>OU612060.1:182728347-187935984 GCA_914767635.1 Melanostoma mellinum
GGAAAGGGAGATTTCAGGAATGTTTTGATGGGATCGTATGAAGCGTCCTAATTGGTGTTCCCCCTTCGTACAACCCCAAAAAAATGGTTATTTTTCGTCTATCTCGCTCCGTTCTCGAGATATGGCGCATTTTACATTTTAGTCACCCAGGAAAAGGAGATTTCAGGAATGTTTTGATGGGATCGTCTAATGCGTCCTAATCGGTGTTCCCCCTCCGTACAACCCCAAAAAATCGTTATTTTTCGTCTATCTCGCTCCGTTCTCGAGATATGGCGCATTTTACATTTTAGTCACCCTGGAAAGGGAGATTTCAGGAATGTTTTGATGGGATCGTATGAAGCGTCCTAATCGGTGTTCCCCCTTCGTACAACCCCAAAAAAATCGTTATTTTTCGTCTATCTCGCTCCGTTCTCGAGATATGGCGCATTTTACATTTTAGTCACCCTGGAAAAGGAGATTTCAGGAATGTTTTGATGGGATCGTATAAGGCGTCCTAATTGGTGTTCCCCCTTCGTACAACCCCAAAAAAATCGTTATTTTTCGTCTATCTCGCTCCGTTCTCGAGATATGGCGCATTTTACATTTTAGTCACCCAGAAAAAGGAGATTTCAGGAATGTTTTGATGGGATCGTCTATTGCGTCCTAATTGGTGTTCCCCCTTCGTACAACCCCAAAAAAATCGTTATTTTTCGTCTATCTCGCTCCGTTCTCGAGATATGGCGCATTTTACATTTTAGTCACCCTGGAAAAAGAGATTTCAGGAATGTTTTGTTGGGATCGTATGAAACGTCCTAATTGGTGTTCCCCCCTCGTACAACCCCAAAAAAATCGTTATTTTTCGTCTATCTCGCTCCGTTCTCGAGATATGGCGCATTTTACATTTTAGTCACCCTGGAAAAAGAGATTTCAGGAATGTTTTGTTGGGATCGTATGAAATGTCCTAATTGGTGTTCCCCCCTCGTACAACCCCAAAAAAAATCGTTATTTTTCGTCTATCTCGCTCCGTTCTCGAGATATGGCGCATTTTACATTTTAGTCACCCAGGAAAGGAGATTTCAGGAATGTTTTGATGGGATCGTCTATTGCGTCCTAATTGGTGTTCCCCCTTCGTACAACCCCAAAAAAATCGTTATTTTTCGTCTATCTCGCTCCGTTCTCGAGATATGGCGCATTTTACATTTTAGTCACCCAGGAAAAGGAGATTTCAGGAATGTTTTGATGGGATCGTCTATTGCGTCCTAATTGGTGTTCCCCCTTCGTACAACCCCAAAAAAATCGTTATTTTTCGTCTATCTCGCTCCGTTCTCGAGATATGGCGCATTTTACATTTTAGTCACCCAGGAAAAGGAGATTTCAGGAATGTTTTGATGGGATCGTCTATTGCGTCCTAATTGGTGTTCCCCCTTCGTACAACCCCAAAAAAATCGTTATTTTTCGTCTATCTCGCTCCGTTCTCGAGATATGGCGCATTTTACATTTTAGTCACCCTGGAAAAGGAGATTTCAGGAATGTTTTGTTGGGATCGTATGAAGCGTCCTAATTGGTGTTCCCCCTTCGTACAACCCCAAAAAAATCGTTATTTTTCGTCTATCTCGCTCCGTTCTCGAGATATGGCGCATTTTACATTTTAGTCACCCAGAAAAAGGAGATTTTAGGAATGTTTTGATGGGATCGTCTATTGCGTCCTAATTGGTGTTCCCCCTTCGTACAACCCCAAAAAAATCGTTATTTTTCGTCTATCTCGCTCCGTTCTCGAGATATGGCGCATTTTACATTTTAGTCACCCAGAAAAAGGAGATTTCAGGAATGTTTTGATGGGATCGTCTATTGCGTCCTAATTGGTGTTCCCCCTTCGTACAACCCCAAAAAAATCGTTATTTTTCGTCTATCTCGCTCCGTTCTCGAGATATGGCGCATTTTACATTTTAGTCACCCTGGAAAAGGAGATTTCAGGAATGTTTTGTTGGGATCGTATGAAACGTCCTAATTGGTGTTCCCCCCTCGTACAACCCCAAAAAAATCGTTATTTTTCGTCTATCTCGCTCCGTTCTCGAGATATGGCGCATTTTACATTTTAGTCACCCTGGAAAAGGAGATTTCAGGAATGTTTTAATGGGATCGTATGAAGCGTCCTAATTGGTGTTCCCCCTTCGTACAACCCCAAAAAAATCGTTATTTTTCGTCTATCTCGCTCCGTTCTCGAGATATGGCGCATTTTACATTTTAGTCACCCAGGAAAAGGAGATTTCAGGAATGTTTTGTTGGGATCGTATGAAGCGTCCTAATTGGTGGTCCCCCTTCGTACAACCCCAAAAAAATCGTTATTTTTCGTCTATCTCGCTCCGTTCTCGAGATATGGCGCATTTTACATTTTAGTCACCCAGGAAAAGGAGATTTCAGGAATGTTTTGATGGGATCGTCTAAAGCGTCCTAATCGGTGTTCCCCCTACAATACCAAAAAAATCGTTATTTTCGTCTATCTCGCTCCGTTCTCGAGATATGGCGCATTTTACATTTTAGTCACCCAGGAAAAGGAGATTTCAGGAATGTTTTGATGGGATCGCATGAAGCGTCCTAATTGGTGGTCCCCCTTCGTACAACCCCAAAAAAAATCGTTATTTTTCGTCTATCTCGCTCCGTTCTCGAGATATGGCGCATTTTACATTTTAGTCACCCAGGAAAAGGAGATTTCAGGAATGTTTTGATGGGATCGCATGAAGCGTCCTAATTGGTGTTCCCCCTTCGTACAACCCCAAAAAAATCGTTATTTTTCGTCTATCTCGCTCCGTTCTCGAGATATGGCGCATTTTACATTTTAGTCACCCAGGAAAAGGAGATTTCAGGAATGTTTTGTTGGGATCGTATGAAGCGTCCTAATTGGTGGTCCCCCTTCGTACAACCCCAAAAAAATCGTTATTTTTCGTCTATCTCGCTCCGTTCTCGAGATATGGCGCATTTTACATTTTAGTCACCCAGGAAAAGGAGATTTCAGGAATGTTTTGATGGGATCGTCTAAAGGGTCCTAATCGGTGTTCCCCCTACAATACCAAAAAAATCGTTATTTTTCGTCTATCTCGCTCCGTTCTCGAGATATGGCGCATTTTACATTTTAGTCACCCAGGAAAAGGAGATTTCGGGAATGTTTTGATGGGATCGTCTATTGCGTCCTAATCGGTGTTCCCCCTTCGTACAACCCCAAAAAAATCGTTATTTTTCGTCTATCTCGCTCCGTTCTCGCGATATGGCGCATTTTACATTTTAGTCACCCAGGAAAAGGAGATTTCGGGAATGTTTTGATGGGATCGTCTAAGACGTCCTAATTGGTGTTCCCCCTTCGAACAACCCCAAAAAAATCGTTATTTTTCGTCTATCTCGCTCCGTTCTCGAGATATGGCGCATTTTACATTTTAGTCACCCTGGAAAAGGAGATTTCAGGAATGTTTTGATGGGATCGTATGAAGCGTCCTAATTGGTGGTCCCCCTTCGTACAACCCCAAAAAAATCGTTATTTTTCGTCTATCTCGCTCCGTTCTCGCGATATGGCGCATTTTACATTTTAGTGACCCAGGAAAAGGAGATTTCGGGAATGTTTTGATGGGATCGTCTAAGACGTCCTAATTGGTGTTCCCCCTTCGTACAACCTCAAAAAAATCGTTATTTTTCGTCTATCTCGCTCCGTTCTCGCGATATGGCGCATTTTACATTTTAGTCACCCAGGAAAAGGAGATTTCGGGAATGTTTTGATGGGATCGTCTAAGACGTCCTAATTGGTGTTCCCCCTTCGTACAACCCCAAAAAAATCGTTATTTTTCGTCTATCTCGCTCCGTTCTCGAGATATGGCGCATTTTACATTTTAGTCACCCTGGAAAAGGAGATTTCAGGAATGTTTTGATGGGATCGTATGAAGCGTCCTAATTGGTGGTCCCCCTTCGTACAACCCCAAAAAAATCGTTATTTTTCGTCTATCTCGCTCCGTTCTCGCGATATGGCGCATTTTACACATAGTCACCCTGCAAAAGGAGATTTCAGGAATGTTTTGATGGGATCGTATGAAGCGTCCTAATTGGTGGTCCCCCTTCGTACAACCCCAAAAAAATCGTTATTTTTCGTCTATCTCGCTCCGTTCTCGAGATATGGCGCATTTTACATTTTAGTCACCCAGGAAAAGGGGATTTCAGGAATGTTTTGATGGGATTGTATGAAGCGTCCTAATCGGTGTTCCCCCTTCGTACAACCCCAAAAAAATCGTTATTTTTCGTCTATCTCGCTCCGTTCTCGAGATATGGCGCATTTTACATTTTAGTCACCCAGGAAAAGGAGATTTCAGGAATGTTTTGATGGGATCGTCTATTGCGTCCTAATCGGTGTTCCCCCTTCGTATAACCCCAAAAAAATCGTTATTGGAACGAAGTTCCTTATCGCGCGTAATGAAAGGGGGCTAGATGGAAAAAATTCTTACGAAAAATTGTCACGACATAAAACGTCATAAAAAATTCATACGAAAAGTTGTCACGTTTGTTATAGTAAGCTATTGTAAGCTTTGCGGCGTCGCATGTTCCTCTGTCTGTCTGTCTCTCTCTTATAGAAAGCAAAGGGGAAGGGGAAGGGGGAAGGGGAAGGGGAAGGGGAAGGGGAAGGGGAAGGGGAAGGGGAAGGAATACTAATACAAATACTAATACTTATACTTATACAAATGCTACCTCACTAACTCACAAACGAAAAGGTCTCAAACATGAATTTCCTTGAAAATGATTATTTTTGTGCTTACGAGCATTGTCTTGCATAATCTTCTTTGTCGTCCTTTATACTTTACCAATATCATACATTATACATACACCCGATCTACGGTTTCCTCTTTGAATGGTGCACAGCTGCACAGCAGTTCAAAAAGAGAACTCAATGTTTACAAATTGAATTTCAAAGAGCAAAAATCTTAACATCCACAAATGTTCTTTTTCTTTTTGTAAAAAATTTCATGTGGAACTTGTTATTTCGAACGGGAGACTGGTGGTGCGCCCGCCACCAGTCAAAAAGTCTACACAATTCTACTATAGTTTATATCACAGAGTATAACCAGAGAGTCCACTTCAGCAAGGTAGTACGTTTTGCCTACAAGCTAAACTAGACCGGAAAACCTCACCCGGATGACCTCACTGACCCTCACTTACCACAGCCGCCATTGTGTGTAGTCACAGAACAAAGTCAGTTGAGTTTGAAAAGTAAAAAAATTTTTTTTGGTTGCAAAAAAATCGATAATTTTTAATTTTTATACAGCCTAGAACTTAGAAAAATGAATTCAAGTTTCAAGAATTAACTTTTTTTTTCCATTTTGACCAGTATTTCACTGAAAAAGACAATTATTATTACAATTCCTTCACTAATTAATCGAATGGAACTTCGTTCCATCCGGGTGTCCCTTGACACCTCTCTTCTTTTTTTTTCGTCTATCTCGCTCCGTTCTCGAGATATGGCGCATTTTACATTTTAGTCACCCAGGAAAAGGGGATTTCAGGAATGTTTTGATGGGATCGTATGAAGCGTCCTAATTGGTGGTCCCCCTTCGTACAACCCCAAAAAAATCGTTATTTTTCGTCTATCTCGCTCCGTTCTCGAGATATGGCGCATTTTACATTTTAGTCACCCAGGAAAAGGAGATTTCGGGAATGTTTTGATGGGATCGTCTATTGCGTCCTTTAGTCACCCAGGAAAAGGGGATTTCAGGAATGTTTTGATGGGATCGTATGAAGCGTCCTAATCGGTGTTCCCCCTTCGTACAACCCCAAAAAATTCGTTATTTTTCGTCTATCTCGCTCCGTTCTCGAGATATGGCGCATTTTACATTTTAGTCACCCAGGAAAAGGAGATTTCGGGAATGTTTTGATGGGATCGTCTATTGCGTCCTAATCGGTGTTCCCCCTTCGTACAAGCCCAAAAAAATCGTTATTTTTCGTCTATCTCGCTCCGTTCTCGAGATATGGCGCATTTTACATTTTAGTCACCCAGGAAAAGGAGATTTCGGGAATGTTTTGATGGGATCGTCTAATCGGTGTTCCCCCTGCGTACAACCCCAAAAAAATCGTTATTTTTCGTCTATCTCGCTCCGTTCTCGAGATATGGCGCATTTTACATTTTAATCACCCAGGAAAAGGAGATTTCAGGAATGTTTTGATGGGATCGTCTATTGCGTCCTAATCGGTGTTCCCCCTTCGTACAACCCCAAAAAAATCGTTATTTTTCGTCTATCTCGCTCCGTTCTCGAGATATGGCGCATTTTACATTTTAGTCACCCAGGAAAAGGAGATTTCGGGAATGTTTTGATGGGATCGTCTATTGCGTCCTAATCGGTGTTCCCCCATCGTACAACCCCAAAAAAATCGTTATTTTTCGTCTATCTCGCTCCGTTCTCGAGATATGGCGTATTTTACATTTTAGTCACCCAGGAAAAGGAGATTTCGGGAATGTTTTGATGGGATCGTCTATTGCGTCCTAATCGGTGTTCCCCCTTCGTACAACCCCAAAAAAATCGTTATTTTTCGTCTATCTCGCTCCGTTCTCGAGATATGGCGCATTTTACATTTTAGTCACCCAGGAAAAGGAGATTTCAGGAATGTTTTGATGGGATCGTATGAAGCGTCCTAATCGGTGTTCCCCCTTCGTACAACCCCAAAAAAATCGTTATTTTTCGTCTATCTCGCTCCGTTCTCGAGATATGGCGCATTTTACATTTTAGTCACCCAGGAAAAGGGGATTTCAGGAATGTTTTGATGGGATCGTATGAAGCGTCCTAATCGGTGTTCCCCCTTCGTACAACCCCAAAAAATTCGTTATTTTTCGTCTATCTCGCTCCGTTCTCGAGATATGGCGCATTTTACATTTTAGTCACCCAGGAAAAGGAGATTTCAGGAATGTTTTGATGGGATCGTCTATTGCGTCCTAATCGGTGTTCCCCCTTCGTACAACCCCAAAAAAATCGTTATTTTTCGTCTATCTCGCTCCGTTCTCGAGATATGGCGCATTTTACATTTTAGTCACCCAGGAAAAGGAGATTTCGGGAATGTTTTGATGGGATCGTCTATTGCGTCCTAATCGGTGTTCCCCCTGCGTACAACCCCAAAAAAATCGTTATTTTTCGTCTATCTCGCTCCGTTCTCGAGATATGGCGCATTTTACATTTTAGTCACCCAGGAAAAGGAGATTTCGGGAATGTTTTGATGGGATCGTCTATTGCGTCCTAATCGGTGTTCCCCCTTCGTACAACCCCAAAAAATTCGTTATTTTTCGTCTATCTCGCTCCGTTCTCGAGATATGGCGCATTTTACATTTTAGTCACCCAGGAAAAGGGGATTTCAGGAATGTTTTGATGGGATCGTATGAAGCGTCCTAATCGGTGTTCCCCCTTCGTACAACCCCAAAAAATTCGTTATTTTTCGTCTATCTCGCTCCGTTCTCGAGATATGGCGTATTTTACATTTTAGTCACCCAGGAAAAGGAGATTTCGGGAATGTTTTGATGGGATCGTCTATTGCGTCCTAATCGGTGTTCCCCCTTCGTACAACCCCAAAAAAATCGTTATTTTTCGTCTATCTCGCTCCGTTCTCGAGATATGGCGCATTTTACATTTTAGTCACCCAGGAAAAGGGGATTTCAGGAATGTTTTGATGGGATCGTATGAAGCGTCCTAATCGGTGTTCCCCCTTCGTACAACCCCAAAAAATTCGTTATTTTTCGTCTATCTCGCTCCGTTCTCGAGATATGGCGCATTTTACATTTTAGTCACCCAGGAAAAGGAGATTTCAGGAATGTTTTGATGGGATCGTCTATTGCGTCCTAATCGGTGTTCCCCCTTCGTACAACCCCAAAAAAATCGTTATTTTTCGTCTATCTCGCTCCGTTCTCGAGATATGGCGCATTTTACATTTTAGTCACCCAGGAAAAGGAGATTTCAGGAATGTTTTGATGGGATCGTCTATTGCGTCCTAATCGGTGTTCCCCCATCGTACAACCCCAAAAAAATCGTTATTTTTCGTCTATCTCGCTCCGTTCTCGAGATATGGCGCATTTTACATTTTAGTCACCCAGGAAAAGGAGATTTCGGGAATGTTTTGATGGGTTCGTCTATTGCGTCCTAATCGGTGTTCCCCCATCGTACAACCCCAAAAAAATCGTTATTTTTCGTCTATCTCGCTCC
The DNA here is from genome assembly GCA_914767635.1 of Melanostoma mellinum. NCBI lineage: Eukaryota > Metazoa > Arthropoda > Insecta > Diptera > Syrphidae > Melanostoma > Melanostoma mellinum. The sequence continues at coordinate 182,736,537 of OU612060.1, forward strand.
GTTCTCGAGATATGGCGCATTTTACATTTTAGTCACCCAGGAAAAGGAGATTTCGGGAATGTTTTGATGGGATCGTCTATTGCGTCCTAATCGGTGTTCCCCCATCGTACAACCCCAAAAAAATCGTTATTTTTCGTCTATCTCGCTCCGTTCTCGAGATATGGCGCATTTTACATTTTAGTCACCCAGTAAAAGGAGATTTCGGGAATGTTTTGATGGGATCGTCTATTGCGTCCTAATCGGTGTTCCCCCTTCGTACAACCCCAAAAAAATCGTTATTTTTCGTCTATCTCGCTCCGTTCTCGAGATATGGCGCATTTTACATTTTAGTCACCCAGGAAAAGGGGATTTCAGGAATGTTTTGATGGGATCGTATGAAGCGTCCTAATCGGTGTTCCCCCTTCGTACAACCCCAAAAAAAATCGTTATTTTTCGTCTATCTCGCTCCGTTCTCGAGATATGGCGCATTTTACATTTTAGTCACCCAGGAAAAGGAGATTTCGGGAATGTTTTGATGGGATCGTCTATTGCGTCCTAATCGGTGTTCCCCCTTCGTACAACCCCAAAAAAATCGTTATTTTTCGTCTATCTCGCTCCGTTCTCGAGATATGGCGCATTTTACATTTAAGTCACCCAGGAAAAGGAGATTTCGGGAATGTTTTGATGGGATCGTCTATTGCGTCCTAATCGGTGTTCCCCCTTCGTACAACCCCAAAAAAATCGTTATTTTTCGTCTATCTCGCTCCGTTCTCGAGATATGGCGCATTTTACATTTTAGTCACCCAGGAAAAGGGGATTTCAGGAATGTTTTGATGGGATCGTCTATTGCGTCCTAATCGGTGTTCCCCCTTCGTACAACCCCAAAAAAATCGTTATTTTTCGTCTATCTCGCTCCGTTCTCGAGATATGGCGCATTTTACATTTTAGTCACCCAGGAAAAGGAGATTTCGGGAATGTTTTGATGGGATCGTCTATTGCGTCCTAATCGGTGTTCCCCCTTCGTACAACCCCAAAAAAATCGTTATTTTTCGTCTATCTCGCTCCGTTCTCGAGATATGGCGTATTTTACATTTTAGTCACCCAGGAAAAGGAGATTTCGGGAATGTTTTGATGGGATCGTCTATTGCGTCCTAATCGGTGTTCCCCCTTCGTACAACCCCAAAAAAATCGTTATTTTTCGTCTATCTCGCTCCGTTCTCGAGATATGGCGCATTTTACATTTTAGTCACCCAGGAAAAGGAGATTTCGGGAATGTTTTGATGGGATCGTCTATTGCGTCCTAATCGGTGTTCCCCCATCGTACAACCCCAAAAAAATCGTTATTTTTCGTCTATCTCGCTCCGTTCTCGAGATATGGCGTATTTTACATTTTAGTCACCCAGGAAAAGGAGATTTCGGGAATGTTTTGATGGGATCGTCTATTGCGTCCTAATCGGTGTTCCCCCTTCGTACAACCCCAAAAAAATCGTTATTTTTCGTCTATCTCGCTCCGTTCTCGAGATATGGCGCATTTTACATTTTAGTCACCCAGGAAAAGGGGATTTCAGGAATGTTTTGATGGGATCGTATGAAGCGTCCTAATCGGTGTTCCCCCTTCGTACAACCCCAAAAAAATCGTTATTTTTCGTCTATCTCGCTCCGTTCTCGAGATATGGCGCATTTTACATTTTAGTCACCCAGGAAAAGGGGATTTCAGGAATGTTTTGATGGGATCGTATGAAGCGTCCTAATCGGTGTTCCCCCTTCGTACAACCCCAAAAAATTCGTTATTTTTCGTCTATCTCGCTCCGTTCTCGAGATATGGCGTATTTTACATTTTAGTCACCCAGGAAAAGGAGATTTCGGGAATGTTTTGATGGGATCGTCTATTGCGTCCTAATCGGTGTTCCCCCTTCGTACAACCCCAAAAAAATCGTTATTTTTCGTCTATCTCGCTCCGTTCTCGAGATATGGCGCATTTTACATTTTAGTCACCCAGGAAAAGGGGATTTCAGGAATGTTTTGATGGGATCGTATGAAGCGTCCTAACCGGTGTTCCCCCTTCGTACAACCCCAAAAAATTCGTTATTTTTCGTCTATCTCGCTCCGTTCTCGAGATATGGCGCATTTTACATTTTAGTCACCCAGGAAAAGGAGATTTCGGGAATGTTTTGATGGGATCGTCTATTGCGTCCTAATCGGTGTTCCCCCTTCGTACAACCCCAAAAAAATCGTTATTTTTCGTCTATCTCGCTCCGTTCTCGAGATATGGCGCATTTTACATTTTAGTCACCCAGGAAAAGGAGATTTCAGGAATGTTTTTATGGGATCGTCTATTGCGTCCTAATCGGTGTTCCCCCATCGTACAACCCCAAAAAAATCGTTATTTTTCGTCTATCTCGCTCCGTTCTCGAGATATGGCGCATTTTACATTTTAGTCACCCAGGAAAAGGAGATTTCGGGAATGTTTTGATGGGATCGTCTATTGCGTCCTAATCGGTGTTCCCCCATCGTACAACCCCAAAAAAATCGTTATTTTTCGTCTATCTCGCTCCGTTCTCGAGATATGGCGCATTTTACATTTTAGTCACCCAGGAAAAGGAGATTTCGGGAATGTTTTGATGGGATCGTCTATTGCGTCCTAATCGGTGTTCCCCCTTCGTACAACCCCAAAAAAATCGTTATTTTTCGTCTATCTCGCTCCGTTCTCGAGATATGGCGCATTTTACATTTTAGTCACCCAGGAAAAGGGGATTTCAGGAATGTTTTGATGGGATCGTCTATTGCGTCCTAATCGGTGTTCCCCCTTCGTACAACCCCAAAAAAATCGTTATTTTTCGTCTATCTCGCTCCGTTCTCGAGATATGGCGCATTTTACATTTTAGTCACCCAGGAAAAGGAGATTTCAGGAATGTTTTGATGGGATCGTCTATTGCGTCCTAATCGGTGTTCCCCCTTCGTACAACCCCAAAAAAATCGTTATTTTTCGTCTATCTCGCTCCGTTCTCGAGATATGGCGCATTTTACATTTTAGTCACCCAGGAAAAGGAGATTTCAGGAATGTTTTGATGGGATCGTCTATTGCGTCCTAATCGGTGTTCCCCCATCGTACAACGCCAAAAAAATCGTTATTTTTCGTCTATCTCGCTCCGTTCTCGAGATATGGCGCATTTTACATTTTAGTCACCCAGGAAAAGGAGATTTCGGGAATGTTTTGATGGGATCGTCTATTGCGTCCTAATCGGTGTTCCCCCATCGTACAACCCCAAAAAAATCGTTATTTTTCGTCTATCTCGCTCCGTTCTCGTGATATGTATGAAGCGTCCTAATCGGTGTTCCCCCTTCGTACAACCCCAAAAAATTCGTTATTTTTCGTCTATCTCGCTCCGTTCTCGAGATATGGCGCATTTTACATTTTAGTCACCCAGGAAAAGGGGATTTCAGGAATGTTTTGATGGGATCGTATGAAGCGTCCTAATCGGTGTTCCCCCTTCGTACAACCCCAAAAAAATCGTTATTTTTCGTCTATCTCGCTCCGTTCTCGAGATATGGCGTATTTTACATTTTAGTCACCCAGGAAAAGGAGATTTCGGGAATGTTTTGATGGGATCGTCTATTGCGTCCCAATCGGTGTTCCCCCTTCGTACAACCCCAAAAACATCGTTATTTTTCGTCTATCTCGCTCCGTTCTCGAGATATGGCGCATTTTACATTTTAGTCACCCAGGAAAAGGAGATTTCGGGAATGTTTTGATGGGATCGTCTATTGCGTCCTAATCGGTGTTTCCCCTTCGTACAAACCCAAAAATATCGTTATTTTTCGTCTATCTCGCTCCGTTCTCGAGATATGGCGCATTTTACATTTTAGTCACCCAGGAAAAGGAGATTTCAGGAATGTTGTGATGGGATCGTCTAAAGCGTCCTAATTGGTGGTCCCCCTTCGTACAACCCCAAAAAAATCGTTATTTTTCGTCTATCTCGCTCCGTTCTCGAGATATGGCGCATTTTACATTTTAGTCACCCAGGAAAAGGAGATTTCAGGAATGTTTTGATGGGATCGCATGAAGCGTCCTAATTGGTGTTCCCCCTTCGTACAACCCAAAAAAATCGTTATTTTTCGTCTATCTCGCTCCGTTCTCGAGATATGGCGCATTTTACATTTTAGTCACCCAGGAAAAGGAGATTTCAGGAATGTTTTGATGGGATCGTATGAAGCGTCCTAATCGGTGTTTCCCCTTCGTACAAACCCAAAAAAATCGTTATTTTTCGTCTATCTCGCTCCGTTCTCGAGATATGGCGCATTTTACATTTTAGTCACCCAGGAAAAGGAGATTTCAGGAATGTTGTGATGGGATCGTCTAAAGCGTCCTAATTGGTGGTCCCCCTTCGTACAACCCCAAAAAAATCGTTATTTTTCGTCTATCTCGCTCCGTTCTCGAGATATGGCGCATTTTACATTTTAGTCACCCAGGAAAAGGAGATTTCAGGAATGTTTTGATGGGATCGTATGAAGCGTCCTAATCGGTGTTCCCCCTTCGTACAACCCCAAAAAAATCGTTATTTTTCGTCTATCTCGCTCCGTTCTCGAGATATGGCGCATTTTACAGTTTAGTCACCCAGGAAATTGAGATTTCAGGAATGTTTTGATGGGATCGTATGAAGCGTCCTAATCGGTGTTCCCCCTTCGTACAGCCCCAAAAAAAATCGTTATTTTTCGTCTATCTCGCTCCGTTCTCGAGATATGGCGCATTTTACATTTTAGTCACCCAGGAAAAGGGATTTCAGGAATGTTTTGATGGGATCGTATAAAGCGTCCTAATTGGTGGTCCCCCTTCGTGCAAACCCAAAAAAATCGTTATTTTTCGTCTATCTCGCTCCGTTCTCGAGATATGGCGCATTTTACATTTTAGTCACCCAGGAAAAGGAGATTTCAGGAATGTTTTGATGGGATCGTCTATTGCGTCCTAATCGGTGTTCCCCCTTCGTACAACCCCAAAAAAATCGTTATTTTTCGTCTATCTCGCTCCGTTCTCGAGATATGGCGCATTTTACATTTTAGTCACCCAGGAAAAGGAGATTTCAGGAATGTTTTGATGGGATCGTATAAGTCGTCCTAATTGGTGTTCCCCCTTGGTACAACCCCAAAAAAATCGTTATTTTTCGTCTATCTCGCTCCGTTCTCGAGATATGGCGCATTTTACATTTTAGTCACCTAGGAAAAGGAGATTTCAGGAATGTTTTGATGGGATCGTATAAGGCGTCCTAATTGGTGTTCCCCCTTCGTACAATCCCAAAAAAAATCGTTATTTTTCGTCTATCTCGCTCCGTTCTCGAGATATGGCGCATTTTACATTTTAGTCACCCAGGAAAAGGAGATTTCAGGAATGTTTTGATGGGATCGTATAAGTCGTCCTAATTGGTGTTCCCCCTTGGTACAACCCCAAAAAAATCGTTATTTTTCGTCTATCTCGCCCCGTTCTCGAGATATGGCGCATTTTACATTTTAGTCACCCAGGAAAAGGAGATTTCAGGAATGTTTTGATGGGATCGTATAAGGCGTCCTAATTGGTGTTCCCCCTTGGTACAACCCCAAAAAAATCGTTATTTTTCGTCTATCTCGCTCCGTTCTCGAGATATGGCGCATTTTACATTTTAGTCACCCAGGAAAAGGAGATTTCAGGAATGTTTTGATGGGATCGTATAAGGCGTCCTAATTGGTGTTCCCCCTTCGTACAATCCCAAAAAAAATCGTTATTTTTCGTCTATCTCGCTCCGTTCTCGAGATATGGCGCATTTTACATTTTAGTCACCCAGGAAAAGGAGATTTCAGGAATGTTTTGATGGGATCGTATAAGGCGTCCTAATTGGTGTTCCCCCTTCGTACAACCCCAAAAAAATCGTTATTTTTCGTCTATCTCGCTCCGTTCTCGAGATATGGCGCATTTTACATTTTAGTCACCCAGGAAAAGGAGATTTCAGGAATGTTTTGATGGGATCGTATAAGTCGTCCTAATTGGTGTTCCCCCTTGGTACAACCCCAAAAAAATCGTTATTTTTCGTCTATCTCGCTCCGTTCTCGAGATATGGCGCATTTTACATTTTAGTCACCCAGGAAAAGGAGATTTCAGGAATGTTTTGATGGGATCGTCTATTGCGTCCTAATCGGTGTTCCCCCTTCGTACAACCCCAAAAAAATCGTTATTTTTCGTCTATCTCGCTCCGTTCTCGAGATATGGCGCATTTTACATTTTAGTCACCCTGGAAAAGGAGATTTCAGGAATGTTTTGATGGGATCGTATAAGGCGTCCTAATTGGTGGTCCCCCGTCGTACAACCCCAAAAAAATCGTTATTTTTCGTCTATCTCGCTCCGTTCTCGAGATATGGCGCATTTTACATTTTAGTCACCCTGGAAAAGGAGATTTCAGGAATGTTTTGATGGGATCGTCTAATGCGTCCTAATTGGTGTTCCCCCTTCGTACAACCCCAAAAAAATCGTTATTTTTCGTCTATCTCGCTCCGTTCTCGAGATATGGCGCATTTTACATTTTAGTCACCCTGGAAAAGGAGATTTCAGGAATGTTTTGATGGGATCGTATGAAGCGTCCTAATTGCTGTTCCCCCTTCGTACAAAAAAATGACGATTTTTTGGGGGTTGCACGAAAATTTACGATTTTTTTGGGGTTGTACGAAGGGGGAACACCAATTATGACGCTTTAGACGATTTTTTAACGAAAGCAAACTATGACAAGTATGGTGAACAGATGTTGGAAACCACAAGAAACTATGCAGCCGAGAAGCTTTGTCTTCTTATGGACCTGGATGAAAATACAATTGTAAATGATGACATTGTTGCTGAGAATCCGCCACCATTGCCAGCGAATAATGCTGGTCGTTCTATGGCAACAAAATTTGGTATAACAAAAAGGACTATGGACGACATTGATGATGATTTCGCTTCATGGGAATCGTTTGCACCTAGTCAGACAAGTAGCTCTGGTCGGGGTGGAAAGCGCAAACGCTCATGGCGAGGTGGTTCAGCTTAAAAGTACAAAAGAGCCAATAATTCATCTGGTGGTGGAGCATCGTCTTCATGGTCATCAAAAAGCCCGAAAAAGAGAGCAGTAAAGAGAGGTGGTGCTACAGCTGGTGGCAGCAAACGAGCAACGGCAACCCAAGGTGGTTGGATGGGCAAGAGGGGAAAAACTGGTGGCAGTAGTTATGGTAGTAGAGGAGGCGGAGGAGGAGGTGAGTTTTGTTCAATGTGGCTGCTTGACTCTGAGTATCTATTGGTGTTTTTCTTCCATAGGTGGTTTTGATCTGATGCCAATTCCGAAGTCCAGCTAGCATGATTCTTGTAGAGAATTGACAAATAAAAAAAAAACAATTTTTCTTACTAAGTATGTCCTGCCGCATTATTGTTTACTGTTAAATTTGTTTTTATAAGAAGAAAAAAATTTGTATAAAAAGAAAATTGAATTTTTCTATTTTCCATATTTAAGTCTAATAATCGCCATTAAAATCAAATACACCCATCGACCAAACAATGCTGTTATTGCTTTCTATGTGCAGTCTTTGACTAGAGTAGGTGTTGGAAGAGCTGACGATTCCACTGCCAAATTCTAAAACTGATTGACCTAAAAGACAAAACACTTGTTAATCACTTTGCAATCAGAGAGAGTTTGGTATTGTGTGCATACTTAAATCCCACTTAAGTCCTTTCGATGTAACTATTGCCTTTCCACCGACCGGGAGTAATGAACACCATCTTTGGTTTTCCACTAAATCTTTTGGAATGTGTATGGTATGCTGCCCGGGTCTTAAAAGCCAAGTAATGGAACTGCCTCCAAGTAGATAAACGTTAAGCGTGGGTTTCGCTAAGTACAATGTGTGGATGTTGGCCATGATATGGTCCAAACGACCAGATGTGTCATGAAATACTATTAAATCATTTATCTGGAATGAAAATTTACACAAAGAATTTTGGTTTGGATAAAAGGGGGCTGAATAGTGAAGTCAAAATAAAATAAGTCTAATTAGAACTCAGTTGATAAAAGTTGCAATATAACTTCTACCAGAACTTTTAAAATATGTACAGAACGGTCTGCAACAGGGAGCGGTGAATTCTCCTATTTTGATTAGTATTTTCACCGGCGATCTAATTGGTTCTCTTCGTCATGCTATAGCGTACGCCGACGACCTCATTGCGTATAGAACAGGTCCAAAAATCGAAGAGATCAGAAGTCTCTTGCAACGTGACTTCGATAAGATTCAGCAATATTGCGATGACTGGAAGTTGAAAATCAACTTTCAGAAATCAGAAACAATTGTTAGGCCCGAGCCAACGGGGTTCTAACCGTGCCCAGATGAAGGTCTCTCTGTCAATCCCCGTAAGACAATTATTGTCCCATTTACAAAAAGAAGAAAACTAAATCTTCTTATACCCCCTAATCTCTATGGGGAAACAATACCATTTTCCAAGGGATCTAAATACCTGGGGACCATCCTAGACAGCAAAATGTCAGCCGAGCTGCACTAAAAGTGTTAATAGGACTACTAACCGGTCCTTTAAAGAAACATCTTCACCAAATGAGGCTATTAGCGGACCCCATCTGTAGACTATGCCTCGAAAATGAAGAAACATCTCTGCACATTATTACAGAATGTCCAGCACTTTTCCGCCTTAGAAAGCAAATTCTTGACTATGAGATCATCCCCCTAAATAAACTCAAACTCATTTACCAACAGAAGATTGCTAACTTCTGGTTCCATTCAGGAGCAGGAGAACTGCCCTGAAACCTCACATGGGCTGGCACAAAAGGGTTTCATTCAGACACCGCAGTGCCCGGAGCTGAGCAAGCTCTACCCGTCCCCTAAATCTAATCTAATCTAATCTATATTTTAACAAACATATGGATGCGGCTCTGGGCAGGGCTAGAGGAGCGTTTGCTCTGACGAGGAAACCGTTAACATCAGTCAACTTGATAGCAGAGTAAAGGTGATCACTCACTCACTTAATACCTCCTTCAATTAATGGAACTCCACGTAATTTCTCAGCTTAGTATCTGGGCATTATCCTTGACAAAGACCAAGCTTGAAGTTTAATGTACAGAAAAGAAAAGAAAGTGAAGAGTTTACTCGACTCACGTGAATAGTCTTCTCTAAAGCCTTAAGAGTGGACGGACCATTTTGACCAACCAAAAACCAAACATCAACATCAAGCGCTACTGTGATCGCAATTCACCCAAAAGATTGAGAATGAAAAAACAACTTCAAATCAATAAGATGCCGCCATCAAATTGATCATCTATCCTCTCACTCATTCGATAAGAGCACCTTAACCCATTATATATGGCCTTGATGTTGGATACTACATTTCTGCAATTTCTGATTTAACCATCGAGCTTTTCTACCTTATCAAAATAATCATTTTGTAACTTACGTCTTTAGCCAGCAAAAAAGGCTCCAAAACATGCAATGCCTTTGTAAAATCTGTATAATTCTGATCTGGTGTATGAACTCGTTGTATTGATGGATTATTAAAGTAATTCGAGGTTTCTTCGGTAATGGAATCAAAGTCACCGGTTATGAAGTCTGGCAGTTTTAATTGGTTGCCTTTGTTGTGCGTCAATAAGTAGTCTCTCCAACGATTAGTCCCTCCGTCCACTGTGCAGCGGTATTCAGCTTTAATTAAAACATAAACAACAAAAAAATCAGGCAATTTGTTTATTAATCAAGAAAACACAACGACATACCATTTTGCCAGAGTTTTTCAACGACATCACTCGGAATTGATACCCGCCGATTGATCACAAGACATGCATAACTTTTGGGTAGTATAGCACCGCTTATGACATTTTCAGGATGCCATTCACGATGATTAGTAGAATTTGCAGCTGCCATGTAAGTACTTTGAGATTTCATAAATGAATTTGTGTTTAATTGAACTTTGCACTTGTAATTTGTAACGAAACAGTTGGGCAGTAGAAAAACACTGTTGAGGAATTTAAAATTTGCGGCTTTTTTCATGTTAGCCGCATGTTGATGGATGCCCCACTTCGACAACTTGTCATGTTTTTCCATATGATTTTGACGTTTATAAGCCAAATCCACCCACCAGCACCAAAATAAAGAGAACATACTTCTAGGCGTTTGATTCGTGGTGAGAATTCTTGTGGTGAAATTTTTTTGAATGAATGTTTTAAGTGAGAAACAGATTGAACCTACATTACAGAGAAGATAATACAGGGAGTCAACTCGTACCCCTTTTGTGGTGAAATTAGACAATTTAAATTGGGCTGCAATTGAGTTTCATTTATTTTCACATTTCTTATGTGCCTGTTCAGACCAGTGGCGTAGATAGCTTTTCGCAATGGGGGGGGGGGGGGGGGATATTTCTTGTTCGCTCATTTTTGTAAAAGCTTTAATAATTAAAAACAAAGACAAATAACAAGACCTCACTGAATCTATGCAATACAAAAATTATTTTTTTTAAAGATAATATATTATACGCATTAGTTTAAACATAAACTAAAATAAATATTAATTTAAAAAATAGATCACAAAATAAAGTACATCTTTCTGTTCTTTTTAGATAAAAGACTTATGACCTCGCCTGCTGTTATAGGTATTTTGTGATGAATAGCTAGAGCAGCCAAACTATTCAAGCGAGCGAATAAGTAAACATACAAATCTTTTCTTCACACTGTCGTTATAATAGATGTATTTTTAAGACTCTCATTTCGTGGTCATGCTTTTGTATTGTTCTTATTCTCCTTAAACTGGAGAAAGTTCTTTGAAGAGTTGACGTTTAAACCGGCTAATATCTTTAATAAAATATGTATTAGGAAAGCTTTCTTTGGGGCAGCTATCGAGCGCTTCCAATGAATTCTTAGAGGAAGTATATTATTCCTTCGGATCAAATATCTCTTCTAAGATGTTAACTCTACAAGAACAAAAGATGTTCCGGCAGACCGGCAGCCAAATATGTTTGGTAAGACTCAACATTTCCAATAAATTTGCTTTGTCTATTTCTAACGAAGAGTCCTTGAAAATAACCGAAAACCCTTCTAGTGTATTTTCGTGGTTTGTAAATTTTTACTCCAAGGTCCATTACATAAGAAATCGAGAAAAGGATTGAAAACAGTAACACGAAAATATTCGTCTGTACCTACTTTGAACTGAAGGCTTCAAACGATTCTTTTGTTGGTTCACTACTCTTTTATGTTAAACGTCAATGTTAAGGACTTCAGCTATTTTTTTTGCAATTTCAAACACTTTTGAAAATGAGTCGTCTTCTGCTCGTTTAATTTTTAGTTGATCCCTTAAATCTTTGGCGAGATTTATAGTTAGGACCATTTCCAAATTCACTCTTTGAAACTCACGACTTAATGGCGACGAGAGTTGGTAAACCATTCTTACAACCTTTAAGCTAATCAAGAAGAAATCCTAGTGTTTTTTAAGTTCATTGCGTCACTTTCCAATGTTCTTATTTGGTCAAGAGTCTCGAACACAAACGGAAATAGCTCCTCAAAATCTTCAACTGCATGATATTTTGAGATCCATCGCGTCAGATTCAGCCTTTTATATATATTTTTTTTTTTTTTTGTGAAGTCTCTCGCTTTCGCTTGTTGTTTCTCGCAGCATATATTTTCTTTTCGGTGTATTGAAATAATTCTAAACTGCTTCAATTGTGGTTAGGCAATCTCTAATAGCTGGGATTTTGTGGAAACAGAAATAGCAAGGTTCAAAGAATGTGCGAATAATATCTTGACCATCATTGTATTGGCCAGACATATTGCTTGCTCCGCCCGTACCCTTGGCCGACCAAAAAAGAATTGTCCAGATCACAATTTTGAAGATTGTTAATACATTAATGTTGGTAAACTGCTGTATTAGAGATTTTAAGACAAAAGATTTTATTTGTCGAAAACTTATATAAAAAAGAAATTCAAAAGATTAGTTTATTTGCCGAAATAATCAGCCCTATCATCTTAACAGATCGCAGAAACATACGATCGTAGAGAAGTTCCGATCGTAACATTTATTTTGTTTATGGCATCCATTTCGTAAAGGAAACACTGACGCATGTAATTGACATAAAACATATTATGTGGAATATATTGCAAGTGAGTCTGTGAAACATGGATGGCGCAGAATTATTTTTGGAAGCTCATCAATATGAGAGAAGAACGTCAAGTAAAAAAAAAGAACAACACTTAGAAATAAAAAAAAAAAAAATTAAAATGTTTATCTACAATTGTCCTGTCCCCTCCTCAAAATTCATGTTTTTATTTGTTTTTTTGGCTACGTACAACCCTTCCGCGACTACTTTGCTGTCGGAGACATCGGATAGAACAGAAAACCAAGAAATAGGCATGCATCGCATGAATTCCGAATGCGTTCCCAGAGTTCCCACCATTTTCACATTTAATCGCCATGCATCACATGAGTTCTAGACGCGTTGCGGTGAGTTTGACATTTTCATCGCAGTGTTTCGTTCTTTTCGGAGATATGTCCGATTAAGCAATCGGAAACGTTACCATAATACAAATATCGTACATTTCGTACAAATCGGAATGAATTTCGTTCCGATCTGTTATCACAATAGGGCTGAATAATTTCTTTCAGTAGAAGTTGACTTTGTGTTTATAAAATGTACAATCCTGTGAGTAATAATAAAACTTATTTCACGTAGGAAGTTGGTACATACATACTAAATTTCAGAGTGTGTTTCCTTAACTTATTTAATTCATGACTGGTTATGTTGAACAATTATCGATACCCATGGGGGGGGGGGGGTATATCCCCCCTGATCACCCCCTATCTACGCCACTGGTCCAGACGGGTTATGCCATAGAGGTGAGGAAGAAAGTGACTGGATGCTCACGACGAAAACTTAATTAAAAATTAATTAAAACTTAATTATCTGCCTGATAGACCAAGAGCTGGAAGCAAATTTTTGGAGTGGAGTGATAACTACAAATAATGCACATGAATGTGTAGATATACGCGCCATTATATCAGATTCAACCGTCTGGTAAGTTTTTTTTTCAGCCGGGGGCCGGGGTGGGCGTTCGAAAATGGTAATTTTTCAGATTTTGAGGTCGAAGTGATAACCACATAAATGATACATCAAAAAATCAGAAAAACTCCCCTAATTACAAAAATGCATTTTGCAGCTTAAAGTACTGATAACTTTTTTACGCCAAAAAATAAGAAAAGTTAGCCTGATTTCAAAAAAGTGAGTCCCAGACGATTTGGTTTCAATCTACAGTTGCCAGACGCGCTTAACATTTTTTTAAACGCATTTTTCAACTTAAAGTACTGATAACTTTTTTCTAAACACATATAACCAAGAAAATGGTACGCCAAAATATCACAAACCTTCTGCTTGCCAGACGCATTTTAACTTAAGCATGTTCATGAATGAAAATCAAAAATTTCATTTAAATGAAATATTACAAGCAATCATTCATCACCAGATTCATCGCTTGAAAGATTCGATGCTTCGTATTAACTTTCACTATCATCTTGGTTTTCAAATAATTGTTCAATGGTTTTTGGGACCGCAACTCCGCTAAACCACTTCAGTTTGACCATCATGTCCTCCATGTTCCAACAACCGTTGCTTCTTTGGGTTAAGAAGGCAATTAAGAAACAAAACCCTCTCCAGAAAAACCAAGGTAACTCTGTTGTATAGGACCTTGATCATCCCAGTCTTGTTTTACGGCGCGGAAGCATGGACCTTATCGAAAGCGAATGAGAAAACTCTTGTTCGTTTCAAAAGAAAAATTCTCTAAATGATCTTTGGTCCCGTATGCGAAGACAACGTGTGGAAAAGAAGGTACAACAACGAGTTGTATGAGCTGTACCCCCACATGGGCATTGGGCATAGCTAGAAGAGTACGCATAGCGAGACTACAATGGCTGGGCCATTGGATGGACCCAAACGGGTTATCGAAAGCACATTGCAGGGAAATTGTGGAAGGGGAAGACCCCGTCTTAGGTGGCGCAATCAAGTGGAAGAAGACCTCAACCGACTAAGAGTGCAAAACTGCAGAGAGCTTGCTTGAAATCGAAGTCGTTATAGAATGATGTTGGTTGAGGCCCAGGTTCACTCCGAACAGTAATACCCACCTAAGTAAGTAAGCTAGCTTTCAAGATGTTAGTTTTCATAGGGCCGTGATTGTAAATTTTTTAAAACTCACTCCTCTGGAGTCTGTACCCATGGAAGTGGCTTTTTTTGTGTGTCTTTGTTTAAAATAAAAATGAGTCCAAAAAAGACTGACGGACTAAGCCCATAACTATTCAGCCGTCTTTAATTTATCAGACTTAGAATACAAAAACAGTTGAAAATGTGAGAGTTCAACTTATTTAGTATGATTAACAAAAAAATGATAAAAAAAAAATAATTTTTCGACAGTTGGCCGCCCTTTGCCAGATCGTCGTGGCTTGAGCAAGTTTGAAATCACATACTGGTTACGCGATTGGCTTCCACAGATTGCAACCGCAAGCCTCTCTCGTTCACGCAAGGCTTTAAACAGGTCCTTGTCAACTGAGTAAGCCACCGAAATAAAAAATCTGCTAAGCTAAAGGTCAATCAAAGTAAAGTACTTTATTTCCACTTTAAAATATTTTGAATAGTGTATATATATAATAATAAATTTAAATAGATGTTTGTATATAACGTATTATATATAAAATCTAATATATAATAGCCTGAGGCACATCATCATTAATTTTCCTAAGCCATTACAAAACTGGCTTATTTCGGTTTTTTATATGTTTTCTTCATTCAGTGTTTCCTTTTTATTTTTTTCTATAACTATGCGGCATTTAACATTTACCGTAATGACTATTTTATTTAAGTTCATTTTAGTTCTCAAATTGTTTTGAATAAAAAACCACGTGTACTTTCTGTTTTTATAAAATTAGACTATGACGTAATTTAGAAGTACATACATACACCAAAATACTATTTTGTGTTTTTTTTTTTTTTTTTGTTCTTAAAGAACTTCTCTTCATTACACAATTTTATTGGTAGTTTAACTATTGATATTTACAAAAACTAGATAAGAAACATACATTTTATTCAGTTACTATTTATACTTTGCACTTGGTTGTAATTATGATTACTTAACGTTTGTGTACATATAATTACATTACATTGACTGACTAATTGTGGGTAAATTTTTTTTTTATCATTTTCAATGCGAAACTCATATTAAGTACAAATTTTGCATGTTTTTTTTATCTGAATATTTACATCATACAGAGCGTATCATTTTTTTTTGATAAGGTTATTAAACAATACTTTTTGTTTGAAAAAAAAAACATATAAAAAATAAAATGCTGTTCGTCCAAAAGTGGTTAGCTTTCGTTTAAAAACTTAAGTAACCCCATTAAGAAAAGTTCCTGATATCCAAGCTTTTTTGAGATAATGGACTGCCAAACCAATGGAGGGAATATGATATGTTCTGCCAATATATTTACGACCCGAACGCAAAATCTTTGGTCAATCCACATTTTCAAGGTGAAAACTTCTATGTTGTATATGTATACTATATATATGCTTGCATTTCTATTTATTTTTACAGAACAAAAAAACAAAAAGCATCATAGCCTAAATAAGCTCATTGATTGAGGAAATTAGCAAAATCACCAGTAAGTAACTACTTTATTCGTGAATAGCTGACCCGCCCGGAGTAACTCAGATCCTGGTGTGGTGATCTAGTCGATGCTAAAGCTAGCAATCAGCCTTATTATGAGTTTCACGTGAACAGCTTTTCGACCGGAACATTTTTGTTCGCCCGGAATTTTAAAACCTATTATGAGTTTCACCTGAACAAAATTTCAGATTTACAATTTTTCCACTTTTGTTGTTCACTTTTTCACAAAAATAAGTGAAATAAATTGCTCTCCACGTTTTCACATTTCACGGAGAAAAATAGCTCATAATAAGGGAAATTTTTCGAACATGGAAAATTTTTCCCCCGAAACTCATAATAAGGGAAAAGGTGAAATGGGATCTTTTTCGAGGGGAATGATTTCACGTGAAACTCATAATAAGGCTGAATATTTAGGCTGAATATTTAGATGAGATAAATTTATGTCACTGAAGAATAAGTTTTTGAGTTATTTTATACGTTCCCGTTCGCGTGGGAATATAGGGATTGAAAAAAGTCTATGTTTCTCGGGGATAACCATGCATTGTAAAAAAATTGAAATCTTTTCAGTGGTTTTTCGAATTTCCATTACAGTTCCCTTGGGAATATGGAGATGAAATATAGTCCAGTCCATGCTATTCGAGTATAATAATTCTAAAGCACGGGTCACACAGGGCTGCTTGGCAGACGCTTCTTACCAGCGGCTGGCAGTAGCAGAAGCAGGCAGCAGTTAACAGCCCGGTCACACTATCGGCTGCTACTCGCCAGCTTCTCTTAGCAAACAGCTACAGAAAATCATAAAACTGTAACGTGAACCCAACATTTAATACCAATTTCCTAACCCTGCAGCTACACGATCAAGATATGGTAAGCCATCAGCCTACACATACACTATGTCAAATTCCTGTTCGTGTTTCGGCTGTGACGTAGGCGACTTACAATTTGCCAGGCAAATGGCTTTCAATCGACATGTCATTATATATTTTCAAAATGGCACCCACAAGAAATTTGAAATTCAAAGTTTTTTTTCAGGCACTCTTTTCTCTTTTTGAGGGTATTTGACGAAGCTGTCAATTTCGTGGCTACTGAAACTGCTTCTCGGGTGGCTTTCAATATTCCATACCAGCTGGGTTTCAATTTCGAAAAATTTGATTGTATATGTAAGAAAATTAAAATGTATTGTAAATGGCTTACAATATCTTGATCGTGTAGCCCCCGGGTAATCGAAAACTTTCAACCGAAAAAACACATCTGGGAGCACTAGTGTAAGTGTAGAATTATTGTAGGAGAGAAAATGTTTGACAGTTGCAGTGGAGAGTGGAGACAATGTAGAAGTTACTGGAGAGTTCTAGATGAAATGTCATTCGATATAAATAGCCCGCCCGAGGCAACCAGAGGG
The DNA here is from genome assembly GCA_914767635.1 of Melanostoma mellinum. Classification (NCBI taxonomy): domain Eukaryota; kingdom Metazoa; phylum Arthropoda; class Insecta; order Diptera; family Syrphidae; genus Melanostoma; species Melanostoma mellinum. The sequence goes on from OU612060.1 coordinate 182,753,580, forward strand.
CAGTTTTTGATTATAGAGTGATAAAGTGAAGAGTAAAATGTCTACAAGTGATAGTCCAAAAGTCGAGTTGAGATCGAATAAAGTTTAGATACTGAATAAAAGTGGTTGAAATAAATTGAAAAGTGAAGTTTTATTTCGAACTAAGCGCACGTTACAAGACATTGCTTTTGAATTCTATTTCTAATTTTAAACCTATTTATGATATTTGACACAAATTTTGAATGAAAAATTTACTAAACAGAAGGTGTGGCAGTATTTTTCTATTTTAGCAGCAGCTGCTAGCAACCAAAAATGAAACATTTTCAACTTTGCCAGCCGCTATTCATTACTCGCCGGCTGGCAGCATGTGTGGTGAATTTCGTGGTAACACAAAGCTTAACAGCGGCTGGCAGTAGTGCCTACTCGATTCGAGGCTGGCAGCAGCCATGTTTGACCCGTGCTTAACGGTGAAAGAATTTGTAAGATCGGTTCAGTATTTTCTAAGTTGCCGATCATTATCCCGTTCCCGTTCCCTTCCATTTCCCGCAGGAATATGGGGATAAAATATAGCCTAGCTGTGAACCGGGTGAACCGATTTTGTGGTTTTTGATTTGTTGTTCTTGTCTCCGTCCCGAATAGAAAATGTTACAATTACACTTATTACAAATAGAGTTTCGCATGGAAAATGACAGACGATTTGTGTTTTAATAAAAATTTAAGTTTATCCTTTTCCCTGTCCAACGTTGATCTTACGATATCATTTCGAACGTTATTTTATTTCAAAGCCAATTATGACATATAAAACCAATGTATATAATTTTACTGGTGTTTTTTTGTTGAGAACGGAAACGGAACCAAGAGCTGAAAAATTGCTGCATCGTTTGAGTTAAACGCCAGTAAAATGACAAAGCTCTTGTTGACACTACTTGCGTTTAAGTCACATAACTTTCGAAATAATGGTAAGAACAATGAAGAGCAGATAGAAGGCTGAACTTCGATTTTTAATAAAGAATAAATCGTTGCTCTCGTTTTTCAGGCGTTAAAGTGCAACGCCTATTGTCATAAGGTTGAATGGGTGGAGAATAGGATTCAAAAACAAACTTTATAAGCTATATCGGGACATAGGCTTAGCTAAAAGAGTACACTTAGCTTGACTACAATGGCTGAGACTTGTAGAACGGATGCAAAACAACGTTCCGGGTCGACGGACTTTCAAAAGCACGTTGCAGAGAAGTTTCGGTAGCGGAAGACCTTTTCTTATTTGACGCAATCAAGCAGATTGCAAAAATGGAAAGAGCTGTTGGTTCACCCCAAAGTGTGATGCCCATTTAAGTAAGCAAGTGATTACAACACTGGGGCCCGTTGCTAGCATTTCTGCATCTTCCGTAGAAGTACCGATCTCAGTCAGCAGGTTCAAACTCATCCTAAAGCAAGATTTCATGGATAAAACAAGCAACACGTGGAGTAGACAAGTCATTATCGACTTTTACAGAAGCTGCTTAGACGAAGAGGAAGAGGAGACAATCCCACACCCCCTCTGTTCATGCACTGCACCCCCTTCTGGTGAATCCAGATAGCCTTCAACTTTATCATTTATCGCTTTATTAAAAGCTCCAAATAGTTTAGTTAATTTAGGTACTTCTTCGTATGGTATCACAACACATGATCTAATATTAGTCTAAGTGTGTCAGTTGTTTTCCTGACAACCATTTAAGCCTAACCTAAAGCGCCCCTTTTTGTATCAGCCTGTTTATTTACTGATATATTGTGATAACAATGCTGATGTCTGAAATTTTTTAATGACAACATAATAGTTTCGACATGAATATGGCAAGTTTAAAATCAGGATGTACGAACTTCGAATTGGGGTTGTAACTGGTAAACGGATACAGTGAAGCTTTTCATCCTGTGAACAAAGATTGAATGAATTGTTTGGGGTTTTGTATTGCACTTCGACTTTTGTAGTTATGTTGTTCCTGCTGCTTAATCCAATTTTAATCCTTTGTCATAGTACTTCATTCACATTATTTTCTTTGATGAAACCAAGGATGTGGTTTATGCTTAGAGATTTTAACTTCTCTTGCGTTTTTTTTATAATTAACACGGACATCAAAGGGTTAACCTTATAATGTTACAGAACACAGTGCAAGACACCGATCCACGTCGCTTTTGAACGTTTGTTAATCGTAATTCAAGGGAAATACAGAGTTTGTTGGTAGAGCATTCTACATACGGGTAGTGCGAATAAAATATGATTTTCTATACTTGATTGTACGTCCGAAGTTGGGCTCAAGGTAAAATTGATGCGGCTAAATTGTTACAGTGGAGGAATACAGCTGTCAATTTCGCTAGAGCACTGTTTGGAAAAAAAAGCGATAAAAAAGAGGGAAACAAGTAATGCTTCGACGATGTTCAAGAGAAGCTTTGGTTCTTCATGATATTTCATTAGTTGACGGTTTATAAACGTTTCCATGACCTTGGAAAGAAGCGACGTTAGTGCAACTGGGTGTAATTAGAATAGAAGAAAGATTCGTCTTTTTTAGGGACGGGCTGGACAAATGCAGTTTTCCTTCTGCTCGGGAAGGGTCCATAAGAGTAGAATAGATACAAAAGCTTACGTAGTGGTTTCACCAGCGTAGAAAAACACATCTTCGTAATAACGGCAGGGATCAGCGGATTTATGTTCGAAAAAATATTTGTTTCGTCACAGTTCGACTTAAAAGCTCAGGTCGAGCCAATATACAATATACTATCAGGAAGTGTCGAGTGAGCAGCAAATTAAGCTCTCAGAAAATTGGCTTTACCAATGGAGCTCACATGGGGAGAGTCATCGAAGACGAGCGTTTGGACCGATGATGTGGTCGAGTTCTTAAAGTTCTTAACAAAAGAACAATAATTTGTGCTTTCTTTTGGACAAGACTGTGTGTTTTGCCTTACTTTTTGATCACGCAAAAATTTGGCCTTTTGTATTTTACAGAAATTACAGATAGAACGAGGGGGTGTACTTTTATCTTTAAAAGCCAAATCGCGCCGACCTCACGTTACATGAGAAATCCTCAAAGCGATTGTGTGAGACTCTAAGATTTCGTATGGTTGAACTTTTGATTTATCTGTCAAGTGAGATCGACGCGCCGCTGACGCTCTTATGTGTTTTGGCTTTAATGCATGTGAGGTTGGCAGTTCCCGAGATGATGACGAAAAAACAGAAACCATAATAAAAAATTTTTCAACAAGAATCAACAGAAAAAAAAGAAAAAAAAATGCTCCATTTTCTAATTTGATGTATCAAATGTATGACATATAACAAAAAAGAACTAAAATGTATTTGATTTTTCATGATTTTGTTTAACAAAATTTATTAGTGAATAAAAAATACATTTACAATATATATTTACTTCAAAACACTTTAAGCGTTTTGCGTGACTACATACACAACTTAAAAAAAAAAAAGAAGAAATTAAAAAAAGAAAAGATTTTTTTTTTTATATAAATGTTAAAGTAAAACATAGGAAAGTTGGCACACATCTTTGTATGAGGGCTCTAGCCTATGACTAAGCCATGCTTTCTTTGATTTTTTTTTAGTAAATAATTTTTTCTGACTATTTAATAGTTTGAAAAGAAAAATACACTTTGTATACATTTAAAGCACTTACGTACATATAATTATCTATTGTTTAATTGAAATTTTGTAGCTGTTTTCTTTTTTAAAGTTTTGTTTTTATTTTATACACAAATTGTCACAAATTATTCCAAGTTTGTATCGCAATTTTAGTTTGATTCTATTTTTTGCTTTAGCTTTTTAGTTTGTGCGTTAGATTATTGATTATATTTTTTTTTTTTTTAAGTAAGACTAAATTGATTGGCTATTAAATTGACTGCCTTCAAGTTGTTTTTCAAACAACGATGAGAACTAAATCAATTTTAGGGGATATGTTTTGCAGTTTACCTAATCGAAGTGTTTCTAGAATGATAGCGATAAAAATGATGAAATAAGTAGACGGATAATGAAAAAATAATCTCAAATTTGTTTAATTTAAAAATTTAAAAGCAAAAATATCTTTGCATTGTCGCAGGATTTAAGTTAAAATACGAAAGGAATTGAGAAACAAGACTAAACTAACCTATCACAAGTTGAAAATAGAACCATACAGTTGTTGTTTATCCACTGGTTTTCTTTAGACATGGTTGTTAAAAAAAAGCTATACCAGGGTATGATTATTATGGCATCTAATACCTAATACCTCTTCTACGAACGTTTGGAAGGCTATAACAAAAACAGAGGTTGCTATCTGGTAGTTCAATGTATATTTAGGTTTGATTGGTACAATCGGTATTGAACAAAAACCAATGACAGAAAAAAGACCTCTGGCACTAATTATTACTATCAGCAAACTATTACAATTTACCATCAATCAGCATAATGTTCACCTTTGTTTTTTGAACTGATTGCTCAAGTTTCGATATGCAAAATCACTTGCTAAGATTTACTTAAGGTGAGGTTCGTAGGAGCTGCAATAGGATGCCTCTTGATCTTATTTTGCAGCTTTGCCGCTCGGTGCCGTACCCTTATGGTATTCGAAAAAGTAGTTGTCGGTGGTAACATTCAGTAGCTCCACAAGAGAATATGACAATTTCACAAGAGATAAGAAATTAATATCAGAGCTAAAGTATCAGCCGAATTTATAATCGCATAATAAACTCCGCACAACTTTAAAACACGCTTATTCATTGAATAAAACAAAAATCGTATTTATAATAATTTTTCGTCAGTGAATAAGGGCTGAATAGCTTAAACGCCGATATGCGTGTTTTAGCGCATAAATGTCATTTGATTTTGAGTACCTATTGAATTGTCAATCAGTGGTTTATTTAAAACTTTGAGAATTTTTAAAATAACTAAAATAGAAATGTACTCAAGTTACATTAACTATATAAATAATTTGGATGTAGTAAATGTGTTTTCTTTTGTAAATTGGCTTTTTACAAGTTTTCCAGTTGGGAAACGTTTTTGATTTTCCCTTTTTGAACAAAACATCAAGAAATTAAAGCAAAAGAATAATATAGATTATAGAATATAGAATATATAGAATAACGTATATTGTGTGACCTACACTTCATCTTCCATAGGTAAGAAAATATAAACAAAAACAAATTTCTGTTGTCAGTTTTAATCGTTGAGAAACCAAATTAGAGAGTTTCTTCATGACATTTCTTCATCAAATGCGAAAATTTTCTGTAAGATACTCAATAGGCGCTCTTCCGATGAGTAGCTACACCTGGAGTTTCACTTAAATTGCAATCAAAATTAGAGAACAACTAACACGAAAAAACAGTAATTGGAATGTACCAGAGTATTCTTTTCCTTCAGTGGTGATGTTTCCGAAAAAAAAATATTATTAGCAGAGTTTAAACTGTACAATGTTGGCGTTCAGACTTATCAAACTTGTCCTCCAACTTTATGTCATATATTCCTCCGCTCCGTCCAACTTCAAAATTTTCAAAAATACTTGAAAATCAAGCGATCGTCTGAGGGTTCACAATTCACATTAACTGAGTTCACACAGTACAATTAGTTGAACAGACTTCGTTTGATGGATGTTGGATGGTCGGATGTAGTTTGCCTTCAGACTTATCAAACTTGTCCTCCAACTTTATGTCATATATTTCCCCGCTCCGTCCAACTTCAAACAACAAGTTGGTCAAGTGGTCGTTTGCGGTCACACTATCAAGCATTGGCCGTTTAAGCCAAAGTCTGTCCAACTAGTTGTACAGTGTAAACTCGGCTATTATCAAACATTGGTGGTTCAAGCCAAAGTCTGTCCAATTAATTGTCCATTGTGAAGTCCGCTATTCAAGAGCAATTACTAATGCCGTTTTCGTTTGGTAAAACTAGAGTACCCTTTTTTTTAGAGTATCCTGATTTTCACTCTGAAAAAATTTCTAGAGTAGCAAAACTTGCTCTGAGGGTTGATTTCTGACAGCAAAAAGAGTACCCTTTGAGTACTCTTTTTCCCAAACGAAAACGGCATAAATATTAAACAATTCAAAAAATATAGATTCAATGGAAAAACAACTGAGATTAATACTCTGCTGCTCGGAACAAGCTAATTGCCATATTATATTTGAAAAAAAAAAAAAGTATATATTCACGAAACACTCCGAAAAAGCATTATGGCTAATTTATATTTTGATTTGTGGATTGTACGAATACAAACTTTGAAAACTAATATGTCTACATAATATTACAACAAGTGAATATAACAAAGTAACTATTGGTATGAAGAATTTCTTTAAAAAAAACAATTGCAAGCATTTTTATCATATAAAAGTGCTTAACAACAATTATTAGGTATTTTATTATTATTTACAATATCAAAAAAAGAAAAATTAATAAGTCCAAGAACTATGCTTTGCAAAGTTCTTGATTCACTTCGGAAGATTTATAGAGAAGCAAATGAAGTAAAACATAAAAAAAGATATACAAAAGACAGATTGGGCAAAAAAAAAAATAAGAATAAGAAACTAATTGATACTAACCAGACTTACGAAATGTACTTTATCCACAAATCCAACCCCTTTACTCAAAGGTTGTTCATGTTCAATATGTCTGCTTCCATGATTGACTCGGAAACTTCACCAAATGGTCCCAAATCATCCATGCCATCTGTGAGTGAATTTGATCCTTCTCGGGCATCGTCAAGCAGAGAATCTGATAGGCCATTGGTTGCTGAAACAGATGGCGCCCGACTGTAAACCGTCGTACTTTCAACTGTATTACCGTTTATGAGGAAATCTCGATTGAATTCAGGACTATAGCGAAACGATGGTGTGGCGGTGTTCGATGTAATAGGAGTCGTTGGCATGGACTTAGATATGTCGTACATTTTTGTTGAATATTTACTTTGAGCACTGGGAAAAGAGGTATCTTGTTGTTGCTTTTTCTTGCCGCCAAGGAACGGATCAATCATATTGCTTAGTGGTAACGGTGTCGATGGGACTGATCGAGAAACTATACCGCCAAAACTATTCGGCATTCTGCAATAGTCTGGAGGAAGAATGTCATTGATTGTACTACAAAGCAAACCGCCTGTTGATTCTTCCATTTTGATAGAAGATCCATGTGTTTGACTTGCATCGCTGAAGATATCCAATATCGACGATGGATCGCTGAAGTCAGCGAATTGTGGTGGAACTGGTGTTTGTGCAGCAGAGTTACAAGTTGATGAAAATCCAGCGTAGTTGGCAGTTTGATTGAATGCTGGACTATTGCGGTATTGTAGGGGAACACTTCGTGATCTTGATTCAGCCAATAAATGTGATGGTGGCTCGTCTAAGACACAATCAAGCGAATTTTGATCTTGTCCTATGACACACGAATTACCAAAGCTCTGCGCATAATCGGTGTTGTTTGATAAAAGTAAATTGTATCCACTCATTGAATTTCCGGTAGTAGTTGTGCTGCTGGTGGTGGTGTAAGATTTAGCAAACATTGTAGTTTCCTGTAATAACGAAGGACTTGGTGGCGCTGATGCTGAAGTCATTGTATTGTAGCTTCGATTGTTGCGACTAGATCCAATCATTGGGTCATTGGCGGACAGTATGACACTTTTTTCGCCTGCTGTTGGCAGGGAATGCTGTTTATGCAGCACCGGTTTGGTTCGTCCCAAGGGAGCTGTTAATCTTGGGCTGGCGAATAAATTTGAATTGGTTGTGGCTGTGCTCGAAGAAGAAGAAGAAGAAAAATGATTGCTCAACATCGAAGAATTGTTCCCATTCGGTTTCATATTAGATAGATTTATGTTCGGCGAAATTGGAAAGAAAGTACAGTTCTTTCGCCGTTGCGTTGTACTGGGTGCAGGTACCATTGCGTTTAGATTGATTTTTCTTTTTTGCGTTCCACGCACATTGTTTTGAATCGTATCGGAATTTGATGTTGAATGATTCGTTGATAAAGCTGCCGTTAGTCCGGCAGGTTGTGTTGCCGTTGTTTTAGTAAGTGATGCTGCGGCAGCTGCGGCGGCAGCTATCACTCTCGATTCTGAAGATGTTTCGTTTAGATGCTTTTGAGACATAATTGCTAGAGACGCTGAGGCTGACCCTTCGTTGTAGATGCCTAAAATAAATTAAAACATAAAAAAGTTCATTAAGGTATGTAATCGAAACACAGTAAAGGAGTTCTTTTATGGAGTTTACAGATGTGCATACGTGCGTATGGTTTGTAGTAAATCAAAATTAACTTCTTCAAAGCGCAGAAGTCAAAGCAGGGAACGCTTACGCTTTTCTTTAAGTTGTGGATGGATAACACGAGTTGCTGTCATAGAGGAGAATATAAAACAAACTAGGAGCAATGTTGTCAGAAGTGCGCTAGGCCCCTGGGGTTTCGCCTCTGTTGCGCAATCCTTTTTATTTATAGTAAAAAACAAGACATTAAAAAAGATCAAGTATATGACCTCTTTCTTAAAAAGTAAAAGTTCAAATTCCGTAGACACAACCAATAATAGCCTGTGATCAAGTCTCTCCAAAAAAAACACAGAACACAGCGCTATAAACCTCAGAAACCCCAAACCACTTTAGTTCCATTCCAAGGGGGCTATGTACCCCCTCACCATGTCTTTTCTGAACAATTATTTGAAAACAAACAACGGCAAACTTACCAGGGATAATACAATGATTTCCATTGGATGTGTGTTTCTGCCCCTGAATATTGTTCCCCCTTTGATTTACTGATGTTGCTGTAGTCGTTACCCCGATTGTTTCATTCGAATCTTTATTAAAATTCTGATGAAGGTAATTACGGAGCTGTGTGATGTCGTCACGATCTTTCGTGAAATTATTACCAATACCAGCTGTATTCATGGGTTTTCGTTTGTGCGGCGTTTCAAATGCTGAATTTGTATTCATCGCTGCCAACGTCGGGTTGTGTGCATCTATGTTTGATTGTTGTTGTTGTTGCAGCTGCTGTTGTTGTTGTTGGTGCTGCTGCGGGGTTGATTTGTTGTTATTATTGTTGTTCTCAGCGTCTCCCGTCTGAAAATATTGAAGCAATTCAGCTTCTTGATCTTGGGAGTTGTCCTCATCGTTTGTGTTCAAATAATCATCTAACTCATGTTTGTCCATATTACAAATGCTAATTACACGCTCACGTGGTAAGCCTAGATTTTCTGGTAGCACAACATCTTTGTCTTCGGTGATTTCTACATTGTCGACTAGAGTCGATTGTTGTTGCTGTCCCAGATGGTGGTGTTGCTGTTGTTGGTCATATTGCTGATACATCTCTGAATGGGCTTGAAGCAATCGCAGTTTTCTTGCACGCAATTGTGATGCTAACTTTGCTGATTCCATTGCAGTCGTGGTGATCTGCGCTGGTGGTCCCATAGAGTAATTAGATCCAGATGAGGATGGCATTTCGATCGGAGGTGCTACAGGTTGCGGTTCAATGGCAGTTCCGCTTATAGCAGACGATGGAACGCTTGTAACTAAAATTCCCTTCGCCTGATGTGCCCGTCGTACCTTCTTACAAATGACGTTCTGTGTATTGTACTCATCGTTGATTATCTCCTCTTTGACAGACGAAAGTTGCGGATCAATTGGCATAAGGCTCACTGAGGGCGATAGATCAGCGATCGTTTTGCTAAGATTCTTTGCCACTGGGCTGCTTGACGATAGTTGGCCACCAAAAGACTTGCTGCGTTCAGTCTCTGTGGCTAAATTCATTGGAAGCATTTGCTGCCCGAGCAGCTGACTATTGTCGTAAGAGGCAGGAGAATGCTGCAAATGCAATTGTGTTGGGGGTCTTGACTGTGACGAATTGGGTGAATCTGGAATTTCTTGTTTGATTGCAAGCGCACTAAGAAGAACGTCGTCACTGGACCTCGATGGTTCGTTCAATGACCCTAAAGAAGAAGCATGTTGTGTAGTGCTGGATTCAGAAGAACTTGAGCCCTTGCGCTTTTTCTTTCGACGTTTCTTAAGCGGACCAGAATCCTACAAATAAATTCAACAAAAATATTCAAAACATTCATATTCACAAAAAAGACTTACACTTACAGCATAAACTCTCTTCTCTTTAGCGTCTCGCTGTAATAGTTTTTTCTGCAGTAAGACTCGTGAGCTGCCAGCTCCTCCACCAGCGGCATATTCATTTCGACCAATGTGTTCAGCCAAGTCTTTGATGCTCTGAAATTTCGTACTGAACAGCCCTTCGGCCCAATTGCGAACAGTATTCCATGACTCTCCACTTGCGTCTGATTCTATTTCGCTGCTTACTGAATCTGCAATTCGTCCACCAAGCAAAGGCAATTGTGGTGGAGTAAGTTTGGTTGTTTTGCGCATAGCAGCGTAACAATATCGGGAATGTCCACGTGTTCCTAGACGTCTAGGACGAATCTCGGGAAAAACTTGCTTCATAACTTTTCCAAAGTCAGCAGTTGACAGAGGTTTTATATCCAAGCGCTCACAGTATGCACTACGGGACAGACAATTTTTAATTTATAAAGTTACATTAACTACCAAAAAAAATATCAATTGTTTACAGATAATCATTGTAGACATCTTGTTTTGGAATGGAAACTTTTGGATCATGTTCCAAGTGCGAACGGACCCAATTGATTGTGTGATTTATTTCAGATCTTGTTCCTAGAGGATTTTGTGGCTGCCGGAGAGGATCTTTTTGGAAGAAGAATTCATATGTTTATCATTTACTTGTAACTTAGTGTGTTATGCGTGTAGTACCTGAATCCGGTGATTCTCCAGGCATTCGAAGGTACAAAAGTAAACGCTCAACTGGTTTGAGTGTTGCAATTCTATCGAGAATTTGCAAAATTTGTTGCTTGGCATGGTCCCTGGGAAAATAAAAAAAATAAAAAATAAATAATGGCTCGTTATTTCGAAAACATTGGGTAATCAAATGAAACAGTAAACCCCAAAACACCTTGATGTAGTTAAACAAAGATGCAGAAGACATGATATTGGGCCATTAGAATAGAAATAAATAGGGTGACGCAATACAACGGGGAATCCGAGGGCCAAGAGCATTTCTCTCAACATTACCTAGTGAAAATAACGGGGAGAAACGCTAATCGAGAAATCGCTTTTCATAGCAGTGAAAGGAAATATCTCTCGGATTATTGGACAATTCTTCGCGATATCCGTGGAAAATATATTCGATGTTTCTGGCATTCGAACCTCGAACTAATGCAGACATGTTAACCACTTTGCCATGGGCACAACCACGGTCCGTAACAGCCTAATCTAGGTCGTGTAGTTAAGTCGCTTCCAACAAGGCAAAAATGTAAACTTTTCGGAGAACTACTACGAAGCAAAATGTCTCCGAATCGTAGGAAATCGGAGACAAATCCGCCCCGACGCACGGTTACCTCGATAAGGCCGAATGTCAGCTGCCGTGATTTATTTTCTGTAATATAGTATTTTTAAGCTTCCATCAATCAACTCTCATATTTTTCGTACTTTTTCCAACATTGTGACCAGAATGTGAGAGCTCGATGGAAAACACCATTGAAGAGCCTTCTCTATAACTCAGCTATCATTTTTCAAGCATGTAAGCAATCGAAGTTTCCGCTTCACTTCGTCCGACTTACGCTCATATCACTTTCCATTGGTTTCACTCGAGGAAGGACTCATTTTGAAAACCAATGGAACACCTTAAATTGTTTTTGCTCAATTTAACGTGTTGTCTTTGTGTGAGTGAAACGCTGTTTGCACCAATGGAAAGGATTGCGGATGCTCTTCGACAATCGCGGACGATTCTTTTCGTCCAATGAAAAGCGATATTATCCGATGATTGATGTTATCAACACAAGGTGACACACACAAGTAAAATAAACGTCAGGTATAGTCATGTCTGTGTTGGAGAACCGAAAAATACGATCATCGTCTACGACGATTCGGCAAAGAATATTTGATTATCGGTACTTTATCGGTATTTAAGGACTGTACAAAAGATCAGAGGGCTCAATGCGCTTCTTTGGTGAGCAACTACTATTGGAATTCTACGGTAAATCCAGTCGGTTATCTTACTTTCGTCATTGTTCCTTCAGATATATTCTTGGTCACATGCACATAAAATTTCGGAATTTCTCGTTGTCTGAAAGCCACCTATCAAATATCAGATCTTGTAGCTGTCGATTAAATGCTTTTTCGAAGTCAACAAACACAAAATACACGTCTTCTAAGTTAACCACTTTTTTCAAAACTCGCATATCGGATCTCGTCTTGTACCGCACTGTTCCTATTTTTGCATGTGTCATTTACCTGACTAATTTCTTCAACTGTGATGATAGGTAATTCCGTAAAGTTAGTTTCAGCTGTTGGAAAATGCTCCTGAAGAAACAGTTCGTTCAAAAGCCAATTACAATATTGTCTCCACCTGTGAAGATTCTATTAATTTTCAAGCTTCTTAATGAAGATTGGCGAAGGAGCTTTTTATTCGTTTTAAAGATTGTTACCCTCTTATTCAAACTCTTGTATCGTATATCTTGCATATCGTATTTGAATCGGAAGCCGGGTCATATGTTGATGTTCTTAATGCAAATGCCAGACTAGGTCGCCAAAATCATAATTTCGAACAGCCATTGGTTTGCATGTTTTGACCAACGTTCAAGAATTGAATTTGAAAAGACTAAATACATTTTTATTTGCTTCTTACAAATTTTTTTATATTTATTTTTTCTCCATCAAGTAAGCATTGCTCAACTGTAAAATTTTTTAAAGGATTATCTGAGTCTGAAATTTTCAAAAAATGTTTTTTTTTTATTATCGGATAGATAGATAGACTGTTACAAACATGCTGTTAAATTTTTAAATAGAAATTCGAATTATTTTTGTCACTACAACATTTCTTAGAGAAAGCTAACGAAGCCTCACATCCAGGGTTGGGACTTTACTGCTCTATTCCACTTTTCTCGAAAAATAAATCTACTACCTTTAAATAAAATCTTGTGCACTTTTGTTCTTACTCTAACTAAACAGGTCTTTACATTGAAATTTTAAAAAATTATGTTAGTATGGATTCAGTCAGTACCAATGCCGGTTTAGAAAGTAGGTACCTTACATTATCTTTCCTATACGGATATGGATTTTGGTATCGAGTTCTAGCGATATATTGCTTCTCACGACTTTGAAAAAAGCAAAATTTTTGAAATAAAAAAATGTTTCATTCAATTTCATGTAGAAATTTGTGGTCAAATAAAAAGCGTTTTAATTTTAATGATACACAATTAAATCTTCTTAAGTATTTAGATGCAAAGGTAGTGATAGAGGGTACCTATACATGTATACAATGACATCGTTTTGGCCATTGGAATGTCTTTTCCGTTTTATAATGAAAATCTTGAAGAACTTAACATTACTTGGATGTCTTTGTTGGGAAACCAATATTTTTTAGATAAATATTATGACAGCAACCTAAAAATGAAGAAAACACTTTTGAGAAAAAAATTTTTATAGTTAATGTACATGTACATATATGTTAACTTTATGTTCACTGCCACATAGTAGTGCCGCAGCACAACGGAAATTTTCGACAGTTAGTTATGTGAAGGATAAACTTCGCCACAAATTAAATACAACCAATTTACAAAATGTTATACTGTGTAAGGAAATCGACGACGTAAACAAAGATTGTTGGGAATCCGAAGGTTCTGTGGGCCTTATAGAGTTTTTAAATAGATTTTTTATCTGTCGACGGACAATTAAAAAAAAGCAATAAATAGCTAGCAATTTTGACAATATTTTTTTTTTATTTTAAAGCTGAGTATATTAGTGTATGAATTTTTATGTAAATTTGTTTTAAGGAAAAATGTTTATTTTGTTATTTTAAGTTATTTATGTATGTGAATCTATGTTAAAAAATGTCTATGTTTTAAAAATGAAAAATCTACTGCAGAACAGTTGAATCTACTGCATTTTTGTTTCAAATCACATCTGCCGCATCCGTCCGGTCGTTCAACCATTATGCCTTTTTCGTGCTCCTAGCTGCGCGTTACCTTCTATCGGTATTCAGTTCTTAAAAATCGTTCAATGCATAAAACGGGATTATAAGAGGCGGGATTTTAAAAGGCAGTATTTTGAAAAATCGGGGTTTTTAAAACGGAATTACAAAAAGCGGGATTTCGAAACCGGGAATTTTATAAGCGGGAATATGAAAGCCTGACGTGATGGTTAGCATGTCCACCTGCTAACCCGAGGTTCGTAGTTCGAATCCCAGCAGAGGCAAAAATGTTTTTCCACGGATATCGCCCTTCGCGAGCAATTTGCAAGTCCTCCGTTCCGCTCTGTTGTGCAAACTCTATTTATTTTTGTTTATTTAACATTTTTTTTATTAAATAAAAAGTTAACTTTACGATTATAGTTCTACTAAGTTATTTTTTTATGAAAATGTTTTCTTAAAAGAATATACATGTGTATCAGGCTTATCAGGCTGTACTTAAATTTAATAAAAAAAAAAAAAAAAAAAAAAAAAAAAAACTTTTTTTTTTTGAACAATCACAAGAAATAAAAGTATTTAAGAGTGGTATTTTAAACAAAAAATAAACGAAGTAAAAATAAAAATGAAGTAAATCTGCTACATAATATGTAGCAAATATTCAATCCCCTGTTTTAGACACTAGACTTTCTTAAGATTCCATGTTAAACGAGTATATCTCAGTCAGATACGTAAAACCTGCGATGGTGACCACTCTTATAAGTTGGCCGCCTGAACAAGTTGGCCAAAATTTGAATGCACCAAGAAAATTGCATGCAAATGTTGCAAAAAATAACTTTTTATGTTGTCCACCTGCCTATCTTGGAACTTGGCCGTAAATTTCATCACCATATCTCATCTCTCGCAAGGCAAAACCTCCTGAAGTTGGCTAAAGGTAATGTGTAAGGAATGAATATCTTTTTTTCGCTTTGTCCAATATTTTCGGTGAATCACTGAAAAAAGCGTCTAGACAAGCGAAATGTTGGTTCTTGTAACATCGTGTACACAGAATATGATGATCTATTGGTACAGATCGAAGATGCTTTTACCACTCTTGGTAAAGGCTGATGAGTGCGGGCCAGGAGCCGAATTTTCCAAGTCAATTAATATACATATTGGATGCCTTAAGATGGATTGTGTCTGCTTGGGATAGTGTTGAACAACCAATAATCGTGGCATGCTTTTCTCGTGTGGGATTTCCATTCAATGCCAAGCCAACGGAACAGTTTCAAGATGATCTCCAAGTAGAAGAGACTATTTAAAGCTTACCGGAGAACGTTAGATCAGAATTGGTTTCGGCAGAAGAGATAACAAAAGTAGATGGAGGCATAGTTCTTCACGATTTTGTCAGATTCACAAACGAAAATATTGCAATAGGTTCTACAAGAGTTGCAGTCTTCTGATACAGCTGAAAGAAGTGAAGAATCTTCTTTGAAATCCAAAGATGAGAATGTAGAACTTCAGCCTGTTACAGTCAATGATGCCAATGACAGCGTTAATCATCTTCTTTTATAATCCTTAGCCTTAAAAGCAAAATCGAGGAACATAAGTCAAAGTCCAAAATAGTGAGACAAGTTACTTTGAGTTAATGTTTTCAGGCCTTGAATTGTGTTAATTCAAGCCCTATTTGTAACTGTTTACTTAGTTTAGTTTTTTCGTTTCTATACATGCAATGTATTTCTAAATGTATGTGAATTATTATTTTCTTTGTTAAAAAAAAAAAGATACATACATAAGACGTTGAAAAACAATTTTCCTTTTTTATTTAAGAAACACGAAGATATCAAAATGCACACCCTCATAAGTTGGCCAAAAAAACTTGCACCGCAGGTGGCCAACTTACCAAGGTTTCACTAAGAAAATCAGCTTCACTACTGCCGAAGAAGATTTAAACAGGACAGTTGTTGTGCTTTGTCTGCACGAAGCGTCAAGACTTGATCTTCTTATTGATTATGTTATCATCTTCGGTTGATGCTGCCAATAGATTTTTAACATAGCGACCGATATTATCCTTTATACTGTTTATGTTATCATTTCAAGTTTTTAATGATAAAGATTTTTAATAAGTCTTTTATATAATGACTTGTCCAAGAGGGTGTGGAATCGATAAGGGTTGGACAGTTGAGTGCGATGTGATAACTTGCATAATGCTTTCAAACACTTTGAAAATAAAAGACAAGATACGTATGACCTTGGAAGCTTTTCAAAGCTAAGGGAAAACACTCTTTTTGTTATAACTGATTACATGCGTCACAAATAGTAAAATAAGTTGCAAGATAAAATTTTAAGCAGGATTGAGTTTTCATCAAAGTCTAAAAATTCTAATATCGTCTCGAGGAGCCTCGGAAAACCAAAAGAAAAAAAGTAAGGCGAGCTGTTGGTGCCCGTGGGGTAATTGTTGACATGTCTGTTAAGTGGGAGGTTCGTGTTTTTAAATGGTATCGCCTTCGCCTTTCGTTAGAAATTGCCTAGTCCTCTGATAATTAATTCATTGCTATGAATCTCTCAATAAGCCGTTCGGAATCACCAGAAAATTGTAACACATAAGGGACTTACAAACCAATACACTTAATCTACCTCAGTCACTCGTAAAAATGTAAATGTACTTCTTACTGATCATTTATTATATTATGTCGGTAAAAACAAAATTCATACCCAATGCCAGACTCTACTACAGCTTGGACTTTGCGCAACTTTTCTTCATCTGGAATCTTGATGCCATCACTGCTTTTATTAGCGTTATTTCCAGTTCCACTTGTCATTCCTATGAGGCTTAAAACATTTTCGGTTATCGCACTTGGTACAGGATGATTGGTTAATGTGGGTGCCAAATCAAGTCTAGACAATGATCCAGAGTTTAAAGCCATTATTTTTGATATTTCGAAATGCGGATTTTGTTGTTGGTGATGATGATGTTGTTGCGGTTGCTGCTGCTGTTGTTGTTGTTGTTGTTGTTGTTGTTGTTGTTGTTGTTGTTGTTGCTGTTGATGGTGTTGTTGTTGTTGTTGTTGATGTTGTTGTTGTTGTTGTTGTTGTTGCTGCTGGAGATGGTGTATCTGATGATAGTGCTGTTGAATACCAATTGGAGTAGTTGGTGTTGTTGGTGTTCCTGGTGAACTAACAATCTGATGGCCAGACACAATTATTGGAAAACGTCCATTTGAAGCTGTACCAAGTCCTCCTCCGATTGGTGCCGTCGAATGATGTGTTGATGGATGATTTCCTGGTGCTGCTGCTGCACCAGCAGCTGCACCTGGCTGACTAAATCCAATAGCTGTTCCTGTTTGATTGTCCACATTTCGAGAGGTATAAACTGATTGATCTTGATTCTTTTGTTTCCACTGCAATTGGTGTACATTTTTTTCGGACATGTTACAATTAATGGAAAACAAGAGTACAAAAACAATTTGTTTTTGTGTTGGGCCAAAAAACGTTATCACACTTTATCTCTGCACACAACTAAATTCATTTTATATGATTGTAGAGTTTTGCTAACAAATTAAATAATTTGGCAAAAAGATTAAATAAGTTCTTATTGGTCTTTTGAAAAATTTTATTTTGTGCAAATACTCGATTTTTCTTTATTTTATCACCATTTTATCTGTTCTTTACGCGTGTCCTTTCTTCGTTTCTTTTTATTTTTTTCTTTCTTTTCGTCTTGTCAAATTTTTGTCCATTTTTCTTTCGTAAAATAAACGAGGTGAGTTTTGATGAACACAGTAGCGTCGCTTTGTATCAAAAGTATTTGAAGGTACTTTAAATGTATTCAAACTGTATTTTTTGATGATTTGGGAAAAAGAAAGAATTGAGAAAATCTCTTCAACTGGTTTTTACATAACATATAAGCTTCTCTTCTCTGATCTTTTAGAAGAGAAGTGTGTGTGGTGTTCGCAGAAGCCAAAATAGTTCCTATGTTGGGACAAAAAATCGACTAAGAAGTTCATAATAGTCGATTCTGCACTTCCTTAGTTATATACAGTGACAAGTGAGAATACCCACACCAACACGACAGGAAAAAAGCAGCATTTTGCAATTTCATACGTTTATATTTTCGTGACAGCAGAAATGATGGCAACAGCGTTTCTGCAGCCGAAATAACTGCTAAAGCGCTACCGCCGTATTAATAAACGCGGAATAGCTGGGTTAAACCTTATTCCATGGATTAAGTGGAAAATGGTATAATGGCAGCTTTAATTAAGTGGAAAATGGTATAATGGTAACTTAATCGATGGAATAAGGCTTAACGCAGCTATTCCGCGTTTATTAATACAGTGGCTAAGGTTTGGAAGAGCTTTAAGCCTTGCCCAAACCAACGCGGTGAGTGCGTGCGATGCGATTGCGATAAGTCAAATCCCTATGTAATCTTATGGACGTTTGACGTAATGCATAGGGATTTGACTTATCGCAATCGCATCGCACGCACTCACCGCGTTGGTTTGGCCAAGGCCTTAATTCACTCTCAGCCAGTATAAAGCCTTGCCCAAACCAACGCGGTGAGCGCGTGCGATGCGATTGCGATTAGTCAAATCCCTATGTATTAAGTCAAACTTCCATAAAATTACATAGGGATTTGACTTATCACAATCGCATTGCACCTATTCACCGCGTTGGTTAGCGCAAGCCTTTAAAAAGCAAAATACTGCTCATGTGCCTTCTGGCTTAAGAATGTGCCCATGTAGTGTCATCCTTAGTCCCGAATTACATTCAGACTGTTTGTCCCCTATTACATGATGTCTCACGAGCCCAGTCTCACATGAGTGCGAAAAAGAAAGGAGATGTGAGGAAATGAGATGCACAAAAAAATTCCCGATGAGTACCGTGCCGATTTTTAGCAGTCTCATATTGACGTTTCTCTTTTCCCATATTCGTTTTTGCTATGTTGTTTTCATCGCTTTGTCATTTTTTTTTTCATTAAAAAAAATTATTTTCTTATGTCGAATTCCTTTCAACCACTTGCCGGCGATACTAATTTCGATTCGTTTTTGGGTGAAAGGAATATAAAAACGTAGCGATTTTTTTTTGTAAATGTGTGCGTGCGTACCATCTGTCAATTCAACAGTATTTCATTTTCAGTAGTCTGGTGTCGGGTCTTTCGTCTAATGAAACAAAATAAATGAAAATGGAAGCTCATATCAATTTATGTGATTACAAATTTTCATTAATAAAACGATTTTACGTTTCCATATTTTGATAAAGTCAACACAAACCATTTATACACTGTTTTATTATAATATTAAATAATAAATTTTGAATTTATCAAATAATTGGGCGCGCTAGATTATTGTTTCGCAAAAGTTTCACAATAAATAATAACTTTATTTGACATATCCAAACTGTCAAGCTAGTTGTGTGTGTGATAATCTGTGTGAGAATCGGTGTAGATTCGTCTCAAAAAAAGAATCGCCGCCGAATCGATATTTCTCCAAAGGAACATTTTTAAGCAAAAAATATCGCCGCCGAATCGATGGCGAATCGATACTTTTGGTGAAAGGAATTCAACATTACAAAGAAGACAGACGTCAGACGCACTTTGTTCTTTGTTGCCATCGAAATAAGTAAGTTTTTCATTTGACTAACAATAAAATAAAGATTTTATTCTGTGGAACGATTTACTTCGGCTTGATGGTAACCTCCGCTGCATTATATCGTATGATGTGGTTACTGAATATCACAGTGGACATAAGAAATGCATACGTGTTCCTCGCCCCATTCTTTTCTTCACTTACTACCATAGTGACAAAAGTATCTGTTGACAAAGGAAATCCATGTAAGTAAAAGCAAACCTTTTTTAACTACTAACTACTCACCTTTTTCTTCAACTACTAGAGCACTGGGGCTGGTTTGGTCGCCGCGGCAATGATTTATATAGTCTCTGGCTCACGCTCCGTTGCTGGTTCCTATGACAAAGAAGGAATTGCAATCTTCTGCAGAACCTCCAGACATTTCGTGCCGTGTTGGCGATGGACCGACGGTAGCTTTCCACGCAAATGGTCTCTTGAAATAAATTCAACTCGATGATGCTTCCCCGCACATACCAACAAACTTGAATTTTCTACGTTACGGAACACGTATGACAGGGCCGATGAGTGGTGCGTATCTTTTCCTGCCATACGGCGAACCGAGTCCTCTTCCCATTGTCAATCCGGTTGTGCTCATACAAGAGGGAACACTTGAAGCAAGTGTTACAACTGGGCTGCCATTTGCTGTGCACCAAACAATTTTGCGTGGTGTTCATCCAGAAATTAGAAACTTTATAGACATTGGAGTCATGGACAACACTGAAATCGTTATGCGGATAGCTACACGTATTCAAAGTGAGGAGACATTTTACACCGATCTCAACGGACTACAAGTAAATTTAATATTAAATTATGAACATATTGAGTCGTTCGACTTTTTCTTTTATTTTAGATGATAAAACGACAACGATTCCAAAAGATCCCCCTGCAAGCTAATTACTTTGGATAAATACCTTCTAGCATATACATTGAAGACGACAACTTGCGGTTGACCATTGTATCAGCACAGCCGCTTGGTGGTTCTTCGTTGCGTGCAGGTGAAGTTGAAATCATGCAAGACAGACGCTTAGCTCAAGACGATGAGCGGGGCCTAGGGCAAGGAGTTCTTGACAATAAACCAGTGTAGCATATATTTTAGAAAAAATCGAAACATGTTCAAAACCCATCGATGAATATGCAGGTGGATTCCTTACCAAAATCGCTTATAATGAATACCAGACTCTTCTACATCCTGTTGACAAATTTATTTGGGTGGAAAACGATTGGGTTGGTGTTGAAAGGTCTTTCGGAGAGGTTCATGAACAACTAGAAGATGGCGTTGAGATAGCCGTCATGCGAAACCTTCCAAATCTTGAAAACAATAAAAAGAAAAAATTGAAACTGAATACGGGGTTGATTATTCATAGAAGCAACCTCATGGAATGCAATAGCGATAGCCATCGATCGGGAATTGTAAGCACATATTTCAAAAATTCTGACTTAGTCAAAGCTTAATGCTGTTTCTTCTGTTTCTAGATATGTAAGCATTAAACGACTTTTAAGTCTTTCGGGTGATGATAAGAACACCAACATCTACACTACTCCCTTGACATTTATTGGGAAAAGGAATGAGATAACAACGGATGAAGTTAACTTCTGTCCTATGGATACCAAAGCATTTATCATTCAAAGATGTCCAAGGATGTCAATGAACCGGCGAACGCAAGAATTGGCCCGATGCGAAGCTAGCTGGCCGTGCTCCAAATTGGGGAAATCATTTAAGAGCAATAAATGTCTAAGTACTCGATGCTAAGTACGGCAGCAGGACACACACTGTGATTATCATTGATGCTAATGATAAAATGCATTTTTACGAAGAAACAATGCTAAGCGACGATCCTTCTGCCAAATAGAATAGCAAAAGTAGAACAATTTTTCAAAAATGGAAATGGACTAAACATGTCCATTTTCATTTTCAATGCTTCAGTGCTGGTATCAACTACCTACCTCAAAAAATATAATCTTGTGTACAATCAAGTAAAAAAAATGCTTTTATTTTTCATAACAGCAATCGATATTTTTTAATTAAAATAAACAAATCATTTTGTTTATTTGAAAGTAATTGCGTATTCGTGTTTTGCCATTTTATCAGGTACCCTAGTGAAAAATACTTTTAATCGGGATTTTTTTGAAGTTTTTTTTTTATTCAAAATCTAATGATGCAGGTTTGTTGTCAATACAATGACTGATCAGAAAATATATATTTTGTAGCTGTATATCTATTTTTGTAGAAGTGACACCAATAAATGTGATAAGAATTTCTTACAAAATCAAAAACTGAAAAATTCTTGGTGTATTTAGTGAAGTCACTTCTATATGAACAGACATACAGCTATGTTATATTATTTACTGATTAGTAATTGCATTTACTACAAAGCTGCATCATTACATTTTCAATCAAACCAAAATTTGAAAAAATTCCCAAAAAGAAAGAAAAAACATTTTTACATGTTACTACTCAAAGATGTGTTTTCGTAAACCTAAAGTTTGAAACATTTTGGGGAAAAGAGTTGCCTTCTTGAGCAATTTTTTCAATTGAATTTTATTTTATAAATAAATTATTACTGAGGCAATGAAATTATTAAAAGAAAAATAGATATTTTGTTTTGTTGTAGGAGAAATCTCTTCTACAGAAACCTTGCAATCGGTCGATGCTTGGGATTTATTTTCACTGGATTCCGTTGGGTCGGCTGCGTGGTTGGGGCTGATTGTTATCAGGACAATGCTGCTGTTGCACTTCATAGTATCCTTTTGATTTCTCGACGTCCGTCAGTTCGATTTTTTCCTCAAAGCTTTCCTGCTCCTCTATTCAATTTAATGAAAATGTTTGCGGATTCTGTGAAAAAAAAAATTGTATGCTTGTACAATTACAGAGATATGATAAACTTACCTTATGATTCATCGTATTGAATAACATCACCTTCACTGCTCTTCACCAACTTCAATAGTTTGATCCTCGTCATCGTCATATTGGCATTCCGAATGCGATTGTTGTGAATCTCTTTTGCTCCGAGAGTTTGTCTACTTTAGGTGGTGTATCTGGAATTTCAGCTCATGTGGTCAGCCATCACACTTCAACCATGTACACTTCTTTTTTTCCTCCACGTTTTAACCCAAAGCCTTTTCTGCTTCGGTTTTTCATTCTCCAAAGCTGCTTTCTCGCACAAGTTCAGCAATCCCAATACAATAAACTCATCTCCACTGCTGTCTGTGTCCATGTCCTCAACTGCATTCGATGCACAGTTTAACAACAACTCTAATAATTGTTTTTCTTCCATACCGAAATCTGTCTATTTTTTAAATCAAAAGCTGTAAAACCAAATTGTTATTTTTGTAATTTTATGAAGCAACTTTAGAGAAAAATACTACAGCTTTGAAATTTATAAAGTGACAACAAAAAAAGGATTGAAAGAGAAATGAAGAATTGTCAAATTTGAGACGTGAGCCTTCAAAATTGAACATGTAATAGCGATTGTCTCACGGGATGGAAATTTAAAAGGAACGTCAAAAATGAGACATGTCTCGTGAGACATCGTATAATAGGGGACTTTGCCTGCTGCGTGTTTCGTATATTTTCTTTTGAACCCTCATCCCGTCAGTCTCTCGTTATTACACTCAGACGTTTTTCGGCTGCGTGTTTTTTGACATTTCTCTTTCATTTTTTGTTCTCACCCACAGAGTCAAAGTGTGAAAATAATTAAAGAGGCTCAGCTGCATTTTTTATATATCAATAACAAAAAACTCATAAGAAGCCAAATGTCTTTTGAAATGGTAAATAATTTAATTAGATCCTGCAGCAATGATTTTTGACACCATGGGTACGGAAAATTTATGTATTTTCATGGAAAATTAAAGAAATTGTCCGACAACAAACTACTACTTTACTCAGGAACATAAGAAGATAAAATAAAGCAACGACAAGAAACAAAGAAAGACAAGAAAAAGAAACGTCAAAAACCATCCAAGCCAAGTGGACAATCCTCAACCCAAAACTTTGCGGGTAGAGACTTTTGAAAGTATTTCTATTTCATCTGCTTTCTCTTTCGCACTTATTTCCGTCTTTGCAAAACCGTCTGGGTGTAATTCGGCACTTAGTGCCGATTTACACCCAGACGGTTTTGCAAAGACGGAAATAAGTGAGAAAGAGAAAGCAGATGAAATAGAAATACTTTAAAAAGTCTCTACCCGCAAAGTTTTGGGTTGAGGATTGTCCAGTTGTCTTGGATGGTTTTTGACGTTTCTTTTTCTTGTCTTTCTTTGTTTCTTGTCGTTGCTTTATTGCATCTTCTAATGTTCATGAGTAAAGAAGTAGTATGTTGTCGGACAATTTCTTTAATTTTGCATGAAAATACATGAATTTTCCGTATCCATGGTGTCAATAATCATTGCTGCAGGATCTAATTAAATTATTTACCACTTCAAAAGACATTTTGCTTCTTATGAGTTTTTTGTTACTGATATTATAAAAAATGCAGCTGAGCCTCTTTAATTATTTTCACACCTTGAATCTGTGGGTGAGAATACAAACTGAAAGAGAAGTGTCAAAACAGAAAAAAAACACGCAGCCGCAAAACGTCTGAGTGTAATACTGAGAGACTGACGGGATGAGGGTTCAAAAGAAAATATACGAAACACGCAGCAGGCAAACCGTCTGGGTGTAAATCGGCACTTAGTATTAACTAATCTTATTAATCACCTGAACGCTGTTTTGACAATTCGAAAACTTCAAAAACCGAAAATTCAAAAGCACGTTGTTGTGCACCTTGATCCTGGTGTTTCTGTATTTACCTTTTTGAATCCCATAATTCTTGAACAAATGGAAGAAGAGGAGCCAGTTGTTGAGTCTGGAACTTCAGTAAATTTCGTTCCAGTGATATGCTTTGTCAAACGAGGGATAGCCAAAGAACGACCAGAGAAAGTTGTGCTCACCCAAGAAGAACTGGCTAGAGTCATCAAAGAAGCTAAATCAGAAATAACTGGAGCTGACGACAATGATGACGATTCAGGATCCGATGCTGATATGGATACAGCTGAACCCGCAAACCCCACAGATGAGTTCAACTTTAATAACTATGATAACGAGGGTCAGGCCAGAGGAGTAGCAAACATCGCCAACATAGCTGAAGTAGATCCCGACCATGAACTAGAAGATGAAGAAGACTCCGAAGCTGAAGATGAAATCATAAAACCTACCGACAACCTCTTATTAGTCGGACATGTTGCTGACGATGAAGCCTCGCTGGAAGTATGGATCTTTAACGAAGAAGAAGAGTCTTTGTACACCCATCATGAGTTCATACTGCCGAGCTTTCCTCTCTGCATTGAATGGCTCAATCATGACCCAGGTAGTGAAACTGCTAGCAATTTATGTGCAATTGGTTTTATGGATCCGATCATCACAATATGGGATCTGGACATTCAAGACTTGATAGAGCCAACATTTAAATTGGGATCCAAAGGAAATCGCAAAAAGAACAAAGCCCCGTACGGGCACACTGATGCTGTTTTGGATTTATCGTGGAACAAACAGTTCGCTCACATTCTAGCAAGTGGTTCGGTTGACCAATCTGTTATTCTTTGGGACTTAGACGAAGGAATGCCACACACAACCATCACTGGTTTCAAAGAAAAAGTCCAGTCAATTGAATTTCACTCGGTGGACGCCCAAAGTTTGCTAACTGGTTGTGCTAATGGACGAGTACGTTTGTATGATTGCCGCAATGCTGACGCACCAGAAACTGGACTCCTTAAGTGGAAAATACAAGGTAGTGAAATCGAAAAGGTCATGTGGAACCCGGTCGATTTAGATAATTTTATTGTTGGGACGAGCGATGGTCATTTGCATTATGCCGACAGGAGAAAACCTAAAGAGTTTCTTTGGTCCACAAAGGGACACAATGAGGAAATCTCTGGAATTTGTTTCAACACTGACAAAAAACACCTACTGACTACAACATCCACAGATGGTATTCTTAAAATCTGGAAGTTCGATGAGACCTCAATCAATCCAGTTTATGAACACGACTTCGACATGGGCATGCTTCATTGTATGAGACAATGCCCAGAAGATCCTTACACGTTGGCATTTGGAGGAGCTAAGGTTCCGAGGTGTAGAGTGTTTAACATAAAGAACTTCGAGTCTGTCCGCAGAGCGTTTGACATTCCCACGGTGCTGGAATAGGTTTTTTCTAACGATACCTTTTTGAAATTACTAACGTAAAGTTAAACAACTTTTTTATCTTTTCTTAGAGAAATAAAAAATATATTTACATACCTAAATTGTCTGCGTATTTTTTGTCACTAAACGTCCAACATTTTTGCAGAGCTCTAAACTACGATAAAAACAAAGTGATTAGCCATTGCTTGTTCGGCGGGTTAATGCATGGATAGTTCCAACTCACCTCTTTTCGCATGCTATGGTCCATGTGGTAATGCATTTCATGCTAAAGCTACGTGCAGACGGCATATAAAAAGCCGCACATATGTGCGGTTCTGACGTCACATAAAAAGTTGTAAATTCAACGCAAATGCTATACGTAAATCAGTGTACGCAAACTCGCATATTAGGGTGTTCAGACGATGTGCAGAATCTGTCCCAAAAGCCGCACATTAGTTTGCGTTGATTTGCTCGCACATCAAATGTACGCAAATGAGTACGCAAATTTTGCGGTCGATGTGCGACGTGTTCACACGATATGCGGAAATATCCGCACATCACCCATTTGCGTTCATATGCAGGTTTTCGTTAATTCAATAAATTGAAGCTTATCCGTACATAAATTTAAAAGTGCTGAAATTATTTGAAAATGTCGAAAAGAAAGTAGGGTACTACGGCTGTTTTGGCATTGGATATGATTTATCTGCAATCAATTTTAATGATTTCATAATAAATCAGTAGAAAAAAAATTAGATAAAAACCTTAATAAATTAAAAAACTTAATTAATTAATAAGTGTGTTTAATGACCTGCTCTAGATCGATCTAGAGCAGAAAAAAGCAGCTTTTTGGTGTTTAATGACAAATTTTTCTACTCCGAGCAAGAACTTTTTGTGTTTAATGACCTGCTCTAGAGCTTTTAGAGCAGCATTTTCTGCACTTGCTTTTGAGTAAGAGTAGAGTGGAGCAAAAGTGTCAAAATCAGCTGTTGACATTTGATTCAAATATTTTTGTTTATATTTTGCGTTTTGCAATCTATTTGAAATCGAATTTAACTTAAAATCAATTGAATTAACATCGCATGTTAGTTTAGTTTTGATTCCAATGTTTCCGCATATAGATTTTTATTATAATAGCATACCAAACATAATTTTGCAAACTAGCTAAGGTCACAAAATGTTTGTTGCTTTCTTATCAGCTGACTTTTGACACCATCAGCTGTTCTGCTCTAAATTGCCTGACATTTATCTCATTTCTTGCTCTGCTCTGAGCTACGCTGCTCTGCTCTTTTTTTCATTAAACACGCCTAATAAAATACTCAAGTCAACAACAAAAAAAAATTAAAATAAAAAGACCCGATAAATACTTCAATACTTATTGTATTCATGAACACAAAAACAGCCTACTACCAAGTAACTTCGCTTGGCTCATTTTTTTTTTTAATTGAAAACCGATCATAACTATACTGTACAACCACTTTTGATTTGCGTAAAATATGCACATTTGCGTTGTCCTATTTTCGTGTCACCGCACATGATTTTGAAGATCGCACATGCACGCACATGCACGCAAACTGTCACAAAAAATGTGCGAGGGTGTTCAGACGATTTGCGAAAAAGCCGCACATTTATGTGCGGCCTCGCCATCGCACATCATCCGCAAACCATTTGCGTGCATGTGCGGAGTGTCCCAAAAGGGTGTTCAGACGATATGCATCAATTGTCGCAAATTGTGACGTAAAAATGACGTCAGAACCGCAAACGTGTGCGGCTTTTATATGCCGTCTGCACGTAGCTTAAATGTATTGGGGTCAACAATACACTTTTAGATAAAAGGTCTGTTCGTTGAACTTTCCCCAGGGTTGACCCAGGTTTTCTTGACAACCCCATGAGTCGTCAAAAAAACTTGGGTTTTCCAGTCCTCAAAAAACGCTAAACCACAAATCACCACACATCCCTGTCATTTAAATAAAAATAAATGCCAATTGACAGCCCTCAAATCGCCATAGCAAAAAGCTAAGGCGAGTTTGGGGAAAACCTATGGCTCAAAAAACACTCAATTTTACATTCAGGGCGAATTTAGGTTTCTCAAAAAACGCTTTGTGGTGACCCTAGGGCAACCCCAGGGCTTCAACGAACAAACCTAAAATAAGTGCTTTTCAAAGTGCTTGTTGGTATCGCGACGATTGCAAAAAGATTTCTACTTCCCAATTAGCAATAAAAATGGCTGCGTTCGGGAACCTATCGGATAGCCTATCTCGGATAGCCGTATCTTGGATATCTTTTCGAACGATATAGATATCTTTTCCAGATTGCTGCAGACAACAGCTGTGAAATATTAAAATTCGACTTTTTAAAACAGAAAAACATTCAAAATATCATTGCTAGAGGATTATAACTTAGTTTTTTCGATTTCCCATACGTTTTAAAAGACTCTTATGCTAAAATAAATGCACACCAAAACAAAAAATCAACATGAAAAGAAATAAAAATAAATTTTCTATATGTTTGTATCAGCTGTTCGCTAAGGTATCTGAGGTATACCGAAAATTCACAGATAGCTTTGGTTTCTCTATTTGACAGAAATGGTTTGCATCTTTGCTAAATGTTTAACACGTAAACAACAACAACAAGCTATCCGGATACCTTTCCCGAACGCAGCCAATGTCTACCTTCAAACTTGATATTGAAAAGCTGTCGAAAGGTTTCGATCGATCAGCTGCACAAAGCTTTCAATAAATCCGTTTTGAACTTAGAATCATTTTCTTTTCCCTGTAGCTCTGTTAAAATATCTACATCTACAGACGACTTAAGCTTTGACTTGATTCCAAGTACAGGGTCTAAGAAAAATCGTGACTAGCCAATAATTTGAGCCCTCCTTCAAAGCGCAAGACTTTGAGAAGCAACTCTGTCAAAATCAATATTCCATCTGTCCCTGTGGAACCAGTAGTTGAAGTTGTAGATTTCGAAAATAGATCATTGCCATCTAATTCTAGTTTTGATCCTGAATCTGGTGCATATTTTACACCAATGGAGGCAGTTCCAAAACCTAAATTAATTTTTGTGCCTCGGATTAGGCCAGATCTTAATTCAAACGATGTTTTGCGCTATCTAGTATCAAAGATATTAATTCCAAGTGAAAATTTTATTAAATGTAGTAAGATAAGCAAAACCGATAGCTTTGTGTCTTCGTTCAAATTGCTTGTCCCGCCCTCGTCTTTCGACTCTATTTGTGACAGTAACTCTTGGCCTGGTGGTGCTCTTGTTAAAGAATTTTCCATCAACAGGACAGTTAAAAACAAATTGGTTATTAATACTGCTCCAAAAAACTAATTAGATTCTCCCTCTTTTATCAAAACGTAAGAGGTCTTCGCAGTAAAACTGCTGATATGTGTGTTAATTCCCACGTTTTTAAACAT
The DNA here is from genome assembly GCA_914767635.1 of Melanostoma mellinum. Taxonomy (NCBI): domain Eukaryota; kingdom Metazoa; phylum Arthropoda; class Insecta; order Diptera; family Syrphidae; genus Melanostoma; species Melanostoma mellinum. The sequence continues at coordinate 182,782,671 of OU612060.1, forward strand.
GACGTATTTGATTTGACTGAAACTTGGCTAAATTTAAGTCACTTGAACATCGAGATCTTGAGCCCTGAATTCTCGGTCTACCGTAAAGATCGGCACGTAGACAGACCAGATGATGTCGGGGGTGGTGTTTTGATTTCGGTCAGGAATACATATGCATTAAATGCTTCAGATCGAGACTTCTTACAAAAAGATATCGACAGTTTTGTTCTATGGTGTTCTAATAACGAACTTAGTTTGAACGCCTCCAAGTGCCAAAGTATGACCTTCTCCCGCAAAAGATCGCCAAGTATTGGAGAATATTCAATATCGCTACAATCCCTATCTCAAGTTTCTAGATTCCATGACCTCGGTGTTCTATTTAGTACCAACCTCGAGTTTAATGAACACATCAACCTCATTATTAACAAATCAAATTCAATGCTTGGCTTTATTGAGCGATGTGCAAAAGAATTTAATGACCCCTATGTCACCCTCTCTTTATATAAGTGTTCGTCCGCATCTAGAATATGCGTCTCAGGTGTGGTCAGCATTTTATGATATTCATAAATCTCGAATCGAAGCAGTACAGCATAGATTCATACGTTTCGCTCTCAAAGGTCTCCCTTGGGAAGATCCTTTCAATCTCCCTCCTTATGAAAATCGTGTTCGCCTATTAAATTTTCAAACCCTCTCACAGAGACTAATCAACAATGATTTAGTATTTTTTCATCAATTAATAACCGGTTCAACTGATGCCCCAGATTTGCTCTCCCACATTAGTTTCAACTATCGGGGAGGATCTCTCTCACCAACTACGTAATTTAGAGTTTTTACATTGCTCCCACCACAGAACTAACTATGGCATGCATGAGCCATTAGCTCGCATGAGTAGGTTATCTAACTCCTATCCTTTTGTTTCCGATTTCAACCTAAGTAAAAATACTTTAAAATTAAAACTAAGAACCAGTGTGCCACATGCATGACTCATATTTGATATTTTGTTATTGTTATTTAATTTCTGTTCTTATTATAGTTTTTGATTGATAATGTTTCCCTAGTTTATTTAGTTCTATTTAATAATGTACTTTTATTTGTTTTTTTGTTAGAAATTGAAACGTCTTTTTCCTCGTATATGTTCTCTTTGTGCTTTATTTACTAACCACTAACACTTACATTAATGATGAAGATAATTGTGTACAAATGAACTTGCTCTAAGTTCAGTACCGCTTAAGTCTCTGAGATGCAAAAAAAAAGTGGGTGGATCTTAGAACCTTCGAACAACGATTTATTTACAAAATGAAACTGAAAATTCAATATTCCCCTTACTATATTGTTTTTCCCGTCATTCCTGGCACACGATACAAGAATTCTCCGTCATCATCGTAGTAGCAGTCGTCGACTTTGTAAGTTGCCCCTTTTTGTCTCAGTTTTCGTGGAATGTAGATCTTGTCCTTCACTTTACTCATTTCGTACTTCTTCATATCTTCTTGACTCACAACAATTTCATCGGAAGCGTACCTTTGCAATGCGAATGGATTTTCTGTTGGCACCACTCCCGTTCCGCTGGGGTTGTCAAACACAACATCATTTTGTTGATCTTTTAATTTTAACCTCTTCAATTCCTCCAAACGCATATTGCGCTTATCCTTAATTTTGTTAGTAATGTAAGTTTCCTCATCATCGGTTGTAGGAAGTCTGGTTAATTCTTTGGCTTTGGCATCTGTGAGCATCTTCTGTTGGGGGGGTTCTTTGTCAGCGTAGCCCTTGCAGCTGGTTATCATGCTCAAGAAATCTGTTCTTTTTGGTCGCGGCAATGGTGTTTTTGGATTCCAATTCGACAACAGGTTCTCCAAATCAACTTTTTTTCTGGATGAGAATTTTGTTAGGTGTTCTTTGAGTTGCGGCTCAAGTTGAGGAAATTCGCCCTTCTTAAAGTTTTGCCAATTTTCCATTACTGCCTCATCGTGTTGTTTGATTCTTTTAGCTGACCTCGGTACCCATTTGGTTCGTACGATTTTTCTAATTATTTCGAGATTGGCCGGAAAACTCTCAGCCAATTTTTCAACTGTCCATTCCTCCGGATCACGCGAGTTAAGGAGCTTTATTTGTTCTTTCTCCATGTAAGTAAGAAAGTTAGGCAGTTTTTGTTTGAAATATTTATTTTTTACAACCCATCGACGCATCTGGTCGCGATATTCGCTCATTTCATCATCGTGTTGCTTGTGCGTTTTGTGCAAGTCCATAAAATCTGATTGCATGTCTTCAAAATCTTCGTAGTCTTCTTCTTTTTCTACGATTCCTTCTCTTTTGAATACTTGTGTTTGAATTCCAATGCCGGGGTTAGCTTTGCGTCGCACATAATTGGTCGGAGCTGTATGAAGTGAGCGCCGTAAGATTCTTGCTACAAGCATATTCAAAACTGTGAATGAAGAAAAATTAATACTTTGTCAACTAACAATATTAATGAATGTACCTTTTCTAAGCAGCTACAGGAAATAGCAATAATCAAACAAATATTCGTAATAAAAAGAATGAACTTCTTTCTCTGCTTTCCCAAATTCCAAAACATGGACCTGTTTACCTTTTTGTGAAAATTTGACAGCATATGCTCCGTTCAGGTGAAATAGATGTAAAATCAATTTGCTGCGCTTACATGTGACAGCGTTTGTCCATTTCTAAATTTTCATAAATCGTATTTCAAATTCGAAAAAGTCTTTTCCAAATCACCCCCGATCGATTGTAACCAAAATTTCTCAATTTAATTGCTAGTGCTGCCAAGTCTACCCCAAATTTTAAATTGTTAATAACTTTTTTGGAGACTTTTCTAAATTGCGAAAGTTGTTTTCCAAATTCTTCCAAATGTTTTCCATGTTATAGCGCTGCCAAATTGATAACGCTGTGTCTCCACTTGCTTTAAATTCATAGCAGAAAGCAGGAAAATGACAGACGAAAAAAAGCAGAGCAACTGACAAATTTTGTGTTGTGGGCATTTTATATAGCATACTTTTCATACCAAACATAACAGCGAAGTAACAAAATGGTGGAAAAACCTATGGAGATGACAGTTCCCTCTGCTTTAATAGCTACGATAGATACCCTGCGATAAAAGTATGCTATCTATCGCAGGCTATGAAAATAAAGCTGCTATAATGGTCTCCACTTGCGATATTCAAAGGCTGCTGTAAAAGCTGCGATAGATTTAAAGCATGTGGAGACCAGGCGTAAAGGTGGCGATGCATTCCATTTTAGCTCTAAATGCTGGGTTTACATGCATCTGCAACTGCAGAAGTGCAGAAAAGTAAAGTGAGACGGATGAAGATTACAAAGCACAAAAATTAAGAGACGAATAAGATTATGGCTCATCTGCAGCCATGACTAACGCCTGGTCTCCACATGCTTTAAATCTATCGCAGCTTTTACAGCAGCCCTTGGAATATCGCAAGTGGAGACCATTATAGCAGCTTTATTTTCATAGCCTGCGATAGATAGCATAATTTTATCGCAGGGTATCTATCGCAGCTATTAAAGCAGGGGAACTGTCATCTGCATAGGTTTTTCCACCATTTTGTTACTTCGCTGCTATGTTTGGTATGAAAAGTATGCTATACAAAATGCCCACAACACAAAATTTGTAAGTTGCTCTGCTTTTTTGTGTCTGTCATTTTCCTGCTTTCTGCTATGAATTGAAAGCAAGTGGAGACACAGCATAAGGAAGTGCAGATGGTGTGTTCCCTCTCTATCAGACAAGTATGAATTTTACATCTTCCGCCGTATTAATAAACGCGGAATAGCTAAGTTAGCCTTATTCCATGGATTAAAGTGGCATTTTCCACTTTAATCCATGGAATAAGGCTAACCCAGCTATTCCACGTTTATTAATACGCGTGGAAAATGCCACTTTAATCCATGGAATAAGGCTAACCCAGCTATTCCGCGTTTATTAATACGGTGGCTTGTGTCTTTTTCGGATTTTTATCTGTACTTGCAGATGCATGTAATTCCAAAAAAGTTGATACAATCGAGCCTTTGAACACACTTTCAGTTGTATAGCGTCATCTGCATTCGAACACTTTCAACTATTATCTACAATCCAAAATCGATGTCGCCGCAAGCCGATACCGGCCTATGCGTTTGTTTTTTCTTCTTGTAGTACACGCCGAAACTGAAAATTGCTCCGCCATTTTTCTTGAGCGCTTTTCTTCCTCGTTGTATCGATCGGAAAAAATTAAAGTGAAAAAATTAGTTAAAAACTGTGCAATTTTACTGGAATAAAGCAAACTTTTTACTATCGTGGACATTTTAACATTTTCTCTATAAAAAAGAAAAACAAAAATCATCGTAAGTATCTGAATAAACTTTTGTTGCGAAAACCGATAAACTAGTTTTTTTTTGTATGTATGTATTTAGCGAAAAAATGGACAACCAGCCTACACAGGAGAATAATTCGGAAAATGGAGGCGAAAGCGTGGCCGGTAGTAATACCGACCAAGGACAAGAAAATCGTGAAAAGGAACGCGACCGCCGTGGGCGTGGAGCTCGTGGCACCCGGTTTTCTGATGCCGAAGGTGGAAATCGTGAGCGTAGTCGTGAGAAACGTAATTGCCGCGTTTATATTTCCAACATCCCCTACGACTATCGTTGGCAAGACTTGAAAGATCTCTTCCGTCGCATTGTTGGAAGTGTAGAGTATGTTGAGCTGTTTCATGATGAAAACGGCAAAGCTCGCGGTTGCGGCATCGTAGAGTTCAAAGACCCCGATAACGTTGAGAAGGCACTCGAGAAACTAAATCGCTATGAAATTAACGGCCGTGAGCTTGTGGTAAAGGAAGACCATGGTCATCAACGTGACCAGTTTGGAAGGATCGTTAGGGAAGGTGGCCAGTCCGGAGGCGGTGGCAACAATGGTGGCGGCGGCGGTGGTGGTAATCGCAATGACCACATGGACCGAAGCTTCAACCGACGCAACGATGATGACAGATTGTAAGTTTCCAGTTGACTTTGTTTGATTAGTTCGTAGGACTAGGTGTTGTTGAATGGTGGTACATATATAAAAAAAAGATTTGTAGTTTTACGACGAAAAAAAAAGAAGGCTCCCACTCGATGCTTCGCTAGGTGATGCTTTAAGTTTGCAATGGTTGCTCTCTTTGAGGTCTTGACATGATGATGGTTGGGCTATGTTCTCGAGTAGATCTCTCCTACTGGCCAATGGTAACAATGTGAAACATGTCGTTCTTTTCCATCATGGTCGTGGTTCTTCGATCTAGAGCAGTCAGTAGCAATGGCTGCCTCCAAAAGCAGAGAATGTGTTTCTTTTACATTACTCTCTTCTCGTGTGGGGTGTGCTGACCGTCGCAAAGATTTTTTTTTTTTTTTTTAATTTTGTAACTTAAATTTAGCAGAGAGAAATCGTCTGGGCGCTGCATCTCAAGATGATAAATGGTTAATTGTTTGTTTTTGTATGGGACTTTGGTTATCGTGTGAGAAGTTCTTCACCACCTGGCTTGAGCTGCTGCTGCTGCAGGACGCACACCCTTTCTCAAACCAATTTGTGCTTGCTTTTCTTTCTATTTTGAACAACATTTTTTTCTAGATCTGGGCGTAATCATAACGTTGGTAATATGATGTCTAACGATTATAATAATGCGTCTTACAATTCGTATGGTCTGTCTGCTTCGTTTTTGGAGAGTCTTGGAATTAATGGACCTTTGCATAATAAATGTTTTGTTGCTAATGTGAGTATTGAATTTCAACATTTTCTTTTCTTTACACAAAAAAAAATCCTGTTTTTGGTTTTTTTTTTAAACATTTATTTTCTTTCTTATTTTTGTAAGCTTTCCATAGCAAGGGGTTGTTAGAGTTAAGACAAATTTTTTGATTTATCGCCTAAGTGGGACGTAGGTACATAATCCCTCAATCTTTTTATCCAATCTGTTTTTGGGGTCTTGCGTGCGTTTGATTCACGATTTGAATTTACTTCTTCGGTATCGTTTAAGGCGTATGCATTTTTTTTATATTTTTGTCGATTTGGCTAAAAATGTTGAATCTGTCAGCTTGTTTGAGGGTATTAGACAATATTGTAATTGATGAGAAAAAAAAAGATTGTTAAACGCCATAAAATTGATGAGCGGAAAGTAAATATTGTGATAAGGGGTGCTCACAAAAGCTTATCTGTCCTATTTTCTTTCTTTTATTTTTTAGTTTTTATGTTTTATTTTTAAATGCGATCGCGAGAAACGAATGTTGAAGAGAGGATTCCAATACATATTTACTATTTCAACAGTATCCCGTCTTTTTTATCGGTGATGATAACATCTGCTGACATTCGTCGTTCCTAAATGCAAATAAAGTTACAGAATGTAATATCATGACCTCATGATATCGTACATAAACACAATATGTATTATGAACTGTTAGAATGTTTCATTCTGTAAATTTTTCCAACCCAACTTTGGGAATTGATTTTGGATGCTTATGTGTCATAAGCTCCTTAAACTGTTGTTTTGCTCGAATTTATTTTGGTGATTCTTTTGAAATTCGTGAAGACTTCTCTTCACAATTGTTTTTCAATTTCTGTTTATTTTTCATCCAAAAATATATTGAACTAGGCAGGTTTATGTAAATTTAATTGTTAATTCACTTTTTGTCGTGAGTAATTAGTTACATTCTTTCCCAGCCCGTTGGCTCATGAACCGGCCGATATTACGTTTTAACCATAAAACGTCTGGGCAGCCATTTAGCATAAAACCTTAAGGGTCATTGTGAAAGTAGAAAAAAAAAACACACACACACCCAGCGATACACATTTAATGAGAATTTAATTTTTAAATTGTTTGCCATTATTAAGGGAGATAGAAATATCATTGAAATGGTCGGCGCCGAATTGATAGCCTCTAGTTATGGTTTTAACTTCGTTTGTGGTACCCGTGGCGTGATGGTTAGCATGTCCACTGTGTTAAGAGGTACGTGGTTCGAATCCATGAAAAGCGCTTTCTCGATAACCCGTTCGGAAAAGGCAGAAAATTGTTGTAAGAAATGTGCTAGGTCATGGGGCTCCTCGCTCTGTTGCGCCCCTCTATTTATTTATTTATTTACGTTTAGACTTCGGGGAGGTTGATCTCAGACACATCAAAGAAAAAAAAAAAGAAATAGAAAGTTTTTCAAGGTTATCAACTTTGTCGGGGAATACAGCTGTGGACAACTAATTAGAAACAAAAATTGTGTGTACTTTCAGAACCGTTGCTTACTTCAATTATTTTTCAAATTCATTTGTTTTTAACAATAATTTTGAGTTTTTATTCATTAATAAGGATAAACAATAAAATATTTGGAAGACGCAACACTTTCCTTTTCCTGCATTTTTTGCAAGAAGGCTTCTTTTGTGGCGGACAACTAATTAGAAACAAAACAAAAAAGTGTATTTTGTATCAATATCTTTCAATATTATTATTATCCTTACTTTAAAAAACTTTTAGTATTTTGCTGCAAAGCCTTTTTGCTTTATCGGCATCTTGCTGGAATCAAAACAAGACAACAACCCCAAACATAACGCTGGGATCACGAAAGGGTTTTTTAAGAACAGCTTAATTACTGTTCTTCAATGGATATGCGCAAGTCCCGCCCTTAATCCCATTGAACATCTTTAGGCTGATGTCAAAAAAGCTGTGGCGTCCAAAAATAACACAAACATGGACGTTTTATACGCCAATATTGAAGCCACCTGGAAAGATATACTCTTAGGGCGCTGTAGGCGACTTATCGAATCAATGGAGCGAAAATGCCGAGAAGTTTTAAAGCCAAAAAAGCTTTGCAACAAAATACTAAAAGTTTTGTAAAGTAAAGATATTTAAATATTGAAAAATATTTATACAAAATACACTTTTTCGTTTTGTTTCTAATTAGTTGTCCGCCACAAAAGGAGTCTTCTTGCAAAAAATTTAGGTAAAGAAGAAAAGTGTTGAGTTTTTCAAATATTTTTTTGTTTATCCTAATTAATGAATAAAAAATCAAAAATATTGTTAAAAACAAATGAATTTGAAAAACAATCGAAGGAAGCACCGTTTCTGAAAGTACACGCGATTTTTGTTTCTAATTAGTTGTCCACAGCTTGTAGGTAAGTCCTCCGAGAGTAATTATGCACTATTAAAAAGAACGCTTTCTAAGTTCACCGTTCGGAATCGACATAGAATTGTAACGTTTTTATGAACCCATTTTTATTAACACTTTTTTAAAACCTAGTACGCTGCTGATGCGAAACGAAATTTTTCGCCGGTCTTCACATCCACGACGAAATCATGTACGAACACTCAGCGGAAAATCGGCCCTTTTGTGGTAACCGTCGGAGCGGAGTTTTCTCCGCAACGCATCTTTTTCGGAGATTCAATTTTGCTTCGAAGTAGTTGTCGTCGTAAGAAATTTTTCACAAATACGGCAGTGCATTGCATTCCCAAAACTAAAATCTCCGCAACAAAAACTTATCGGAGAACGTCGGATCGTCCGATCGGAGAAATACCACGAAGCAAAATGTCTCCAATCGGAGAGAATTCCGCTCCGACGGTTACCACGATAGGGCCGAATATCTGTGTAGAGCATTATTTGCTGTTTAGAAAAAGTGACAGTCACGTAAAGTTCCCACGAGAAGTAATCAAGAAATTAGTTTATTTGAACAAAATGGATTTACAAAATCTTTTCTCCGCAGCAAATCGTTTTTCTTGGTATATTTTTTATTTATTTTTGTTTTGAGTCTACTTTAATATCTTTTTCGAAAAATTATACTTCTATTTTGCGACAGCTATTTTGGTTGTGACACAAAATATAAAAAAAGCAATAGAACTGTCAAAATTTCGCAAGCATTTATTGCAGCGGGAGATAAATGATGAACGGAAAAGTATGCAAAATTGTAAAAAATGTAGTAAAAATTACAACTATCCACATCCATATAAGCCATTTCACAAGCCACTGAAATTTTACGTTTACGATTGCTTCTTGTCGTTTTTGTACTTATGGGATTTTCCTTTTCATTTCAGCAGCCTAGGCTTAAACAAGATACTCACGTACCTGGGCCCTATTATGGAAGTCGATATATTCTCGTCTCGATTTGATTTGCTCAATTATCAAATTCTTGCAAAGTTTCCAGTCATTTCCAGGGAACATTTTTCTTTTAACTTGAAAAAAAAAAAAAAAAATTTAGATAACAATAGAGGGTCCTTCAATTCTGTCTGTCTGTCGTGTGTCCGTATACGAATCTACTATCTTGAGAGTTTTTATTTAAAATATGCAGTAGGGGTCTGTGACGAACCCTGCAAAAGGGATTTTTCGAATAGTGTTTCTGCTTTTGATGATACTTATTATCAATTATCAATTAAGTAATGACGGGTTATAAGCGAATATAGAACACTAGCTGACCTGGGCCCTACTCTGAATTTGTTTCGAAAAGCAAGTCTATTCGAAAGTGATTTTCGAATTATTACTTTGTAAAGTTTTCGTATCGGAAAAAAGTACTTGTTAATATTTCTCAGAGATCTGTTAAATCAAGCAAAAACATAATATCGAATTGCAAACAAGTTATAGAGAAGTAAAGAACAAAAATATTCATTTTCGGAAATTTTCGCTTTCGAAACGAATTACAACTATTTGCTTCGAAATGAAATAAGGCCCTTGTTTTCTGTCAATTTTCTATTTAAAAAAAAAAATAATAATGGGGTTTATGATAGTAGAATAAATAGGGTGGCGCAGCAGGATTTGCATTTCTCTAAACCATAACCTGTGGTGAATGGAAAGGATCTTTAATTTTATACAGATTCCTAACGGCTGAGTGAAAATGCAAAGAGGTTTTCATAGCAGTGTAATATACTAACGGATGGTTTACCAACTGCTCTCGAAAATACGCCGTGAAAAAACAGTGGTATTCGAACCTCGAACTCCCCCTAAGTCATCGGCTGAAATACTAACCTTTACTTCATGTCTAAAACCAAAAGCGTGACATAAGACATGAACACGACCAACGCAAAACAGCTGATTTCGCTTTATGGTTACAATTTTTCCAAGGTTTCATAAAATGATCAAATTTTAATAATCTACAAATCAATTATGGAAAATTGCACTTCAAACTAAAGCCGTGTTTTATTTAATCAAGTATCCATGGTCCGAATAACGATACTCGTGAAAAACCTCGTTAGTTTCACAATATCACAATACACGTTTTTGCCTCAAGTTTTGTAATTATTGTAAAAAGTCTTATGGCGTGTCTTCCTATCAGACATCCGGTGATGACATTGATAACGGAGCTAACGTGCAATCTGGCTATGGATAACAAATGTCTTGTGCGTTTTGGATCTAGTCCTGGCCCATATCCGTTCTATGCTCCAACTTATTGAGGAAGTCTCATACATTCCATATTACCTTCTCTTTCCCACCAGAAAATCAGTACTTTATAACAACGATTAGCGTGAACTGCGTGGCCTGTTAAACGCTTATTGCTTATTGCTTACCTGCACATAAATGTTAAACCTGAGCTTTCTTCCAGTTATTTATATGTTCTTGTATTTTAAATATGAACTTCGTCATCTTCAAATACACAAATACACGTCTGCTCTGCCAAGACCACAAAATAAACTTGATTGAAATTAAAATCCCCCCCGCGTTTTTCCACTTGAAGGAGTAAGGTAGATCGCTCCTTGCATTTTTTTTTTACTGAGGACATGGGCATTAATTTATTTACCAAGAGATAAAAGCAGATTGAACTACAATGTTATAATTAAAAAAAATATTTTGAAAATGGAAAATGGCAGCCTAAAGTTTAGTTCCTTCATTGTGCGTTCGTTTTTTTTTTTAAGTGTTCATCAGGTTTACCAACCAAGAGTTTTTCTTATCTTTACTATGTTTCCTATTAAAAGAAATAAAAAGCTTCAGATTTATTTTTGATAGGAGTTTTTCAAACAAATCTAAGGTTAAAAAAATGTTGGTATCCAAAAGTAAATGAAAAGGCATTTATTTAACAACCTCTGTCCTGTTTGTGCTGTTAATTCTACAAAAGGTTTAATAAATCTTTGGCTGATCTCTTACAATAAAATTGGAGTTCTTTACATAATTTTTAATCGGTAAAATTATAATTAAATTTGCAGTTGGACTACAAAGTCGATTCGAAGAAACTCAAACAAGTGTTCAAGCTTGCTGGTAAAGTCCAGAGTGTCGATCTGTCCATGGACAAAGAAGGAAACAGTCGTGGTTTTGCGGTCATTGAGTACGACCATCCAGTGGAAGCTGTTCAAGCTATTTCAATGCTTGATCGTCAAATGCTCTTCGATCGTCGTATGACTGTGCGGTTGGATCGCATCCCAGACAAAAACGAAGGTCTCAAACTGCCAGAAGGTTTGGGTAGTGTTGGTATTGGTCTTGGTCCAAATGGTGAGCCATTGAAGGATGTTGCACGGAATTTACCAAGCATTACCAACCAGCAGCAACAACAGCCACAACAACAACAACAGTCAGGCAATTTGAATCTTGGCGGTGGAATGTTTAATAATTCCGTCCAGCCTTCCCCTGTAGCTCCAGTGTCGGTAAACAAATCGGCAGGTGGTGGTAATATTTTGGGTCCTGCAGGTGGACTTAATCTCGGCAATTTGTCTTCCTCAAATTTGGCAGCTTTGACCAATGTTGTTGGTGGACTTGGTGCTGCTCTTTCCAATCCGCTGTTAACCAGCAGTCTTTCCAATTTGGGCTTGAATTTGGGAAATGCACCCATAACTCCAAACAATGATGACGCTATGTCTTCGGCTACGGCTCTTACAAACAATTACAGTACTGGAAACAACTACAGTTCTGCTTACGGAGGGTCTTCCGGCTACCTGGGTGGTGGTGGAGGTGGCGGCGGTGGTGGCGGTCTTGGTGGCAGTGGAAACTTTGACAACTTGCGCAACTCATTCAATAGTGGAGGTCCGCAAGACAACGACTATAATCCTGGATCGAACATGGATATGTACGGAGGAGGTGGTGGTGGAAACCAAAACACCCTCAGCGGAGGTAATGGTCGTAAGTCGGATACTATCATCATTAAAAATGTAAGATCGCCACATTGTACATTGGGAAAATGCCTGACGATTTTTTTTTTTGTAGATTCCATTGAGTTGCACATGGCAGACACTCCGTGACAAGTTCCGTGACGTTGGCGAAGTGAAATTTGCGGAAATACGTGGAAATGATGTTGGTGTTGTGCGTTTCTTTAAGGAGAGAGACGCAGAATTGGCAATTGGTAAGTCAATTGATATTTCATATTGCAAAACACATTTTCAACAATAACGTCTTTTTTTTCTTGCAGCATTAATGGATGGTTCGCGCATGGATGGCCGAACAATTCAAGTCAGCTTCTTTTAAACTTAAAACTTAACAACAAAAATGAAAAAAAAAAATGAAAATAACCGTAATTTAAGAAACAAACCTTAACAAAACCCAGAACTTAAAGAGCATGGAAACAACAATTTTTTTTTAAATATTTCGACAACAACAATTATTGCTGAACAAGATCAAAGAATAACAAGGAGCGAGCGAGGAGCAATAGTTGTATGCCATCATTTAAGTTTTTTTCATGATTTGATGCCAAGTCGAACGCTTAATGACGAAAGCGATATAACAATGATGAGGCGTCCAAGCTATAATTATAAAGAAATTGTACGTGTTTATTATAAATATAACTTTTTTTATTTAAGAAAATTATTATGCCGACACAAGAAACAAAATATGACTATTGTAAGAATTTTAATAAAAAATTATCTCTTTTAAGTTACATTTGATGTGAATATAAAACAACGTAAACAAGAAACAGCCACATTAACCATACATATATATACTATGTACAAGTTGTGTTCTTGTATACTTGTGTATTCCCATGGAACCATTGAGAATAAAATTTTAGGAATCAATAAAAAAAGTTTGTTTGAATTTTAGTATACTGATCTGACATTGCAACTCGTCCTTAAAACACGACGTATAGTATAAGAGCTGGAACCTTCGCATTAACGTACAGAAAACAAAGGCCATGGTTTTCGAAAACAGACAAAGAAATAGAGCTCCAGAAGAAACGTGGCGGCTTGGTAGTGAGCTAATCAACACTGTACGTGAATTTAAGTACCTTGGAGTTCTCCTAACATACAATTTAAATTTTAATAAGCATATTAAGGAAAAAAGCAGTGAAGCTACGCTAGCACTGAATCTAATGTGGCCCACATTTTTTGCGAAACAAGACATTGATCATTCCTCTAAATTTAAAGTTTTTAATGCGACTATTAACAGTTGTATGTGCTATGGTATAGGCTTTCCGAGTTACCCCCATTGAAGAATTTGAGAAGGTGCAAAGAAATTTTCTTAAACGTATCTTTCGTTTACCAAATTCCACTCCAACCTGCGCCATACACGTCGAAACAGGGCTACCACCAATTTACATTAGGAACCTCAAAGCGGTTTCAAACTATATTACTAGAGTGATAAGAAGAAGTGACAACAGTCTCCATAAGAAAATAATGTTGAGACTGCTGCAAACAAATGCATCACCTTTCAGGGAATGGAATCAATATGCTCTATCCAATGATCTAACGTGTTCAGTAACCGAAGCAAATCTGTATGAATGGAATGACATTTTTGCAAACATTATTTCAAAAATAGACGGCAGTCTTTTTGATCAGCACCTTACAGCAGTGATTCCCAAAGTGATCGATATCGACCCCTAGGGTTTCTTAGGGGTCGACAAAAACGAAATCTGAATTTGGGGGTCGACAATTTTTTCAATCGACCCCCTTAACACATTTTCTTATTTTAAACTTCAAAGATAGTACAGGGTTTTTTTTTTGCCATCCTAAAAATGAAAAGTAACATTTTAAACATGTGCTTGTGCATAAAAAATTTACATAGTATTGTATAATTGTGATATTATCAGTAGTAGTTTTAAATATTGTTTGCTTAAGATTGGCGGTGTGATCGCAGACACGAAAAAAAATGTAGACAGTACAGTTTGGCCCACCTAAAGTTTGGATTTATTTCATCTCCATCAAATAAACACTTGCCGATGTGTCTCATATGTGAAACAGTGTTTAGTAACGATGCATTGAAGCCTTGAAAAATGGAGGACCTCTTATCACGTTCCTATGCAAAACGTTGATGGCTTGCGAGCGTCGTACAATTGTCTCTGCTAATAGCGAAGTCAAGGAAGCCTCTCACAATTGGAGAGCAGCTTATTTTAGCAGACATTGCAGAAGTCCTCAACAATGTATTCCATAAGCCCGCTCAAGGTATTATAAAAAAAATATCATTCAGCAATCATTGACATAATAGATAATAATATTATAATAATAATAATAATAATATTACGTCAATGTCAGCAATAACACCGTTCAGAGACGAATAGACAAGATGGGTCGCGACGTGGAAAACAATTTATGCAATTTATTGCAGACCAAGAGATTCTCTCTCCAGTTAGACGAGTCTACCTCTACATTACCCGGCAATGAAGCTCTGTTGTTAGGATACGTTTTATATATCATAGATGAAAATATGTGCCGATAACTGCTTTCTACCATATATTTGGAAAGTGATACCAAAGGAGAATCCATTTTTCTGGTACCGGAACGTTTTTTACCGACAAAGCTATTCCATGGAGAAACCATTTCTGTTGCGACTGATGGAGCACCATCTATGGTTGGGCGTCATCGTGGTTTTATAGCTCACTTAAAGCGGCAATTGCCTGATGTACTGGTGATTCACTGCGTGATTCAGAGACAACATTTTGTAGCAAAAAGTCTGAGTCCTAGATTGCACCAGTCTGTGCAAATTATAAATGCTGTCAACAAGTTTCAAAGCAATTCATTGAACTCTCAGTTATTTGCTCAGCTTTGTGAGGAAAACGACGAAGTCTTTGCTTAGTTACTTTTACACACTGAAGTTCGCTGGCTTTCAAGATGAGTTTGCTTAGCAAGATTTTCAGCTATTTTTGGGTCTGTATTGGAGTTTTTAAATGAAAAAGATGCAAATTTGGAAGAAAATCTGAAAAATTCTATTACGGATATTTATTACATGACCGATCTCAACTTGATCAAAACAAAATCAATTATAGCCGTAAAACTTATTCTTTATAAACAAAATTTAAGCAGAAAAGAATACTTTCAGTTTACGCATTTGTTGAAATCAACAGAAATCCTTCAAGACGATGTTTTTTTTTCATATGTCGCTTACTTGGACGCGCTTCACAAAGATTTTACCAGAAAGTTTGAGAATATTTTGAACTTGTAAATTCCTGAGTGGGTAATAAATTCATATAGTATAACAGCCATGGAAGAAACCAATGTGATAATGCAAGGAGAGTTGATCACCATCCAAACTGACGTAGAGCTTAAGCTAAAGTTCAACGAAGGCTATCAGAAGTTCAGGTTGCAACGCAGCATTGAAACTCAATATACTACATTGTGGAACATTGCTGAAAAATATCTCATCGTTTTCCCATCATCATATTTACTTGAAAAAGGCTTCAGTGTGGTTGCAAACATTTTGACGAAAAAAAGAAACCGTTTGGAAGAATTCAACGAAAGTGGAGACTTAAGGCTGCCACTTACCAATATTAAACCAGATCTATCTAGATTGGTAGAAATTCATTCATCGCATAAATTTTTCAAATCATGAATTTATTATTTGTTCTCAACGATTTCTAAAAACCTGCATTAATAAATTATGAATTACACCTCATGTTTATTGAATTTCATACCTGCTATCATTGTATTATGTTTTATTATCTCAAAAAATTTTCTTCCTACACTACTGCAAAACTTTTTTACATACTAGGTATCTAACTATAAGAGTAAGTAAAAAACTTAAGACAGGATTTTTAAAGTAATTTGGCCTTGGCCCTTGGAGGTCTACGGTATCAGTTCATTTTGGAAAAAAGGTCTGTTGCTCAAAATAGTTTGGGAAACCCTGATCTACAGGAATCTAAATCACCGGTTGCCTACTGCAGAGAACTACTTCAACGATAAGAACTCATCAGAGCTGATAAGCATGGTTTTCAAAGTTAGGGTTGAAATTCTTAACCTTAATTTCATCCCTCACAGAATTGATCTTCCGCAAATTTGCAATCTTTGTAACAGACGTGAGTTAGAAGATGTCTATCATTTTATCGCAGTTTGTCCAATTTTGCAAGAAATTCGTCGACTGTATTTCCAAGAAAGTTTTTTGTCTCTCAATAGTTTCCACGAATTACTTAATGGTGCTAGAGGCTGGTCTATATTTTACAAATTCTGCAAGCATGCCCTAACGTACCGAAATAGTTTTTAAAAATTGAAGAGTTTGCTTTATGCAATAATGCACTTTTATGTTTTAAATCATTCCAAAATTATTACTTTTTGTGTTTCAAATCACTGTTAAAATTGATCTCTTGTTTATGTTGCATATCATTAAAATTGTAGAGGAATCGAAAATATTCTCGCTTTCTCATTTGGAAAATGTAAAACCATAGTTGAATACATGTAGGTAGATAATTTTTCTTTTTTATAACCTTTTCTTTTTTTATATAACTTTTTTAAATTCTTGTATTTATATTTCCAAATTGTTATTTTTTTTATTAAATTACAATATTATAATGTCATATCCGGCAGACGGCAAATTAGCCATGTCCGTATTCTTTACGTCATATTATACATTTTATTGAAAAAATAAAGAATAATAATAATAATAATAATAATAATAATAATAATAATAATAATCACCCCTATCACAAGGCCCGACGTAGAAAATCTACGATAAATTTCTACGATCCGCATACGAAGATATTGGTATCACAAGCCCCGAACGAAATTAAAAATAGCATTGCCACACATAAATCTCATTTTCGGACTTTCGGAATCAGCTGTTAAACGTCAAAAAGTAAAAGACGACACGTTTTACTTGATTTTTAGAGATTGATTTTTAGAGAATTTTCGTTTATTAACTTGTTTAATGGATTCAATAGCTGTTGCAGTGCTTGCAATTAACAATGGAAATTCGCAACGAAAACAAAAATTGAAACTGCAAAGAAAAATATTGAGAGATGCTTTTAATCCCTTCGAACTTGACGACAAAGTGTGAGTAAAAATGTTTGAAACTTTGTGAATTGGAAAAAAACTGAAAACTTTATTTGCAGATTTAAAAAGAATTTTCGATTGAATAAAGATGCATTCAGATATGTTTTAAGTGAGCTGGAGCAAGAGCTAGATCCCTGTGTTTTTTCTTCGTCGATAACAGCCATTAGTAAGTTAGCAGCAGTTTTAAGATTCATCGCGGAGGGTGGATATCAAAACGGTGTCGGAAAAGATTTTGATATTGGAATGGCCCAGTCTACAGTTTCTTCAACTATTAAAACTGTCCTTGGTATTTTGGAAAGAAGATTGTGTCCTGTATGGATAAAGCTGGAAATGACAGAAGTGGAGAAACGTGAAGCCAAACTTGACTTCTATTCCAAAGCCAGATTTCCAGGTACTGTTTTGTGTGTAGACGGAACACACATCAAAATAATTGCACCAGCAAATGAAAAATTTTTGTACTACAACAGAAAAGGCTACTTTAGCATTAATGCAATGGTGGTATGAATTGAAAAAATGTTTGAAGGTTCACGCGTTAAACTTTTTTTTAAATTTGAATCTTAGATTTGTGACAACAAGATGCGGGTGAGGTTTGTCGATGCAAGATATCCGGGATCCAACCATGACTCTCACGTTTGGAATTTAAGCTCAGCCAGAACATATTTCCACAACAAATTTCAGGATGGCGAAAGAAATTCTTGGATTCTAGGTAAATTACTTCAAAATGTTTTACGTTTCATGTCTAAATCTTCAAACTCTTAGGTGATGCGGGATATCCCCTCGAGCCTTGGCTTATAACACCATATCGTTCTGCAGATGAAGGTAGTCGTCAAGCCATGTTTAATACAAAACACAGCAGAGCAAGAAACATAATAGAAAGGGTTTTTGGAGTTCTGAAAAACCGATCAAGATGTCTTTTAGCAGCACGGGAACTTCATTATTCCCCTCAAAAAACTGCACAAATCGTTAATGTAGCGTGTGCCTTACATAATATATGCATTCACTTCAAGGTAGAAAATGATTTTGGTGATGTTGAAGCTGACGAAGGTGAAGATGAACTGATTGAAGAAGAAGTCATTCATTCAAATTTGCGCAACGTAGCATCTCAAATAAGAGATGGAATTCTAAGAAGTTTAACATAAATGTTCAAAGAAAAAAATTGCAATGAAACAAATTCTTTTTTAAAAATTAAATGGTTTTATTTAAATGTTTTCGTATTTTGACTTTTCAATTTCCAGCATTTCCATTTTTATTTCAATTTTACGTTGCAACATTGTTTCTTTTACTTTGTTGTGCCTTTTAGTTTCTGCCAGTCTTTGCTCTTCGATTTCACACAATTTTTCAATGCCTCTGTATGTTCGACGAAAACTGCTTGACATAGCTTCATTTGATTTGTCTTGTTTTCCCCAAAAATCCTGACTTTTATTATAAAATTCTTGTTGAATTTTAATTTGATTTTTCAACAGGCTCGTGGATTCATCGAATTGTTTTGCGGTTTTCGTATTACGCTGAGGCGCATTTTTAGGATTAACAATGTCCGAAGTGGAAGCCATCGACACATCTAAATCTTGGACCTCATTGGTCGATGAACTTGAAGCCACGACATTAGAAGATTGTTTTACCCCGAAAAACTGTGACCCGCTTATTCCTTCGGTTGAAGTTTGGAGGCCAACCAGTTGAATAACACCTTCCTCCAGAAATGAAAATGTATGAGCCTTATTTGCACCTCCACCTGTGGCTCTGCATTCCGTTTTGTTCTCAACTAGTTTCCTCTTGATATATGCTTTCCAATCCAACCAAACCTATAAAAAATATAAATTATTTTTGATGAAAATAAATGTTGAATAGATTACTTTTTTCCAGGTTGCTGTGTCCTTAGTAGGTGGACCGAAACTATTAAGCTCCATTTTAACATTTTCCCAAAAGGCGTTTACTTCGTCTTTTGGAGTTTTTGTAAATCCTTGTGCTATTTCAGGCTTCTCTTGAAGTAGTTCAAAAAGCCTTTGGTATTGGGTTTTATTTGTTATAACTTTGTGTGTCCTTAAAAATATAAAAATTGAAATATATGAGTATAAATAATAACGAATACACATTAAACCACTCACATTTTCTTTTTTAATTGATATTAGAACAAAAATGACGGAGCTGATTTGTTTTTTGTCTGCTTTTATTTTCATTCCGATTCAAATAACTGTTCGTAGAAATTACTGCCATTTTTCCTATTCACTCGGGGTCAGTGATACCAATTTAACACACTCCGAATTTCGAAACTAAACAATTCTAGTACAGTGGAACCCATGATACCTTTTTTCGGAAATCGTAGTACGAATCTACTACGTCGGGGCTCATGATAAGGCTGAATATAAGAGCTGGAAGCAAATTCTTGGAGTGGAGTGATAACCAAAAATCATGCACATGTATGTGTAGATATACGCGCCAAGCACCATTATATCAAATTCAACCATCTGGCAGGTGTTTTTTCAGTTGATGGCGGGGGTGGACGTTAGAAAATGGTAATTTTTCAGATTTTGAGGTCGAATTGATAACCACATAAATGATACGTCAAAAAATCAAAAAAATTCCCCTGATAACGAAAAAGTGTCCCAGACGATTTGGTTTCAGCCCACGCATTTTGACTAATACAGCTAGGTTCCAGAAATCGAGTGAAATGAAACCGAAACTGAAATTGCAAATCGAGTGAATTTATTTTCAGTGTTCTGCATTTCGATCGCTTTCATCAGTTCGAAAACTTTTCGAAATCACTTCAAGTGAAATTGAAAACAAATCATAACGTGTGTTATGATATGTGGCAAGTTAAATTGAAGTATTTTCATGTTTTTATTGATAAATTTGTTTCAAATGATTCTTTTTATTATCACAGACTTTTTTTATCCAGTTGTATCTTTCTGTCTTTCCCACAAAGAATCTGCGACGACACGATCTCCTTTCATGAATCTCTATCCCTGGGCAAGATCTTTATGTTGGCTCATAAGGTTCATATTTCCTCCTGTGTAGTTTTTGTTTTATTATATAATATTGTTTTATTATATAATATTATATAATAATATACATATGTATTAGATTACGATACTTTTTTTACTTACGCCGCGTCAGATAGCTCACGTATATTGCTTTCGTTTTGCAGTCTTGTCCTATTTTCCTTTTTTTGTGTCCTTTGCTCGTTTAATTCGGCGTTCAAAAATAGTGCAACACTCCATTTTTACGACAATAGTAATACAATTTTTTTCAATTTATTCTTTCTTTGACACTTGGATATACGAAAAACATATGTTTGGAAATAGGGAAGGGACTCTATTCGATAATTTTGACTTAAAAATCGGTGTATCAAATTACACTTCTAAAAAACGCTATCGCAATAAATCTGAAAAAAATACTTTTTATTTAAAAAAAAAAATACACTTTCTAGCCGATTTTTTATGGCTTAAAACGATAATAGTTCTACTTTTATAAGAAACTATAATATATACTAACTAAGATATCGCATTTTCGATATATCGGTTATTAAGCACTTCTCTGTCTGAACTTTAAATCCATCGCAATGCGTTGCCGTATTTGTGAAAAATTTCTTACGATGACAATTACTTCGAAGCAAAATTGAACCTCCGATAATAGATGCGTTGCGGAGAAAACTCCGCTCCGACGGTTACCACGATAGGGCCGATTCTTTTCCTTGTTTCAAACAAAATTCTAGTAAAATAAACAAATTTTGCGTGGTTGCAACGGAGTTTTTTTACTTATATTTTTTAAACGCGTCTGTTTTCTTCTTCTATTCCACTCAGATAAATTAGGATGATTTAAAATCACTTGGAAACCGACGAAATCGAATTGTGGAACACAACGATTTCGTTTCACTTCGATTTCGAAAAATGTGAAATCGAAATCGATAAAAGTGAAATGCAGAACACCCAATCTAAATTTCGATCGATTTCAATTTCATTTCACGTGAAAGTGAAATGTGGAACCTAGCTGATAGTACAGTCATTTGGTAGGAAAAATAGCGGTTGCCTGGAAAGTTTTCCGGGAGTTTCGCTCTTTCCGAATTTCAACTTTGCCACCTCGTACTTTTGCCGCTTGCGCCGCCATATTGGAAAAATGGCGCCCAAAATTGGATTTTAGGGAATCAGCCCTATCACAGATTCCATCGTAATCGAAAAAAGTCTAAAGGGCCAACTATAATGCACTTTGCCGCGCTTACGCCTACTGAACTCCGCTCAACGCATGTTTACATGTTAAGTAACCAGAATCCATTATAGTTGCATTTTGTTTAACGAACACTTTCGGAAACTTTACGTCTTGTTTTTGACACTAGCCTAAGCTGAGCTAAGTGCATTATAGTTGGCCCTTAAGTTTTCCCATGTAACTATCATATAATCCATTCGGAGTGGAACGAATTTCGAAATTCGTAGATTCGGTATCACCAAATCCAAGTGGAATGTAAAACCGTCGTCTTTATATGCAAAAGAAATTTTGTTTTGCAGAAAAATGTGAATGATCTTGCACATTTGGCGTAAAACAGCTGATTTCGATAAACAGCATGGCGGTATTTAGTGTGGCAACTGGAAATGCTTCATTCGGAATTTTTGATCACAAATCTTCGTAATTCGTAACTTAGCTTTCCGTGTGGAAGTTTTCTTCGTTGGAATCTGTGATAGAGCTGACTATAAAATGTGTATAGGCGGCGACAGTATTATAATGGGTCTTTAAAACTAACATTTCCCTTAAGAGCTCAAGAGTACTCAAAGAAGCTGGTAAACTAGGTGAGAATACTTCCTATCCGTTTTCTGATTTCGACATCCATATTTCAGATTTGAATAGAAGAGTGGGTCTATCTGGAACCTGTGATAAGAAGCGAAACAACCTGTGAGTGATGATATCAATCATTGCAAGTCCCAGATAAACCAACCTCCAACCCAATTGACTTGAGAGTTATGGATGTTCAAGTTTTCCCAGGGGTCAACTATGATCCGGTCCAATACCTTCCCTGTTGTAGCCTAGGTACGAATGAGGATATCCTGTTCACGACCGAACTAACAGTGTGAAACGATATTACATCAACGGAAGCTACAATCGGAAGAGATTATCAATCCCTTTTCCAATCGAGTATCCCCCTAACTATCACTCCCGAGTCCCGACGCACAGAAACAAAAAAAGACTGTCTTTTCAAAAAATTCTTTTTTATTACATATATTTTTTTTTATAATAACTTAGTGTAAAGCCAAATTTGTTAAAAATACTTATCCTAAAAAAAAGTTAAAAATATTTCCATATACACATCGCATGACTTTTAACATGACAACTTTCAAATGACAGCGAATATTAATTATGTATAATTTATTCCCGACCCATTCCCCAAAGTCTGCATTTATATTTTATCAACAAATTTCTACAACGTACCAATGAATTTTGACTGAATTTGTCTGTTACATACAATGGTGGTGATATTTCTTTAAAACATTTTTGCGACAATAAGACCGAGGTGTTAAAAGGCTGTTTTTATCAAAATTTTAATGACGCTTTCGTGGGAGCACCGATTTTAAAAACCAATGGAGCACCCATAAATATCTATCTCTTTTTAGTTCTTTCTTTTTGACATTTGAGTAACATGTATTAGTGCTTCTTGAGTGGATTCTCACTTCGAATCGAGAAGTGGCTGTGACTTCTCAGAATCATGGAAAGATATCTTTTTGCACCAATGAAAGGTTTGAAAACGCTCCTAGACGCTCCTGGACGGTTCTTTTCATCCAATGGAAGGCGACATAAGCGTAGCAGTCTGGAGTTGAATTAAGATAGAGCAACCTTTTATAGCAAGAAAAAACTGCAGTTTTTTTTAAACAAGAGCCAACAGAAAAGAAAATTCTGAACCGATTTCGAAATTGTTGCATAGTTCGAAAAAAATTACAAACTGCTAATTAACACTCTTCACAGCCACTTACTCTTCAACAATAAAACTCTTGTTGCTGTTATATAGGCCCTTATTGCGAGTGCCGTTTGGCTATCGATGAACGACGGTTGTCGATAGTCGAACGTCGTAAATGAAATTCGGTATTGCGTATTCTTATTGTTCGATACTTTCAGTTTTGAATTCGGTTGTTATCGTCTGTATTTTTGCGTTCGACTATAACTGAAACTATAACTCAAATGCCAAATAATAGGATTTTATCACAATGACTACTTTCATTATTCACAGCAACAGAAATCCTTGTCGATAGAGATACGCAATACCAAAAGGAAAATTTATCGAAGCTTTCGGTCCTTGTCGCGTCGAATGTTAGACGACACTCGCAATAAGGGCCATAAATTCAGTACGATACGTAAAAAAATGAAATAAAATTAAAATAACTATCGTGTAGAAGTTTCAAAACGCTCAAACGCATTTTGAGTACTTCAGAAAATATAAAAATTCTTATTAATATTTAAAAATAATTATAAAATTATATAAATATAGTTCATTTACGGCTTTGTACAACCTCAAGGTTAACGCAATGAAAACCTTGGTGAAAAATTTATTTTCTTTAGATTTCATAATGGCCTCGCATTCTTCGATGATTTTTAAGCGCTGTCCCTTGTATAAACCTTTCACCGCATGTCTCACACACGTAAGGCCTTTCGCCCGTATGTCTACGTACATGAAGTGTTAGATCATTGGATTGAGTAAAGCTCTTCTCACAGTAAGTGCACTTGTATGGTCTCTCGCCCGAATGAATCCGCATGTGTGTTTGTAATTTGTACGAACGGGAGAACGCCTTTTCACACACCGTACACTTGTGTGGTCGTTCTCCGGTATGCGTCCGTCTGTGGCATGCCAGATCTGAAGATCGAGGGAAGCCCTTATTACAAAACTCACACTTAAATGGTTTCTCTCCTGTGTGGCGTCGCATATGAATGACAAGATTTGACGAGCTCGATACTTCTTTGCCGCAAAAAGCGCACAAAAACTTTTTGTCAGCCGCTGTTTCGGTCTTGATTCGCTTTGATTTTGTTTCTTTTCCCCCAGCGGTGTGAACCTTTGCATGTTTTATCAATCGATCTTTTCGATTGTACTTTCGATCGCACAATTCGCACTCAAATAATTTAACTTCAGCTGGAGCTTTGCACTCGGTGTGGTTTTTCAGATCGTGATGTGTTGCAAAATCTTTGTTGCAAACTTTGCAAGTATGCTTTCGTTTTCCGTCGTGTATTAGATTCTCATGATTGTCTAGATTCTCTTTCCACATAAATCTCATCGTACATTTGCTACAGCGGAATTGTTTTACCAAGTTCATGCATTGCGTTCGCATATGATAATTGAGAACCAGCTCGGAAACGCACTTAAAACTACAATCTATGCATTTATGCGGAATGTTATCGGAGTAATGAAGCGATTGCTGATGCTGCAGTAATTTGAAGCGGCGATTATAACGTGCATCGCAAATTTCACACACATATTTCTCATCTTCTCCCTCTCGCTCTGTTTCAGAATCATTTATATCCATCTCATAGCCTAGTGCGTTTGTAATCGAGTAGCTGGCTGGGTTGGGAGTGATGCTGAGCATCTGCAACTTTATGTGTCCATTTTGAATGTGGTTGGCTAAATCAGCTATGTTTGAGTATTTTTGATCGCAAAGCTTGCATTGGGCTATTTTTGTACCATTCGGACGAGCCAGATAATAAATGTCAGGCAACAAGATGTGTGTGGCATTTTGATGAACTTTCATATGAACCTACAAAAAGAAATGTTAGTTTAGTTAATATTTTTTACAGAAAATACGATAGGTATGAATTTGATGTAGCTTTCCATTGGTTTCACTCAGAAAACCACTCATTTAGAAAAACCAATGGAACAACTTAAATTTTTTTGTTCAGTTTTGACAAATTGTCTTTTTTCGCTTTCCATTGGACGAAAAGAGTCGTTCAGGAGCATTCTCAACTCATTTGTGTAAGAGATTTGTGTAAAAGAAACACCTATAACTCATAAAAAATATTCCTTGAGTGCTTCTTGAGTGGATTCTCACTTCAAATCGAGAAGTGGCTGTCAGTTCTTAAAATTGAGAATTGAGATGCAATCTTTTCGAACCAATTTAACGGTTTTAGGATGCCTCCGAACCCTCCTGGACGTTTCTTTTCGTCCAAGATAGCCGACATAAGCGTTCAAGATTTAAATGGACTCTCATAGGATGAAAAGTGAATCGAATGAAAGCATTGTAATTAACAAACGCATCTGGGCTTGAGACCCTGAGGGTTGATTACCGTCTGGTTCCTATTTAGGGTATTAAAGAGTTGAAACACCCTCTAATCGAACCTAGACTAACGAGTTGATCACCAGTTGTTCAAACAATTCAGAACTTCTTACGAAAAGGGAGATGCTTTTAGGGTCTTTATTAGCTAAATCGCTGGTGTCGTAGAAAAAGTAATCACTTAGGTGAGTTTTCTGTCTGTTAGCAAGTGCAGGTCATGAGCAAAGTAGATGTTGGATTGTCTCCTTTCCACATCGTCCATGTAGCTTCTGCAGAAGTCATTTAAGTAGACACCAAGACTTTTAGCGTGTCTACCTATTAGGCAGACACCCATAGTGAAACTAATGTGCAGACGACTTAGATTCAATAAGCTTTTTGAACGTTTCGAGTTCACATAAATATGGCCAAATTCGTTTAGTCATAAGACATGTATTGCTCTGCATCCATCTAGTGCTCATCTTCTTCTCAGAGGCGTCCTGCTGCAGCAAAAGTAGCGATAGGTATACCTATATTGTTCCTTTTAGGTCGAAGATGAAAAATCGTTCCCTTTTTGACGAGTTTGTCTGCCATGCAGTTGCCTGGTATATCCCTGAGACCCGGCACAAATGGAAGGTGAATGTTGAACTGACATCTTCTTTAGAGACGTGCGACAGTTTTGGACCGTATTAGATTTTGTAGAGACAGAGGACAGAAAGGTTTGAGAGCAGCCTCACTGTCCGAGAAGGTGCGAAAATCTGTAATGGATAAAACGTTTTCTCTAAGCCAGGAGAGGACATATTTTATCGCCAGAACTTCCGCTTGGAACACACTACAGTAGTCAGGTAGGCAGATTAAAATCAGCTTTTCGAGAAAATTCCACCTCCTAAACTATCACCATCTCGTGAAGAGAAGAAGCTCCGTTTTAAGGGAGTTGATATTCAGAACTCGAACTTCAGCCCAGTGATTGAGTTTATTTAGAGCCGTTTGTAACAGCTCTGCTAGAGTTTGTGGGTCTTTGAATCTTGAAATCTGCTTTTTCTAGATCGTTTAGTAGTTCGTTGAAGACCAAGTTCCAGAGAAGGGGGAAGAGTACTCCTCCTTGTGAAGTCCCTCTATTGGTTGTTCTACTAGTTTCGTAGTCACCCATTTTCGACTTGATTATTCTGCTACACAGCATTGAATTAATCATGTTTTTGATGGGGTCTTTCTTCTATGTTTAAACTATCAAGAGCACTCATGATCGCTGAGTTTCTGACATTGATGAAGGCACCTTCTATGTCTAAGAAGGCGACCACTGATTTACCCTTTGTGTAAGCGTATTGTGCTGTGGAAATCAGACAGGGTTCAATTTTCTGTCTTAAATATATGTATAATACTCTTTCCAGTGTTTTGAGTAGGAAAGATGTCAGACTAATAGGTCTTAAGTCCTTTGGGGTTACGTGAGAGCATTTGCTTCTTAATTAACTTTAGGAGAAAAACAAGTTAGATGAAGTAGTCCCAAAACTTGAGTCTTTTTAACTTAAAAGCAATAAAAACAAACTTACCTTTAAATTGTCCCTTCGCATAAACACTCTAAAGCACCAAGTGCATTCGAATTTTTCCTCTTCAACCTGATGTCCTTTCTGATGCCGCGTCAAATCCTTCAACCACAGAAAACTCTTCCCACACGAATCACAATGATGTTTCTTTGGCATGGCTGGATTCTGATCGTGCATATACTTTTCGTGATTCTTTAAATTCTCCTTCCAAGCGAATTTCATAGGACAAATTTTGCATTTGAAATTTTTCTCATTATTTTCACACTCGTTCTGCAGATGCAACTGATAAATACGGTCACATACGAATTTAGAACCACATCGGTGGCACTCGTACGGCAACTCCTCCCACGTGTGTTCCGTTCTTTGATGTTCGTAAATTTTAAATTTCCTATTAAAGTTCCTAGCGCACATTTGGCAATTGTAGCCTTTTAACAGACGTTTCTTGTTCTCTTCGTCTTCATCATCATCGTAATCGTCATTTTCATCTGCATCAAAATCTGAGCACGTTTCCGAGTCGTTAAGAGTCAGCTCGTAGCCCGCTTCGTTTGTGATTGAATAGAAACGCGCATGACTACCACTTTCGAGGTCTTTACATATTGCTCGTTCGAGTACCTGCATTTCCATTTGCTTTCCATAGATCATCATAGAGATTTCCCGTGCCTCTGTTCGGCGATGTTTGAAAGTTTCGGGGTCTTTGTGGGCCATTAAATGAGTTGTCAAGTCCTTGATTGTGTTATGCTTCGTTAGGCAGATCTTACACTGAATAACCTTTTCTCCATTCGGTCTGCACAAATTCTCATCTTGTTGTTCCCATTTGATGGACACTTTTGATCTTTCTTTCAGTGTATTTTCAGAGGTGTGAACTTTCATGTGGGCACGCATGTTGTCTTTTCGATTGAACTTCCTGGCACACACTAAACATTCGAACTTCTTCTCATACGGTATGTGGCTTCGTTTGTGTCTATGTAAATCCTTTAGCCAAATGAACTTCTTGCCACACACTTCGCATTGCTTGTTCTCCTCGGGACTCTTCTCTTCCCGGAAACAAATATGTGCCAAAAGATTCTCCTTCCAAATGAACTTAACTCCGCACTTGACGCAAGCATTCGTTTTTGCCTCATTCTGGCAATCATTTTTTTCATGGCGAAGGAGAAGTGCTTCACACACAAATTGATCCTCACATTTACTGCACTTGTAGGAGTACTTAACATTTTTCGGATCATGTTCGGAGTATTGGTGGTGAAGAATCGTTTGATGTCGAGGGAACTTCACATCGCACAACTCACAAACAAGCGATCTGGGAGGAGGCCTCTCCTCTTTGAATTTTTGGTCCTCATCATCGTCGCTGTCAGAATCACTCAGCGTTATTTCGAGACCATATTTGTTAACCGCTATATACAACTGTGATAGTTTTTGCTCGTTGAAACAGTTGCGAATGTAGTCTGCAACAACATCTTTACATACACCCGGATAAAAACTAAGAACAAATCCGCAGTTTTCGAAATCGATTTCGGTTTTACCATCAGAATGGGCGAATAGATGGTACCGCAGACTGCTGATTGACGTGAAACTCGCACCGCAGAGCATACACATAAGTTTTTTAGTTAGTAGGGGCCGTTCGACTTTACTAGAGTGAACCTTCAAATGGCTTCGGAGATTTTCCGCACGAAGGAATCTTTCCCCACACACGGAACAGTCATGCGACTTGCCATCTGGAATATGAGTCCTCTTGTGCTTCTTTAAATCTCGAGGGAAACTGAACATTTTACCACATATTTCACAAGTAGTGCTCTCCTTGTCAAGCTCAACGGTTCCGCATTTTGTCTTTTTGTGAAGTCGGAAGTCTTTTCGCATGGTGAAAGTTTCACCACAAGTCTCACAGGTGTTGCCGTCTTTAGAAAATGAGTCGTTTTCTTTGCCACACTTGTGATTGGCCAGATTCTTGGGCCAGGTAAATCGAGCTGGGCAGTTTTCACATTGCAGTTCTTTGTCAGAATTTTCACAGTGATGCTTCTTGTGGCTATTGAACACACTTTCGCAAGTGAACTCTAACTTGCATTTGTCACATTTGTAAGCACAATCTGCCGCAGAGTGTGAATTGGCTGAATGTTGCATAAGCTTGTGCTTCCGACTGAAAGAATCACAACAAACTTCACAGACGTAGGTCTTTTCTGCATCACTTTCATCCGAATCACTGATGCCCATCTCATGATCATGTGCATTGACAATCGAATGCAGCTTTCCGAATTGTTTTTGTTCGATTTGACCTGCAATCAATGTTCTGACTTCGGGTAGTTCTTTATCGGCGTAAAATCGTTTGACACACTCGCTCTCAGCGAAGTTTTCTACCAAATCCAAATTAATGTGTAAACTTATGTGCTTCCGCAGTTCAGAGACGTTTTCGGCTTTGTCATAGTTACAAATCATGCAAACCATTTCTTTGAATTTCTCATTCGAATACAAACGACTTAAGAATAATCGAGTTGCTTTTGTATAGCGAGCTTTGACAATACCAGTCAAATGCACAAGTAGATGGGAGGAGAGTTTGTCCTTTCGAATGAAACGACGATCACAGTGTGGACAGGAATATTTCTTTGTATTCGGCACATGAGTTTTTTCATGGCGGAACAAGTCTTTTTTCCAGGCAAATGTTTTGCTACAGTAGTCACATTCAAAACGACCGCTTGGAGATTTTGATCTTTTCGATTGGCTACGGGTGCTTATGTTGGAACGTTGTCTTCGCGATTTGAGGATTTTTTTCGTCTTTTTACTGGAAAGAGAATAAAAATGGATTTCATATTTTAGAGTGAACGAATTAGAGAAATGTTCTTAAAAACTAGAACTGAAAAGTTCAAATGTGTTTGACTTCAAAATTTAATAGTTTCCAACCACGTTAAAACTACACCGTTCCAAAACGACCAACAGCCTCGGATAACCATTCGGCCTAATCGAGGAAACCGTCGGAGCCGAATTCTCTCTGATCGGAGACATTTTGCTTCGTGGTAGTTCTCCGATCGGACGATCCGACGTTCTCCGATAAGTTTTTGTTGCGGAGATTTTAGTTTTTGCATAGCCGCATTTGTGAAAAATTTCTTACGACGACAACTACTTCGAAGCAAAATTGAATCTCCGGAAAAAGATCCGTTGCGGAGACAACTCCGCACCGACGGTTACCTCGATAGGGCGATTATGATTTCAACGTCCACGGTCCAAGCAAACAAAAAAAGGACAAAGACTTTCGGATCTGCACGTCGAACGTAAGATCCCTGAAGGAATAACGGGCGGTGTAGAATTAGCGGACGCCCTAGACTGCTACAAAGCGGACATAACCGCAATCCAAGAATTGCGATGGAATGGGTCGGGCAAAAAGAAAATGAAAAACTGCGATATCTACGACGGCGACTGCTACAGACAACAGAAAAAGAACTTGTTTGGGTGCTGATTTGTCGTTAGAGTTAGACTCAGAGCTAAGGTTATCTGCCAAAATCCAGTTAATGATCGTAAAATACCCATCCGCATCAGGGGGCTTAATTCGCCAACATTAGCCTAATATGCGCCAACCCCCCCACAGAAAAGAAAGACTACGATTACAAAGATTATTCTTTCTACGAGCTTCTCTAAGAAACATATGAGTAGCCTTAGGCACGACGTGAAAAACGTTCTTGGCGATTTTAACGCAAAACTAGGGAAGGAGGACATCTTTGGAAATCTAATCGGCAAGCATAGTCTTAATGACAAAACCTCCGAAACCGGCATCGAGCTAATCAATTTTGTTGTGGGGTTGAATCTTGTTGTTAGTCATGCCTTCCGGATCTCAAAATTCATAAAGGTATATGGCGATGTGGTACCCGTGGTGTGATGGATAGCATGTCCGCCTGTTAATGCAGAGGTTCGTGGTTCGAATCCCAACAGAGGCAAAAATGTTTTTTCCACGGGTATCGCCTTTCGAGAAATGGGCAACTCCTGCGTTAGTATTCATTGCCATCATTACCCGTTCGGAACCGGCAGAAAATTGTAGGTCCCTTCCATTCCCTCACAAGGCATGGTTGTGAGAATTGCGCTAGGCCCATGAGTTCCTCGCTCTGTTGGGCCACCCTATTTATTTCTTTGTCGTTAGAGGTAGACTCAGGGACGAGGTTATCAGCCAAATTCAGCAAATAAGCGCACAATGACAAAACTAGGGAGGGAGGACATCTTTAGAAATACTCAGCCCTATTATGGAAAGAGATCGGATACGATCGTAGGGAAGTTCCGATCGTAACATTTGTTTTGTTTATGGTATCCATTCGTAAAGGAAACACTGACGCGTAACGACGTTTGTCTCCTCAGGCGGCCGGTTTGTGAAATTCCTGACAATATCGGTTTCGGTTTGCATTAACTCGACCAACCTTTGAAATTGCATGAGTTTTTTTCTTAAAGAAATAATAACAGAAAATAATGAATGAAAATGTTTACATTGTTCTCTTTCTGTCTCCTCAGAATTCATGTTTTTTTTTTCTTTTGTTTACGTACAACCCTTCCGCGACTACTTTGCTGTCGGAGACATCGGATAGAACAGAAAACCAAGAAATCGGCATGCATCGCATAAATTCCGAATGCGTTCCAACCATTTTCACATTTAATCGCCATGCATCGCATGAATTCTAAACGCGTTGCTGCAAGTTTGACATTTTCATCGCATTGTTTCATTCTTTTCGGATGTGTGTCCGATTAAGCAATCGGAAACGTTACCATAGTACAAACATCTTACGTTTCGTACGGAAAGATTTTCGTTCCGATCCGTAACCATAATAGGGCTGACTATCGGTAAGCATAGCTTGCGTGACAAAACCTCCGAAACCGGCATCAGGCTAATCAATTTTGCTGTGGGATTGAATTTTGTTGTTAGTCATGCCTCCCGCATTTCAAAATTCATAAAGGTATATGGTGATCCCAGATCAATCTACCGTCAACCAGACCATGTTGCGAACTTTCCGGGGGAGCCAACTTTGACTCGGATCATTACCTTGTTGTAGCCAAGGTACGAATGAGGATATCTTGTTCACGACCAGCACGAACTAACGCTGTGAAGAGATATGACGTCGGAGAGCTACAATCGCAAGAGATTGCCAGTGCCTTCTCCAATCGAATGTATGTACCTCCAACTATCCTTGAATCTTATACCACCAGATATCAACAACCATCAGAACCGCAGTCTATGAGTTTTATTTCAACCTATGGTTCGACGAAGAATGTCGGCAGGCAAATGCAGTCAAACAAAAAGCATAGCAAATTTTGATGCAAAAGAGACCAAGGTCTGCCTTTGACCAGTGCAACTAGATTTAAAAGGAGAAAAGAGGAATCTGAGAGATACCAAGACAGGTAAAAAAATCATACCAGTGAGATAAGCCACGAATTCAAGCCTGTAAATCCAAGCAGGGTAGTACTATAGTCGCAGTCGCTACTGAGGACCTTCTGCAGACTGCTCAAGGGCGATTAAGACACAAATTCAGACAGAATGCTCCATTTACCTTGGACGCTGATCAAGAATACCGCCCTCCTGACCTAGAAGTAAAGCATGTTA
The DNA here is from genome assembly GCA_914767635.1 of Melanostoma mellinum. Taxonomy (NCBI): domain Eukaryota; kingdom Metazoa; phylum Arthropoda; class Insecta; order Diptera; family Syrphidae; genus Melanostoma; species Melanostoma mellinum. The sequence goes on from OU612060.1 coordinate 182,815,054, forward strand.
TATGCAAACTTAAATCAACTAAGGCTGCAGGTGCAGATGGCCTTGTTGCCGAAATGTTCACGGCAGCTGGAGATCAGTGGGAGAAAAGCATGCACCAGCTAATCTGCATGGTATGGTCGGAAGACATCATGACCGATGACCACCACCTCAGTATTGTATGCCCGGTCCTGAAAAAGCAGACCCTCACAATTGCGATACGTCACTAACAAAATCTTGTCTGCGAGTCTGTCGCAAATTCTCGTAAGCTTCTCCCACAAAAACTCTTCTGACCACTTTTTCAAGTGATATTGTGCAATAAGTGTATGTTTTGACGTTTAAGGAAAACCAGTTAAGGTTCGTTCGTTGAACTTTACCCACGGTTGACCCAGGTTTTCTTGACTATGAGTTGTCAAAAAAAGCCTGGGTTTTTTAAGTCCTCAAAAAACGCTAAACCACAAATCATTTGTCATTTGAAAAAAATACATGCCATTCGACAGTCCTCAACTCGCCTCAGCAAAAACCTTGGGGCGAGTTGAAGGCAAACCCAGGTCAACCCCAGGGTTTTTCAAAAAACGCTTTTCGGCGACCCCTGGGCTTCAGCTAACGAATCTAATTTCAGTTCTTGTTGGGTGCAAATTTAAAATTACTTTGGTGATAATAATAAATTAAATATGAGATGACGAATTCATTTTGTTCTGCAAATCGCTTTTATTGTGCGCACCGAAGCTCTCGAATCGCTTGTCGCATCGCTTCTCGCATCACATCGTTTTCTTGCACTACTATATATGCAGCCTCCCGCAAACGATATGGACGTAATTAGAAGAACAATTTTTCGAACATTGAAACAGAAGCGGCAAAAATGGGTTTGATGCTTAATGACGGCAAAACGAAGTATATGTTGTCATCAAACAGGGACATCGACAATTTGGACAAAATGTCACAATGGACAGACATAACTTTGAGGCAGTAAAGGACTTCGTCTACCTAGGATCCGCTGTAGATACAGAAAATAGCATCAGTTGCGTAGATCAAACAGAGATTTACTCTGCTTCTTTGGAGTAAGAAGGAAATTGAGGAAACTCTCTCTAGAAAAACCAAGGTAGTTGTTTATAAGACCGTCATAAAGGACTAAAAAAACCGATCATCCCAGTCCTTTTTTATGACGCGGAAGGATGAACCTTTGATCATTTCGAAGGAAAAATGCTCCGAATGATCTTTAGTCCCATATTTCGTACACAATTTGTGGAGAAGTAGATACAACAACAAGCTGTATGGTCATATAAGAGTACGCGTTGTGCAGATGGACATCAAGTCTCTGGATCGACGGATTTTCAAAAGCACATTACAGTGAAATCGCGGAAGGGGAAGACCTCGTCTTAAGTGGCGCAATTAAGTGGAAGAAGACCTCAACCGACTTAGAATGCTCAAAACTGGGGATACCTCGCCCGAAATCGAAGTCGTTTTAGAAGGATTTTGGTTGAGGTCCAGGTTCACCCCGAACTCTAATGCCCACCTTCTTGTGTTATAGCTTTCCAGATGTTCATATAAAAGAATAAGAATAAGTTGCAATGATATGGAGCCTAGGTTACTAGCTCCCACCATATCTGCCCCGAGTATCTGTAACCTAATTCGAGAAAATACATTTTTGGTATCCGTTAGCAGGAGACTGTAGAAAGCTTCTTATCTTTCCCAAGATGCTATTCTCTTTTTTGGTTAGCATTTAAAGGTGTTAGGAAAGTTATACCACACTGAAGTGCTAAGCGGTGTCGTCACCTTCTCCACAGGATTCACAGAGTGTGGTATCACTTGCCTTACACGGTTAAATGGTTGACAAAAGAGAAGTGTCTCGTGGCAACGCCAATAAGCTCTCTACAGTCTTTTGCTATTGAATTTCGCAGATTTCTTATTAATGTTAGCACAAGTTCAATCTGTCTGCATCCAATGGAGGCATGCCATTTGCCATCTACGGTTGCAATCTTGACAAATCCAACATCGATATGTCAACATTCAAACACAAAAATCGTCAATTTATTTATGAAAAACTTTATTAGCAACAGCAACAAAAAAAAAAAAAACAATTTGATACAAATAATAAAGAAGTTTTTCAGGCGCTAACACTGAAAAGGTCTGCCAGCAATAGCATCGTGGAGTAACAAAACTACATCCATTACAAAACTACTGCAATCAGTCGCAGTTATTGCACTTGCACTTGTCTGCAAAATCTCAACCAGACTAGTTTCTTGAAGGTTCGGAGCTGTCAATAGACTCCGTGCAAGCACTTTCATTTTCACAAACACTTTACCCAATGGATTCAACATTGGCGAAAAAGGAGGCAATGTACGGGTGCAATATTTAGACGCGGCCAGAATTGATCCATTTACTCTACTTTCGTGGATACCCGCATTGTCCATTATTAAGATAGCCTCAGTCATATCAACCAGCGATGAAATTTTATTGACAAGTTCGCGCAAAAACATTGCAAACTCTGTAGTGTTGCATGACATTTTGCCAAATATTTTCGAATGAATAATTCCGTTGCTGTTGATCGCAGCTATAACAACTGCTTTGCGTCCATTTATAACTTGGCGAACGGTAGGTGTTTGTGGCTGCAAGGTGAAAACACATTCGTCTATGAACACCATTTTGTGTCTGTCGTCTAAAGCCCAATCGGCAAAGTCGAGAGCGAAAATCCTACGACGTTCGATTGCTCGTGGCATATTAATCTGATCGGCGTTGTATGATGGAAGATTCAGAGTGATCATAAGTTCCCGCAGACCATTGCTAATGGTGGATATTGACATATGGAACTTTTGTTCGGAAAGAAGTTTCTTTATTTGCTGCAGTTGGATGCCGGGATTTTTTTCTACACATTCCTCTATGGTTGACAGAACTTCGCTTGTTAACTTTCGTGGTCTATTGCCTCCACAGCGTTTTTCAATAATATCACTTCGTTCTTTATAGTTTCGAAGGATTGCTTTGGCTGTGTTGGGGTTAATATTGGCCGCTGCAGCAGCCGTTTTAATAGTTTGCCCGCTTTCATACAGCTCAACGAATAATTTTTTTTGGTCAATCTGGATTTTTTGATATGAAGTTCGTTTTGATCCTGGACTAGAAGTTTCACATGGTGGGTTGGTGGTCGTTGTTCCAAGAACTGAATTCTTTGAAATTTCCCCTTTAGTACAGGCGATTGTTGGAAAAAGATTTTCAGTCTTATTATCTTCACATACATTCGATGTATTTAGAGCTTTTAGATTTGCCTCGACGTTCACAGAAGAGTTCAGCTCTTCGTCGAAACTGGAGAAAAAAAAAACAAAAACAAACACCTTTATTATGCACACCGACATTGACAATGGCAGTCAAACTTTAACGTACATTTACAGAATCAGAACTATCGAGAGCATAAGATTCCTTTGAACGAAAAAAAGGAAACGATAGGAATTTTGCTCACGATAAGACTGAATAAATTATTATTTAAAAAACATACAACAAAGACAGAAATAATTGAGTGAGAAAGTACGTAAGTAGAAGAACACAAACTGTGGACGTTTCTTTTAATTTTTTCACTATATCTGAAAATTCGTTTTTTTTTCGCAACGCATTTGAATTTCTTTTCTTAGTTCGAAGAAACGATTTATCGTGTTTCCTCTGGACAACCACCACACATGTGAATAAAACAAAAGATTTACTATACAAAGATTGAGGCTTTCCGAAGCAGTTCGAGATCATTAAAGTGAAACCGAGTTTTAAGTAATCTTCACAATATTTTCTTTTTGCCATTGTTCTTAATAAAATAAATCCCTAATCAAACATTCTAGCAAACAAATTTAGCGAAATTGATGTCCAGTCAGGATTTTTGCCTCACAGCGATTACTTACAAAAAAAAAACAACAAAGTCGATGAAAATGACATCATTATCTACTTACTTACTTACTTACTTACTTACCTACTTACTAACTTAACTAATTACCTAGTTACTTAATTATTTACCTACTTACTTACTTACTTACTTACTTGCTTACTTACCTACTTACTTACTTACCTGCTTACTTACTTATTTACTTGCTTACTTACTTACCTACTTACCTATTTACTTACTTACTTACTTACTTACTTACTTACCTACTTTCATACTTACTTACTTACTTACTTTCTTACTTTCTTACTTTCTTACTTACTTACTTACTTACTTACTTACTTACTGAGTAAGTAAGTAAGTAAGTAAGTAGGTAAGTAAGTAAGTAAGTAGGTAAGTAAGCAAGTAAGTAGGTAAATAATTAAGTAACTAAGCAATTAATTAAGTTAGTAAGTAAGTAGGTAAATAAGAAAGTAAGTAAGTAAGTAAGTAAGTAAGTAAGTAGGTAAGTAAGTAAATAAGTAAGTAAATAAATAAGTAAGCAGGTAAGTAGGTAAGTAAGTAAGTAGGTAAGTAAGTAATTAAGTAAGTAGGTAAGTAAGTAAGTAAGTAAGTAGGTAAATAATTGAGTAACTAAGCAATTAAATAAGTTAGTAAGTAAGTAAGTAGGTAAGTAAGTAAGCAAGTAAATATACAAGTAAGTAAGTAAGTAAGAAAGTAAGTAGGTAAGTAAGTAAGTAGGTAAGTAAGTAAGTAAGTAAGTAAGTAAGTAAGTAGGTAAATAATTGAGTAACTAAGCAATTAAATAAGTTAGTAAGTAAGTAAGTAGGTAAGTAAGTAAGCAAGTAAATATACAAGTAAGTAAGTAAGTAAGAAAGTAAGTAAGTAAGTAAGTAAGTAGGTAAGTAAGTAGGTAAGTAAGTAAGTAAGTAAGTAAGTAGGTAAACAAGTAAGTAAATAATGATGTCATTTTCATCGACTTTGTTTTTTTTTTTGTATTCGTTGTGAGGCAATAATCCTAAATGACATCAATTTCGCTAAATTTGTTCGTCGTGCCGAATTTGTAAGCGTTAAAATAGTGTTGTATTTTCCTAGTCGGAGAGTGAAAAAACTATATCAAGTTACCTTTTGGTTTTATGAAACCGTTGAACAGTGAAGCAGTTTGTTCTTAAATAAATAAAATCTTTTTGGTTTTACTTAAGAGTTTAACATAAGAAGACAATCACAAACATTTGTTATTTTTCTTTATTAACAAGTTATCAATTCACACGTTAGTTTTGACACAAGTATAACAGTAGTTGTTGATGGAAAAAGGAAAAAAGTTTATAAAAAAGTTTCTGACATAATTTACTTTTCAGGATGCACCATTATGAGCCCAAATGCAGTTGCAGTCTCATTGAAGAAACTCTTTGTAAAGCAAAATAGACTCTCCCAACTGCTCTCTGTGCGGAATGAACTTTATTCTGGCACGACTTTTATGAAGTGTGTTATTTATTTTAATCGGGAACTTCGGTTTTAACTTGAACTACTTCAAATGTTGGCTTAGACCCGCAACTCTCCGAATATATGTTCCTGTTTAAGGGAAAGATTCCGCTGTACTTAAAACCGTTGATCGCTATTTGTTCAGTTTGAAGGTTTAAATATAAGGTTTTGAAGATCTGGATCGTTTGAACGTTGTCCAAATTGTGTTTAGATTTTACTTCTTCATTGAATTGTTTTTCAATATCCCTCTTGAACGTCCTGTCCATTGGTTTGATCTTCTGAGTACAACGTGTGGGTAAAGAAACAATCACGACATGATTCTGCTGCGCAAGGTACATAACTTCTATGTTTTTTGTAAAGCTATACTGACCATCTAAAACCAACAGCACTGGTTGTACTTGAGAGGGCTTGGCAAACTTCAGGAAATGACGGAACCAGTCTGTAAAAATTAAAAGTTGTACTCTTCCAGAAACATGAAGGAAAGCTTTGGAGTCAAAAGGAGCGTGGGCCATTAATGAACGTAAATTACATCTTTCTCCCGGAATAATGAAATACGGCGGAATAAACGATCCACCTGCACTCATGCAATTAATTATTGTGATTGGAGCATCATCATCCACCACAGAATTCATAGTTTCCAATTTCCTTTTTTGTTTCCTTGCTACCAACTCTGGTTGCTTGTTTGGGAAAATGCTTAACCCTGTTTCATCAACATTCCAAATTCGGCAAGGTGGGAAACTATATTTGTGATATAATTCTTCTAGAATATTGAAAAAATTGTCAAGATTTTTGGTTTTGTCAATTGATGTTGCTCTTGTTCTTGCTGACTGACGAAAGCTTAGTTCGTTCTCATGTCTTTGAAGAAAGCTGCTTAGCCAATCTCTTCCAGCTTTTTCATGCAGCAATGAAAATGGGTGGCTTAGATTGTTTTTTTGTGCCATCTGAAAAGCCATACTACAAATATCGCTACTGGTGAAATGCCAAAAGTGAGTTTCCATTTCATGCAGGTACATAACCAACTCGTTTTCCAGAGTTGTATTTAAAATTGGTTTGCGACCCATAGAGACGTTCAAGTGTTCATTAAGTGGCTTACCAATCATTGCTATTCGACGCAGGGTAGATCTTGGTACACCAAATGTTTTTGATGCCAGCTTTGCACCCATTTCTTTATTTTTAATGGCAGCCAATGCCTTCTCCATTTTAATGGGGTCCCACTCTCTTCTTCGGTGTTTTGTTTCTGGTTTTTTCCTGATCAATCTGTAAATGTATATGTATGTAGAGCATAAGATTTACTAGAAATAGATGGGCAATGTGTAGGACTATTTCTTAATGTTATCCGCTCGTCTATATAAGCCACAAGGATTTAAAGCAATTTCGGGTAATATAAAGTAAACGGGTAATGTGAGCCATAGCTAAAAATCTTTCCGGTAGGGCACGAACTATACTAAGCTGATTACGAGCCACTTTTTATCAGCAACCGGTGACACTATCGGGACTTACTCGCGTCTTTGTATCAGGAAACAGCGACAGAAAACAATACAAACTTTGGCTTTTAAACTATGATTGAAGTGGCCAGAACTTTATTTTAATCTTTTTGTCCTAGAGGTGGCTATACTTGTAAAAAGTTCAAAGTTCTCCTTTGTCGGCAGCTGATGGTAAGTATTTCTAATTACGCTGATCAAGTGTTGACAGTATCGGTGGGAACGGGAACATACACGGAAACTTAGAAACTGCTTGACCGATTTCTAAATTCTTTCACTGTTAGAATGCTATGTAACATAGTCTACATCACATCCCCATATTCCCACGGGAAAAGGAGCGGGAATTCAAAATCTACTCGATTTCAATTCTCTCACCATTAAAATGATCAAAACGCTACGATTTCAACTGGGTCGCCTAGGAGCTGCGATGTAATGTTAAGCCAATAATTTGGAAACGATTTACGATTAAAGATATTAGAATCAACCAATATCATCCCAGCAATCCGTGAGCTACAGCTACAAATTCTTGAGAAATTTAAGTGACCGAATGCGCTACTGTGAGGCCAGCCGAGGCCGCGACTTGAACGGCGTTATATTCTGGGAACATAAGCTGTTACTAACAAAGTCGTAAAACATGGAAACCATTTAATACTTTTCTTTTTATTTAATTTTCAAAAAGAAAAAATTGAAAAATTGAATAGTACAACACAGAAAAGAAATACCGGTTTTTCTATTTATTACATAAAAGAGTCAAAACTACATATTGTTATGCAAAAATACTAATTTTGAAACTTGGTCTGGTGGTAGCAACATTTTTCTTTCACTTATTATCTGTCCAGATGCCGAAAATATTCGCTCACATGGCACACAAGAAGCAACAATACAAAATCTTTGCAAAACAAAAGCATATAAATGAGGAAACATATATTTCCTTTCCTCCCACCATTTAAGCGGATCCATCTTGCGGTATAAATAGTCTTCATCGAGATATCGGTCCAGTTCTTTTATAACAGCCGCAGTTTTATTTTCTGATATACTTGTTTCTTGCATCTGATTATCATACTCATCCCAGATGCTGCTCCTTGGAGTAGTTCTTTTGTTGGATTCATTGGGAGCTGTTGCAGTAGATGTTGTTTCCATATTTACTCCTGGTTCATGTTTAGGTAATCTCATATCGCATATTTTCTTTCGAAGGCCTTGCATTGCATTCTCGAACACTCGTGGATTGTTTAAAGCGATTTTCTTAAATCTCGGATCCAAGATAGTACATTCGGCGTACAAAGGATTTTGCTCCATATTTATCAATCGTACATCTACTGCATTTTTAAGTAATGAAAGCAATTTTACAACTTTTTCGTTTGTTGGACAACACGTGGCAAGATATCTTTGAAGCAAATAATAAATCACAATAGCCTTTGATAAGAAAACATTTTTTTCAGAACTAATTTCGATTGTGAGTTGGTAAAAAGGTTTCAGGATTGGCAAAACTTCTTCGATAATATTCCAGTCATTTAAATTCAATGACAGATCACCACGCAAAGCAGCAACTGAGCTTATCAGAGCATCCTTTAGGATCATAATGCGTTTCAGCATATCGTAGGTGGAATTCCAACGACTTGGAACGTCTTGTTTGAGTTCGAGTTCAGGAAGACTCAATCGTTTTTGTGTCTCCTTTAGATGGTTTAGAGCTGGAGTATTTCTTTTGAAGTACTCCACAATGGCTTTGACTTTTTGCAGGGTATCATCTATCTCTTTTGTTTGAGCTTGAACCAGATGATTAAGTGAATGACCTAAACATTCAATCGACTGCAGCTCATTGCACTTAACAGCTGTAATAATTCTGGTATTGTCGGTGACGATAGCAACAACTTTATTCGAAATTTGCCAATATGTCATTTCTGCCATCAAAAACCTGCATACAAATGAGTTGGTAAATCTGTCATTGTACTCTTTGCATGAAATCAAGGCCGAGCACAGTTGGGACGTCGAATCAACAAAATGTGCTGTTATAGCTATATAACTTATACTATTACATGAAGTCCAGGCATCTGTCGTTAGACACACGGCTGGTGCGAGCAATAGTCTTTGCTGAAGATGAACTTCGAGGCCATTGTAAATTTCAGGTAACATATTTTGGTATAGATCTTTTCTAGTTGGCAATTTGTAGCCCGGACAGTTAGATACCATTTCTATGAATTTTTTGAACTCCGGTTCATCCACGATTCGTAGGGAGTGATATCCGTTTGCAATCATTTTAAGAATTTGTTTGTCAATAGAGTTACGAACACATTGCATGATTGTTTGCTCCTTGGATGTAGATGGAGCTTTTGAGGATGTTGATGGAAGATGTGGTTGATTTGAGAGCAAACTGAGGGCAGCATCTTCATGTTTTGGCTGTTTTGCTTCAATCGTCATTAGATGTATAAGTGGGTGCTTAAATTTCACATGACGTTGAAGGTTTCCCATTGAATTTCCAGCTATGCTTATGACTCTGGAACAGTATTTACATTTGGCTTTGTTGTAATTCTCTTCATTGAAATGCGTCCACATGTTACTAGACTTTCTTTTCCTTTTAACACTACCACAGAAACGAAAACAAGTAAAATTGAAAAAAACTGTTACCAAAATATGAAATAGAAAAAAAATTATTTGTGTTATTTGTTTTATTTGTGTGCAATTCACACTTGGTAGAAGTGAAACCATTAAAAATTTTGGCTTCAAACTAATAAGACTTTCCGTTCCCGTTGCAATATGTATAGTCTATGTTACTGAGGGATAATGTAATATCCTAATGTTGAAAGAATTTTCGAAGTTGGTCCAGTAATTTTTAAGTTCCCGTTCTCAATGAAGTTCCCATGGGAATATGGGAACTAAACTAGGCATAATTAGACATTAGTAGAGAGGTATGAAGCTGAGCAGAAAGAGAACTAGAACACTAAGAAGCACTGTATTCTTGATTTTCTTCTTAAAAATTATGAATCGCTTTTCGATTTGTAAAATTTTTTCACTTCAAAAACAAAACTAAAATTAGATTTATCAAAAACTCTCTTGCTTGTTGGGCATTCTGAAAAAGAAATAAAACCAACAAAACCTTTTTTTTTTTTTTAAATACACAAAAAATACTAATCACCCCAGGAGTCTGCAACCCAAAACCACAACTAGTAAGTAAGTAGTAAGTAAGGTATTCATTTATTAACAATTAAATACAATATATTATTACAAAATTTGAATCTTAAAGCTATGGCTTAGCCGTCAGCCTGATTGACAAATTTATTATTTAAATTGTATAAATGTAAATAAAAATAAATTCTCAGTAAATTTAAAATACAAAATATTCAAACGTATTCAGATATTAATAACTTTCTGTAATTGCAAACTGATTTCAAGAAATTGCTTAGGGTTTTCCATTCACACTCGTTTAGAAGTTGTACAGATTCCTGTAATGTTAATGTGGGTTTCCCGAAATACATAACTCTTTGCGGTCTGAATATAGGGCATATACCAATAATATGATAGCAATCTTCTTTCGAATTAAGGTTGCACAGCGAACAGAATTGATGAAAACTTCCATTATATGGGTTGCCATTGAGGTTAAGGACCTCGCACCTTGCTTTGAAGATTATAGAAATTTCATCATAGCTTAATGAATCGTGGAAGTAGTTCCTTTGTTGTAGATTGAAATTCAGTTGGCTGTATAACACTCTGCTATTCGACTCTCTAGCCTTTAGGATGAACATATCACGAGTTGCATCATCATTCTTTTGAATAATGTTGTAGAGATTTTCTTTCAAATTGCCTAGGTTGTTAGTGTCAATTATAAAGTTTTCATCACAAGCGTTACTGATAGTTTGCCATTTTTTATACCACCAATCTTTATTCCTTAGCTCATACAAAAACAGTTTTTTCGAAAGCCGAGAATCTTCATAATGACTACATAGCTTAATTATGAAGTCAGCCTGAGACTTGAGAGTGTTCGTTAGGAGTTTTGAGAGACCAGTTTCCAAGTATATACAATAATTTGGTGTGTTTTGCGGTAGGTTGAATAGTTTTTTTCAGAAATTTCCTTTGGAATAATTCTATTTCCTCGTACTCGTCTGCACCCCATACTTGAGAAGCGTAGCAAAGGGTTGATTTTACAACTGAATCAAATATTTTGTGTTTTGCGGATAAAGCGATTCTTTTGTTTGAAAATACATTTTTCCAAGTAAGGTTAATTAAGCTTTGTGCACTATTACTTTTCTCGGCAAGGTGGTTTTTGAAACTTAAAGTTGAATTAATCCTCACACCTAAATATTTAACCTCTCTCACGGTTTCAAGGATTTGTCCGTCATAATACCACCGTCTCTCATTATGCGCTCTTGCATGCCTCTCGAAGACCATTACTTTTGATTTGTCCGTATTAATTGATAGATCCCATCTCTTGCAATAGCTTGATAAACGATTTATCATTAACTGCATCTGTTCAGGCGATTCTGAAAGTATGACAAGGTCGTCTGCATAGAGTAACACATTGACTGTAGAACCTGCAATTCTGACTCCACCAGGTAGATCATCTTGCACGTCATTCAAAAAGAGCGAAAACAATAATGCACTGAGAAGACAGCCTTGTTTCACACCAGAATTAGTACCGAACCACTCCGAGTACGTTGTACCATCCCAAACTGCTGCATTAGTATTCGTATACATTTCCCTGATCACTTTGATGAACTTTGACGATATACCAAGTTGCGACATTTTGTAGAATAGAGCTTCTCTGTTAATAAGGTCGAAGGCAGCTTTGAAATCAACAAAGAAAGAGTATACTTTTTTATTTCTGGCCTGGAACGCTTTAACAATAGATGTAAGAATAAATATTTGATCAATCGTAGAGTAATTCTTTCTAAAGCCAGCTTGAAGATCAGACAGAATGTTTTTCCTTTCAACCCATTTCTCCAGTCTTCCAACCAAGACACCACAGAAAATTTTTGCTATCACATTCATGAAAGAAATTCCTCTATAATTTTCTACAACGTCTAAAGGTCCTTTTTTGTGGATCGGAAAGATCACAGATTTCCTGAACGATGAGGGAATACTTGCCGTTGATAGAACCACAACTACATAGTAGATAAGTTATAGTGGGTTATAGCATATTATTCACTTACTTAGGTGGGCATTACAGTTCGGGGTGAACCTTGGTCTCAACCAATATCTTCTATCTTCAATATATATAAAAATCAATTGCTGTTCGTTAGTCTGGTTAAAACTCGGAAACAGCTGAACGGATTTATCTTATCTTGGTCTTGAAATGCTCGTGGAGGTCTAGGGAAGGTTTCAAAGGTAAGTTATTATGAAAAAAAGGAATTGGAATATAGTAAAAGTAACAATTTCTTTTTTCTTAAATGTAATGAATAAAAAATTTAATTCAAACAATACTTTTGTTTTTCATTTTAATCCTTTTTGACAGCAAAAAATTAAATTAATAAAAAGCAAATATTTTAATGAATCGAACGCCGCAGACAGAGCAGCATGTCCACCGTCGACAACATTGACAAGCTTCTTCACAGTCTATCAAAGTGATGATTTTGCTCGCACTTTACTGTATGCTGACATGCCAAGCTATTACACATGGAATGCATCATCGAAATCATTTCAGCGTCGAAAACAACGAACACCAGTTGAAGGGAATCCAAATGTATTTGATTCAGACGCTCTGGGTCGCACCTACACAGTACACAGGGATGACACGCTCGAGGATTCCGTAATATCTTCATCGCCGCATCACATTCGTACATTGTTTGCGATTATCATATCGACATGTTTCCCCTCCAATCCAAAAGATTTGTGGGTTAACTATAGAGATGACATGTCTGAAGATATTTTGCTTCGTGTGCGCCGTCAAACTTTGAATACTAAACTACAAATGACTGAAGAAATTTATAATGAGACATTGATCTTGATAGAAGATATTTGTCTGTTGATAGCAAATAAAATATTGTCGTGTTTGGGAATGACAGCACCCAATGCACGATGCATTAAACCACGAGCTGCAAAAAGAGCAACTATACGACATTGAAGTATTGGCCGAAAAACAGTTCGATCAAGTATTCCACAATTAAATGAATGAATTGCGTACGACACTTTGATAAAAGCTGTGAGCAGTGGATCTGGTGGAATTTATTTCCTCAATGCTCCCGGAGGAACCGGAAAAACATTCTTAATTTCGTTACTATTGGCAAGGATCCGATCGCGAAAGGATATTGACCTAGCCTCATCTGGAACAGCTGCGACTCTGCTTGAAGGCGGAAGAACTGCGCATTCTGCCTCAAAATTGCCACTAAACATGCAAATCACCGAAACACCTATTTTCAAAATCGCCAAAAATAGCGCAATGGCAAAGATATTGCAAGTATGCAAATTGATTGTTTGGGATGAATGCACAATGGCCCATAAGACGTCACTAGAGGCACTGGACAGACAGCCAAAATATTTTTGGTGGGGCCATGATTCTGTTGTCAGGTGATTTTTGTCAGACTCTTCAAGTTATTCCCCGATCAACTGAAGCTGATGAGCTAAATGCATGCCTAAAATAATCGAATTTGTGTCGTTACGTAAAGACACTCCAATTAACAACTAACATGCGAGTATTTTTGCAACATGATGAAACTGCAAATGTGTTTGCGAAGCAGTTGTTAGACATTGGAAATAATTAAGTTGCAGTGGACACCTCGACCGGATTCATCACATTACCCACAGATTTCTGTCACATCACACAATCAAAAGAGGAGCTTATTCAGCGTGTTTTCCTGGATATAACGCAAAAGTTCAACAACCATAATTGGCTGAGTGAACGAACAATATTGGCAGCGAAAAACAAAGATGTAGAGGATCTCAATGCGACCATTCAGAATTTTCTTCCAGGACAATTGGTTTCCTTCAAATCAGTCGACACCGTTATGAACCAGGACGACATAGTCAGCTATCCCACGGAATTTTTAAATTCACTAGAATTGCCTGGACTACCACCTCACAGTTTACAGTTCAAAGCAGGATCAGTTATCATCATGCTTCGTAACATTAATCAACCTCGACTGTGCAATGGAAAAAAACTGGCTGTGAAAAAGCTGATGAATAAAGTCATTGAAGCAACGATAATAAAAGGGAAAATTCAAAGGAGAGGATGTCTTGATCCCGCGAATATCGATAATTCCAACGGATTTACCATTCGATCTTAAACGCTTACAATTTCCAGTACGTCTGGCCTTTGCGATGACCATTAATAAATCACAAGGACCGTCGTTAGAAGTTTGCGGAATCAACTTGGAGTTTTCCTGTTTCGCGCATGGACAATAATACGTCGCATGTTCGCGCGTCGGAAAACCGTCTTCTTTGTTTATTTATGCAACACAAAACAAAACAAAAAATATAGTTTATGAGAGAGCTTTAAAATGGCTAACAGACTGTATAATAACAGTGTCTGACTGTTATTATCAAATTTAAACCTTATAAATAGCCACTATTTCAGGAGACCTCTGTTTTGTAAGTAAGCAACATGATGTGCCGAAAATATTAATAATATTTCAATCTTCATAAAAAAGTGCTTTTTTTTATTAAATTTGGACTACACAAAAACACATTTTTGATACATTTTCCTAAGTGTGTGCTATTGACTCTGGCGTATACGTACTATTTTTTTTTTCTTTAATTTTATTCTGATAAATTGTAACTACTTTCAATACATTTTATATTTAAGAGTTTAATTAGAAAAATTTTAGTTGCTGATTGTTGCTGAATTGATTTCGTCTGTATCAATTCAAATTCATTGAACTTATCCTTTAGTGACATAAACTCATATTTAATTCACATATTTGAATGTGAACGGAAGATTTCCCCAGGAAAGGAGTTGGAAATGGAAACTAAGAAACTTGAACTTATTGAACAGATTTCAAAAATTCTTTCGACACTGGGATCCCATTTAGTCCCTCAGTAACTTAGCGTATATTTCATCCCTTAGGGTTAAAACTACAGACCCGAGCAACGCCGGGTGGCCTTTTCCAAAAACTCCGTCATCGTAAGAGTGCTTAATTGCACCTGAGGAACATAGACTATATTTCATCCCCACTCTGCAACTAGAATTAAAGCTTGGAGACTGCTTTACTTAACTTTCAATTTGATGAACGCCTTAAGCCATTTTGACATCAAAGTTCTCGGTGAGTTCTCAACCGACATTGACAGAGCAGTGTGAATTCTCCAAAGTCATCTCAAAACTAGACATGGCTCTGTACAGCTCGTCTCGGTAGATACTGTCATACGCGGCCTTGAGATCGATAAAAAGATAGTGTATATCGATATTATATTCTCGGGTTTTCCCAAGATCTGCCGTAATGTCGAGATCTTGTCTATTGTGGACTTCTCTGGTCTAAAACCACATTGATAAGGACTTAGCAAGTTGTTGACGTGGGGTTTCAGACGTTGACATATTACAGCAGACTAGATCTTATAAGCGACGTTAAGGAGGCTTATCCCTGTATAATTGGCGCAATTGTGAGGGTCTCCCTTCTTTAGGACCGGGCATACGATACTGAGGTTCCATTCATCGGGCATGCTTTCTTCCGACCATATCATGCAGATCAGCTGGTGCATGCTCCTTTCCAACTGGTCTCCAGCTGCCTTGAAGAGTTTGGCATCAAGGCCAAATAAGACTGCAGGTGCAGCAGTCTTATTTGATATAAGTTTGCATATGGCAAGCTTAACTTCCTCAAGGTCGGAAGGACGGCATTCTTGATCATCGTCCAAGCTGAATGGGGCAATCTGCCTGACAGCGGAATTTGTGTTCTCTTCGCCGCTAAGCAGTATGCAGAAATGATCTTTCCAGATCCTCAGTAGCGACTGTAACGCTATTACTATGTTTTCCTGCTGGTCTTCACAGGCTTGAGTTCGAGGCTTGTCAACCTGGCAGAATCTTTTTATCTTTTAAATTCCTTTTTGGTAAAACTTCCGAGTCTCGTTCATGTCATGGCATTCTCAATTTCCTCAAACGAGCGCTTTTCATGTTGCTTCTTTTTCTTTTTGAGAATGTTGATGTTGAACACTTTTGATTATTCGCCTCACAGTGGAAATACTCGCACTAACTCACTCGAATTGGAAGCTAATAAGTTTCCTTCCTGCTTGTGATGTACCTGTTGCTGGCCTTCCTTTAATATTTTTTCCCATACTATTCTTCATTTTTTAAGTAGTTAAACACAACTGTAACACTCCTCTCAATATTTTTGCAATTGCGCATATATAACAATTTTGTTGCATATTTAACAATTTTTACTTTTTCTGTACTGTTTAATGAAGTTCCACGGACCATCTTTTCCCTAATCAAAAGAAAAATATAAAAATTCTGAGACTAACTGACTGCTGTTTCTATTTAAGTTACAGAACGGTCTTACCAAAAAGAATAAAAGTGAAAAAGTATGCAAACATAATAAAAGAGAAAGTCCAACATTAAGATAGTTATTGATTTTGATAAATCTTAAATCGGAAATGGAACAAAAAAAATCCGGATCTAACGAAGTATCCGTTAGGAACGGAGAATTGTCCGTAACGTCGGACAAAATCAAAAAAAAAAAACAATTTCATTAAGCTGTCATAGAATTCACAAATAAAGCACTTGATCGCCGCACTTAAACACAATTCGCCGGGTGTGTTAAAATAATGTCGTAGAAAAATTCCAAACAGATGTTCGGAAGCATACTTTTCTCGAAACAAAAACCTCCAAGTCGTACAGGGACGAACATTTATTAACTTTCCAAAGTGCTAGATCCTCGCCCTGTGGCTACGCGATCAAGCTCACATTTTTTTTTTTTTTTTAAAGAGAAGGCTTATGCTAATTTGGAGCACTCGGACCTAATTTTCGGTCCATTGTAATACCAGGGTAGCAGCCTTCCCTTTTTTTGTGGTAGGTATGTGAGCCGATGTTGTAAGCGGCCGTGGCGCAGTGGTAGGGTGTTCAGTAGATAGGCCGGATGCGTGGGTTCAAGTCCCGCGCTGGACATACACTTTTCTTTCAGCCTCTTGGTTTCATTTGGACGCCGCCCTTGAGGTTATATGTGAAATTACTAACACTTTATTTTCATCTACTGTACCTACATAATCTTTCATCCTTGTATCAGATGTGACGTAGACGACTTACAAATCGCCAAACAATTGGCTTTCAATTAATTTTTAAAATATTTATTTTCCAAAAAACGCAAACGAAAATACAAATGAAGTAATTTTTTCACCTATCTTTTTGCTTTAGTGCAGTTTTTGTTTTATTTCTTCGATTCATTTTCATTTTTTAAGAGTGTTTTGATAGATGAAGTTGTCAATTTAATGGCTACTTAAATTGCTTCCCACCTGGCTTGGAATATTCCATACCAGTTGGCTTCCAACTTCGAAAAATTTGTTTCTCTGTTTCTGTTTTGTTGACGTAGGCTAGCGACTTCACATACCCCCAAAGAAAATAATCCAATAGTGTATCACACGATCTTGGTGACCAAGTGACTGGTCCATTCCCTAAAATTATGCGCTTATCGAATGTTTCCTTTAATAAATCGATTGAGACGTGCGCTGTGTGGCATGTAGCGCCACACCGTCTTGTTTAAACCACATCTCATCCACATTCATGCCATTCAATTTGGGAACAAAATAGTCGGTTATCATGGCTCTATGCCGGTCTACATTAACGGTAACTGGCATCATTTCGGAAGAAGTATGGCCCAATGACTCCACCAGCCCATAGAGCACACCAAACAGTCAGTTTTTGTGGATGTAATGGCGTCTCAAGGTACTCATGTGGATTCTCTTCACTCCAAATGCAGTTTTGCTTGTTGACGTAACCATTCAACCAAAAATGAGCCTCATCACTGAACAAAATTTTGCGATGAAAATCAGCATCGAGATCAATCTCATTTTCCATACATTAAAATCACGACGCTTTGCATGGTCTCGCGGCTTTAATTCTTGCACAAGCTGGATCTTGTAAGGTCGCAATCCAAGATCTTTGTACAAAATTCCATAAAGTTAATGGACAAAGCTCCAATTGCTGTGTACGGTGGCGTATTGATTCATTCGGGTCCTCTTCATCACTTTGCTTTACAGGGGCAATTGTTTCTTTTTCTTCAGTGCGCACTGTTCAACGTCTCTGCTGATGCGTATTATCACATTTAATTAATTGCTCTGATGGACGATTATGTCGACCATAAAATGGACGGAGCTTGCGGTAAACTCCGCGAACTGAACCATTATTTTGGAAATAAATTTGCACGATTTGTATTCTTTTGTCAGCCTTTTCATGATGAAATGGTAAACCGCTGAACATATGTAAATGACACTAGAGTTGGCCGATTTGACCACAAGATGTCAGTTTTATCCCTATTCGAAAAACCAACCTCTAAAAAAACACCCGATACACTCGAAAATATTTGTATCCTTGTTTGTTATTTCGGTTGCCTAAATGGTTCTTCCGGTGTCTATAGGCGTTTATAAATCTCACGCAAAAATGTTTTGGACTTCACACATCAAAACATGATTTATAAAAAAAAAATTCGACATGTAAGAAACCGGAGGAAGAAAAACAAAATAAAATAACTTTTAAATACCTGGTTGTATGTTCTGCCTTCTTGTGGTCATCCATTTCAAGTTTAGAATTGCAATTGAACCCACATTCTTCGCATGTTCTCTTTTTTCCTGCAGTCTCATCTTCAGAATCTTCTACTACTTCTAAGAAAAGAAAAAATATATAAAATGTAAAATTTATAAAATAAACATAAACTATGTACATTCATACCTTTCTTTTTGATATCAGCCTCGTGTTTCTTTATATGATTCTCCAAAAAGTCTTGTCTTTTAAATATGCGATCACAGTATGTGCATTGCATTTTATTAATTTTCTGTTTTTTCTGAATAAGTGGTTCGTAATCACTTCCATCAGAGTCGGAACTATTTTCCGGTGAGTGTCTGTCGTCCGGCATAGAGTCATTATTATAGTCATTTAATCCCTCGTCTTCGACTTTAATATGAAGAAAATCAGCAATGTTTTGATCGGCTGGAATGTCCATGGGAAATTCAGTCAGACAATCGGGTTTCTTGATATTTGCATTTTTTAAGTACTGAAGAAGACGTTCGTTATTTTTTTGTGATTTTTGTATAAAACTATAGGCGCCCATGAGATCATTTGAGCAGGAAATGCAAATGCGGCTTGGAGGAGTTTCGGAGTTTGCCTTCATCTGTAAAGTCATCAGTAAAATAAAAACCAAAATTTTTTTGATTAAAAATTTAAAACAATAATAATATAAAGCGGATCACTAGTGTGAAGCAATGTGATTACTTTGGAATGGCAAGGCCCACAACATTGTATAAGAAAATCAAAGTTGAAAAAAAAGAAGCATTCACACATATCTTTACACATTTGTAATTTTATGTTAACATAAGGAACAGCTAAAAGAGGACAGAAATCCTTGAAAAGCTCGGAAGCGAATGCAAAAACTGTAAGTGGTTGAAATCATAAATCTTTATCCAGGTAGGATAGCAAACTGATGATCGGTTTTTGCAATGGGGTTCATTTGATATCTATTAAGATGAAACTAAAAGTATGGTGAATAGACCGATACAATGCGATAAACAATTAGACTGACGCAACAGAAGGGAGAACCTTCCTTAAGAAGAGGTTGAGAATAATCGGCTAATACTTCGGGGATATAATACCAGGGTCGGAATTTCGTAGCTTTTTAGACAATTACCGTCGATCGTATCGACAAAAGATTGGTTCTTGTAACGTCTTATAAATTTTGGTAGCTTTGGAGGGCTTAGGTTTAAGCACGTAAAGTGTAGAGTTGTTCATTCGAAGTTGAGGTCATGTAAGACCCTAAGAATATTCGAAGAAGGGCTGTTTCTAATATCAAAGGGACTAGCGAATCCTTTATTGAATATTTTTAGCCTGGATCTGGCTATGGCAGGGCATACACTTAAAATCTGTTCAGCTGTTTCTGTGCTTGGAGAAGGAGGCGGTAGTTTTGTCATCCTGGCTGATGCCCATATTTTTAGGACAATATCTGAAAGAGCAGTGTCCAGTGAGGAAATCCGTAAGTAACTTTGCGTCACGTTTGCTCATTTCAACTGACTGGCGGTGGCCACTAGAGTTGTTCCAGGTGTGGATCTTGTTCTGCCGTTCTCAAGTAACCAGTTCGCGTTTGGTGCAGCTGATTTGGAGACCGCAGTATGGTTCCGGGCTTTTGAATTGGGATTGAGAGCCAAGTCTAGCTAGGCGGTCAGCCTCTTCGTTACCCTGTACACCTTCATGTCCAGGCACCCAGGAGAGAGTCATTTTATTGTGGGTGGCTAATTGAGATAGACATGTCAGGAAGGTCCAAATTAGTTTGGATTCAATTTTGCTTGAGGGTAATGCCTTTAGGACTGCCTGACTTTCAGAGCCAATTAGGATGCGTGATCTTTGGAGGTTTCTTCTTAGATTTTAAACCTTTAGTGTACCAAATGTATTGGAAGTTACTTGTAAGAATTACAGGGTTCTTCCATACTGAGCGGTTAGGAAAGATTACTTCGATGAGATGGTGTAACATTATGCGTCTAGGCATAAAGTCCAAAGAGTGAGCTGCAGGCGATTCAGAAATTGGGAGCACCTGCATAATGCTCGTATGTCCCTGTAAGTTTTCTTCACTTAAGTTGTTTGTGAGATGAAGCTTTAGTCCGCTTAGTGCGGTAGTCTTCTTTTCTCTTTGGTGTAGCGGAGGAAAATTTAACAAACTTTCTAGGACTAAAGTTGGGCAGGTGCACATTGCACAGGCTAATATTTGTAGCTTGTGCAAAGCTTTACGGACACAAACTTGTTCGTGTTCGTTTGTTTCAACTATGTTTGCTGTTACAAATATCTTGCAAAAGCATTGTTTTTATGACACCTTTATTGATTTTCCTTGGGGGCATTATCATAAGGTGGGAATCATCTGGCAGTCCAGCAAATAATAAGAATCCGATTCATTCCACATTTTAAGAAAAACCGATTCTCTTAAAAGATAAAGCTGTGGTCAGGATTTCCTTTATGTGTACCACAGCTTACAAGTAATGTGGTGATGAGCTCACGTAACTATTATGCGATTGTGCTCAGCAAAATAGATTATGGTCTTTATATTTATGGTAGTTGCTGTCAACGCTAAGAATCATCAAACCCACGTATCATCAAGCAGTAGGGAGAAGCAAAAATGCATTCCCAACCACTCCAATCAACAATATACTTGCCGAAGCTGGTCTACCCTCAATCGATGATCATAAATAGCAACAACAAGAGGAAAACTCTTCGGCAAATTTTATTTTATATATATATTATTTTATATTATATATGAGCGTCAAATAGTTTAAAACATCAAAACCGAAAAGAATACCGTCGGCAATCGACCTCTCGATTGAAATTGCCTTTAAATTCGCCGGGCAGATTTACACCCACATACCCACCATGGTTAATGAACCAATCCTCCTTTATGGTGGAAGTAAATGCTTATCGTAAAAGTAACACCAACAATGAACTCTTTCGTTTGCTATACAACGACATCACATCATATCTAAAGACCGAGGAATGATTAATGATTATGTTCACAGACGGCTCAAAAACAAGTAATAGCGTTTCATATGCAGTAACTCTCGAAGAAGGTTCAATATTGAGCTCGGGGCTTCTCATTGAACAAACGTCTAAGCACATGCAAATACTTCAAGTCACCAAAAGAACAAGTCCGCTACAAAAAAAAAACAGTTATAGTTACAGACAGTGTATCTGTTATCTATGCTATCCTTAATGATTATTACAATGTTACCATCATAAATAAAATAAGGGACTTCCTCATTCGTACGCTGACAAGGCACGAAGCAGCTGCCATGGCTCACAAAATGCCACTACTTCTCTTCGACTCATTTACTCAAATAGATTGTACCAACGCATTTAAAACCCTCGACTATCAATCCAAATGAGAAAAATGGGCACAACTGGGTCGCAATAACTGTGCTAAGTACAATACTAAAATATTAAGGCTGAGTAAAAGGTTTTAGTATTCGCTCTTAATATATTTAGTGGAACAGGGTTCCCAACTTCACAATAATTATGAAAATTGAATTAAATTACGCAAAATATTGAAAAAAATTAAATTAAATATTCGAAAGGCTTCAAGAGAAAATCTAAGAAAGCCATTTTATATAAATACATAGAATTTTGATCAAAGACGTTAGAGCCGATTTTTTTCAAATCGGTTATTTATTTTTAAATTTTTTAAAAATAAGGCTTAAAAATACACAAGTCTTAAGATCTTGCCGAAAGACGTATTATAAAGTTTGAAATAAATCAAAGATACCGTTTTGAAAACATTCGAAAAAACAATTTTTTTAAAATTTTTTTCAAACAACATAGGACTTCTAAAATATGAAATTTCGTTAAAATAGTGTTAGCTATTAGCGAGAAAGTCGGCTTTGAAAAAACGGTACTATGAGGGTACCGTTTTTAGACTTTTTAAAAAAAATTTTTTACATAATAAGAATAACTATTAAGAAATAAAATCTCACGTAAAATTTTATCAAAATCGTTAAAACCGTTTTCGAGAAAAATATGTTTTATCACATATGTAGGTTGTATGGCAGGAACCTTTATTTCAAGACTTACAGACCCAATTCCAAAAACCTCTCTGTAGGCTACCCCCAGAAGACCATCAGCCCTATTATGCACCAGATTGGAAAGTAATTCATTCCGATTTGTACGAAATGTAAGATATTTGTATTACGGTAACGTTTCCGATTTCTTAATCGGACATATCTAGTCGCGGAAGGGTTGTACGTTAACAAAAAAAAAAAAAAAAAACAATCACCCCTATCACGAAATTTATTCGGAGAAATCTCCGAATGAAAAAACCATAACAAACCATAAAATAATTTGTGAAATCCCAGTTTGTTTACAGATAAAATTCAAGTGTTGTTATGAGTGGTAATAGATAAAAAAGTAATCTAACAATCTTTAGACTACTACGAGTATTTACACTCTAAATCTGTCAATTTCGCTAAATTTGGAAACGGGCATAACAAAGACAGTCATTTGAAAAAATGTAATTTCTTTCGGAAAAAAATTTATTCATTGATATGAGTTTATATAACCGATATTCTTTAAAAGGTGAAAACAACAAACAAACAACAGGCTGTATGAAATGTTATCCTGTAATCCAGACATAGCAAAGGATATGCTAAACGTCCAAAAATTAACCTCTGGGAGGAAATAAAAACAGAGTTGAATTTACTTGGATTTCAATCAAAAGATGCAGGAATTTAGAGAAAAGTTATTTGGTAAACTGGAGTTATTTGTTGTTGAAGTGAAAACTTCTTTAGGCGCGTTTGGCACTTTTGCGATGGGGGTAAAGCAATGAATTCGCGACCGACACCATTTTTTGGTTCATTGTATTTCGTATGTAAATTCGTCATAGCCCAGCGTCTCAGGTTCGATTCCTAGCAATGACTTCCATTTTTTTATTTATTTAAAGTGAAAACATAAACAAAAATTGTGGCCACGGCTGGGATTCGAACCTGCGACCCTTAGGGTGGTATTCACCAAGAAATCTTAAACTAAGTGCCTCATAAACCTATTCACCGACCACTATTAGTGCAGATTTATGAGCGCTCATAACACTTAAGAGTGGTCGGTACCACTCTTAAGTTATGAGCGGTTGTTGTTTTAAATAACTTCGAAAATTCGAAATTTACTGACAGCGTCATTTGTGGTTGTTATTCAAAAATCAAAATGGAGCGAGGCACTAGGAAGAAAAAAAAATAAGAAATTCGAATTATGATTTGCAATACAAAGAATGAACTAATTTTACGTTCTACCTTTTCTTAAATTTCCGAAATTTTTTTCTGTTTTTGGCTGATTTTGACAATTGACACTGAAATTTTCGAAGGTGAATAGCACATCCAAAGAGCCTCTTAGCTTTAAGAGCGCTCTTAAGATTGTTTGGTGAATACCACCCTTAGTCTAATAGCCATCGACTCTACCATTGAGCCAAGAAACACATTAATTTTGCACTGCTAAATGACTTAAAAGAATAGAATAGCAAATATTTTACTACCATTTCAATGAAGTGGATGAGTGAAGCTGGAATCATGGCAGAGTAGGACACGCACTGGTCGATGATTCGAACTTTACAACAAATTAAAAGAGATCAACAACTCATCGCGATGATTTATCGATGGAATTGAAATGGTTGCATGAAAATAGTTTGAAAAACCATTACTCAAGTATTCACTAATTTCGTTTCTAAACTTAATGCATTGTCCTTTCATTTTATTGTCAAAGTTTACGAGCGCAGTTACAAAATCTGTAGACACTATCGACTATCGTTAAAAAATTGAATGTATTGATTTTAACAGAATTTCACAACGGTGACGAAGAAATATAGATATGATATTCCAGATTTCAATTAAGTTGCTAGTTTCAGAAGGCACGATCGTCCATAAGTATATTATTATAGATTTTCCAGTACCTACATTAAAATATTTACTGAAAATTCAATTCTGTTTTCACTTCCGTCGGCACTCCCGGAGTGCTTCTTTTTTTTTTCTTAAGTAGAGTTATATTTTGTAAATTTGTTTTATACAAATGTGTTTTTTAACAAATGGATTTTGCCTATGGCTCTACGCTCTACGACAGAAGAAACTTGTCGTAGAAAAGGACGTCATTTTTCCGTTTCATTCGGAATTAATGATACCAAATCTACGATTTTCGAAATTCGTTCCACTCCGAATGGATTATGTGATAAAAACATCGGAAAACGTAGACTTTTTTCGATTACGATGGAATCTGTGATAGGGGTGAATAAAAACATGAATTCTGAGGAGGGGACAGAACAATTGTAAATAAACATTTTTATTCATTTTTTTTTGCAAGATTTTCTTTAGCGGATAAAGCATCGGATCGTGAAGGTGCTGGTATTTGGTTTTGAATCACATTGCAAACTTAATTAAATGAAGATTGGTTCAAGGGAAAATTCTTTTTGAAGATAAAGATAGTTCTTGCAAAACAAATTTATCAAATTTTAAACTTTGGTAGGTGAACTTACGCTGTATCTGAAAGTTGGGAAATAAATGAAGAATTTCTAAGTGTTGTTCTTTTTTGTTTCCAAACATAATTCTGCCCTATCGATGATTCACAGATTCACTTGCAATTTATTCCACATATGTTTAATGTCACCTACATTCGTCAGTGTTTCCTTTACGAAATGGATACCATAAACAAAATAAATGCTACGATGGGAGATTCTCTACGATCGTATGTTTCTCCGATCTGTTACGATGATAGGGCTGCATATCTGCAAATTTTGAAAAAAATCGGTCAAGCGGTTCAGGCTGTAGTTTCATATACGGACAAACAGACAGAATTGTAGGACCCACTTTTTTCGTATTCTCTGTCATCGTAATGCCACATTTAATTGTTATCTCAACTTTTTTTTCTGCACGATTGCAAAACTTGCCTTATGGTAGTCGCATGTAAAAATGAAAAGCTTACAGCCATCATTCCACTACAATTAAAACCGACCGCATAAACCAAACTACCCGACAAACATCCCGAAAATCAAAGTCTCAAATTTTGTAAGACTGAGATTAGGCTAGGCCACACATCCGGAACACACCAACACATACTCCGAAAAGAGAATCCTCCAAACTGCCGCAAATGCAACTCCACGATCGACATAAAACTCATTCTTAGCATGGGAAAATGCGCTCTATCTATCAACCACTAAATAACATCTTAAAAGACAACTCTATCCTATCAATATTAAAAACCCTATTGCTAAAAATATAAAAGGACTGATAACATCTTGTAACATAAAAACAAGTATAAAAACAATAATAATAATTTTCCGACAAGCTTTAAGTGTGCAAACAAAAACTTTTTTTAATTTAAAAATCACATAACACCAAAGAAAAATTGTACATAGAGTGAAAAGTATACATTGTCACATTAATCGCATGAAAAATTCAAAGAAATTTAGGAAAAGAGGAACTCAAAACATTCGAACACTTTTAATGTTCAATCGAGTTACATAGTAGGCTCTCCCTGATTAAAAGGACTTCCCCATATATTAAAAAAGTTAAGTTGTTTTAGATACCGGTAAGAGTGACAAAAGTACACTATACACCAGAGGTGAAAATCGTATGAGAGCAATAAAAAAAAATTTGGGAACATTTCTTTGACAATATGGAAAAGGTGAATGCACTGAAGGGGTCCAAAAAGTGGAATGTAGTTTTCGCTTGGTCGTCCAGAATAAATCTCCAATTCGGAAACCCAATTGGTTGTGAAAGTTTACCATAAAAAGGACATCATCATTTATAAACATACAAACGCATACGTAAGCCCAAGAATCATACGTCTATTTATCAACAACAAGCCCACCGAGCTTAATCCTTACTTTAAATTCTTACCAATGTATGAAATAAATAAGTAAACAATCAACCAATGAAATATAAAACAATTATAATAAAATCTTCCACAGAGGGTTTCTTCCATTACCCATTAATGAGACATCTGTATCTGTATGTATACAGAATTTTGTACTGCAACCCAGACTTGAAGGGGGGTTGCATTTTTTTAAGAATTTTTCACAGGAATTTTGGAATACATTAAGACATAAATGAATTGATTTTATCTTATTTTTTTCATTACACCAAATATTTTTGATATGAAGGAATGCACAGAAATCCTATGTAATTGGACAATTTACAGAAGAAAAAAAACCACTTACCTCGATCTTTACAACATCGAAGAAGACATCGCCCAAGGTTCGTTTTTCAATGCTATCAGCTTCATCAAATAGCATTTTGTATTGCTCACATGTTTCAAAACATGCCCGACAAACTTCAGCAATATTTATATTCTCCAATGGCTTTATTGTTTCCATTTCTTCCATTTTTTTAAAATAGTTTTTAACAAATAATCAACAAAGTTTTTATTTATCGGCTAGACTCGAATATCGAACAAGACGGGGCAAAGAAAAATCTGTCATTTTGCGTTTTAAGTGACGATGTAGATGGGTCAGGCATTCTTGCAGGGGTGGTTAAGAGATTCACTTAAGCCATAAGCACATGTAGACAGATTAAAAAAGAAATTCCATGCAGATAACTACTGCATGGCATCAATTTCATTTGCAGCTATATTTGTAAGGACATTTTAGATAATGAATAATGCTAGATTTACTTGCATCTGCTACTGCAGAAAAGTAAAGCGGGACGGATGAAGATTATAAAGCACAAACGTTAAAAGAAGAAACGAATACAATTATGACTGCAGATGAAAGATTATAGATGAACATATTCATTTCCTATCACCTATAATTTATCATCCGCTTTCTATAACACTTGGTGTTTTCCCTCTCTATCAGACAGAGGCTAACTGATCTCTAGGTTCGTGACTAGCATTGCTTATGGCAATCCTTGTATTGTCATTTCAATAACAGCCGTTTTATTTATTTACCTAAGACCAGGCAACAGAAAAACGTTTTGAAAATTCTGTCTTTAAAACCACGCTGATAAAAATTGAAGTTGCAAACGGTTGTTTCTAACAAAAGAACTCACCTTCGAAGTAAACGCTACTTACTTTAATTTACTTACTGTGTCCTTTCCCAATGTGCTCCATTGATCAGATTGAAGGGTGCTGTGAGTTTGTAACTATGGCAGCAACGGAAAAGTTTCTGCCAGTATTTTGGTTGCTACAAAAATTTTAAGTGTACTGAAACACGCTGCCGATCAGTGCTGGCCATCTCATATATCACTATAATTATATATCATTTGACAGACGAAATGGTCGATGCTGCAACTTTAAAATCAATTTGGTATTGGGATGCTTTTATTCCAAACTCTCTATGGGCAGAACTTTTGTACTCACCGACCGTATCGTTTTCTGTTTATCTTAGGTGCGAATTTTCAGAGATTGATTTTTATGAGAACACAGCATTCGTTTTGCTTTAAAAAAATTCAAAAAATGTAGAGCTGCTAGTAGTAGCAAACTTAACGCCTCTTAGTACATCCTTGTGCTCATGACTTTATGAGAAGTCTTCAAATAAAATGAACCCAAGTGAACCAAATAATTTCCCACAACCCATCTAGCTGTTTATTTATAAGATAAGCTGTCATCAAACTGTCAAGTTGACTCGCCCGTACAGCACGTTTTTCGGCTTGGATACTCCACCATCAACTGGTTCTATTATCCGAAATTCGTGAAAATTTCGTCATTTTCCGTTTATTTAAACTGTGACATCAATTAAAAACAAATCTGAGTCAAAATGTCGTGGATTTTAGGAAGAAATCGGCCGCAAGCTCCTACTCAGGAAGGTGGAGCGGATCCAAATATGGGTACCGCTGGTCAGGCTACTGGTGATCCTGGCTTGAGTAAGGCTGAAAAGAAAGCCATGGAAGCATACCGATTTGATTCGTCCGCTCTCGAGCGTGCTGCCGAAGCTGCCAAAACTTTGGAACAGTCCAGTAAGTTCTATGCCAATTTCTGTTATGCAATCGCTCACTTCGATTGAACCCACTGACCTTTTGTGATTTGATGTTGTTTTTTTTTTCTTCTCTCAGAACATGCAAGGGAAGCATTGGATTTGTCCAAAATGCAAGAAAGTACTCGGCAGCAAGAGTACATGGCCAAAGTAAAGGAATACGAGGCACACATTGAGCAGGCAAAAGCCGAGCAAAAGCGCGTTGATCACGAAGAACGCAGGAAGACTTTGGTTGTAAGTGTACGATAAAATTTTTATTCAGGATTTTTTTTAAATACGAGCGTTGTACATAGGAAGAGACAAAACAGCAGCAACAACGAGCTCAATATCAGGACCAATTGGCAAGAAGGCGTTATGAGGATCAGCTTGCACAGCAGCAACGGGTTCAAGAGGAAAATCTTAAGAAGTGATAATTGTTCAGCTCATTTAGAAGAATTTTATTTATAAAGTAATGTTATCGTTGTAGACAAGAAGAAAGCGTTGCTCGTCAGGAAGCCATGCGCCGCCAGACCATCGAACATGAGATCGAAATGAAAGAGAAAAATCGCTTGAAGCTGCTCGAACATGAAATGAGAACCAAAGCAAAAGTTGACAGAGAAAACCGTGACATCAATTTGGAACAAATCAGGCTCAAGGCACAGGAGCACCGCGTCACCGTCCTCGAAGGAATCAAGTATGAGAGTTATGAAAATTTCCTTACGATTGCAGTTTGCTTATGAAATTTTTCTCATAGAACCGCAGGGGCTGTCATAGGATCTGGATTCGAGGCCATGCTCACTGATTGGGACAAGGTTCTTACCGCAGCTGGAGGTTTATCTTTAGTTGCTCTTGGAGTCTACACTGCCAAAGGAGGAACTGGCATCGTTACACGTTACATTGAAGCTCGTATTGGCAAACCCAATTTAGTCGGTGAAACATCCCGTTTTGCGCTGTCTGACGCTCTTAAAAATCCGCTACAATACCTCAAGAGATTAAAAGCTCAACCTGCCGATGCCCTCAAGGTACGCTAAACCACTTGACCATATTTTCTGTAAAAATCCACTTTAAAAAAAATAATCTTCTTAGGGAGTTGTTTTGAATCCAAAATTGGAAGAACGGCTACGTGACGTTGCCATTGCGACGAAAAACACTCGTCAAAATCGTGGCCTTTATCGCAACATCCTCATGCATGGACCTCCAGGAACAGGCAAAACAATGTTTGCCAAAAAATTGGCACAGCACTCTGGAATGGACTACGCCATTATGACGGGTGGTGATGTTGCACCAATGGGAAAGGAAGGAGTTACAGCCATACATAAAGTATTCGATTGGGCCAACACCAGTCGAAATGGTTTGCTACTATTTGTGGACGAAGCCGATGCTTTTCTACGAAAACGTTCATCTGAAAAAATTTCCGAAGATTTGAGAGCAGCGCTCAATGCCTTTTTGTACAGAACTTCCGAACAGAATCCTAAATTTATGCTGGTGCTTGCAAGTAACACACCCGAACAGTTTGATTATGCCATCAATGATCGATTGGACGAAATGGTAGAGTTTACATTGCCCGGTGTAGAGGAACGCGAAAGACTTTTGCGATTGTATTTTGATCAGTTTGTACTCGAACCAGCAGCTAAAGGAGCAAAGTAAGTTTATACACCATTTTTCATTTCTCAATTGGGGGACCTTATTTTTAGTTCAAAATTTAAATCGCTTAAATGGCTGTCAACTGACACAATTATGATACCAAAAGAAGAGTTGAAAAATTTTGTTATCTTCGCTTGATTGGTACAATAAGCTTTTAGTACGTTTCATTATATGGTGACATGCATTGCGCCACCTCTCTTTTAAATTACAGTCGCCTTTCAATTGAAGGATCAACATTAGAAAAAATAGTACGTGGAGTGAAACTTCCTAATGTGGATATGAAAATAGGAAGGGATAGAAATTGATATTAGTGGACTCATATCGTTTCTTTGACAAACTTTTGATAGTGGTAGCAGTGCCGAAAAGTATACAATCGATAATCCGCGTTAAACGTGTAACGCAACCTTGTTTGGAAATCACTTAAAAAAAACGACTCCAAGCTTAATGTGAGGCTCATTCCATGTGTTAAATGCTTCACTGCTATCTTGTCAGGTTCACTTTCTGTATCGCTGCTACTGTGGCAGAGTTTCGTATTATCATGTCAATTAAGTCCGTTTCTTCTAACTTCGTGTTCTGCAATAGAGCGTGAATATCTCTGGTTTACATGTCTTCAAACGCGATTTCATGTTCCTTTGCGGCTGCTGCCAGCCAAAGTTCTTTCCAACATCCGTTTAATGTTGACTTTTTTTGTTCCTTTAAAGAAACATTGCAAAACGATTTGGATACAGTCCTTAATAGAAAACTGTTTCCATGCTTTTGTGACATTCATAGAGTTAAACCAGTCAAATTAGAGACCCACCATAACGAAGCCCTAATGTAGTAGGTTTCAAAGGTATAAATTATGGTGGTAAGAACATGACTTTTATGTAAGGATGAGCCAAATTTTGTTGGTGACCAGGAGCATTATCTAACAACAACAGCTTTAAAGATCAAATTTTGATTTTTAAAAATATTCCTCTGCTTCTGGCACAAAACAATTTAAAACCAGTCTTTGAATATCTCTCCAGTAACCCAAGCCTTAGAATTTGCCCTCCAAAACCGTGCAAAGTAAGGCTTTGAATCGTGTTAAGAGAAAATATGTCGCAAATAGTAAACCGTGTTAAAACGAGGCCGTGCTATAAGAAGTACGTGCTAAGTGAGGTCTACCTGTATCTCGCATCTGTGTTCGCCGGATCGCTTAGATCATCAAGGAAATATTTTCCCAGATGTAGTTTTCTTTTGAGGGAGAGTGCAGACCATGAGCAGAGGAGGTGTGGGACTGTCTCTTCCTCCTCCTCATCTAACCAGCTTCTGCAGATGTCAATACAGGAAACGTAGTCTTATGGCGTGTCTACCTATACGACGACAATGTCCCGTACTGACATTGATTACGGAGCTAATGGATAGCAAATGTCTTGTACGTTTTAGATCTAGCTGTGGCCATATTTGTTTTGTTGCCACACACGAAGTGATATTGCTCTATCCATTGACTTTTGCTTTAGCATAAGTTTGCATGTAGCGATGGATACCAATATTCAACCTGCTGGTTGAGATCGGTAGAACGGTTTCATTTCTGGCGAGTTCTTAAGTGTTTTCGAGTTCTGGATGGGTTTTTAACCAGGTTAAAATGTAAAAGCAACAAAGTATGTGCACAATGCACCCGCAAAGAAACGACTCTTTGGGAATTTTCCCGAACAGACAAAAGGTTAAATGGAGGACGCGTCTCCTGCAATCTCAGAATGAATTACGGAGAGCGAAGGGTTACCGAAACCACAATATGACTCAATAATCAAAGCCAAAACAAACGTATAACTAACACTTTTTCCACTTTTATAAAATTAAAACATTAAGGTATAAAAATACTTAGCTTTCTTCTGACGAATCCTGCCTGAGTTCTCTTGTCCGTACTGGCACTAACTCTCCTAAATTCCTGCCTGTGTGGAGCTGCTTTCCTGCACAAATCTTAGAACAATGTTGAGTGGTCTTCCTGCCAACACAAACACTTTCACAATTTAACTTTGCACTACTTGCAAATATTACGCAATCGATTTTAAGATTTCCGAACAATTTTTAAATTTTCGAAACTTGTTGGCACTATGTCCTTTTCAGAGATCAACCAAGATGTGCCATCTTCTTGGCGGTCTCTTCGTTCATCGGCGCATTCAGCAAATTCCACTCACTTCGTACAATCAGAGTCGTGGAGGTTCGTCACGGGGTATCTGCAGTACTCTCACGCATCCCTCGCTCTCTTCTAAACAATTTCGTTGCTGAAACTCTCGGTCGTTAGAGATTCGCAACAACTTGCCTGAATGAACAAATCCAGACCTGTTCCATTTCAATCCATTCCAGAATAGAAAATTGAAAAACTATTACTTTTAACAAATTCCCTCGGCCCAACCGACCCAAGTTACACTGTGCAAGAAAACTATTTAAGCTAGGTTTCAGTTTAAGAGGATTGTCATTTTTCGTGAAAGCTTCTAAATTACTTCGGTGAACCTTTGCGCAGATTTGGGGGAATGGGGATAATCCTATAGAGTCATTTCCTTGCGCTCAGCCATTACGTTGGGCTCTTGGCAGTTTATATTGAAAAAGGTTTCAAATGCCAAATTTTGATGATCACTGATATATATCAGGGTGTTAAAGGTGGGTAGCCATATCTCTACCCTTAGTACAAATACTAGGTTGTTAGTAACCTGCTGCTGCTGCTGTTTGATGGACTTTTTCCAGAGCCTTCTTCTTCTTGCTAGCCCTGCTGCTTGAGTCTCCAGTCGTCCACTGGCTCAATGATGGGGTATTTATTTGGGTTGCTTTTCCAAAATGCTTTTAAGTACACCACTAGCTGATGGACTGGGTTGCTTGGTACTCTGCCAGCACTTTGAAGCCACAACAAAAGGATGGGGTGGAAATGGGAAAAGGAAGTAAAGTACAGGTCTAACTTGTTGTGGTAAAATATACCGCAACAAATCCCACCCTTACCTGCCAAGAAATGTTATTGCAGTTTGATAAAATATTTCTGGCATTTCTTAAAGCCAATGGTTCAAGGAAAAACGAAAAAGGTATTCTCCATCAGGGCGTACAATCACCAGCCTTTGAAAGAAAATGACGATATGGAGAAATAAAATAAGATAAAAAAAAAAAAAAAAAATCGCCAGAATTTCAGCTTGGAACACGCTACAGTGGTTTGGAAGGTGGAATGAGAGTCTTACATTGAGTCTGTCTGAGTACACCCCACAGCCGACCCCTTCTTATAGAAATGAATTGATTCATTTCTCAAAATGTCTATCTTCCCAGATAGCTCTCGTTGGGATTGAGATTTGGAACTTGTTTTCAAAAACCAATTGGGGTATGGCGTAGTCGAAGTGACATGGGATTGATCTGAACAGATTCAGGACTGTAGCGTTACCGATGTTATTATTGATCCATTGGGAGATAGCTCTTTCGGCCATTTGTTTGCTGAAGATATCTAGTGGTGTGAGGTTAAGGAGTATGTTAAGGGCAGCTGAAGATGTTGATCTCAGTGCTCCGCTTATACATAAACAGGTTGTTCGTTGGAGCTTGCTTAGATTATCGCAGTAGGTCCTTTTATCAAGAGCGGTCCACCATTCCAATACTCCGTATGTGAGTATTGATCTGATGACCGCGATGTAGAGCCAGTGGGTGATTTGGGGGAGAAACCCCATTTATTACCAATAGTTTTTTTTACAGGAAAAGAAGGCTACGGTGGGTTTCCTGACTCTTTCCTGTATATTGTCTTTCCAGTTCAGATTTTTTTCTAGAATGATACTAGATATTTAGCGTCGTCTGAAAGTTCAAGTGGAATTCCATTGATTGATGGAGTTACTAGTTGAAGAATTTTATATTTCCTGGTGAAGAGAAAGAGTTCAGTTTTCTAGGGGTCGACCCCTAGATCACTTTTTCCCGCCCATTTAACTAGTTTGTTTAGAGCGGTTTGCATTAGGTCCGTAAGGACGTGAGCATGTTTACCTGATACCGCAATGGAGACGTCATCTGCATATGCAATCACTTTGAATCCCTTAGCTTCTAAGCCAACTAGAAGTTCGTTGACGACTAGATTACATAGAAGAGGGGATAGGACTCCGCCTTTGGAGAGAAGTCCTCTAGAGTTGAGTTGAATTTCCTACTTTTAGCATTAGATTTATCAATTAATATTGAACTAAGGTTACTAACGTTATTAAAGGCACCTTCTGTCGAGGAATGCGGCCAGAGTGTATTCTTGATGATGGAGGAAATGTTCTATAGTAACAACCAGGGTATGTAGGTAGATTTTCCCTTACAGTAGGCGTGTTGTGCTGTAGATAACAGTTTTGAATCTATAGCCGTTCGCAGATGGATATCAATCGGTCGTTCTAAAGTTTTAAGTAGGAAAGATGATAGAGTTATTCAGCCCCATCACAGATTCCATCGTAATCGAAAAAAGTCTAAGTTTCCCGATGTATCTATCACATAATCCATTCGGAGTGGAACGAATTTCAAAATTCGTAGACTCGATATCACCAAACCCAAGTGGAATGTAAAATCGTCGTCTTTATATACAAAAGAAGTTGTGTTTTGCAGAAAAATGTGAATGATCTTGCACATTTGGCGTAAAACAGCTGATTTCGTTAACCAGCATGGCGGTATTTGGTGTGTCAACTGGACATGCTCTTTTCGATTCCATTCGGATTTTGTGATCACAAATTTTCGTAGTTCGTAACTTAGCTTTCCGTGTGGAAGTTTTCTACGATGGAATCTGTGATAAGGCTGATTAGGTTTCCGTGGGATGATTTATCTGCCTTAGGTATAAACACAATCTTGACCTCTCTCCACTAAGTGTTCGTTGTTGAATATTTTTTTTTGTTGAGCTCCAATTAGATACATACGCACATCAAGGTTTTCTTTGCCAGTTGCGGGAAAGCTGAAATGACTTCTTGATGCCAGTAAGCTCTGCAATATAATTTCTCGCTATGCCCCCTCAATAGTAATTAGGAAGGTGATCTGCACTAGGATGATTTTGTTTTTTTTAGTTTTAATTCAAAGGTTCTTTTCACTCGAAATCATTTTCCCGGAAAGATCTCATTTGTTAGTTGGGTTTTATTTAATTTCAAATTATTCTTGTAAATGTTTTGTCAAATATATGTGATTCCTCTCCACATTAAAAGTTTTTAACCATTTTTCTTCATTAGGCGTTTCAAACTGGAGCAGTTTGACTACGGAGCTGCGTGCTCAAAAATGGCAAAACTCTGTGAAGGAATGTCTGGTCGTGAAATTTCGAAACTTGGAGTTTCATGGCAGGCTGCTGTCTATGCCTCCGAGAATGGTGTGCTAACTGAGAAAATGGTCATGGATCGTTGTTTGGCTGCCGTCGAACAACACAAACAAAAGGTGATTTCGTTTTTAATCGTCTCTCAAATTGGATTTACTTATACTTTTGTATCTTTTACAGATGGCATGGTTATCAGAGCAAGAGAAGGGCGACCACAAATCTATCACTGGAGGAAAAGATTCACAATGATCGTCCGAAGGCCCTCACTCTCATTAACAATATTAACACTTAAGATTTGAGTTTACGGCGAAACTGCAGTTTTTAACTTTAATGCATTCATTTAGTTTGTATTTAGAACAAAGTTCATAATAGTTTACATTTTTAAAATCGAAAAGTCTAACAACTTTCCGTTTGAAATGTAAACCGTTGTGAACCGGGGTCTATCGCTGCCAACATCACGAGTGATTGATTCTACCATTGCAAAAAAAGAAGAAGAAAAAACGGGTGGTAGTTTTATATTTTCTACTATGTAAGAACTACGCCATCTGTTTGTCATTGTAAATAACTACATTGCTTTTAAGACTGTTAAACTATTTTTATTTTACCAGGTTTAGTTTTGAAAGTTCTTAGATGAGATCAGACTAGCTTTCGAATAAGATTTTTATTGACTTTAATTTTCTTAAGCTCAGTATGAAGAGACGGCGATGGTATACTCTTGCTGTGGCTGTTGGCGCATTCCTATTTATATTTTGGCGTATTCCTTGGGGAAATTTATATTAAACTTCCACTGCCATTGAAATTCTGTTTTTAAATCATTTTTTTTTTTTTAAAGTTTTCTTTTAGTACAATGTAAATGTATAGTAAACCAAAAAACTAACAGAAATTATACAAAATGTAATTAAAGACAAAATAACGTTGTTACAAACTACATTTATGGTTTTGGTTGATTAAAAGTTACAACATCGTATAAATTTTGTTTACAATGTTGACAATCTTAAGACACCATTTTGTGGTGAGATTATATGAAGAAACGTTGCCTCTTGAATCAACTGCGATGCCGTTTCAGAAATATGTATCGAAAAATACTTCAGGGACTTCGTCACAAAGTGGCGAAACCGAGGTCTGGATCTTACAGAACACCTTTACTAACACCTAGACCTGAAAAATCTTTTGCGTTGTTCTCTTAGGTTTAACCACGTCGTAAAGTGTAAAGTTTATCATTCGAAGTTGAGGTCTTGAACCTTAGAACATTCGAAGAAGTGGTGTTTATAGTATCAGGGGGACTAGTGAATCCTTTATTGAATTTTTTTTAGCCTGGATCTGACTGTTATAAAATGTGTTCAGCCGTATATGTGTCTTCGAGACAGAGACGGCAGGTTTAATTCTGGCTGATGCCCATGTTTTTAAGATGATATCTGAAAGAGCAGTGTGCAGTGAGGAAGTCCATAAGTAACTTTGCGTCACGTTTACTCATCTCAAGAATTTCTTTTATACGTCTTTGAGATAAGTCGATGAATAGAGTTGTTCCAGGTATGGATCATGTTCTACCGTTCCTAAGTAATCAGTTCGCATTTAATGCTACTGAATGGGAGACCGCAGTAAGGTCCGGGCCTTTGAATTGGGATTGAGAGCCAAGTCCTGCTGGGCGATCAGCCTCTTCGTACACCTTCATGCCTAGGCACCCAGAAAAGATTTATTTTATTGTGAGTGGCTAATCGAAATAGACATTTCAGGCAATTCCAAACTATTTTGGATTCAATTTTGGTTGAGGGCAATGCCTTTAGGACTGCCTGACTGGCAGAGCAATTTATAATGCGCGATCTTCGGAGGTTTCTTCTAATGCATTCCCTAGCACAGAATTCTATAGCTCTGCTTGAAAGATAGTTGTTGTATTACCAATAGTTATATTTGAAGATATAGTTTATTTGAAGATCGGAGGACTTGCTAATACCTTGCGGAGAAGGTACCAGTGGCAAAATAATTGTTGCTTCCTGTTTAGATTCGAATTTCGAACCTCCCGCGTAACAGGAAGGCATCCTAACCATAACGTCACGGGCACTGGATTACAGGCAGACGGCCCTATCGTGGTAACCGTCGGAGCGGAGTTTTCTCCGCAACGCATCTTTTTTCGGAGATTCAATTTTGCTTCGAAGTAGTTGTGGTCGTAAGAAATTTTTCACAAATGCGGCAATGCATTGCATTCCCAAAACTTAAATCTCCGCAACAAAAACTTATCGGAGAACGTCGGATTGTCCGATCGGAGAAATACCACGAAGCAAAATGTCTCCGATCGGAGAGAACTACGCTCCGACGGTTACCACGATAGGGCCGAGAATTTAGACCAAAGTCGTCTACAACGATACGGTCTAGGGATTTTCTTATCAAGGCTTTTATCCATCTACTCATCGGTTTTTAAATACAAGATTTGGCAGTTGAGATCGTTAGCGGTGTTAAAAAAAAATTGAAAGGTGTTTAGATGCTTTTAGGCACTATGATGGATATGTAATGTGAGCATGTCTGTCTTTTACGTAGGAGTTCAAAATTCGAATCCAAGAATTTTTTTCCACGGTTATTGCTTTTCGTGAGGATAATAAAAGTTTTATAAAATTTATTACATTAGGTTCGTTTGTTGAACCCAGAGTTAAGCTAGGTTTTTTGACAAGACTACCTATGAGCTTTCAAACAAAAAAACTGTGTTTTTACGATAAACAACAAAATTACCCAGTCAAGAACAACGATATTTACGACACAAACCGGTTATGATTTACGAGAATGGATCAGTGAAAATTTCGGAACGATATGGAAACGCCTGCCAAAAGTCTTACATGACAGCGAGTATCGTGAATCCTAATCACAACTTATAGTGATCCCAGAAGCGGGATTCGTAGCATTGGTCGTTTTGAAAGAAAAATGATCTTTAGTCCCGTATGTCAAGTCAATGTGTGGAGAAGAAGATTCAACAATGAACTATATGAGCTGTACCGTGACATGGCTGTACCGCTACCTTGGCTAGGACATGTAGAGCAGATGGGCATCAATGCTCCGACTCGGCGGATTTTCGAAAAAAAAACTTTGCAGGGAAATCGCGGAAGGATGGGGAGGACCTCGTCTTAAGTGACGCAATCAAGTGGAAGAAGACCTCAATCGACTTAGAGTGCAAAACTGGAGAGAGATCGCCGGAAATCGAAATTTTTGGCGAAAAATGTTGGCTTACCTAAAAAAAATAAAAAATAAGGTGGCGCAACAGAACGAGGAGCCCCTGGGCCTAGCGCATTTCTCACTACCATGCCTTGTGAGGGAATGGAAGGGACCTACAATTTTCTACCGGTTCCGAACGGCCAATCGAGAAAGCGCTTTTCATGGCAATGAATATTAACGGAGGACTTGCCAATTCCTCGCGAAAGGCGATACCCGTGGAAAAAATATTTTTGCCTCTGTTGGGATTCGAACTCGAACCTCTGGATTAACAGGCGGACATGCTATCCATCACACCACGGGTACCACAATACTTGGCTTATCTAAGTAATTAAATTACTTTTTTCAGCAAATTCCTATGGATTGTCAACAGTCGTTATACTGCTAGCCATCAAGCGTCTCAACAGTTGTCAGAAGTTGTCCAATTTGTTCTCACAGATCATCTTATATGCTGTCAAGTGTCGTCCTACTGATTCGTCAGCAATCTTCCTATTGAGCGCGTAGGGCCTAGCGCATTTCTCGCAACCATACCTTGTAAGCCATACGCTTTTCATGGCAATGAATTTACTAACCGAGGACTTGCAAATTCTTAGCGAAAGGCGATAACCGTAAACATTTTTGCCTCTGTTGGGATTCGAACCACGAACCTCGGGGTTAACATACAGACATCACGCCACAATTACGATACTAGTCCATAAAAATGTAAGAACGATAGCAAAACGACGAAAAGCTGTCGTAAATGGCGTAATCGCAATGTTACAATATGGAGGGGTTTTTCTCGAGTATCGGAATCTTTCAGCAGCTGTCCTTCTGATTCGTGAGCAATCGTGCTACTGATGGTCAACAGTCGTCCTACTGATAGTCAATAGTCGTGTTACTAATGGTCAGCACTCGTACTACTAAATGTCAGCATTCGTTCTACTGGTTGTCCGGAGTAGTGTTATTGGCTAAGGTTTCCTGTCTTCTGGAATGATTCGTTCTTAAAAAGTATTTTAAAGCAAAAAAAAAAAAAGAAAAAGGATTCCCTATTAGAATGGTTGTTGTTTTTTTTAATATCCAACTTAAACTAACTGAAGTGTACCCATTAGTTTAATCAGAAACAACTAAATCAATAAAATTATGAACACACTGCATTACATCTTTAAGAATTGTTTACGTTAAAGTTTGTCTTCGATCAAAATTTTGCCTTAGCCTTAGCCTAACCTTAAACCGATTAGAACAGCATGAATACCTTAATGCTTGGTGAAGTGAATAAACTACTACCGACTGCATATAAGATAAGATTAGCGTATAGGTACCAAGTCACAACTTCTGGTCGAACGTAAGGTGATTGTAATGACAATGTGGTTTGGCTATTTGGATCTCTATGCTGTACGATCTTACTATACTACCTAAAGAAAGAACATACCCGTGATTGCATGGACCTATAATTAATGGATGTACAATTTTACACATTTTTCAAGTTCAACAAAAAAAAAAAAAAAAATGAAAAGTATTTGCTTGATACATTTACTATTAGTTTATTTTTAATAGACATTCCAAGTAAACAAATTAAAAAGTAAAAAAAAGCAAGACATACATAAGAACAGAGCACGGCTGCATGCAAAGCTACAAAGAAAATGGATATGACATTCGATTTCAAATTTAATTTGTTTACTTTTCTTCTTTTATTTTATTCAAGCTGAGGGCTGAGTAAGTATACTTAGTTTGTAAGTTAATAGTAATATTACTTATTATATATTTTCATAAAAAAAGTCAACCTGTAACAGTAGCTTTATTGAAAAGTTCCAATGTCAATGAACTCAGGAATGCGGGTAGAGATTTGTGTGCCTCAAGTTGCGACTGCATCATATCCTTTATGGAAATAGAATACGGGGTTTCCAACATATCTAGTATACCTGAATCGTTGAGTCTAAAGTTGAGATACTCATCCGGGGTTTCGGCATACATGCTAGATATTTTGTAATTGTTGTTATTACCAATTCTATCGATTTTGTAACCAAAAAGCATGTAGCAAACTTCACGGAATTCTAAACTGGCTGACTTGTAGAAGTCCTTCAATTTTTTTACTTTGTTATTCATTGACTCTAGCTCAGCACGAAGAGTATTCATCTCTTTGATGTTGACAGTCATGTTGTTTGTTTCATTCAGACGCGTGGTCATGTCGTCTTGGTCTTCTTCTAGTTTTTTATTGCGACGCTTTAGGCGTTCAATTTCAGCTTGAAGCTTCTCAATACGGTTGTTGGCATTTTCGTATGCTTCAGAAGCTGGATTGTTTGTTAAATGCACCACCTGGAAAAAAATATCGTTATTAGTAAAAAAGAAAAAAACCAAAAGTCTATAGCTATGTACGTAGATTAATTATTTTATTTTTTTTTACAAACGTCATTACAAGAGGTGGTGGTGGGGTATTAGGATAAAGTATTCTGAGATTAATAGAAATTGGAAACCCAAACCATTGCTATTTCTGAAGTTTTCAAAGGGACAATACTGAAGTGGAATGATCAAGCAAAAGCAGGAATACACTGAAAACTTATTTATGTGCAGATACCTGACACTTGTAATGTGCGCATTACCATACATCTCCATACCGATTAACAGCCCGATACCCCACAAGCAGATCACTAGAGTGAATCAATTAAGTGGGAGAGCTGTGATCCCTTCGAGATCACGATGTTCATAGAGCAAAACGTAGAATAACAAGATGACTGATTAACGGCCCGAGTAAACTATCGACCGACTAAAAGCTCGAAGTCAGCGGAACTCTAACGAAACAATTTTCTAATGAGTAGAAAGAAGAATGCTAAGGAAGTTAGCAGTTCTTTGACGATATTATACTATACGATACTTGTAAATGGCGATAAAATTCTAAAATGGTAGTTTTATTTTGGTGGATGGGCGTTGTACTATTCGGGTAGGCTCTGACTGGTGCCAACTTGGCGGCGCCCAGATGCTGTAACTTATAGTACACGTCAATTGTGCTTACTATACCTCCAAGCGGTATCCACTGGGACCTGGGATGCTCCGTCCAGAGCTGACCTGCTAAACTAGTAAGTGCGAGTGTTGACGAAGGAATCCAGAACAAAAGAATTGTGAGCGATCAACACTATAATTGCTCTGCGAACAATGACTGACTGCACGAATCTCAGTGGTCTGCGAGAGCTTTCGTGTAAATGTTCCAGCGGATGAATTCGAAGGACAGAATCAACGGTGGACTTCAGCAGCCATAAAAGCAGAGACCCCTGAAGGAGCTACTCCAACATATTTGGTTTAAAGGTCTTTCAGGGTCTTTCAATACTAGGACAGGGTATTGAAGTAGAGATGATGGCGGATGAGCTCCTGGTGACCCAACGGCAGCACTCACACCCCTGCAGCAGGGTACTGACTCTGGGTATTCCAGCTCTTTGTGTCCGAAGGGATCCAAAAGGACCTGGCCCTCCAGGTTGGGGGTTGTGCGTAGGGTTAACTACCCAACCACGTAAAAAAGACCTTGTTCCGAAACAACAAGCAGCCTCGGATAACGATAATGATGCAAACGAAAAAAGGACAACGACTTCCGGATCTGCACTTGGAACTTAAGATCTCTTAACGGACTAGGTGCAGCTGGAGAATTAGCGGACGCCCTGGCCATCCAAGAAGTGCGATGGAGTGGACCGGGCATAAAGAAGATGAAAAACTGTGACATATACTATGGCGACTGCTACAGACAACAGAAACAGCGTTTATTTGGGTGCGGATTTGTCGTTAGAGGAAGACTCAGGGATAAGGTGATTAGCCAAAATCCTAACAACATTAGCCTAATATGCGCCCACGCCCCCACCGATGAGCTCCTCGAAGAAACATATGAGCAGTGCCCTAAACACGACGTGAAAATCGTTTTTGGCGATTGCAACGCAAAATTAGGGAAGGAGGACATCTTTGGAAACACAATCGGTAAGCATAGCCTCCACGACAAAACCTCCGAAAACGGATTGAGGCTAATCGATTTTGCTGCGGGGCTAAATCTTGTTGTAAGTAGTACACGCTTCCCGCATCTCAAAATTCATAAAGGTACATGGCGATTTCCAGATCAATTAACCGTCAACCAAATTGGCCATGTTGCGATCGACGCAAGGCACTCTTCCAGTGTGCTAGATGTCCGAACTCTCCGAGGGGCCAACTTTGACTCGGACCACTACCTTGTTGTAGCCAAGGTACGAATTAGGATATCTTGTTCACGACCAGCACGAACTAACGCTGTGAAGAGATATGACGTCGGAAAGCTACAATCGCAAGAGATTGCCAATGCCTTTTCCAATCGATTGCCCCTTCAATTATCCTTGAATCCCATGCCGCCAGCATTGAACATTGAAGACCAGTGGCAGCAATGCCAAGAAGCCATCAGAACCGCTGCCTCTGAGGTACTGGGTTTCACTCGGCCACCAAAACGAAACCCATGGTTCGGTGAAGAATGCAGACAGGCAAATGCAGCTAAGCAAAGAGCACGACAAATGCTTATGCAAACA
Organism: Melanostoma mellinum; assembly: GCA_914767635.1. Taxonomy (NCBI): domain Eukaryota; kingdom Metazoa; phylum Arthropoda; class Insecta; order Diptera; family Syrphidae; genus Melanostoma; species Melanostoma mellinum. The sequence continues at coordinate 182,857,947 of OU612060.1, forward strand.
CGAACGAGGGCTGCTTACGATCAGTATAACGAGATTTACAACGAGAAAAGAAGGGAAGAACCCCGACTTCTCAAAAAGAAAAAGAAGCAGCATGCGCTCGTTTGAGGAAATAGAGAGGTGCCATGACAGGAATGAGATTCGGAAGTTTTACCAAAAGGTAAAAATATCCTGCCAGGGTGGCAAACCCCGAACTCAAGCCTGTAAAGACCATCAGGGAAACATAGTTATAGAGTCAGAGTCGCTACTGAGGATCTGGAAAGATCATTTCTGCAAACTGCTTAACGGCGATGAGGACACAAATTCCGCTGTCAGGCAGATTGCCCCATGCAGCCTGGACGATGATCAAGAATGCCGTCCTCCCGACCTAGAAGAAGTTAAGCTTGCTATATGCAAACTTAAATCAAATAAGACTGCAGGTGCAGATGGCCTTGATGCCGAACTTTTCAAGGCACATGGAGACCAGTTGGAAAGGAGCATGCACCAGCTGATCTGCATGATATGGTCGGAAGAAAGCATGCCCGATGAATGGCACCTCAGTATCGTATGCCCGATCCTAAAAAAGGGAGACCCTTACAATTGCGCCAATTATAGAGGGATAAGACTCCTTAACGTCGCTTATAAGATCTTGTCTGCTGTAATATGTGAACGTCTGAAATCCCACGTCAACAACTTGATAGGTCCTTATCAATGTGGTTTTAGACCGGAGAAGTCCACAATAGACCAAATTTTCACATTACGGCAGATCTTGGAAAAAACCCGAGAACATAATATCGATATTCACCATCTCTTTATCGATTTCAAGGCCGCGTATGACAGTATCTACAGAGACGAGCTGTACAGAGCCATATCTAGTTTCGGCATCCCTGCAAAACTCGTACGACTATGCAGGATGACTTTGGAGAATTCACGCTGCTCCGTCAAGGCGGGTAAAGAACTCACCGAGACCTTTAATGTCGAAAAAGGTTTTAGGCAAGACGATAAACTGTCATGCGATTTCTTCAACATCATACTTGAACAGATTGTAAGAAACTCAAACGTCAACACCAGAGGAACAATCTTTCAAAAGTCGATACAATTACTCGCCTACGTAGACGATATTGACGTAATGGGAAGAAAAAAGCGTGATGTCATAGATGCTTTTGCGAGTATTGAAAAAGAAGCGGCAAAAATGGGTTTGATGGTTAATGAGGGCAAAACGAAGTATATGTTGTCATTAAACAAGGACACAGAACATCGATGAATTGGACAAAACGTCACAATAGACAGACATAACTTCGAGGTAGTACAGGACTTCGTCTACCTAGGATCCGCTGTAGACACGGACAACAACATCAGTGCGGAGATCAAACGGAGAATAACTCTTGCCAACCTTTGCTTCGCGAGGCTACGATGGTTGGGCCATGTAGAGCGGATGGACCCAAACGCTCCGGTTCGTGGGGTGTTCGAAAGCACATTGCAGGGAAATCGCGGAAGGGGAAGACCTCGTCTAGGGTGGCGCAATCAAGTGGATGAAGACCTCAACCGACTTGGAGTGCGAAACTGGAGAGAGCTCGCCCGAAATCGAAGTCGTTATAGAAGGATGTTGGTTGAGGCCCAGGTTCACCCCGAACTGTAATGCCCACCTAAGTAAGTAAGTAAGTAACTTATTTTTATTATTTATGCGACGCGTTTCGGAATCAAGTTCCATCGTCCGGCGCCTTCAACTCAATTATGATACAAAGTGTAAACAACTCCAGAAGATCACCCATTCACAACGATGCCAAAAAAATTCTAAAACCCAAAAAAGTACAAAACTCAAATCAACTTTAAATTACACTTTAACATCAGCAAAAGATTTGAATATACACATTTTTTCAAAACCGAAACTCTACTGCTAACCCACCTTGGAACTTACTAAATGAGTCTATCATCACCAACCTTAGCAAACATTGCATAACATAAACCAATAAAGATGTTTTTAAGTCTTTTTTTATTGAGTTGGCAGAAACCCACAAAATGGCAGTTAATGTTTACCGATGCTACAAAAACACACGATGGCACTTCGTTTGCAGTTAAATATTAAAAAAGATTACGAATGGGTCACACCAACCTAACCCACAAACACCTCATCGCTAAAGAAACGCCCCCGCATTGCCACCTCTGCGACGAAGATCAAACGCTTATCCTTAGTCATATTGTGTCAAAAAACAGTCTTAATTCGAAAAATAAAATTCTTTTTAATAAAAATTTACCCGGTCTTTTAACAGAAATACAATTAGCAATGTAATTTAATTATTGTTAACTAGCGGCCCGTCCCGGCTTTGCACGGGCATTAAACATGACATTTACACACACATTCACAATTTTTAGCGTCGAATTAAAAAAAAAGGGAATTAAAATTAATTCTTAAATATTACTTAAAAACTTTTATTGCAAAGAGGTCATAACCCCAAAAGAAAAGTGAAACACCTTTGAAATTATGTCGTGACGATCGAAAGATCGCTGACCAGGTAGTAGTTCCGCTTTAACAAAAAAAGACTGATAATAAGAGGGGAACTTCGACCTCGTAACTTAAGAAATAATAATAACTTGCACTTACCATTGTTTAGAAATAGCAGAACTCAAAATATGTTAATTTTTAAAGGAGCACAAATTTATAATAGTCTTCCTCGAGAAGTAAAATTAAAAAATAATATTGTTAGATTTAACGCTCAGCTATCGAATATGTCAAAAACAACTACTAATGTATAAAATTGTAAAAATATTTCTTGAAATAGCAAGTTTAATGCTAAATAAATAAATAAATTACTAATTACTAATTAATTTTAGGCCATTCAGGATTGCACGTAAACGTGACAACTAAGTCTGATCTCCCATAGTTTCGGACATAAGTAATCGCGTCTTGGGTTTTTTCATGCATGTAACGCGGAGAACTTGTAAATGAAGATGGTAAGATTACGCGCTGACCGATATTTGATGGGTCAACATTTCCGTCTTGATTTAAAGCGTCTCTGCTCTGAGATGAATGTATTCTTCAGCCCTAAATAAGTCTTTGTAATGATGTAATGTATTAAAACTGTAACCATCAACCTGAATGCATAAAATTGCATGCATGTCGCAGTTTTGTCGCTGGCTGTACCTTCCTGTGGAATGGTTAAATAATAACCGTCTTCTTTCCAGCGAGGTCTATAGTTCGTTAATTAAGTCTATTTTCAGCGTTGGAGCTATGTTTGCCATGAACGATAGCTGATCTGCGTCTGAGATAAAATATATCTGTAAGCATTGTGGATTTTGGCCTGAAGTTGGTAAAAGGCTACAAAAATTATATACATAGCTGGCCCTCTATTTTAAAAGTTGGCATAAAATTACCTTCTCTTATTTCTTTGGCGCCAAACGAAGTCATTTAAAAAAGGCTATTGTACTTACGGATGTTGGTTAGGAAATGTATAGATAGCGAATGATTACTTGTCAAAAGATTTTTCATTTTCTGTGGGGGTTCTTGAAAATATTGGGGACACTAACTTTTCCAGAAGCACAGCAGGGGCCATTAGTTTCATCGACCCATTTTTTGGCAGAACACTTAGGGCAAATCTTATTCATGTCGCCGATTTGGACGGAAGACTGTTGAGCATAATCGATCTGTGGATCGTATCTTAAAGCCGATCTGTTACTATGAGCAGCAACTCGATTGCGAACGCTAGCTCTTGAAGTCTGTTGTCGTTTTCTCTGGTCTTAAAGTGGTTGGGAACGCTCAGAGCTTAATTCTTTAGTGCGTCATTGTATATAATTTTGCTCTTCAAGCCGCTGCAAACGCTCAGTACTTGACTTTCGCGAGCGGACTCGAGAAGTTCTTAAATTTTGTTTGGCATATTAAAATGATAAGAGAAAAAAAAACGCCTTTGAACTAAATAATTACCTATCTTATCTTTGAGCTACTTACAACTGCCTACTATAACGATGTACACAACTAAACGAGATTATTAGTCATCGGAGCTTTTGTAAGGAACTCTTTTTTTTAAACTAAATACAGCCTATGACACTCAGGGATAGTGTTGCTTCCCAACGGTGAAAGTTTTTTTTTTAAATTGGTGCAGTAGCTTCGGAGCCTATTCGAGACAAACAATCAAACAATCAAACATTTCCTCTTTATAATATACAGTCCATAACAATTGGATAGCCTCACATGTTGTTTTTTCTAAAACTGTGTGTTTTGAATGCTCTTTGATGTCTTGCCAAGGAAAAATGCATTGGCTTACAAGCTAAGAGCAAGAGAACCTGAGATTAAGAGACCTTTTTACATTTTTCTTAAGTCAATGGGACTTTTTGAACTTGTTTTGTTTGCACTCACTCTAATATGGATTTTTTTTGTAACATTAGAATAGCCTCAACAACGTTTCTTGCTCATTGTTAGCGAGTGCTTAGCAGTGTGAAGATCGGAAAGCTATTAGTGTTACAAACGGTAATTTTTTTTAGTGTTTTGCTCCTTTCAATAGTTTAAATGGGTAGAAAAAAATCTTTGAGTGCAAGTGAAATTGCTAAAATAGAAGCTTACCGTGACTTAAACCTCTCTAATCGCGCTATTGCTATAAAACTTAATCGTAGTCCAAAAGTAGTTAACAATTATTTAAAAAATCCATCACTTTACGGGAATAACTACAAAGGCCGTACTTCTGTACTTTCAAACCGAGAAAAACGGAAAATTATTAAATTAGCTTCCAATTCAACCCATTCTTTGAGTAAGATTAGGCATGAAACTGGGCTAGAAGTTAGCCGAATGACCATAAGTAGGGTTATTAAGAGCGCCGGATACCTGAAGCGCATAAAACTACAAAAAAAACCACCACTTAATAAAGCGCGAAAACAACAGCGGCTTAGTTTTGCAAGATTTCATATGGCTTGGAACACTGATGGCAGCAGTCACTCAAACGATTGGCGGAAAGTTGTATTTTCTGACGAAAAGAAGTTCAACCTGGATGGGCCTGACGGATACAACTATTACTTCCATGATTTGAGAAAAGAAAAAATATTTTTGAACCGTCACCACAGCCGTGAAGGAGGCGTCATGGTATGGGGTGCAATATCGTATTATGGAACAATCGATTTGGTTTTTGTTAACTGTAGAATAACAGCACCTTATTACAAAACTATACTGGAAACGGCCCTTCCACAGTTCCAGGATATTTTTGGACCACTTCGGATCATTTTCCAGCAGGACAACGCTCCCATTCACACAGCTGGAATAATTAAAGCTTGGCTACAAAGTCAAAATATTGAACAACTTTCCTGGCCACCCTACTCGCCAGATTTGAACATAATCGAAAATGTATGGGGTTGGTTGACACGAAAAGTGTATGAAGGTGGGAAGCAGTACACCAACAAAGAGGAACTTATTGAAGGCATTAAAGTGGCCTGGGCAAGTAGATATTTCCCTTAATTTTTTAAAATCTTTGTATGATTCCCTAAAGGATCGCATTTTTGATGTTATTCAAAATAAAGGAGGTTGTACAAAGTATTAAAATAATTTTAAAAGCAGTAGAATATAAATAAAAAAAAACTTTTCTGAAAAATAATGGTCTAGTTTTCATTTCAAATCCAATAAAGAAGGTGATGCTATTCTAATGTTACAAAAAAAAAATTGCTTTTTATTGTATCCAAGCGAATAATTTCAGATAATTTCGTTATAACTTCTCGAAACTATTTGAAACTTTTCTTGTTATGAACAGACTCAATTCTAACTTTCAAACCAACCCAAAATTTCATAAGCACAGATCAAATAGATGCAAGAACAGTGAGTTTAAGAAAAACTTATGCGTGAGGCTATCCAATTGTTACGGACTGTATAAGTAATATAAGTAATAAGTAATAAGTAAAGTATGTAGTATGATAAACTTATAATAATAATAAAAACCAACTAGGTATACAAAAAATCTTAATTAAAAGTTCCAAAGTACCAAACAAGTAAAACAATTTACCTTATACTTTCCAACATTGAAGTCTCCCTTCAAACACCTATGCTCCATTTCAAGTTCAAGTTCTTCCTTGCGTCGCTTCAACCGATCGTTCTCCATACGCAGGTTCTGAATTTCTGTCTTAAATTTGTCGTACGTATCCAATGTCTCAGGAGCTAATTCTGGATTGTGCTTATGTAAATCAAGATCCTTTTCCAAGTTAGTGCACATCTCCTTATACCCGTGAAGGGTCTTCTCAAGCATATCCAGTCGATAGCGTAGTTGTTTCTCTGCATTTGTGACTTTTTCTGGATCGGTGATAGTCATGTCCTTTTCATAGCCGTCTAGTAGCGTTTTGTAACAATCGCGTTCCTTGGCGACCAGCAGAAGCTTCTTTTGAACCCTCAAGAGAATGCTCTTATGGTGTTTCAAGCCATTCTTCAAGTTTTCGCAATTTTTCATGTAATTTCTGAGGTTTTGTTGCATTTCCATTATACGCGACTCAACGGACTTCTTGACGGCATGGTTGGCTCCTGCCTCGGAAGCGTGGATTATATCAGATCGAACCATCGACTCGATTCTAGAACGCAGTGCAATAGGACTAACCAGCGTATTAGGAGGGCAATGATCTTGTGCCAATTTAACCCACTCTTTGAGTTCTTCTTCGAGGGCAGTAAGTTTCACTTGCAGAGAAACGGCCTCATTTTTGGAATTTTCAAATCTTTCCAACCGAGTTTTTAGATCATGTACCTGTTCTTCCAATAGAAGTTTATCACCCAGTACATCATGAAGATTTTTGTTGTTTGTCTTCAGGCGATCAATTTCTTTGTCCATGTCAGGGATGCTGGCCAAACGAGATTGGGTCTGCTTGGTGATTTCCTTCCAATCGGCATACGTGGAAATTTCGTATTCCAACTCTTTGACTCTAGATTTTGCCTCTTCGCAAGCTTGCTTCTCCTTTTCGAAATCCATTTGGAGATCATCGTAAGCATTGGCCTTGTCTTTGTAGTCAGCAAGAGTGCACTTCACACTGCCGAGTTCTTCGGAAACCAAATCAAGTTCCATTTCAAGTTTATCGGAATGTCTGCGATATTCGCTTAGTTCGTTCGACATGCTGTTCTGGATGAGTCGGGCATTTTCCTCGATTTCTGCATTGGTTCTCTGTAACTGGTGTATAGTTTCCTCATATGTGTTCTTTTGTTCGATTAATTCATTTTTGGCGGCGGTTAACTCGCTTTTGGAGCGCTGTTCACGTTTGCGCATCACTGTAAGGTGTTTTTCCAAATCTAGAACTTTATTCGATGAAAAGTCACACTGCTTGGTTAGCTCGCGAACCTTGCTATCATACATTGTCTCCATTTCTTGACGGATCTTGTGCTGGCGTTCGATTTCTTGTTTGAATTTAACAATTCGGGCTTTGGCTTCGATTAAATCAGCTCGTATGCGTCGACTTTCCCATGGACTGGGAGGCAGAGATGTATTCAATGAAGTGTTCGCACTAGAATTGTTTATAGCATTGGAACTATCATTTGCTGACTTACCAAAGGAATTACCAAGGCTGTTCGACAACTTGCGTTTTTTGGGCAGCGTCTCACAGATTGAATCATTTGTATAATCAAAACTTAGTTTCTTTGGAGCGGTGTGGGCTACACTATCATTGAATTGGGCCATAATTTTGTCGAAATTTGATTTTATATCTTCCATTTTAGAGAAAATGTTGAGGCCGGTGAGAAGCGTAGCGTGTTATGGGGCTAGTGCTCAATGCACTTTAGATAGTTTTTTATTCGTTTAACTTCGAAATGTTTCACTCAAAGTATAATTTAACACTTTTGAAATCGTTTGATTTAGTTGTTTTTCAATTGATCGATGTAAAATGTTTAATGTTTGCACAATTATTAGATCGCAAAATTAACCGAGTTGAGGAAAACTGCAAAAATTTGTTCGCTTGGTAAAAAAAAAACTGACAGCGGAGTGAAGTTGGCTGTGCTTCGCAAATTTTTCGTATTTTGTTAAAGGCCCTACCATATGGGACTTACCCTGCAGCTACACGATCAAGATATGGTAAGCCATCAGCCTACATATACACAATAGGCGTGTTTTTTTGCACGCGGATATAAATTTCGCCCAAAAAAACGACTTCCCCAAACTATTCAAATATTTGGCAGCACTGCAATTTGACATAAATGAAATTTTTTTATTAAACAGCTGTTTGTACTAGACTGTAGACTACGATGGCAGTTGTGGAGACAGCATGAAGGTGTAATCATAATTTGTACGACGATACCAACAGCCCAGATAGTAAGTGCAGGGGCTCCAATCATTGAAACTGTCCAAATAGCAAATGCTGAACTTCCCAGTTGAGGTACCAGAAGCCCAAATAGTGAATCCAGGAGTCCCAGATAAACTGACTGTTCAGACAACAAATGCTGGCATTTCAAACGTAGCAAGTACCAAGCCAACAAATGCATTGCGACATATTCTACCAGTTCCAAATCAGTTGGAAAATCCTTCTGTCAATGGACAATCACCACAGACTTCGGGGAATCCAGAATCTGATAAGCAATCCGCAAATACCGCATCTACTTTGACTTCAACATCGCATGTCCTACGGCTCGCGTACACTAAATCAGACATCGTCCGAATTATAATCGGCCGTTATCGGCCGAACTCTGACGTTTGAACCAAACATGTGTTAAACAAAGAGAGCACGTACACCAATCCAACCGACAACGTCAGATGTCGTCCGATGTCGTCCGACTACATCCGATCAACAGACAAATCCGAACTTGTTTGGATTTATCGTACGTCGTACGTCAGTTTGGCAGTAGAAGTAAATAAAAATAAAAGCAATGGATTGTGAAAAGCTAATAAATTTGGTTTTTAGTAGGACACCACTTTGGAATAAGTTTTCAAAATCATATAATAATAGAGATGTCACAAAAAATCAGTGGAAAGAAGTTGCGATTGAAATGAACCAGCCTGTTGAAGAGGTAAAAAAAAGTGGAATAATTTGAGGGACCAATTCCGCAAAGAATATAACAAGCACAATGCACCAGGAAGATCTGGTGCTGCAGCAGATAATAAATCATCTTGTTGGACATACTTTGCCTCTCTTTTGTTTTTGGCAAAACAAATCGCTCCTAAACCACTAAGCGGAAATCTTCCATCAGATTTAACTAGCCCCACTCAAGAAAATGAAAGTGATTTACCAGTTCAAGAAGTTCTAGAATTATCAGATTCTGAGCTATCAGTCACACAGCCCGGACCCTCGCATTTGTCGCAGCCGAGTAGTTCAACAGTGTTCCAACCAGAAACTCCCACGTCGCAACAAAATACAAAACTTAACAACAAAGCTGTTAGATGTTTTTTTTTTTGAAGAGGAAAATCCTGGATGTCATTATTCTCCATTAAGCTGCTATTCTGTGGAAGATTCAAGTCACCCCAGCTCAGTAGGAACACATTCGAGTACTCCACTTCCACCATATATGGTTGACATAGAACAGCCCGAGGCATCGACTACAAATGAAATGGATGATTCAGAAACACCAGAATATCTCGAAGAAGATGAGTTGCAGACATACAATCTTAACATTTGAACACAAACCATAATTTTGTTAATTAAAAATACCATTTCATTTGGAATAATAACAACAGTTTGTTAACTTTTAAAATGTTTATATTTTATTTTCACATGCTATTTTCATGACAAAAGAACTGTTTGAAAGCTTCTCGAATGTTAATGGCTTCGTTTGCACTTCTATTTTGCCCTCTAGAAGCAAAATTGATTCTTTGTTCAGTACTTCTTCTTTCAGCAGTGGAATAAGTCTTCTTTTGGTTCTACTTTGGCATTCTTATCGCGTACTTTAAAGCCATAGTTGAATCCATCGCCAGAATCGGGAACTTCAAGCATGTCGTACCAAATCTGTGCGGGGCCATATCTCCAATCGGCTACTTTTGGTTTATTTTCATTGTTGTCGCCACTGTCAGTACCCTCGTGGCGGATGTCCTCGCTGTTCGATACTCGTAGCAATTTGTCTTCGTCGTCGGACATACACATTTCTTTGCTGGGAGCTGGGGCATGGTGGAAACCAAAGCCTTTCTTTTTTGATTCCTCGGAGTCACTTGTGGAATCTGATCCAGCATTTGGATTCTAATTAAAAAAATATTTACTACTTGCCATGGTCCACAACAAAATAGGTTATTACCTTTTGATCCCTAGATTGGTTTCGTTTTCGTCTTCGTTTCTTGACACTTCTCCAGATCTGCGGAAGACTTGAAGGTTTTCCTGGGCCGAACAGTCTTGAAAAGCGAAGAACTTTATCTGGTCGAAAGTCAGGAAAGAGCTCTCTAACATCGATTAAGACCTCTTAAGATCGAATTAAGACCTCTGCAAGAAAGTTTTCGAGTAAAAGTTCATATGCTTAGACTACCAAAACTACTTTTCTTTGCTATTAAATATTATTTTAACTCAAATTCTTTTATTTTAGTGATAAATAAAGAAAATAAGAGGAAGGACGTTGAATTTGTTATTTTTCAGTGGCGAAGTGTCAAAAGTCAAATGTCATAAACAGGATGTCTGTCAGTTATCGTCAGAGAACGGCAGCAGTGTACGCAGACGAACGTCCGAGATTGTCGTCCGAACAGCTCCGATCCGATATCGGCCGATAAATCGGATGCAGTGTACGCGAGCCGCTAGACTGCATAGATTCTATTAAAACTCCAGAATCGACGACCGTGCTAAAAGAAATCGCACCTAACCCTGCAACACCACAAGAACATAACTTAAACAGATGTGAGGGAGTACGAATTTCACTAAAGCCTTGCGCAAACCAATGCGGTGAGTGCGTGCGATGCGATTGCGATAAGTCAAATCCCTATGTAATCTTATGGACGTTTGACTTAAGGCATAGGGATTTGACTTATCGCAATCGCATCGCACGCACTCACCGCATAGGTTTGGGCAAGGCTTAATGCTTTTTAGCCTTCAAGCGGACGTCTGTGTCTTTACATAAAAGCGTTTAAATACACCATTGGTCAAGTCCAAACCCCAACGATTGTTTTGACCCCAGCACGTACCTGATCGGTAAGTACTCTGTGAAACAATCTTAAAGATTCAAAGTGATGGTTTCTTGTGTTCTAAGGCCCCGACGAAGAACAGTCACGAAAGATCTCATGTCTCGAGTTTGTGATGCATGCTCCCAGCAGCTACTACCATGACAAAACGACACCATTTCCACCGCCAGACTCGATGAACTACGACACCAAGCCCGGGCCCGGTGGTTACATCTGGACAAGCATGCGTGAAGTGGAGCGTAACAAAAACCAGAAGGAAACAGTCGATGTTTAGTTTTTCATTAAATTTATTAGTTTCTACCACAATCTTAACAAACGACTAAAAATAAACTCGACTTTTAATAGAAATCTTCCTCGGGGTCCTTGGATTTGTGTTGCTGGTTTTTGATTTGGTCTAGGTCTTGGTTGGATTACATACCAGCAACTTGGGATGCAGAGGTGGCATCTTCGGGTGTTTTGTCATCTCGTATCCGAATGGATCGCGGAAAACGCAGTGTGATGCCCTTTTCGGGATCCACAATGCCGATGGTTGCCTTGTGAGCAGAGAGGTCTAAACGAGAGATCGGCACATTTGATTTCCCACACTTGAAAGGCGTCAAACCACTCGTCTGGCTCGTGGGAGCTGTCGTAGCGGTAGTATGACTTGGGCGTCTTGATCACGTGCTTTTTGAAGAACTCAGCATGCGTTTGAAGGTCTTCGTCACTGAAACCTTTAAGGGTGGTTTAGAATTTTGTTGAAATAGAGACACATGGTAATCTTACTTGTTCCAATTTTGCAAATGCTCTGGTACTCCTCGTTGTCGGCATCGTAGCAGGCCAATAGAAAGCCTCCGTAGGTCCCAGTTCGCTTTCCTTTGCCAATTTAGCCGCCAATTACCACCACGTCCAGGGAGTCTCCAACACCGCTGAGGTAGTTCTTGAAGTTTCAGCATTTCAGGATTCAGGCATTGACAAATGAGAAAAAAAACATCGGAATTTGTTTTTATTTGCTTTGTCAAACGGATGAATTTTGAATGAATTTTTTGACATCTACAAAAATTCATCTACACGATCTTGGTAGCACTTGCAGTTTATATTCGCTTCAGAAATAAACGTAGATGTTTATCCTCGCTATTCGCTTATTTTGTTGTTGTTTTTGGCATGCAAAAATTTTAACAAACGTATATACGCGTGCAAAAAAACGCACCTAATGTCAAATTCCTGTTCGTGTTTCGGCTGTGACGTAGGCGACTTACAATTTGCCAGGCAAATGGCTTTCAATCGACATGTCATTATATATTTTCAAAATGGCACCCACAAGAAATTTGAAATTCAAAGTTTTTTTTCAGGCACTCTTTTCTCTTTTTGAGGGTATTTGACGAAGCTGTCAAATTCATGGCTACTGAAACTGCTTCTCGGGTGGCTTTCAATATTCCATACCAGCTGGGTTTCAATTTCGAAAAAATTGATTGTATATGTAAGAAAATTTAAATGTATTGTAAATGGCTTACAATATCTTGAGCGTGTAGCCCCCGGGTTAGTTACGCGAAACACCAAGAGCCAAATTCTATTTTTTTACTTCTAAAGTTATCTCATTTTTACGGAGAATCAAATCAAACCTGAATTCGGCTTGGTTTTGTAAGCTGGATCTTAATGACCATTAAATGGGATTGCAAGTTAACGATTCAAATTTTCAAATTGTGGCTATATTTCAATGACAAAGTTCTCATTTTCGATGTTCATAATGCTCGATTTGTTGCTTCAACTTGATGTATTTCTCAGAAGGTCACAACTTTGTGACGTGTGACTTTTTGGCAGATTTGGGCTGAAAATGAATACAAGGGGTAATCGTGCAACGGCGTAGAACCTGCGCAGTCTATGTAGTTTGCGTAAGATTACCAGTTGGTGGGTTATTACATTCAGACTTTCTGTTGCTGCGTGTTTCATACATTTTTTCTCTTTTCTCTTTCTTTCTTCTTTCAACTTTCCCTTTCAAACTTATTTGCGTCTTCCTAAACACATCTGAGCGTAATAACCTGGAAAATATTTCACTCAGATTTGATAAAACTACGTTATCTACAAGATAAATGTGTAAACCGAAAAACGTTCGACAATCAGCAGATCTATTTAAATAGCATTTACTTAAAAAGTTTAATAAATGTTAATAAAATATATTAAAATTATTTCCAATAAAATATTTAAATTAAAAGTTTCTAGTGTGTGCTGTCCATTGGCTTTTTGGTGCCTAAGTAACGTGACGTAACATTAACGTGAAACTTTGACATACAATCGCCCATGCAGCTCCTCGCTAATATTAATTTTTTAAATGGTGGATTTAGCAGCAGGCAGAGAAAATTTTTTATCGACGAAGAAAATTCCCAAAAAAATATTGTAAAACCTTAAAATGTTTTCTGGTGGTGATTCCAGTGGTGACGGTGTAAATAGTCGGAATCAATTTAACTGGCAAATGACCTCACAAACATCGTGCAATGTCAATTCTGGTGGCTCAATTGATTGGGCATCTCTTGCCCAGCAATGGATACAAATGAAAGATTCAGGTGCTGGTATTCCTGAAACACCACCGCCTCCTGTAATAAGCCACAATTATTCAATGAAATCAATAAAAACAACAAAATTCGACGAACAAGGTGAGGCTGATATGGAGGTGGAAAAAGACGATGAAGTGCAAAATATTGAATTTGTACAAGATTCACCGCCTCCTCCGCCGCCGGGTCGTTGGATACCCGTTTCGTTGCAACAACAAGATGCAGCCGCCTATTGTAAATAATTATTACTAATTTTTTTAATAGTATATTTTGACTAAACAAAAATATTAATTTAAGGTCCTCCACAACAAAATTGGGGTTGGCCGGCACGAGTCACCTTGCCACCACCCATTCTTCATGTGCCTATTACAACGGGGTCCTTGACTCCACCTATTCCAAAAGAAATCTTAAACGCAACAACTAATCTGCCAAAACAAGTGACTGAAGCATCATCAATGCTTCATGGAAAAGGTCACCTAGACCAACTTCCCATGGACGCAGCTAAAAGAAAAATTCTACCAGCTTGGATACGGTAAAGAAGTTATTATTAAGTTGACAACAAAATCTTTATTTTTATTATGAAGCATTCAATCTTGAATCAAGCCAAGAAATTTCTATTTCCGCTATCAGAACCCCTTAGTCTTGGTCTTGTTTTTTTTTTTTTTTTTTTCTATGTAACAACCATAAATATTTGTTTTATTTATAATATGAAACTATCTTCAATAGTGTGAATTTAAATTGTTCAAAACTTGAATTATCATGTTACAGTGTTTGGAATTGTCGTTTTCTCTTCTGTCGGAGACATAGACGCACATCAAGCTGAAGTTGGCGAATTTAGCAGTGATGTGGCATTATGAATGCGCTCATAAAGTGTACAACTCTAACGACAAATTCGCACCCAAATAATCACTGTTTGCCTCTAGCAGTCGCAAAGTGTGGCATATGGCAGTTTTTCGTTTTTATACCCTTGCACAGTTCATCGCACTTCTTCCGTGGAGATTTTATCTGCTTTGCTGCAGTATCGGGCTTCCGAGTCACATGGTTTAAATGAACCTACCTACCTAATGCTGAGTAATGTTAATTCGACTTGTTTTGACTTCAACCTCAGTACCCCTTGCCTTACACTTTATCTTTTAAATCCCCCTTCCCATCAATGTTAGTGTTAAACTACTTAAAATATATATACAAAAAGAATGCACAGAATCGAACTAGACGCCCTTTTTAGTCAGATATACAAAGAGAACCGAGCTCAACATGCCTGCCATAAAATAGCTTCAACCCGTTCAAAGCACCTGGGCCGGATGGAATCAGTCCTGCAGAACTTCAGCATGTGTCTGACATGATCACTACGAACTTGGTGGTCATCTTGAACAGTTGAGTCAACTCCTCTTGAAGAGAAGCTAAGGTGGTCTTTATCCCAAAGGCTTTCCTACTCGAAACATTGGACATATATATATGTTAAGACAAAATATTGAACCCATTCTGATCTCCACAGCACAAGACGCTCATACAAAAGGTAAATCAGTGGAAACGGCATTGCAATCTCTGACATGCGCCATTGAATATTTTCTACACTTTAAAGAGTATACTCTGGTCGCCTTATTAGACATAGAAGGTGCCTTCAACAATTGTCAGAAACTCAGCGATCGTAAGTGCTCTTTTATAATAATTTAAACATAGACGACCCCATCAAAAACATGATTAATTCAATGCTGTACAGGAGAATCATCAAGTCGAAATGAAGGGTGACTACTATTACACAAGGAGGAGTACTTTCCCCTCTTCTCTGGAACTTGGTCGTCAACGAACTACTAAACGATCTAGAAGAAGCAGGTTTCCAAAGTTGTTACCTAAGCGGATGACGTGGGAATTGCCGTCTCAGGCAAACATCCACAAACTCTAGTAGAGCTGTTATGTTAGGTAGAATGGTTGATATTATTTCCGCCACACTTAGATCAATGTAGATCCATTGTGATATTCTGGAGTATTGTAACGTCTTAAAGTTTATAGTTGCTCAATTTTTAACCATTTTGTGGTCTTAATAAAGTTCAACAGGCTGTTTCTGATATAATTCTTCTAGTACGTTCAAGAAGTAACTGCCTAGAAATTTTTTCCTGGTTTGGCAGATTGCTGGGCATTGACAAAGGAAGTGAGTGGTATCCTCATGTTCGTGTTCGTCATTGCATCCTGTGCACAAGTCGTCGGTGCAATAACCCATTTTCTTTTTGTGGTAGCCTAGTAGGTTCTTTACTTACTTACTTAGGTGGGCATTACAGTTCGGGGTGAACCTGGGTCTCAACCAACATCCTTCGATAACGACTTCTATTTCGGGCGAGCTCTCTCCAGTTTCGCACTCCAAGTCGGTTGAGGTCATCCTCCACTTGATTGCGCCACCTAAGACGAGGTCTTCCCATTCCGCGATTTCCCTGCAATGTGCTTTCGAACACCCGACGAGCCGGAGCGTTTGGGTCCATCCGCTCAACATGGCCCAACCATCGTAGCCTCGCGATGCGTACTCTTCTGGCTATGCCCATGTCGCGGTACAGCTCATACAGCTCGTTGTTGTATCTTCTTCTCCACACATTGCCTTCGCATACGGGACCAAAGATCATTCGGAGAATTTTTCTTTCGAAACGACCAAGGGTTTCCTCATCCGCTTTCGATAAGGTCCATGCTTCCGCGCCGTAAAGCAGGACTGGGATGATTAAATTCTTATATAAGGTTACCTTGGTTTTTCTGGAGAGGGTTTTGTTTCTCAATTGCCTTCTTAACCCAAAGAAGCAACGGTTGGCAAGAGTTATTCTCCGCACTGATGTTGTTGTCCGTGTCTACAGCGGATCCAAGGTAGACGAAGTCCTGTACTACCTCGAAGTTATGTCAGTCTATTGTGACGTTTTGTCCAATTCGTCGATGTTCTGTGTCCTTGTTTGATGACAGCATATACTTTGTTTTGCCCTCATTAACCATCAAACCCAATTTTGCCGCTTCTGTTTCAATACTCGCAAAAGCACCTATGACATCACGCTTTTTTCTTCCCATTACGTCAATATCGTCTGCATATGCGAGCAATTGCACAGACTTTTGAAAGATTGTTCCTCTGGTGTTGACGTTTGAGTTTCTTACAATCTGTTCAAGTATGATGTTGAAGAAATCGCATGACAGTTTATCGTCTTGCCTAAAACCTTTTTCGACATTAAAGGTCTCGGTGAGTTCTTTACCCGCCTTGACGGAGCAGCGTGAATTCTCCAAAGTCATCCTGCATAGTCGTACGAGTTTTGCAGGGATGCCGAAACTAGATATGGCTCTGTACAGCTCGTCTCTGTAGATACTGTCATACGCGGCCTTGAAATCGATAAAGAGATGGTGAATATCGATATTATGTTCTCGGGTTTTTTCCAAGATCTGCCGTAATGTGAAAATTTGGTCTATTGTGGACTTCTCCGGTCTAAAACCACATTGATAAGGACCTATCAAGTTGTTGACGTGGGGTTTCAGACGTTCACATATTACAGCAGACAAGATCTTATAAGCGACGTTAAGGAGGCTTATCCCTCTATAATTGGCGCAGTTGTGAGGGTCTCCTTTCTTTAGGATCGGGCATACGATACTGAGGTTCCATTCATCGGGCATGCTTTCTTTCGACCATATCATGCAGATCAGTTGGTGCATGCTCCTTTCCAACTGATCTCCAGCTGCCTTGAAAAGTTCGGCATCAAGGCCATCTGCACCTGCAGTCTTATTCGATTTAAGTTTGCATATAGCAAGCTTAACTTCTTCTAGGTCGGGAGGACGGCATTCTTGATCATCGTCCAGGCTGAATGGGGCAGTCTGCCTGACAGCGGAATTTGTGTCCTCATCGCCGTTAAGCAGTCTGCAGAAATGATCTTTCCAGATCTCTAGCCTAGTAGGTTCTGTCCTGTTATAATACTGATAAGCGATCGTAATGAAGGCGTATTCAAGGATAGTAGCCTTTCAGATCCGTTCTTATCGTATTCTGGCAGTCCGCTTTTTCATTTCGCGGTATGTCACTGTGACCGGGAACCCAGCAGAATCTAACGTTATGCTGTGTGCCAAGAACCCTTATCTCTTCGCGATTGAAAATAGTGGCAGAAATCGCTTTAATTGCTGCTTGGCTATCAATGAAAAAAGTTATATCAGCTGTGATTTGGAAGTTTGAAAGAACCGGTTAAATTAGACTTTCAGAAATGAAACCCGCACCTGTGCCAACTTCTATATAGATATAGACGATCCGTTCATATGAGGTGTTTCATTCTTCCAATCATGTCTATTGGAGAAGCTGGTTGAGAAGGATTTTTTAAAGTCCAGGTATGGAGTTATGTAATCCGTGCAGATATTGTTGTCTGCATATCGTGATAAAATCTATGCATGTCCTGTTTGGCTGGTTTTTCAGACATTACACTGATTTAGCTTAAGTGCGCTGTTTGCTGCCGATTCTGAAACATAGAGGATTACTTCCAAGCTCATGGTTGGTGTAGTTCCAATTGCTCCAGTGACGCAAATACACGCTGTTCTTTGTACTTTGTTTAGGGTTTTTAAATGCGTGGTTTTTCTAGCGCCTTCCACCAGACCAAATTGCCATATGATAGAATGGGGACGAAAAGAGTTAAGGCATCGACCCATAGAATCCGGTGCGTCCGTTCGCTGCCGGATTCAACTGACAGCAGTGAGTTTTACCGAACACAACGGATTGGGGTGACCCATAGAATCCGTTGCGGTGTCTCAACTCAACAAGACAACTCATGTATTGTCAGCAGAAGAGAAAATTTCAAATTGGTTTCTACTGCGCATGTCATCAGTTCTGCCGGACGCAAAAGTTAAAAGTTGGGCTACTTTTTGCGTTGCGTCCGTTGCATCCGATGCTTATGGGTCACCTCTCATAAGATCGTGTGTATTTAATCGAGCTGTCAGTTAAATCCGGCAGCGAACGGACGCAACGGATTCTATGGGTCGGGCTCTTTACTTCTCTTCTATTTTCCATTTTTCGTTGAAAAAAAGAGTAGATCCGGAGTTACTCTAAACGCCAAAAATCTACTCCCATTTGGTTGGAAGATTTACTCTAAATTCATGCACACATGCCAAAACATTTGTTCTGCCAAACGTTAAATTTAAAAGAAGTTGATTTTTTTTAAATTTGTTGTGTCAGTGTTAGGTTAAAAAAAATTGTTCAAAACAAAAAAAAAAAAACCCTCTTAGAACTATAAACTCAGTCACAAAAATCCAGACCCAAATACCAGACATGTCCGACTCCGAAGATAATTTTGACGTGTTCGCGAGTATAGAAGCAATTACTTGCTCAGCAAACCCGTACTCGTCACACGTATGCACCAGCAAGGACTTGACACGGAAGGCACATTGTCCGTGCTACGAGCTCGCTTTAGCTCCTACATTAAAGGGGCTAGACGTAGAAAGTCTACACATAATATCTGCGAAGACTCAGAGAGGGCCGCAACGGAAAGAGAATTTAAACCAACTTTTGAAACAGAAATCGAGCCGAAATCGCCTGTATTTACCGAAATCTCCTTCCAGGTAACCTCTTACGTACCACACTACGCCGCGCAATGAATTCGACCGCGATGAAGCCAGTAAATCACGCACAATCGGCAAAGCGCCGACTAGGTCCCACCTCCGACCAACCAATCGGTCGATTCATACTCAGCTATGAAGCAGAGTTGATGAACAACGTACGGAAGTGGGGGTTGAGGTTTGATTCATCGGGGAATGCGGTGGAATTCCTGGACCGTCTCGTGGAGTTGACGGCATGTTACGATATTCGTCCCGATGACATAGTGAAGGCCGTACCAGAAATACTACGTGGCATTGTAGCGTATAAAGTCTTGTGCCCAGTTCCGCAATGCTTTTCTCGACCATTTCCTACCAGCCAGATACCTCTGCAAATTGGAGGAGGAAATACTGCGCAAAAAGCAAGGGCCACGCGAAAAGGCGAAAGACTTTATTCAGGCTACCCAGTATTTAATTTACCGACATCCCCGTATAAGCATAGAAAATAGCATTGATCGCATATACGACAGTTTGCGACCCTAATACCATTTGTACGTAAAGCGGCGCGACTTTAACACATTAGAAGAACTGATAAGCTGGCAGGGGAGTACGAGTATATACGACAAGGGGAAGACCGTACATCCCACCAAGCACCACCCTGTACCTCCTGCACCTAACCGATTTAATTTTTAAAACCGACCGCCGCGATGTATTGCCGCTACCGCGACCGAATTTCAACCGTACTGATCAGATTCAATTACTATCGCACGCTAACCAGTACAACCGGTCTACATTTACCGGTTGACTTTTACTTTTTACCATTTACATACGGTGGACTGGCTCTTCATTACTTTGGAGCGAACTGCACACTTGAGCCGGTGCCGGCGGACTGAATAATTTAGAATTTACTTATTTTCTGGAAAAACAAATTAACATGAATTTCTATATGTGAACATCAGTTTAACTTCTAATACTAGTAAAATAAAACCTTAAAACAGGAGAATTTCTCGATTTGAGAGTTAACCTATCGAATTTCAATGAAAAACCTTATAACACTAACTAACAACCAAGAAGGATTTCCCTGTTCGTGTAGCTAATTAATATTACTATCTTTTTAAATGTTGTCCGTTTACATTAGCTATAAGTTTCTTAATTTTTAAAGGGGCATTCTCGTGTAGAATCAAATAAAATTTATATTTTTTTACATTATTTCAAAGTTTAACTAATTAAGAATATGTCCACAAGAATTTGTATTTTGAATTTCAAAATTCAAATTAAACGCATTTTTCTCGAAACTGTCGAAAGTGACCAACATTCCTAAGAGGGTACCTATCGTTTGTTATGTACTGAACATTATTCTGTAAATAGGCAGGATATAGATCAAGTTTAATTTTAAAAATCATAACAAGAGCGTTATATTTAAGACGTTTCAACATTTAGCCACCCCTTAAAATAACCCTCATTGCACGGTTTTGGAGGGTTTGTAACTTGGTTTGGTTCTGGATAGGGCACATGTATAAGACGAACAATAGTTTGAAGTGGGGGAGTATAGTTGTGTTATATATTGTTAATCACAGCTTTTGGTTATATTTGTTCTTATCCTTGAGAGGAATCCAATCTTTTGTGATATTTTAGAACACAACTTTGCAATATGAACGTCAAATTTCAGGTTATTGTCAATGATTACACCCAGATATTTTATTTTATTCCATTCCATTCCACATTCAAGTTCTTCACTATGCGTTTTGATACTTGCACTTAAATTTGGTTTGTTCATTAACAACCAATTATACATTGCATCCAGATCTTGCTGAAGTACAGACTCACTCTCATTGAAGTTGTTTTCACTTATATAAACTAATGTATTATCCGCAAATAAACACATTTTAGAGTTAGTCAAAGAATTTCCAATGTCGTTTATATATAATAAAAAAAGCAAAACACCCAGCACCGAACCTTGTGGCACACCAATAGAAATCTGCTCTGTATTCGAATAAGCATCCCTTACCCTTACTCTTTGCATTCTGTCAGACAAGTAGCTCTTAAACCAACAAAGTTCATAACTGCGCACACCATATTTGTAAAGTTGCTTTATCAAAATTTCTCTATCTATTGTTTCAAACGCTCGATTGAGATCTAGAAAGACAGTCAAGACAGTGTTTCCGGTCTCTATTTCCTTTTTCCATTCATTAGTTACGAAACAAATGGAGGTTTAGCAAGAGTGTGCCTGCCGAAAGCCAGACTACTCTGCACAGAGGAGTTTCCTTTCTTCAATAAATTTGGTAAGCTGTGAGCAGACTACAACCTCTAAAATTTTCTCATATATGGGCAACATATTGATTGGACTCCATTCTTCGGGACTCTTAGCATTTTTAACTTTTTCAACTGGAACAACATCAGCAACTTTTCAGCTTTGTGGAAACAATCCATTTTGGAGCGACGAGTTAATTATTTTTAGGAGTGGAGGAAACATGACTTCTTTGCACTCAAGAATTATATTACAATTTAAACCATAACCGTCATTTTTTTATTCATTGATTTAACAATTGTTTCAAGCATTTTATCATTAATTTGTTGAAATTGAAAAATTTCTTCACACTGGGTATATTTTAATTAGTCGCTATTTGTTTTGTTTCAACTTTTCCGTAGTTTCAACCATTGCGTACTTATTCTAGATTATTAATCTCTTTTCTCCGATTGCTAGAAGGGTGCCCAATTTTTTGAGACGCCCCACTTCATCATCAGCTACAATTTTTTTAACTTTTTAGTTATGTTTCTGTATTCTCTAAATTTAATTATAATTCTTGACCAGAATACCATTTGAATTTACGTTTACAGATTTATATTGTATTAAACCGAATAAATAGGGGTATAAAACCCAATACCAAAATCAAGATTAAATTTGTAATTCTATTCAACTATTTTGTTAATAAAAAAATAAAATAGTCGCCTGTTCATTGCAGAACAGCACTTGTCCTTGCAATTTAGTTGGTAGAACTAAATACGATTGATTTTGTATATTTAGGTATTACCTTAGCTCCAATTTTTTTATTTCGTTCTCGATGTGGTTGTCAATCGAGTCACAATAAGTTACTGTTATTCAAAACAACGCATAATGTTTTTTGTTTATATATATTTACAGTGAAGGACTAGAGAAGATGGAGCGGGAAAAGTTAAAACAGCTCGACAGGGACAAGGATTCTTTTTCAGCAGGTACAGCAGCTGCCCACGAGGATGATATTAATAATTTTAAGTCTATGGTAAAAAGTAGCATCACGGAAATGGTAAATATCTACAACCTAATTCCTAAGCTAAAATCGCGTCTCTCTTTCACTGTTCCTTAACAAGGAAATATTATTGTTAGCAATTTTAGACATCCCCGCCTTCCCATTTTTTTTTTTAAATTATGTTTGTTTTTCTCTTTCACTCGCTCAAAATTCATAAATTTTGGTTTAATTAAAAAATCCTAATTACAAATCAATTACAAAAATAAAAATCTAGGAAGGTGATGAAAGTTCAGGTAATGAAGAAGAAGCTAACAATACTGCCGAACATCGTGATGATACCGATGCTGATTCGGTGCTCGCACCCACAGCTTATGTGCCAACAAGCGTCTTACCAGAACGCATCCACAATTCGGGTAAAACGTATGAAGAAAAAGTCGCAGACATGGTAGGTCTCTAAAGCGCATGTGTGCAGTTCGATTCTGCAGACAATTGTGATTCATTTGTGTCCTCTTTTTGTTTTCGATTAGATGATTGGTGTACGAAAGACTTTGACGGAACTTCTTCTTGAAGTAACTAACGAAGAAATATTAAGTATAGCAAATGAAGCAATTCGAAAAAGAAGAGCAAAAGGTAGATTTTTTTTTTAAATAATTTTTGCTTTTAAACTTACAAAAAAAAAAAACTACAATTGGTTGTAAGCAAAGAAAAAAAAAAGACGAAAAGAATAGTAATTTTGTTAAGATCATTGAAATAATCGTTCTTTGTTCTATACTAGGTATGAAGACATTTTTAATATTTCTCATATCTATTTGAATTTTTTATTTGAAAAAAAAAAAGATAGAAAAAAAAACAAACAAAAAAAAAAACAAATAACAAATAAAACTTTTGTGTACATAAAGCGTCATCGGTCCAAGTTATCCGCAAAAGCGCAATACCTTCCATTACCGGCAAATTGGGTAAGTGCAATATTTTCATTATATTCTGCCTTTGTGTTTACATCATTTTATTATTCTTACTTACATATTATTATTAGAACTCAATCTCCCATTTATAATTACTCTAAGTCTTAACGAACAAATGAAAGTGTTCCGAATGCACTAAATTTGAATTACCAAAACAGTGTTTAAAATGATTACAATGGCAAGGGCAAGGTCAAGGGCAAAGGTTGGCAATTGTAAAATAAAAGCATGTATTTCACATAAGTTAGTTACTTTTACTCTGTATCTCATTCCGAAAGCGTGTCCTAAGTTTTGCTAAATGATTTGTGTTTAACTTCTTAGACTTAATAGGGGGCAGTGTTGTTGTGAATCCAGGCAAACTACCACGCTCACGTGTCCGATTCTTGAATGGCTGTCTCCTTTGAATTCCATTTAAGAATCTTTCCATTTGAAGTCTTTCTCTTCTTATAAATCCCTACGTTGCGTCTTCCGATCTTCCTAGACATCGATATGTAGTAATTTCTTAACAAGCTCGTCGCGGTACAGCTTATACAGCTCGTTGTTGTTTCTTCTTCTCCACACATTGTCTTCGCATACGGGACCAAAGATCATTCGGACAATCTTTCTTTTGAATCGACCAAGGGTTTCCTAATCCGCTTTCGATAAGGTCCATGCTTCCGCGCCGTAAAACAAGACTGAGATGATCAAGGTCTTATTTAGGGTTACCTTGGATTTTCTGGAAAGGGTTTTGTTTCTCAATTGCCTTTTTAACCCAAAGAAGCAACGGTGGGCAAGAGTTGTTCTCTGTTTGATCTCCGCACTGATGTTGTTATCCGTGTCTATAGCGGATCTTAGGTAAACGAAATCCTGTACTACCTCGAAGTTATGACTGTCTATTGTGACGTTTAATCCAATTCGTCCACGTTCTGTGTCCTGGTTTGATGACAGCATTTCGTTTTGCTAACAACCTCAGTGAAAATTTTTCTTTTCAGAACAGTGGCTGGTTAATAATCCTGTTTTGAAGGTTTTCCTATTAAGTAGGGATTTTGATTTTTTTTTTCAGAATATTCTGGAATAAAAAATTTTGAACGAATTTGAGTTACGCCAAAACTTTATTTTAGATTCTTGGCTGTGTTTTTAAAGGTGAATTTACTTACACCGCAGAAGAGCTTAGGACCGACGAATGATTTAGATTCGCCGTCTTATGACAGGTGCTTAGTGCTTTTAATGCAGCTTGGCTGTCTGGGAAAATGAAGAAGATTGCATTGGTTTTCATTTTCGATGAACTTATTTTTCTCGAACATTGGTTAATGGCAAGGACTTCAGCTGGAAAAATTGACGAGTGACTATCAAGTCTTATTGAAAAGTTCGTTCTAGGAGACTCGCTGAAGATGTTGGAACCTGTGAAAGTTTCCATTTTGGAGGCGTCACTATACCAGGCCATATCTTGCCTTGAAGTTTCTTTTTTTTTCTCCCAGTCTTCCCTGGGTTGGGGGGGGGGGGGGGGTCTTTCTGTTGATAGGCCTCCAGAGTTTAGACTGTTCCGTGTCAAAGTCAACCAAATGCAGAGTTCGTTGCATTTGTCTGTACTTGGAGTGTTTTGGTCTGCCTTCCTTTTTCTTCCTTCGCGATAGACAGATTTATCATTCCTGGGACTCAACCAACATCTTTAGCTCATCAATCCCAAGTATTGCATTCTAAATCGTGACTTGATTCTGCCACATAAGACGGGGTATATTACTCCTTCCGCGACTTCCTTGTTATGTGCTTTCTAAAACAGTGTTGATGCCCATCCGTTCTAATTAAATTTCCCGATACATGTTCTTCTAACTACATGTCGCGATACAGCGCATACAGTTCGTTGCTGAATCGGCATCTCCTTCCAACTTCTTAACATCAAAGAGAAGTCGGCTATGCTCTTGTCGCCTTTGATGGAGCAACGCGTGTCCACAAAACTGAACATGGCTTGTTAAAGGACATCTTTATTATGGATTGCTAAGAAAGATGACGTTGATTAACCTGAATTTCTTGAGTTTCTTTAAATCTACGGGTCTGTAAAGATATGGTCAATATGTTGGTTTACCAGGTATAAAATCCCACTAATTGGGTTCGAGGTGGATTTAAAGGAGGCTTATAGACAAAATTTATCTTTCATATCAACTCATCTTCAACTGCTCTCACGAGTGTGGTGAAATTCAGATGGGCCATCCACTCAGCTATGATGACTTCTTGTGCTCCGAGTCGAAAAAGAATTTTGTCATCATCTCTTTGTTCAAGTCGAGTAAATCAGAGTCCAATGGACATGCTCATGTTTTCCCTTGTTTTCGTTTAGCAGTCTCAAGAAGAGTTCTTTCCGAGTTATCAACACAGACTGTATCAATTTTGACAACCTTCTTCTGTTTCAAACTTGCACCTCTGTGAGAAGATCGTTTAACGTAGAACTCCTCTGCCGCTTCTCATGATCTACTTTTGAGAATACCGAGATTCTACTTTCATTTTGGCCTTTAGAGCTTATGGGCAGCAGAACTGGTTATTGATGCCATTAGTTTTTTGCACTTGGAATCGGTTTGATAAATTGTGAAAGACTATGACGATGCCAATAGTTCTAGTGATTTGTTGTGATAGGGGCTCCACCTTCAAATCTACGCAGCTATCACAGCAGCCTTTGAATATCGCAAGTGGAAGCTTTATCTTCATAACCTGCTATAGATAGCATACTTTTTCGCAGGGCATCTATCGCTGCTATTAAAGCAAAGGGACCCGTCATCTGCATATGTTTTTCAACAATTTTGTTACTTCGTTGTTGTAAAATAAACACATAAATAGGGTGGCGCAACAGAGCGAGGAACCCCAGGGCCTAGCGCATTTCTCGCAGCCATTGCTTTGTGAGGGAATGGAGAAGACCTATAATTTTCTGTCGGTATCGAACGGCTAGTCGGGAAAGCGCTTTTCATGGCAATGAATTTATAAACAGAGGACGTATCGCCAATTCCTCGCGAAAGGTGATACCCGTGGAAAAATATTTTTGCCTCTGTTGAGATTCGAACCACGAACTTCTGGGTTAACTTCGTTTTTGTGTTTGGTATGAAAAAGTATGCTACAAAATGCCTACAACACAAAATTTGGCAGTTGCTCTGCTTTCTTGTATCTGTCATATTCCTGGTTTCTGCTATGAATTTGAAGAAAGTGGAGACACAGCATAATTTTCGGTGTCTTAAGATCATGGATATCTGCGTATTTCATTTTCATTTCATTCAAGTCTATATACATAAGCCACTTGGAACCCGCGAAAATCCAAGACACTGTAGGCATAAGTACAATCAAGTTGGCTCATCCCGCCAAGTCCCCTTTTGTGTATTGAGCTGTGGTCCGTTACTGGAAGTATTCTCAGTAGACTTGTCGAGGCGATTATGGATTTAGTTAAGTCATCTTTCTTTCTCTTTTGTAGGACGTTGCCACAGATCAACGCAATATCTGTAATAGTTACTGACGCTTAAATTAGGAAAGCTTCTTTATTTAACCGGTATATGTATTGAATATCACAGTTCTTGTTTTTGTTTTTCTCTCTCTCTACCCAACCCCAAACGACTTCCTGTAATGTCAGCTTTATATTTCTCCAGAGTCTATGCTAGTTGCTGAGTTCCAAACTATTTGTCTATTAAATTCGTTGCTTAGTTTGTTTGGGTTAATCGAAATATATATGTGATTAAATAAATATGTGTATCCGAGCAAGCTGGAGCTTCGGAAGTATTTCTTATGTAGTACCTAAGGTAGTTTACCCCGACGGGTAACCTTTAGGACTGGGACATTTAGTTTTCTCCTTGAACGAAAGGAGACGGCAAAATAATCCAAACTCAGTAACTTTCTGCAAAGTAAATGCCAAATGTTGGCTGTTGACTTCACTATAGAACTATAGACCCATAACCGGCACTATGAATATCGAGTTCGAATGGGTGGAATTAAAATAAGCAGCCTCTTCTTATAAAGCATCATCTAAGGCTCTGAACTAGCGATTGGATGTCTTCGTTAAGTTTTGTACGTTTCTAGGTTAATTTTGTATATAAAATCTTTCAGCGTTGTTTAAAGACCTCGATCTACTATTCTTTCCTCAATCTAAGAATCTTTGAAAAGGAAGACCGTTTCATCAAATTCCATAATTAAAGATTTATTTATCGTTATGCGCTGAGCAATTCCCTTATCTTATCACCCTTTTTATGCTTTCTACACAAAATGTAAATACATAAGCATTCCTCTAGTTTTTCCTGTACCGCCAAATCAAAAACAAATAAAAAAAAAAATGTTTCCGAAAAAAGAATTAGTGCAAAAATAACTTTTAGGTCTAGAAGCATACGCAGACAGCGACACTGAAAATAGCGCATCCGACAATGACACAACTAACGACGAAGGCAAACGTTCGGATGACGATTACGATTCTGAGGAGGAGCTTAAGGTAAACGTTGAATTCGATTTTTGAATTTATTTCCCAATATCAATCCCTCTTTTTCTTCGTCAGGCCAACATAAGAATACGCCAACGCGCTTTTTTGAAAACCATTGAAGAAATCGAAGATACAATTGAAGCGACTGCAGTGCGAGAAGATCTTCTGTTAAAAGAACATCGACGAGAAGAAACAAAAAACGAAGTCACACCATCTGAACCTTCAACGAAAAGAGGTCGAAGTCCACTGCAAAATAAAGCAATAGGGTTTGAAAAGGAAATCGGTGAGCCACTACAGCCTGATAAAAAATCAAACTCAAACGGTGCGTTTTTATTGAAATGAAAACAAAATATGAAAATGAAAAAAAAAAATGCTTTCTTTCGC
This sequence comes from Melanostoma mellinum, assembly GCA_914767635.1. NCBI lineage: Eukaryota > Metazoa > Arthropoda > Insecta > Diptera > Syrphidae > Melanostoma > Melanostoma mellinum. Next base: position 182,885,979 of record OU612060.1, read on the forward strand.
ATTAAAAATTTACGTTTATGGAATCCGCTTTGCAATCGTCACAAGATTGCACATCGTCCTTTAGCAACTACATTTTTTTTTATTCTCTCTAAACTCTGAACTGTGCTAATAGAAGTATTTTGTTCTTTGTGAATCATCTCATTACAGGTAAAAAGCGAAAGGAGCGCACATCTCGCTTTAGCGATAATAAAGACTCAAGAAACCGTATGACTGCTAGCTTTTATCAACCGCAAAGCATGGGATCGGGAAATTTGCCAACGCAAACGATGCCTGGTGCTTCAGCGGCTGCAGCTTTACCCCCTTTAAGCACAGCAACAGCTGGAAAATACAAACCAAGTGCCGTGAGTGCTGCTTCTACAAATCTACCTTCTTCAAATGACAAACGGTCTAGCAGCAGCAGTGCTAACAAATCGTCAAAGCAATCAACAAGCTCGTCGTCAACGCGACATCATCGTAATAACAGTAATTCCTCTACATCGTCTTCGGATTCTTCGTCAAGTAGTACAAGCAGCTCGCACAGTCGTCGCTCCAAGTATAGCAATTCGCGTCACAAACGATCTTCTACGGAACGATCGAAGCGATCGCATCGCAGCAGATCACACCGAAGCACCTCACACCGCAGTAGTCGTAGACGAGATTCTTCTGATTCTAATGACGATGATAGCTACAAAAAGCGATCATCACGTCATCACTCGCATAAAAGCCACTCCTCCTCAGCGTATTCACGAAGGCACGATCGTCGTCGTCGGTCTGATTCAAAATCTTCTCGTTCTCGGACGAGGTCAAGATCAAGATCCAGATCTACCACATACAGTTCTAGCCGACGAAACGATCGATGCTAGACAAAAGATTTTTAATTATTTTTCAGGGTCATACGCATGCAAACAATCTAATGTTTTAGTTGATTGTACAGAGCTTAAATTGAGGCAAAACTGTTTTATTTAAAAAAAAAAAGAAGATGAAAAATATGAATAACTGATGAAAAAATAACAGGCCCATATTCTTCCACATCTCCTGACCAATGCTCTCCTCTTCCTATCCCATTCCTATTGTTGCACTTCTTACATTTTCAGAAAACGTGAAAAAAGAAAATAAAAATAATAATTATTACAGAGTTCTTATCTCTCTAGCTTTGGAACTACATTTATTTACTTTCCATTTAAGCTTTTAGAATATTTAAAAAAAAACGTATAATATTTAATCTAAAATATATTTTAAAAGAAAAATCGTTGTACAGCTTCTTTTGTTCAATTATTGATGGAAAGACAATTTGATCTTCTACTACTTCTTCCTGTTACAAGCATCGTTATCGCGAAGGGATCACAGCTCTTCCACTTATCAGATTCACATCAGTGATTCCCAAATGTGCCTCTGAAAAAGTCGGCGCATTTTTTCCTTGTTCCATGTCAGCCCAAGTAAATGCAGATGTAGTTAGATTTGTCTGTACCAGGGGTGCTTAGGTCTGCCTTTCTTTTAAACCTCTGCTGGTCGTGCTCTATTTTTCCAAGATGGAATTTTCCTGAAAACCTTCATTTATTCCTAAATTCAAATCGCAATTACATATGTTTTTTCCAAACAAAGTATTTCACTCTTTCACCAAAATTCGTCGACTTTTGAAGTTCTTTTGAGTAAAATTCACAGATATGAAGTCATTGCGTTTGTTATGTTAAAATTGCTAGATTTTCTGTTTTCATCTATTGAAGCTAATACAAGACATTCGTATCAGAGCTATCTCCCAATGGACCAATAATAACATCGGTCACGCTACAATCCTGAATTTGTTTAGATCAATCCATTGTCACTCCGACTACGCCATCCGCCAATTGGTTTTTGAAAACAAGTTCCAAATCTCAATCCCCCCGAGAACTATCTGTGAAGAATTCTTGAGAGATGATTCAATTCATTTCTATACAGATGGCTCAAAAACCGAAGAGGGGATCGGCTGCGGGATGTACTTAGTCAGACTCATTTTAAGTCTCTCATTACGCCTTCCAAACCACTGTAGCGTGTTCCAAGCGGAAATTCTGGCAATCAAAGATGTCCTATCGTGGCTGAAAGAAAACGTGATACCCGCAGTTAATATCCGGATCTTCTCCGACCGTCAAGCAGCCCTCAAATCTCTCGGTGTTGTTTCTACGAACTCAATAACCGCCCTCAACTGTCGCCTATCTCCTAGGGAGATGACTGAATAGTTCAATAATCACCTTATTTGGGTGCCGGGGCACAGAGATATCCTAGGTAACTGCGAAGCGATGAACTCGCCAGAAATGAAACCGTTCTACCGAACTCAACCAGCAAGTTGAATATTGGTATACCAATAGCTACATGTAAACTCATGCTAAAACAAGAGGCAATGGATAGAACAAATTATAGGTGGGACAATATCACTACGTATGTGGCAACAAAACACATTATGGTTAGAACTAGATCCACAACGCACAAGACATTTGTTATCCACAACCAGACTGCATGTTAGCTCCGTAATCAATGTCATCACCGGACATTGTCTGTAAGGTAGAAACGCCACAAGACTCGGCGTTTCCTCTAACGACTTCTGCAGAAGCTGCTTAGACGAGGAAAAGGAAAAAACAGACCCACACCTACTCTGCTCATGGTCTGCACTCACCCTCAAAAGAAACGGCATCTAGGAAAATATTTCCCTGATGATCCAAGCGATCTGGCGAACACAGATACCCTTCATCAAAAGCACCAAATGGTTATGTTGTTTCTCCCAAATGTTAACGGTGTTCTTCAAGGTTCTATTCTAGGCCCTTTACTGTTTTGTATTTACGTTAACGAGCTTCCGTCTTTATTTGACTTGTTCTTCTCATTTATATATCATATATATCAACAAAGACCTTGAAAAATCTCAAAATGGTCAGAGTTAAACAGCCCTATCTTAAACCAACAGAAATCAAAATGTATCGTTATATCGAGGAAGGCCCCAAATCTGATTTTTCGTAAATTTGGAAATTTGGCTTTTGGAACTCATCACCACGAAATATTAAGAAAATCCAAAACGCAACAAGAATTAAACGGGTATTAATACACCACTTTCGAACTAATACAAATGTAAATAACTAAAAACTTTTAATTTAAATTTGTTTCATAACTTGCTCCAATTTCACTAACTTTTTTTATCTTGCTCTTTAAAATAAATAAATAAATAGGGTGGCGCAACAGAGCGAGGAGCCCTTGGGCCTAGCGCATTTCTCACAACCATGCCTTGTGAAGGAATGGAGAGGACCTACAATTTTCTGCCGGTTCCGAACGGCGCTTTTCAAGGGCAATGAATTTACTAACGGAGGACTTGCCAATTCCTCGCGAAAGGCGATACCCGTGGAAAAACATTTTCTTGCTCTTCACTTTGCTAAATTAGCTAATGACTAGCTTATAAGATATTATATCTTACAGTTGTTCAGCATTCATGAACTAAAATAAAATGAAAATAAAAAATAAAATAAACTTGGCAAGGAGATTCGCGAAGTGGCTCGATGTTGTCCTCGGTTGCACGAAGATACTCGTAGTTGCGTTTAGTTTAGTAAATATGAGTAAATCTTTGTGAAGTTGCTCGATATTGTGCGTAGTTGCGCGTAGGTCTGCATAGTTGCATCTAATTAAGAAGGCGCTTTTCATGACAATGAATATTTCTACTAGAATCGGCACAATCAAGTCTTTGGGACTTTGAAGCATCATTGGAATAATGCCGTCAGGGCAAATTTGTATGCTGAGAATGAGTCAACGGCCCACATTACCTTCCAATCATCTACTTATAGATTTCCTATGTTGGATCTAACGTTAGCGCTAGGGTTTCCGCGTTCTGGGGATGTCATTTGAGAACACCCCGGAAAGTGGGTGTTCATGAGTGAATTTAGGGTTTCAGAGCATGAGTCAGTCCATGTGTTATCAGGTCTTTTAAGAAAACTAGGGGTATTTTGGACCTGTTTGGGATTACGTGAGGTCGGTTTCTGTACGCCTTTGGAGCGGATAAAGATGAATAAAAACGATGGGAGTTTACGTTGACTTTTTATTAAGTCCTAACAATCGACTGTATTTTCAACTCTATTCTTTCAATATTTTAACTTTTAAAACACATATTTTTTATTTGTTCAATAATTTTTAAAGTAAAAATTAAGCTAAAAATTAAATTGGTTGTTTTAACTCTTAGATGTGCTGTGTTAGTTTGGTTTCTTCTCTTTCTAAACTTTTCTTAGGACAGAATAGATTCCTCATTTTCCGTGCTGGGAGCTATAACTTCCTCTGGTGTGCTGTATTTCGTTCTCCAACATGGCCTATGGGGATTCGTCACACGAATTTTCTCATATCGATCTGGACGCTGATCTTCTATGCTGTAATGTTTTGCGGCTTTGCGATGATTATTCAGTGCAGTACCATTGATAAATCCTTGCTCGCACACACCGCACTTGTAGGGTTTCTCACCTGTGTGTCGACGAATGTGAAGATTTAAATCGTTCGATTGGGCAAACGCTTTACTGCATTGTGTACATTTATAGGGACGTTCGCCGGTGTGCACCCGAATGTGTCGCGCTAGTTTATTGGGGCGGGCAAAGGCCTTGCCACAAGTTAAACATAAATGAGGTTTTTCACCAGTGTGTGAGCGCTTGTGTATCATTAGGTCTTGCGAACGGGGATATCCCTTATCGCAGAGGTCACATTTGTATGGCTTTTCCCCAGTGTGTCGCCTTATGTGAATGATTAGACTAGCTTGAGGAAAACTTTCACCACAGTGCGGACACAGTCCGTGCTTGTACTTATGTTTTTTTGGACCTTCGCCTGTTTCTTTGTGAGTTATCATATGACGTAGGAGGTTATCTTTTCGGGTGAATGTTCTGTTACAGTGATTGCATTGGAAGTTACCTACAATTCGGTGAGATTTTTGGTGGCGCGCCAATAAATCACGATTAGCATAGACTCTGTCGCATGTCGTGCATTGGAAGGGTGGTTCCTCTGTGTCATTTTGTACTTTCCGGCTTTTGGTTGCTTCCTGAGAGTCCATCTCCATAATAATCGCACTAGAATTTAAATACAATCTGAATGCGAAAAATTAAAAAGAAAAAATAAAACGACTTACCCAAAATCGTCTTCAAGTTTTTCCTCTTCCATTGGCTCTAACAGTTGTGACTCCGATTTTACAGATAAAGTGTCGGGCATTTCGTTATCAACAGGCGCATCAAGTTGTTGAGGCGAGACTATATAGAATCAAAACATAAAATCTTTTTGTGGTTACCTAATGTATTCTACTTTCTACTTCTTACCATATTCGGTTCTTACTCCGACTGTTTGTATTGCTTCATGGTTTGGTAATATCGCAGACTCAGTTTCTACTACCTCTGAATCTTTTTGGTACAGAATTTCACTAGCTGGCAGATCGAGAGATCCTATGTCTTCGAAATCATATTCTTCTTCGATTGGCGCTTCTGAAATTTCTTCAATAATATACTCTTCATGTTTTATATCGGTAGTTTCATCGTAATCATTTGTCTGTTGTTCCGCATTCAATTGCTTGACACTTTCAAAGTATTCATTAAGTCGTTTCTCACTTTCTTCGACTCGGAGTAAAAAATCAAATGCCTCAAGCAGTTTTTCTGTGCAACTCATACAGATACGAGTGGGTTGAACGTTTTCGTTTGCTACAACCTTTTCGATGTTGAATTGAAAATAAAATTATTTCAGTTGTTAAGATCGTAGTTTTGATTTGTATTTTCTTACCATAACATTCGAGAGTCTCCATAAGATTTCTTTCAATTCAATCCTTGTTTCGTATTCGACGCAATCGAATAGTGAATTTGAATTTTCAACATTTGTTAAACATGTTCGACATGTTAAATGATTTAAATCTACAATACTTTCCATATTTTATCGTGAAAAAACTTTTTTTAAACAAGCCAAGCTACAATCGTCAACATAAACCAAATGACGTTTTTTAAAAGTGACAGATGACAGCGGGTTGACATCTGTGCCAAGGAATGTGCAGTGTCGGTATGGAAGTTTTACAATAGACAATTCAAAAAGTAATGATGGCTCTACATGTGTCAGTAATTGATACTTAACCACGCGGCTGCATAATCAAGTCTCTGGTTCTACTCTGTGATCAAGATATGGCTAATGTAAATGAAGATTAGAAGAATAAAGAACAAGACGGAAAACCACACACGCACCACGGCATCTGCCCTCGAACTGACTTTACAAACGCCACTGGTTTCGAAATCCCAAAATAAAGTGGTGCTAGTAAATTCATTGACATTGACACAGCTTTATATTCAGCTTATGTCGTTTTCCAAAAACAAAATCACTCTTTCACTCCTTTTTCGTTTTATTTTGAAATTCGTTTTAAGCAAAGTGACAGATTTGGAGTGATTGCATTAGTAGTGGTAAACTCGCTAGATTTTTTCTTTCATGTTAAAGCAGAAAACAAGACTAAAATCATTTACTTGAATTTTAAAAACTATTTAATGGTTTTCTAAAGAAAATTTAATAACTATCGGGGGCTTTTGGAGCCAAAAAAATTAAATAGAAACTGCGGCTTGCTTTGACAAGCAGTCAGATGACAGTTTCTTTATTAGTTGGTCTTCACTCCCTTGCACCACTAACAGAAACGGGAGTGAAAAAATTACTCCAAAAAGTGTCTCCAAACTGCATTTTGGAAAACGTTTGGGAGTGATTTGGAGACTTTATCTGTCAAATCTGACATAATAACTCTCCAATTCACTCAAGATTTGGTTTTTAGAAAACGACATTATAATGGGCGCGTTCATCACAAGTTAGATTTTCAGATTAACTAACTATTCTCGGCCTCTAATTGGCCAGACGTTAAGTTTTTCAGTTGACAACTCATCAGCTGTTAGTTTTTACCGATTCAGTTTTTCAGTCAAGAAAAGCAGGCTGAAAATCTAGATTTTGTTTATTAAGCTGTCAGATGCGATAAATAACCTACATGACAATTGAACTTTACTTTGTATTTTTATGTTAGCTTTTTTTGGAAACATTTTTGTAGTGAACTTTTTCATTAAACTGAACTCTAATTTATTTTTTGGCAATTTGTCTTATAGTTAAAGGTTATTAATGAAAACCCTTACAAAAGAAATAGATTTTTAAGAAAATTATTTGCTACATTTTCGCTCGAAATTTATTCAAATTGTAGTTACACGCATATTTCTAATTACAAATATTGAAGAGAAATACTTTGGACTATATTTAATACTATTTTGAACCAACTACAAGAAATTATTTATTTCTTATCAAACCTTTCCTAGCAGAATTGAAAGGTAAATCCCAATACCATTCAAATCTGACAAAAAATTTAGAAGACCGTTCAACGCAAAACTGAATAAGTTTTTCAGTTAATCTGAAAATCTGAATTGTGATGAACGCGCCCAATGTCATTTTCCAAAAACCAAATCGGGAGTGAATTGGAGAGTTGAAGTGTCAGCTTTGACATTTCTAGTATAGCTTATCTGTCAAAAAATCACCCCAACTCTCCAAATCACTCCCGATTTCATTTGGGAGTGATATTTTATATATATACTAGCTGAGCTGACCGGCTTTGCTCGGGTCTGTAGTTTTAAGGTTCCAGTTATCGTTTTTTTCTTCCGTGAGAATTTGGGGATGAAATAATCTTTCTTACTGTGGGACTATGTGGCATCCTAATGCTGGAAGAATTTTTAAAATCTGTCCCTACTCGTTCCCGTTTCTGTTCCCACGGGATAAAAGGGATGAAATATAGTTTAAGTTACTGATAAAGGGAGATAATGTAGCACCTCTAGTGCTGAAAGAATTTTTGTCATTTGTGGAGTAATTTGTAATTTTCCGTTCCCAATCCCGTTCCTGTGGGAATATGAGGATCAAACTTTGACAGGAACCATCTCTGGACTAACCCATATCTACCCGGAAAATTTCATAGCAATCCGTTGGGTCGCGTAGGAGTTTACCCCGGACATATATACATACATACATACATACATACATCCTATTTTGTATATATAGATATTTCCCTCTTGTTCTTAATTCTTTAAGAAATGAAGGCACCAATCACCTTTACCACATCGTCACTTTTTTTTAACCTCCCGTAATATCAGCTTACGCCATCATCGGACCTATTTAGGGCCCATTAAAATTACTTTGTAACCCTTTCCTCAGTTACTTGTCCATCGACCATGTTGACCACTTGATAAAACAATTTAAATTCAAACATTCAACGACACTTAACAAATACACAATCCATTCAAGATTCCCAGCAGAAGTCTTTTTTAAACACCCTAATTGAAATTGAAAGACAGCGTGGTCGCGTGCATCGCAAAAAAAAAACATACTCGAAAAACAAAAAGCAATAAAATCATGGGCTCGGTTAGCCCCATGCCAGTGGCTGCAACCTCCCTTGAGTATCAGCTCACTACAACTGGCCAAGGAAAGGTCAGTTACTCTGGTCGCGTACATTTCGGCCATCTACTACTACCCTTTTCTTTAGGTACCTCTACCTGTCCACCCACGAATCAGCCAACGCAAAAACAACCATACACAAGAAAAGAAGGTTCTCAATTTAAGTATAGCACCAAAAGGTGCTACTACGCCACTAATATTCATCCGTTTCACAAAACAATAATAAAACCGTTACCTTTTAAACACAAAAAAAAAAAATAGTAGTTGAATAATAAAAATGGCAGAGAAAGAACAAGGATAATGATTTTTAACAAGCGTTTTTTGGGACTTAACTTATAATTGCGTGCAAAAAAACACGGCTAATGTTTCAAGAATATTGTGCCGTATTTTTTTATATTTCTGTAAGAGATTTTCACATAGTAACTAACCATACTCTTCCCTTTAATCGAGTTCAGATTTATTGCAAAAAATTTATTTTGTTATTTTGCGGCAGTTATTTTCTTCTCATCGATTTTAACACTTTTAACAAATATTTTCTTTTTACAAAAATAGATACAGAAACTTGAAACAGTTGACTTATTCTGTTTCGATCAGTTCAGAATAAGGTTATCAACCAAAGACATAAGTAAGTCTCCAAATATATGTCACTGCTGTCGAAGTTGGTGTCCATATGCAGGTAGATCGCTCTCGCTGTTGAACAAAGTGGCTTTGGAGGAAAAAAAATATTGAAAAAGTTAAACTTTTATAATAATTCCTGGCTATGGATTCCGTATCCTTTCATACAATTGCTGTCCAATTGTCTATCTATGATTCTATGTCGTCAAAAGATTCTCTCATGTAGCTTTGCTTTCAGTGATTGAAGAATATGTACCTATTTTAGTATTGCCTTATTAGTTTTGGTATGAAACTGTTTTAGATTCTTAAATACGTTTTTTAGTCAACAATAGAGTCGTTACGGAATCCAGACCCTGAATCCGAAGACCATATACATAACATACCTACACACAAGTAACCCTAAAATTATGTTTTTAAATGAAATTGGCTGTCCTCATTTAGTCGTGTGCTGTCCAATCAGTACTTAATTTGTTTATACTTAGATCTTCTACCCCTTTCTTTTCATTATTTTCGTCGCTGCAAGCTTTTACTACCTCATTATCCTGTTTGATGTTAAGGGCTTTTGTTCTCCAACATGTTTGATATGATTTCCGATAGGGATTATCAACACGAATTTTCTCAAAACGATCTGGACACTGATCTTTTGTGCTATAATGGTCTGTTGACTTGTGATGATTTCTGAGTGCAGTTCCATTGATAAATCCTTGGTGGCAGACGCCGCACTTGTAAGGTTTCTCACCTGTGTGTCGACGAATATGCAAATTTAAATCGTTCGATTGCGCAAACCCCTTGCCACATTGTGTACACTGATAAGGACGTTCGCCGGTATGCACCCGAATGTGTCGCGTTAGTTTATTGGGCCGAATGAAGGCCTTACCACAAGTTGGACAAACGTGTGGTCTCTCACCAGTATGTGAGCGTTTATGTATCATGAGATCATGCGAACGAGGATAACCCTTATCGCAAATGTCGCATTTATAAGGCTTTTCACCAGTGTGTCGCCTTATGTGAATTGCTAGACTAGTTTGGGTATAACTTTTACCACAGAACGGACATAGTTCGTGTTTGCTTTGGGTTTCTATTGAAACATTTCCTGTTTCTTTGTGGATTTTCATATGCCGCAGGAGGTTTCTCTTTCGCACGAAATGTTTGTCGCAATGATTACATTGATAGGTATCCGGAGTGTGATGTGATCTTTTGTGACGTAAAAATGATTCACGTCTATCAAAAGTTTGATCGCATACGGTGCATTCAAAGATTGGTCTTTTAGAGTCGTGTTGTTCTTTTCGGTTTTTTGTCTTAAGTTTTTTAGATTTTTTAGGTTTCTTATCTATCTTCAAACTAGTCTCACTAAAATATAGTTTCAATCTAAATACTGTGTTTTGTGGATAAATAAAACACTCACCTCAAAGTTTCTTCAAGATTTTCGTCCTTTATTGCTGCTGGCGTTTCTGGGTTTGATTTAATCGATAAGGCGTCGGAGATTTCTCCATCATCGAACACTCCATATTGATTAGGAACAGCTGTATGGGTTCAGAATTTGAGAATAAAACAAAATATTGAACTGAGGAAATACTGGATTTTGTGTTTAATGTCATAAATTGTTATTTAAAAAATTAAGCCTTAATAAACCAAGCTTTGTGTTTCGTCTGTTCAGAATCCCACGAGCATACTCGTATGATAGCTTTACAAACAAACCAACAACTTGGATTCGTTCATTTTCCGAACAAAAAATCTTGCGAATGTTTTCTGTCACAATTTTATTTTCACACCAAATTTTATGTACGTATAAAGAATTTCATTTAAAACTAAAAGCTAACTTAGAACTTACAGAAAAAACTGTTAATTTACAAAAAGAAAAAAAAATACAGAGAGGACAAATAAACCAATTTTCGTACAAAATTTTGCTTTTGAACATTTTTCTTTATGATTCATCATCTCCATGTATAATAACGACAGGCCCTTGCGTTGACTTAGCCATTGGGGTCGCTCGATATGTTCGATTGGGATTGGTCACACGAATTTTCTCAAAACGATCCCGACGTTCTTCTTCGTAATGTGAAACAGCTTTGCGGTGATTTCTTAATAGCGTCCCATTGATAAATCCTTGTCCGCATACACCACATTTGTATGGTTTTTCACCCGTATGACGACGTATGTGTAAATTTAAATCGTTTCTTTGAGCAAAACCTCTATCACATTGATTACACTTATAAGGACGTTCACCCGTGTGCACTCTGATGTGCCGGACAAGTTGATTGGCTCGTGGAAAAGCCTTTCCACAAGTCAGACATATATGAGGTTTCTCCCCAGAATGGCAGCGCTGGTGAACTATAAGATCTTGACGTCGCACATAACGCATATCACACTGATCACATCCATATGGCTTTTCACCAGTGTGTCTTTTGATATGTACGGGCAGACTCTTTTGGGGAAAATTATCACCACAGAAAGGACAAATGCCAAATTTTTCCGGAGGTTTTCTAACCCCAGTTGCAAGGTCTTTGTGTACTTGCATATGCTTAATAAGGTTTCGTTCGCGAGCATATGTTCGGTTACATTGTTTGCAGGCGAATGCCTCGGAATCTGATTTCGCGTGATTATCTTCATCATTCTGATGAGCAATTTTTTCATCTCGATCTAGTTTACGAATTTTTCTTTTTGGCTCATCATCTGTGTCTCTGTGGTGAGAAGTTTTTTCATTTCTTGGCCCATCATCTGTGTCACTTTCACTTTAATAGAGAATATTTAGAAATTTTGTTTTTTAATGAATTCACTCCACTAACCTCTTTACCTCGTGTACATCGTTGATTCGTGCTAGCAGCGACATATCCGATTTAATAGAAGCACTGTCATCAAACTCGTTGTCGTTTGTGCATACGATTCCAAGTCTAACTGTAAATAGAATTGGAATGTAATTAAAATTTTTTTAAATTAACAAATTGGTTATTTGCCTGCTTATAATGATGAGGAAAGACAGAAAAGTTATGTGTGTTGAAATCCAGTTGTGTAATCTTCATTGGAAAGAGATAAGTTGTATACTTCAACTTTGTAGATCAGCATTCGGATTTTCCAACAATTGAATGAAAATAAAAACTTTCAAGCCTGGTACAACTTACAGTAGAATAAAAAAGAACTCCACTTTGCCATCAACTAACACGCAGGTGTTCGAGGTTCGAACCCTATTCTAAAATCGGTTATTCACGGGTATCGATTCTCGGGACGAAATTCGAAGTCCTCCTATAGTCCCTCGTGCATTGTCCATATAATAAACTACGCGCTTACAAAGAATGTTAAAGAGAACATGTACTAGAACCTGGCTTTCACCTGGTTGTTTACCAAAATAAATTTTCTTTTATATTTCATTGATCACCACAGCTCATATTCAATACAATTTTCGAAAAGCCCATTTGCAAATAGGAGAACGGATCACCCGCATCATGGTTTCTAACTTTACTTTGAGAGTTTTACTATAAGAAAATCTTCTTTTTCTCTTGGAAACTACCTCAAAGACCATCTTCTCTAGATCCAGTTCCATTTTTCAACCTTGTTGTGTTTAACAAGTAAACGAGTTTTTGCGCATGAATTCGGACTCGCAGTCTGAATGAACACAATCCCGTGAATCGGTTACTTTTCCGAGGTTGGTCATACTCTGAGAATTGAAACTGTTGTAAAAGCTGTTTGTATCCAATCCAAGATAAAATCAAACCCCCTCCCACACACTTTTAAATTCCCATCCAGTGCATCCACATCCATTTCTTTTCATGTGCCGATATTTCATCAAGTTAATGTGCTTCAAATCAAGCGACCTTCGGATTATTTTTATTCAACCCTTATCTTATTTCCGGTTTACAAGAAGGGAAACAGAAATGACCCATAAGTAACTACAGAGAAGTCTCTTCTTTAAATGTAGGCATCCTTTAAAATTTTCACAATCATTTTGCAACGACATCTTACAGCTTTGACCGCCCAGAACAACTTACTTCCAGAAAACAAAGCACGATTTAGAGCAGGCTATTCAGCTGTCGATCACATATTCGTACAACGCAATATTGCTGAAACGTACACATCGCAAGGAAAAAAACTATACGCATTCTTCGTCAACTTCGAGGCAGCAATTTGATCTGGTCCCAAAATTATTCACTAGATGTACACATTCATAATAAGACCAATCCTCACATATGCCCGTCTTGTCTGTTGACCATCATTAGAGAAGGCGTCAATACTTAAGCCCATGACCAAAATCCAAAAGCTTGGTTGCATTGGTTCAACCAGTGCCATAGAACGACACCGACGGCAGCTTTAGAAACTTTCCTGTCGCCTACCCCACTAGACCCTTTTACTAAAGAGATGGCGGCCAAAAGCGCACTGCGACTCAAACAATGCAAAAATTGGAAAACAGGCATATCAGGCCATGAACCATCATGAACCATACCGATATAGACATTCAAAAAGACTACACCTCCGCTGATTGCATTCCAATGGCCCTGACATTCTTTCTGACAAGAGAATGCTGGGAGGGAAACAGGGTAATAAAAGAAAATCACATTTCCGTCTTCACAGATGGTAGAAGGGGTAGGGTCAGGTATCTTCTCAGATTACCCTTCTAAGAATAGATCAATAAAGCTTCCCGACTTCTGCAGTGTCTTTCAAGCAGAAGTACTTGCAGTGTGTGAAGCCGCAAAACACCTGTGCCCCTGTTCTGTAACTATCGCCTCGGCGACAAACGGTGGAAAATGGAACGAAATTCTATGAATTTAGTAGGATTTCGTTCCATTTTCCACCGTTTATGGCCTGCTTTTATCAAGGCGATAGTAACAGAACAGGGGCACTGGCTACGCAAAACTTGATCAACAAAAATATTGACTTCTTCATTCACAGTTAGGCGGCCATTAAAGCTATCTCATCCATTATCTCAAAATCCAGATAAGTAGTCGCAGCTATCTAAGACTGCTCAGCTGAACGAATATTGTAACTTTAATCAGGGTTCCAGGACATCGTGACATAATTGGAAATGAAATGGTGGATAAGCTGGCTAAAATCGGGTCAGCACACGAATTCAGCAAATGAACACCTCAATTCTAAGGCCACTAGAAAAAGAAAAAAAACAGAATCAAACACAACTTTCTTAAAACCTCCAATGACAGGTGGTCATCTTTAGAAACATGCCGGGTTTCCAGAAACCTTTGGCCAGATATTTCCAAGAAAAAAAAAAAACAAAATTTCTGCTCAAGCTTAGCAAGTATCGGGACTCTTGGCCCTATCGTGGTAAACTTCGGAGCGGAATTCTCTGCTATTTCCTACGATTCGGAGTGGTCTGGTGGTAGTTCTCCGATCGGCCGATCCGACGTTCTCGGATAAGTTTTTACTGCGGAAAGTTTTAGTTTTGGGATTGCAATGCGTTGCCGCATTTGTGAAAAATTTCTTACGAATTTGAATCTCCGAAAAAGAATGCGTTGCGGATAAAACTCCGCTTCGAAGGTTACCTCGATAGGTTGATTGACAATCTCACGGGCCAGAACTTATTGGGTACCCACATGATGAGAATGGGCATTGACACATTCGACTTATGTAATGGATGCCAAGGCGAAGAGGCAGTGGAAGGATCATTCCACTTCCTCTGTGAGTGTCCTAGCTTGGCCCACAATAGAAAAAAAGCCCTCCGAGAAAACTTCTTCGACGAACTGGGCGACATCTCTAACCTTCCATCAAACAGCATCCCGAAATTTACTCAGTGGGGTTTTCCAACAGTGCAGTGAATGTATCTTTTTATGAATGCATTCACTTATTCATTGCTTTACACACTATTCAGGCACCATTCATCTTAATCCAAAGCAATACACACACTGCACTCTCTTTTAGTCAACAAGACAGGTTCTCACTGTCACTCAATTAACTGAAACAATGGCATGCAATGACAATATCTGTATGCGTACTTGTGCGAATAGTCTCTAAAGCAACAAATTATCTACAGTGCAACGAATACTAACTTCACAGTGCAATACTTTGATGAAGAACACATCACACAGCAAAAAAAAAAAAAAACAAAAAATATAAATAACGCCCAAGTCAGGTCGCAAAATTTGTGTATGAACATGAAAGTCATCCCTCATCATTCGTAAACATTCACTTTTTTGTCGAATGCAAGCGAATAGTGTACCTGTTTGAGTTTGAATGGTCCATTCATTCATCATTCATGAGCACTAGCAATGCGAAGGCTCGTATTCACGAGTGTGGTGTACTTTAAGCGTGAGACTGTGTGCGGTTTGTTTTTCGGGGGATGATTCGAAAGCGCACGTGATTGCACTCATGCAGTTCCTTGGTTCCCAACCCCAATAACTCATCCATCAGCCTAACCCTCTATCTCATCCTGTTTCCCGGGAAGCACAATGGATTCTTGAGATCTAAGTGAGGTGCTACCTATTCAGAAGTCAAAAATCGTGATTTTCAATAGAAGAAGAGTGCAAAAGAGAGATGGCACTTCAACAACGAAAATGTGGAAAAGGATTTCTGAACATAAACACCTAGGAGTGATCTTCACAAGTAACTTTTGAACACCTTATAGAAAAAATTTGCCTAAGCCAAAACTGTAATATATATTCTACGTGGAACATATGCTTTTCCAACAAGTATGTAAGCCATAGCTAAGCTCTGGCAGACTGAGATTTGGCAACCAGTCATATTTCGTTTCTTCGTCCTTTTGTCAACACTCGCACTCACTAGAAACCAATATCCAGTGATTATAGCAAAGAGGTATAGTAAGCATAAGTGACGTGTACTATAAGTTTTAACAACTGGGCGCCGACAAGTTGACGCCAATCAGACTCTTCCCGAACAGCCTAACGACCAACCACCACCAAAAATTAATCATTCATATAAAATTTAATCGAAATTGATTGAGTAGTATCTAAGAAAAATAAGTATGACCTAAGAAATCAAATCCAACAGGCAGGACCTAGCTGCAACATTTGAAGAAAATCGATGAAGCTATTCAGGCTGCAGATTCATATACAGGCAGACAAACAGACAGACAGAATTGCAGAACCTACTTTCTTCGTAAACGCAAGTAAAAAAACAAGGATAATCCATTAATAGAATCTATTTTATTTATTGCTTTGCTGTTTTCTCTTGATAGCTTCCAGAATTAACCACCCTTCGTCTTCTTCATTTTTAACGGTGCCACGATATCATGATCTCGAAGGGATCACAACTATCCTACATATCTGTTTTGCACTAGTCATCCACGCGTGTGGCACGCCTTTTTATACTCCCTCCTCATCATAAATTGGGGTTATGTTTAAATCCTGAATATCTTTGTCTTTTATTAGATTTTTTTCGTTGCCTTTTGTTGTCCAAAACGCTCGATGTGGATTAGTCACACGAATTTTCTCATAACGATCCGGTCCTTTATCCTCATCCTCATAATGCGATGCTACTTTGCGATGATTTTTCAAAATCGATCCATTGATGAAGTTCTTATTGCATACGCCACACTTGTACGGTTTCTCACCCGTATGTCGACGAATGTGTAGATTCAAATCATTTGATTGGGCGAATGACTTATCACATTGATTACACTTATATGGACGTTCGCCAGTGTGTACACGAATATGTCGGGCTAAAGAATTTGTTCGAGAAAAGGCCTTGCCGCATGTTAAACACACATGTGGCTTTTCACCTGTATGCAACCGTTTGTGTAGTGTTAAGTCTTGCAGTCGGGGATAGCCTTTGTCGCATATATCACACTTGTATGGTGTTTCGCCTGTATGCCGGCGTATGTGAATAATCAGACTCGCTTCGGGAAAACTTTCACCGCAATGTGGACACAGACCACGTCTATATTTATGCTTTTTTGGAACATCCTCACTGACCTTATGAGAGATCATGTGTCTAAGCAGGTTATCTTTCTTGGTAAAACTTCGGGCACAATGACTGCACTGGAATGAACCCGAACCTAAATGGCATTTCTGATGACGGGCTAAGGTTTCTTTTTTTAAAAATAATCTCGCGCAGGTATCACATTGAAAAGGTTTTTCCGGAACTAATTCTTTTTCTTCAGTTGGCTCATCAACTGGTTCTTTCTTACCACCTTTCTTTTCTCTCTTAGTTTTCGGTGCTTTTGTTTTTGATTTTCGTTTTTTCTTAGAGACGCTAAAATACAAAACATTTGTTTAAACAACGAAAGAGTTGAAAAATTATTGACTTACTCAGCGATTTCATTAATGACTGCTTCCTCTTTTGATTGTAGATTGTTTTTTTCCGGTTCCGGTTCGCCATCCCCGATTTTACTTTCTTCAAATGTGTGATAAAACTCTGTTGATAGACAATGCTTTATTTTTGCTCAAGAGTTCAATAATGGTCTAATGACAAATTAATAAACGTGATTCAACCCCATGAGAAGCGCTCGTTTGAGGAAATAGAGAGGTGCCATGACAGAAACGAGATTCGGAAGTTTTACCAAAAGGTAAAAAGATCCTGCCAGGGTGGCAAGCCCCGAACTCAAGCCTGTAAAGACCAGCAGGGAAACATAGTTATAGAGTCACAGTCGCTACTGAGGATCTGGAAAGATCATTTCTGCAGACTGCGGTGATGAGGACACAAATTCCGCTGTCGGGCAGATTGCCCCATTCAGCTTGGACGATGATCAAGAATGCCGTCCTCCCGACCTAGAAGAAGTTAAGCTTGCTATATGCAAACTTAAATCAAATAAGACTGCAGGTGCAGATGGCCTTGATGCCGAACTTTTCAAGGCAGCTGGAGATCAGTTGGAAAGGAGCATGCACCAGCTGATCTGCATGATATGGTCGGAAGAAAGCATGCCCGATGAATGGAACCTCAGTATCGTATGCCCGATCCTAAGGAAAGCAGACCCTCACAATTGCGCCAATTATAGAGGGATAAGCCTCCTTAACGTCGCTTATAAGATCTTGTCTGCTGTAATATGTGAACGTCTGAAACCCCAAGTCAACAACTTGATAGGTCCTTGATAGGTTCACATTACGGCAGATCTTGGAAAAAACCCGAAAACATAATATCGATATTCACCATCTCTTTATCGATTTCAAGGCCGCGTATGACAGTATCTACAGAGACGAGCTGTACAGAGCCATGTCTAGTTTCGGCATCCCTGCAAAACTCGTACGACTATACAGGATGACTTTGGAGAATTCACGCTGCTCCGTCAAGGTCGGTAAAGAACTCACCGAGACCTTTAATGTCGAAAAAGGTTTAAGGCAAGGCGACAAACTGTCATGCGATTTCTTCAACATCAAACTTGAAAAGATTGTACAACACTCAAACGCCAACACCAGAAGAACAATCTTTTAAAAGTCGGTACAATTACTCGCCTATGCAGTCGATATTGACGTAATGGGAAGAAAAAAGCGTGATGTCATAGGTGCTTTTGCGAGTATTGAAACAGAAGCGGCAAAAATGGGTTTGTTGGTTAATGAGGGCAAAACGAAGTATATGCTGTCATCAAACAAGGACACAGAACATCGACGAATTGGACAAAACGTCACAATAGACAGACATAACTTCGAGGTAGTACAGGACTTCGTCTACCTAGGATCCGCTGTAGACACGGACAACAATATCAGTGCGGAGATCAAACGGAGAATAACTCTTGCCAACCGTTGCTTCTTTGGGTTAAGAAGGCAATTGAGAAACAAAACCCTCTCCAGAAAAACCAAGGTAACCTTATATAAGACCTTAATCATCCCAGTCCTGCTTTACGGCGCGGAAGCATGGACCTTATCGAAAGCGGATGAGGAAACCCTTGGTCGTTTCGAAAGAAAAATTCTCCGAATGATCTTTGGTCCCGTATGCGAAGACAATGTGTGGAGAAGAAGATACAACAACGAGCTGTATGAGCTGTACCGCGACATGGACATAGCCAGAAGAGTACGCATCGCGAGGCTACGATGGTTGGGCCATGTTGAGCGGATGGACCCAAACGCTCCGGCTCGTCGGGTGTTCGAAAGCACATTGCAGGGAAGTCGCGGAAGGGGAAGACCTCGTCTTAGGTGGCGCAATCAAGTGGATGAAGACCTCAACCGACTTGGAGTGCGAAACTGGAGAGAGCTCGCCCGAAATAGAAGTCGTTATCGAAGGATGTTGGTTGAGGCGCAGGTTCACCCCGAACTGTAATGCCCACCTAAGTAAGTAAGTAAGATTTAACCCCAGCCAAAAATGCTCTTTTGTCGCATAAGCTAAAAAGCGACGGCGGTTTGCTTTGAATACCCGAAATTTCGGTATCTTTTGCTCAATCCCTATGAAAGTGTTACTGTTTAAATTTTATCAAAGAAGAATAAACCTCAACTTTAGCCCTGGTAGAGCTGTAAACTAGCCCATTCGATAAGCTCTCATTCCATAAAGGTTGGTACTGTAACAACCGCATTAATTTGTCAAAAGCCATAATCTACCAATTTTTACATACCTGTCACAGAAGGAAGTTCAGGGAGATCACAATCCTTTGTGCCGGCTTCTGTTTTGAGTTTAAGTAATTCCATCATTTCATCGTCTTCTGGCTGAGTCGGTTCGTTCATTTCTATGGATGGAGAATCGATATCCTGAGGAAAGTCATTACTTTGTTCTTCTTCCTCTTCTTCTTTACTTTTTTTAACATCCACAAAGTAATCATTCAGACGTTTCTCGCTGCCCTCCACTTGTAGAAAAAACTCATAAGCCTTTAGTAGTTTTTCAGTGCATTCGGTACAAATACGTGCAAGTTGAATTGGTTTACTCCAGTCAATCTATAAGAAAATAGAGTCCATAACATAAAAAAGCCAAAAAAGTCTATTTTCTTACCAGAATACGTGAAAATTTCCAAAGTATTTCTTTGAGTTCTATTTTGTTTTCAAAAAAGTCCACAGAGTCATGTAAGGAATTCGATATTTCAGCATTGCTCAGACAAGTTCGACAAGTAAGTTGATCCATAATCACAAAATTATCCATTTTAATAAAGAAAACAATAATAAATTGTTTTCAGTAGCGAAAACCAAACTCGTCACCATAAATTAATTTTTTTTTTTGACACTTGGAGCAAGTGACAGCGACCGACAGAGTTGCGATTTGTTATCAAGCGACTACATGGGCAGATTCAATTGTGGTGTTGGTAGGGTAGTTTGGTTTATTTTTTTTAATTAAGGTAATGGTGGATTTATTGGGATCTGATAGTACAGAAGAACAACTAATAGTTAATAGATATAAGATATAAAATCATACATACTTCTCTGATAGAGAGAAAAGACACCGAGTGCAGACGTCTGCAATCTGTTAGTTATATGTGCAAATTATATGTGCAGATGAATGCTGGGTTTACATGCATCTGCAACTGCGGAAGTGCAGAAAAGTAAAGCGAGACGGATGAAGGTTACAAAGCACAAAAGTTAAAAAGAGAGACGAATAGGATTATGGTTGCAGATGAAAAATTATGGTTGCAGATGAACATGTTCATCTGCACCCATAATTTTTCATCTGCAACCATAACTAGGAAGTTCGTTCCCTCTCTATCAGACAAGTATGAATTTTACATCTTGTGTCTTTTTCCGATTTTCATCTGCACTTGCAGATGCATGTAAATCCACCAGAACATGTTCATCTGGTAGTATCTTAAGAGCACAGAACAGAGTAAAGCTGGAGTGCCTACCAGACTTTATTAGCCTTATTTATAAACCCATAATAGGGAGTGAATAGCGCTATGTTCCTCTTATAATACCTCTGAACAGGAAAACCTTATTTATAAAACGTTTTGAACGTAACATAGAGGTAGAATATGCTGGATGCGGATGGAGGTAGTATATCGATTGAATAGGTTTTTGTCATCGCTATTGTGAAATGAAAAGGGAGTGTTAGTACGCCGGCGGATATATAGATGGCTTTCAAAGACCGGTTTGTTTTCGATAGTAAAGTACACCTGGATATTACCGCTCAATATTATAGATATTATAGATTGTAGATAGGTAAGACATACACATCATAACTATAATGGTTTATAAATAAGAATTTATGCAACGTAGAATAGAGTGCTATTCACTTACATTACTATTCATCTGTTCACGAGCTATTTAGGGAAATCTAATAAATACGGCTGAATATAAATTGTTCTAACGACATGTTTCTGCAGCACCCCACCCCTTACCCCACCCCAAAAGCAATTTTATATTGTAACCTAAAATTAAAAATACCATAGTAAATTGTCTTTGAAATTTTAGTTGAGCATAGCATACATTACGCAAATAATAAAAACGTCGCAGGGTACAGCGAAAACACTTCTTCATGGATTCAGCATGATTAGCTAAATTCATCCGAGAATCTAAAGTCAGTCATTCATGGATAATTTTAATGAGGGGATGTTAAGTTTTAATGACAAATGACAACATTGAGTTTTCGAAGCATTGAATTCTACTCGGTTTTTAAGACACCATGTAACAATGCTGTCAAGGTCAAAATTCAATGAGCTTATCATACGCAACCGTTCCAGTTCCATATCCGAAGAGCAGGGACGTGAATTTGGAAACGAATATGAAAAGCAGAGGGTCGAGTCGTCAGCAAAACAGTTAAGTGGATTAGAAGTTTCAGACAGGAGATCATTTATGAAAATGAGGAAGAGAGTCGGAGACAAAACGGAGCCCTGGGGCACACCAGCATTTATGAAGTGGGTAGACTTGAAGCCATCCAATACAACTTGTATTGAACGGTCGGAAAGGTAGTTTCTAATCCAACGAAGAAGAGACTCATAGATACCAAAAGCACGCATTTTCGATAAGAGAGCCTGATGACAAACTCTATCAAATGCTTTAGAAATATCAAGCGCAATAATCTTACTTTCTCCAAAACAACGTAAAGATTGGTTCCACTTTTCGGTGAGATAAGCCATTAAATCACCAGTGGACTTTTTGCTACGAAAGCCGTACTATCGGTCATTAAGAAGCTTTCGTTCTTCAAGATATTTCATGAGTTGACGGTTTATCAACGTTTCCATGACCTTGGAAAGAAGGGACGTAAGTGCAATTGGACGGTAATTGGAAGGGCAGGAAGATTCACCTTTTTTAGGGACAGGCTGGACAAATGCTGTTTTCCATCTACTGGGAAAGAGCCCAGAAGAATAGGATAAATAAAAAAGCTTTCGAAGTGGTTTTGCCAGGGTTGAAGAACACCTCTTCAGAATAATAGCAGGGAATAATAGCCAAATTGCATCGCTCTTTAACTCTTTGTTCTAGTTAATTAATTTTCTAATATAAACATTTACAAATAAACAATACATTATCTATAACTATAAAACAACCTTACTATAATACAAAAATTAATTAATGGAACTCCCCGCGCGTCGCGTCGGTTGGGAGGGGAAAGGAGGCGGGGCATAATAATAATGATAATAATAATAATAATAATCTATGCGGGACAAAGTTAGTCATGCCGTTGAGAATTACGTTAGATATCATATCAGCTGATGCATCCACTTTACCGTCAAGAAAGCACAAAGGCCAGTTGAAATTTTTAAAGAAATTATTCAGGCCGTCCCAATTGGCTTTCTCGTATTGCCACACAGTTCTTTTAGGGCTTTTATCTTTTTTTACCGTGACGGAAGACGAAAAATCTACCGATGTGACACAATGGTCCGATTTGCCTAAAGGAGATGATACTACAACCCTGTATTTTTCGGGATGAGAAGTGAGAAATAGGTCAAGAGTGTTGGCCGCATGGACTTCAATATCTGGAACACGAGTGGGCTCATCACCAAGTTGAGTTAGTTCGTTAAACTCAGCGAAGATCTCAACACATTTTCCTTCGGGTGTTGTTTGGCCAGAATGTCGAAGCCAACCTGAATTGTGTACATTGAAATCGACCGCAATTGCGATTTCAGTGTGAGGATAAAGGGAAACAATTCTTAATATGAAGTCAGATAGCGCATCAAACTCGTTAGAGGTTGAATTGCTATCTAAATTTAGGCTTCTATAAATAAAACAATAATGAATGATTTGCTTGCGGACGGTGAATTTTAACCACATGAAATTAAAGTTCGTATTAGAACAAATGCCTTGGCATTGTCATGTTCAAAGAAGAGATCCGCAGAACCCCGTCCAAAAGGCAATATCGTACAACGTTTCAACAAATTCGCGACGAAAAAAAAGGCAGGCCAAAACACTCCTGGTACAAGCAAAGGCAAAAACAGCAGCATTTGGTTGGCATCAGACATGGAACAATCCAAAACCGGGAGGCTTGCCGACGCTTTCTGAGGTCAACGCGACGTACCCCACAGGCGGATCACTAGTGTGAAGCAGAAAAGTGGGAGAGTTGTGATCGCTTCAAGATCACTACTCGTAACGGCGGAAATGAAAAGAAGATTAGAAAAAAGGCCTTATTGTGGTAGAAGCTGGTAAGCAATATCATTTCGAACATAAACGGTGGGGCCATGAGAAGAAAAGAATAATGGCACTAAGCTATACCCAGGCAGGTTGAATTCTGAGGGATCAGAGTCAACACCCACCTGTGTTTCACTCAGTGCCAAAACTGCTGGCCTGCATTTTGCAGTGTGAGCGTACACAGCAAAGAAATTCGATCTTAGCCCCCTAATGTTGCTAAAATCGATCCGAAATCTACCCGACATTACTACTCACAAAAACACATAAAACAAAATATCAACCGTAGACGCTAAGTCGAATCAACAAGTGTATATCCTATTAGAAAACCAATATTTAGTGCAGGAGTGCAGCATATAGCTGATATCTTGAGCTCTTTCTATCTATGCCAATACTAATTGCTACTACTTATTATTCATAACTTTATTTCTTCATAGTGTGTTTTTATAAGTATAGTGCTGATCCTCTCATAGCTTTATCAGCTTAGTGCAGAGCGTAATAGCACGTATATTAAGGCATTATTATCAAGACTTTGATCTATAGCAATTAGTGAGGTGACTTTTCAAACAAATGTCTTGATCTATTGGAGAAAAGACAGATCGCCAAAGAAAATCAATAAGCCTCGGTCTCGCTTTATAATACCTATAATCGCAAGTAAAAATGACTTGTGAGCATCCTTACTGATTAAGTTTATTCAAAATCATTTGTGCTTTTGAGTAAATATGCTTGCGAGCTATTCGCTTGTGAACAGGGGTGAAAATGATCAAGTTCGAGCGATTGGTGAAAATAATTTGAATGTGTTTAAACTGATTTGAACTCTCTCTACTCATTTTAATCTCTGGTATACTAAAACAATATGTCGTTTCTGAAAAGGGTCAAAATACTAGGCATTGACCTCGACAAACCCAAAGATCTCGTAAACAATATCAACTTATTTAAATATAGCCAGTAAAATACGGTCAAATTCTTATTTTTTTTCCTTACATACCACAACGTCGACTGCGTGTTCACAGTTCGCACACATAACTTCAAGTTTTGATCTTTATCAGACGTCCTAAGTTTAATTAAAAGTGAGAATAAAACTAAAATTGACTTACCATTTTGATTGCCATGTTCGAAACTGTTGTCTTCATTTTCTGAACTTTCGCGGTCTTTTTTAATAAATCTCCGAAGGTAATCGTCTGAATTTTGGCAAATTGTTCGAAGTTTGTATGCAATACACAAAAAATCTTCGCATATGTTGCAGATCCTTGTCGGGAATCCGGAAGACTTTGAAATCTGTGTGTAGTTTAAGTTCAAAAGTAAAAATCACGAAACACAAGGATGAAAACATTTTTTTTGTTTGAACACAAAATCCAAAACACTCACCTCAACTCCGCAACAATTTTCAATTTTCTTTGCTAGTGAGATGTCGTGTTCGTCTTTGATAAATATAGAATTCATTATTTTTTCACTGCTTTGTAGGCATATTCTACAAACGTTTTCCTCCATGAGGAATTCAATATAGTTACTGTTTTGTTTGTGAAAATTAAAGGAAATTAAAAATTTGTGGATATATTTCACAGTATTTTTAACAATAAATAAAAAGAAGCAAATGTCAACAGAACTTAGCTGACATTAGAGATGAGGCTGGGGTGCATTTATCGATTGTGAACATTTCGATAAATAGAAATAAAGGCTGGTGGACTAATGGCAGCATTTAAAATTGGTTTTCAATAATTTTTTTTTTATTATTTAATTTCAGAATAGCACCAAATTAGCCCAAAAAAAACCTAAGAAATAATTTTTTTCAACACTCTGTTAACTTTTAGAGCAGTTTTTGTTTTCTTTGTTCAACTCATTTTCTTATGGTGTTTTGAAGCAGCTGTCAATTTAATGGCTACACAAATTGCTTCTCAGCTGGCTTCATACTCCATACCAGTTGACTTTCAATTTATAAAAAAAAAATTGTTATGGCGCATCATGTCTCTACCAATTTGCTGCATAAGCTTAAGCTCTGTTGGAGCACAAGTTTTTGAAATATTCATTTGGATTCGTGTTCTGTTACCGCCGTATTAATAAACGCGGAATAGCTGGGCTCCATGGATTAAGTGGAAAATGGTTTAAAGGTAACTTTAATTAAATGGAAAATGGTATAATTGTAACTTAAACCATGGAATAAGGCTATTCCGCGTTTATTAATACGGCGGTTAAAAATTAAAACCAGCAATTTCAATAAATCGACCAATGTGAATATCGCCCAACAAGCTTCCATTTCAATTCATTTCCATTCCAATCGATTACTCGATCCGCTGTTTGAAACGATCAAATTCCTCAAAACTTGGCAGCACTGTTATATATCTCACTTCCATTCCAATAATTTTCTTTTGCCATTTCGCCATTTCAAGAGCGAACATTTTTTCAAACGGCATTTTTAAAATTGTGAACCCGTCAGCCGTCTCGTCCTTTTTTCATTTCATTTGAGCGCGATTATTAAAATATTTCGTTATTTTATGTGTCAATTTATACATAAAAAAAAATTAAAAGTTTGATAGTCTATTAATTCATTTGATTCGAATCGAATCGACTTATGTTCAGCATGTTTAAACGGCCACTGGGAAAAGAGAACCTTCAGCAAAAGACAGAAACTGCCAAAAATGTCGGCACCATCCATGCCAAATCTACAACAGCAGCTATAAAAAAGGTAAAAACCACGATTTTTAACTTTAAACAAACATTAAATCCATCTAAAAAATCCCCATAGCCAATGGGCAATCCAATTCACAAAACTGTCGACAAGCCTGTCGCAAGCAAAGTACATTCGAATGTAGAAGAGAAACCTGTTGGCTATGCCACACGAATTATTTCTTCTTCAAAGCCCACAAATGCCAATGCCAATGCCATTGCAACTAAAAAGACTGAATCAAAACCACCAACCAGTGATGATACAAAATCACAGACGACGACTGCTTCTTCCACCACCCCCGATGAGATTGCCGCAAAAGCAACATCGTCCTTGACTGGCCAACCTAAAACTGAAACCATTGTTGAAAAGAGTGGTAGGCTGGAATTGTAGTTTAAGAATTGTTAGATAATTATTTACAAATGTTTCTTTTCAGATGGGAAAAAAGTGTGGGCTTTGTCAAATTTTGACATTGGCCGTCCGTTGGGTCGTGGAAAGTTTGGTAACGTGTATTTGGCGCGTGAAAAAGAATCAAAATTTGTAGTAGCTCTTAAAGTGCTGTTTAAAAAGCAGATCTACAACAGCAATGTTGAGCATCAAGTGCGTCGTGAAATAGAAATCCAGTCACACCTTCGACATCCACACATTTTACGCCTATATGGCTATTTCCACGATGAGGCACGCATCTATTTGATTCTGGAGTACGCGCCCAAGGGAACTCTGTACAAAGAACTGCAAAATCAACCTGAAAAACGTTTCGACGAAAAGCAGAGCGCTACATACATTAAGTCCTTAGCATCGGCCTTACGCTATTTACATGAACGCGATGTCATCCATCGTGACATCAAACCAGAGAATCTTTTGCTCGGCTACAAGGGCGAACTTAAAATTGCCGATTTTGGATGGTCTGTACATGAGCCGAACTCCATGCGAACTACACTTTGCGGCACCTTGGACTACCTACCTCCGGAGATGGTCCAGGGCAAACCACATACCAAAAACGTCGATCTTTGGAGCTTAGGTGTTTTATGCTTCGAATTATTGGTTGGACGTGCACCCTTCCATGCCGTCGACTACGATGGTACCTACAAAAAAATTATCAAAGTTGACTACAAACTACCCGAGTATGTGTCGAGAGCGGCAGCTCATTTGATGTCCAAGTTGTTGGTTCTTAACCCAGAGACACGATTGCCTTTGGATCAGGTTATTACACATCCTTGGATTACTGCCAATACAGTTTGAAGGAGCTCATCATTTTTACTAGAATGTTTTTTTTTTTTTTTAAGTTCATATATACTCAACACTGAGCCGGACAAAGAGTTTTGAAAAAGGCCACTGACTTATTTTTAACTATTTCTCTTTATTGATTATTGTTTGATTATCTATGTTGTCTCATCTCATATGTATATCTACCAGCTACCAGAAGCAGTGATTTTCTTTTATAAATAAAAATTAAAAATTTGCTCGCCAACTTTGTTGGTTTAAGCATCAATATTAGCAAAATTAAAATAGATCGGGTGATTCTTATTTCTAGATAATTAGGCATTATTTTTGATTTTATAAAAGAAGTACATATTTGGTATGCTTAACTTATGTTGTGGTACAGAGGTTCGTGGTTCGAATCCCAACAGAGGGAAAAATGTTTTTTCACGGGTATCGCCTTTCGCGAGGAATTGGCAAGTCCTCCGTTAGTACTCATTGCCATGAAAAGCGATTTTTCGATTAGCCGTTCGGAACCGGCAAACAATTGTAGGTCCCCTCCATTCCCTCACAAGGCATGGTTGTGAAAAACGCGCTAGGCCCTGGGGGTCCTCGCTCTGTTGCGTCACCCTATTTATTTATTTAACTTATGTTATAGAATGTACTCAGGGATGGGCCAACAAGTATGAATTTTGATGGTCCAAGACAAATGTATGCATATTTTAAATAGGATTCGCCTCTTTATGGATTATACAGCCTCATTAAGAGTTATGAGTTTCATGTGAACAGCTTTCCCCTCGTAAAAGATCCCATTTCACTTTTCCCTTATGAGTTTCGGAGAAAAAATTTTCCATGTTCGGAATGATTTGTTATGAGCTATTTTTCACCGTGTAATGTGAAAACATTTAGGGCAATTATTTCCCTTATTTTTTTGAGGCGAACAAGTGAACAACAAAAGCGGAAAAAATGTATAGTGGAATTTTATACAGGGAAACTCATAGAAGCATTTAAAATTGCGGGCGAACAAAAATGTTCCTGGCGAACAAAAATGTGCCTGGCGAAAAGCTGTTCACGTGAAACTAATAATAAGACTGATAAATATGTCAAGATTCTTTCAACACTGTTGCTACTCTTCGATTTTAAAGAATTGCGTGTGCGTGGACTGTAAAGGCCTTAATATAGAAAAAAAAAAAAAAAAAAAAAAAAAAAAAATGGATGGATAATACTTACGTGTGCTCAGCTTCCTTATTACAACTTCTTCTATTTCCCCACCTTGGTATAACCATAGGCACCGTACTCTAAGAAATAAAAGGAACAAATTGTGGAAAATCTTCCTTCATACTCGATCTACTGACTATTCAGCTGTCCTTGGTTCATATCTACACTTCTGTGAGCTCTAAGCTCTTCAAAACGCTTTACCAGGCTTTAAATTTGACTTTAAATTCAACTTTAAATTTGACTTTAAATTTTTGACTTTAAATTCAAATTTAAATTTTTGACCTTAAATTTGACTTTAAATTCAACTTTAAATTTGACTTTAAATTTTTGACTTTAAATTTGACTTTAAATTCAACTTTAAATTTGACTTTAAATTCAACTTTAAATTTGACTTTGAATATTTGAATTTAAATTCAACTTTTAATTTGACTTTAAATTCAACTTTAAATTTGACTTTAAATTCAACTTTAAATTTGACTTTGAATTTTTGACTTTAAATTTGACTTTAAATTTGACTTTGAATTTTTGACTTTAAATTTGACTTTAAATTTGACTTTGAATTTTTGACTTCAAATTCAACTTTAAATTTGACTTTAAATTTGACTTTAAACTCAACTTTAAATTTGATTTTAAATTCAACTTTAAATTTGACTTTAAATTTTTGACTTTAAATTTGACTTTAAATTCAACTTTAAATTTGACTTTAAATTTTTGACTTTAAATTTAACTTTAAATTCAACTTTAAATTTTTGACTTTAAATTTGACTTTAAATTTTTGACTTTAAATTCAAATTTAAATTTGACTTTAAATTTGACTTAAATTCAACTTTAAATTTGACTTTAAATTTTTGACTTTAAATTTGACTTTAAATTCAACTTTAAATTTGTCTTTAAATTTTTGACTTAAAATTTGACTTTAAATTCAAATTTAAATTTGACTTTAAATTTGACTTTAAATTTTTGACTTTAAATTTGACTTTAAATTCAACTTTAAATTCAACTTTAAATTTCACTTTAAATTTTTGACTTTAAATTTGACTTTAAATTTGACTTTAAATTTTTGACATTAATTTGACTTTAAATTCAACTTCAACTTTAAATTTGACTTTAAATTTTTGACTTTAAATTCAACTTTAAATTTGACTTTAAATTTGACTTTAAATTTTTTTACTTTAAATTTAACTTTAAATTTTTGACTTTAAATTTGACTTTAAATTCAACTTTAAATTCAACTTTAAATTTGACTTTAAATTTTTGACTTTAAATTTGACTTTAAATTCAACTTTAAATTTGACTTTAAATTTTTGACTTTAAATTCAACTTTAAATTTGACTTTAAATTTGACTTTAAATTTTTGACTTTAAATTTGACTTTAAATTTGACTTTAAATTTTTGACTTTAAATTTGACTTTAAATTTGACTTTAAATTTTTGACTTTAAATTTGACTTTAAATTCAACTTTAAATTCAACTTTAAATTTGACTTTAAATTTTTGACTTTAAATTCAACTTTAAAATCAACTTTAAATTCAACTTTAAATTTGACTTTAAATTCAACTTTAAATTCAACTTTAAATTTTTGACTTTAAATTTGACTTCAATTCAACTTTAAATTCAACTTTAAATTTTTGACTTTAAATTTTTGACTTTAAATTTGACTTCAATTCAACTTTAAATTCGACTTTAAATTCAACTCTAAAATTGAATTTAAATTTGACTTTAAATTCAACTTTAAATTTGACTTCAATTCAACTTTAAATTTGACTGTAAATTTGACTTTGAATTTTTGACTTTAAATTCAACTTTAAATTTGGCTTTAAATTTGACTTTAAATTTGACTTTAAATTCAACTTTAAATTTGACTTTAAATTCAATTTTAAATTTGACTTTAAGTTTGACTTTGAATTTTTGACTTTAAATTTGACTTTAATTTTGACTTTAAATTTTTAACTTTAAATTTGACTTCAATTCAACTTTAAATTCAGCTTTAAATTTTTGACTTTAAATTTGACTTCAATTCAACTTTAAATTCAACTTAAAATTTTTGACTTTAAATTTTTGACTTCAATTCAACTTTAAATTCAACTTTAAATTTTTGACTTTAAATTTTTGACTTTAAATTTGACTTTAAATTCAACTTTAAATTTGACTTTAAATTTTTGACTTTAAATTTGACTTTAAATTCAACTTTAAATTTTTGACTTTAAATTCAACTTTAAATTTTTGACTTTAAATTTTTGACTTTAAATTTGACTTCAATTCAACTTTAAATTCAACTTTAAATTCAACTTTAAATTTTTGATTTTAAATTTGACTTCAATTCAACTTTAAATTTGACTTTAAATTCAACTCTAAAATTGAATTTAAATTTGACTTTAAATTCAACTTTAAATTTGACTTTAAATTCAACTTTAAATTTGACTGTAAATTTGACTTTGAATTTTTGACTTTCAAATCAACTTTAAACTTGGCTTTAAATTTGACTTTAAATTTGACTTTAAATTCAACTTTAAATTTGACTTTAAATTCAACTTTAAATTTGACTTTAAATTTTTAACTTTAAATTTGACTTCAATTCAAC
Organism: Melanostoma mellinum; assembly: GCA_914767635.1. Lineage (NCBI taxonomy): Eukaryota > Metazoa > Arthropoda > Insecta > Diptera > Syrphidae > Melanostoma > Melanostoma mellinum. Next base: position 182,917,014 of record OU612060.1, read on the forward strand.
TTAAAATTTGACTTTAAATTCATTTTTAAATTTGACTTTAAATTTGACTTTAAATTTAACTTTAAATTTGACTTTAAATTTTTGACTTTAAATTCAACTTTAAATTTGACTTTAAATTTGACTTTAAATTCAACTTTAATTTTGACTTTAAATTTTTAACTTTAAATTTGACTTCAATTCAACTTTGAATTTTTGACTTTAAATTTGACTTCAATTCAACTTTAAATTCAACTTTAAATTTTTGACTTTAAATTTGACTTCAATTCAACTTTAAATTTGACTTTAAATTCAACTTTAAATTTGACTTTAAATTTGGCTTTAAATTTGACTTTAAATTTGACTTTAAATTCAACTTTAAATTTAACTTTAAATTCAATTTTAAATTTGACTTTAAATTTTTGACTTTAAATTCAACTTTAATTTGACTTTAAATTTGACTTTAAATTTTTGACTTTAAATTTGACTTTAAATTTGACTTTAAATTCAACTTTAAATTCAACTTAAAATTTGACTTTGAATTTTTGACTTTAAATTTGACTTTAAATTCAACTTTAATTTTGACTTTAAATTTTTAACTTTAAATTTGACTTCAATTCAACTTTAAATTTTTGACTTCAATTCAACTTTAAATTCAACTTTAAATTTTTGACTTTAAATTTGACTTCAATTCAACTTTAAATTTGACTTTAAATTCAACTTAAAATTTGACTTCAATTCAACTTTAAATTCAACTGTAAATTTTTGACTTTAAATTTGACTTCAATTCAACTTTAAATTTGACTTTAAATTTTTGACTTTAAACTTGACTTTAAATTTTTGACTTTAAATTTGACTTTAAATTTGACCTTAAATTTTTGACTTTAAATTCAACTTTAAATTTGACTTTAAATTTTTGACTTTAAATTTGACTTTAAATTTGACCTTAAATTTTTGACTTTAAATTCAACTTTAAATTCAACTTTAAATTTTTGACTTTAAATTTGACTTCAATTCAACTTTAAATTTGACTTTAAATTCAACTTAAAATTTGACTTCAATTCAACTTTAAATTCAACTGTAAATTTTTGACTTTAAATTTGACTTCAATTCAACTTTAAATTTGACTTTGAATTTTTGACTTTAAATTTGACTTTAATTTTGACTTTAAATTTTTAACTTTAAATTTGACTTCAATTCAACTTTAAATTCAACTTTAAATTTTTGATTTTAAATTTGACTTCAATTCAACTTTAAATTTGACTTTAAATTCAACTCTAAAATTGAATTTAAATTTGACTTTAAATTCAACTTTAAATTTGACTTTAAATGTGACTTTGAATTTTTGGCTTTAAATTCGACTTTAAATTTGACTTTAAATTTGACTTTAAATTGGACTTTAAATTCAACTTTAAATTTGACTTTAAATTCAATTTTAAATTTGACTTTAAGTTTGACTTTGAATTTTTGACTTTAAATTTGACTTTAATTTTGACTTTAAATTTTTAACTTTAAATTTGACTTCAATTCAACTTTAAATTCAGCTTTAAATTTTTGACTTTAAATTTGACTTCAATTCAACTTTAAATTTGACTTTAAATTCAACTTTAAATTTGGCTTTAAATTTGACTTTACATTTGACTTTAAATTCAACTTTAAATTTGACTTTAAATTCAATTTTAAATTTGTCTTTAAGTTTGACTTTGAATTTTTGACTTTAAATTTGACTTTAAATTTGACTTTAAATTTGACTTTAAATTTGACTTTAAATTTGACTTTAAATTCAACTTTAAATTTGACTTTAAATTTTTGAATTTAAATTTGACTTTAAGTTTGACTTTAAATTTTTGACTTTAAATTTGACTTTAAATTCAACTTTAAATTCAACTTTAAATTTTTGACTTTAAATTTTTGACTTTAAATTTGACTTTAAATTCAACTTTAAATTTGACTTTAAATTTTTGACTTTAAATTTGACTTTAAATTCAACTTTAAATTTTTGACTTTAAATTTGACTTCAATTCAACTTTAAATTTGACTTTAAATTCAACTCTAAAATTGAATTTAAATTTGACTTTAAATTCAACTTTAAATTTGACTTTAAATGTGACTTTGAATTTTTTGCTTTAAATTCGACTTTAAATTTGACTTTAAATTTGACTTTAAATTGGACTTTAAATTCAACTTTAAATTTGACTTTAAATTCAATTTTAAATTTGACTTTAAGTTTGACTTTGAATTTTTGACTTTAAATTTGACTTTAATTTTGACTTTAAATTTTTAACTTTAAATTTGACTTCAATTCAACTTTAAATTCAGCTTTAAATTTTTGACTTTAAATTTGACTTCAATTCAACTTTAAATTTGACTTTAAATTCAACTTTAAATTTGGCTTTAAATTTGACTTTACATTTGACTTTAAATTCAACTTTAAATTTGACTTTAAATTCAATTTTAAATTTGTCTTTAAGTTTGACTTTGAATTTTTGACTTTAAATTTGACTTTAAATTTGACTTTAAATTTGACTTTAAATTCAACTTTAAATTTGACTTTAAATTTTTGACTTTAAATTTTTGACTTTAAATTTGACTTTAAATTCAACTTTAAATTTGACTTTAAATTTGACTTTAAATTTGACTTTAAATTCAACTTTAAATTTGACTTTAAATTTTTGAATTTAAATTTGACTTTAAGTTTGACTTTAAATTTTTGACTTTAAATTTGACTTTAAATTCAACTTTAAATTCAACTTTAAATTTGACTTTAAATTTTTGACTTTAAATTCAACTTTAAATTTGACTTTAAATTTGACTTTAAATTTTTGACTTTAAATTTGACTTTAAATTTGACTTTAAATTTTTGACTTTAAATTTGACTTTAAATTTGACTTTAAATTTTTGACTTTAAATTTGACTTTAAATTCAACTTTAAATTCAACTTTAAATTTGACTTTAAATTTTTGACTTTAAATTCAACTTTAAAATCAACTTTAAATTCAACTTTAAATTTGACTTTAAATTCAACTTTAAATTCAACTTTAAATTTTTGACTTTAAATTTGACTTCAATTCAACTTTAAATTCAACTTTAAATTTTTGACTTTAAATTTTTGACTTTAAATTTGACTTCAATTCAACTTTAAATTCGACTTTAAATTCAACTCTAAAATTGAATTTAAATTTGACTTTAAATTCAACTTTAAATTTGACTTCAATTCAACTTTAAATTTGACTGTAAATTTGACTTTGAATTTTTGACTTTAAATTCAACTTTAAATTTGGCTTTAAATTTGACTTTAAATTTGACTTTAAATTCAACTTTAAATTTGACTTTAAATTCAATTTTAAATTTGACTTTAAGTTTGACTTTGAATTTTTGACTTTAAATTTGACTTTAATTTTGACTTTAAATTTTTAACTTTAAATTTGACTTCAATTCAACTTTAAATTCAGCTTTAAATTTTTGACTTTAAATTTGACTTCAATTCAACTTTAAATTCAACTTAAAATTTTTGACTTTAAATTTTTGACTTCAATTCAACTTTAAATTCAACTTTAAATTTTTGACTTTAAATTTTTGACTTTAAATTTGACTTTAAATTCAACTTTAAATTTGACTTTAAATTTTTGACTTTAAATTTGACTTTAAATTCAACTTTAAATTTTTGACTTTAAATTCAACTTTAAATTTTTGACTTTAAATTTTTGACTTTAAATTTGACTTCAATTCAACTTTAAATTCAACTTTAAATTCAACTTTAAATTTTTGATTTTAAATTTGACTTCAATTCAACTTTAAATTTGACTTTAAATTCAACTCTAAAATTGAATTTAAATTTGACTTTAAATTCAACTTTAAATTTGACTTTAAATTCAACTTTAAATTTGACTGTAAATTTGACTTTGAATTTTTGACTTTCAAATCAACTTTAAACTTGGCTTTAAATTTGACTTTAAATTTGACTTTAAATTCAACTTTAAATTTGACTTTAAATTCAACTTTAAATTTGACTTTAAATTTTTAACTTTAAATTTGACTTCAATTCAACTTAAAATTTGACTTTAAATTCATTTTTAAATTTGACTTTAAATTTGACTTTAAATTTAACTTTAAATTTGACTTTAAATTTTTGACTTTAAATTCAACTTTAAATTTGACTTTAAATTTGACTTTAAATTCAACTTTAATTTTGACTTTAAATTTTTAACTTTAAATTTGACTTCAATTCAACTTTGAATTTTTGACTTTAAATTTGACTTCAATTCAACTTTAAATTCAACTTTAAATTTTTGACTTTAAATTTGACTTCAATTCAACTTTAAATTTGACTTTAAATTCAACTTTAAATTTGACTTTAAATTTGGCTTTAAATTTGACTTTAAATTTGACTTTAAATTCAACTTTAAATTTAACTTTAAATTCAATTTTAAATTTGACTTTAAATTTTTGACTTTAAATTCAACTTTAATTTGACTTTAAATTTGACTTTAAATTTTTGACTTTAAATTTGACTTTAAATTTGACTTTAAATTCAACTTTAAATTCAACTTAAAATTTGACTTTGAATTTTTGACTTTAAATTTGACTTTAAATTCAACTTTAATTTTGACTTTAAATTTTTAACTTTAAATTTGACTTCAATTCAACTTTAAATTTTTGACTTCAATTCAACTTTAAATTCAACTTTAAATTTTTGACTTTAAATTTGACTTCAATTCAACTTTAAATTTGACTTTAAATTCAACTTAAAATTTGACTTCAATTCAACTTTAAATTCAACTGTAAATTTTTGACTTTAAATTTGACTTCAATTCAACTTTAAATTTGACTTTAAATTTTTGACTTTAAACTTGACTTTAAATTTTTGACTTTAAATTTGACTTTAAATTTGACCTTAAATTTTTGACTTTAAATTCAACTTTAAATTTGACTTTAAATTTTTGACTTTAAATTTGACTTTAAATTTGACCTTAAATTTTTGACTTTAAATTCAACTTTAAATTCAACTTTAAATTTTTGACTTTAAATTTGACTTCAATTCAACTTTAAATTTGACTTTAAATTCAACTTAAAATTTGACTTCAATTCAACTTTAAATTCAACTGTAAATTTTTGACTTTAAATTTGACTTCAATTCAACTTTAAATTTGACTTTGAATTTTTGACTTTAAATTTGACTTTAATTTTGACTTTAAATTTTTAACTTTAAATTTGACTTCAATTCAACTTTAAATTCAACTTTAAATTCAACTTTAAATTTTTGATTTTAAATTTGACTTCAATTCAACTTTAAATTTGACTTTAAATTCAACTCTAAAATTGAATTTAAATTTGACTTTAAATTCAACTTTAAATTTGACTTTAAATGTGACTTTGAATTTTTGGCTTTAAATTCGACTTTAAATTTGACTTTAAATTTGACTTTAAATTGGACTTTAAATTCAACTTTAAATTTGACTTTAAATTCAATTTTAAATTTGACTTTAAGTTTGACTTTGAATTTTTGACTTTAAATTTGACTTTAATTTTGACTTTAAATTTTTAACTTTAAATTTGACTTCAATTCAACTTTAAATTCAGCTTTAAATTTTTGACTTTAAATTTGACTTCAATTCAACTTTAAATTTGACTTTAAATTCAACTTTAAATTTGGCTTTAAATTTGACTTTACATTTGACTTTAAATTCAACTTTAAATTTGACTTTAAATTCAATTTTAAATTTGTCTTTAAGTTTGACTTTGAATTTTTGACTTTAAATTTGACTTTAAATTTGACTTTAAATTTGACTTTAAATTTGACTTTAAATTCAACTTTAAATTTGACTTTAAATTTTTGAATTTAAATTTGACTTTAAGTTTGACTTTAAATTTTTGACTTTAAATTTGACTTTAAATTCAACTTTAAATTCAACTTTAAATTTTTGACTTTAAATTTTTGACTTTAAATTTGACTTTAAATTCAACTTTAAATTTGACTTTAAATTTTTGACTTTAAATTTGACTTTAAATTCAACTTTAAATTTTTGACTTTAAATTTGACTTCAATTCAACTTTAAATTTGACTTTAAATTCAACTCTAAAATTGAATTTAAATTTGACTTTAAATTCAACTTTAAATTTGACTTTAAATGTGACTTTGAATTTTTTGCTTTAAATTCGACTTTAAATTTGACTTTAAATTTGACTTTAAATTGGACTTTAAATTCAACTTTAAATTTGACTTTAAATTCAATTTTAAATTTGACTTTAAGTTTGACTTTGAATTTTTGACTTTAAATTTGACTTTAATTTTGACTTTAAATTTTTAACTTTAAATTTGACTTCAATTCAACTTTAAATTCAGCTTTAAATTTTTGACTTTAAATTTGACTTCAATTCAACTTTAAATTTGACTTTAAATTCAACTTTAAATTTGGCTTTAAATTTGACTTTACATTTGACTTTAAATTCAACTTTAAATTTGACTTTAAATTCAATTTTAAATTTGTCTTTAAGTTTGACTTTGAATTTTTGACTTTAAATTTGACTTTAAATTTGACTTTAAATTTGACTTTAAATTCAACTTTAAATTTGACTTTAAATTTTTGACTTTAAATTTTTGACTTTAAATTTGACTTTAAATTCAACTTTAAATTTGACTTTAAATTTGACTTTAAATTTGACTTTAAATTCAACTTTAAATTTGACTTTAAATTTTTGAATTTAAATTTGACTTTAAGTTTGACTTTAAATTTTTGACTTTAAATTTGACTTTAAATTCAACTTTAAATTCAACTTTAAATTTTTGACTTTAAATTTTTGACTTTAAATTTGACTTTAAATTCAACTTTAAATTTGACTTTAAATTTTTGACTTTAAATTTGACTTTAAATTCAACTTTAAATTTTTGACTTTAAATTTGACTTCAATTCAACTTTAAATTTGACTTTAAATTCAACTCTAAAATTGAATTTAAATTTGACTTTAAATTCAACTTTAAATTTGACTTTAAATGTGACTTTGAATTTTTTGCTTTAAATTCGACTTTAAATTTGACTTTAAATTTGACTTTAAATTGGACTTTAAATTCAACTTTAAATTTGACTTTAAATTCAATTTTAAATTTGACTTTAAGTTTGACTTTGAATTTTTGACTTTAAATTTGACTTTAATTTTGACTTTAAATTTTTAACTTTAAATTTGACTTCAATTCAACTTTAAATTCAGCTTTAAATTTTTGACTTTAAATTTGACTTCAATTCAACTTTAAATTTGACTTTAAATTCAACTTTAAATTTGGCTTTAAATTTGACTTTACATTTGACTTTAAATTCAACTTTAAATTTGACTTTAAATTCAATTTTAAATTTGTCTTTAAGTTTGACTTTGAATTTTTGACTTTAAATTTGACTTTAAATTTGACTTTAAATTTGACTTTAAATTCAACTTTAAATTTGACTTTAAATTTTTGACTTTAAATTTTTGACTTTAAATTTGACTTTAAATTCAACTTTAAATTCCACTTTAAATTTTTGACTTTAAATTTGACTTCAATTCAACTTCAAATTTGACTTTAAATTCAACTTTAAATTTGACTTTAAATTTTTGACTTTAAATTTGACTTCAATTCAACTTTAAATTTGACTTTAAATTCAACTCTAAAATTGAATTTAAATTTGACTTAAAATTCAACTTTAAATTTGACTTCAATTCAACTTTAAATTTGACTTCAAATTTAACTTTAAATTTGACTTTGAATTTTTGACTTTAAATTCATTTTTAAATTTGACTACAAATTTTTGACTTTAAATTTGACTTTAAATTCAACTTCAAATCTGACTTTAAATTCAACTTTAAATTTGACTTTAAATTTTTGACTTCAAATTCAACTTTAAATTTGACTTTAAATTCAACTTTAAATTTGACTTTAAATTCAACTTTAAATTTGACTTTAAATTTTTGACTTTAAATTTGACTTTAAATTCAACTTTAAATTTGACTTTAAATTCAACTTTAAATTTGACTTTAAATTCAACTTTAAATTTTACTTTAAATTCAACTTTAAATTTGACTTTAAATTTTTGACTTTAAATTTGACTTTAAGTTTGACTTTAAGCTTGACTTTAAATTTTTGACTTTAAATTTGACTGCAATTCAACTTTAAATTTGACTTTAAATTCAACTCTAAAATTGAATTTAAATTTGACTTTAAATTCAACTTTAAATTTGACTTCAATTCAACTTTAAATTTGACTTTAAATTCAATTTTAAATTTGACTTTAAGTTTGACTTTGAATTTTTGACTTTAAATTTGACTTTAATTTTGACTTTAAATTTTTAACTTTAAATTTGACTTCAATTCAACTTTAAATTCAGCTTTAAATTTTTGACTTTAAATTTGACTTCAATTCAACTTTAAATTCAACTTTAAATTTTTGACTTTAAATTTGACTTCAATTCAACTTTAAATTCAACTTTAAATTTTTGACTTTAAATTTTTGACTTTAAATTTGACTTCAATTCAACTTTAAATTTGACTTTAAATTCAACTCTAAAATTGAATTTAAATTTGACTTTAAATTCAACTTTAAATTTGACTTCAATTCAACTTTAAATTTGACTGTAAATTTGACTTTGAATTTTTGACTTTAAATTCAACTTTAAATTTGGCTTTAAATTTGACTTTAAATTTGACTTTAAATTCAATTTTAAATTTGACTTTAAGTTTGACTTTGAATTTTTGACTTTAAATTTGACTTTAATTTTGACTTTAAATTTTTAACTTTAAATTTGACTTCATTTCAACTTTAAATTCAGCTTTAAATTTTTGACTTTAAATTTGACTTCAATTCAACTTTAAATTCAACTTAAAATTTTTGACTTTAAATTTTTGACTTCAATTCAACTTTAAATTCAACTTTAAATTTTTGACTTTAAATTTTTGACTTTAAATTTGACTTTAAATTCAACTTTAAATTTGACTTTAAATTTTTGACTTTAAATTTGACTTTAAATTCAACTTTAAATTTTTGACTTTAAATTCAACTTTAAATTTTACTTTAAATTCAACTTTAAATTTTACTTTGAATTTTTGACTTTAAATTCAACTTTAAATTTGACTTTAAATTTGACTTTAAATTTTTGACTTTAAATTTGACTTCAATTCAACTTTAAATTTGACTTTAAATTCAACTCTAAAATTGAATTTAAATTTGACTTTAAATTCAACTTTAAATTTGACTTCAATTCAACTTTAAATTTGACTCTAAATTTGACTGTAAATTTGACTTTAAATTCAATTTTAAATTTGACTTTAAGTTTGACTTTGAATTTTTGACTTTAAATTTGACTTTAATTTTGACTTTAAATTTTTAACTTTAAATTTGACTTCAATTCAACTTTAAATTCAACTTCAAATTCAACTTTAAATTTTTGATTTTAAATTTGACTTCAATTCAACTTTAAATTTGACTTTAAATTCAACTCTAAAATTGAATTTAAATTTGACTTTAAATTCAACTTTAAATTTGACTTTAAATTCAACTTTAAATTTGACTGTAAATTTGACTTTGAATTTTTGACTTTCAAATCAACTTTAAACTTGGCTTTAAATTTGACTTTAAATTTGACTTTAAATTCAACTCTAAATTTGACTTTAAATTTGACTTTAAATTCAACTTTAAATTTGACTTTAAATTCAATTTAAAATTTGACTTTAAGTTTGACTTTGAATTTTTGACTTTAAATTTGACTTTAATTTTGACTTTAAATTTTTAACTTTAAATTTGACTTCAATTCAACTTTAAATTCAACTTTAAATTCAACTTTAAATTTTTGATTTTAAATTTGACTTCAATTCAACTTTAAATTTGACTTTAAATTCAACTCTAAAATTGAATTTAAATTTGACTTTAAATTCAACTTTAAATTTGACTTTAAATTCAACTTTAAATTTGACTGTAAATTTGACTTTGAATTTTTGACTTTCAAATCAACTTTAAACTTGGCTTTAAATTTGACTTTAAATTCAACTTTAAATTTGACTTTAAATTCAACTTTAAATTTGACTTTAAATTTTTAACTTTAAATTTGACTTCAATTCAACTTAAAATTTGACTTTAAATTCATTTTTAAATTTGACTTTAAATTTGACTTTAAATTTAACTTTAAATTTGACTTTAAATTTTTGACTTTAAATTCAACTTTAAATTTGACTTTAAATTTGACTTTAAATTCAACTTTAATTTTGACTTTAAATTTTTGACTTTAAATTTGACTTCAATTCAACTTTAAATTCAACTTTAAATTTTTGACTTTAAATTTGACTTCAATTATACTTTAAATTTGACTTTAAATTCAACTTTAAATTTGACTTTAAATTTGGCTTTAAATTTGACTTTAAATTTGACTTTAAATTCAACTTTAAATTTAACTTTAAATTCAATTTTAAATTTGACTTTAAATTTTTGACTTTAAATTCAACTTTAAATTTGACTTTTAATTATTGACTTTAAATTTGACTTTAAATTTTTGACTTTAAATTCAACTTTAATTTGACTTTAAATTTGACTTTAAATTTTTGACTTTAAATTTGACTTTAAATTCAACTTTAAATTCAACTTAAAATTTGACTTTGAATTTTTGACTTTAAATTTGACTTTAAATTCAACTTTAATTTTGACTTTAAATTTTTAACTTTAAATTTGACTTCAATTCAACTTTAAATTTTTGACTTCAATTCAACTTTAAATTCAACTTTAAATTTTTGACTTTAAATTTGACTTCAATTCAACTTTAAATTTGACTTTAAATTTTTGACTTTAAACTTGACTTTAAATTTTTGACTTTAAATTTGACTTTAAATTTTTGAATTTAAATTTGACTTTAAATTCAACTTTAAATTCCACTTTAAATTTTTGACTTTAAATTTGACTTCAATTCAACTTTAAATTTGACTTTAAATTCAACTTTAAATTTGACTTTAAATTTTTGACTTTAAATTTGACTTCAATTCAACTTTAAATTTGACTTTAAATTCAACTCTAAAATTGAATTTAAATTTGACTTAAAATTCAACTTTAAATTTGACTTCAATTCAACTTAAAATTTGACTTCAATTCAACTTTAAATTCAACTGTAAATTTTTGACTTTAAATTTGACTTCAATTCAACTTTAAATTTGACTTTAAATTTTTGACTTTAAACTTGACTTTAAATTTTTGACTTTAAATTTGACTTTAAATTTTTGAATTTAAATTTGACTTTAAATTCAACTTTAAATTCCACTTTAAATTTTTGACTTTAAATTTGACTTCAATTCAACTTTAAATTTGACTTTAAATTCAACTTTAAATTTGACTTTAAATTTTTGACTTTAAATTTGACTTCAATTCAACTTTAAATTTGACTTTAAATTCAACTCTAAAATTGAATTTAAATTTGACTTAAAATTCAACTTTAAATTTGACTTCAATTCAACTTTAAATTTGACTTCAAATTTAACTTTAAATTTGACTTTGAATTTTTGACTTTAAATTCATTTTTAAATTTGACTACAAATTTTTGACTTTAAATTTGACTTAAAATTCAACTTCAAATCTGACTTTAAATTCAACTTTTAATTTGACTTTAAATTTTTGACTTCAAATTCAACTTTAAATTTGACTTTAAATTCAACTTTAAATTTGACTTTAAATTTTTGACTTTAAATTCAACTTTAAATTTGACTTTAAATTTTTGACTTTAAATTTGACTTTAAATTCAACTTTAAATTTGACTTTAAATTCAACTTTAAATTTTTGACTTTAAATTCAACTTTAAATTTTACTTTAAATTCAACTTTAAATTTGACTTTAAATTTTTGACTTTAAATTTGACTTTAAGTTTGACTTTAAGCTTGACTTTAAATTTTTGACTTTAAATTTGACTGCAATTCAACTTTAAATTTGACTTTAAATTCAACTCTAAAATTGAATTTAAATTTGACTTTAAATTCAACTTTAAATTTGACTTCAATTCAACTTTAAATTTGACTTTAAATTCAATTTTAAATTTGACTTTAAGTTTGACTTTGAATTTTTGACTTTAAATTTGACTTTAATTTTGACTTTAAATTTTTAACTTTAAATTTGACTTCAATTCAACTTTAAATTCAGCTTTAAATTTTTGACTTTAAATTTGACTTCAATTCAACTTTAAATTCAACTTAAAATTTTTGACTTTAAATTTTTGACTTTAAATTTGACTTTAAATTCAACTTTAAATTCAACTTTAAATTTTTGACTTTAAATTTGACTTCAATTCAATTTAAATTCAACTTTAAATTTTTGACTTTAAATTTGACTTCAATTCAACTTTAAATTCAACTTTAAATTTTTGACTTTAAATTTTTGACTTTAAATTTGACTTCAATTCAACTTTAAATTTGACTTTAAATTCAACTCTAAAATTGAATTTAAATTTGACTTTAAATTCAACTTTAAATTTGACTTCAATTCAACTTTAAATTTGACTGTAAATTTGACTTTGAATTTTTGACTTTAAATTCAACTTTAAATTTGGCTTTAAATTTGACTTTAAATTTGACTTTAAATTCAACTTTAAATTTGACTTTAAATTCAACTTTAAATTTGACTTCAATTCAACTTTAAATTTGACTTCAAATTTAACTTTAAATTTGACTTTGAATTTTTGACTTTAAATTCATTTTTAAATTTGACTACAAATTTTTGACTTTAAATTTGACTTAAAATTCAACTTCAAATCTGACTTTAAATTCAACTTTTAATTTGACTTTAAATTTTTGACTTCAAATTCAACTTTAAATTTGACTTTAAATTCAACTTTAAATTTGACTTTAAATTTTTGACTTTAAATTCAACTTTAAATTTGACTTTAAATTTTTGACTTTAAATTTGACTTTAAATTCAACTTTAAATTTGACTTTAAATTCAACTTTAAATTTTTGACTTTAAATTCAACTTTAAATTTTACTTTAAATTCAACTTTAAATTTGACTTTAAATTTTTGACTTTAAATTTGACTTTAAGTTTGACTTTAAGCTTGACTTTAAATTTTTGACTTTAAATTTGACTGCAATTCAACTTTAAATTTGACTTTAAATTCAACTCTAAAATTGAATTTAAATTTGACTTTAAATTCAACTTTAAATTTGACTTCAATTCAACTTTAAATTTGACTTTAAATTCAATTTTAAATTTGACTTTAAGTTTGACTTTGAATTTTTGACTTTAAATTTGACTTTAATTTTGACTTTAAATTTTTAACTTTAAATTTGACTTCAATTCAACTTTAAATTCAGCTTTAAATTTTTGACTTTAAATTTGACTTCAATTCAACTTTAAATTCAACTTAAAATTTTTGACTTTAAATTTTTGACTTCAATTCAACTTTAAATTCAACTTTAAATTTTTGACTTTAAATTTTTGACTTTAAATTTGACTTTAAATTCAACTTTAAATTTGACTTTAAATTTTTGACTTTAAATTTGACTTTAAATTCAACTTTTTAATTTTACTTTAAATTCAACTTTAAATTTGACTTTGAATTTTTGACTTTAAATTCAACTTTAAATTTGACTTTAAATTTGACTTTAAATTCAACTTTAAATTTGACTTTAAATTTTTGAATTTAAATTTGACTTTAAGTTTGACTTTAAATTTTTGACTTTAAATTTGACTTTAAATTTGACTTTAAATTTTTGACTTTAAATTTGACTTCAATTCAACTTTAAATTTGACTTTAAATTCAACTCTAAAATTGAATTTAAATTTGACTTTAAATTCAACTTTAAATTTGACTTCAATTCAACTTTAAATTTGACTTTAAATTTGACTGTAAATTTGACTTTGAATTTTTGACTTTAAATTCAACTTTAAATTTGGCTTTAAATTTGACTTTAAATTTGACTTTAAATTTGACTTTAAATTTTTGACTTTAAATTTGACTTCAATTCAACTTTAAATTTGACTTTAAATTCAACTCTAAAATTGAATTTAAATTTGACTTTAAATTCAACTTTAAATTTGACTTCAATTCAACTTTAAATTTGACTTTAAATTTGACTGTAAATTTGACTTTGAATTTTTGACTTTAAATTCAACTTTAAATTTGGCTTTAAATTTGACTTTAAATTTGACTTTAAATTCAACTTTAAATTTGACTTTAAATTCAATTTTAAATTTGACTTTAAGTTTGACTTTGAATTTTTGACTTTAAATTTGACTTTAATTTTGACTTTAAATTTTTAACTTTAAATTTGACTTCAATTCAACTTTAAATTCAACTTTAAATTCAACTTTAAATTTTTGATTTTAAATTTGACTTCAATTCAACTTTAAATTTGACTTTAAATTCAACTCTAAAATTGAATTTAAATTTGACTTTAAATTCAACTTTAAATTTGACTTTAAATTCAACTTTAAATTTGACTGTAAATTTGACTTTGAATTTTTGACTTTCAAATCAACTTTAAACTTGGCTTTAAATTTGACTTTAAATTTGACTTTAAATTCAACTTTAAATTTGACTTTAAATTCAACTTTAAATTTGACTTTAAATTTTTAACTTTAAATTTGACTTCAATTCAACTTAAAATTTGACTTTAAATTCAACTTTAAATTTGACTTTAAATTTTTAACTTTAAATTTGACTTCAATTCAACTTTGAATTTTTGACTTTAAATTTGACTTCAATTCAACTTTAAATTCAACTTTAAATTTTTGACTTTAAATTTGACTTCAATTATACTTTAAATTTGACTTTAAATTCAACTTTAAATTTGACTTTAAATTTGGCTTTAAATTTGACTTTAAATTTGACTTTAAATTCAACTTTAAATTTAACTTTAAATTCAATTTTAAATTTGACTTTAAATTTTTGACTTTAAATTCAACTTTAAATTTGACTTTTAATTATTGACTTTAAATTTGACTTTAAATTTTTGACTTTAAATTCAACTTTAATTTGACTTTAAATTTGACTTTAAATTTTTGACTTTAAATTTGACTTTAAATTCAACTTTAAATTCAACTTAAAATTTGACTTTGAAATTTTGACTTTAAATTTGACTTTAAATTCAACTTTAATTTTGACTTTAAATTTTTAGCTTTAAATTTGACTTCAATTCAACTTTAAATTTTTGACTTCAATTCAACTTTAAATTCAACTTTAAATTTTTGACTTTAAATTTGACTTCAATTCAACTTTAAATTTGACTTTAAATTTTTGACTTTAAATTCAACTTTAAATTTGACTTTAAATTCAACTTTAATTTTGACTTTAAATTTTTAACTTTAAATTTGACTTCAATTCAACTTTGAATTTTTGACTTTAAATTTGACTTCAATTCAACTTTAAATTCAACTTTAAATTTTTGACTTTAAATTTGACTTCAATTATACTTTAAATTTGACTTTAAATTCAACTTTAAATTTGACTTTAAATTTGGCTTTAAATTTGACTTTAAATTTGACTTTAAATTCAACTTTAAATTTAACTTTAAATTCAATTTTAAATTTGACTTTAAATTTTTGACTTTAAATTCAACTTTAAATTTGACTTTTAATTATTGACTTTAAATTTGACTTTAAATTTTTGACTTTAAATTCAACTTTAATTTGACTTTAAATTTGACTTTAAATTTTTGACTTTAAATTTGACTTTAAATTCAACTTTAAATTCAACTTAAAATTTGACTTTGAAATTTTGACTTTAAATTTGACTTTAAATTCAACTTTAATTTTGACTTTAAATTTTTAACTTTAAATTTGACTTCAATTCAACTTTAAATTTTTGACTTCAATTCAACTTTAAATTCAACTTTAAATTTTTGACTTTAAATTTGACTTCAATTCAACTTTAAATTTGACTTTAAATTCAACTTAAAATTTGACTTCAATTCAACTTTAAATTCAACTGTAAATTTTTGACTTTAAATTTGACTTCAATTCAACTTTAAATTTGACTTTAAATTTTTGACTTTAAACTTGACTTTAAATTTTTGACTTTAAATTTGACTTTAAATTTTTGAATTTAAATTTGACTTTAAGTTTGACTTTAAATTTTTGACTTTAAATTTTTGACTTTAAATTTGACTTTAAATTCAACTTTAAATTCCACTTTAAATTTTTGACTTTAAATTTGACTTCAATTCAACTTTAAATTTGACTTTAAATTCAACTTTAAATTTGACTTTAAATTTTTGACTTTAAATTTGACTTCAATTCAACTTTAAATTTGACTTTAAATTCAACTCTAAAATTGAATTTAAATTTGACTTAAAATTCAACTTTAAATTTGACTTCAATTCAACTTTAAATTTGACTTCAAATTTAACTTTAAATTTGACTTTGAATTTTTGACTTTAAATTCATTTTTAAATTTGACTACAAATTTTTGACTTTAAATTTGACTTTAAATTCAACTTCAAATCTGACTTTAAATTCAACTTTTAATTTGACTTTAAATTTTTGACTTCAAATTCAACTTTAAATTTGACTTTAAATTCAACTTTAAATTTGACTTTAAATTTTTGACTTTAAATTCAACTTTAAATTTGACTTTAAATTTTTGACTTTAAATTTGACTTTAAATTCAACTTTAAATTTGACTTTAAATTCAACTTTAAATTTTTGACTTTAAATTCAACTTTAAATTTTACTTTAAATTCAACTTTAAATTTGACTTTAAATTTTTGACTTTAAATTTGACTTTAAGTTTGACTTTAAGCTTGACTTTAAATTTTTGACTTTAAATTTGACTGCAATTCAACTTTAAATTTGACTTTAAATTCAACTCTAAAATTGAATTTAAATTTGACTTTAAATTCAACTTTAAATTTGACTTCAATTCAACTTTAAATTTGACTTTAAATTCAATTTTAAATTTGACTTTAAGTTTGACTTTGAATTTTTGACTTTAAATTTGACTTTAATTTTGACTTTAAATTTTTAACTTTAAATTTGACTTCAATTCAACTTTAAATTCAGCTTTAAATTTTTGACTTTAAATTTGACTTCAATTCAACTTTAAATTCAACTTAAAATTTTTGACTTTAAATTTTTGACTTTAAATTTGACTTTAAATTCAACTTTAAATTCAACTTTAAATTTTTAACTTTAAATTTGACTTCAATTCAACTTTAAATTCAACTTTAAATTTTTGACTTTAAATTTGACTTCAATTCAATTTAAATTCAACTTTAAATTTTTGACTTTAAATTTGACTTCAATTCAACTTTAAATTCAACTTTAAATTTTTGACTTTAAATTTTTGACTTTAAATTTGACTTCAATTCAACTTTAAATTTGACTTTAAATTCAACTCTAAAATTGAATTTAAATTTGACTTTAAATTCAACTTTAAATTTGACTTCAATTCAACTTTAAATTTGACTGTAAATTTGACTTTGAATTTTTGACTTTAAATTCAACTTTAAATTTGGCTTTAAATTTGACTTTAAATTTGACTTTAAATTCAACTTTAAATTTGACTTTAAATTCAATTTTAAATTTGACTTTAAGTTTGACTTTGAATTTTTGACTTTAAATTTGACTTTAATTTTGACTTTAAATTTTTAACTTTAAATTTGACTTCAATTCAACTTTAAATTCAGCTTTAAATTTTTGACTTTAAATTTGACTTCAATTCAACTTTAAATTCAACTTAAAATTTTTGACTTTAAATTTTTGACTTCAATTCAACTTTAAATTCAACTTTAAATTTTTGACTTTAAATTTTTGACTTTAAATTTGACTTTAAATTCAACTTTAAATTTGACTTTAAATTTTTGACTTTAAATTTGACTTTAAATTCAACTTTAAATTTTTGACTTTAAATTCAACTTTAAATTTTACTTTAAATTCAACTTTAAATTTGACTTTGAATTTTTGACTTTAAATTCAACTTTAAATTTGACTTTAAATTTGACTTTAAATTCAACTTTAAATTTGACTTTAAATTTTTGAATTTAAATTTGACTTTAAGTTTGACTTTAAATTTTTGACTTTAAATTTGACTTTAAATTTGACTTTAAATTTTTGACTTTAAATTTGACTTCAATTCAACTTTAAATTTGACTTTAAATTCAACTCTAAAATTGAATTTAAATTTGACTTTAAATTCAACTTTAAATTTGACTTCAATTCAACTTTAAATTTGACTTTAAATTCAACTCTAAAATTGAATTTAAATTTGACTTTAAATTCAACTTTAAATTTGACTTCAATTCAACTTTAAATTTGACTTTAAATTCAACTCTAAAATTGAATTTAAATTTGACTTTAAATTCAACTTTAAATTTGACTTCAATTCAACTTTAAATTTGACTGTAAATTTGACTTTGAATTTTTGACTTTAAATTCAACTTTAAATTTGGCTTTAAATTTGACTTTAAATTTGACTTTAAATTCAACTTTAAATTTGACTTTAAATTCAATTTTAAATTTGACTTTAAGTTTGACTTTGAATTTTTGACTTTAAATTTGACTTTAATTTTGACTTTAAATTTTTAACTTTAAATTTGACTTCAATTCAACTTTAAATTCAACTTTAAATTCAACTTTAAATTTTTGACTTTAAATTTGACTGTAAATTTGACTTTGAATTTTTGACTTTAAATTCAACTTTAAATTTGGCTTTAAATTTGACTTTAAATTTGACTTTAAATTCAACTTTAAATTTGACTTTAAATTCAATTTTAAATTTGACTTTAAGTTTGACTTTGAATTTTTGACTTTAAATTTGACTTTAATTTTGACTTTAAATTTTTAACTTTAAATTTGACTTCAATTCAACTTTAAATTCAACTTTAAATTCAACTTTAAATTTTTGATTTTAAATTTGACTTCAATTCAACTTTAAATTTGACTTTAAATTCAACTCTAAAATTGAATTTAAATTTGACTTTAAATTCAACTTTAAATTTGACTTTAAATTCAACTTTAAATTTGACTGTAAATTTGACTTTGAATTTTTGACTTTCAAATCAACTTTAAACTTGGCTTTAAATTTGACTTTAAATTTGACTTTAAATTCAACTTTAAATTTGACTTTAAATTCAACTTTAAATTTGACTTTAAATTCAACTTTAAATTTGACTGTAAATTTGACTTTGAATTTTTGACTTTCAAATCAACTTTAAACTTGGCTTTAAATTTGACTTTAAATTTGACTTTAAATTCAACTTTAAATTTGACTTTGAATTTTTGACTTTCAAATCAACTTTAAACTTGGCTTTAAATTTGACTTTAAATTTGACTTTAAATTCAACTTTAAATTTGACTTTAAATTCAACTTTAAATTTGACTTTAAATTTTTAACTTTAAATTTGACTTCAATTCAACTTAAAATTTGACTTTAAATTCATTTTTAAATTTGACTTTAAATTTGACTTTAAATTTAACTTTAAATTTGACTTTAAATTTTTGACTTTAAATTCAACTTTAAATTTGACTTTAAATTCAACTTTAATTTTGACTTTAAATTTTTAACTTTAAATTTGACTTCAATTCAACTTTGAATTTTTGACTTTAAATTTGACTTCAATTCAACTTTAAATTCAACTTTAAATTTTTGACTTTAAATTTGACTTCAATTCAACTTTAAATTTGACTTTAAATTCAACTTTAAATTTGACTTTAAATTTGGCTTTAAATTTGACTTTAAATTTGACTTTAAATTCAACTTTAAATTTAACTTTAAATTCAATTTTAAATTTGACTTTAAATTTTTGACTTTAAATTCAACTTTAAATTTGACTTTTAATTATTGACTTTAAATTTGACTTTAAATTTGACTTTAAATTTTTGACTTTAAATTTGACTTTAAATTTGACTTTAAATTCAACTTTAAATTCAACTTAAAATTTGACTTTGAATTTTTGACTTTAAATTTGACTTTAAATTCAACTTTAATTTTGACTTTAAATTTTTAACTTTAAATTTGACTTCAATTCAACTTTAAATTTTTGACTTCAATTCAACTTTAAATTCAACTTTAAATTTTTGACTTTAAATTTGACTTCAATTCAACTTTAAATTTGACTTTAAATTCAACTTTAAATTTGACTTTAAATTTGGCTTTAAATTTGACTTTAAATTTGACTTTAAATTCAACTTTAAATTTAACTTTAAATTCAATTTTAAATTTGACTTTAAATTTTTGACTTTAAATTCAACTTTAAATTTGACTTTTAATTATTGACTTTAAATTTGACTTTAAATTTTTGACTTTAAATTCAACTTTAATTTGACTTTAAATTTGACTTTAAATTTTTGACTTTAAATTTGACTTTAAATTTGACTTTAAATTCAACTTTAAATTCAACTTAAAATTTGACTTTGAATTTTTGACTTTAAATTTGACTTTAAATTCAACTTTAATTTTGACTTTAAATTTTTAACTTTAAATTTGACTTCAATTCAACTTTAAATTTTTGACTTCAATTCAACTTTAAATTCAACTTTAAATTTTTGACTCTAAATTTGACTTCAATTCAACTTTAAATTTGACTTTAAATTCAACTTAAAATTTGACTTCAATTCAACTTTAAATTCAACTGTAAATTTTTGACTTTAAATTTGACTTCAATTCAACTTTAAATTTGACTTTAAATTTTTGACTTTAAACTTGACTTTAAATTTTTGACTTTAAATTTGACTTTAAATTTGACCTTAAATTTTTGACTTTAAATTCAACTTTAAATTTGACTTTAAATTCAACTTTAAATTTTTGAATTTAAATTTAACTTTAAATTCAACTTTAAATTCAACTTTAAATTTTTAACTTTAAATTTGACTTCAATTCAACTTTAAATTCAACTTTAAATTTTTGACTTTAAATTTGACTTCAATTCAACTTTTAATTCAACTTTAAATTTTTGACTTTAAATTTTTGACTTTAAATTTGACTTTAAATTCAACTTTAAATTTGACTTTAAATTTTTGACTTTAAATTTGACTTCAATTCAACTTTAAATTTTTGACTTCAATTCAACTTTAAATTCAACTTTAAATTTTTGACTCTAAATTTGACTTCAATTCAACTTTAAATTTGACTTTAAATTCAACTTAAAATTTGACTTCAATTCAACTTTAAATTCAACTGTAAATTTTTGACTTTAAATTTGACTTCAATTCAACTTTAAATTTGACTTTAAATTTTTGACTTTAAACTTGACTTTAAATTTTTGACTTTAAATTTGACTTTAAATTTGACCTTAAATTTTTGACTTTAAATTCAACTTTAAATTTGACTTTAAATTTAACTTTAAATTTTTGAATTTAAATTTAACTTTAAATTCAACTTTAAATTCAACTTTAAATTTTTAACTTTAAATTTGACTTCAATTCAACTTTAAATTCAACTTTAAATTTTTGACTTTAAATTTGACTTCAATTCAACTTTTAATTCAACTTTAAATTTTTGACTTTAAATTTTTGACTTTAAATTTGACTTTAAATTCAACTTTAAATTTGACTTTAAATTTTTGACTTTAAATTTGACTTTAAATTCAACTTTAAATTTTTGACTTTAAATTCAACTTTAAATTTTACTTTAAATTCAACTTTAAATTTGACTTTAAATTTGACTTTAAATTCAACTTTAAATTTGACTTTAAATTTTTGAATTTAAATTTGACTTTAAGTTTGACTTTAAATTTTTGACTTTAAATTTGACTTCAATTCAACTTTAAATTTGACTTTAAATTTGACTGTAAATTTGACTTTGAATTTTTGACTTTAAATTCAACTTTAAATTTGGCTTTAAATTTGACTTTAAATTTGACTTTAAATTCAACTTTAAATTTGACTTTAAATTCAATTTTAAATTTGACTTTAAGTTTGACTTTGAATTTTTGACTTTAAATTTGACTTTAATTTTGACTTTAAATTTTTAACTTTAAATTTGACTTCAATTCAACTTTAAATTCAACTTTAAATTCAACTTTAAATTTTTGATTTTAAATTTGACTTCAATTCAACTTTAAATTTGACTTTAAATTCAACTCTAAAATTGAATTTAAATTTGACTTTAAATTCAACTTTAAATTTGACTTTAAATTCAACTTTAAATTTGACTGTAAATTTGACTTTGAATTTTTGACTTTCAAATCAACTTTAAACTTGGCTTTAAATTTGACTTTAAATTCAACTTTAAATTTGACTTTAAATTCAACTTTAAATTTGACTTTAAATTTTTAACTTTAAATTTGACTTCAATTCAACTTAAAATTTGACTTTAAATTCATTTTTAAATTTGACTTTAAATTTGACTTTAAATTTAACTTTAAATTTGACTTTAAATTTTTGACTTTAAATTCAACTTTAAATTTGACTTTAAATTCAACTTTAATTTTGACTTTAAATTTTTAACTTTAAATTTGACTTCAATTCAACTTTGAATTTTTGACTTTAAATTTGACTTCAATTCAACTTTAAATTCAACTTTAAATTTTTGACTTTAAATTTGACTTCAATTCAACTTTAAATTTGACTTTAAATTCAACTTTAAATTTGACTTTAAATTTGGCTTTAAATTTGACTTTAAATTTGACTTTAAATTCAACTTTAAATTTAACTTTAAATTCAATTTTAAATTTGACTTTAAATTTTTGACTTTAAATTCAACTTTAAATTTGACTTTTAATTATTGACTTTAAATTTGACTTTAAATTTGACTTTAAATTTTTGACTTTAAATTTGACTTTAAATTTGACTTTAAATTCAACTTTAAATTCAACTTAAAATTTGACTTTGAATTTTTGACTTTAAATTTGACTTTAAATTCAACTTTAATTTTGACTTTAAATTTTTAACTTTAAATTTGACTTCAATTCAACTTTAAATTTTTGACTTCAATTCAACTTTAAATTCAACTTTAAATTTTTGACTTTAAATTTGACTTCAATTCAACTTTAAATTTGACTTTAAATTCAACTTTAAATTTGACTTCAATTCAACTTTAAATTCAACTGTAAATTTTTGACTTTAAATTTGACTTCAATTCAACTTTAAATTTGACTTTAAATTTTTGACTTTAAACTTGACTTTAAATTTTTGACTTTAAATTTGACTTTAAATTTGACCTTAAATTTTTGACTTTAAATTTTTGACTTTAAATTCAACTTTAAATTTTTGAATTTAAATTTAACTTTAAATTCAACTTTGAATTCAACTTTAAATTTGACTTTAAATTTTCAAATTCAACTTTAAATTTGAATTTAAATTTGACTTTAAATTCAACTTTAAATTTGACTTTAAATTTTTGACTTTAAATTTGACTTTAAATTTTTGACTTTAAATTCAACTTTAATTTGACTTTAAATTTGACTTTAAATTTTTGACTTTAAATTCAACTTTAAATTTGACTTTTAATTATTGGCTTTAAATTTGACTTTAAATTTTTGACTTTAAATTTGACTTTAAATTTGACTTTAAATTTGACTTTGAATTTTTGACTTTAAATTCAACTTTAATTTGACTTTAAATTTGACTTTAAATTTTTGACTTTAAATTCAACTTTAAATTTGACTTTAAATTCAACTTTAAATTTGACTGTAAATTTGACTTTGAATTTTTGACTTTCAATTCAACTTTAAACTTGGCTTTAAATTTGACTTTAAATTTGATTTTAAATTCAACTTTAAATTTGACTTTAAATTCAACTTTAAATTTGACTTTAAATTTTTAACTTTAAATTTGACTTCAATTCAACTTAAAATTTTTGACTTTAAATTTGACTTTAAATTTTTGACTTTAAATTCAACTTTAATTTGACTTTAAATTTGACTTTAAATTTTTGACTTTAAATTCAACTTTAAATTTGACTTTTAATTATTGGCTTTAAATTTGACTTTAAATTTTTGACTTTAAATTTGACTTTAAATTTGACTTTGAATTTTTGACTTTAAATTCAACTTTAATTTGACTTTAAATTTGACTTTAAATTTTTGACTTTAAATTCAACTTTAAATTTGACTTTAAATTCAACTTTAAATTTGACTGTAAATTTGACTTTGAATTTTTGACTTTCAATTCAACTTTAAACTTGACTTTAAATTCAACTTTAAATTTGACTTTTAATTATTGGCTTTAAATTTGACTTTAAATTTTTGACTTTAAATTTGACTTTAAATTTGACTTTAAATTTGACTTTGAATTTTTGACTTTAAATTCAACTTTAATTTGACTTTAAATTTGACTTTAAATTTTTGACTTTAAATTCAACTTTAAATTTGACTTTAAATTCAACTTTAAATTTGACTGTAAATTTGACTTTGAATTTTTGACTTTCAATTCAACTTTAAACTTGGCTTTAAATTTGACTTTAAATTTGACTTTAAATTCAACTTTAAATTTGACTTTAAATTCAACTTTAAATTCAACTTTAAATTTTTGACTTTAAATTTGACTTCAATTCAACTTAAAATTTGACTTTAAATTCATTTTTAAATTTGACTTTAAATTTGACTTTAATTTAATTTAACTTTAAATTTGACTTTAAATTTTTGACTTTAAATTCAACTTTAAATTTGACTTTAAATTCAACTTTAAATTTGACTGTAAATTTGACTTTGAATTTTTGACTTTCAATTCAACTTTAAATTTGACTTTAAATTCAACTTTAAATTTGACTTTAAATTCAACTTTAATTTTGACTTTAAATTTTTAACTTTAAATTTGACTTCAATTCAGCTTTAAATTCAACTTT
Organism: Melanostoma mellinum; assembly: GCA_914767635.1. NCBI lineage: Eukaryota > Metazoa > Arthropoda > Insecta > Diptera > Syrphidae > Melanostoma > Melanostoma mellinum. The sequence continues at coordinate 182,941,701 of OU612060.1, forward strand.
GAATTTTTGACTTTAAATTTGACTTCAATTCAACTTTAAATTCAACTTTAAATTTTTGACTTTAAATTTGACTTCAATTCAACTTTAAATTTGACTTTAAATTCAACTTTAAATTTGACTTTAAATTTGGCTTTAAATTTGACTTTAAATTTGACTTTAAATTCAACTTTAAATTTAACTTTAAATTCAACTTTAAATTTGACTTTTAATTATTGACTTTAAATTTGACTTTAAATTTTTGACTTTAAATTTGACTTTAAATTTGACTTTAAATTCAACTTTAAATTCAACTTAAAATTTGACTTTGAATTTTTGACTTTAAATTTGACTTTAAATTCAACTTTAATTTTGACTTTAAATTTTTAACTTTAAATTTGACTTCAATTCAACTTTAAATTTTTGACTTCAATTCAACTTTAAATTCAACTTTAAATTTTTGACTTTAAATTTGACTTCAATTCAACTTTAAATTTGACTTTAAATTCAACTTTAAATTTGACTTCAATTCAACTTTAAATTCAACTGTAAATTTTTGACTTTAAATTTGACTTCAATTCAACTTTAAATTTGACTTTAAATTTTTGACTTTAAACTTGACTTTAAATTTTTGACTTTAAATTTGACTTTAAATTTGACCTTAAATTTTTGACTTTAAATTCAACTTTAAATTTGACTTTAAATTTTTGACTTTAAATTCAACTTTAAATTTTTGAATTTAAATTTAACTTTAAATTCAACTTTGAATTCAACTTTAAATTTGACTTTAAATTTTCAAATTCAACTTTAAATTTGACTTTAAATTTGACTTTAAATTCAACTTTAAATTTGACTTTAAATTTTTGACTTTAAATTTGACTTTAAATTTTTGACTTTAAATTCAACTTTAATTTGACTTTAAATTTGACTTTAAATTTTTGACTTTAAATTCAACTTTAAATTTGACTTTTAATTATTGGCTTTAAATTTGACTTTAAATTTTTGACTTTAAATTTGACTTTAAATTTGACTTTGAATTTTTGACTTTAAATTCAACTTTAATTTGACTTTAAATTTGACTTTAAATTTTTGACTTTAAATTCAACTTTAAATTTGACTTTAAATTCAACTTTAAATTTGACTGTAAATTTGACTTTGAATTTTTGACTTTCAATTCAACTTTAAACTTGGCTTTAAATTTGACTTTAAATTTGACTTTAAATTCAACTTTAAATTTGACTTTAAATTCAACTTTAAATTTGACTTTAAATTTTTAACTTTAAATTTGACTTCAATTCAACTTAAAATTTTTGACTTTAAATTTGACTTCAATTCAACTTTAAATTCAACTTTAAATTTTTGACTTTAAATTTGACTTCAATTCAACTTAAAATTTGACTTTAAATTCATTTTTAAATTTGACTTTAAATTTGACTTTAAATTTAACTTTAAATTTGACTTTAAATTTTTGACTTTAAATTCAACTTTAAATTTGACTTTAAATTTGACTTTAAATTCAACTTTAAATTTGACTGTAAATTTGACTTTGAATTTTTGACTTTCAATTCAACTTTAAATTTGACTTTAAATTCAACTTTAAATTTGACTTTAAATTCAACTTTAATTTTGACTTTAAATTTTTAACTTTAAATTTGACTTCAATTCAGCTTTAAATTCAACTTTGAATTTTTGACTTTAAATTTGACTTCAATTCAACTTTAAATTCAACTTTAAATTTTTGACTTTAAATTTGACTTCAATTCAACTTTAAATTTGACTTTAAATTCAACTTTAAATTTGACTTTAAATTTGGCTTTAAATTTGACTTTAAATTTGACTTTAAATTCAACTTTAAATTTAACTTTAAATTCAATTTTAAATTTGACTTTAAATTTTTGACTTTAAATTCAACTTTAAATTTGACTTTTAATTATTGACTTTAAATTTGACTTTAAATTTTTGACTTTAAATTCAACTTTAATTTGACTTTAAATTTGACTTTAAATTTTTGACTTTAAATTTGACTTTAAATTTGACTTTAAATTCAACTTTAAATTCAACTTAAAATTTGACTTTGAATTTTTGACTTTAAATTTGACTTTAAATTCAACTTTAATTTTGACTTTAAATTTTTAACTTTAAATTTGACTTCAATTCAACTTTAAATTTTTGACTTCAATTCAACTTTAAATTCAACTTTAAATTTTTGACTTTAAATTTGACTTCAATTCAACTTTAAATTTGACTTTAAATTCAACTTTAAATTTGACTTCAATTCAACTTTAAATTCAACTGTAAATTTTTGACTTTAAATTTGACTTCAATTCAACTTTAAATTTGACTTTAAATTTTTGACTTTAAACTTGACTTTAAATTTTTGACTTTAAATTTGACTTTAAATTTGACCTTAAATTTTTGACTTTAAATTCAACTTTAAATTTGACTTTAAATTTTTGACTTTAAATTCAACTTTAAATTTTTGAATTTAAATTTAACTTTAAATTCAACTTTGAATTCAACTTTAAATTTGACTTTAAATTTTCAAATTCAACTTTAAATTTGACTTTAAATTTGACTTTAAATTCAACTTTAAATTTGACTTTAAATTTTTGACTTTAAATTTGACTTTAAATTTTTGACTTTAAATTCAACTTTAAATTTGACTTTTAATTATTGGCTTTAAATTTGACTTTAAATTTTTGACTTTAAATTTGACTTTAAATTTGACTTTAAATTTGACTTTGAATTTTTGACTTTAAATTCAACTTTAATTTGACTTTAAATTTGACTTTAAATTTTTGACTTTAAATTCAACTTTAAATTTGACTTTAAATTCAACTTTAAATTTGACTGTAAATTTGACTTTGAATTTTTGACTTTCAATTCAACTTTAAACTTGGCTTTAAATTTGACTTTAAATTTGACTTTAAATTCAACTTTAAATTTGACTTTAAATTCAACTTTAAATTTGACTTTAAATTTTTAACTTTAAATTTGACTTCAATTCAACTTAAAATTTTTGACTTTAAATTTGACTTCAATTCAACTTTAAATTCAACTTTAAATTTTTGACTTTAAATTTGACTTCAATTCAACTTAAAATTTGACTTTAAATTCATTTTTAAATTTGACTTTAAATTTGACTTTAAATTTAACTTTAAATTTGACTTTAAATTTTTGACTTTAAATTCAACTTTAAATTTGACTTTAAATTTGACTTTAAATTCAACTTTAAATTTGACTGTAAATTTGACTTTGAATTTTTGACTTTCAATTCAACTTTAAATTTGACTTTAAATTCAACTTTAAATTTGACTTTAAATTCAACTTTAATTTTGACTTTAAATTTTTAACTTTAAATTTGACTTCAATTCAGCTTTAAATTCAACTTTGAATTTTTGACTTTAAATTTGACTTCAATTCAACTTTAAATTCAACTTTAAATTTTTGACTTTAAATTTGACTTCAATTCAACTTTAAATTTGACTTTAAATTCAACTTTAAATTTGACTTTAAATTTGGCTTTAAATTTGACTTTAAATTTGACTTTAAATTCAACTTTAAATTTAACTTTAAATTCAATTTTAAATTTGACTTTAAATTTTTGACTTTAAATTCAACTTTAAATTTGACTTTTAATTATTGACTTTAAATTTGACTTTAAATTTTTGACTTTAAATTCAACTTTAATTTGACTTTAAATTTGACTTTAAATTTTTGACTTTAAATTTGACTTTAAATTTGACTTTAAATTCAACTTTAAATTCAACTTAAAATTTGACTTTGAATTTTTGACTTTAAATTTGACTTTAAATTCAACTTTAATTTTGACTTTAAATTTTTAACTTTAAATTTGACTTCAATTCAACTTTAAATTTTTGACTTCAATTCAACTTTAAATTCAACTTTAAATTTTTGACTTTAAATTTGACTTCAATTCAACTTTAAATTTGACTTTAAATTCAACTTTAAATTTGACTTCAATTCAACTTTAAATTCAACTGTAAATTTTTGACTTTAAATTTGACTTCAATTCAACTTTAAATTTGACTTTAAATTTTTGACTTTAAACTTGACTTTAAATTTTTGACTTTAAATTTGACTTTAAATTTGACCTTAAATTTTTGACTTTAAATTCAACTTTAAATTTGACTTTAAATTTTTGACTTTAAATTCAACTTTAAATTTTTGAATTTAAATTTAACTTTAAATTCAACTTTGAATTCAACTTTAAATTTGACTTTAAATTTTCAAATTCAACTTTAAATTTGACTTTAAATTTGATTTTAAATTCAACTTTAAATTTGACTTTAAATTTTTGACTTTAAATTTGACTTTAAATTTTTGACTTTAAATTCAACTTTAATTTGACTTTAAATTTGACTTTAAATTTTTGACTTTAAATTCAACTTTAAATTTGACTTTTAATTATTGGCTTTAAATTTGACTTTAAATTTTTGACTTTAAATTTGACTTTAAATTTGACTTTAAATTTGACTTTGAATTTTTGACTTTAAATTCAACTTTAATTTGACTTTAAATTTGACTTTAAATTTTTGACTTTAAATTCAACTTTAAATTTGACTTTAAATTCAACTTTAAATTTGACTGTAAATTTGACTTTGAATTTTTGACTTTCAATTCAACTTTAAACTTGGCTTTAAATTTGACTTTAAATTTGACTTTAAATTCAACTTTAAATTTGACTTTAAATTCAACTTTAAATTTGACTTTAAATTTTTAACTTTAAATTTGACTTCAATTCAACTTAAAATTTTTGACTTTAAATTTGACTTCAATTCAACTTTAAATTCAACTTTAAATTTTTGACTTTAAATTTGACTTCAATTCAACTTAAAATTTGACTTTAAATTCATTTTTAAATTTGACTTTAAATTTGACTTTAAATTTAACTTTAAATTTGACTTTAAATTTTTGACTTTAAATTCAACTTTAAATTTGACTTTAAATTTGACTTTAAATTCAACTTTAAATTTGACTGTAAATTTGACTTTGAATTTTTGACTTTCAATTCAACTTTAAATTTGACTTTAAATTCAACTTTAAATTTGACTTTAAATTCAACTTTAATTTTGACTTTAAATTTTTAACTTTAAATTTGACTTCAATTCAGCTTTAAATTCAACTTTGAATTTTTGACTTTAAATTTGACTTCAATTCAACTTTAAATTCAACTTTAAATTTTTGACTTTAAATTTGACTTCAATTCAACTTTAAATTTGACTTTAAATTCAACTTTAAATTTGACTTTAAATTTGGCTTTAAATTTGACTTTAATTTGACTTTAAATTCAACTTTAAATTTGACTTTTAATTATTGACTTTAAATTTGACTTTAAATTTTTGACTTTAAATTCAACTTTAATTTTGACTTTAAATTTTTAACTTTAAATTTGACTTTAAATTTGACATTAAATTTTTGACTTTAAATTTGACTTTAAATTTGACTTTAAATTCAACTTTAATTTTGACTTTAAATTTTTAACTTTAAATTTGACTTCAATTCAACTTTAAATTTTTGACTTCAATTCAACTTTAAATTCAACTTTAAATTTTTGACTTTAAATTTGACTTCAATTCAACTTTAAATTTGACTTTAAATTCAACTTTAAATTTGACTTCAATTCAACTTTAAATTCAACTGTAAATTTTTGACTTTAAATTTGACTTCAATTCAACTTTAAATTTGACTTTAAATTTTTGACTTTAAACTTGACTTTAAATTTTTGACTTTAAATTTGACTTTAAATTTGACCTTAAATTTTTGACTTTAAATTCAACTTTAAATTTGACTTTAAATTTTTGACTTTAAATTCAACTTTAAATTTTTGAATTTAAATTTAACTTTAAATTCAACTTTAAATTCAACTTTAAATTTGACTTCAAATTTTCAAATTCAACTTTAAATTTGACTTTAAATTTGACTTTAAATTTTTGATTTTAAATTCAACTTTAAATTTGACTTTTAATTATTGACTTTAAATTTGACTTTAAATTTTTGACTTTAAATTCAACTTTAATTTGACTTTAAATTTGACTTTTAATTTTTGACTTTAAATTCAACTTTAAATTTGACTTTTAATTATTGACTTTAAACTTGACTTTAAATTTTTGACTTTAAATTTTACTTTGAATTCAACTTTAAATTCAACTTTAAATATACTTTAAATTCAACTTTAAATTTGACTTCAAATTCAACTTTAAATTTGACTTTAAATTTTTGACTTTAAATTTGACTTTAAATTTTTGACTTTAAATTTGACTTTAAATTCAACTTTAAATTTGACTTTTAATTTGACTTTAAATTTTTGACTTTAAATTCAACTTTAAATTTGACTTTAAATTTTTGACTTTAAATTCAACTTTAAATTTGACTTTAAATTAAACTTTAAATTTGACTTTAAATTTGATTTTAATTTTAACTTTGAATTTTTGACTTTAAATTTGACTTTAAATTTAACTTTTAATTTGACTTTAAACTTTTGACTTTAAATTCAACTTTAAATTTGACTTTAAATTTTTGACTTTAAATTTGACTTTAAATTCAACTTTAAATTCAACTTTAAATTTGACTTTAAATTCAACTTTAAATTTGAATTAAATTTTACTTTAAATTTGACTTAAATTCGAATTTACATTTGACTTTAAATTCAACTTTAAATTTGACTTCAATTCAACTTTAAATTCAACTGTAAATTTTTGACTTTAAATTTGACTTCAATTCAACTTTAAATTTGACTTTAAATTTTTGACTTTAAACTTGACTTTAAATTTTTGACTTTAAATTTGACTTTAAATTTGACCTTAAATTTTTGACTTTAAATTCAACTTTAAAATTGACTTTAAATTTTTGACTTTAAATTCAACTTTAAATTTTTGAATTTAAATTTAACTTTAAATTCAACTTTAAATTCAACTTTAAATTTGACTTTAAATTTTCAAATTCAACTTTAAATTTGACTTTAAATTTGACTTTAAATTTTTGATTTTAAATTCAACTTTAAATTTGACTTTTAATTATTGACTTTAAATTTGACTTTAAATTTTTGACTTTAAATTCAACTTTAATTTGACTTTAAATTTGACTTTAAATTTTTGACTTTAAATTCTACTTTAAATTTGACGTTTAATTATTGACTTTAAACTTGACTTTAAATTTTTGACTTTAAATTTGACTTAAAATTCAACTTTAAATTCAACTTTAAATTTGACTTTAAATTCAACTTTAAATTTGACTTTAAATTTTACTTTAAATTTGACTTAAATTCGAATTTACATTTGACTTTAAATCCAACTTTAAATTTGACTTCAATTCAACTTTAAATTCAACTGTAAATTTTTGACTTTAAATTTGACTTCAATTCAACTTTAAATTTGACTTTAAATTTTTGACTTTAAACTTGACTTTAAATTTTTGACTTTAAATTTGACTTTAAATTTGACTTTAAATTTTTGACTTTAAATTCAACTTTAAATTTTTGAATTTAAATTTAACTTTAAATTCAACTTTAAATTCAACTTTAAATTTGACTTTAAATTTTCAAATTCAACTTTAAATTTGACTTTAAATTTGACTTTAAATTTTTGATTTTAAATTCAACTTTAAATTTGACTTTTAATTATTGACTTTAAATTTGACTTTAAATTTTTGACTTTAAATTCAACTTTAATTTGACTTTAAATTTGACTTTAAATTTTTGACTTTAAATTCAACTTTAAATTTGACTTTTAATTATTGGCTTTAAATTTGACTTTAAATTTTTGACTTTAAATTCAACTTTAATTTGACTTTAAATTTGACTTTAAATTTTTGACTTTAAATTCAACTTTAAATTTGACTTTAAATTTGACTTTTAATTTGACTTTAAATTTTTGACTTTAAATTCAACTTTAAATTTGACTTTAAATTTGACTTTTAATTTGACTTCAAATTCAACTTTAAATTTGACTTTAAATTTGACTTTTAATTTGACTTTAAATTTTTGACTTTAAATTCAACTTTAAATTTGACTTTAAATTTTTGACTTTAAATTCAACTTTAAATTTGACTTTAAATTAAACTTTAAATTTGACTTTAAATTTGATTTTAATTTTAACTTTGAATTTTTGACTTTAAATTTGACTTTAAATTTAACTTTTAATTTGACTTTAAACTTTTGACTTTAAATTCAACTTTAAATTTGACTTTAAATTTTTGACTTTAAATTTGACTTTAAATTCAACTTTAAATTCAACTTTAAATTTGACTTTAAATTCAACTTTAAATTTGACTTTAAATTTTACTTTAAATTTGACTTAAATTCGAATTTACATTTGACTTTAAATTTTTGACTTTAAATTTGACTTTAAAATTGACTTTAAATTTGACTTTAAATTCAACTTTAATTTGACTTTAAATTTTTGACTTTAAATTCAACTTTAATTTGACTTTAAACTTGACTTTAAATTTTTGACTTTAAATTCAACTTTAATTTGACTTTAAACTTGACTTTAAATTTTTGACTTTAAATTTGACTTTGAATTTTTCACTTTAAATTCAACTTTAAATTCAACTTTAAATTTGACTTTGAATTTTTGACTTTAAATTTGACTTAAATTCAACTTTAAATTTGACTTTGAATTTTTGACTTTAAATTCAACTTTAAATTTGATTTTAAATTCAACTTTAATTTGACTTTAAATTTGACTTTAAATTTTTGACTTTAAATTTGACTTTAAATTTGACTTTAAATTTGACTTTGAATTTTTGACTTTAAATTCAACTTTAAATTTGACTTTAAATTTTTAACTTTAAATTTGACTTCAATTCAACTTTAAATTCAACTTAAAATTTTTGACTTTAAATTTGACTTCAATTCAAATTTAAATTCAACTTTAAATTTTTGACTTTAAATTTGACTTCAATTCAACTTAAAATTTGACTTTAAATTTAACTTTAAATTTGACTTTAAATTTTTGACTTTAAATTCAACTTTAAATTTGACTTTAAATTTTTGACTTTAAATTTGACTTTAAATTCAACTTTAAATTTGACTTTAAATTTGACTTTAAATTCAACTTTAAATTTGACTTTGAATTTTTGACTTTAAATTCAACTTAAAATTTGACTTTAAATTCAACTTTAAATTTGACTTTAAATTTTTGACTTTAAATTCAGCTTTAAATTTGACTTTAAATTTTTGACTTTAAATTTGACTTTAAATTCAACTTTAAATTTGACTTTGAATTTTTGACTTTAAATTTGACTTTAAATTCAACTTTAAATTTGACTTCAAATTTTTAACTTTAAATTTGACTTCAATTCAACTTTAAATTTTTGACTTCAATTCAACTTTAAATTCAACTTTAAATTTTTGACTTTAAATTTGACTTCAATTCAACTTTAAATTTGACTTTAAATTCAACTTTAAATTTGACTTCAATTCAACTTTAAATTCAACTGTAAATTTTTGACTTTAAATTTGACTTCAATTCAACTTTAAATTTGACTTTAAATTTTTGACTTTAAACTTGACTTTAAATTTTTGACTTTAAATTTGACTTTAAATTTGACCTTAAATTTTTGACTTTAAATTCAACTTTAAATTTGACTTTAAATTTTTGACTTTAAATTCAACTTTAAATTTTTGAATTTAAATTTAACTTTAAATTCAACTTTAAATTCAACTTTAAATTTGACTTTAAATTTTCAAATTCAACTTTAAATTTGACTTTAAATTTGACTTTAAATTTTTGATTTTAAATTCAACTTTAAATTTGACTTTTAATTATTGACTTTAAATTTGACTTTTAATTATTGGCTTTAAATTTGACTTTAAATTCAACTTTAAATTTGACTTTAAATTTTTGACTTTAAATTCAGCTTTAAATTTGACTTTAAATTTTTGACTTTAAATTTGACTTTAAATTCAACTTTAAATTTGACTTTGAATTTTTGACTTTAAATTTGACTTTAAATTCAACTTTAAATTTGACTTCAAATTTTTAACTTTAAATTTGACTTCAATTCAACTTTAAATTTTTGACTTCAATTCAACTTTAAATTCAACTTTAAATTTTTGACTTTAAATTTGACTTCAATTCAACTTTAAATTTGACTTTAAATTCAACTTTAAATTTGACTTCAATTCAACTTTAAATTCAACTGTAAATTTTTGACTTTAAATTTGACTTCAATTCAACTTTAAATTTGACTTTTAATTATTGACTTTAAACTTGACTTTAAATTTTTGACTTTAAATTTTACTTTGAATTCAACTTTAAATTTGACTTTAAATTTTTGACTTTAAATTTGACTTTAAATTTTTGACTTTAAATTTGACTTTAAATTCAACTTTAAATTTGACTTTTAATTTGACTTTAAATTTTTGACTTTAAATTCAACTTTAAATTTGACTTTAAATTTTTGACTTTAAATTCAACTTTAAATTTGACTTTAAATTAAACTTTAAATTTGACTTTAAATTTGATTTTAATTTTAACTTTGAATTTTTGACTTTAAATTTGACTTTAAATTTAACTTTTAATTTGACTTTAAACTTTTGACTTTAAATTCAACTTTAAATTTGACTTTAAATTTTTGACTTTAAATTTGACTTTAAATTCAACTTTAAATTCAACTTTAAATTTGACTTTAAATTCAACTTTAAATTTGAATTAAATTTTACTTTAAATTTGACTTAAATTCGAATTTACATTTGACTTTAAATTCAACTTTAAATTTGACTTCAATTCAACTTTAAATTCAACTGTAAATTTTTGACTTTAAATTTGACTTCAATTCAACTTTAAATTTGACTTTAAATTTTTGACTTTAAACTTGACTTTAAATTTTTGACTTTAAATTTGACTTTAAATTTGACCTTAAATTTTTGACTTTAAATTCAACTTTAAAATTGACTTTAAATTTTTGACTTTAAATTCAACTTTAAATTTTTGAATTTAAATTTAACTTTAAATTCAACTTTAAATTCAACTTTAAATTTGACTTTAAATTTTCAAATTCAACTTTAAATTTGACTTTAAATTTTTGATTTTAAATTCAACTTTAAATTTGACTTTTAATTATTGACTTTAAATTTGACTTTAAATTTTTGACTTTAAATTTGACTTTAAATTCAACTTTAAATTTGACTTTTAATTTGACTTTAAATTTTTGACTTAAAATTTGACTTTAAATTTTTGACTTTAAATTTGACTTTAAATTCAACTTTAAATTTGACTTTTAATTTGACTTTAAATTTTTGACTTTAAATTCAACTTTAAATTTGACTTTAAATTTTTGACTTTAAATTCAACTTTAAATTTGACTTTACTTTAAATTTGACTTTAAATTTGATTTTAATTTTAACTTTGAATTTTTGACTTTAAATTTGACTTTAAATTTAACTTTTAATTTGACTTTAAACTTTTGACTTTAAATTCAACTTTAAATTCAACTTTAAATTTGACTTTAAATTCAACTTTAAATTTGAATTAAATTTTACTTTAAATTTGACTTAAATTCGAATTTACATTTGACTTTAAATTCAACTTTAAATTTGACTTCAATTCAACTTTAAATTCAACTGTAAATTTTTGACTTTAAATTTGACTTCAATTCAACTTTAAATTTGACTTTAAATTTTTGACTTTAAACTTGACTTTAAATTTTTGACTTTAAATTTGACTTTAAATTTGACCTTAAATTTTTGACTTTAAATTCAACTTTAAAAATTGACTTTAAATTTTTGACTTTAAATTCAACTTTAAATTTTTGAATTTAAATTTAACTTTAAATTCAACTTTAAATTCAACTTTAAATTTGACTTTAAATTTTCAAATTCAACTTTAAATTTGACTTTAAATTTGACTTTAAATTTTTGATTTTAAATTCAACTTTAAATTTGACTTTTAATTATTGACTTTAAATTTGACTTTAAATTTTTGACTTTAAATTCAACTTTAATTTGACTTTAAATTTGACTTTAAATTTTTGACTTTAAATTCAACTTTAATTTGACTTTAAATTTGACTTTAAATTTTTGATTTTAAATTCAACTTTAAATTTGACTTTTAATTATTGACTTTAAATTTGACTTTAAATTCAACTTTAATTTGACTTTAAATTTGACTTTAAATTTTTGACTTTAAATTCAACTTTAATTTGACTTTAAATTTGACTTTAAATTTTTGACTTTAAATTCAACTTTAAATTTGACTTTTAATTATTGACTTTAAACTTGACTTTAAATTTTTGACTTTAAATTTGACTTTAAATTCAACTTTAAATTCAACTTTAAATTTGACTTTAAATTCAACTTTAAATTTGACTTTAAATTTTACTTTAAATTTGACTTAAATTCGAATTTACATTTGACTTTAAATTCAACTTTAAATTTGACTTCAATTCAACTTTAAATTCAACTGTAAATTTTTGACTTTAAATTTGACTTCAATTCAACTTTAAATTTGACTTTAAATTTTTGACTTTAAACTTGACTTTAAATTTTTGACTTTAAATTTGACTTTAAATTTGACCTTAAATTTTTGACTTTAAATTCAACTTTAAATTTGACTTTAAATTTTTGACTTTAAATTCAACTTTAAATTTTTGAATTTAAATTAAACTTTAAATTCAACTTTAAATTCAACTTTAAATTTGACTTTAAATTTTCAAATTCAACTTTAAATTTGACTTTAAATTTGACTTTAAATTTTTGATTTTAAATTCAACTTTAAATTTGACTTTTAATTATTGACTTTAAATTTGACTTTAAATTTTTGACTTTAAATTCAACTTTAATTTGACTTTAAATTTGACTTTAAATTTTTGACTTTAAATTCAACTTTAATTTGACTTTAAATTTGACTTTAAATTTTTGACTTTAAATTCAACTTTAATTTGACTTTAAATTTGACTTTAAATTTTTGACTTTAAATTCAACTTTAAATTTGACTTTTAATTATTGACTTTAAACTTGACTTTAAATTTTTGACTTTAAATTTTACTTTGAATTCAACTTTAAATTCAACTTTAAATATACTTTAAATTCAACTTTAAATTTGACTTCAAATTCAACTTTAAATTTGACTTTAAATTTGACTTTTAATTTGACTTTAAATTTTTGACTTTAAATTCAACTTTAAATTTGACTTTAAATTTTTGACTTTAAATTCAACTTTAAATTTGACTTTAAATTAAACTTTAAATTTGACTTTAAATTTGATTTTAATTTTAACTTTGAATTTTTGACTTTAAATTTGACTTTAAATTTAACTTTTAATTTGACTTTAAACTTTTGACTTTAAATTCAACTTTAAATTTGACTTTAAATTTTTGACTTTAAATTTGACTTTAAATTCAACTTTAAATTCAACTTTAAATTTGACTTTAAATTCAACTTTAAATTTGACTTTAAATTTTACTTTAAATTTGACTTAAATTCGAATTTACATTTGACTTTAAATTTTTGACTTTAAATTTGACTTTAAAATTGACTTTAAATTTTTGACTTTAAATTTGACTTTAAATTCAACATTAAATTTGTCTTTGAATTTGATTTTAAATTTGACTTTGAATTTTTGACTTTAAATTCAACTTTAAATTTGACTTTAAATTTTCAAATTCAACTTTAAATTTGACTTTAAATTTGACTTTAAATTTTTGATTTTAAATTTAACTTTAAATTTGACTTTTAATTATTGACTTTAAATTTGACTTTAAATTTTTGACTTTAAATTCAACTTTAATTTGACTTTAAATTTGACTTTAAATTTTTGACTTTAAATTTGACTTTGAATTTTTCACTTTAAATTCAACTTTAAATTCAACTTTAAATTTGACTTTGAATTTTTGACTTTAAATTTGACTTAAATTCAACTTTAAATTTGATTTTAAATTCAACTTTAATTTGACTTTAAATTTGACTTTAAATTTTTGACTTTAAATTTGACTTTAAATTTGACTTTGAATTTTTGACTTTAAATTCAACTTTAAATTTGACTTTAAATTTTTAACTTTAAATTTGACTTCAATTCAACTTTAAATTCAACTTAAAATTTTTGACTTTAAATTTGACTTCAATTCAACTTTAAATTCAACTTTAAATTTTTGACTTTAAATTTGACTTCAATTCAACTTAAAATTTGACTTTAAATTTAACTTTAAATTTGACTTTAAATTTTTGACTTTAAATTCAACTTTAAATTTGACTTTAAATTTTTGACTTTAAATTTGACTTTAAATTCAACTTTAAATTTGACTTTAAATTTGACTTTAAATTCAACTTTGAATTTTTGACTTTAAATTCAACTTAAAATTTGACTTTAAATTCAACTTTAAATTTTTGACTTTAAATTCAGCTTTAAATTTGACTTTAAATTTTTGACTTTAAATTTGACTTTAAATTCAACTTTAAATTTGACTTTCAATTTTTGACTTTAAATTTGACTTTAAATTCAACTTTAAATTTGACTTCAAATTTTTGACTTTAAATTTGACTTTAAATTTGACTTTAAATTCAACTTTAAATTTGATTTTAAATTTGACTCTAAATTTAACATTTAATTTGATACTAAACTTTTGACTTTAAATTTGACTTTGACTTTTTAAATTTTTGACTTTAAATTTGACTTAAATTCAACTTTAAATTTGACTTTAAATTCAACTTTAAATTTGACTTTACATTTGAATTTGAATTTTTGACTTTAAATTCAACTTTAAATTTGACTTTAAATTCAACTTTAAATTTGACTTTAAATTCAACTTTAAATTTGTCTTTTAATTATTGACTTTAAATTTGACTTTAAATTTTTGACTTTAAATTTGACTTTAAATTTGACTTTAAATTTGACTTTAAATTTGACTTTAAATTCATTTTTAAATTTGACTTTAAATTTGACTTTAAATTTAACTTTAAATTTGACTTTAAATTTGACTTTAAATTCAACTTTAAATTTGACTTTAAATTCAACTTTAAATTCAACTTTAAATTTGACTTTGAACTCAACTTTAAATTTGACTTTAAATTCAACTTTAAATTTGACTTTGAATTTTTGACTTTAAATTCAACTTAAAATTTGACTTTAAATTCAACTTTAAATTTGACTTTAAATTTTTGACTTTAAATTCAGCTTTAAATTTGACTTTAAATTTTTGACTTTAAATTTGACTTTAAATTCAACTTTAAATTTGACTTTAAATTTGACTTTAAATTCAACTTCAAATTTGACTTTAAATTTGACTTTAAATTCATTTTTAAATTTTTGACTTTAAATTTGACTTAAATTCAACTTTAAATTTGACTTTAAATTCAACTTTAAATTTGACTTTAAATCTGACTTTAAATTCAACTTTAAATTTGACTTTAAATTCAACTTTAAATTTGACTTTAAATTCAACTTTAAATTTGTCTTTTAATTATTGACTTTAAATTTGACTTTAAATTTTTTACTTTAAATTTGACTTTAAATTTGACTTTAAATTTGACTTTGAATTTTTGACTTTAAATTCAACTTTAAATTTGACTTTTAATTATTGACTTTAAATTTGACTTTAAATTTGACTTTAAATTCAACTTTAAATTTAACTTTAAATTCAATTTTAAATTTGACTTTAAATTTTTGACTTTAAATTCAACTTTAAATTTGACTTTAAATTTGACTTTAAATTTTTCACTTTTAATTTGACTTCAAATTCAACTTTAAATTTGACTTTAAATTTGACTTTGAATTTTTGACTTTAAATTCAACTTTAAATTTGACTTTAAATTCAACTTTAAATTTGACTTTAAATTCAACTTTAAATTTGTCTTTTAATTATTGACTTTAAATTTGACTTTAAATTTTTTACTTTAAATTTGACTTTAAATTTGACTTTAAATTTGACTTTGAATTTTTGACTTTAAATTCAACTTTAAATTTGACTTTTAATTATTGACTTTAAATTTGACTTTAAATTTGACTTTAAATTCAACTTTAAATTTGACTTTGAATTTTTGACTTTAAATTTGACTTTAAATTCAACTTTAAATTTGACTTTTAATTATTGACTTTAAATTTGACTTTAAATTTTTGACTTTAAATTTGACTTTAAATTCAACTTTAAATTTGACTTTGAATTTTTGATTTTAAATTTGACTTTAAATTCAACTTTAAATTTGACTTTAAATTTTTGACTTTAAATTTGACTTTAAATTCAACTTTAAATTTTTGACTTTAAATTCAACTTTAAATTTTACTTTAAATTCAACTTTAAATTTGACTTCAAATTTTTGACTTTAAATTTGAATTTAAAATCAACTTTAAATTTGACTTTTAATTATTGACTTTAAATTTGACTTTAAATTTGACTTTAAATTCAACTTTAAATTTAACTTTAAATTCAATTTTAAATTTGACTTTAAATTTTTGACTTTAAATTCAACTTTAAATTTGACTTTTAATTATTGACTTTAAATTTGACTTTAAATTTTTGACTTTAAATTCAACTTTAAATTTGACTTTAAATTTGACTTTAAATTTTTCACTTTTAATTTGACTTCAAATTCAACTTTAAATTTGACTTTAAATTTGACTTTGAATTTTTGACTTTAAATTCAACTTTAAATTTGACTTTAAATTCAACTTTAAATTTGACTTTAAATTTGACTTTAAATTCAACTTTAAATTTGACTTTGAATTTTTGACTTTAAATTTGACTTTAAATTCAACTTTTAATTTGACTAAATTCAAATTTAAATTTGACTTTGAATTTTTGACTTTAAATTTGACTTTAAATTCAACTTTAAATTTGACTTTCAATTCAACTTCAAATTTGACTTTAAATTGACTTTAAATTTGACTTTGAATTTTTGACTTTAAATTCAACTTTAAATTTGGCTCTAAATTTTTGACTTTAAATTTAACTTTAAATTCAACTTTTAATTTGACTTAAATCAACTTTAAATTTTTGACTTTAAATTTGACTTAAATTCAACTTTAAATTTGACTTTGAATTTGACTTTAAATTCAACTTTAAATTTGACTTTGAATTTTTGACTTTAAATTTGACTTTAAATTTGACTGTAAATTTTTCACTTTAAATTTGACTTTGAATTCAACTATAAATTTGACTTTGAATTTGACTTTAAATTTGACTTTGAATTTTTGACTTTAAATTTGACTTTAAATTCAACTTTTAATTTGACTAAATTCAAATTTAAATTTAACTTTGAATTTTTGACTTTAAATTTGACTTTAAATTCAACTTTAAATTTGACTTTCAATTCAACTTCAAATTTGACTTTAAATTGACTTTAAATTTGACTTTGAATTTTTGACTTTAAATTCAACTTTAAATTTGGCTCTAAATTTTTGACTTTAAATTTAACTTTAAATTCAACTTTTAATTTGACTTAATTCAACTTTAAATTTTTGACTTTAAATTTGACTTAAATTCAACTTTAAATTTGACTTTGAATTTGACTTTAAATTTGACTGTAAATTTTTCACTTTAAATTTGACTTTGAATTCAACTTTAAATTTGACTTTAAATTTGACTTTAAATTTTTGACTTTAAATTCAGCTTTAAATTTGACTTTAAATTTTTGACTTTAAATTTGACTTTAAATTCAACTTTAAATTTGACTTTGAATTTTTGACTTTAAATTTGACTTTAAATTCAACTTAAAATTTGACTTTAAATTCAACTTTAAATTTGACTTTAAATTTTTGACTTTAAATTCAGCTTTAAATTTGACTTTAAATTTTTGACTTTAAATTTGACTTTAAATTCAACTTCAAATTTGACTTTAAATTTGACTTTAAATTCATTTTTAAATTTTTGACTTTAAATTTGACTTAAATTCAACTTTAAATTTGACTTCAAATTCAACTTTAAATTTGACTTTAAATTTGACTTTAAATTCAACTTTAAATTTGACTTTAAATTCAACTTTAAATTTGACTTAAATTCAACTTTAAATTTTTGACTTTAAATTTGACTTTAAATTTTTGACTTTAAATTTGACTTTAAATTCAACTTTAAATTTGACTTTAAATTTTTGACTTTAAATTTGACTTTAAATTCAACTTCAAATTTGACTTTAAATTTGACTTTCAATTCATTTTTAAATTTTTGACTTTAAATTTGACTTAAATTCAACTTTAAATTTGACTTTAAATTCAACTTTAAATTTGACTTTAAATTTGACTTTAAATTCAACTTTAAATTTGACTTTAAATTCAACTTTAAATTTGACTTTAAATTCAACTTTAAATTTGACTTAAATTCAACTTTAAATTTGACTTTGAATTTTTCACTTTAAATTTGACTTTGAATTCAACTTTAAATTTGACTTTGAATTTGACTTTAAATTCAACTTTAAATTTGACTTTAAACTCAACTTTAAATTTGACTTTAAATTCAACTTTAAATTTGACTTTAAATTCAACTTTAAATTCAACTTTAAATTTGACTTTAAATTTGACTTTAAATTCAACTTTAAATTTGACTTTAAACTCAACTTTAAATTTGACTTTAAATTCAACTTTAAATTTGACTTTAAATTCAACTTTAAATTCAACTTTAAATTTGACTTTGAATTTTTGACTTTAAATTCAACTTAAAATTTGACTTTAAATTCAACTTCAAATTTGACTTTAAATTTGACTTTCAATTCATTTTTAAATTTTTGACTTTAAATTTGACTTAAATTCAACTTTAAATTTGACTTTAATTTCAACTTAAAATTTGACTTTAAATTTTTGACTTTAAATTTGACTTTAAATTTTTGACTTTAAATTTGACTTTAAATTCAACTTCAAATTTGACTTTAAATTTGACTTTAAATTCATTTTTAAATTTTTGACTTTAAATTTGACTTAAATTCAACTTTAAATTTGACTTTAAATTCAACTTAAAATTTGACTTTAAATTTGACTTTAAATTCAACTTTAAATTTGACTTTAAATTCAACTTTAAATTTGACTTTGAATTTTTGACTTTAAATTTGACTTTAAATTCAACTTTAAATTTGACTTTAAATTCAACTTTAAATTTGTCTTTTAATTATTGACTTTAAATTTGACTTTAAATTTTTGACTTTAAATTTGACTTTAAATTCAACTTTAAATTTGACTTCAAATTTTTGACTTTAAATTTGACTTTAAATTCAACTTTAAATTTGACTTTAAATTCAACTTTAAATTTGACTTTGAATTTTTGACTTTAAATTTGACTTTAAATTCAACTTTAAATTTGACTTCAAATTTTTTACTTTAAATTTGACTTTAAATTCAACTTTAAATTTGACTTTAAATTCAACTTTAAATTTGACTTTGAATTTTTGACTTTAAATTTGACTTTAAATTCAACTTTAAATTTGACTTTAAATTCAACTTTAAATTTGTCTTTTAATTATTGACTTTAAATTTGACTTTAAATTTTTGACTTTAAATTTGACTTTAAATTTGACTTTGAATTTTTGACTTTAAATTCAACTTTAAATTTGACTTTAAATTCAACTTTAAATTTGACTTTAAATTCAACTTTAAATTTGACTTTTAATTATTGACTTTAAATTTGACTTTAAATTTTTGACTTTAAATTTGACTTTAAATTCAACTTTAAATTTGACTTTGAATTTTTGACTTTAAATTTGACTTTAAATTCAACTTTAAATTTGACTTCAAATTTTTGACTTTAAATTTGACTTTAAATTCAACTTTAAATTTGACTTTAAATTCAACTTTAAATTTGACTTTAAATTCAACTTTAAATTTGACTTAAATTCAACTTTAAATTTGACTTTAAATTCATTTTTAAATTTTTGACTTTAAATTTGACTTAAATTCAACTTTAAATTTGACTTTAAATTCAACTTTAAATTTGACTTTTAATTTGACTTCAAATTCAACTTTAAATTTGACTTTAAATTTGACTTTGAATTTTTCACTTTAAATTTGACTTTAAATTTGACTTTAAATTCAACTTTGACTTTAATTTTGACTTTAAATTTGACTTAATTCAACTTTAAATTTGACTTTAAATTTGACTTTAAATTCAACTTTAAATTTGACTTTAAATTCAACTTTAAATTTGACTTTAAATTTGACTAAATTCAACTTTAAATTTGACTTTGAATTTTTGACTTTAAATTTGACTTTAAATTTGACTTTAAATTTGACTTTAAATTCAACTTTAAATTTGACTTTAAATTTTTGACTTTAAATTTGACTTTAAATTCAACTTTAAATTTGACTTTAAATTCAACTTTAAATTTGTCTTTTAATTATTGACTTTAAATTTGACTTTAAATTTTTGACTTTAAATTCAACTTTAAATTTGACTTTACATTTGACTTTGAATTTTGGACTTTAAATTCAACTTTAAATTTGACTTTAAATTCAACTTTAAATTTGACTTTAAATTCAACTTAAAATTTGTCTTTTAATTATTGACTTTAAATTTGACTTGAAATTTTTGACTTTAAATTTGACTTTAAATTCAACTTCAAATTTGACTTTAAATTCAACTTTAAATTTGACTTTAAATTCAACTTTAAATTTGTCTTTTAATTATTGACTTTAAATTTGACTTTAAATTCAACTTTAAATTTGACTTAAATTCAACTTTAAATTTGACTTTAAATTTTTGACTTTAAATTTGACTTTAAATTTGACTTTAAATTTGACTTTAAATTCAACTTTAAATTTGACTTTAAATTCAACTTTAAATTTGTCTTTTAATTATTGACTTTAAATTTGACTTTAAATTTTTGACTTTAAATTCAACTTTAAATTTGACTTTACATTTGACTTTGAATTTTTGACTTTAAATTCAACTTTAAATTTGACTTTAAATTCAACTTTAAATTTGTCTTTTAATTATTGACTTTAAATTTGACTTTAAATTTTTGACTTTAAATTCAACTTTAAATTTGACTTTACATTTGACTTTGAATTTTGGACTTTAAATTCAACTTTAAATTTGACTTTAAATTCAACTTTAAATTTGACTTTAAATTCAACTTAAAATTTGTCTTTTAATTATTGACTTTAAATTTGACTTGAAATTTTTGACTTTAAATTTGACTTTAAATTCAACTTCAAATTTGACTTTAAATTCAACTTTAAATTTGACTTTAAATTCAACTTTAAATTTGTCTTTTAATTATTGACTTTAAATTTGACTTTAAGTTTTTGACTTTAAATTCAACTTTAAATTTGACTTTACATTTGACTTTGAATTTTTGACTTTAAATTCAACTTTAAATTTGACTTTAAATTCAACTTTAAATTTGTCTTTTAATTATTGACTTTAAATTTGACTTTAAATTTTTGACTTTAAATTCAACTTTAAATTTGACTTTACATTTGACTTTGAATTTTGGACTTTAAATTCAACTTTAAATTTGACTTTAAATTCAACTTTAAATTTGACTTTAAATTCAACTTAAAATTTGTCTTTTAATTATTGACTTTAAATTTGACTTGAAATTTTTGACTTTAAATTTGACTTTAAATTCAACTTCAAATTTGACTTTAAATTCAACTTTAAATTTGACTTTAAATTCAACTTTAAATTTGACTTTAAATTCAACTTTAAATTTGACTTAAATTCAACTTTAAATTTTTGACTTTAAATTCAACTTTAAATTTGACTTTAAATTTTTGACTTTAAATTCAACTTTAAATTTGACTTTACATTTGACTTTGAATTTTTGACTTTAAATTCAACTTTAAATTTGACTTTAAATTCAACTTTAAATTTGACTTCAAATTTTTGACTTTAAATTTGAATTTAAAATCAACTTTAAATTTGACTTGGAATTTTTGACTTTAAATTTGACTTTAAATTTGACTTTAAATTCAACTTTAAATTTGACTTTAAATTCAACTTTAAATTTGACTTAAATTCAACTTTAAATTTTTGACTTTAAATTCAACTTTAAATTTGACTTTAAATTTTTGACTTTAAATTCAACTTTAAATTTGACTTTACATTTGACTTTGAATTTTTGACTTTAAATTCAACTTTAAATTTGACTTTAAATTTTTGACTTTAAATTTGACTTTAAATTCAACTTTAAATTTGACTTCAAATTTTTGACTTTAAATTTGAATTTAAATTTGACTTTAAATTCAACTTTAAATTTGACTTTAAATTTGACTTTCAATTCAACTTTAAATTTGACTTTGAATTTTTGACTTTAAATTTGATTTTAAATTCAACTTTTAATTTGACTTTAAATTTTTCACTTTTAATTTGACTTCAAATTCAACTTTAAATTTGACTAAATTCAACTTTGAATTTTTGACTTTAAATTTGACTTTAAATTTGACTTTAAATTCAACTTTAAATTTGACTTTAAATTCAACTTTAAATTCAACTTTAAATTTGACTTTAAATTCAACTTTAAATTTGACTTAAATTCAACTTTAAATTTTTGACTTTAAATTCAACTTTAAATTTGACTTTAAATTTTTGACTTTAAATTCAACTTTAAATTTGACTTTACATTTGACTTTGAATTTTTGACTTTAAATTCAACTTTAAATTTGACTTTAAATTTTTGACTTTAAATTTGACTTTAAATTCAACTTTAAATTTGACTTTGAATTTTTGACTTTAAATTTGACTTTAAATTTGACTTTAAATTCAACTTTAAATTTGACTTTAAATTTGACTTTCAATTCAACTTTAAATTTGACTTTGAATTTTTGACTTTAAATTTGATTTTAAATTCAACTTTTAATTTGACTTTAAATTTTTCACTTTTAATTTGACTTCAAATTCAACTTTAAATTTGACTAAATTCAACTTTGAATTTTTGACTTTAAATTTGACTTTAAATTTGACTTTAAATTCAACTTTAAATTTGACTTTAAATTCAACTTTAAATTCAACTTTAAATTTGACTTTAAATTCAACTTTAAATTTGACTTTAAATTCAACTTTAAATTTGACTTTAAATTTTTGACTTTAAATTCAACTTTTAATTTGACTTTAAATTTTTGACTAAAAATTCAACTTTAAATTTGACTTTAAATTTAACTTTTAATTTGACTTTAAACTTTTGACTTTCAATTCAACTTTAAATTCAACTTTAAATTTGACTTTAAATTTCTGACTTTAAATTTGACTTTAAATTCAACTTTAAATTTGACTTTAAATTTCCGACTTTAAATTTGACTTTAAATTCAACTTTAAATTTAACTTTTAATTTGACTTTAAATTTCTGACTTTAAATTTGACTTTAAATTCAACTTTAAATTTGACTTTAAATTTTTGACTTTAAATTCAACTTTCAATTTGACTTAAAATTCAACTTTAAATTTGACTTTAAATTCAACTTTAAATTTGACTTTAAATTTTTGACTTAAAATTTTACTTTAAATTCAACTTTAAATTTAACTTTAAATTTGACTTTAAATTTCTGACTTTAAATTTGACTTTAAATTCAACTTTAAATTTGACTTTAAATTTTTGACTTTAAATTCAACTTTCAATTTGACTTAAAATTCAACTTTAAATTTGACAAATTTAAAGTTGAATTTAAAGTCAAATTGAAAGTTGAATTTAAAGTCAAAAGTTTAAAGTCACATTTAAAGTTGAATTTAAAGTTGAATTTAAAGTAAAATTTTAAGTCAAAAATTTAAAGTCAAATTTAAAGTTGAATTTAAATTCAACTTTAAATTTGACTTTAAATTTAAAGTCAAATTTAAAGTTGAATTTAAATTCAACTTTAAATTTGACTTTAAATTTTTGACTTAAAATTTTACTTTAAATTCAACTTTAAATTCAACTTTAAATGTGACTTTAAACTTTTGACTTTAAATTCAACTTTCAATTTGACTTTAAATTCAACTTTAAATTTGACTTTCAATTTCTGACTTTAAATTTGACTTTAAATTCAACTTTAAATTTGACTTTAAATTTCCGACTTTAAATTTGACTTTAAATTCAACTTTAAATTTAACTTTTAATTTGACTTTAAATTTCTGACTTTAAATTTGACTTTAAATTCAACTTTAAATTTGACTTTAAATTTTTGACTTAAAATTTTACTTTAAATTCAACTTTAAATTTAACTTTAAATTTGACTTTAAATTTCTGACTTTAAATTTGACTTTAAATTCAACTTTAAATTTGACTTAAAATTTTTGACTTTAAATTCAACTTTCAATTTGACTTAAAATTCAACTTTAAATTTGACTTTAAATTCAACTTTAAATTCAACTTTAAATGTGACTTTAAACTTTTGACTTTAAATTCAACTTTAAATTTAAAATCAACTTTAAATTTGACTTTGAATTTTTGACTTTAAATTTGACTTTAAATTTGACTTTAAATTCAACTTTAAATTTGACTTTAAATTTGACTTTAAATTCAACTTTAAATTCAACTTTAAATTTGACTAAATTCAACTTTAAATTTGACTTTAAGTTTTTGACTTTAAATTTGACTTTAAATTTGACTTTAAATTCAACTTTAAATTTGACTTTAAATTTTTGACTTTAAATTTGACTTTAAATTCAACTTTAAATTTGACTTCAAATTTTTGACTTTAAATTTGAATTTAAAATCAACTTTAAATTTGACTTTGAATTTTTGACTTTAAATTTGACTTTAAATTCATTTTTAAATTTGACTTAATTCAACTTTAAATTTGACTTTGAATTTTTGACTTTAAATTTGACTTTAAATTTGACTTTAAATTCAACTTTAAATTTGACTTTAAATTTGACTTTCAATTCAACTTTAAATTTGACTTTGAATTTTTGACTTTAAATTTGATTTTAAATTCAACTTTTAATTTGACTTTAAATTTTTCACTTTTAATTTGACTTCAAATTCAACTTTAAATTCAACTTTAAATTTGACTTTAAATTCAACTTTAAATTTGACTAAATTCAACTTTAAATTTGACTTTGAATTTTTGACTTTAAATTTGACTTTAAATTTGACTTTAAATTCAACTTTAAATTTGACTTTAAATTTGACTTTCAATTCAACTTTAAATTTGACTTTAAATTTGACTTTAAATTCAACTTTCAATTTGACTTTAAATTTGACTTTCAATTCAACTTTAAATTTGACTTTAAATTTGACTTTAAATTCAACTTTAAATTTGACTTTAAATTTGACTTTCAATTCAACTTTAAATTTGACTTTAAATTTGACTTTAAATTCAACTTTAAATTTGACTTTGAATTTTTGACTTTAAATTTGACTTTAAATTCAACTTTTAATTTGACTTTAAATTTGACTTTCAATTCAACTTTAAATTTGACTTTAAATTTGACTTTGAATTTTTGACTTTAAATTTGACTTTTAATTCAACTTTAAATTTGACTTTAAATTTTTGACTTTAAATTCAACTTTAAATTTGACTTTAAATTTTTGACTTTAAATTCAACTTTAAATTTGACTTTAAATTTGACTTTAAATTCAACTTTAAATTTGACTTTGAATTTTTGACTTTAAATTCAACTTTTAATTTGACTTTAAATTTTTGACTAAAAATTCAACTTTAAATTTGACTTTAAATTTAACTTTTAATTTGACTTTAAACTTTTGACTTTCAATTCAACTTTAAATTCAACTTTAAATTTGACTTTAAATTTCTGACTTTAAATTTGACTTTAAATTCAACTTTAAATTTGACTTTAAATTTCCGACTTTAAATTTGACTTTAAATTCAACTTTAAATTTAACTTTTAATTTGACTTTAAATTTGACTTTAAATTCAACTTTAAATTTGACTTTAAATTTTTGACTTTAAATTCAACTTTCAATTTGACTTAAAATTCAACTTTAAATTTGACTTTAAATTCAACTTTAAATGTGACTTTAAACTTTTGACTTTAAATTTGACTTTAAATTCAACTTTAAATTTGACTTTAAGTTTTTGACTTTAAATTGGACTTTAAATTTGACTTTCAATTCAACTTTAAATTCAACTTTAAATTTGACTTTAAATTTCTGACTTTAAATTTGACTTTAAATTCAACTTTAAATTTGACTTTAAATTTTTGACTTTAAATTCAACTTTCAATTTGACTTAAAATTCAACTTTAAATTTGACTTTAAATTCAACTTTAAATTTGACTTTAAATTTTTGACTTAAAATTTTACTTTAAATTCAACTTTAAATTCAACTTTAAATGTGACTTTAAACTTTTGACTTTAAATTTGACTTTAAATTCAACTTTAAATTTGACTTTAAGTTTTTGACTTTAAATTTGACTTTAAATTTGACTTTCAATTCAACTTTAAATTCAACTTTAAATTTGACTTTAAATTTCTGACTTTAAATTTGACTTTAAATTCAACTTTAAATTTGACTTTAAATTTCCGACTTTAAATTTGACTTTAAATTCAACTTTAAATTTGACTTTAAATTTTTGACTTTAAATTCAACTTTCAATTTGACTTAAAATTCAACTTTAAATTTGACTTTAAATTCAACTTTAAATTTGACTTTAAATTTTTGACTTAAAATTTTACTTTAAATTCAACTTTAAATTCAACTTTAAATGTGACTTTAAACTTTTGACTTTAAATTCAACTTTCAATTTGACTTTAAATTCAACTTTAAATTTGACTTCAAATTTTTGACTTTAAATTTGAATTTAAAATCAACTTTAAATTTGACTTTGAATTTTTGACTTTAAATTTGACTTTAAATTCAACTTTAAATTTGACTAAATTCAACTTTAAATTTGACTAAATTCAACTTTAAATTTGACTTTAAATTTTTGACTTAAAATTTTACTTTAAATTCAACTTTAAATTTAACTTTAAATTTGACTTTAAATTTCTGACTTTAAATTTGACTTTAAATTCAACTTTAAATTTGACTTTAAATTTTTGACTTTAAATTCAACTTTCAATTTGACTTAAAATTCAACTTTAAATTTGACTTTAAATTCAACTTTAAATTTGACTTTAAATTTTTGACTTAAAATTTTACTTTAAATTCAACTTTAAATTCAACTTTAAATGTGACTTTAAACTTTTGACTTTAAATTCAACTTTCAATTTGACTTTAAATTCAACTTTAAATTTGACTTCAAATTTTTGACTTTAAATTTGAATTTAAAATCAACTTTAAATTTGACTTTGAATTTTTGACTTTAAATTTGACTTTAAATTCAACTTTAAATTTGACTAAATTCAACTTTAAATTTGACTAAATTCAACTTTAAATTTGACTTTGAATTTTTGACTTTAAATTTGACTTTAAATTTGACTTTAAATTCATTTTTAAATTTGACTTTAAATTTGACTTTGAATTTTTGACTTTAAATTTGACTTTTAATTCAACTTTAAATTTGACTTTAAATTTTTGACTTTAAATTCAACTTTAAATTTGACTTTAAATTTTTGACTTTAAATTCAACTTTAAATTTGACTTTAAATTTGACTTTAAATTCAACTTTAAATTTGACTTTGAATTTTTGACTTTAAATTCAACTTTTAATTTGACTTTAAATTTTTGACTAAAAATTCAACTTTAAATTTGACTTTAAATTTAACTTTTAATTTGACTTTAAACTTTTGACTTTCAATTCAACTTTAAATTCAACTTTAAATTTGACTTTAAATTTCTGACTTTAAATTTGACTTTAAATTCAACTTTAAATTTGACTTTAAATTTCCGACTTTAAATTTGACTTTAAATTCAACTTTAAATTTAACTTTTAATTTGACTTTAAATTTGACTTTAAATTCAACTTTAAATTTGACTTTAAATTTTTGACTTTAAATTCAACTTTCAATTTGACTTAAAATTCAACTTTAAATTTGACTTTAAATTCAACTTTAAATGTGACTTTAAACTTTTGACTTTAAATTTGACTTTAAATTCAACTTTAAATTTGACTTTAAGTTTTTGACTTTAAATTTGACTTTAAATTTGACTTTCAATTCAACTTTAAATTCAACTTTAAATTTGACTTTAAATTTCTGACTTTAAATTTGACTTTAAATTCAACTTTAAATTTGACTTTAAATTTTTGACTTTAAATTCAACTTTCAATTTGACTTAAAATTCAACTTTAAATTTGACTTTAAATTCAACTTTAAATTTGACTTTAAATTTTTGACTTAAAATTTTACTTTAAATTCAACTTTAAATTCAACTTTAAATGTGACTTTAAACTTTTGACTTTAAATTTGACTTTAAATTCAACTTTAAATTTGACTTTAAGTTTTTGACTTTAAATTTGACTTTAAATTTGACTTTCAATTCAACTTTAAATTCAACTTTAAATTTGACTTTAAATTTCTGACTTTAAATTTGACTTTAAATTCAACTTTAAATTTGACTTTAAATTTCCGACTTTAAATTTGACTTTAAATTCAACTTTAAATTTAACTTTTAATTTGACTTTAAATTTCTGACTTTAAATTTGACTTTAAATTCAACTTTAAATTTGACTTTAAATTTTTGACTTAAAATTTTACTTTAAATTCAACTTTAAATTTAACTTTAAATTTGACTTTAAATTTCTGACTTTAAATTTGACTTTAAATTCAACTTTAAATTTGACTTTAAATTTTTGACTTTAAATTCAACTTTCAATTTGACTTAAAATTCAACTTTAAATTTGACTTTAAATTCAACTTTAAATTTGACTTTAAATTTTTGACTTAAAATTTTACTTTAAATTCAACTTTAAATTCAACTTTAAATGTGACTTTAAACTTTTGACTTTAAATTCAACTTTCAATTTGACTTTAAATTCAACTTTAAATTTGACTTCAAATTTTTGACTTTAAATTTGAATTTAAAATCAACTTTAAATTTGACTTTGAATTTTTGACTTTAAATTTGACTTTAAATTCAACTTTAAATTTGACTAAATTCAACTTTAAATTTGACTAAATTCAACTTTAAATTTGACTTTGAATTTTTGACTTTAAATTTGACTTTAAATTTGACTTTAAATTCATTTTTAAATTTGACTTTAAATTTGACTTTCAATTCAACTTTAAATTTGACTTTAAATTTGATTTTAAATTCAACTTTTAATTTGACTTTAAATTTTTCACTTTTAATTTGACTTCAAATTCAACTTTAAATTTGACTTTAAATTTGACTTTGAATTTTTCACTTTAAATTTGACTTTAAATTCAACTTTAAATTTGACTAAATTCAACTTTAAATTTGACTTTGAATTTTTGACTTTAAATTTGACTTTAAATTCAACTTTAAATTTGACTTCAAATTTTTGACTTTAAATTTGACTTTAAATTCAACTTTAAATTTGATTTTAAATTTGACTTTGAATTTTTGACTTTAAATTTAACATTTAATTTGATACTAAACTTTTGACTTTAAATTTGACTTTAAATTCAACTTAAAATTTGACTTAAATTCAACTTTAAATTTGACTTTAAATTTTTGACTTAAATTCAACTTTAAATTTGACTTTAAATTCAACTTTAAATTTGATTTTAAATTTGACTTTGAATTTTTGACTTTAAATTTAACATTTAATTTGATACTAAACTTTTGACTTTAAATTTGACTTTAAATTCAACTTAAAATTTGACTTAAATTCAACTTTAAATTTGACTTTAAATTTTTGACTTTAAATTCAACTTTAAATTTGACTTTAAATTTTTGACTAAAAATTCAACTTTAAATTTGACTTTAAATTTAACTTTTAATTTGACTTTAAATTTGACTTTAAATTCAACTTTAAATTTGACTTTAAATTTGACTTAAAATTTCTGACTTTAAATTTGACTTTAAATTCAACTTTAAATTTGACTAAATTCAACTTTAAATTTGACTTTGAATTTTTGACTTTAAATTTGACTTTAAATTCAACTTTAAATTTGACTTCAAATTTTTGACTTTAAATTTGACTTTAAATTCAACTTTAAATTTGATTTTAAATTTGACTTTGAATTTTTGACTTTAAATTTAACATTTAATTTGATACTAAACTTTTGACTTTAAATTTGACTTTAAATTCAACTTTAAATGTGACTTTAAACTTTTGACTTTAAATTCAACTTTAAATTTAAAATCAACTTTAAATTTGACTTTGAATTTTTGACTTTAAATTTGACTTTAAATTCAACTTTAAATTTGACTAAATTCAACTTTAAATTTGACTTTGAATTTTTGACTTTAAATTTGACTTTAAATTTGACTTTAAATTCAACTTTAAATTTGACTTTAAATTTGACTTTAAATTCAACTTTAAATTCAACTTTAAATTTGACTAAATTCAACTTTAAATTTGACTTTAAGTTTTTGACTTTAAATTTGACTGTAAATTTGACTTTAAATCCAACTTTAAATTTGACTTCAAATTTTTGACTTTAAATTTGAATTTAAAATCAACTTTAAATTTGACTTTGAATTTTTGACTTTAAATTTGACTTTAAATTTGACTTTAAATTCAACTTTAAATTTGACTTAATTCAACTTTAAATTTGACTTTGAATTTTTGACTTTAAATTTGATTTTAAATTCAACTTTTAATTTGACTTTAAATTTTTCACTTTTAATTTGACTTCAAATTCAACTTTAAATTCAACTTTAAATTTGACTTTAAATTCAACTTTAAATTTGACTAAATTCAACTTTAAATTTGACTTTGAATTTTTGACTTTAAATTTGACTTTAAATTTGACTTTAAATTCAACTTTAAATTTGACTTTAAATTTGACTTTCAATTCAACTTTAAATTTGACTTTAAATTTGACTTTAAATTCAACTTTAAATTTGACTTTAAATTCAACTTTGAATTTGACTTTAAATTTGACTTTAAATTCAACTTTAAATTTGACTTTGAATTTTTGACTTTAAATTTGACTTTAAATTCAACTTTTAATTTGACTTTAAATTTGACTTTCAATTCAACTTTAAATTTGACTTTAAATTTGACTTTGAATTTTTGACTTTAAATTTGACTTTTAATTCAACTTTAAATTTGACTTTAAATTTTTGACTTTAAATTTGACTTTAAATTTGACTTTTAATTCAACTTTAAATTTGACTTTAAATTTTTGACTTTAAATTTGACTTTAAATTTGACTTTAAATTCAACTTTAAATTTGACTTTAAATTTGACTTTAAATTTTTGACTTTAAATTCAACTTTAAATTTTTGACTTTAAATTTGACTTTAAATTCAACTTTAAATTCAACTTTAAATTTGACTAAATTCAACTTTAAATTTGACTTTAAGTTTTTGACTTTAAATTTGACTGTAAATTTGAATTTAAATCCAACTTTAAATTTGACTTCAAATTTTTGACTTTAAATTTGAATTTAAAATCAACTTTAAATTTGACTTTAAATTTGACTTTAAATTTGACTTTAAATTCAACTTTAAATTTGACTTAATTCAACTTTAAATTTGACTTTGAATTTTTGACTTTAAATTTGATTTTAAATTCAACTTTTAATTTGACTTTAAATTTTTCACTTTTAATTTGACTTCAAATTCAACTTTAAATTCAACTTTAAATTTGACTTTAAATTCAACTTTAAATTTGACTAAATTCAACTTTAAATTTGACTTTGAATTTTTGACTTTAAATTTGACTTTAAATTTGACTTTAAATTCAACTTTAAATTTGACTTTAAATTTGACTTTCAATTCAACTTTAAATTTGACTTTAAATTTGACTTTAAATTCAACTTTAAATTTGACTTTAAATTCAACTTTGAATTTGACTTTAAATTTGACTTTAAATTCAACTTTAAATTTGACTTTGAATTTTTGACTTTAAATTTGACTTTAAATTCAACTTTTAATTTGACTTTAAATTTGACTTTCAATTCAACTTTAAATTTGACTTTAAATTTGACTTTGAATTTTTGACTTTAAATTTGACTTTTAATTCAACTTTAAATTTGACTTTAAATTTTTGACTTTAAATTTGACTTTAAATTTGACTTTAAATTCAACTTTAAATTTGACTTTAAATTTTTGACTTTAAATTTGACTTTAAATTTGACTTTAAATTCAACTTTAAATTTGACTTTAAATTTGACTTTAAATTTTTGACTTTAAATTCAACTTTAAATTTTTGACTTTAAATTTGACTTTAAATTAAACTTTAAATTTGACTTAATTCAACTCTAAATTTGACTTTGAATTTTTGACTTTAAATTTGACTTTAAACTTGACTTTAAATTTAACTTGAAATTTGCTTTTTAATTTAACTTTAAATTTGAATTTAAATTTAACTTTAAATTTGAGTAGCGAACGTTCGATATTCTATTCGCCCAGCGCATCAAAATCGGTCGAACGAAAGTTATTGGCGATAAAGCAAGCGAACGAGGGTGTTAGTTTTTTTTTTTGTGTTTGTTTTCTGTTTCTGTTGGGATGTATTTCTGGCAAAAATGAGTGAATTAAGAAAAAAGTTCTTATATTTTTATTTACTATTAAAAACAAGATGCTAATTTCTTTCGATTCATTAAGGACAAACAGCAGTCAGCTTGCAACGCATTTGAGCAATTGTTTTGCAATTGACCTCAACTCACTTGGCCCTCCTTCTCGTGAGAGAAAAAAATGGTATAAGGTTTGCTTATAGGTTTCTAGTTTTGGTTGGATTTCAAATTGAAACTTACCTATCACATCAAAAGCGAATGTTGTAGTTCGCTACTCATAAAACCACGAAGCTTGTTGCTCCCTGAACAGTTCGCATAGAAGCGAACGTTCGATTCACTACTCATAATACGGGCCCTAGACCTCAGGTCCGGTGGGCACGACTTTTGACGGGACGTAAAAGAGGGTTAAAGAGTTTTCAATTATCATTTTCTACATCAGAAAAAATGGGTACACCCAAGTTAGCTTTTTTAAACAGTAAATTGGTGTCAAAATTTGAAAAGCAGACTTTACTGTAGAACAACTTTTTTCTTAATATATGACCCAAAATCACATCCCAAATGCACATGAGTTACGGGACACCCTGTATAAGAATACGACTCGACCACTCCAGCATCAGGTACAGTCACTACATAACAGAAGAACAAAGTAGTAATTAATTGTATAATTTATTGCCTGTTAAGAAAGAAATACTAATAACAATAATAAATTTACATAAAATCAGATCAAAATAATGCAAAAGAAACGCCAAGTACTTAAAGTTTAAAGGTCTATTTCTTTTGAAATACAAAAATCATACAAAAAGGACTCAGACTGGTAAAAAAACAGACGCAACATAAAAACAGTACTCATACTTATTTAAGTAAACTCAATATTTCTTCTATAATACAATGATTTTTTATTTCTTCAAACAAATGAAAAACACCAAAATGCATTATCGTTAATAGGGAAAATACTTTATACATTGGGTTTAGTTAAACTCTTTTAATTTTTCCAATATACTTGTCCATATATTTTTAATACTAAAACAAAACTGAAATAAACAAATATTGCACTCAACGAAAACCAAGCCATTTACAAGATCTATTTAAAATTTTCATTTTTTCAGGAGGTTAGTTTTAATTTATTGATAAAAATATTTTTTAGATTTTAAACTTAACCGCATTATTGTACGCCTCTCATATTAACATTGACACACACTTAATATATTCACACCAATGTGCACCAAATTTTTTTTTTAGCTTTCTTTGTTTTTCACAGAACAATATTACAAATTTAAGGAAACAATCAACGGTGTAATTTACTGAATAACTGACAAGTTTTGAGTAAGAGAAATGTGCAATATATACGAGTATATTTATTTTGTTATTTTGTATTTATGTAATCGGAAGTAATTATCACAGAAAAATCGAAAGCGGTTACGGTAGGTATGGTGTATGTGTGTGGATTGGTCGCATATGAAGTAATGAGTTTCCTTATTTGATAAAAAGTACTTTTTGTTATTTTGTTTTTTGTTTTTTTTTTTTAAGAAAATATAAAATACAGCTTTTATACAATACAACTTGTGATGGTTGAGATCTGAAGGGGTCTTAATTTTTTAGATATTTTTCTTCTTGGACTCAGATCAATTGTATTTGGGTTGATTTGTTGTTTTTTTTTCCTTCTTTTTTTTTCAACAATATCAAAACACGTTGAAGCGAATAAAATTTAAACCTAAATGTGTTTGGAAAAAATTAAGTCTCACTTTTGTGTACTTCTACAACATACAGTTCTCAACGTGCTCCAACACTTTATGACACATAAGCTATTGGAAGCTATAACAACAGCTTGGAGGCGGCTTCTCTCTTTTGTTTTTGTTACACATTCACTGGTTAGTTGCGAATCGCGGGGCCTTCTTGTTGCCTTGCGGCTGGATTAGAGTAATCATCTTCTAAAAATAAAAATTACAAAAAAATGTTAAAGAAAACAAATTTTGTATAGAAAATATATAATTCTTATAAATGAAAATTCGGTAGTTTCTTGAAAAACTGAAATAATGGTTCACGAAATAACCCCCCTATTACAGATTACAACCCAACTGAAAATTGGGTTGTGTGCCCGTGTTATAGATATGAGAATACAACCCAATTTCAGTTGAGTTGACATCCATAATAGAGGCATAAATAAATAACGGGGATGAAACTGGAGCCACTAAACATTACATCGAAGAACTAAAGACGATTCTGCCAACGTCTATCACCGTACACCGTTATTTTTTTTTTTTTTAATTT
Organism: Melanostoma mellinum; assembly: GCA_914767635.1. NCBI lineage: Eukaryota > Metazoa > Arthropoda > Insecta > Diptera > Syrphidae > Melanostoma > Melanostoma mellinum. Next base: position 182,976,294 of record OU612060.1, read on the forward strand.
TGGAAAATCTGATTTTGAGGTCATTTTAACTTTCTTCAATACTTTTGACTGGCAAAATATATTTGCTAACTTGAATTTAAATATGTGCTACGAGTCATTTTTGAAAATATAAAAATAAAAATGCTATTTATTTATATACTCCTAAAGTAAAAGCATTAGATGGTTCAAAACCAGTTTGGTTTAATAAAAGAATTATTAATCTTAACAACATAAAAAATAAAGTTTACAAGCAGTTTCGCAGATCTAATAACGATCAACAAATCTATAAGCAATACAGAGCCTTGCAAAAAGAGTTCTTAACAAGTTTTTATATAATCAATATTTATCTTCCATCGAATGTAATTTGAAGGCAAACAGTAAGGGTTTTTGGAAATTTGTTAATGATAAGAAAAAGTCGAACGGTATTCCCAGTGTTATGCGCTATAATGGTATTACATATTCTGATATATCGGTTATTTGTAACTTATTTGCTGAAATTGTGTATTTCAATCTGTGTATTTAAATAGTCCTTCCATTATTCTTGATTTGAATCTTAATTGTCCAACATTTGAGTCTGTGAGTATTGGTAGCATTAGTTTTACTAGCACGAAACCTGATCTTGATGGAATTTCTCCAATTATTTTAAAAGCTTGTAGAACAGCTCTTGCAGTCACTTTGCAGATGATCTTTACTAAATCTCTCGAAACTGGTGAGTTCCTAAGTACTTGGAAACGATCAACAATTACACCTATTTTAAATCAGGAATCAGGCAAGAGATCTCAAACTATCGTCAAATTAGTAAAATTCCTATTATTCCTAAAACACTAGAAAAATTTGTTTATCAAGGGCTAACTCCTACTCTTAAAGGGAAAATTTCTTCCCATCAGCATGGTTTTTTAGCTGGTAGATCCACAGCCACTAATCTTACCATTTTTTGGAGTGAAGTTTTAAATGCTCTTGAGAAGGGCTATCATTATGATGTAATATACACTGATTTTGCGAAATGCGAAAGCATTTGACCGAGTAAATCATGATGTTTTACTCAATAAACTTGGTAATTTCGGGTTTCATTCAAATTTTCTCAACTGGTTAGAACAATATTTAAAATATCGCGTTCAGTATGTCTGTATTAATAATATTCTTTCTAAGCCTATTTATATCTGCTCTGTAACGAAGTTACAAATATACACCCTACCGCCAGCCAATATGCATACCATGGTTTTCATATGATATATTTCATTCACGCCATAGAGCTCACACTCACTTATTGCAGAAAACTTTATAAGGCACCCTGAAAAATACGAGAAAACCGAAGCCAGCCCGTGTTGAAAAGTACCAATCTCGTGTACAGGCTACTTCCACTAGAGGAAAACCAGGGGTACGTAGTGTACCCAGAGATTCCCAATTTTACGCAAGGTCTCCTTGGAGTTCCTAGCATAAATCCCCCCCACTAGCCTTTTAAGGACTTTTGGGTTTTATTTTGCCGGCTATTAAGCCGTTGATGCCAGTGTTTGACTGTTGATGCCAGTATTTTACTGTTGATGCCAGGATCTGCCTGTTGATGCCAGTGTTTGACTGTTGATGCCAGGATCTGCCTGTTGATGCCAGTGTTTGACTGTTGATGCCAGTATTTTTACTGTTGATGCCAGGATCTGCCTGTTGATGCCAGTGATTGACTGTTGATGCCAGTATTTTTACTGTTGATGCCAGGATCTGCCTGTTGATGCCAGTGTTTGACTGTTGATGCCAGTATTTTTACTGTTGATGCCAGGATCTGCCTGTTGATGCCAGTATTTGACTGTTGATGCCAGTATTTTTACTGTTGATGCCAGGATCTGCCTGTTAATGCCAGTGTTTGACTGTTGATGCCAGTATATTTACTGTTGATGCCAGGATCTGCCTGTTAATGCCAGTGTTTGACTGTTGATGCCAGTATTTTTACTGTTGATGCCAGGATCTGCCTGTTGATGCCAGTATTTGACTGTTGATTTACCAGCGATTAAGAACCCGTACTCGATGACCGTTTTACCAGCATAGGATTAAGGATCTACCAGCATTGGAACCACCGATCACCAGAATTAGCGATAAGAATTAATAAACATTATATTAGATTAGCGTTAAGACAAATAAAAGGATTGGACCTTCTTTATAACCGAAGTTTTACGTGTTTTCTTTGGTCAACCCTGGACCCGACGAGCATACCCCAGCTCTAAAGAAAAAAGCACATCACAGCTCTTTTTGCTATTTATTAATGACTGACAAAATTCTTAACTCAAATTAATGTAATGTTAATGTATGCTGATGACCTAAAAATTTATCGTTGTATAACCTCCGAACAAAACTGCCTTCTGTTACAAAATGATCTTCATAATCTATAATATTAAATATTGAAGATGAAGCCAGTGGTGAAGCTATCATGGTTGATGATATCAGTGATGCTAGCTCCATAGCTGACTCCGACATTTCGAACCTATCATGCGTTTCCAAGCGGAGTAAAATCTTCAACTGCAAGCGCACGGTAAAAAGGCTGGGGAAAATTGACTGGAACGAGATGACAGACATAGAACGGAAAAGACTGCATAACGCACGATTCTTTTTAGGCAGGGAGAACTTGGGAAAAGACGGGCTTACTGCTAGTCTAGCACCAAGCCCCCTGCAAGGTACGACTGACAATACTATCAAGACTGACCAAACCAAACCGCACAACACACGAGCCTTTTTGGATAGGGAGGGCTTGGGAAAGGATGGGCCAATCGCTAGTCCAGCACCGAACCCTCTCTCCCTTCTAGGAAAGGGTGCTAAGACTTTGATGGGTAGGCAAGCTCTTTACGCTGATAAAATTCAGCCGAAGAAAGGGCCAACCCCATCGAAGGCTGGTGTAGGGACTACAACTGATACAGGACATAACACGAAGGACAAACAGACAGACCCTAAAGTACGCAAAAACACAGCAGAACTTCTCACTCAGAAATGGGAAAGATGAACGGAAGAGTGTAGTGTAGAAGGCCATAGCCCTCCGCAAGACCTGAACGTGACTGAGGAATCCAACCCCAAAAATCCGGCACACAACAAAACGAAAAAGCGGACGAACTAGCGAGGAAAGGATCAGCACTTGACCCTTCTCTCATTGATCAATCAATCAGGATTCCACCCTGTGAAATTAGACAGATCATTGGTAACAAAATAATGCGAAAATCCAATGAAAGATGGGAATGCCTGTGTTACTTCCAGGAAACTATGGCCGAACTACGATAAGAACGGATCTGAAAAGCTGCTATCATTGAATAGACCTTCATTACGAATGCTTATCAGTATCATAACTGGACATAACCTACTAGGTTACCACAAAAAGAAAATGGGTCTCTGCACCGATAATCGTGCAGAGGATGCAATGACGAAGATGGACATGAGTATACAACTCACTTTCTTTTTCAATGCCCAGCAATCTGCCACATTAGGAAACAATTCTAGGCAATTACTTTTTCAATGAAATATAACTTTTCTATCTATCATATTCTTCCTTTTAGCTCTTCTCGAGCAGATGGAAAACTGCATTTATCGAGCCAGAGACAAGTCTTTCTTCCTTTCCAATTACTGATCAATTGAACTAACATCCCTTTCTTCCAAGTTTCCACGTTGGTAAACAATCAACTTATGAATTATCTTGAAACAGAAAAGCTTCTTAATAGCATACCCACAGTATGGCTTTAGCAAAAACTTTTATATAAATTGAGACGGCCTACTCTTGTATTCACATTTAAATCTAAACTTATTTCGTTATACCTCAAATAGCACTTCTATGAGTTCAGCTTTGTTATTGCGGTGAAGGAGGACTAACTACAACCAACAAACAATGAACACTCTACGAATTAACTATGGTATATCAAAATCCTATTACTTACCATCTTCCTCTTCCTCGTTGCCTTCGTCAATGTGTAAGCCATCAGCGAATTGTTCTTTGCCTTGATCACCAGCTACTTCGTTGTTAAGATTGTCGCCATCGAGTAAAGCATTAGCAGCCGGCGCTAGGTCATCGTCGCCATCTTTATGATTATGCTTATGCCCACCCATTCCAAACACTTCTATATCATCACCATCTCCATGATCTTCATTCTCCTTCGGCGCTACTTTCGCCTCAAAGAAATTATTATCCTCCTCAGCATTATTGTTGTTGACATTTTCATCATTTTTATCCGCATTAAAGTCGGTATCCTTTATCTCGTGCGCTCCCGTATCCTGCTCACCATCATTGTTTTTCCCAATCAATTCATCTACAACATTTACATATCGATTGTTGTCAGTGTCTTGTTTGTTATCAGCTTCTGTTTGTTGAATCTTAGCCAACTTATTACTGCCATCTTGATCGTCGTTGCCATTGTTATTAAGTAGATCCTCGAAATTTTCCGGAATCGGAGCTACACCCAATGGAATTTGTTTTGGCGGTCGGTGTGGCATATTTAGAACCTCTCTCGCAGTACTCGATCGCTTAGACTTGTTTCCTGTGGGTGTACTTGATTGATTGGCCATTGATAGAGCATGTCGATTATTTGTATCATGACTGCTACCAGATTTATCTCTGTTCTCCAACACACTCGCTGCAGTAGATGGTTTAGCAGTTGAATTTAACGGGGGCACTTGCTGGGCACTTTCAGCAGCTACTGCTTGGATTTTGTCCTCGGAGCTGACCAGGGGCTTGGGTATTATCTGAAAGTTTTCAACAGAATTAATTATCGCATTTTTATATTTTTTGTTGTAATCGTTTGGCCGATTTTTTCTAGAGGCATCCCAATCACCAGCGAGGGCGAGCGTTTTCTTAGTTGATAGATTTGAAACACTCGCTTGAGTGGTTGCAGTATTGTTAGTAAGCTTAATAGATACTTTGTACAAATCTGGACTCACTAGTTGTTGTTCATTAAATGACCTCTGGAGGAGTGGCTTATCCAGCGGATGGTTAGGCATAAGCTTTTGGTTTGCAGTCATTGGGGCCGGTAGTGGTTGATCGTTGATTGTGTCACCATTTGTTTTAGGCTTATATTCAAAGTTGCCCTTGAATTCATTGATGGTTTCCGTAAGAAGGGAAATCTTTTTTTTGTGATTTTCAGCGCTTAGTGTTGTTGTTTTGATAAGAATTTCTAATCGCTCCTTTTCTTGAACAACAGTTTCATACTTTGCCTAAAAAAAAGAAAATTTTATAAAATTTATTAGGAAGTTTCTTTTTTTTTTTGTTTTCAATTAAAGGTTAGCTTGGCTTCAAACGACATTGATTAGATGCTAATCTGATGCCAAAGAGAGAAGGTTCCTTCGTTGTTGAACTTTGGCCAGGTTTAACAACCCCATGAGTTTTTCGGTTCTCAACAAATGCTAAACCAAGAAATAATGAAACCTGTTTGTCACTTAATAATAATATAAGACAAATGATTTTCGACAGTTCTTTTCGCTTATTTAAATTGCCCCAGAAAAAAACCTAGTGCCTGGAGAGTTAAGGGCAAACCCAGAGCTTAAACTACGGAGTTGGAACTTCAGGGAGTATTGAATTAGAGCTTCCTGTACAAAATTTTTAAACGCTAGTAGGAATCAACCCATGATCATTATTCACCGCTACCTATAACAAGGCTATCTATTCATCTAACCATATATAGTCAGCTTCATGCAAGGGCAATATATCATTTTCCCTATGAAATCGATCTTGGTGGATCTTACTCCCAAGGAACAGCTCATTCCGAGCGAAAGATAGATTTTGACGTGCGTTTCTTAAGAAGAAATAAAATACATTAATTTAATGCTATGGCGAACAATTTAGCGAAGGGAAGGGATTGCTTTTTTTATAATTATTTCGGGCATGTGGCTGACTCGAATAAGTTCAAACTGGGAGGTCCAATTTTCGATCACTTTTTGCAGCTTTTTGGGCCGTTCCAACGTCAGTCGTCTCGCACTTATCTGCGTGGACAGCCGACTCCACAAAACCCTTACAAAAAATAGTCCGCGGTTGTTCCACAGATATCATTGATTTTCCGAACTGAGGATACCAGAATGCCATAAACGGAAATAAACCGTAGGACCCCTACTATGCTTATTACAAATTTTGGATGTGCTTTTTTTTGGTCTCCTCCCTAATTTTGTTTATGTGGTGGCGTGGTACAACAACTCGATAGGTCCTTATCAATGTGGCTTTAGACCAGAGAAGTCCACAATAGACCAAATTTTCACATTACGGCAGATCTTGGAAAAAACCCGAGAACATAATATCGATATTCACCATCTCTTTATCGATCTCAAGGACGCGTATGACAGTATCTACAGAGACGAGCTGTACAGAGCCATGTCTAGTTTCGGCATCCCTGCAAAACTCGTACGACTATGCAGGATGACTTTGGAGAATTCACGCTGCTCCGCCAAGGTCGGTAAAGAACTCAACGAGACTTTTGATGTCGAAAAAGGTTTTAGACAAGGCGACAAACTGTCATGCGATTTCTTCAACATCATACTTGAACAGATTGTAAGAAACTCAAACGTCAACACCAGAGGAACAATCTTTCAAAAGTCTGTACAATTACTCGCAGACGATATTGACGTAATGGGAAGAAAAAAGCGTGATGTCATAGGTGCTTGTATTGAAACAGAAGCGGCAAAAATGGGTTTGATGGTTAATGAGGGCAAAACGAAGTATATGTTGTCATCAAACAAGGACACAGAACATCGACGAATTGGACAAATCGTCACAATAGACAGACATAACTTCGAGGTAGTACAGGACTTCGTCTACCTAGGATCCGCTGTAGACACGGACAACAACATCAGTGCGGAGATCAAACGGAGAATAATTCTTGCCAACCGTTGCTTCTTTGGGTTAAGAAAGCAATTGAGAAACAAAACCCTCTCTAGAAAAACCAAGGTGACCTTGTATAAGACCTTAATCATCCCAGTCCTGCTTTACGGCGCGGAAGCATGGACCTTATCGAAAGCGGATGAGGAAACCCTTGGTCGTTTCGAAAGAAAAATTTTCCGAATGATCTTTGGTCCCGTATGCGAAGACAATGTGTGGAGAAGAAGATACAACAACGAGCTGTATGAGCTGTATCGCGACATGGGCATAGCCAGAAGAGTACGCATCGCGAGGCTACGATGGTTGGGCCATGTAGAGCGGATGGACCCAAACGCTCCGGCTCGTCGGGTGTTCAAAAGCACATTGCAGGGAAATCGCGGAAAAGGAAGACCTCGTCTTAGGTGGCGCAATCAAGTGGATGAAGACCTCAACCGACTGAGTGCGAAACTGGAGAGAGCTCGCCCGAAATCGAAGTCGTTATAGAAGGATGTTGGTTGAGGCCCAGGTTCACCCCGAACTGTAATGCCCACCTAAGTAAGTAAATAAGTGGCGTGGTACCCCTTCACTTTATGTCGGGCTCTGGGAGCCTGGTATTGAGTTCGGAATTTCTAAAGTTACTGTGGCCCTATTCTTTTATTTCAAATTTTGTTTTTTGTTTTTTTTTTTGGGGGGGGGGGGGGGGGGGGGTCTTCTGCCTTCACCAAATTTCGGTTTCTGTGAGCCTGGTCAGGGGGGAAACACACTTTATTTCAAATTTTAATTTTATGTGGCTTTCCTTAGTTTGGAGACTCAATAATTGCAAAATATGAGGCTCCCAGAAACGGAAATAAAGCGTTGGGCAGGGGGCAAAAATCTTAAATAGAAAGAAAAAAGAAAGGGAAAAACAAGAAAAAAGAAAAATCATCAAAAGCTTTACAGGTATTGTCTCAATCCAGTCCTAAACAACTCAGTGCAATCTATTTTGCGTAGCGATATAGGCAGAGAGTTCCACAAGCGAACCGAAAAAATGAAAAATTGCTTACTTTATTCCAAGTAAGTGTACCGTATTGGTATTAAGTTAAAAGAACAAGTAGAACGCGACATCGAAACCTTATTGTAAAGGTACGTTGGTTGATGCGTCTGCATAACTTTATGAAAAAAAATCAATGTTCTAAGCTGAAGCAGATTATCGAAGAACATACCATAGATAGATTTAGCATATTGAGAAATGCTATCATATTTTCGCAATCCATAAACATACCTCGCAATACTATTATAACCAACGTTAAATTTTCTTTTATAAACAGAGTCACAGTTGCTATATATTTCATTACCGTTTAGCAATACACGTATGATGAGGGATTTTGCAAGAATAAGCCTAGTTTTCAGTGGTATACATTTTTGACTGGCCCATAGCAGACGTAAGCCTCCACAAATTTTTCCTAGGGTCAAGCAGATATGGTCATTCCAACAAAGTGTAGAGTTGAATGTAATGCCAAGATTTTTCTCAGAACTAACAAATTCAATTGGGGAGTCGTTCAGATATAATTTTGGAAAGTAAGAGGTATCTTCGATGCTTTTCCTAGAAATCACTAGACCTTTTTGATTTTGTACGATTTAGACATAAGCCATTAGCTTTTGACCAGTCCATAATGCAGTCAAGGTCAGTCTTGATTTCAAGGGTAGCATTTTCTAATAAACCTAAAGGGAAACTTTTTCTTAATTGTACGTCATCAGCATACACTATTCGGTAGGTCATTGATATACATCAAAAAGAACAGTGGACCCAGTATTGAACCTTGCGGCACTTCTATACTCAAAGGGAGAAAACATGATTTTTATCATTTATCACCACTGCTTGAAATCTATTATCTAAGTAAGATGAAACTAGTCTCAAGGAAGATTAAGAGAAATTGATAATACCTAAGTTTTCTACATAAGACTTGATGACTCACTGAATCGAACGCCTTAGAAAAACACAGTAGCGCGAGGAAAGTAACATTATGTCTGTCTATTTCTTGCCTTATGTGTTCAACAACATTCAACAGGGCAGTTGTGCAACTGTGATTAGGGCGAAAAGCAGATTGGTTGACACACAGTAGATTTTCTTGTTTTAAGGATTGGTGAACATGCAAGTCTAAAAGTTTTTGCAAAACCTTTGCAAAAAATGGTAGAATGGCGATTGGGCGATACTCATTTTAGGCTTTGGATACTGTGACTACTTTTGCTCTTTACCAGGAATGTGGAAAAACACGAGTCATAATAACCCTGTTGAATAAATGGGTCAATGGTTTTAAGATGAACGGGAGGATAGCTTTGGCAAAAACCGGGTGAATCTCATCAAAACCAACTGCATTAGACCTGATTGAGATGCAGCTTTTAAGAACATCAGCCTCATCAACAGACGTAAAACTGAAATCATTGGATGAGCAGCTGGCATATGGAGGAATGTTTTGAGCTGGAGTAGAGCTTGGCGGAATTTCCAAATCAGGGCTCGACAAAGTAGTGAAAACTCTATTTAGTTCGTTGGGATCAATATTGTCAAAGTTGTTATTTTTTTTATTACTTACTGGATTACTGGATAGCAGTGGCGTGGCGTGGATATTTTCAAATGGTAAGTCGAGAAAAATTAATCACCTACACAAATTAATAAGGAATAAATAGAAGGTACCTACCTTTAATTCCAAACGTGTATTAATGGAAGTCATTAAGGTTAAAATTCACAATGAGCTTAAAGCATAAAAAAAGGGGCTTCAAAAGAAGCCTATGTGGAAATGCAAGAAAATAAAATAAAATTTTAAGTACCTAACGTAACTAGTATTAAAAAAAATAAGAACTTCATTTCATTGGTTTTCCTCTTCTAAAAGGTAATCGGTTAAACAGCACTCAACATTTAGCAAAGCCATTCATATAATTAAATCAAAACAGTTCTCTTCGACGTTAACTTTTCACAATTTTCAGAATTTTTAGCTTTTTTTTCACAGTTTTTACAAATGCACTTTACTTAAAATTCATTTTAAACTTGCAAATAATCCAAAACAGTGATCAGTAGAACAAAACAAAACACTAAAGCAGAACCGAATTCGCCGTACATTACTCGAAGGCGAAAACTGTATTATTTTTTCCAAGCAGACATTGCAGTAAGACGAAAATTATCGTCTTACTTTCTTCAATAAGAGAACGTGTATTGAAAAGGGTGGCACCGCGGTGCACCGGGGTGGAAGTATATCGTAGGAAAGACAGGGACAAACATAAAATATGTTCTGCGCGGAGATTTTCAATGCTTTGTGTATTGTGTGTGTATCTCGCAAATTTAAGAGTGCTTGAACCCTTGAAGAACATTGTGTCTTGTGTGTTGTGTGTGGCATTGTGTGATAGGATGTTGACTGCTTAATTGTAGACTTATGTTGCTGGTTTTTTCTATGAACAAAACAAGGGACAAATATTAAAAGGTAAGACGATAGGAATCGTGTTATATGGACGCCACGCCACTGCTGGATAGGTAATCCCTAACTGTTTCAGATTTTTCCAAAGTTTATGTTTAGTTGGGCAGGATCCAAACGCCATAATAGCGTCGCTTTGCCTCACAAATTTCCAGAGTTACTTTGTTTCTCATCGTTCTAAAAACATTGTGAAAAACTCGGATACCAGGCTCCGAGAACCAGAAAAACCGTAGGCAAAGCAAAATTATGAAATATTGAACATAGACGGAAGGACGAAGACCAAAAATTCTCATCACTATCAACGCACAGAGTTTAGAGCAAACTCATTTGTACGTACTTATCTACGCTCTTCATCATAAATGCAAGTGTTAGAGATTAGTAAACACCAACACCAGCACAAAGAGAACGTATAGAAAATATATTATATATATATAAAAAAAAATACAAATAGTGACATACAATATGGAACACCTAACATGAATTACAATAATAATTAAATAAACTACTAGAAATAAAATAAAACATAAGCTGCAAATACTTTCATGGGCATATAAACTAAGAAACATTGAACAAAAATCATGCATGTGGAGCACTGGTTTTAAATTTTTGTTTTAGAGAATTTTTATTAACATTGAAATCTATAAGTAGGGAATTAGAATTGTATAGCCTACTCATGCGCGATAGCGGCTCATGCATGCCGTAGTTGGTTCTATGATGGTGGATATGAATCAACTCTAAATGACGCAAGTGGTGAGATCCTCCGCGGTAGTTAAAACTTATGGACGAGAGCAAGTAGGGAGCATCAATAAAGCCAGTCATAAGCGGATGGAAAAATATTAGGTCATTGTTGATACGTCTTTGACTAAGGGTTTGTAATTGCAAAAGTTGAATTCGATGTTCATAAGGAGGTAGATTGAATGGATCTTCCCAAGGAAGACCCTTCAAAGCAAAACGTATAAATTTGTGTTGTACTGCCTCAATACGATGTTTATGAATTTCATATAGGGGAGACCAAACTTGTGAGGCGTACTCGAGATGAGGGCGAACGTAGCAGTTATACAAAGATAGTGTTACATAAGGATCATCAAATTCTTTTGACCACCTCTTAATGAAACCCAGCATAGAATTTGCTTTCCTAACAATTGAGTTTATGTGCTCACTAAATTCAAGGTTAATATTGAAGTAAACACCTAGGTCACGAAAGCTTGAGACATTACACAATGAATGACCAGACATTAAATACATAGCTCTACTGGTTCACGTTTTTTCGAGAAAGTCATAGTTTGGCACTTCTTAGTCTCAAGACCATTCTTTTTACACCGTTCCAAAGCTATCGATATCTTTTTGAAGGAGTGCGCGATCAGAAGTATTTTGAATGGATTTAAAAATTTTCATATTATCTGCGAAAATTAGAATTTCACTATACGAAATGCAAGAGACAACGTCATTAATGGCAACAATGAAAAGCAAGGGCCCAAGGTGACTGCCTTGTGGTACACCCGACAGAGCATTGAAGGGATTCGAAAATCTGTTACGAAATTTGACTTGGTACGTTCTATTTTCGATATTAGAGCATATCCATACAATAAATATTGTAGGAAATCCGAAAGCCTTGAGCTTATATAATCTAACATCATGAGAGAGTTGATCGAATGCTTTGGAAAAGTCAGTGTAAATACAGTCGAGCTCATACCCATTTTCAAGCGCATTGGAACATTTGTGAAGAAAAGAAAGAAGGTTTGTTACCGTTGATCTTTTCTGCATAAAGCCATGCTGCTGCCTGCAAATAATATTTTTTGTAAAGATTTGTAAAGAATGAGAGGCTGTCACAAACAACTTGCTCAAAGAGTTTGGGGATGCAAGACAGTTTGGATATAGGCCTGTAGTTTTTTATTTCTATCTTATCACCCTTTTTAAAAACCGGAGTGATAAAGGACTTTTTCCAAAGACTTGGGAAAACACCTGTTTTGATTGAAAGCTGAAAAAGATATTGAAGTGGGAACATTATTATGGAACGGCATTTCTTTAAGAGAATTGGCGGGATTCCATCCGGGCCGGACGAAAAGTCATCTTGCAGAAGTGATAAATATTTTAAAATTTTGTCACTATGAACAGGGATGTTATTAAAGCTTACTTGAGAGCAGTTACGTAAATACGTAAAGTAGTTTTCATCGATTACTACGGGGGTATCACAGAAAGAGCTTCGAAAATGATTAGCGAAGGCATTACAAATATCGTTAGTATTCTCTAGAGGAGTATCACCAGAAATAAAGTTAACTGGATACCCATCAGATTTTTTCTTTGAATTCACAAATCGCCAAAAACTTTTCGGGTCATCCCTTAAAGAGAAAGACATCTGTCTAAAGTAGTTGGAGTAAAGAGTTTTAGAGAGCGTGTTAAAGTTTTCAAAAAAAATAATATAAACATTGTGGTCAAATGTAGAATGAGTCTTAATGTAGGCTTTCCAGGCTTTGTTCCTTTTGTTCCGCAGAATCTTTAGTTCTTTGGTATACCAAGGCTGATTAAAGCAGTAATTTTTAAGGATTTTTCGGGGAATAATTTTGTACATACAATTTTCCAAAATCAAGTAAAAGCATTTGACTGCAACGTCGATATTGTCAGAAGCTGATACATTACGTATACCGGCTCTGATGAGTTCTTCGGAAAGCAAATCGAAATTCGCTCTCCGAAAGTCAATTCTCAAACAGATCTGCAATGGAGATGATTAAAGGTTAAAGTGGCTGTCAGATCAACTGACACACTTAGGCCCGTTGGGCCCATCGTGGTGTAAAAACCAATGGAGAATATTCGGAAAAAGCTATGAGTAAATTTGCCTTGCTTTTGCACCAAGGGCAAAATTTGTTGGTGAACAGAATGAAACCTAAGGAGGAGAGCACAAGAACAGAAAAAACAGTATCCAGCTCCAACAAATTAAAACTATGCCTTACCTTCAACTCCTCCAAATCCTTGTCATTCAAAGTCCGCACTTGCTGCAACTGCGACTGCAATGACTTCACCTTTGTATCAAGACTATTTACGATTTCGAGGTGTGATTTCTTAGTCTTCGAACAGTCTTCTACTAAATCTCCATGTTCCTTTTGCAGCAATTTGTATCGCTGGTTCAGACTGTCGTAATGTAAATTGGTAACTAATTTAGCTTTAGCATGTTGCTCATTTTGTTCTTTAGCCCTTTGTTCAAAATTTTGACGTGTTTCAAGATGTTCTTTTCGTTCGGCTTCGAGACTCCGTTCCAGACGGAATTTATGTTCAATAATTGCTATTAAACGTTGAAAATTATCAAAAGGGTGTGTTAAATGGGTCATCATTGTCAACCAATTGGTTTGTGTGAAAATATTTACCTTGCATTCGAGCGTTAAGAGCTTCTTGTTGTTGTTCGCATCGTACTCGTTGTTGTCTCGATTCATCTAATTGTATCTGCGAACTATGAAATATTGCAACAAATCCCAACATCAAGATAATTATTCCGAGTCCGATTAGAAATCGTCCACGACCAGAACGCGTCAACCGCGTTGCAGTCATTTTTTCTTGTTTGTATATATTTTTTTCTTTTTTCAATGGATGTATGTAATAAAAAGCACAGTGCTTAATCTAATGTTTTATTTCATTATAAGCAAACAGGTAAGTAGAATAGCTTTTATATAGAACTCTTAAAGCGTAGCTGCACCACAAAATAATTGTTTTAATTTGTGAAATTTGTTTGAGTCTTTTTTGATTTGGGAATTGGGACGGTGCTTCTGAACTGAAAGAAACTGACCGATGTTGATGTATCAAAAAAAAAAAACAATGCCAGAAAGAGACAGTAGTATTCTTTAAAAAAAATTAAAGTTCTGTTTGTTTTGAGGAATAAACCTTAAGCTGTTAGCATAATGGACTATTCCCAACGAGACAAAAACGAGGTTTTTATGAAAAAGTGTTTTCATTAGAGTTTCAATTATGTTTGATAATTGACAGCACTTTGACAGGATTTGTTTTTGACAAATCATATCTTCACTGAAGTTTTGACTTAATTTCAAATTTTTAAATATTAAATGCAAACGAATATATAGTTGTGCTAGCATTTGCTATTTATCAAGATGGAACGGAGTAGTTCCTTTCAGAGAGCAGCTGTTAAAAAAGCATTTTCGGCCAATGTGGATGCACATGCACATCTTGGACCAGCGATAGTTGAAAGAGACCTAAGGCTAAATCAGATAGATCCTGCAAAAGGGTACTAGCTGATTTATTGGCTCTTACCAGCTCAGTGAGTAATCCATAACTTGCAACTTGCGGGACGGATGAAGATTATAATGTGCAAAAGTTAAAAAGAGAAACGAATACAATTATGGTGGATTTACATGTATCCGTAAGTGCAGATGAAAATCGGAAAAAGACACAAGATGTAAAATTCATACTTGTCTGATAAAGAGGGAACGAACATGTTCATCTGCACCCATAATTTTTCATCAGCAACCATAATCCTATTCGTCTCTCTTTTTAACCTTTGTGCTTTGTAATCTTCATCCGTCTCGCTTTACTTTTCTGCACTTCCGCAGTTGCAGATGCATGTAAACCCAGCATTATCGGTGCAGATGAAAAATTATGGGTACATGTTCATCTGCACCTATAATTTTTCATCCGCACTCTATGACTAGACGTGTCTTCTCTCTCTATTGGACAATTATGAATGTGAGCTAATGGCTTGCAATATCTTGATCGTGTCGCAGGTTGAGCCGCAGGTTGAAGTAAAAACATTTCTAGGTGAACAAAAACCATACTCGAAAGAAACCTAGTTCTCTTTCAGATGGAAAAATGGTAAAAATTCATTTGTGGAATCGTAGAACACCAAAACAATGCAAAAAGTTTCCAGCTGGGAAATACCAATCAAAAAATTCATTAAATAGTTTTCTGAGACAAACACACCTTTTAAGCCAGTCAAATAGGTCCATTCGTTGAACTTTCCTCAGTGCCCCTGTTCAGTAATGGTGGATTTACATGCATGTGCAAGTGCAGATGAAAATCGGAAAAAGACACAAGATGTAAAATTCACACCTGTCTCATAGAGAGGGAACGAACTTCCTAGTTATGGTTGCAGATGAAAAAAAATTTTTCATCTGCAACCATAATCCTATTCGTTTCTCTTTTTAACCTTTGTGCTTTGTAATCTTCATCCGTCTCGCTTTACTTTTCTGCACTTCCGCAGTTGCAGATGCATGTAAACCCAGCATAACTATCGCCTCGGCGATAAACGGTGGAAAATGGACCGAATTTCTATGAATTTAGTAGGATTTCGTTCCATTTTCCACCATTTATCGCCTGCATTTATCGATGCGATAGTTACAGAACAGGGGTACAGGGTTCACCCAGGTCAAATCACCACACATCCCTGTCAAGAAAAAAATACATGCCGTTTGACAGCCCTCAACCCAATAAGCTAGGGCGATTTGATGAAAATCCTTGGGCTCAAAAACATTCAATTTGACATTCAGAGCGACTTTAGGTTCATCAAAAAACGCTTTCTGGCGACTCCAGGGTGACCCTATGGCCTCAACGAACAAACCTAATAAGTCTCCACTTTGATTTTCAAATTTTAGCCGAAAGCCGATCAAGGAACCCAGAAGACAGAAAACAGAACAGAGCAAGAGCACACACTAGTCATTTCACATTTCACTACACACAGTCGGAAAAATATCGTTTTCTTTTAACAAAGCTCCATTCATCTCCCAAGAAAACACATTTATTTCTAATCAAATTCAGTTTAAATTGACCAAATTTGTGTTTAAAACAATCATCAATAAAGTGCGAACCTTTTAAAATCAAATTCACCCCAAAAATAAACAAATCTTGAGGTTTTTTGAGCAAATAAAAAAACAGCACTCATCCAAAAGTGAAAAAAAGATGTTCCTTACAAAACAAATCCCGCATCCAAGTCTACAATAATACGACATAAAAGAAAACCCCCTTTGTGGAGAGTTACGTACGTGATTATGGCGGATATGTCAAACATTTTTGTTGCAGTAGCAGTATTGATTTGACTGTAAAATATTTATCAATTGCCGAGTTTTTTTTTCTTCATTTCTCTCTTCTGATATCCCCGTTTATAGTGCTTGTGGTTCGAAGTAATAATTTGATTAGAAAAATAAACTAAAAGTACAGTGAAGTGTGTAGTAAATGGGCGTAAAATAATCTAAAACGAACGAGGAACGCTAACTTGCTTCTAACTGCTGCTCTGGTGCCTTTTTTGCCCATTATAAGGTCAGTATCACAAATTATTATCTCTGGTTATAAAAAATGTATATGAACGATAAATAATGTACACAATTGAAAGGGTTTTAATTTTCTGCCTTCGTTTTGCGAAAACTTTAAAAAGGAAAACTAAAAGACTTTTAATTGATTTGAGGTTGTGGTACACGCCCAAAATTGTCTAACTTCAGTTCTTATTGGGAATTGTTTTCATTTATTTTCTCGGTCGTCTTTTTTAACAGATTACGGAGTTAAGTAGATTCGCTGTTTTTTCGTACATTCATATGTACATAACATGTACAACACTCTGCCACCGGAACGACCGACGAGCGACGACTCCTTCGGTATTCATTGTGGTGGGGGTTCTTTGAAGGCCCGAGTTGAATCAAAATATCTGTAGAAAAGATACTATTGCAGGGTTTCTCCTTTTCGTTTTCTTTTGATAGCGTTTTTGACGCACAAGAACAAGTAACGAGTATATGCATTTTGGTTTGGCTAATCGCACAGATAGAGAAACTTGTAAATGTGCGATAATTATGAATAAGCTGTGGTTGTGTTTTTTTTTTTGCCTTCACTGAGAACTAGCCCGTTTATCTATACACAGCGATTGTTTGCTTTTTTGGGTCCTCCAGTGAGCTTGTTCTAATGATTCATTCAATGAAAAACACACAATTAAGGTACCTACTTTGAGTTTGTTTTGTTTTAAAGAAATCTAATTTACTCTTACAGTTATACAATACGTAGTTGTACCTATTAAAGGCAAAACTTTAATTCATTTGCCTTTTGGTAGACTAATATTTACGAACTCGCGGAGTGTTTATCGTGAACGAAACCATTGTAGGCATATGAAATCTTAAGTATTCTTAAAAACGAAAAAAAACTGAGGTCGGCTGGCGCGCTTACTCTTGGACATGCATTGTAAAGCCTTGCCATTTGTGGAACGCGTGTATTTACTGATAGGGAAGGAGGACATCTTTGGAAACACAATCGGTAAACATAGCCTCCATTACAAAAAATCCGAAAACGGACTGAGGCTAATCGATTTTGCTGCGGGGCTAAATCTTGTTGTAAGTTGACGACGCTTCCCGCATCTCAAAATTCATAAAGGTACATTGCGATCCCCTGATCAAATAACCGTCAGCCAAATTGACCATGTTGCGATCGACGCAAGGCACTCTTCCAGTGTGCTAGATGTCTGAACTTTCCGAGGAGCCAACCTTATTGTAGCCAAGGTACGAATGAGGATATCATGTTAACGACCTGCACGAACTAACACTGTGAAGAGATATGACGTCGGAAAGCTACAATCGCAAGAGATTGCCAATGCCTTTTCCAATCGAGTGTCCCTTCAATTGTTCTTGAATCCCATGCCGCCAGCATTAAGCATTGAAGACCAGTGGCAGCAATGCCAAGAAGCCATCAGAACCGCTGCCTCTGAGGTTCTGGGTTTCACTTGGCCTCCAAAACAAAACGCATTGTTCGATGAAGAATGCAGCCAAATAAAAAGCAGGGTTGTCTGTGACCATTACAACAATATTTTCAAATAGAAAAGAAGAAAGGAACACCGAATTCTGAAACAACAAGAAAGAGCAGCATGAGAGCTCAAGCTCAAGCCTGTAAAGACCAGCAGAGAAACATAATAGTAGAGTCACAGTTGGTACTGAGGATCTGAAAAGATCACTTCTGCAGACTGCTTAACAAATTCCGCTGTCAGGCAGATTGCCCCATTCAGCTTGGACGATGATCAAGAATGCCGTCCTCCCGACCTAGAGGAAGTTGAGCTCGCCATATGCAAACTTAAATCAAATAAGACTGCAGGTGCAGATGGCCTTGATGCCGAACTTTCCAAGGCAGCTGGGGACCAGTTGGAAAGGAGCATGCACCAGCTGATCTGCATGGTACCCGTGCACTATGGGGCCTGGCCTAAGGAAAAGCGGCGAGAAGTCATTTTTTCAAAACGAAACCAATTTTTTTGAAATTAATTGTTTCTATTAGTTGAAAAAATTCCTCACATGAATCAAAAAACGTTTTCTCAGTCAGTGGCTCCATCACTGTACCAATCGACATCAAAGTTGACATTTCAGTTAAAATTGTTTTGAAAATATTTAAAAAATGTAATGTTGCTAGAAATTTTGCATAGAGTTTGTTGAAGTAGGTATATTCATTATAACGGCACTTTTGTCAGCTATACTATGTAAAAAAAATTGGCTGAAAAATACAAAAAATAAGCGTTTTATGATAACAATACTAAAAAATTTGTAAAATAGCGGTACTTTTTGATTATGGAAACATTCCAATTAAATTTAAACTGTATATCATAGTTGAATACATTATTTATCGAAAACAAAAGTAAAAAGTGCGGAATGCTTCCATGAAATATTTTTTTTCAATTTTTTGTGTTTGAAGTGTGTAAAATTTTAAACCATTTTCATAATCCTTATAGCGTATTGATTATGTTACTAGAAAAAGGGTGAGTTTTTACTACAGGAATTGATTAATGGCTTAGTTATGAAGAAAAACACTCGGAGTGCTATTAAATTAGATGGACATTAACAGAGATATGGGTTCTGAACCATCCTCATCCGTTTTTTCCATATATCTCGCAAACGAAGCAAAATTTTGTTGCACTTCCATAGGTGTTTTTTGTAGAGAGCAAATTGTCCCATCGAAATGCATCTTTTAAATAATGATAAAAACAAATTTCCATACAAAACGATAAATTCCACGACAAAATAAAAGTCAACATTTTTAGTGTTTTTATATTTTTTAATAGCATTTCTTTCTGATCGCAGATCGGTACAGACATTGCTCCAAAAAAAGAAAGCTAATAAAACTTTCTTTAAAATGCTGTATCAGAGAACGTTCTACGTTTGAAATTCATCGAAATATTACTACTTGATCACAGAATAATAGTGCCCATTTGAGAATTATTAAGCGTTTAGAAGCCCAAAATGAGTATTGAATATTTTGGTCGAAAAATATCGAAGCAAGACACATTATCGAATACAATTTACCGAATTTTAATATCTTCAGTTCCATTTATTACCAATCAGAGAATAAGAAATCCTTAAAAAAAAAACTTTGGATTATGAAACTATCCAAATGTTTTTAGAGCCCGGCTTCATTATCCAACCACAGACTGAACTCAGAAGAGTCATAATTACACAAATAATTTATAAACAATATTAAGAAAACATAAACGATTTTTTTAATTATAAATCTCATTTCACAAAGTATTTTTGTTTGTTTTAGTTTTTTAGACTTCAAAGCCTATTGGGACTTATCAAATTGAAATTCACTCTCTCTGCAGAGCTGATTTGCAGCTCTATTAACAACATTTGGGAAATGGCTGTTTTGACAGCTTTTTTAAAAATTGGTAACTTATTAAATATTGAAAAGCAATGCACGCAATAGCATAAGAAAATGTTTTAAATAGGATTAAAAAAATAGTATGGGTGCTTTATTACTGCAACTTTGCTTTCATTTTCATTTTAAAAATGTTAGCAAATCACTGCCTCTAGTATGAACCTATGTGAAGTACTTCGACAAGCCACGTGTCGCTATGGATGAGTTCCAATGTGGATTATGCATTCAATGTCTTCAACCCTTAATATGCGTAAAGAGCTTTCTAGATATGATCAAATCCACTAAAAACAAATTTTTGGAAATTGTGTTCAAAATAAGAAAAACACTGATATCATAATTGATTTTTGTACTTTCTATTATTTAAGTTTCTCGCAACACAAAAAATACCAAATAACTTCAATAAAAAGTTTATAACGGCATTATCTCAAAAACCCGAAGTAGTACCGTTGTTTTTACTTCGGATTTGAATTCAGCATACCGAAATCCTTTCAGAAAGTTTATTTGATCATAGTCAACATTAAAGTTTATAATTATCGCCGTTAAAAGGCACTTTCTGCCCCACTGTGCCGTGGTGCGATGGATAGCATGTCCGCCTGTTAATCCAGAGGTTCGTGATTCGAATCTTAGCAGAGGCAAAAATGTTTTTTCACGGGTATCGCCTTTCGCGAGGAATTGGCAAGTCCTCCGTTAGTACTCATTGCCATGAAAAGCGCTTTCTCGATTAGCCGTTCGGAACCGGCAAAAAATTGTTGGTCCCCTCCATTCCCTCCCAAGGCATGGTTGTGAGAAACGCGCTAGGTCCTGGGACCCCTTGCTCTGTTGCGCCACCCTATTTTTTTTTTTTTATTAAAGCTGATCTGCATGATCTGGTCGGAAGAAAACAGGCCCGATGAATGGAACGAGATCCTCAGTATCGTATTCCCGATCCTAAAATCACAATTGCGCCAATTTGGAGGGATAAGCCTCTTTAACGTCGATTATAGAATCTTGTCTGTTGCAGTATGTGCATGTGCACGTCTGTTGCAGTGTCGTTTTAGACAAGAAAAATCTACAAATCAAATTTGTATAAAGGGTGTTTTCTTAGAGTTCGAATTGAAATAAAAAACAAGAAAATGTTTTTCTATCAATTTGGAATGATAATTTTAATGAATGTTTAAAATATGATTTCGGGCATGTGGCCGCCGTGGCTGACTCAAATAAAAACAAGTCTAGGGTTCCAATTTTCAACCACTTTTTCAGGCATTTGAGGCTGTATGTCGCAAGAACGCCACGAATGTTGACTTCCAACTACTCTTACGTTTCTGATGACACAATCTTGGTGACCAATTGACAGGCTCATTCTGCAAAATTATGCGCTCATCGAATGTTTGTTGGAACCACACCTCATCCACCTTCATACCATCTAATTCGGGAACGAAATAGTCGGTTAGAATGGCTATACCGGTCTCCATTAAGGGTAATTGGTTCACATAAAGTAAACGTAGAGCGAAAACCGAAAACGATCCATGGCATGGTTAACCGAATTAATTGCTCTGATGGACGATTATGTCGACCATAAAATGGACGGAGCTTGCGGTAAACTTCACGAACTGAACCATTATTTTCGTAATAGCTTTGCACGATTTGTAAGCATTGTTCTTTTGTCAACCTGTTGTTGATGAAATGGCAAACCAAACTGAACATAAATGAGAATTGGCCGATTTGATCACAAGAGTCAGTTTTATCCTTATTCGAAAAACCAATCCTCTAGAAAACACCCGATACGGCAGATCTTGGAAAAAGCCCGAGAGTATAATATCGATATACATTATCTTTTTATCGATTTCAAAGCCGCGTATGACAGTATTTACAGAGACGAGCTGTACAGAGCCATGTCTAGTTTCGGCATCCCTGCAAAACTCGTACGACTATGCAAGATGACTTTGGAGAATTCACGCTGCTCCATTAAGGTCGGTGGAGAACTCACCGAGACCTTTGATGTCGAAAAAAGCTTTAGGCAAGGCGAAAACTGTCATGCGATTTCTTCAACATCATAACGGGTGATTCATTTCGAGGTTCCGTACTTTTTTAAAGAAAAAAACACAGAAAATTAAAATTTAACGGGAAATGTTTATTATCATTCGAAAGAACATTCTTTGGCATTTATTTTTTGAAGATTATCTTTTTCAAATGTTGGCCGCGGTTTCATCTCAGATGGTCTATCCGTTGAGTATAATTTTCGATGACTCGTTCGAGCATTTCGACTGGTAACTGGCGAATAACACGCGTGATGTTTTGTTCCAATGCCTGAATCGAAGCGGGTTTATCCGCATAGACTTTAGATTTTACGTATCCCCACAGAATAAAGTCTAACGGTGTGATATCACATGATCTTGGTGGCCAACCGACCGGCCCATTACGTGAAATTATCTGTTCACCGAAATGCTCTCTCAATAAATCCATTGATTCGTGCGATGTGTGGGAAGTGGCTTGTTGAAACCAAATGTCGCCGAGATCACGAGCTTTAATTTCAGGCATCAAATAGTCGGTTATCATGGCGCGCCATTGACGGTTACGTTCTTACCGGCATCATTTTTGAAGAAATATGGACCGATGATTCCACCGGCCCACAAACCACACCAAACCGTTGTTTTTTCTGGATATAATGGCAGCTCTTCTCTTCAGGTTGCTCTTCGTCCCAAATGCGGCAATTTTGCTTGTTTACATAACCATTGAGCGTAAACGTTGTTCAGGCGTAAGTCTTTCCATGATGAAATGCCAAACAATACTGAGCAAAAATAATATGACAGCTTGACACGACTCACGCGTGATCTGTCGAAAAAAGGCTGATGAAAAAAGTACCTCTAGTTGGATCACCCGTTACTTGAAAAGATTGTAAGAAACTCAAACGTCAACACCAGAAGAACAATCTTTTAAAAGTCTGTACATTTACTCGCCTATGCAGACGATATTGACGTAATGGGAAGTAATAAGCGTGATGATAGGTGCTTTTGCGAGTATTGGGTTTGATGGTTAATGAGGGCAAAACGAAGTACATATATGTTTTCATCAAACAAGGACACATAACATCGACAAATTGGATTAAACGTTACAATAGACAGACATATCTTCGAGGTAGTACAGGACTTCGTCTACCTAGGGTCCGCTATAGAGACGGAAAACAACATAAGTGCGGAGATCAAACGGAGAATAACTCTTGCCAACCGCTGCTTCTTTGCCCTAAGAAGGCAACTGAGAAACAAACCCATCTCCAGAAAAAGCAAACTATAAGATCTTGATCATTCCAGTCCTGCTCTACGGCGCGAAAGCATGCACCTTATCGAAAGCGGACGAGGAAACCCTTGGTCGTTGCGAAGACAATGTGTCGAGAAGAAGATACAAAAACAAGCTGTATGAGCTGTACCGCGACATGGGCATATCCAGAAAAGTACGCATAGCAAAACTACCATGGCGGGGACATGTAGAGTGGGTGGACGCCAAAGCTCCGGCTCGATGGGTTTTTGATAAAACATTGCAGGGAAATCGCAGAAGGGTAAGAATTCGTCCTTGGTGGCGCAATCAAGTGGAAGAACCAACTCAACCGACTTAGAATGCAAAACTGAAGAGACTTACTAAGGTGGGCATCACAGTTCTGGTTGAACCTGGGCCTCAACCAACATCCGGGCGAGCTCTCTCCAGTTTTGCACTCTAAGTCGGTTGAGGTCTTCATCCACTTGATTGTGTCACCTAAAACGAAGTCTTCTCCTTCCGCGATTTTCCTGCAATGTGCTCTCGAAAACCCGTCGCCATGTACCTTTATGAATTTTGAGATGCGAGAAGTGTATACTACTTACAAAAAGATTTAACCCCGCAGCAAATCGATTAGCCTTACTCCGTTTTCGCAGGTTTTGCCATGGAGGCTATGTCAAAGATGCCCTAATTTTCTGGTTTTGCGTTAAAATCGCCAAGAACAATTTTCACGTCGTGTCTAGGGCACTGCTCATATTTTTCTTCGAAAAACAGTCTTTGGAAGTGTCGTCTTTCTCTTCTGTGGGGGTGTGGGCGCATATTAGGCTAATGTTGGCGAATTGAGCCCTAATGCGGATGGTCATTATACGCTCATTAACTGGATTTTGGCTAATCACCTTATCCCTGAGTCTTCCTCTAACGACGAATCCGCATCCAAATAAGCGCTGTTTCTGTTGTCTGTAGCAGTCGCCATAGTAGATGTCAGTTTTTCATCTTCTTTATGCCCGGTCCACTCTATCGCCCTTCTTGGATGGCGGTTATGTCTGCTTTGTAGCAGTCCAGGGCGTCCGCTAATTCTCCAGCTGCACGTAATCCATTTTAAGTGATCTAACGTTCCATGTGCAGATCTGGAGGCCATTGTCCTTTTTTCGTTTGTTTTACGTCAACTTATCGTTATCAGATGTTTTTGGTTGTTTTGGAACCATATGTTTTTTCCGTGGTTGGGTAGTAAACCCCATGCACAACACTCAACCTGGAAGGCCAGCTCTTTTTGGGATCCCTTCGGGCATAAGGAGTTGGAATATCAAGTTTCAGTACCCTGCTGTAGGGGTGTGCGAGCTGCCGTTGGCTCGCCAGGAGGTCATCTGCCACCATCTCTACTTCAATACCCTGTCCTAGTATTGAAAGGGCCTGAAAGACCTTTAAGCCAAATATGTCGGAATTTCTGCTTTTTTGTCTGCTGGAGTCCACCGCTGATTCTTTCATTCGAATTCATCCGCTCGGACATTTACGCGAAAGCTCTCGTAGACCACTGAGGTTCGTGCAATCAGTCGTTGTTCGCAGAGCAATTATAGTGTTGATCACAATTCTTTTCTTCCGCATTCCTTTGTCAACACTAGCACTTACTAGTTTAGCAGGTCAGCTCCGGATGAAGCATCACTGCCCAGTGGTTAGCGCGTGGTGGTATTATAGTAAGCACAATTGACGTGTACGACAAGTTGCAACATCTGGGCGCCGCCGGCAAGTTTTCCACCAGTCAGAGCCTTCCCGAAAACTGGAGATAGCTCGTCCAAAATCGAAATTGTAAGATGTTGTTTAAGGCTCAGGTTTACCCCCAAATGTGATGCGCACCTTAGTAAGTAAATAAGTACATACATAATGGGCATTGTTGAAAAAACATAATTTTTTAGTACAAAATTAACTTTATACAACGTTCATACTGATAACCGTAACTCACGCTTGACCTTGCATTAGGACATATATGACTGTAACCGGCGGCGCACTCTTCGCGGTCTACCTCAAAAAGGGTTGATCGTTTAAAAAAAAGTTAAAACAAAACGATAACACTTGTGACTTTTGAGACAACAACGGTTTATAACTGGACTTATATGGCTCAAAACATGAGTAACTTGTATTAGTGTTTCTTGAGTGGACTCTCACTTCGAATCGAGAAGTGGCTGTCACTTCTCAGAATCATGAAAAGCTTTCTTTTGTACCAATGGAAAGATTTGAGAATGCTCTCGAGCGCTCCTGGACGTTTCATATCGTCCAATAAAAACGAAATAAATGTCATTATCTGAAACCACCCCGCATTTTGCCATATCCACAGATTCTTTGTAAAATTTTGTTCTCCTTTTTCAAAATTAAGAATATTATGAATAATATAACCCTGATCTCGAAAATCATAACTTTGCCAGTTCACGATACTCGTGCCGTAAAAAAGTCTAATAATTGTCTTTAGATAACTAATTTTTTCTTCTGATACAGGAGATGTGAGATTTCTTTCCTTATCTTTTTCTGTACTGCTTAAATGGGAATCTCTAGTTTATTTTTCTAATGCAAACAATGTTTTATCTAACTGCTTTAGTTAACACGATAAAAGCTACAGATTTATCATAGTCAGGTGAGAAGATCTTAAATTTAGTGTCATCATTTCATACAAAAATATAAAAAATCCTAATCCATGTGGGCTTACTATGGATTCCTTCTTGAATGAACAATGTCTTACGTCATATTTGATCATTAGAACACATTTAAACAGACAAAAATAAAAATAAAAGCAATTTAATATAAGAATAGTTAGTTTGGTGGCAACGGTGGTGGGTGGTGGTGGTATAAAAATGCACCAGAATCATCGTGGGAATGAATACTTTTAGTTCAGAATAATCAAGGCCTCGCTCGAGTGGATTAATGATTAATTAAATGGAAAAACAAAAAAATAAAACAGAAAAAGCTCTTTAAATATTTTCGAGTATGCCAAAGTTGTAAAGGGTGTCTCAAAATTAACGCAGGATTTTAATTTGTCGTTTTTTTTGTGCATTTGTAGTTTTGTTCCCATTTTGACAGCTAAGAGGGTTGCCTTGCAAAGGTTCAAATACTTTAACTCCTCAAGTACATCAAAAAAAATTTGGCGTTTACACGAGGCCACGTTCTCTTACTGTAAAAAAAGCGATCATAAAATGTACGTAACTTAAATCTAGTGCAATTGAGAATTCACGCCTTAAACTCAAATCACATGAAAACACATCATATCTTGCTTTAATTTTGGGACACCCTTTATGTTCTTCACTTTAATTTGATTGTGAGAAGTGGAATTCTTGCCTCAAAAGCACGTTCCTCTTAACTGCTGAGTGCTTGAATCTATCTATGGTGTCTACTTCATTGATCAACTACGAGTAAGTTAGTAGTTTTTTTTTCTATTAATAATTTTTCTTCATAAGTGGATGTTTTTCAGAGGCTGACTTGTGGTTGTGGATTGCGGTGCTAGTGCTTGTACTTATGCCTTTGCTCCCCTCTTCAATGAATGATTAAAACAAGAAGATAATAAGGTATGTGCAGGTTGATAACACGACATCACCAACCAATTGGTATTCATATGTGTGATATGTGTGTCCCCAGACTTATACTTGACTGTCTATTATCTCAACCAACCAAAGGCCGGCCAGTCACAGTCATTCCAACCAACAACTGTGCTGTGTAGTGTATGAAGAAGCCTTTCATTTAGTCTGTTACTTCACGTGTCGTCGTCCATCGTCCGTAGTCAATGCAATTGCCCCCTCTATTTTGACCTCACTAATTTATCCTAACCGAATAACAACCAAATGGCAACAACAAGAAAAAAGAAACACACAACAGATAGAAAGATACTAAAAGGGGAGACTAATTTGCCAGGAGTGTCATAATAAAATTGATGTTTTGCTATATAGAAAGTCATTAATAGAAACGTACTCAATCGGATGAGTGTTTTGACTTTAGAGTAAAAGAATAAACATACGTAGTCCCTTTTGTTGCGTCAAATGTATTTTTGTAAGTTGTTTGTATGCATTTGTTCAGATTTCAGAAGTGGTTGTTAAGTTGTCTCCAAAGACGACATGGTGACGCGAATGAGCTATTAATCCCTCTGGAAGTAAATAACTTACTGGAGAGAGAATTTTTTTTAACAACAAAAGCTGATGTGATAATGAGGGAGGAGCTGTCAACAACTCAAACTACTCAAAGTTCTCAATTACATCATAGATGATGACTTTGATGGTTGCTATATTTTGTAAAATATGTGTAAAGTCTATAAACACTCTTCTTTTTTTCCAATTGAGTAGAAGTTAGTCACTTGACTTTCTATAAATCAATTCAATGCTTTATACAGAAACTGAGTGTGTGAGTTGTTTTTCTTTTAAGTTTTAAAATTTGTTTTCATTCGAGATTCTACTCAATTAGGCAATGCCATAGGTTATTCTGGTCATACTCTCAGACTACGAAAGTGAGAAGAACTTTTTTTATGTTTTGGTGGACTTTTGACTGTGAAGTTGGACACATTGCATCAATCAGTTGAGAAAACGATGGAGTAACATTTGAACTCGGAATAATAATAATAAATTGTTGACATGTTGATCATGTAGGTACATTGTACGTAGTTAATTGATATTCGAAACACCAAATTAAATGTCTGAGTGCGTATCCGGCACTCCTTAGTGCAACGGCGCGGCGAACGAGTAAAGAGACTGTAATATATTCTCATTGGGTGTTCGTTCATAATGATTCTGGCTGTCTTAAGACTTGTTGATTGTAGTTAGATGATAGTTAAGGACAAAGAAGGGTAATACGTGTCATGTCAAGAGGGCTAATTGTTTGTCTGTATTTATCGAACTATAACAGCTTGACCTGTGCGCTGGTTTGATTAATTTATTATAGAGGTAGATCATTGCACTATTTGAAATTAGATTTGTTTACATTCAAATAATGAATAGGCCTGTTCACACTGTACAATTTGTTGGACAAACTTGGGCTTGAACGACCAATGTTTGATAGTGTGGATCCTTAAAATATAAATCTAAACGCTCTGTTTAGTGCCCTATATCAAGTAGGCGCAAAGATGTTTGAGGAGCACCTGACCGGATATGGGAATTGTACTCTAGTTTTGGACGAATGTATGTTTTATAAATTGTAGACTGATCAGAAGGGGTGAAGAATTTCCTAAATCGTCTTAAGAAACCTAAGCATTTAGCAGCGTTTTTGGCGACTTCAAATAAATGTGGTCTTTCCAACGAAGATCATCGTTTACACACATACCGAGTACTGACAGCGTTTCGGTTTCTTGGATGAAGGTACAATTCGAAGTTAATAATGGCAATGGGGGAATGTTAAGCTTTAACGACAAGAGACAGCATTGAGTTTTGGAAGCATTGAATTCTACTCAGTTTTTATGACCCCATGTAACAATGCAACACAACCGTTCCAGTTCCACATCCAAAGAGCAGGGACGTGAATTTGAAAACGAATATGATAAGCTGAGGGTCGAGTCGTCACCAAATCAGTTGAGAGGATTAGAAGCTTCAGACATGAGATCATTTATGAAAATGAGGAAGAGATTCGGAGACAAAACGGAGCCCTGAGGCACACCAGCATTTATGAAGTGGGTATCAGACTTGAAGCCATCCTATACAACTTATATTGAACTGTCGGAAGGGTAGTTTCTAATCCAACGAAGGAAAGACTCATCGATACCAAAAGGACGCATTTTCGATAAAAGAACCTGATGCCAAACTCTAAAAAATGCTTTAGAAATATCAAGCGCAATAATCTTACTTTCCCCAAAACAATGTAAAGATTGGTTCCACTTTTCGGTGAAATATGCAATCAAATCACCACTGAACCATTTGCTACGAAAGCCGTACGGTCATTAAAAAGCTTTCGTTCTTCAAGATATTTCATAAGTTGACGATTTATCAACGTAAATCCATGACCTTGGAAAGAAGGAACGTGAGTGCAATTGGACGGTAATTGGAAGGCGAGGAAGATTCGCCTTTTTTGGGAACCGGCTGGACAAATGCAGTTTTCCATCTGTTCTGGAACAGCCTAGCAGAATAGGAAAGATGGAAAAGTTTACGCAGTGGTTTTGCCAGCGTAGAAGAACACCTTTTCAGAATATCGGCGGGGATACCATCTGGACCATCTTTGAGGACTCTCGCAACCGTGCGAGCTCAAAAAAATATCTTATAATATGCTTTTTGGTGTGTGAGGAACAAAACTTCTTATGCCGTTAAGAATTACGTTAGATATCATATCAGCTGCGATGCGTCCACGTTTCGGTCTGGAAAGCACAATGACCAATTAAAATTTCGAAAGTAAATATTCAGGCCGTCCAAATTGGCTCTCTCGTATTGCCACACAGTTCTTTTAGGAACTTTATCTTTTTTACCGTGACGTAATACATAAAGTCCACCGATATGACACAATGGTCCGATTTGCCTAGAGGAGATGATACCTACTAGCCCTGTATTTTGGTGGGATGAGAAGTGAGAAATAGTTCAAGAGTGTGGGCCGCTTGGTCTTCAATATATGGAACCCGAATTGATGAGCCCATTCGGGCTCATGATTAAACTCAACGAAGATCTCAACATATTTTCCTTCGGGTGTTGTCTGGCCAGAATTTCGAAGCCAACCAGAATTGTGTACATTAAAATCGGCCGCAATTGCTGGTTCAGTGTGAGGATAAAGGGAGACAGTTCTTATTATGGTGTCAGATAGCGCATCAAACTTGTAAGAGGATGAATTGCTATCAAAATTGGGGCTTCTGAAAATAAAACAATAGTTAATGGTTTGTCCTCCAAGCTGTCTGTTCCCGAGCACAGGCTGCGCTTTATATGTTTGACACCTGGTGTGTTAGAAACGGTCTCTCCGTCAATCCTCTTAAAACCGAGGTTGTCCTCTTCACGAGACGTAGAAAAGTGATTGGTCTGACCAAGCTTACGCTTAAAGGCGTCAACATCCCCTTTTCAAATGAAGTCAAACATCTTGGAGTAATCCTGGATAACAAACTTCTTTGGTCTAAACATGTCGAGTCTAAAACTACTAAAGCACTGTCAGTCTTCTGGCAATGTAAAGGAGCCTTTGGGGTCTTTCACCGAAAAGTGTCCTTTGGATCTATACGGCTATGATAAGACCAATCATCTCCTATGCGTCAGTTGTTTGGTGGAATAAGCTCTCTCGTAAATACGTTATTGCCTCGTTTGTCAAACTTCAAAGAACAGTTTGTCTTGGTGTTACTGGGGCCTTCCCCAGCACACCGGGAGCTGCTCTCGACGCACTCCTGAATCTTCCTTCCCTTGATATCTACATCATGGGGTGTACTCTCAAGACCATTTCTCGTTTAAAAAGATGTGGTCTCTGGCACAATTCCCACTGGAACTTTGAGGAACTCGCAAGCAGCATATCTTTTGACTCACGTCTAATGGATATGCCGTCTGACACGATGATCCCAAGGCTCAAACTGCGTCAAAATTACTCAGTCAACTTTCCTTCGGTTCAGGACTGGTTCGCTCCAGGATTTGAGCCTGAAAGAACTGTTATCGTATCTTCACAGATGGCTCCAAAACCGACGAGGGTTCTGGTGCTGGTGTCTTTGTGGAGAACGACGACATACGACTGCAGACATCTTTGGGATCATACGCATCCGTTTTCCAAGCGGAGGCTTATGCTCTCCTAATGGCCTTGAGCGACGTTACGAACAATGGGTGGACGGCGAGAAGTATCTTTGTTTGCAGCGACAGCCAAGCTGTGCTTAAGGCCCTTCTCAACCCTCTAACCACGTCGAAGGTGATCCAGGAATGCAAGAGCTCTCTGAATGCGATCGGAAGATTAAATTCCTTGAGACTCATTTGGGTTCCGGGCCGTCACGGCATAACTGGAAATGAGATCGCCGATGAACTTGCTAGGCAGGGATCTCAGACAGCTTTCTCAGGACCTGAACCGTCGATTGGTCTGCTCAGTGAGGGCTTCAATCAACGATTGGATCTGTGAAGAGCACAACCGTAGATGGCATGCCTCCATTGGATGCAGACAGACCAAACGTATGCTCCTCAACGTTAGAAAGAAGACTGCAACATTTTTGCTAGCTCGTAGCAGAAAAGACTGTAGAAAGCTTGATGGCGTTGCCAGCGGGCACTTCTCTTTTGCAATTTAAACGTGTTAGGCTTAAGTGATACCACACTCTGTGAATCTTGTGAAGAAGATGAGGACACCGCAGAGCACTTCCTCTGTGAATGTCCTGCTTTTTCTCGCATGAGGCTACAGATACTCGGCGTAGACATGGTGAGAGCTGGTAACTTAGGCTCCTTATCATGGCAGCGTCTTTTGGCTTTTCTTCGAACATCTGGAAAGCTATAACAAATAGAAGGTTGCTAACTGGTAGTACAATGGACCGGTATTTCGGTCTGAGTGCTCCAGCTGGTATTTTAAAAACCTCCAACAGGAAAAAAAAGAATGATTTGCTCACGGACGGTGCATTGAAATGATTGGAGATAGGAACACCATTGAAACTTTTACGACACTCCAACATCGTCGTTATGCTTCTTGCCTCTCCATATTTTATCGTTTTTTTTTACAGACAGTGCTCTTATGAGATTACCAGTTGCATTCCTCCCCTTAAACAATTCAACCGTAATACTCGCGCTTCTAGGAATGCCCATCAGTTTACACTTGCCCAATTTCGGAGGTACTGTTAAATACAGAGATTCCTTCTTCAGCCGTACCACGCGAATGTGGAATGTATTGCCCAGCTCTATTTTTCTTCTCATTACAATTTTCAGAAATTTAAAACTAAGTGATCGGTATCTCCTGTCAAACTCTCCTCCCTTTTTCCTAACGCTCCTACTGTGTTACTGAACATATTAAGGGTAGTCACAACCCCTTGAGTGAGCCCAAATTATAAAAAAAAACCTTTCCCAAGGAAGTTAGACAACACGACACTATTTGTATACGGCGAAGTACCTAAAAAACCACAATGTCTGCGCATGAAAATAAGAAAGTTACTCTTTTGCCTAAGAGTGTTTAACGTCCTTTTTAGAAAATGAGAGGTTATATCCTCTTCTTATTCCATTTACTTCCATTTTTTCAAATTATTTCTTTAAATTGTTGTGACGCAAGTAATGTGGTGGTAGTGAGTTTAACGATGTTTATTTTACAAATTTTTTGTTTTTAGACGAATTTTAAGCTATAAATAAAAAGAAACTCAATCTAAACGTGTATTCTCAAATGTTCTATATTTTTTTGATTTTAAATTTAAAACAAAATCTAAAGTTTTTCTCACGGACAATAACATCGTTTGCCTCCTTTCGCCTCCACATTACCTCTTTATTTGTTTTCAAAAACATGTCTTATTCGTATTGTTGTGTATAAAAAAAAATCAAAAAAATTTTTACCAAGTGAAGTGTCAAATTAACAAAAAAAAAAAAAATTACAAAAGAAAAAGAAAACTATGTTCTCTCGACAATCATCGTCCAAACTCACTCTCCACCACTTACTTCTTGCTTCGCATCAACACAAATTAAAATAAAAACCAATGCAAAAATGTAACTGGAATATTATTAATCACAATTTCAGCGAATGGACAAAAATTAGATGCTGACACTGACAGTAATACCAGAACCACAACACCAACCGCTCATTCAAATGGACTGGACGTTCAACTTCAATAACCCGACGACTACGACAACAACGACAACGGGCGAAATCAAGACTCAAGATGTTGGAATAGATAACAGCAATACAAACACTGTCACAATATCGAGCACTAACACTAGCACCAGCTGTACAATTAATGATGCCGTGGCAAAAAATTTAGAAGAGTCCTTCAAGTTTTTGGAGTTTCAAAACAACGGCTCTGTACAACAGTCACAAAATGGATTTCATTCGCAAAGTATTTGTCCGAACGATGAAGTTGTTGTACCTTCTATGAATCAAGTTGTTGGCGACAATAGTATTATACAATCCAATACTCAATTCTCTGAATCATCGATAATGGCACCACAAATTATGGACAGTGCGACGGTTTTTTCGGAGGAAAATAATATTCCGGATGCTTCATCAGCTGTCATCGCTGCCCAACCATCAGTTAAACCGCCAGCATCAGCAACGTCCTATGATGTAGAAGCCATCAATACAATTCTAAAAACCATTCAGTATAATCGTTTCTTGAGTTCTTCGATTCTCAAACCAGAAATGTCAGAAGAAGAAAATAAACCAGCAGCACCTATCATCGAATCCAACGGTGGTAAAGAAAAATCTCCTCAAAAACGCGGCCCAGTCCTGATGACGAGTAGTAATTGGCAGAAAAAGTTGAAACCAGATCCAAATTTGATAAATTCTATGGCAATTGTAAGTACAGACGTCGACATTGAAGCCGAGCTCCCATCTACCTCAATAAAACAGGGAAAAACACCAACTAGATCAAGAAAGAAGGAAATCAAGAATGAAAATGAATCGCTCGAGGAGAAGACACCTCCTGCGCCAGCAAAGCCCACCCTTACTTCTCTCGATGAAAAAACACCTCGAGCACCACCAAAGTCCACCCCTAGGCGGTCGAACAAACGCAGGAAAAACTATCGTGACAACACTTCATCCGATGAAGAGCCAAAGTTCATCGCCAGCTCAAAGAGCAGACCCAATAATAAAGTGGCAAAAGCACAAACCTCAAAGGCTACTCCTCCGGTGAAACGTGTGTCAAAGCCCAGAGCCAAAAAAGGCGAAATAAAAAAAGAAGAAGCCGCTGTAAAGAAAGTGAATTCAGAAATCAAATCAGAACCTTCGGGCGATATCAAAACAGAAGAAAAACCTACTGAGATCAAGAAGGAGGAAGTCGCAGAGGATGTGGTGGATGAGAAAAGACAATTTGTATTGGACCTTGTAGCGGGCATCTGCACTGAAGTTAAGACAGAAAATATTGAACCTAATTTCCCTTCGACACCGGAGACGACAGAGAATTGTGTGGGAATAACAAAAACAGAACCCATTGGAGACATACAATTAGATGTGAGTGGCACGGAAGTGAAAACAGAACATGAAACCTCACTTATCACTGAAGAAACCAGCGTAGAAACAAAAACGGAAATCGAGGCAGATATCAAAACAGAAATGAAGATAGAGCAACTTGAGTCGATTCCAACAGAAGACATTGGCAAAACTGTTCTCAACCCTGCAGCACTGAAAAGAAAACCAAGAAGGAATCGTAACCCGGCTATGATTGCAGCAACAGCACGAAACAAAGCCCGAGGGCATGCGCTGACGCGAAAAGAACAACTTATAATGAACAGTTTGATGAAAACCCAAGAGCCTTTCTTGCAGAACATTCCATGTCTGAAGCTCTCATCAAAAGTGTCCAAATGTAGAGAGTGTCGTTGCGCTTCGCTTCGCAGTGACAGTGTTTTCTGTCGTTTTTATGATTTTCGACGCTTGCGTTTCAAAGAGAAGGGTGTCCTGCTGGTCGATGGATTCTCCGACCCCAACAAAGATCCTGGGCCCAAGGATATCGAAATATGGATGTCCGGTGGAATACCTCCGAAAGACATCGATTTGGATGTTAGTCGATACATAATCATGCACGTCGGCGACCAGTTTTGTCGAATTTGGCAGGATGAACAGAAGGCTGTACAAGAGCATATGTCGCCAGACAAAACAGTAGCCTGGAAGAAGGTGGTCAAAGGGGTACGTGAGATTTGTGATGTTTGCGAGACAACGCTGTTCAATTTGCACTGGACATGCAATAGATGTGGCTTTGGAGTGTGCATTGATTGCTACAGAGATAGAAAGAACAAGCGAACAAAGAAAGCAGACAGGCCATTGAAGGGCTCGGACGATTACGGTTGGTTTTTGTGCTCAATGCGCGAGCCCCACGACCAGATGAAGCTTATGCTAACGCAAATAATTCCAGGGAATGCATTGAATTTTCTTGTCCATCAGCTGCACCGCGTCTGTAAGTTGTGGAAGATTCCGCAAAAGTGTGGTTGTCCATTGAGTGCGACTGTTCAGTCGGAGCCATCCGATCCAACAATTGTCGCCATGGCTGAAAAGACAATTAGGGATTCCTATCTACGATTCTTTAGTCGGGAGTGTGAGATCAAGTATTTGAACACAATCAAAAGTTTGGACCCTCAAAGCATGTCCGATTGCATGGCTTTTGTGGAAGCTGAAACTGAGCTGATTGATGAAGCCAAGGCTGCCGGCACTTTGCCTAACATCCTGGCTACAACTTTGAAGCACCTTAGACTTGTGCCATGTGCGAAATCGCAACAACAAACTGCAGACTATCTGCAGGATGATGTCACAAAAGAGTACAACGCCCTCAAGATTCAAAAGCGATCCCAAAAGAGCCTTCCTCAAAAAATCATGACTGCACGAGTTTCATGTCAAATGTTTCCAGGCATTGAACACGATTGGCTCTGCAATGGGAAGTTGCTACGTTTGCTTGACTCCAGAGATACACGTAACGTTTTAATGTTTCAAGAGGCATGGAAGCGTGGTCAGCCAATTATGGTGTCGGAGTTGTGTAAGTTTTTAAACATTAAGTTGTGGCATCCGGAAGCTTTCTGCGCTGACTTCGGGGAGAAGAAAAATGATCTGATCAACTGTATGACCGGCAATTTGGTACCGAATCAGCCAATGAAGTTATTCTGGGAGGGCTTCCAGGTTGTAAGTAAACGCCTCTTAGACGCAAGTGGACAACCGATGCTGTTGAAGTTAAAAGATTGGCCGCCAGGTGATGATTTTGCTGAGATTCTACCAACGCGTTTTAAGGACCTAATGTCCGCTCTACCACTACCCGAATACACCCTCCGGACGGGAAGTCTTAATATTGCCAGTCGTCTGCCAGCGATATTTGTGCCTCCTGATTTAGGGCCAAAAATGTACAATGCCTATGGATCGGCACTGCATCCAGACAAGGGTACGACGAATCTGCATTTGGACATATCAGATGCCGTCAACATAATGGTATACGTTGGAATACCTACCGATGCATCGGCACCTGACCAAATACGAGCTGCTCTGACTGCAATTGACAGTGGTGGCTGTGACTTGGTTACACGACGAAGAGTTCGGCAGCCCGGTGTAATGCCTGGTGCCTTGTGGCACATTTACTCCGCACGAGACGCGGACAAAATCAGAGATTTACTTAATAGGGTTACCATTGAACGAGGTTTTCGTCTAGAACCCGACCATGATCCGATCCATGATCAAAACTGGTACTTAGACAACGAGCTGCGTGAAAGGCTCTACGATGACTACGGCGTTGAAGGATTTCCCATAGTTCAGTGTCTAGGCGATGCGGTCTTCATACCAGCAGGTGCTCCTCATCAAGTGCGGAACCTACACAATTGTATCAAAGTCGCAGAGGATTTCGTCTCGCCAGAGAACATACAGCATTGCTTTCATTTGTCGCAGCAGTTCCGCAAGCTTTCAATGTCCCACACAAATCACGAGGACAAACTGCAAATAAGGAATGTCATTTACCACTCAATCAAAGACACTACAGCATATCTTACGTATCTTCTCACCCGGAATATGTAATCGGACGTTAACATATATTGATTTTTGTACTTCAGCTTTAGAATTAAGTTTATGACATACGAACCTCGTACGAAGGTGCAGTTACTTTGAAATTTCATTTTAAATTATAAAACGTTTTTAAATAAGATTTAAATCTAATCCCCAGACAGTTTCAAGATAAAATTAATTATAAAAATGTATTTGACGAGAGTAGTTTAATACTTCTTATTTCTCAGCCGAAAGATTGTTTTTTTTTGTAAGTGATTGTGCTGTTCGCTAAGACGAATCAAAAAATTAGAATTTTCAAAAAGAAACAAACACTTTGTAGATAACATAAGATTATGATACAAATAAAAATACAAACCAAATTATGTATTGATGTTCAAAAGAATTGTGGGTGTTTTTTAATGAATGCCAATGAATTTGTTTATGTGGAAAAATATTGCTTTAGATAAGAACACAAAGCAAAGAAGAGTGGCTTTTTAGGACGAGGCGTTTTGATATCTTTCAAGGTTTGTATTTGTCAAATAAGGTTTTTATTTTCAGAGGTGATAGCTAATTGAGTTGTGATAGCTAAAAAGCGGTTTGCTCTTCCGAACTTTTATAAGTGCACTTAATGTAACTAATATTGACTAATCAATGACCAACAAGGTTAGCCGCATTTTTATAACTCCCGGCGCAAAACTCTTTTAGTTCTATAGTTTACGATTACTGTAAAGCTAATGTTGATGCAAAGGCCGTGGTGTACTTGCTATCTTTTTCATGGCAAAATAATTTCATCGAATATGACTAAGAAAGCGACTACCTTGTTTTAAATCAATTTTGAATAGCGCGGTAAGAATGCATGTGCCAACAAAATGCTTGAAAATGAATTCATCCCCATCTGGTATAAAAGGAGGTAAAGTAAACTTAAAAATCAGAAAAAAAGCGCATGAATTAAATGAAAATCTGGTTTTACCTAACAATTACTTTACATGTCAACGTAAGTTTGAGTTTTTGAACAAATTTTTATATCGAAACTATATAAATTCAATTGAAACGGATCTTAAACGTAACAGAAAGTTTTTGTGGAACTTTATAAGTGGAAAACGAAAATCATACGGACTTCCGAGCTGTATTAAATATCTAAAAACCTCTACAAAAAGAAGTTTCTGAAATATGTAACTTATTTCTTTTTATTTGTTTATTTCACCTACGAGCAATGAGCTCAACAGAGTAGACATTTAACAAAATCGGTTTCAATTTCTTAAAAATAAGTAATACAATTTATCTCGAAATTTATCTCTGGAGAAGGCTAAATCAATATGACCAAAAATTTCATTAAACTCTCTAACTGATCTTGAAATTGGTTCACTGTGCCTTGGTTGAAAAAGAAGATTTCCATCTCTCAACGGCCTGTCTGGAGCATAAATACAAACTAATGTCATGTCATGATTCTACGCGGCTGAAAACCCAGAAGACTGAAGACTCTGCCTAGCTGTGGAATTTGGATGAAAGCACCATCCCTTTTTGTAAAATGCATACTTCGTAAACCTGTTCTGAACTTTCTGACTTCGATCGGAAAAATATTGTTGGTGAGGGTTCCAGACGATGTCTGCATACTCTAGGTTGAGTCTTACTAGTGAGGTATTAAGAGACACAAGGGTGTAGGGGTTAGTCTGTTGCGTTTCTCTTGATAAATCCTAACATTGAGTAAGCTTTTGATACAATACATAGCTTCTAAGTGTGGTGTTAAAGAGAATTTGGAGTCAAAAAGTACGCCTAAGTTCTTAAATTTTTCAGTTCTCTGAAGATGGTTGCAATCAAGATACATAATATGAAAACTCTTGCGTATGATTCTTTCTTGAGAGAGAAATCACAAAACATTTTTCGGCGCTAAGATTCAAGCGGTTTAACAGACACCAGCGAGATAGATTATCAAGATCCAATTGGAGTTTTTGGCAATCACTAATAGAGGTTACTTTCAGAAAAAGTTTCAGATCGTCTGCGTAGGTATATGAAGCATGTGGTGAAGTTGACACAGTTAACAATATCATTAATAAATATGATAAAAAGTAGAAGACCTATATGACTACCCTGTAGAACACCAGAGGTACAATTTATCTGCCTTGAGGTGAATTCGGCAATTTTGACTTTTTGAACCTTTTTTATGAGGATGGAACAGATCCATTGAAGGAGGCTTGAGTGGAAACCAATTGATTCCAATTTTTGAAGCAATATTTTGTGACAAACCAAATTAAACGCTTTGCTAAAATCGATGTAAATAACATCCACTTGATCTTTACTTTTAATAGCGTCAATAACGAAAGAAGAGCAACATGTTAAATTGGTGATTGTTGATCTTCCCGAGATGAACCCATGTTGGGCATCACTTATATGTTCCTTCATAAGGAAATCAATTTTTTTTTTTTTGACAAGGTTTTCAAAAAACTTAGGAATTGCAGATAGCTTACAAATTCCTCAGTAGTTCTCTACATTGTTTTTGGAACCCGATTTAAAAATTGGAATCAAGAAAGAGGATTTCCATTCATCTAAGAACAGTCCAGATGACAATGAAGAATTTTATTATTTGCAGATTACTTTAAATCAGTTTATTCATAGGTATCTGTAAATATTAACAATCAAGAATTTCCCGTTGCTAATGTAATTGCATAAATAAATAATTAATAACATAGGTTCATTTATTTTGTTACAAGCGGAGGTTGAAGAAGCTTTATTTCATTTGAACCCGAGTAAATCCGAAGGTCCAGACAATAGTCCATCCATTGTTTTAAAAGTGTTCGTTTACGTTGACGGAGCCTCTTACGTAGATTTTCAATTTATCCCTGGCAAATGGATTGTTTTTAAACGAGTGGAAAATTTCGTTTCTGTCTCCCATTTTCAAATCCGGATCAAAGCAAGATGTCAAGGCCAATATGTAAAATCTCTGCCATACCAAAGCTATTTAAAAAATTGTTTATAGTAGAATTTCAAGTCATATTCAAAGCAGAATTTCAGTTTTTCAATATGGTTTTGTGGAGCGTAAATCAACAGCAACAGATTTAATCATATTGTCTAATGCTATTGTATCTAATATGAAAGATGGTCACCAAACCGATTTTATTTTCACGGACTTAACGAAAGCTTTCGATGGGGTGAATGACAGGATTCTTCTGTCTAAGCTCTTCGATTTTGGGATTAATTCATCCTTCTAAACATGGATCGAATCTTACCTGACTGAAAGAATATAAATTGTCAAAATTAAAAATTGTCAAAATTAAAAATTGTCACTCAGAAAGCATATTTGTTCCACAGGGCAGTCATTTCGGACCATTGTTATTTCTTATTTTTATTAATGATATTTCTAATATTTTTAAAGACTCGCACTGTCTCCTCTTTGCGGATGATCTTAAGCTTTACCGCAAGATTTCTTTCAATTATGATTGTAGCCTTCTTCTTCAAGACTTACAAGGATTGACTGCTTGGTGCAGACTTAAATATCGAAAAATGCGAAGTGTTGTCCTGTTTTAGAAACCATAATCCTGTAAACTTTGACTATAGTATCAATAGGTTTGTTCGTTGAAGGCCTAGGGTCGCCCTGGGGTCGCCATAAAGCGGTTTTTGAGAAACCCAAAGTTGCCCTGAATGTCAAATTGAGTGTTTTTAGAGCCCTAGGGTTGACCTCAGTTTTCCATCAACTGGCCCTTGCTTTTTGCTGTGGCAAGTTGAGAGCTGTCAAATGGCATGTTTTTTTTTTTTTTTTTTTTTTTTTTTTTTTTTTTTTTTTTTTTTTTTTTTAATGACAGGGATGTGTTGTGTTGTGAGGACTGGAAAAACCAGGTTTTTTGACAACTCATAGGGTTGTCAAGAAAACCTGGGTTAACCCATGGGAAAGTTCAACGAACAGACCTAATGTTATATGTCTTAAAAGAGTAATTTAGAAAGAGACCTAGGGGTTATTATTGATCAAAGTATGTCGTTTCGACCGCATTATGACTATATGACAAATAAAGCAAATCAGATGCTTGGTTTTATCAAGAGATACGAAAGAGTTTACTGATTCGTATACTCTTATATTGCTATTTAACTCTGGTTAGATCCGTGCTAGACTACTGATGCACAATTTGGAATTCGTATTACGCAAATTCTTCGGCAAGTATTGAAAAAGCTCAAAGGAATTTTACGCGTTATGCTATTTTTTAAATTAAATTGGAGAACTCTTAGATCGACATACACTTAAGGAAATTAAACCTAATCTGACCTCAACGGCACAACATGCCTATACAAAAGGTAAATCGGTGGAA
The DNA here is from genome assembly GCA_914767635.1 of Melanostoma mellinum. NCBI lineage: Eukaryota > Metazoa > Arthropoda > Insecta > Diptera > Syrphidae > Melanostoma > Melanostoma mellinum. The sequence goes on from OU612060.1 coordinate 183,017,171, forward strand.
ACTGCACTCCACGCTCTAGTCTTCACTATTGAAAAATCCCTGCACTACAGGGAATACTCTCTCGTCGCATTCCTAGACACAGAGGGTGCATTTAACAATGCTAACAATACAGCAATCACTAATGCTCTTGATGGGCTGCACATAGGAGAACACATCAAGAACATGATAACAACAATGCTCAGCAGCAGAATTACTAGTTCCAAGTTGGAGAACTACAAAACAAGCAGAATGGCCAATAGAGGAACCCGGCAGGGAGGAGTTCTATCTCCTGTCCTGTTAAACCTGGTCGTTAACAATTAGATAATAGACTTTGAAGATGAAGGTTTTAAGGCCATTGCCTATGTATGCTGATGATGTAGCAATTGCTGTGTCAGGCAAGCACCCACAAATCCTGGCTGAGCTTCTACAAACAGCACTAAACAAGCTTAACAACTGGGCTGAAGATTGTGGACTGAATATCAATCCCCACAAAACGGAACCCCAACTATTAAGGGTGAACTCCCACACTGTCAAATCAAGCTAAATATCTAGGTCTTATTTTCGACAAAAAAAAACTGCCCTGAAAAACCAATATAGAGGAAAGAGTAAATAAAGCCAACTTGGTACTCTTCACTAATAAAAAACCGATCGGTGGGCAATGGGGTTTCTCTCCCAATATCATCCATTGGCTGTTTACTTCGGTAATAAGACCGATACTCACATACGGATTGATTACGGAGTGATTGTCTGGTTAGCCGCACTAGACAATTTGATTAGCTACAACAAGCTGGCCAAAGTTCAAAGAAGGGCTAGTTTGTGTATTAGTGGCGCACTGAAGCCGACTCCGTTGGACGCCCTCAATGTACTACTAGATCTCACACCACTTGATATCTTCAGCAAACAAGTCGTAGCTAGCTCAGCAACTCGACTCAGAGCTATATCACAGTGGACCAATAATCAAATCGGTAACACTACCATTTTTAGATTCCTATACACCAAATCGATCCGATTACACCACACCCAAACTGGTGTTTGATAAAAATTTCCAAGTCACCATCCCCTCGAGATCTGTATGGGAGGATCGTACAATCCTGAAAAATTAAGCAATACACTTCTACGCCGATGGTTCAAAAACCAGCGAAAATGTAGGAAGTGGAATCTACTCAGATAAACTGAATCTCAGTCTTTTCTTCCGCTTACCCGATCATTGTAGTGTGTTCCAAACGGAAATTCTGGTGATTAGGGAAGTGCTGTCTTAGTTCAAAGAAAACGTCATATCCTCCACGGATATTCGAATCTTCTCGGAGAGCCAAGCTGCCCTTAAATCTCTTGCCTCTTTCTCTACAAAATCCATAACGGTCCAAAACTGTCAAATGTATCTGAGGGAGATGTCAAATCAGTTCAACATTCACCTTTTATAGATACCGGAACACAGGGACATACCAGGCAACTGTATGGCGGACGAACTAGCCAAAAAGGGTACGACCACTTCCCTACGCTCAGAATGGAGCAATATAGGTCTACCTATCGCTACATGTAAATTCCTACTTAGACAAGACGCTTTAAGGATAACAAACACTAGATGGACTGAGAGTAACAACTGGCTTGCAACCAAAAAAGTTTGGCCGTGTGTAGGCTCAAAACGCTCAAAGAGTTTGTTAGCCCTGAACCGCCTGTATCTAGGTTCTACCATAGGTGTTCTTACGGGACACTGTCTAATAGGATGGCAGACCAAAAGACTTGGTGTGTATTCTAATGATTTCTGCAGAAGCTGCATGGATGAAGAAGAGGAAGAAACGGCTAAAGACCTTCTTTGCTCGGTGAATTCTTCTTCAACGATACTATCGACTTACCTTACACAGACCCTAAAAGTCTTTCAAAATACATTTAAAGTTCTGCGTGGTTGGTAGGTGATTAACCGGTAGTCCCTAATTGACAGATTTATGGGTGACCAACTCGTTAATCTAGTATCGGGTTTTTGGGATTAGTAGGTGATTAACTTGCTGATCTTTGTGGTATCACAATGGATCCTCGTGGGCTAAGTGTGTCAGGTAATGCATGTACGTGCATACACATTAGCGACTAATGTATGGTAAATAATGACTGGAAAGACTTAGTGAAGAATTTCGAAGTTCAGAATAAACCATTCTCCGACCATATGCTAACCACAGTAGAATGGAGTGATGAATGTGCTGCAAACGAAAGAACCCTTGAACTCTTGCCCAGGCTGAAATGGAATGATAAAGATGTTACTATTTACCAGCAAAAGTTAGACAAAAACCATCCTTTCATGGACGTAGAGATGGAGTCAACTGAAATAAGCGCAAATAAGCTAATCAACTGCATAAAGAACACCATTGGTAACCCAAACGAAAACAAAAGTACTGGATTCAAACAGAAATGGTTTGACAAAGAATGCATGACCGCTCGTAAAAATCGTTTGAATTGTTGAAAGCTACAAGAAATTCGTACTCACATACACTTGCAAAGTGGTATCATGAAGCTAACGACTTCTACAAGAAACTGTGTTTAAATAAGAAATCTGTTTTTGCAACCATTAAATCTTGCAATCTTGGTCGAATCAAATGTACAAAAGAATTTTGGAAAACCGCCAGAGAAATTAATGGTACTAATTTAAAGATTGGAATAGGAGTGTCTGCTTGTAATCTAGCTATCCACTTCAGATCTCTCCTGTACGGCCAATCGGAAATAAGATTCTCGTTTTCTCAACCTTGGTTGCCTGATAACATTTTAGACTGTGAAATCACAATAAATGAGTTGAAGTCTGTACTTCTCAAAGGAAAAAATGGAAAAGCTTCCGGAGAAGATGGAGTTCCATACGAATGCTTCAAAAATGCTACCGAAACCTTTCACGAAAAACTCAACTCTCTCTTCAACAAAATCTACATGTCTGAAAATATACCTCCATCCTTTATGAGATCCGTTATTTTGCCAATTCACAAAAAAGGTGATTTAAACAACGTTGAAAACTACCGTTTAATTTCTTTCATTAATGTACTAGCAAAATTATTCTGTGGTGTTCTAGTAAAAAGACTTGAAACAATATACTATCTGAATCTCAAGCTGGCTTTAGAAAGGATTACGCGACGATTGACCATTTATTCACATTAACTTCTATTGTTAAAGCTTTCCAAGCAAGAAATAAAAAGGTGTATACCTTCTTTGTCGACTTCAAAGCAGCCTTTGATCTTATCAACAGAAATGCCCTTATTTATAAACTTTCAAGAATTGGTATATCAACGAAATTCATCAACGTTATCCAAAGACTTTATGCGGAGTCAAAAGCAGCTGTGTGGGACGGATCTACACTATCTGACTGGTTCGAAACAAATAATGGAGTAAAACAAGGTTGTCCCCTAAGTGCGTTATTGTTTTCAATTTTTATAAACGATGTGGTTACCTGTCTACCTGGAGGGATTAATATAGCCGGTTCAAGAATTAATGTTCTAATGTATGCTGATGATCTGGTCATACTGTCGGAGTCTCCAGAAAATCTTCAACTCATGATCAATCGTCTGTCAGACTATTGCCAAGAATGGGGTCTTGTTATTAACATTAACAAATCTAAAGTTATGGTATTTGACCGCTCCACCAGAACCCAAACCCGAAACAATTGGACCTATAAAGGCACTACTTTGGATATTGTAGGCGAGTATAAGTATTTGGGAGTGAAACTAACTCGTAACATAGATTTCAGCGCACACCTTCAAGATAAATCGAAGATATCTCAAAGCCTTTTGAATGTACCATTTAAAAACATCTTCCTGAATAGCCGAATCAGTCTATCAGCTAAGTACAAAGTTTTCGATGCTGTAGTTAAGTGTGTTATGCGGCGCAAATCTGGGGTATTGATGAATACGAAACCATCGAAAAACTACAAAGAAATTTTTTAAAGAAACTGTTCAAGTTACCACTTAATACTCCAAATTACGCCATTCATCTCGAATCTGGACTCCCTGAACTGTTTACCTACACCCTAAAATTGCAAGCTGACTATATTTTGAAAGTTCTCTCCCAGGCAGATACGCGCCTGACCAAAAAGATGCTTATGTACGAGCTGAGGAATGAAGATTGGTGGCTGTCCAAATGGAAGCATTTGGGAACTATCTGCGATGAAGAAATCGAAATAAGTGTGGACAACTTAAATCTTGTAAAAACCAGCTCTACAGAATTATTCAAAAGTATGAAGATTCAGTACGTGATGATTTCTCAATAAGAGCTCGTAACTCTGAGAGTAGAATATGTATTATATTCACAGCTAAACACTGATTTGCTAGAGATGAACTATTTTCGTGACGTGTACAGTTACAGAGAAATATCCCTCATTTTCAAAATAAGATGTGAAATACTCTTTTTGAATGGAAGCCCATACAATGGGAGTTTTAATCAATTTTGTTCAATATGCAATCTTAAAGCTAAATAAGACTCTTTTCACTTTTTAAGTATATGCCCCGCTTTTTCTTCACAACGCCTGATATACTTCGGAAAAAAGACACTGTCCATGAAAGAGGCAATTGAAATCTTGAACGGACTCAACTGGAAAAACCTATGCAATTACCTATCGGAATCCTATACATATAGAGCACTATTGATCAGTGAATTTGCATAACGAATTCTCGTATAAAAATTAAACAAAAGAAACCATAAACATTAATAAAACAAATTTACAAGCATTGCTAACCGAGCTGACGGCAATGCCATAGTTGTAAATTCATTGTTAAACTCATTGTGAAATAAGAAAACGAAAAATAAATGAATTTTTTACTTTACTTTACTTACTTTACATTAGGTCTGTTCGTTGAACTTTCCCCAGGGTTGACCCAGGTTTTCTTGACAACCCTATGAGTTGTCAAAAAAACCTGGGTTTTCCAGTCCTCAAAAAACGCTAAACCACAAATCACCACACATCCCTGTCATTAAAAAAAAAATACATGCCATTTGACAGCCCTCAAATGGCCACAGCAAAAAGCTAGGGCGAGTTTGGGGGAAGACCTATGGCAAACCTATGGCTCAAAAAACACTCAATTTAACATACAGGGCGAATTTAGGTTTCTCAAAAAACGCTTTGTGGTGACCCTAGGGCAACCCCAGGGCTTCAACGAACAAACCTATTAGCTGACAGCCACTTCCACCTAACCTAACCTAACTTTTGTCATAACTCGCACTTGCTAGTTTGGTAGGTCACCTCCAATTAGAGGAGAAGTCTACCTAGAGGCTATCACGAGGGGGTTTATTCACCACAATTGACGTGTACTATAAGTTGTTTTACGTCATTTCGGTGCTGCCAAGTTGACACCAATCAGAGCCTTCCCGATTTGTAGTTTGTACACGTCCTACCACCAAAATGTTATCGCCGCTCTCAACCTCTAAAAGTACTCGTTACATACGTTAACAGTTGTACATACTTTCAAGAAACATAAATTGACTCTTTTATTGTAAAACATTTTTCTGAAGTACTGCTTGTGTCTGTAAACCTCTTTTCTCAAATTTCTAATATCAATACTTTTTTCCTACTTTCTTTTGCAGTTTCTTTCGGTCTGAAAACAATTTTCACATGGATGTCAAAGAAGAAAAACCAGCAACAACCAATTTTTACATTTAAAGCCAAACCGAACTTTTTTCCATTAATTTTTCAATTCAATTCCTCCGCTACTACAAAGAGTTACTGCAATAACAAACAATAATAAGAAAAGCCTTAAGATGTCCACTAAAGTATTTATAACTTCAATTACTATGGAGAAAACAAAAATTTAGTACAACTTAGATATTTGAAAACCAAGATAACTTCTGTAGTTGTGTTTATAGATTTTTACTATAAATAATTTCGAATTGGATTTATTTGTCAATAAGATATTCATGTGATTCCTTAAGAGGATTACGTCAATTATAATAACTTTGGTTTTTTTTCTACATTCAAAACACAATTCTTGACTGCAAGCATTCGATATTGTTCGGATAAGAGGAATCAGTCAAAATGACGGTTGATTTCAACGACTACTTTTGGGTAAGTGGTTGTTAATTTTGTGTAACTGGATATCAAATTTAATTTTTGTTTTTTTACTCACAGGGCGAAAAGAACAATGGGTTTGATGTTCTTTATCATAACATGAAATCTGGTGTGGGGGCGAGCAAAGAATTGTCGGAGTTTTTTCGGGAGAAATGTAACATCGAAGAGCAGAACTCGAAGCTAATGACCAAACTAGCTCATAAAGCTAGTTCGGGTACTCTGAATAGTACTTTTGCTCCGGTATGGACAATTTTACGAACCTCGGCAGAGAAACTCTCAACTTTGCACTTACAAATGGTTCAAAAGCTCACCGAGCTAGTCAAAGATGTTGCAAAGTATGCGGATGAGTTGCATAAAAAACATAAGCTGGTTAAGGAGGAGGAATCACAAACGCTGGAGTGTGTTCAGGCAATGCAATCGTCAACAGCTGCTGTGCAGAAGTCGAAAGATTTGTATACAACCAAAGTGCTGGAGTTGGAGAAACTGCGGAAGGATAATGGTTCACCAAAGGATATTGAGAAGGTCGAAACAAAGCTGAAGAAACTACAAGAGGACTACAAGGTTTTGTTTGATAAACATAACCCGATTAAAGCTGAATTCGAAAGAAAAATGACACAAACTTGCAGAGTGAGTAATTTTTTGTAAATTGGACCGATTAGAAAGGTTTGATAATGTACTCTGTGTTTTTCTCCTTTTGTAGAGGTTCCAAGAAATCGAAGAGGTTCATCTGAGGCAGATGAAAGAGTTTTTATCGACGTATTTGGAATTGGTACAGAACAATCACGATATGGTTGGACAGGTTAGTAGGAGATGATTTTATTTATACTTTGAAACGTTGTTAGTTTGAAAATGATAGGTGTTGTGAATTGAAAGAGATTCAAAGGTTTCTCCATTATTAGATTTTTTTGAAGCATTTTTTGAAACATTACACACTGCATCACTGGTTATAAACATTGTCAGTTGATACACAAGAGACACAACAGAACAATTAACAAAAAATGACAACAGCACGCGGTTGTGCGGTCCCCCATCTAACCACCAACAGCGCTCAACTTGACTTTATTACGGTGTTCTAAACGTTGTCATTGAATTTAATTTGTCGTTTGAAGCAGCTTGTTTTCGGAAGATTAATTGTTTTCATGGTAACCGAATCGGAGAAAACAAAATACGCCGAACTACGTACTTATGCATCTTCCAACTTGTAAAAGTACTTGGTCCTGTTGTTTTCGCCGAAAGAGCAAAACATCAAAAATAAAAGGAAAGACAGGCGCGAGACACAACCCGTTGAATATGTCTTTGCAATTGCATACCATCGTATACACTTCAAATTTTCAACGCACCTTCGAATCTTTTTCGTACCTGTCCGATTTAACTGTCGCATGGGTTACAATCATGAGAAATTCGAAGAATTGAGCGAATCGAACAAAATATTTTTCCAATCGAATACGATGATGGGGCTGTATGCTTTGAAAGCTACTTCTTGCTTTCCCCTTCTTGTCCCGTTGAAAATTCTATTAATCGGCCCTAGTGAAGTATCCGTTTGGAGTGGTGAATTGTCAATTTTGTCAGACGAAATCGAAAAAACTAATGCATTTAACTATTAGAAAGAATGATTTGACTCTACAAAAATTGCTTGTATTCAATCCAGCTAGGATCGTTCGTTGAACTTTACCCAGGGTTGACCCAGGTTTTCATATCTCAGAAAACGTAGCCCAGTGTTTTGTGGAGTTATTTGACAGATAAATTCGTAAGCAAACGATTCCTTGCATGGCATTTTAATAACTTTAAAATTTAAAAATAAGAACAAAGATAATTTCATGGCTTTGTTAAGTAGTATGTATGCAATGTACGATAATTGTATCGTGTATTCCCCGATTCCCCGACCAGTACACGTTTTTATAATGATGGAAGTAAGACTGGCAACGCACCGTCTCCTCCATTTAAGGACACATCACCTTAAACCCAAATCTATTTTGACCAACACTTACTTAGGTGGGCATAGCAGTTCGGGGTGAATCTGGGACTTAGCAAACGGCTAAGCTCTCTACAGCTTTGCAATCTAAGTCGGTTGAGGTCTTCTTCCACTTGATTGCGCCATTTAAGATGAGGTCAGCCCCTTCCGCGATTTCCCTGTAATGTGCTTTCGAAAACCCGTCGAGCCAAAGTGTTGATGTGCATCCGCTCTACATGGCCCATTCATCGTAGCCTCGCGATGCGTACTCTTCTGGCTATGCCCATGTCGCAGTACAGCTCATACAGATCGTTGTTGTATCTTCTTCTCCACACATTGTCTTGGCATACGGGACCCAAGATCATTTGGAGAATTTTTCTTTCGAAACGACCAATGGTTTCCTCATCCGCTTTCGATAAAGTCCATGCTTCCGCGCCGTAAAGCAGGACTGGGATGATCAGGGTCTTATACAAGGTCACCTTGGTTTTTCTAGAGAGGGTTTTGTTTCTCAATTGCCTTCTTAACCCAAAGAAGCAACGGTTGGCAAGAGTTGTTCTCCGTTTGAACTCCGCACTGATGTTGTTGTCCGTGTCTACAGCGGATCCTAGGTAGACGAAGTCCTGTACTACCTCGAAGTTATGTCTGTCTATTGTGACGATTTGTCCAATTCGTCTATGTTCTGTGTCCCTGTTTGATGACAGCATTTACTTCGTTTTGCCCTCATTAACCATCAAACCCATTTTTGCCGCTTCTTTTTCAATACTCGCAAAAGCACTTATGACATCACGCTTTTTTCTTCCCATTACGTCAATATCGTCTGCATAGGCGAGTAATTGTACAGACTTTTGAAAGATTTGTTCCTCTGGTGTTGACGTTTGAGTTTCTTACAATCTGTTCAAGTATGATGTTGAAGAAATCGCATGACAGTTTGTCGCCTTGCCTAAAACTATTTTCGACATCAAAGGAGGTCTCGGTGAGTTCTTTACCGACCTTGAGGGAGCAGCGTGAATTCTCCAAAGTCATCCTGCATAGTCGTACGAGCTTTGCAGGGATGCCGAAACTAGACATGGCTCTGTACAGCTCGTCTCTGTAGATACTGTCATACGCGTACTTGAAATCGATAAAAAGATGGTGAATATCGATATTATGTTCTCGAGTTTTTTCCAAGATCTGCCGTAATGTGAAAATTTGGTCTATTGTGGACTCCTCTGGTCTAAAATCACATTGATAAGGACCTATCAAGTTGTTGACGTGGGGTTTCAGACGTTCACATATCGATCGGATCGGGCATACGATACTGATGTTCCATTTATCGGGCATGCTTTCTTCCGACCATATCATGCAGATCAGCTGGTGCATGCTCCTTTCCAACTGATCTCCAACTGCCTTGAAGATTCGGCATCAAGGCCATCTGCACCTGCAGTCTTATTTGATTTAAGTTTGCATATGGCAAGCTTAACTTCCTCTAGGTCGGGAGGACGGCATTCTTGATCATCGTCCAAGCTGAATGGGGTAATCAGCCTGACAGCGGAATTTGTGTCCTCATCGCCGTTAAGCAGTCTGCAGAAATGATCTTTCTAGATCCTCAGTAGCGACTGTTACAATTACATTTCCCTGCTGGTCTTTACAGGCTTTAGTTCGGGGCTTGGCACCCTGGCAGGATCTTTTTACCTTTTGGTAAAACTTCCGAATGTCGTTCCTGTCATGGCACCTCTCTATTTCCTCAAACGAGCACTTCTCATGCTGCTTCTTTTTCTTTTTGAGAAGTCGGTGTTCTTCCCTTATTTTCTCCTTGTAGATCTCGTTATACTGACATTTTGACCAATGCTTTTAGATAAAAGTGGTTACTTGCAAGGTGTATATTGCCATGAGTCGTCCTAAGAACTCGATTGACTTATACCATTCCGCACTAGAACATCACTATTAATAGTGATGGCGATTATGATTACAACGATGCTTCAATGTCACCCAATACCTACACCGTGTGTACAGAACGAGTACCAGTGCAAGGATCGCATTACCTGCATATACCGTAGGTGGGTATGTGACGGTGTACAGATTGTGATGGTGAAATTCAGTCGAATTGCTTGAATTTCACATGTCGCGGAGAACGATTTCATGGTAGCATCAATCGACATAAACAAGGGTCTTAATAGATTGATTGTCGAAGTTTGTATTGCGATGCAGTATGCTTGCTCGCTTTCAAAATGTTCGTACACTTTGGGAATAATAATCGGACAAAATTCCTTGATTTCAACCTCGTCATTAGAAAACTCTTAAAGACTTTGAATTCCTTACATGAAGGGTCTTCGTTTATATCTAAACACTTGTTGATGATAGGAAAAAGGCTTTTCTAAACACCTGGCCAATCGGTGGCTGCGATTGTAGAACTAGCATACGTTGCCGAAGATCGAATGTCATTGTTGGAATCGTTGGAACTAAACTGAATTGCTTTTTTTCAAAGAGAACTAAGGCATCGGTTGTCGTGGCAAAGGAATTTATTTTTAAGCAGACCTCCCACTTCTGGGCAGTTTTTACAATTATTGGAACTCATTATTTTAATGGGTTTATATGCGTGGATTCCTCACTTTCTTAAAACAAAATAACCACACGGCGGGCGCGGCGCGGCGGCACGAGTCAAACGAAAACAAATATCAAAACTTGTGAAGTGAATCTCATTTTCACGTTTCAATCGTTTACCTGTACTCGCCACAACAAAAGCCTAGGGCGAGTTGAGAGCAAACCCAGGTCAACCCTAGGGCTCAAAAAACACTCAATTTGACATTCAGGGCGACTTTAGGTTTTCCAAAAAACGCTTTGTGGCTACCCCAGGGCTACAACGAACAAACCTACTTTGTATTGTTCTCACTAAATTTGAGAAATTGCTCGCCTTTTCCACTTGGTGCTCCTAGTAGATTTTGTTGGTTTGGTTTAATTAAACGCGTCCATAAAAAGCCTCCCCATGTTTCGTAAAATTGGCTGTAATTGTAATTATTCTGTGAACTGCAATTTTACCTTAACATCATTGTAGTTAGGACCATGCAGAGCAGTGGTTGTTTTGGCAAGTGACAGCGTTTTACAATTGTTGATATCTAACACCTTCTGTGGTACCTGTGGCGTGATGGTTAGCATGTCTGTTGTTAACAGGGAGGCTCGTGGTTCGATTCCCAACAGAATCAAAAATGTTTTTCCACGGGTATCGCCTTTTGCGAGGAATTGGCAAGTCCTCCGATGGTAAATTCACTGCCACAAAAAGCGCTTTCTCGATTAGCCGTTCGTAATCGTCAGAAAATGGAAGGTCCCCTCGATTCCCTCACAAGGCAATGGTTGAGAGAAATGCGTTAGGCCCTGGGGCTCCTCGTTCTGTTGCGCCACCCTATTTATTTATTTTAACATCTGTGAGTTTTCATAAAAAAATCATAACAACGACTCAGAAGAGATTTGGATTTATATTTAAAGAAATTTAATAAATTTATTTTGAATTTTTCAGGTTCATTCTGATTTTAAGCGTCAATTTCTTGACATGACAGTTGACAAGCTCCTGGAACAGTTCGTTTTGAATAAATACACCGGTCTAGAAAAACCTGGTAAGAATGACCAATTTTTTAAATTTTATTTTCCTTACAAAACAAAAAAAAGAACATTTGGCAATAAGTAAAAGGTTTGTGCAGTTTGAAAACGGAATATCGTTCCAAATAAAAAGAAAAAAAAAGACAACACCTGTCTCTAAGACAACATGCCGCCACAAGTCCTTTTCTTTCAAATTTTATGATTGATTAGAACAGACAAAGTAACACAGTTTTCAACTATGTTCGTTATGTTAACACACAATACACAAACAACAACAATAACCAGTGTCTCCATTCTACACATCGTGTTTTTCTTAATCAGGTATCTTTTGATTCTGAACATAAGCCTTTTCAAAACTAAACAACAAAAGAAATAGAAATCATCATCTTTGTTGGTGCGAAGTTCTAAATAAAATCTAAAAGGGAATCTGTAGTTATTGTTAAGTTGGTTTTAAGTTTTGGTTTTTTTGCAGAATGTTTATGTGAATTTTTTAATTTTTTCGTTTGGTATTGAAATAACTTGGAAATGCTTAACTTTGCAGCATGTGTTTTGCGATTGGATTTTGTTAAGAGTTGCTTTTGTCTTTTGATTTGTCGCTTGGTCTCATTGATATTCTTCATTTCAAGACATCCATCGTTTTTGTGAAATTCATTATTCATTAGAGTCTGTCTAGACTGCAGACTTTTAGTCGGCGGACAGTTTGATCGGGCTCTTCTTAATCAGTATGGAGGTGTATGGTGTGGTAGTGCGCATATTAGAACTATCAGCTAGCCGCCGAAAAGTATCCGGCGCACTCACTTCTAACCCGACAAATTAGTCAATGCAATGCAAATTAGTCAATCAAACAACTAGCGGCCAACTCAAAGTTTGCAGACTGCTGGAGCTCTTACTGGTAAGTCGTAACACCCTTGGTTTATCAATCACTACTACATGGTGATTTTCTGGTCATGTCTCTCAAAAAAACCTTGTAGGGTGACAGCAAAAAAAAAGAGCTCGAAAAAATGATTTATGGAGCGAGTGGTCTCTAAGGTTTTTGGTTTCGAAATCCCATAAGAAAAAAAATACAAATGCGCTTCGGGCACAACAGTAGGTTCGTTCGTTCAAAGCCTGGAGTGGCCCTGTGGTCGCCACAAAGCATTTTTTGAAAAACCAAAATTCGTCCTGAATGTCAAACTGAGTGTTTTTTTATCCCTGGGGCTTACCTGGTTTGTCCTCAACTTGCTCTATGTTTTTTTTGCTGGGGCGAGTTGAGGGCTGTCAAATGACATGTATTTTTATTAAAATGATGTGCGATTTTGTGGTTTAGCGTTTTTTGAAGACTGGAAAACCCAGGTTTTTTGAAAAATCATAGGGTTGTCAAGGAAACCTGGGTCAACCCTGGGTAAAGTTCAACGAACGAACCTATTTAGTTGCCTACCAAACAAAGGGTAGGCCAGCATCTAACTGGCAATGTGCTATGTCGTAACTGAATCAAATTCCTTTTTAAGTTGATGGTAATTGTTACGAGAAGTTTTTCTTTTTATGTTCCAAAATATGCTGTTGGCAGCAATCCTCTAGCTGCTTATAATTGGAATTGAAAACAGCACAACTGTAAATGGCTTTCATCCGTTAGATGCAAACAAACTTACCCCTAACTTAAGTAAAAAAGCTGCCTTCTTTCGAAGGTTATGGAAATGTGAATAAAATCAAAAAATATCCAAACACTATAGTGCATTTAACTTCCCATCATCTCCTCCCCCACACTACACTCGCAGTCTCGGTGGCTGCACGCATTTTTTCTATTCGATTCCTTGTCTTATCGAAGCGGTGTGGGCAGGCAATGAGGCTGTGAGTTTGCTAACTAAAATCAAGTTGCTGGCTGGGCATAACACCGCTAGTAACTTGTTTTGGTTTTCTTATAAGATCTTCACTTGTTGATTGGACTGAGATACTTTGTTTTGTGTGTTTTTGGTGAATTGTAATGTCGGGTAAATTTCGAGTCGATCTTAGCAACATTAGAGGTTTCGATCGAATTCCTTTCCTGTAAAATGCAGGCCAGCTGTTTTGGCATTGATTGAAGCTCAGGTGGGTGTTGATTCTGAATCATCAGAGTTAAACATGCCTAGGTATAGCTTAGTGCCATTATTCTTTTCTTCTCATGGCCTCACCGTTTATGTTCGTAGTGATATTGCTTATCAACTTCAGCCACAGTATGCCACACCCGAAGCCAGGTATGTTGAGATCTTCGCCGAGTTTAATCATCGTTTAACTCAGACTTGTAGATGAGCCCACTCGGGTTCCAGATATTGAAGGCCAACACGCTTGACCTATTTCTCATTTCTCATCCCTAATACAGGCTTAAAGTATCATCTCCTCTAGGCAAATCGGACCATTGTGTCATATCGGTAGATTTTTCGTTTTCTGTCACGGTAAAAAATAACAAAGTCCCTAAAAGAACTGTGTGCCAATATGAGAGACCAATTGGGACGACCTGAACAATTTCTTTCGAAATTTTAATTGGTCATTATGCTTTTTCAGGGGATATGATATCTAACGTAATTCTTAAGGGCATGAGAACTTTTGTTCCTCACACATCAAAAAGCATCGTCCCCAAAGACAATTCGTTGTTCGATTCGACCTGTAAAGAGGCGATTAGCGATAGAGATAGAAGCTTTCGAACATTTGAAGACAACCCTACTGTAAAAAACCGAAATTTGGTCAAACGGGCTAGAAATGTCTGTAATGCTCACATACAAAAGGCTAAGCTTTTGCATGACCAAAAAGTAAGGCAAAAAATACTCTTGTGTCCAAAAGGAAGCAAAAACTTTTGGTCTTTTGTTAAGAACTCGACCAAATCATCGGTCCCAACGCTCGTTTTCAATGAATCTTCGTATGTCAGCTCCATCGATAAAGCTAATTTGCTAGCAGCTAGAACTCGACACTTCCTAATAGCATATTGGCTCCACCTGAGCTCGAGTACGCTAATTCTGCGATGAAGCAGATATTCTTTCAAACTCGCTCGGTTGCGAGAGTCTTCAAAGATCTCAATATACATAAATCCGGTCCAGATGGATATCTTCGCTGTTATTCTGAAGAGGTGTTCTTCTACGCTGGCAAAACCACTGCGTTAACTTTTCCATCTCTCCTATTCTGCTGGGCTTTTCCCGAGCAGATGAAAAACTACATTTGTCTAGCCTGTCCTTAAGAAAGGAGAAACTTCCTCCCCTTCCAATCACCGTCCAATTGCACTAACGTCTCTTCTTTCCAAGCGACGTTGATAAACCGTCAACTTATGAAATATCTTGAATAACGAAAGCTTTTTAATGACCGTCAGTACGGCTTTCGTAGCAAACGAAATCAAATCTTCTATTCTCCTAAATGCTCGCACTGTGTTTTAAAACATTATAAGGGTATTTATAACCCCTTGATGTGCGCTTTGATTGTATATTTCCTGGAACAGTGAAACAAATCTGTTTCTTGTCTTCTTGTAAGAGCAAAACTTACCTTCGTGTCACTCAACATGAGTGAGGATCGTCCATCGATGAAACTGAACAGCTTTGAATCCTTGTAATGTGCATTACCAACCCCATCTCTTGGTGGAATAATCATGGAATTGGATTCGCAAAAAAAATGTTGCAAAATATTTGGACTTCCATAGGCGATGTAAGAAATTGCTCCTTTACTTTTAAGTTTGTTTGCATTGAAACTGTTTTAATTTGTTGTTTGTAATTAAAGGCCTCGACCCATAGAATACGGTGCGTCCGTTCGCTGCCGGATTCAACTGACAGCAGTGAGTTTTACCGGACAGGATTGGGGTGACCCCTAGAATCCGTTGCGGTGTCTCAACTCAACAAGACAACTCATGTCAGCAGAAGAGAAAATTTCAAATTAGTTTCTACTGCGCATGTCATCAGTTCTGCCGGACGCAAAAGTTAAAAGTTGGGCTACTTTTTGCGTTGCGTCCGTTGCATCCTCTCATCTCATAAGATCGTGTGTATTTAATCGGGTTGTCGTTGAATCCGGCAGCGAACGGACGCATCGGATTCTATGGGTTGGGCTCTTAAGGAGTAAGTTCAAGTCAATTCCCATTTACATGACGTTGTTTTTGGTTTTCAGAAATATTCGGTTGTGAAGACCAAATGTCACACAAGGTATGATGTCCTAAAGGTTCTTGGTCTAATTATTCAAAGTCCATTTTCTTCACTCCTTCTTCAACTTTTGTTATTTTCGGAAGTAAAAAAACTACAAATTTGAATCAACCAACAGATATTTCACTTCTAAATATCAAAATACGACCTTGAACTTCGAACTCGAACTTGGTAAACCTCAAAAGCTCATTTCTTCTCTGTCACTCATTCTATAGGATAGTCTTTATGTAGCTTTGGATTCATTTTCGACTTTAGTTGTTTGTTGAAGTTGGCATTATGCTTTCAAATCAAGTTTATATGTAGTATCATTGAGCCATTGAAGGAAGACTTTGCTTTGCATGATCAAAAAAAAATAACAAGTCCCAAAGTTTTGGTTATTATTTTCACGTCCAAAATGCGTCCGTGTTCAAATTGCACAGCGTTGGTTAAAATAACATATTTTTTGTAAACGTAAACGCTAACAGTTTTGATTTATTAAATTTAAAAAAATTAATAATTTGAATAAGAACATAATTAACTTTAAAATATATTTTTTAATCAATTAAGCTTTTGTTTTTATTTTTTATCGATTAATTAATTATAAAGTTTTGATTTAATTTTTTATTTGTTTTGTTTTTTGTTTGTTTTTTGTTTTATTAACAATTTTCTTTTCCAATACAACAACTTACAGAAATTTCCGAACTCCCGTTCATTACCTTATCGACGCAATCCACTTCTTCGTCAAGTTCACATTTAAATAAATCCAATCGACCAATATCACCCGCGAATCTCACAGGTACACAACAACAACAACAACAACAACAGCAACACCAACTACCAAAACAACTACAGTACCAACAACAGCAAGTGAATCTGGACTCTGCACACACATCATCGGATATTGGTGGGTCTAGCCATGGCGGCAGTGACATCGTCAGTGGCAGCATGCTTTATCTGTCCACAAATCCAGATTCTGATCCAAAGAGCCAATACTCTTCGGCAGAGCGTAGCATCGAAAATATTGAAAACATTTCGCGAGCCATATCGCCAGAGCCCATACAAACAACAACCATTAGCACAACAGCCACTTCGGTGAAATCAAACATTCGCAATTGGTTCCTTCCATCGACGAAACATTCCACAAGTAACACTACTAGTACATGCAATAACAACTCCTCTTCCTCTTCATCTAATGCCAATAAATTAATCAATGGGAACTTTGGTACGGACACTAACTCCAGCTCGAGCATTAATAATTCCCAAAGTGCTAACCATTCCAACAGTCCTTCCCAACAACTGGACACTACCAATCAAACCAACATCATTCAAAGTTCATTTATATCGTCAGCATTGAATCAACTGTCTGAGCAAAATTCGGCATCTTCTTCTTCGGTTCCAAGTATGAGATAAATCCATTATTCATTTATTTAATTTGTTACTTTTTTTTCTCCTACATACATTGATGTATATATACCCTTCTGTACCCTCATAAATATGTCCATCCCCTGGCCCTAAACTTAATACTATTTACTATTATACTATTACCTATCAGTATTTAATGAAAATACAGACACCCAAACACACACATGCTCTGTCTTCCCCGATTTTATCATAAAAAACCAAAGAAAAATACAGCCCTAGGTCCGTGTGTTGTTTAAGTGTTTAGATAGGCAACCTAATTAAAAATCATTCTTAAGTTTTTCTAAAATTAGACGAATTATTATTTTAAATGCTCAGAATCAAAAGCCCCTTTTGTGAGAAACAAAATAGAAATAGGAGTTGAGTTTATTTGATTTTTCGGTTCATTTAGCTTTAGTGAAACTCTTTGCAAATTTTTAGAATTGAATTTTGGCGGATTTATTTTTTGTTTTTAGTTTGGAAATATTGAATTGTAGGTAACCGTTCTAGTTTCGATTTAGATTGCCAACACAAGGTTCATTTTATTCCACGCAAGTTTGGCAAAAGAAATCAGAAATCTTTCTTCAATTTTTAGCTCTTTCAACCAGGAATCTTCTTCTTCTTCATTTTTTTTCTGGTGTTACGAGCAATCTCGATGGGATTACAGCTCTTATTCTTCACATTACTCTCAAGCTTTGATGATAAAACATTTTCTAAAGAATTACGAAATGATTCAAAATTACTTACTTACTAAGGTGGGCATTACAGTTCGGGTAGAACCTGGCCAACAATCTCGATTTCGGGCCAGCTGTCTCTAGTTTTGACTCTAAGTCGTTTGAGGTCTTCTTCCACTTCATTGCGCCACCTAAGACGAGGTCTTCCCCTTCCGCGATTTCCTGCAATGTGCTTTCGAAACCCCGTCAAGTCGGAGCTTTTAGGTCCATTCGATCTACATGGCCAAGCCATCGTAGCCTCGCGGGCTCATACAGCTCGTTGTTATATCTTCTTCTCCGCACATTGTCTCCGCATAAAAAACCAAAGATCTATCGAAGTATTTTTTTGTTTTTTCGAAACGGCCAAGGGTTTCCTTATCGGCTTTCGATAAAGCCTCGAAAATTAGCCAAGTGGGTTATACTGTGAGGTGGTGAGGTTTTTGTTTTTTGCAATCTCGCGTCTTGGCGTCAACATTGGCAGATCAGTAGTTTGAGCAGATCAGTGAGGGAGTTGTGATCCCTTCAAAATCCCGATACGCTTACCACGAAGAGTAGTTTTGTTTATTTGCTTCAAAAAGTTGAGCCCGGGCAACGATGCGCCGGTGACGGTTTCAAAGACAAAAGACAGCAATGCCGTCATGAAAGCTATAATATCTCATCCATAGTCACAAATAAGTGCCGTAGTAATTTTAGACTGCGCAAAGAACAACGTAACTTTAACTTGGCTTCCTTGATACCGTGATAGTTGGTTAAGAAATGGCGGATAAGCTGGCAAAAATCGTGTTATCACTCGAATACAGCGAGCATTCAACTAACTTTTTACCTGAAACTTTTGAATCTGTTTCCCATCATTGCCTTTCTTAAGTTCCTCTTACCAGCGCTTCTCGTACTTTTCGAGAATTCGGTGTTCTTTCCTTCTTTTCTCCTTGTAAATCTAGTTGTTCTGGTAAAGGCAGCCCTTGTTCTCACATTTGTCGTCTTTCTTGTTTGGCTGCATTTGCCTGCCTTAATTCTTTATCGAACCATGTGTCTCGTTTTTGGGGGCCGATTGAACATCAGAGGCTTCACTTGAAGACTTGTTGGCATTGCTGCCACTGGTCTTCTATGCTTAATGCTGGCGGAATAGGATTTAGGGTCAATTTTAGAGGGTTACTCGATTGGAGAAGTCACTGGCAATCTCTTGCGATTGAAGCTTCACGACGTCATAATGTTTCACAGCCTTAATTTTTTCGAGTCATGAAGAGCATACCCTTTTCGTACCTTGCCTACAGCAAAGTAGCGGTCTGAGTAAAAGTTGGCCCTTCCTAAAGTTCGGACATATTTATCGCTTGAAAATTGTCTTCCGTCAATCACGACATGGTCAATTTGGTTGGCCATTGTTTAATCTTTGGATCGCCTTATACCATGTATACAATTTGGAGATAAGAATGAAATATGTCAGTAAGATAATAGAGAATACGAAATAAGGGGACCTTTCAGTTCTGTCTTTCTATCTGTCTGTATGTATGTTTCTTTGTTCGCTTACAAATCTACAACCGCTTGACGAATTTTCTTCAAAACTTGCTGTTAAGGTTTGTGGGGCAGCCACATTGCAATTGGTTTTTCTAGGGTTTCAAATAACGGTACCTGTCATACAAAACTACTTATATGATAACACCTGTTTTGTGTTTTCTCGAATAAGCTACTCTAACGATTTCCTTTGAATTTTATTTGAAGGATTAAATTTGGGTTGTCTTATGTTTATTGGAAACAAAAAAAAAAAAAAAAAAACAGAAAATTCATAAAAACATATGAAACCTTTATTTAAATCAATAGTGCGGGCCATATAGTTTAAAGTTTGAAGATTATTTCCTGTAGATGCTGGCACTGGCTTCGCCTCAAATGGTTCAACCGCTTACTCCAATTTTAGCATACTCTTTCTAACGCTCGTTTCCAACGATACACCCTTTGTTAGCTCTCTTGAAAAAGCTTACCCTTCGCCGCCAACTCAACGCTTCCAGTAAGTGTTATGGCTCCTCCAGTAGAGCGCGCGAATGATTGCATGGGACCAATCTACTTTCGCACTCGTACAGTGGCAAGAGCCTTGAAAGATCTCGACATTCATAAATACGCTGGCCCGGATTATATCCCTGCTATAGTTCTGAAGAGGTGTTCTTCCACGCTGTCAAAACCACTGCGTAAGCTTTTCCATCTGTCCTACTCTACAGGTCTCTTCCCGAGTGGATGGAAAACAACATTTGTCCAGTCAGTCCCTAAAAAAGGCGAATCTTCCTCACCCTCGAACTACCGTCCAATTGCACTTACCTCCCTTCTTTCTAAAGTCATGGAAACGCTGATCAATTATCAGCTTAAGAAATATCTCGAAGAACGAAAGCTTCTTAATGACCGACAGCATGACTTTCGTTGCAATAGGTCCACTGGTGATTTGATGGTATATCTCACCGAACAGTTGCACAAGTCTTTACATCGATTTGGAGAAAGTAAGATTATTGCGCTTGATATTTCTAAAGCATTTGATAGAATTTGGCATCAGGCTCTTTTATCTAAAATGCGTGCAATTGGTTTCGATGAGTTTCTTCTTCGCTGGATTAGTAGCTACCTTTCCATTACAAGTTGTTTTGGACGGCTATAAATCTGAAACCCACAAAATAAATGCTGGTGTGCCCCAGGGCTCCGTTTTGTCTCCGACACTTTTTCTAATTTATATTAACGATCTTCTGTCTGAAACTACTAATCCACTTAATTGTTTTGCCGACGATAGTACCCTAAGCTTTTCATAATCGTTCTTAAGTTCACATTCCTCCTCTTCGGACGTGGAACTAGAGCGGCGACGTATGATAAGTTCATTAAATTCTGATCTAGACAGCATTGTCCAGTGGGTAATAAGAAACCGCGTAGAATTTAATGATTCAAAAACTCAATGCTGTCTTTTGTCGTTGAAGCGAAACTTACCACCCTTGCTACTATCCATGAGTGGCTCTTGCATTGTTGAAACAGAACAGCTTTCAATCCTCGGTATGTGCATTACCAAATACCAACCACCTCTTTGTGGAATAACCATATACTTGACATCATCAAAAATGCTGCAAAGTGCTTAGGCTTTCTTCGACGATGCAAGAAATTTTTCTCACCCAATGACCTGGCAGTCATCTACAAAACGTACATTCGTCCTAAGATGGAGTATAGTATAACTCCCATATTTAAGCTGGTGCTCCTTCAACTCACCTCAATCTTTTAGACAGTGTTCAGAGAAGAGCCTTTAAAATGATTGGAGATACGAACACCATTGAAACTTTCACGACACTCGAACATCGTCGTCATGTTTCTTGTCTCTCCTTATTTTATCGTTTTTTTATAGACAGTGGTCTTATGAGATTGCCAACTGCATTCCTCCACTTAAACAATTCAACCGTAATACTAGGAATGCCCATCAGTTTACTCTTGAGCGCAATTTCGGAGGTACTGTTAAATACAGAGATTTCCTCTTCAGCCGTACCACGCGATGGAATGTATTGCCCAGCTCTATTTTTTCTCTCATTACAATCTTCAGAAATTTAAAACTAATGTGTATCGGTATCTCCTTTCTAACTCTCTCCCCTTTTTCCTAACGCTCGTACTGTGTTTTTTTTTTGCATCTTAAGCGGTACTGAACTTAGAGCAAGTTCATTTGTACACACATACATATCTACGCTCTTCATCATTAATGCAAGTGTTAGTGGTTAGTAAATAACGCACAAAGCACAAAGAGAACGTATACGAGGAAAAAATAAATAAAAGATGTTACAATTTTTAACAAAAAAAAAAAAAAAACAAATAGAAGTACAATATTAAATAGAACTAAATAAACTAGGGAAACATTATTAATCAAAAACTATAAATAAGAACAGAAATTAAATAACATTAACATTAAATATCAAATATCAATATCAGTCATGCAGGTGGCACACTGGTGCTTAGTTTTAATTTTAAAGTATTTTTACTTAGGTTGAAATCGGAAACAAAATGATAGGAGTTAGATAACCTACTCATGCGAGCTAATGGCTCATGCATGCCATAGTTAGTTCTGTGCTGGGAACAATGTAAAAACTCTAAATTACGTAGTTGGTGAGATCCTCAACGATAGTTGAAACTAATGTGGGAGAGTAAGTCTGGGGCATCAGTTCAACCGGTTATTAATTGATGCAAAAATACTAAATCATTGTTGATTAGTCTCTGTGAGAGGGTTTGAAGATTTAATAGGCGAATACGATTTTCATAAGGAGGGAGACCGAAAGGATCTTCCCAAGGGAGACCTTTGAGAGCGAAGTGTATGAATCTGTGCTGTATTGCTTCGATTCGAGATTTATGAATATCATAAAATGGTGACCACATCTTATATACAGAGAGGGTGACGTAGGGGTCATTGAATTCCTTTGCCCATCGTTTAATAATTGTTAATCATGTAATCAGGTTGATATGTTCATTAAATTCGAGGTTGGTACTAAAAAGAACACCGAGGCCACGGAATCTAGAAACTTGATATAGGGATTGTTGCGATATTGAATATTCTCCAATACTTGGCGAGCGATCTTTTGCGGGAGAAGGTCATACTTTGGCATTTGGAAGCGTTCAAATTAAGTCCGTTTTTAGAACACCATAGAACAAAACAGTCGATATCTTTTTGTAAGAAGTCTCGATCTGAAGCATTTTTGATGGTTTTAAAAATCTTCATATCATCAGCAAAGATTAAAATGTCGGTGTAAAAGATGCAAGAAATTACATCATTAATTGCAACAATGAAAAGTAAGGAACCAAGATGACTACCTTGTGACACACCAGACAACGTTTCGAAATTTGACTTCATAAGACCTATTTTTTAGGTAGGAGCTTATCCAAACAATAAATATTGGGGGAAATCCGAATGCTTTTAGTTTATATAGTATAATATTATGAGACAGTTGGTCAAACGCCTTAGAGAAGTCAGTGTAAATGCAGTCAAGCTCGTTCCCACATTCAAGGGCGTTGGAAAATTTATGATGAAAAGATAGAAGGTTCATAGCCGTCGATCTTCTTTGATGACTGATGACAGATAACATTCTTTGCAAAGAAGGATAGGCTTTCGCAGACTACTTGTTCAAATAGTGTTACTAACCATGTTAATGGTAGTCAGAACCCTCAAGCGCAAATTATAAAAAAAAATTACTTTAAATATGGTTTGAATAGGTAGTGCAATATTTCCATGCCTATGTACCGTTTCGAAAAGATCAAATTTCAAACAATTTTGAGTAACACCAAATTACAATCCAATATTTCCAAATAGATTTAATTTATGTTAAAAAAAAGTCTCATTAATTTTTTATTTTCTTTTTCTTCATCCAATTCAATTTAAGTCACATTCTCATATTTCTTGTCCCCCAATTTCTTTTTCTTATTGTCTGACATACTGAAAACATAACCTTATTCTTACTATACATACTTTTATATTTCCCTTTTCTTAAAAAAAAAAAACTATTTTCAATTTCTCTTAATTTTTTTCCTTGTAATAATGATCAATGATTTTCTTTGTTTTACATTCATTTGACAAAAAAAAATTTACATATAATTGTAACGGAAACTAAAAAATAAATAAAAAAAAAACGGAATACGCACTTTAGAACGCCATCCTGAATCTCAGCAACAAGAGCAGCAAACCAACGAACGACAGCAACAACAACCGCAGCGTCGAACGACATCCCTGCTAAATATTTTTTCCTCCAATTCTCAGGGTATGATAAGTGAAAGAAAAAACAAAAAATATTTTAAAAAACAAAAAAAAAACTTTTTAATTCCAAATGGTTTAATGCACCTCAATGGCAACTTACAAACACTAAAGTTTGTTTACTTTTTATGGAGTTTTATCATTGCACAGGTTGTGTTTTTTTTTTTTTTTTTTTTAAACTTACAACATTTTTTGAGTCTTTTCTTTGTATGGTGGACGCACGGGTGTTTTTACATTTTTATTATAATTTTTTTTATTATTATGAGAGCACTTGACTAACGATTTGTCATCTTTTTATGACGTATTCCATCCTATTTTTTTTCTCTCTGTCACACTTTATGAACACTGACAGTTAATGCTTTATTTTTCATAATTTTAAAAGGGAAGTCAACACAATGCTTGCGTACAGATAGTTTTGTGTTGGTTGGGCATTACAGTTCGGGGTAAACCTCGGCCTAGACCAACACCTTTTTCGATTTCACCGGGGAAGCTATCCCCAGTTTTGCACTCAAAGTCGGTTGAGGTCTTCTTAAACTTGATACATAAAACAAGGGTTTCCCTTTCTGCGATTTCCCTACAATGTTTTCTCGAAAACCCGTCGAGCCGGAGTGTTGATGTCCATGCGCTCTCAATGGCCCAGACATCCGTAGTTTCTGGATGCGCACTCTTACAGTTATGCTCATGTCGAGGTTCAGCTCATACAATTCGTTGTCGAATTTTATTCTTCACATATTCGGCCCTAACGAGGTAACAGTCGGAGCGGAGTTTTCTCCTCAACGCCAACGCCTCCTTTTTCGGAGATTCAATTTTGCTTCGAAGTAGTTGTCATCGTTAGAAATTTTCCACAAATGCGGCAACGCATTGTATTGCCAAAGTTACGCAGGAGAAATGTTTGTTTTTATCTGTCAAAAATAAAGCCAACAAAAGTACTTAATCGCAAAGCATCGCATATTAACGGCAAACGTTGTATTTTGGCGAAGAGAATGTCCGATCGGACGATCGAAGAACTACCACAAAACAAAATGTCTCCGTAGGAAATCGGAGAGAATTCCGCTCCGACGGTTACCCCGATAAGACCGATTGTCTTCGCATACGGGACCAGACGAAGTCCTTTTGTGACGGTCTAACGTGATACGTGACTTTGATTTCTACACCTCTTAAAAAACAAAACCATTTTGAAATTCTTGCATGAATGAACCTTCATTTAGAAATACTTCCGCATCTAATTACAAGTCTGAAGTTATGATATCCGAGTCGTAATGATTATCTGCCTTTTCAAGGTTCGAATCTCTTTCTGAGATCATCAATTTGTTTTTCCACGCGTATCGCCTTTCGCGAGGAATGGAAAGATCCTCCAGAGGGAAACTATACTGTCATGAAAAACACTTTCTTACTTAACCGTTCGGAATCGGCAGAAATGCCATTAGTTATGGTTGAGAGAAGTAAGCTAGGCCCTACGACTTCGCGAACTCTGGGTCTGTTTAAACAATAACGATAGTCGTAAAACATCTCCTGGTTATCGTCGTTACTATTCAGCCCTATCACAGATGCCATCGTAATCGTAAAAAGTCTAAGTTTCCCTATGTAACATAAAATATTCATTTCGGAGTGGAACGAATTCCGAAATTCGTAAATTTGGTATCACCAAATCCGAGTGGAATGTACATACGAAAGAAGTTGTGCTTGCAAAAAAACTGTAATGATCTTGCACATTCGGCGTAAAACAGATGATTTCGAAAATTAGCATGGCGGTATTCAGTGTGGCAACTGGAAATGCTTTCGATTCCATTCGGATTTTGTGAACACAAATTTTCGTATTTCGTAATTTAGCTTTCAGTGTGGAAGTTTTCTACGATGGAATCTGTGATAGGGCTGATTACGTTTCAAATTTTCATGGATCCATTTTCGTAATTCATAATTGACCTGTAACGTGGCTGTTGTAGTTTTGGGGTCTCCCTTTTTCGCTTTTCGTTATCCTTAAAACGGACCCTGTGTTTATAATACAAATAACGATAGTCGAGAAAAATCCTCGTTATCGTAAACGATTCACTGTACTCGCTGTCATTTACGACTCCATAAACAGCTGTAAAAATGTATTGGCTTTCCTCACATTCTTTCGGAAGAAAAGTCATCATCTCATCGTCATTAGTAAAACGAGTACATTTGAAACGCTGCTGGTTCTGATACTACAGTTAAGCACGGGTCACACTTTTTACTAACGGCTGGCCGCCCGGTCACAATATACATAGGCTGCTACTCACCAGCTTCTCTCAGGAAACAGCTACAGAAAACCATACGAAAATTGCTTTTGAACCTTATTTCGAATTTGTAGACCTATTTATGATATTTGACAAAAATTTTGAATGAAAAATTTACTAACGTATAGCAGTATTTTTTTATTTTAGCAGCCGCTGCTAGCAGTCGATAGTTGAACATTCAGCCGCTGCTAAATACTCCCCCGCTGGCATCGAGTGTGATGAATTTCGTGGTCCCATAAAGCTGATCAGCGGCTGGCAGTAGGGGCTTCTCGATTCGCCGATCGCCACTGGCAAGCAGCCGTTTGTGACCCGTGCTTTAACGAATAAGCCATAACACGTGTTTCAGACAGTTCTCAAGTTATACTTAGTCTAGTGTGGTTTCTATATAAGGTTTTTTTTCCCTTGTATTAACATGTCCTTAACGAGAACCGCAAGATTTCCTCAAAACAGGCAAAAATTGGTTGTCTTGGGACCTTGTAAGTAGCAAATCAGACTTTCAACTGCAAGGTAATGTTTTTGCGAACCTCGCTGAAACATTACGACTTTCTCCAATCTCTTTAATGGCGCCCTCAAAGCATTAGTTTTATATTTAGTACTTTTTTTTCATTTTGTTATGCTGCTTTAGAAAAATAAAAAAATAAATAAATAAGGTGGCGCAACAGAGCGAAGATCCCCTGGGCCTAGCGCATTTCCCACAACCATACCTTGTGAGGGAATGGAATGGCAATGAATACTAACGGAGGACTTGCCAACTCCTCGCGAAAGGCGATACCCGTGGAAAAACATTTTTGCCTCTGCTGGGATTCGAACCTCGAACCTCTGGGTTAGTAGGTGGACATGCTAACCATCACGCAACGGGTACCTGCTATAGACGGAGAGAAAAATTTGCTTTCCGTTGAAAGATTGAACGTTCGAACTCGTATTGAAGGCTTTGATGTTCATAACGTGGTATCGATACCAGTAGGCTGTCATAAGTAAAAACCTTTTCTCGGTAAATGCATGGACAACTCAAATATCACATAGAACCAAACATAGAGACAGACTCATCATTTCGCATAACTTCGTTCGTTGTTTTTTTTTTTTTTTGAGACTTTAGGGAGCCATTTTAAGAATAGAAATAGGGAAGGGAAAATCAAAAATTATTATCAAAACTCCATAAAAAGTTCTACAAGCTGAGAATTGAACGCTTATTTTACTCTCTTTCTCTCTCCCGTAGTAGTTCCGATTTAGTTATACCATTTTCTCTATTCTCCTATTCCAATTTTGTTAACTTTACGCTTGGTGGAAACATATTTTATATAAACTCTTTTTTTTTTCTTTTTTTTTCATCGCACGTTTCTATTATTATTTTCTTTTGTTAATTTACTATTATTAATTTCGTAAGTGAGTGGGTAAAACATAAATATTGCTAAGAAAATTCTATAGTTTTCTGATTGGAAATCTTTTTAAAGAAATTAATAATACAGACCTGCCATGTATTCCTTAAAAAAAGACCATTTCAATGGAAAGTGCAACCGACTTGAAGCCTTTAACTTTTGTTTGTAGGTTTATCAAATCGTGTTACATACTATGGAATGTGATTCTTGGTCATATCTGTCATATTGTCTGTTTCTCAAATTTGTCATCACTTTTTGACAATTTAAAAAAAGGCTAACTTTCGTGTAATTTGACCTGTGTTAAATTGGATTTCTCTGTCAATACTGATAGTAGAGACCTTATTTTAGACTTAATTAATAACTGCACTCAAAAACCCATACATTTTATGATACTTGGAAAAATCTAAAACAGGTAATAGATTTTTTATTTTGAGTTTTTTATGGAATTTTATTGCAACAGCTTACAATGATAGATAGAAAGATAGATAGATAGATATATAGATATAGATAAAAAAGGTATAACAAAAACATTGCATATGCTGGTATAAAATTAATTATGACAGTAACATAAAGTTGCCTGTCAGGTTAAAAAGTAACAATGTTTAGCTTAGTGAGTAATATAAATTAAGAAAATTCATTTAAAATCAGATTTCGATATTTTAGTGAAGATTTCAAAAACTTATAGAGATTAGAGTAGCAGATGCCATTCAAAACATTGAAAAATTGTGTTTGGGAGAGTACGTCATTAGCAAGAAATGTTCTTCTATAACTTCTAAAGATCGGGAATACTCCAACGAAGTGAAAAGTATTTTCAGAGGGATCCAAGTTACAAAGTGGGCATAAACCATTGGTGTTTCTTTGGAAAGCTCTTCGATTCAGATTGAGGAGTTCACAGCGAGTTTTTAATATAAGGCAGATCATATCACGTGGATTGGCGTCATTAAAGTAGTTTGAAACTTCAGTGTAGAGCACATTGCAGTAGTCATCGTGAAATTGTGATTGCTTCGCATTGCTGACAAATCCATTCCAATGTTTTTCCTTAAGCTTTGACAAAAGTATGTTATGCAATCCTTTCCATTCATTTACATTTATAGTGAACGCAAAGTCAATTGACGTTTCGTGGAAAAGATCTAACCACTCCTTAGCCCAGAAGATTTTCTTTCTAATAAATTGCTTCCGACAGTATTCTGGATAGCCTACCGTTGGAATGATGCAGTTTTTTCCGTATATAAGAAAAATGTAACTCCAGGGTTGTTAGGAACACGGAAGTCCAGTCTCGATATGTAAGGCATACTTGGACGTTGTATCTGGTAGGAGAAAACGTCTTTTGATAAAAAATCTTTGTAACTTTTCGACTTGTATATGTTCGCTATATCCCCACACTTGAGCGCAGTACAACATAATTGATCGCGTAGCAGCATCGTGAATTTTAAATTTTGCTGAGTGTTGAATTGATTTATTTCTGAGCAGCTTGGACCAAGTACGTATGTTGTAGTTGAACACAACACCAAGATATTTATATTGATACCGTTACTTCTGGGTCGTTACAAAACCATTTCTCGCAAGCAGCTCTGCGTCCTCCGTTTCGAAAAATAACTATTTCGGACTTGCCAAGATTGACTGAAAGGTTCCATTTGTTATAATATACTGTAAAACTGTTAATGCTTGTAACTTCGAAGAACTGTCTGATAGGAGTACAATGTCGTCAGCATATAGGAGTGCGTTGATACCAGTATTATTAATAGATAAACCCAGTGGTAGATTATCATGCAGGCCATTCAAATAAAGAACAAAGAGCAGAGCACTCAGGACGCATCCTTGTTTGACTCCTTTTTTAGTAGCGAAGAAATCGGACAAAACTATCCCATCCCAGACAGCAGCCGAAGTATCCAAGTAAAGTGCTTTGATCATAGATACCATTTTTGTAGAGATTCCTAGTGCAGAAAGCTTTTAAAATAACGCTTCTCTGTTGATATTATCAAAGACAGCTTTGAGATCGATATAAAACGCATAGAGTTTCTTCTTTTGACTAAGTTAAAGTTGTATTAGAGAAGATAGATTATAAACTTGATCGACGGTAGAGTAGTTTGATCTATATGCAGCTTGAAAATCGTTAACTATGTTATTTTCTTCTAACCATGTCGTTAGTCTACTAAGAAGAACAGTGGTAAATAATTTATAGAGCGTGTCGAGGAAAGACAGTCCTCTATAATTAGACCACATTTGTGGTGTCTCTTAAACAATGGATATGATCGATTCTTCAAACGAGTTTGGAACAATTGCAGTTTCAAAAATTTCCATGAATAGCTTATGAATTGCTATGACAACAGACGGGCTTACATTCTTATAGAATTCAAATGGTATTCCATCCATACCCGGGGCCTTATGATCCTTCGAAGACGATATTGAGGAATAAACTTCACTAAGCTCAATGCTGCGGCCTAACTGAGGCGTAACAGGAACTGATGGAGCTATAGTTTGGCGATGAGGACAGCAGGTTTTGGAAATAGATTTTGAATTCAGCGGCTGATAATTGAGCTGGCGTATTGAAAGTGACTCCGCGTATTTCTCTGGCAATCTTCCACCACTCTCTGCCTGTGTTTACATTTTTTAAACTGTTTGCGAGATTTTGAAAATACGATTCCTTTTTCATTTTACATATATTTCGGAATTTTTTATTAGCAGCGTTGTAAGGTATCAAGGTTGAATTTTCTAAAAGCTTTGAGGTGTTTAAACGCAGCTTACAATGAGAGTAGTTTTCCAAGAAGTGATTGTTTGAAGATAATTTTTATGAATGTGCACTGATGATGAGGGTAAAAAGTGTATTTGACCTGCTACCAAAATCCTAATTGACTTACCTCAGATGACAAAGTTGACAAACAGACTTTACTGTAAAACAATTTTTTTCTTAGAATATGACCAAAAATCACATCCCAAATAACCATATTACGGAACTACCTGTACATCAAGTGGACACGACTATGAAAGTACTCTCAGGAAATCATCTCTCAAATCTAATCAAAACTAGCTTGCGTTAGTAAAGCCTCAAAAGACTAACTCTCAAATGGACAAGCACTCGAGAGAGAAACTCTCTAGTGGAAGGCCGTTAGACATAAAAAAGGCAAAACCTAGGAATCCAAGGCCAGTCCATGGATTTTCATGAAATTTTCGGAAATGTGTTTTGATTGGCGTATAGAAAAAAATAAAAAAAAAAAAATCCCACCGCTCTTTATTTTTTAAATATTTTTAAAATAAATTATTAACTTTTAGAATATACTTTTATTTATATAGGGTGTTTCAGATACGATTTTCCAAAGGCTCAGGATCAATAGGTTTAGTCAATACAAAAATAAAATTGTATGGGTGGGGGAGGGATATAGCCTCCGTGTAGGCGCGAGGGTCAATTTTATATGAAATTTACTCAATTTTTTAAAAAATTATTAAAACTCAACTAAGCCACTTTACTTTCTCATAGTTTAGTGTTTTTGAAAGCTTATGCTTTGTTCTTTAATAAAAATTTTAAATTGAGTTCACTTAATGAAAAGTTTTTGAGAGATCAAGCCTCAAAGTCAAAATTTTGAAAAAAGTAAACATTTTTTTCTTAATTAATTTTTTTTACATAATTTTGCTCCATTAAAGGAAAACTCAAAACGCCATTCAAAACACATTTCCGAAAATTTCATGAAAATCCATGTACTGGCCTTGGATTCCTAGGTAAAAAGCTTACGGTCCACTACTCGAGAGTTTACTAGCGAGAGAACGCACTTTAAGCTTACATTTGTTGAAATGGCAAAAGTGCATGAAAGCCGCTGATTTCCATAATCTTTGCACTATCTCTAAAAAAGCTACCAACCTCAATTTAAACCTGTATAAAAAAAAACCTCTTTAAAAAACAAAACATAATTTTTGAAAATAAGTATTTGTCTCTGCATAGCTTAACATTGCTTACTCAATTTTTGTAGTTAAATTAAATTATGTACATGCAAGTGCGGAGAATGTTAACTAAATCCCAAATTGTATATTATGTAAAAAGAAATTTAATTATTTTCACCTCACAAGTATAGTTGAGTAAATGAGAAAAATATTACTGTTAACAGTCAGAAAACGGCTTTTAGTTGATGATTTTTGTTTTGTTTTGTTTTTTTTTTCAGGATGCTTAGTTTTAAAAACCCGAAAAAGTTGCTGTTCTGATATTTTAGAGGTTTCATTGAGTCAAGTATATGAGGTTGCTAACTAAACAAATTATTAGATCGCATTTTGATTTGTTTTCCATGCAAGTAAAGGAGAATCAAACAACCCTTATTCAATACCCCCCCCCCCCCCCCCCCCCTCATCTCCGGCTATCGCTATTTACAAATTGAGATCTAATATTTTTGTAAAGAGTTGGAAGTACTAAAAAAAACTATTGGCTTAATTTTCGATGTTTCAATCCACTACTGGCATCCTCACAATAAAAACCATACAAAACTACGTCATTTATTAATTTATTAACGCTTTACTAAATACCAGTTTTAGTTTTGTTATTAGTTTTTTTATTTAATTTGAATTTTATTTTCTTTTCTTTTCTTTTTTTTTGAATTGAAACTCATTGTCGAAATATTCAATTACTGTTTTCTGGTTGTGTTATCCTTTCGTTGGTTTGTTAAAATGCTATAGTTTTTGTCAAATTTAGTTGTTACACTCCTCTTGTTGCGGATCTCAATACTAACATTATTTTTCAAATACTCAAAAAAAAAAACATTAAAAAGAAATGATCTACTACTTTCTTTTTGTTTGTTTTACCATAGTAAAGTTAATATTTTGAAATTATTAAGTAAAATTGATTTATTTGTTATTTTTAATAATTTTTTTTGGAAAATTATCATAGTTTCAGGAATCCTAAGAAGTCGACGAGAGAAGACCAAAACTAAAAAACAGAAAAAGAAAAAAGAACTCGAAGCTGGGGATAATAATAAAGAAGAGAGGAATGTTGTGTAAGATAACAATTGAGTAGCTTTACTTATTATATTCTGAAGACAATTTGTTTGTTGTTTACTTGTATTTTATTCGATAGCGAAACTTGATTAATGTTTCTTTTCTATTTCCTTCATAGGCATTGAGGGCGCATGAGAATGGAATTTTTAAAATCGAGAAGTTTCCTGGTTTCATGTTTGCGAGGATTCGTATCTTGTCGTATGTTTTCATTTCAATTGGAATGATTTTCGATTTTTCATAATGTCTCATGTTGCTGGTGGCTTACATTCTGATTTGGCTATTGGGAGCGTTATCTAGACAGGACCTATTAAAATGTCGAATAACTCCGCCATTTTCAGCCGATTTTGGTAAATAAACAAGATTTATTTAGGGTAGAATGCCATTTATTGACAATCTCCTCAGAATACAATGTCTATCAAATGACTGCCTTCATTAGAAACACAACATGCCGCCCTTTTTTGGGT
The DNA here is from genome assembly GCA_914767635.1 of Melanostoma mellinum. Lineage (NCBI taxonomy): Eukaryota > Metazoa > Arthropoda > Insecta > Diptera > Syrphidae > Melanostoma > Melanostoma mellinum. The sequence goes on from OU612060.1 coordinate 183,049,725, forward strand.
ATTTTGAATTGTATTTGACAACATTTCGGGCGTAATAGCAGCAATTTCCGTCGTGCAATGGTGTTTCGTGGATGATGTGTGGGTTCACTGTTCCCCAAATTCGACAGTTTTGTTTATTGACCCCGCCAGAGAGCGAAAAATGAGCTTCGTCCGTCATCAAAATTCGGTCCCAAAAATCTGGTTCGGCACCGATCGTTCTTGCGATCTTATTCCCATATTCAAGGCGACGCGGCTTGTCCGTTTCCAACAATCTTTGGACAAGTTGTACCTTGTATGGGAAAATATGGAGATCATCCTTGAAAGTGCTTCTTTAAGTGGTTCCACTCACGTTCAGCGTCTGAGAACGACGGCCATACGACACACTTGGATTTTCGGCAACACTCTCTCTAAATGCTCCAACAACTTCATTAGAGCGTCGCGGACGCGGTCGAATGGGTCGCGGACGAGTAGCTACAGACCCGTGCTCAAAGTACGAATTGTCTTGGCGGAAGTCGCCGAATGTCTATCACATTTCTTAGCACAGTTTTGACAGTTGAACTTCTGCGCTACAATTTTAGCCCGATTTTTTGCTGTGAGTCGATGCATGTCTTAAATGGCATAGGCTGACGTTTCAGAATCTGGCTGACTTGTTAAACTCGGCTGAAAGATGGTGGAGTTATTCAACATTTCAATAGGTCCTGTCTGGATTTCTTCTTATTTCTTTCTTTTCCCCGCGTTATCGTGGTCTCGAAAGGATAACAGCTCTCCTATCTCACGCAAGTGATCCACTCGTGGAGTACGCCGCATTGACCTCAGAATGCGACGGCAATCCTGCCAGTTTTGGATTGTTCCATGTCTGAGGCCAAGTACTGATTACGTTGTATTTCCTTCGCGATCGTGTTATGATATTGTCTTATTGACGGGGTTCCTTTGATCTCTTCTTTGAACATGACAATACCAACGGAGCTGGTCGTGCTCTATTTTTTTCCAAAGGTGTATTTTTGACCTGTGGCCTCCATGGATCTTGGTACTTCTAACAAAATCAAGGCTACTCCTGCTATCTCATCATGTCTTGTTTTCAACTTAGCTCGTACATCTTGAATCGCATGTGATTGCTTGGCACACAACCATTGTAGAGTTTTCCCTTCGCGCTATTTTTACTCGATAATTGTTGTCGTCATCATAAATTTTTTCCGTCATTGATCCCTGGTATTTAAACCTTTCACACATGGGAAGCATTTCCCTTGAAACAAATGTCTGGAATTGGCATGTCTGGATCAGAAAATGGACAACACAAATGCTCAGTCTTTTTTTGGCTTAAACGGTACCCACTACCTTCTATTTTTTTTTTGCTCATACGTCGAGTGCTTTTTTCCCTGCAAAGAATATTTAATGTTCTATACTTTACCTTCCAGTAGTTAGCCAAAGAGTTTAATAAAAAGCAGAGAACTTTAGGCACTTCCTTGGTGTACACCCACGGTGACTTGAAATGCTTTAGTGACTCTAGCTGAACTCTAACCTTCGACATCGCTCCTTCATACTTATCCTCAAACAACCGCATATTGGTCTATGGAACGAATCGTTGTCTAAGGGCGGCCTATGCTAAATCTCGTGGTCGTCGATCGAATGCTTTTTCGCAGTCAACCAGCACAACATGCAAATCCTCTTAGGAATCACTATGTTTTCATAGTTAGAATTGCATTAGTTGTTGACACCCGGCGACAAACTTGTATTTTTTATCCGATACCTTTATTATTTTTCGCAGTCGGCTACCCAATATTTGCTCAACGATCATCACAAGTGTGAGACATCAGCTTGATCCAAGGGTAGTAATCGCAATTTAGTGAATCAGCGTGTCAGCTTCTTTAAAAAACTGTGAGGGTACAGCCTCCTGCGGCTTCTGCTTGGAATCGGCATAAAATTGTAGGTTCTTGAAATACTTTAGGTCCGTTTCCATAGCTTCGCTGCTATGATTATGCTATAATTGAGGGAACTTAAATATTTTTGCCAGTTCCGAACGATTAAATGAGATATGAGAATGACTTTTGATGTCTGTATTTCTCTCAGGGGGCTTGACAGTTACTTTCGAAAGTCATTTGTTGAAAATTGCTCCGGCCCGTAATGACATCCCAAGTAATAAGTCGACGCCGTAACTATTACACCACGGGAACGGAAGTGAATGTGAATTCCCATATCAAGTCATTTGCTTCGAAGAATTATGGCCTCTTTGATTTAAGCGTTATAGGTGACAATTCTTAGTCGTATGGAGTGACAAAAACATAAACAAATTGTCTTTGCTGATAAAACACTCAATTCAATAAACAAACAATGACAAAAATTTTAACTCATAACACACAGCGAAGAGAAGGACCACTTGCAAGACGATGAACCTAATAAAGTACAAAAATCATCATCAGCGACAGTGGCTATTCCAGTTATTCCCGGTGTTGCGCCAACAGCTGCTCCCGAAGTCGACGAAGACGGTTATAGTATTCAACCACAAAAAGATACTGAATGGGGGGAGAATCCAGAAAATGGTAATTTATTCTTTAATTTATTGCGTCCTTTTTTTTTATTAATTTGTTGCTTATTTAATTTGAAGCGGGTAGTTTCTACTCTGACTCGGACTCAGATTCAGATAACGATAAGCCTGACAAAAAGATTCATGTAAAGATAAAACCTCTGAACAATGGCACTGCACCAATGTCGGCCAGTGTTGATGAATTGCGAGCGACAGTGGGGAATATATCACTTTCACCAGTGGGAATCTTTTCGGTTAGTTTGTTTATTTGTTTTTATGTCCAATTGTCTTAATACATTTTTTTCAATTTTTTAGCATAGTCAACAACTGGAGCAGTCGAGTATTGCCTCACGGCAGCAGAGCCCAGAAGCTTCAAATGCCTCAACACCGACCGCTACAGTGCATCCTTATGCACCACTCCAAAGTCCTACTCTATCGATGTCCAACAATTCGAGGTAACTACCAACTTGCTGAAAAGTTTCTTCAAGACATCAAATTGTGATGTTTTTACTTCTTATTAGATACGCCGACTTGGGCGACATATTCTCTGAAATTGGCGAAATTAGTGCATCAGCTCCTGCCTCAGCAACGATAACAAAGCCTCCGAGCCGTCAAATACCAACACCGACATCAGCGAATAGCATAGCAATACCACGTCCACCGTCGCGTCGCTCAGAGATGGCACCACGGGGACGAATTAGTCCATCATCGATGTCACGAGCTGATAGTGTTGGCAGTATGGAGTTTCGAAGTGGCGTTGGGCATGGCTCATCGCGTGGACCGTCGCCTTTGACCATTGGGATATCGGATACGATACCTCTTGCTGTGGCCTTCCATGAAATTATTCATGCATATTTTAGGTAAGATTTTGAAATTAAAAACACGATTTCTTTGACTACAATTTTCATTCGCAGGGGTACCGATGAGTCGAGGTGTCAGGTAAAAATTACTGGTGATATGATGTTGTCCTTTCCCGCTGGCATAGCTGGTGTTCTGGTCAACAATCCCAATCCAGCCAGATTGGGTTTTCGTATAAAAAACATTAATAATCTCGAAAACATTGTTCCCAATCAGGAATTGGTTCAAGTGTATGTTTTAGCCTCTATCATTTATATACGAAGACGACGATGATTTATTTTTCTTTGTTTCTTTGTTAGTGACCACGGACAATCGGATACCTTTAGCACAGTTTTAGAGTTCAATATGACTGCACTGACGGCAAAACTGCGCCGTCAATCGGAACAAAGCCCGTCTGCTGCATGCTTTAATATGGAAATACTTAAGTATCAAGTGCGGACAAAACCAGGTGCCTCATCGTGTCCATTCCAATTGGTGAGCTATTGGAAATGTGAGCCGACATATACCGCCCTCAAAATTGATTACAAATACAATAATCATGCTATGGCAGTTGCCACCCCACTGCTGAACGTAACACTGTCTGTGCCGGTGAATGGATCCGTTCGAAATGTTCAATCAAAGCCACATTCAGCGTGGTAAGTTTGAAAGCATTTACTTTTACTATTTGTATTTTTGTTTTCTTTTTTCATTCTCCTAGGCTTGGCGAATCGAACCGTTTGGTGTGGAATTTTACGGACATCTCGCAAAACTCTCAAGGCGGTGGCGTTGGTACCCTTCGTGCTCGACTAGAACTTAACGATGGTCCATCAACACCGAACACGATGACTACGCAATTCAATTGTGAGGGAACCACCCTGTCTGGCATTGAATTCGAATTGATTGGCAGTGGGTATCGACAATCGTTGGTGAAACGACGATTTGTTTCCGGTAAGAATATCTCGAAATAATTTAAATCCCCACTCAATAACTTTGAACAAATGAATGCACTTCTTTTCAGGAAAATACATTTGCGAAGGTGATGGCATCCGAAGTGGAGCAACTCCGACTCCACCATCTGTTGGGTCGTCTAGTCCGTATTCGGCTAAATCAAATTAAAAATCAGAATGTAACAACTGTTTATAGACTCCGCATACAAAACGCACTGTGCGGCAACGACAATGAAACGAAGAAACGCAAATCGAAGAGTTTGATATAATTTTTTGTTTTTGTTTTATTTTGATTTTTGTTTATTCTTCAAAACATTCAAAGTTGAAGTGTCATTTGTGTTTAATTATATACATTTTGTTTATTTAATGTTTACTTGTTCCACTTTACGAACGATTGTTTATTTTATGCTATATTTTCCTGTTTTGTTTATATTTGGTTAAGCTCTATTATTATTACTTTTATTATTAGCTGCAAACACGTTTCACACATACCTTTTCAGAAATACTACATAATAATGAAAAATAGAAGAAAACAAAAGAAACAAAACAATAAGAATTCTATAGCTAAATTATTATTATATGTATTAACCAAGCCTTACTTTTACCAAATAAAATATTGTATGTTAAATGTCTTGCTCATTTATATATACCAAAGGTGTATATTTGTGTCTGTCTTTTTTCAAAGTTGACTCGCTCTTTTTATGAAAAGTCAATGATGTTCATGTTCATACGTACTTTGTCGCAACATTTTGAACAGCGAGTGCCGGGTAGTAAGTTCAAGTCGCCAATATATTAGTTGTTAGGTGCTTTGATTACTGATTTTTGTATGTGAGTGAGTTTTACTAGAAGAGTAATTGGGAAATTAATCGCATACACTTTTTTAGATAACCTAACTTTTTCTGCCTCTGAGTGGTCAGAATTTGCAGTTTTTCGTTTGATACCAAATCAGAGACCGAAAAAGTTGCAAGAAAACTGAATTCTTATGAACATTTATGAATCATTACCTGCAAGGAGCTATTTGCCAGACATTTTAGTGAAACGCCAGAAAAGACAAGGCTTTAAGCGCCACAAATGCAATCAAATTAATGATAAGAACAATGAAGAGCAGAGAAGTTGAACTTAACTTGTGCAGCGCGTTTCCCTTTTAAAACCCACTTTTAAATTTTAAATAATTTGAATATCAATAAAATTTTAACGGACATTAGGTTCGTCCGTTGAACTTTACTCAGGGTTGACCCAGGTTTCATTGACAACTCTGTAAGTTGTCAAAGAAAACCTGGCTTTTCGGTTCTCAAAAAACGTTAAACCACGAAATCACCACACATCGCTGTCGTTTGATGAAAGATATTATTATTATTATAATTTATTAACTTGTGATTAAAATTACAGTGCTAATATGTTGAAAGGAGCACAAGCTACTATGGCCTTCGGCTCTTAGACAAAAAAAAAAAAAAATTGTTACTATACAGGGTGTTTCGTACTTCGTGTATTATCCTTTGGGGTGTGATTCTTGGTCATATTCTAAGAAAAAAAATGTTCTACAATAAAGCTCAATTCTCAACTTTGACATCACTTTTTGACAATTTAAGAAAAGGCTAACTTTAGTGTACTATGACCTATGTTAAATTCGATATCTCTGTCAATATTAATGGTAGAGACCTAGTCATTTTTTTGCAGAAAATGCCTGGTAAACATGGAGTTTCTTTATTTTTTTACAGATGAACTAAACAATAATAAAAAAAAAACTTATCAATAAGTGCACTCAAAAACCCATAGATTTTATGATATTTGAAAAAATACAAAATGGGTAAAATTAAAAAAAAAAAAAAAGAATTTTAAATTTGAGGTTTGTTTGAATAAAACAATAATATGGGCACTTTTAGTAGTTTTTTTATATATTTAATACAAATACAATTAAAACAAGTGCGAAGTACACCAAAATTAGCCTTTTCTTAAATTGTCAAAAAGTGATGTCAAAGTTGAGAATTGAGCTTTACTGTAGAACATTTTTTTTCTTAGAATATGACCAAGAATCACACCCCAAAGGATAATACACGAAGTACGGAACACCCTGTATATTCATATATGTATGTACATTATGTTCATTCAAGAAGAAAAATGAAAAGTCTAAATATCTAGTTTATGATTTTTTACAAAATTGTATACTTTAGTTACATTCATGTGACTATGGTTTCGTAAGGCTTCACGGATTGATGTTGATTGTTGCTGGTGAATTGTTGTAGTTGGATGGACAAGTGTTAAAATTTATGATGTGGTTGATATCCAATTGAGAGTTGCAAGTTGGGCATGTCGGTGGGCTTTCTTTACGGAGTAGGTGTTGGTGGGTGGCAATAGTATGACCAAGGCGCAATCTGATGAAACATGTATTCATTGACTTCGAAGTTGTTGTTGGAAAAGTTCGATTTGTTTTTTGTTGGTTAACTCTAGAGTAATGGTGGTTGTAATTGTTCCATTCCGAAAGAGTCTTTATTTTTAGTTTTTTGTTGATTTCTTTAAGGAGATCAAGTTGGGTATCTGCAGTAAAATTATGAATTGGTGTTCGGTGGGCTTGAATAGCAGCTTCATCCGCAAGTTCATTACCTTTAATACCCATGTGGCTGGGTACCCACATTAGCTTTATTTTATTGGGGTTGTTGATTATGTAATCCCGTATTTCAGATACAATCACCCCTATCACAGATTCCATCGTAATCGAAAAAAGTGTACGTTTCCCGATGTTACTATCACATAATCCATTCGGAGTGGAACGAATTTCGAAATTCGTGAATCTGGTATCACTAATTCCGAATGAAACGGAAAAATGACGTCCTTTTCTACGACAAGTTTCTTCTGTCGTAGACCGTAGAGCCATAGGCAAAATCCATTTGTTAAAGTATAAAAAACATATTTGTATAAAACAAATTTACAAAATATAATTCTACTGAAGAAAAAACAACAAATAACTCCAGTTTACCAACTAACTTTTCTCTAAATTCCTGCATCTTTTGATTGAAATCCAAGTAGATTCAACTCTGTTTTTATTTCCTCCCAGAGGTTAACTTTTGGACGTTTAGCGTATCCTTTGCTATGTCTAGATTACAGGATAACATTTCATACAGCCTGTTGTTTGTTTGTTGTTTTCACCTTTAAAGAATATCGGTTATATAAACTCATATCAATGAATAAAATTTTTTCCGAAAGAAATTACATTTTTTCAAATGACTGTCTTTGATATGCCCGTGTCCAAATTAAGCGAAATTGACAGATTTGGAGTGTAAATACTCGTAGTAGTCTAAAGATTATTAGATTACTTTTTTATCTATTACCACTCAAAACAACACTTGAATTTTATCCGTAAACAAACTTGGATTTCACAAATTATTTTATGGTTTGTTAAGTGAATGAATTTGTATTTGACAGATTGGAAAGTACTCTGGGACCACTTCACAAAAATCCTCTTTTGGGAATTTATAACTTGATGAACAAAATATTTGATTATATTCGACAGTTAAATTGTTTATTTCATATAAGATTTAAGATTTGATCAATGATGCGGATTCTATTTTAGCTTATTTTAGTCACAAAAATGCAAATAAATGAATTTTTACTAGAAAATAAAAATCGGTAAAAAAATGTGTTTGGGAAAAGTTAAGGGATTTTTTTTTAAGTTAAGGGATTTTTGTTTCTATTGCTTCGAGTATTTATTTTGACATAGGACAGCTGATTTCGAAAATGGACACTCATTTTTTCAATCAGGCAATGCTTTTTTCGAATTCGTTCGGAATTTGTGATTGCTTTTTGTCGGGACTCGTATCGTGATTTTTCACTCGGGGATTTCTCCGAATGGATTTCATGATAGGGGTGAATATTATTATTGTGGTTAGGGTTACTCACTGCTTTTAAAACCGACAGGCTGTCTGACGCTATAACATATTTTCCAGCTTTTGCGGTGCAAGTTCTTATCGTCTTTAGAATAGCGAAGGCTTCTGCAGTAAACATGGATATTTTGTTATCGAGAAGTCCTAAGCAAATCAAGGAACCATCCTCAAGAACTGATGCAAATGATGTGTGTTGTGTGGTCTTAGATCCATCTTCTTTGAGTACAGTTGAAGCACTAAGGAAGGTTTGGCGAAATATGTGACTCTAATGTCGAATTCCTTTCAACAAAAAAATCGACTGCTCGTCGATCTCTTTTTTGAGACGGATTTGCACCCAGATTTTCACACACACAACAATTTTGACAGATCGAAAACGGCAAACAAAAACATCGGCATATGAAAAAAATTAAAGGAAGCAACATTATTTTGTATTTAGTTGTGAATTTGGAAAACATTTGGTGAAAAAATATATAAAAATTGTGTGCTTAACAATATGAATGTAATTGTTTTGTTCCGTGGTGCTTGTTTTTCTTCATTAGTCAGTTGGACACACTCACATTCATAAAAAAAAAGAATCGCTACTTTTTTAATTTCCTAAATGCCCAAAAAAGAATCGAATTTAGTAGCGACTGCAGTCGACTGCAAATTGGTGAAAGGAAATCGACATTAGTGTTATTTTTATTGTAGTTAGACAGCTGCATTTCAAAGGAATCAATATTTAAATTCCATGGAGGGAATTTTGGAATATATTTTCGGATTTTTTTAATGGTGATTCCTAGTTCGCTCGCTGCCTTCAAAGATAGAGATATAGCTGATGGGATTCGTTTCGGGTTCATCCATTTCAAAGCCATTGCAACATCTTTATCGATAATCGACCCATTCGACCAGGAAAGTTTTACATACTGGGTGCGACAAAAGTATGGAAACCCCTGGGGCAGAATATGCGTTAAAAAAAAATCAAAGACCCTATATCCGACGTATTTTTTGACGAGGAATCCGATGGTGACCTTGGATTTAACCTTGAACGTAACCTTGAAGCCCCGCGACCCAAAAATCGATTTTTCAAATGGAAACCCCCATTTTTTATTGCAGATTTAAAGAGCGCAAAATAAAATAAAATACTTGTTTTTTCGGAAAATTTTGCGCTCTTTCCAAATCTGCAATAAAATGGGGGTTTCCATTTGAAAAACCGATTTTCGGGTTGCTGGGGCTTCAAGGATACGTCCAAGGTCAAATTCAAGGTCACCATCGGATTCCTCGTCGGATATAGGGTCTTTGATTTTTTTTTAACGCATATTCTGCCATATTTCCAGGGGTTTCCATACTTTTGTCGCACCCTGTATAGTCTTGTACTTAAATATGCGATCCGTACGGGACACTGTCTAATAGGGAGACACGCCAAAAGACTTGGTGTGTTTTCCAATGATTTCTGCAGAAGCTGCATGGACGAGGAAGAAACCGTTCAACACCTTCTTTGCTCATGCCCTGCACTACTTCATAGGAGGAAAACTCATCTCGGTGAATTCTTCTTCGATGATACTAGCGACCTAGCTTACATAGACCCAAAAAGTCTTTCAAAATACATTAAAAGTTCCACGTGGTTCGACTAGCAGGTGATTAACCGGCTAGTCCCGTAATGGAAGATTAATAAGTGATCAACTCGTTAATCTTACATCGGGTTTCTGAGATCAGTAGGTGATTAACTTGCTGATCTCTGTGGTATCACAATGGGCCCTTGCGGCCTAAGTGTGTCAGGCAATGTACTCATTGACTGACAGCTACTTCCACCTAACCTAACCTAACCATATGCGATCCGTTCTTCTAGAGTGGGAAGACCGGCTTCAACCAACATGTTTTTAATGGTGCTTGTTGGTGATGTTGATGCTTCTACGAACACTTTGATGATAAGTTGGTTTAATGATGTTGAGAGTCGATTTCTGATGAAAGATAAATGCCATTTGACGGCCCTATTCGTTAACTGAACTTGTCCCAGCAAAAACTTAGGGCGAGTTAAGGGCAAACCCAGGGGTCAAAAAACACTCAATTTAACATTCAGGGTGAGCTGAGGTTTTCCGAAAAAACATTTTGTGGCTACCTGAGGGAAACGCAGGGCGTGAACAAACGAACCTATTGGAACAAGAAAGAAAGGTGTCATGGTTTTTTTTATCATTTTTCGTTCAAAAGAACCGTTTTTCCCACATCACTATCTGTTCTACTAGCGTTTGATTAATGTGTTTAAAGTGAGGGTCTTGAGTCTTGACGTAATCTGTTTAAAAAAGTCTTGCGAAGTCTTGTCGCGCGCAAAATCACTACCCGATATTCGGCCCTATCGAGGTAACCGTCGCGTCGGAGCGGAGTTTTCTCCGCAACGGATCTTTTTTCGGAGATTCAATTTTGCTTCGAAGTAGTTGTCGTCGTAAGAAATTTTTCACAAATGCGGCAATGCATTGCATTCCAAAACTTAAGTCTCCGCAACAAAAACTTATCGGAGAACGTACGTCGGATCGTCCGATCGGAGAACTACGACGAAGCAAAATGTCTCCGATCGGAGAGAATTCCGCTCCGACGGTTACATCGATAGGGCCGATTGAAAAAAGTCAAATTTGGTCTTCACATGATAAAATTGTTAGATTGCAGAACTTGAAGGGTAGTGGCCAAATTTTGGAAAGATCCGAGCAATTACGACACTCTGAAATGATCAGGAAGAAGAACAAAGTTCAGGGGGTCATTCCGTAAGCAGAATGACGTCGATGGTGAGACGATATCGTTTTGACTGCTCTCCGTACTATAAACGACTGAACGAATGCTTTCTGAAACATAATTAAGTACCGATGAGGAGCAGTTATCGCACGTGCCGACAGCAATTCGTTCGTAAGTTGCACCAAATTATCGACGCTGATTCTCCGACGGAATCCAAATTTGGATCGGTCTAAAATGAATCGTACGTACTTACGAATGAAAGTTTAGCGGGGTACAATTAGTTGGTCAAACTTTGGTTTGAACGAGCAATGTTTGATAATGTGAACCCACAGACGACCGCTTTGCCAACTTGTTGGAGAGTTTTAAAATATTTTTGAAAATTTAGAAGACAAGTTATATAAAGAGAGTGCAGTGTGTGTATTGCTTTGGATTAAGCTGAATGATGCCAGAATAGTGTGTAGGGCAATGAATAAGTGAATGCATTTGTAAAATGAAACATTCACTGCAGCTCCCCGATCTACACTCTGCTCAACAACAATGTACAGTACAGAAAAGATAGGGATGTTTTAGCTCTCATTCGCACGGCTTTTATACCTATAATTACAAAAGCTGTGGCAGAGTTGTCGTAGTATGTACTTTTAGCTGACTAAAATTGAATGTAGGGTTACCGTCTGTTTATTCAAACTCAATTAAACACTTTTTATATTTTCCTCAAATGTACATTTCGTGACATCGTACATCCTCAAATGTACATTTCGTTTTGGGGAGCTTATGTTGGATGTAGAATGGTTTTTAGGAGCAGTAGCGTTCAAGCAGTTTCTTGCAAGAGGTTCTTGTAAGAAAATTTTGTGCACATTGGGCTTGTATTGTATGAAGTTGTCAAGAAGTGTGCCTCGATAACGTATATGCACAGAAAGAAAAATTAAAACGAGTCCGGGTAATTTACTTAAGTTGCATTATCAACATGATGTATGTTTCTTCTGCAGCTTTGATGTCTGAAACAAATCACAGAGCCGAGTGAATACACGTTACAATTAATTTAACTTTTTTTATTGAAAATTATTACTCAATTTTCTTAAGGTAAAGGAACAACCAAAATACATCTTCTGAGATAACTCTTCACAGTACCGTGGTCTCATTACTGTACTCAAAACATAACACAAGAAGTCCTCTAAGACAAGGAAATTCCAGAATTTTATCGTTGTTTTCGATGAAGTTTTCTTTCAGTGGACCCTGTTTTTCGTGCTTCAATAAAAACAAAACACATTTAAACACGAACCTCTGTATGGTATTTTTGATATCTTACTTATTCTTTTAGTACAGGTTTCTCTAGGCAGCTTCATATCTTGTACAGACTTTATCCACCTTCTCCGATACTCTAAATAGTAGTCTAACTCATTCAAGAAATCATTTATGATAACTGTGAGCTCTGGTGTACTAATTTTGTTGATGTTTCGGCCATCGTGCTTAGTTTGGCTTGGCTTACTTAAGCCAACTAAAGCACTCGTAGAGGGTTTCATGACCAAGATAAGAATTAGGTCTGTGAAGTTGAAATGTGATCTTAATTAATTAATCAAAGATTCTTTTAAATAATACGTTGATATTTGATTGTTGGAATGGAAATACAAACCTTCTTTTCGATATGAAAGCACCGGGCTAAATTACAAAGCTATGAACGGGACAGTTGACAGTTTTTCACACGCTGTTAGGGGTGATGGGTATAATGTTTTAGATATATGTGTAGGTGTATGTACATCTGCAGATAACAATCAAAATACAAAAATCCCGTATTCTTCTATTTTTGTTTTGCAAGCAACTTTTTGCTTCTCGAAATGAAAAGAAAATTGTTGCGGTGCTTAAAACATGGCTTTTCAGCTTAAGGTCAAGGCGAAAGTAATCGTAGAATTGGGAGGAAATGTTTTGAAAATTGAAGGGAAAACATTTCGAGCTTAACACTTCGGAGCACTCTCTTTGTTAGTTATTAACTTGTTTTTGATTCTCTTGACGCGTTGATAGATAAGGCAAAATAAGGGTTTGGAATAGAGCCTTTGATTGAAGATATAAGTTCTATAATACGCCGTGTACTCTTCTTTTCTTCTTCTTCTTGCTTTGTTAAGCATAGTGATCTCGAAGAGCCCGCAGCTCTCTTAATTGGCTGTAATGTGATTTCATTGAAGGTAAACCTGGGTTTTGCCCTCAACTCGCCTTAGGTTTTCGCTGGGGTGAGTTGAGGGCTGTCAAATGCCGTGTATTTTTATTCAAATGACAGCGTTTTTTGAGGACTTGGAAACCCAGGTTCTTATGACAACTCATAGGGTTGTGAAGAAAACCTGGATCAGTCCTGGGTAAAGTTCAACGAATAAACCTATAATTAGGTCTGTTCGTTGAACTTTCCCTAGGGTTGACCCAGGTTTTCTTGACAACCCTATGAGTTGTCAAGAAAACCTGGGTTTTCCAGTCCTCAAAAAACACTAAGGGTGGTATTCACCAAACAATCTTAAGAGCGCTCTTAAAGCTAAGAGGCTCTTAGTTTTAAATTTGGATGTGCTATTCACCAAGCAATAATAGGGTCTAGTCTAAGCTAATTCGAATATTCGAAAAATAAGGTTTTTGAGTCTCTGAACGCACACTTTTCGAACTACTTCGAAAATTTCAGTGTCAATTGTCAAAATCAGTCAAAAACAGAAAAAATTATCGGAAATTTAAGAAATGGTAGAGCGTAAAATTAATTCATTCTCTGTATTGCAAACCATAATTCGAGTTTCTTATTTTTTTCAACAGTTATTTATGATTTTTGAATAACAACCACAAATGACGCTGTCAGTAAATTTCGAATTTTCGAAGTTATTTGAAACAACAACCGCTCATAACTTAAGAGTGGTAGCGACCGCTCTTAAGTGTTATGAGCGCTCATAAATCTGCACTAATAGTGGTCGGTGAATAGGTTTACGAGGCACTTAGTTTAAGATTTCTTGGTGAATACCACCCTAAACCACAAATCACCACACATCCCTGTCATTAAAAAAAAAATACATGCCATTTGACAGCCCTCAAATCGCCACAGCAAAAAGCTGGGGGAAAACCTATGGCAAACCTGTGGCTCAAAAAACACTCAATTTGACATTCAGGGCGAATTTAGGTTTCTCAAAAAACGCATTGTGGCGACCCTAGGGCAACCCCAGGGCTTCAACGAACAAACCTATTAGTTCACCGAAAAATTCAACCCTATCAGAAAGCCCATTATAACAATTTCGGACTAAGAAAGCCAATTCTTAGTGCTGAATGTTTCCAAAAGATATTTAGAACATGTGAATGATTATCAACAGTGACTAATTTCATGGCAAAAAATTCGCTACTAGGGCGCCTATTATGCTTTCATATCCTTTTTCGCAATCGTAGTCCGAAATTGTTTCGACAGGGCTTGTGATAGGGATTATTATAAAAATCAACTGCAACTTATTGTGTGGCAGGTTTGAGTCCTTTGAGCAAAAAAATTTAGGCCCCTGCCAACAATTTCGGAAAATCTGGACGGTCTCTGTTGCAAATTGACTTAAAACACATTTTGCTAGAAAAATTAAGCGACCTTAATACTTTTTCAAGAAAAAATATATTTATTTTAAGATGAATAAGATGTAAATGTTTTTATTTTAGACTTCTAAAAAACTACTAAATCAAAGACCAGCAACAACCAACATTAAAAAAAAATTGTTAGTTGTATTCATTTCAGTCTAAATTAAAAAAAAAAGAGACATAAACACAATTTTTATGAAATTTAGCACTTCACTTGTGCTACCCAATATCATACCAAACTCCGTCGCACAGATCTGTTGCTGGGTGGTTTCATCGTAACTGGTTGCTACTATCTATCTATCTATGTATAAAAAATGGATGTAGGGGAGATCTTCTTAAGATGATATACCCGACAAGATGACATACTTGCATTTACGCAATAACCATAATTGGTACAGTTTTTTTGAACACGCCCAAAATTTACAGTTTTACAATGGCAACAAACAGCATGTTGGAGATATTCTCAGTTGGCGATCTACTGGACCGTCGAGAAAAATTTTGAGTAGAATAATTTCTTTTTTGTCAAATGTGTTACCTAACGAAGAAGTTCCTGCTAAGGTGAGTTACTGTAATGTGTCAGGTAATTAATCAGCCTTATTATGAGTTTCACGCTTTTCGCCCGAAACATTTTTGTTCGCCCGGAATTTTAAAGTTATGAGTTTCCCCTGAACAAAATTCCACCTGGAATCAGAAAGTTCACTTCGAAAAAAAGACAACGTTCATTTGCATCCAATTTCCCGTCATTGCTCTCAACGTTTTCACGGGGAAAATAGCTCATAATAAGAGAATTTTTGCGAATATGAACAATTTTTACTCCGAAACTCATAAGGGAAAAGTGAAATGGGATCTTTTTCGAGGGGAATTAGTTCACGTGAAACTCATAATAAATAAATGGGGCCAGATTCTATAAAAAGCGAAACGAAAGCGACCAAACGTTTTTCAATAGGAAAGACATTGCAAATCGTTCGCACAACGAAAACGTTTGTTCGCTTTTTACTTACAGAATGTCACCCCTGAATAGGTACATTGTCTAATTATACGTTAACGTCGTGTAGGGCAAGATGATATGATATTCGTTCGTCCAAGTTGACATATATATATATATATATATAATATTTATGAACGGAATTAGAGCTCAGGCACAGGCCAAAAATTAAAAAGAGAACCTTTAAAGCCTTAGAGCTTGAAAAAATACAAAACGTCCGATTTTACAGGACAATGATGTGACTCCGCAGGAATTTTGAGACGATGACGACGATGTAGCTTGCATTAACTGCAATGAGCTTTATAGTCTTTCACGTCCAAGAGAGCATTGGCTTTGCTTCCAGGCTTTTTATAAATGGTGCCAAGCACTGTTCGCCGGTGTAGACCACAAAATAAAACAATTTATATGTGAGCTCTGCAACGTAGACTAATAAATTTAGGTATGTTATTTTACCTAAAGATATGTCAACTAAGACTTGGCTGTGAACTAATTTTGAATTAAGCTTTGTTTTTATTGTTATGAGTGCAAGTTTCTTATCATTTTTAGCTCCAAAGAAAAAGTATGTCATCTTAAACAGAACTCCTCTATATCTGTGTGTTTGTTTGCCCGTTTTTTTTTCAGCTTAAGGATGTTATATTATCCTTAGTAATAGACTATATTTCATCCCCATATTTCCACGGACACGGAAGAACGCTAAAGGGAACCTCTTTACATTGAAACAAACATCTGTGTTCTAAGCAGCATTTTTCACAAAAAAATGCCATTTGGTTTTGAATCAAAATAACACCTCTCATTGGAAAACTCTTTATTAAACATAGCCAGTCGTATTTATAAAATTTGCTTAGAACACCCTTAGACAACTGTCCAGCTAGACGGTGTCTAAAGAGTTAGACAAGGCTTAGCCAATTTTGTATTTATAAATGCATTCCAACAGTTGTCCAAACAACCTCTAAAACTGTCAACTTCGAATGAAAAACTAAATGGCAGCGTTCATGATGTATCCGTGCAGTATCACTGTCTGTGTTTTGGTATACGAGTACAACAACTATAAGGCTCTGAAAGAGAGTGGCGTAGGACTTGAACTTGACCGAAAAAACAACTGATTTGACTTTGTGTTACAGCTTTTCCAAGTCTCATAAAATGATCAAATTTGTGCAATTTATAAATGTAATTGTTGAAAGTAGTATTTTTGCACCTCAAACTACTTAATTTTTTCGATCCTAACACTCTCAACAGTGTTTTATAACATGTTCAACAAAATTGTTTTTTGCTGTATCAATGGTCACTTTAGCCATAGTTTAGACAGCCAATTTCGGTGTCTAAAGTTAGACATTTCTTAGACAGCGATGAAAGTGTTTATAAATACGAGTTGGACACTGTTCTAAGAGCTGTCCAAAGTTAGACATACTTTGGAATGGGATTATAAATACGACTGTTACATGTTAACATTCGTAAACTTTCGAATCTTTCGAGTTTCAAAATGCACTTCTTTCGAATTCGACTAACTTTCTATCGAAATAGAATATCAAAATAATCACGACCGATACACTTTGCTTTTGAACTTTTAAGAATCGTAATGCGGAGGGGAGGGTAAACAGAATCTGGTGGAGCATTCCACATAAAATATGAATCTCTATACTTGACTGTACGTTCTAAGTTGGGCCCACGGTGAAACTGATGACCTGATGATGAGCATTGCCAAGGCGGGTGTTGCGACAAAATTGTTTCAGGAGTGGAATGCAACTGGCTGTTTCACAAGAGCACCGTTTGTGTAAAAAAAAAATGGGCACGACTGGGTCGCACGAACTTGCGATCGTTTGCTAAGTAAAATACCAAAATCTTAAGGCTGAATAAAAGTTTTTATTATTTGTTCTTAATATATTTGGTGGTACAGGTTGCCAACTACACATTAATTATGAAAATTGAATTAAATCACGAAAAGTATTGAAAAAATTTAAAAAAATATATATAAATATTAAATTAAATATTTCAAACGAAAATCTAGAAACGCCATTTTTTTAAATTGCTTATACATATACCCCCTTAAAATTTAATCAAAATCGTTAGAGCCATTTTTTAAAAAAATCGGATTTTTATTTTTAATGTTTTTAAAAAATGAGGTTTTAAAAATTCAAGTAATCAAGTTTTAAGATCTTCCTAAAAGATGTATTGACAAAAATTTGAAATAAATCAAAGATACCGGTTTCAAAATATTCGAAAAAATTATTATTTTTTTTTTAAATTAATGAAAATTCAAAAAAACTAAATTTTTCAAATGTGAATATGCAATCTTTCTTAAACAACTTAGGACTTCTTAATTATGAAATTTCGTCAAAATCGTGTTAGCAATTACCGAGAAAGTCGGTTTTAAAAAAACGGTACTATGGGGGGTACCGTTTTTAGACTTTCTCAAAAAAAAAAAAAAAATAATTCATTAGAGCAGTTATTAAAAAATAATACCTCACGTAAAATTTTTTCAAAATCGTTAGAGCCGTTTTCGAGAAAAATAGGTATTGACATATCGGTTGTATGGCAGGTAGCAAGTACCGTTATTTCAAGACCTACAGCTGGGATCTACATTTCACTTTCACGTGAAATGAAATCGAAATCGATCGAAATTAAGGTTGGGTGTTCTGCATTTCACTTTTATCGATATCGATTTCATATTTTTCGAAATCGAAGTGAAACGAAATCTTTGTGTTCCACAATTCGATTTCATCGGTTTACAAGTGATTTGAAATCACCCTAATTTAACTGTGTGGAATGGTGAAAGAAACACACAAAATTTGTTTATTTTACTAGAAATTTTGTTTTAAACAAAGGAAAGAATAAAAATAATGCACAGTAGGAAATATTCATAAACTTTATGAGCCAACATAAAGATGCCCTAGGATTCATGAAAGGAGATCGTGTCGTCGTATATTCTTTGTGGGAAAGACAGAAAGATACAACTGGATGAAAAAAGTCAGTAACAATAAAAAGAATCATTTGAAACAAATTTGTCAATAAAAACATGAAAATGCTTCAATTTCACTTGCCTCATATCAATATACACACGTTGCATCTGTAATATCTAATGGATTAGAAATGTCTCTCAATCTACGCCTTTTTATTTTCTCTGTCGCATATCTTTTCTTTTTGATTTCCAAAATCGAAGCAATAAGAACAGGGGGCCTACTATGTAATTCGACTCTACTCTTGATTCTATTCGAATCTAATTTTCTATTCTACTTTCAATTGGTACTATTTATAAAAACAGAATCGAATGCCTACGTCAACTATTTTTCAACAAATGTTCGATTTTCGAACGATCCTTGAGCTGCCTGATAGTACACATTCTCAAAATAAAAAAAAACAAACATAGTAAAACTAATAATTACACAAATGAACAGCGTTGCGATTTGGTTTGATTTATATGAAAATCGGGAACGATAGGAGCAAACTCAACGTAAAGGAATTAGAGACAGATATATCTTCGCATGTGAATATTTGCAGAAAGCTAAATTCTGTTTCGAATATGATTATGCTTTCAGCAGCATTGAAGTTTTTGAAAACAGGAGGTCCCGATGAACAATCATTTAACTGACAGCATTTCAAATTGTCATTGCGTGGTGTAAATAAAAAGTGTAAAAAGTAAAGATAGTCGTTGGGTAGTTAGTTTTGATGCAATCAATCAGTTTCTTTTTTTATTTATGTACTTACATTTTTGAGGCAGACAAAGCTTTTTAGCTCTACTCGCAAACACATTTGATATCGAATGTTCTTACTCGATTTGCCTTCTACTTTCGAGATTGGTAGTTCCTTGAATATCCGAAAGTACACAAAAACATAGTTGGTATTACTTGTGCTGTTCGATTCTAGTATATTGAATCGTTCTTATAGAATTACATAGTTCGAATTTCTCGAATTCGAACATTTTTATTATAGAATCGAATTACATAGTTGGGCCCCAGCACTCATATTTAATTTTCTGATCAGGAAACTCAAGAAACTATTGAAATCAAATACATAAATTGAGTTTCAGATTAGATGACAGGTATCAGCTGTTTTCAATTTCACTTGAAGTGATTTCGAAAAGTTTTCGAACTGATGGAATCGATCGAAATGCAGAACACTGAAAATAAATTCACTCGATTTGCAATTTCGGTTTCGGTTTTATTTCACTCGATTTCTGGAACCTAACTGCTAGAGACCCAATTCCAAAAACCCCTCTTTAGGCTACTCCAGAGACCATAACTGCAAATTTTGAAGAAAATCGGTCACGCGGTTCAGGCTGTAGATCCATATATGTACAGACAGACGGACATACAGACAGACAGAATTGTAGGACCCACTTTTTTCGTATTCTCTATCATCGTAATGTCATGTTTAGTAGATATCTCAAAATTTTCTATCTGCACGATTGCAAGACTTGCCTTATACGTAGTACCTATAATCGCAAGTAAAAACGATAAAAGAGAGTGAGGCAAGTGACGTTTCGATGATGTTTGAGGGAAACATAGCAAAATGCTGAAATTTGTTAGAAGTTCTAACCAACAAATCTGAATTGCAAAAATGTGCAATTGTTGTTCGAGAAATTGAATAAAAAAAAAACTTTATTTTTTCTAATTTTTATTTCTATCATATATCATAAGGAAATGCCTGTCATTGAGGATTCCGTTTTTGTTTTTTGTTTATTATTTAAATACGATTGTTGTATATTTTATTTTTATGTTTGTTTCTAATTTGTTACATTTATTATTATTTTCGTTCATATTATGTTCACATTGTTGTTTTTGTATATACTTAAGTTTCTAAATAAGAAAATATAATCCTATATGCGATAAGTCGTACAATTACTTATTATGCTCATGAGAGATGTGTTCCTTGTTTTGTGTATTTGTTTTTTTTATCATTATTATTTTATTTTAAATAATCTGAATTTTTGTTTTACATTTTCATCATTTTGATGTAAATTGGTATCTGCTGTGTTTGTTCTAAATATATAATTATCAATATAATAATTGTTTAGTAAATACATTTGTAATTTTTCGTTTTAGTTATTCTTTTTCTTAAGCAATTTTCTTCAATTTAAATTAAATTAAACAGAATATTTTAATTTGGTATTTTTTTTTCTTTTTAACTTTTGCTTTGCATATATACTGTTTGCATTTATGTTTTCAGTTTTTGTGTTTTGTTTTAATTAACATAACATTAAATTATTTCTTCCTAAACTGCACGTAATTGAGAACAGAGAAAGATATCTGGCAAAATAATAATTATTATTACTAGCTGGATCTACTTATAGTTTTAAAAATTAAAAACCATTGTGAAAAGGAAGTAATAATGAAATTTAACTAAGCAGACTTATATGGTTATTATGTAATATACAAAGAAGAAGACAAAAAAGAATTAGGTTGAATAATATTTTACTTAAACTTTCCCCAAGGAAAAGAAAAGTTAATCACAAAAGTCTTCCATGCAAAAATCTGAAGCAGAAAAAAAACTTTTTAAAATGTGAGCTTCACATAGTGCGCCACTTATTGCTATGGCCTCTAAAGGTATGTGTTGTTGGGGAGATGAACGGTCTCTAAACGTAACATTTTCCATTTCTAGAAATTCGGAAGTTCACGATTTACTACGATCTTGCTTAGTTGTAGATTTACTTACTAAGATTGCACAAGGAAATGTATTGTAAAATTTCTCTCATGACTGGAAATTGCGAAATGAAATTACAAGCTGTCTGTTGTCTCGCTACAGATTGCAAATCATGCTCTTTCGTCGAAGATTCAAAGGTTAAGAAGATACAACAGACAATAAGTAGTAAACTCTTATATAAGCTTCTTTTTTGGACAAATTTTTTGCTTCGTGATATAACACAAATGGTTTGAGTAGTTTCAATTCTTTTCTCACAAAAAGATATTCACTGAAGTTCTCTGTTAGTTAGCAGGAAAAAAGAACAAAAGATTTCCATTTTTATTTGCAATGAAGCATGTCTGTTCAACGTATCAAATGAATAAAGAAGCAACACTCTTGACAATTTTTAAAAGAACTGCTGTTTGTCAACTAAAGTTTCTTTCGCAATGTTCTCGCCCAAACTCCCCCCAATTTCAATAAAACCTTTTTAACATCATTCTCTCAGACATAAAAACAAAATTAAACAAAATTTTTGTTTCAGAACATTCATCCAAGTTAATTTTAAACTTTTGTTTCATTTCTCCTGGCAAACAATATTGAGAAAAAAAATGATATTAATATTAATAATTATACATATATAAAAAAAATATTATGAACACTAAAAATCGAAGAGATATATGCTTTCTTGAGAAAAAGAAATTATTTAAAAACTATTTTATACATTTTTAAAAACTAAACAAAAGTCTCGTTCGAATAACAAGGTGTGTAATTTTTCGGAGACAACAACTTTGGGACAGCAAACAGAACAAATAAAAAATTTAATTCTTTAAAAACTAATTTGTTGTTCGATATTTCTCTTCCTCTCTGTCTGTACACATACATTATTCAACAGGAAGGACAGTAATTTTTTTTTTTATTATATTTTGCTTTAAAGAAGAAGTGCAATATGAACTCATTGAGACTTGATTTTTTTTTGTTTTTTTTTTTTTTTGTTTTGTGAACATTATAAGCTTAATCTCACTTTATCTTAATCCAAAGTAGTCTCCAGTTACGAAAAAAAAAAAATATTAGTCGCTCCGCCAGTGACCGCCTCTGTCACAAATCGCCGCCGTCCAAAAACTACTAGAACTCGGTCGAAAACTGATTGTTCATCATTTCTTCTAATTTATTACTTTTCTTCTCTAGATTATTTTACTTAATGCGATTCAATGAATTTGTATAGGGACTCTGGAACCTGCTTATCGTATTTAATTTTATGCTTTTGTATTGTTTTGGCCGCAAGACACTGGAGTGTTGTATACTTAACGGGATTGACAATTTCGTGAATTTTCTGGTTTTCCAGCAGGGATTCAAAGGTCTCTCCAATCGCGTTTTTAGTGTCCTGAAAATAAATTTAAATTTAAAAATTAATAATAAAAATTAGATATAAAGAAATAAGTTTTTATTTATAATTAACACGCACAGCAAACAGCAAGGGGTTATGAATACTCTTGTACTGTTTATAATAATGGCTCCAAAATGAATAAAGCCCCGGGAACCGACCGTATTCCTTTTGAGTTCTAAAAATACGTCACAGACGACTTCATTTCAACGCCAACAATTGTATTCAATCGAATTTTTGAACATGCAGCAATTCCTGATAGCTTCAAAAAATCAATTATATTTCCTCTTCACAAAAAAGGAAATCTTGATGATCCATCGAACTACAGAGGAATTTCTTTCCTTAATACTAGTTCTAAACTATTCGATGGGCTAATACACCGTAGGCTAACACAATGGGTCGATCAGAGGAAAATTTTGTCAGAATTGCAGGCAGAATTCCGAAAAAGTTACTCAACAGCGGACCATATCTTCTCACTGTATAATGTTGCTGACTCTTACTTAAATAATAAGAAGAAATTGTATGCGTTCTTTGTGGACTTCTGTGGAGCCTTTGACTCCATTATGCGTGATGCACTTTTCTACAAATTGTTTGTGCTAGGCGTGTCCACTAAAATCATTAATGTACTGAGGGCGTTGTACGATAGAAACACAGCATGCGTGTGGGATACAGTTGCTCTATCAGAAGAATTTCCAACAACGATGGGGTTGAAACAAGGCTGTATTCTTAGTGCTTTACTTTTCATTCTGTTCATAAATGGCATAACGGATGCAGTGAAAGGTGGAATAAAAATTGGAGGACTCACGATTCCTGGTCTAATGTATGCAGATGATATAGTGTTCTTAGCCGACTCCATCAATGGAATGCAATTAATGATGAACAGATTAGGAAATAGCTGTAAGCTTTGGAATCTGGTATTCAATATACAAAAATCAAAAATGATGGTGTTCAGAGATGGCTGCATGAGCAGCAACTGCATCGAACATAGTGCAAAGGTTAAGTTATTCCGCTCTACGGCAATGGCGATTCTCTTATATGGAGCTCAAGTATGGGGACATGGTTCTTTTAAAGAAGTAGAGACATTTTTGCGATACTTTCTTAAAGGGATTTTTCATCTGCCGAAAAACACGCCAAACTACATGCTTTACTTAGAGACTGGGACACCTCCTATGATAATGGAAACTCTGATTATACACTTCAACTATATCGCTAAAGTTATGGAGATGAAAAATGACAGGTTACCTAAGATCATTCTTAACAACATGATTCGTACGAGAGAATCAATGGTGATAGAGTGGGAGAGTCTGGCGACCGAATGTGGTACTAATTTGACGTTTGAGCCAAATGAACAAACGTCTTCACTGAGAACTAGGTTCAACACAAAAGTCTCGGAAGTTTCCTGTATGACAGAAATGTAGCTGAAGCCAAATCCTCGTTGTCCAGAAACATATACATATAGTCTTCTTGAATATAACCTGGGAAATAACACGTACCTACTGAACAGCAATCAAATCAATAAAATAAACATAGTTTTCAAAACAAGAGGAGAATTATTGGATTTGAACTTTAAGCCGCACCGATCCGATCTTCCTATACTTTGCAGCCTTTGTAACATGAAAACGCGAGATGAAACATATCATTTCATTGCAATATGTACTGTGTTGAAAGAGTTTTGGATTAGGAATTTAAAGAAGAAGTGTCTAAATGAAGAAGAGTTGCTAATTGTATTAAACGGAGAGAAAGGATGGGATGTACTCAATAGTTATGTTGTTACCGCTCTACGTTATAGATATTCCATTATTGAAGAAAAATTTTAAAATATTAATTATAATTGCAAATTAACATACGTATAAATTTTGTTTTTATTATTTTTGCTTTTTATTCTTATAAATTTGGTATCAAATTGTCAGTCTGGTAGACGGTATATAAACATCATGTGAAATCTTTTAAATTTTTATAAAGTCATTTAACTAACTAATAATAACTTGATTGTACGTCCAAATTTGGGCTCAAGGTAAAACTGAAGAGCATTCCTATCGAAGCGGCAAAAATGTTTCAGGAGAGGCTATTTGTTTAAAGCCCTGCTTGCGATAAAAAGAATGAGGCAAGTAACCTACCTACCGCTCTGTTTTGTACCCTATCAAGTAGGTGTAAAGGTGTTGAGAAGCACCTCACTAGATGTGGGAAACATACTCTAGATTTGAGAGGATTCAAGTTTATAAATTGTAGCCAAACCAGAAGGGATGAACAATTTTCTACATCGTCTCAAGTAAGCTAACCTAATTTTGCAGCATTTTTGGCTGATTCATATATGTGGTTATTCCAACGAAGGTTGTCGTTTACGCACATGCCAAAAACTGGCAGCTTTTCGGTTTCATTGATGCAATTACAGTATTAGTGACTATGGCAACAGGAGTAATATTCCACTCTAGCTTTATCGACAAAAGACAGCATTGGGTTTTCGTGACTACTCGGTTTTCACAGCCCAAGTAGTCAAGGTAAGAATTCAATCATAAAGAAAATGTTTCCGTTTCATATGGAGAGGAGGGACGTGAACCTGGAAACGAATATGAAAAGCTGAGGGTTTAATCGTCAAGCAAAACATTTGAGAGGATTAGAAGCTTCACAAAAGAGACTATTTATGAAAATGAGGAAGAGAGTCGGAGACAAAACGGAGCCCTGGCGCACACCAGCATTTATAAAGTGGCAGACTTAAAACTATCCAACATAGCTTATATTGAACGGTCGGAGAGGTAGTTTCTAATCCAACAAAGAAGAGACTCATCGATGCCAAAAGCACGCCTCTTCGATAAGAAAACTTGATGCCAAACTCTATCAAATGCCTAATAAATATCAATGGCAATAATCTTACTTTCTCTAAAAACAGTGCAAAGATTGGTTCCATTTTTCGGCGAGATTTTCCATCCATCAAATAAGCAGTTGACTTTTTGCTACAACTTTCTTCAAGATAATTCATGAGTTGACGGTTTGTCAACGCTTCCATGACCTTGAAAAGAAGGTACGTTAGTACAATTGGACGGTAATTCGAAGAGGAAGAATATTCGCTTTTTTATTGACGGGCAGTTTAATATCTGCTCAGAGAGACCAATTAAAAATTGGATAGATACAAAAGATTACGCTGTGGTTTTCCCAGCGTAGAAGAACACCTCTTCAGAACAACGTTGAGGATATTTGAAGATTCTCGCAAGAGAGCGGGTACTAAAGAAACAAGTCTGTTTCATCACAGAAATTAAAGACTCAAGCTCTGGTGGAAGTATCGAGTTATTAGCAATTTGAGGAACCTGGAAATGGGCTTTATCGATGGAGCTGACATACGGAGAGTCTTTGAAAATTTGCGTTGGAACCTAGTAAGTAGTTGAATTCTTAAGAACTGCTTTTCTTTAACAATAAAACAGTTTGATTGAAAGCTCTGAGAGGAAGAGAAGTCATTTAAACACCATCCTGTACCCAGATTTGCATATTTACACTCCAGGTCATAAGTTTGAATCCAAAGTAATGAACGTACTTGATTTATGCTTAGGGGTTGATTTTATAAATTGAAGTATGGGGTTTCGACATGAGTGACGCAGCACGTGCAGGGTTACTAAACAGACCGGGGGCTCTAAAGCGTAGCGCATTTCTTTCAACCATTCCTTGCGAATTTTTGCCGATTCCGAACGACATAGCGCTTTTCATATCAGACAAATTACTGTCGGAACATTTACCAATACGTGGAAGGTGATACCTTTGAAAAAAGAAAAGGTTGTTTCTGGGATTCGAACTTCGAGCGCCCAAAAACACGCAGATATGCTAGCCTTTGCTTCACCGTTGAAGATATCAAAGAGTTGCTTTTAGCGAACCATGCACACTGAACCCGGATTTCTAGATGAGACACCATGGTAACTCGAGGATCTTTTAGTTGTAACAAGAAACTAGAGAAAAAGAGCACTTGAAATATTGGCCAAGTATACACAAAATAAGCCGGTGTCCTTGACAACGGTATCTCTAGACTCTAGAGGCTAAGAGATACTGAGGGCTGAGGAATCATATTTCAAGAGTACAAAGACGCCAGACTTTTCCAGGAATATTTCATACAGAGATTAGGTGAAGAAATCTTAAAAGTCATAACATAGGTAGGTCGTCCAACAAAGCTCGGAGAACTTCGAGGCCTAACGTATTTCAAGGACCTATAATTTTATGTCGATTCCGAAGGGCTAAGTGAACTAAAGCGCTTTTTAAGTCATTGAAATGATTCACGGAGGACTTGCCAATTCCTCACAAAAGGCCATACCCATGGACAATCAAATAAATGTTTCTGATATCGAGACACGCTAACCATTACACCATCACAAAGCAAAGCAGTCCGACGTAAAACTTGCACAGATATCGAACCTAAAAACGACAAGGCTAGATTCAAAAACATCATGTCAAACATCCACACTTCTCTTGGGTTTTTATGTTCTGTGTTTTATTAGTTGCCTACCCTAAACATAAGGTAAAAATTTCATAACTAAACTTACCAAATGTGCACCATGGTCTAATAGAGTCTGGGCCAAAACACGCGGGCATGGTTGTGCTGTAGCAGCCAAATGCAGCGGTGTATTGCCCGCAACATCTTTTGCATTTGGATCTGCACCAACCATAAGTAAGGCTTTCGCTAGCGCAGGCGATGGAAACTGACACGCTGGATATCTTCCAACAAGTGTACCTTCCCGATAGCAGGCATAATGCAGAGCAGTTCTCCCCGAACGCACCACAACCTTCAGACTATTCAACTTATATAGAGCCGTGAGAATGTCTCTCTTCATCTTCGGACTAAATTTTTCATCATCGACTAGACACGCCAGCAGACAACCAATGTGAAGTGCACTGACAAGTGCACGACTCAAAGCATTCGGATCACTTTCTAAAGCTGCTGTTGATAATTGTTTCAATTGTTCATGGTACATAAGTTGTCCTGCAACACAAAAATAAATCAGTTATTGTTAATTGACAAATATTTTGCTTGCGTAATAATTTACCTCGTTCTACTTCTAATACAGCCTTATTAAATATCATCAGCATATCGTGTGCTTCAATTGGTGGTACCACACGTCCGCGTGGCAACGGACGTCCAGCTTCGACTAACATAAAACTAAATAACTCGGCAAATGAGAGTAGCGATGATTGTGTCATTGGACTCAGCGGTTGTAAGATTTTTTGTTGCATTGTAAGAGCATACGTCCAAAGTTCAATGCAGCGATCAAATCGGCCAGCGTCAGCGTAGTGTGCTCCTCTGTTATGCAAAAGAAAAAAAAGAAATTTTTATTAGGAATCAATGACCAAGTCCAGTGTAAAGAAAGTTTTTTTCTTACCTAAATCTAATGTAATAACTGGTATCGGGATGTGTTGGGCCGAGTATTCGCTGACGAATTACCAATGCTTGCATTCTCATCTCATCTGGATCCATGACTAATTCATCCAGTGCGTCAATGTTTGTCACTTCTGTGGCAAATTCGTAGGCAGCTATCGGTTCACTGACCATCTTTGGTATTTGAGGCTTTAAATTACGATCCTCCATAGCACGACGCCACAACGACAGCGCACTCGACATATCACGTTTTTTATCTACATAAGTTGCCCCTAAAAGCTCCAGAGCGTTGATGCGATCCTCACGCTTTACACTAGGCAAACTAATGAGATGCTCAACAATTGGCAGGTGACCAGTCACACTAGCTGCCAATAGTGGTGTCATGCCGTAGAAGTCTACATTCATGGTTGCACCATGCTTTAATAGGAGTTGCAGGATTTCTAGAGAACCAGATTCAGCGCAGTCGTGTAGGGCAGTGTTACCTTTGATACTGCATCGATTTACGTCCGCGTTCAATGACAGAAGGTATTGGGCAATTTTAAAGTGACCTTTATAACAGGCAATCATGAGGCATGTGTGACCGTGTCTATTTGCAACTTCAAAGTCTATTGAGTAAAAAAAAGAAACTCGATTAGTGTTGAAAAGATAAAATCAAATGAAATGAAAGACTTACCTGCACCATTATTCACTAGATACTTAACAATATCAAAGTGGCCATCGAAACAGGCCGCCCTAAGAGGTGTGGAATTCGTTCTGGTCGTACTGTTTACATTAGCGCTACGTTTTACTAATAACTTAACTATTCCTATATGACCGGCTGCCGCCGCACACCATAATGGCGGCGCATCCTCTATCGTCTCCCCATCGAAGGTAACTGAACCTCTTTGTTCAACATCCGCATGACATTTGGTCAATAAATATTCTACAATGTCGTAATGTCCGTGGCGGCATGCTATAACTAGAGGTGTTGCACCACCCATTTTGGCTGAAACTAAAGTTGAAATCTCTCCTGATGTACGTCCTTCAAAGCAGCTCTGAAATTAGAAAAACAAAAAAATGGTCAAATGTGATGTTTTAACTTTGTTTTTGGTAATAGAATCAGATGAGTATATAGAATGGAGGAAGTAGTTGATGTACCACAAAGTGATTGAAAGATCGAAAAGGTTGAAACTTCTCTTTACTTTGAATATTCCAATAATGTTTTTAGATGTTTATGAGAATTTCATTTTCTCTCAACGATACCTTGGTAAGGCATGGAGGGTACCTACAATTTGTTAACGATTCCGGACGTCCAAAGTGATAATTCGCTTTTCGTGGCAGTCTAATTACTCTCGGAGGACTTGTTAGATTCTTCTGAGAGGCGATAGCTACGTTTGGAAAGCAATTGAACATTTGAATTTGAACTTCGATCTCCCACGTAGCAAGGAGACATTGTAACTACTACGCCACGTTCACCACAAGTGACCAAAATAATAATTTGATTGGCAATCCTTAAAGGGAATCTAATTTGTGTGTTTGATTTTATTATTACTGAACCTCTCGTTGAAATTTTTCACTTATTTGTACTACAGGGGGCAACACGGTGTTCGTAGATCGTTTTGGCTACACTTACGACTCACAGCTATGATTTCATATTTATCATTGCTACATTTTCAACGCCAGATGTTGTTTTGTGTTCTTCCTATCCATCATTTAGTAGAAGAAGAGGAGCATTCTCTTGTCCTGGTTAATGCATGGTTTTTGCATGACTTGCGGCTAACTGTCAACTTTACGGTAGGACCTCGAGTTCAAACAAGTTAAGTGGGAGAGCTGTCAACCAACGATGCTCGTAACGCTAAAAAACGAATAAGAAGGAAGTAGAGAAACACTAGGTTTTGTTATGAAGTCTGTTTTGATTTGAAGTGTTCGGAACCCTTCTTCCCTCGATTCAACCAACAGAAGAAGTTCATATGAACCACGAAATTGGGCACAACAAATTGGAGAGAAGTCTTCCAACTTTTTACTCCTTTTCCAACTTACTGTTTCTCTTCTGACTTACTGTTCCTCTTCCAACTTTCTGTTCCTTTTCCAACTTTCTGTTCATCTTTCGACATGCCGTTCGTGTTCTGACTTTTTGTTCATCTTTCGACTAACTGTTCCTCTTCCAACTTTCTGCTCCTTTTCCAACTTTCTGTTGCTCTTTCTACTAGCTATTCCTCTTTTGATTTTCTGTTCCTCTTCTGACTGACTGTTCCTCTTTTGACTTACTGTTCCTCTTCTGATTTACTGTTTCTCTTTTTGACTTTCGGTTCCTCTTCCAACTTTCTGCTCCTTTTTCAACTTTCTGTTCCTCTTCTGACTCACTGTTCCTCTTTTTCACTTTCGGTTCCTTTCCCAACTTTTTGTTCTTTCGACTGCTGTTCACCTTCTGACTTTCTGTTAGGCTTCGCTCACTACCGAAGGAATCCAGCGCGCCGTTAAGACAACAGTAGGAATTTTCACACGTGATGGTATCATCGATTTCGTGATCATCGAGTAAAAAAGGTGAGTAAAAAAGCACCCTGAATATTCAATTGAGTGCTTTTTAAGCCATTGATTCTTATACAACGTGAGTCTAATTCTGACAGATTTCTTTACTTTGTTGCGACATTTCTAACCTTTCACTGAACATCATCCTAAAGTTCGTGTAGAGTTCCAAAAGGCTCATTAAGGATCCCCTACTCTGATAATCAAGTCACCAGCACAATATGCCCCCCCCCCCCCCCCTCTTCCCTTTGACTTCCTCCTCGTCTTTTATTGCGAGGATCACAATAGATCTTTGAGATGAGAAGGAGGTGTTGCCGCTTCCAGCTGCACTCATTGATGCCCCCTTTTTAGACGCATTGTTTTATCGATCTTTACCGACTCGTACATACATAAAATTCTCTGCCCAATGCAGTTGGGAGGTCACTTGCACTTTTTGAAATCTTGGTCATCTGTCATCGTCGGCAATTGGGGATACCTTACTTGCTTACGCTATAGTTCTGGGTTGACCAAATTTTGGACTAAACTAAAGTAGCTTGCGAGAAACGAGAAACGAGAAAATTTTTCTTCTTATATTTAGAACTATAGCTGAAGTCCTACTGGATTGTGCCACCTAACACAAGGTCTCTGTTTTGATCCTCTTTCACTATGCTATCCTCAGCTAAGACATTGGTCCTTGATATGACCAACCTATCGTGACTTCACTACTTATTCTCTAAATGTCGGATTTTATCTTTGGGTTACGGGTACTTATTTGAGTGTTTAAAGTGGTGTTGCTATTGCAACTGAATTTCAACTAAATGGCAACTAAAAGGCAACTTTAGCTACAACCAGATTTCATCGAACTTCTATAATCACTTTGAATTTTGTGGCTTCACTGCTTGTCAAGAAATTGCCTCTGTGTTACAACTCACTGCAAGTAAGTTCATCAACTTTTTCTCACCTAGTTGCTATAATATTGCAACTATTTGTTGTGAAACTGAACCATGCACATCTGATAAGATTTGTAATCGTTTAATGGGCTTATAATCACGATTTTTTCGTAACTCAGGGCCTGGATTGCGTACAACTTTTAAGACAACAAGCGTCTAGACTATGACGAGTATTGTCTTGATTAAGACTACTATCGCCTACCTTCTTTTTTCGTAACCTAGGGCCGGGATTCTGTAACTTTTAGGACGACTATAGTATAGCTTCTTTTATCGTTACTCAGTGCCTAGAGTGTGCAGCTTTTAAGACGACTGGAGGTCGTCTTGTATATCAATACGACTATCGTCCAAATTTAGACGACTGTCTTCTAGATTAAGACGACTATAGTGTAAGTATATTAGTACGACTATCGTTTCGATTAAGACGACAATAGTCGAACTTCTTTTTTTGTAACTCAAGTTCCAAGATTGCGTAACTTTTAAGATGACTATAGTCTAGTTTCTCTTATCGAAACCTAGAGAATGTAGCTTTTAAGACGACTGGCGTCTAGAAATAGACGACTATCGTGTATATCAATACGACTATCGTTCAAATTTAGACGACTGTCTTCTAGATTAAGACGACTATAGTGTAGACATATTAATATGACTATCGTCCCGATTAAGACGACAATAGTCGAGCTTCTTTTTTTGTAACTCAAGGCCTAGATTGCGTAACTTTTAAGATGACTATTGTCTAGATCAACAGAACTATCGTCTAAATTAGGGTTTCATCCAGATGATGGCGACTATCGTCTTGGTTAAGACGCCTATCGTCTAGGTTCCTTTTTGTAACCCTGGGGCCCAGGGTTACCACTTTTAGGATGACTAATGACTATCTTCCAGTTTAAAACGACTGTCATCTATATTCTTTCTTCGTAACCCAGGGTACTTATTCCTTAACTTCTAAGACGATTACTGTCCGTCCATATCAGAACAGCTTCCGTCTAGACTAGACCAAGGCGAGTATCATCTAGATTAATACGACTATCGTCATTAATTGAAGCAACACTTTTCAATAATTCCAAACCTCATTGAACACCAGTTACGGACTTTGAAGTAAGTCACTGAAAATCTGATCATTTAGAAATAGGAAGAAGCTCCGCAATAGGAATAAAGGAACAAAGGAAAAGAATGGGAACGAAAAGAATGCAAAAAATCTTTAAAAAAAATTACTGTTCAGAAAAAAATTTGGCAGATGACAATCAGAATGACGCAAATTTGTATGGAGACTGTGAAGAGGTATTAGGTTAGGTTAGGTTGCATGGGGGCTGCAGCCACAAATGACAGCACTTCACTCGGATCTCAAGGATTCTTAGTGCTCCCCGGGAAAATCAGAGGATGAAGAGATGGGAGGATTCGAGAGGTAGAGGGTTGGGTTGGTTATTGGTTTATTGGGGTAGGAAACCCCCGCTGAACCATTTGGAGCCCTGAGTAAATTTCAGGACGTTGCTCAATGGGAGGTTAGAGATGTCGCCCAGTTCGTCGAAGAAGTATTCTCGAGGTATTGAAGAGGTATTGGTTCGTAAGTTGTCGACGCCTTATCTAGTGTCATATCGAATGAAAAAATGAGCGAACTCAGTCACGTACTACTCGACGATCGATTTGGTAACGATCTCTTCTAGCTTGGTCCTAAAAAAAGACTTCATATTGTGAGTTATTTGTTTGTCTGTGGAAAACCATCTGGAGGAAGAGGAATAGTAAAAATGAATTGAATAACTGTTGAAAACCGTCGCACTGTTGAAAGCCTGATAGAATCATGTTAAGAATTAATGGCAGGGAGGTAGCAACTTTGCAAGACATCTACAAAGCTACTCACAACCAGTTATCTTGTTGAGTACCGTCTATAGCACCAACCAGTCGATAGTTCCAAATTGAAGGTTCTTCATAACAGCCCATTGAATATTTTAACAGTACGTCCAAAATAACTCTTGAGACAACATCGACTACACTCTCATTCATCCCTTACTATTATACTTTCAATAACAACCCCTAAATATCACAATGTCCTTAAGCTGACATCAGAGGTTTCCCTTACCAAAAAGTGACCTAATAGCCCAAAACAAAAAATTCCAAATCGATATTTCAGCGAATGAAACCGCCCATACCTAGTCATTAAATAAATACTTTCATTTGAATGCTAAAAATAGGTCTCAAATACAACAAGTCATTGTGTTTCTGTGTTCCATTTAAGTCAATCTCCCCTTGGAGGTCACTTTATGGACAAAAACCTTCATTTAAACATATTTTACATAGGTAAAACAATAACTACTCCAACATATATGCTTTGTCTATTGTAAAAAAAAAAAAAATAAGAAAAACATTTCAATTGGTGTACAAAGCCTCGAGTCAATTCATTCAATTAACACAATTGCAACTGACAGTGACAGAAAAACTACTAATTGTAGTATCTATACCACCGTTTATATCATAATAAATTTAAATGCACTGCTGTTGCTGTTGTTATAAGAGAGTCATAATCTACAATTATGTAAACGCAAGAAAAGAATTTTCAGTAATTGATTGTATTGTTGTTTCTGTTTTTTGTTTTTGTTTTCTATGAGAACGAGCGGTCTTTGCAAGTACATAGAAATGGTGTCGTCAAGAACAGACGAATTGTAAGTCAATAAAAATTTCATCAAATGAGCCCCGAAACATTTTCTATCGGATTACATGTGTGTGTGTTTCAATTTTTAAAGGAATAAAAAATGTGTTTTAAATTATGTAAAATTCCTCGTATTTACAGTTCGTTGATGTAGGTTCATCACAAACTTTTTTATTCTATATTGTGTAAGATTGAAATTTGTCTATCCCCTTGAAAAGTTGTTTATAGAATTCATAAATAAGCTGGGAATCAATTGAAGTTTAAAAAATGGCTCCTTAAAAGAGGAAAAACATAGTTTGGTGAGGCTTGAGCCCAATCAATCAGAAGTTATCCCGTTTGGTTAGTTCTTAGACTAATTGTGATATGAAACAGTCTCATTGGCCCACAAACCAACATTTCATGAATTGTTTAGAAATAATCACGAGATAAACGGATTCCTGTTGGTTGCTTGATTGAAAGCCAAAATTTTAAAAGCTCAAAGACCCTAGTAGCCTTTCAAGGCCTTCAGCACCTACGACACTAACCTTGCCCAGACTTCAACAAAAGAAAAGAAAAAACTCCATACTTAACGTGCTTGCAGAATTTTGCCATCCTAAGATCAATTCGAGTGGTGCCCGTGGGGTAAACACGTCTGCCTGTTACATGAGGGGTTCGAGGTTCGAGCCCCATCAGAAAAATACAATTGTTTTTTCCCTCTGGTATGGCCTTAAGTTATAAATTTGCAATTCAATTATAACAATGCCATGAAAAGAGATGTCTCATTTAGCCGTTCGGAAATGAAAATGAATCGGCATAAAATTGTAGGCCCTTGAAGTGCGTCAGGGTCGAAGGACTCAATAGCTTTGCTGAGTCACTCTGTTCATATATTATCAGCCCTATCACAAATTCCATCGTAGAAAACTTCCACACGGAATGCTAAGTTACGAACTACGAAAATTTGTGATCACAAAATCCGAATGGAATCGAAGAAAGCATTTCCAGTTGACACTCTAAATACCGCCATGCTGGTTTTCGATATCAGCTGTTTTAAGCCAAATGTTGCAAGATCATTCACATTTTTCTGAAAACACAACTTCTTTCGTATATAAAGTCGACGATTTTACATTCTACTTGGATTTGGTGATACCGAATCTACGAATTTCGAAATTTGTTCCACTCCGAATGGATTATGTGATAGTTACATCGAGAAACTTAGACTTTTTTCGATTACGATGGAATTTGTGATAGGGCTGATATATAGATCAATCCGCTAGTCAAGTTCAAATATCTAGGAGAGAGAGAGCAACCGATCAATCATCCAGTAAGCGTAGGGTGGATAAAGTGGAGAGAAGATAAGATTTCGTCTTTTTCTGTGATAGAAAAATACCCCCTAAGCTGAAAAGTAGACTACACCGCGGTTGTTTGTTCAGCACTCAAATACGAATTACAATGTTGGAAAATGGACGAAATGAGAGTATGGGAGTAAATTGATGGCAACTTGGATGAAGATGTTAAGCAGGAGTGGCAAAGCCTGGCCGTATTCGAGTAACGAAGATCCGTATCTCTCTTCTGATAAATTAAACCTGAAAATTGAGCTATTTGCAGTCGTTATTGCGATCTGGAAAAGTCGTTTTCGAGAACCTGTCAAGCCGGATCGTTGGTGTCCATCCGTTCTACATTTCCTAGTCATCGTAGTCTCATAGTAGTCTACATTGCGAACTCTAGAGGTCCTTTTCTACATACATAAAATAAAATATAAATAAATAGAATGGCGCAACAGAGCGAGCAGCACCAGTCTTGTGAGGGAATGGAGGTGACCTACAATTTCCTGCCGGTTCCGAATGGCTTATCGAGAATTTACTAACGGAGAACTTGCCAATTCCTCGAAAAAGGCGATACCGCGGATACCCGTTTTTGCCTCTGTTGGGATTCGAACCATGAACCTCTGGGTTAACATGCAGACATGCTAACCATTACGCTATGGGTACCACATTTATGTATACTCTTGCCTTTTATGAAGACGAAGACAGCTCTCCTCACGACGGACATCTTGGTTTGTGCTGAAAATATAAAGAATGCAGCTTGGCGATTCTTGATTTGGTGTAAAGTCTTTATCCCGGCTTTGCTCCTTTTTAGAATTGCGCTACCATAGGATCAAGCAAAGCTGAACAAGCCGGTCTGGTTCCAGAGGTCGTGTTCTCCAATGGGCAACTGTCCAAACGACAGCAGAAGAGGAAGAAAAGGATAGCGGTGACTGCTTAACTCAAAGCGGACAATAGTGTAATCAAAGACTAGAAACCGTGAAAGCAGCGGGCTGACGAGGCGTAAACTTTAGCTCCCCTATCCTCTGCAAACACGAACAGGGTCGAAAAGAAGAAGTTTTCAAGGCGAAAAGAATCAAGTCGGAAGAGGTTTCTCCCATCAATTTAGGATAGGTTCTCGTAACCTAAGCTGTGTTTTTCTGCCAACACGAACCGGGTCAAAAGAAACAAGGATTTCATGATCAGATTTTGTGAGCAGCGTCTTAAGAATGATCCAATAATTTCAACTGTTTTGACAAACCTTCAAGTCGTCCTAACAATACAAATATTCCTGTCAAAGAAATAATTTGAGCAAATTTTCATGTCATTTCAATCAAAAGTTTCGTATCGTTTACTCGTTAAAGTTGTCTGTCATTACAAAGACGAGCTAAATAAAATCAATGCTCACAGGGAATGTCTTTATATGTAAGGGGTTGTTAAACTTTTCCCATTAGGGCCACAGGGAATGTTTCTCCACCGATGCCAGGATACATGAATTGAACACAATGAAAAGCTCAACTTATACTTCTCAGTGCGGAGACAGAAACAGAACAATATGCCATGTTCTCAACTCGAGGCACAAAGTTTTGCTTCACGTTTCCCCAAAGGCCAATCTACTAATAGATATACTCACTCAACATGTGTAAAACGATGTGTTATGTGAACGATTTTCTCATTTGTTTACTCAGTTTTTTTTGTATTTCTCGTCTAATTCGTTTTACAGAAGCTTGGTTTTCAGATAAATAGCTAAGCATCATAACTACACTCTGAACTGGCTCTGAAGGCCTTGCTCTTGCATAAGCAAAAAAATCAATTCAAATAGGTTATAACAAGCATGGCAGGAGGTTTGTATATGGCGGCTGTGAGTGTAATTATCATAGAATTGGAAATTGATTCGTTTAATGTCATACCTCATACCTCTCATACCAAAAACAGTGTATGCGGTTTCTTTTTGTTACTGAATGGCGCGTCTGTTTGATTTAATGTTGGCAATGGCAAGTAGTAATTATTGTTTGTTTTATGCATACAAATTTCGCTGCTTTTGTTCCGGGGGATTGACTTGTCTTTGTGTATTAATGGAATGAGCAGAAGATGCGCATTACAAGTTGGTTTGCCAAAGCTTTGAAAAAAAAAAACCCAAACCCCCAACATTATGATAAATTTCATTTCTTGGCAACCACTAAACTTGCGTCTGGACAGACTGGACGCACATTTGTGCAAATAATAATATGCCACTCATGAAACGATGTTATTTCCAGGGATAAATTATAATCCCTCTTGACCATCTTAACATAATTTTACTTATTTTGGAGAATATAATGCAAAGCTCATTAGTTTTTATATTTTGCTAAGAAATTCTCCCAAATAGATATACAATCTTTCATTATATCTTCTTTTGATTGATTGATTGATATCCGTTGATGTAATTTATTTGGTAATACACGCCTGTCTCAAGTTCAAGTTCAAGCACGACCACGTACTCAAGCCTGACGTTATAGAAAGTGAATTTTTGACATTTCATACTATGGGCGTCATTCCGTAAGCGGTCGATAGTGAGACGGTATCGTGTTGACGATAGTACTGCTCTCCGTAACACAAAAAAACGCTTTTGTGTCAGACGATAGACGATAGACGACTGAACCAATGCTTTCCATAACATGTTTGAATGTCAAATAGTGACGAAAGGACGAAGGCGATCGTTCGGAAGCTATTTTGCTATTGTATCATTCACTTTTTTTGCGAAAAAATAACTTTAAGACTTAAGTTCTTGCGTTTGTCATTAATGAAAATTACGAGACAAGGGAAGAAAAGTTTACGGTTTTGTATGTATATATGTTACAGCCAAAGTAATAAATCTGGATATTATGTATAATGGCTAGCCATTATGCATAATATCTACTCAGTTTGGTTAAAGTGATAATGGACACAAAATTAATCACATTAACTAGCTATTATATATAATATCTTCGATGACTTGGATAATGTAATAAAACACGTAGGTATGCGTTTAAAATTATAAAATTATATTTCAATTTGCCTTAACTAATCACAAAGATTGTTTAAAAAATTAAATTATAAAATAAATGCGGAAAGCTGTTGCATACGGAAATTAATTGCTATTTTCATATTTAGCATGAGCAGCTTAACC
This sequence comes from Melanostoma mellinum, assembly GCA_914767635.1. Taxonomy (NCBI): domain Eukaryota; kingdom Metazoa; phylum Arthropoda; class Insecta; order Diptera; family Syrphidae; genus Melanostoma; species Melanostoma mellinum. The sequence goes on from OU612060.1 coordinate 183,087,992, forward strand.
CTGCGGAAAAAAGGGTTTAAAAAATGAGTCCCGCGAAGCGGGCCATGCGGAAAGCTGTTGCATACGGAACGCGGTAGCGGGATGAAGAGAGGGAGGGGTAACAAGTCGGCTAGACCGTATTTATTACTTAGACTAACTTTGACAAGTTATTATGAATAATGTCCAGACAAAGTGATTAATTTATTACTTTGTCTAGTGAATTTGGCCATTATATATAATGACCAGTCATTATGTATAATAGCTATTTAATCACTATGACTGTAACATATACATATTTATAACTAGGTTGAAGTCGCATTTTCGACAAAATATTAACAAATGCATTAATTCATTTCTTTTGTTTCGTTACTAGAGAAAACATGAAGAACTGTATTTTAGTTCCTCGTCATGGTGCTCTATCATAAAATTCACCAGATGCTATGGTGTTGCTAACCTGTAAAATGCCATTTTTAGACAGAAATGTTATTTTTGGTGCCATCTTTGATGACACAATAAGTTTCGTTAAAAAACTTCGATGGCACATTTTTAAACGACAGCCGAGACGATAGAGCGACACGAAAGTAAAGTTACGGAAAGCACCGTTCGGACGTTATCGTCGACGATAGACGAACGAACGATGATCGTCTGCGTGAAAGTTATGTCATTTTTCAAAATACACTCCCAAACCAAATTCGGAGTGATTTGGAGAGTTGGAGTGATTTTTTTGACAGATAATGTCGTTTTCCAAAATTCACTCCTAAACTAAATCGGGAGTGATTTGGAGAGTTATGTCGATTTCCATTGGTAGTCCGTTTTTGTTTTGAAGTTTCGTTGCTTGTGTTGTGTATCGGTGTGAAACATCAAGCGCTATTTTTTTTATGAAGAGGACAGTAATTCACTTAAAACCACAAGAATATGTCTTAAAATGTTTTGAGAACTCATCACAAAATTAATATTGTTTTCAGGTCACTTTTTTTCAATTTTTACAGGTATTTGTCAATTTTGACGTCAACAGTGTTTCAGTGTGTGAGTGCTTCTGGCTTCGCTTCCTTCTTCAAAAGAAGAATCAAATTTCTCTTCTTTCGAGGAGAGGAACTGTCATTTGATGCCAATGGAATGGTTTGAGAAGCGTTCAGAATGCTTCCGAACAACCAATGGAAATCGACATTAGAGTGATTTTTTTGACAGATAAGCTATACAAGAAATGTCAAATCTGTCACTTCAACTCTGCAATTCACTCCGGATTTTGTTTTTGGAAAACGACATTACGGAATGACCCCCCAGTACACACTTGTGAATGCGCTGTGGTTTGACGTTTAAGCAACAAAATAATTTTTTTTTATTTTTTGGAGCAAGATCATAAAAAGTAACCAATCGCACTCATATTCACTACACACATTTTTTTTTCTTTTTTAATCAAACTGTCACAGCTTAGAGTCGTGAATTCAATGTTCCCGTACATTTTCCACGTGAATTAGGTCCACGGCTCGTGAACGAAAACTCTCCACCTTGGTCTCCACATGGCTTCACGAGCAAGCTTATGATTGAAGCCTAGTTCGCTGCTGATGCGGAACGGAACTTTTCGTTGGTCTCCACAAACACGACGAAGTCGTGAACGAACACCCAGCGGAAAATATTTGTGTAGAGTATTATCAGCTGTTTAGAAAAAGTGACAATTAAAGTCAAAAGCGTCACAAGACGCAATAAAACAAACTAATAATTTTATCATTAAATGAGTCTACAAAACTATGGAGAAGAATTTCCGTCGACTATAATTTGCTCATCATCTGCACTTTTTATGATGCTTTTGAGAAGAAAGAGAAAACTTCCTTCAATTCAAGTCAACCCATATCTTAAGCCTAGTACGCTGCTGCAACGAAAATAAAAATCCCATACAAAAATGACAGGACGGAATCGTAAACGAAAAATTTTGCTCACCTTTTCGTCGTGCAGTACGCTGCTGCTCTGCGAAAAGGGTTTTATAGGTGGATAATTGTAGTAGATCTTTTTACTACAATTTAAAAATTCTCCACACTTTTCCGTCCATCATTTATCTCCCGGGACAATAAATGCTTGCGAAATTTTGACAGTTCTATTGTTTTTTTTTTGTTTTGTGTATTTATAGTGCCATTTGTATAGAATTTCATAAAATAGAAGATGGAAGAATTTTATTTAGATAGTGTTTGAAATAAATCGATAAAAGCTGTGAATATGGGCTTTGAAAAAGAACAAGGTGGCGAATATTTCAAGGGACACCCAAGGGACACCCAACCAAACACACCAACACCCATTGTAGTCGAAACATCGACCGAATTGATGAAAACTGAATAAACAATTTTTATTTACTTTTGGATTTTTTTATCTTTTATTTAAAAAAAAATTGAAAACTGGTAAATTTTCTTCTTGCTGTTCAAGATGATTTCGTCGTATTTTGTTGGAACCACTTCGTGGCGTCTTCCTTTGTCAAACGATGTTGGAATACAACATTGATACCCAAATCGATATGTTCCTGGATACCGAAACCGAAGTTTCCTGTGGATAAGAAGTTGTCCCTCCTCAACTCGTATTCACGGACTTTAAGGCCTAGCTCCAAAATCTCTTCGGCCTTAGCGCCACGAACTGTGCAGTAAACAGTGATTTTTCATTAGGTCTGATGCCGAAAGATCGTACGGTATAACGAGTCTTTGAAAACACTGGTTGTTGACCAGTCAATTGTTCCGATACCTGAAGTTGACAAAAAATGTTTATTCGTTGAGTATTCAACTAATGCACTTTTTAGTCCTGAGCTTACCTTAGCGGCAAGAGTCAACCTATCACCGGATTCACCCACACAAATGTTCAAGCAGAGTTTTCGAAAGTGTAGTTCGATCCCGGATATGGTTCTTAGTTAGTTTTATTAACACATTTTATGTTAAAAATATTAATTTGTTTTATTGCTTTTTGTGACACTTTTGACTTGACTTTGATTGTCACTTTTTCTAAACAGCTGATTATACTCTACACAAATATTTTCCGCTGAGTGTTCGTTCACGATTCCGTCGTGCTCGTGGAGATCAACGAAAAATTCCGTTTCGCATCAGCAGCGTACTAGGCTTAATGCAAAGGCAAACCAAAGGACGTTTTATGACCGATTAGTGCTTTAATTTTCACCAATGAAGCTAGTTTCTTTTTGTAATTTGAGTTTAAGTCGCTTTAGTTTTAGTTCGAATCTTCGTATTCTAAATAAAATTCTTACATTTTCTGTTTTACAAAACTCAATTGAAATGGCACAATAAATACACAAACCAAAAAGAAAAAGAACTGTCAAAATTTCGCAGGCATATACTGTCACGGGAGATAAATGATGGACGAAAAAGTGTGGAGAATTTCAGAAATTGTAGTAAAAGATCTGCTACAACTATCCACCTATGAAATCGATATGTTTCGTTTACGATTCCGTCCTGCCATTTTGGTATAGGATTTTTCTTTTCGTTTCAGCAGCGTACTAGGCTTTAGGAACAGTTTGCGTACTTGACTCGGATTGCACCAGAGTCGGATTACAAAAAATATTATCCTAATGGGGATCGTCACAACGGGACTCAAATCAACACGATTATAGAACTGACTCACACGACAATTGATTGTGTTGTTGACGAATTAAATTGATATGCCCAAGCGAAGTATGAAATCACGATCAGATGATTTCTTTTTCTAATCAATTGCCTACAAATCTAACCAAATTTACAAATAAACTAATTCGATGTAGGTATTTTTAATTTCTCGTGCAATTTAGTTCCTCCTTGAAACACTTTACAATTTTAGATTTTTCCGAAAGTCTAAAACTACAGATACTATTTGAATATCTTCTAATGAGTGTTTTTGAAATAAATGCTTATTTTCACAAAGGTACTCCGAACACACTCATTCATCGGAAGACTGCGTGGGTTTGTTTCATCATTTGCTGTAGACAAATACCTGAGTAGAGATCATTAAAAAGTTGTATTTTCATGAAAAACTTTGTCAAAGAAATTTCAAAATTATTCTTTTGTACCTCCTTGTCCATCTCAAAACTTTTACCCCTTTCCACCACTAAGGTTTCTATTATTAGAACAAAAAGTTCGTTTGTTAAATTTCCATATGTCTGTCTTTTGTTTTTGTTTGTGGTATTTTATTATGGCTTAAGGAAAATTTTCAAACTTGAACAAAACACAAAAAAAAACATTAATTCACGTCAATGATACCTTCAGTGATTAACAACTAAAAAAATCAAACAAAACACGCGTTTTACGCCTCATCAAACTAAAAAGTTCTTTTTATTTTTATTGCCTGTGGCACGATTTCAAAAATATTTTTTGTTTGGACATAGACATGATTAAAAATTAACAGATGTTGGTATTTTGATTTTTCGAAGTGTGAAATAAATTCAATTTGTAAAGGAAATAATGGCAGATTCTTGAGTGAGATTTAAGAACTAAAGAAAGATCTTAAGTTTTTAAAAGAATCCAAAAGAAGACACGACCTAAATCGTTGTCTTAAAACAAATGCCACACTAAACCTATTTTCCTGCTGCATCACTCATTTATCAAACTCCAAAGTCCTCAAGGTAAAACCTAAACTGTTTTCAAAAATATTCGAAAAATTAGATACTTTTTACTGAAACCAAATTTACATTTGACTGAAACCAAATTTACGTTTGACTTACAGAGTAGTTTACAATTTTCTCCAGACTTTTTGACAAAAGTTAATTTATATAGACAACGTTTTGAACAGTCTAACATTTTATTGGCCTCAGACATGGAACTAACCAAAAATCGCAAGGTTTTGCGACACATTCTAAGGTCAATACGGCGAACCACAACGAGCGGATCACTAGTGTGAAGCAGTTAAGTAAAAGAGTTGTGATCCTTTCGAGATCACGATACTTATAACGCCGGAAAAGGTAGAAGAAGGAGAAGAACGTTGAACGTCGAGTCCAAGTTGGAAATTGGTCAACTTTTTGAGTAAAAGTTCTCTTATGCAGTTGGGATACTATAGGAATTGGAACTTGCACTAACCAGGGATGGTACCCATGGCGTGATGGTTAGCATGTCTGCTGTTAACCCAGAGGTTCGTGTTTTTCCACGGGTATCGCCTTTCGCGAGGAATTGGCGATAGTTAATTCATTGCCATGAAAAGAGCTTTCTCGATTAGCCGGTCGGAACATGCAGAAAATTGTAGGTTCCCTCCATTCTCTCACAAAATGCAATGGTTGTGAGAAATGCGCAAGACCCCGGGGCTGCTCGCTCTGTTGCGCCACTCTATTTATTTTACTAACCAGGGATGTTATAGAGGGTTAAACGTTTCCTATCTTTAAATTTGATTAAAACAAACTGATATCATCGAAATTGACGTTATTATGTGTGGAATGTTACCAAGATCAAAGATCAGTCACTGCTTCTATGGGTGGAACGCATCCAAAATGTCCAATTTTCTATGATACTGGCGTATTTGGCCAATGGCATGGGTTATGTTGACTTTGAGAACCGCTGCGCCGACTTAAGAAAAAGCCCACAATAAAATATCTAACGGAGTCAAATCGTACGATTTCCCGGTTACCAGATCACATAACCTCCAACTCCAAGTGAAATGACCATGCGTCAAATCGCTCGTGCAGAATATGCATTGTGGAATGAGCGCTGTGTGGCACGTATAGCGCCGCACTGGGTGTCCTGTTGAACACACGTCGTTGTCTATGGTCGTTTAACTTCAATTCCTGGGTTAGTTGCATATTGTACGCCTTCAAGTCCTAGTCATAACGCGAGATTTGACAATTTGTGGCCTGTGACAGGCCGAGGTCTTGTGAGTGACGTGAAAGCGACTACCTCGGATTCTTCTGCACTCTCACGGACAGCGACCATGTTTTCGCCAGATCTTACAATTCGTTAATGTACAGGTGTTGATCTATCGTTTACTAAGCCAGTGGACTTAAATTTATCCGCACCGCTGGCGCTGTAAGAAAAGCCCCCTTGGAAAGACGATTAAAAGGCGACCGTGAAATGGGTGAAGCGCGGAAGTCAACGTACTCACTGTGAACGGAACACCCATATTGATAAAGCAATTTTATTAATAGGGAGTGTTAATGAAGGCATCCACCCATGGTGATTTGGCAAAACAGACTGAATAAATGACAACTAATGTGACAGATGTAGCTTGAACAAGATGGCCGTTATCAATTGTCATAATTCGGAGGTATCAGTTGGAAGACCTCGAGGATGTCATAGATTCGGTCATCATAACTTTCTCGTCGTCTTCATCGAATTCTATGTCGAGTTAAATCTATTTCTTCATACGTTCGTTAACCATTCAGCTTGGTATGGTTTTTGCATCCGAGATCCCCAAAGACATGTCCACAATTCCGCGATAAAGTACTGCTATTAGCACGTATGGACTTTGATATTTCGCTTCCAGTTTTCTTGAGGTTCCTCAAGAAGCTGTACCGTCATAAAGAGTCTTGCTGTTGGGTTTTAGAGTGGCAAAGCTCGATCTTAAGAAGTATAGTGATAGAATCGCTGTAGCTACTGAGGATCTGCTTAAAGGCGAAGGCTTGGACGATGATTAAGAGTGTTTTCCTCCCGACCTAGAAGACGTTAAGTTTGCCATATGCAAACTTAAATCAAATAAAATTTCAGGTACAGAGGGCCTTGACACCGAGCTTTTCAAGGTATAGCTGCAGATCAGTTGGAAAGGAACATGAACCAACTGAACTGTACATGGTCGAAAGAAAGCATGTGCGATGAATGGAACCTCAGTATCGCATGCCCCGATCATAAAGGAGACCCTCACAATTGCGCCAATTATAGAGGAATAAACTTCGCATATAGCACCTTGTGCGTCGTAATATTTGAACGTCAGGAACTCCACGTCAACAATAATCAATGCGGTTTTATACCACAAAAGTCCACAGTCGAAAAAAATTTCACAATACGACAGATCTTGGAATAAACATAGGAACACAATATTTATTTCAAGGTCGTGAATTACCGTATTTATAGAGACGAGTTGTACAGAGCCATGTCTAATTTTGGCATTCCAGAGAAACACTTAAGACTTTGCAGGATGACAATAAGTATGGATGATGAGAATTAACAGAGAACATCAACGAATTGTACAAAACGTCACAATAGACAGACATAACCTCGATATAACACAAGACTTCCTCTACCTAGGATCCGCTATACACACGGAAAATCCGTGCGAAGATCAAACGGAAGATTACTCTTTCCAACCGGAAAACAAAACCCTCTCTAGGAAAACCAAAGCAACCCTTTATAAGCCCTTTGTCATTCCAGTTTTATTATACGGCGCGGAAGCATACCCCTTATCTAAAGCGGATGAAGAAACCCTTGGTCGTTTCGAAAAAAAAAATCTCCGAATGATCTTTGGTCCCGTACGCGAAGACAATATGTGGAGAAGAAGATTCAACACCAAACTATATGAATTGTACCGCGTTAAGGGCACAGCTAGAAGATTGCGCTTAGCGAGATTACTATGGCTGCGACATATTGAGCATATGAATATCATCGCTGGCTTCGACGCGACAGCTTTTCGAAATTGCTGACAAATAGCGAATGGATGGGAGGTAGCGCAGTTTGCTGAAGGCGACTAATGACGGGAAAAAGGCTTTCTTATTTCTCTAATTCGCATTCGGGATAGTTCACTCTATCTTTTCCAATCAGGACAGATTCGGAAACGATTTCGTCTGCACCAACGACATCATAAATATGAAAAAGCTCTGTCTTAAACTTCGCATGATACACAGTCTTGCCGCCTTACATTTTCCGCCAGCGAGCAACCGAGAAAGACATCAGGTTTTTTAATGGGGAAATTTTATCTTGCGGCTACAGCTTTTAGAAAATAAACAATTTCAGTACGAAAATGTGAACAAAATTCATTGGAATTTCATCTTCACATGCTTCTTCTTACAACCAAATAAAAAATGAAAGCCTTCACAACTTTTTTTGTTTATCTTTAACAAAACAGGTTTGCCAACTTAATTATTGTTGTTGAGAACACGCCAAGCAAAGCCGTATCATGACCGCAAGATTCTCACCATTCATTGACCCAGTTAAATTTACACACCATAAAGGAGGAGAAAAAAAACAACAAATCTTAACCTCTCTTAAGTTAGAGCTTTTTCTATTGAACTAAACACAAATTGAAGTTCAACTTCGTCTCATTATTTCCTGATAGTTTATCTGAAAAAAAAAAATTATTTAAATTACGAGCGCCGCTATTTATGTATGTATACTGTGCTGAAAATCGTTAATCGACTTCCGACCCAAACACTACGATAACACTGCTCATAACTGCCTTGCCTTGCCTTGCCATTCAACTTGACCTTGACCAAAACCCTAAATGAAATACAAATTCTTTTTCATGTATTAATGGTGCATTGCCATGAGGCACGGCAGCCTGCCCATCGGACTAGCAGCACACCACCAACATCGATTGGTTAGTATGTATTTTTATATTTATGCAGAAAAATCGAAATAAATTGAATTTATAAAAAGAAAAAAAAACTAAACAAGCAAAAGAAAAGAAGAAACAACCAAACAACAACTTTTAAATCAAATTTGATTTCATAAAACACCGCACTTATGAGGCATTGATCTGGGCATTACACATACTCGTATGTACGTTTTGCAATGTCTTCTTCTGCACTTCCGATTTTATAGTGTGAACTTTGATTTGGACGTCTAATTTTAGCTTCACAACCCGCAAAACATGTGACAGCCAGCAAACAATCAATGAACTTGAAAAAACTTACCCGTCCGTATACCGAAAATAGGTTGGTGCCATAAAGCAGTGGCAACGTTTTGTTTTGCTTTGTTTTTTTTTCTTTCTTTTTTTTCTTTTTTTTTACTGTCAGTGGTTGGACAAGAAAATTGACAGACAGCGCACAGTGGTCGGATTCAACAATCTAGCGGGACAAAAGTCGAAAATCAAAGTCAAGCGATACGTTTCAAAATGATGTACCTAACTTGTCAATACACTAGGTAACTGTAGTTCATACTTTGTTTTTTGATTTTTTGCACTGTTAAGAAAATATTAAGCATAGAAGAAGGTAGTTTATGAAAGCCATTTAACGACAGAAAATAAAAGGTTTTTTTGTGCAATTTGGTTCAGCTATAAAAAGTGCTGCGGTGCGTCTTTTGGAATAATTTTTTTTTTCTGGAATAGAATAGATTGTGAGCAGTGAAAAAAACGATTCCCAAAGTTAATTGGTTCATTGAATAATTTCTTATAGCATTTTAAGTTCAACGTGAAAAATTTATATGGATTTTTTTTTTTTGAATTTTCAATTGGAGCAAAAGTATAGAGCTTTGCCGAGCTTTGCCTCGAACTTTATAAAAAATAATTCTGTGGAGTGTTAGCTATTAGGTAAAAAAAAAATCCATTGCGCGTTTTTGCGACGCCCATACAACTTTTTTCAATTTTCAGAATTACCTCCCTAATATCGCGAAACCAAATTTTTGAAATTTGGCGGCAAATGGATAAAACAAATAAGCTTGTTATGGTTAGAGCAATTACTATAGATAAGCTTGAGCTTTCTGGACAGGGAAATTAAAAAAAAAAGTTTGGAGGAACTTGAAGGTCTCTTGAGTGGTCAATGCCCCATCCAGGTGAACATAATGTAAAAATCAAAGTGGAGTGAACGGCTTTAAAATAATGCACTTGACGTCACAACTCGAAAGAGAACTGTAATTCATATTTTGCTTTTTGATTTATTTTGCCAACAAGAAAGTTTAAAGTTGTTAAGTTTGTAGTTGACGAGTCACTAAGCCAATTAAGTAGCTGAAGCAAAAAAAAAATTCAAGATAGGTTTCGAAGCGATCTCGGTTTGCTTGTAGATATGCTATTACAGCAAGCAGGCAATACAAATGATGGCAATACTTCCAGACGTTTTTTTCGAGCTGCTGAATAAGCTCAGAAATTACCGGTGTTACTCAAGAACTCGTAGAACGGTCTCATAGAATTTTAGAGCTTTAGAATTTTAGAAAAGGATGGGAAGTGGATATGCTATAAGTGGAAATGCATTTGAAAAGCAGTAAGAGATCTGTATTTTAGGGAATATTCTTGGTACACTATGCCAGTGAGTGTTCATAAAGTCCTCTTTCATGGAAAAGACTTCTTCCTTTTGGGCAGCTCTCGGAAGAAGCGCAAGAGGGTAGGAATAAGGATACGAGGAAGTTTAGAGAATTGTTGACAAAGAAAAAATTTGTTGTTGGTAACGTCAGATTCATATATATTGCTAGCTTACGACATGTACCAAAACGAAAACGTACGAGTGGGACGATACCAAAAGAAGTTTTCTCTTTGTTATCATTCAAGGATCTCGATGAAGAAGTTATAGCTAGTAAAGATGATAGTAGTTTTTAATGAAGACTTATTTTTATTTACTTCAGGAAAAAAATTTTACTTTCAAGTCAAAAATTGATTTTATCAAATTATTAAAAAAAAAAAAAAAACTTTTTTTGATTTCTATATAATTATTTTTGTATAAATTCTATAATTTGAATGTCCCTATTTAAAACAAAAATATTATTTTTGTAAAAAATTGTACAATTTAGACATTTTAACTCATAAAATAAAATTTAAGTAAGTTAAAACATGTTTTTCTGTTCCAAAATAGTTTTGTCCCGCTAGATTGTCGAATCCGACCACTGTGCAGCGGCTCGCGCAATGACAACGTACAAGAGCCAATAGCAGCAACCCAACCACACAAAACGACCTTCAACGGTGTCAATTTTGGTATGATTCGACTGAGGTTATGGAGATGATGTGTGTGATAGGAGCATAAATTAACTCATCTTACCTAAAAAGAGAAAAATAAAACAAAAATTAGCATAAAAATTACGCTCATAGGTATGTGGTACGATAAGAAACTTAAAAAAAAAACTAAATCAGAAAATAAACGTTTTGCGTCGTTCTATAAAACTTGCACTGTGCATGGCAATCATAACAAAGACGTCTGGTATTAGTTTTTTAGAGTTTCCGCAATATTTAATCGTAAAGAGGGAATTATAAAAATAATCGCAATAAGATAGGCAAATGTGTTATTTCATAAGGCCTAAACGTTGAGATAGAGAATTTTATAGACGAGGTAGAAAGTAAAACAAATAACTGCTGGAAAGGTGTATGTTTACTTTGAGTATTTTTACAACAATTAAACAACAAAAAATTTGTGTTATCAGTGTCTTTTTTTTTATATAGAAATTTAAAACGAAGATCAACTTAAAATTGGCGCCCAATGTGGAGCAGAAACTTTTCTTTTTAATAAAGAAAAATTAAGCAAAAGTGTTATTTAGGAAGATTGAACCCAGTAAAGAAATGTGGAAGGTAACACGCCTTATCGCCCAATACTTCGCAACAGCAGCAATCACATGATATGACGTCTTTACTGCTGAAGAGAGTATAACATTTTCGCTTGGACTTTTTGATACCGAAATGCTAGTTCAGATTAGGTGGCAAGCTTTTGAATCAAAGAGTCTATATAAAGAGTATTCCAGTAAGTGGTTCCATTTTTACTTAATAGCCTCTAATAATAACAGTTGTCATGTCATGCCTAAACAAAAGACAAATAAAACCTACGTTATTTATAAAAATAAAATGACTTAAGCAACAAAAACGCACTGAAGTTTTTGAACTTAACTACAAAAATGGTGAGCTTTTCGCTGTTACAGACCTAAAAATAGCCCTTTTAGACGGTAGGTTCTCAGTTCAGTTATCAGTTCAGTGTGTAAATAGACGTTAGCTCGATGCGATGTTCAGTTGAGCTTTTTTAATTCAGGAAAATCAAAATCAGAAAGAAAAGTAAGAACTGAACAGAAAATTGATGTGAATTTCATCAGTTGTCAGTTCAGTTATCAGTTCATTTTTAAGCGTTAAGACATCAGCTTAGCTGAAAGTTTAACTGAAGGCTCAACTGAAATGGAAACTGAAATGATCGCCTAAAAGGGCTTTTAGACAATAAGTTGTCAGTTCAGTTGTCATTTCAGTTAAAAAGGACAGTGTATTTAAACGTCAGTCCGGTGCTCAGTTGAGCTTTCTTTTTCTTGTGAGCAGCCGAAAGTCAGTTTAACTGGTAACTGAACTAACAATTTATGAGAGTTCCATCAGTTTCAGTTTCAGTTAAAGGCTTCAGTTTTTGGCTTTTAAGGCTCTTTTAGACTATCATTTCAGTTTCAGTTTCAGTTAAGCTGATGTCTAAATGCAAAAACTGAAGCGTTTAACTGAAACTGAAAGCGAAACTGATAGAATTTCAATAAGTTGTCAGTACTAATTAAACTGGCTTTCGGCTGTTTTTAACTAAACTGACAACTGATCGTCTAAAAGGGCCTTTAGACATAAGTTTATTTGAAGCTTAACTGATATCTCAACTGAAACTGAAATGATAGTCTAAAATGGCCTTAAAGCATTTTTAAGTCGTCGTCGTGGAGCAAATTCTTGGCCTGCAATTGTGGAAAAACTTGAACTGTTACGTCAAGACAAATTTCCTCTTCCCTGTACTGAGGGTTCAAATTGAACAAAGTTTAACAATATTACTGTTAAAGCCCATAGTTTTAAGGAAACCCCATTTCCCTTTGAAACTGGACATTTCACAAACGACATTACACCGAATTTTACATAAGAACCTAGGTCTGAACTCTTGTAAAGAACTCAAGACTATACCGACCTTAATCAACGTGTCCCTTCTGATTTGGTCTTTAAAATCCATCAAAATGATCCAGAATTTCATCAAGAAAATAATATTAAGTGATGAGGGCCACTTTTGACTTTTGACGTGTTTGGTTTTTTGCGATCATTGGACCTAACTTTTTGTAGAATCAGGCAGAAAAGCCCTAATTTTTTATGACCAGCATTGGAAGATAATGACGTGGATGACGTTTACTCTCAACAAGATGGTCCGCGCGGATAAAAAGTTTCGCTAACCGTTATGTTTTTCGAAAAGCGAGCCGACAGTTGGGATGATTATCAGATTCTACCAGCGACTTTTTCTTCTTCCTTTTTCCAGTGTTTTAAAAGGCATCACAGCTCTTCCACTTAACAACTTCAAAAAGTGATCCGCTTATGAATTACACCGCTTCTGATTTTACCTGTAACTTAAAGGTTGATCGTCCTCTAAGTTTCGATTGGGTTTGTCTTCAACGATTCTTCTTCTTCCGCGTGTTTTTATCTACCTCGATTCTTTTACTTCAACGATTTTTCTTCTTCATCGGTTCTTCAACTTCAACTATTTTTCTTGTTTAACAATTCCTTTTCTTCAACAATCTTTCTTCTTCCTCCATTCTTTTTCTTCAACAGTTCTTCTGCTTCATCGATTCTTCTTCTTCCTGGCTCCTTCTTTTTCAAAAATTTTTCGTTTTTAACGATTCTTCTTCTTCATCGATTCTTTTCTTTTAACGATTCTTCTTCTTCCTTGTTCTTCTTCTTCATCAGTTCTTCTACTTCAACAATTTTTCTTGATTAACAATTCTTCTTCTCCCACGTTTCTTCTTCTTTCTCGATTCTTTTCTTTAACAGTTCTTCTACTTCATCGATTCTTCTTCTTCAAACGATTTTTCTTTTTCTTCATCGATTCTTCTTCTTCAACAATTTTTCTTTTTCTTCATCAATTCTTCTCCTTCAACTATTATTCTTCTTCCACTTCTTCTTCCTTGATTCTTCTTCTTCATCGATTCTTCTTCTTCAACAATTGTTTTTCTTCTTCTTCTTTGATTTTTTTTTTCAACGATTCTACTTTTTTTTCTTTTTCAACTACTTCTTTTGCTTCTTCTATTTTTAATTCTCTTCTGCTTCTTCTTCTTTCTGTATGGCGTTATGAGCAGGGATCAGTTTCCACTAATCTACTTCATAGTACTGATCCAGTTGTGAGATATTTCGGATTTGCATGGCCTCTATCTGTTGTTCAAAGTTTCGACTGTAATTTTTGGTAAAACCAACATTTATTTTCTTGACTGGACGCTCTTATGCTATCTGCGAAAAAGTAAAATTTTCGCTTTTTTAATACTAAAGCTCGCGAAAAAAAACTAGTCTTTCTTTGCATTATTGTCTTATACACTTCTTGCTAAGCTGCATGCGATTTCCGGAACTCATTGTGAAACCTGATGTATAATTGCCGGTCAAAAAACCCAGCATGTCAGAGGCGAAGAATCTAAAGAATTCTTGACAACGTTTATAATACTGGTTCCCATTATTTTATTAAAATTATTAAAAGTTTAATTGAAAAATGAGTAAGCGATCTCTTGCGGTAGCAGCCGTCTATCCGTCAAAATATTTTCTTGATTTAGCGATGATCGGAATATCCATAGCTCTGATTTGAAACAAAGTAAAGGTCCGAATCGTTCTTCAATTCTTGGAAAAACTTCAGAGAAATACATTTTTAAATTTACCAAATTTTTTCATTCAAATTGAGTCGCAATCGATTTCAAAAAATGAATAATAGATGACAAATTACCCCACAACACACGCTATATTTGTCATTATCTGTTCGATTAGGTAGGTATTTGGAATAATACTCTTGTTGATTATTCTCGAATTAACCAGATCGATAGACGTCATTAGATGAACGACCCAACCTTCTGTTCAATGTGATTATAAATCGTAGGTATACAAAATTAAAAAAAAGGAAGCCAACTGTACAGATAAGATACGAGTAGTTGTTGAAAGTCAAAGTACCTATTGCAATGCCTTTAAGCTCAAAGTCAAGTAGACGGGTACATTCACTTATCAAAGGACAAACATATACTGATACTCGTATTTGAGTTGATTTTGTCGTAAGGGACTTTTCCCTTTCGTAGATTTTCTTTTTGCATGAAGAGTAAAGACAAATGGGGTGGGGAGGGGGAGAAGACACTGTACAAATCGATAAATATTTTGACATTACTTTTTCCTCTCTTTTTCTTTATTATTTCTTAGCCGCACTGCAAGAGTATGTTTGTATACCTTCCACATTGGTTATATTGCATTTTCTTTTATTTTTCATTCTTGCCCATTGTCACTTGTCACGTTGTGCTACATTGTTGTGTGAAAAAAGCAAAATGAAACAAAAACAAAACATCCAGACAGGGGGCACTGGCCTACATGAACAGAACAGAACACCATGTTGATCAACTTGAACGAAGTCAATCAACAACACAACGAACTACATTCGTCTTTAGTGTCACATATTTGATGAGTTCATGAATACACAGTAATAGACATACCAAGAGAAACAAGCATTGTCATTGCAGACGAAAAAAAAAGACAAGAGATTATGAAAGTCACACAAGCAAACATACACAACAATCGAGCATCAAAACGGGAACAGCAGTAACCTAGTGAGTTAATTTAAAACACGCCATAGAGTGTCAATTAGTATTCATCTGTCATTAACTTTTTTTCTCTCTTTTCAACTAAAGAGGGCAAAAAGGTGAAACATTTAACACGAAACGTTAATTAAAAATGTTAACATTTGAGCATAATCTAATCGAACAATTGTCGTAAATAACTAATTTAGTATAGGAAAAAACAAGCTTTACAAAGTCTATGCGTCGCAATGTGTGTCGATAAGGAATTACATGTCGTGGAGATAACTGATTTATTTCTTCTATCAGAAATGGGTCTTGTTTTAGAGCTGTTAATTGCAATTGCTTACATTAAAACTTCAGCAAATTTACTTTCTATTTCACGTCATTCTTGCTCTGAAGCTGTTTGAGGAAAAGGAAACATATTTGTAAGGAAATGTTTGTTGATAATCTAGTACTGCAATGAAAAACACAGAATCTACTACATGCTTTTGACCTGTCACTTTCTTCCTTTCCATTCTCATTCTCTATCAATGCCCTATTCATCAGCCTTCATGAAAGTACACAACACAGCTAGGAGTCTCGTTTACGAGGGTTTGGTTGCCTAGCTTAAGATTACCTACTAAGGGAGGAATGATCTTAAATTTTATAAAAGCCAAACCAAAGAGAGTGATGAAAGAGTTTAGCGACCAACGCGACGACACGAGGCGACGGACGGCCTGATAGACACACAAAGATAAAGGTACACAGTGATAGAGCGGCCAAGGCAAAACATTGAGTCAGAGAAGGAGAGGGACATACAGCAACAAAGAGAGAAAAAGAGACAAAGCCAGTGAAGGCAGAGAAGTTGAGACTGATATTCAAAAAGACAGAGATAGAGAGAAACAGATAGAAACACAAAGAGAAAGGAAGATAAACAATGAGACTGAGATAAAGAGATAGGAAGACATACAATGATACAATCAATGAGACAAAGAGAAAGAGATAAAGTGAGATATAATTTAAAGAAAGACGGGCAGATAAAAAAATGGGAGTTTGAAGTAAACACCTTCTGCTTTCTAGACTTCAAGGTAAACCTTCCAACAAAAAAGGCCATTGTAACCAAGTTAAGCTTTAAATTTCGCAATTGTGTAGGTTACATCAGACGGAATCTTTATATTTCGAGATTTAAAGCAGCAGCTTGAGAGCCATAAGGCTGGCGGTTGAAGCAAAAGAACTATCAGTATAGCAGGAAAAGTACAATGGTCTTCATAAATACTTGAAACAACATTCCATCTCAAATACCACTCAGAAAGCAAAGGCTTCCCAACACCTTTCACAATTCCAACGACATCTCTTCTTGACTCTTTCTCAGTGCTTAGTTTTGATAGGGTCTTAATAAAGACGATGAGATCAAACAGAGAAGGAGAGAGAGAGAGAGAGAGAAACAGAGACAAAGACAGAGAGAGAAGAGAGACAGAGACAGAGAGAAAGAGAGAAAGACAGAGAGAGAGAGAGAGACAGACAGACAGAGAGAGAGAGCCAGACAGACAGAGAGAGAGAGCCAGACAGACAGAGAGACAGACAGACAGATAGATAGAGACAGGCAGATAGAGAGAGACAGACAGACATAGATAAAGATGTATAGATAAAAAAGAAAGGAGAAACAAAGAGGAAGAGAGCAGTAAAGAGCTCGAAAGAAAGAAAGATAGAAAGAAATACACTTTAAAAAAGAGACAGATGCAGAGAGAAAAGCAGAAGGAAAGAAAAAGACACTGACAGAAAAGAGGAACATAGGGATTAGGGAGAGGGAGGAACAAATAGAGTGAGGGACAGAGGAATAAATTGGAAGACACCGATAAAAAGAGAGAGAAAGAGAGAGAAGAAAAGAGAAAGTGGGAGAAAAAAGAGTAACCAGAAGGAAAGAGAAAGAGGGTGAAAAAATAGTAGAGAAATAGACAGAGATAGAGGGAAAAAAGAAGAAAAGAGAAATAGGTAGCAAAAGAGAGTAGAAAAAAGGAAAGAGAAATAAGGAAAAGAACCAAGTAGAGAGAAGGAATGCTTGACAGGAAAGAGAGAGGAGTAGGGTTCGAACCTCAAGAGTCAAATTTCGAAGTGAAATTGTAAAAAAAGTGAAGTAAATCGAAAAATTGCGAAGTAGATTTGATTCGAAAAAAAAAACTCAAGTTATGAAAAACAGTATCGAAAATTATGGGTGAAGACAGCGAATTACCAAAACAAAAAGCAACAGATGTTCATTGCATAATTTTCATTGTTTATGTTCAGTTTAGTTCCACCTTCCAACTTCTCAGTAAATGCGTTGCGCGCTGCTATATAACTTTCAAATGCAATGCGCGTGTAAAGTAAGGTTCTCACCGGAGCGCTGCAGTTTTTTCGCGTTTTAAAGAAGTGTAGACGTAGAGATTTCATATGCATGTTGCATGGGCTATAATGGAAATGACACGTTAGGTTTGTTTGATTCCAAGATTGAAAATATTGAAAATTGAGACTGATTGAAGTTTGAAAGGGTAATTTTTCAGTGTGAAAAAAGTGGAGTAGATCTCAACTCAAGCGAAGTAGCGAAGTAGATTTTGGATTTCTCTTAAAAGCGAAGTAAATTTGCTTCGGTTAAAGTAAAGGGTGGAACCCTGAGGAGATTGAGAGTTAAAAAAGAAAGAAAGAATAGTGGGATGGAGAAAAAGAGCAATAAAGATTGGAAGCACTACATTTCACTTCATTGCTTGTGCTTATTTTGTCAAAGCGAGTAGAACACTAGCACTGGCTCAAACCTAAAACGTCATTGCACTCCTTGGGCCTGGCTTTTCTTTCGGTTAGGTTAACCTAATACACCAGGTACCTACCAGGATGTATAAAATGAATACAAGAAATATGAGACCGTTTGTAGTTTGATTACACTCTGAGAAACCAAAGAAAAATATTCATTTTGATTTTATCTACCAACTTAACGTCGAAACTTAAAACATTTTTAGTGTTACTCAATGCTGAAACAATTCACACCCAATAGCTCCTCACCCTTTTTCAAAAACACCGCAACTTATCTTGGCAATACATCAAAACTCTAATTAATTCAACACTGATGCCATTCAATCGATATTGCTTGAAAAAAAAAAACACAAAAAATTTCAACAGGAAGCAACACCACCGCTCTATAAGCAATAATTAATCACCCACCATAACGTGCAAAGTGTAACTCTATATTTTGTTTGGCCATCCATCTAAGTTTGAACCTTTATGTATACACTCACTCATGCTGAATGAGGTTAAGGCTTTCAAAGATTTACGGGACGGCGCGTTAAGTTTTCCTTTTGATTTTAATTTTTAATTGGCAAAAACCCACTAAAAGCGCAAGCTTTTCAGTCTCAATCAATTGAAATGAGGAAAAGGCATAACAAGACAACACATAAAATGCAAGGTTAATTAACTTTAATTAACTATGGGCTTCTTGCTGGGGTGAAAACGTGCGCGAAATGTGATGCGACAGCTACCTATGCACTAGGCTTGGCAGTTGGCACACTCACTTTTCACATCGTAAAAGTTTAATTATTATTTACCTTCGTCTGGGTTTAGTCACATTTTGTGGAAACGTTTTTCATTCATCGATCATCATAAACATAACACCGACTTCGATTGCATAACAAAACGACCCATAGTAACCGAACTGACGGATAAACAATACGTTACCGGTTCAATGGCACACAAAAGAAATGATAAATAATGGACAGTTTATAGACATAGACCATCAAGCAACATAATGCCATTGAACTACAACTACTACCTTACCTACGTTTACGAATAATAACTATTTCCTTTTCGGTAGGTCTTCCCCGAACAAACTATGTGTCAATCAACAACGAAAAAAACAAAAACAAAACTTTGATGTGTCGTCAGTGTTCCGAAAAAAATACTATCTCTCCACCACGAAGGTTTGTTGAACTGTCTACACTTTTCAGTCTTTCTTCACAAACGCCGCCCGCCGCCGCCGCGCCGAGCCGTTGCTGTTTAATGAAGAAGACGATGTTGAATGTTGATGTCGATGACAGCTCTGCAATAATTACATGTCAACTGAGTTCGTTCTTATATACGAGTATTGAAATTCTTAAATCGCTCAAAAGTAAACTTAGTCTGGTTACACAAAAACTAAATTTGATTTTATTGGAGACCACTTTTACAATTAAGGGTCACGATAAGAGGGGTGTGTGGGGCAGGGGGCTATGGTGAATGTGTTCAACTTGAACGCTGCCCACCCAAGACCCACAAGGCATTCAGAAGAGAGAAACACAAACACGCGGAAATCTAAATTGTATACGCATTTCAATGTCGAAGCCACATGCATTGTATAGTAAGCTTTGAAAAAGCAGTCAAACGTGTAATTTGTAATAGATCAGTTGCTGTCATTGTAAGGTTAGGTGTACGACGACGCGTCCGAGTTGCGGTGGAGTTGGTCTGTAGTTTGTGTTTGCATCAATGTTAGTTATTTTTTTTAAACACGTTTCTTTGCAATCAGAGTAGGTAATGCCATAATTCCAAACAAAGCATCAAGAAGAGAGTTTTATTTGAAGAACGCAAAGAAGGAAAGTGTTACGTAAGGGGGGGTCGGTTATGCCAGTTCAATACGCACCTAAGAACCGTCGACACCATCTTAAAGTTGTTATGATGGATCAATGTAACATGTGCCTGTCGTTTTCAAGAAGTCAAGACAAAGACTCGATTACACAATCCGTCGAAGCTTGTACTGTACGTAGGCAGGTACATTGTTAGAACATTTTAAGTGGAAAATAAATTCTGCCATGTGATGAGTTCACAATGATTTTGCTCGTTGCTAGTGGAGGAGGTTCGTTGTGGAAAAAGAAAGAGAACTTAGAAAGTCAATAATTGTTTCGAAACTTTATTTGATTTAGAACCATTGTCCAAAAAACTTGGAGGCCATAGAAACGGTTTGTTATTATTCCACCTTTAACGTAACTCTTACCCAGGTATACCCGCTTCCTACCTTTAAATATATGAATGTATCGTTTTTAGAATTCAATGGATACAAAAGAAAGGGTGGTCCCGCATTTAGGGTGAGAAAAGGTTGATTTTGCTTCCTTAGCAGGGAGAATATTTTTTTTAAAAGAAATGATTGTAACCTTGATTCTGACTGTAACTTGTAGTAGGTAACCCAAACCTCCCTCTTTTCCAGACTACGTGTACTTCATTGTTAAAAATTTCTGGGAATCGGAGCACTGCAATGATTGAAATTGTTCGTGGAACGAATCGTTCTCTTATGCACTTTAGCGAAACACTATAACACTATATAATTTTACCTTGCCTCACCGACTGATTTCTCTTCTCTGTCTTCCCATATGAAACACATGACCGAAACGACGACTAATTAGCTGAAGGCTCAAACTCAAAAGTTTTTGCGGTTTGAACTCAGGTTTGGTCTTTAAAATTCGTACCACCTTCTTGATTTTCAAAGCTAACAAGAACCTATCAAAACTAATTGACAAGATTTTTGAAAATATGTGGAGGAGGTGTTGACTTTCGAGTACCTTCACTGACACGTGGCTTTTGATTCAAAGTTGTCCCAAAATGTATCATTTGCAAACGCCAACGCTTTGTTGATTCTGTTCTGATATATACCTACTTTTTAAGCAAACAAATGAAGAATACACGAGAGCAAGCCATGGAACGTGAGCTGCTTAATACGGCGAAATATTCGTGGCGACATAAAAAAAGAAGAATTTTGGAGGCAACGTGAATGTTAAGGCAGATTTGCCGAGCGTGTCAACTAGACTTGTCTCGAAGATCGAAGAGGTCGTTGCAAAGACTCATAGAGGTTGTTGCAAACACTGGAACACGTTGAAAGATTTGAAGAGGTCGTTGCAAAAACTCAAAGAGATCCTTGAAAACATTCGAAGAAGTCGTTAAAAACACTCAAAGGAAGTTGTTGCAAAGACTCGAAAATGGTCGTTGCAAGTAATCGAAGATGTCGTTGAAATGTTCGAAGAGGCAGTGGCAAAAACTAGAAGAGGTTGTTGCAAAGACTCGAAGAAGTCCTTTGCAAAGACTCGAAGAGGTTGTTGCAAAGACACGAAAGGGTTGTTGCAAAAATTTGGAGAAGTCATTATAAACACTCAAAGAAGTTGTTGCAAAGACTCGAAGAGGTCGTTGCAAGTACTCAAAGATGTCGTTATAAGATTCGAAGAGGCCGTGGCAAAAACTAGAAGAGTTTGTTGCAAAGACTCGAAGAGATTGTTGCAAAGACTCGAAGAGGTTGTTGCAAAGACACGAAAGGGTTGTTGCAAAAATTTGGAGAAGTCATTATAAAGACTCAAAGAAGTTGTTGCAAAGAGTCGAAAATGGTCGTTGCAAGTAATCGAAGATGTCGTTGAAATGTTCGAAGAGGCAGTGGCAAAAACTAGAAGAGGTTGTTGCAAAGACTCGAAGAAGTCCTTGCAAAGACTCGAAGAGGTTGTTGCAAAGACACGAAAGGGTTGTTGCAAAAATTTGGAGAAGTCATTATAAACACTCAAAGAAGTTGTTGCAAAGACTCGAAGAGGTCGTTGCAAGTACTCAAAGATGTCGTTGAAAGATTCGAAGAGGCCGTGGCAAAAACTAGAAGAGTTTGTTGCAAAGACTCGAAGAGATTGTTGCAAAGAC
This sequence comes from Melanostoma mellinum, assembly GCA_914767635.1. NCBI lineage: Eukaryota > Metazoa > Arthropoda > Insecta > Diptera > Syrphidae > Melanostoma > Melanostoma mellinum. Next base: position 183,109,918 of record OU612060.1, read on the forward strand.
TCGAAGAGGTTGTTGCAAAGACACGAAAGGGTTGTTGCAAAAATTTGGAGAAGTCATTATAAACACTCAAAGAAGTTGTTGCAAAGACTCGAAAATGGTCGTTGAAAGTAATTGAAGATGTCGTTGAAAGATTCGAAGAGGCCGTGGCAAAAACTAGAAGAGGTTGTTGCAAACACTCGAAGAAGCCCTTGCAAAGACTTGAAGAGATTGTTGCAAAGACTCGAAGAGGTTGTTGCAAAGACACGAAAGGGTTGTTGCAAAAACTAGAAAAATTTGTTGCAAAAACGAGGTCGTTGCAAATACTCGAAAAGGTCATTGCAAAGACTCAAAATGGTCATTTCAAGGAATCGAAGAGGGCGTTGCATTAGTTTGAGAAGGTCGTATCATATCAAGGCAGATTTTACGAAAGTCTCATATCAACTGGTCCAACCCGAAGCTCTGAAGCTTGTATCGAATTCACTGCAAAAATGTAAAGGAAGAGGTAGTTTCAGATTCCAAGAGGTTGTTGCAAAGACTAGAAGAGATCGTCGTTAAGACTCAAAGAAGTTGTTGCATACTTGAATGGTTCGTTGCAACACTCGAAGTGTTCGTTACAAAGACTCCAAAGGATTGTTCAGACGAGAATAATATCGTTTCTGTGTCTAAGATGTCAAAAAAAAATCTTTCAAAGTTATGACACGCGATGGCCTTTGAATTCACCAACTTTCTTTCGAATTTATATAAGAGATCTGCAAGATGCCAAAGATACTCTTAGTAATATTTGGTCCCGTTGGTAAGAACGATTTGTAGAGAGAAAATTTCAACAACGAACTGTATGACAGTTCCGTGACATGAACATATCCAGAAAAATAAGCTTAGCAATGGGTGGAACATGTAAAACGGATAGACACTCACGCTCAGACTCAACTGGCACACAGCAAGAAAATCGAAGAAAAGGATAAAACTTGACTTAGGTGGTGCCATGAAGTGAAAGAGGACTCAACCGTCATGAAGAGTAAAACTGTAAACAGGTCGACAAGAATCGTTATCGTTGACAAAAATTTTTTATTGAGGCTAAAGTTTACGTCGAGCTTTAATGCCCACCTGAGGAAATAAAAGTAATCAACGATCTTCAACTCTTCTTCTTGCTTTTCGATGTTACGAGCATCGTGATCGCGAAGGGATCTCAGCTATGCGAAGCAACTAATTAGCTTCAAACAAGTTATCCGCTCGTGGAGTAAGCCGCGCCGTGTTCCTCCCAGAATATGCCGGAAAACCTCCCGTTGTTGGCTGAGGTCAAATAAATACAGATTCTGTTGTACTTTGTGGAGTGTTTTTTTCGGCTACCTTGGCTTTTCTTCTTTTGCCGATTGTGTCTGAACGTGAATCACCGATCTTTATCATCCGTTCCGTTGGACGGCACGCGCGCTTACCAACTTTCTTTGTCTGCATTGCCTAGCTAAATGAGTAATCAACGATCTTTAGTATAGACAGACGACGGCGTGTGAATTCGCCAAAATTTTTTCCCATTTACACCAGCGATCTTCAATGTTCTAAAGCATACGCCAGTTTCTTTCGCATTTAAATACATTAGCAATCTGCAATATGCCAAAAAATACTTTGACGGTCAGTGAATTTGTCAACCTCATATCATATTTATACCATCGATCAAAAACAAGCCATAGTTTTATTGCATACAAAACAGACCCAAATTTTGTTCAAATAAACACTTAAATGCTTGGAGAGAGATGAGTACATCCAATGGCATGATCTTCGGGGGTTGTAACCTCTAGTTGTCTAGTACTTCGAGAAAACACACCGTCTCTAGAAAAACCGAAACCCTTGTAAGACCGTCTCAGCCTGTGAAAGCTTGGGCTTTCTTTTAAGCGGATGAGGTGACCCTTGATCATTTCGAAAGAAAAATACTTCGAGTGATCGTTGGTTCCGTGTATAGAGAAGAAGCCTCATCAGCGAACTGTATGAGCTGACATAAGCTTAACTAGAAGAGTATCCACAGCGAGACTGGGACATGAGGAGCGGATGAACACAATCCACAGATTCCATCCAAACAACTCTTCAGCAAAATTTATAAATTTCTTACAAAACCGTATTAGCAGCAATGTGTGTGTCTAACCTGCAAGGCTCGACTGTTACTTTCAACCAAACAATTTTCATGTACAACCTTCCATAACTTCTATCGATCTACTCAATCTATACGCTTTGCATAAACTGTATCTGATTTTCCTTAAATTTACGACCAACAAGGCCAACCAAGGACGACAAAAATGCCATCAATTACAATGGCTTCCTCACGTACCTAAACCTATTTTCCAAAACAATATGTTCTCAATGTCAAAGGAAGTTGATTTTATTGGTATTAAGGTCAAAGGTTGATGTCGCATTGAATTTACCCACTTAAATCACTTCTTATTACTCCTGAACAGTCTCAACATAAACGAAGAATAAAAAAAACCCTGTAGTAAAGTCACGAACACAAGATGTTCAAAAAGGACATTTTCAGATTTCTATTTAATCGCATCAAACAAATGTCATCTGCATTTACATCAAAAATCAAGGTTTTCTTTTTTTCTTTTTGTTAAGCGCGGAAGTTTGACAGAAAATAAAAAATTGCTCTTTCCAAGAAAAGTGAAAACGACAGGTAGGTAGGTAAGGTACGTAACCTTCTACTCGTGTACACACTCACATTTCATTTAGAGTGCGAAAGAATAAATAATCTTGAATCAAACCACTTTGTGAAAGAACAAGGAAGAGACTATAACTTGAACCAGGGGTTTGCTCTTCGGCCGGCCGCGGCATTGCAAAGCGTTGAAGGTATAGGTCTACAGAAATATATGTGTATGCTCTGTGTGGAACCTTGAATTCTCGACAAGCTTCATACACAAACAGATCATCTAGCTCTATCATCAGGAGAATGTTGTTGGTTTTTTTTATGAGAGAAATACATCTCGTGTAATCAGAGCCGAAGGTTTTTTATTGTTGCTTATGTTTTGAACAGGTTTTCTCTTTTTGTAAATCTGTTCTTTTCTTATCGGACTCATAATCCGCCCACTATCTAAGCGAGTCGTCGCGTCGGTCGTTTTAATGGAGGAAATAAATAGAGGCATTCTTGGTAGGCATACAACAAGTAGCCCACCACTAGACTCTCTATAAGGTTGACCTTTCTAAATTGTTTATAGTAAAATCCACAAATGATAGGCATCTTGCCAAATTCACCGACTTATAGGGGAAAACGGTTGCATATGAAACAAAGTAGGCCATAAAATCTAGGTACTGCCCCATTGTGGTATTATTTATCGTTTCACAAATCGGTGTATGCTACTTTTCATTCACGACTCTCATGTGCAAAAACCTAATACCGAAAAGGAGTGCTTTATAGACAAAATACTCGCAATCGCTAAGTTTTTATGATGCGAAAAGAACGCACAAGGTCGTTAACTTTACTACTCGTGTGCTATGCGCAGCGCGTCGCCTTTTAAAGACTCTCGGTGTGAATAATGTGTTTTCCGCAATAATTGTGCGTCTTAGTCAGAGCTAGCAAATGGCTTCAGACTTCACCAGTGTTTGTTTACCACATTTACACAAATAGTAATCATTTCCAGATTCGACTTCAAAGTAATGATTTGTGAAGGCTTTTGAGTGTAAACGTGCATAGTGTACGAGTTGACTGAGACTAAGCAGCTTTAAGAAAAATAAATAAATAGTTTGGTTGTTGCCCAACGACCGGAGCTCCGGAGCTCGCCGGTATCACAGAACAACGAGGCATTCTCAATTTACAATTTGTGAACAATTGTGACAGAAGGAGGGAAACAATTTTGTTTTTGAATGCAATCCCGGTCTGAGAATATGTTTAAAAGATGGAGATGGAGGCAATGAAATGGGGTCATGCAGGCACCAGGCATAGCCATAGATAGAAAGAGTATAGAAATGCCGCCGAGGCAATAAACCTACATAGCGTTATAGAATAAGAGTGAGAGAGGCATACGAATGTTACTCTTATTGCGGTAAAGAAACTGATTTTTTTTTATTATAGAACAAAGGGCCTTGTTTGTTGGCATCGTTTGTTTTTCTTTCTGGGGCTTTTCTTCATTTCGTTCCTTTTGGTATTGTGTGTGTTGTTCGTGTTCTTATTTTCAAAAGTTTTTAATTCTGTTTCCACACAACACCGTTAAGTGATTCTGATTCATGTGTTAATTTTTTTATTTATCATTTTTTTTGTATACGGGTTTCCACAATTGATTCATTGTTCTTGTTTCGATAATGGTGGGCGGTTAGTTTTCATTAAAAAAGAATTCTATCGAACCATATGTTAACACATGTAAATTAATTTTTGATTGCGCAGTTTCTTTGAATTTATTTTTGAAAAAGACCACTTTTGTGAGAGTTTCATATCAGATTGTCCTGCAAACTTGACTGTATGACAAATTTTGATATGGGTGATACATGTTCGATAGTGTGAACCCCCCTTAAAAGGGGTTTACACGATACATCATGGAGTGATTAACATCAGCTTTCCTCGAGTAGACGAATGGTGTAAACCACTTTATTGCAAGTTCTATAAAAATATTTGTTCTTTGTCAAACCAGCCTTCACATGAAACATTCCAAAAAAACTTCCTGTTGCTTTTCCATGAGAATCACCATTGTGAGGTAGCGAATTCTAGGAGCTTTCTTCATTACTTATTTTATTTTTAAAGGCCTTCTCCATACGTAAATAAATAGATTGACACAACAGAGCTGAGAGCAACGAGACCTAGCTCATTTATCTCAACCACACCTTGTGAGGGAATGGAAGGGATCTTCGATTTTTTGCCGATTCCGAACGGCTAATCGAGAAAGCCCTTTTATGGCATGTAATTAGTGTCGGAGGGATTGCCAATTCTTCGCAAGGAGCAATTCTCGTGGAAAAACTTTTTTATCGAACACCAAACAGGAAGACACGGTTTCGGTTGTGTTACGGTGACCTAGAACTTTCAGAAGAACCGAAAGGATCGCGGAAAACAGCTAGTCTTACAAAAAACTGCTTTCGGTATTTGTTTTTTTTTTGTATTTGTGATCAATATTAATACTACCATCGAAAGTCTTTCTAAATTTCTAAGACAAATTCTACAGGCTCTTCCTCATCTCGCTCCTCACAAAGATTAACCTTGGCTTGTAAAAAATCACTTGCTTTCAGTTTTTAGTTTTTGTTATTGTTATTGGCCTCTCCGAAAGTAATACTGACATCAGAAGTACTCTTTCTGTAGCAAATGCATCTCAAAGTAGATCACTGTCATGAAAAGCACTTTTCACTTAGCCGTTCGGAGTCGAGAAAATTGTAGTTTCCGCATCTTCACTGCATAGGTTATGGTTGACAAAAATGTGCTGAGCTCCGACCTATCCCGGGCTTTCTGCGATTACTTATTTATTTTAAATAGCCCTTTAAAAAATATAGATCCTGAAATACAGCGAAGAAGTTTGATTATTATTTAAAGTGATAAAGGAAACCCTTGTTCGTTGCGTGGGTTTCCTTGCACCTAGTCCTAAAAATAGAAAGTCACTATTATACCTACACGATCACAACTGAGCCCTTTTACACCTTAGCATTGTTAAGAATTATTGAAAACTATATTTTCAAGCATCCAATCATGCTTGGATGCAGGCTTCATAAATTGTACCCAAATCAGAGTCGTCTTAAGAACCCTAAGCATTTAGCAGAATTTTTGATTACTTCAAATATAACTGAGATCTTTTCAATATCGTTGATGCCGTTACCATTCAAGGAAAATGGGGAATATTGAGTTTTAATGACAAAAGACAGCATTGGGTTTTCGATGCATTGGATTATATTCGGCTTATATTAACCCATGCAACATTCCCGTCAAAGTCAGAATTCAAAGAGCTAATCAAACGCAACCATTCGACATCCGAAGAGCAGGAGCGTTGTTTTAGAAACAAATATTAGATGCTAAGGGCATATTCTTCAGCAAAGCAGTTAAGAGGATTAGTAATTTAAGAAAAGATACCTTTGATGAAAATGAGGAACGGAAACAAAACGGAGCCCTGTGGCACAAGTATCAGACTTCAACCATCTAATAAAACTAGTAATGAACGGTCTGAAAAGAAGTTTCTAATCTAATAACGAGGAGAGTTAAAAGCTTTTAAGGCTCTGACTTGTGATATGCTTTTTTCTTTAGATCTGCGGGATACCAACGCTGAAAAGAATGTAGAAAGCTTATTGGCGTTGCCAGCGGGCACTTCTCTTTTGCCAAGCATTTAAACGTGTTAGGCTTTAGTGATACCACACTCTGTGATTCTTGTGGAGAAGATGAGGACACCGCAGAGCATTTCCTCTGTGAATATTCTTCTTTTTCTCGCATGAGGTTACAGATACTCGGCGCAGACATGGTGAGAGCTGGTAAATTAGGCTCCTTATCATGGAACATCTGGAAAGCTTTAACAAATAGAAGGTTGCTAACTGGTAGTACAATGGACCGGTATTTAGGTCTGAGTGCTCCAGCTGGTATTTTAAAAACCTCATAAAAAAAAAAATACCAACGCTGGCGAATACTGGCATCCACCTAAATTGTTCACCATCTGTCAGATACTGGAACCAACAGCTCAAACGCCGGCAAATCAACAGTCGAATACTGGCATTGACAGCTCAATCGCTGGCAAATCAACAGTCAAATACTGAACTGTCTTTAAGAAGACTTGATTACAAAGTGGGAATCTCTGGGAACACTATGAACCACTGATTTCCATTTCCTACTGTAAAATGATACCTTTTGAACACTGACTCCTAACGCCTCCTTTTTTTCAATATGCCTTATAAAATTACCTGCACTGTGATTTCAATGGCAGTGAATGGAAAATACCGTGTGTTACTGTTGATGTTTTTTTTTTTTTATAATAAAATTATAAAAAGTGTTCTCAATATTATAGAGAGCTGAGAGAGAACGAACTGGGGCCTGTAACACAAAACAACAAGTCTACAAGTTAAAAACAACTTGTAGGATTTACATTTTTACACTTGCAGAAAAGCAAGAAGCTTGAAATTTTTTACACTCCTCATAATTCACTTGCATTAAAAGTACTTGTAGGTTTATGTCACAGGCCCCTGATATTTGTTGGCATAACTATACACAAATGCTACTGGCAGTCATTGCATTGCAATCCCAATACTGACTAGAAAAAAAATATTGTGAAGTAAAGAACAATTTCAATAATGTTGTTTAAGCTTTTCTTGAAAATCCAAAGACAAAAAACTGTTTTTGAATTATAGAGTAGTTCGTAATAGGTGGCGCGAAACTTCTGCTTCTTCCTGAAGAAAATGCAAATTGAATTCTTTGGAAAAGATATTAGGGCATTTTATTTTCTTTAAAACTGAAAAGAAAAGTTAGTGTTTTATACTCGAGATACTATTGTAACTCCATTCCAAGGAAAGCCTTAACATAACCAGAAATATGTTCTCTTCAACCAATGTTCTAGGCAAACCTTACTGTACTATTTATGGCTACTTTCAACTTACGTAAGGAGACGCTTAGGTCACAGAAAACTGGGTATGCATAAAAAATGATTGGGAATAAAAGTGACTTAACCAGCATTGCCTTAGTCTTGAAAGGAAGACAGTATTTGATATAGAATACGGAGGGATAGTATCCGTATATCTTGGATATTATTTTAATAATATGATTTCCCCAGATAAGATTTTGGTTAGATGCAACACCGAGATTTTTTACACTGCTGACGTAGGGAGAGTTTTGGTAGGTTTTGGGTGTCAATACTTAAGCGACTAATTAATATGGCTTGACTTTTAATGGAGTTCAGCATAAGCTTACTCTTTCTCGACCAAGAGGCTATCGAGCTAAGGTCTTCATTAATTCGCTCAGTGGCATCAAGTTGAGGCTAGCTAAAATGCATCTGCACATCATCAGCGTACATTTGGACCTTACAGCATTTCAAAATTGAGGGAATGTCATTATTGAATAAGGTAAACAATAGTGGACCTAAGATGGATCCTTGTGGGACATTTTTTAGTTGCAGTAGACAGCTTGTGAGCGACCTGTCAGGTAACTTTCCATAAGTTTTAATGCTAATGAATGAGCATGTTGTGAGGAACTGTATCAAAGGCTTTTGAGAAATCAAGCAATACAAGAGAAGTTACATGACCTTCAGTCAGTTTCATTCGAATGTCATCTACCAAGTTTATGAGTGCCGAAGTACAATTGTGGTTTGGTCTAAAACCGGATTGCTCAGGTGATAAGAGATTAAACTCATTGAGAAAAGAGTGCACCTGCTTGCTCAAAAGTTTCTCAAAAACCTTCGAGAGAAAAGGCAGAATCGATATAGGTCGATAAGATTTATTGCTAGGCAGTATTTTTAAGGACAGGGATAATTTTGGAGATCTTCCAGGAAGACGGATATGTGGAGTAGGTTAATATGTTGTTAAAAATATATGTAATTTTGGAGAGCACCTCTCTCAGGTATTGCCAAGGAATTGGCAAGTCCTCCGATAGTGAATTCATTGTCATGAAAAGCGCTTTCTCGATAAGCCGTTCAGAACGGGCAGAAAATTGTAGGTCCACTCCATTCCCTCACAAGGTAATGGTTGTGAAAAATGCGTTAGGCCCCGGGACTCCTCGTTCTGTTGGGCCACCACATTTATTTATCACTTCTACCGGGCATCCCGAGTTGCACACATTTATTTGCTTTGGTTTCTAAATTGGCAGGTCTTTCGCTTGTGATTGTCTATTAGACGATTTGGGGTATAACTGTGGTCAGTACAAGGAATAGACTTACTTTTTGCGTAATGCTTCCAAATTTATTTCGAAAATCATGGTTAAGCTTCCCGCCCCGATGCTACCTTTACAGTTCGTTGTTGTACCTCCGTAACTTTGCGTTTAGGCTTCTAAAGTGATTTTTTAAAGGTTTGGTATTCAATTTGGCAGCACTGTTTCTGGTGATTGTCAATTTGACAACTAGAGTAAATTTCCTGTCAGTACGTTTCGCCAATTCACAATAGACTTTTCTCAGAACAACGCTCGAAAGATTGATCGCAAATTGGACTCCGGTCCGATTGTGTTACATTCGAGCCAGCACTGGCCATAAGAATACCTTTCATTTAAAACCAATACCCAAACCTTCGAAATCTGATATTTACAATCAATACCGCCACTCGTCGACGCACTTACCAGAAGCTGGTAGTTGTTTGGTGTCATATAGACGAAAATGTCATTGAAACACAACAAGGCCACATCACTGTTAAGACCTTAAGCCAGAAATAGCTGCTGCAAACGAAAACGCTTAATCACCACTCCTCATCAATTTAAAACATCATGTCCGATGAAATTCATACTTGCAAGTGGGTGTATACGAGTATAATACGCAAACACTCCCCAAGATTGCATTCAACCTTCAAAACAAAGAAAATTCCACTGTCATTTCAATTACAGTCCATTAATAACAAAAAAAAAAAATTCTTCAAGAGCGCAGTATATTTTCCATTCTATTAACTTCCCTTTTCCATATCTGGTCGCCAGATATTAAATATTAAACTGTCCGTGTGCATTACTTCCAAGATTCAAGTCAACAATGAATACTCACCATAGTGTCTTGTATTTTTCACCTCTAAATGCCATGAAATTGTCACACTGTCACAATTTCCGTGTTTATTCATATAAAGATCTCAATTCAAAAAAACTGTTATGGGCTTTTAACAAAAGAATCTTTAAAATCTATAAGCCATTGAATGAGGAAATCAATTTCCTCTCAAGCAACGAGTCAAACAAATAATAAACAAACAAAAATATCAGTGTGGTGAGTATCAGAAATATTTTCATTATTCCATGTGTCACCGTAGTGTAGTGTGGTTTGTCTTGTAGAATTGCATTGTATTTTTTTTTTTTTTTTTCTATTTCTTAACTGAATAACAATGTAAAAAACTTTTCCCATACTCTTTAAGTTTGGTTCTTGGCGTTCATTTAAGGTCTCCTTGAACTGACAAAGGCCAGAACCAGCTTTATTGTAATATGTACCTCATAGACTACAGACGACGACGACGACGACGACAATGATTTCTCTTTTCTCTCAGTTAACCAATCCCCATTTCAGTTTTTCTTCTTGTTTTTTACATTATTTTTCGATTCTCACAAGGAAATCGCTTTAAGAATTTGATTTTCTCGTTTATTCGTTCTTGCGATGACTAAAATGAAAACAGAAAATAGAATTTGGCATTCAGCCAACTATGGTTTGGGAAGAGAATCTTCTGCTTCTTCTCGATTCTTTTTTTTTTTTTTTTTTCTTATATGTATGCGCAACTTGGCCAGCCAGGCGTGTAACTATAGCCCCGGCGAATTGAAAATAAGAGGAAAAAACTGCACTCCTAGAGCAGAGGACATGGGGGTATGCTAAGAAGGACGATTACAAAACAACATTTGTGTCGTATATTCACTTCCCTAAATACAACAAAAGTGCTTTGAAAGTTATTTCGAAATTGCATTCATTATTGAGTTGTTGACACAGTTTGGCTGTGTTTACAAAGTCCAATCAGTGCTTTTCAGAGTATTCTGAATTTTATGATTTGGGAAATAAGGCAATGAAATGTGTATATTGAGTTCAGTTGTTGCTCTGCTATGGTTACTGCTGTCTAACGGGGACAGTGAGTTTTCCTAAAAACGTGCCAGACGTGCTCAAACTTTTTAATATTCATTTTGAACTTGAGTTGCGATAGCTTTATGTAGCCGTGGTGAAATGGGAAGAGTGTCGAAAAATTGGGGAAATCGTTCGAAATCCAAATCACAAAAACAAACGTGCGATAACATTGATGAAATCAGATGGTACACCTTGGTGGGTATTTATGCGTATGTATGTGGGAGAAATGTGCCGTACTAATGGACACGAAGCATTTTTGAAGAATACTTCTAGGGTGGGTCATATACGACGGCGAGTCCAATAAGTTCGTGACATTTTAAATTTCTCACCTCTAAATTGAAATGACAGCACTGCATACATCTGTCAGTTGACTCTTGTCAAAAATTGAACAAGCTGCGGGATTTAGTTTGTTTTTGACAGCCGTTAATACCAGGATACCGTGTTGACTGTCAATAAGATAGTGACTTTTTGAATTTCCCGCCTGTTAATTCAAATGGCAACACTGCTCACATCTGCCAGTTAACTCTTGTCAAAAATTTAACAAGCTGCCGCATCTAGTTTGTTTTTGACAGCCGTTAATATCAGGCTACCGTGTTGACTGTCAATAATTTCGTGACTTTTTGAATTTCCCGCCTCTTAATTGAAATGGCAACACTGCTCCCGTTAACAAGCTGCGACATTTAGTTTGTTTTTGACAGCCGTTCATATTGCGTATACTGAAAAAATGGAAAAAAGTGATTCAAACCGAGAAATCTACTGATTTGACTGCTATTTGGTTTCCGATGTGTTGTAGTGGATCCACGTTTCGTCCACGGTTACGAAACGGCGCAAAAACTCGTTCATATTGCGATTGAACAACGCCAAACATTCCTGCGATAGTGTCACACGGTTTTCCATTTTAACGGCTGTCAAAAACAAACTGTGTGTCACAGCTTTTCTATTTTTGACAGGAGTCAACTGACAAATGACTATTGACAAAAACAGTGTTACCATCTCCTCTTTGTGTCTTGCTAAGAAGGCTCTAGAGGCCAACACAAGAATCGTGAGCGATTGTAAACAGCTCAGTTTTAAGACCTTACTGCTGTTTACTTTCTGTGGCTCTTGCTCTTGACGGCTCGCAGCCTCGACTAATAGGCCCCTCGAGCCAGTCTTCGGTATTAGCCACGGAAAGGCTTGCTGTCAAACAAAACACGTTTTCAGAGCTCCACTTAGATTGCTTTAAGTGGTGCGAATAATGTTTTAAGGATAAGTTTTAACTGCCATGCCGCGTTAAACAAAGATGTGCTGCCTTATCCCTTCTTAGGTGTATTATCAAAAACTTGACGAGCTTGTACGCTTTTTGTCTAAATGATAAACGCGCTCTAGAAGCTGGGTAGTCATACCTTTCTGATGAATTCAATGTTGATATAGTTTGCCCTAAAGGCAGCAAGATTCGTTTACAAATTTGCTCCAGCTACAACTCGGCAGCTCGCTATACAGCCAGTCTTGGATCCAGATATGTGTCACGAGGAACCCCACAAGGAGGTATCCTCTCACCCCTTCTCTGGATACCGGTCATGAAAGAGATCCTCACAACTCCTTTGCCGATGGCTTGATTCTTCTGGCGGGGAAATTTCCTACCACTATAAACAAACAATTGGATAATGCACTAACCAAGGTCTGAGCTTGGACAAAAAGATACGGCCTTGCAGTTAACCCCCTCAAAACAGATTTGGTACTCTTCACCAATTGAACAAAACTACCTATCGTTGAAACACCAAGATTAAATGGAACCCCACTTAAATTGTCTGATCAAGCAATATACTTAGGAGTGATCTTAGACAAAAACTGAACTGGAGCCCCAAAATACGAGAAAGATACAAAAAGCTATGATAGCACTGTATTCGTGTAACAGGATTTTTGGCAAAAATTGGGGACCAAATCCTAAAATCGTAAGACCCATTCTATCATATGGCAATTTGGTCTGGTGGAAGGCGCTGAAAAATCCACGCATTAAAAATCTCTTACCAAAGTAAAAAGAATAAACTGATTCGCGTCACTGGAGCAATGAAAACTACACCAACCGCGAGCACATGACGATACCAATCACTTCCTTCGTCACTTCCAAGTAATCTGCCACACCACGAAAAAATTTCTAGGCAGTTATATCTTCAACGAAGTAGAAGAATCATCAGACACTCCAAGAAGCAGCCTGATGAACTTCATTAAGGCCACAAAATGGTTAAAAATTGACCATCCATAAACTCATAGGGTTGTAGGACTGTGGCGGAAATAAAATCAACTATCAGTCCATTGTACGTAACCTAACCTAGCCAGCAGATATGTGGCTGATGCCGCACCGTCCACAAAATGCCGAATCGCGTCCACACTATGCCGAGCGGCTTCAATCGGCACATGCCGATCGGCAAAACCGACTTAGTGTGGACGAATTCGAACCGAATGAAATGGATCCCTATGCCGGTCGGCATAGTGTGGACGCACCTTTAGAACACAATTCTACGAAAATTGTCATACTAATGCTGAATACTTTCGTCGCGCAACTCTAACCGGCACATGCATCATTGAATTGCAGGACAATAGCTGTTTACTTCGTCACTATAGACCGCCATCTTGAAAAACTCAGCAACTTTTTTGGAAGATAGGCCCCGACTCATAGAATCCGTTGCGTCCGTTCGCTGCCGGATTCAACTGACAGCTCGATTAAATACACACGATCTTATGAGAGGTGACCCATAAGCATCGGATGCAACGAACGCAACGCAAAAAGTAGCCCAACTTTTAACTTTTGCATCCGGCAGAACTGATGACATGCGCAATCAAAGCCAATTTGAAGTTTTCTCTTCACACCGCAACGGATTCTGTGGGTCACCCCAATCCGTTGTGTCCGGTAAAACTCACTGCTGTCAGTTGAATCCGGCAGCGAACGGACGCAACGGATTCTATGGATCGGGGCCTGATCTCAAATAGCAGGTAGCAGCGCGACTGGTGTTGGTGACAACCCCTTTGCTCCTCAAAATCTTTTCTACAAGCTTAAAGATATGTGCGCGACTGAGAAAGAGTAACCCTAAAGAGTTGGTAGCTAAGAAAAAATGTCTTCGAATTGACGGAACTAAAAAGCTTCACTCTTTTCAATGAAAGGGTGACATTCAACCCTTCTGATGCTTGACCCATTCATTACTTTGACTCACTTAACGTTGTCCTTCATTTCAATCCCTCAGCTTCAAATTTTCTTTCATGAACATTCAAAAACTGTCGCTATAATTCGATTTCAAATTACAAAGATTCCCATACATTGAAAACAAACAATAGCATTCATTGCTTGAATATCATGTCGCGAAAAATAAATTCGTCTTCCGTGTTGACATCAGTGTATGTGTGTGTAAATAAGTAGCACTTTTTAGCGAGTCGTTTAAACCCAACACCCTCTGTTGTTGTGTGCGTTCATTGATTTGCATGCATGAGTTGAATTTCACTTTTTTAAGTGTTCTTTTCTATTAAAAATGAAAAAGAGAAAAAACTATACGTTCATCAAACGTAACAAAAAATTTGCAATTGAATGAATTGTGCACTAGAAAAACACGTAAACTTGACGTGATGGGTGTTACTTTGATTGTTTTCTTCATCTTTGTTGATTGTTGTTGTTGGTACTGTTGGCAACATTTCAAAAATCAAAAATCGTTCTCGATTTTGTAATTTATTTTTAGATGTAATTTCATTTACACAACACTTATGGCATTTGTGTGTGGGATTTTTCGCGTTCGTGTTTGGTTTGATTGTAGCTTCCTTGTTTGTTGAGTTCAAAAGCAAAGCAACGGAAACCAAAACATAAGTGCAGAACGATAGAAAATCGATTGATTTTTGTTTGTGATGATGAGGCTAATTTTCTGTTATTCTGTTACTAGGAAAGTTTGGAAATAAAGAAATTATGTTCCTTTTAATTGAGGCTGAAAACTTTTTTTATGTCTTTATTTGTCCTTATTTTTTGGAACGATTTAAGGTGTGGGGTGTGGCACAACAAAGGTGCACTACAGTCTGTTGATTTGTAAGTCAGAAAAGAATGACCTCAATTTAACATTTGGTTCGAGTTTTGATCACTTCAGTGTCTTTCTATTGTCCGGCAAAACATAACAAGACTTTTGCCAATATGTCACATCCATGTTATGTTAAGAGACAAGTGAGTCTCTTCTATGGAGTTGATTAAAAAAAAGCTAAGACTAAAAACGTATGAAAACGACAAAAAAAAGAAGTCACCTGAAATTGATCGCGAAGAAGCGATTGTCAATTTGACTATCACTTTTTGTGGCATGGACCATCAGCGATCTTTTATCACTGAGTCGTTTACACCCCAAATTGTTATTTCGAATGAATATTTTTCTGTTTGGAACTCATATAGAACCAATCTTCCAGCACTGGGTTTTGTCACTTCTTCAACTTGATCTATAAGATGTTCGATGAAATGGGCGTAAGTAGAATACTCTCACCTCAAAATTCATATAAATGCACAAGGCAGACTCCAAAACCAATCAACCATCAATCAGAATGACAGAATATTGTGATCGATCTAAGACACTTTTCCAGTATTGCTCTGAAAGGTTTAAAAAAAATCGCCAGGGTGACAAACGTCGAACTCAAGCCTGCAAAAACCAATTGCTTTGTATTTCTCGCGAATGACTTTTGACTTCACCAAAAAAATAAAAATATGGATGAGTTTGGGGGCACGGTTGCCACTTGACAAAAAAATCTGTGTCCAAAAATAAAAATTACTAATCACAGTGGTACCCGTGGCGTGATGGTTAGCATGTCCACCTGCTAACCCAGAGGTTTCTGGTTCGAGTCCCAACAGATGCACGGGTATCGCCATTCGCGAGGAATTGGCAAGTCCTCCGTTTGAAAATTTATTGCCATGAAAAGCGCCTTCTCAGTTAGCCGTTCGGAACCGGCAGAAAATTGTAGGTCACCTCCATTCCCTCACAAGGCATGGTTGTGAGAAATGCGCTTGGCCCAGGGGCTCCTCGCTCTGTAGCGCCACCCTATTTATTTATTTATAATCACAGCTTCAAATGACCAAAATAATGATTACTTGTGATGAAGAAAGAGAAAGGAAGGAAAGAACACCAAGTTCTTAAACAGAAAAAGCAGCATGAAAAGCGCTTGATTAAAGAAACATAAAGAAATATCCTTAGAGTTTGTGCCAAAAGCTAAAAAAGTCATTCCTGGGTGGAAAACCAAGCCCGTAGACAACCAAGGATGGTAGAAACGCAGTATTTTCTGATGATCTGGAAAAACTACTTTTGCAGATTCAACTTAGACGATGATCAAAGAATGCCATACTCCAGACCTTTAAGAATTTATTGCTAAGCTCGTAAGATGAAAACTGCCTTGTCACTCGAAAGCATTCGTTCCCTTAAGAACACCCAAATTAAATCGAGTTGAGCCGCTGTTAGTGGTTAGATTGGGGCGCGTCTGTACGCACAACCGCGTGCTGTTGTCATCTGTGGGTCTTTTGTGGGTATATCAGCTGACGGTCTTTATAACCAATGCTGCAAAGTGTAGTGTTTTGTTTCTTTCGTTACTTTCTTCGAAAGAAAAACTAGAAATCGATATCGGAAGAAGTTTAAAAAAACTGGAGCCGGAGAATTTTACTCATTTTACTGCTCCGCAGATAAACCGACTATATAGTTGGTTGAATTTCTCAAAAAACTGTGTTAGCTTAAATCTAATAAAACTACATTTGTACACGGCCTCGACGCCGTAATTTTCAAGGCAGCTAGAGATTAGCTTCAAAAGAAAATTATCCAGCTGGATGATTTAGTCGAGAGAAAGCATGTTCAATGAATGGACAATGGAGAACCTTATCTATGTAAACGTCTGAGAACTCCCCCACGTCAACAAATTCGCACATCACACGGAAGATCTTGGTAAAATCAAGCTTATGACAGTATTGACAGAAGCATGGTGTACAGCGTCAAAGAAAGCGTCTACATACATACATACATAGAATGGCGCAACAGAGGGAGGAGCCCTTGGGCCTAGCGCATTTCTCACAACCATTATCCTTGTCAGGAAATGGAGGGGACCTACAATTTTCTGCCGGTTCCGAACGGCTAATTGAGAAAGCGCTTTTCATGGCAAGGAATTTACTAACGGAAGACTTGCCAATTCCTCGCGAAAGGTGATACCCGTGGAAAAACATTTTTGCCTCTGCTGGGATTCGAACCTCGAACCTTCCCAGCCAAAACCTAGTTTTACTTCAGGGTGAGTTGATGGCAGTCCCAGAACTTTTTCAAAAGAAGGCATTTTGGCTACCTCAGAGCAATCCCTGGGCTCGAAGCTTGAATAAACGAACTTATGAGTGCACTTCTTACAACAACAGCTTTTTCTATAAATTTCATTTTTGAGAACCTAAGAACTGAAGTATTTTTCTTGTTTCATTTCGTTGAAAAAATGACCAAATGAAATAAAAAATGGCCAACAACCAAGTGAATAAATAATGACCAGATTTGGTCATAAATGACCAAAATGGCAACGTGGGCCCAAAACAGGCGGGAAAAATTAATTCGTTGAAGTGTGGATTGTATGTGGAACGCGAATAAAGTTTGACAGGTGGTAGGTACCTACCAAATTTTTATTCGTGACGAAAAATCAGTATGAACTAAATTTTCATCCTTTTCATGGGAACTCGCGAAGAATCTGGGATTGTAAGGTGTTAAAAATCATTTTTCTTGATTTGATATGAGAACAACGAACCAATGAATGTTCTTCAGTTTTGCCATTTCTTTCACATGGTTGTTTTCTATTCGTTGCGAATTCGACAAAAACAAAAATAATTTTTGCTGCTGAATACGCTCGAAAGAAAGAAGTGCGGATTGCATGCGGAACCCGAAAAACGCAAACGTTCTTAGTAACAAATAAAAATTTCGAGACAGGCAGTTTCTTTTCCCAAATTTTTTAAATCTAGGCAAACAAAAATCAATTTTATGCATCTTAGCTTCGACATAAGCCATATTTTTATGAATTTCTTAACAAATAATTTGTTATTGTTTATTATTTTGGAGTTGAAATAGAAGTCAAAAAGACATGGAAGGATCAAGAAGAATCAGTGAACCGTACAACAGCATCTAACTGATGAGCCCACTGTCGTACCTGGGCAAAACTCCAATTTTTAGAGTACTAGTCACTGGATCTTCTTGGTCCTTCCATTCCTTTTTGAATTTTTCTATAGTTTGTGAAAAGTTTAGGATCGCAACGAGCTGTTAATCACTTTTCAAATTTTTTCCGCGTTCGTTGTACGGAGATCATGTGGAAATTTCTTAATCCAGCTGTCTTCGCCTATGTCGAGAAAAAAGCATATTGGATGATAAAGGTATTTTGGTTTTGTACTTAAAGGGATTCAATCTATAGCCTAGACTTTTCTATCTGAGCGAAGAAAGCTGTTGCAAAATATTAAAAAACTATACCACACCTTTTTGAGACTAGCGCTATCTAATTTTTCCGAATCCTGAAGTGAGTCTTATCGTATCTTATTTCAAGACTGCTCAAGTCTGAATTCTGAGAAGTCGTTCTGTTCGTTGTGCAAGCAGCTCATTAATTAGAGTATTTCTACACATCATCTAAAAATCCAGAACACAAAAAAAAAAAACGAATGTGTCGTGTTAAGACTTTCACATCACATCCACGTTCTCAAAGTTTAGCAAAATATTAGCAAAACACTCACGTTGCTTGCACTTCCGAGTACAGACCAGTTTTAATGTGATGCATCATTTGAGAAAAACAAAATTCCCAATCCTCAATACATCACCGACCGACACACCAGCCAGGCAGACAACACGAAAACTTATCAATAGACACAAACAAAATCCACAGACGGACAACGTGCCACTTAATAAAAAATGCAATAACCTTTGCTATCTCGGTGCTGGAATAACAATTATATATCAATCATATGATGCAATTTATAAGCGAAACAGTCAGCATTCTCATATGCGCTCCATGTATTGCAACTATGTACTACTTACCAAGCAAGTTCTAAATTAAATTATGCCTGACAAAAAAAAAGCCGAGAATTAATTTGGAAATGCGTTCAAATTATGCACACCGCGGAGAGAATGTAATTAGATCGCAATGCACGCTTATGTTTGTAACCTACAACACTGCTGTGTGTTTTCAAAATCAGCAAAGACAAGAAAGATGAGACACTCAACCGGAAATCGAACGAATAATGAAGCGAGTGTATAGTTAGTGTTAGTTGTGGAAACTTGAGAAAAGTTTGCGGACGGCCAGCAGAAGATGATTGATCCTTATTTGGCAGTGGGTTCCAAAATGTATTTTAGACACATGGAAATCGCAGTCACTCTCATTACTTTGCCCCAAAGCTACTCAAATTTGAGTTCGAATTTCTTATTTGTTATGACGTCCTTTGACCGCGTGAAGGAAGTTATCATTGACATGCGCCAGTACTTTATATTGCTTCGATGGAAACACGTGTAGATAAAAAAATCACCATACACAACACAGCTTGGTATTTCTAATAAATACGATCGTTTTGAAACAGATGGTCTGCGTCACAGTTATCTCAAGTTAAGATTGCTTATCTGATTTGATAATAATCAATTCGAATCTGAATTAAGAGTCGTTTTATCAAGTTCCGAAGTGACACATTTGTTTTGCAGAAACGTGGTGATTGTGTTTGTTTATTTTTATTAAGTTCACTTCCCGACGGAACTTTCTGCTGCGGAGAACAAATAAAAAGCTTTTTTTTCCGTCGCGTGTAGGAAGTATGAGTGTTTGATAAAACTCTGTCTAATAAACCTGGGTGTACAGTCTCAAAAGAACAGCAATACTTTGATTCCGAAATCTGGTTTTCTGAATAGTTAAGATTATCAATAAGTCCACCAACGCACCAACAGACAACGAGGGAGAAAGATACTGATAGAGACAGGGAGAGCGGAAGAGAGGGAGAGAGGGAGGGAGGGAGAGAGGGAGGGAGGGAGAGAAGGAGAGAGGGAGGGAGGGAGAGAAGGAGAGAGGGAGGGAGGGAGAGAGGGAGGGAGGGAGAGAGGGAGGGAGGGAGAGAGGGAGAGAGGGAGGGAGGGAGAGAGGGAGGGAGGGAGAGAGGGAGGGAGGGAGAGAGGGAGGGAGGGAGAGAGGGAGGGAGGGAGAGAGGGAGGGAGGGAGGGAGGGAGGGAGAGAGGGAGAGAGGGAGAGATGAAGAGACAGACATACAGACAAATTGACAAACAGACAGAAAGACTGACAGAGAGAGAAAAAGCAAAAAGGAGCCAGAGAAAGAAACCGAAAAAGATCCAGAGAAAGAAAGCGAAAAGATTCAAAGAAAGCCAAAGGAGCCAAAGAAAACCAAAAAAAGCATAAAGGAGCTAGAGGCAGAAAGTGATAAAGATCCATAAAAAGAAAAAGAAGCTCTTTTGCCAAATAAAATGTCATCTGATGTTTCACATTTATGAGCAGTTGAATATTAAAGTTGGGAAGATTGTCTTCTTAAGGACACCATAAAAGAATAGCTTCTGTTTGTTTGCGGAGATTTAAAGGACACTTCTGGAAGACAAACGAAGACTGCTATCTCTGTTATGGGATACAGTACCAGAAGTCCCTTGTTGAAAATAGAAGAATTGCACCCAACTCCGAGCTCAAAGCACGGAGAGCATGTAACAGGAGCTTAAAGAAATTTCTGGTGCGCCAGCTGAATTCTCTGATAGGTGCGAATAATATTTAGACTATCTGAACAGTGGGTTTTAAACGGGTAATTTAACAACAGAAGCAATGCAAAGTATAGGTAGCTTAATAGACAAACACCAACATTTCTAAGGGGGTTTACAAGTTATGCTATTGAATTTAAAAAAGGCATTCGATCGATAACCACAAGATCTGAATTGGACGGCTTTCGATAATCGAGGATTTCCGAGGGCTTAAATGCCCAGAATATGAATGAAGTAACACGTACAAAGGAAGGATTTTCAGTGGGAGTTACCGAAGTAATCCACGTTACAGCAGGTGTAAACATTTTGACTCTTTTATTACTATGTTCTTGACTATACTTGCTCCTGACGATGCAGCGAGGAAACTACATCCATTCAAGGAGCACTTGACGAATGGGTGGATGCTTCACAAGGAATCAGCATCGTCTAAGAGCTTGTGTTGTTCGTTTTCTGGTCCAAACATGTCTTTTCCAGAGAGTCAATTTACATGGAAACGTGCTTTTCAAGTCTAAAATTCTAAAATTAATTCTAACATCATTGTACTACCGACGCTTACTGAAGTCAATGCGGCGTACGCCAAAGGTGGATCGCTAGTGTAAGAGAGATAAGTTCTCCTAAAGCCGAGGAAGAAGAGCTGCATCAAATATTCTTTGCGACATAAATTTACCATTTTTTTTTTTTTGTTTTATACTTTAAAAACAGGCTCCTACTTTGGAAACTCACCTGAAATTAAAAGAAAAGAAAAAAACAAAGTCAGTATTGGTTGAAAGAAATGTAAACGTACAAAAAGAATAAAAATAATTTTCACATTCAAATCGACTTTTGGTTATGGAAAAGAATCTTGTAGTCGAAGCAAACCATAGAAATCGCTAGCTAAGGCAGAGGAACTCTTGAACAAACCATTAGCTAGCCTAAACTATGCGGTCACCTACAAAAAGGAAGCTACGACTAAGGCATTGCCATATAAGAGGAATTTTTCCACGGGTATTGCTTTTCGCGAGGAATTGGCAAGTTTTCTCCGTTAGTAAATTCATTGCCATGAAAAGCGCTTTCTCGATAACCCGTTCGGAACCAGCAGAAAATTGAAGGTCCCTTCCATTCCCTCACAAGGCATAGTTGTGAGAAATGCGCTAGGCCCTGGGGCTCCTCGCTCTGTTACGCCACCCTATTTATTTACTTTTAAATAGGGTGGCGCAAAAAAGATCGGGTGTTCTCGGGACCAAATTAATTTTAAGTCCTACGATTTCATGAAAATTCCGAACAGCTTAAGAGAAAGCGCTTTTCATGGCAGTGTTATAACACTGGGAGGATTTATTACATCCTAGCGGAAGGCAAAACCCGTGAAAAAATAATTTTATGTTTCTGAAGGATGGGATTCTAACAAGCGAATCCCACGTAACATGCAGACATGCAAACGATTTTGCCACGGGCACGACCTTCCACTGATCTTCAAAAAAACTTCCTGCTGACGCGACGGTCCGCATTATGTTGCCTTACAGATATTTGGCTGTTGCTTTTCAGGCTTTATTTTTTTATTTAACAGGCCTTCATTTGTTAAACATACTGATCTTCAAGAAGTATTTGTCTTAATCTTCAATGAATTTTCGACTGATCTTCAATGAGCCTTCGACTGATCTTCAAAAAGCTTTCTGTTGAACTTTGATGACCCTTTGACTGATCTTAAACAAGACTTCGACTGATCTCTAAGAAACGTTTCTAATGGTTTCCGACACTGGCCTGTAACACAAAAATACAAGTACTTGTATTACAAGTGAAAAATGACAAGTGTAAACAAAACTGCTAGTCCACAAAAAGTGTAATAGACATAGTCCAACAAGTGTTTTTTGGCTTGTAGTTTTGTGCTCTAAGCCCCAGGTCTTCAGTTGTTCAGTGACAGGTCATTGAATGATCATCTAGAAGCCTTCGACTAATATATAAATATCTGTGTTTGGTTTTCAAAGCGTGTGCATTTGGTTTTTGACAAGTCTACGTCGAGTTCTTAATAGTCAATCAGCTGTAAAACATAGCTTCAGCTATTGTTAAACATGCCTTCGATGGATCTTCAAGAAGCCTTCGACAACTTCTTATCTTTAGTTCTAAGAAACCTTTGACTGTGCGTGTAGAAGAAATAAGTCGGTCCAAAAGAAGTTTTAGATAGGTTCTCAAAACGACTTTCAGCTGCTCTTCTAAAGGATTTCAACTAGTCCTCAAAAAGCGTTCAGCTTATTGAAAATTGATTTTGCATTGGATCTTAAAAATTTCTGATGGTTCTTAAAAGACCTTAACTGGTCTCCAACGTTCAGCTGGATGCGGACAGCCTTGATTCACAACCATTCACCATTTGGTTCTCACCGTTCTTTCTTCAGACTTCAGAAGAAGCAAAACATGAAGCAGCAGTAACCTTGAAACACCTTGCATAGACTACAGCACTGTCTCAAAATATTCTTAAAAGTTGCCTTACAATTGGTGACTGGTCGCAAAACAGTTGCTCAGCATAAAAACGATATTTCACTTTTTCCCTGCTGGCATTGTTAACACAAAAATCGAACTCATTCCCTGAATAACTTCAATTAGTTCTTTGGACTTCGTGTCACTGTCAAGCTCGTCAAATTCCCAGAAAGTCGTTCCCTATTCTCCAACTTATTAAATTTTACACGAAATAACTACGCTTTGGTTAATTCATACCACACTTGAATTAAATCTGATTCATAAAGTATATTTAATTAACTATCGGCAGTGACTTCCGCAAACAATGACCATCAGTACAACACCCTGTACACATTAAATCCCTTATATGGTGTACGAACTCGCGGCCATGAATTAATCACACGATCAACAATCTACGATCGATGAACGAACGATATAAATGTGCGACACATAGCACAACTACAACTACTATTCTCTCAGATACTCGTACTTACTCCACCATCGCAATCTTAGTGTTCTCATTGCTTCCTCATTGCTTAAATGATCATCATCATCATCATCGATCGTGCGTTGTCGCTTGTCGATCGTCACCGGCTATTCAGAACAAAGAAAATGAAATAATAAAAAAAAAAAAAAAAGCAGCAACACACGTTGCGGATGTTTTCTTCTTTAGCTAGAAAATATTGGCAGCAGTAGCCGACGACAGTTGGTACTTGGTATGAAAGAATTCGCAATGTTCTCTGTGCGTGTGTGTGTGTGTTTCGTTTTAATTTAATGCGAAGAACAAAATAAAGGTTTAAAAAAAGTAAAGAAAAGAAAAAAACAAACAAAAGAAAGAACCCAATGGTTTTACTTGTTTTTCCATTTATGTCAACCATACTTTTGAAGAGTTCAGTAGAATGAATGTCTGGCTTCTGCTTCTGAGGTCCGTCTGAATATGTTGACCTCTCAGTAAAAGTCCTTGGCTTATCTGTATATGGAGTTATTGATGCATTCGTTTGTAGATAAAATTCCTGTATTTCTGTATTGATCATTTGTATTTCTAGTAAATTATAATTTACAGGCAAAACAAAGTGTAAAAAGCACACAATAAATGTCAACAATTTTCTAGTAGCGTGTTTAATATAACAACGTTAAACGTTTTTGAAGCTACGAGACACGAAGTATGTGTCATAATTTTCATTTTTACTGTGAGTAAAAAAGAGAACTTTGCTTCTTGAAAAAAGTGCATTGCAATCAGTCTCTGTTGTCTGCTGTTAATTGAGTCAGACAAACAACAAAATATCACACGCTCTTTGCAGGTTTTTCATTAGAACTAGTTATAAGAATTCGATCGCTGTCAAAAAATCTTTAACTTTTCAACTAGCGCTCCATGCTTAAACCAGATTAAAAGAATAAGAAGCACATTACCAGTCGAAGTATTGGTCCTTCGAGCCGGATAAAGGCTTCGATCGCTGTTCAAAAAAGCATAAGATATTTCAAACAGCGCTCCGCGGTTTCACCAGATTACAAGTTTAATAAGCATATTTATCAACAATTTCAACTAGTGCTTCATGAACAAATTGCCAGATTAAGAAGTATATTTATGGGCGAAACATTGGTCCTTCGAGCCAGATTGAGGACTGGATCGCTGTCAAAAAAGCATTAACAATTTCAACCAGCGCTCCATGCCTTAACCTAATTGCCAAATTACAAAAGCACATTTATGGTCGAAACATTGGTCCTTCGAGCCGGATTAAAGCCCTCCGATTGCTGTCAAAACAAGTGCCAACAATTTCAACCAGCGCTCCACGCTTAAACCTAATTGCAAGATTAAGAAGCACATTACTGGGTCGAAGTATTGGTCCCTCGAGCTGGATTAAGGTCTCGTTCGCTGTCAAAGAAAGTATCAACAATTTAAACCAGTGCTCCATGCTTTAACCTAATTGCAAGGTTAGGAAGTACATTATACCGGTCAAAGTATTGGTCCTACGAGCCGGATTAAGGTTGCGATAGCTCTCAAAAAAAAAACATCAAGTATTTCAACCAGCCGCCTTATTTCGTATAAACCAATGAAACGGAAGAAATCAGCCAAAAAATAGATTTATCTATCATAAGCGATGTCGAAAAAAGTATTATGCTATCCATTTCAAGGGTTAGGGACGACAGACGGCCATTTCCTGGTCGATCATGTTGCGATGAATGGAATACGATCCTTTAGTATCTAAAGACCTCTGTGAATGTCCTGCTTTTTCTCGCATGAGGTTACAGATACTCGGCGCAGACATGGTGAGAGCTGAGAGCTGGTAACTAGGCTCCTTATCATGGCAGCGTCTTTTGGCTTTTCTCCGAACATCTGGAAAGCTATAACAAATAGTAGGTTGCTAACTGGTTGAACAATGGACCAGTATTTAGTATTCAGACCTAAATACTACTTCAGCTGGTAATTTAAAAACCTCCAACAGAAAAAAAAATCTAAAGATCACGACCAAACAAAATTGAAGGCTGAGCGAGAGAGTGATGTCGCTTGATTTTCAAGTTTGTTCTTATTTTCCCGCTTTGTTGCTCAGTATGTGGCCGCGCCCAAAGAGTAACCAACATGGATTTGGATCATGTAAACTGTTCGTCCTTTCGATTCCCTCACAAGGCATGGTTAAGAGAAATGAGTTAGACCCCGAGGCTCACCGGTCTGTTGCGCAACCTTGTTTATTTATTTTGTATGACCCTAACCTTGCTTAAAGTTTAACGACTAGTGAAACGAACCCGGAAGATCAGTTGCAACTATATCAGCAAACCGTCAAACTCGTAGCGATAAAATGTTGGCTTTGTCGCTACCACAATCAATCTTCGAGACATCACTGGTTCGACCCCGAATGTGATTGGATTAGGCGTACGACTCAAAAACGAAAACCCTTAGGTTGTGGCTCCAAAAAAAAACTAGAGTATACGTTGAGTCAAGTCAACGTCAACAAGTCGATAAGATGCCGCCAGAACAATTACGAGTTGTGAGTCCCATCGCTCAGTGCATATAAAGACAAACAAATATAGGATCGAGAATGGAACCCTGTGGCACTTCTCGTGGGACATTTGGTTTCTTTCAAGCCAACACCACTCATGAAGTGTCCAAAAGTTTGACCGCAAGATGAAAAGACTTAAACACTCGTACAGCACTTTTTATATTGTGAACAATGAAACGAAATATTTCATAAATTCAAACTTCATACCAACGGAGGCTCCTTGGGATCAAGTTACGATGTAATAAGGCTCCATCCTGTGCGTTCATCGCACATAAAAACCCTTTACTTTTATTACGTTAAAAAATAAAGTCTCTACCGTCATAAGCGAATAAAATATAATCGTACAATCGCACACCATCGAGGCCAAGGTTTCTGGCAATTTATCCAAAGCGCGCAGATGAAAACGAAATTAAAAAAAAAAAAAATTAAAAAGGCCATCCGCGGTTAAGGTCTCACTCAGTATCTGTTGTTCAGTCAAAACGCAGGGAAAAAATAAAAAATAAATATCAAAAATACAACCTCTACTATGGCATAGGAACGTTTAACCTTTTTTTCTTGAAAATATGTTTGACGCTTGCGTTGCCAATGGCAACTTCTTGCGTGACAACACATGTACTCATAAAAGGAGGTGGTAGCGGTGGCGTTTTGCTGGTTCGTTGCACCTTCTTCTTAGCAAAACTTAATGCGCAAATGAAGAACCATTCAATTGTTGGCAGAAAACCACCAAACGAAGCCCAATTAGTGTTTGGCATTGTCACGGCTAAGAAATTACCACAAAGTAGTAATCAAAGCAAAAGGCAATCGTTAAATGGTTATTGAGTTAGAAGAAGCGAATTGTGTTCTTTTGTTCAGTGTGACCTTCGTTTTCATATCAAATCAGATATTTTTATCCCAAGTGCACTTATTATATATGTACTTGTATTTCTCTTATCAAATCGAACAACATTGACCTGATGTTGATTGTTTTTTAATTTCAAAAAACGCTAACATGAATAATTTTGTGGTTCGTTTGTGTTGTTCTATTTTGACAGTTAGTTTTGTTTCCTATAGTGACACACAAGCCACAAATAAATAAACAAAACAAAACAAAAATGTTTCGATTAAGAAATCAGAGTAGTAGTGACATGTTGTGGTTCGTGTGTTGATTGATTGTTAGTGGTTGCGATTGCTTTTTTGGTTTGGTTTGGAGACCGACGCGTGCGACAAGGAAAATGTTCGCTTTTATGAAACACGTTCTTGGTGATAGAATTTTTTA
The DNA here is from genome assembly GCA_914767635.1 of Melanostoma mellinum. Classification (NCBI taxonomy): domain Eukaryota; kingdom Metazoa; phylum Arthropoda; class Insecta; order Diptera; family Syrphidae; genus Melanostoma; species Melanostoma mellinum. The sequence goes on from OU612060.1 coordinate 183,136,937, forward strand.
TTTTTTTTTTGCTCCAAACGGATAGAAAAACGGAACTGGTTAGCGAGAAATTAAGCCACAGTGATTAGTTTATTTGAATAAATTAATAGGAATACAATAAATTTTATAATGCCAATAGAAAAACTAGAAATTAACCTACTGTTGCCGGGGTGTGCCTGTCAGGTGGTTGGTTAATTAAAACTGTGAGAATCTCTTAAGAAAAGCCAACAAGCTTCGAGAACATTTCAACCAGTTGTCGGTAGAAGTGGATTTCGGGGTTAATTTTTATGCCTCCGGAAGTGTCGACTACGACATCTATTTCGACGACCTACGACATCTATTTCGGGCTTCGCTAAATTTAAAATTAAAACTAATTTGAAACATTAGAGAGTAGGCGAGTTTGCATGAAAAAGAACATATTCGATGGGTTCTGAACCACCTTCTAATGCCGAAAAAGGCATTGTTTACAAAATGTGTGTTCTGTGCTTTCAAAATAACGCACTTCCGTTGCATCATCAAGCGTCAACAACGGTTCAGTTACGTAACTGCGTTAATTTACTGTAGTGTGAATATATGTAACTTGACTGTAACGTAAATACATAAAAGACTTTTTTGACATAGCGTGATTGTTGTGTGGATAGCGTTCCTGTAGACAAGATATCGTGTGTGGGAATAACGTGATTGTAGCGAGGATGTAGCGTCACCGTAGCATGTATATAGGAAGACCGTAGCGGGATATAGCGTGACCGTTTCGTAGATGTAGTATTATTGTACAATGGATTAAGTTTGATGGTAGCGAGGATAAAGTGTGACATTTGTTTGTGTATTGAGAGACTGTAGCGTCGATCCAACTTAAGCGCAGTATAGTCAAAGTGTGATTTTATTAAAGATATAGCGAGACGGTAGCGTTGTTACAGCGTTACCATTGCGTTATGCACACGTAATAGTAACGCGTGACGTTAAGGATTATAATAAAGTTGTCTTTGAGCAGGCTCAAGGTCGCATAACACATTCCTTAAATCTGTTAAGGATTATAGACATACAACGTATTATTGATTACGTATAGTTTGAATGAAACGTAATGTAAAGAGACTTTCTTAGGGTCCCCGCAAGCCACAAACTTTTTACCGGTCGATAGTTTGGTCGGGCTTATAATCAGTATGAAGACGTATGCAAGTGCGCATACTACAACCATTTGGTGTCGGCGGATAAATATAAGTTTGATGGGCTTCTCAACTGCGTTCAAACTTAACTATCGGCCGACTTCTATAACAATGTGGAGCTCCTTGCAAGCGCGCACACCGACCGATGGTTCATTTTACTCCAAGTTTTGGCACCTGATGGTCGCGCCTACTTTTTTTCTATTATGGCGCTGCCCAATTCTACTGAATCGCTTGCGTCTGCGCCCTCACCACCAATCCAATTGTTTAGTTGGCGTAGTGTGAGGGCTAACAGTCCAACCCGACCGAACTATCGGCCGATAGAAAGTTTGTGGTTTGCGGGGCCCCAATTGTTACATGATTCAAAAGCTTTTGCTATAGCCAACCATTTAACAAACAGAAATCAAACAGTGATGCCTTATCAAATTGTCTCTCCAAAGTTTCTGGTGTTCTTCAAGGTTCTATAGTTTGCCCGCTTCTTTTTTCATTGTATATCAATCGACTTCTACCTGTTATTGAATAATGCTCATATTGACGACAATTATTTTCAGACTTCTAAAAACTAACCTGAAAAAATTGCGATTTTCTACTGTTCGTTGGCTTTCTTGTTCGTCGTTTAGAGAAAACATTTTTTTCTATGAAGCTACAAAGAGCGCAAACTTGAGCTTCTTTATCGCGAGTGCTTAAACTTTGAAGAGCTAACAGAAGTGAATGTACTTCAAATGTATTTGGAGTGTAGGGGATAAGGTAAGCGAGCATGTTGGAAGAGGATATTCATCTTCATGAAAACTAAGAGAGGGTAATGCTTTATTCTTAATCTAATAATGTTATTTTAAGCCCAATAAAGAATAGAGCCTGTTCCACACGACGCCGACGGATGTGACGGTTGCGTCCGTACGGTTCCGGATCCACTCGCCGCTGATATTGAACTCATAAGAGTAACTGAAAAGTTCACACTTGAAGAAGACGAATTTTTGCCCTAGAGAAGATTTATAACAGCCGCCTCAACTACTGAACGGCCTCTTTCGCACAAGACGTTTTCGTTCGTAAGTAACTGAAGCATTAACATTGGATGATGTCAGAAAACAGAGGATGAGGAGGTAAGAGGATTGGAGAAGTAGAGGGTTGGGTTGGTGATTGGTTTATTGGGGTAGGGAACGCCCACTGAACCATTTGGAGTCCTGAATAAATGCCAGGACGTTGCTCAATGGGAGATTAGAGATGTCGCCCAGTTCGCCGAAGAAGTATTATCCGAGGGTTTTTTTCCGAGTGTGGGCCAAGCTAGGACACTCACAGAGGAAGTGGAATGATCCTTCCTCTGCCTCCTCATCTTGGCATCCTCTACATAAGTCGGATGTGATAATGCCCACTCTCATCATGTGGGTACCCAACGAGTTGTGGCCCGTGAGAATGCCAATCAACAGAGAGAGCCGAGGTCTGCTTAGCTGGAGTAGAAATTCTGTTTTTTTCTTGGAAATATCTGGCCAAAGGTTTCTGGAGATTCGGCATGTTTCTTAAGATGACCACCTGTCATTGGCGGTTTTTAGAAAATTATGTTTGATTCGGTTTTTTTTCTTGCTTGGCTTTAGAACTGAGGTGTTCGTTTCGCTGGATTCGAGTGCCGACCCGATTTTAGCCAGCTTATCCGCCATTTCATTACCGATTATGTCACGATGTCCTGGAACCCAGGACTTCAACCATACGAACGAAAGCGTCGTGTGAAAAAGTACCAAAATAAAACGAGATGATATATAGCGTGAATAAACAGTGACTGCTGCATATAACAGCGTGACTAAAATGTGAATTTATCATTCCTTTTAAAGTTGATGTAGCAAGTCTAGAGTGTCGATATAGCGTTAGTGCAGTATGAATATAACGTTAATGCAGCGTTTATATAGCTAGAGTCAAGTATAGGCACTGGATATAGCGTGAGTGCAGCGAGGATACAGCGTGAGTTAAGCGTTCATAAAGCGTGAACCAAGCGTGAGTGCAGCGTTCATATAGCGTGAGTCAAGTATAGGCACTGGATATAGCGTGAGTGCAGCGAGGGTACAGCATGAGTTAAGCGCTCATATAGAGTGAGTGCAGCGTTCATATAGCGGGTGTGCAGCGTGGCTATAGCGTTCATTTAGCGTGAGTCAAGTATAGACACTGGATATAGCGTGAGCGAATTGTGGATATAGCGTTAGTGGAGGCTGGATATAGCGTCAATGAAGCATAGATATAGCGTGAGCGAAGCGTGGATATAGCGTTAGTTGAAAGTGAGTGCAGCGTGGATATAGCATCAATGAAGCATGGATATAGCGTGATCGCAGCGAGGGTACAGCGTGAGTTAAGCGCTCATATAGCGGGAGTCTAGCGCAATATATAACGCCAGTAAAGTGTGGCTATAGCGTTCATATAGCGTTCATTTACCGTGAGTCAAGCAAGAATAGACACTGGATATAGCGTGAGCGAAGTGTGGATAGAGCGTTAGTGGAAGCTGGATATAGCGTGAATGAAACAAGAACATAGCGTGAATGCCGAGTGCAAGCGAAGCGTAGGATATAACGTTAGTGGAAAGTGAGTGCAGCGTGGATATAGCGTCAATGAAGCTGATATAGCGTGAGAGCGAAGCGTGAATATAGCGTGATTGAATTTGGATATAGCGTAAGTCAAGCATAGCCGTAGCGTAAGTGCAGCGTTCATATAGCGTGAGTGCAGAGAAGATAAAGCGTGCGTAAGGCGTTGATATAACACCAACCAAGCATGGGTATAGTTGGGAGTGAGAGGGGATATGTAGCGTCAATAAGTATTAGTGTCGGTCGGTTGATTAAAAGCAGAGTTTACGTAGATATAAAAATCTGAATTTTCACAGCAGTTCAAAGTTCAGCGTCTACTTCCCCCAAAGTTTTGTTTCTTGCATCGTTTTCAGTATCACAGAAGAACGGCTCTCCTTTCAATTTCTCATCGCTCTACGCATCGCTTCGCTTTCTCGCATTACTTTATCACATAGCAATATTTTCCAATAGCTAGCCATCCTCACTTGCAAAAAGAATCAACATATTTCGAGCTTGTATCCTCCCCTCACAGCTTCCATACGAAACACAATTTGAATAAACAACCTGTTATTTATTTTGAATTATGGTAAGACGTTCCGAATAATAATACTATAAATAAAATCATCAATGAAAGTATGAAATAAATTATATTAAAACTTCTTATCATCTCCTAGAACCTAGAACATCCTAAACTCACTCACCCTGTTCTATGTTGCTAGGTCAATAAAACTTTCGAGTTGTATTATTATTAAACACAAAAAACAAAAAGAAAACAAAGCTGTTATTAATATTCAAATAAAGTATGACTAACCTTGAAATTCAATTCAAGTCGAAATTAGAAAAGAAAAAGAAAAAAAAATTCAATTCAAAGCGAATCAACACGTGTACGCAAATTGTTTTTATTTGAACATTGATGTTTACAAAACTCTCGACAATATCAGTGTAATTGTATCTAACTTTTCATAAAAAATTTTATCTGTTTATAAAAATTCGCATAAATCTACATTTATATGTATTTGAACACACAATTTGTAATTGACGATTTTATTTAAAATTTAACCAAAGCGATGCCTTGGTGCTTGTTTGTGGAACATGGTTTAGTCACCGGAAGATAGGATGTTTTTTTGTGCACTTCCAAGGCCAAACTATGGGGTTTTTTTCTTGTGTTTTGTTTTGAAAAAGAGCGAGCACTTGGTTTGAAATAACAACACAGCAGGTTGGCAATATTAATCTACAAACAATTGACATAAAGTTACTTACAGGGTGGCATACAGGCATGAGCGAGAAAAGAAAAACCAAGAGAAGAGAAAAAAGGAATCGGATAAAAGAATAGATAAAAAATAGAAAAATAGGTATTTAAGAATTCAAGAACTATGAACTTCTACAAAGATCTGTGCACTCGGAAAGTTAGAATTTTTTTGGAGCAGAGTCGAAGACATTACAGCCAATTCCAAATTTCTGTACTGCGGTAAAGCAGGTGAATATCAAGAGCTAGATTTTATTCTTCTTTCTTTATGGTGTTTGGCACCACTGGCATCGCGATCTCGAAGAAATCATAACTCTATCACTTATCTGCTTCACACTAGTGATCCGTCTCTGGGGTACGTCGAACGTCAAGAGCCATATCATCATCGAAACTCTAGACCTAGCCTCGTTGACGCTTACGCTTCCCCCCGATTTACTAACACCGTTCTGTTCATATGTATACCTAATATACGTGGACTTATTTCGGCTTAGAAGTTTCGCAAATTATATTTTCTTTTGAGAATTAGGAGTTTTTAGGTGTGCGATGTAGATGAGAGATTGGGAAGGTTGATTGTTTATTCTCGAAAGGTCGTTTTAATATATTTTATTACCGGGTTATCTCGTAGACCCAATTTATGCCAATCGTTCTGTATTTTTAAGGGTCTATTTTGCGCCCCATTTTGTACTTTTATCAAACGTTAGTATTTATATCGATATGAATACGGATACCGCAGCCTACGAGGTTCTAGGTTTCATTCGGCCCCCAAAACGAAACCGATGGTTCGATGAAGAATTCAGACAGGCAAATGCAGCCAAATAAAAAGCACGACAAATGCTGATGAAAAAACGAACAAGGGCTGCTTACGATCAGTATAACGAGATTACAAGGAGAAAAGAAGGGAAGAACACCGACTTCTCAAAAAGAAAAAGAAGCAGCATGAGAAGCCCTCGTTTGAGGAAATTGAGAGGTGTCATGACAGGAACGAGATACGGAAGTTTTACGAAAAGGTAAAAAGATCCTGCCAGGGTGGCAAGCCTGGAAAGACCAGCCGAAAACATAGTAGTAGAGTCACAGTCGCTCCTGAGGATATGGAAAGATAACTTCTGCAGACTTCTTAACGGCGATAAGGACACAAATTCCGCTGTCAGGCAAATTCCCCCATTCAGCTTGGACGATGATCAAGAATGCCGTCCTTCCAACCTAGAGGAAGTTAAGCTTGCCATATGCAAACTTAAATCAAATAAGACTGCAGGTGCAGACGGCCTTGATGCCGAACTCTTCAAGACAGCTGGAGAGCAGTTGGAAAGGAGCATGCACCAGCTGATATGCATGATATGGTCGGAAGAAAGCATGCCCGATGATTGGAACCTCAGTATCGTATGCCGGATCATAAATAAAGGGAGACCCTTAGGCCGCGGTTCCATTTGCAAGTAAGCTCGCGGAAGTCTTGCAGAAGTTTCTTGCAGTAGCGTTTACATTGCTGTATGAATTCTTGCAATTTCTTTTGCAATAAATGTCTTGCGCGAGTGCAATATATACGAAACTATTCCGGTAAGCTGCAAGAACTGTCGCGAGTCAATGCAAACCTGTTTCAACCTGCAATTTATTGCACTCGCAAATACTCGCAAGAACTTATCCAAGAACTGTCGCGATCGAACTTGCTTCTCAGTTTCCACTTGCAAGTCACTGTCGGACAGACTGTCAGACATTTCTTGCAGAAGTTTTCTTGCAAATGGAAACCCGGCCTTACAATTGCGCCAATTATAGAGGGATAAGCCTCCTTAACGTCGCTTATAAGATCTTGTCTGCTGTAATATGTGAACGTCTGAAGCCCGCCACGTCAACAACTTGATAGGTCCTTGTCAATGTGGTTTTAGACCAGAGAAGTCCACAATAGACCAAATTTTCACATTACGGCAGATCTTGGAAAAAACCCGAGAACGTAATATCGATATTCACCATCTTTTTATCGATTTCAAGGCCGCGTATGACAGTATCTACAGAGACGATCTGTACAGAGCTATGTCTAGTTTCGGCATCCCTGCAAAACTCGTACGACTGTGCAGAATGACTTTGGAGAATTCACGCTGCTCCGTCAAGGTCGGTAAAGAACTCACCGAGACCTTTGATGTCGAAAAAGGTTTTAGGCAAGGCGACAAACTGTCATGCGATTTCTTCAACATCATACTTGAAAAGATTGTAAGAAACTCAAACGTCAACACCAGAGGAACAATCTTTCAAAAGTCTGTACAATTACTCGCCTACACAGACGATATTGACGCAATGGGAAGAAAAAAGCTTGATGTCATAGGTGCTTTTGCGAGTATTGAAACAGAAGCGGTAAAAATGGATTAGATGGTTAATGAGGGTAAAACGAAGTATATGCTGTCATCAAACAAGGACACAGAACATCGACGAATTGGACAAAACGTCACAATAGACAGACATAACTTCGAGGTAGTACAGGACTTCGTCTACCTATGATCCGCTGTAGACACGGACAACAACATCAGTGCGGAGATCAAACGGAGAATAACTCTTGCCAACCGTTGCTTCTTTGGGTTAAGAAGGCAATCGAGAAACAAAACCCTCTCTAGAAAAACCAAGGTAGCCCTGTATAAGACCTTGATCATCCCAGTCCTGCTTTACGGCGCGGAAGCATGGACCTTATCGAAAGCGGATGAGGAAACCCTTGGTCGTTTCGAAAGAAAAATTCTCCGAATGATCTTTGGTCCCGCATGCGAAGACAATGTGTGGAGAAGAAGATACAACAACGAGCTGTATGAGCTGTACGGCGACATGGGTACGCATCGCGAGACAACGATGGTTGGGCAACGTAGAGCGAATGGACCCAAATGCTCCAGGTCGACGGGTTTTCGAGAGCACATTGCAGGGAAATCGCGGAAGGGAAGACCTCCACCGACTTAGAGTACAAAACTGGAGAGAGCTCGCCCGAAATCGGTGTAGTTATATAGAAGGATGTTGGTTGAGGCCCAGGTTCACCCCGAACTGTAATGCCCACCTAAGTAAGTTAAGTAAGTACTTAAACGTGAGCTCTAATCTATCAGTTTACAAAAAACAGCTTTTCTTACTTCCTATGTTAGAGTTTTGTTCAAAACAACTCGAATTCTCAAGTATGGGACTTCTGACAACGCTTAAAAAAAACATTCAAATACATTAATCGCAACGCCACTGCGCACAAGCCATCTAACACCAAAGTCATGTACTTTATCTCGTAGTGCAACAATATCACATTCGATTGCTGTCGCAAACAAAAGAAGGCCAACGAGTGCAGCGTGTGCGAAGTGCTTCAACGTAAATCAATATATGTAATTACAATATTTTGTCGATGATTTGCAAAAGCTTAAACGGCTAGTTTACTGAAACAACGGGTTATGGTGTTTCATTCGACTTCGATTAGACAACAGAACAAACACATCGATTTTTCCTTCCGCATTTTCATTGCAACAATTTTTTGACACACTTGTTTAAATTTTTATAAATATCTTTGTTGTGCACTTAAATGTTGACAACACTATGATTTTTTTGTAACCAAAACATGTGTGCTTGAAATTAAAAGGTTCTTACAATCAGTTTAGGTGGTATGACAGGTGCCGTCACACTAAACATTATTTTTCCATTCATAACTGCGAAGATAAGTGTGGAATATATTACAAAAGTTGTAGTTATTTGCATTAAGCTCGTAAACATTATTTAAGAAAAAACTTGTTTTTTGTGTTGTTTACATTGATTTGCACATTCAATCAGTCGTTTTTGCAATTGCATAAATCAGTTTTGTGGTTGTTAGTAATCACAAGTTCACAATCAAGCACGTTGAAGGTGTTGATACTGCGACTCTTTTTTTTTCCAGATATTTAATAGAAAATAAATCCCGGCATGTCAAATTGTCAATGGGACTGAACAGCACTAAAAAAAGATTTGATTTACAAGTTCTTGACTATGAGCTGGTCTTGCAAACGTATTTGGACAAATCTTAAATTCGAGAATAAATTTTGAAGACTTGAGTAGAGGCTTAAGCACAGTTCGACTGTTACTTAAGGGCCAACATATGAACCTATCTCCACCCATGCAACTGTTGCTTTTAAAATAAAGCTCTTTTAATTCGGAATAGCGTACGTGTAAATGTAAACCGTGCACCGAACTTGGCCATAAAGCAGATCAATTTCGCGAGAACAAGACTAGGAACTAGAAAGTTTTTAAGTTTGTTTGCATTTATAGACTAATTAACCATGATTGTAACTTATTTTTACAAATGCTTGAGACTTACTTATCAAACGAAAATATTCAAAATTTAGTCCTTCTAGGCGATATGAACATCGATATCCTGAGTTCAAATGTAACCTCTGATTCTTATTTAACTTTGGCAGCTCAGAATGGACTTATTTCTATTATTAATGAGCCAACTCGGCCTTGTTCGAAAACTTGTTTGGATCATGTCCTCATTAGAATGAATAATATTTCTATTGAAAAATACAAAGGTCTTAATTTTGATTTAAGTATTACAGATCATTGCATGACTGGAATTTTATTTCACAATCTGAAAACCAAAATTTACACACAACCGGTCCCTCAATCTAGCTTGATAAATATCAGATTTGAACAGCTCAACAATGCATTACGTTTTCAAACTTGTGACTCCGTATACTCTGTCGATAATGCTTCATGTGCATATGATACATTCTTGCAAATATTTCAAAGCCACCTTGATAATTGTACAAAGCGATCAGCAAAAAAAAAGTCTGATAATAAACTAAAACCATGGATGAATTCTCACCTTTTAAAAAAAAATTAAAACAAAAAACAAACTTAGGTCAAAGTGCTCAAGACATCCAAATAATGTCAGCTTAAAGAGACGTTTTTTAAAACTAAGTAAAGAAGTCAATAAAGAGGTTAAGAAACAAAGAAATTTCTTCTTCTCTTCTAAAGTTCAAACTTCGTTAGGTAACCCTAAAAAAGAATGGAAAGCTATCAATAGCATAATTAATATGAACTGCTCAGATGCTCCAAAGCCTATTATTTTAAACATTGATGGTGAAGATCTGTATGATCATACAATGATTGCAAATGTGTTCAACAACTATTTCTGCTCTGTTGGTAGCTTATCTTCGCTTGATGTTGGTAATGTTTTATGCAGCCGCTGTATTAATTCTGCTTTAAATCAAGATGAGTCTCAATGTAATAGCTTCGTTTTCAATCCGATTTCAGGTTTTGAAATTCTTCAAATTATTAACAAGTTGGATAATTCTAATTCACAGGTTGAAGATAATTTCTCCAATTTGGTTCTCAAGAAGGCAGCTCTAAATGTAATCGATGTTTTGGTTCATATTTTCAATTTGAGTGTTACTACAGGAAACTTTCCTGATAAACTTAAGATAGCTCATGTCATTCCCTTACATAAGAAAGGTAACAAAAAAGATAAGAATAATTATAGGCCTATTTCCCTGTTGTCATCAGTGTCTAAAGTCTTTGAAAAAGCAATGAAGAATCGCATGATTAATTACCTAAAAAGAATAAACTTTTTTAGCCCTGATCAATATGGTTTCAGCGATGGAGCATGGAGTCTCCACTGAAGATGCTCTACTAGAATTCTGTTCTTTAATTAACAAAGGTTTAGATACAAGACAATTTTGTTCGGGTCTTTTTGTAGACCACAATCTACTCTTGGACAAACTGTATTGTGCGGGTTTCCGTGGTGTTATTTTAAGCTGGTTTGAGTCTTTCTTAAAGCAAAGATCTCAAAAAGTAAGGATTAAAGAAAATTTCATTTCATGTAATGTTCTTACTCTTGGTGTTCCTCAAGGATCTGTCCTTGGTCCTATTTTATTCCTTGTTTACATAAACTCACTTTTTTCCCAAAATTTTTGTGGCAAAGTCAAAGCGTTTGCAGATGACTTAGGTATTGCTTACGTTTCTAATAACCCTCATAACTTAGTTGTTGATATCAACAAAGACGTTCATATTCTAAGAATATGGTTTGCCGCTCACAAATTATCAATTAGCAATAAGACCAAACTAATGTTCTTCAATTTGAGTTCTATGCAACAACCTGATATAGATATAACATTCCATGAACCTGATTGTCCTCGTCACTGTGACCATACTTGTGTATGCGACCCCGCCAGCTCAAAAATAACATTCCGGCCCAACGAAAAATGCAATTCCTTCTGTTTTAAGATTGAAGTAGTTAATGAATTTAAATACTTAGGAGTCATTTTTGATCAAAACATGAGTTGGTGTTACCACATAAATAAACTTAAGCAGTATCTTCTATGCTCTCTTCGTGCTATACACCGTCTTAAGAAGTATATAAACAGTAAGTATTTGACAATGGTTTACTTTGGAATTTTCCACTCCAAGTAAGAGTATGGATTAAGTTGTTGGGGAAGCTCTTACAACTCTAGAATGCTTCCAATAGCTATTTTGCAAAAGTCTGTTGTTAGAAAAATTTGTGGTGTTACTCGTCTTACACATTCCTTTCCTCTATTTAAGAAATTAAAAATCCTGCCCGTGAAACATCTGTTCTATTTTAAAGTTTTGAAAATTTTCTTCTTGCGTAGCGGTTATTTACAAAGCCCGTTCTATGACTTTCATCGCTTGCGTAGTGCTTCTCAGTTCATTGTCACGACTCCCTCCTTCCGTACTACCCATTTCAAAAATTCTTATGCTGTAACTTCTTGTAGAATTTTCAATAAGCTACCCGCTTTAATACGCTGCATCAGGACACTACCTTCTTTCCTGAATAGAGTAAGATCATGGCTTTTTGAGTTTGATCACGAGGAAATAAAAATTTTGTAATAAGTACCCATACACCATCTTTTAATCTACTATACGGCTGGATTGAAAATGCATCATCATATTCATATATATTTAATTCAACATTTCTAGTTCTTCGCTTCTTTAGCTCTTTTTTAAATTATTTTTTCGCTTCCATATTAATTTGTAATTTTTATTTTTTAAATGTAATTTGTAATGATTCACCCCACACAATTCTTTTTATTGCTAAACAATTTCCTTGAAGTGGCATTTATGACTATTTTTACTTTTTATAAAATAAAAAATGCCACTACTTTAATTCTTGTCTCATTGTTAATTTTATTTTTTTAAATCATGTAATACTATTTTATTATTGTAATACAAACAGAAACAAGAATAAAAGATGAAAATAATAATAAATAAATAAACTCCTGACGGAGCGAAGGTAGTTCGAGACTACCTGTCCATTCTCCTCATGTACCTAATGAGTTGTGACCCGTGAGAATGCCAAATAACGGAGAGAACCGAGGTGTGCTAAACTGGAGTAGAAATTCAGTTTTTATTTCTTGGAAACATTTGGCCTTAGGTTCCTCGACACCCGAAATTTGGAGGTTCATAACCATTTGATAAAACCTGGATAACGGTTTTATATGCAATAGCCTAGCTGTTCGATCCAAATTCTGAGACTTCACCTTTTGTTGTCACTTGTAAGATGATGATGTAGCATCTCTGGGATGGTGAACCAACCAGGATTTGGCAAGTACTTAGACAGAAATCATGAAAATCATGAAAAGCCGTCTGGAATCGGTACAAATTTGTGTGCTTGTGGCGTAGTGGTAAGGATGTCTGCCTGATAAGTAGGAGGGACAATGGTCTAATCCCATGTTAGGTTAGGTTAGGTTTAAATGGCTGTCAGGAAAACAAACTGACACACTTAGACCAATATTAGGTCCATTGTGATACCATCAAATTATGCGAGGAAGTACCTCACTTAACAAAACCATTTGGAGCTTTTAATAAAGCGAAGGAGATGTAGGGGATCTATGTTCGCCAGATCGCTTGGATCATCAAGAAAATATTTTCCTAGATGCTGTTTTCTTTTAAAAGAGAGTGCAGGACATGAGCAGAGGAGGTGTGGGATTGTCTCCTCCTCCTCCTCATCTAAGCAACTTCTGCAGAAGTCATTTGAGGGAACGCCAAGTCTTATGGCGTGTCTTCCTATCAGACAATGTCCGGTGATGACATTGATTACGGAGCTAACTTGCAATCTGGTTATGGATAACAGATGTCTTGTGCGTTTTGGATCTAGTCCTGGCCATATACGTTTTGTTGCCACACACGTAGTGATAAGATTCCACTTATTATTTGTTCTATCCATTGCCTCTTGCTTTAGCATAAGTTTACATGTAGCGATTGGTATACAAATGTTCAACCTACTGGTTGAGATCGGTAGAACGGTTCCTTCTCTGGCGAGTTCATCGGCTTTGCAGTTACCCACGATATCTCTGTGCCCCGGCACCCAAATAAGGTGAATATTGAACTGTTCAGCCATCTCCCTAAGAGATAGGCGACAGTTAAGGGCGGTTACTGAGTTCGTAGAAACAGCGCCGAGTGATTTGAGGGTTGCTTGATGGTGATCTAATGCCAAGAAAAAAAAAATGTTTCCCACGGGTATCGCCTTTTGAGAGGCGATAGTGTCCTCCGATACTGAATTCATTTTGCCATGGAAAATGCTTTCTAGGTAAGTCCTTCGGAATCGACAAAAAATTGTAGATACCCTCCAAGGTATGATTGTGAGAAATGCGCTAGGCCTGGGATCCCCACTCTATTGCGCCACTTAAATGATTTTTACCTCTCCTCTTTACTTCTAATCTCGAACTCTGTTCTGGGATCCTATTTATTTTTTCTTCACCAACAGCAAAAATCAAAAATATCCTTTGAAGTATTTTTGTTGGCTTTGTAAATGCAAAGCGATTGATAAAAAAAAACACTACAACTTATCAGTTATCACCACTTCTCGATCTTTGTCGCACTCTTTTGTTTATTTTGCTCAATAACGGCTTCAGGATGCAAAAACATCTGATTTCACCACAAAAGGCAACCGATCGTGAACTTTTATTTATTTATTTTTTTGTTCATTTTGCACAAACGTCCACGCGTATTGCATCACTTTCCTGGGTTAACACAGAAAGTTGAGGTCTTGGTGCTGGAATGAGTTATTTTTAGTGGGACACCAGTTGAAGAGTGTCTTAATGGCAACAGATTTCTGATTTCACAATCTCAGTGACGCGTCTGTTGAGAAAAAGAATGCAGCTTATTTGTATTTTATTAGCGTTTATCGTCCTTAAATTCAGATTTGAGTATCAAAAATAGCATATAGTTTCACAAAAATTACTTATCTTGGTGCAGATGAATCTGGTAGCTGAAAGTAGTAGTAGTTATGAAAGGAACAACTGCCAACTAATAAGGATTCTCATGCTAAATCTTCTTAAGGGAACATATTTGCAGGAATATTGATGATTGTAGTAGGCATAATGAGCTTGAGAAAATGGCATTGAAGACCAGGTTAGCAGTTCTGCCTTCTTCCTCTCTTTCCTTTCTAACCTAACTTAAAACCATGGTGATATCTTAGCAAATCGGCGAATCGTTCTTCGAAATTTCAAAGATATGTTTATTTGAACTTTCTTATCGATTTGTAGCGACTCAACTTAAAAGGTTTCCCTTACAAAAAGTTTTCTTATTTTTTTTTCTAAACTCACCGTAACAAAAAGATAACACTAAGGTATCTAGGCTCCCAAGTCTTTTTGCAGAACAAAACAAACACAAAAAGATGGTGTCTGTCAGCCTAAATGTAAAGAGCCCTTTGAAGGTTGTTGATTGTTCAAGATCAAAGACGAGACTACTACAGACCACTGCTGATTTGTATTCTCGACCTCATACCGACCGACCCCATTCCGTTTTAGAATGTTTTGTGTTTAAAAAAAAAAGAATCAAAAACGAAATACATAGCTCCCCACATCAATATCAATGACAGGGTGGTAGTGGATTTAGTTCACACGCAAGGCACAAAAAACTTTTATTATTCAAAATAAAAAAAAAACCAATGAGAGGCAGACGACACAATTGAGAACAAAACAATAGGAGATTTAGTCCATGGCCAGACATTCCAAATGAAAAAGCTATTTGTGGTTTTGTAAAATAAATTTGTTAAAACAGAAATGATTGCTTCTGGGTTGTTCTGTGGTTGTGGAATTAGAATAAAGCTAAGCAAGTTGCACTGTACGTTATCATTAAATAGACATGTTATTTAATCGTGCAGTGATTGATTAAAAATAAGAGGGGAAAAAACTACTCAATCCAGTGCCATCACATTACAAACTGTATACTAGAATTAGTATGTCGATACTAAGTTGCTTTTTAATGGGAATAAGCTTAACCTCAGTTAAAACAGACAGAACATTTTAAGACTTCACTAGAGATTCGGAATCACGATGTTCTTGAAAGAATCGTTTTCTTACTTAGTCTAGGATGTGGACCTGAATAGGCACGGCGCTTGGTTTGGCGGGGTCCTCAGTGAGGGGCTTCAATCAAGCACAGCCGTAGAGGTTGTGTAGTATCACAATGGACCCCATGTGGTCTAAGTCTGTGTCAGATTCCGTACCCTGACAGCCACCTCTAAAAGGTGTTTTTTTAGAGGTATAAAACTTCGAATTGAAGGATAATTTGATGCCATTAATGTTTAAATATGATTTCGGGATATGGCCGCCGTGGCTGGCTCAAATAAAACCAAGTCTAGAGGTCCAATTTTCAACCACTTTTTCCAGCATTTGAGGCCGTATTTCAACAATAACGCCACGAATGTTGGCTTCCAAGCTTCCTAACGTTTCTGGTTTGTTGACGTAGACGAGCGACTTTAAAAATATCCCAAAAAAAAATAATCCAATGTTTTCAAATCACACGATCTTAGTGGCCAATTGACAGGTCCATTCCACGAAATTATGCGCTCATTGAATGTTTAATTCGATAAATCGATTGCGGTGTGTGGCATGTAACGCTGTCTTGTTAGAACCACATCTCATCCACATTCAAGCCATCCAATTCGGGAACAAAATATTCGGTTATCATGGTTCTATACCGGTTTCCATTAACGGTAACTGGCTTGTCAGCATCATTTCGGAAGAAGTATGGTTCGGTCCAGAATCTGAGCCTGGAAAGAACTGTTATCGTATCTTCACAGATGGTTCCAAAACCGACAAGGGTTCTGGGGCTGGTGCCTTTGTTGAGAACGACGACATACAACTGCACTCAACTTTGGGATCATACGCATCCGTTTTCCAATCGAAGAATTATGCTATCCTAATGGCCTTGAGCCACGTTACGAACAATGGATGGACGGGGAGAAGTATATTTGTTTGCAGCGACAGCCAAGCTGTGCTTAAGGACCTTCTCAACCCTCTAACCACTTCGAAAGTGATCCAGGAATGTAAGAGCTCTCTGAATGCGATCGGAAAATTAAATTCCTTGAGTCTCATTTGGGTTCCGGGACATCACGTCATAACTGGAAATGAGATCGCCGATGAACTTGCTAGGCAGGGATCTCAGACAGCTTTCTCAAGACCTGAACCGTCGCTAGGTCTGCCAGCGTCTTCAGTGAGGGCTTCAATCAACGATTGGATCTGTGAAGAGCACAACCGTAATTGGCATGCCTCCATTGGATGCATACAAACCAAGCGTACGCTTGTTAGTAAGAAGACTGCAACATTTTTGCTAGCTCGTAGCAGAAAAGACTGTAGAAAGCTTATTGGCGTTGCCAGCGGGCACTTCTCTTTTGCCAAGCATTTATACGTGTTAGGCTTAAGTGATACCACACTCTGTTAATCTTGTGGAGAAGATGAAGACACCGCAGAGCACTTCCTCTGTGAATGTCCTGCTTTTTCACGCATGAGGTTGCAGATACTCGGCGCAGACATGGTGAGAGCTGGTAACTTAGGCTCCTTATCATAGCAGCGTCTTTTGGCTTTTCTCCGAACATCTGGAAAGCTATAACAAATAGAAGGTTGCTATCTGGTAGTACAATAGACCGGTATTTAGGTCTGAGTGCTCCAGCTGGTATTTTAAAAACCTCCAACAGAAAAAAAATGATTTAATGACTCCACCAGCCTATAGAGCACATTAAACAGTCAGTTTTTGTGGATGTAACGGCGTCTTAAGGTAGTGGATTCTCTGCACCCCAAATGCGACAATTTTGCTTGTTAACGTAACCATTCAACCAAAAATGAGCCTCATGTCATCACTCAACAAAATTTTGCGATGAAAATCAGAATCGAGATCAATCTCATTTGTTGTATGGGCCAACCAAAAATCACGACGAATTGCATGGTCTCGACGCTTTAATTCTTGCACAAGCTGGATCTTGTTAGGTCCTAAGCCAAGATCTTTGCCCAAAATTTTCCATAAAGTTGATGGACAAAGCTCCAGTTGCTGTGAAAGGTGGTGAATCGATTCATTCGGATCCTCTTCAACACTTTGTTCTACAACGGCAATCGTAATTCGGTACACACAATGTTCGACGTCTCTGCGGATGCGTATAATCACATAAAGTAAACGTAGAGCGAAAACGATCCATGGTTAACCGAATTGATTGCTCTGATGGACGATCATGTCGACCATAAAATGGACGGAGCTTACCGAAAACTTCACGAACTGAATTATTATTTTCGAAATAAATTTGCATGATTTGCAAGCGTTGTTCTTTTGTCAACTTTTTCATGTCAGTTTTATCCCTAATCGAAAAACCAACCTCTAAAAAACACACCCGATAGGCCTAACCTAACAACCGCAGGTGAAACACCTTCATTGCAAGCAGACTGACTAAACGTATCCTCGCCAGCGTTAACAAGAAAACTGCGACATTGTTTCTGTTCCTTAGATGAAAACACCGTAGAAAGCTTGTTGCCGTTGTTACGGGGAATAACCGACAGCAGGTTCATTGCTAACGATTTGCTATTTTGTTTGATTCCTCCATTGTTGTTCTGGTTAAGCCTTGTAGGTGCTTTATAACTAATTCAAATAATTCTCTAAAAAGATTAAAAAGAATTTCAAAAACCACATTGCAACGCAATCGCGGAAGAGGAAGGAAGATCACGTCTTTGATGGCGCAGTTAAGTCTAAGAAGACCTCACCCTAATGCGAATTCTTAAGAGAGCTCGACCGCAATCAAAACTGTTATCGAAAGACATTGGTTGAGGCCCAGGTTCGTCATTCCGAACTACAGTACCACCTACGTAAAATAAGCAAGCTTAGAAGGTAGAAATTCCGGCAATTAGTGAATCGACAGACTTATTAGTTTGTGCTCACGTAAAAACAAGACTTAAACTCATTTTTTTATAAGAAACATGTTTTATTGAAGTGCACCAACAACCAAACAACAAAACCCGATGGAAGTTTGATTGAAGACCGAATAACAAAAAAAAAAACATCTTTTATCTTCAAAAATATAAAACCAGTCACAAATGGATGGTATCTGAGGTCAAATATTAACTTGATTCTCATTCTTACACCACTGACTGCCAACCCAAGTACCGAAAAGTGAGTATTTTCCCAAATTTTTCTTTCTTGACAACTAAAAACAGGTCATACACGCTTCTCGCTGCGATAAGAAATTTCATTTGTTTACAAAACCAGATTCAAAAAACAAAAAACTAAACCAAACTTGCCTGTGTGGCCATAAGGTAGGTCTTTAAAGATAACAAAACTCGATTAATGGTCAACGAAGTTTGTTGCCTCTCTTCTTGAATTGTTTCTTTGGGGGGCTCTGTATCAGCTGAAAGGTCATTCAAACTAAAGGTCATTAGATAAAAAGAGTCAGTGTTTTGTGAAAGAAATAAACTCTTAAGGTTATACTAACAAACAAGCTCTCTGCTCCCTGGTTATGACTTTGTTTTGTACTTCAAACAAACAAACAAGTGTAGGCCTCTGGGCATGTTTCTTTTTGAGTCCTCTCAAAAGAAGACTTTTATGAGTTTCAACCCCTGGCCTCAGGTTAATAGAAAACAAAGAACTTTCATTCATTCAAGCTAAGCAAACTTGACGTGACGTTTAAAAGAAATTTTCAAAAATTCCCATAGCAACCAAGCTATGGGTTAGGATGGTTACCTACTCCTTCATCGAGACGAAAAAAGAACAAAATTTATAAACACGATATGAATCAATAAGCCAAGTGAGAGCATCACCTGATACAACTTTAAAGAAAAAACAAGAAAAAGGCATAATTTTATGCTCGTCTTTATTTTGAAACTTGTTCTTCTCGAATCGCACTCAATAGACAGTTGTTTTGCAGAAATGTTCATCAAATTTTCCAAAAAACACTTCTGCTGGTTTATGGATAATCCAAGTGCAGGAACCCCACAATCGATTTCATTGAGTTTTTCTCGGAAATCGTTAAACAAAAGGCAAACAAGAGAATTTCATTGAAAAAAGGTCGCTCATCCAAAAAACTACAGACTCAGACTTCTCACAAAAAGGCTGTGATTCCAGTTGAGTCAGGTAGGCACCTCCTCTGTCTAGAGTATCTACATTTCACTTCATTCAACAACTCAACTTGAACCACATCCCCGAATCGAATCAATTTATTGATTGAAGTACGAGATAAAAAAATCAAAAAAATGAACTCACCTTCAAAAGTGCCAAATTGTTATCCCTTGCAGAGTTGAAAACAATCATATTTAGATGCATTACTTGCATAAACGTTGACGCATAAACGACATACACAACCGAATTTCAATTAATAAATTGCAGCACTTCTTTCCTCCCTTTTTTCTTTTATATTTTTTGAACAAATTTATTATCTAACGACGACAATGACGACGACGACGACTACTAAAAGTTGCAACAACAAACTGCAAAAAATGGAAGAAAATTGTCTGCTGCCTTGGAGCTCCTCCTGAATTGTGTATGCAAGGAGCGATTAGAATAAATGGAGTTCGTGGAGATTATTCCTCTTTTATTTACTTTCTTCCTTTCCAATCGTTTCTCTACGTAGGTATATTTTCTATTCTTTTTTTTCTTTTCCAACTCTTGGACTCGCTGTTGATTGGGACTTGGGTTATGTTCGCGTCAGTCTCTCTTTTTTTACGCCCGGTGGACACGAGAAAATTTTAACAAAATAAAAGAATTTTTTCTGTTACATATATGTATTTCCGCTGCAAACGACTAGAGCTACGCGTGTATTTTCTTTAAAATTTCCACACTAAAAGACTTTCAATTACAATTGTAGATTTTTCTCATCCGGACGCCACGAGGCGACCTAAATTGATTAAAGATTTTTTTGCTGGTGCGTTATTGGGGAGCACAACAACAACCAACCTTTAATAAAAAAAAAAATAATTTTTTTTTGTTGCAAGAGAGAGGACCCCGACAGATTTTACTTCTTTTTTTTAATTCCTTCCCGATTTCTATTTGCGATTCAACGATAAACTTTTTGATTTCTTTTTCTTTGTTATTACAAATTATTGTAGAATATACATGGGAAATTTATAAATAACCTTTTCTTGAATTTTCTTCTTTTTTTTATTATTTCACATCCGTTCTCTCCGCAATCGTTCAGTTTGGCGATTTTGACAGATCGGCGAATTCAAAGCAACTGAAATGAATCGAATGCAGTAGACGAAAATGAAGTGAATTTCAAATTTCATGGTGATGATGAAAAAAAAAAAATACAATAAATTAATAGCGGACTGGTCTTAGGGATGAGACATTTGAGTGAAATCGAAATGAGTCGTAAAACTTGATGAAGATATTTTTAGATTTTGTTTTTGTTTTTGCTTTAGTGGTTTGGATATTCGCTTTACCGAGTTTTCTTGACATGGTATATTAACAGAGCTCCTAAAACAGTTTTAAAAGGATCATTTTTTCTCTAATCAACAATCCTTTAACTAGATCGTCAATGAAATTTAAAACTGAACACAAAACAAATCAATTTTGAAAATATTTTGAACTAAAAAACCACTCTTTTTATTATAAAAATTGTTAGCACACCAAAGAGCTCTGACACCTTTTTACTCTCAAGTGTCTTAAACTCCATTCGTAGGCTCACATATTTACTAAGTTTGTGCAAATCCAAAAATCTAAACCAAATTTGATTTTTGAGCTAAAAATCTTTGTTGGTCTACTCATGTTCTCAAATCTTCTTTCAAAATACGGTGGCTTATAAATAAAATCTTTTTTTTTTCTTTTTTCAAATACCTGATGGAGCACTCAGTCCTAAATACCGGCCCATTATTTTGTACTACATAAAATAAAATCTTAGTCATCATTGCTCTTCGATTAAAAAACATTGCACACCTCTATGTCGTCAATGTGATGAACAGGTTCATCTATCGTATCGTTCATCATCACGACGAAAAGTATACGTTCATCGTTCATGTGCGAGCAAAGGGCCAACTATAATGCACTTAGCTCAGCTTAGGCTAGTGTCAAAAACCAGACGAAAAGTTTCCGAAAGTGTTCGTTAAACAAAGAGCAACTATAATGGATTCTGGCTACTTAACATGTAAACATGCGTTGAGCTGATTTGAGTTCAGTTGATACCACAGAAGAGATACACAAAAAAAGGCAAACCACACCACACAATGTAGACAAATGGCAGTTGCGGAGCAAGAGAAGTGTTTGTTTTCTCTCTTCTTTTCTTCCCCTATGGTTGATACGCTTTAAATTTGACATTTACGTAAGTTCGAGCCAATCCAATGGCTCTTGCTTAATTGCGCGAAAGTGAGCGAAATTTAACGAAACTGAGTAGAACGTCTATTATAGTTACTGTCATATAAAATAGTGTATTGGCTCGCTCGCGTAAGTAGGCGTAAGTTCGGCAAAGTGCATTATAGTTGGCCCTCAACTGTTTAAAATGTATTCGCTTTGAACTAAAATGGGAGTGTGTGCGTGCGCAGAGCCATTCCATTTTGTTGATTCATTTTCGATTTGTAGTACTATCGAAAACAAAAACGATTGCTCAAAGCCATCTATGTATTCGCCGGCGCTCTAAAAATTACAGGATAATGTTAGTACACCGGCGGATACATAGATGGCTTTCAGGGACCATATTCGTTTTCGATAGTACGGCAAAGCCATAAGAAAATGAATGTGATGAATTTGAACGAATGGGAAGTGAGCGAAATAATACAGGGTGTAGCAATAGCTTTTGAGATTGCAGGGAAGAAGAAAAAACAACATTTATTTTATACCGAAATGATACAAAAGAAAAAACTCCAAAAAGCATATCAATTTAAGTATTTGACAACACAATGATAAAGCGAGCAAGTGTTAAGCGAGTTATATGAAATTATTTGAGAAACCTATTCACATGAGTACGACCAACGAAAAAAGAATGAGCGAATATTGCTCGTGAATGAAATTCGACCAACAAAACAGAAAAGAATGATATTTTAACAAACACGAAAAATATAATCTTAAAAGTGTAAATTGTGTATATTCGATACACAATTTATAAAGAGTATAAAGTAATTTTCAACGAAACGGTAGTCAATGAACTTCGAAAACATTACTATATTCCAAACTTAAGACGTACTCTGAGAAAAGTCCAATGACAGTGCCAATACTGCAAAAACAAAAAGGCTGTACCTTTGCCTCCACGCATGGCTGGTCTACCCAGCGCTCGCCTTCAACCCTTTCAAAGGCCATTTTCGTACACCGGAGTGGATTATTTTGGCCCGCTACACGTCAAGGTCGGAAGACGCTCCGAAAAAAGGTGGGGCATGCTATTAACGTGCCTGACTCTACGTGCCATTCACATCGAGATAGTGCACAGTCTCTCCAGCGATTCTTGTATCTTGGGTATCAAAAGATTCATCTGCAGACGAGGTATGCCTAAGGAGATATACTCGGACAATGGAACCAACTTCCGAGGCGCCAGTAACGAGCTAAAGCAGGCCTTGACAGAGCTGAACCGCGACGCAGTAGCTAAGGAATTTGAGTTAGAGTTAAAGTGGAGCTTCATACCCCCAGTCACACCCCACATGGGTGGATGCTGGGAACGCATGGCTAGGTCAGTTAAACAAGTCCTGGCTGAAATATCGCCAAGTAGTAACCCTTGCGACGAATTGTTGTTAAGCATGATGGCAGAAATAGAGAGCATTGTGAATTCGCGACCCCTTACTTACGTACCATTAGACTGTGAAAATAGTGAAGCGCTGACTCCAAACCATTTATTGATTGGATGTGCCAATCAGGAACGTCTTAGCCAACATCCCATTGACGACGGTGCCGCCATGAGAAGGAATTGGCTAGCAGCCGGCAAGTACGCGCAAGCCTTTTGGCAAAGATGGATTCGCGAATATCTGCCCGACCTGACTCGACGAACCAAGTGGTATGAACCACAGAGACAACTTCAAGAGGGCGATATTGTTATCGTGGTGGACCCAAATAGCGCCAGAAAGACGTGGCCGAAAGGCAGAGTTCTCGAGGTGATAACTGGTAGAGATGGAGTGGTCCGGAGCGCGGTGGTACAAACGTTAGGAGGAATTTACAAAAGACCTGTTGTAAAACTCGCAGTACTTGACGTTCACAAGTTCGGAGAAGGAGGTAATCCAGGTCTCCTACCTGGTTACCGGGGGGACTGTAAGGCGAACTTGGAAGCACCGGCTGCTACCGAAAAATCGAGCCAGTAGCCGACGAGCCATCAAAAATAGGCAGCCATCTTTCTTTTAAGAAAAAAGGGAGCCATCTTTTTGCCCTAATAAAATCAATTTCTTTTTCTCTGAGACGTAAGCGCGGGTAGAACAAAAATCATCCTAAGAAATAGAATAAATATAATACTGAATAGCTTAACCTAAAGAATATTTAATAAATAGTAAAAATTAGTAGAACTAAACAAGAAAAAACAAATCAAAGCATATTAAGAGTAAAAAAAAACAAAAGGAGAACTAAACGTAAGAAAAATGTTTAATCTATGTACTTGAATTTAAGTTAACCTAATAAATCATTCCATAGGAATTTTAAAGTTTGTATTCATGAGAATAAAACTTAAAAACTTCAAAACTGTCTCCTAATTTATTGGTGAAGCCAACATTATTCATAATAAAAAGATAATACACTGATGATCGGCTGACTAGATACACACTGACTATCTTTTTAATCAGCTTCCTATTCATAATGCTTTTTCCCCTCCGAAATAGTTGGCACATACTTGTGTCAGAAAAAGTACCAAAAATTGTAAATCTATTCCATTTTTTTGACACAGCACAACTCAGCTGCTTGAAAAAAAAAAGAAAAAAAGTGTTTTGATTCTGTTTGTTGATTGATTCCTAAAGCGAAAAAAATATTTTTTTTGGCCATCGCTAAGCGTCCATGGATTGAATCTGGACTTATATACTTTTCTCCTTCTTGGTCTTCCATTGAAATGCATTTATAGCATTCAGGTCAGAAACGAAAGTGGAAAAAGAAAATGGCATTTTGATTTTTCCTATGGTATTTGAATTTTCGAAAGAAATTTTGAACTTAAAATTTAATTTTATCTATCAATTCAGATGCCAAAATGACAATTCACTTCAAAAACAGTTACTCAGAGGATAATCAACCTCCAACCGTTGATTATCTTTATTTGCCATATTATCAGGCTGATTATCTATTATGAATAAGAATTTCTGTTTTATCATCTGATTATCTTTAAAATGCGATTATGAATAAGGCTGTTTAAATTTCTACAAGATGATAAGCTTCTTACGTTCCAAAAATAAATAGATAATTTTCTTGGGGTGGATTTCAATACTAGGATTTGTTTGGAAATGGAGATGGTGGAGAATAAGTTCCTGATGAGCCAACGGTGTCTCCAAGATTTATATAGCAGGGCGCTAACACCGGTCGATTGAAAAAAATTTGAGATCATATTATTTATTTCATAGGGTCAGTTGAATTCTTCCCTGAGTTATGCATGCTGCTTTTTATATTTATTCTCTTTCAATTATTGAAGGATAGCTGTATTACAATCACCTTACAATGTGGCGCAACAGAGTGAGGAGAGCCTGGACCTAGCGCATTTCTGACTACCATGCCTTGTGAGGGAATGGAAGGGGACCTACAATTTTCTGCTGGTTCCCAACGACTTTTTGAGAAAGCGCTTTTCATGGCAATGAATTTACTAAAGGAGGACTTGCCAATTCCTCGGGAAAGGCGATGTCCGTGGAAAAACATTTTTGCCTCTGCTGGGATTCGAACCTCGAAACTATGGATTAGCAGGTGGACATGTTAACCATCACGTTACGGGTACCACTAGCTTCTTAGCCACGTAGAAGTTCCAGGATTCCGAAAGAATCCACAGCCTCGGATAATAATAAAAGGTACGTTTTTTTGAACGCGAATATACGCTTGTTAAAAGTCTTGAGTGCTAAAAACAACAACAAAATAACCGGATAGCGCTGATATACATCCCCGCTTATTTCTTAAGCGAATATAAGCTGCAAGTGCTTCCAATATTAGTATATGTAGATGAATTTTTGGGAATGTCACAAATTAGTTGAATTTTATCCTATTGATAAAACAAAATGAAAAAATGGTAATTGCAATTTAAAAATGGCGGAGAAACAAGTATAAGATTTCTGACAAGCGTTTTTGGGCTTAACTAATAATGATTTCACCGTTGCAGGCCCTAGCAGACGGATATGAAATACAAAAAAATCTGGATCTGAAGATCTATTAACGCCCTGGACTCAGCGGACATAATCACCGAGCAAGAAGTGCGATGGAATCGGCCGGGCATAAGGAAGATGAAAAATTACAACAACTGCTATGGCGACTTCCAAAAACAACGCTTATTTGGGTGCGCATTTGTGGTTCTAGGCCCATAGATAAGGTTACTAACGCACGCAATTCGTTAATGAGCGTATATGACTATTCGTATCTATGCTAAGTTCACTAATTATGAACTCACGCTCTTTAAAGAAAAAGACGTTAATTCTAAGCACTGTCTCTACAAGCTTTTTTAATTATCTAGACGTGACGTGAAAATTGTCTTTGGATATTTTAACGATAAAACTAGGGATGGAGGACATCTTCAAAAGTACAATAAGTATATTTCAGTGGTATTAATGTTCTTACTTTCTGAGGGGCACACTCTAAATCAGACAATACTATTTCGTTGCAGTCAAGGTGTAGAATGAAGTTACTGGTAAGAAGCGGTTAGTAAGCAGCCCTATGAGACAGAGAAATGTGTTTTCTTATAAATTAGAACTGTACTCTGGACGATCAAACAAAAACGCCACGCAGTTTTCTGGAAGTTTCGAACGGCTAATCGAGAAGGCACTTTTAACCCTGCGCAAACCAGTGCGGTTGGTGCGATGCGATTTCTGTCAAAATAAAACACCTGTAACCTTATGGAGTGGCCACTTAACGCAATCGCATCGCACGCAACAACCGCGCTGGCTTACGCAGGACTTTTCAGGTCTTTTAAATGAATATCGGAACGCCTGCCAATTCCTCGCAAGATCGATATCCGTAGAAATATAATTTTTGTTTTATGTTCGGATTCGAATCCCAAACCTAAACCTAGCTCTATAGTTCTATAGCAGAAAGCAAAAATATGACAAAAAGCAGAGCAGAAGCGAAATTTTGTGCAGTAAAGATTTTCAAGCACAATTTTTTACCGATTCACCGAACGAAACAGCAAAATAATAAAGTGGTGAAAAAACACACGCAGAGAAAAGAGACTGCTGTAAAAGCTGCGATAGATATAAGGCATATGTAGACCAGGTGTTACTCCACGAGCACCAATGTCAATCAGACAAGTATGAATTTTCCATCTTGTGTCTATTTCCTTTTTTCATCTTGCAGATGCAAGTAAATCCACCATTACTCTTGCTATGAATATTCATTTAAACTTTGAATTCGCTTCAAAAAAGATGGTATTTACGAACGTATCAGCACTAGTGTACTTCACTGATTATGCTACTCCCCGCTAGATAACACTAATATACCAATGACAAAACGAGACAAACAGTTCATTTCCCAGAAATAAACCACAGCACAGCACACAAAAACAAACAAATCGTTCAGTTTTGCCATATTCATTAAAATGGCGCCAAGTGTTTCCCATTGATTTCCACATTCACAGTGTTTTAGAGATTAAATTTTACCAAAGTATTGATTTAAACATACATCAAATACCTGTGAACTAAAACAAACAGAATTCATATCCCCAAAAGTGTTTAAATAATAACTGCTCATGAACAAACGTGCATGCAATTCTTCAAAATGGCCGAAATGACTGCCGAAGCAATTGTCAGCCATATTTGCGTGTGAGGAGCAAAACTGTTTTTTCATGTTCTTTTTTTGTTTGTGTTCGCCGTAAAAAAAACTACCCATCTCAGTTGCTAGTCACTTGCTAGACAGAGAACATAATACACTTTGCTTTTTCGCCATTTACTTTGTTTTTATATTCGTTCGTTGTTCTCTGATTGAGGCAGGCCGTGCCAGCAGAAACGTCAGTCTTTGCAGTAACCGCAACGTCGAATAACGTAACGAATTTCGTCTTTCCGTGATTTGTGCCGCTTTGTCGTAGCCGTCGCTGTGAACTTTTTTCCCACTCAACTTGAGGTTTTATTTTTCTTTTGTTGAACTCGTGTCGCGCCCCATATTCGTGTACAGAAATAAAAAAATAAACAAGCAGTGCACACCAATAAAGAACAATTTTGCTATGGCTGTTATCAAACAACTGCAACCAAGTGCCCTTGTCTGTAGTGCATGTGCCCCAAAAGTCAACTTCTAGAACGATCATCCGAACGCCTCCTACCTAAACTTGGACTGTCACCACTCACAAGACTAGTCAACCCTAGGCATTTAACATTTATGCCTTCTGCCGCAATTAATTGCGCATTTCGCTATGTTTACACGAAATGAAAAAAACGCTAACGCCTGCCGCTTTCTTCGCCCCTATGCTGCTACCGAATTACACACAAACCAAGTGACCATTACTCACTCTTATGCAAAATTGTATGCCTATGCCTACTACACGCTTACACCACGCAGAGGAGATGTAGAAGTTCAAACAAATTGAAGCAAAAAAAAAAAGTTTTTTAAGTGAAAATTTAAAGAATTAATAATACATTTTTTTCGGTCGACT
The DNA here is from genome assembly GCA_914767635.1 of Melanostoma mellinum. NCBI lineage: Eukaryota > Metazoa > Arthropoda > Insecta > Diptera > Syrphidae > Melanostoma > Melanostoma mellinum. The sequence continues at coordinate 183,164,762 of OU612060.1, forward strand.
AATTTGAGAGAAAGAAGTGGTGAAAAAGAGGAAAGAATTGAGAAAAAAGAAAAAAAAATTGCCTGCCTGCCACTCGACGCCAATATTCTTTCGGCTCTTCACTTCTTCAGTGCGCACCAAACGTGTGTACGTGTGTGTGTGTGTGTGACTTATTGAATCGCGTTTGTGTGTTACAAGTGGATTAAGTGGTTTTTGAGGGAGCTTCATCGCCGTCTTCGTCCTCTTTGGTCTCGCCTTTCGTTTTCTGCCCACCCCTTTCACCGCCCGTTGTGTCGAGTCGTCGACTACGTCGTCGTTGCCTTTAGTCGTCGGTTTGTTTTAAGTGGTTTTATTTGGAATTTTTTTCTTTCTGATATTTCGCTCTGCGATTTCCGAGCAATTATCGTTGCCGTTTTCTTTTATTTTATTTTTTTTCTGCATCAAGCGCTCTCTCGTCGTGTCGTCGTCGTCGCTGCTGCTGCTGCCGTTTACATCTGTTGTTCGAGTGGTGCAAGAATAAAAGGCTTATCGACGCGTTCGTATTGTGCTGTGCGTGTGCGGTTGTTATCCACACACTCCACATCGTGTGTGTGTTGAAATATTATTTTTTAAATAAAAAATTCTCTGAAAACCGTTGTTTACAAGGATAAGTTTTAAAAAGCAAAAAAAAAAAAATTACATTGGCATAAAGTGTTGTGCGTTTTTGTTGTGTCTGACTCGTCACTCTTGGATTAAACTACTTTTTGGATTAACTAGTTTTGCTTCTTGCACTAGTCTAGAGAGCAACTCGTTGCTTAGACAAAACGAAAAAAAGAAAAGAAAAACAAAGGACAACCAAGTCTCTAGTTCATCGGCAGGGATATGTATCCGGCACCGGTTCGTCATCCTTCAGCTGGGGTAAGTTTATTTTATAGTTTTTGAATTTTTTGGAAATAACAAATGATGATTACGTAGAAAAAAGTAGGTGTAATAAGGAGTAAAATGGTTTAGCGCAGTCATTTGTCCAAATTAACATTGTCCGTGTCTTGCCAGCACAGCGCCAGCGGCTGGCTTTCTTAAGCAAAACGCCTTTTGAAGTTGAGGTCACTTTTGAAACCTACTTTATGTTGTCTTAGTGCAGAAATTTGCTGTTTTCATCGTACCAAGGTATTGTCCTTTCTAAAATCAAGTTTTGGGCAAAAAGTTGTTTTGCCGACGGAAAAACACACTCAGTCATAAAGAAGTTCGTTTTCCTTCTTTTTTACGCGAATGAAACAAAATTGTTAGCGTTGTTACTTTTCAAAACTCGTAAGTGTACCTACATACCTACTTTGGTTTGTTTTTTTTTTTTTAGGCGTAGGTATTTTTACAATCGTCCTTTTTATTATTGAATTTGTTTTGCCTTTTTAAAGTTCTTTGCTGCATTTGCAGGAAAAACTGCACTGGAATTAGAAGCTTAAATCTTGATAAGTCTTTTCATTGCGCACGTCTGATTTCAAACAACCGACAATACGAGCACATGTTTCAAAAGATTTAAAAATAAAACTCTGCTTTGACATAGCCGTCGGCAACTTGATTGGGAGTGTTTTGTTGACTTGGCGGCGGCATTTTGTAATTCGTGGTAAGGTAAATGAAATTTAGCTTTTTTTGTAACGTTGTGTAGCCCACCGACGGATCACTATTGGGTAGCGGATAAGTGGGGGAGCTGTGATCTCTTCGAAATCACGATGCTTATAAAACCGGAAAAATAAAGCAGAAGAAGAAGAAGAAGAGCGCTTCATATCCCACAAGCGGGTCATTATTTTTTAGCAGATAAATAGGATTGTGGGTAGGTTATGTTAGGTTAGGTTAGATTAGATGTGGCTGCCGGTGCACGGAGACCGACACACTTAGACCACAGACGGTCCATTGTGATACCACTGAGACCATCAGAAGCTTGCTTACCCTCTGGTTCCTATCTAGGATTAAAGAGTTGAAACACCCTCTAATCGAACTTGAACTAACGAGTTAATCACCAGTTAGTCAAACCATCCAGAACTTCGTACGAAAAGGGAGAGACTTTTAAGGCCTTTATTAGCTAAATCGCTGGTGTCGTCGAAGAGGTAATCACCTAGGTTAGCTTTCCGTCTGTTAGTAGGTGCAGGGCATGACCAAAGGAGATATTGAATTGTCTCCTTTTCCTCCTCGTCCATGCAGAAATCATTTGAGTAGACACCAAGTCTTTTGGCGTGTCTACCTATTAGACACTGTCCTTGTAAGGAAACCTATAGAGGAGCTAATGTGCAGACGACTTAGATTCAATAAGCTCTTTAAACGTTTCGAGTTCACACATTGCCAAATGTGTTAAGTCATGAAACATGTGTCCATCCTGTGCTCATCTTCTCAGAGGCGTGCTGATTTAGCAAAAGTTTACATGTAGCGATAGGTATACCTATATTGTTCCTGTCAGGTCGAAGATGAGAAGTCGTTTCTTTTTTGGTGAGTTTGTCTGCCATGCAGTTGCCTATTATTATATACCTGTGGCCCGGCACCCAATTAAGGGTATAAGAATGTTGAACAGTTCTGACATCTCCTTTAGAAACGTGCGATAGTTTTGGACCGTATTAGATTTTGTAGAGACAGAGGCAAGAGCTTTGAGCCTGGCTGTCCGAGAAGATGCAAATACCCGTGGAGGATACAACGTTTTCTTTAAGCCAAGAGAGGGAATTCTTTTATTGCCAGAACTTCTGCTCGGAACACGCTACAGTCAGTCAGGTAGGCGGAAGAAAAGGCTTAAATTCAGCCCTTTCAAAAAATTCCACTTCGTACACCGTTTGGGTTTGGATCTGTCATTGTTGAAGTGTAAAGGCCCCATAGATTCTGTTGCGTCCGTTCACTGCCCGATTCAACTGACAGCTCGATTAAATACACACGATCTTATGAGAGGTGACCCATGACATGCGCCAGTCAAAACCAATTTGTTTCTCTTCACACCGCAACGGATTCTATGGGTCACCCCAATCCGTTGTGTCCGGTAAAACTCACTGCTGTCAGTTGAATCCGGCAGCGAACGGACGCAACGGATTCCATATGTCGGGGCCTTAAGGCTTCATTATCCAAGAGAGTGCCTACCATTCTCCAAAGCTTGTCTTGAGGTTATGGTAATTTGGAGAGTATTATCGAACACCAACTTAGGGGTGGTTTAGTCTAATTGATCCGGGATGAATCATAGTTGTTGCTTAAAATATTAGTGTGACCAATTTGATTGTTGGCCCACTACGTGCATTTAGTCGTGTAGCTGAGTTCGCTGCTGACTGTTTGCCGGGAGTAAGGTTTAGTAGTATGTCTAGGGCACACGAAGTAGTTGTCCTTAGCGCGTCGCTGATGCACACACTTCTCATTCGCTGGACTTTGAAAAGTTAGTTATAGTTTAACTGTTTTTCAAGTGCGGTCCAACATGTTACCACCCCAAAGGTTAGTATAGGTCTTATGACCAATATGTAGATATAGCCATCCAGCTATATTGGGAAAAAAACGCCATTTGCCGCTAATCGTCTTATTACATGAGAAAAGTGCAATGTTAGCTTTATTTACTCTCTCCTCTAGGATTGGTTTTTCAGGTTAGTTTTTTTTATCAAAAACAACGCCTAGATATTTAGCCTTATTCCCTAGGGTGAGAGTAACACTTTTAATGGTAGGAGGTCTCAAATCCGAGATTTTTTATCTTCTCGTGAAGATAACAAGCTCCATTTTAAGGGGGTTCATATTCAGACCTCGAACTTCAGCTTAGTGATTGAGTTTATTTAGAGCCGTTTGTAACAGCTCTGCTAGAGCTTGTGCGATTTTACCTGAGACAGAAATTGCCATGTTATTCACGTACGCAACAACCTTGAAACCTGCTTCTTCTAGATCGTTTAGTAGTTCGTTGACGATCAAGTTCCAGAGAATGGGGGAAAGTACTCCTCCTTGTGGAGTTCCGCTATTGGTTGTTCTACTAGTTTTTATAGTCACCCATTTTTGACCTGATGATTCTGGTACACAGCATTGAATTAATCATGTTTTTGATCGGGTCTTCTATGTTTAAATTCTAAAGAGCACTCGTGATAGTTGAGTTTCTGACATTGTTGAAGGCACCTTCTGTGTCTGAGAAGGCGGCCAGAGTGTACTCTAATATTCGATGGCGCATGTAAAAGAATGCAATGAGGATTGTGGTACCCGTGAAGCAACGTTCAGCCTGTCTGTCTGTCGCGTAGGGGAGTTTGAGGTTCGAATCGTATCAGAAACACAAATCTGTTTCCACAAGTATCGCCTTTCGCAGGGAATTGGCAAGTCCTCCTACTATAAGAACCGCTTTCTCACTTAGCCCTACGGAAATGGCATAAAATTGTTGGTCTTTGAAATGTGTTAGGCCCTGAGTTTTCCATAGCTTTCGTCCGCCACAGTATTTATTTGTTTAGATAAGTGGCCGTAACGCCGAAAGGGAAACTTTGTGGATCACTAATGTGCAAAAAAGCGGAGTTCACACTGAACAATTAGTTTGACAGATGTGGGATGGTCGAATGTTGTTTTCATTCAAACTTATCACATTTCTCGTCCAGCATTATGTCATATATTCCTCTGCTCCGTCCATCTTCAAAATTTTCAAAAATATTTGAAAACCATCCAACAAGTTGGACCAGCCAGCGGTCGTCTGAGGGTTCACACTTCACATTATCCAACATTGGTCGTTCAAGCCAAAGTCTGTCCAACTAATTGTACAGTGTGAACTCCGCTAAAAAGTTAAGTTAAAATATGATTCCTTCGGTATCACGATGCTTTATTTTATGTGCCGAAAAAGAAAGACGAAGATGGTTTTGTTTACTGGCCCTCGTTCATGCGACATATATTCAGGCAACCATTTGATGCTACATCATCAGATTTGTTGGGAGAGCTGCGATTCCTTCGGTATCACGATGCTCATAACGTCGAAAAAGGAAAAAGAAGAAATGGAATTGGTGGAACCTACTTTGAGATAGTTCAGGACTTTGACGACATAAGTTCCGCAGATTTACTCTTGCCCAATCGCAATGAAAGGCGTATTCAAGTTTTGACTAGATTCAACCCCTTTCTTATGGGTGATAATCCTGAATCGCTGTCAAGGTAGCACAACACACAATTTTTTCAAAGAAAAAACTTTAAGCGACAGTTAACAGCGGGGTGCCCGTGGCGTAATGGCTTTTATGTCTGCTAGAGAAGTTCAAGGTTCTAGATATCGCCTATCGTGAAGATTTAGTACTTCCTCTGAGAGTTTACTTTTAATTAAAAAGTCTTTCGAGAGTTGTGTAACAATTATGCCATAAAAGTGCCGTAACAACTATGCCATAAAAGTGCCTGATTGTCCTTGAAATGCGTCCTTGAAATGCGTTTAGCACCGAGCTTACCAGAGTCTTGTTGCACTACTCTATTTATTTATTCATAATGTAGTATCCAGTCAGATTTTGGTTCTGACTCGATTTTACTAATTTTGGGGAATGCGTCAGTAACTCATGGTTCCTTTTGGAGTCTTTGATTTCGCTGCAAATTTAAAACAATTAGTTCAAATCAGTGTGGTCATATGGCACACGTGGCGTGATGGTTAGCATGTCTGCCTGTTGACCCAGAGGTTCGTGGTTCGAACCCCAACAGAAGCAAAGTGTCGCCTTTCCCGAGGAATTGGCAAGTCCTCCGTTAGTAAATTCATTGCCATGAAAAGCGCTTTCTCAAGCCGTTCGGAACCGACAGATTGTAGGTAGGTCCCCTCCATTCCCTCACAAGGCAATGTTTGTGAGAAATGCGCTGGGCTCCTCGCTCTGTTGCACCACCCTACTTATTTTTAAGTCCAGATCAGAATCTCTGGTGGCAGGCACTACCATAAAACTCGCCGAATATATTGTACTGCAAAATCGTGAAGCTCTGTCATCACATGGAAATGGCATTCACTTCAAATCGATTCGCCACTGCTGGTTTCTCTTTCTAAATTTAGTCTTTTCTTTTTTATAAACAATCATCCGCTACTAATTGAACAACTGCCATGTCGAGGGTAGCTTGCCCCACAATCCGCGTGACAAGCTGTCGATACTTGCAAAAAAAAAAGAAAGAAAAAAGAAAAATTATTCCACACCTTGCAGACGTGCAAAATCAATTGAATTGAGTATCAACTCTTTAAATACAAATACCTACATAAGTTGGTAGCGTGGAATTCATTCTTGTGTTTCCCTCGGCAATTATTTGATATAACATCGATCATTGCATCGCAGGCTATAATATATACCTAGGTAGTGACGAAGCGGATGTCCTCACGACGCAGGCAAACACACTCAATGAATCCCATTGAATGTCTCTCTCTACACTTAAACTTTTTTTTAATAATATTTTTGCATGCGCTATCCCCGCCGCGCTGTCGTTGTCGTTGTCACTGTCACATATCTCTTATTCCTTGTGTACACTTGAAGTGTTTGCTCTGAGCTGCTGCTCGTTGATATATTTGAACGTCTGTCTATCTATCTATACCTACCTACTCTACAGAGAGAACATCTACATAAAATACTGTGCATATTGAAAAACTAGTTTGAAATCGAACCAGATGTCTGCAGACCTTTTTTTTTCTTATTATTCCTCTGTATTATTATCAATTTCAAGGGGTGGCTCTTGAGACATATGCATCACATTCAATGAGCAGCACACACTAGAGCCAAAGGAAGATCAGGCATATACCTACCTTACCTACTAAGTTCCCTGATTCTAGATAGCAGCAGCAGAAAGCAAAGGCAGAAGTGGGAAAGAGTGTGTCAGAGAGAGAGAGAGAGAGAGGAAAGAGGGTTGACGGGCAATGTGCTTATTGTTGTGGCAGTTTTATGATTATAGGATTTCTCTCCATAAAGGGCTCTCTAGCTATCCTTGCATTTAGCCCCTATGTATGGACTTTGTGTGTACCTGCATTGGTTGGTTATTTATTTTTATACTTTGAACTTATCTCCCTTGCCTCTCGACGAGACTCTAATAAGCGCTTCAAGGGTGCAATTGTTGGCACTCACGTTTAATTTGTCACAGTTTTTTTTTTTTTTTTTAATTTTCTTTTCCTGTAAAACTGTGAGAAGACGAGGGAAAAGGAGAAAGGACAAGGTACCAAGCCAAAAACGCCAGGTAAATTTGGAATAGGGTAGGTAGGTAGTTTTTGTGTTTCCAAAGAAGTTTTGAGTTAATTAGGCATGGGTTTGGTAATTGTAAAATGTTATGATATCCGCCTGACAATGGGCGCACACAACGTTTCGTGGAAAATTATTTGCCTTATACGAGTGATACCTAATGACACTAATGGCACTTGTATTGGTCGAGTAAGTTGATTGATTGAAGGGTTTTACCAAATCCAACCACAAACAGGGGTTGACGTTTTGCAACAGATGTTGGTACATTGGAGCTTGGCCGTGTTTGCTTACAATTTATGGTGGAGCCTTAACCAACATTTTTGGAAAACAAATTCGATTTAGGGCCAAGCTTTCTCCAGTTTTGGACTCGTTTTAGGTTTTCTTCCACCAAAGTGATTTTATACTTCCGCGATTTGCTGTGGAAAATCCTTCGAGTCGGATCGTTGGTGTTGGTTTGGTGTACATCCGCTCTACATGTCCCAAATGGCAATATCTTGTGATTGAAGCTTTTCGACGTCGTTTCGCAGCGCTAGTTCGTTCGAGTCGGGATCAGGATACAAAAAGGTAGTGGTCCGAGTCAAAGTTGGGCCGTCGGAAATCAATCACAATGGAAGAGATTCTTGCTTCGGTCGCAACTTGGATACTAGGAGATTCTTCTGGGGATTGCCATGTACCCGAATGAATTTTAAAACTCGGGAAGCGGGAAGCGACGAACAGCTACATTTAAGCCTGAGTAGGTTTGCTGACGTTTGTTTTTGCTTACCGATTGTGTTTCCAAAGATATCCTTCTTCGCGAGTCTTACGTTAAAATCCCCAAGGACGTTTTTCACTTCATGTTTCTTCACAGACTTGGGAATTGTTGTTTTTCTCTTCTGTGGGGCGTGGGTGCATATTAGACTGATATTGGCGAGCTAGTTTGAAACTGCCTGTATCTCAATTAGTCACCCACAATAAAACAACTTTTTCCTGGGTGCCTGGGCATGAAGGTCTACAGGGTAACTGCGGTCTTCCAATCAGTAGCATTAAACGTGAATTGGTTACTTGAGAACGGCAGAACATGATCCACACCTGTCTTCTGCTTCTCAGATATCATCTCAAAAACATGGGCATCAGCTAAACACATTTTATGTGAATGCCCTGCCATAGCCAGATCCAGCCTAAAAAATATTCAATAAAGGGTTCACTAGTCCCCTTGATAGAAGAAACACCCCTTCTTCGAATATTCTAAGGTTCTATTCTTACCTGACTTCAACTTCGACTGAACAACTCTACACTTTACGTGTTTCAACCTAAAGGTGCGTCCACACTTTACCGACCGGCATACGGATCCATTTCATTCGATTCGAATTTGGTTCGGCTTTCGGTAAAGAGGAAGGCCGATCGGGACGTCCACACTAAGTCGGTATTGCCGATCGGTATGTGCCGATTGATGCCGGCATAGTGTGGACGTACCTCAAGGGAACAGCACAAAAGATCTTTCAGATGGACGTGTAAGTAAAGGTATTTTGCCTTCGCCCTATTCAATTAAAAAAAAAAAAAAAAATGCTGGCGAATTCAGCCTCATTAGCGGCCTTAACCTCTAACGACAAATCTGCAACCAAATAAGAGTTTTGTTCTGACGTAGTCGCTTTACGAAAGGTCTCAATTTTTCACCCTCTTGATGCCTGTCCCATTCAATCGCACTTCTTCGATGGCGGCTGTGTCTTTAGGGCCCCGAACTCAAGTTGCACGTAGTCCTTTAAGGGATCTTTCTCATTGCATATCCGGAAGTCTTTGTTCTTTTTTCGTTTGCATATTTCGTCAACGGTGAAGTCATTTTTGTTATCCGAGGCTATTGGTTGTTTCGGAACAGTGAAATTTTGACTTGGTTGTGTAGTTAACACCACAAATGTGGCGAGGAGGGTCATTCGTTCAAAGAGTGTACGAATGATTTCAAAAAGTGTGTAAACTGTAAGAAAGCAAAAGAACGACTTAATTTACGTGAAATTGATTTCAATCACGACTGTAGGGATAGTGACTGTCCTTCGCTTCAACGCAAGTTGAAAATCGAAAACGAAAAAGTGATTTATTAGCAACTAACCTCATCGATAAAGTGCCTTTGTTTAAATATTGGTGGATTTCGTAAAAATTTCACCCAATTAGAAGTAATAGCACTAAAATTTGACTTTGAATTTATTTGTCTAACTGAAACGCATTTAACGTCTGACATTGAAGACTGTGAAGTGAAGCTAAAAAACTATAGAGTAATTAGATGTGATAGTATCTCCTCTCATACGGGGGGAGTGCTTTTGTATGTTAAACCTGAGTGGAAAATTGAATTGTTGAGTAAGATAGCAATTGGAAAAATGATCTGGTGGTTGGTGATAAAAGTCTGTTTAAATAATATAAACATCATACTAGTAGCAGTTTACAGGTCGCCTCACAAGCAAAACTCGCCGGAACACGTTTTTTGTGATTTTTTTAAAAACAAAATAGAAGACATTTCTCTTTCATTTTCCGATCTAATTGTAATGGGCGCCTTCAATATTGATTGGTTGGTAGATAGTTCTTATAAAAAAAGAATTTTCGAATGTATCACAGACATTGCAAGTAAACAAATTGTGACAGAACCAACAAGAATTACGCAAACCTCTGCTACCTTAATAGATTACGTAATTACAAACAGTGATGATATTCGGGCATGTGTTGTTAAGGATTTCAAAATAAGCGACCATGAGTCTTTGCTAATAACACTTGAAAAAAATTTTGTTAGCAAAGAATGCACAAAAAAAGTAATAAGATCATTGATATTTAAAGAAAACGTTTTTCGTCGGGAACTTTGTGCTAATGAAATATCAAATCTGTTTTGTGATGAAGTAAATGAATTTGGAGAATCCTTTAGTACTATTCTGATGAATTCTTTGAGTAAAATGATGGTATCAAAAACAATAGTTGAACATAACAAGAACATGGGTTGGTTTAATCAATATTTGTATGTAATGAAGCAATCGAAAATTCAACTTCATCAAAGGGCAGTGTGGACTAACAGCAGAAGTGATTGGGAATGTTATAGACTTTTAAGGAATAGGTACGTGCGTGAACTTCAATTAGCAAAAAATAACTTTATTGCCAAAAGAATTGATCAGTCTAACGATCAAAAATCAATGTGGAGAACAATAAAATCTTTAGTGCTTAACGAAGAAATAAGTGATATAAGAGAGATTGAGTGTGAGGGTGAAGGTATAATAGATAAAAAAGAGATCGCCAATGAATTGAATAAGTTTTTTATTAACAGTGTTGAAGAACTAAATGATAGAATACAGTTTGAACAGTATGAAAATTTGATAAACGAAAATAGTGATATAACGTTTAAGTTTGATATGGTTAGCATGAACGAGGTTAAAAACACAATGAAAAAAATGAATAATAAAAGAGACGTTAACGGTTTGTCAACTAATATGATGTTGTGTGCGTTTGATATTTTGGGTCCTTGTTTTACCAACTTAATAAACAAATCATTGCGTAGTGGCGTTTTTCCCAATCACTGGAAAGGATCAACAGTAGTTCCAATTGAGAAGGTGAAGGGAACGGTTAACCCTGCTGAATTTCGTCCAGTTAACATGCTTATGACTGAGAGTAAGATTCTAGAGAAAATAGTGCATACTCAGCTACAGAATTACATGGAGGCTAACAACTTCTTGTCTAATTATCAGTCTGGATTTAGGCAACAACACAGCTGTGAAGCTCTTTTGAACCTGGTGGTCACACAATGGAAAACTGAAATCAATGAGAAAAAAGTCATAGTTGCAGTTTTCTTGGACCTGCAAAGAGCTTTTGAAACCATTGATCGAGACATACTGGTGCAAAAACTGGAGCGATACGGTATTAAAGGAGTGGAACTGGAATGGTTTAAAAGTTATCTGTCGAGCAGAACGCAAAGAACAAAAGTTGGGAATGAAGTTTCGGAAGTTCGTGGAGTAAAACTGGGTGTACCTCAAGGAGCAGTGTTGGGAACACTTCTTTTCATAACATACATCAACGATCTGGAGAAAGTGCTACAACATACCGAAGCTAGGTTATTCGCGGACGATACGTTACTTTATATTGCTGGTGATTCTGCTGAGGAGTGTATTCGACTATTGAATGCTGATCTTAAAAGGGTTGAATGGTACTTCAAGATGAACAAATTAAAGCTAAACACGTCTAAAACGAAGGCAATTTTAATTAATGGAGACTCAATAGATAATATTATTATTAATAATGAAGTAATTAACAAAGTTGATGAAATAAAGTATCTAGGAGTGATTTTAGATAAAAAGCTTAGTTTTGAACAGCACATTAACTACACTTGTAATAAAATTGCAAAAAAAATTGGTTTTTTTCAAAGAATACGGCGTAGATTATCAATGGCTTCTGCAATAAAAATATATAATGTTATGATAAAGCCTCATTTTGAATATTGTTCAACAATACTTTTTTTAGGAAATAACCAAATGGCAAATCGTTTGCAAAAACTGCAAAATAGAGGTATGAGATGTGTTCTATTGTGCAATATACTAACGCCTATTCATTCTATGTTAAATGCTCTTCAGTGGCTTAATATAAACCAAAGAACAATATTGAATGTCCTAATTTTTATTTTCAAAATAAAGAATTTCATGTTACCTTCTTATTTATTCAATCGAGTTATTTATGTAGCAGATGTACAGCCATATAATTTAAGAAGTAGAAACGACTTTAGATTACCATTTTTCTCAACATATAGAGCTCAAAACATTTTATTTTATAAAGGTTTCAAATTGTTTAATTCCTTGCCAAATGAACTTAAGACTGAGAATAACCTAATTGTTTTTAAAAAAAAGTTAATATTACACGTTAGATCAAATTACTCTTGATATGAATTTATTTTTTTTGTAAATCTAGCTTTATATAAAACATGTTTTTTTTTTTTCTTTTTTAAATTTAAGTATATATAATAATTGTACCAAATAGCTAAAGCTAAATAAAGAATCAAATCAAACAAACCTGAAGATGTAGTATCAGGTTTTGAAGCGTTTGGTGGATGAAAAGGCTAGAAAGAGCCACTAATTGCCGCAAAAAGAAGTGTGGACACACCAACAATCTACGCCCAAAGAAGAAGTTGAAGTTAACGACTGCTACGATGAGTTTCGTATCGCAATTTGTGGCAATAAGCCGCGTAAGCTGAAGGAAAAATCCTAAGCAGCGGTTGTTCGTTCAGCACTCACATGCGATAAAATACACCCGTCATTGTAATTTCACATCAAAAATTTGAGTTGCTCGCGAGCATGGCTCTATGCGGCGAATATAAAAGCCAACGAACAACAAAAATTCGAAATTTTTCGTCAACAGTAAGCAGCTCACGAACACACTCCTACAAACGAGAAAAGCATGACCAACAGATGCAAGCTCGGCGATCATGTTTGTCGTTTAGGGCGAGCTTAAAGAGGTGCCAAACGAAAACCTTTCGCTGTTCTACATAAAAGCACCTAATTTGAGTGCCAAAAAACACCCTGAAAAATGTAAATGGCCCACCCTGTTCCAACCTGTTAGACTTGTTTCGGTTCAATGGCCTTTGCTGCTAAAAAAAAATATTGAGTCTTAATAGTGCGAGATGATTTGTCAGTCTAAGATGAAGCTGATGAATAATTACTATTGAGTCTCTCTTGACATTGACAGATCTCTCTTGTCTCAGATGTTTTGACATAATGATTTCTTCATAGTTTAAATTGGTGATTATCCATATCACTGTGCCAACTTTTTGCTCTGCCAGGCAACATTTCTTTCAACAATGAAAAAAATCTGTGACAAATACCGCGCACTGACACACACACATGCCCTCAATCAAAAAGATTAGGTTTATTGACTTTTCGCACATTTAGTCAGTAAGCATTGATGTTTATTTTTCTGTTGACATCCACTTATAGTGTTTAAAATGCTGGCTGCGGGGCTACGAAATGATTTTTTGTGGAAAATACATATTTAATCCATGCAAACAATATGATGTGATGCTTTATCTCTCACAACTTACAAAATACGACGCAACGAACGACGCGACGTGATCTTGAAATGAGAATTCACAGGAAGATGGTAAAAATGTGTGTTGAATATTTCTGGTCTTTTTTTTTATTATGGCAAGAGGTGTGACAAATAGTAAGTCAAAAAAAGCTTGTGACGATAATAATTGTAAACTTTCATCATGCGCTGGAGTATTATCAGTTGGCACATGCTTAACCAAATGAATTTTATGATGGGGTTATCATCATTGCGAACGCAACTGACATTATGAAATGCGTGATTGTTGTGCAAGTGTGTAGTCAAAGTGTTTGTAGGTATGGGTTCCACTTTAGGTAATGCAATGAGTTCTGTTTAGTGGAAATAGGAATGCTCGTAGACTTAGAAATGAGTTGGCATATTTCACCCACCAAACTAAAAAGCAGTTGTTGAGGAGATTAAATATTTGGGCTAAAAGATTAAAGTATTCACTACTACGATGGTTTTGTGTTAGATACTCGATTCGTAGTCCAAAATTATTACGTCAGAATTTGGTCATCAATGGAGTTGCAGTTTCAATGGCTCACATTAGCTAGAAATTCACTAAAATATTTTATTTGTTTTTTTCTTTTTTTTTACTATGCGTTGATAGTTAGTTTTTGTCAATTCAAATGCTTTTACAAGTAAATTAACTAAAAAAAAAAAAAACCATACACGGGGGTTTCTACTCAACGAATTGTCACTAAACTGTTCTCACATTTTTGTGATGAGTTCTTGTTTAAGTAACCAGATCGAACCGTAAATAGATGTTACATAGAAGATGGACGCGGCGAGGAGTTGGCAATTGCTTAAATAGTCATTCCATACCATAAAAAGAGCTGTCTCGATTAGCCGTTCGAAATCGGCAAACAACTGTAGGCCTTTTCCATTCCCTCACCAAGGTATGGTTGAGAGAAATGCGCTAGGCACGGAGCCTAGATTCTAGCACAATATTCCATTATTAGTTTGCATCCTACGTTTACTAATGTCAAAGACAAGATGCACTCTACAACCCTTTCCTTCACTCAGAGCGGAAAATGCACTCCAGCTTTCCTTCCATATAATCTTACGTTAGGATCGAAGAAATTTGTTCGTTGGGCTTTGTTTAGCCCTGTTCACACTGTGCAATTAGTTGGACAGACTTGGGCTTGAACGACCAATGCTTGATAGTGTGAAGTGAACCCTATAGACGACCGGTTGTCCAACTTGTTGTATGGTTTTCAAAATTTTTTTGAAAATCTAGAAGTTGGATGGAGTGGAAGGGTATGTGACATAAAGTTGGACGACAAGCTTGATAAGTGTGAACGCAAACTACATCAGACCATCGAACTTCCATCAAAGGAAGTCTGTCCAACTAATTGTACAGTGTGAACAGGGCTTATAGCGAAAGCGTTTCAGTATAAACACTCAAAATTTTGGTCAGACTATTTCATGTGTATTTAACTATCAGAAGAATGCAAATAAAGAGCATTCCAAAATTCTGATCACTTTTTTTTAAATATGATAAAATGCTGGTTTTCTTCTGTCTACATTGATTTTCTTTACGAAAAGTCTAGAAAACCACCGTTTACACAAGCGATTTTTAAAACGCTATGCTTTTCAAACCCAAAAGGTACCAAACAGAAGGGTGGTGCTTCCAAAATATGTTGCGATAGCAGCTTTTTAAAATAGAGAAGTTTTTGAAATCGAGACCTAATTCGTGTTTGTTTACAGTTTACACGAACGTTGTCTGTATTGCCTAGCTATCAAAGCTGAGTACCAGACAGCAGGGCATTGCTTCCAACATGTTTGTGTTAGCAACCCTAAAAAGAAAAACAAAATCGAACTATAGGACGAGTTCATGTCTGTTTACACGATCGGTTTTTATACCGAGCTGTTAAAATTCAGTAGCAGAGTTTTATACCGCCGAGCTGTTAAAATTCAGTAACAGAGAAGGCCCTCCTGTACCTAATAAGTCTTGTGCTAACAGACCAAGTTCGTTTTTGTTTACACGATCGATTTTTGTTTTGTTGCGGTATTATAACTTAATGTCAGACTAGTGGTACCCGTGGCATAATGGCTAGTTTGTCTGCCTGTTACCCGGGAGGTTCGTGGTTCAAAACCCAACAGAAAACAATATGTTAAATCATTTCCAAGCATATCGCCTCTCGAGAGGAATAAGCAAGATTCATTGCCACGAAAAGCACTTTCTTGATTAGCCTTACGGAATTGGCAGAAAATTGTAGGTCGCCTTCGTCCCTTCACAAGACATGGTTGTGGGAAGTGCACTATGAATGAATGTTTCAAACAGAAGGGGATTTTTTCCAAGATGTCTTGCGTGCTGGCAGTCATTTAAAATGGTAAAAAAATTTAACTCGAGTTTTAACTTAAAAAATCTCTTGATTTCGTTTTACTTTGGCAAACCTTAGAATAGGCTAAATAGTTCATCTTTGAAGAAGCTTTAAAAAATTTGTTTACACGATAAGTTTTTGAAAACCCAGCTAGCGGGAACATTTGTATACACTAGTGCTATGTTTTTATCGGTATTGAAACTACAGTTCAGCTTCAGCCTGTGCGCAAATCCAAATAAACTATATTTTACACGATAGGTTTCTCTTACCCCAAGCTATTGTGTTCATCGGTATATGGAAAAATGCTATGCATTAAATGCTATTTAAACTAGAGTTCGAATTCATCTAAGACGCAATTCTAAGTAGTATGACATTATTTACTTAGTAAGTTGTGTAAGCAGCCGTTCACAGTCCAGGTCCACCGTATGTTCGATACAAAGCACTAAATTCGTGCTTCTGAAATCCTTCTGCGAAGAAAGAAAACTTTGATCTCTAGACATCTATTCGTTTACCTTCTTCTCCTTATTCTTCTTGTGAGCAGCGTGATCTAAAGCTCTCCCACTTAACTGCTTTACACTGGTGATTCGCTCTTGGGGTATGCCGACCTTTGTGTACCTCGTGTGAACGCGGCACGCATTTTTTCGAGTTAACGCGAAAATGTTATATTTTAACTGCAATCAAAATTTTGCAATATCATACAATACAACTCCATCTTATGCGCAGTATCTTTGCTTGCAGGGCAGTATCTCCAAACTGCCCTGTGTAAACAGCCATTCAGAATTGAGAAACTTCAGATTTTGCAACGTATGCCTACTCTCATTGTGTTTTCTTGTCGTCAAGAAGCCTTAGAAGAGACGAAACCTTAGTTTGATTGAGTTTTCTTCAAAAAACGCTTGTTTACACGATAGGTTCTTCAAACGCCGAGCTGCAGTGTATGCTTGTGCGTCGATACATGCGTAATTGTTATGTGTTTACACTCACTCAAACTTTGCCACGCCAACGTATCTGATCCACCTTAATATTCAAAGGTAATCAGCAGAATGTGGCTCTAAAAATAGTTAATAGGAACAGCCTTTGCCAAATGACATTTAAGCAGACAAGATTGTCAAGAAAGTGTTCTTTTACGGTTTTTCACTGGATTTCACAGCGTTACCAGTTAATGTTTTGTATTTCCAAAAATTTGAACGAACTCCACCAGGGTAGGTGTTTAAAAATTGTATGTTTGCAAACTGACAGTAGTTAAACGAATGGACTTCAAAACGCCTTGAACTAATCAGTAGGTAGGTAACTTAACACCAACCTCATAGTACCTAGTCAGATCCTAATCGAAACTCAAATAATTCTGGGAATTCGTGGAACCAATGTGACAATGGACGAATTGGTAAAGCATGTCGTTCAGAAACTCAGTACCAAACAGGTGGTGTTCCAAAACTGTCACTAGCAGCCGTTTAAAATTGAGAAAATCTAGAATTCGATTTACACGAGATTGCAAACGCTGTAAAGAAAAAAGCATTACGAAGCAAGAGCAACACTACAACAACTGTCTCAACCAAGAATCCAAGTAAATCCGCTGGATCCACAGTTACGACTCGTAGGCCTGTAAACAGCAAATACCAACAGACCAACCTTTAGGTAAGAGATGAGTTAAAACGAAACAAAAACAGCCTAATGATCAACCAAATCAAGTAAATTAAATACCTCCTAACCATTACGGGTCACGTTGCATTATCCTAAAACCATTCAATCATCAAAATGCAATCAATCATGATTGTCATTAGGCATATCTACCCACCTACCCACCTGTCAAAACCAAAACATTTGACATTAAAAAGGGTAAGTCATACCTAACATCTTATCATTTTCCGCGGTTCATATAGTTTCAAAATATAATCCCAAACAGCATGGCATAGGTACGTACAATAAATAGATAGGAATACATTTGTATATTGTATCGCTTCCATCTCTCATAATCTAATTTTCACTTTCAAAAGCAATAAAAAAAAAACAACAGTTAAAAAAAATATACGAAAAAAAAAACAATAATTGGATCTGGAATTGAATATAACTAACGACATAACAAGAAAATGTTTTACCGCCACGTTGTCGTCGTTGGTGTTGATAGCGCAACTACACATCGCCAACCAATGTTCACAGCGGCAACAGCGACTCCACGTGGAGTCGTCTTCCAAAGAAGAACGACTGCTACGACGACGAACTAACACACACACACATACACAACAGCCGCACAAACAATATGGAAGCAAAAAAAAAACATGGTACAGTATGGACTCGGTTTGCGCAACCCTCGATTCGCGCAACTCCTCGATTTTCGCAACACTAAAATCTTAACACGTCTTGACTCTATAAGTGCAACTTTTCAAAAAAGCTACCTCGATAAGTGCAACTTCATGTGTTTATTTATCCGTTTTCTATATTCACGTTCTTCTTTTGATTCTTTATTCCTGTGCCGTTATTTTACAGTTAGTTTGTCTGAATAATATTTCTTGCAGAACATGAAAATAACATAATGCATCTGTGTTTATTTGAGTGTTTAGGGGCGTTCAGGCTATCAAATTTGTTTGTCAAATTTGTTGGATGAATAGTTTGACGGAAAATACCCATAGCGTACTAATCAAACAAATCGTCAAACTCCCTTCTGATTTGAATTTTCACCATGGAGGACAAAGTAGGAGCAGCGCTTATAAGAAATGACATTTTAAAAATGTAAGTAAAACAAAAGAAAGTGTATTGGGACTTAAGGTTAATTCCACTTTCAATGTACCCAGCAAAGAAAAAATAGTCTTTCCGTGCGATGTGCAGTACTTGAAATTATTTGGGAAATTAAATTTCTTGCAAGTTTGACGAGTAGCGTTCACATTCGTCAAACTTGTTGTCCAACTTGCAAAAATATCAAAAAAATTTGAAATGCATCCAACAAATTTGACAAGCCACTTGATGGAGAGTTCACACTAACAAATTTGCTTGACAAACTCGACGCCTGACAAACAAATTGTATAGTCTGAACGCCTCTTTTACTAAAAATTCATACAGAAAATATGACCCAGTAAGTGCAACAACCTCGGTTACTGCAACTGCCCGAATTTCTATTAGTTGCGTTAATCGAGTCCGTACTGTAGTTAGGTAGGAATATGGAAAGACCCAATGCCCATTCAGAGAATAAACTGATCCTGATAAAAGATAAACAACAACAAAAAGGAGACGTAGGAAGATTACTTTTGAGTTTTTTTTTTTTATTTATTTATTTATTTTATTCGTATGGACAATAAACGGTTATCAAGAAGTCTGGCATTCGGTTGACAGTCTACAGTTAAGTGTCGCAAATTCTCAAATGAGCGCCTCTTAAGAAATCATTCACCACTTTGTTGGTGGGCTGAGATAGAAGTAGGTACATACTTACCTTCCAAGGCACCGACTTACTTTTGTTAAAATTTCAAAATCGAGTGTTCTTTTGAAGAAGTAGGTATAGGCCCTTGAAAGACAAAATTGCGCAAGTTTTTGATATGACTGTTTTGAGTTTAGTGTGGTGCCCGTGGTGTAAAGATTAACGTGTCTGCCTGTTGCGTGAGCCAAGCAACAGCAAAGAAAACAAGAAGTTACTCCACGACTATTGCCTTTCGTGAGAAGTTGGAAAATGTCATGCCATGAAAAGAGTTTTCTCGAATAGACGTTCGGAACCGGCAAAAGATTGTAGGTCCCTTCCATCGTGGTTGAGATAAATGTGCTAGTACCCGGGGCTAAGCGCTCTGCTGCGCCACCCTGTGTTTTTATTATTGCTTAGAAACTACTGACAGTTGGAGAGTTTAAAGTCAAAAAAAGAAATCCCGCTCTTGTTGATAGTTTAACTAAGTTACTGAGTTTCTTTCTTAAACAAGACGGGAAGGAACAAATATTTTTTTTTTTAACAACTTTTCCAAGAACTCAAAGATGGCGTCTTACGAGTATTTGAACTAACGGCTATATCCGACTACAATTGAGTTTCATCTGGGGTGTGTCCATTTTAGGTGGCTTAAAACTCGAAGTAGATGAAGTGATGGTGAGTTTTGATGTTGAGTCACTTTTTACGAATGTGCCAGCGCAGGAAGTGATTATGTATTGTCATTCGTAAATTTATGTCAACTGCCGGTATCAATGCAAACTATATCTATGCCACTTTTGCAGTTTTGTCTGTCGTCAGGTTATTTTTGTTTCAATAAACAATTTTATCTACAAATAGATGGGGTGGCCATGGGCTTACCTTTAGCTCCTTTGGTTGCAGATTTGTGGATGGAAGATCTTGAAACAAAGGCCTTGAGTAGTGCTGCCGAAAAACTCAAAGTCTGGTTGAGATATGTGGATGACACATTTTGCATCCTTAAAAGTTCCACCGTAGTGAGTTTCCTGGAACATCTTAACTCGAAACATCCAAAAATGAAGTTTACGATGGAAAAAGAAAACAATAATTCCATTGCATTTCTGGATGTGGAACATGAATGGCACATTAGGACCACACAGTCTATAGAAAGAACGACTAACTTAAGGTCTGTTGTGTCTACGTTAGTTCAGCGAAAACATAGAATATGTGATAATGACCACCTCGCCGCTGAAATTACGTTCGTGGACAACGTCCTGGGTATTCCAAAAGACAAAGAACATGGAAGCCAAGTTTGCCACGGGAAAGGGATGAAGAAGAGAAGAAAGCTTTTCTTCCTTACGCAAAAGGCGTAATGGATAGAGTTGGGAAGTGTTGACGAGGTACGGTGTAAAGTCCATCTTTTTTCCACCAAAAAAGGTGAAAGACTACCTCCGATCACCAAAGCACCACTTTCCATTGCAGATTCCGGGCGTCTATGTAGTCCCTTGCAGCTGCGGGTCTTCTTATGTGGGACAAACCCAACGAAGTGTTGCCACCCGCTTAAAAGAACATATAAGTGCTGTCAGCAAAAAACAGCGGGAAAAGTCGGCAATAGTCGAGCACATCCTAGACAATCCCGGCGAACATCACTGGATTCACTTTGATCAAGCTAAAGTTTTAGCTCACGAGCCTCATTATATCCCTCGGCTTATAAGCGAAGCGATTGAATTCAAACGCCATCAAAATTTCAATCGCGTTGACCGCATAAAATTGTCGCGTACATGGGACCCCGTCATCAACATCCCATGGCCTATCCAGATAGCCATAAAATCATCCAGCGATATAGTGAGCACAGTTTGCTCCCAAACTTTTACTCAGCAACAACAACAGCTTCAAATAGAACCGTCTACGCACCGCTACAACTTGCGTAGTGAATGAAGAGAATAACACTTCAAAAGCAGTTTCCCGGTGACCACGCTCAAGGTAACTTGTAGCGAAACGTTCGGGGTGAGAAGAGTAGTGCACTCGTTTTAATTTTTAATGTTAATGCGGCTAATCCGAAATCATAAAAAAATTTTAATCCTATGAGTTGTCAAAAAAAAACACTGGGGTTTCAGTCCTTAAAAAATGCTGAACCACAAAATCACCACACATCCCTGTCATTTGAACAAAAAATACATGCCATTTGACAGCCCTGTTCATACACTGAACTCGATCAACTAAAAGCCTTGGGTTACTTCAAATCGAGTTGAGGGCAAAAAACATTTAGTTTGACATTCGCTTTGTGGCGACCACAAGGCAACCCCAAGGCTTCAACGGACAAACCTATTATTTCCACCTTTTCAAAGGTTTTTTCTCACTTCGATGGCAAATAATGTTCACTGCTGCAGTTTTGAATGAAGCTTTCAGCATTCTCAACAGTTTCAAACTTAAAAACAGTGAAAACACGTTCCCTTTTTTAAATTAACTTCAAACCAACCAACAAAAAAATGGCGACGAGGGTGCTCGGTCGGTTTAATTAAGCTTGTGCACAGAATCGCACTACCTTACCGCAGGTTCGTTCGTTGAATTTTACCCCGAGTTGACCCAGTTTTCATTGTAAACCCTATGAGTTGTTAAAAAGTTCTGGTTTTCAGTCCTTAAAAACGCTAAACCACAAAATAACCTCACATCCCTGTCATTTGAACAAAAATACAAGCCATTTGACAGGCCTGTTCATACACTGAACTCGCCCAACTAAAAACCTAGGGCTACTTCAAAGCGAGTTGAGGGCAAATCCAGGGCTCAAAAAACACTCAGTTTGACATTAATAGCGTGTTTCGGTTTTTCAAAAAACTCTGTAGCGACAGCAGGGCGACCGCAGGGGTTAAACGATCAAATTTTTTATTTCCATGGCAAATAATGTTCACTGCTGCAGTTTTGAATGAAGCTTTCAATATTCTGAACAATTTAAAACCCAAAAACAGCGAAAACACGTTCCCTTTTTTAAATTAACTTCAAACCAACCGACAAAAAATGGCGACGAGGTTGCTCGGTCAGTTTTTGGACAAAATCGCACTACCTTACCGCATCTTGTGGACAAAATCGCTCTCTGTATTCTCTGATTCTGTAACGTTTTAGACGGCTATCGTCTAAATTTTAGGAAGTCAAAAAACGTGTTAAAGACATAGAAAAAGTTGACAAAATTTGTAAGACGATAGTAAAAACGCTTTCCACCAACAACTGAAAGCAAGATTATATGAAACAACCTTTTGAAGACTTAATCTACGATAGACGATTGAACGATAAACGTCTGAAAAGTTACGGAATCTGGGCCCTGGTTTTGCTCTGTACTCTGAAGTCACTAAATGGAGTCATCAACGACGATGCACGTCTTATAACAGGTGACGAAACAAATTTCCCCTTGTTTTCTGAACGCACCCCGACCCGTTCTCTTAACACTCTCGTATTTTTTTCATTTTGGCGCATGCCGCATTGCAAGTAGGTAACTTAAAAGTAAATTAACTCCTTAATGACTTTATTTGCATCGCAGAAATGCATCCCCAAACAATGCGCAATTTCGCACATATATTAGCTAGGCAGTTAGCACACGCTCTTCTCTAAGTAGCGCCTCTTATAGTTACTTCAAAATATCCCCTCGACGTGATCAATTATAAAAGTTGGATTGCCCTCCTGCAACAACCCTCCAGTTTACAAATATACAGTGCAACAAGCAACAGCAACACTTTAAGAAATTGTCTCAACGACAACAACTTGAGTGTTTTCCCTTTCCTCTTCAAAAAAAGAAAAAAACATATTTCCAGAGTTGATCACATAAAGAAGAGCAGACGGAGACCACCACCAGAGACAGCAGCAAATTTGTTCCCCCGGTCTTCATTCTCCAATTAAACAATTACACTACACATGCTCTGCTCGATCGCTCCATTTAGCTTATCAACAATACACACAGACCTAAGTTTATTTTTTTCTTTTGTTTGTTTTCCACTTGAGAGTTTTTTGTTTTTGTTTTTTTCTTTCCTTTCTCTGTAGGTGCATATTTGAAATCTAATTTTATTAGTTTATCGATTGGGTGAGACGGGTAAGAGGAGTGGGGCTCTCATGTGTAGTCTCTTTAGTGCTGAACACACAAGTTTTTCATATACCCCGTATTAACACCACTTGAGAGGAGGATGATAAGGCGAACTTTATCTGTCATTTGTGTCGCTGAATGCGTTTGATTTGACATGATTGTCAAACAAAAACAAAATGGCATTTACCGATAAAAATCGAGTGGCACGCAAACACTACTCGTAACGAAAGTAAAAATGTTTTGGCGACTTATCTCATCAAATAAATCAAACAAAAAAAGTACATTTTGACAGAATTGGGTATACGTACCTACACATATTTGATATTCGATTTATAGATACTTAGCTCTTAATTAGGTATTTTTAGTTGTTTTTGTTTTTAATTTATTTATCAAAAAGTCTACCTTCAAATCAGAAAACGAAAATAGTGGCAATTATTTTTTGTTTTCTTTATTTTTTCGTTTGATCCATTATATGAATGAGCACGGGTTATTAAAAAAAGAAATAGAAATCTATTAATATTCACCTCATTTGTAAGGGAAATGACAGAAGAGTTGTCAAAAACATAAACTCTGGGGCGAAACTGAAACAAATGAGAGGTGTGGCCAGGGGTTAATAAAACAGAGAGAAGAAAAAAAATAAAACAGCTTGAGGTGACGCAAAGCAAAGGCGGTTGTGTACACACGAGACACTTTATTTAGTTATTAAGTGTCATGTCAATATTAATGTGACAGATAGATTGTTATTTGCCATCTTGGTTAACCTGCTTCTTTTTTTTTTTTTTTAAATTTTTTTAATTTTTGTTTCTCATTTGGTATTCATCCATTAAATTGTTTGCATATACGGGGCGTTAAAAAAGGCAACGGAAGTCTATTGTTTTGACTGTTGCTTGTTCATGTTTGCTGTTACAACTGTGTTATGTTAAGTGTGGCGTTTTTCTTCTTTCTTTTTTTTTGTTTTTCAAATGAATTTCAAGTTTTTCTTACAAATGATGGATTGAACAACACACAAAAGTGAAGGTTGTTGTACATGGAATGGAATGTTCTAAGTTATGTGTTGAGAAAGTAATTTTAGAATGAGAAATGAGATAAGAGCGAGGAGAGCCAACTTTTTGACAAATTGGTATGGTTGCCTACCTACGCAAATGAACTACTATGGTTCTAAAAACATAAGAGTCATTGTTCTAAATTTCGGGCGATGAGCCAATAGAGAAAATAAAATAAAGAGTAGGTGTAGGTTTGGTACCTACCTGTCAACTGATCGAGTTAGTTCGTGGTTTCAATATAAATGTAATTTTCTTAAGCCAGCGCAGCGTTTGGAAGAATGGAATAAGTATGATTGGATTGTCGAAACACTGAATGACTAATTAAGAAAAAAAAAAGTACTTGACGAACTCTGTAAAAATGCTTGTCATTCACTCGGAGTCACTTTTGTTTTCAAGTGAATGTTGAGTACTTGGTGATTTTTGTGTGGCAATTGCACAGAAATTTCAAATTTGTGAAAACAAAGAAATTTAACAGATACATATTTGTTTTTCCCAAGTTTCCGTGCCATTTTTCCATTTTGATGGGCCATCTTGTGGCTACTTTTGGAATTATACGTTACTTTGGCACTGACAGCGAGATCCCCTTATGTTCGTCGATTCTACAATAAAAGTGCTCGAATGCTTGAAACTATTGTTCTCTCATTCTTAAGAACGTAGGAGTAAATGAGCGACTTTACCAAAACTCGGTAGTTATTGTGGAACGCATTTGGAAGAATTCAAATTCGATTCTATTTTCATACTTACCTCTTTTCTGCTCGTAATCTTAACAGAGAGTCAACACCTACCTCCGCCGATCGAAATGACTCGATTTACACTTGAATAACGTTGGGAAATATTGAAAACTTATATCTCAAATGACACGTCCTTAGCCCGAATAGTGCGTTTTTTGAAAAGAAATTGAAGATCAAACGCAACAGCGATGGTGTCATCTTTACAGACCTGTAAATGATAACCGGTGCTGTTCGAAAGTTTGTGCAAAAGTTAACGAGACTGGCTACACCCGGCACTCAAGACTCCCTGTCGTTATTCGGAGCACACAAACGAGAATGTGGTAGTGGTAGCTGTAGCCAGAGTGTGAGACACAATCCACGAATATCGAACATCAACCCATCATTCATCTCAACTGCTCAACATTTCACGTACTAGCTTTAGGGGAAAGGCCGCGTATGACTGACAGAATTGACAGAGACGAGCTGTACATTGTAAAAGGCATATCTAGGTTTGGCATTCTTTTTGAGACGACTTTTGGAGAATTCACTCCGCTCAGTCAAAGTTGTTTAAGAACTCACCGGAACCTTTGACATCATGGAAGAGGCTTTCCACAGGATGACAAACTGTCATGCGCTTTCTCTAATATCATTCTTGGAAACACTGTACAAAACTCAAACATTCAGAGGAATAATCTTTATGGTACTCGTGGGGTGATGGTTAGCCTTTCTGCTGTTAATCCAACGTAACGTAAACATATAACTTCGAGGTAGTAAAGGACTTCGTCTACCTTATATCTGCTATAGACTCGGTGCGGTGATCAAACACAGAATTACTCTTGGCAATCGCTGTTTCTTTGGATTAAAACGGCAGAGAAATTAAAGCCTCTCTAGAAAAACCAAGGTTACGGACCTTATTTATATGAGTTCAGCTTTACTGCGGGGAAGCATGGGCCTTATCTAAAGCGGATAAGGAAACCCTTGACTGTTTTGAAAGCAAAATACTTGGAGTCATCCTTGGTTCTGTATGTGAAGGCAGTTTGTGAAGAAGAAGATTCAACAACGAACTGTATGAGCTGTTATAGTTGTACAATGACTGGGGCATAGTTAGAAGAGTGCCCATCGCTAGACTGCGATGTATGTGACATGTAGAGCGGATGGACATCCATGTTGTTGCTGGGCGGGTCTTCAAAACCATATAACAGGAAACCGTGGAATGGAAATACCTCGTCTTAGGTGGGGCAATCCTAATCTGCTAACACAGAGGTTCGAGGTTCGAATCCCAGCAGAGGCAAAAATATTTTTCCTCGGGTATCGCCTTTCGCGAGGAATTGGCAGTTTCCCCGTAAGTAAATTCATTGCCATGAAAAGCGCTTTCTCAATTAGCCGTTCGGAACCGACAGAAAACTGTAGGTCCCCTCCATTCCTGCACAAGGCATGGTTGTGAGAAATGAGCTAGGCCAAGGGGCTCCTCGCTCTGTTGTGCCACCCTATTTATTTATTTTTAGGTGGCGCAATCAAGGGGAAGAAGAGCTTATCCGATTAGAGTGGAAAACTTTTGAAATGTTGGTTGAATCTGCACAAAGATCTTAGATTTTTGACTTGAAAGGTTGAATTAACTCGGCAATAACCTACGTTATCGCTTCGCAGTTTGGTGCTTAGAGGTTAGAACAGCTGACATTGGACAACGATTTTGAGCGAAAAACAGTCTTTTCTGACGAGGCTCATGTCCACCACGGCGGCTACGGTAACAAACAATATTTGCTGCATCCGGAGCTCAGAAAACGCGCTCGTTATTGTCAAAAAGTCAAAACATCCACAGAGAGTGAGAGTTTGTTGTGGATTGTGTAGTGTTGGCATCTAAATGAGGCTGAAAACAACGTTTTAGTCAGCAGTGAGCGTTAAAGAACCATGTAAATGTTTTACTATACTTGCCATTTGCGAATGCTTTTAGGGAGGTGTTTTGTTTTCGTTCTATTATTTTCATGGATCCATTCTCGCAAAGGGTGTTTTTGAAGAAGAAATAAAACGCGTATAATTTAATGTGGCCAAAATTTTAGCTTAATTATTGAGATAAGAGCTTGCTATTATTTTTTGAAAATGATTTCGCACAAAACTTGCTCCAATAATTCCAACCGAGAGGCCCAATTTTTTACCACTTTTTGCAGCATTTGGGGGCGTATGTCAGAAGCAATGCGCCGATTATCCTCTTCCATGCGTCAATTGTCTATGGCTTATTCGCGTAGGCCAGTTAACTTTACCGCACAAAAAATAGTCCAGCGGTGTCAAATCGCTCGACCTCGGAGGTAACTAGCACGTTTAAAACTCGAAATTCTGCAAAAATCGGCGTTAACAGCGATTTTGTTTTGAGACAATTTGCCGAACGTACGCAGTGCTCAATGATCGTACAACTTCTATTCTTGCAGGATAAATTTGCAAATCAAACTGAGCATAAATTAAGTGACATCAGTAAAAAAAACCAACTCCGAAAAAGTATTAAAAATCACAGGTCTAAAAAAA
The DNA here is from genome assembly GCA_914767635.1 of Melanostoma mellinum. Classification (NCBI taxonomy): domain Eukaryota; kingdom Metazoa; phylum Arthropoda; class Insecta; order Diptera; family Syrphidae; genus Melanostoma; species Melanostoma mellinum. Next base: position 183,191,913 of record OU612060.1, read on the forward strand.
CACTTTTTCATTTATAACCGGTTCATGTCGTTTCTATCGTTGTTTTGGGCTTCGGTTTTTTGTATCGCTTTTTGTCACTCGTAATACGATCCCAGTTTTCATTTTCATGTAGGCTTTCCTGCTTGGGAGATATGGTGGGCCATATTGCCCACAAAGTTTAATTACAGTCTCTATTTGGAATGCTGAATGTCAAATAAAGACATGGCTCATATTTACTGCACTTTATCTTCAAGAATGAATCTCCTTTTCTAAGTCGTTAAGCTTCTAGCAAAACTTTTTCATAATCAAAAGTTTTGGAACCATAAATAAACCGGTGAAAACAGTGGATTCGCAGGAAAAGTCTCAGATGGTCGCCAACCTCCCGAGAGGATCTTAAATTTTATTTCGCTAGCGAGTCACTACGACCGTAGGGCTAATGGTTAGAATGTCAAACTGTTACGTGGGAGTTCCCATAACCTCAGTAGCGTATCTCACCTCTGTGTTTTCAAATATTAGTTTTATGCTCATAGAAATTCTAATTTGGATCCAAGGCAAATCAATATTTTGGCTTTGGAAGAGCATTCCTCCCACATTTCAAGACATAAAATTTTGTCACAACAATCAAACTCCCAAAGCACTTAATGGTCACCAAAGATGACAGCCACCCCGTGTTTTATTGGAAAAACATGTTTGAAACATAACCGAATGCTTTGACAGCCATCAACGTGTTTATATAAGTTTGGAGTCATAAAGAGAAAAATATCAACTCTTAAGTATCGAAGGGCGGTGCTTTGGGTGTCATTTTTAAAGCACTCAATGAAAACGATGAAGTTTTATTTTCGAAACACATACCCCCAAGATTATATGACTCAAGATTACAACATAATCCCATATCCCTACTTCTTAGCAACCAAGTCCTATGGACCGTGCTTCCGGCATCCATATCGCTTGTCCTAAACAAAACGACGAAATGTCATTCGAAATCCCACCACAGCATCATCTAAAAGTTTACTCCAACAACCCGGCCATTTCGTCCCATAAAACCATAGACATTGACGGCAGCATATCAACCAATGATGAGGCATGACACTCGCTTTGGCGTGGAAACATCACAGAAACAACTTTCGTCGTTTTTCTTCCCATTTTTTTATGAACTCGTGTGTTATTACTACAGCCATAATGTTCTGTTCGACACGGGGCCAAACGTTTTGAGAGGGTGCTGCTGCTTCAATAATAATTGCCAAACAGCAGCACAAGCTACTCACAGAACAACAGCACCTGACACGAATTTAATTACTCATAAATATTGTGCAACGGAAAATAAACATTTAATTTTTTTTTTTAGGTTTTTATTTTTATTTTTTGATCGATGACACTCGATTGGTGGTGACAATTAAATCCGTTTAACAAGCATTCCCGAGTTCGTGTTCCGAATCTCTATGTTGCCATGCGATGCGGCGGAGTGTGAATACAGAAGGCATAAGAGACAGACCGATTAGATACGGAAAACAACGTTTTTGTAGGTAGGGGGATGACAGAGAAGACGAAGAAGAATAAACTGTTCAAGAGATTCACAATCAGGGAAATCCAAAACGAAACGAAATAATGTCGACGACCAAAGACCAACGTCGACGACGATTTAATTAACAGCACAGCAATCAGTGTACCGTGATGAAGAACCCCAACTATGAGCGATGATGGTGGTAGGTAGGCAAGGCATACTATAAGTACATTGCGATTTAAATGTTTGCGCTTGATTATGATGATGATGATGATGATTATTGTGAGAGATGCCACAAGTCGGGCGGGGTAATACAGCACCATTGAGCTTCTGAGTGCCAAAGTAGTGGATGGTGACGATGACGACGACGGTCCCTGTAGCGGTTGAGCGATGACGACGAGACGTTGAACTTTTTCCACCCGGTGAATTCGTTAAATTCGTCCAATTATGTAGAGGAGAATGTTTTTCTGTCCTTCCCCAGAGTGTGTCTCTTGTTCGTTTGAGTCTATTGAGATTTTTGAAAGATGAGCAAATAATGTCGATGAAGTGACAAATGTTTATGTTTTAAATGACATGTAAAATATAATTTTTAAAAGATGGAATATGCGAGCATCTTATTTATGTTAGAGCAGCGTTCATTTTGGGGTTGGGAAAAAACTCTTGGAAATTACACTTCAACCGGATTGCTCTTTCTATGGAAAATAAGTTAATTAGTGAACCCTACCAGCTCAAGGACGGCCGGGGCATATAGCACAATTCGCTCAAAATAGTCTTCAATGATGGCCGTGCTCGTCGAACTTGTTCGTGTTGGCTTTGCTTTCCTCGTGTAAGGGAGCAACCATTTTCAAAATAGCCGCTCAGTGAAGGAGAAATGCGCAGAAGATTCGTTCGCCGAAGTTCATCAATGATGCTCAAGGAGTGCTACTTGTGGATGACGACAAAATTCTTCAAAGGTGGCGACAGTATTGTGATGATCTTTTGAATGAACAGTTTCCTCGGCGCCACTTTCCAACAGCTGCACCTAACTTTACGGAAGTATCCGACGTCACAGTCGAAGAAGTTAGGGAGGCAGTTAAGAACTCCAAAAAAGGCAAAGCGATTGGGCCAGACGAGGTACCATATGAGTTTTGGAAAAATATGGGAGACATCGGGTTAAGATGGCTCACGATTCAAATCTCCAAACTTATAAGAGGTGACAGTTTGCCTTATCAATGGAGGGAAAGTTTTCTTCTTCCAATGTTCAAAGGAAAGGGAGATACCAGAAGCTGTGACAACTATCGCTCGATCAAGTTGATGTCCCACACTATGAAGATCGTTGAGCGGGTTTTGGATAGCCGACTGCGGAAAATAATAAGGCGTCTGATGACCAATGCGGGTTTGTCGCGGGTAAGTCAACTACAGACGCAATCCAAAGCATAAGGATCATTATGGAAAAACACCGAGATGCCTTAGAGGATTTGCATATTGTGTTGGTTGACTTCGAAAAAGCATTCGATCGACAACCACGAGATCTGATATGGGTGGCCCTCAGACACCGAGGAGTTCCTGAAGCCTCTGTGCGAACAATTATGGACATGTACGAGGGAGCAGTTACAAAAGTGAGATGCCCAGCTGGAGTCACCGAAGAATTCCAAATAACAGTAGGTGTACATCAGGGAAGTGTCTTGAGTCCACTGCTCTTTATTGCTGTTCTGGATTATTTGCTCGAAGGAAAAGTAACGGACAATAAAGTACAACAATTATTCTTTGCTGACGATGGAGCCATCATAAGCGAGGATCCTACATCCCTGCAACGAGCACTTGACGTTTGGATTGATGTTCTGGAAGGAAATGGGTACCGTATTAGCGCTAAAAAGACTGAATACCTGTGCTGCCCTTTTTCTGATCCAGACAAGCCTATTCTAGACATCTATTTGAATGGAAATATGCTTCCCAAGTGTGAAATGTTTAAATATCTGGGATCTATGATCAATAGAGAAGCAACTTGTGATGACGACATCAATCATCGAGTAAGCGTAGGGTGGATGAAGTGGCGAGAGAACTCCGCTATCTTCTGTGATCGAAAAATGCCCCCTAAGTTGAAGGGAAGACTCTACACAGCAGTTTTCCGTCCAGCTCTGACATACGGTTCACAATGTTGGACAATGTACAAAAAGTATGAGAGCAAATTGACGGCAGCCGAAATGAAGATGCTTCGGATGACAGCAGGATTAACAAAGCTTGATCGAATTAGAAGTACTAAGATCCGTGGAAGCCTTCATGTCAAAAGTACCATCTTGGACAAAATTCAGCACGACCGGCTCAGTTGGTATTGTCATGTTCAAAGGAGAGATCCGCAGAACCCCGTCCAAAAGGCAATATCGTACAACGTTTCAACAAATTCGCGACGAAAAAGAAAAGGCAGGCCAAAACACACCTGGTACAAGCAAATGCAAAAACAGCAGCATTTGGTTGGCCTCAGACATGGAACAATCCAAAACCGGGAGGCTTGCCGACGCTTTCTGAGGTCAACGCGGCGTACCCCACAGGCGGATCACTAGTGTGAAGCGGAAAAGTGGGAGAGTTGTGATCGCTTCAAGATCACTACTCGTAACGCCGGAAATGAAAAAGAAGAGCTGGTTCGCTGTTGTTCATTGGCTTCGATGTTCACAATGTAGGGCCTTGCGAGCCAGCAAACCTAATTTTGCCTGTGAAAAGCTCTCCGAACTTGTTAGTGTTGGCTTTCCTCGTGAAGGAACTGATTGTTTATCAATGTTCACAATGTAGGGCTATGTTCGCGAGTAAAGTTCGGCGAGCACCCCATTTTTGCTGCCAAATTGCCATGAACGCAGCTACTTGCGCTTCGTTATCGCACATGTTTACGCTTTGAAGAATCAGCACGGAGTGAATGTTCGCCCTATTCAACGGAATTAGTTCGGCGAGCATGCTCGTCAAGCATAACTTGTAAAAGAAAATCAAGGGGACCTACATCTTTTTGTCAATTTCAAACAGCTTAGTGATGGTGGGCTTTCCATGGCAGTGTTATTACCTTTTGGATGACTTGCTAACTCTTCGCCCGCGATTAAAACCGTGCAAAAACAACCTCAGGCAGACATATAACCATTATTCTACGTTACGGGCACCACTATGAGCAAATGAACATGCTCCACCTCTCATGATGTTTGCCGGAGCAAGTTCGGACTACGAATGCCAAAAAGAGTAGGTTCCTTCGCAATGAATGTTTTGCAACAGATATTAAGAACTTGTTTGTAATTTCATCAATAGTAACAAATTTCGTGTGGAAACATTCACTACGATGGCATCTTTGATGCTTCCCTTTTTGTCATTCACAGTGTTCTGAAATTGTTCCTTGTGATAAGATCAATAAATCTGTTTTTGAGTGGCACTCAAAATGTTGTTTTTTGGCAAAAACTCGATGGTCGACACAGGCTTTCTTTTTGTTAGAAGATGCCTTTCGTTTTTCGTAGTTGCCACGAACTTTGATTCCTTTGAAATCACTTCAAAGTCTGGCGAGCATTATGCAGAGATGTCGAAACGTAGAAGTCCCGGCATTAGGTGGTAAATGGCCACGCGCATGTGATGACTGCCCCGTGATGTGTGGGCACAATGCGTCCCAAGACGTTGAACTCTTTTAGATTCTCAAAGCTCGGTGCAAAAACTGACGTTCTAGCAACATTAGTGACCTTCGTAGGAGGAGATTCAGTCCACCATAGTTGTTCGTAGGCCAACATTCATTCACCGTTATGCCTGAATCACAATGGTACCTTAACTTCGGTTTCTCCAAAAAGGCACAGCCACGTTTTGAGCGGCAAAATAGGAACGAAATTAAAAATAAACTGATCAGCATCATTATGCAGCTCAGTTCGTGGCCGTGCCCTAAAGGTGCATTCACACTATGCCGAGCGGAATCAATCGGCACATGCCGATCGGCAATATCGACTTCGTGTGGATGTCCCGATCGGCCTTCCTCCTAACCGAAAGCCAAACCGAATTCGAACCGAATGAAATGAAACCGTATGCCGGTCGGCATAGTGTGGATGCACCTTAACGCTCATGAATTCAATCATAGGAAATCATTAGATCCTACGTCAATGTCGCTTTGACTTCCTTGTTACTGGAACTTATTGAGGACTTAGGATAACTTATACGTTTGCCATTATTGTGGAATGTAGAAGAACATAGAAGGTGGATCATAGGACAACGTTCATTTTTCATAAGTTTAGGACTCAGGACAACCTACGTTTGCCATTATTGTAGGCTGTGGAAGTCATAGGACAACGTCCATTCATCACATGTTATACCTCTTTGGGACAGTCTATACTCACCCTTAAGTGTTATTTGGGACAACCTATGGTTAACATCATTAAGTGTGTAGAACGTAGAACGATCTTCTTCTTTTTCTTCTTCTTCTGCTTCCTCTTCTTGTACTGCTTGCTCTTCTTCTTCTTCTTCTTCTTCTTATCTGCTTCACATTAGTGATCCACTTGTGAGGTACAACGCTTAGGACAACGTAAGACAACATTTTCGCCGTTACGTGCATCGTGATGTCGAAGATATGACAGCTCTTCCACTTATCTGCTTCATACAAGTTTTTACAATAGTGGGAAAAGTACTCCACTTGATATGGAACGTGGGGCAACGTTTATTTGCAATTAATGGGGGCCGTGTAAAGAACTTTAGTTCACCATAAAAATAGGCCCAGAACCACTTACATTGACATATAAAAACCTCATCACGATCAGTGTGGAACGCGAGTTCACCTAATGTAGAACGTACGGCCACCTTCGTTGCTTCGTTCACTATTATAGTGTGGGTCATAGCTCATAGATCGATCAACATTCACTTTGCCAGTGTAGAACGTGAGCCAACTAACATTTACCTCTAAGCTACGCTCACACTTGGCAGCTTGGTTGCCGCAACGGCTACGTTGTATGAGAACACGCTCACTACGCAACACCCATGTAAAAGTGGCTGCCTTGTGCGGCCCAGTGTAACCTACAATTTCAATTAGTGGGAGTCAGTCAAAGGATGACCTAAGGACCTTTTGCCTATACCTGATTTCTGTCGCTTTGGCAATTTGCAATTTTATTGATTGTGTCCCGTTCATAAAAATTAAGCAATTTTCCTATTTTCAAATGAAAGTTTTCTTTTAAAATGTGCCTAACATGGTTCCCACCATAATGAGACTTATGTATGACACATCAACGTTTGCAAATTGTTCAAATCGTCCAACTTCTTTAGTTCGCGCGGAACAATTTACTGCAGGAAATTTGATGAGAGTCTAATTTAGAGTACCTGCCTACTTTACCTTTGAATTGGCCATGTATCACACTCATGAACTTTTTTCTGCTTTGGCAGTCGGTCGCTTGTGTATGGCGATAAACAAAAGATAAGTGAACTACCATACTACGTTTCAATCGAGTTTCATTGTTCGTAGGTTCTCATGAATCAAAGAAATAAAACCAGAACTTCTGCAAGTGCCTTATAAAAACCACTTTACCAGTCCTAAAGAGTGCTAGGTAAGTGTGTGTATCCACTTCGCAATTCAAGTTGGGTTAGTCACATTTGCGTGAAACATGGCCACACCGCCACCTCCCAGACCATGACTAACATTGAATTGAGTAGTTAGGTGCTGGTACACAGTCAATCTTCGTGGCCGACTTTATCTTCCACGCAATCGTTTTCCCTACTTGTTTCCTCCGTCGTCGTGGACATAAGTACATACATACCTACGTACCTACGTACCTACACACCTACTTTGCTTGTGCCGAACAATTTGTTGATGATCTCTCCTCGGCTTTCGATTTTCTCCGCCACCGCCGCCGGCCGTCGTCGTTGTTGTCTACGTCTTTGGTTGCGCTCTTCCGTCTTTTAGTCTCTTATAGTTTTCTAATTACGATGACACGACATTTCACTCGGTCGATTGAATTACTCTACGGTCCGTATCGCCTTCGTTCTGCACCTCTCTTATCAAACCTACTCTGTGCTAAGCATGTGTAATTTAATATTTCCGCCCGACGATTCGTTTTAATTGAACCGAACTTCGTTCTGGTCGTTCGAAAAACCCTCGAACCAAAAAAAAAAAAAAAAACCACCAACAACAAAAGATTAGATACTTTTCCTTGAACAACAACACAACCACAATCTCCTACACCGAGATCTAAAAAAATAGAACGACGAACGAAGAACGACCCATCAGAAGAGCTCAAACAAAAAAAAAGAAAAAAGAATGGAACCAGTCTAGGGGATTTTTCTACGAAATGCGAGATTATTTTCTCCTCGGCTATGATTATAGGGAAGAGAATTTGTATCTCTACAAGATACAAACATACCTACGAGATGAAAGAAAAAAATTTAAATTTTGGGCCAAAAGAACGGAAAAATTCAAAAAGGATGCAGAGGCAGAGAGGCGGGCAGGCATCTTTTTCAACTCCGAACAAAAAAAAAAACAATCCAGAGAGAGGACTGAATTGGTAAAGCAGGGTCCATTGGACCAAGAGGAGGGAGACGCAGAAGGTGCACAAAAATCGAATCTACTGCTGTCATCTGCTGTTTTGGTCATCGTCTTTCTCTCCGCTTGTTCGTGGAACACATTTTATGGGCAGACTCTCAATAAAAATCTGCACACAAATAAAAAGCAAGTCACAAAAAAAGGCATGAAGGGAACCAAACAAAAAAAAACTCAGACCGAAAACTGAGGACGAGATAAACAAATCGACCATTCAATCTCGATGGTGTAATTTATTCTCAAGCTGTTGTTGTTGCTTCCTTTCGACTTGTTTCTTTCTTTTTCATTTTTTTGTCCTTCTTTGCTGCTGTTGTGCTCTTTTTTTCTGTGTGTAATCTTGCAAAACAAAAGAAATCTCAAGTTCGTTGAAAAGCACAAGAGCATCGCACAAAAAAGAAAAAACACAAAATGTATTCGAAACAGCAAAGTGATGCTAAAAATAAGAGCAAACACGAGGCGGATGGAGGAGTGGTGAAATAAGGTGGAAATTGTATAACAAAGATGCTGCTTCATCTTCTACATCTTTCCTTGCTTCTTGGTCCTGAAGCTGTATATTGGGCTGCGGCGCGGCTAAATGGCTGAGTGACTGAATGTCGGGACGATCTGACATTTTGGGTCGACCGAAACGACTCGACATACCTACATACACCATCGTCACCGACCCGACCGCCTGCCGCCACTGGTTGTCAAGTAGTTTGTCGACGAGATGTCGAAATGGGTTGTAGAAATAGAAGAGAGATGTTTTTTTTTTCAACTTATTTTTTGTAAAGTGCCACATAGGTTGAGGTAGGAGTTGTGTTCTGTTCAAGACACACAGTTGAACTTCTGTTGGATGGGGGCAGAAATTGCGAGGGAAGAGCACTTTAAGAAGTTTAGAAATTCTTTCTTTTTATTTATTTCGTGTGAGGATGACGATGAAGATGATGACGATGAGACCACACCTCGGAACACGATAAGGACATCGAAAAGAATCTCTCAAGTTTATTGAATATCAGCAGTTTTGCTGCTTGTTTGGTTTTTGTTTTTTTATTGGCTCAGGTGTATGTTGGTATATATCTCTTTACCAAGAATGGCAACTACTTAATTCAGTTATCAAGAAAACGAACTGAGTCATGGAGGTAGGTAGGTATCTTCTCCAGTGAAGAGGAAGACTCTACCTATACCTACCTAGCAAGCAGACAGGAGTTCCATGAAATGGTTTTTCTTGAAATTTTAAATTTATATGAATTTTTGCGAATGACCAAAGTTGTTTCCGAGAACTTTTGGTATAGTTGAAGTTATAGTCACTTAACAGAAAACAGAATTCCTGCTCCCCATGAAGCGACGAATATCGATGGAAAACACCTACAAAGTTGGAGTCTGACTTGGCTTTTAGTGGAATGACTGACTTTAGGTGTTTTTGAACAAATTGCCTTTATTTCATTCGTATTTCTATGACACTTCTAAGTTTTCAGGATTCCGTAACATTTGTCCGATGTTTGTTCGATTTAAACTTAATCGGCTTTCATTTTAATGAGATTAAAATGGTAATATGCATCGATAGAAGTGCGAGAAGAAGTGATTTACGTTTGAAGAAGGTAAAACTTTACGTTCTACTTCAGAAATGATAAAAAGAATCAATTCGAAGGTAAAAGGCAACATTAAAAGTTTTAAGGCAACAAAGGCTGTTGTTGGATCTACAAAAAATATGGAAGACTGCAGTTTTCATCAGACAACTATAAATTTTCGGCAGTAACCTTCAACGTCCTATTAGCTAAGGTATAAATCTTGAGCCATCCAAAAATGGGCCAGTTCTTTTGATTAAATAAATAAATAGGATGGCACAACAGAGCTCAAGAAGCCACGGGGCCTGGGGCATTTCTCTCAATCATACCTTGGTAGGCCTCGTACAATTTGTTGGCGACTGCGAACGGTAGTAGTAGTAATAGTGACTGTAGTTAGCAATATTTATAAAATTGATGAGCATAATTAAAATTATAACTGTTTTAGAATATCACTAATTATAGCGTTGGCTTTTGCCGTCAGCCAGAAAAAGAAAGTTAAACATATAATTTGCAAAGCTTTATATAAATTCAAATTATTCAGATTGTTAAAATTGCAATTGTTTATTTTGTATGTAATTTTGTTATTGATTAGAATGCTTCGTTCATTATTTGGCTTCGGTAGCTTAGAGCTGAAGTGACGAGTGGCTAGTGCGGTCGAGTTCAGTCCATTTTCTTTGAGTTCCTCTTCGTTCAAAATACTTTTGCAAAAAAGCGGCAGATCGATTTTAACATGGGCAAACTCTTAGAAAATGGAAAACATCTTCGGTTGCCTGGAGGTTACATAAGTTGCATTGGGTTTGTTCGTTGGCGCGTGGTTGGTAATTTAAACGAAGCAGTTCTCCTCTAGTCTTAATCGTTGGAACAATTGTTAGAACCCATATCTAATTGTAGTTCTTTGTATAGAACTCATTTCATTTCATGAACATTTGCTCTTCTATTTTCTCCAATAACGGTGGGAAAACATTTTCCCGTGTTTCGGAATCCATCTCTAGTAATCGAATGTCATGTTCCAGACCAATGAGGGGCCATTGTTCGAAAAATTTAGTTCTTTCCACAAGTAAAGATCTTGCGATAACATTTGGTAGCCGATGACTTGGGAGTGCCATTACCTTTGCAATGTACTGGAAGTGCATTTTAAGTGTGAAAATGAATATCGGTGCAACTCCTGTTTCCAAATGAATCATATAATTTGGCGTGTTCATATGGAGCCGAAACATCTTCTTGATAAAATACCTTAGTAGTTTTTCGACTTCTTCGTACTGCAAGAATCCCCATACTTGAGCAGCATAGCAGAGGATCGATCTCATTACTGATTTAACAGTTGATAGCCTTTTTCGATTCTTCACTTGCAAATGCTTTTTGAACGATAGCGATGGTGTAATGATAACACCCAAGTATTTATATTCTTTTACCATCTCGATGTCCGTATTCATGTGGTACCCGTAGCGTAATGGTTAGCATGTCCACCTGCTAACCCAGAGGTTCGAGGTTCGAATCCCAGCAGAGGCAAAATGCAAAAATGTTTTTCCACGGGTATCGCATCGCCTTTCGCGAGGAATTGGCAAGTCCTCCGTTAGTAAATTCATTGCCATGAAAAGCGCATTCTCAATTAGCCGTTCGGTACCAGCAAAACAAATACCACCCGGAAGGTAGCTTGTGAGATCATCCAGAAAGAGTGAGAAGAGAAGCGGACTCAAGAGGCAACCTTGTTTAGCTCCTGAAGTCGATGAAAACCAGTCCGATACTTCGTTTCCATCTCATATTGCCGTTAAGTTATTTTCATACAGCCCCCTTAGCATTGCCATCATTTTGGTTCATATACCTAAGCAGCTTAGCTTATAGAGCAGAGCTTTACGATCAAATGAGTCGAAGGCAGCCTTGAAATCAATGAAGAAGGCGTATAGTTTTTTACTTTTGTTAAGGTATGAACTAGCGATACAAGTAAGGAAAAAAATGTGAAAAGTGTTATTTTCTTGGGTCCATATCGTAAGTCTGTCTTGGATCACACCAGTAAAAACCTTCATGACACAGTTCATGAACGAAATTCCTCTGTAATTACCTGGGTCATATACATCACCTTTTTTTAAAAGTGGGAAGATGATATTTCTTTGGGAAGTTTTCATTTGCGAAAATGTAGTTGTAGGCTCTTGTTAATTTTTCTACAAAGAGTTCCGAAGAAAACTTATAGAATTCGTAGGGGACTCTATCGTCACCTTGAGCCTTGTTGTTCTTGCATCTTTGTAACACAATCCTCACCTCTTGAGTTGAAAAAGCTCGATCAAAGATTTCATTTTCGGTCCATGGGTAAGCAAATTGCAATTGGTCTAGATTTTCTTGATTTGAAAGAAGCCGTTTAAGGTGGTCTGCTAGCAGCGAAGTGCTCATTTCGGTTTTTTTTCGCGAACGGTATGTCATTTAGTTCACGTGCTATTTTCCAGAAAGAACGACTGTCCCTGACCTCTACAATTACAATTGCTTTTCCTTGCAGAGATTCTTAAAGGTCTTGTTTGCCTCTCGGTACATTGATTTTGAAATGACTGAGTTTGTCTCTCTGACTAGCTTTAGGAAACTGAACGATTTATTCCTCGCTGTAGCACACTCATCATCAAACCATGGGGACTTCCAGTTCTTTCGCCTGTTATTGGATTGAAGAGGCTGGGCAGTATTTTTTTATACATGACACTAAGAGCTCAACACTCTAGAGAAAACTAATTTGGACGTCGCTTACAAGATCCAGCCTCTGCTCGAGGTTGACTAAATATGGAGCCAAGAATGAGTCCTTCCATTGGAATTTTCATTTGATAGCTCTGAGACTTGATTAAAATTGCACGTTATTGTGAAAGGAAAATGGTCCGAATATACCAGTTGATCTACCTTCAAATCATTTACACAATCGATCCACTTACCACGAATAAAGCAGAAGTCAATGGTGGAGCAGGAAGTTCATCTAAAAATTACCAGACTTATCGCTTTGTGTTCTTCCATTGAGCAACGTCAAACCTAGTGATTCGCACATTTCAATAAGCTTTATTCCGTTTGTGTCTAAAATAATGTCACTTGCAGATCTAATATGATTCAATGGTCTAGGGGTGAAATCAGGTACCATTTGCAGCAACTGGGTGTCTCCACTCTCGCATTACAATCCCCAATCAAAATGACATTTTCCCCGTGTTGTTCTAAAAGGAAATTATACAGGGTGATTCGCATAAGGTGTGACAAAAAGATAGGGTGTGTAGGTTGGACCTAGACAAGCAAAAAATCGTATAGGAGGGGGGGTCCATTTTCCCCCGTTTAGGCGGGAGGGGCAATTTAAGAAAAAAATCACTAAAAATGGGGAAAAAATTATTTTAAGAAAACGGTAATACCTACAGAGTCGTGCTATAGCATTTTAAAAAGCCAAAAACCTATACTTTCATTTAAATTTTAGAATAAGTTGTTCAAATGAATAGTTTTTGAAATATTAATTTTCAAAGTCAAAATTTTGAAAAAAAAAACATAATTTTTTTTTTAAACCATTTTTTTTCAAAATTTTACATAATTAAGTAGTATTTTTCTGGCTTATTTTCAATGCTCTTATTTATTTTTGATCAAACACAAAAAACCGGATGTCAAAATAACCTGTAGTTTTTGAGAAAACCAAAAATTACAAAAACGACTTTTTTAAATTTTTTGTTTTTTTAAAGTGTTTTTTTCGTTATTGGATTTTTAAGTGAATTCTCAATAAAAAAAGTAAAGAGAAAATTCATCCTTTATTTCGTAAGTTCACTTAAGAATCCAATAACGAAAAAAAAACTTTAAAAAAACAAAAAATTTAAAAAAGTCATTTTTGTAATTTTTGGTTTTCTCAAAAACACCTTATGCGAATCACCCTGTATAACCTCTGCAAACTCTTCTGTCCACTTGTTACAGTTGATATATACAGGTACGATGGTAAAAAATCATTTTTAGGCTTCATTTCAATCACAATTCTGTTCATTTAACTAATAAAACTACAACCGGTGTTTTTTTAAACGTTTTCTGTATACCAAAAAAACATCCTGCACTTGCTTTGCCACGGGAGTGCATTCTCAGGAAAGGGGCATCACTATTACAAGAAGAAGACAGTCAAAATATCATAGATCTTAACTTCTTTCTAACTTTTTAGTAGTCTGGATTAAGTGTCTTCAATGTCACCAAAGATCATCAACATTTATTATGATGCAAAAATCACAGACATCCACTCGAAAGTAACCACTTCAAAGCAGTCTTTTTACTGTGAGAAAGTCTATGAGCATTTGATTGTGTTCTCTTTTCTCTGATTTCTGTACACCTCGTTAAGCCGCCTTGGCACACAGAGAAAGCAAACAATCTCTCACCGATAAAGTTCATTTTGGCAAATATAAAAAAAAAAAACAATAGTTAATCACTATACATAATTATAAATTTCGCGATTCGCCACTACCGATACTGAGCTAACTTTTCAACCATCGACTCTAAGCGATGGATGCTTTAACGAAATAATGAAGTCGATTAAGTTATATGTTCGAATCGGTTTGCTATTACAGAGATAAAGGTAGGCAATATTCAACCACAAAATAGCTATTGAAATTTTTCTCTCGTAACAGCGGCAAACAACTAATTTCAATATACCTTCCGAAATTACTTTATTAACTGTGAATAAAAAAACCGCATCGGGTTACCAAAAAAAAAAAAAAAACGAATTTGAATAGTGTGGTTTTTTGAATTGTGGTGAATTGGTATTAAATAATTAGTTTTAGGTCTGATGTCCAAAAGGGAGAGGGACTGAATTTTATTACATGAAACTACAGAAATTTAACAATTACAAAACTGAAAAACTTGCTAAAGACTTTAAGAGCATAAAGAGGAAAACACTGAAAATCACTTGTTTCACAGGTGATGCCAATAAATGTGTTCACAACGAAACATATTGAGCTCAATTGAATATTTTTTCGTTTCCTTTTGCATCAATAGCATCTTAACTATATTGTAAATAGTTAATAAGTGGTACCTACATAATTACGATACATTTTTGTAGGCAAACAGGGCTCGGAAAGTCCCCAAGGGATTTGCGGGTTTCTACAAATGTTTTTCTAAGTACTCTAAGGACTCTCGTTTCTTGGTTTCGCGATGGTAGCCAATTCGAACGTAGACTCCTAAACGACAATCGGCATTTTCGGATGTATCTGTATAGCTCTGGAATGTTAGGGCCAAAAAAGGCTACACCATTTTGTGGTTTACTCACCCTATATTCTGCAAAAGCACTCAAAACGGATTTCTTATGAAGCACTCAAAGCAGGTTTCTTCTGTACCTAATGGAACAGATAGTACCCAACAAACGGGAATGGATCTGAAGACACAGGAGATTACATCAGAAAAATCGCACAAAGTTCCTTCGTGTAAACGCAAAAGAATGAAGACAAAAGCATTCAATCGGCTCAGACTTAGTCGTGAGCAAACGGTCCCAAGCTAAGAAACCCAAAGTTTCACCGTGTAAACACGGCAATCAACAAACTACACCACATAGCACAACGGTCGCACACTGCTGCGAAAGCCAAAATTAGGTCTTGTAAACACAAAAGGATGAAGATAAAGTCATTCAATCGGCTTAGACTAAATCGTGAGCCAACGGTCCCACGCTAAGAAACCCAAAATTTCATCGTGTAAACACAGCAATCAACAAACAACACCACATTTATCTCCTGTCCGACTTTGATCAAATCAGAATGATCTTCTCCTTCTTTTCTGACGATGGAGCCATCATAAGTGAGGATCCAACATCCATGCAAGAAACACAAAAAGTATCGGTAGAAGTTTAGGACAAAATGTGAACCGTATCAGTGCAAAAAAGGACTAAGTACTTGTGTTGCCCATTTTCTGATCAAAAACGTGCCTTTTCCAAACATTTATTCAATGGAAATGTGCTTCCCACAGGGGAAAAGCTTGAACATTTGAGACCTTTGGCCAATAGTGAAGCAGCTAGTGATCAAGACATCGATCAACGTATAAACGCTCGTTAAATGAAGTTTGGTGAGAGAATTCCACTACCGTAAAGATGATTTTATGGCCAACTTGTAGAAAAGGCAGTGAAGTTCTATGTGGAATGGAAATGTGTTTTTCCGCTGGCTTTTTTTGAAAACATATTTTCCATAAAATACGGAAAACGGAAAATGAGTGAAAATTTTCACAACAGGAATAACTCTTTTCATCAATGAAAAACTCTATTTGTGTGGATGTCCCGATCAGCCTAGCCAACCAAACCGAATGAACAGGATACGATTGCTCCTGACAAAGTGCGGACGCACCTTTAAGCGATCCATAAACGACGAGCATGCGCGTGCTAACAATGTTCTTTCTCGTTAAGTGTATAGAGTATAGTTTGCAAGCCGATCGCAGTTGGCGAAAGATTTCTATTTCTACTCTTCGTTGGCTTTCATTTCATCGTGTAGGGCCATGCTCGCGAGAAATTGTTATTGTGTTGCCAGTTTTGGTTCTACACAAAATGAGTACTAACGAACAATACCGGTTTTTTGCTAACAAACTCCTATAAACATATACGCTTCTTTATCACAGAGGCCCTTTTAAGACGATCAGTTGTCAGTTCAGTTATCAGTTCAGTTGTTAGTTCAGTTAAAAAAGACAACTTATTGGAATTGGATAAGTTTCAGTTTCAGTTGAGGTATCAGTTAAGCTTTCAGTTTAACTTATGTCTAATTGTCAAAAACTGAAGCGTTTAACTAAAACTGAAACTGATGGAATTCCCATAAGTTTTCAGTTCAGTTATCAGTTAAACTGACTTTCGGCCGCTCACAAGCAAAAAGAAAGCTCAACTGACGTTTGAATACACTGTCCTTTTCAACTGAAATGTCAACTGAACTGATAGCTGAACTGACCGTCTAAAAGGACGAAGGCTTAACTGGTAGCTCAACTGAAACTGGCCCTTTTAAGACGATCAGTTGTCAGTTCAGTTATCAGTTCAGTTAAAAAAGACAACTTATAGGCCCTTTTAGACGATCAGTTCAGTTCAGTTCGAATGGGATTTCGGTCAGTGCGATGACCGATCGGGCCGTTTGACGTGCAGTCATAGTCCCTGTAACTGTTCAAATCTTACCGATGGATAAGTTATAAGTAGGTACACATAAACACACCAAAATCAGTTGGTTTCGAAAGGTTCGAAGCTTCTCAGCTCTTAGGGGGCTAGGTACTCAAGTTATCACAATTCAAGTTGAATTGAGGGTTATGACTATCTACATATTGTCTTAACTTCTGACACGTGTCTTTCATACAAATACACACAGGTGCACTTCTAACAAACATTTTCACGAGTGCGCGTCCACGCAGATTCAACATTAACACCTTGAATCTCCAGAAGCATGAGAGCTCTTTAAGGTTCATAAGCTATCTAAGCAGGCAGATAGGTAGGTAAGTAGGCATACCTTCACATATCCTTACCACGGATACCTACAATCCATAGGCATAGCAAACAAACAAGAGAAAGAGAGAAAAAAGAAGTCAAATAAGGATTTAAAGATTCACCTCTCTCAATGCACCATATCCCAAAAACCAACTTCGAATCGTTTTTCTTAACCAAACACGAAACTTTGTCAACAAACATACATATAGAAAAACAAAACAACAAAAAATAGAGTTAAACAAATATACCTTCAACTCAAGCGTATGGTGCTGAAGAACATACACTGCTAAAATAAACAAAAACCTAGAAGTTGTGCAAATATAAAAACGCTCTCGTTTGATTGCAAACATTCAACACAAGCGAGAGAGAGAGATAGAGAGAGGGAAAGAGAGTCACCACCTCACAACCTGACAACTCTGTGTCAACCTATGGTGTCTTTTATACCAATTTTTTGTGTTCAGTTTTGTGTGAACAGGAGTTATCTTTAGCAAACAACTTAACCTATATGTAGGTAGGTACCTATGTATATCTTCTTTATCTGGTGCCTATCTCTCTGTGGCCCCTAAAAAAAAAAGTAGAAAAACACAAGAATAAATCCTCTGTCAACATTGTTAGACAAACATCAACAGCACACATAGCCAGCAACATAAAACATACACACAACAAAAATAGGTAGGTACCTACACCCCCTCGTCGACTAAACTGAGAGCCAGCCCATCATCATCATTGCATCTGACAGGGGATTAACAATTGCCAATGACAGTTGCTATGATGACGACTATAACATCGATACATAACACAAGGTGGCGATGTGTGATTTTTATTCGAATCGATTGCACCATAATACCTCTACCTCTACCCAGCAACAGCAAAAAAAAAAGAAAGGAAATAGCCAAAGCTGAACTACTCAATTAACCTATCTCTTCTGCCACATAAAAATACAAGAAATGAAGATAGATACTTTGCCAACCGCCAAACTATACAGCCCCAGTGCAAACTTAATTGCTTCCCTTTTTCCAACCCATTCATCAGTCTTCAGCAAGACGACTATGACGACGACAACGACGAGGAGGAGGACGAGAACCGAGGACGACGAAGGCCAAGAGACTAAGGGAAACATCAAGAAGACAAGAGGCGACACAAGCGCTGCTTAGTGCTTACCAATAAAACCAAGAAAAACACTCTCCGGGGGAGTAATTTGAAAATCCATCATAATTTTCCACATAAAAGATTATTACACGAGGAAAAGATATGAAACGAATAAAAAACAACATCATACACACAAGAAGACCATACCTACAAATAATAATAAAAAACAGAAACACATTGTGTGTGTTCGTCCCTCGTATTACCACAGATAAATAGATACGATGGGTACAGAGAAACAGATAGATATAATCAACCATGCTTATTCATTATTACCGGTTGCAAATACAACACAGTCAGTTCAGTCGTCGTCGTGGTACCGCACCGCTATCACCGCACCACACCGCAGTCCAACCACACCACACCACACACTCCCTTCAATTCGGGAGAGTGGTGGAGTGGAGAGCCTTCCATCCACCTCCCTCTATCGCCGAGCACCCTCCTACACTTAAGTAGTTATAAAACGAAAGAAACAAAAAATAAAGCCAAACGAAGCGAAGCAGGGAGAAACAGCACAGCACAGCACACAAAAAAAAACTACGACGAAAAAAAATAATAACGAGAACTCGCTAGGGTCTAAAACCCCGACGAACAAATAGACACTCACAACATAGCGCTCAACCGTAGAAGAAAGATACAACACACGCCACAGTAGAGATAGCTCTATATACGTGTTCATAACTGTGTATAGCACATGCGAGCCAAAAACCATCCAACAATTCAACCATCCATCTAAAAACCCCTCGTCTTCGTTCAGTCCTCCTCGCACCATCCCTGCGCTGCTGCTGTAGCCCAACTTTTACGATCCCTTTTGCACACTCTCCCTCTCTGTGACCATTCGTCTGACGTTTCCCCCCTTGTCTGACAGTCAGTCAGTTGTTCGTCGTTCCTTCTCGTCTCGCTGTCGTTCAGACGTTCAGTCGAATTAGAACTGTTTATTGACCACAGTCACACTCCACGTGGAGTGTATGCCACAGCCCTGGTATGTTAGCCATTATAGCCGAACAGAATTTCATTAAAAATGAACAAGCAAAGGCGAAGAATGAAATGTAGGGGAGGTAGGCAGGAAGAACAGGGCAGAGTCGAACGCAATGTATGGAAAAGGTGAGGTCTCGGTGATGGAGGCAAGGGAAAACCATACTCACTCTGCCGCTGCTGCTGCTGCTGGTGGTGGCTGGTGCTTGTGCTTGGGTTCTATGCTGTGCTGCTTTGGTTCGGTTTCGCTTCATCGTCATCGTCGTAGTCGTTTCGTTTACGTCTCTTGTGGTGTCTGAGAGCGGTTCGGGTTTGAATTTGAAAAGAGGAAGGACAAGGGCGGGGAAGAGGAGGAATTGCTGGTAGATGGGTTTTCAAGCAAAAGACGAAGGAATGAGTTTTGAGACGAGAGTTCTGTGGGGTTTTGTTGGTTTCTTGGTTGTGGAGTAGAATGGCTCTGACTGGGCATGGATCAAGGGGGAGCAGGGAGTTGTTGGTTAGGTTGGCCGTTGTTATACACAGCAGCGGCAACAGCCAGCAGTGCGGTGGTAATGTAGATGACGACGATGACAGTGCTGATGGTTGGAACTTGGTTTTGCCCTGCTTGATGGGCGATATGGTGATGGCGGTGCGGCAGAAGCAGCAGCAGAAGCTGTAGCGGCAGCGGCAGTCGCGGCCGGATAATGTAGTCTTATCTCACTCAATTTAATGAATTTCGAATGTTTTTTATTTCACTTTACGTTTAAAAAGCAATATATTTAAGTTTTGGGCCATTTTTCTTCTTTTTTCTTGTCTTTTGTGTATATGAGACACGCACAGCGGGAAGGACCATGCAAAAGGAGTGTGTGTACCTACTTAGGTACGCAAGCAAAAAAAAAAAAAACAGAGAAAGGGACTCTTTTTTTCTGAATTTCATTTGATTTGTGCCTGATTTGCACACAGCAAAAGAAAAAGGGGCATTGCAACAACGATACTGTCGAGGAGAATAGAGAAGGATGTCTACAGCATATGCAGCTGTCATTAAAAAAAAAGTGTGAAAATGTTGCTTATTTGCAACGGCAAGACATTACAATCCCGGGGGTAGCTCTAGCTACGTGCCAGAATATTTAGACAAGTCACTACACAATTTTTGGGCCAAGGGGCGGCTCCTGTTCTGGGATTTCTCATCCGACATCGTCGGCATTACTCGCCGTGTCTGTGATGATGCCATTTTACAAATTGGCATAGGTTAGGTATGAAGGTATTCTAATTGTGTAGACAAATAGTGTGGAAACATTGTAATTTTTGCACAATGCAACATACTTACGATGACAGACAGAGGGGGTTGAATTTTATCTTTTATGTACAGTCTATTGGAATGTCTTCCTCAGTTCATGGGCTTAAAAGCAATAGCTTGTCCTGCCAAGTCCTGATTAAAATTTGAAAAAAAAGACAGGAAAGTTTTGGCAACTTAGGATAGGCAGGTTGCAGGTACTAACTATAGGTACCTACTAAGGGTTCTCCATAAAGGAAATGGTTCTTTGAAAAGATATAGGCGGGAAAACGGGGTTTAAAGTTCTGATTACCTTAACAAGGGAAAGGGGTTCAGTTGAATCAAAAGTTATTTAAACGAATAGGTACGAATCAATTTGATTGGAATGCACTTCAAACAAGTTTTCCCTCCTTAAGAAGTTTACAGAAACTGGGTAAATCCAAAAAGCTGAATTATTTGATTTTCAAAAGATAAAACCAAAATTTTCATGGAATTTCGCTTTCGGGCGAAGTATTCCGCTCGCTGAGTGATTTGAGTGCTTCTATGTCTGAAATAAGCCCTTAAATAGCCTCTTTTGATGTTTTCAAAGCAACTGTTTCATCCTGGGGCATCTCAGACACTTAATCTATATTACTAAGAAGTTAGAAAGTTAAGTTCTATAATATTTAGACTGTCTTCTTCTTGTAATAGTGATGCCCCTTTTCTTTCACATGGGGGTTAGAGGTTCGAATCCCAGAAGTATCCAATAGTTTTTCCACAAGAAGGTTTTGCTTAAGTAAAGAACTGGCAATTCCTCCGTGAGTAGTTACACTGCGAATAAAACAGCTTTTTCTAAGACGCTAGGAATCGGGAGAAATCTTGTAGGCCACTTCCATTCTTCGCAAGTTGAGTGGTTGAGTAAATGCGCTTCTTGTTTTATTTACTTGTAATATAGATTGTAATTTTTGTTTAAAATAAACTCAACTATTAAGCAAGTTTTTTATTAATTTTAATTTTTTTTCTCTTTCTAGGTAAGTTCTGCAAACAAACTTCAAAATGCCTTTGCACAAATATCTAAGATAACTGACTCTCTACCCGTAAGCAATAAATACAAATTCAGTATTTTATATAACAATTTTATAACTAATTCTCACTGTGTATATATTTTATATAAGTATAATAGCTGACCTGGCCACGCGTTGCTGTGGCTAAAGTAACATAAATTGAGATGTAAGCTATCCCATCTTTCAAGTTGGATCAAACTGCACACGGTGTACAAATTTGATTAAAATCGATTAAGTGGTGTAGGAGTTCATTGCGGACAAACATCGTGACACGTAGTTTGTATATATTAAGATAAAAAAAGGTACATACTTAACTGTCAATACCCGATTCGCGTAGCCATTAAAAAGCTCCTGTAGTGATAGTTTGCTCGAAGAAAAGACTAGAATGGACATGAGGTGCCTTTAAACCCTTCAAAACTCCAGAGGTAGATGGGATCTTTCCAGCATTACTACAAATGGGAAAAGAAGTGATCCTACTACACTTGCTCAAAATTATCAGAAGCAGTCTGGCTCTAGGGTACATACCTAGTCCATGGACGCGAGCAAAAATGATCTTTATACCAAAACCGGGAAAGAAAGACACAACTCATCCTAAATCTTTCAGGTCAATAAGTTTAATATCCTTTGTACTGAAAACCATGGAGAAGGTGAAGGTGATAACTTCTTAAGATCGGAAATTCTAGTGAGCAATCCACTTAACACTAGACAGCATGCATGCAGAACAGGTAGATCTACGGAAACTGCCCTAAGTCATCTCTCAACCACTATCCAAAAAGTAATCGACTCAAAGGAAACAGCGATCGGCTGTTTCTTGGATATTGAGGGTGCCTTTGATTATACCTCACACGAGGCGGTTAACAAAGCACTTTAGAGGAAGGACACTCCGAATACAATAATAAAGTGGGTTAGTGCAATGCTTAGTACGAGAACGGCAGTAACACACTCTAGCCAAACGATTCAGAGAATCATCACTACGAGAGGCTGCCCACAAGGAGGGTTCTTATCACCTCTACTTTGGAGTCTAGTAGTAGATGAACTATTAGAAAAACTAACCATGCAAGGCATAAGATGCATTGGCTATGCTGATGACATTACATTATTAGCCTGTGGGAAATATGAAGAAACCCTATGCGACATAATACAGAGGGGCTTGGTAATCACGAAAAAGTGGTGTACATCTGTAGGACTGAACATCAACCCCACAAAAACTACAATAATTATACCATTCACCAGAAGAAGAATCCTGCCACTTATGAAAGATATTACACTACATGGAGTAACCATAGTACCCACAACAGAGGTTAAGTATCTTGGCGTGATTCTAGATATGTAGTAAACTCCTGTGGAAAAAACAACTGAAAAGGCTAAGAAAACCCTAATGATATGCAAAAGCATAGCAGGGCGATCATGGGGTTGTAAACCGATCATTATTCGGTGGATGTACCTAATGATGGTAAGACCGATCCTTACCTATGGAGGGGTAGTTTGGAACAAGAGAACTGACCAGGTAACCACTAGAAAAGCATTAGAAAAAGTACAAAGACTTGCGTGCATATGTATATCAGGAGCAATGAGAAGCTGTCCAACTTCGGAAGTACTGCTAAATCTGACACCTATGCACCTGGTAATATTAAGCCTCTCAAATGCAACGATAGCTAGATTTGCCAAAGAGACCGAGTGTGTCCTGAAATCTAGCGAAAAGGGCATAATATCGAACGAGTTACCACTCCTTGACTTCCCTCGGGATAGCAAGACCAAGGAATTCAAATTCAATATGCTCTTTAACGTTGAGCTAAGTAACAAAAAGGCATGGCAAAGTGAAAAAGAGACCTACTCAATTAAGACCCATGCAATAAAACGGTATACAGATGGCTAAAAAACAACGGAGGGAATAGGAGCAGGAATTTTTGGTCCAAGAACAAAAATTTCAGTACCTTTGGGAAGAATGTCAAGCATATTCCAAGCAGAAGTCTATGCAATACGCAAACGCGCGAAAGTAAACATTGACAGGAAAAAAATATAAAAACAAACATGTATTACAATAACGGCAGACAGTCAAGCTGCAATTGAGGCCCTACGATCCTACACAATCTCCTCAAATCTTGTCGCGAATGCTTTTACAAATTGAACAAACTGGGCAGTAACAACAAGGCTACAATCTACTGGGTACCAGGACATGTAGGAATCATAGGCAATGAACAGGCAAAGACAGGTACCGGATCATCACTCATTGGACCGGAACCTTTCTGTGGAATAACAGAAAGCCACATTAAGAAAGAAATCAAAAAGTCGGAGGAAGACAACAGAGCCAAACACTGGAATGACCTCCCCAAGATGCGCCAAGCCAAACTTTTACTTGGCACTTTTAACACAAAACGTTACAAAGACGTAATAAAACTTAATAGAAACAATGTAAGAATGCTAGCCGGGTTCTTAACCGGACACTGCTGACTATGCAAATACCTAAAAGTACTAGGCATAGAGAGCGACGACCAATGCAGATATTGCAACGAACAGGAAGAGTCTCCTGACCACCTCTTAGGTGACTGCGAAACTCTAATACACGAAAGGAAGAAGTACCTAGGATCCTACTACGTAGAGGAGAAGGAGTTAAAGTTCCTAAGCGTAACCAAGATACTAAGTTTCATCAGAGGAACTAATCTGGATGAAGTACTTTAAATTAAGGAGTATCACTTAAAAAGGAGGGGGTACAATAGATCTAAACAGGTCGAGGTACAATACAATACAATACCCCAATTTTTCTTTCTTTTCTTTTTTGTATCTAATAAATCTATGTTCTTCCACATATCAAAACAGCTAAAATGCCCGCTTTCACCATAAAAATTTTAATTGAAGAACTACTGAACCTCAACTTAATTTTAAATATAAAGTTTAACAGTGTCAATTACATCTACGTTCATCCAAGTTTAACAAGAAGTTTAATTTCTAATGCCCAGTCTCACAGTGAAACGTTAAACCGAAGTTAAACTCAACCCGAATTTCAGTTTAAACGTAAAGCTTACCTCTCTCGGTTTCACTGTTGGAACTGAACCTCAGTTTAAACTTATCGAAGTTAGGTTTCTACTGCCCATTGAAAGTTTAAACTGAAGTTGAGTTGACCTACAATTTAATTTTAAATATGAAGTTTAACTCACTCGGTTTCACAGTGTTAACTACACCCAAGTTTAACTAAGGGAAATTAAATTTTTAAGTTTGACTGAACTTGCATTTCAGTTGATGTGAATTTTTTACTCACTTGTTTTCACAGTGGTGTAAAAGAAACCTTACTTTGACTAAGCGAAGTTTAACTTCTAATGCACAGTGTGCAGGGAAAAATTTAATTGAAATTGAACTGAACCCGAACTTCGGTTAAAATGTGAATTTTAACTCGCTCAGTTTAGCAGTGTCAATTAAACGTCTGTTTGACGAAGTGAAGTTTAACTTTTAACGCCCATTTTTACTGCAAAAGTTTAAACTGAAGTTAACTGAAGCTGAGTTTTAGTTAGAATGTGAAGTTTAAGTCGCTGGGTAAACTAAGAGAAGTTTAATTTGGTATTATAAATGGAGAATGGTATCCTTGTGAGTATTTCGTTGTAGGTATTTTTTCATTGCCTAATTGCAAAAAAGTTGTTGATACTAAATTGAAGTCAGAATGTTGGCTTTTAAAATAAACTCAGAGACAGTTCTTCACCCACGCTCTGATGCGAAGAAGGATCGGACTCATCAGAAGACAAAGTTGTTGTTCTACAAGCAGCTTCCTAGAACAATAATCATTAGAAACTGCTTTTCTGCTTCGTTCACCATTTTCGAAACTAACATGAAATACTCAAATTACTTGAAAGAAAAATCCTGAGGACTGCACAGCATTCAACTTTGGCCGTTAAAGAGACCATCACTTCAGCAACCAAACCTATGAAGCTTCAGAAATTATTCTCCTTGATTGATTCCTATTAAAGGCTACAAAAAAATCTGGGTAACAAACTGAACCCAGAGGTGAAAAATGTAAGTCTTGAGTTTATGAACTTCGAACTTTTTCGCTTAGTGAATTTCTTCACTTAGTGGACTTCTTCACTTAGTGAACTTCTTCACTTAGTGAACTTCTTCACTTAGTGAATTTCTTCACTTAGTGGACTTCTTCACTTAGTGAACTTCTTCACTTAGTGAACTTCTTCACTTAGTGAAGCAGTCCTCAGGATTTTTCTTTTAGTGAACTTCTTCACTTAGTGAACTTCTTCACTTAGTGATCTTCTTCACTTAGTGAACTCCTTCACTTAGTGAACTCCTTCACTTTACATACTTAAGTGAAGCAGTCCTCAGGATTTTTCTTTTAGTGAACTTCTTCACTTAGTAAACTTCTTCACTTAGTGAACTTCTTCACTTAGTGAAGCAGTCCTCAGGATTTTTCTTTTAGTGAACTTCTTCACTTAGTGCACTTCTTCACTTAGTGAACTTTTTCACTTAGTGAACTTCTTCACTTAGTGAACTTCTTCACTTAGTGAACTTCTTCACTTAGTGAACTTCTTCACTTAGTGAACTTCTTCACTTAGTGAACTCCTTCACTTAGTGAACTCCTTCACTTTACATACTTAAGTAGCTCTTTCATTCCGTAATATGTATTTCGTTATGGAATGTATCTTAAGAGCATATTAGGATAAGCAATGTGTGTTCTTATTCAACTTTCAACTGCCAGCCAATAACCAGTTTATACATTTTGTTCAAATCTCTCCCCCTCAATAATCCAGTTCAAAAACATTCCAATACATTCCAACCAGACTGCTTTTACTTCCCAAAGCGAGTTCAATTTCTACAAGGCCGTCAAATAAGTCATCAATTCAAATCGCAATAACCCGAGCACATGGTACATACATGTATACCTACTCCATAAAATTGTCATTATCTCGTGTAACTGTAGATATAGCAAATCGACAATCTGGCGTCTTCTCAAACAAAGTAGCTAGCAAAACAAGGCAAACAAAAAAAGCCACTCAAACAACAATCCATCGCAGTAACGTAAATTACGTGTTGGTATGTCAGTCAAAAGGTCAGAAACACTTCAAGTGGAGAACGATTGAGATTACGATACGTTCTCAACAAGTCGATTAGAAAAGGGTGCGATTTTTTTTTTATTATTTGTCCGTTTAAATATAGAAGCTGACAAACAAACGAAAAAAAAAAAAATAAATAACCAACTGAAACCACTCAAAGCACGACAATAATAAAAATTGTATGCGATCATTAAACGAAAAAAAAGACATTCCTAATGCGATAAAGAAAAAAACGAGCACAAAAAACATATGTGAATAAAAAACGTAAAAGGGAACAAAACCAAAAAGGGGGAAAGCAAACGGTAGTGGTTTTTTAATTGGTTTGACAAGGTGTTACAACTTGTCTCTGGTTCGCTGTCGCGACTTTTCCGCTCCACAAACAGCGCGCGGCCGGTCGTTCGTTCGTTCGTGTCGGTATAGAGGTAGAGGAGGTAGACACTGGCGGCGCGGCACTGAGTCAGTCTCTATGGCATGGCATACAGAAAATAACTTTAAACGTTGCAAGCAACACGTTTAGTGCGACAGAACAAGCGAAACACAGCAACCCATTGCTGCAGACACAGAGGGTACACCACCACCAGACAGCAATTAACAACATCTCACAGAGGGCCCCCTAAGAGCAAACCACGGCAAGACTCAAGACACACAAGAGACCGTCTTCTAGATGCACCATTGGCACTTGAATATTATGTGCGCGCTCGCCAGCCAACTGATATCTGCACTGCACTACGACTCGTTACTTACTTTGTTCGTTTTTTTTTTTTGTCTTCGTGGTTGGTGCACACAAGAGTGTCTCCTGTGAACCGTGATTATGGGCGCCGCCACTGCTGCGGTCCTATCATCATCTACAACTGCTATTCGAATTCGATGTGGTTTCCAGCTGCTGCTGTGCATGCCGGCCGGTCATATAGCGTGCCGAAGACATGAGTTGAATTTCCCTTTCGGCTTGGCTTCGTGGTACATTCCCATAACTAAACTACTCGCGATCGGGGAGCGATCCAAAAGCCGTCAGCGTCACCATATTCTGAACCAATTGCCATTAGGCAGGGGTGTACTCTGGTTTGTAAGGGCCGTGGAGCAGTTGGTGTTTCTTTTTTTTTTTTGTACTTTCGATACCATAGAGATTTTCAGATATCATCACAAAGCTTTAGTATTTTAATTTGTATTGTATTTTCACTCAAGCGTTCCAGCTTTGTGTTCTTGACCAGTATTACGCACTGCGATTTTCATTAAAAAATCGTCCTTATCATTACGTTCAACGATACTCGCTGTCATTTTAACAGCGCATGGAGGTAGTTTTGACATTTTTATTGATTCACTCTCGTAATTCATACTCGGTCTATGTCTCTCACGGCTTTGGCTTTTTTTTTTGCCTCTCGTTTCGTAATTTGGAGTACTAGAGCTTGATCAATTATTTGGCTTCTCAACCACGTAATGAATTATGGATTTTTTTATGTATCGGGTGTTTTTTTTTTAGAGGTTGGTTTTTCGAATAGGGATAAAACTGACATCTTGTGGTCAAATCGGCCAATTCTAATGTCATTTATGTTCAGTTTGCTTTGCCATTTCATCATGAACAGGTTGACTAAAGAACAACGCGTGCAAATTGGGCAAATTCATTTCGAAAATAACGATTCAGTTCGTGAAGTTTACCACAAGCTCCGTCCATATTATGGTCGACATGATCGTCCATCAGAGCAATTAATTTGGTTAAACATGGTTCGGTTTCTCACTACGTTTACTTTAAGTGATAATACGCATCCGCAGAGACGTCGAACAGTGTGTTCCGAAGAAACAATTGCCGCTGTAGAACATAGTGTTGAAGAAGACTTGAAGAGAATTCGCCACCGTTCATAGCAACTGGAGCTTTGTCCATCAACTTTATGGAAGATTTGGCGCAAAGATCTTGGCTTAGGACCTTCAAAGATCCAGCTTGTGCAAGAATTAAAGCGTGATTTTTGTTGTATGGGCCGAAATTGAGATTGATCTCGATGCTGATTTCCATCGCAAAATTTTGTTTAGTGATCATTTTTTGTTGAATTTTTACGTCAACAAGCAAAATTACCGCATTTGGAGTGAAGAGAATCCACATGCGTACCTTGAGACGCCATTAGATCCACAAAAACTGACTCTTTGGTGTGCTCTGTGGACTGGTGGAGTCATTACTATGGGCCATACTTCTTCCGAAATGTTAATGGAAACCGGTATAGAGTCATCATAACCGACTAATTTGTCCCCACATTGGATGGTATGAATCTGGATGAGATGTGGTTCCAACAAGACGGCGCTACATGCCACACAGCGCACGTCACAATCGATTTATTGAAGGAAACATTTATACGATGAGCGCATAATTTCGCGGAATGGACCTGTCGATTGGCCACCAAGATCGTGTCATTTGACACCATTGGATTATTTTCTTTGGGGATATGTGAAGTCGCTTGTCTACGTCAACAAATCAGAAACGTTAGGGGGCTTGCAAGCCAACATTCGTGGCGTTATTGACCGAAATTATATTTAAACATTAATGGCATAAAATTATCCTTCCAATGAAGCCTAATTGATGGCTTGTGTTTTATTTCAATTCGAAGTTCTATACATACCTCTAAAAAAAACACCTTTTTTGTCCGATTTTTTTTTTTTTAAATAAAGTTGCCCGATTCATTAAACTACCGCTTCACTGAGTTTTGTTTTATTTACAAAACGTAGAAATTTCGCATTGTTCGTTTTGTTTATGTTTTAGCGTTGATGTGCTTATAAATGATCTGCTCTTTCTTCATTCTTGTGCTTCTTCCTTTTTTTGTTTTTATAATTAACGCGTACATCAAAGGGTTATGACTACCCTTATAATGTTATAAAAATAGTGCGAGCATTTAGGAAAATAGGAGAGGATTTGAAAAGAGACACCGATGCACGTTGCTTTTGAATCTTTGTGAATCGTAATGCAGGGGAAATACACAGCCAGGTAAAGCATTCCACATTCGGGTGGTGCGACTGAAATACGAATCTCTATACTTGACTGTAAGCCCGAAGTTGGGCTCAAGGTAAAACTGATGAGCACTCCTAGCGAGGCGGGTGTTGCGGCTACTAAATTGTTTCAGGGAAGGAATGCAACTGGCATTGCACTGGAGCACTGTTTGTGAAAAAAGCGATAAAAGAGAGAGAAACAGGTAACATTTCGACGATGTCCAAGAGAATCAATCGATTCTGCAATTGAACTATCACCTATCAGTCTCAACGCTCTATTTTGTACCCTATCAAGTCGGCGCAAAGATGTTTGAGAAGCACCTGACCAGATATGGGAGTTATACTCCAGTTTTGAGCAAATGAAGGCCTTATAAATTGTAGCCAGATCAGAAAGGGTGAAGAACTTCCTGCATCGTCTCAAGAAGCCTAAGCATTTAGCAGCGTTTTTGGCGACTTCAAATATGTGGTCATTCCAACGAAGATCATCGTTTACACACATACCAAGTACTGACAGCTTTTCGGTTTGTGCTTGTTCCTTCAGTGTGTTTCCTTCGCAATTGTTCTTTTTAACTTATTTCATAGGCAAGTAAATTCTGGAGCTGTTTAACTTCGTTTAAATGTCTGACTTTTTACTATAAACTTTTTTTCTAGTTGTGGTTAGACTAAAAAAATTTCAGAACTTGAGCATTGTAACTTATACAAAAGTGTTTCCTTCGAAGACTTGTAGGCCTTTTTGTTTGTTCCAAGACCGATGCGGACCTGCGAGTTCGGTATTTGAACACAAAAATGTTGGAGAATTCGCGGCTTGCCACCAGCATAGCATATGCCTCAGGCACCTACACACTTTGTAAAAGTTATGTTTTTCTTTTTGTTTGCCTACGAGTTCAATTCGGTTCCACTGTAATGCCTCCCTTGACTCTTTTCCTCGGTTGATCTACTCTTGTGGTGTGTCATTTCGATCCCCTTGTACTCCTTGTCGCCCTTGTCGTAAGCATTAATCTAGCAAAGTAATCATGATTGCTCCGTGCCCCTATATCATCATTATTGGAACTCGGCTAAGTTTGGGTTGTTTTCTATTTTTTTTTTTCTTGTTTTGCCATAAGTAGTGTGCCGCTCCGCACATGGTTTGGTTTTTGTGTTTTTTTTCTTTATTTGAAATGGGCAGACTGGAACTTTAGCATTATAAGACGACCAAAAGGGGTAATCGTTTATTAAATTACGCTCACTCGCCTCCATATCGTCATTGTGGCCGTTGCCGTTGGTTCGACTTTTGAGGAACAAATTGAAGGCTCGTGCAATGCGGAGGCGGAGGGTATTAAATTTTTAGATTTTTTCCCTTCTGGTTGTTGTTATTTTATTTGCTGTGTTCCTTCGGTTAGGGAGGACGTCGGATGTGGTTTTCAATTTTTATTATAATTTTTTTTTTTTGTTCGGTTGTACGTCCGTCGGACTGTTGGGATTTTGTATACATACATTTTGTATATGAAGGCAGGGGGAGTCCAAAGAGAATACACACGCCATTTCCGAGAATTTTTGTAAGACGCAGAAGGTGGTGCGGTGCGGCGTTTAATTGATGGGTTTGCATTCGAAATGAGATTGGGTCTATGCTTCTTATTACTACCGGGGCAGCGCGGTGAATGAGTTTGGCGTTGAGTTTTGAATTACTCAACAGATACGACTGAATGTATAAGTAGATTATGGTTTTGGTGGCCTTTTTTTTTTTTTGCTTGTTTGCTGTTCACCCGTGTTTCTTGATCCTATTTGTGCGATGCGGAATGATAAAGAGCGAGACTGGCTGACCAGAATTGTAATTGAATAGCTTTGGATGTACATATAGTCAAGGGGTGTGTAATGAGGTTGTGATTTGACAGATATAGCGACTAAGTCAGATGAAAAGTTTTGTTTTAGCGGCCAGCCAAAACAATAATTTGACCACTTACCTAATCGGGTTACACGTTTTTAAATCAACCATCACAAAATTAGTGCAAAATAAAGGTCATTCTGGTGACAGTTGGATCTGATAGAATTGCCGGTTGCTTAACAATTTCTTAAGCTGCGTCAACACTATGATGGGCGGCGATCGAATTCATTTCGTTGGGTTAGAATACGGCTCGGCTTTCGGTAAGCAGGATAAGACCGATCGATGGTTCACACTTATTCGGTGCTATTCATAGGCATGTACCGGTTGGCATCAGGTGAATGCACCTTCAGAAATCTGTCATGGCGATTCGTGGTGAATTTCTCTAGATAACAACTAAGATTTTAAGATTATGTCAAAGCCGGAGTTATTTTTTTCTGGTGAGAACTCACATCGGCTTTCCAGTTACCTAGGATATCTCTGTGCCCCGGTACCCAAATAAGGTGAATATTTAAACTCTTCAGCCACCTCCCTAAGAGAAAGGCGACAATTGAGGGCGGTTACTGAGTTCGTAGAAACAGCGCCGAATGATTTGGGGGCTGCTTGACTCCGAGAAGAACCG
Source organism: Melanostoma mellinum (assembly GCA_914767635.1). Lineage (NCBI taxonomy): Eukaryota > Metazoa > Arthropoda > Insecta > Diptera > Syrphidae > Melanostoma > Melanostoma mellinum. Next base: position 183,223,764 of record OU612060.1, read on the forward strand.
GATATTCGCTGAGGATATCACCATTTCTTTTAGACACGATAAGACCTCTTTGATCGCCAGAATTTCCGCTTGGAACACGCTACAATGGTTTGGAAGTTGGAATAAGGGACTAACATTGCGTGTGTCTAAGTTCACCTCGCAGCCGATATTCATTAGAAATGAATGGAATCATCTTGTGCCATTTACATCACTCAAAAGTTTCACTTCAAAAACTATTGACACACTGATTCGCTGTGAGTTTTTCGCTCTACAAACAGCGCGCGGTCTGTCGTTCATTCGTGTTGGTAGAGGGCAAACGAATCCCTCTCCGTTTGAATTCGGGTTGGTTTTCGGTATGTACAAAAAGCCGTTGGAAGCTTCACGCAAGTTCGGTACTTCCCATCGGCGTGTTCCGGTCGGCATAGTGTGGACGAACCATTAGAGAGCTGTCATAACAAAATATTCACCTTTTTGTGGTGAATTCACCTAAAAAATTATATAAGTCTAAATTTAACTTTTTTTTGTTCCAAATATCAAAGCATATGCTTGTCAAATGTCAAATATAAATCAAAATATCTGACAGCTTAAGTCACATTGAAATGTTGAAATAAAAAAACACATATTGTCATTGACAGCTATGAATTAAAAATGACAAACAACGAATATGACAATTGACATATTTAATTCAAAAAACGAATTAATAAAAAAAATGTAGGCATACCAAGTTATCAAAATGGACAGTAACTCTCTTAAAAGATAAAACCCATAACCAAACACACGACATCACAACCACAGACTACACATGTGTGGAATAAAATGGTAGGCATAATATAGAATAACATTTTAGCAGCTCGAGTATGCAAAATGATTCATCTTACATATGGAGATCAAATATCAAACAGCTTTTAGCATAAATTAAATGAGTTGAAGTTATGGAACGCCTTACCATCCATATATGGCGTGACATTACTAAGAAGACATAAGTAGTCATCATAAATCAACGATTTTTGCATATTAAACACTTGATGTAGCACCGAACTCGAGAAGGGATAGGAACGATGATTTTGAAGGATATACAGACACACACACTGACACAGATGAAATGACGATGGTTATGCCGTCGCAATTTATTATTATTACTATTTTTTTTTTCTTCTTTAGAGGAAAGCTTAGGAAAGGGGTGTTTTATGAAGATACGTTTTAATGACATTTATGGCTTTTTGGGTGAATTGTTTGAGTTTGTATTTTTTATCCGAAATATAAAATGCGGTTGGTTATTGATTCTATTATGACGAAAAGGCTATGTAGACTGCCAAATTGATAGATTGAATTGAGTTTATGTGGGGCAAAGTTTTTTCAAGGTCTTGAGACTGTCTATAGTATGTGAGGAGCATTTTTCTATTTTTAATTAAAAGGTTTATTCTAGTCAAGTGATGCCAAAGACCTTCAAAAGTCTTCCGTCTTATAAGCCTTATACATATTCTTTAGTCATGACTTTGAATCGTATCCTAGGCAGTCATATCAGGTATGTTCTAGTGAAAAACGCTTTGTCTAAGCCTTTGCATACTTCATGAGCATATCTACGGAGATAGCTCTTCACGAAGTAGAACAATTATGACTGCTTTATGATGCTTGAGGATAAAAGAAGCATTTATAATAAGGTCCCTACTGACTCTGTTATCGAAGCTATCATAGAATTTGGTATAAATGAGTATATTTAGGTGCGTCCACACTCCACACTATGTCGGTCTGCAGCGCCAATCGGATCCATTTCATTCATTTAGAAGTCCACCCAAATTCGGTATTGCCCATTGGCATCGACACCTTAAGATAGTTGACTTTATTTATGACCAGGGTTCGAGAATTCCATTCAGTTCTGTACAACATGCCACAAGAGTATTAATCCGTCTTCGGTGCTTCAAGTTATAACCTAAATTCTTATCGAAATCGACAGTTACTTACTTATTTAGGTGGGCATTAGAGTTCGGGGTGAACCTGGGCCTCAACCAACATCCTTCTATAACGACTTCGATTTCGGGCGAGCTCTCTCCAGTTTCGCATTCTAAGTCGGTTGAGGTCTTCATCCACTTGATTGTGCCACCTAAGACGAGGTCTTCCCCTTCCGCGATTTCCCTGCAATGTGCTTTCGAAAACCCGTCGAGCAGGAGCGTTTGGGTCCATCCGCTCTACATGACCCAACCATCATCGTAGCCTCGCGATGCGTACTCTTCTGGCTATGCCCATGTCGCGGTACAGCTCATAGAGCTCGTTGTTGTATCTTCTTCTCCACACATTGTCTTCGCATACGGGACCAAAGATCATTCGGAGAATTTTTCTTTCGAAACGACCAAGGGTTTCCTCATCCGCTTTCGATAAGGTCCATGCTTCCGCGCCGTAAAGCAGGACTGGGATGATTAGGGTCTTATACAAGGTTACCTTGGTTTTTCTAGAGAGTGTTTTGTTTCTCAATTGCCTTCTTAACCCAAAGAAGCAACGGTTGGCAGGAGTTATTCTCCGTTTGATCTCCGCTCTGATGTTGTTGTTCGTGTCTACAGCGGATCCTAGGTAGACGAAGTCCTGTACTACCTCGAAGTTATGTCTGTCTATTGTGACGTTTTGTCCAATTCGTCGATGTTCTGTGTCCTTGTTTGACGACAGCATATACTTCGTTTTGCCCTCATTAACCATCAAACCCATTTTTGCCGCTTCTGTTTCAATACTCGTGAAAGCACCTATGACATCACGCTTCTTTCTTTCCATTACGTCCATATCGTCTGCCTAGGCGAGTAATTGTACAGACTTTTGAAAGATTGTTCCTCTGGTGTTGACTTTTGAGTTTCTTACAATCTGTTCAAGTATGATGTTGAAGAAATCGCATGACAGTTTGTCGCCTTGCCTAAAGCCATTTTGAAACTAGACATGGCTCTGTACAGCTCGTCTCTGTAGATACTGTCATACGCGGCCTTGAAATCGATGAAAAGATGGGAGGTATCGATTTGAAGCTCCTGGGTTTTTTCCAAGATCTGACGTAATGTGAAAATTTGGTCTATTGTGGACTTCTCTGGTCTAAAACCACATTGATAATGACCTATCAAGTTGTTGTCGTGGAGTTTCAGACGTTCACATATTACGTTAAGGAGGCTTATCCCTCTGTAATTTGTGCAATTGCGAGGATCTCCCTTCTTTAGGATCGGGCATACGATACTGAGGTTCCATTCATCTGGCATGCTTCCTTCGAACCAAAACATGCAGATCAGCTGGTGCATGCTCCTTTCCAACTGGTCTCCAACTGCCTTGAAGAGTTCGGCATCAAGGCCATTTGCATCTGCATTCTTATTTGATTTAGGTTTGCATATGGCAAGCTTAACTTCTTCTAGGTTGGGAGGACGGCATTCTTGATCATCGTCCAAGCTGAATGGGGCAATCTGCCTGACAGCGGAATTTGTGTCCTCATCAGGGGTTGAGCAGTCTGCAGAAATGATCTTTCCAGATCCTCAGTAGCGACTGTGACTATAACTATGTTTCCCTGCTGGTCTTTACAGGGTTGAGTTCGGGGCTTGCCACCTTGGCAGGATCTTTTTACCTTTTGGCAAAACTTCCGAATCTCGTTCCTGTCATGGCACCTCTCTATTTCCTCAAACGAGCGCTTCTCATGCTGCTTCTTTTTCTTTTTGAGAAGTCGGTGTTCTTCCCTATTTTTCTCCTTGTAGATCTCGTTATACTGATCGTAAGCAGCCCTCGTTCGTCACCCTCGTTTGCATCAGCATTTGACGTGCTTTTTGTTTGGCTGCATTTGTCTGCCTGTATTATGCATCGAACCATGGGTTTCGTTTTGGTGGCCGAGTGAAACCCAGAACCTCAGAGGCAGCGGTTCTGATGGCTTCTTGGCATTGCTGCCACTGGTCTTCAATGCTTAATGCTGGCGGCATGGGATTCAAGGATAATTGAAGGGACACTCGATTGGAAAAGGCATTGGTAAATTGTAGCCCGTAAGCTCAAAAAAGTTTGATTGTGTTTCAGATGAAAGAGTTACGAGTTTTTTTTTTACCAGGGTAAAAATGAGTGTTACCCGGGCTAACACTCATTTTTACCCTGGTTAATTCCTTATTTCAAATTAGACTTTGATTTGGCATCAGAAAAAAATTGAGGCTGTTTAAGACAAAAGGGGTATACCAGTTGACTCTTTCTATTACCTACTCTGTGCTCAGCAGTTTATAGAATTTCACCACGATTGAGTTGAACTTTGTCAATAAATTGCTGATAGCTGATTTCTAGTTGTAGTCAATACTTGACTTGAATGAGTGAACTGAATCGCGTCTTATAGATCTATTGTACGTCGATTTTTTTTGACTTAAAAAAGTGAGATGAAACTATCAACTCTTGATCAACCCACGCCAAAACTCGTAGAATTTCACCTGAACTAAGTTGAAGCTTGGCGTTCAATTGTTGGCTTTCTTCTGAGTACGAAAAAAAAAACCCAAAAAGGACTTCTGGACACAACTTGTCAAATTTGTAGAAATTCACGACTTACTTACTTATTTAAGGTGATTCTTCCCCAACCAGCTCGGTCCCCAGCTAGATGCCTCCAGTTTTGCACGCCAAGTTGGTTGAGGTCTCCTACTTGCGTGCGCCACCTGAGTCGCGGTCTTCCTTTACTGCGCCGTCCCTCAAGATTGGATTCGAAGACTTTCCGGGCCGGAAACAATGCTGAGGTTCCATTCATCGGGCATGCTTTCTACCGACTGGTGCATATTCCTGACCAGGTCATCGCCTGCTGCTTTGAACAATTCAGCATTTAGGTCATCAGCTCCACCACTTTATTGGCCAATTTAAGTTGTGCTAAAATCAGCAACCCCTTTTAAACCAAAACTCTTTATTGTAAAGAGTGAAGATCTTTACTATCTTTTTGAACAATGACGATTGAGAAAAACTCGCCAATCTAACTTTCTTTGTGTTTTTTTCCATTTCAAACTAAATTTCGTAACCTTCCTTCCTGAACAACCACCTCTTAATGTTTTATCTTCAGTCATTGTTGTCACACTGACTTAGAGATAAGCACAGAAAAAAATTAAAAAATAAATGAAGTTTGAATGTCATATGCGCCGCCATCAGCATTCGACTTAAAATTCACATATTAGCAAGCATTTGACTTGCAAAAATGTTTGCCCGAGGATAGAGGCTATTAATTATACCGGAGCGCCTTCTCCCAGCAAATCCACTTCACTCTCCAGTCTCTATTCGCCCTCTGAAACGACACCACCCGACATACAGACCGACCGACGACGCGACGCGACGGTGCTCTTGGTGATGGAAGTGTTAAACCCACCTATGTGTAGCAGCCCGAAGAAGAAAACGACAAGAAAAAGGGGGCGCAGCGCAGCACCTCAGTCGAAGCTCATTCACTCATTAACTGGCGTAAATTACGCGCCGGCAAAATGTGACGCTGCTGCTGCTGTTGCCGTCAAATTACGATTACAAGACGGATGCGGGTAGAGCGGAGAGAATGAGGGTTTTATTATTCGTGTGCGGATTTCCTCTTGCCTGACAAATAAAATCCGAACGTGGGGGGAATAATAAATGAGCTCTGCCCGAGATGATAATTATATCAACAACAACTACAACAACAAAAAAGGGGTCTACTCAGAAAAAAGGTGCAGTGTCGACTGGAATTGAACTGTGTATGCGACTGCAGATGTTCCATGTGGAGTGTTCCAAGTTGTGGAGCCTGACTCTCTTCTTCTGCGGGCTCATTTTTCATAACTGCGGTTTTGTATAAAGTTTTTTTTTGCTCTGCTCTTTTTTGTTGTTGTGTGTAGTATTTTTCTTCTTTTTGTTGTAAGTGGAATTTTTTTTTCACCTTCCCATTGGGTTTTGAAATTATACTTCCCTTCGCCCTGCCATATTTGTTCCAGAAGGTGTGCAATTAATCTTATTCACACACAATTCACACTGAGAGTCGTACAAAAGGCGGACGTTGAAGAAAAATTAAGAAGAATAAAAAACAAAACAGAAAAAAACATAATAAAAACGAAAATAAAACCGAGTAAATTGCGTAAAAGAAAAACACGCTGATGCTGACGGTAACTCAAATCGCAGGTAATCGGAGGTGTAATGGAGGAATTTAAGTTTAATAATAATAAAACAGAAAAAACACACGATAAGCGGTTGAGTGAGGTGAATCGGGGTTATGTTTTTTTCACCATTCCAATCTAAAGGCAGTAAGCGAACGAGGTATTACCTCGTCTTCACTGAAGCCAAGAGTCGATGTGAATGGACCACAGTGCATCGGCGGGATTGTGTCTTGTGTGTGTATCTCCATGGATGAACAATGAAGTAAACACACAAAAAATGAATTATTGTTACAAACAAATTATAATTTTTTTTTCTCCATCATGTCGGTTGATGTTGTTGTTATTAGTTTTGTTGTGCGAGGTTGGTAAACTGCTGCGGGCAATTGATCTTCCGAGTCAGTCTTTGGTTTTTTTATTTTTTGAAATTTTTTTCCTTCTCTGTTTCCTGGTGCAAGCGATGTGAGAAAAGTAGTTAGGTTTTGTAATTAAGGCAATTGGAATGAAAAAAATAAGTTAACAGTCATCTTCTGATCGAGATATGAAAAAAATTAGTTCTGTTTCCTAAACGAATTACTCTAAAGTAGCAAAGTTCCCGTCGCTCTAGTCACATTTTTCTTTGATGAGTGGACACTTTTTTAGTTGCGAAGCTTCTTAGACTGAAAAAGGGTTATACCTACTTTGTCATTGACATTTCAAGGAGACTCGTCGAAAGTCTACATCGAAAGGAGGAACACTTAAGAGAACAAATATCCTTAGGCGGTTGGATCACCCATATGCTTTAATCACATCGGTGGTGTCTTTGAGAGATGACGAAAGTGCGTAGTATGAGGAGTGTCGTGGGCATGTGCATTGTGCATCCTTAGTGCTGCCTTGGCAAGGACTTCACATAATCCATGGGCCGTATTAGGAATTACGAACAAGGAGGCAAAAAACGAAACCCGAAACAACAATAGCAACGACATAGACCGGTTATGAATTACGAGAATGTATGAAAATGTCAGAACGATAACAAAACGACCTTCAAAAGGAGTCGTAAATGACAGTGACTATCGTGGAACGTATTCGCAACGTAACGATAACGAGGGTTTTCCTGCGAGTATCTTTTTTGAAATACGGACACGAGTTTTGTTACTGTCAACTGAAAACCGTTAACTTCGACACAATGTGCCCCAACTAAAGAAAATCGATGAAGACCTTCTGATAAAATGGGTGGCAATTCGCATTTTGAAGCTGTTGAAAGTTGTGGGAGATGTAGAACATTGTGGACGATGGTGGACGTTGTGGAAGGTAAAAGAGATTGTGCAGATGAAGAAGATTGTTAAAGATGCGGAAGATTGTTGAAAATGAAAAGGATTATTGAAGATGCAGTAAAATCTATAGAAGATTGTGGAATACAAAGAAGATAGTGAAAAACGAAGAGCAGATAAAGAAAAACTGGGGAAAATAGCGAAGGTTGTGCGAGGTGGGGAACGCTGCAAGGAAGATAAAGAAAGTAAATTAAATCAAATTAAAAACAATGTTTAAATGAAGAAGATTGTGGATAACAAAGTAAATTATAAAAAATGAAAACAAGAAGATCAAGAAGATTGTGGAAGGCGACGAATGTTGTGGAAGTTGGAAAAGATCGTTGAAGATGTAGAGGGCGGTAAAATACGAAGAAGTTTGTAGAAGATGGTGATAAATGAAAAGCACAAAGGAAGACGAGAAAAACAGTAGAAGAAGGAAGATGAAAAAGAAAGATTGTGTAAGATAGCGAACGCTGTGGAACACGAAAAATTTTGTTTAAAATAAGAAAAGAATTGGATAATGAAGAAGATTGTGGATATTATGGTAAATATTTGAAAATTTCAATAATTTATTGTAGGGGACTAAGAGGATTGTAGAAGACGACGAAGCTTGTGAAAAATAGAGAAGGTCGTTCAAAATTAAACAGATTGTTGAAGATGTAGAACGCAATAAAATATGAAGAAGATTGTGTGGAAGATGATGAGGACAGTGAAAGATCAAGAGGAGGATGGCAAATGCTGTGGAATTTGAAGAAGATTTCTAGAAAATAAAAAGATTGTGGTAATTGAAGAATATTGTGGATAGATAGTCAAGTAAGCTGTGCAAAATGGAAATAAATGTTGAAGATCAAGAGGATTTTGGAAGGTTATGCCAGATGGGAAAGGTTATTGTAGATGAAGTAGAGTTTGGAAGATGGCGACGACTGTCAATAATGAAGAGTATAGTGGAAGATGGTGAAGATGGTAGAAATTGGTCAAGATGGTAAAAGATGGTCAAAAAGGTAGAAGATAGCCAAGGTCTTAGAAGATGGTAGAACATGGCTAGTATGGTAGAAGATGCTCAGGATAGTACACGATGGTCAAGATGGTTTAAAGCTGGTTACGATAGTTGAAGATGGTTAAGATGGTCAAGATGATGGGTGATGAAGAGGTAGGAGACGGAAAAGGTTTTGGAAGACTATCAAAAGAGTCGAAAATAGTCAGGGTGGTAGGTGGTCAAGATGACGGATGATGCGAAATGTAGTTTAAGAAAAGATAGTAAAAGAATAGAGTGAAGTAAATTGAGATGGAAAAGACGGAGAAAATGAAGAAGTTTAGATCAAGAAGATGAAGAAGATGAAGAAGTTGAAGAAGTTATAGAAAGTGTAGAAGATGAAGACAATGAAGAAAGTGCCGATGATGAAGACAGTACAGAAGATCAAGATCAAGATCAACAAGATCAAGATGAAGATGAAGAAGATGGAGATGATGAAGAAGGTGAAGGTGATGAAAAAGATGAAGAAGATGAAGGTGAAGATGATGAAGACGATGAAGGAAATTAAGAAGGTGAAGAACATAAAGAAAAGTGGCGTGATGGTTAGCATGTCCACCTGCTAATCCAGAGGTTCGAGGTTCGAATCCCAGCAGAGGCAAAAATGTTTTTCCACGGGTATCGCCTTTCGCGAGGATTTGGCAAGTCCTCCGTTAGTAAATTCATTGCCATGAAAAGTGCTTTCTCAATTAGCCGTTCGGAACCGGCAGAAAATTGTAGGTCCCCTCCATTGCCTCACAAGGCATGGTTGTGAGAAATGCGCTAGGCCCAGGGGCTCCTCGCTCTGTTGCGCCATCCTATTTATTTTATTTATAGAACATAAAGACAATGAAGAAAGATGATGAAGATGGTGAAGATGATAAAAATGGCGTGATGGTGAAAATGAGGAAGAAGATGAAGAAAGTGTAGAAAATGAGATTAGCGAAGAAGATCAAGATGATGAAGACGAAGATGATGATGAGGAAGACTATAAGAAAATTAAGAAGATAAAGAAGGTGTAGAAGACAGCGAAGAAGATGAAGATTAAGAAGATTTAGAAGACAGCGAAGAAGATCAAGATTAAGAAGATGAAGATGATGGAGATGTTGAAGAAGTTGAAGAAAATGTAAAAGATGAAGAAAGTTTAGAAGATGAAGACAATGAAGAAAGTGCCGACGATGAAGACATTAAAGAAGATCAAGATCAACACGATCAAGACGAAGATGAAGAAGAAGATGAAGATGATGATGGAATGATGAAGGTAATTAAGAAGATGAAGGTGATGAAGATGTTGAAGAAGTTGAAGAAAGTGTAGAAGATGATGAAAACAATGAAGAAAGTGCCGACGATGAAGACTTGAAGATCAAGACGAAGATGAAGATGAAAAAGATAAAGATGAAGATGATGAAGGTGATGAAGAGTTGATAAAGATAATCAAGGAAATGAAGAAGATGAAGAAAGTCTAGAAGATGAAGACAATGAAGTAAATGTCGACGATGAAGACAGTAAAGAAGATCGAGATGAAAATGATGAAGATGAAGATGAAGAAGATGAAGATGAAGATGAAGATGAAGATGATGATGGAATGATGAAGGAAATTAAGAAGCTGAAGAAGGTGTAGAACATAAAGACAATGAAGAAAGATGATGAAATTGATGAAGATGATGAAGATGATGAAAATGGTGAAGATGATGAAAATGATGAGATGGTGAAGATAATGAAGATGGTGAATATGATGAAAATGATGAGATGGTGAAGATGATGAAGATGTTGAAAAAAGTGTAGAAAATGATAGCGAAGAAGATCAAGGTGATGAAGACGAAGATGATGAAGGCGATGAAAAAAATTAAGAAGATAAAGAAGGTGTAGAAGACAGTGAAGAAGACCAAGATTAAGAATTTGAAGATGGTGAAGATGGTGAAGATGGTGAAGGTGGTGAAGATGGTGAAGATGATGATGGTGAAGGTGGTGAAGATGATGAAAAAAATTAAGAAGATGGAGATGAGATGAAGGAAATGGAGAAAATGAGGGCAATGAAGATGATCTTTCTATTTCCGGAGTGATCTCGAAAGAATCACCACTCTTCCACCGAACTGCTGATTTTTTCGTAGGGTACATCGGAGACAATGAAATTTAAATAAATGAAGAAGGAGAAGAAGATGTGGAATATGACGTCGACCAAATTGATGAACATGAGGAAAATTAAGATGGTTGAAAGGATTAAGAATATTCAGATTTATTAAGAGCGCGGAACCTAAGAATTGTTGACAGTTAAGAGATGAAGATGAAGGAAGGAAAGTGTAATTATATTAGCAGAAGACTTAGAAAATTTAGCTCAGCAGCTTTTTTGGCTGTTTTGAACGATGTAGGTATTTCAGAAGCGTGCCATTCTTCCATCAGACTGTGTTACCGGCTCCCATTCCATTTCAAGGGTTTCCTTACGAAAAGTGTGACCAATCCAAATTTTCAAACACACAGATCAACAGATTCGCGCAAAATTCACCATTAGAGAAGCGAAACGACGGTAACAGGAACTTCGTGGGGTGATATAATGAGACGCAGCAGAAACCTAAGCAAATTTGCGTGAGAAAGCAACGACATGGGAGATACATATTTGTTGTCTTCTTTTGTTTTGCCACATAAAAGTTTGGAGATACAAATAGTTTCTTGTGCGAATCTTTTGCTTTACTAAATAAGCACATTGATCAACGAAGCGTTTATCTTTTTACGTTTGTTTTCTACTCATGCCACAATTTTTATTTTCGATTATTTTATTGATTTTCATTTGAAAAAATCACTCACTCACTCACCTCAAAGAAATTTTCAACAAATATTAAGTAAATATTGGTGTAAACTTAGAGCTTCGTGAAGTGCAAAGTTATCGAGAAGATGTTTACCTAACAACGAGTAAAACATAAGCAAGTAGTCTTTTTTTGGTGATTCAATTGGTTGTCCGTTTGCAGTTAGGGTTTGAGTTTCGGTGAATTGATTTGCTGCTTTTAATTACTACGTTTTCAGTCTGTAATGTCGAAAGGCCGGTTCTTCAAGGGCGTTGATATCGTTAGAATGTCAATCAATTGACGGACCTTTTTCTTGTAGTCCTCAAAACCTTGAATGGTATTTTGTTGCATAAAAAGTCACCATAAACATTTCATAGCCAGTCTCTTACGTAGCTCTCTGAAGACAATCATGAGACTCAGAGTCAAAATTAGATTCCAAAGTGTCATCATATGCAAATGGCATCAGATAAGCTAAGCCGAGCCCTCACATCGTCAAGCAAAACTGACACACCTTGAGTTCTTTTTGGACATCCGATGATCATTTTGCAACTCAGATTACAAACAATTTTCGTTGATTAATGGCATTTATTCAAATTTACTCATCAGCTGCACGTACTTTGAAATTTTCTGAAGTGAATAACTCCCAGCAAGTACTCGTAATAAAGAACCAAATTCAACCAGCCCATGAAGCAACCATCTAAACGATTTTTTTTCTCCGCTGTGGTTGGATACTCAATTGTTGCGGTTTAAGTTAGTCACTTTGCATAATTTAACCGCAAAGCAAGGAAACATGTCAACCGCCAAACGAACTCGAGCTGAACGATCCTCTTTCGCAATAAATCAATCAATCAGTCTCTCTTTGCTCCGAGCTCGGTTCACCATGTTTGCATCCGATTGCAGGCAGTGATCGCGAGGAGATTAAGTAAGTAAACATCCAGCCAGTCAGCCAGCCGCTTGTGGCATCTGTGGGAGGTAAAAGACTGAGGAGCAAGCAAACTCCATTTTGACGTTGCAATAAACTTCAATTTGCGCCAATTTACGTTCGCGGGCTCATGTTAACATAACAACACAGTGCGGTGCGGCGCGGTGGCGGCTATGCAATTAGGTGACATCGCTTGCGCACCAAAAAACAAATACAACAAAATACAAGAAGGACGCCAGAGGTTTGTTGCTGGCGCATATACATGTGTCTTCTTGATTTGGTGGCGGTTTGACTACTTTGTGGGAGCCCGAAGGCGTCCTAGTGATAGTGATAGTTGTACACTGAGTGTAACAAAATAAACACAAAGCAAACAAAACATTTTTCATTTCCTTACTCTGGCTCTTGTTGAGACTGAAATGCAGGAACAATGAATGCCTTCGTTTGTTTTCATCAAAATCACTTCTTAGTTTCATCATGGTTATGTGGTGGATGTGCTTCATCACAGTTAACAGTTTTTTTTGGTCTAAATGTTGTGTGTGGCATAATTATTTACTATGCGTGTGGATTAAACTGAACAGGCTTACAGTGAAAGTAAAAAGTAGTTGAACTTTGCTGTGGAATGTGAATTTTTATTACTTGGTTTCATTCGAATTGTTTTAAAATGATTTACCCATGGTTAAGTGGACAATTTTGATTCTTGGACCTTTTTGAATGTGGCGGTGAGTTAAAAGATCACGATCGAGGCAATGATCGCAGAAGTCAGTATATGACTCACCCTAAGGTAAAAGATCATTTGCTTAATATGTTTTTTAATACCACCGTCGGAGAAAAGAAGGGAAAGACCCATGACAACGATACTGTGCACACCGCTTTCAAATAGTAGATCGTTTGCATACTAAACTCAACATCACGAAAGAAGCTATTTTAATAAAGTCACCCAAATTTTACTATTTAGTGCGAAGTTACCTTGCGCCACTTTGCGTATCTGTGCGCAACCCTGCATATCTTTGTGTTAAGGTTACAATATCACTGCCAGGCAGAAGATCACCGTCAGATTGTACATAATCTTAAAATATAAATTATCATGAGATGAATCAAGCGAAGGTGAAAGGTTCCCGTCGGGTAGAAGATCACAGTTTGATAAGAGACAGAGTCTGAAAGAAGACAGCCGTCAGATAGGATATTTTTCGCCAGAGGAAAGATAACCATACAAGACCACCATCACATGAAGATTTCCATTTGATAGAAGATCACCTTCTCATTTAAGATCACTTGATCACAGATTGAAGATCACCGTCAGATACGAAATCACTATCTCATAGAAGATCATGTGATAGAAGATCACCATCTCATTGAAGATGCTATCCGGCAGAAGACTACCATCCAATAAGAAAAACATGTGACAGAAGGTCATTGTGTGGGGTAGAAGATCGTCATTAGATATAGAAGACTACCCCAGCAGATAGAAAATCTCTCACCAACTGGTAGAAGATATCCATCTAATAGAAGATCATCATTTTATAGAAGATGACAATCTGATGGGAGATCACCTTCTGATAGAAGATCACCACCTGATGAAAGATCATCATCTGATTGATTGTATAAGGTCAGATAGAAGATGACCATGTGATAGAAGATCAACATGTGATAGAAGATGACCATGTGAATGAAGATCACCATGTGATTGAAGATCAACATGTAAAAGAAGATCCCCATGTGATAGAAGATCACCATCTCACTGAAGATGCTATCCGGCAGAGGTCATTCTGTGGGGTAGAAGATCGTCATTAGACAGAAGATTGCCAGCAGATAGAAAATCTCTCACCGACTGATAGAGATCCCCATCTGATAGAAGATCATCATTTTATAGAAGATGGCAATCTGATATGAGATCACCTTCTGGTAGAAGATCACCATATGATGAAAGATCATCATCTGATTGAATGTAGATGGCTTGATAGAAGATCACCATGTGATAGTATTACCATGTGATAGAAGATTACCATGTTATAGAAGATCACCATGTGGTAGAAGATCACCATGTGATAGAAGATCACCATGTGATAGAAGATCATCATGTGATAGAAGATCACCATGTGATAGAAGATCATCATGCGATAGAAGATCACCATATGATAGAAGATCACCATGTGATAGAAGATCACCATGTGTAAAAGATCATCATGTGATAGAAGATCACCAGGTTATAGAAGATCATCGTGTGATAGAAGATCACCAGGTTATAGAAGATCACCAGGTTATAGAAGATCACCATGTGATAGAAGATCACCATGTGATAGAAGATCACCATGTGATAGAAGATCACCATGTGATAGAAGATCACCATGTGATAGAAGATCACCATGTGATAGAAGATTACCAGGTGATAGAAGATCACCATGTGACAGAAGATCACCATGTGATAGAAGATCACCATGTGACAGAATATCACCATGTGATAGAAGATCACCATATGATGGAAGAAAACTATTTGATGGAAAATTATCACTTAATACAGAACTACCACTTGACACAAGATCATCATCTGAAAGCAGATCACCATCGGATAAAAGATTAAAAAAGATAGAAAACCACGATCTAAAAAATCTTCATCTAATAAAAGATCGCCAACAGATCATTTATAAACCATCTTCAAGGATTTTTAAGGGAAGAAAGGAAGATCAGATCAGATCTTGTATATCCTAGGTAATGTCTTAAACCTCTCACAACACCCACTGTAACTCTCAAAAAAATATTACTATTGCAATTCGTGTCTGTTTAAACTGTTCATATTTGTTAAAAGAAAAACAATAAAAAAAATGAAGGGAGACGCCAAACATTCATTGTATTCACTCTTAGTAGACTTGTCGTTCCGTTCCTTAGCAAGTATTTGTATACCATAAGACACTCAACAGCACAGAAAAGATAGACACATGAACAGCAGAAGAACGGAATTTTAAAAATATACTCGCAATTGGCAGTTGAGTATAAACCACCGACTATAAACGACCTCCGTGATCACGATGTTGCTGCTGGCTGGCTGGCATTGTGGTGCTAGTGATGAGATGATGACAATGACGATGAAGCTTCCTCCTTCGAATGCAGCATGATCGAAAAAAAAACACAAACATTTATTATTCTTTCGTTACTTTGGTTTTGATTAAAAGTGACTCTTACCACACATAAATGAGCAAAGGAAAGTGTGGATGAGCTTGATTCTTCTATACGACGACTGTGCTGTGTGTTCCCCATATACCGTATTTCATATCCAAGGAATGCATTGAGGGGGTACACAGAGCGCTTGTCCACACAGTATCATAAAATGCTGCGTTTGTTTACATTCATTTTTACGTAGCTAAATGGTGTGGCAATAAACTGATGAAGTGATGATTTTTCAGCTTCAATAAGTTCTTAAGAAATTAAATATTGTTACTGTTGTTTTCTCGTCTCGTGGTGTGTACGACGGCACAGGCTCACACAACGGAAGTCTGTCATATTTGATTTGGTTGGTGGCGGGTACGTATATTTGTTTGTTTTTATGGTTAAGAGTTATTTATTTGTTTGTTCGGTGAGAAAAAAAAGCGACGAGATATGCGCGCGTGATTTTCAGTTTTTTGTATTTAAGCGGGATATTGTACAAAAATGCCGTTGTTTGTGCCATGTCACGACCGAAGACGGTTAATTTTTCGTGATGTGTTAGTCATGATCGATGAAGAGATGCGTTCAAATGGATTTTGTAAACTTTGGGAATCGGTTGTTATGGGTCAACCCAACCATCATCATGTGTGTGAAGAGATAACAAACCAAGGCAAGAAGTTCACCACCAGCCTGTGGTGTGTTTGTTCACATGTGGCAATGACGGCGCCATATTTGTTAAGATTCACAATGATTCAATGGTAAGGACGATAGGGTGGTATTTCGTGTACAATGTTGTCTATTTGCGTAAACAATTTCACAATTTCCATTCGCCTACACACAATAAAGTACAGAGTGGTCCCGATAAAACCATCTGATATTCACCTTTATCCAACCTCACCTCTTTCTCCACCTACTTAATGTCGAGCAAATATTTGACAACATTCGTTATGGCAGCGCAGCAATCGTTCTCTCCTCAACCATTCCCCAAAGGCACTGTCACCTATCTCTATTGTCAGAAAACACAATATTCACACAGCGGTCTTCTCAACTCTCAACACACATATGGACGACAATGTCGCACACACTTGCCCTGCTGTGTCAACAACTAACATTTCAAATAAATTTACTTTTCCTGCATCACATTCTTTGGCATAAAACCTCCTCCTCTTGCTGCGTGCCTTGTTCCTCCGCTCAATGACACACACAAACTAATGTCCCGCGGCGATTATGTTTGTTAATAATAAACAATTTATTTAATGCGGGGTAGAAACGTTGCCTTCTTTTTATTTCGAATGTTTCTGTTTTTGTTTTTTTTTTGTTTTTTTGGAGCGTTGTGAATGCGAGGTTGTGGTGTGACGTCTGTGTGTGTGGCATGAGACGAAAATAAAATTAGGCGATGCAAATAAATTTTTGTGTGAATTTATTTCTTGTTTGGCACGCGGCATTTAGAGGATGACATTCTTGGCAAATTTGTGTCTCGAAATTAGGAAAGAGATGTAGGTACACATAGGTTGATAGTGTCAGCGGGCATTGTTATATTTTGTTTGCTTGATGTTATTGTTGAATTTTAGAACGATAAACAAGTATGAGGGGGTTGAGGAGAAGGGTTTGATGCTTGATTAACAAACAGAAGGTCATTTGCAAGAGACGAGTTCCTTGTGTCTTTTAACGTCTTCAAGTCACGACTTTATTGTCACCTGCTAACAACCACGTCGGAATTTGAGTATTAAGTGGAAATTTGTAACTTGACTGGAAAGTTGTTACTTTATTGGAAAGTTGTTACTTTACTGGAAAGTTGTTACTTTACTGGAAGGTTGTTACTTGACTGGAAAGTTGTCACTTTACTGGAAAGTTGTTACTTGACTGGAAAGTTGTTACTTTACTGGAAAGTTGTTACTTTATTGGAAAGTTGTTACTTTACTGGAAAGTTGTAACTTGACTGAAAAGTTGTTACTTTACTGGAAAGTTGTTACTTAACTGGAAATTTGTTACTGACTGGAAAGTTGTTACTTTACTGGAAAGTTGTTACTTGACTGGAAAGTTGTCACTTGACTGGAAAGTTGTCACTTGACTGGAAAGTTGTCACTTGACTGGAAAGTTGTCACTTGACTGGAAAGTTGTTACTTTATTGGAAAGTGGTTACTTGAATGGAAAGTTGCTTTACTGGAAAGTTGTTATTTGACTGTAATGATGTGACTTATGTGGCATCAGTGATATCGGGCTGTATCGAGAGAATCGTAATCTCGAAGGGATCACAGCTCTCCCATTTAACTATGTACTTCTAGCGATCTGTCAAGCGTTACGCAGCGTTGACCTCAGAATGCGTCGGCAAACGTTATAGGAAGGAAGGGTATAATTCCTGTGGCATCTTCGGTACTCTCAGAAATAACCTCTCAATGCACTGCAGTTTCTCTTTAATGTCGTTAGTGATATGGTGAATCAATTCCAACTGACGCGACCTAGAGACTCGGATAGTCAGATATGACCAAATACTTGTATCGCGGTGACTAACTTCACGTGAAGTAGTTTGCGCAGTACTTTTGCTATTCCGAACCGTTAAACTGGATGGTCCCACACCCACCTTAATATTTATCATAAGAAAGTACGTACTTACTAAGGTGGGCAGGATCAACTTGGGACTCAACCAACATCTTTTGCCAACAATTCCGATGTTGGGAGGCATACGATTCATGGATAGTTGGAGGGACACCCGAATAACATTGGAAGTGTGTCTTGCGTCAATCATAACATTGTTGAATTTTGAGATATGGGAAGCTTGTTTTACTAGGTTAGGTTAGGTGGAAGTGGCTTTCAGCCAATGAGTACATTGCCTGACACACTTAGGCCGCAAGGGCCCATTGTGATACCACAGAGATCAGCAAGTTAATCATCTACTGCTCTCAGAAACCAGATGTAAGATTAACGAGTTGATCACTTATTAATCTTCCATTACGGGACTAGCCGGTTAATCACCTGCTAGTCGAACCACGCGTATTTCGAAAAACTTTTAGGGTCTATGCAAGCTAAGCCGCTAGTATGATCGAAGAAGAATTCACCGAGATGAGTTTTCCTCCTATGAAGTAGTGCAGGGCATAAATATAGAAGGTGTTGAACGGTTTCTTCCTCTTCTTCGTCCATGCATAGCTTCTGCAGAAATCATTGGAAAGCACACCAAGTCTTTTGGCGTGTCTCCCTATTAAACAGTGTCCCGTAAGAACACCTATGGTAGAACCTAGATACAGGCGGTTCAGGGCTAACAAAGGCTCTTACCAACACGGCAGAGTTTCGCCAAAAGAACAACTGAATATGAAGATGGGGATCTTGTCGAATCAATTATGAGGAATGCCTACAAAAAGTCATTAGTGTCAACATTTCAGCCTCTGATCAGAACGTATTGCTAGAAAGCTAATCGGCGCTTTACCTGGACACTTCTTCTTCGGATGCCATAACAATAACCGTCCTAATTCAAGGCACTCAAAAAAACGTATTTAAAAACCTGTAAAAGCTATCAAAATTTGTGACACAAAAGTAAAACAGATATCATTCAATCGCTGAAACCAAAGTTACATGAAGCAATATTTCAACGATACAATCGACGAAAGACGATTGGACGATAAATCGTCTTAAAAGTTACGGCCCAGCACTTCGAAAAACAGCACTTCTGCAACTGTCGAATGAGTTGCTCCTGCGAGAACTAATCTTTGATGTGCAATTTGACTTTGATCCGTATTAAAAAAACCGGTGCTTTTTGGGATACCCGACAAAAGTTAAAGATCTAAGTTGAACTATTTAATATTGAAACAGTTGAACTTAAAAAAAAAAAAAAAAAAAAGAGAGAAAGAACGAGATCGCCTACTTTGACAGAAAGAGGAGCCAGACAAGCAGGCGCCCTAGCGCATTACTTAACGAAGCTGTTTATCCTCCCTAAAGACTTCCAAAAGAAGCTACCACTTCAAAAAAAAAAAAACTTTCAAAAGCCTGTCCAATCAGAATAAATCGATCGACTGGTGATATTTTTATTTTTACGAAACGTTGAACCAAATAATTATCGATTTTCATAGAATCAAAATTGCCTAAAAACAACAACAACAACACACAAATCCACAGAACAAACAAAAAATGGCAAGCCAATATCCAAGCTTTGTATATCACACAATTTAAATATTATCTCAACCAACTGTTTGTTTTAAATTTAAGGAAATTCTCGTTTTTAATGAGCAAACAGGAATTCTATTTAAAAAAAATAAAACAAAAAAATAAAGTTAAGTCAACGATATGGGGGTCATATCAGCAGAATACAACACTGACAATAAAATAAAAAAAAAAGCATTGTTGTTTTCCAATTTGTTTTTCAATTCAAAACCAAAAGCTGAACAATCAAAATCGTATTGATGTACGTAATTTAATGAAACATTTACTTTAATGTGTGCTAACCTGATGTTTGTATACGTATATATGTACAATGTACATACTCTGCGAGGCCATAAGCGATTACATATTTGCTTTTCCAAAAAAAAAATGTGTATTTAGCTGCAATAGGAACAAATATTGATATTAATTCAAAAATATGTGTACTTAAGAGCGGAAAATTATTTGACATACATTCGAATAAAAAAAAGCAAACATCAATCACATGTTCGAAGGTATAGGTGTATAGCCCTAAAGGGGATGTGGGGAGTGTAATGAAAAAAGAGGTGATTTACTGGTTAAACATCTAAATGACATATTAGCATCAATCGATTAACCTTTTGGTACTTAACATTTGTACTCGGGTAGAAACATCCAAAAAAATAGAGCCTTTAAAAAAACAAAATGCGGTGGAAACCTCAGGGCATGACGCATTTCAAGGATCTTCAGCTTTATACCGATTTCGACTAAATTAGAAAGCGCTTTTTGTCGCAGTGTTTGGTCATTGTATATAGAAACTATAGCATTTGTGATCAATTGTATTGGCGATAGCTCTACTGTAAAAACAAATTTTTAGTTCTGCACCAGAATTCAAGAAGCCTTCGGGAAATTTTTTTATGTTTTGTTACTCATGTTGACTGATACACTTATGAAGCATATAGCAACTTGTAGTCTCGATATACATTTTAAAAGTTCTAATAAAAGGCTCAAGACTTGGATTTCCAAGTCCATACTAAAAAAGTTAATACGAAAATTAAGTTGAGAATTAAATATCATAAGAATCCTTTAAATCTGTTCTTAAAAACTAAGTATAATAAATTGTGTAAGGAACTTAAGAAAGATATCCCAATTTGTCGAGATAATTATTACCGTTCTAAATTCACATCTGCTAGGGGTAATTCAAAGGACGAATGGAAAACAGTCAATAGTATTCTAAACAAATCATTTGTTGTTAAAAAACCAACCAGCATTCGTGTAAATAACTACGTTGTTTCAGACAAACAGGTTATTAGTAATGAGTTTAATAACTACTTTACTAACATTGCTACCAATCTTCAATCATGTTCTATGTCATCTCTGTGTCCCAGCTGTTTGACAACAATGTCTTTTGATGAGCCGACAGTCTGTAACAGTTTTGTGTTTGAACCTTTTTCTGCGTTTGAAGTCCTGAAAATAATTGGCTCTCTTAAAAATACACAGTCATGTGGAATGGACGGTATTTCTCGCAAATGTCTAAAAGAAGTGTCTTGTTTTTTGGTTGACATACTGTCAAAAGCTTTTAATCGTTGCGTCTTCGAAGGAGTATTTCCTGAAGTCTTCAAAAAAGGTTCTACTACAGAAATCTTTTTTCTTCTAATGAGAAATGAATTTTTTCATCCCTTTCAATTTGGTTTCCAAAGTGGTTAATCAACTTTAAAGTTTTGTGGTGAAGTAATGTTTAATATTGATAATAAAAAGTGTACTGCTGGATTGTTCATTGACATTACTAAAGCATTTGACATGGTTAATCATGTCATCCTTCTGAAAAAAACTTGAAAATGGCTCACGATTCTCATCTCCAAACTTATAAGAGGTGACAGTTTGCCTAATCAATGGAGGGAAAGTTTTCTTCTTCCAATGTACAAGGGAAAGGGTGATACCAGAAGCTGTGACAACTATCGTTCGATCAAGTTGATGTCCCACACTATGAAGATCGTTGAGCGCGTTTTGGATAGCCGACTGCGGAAAATAATAAGGCTGTCTGATGACCAATGCGGGTTTGTCGCGGGTAAGTCAACTACAGACGCAATCCAAAGTATAAGGATCATTATGGAAAAACACCGAGATGCCTTAGAGGATTTGCATATTGCGTTGGTTGACTTCGAAAAAGCATTCGATCAACAGCCACGAGATCTGATATGGGTGGCCCTCAGACACCGAGGAATTCCTGAAGCCTCTGTGCGAATAATTATGGACATGTACGAGGGAGCAGTTACAAAAGTGAGATGCCCAGCTGGAGACACCGAAGAATTCCAAATAACAGTAGGTGTACATCAGGGAAGTGTCTTGAGTCCACTGCTCTTTATTGCTATTCTGGATTATTTGCTCGAAAGAAAAGTAACGAACAATGAAGTACAACAATTATTCTTCGCTGATGATGGAGCCATCATAAGCGAGGATCCTACATCCCTGCAACGAGCACTTGACGTTTGGATTTATGTTCTGGAAGGAAATAGTTACCGTATTAGCGCTTAAAAGACTGAATACCTGTGCTGCCCTTTTTCTGATCCAGACAAGCCTATTCCAGACATTTATTTGAAAGGAAATGTGCTTCCCAAATGTGAAAAGTTTAAATATCTGGGATCTATGATCAATAGTGAAGCAACTTGTGATGACGACATCAATCTTCGAGTAAGCGTAGGGTGGAATGCACCCTTAGCTGAAGGGAAGACTCTACACAGCAGTTGTCCGTCCAGCTCTTGACATACGGTTCACAATGTTGGACAATGTACAAAAAGTATGAGAGCAAATTGACGGCAGCCGAAATGAAGATGCTTCACAGCAGGAGTAACAAAGCTTGATCGAATTAGAATACTAAGATCCGTGGAAGCCTTCATGTCAAAAGTACCATCTTGGACAAAATTCAGCACGACCGGCTCAGTTGGTATTGTCATGTTCAAAGGAGAGATCCGCAGAACCCCGTCCAAAAGGCAATATCGTACAACGTTTCAACAAATTCGCGACGAAAAAGAAAAGGCAGGCCAAAACACACCTGGTACAAGCAAATGCAAAAACAGCAGCATTTGGTTGGCCTCAGACATGAAACAATCCAAAACCGGGAGGCTTGCCGACGCTTTCTGAGGTCAACACGGCGTACCCCACAGGCGGATCACTAGTGTGAAGTAGAAAAGTGGGAGAGTTGTGATCGGTTCAAGATCACTACTCGTAACGACGGAAATGAAAAAAGAAGAAAAGAAATTGTTAAGGTACTTTCTCAAAAAAATATTCCGATTGCCGGAAAATACACCAACATACATATATGCTACATCTGGAGACTGGAGTATCACCGCTTTACATTTTCTCACTCAGAATTCATTTTAATTATGTAAGAAAAATACTCGACCTCTCAAATCATCGACTACCGAACATAATTGCAAGAAATCTGCTGCAGCGAGAGTCTCAGTTTTTTGCAGAATGGTTACGGCTAGAACTTCAGCACAACGTCGAATTGATGTAAGAACTTTGAGGTGTTGCCGGCAAAGATCGAGGAAACAAGTTTTGAACAATATGCTGAGATGGCGCAACGAAGCGAGTTCAGAATGATGTACAAAATCCTGCAGCATAACCTTGGTGCCAAGAATTATCTCAATGATCGATATTCGATTCGCACAATCACTACCATTTTTAAAACCAGAGGAGAGTTACTTCGTCTAAATTTTCAACCATATGTCCCAGTGAGAAATACAGAGTGTTCCCTGTGCAACCACAGAACCACAGAAAATACATATCAATTCTAAACTATCTGCCCTGTTTTGAAAGAAATAAGACTTGCCCATCGGGTAAAATTTACTTTAAATTTGAGTGAAGCTGTTGAAACTCTAAACGGCCAAGAGTGGAATGCGTTATACAATTATGTGAAAGCCGCCTTCAGATATCGCAACCAAATCTTAAATGGAGCATTTAAAAAAAAAAAATATTAAAAATTGAGATTATCTTATATATATTTCTTTCAATTAAATATTTAAAAATAATACTCATTTTCGTCTGGGTGACGGCAAAAGCCAATGCTATGTATTGTGAATTTGTAAACATGTTTGAATTATTTTGTTAAATAAAATCATACTATTTCTACTGCTACTACTACTATTCAATGGTTTGGTTACTCTCAGATGACTTGTCAATTCCTAGCGAAAGGCTGGCGATACCTGTGTAAAATGTTCCTGGGATTTGAACCTCGAACTCCCACCAGCCAGAGAGACAACCAGAGCTTTTCAGAGAAAAGTTATATGAGGGGATACAAAACACAATTCCCAAGTTTCACGACTTGCAGAACCCTAAACACGGAACAACAATAATGCCTAATTGACGGCTGTTTTCATTGTCATCATCAACGTGCCCTCGATTAACACTTACAAAGAATATTTATGCGTCTTGGTGTTACCAACAACGAAAAAGAACGCTAATTGAAAACTTGTTCGAACTTTCCTTGAGTAATTCATTAAGTTCACCCATATCTCCCATCATCCCTCTCTCTTTCTCCACCGTCTAAATGTATGCTAACCTGCATGTGGTGCCCATTGTTCGCAGTCTTGTGTTACAACTACACGAGTGTTTGGTTTTTCCCTCGGGCACCCGATTGAAACACAAAAAATAAATACATAAATGTTTCCAAGCGATAAACCATCATTTAAATCAAATAAAAACACTAGCCTAACTTATGACAGCGATTAACGAACAAAAAATTATACACATAGACAACCGGCCGGTCGGTATTAGCGTGTTTGAACTTTTAAACGTGGTAAGGCATGATAGATGAGACTATAAGCAATTTAAATCTACACACGTTTTGATGCCGGCGGCGGCGATGGCAGCGGCAGCGCCAACGACAATGGCCGGCGGTGTTGACGACACGGCTGCCGTGTGTTGGGTGTTATACGTGGAATAGTCGTTGATCAATTCAGTTTATAAAGATTTTGCTCATTAGTAACGAATAGTTAGCTCGTTTTTTATTTTCTTGTGATTTTTTTGTATTGCTAATTTAACGATTATGATAAAAGCGCAAACATCTATGATGAATTTTTAAAGTGTTTACATCAACAGAATTGGAATAAATGATTTATTGTGCTTTGGCATGTTGTTTGAGTAGAAGAGAAGTCGATTTTTGATTATTGGTTTTTTTATTGATTGAATTTTGAACAGGTCACAAGGTAGGCTAATTAATTTGGTGATCTTTCTAGATTACAAGGTGGACTTGACAGATGAGGTTTGTTTAGAATTAGGGGCCACATTTTGTGTGTTCAAACTTTGACTTTTGTTGATAGGTGGAGCTTGGAACTATTGGGATAATTTCAGACCGACTAATTTTTATACTAATGGCTTTTGTGTGCTGTTTTACAAAATTAGTAGTTTTTTACTCTTCATATTTCTTGCCCGGCAGATCATAGCTCTCACATTTAAGTGCTTTACATTAGTGAATCTCGGGGTAGGTACGCCAGTCGGCCGCTCATTTTCTTCTACGGGAAATTTTTTTAAGCATTTTTATTTTCAGATCGCAAGTTCGTATTTTGTCATAAAGTTTGCCGTAGGATCGGAAATCTTTCCGATTTCCTACGATTCGGAGACATTTTGCTTTGTGGTAGAAATCCAATCGGCCGATCCGACAAGGTTTTGTTGTGGAAAGTTTTAGTTTTGCGGGAATGCAATGCGTTGTCGCATTTGTGAAAAAATTCTTACGATGAGAACTACTTACAAGCAAAATTGAATCTCCGGAAAAGGATGCGTTGCGGAGAAAGCTCCTACGATTACCTCGATAGGGCCGTATATATTTTTGGCGACAAGCTAACACCAAATAGAATTTACGGATTAGATAAAGGACATTTTTTTTTAATTTAGGCGTGTGGGTTTCAACCTTGCAATAGTTCTGTAGTATTTGGTCTTTTTTGACAGCAGTTACTGGATTTATGCTCAGTTTTCATTTTCAGTTCATCTGTTTCATCTGAACGTCGCCGCCGCCCTTGAGGTTATATCTTATATACGAAGTTACTAACACCTTATTTCCATCTACTGCACCACAATGGACCGGAAATTAGGTCTGAGTGCTCCAGATTAGCATAAGCCTTCTCTATTTATAAAAAGAAGTCCTATTTTTACATAAAAGAAGTCCCTTGTCTACGCAGTTAAGGCCGAGACAATTGACAACTTATAAGAAAATATACTCGGCGCGTTGTTGCTGACATACGCCCAAAAAACAGCAAAAAGTGGTAAAAAATTTGGCCTCTCGGCTGTCGATTTTGGCAAAATAAGGGGTGCGATCGGATTTTTTTTTATTCAAAGTGCATGCAGGCTGCTTTGGCACTGAGTGACACACAGGTGATGGATATTGATTGTTGCGATGTTGATTCTGACCGCTCTGGGTTCAATTGGCCTGGGTATTGTCTGGTGCCATTATTCATTTTCTCCTATGGGCTTTTTATTCGGTATGATGTTGCTGATGTTTGCAAATTGTCCACTAACCACTAGTGATTTGATGGCATATGTCGGTTGATAAAAATTTACTTGGGCCGTCTTATCATATCCCTGCAATAATTTTCCAAAGGCTACACAATTCTTGTTGATATTCGTAGGCATGTAAAAGGGTTTTTGCAGGTGTTTTTTTGCATGAGTGCGTCAAAGTATTTAGTTCTGTTAAAATTTAATTCGTTGATTTTATTATTGATTTTTTTTATTTATTGAAGCTATTCATGTATGGGGCTTTAAGCACCTTAAGAATATTTTTTCGAAGTCTTCAATAATCATATTCTAATAATATTCTTTTTCTTTGTTCATTTCAGGTAAGTTCTGAACTCTTTTTTGAGATGCTAAAGAAAGATTGAATATCTTCTAAAGTCCTAAACCGGTAAGATTTGTTTATGTAAGAATGCAGAAGAATCCAAAATCTAACTCGATTTGGTGTGTTATCCTGGTTGAAACGTATGAACCATTGAATTGATTACCTTGCAACCATACTTCATATGGCAGACACTGAAAGTAACGAACCTAATTTTGGGTTGAAAGAGAAAATAATGAAAAATTTATTTTTAAATGAATGTAACGATGAAAATCCAAAATAAATAAAATGTTCAAGTGACCAAAGTTTTAGAAACAGTGGTGCCCATGGAGTAATGGGTAGTACGTCTGTCTATTACGTGAGAGATTCGACGTTCGAATCCCAACAGAAAGCAACAAATGTTTTTCCCAAGGCGCCTTAAAAAAAAAAACAGTGGCAAGTTTTTTGATAGTATTTTCATTGCCACGAAAAGAGCTTTCTCGATTAGCCGTTCGGAATCGGAAACATATTTTAGGTTCTCCTCATTTCTCTCAAGGTATGGTTGTGAGAAATGCTCTACGACCCGAAGGTCTAATCATTCAAACCTACTTTTCTGATCTCTTAGGGTTTCAGGAAGTACTAAAAAGAACACAAGAGAATCTTGCCAAAACCATTACACTAAGATAACACCGCAGATCTAAGAGTGGTTACAGCACGTTTGTGTTGTTTTCTGTCTCTTTTACCCTCGCTATTATCCACTGGCCTGCCTTCCGCCTGAGCCGACCTACTTTCGTCGACCTTCTTCCTAGATCCTATCTGCGAGAGACCCTGCTTGATGAATCTAAGGTACCATTTTACTCCCGCTCCGCTCAGACCATGGCTGTGTGGATCTTTCAACCCGCCTGGTTCACCCAGCGCTGGACGAGGGATTGGCTTTCTCTTCCATACTTTCTTCGGAATACTTCACTTATGGGTTTCCCCAGGTATCCTTTCCGAGGTTACTCTTCTGGTATTCTTTTCCTCGGATATGTCTGTCCCACTGAATTCGTCCTTTCTTCTGGGATTAACCTATGCACTAGCTCGGAAGACCTCCTCTTGCTGGTGCTGGGTTGATCCTTACTATTATCACGATGACAGGTTGACAGGTTTGTCACCCCGGAGATTTTTCTCCATGCGATCCGCCATTTTCCCTTGAAGATGCACCCTGCGGGATATAAAAGTTTTTGCCTTTCTTCATTTGCTCCACGATTAGCTAAAGAAAATAAGTCTGCTGTGTCAGAGCTCCGCATAACACAATATGGTCTAGGTTACTTCGTGATCCAACCTGGTGTCCTGAAGGTTCCGTTATACTTCAGTCGGTATAACCCCCTGACTGCAAACCAACCATTGGGCACGGATCGCAATACCACCCTGGCTTAAAGGGCTGGCGGCTCTCAGTTCGTTTAACTTCTCAATTGCTCATCCCACCCAGCTTTTAACTACATCGATTTAGCAGGTGAGTCATTGAAAAACTTAAACCTGCGCACTGCGACAAGGTGTCTGCCGTGTGAAAATTGAGTTAAGCATCAGGCTCTCTTATTAAGGAGTATCGATGGCTTCGTTTTAGTCTTCGTTGGAATAGAAACTATACCTTTCAGACAATTCAATACAAGTTGCATTGGATGATTTCATGTCTGGTACTAACTTTTGAAAGGCTGGTGTGCGTCAGGGTTCCGTTTTGTCTCAAACTAAGATATGGAAACGCATACCCTTTATCTCCCTCCCTGCCATATTTGTATACCGAATTTCACTTTGCTACAATGACGGCAAGTTTTTTCTCACTTAGCCGTTCGAAATCGGCAAACATTTTAAAGACCTCTTTAATCCCCTGTATTTGTGGTCTTCGTCGCACTTTCGAATGAATTCATCCTTGATCCGCTCGAGGTATGGATAAGCCCCTTAATGATCTCCAAATACTTTTCTTTCCTCTGTTCGTACTCTCTAAGCTTTTTTTACAAAACATTTCTGGACCTTTCTGCTCCTAAAAAGCAATGGCGGGCTGTTTTCATTAGGCCTTTTAGATTGAGATTGAGAATGAGGTCTCCCTTTCGTATGTTTTGAAAGACTAATTGTAGCGTTGTTGGTGATTTCACCCGGCCCTCGCTCTTTTTATATGAACGATATGCTTACTTAATCTTGTTCCTACGCAAAGCCTCTTAATCTTTGCAAAACCGACGCACCGAATTAAACCTAATGGGCGTGAATTGTGCTTTATAAATCTCAATTGAAATTTACATCAGAAAGAACCGTGTAAGCTCATGGTAATTTCTAAAAGCAAAACCACTTTCCATTTACCTTGAAATTGCTATGTATTCAACACTATTGTCATATCAAATCAATTTCCAACATACGACATTCGCTCAACCGCAACAACATTCTCAAAACAACAACTCCTACCACCCTGTGATACTCTCATTAATCTTCAATGATACTTACTTCTAGCTAACTCTTCCCTGTTTGTCGGTTTTAAAGATATAATCAGCCCAGCCCTTATCATACGGCTGGCATGAATTACCCAAGCAAACCCTCCAGTGGTTCATAATGCAATTTAAACCACTCCGTCCTTTCCGCCGTTGTGGCTGTGCTGAAGTCATCGTAGTCCATGTTGTTCGTACCTTTACCAAAACATACACACTCTTACCGACAAACATACAATGGTTGCGTTTCATAAAAAGTTTCGCACCTTCTCGTCCTATCTGATGGAAGTTATTTATTCTCCCTTGGGAGTCGTTATTCCTTGACACTCCTGTCCTCATTTACCCCCACTCACCACAGACTAAACCGCATTTGGTATCTTCAACGTTTTCATTTCAATTAACTTCTTCGTCCTTCTTCAGAAACGGACTCCGTACTAAGTCAAGTCGACACGTCGTTGGGCTCTATCCCTTTCATTTACTTGCTTCACACACAGTACACAGTCACTCGCACACACACAGACAAATATTTCCCTCTAAATCACCGAAAATCACACAATTTCTGTGTGTGTAAAAGAGCTTAATTCCAGTCCAATGCGTTGTTCACTATTACGTACTCTTCTGCCCGTCCGTCGTCGTCATAGTCGTCCACCCACACGGAAAATAGGACGTCTCCTCCGACGACCTCACGGCTCCACAGCAAGAGACTCTGCGGTTGAAAGTGGATCGAATTGGACGATGACGATGGCAGTGGCGGTTTTGGCGGCGGCGGCGGTGTGGTTTTTCTATAGAATAGTGTAGAAGAACAGCGAAGTAGTCAAGTGGTTCTTTTGCTTGGCTCTGTGGCTTGACATGGCAATAGTCACCCAACCAAGGAACGAAGGAAACCACATTGTGAAGCCTTTCCAACGTTGTACCGCCAGCACTACCATCACCACCACCACCACCACTACCTCTACTATAACTACCACCACACGCCTCTTCTCAACTCTCTTACTGAACTCTAGAAAGGAAAGCCACAACTAACCCGCCAAGGACTACGACCGACACGACGAGAACTACCAAAACCAAACCAACCCAACCTGACTGACTAAAGGCATTTAAATTGTTAAGGAAGGCAAATGAGCGGATAGGGGGAGAGGGGGTAAAGTCGACTAGTAGCGGCTATGCCGATGGTTGCAGTGGTTGTTGTTGGGTTCGTCGGTTCGGTGGGGAGAATGTACTCTATGGCAAGGGTTTGGGGTTGGTATAGCTTGAGTAAATATGGTTTCGGATGAGTTTGACAAAGGAACTTTTACTCTTGGGGTTATTGCGGCGAGGACGAAAATTCCATCCATTGGTTTTGCGAAAATTTACAAAGTTCTAACGTACACTACAAGAAATTTTAAGCACATTTTGCGATAGTGAAGACGTTTTTGAGATAAACTGGTTGGAATCAGTTGTTGTTTTCTTATCATCAAGTGATGTGTCGGCATTGATGGGTCCACATCGTCGATGGGTTCACACCGTTGATGGGTCCACATGGTTGATTAGGTCCACATCTTTGATGGGTCCACATCGTCTATGGGTTCACACCGTTGATGGGTCCACATGGTTGATTAGGTCCACATCGTTGCTGGGTCCACATCTTTGATGGGTCCACATCTTTGATGGGTCCACATCGTTGATGGGTCCACATCGTTGATGGGTCCACATCGTTGATGGGTCCACATTGTTGATGGGTCCACATCGTTGAGGGGTCCACGCCGGTGATAGGTTCACATCGTTGATATATCCACCTCATTGGGGGGTCGACGCAAGTGACGGGTCCACATTATTGATTAGTCCACATTGTTGGTTGATGGGTCGACATCGTTGATGGGTCTACATCATTGATCCACACCGTCACTGGATCCACACCCTCACTGGATCCATGTCGTTGATGGGTCAACATCGTTGATGGGTCCACATCGTTAATGGGTCGACATCGTTGAAGTGTCACACATCATTGATGATGGATCCACATAGTTGATGGGTCTACACCTTCTCTGGATCCACGTGGGTCCATATTATTGATGAGTCCACTATTTTGATGGGTCCACGTCATTGATGGGTCCACGTCGTTGATTGGTCCACATCGTTGAAGTGTCCACATCGTTAATGGGTCGACATCGTTGATGGGTCCACACCTTCACAGGCCTAATTGTTGATTAGGTCCACATCGATGGGTACACTTCGTTGATGGGTCCACATTGCTGATGAGTTCACATCGTTGGTGAGACAACATCGTTGATGGGTCCACATCTTTGACGGGTCAACATCGTTGATGAGACAACATCTTTGATGGGTCCACATCTTTGACGGGTCAACATCGTTGATGAGGCCACATCGTTGATGGGTTCACAACGTTGATGGATCCGCATAGTTGACGGGTCCACACCTTCACTGGATCCACGCCTTTGATGGGTTCAAGTCGTTGATGGGTCCACATCGCTGGTGGGTCCACATCATGGATGGGTCCATATCGTTGATGGGTCCACATCTTTGAAGGGTCCTCATCGTTGATTGGTCCACATCGTTGAAGTGTCCACATAGCTGATGTGTTGTGGCAATTGATGGGTCCACATTATTGATAAGTCTACATTGTTCGTTGATGGGACCACATCGTTGATGGGTCTACATTGTTGAATTGATGTGTCCACATCTTTGACGGGTTCACATCGTTATTTGGTCCACATCGTCACTGGATCCACGTCGTTGATGGGTACACGCTGTTGATGGTTCCACACCCTCACCGACTTCACATCGTTGATGGGTCCACGCCGTTGATGGTTAATCGCCGCCGCCGTTGATAGGTAGGTACACACAGTTGATGGTTCCACACCGTCACTGGATCCACATCGTTGATGGGATCACATGGTTGATTGGTCCACATCGGTCATGGGTTCACCTCGTTGGAAGTTCGACGCAACTGATGAGAACACACTACTGATAAGTCCACATTGTTTTTTGATTGCTCCATATCGTTGAAGTGATGTGTCCACAGCTTTGACGGGTCAACATCGTTAAAGTGTCCACATCATTGATGGATCCACATTGTTGACGGGTCTACGTCGTTGACGGGTCCACACCATCACTGGATCCATGTCGTTGATGGGTTCACATCGTTGATGGGTTCACATCGTTGATGGGTTCACATCGTAGATGGGTTCACATCGTAGATGGGTTCACATCTTTGATGGGTTCACATCGTTGAAGTGTCGACATCATTGATGGATCCACACCGTCACTGGATCCACACCCTCACTGGATCCACGTCGGTGATGGGTCAACGTCGTTGATGGGTCAACATCGTTGATTGGTGAACATCGTTGATGGGTCCACATCGTTGATGGGTTCACATCGTTGATGGGTCCACATCGTTAATGGGTCCACATTGTTTATGAGTCCACTATTTTGATGGGTCCACATCGTTGCTGGGTCCACACCGTCACTGGATCCACTTCTTTGACGGGTCCTCTTCGTTGATTGGTCCACATCGTTGAATTGATGTGTCCACAGCTTTGACGGGTCAACATCGTTGAAGTGTCCACATCATTGATGGATCCACTTTGTTGATGGGTACACGCTGTTGATGGGTCCATATTCCCATTAACGGCAACATAAGTACTTAGTTACAATTAACATAAAAGAACCAAACAATTTTTCCCAGTGCATTCTGATTGTGTGTGTTTGTGCCAAAAACTACCCTCAGACTTGTATGGATATTTGTGCGGTTTACGATGCTTTCCCACACCACAGTATATTCTATGAAAAAAGAGAAAGAAAAAAACCAACGATCGTAGTACAGAGCAGCGCACAGTGACTTTGTTAGAAGTTCACTATGAGTTTCCTCTTGGTTTTCCGTTTGGGTTGGTGTGATGTTATCCTCAATTCTCACCGACGACCGCCCCTCACACTAGAAAGAAAACTTGCTGTACAAATGGATTCTCATTCCAGTGTTGGTTCTTGAGGGGTCTGTTGTCGTAAATGTGCTGATTGCTCGGATTTGTTTGCGCTACTTTAAATGGCACCCAGCAGCACCAGCAGCAGCAGCAGTAGTACGAGCAGTTTTGCAAAAGGACGACGAAGAGAATCGAGATGCAAAACCGGAACGGTTTTCATTACATCCTTGGCTTTTTGCTGGCAAAAGAAGCCGTGGGCGTTTGTGATGGATAGAGAATGAAAAAGGAGAAGAGAGATTGCGAGGAGGAATGAATGAAGTTCTTGGGACTTTGGGTTTTGTTTTAGTTTTCTGTGGATCCGGTCGCAAGGAATTTATATTCTTCGACTCTAATTACGGGATTAAGTAGAGAGCAGCGGTGGGAGTGGTGGTAGTGGTGGCGTCGTCGTCGGTGTTATGGTGATGGTACTGTTTTCCATCTCTGGTGTTTTTTTTTGCTTATCACCATTTTCTGTGTAGGGTGTTAAGTACTGGTACCGACGTAGAGGTTTTCACGGATTAGGAACTATGGGAATGCCTACAAATTTGCCATGGAATTTCAGATAATTGTCGAAGAAGTCCTCTACTTATTAAGTGAGCCGCAAAATTTTAATTGGGTTGCTCTTCATGTTTGGGTTTAAAGTATACACAGCGGGACGATTGTGTGCGCCTGAATTCGGAATGGAAATACAATCAGTCAGCCATAAATGGGCTCTTTGTGACAATATTTTGAAACCAAAAATCATCGCATAATGTTAATTTAAGTGATGGTTTATGGTGTGGTGGTGATGGTTGTGTGGTTTATTCTCTAAAAGGAACCACAAGACGAGCGGGTCTTTCTCTGGTTGCCTGTCTGGTTGGCAGTTGGTTTTGTCAAGAAATTGTGTATAGTCTTTAAAAATTCCTATTTGCTTGTTGTGTGTTTAGAGAGTCTTGTTTCTTTGTATTCTGTGGACACAAAAGCAACACCGACAGTTACCTCCCCGGTGTGCTTTGAGCTGAGAAGTTTTAGGCAAACCACAAATACATTTTGTCGTGGTTCCTTATGGGGTTGTGGAAAGTTCATATGTACAATCTACATACTTAGGAGTTTCTTACAGAAAATCGAAAACTGCTACAGTGAGAGTGTGGGAGGGTAGTGGTGTTGTAAAGATTCCTTTAGGTCGACCGACCACATGAAGGCAAGAAAGTTTATACGCCCTTCTTTGAAGCACACATAGGAGCGACATTTATTTTGAAGTTAACTTTGTGAAAGTTGTACAGAGATTTTTTTATTTGAATTGAAAAGGGTTTTTATCATAAAGACCGTGCTTTGCATGTTATGAAGAATTTACATCTCTTTTAGATTGGAAATCTTTGAAGGGATGTTTTGAAGTTGTTTTTGATGAGGAAGTTGAATAGAATTTCAAGAGTTGACAGAAGTAAGTTCCTTACTTACTAAGGTGGGTACTACAGTTGGTGATGAATCTGGGCCTCAACCAACATCTTTCGGTAGCAATTTCTATTTCCGGTAAGCTCTCTCCAGTTTTGCCCTCTAAGTCGGCTGAGGTCATCTTCCACTTGATTGCGCCACCTTAGACGAGGTATTTCCCTTCCACGAATTGCCTGCAATGTGCTTTTGATAACCCCTCGAGTCGGAGCGTTGATGTCCATCAGCTCTACAAGGCCCAGCCATCTTAGCATCGCGTTGCGGTACCGCTCATGGAGCTCGATGTTGTGTATTCTTCTCCACACATTGTTTTCGCATATGGGATCAATGGTCATTCGGACTCGGAGTACTTTTCTTTGAAAACGACCAAGGCCTTTTCTCACCCGCTTTCGATAAAGTCTACGCTTCCGCGCCGTAAAGCAGGGCTGGAATGATTAAGTTATTATAGAGGGTTAGGTTAGGTTTTGTTCCTCAATTTCCTTCTTAGCCCAAAGAAGCAACGGTTGGCAAAAGCTATTCTCCGTTTGATCTCCGCACAGATGTTGTTTTCCGTTGTCTACGGCGCGGCGGATTCTAGGTAGGCGAAGTCCTTTATTACCTCGAAGTTAGTGTTATCGCAAAATCACCTATGACGCCACGATACTTCTTCCTAAAATAAATAAAAATAAATAGGGTGGCGCAACAGAGCGAGGAGCCCCTGGGCCTAGCGCATTTCTCACAACCATACCTTGTAAGGGAATGTAGGGGATCTACAATTTTATGCCGGATCCGAACGGCTAATCGAGAAAGCGCTTTTCATGGCATGAATTTACAAACGGAGGACTTGCCAATTCCTCGCGAAAGGCGATACCCGTGAAAAAACATTTTTGCCTCTGCTGGGATTCGAACCTCGAACCTCTGGGTTAGCAGAGAGCACGATACTTCTTCCTATTACGTCAATATCGTGTTCGTAATCGAGTAAAAATAATGCCTCTGGAGTTTGAGATTGAATTTTGCATAATCTTTCTCTCCAAAGTCATCCTGCAATCTTTCATCCTTGGTGCCTTCGCGTCAAGGTCAGTCCCGTCTTTTTGCTCGTCGGAGGGCGAAGGACTTCAACTTTTATCAGACATGATATTCAAAATCATGCGCACAACTGGAGTAGAGTACGAAGGTTTTACCTATACCCACCCTATAACATTATCATATTATTACTCCCACAGTGATCCCTACAACATCAAAGGATACTGCAACAATGGCGCCCAACGTGGGACCTTGTATGTCTTGCCTGATAGGGCTTAAGATCCTTGACGAACAAATGGTCGAACTAGCTTGCCAGCGTTGACAACGACGGCACTAAAGGACACGGCAACATGTTCAAGAGTTTTCTCCAAGGTCTTCATGTGAAAATTTGGTCGATTGTGGAATCCTCATGA
This sequence comes from Melanostoma mellinum, assembly GCA_914767635.1. Taxonomy (NCBI): domain Eukaryota; kingdom Metazoa; phylum Arthropoda; class Insecta; order Diptera; family Syrphidae; genus Melanostoma; species Melanostoma mellinum. The sequence goes on from OU612060.1 coordinate 183,259,119, forward strand.
TACTTCTTTTTCTTTTTGAGAACTCGTTGTTCTTCTCTTATTTTCTCTTTGCAAATCTGTTTATATTGGTCGAAAAGAAACTTTGCTCTCTTTTGCATCGTCATTTGACGTACTTTTTGTTTGGCTGCATTTGCCTGCCGGTATTCTTCATCGAACTATGGGTTTTGTTTTGGGGAGCGAGTGAAACCCAACACTTCAGAGGCTGCGGCTGTGATGGCTTGTTGGTATTGTTGTATTGTATTGTCATTGATCTTCAGTGCTTAATGTTGGTGGCATAGTATTCAAAAATAGTTTAACGGACACTCGATTGGAAGAGGTATGGGCTGTTTCTTGTGGTTGTAGCTTTCCGACGTCATATCTTTGTACAGCGTTAACTCGCTAGAATCGTGAGCAGGATATCCTCATTGTTGCCTTGGCTACACAACAGCTAGCTAGTGGTGTGAGTCAAAGTTGGCCCTTTGGAAAGCTGGGACATCTATAATACTAGAAGAGTGTCTTGCATTGATCGCGACATTTTCAATTTGGTTTACGGTTGATTGACTCGGCTCAGGAAATCGCAATTTACTTCTATGAATTTTGAGATGCGGGAAGCGTGTGCTTTAGCCTGAGTTCGCTTTTGGAGGCTGAAAAATCCACACTTAAGTAAGCGTTTTTCTGTTGTCTGACGCAGTCGCCATAGCAAAGGTCGCAGTTTTCATCTTCTTTATGCCCAGCTTATTTCATCGCTTTTCTGAGATAACGGTTATATCTGCTTTGCAGCATTGTAGAGCCTCCGCAAATTTTGTGGCTGCACGTAGTCCGTTAAGGGATCTTACGTTCCACTTACACTTACATGACTCGTCAGTGTTGAAGTCAATATTGGTATCCGAAGCTCTTGGTTACTTATGAACCTTGGAATTTTCCTGTGGTTGAGTAGTTATACCCACGCACAATCCCTAACCTGGAGGTCTAGGTCCTTTTGGGAGCCTGGCGAGTCAACGGTAGCTCCCAAAAGGACCTGGACCTCCAGAACGTGCGCATCCGCCACCATCTCTATTTCAATGTCATCATGTCCTCATATTGAAAGACCCTGCGAAAGACAATGTCGGATTAGCTCATTTAGGGGCTTCTGCTTTTTGACTGTTGAAGTCGACCGTTGATTCTATGAGTCAAATTCATCCGCTGTGACACTCCCAATAAGGTCTGCCAGACCACTAAGATTCGTGCAGTTAGTTATTCCTCGCAGAGCATTAAAGTGTTGTTCTATTTTTCTTCGTCAGCTTGTCAACACTCGCACTTGTTAATTCACCTGCGGTTGGAGGACCAGTAGCCAGTAGCTACCGCGAGAAGGCATAGTTAGCACAGTTGAAGTGTACCTACTATAAGTTGTTACATCTGGATGCCAATTTGACATCAATCAGAGTCTTTCCAAATAGCTCACGCCCTTCGGACTCCAGCATTTGAAATAAATTAGGAAGAAAGCACTCAATTCAAACGGAGTCTAAAGGCCTGGATATTCGCTTATGTAGAAAGAATATTGTTTCCGGTTTATCCTTGATGGCCAGGAACTAAGAAAAGAGCAGGAATAGTTTCTCTCTTTAAACAGTCACAGTCGCTGCTCTAGTGACACAAATACCAGGGTACCTACCTGCGCATCTTTATCTAAGTTAGTATCAACCTGGTCCTTTCGGAAATGAAACGCCAAACCTTAGTGAGGTGTGAAGACAATGTTTCTGACCCTATTCCGTCAGAAATCTCATGGGTTTTCAAAACGGATGTTATTTGGTCAAATTGCTTTTCTTCCCCGACTCCACTTGCGAGACCTGTCTACATAGTAAATAGGCCATTAATAGGTACTTTGGTAGATGGGCAGGAAGGATTTAAGGTGTATACTGTATAGTCATAAATTGACTTCTTTGCATTCAAAGCTCTACTTTCTAAGCCTATGGGTAGGTACACGCGATGAAATAGCAATTGATCCTGAGAAAAAAGACAAATTCTTAAAGTTGGTGACTTTAAAAAACACACACATAATTTAATTGCATAAAATACCTACGTTCCTTTGCTCTGTGTGAGTCAAACTCGCCTGTGCCTGTGGTGCCTTTTTTTTATTAAATTCCCTGATACCTTCTAATAAAAAAAAGTTAATGAAAATAAATTTTACCTTCAAGCAAAGCAAAAAAAAAGAAGAAAAAACCACACAAACACAAAAAGCAAAACCGATGACACAATCTAAACCTGGCCCTTTGCTGCTTTTCATCCCCAAAAACTCAGCTGACGAAGCTTGTTCGTTTCCGAATTAATCTTCTCCTAATTGTCTCATTTAAATAAACGATACGTACTTGATTCAAATACTTCTTTCCACCGACCGACGCGACGACCCGACCGTATACCAAACTACAAGTCCCATTCTAAGCATTCCCTTCACAGTCCTTCAAACATATTACGCCAATCAAAGAAAATCTCCTCACAAAAAGAGACCCCAAGACAAGCAAGAGAACCAACCAACAACAACAACAAAATCAACGACCAAAAAAAAAAAAGAAAAGAAGATGAGGAAAAAAAGGAAAACCTCCATACTAACAACAACAACATCACCCCAATGCAATAGACACACAACACACAAACAAATTCCCACTAAAGCTATCTTCCCCTAAAATCCAAAATGAGAAAAAAAAAATTAAATAATATCTTTGCTCTCCTTTATGACTATACCGAAGCGGCAACGACTCCACGTGGAGTGGAGAAGCTAAAATATGCCACACAATTCGTATGATGAGATATATACAAAGGATTTTTCGCCACTGTGTGGCTGGGCTTGCTACGGGCAGGCAGTGGTAGAGACGAAGCAGCAAGCGCTATTACAGATGAACGAACAGCCGAAACAAAGGGAAGTTGTCACTAGATTAATTAGGAATCGAAACTGAAATGGTCATAGCATATACTTTTGCAGAATGCAAGAGGGATTCATGGTCTGCTCTGCGCTGCTCCCCCCCCCCCCCCTCCCCCCTGGGGTGACTTGGAAACTATATTCAACGTCAAAAAGTTACCAGTGCCAGAAACCACTTCCTCCTGCTCTCACTTCTTCATAACTCTCCAATTAATCCTTTCCCGTATATGGTGGCTCCCCGTTCCCCAGTCTTTATTGCTGATGGGGGGTGCCTGGCTGCTGGAAGATGAGGTGGATCCAAGTCCTCGTGCAACTTTATTGCTTTGTTTCATTCCAATTTGGAGATACTTCGTTTGGCAACTTAAATACAGAAAGGATCATCGCCATCCCTTCCGACCTTTTGTTCCTAATCATCATACCGTTCCTAATCATCATACCTATCCTCTCCTCCAGTGCTCAGTCAGATGGGACTCCATGAAACCGTACAAAACGACGATGACGACGACGACGACACCCTCACACACATATACAGAGGTTCCCTCATCACTCGAACAGCGTCGTCATTTTAATCGGAATCAATGGCGATGAAACGCCATTGAGGGTTGATATCCTCTATTACCGTTGTGAACGTGAAACATTCGCATGCGGATGATGGCAGGGAGGTAGGACAGCGAACGAAAGAACGAACAAAAAAAAAAAGAAGCGAACAAAAAAAAAAAGAAGCGAACAATAAAACAAAAACCAACGAACATCGAAAACGAACGAATATTTCCCTCCCTAAAGAGTTTCAAGGGTACACCAAGTCACTTTGCTTTCGCATCCGTTGTGTTCGCCGGATTACCAAATCGCCTCCTCTTCGCTCCCTCGCCTTCGGTCGTCGTCGTCGTCGTCCTGATGTACATCCAAGCACCTCACTGTTAATGGCTTCGGAAGGATAGATGTGGGATCCTGAAGTTCGGTTACGCTGTCAGAATTTCTGATTTGAAAATGAGCACACACAAGGAGAAGAGCAGCGGCAGCAGCAGCAGTAGAGTGAATAAAATTACTAGGTAGAGAGAGTGGGTTGTACTGCTGACTGAGCTGATGGTGTTCCATTTGATGAGCTGGAGGACGAGGGGGGATGAAAACAAGAAGAAGTGGAACTGTCTCTGGCGATAAATGTGGGAAAAACAGCTTCGTTGTTGAGCCATGGCTTGCCATTTCAACATGAAGAGCACAAGGGGACTGTTTCCAAGGACTAAATTAACAGAATTAAACGAGTGGGTGAGTGATTTAATGAATGTTTCAGTGGGGGTGTTTTCTCTCGTGCTAAGGGGTTGGAGATTTGGAAGTAGATTTAAAGGCAAACGACGACCGACCGACCCGACGCACGCGGCAATAAGAAAGTTTTTCCTCCTCCTTCTTCTTCTTCGTTCGGTGTGTTAATTTTTTTGGTTCTGTGACATGCAGAGTTTAAACACATTCAGTGGGTCGATTTGGTTTTGGTATTCAAATGATGAACTCCCGCACAGTTCAATGTGTAAGTATAGAAAAGAGTTTCATCTTTGCCAAATAGAAAATTGGTTTTCACTCAATTAAAGAAAAGAAGCTAATTTTGTTTGATGAAAGGGCCGCTTTTCAGAACGGACTCGAGTTGAATTTCGAATTGTAGGTCCATAACCAGGTGAGGCGTGAGGTGCGAGTTATGTTTTCTTTAAGGAAGACTCCTTGTGTGTGGATTAATTAAATGCGTAGGATAGGTTTATGGTTGTGGGGATATAAACAGGGAAATCGTCACTTAATGGGGAATACATCAAGTGGCTGGAAGATGAAACACTGCTTTTAGGTGACGTCACTTAATGTGCTGTGGGTGTTCTAAGCTGAGCTATCATAAATGGGACAGAATCGACATCGGCATGGTCTTTTGTAAATCACGGTCTTACTTACTTACTTAGGTGGGCATTACAGTTCGGGGTGAACCTAAGCCTCAACCTCTCTCCAGTTTCGCACTCCAAGTCGGTTGAGGTCTTCATTCACTTGATTGCGCCACCTAAGACGAGGTCTTCCCCTTCCGCGATTTCGCTGCAATGTGCTTTCGAACACCCGACGGGCCGGAGCGTTTGGGTCCATCCGCTCTACATGGCCCAACCATCGTAGCCTCGCAATACGTACTCTTCTGGCTATGCACATGTCGCGGTACAGCTCAAACAGCTCGTTGTTGTATCTTCTTCTCCACACATTGTCTTCGACCAAGAGTTTCCTCAACCGCTTTCGATAAGGTCCATGCTCCGCGCCCTACAGCAGGACTGGGATGATTAAGGTCTTATACAAGGTCACCTTGGTTTTTCTAGAGAGGGTTTTGTTTCTCAATTGCCTTCTTAACCCAAAAAAGCAAGGGTTGACAAGAGTTATTCTACATTTTGTCCAATTCGTCGATGTTCTGTGTCCTTGTTTGATGACAACATATACTTCGTTTTGCATTACTAAACATCAAACCCATTTTTGCCGCTTCTGTTTCAATACCTGCAAAAGCACATATGACATCACGCTTATTTCTTCCCATTACGTCAACATCGTCTGCATAGGCAAGTAATTGTACAGACTTTTGAAAGATTGTTCCTCTGGTGTTGACGTTTGAGTTTCTTACAATCTGTTCAAGTATGATGTTGAAGAAATCGCATGACAGTTTGTCGCCTTGCCTGAAGCCTTTTTCGACATCAAAGGTTTCGGTGAGTTCTTTATCGACCTTGACGGAGCAGCGTGAATCCTCCAAAGTCATCCTGCATAGTGGTACGAGTTTTGCAGGGATGCCGATAGTAGACATGGCTCTGTACAGCTCGTCTCTGTAGATACTGTCATACGCGGCCTTGAAATCGATAAAGAGATGGTGAATATCGATATTATGTTCTCGGGTTTTTTCCAAGATCTGCCGTAATGTGAAAATTTGGTCTATTGTGGACTTCTCTGGTCTAAAACCACATTGATAAGGACCTATCAAGTTGTTGACGTGGGGTTTCAGACGTTTACATATTATTACAGCAGACAAGATCTTCGACGTTAAGGAGGCTTATCCCTCTATAATTAGCGCAATTATGAGGGTCTCCCTTCTTTAGGATCGGGCATACAATGTACATGGTTAACTGGTTTAAATACTCGTATATGTATTCCTGAAATCGTTTTGAAGTCAACAAACTTCTGATGGTTTCATCAGCTAACTCGGGCACTAGATGAGACTGTGTGGTGGACTAAGCAAGCTCTGGACACTGCAGGGTCTAGGTGAAACCTTTTTTGTGTCGGGTATAAAGAAGTGGTACTTAGCTTCGTATGTTGCTTGAAACCCCCTTCATTAATGTGCGCTTTTTGAATATTGGTCTTCCTCTATGCCTCAATGCTCTAAGCTTCGTTGGCCTTCATCAACGTCTTTCTTATGGGTCTATTGTGTGTTATGTATTGAGGGTGGTTTCGATCAATTTTCAGCCCGGAGCATTGATTGATCCATTTCAATCGTTTGACCTATTTACTCCTTTCGTTGAATCGATGTCCTTTGAAAAGCGGCGGGAAGTTATCAAGTAAAAACCTTCCTTAATTTGACCCAGGGTGACATGATATTGTTGTTGGTCTGCCTTCAACGAAATTGAATTCATCATGAATTTCAAATTTTGAAGACAACTTTTATTCTACTGCAGATTTTAATATGATCGTCTTGGCAGAGCTCATATTAGAAAATAACATCACTCGCATCCCTCGTTATTTTACTCAGAGATTACGTTTTACAATACTCTCTGACATTTACGATACTCATTTTCATTTACGACTGCTTTTTAATGCCTCATTCCTGCTACAACATCTCTCTGTATCTTTAATTTCGCTCATATTGCTCTCTCGTCTTCTCTCAACCACCTCTGATTTCTCTTCGTAGTATCGCTTTGTAGCCTTCCTGTTAAGTTCGATGTACCTGTCACGGTTTAACGCTCTCGTTCAAACAAGAAAATTCGTTCTTTCGGGCCTTTAAAGCTTCGTTCTTTTAGAAGGCTGCTGTTTTCTCCCTTTTTGCTCGGCAGTCTCTCGAGCAGCTCTGCGATGCAACTTAACCTAGGATTCCGTGCCGTTTCTGATTGCTTCTTTTCCAACGCAACGGTTCTCTATGCTGGTTGCTGCTAGCCTCCTATAGAATTTCAAAAAGGTTCTTATAAACTCGATCGAAAAGGATCGAGTGATCCATTGCAAATGCATGAGTACCGTGCGTGCCATGCAACAGTCTGACTTGCGCTGACCACTCTGTTGGGTTTGAAAACATCCAATTTTTTTTGGTGAATGTTAAGCTGTTGCCGAATTAATCAGCCTGGATCCCTTTTCGGAGTGAGGTCACGCCGTTAAGGTTGTCTTTCCGAAGTCGACGTTGGCTCCTCGAAACCAATTTATAACAAAAATTCCTTCGTATGATTTAAGCTTGGCGTTGGAATCATCCAGGGAAATATTTGTGTCTGTGAGCGTTCGGAAATGTTCACATAATACCGGGGAAGTTATTCACAACTCAAATTTCTTGGCATGGATGGGAGATAGCACCGTCCGACATGGAATATAATAACGAGTAACTACATCAATGCCACAAACGGGTGACTCCAATAACTTTTAACTAAGCGGAGTCATCGTTCTGCCAAAAATATTCAAAATATATGAAGACGAAGGTGACTCCAGTTACATCACTCCATTTATGAAAGCATCTTTTCAATATATTTCCGTCTCATTCAATTAACCAGATATATCACTCCTCAAACGGCCCTGTACTACCACCTACACATTCGAGAAAGGGCTATCAATCTGCCTTACGGTCGGTCGCACATGATAACAGCATCCCAGAGAAAACGTTAGCAGCTTTCTCTTGTGAAGAACAAAGTCAACATCTCATCCTTGAAGCAAAGCTTCCTTCCGAAAGAATGTGTTGAATAGGTTTTTTTCATTTGTTGTCATAATAATGTTTGTGCTAATATCCCCCACCAGTGGTAGGGTGGTGTTAGTAAAATCTTAAAAAGAACCACCTCCAACGTGGATTACTAGACATTCATGTTCTCTAGATACCGAATGCTATATTGGTGCTAATCAGTATCAACGCTTATCAAACCGTACCCTACCTAATTACTGATTCTTACTGATGAACTGCAGTCTTTCATTGTCTGTGAATCTCCCGGAGGCTTGCTTTTTCTTATGAAGACCAAAAGCAGTATCTGGTCCTTAAAGCAAAAGTCCCCCACCGGTGGTAGGTTGCTGTTAGTAGAATCTTAACAGGAACCATCTCTGAATGACTAGATATTCTTCCTAGTTACAACATCAAGACATCAACCGCCACATTGATGCTAAACAGGTACAATCACTAATCAAACCGCACCCAACCTAACGTGGTCTTTTCTGAAGCACTGAAGTCATTCATTCCCTACCAAGATCCCGGGGCATTGCTTCTTCTTGTGAAAACCGAATGCAATCTCTGGTCATTAGAAATAAGCTTCCTTTTCGCAGATAGGATCCTGTTGTTAAATATCCAGTGCCATGAGAAGGGTCCCAATAAGCAAATAGAACTTCTGCCTCGCTGGCTAAAAGCTTTAAGAAACCAATAAACTCCTACTTTCATCTCAAACGAATAAAAAGTAACAACCAAAAAGTCGATTATCCGAAGGCTGTTTATCATCACAAACGTACTGAACCTTTGATGTTTGTTTTATTCCATGCGTGGGGTTCGTTGACCTTTCTGTCGTAAAATTTCAAATTCATCAATTTGAAGTGCCCCTTATACGAAAGCAGAAACAAAAAATAAAAAAAATAAAAAATAAAAATCCAACCCTCAGTGTTCACTTGATGTCATTTCGAATAACATTGAAACCCAGCCCTTCTTCTTCTTCTTCTTCATTTTCGGCGTTACGAGTAGTGATCTTGAAGCGATCACAACTCTCCCACTTTGCTGCTTCACACTAGTGATCCGCCTGTGGGGTACGCCGCGTTGACCTCAGAAATCGTCGGCAAGCCTCCCGGTTTTGGATTGTTCCATGTCTGAGGCCAACCAAATGCTGCTGTTTTTGCATTTGCTTGTACCAGGAGTGTTTTGGCCTGCCTTTTCTTTTTCGTCGCGAATTTGTTGAAACGTTGTACGATATTGCCTTTTTGACGGGGTTCTGCGGATCTCTCCTTTGAACATGACAATACCAACTGAGCCGGTCGTGCTGAATTTTGTCCAAGATGGTACTTTTGACATGAAGGCTTCCACGGATCTTAGTACTTCTAATTCGATCAAGCTTTGTTACTCCTGCTGTCATCCGAAGCATCTTCATTTCGGCTGCCGTCAATTTGCTCTCATACTTTTTGTACATTGTCCAACATTGTGAACCGTATGTCAGAGCTGGACGGACAACTGCTGTGTAGAGTCTTCCCTTCAGCTTAGGGGGCATTTTTCGATCACAGAAGATAGCGGAGTTTTCTCGCCACTTCATCCACCCTACGCTTACTCGATGATTGATGTCGTCATCACAAGATGCTTCACTATTGATCATAGATCCCAGATATTTAAACTTTTCACACTTGGGAAGCACATTTCCATTCAAATAAATGTCTGGAATAGGCTTGTCTGGATCAGAAAAAGGGCAGCACAGGTATTCAGTCTTTTTAGCGCTAATACGGTACCCATTTCCTTCCAGAACATCAATCCAAACGTCAAGTGCTCGTTGCAGGGATGTAGGATCCTCGCTTATGATGGCTCCATCGTCAGCAAAGAATAATTGTTGTACTTTATTGTCCGTTACTTTTCCTTCGAGCAAATAATCCAGAACAGCAATAAAGAGCAGTGGACTCAAGACACTTCCCTGATGTACACCTACTGTTATTTGGAATTCTTCGGTGACTCCAGCTGGGCATCTCACTTTTGTAACTGCTCCCTCGTACATGTCCATAATTATTTGCACATAGGCTTCAGGAACTCCTCGGTGTCTGAGGGCCACCCATATCAGATCTCGTGGTTGTCGATCGAATGCCTTTTCGAAGTCAACCAACACAATATGCAAATCCTCTAAGGCATCTCGGTGTTTTTCCATAATGATCCTTATGCTTTGGATTGCGTCTGTAGTTGACTTACCCGCGACAAACCCGCATTGGTCATCAGACAGCCTTATTATTTTCCGCAGTCGGCTATCCAAAACCCGCTCAACGATCTTCATAGTGTGGGACATCAACTTGATCGAACGATAGTTGTCACAGCTTCTGGTATCTCCCTTTCCCTTGTACATTGGAAGAAGAAAACTTTCCCTCCATTGATTAGGCAAACTGTCACCTCTTACAAGTTTGGAGATGAGAATCGTGAGCCATCTTAACCCGATGTCTCCCATATTTTTCCAAAACTCATATGGTACCTCGTCTGGCCCAATCGATTTGCCTTTTTTGGAGTTCTTAACTGCCTCCCTAACTTCTTCGACTGTGACGTCGGATACTTCCGTAAAGTTAGGTGCAGCTGTTGGAAAGTGGCGCCGAGGAAACTGTTCATTCAAAAGATCATCACAATACTGTCGCCACCTGTGAAGAATTTTGTCGTCATCCACAAGTAGCACTCCTTGAGCATCATTGATGAACTTCGGCGAACGAATCTCCTGCGCATTTCTCCTTCTCTGAGCGGCTATTTTGAAAATGGTTGCTCCCTTATTCAAGTTGCTTTGTCTTAGCTCTTGGATTGTCTGATTTGCTTCAGCAGCTGGGGCAGAAATCTCTTCCAGCTCTCGATACAGGCCCTCCGTGCTTTTTGCTTGAAGTTGGGCGCACTTTTTCTTCGCTTCTTTTCTGCAGCTCTTGTATTCCATTTTGAAACGCGCTTTTTCATTTGTATTTCTTGAGGGGCACTTCGACCAAGCTTGGAAAGCTGCTTTCTTCTTTCTAATCACTGCTTTAGCTTCATCATCCCACCACCAGGTTTCTTTAGCTTGTTGGTAGTGTCCTTTTGAGACTCCTAACAGTGATTTGGCTCTCTCTAAGCAGGTTCGTTGTAGGCGATCCCACATATTTTGTGCCGTGATTGCATTTGAAACTGCGTCGATGGTATTACACAGCTGACTTTGCATATACGAAATGAATTGCTGTCCTTTGGTTTTCTCCAGATTGTACCACTTGATTCTCCTAGGAGCCTTTGTTTGTTTGACTTCCTTTACCGCATCCGTAAAAAATTCTGTTAAAAGAAGACGGTGTTGTTGAGCGGCAGCTTCTCCTAGTATCACTTTGCAGTCTTTCACCCGAGATTTCATGTAATTGGTTACCAAATGGTAATCAATCTGGGTTTCATTTCCTCCACTGCTGTAAGTGATAAGGTGTCGGTCTTGTTTGATGAACATGGTATTTAGTACGATTAGACCGTATGACTTGCACATACTTAGAATATCTTCACCAGGAGTGTTCCTGGTGCCGAATCCCAAACCTCCATGGCAGTCTTCATAATCCTCGTTTGTCTTCCCGACATGTCCATTCAAATCTCCTCCAACAAACAAATACTCTTCTTTTGGGATGTTCTTAAGTAGGTTATGAAAATCAAGCCAGAATGCATCTTTTTCCTCCTGCTCACACCCTATTTGGGGAGCATATGCACTGATTATATTCCAGACCTTTCCTTCCATGACCAATTTAAGAGACATCAAACGGTCACTGGACTTCAAAATGGTCAACACGCTGTTACATAAACTTTGGTCAAGGATGATACCGACTCCGTTCCTACCTTGTTCCGTTCCATAGTAGAACATCTTGTAAGCCTTGGTCTTTGCATCTAAGAAACGGGCTTTGTTTGCTGTGTTTCGCCATTTCGTTTCCTGAACACACAAGATGTCCACTCGCCTCCTTCTCATCATCTCTTCGAGTTCAAGACTTCTACCAGTCATACTTCCAACGTTCCAACTCGCGACTCTAAATTTTCGTCCAACTCGTCGCATTACTTTGCTAGCCCCCGGAATCCGTATAGCTCTGACCCGAACATTGCTGCTCGGTCCAGGATCAGCTCCATGCATAGCAATGGAACTGCCTGGCGGGGTAGTGCTTCTTATGTTCGCAAGTACTTCCATAATGCTCAAAATTTTTCAAAAATTTTCTTTCATCCTTTTCGACACATGCATGCTCCATTTAATGAGTTTGATTTCCCTTTTACTACACCGGTGATCTCCAGTCGTGTAAACCCCGGGATCTGCATGCATACTTGGGGAGAGTTTTTAGGTGGTATGTGTGTCGCTAGACTCACTTTGATGTTAGTCGTCTAGATATGATTGTTCCTTTAGTCGCCTTTTACGACAAGCGGGGAGGCGCTGCAGTGCTATTCTAACCCGACACTGCACGGGGAAATTGAAACCCAGCCCTTAATCCACTTAAATGGAACCACTCAACCACTTCTCGCTCGCACCTGTCATTAATAAATGAATTTCAATTGTTCCTCATCATAACCCCCCTCTACGTACGACCCATACACTTAACTACAACATCCACTTCATGAGCATCACAACAATTATACAGAAGGAAAAAAATATCATCACTCAAATACACACACACGCGCATATGTCGCTCTTGGCTGTGTTTCCTTATTTTAATATAATCGAAGCAGAATAGCGCGAAAAAATGATTTATATGTACAACCAAACAAAAAGTAGGAAAATATGCTGTTGCCTATTTTCACTGGCGAATTCAACCAGATTCATCTCAACAACAATCCAGAAACACAGGAATCGAAAAATAAAAAAAAAACAGAACATATCAGCGCAAGGACGACACAAAACGATTCCATCCTACAGGAGCAGCGACTCCTCAAGTTTAAAACACGCGGGCAACACCACAACGTCGACGACGACGACGACGACAAACTTTTTGGAGTGTGAAAGTGTGAAGAGGGTAAAAACCCATTTTTTATTATCCGACAGTCCTCCAGAAGGGTCCTTATACCGACAAAAATAACACTCATACCTACCTCCCCCATGTTTCATGAAAAAAGAGAAAGAGACTTATACGAGTATATTCCTGAATGAAATCCACCACCCCACCACCATCACCACCTACATCTCTGCATAAATTTGTTGGCTGAACACGTTTTATGTTACTTTCTCAGCTTGCCCTATAGCATGGCTCTTATACCCCAACAACAACGACCAACTCACTGCGATCCTGGTGCAAGTATAATTTCCTCTCGAATAAGTTATCCTAAGACATTTCCTGAATACGAAATTTTCCCACCTCTTCATCCTTTCATACCTACTTACTATACTTACTGTGGCTCTTCCTACCTCTACTACCCTTCCATATCGATATGCCAACACACATTTCTCTGTGTAACCCCATAAGCTCTTTAATAAAAAAAAAAAGGAAAGGAATATAAAACCAAATGCAGCCAAAGTGGTTTGTGGGGGTGAAAGAGGGGGTACCTATGCTAGGAACTTGAATAGATCCTTCGTCCTCCCTCAGTATTGAGAAGAAAAGAGGAAAAAAAACCATAAGGTATGGGTAATGATAAGGGTAAGCTGTTCAAGGGATAACCAAGCCAAGGTTCAAACCACAAGAACATGAAACCCGAAAGGAGACTCTCGCCTATAGAATGGAAGGAGATTGTGAAGGAACAGGCTGGTTTATTTATTGAAGGAGAAGGAGGAAGAGACGAGAAAAAAATTCAATCGAGACCCCTTACCCAGTGGAAAATGATTTTGTGGGAGCGCAGCTCCTTGTTGGTAAAGTACAAATTAAAATCAACCCTTGTGCCTGTCACCATCGTCGTTTCTCATTCACCTTCCTCGCTTTTTCTTTCTTTTTTTCTTTTTTGCTCTCCCCCACCTCCTGTTCCACCTTTGAAAGCCCTCAGCCCCCGTATACTTCACGACATCATTATTGTCGTATTGTTCAGTCGTTTTTCTGTGTCGAACAAGTGGAATGGAGCAGTAATGATGATAATAATAACGCGAAAGTGATTATAGTAAGAGTATGCTCTCTCTGTCTCTCGTAGTCTCTCCCCATTCCCATCCCCATCCCCATCCCTCCTGACTATCTTTGTCTCACCACTCCTATGTGGAATGGAATTGGTAGTTCATATAATATCAACTTGTCGTTTGTTTCTTGTTTTGTCATGGCAGGAAATTGATATCACATGAAAAAAGCTTTTTATTGTGGTCTATTCAATTTTTGTTGTGTAAAGTCAATAGGGTGATAGTGGTAGAGTCCACCGCAAATCATATCCCCTTCCCAACATCCCAATTCCCAACCACTTAAAAACTTTTCTCTTATAAGGACTTGCCTGCTCTCTCCTGTCTCTCTCGTTCTCTTTTGCTTCTCTCTTCTTTCCCTTTCGCATTCAAACTTTTTACAATCTTCCCTTTCGCTTACACACTCTTTGTGCTCTAAAATGTCTCCCAATTTTGCTCTCCCTCTCTTCAATGATAACCTTTCTTTCACCCTCTTCAAATGAACTGTATAGTTCCTTCTCGCTTTCTTTCTCTTTTTTTGAAAGAGGGAAAGCTTCTTCATGCGCATTGAATCGAGCTTTCATTAAAAGCAACAAAAAGAGACAAAACTTTCAGAGAGAATATAAAAGTACACAGAAAAAAAAAGAGGAAACCAAAACTCTTTCCCTCTCTTTGACATATGGTTAATTTATAATAAGGACATCGTTTGGCAAAACCAAAAAGTGGTCGTGTTAAGTATTCTGTGGGAAAGTAAATAATTTCAACGGATAGTTATGATGATGAATGAGGTTTACATTGCTAGAGAGTTTTGTAAAGTCAGAGGTGAGTGATATTATCAGCAGGAGTAGAGAAGTGGTAGTCGTAGTAGGTCCTCATCGTCCGTCGTTGGACACAAACAAGAATGAAGAGCAGGTTCTCTACTCTACTTTACTACTATACAGTAAAGGAGGATGGTTGTCAATTGAGGTTTAGGTGAAGGTATGTGAATTTTAAATGGGACATTGAGAAGGGTTTTTGCCATTGCGTTGGGTTTGGTTTTTGGGCTATTGAATAAATAATTTTTTGTTTACTCAACTACTCTACTGCTGCTGTTACACTGCTGTTTCTGTTGTGTATTGCGCTGGTGCTGAGCTATTTATATCTGTGGTAGACTCGAGAGGGGTAGAAATGGTTTTGTATGCTTTTGAGTACGCAAATGGAATGAGGTTTATGATTGGTTTGTGGCTTTTTTTTTTTGTTTCTTGTGGATTTTGCTAGGGTTTTTGGTTAAAAGTCCAACTTTGGCATTGGTTTATGACTTTCGCAGAAATTGGTGTACTGACGAAAAATTGAGGTTGAAGTTAGACCTAAGGGAGTGTCAATTGACTAATTTGGTTGCCCTCATCAGTAAGGGGCTTGTTTAGCAAAGAAATCCGAAACAATTTTGTTCACAGGTTTTTGAGCGATTGACTTTCGAAAATTTATGTTTTGGGTGATATTCAGTTTTCGGGTTTTTACATGTAAATTGAGTTGTTTCCTTCAATTGAATTCTTTCACAAACTCAATTAAATTTTTAGTAGATATAAGAATCACTTCTATTATAACTTCAGTATAAGAAGAAACGAGATAGACTCTGTGTATGTATCGCTTCGGTAGAGGTCCCCTTTTAAGTGATCATCTAAGGCGAGGTCTCTCCATTTGCGATATTAAAGCGATTGTACAGATCTTAATTCCATTGCTATCCTTGTAAAGTTGAAATAGGCAATTGTATCGTTTAAAAAAGAAAAACAAAAGTGGCCCTTCAATGGAAACCTGGGGTACCTTTCTCGTAAAAGATTGGCTAAATGATGCTAAAGAGTTTTTGCCATCACTCCTTGATCAATTTTTAGTCGGAGCACCGCATGAAATCGGAAAAGTTGGGTTTACCTTAGCGTTATGCGGTGTCCACACTATACCGAACGACACCGGGAATACCGAAACTTCGGTCTTTTTTTTACTGAGAGCTGACTCGAATTCAAACCTAGTGAAATGGATCCGATTGACGCTTGGAAGAGTATTGACGTACTTTGCGACGTGATAAGCACGATAACGTCAACGCAGTGCAGAAAAAGCCAAAAGAGGTATAATAGAACTGCTAAAGACCTCACAACTGCTTCATAAGATCAAGTCAGTGTCCGGGGAACGATACTGGCTCATCTTTTTGATTTTAGGCAAGTACCAGATCAGATGATGGGCAAATTAGATTGCTACTTTTCTAATAAGACCTTTTTTCGACATACAATCAAAGCCGCCCGATCTTATGAATATCCGAATCTTGCCCATATCTACCAGTTTTCAACTGATTTCATGAGGTAAACATGTTCGAATGGCTTTAGCATTTTTCGAGCACTCCGAGTTGTGTGACTAAAGGCGTCCCAATTTTCTGGGAAACAACTCGTTCTGCCTACATGCCTACTGCCAAACACCGATTCCAAACTTCAGCTTCTTCAAAATTGGTACACAAACTTACCTTAACCTACCTACCTACCGAAAACGACGAAAATAATTTTTCGGCCAACAAAATTGGGGAAAAAATTGATTCTTCGTTTGTGGTCTTTTTACCAGCGAATAAAAGAAACAAAAGCGAATTCTATTTTATGCGTTTTTATGTCGGAACAGACATAGGACACGGTTGGTCAAAGGATTTAGGAGGTACTTTTATTGTTTTTCCAAGATTTTTCGTGAGATTTTTCTGTCAACCGCGATTAGGGGAACAAGAACCCGATTCATTTGTTTTTCTATCAAGACAGACATAGCAGCCTTAGATCAGAAGATCTAGGAGTCGATCTTGTCATTTACCCTAGGCTAGATCACCTTATTTAGTTCGCTTTTGCTAACTAACCGTAATTTTATAGAGCCTATATCAACTCTTAAGGCTTTTGTGTTCAACGAAATTTTTGAGGGTATCCTTATCAAGGACAGTTGTCGTGATATCCATGGCATAAAGGTTAGCATGTCTTCTGATTCCAATAGAAAATAAAAATTATTTTCAAACGAGTATGTATCGGGAATAATTATGTAGGTCCCTTTATTTCCTAATAAAAGAAATGGCTGTGAAAAATGTTCAACCATGTTCTTTGTTGTTACGATATCCGCGAGAAAATACCAAGTAAATTCTTTTCCTTATTTTTTTTACAATTAAATACCTACGATGTGATATATTTTTTTGATTGGATTTTGGAAAACCGATTTGTTAAGCTACTAGAAAAACACATTTCTCCGATTGCGACCAAGATTAAAAAGAAAAAGGTAGGGGGTAGGCAGATCAGAGCATCCATTTATTTTGTCAGTTTGACAACTGCTGGCTGCGTTCCCAGTTGAAACAAAAGAAGTTCGTTAAGGGATGAACAAATTTCACTAACATTTGTAGTTAGGACGCAACACTCCTTTGCCCTTGGTTGAATCAAACTTCTGATGAATCCTTTCCCATCGTCGAGATAAAAAAAACTTCTGTGGAACCACAAGCTTCCGACATTGGAGCCTGACTTCTTAAAACAGATGTGTTGGGCGTTTCTTGAAGTGTAGAAGGCTCTATTGACCGACGTCGTACTTGGTCTGAGTGCCGGCAATGTTTTGGCCACCATCAGTATCAACCCTGAATGACAATAGACCGTAAAAGTCTGCGATATGTGACATTGGCCCTGAAGAGTAATTTTGATTCCAAACTGGATCCGAGTTAGCGTGCTGTGAAGTTATCGAAGCATATACCTTTGAAGGAATGGCGTCTGGGTGAAGTTTGTCGAAATAAGTTTGAGGCCTTCAGTTGAACAGCAACTCAGCAGGACATCGACCAGTTACTGACCATTAGCCGCAATTTAATCTCGCCATGTGTAACTTTCTTAAGATAGCTTTTGGGAGTCCGCACAAATCGTTCCACTTGCCCATTTGTAGATGGATGGAATGGGGCTGAAAATAGATGTTTAAAGAGATTATTCTCACAGGATTGCTTGAAATCATTAGAGGTAATAATAATGTCTGGCAGACCATGAGTAGCAAAAAGTTGTCTCAAAACCATGCACATGAAGAAGATGTAGCAGAAATTGAGTGAAATCCCAAACACTTAGAATATGAATCCACTACTAAAAAAAATAAGTTTCCTTTCAAAGGGGTACCGAAATCAATATGGATCCTAGCCCACGGGTTCTTAGATCCTTCCCAGGTCAATTGCCACCGTTTTTATTTATCCTTATCGAGGAAATCGAGATTTTTTTGAATTTTTTTTACTGAAGGCTTTTTTCTCAGGCTCTAGGTCTACTTAGGTATAGATCGAGATTTCCTCGAATACACCTTTGACTAGGTCTTTTTACCCACCGAGACCCCTGAGGGTAGCCGAAGGTCCAGTTGCAGTGACAACAAGAGACTTTTACCTAAACTCATTTGAGACCTGTGAATTCTGTTTCAAATAGGCTTCTGGGGCTTGAATGTTGTCGACTGTAATTAATTTATTGTTCTTTCCCCATTTGATTGCTCCACCTTAAACGAAGTCATCGTCTTCTACTATATTTTCGAAAACTCGTCGATCCGGATTGTTCGAATATATCCTACATGTCCCAATCATTGTTATCTCAAGATTCGTACTCATCTAAGGGGTGTTTTTTTTTTGACGTCAGGTTTTCAATCAATCTGACAAACCTCTGTTCACTGTTGGTCTTTTCGACAGCTGTCACTTAATTTAACTTGCCATTTCATAACATCGTGGAAATTTAAAATAATGTTTGGATTCACGTTAAGCACACCGATCCTCATTTTCGGAAGAAAATTTTGTTCAGCGATGCAATGAAGCTCACTTTTGTTGAATGGGTACATTAATAAACCAAATTATCGCATTTCCAGTCATGCTTGTCCCCAAGCTATTTTTATCCAAAAGTCACTGTTTGGTGTGCTCTAATGGCAGAGCGAATCATTGACCAGTATTTCTTAAAAAATGAAGCTGGTCATAATGTTACAGTCAATGGGGAACACTATGAAGGCATGATTAATGACTTTTTTTGTGTCTAAATTGGAGGATATTGATGTGGACGATCTTTGCTTCCAACAAGACACGGCTACATGCCATAAAGTTAAGGATACAATCAATTTATTGAAGAATACTTTTGAATAACGCAATATCTTGCGTGGTGGACCTGTGGCGTTGCCCTCAAGGTCCTGCGATTCAACACTGCTGTACTTTTTTTTTGTGGAGTTATGCCAAACTGCTTGTCTACGGGGATAAGCCCGAGAGCCGAGACGATCGGTGTATTATTGCTTTCATACGGCCCAAAATGCCGCAAGAAATTGTCGAAAATTGGGACAGAAGATGAAATAGTTGAGGACATTAAGAATATCTTTCTATCTATCTATGAGATGAATAATGTTTTTTGGTTGTTGTTGTAGTGTTATTTAAAATCAACGAAAACAAAAGAGGACAATGGAACCTTGAGGGACACCACCAATTTTTGAAAAAAGTCAACCTAATTTGCATGGTTGGTTTGAAATAATTGGGAGCATCAAACGAAGAGTTATCTCCCTGCAGAAGCAACAAATATGCGAAGGGGTGCCACGTTTTCTTTTTAAAGGGAAGGTTGGTTTCAGGCAACACCAATGAGCTTAATTGAGCCGGAGGCTATGACGACATAACAAGAGGTACTAATTCGCTATACCTATTTTGAGTCCTTTCCTTTTTGACAAACGCACAAACGCTACTAACCAGTGACACCAATTAAGTCCTAAATTCGTCATGTGTTTTAATAGGACCGGTAACCGTACTACGTTCCAGTTTCATATGAAGGACGTGTGTAATTTTTGGTAATCATTTCTAATTTCAACTTGTGCTCCAATTTATCTCTTCCATTTCTGTTAAACACGACCAAGCATCCGGCATCTCCCAAAAACATTCTCCCTTTTTTTCACTGCTAACAATTCTCCAACTCTCCCCATAATATTCAAAGCATAGGTACACAATCAACCTAACCTGAACTCGATTTGCTTTCACTTCCCGGCCTATATGTCAAAGCCCAACCCAATTTAGTCCTTCGTTTCATATTCATACAGAGCCACACAACAAAAAATAAAAGAGAAACAAAAAAAAAAACCTTGACATGGATGTACTTCCCTTCTTCTCGTGAAAAAATAAAAATAAAAAAAAAACAGAATACAAAAATCCAGTAAAAATTGTAAAATCAACAAAAAAGAAATAAAAAAATGGAAAACAATAAATTGGTATATGTGGTGTGTGCCTGTGCTGTGTGTGGCAGCACCAGCGTGAAACAAAACACAACCCGATGCTGATGCTGATACCAATGAACAAACCCAAATTGAGAATAATAATAAAAAAAAAGAGGAAAACATCTCACGAAGTAAATTCGTTTTATATTCCTCCCACGTACTCGGTTCGAAGTCACCCAGTTCCTTCTCCCCACATAACCTCCCCCCAACTCATACTGCCAACATTCTACAAAAAAATAAAGAAATCTGTTATGTGTGTGCGGTGTGTTTTGCTTTCGAATGCCACCTTAGGGGGCTTTGGCATATTTTTTATTTTATTCTTTTTTTTTTTTTTAACATCCACCCCCTTCTGGACCGAGTGTACACCATGGTTCCCTACCTCTTCACCGTGATCAAATCCATGCACACCCTGTGTGTGCATCGTATGTCATAAATAAAATTCTATGCAAATCTCGTTGGAAGTAGGGAATCAGAACGAAGGTGGATAACAGTAACAGCGAAACGAACGCGCTCGGATGAAGGAACATATTCCCAATTCAGTGATACACGATGAACAACGAACAAGTAAAACAGAGAATGATATGACGACGACGACGACGACAACACCAACGGGAGGATGGATGTAATCCCCCAGACATCATGGCCCTCATATGAAAAACAAAGCACACACCAAAAAGCGACATAAACAAAAAACAAAAATCAAAAATAAAAAAACAGACCGATAAAGAATAATGGCCGATGGAATGGAGGCGCAAGAAAGGAGGGAGGGATACACTGCCGTCGCGGCGCGCCGTATAGGGATGATGTTGATACACTCAAAGTTGTTTCGTTATTTTAAATTATTTTTTTCGGATCCCCCCTTCGTCTCCTCTGCATCTCTCCGTCGTGTTATATTTTTTTTATTTGGCAAAAACATTG
The DNA here is from genome assembly GCA_914767635.1 of Melanostoma mellinum. NCBI lineage: Eukaryota > Metazoa > Arthropoda > Insecta > Diptera > Syrphidae > Melanostoma > Melanostoma mellinum. Next base: position 183,280,050 of record OU612060.1, read on the forward strand.
TCAATGTGACAGGAGTTTCACGCTGCTGTGCTGTTTCTCGTCGTCCTCGTCCTGCTATCATTTTGCTTATTTTTATTATTGTTTTTGTTGTTTTGTTTTTCACTCGTACGGATGGTGTGGCATATAGAGGATGACGTGTGCAATTCTTTTAGTCGTGTTTCCAGAGATTTGTTGTTTTCATTTTATTTTTTTATTTTTTTTTTTACTGTCTACTCTCGCTCTAAGGGTCCTTTTAAACGATCATTTCAGTTTTCAGTTTAGTTGAGCCTTCTGTTAAGCTTTAAACGCTTAAAAATGAACTGATAACTGAACTGAAGACTGAACTGACAACTGATGAAATTCGCATCAGTTGTCTGTTCAGTTATCAGCTTTCTTTTTAATTTTGATTGTTCTCGAACAAAAAAATGCTCAACCGAACCTCGAACTGACGTCTATTTACATACTGAACTGAGAACTGAACTGAACTAAGAACTGACCTAAAAATCTAAAAGGATTTTGAGGCATTCATTGTGTTTATACATAAAAAGTATTTCAGTTTGCTAAAACACTGTAGAAAGTTTATTGATTTTACATTCATGTTGTGCGGCTTAAGACACATTCCAAAAATTTTGTCAAACTTGGAACCGTTCCTTTGAATTTGTTTTAAAATTCTTCGAAACAGGATCTTTTTTTTTAATCCTTTGCTGCACTGTGTAACTCATTTACTCCAATCTTACATAACTTTGATCATTTGGTCCCTATTCGACACATACATGCCTCCGTCAAGGGTGTAAACTGACACAGCTATTGTTCTGGTGATCATCAGCGATGTAGGAACTCGATATGGCGCTTGGGGAATTCAATCATGGAATTCGTAGTACCGTGGAATTTTAACTTGAAACTAGAGTTGCGATGTTACATATTTCACAGAATAAGGAAGAGGATGTGATCAACTTAAGGCTCAAAATGAAGGAAAGTCATCTCTGTCTTACCGCCAAGTCGGTAAAGAAGTCGAGAAAGTTGACACATTTCTATGATCAAGAAGTGGTCAGGTTAAAGCAGCAGAATCAGAAAGGCTTAATTTGCGTTCGGTATATGTTATCCTTAACTGAGAGAGAACAGATATCGAGTTACATCGTCAGTGAACAGATGAGTGAGTTCTTTCAAATTTCGCTCTAAACTACACGATATCATACGAATCCAATTCGCTTTGAATAATGATGAGAGAAAGTTGAATTATGGACCTTGATTGGTCCATAACGAGAATTGTATTGCTAAATTCAGATTATTCCGTCACGTATTGCTCGATGACGTGTGCGGTAATTCGACCCCTGTTGTCAGCTAGGGTTGTGTGCCTCCATTTACCAACGTTCCTTTGCAGATAAATTTTCAGGCAAATGTACTGGTAAACACTTTCAGAAATCGTAAGCTGCAAGTCTTCCGCGAAGAAATGTTTCAGAATCATCTTGAGGATGATTTCTTTGCCGAAAATTAATTCCAATAAATGGTTTTCTTATGAGAAAGTAGCTAGAGCTAAAAATATATCAACATTTTAAATGTGAAATTGGCAGTGGAATAGCCATGGACAAAAATAGGCGATTACCTGGACTCCCTTATGGTAAAGTTCATAGAGACAATCGAGGATGGATGGTGTCCTTTAAAATTGAGATGACGAGCTATGTGCTATAGGCGAGATTAATAACTTAAAAAAGTTAAAAGTAGACAACCTGAATGCTTGTGTGCGAGTATACACGTGTTACACCTAAAATTAAGTTATCCGTGTATGAACGTGTATACTCAGTATTTGGCGGTGACTAAGTATTACACGCAACGGTTTATGATCCGACAGTCATTAGAAACGAATGACATTTTGACATTAACACGTTCTACCTTATCTATGTTTCTAAGAATAATTGCGTGCATGAGATGATAAATTGTTCGTATAACGGCACTTTTCATTGTGAAATTATTTTATAGTACCCCGCAGTGCCCATGGACCAGCAGTAGTCCACCCCGGATAGAACGAGTTAGATTACGAAAGCCGTACGCGTGCACGTGTTTAGAATACTCGGTAAAATAAATACACGCGAATACACGTGTATTTCAAAACACGCCTTTAATCGTGAGCTCTTGTAAAAGTCCTTCTATGCCTTCTTCTCCGACTTGAGGCACGCAGCGTTGACCTCAAAATGCGTAGACTTGCCTCCCTGTTATGGATTCTTCCATGTCTGAGAATAACCAAATTTAATTCTGTAGCTGGTATATTTTGATCTTCCTTTTTAAGACAGGTTTGCCGACTACAGTTTTTCCATGGGTTGCCTACTACAGTTTTTCCATTAACATCTTTACAAGGCTCATAGGGGCCTTCATCTTCTGCTAAGTTTGTCCTAGGCAATCGCTTTTTATTCTTCTTTCAAATGATGAAACCCCGGCTTTCATCAAAATTAAGCAATTTGTAGAATAAGACTGTCTGGCTGTGGCGTTGTATAGGCTGTCATCACCATTAAGCAACTGCTTATCTCTCCAAGTGATGCATCGGTGATGTGCTAGCTTCGGTCTTCCTATCGCCATATTTGCGAGGCCTAGAGTTTCTTTTCTTGTTGCTTTTTATCTTCGTTTTAGAAAGGTCTTCTTATGCTTCCCTATACTTTGGCCATTCAACAACTGCTTGTATATCCAATGTACTTGCTTCAGTATTCATAGCACTTTCTTTACAAGGTCCAGATTGGAGTGGGGGTTAATTCTCTCTTTCTCTTGTCTTGTCTTATCTGCCTTTTACGTGGAAGGTTCTAAGTATTGTCTTTGACAAGAAATTGAAAATATCCCCGACAGTAATTTCATACCACGAAAAGCGCTTTCTCGATTCAGCCGTTCTAGATTGGCAAAAACTTGTAGGACCCTTCAATTCCATCTCATGGTACTGTTGAGAGAAATTTGCTTGGCTCCGGGGTTCCACGCTCTGTTTCATAACACACATTTACTTATAGACGCTCTAATTATCCACCGAAGTTATCCTTAATGGTGTTTTGAGCAGCCGATCGCTTCTGACGCTATTTCAAGCCAGACATGTGTAGTACCAATTGTATTGGTGATACATTTTTTTACAGGCTCAAGGAATCTGGGCCGATATACATAGGCTGTAGCAGTAACTTTCGCTGGTAGCCTTCCGACTTTGAATTTCTTCGGCATAGTTGTTGACCTTTCGATTTTTGTGCTGAAAATTTAGCATCAACTAAATGTAATCCGAGTCGATGTCATCCATCTAAAAGAGAATCCTACTGACAACTTACTAATGTGGAGCAAATAAGTTGCAGAACTGTGATCGTTTCGATATCGCAAAGCCGATAAAAGATGTTAGATAAAAGAGCGTCTTCCGTCGATTGCAACATGATCAATTTGGTTGCAAGTGTGATCGTCTAGTGATCGTTATGTGCTCTAATGGTTTTCGAGCTGTGGAAATCACATACTGCCCAGAAACATGTGTTGGACATCGAATCGACCTTAAACTTTTTTTAATTTCTCACCAATTTTGGGAAAATCATGACGTCCAATCTAAAATTTCCACTGACAGTTAAGTCGCATTCAGAAAGCACGACTTACCATGCCATCGAGGTGGGTTTCCAAGCCGGCGCGGCGCTTCACAAGTTGAGTGTTTCAGTTTTTGTTGCTACTGATGTGAGCCACAAGGTTAGTCAGCACCTTTACACGACACAGTTGGGTGCCCTTTTTTAATCGGAAACATATGTAAATGTACATATTTATATGAAAATTTGACCGAATAAAACATCAGGCAAGTCAGCAGCTTGTGTATCGTATCCAAGTGGGCTGGGGAGTACCCGTACCCATCTTCTTTCAAGTTTTTTTTCATTTAGTACGTGCTGGCGTAATTTTAAAACTTTTATTTCTCCATTCCAGTGTCGTTATGTGTGTTTCTTTTTTTTTATGTCCCTTCGTTCACATAACTTTCTTCTTCTTTTTTTTTTTTTGTCTTCGGTGTGACACAATCGGGAAAGCATGACATGATTCAAAATAAAAAAGAAAAGACAAAACAGGAAAGAACAAAAATCCTTTTGAGAGTTTCCTCCCGTTAAGTTGCATGGAGTGAATTTTTCATTCCTTCAGTTGCAGTAAATGTGTCCAAATGGCATCATAGTTCTGATAGACATCGTTGTGCCTTTGAAAATGTCTTGCAAGTGCAAACTCGATTTCTTCCCTTTAAAGTTCTTCCGTCAGACATTTCCCTTTCGAAACAACCCTTCGTACGTTCTAACTTATAAACCATTCACTTTGTTTATGACTCCGAATGTTCAAGAACACCTCTCTCTCTCTCCCTATTTGTGTAACCCAAACTTTGTCATGCTCTGGCACCTCGTTAATCAAGACGACTACAGCATAACGACAACGACCTTGAGTGATTTATATCATCAGAAGTTCTGCATAGTCCCTTCATACACCCAAGGAAATTCATATCCGCCTCTTGATTGTTAGAAAACCGCTATACAACATCACTCACCCAACCCTCACAAGCACACCGAACTGTAGGTAGGTATAGGAGGAGCACAGAATATTTTCACCGCAACTAATTAATCAAAAATATCCGCCTCTCCAATCCCCCAATGAGTTGAAAATCTTCCGAACTGGTTTGTCATGCCATTCGACACCGCTACCATTATATTTCCAAACCATCAGCAGTGTGAATGCCACCTATATGCCACGATTACCGCCGCTACAACCCAGCACATACAGCACATTATAGCTGAGTGTCGAGACAATATAGAAAAGGGGAAGGGGATGAGCTTGATTGGTACACTTTACCAACAACGAGCAGTTACCACAACTAACCTCACCTAATACAAGTAATTCACACCGAACATCATCCACCGCAATCGCATTCCCAAAACGAAATACCAAAACACAGGTCGGTTTCGAGATTGGTGGAAGTGATAGAGACAGAGACAGAGAGAGAGGGATGGTATTGCGTTCAGCTTTTGCCCCGTCAGAATTGGCGCCAATCTATGCGATACACAAGCACACATCGCTACACACTCACTGGGTGTGATGGAAATACAAAAACCAATTTTATATTCAACCGCTAACAACAGTAGCAGCACAAGTAGAATTCATTTGGAGCCCCCCAACCTCCCCCTCTCCCGGTGCCACACAACAAACCCCATTCCCCCAATACACTTTTTCATCATGCCCCAATCCCGAGGGAATAAAAATAAAATTTGTGTTCGGAGCGAACACAAAGTCGACAGTCATGGAAATGTGTTCTGCTATAAAACAGAAACACACCAGTAGCATAGCAAGAGCAAGGGGCTGAAAGTCACCCCAATTTAACCACCGCACGGCATCGCTCGCTCAGCCATCACCATACCCCCTGTTACCCTATACTACTACTACCTGGGTTTTTAGCACGGCCCGCGCCCGTCTCCGACTCGCCTCTGCCGTGTAGCAGAGGCGAGTCGGAGACGGCCGTGTGATGATTTCACGTTTTGTGTGTTGTTCACTCTGTTAATTACGCACTCATTTAGCGGTGAAATGTCTTGCGTGACTGCTATTATTCTGTGTAGTATTTATTTATAGGGGTGGTGGTTGTTGGTTCACATTGCTGGATTATTTTTCTTCCTTTTTTTTTTTTTTGTTTCGTTTGTTGGGTATTTTGGTTCGTTGTGTGTTGTACTAAATGACGAATACACGCAAAGACGTTTACTTATTTACTGCATAATCATCTAAAACCTCATCCCCTTTGATTGTGGCAAACAAAAGGAAGAGGAATAGCGAACGTTGTTGTTTGTACTACACCACGGCAATTCTCATGGCACACCAAAACCACATATACAACACAAAATGTCTAAGCAAATGAAAATGGAAAATAATGTTGGCGAAGTGGACTTTTGGAAGGTGGGGAGGAAATTGTGACAACCCCTCGTGGATGAAAAGGGCACACAGTGAGGTCGTTCAAAGCGGAAAAAGGCGAAAGGAAATGGAGTTTCAGTTGATTTTCTAGAGCAATATGATGGAGGGGACTGTTTTAAAGGAGTTCTCTTACTCCAGGGCAAACTTCTCGGAACAAAATGTTTGGAATCTTTAACTAAGGCAAGGCGTTGTCTTTGTTTCATTGGCAAGATGTGAATCGTCCCTGGAACTCGAGAGGGTCACCCAGGCCTGTGATTAGACAGTTCTTCTGATATCCTTAACACAAAAGACAGTTTTGCAGCTCCTTTTTATATCGATTCTGGAGTCGAATTACCATACACGTGATCGAGTAATACGTTACTGAATTATGTGTTTTTAGAATTACTTCTCACGTTCTCGAGCACTTTAGTACCACAATTTAACATTCTTTCATCAGTATTTGAACGGATGAAGTCGATAAATGAACAGCAGACTGATGTTTTGTAATATGGAGTGAATTATAAAAGAAAAATAGTTCTCACTCACTCGATCACTGATGCGGTAGTTTGGCCCCTACTTTCAGTATTGCGCAGTCCTTCTGAATTTTTACCCTGCGAACTCCGAATTCGGCGAGCATTGCTGCTTTTTTTCTATCTTCTCTGTGTTCGTAGTACCTATGCTCTGAGTTTGTGGATTTCTAATCGTCCCCGTATCGGACTGAGCGGATAGTGATAAGATACAACATACCACAAGCTTTTGCACATGTCACGTGTGTTCTTATATGAGCTAAGCCTTGTCGTTCTCTATTGCATGGCGATGAACTTGGTATACAGGGGCGATTCTAAATATTTTCTATTTTCTATACTCTATATTCTGTAGCCAAGCCGAGAACTATAACTGAAAAGCTGGGCGGTTTCATCGCCTTGGTCATGCTAAGCTTCTTGTTACGGTCTCGTCATTTTCTTCGCTGTAGAGTAATTGAGACACAATGCTTATTTTAGTGTCTTCAAAAGAATCAAATTTAAAAGAGAGATTAGGAACTATTTCTGCTTTAGTTCACGTTGTCTGCGACGTATGACTTTCGAATCAATCACCTAAGATGCCTAAGATCACCTTTCATTTATCACGTCATGTGACATGCGTCTGGCAGATGCTCGTCTGGCCGTTAGTTTGAGCATTTGTGAATAGCTACGCAGTCTAGGACAAGTGTGAAATTAATTTCAAATATTGAATAATTGACGGAACCCATGAGTGCTGTTATCCAAGAGTGCCGTGAGCCGTGACCCATGAGTGCCGTGACCCACTAGTGCAGTGACGGACGATTGCCGTTACCCACGTTTGTTGTGGCCCACTTGTGCCGTGACCCACGAGTGCCGTGACCCACGAGTGCCGAGACCCACTAGTGCACAGACCCACGAATGCCGAGACCCACGAGTACCAAGGCCCACGAGTGTCGAGGCCCACGAGTGCCGAGGCCCACGAGTGCCGAGGCCAACGAGTGCGGAGACCTACGAATGCCGAGACCCACGAGTACCAAAGCCCACGAGTGCCGAGGCCCACGAGTGCCGAGGCCCACGAGTGCCGAGGCCAACGGGTGCGGAGACCTACGAATGTCGAGACCCACGAATGCCGTGATCAACGAGTGCAGAGACCCACGAATGCCGCAACCCACGAGTGCCGTGGCCAACGAGTGCACAGACCCACGAATGCCGTGACCCACGAGTGCCGAGGCCCACGAGTGCCGAGGCCAACGAGTGCGGAGACCTACGAATGTCGAGACCCACGAATGCCGTGATCAACGAGTGCAGAGACCCACGAATGCCGCAACCCACGAATGCCGTGACCAACGAGTGCCGATACCAACGAGTGTCGTCTGTCGTGACCCACGAGTGCCGAGACCCACGAATGCCGAGGTCCAAGAATGCCGAGACCCACGAGTGCCGTGACCAATGAGTGCTGTGACCCACGGAGTGCCGTGACACATGAGTGCCGAGATTCACGAGTACGCGCTTTTTTTTAAATAAAGTTGCACGGCGGCAAGTCCGAAATGAGCAAAAACAGGGACAATATCTACGATCAATATCTCACTGCTGACGTATAAACCTGAAATCTCCCCTTTCTGTTAGAGATGATGCAACTCTTGACCTGAAAGGTCCTCAAGTATTTTAGCAATCCCCGGCGTCTAAATAATTTTCAAAAAAAGCTTCCCCTTAAACATCAATCGACTTCACTGTGCATTAAAAATGCCAACGCTTTTCCGGCAGTTGATGTCTACGTTGTTGGTAATTCTTGAGCTGCTGGTGGAGAGGTGCGAGAGCGGTGTGGTGCGATGAGGTGCGCGGTGCGCGGTGGTGGTGGTAATGGTCGTGCAAGGGTAACAATGATGATGATGACGATGATGGTACTGTACTCTGCTTGTAGGTTTTCCTGATAAGGGTGCGGCCGGGTTGCGGGCGCGGCACGGAGCGCGTTGGCAGGTCTGTGGTGATGGCAGCAGTACAGGCAGCAGCAAATTAACAACAACAGGGCGCGCATATAAAAATGAAAATACAGAACCAGAGGCATCACTTAAAATGCTGTGCACGATAGGGAAGTTTTTCCTACTCACTGGGGGCGCTAAGGTAACAACCACTACACTTTGGTGGACGGGTAGGCATTGTTCGTCGATTGGTATGGCAAAATAGAGAAAGAGAGCTGAAGGGTGAAGAAGAAGAAGAACAAGAAGAGAAACAACAACAGCAACAACATTGGTCGACTGACGTGACTGTTGTTTGTCGGCGGCAGTCATTTGTGCAAAGGCAAGACAACGCAGCGACAAGCGGTGGCGACGACGAGGGTGGATGGAGGTAAAATTCGTTCAAAATTCTCCCTCATACCCCATACCTACTCGTTCTCCTTGCTATGCAAACTCACACAGGCAGAGAGAACGGCCACAACATTGTTTTCGCGTGTGCAAAAGAACTTGTGACGCCCCCGGGGCTAGCAGGCGGTTTGATGTGAACCGAAATGAAGTGTGCGGGTGAGGTCGCACTAAAAGGAAAAATTAAAGGAAACTCTTGCAAAATTAATCGACTGTCGTCCGTCCGTGCAATCGGAAATGTGGGGTGAGAATGACGTTCCATGTTAGAGTTTGCTGTGAAAAACAGAAGCGGAAGGAGAAGAGCAATGCGAGTACTCTTTTTCTTCATTTTTTTTTTTATTTTCGTTTGGAAAAGTGATGGTTGCGCTCCGGAAGACACACTGGGTATTTATGACCCTGCGGGCCTGGTTTCAAATGGTGGTATAGATGGAAGGGTGGTGACGTAATGCTTTTCCATTCCCTGCCACAGACCACTACGCCCGACACTGCCGCCGCCGCGCCGATGCCGACCGCCCTTCCATCCCCGAAGAAAATTGTTAAAGTCGGAAATAATAATGCCGTCGGAAGTTTTTCTACACAAAGGTGGCGGTGGTGGTGGTGGTAGATGTGAAGTTCAGGAGGAGGGTGACAATGGAAACCGTTGACTGACTGACGACTGACTGCCATTGACTTTAGGAGTAAAAGTGGAGGTGGAGGTGGTATAACAAAAGCTAGATTGTAATAGACTACAAAAGCCCAAAGGGGAGGGTGAGTTTAATGTCTGATGGCGTGAACTCGTTTCAAGTCGTCAATTATTCACGACACCCCATGACCTGTTCTTTCTTGTGGCAGTGGTTCGTTGGGTATTGAGAGTTCTTCTCACCCCCCTTGATTTTGATACAAAATTGAGGCTATATTTGGAGTAATTGGTGATTTAACGGTAATACGCCGTGTGGAGCTAATAAAATTGTTTTTGAAGCGGCCACGAGGTTTTTGAGGGTTGATTTGTGTAAATTTGACGTTATTGTTGTTTTTCTTCGTTTCTTACTTCATTGGGCAGCTTATTAAAGGGTCCTCTAGAAGGGGGCACACCGGCTGAATGAACATTCCGGTCATGCTTCTGGCGTTTGGACAGACACACAACACACAGAACTTTATTGTGTAAATAAATTAATTTCCTTTTTGCCAATGCCCCACATGCTGTTTGTTTAGGTGTTTTCTTTTATTTTTTGTTTTTTTTTTGTTTTTGTGTTTAATGCGTGTGTGGCATGTTTGCAGATGAATACCGGTTATAAAAGCTTGTAGATAGGATAGATATGTGGCTAATGTTTGTTGATTAGGAAACAAAACGTTTGAGCAATGGGTCGAGCTAAAAGTTTGTTTAATTGATCTGTGTGTCCGATAGTGTTTGTGTAGTTGTTTTTCTCTTTTAAATAGGGGTGAAATAGATGAGGGGCGTTTGGTGGAGGAAAAGGACAATTAAGTGCTTTGATGGAAGTCATTTGCAGTCTGTTGTTCAAGGATGGAGGTAGATGACAAGTTAATCCCATTAAATTGGAATTGGTTACGGTGTGTAGATAGGGTTAGTGGGGGTGCTTTACTTGTTATTTGTGAAACTTAATTTCGTGTTGGTATCGTAGAAAACTATCCTTTCAGTGTCTTCGTTTGCATATTCCTCCCACAACCTTTGTGAGTTTTGAATGAGTTTTGGGATGTTTTTTTAGTGGCAACATAGAGAAGTAGCACAGTTTGTTTAGTAAGTATTTTTTGTTAGAAAGATTTTACACAACCAAAATCTACAAAAAATATCTAAATCGCTTTTTATTTTTTGTCGGATTTTATTTGACTTTAGTGATTTTAGCTTCAGAAAGAACTGACAGCCCGAAAAATTGACGATGAATGCTTTTATCGGAACGGCTCTCATCGTCTTCTTGTAGAAGCATAACAAGTTATCTGAGTTATGCTATGTGAAAGCAGAAAATATGGTGGCTGAACTAGAGTTTTCTTAAAGCAAAAGCTACTAAGCAAACTTCTGTTTTCTTTATAAAACAAAGTTTAAACTAACTTTGTCTGGCTTAAGCTAAATGGTGTTTCTTAGAGGTATTGTACTTTTAGGTTGGCAGCACTGTTTTTATTGACAGCCATTTTGTCACCTGTCATGTGAGTTGGCTTCCACTCTCGACATAGTAGAACGAGAGTTCCAAAGAGTTGAACCAGAGGTCAACTGCGGTAAGGTTGTGCCATTTTGCTCACAAGCTTAATCCGACCGACAATCTCCAAACGATAAGCCTGGTCGCCATTTTTTTTTTTTTCAAGTTAGTTTGAGATCAATTTGAAAAAGTTACAGTTTTTGTCGATATTTTTCGGTTTGTCAGTGGAAATTGTAGCAAACTTCATTCATACTTTCTATGGTAATAAAAACAACACGGAAAAAATGTAAAAAATTATTGAACTCAATTGTGTCCGGATGCAATCGCTAATTCAAACTAGAACTAGACGCTATCTTTGATTTTGGCTGAGAAAATATTTGATGAGTGTTACAGACAATGGGCGAACGAGTTGACTTCTTGCATTGCATCAGATTGTGCGATTTAGAACCGCTATGCTTTTTTTGCCTTTATACGTTAGATATACGACCCCAAATGGTGCAAGGAGGGTCGAAAATTGGACCTAAAGGTGGGATACATTCGAGCTAGCGCGGTGGCCATATATTAGAAAACATTTACAAATAAGAATTGCAAAGAAATATCTTTTGAATAAGTGAAGTCAATTTGAGGACAATTAATTAATTAAATTTTATTGTTTTATTCCTCTAAAACTTCCCTTCTGTCAATAGCTTGTTTAGCTGCCTTCTAAAATAGTTTTTAACTCTGTTTTTCATTCACGAGACTTTATATTGAAGTTCTCGAAAGGATATAACAACTCTTCAGAAAGTAACACACACTACCTTGAGAAATGCTGAAAATATAAGTCCCTTCAATTGAGTCCTTGAGAGCAAATTCATAGAATTGATATATTTATATTGAAGGTCTCAAAGAAAAACAAGTTTAATTCTATTTGTTTTCTCAGAAAGATAACCCCATGTGCGTCAAAAAAAGGGTCATGTTTTATATTTAAGTGTTAAAAGCAAAAAAGCATTAATATGTTTTCCTTATTTCTTGAAAACTTATGGGAAGAATCTGGGTAACACCAGTTAACTAAGAAATAAAAAGTTTGTTCGTTGAACTTTACCCAGACGTGAGTTGTCCTTGGCAAGCCTATGAGTTGGAAAGAAACTGTTAAATTGTTAAATCACTAAATCACTACACGTCTCTATCACTTGAAAGAAAGTACATGTAATGTAAGTGGGCTATGCCATTTTTGTTTCAGAAAAGTTTCAGACAAAAAATATGTTCCGTCTTTTCCTTCTTATAAAATAGGAAATAATAGATAATAATCTTTTAAACACTTTTTATATATTTTCCTGAGATGGAAAACACTTTTTTTATGGTAGTGCAAGGGTTAAAGGTTAAGCCACTTCTGCACTCAAGACCTCAACCATTATTCATTGAGAGAAACGCAAGGCTTATTCCGAGCTTGTTTTACTGATACAGTAATTTTTGCTTTTTGTTCAACTTTTGCTTTTTCGTTGTTTTATTTTGCTTATTCGATTTTACAAAATTCTAATTTATTTTTTTTTTCTTTTCTCTTTTCAGGTAAGTCCGAAGTTTCTAGTAGTTTGATTTTAATTGTAAGTAAATGACTGAAGTAACTAAATTGCATCAATTTCTATAACTCATGTTTATGTGTAATAAGGCCGAAGGAAAGCATAAAATTTTGTAAAAATGAAAGGAGCTAGAGATAGAATCAAAAAAACTCTAAGCCACAAAATTTGGAAGCGAGCTGAGAAAACAAAAAAAGCTTTGTAATGAACATAGTTTTTATCAATTTGATGGTAGGAATTTTTTAACCAAGGGAGACATTCTTGTTTAACTCTCTCTTGTTGTATCTATGTATCTTTCTAGATTTTAATTTTCACCTTTCTGGCATAATCCAAAGGCCACCGGTTCTTATCCGGCTCGAAGGACCATGCTACTAGCCAAGTTGATGCCAAAAATTTTTTATTCAAGGAAAAAACTTTTATTAACCTTCCGATAACAACACATTTAAAATATACGTAAACAACAACAGGGGTGGTATAACACCCCAGCCAGGATTAAATTAAAAAAAAAAAAATACTTTTACAGAAAACTTAAAATATTTATTGAAACAAAACAACTCATAAGCTTTATCAAAAACAGAAAAAAGAGATTCATAAAAAATATATATATATATTCACATAAAAAAAATAAGTCAAATGCAATTATTGCGAATTTGTTTTCTGTGCTCAGGCCATACAGAACATTGACATTCATAACACGAAAGCTTGCTCTTGAGGTCTTGTTTTCGTGGGCGAAATGCACAACGTGATTGCCTCTGAAGTTTAAGAGGGGGCTCACCTTCATTGGATTTCAAGGGGGGGGGGCCTAGAACCCCTTTTATTCCTTCAGGAAATTTTTTTAGCAAATGTTGATCTAAACGTCGCTCCATATGAGGTTTGGTCAGTTGTAAACCTAATTCCTTTAGTTTACTCTACAAATGAACATTTTTGCCTTTCAAAATCTTTTTCGATGCTTCTGCAAGCGGCTCTTTTTCATCCGATGATTGACCTATAAGTGGTCATCATCCATTTCACATTGTATTGAATGATGATCTGCTATATCTGGGCAATCATCGTCTGAAACTGACTACATTCCACCATCCTCTCATTCCAAAACATTTTTTATATAATTTTCAATAGTTTCCCGACCAGTGGATGCCATTTTATTAACCAACTCAATGAAGAAAAAAAAATGTCCTACAAATTTTCGCATACGCGAATAACAACATGGGGTTCTATACAACCCCAGTGCATACGGAAACCGCTCTGTATCAAAAACTACAGCCTATCGCGGGGACTGCTCATCAGTATTTATAACCTGAGGTATTGAATGACAAATACATAGAATGGTAGAAAGAGAAGTGAAGCGAAAACAAAATTACAGTTAAAATAAGAAGGCCTGGGGTACTATAGCACCCCTGTTGTCATCGGAAGGTTAAACGTAATAAGTTCTAACGGCTCGTGTATACTAAATCAGACCTCGTCCGAACTATGATCGGCCGTTGTCGGCCGAACACTGACTCTCGAACTAATTATATGTTAAACAAAGAGAGCATGTACACCACCGACAACGTCAGATGTCGTCCGACTTCAGCCGACCAACCGAAAAATCCAAACTTGTGTGGATTTATCGTACGTTGTACGTCAGTTTGCCAGTAGAAGTACAAAAGAATCAAGCAATGGATAGTGAAAAGTTAATAACTTTCGTTTTTAGTAAAACACCATTGTGGGATAAGTTTTCTAAGGCGTATAATAATAAAGATGTCCTTTCGAAAGACGTCAAGAAATTCAATAACAGGATGTCTGTCAGTTATCGTCAGTGAACGGCAGCAGTGTTTTAAGACGAACGTCTGAGATTGTCGTCGTGTACGCGAGCCGTAAGGCTTTTCTTTGTGCAATCACTGAAGAAATTCCTGCTGTTCTTCCTTCAAATCTCTTATATTATGAGCTGCAATAAAACCTGATGATTTATTAACTTAAGTCACTCACAAGCTAGCCTTTATAGATGAAGACACGTTTGAACTTCTGCCATAACCCATAATAACAATATAGTAATCCATGTGATACATAATCCAAAGGCGGCCGGTTCTTATCCGGCTCGAAGGACCATGTTTCTAGCCAAATTGATGCAAGGAATTTAGTAATCAAGACACAAATTTTGTTGGACGTAGAAACTTCTAAGAAAAATTTCATGAATGCTTTAAAGTACAGAAAAGGAAAAAAAAAACAAATTTGACAATTCGGGGCCCGCAATTTTATGCCGATTCTGAACAAATAAGGGCTTTTTAAAGAAACGAACCGACTTTTCAATGATGAGCTTTGTAATTCCATCAAATTTCTACCTAAGCTGTCAACAAAAAAAAAAAAAAAATGGATGATACAGTTCTTAGCGTAAATTGTTCTTTTACAACAAGTTTCGATCTGACATGTCCAGCTATAATAATGTCTCGTAGATCTGGGCTCTGGGTTGGGTATTTAGGTCTAAATACTTCCGACAAAAAACACCCGAATTGCTACAGCCTTTAAACCGACTGGAAAAACTCAGGGAATCAAACGGTTCCTATACCGAGTCAAAAAAAGAGACGTTCAGTATTATCCCAGGAAACCACGTATCAATGCAACAATCCAATCCATCTGTTCCAGATCAAGTAATACCGGTATATCCGCTCGACGCAGCTGGTACATTTCATTGTTAGTGGCCATTGACGAGGTCACCGAATATGCTGTGGCATCCTTTGACATCAACATTCCTTCTCAAATGAAGCTAAACATCTTGAAGTAATCCTAGATAACAAGCTTCTTTGGCTCAAACATGTCGGGTCGAAAACTGCTAAGTTTTGAATGAAATGCAAGGGCAGGACATACGGTGTGCCTCCGAAAAGGTTCTTTGGAAAACTGTTATCACAAGACCAATCATCTTCTAGCGATAGTTGCTTGGGTGGAGCAAGCTCTCGCCTATCGTCATTGCTTCGCTTGCCAACCTTCAAAATGTAACGTTTAAGGCCTTCCACAGCACTTCAGACGCTGCTATCGACGTACCTAATGCTGAATCTTCCTCTCCTTGAAACCTACATCATGGGATGCACTCTCAAGACCATTCGCCTTAAAGAGTAATTGACTTTGGCACACTGGAGTTTACTGGAGTTTTAAAGACCATCACGGGCAACATTAACAATGAAATTTATATGAAATTGATTCTGTTCTCAGAGCAAAAGTTGCTTCGATTCAGTCCTGCCTTAATGCTACTCAACCATTACCAGTCATTCAAAACAACAAGCAGTCCCAAATATAGGTAGGTAGTCGTCCTGAAAATCTCTTGACGTCGTGGGTGTAGCTAGATATGAAATTTTTCTTCGTAAAATCTCTCATTGCTTAGCCTCACAATCTTAATCAATAAAACCAGTAACCTACGACGAAACCTATTTTGATTAGCACGTTCATGTCATGATGAATCTTCTAAACGAATCAATTTATCTTGCTGGTTTTTTCGACACACAAACACACACATACAGCATTCCCTTCGTTCTCCGCCTACATCGATCTCAATCAAATCGAGCTAAAACATGCACCAAGAGATAAATGAAATTGCTCCTTCCACGCACAGGTACCTACATTATCTCTATATACCAACCTCCACATGCCTTTCCAAAAAAATACAAAAAAAAAAGAAAGCAAAAACCTATACCAAAGATGGAAGTCGAAGCCACAAGTAATTACTCATGTCCCTGATAAAACCCATAAAATCTATGAAACCATAGACTTTGCACCATCGCCACCATATCCATAAAGGAACCAGCAAGCTTAACTTATACAAAAAAAATACAAAAAGGATACATACCAACAACGAAACAACAAAACATCCTTACACTGTACACTCCGAAAACGCACCATATGCTTGCTTACAGCAGCACTCACCTGGAAATGACTATTGTGTGTCTCTTAGTGTGATGCGAAGAGTCCTCCGGATCCCTTCACTTCGTCCTCGTATTGAATTAATTCCCAATCGTCTCTAACATGCAATATCATATGTTTTCATTTTAAGGAAAGCAAAAAAAAAAAAGAAAAGAAGAGACGTCTCTGAAACCTCTTCATCGTCGGTCGTGTCGTTGATATATAGTATAAAACACAGTCCTTGCTTGATATCCTCTCAATCTTCCCTCTCGCATCTACTATGCTCTGGCTCTTGGCTTGAATTTGGGTTTTTATGTCTGCTTGGCTAAGCATTTCGTTCCACATTGAGTGGTGCTCTTATACAACGAGAGCAGATTGTGTGCCTGTCAATAAATTGCTGTATAATCTCCCATCCTGGTTTCTCATCGACATCCAAGAAGGGAAACAAAAATAAAATTAAAGAAAAAATAAATCGGCAGGCAGCAGGATAGCTCATAAAAGTGAAGAGTGAAGAGGATAGAGGATAGAGAGCAGCCCAAAGAATATAATATTTCTGCCTAAACTCATCCACTTTTGCCATATCAATTTACTTCAACAGCAATACCGTTTGGTTTTTTGTGTTGGTTTTGGTGTCCTTTTGCCTTCTTTTATGATCCACATATACCAATTCCCAGTATACTGACTGTGCACTGCTGTTGTTGTTGTTGTTGTTGTTATTGGGATCCTTTGTGTCCTTTTGTTGTTCACATCAGAGCTGCTGCTGGAAAAGAAATCCCAAAACGAGAAATGAAAATTGACGAGCAAGATATGGAGATACGAGTAGGTCCGAAGCAACAACGATGACTATGGTAATGCCAAACAGGACTTGAACCATGTTCTGTTGCTTGTTTTATCCATCATCATCATCATCTACACACAAACACACACACACACATCCTTCTCGAACAAAGAATCTTCCTTTGGGAAAACTCAGGATGAGGTAAACAGAAAAAATCAACAATGCAAAAAAAGAAAGAAAATCCATGCACCAGGACAACGGGTACCCGTATTTGACTACACGTCGGTGTCGTCAGACGGTTGTACGTACCTAAAGGACACGATTTGCACGTTTAATCCCATGCAAAAGACAATAGCATCTAACTACACACCCTCCATTGAACAAGCAAAACGTAAACGTACGTAGAACTATCCTTGTTCCCTCTGTACAAGGAAGTAACATATACAATGAAGAATTCTCTCTATCGTAAATCCGCCCGCCCACTTGCCTATTTCACCTTCGACGCCCTGTTAAATTAACTTTAAGAAAAACCCCAAAAACATAGTAGCAATCACTTAAGCACTTTATTTTCCGAAGGACTTTTTCTCTATATCAACATATACAAGCCCCCGTATACGAGATGTACATACACACCAAGGACCAAGCATCAGCAGCAACAGAAACAGAAGAGAAAAGGAAAAGGAGGAGGAGGTAAATCATCCTTGTGGTATATTTATCGAAACAGTGCACGTATGTTCTCATCTTGTGTGTATCCTTTTTGGCCTTTTCTCGCCTCATACCTCTTCACCTCAACCGAAAAATCATCTGCACACCATAATCCGATAATAAAATCCTTATAATTCGCAAAACCCCTTTGTAAACGCCCTCCTCCATTCACCGTACGTATAACCTCCTTCACATACCTTTTCCACCGATCTACCATACGTGTATAGTCCTGGTATCGTTGGATAGGATCCCTTAGCGAAGAGCGGTGGGGCTCCCATGGGAACAACCAAATAAGCCCTTGAAACAAACAAGAATGAGGAACCAACAACTTCTTTCCCAGCATACAGCCTTCACACTCTCCACTCACTCTTTGCCAACAACATCGTCGTTGCCGCCGCCGCCGTATAGTCATCCTTTCGACTATCATCGTCATCATCATCATCATCTAGTCCTTCCATAGCTAGGCAGGACGAAGAAGAGGAGGAGGAGGGAACAACGACAACCTATAGCAACAACAACACAAAAAAGAAAAATCAAACTAAAACCACTCTGTAAAGCAAAAAGAAGCCCAAGAAGAACGAAGGACGAAAATACCTGTCTGCCTCTCTATCCTCACAGAAAAGAGAGTGTGTACAAGAATCAAAAGGTGCTATGATGGTTAAGGATGCTAAATTCCATATCCACATGTATACATTACCTCTTATAGCTGCTGCTTGTCTGTCTCTCTTACCAACACATCTACCTACATATCATTTGAAAGCATACAACCTCTCCCCCACCTCCGACCACACGACGAACTCTAACAGCAATCCTTGTCATCGGTGGTGGCATTAAACATCGTCTGAGAGTTAGGAAACTTCTTGTACACATACAACCGCCGCCCTCGCGCGCGCCCGCATTCAAGAAGAAGATAATCGAAGAGAAGAACGTTTGCCAGTGTGGCAGAATTGAGTACCAAACAAACCAAACACTATGCTGTGCAAATATTAAAGGACATGCCAAAGGATCAAGAATAGAGATGTGGGTGGAATGGGGGTTGGGGTTATCGGCGGGTATCCACAATAGCATGGCTGGATGATGGCAACGATGACACAAACTCCAAAGAATATCTTTATAGCTCTGTTCGTTGGGTTTTGAGTGTTCGGTTGAATGTTCATCGTACAATTTAGGGGAATACTGGTACTGAATGATATCGCTTGCCTTCGGATTCGGTCGGTGGAGTCATAACACAGAACATGGGATGATGAAGACGACAAAAAAAAAAGAGGTAATCAGAAGTTTATGGAATTTTATGTTTCAAGGATGAAGGACCTATACACAACAACGGAACTAAAATTATTGTGTATGAGCTGTGTGTTCGACTGTAGAAGGAGGGCAGATTATAATGATATCGTGCACAGGAGCGGTTATCCATAGAATGGCGATAAGTAGGGCCGTATGAAGTTGATTGACTTTTGATTTTTTTTAAAAGTCTTTGTTGGCTCAGTTTGTTTATGCTTAAAAACTCACTCATCGATTGCATGTTAGATGCTCATCTTTAGAGAACGCGTCAATCCTCAAGGAAACTCGAAGAATTGCATGCATTGGCTCTACCAGTGTCATGTGAACGACAACAGCTTCAGTTCTGGAAAAGTTCCTGTCGCTAGCTCCCCAAGATCTTTTTACTAAAAAGATGGTGGCTCAAAAGCACATTGCGGATTAAACAGAATTTGAAAACAGGTCTTTCTGCTTTAACGAATCATGTCTATATATCGACATTCAAAGAGAGTACACCCAACCGCATACTGATTTCAACCCAGTGGCCCTTACAAACATACCAACAAAGATACCCAACAGGTTAGCAGACTGCTCCAAAACTTCCACAAATAATTCAATAAAACTCCAAGCAGAAGTACTTTCAGTCTGTGGTGCCACAAATCATCTCACTGGGGAAAAATTATTAAGAAAAACATCTTTCAATAGACAGCCAGGACCATAAAAGCTGTCTGATTTATAGTCACAAAATCCAAATTATTAGAAAGCTGTTGTAGTAGTTCTAGACTGCTCAGCTCAATGAACACCACAACTTTATTTTGGTGCCCAGGACACTGCCATGTCATGACTGTTAATAAAATGGCTGTACGCCAGGCTCACCAAATGGATAGACGACAATAATCGCCTGAGTATGTTCCAAGCCGGTTTCCGTGCAGGCTTTTCTACAATGGATCATACCTTTGCACTAACAAGTATTGCTAGAAAATGTTTGGAAAAAAAGAAGAAGTTGTATACATGTTTTATAGACTTCAAAGCAGCATTTGACAAGGTAAATAGGCAGGCTCTGATATATAAGCTCTCAACGGTAGGCATATCCCGGAAATTTCTGATGATGTACTGCAATTTTTTAGTTTCGTCTAGTGCTATTGTTTGGGATGGATCAGAGTTCTCCGGCAGTTTCGAAACGACGGCAGGTGTTCCTCAAGGCTGTATTTTAAGCCCATTGCTATTCGCATTATTCATTGACGATGTATGTGATGTACTTCCAGGAGGAATTTCTATCGCCGACATCCAAGTGAAAGTCCTCCTTTACGCTGATGACGACTTAGTTTTACTGGCAGACAACCCCTTCACCCTACAGCTGCAGATAAACAGACTGAACACGTTTTGTGAGAAATGGGGCTTGCAGATAAACACAAACAAAACTAAGGTGTTGATTTTTGAAGGACGTCGAACAAGGAGGTTACCGGAAGAACGATGGTGTCTTAATAACACACCTATTCAAGTTGTAGAAGAATTTAAGTATCTCGGGGTTTTACTTACTTACAACCTTAATTTTTCAAAACATGTAAAGCTGAAAAGTAACGAAGCAAAACTTGCTTTAAGTGTTATGTGGCCCAACTTCTTTGCCAACCAAAATATTGATCTGACGTCAAAATATCGTGTTTTCAACGCAACTGTCAACACTTGTATGTGTTATGGAGTCCAGGTCTTTGGCTATTTATGTCTAGAGCAGTTTGAATCATTTCAACTGCATTTCTTCAAACGCCTATTAAAATTGCCCAATTCAACACCTAATTACGCTATTTATGTAGAGTCAGGTATAACGCCTGTATATACTCAAAATCTTAAGGCTAATTCGGATTACATTATAAGAGTGATGAAAAGAAGTGAAAGAAGCCTCCATAAGTCCATCATGACAAGACTTCTTCAAACTAATGCTTCGCCATTTAAGGAATGGAATCAGATAGCCCTTTCCCACGATACAAATCTATCACTTGCGTCAACTGGTGTTGATAACTGGTGTGAAACGTTTGCAGATCTGATAGCTAAAGCAGATGAAAAAATTTACGTACAACATCTAACCAGAGTTACCTCAACAACATCAAGAAACATCTATAGGAATCTCAACCATCTATTGCCATCAGAAGCTAGCTACTTTAACAACAAACTTTCCAGCGAAGCTATAAGCTACATTTTCCGAGCGCGTGTTGAACTGTTTAAATTAAACTATATGCCTCATCGAGATGACTTGCCCCAAATATGTAATTTATGTAACAGGAGAGAAAACGAAGACATGTACCACTTTATTGCAATCTGCCCCATTTTACAAGAAATCCGACGGCTATACTTCGAACAAAGCACTCTCTCTAGAAATGAACTTTACGAAGTTTTGAATGGATCACTAGGATGGTATAACCTTTTCAAGTACTGCAAACATGCCGCAAATTACCGAAACAGCTTCTCAACTTAACACTCAATGTTCCACCAGTTACTACAGTTAATACAGTTAAAATTTACTTTTTGTGTTTCAAATCACTCTAAAATTGTTACAAACGATTGTGCTATTTTGTGTTTCAAATCACTTTAAAATTGATTATTTTAACTAAATTTTGTGTTTCAAATCACTTTAAAATTGATTGATTAAAGTTCTTTTCCTGTTGGCTTCACCGTTAAACCTTTATACTATTATAATTTATACGAACAAATCATGGATGCAATTGGAATTCCTCCCTTTGATAAGATTAAACCTTATGTTCATATATAAACTTACAACATAAAAGTACTTAATTTATTAATTTTGTAACTTTTTCAAATTTTTATTTCTTTTTATTTTACAAAAAATGAAATGTCATTCCTGGCAAACGGCAGTAAAGCCATGTCATTATTCTTAAGTATCAAATTATGTATTGTCAAGCATTTTTTAGAAAATAAAGAATTTATCTATCTATCTATCTATCTAATAAAATGGCGGACAAGCAGGCCAAAATCGGGCCATCACTGCAATCCAGCGAGACGAACACCTCTGTACTTGAACTCGGGTTCCAGGACTCTGCCATGTCATGACTGAATGAAATGGCGGACAAGTTGGCTAAATTCGGGCCATCATATCAGTTCAATCCAGAGAGGTCAATACCATTGTACTCAAGTCACTTAGAGCAAGAAAAACAGAATTTAACGAAACTTTCTATAAACTGCCATTGACTAAGTCGTCATCTTTAGAAACCTGGCAAGCTTCCAGAAACCTGCGGCTACAAATTTTCAATAAGAAAAAAACAGGATTTCTATTCCAAATTAGCAGGTCTCGGCTCTCTCCGTTGATTGGTATTTTCACACGTCACAACTCATTGGGTACCCACATCATAGGAATGGACATTAGAACATCGGACTTATAACGACAAGAGGCAAGGGAAGGATCATTCCACTTCATCTGTGACTTTCTAAACCTGACCCACACTAAGAAAAAAGGCTTCGATGTAATCTTCTTTGACGAACTGAACGACCTCCCACTGCACAGCTACCTAATATTTGTACTGGACTCTAAATGGTTCAGTGGGGATCCCCAACGTCGATAACCAAGTCAATAACAATGTCACCAACACAATCTCCCTACTTCGGACCTCCTATTATCTTCCCCCCTCCTCCCTTCTCATGCTCCGTTGGCCCAGGAAGCGCGATGGGTACTTGAGATCCAAGTGAGGTGTTGCCGCTTGCTGTTGCACCACACCCAATCTCGCCTAACCTAACCTACAGTTCTGATCACTGTATTCTTCTTATATCCGTCTTTACTGTGGAGCGGTATTCTTAGTGTTCCAAGCGTAGCTGTCCTAGAAAGAACTTTTCAGTAAGTCTTGGTAGTCAGACGTCTATTTTCCAATCTGAAGTTTTTGTCATTAACGAATGTTCGAGAATAATATGTTCATCGAACACGAAAAAAACAATCTTCATTTTCTCAGACAGCCAAGCTGCACTAAAAGCAGTAAGTTCACCTCTCATAAGATCCAAACTAGTCCAAAAGACTCCGAACTAGTGAGGAAAACTCCATTCTTTACTGGATCGCAGAACATAATTCTGTGATTGTTGACGTACTGTAAACACCTCACCTCTGGTAGGGGGATATAAATAACATGCACTCAATAACCAAAATAAAACACAGAGAACGTCTGTTGCGCGACCATAATCGTATTCGTAATCAATCAATCTTATTTATCAGACTCCTTTTATATGCAAAAAACAAATTTCATATTATAATTTTGAAACCGACCGACGGTACAACGTGAATATGATCTCTAATAACAGCACGGCACCTTTTGGTGACACGAGGCAACAAACAAAACAGTCCAGATGCCTTGTCAGCACAAAGTATGTACGAACTTGTATAGTGATGATCACGAGAAGGCGGACTATCTAAAGACGGCAGATCTAAACCGTTCTTCGGTCTTGAACCCTTCTACGGTGTAAATAAAAGAACCGTCAAACCCACAGCCAAGAACATCCTACTGGAAGAATCCATTATAGCTTGGCGCAACTCATTTGGTCAAACATGTTCACTTATCTCAACCCGAATGTAAATGCTTTAACCGACTTTTGAATGAGGGCACGGATTTTCATGTTGCCTTTACGTTCCGTCATTTGCACGGAAGGAACCATAATTCTCTGTGTGCCGGAGTCTCTGACCTTGGCATTCCCACTAAAACTCTGGTAAAGACCACCAATTTTTGGGACCACTTCCACATTTCTTAGGGGGGGGGGGGGGGGGGGGGGTGTCCATGTCGAGTTGAGGGATCTGGTCTCATCTCATCTACGTTTTCTTCTTTTTTTTTAAATTTGTTTTCAAAGACCTGCGTCAGATACGAACTTATTCGTTTCCCCTACTCTTTGGCTCTCTCCATCTTCTGGATGATGTTATATCGCTGATTTCTCCGATACTTCTGTGTATTTCTTTACAGACAGATTTCCATCTTCTAAAGTGGAACATTATGTGCTTGGTGTCGGTCGCCTGTCAACGAATCTGCAAATTGTCACGAGGGATTCTTTTTTCCAATCTTGGTGTTGAAAGGCGTTAAAGTACCCGTGTTGGATGAGGAGCTCTGTTTCGTATAGTAGCTCATTTCAGTTCATTTTATTTAGTTTCCAGTTACTAAATTTGCTCAGGTATCCTATCAGTCTAGCGCCCTCTGCTTTCCGAATCCCATCGTTGGTGCCTCTTCTGTTGTGTAAGCTCTTTTGCTTCCGTATTCGCCGCTTCCATACCGATTTCTGCTTGGTTTTCATGTATGTATGTTCTTTGTGTTGCGAGGAGGTCAATTGATACGACACTTACAAATACTAAAACAGGTCTCTGTACCGATGCCAGACGTTACGTTACATGACCACTGATGTTGCTAACTTTTCTGGTTTTTCGACCAATAAGACCACTCTTATTTATGTGTTTGAATGTTATGATTACTGTAAGAGTTCGTACATATTTTATGCTTACGCACCCAGACGCAATGGGCTATTCAGCCCTATCACAGATTTCATCGTAGAAAACTTCCACACGGAAAGCTAAGTTACGAACTACGAAAATTTGTGTTCACAAAATCCGAATGGAATCGAAGAAAGCATATCCAGTTGCCACACTAAATACCGCCATACTGGTTTTCGTAATCAGCTGTTTTACGCCAAATGTGCAAGATCATCCACATTTTTCTGCAAAACACAACTTCTTTCGTGTATTAAGACGACGAATTTATATTCCACTCGGATTTGGTGATACCAAATCTACGAATTTCGATATTCATTCCACTCCGAATGGTTTATGTGATAGTTACATCGGGAAACTTAGACTTTTTTCGATTTCGATGGAATCTGTGATAGGGCTGATTGTTTGCCTCGTGTCACAAAAAAGTGGTAAGCTGTTATTGGGACCATACTTACTTCTTACTTACTTACTTAGGTGGGCATTACAGTTCGGGGTGAACCTGGGCCTCAACCAACATCCTTCTGTTACGACTTCGATTTCGGGCGAGCTCTCTTCAGTTTTGCACTCTAAGGTTGAGATCTTCATCCACTTGATTGCGCCATCTAAGACGAGGTCTTCCCTTTCCGCGATTCCCTTGCAATGTGCTTTCGAAAACCGTCATGTTTACTTCGTATCGTTTTATTTCATTTATTGAATTCATATTCTTATTATCCCCCCACCAGTGGTAAGGCCCGTCAACTTTATAAACTTGTTAAAGTTCCGAGCCAATTCTTTTAAAGGCTCAATTGATAAATACCGTGCTGACTCCTAATTCGAAGCACCTATCATGTTAAAGGAGTTTCAATGAAATCGTATTCGAAATCTTACTTGAAACAATATCAGCAGTTTCCATCAGACAACATCGACTACATTTCTTCATCAACTGTGTTACATCCTTGCAACCGCTCCTGAGTCCTGATATCAATTTCCTTAACCCTTTTCTAACAAGACACTGCACTTCACAGCTTTCACCACAAGCTTCCAACCGATAAAATGCGCTACTTCAACTCTTTATTCTTTCCACATCAGCAATACCTTCATATATTCAAACATAAACCAGTTTCGTTGCTGGCCCTCCTCCCCTAAAAAAATAACCACCCAGCCACTCACATTTTCGAATTGATGTAAGAATCAACATTAAACTTACATCTAGGTATACTCGTAGATAAATAAATGCATTTATCCTTTTGGGAAGCAAAACAGAAAGCTATCTCCTTTATGTGAAATGACGATCCAACGGTACTCGACTAGTTGTTGTATTCTATTCTATACTCCTCCTCTTCACCTTATCCTTCGACAACGACGTTGAAAATCTGTGTTCCAGTCTATTTCCTTTTCGAAATGAAAATGATGACGGAGGAGATAAAGAATAAACCCATAGAGTGGTTGCTTTGCAAAAAGTAAAAGGATGAAGAGGGTTCTTACAGAGATGATAAAATCGAGATAGAAAAAAAAAAAAATATGAAAAAGGAAAAAAGCTTTTTCCGTTCTGATGCAAACCACTTAATCGCTCCAATAACTTAGATGTCAAAGTTTGGTTGAATAAAATTTCTTTTTCGAATTTATGTGGTGTGTGGGTGTTTCTGACAGAGCAGGGAGTTACACTTTGGTGTTTGTGTTTCTTTCTTTGTAAATTTCATTTGTGGAGCATGTGCTGTTGTGTAGTGAGACAAAAATCTCTTAAGTGAGAGTAGAGAGAACTTCTCTTGAAAAACCCATTGTCTCATAAAAATAAAAATATAAAAAAGGAAGTAATATAAGTGAGGAGTTTTCCTGTGGCATAGCGTGTTGGCCACTTAGTGTTGTACACGAATATTTTATTTAACGCTACATCCTCTTAATTTTAATTTACTCTCCCCTACTCCAGTCCTTCTGCTTGGTGTTCCGCTTGTCCCCCTGTGCCACTTCATCCGCCTTGTTAATCTTTATTTCTCTAAGGGGCAGAAAAGTGTATACAGACGGTGTGGCGACGACGAGCGACGACACCGACGATGAGTTCCCAAGAGGGGACAGGATTCTTCAACTTCCTTCTGTCTTTGTCGTGTATATTACCGAATTGAGGTCATGTTGACAATGTTTAGGTTTTAAGTTCGAGATACAATTAAAACATTAGAAGAGGAAAGATGTGGGTGGGTTAGGTGGGTTTAGAGAGAAGATTGCCATGGATGATGATGATGATGATGACGATAGCAAAGAAAATAATTATTAGATTTTTTTTTTTTATTCTTTTTGTGTGTTCTTTTTTTAAGCTCTGAATGATGATGATTGAGTGAGGGAGGGTGAAAAAGAGGAAGCAAATATAATTCTCATAAAATCTTGGGAGGATAATTTATTTTCACAGTGTCTTCATATACTGGGTGGTTGTTTCCGTCGAGTAAAGAAATAATTAAATGATAAGGCAGATTACGGGCCGGGGGCAATGTCTAAGGCCAGCAAAGTTTTTGTTTTGTTTGTTTGTTTTCTTTTTTTTCTCTCTTGGCGGGTGTTGATGTTGAAAAGATCTTTTAAGGAATGTGCATTTTCTAAGTATGGAATAGTTTTTGTGCTAAGTGTGCTAAAAGGTTGAAGGAAAATGGTGCTTATACAGAAAATCGTTTTGAAGGAAAGGAAAATTCAAGATGCATTAATGCGGGCTGTGAAGATTGGCAGATGAAATGTTTGATGCACCTTATGCACAATAGAATGCGAAAACTCATCACACCAGACACACATGACAGCTTATATCACACAGTTTGACTATGTTTGAAGACGTTTAATGCTGGTTCTTAGGCCATGATGCATTTTGTAACATTTACGTTTTGTTAAGAAGCAAGTGCATTATAGTCGGGAAGCTAAAACTCACCACACATGATTTGACAGTTTATTTGACACATCTTAAATATCATTTGAAAGTGTTTAGTGCCCATTGGTTGAAGAAACATCGGCCATCTATTGAAATTGTGTGATAGAATGAATTCAGTAGTATTCTATATCTATATGAAAATGGCGTGTCTACGTTACTGCAGCATAAAAAACTCACCGCACATCATTTGACAGTCTCCTGAGCTAAAAATAAAAAATAAAATAAATAGGGTGGCGCAACAGAGCGAGAAGCCCCTGGGCCTAGCGCATTTCTCACAACCATGCCTTGTGAGGGAATGGAAGGGACCTACAATTTTCTGCCGGTTCCGAACGGCTAATCGAGAAAGCGCTTTTAATGGCAATGAATACTAACGGATTACTTGCCAATTCCTCGCGAAAGGCGATACCCATGGAAAAAACATTTTTGCCTCTCCTGGGATTCGAACCACGAAACTCTGGATTAACAGGCGAACATGCTATCCATCACACCACGGGTGCCACAGTCTCCTGAGCTAGTTCGACCAATTTTTGAATTTGTTTAAAAAGCTATTCTACAATTTTTTTTTTTTATAATTAACGCGCACATCAAGGGGTTATCAATACCCTTATAATGTTATAAAAACAAAGTGCGAGCATTTAGGGAAACAGGAGATGATTTAATAGGAGACATCGATGCACATTGCTTTTGAAGCCTTTGCGAATCGTAATGCTTGGGAAATACAGAGCCAGTTGAAGCATTCCACATTCGGCTGGTGCGACTAAAATAAGAATCTCTATACTTGACTGTACGCCTGAAGTTGGGCTCAAGGTAAAACTGATGAGCATTCCTAGCGAGGGGAGTGTTGCGGCTAAATTGTTTCAGGAGAGGAATGCAACTGGCTATTTCACTAGAGCACTGTTTGTAAAAAAAGCGATAAAAGAGAGTGAGACAGGTGACGTTTCGACGATGTTCAAGAGAATCAATCAATTCTACGATTGAACTATTACCTATCAATTTTAACGCTCTATTTTGAACCCCATCAAGTAGGTGCAAAGATGTTTGAGGAGCCCCTGACCAGATATTGGAGTTATACTTCAGTTTTGGGCAGATGAAGGCCTTATAAATTGTAGCCAGATCAGAAGGGATGAAGAACCTCCTGCATCGTCTCGAGAAGCCTAAGCATTTAGCACATACCAATTACTGACAGATTTTCGGTTTCTTGGATGCAGGTACCATTCATGGATAATGGCAATGGGGAAATGTTAAGCTTCAACGACAAATGACAGCATTGAGTTTTCGAAGTATTGAATTCTACTCGGTTTCTATGACCCCATGTAACAATGCTGTCAAGGTCTGAATTCTATGAGCTTATCATACGCAACCGTTCCAGTTCCACATCCGAAGAGCAGGGACGTGAATTTGGAAACGAATATGAAAAGCTGAGGGTCGAGTCGTCAGCAAAACAGTTCAGCGGATTAGAAATTTCAGACAAGAGATCATTAATGAAAATGAGGAAGAGAGTCGGAGACAAAACGGAGCCCTGGGGCACACTAGCATTTATGAAGTGGCCATCTGGCTTGAAACCATCCAACACAACTTTTATTGAACGGTCGGAAAGGTAGTTTCTAATCCAACGAAGAAGATACTCATCGATACCAAAAGCACGCATTTTTGATAAAAGAGCGTGATGCCAAACTCTATCAAATGCTTTAGAAATATCAAGCGCAATAATCTTACTTTCTCCAAAACAATGTAAAGATTGGTTCCACTTTTCGGTGAGATATGCCATCAAATCACCAGTGGACCGTTTGCTACGAAAGCCGTACTGACGGTCATTGAGAAGTTTTCGTTCTTCAAGATATTTATATTTTTATATTTATATTTATAAGTTGACGGTTTATCAACGTTTCTATGACCGTGGAAAGAAGGGACGTAGGTGCAATTGGACGGTAATTGGAAGGGGAGGAAGATTCGCCTTTTTTAGGAACCGGCTGGAAAAATGCAGTTTTCCATCTGCTCGGGAAAATCCCAGCAGAATAGGAAAGATGGAAAAGTTTACGCATTGGTTTTGCCAGCGTAGAAGAACACCTTCAGAATAACGGCGGGGATATCATCTGGACCAGCGGATTTATGTATATTGAGATTTTTGAGGACTCTTGCAACCGAGTGAGTTCGAAAAAAAATCTGCTTAATCACAGAATTTACAGACTCAAGCCAATATGCTATCAGGTAGTGTTGAGTTGGCAGCAAATTGAGCTTCTAGCAAATTGGCTTAATTGAAACAAGTGTATGATTGTCACAAGAATATAAAAACCTACCACACATGAACTGACAACTCACCTCACATCGTGAGGGTATTCATGAATCGGCGTAAGGTTTTTTTTGCAAAAATATAAGTTTGTATCATAAATACCGCATGGTAAATGCGAATAAGTTCAATTGTTTGTCGAGCGTCAAATTTTTCACTGTGTTGCTGACGTTTGTGCAAGTTGACGTCTAAACTCACCAAATCTTTGTTAAATGTTTTCAATACAACATTTTACAGTTCTTTTCCAACTGGTAAGCTTACTGAAACTACACGGGTTCTATTCTGATGGGAATGCCTTGTCTGCAAAAGCAATAGAACATCTAAAATCTAAACTCACCACTGCAGCTTTAACGACTCAGCTCGACATGTTTTTCGATCTGAACATCCTGGGCTTTGTTTAAGTTTGAAAAAGTAAGAAACAAAGACACAGAAAGCATTATATTAGCCTTGCATTTTGAAGAAAACCAGTGTATGACAGCCTGAACGCAGAATAAAAATACTCACCACAAACAATTTGACAGCTCACCACTGCAAATTCTATACAACATTTCTTGACACGCTTTCCGGTCGTAACATTCTTAGGCTTTGGTGAAAAGGAAAAGAAAACCAATATGGAATATAGAAACTAACCACACATAGTTTGACATTTTATCTGACACAACTATACCTGTGCTTTAATTTTTCAATCTATTTAGTGCCTACCTGCTAATTGAAGAACGATCGAATATTCTATTAAACTCTAGCTATCGTGTGATTGTTTGGCAATGGAAACCCACCGCAAACGTTATGACAAGTAAATTTTTGACATTTAATCGAGTTTGACAGTTTCAAGTTTTCGTTTCTAAACTTAGCAAATTTTTTAATGACATTTGTTTAAGTTCGACAGTTTTAATTTTTTATCCTTTAACCACAACAAGTTCTAAAACAAACGCATGATTGAAAGAAGTGTTTGATATAGTTCAGCTATATAAAACATACAAATTCACCACACTCGATTTGACATCTAATTTCACATGACTTGATACACTTTTGAGTCTAACAATTTGACGTACTCTTCCGCATTAAATGACAGATTTGAAGAAGACTAACGTGTTTAGTCTTCAAAGTTGTACGATAGTCTTTAAACAAAAAACAAAAATCTACCGCAAACGATTTGACAACTCACTTTCTCACCAAAGGTGACATTTATTTTGATCTAAGTCTAAAAAAAGTACCGAACGCATTAAGCTTTATGGCGTGGCATCAATAGAAACTGGTAGTGAATTAAATCATTCTTCCATACCTGACAACTACAATAGGTCATTTCTGTTTTGAACAGAAGATACTTACTTACTTAGGTGGGCATTACAGTTTGGGGTGAACCTGGGCCTCAACCAACATCCTTCTGTAACGACTTCGATTTCTTCTTCTCTTTTTGAACAGAAGATAATATAAATAAATAAGTTAGCGCCACTAAGCTACGGAAACCTACAATTCAATGCCGATTCCGAACGACTGAGTTAGGAAGCGCTTTTCATGGCAGTGTGTAGTTATAACTACTCTCGGAGGAGGGTAGGTATACCCATAACGCTGAAAAATTTTTTTTTCTTATTTTCTGGGACTCGAACAACGCACCTTTTAAGTAACAGGCAGACACACCAACCATTACTACGCCACGGGCATCACTTTTCGAACAACTCTATTAAAATCAGTTCGCCTGATTAACCTCAACCAGCTTTTATTACTCAGTAAGGTTTCCATTCCCTCTCTTGGGCATTGCGTCTCCCGCCCAAATTCCCTAAAGTGAATTCCCAAAGTTCGCATCGACTTAACACTTCAGCGAACCAAATTCGTAGGCTTAAAGTACGGCATAACATCAAACATCATGCTCAATTTATTAATTCATAAATAATAACTCTGCATCCCCTCATTCCGCCCAAAGGGTTGGCATAGTCGAATCCTTGGGGATATCCATCCATACCATTCACCATTATCACGGTGTGCTCGTTCAACTTCAAGATCAACATTTTCATTCGCAATCCCCTTGAGGATGAAAAAATACTCGAAAAAAGAAAACAAAAAACATATTTCCAGGACAACTACACTATACTCTCGTTGATAGCTACTGCAGGGAAAAGTGATATCAGTGGAACAAATAACCGCTGCTAGGGTGTTGCCTGCAATAATAAACCAAAAACCATTCAATTTTGTAATTCTTCTTTTTTTTTTTGTGTGTATCCAATTTTTTTCAACTCAAATATTCACCCCTCCTAACCAACCTACCCCATCCTCACCTTTTTCCGAGCAACTGTGTTAACGAATTGATTTTACAATGAAAAGATTTTTTTTTCAACAGCAAAAAAAATTATTTATTTTTTTATGAAAAATAAAAAGAAAGAAATTTTTTCTCTCGCCTCTGGGTGTGGTAGAAGTAAATAACACGAACGAAAATGACCAAAACAAATAGAGAAGAAAAACACACGGCCGGGAACGGGAATAAAAGGGGACTCTTTCGTAAATACTCATATACACCATTGTGTAGCTGCTGCTTGCTTTAAAGGAACGGAAATTATTATACAATTGTAGGGTACTCTCATGAAAAAGGGGGTATCCTAGTTTTTTTATATTTCCTTTGTTGACAGTTGAAAAGGGTTTTGTAAAGGATGTCTCGTGTACTTTTTACCCGAACTTCAAACACAGACACAATATAGTTGTATGTACAGGGGGGGATCCAAGGCGGGAAGATCCCATAAAAATATGTGTACGTATCGGTGTTGTTATAAAGCACAACGATGCGATGACGATTGCGGCAGCGGCGGCGGTGGTTTATACAAGGATTCAATTGAAAATGGGCTACTTATCACATTGTTTATAAGCCCGAGGCGGGCGAAAGGACTTCACGTTGTGTTTTTCGTCAATGTAATGACAAGACAACTAAGTTTGAGGAATGAGGACAGAGCGATGATTGTGGCAAGGAATGGTTTCAAGGAGGTTTTCTGTCAAATTGCTCTTTTGTTGGAAAAAAAAAACATGTCTAACTACTGAATCCTTGAATGAGCGCAGATGATGGTTTCGACGGGATGTCTCTTGATTGAATAGCATTTAGTGATAGAAAAAAGGGGTTGTTTTTTCGCCCTGGGGGAAATGGCAATGGAATATTAAATTGGTGTAATTGGGTCTATTCATTATCAATTCATTGTTCCCCCTGCGACACATGAGAATATTTTTTTTTTTTTTTTTTTGAAAGACATTGTGCTTTAGAGGTTTGATTACAAGGATTTACTACCCAGAAAGGGTTGTGCAAAATGAGGTGCAATTATTTATTCAGTTTGTAGTTTTGCGACGGGATACAAACCACAATGTGACATAAAAGATCTTTTTGAATTTAAATTCATTCGGAATCCTGTCTTACCAATTCCCAGAGCAGAAACTCACACGGGAAGCTTGTTGGAGAAAGGAAGACTAGCAAATTAAGTTGCTAATAGTGTGGATGTGGAAAATCAATAGGCGTTTTTAGTTAGGTGTAGATTATCTGGTTTTGAGAGAATCCTACTGCGTCTTAGGTGGACCAAAGCTCCAACCAACATACGATTCTTATGAGTCTCGTTCCTGTTGAGCTGAATTACTTTTTTTGTCGATTGTGGCATCTGAGATTAGGAGGTCCCCTTAATCTGTGATTCTTTTTTGGCTTCCTTTCAAAGAATCACCCTAAAACGTTTGTTATCCATTCAGTCAGCGTGTTCTGGCGTTCGACACGCTTCTAAATGAAGCTTTTTTTCAGTGCTTCACTTCGCCTAGTCTATGAATTTTTTATTTAACCAGACATGCCTCGGCAGAGGTCTATTTTACCGCATTTGAAAAACTTAGGTAGTTTCTGGAGACTTTAGAAGGAAGAAGTAATGTCACTAGATATGTACTTGAGATTTAATTTCGATCGGGTAGAGAGGAAGTAGTACGAACGAACCAAACAGTCAATTTTAATTGATGTAATAATGAGTCGGAAACTCGGCAAAGCCCCATAGAGTGGATCATTAATGTGAAGCAGTTAAGTGGGAGAGCTGTGATTTCTTCGAGATCACGATGCTCGTAACGTTCAAAAGGAAGAACACGAAGAAGAAGAATGGTGAGTGGTGAGTGGTTAATGCCTTGAAGTTGTCTTCGCTCTGTGCGGTGGCAATTTTGATTAGTGATGAAGCCACTCATTCAGAAATGAGGCCGATTAAGGTGAACGTTAAACGGACGAGATGCTTTATAAACTTCGAGAACAGTTTTATTTTTTTGAAAGGAAATTTACACAATTTGGAAGCGTGCTCGTTCTGCTATTGAAAGATTCATAATGAATTGTCAAACCTTGGTGACCAGAAATGATATCACAGTTTGACATTCTCAAGTGTCAAAGAACTTCTCACGCAGGTTAAGTAGCACCCTTTACAAAGCTTTTTTCATTTCCATGGGGCGACAGGTGGGAGAAGTAAAATAAATAATAAGTAGGGTGGCGCAACAGAACCAGGAGCCCGAAGGTCTAGCGCATTTCTCATAACCATACCTTGTGAGGGAATGGAGGAGGCGGGGCCTACAATTTTCGGGAACGGCTTATCGAGAAAGTGCTTTTCATGGCAATTAATCTACTATCGGAGGTGGTAAGTTCCTCGAGAAAGGCGATACCCGTGGGAAAAACATTTTTGCCGGGATTCGAACCACTAATCTCTGGGCTTACAGGCAGACATGCTAACCATCACGCTACGGGTACCACAAAGTGGGAGAAGAAGCTTTGTGATTATTGCGACCCAAAGATCTTTCGTACTCTTAAGTTTGTCACAAGTCACAACTCAAGTCGAATGTAAGGCCTGAGAATGTTGAACACTCAGGTTATTCATGCGCATCATGTCTAAGACTTTAAGATAAGACTACATGTGTTGATTTGATAGCTACAATGATTTTGAGGTGGTAGTTCAGAGATCAGTGGCCCTTAAAGAAGTTCATGAGTAACTAGTTTCTTTTGCTTATTTGAAGAACTTCTTTCAAGTGCCTGCTTTGTGATAGGTCGAAGAATGATTTTGACTGGCAGTGCCCAAGAGTGGTGTTTCAGTTGTGGTTCATATTATGTTTGTCAGCTTAAAGTTAAAAGCCATTGATCAAGAAAACCACAGGCCAAGTCTAACTAGACAAAGAGCCACATTATTGCTTTAAACACTTCCATGGTCAGAAACGTGAGAGTGCTCTCATTGTATGTTTCTAAATGTGGTGGCCATGGCTTAATGTCTAGTATGTCTGCTTGCTACATGAGAGTTCGAGATTTGAATATCAGAACCATCTAATTGCTTTTCCACAGGTAACTGGCAAGTTCTCCGACAGAAAATATTACACTGTCATGGAAGGAGTTTACTCTCTTAACCTTTCGGAATCAGCACAAAATTGTAGGTCCCTGCAATGCCACGAGATATCCTGGGGGTCATTCAGTAAGTTTTCAGACGGTTATCGTTCAATCGTCTATCGTAGATTGCGTCGTCAAAGGATTGTTTCATATAATCTTGCTTTTAGTGGTTGGTGGGAAGGTATTTTACTATCGTCTTACAAATTTTGACAACTTTTTCAGGGTTTTAAATACGTTTCTTTTGTGCCTAAAATTCAGACGATAGTCGTCTCCGTTACAGAATCTGGCCCCTGAGTTTTCTGTTCCGCCTCCTTATTCATTTCTGTAAGTTATGGAACATAAAATCGTTCTAGTGGTTGCCTTGGCTGTCTTTGCAGTAGCAAATTCTATCTCCAGTCTTGCAAGACTTATAGTTTCGGTTAATTCGAATGGGATGGGCATTGGATTTAAGTGCTTGAATTATTTGAAGACTTTTGGCATAGCATCGTTCCTTCACGGATCCTCACAAAAAAGTCCAAAGAATTGGAATTGCATCGTAGAGTCGGCCAATTGACATCGTCAAGACGGCTAATATCATGTTCTGGTACGCAATAAATCAATTTTGGAAGCTGTGTGGCATAGCGGGCGTTATCCTGATGTCGTCAAAATCCGTGTCATCAATTTCAGTAAAAAACAAGCTGGTTAACAACATGGCAACATTAGTAACGCCAACCGTTGACCGAAACGTTGTTTCCAGAATCAATTTCCAATGATGGCATCCGCAACACGCAATTCCCTTTCACTCTCTGTTGATGCATTGACTTCTCTCCAATATGGGCGCGTCTTTTGAGCCACAAATGCGTCAATCTCGTTTTATACGTTGCAGCCGACTTGAAAATTTGCCTCAGCAGAAAAGATGTTTTTTTTTCTGCTTAAAATCGTCGTACTCAACCTGTTCCAAGGCCCCAACTACTCCAAACCAAAGCTATGCGGATGGTCGTTAACAACATGACAACATTAGTAACGTCCATCGTTGACCTAAAAGTTGTTTCCAGCCTTAATTTCAAAGAAAAGTGGTTTGATGATTCCACCCGCAACACGTGCTCTGGGTTGATGCAGTGACTTCTCGGCAGTAGAGTGCGCGTTTTTGAGCCACAGATGCGTCAATTTCGTTTTTTTACTGTAGCTGCTGATATTAAAATGTTCCTCTGCAGAAAAGATGGGTTTTTGCTTAAAATTGTACTCAAAATGTTCCAAGGCCCTAAACCACGCAAAGTAACAACGACGCGGATGGTCATGCACCTCCAATAGCAGGTGCTTCATTTCGACCAAAACTTCTTTTCAAAATACGGACTGTTCGGCTTACA
This sequence comes from Melanostoma mellinum, assembly GCA_914767635.1. Classification (NCBI taxonomy): domain Eukaryota; kingdom Metazoa; phylum Arthropoda; class Insecta; order Diptera; family Syrphidae; genus Melanostoma; species Melanostoma mellinum. Next base: position 183,316,404 of record OU612060.1, read on the forward strand.
CGACACTCACTTTTGCAATACAAGTTTTGAAAATTTCTCAACGTTTTTCAAGCGCAAAGCGACTAATTTAATTCTGTGGAGGTATGATGATGATATACTGACTCTACCAAAATTTCGAAAGAGAAACATTTAGCAGTGTCGAAATAATATCTGATTAAAATAAAACGCCGCTAGATGACCCACCCATAAGACTCTTAGTAGACTTTACTTATTTCTGCAGCATTATTTCACCTGCTGAGTCAAGTACTGATGTTTTTTTCTTGCCTTGCGGTAGCTGCTTTTGTCCACGAAAACTTAACGTCCTCCCTTGAGTAAAGGACAAAAACCAGGTCTTTCAATGTCATCCTTGTCTCTCTCTCTCTCTCTTAACTTTATCTACATTCCAAACAAACATTTTTGGACGGTCAATCTGTTAAGACTAACCAATTACCGATCGTCTTTCTACTTTGATAAATCCATACGAAGAAGTCATTTCGTACTTCATACCTGTATAGTTGGCAAGCCGGGAACTACTCTTCAATCAAGACGTTCAGTTCCTGTAAAAACTTGATCAAACTTTTGGTTCTTTGTGAAGTGACGCTTTCGAAAGTCGTTTATCGATAACAACTCTTCCTCTATGATCTGCAAACGGTATCCTTCGGCTCGGAAGCTCATATCCTACTCAAGGCTTCAATACTTAAATTCTATAACCAAATGAGTTTAAGCTTTATGGTAATTCGTCAATCACGAATAATGTCCCTCATTTAAATCTTCACAACTCTTAGTGATTATAAAGCGTCCGCGCCATCTTACAGCGTTACAGAGCAAATCAGTGAGTCAGTGATAAGCTAATGTGATATGCAGCGCAGATCAAAAAGTTGCTTATTTAAATCTTCACTAGACTTTTAGTGACTCTAAAGCGTTCGCGCCATCTTACAGCGTTACAGAGCAAGTCAGTGAGTCAGTGATGAGCAAATGTGATATGCAGCAGAGATTACATCAACACTGCCGGTAAAAGTTGCTTGAATTAGGTCAGAGTAAAGGCGTGTTCTTCTTCTTCCCTATTCCATCGTTACAAGCATCGTGATCTCGGAGCGATCACAGCTCTCTCACTAAAATGCTTCACATTAGTGATCCTCTCGTAGGATACGCTAGAGTAAACGCGTTTTCGTACTTCTGTTCTGTCAGTATACAGCCAAGTAACTTATTCCCAAGAAGTTTTCTGCTTTCAAGGGAGTCATGCAAAACGTTCTTTTCAGGGTTAAACGAGTTGCAGCTGTGAGAAACCAATGGTCGACTTTGTAACGCATCGACGAATTGGAAAGACCAAATGGCGCTTCATGGAAAATTCCATCGGCCTTTATAAAAAGTCAGAATCTCTCCATCTTGTGGGCAGCATCTATGTATGTTAATCAGCCTCATTAATATTACGCAATATTTAGATAAGTGACTCCATTTCTGCGAAACAACTGCCCGAGTGTATCTAGCGTTCTGATTAGACTCCTCAGAACATCATTTTGGCAATTCACTATATCATTTTCTGACTAAACACAAAACTATCCACTCCTCCTCCCTTTCAAATCAAATCCTCCCTTTCAAAACAGCAAGACCAAAAAAAAATTATTCAATCAAAAATTCCATATGGTTAATTTAACATTGAGAAAAAATAAAACAAATTTGCACAACAATAACTCATTCCCCATCCATTGGCTTGTGACACACAGACCGAAGAAACCCTCCTCCAACAAGAAGGACGGACGGACGACATATCACAGAAGAAAAAAAAAAAAAAAAAAAAAAAAAAAACAATACAAAAACCTCGTACACCAACAAGAATCCCACTCTCAATTGTTTTCTAAAAGCAAATCATTAATCCCAATCCACAGAACACAAACAGACACACACAAACACACTCAACCAACACAAAACCCATCTCTCGCCAAAAATGGCCTAGAAACCAGAATGGCCAACGATCTACCACCGACCCCGCCTCAGCATCACAGCACAAGGCAAATAACATTTATTTAATCTCCATTGACTTGTAAGGGGCTGCAAAAAATAAAATAAAAATAAAAACAGGAAGAATAATCCATTTACTTTTCTCCCGCATGGACTCGATAGCGCAAGGACGAAAAAAATAAAACTGAAAGAAGCAAAAAAAAAAAAACAACAACTAAATAAAATAAAATAAATCAACAACAACCAGCTTAAGGGTATCGAAGAGGATATGATGACTTGGGAAGAGGAGAGAGGGGTGTGCTCGGTGAGGATAAAATACAAAAGTGGGCCATCGGGGCTGTGCGCTGCCACAGGAAGAGAAGCGAGAAATGCTTTTACATTCTTTTATGATAGTCCCATTAGATACGTTTAATCTTTCTCTTCTCGTTGCCAAAGGACAACCAAAAAAATGTATACACACCCACACAACGACTGACGCACACTCTCATGAACTCAATGAAGAGGAGTACACAAAAGCCATGCGACACACAAAACTACCAAGCGCATCATCATCAAATCGACATCCTCCCAGCGGAGTGAACGATACGAATAAGTGTCAAATGCTTTACCGTCCTTTCGTCCTATCGTCCACCCCCTATACCAACCTATACCAGGACCCATCGTCAGTCGTCGTCGTCGTCCTCATCGTCATCTTCTCATTCTCCTCATCTTGTTGGCTCCGGAAACGAAAAGAAGAACACAAAAAAAAAAGAAGAAAAAAAAAGAAAAAAAAAGAAGGTGAATAAAACTTGAATTGGATAACAGACATAACCCGAGGACTTCCTTTCTGGTTTCATCCCACACATAAATATACAACTTTATCCGTCGCCATCATCCATTGTAGTACGCCTTGCCAACGAATCTGTCCCCCGTTCCGCCCACTTCTGTTCTCAAGGATACAACAGATTACTGTCAAAGGACGAGACACAAGCGAGGAGTGTAGATGGTAGCAAACAGAACAGAAATAAAGGACCACAACAGCTACCACCAAAAGAGCATCATCATCTATTCAACGGAGCGTAAAGAGGTCCATCGACCTACTACATGGAATAGCAGAGGCGGCAAGGCGGAGTGGGGTGCTGTTTTTTTTTTTCTTTTTTCAAGCATAAAACAACAAAAGAAGACGATTCTGCTGAAAGTCCTTCTTTCCTTTCCCAGAGTGTGTCTCTTCCACATTACACAGCTTTGGTGTAAAAGTTGTGTTTCCTTGGAAAATAGATTTTCATTTCCCATCATCGCGCAACAATTTTTTAGCAAAAAAAAAAAAAAAGCTGAAGAGCACCTCTTGCCTTTATTATTTTCTTTTTTTCTTTATAAATTTCATTTGTAAGTGCTCTTGGGTGTCATTGTTGTTGTTTCTTCTTCTTCTTCTTCTTTTTGGGTGTATGTCCTTTTTTACGGCGTTATTTACTTCGTTTCGTGTTTGGGTCTTACCTTTACTTATCAGGTGTAGGTATACTTGAGATTTCAAAAAGGACTTTGTGATAAACTAGAGCTGTTATGATATCGCTTAGCGATGTGATATGATGTGAGGGGGTGCAATGATATTGAAAAGCGCAAACCAAATGGGGTGGGACTCGCTTCGAGTTTCAGTGATGGCCGAGATCACCATTGATCGTTCCATTAAAATCCACATTCTCTTTTTGGGTTGGCCTATTCGCAATGACTTCCCCTTTGTCCCCTTTGGTGTAAGTAAAGTAAAACAAGAGCTCTTACTTCCTAAAAGCCGAATGGAACGCGAAGCTTTTAACCATTTTCTTGCCCCAGAGCCAACCCTACGAGCGGATCACTAGTGTGAAGCAGGCTAGTGGGACAGCATCACGATGATCGTAACGATGAAAAGGGAAATAAAAGGGGAAAATGGCGGCTCAGAGAACTAGCTCTGGAGGCTGGTTCTGCTGACTTCAACGGTTTAAGTCTTCTCTGCACGATTAGCAATTGGCGGCACATCGTCTCATTTACACGACGTTGACATTCCTCAACTGTCAGCTAGAGAACAATCGCCTACCATGACTAGTGGGCCACGTACGATACGTACTGCAATCACTGCCCTACTTTCCAACGTCTGGTCATTTAACTCTTTTCAAAGCTACAAATGACCATACTGAGCTGAACTTTTTATTTTATTGCCTTTAAATTTTTTTATTAAAATGTTCTGCCAAATCTAAATACATATTTATTTGTTAAATGATCATTGACCTTTATGACTAATCTTTTTTTTTTCTTTTATTTTATTTGCAGGTAAGTTACCAAAAAAAGATGAAAAGCCATAATTTGATCCAATACACAATGGTGCCGTCATTTGTTCACTCTTCATAAAGAAATCAGATGGTGAAATGCATCCAAATGAACTGAAATGGTATCCCAGATGAGTAACTTCATCTTCTTTTTTTGTTCTTAGTTTTCTAGATAGGTCCACTTACGTTTTTGCCTATGTACTTTGCATCATGAAACGATATACATAACTCTGCTTATTCTCGTCGCGTCTAACAGAGGACCGGAAGCACTCCGTTGATTTCAAGTGCAATTTTAATATAGTCCTTTAATTAGCTTGTGTTCGCAGTTCGCACGCAGTTCACACCTCAAACAGGTTAACTAACTTGAGATATCTCTGATCAAGTCACGAAGGACTTGATGTCTTTTAAAAGATATGTATACCGTTTTTTCTTAGAATATGACCAAGAATCACATCCCAAGGTATGTAACACGAATAACGGAACACCCTTCGTAAAGGGTGTGCCAAGAACTAGTTTTTTTAAAAATCCAATTAAATAAACATAGTTAGGTTTTTAAGTGAAACATTTTTATAAACGTTGTGATTTGAAACTTGATGAAACGAAAATGCGTCACGAGAAGGAAACAAACAGATAAATGTAAAGGATTAAACTCAAGAGAGAATGACCATTGTATTGTGAGGATGCTTTTTTGTCAAAGGCTGAGGTAGGCTTAGTGGATCCAGGGTCTTCTCAAGAAGCAGCGAAAACTTAAGATTACTGAAGTTAGTTTTATTTCCGATATTCAAAAAATTTTATTTTATAATTTTTATTCAATGGTTTTAATATTTAATTATTAATAACGCTCGAGGTTCGGCTGGAATGTTGAATAGTCCGGAATTCAGGACTTGCTTCTCGGATGATAACCAGTTGGGATTTCAAGTTTTAGTATTCTGTTCGTATGGGTGAATGTTTCCTGTACATGTTCTGCGCCTTCGGTTCTTGGACTTGTGCTTATGCTGTGCTCTCGGTAATTCTCTCCTGGCATAAAAAAAAACTAAAGAAACAGTCAATGGTTGTTCTGAGGTAACAGGAGCCACTATCGACTATCAACTAAATTCACTACGAGGTAGCATTGAACACTAAACTCACTACGAGTTTGCGTTGGACTTTATTCGTGATGACTTCTTAACCTTTGTCCTGAGGCCAGACTTCTACTTTTACCCGAGTACAAAAATGAGTTTCTTATTCGCCCAATACCGGGAGCAGACTGACTCTTAACTCTTTAACCCGAGTACTCCAAAAAAGTAGCTCACTCGTCCACTGCCGGGACGCGGGACCAGACTGATTTTCATACATTTCGCTTCTTGCCTTAGGCTGCGCGCACAGTAGTGCGACAAAGCGATGAGATGCGAGAAGCATTTGAATGCGAGAAAAGTATTTATATGTTTTCTTATCCACGTGTGTACAGTGAAGCGATATTTTATGCGACACTTGCGAGTCTGTCTCAAGGTTCTTCGAAAACTGCTCCGATCAAAAAATTCATCTTCAGATGACGAATCCATATTGTTTTGACACAAAACACAACCGCACTTAATCGCTTTTACTGTGCGCACTTTGTCGCATCTAATATCGCTTGTCGCATCGCTTTTTGCAACTATTTTTTGACGATTCCCAACGGCTAATCGAGAAAGCAATTTTCATAGCAATGACTTTACTATTGGGAGGACTCACCACTTCCGTGCGAAAGGCGATACCCGTGGAAAAAATTTTTTTAAGCGAATGGTCCTGCGCCACCAATTGCCGAGTCAATTGAAGCCTATAAGATAGGTTATTTTAGGTTACAGTAGCTGTTAGCTCGACTAAGTAAGTAAGGCAACTTTCCGAGGTCTTTGTGCAGAATTCTCCTCGACCACTAGGGTCGAGATTTCAGCTGTTAGATCGGTGGCTAGACAATGTTCTGTGAGACCAAATCCTTTTTTATAGCAAATCTAGCAGACGCTTACCCAACTATGACAATGTTCCCCGCTCAGTAAGTAGCCGTGGTTTTTACATACTAAAGGATCGTATTCCATTCATCGCAACATGACCGACCAGGAAATGACCGGATAGTATGATACTTTTTGCGACAGCGCTTATTGATAGGTAAAAATATTTGTTAGAAAGAATTAACATCTTCCGTTTCATTGATTTATACGAAATAAGGCGACTGGTTGAAATATTTGATACTTTTTTTGACAGCTATCGAAGTCTTAATTCGGCTAGAAGGACCAATACGTCGACCGGTAATGTGCTTCTTAATCTTGCAATTAGGTTTAAGCATGGAGCACTGGCTTAAAGCCTTGCGCAAACCAATGCGGTGAGTGCGTGCGTGGGGATTTGACTTAACGGAATCGCATCGCACGCACTCACCGCATTGGTTTGCGCAAGGCCTAAATTATCAATACTTTCTTTGACAGCGATCAAGACCTTGGTCCAGCTCGAAGGACCAATACTTCGACCCCGTAATATGCTTCTTAATCTTGCAATTAGGTTTAAGCGTTTAGCGCTGGTTGAAATTGTTGGCACTTGTTTTGACGGTAATCGGAGGGCTTTAATCTGGCTCGAAGGACCAATGTTCCGACAATAAATGTGCTTTTGTAATTTGGCAATTAGGTTTAGACATGGAGCGCTGGTTGAAATAGTTAATGCTTTTTTTTAACAGCGATTGAGGCCTTTATCCGGCTTGAAGGCAATCTGGCAAAAATCGTGTGATATTTTGTCATTTGTCTGATTCAATTAACAGCAGACAACAGAGACTGATAATAACAGGAAATAGCTGTTACGAATCAAAATAGCATATGATTTAAAAAGAAACCACTAAATGTTTTCTTTAAACGTCACATAGATCCCTGCTTTGACTTGGACTACCTTGAAAACCAAAAACACGGTTGCTGAATGGCTTTGTGTCTGGTATCGACCGACCGCGAGGGTCATTGGTGTCTTAATACCTAAACATTGAAAGAGTTATCAGTATCACTTGCACTCAGTGGTAAAATGCTTTCTACGGTCGCTCTATCGCTGAGTGTATTAAATTTTGCCTGTGAAACTATTTAAATAGAGTTGTCAGTATCACCTCGTAGCAATCCAAGAGTCATGGGCCTGGAAGGGCCGAGTTCCTTGTCTTGGAAGGCTAAGGCTAGAACGGTCTGACTTACCTCATCATACCGAGCTCTTTTGCAGCAACTAAACTTGATCATTTCTGTAGTCAAGACCTGGTTGCGGCTATGGTGAACTACGAAACGAACGGTGAGTGGTAAACTTTCGTCGTTGCGTCAGTTTATTTTCCCTGGAACTCCATTTTACACCCTCCCTCAAGACAGGTTGTGGATTTCGTGGAGTTCTGTGAAAACCGGAAGTTGGGGCTTATCATGTGCTGTGATGCTAACGATCAAAACATAGTTTAGGGCAGCGTCAAAGGCATCTTCTTAGCTACATTCTGTCTTCTGACTTTGACATTAACAATGTTGGCAATAGGCCAACTTGGCTATACGAAAGGAAGTAATTGACTTGACACTATCTAACAGATATGCCAAGGAGATTACCAACTGGAAAGTTTTGCCGGACGTGTCACTCATGTGGTTCCCATTCATTTAGTTACAAGGAATCCTAGTAAAACTAATTGGACACTTTTCAACGATGAGCTCGGTAATTTCGTCAAAACTTTATACCTAAGCTCTCAATATCACAAAAAGTGGAAGCTGCAGTTCTAGAAGTGAATTGTGCCCTTACAAGTAGCTTGGAGCTGGCATGTCCAGCTAGACAATTACCTAGTAGATCTATGGTTCCGTGCGGTGGAACAGTGAACTACAGAAACTTCGCAGGGAAACCAGAAGTATTCTGAATAGGTCCCTCAAGACCAAATCAGAGGTCGACTGGAACCTGTATCGATCTAAACAGAAGGATTTTAAAAGGTTAATTCGAAGATCAAAGAATTGACTCTTACAAAGAATTCTGTGAAAGTATAGAAACACTCAGTGAGACTAGTCGACTTGCCAGAGCCCTTAAAAGGAGCAAGGTAGACAAACTAGAATTGCTCAAATAATCAGACGGTTCCTATACCGATTCCAAAGCAGAGTCTTATGCTGGAAACTCATTTTCCAGGAAATCAGATATCAATCGGGCCACAGCAATCTATTTCCCTTAGATCAGGTGAATCCGATAAATTCACTCGACTTAGTTGGTACACGTCATCGTTAGTTGTTACCGACGAAGCCATCAAATATGCCGTGGCATCTTTTGACAGTTTCAAGTCACCTGGCATTGACGGTGTTAAAGAGCCTAAATTATCAGCTCTCATCATGTCCACGCCGAGTATTTGTAGCCTCGTGCGGAAAAAGCAGGACGTTCACAGAGGAAGTGTTCCGCGATGTTCTCATCTTCTCCACAAAATTCACAGAGTGTGGTACCTATGCCTTTTTGGTATGTCTGCACCAATGGCAGCCTGTTATCTACGGTTGTATTCTTGACAGATCCAATCGTTGATTGAGGCCCTCAGTGAGGACCATTGCAGACCTGGCGACGGTTCACGTCCTGAGGAACCTGTCTGTGATCCTTGCCTAGCAAGTTCATCGGCGATTTCATGTCCAGTTATATGTGAGAGTCAGAAAATTTAGTCTTCCATTTAATTATCTCGACTCTCTACTCTCCATTCGCTGCAAGAATTGTCTTCAAATTAAAGTGCTTTACGTTGAGTTTACAACACCCTCAAAGTATTTTGAATTGCTTTCGGTTTAAATTAAATAAGTGACATAACATTTTGTCTTGATTTTAATAAATGGCTTCCCATCTCTGTTCTTATCAAAACGAGTAATGAGTCTTTTAAGAAAGACCATGAAATTTCAGATAATCCATCCTCGAAATAGCACAGCTCGTGGAACCAATTCCTAGTTCTTAAGCCTTCCCTACATTGTTTTTTTTTATTGATATCAAGATAATGATTGGAAAATCCAACGAGATTCTATAAGGATCATTGTAATGGCTTCCTTTGTCTCTCTGCTTGTTCCTTTTCGTGACTAAAATCCATTGTTAGAAATTGGTTTTCTTGTTTAGGCGCCAAACGATTTCCCATTATCATTTTTGTTTTGTATTTTACATTCCCTTGCAGAGTAATCCAAAATCAAATCAAAGTGAAATATAAAAAAGGAACTCCTCCCTCCCCCAGAGAAACTGTATCACAAAGTTATATTCAAGGATAAAATCTTATTTTACATCTAAAGGGGATAATACAAAGTTTATGTGTGTATTGGTTATGCTTTTTCTCTCTCGTTGTTCAACCGCCTCACGGTTTTGTTTACCAATTCAAAATAATATTCTTTTCCAGTGTTCAACAAAGCGTGAAATCAAACATCATCACTCATCCAGCAACGAGCACCAATATCCTCTTTAACCCTCGACTCTTTGTTTTCCCAAAACAAACACCACAACCACCCCCTCACTCTCTCACCCCTCCAATTTTTCCTTTTCGAAAAACAAACAAACAAAAAAATGAGGTGGCATCCACCCAATAATTCATATTTTCTCTCTCAACCCCTCAGATACCTACCTACCCGAGATTTCTTTTCGTTTTACGAACCTTATTTTCCGCCCATGCACGTATAGGTTAGGTAGGTGGGTATTGATTCCGATGGGCTGGCTGGTAAGGGTAAGGGGGTGACTCTTATTTTATATTTATTCTCATATCGAACGTTTATCGGAAGGGTCCCTTCTTCCATTGGCCTCTCAAACCGGACAACAATCTCCGCCGACATCCTTTGGTGTTTTTTTTTTTTTTTTTTTTTTTTGTAGTTAAATTTTGACGTGAAGCTGTTGTTGGTTTTTACTATTTATTTTTCTACTCGCATCATCGAACAACATGGTCACCGTCACACACATCGCATGGAAACTGTCCCTCCTTTGCATCGGACATTATTCCACCAGTCTCTAGATGCAGCAGCAAAAAAGAAAAATACGTAAAAGAAGTAAGAAAACTACGTGAAAGGATATTCTACGCTCTCTCACTCCCTCAGGCAAAAACACCGACCGGTAGCGGCAGCAATAATATAAAGAAAAACTGGCGAGTCCTGTGTACACACAGAAAACGATTGGTCCTTTTTGGTGCCGCAAAACAGGAAGAAAAAAAAATCCAAGCGCCGGATACATACCAAAAAAAATAAAAAGAAAAGAAAAAGAAAAACTCTTTCTGCTGGAGTCACCAGTGCTATGTTCCTCTTTTGGTGTATATATTTGTGTTCAGTGTTCACTCAACTTGAACTAGCCCCCGTGTCGTCCGTGTGCGGGCACGGCCATAACCATCCGACCATCCCCATCCGTCCGTCCATCCATCCATCCATCTAGCTATCCAGCCATCCATCCATCTATTCAATTCATCCAAAGGACTATGGACTACATTTTGCAAATCACACTCGGAAAAAAGAAAGAAGAATCTACAAACATCCGTCGTGTTATGTGTTCGCTTTTGGGGTTTTTCTTTTCTTTGTTGTTTTTACCATTTTCACCGCTGCCGCGCCACCCACGCGCCTCCGCCATTCCCCTCTGTCATTCCTTTGGTTTTTATTGTTCCTGTGATACCGAGAATTTATCCTCCGTCCTTCTACCTTCGAAGTTGTTGTTACTTTTTGATGATGATGATGATGATAATGATGATGATGGTGGTGGTGGTTTGAGGGTGGGGGTGAATGAGGTGGATGAAGAAGAAGATACCATCACATTCATTCCCTAATTCCCGTGGCAGGGTGACTTTAACAAATGGTTTTGAAAGGAGTGAAGCGGAGTCCTCTCTTTTTTTTTACTTCTTCTTTTTTTGCCTTAGTTTTTTTCGTGTTTTCCCATCTCGCCTCACTCCAGACACAACAGCCAACCCTTTTTTTCCATTCCAAACTGTGAACATGAGCTCTTTTGTGTTTTTTCCTGGCGGAGGAATTGTCTTTCTGGATTTTTTTTTATGTATTTTTTTAGGGTTGCCTGACAACCACCACCTCCCTGTGCCCCAACTGGCTTTTTTTTTCTTCCTCAGATTTTTTGCAATTGGCAAAAAAGAAAAAAACTGAATGAATATAAATTTGTGTGCTCAGGATAAAAAGAAATAAGGATCTGCTGGGATTTTTTATTTTGTGCTTTTTTTTTATTATTATTATTATTGTAACAGGACAGGGCACATCTGCTCTGTTGGTGGGTGAATTGGTTAAGGATTAGTAGATGGAGTCGGTTAATGGTGGAGGATGAGAACGTTGGGAGAGGGGGGTTGGGCTATACATAAAGGATTGGGGATCGTAAAGTGAAAATTGTGTCGGTTGGTGGAAAGCAGCTCTTGAAAAGGTGGATTTGTTCGATGAGATGGTAGGTGGGGAGGTAGGTGGTTGTGATGATGATGATGACGACGATGATAATGATGATGATGAGGAGAGTAGGTAGACGTAACCATGGTTAGGGTATATTTGTTCCCTATACAAAATGGATGATTGGTCGGTGTGTGCTGCGGTCCGGTATTTCGTTGTTCGACGATTGGTGTGGTTTTTAACAGAAAAACCACAATTGTTCGTGCGGAAAAGAATTTACACACACACACAGAGCACATAGCTCACCCTTAACCATAATTTAGTTTTGTTTTCCCGTGTTACTATGGTTGAAAGTTAGAATAAGTGGACTGGTTGTTGGGGGGGGTGGTTGGCCTGTTGGGAAAGAAAAATACAAAAAAGTGGTTTGGGGAAGAGAGAAGTTTCTTCTTCTTTTTTTTTTCATGATTAAGTGTAAGAAAGAAAGTTCTTGACTTTTTGTTTCCACACAAAGAAAATAAAAAGTTTCGAATCAACTTTTTCTTTTTGCGGTGGGGATGGGTGGGAATTGAATTGTTATTAAAGTGGAAACTATTCCCTGGAGTTGAGGAAAAGAAAGCAGCAAATACATAGTTAGATATGGTTCAATAAGCACGGACCAAATCTGTGGATTAAATGAAGCGAAGAATTTCTCAGAGGAACGAGGTCAATGTGGTAAAAGGGAAAAGTAGAGTTCGAACTGAATTATATTGGTAAAGTGATGGGCAATGTAAAAAACTAACCAGAAAAATGCTTCATTTTGGACAAGTAGAACTTGGTTCTTGGCAGCTTGATAAGTTTTAAGGGAAAACGATCAGATCGTTCCTATGTTGCTATGTTTTATTGACCTAGGAGCTGAGTTTGAGGACAAAAAATTGATGTAGGTACACAATTCAACTCGAACGTTCTTCTTTAGTTCACACATTACACAGTAGGGTGACTGTAGTAGGTAGTTTACCCAAGCGATGGTTTTTTACCGTATAGGTAAACCTACATCGAAATTGGTGTTGGACAAGGTTCAGAGCAGTATCTGCTTTACTTTTTCATGTACCTTAATCTAATCGAATATTTTGTTTGTTTGTTTGTTTGACTCAATAACGAACACCAACTCGCCATCTACCTCTACAGCTCAACATGTCACCCATTAACCTAAAGATAATTCGGTACAAAGATCTCGGCTTCGTTATCGCTTCACAGTGGGGCCTTAGAGCATTTCAAGTAGAACAACAATTTTGGGCGAATTATCATCTTTTTTGACGTATTTTTTTGCTAAAAACGAAGTTGCCTCATCTGTGGATCCCCAAAAACCCAATTCCGACAAGTCGAAGTATCCACAAAGAGTGGCTGCTAGGTGCAGATTGTTGAGTGGTGGCGCCATTGGAGCATTTTTATTCGAATACGAGGCTGGGAAAAATGTTTCACTCAACGGTGGTAGACAATTTTCTTTATTTACTGAAGCTGATCACATGGAATGGGGTACCCTCTGGTTCCTGTATGATGATGCGCCATGACACACAGAGCACAACCCATGCCACAATTGCGCACTTAATTCCGCAACCGTCTTGACGATGTCAATTGGATGCCTTGGACCTGCAATTCAACTCCTTTCGACTTTTTTTTTGTGGAGAACCGTGAAGGATCGATGTTATGCGGAAACGACTTGAGCATACAAATCCAATACTCAAGCAATCCGTGAGCTACAGCGCAAAAGCTATCAAAAATGTCTTCGAAAATTATAGTAAATAATGCGAAGCCATTTGAGGAAGTCGTTTGACCCTTGACCGACGCGACGTGACGTTGTTTTTTATAATTAATGGGAATGTTTGCTCTTGCTATCAAATTGAACGGGTTGATTCTGAAAACCGAATTCCCTTAGTGACCGTAGAAGCTCTCGACCGACCCGCCACATCTCCAGCTACTCCATTTCTGGATGGGTACACACCAAGACTCGGCTAATGCCCGTAGCATAATGATGAGCATGTCTGTCCGTTACGCGAGGCTCGAATCCCAGAAACATATTTTTCATAGTTTGTGACGTGGTTTTTGCTTTCCATCCGAGGTTTCGTTCGTCGGAATACTCAGGGTCTTTCTGAAGAAAAACACGAAACTTCAGGATAAGGTCTTCGTCTTCACCTTAAATGTAAAATCTCTTTATTTCAAACACAAATAAAAACTCTTAAAACGGTATAATTTGTAAACTTAAACTAGCTATTGTGACGTACAGTCTGTACGGTTGGTACTCGGTCGTAATAAACTTACGGTTTGATGCCTTACTGTTGATAATCCCTTGACCTGAAATAAAGAGAGATGTTCAGTTCTATTTACGGCCCCTTGGTGGCACGAAGAAACAACCAGGCAATAGCTCTGGTGGATCGGCAGGTTTATGTACGGCCCCTGGTGGCACGGAGGACGTACGTAATCTGCGAACTGAGGTTTTCCTTACAAAAATCCTATAGTACGCAATAATGGAACGGTTTTCAGTCGGAGAAATAAATAAAAGAATTAAAGTAGTTTCTTGCTGAGTTTTCCCTGTATATAGCTGCTTGCTTTTTGTCGTAGGAGGCAGAAACATGCTTTTTCGATGAACTTTAGGTTGCCTATGTAAAGGAACTATGTGTGAGTTATACTCGCCGTGTAAACGCTTTACTGTTCCAGACGTTTTTATTGCTGTTGTTTTGATGGTATGGCGATGATACATTTGTGGTTCAGTTCATGGTTCAGTGCTGTCGACTCCGAATGTACATTATGGTATGAAACATCAACGCTTCGTTACAGGTTAACGCTAATAAATAAATAAAAATAAATAAATAGGGTGGTGCAACAGAGCGAGGAGTCCCTGGGCCTAGCGCATTTTTCACAACCATGCCTTGTGAGGGACCTACAATTTTCTGCCGGTTGCGAACGGCTAATAGAGAAAGCGCTTTTCATGGCAATGAATAGTAACGGAGGACTTGCCAATTCCCTGCGAAAGGCGATACCCGTGGAAAAAACATATTTGCCTCTGTTGGGATTCGAACTACAAACCTCTGGATTAACAGGCGGACACGCTGTCCATCACACCACGGGTACCACGTAGATGGGCAACTAGTTTCCGGAAATCATTTTCCACTAGCCGTTGAATTCCCGATAGGTACTCGACTGCTAACCAAAGAAGTCCATTTGACGGGTGTAGCTTTTATCCAGTGAATTTAGCAAATAAAGAATCCGTCGAAAAATACACCTTGCCTTGGGGGATGTCCAAAACTTTCATGCTGCACTGCATGAACTGCGTCTAAATTTGTGCACCAAACAGTTGCTGTTCTGGATCTTTACCTTTGTAACGAAGTCTTGGATTAGACTAAATTAACAAGAATGTCGCCATCGCTGTCCAGGAAAGGAGTTGAGATTACTACATCAGAAAAGCCGTGCAAATTGATTGCCTTTGTTGGCTTTATTCATATGGGTAACTATACAACCAAATTCAATCCTTTTTCAAAGCAGCTGAAATTGGATAATCGCTGATCTGGAGGACTCGGTACTAATTGCCGATCCATTGTACTACCAGGGTAGCAGCTTTCCCTTTTTTGTGGTGCAGCATATTGAAATAAGGTGGATGTAATTTCGTATATAATCTCTAGAACGGCGTCAGATGAAACAGGGAGGTTGAAAGAAAAGTAGATGTCCAGAGCAGGTTTCGAACCCACGCATCCGGTCTACCTACTGAACACTCTACCACTGCACCACGGCCGCTCTTAAATCAACCTACGTAACGTAAGCTCACGAACGAATCACTAGTGTGATCCTTTCGAGATCACGTTGCTTGTAACGCGGGTTAAAGTAGAAAGATTTAGAACTTGTTAGTAATTTTATCAATGTTTTGTGACAAAACATTGACTATGAGGGCGTCAGTTATGCACAATTTCGGCATTCGTAGCCCGTAATTGCTACGACTGCGGGCTTGTGGAAGGGGCAAGTGTCCCTCTAAGCTTCGTGAGATGGAGCTTCCATGTGGCAAAATCTACCAAGTGGAAAGGGGTTGGCATAATTTGCATCTTTTTTTTCCTTGTGTAATGTGTATACGTCTAGTATAGGTAGTTTGAAAAAGTTTTGAATCTTCATCCATCCGTTTTTTGACGTGAAGAAGGGAGGTTTTTTAAAAAGGCAGTCAGCCAATGAGTACATTGCCTCCTGACACACTTAGGCCGCAAGGGCCCATTGTGATACCACAGAGATCAGCAAGTTAATCACCTACTGATCTCAGAAACCCGATGTAAGATTAACGAGTTGATCACTTATTAATCTTCCATTACGGGACTAGCCGGTTAATCACCCGCTAGTCGAACCAAGCGGAACTTTTAATGTATTTCGATAGACTTTTAGGGTCTACAATGTGGTGTTAGTATAGCGCCTTTGAACTTCGAACAACGCTAGTGGTTGTGGAGACCCTAGAAACTTCTAGGATGCGGTTTCCATTTTATTTGAATGTATTCCATAGCTGGGGGTGTTTAAACTGTTTCTTCATTGGAGTCTGCAAGTGGATGATCGGAATCCAAAAATTATTACTAAATTCAAAATTTCTTATTCCACTTTTGAAACTGGTTCTTTTAAGTGGACAAGCCTGGTAACAAAGTCACAAGTACATAGGAAGGTACTCACATTGTATTTTTCTGTTGTCAAATTGAAGCAAAGCCCTTAATTGAATTATAGTTTACCCTTCAACAATGTTTCACACAATAAATTGTGCTAGTCTCCTGTACTTCATATTCTCCCTACTCTATTGCCAACTTACTTTCCTAACCAATCCTACCCATACAAACCCCTTGGCTATTTGAAAGACTTAAACTGTCATCTTAACAAACGAGATGACCCATCATCCAATTTATCCTAATCAAATCTATACCTCATTCTTTTTCCTTTCCCTGCATCTCTCCCCATTTTTTAATCAAAATCAAATAAAAATTCCCTTACGCAAAACAATACATAAAAAAAGTATATCCTTTCCAATCCAATCCAATCCTATACCTATACGAGTATTTACCTACCTACCTACCTTCCTTAACCTAAACAGAATCACCCAAACAATAAACATCAGCCAGCACAACGAACCATCCAAAGAAGAAGAAGAAAGGGGGAAAATAGAGAGAAAAAAAAAATAAACCCAAAGATACTGTTAGCAAATACTTAACACCATCACCCTCTTGTGGTCTATCGCTAGAAATAAATCCTCAATTTACAAACATACCATACCTACTCAACCAACCACCTCCTTTTTTTTACTAAGATTTTTGTTTTTTAAAAGAAACCCTCTTTTGCCAACAGAAAATGAAACCATTTTGCTCGTTTTGCCCTTCACCTCAAGCTGCTCTAACATCCAACGAAACGACGAGCTCTTATAAATTACACTTAATCCTACTTTCCATTCAACCAATTCATCCGACCGACCTTCACCTTTCCATAAAGGGGTGGAGCAGGGGTGACACAATAACGATTCGTCCATTTTTTTCGTGTTAAAGTATTTTTTTTTTTTGTTATGTTCTTGCCTCTTCTACCTCAGTTCGTTCCAAATCCTTGGCTATTGATCAAATAAGATTACCAACAATCAATCCATTGTACACATGACTGATCACTTAAAAGAAATCAATGACCATCTCCATCCCATCTCCTCAGGGAGTATAATAAAATGGGAAAAACGAGAACTATACAAACTCGTACATCGTACATCTCACATCGTCTCTACTATATCGTCCTTCACGTGTAAAAAAAAAGTTTTCTTCTTCGTTTCACTTCCCGCCGCCCTCTGGCCCATCTCACACTCATGTTCTATTCATGTCCATGTCAGAATGTGGTAGCATAAACAACCAAGCAAGCCAAGGGGAGGAAGGAATTCCTGTGTAAACGTTTTCCTTTTTCTTCACCCAAGCCCATGTCAGTTAAAGCAGGGGATGGCTGATGTTTCTCTCGAAACAAAAACAGTCCCCTTTTTTCATATTCTTGTTTCGTGTAAAATGGTTCTATTTGTTCCATTAGGACATCAAAGATTGTGGCAAATGAAATTGGCAATGGTCCTTCGTCAACCCTAAATTGCCGCTGAGAGAGAGCAAAAAAAAAAAAAACACAAAACAAATCCCTGACGAAGTATAGAAGACACAAACACCAGAGAATCTGATTTTCAACCCTTGCCCTTGTTCGCATTCGCATACTTGTAGTATTAATAATATTGCCACCCTTCGTTTCATAAATTATGTCTATAAAATTGTTGAGAGATACCGGGTAGTTTTGGTGGGAATTATGTCCGTTACCGATATATTGGCGACCTAGGGGCTGATGATGACTTTTCGCATTTCTTCGTGAGCGCGTTTAATTATAAAACTTTCATCCCTTTGTCTATGACTTCTTCTATCGTATGCATGCATATTTGTTGAATGACTGACTGACAAGTCATTTCTTATCCTTTCGGAATCTTAAACCACTCCCGTATCCCTTTCATGAATACCTTTTCGTGAACTTATTCAACAAAGAATGAAGTTTTCTTTTGTCAATGCCGACATTCTTCGTTTGTCTGAAAAAATGTGTTGTACAACGCAAGTTTCAGTCGCACAGACGTGCTCATAGTAAAAACAGAGAAATATAATGTAGTTTTGGTTGTTGTCGCGACTAAATATTGGTGAGTGTCTGTGGTGGCAGGTTTGAATATAGGATTGGATTTTAACAACGTTCTTAGATCGATGAAGTTTCTAAGTAACCGATCTGTTCTGAAATTTGAATGGTGGGGTGGGTTTCGTTAAGGCATTGGCGTTGAGAAGAAGATGGGATCCGTTTACACGATGCTTACACCTGTGTCCGGTTTGAATATAGATTTGGATTTTAACAATGTTCTTAGATCGATGAAGTGTCTAACTAAGCAATCTGTTCTGAAATTTGGATTGTGGGTTTCGTTAAGGCATTGGCGTTGAGAAGAAGATGGGATGCGCTTACACGTTGTTTACACCTGTGTTCATGTGAAAACTTAAGACATGAAATGAGATATAAGTAAAAAGGTGTTTACAAGTTTGAAGGGTCAATTATTCTGAGATCTGGGTGTTGGCCTTCGTTGAAAGATTGGCGTTGAGACAGGTATGGGATGCGTTTACACGATGCGATCACATGAGCTCATTCATTAAATTTGAAATGAGATTGAAGTAAAAAGGTGTTTTGAACTTGTTTGAAAGGTCGGTGATTCTAAAATTTGGGTTTCGTTAAAGGATTAGCTTTGAGAAGAGGATGGGATGCGTTTACACGCTGCGATCACCTGTTTACTCATTAAAACTGAAATGAGATTTAAGTAAAAAGGTGTTTGCGAGACGTTTAAAGTATCGGTAATTCTGAAATTTGGATTGTGAGTTTCGTTAAGGGATTGGTGTTGAAAAGGGGATGCGATGCGTTTACATGATACGATCATCTGATATTTGCTAACACAAGAAATTTGTAATGGGAATAAAGTAAAAATTTGTTTTGCTACACGTTTGAAGGATCGTTTATTCTGAGATTTCTATGGTGGGTTTCGTTAAGGGATTGACGTTGAGTAGAGGATGGGGTACGTTTACTCGTCGCGATCTTTTGCACGTGCTAACAGAAGATATTTGAAATGAGAATGATGTAAAAGAGTTTGAAGGATCGCTTGGCTTATGGGATTGTGGAATTTATAGGATACTGGGTTTAAAAAAATCAATGGAATGTTTAAACACAACGCCTTTGTACTTGTTGTTATGTGTCTATGTAGAAATTTGGACAAAGTAAGAAGAAAGAAGGTGTTCAAACAGTTGATAACTAGTGTTTACACGTTGAATTTGACATTTTAAATGTGATGGTGGTGAGAAAAGAAAGTGGCGTGTGTTTACACGATGGGTCCCTCTCTGTGCATTATTGAAAATTCTTCAGCCACTACCATTTACATAAGAAAGCTCGAAATGCAAAAGGTGGTTAGTTAGTTCCCTCCTACCTGACTAGCTGGCCAGCTGGCTACACTCATGAATCTAGAGACCCGCTCCACTTAAGCGTGGATCTAGTTGGTAGCTAGATATCAAATACTTAGTTTGTAAAAGTTCAACATTTTAGCTATCGCGATACGTCAAATAAATTTAAGAATCCCCAATTGATTCGATCAGTTGAAGGGGGGTTCAAGGTCATGGGTTCAAACTCGGATCTTTTTGTAGGCTTCATAACTTTTTGTGCTTCCTGGACATTGAGATCTTTGCTTTGATAACGCGATCGGAGATGAAGTTTTCTTTGACGAGTACTACTTTTCGAGAGCTGGGGCTGGAATTGCCGCACACGTGATCGAGTAATACGTGACTGAATTATGTGCTTTTGGCATTATTCCTCGGGTTATCGAGCACTTTAGGACAACAATTTGACATTCTCTCATCAGTATTTGAATGTTGTGCAAATCTGATGTCAGCACCTGTGCCCAATGCCCATTTTCTAATCGTACTAATTTTTTACCCCGAAACCAATACATCTCCTTTTTCAATTTTGTAATCTCAATGAAAGAATTCCCACCGAACACCGAATGTGAGATCTCGACGTTCTCGGGGGAAGAAAACAAAAAGGAAAGTTTACGATGCGCCAGGCGGAAAAAGAAAATTCTCATTAAGCAGAAGCATTGAACAAAATACATACAAAAAAAAAAGGTTAATCCCTTAAACGAGCAAAGGTAAGGGTATCCGTCGTATAGCCCTATCCATGGGTTGGAGATTGTTAGAGAAAAGCGAACGACGAAAATCATCATCACATCACACTTCAGTTGAGCACAACGAATCGGAAGGACGATAGTCGGGCGATGCTTGAAAGGAGTGAAAAAGTATGTTGAGGTAAAGAGTGCGGAGCGCACGGTGCAAGGCGCGCGACGTGCGGGAGCTCAAGTTAAAGCTTTTTACAAGGAAAAAGAATCCTTGCCAATTCAGACACAGCCAACCCAACCGACAACGACCCTTGGGACTACAACAACGACAATGATGACTGCTACGACGATAAAGATGAACTCAGTTGGTGGAAGGAGTAAATAAAAAAGAAAGCAAAAAGAAGGAGGGTTGCGAAACAAAAAAAAAAAAAAAGAAGCAAAACAAAAGGAAAAAACATTTTTGCTAAAAAAAGGCATCCCCTAACGTCCTCGTCGGAACAGCCAGGATATTATATCGGATGTGGGTGAAGTACGTTTTGAGTGTGATGTGATGATGATGAAGATGACGATGATAGGATGCCAAAGCATGCAGCAGGCAGGCAGGAATCATCATCATCATCATCATCATTGCCGCCGCCATGCCGCATAAAAAAATACGGATGTCAGTGATGGAGATGGAGTTGCTGATAGCGAAATGACGATAGAAAGAGTAGAGGAATGAGAAGGACTACCCCCTGCTGCTGCCTATACATTCAAGCTCATATTATGCTTCTGGGCATGTTGAAATATCTTTCTCTTCTCATGGTAGAGGTGAAGAGGAATAAATTATCGTAGATTCATCTGATTTGGAAATGATTGAATTAGGCACGTTTTCAGCTACAAAAAAAAGCAAATCATGAGATGGAACAAAAAATACACAACGACAATGGAGAAGGAGACCACGAACCAGAGAGGCAAGGGGGTGCTAGCAACCAACTACACACGCTGAGTGGGAGAGTAATTAGGTTAAGTTGCTAGACGCGATTAATTTTAGGTATGTAATGACAATT
Source organism: Melanostoma mellinum (assembly GCA_914767635.1). NCBI lineage: Eukaryota > Metazoa > Arthropoda > Insecta > Diptera > Syrphidae > Melanostoma > Melanostoma mellinum. Next base: position 183,337,633 of record OU612060.1, read on the forward strand.
TTCTTTTTTTGTTTTTGTTACTTAACTTCCTGTTGAAAGGGATTATGTGGGGTGGATGTCTCTTTAGTGAGTAGGTACGTGGGTACTTATCTCTGCGGCTTCATTAGAAGCTTTACCAACAAATTAAAAGTAAGATGTGCAATTGAGGGCTGTAGAATCAAAAACTTTATTTGGTTGCTTGACTCTTTTGCGTCTTTGGCATACTTTATATGTGGCAAGACATGGGGATGGGGGTGAGGAAGGCCTATTGACAGTTTTTCACAGTCATCTGTGTGTTTCGGTTGCGAAATTTTCAGGTGCAAATTTGTAATGGTAAAACTTAAGTTAGCTTCACCAAGCCACTAGAGGACGACTAGTTTGTTTATTAAGTTCGTATTCCTATTCAGATCGTGTGTGTTCAAGGCTGAAATAGGAAGCTTCTTGGTAAGAAAGAAATAAAACTGTTTTGCGTTTGCAAACAGGGTGAGCGTGGTGCAGTGGTAGAGTACTCATTAGATAGGCCAGACGCGTGGGCTTGAATGCCGCTGTGGGCATCTACTTTTCTTTCAGCCTCCCAGTTTCATCCGTACGCCCCCCTTGAGGTCATATGTGAAATTGCAACCTCATTATTTTTCCATCTAGTGTACAACAAAAAAGGGGAGGCTGTCACCTGGTTAAACAATGGACCGGCAATCAGGTCTGAGTGCTCCAGTTTTTATCCTAAACTTCTTTTTTTTTTTTTTAATCTGGTTTGCGTCTAGAAAACTGACATAAGTCTTAACACTAGAAATTTAGCTTACTTTTAAAAATCTGACGCAAGTATGAAACTCAGCCTAGCTTCTCGAAATCTGAATTGCGTTTAGAAATCTGAGAAAGCGTCTGAAAACCTGATATGCGTTCTAGGTGTCTGGTTTGCGTCTAGTGACTTTGCTTGAGTTTAGAATCTTGACTTGGCTTTTAAAACTTGATTTGATCTTACGTTAGTCTAGAAAACTTGCTAGCTTTTAGTAAACTGGATTTATTTTACGTCTAAGAAAGTGGATTGCGTCTAGAAATCTGACTCGTGTCTAAAAATCTGACGCAAGTATCAAAATCTGGTTTGCGCCTGGAAACCTGGCTTCCGTCTAGAAATCTGACTTCCGGGTAGAACTTTGACTTGCGTCCAGAACTTTGACTTGTCTAGACATCTGACTTGCGTCTGATTTGGTACTGCAAAGCTGTCTTGCGTCTAGAAGGCTTCATTGCACTGAATCTGAAGGTGGAGCTTATAAGCTGCCTTGTGTCTAGAAAAATGTCTGTCGAAACTTTGCGTCTGGTGAACTGGCTTGCGTCTAGAAAGCTAGCTAGGAGCTAAAGAATTTGAATTGCTTTTAAAGATTTGATTGGCGCCTAAAAATCTTACTTGCTACTAGGAAACTAAGTTGCTTAAATAAAATGGATGTAGCTTGTCCTGATTTGCGTCTGGAAATCTGATATGCGTCTAAAAACCTGACGCGAGTATGAAAGTCAAACTTGCGTCTAAAAACTGATGCAAGTATGAGAAACTACCTAGCTTCTGGAAATTTGACTGGCTTCTAGAAGACTGTTTTTCATGCAGAAAGCTAGGTGCAGATTATAAGTTAGTTGCGTCTATAAAAATCTATTGTGTCTAAAGCTGGTTTGCATCTAGATACTGACTAGTGCCTAGAAATCCCTTTTATTACCATAAAGATCTAAATTGCGTCCAGAAATCGGACCTGCGTCTAAAAATCTGAAGCAAGTATGAAAATCAAACTTGCGTCTGAAAATCTGACGCTTGTGTCTAGAAATCGGACCTGTGGTTGCGTCTAAAAATCGAACGCAAGTATGAAATTTTAACTTGCGTCTAAAAATGTGACGCAAGTATCAGAATCTGCTTTGTTTTTTGAAATGTGACTTGCGACTAGAAGACTTGCATCCAGAAAGTTAGGTGGAGGTTATAAGCTGGCTGCGTTTGCGTCTACAAAAATTTATTGTGTCTAAAGCTGGTTTGCGTCTAGTGAACTGACTTGCGTCTAGAAATCCTACTTATTACAAGAAAACTGGCTGTTTTCATGAAACTGGATTTAGCTTAACCATACAAATCTAAATTGCGTCCAGAAATTTGACCTGCGTCTAAAATTCTGACGCAATTATGAAAAGTAAACTTACGTCTGAAAATATGACGTTTGCGTCTAGTGAACTGACGTGCGTCTAGAAATCCTTCTAGTTACTAGAAATCTGGTCTGGTTTTTTTCAACTGGATTTAGCTTGCCCATAAAAATCTAGTTGGCGTCCAGAAATTGGACCTGCGTCTAAAAATCTGAAGCAATTATAAGAACCTGGCTTACGTCTGGAATTGTGATTTCCGTCTAGAAATCTGACTTACGTCTGAAAATCTGATCTGCATCTGGAAATCTGGGAAACTTCTATAGGACTATCTTGCGTGTTGAAGAGTGTCTTGCGTTTTCAAGACGGTTTTGCGTTGTCTTGCGTTAACAAGACTGTCTTGCGTTTACAAGACTGTCTTGCGTTTACAAGATTGTCTTGCGTTTACAAGACTGTCTTGCGTTTACAAGACTGTCTTGCGTTTACAAGACTGTCTTGCGTTTACAAGACTGTCTTGCGTTTACAAGACTGTCTTGCGTTTACAAGACTGTCTTGCGTTTACAAGATCTAACCTAACCCTTGCGTTAACAAGACTGTCTTGCGTTTACAAGACTGTCTTGCGTTTACAAGATCTAAACTAAACCTTTGCGTTTACAAGACTGTTTTGTGTTTACTGTCTTTTTTTAGTATCTAGAAGAGTGTCTTGTGTTTAGAAGACGGACTTGCGTTTAGTAGACTGTCTTGCGTTTAGAAGACTTTGCCTTTATCCATTTAATCATACAAATCATGGCACACAAATTTCATGCAACGACAGCTGAGTTGTAATCCAACTCACGTCCCAATTCATTCTCAGCAAATTTTCAATTTTTCCATTCCGAGCTCATGAACACAGTGAGATGCAAATTGCCGCCAACAAAATGAAAAAGAATTAAAAATATTAAACCTCTACCCATAAAAAAAATAACAAAAACAAAAAATCCTTGCAGGGATATAGAAATGATAAAACAAAAAATATAAAAAAAAAAAAACTGCGACAACAGTTCAGTGAGTGGAAAAAAAATCTAACCCACCACCTTTGATGTCAAAAAGATGTGCGTAAATTAACTGAATGCACATGAGTTTTTAGAATCATCCAAACAAAAAAAAAAGACCAGAGCAAAATCTGGAATACTTTTTACCATCCAACCGATGCTGTGCATAGGATGCCTCTGTATCCAGTCTGTCATCTATTGCTGCATGAGTGGTCTGTCGACAAAAAAAAGGATAAAAAAGGAATAGGAAAATCATAGCAAGACTCTTTCGATTCTCCCCCTTTTTCTATGGTCAATACGCTGGGCTGACTCCAGTTCGTTTTTTACCAATTTTTTTTTGTATCGTTCGTTGTTGTTAGGTAGTTTTTCGGTTTTAAAAATCATAAATGCGGAAATATGCCTTTCGCAATATCAGAGGTAACTTAGGTATTTGGATTTTGTTCATTTTTTGTTTTTTTATTTTGATTTTTTTTTTTTGCAAACTCACTGTTGTCAGTATCTATGGTTTGTTATCTTCACTTGGCAATGATAGAGGGTGGAGTCAGGTGTACTTCGTTACGGTATAAAGATTTTAGGATGAAAAAAAGCGAATGGATCTGAAATTGAAATGCATTGGAAGAATGCACATAGATTCATAGATTCAAAAAAAAGGCACGATTTTGCATGGATACGAAGTTGGATTCTCTTTTCAAATTTTTTGAGGTTTTATGTTGCATCCTTCGTGTAGAAAGACTGGGCTTGCTTCATTCATTCTGCCATTGAAATTAGAACTTAAAATTGTCTATCAATGTCAGGGATCTCGTGTAAGTTTGGCTCTTTACAGATTAATTTTAGCTTCGATTTTAGTATAGCTGGTATGTCAATCGAAGTTCTATGTGGATGAAAAACAAAGTTAAAGCGACATCCACGTGTAATAATACGATCCTGAGGTGATATATGCCCCTGTTCTGTAACTCGCCTCGGCGATAGACAGTTGAAAATAGAACGAAATTCTATGAATTTACCAGGATTTCGTTCTATTTTCCAAGGTTTATCGCCTGCTTTTATCGAGGCGATACTTACAGGACAAGGGCACTAGTTCGACTGTTTCATTTCTGTTTCATAAAATAATAAACTAAAAATAGCATATCTGGCTATTACGTGGGAGTTCGAGGTTCCAATCCCAGAAACATAAATCTTTTCCAATGAATATTGCCTTTTCGATAGGAATTAGGAAGTCCTTCGATATTAATTACACTGCCATGGTGAGCACTTTCTTACTTCGCCCTTCCGGATTGGCATGAATTTATAGAGCCTTGAAATGTGTTAGATCTCGCAGCTCCCTACGAACCGTATTCATAAATATGGTCTTAAAATCCTAATTGTTTTATCATAAAAAATATACAAAACGCAGCATGTAAATGGGCGTTTGGTACAGTAAATCCATATTATTGACGATACTCGAATTAAATTGGGTGTAATTTAATACTCGTGGTGTAACGGACGAGGCAGAAAGTTTAGTTCTTAAGCCCTTGTCGATTTTTCGTAAAAAAAACATACAAAACTCATCGTGTAAACGGCCGTTTAATAAAGTAAATCCATGATATTGACGGTGTTCAGATTGTAATCGGTGGAATTTAGTACTCGTGTCTTAACGGTTAACTCGTTGGGCTGTAAGGCAGAAGTTTTTTCGTCTATAAACATACAAAACTCATCGTGTAAACGGCCGTTTGCTGAAGTAGATCCGTGTAATAAAAGGTGCTTGAGTTGAATTGGGTGTTTTTCGTTTAAAAAACATACAAAACTCAACATGTAAACGGCAGTTCGATACAGTATATTATGACTATTTACGATGCTCGAATTGAGCTAGGTGTAATTTAGTACTTGCGGTGGAAGTGCTACAGGCATTGTACTATACGACAGAAAGCTTGGTTGTTAAGCCTTTATCGTTTTATCGGATAAAAAAAAATACAAAACTCACCGTGTAAAAGGCCGTTTATTAAAGTAAATCCATGGTGGAATTTAATACTCGTGTCGTAACGGTTAACGAGTTGGGCTGTAAGGCAGAATTTTTTTCGTCTATAAACATACAAAACTCATCGTGTAAACGGCCGTTTGCTGAAGTGATCCGTGTAATAAAAGGTGCTTGAGTTGAATTGGGTGTTTTTTCGTTTAAAAAACATACAAAACTCACCGTGTAAACGACTATTTGGTAAAGTAAATCCATGATATAAATAGTACTCTAATTGATGTCGGTTCTATTTAGTCGTACCGTAAAGGTTAACCCGTTGGCCTATACGGCAGCAGGTTTGAGTCTTTATCGTTTTTTGTCTATAAACATACAAAAGTCACCATGCAGTTTGATACAGTACATCCATACTATTTACGATGCGCGAACTGAACTGGGTGTTATTTAATACTCGTGGTGTAAGGGTTAGAACGTTTGACTATACGGTAGAAGGCTTGGCTGTTAAGCCTTTATCGTTTTATCGAATAGTAAAAAACATACAAAACTCACCGTGTAAACGGCCGTTTTCTAGAGTAGATCCATTGAATTAAAGGTGCTTTAATTGAATTGGGTGTCTTTTATTTGAAAACCATACAAAACTCACTGTGTAAACGGCCGTTTGCTGTGGTAGATCCATGTAATAAGTGGTGCTTGAATTGACCTGGGTTCTATTTAGTCCTGGTGGCGTAAGAGTTAACCCGTTGGACTGTAAGACAGAGGGTTTGATTTAAATCTTAGTATTATCCAAATCACAGGCAACTCTTCTCGCCAGGAATTACTAACCGCTCGATTCTGACCGAACAGTCACAAGTCACAACGTTACCTGACTTGCTAATGGTGAGTCCACAGTATGCCTATTGGCATTAATCGGCATATGTGATCAGAAAATCAGAAGTGTGGATGCACCTTAAAAACCATATATCAATTTGAGTATTGGGTGAGAAGTTGTGACTTGACTGGAACACTGTGGCTTGTATCAGTGCTGTGAATGGGGCTATAAGTCTTCCAGTTGCTATATACTTCCTTGAAAAATTGTCTCAGGCTAAGAGTGTGGTTACGGCCAAAGCTAGCAACCAAGAGTTTGTCCACGCTTTCGATCGCTTTCGTGCTGCCCCACGTTGTTTTGGGCTGAGGCACTAGTGCAGTTCATCAAATGTTGTATGAAAACCTGTAACTTGATCATAAATCACGGCTTTTAGTATTACCACTAGTTAGAGGGACCCCACTAGCTCACGATAGTTGGTAAGCTAACTCGAATTTCTTTTAAAATCATGGACCCTTGTCAGCTAGGTAAGTCTTTTATTTGCTTAGCCTCAGCCGTAACTATAGCCTTATTGTTTTGGGAGAAAAAACTATAGGGTGTAACGGTTACTACGTTCAATAAAGTAGATCCATGATATTGACGGTGTTGAAATTGAAATCGGTGGAATTTAGTACTCGTGTCGTAAAGTTAACCCGTTGTGCTGTGAGGGAGAAGTGTTTTCGTCTTTAAACATACAAAACTTACCGTGTAAACGGCCGTTTGCTAAAGAAGATCCGTGTAGTAAAAGGTGCTTGAATTGAATTTGGTGTTTTTTCGTTTAAAAAACATACAAAACTCACCGTGTAAATGGCAGTTCGATACAATATATCTATACTATTTACGATGCTCGAATTGAACTATGTGTAATTTAGTACTCGTGGAAGGGCTACAGGCATTGTACTATAAATATAAAGATCATCTACTTCTGATTGGATGAATAAATCGTTGGTTTCAGCCCCTGTATCGAAATATTTATATCTTAATGAAATTTTCCTGAATTTCAGTCCATTCTCATGATCTCCTTCCTCCTTCTTTGACGTTACGAGTGTCGTGATATCCAATGGATCACAGCTCTTCCATCTTCAAAACTAATGATCCGGCCGTGGAGCTCGCCCCGGGCACGATAAATGTTAAAACGGAGGGCATAGGAGCATCCAATAAAGCTCCAAATTATGGTCGGTTAGCCTTCTTCTTGTTATATTCAACAAATTTCAAAAAAAAAAAAAAAGGGACAAGATTGCTCTGTGCTTCAAGCTTGCTACACACTTCCTCTTGAAGTAAACATCTGACAGTAGAAAAGGTGAAGTTTTGATTGCTTCCACCGGTGAACACTCATAAATACCATCAGAATATTTCAGCCACAAACTTCTTTCTTTCTTCTTTGAACTTTTAGAGTTTTGCTTCGTGAAATGCACGAGTACCCGTTCACTTGTGATGCTTGTGATCGAAAACTCCTCATTTTTTCCCTTTTCACTGTTTCACGAGCAAGTTCACGAGTAAACAAAAGTGTCAAGTTTGTTTGGTCTTACGACATGGTTCACACGTAGGTACCTACTAGCTACTAGGCCTTTCACGGTCCTCGCTGTACCGTTCCTAGCACCTACACCTTCATTTTGTAAAGTTTTGTGAAGGGATTTGGTTTACAGAAGTGTGAAAATGAGTTTTTGTAGGTACCTAAATAATTGATTTCTTAGTTGAGTGAATACAGCTGATGTTCGCTACAAATCCTTAACGAATAAATTTAATTTAAACTTTGCATAGTTTCAGGCTGGTGGTAGATATAACCTATTTTGAAACTAAACTAGGGCCCTACCCCGCCCACACTGTCTGATTGTTTTCAACTAACATAAGTACACCACAAAACTCCCAATCATGTCAATTAGTGTCTCAAATAATTAGACTTAAATATCAACCACTAGGTATGTACTTATGTGTCATTTTATTGATACACTCCCTCTACTCACTTTTCTCTTTTTTTGTCCCCCGTCCTCTCTTTCCCTTTTCGGTAACATTTCATATTTTATTTATTTATAATGTGAACTGTCCCGTTTTTAGTGTTCACCCTTTTCCCCCTCTCAAACACCACCCACTTGTTACCCATCGACCCGAAAAATTCCAATCCCATTTATACCCATCATCATTGTCGTCGGCAAAGGCACTCAACCACGGTTTCCGTTTAACTACACATTAATCACGTGTTCGTGTGCCAATGCCAACCACCATGAACATCTCTTCGTCGTCGTCGTCGCTCCGAGCCCGTCGCCGCCACTCGCCACGCCACCACGGGCTGTGCGGTGCGGCATCACCGCACCACTGTGCCGATGTTCCGCTCCAAGCATATCAGAAACTGACAAACCAAAATAAATTTAATTTATTTACACATTACAATGTGGTGTTCTCATTTTCAATAAATTGAATAATACGGTTTGCCTCGACAAAATTCCCCAGTAACACCAACCACACACGAGGCCGTCGAATCCGAGCTGACGAGAAGGACGAAGGACAATACAATATACAAAATACAATACAGAAACATAAAGAGGAGAATCATTATTTGGTTTGCTCTTTGCCTCCTCTCTTCCTCTCTCGATCTCTGTCTCTTCGTGATTCGTGTGTGTGAAACCAAAGCACTACCACTGATAAACCAAGGAATTACTTCTATTTTCCTTTTTCATTTGAGGTGAGACGTGAGAGAATGTGAGAATAGCCTTGCGTATTGAACAAACAAACAACCCCTACCCTATGGTTTTCTCTTAACTTTGAACTTTCTCTCTCTCTTTCGCTCTTTGGATTGAATGAATCCTTGTTGTTTGGTTTGATGATGAATCCTTGCCTCTTACTTATATTTTGTCCTTTGTGCTGTTCGGTTCACGAAGCGCGTCCTTTTGCCAGGCATAAAATTATAAATAATAAAAATTCGTCCTTCGCACCAGCGCTCCTCAGCGTCGTCGTACCAAGGTTCTTCGAAGTAAATTGGTGTTTCTTTATTTTTTTCCTTAATCTCGTATGATAAGTGATTATCCTTTAATTTTTGTTTGGGCACTTTGGCCTCTCGTCTTGTGTGGGGGAAACCGTGATACGCCGCCGGGAAAAGAAAAGGAAGAAAAATAAAAACCTGAGAAGAATAAAAAAACAACTAGAAAGTGAAATTCCCACGAAGGAAAAAGAAAAGTAAACTAAACTCCGCGCGGTTGGTAGTGTCCTTTGTGAGATTTTCTGTGTTGTGTGTGAGTGTGCGTTTTAAGTGAACTCGTATGCTTGGGGTGATTATATATCAATTAATTGCGCTTATCCGTTACCGGGAATTAGATGATTACCTTCCCTTAACAAGAAAAACACAAAATGCTATAGCTGCTCATTCAAATGTCCTTTTTCATGTTCTAGGGATCAGGGGTAGGGGTAGAATATTTCCGTGTAATTCCATTTATAGTCCCTTTTTGCAATTGAAATGCACGCACTAAAACCAGTGTTTGTGTTCATAAGGGCGAAAGGAGACGAACGAGAGAAAAATAAGAAATAGAAAAAAGAATAAAAAAAACACGTCTTGAGTACGTACGAATCCTTTTGTGTGCCATGAAGTGCAGCAAAGCGAGAAAAAAAAGGAAAATGCATGAAAACCCGATGCTCCTTTCCACCGGGCGAACCACACGACAAAAAATAAAAAGGATAAACCCCAGCAAAATAGCAGGGAAAAATGGAAGGAAAAAAAACGACGTTTTCCCCAGTTGCTGCGATCCATTACGTTGCTAGTTGCTGGCGCTGCCACCCTTCCTCCAACACCAGAAATCCCCTCCCCTCCCCCCGTGAACACAAGAAGTTTTTATTTTCAATTTTCTTCTATTTTTTTGTTTCCACTGCCGCTGCTGTTTCTGGTGCCTGTTCACTCGGTTTTCCTCCTCTTCGCCCACTTGGTTGGACATTTTTATTTGCTTGTTTTCATTTTCATAAAAAAGAAAAAAATGAAAGAAAATATAAAACAACGAAGGAAAAATTTAACTGTAAAGCCATCGAGCATCGAGCGCCATGGCGGCCCCTGTAGTAGAGTAGTTGGTTGTATGTTTCCCTGCTATCGAGGTGCAAAATGGGGAAGGGGGTTGTTGAGGGGGGGCTTATGATGAAAATGGATGGTTGAGTGAGGTGTTGAGAAAAATAAAAATGCATTCCTAGAAACGATGCCGACGGGGGGTAGGAGAAGGGAGTGAAAAAAGAATTATAGAGTGCGCGCAAAAAATAAAGAAAAACAACTTGTTGTGTTGTGTACTCCGAGCGCGAGGGTGGATTAGGGGTGGCCACTGGTATAGTTACCCTCTGCCCATTTTTTTTCTTCACTGTTTTGTTTTCTTTGCTGAAGTTGTGAGGATAATCGAGCAGATTGTAAATGAAGGTTTCGCATAGAAACCGAATACCTACCTATTTTTTTTTTTGCTCTCCCACAAGCGACACAAGAACCATGGGGGCGGTTGTGAATGCAGAAGAATTCTTGGATTGTGTGATATGGGAGGGGGTTGATGGTTGGGATGACAGGAAAAGTTTTTTGGTTTTTTTTTTTCTCTTTTTGCCATCCACATAAATATGTAAAATGGAAGCTTGAGGGGTTTGGTTGGGAAAAAATTGTCGTTGTTAACAAAACCCTGCTACAACAATGATAATGTCATAGAGAGGTGTTTTTTTTTCCTTCTTACTTTTGCTGGTGAAAAAGTTTTTCTGCTTGAAAAAAGTTAAACCTTTCCCATATCATCCTCCTGTGTCCCCCCATATCGTTGTTCTTCTTCCTTTGGCGGTTACTTTTTTTGTTGTTGTTACTTTTGCTGTTTTCTGGGCGTCTTGGCTACGGTTGAAGAGGAGCACTGAAAGGGTTGGGGACTAGAGAATATCTACTGTGTTATGGTACACTTGAAGTTTGTTGTGTGAACGTAAGGAGAGAAGAAAGGGTAATGGTAAAGTGGCCGTCAGTTGAACAGGGAAAAAAAGAGGAAAAATGATTTGCAGTAGAGAATAAGCCACCATCCCCCCATCCAGAGCTACCTATCAACCCTTGGTTGGTTTTGGATCCTTTTTTCGCCCAATTCTTATTTTTTTGTTTGTTCTTTATCTTGTTTTCTTTCACTTGAATAACTATTCTGACTGTTGGGACTTTCCGGTTAAGTTTTCCCTTTTCTTTTTTTGAGTTTGAAAATTAGGTAGGTAGTAATGGGCGAGGTGGAAGCAAAACGAGAGAAGGGTTCTTGTTTTTCTCACGTTTAAAAAAAAGTTGGTCAGGGGGAGTCAGTCAAGTCGGTCGGAGAGACGACGAAGAAAAAGGAAAAAAAAGTTGATTCAAGAAGAAGTGGAAATTTAATTAAATGGTAATTGGTCCTAAGAGCTTTCGTGGGTATTTTTCATTTCTTTTTCGTCTCCCTTTATTTTCCGCCTTCCACTTCCTTACTTTTATTTATTTTTTTTGCTCAAATTGGTAAGTCTTGGGGATAAGGATACCGACGCCGACGTAAGGACATTTGAGTGAGCATTTGTGTTGTGTACCAAAATAAAGTGTTTGTTCTTTTATCTAAAAATTTGTGTGCGTTTGTGTGGTTTTAACTATTTCAGTGTTTAATTAGGGGTTATGTCTCCTCTGTGATTCATTGGTGAAAATATAATTATTCTAAACAAATGTAATGAATTCATGGAATAAAAAAATAATTAGTGGTGCAAGAAGTATTCCAACTAACCTCTCTCTACCCTTCTGGGGTTGAAATATTAAATACAAAAGGATATCCTATAATTGCTGCAAAACAACAACAATAACAAAAGTCTCTCTCTCAACAACACAAAAAAAAAGGACAGCTGGTAAAACAGTTGAAACGATATTTTTCGGATTACCCTGGGATAGCAATAAAACCGGATAAATGAATGTCAAAAAGGTAAGTACGACATACCTAGATGTGGAAATAGGAAATAAATAGTCAGTAGACTGAAAGTGACGGTGTCTTTTTTTGTAAATATCTTTATGGGTACGTAGGTAGGTAGGATTGTAAAAAAAGCCGTCGGCGTATTGATTTTTACGATGAAGCTATTCATTTTATATGCGAACCCATCAATTTCGTTCTTAATTGTTACTGTAACATGTGGGGGCGAAGGGCGAATGACGAATGTGCGTTTTGTAACACAGATGTGATTTTTTTAGTTCGGAGTACAAATTACCGGCGGCGGCAATGAATCTGTAAAATCAACGTAAAGAACTAGTAGCTACTAAATGGTTGGTGTTGGGAGTCTGGTTTGTGCTCAGATTTAAACCGCAATTTATTTTGCTTCTTCTGTCGAGTTTTGACGATTGTTTGAAATGGGAAAGTATGCAAAGCTTAAAGAAGCTCTTTCTTTTTATGTTCTTGCAGCGATGCTTTGATTACTTTGGAACAGTTCTTTTAAAAGAGCTACCTTTGGTGGTGTGCATAAAGATTGATTGGGTTAATAGATTTTGTTGTTTTTCTTTCGAATTCAATAATCAAACGAACAATGTTCACTGATTTGTTTTTAAAACTCACTTCACAGTAAAAATAAAAATAAATAAATAGGGTGGCGAAACAGAGCGAAGTTAACCAGCGGACATGCAACCATCGTCTACTAAGACGAGGTCTTCTTTTCCGCGATTTGCCTGCATTGTGATTTCGAAAAGGGTGGGGTGATAAAGGTCCTAGTAGTAAATATGATTTTATTATTTGTTCATTATTTTATGGTGTACATAGTTCACAATTAGCATTGGCTTTTGCCGTCAACCGAAAAAAAAGAGTTTCTATTCCATATAGGTATACAATAAGCTCAAAGTTTGTAATTTGTCATTTCAATCAAAATTAAATTGTAATTTTTATTTAGAAGGCTTCATTTAAAATATGTTGACGATAATTAAGTGCAGTTTTTATATACTGACAAAGGCGGTTCCAGTTGTCTCCATTAAGTATCTGTATAATTTCTTCCACTGTGAGAGTACCTTTTCCCCAGACGGATACACGTATCTCCTTGAGAATAGGGCATCTTCCTATAAAGTGTTGGATATCTTCTCGAGTTCTTAGGTTGCATAAGGAGCACTCTGAGCATAGATCGGTCCTGTGGGGCAAATAGTTGAGGGGTAAAAGTTCACCTCTGGCCTTGAGTATGGTGGAGATTACTTCAATGCTGTTTGTATCGCAGAAATAGTTTTCGTTCTCTAGGTTGTGTTTCAGCAACTTATAAGTGTTAGTCAGATATTTTGTTCCGTTCCAAGTCTTAACCATTCAATATAGAACTGCAAGTTTCTGCTTTGAAAATGTTTGGCAATTTTATATACAAGACGATGGGTATATTGCATCATAACTTTCCGAATATAAGCGAAGTGTAATCCAAGTGTGTAGATGTATAGTTGTTGAAGACCAGTCTCAAGATGGAGCATGTAGTTTGGGGTATTGTGCGGGAGACGGAAAATTCTCTTGAGGAAGTATCTGAGCAGCTTCTCCACTTCTTCAGATTGGAAGATTCCCCAATTTTGAGCTGCATAACACATGATAGATCTCATCACTGCTTCGAAGATTTTGTACTTTCTTTTTTGCCGAGGACTGCTCTCCAACTGCAGTTTATTGTGCGGTTGGACTCCTTTTGTGTTTTTTGGAAGTGTTTCCTGAAAGATATTTGTGGGGTCAAAATGATTCCTAGGTATTTGTATTTTTTTACTTTTTCCAATTCTACGTTTTGTCAGGTCCATTTCTCATTTCTAGCATATCTCTCCATACCATTTCGAAAAATCATGATTTTTGACTTTGCAGTGTTGACTTGTTAATTCCCAATACTACAGTATCCTTGCAGTTGGTTTATCATCAGTTGCATCCCATTTGGACTTTCTGCTAGAATGACAATATCATCAGCGTATAGAAGAAGTTTTTTTTTCATGCCTGCAAAAGATATTCCATCCGGTAGAAAATCTACAAGGGTACAAGAAATAATGAAAATAGAAGCTGACTGAGTAGGCAACCCTGCTTCACTCCTGTTGCCGTAGAAAGCCATTCGGATAGTATATTTCCATCCCAGACAGCGGTCATGTTTTCGTTATAAAAAGCTTTAAGTACTCTTAGCAGTTTCGTTGACTCTTCCATATTACTAAGTTTATATATAAGGGCTTTTCTGTCAATGGAGTCGAAAGCAGCCTTGAAATCAACGAAGAAAGCGTAGACCTTTTTTCCATTGTCTAGGTATCCTTGTGCGATGCTTGTGAGGGCGAAGATGTTGTCAACCATAGAGTATCCCTTCCGAAAACCAGCCTGATATTCGCTTAGAAGATTTTTTTTGTGTACCCAATGAGTAAGTCTTTCTAGTAAAATACCTGTGAAGATTTTTGTGACTGTGTTGAGAAAGGATATGCCTCTGTAATTGCTCGGTTCTTTTGGGTCACCTTTCTTGAGGATTGGGAATATTATGTTTCTTTTGAAGCTTTTAGGAACTTCGCCTGTATTGAAGACGAAATTAAAGCTTTTTGCCAATTCCGCTTTGAAGTTTTCCCGTCGCATTTTTTAAGTGCTCGTAGGGGATACGGTCTTCCCCAGGGGCTTTGTTTGCATGGCAGCGGTTAGTTGTTCTTGTTATGTCTGCATGTGTTATCTGCCGATCTAGAAACTCGTCTTCCGACAGAGACATTGCGTACTGTATATCCTATACAGGCTTGCATAGTTTTTCTACCGAAGGTTTTGTTTCTAAATTTCCTTCTTTACCAATAAAAGCAACGGTTCGTAAGAGTTCTTCTCCGTTTGACTTCCGCACTGGTGTTGTTTTCCGTGTTAATAGCGGTTCTTAGGTAGACGAAGTGATGTACTACCTCGAAGTTATGTCTGTCTGTTGTGACGTTTTATTCAATTCGTCCATGTTCTGTGTCCTTGTTTGATGACAGCATAAACTTCTTTTTGCTCTCATCAATCATCAGAACCCATTTCTGCCGCTAAAAGAAAAGGCAAGGGTCCTTAATGGCTGCCCTGAGGAACACCTGATGGAATAAAAATACTATAAACTCGTGTCAATTTTAACAATTTGAACACGGTCTATTAAATAAGATTCTATCCACTCAAGTAACAGAAACGAAATCCGAGCTTTTCAAAGAAACAAGTAAGATTACCTCTTTCAAATCCTTTGTCTATGGGTGGTCTGTGTGGTTCAACGTTACAGCGTCTCATCAGTGGAAAAGATTCGGGTGTTAGTTAGTTTAGTTTAGTTTAGTTTTAATGACTCCTTTTATTTCACAAATAAATTATAATTTGATAAAATATAAATAGATTATAAATTATGGTAAAAAAAGTATTCTTAAGTCTTAATGGTATGGCCTTTGGCCGTCTACCAGACTGACATTACTTAGAATTCTCAATTAAATAAATCGCAAATAATTTTACATGAATATATATAGAAAAAAAAAAAAAAAAAAAAAAAGAAACATTATGTTTTGAATTCGATTATTATTTTAAAAAATCTCTTCAATTATAAGTTTTCTGTAACGTTGAGCTGCAACCACATAGTTGTAGAGTTCATCCCAGCCTTCCTCTCCATTCAGTTTTTTGAGCAGTTCAGTTTCATTCAGAATGGGTTCACCGAAATATCTGATTCGAAACTCTTTCAAAATCGGGCAAATTGCAACAAAGTGATAAGTGTCTTCACGTTCCTTCATATTGCAGAGGCTGCATAGAAGAGGCAAATCCGGTCGGTGTGGCATGAAGTTCAGGTTCAATAGTTCTCCCCTCGTCTTAAGAATCGTGCTAATTTTATCGACTGAGTTGCTGTTGAGAAGATACGTGTTGTTTTGCAGGTTGAAATTCAAACGACTATAGTAGCTCCTGTACAGTGAGGCTTTCGCTTCAGTTGCGTATCTTTCATGCAGATTGTTACCAAATTTTTCTAACAGCTCATTGAACTTTCTTCTTAAAGAGGGAGGGTGTTCGATTAGTCCAATTTCTAGATCAATACCGCATAGTGAGGAAAGACTCTCCCATTCACTCAACATTGCTCCTTTGTTCTGCACTACTGTCTTTAGTACTATTTTTGGTATCCTTCTGTCCTCCATATTCATAACTTTACTTATATAATTGAAGTGAATTGCCAGTGTTTCCATAAACATTGGAGGTGTCGCTGTTTCAAGGTAAAGCATATAGTTAGGCGTGTTTCTTGGTAGGCGAAAAATCCTCTTTATGAAGTATCTAAAGAATTTTTCTATGGGTTCAAAAGTGCTGTATCCCCAGACTTGAGCTCCGTAGAGAAGGATGGACGTTGCCGTAGAGCGGAATAACTTTTGCTTTGCGCTATGCTCGATATATTTACTTTTCATGCACCGCTCCCATATCGAAGAGATTGCTCTTTTAGCCTCCGATAGTTTCGCCTCTAAATGTCTGTTCATGTTCAAGTTCGATGTTATTAATACACCTAGGTATTTGTATTCACGCACAATTTCCACTGCCTCTCTGTTGAATGTCCACTTCTCATTCTTTGCATGTCTGCCTCCTCCTTCTCTGAAGATCATCATTTTTGATTTTTGGAGGTTAACTTCGAGATTCCACCGACTGCAATATTCGCCGAGTCTGTTTATCATGCTTTGCATTTTTTCCACAGTATCCGAAAGAAAAACAACATCATCTGCATACAAAAGGGCAGGTATTGTTATTCCCCCAAACTCTATTCCGCCTCTTACTTCCTCCGTAATGTCATTTAGAAACATGACAAAAAGCAATGCACTCAAGACACAACCCTGCTTCAAGCCCATTTTTGTCGTGAATTCTTCGGATATAGTGTCTCCGTCCCAAACGTAAGCTGTATTATTGTCATACATCGCTCTTAGCAGGCATATGGTTTTACTTGACACCTTCATCCCGTAAAGTTTCCAGAATAGCGCTTCACGGTCAATGGAGTCGAAGGCCGCACGAAAATCGACGAAGAACCCATATAGTTTCTTTCTCTTCCTTTTATATGCCTCAGCAATATTAAAGAGTGAAAATAAGTGGTCGAGAGTTGAGTATTTTTTCCTAAAACCGGCTTGAAATTCGGTGAGGATATTCTTATTCTCTACCCATTGTGTTAACCTGTTATAGATGATCCCTGCAAACAATTTAGCACAGGTGTTCAGAAAAGAGATTCCTCTATAATTCGACGGATCGTCATAGCTTCCTTTTTTATGAATAGGAAAGATTATAGCTTTCTTAAAGGTTTCCGGTATTATTCCGTTTTCAAAAATTCGATTAAATTCATCAGCAAGTAGGGCAATGAAGTCATCGGAGGCGTTTTTGTAGAACTCAAATGGTATGCGATCACTTCCGGGGGCCTTGTTTGTTTTTGAGCCCATGATGGCATCTCTTACTTCCTTTAGCGCAATGGGTGCGTCTAGGAACTCATCGAGGATAAGGGGGGCAGCGTATTGCATTAAAGGTGCTACTGAAGTGATGTTAAGAAGGCTACTGAAATGTTCTTTGAGGTTTGATGCTTGTAGTCTTATTGATATGGTATTTGTTTTGCCATTAAAAAGCTTAACTGCTTTCCAGAAATCTGCGGAGCTTCGAGAGCTGTTGATCATTGCTATATTAGTTTTCTCAAAAGCTATTCGGGTGTTTGAGAGACAGTGTCTGCGTACCTGTCTTCGATTGCACAATACACCAGAGTCGGATTACACAAAATATTATCCTAATGGTTTAGTGGATTTGTCCCACCGGAAGTTTTCCTCTATTTTGACACGGAAGGTGAAGGAAGGAGAGCAGTGAAAATGATGTTTCATTTTGTTGGTTGTGTTTAAAGTTTGAAACTACGTAGTAAACAAAAAGTGATAGAAGAAGCAGACGAAGTCGCATCAATCACCGATTTCTCTGATAACAGAACTTCTAAATAATAAAAAAAATATTTCTTCTAAACTCACCTCAAAGTGGTGTGTTATAAAGATTTTGCTGCAAGACAGTACCTTTGGATTCTCTGTGCTTGCAAACGCCTGGAATATTGAATGAAAAAAAAAATCACACTGATCTGCGCCCACGTCTCCATAGAGTTCCTACGAACTTTTTGTGAGGATGTTTTTTGAGAGCAATGAAAAATGAAATTATAATGAGCAATTTGAAACATAGCGTTGTATAAAGCCGCTTAAAGTTTACTCTTCCTATTTATAAACTAATTTGATGAAATTTGCATTTCCAATGATAAAACAAAACTGTGTTCCCACTGGACGGATGACAAATAAAAACCAGATAAGTGCAAGGGCAGTTCTGTGATGTCTTCGAGGTCACGTTACTCGTAATGCCGAAAAAGAAGAAGAACTGTTTCAACGATGTTCTGTTGTGGGATTGTAAGAATCCTTTTAAAGTCCTTTCATGTGTTCATAAAATCAAAATAGCTTCTTTCGCTTGAGTTCCTTCCTCAAATACAAATTGTCTATGCCCAATTCATAGAACTCGACGAATTCTATGTCCGCTTTAATAAACTTACTGCTAAAGAGCACTTGTCTAAACACCACATCAAACTCTTTGTTTCTAGTATTTTGTACTACTTTTATCCCCCTCCTTATAGTCAGCCATTGTTATTTTTTTTATTTTTGAAGGAAGGACAGACAACAACAAAAAGAACAACTCTAGAGACGAGATAAGCCCGCTGTGAAGTGCACTGCACAAACCGTCCAGATAAAAACAACGAATACAAAACTATAAAAGGACATAAAATAACCAAAAATAGAAAAAAACAAATACCTACGAAAAAATGACAACAAACAACAAACATATAGCAGACAATACACAGCAGTACGGACAGCATCACAGCAGCTTTAGCTGGTATCAGGAAAAGCAAAAACACAAGGACATACCTACAAAAAAGAAAAAGAAAATAAGAAATAAAACATATTAAAAAGAAAAGGAAAAAGAAATGTACAAAAAAAAAAATAAATAGCAGAGCGTGATAAAAACCAGAAGCGCACCCATCATTTCTCTAAAAGCCCGGACACACACAGATCATGCTTCATGCACTTCAGCTGTGGATTGTTCTCTATACACAGCAATGGGGTATATGGTGGGTAAATGGGCGTGTTGGTGTAGGTAGAGAGCCATTTCACTATGGGAATAAGTTCCAACCTATCTGCAACCAAAGGAAAGGGGGGGGGGGGGGGGAAGTTAACGGTTTGCCAAAAGAAAGCAAAACATAAGGAAAAAATATTCGACGCTTTTTCCAACATTGCAAAAAAATAAACTTCGTTCTGTCTGAGCGGTAGTAAAGCTCGAGGATATATGGGCTTGTATGTTTCCTTTTTCTAGGTTGAAAAAAAAAAAAACGTGTGGAACAACTATTTGGATAAAAATCAGGTGACTCAAGGGGGGAGAAAGCGAGTGGTTCTTTTGTGATTTCTTTCAGTATAATGGTGCCGCTGGCTTTGAGCGAATCTGTTCGTCATGTTATGAACTCTTAAGGAAGGGCCATCGTGAACTAGATTCGATTGTGGTTGGTATTGCCCAAATCACCATAGTTCCTCATTTCGGTATTACAAAAAACCAGACGTCAAGCCTTGTAAAGGAGGATGTCGTATGTAGCATGGGCTTAGAGGTTGTCCTTAGTCAGAGGTTAGTGGATACTCCTCGGATCTTTTGCCTTTCTGCAGCATAAGAACTCAGCCACGCACTGAAACGACAGAGTAACAAGTTTGAAACAACGTTGAAATGTCAGAGACATCGATGAAATCTCAGAGACAACGTTGAAATGTCAGAGACAACGTTGAGATCTCAGAGACAACGTTGAAATCTCAGATACAACGTTGAAATCTTAGAGACGCGTTGAAATATCAGAGACAACGTTGAAATATCAGAGACAACGTTGAAATATCAGAGACAACGTTGAAATCTCAGAGACAACGTTGAAATATCAGAGACAACGTTGAAATCTCAGAGACAACGTTGAAATCTCAGAGACAACGTTGAAATCTCGGAGACAACGTTGAAATCTCAGAGACAACCTTGAAATATCAGAAACAACGTTGAAATCTAAGAGACAACGTTGAAGTCTCAGAGACAACGTTGAGACCTCAGATCTAATTTTTTTGATTTTAACAGCGCTGTAGCTTCACTGCTCTGTAATTGGAAGTGCTGCGGTGCCCGTGGCGTGATGGTTAGCAAATTTGCCTGTTACGCGGTAGGTTCGTGGTTCGAATCCCAACGGGAACCACCAAAAATGTTTTTCTTTTGGTTTTTCTCAAGGAATTAAAAAGTCTTCCGATGTTAAATTCATTGACATGAAAAGCTTTCTCGATTAACCGTTCGGCATCAGCAGAAAATTGTAGGTCCCCTCCATTCTCTCAGAAGGCATGGTTGTGAGAAGTGCGCTAAGGCCCGAGGCTCCTCGCTCTGTTGCGCCACCCTATGTAATTGAGAGGGTTATTAGAATCAGTCCTTATTGTAGGCTCACCCTAACTTTTGCCCTTACTCCAGACAGTATGCCGGTCTAGCGTCGATTAGTCAATTCTGTTGTTCTATTTTATATCAAACGAAATTTTTCAGTCATTGATAAATACCTAAATCCCGTATCACTTGAAACTGTTACCCCAGGTCGCAACCCATGGAAACCGCAAGTATTCAATTTATTTATAAAAACACCCCTGACCCACGCAGCCAATCAATACTCTCTCATATGAAATAATGTGAAGTAATCGAATGAGAGCCCCCAGATTGAGTGAGCTTCATATTCACTTGTTTGTGTGTTTCAATTATGAACAACCATTCATTCTAACTTTGTCAACAGAAAGAAAGAAAACGAACATTGACATGTCAGAACTGGCAGGGCCAACCGGGAGGGATAAACGTATAGCTTAGTTGGTCCCCCTCTTCCCCCTTCCCCATCTACAGCCACTCTCGTCTTGAACGTGATACTTGTTATGGCACTTCGAAGGATTACGCCCCTGATTTGGTTTTTCATGTACAAAATCACCTAACCCCTCGTATTGCGCGTAGAACAAACCTTTGTAACACAATTTCTCCCCCATGGGGGCATGTAGTGTGTGAAAGCCCTTCCAGCCCGCATATTCGATGTTTAACACTCGATTCTCGCACAAAAAGGACATACAAAAAGGGACATAAACGAACAACAATAACAACAAGAACACCAAACGGAAACTCTGATCCTTTCTGTCTTGCCTCCACCTCTTTTTTCGGTGGCATACAATATTAGGTGCCTGTTTCAAGGAGAAACTTTTCCAAGTATTATTATGGTCTACCCTCTAGGCACATACACAGGACTTTAGTGTCTCTATATCCCTCGACACTCGAGTGTATATTTTTGGATAGAAAGACCACGATGAAGACGAAGAAGACTACGTAGACGACTAGAAGGAGGACTTTGCGATGGCTTACCCAAGTCGATGGTTTGGGGAAAAGATCGATGGTGGCGGTTTATGTTTGAGCAGTCATCACCCGACATCACTGCAGCAGAAAAACCCACCCAGTCATGTCCTCATTATCACACTTCATAATGAAATGCTTTTCTGCTCTTCAAGATTCATTGTTGCAGCGATTTGTGGTTTGAGGTATGGTTTTGCTTTTTCTCTTTTTGTGAGAAAAGGGGGTGTGGTACACGTTCATTCTGTGAAGGATACAAACAACGAGACGTTCTTCTTCTTCTTGTTATTCTTATTCTACTCAAAGCTTTTGTACATCATCATGTGCGCACACAACAAACAAGATAAGCAGGCGACATGGTGCTTCTGGTGATATTCTTGTAGAGAGTCCTTACTGATGGTTGGAGATGCTGATGATGATGATGACGACGACTACGATGATGATGATGCTGATGATGAGAGGCAGTGCGGTGTACAATGACTTTAGTCTTTTGTTCTACCAACAAGTTTTAAGCATGTTTTTCCGTAGTTTTTCATCACTTTTTACCGGGCTTTTAGATAATTCTTCTTCTGGTTTTTTTTTTTTTGTTGTTTGTCATATTTTTTTCTCACTTAAGCGGCGTATTAAGGCTAAGAGCAGGCATACACATAACAAAGGCAAACATAGAAGCAGATTGAGGAAGTGGTTGTGGAATGGGTTCTGAAAAAGTGTGTTGTATGATGAAAACTAGAGACAAGGTGGTGAGGTTTTTTGTTTTTGTTTTTGTGTTTTGGATCATTTGTCATCTCATAACTCATATAAGATTGTAAACTAAGAGATGGTTGAGAGGTTGCACCGTTAAGAGATCTTCCAATCTAAGGCTGTGTTTTTTCTTTATTCTAATGAAGCCCGGGGCAGGTTGTGGAAGATAATTTCTAAAGTGTAATCTCACTGTCTTTTGAGACTCTGAGCTGATGCGTCTTGAATTCAAGCTTCTTTTAGGACAAGGCAGCTTCTTTCACTAAAAGACGCCGGATATTAACTGAAATTAAGTCGACAATCAATTCCAAATCAACTGATTGGCGATCGATGATTAATCCACGAGTAATTGAGCAACGTGATTGCTCGGCAATCAAAGAATTCAATCGGTGGTATTTCAAATGCCTTATTTAGTCACCTATAAGAGAGAATCTGGGCTGTTAAGTAAAAAGCTTAATTCCCTCTGAGAAGTTGATTCTTTAAGGTACACTACAAAAAATCGTTTAAAAGTTTCAGGCACGCTGCTTTCTGTACAGATAGACTCTCACATCTTGGAAGCAATTGACAATTCAGTTGGAACATAAAATAAGAAACTTGCTGTCTCGAAAGAGGTAGACTCTTTACAAAGAATATGATTTTTATCTAGAGACTGACTTTTCGGCAAGTGACTTACCTCCAAGGAAATGATTGGCTTTTCCTCAAGAGGCTGACTTTGCAGCAAGAGGCTGACTTTTTAGCAAGAGTCTGACTTTTCAGTAAAAGTCTGACTTTTCATCAAGAGCCTGACTTTTCTGCTATAGCTGACCTACGGGCAAAAGGCTGGGTTTTCAGCAAGAAGCTGATTTTTCAGCGAAAGCTGACCTATGGACAAGAGACTCTAGTTCCAGCAGGAGGTTGACTGTACGGGCTAAGCACATTTCAGCCAGAGGCAGACTTTTTAACAAGAAACTGAATTTTCAGCAAGAGTCTGACTTTTTAGCAAGAGTCTAACTTTCACGCAGGAGTCCGACCTACGGACAAGAGACTTAAGTTCCAGCAGAAGGCTGATTTTACGGGCAAGGTGACTTTTCAGTAAAAAGCCGACATTTCAGCAAGAGGCCGACTTTTCAGCAAGAAACTGAATCTTCAGCAAGAGTTTAACTTTTCAGCATGAGTCTGAATTTTCAGTAAGAGTTTGATTTTTCAGCGAAAGCTGACCTGCGGGCAAGAAACTGAAGTTCCAGGATGAGGCTGGCTTTTCAAGAAGAGCCTGGCTTTTCAGCAAAGTTTGACTTTTCAGCGAAAGCTGGCCGAAGGGTAAGAGACAAAAGTTCCAGCAGGAGGCGGACTTTACGGGCAAGGCGACTTTTTAGCAAAAAGCTGACATTTCAGCAAGGGGTTGTCTTTTCAGCAAGAAACTGAATTTTCAGCAATAGTTTGACTTTTCAGCTAAAGCTGACCTACGGGCAAGAAACTTAAGTTCCAGCAAGAGGCTGACTTTACGGAAAAAGTGACCTTTCAGGAAAAAGCTGACTTTTCAGCAAGAGTCTAACTTTTCAACAAAGTTTGACTTTTCAGCGAAGATGACCGACGCGACGAGCAAAAGACTGAAGTTTCAGCTGAGGCTGACTTTACGAACAAGGTGACATTTCATCAAAAAGCTGACTTTTCAGCAAGAAGCTGACATTTCAGCAAGAGACCGACTTTTCAGCAAGAGTCTGACTTTTCAGCAGAGTCTAACTTTTCAGCAGAGTCTTACTTTTCAGCAGGAGCCTGACCTTTCAGCTAGAGCCGACCCACTGTCCAGCTTAAAGCTACATTTCAGCAAGAGTTTGACTTTTTAACAAAGTTTGACTTTTCAGCAAAAGATGACCGACGGGTAAGAGACTAAAGTTCCAGCAGGAGGCTGGCTTTACGGGCAAGGCGACTTTTCAGCCCAAGCTGACATTTCAGCAAGAAACTGAATTTTCTGCAAGAGTTTGCCTTTTCAGCTAAAGCTGACTTACGGGCAAGAGACTTAGTTCCAGTGGGAGGCTGACACGGGCAAATCGACTTTTCAAAGCTGACATTTCAGCAACAGGCCGACTTTTCAGCAAGAAACTGAGTTTTCAGCAAGAGCCTGGCTTTACGGGCAAGACGACTTTTCAGCGAAAAGCTGACATTTCAGTAAGAGGCTGACTTTTCAGCAAGAGCTTAAACTTCTCACCAAGAGTTTAAACTTTTCAGCAAGAGCAAAACTTTTCAGCTATAGCCATCCTACGGGCGAGAGACTGAATTTCCAGCAAGAGGATGACTTTACGGCAAGACGAAATTGCAGCAAGAGTCTGGCTTAGGAAGGGGCTGACGTTGTAGCAAGTGGCTGCCTTTTTCTCAAGAGTTTGACCTTTGAAGAATAGGCTGACCTCGCAAATTGACCATCGTGCAAAGGGGGCAAGACAAGTTTGTAAAGAAAGGGACTTTCTAGCTAAAGGGTAATTCCAAGTAATAGACTGACCCAACTTTTTTAAAAAGGAAAAGGTATGCTGACTACGAAGCAAAAAAATCACTACCTTTACCAAGTGAAGCGCTCGGACACCTTAATCCTAACAATTGACTCCTTTCAAGCAAGTTGAATGGTTCAAAGAGATAGATTGACTTTCTGTTAGCTGTCTGACTCTGTCAACGACCATTTCCACAGAGATAACCGAGGCTGTGCAAGGAATATGGAATGTTGTTCTCACGATTAACCCTTTCTTCGTAGAAGAGTTTATCATTCCACCGAATCATGTCTTGTCTAAGGAGATATCTCTGTCAAAACTAAAGCCTCTATCGCCCTTAACTACCCTAGTCACACACACTTCTGAATTCAAAAGTTTTCCCGGATTTTTCTATAGTTACCCCTATTCGCTCCCGTATTACCTCCTACGGTCATACATTCCACCATAGATTGAAAGTCTAAAAATCAAAACAAATTACTAGGGTCGCTGCCACGTGCTCCCAAATCCATATCCATATCAGAAGAGAATACAAATGAGCTTGAGAATCTTTATTTTATTTTTTGTGTTTTTTAATATCCCTCTGAGACTCTGTAATCCAGGTTAATCTCATCAGAGAAACTTTTCACCTTTTTTTTATTCGGGGGCCATACAGGCATTTCTTTTTTTCTCTCCAGCTCGAAGGACCAATAAATCCTTGAACCATCGACATTTTTCTTTTATGTGTTCTTTTTTTTGTCTGATATATACATTCTTGCGATGGCCTCACAATTTCCAAGTCATTTGGTGAACTCATTTCCAATAAATTCCTCCATATTCCCCCCATCCCACAGCACGTGGGGAAGATAATCAGAGACACAAATAAAGAAAACGAAAGAAGAGAAAAAAAAATAAATAAGTTAAAGAAGATAGCCAAAATCTGAGCTCTCATCGCCATATATACCCGCTAGAGTCCAATTTTCTACCAAATACTACATTCAGAAGAGGGCTTCAAATCATTTTCCATTTATGATGTCGATGACTGCAAAGCCTAAACCTCCCCTAATCTGTTTTTCTTGCTTTCCCATTTTTTTTTGCTTTTTTTCTGCTTTACAAAGAAAAATACAATACGCTCAGTGACTTGGCAACAAACGGAAGAAGAAAAATTGCAGGGGGAAGGCAGAACTACACTATCACAAAAAAAGAAGAAAAAACAAAAAAAAAAATCATCAGAATTGAAGCGACCCCCTCTGGCTCTGCGCTTGGCAATTTTCATCCTGGCAGGAGTTCTTCAACAGAAGTTGTGTGTCTTCCTCTCTGCCGACACGACGCCCAGCCACCCTTCTTCTACCATAACTCTATTCGAAAGCAAGTGAAATGTACAAAAGAAGTAGAGTCGATTCCATTCCATTTCCACTTGGCTGCTCTTTTGGGCTGTTATTTTCTTTTGTGTCGTCCTTGGATGTGTTGAACTGACTGCCTGTCGTCTCCGTCGGGGTGTCTATAAGAAGAGGGGCGCCGCACCGTGATGGTGGATGCGAGTGTAACCAACCAGGCGGCAGGGGTCATCACAGTCATAATGGTAAATACGAAAATCTTTTCCAATTGCCAAACCAAGAAGAAGAGATCTCTTGAGATTTTTGTCTTTGTATCCCCCCACTCTTGGGCTGTCGCCCTTTTTGCCTTTTTTTTTGCTTTTCTTTTCTTTTTTTTTCTCAGCCTTGTTTGCACACACAAAATGGAAATTCATGAAACCGTAATACCTACCACTACCTCGTCTACCCTCATCTTAGCTTTGCTGTTCTTGAGTTCCTCTTGTGCCCCTTTCCATTGTTCTCTGTGAAGGATGTCAATTATTGGAAACGGGAGTTGCTATCGTTTTTGCCTTTTTTTTGCTTCTTTTATTTATTTATTACCCACATGTGTGAGTTTGGCATATGAAAAGCTGTTGTGTAACAAGAGTGCGGATTGTGTATTTCGTAAGGACATTCGACGATAGGGAAGATTGTGTGTGCTGCTTTCTTGTGGTTTATTGACGGAGAGGTATTTGAGGGTTGATATGTTGTTCGCAATTCCTTAATGTTTTCATGTTCTTATTCTTATCATTCCTTATAAGCCACAACATAGCACTTTGAGAGATAAAGGATACAACAAATGTATCCCCTTCTGTGTGATACATTAGAGTCTGACTCCGGTTTCTTGTTTCATGACACCCTCTGTGTTTTGTTTTTATTTTTTTTTTGTATTTTGTATTTTTTGTACAGACAGAGAGTGAGTGATTTAAATTACAGCGACATAACCCTTCGAAATTGGTTTTTAGGGTTAAGGACATGGCATGCCAAAAGGAAGGGTTTTACATATTTTCGTTTTTATGTTTGGCCATGAATATGAAACGGCTATTGGTATAGGGGAAGGGTGCGTTGATTTGAGAGTTCGTTTTACGGATTATTGACTGTGGGTTGGGGTTATTTTTTTTTATACATTTGTGTTTATGTATATGTAGAACGTTGTGTTCTCGTTTTTGTTTTGTTTGAAACAATTAGCATTTTTGTGCTCGACAGACCATGTTGTGATTTAGCGATTTATGAATGTGTCTCTGGCGTCACGGGATAATTCGGAAACATGTTTAGGTAAATTTTTGACTCGATGTAAAAGAGAAAATGTAGGTCAGCAAATGTGTTGTAGAATAATCCCTTCTCTTTGTTCCGTTCTTTTTTTGTCGTTTAGAAGGGCTGGTTTCAATTTCAAATCAGAAGGACAATTTTGAACATCGTCGTTACTTAGAATATTTCAACTGTGATGCTCAACATGATGCCAGTTGTCGATTTTTATTGTGGAGTTCTTTATTCATCTAATTTCAATAAAAAATAATTAAATAAATAGGGTGGCGCAACAGAGCAAGGAGCTTCTGGGCCTAGCGCATTTCTCACAATCATGCCTTTTTGAGGGAATGGAGGGGACCTGCAATTTTCTGCCGGTTCCGAACGTCTAATTGAGAAAGTGCTTTTCATGGCAATGAATTTACTAACGGAGAACTTGCCAATTCCTCGCGTGAGGCGATACCCGTGGAAAACATTTTGGCCTCTGCTGTGATTCGAACTTCGAACCTCTGGGTTAGCATGCTAATCATCGCGGGTACCACAAGTCAATAGTTCCTACCAATTTCAAACCTACCTATAAATCCAGCCTTACAAATCCGTAAACACGCTTTTCCAATTTTATTTCTCGATATGGTCGGAGATTTTACAGATTTGCGATGCCAAAGTAGAAGAAAGAAGCATGTAGGTACCTTACTAGTCTGAGTTCTAAGTTTACATAAAAAAACCAAATCAATGGAAACGCTGGAAAATAGTCAGCTCAAAGTAAGTCGAATCAAGAGTAGCCTTAGGCGACTGTCAATATGGCTACGTAGCAAAAAATTTACCGGTGATTTATTGACCTATCTCAATGAAAAGTGCAACGAAGATCGTAGGACTTTTTGCTCCAAAATTATTGTACAAAGTTTGATATCCAGCTCTTTTGTATTCGAAGCGTGCTTTTGGGTTCAATGTTCTATCTTCTTTCTTCTTTCATTTTTCTTTCTTCCTTTCTTCCTTTCTGCCGTTTTGTCCAACATTCATCGAACAAATGCTTGTGTCCCTCAAGGTTCTGTTTTATCTCCTATGCTCTTTATTATTTTTAATAAGTCACCCCAATTGCCATGCAATGCATTCAGCTTTCATATAGGATTCCAAACTCTCGTCCCTTTTCAATATTAATGTAGTGAAATAATGTATAGGTTTTCTTAAGCGGTGCATGGTATTCTTTACCTCACTTGATCTGGCTAAACAGTATATAAGGCGTTGAACGGTCCTAAGCTCAAGAAGAATAGGCTTATCGGGTCGGATACAACCACAGACTACTTTACTGTGTTACTCCAGAAGACTCAACTGAGTGATTAAATTTGATAAGTTAAGTGAAGCAATAGGGTGGCCCGACAAAACTCAAGGAGACTCAGAACTTAATGCAATTAAAATTTTTTACCGATTGCGAACGACTAACTGAGAAAGTGCTTTTCACGGCTGGTGTAATTACTCTTGGACTACGTGCCAATTCTTCGCGAAAGGCGATAACTGTGGAAAACATCCTTGAAGTCCTACATAAAAGGCAGACATGCTAACAACTACGCCAAGACAGACCACTACCCATACGGGCACTGATAGAGTCAAATGAAATGAAAAGTGCTAATGCTATCGTCTATAATTTGCTTCTCGTAACTCGAATAGGCACCATAGTTTTCATTTTTGGTTTACGTTTTCTGTTTTGTTCTTTCTGTAATCTATATACGATATTTCCGAATTGGAAATCTTCATTTACGTTTTCTTTTTTGTTCGGCTCATTTCGTAATCTCTAAAATAATTTTCCCTATATGGGAAACGTTTACGTTATCGTCTATAGCCGTTTTGTTCTGTGGCTCTTTTCGTAGTCTGTTAACGATTTTCCTAAAATGGAAATTGTTAAGGCTATCGTTTCTAATTTGCTTCTCGTAACTCAAATCGACACCATGGTTGTCGTCTTTCGTTTACATTTTCTATTTTGTTCTGTGGCTCATTCTTTAATCTGTAAAATGTTTATTCCAAAAGGAATATCGTTTACGCTATCTTTTTTAATTTTTTTCACGTAACTCAAATCGTCGTCAAAAGATTGTTTCATGTAACTTTGCTTTCAGCGATTGAAGAACAGACATGTACTTTATAAATTCAAGTAGATTTTTCATTTGCCTTGAACTCAGACAATAATCGTCCAAGAAGTTTCGGAAACATCGACTTGCTTTTTCGATGATTTGATATGATCACTTGATCGCACAGCCCAACAAAACGCCTGGGGACCTACTATGTAACTTAATTCTGCAATAAAAGTTTTCGCCCCCTCAAAATTCTTCCTCCGTAATTCTTGAGGATGTTGGAGTTTATGGAAGACTTGAACGAAACTCGAAAGTATCTGTCGATAGTTGAATAGACTTACATAGCTGGACCCCTCAATTTTTCCGAGGGATGGGGTCTAAAACTTGTTGAAGTTAGCGTATTGAACTGCCTTCTTTATGTTTATTTTCATATTTCCCTGAAATTTACTCTTGGCCGAAATACAAAAGTCGATAGAATTTAACACCAAAGACGTTGTCTTCAGAAAGTACATGAAAAGGACACTGATTTCTCCAGAGTCCAGACGCAGGTGGTAGAAGTACCTACCTATTTTCCATATTTTCTCACAACCCCACTGAGTTCCAATAGATTGAAAATCGGGACTTGGTAGCTGCTCTGATCGCCCCATATCAAATTCGGAGTTAAATCAAAGCATTTTCGGAGTAGCTGATAATATTCTCAAGTAGTAAGCTTTAGGTTTCCTTAAACATAAAAAAAATTCTTAAGACTCCGGGGTGACTAAAGTCAAAGTCCGAAAAAGCAGCTTCAATTAAAAACCTTTTAGCGTTTCTATTTTCGTTTTTGTTGTTTTTTTATTTATTTTGCTGTGCTGTATCGCCCCCTTCGCCACATAAATCTTCATCAAGAAGTTATTCCATTCAATTTAATCCAATCACTTTAAATAAAATACGACTGTGGCGAAATAAAAGACATTTAAAGGAACCTTTCCATTTGAAATTTAAAGCTTGTCGTCTTGCACACTTGCATCATTCGTAACCCCATATCAATGAGTAGATATGTATCTTTTGGTGAATTAATGTTGGCATACCCCAACCCCAACGCCAGTCAGCATCTCTATCGTGTCGTTGTCATCAGTAAAGGTTTAACCTCAATCTCAATGCTCATGGTAATTCGTTTCGTGCTGTGTGTCGTAAGTACCTACCTAGTGCAGCTCGCTCTCCCGCTCTCTACACCTTTTGTACATTCGGAATTACCACAAAAAGAAAAAAATCATTCAAGTACAGCACTTTGCTTTCAAACAATTTCTCCTCCTGAAAGGTGAACACATAAAAGAAAAACACAAAAAAATTACAAAAAAAAAAATCCTTTTCGCAAGGACTCGAAAAATGAAAGGGTTATGCTATGTGCCCTGTGCTGTTGGCAGAATAACTTACGTTCTCTTGTCATCTTTCACATTCCGAAAGGTGTTTTTTTGTGTTCCTCTTGCCAAAACGGAATACCGTGCGCATTTTTTTTAATCCAATGGAGGAGGGCGTGTTTTGTGAGGATAACTCAGCGAGCAAAAAAAATAATAAAAAATCAGAGACATTCCAAAAGGTAATCCTTCATTCCACGGAAACAACACACAGCAGCAGAACTTGGAAGTTTAAAAAACAACAAGAAAAAATATATCCCTGTGCTGCACCGTGCCGTCGGTCGTCGTCATGTGCAAACACATCATTCTGTGCTACATCCGCCATAGGGACCACAGCAGCAGCACAGAATTCGTTATTACCCATTTGATTCTGTGAATCTGTGCGCTGCTGGGTCGAAAGGACAGGCGGCAGTAGCGCTGTCCTGCATCCAATTACTCATTTCTTGCAGTACCTACCTCTGTTTTTTTATTAATGTTGGAAAAAATGTGCACTCTGTGTAATCCTGGACCTGTACAGGGACTGTTGATATATACGCGAGCCACCATAACACTCGTGTTTCGGAATCGTTTCTTTTGCCTTCTAAATACATAATCTTTGATGAAGAGCCTGTGCTAAAAATTCTTAGCCAAATTCACAAGTTGATAGTTTTAAATTTTAAATTTCCAGAGGTTGCATTTTCAGCCTTACCATCGCATTTTATTTACTCAGGTCTTAATTAAGTCGCTGATTCGTTCTCATATTTCGATTGCCAGCGAGCAGCTTTGTTCGCAGCTTATTTGCACCTCATTTCTCCGAACTGCGCTCAATTAAATTATAGAACTTCGTATGTTTTGGGCCTCAGTCATAAAGTCTTCAACAAGTGATGAAAAGGAGAAACTGTGAAGTTTTCTGGTCGCTTGTGGATGTCAAAGTTTGTTTATTTGGTGAATGGATCACTATTTTTCTTTATCTGTCTTTTCGATGTTATGAAGGCTATGATCTGGAGGGGACCACAGATCTCTGCTATACTCCAGTGATCCGCTTGTAGGGTACGCCACGAAGCTTCTTCTTCTCGTTCTTCATTCTTTCTTTACGACGAGCACCATGATCTCGAAGGGATCACAGCTTTCCCACTAAACTGCTACATAGTGAACCGTTCGTAGAGTACGCTGCGGAGCTGCTTTTTCTTCATCCTTTCCTATGTTGCGAGCACCATGATCTCGAAGATATCACAGCTTTCTCACTGAACTGCTCCACACTAGTGATCCGCTCGTAGGGTACGTCGAATACCTTTTTCCCTTTCTTCGTTACAAACACCGTTACCTAAAAGGGACCACAGCTTTCTCACTGAACTGCTTCACACTAGTGATCCGGTCGTAGGGTACGTCGAATACCTTCTTCCCTTTCTTCGTTACAAACACCGTGACCTCGAAGGGACCACAGCCTTCTCACTGAACTGCTTCACACTAGTGATCCGCTCATAGGGTACGTCGAATACCTTCTTCCCTTTCTTCGTTACAAACACCGTTTCCTCGAAGGGATCGGTGAATGGGTCACTAGATTGTAAAAGACAATTCGGAGCGTTGTGATCTATTCGAGATCACAAAAATCATAGCTCCTTAAAAGAAAAAGATACAATTAAAAACGTTCCGGGCCACAAGTCCATACTCCTTATTTGCTGATCTGAGGATGTGCACACTTAAAATACAATCATCGAGCTTTCCACTGACTGCTCCTTGTGTCACCCGACTTTCTTCATACTTTTTCCTTGTTTGCTTCCCTGCTTACCTCTCGGCCTATGTTCACACACTTCCACAGCTATACTAGTACAATATTTTCTTCATTGTGCAATGGGCTTCCTTCTGCTTTCAGTAGTTTGGTGGCTGGTGGGTCTTAAAATGTTGCTATACTCCACTTGTTTCGTGCTATAGCTTCGTTCGTTTGATGATGTTGCACATTGTGTGTAGTATACGCTTTTTTATATCCGTTTCCATTCGCTCTTTTATTTTTATTTACCTACCTACTTTTTAGTCCCGCATTCAATCATCTTTCGCTTCGTTTCCCTTATCACTGCTGCACTGCAACCATCATGGATCCTTTCACTTTTGGTCTGAGTTCTTCCACTTCAGCCACCTATCACTGCCTCCATACCGCTACTACTTCGTCCTTCGGGTGAAGCAAACGAGAAACGAAATTCTCTGGTACATGTACATAAATTTTTCTCATCGTTTTTTATTTTTCTTGTATCCAAACACCGGAAGTTGATGGCGCACGGAAATTTTCCATCGCACCACTTCTGAAATAGCTCCACACTACCTCCCAGCTCCTAGTAGGTACAGTTGTGTGTCAGAAGCAGGGTAGGAATGAGAGAAAAAATTGCGAAAATAACATAACTTTTTCATATTTTTCGTAGTGGGTTTTTTTTTTTAATTTTCCTTGGGGCTCATCTCGTATCCCCTCCCACCCCGCACTTCTCACTTTTTCACACATTCAGTTAACCATAACCGTTTTAGCAACCCGTTCCCGTTCATCCTCCCGCTCTGCTGTTGAAACCACTTGCCTCTTTCCAAACATTGGGAAAACACACAATATCATGATAAACTTATTTGAAGCATCATTCATCCCCTGCTAGTACTCGACGACGACGACGACGACGACGACGACGAGGACACTCTGGTGATGATGGCTGTGTGTGGCAAAGGTGGTAGCGGTTGTTGTGAAGGGGTTTGGTTATAAATGGTAGATGTCGACGGTGGGTATATGTGTATTTTGTCGAAGTTAGTTTAAGTTTTGTGTTGCATGGCAGGAGCAGGAACAGGAACAGGAGCAGGAGCAAAAGTCGTCGTCGTCGTGGAAGAGCAAATGGTGTGACTATGAACGGGTATCGGGTGGTGGTGATTTTTCTGTTTTCAAATGCTTACCACTCACGTATGTTATACCTATCCTTAGCAATTCATTTCTTGTGTACTTTAGGGCTTTAGCGCATCTCAGGCTTCTCGTGTTTGTATGGTTAAAGAAGAGGATTTTCTTTTATTGCTTGTACGGTTCGGCGCGGCAGCGGCATGGGTTTGTTTGTGTATATTATGTTGTTGCTCCCCACCACTAGTGGGGGGAGTGAGGTGTATTTAAGAGATTTGATTTGGTAGAGTGAGTTTTTCACTATAGGCCATAAAATGAGAACGGTGCATATATAGGTATGACGAGGACGACCGACGAGGGCGGCAAACGATGTTGCAATGTGCAATGACGTAGATGGATGGAGCGTATGTAATGGATTAAGTATTCGTCTTGATTGGGTTGGATGGAAGTGGGTTGGTATAGGAGGAAATTAAGTTCGTAGGTACTCGCGATTTCAGCAGATTTGTGTCGAGGTAATAATTGTCGCGTATAGAAGGGGTGTTGACTCTTAGGCGTGGAGGGACTAAACGAGAATTTTTAAACCTACCTACCTCAATGGGGTTTTGTTTATTTGGAGACCGGGAGAGATGTAAGTGGGGCGAAGAATTTAGATTGAGTGATTAATATTTTTTGCAGAGTAAAAAAAAATGTCGGTTCAACACTTTAATTTAAAGTGGGGCTTTTTTTCCAAGCATCATAGCGAAGCCGGCTAAAAGTGGAGACAGAAGAGAGGGTGGCAAAAAACCATCGGCTGTATAATCAACGAGTAGAACTTAAAAACAGACTAAATCGATCGTTCTTTAAGTTGTTGAGTTACCTGTCATAGTTTGCATAGATATTCGTACCGTTCCTTTCTTAAAAAAAAAATTATGTGTATTAATACTTTGTGATCCTCATCTGGCCCTCTTTTTAGCCGTATTTTGTCAACCTTTTGGAGCTCAAACGACAGAATGGCCAATAATTGGCACGAACTCATGTCTCAACTCAATAGTGTTTGAATTCTCAACCGAATTTTTCTTGCGCTCACGAAAATAAAAGTTCTCCTACTCACAACGATCATCAAATCTAAAACATCCGACTTGGTTAAGAATCCACTTTAAGACTCAGTTGAGTTAACTGGAAAACACTGCTTTGCCTCGTTCGCCATGAACTCCTCTCCATTTTTAGGACGACCATCGAAGTTTTAGTACTCCCCTTTTTTAGTACTCCCCTTTTGAAGATCTAAAGTCATTTGGTTTAAAGACTTTAAAGTTAACTCCAAAACGCAGCTTAACCTCGTCCGATATGATTACTATACAAACTTACAACGACCATTAACATTTTTAGCGAAACAAATTTAGTACTCCCATTGCGAAAATCTAAATCTAATCTAAAACATCCGACTTCGGGAAGTATCCCCTTCAAGACTCAGCTCAGTTGACTGCAACACACTGCTTTGCATCGATCGCTATGAACTCCTCAATATTTAGAACGACCATTCAAATTTTTAACGAAATAAATTTAGTTCTCCTCTTACGAAAATCAAAAACACCGTTTTTGGGGAACTATCCGCTTTAAGACTCAGCTAAGCTAACTGTAACACACTGCTTCGCCTCGTTCGCTATGAACTCCTCTCAATTTTAAGGACGACCATTGAAACATTTGACGAAACAAATTTAGCACTCCATTTTTGAAGATCTTTGACTTGGTTTAAAGACTTCAAGGTTGACTGCAACACACAGCTTAACCTCGTTCGATATGACCACTATACAAACTCACAACGACCATTAAAAATTTTAACGTAACAAATTTAGTACTCCCCTTGCGAAGATCTAAAACATCGTTTTTTGGGAAGTATCCGCTTTAAGACTCAGTTAAGTGAACTGGAACACACTGCTTTGCCTTGTTCGCTATGAACTTCTCTCAATATTTAGAACGGTCATTGAAACTCTTGACGAAACAAATTTAGTACTCCACTTGCGAAGATCTGAAACATCGTTTTTGGGGAAGTATCCGCTTTAAGACTCAGCTAAGTTAACTGCAACACACTGCTTTGCCTCGTTCGCTATGAACTCCTCTCAATATTTAGGTTGACTATCGAAACTTTTGACGAAACAAATTTAGTACTTCATTTTTGAAGATCTAAAGTCACTTGGTTTAAAGTAAACTCCAACACGCAGCTTAACCTCGTTCGATATGTCTACTATGCAAACTCACAACGGTCGTTAAAATTCTTGACGAAACAGATTTAGTACTCCGCTTCAGATGATCTAAAACATAGTTTTTGCGGAAATATCCGCTTTAAGACTCAGCTAAGTTAACTGCAACACACTGCTTCGCCTCGATCGCTATCAACATCTCTCGATTTTTAAGATGGTCATTGAAACTCTTGACGAAAGAAATTTAGTACTCCACTTTTGAAGATCTTTGATTTGGTTTCAAGACAACAAGGTTAACTACAACACGAAACTTAACCTCGTTCGATACGACTTCTATACAAACTTACAACGGCTGTTGAAATTCTTGACGAAACAGATTTAGTACTCCCCTTGCGAAAATCTAAAACATCCGAGACTTGGAGAAGTATTCGCTTTAAG
The DNA here is from genome assembly GCA_914767635.1 of Melanostoma mellinum. Taxonomy (NCBI): domain Eukaryota; kingdom Metazoa; phylum Arthropoda; class Insecta; order Diptera; family Syrphidae; genus Melanostoma; species Melanostoma mellinum. The sequence continues at coordinate 183,373,539 of OU612060.1, forward strand.
ACTCAGCTAAGTTAACTGCAACACACTGCTCCACCTCGTTCACTATGACCTCCTCTAAATTTTAAGGACGATCATCGAAACTTTTGACGAAACAAATTTAGTACTTCACTTTTGAAGATCTTTGACTTGGTTTAAAGACTTCAATGTTAACTGCAACACGCAGCTTAATCTCGTTCGATATGACTTCTATACAAACTCACGATCGTTAAAATTCTTGACGAAACAAATTTAGTACTCCACTTGCAAAAATCTAAAACATCCGACTTGGGGAAGTATCCGCTTTAAGACTTTGCTAAGTTGACTGCAACACACTGCTTTGCCTCGTTCGCTATGAACTCTTATTCATGCTTAGATCGGACATTGAAAAAAATTTAGTACTCCACTCGCAACGAGTCTAAAACTTCCAACTTGGTCTTAAATTTGTTAAGTTGATTACAGTAAGTAAGGATGAGTCCGATTCAAATTCAGGATGTCTATTGAAAGTCTTAACGAAACAAATTTAGGACTCAGCTTTCGAAGATCTTAAACTTCCGACTTGGTGTAACATCCACTTTAAGACTTCAAGATTAACTGCAGCACGCAACTTCGCTTCGAACTCCTATTGATACTTGGGGCGGCTGTTGAAACTTGACGAAACATATTTAGTACTCAACTTGGGAAGATCTAAAACTCCCGAACTATTTTGAAATATATAAAGCTAACACAGCTCAAAACTCGTTCGGATTAGTTCCTACGCTACTGAAACTCTGGACCAAAGAAAACAAACAAGATTTAGAACAACGTAGATCTGAAACTTCCGAAATATGCAAAGCAATCTGCAACACTGTTTGCCTTCGTTTGAAGTAAATTGCAACTCATTTAAAATAATGACTAAAGCTCTTGACGAAACAATTTTAGTACTCGACTTGTTATCAGTTAACATTTCAATGAGACTTCTTCACTTCGTAAACTCATTTAAGTCCAAAAACTTACTACGTCCAAAGCAATCTATCACTTAAATACTCAAAACTAATCATGAAAGCTATCACTTTTAACTAATTTAACTAAAACAAACATAATTTGAACTCACTCACTTGTTTGCTCTCTTAATCACTCACTTTTCCAGTTGCTTTCTTATACCTCAATTTAAATGCCTTCGAAAAACACCTTTCTCCTTCTTGTAGCGTAGTTGTAGGGTATAGTCTCTCCACCAAGTCTGCGTCACTTTTGGTAAGATTAAAATAATTCCCAATGCCAATAGAAATGTAACATAAGCCCAAGCATCAGAGAGTTTGTCTCACAAACAAATATAATATACGCCTCTTGGGTAGCCCTCTAGAATAACCCAGTCTAATCAAAACTACCACATACGCTCAATTTCTGACATGACCCTGCTGCTACATATACCATCAGTATGTACGACAAAATGTGTGAATTTAACTAATATCTAAAGTTCACATGTTAGAACTAAACTAAATACGATAATTAACTTTGTAAATCATGTTGAGAGGGTTTGCAGGAAGAGAAGGTTTGGTGTAAGTACACTTAAGCCATATCCTTCAATACTCCCTCACGCACAAATTTATATATATCCACTCTCATTCTCCCCGACAAAATGACAACGAGAGCATAGGTATACACAATCTCTCCACTCACAAATTTGCATTCGAAATTAATTTCATATGCGTAATGCGAGTGTTTACAAATTGAATAACATCACCATCATCATCATAGTCATCGTCGTCGTCATCATCGGCAGCCGTAGCACGAGTATAGACGTTTCGTTTTTGAAGGTGTACTTATGGTTCAAGTTCTAGTAGGAGACACCCACATGAGATCAATTGACAGTAGAGGGCGAACGACACACACAGAGTATAGGTATGTGTACATTGCGGAAAGATATACACACTGCAATTTACACGTGTGAATGAGAGTCTCCTAAGACGACGAGCTGCTTTGAATTGAATTATGTTCCACCGAGGAGGAGGAAGGATACTTGTGCCGAAGGATGTGGGGATGGATCTTCATTTTCTCGTTTCAGCTTTGAGTTGCAGCGTACGTCAAATTGCCGTCGTTATATTCAGGATTGGATTCACGGAGGAGGAATACATATCTTATCAATATTATACAAACTGTTGCCACATGGGGGAGCTTTGATAGTTGTGTGACATCTCATAGCATCTTTAGCTATTCGAAAACAGCTCTCTTGCCCTGTTGGCAACAATGTGCCAACTTCTAGCTCTCCAAATCTGCTTCGAACCATAAGAAAGACGACGAGCTAGCTATTCCATGCATGTGGAGATAAAATTAATTTAATTGCATGTGCTGTGTGCTAAAGCAGACAGACTCTCTCTGTCTCTTACTACTGAGAGGATGTTCGATGTTGATCCAATTAAAGTCTGTTTATTAGTAGGGAAATTAATTGGGCTTCCTGTGACTGCCGCTCCATTTGGTATATCCTTTCGCATTGCTAGTTATGGGTGTCCTTGTGCAATGCTAATAGTATCATTCCAAAATCTTGGATATGATTGTATAATGTTAGTAGCTCCACTGTACTATACTCCTTATGGTGTTTCAATCTTAAGAAACTAAATCGTTTCCAATTAAGATTGCTGTTGCTTTGGTTTATAAGTGTATACATATCTTAAGTGAAGTGTTGCTGCTTTTCACTTGGAATTTCTCGAATCTTTGAACTGATTACAGGTGTTTGCCACAAGTAAAACAATTGCACACACACACTAGGTAAGGCATTGGGGTAGTGATATTGTGGTGTTTTTGTGGGTGGCGATATGGCGGTGTTTGTGTTGCATGAGAATAGCCCGAACAGATATTGATGACACATAATTAATTTGGATTTGTTGTGATTATCCATTCCTCGGGATAGTCAAAGACGAGCTATGGGCTTTGTTGGTATTAAATTTTGTCTCTTATCCTGATTTGGAAAATATATATTCGTGCATTTAGATAATTAAGTTGAAGAGATCATTTTTGAGATCCTGAAGCTAATTTTTTATTTTATTTGTCTTTTCAGGGTCCTCCTCCACAGGGGCCGCTCAAATTTACAATTGTCGACACATTGGAAAGGATAAAGGAGGAGTTTAATTTTTTACAAGCACAATATCACACGTAAGTTTGAATTTTATGGTTATATGTTCGTATTGAGTAATGAAGAGTAGAATTTGAAACTTTTTTTGGGTCGCTTATAAGCAGATATTGGATTGGATTGAGTGTCCTTATACGACTCAATGCATTAATAAAATGAAAGGTGAGGTTTTGTCGCAGCTCAGCATTCCTATAATCATGAATTTTACAACTGCAAACAAAAAGAAACCAGGAGCCGCCGATTTATCGCATACGTGATCGAGTAATACGTGACTGAATTATGTGTTTTTTGCATTACGTCTCACGTTATCGCTTTAGTACCACAACTTGACATTCTTTCGTCAGTATTTGAACGAAATGAAGTCGATAAATGAACTGCAGACTGACGTTGTGTAGTATGAAGCGAATTTTGAAAGAAAAATAGTACTCACTCACTCGATCACTGATGCGATAATTCTTAAGAATGACTATGTATTTCTATGAATATTTGAATCGGTAAGAATTAAGAGGAATAAATTCACGAGTTGGTTTTCGATTTAACGAATGGTTACTTGGGAGAGCTGTGCTTCCTTCAAGATCAGGATGTAGAAAGAAAAAGAGGAAAACCGAATCATCGTGCACCAAAGTATGGTCACGGGATTTGGAAACCGAATATCGAAATTAAGACTGTCGTCAATTCAAATAATGCCCTTATCGCTAGCAGTTAAAACAATTCTGTCCCTTCGGGCAGCAAATGTGATCTCTAGAAAGTCTTGAGAGATCTGGTGTTATGTACCGACCATCAGTGTTATGTACTAACACAACCTGTACAGTGTACAGTACTTTCGTTTGTACATACACACACAAGAAACCAACCGATCACCCACGATGTCTGACAAGAAGTCCAATGTGCGGCATTGCATTTGCAGCAGAATAGAGCCGACGAACGTGTTGTGCCTATTTTTAACCTCCAGCTTTCCTACATTCGCGAAAACTTGGGTGTGCAACTTCCAATGCATTTCAACGGTGTTCCAAAAAGTCTAAAAAGTCATCTATTGCAGAACTATGTTACACATGCCTCTCTTCTGATCATGTCTTGGGTCATTTGGAGTCTAGTGAACAACTAAATAAACCACTGAGCTCTGCCGGTATAGAGTTCAGCGCTGTCAGACCTTTCACTATAATTTTCTTCACTGTTGATGAACGTTGGACTGACGCAAAGACGGTAGTTCCTCCTTCTTCTTCTTCTTCCTTTTTAGTCCTTACGATCTTCGTGATTTTGAAGCTCTCCCACTTAATTACTGCTCATGAGTAACCCGCTAATGGAGTACACCGAACTAAGAATGCGTCGGCAAAACAACCAATTTTATTGCCTTTTTGACGGTGTTCTCTGGACCTTTGAACATGACAATACCAGCTGAGCCGGCCGTGGTCTATTTTTTTCAAGATAGTATTTTTGGCGTGAAGGCTTCCTAGGAATTTGGTGAACGGTTTAATATAATTGTTAATTTCGTGACGAGGCTTATCGGAACGTTTCACTAAAGCACGGGTCATACACGGCTGCTTGACAGCGGCGAATCGAGTAGTACTGCCAACAGCTGATCAGCTTTGTGTGACCACGAAATTCGGAGCCAGCCGTCGAGTAACAAGCAGCGGCTGGCAAAGTTTAACATGTTCAACTTTTGGCTGCTAACAGCTGCTGCTAAAATAGAAAAAATACTGCTAGACGTACTGTTTGCTTAATTTTTAATTCAAAATTTGTGTCAAATATCATAAATATGTTTAAAAACTAGAAATAAAGTTCAAAAGCAAGTTTTGTACGATTTTCTGTAGCTGTTTGCATAGAGAAACTGGCGAGTAGCAGCCCATAGTGGAACCGGGCTGACCAACCGTTGCCTGCTTCTGCTACTGCCCAGTGTGACCCGTGCTTAACCTTGCTCACGCTTGCTCGTAAGTTGCTTAGTTGTTGACGCCAGATGACTAAGAAGAACCAAAGTAGTGCTACGATGGCACTATTTTAGGGTATGCCAAGAAAATTGAAAGCTGAGCGGTAGATCAGTGTCGCTTGGTTTGCAATTTTGTTATAATTCTGAGGAACTTCCTGCTGTGAACAGCACTCTCGAATATGTCCTTAAATGATGGCCGCTGATGGTCCTCTCAGCTAAAACACTGGCAACTTTTTAGGGTTCTTTGATCTTCTTCTTATTTCGGCGTTGCAAGCATGGTGATATAGAAGGGATCATAGCTCTCCCACCTAACTGCTTCACACTAGTCATCCATTCGTGGGGTTCTTTGGTAGCTGACATTAAGCCCGATTCCACTGTTAAGTATTTTTCTTCAAAATCTTCGTACTCTAAAAACGGGTCTTCAAACCTTTCACATCTGCAAGCTCATACAATAATTGCTGAGTTGTATCCAACTTACCCAACAATAGTATGAGACAGTTTGTGGCCTATGAATTCAATGACGAAGCTCATATCGGTCGATTTGTTGAAACTCTGTGCGAATAAAGCGAATGTTTTCTTGTTCTACTTTTCTCTTACAGCAATTTTTCGATATTCACTAAGTCAATTGGGGTTACAGAGAAGGAAAACAAGACTACAGTCATGGCAACTTAACTATACAGGGAACTCACAAAATATCTTCGAGGCTTTAAAATGTTCTTTAAATTTACGTGAAGAGTCAACAATAACCCCAGATACAAAAATGTCAAGATCCTAGAGCGAATCAAACTGATTGCAGATGGAAAACTGCATTTGTCCAGCCGGTCCCTAAAAAGGCGAATATTCCTCCCCTTCTATTTACCGTCCAATTGCACTTACGTACCTTCTTTCCAAGGTCATGGAAACGTTGATAAACCGTCAACTTATGAAATATCTTGAAGAACGAAAGCTTCTTAATGACTGTCAGTACGGCTTTCGTAGCAAACGGTCCACTGGTGATTTGATGGCTTATCTCACCAAAAAGTGGAACCAATCTTTACATTGTTTTGGAGAAAGTAAGATTATTGATCTTGATATTTCTAAAGTATTTGATAGAGTTTGGCATCAGGCTCTTTTATCGAAAATGTGTGCTTTTGGTATCGATGAGTCTCTTCTTCGTTGGATTAGAAACTACCTCTCTGACCGTTCAATACAAGTTGTGTTGGATGGCTTCAAGTCTGATATTCAATTCATAAATGCTGGTGTGCCCCAGGGCTCCGTTTTGTCTCCGACACTCTTCCTCATCTTTATAAGTGATCTCTTGTCTGAAACTGCTAATCCTCTCAACTGTTTTGCTGACGACTCGACCCTCAGCTTTTCATATTCGTTTCCAAATTCAAGTCCCTGCTCTTCGGATGTGGAACATTCGAGGAACGGTTGCGTATGATAAGCTCATTGAATTCTGACCTTGACAGCATTGTTACATGGGGTCATAAAAACCGAGTAGAATTCAATGCTTCGAAAACTCAATGCTGTCTTTTGTCGTTTAAGCTTAACATTCCCCCATTGCCATTATCCATGAATGGTTCCTGCATCCAAGAAACCGAAAAGCTGTCAGTACTTGGTATGTGTGTAAACGATGATCTTCGTTGGAATGACCACATATTCGATGTTGCCAAAAACGCTGCTAAATGCTTAGGCTTCTTGAAACGATGAAGGAAGTTCTTCACCCCTTCTGATCCGGCTACAATTTATAAGGCCTTCATCCATCCAAAACTGGAGTATAACTCCCATATCTGGTAAGGTACTCCTCAAACATCTTTGTGCCTATTTGATAGGGTACAAAATAGAGCGTTAAAATTGATAGGTGATAGTTCAATCGTAGAATCGATTGATTCTCTTGAACATCGTCAACGTTATCTGTCTCACTCTCTTTTATCGCTTTTTTCACAAACAGTGCTCTAGTGATATAGCCAATTGCATTCCTCCCCTGTAACAATTTAGCCGCAACACTGGTCTCAAGAGGAATGCTCATCAGTTCTACCTTGAGCCCAACTTCGGGCGTTCAGTCAAGTATAGAGATTCATTTTTTAGTCGCACCACCCGAATGTGGAATGCGTTACCTGGCTCTGTATAACATTATAAGGGTATTCATAAGTCACTCATAGAATACGAAGCGAATGAGGAACTCCTTGCTACCGAACTATGCACACATTCGATGAATTTAAAAAAGGGAAGAAAAAGCGCATCGAATAAACTATCAGCTAATAACGGCTACGTAGTTGCAGATTCTCAAACCGAGCGGACAAAGAAGTCCCTGACCATGAAGGTTAGTGAGCTGCCCTTCGATAGCAAATACTTCTCAAGTGATTTCCTTTCAAAATTCACAACTGAATGGCAATTAGCAGCATCTTGCTCCATGCAAGCTTGTTGCAAGTTTTGAAGCTTGGCTAGCCCACTTGTAAAAAAATGCTTACAAAGTTTTTTAACAGTAAATTAGCTTGAAATCGTTCACTTGTTGCTTATTGCTGATATTATTTGATCTTGGGAGTTGCCTAAAGGTGCGTCTAAACTATGCCGAATGGCAGTAATTATAGCATATACTGTTTGCCAATACCGAATTATTGTACCTACTTACCTAAAGCCGACCCGAATTGGAACCAAATGAATTGTATTCGATTGCCAGCCGGGTACGGAGTACGGAACGGTGTTGTTCCTTACATGCGGCTCATTACGAGATCCCACGAGTTTGTATACAATCCTTTCGAACTGTTTAAATTGTTGAAAAGCCTTACCTGACGAGGACTCTTGCAATAGAAGGCTTCTTCTTTTGCTTAACCGCAAAACATATTTTGAGTGTATACAAGCACAACTCACCTCAACTTACAAACAGTTGCCTCCCAAGTAATCAACTCCCTCTCTCTTTTTGTATCAAAAAGCTTCTGTTCCAAATTAACTCAACGTGTGTCCGCTGTATTTTGTTTTTATCCGTTCTTCATTTAACAACACTTTATGTTAACAGCCTATCACTTGATTACTTAATTTTCCACCCGAATGCACTCCACCCAATATCAAGCACGAGTTGTTAATAAATTGTTTAAGCCTATAAATTTTCCTCGTGCAGACCCGAAGCTCCTCGCTTTTGCAATCCATAATCCACTTTCGATTAACCAACAAAGGGTTGCTGGATTCCCTCGGGGCAACTAGTGTAGCGCGGTGGCGCTGTGTCCGCATTGGAAAATTATTTTAAATGCATTTCCAATGAAAACACAAATTAAAAAGAAAAAAAAGACAAAATTAAACATAATCCAAACAACCCAGACGCAGCAATTGCCAACCGAGTGCTATCGAAAGCGATCTGCAACGCGTATAATGCCGCTAGGTAATTATATGCAAGGAATAACAACAATAACAAAATAATTTAAACGAAAAAAAAAGAAGAAAAAAGCGCGTGGTTGTATCCTCTGTCTGGTTGGTTACAACAAATATGGATACATGGAAAGCGTTTGTAGAATCGGCCACATCGCGTTGCAATTAAAACCCTCTTACTTGTAAAGCACGCAAATATTTTCGGTAAACGATGTTGTGGTGGGTTGAAACCAGCCAAACAGCAGCAGCAGCCTGTACTCGTTCTTCCCCTTTCCCCTGACGTGTTTCCATGCACACTATACACCGAACCACAATGTGGAAACACAATCATTTACATAATACCAACAACACACTAGTGCACGGGCCTACCTATAGATAAGTGGAAGTGGACGAATGAACGAATGACCAACTACGGGACACGGCGAACGGGGAACGGGCGATTGGGAAAATGAGCGGTCGGCGCTATGCGGCGCGGCACGGTCGGTGTGTATTCGTGGTGTCCGGCGGAACGATTACTCTCAGTAATGAGATTCACATCTCATTATCGTGGGTAATTGCCTGGTGAAACGCAACGGCAACAAAAATGAAATTAAATTAACGAATCATTTGATGTGCAACTACATCAGAGGATGTCGGAGGGCAAGCCAACAAGAAAAAAAAAGAAAACCAATAACTATTGGAGAAAAAAGTAACAAAACAGCTTTTGTTTGCGGATTAAGGTGGCGTAAGGAAGTTAATTGTGATGCAAGCGGCGTATCTGACGCAGAATAAGTTTGATCTCATTTTTTCATTTATCAATTATCATCTGTGCTCTCGGCTGATGTCAAGAACGCTGTCTGAAAGTAAGGTAGGATTGTCTTCTAGTACCTGAATTTTATTCTATTATTTTTCTCTGGGCCTTCGATTCATAAATGTGTGCTTTTCCGTTTTCGGAGTAAATAAAAGAAGTTTTTGGAGTATTAGCTTGTAAGGCTTTGGCACTTAATGTTCATGTTCTATTTCCATGATGACAACAACCGATCCTTCTGCATTTCTGTCCAATTTGATTCCATTATTCTTCTCGATACCTTCAATTTATAGACATTTGTTTCGCTTTTCCATTTTCGGAGTCAGTGAGAAAGGTTTTCTGAGTAGCTTCTAAAGCACAGTGAGTAGAAATACTATCCGATAGAAGCTTGTAGTCGTGTGGAGTTTTTGTATTCTCCTCAAATTCCTCGAACCACAGACAATTGTTTTGCCTTTTCGTTTTCGGAGTCAAGGGAAAGGGTTCTGAGTAATTTCTGAACACAACATGGTCGTGTGCTATGTTAATGATGACAATAACCGATTCTTCTGCATTGCTGTCCAATTTGATTCCATTATTCTTCTCGATACCTTCAATTTATAGACATTTGTTTCGCTTTTCCATTTTCGGAGTCAGTGAGAAAGGTTTTCTGAGAAGCTTCTAAAGCACAGTGAGTAGAAATACTATCCGATAGAAGCTTGTAGTCGTGTGGAGTTTTTGTATTCTCCTCAAATTCCTCGAACCACAGACAATTGTTTTGCCTTTTCGTTTTCGGAGTCAACGGAAAGGGTTCTCTGAGTAATTTCTGAACACAACATGGTCGTGTGCTATGTTAATGATGACAATAACCGATTCTTCTGCATTGCTGTCCAATTTGATTCCATTATTCTTCTCGATACCTTCGATTCATAGACATTTGTTTCGCTTTTCCATTTTCGGAGTCAGTGAGAGAGGTTTTCTGAGTAGTTTCTAAAGCACAGTGAAGTCGAAATTCTATCCGATAGAATCTTGTAGTTTTGTGGAGTTTCTTGTTCTCCTCAATTTCTTCGAACCACAGACAATTGTTTTGCCGTTATGTTTTCGGAGTCAATGGAAAGGTTTTTCTGAGTAAATTCTGAACGCAACATGGTCATGTGCTATGTTCATGATGACTACAACCGATTTTTCTGCGTTGCTGTCCAATTCGATTCCATTATTCTCGATACCTTCGATTCATAGACATTTGCTTCGCTTTTCCACTTTCGGAGTCAGTGAGAGAGGTTTTCTGAGTGCCTTCTAAAGCACAGTGAAGTCGAAATACTATCCGATATAAGCTTGTAGTCATGTGGAGTTTCTTATTCTCCTGAAGTTCCTCGAACCACAGACAATTGTTTTGCCTTTTCGTTTTCGGAGTCAATGGAAAGGGTTTTCTGAGTAATTTCTGAACGCTACATGGTCGTGTGTTATGATGACTATAACCGATTCTTCTGCATAACTGTCAAATTTGCTATTCTATTACCTTTTAAGACCTTTGATTCATTGATTTATTTTGTTTTTCCCTTTTCGGAGTCAATGGAGGTGGTTTTCTGAATGGCGTTTAAAGCCCAACACAATCGAAACATTATACGATAGAATTCTGTAGCAATGTAGAGCTATTTTTTACTCTCGAGACATAGACTTTTGTTTTGTTCTACCATTTTCGGAGTCAAGAGGATTATTTTTGTGTAGGAAGCTTCATCGTTTTTTATTTGCTTAAATGATGCATTCATAATCTTCAAAGCCTCTGCATAGCTATATATACCAGAAGCCTAAAATGTAGTCTCTATACTTCCTCTTAAAGCTTCAATAACATTCGGAGTAATCTCTAAACCTCTAAAAAGGTATTTGCACAAAAATAGGAAATTTTTTCAATTTGGCCATTGCAATGCATTCCTAAACCTCTAAGAATTTCAATCCGTCCTCAAATAAGCCCTCGTCTCTCTATCAATAAATCATTCAAATCCCTAATTCCACCGAAAACAAAAAAAAGAATCGCATTCGATCCACAACCACCTCTATGCTATGCTTAAATGACCCTTTAATCCTCCTAACACCCATAAACACAACCACTCCCAGCCAAATCAGTGTGAGCCACACCAAACCAACAGCAAAACAAAACAAAAAAAAAAGTAAAAACAAAGTAAGCACAAAACACATTAAATCTCACTTTCAAAATTTCCTGCCATGACAGGCTGACTGAATAAAAAAAAAAAAAAACAATAACACCGATTCAGAGAGCGTGTTGAGTTCGTGTTTTTGTTTCCTCGCCATCCACCATGGTTTTTTTGTTTTTTGTTTTTGTGATTTTCAGTGGTTGGTTTGTGGTTTACTGGTGCGTGCGTGCCTACCTTTCACACGCGGTGTGGTTCTTCAATATTCTTTCCGCCTCCTTCATATACCGCCTCTACCATAAATACAAACACACACACACAAAAGCGCAAAGTTGGGAGCATATTATTGCCGCACAGTTAATGCGGCGGAAATTGTGATGACTCTTTTTCGCCGTTGGTTAACTCGGAATTGAATATTATTATTGTTCCAACACTTTCCCTTCACTTCCTCTCCGAAACCCCTCTCTGCTCTACCAGCTAACTCATCTCGGATTACCTTACACCACCAGCAACCACCACCATTCCAGCCAACTCCCTTTTGACAATGGGACGCAATTTTACGCATATGGAGCAGCTTTATAATGGGCTTTGTAGGTCTGAATTTTTTTTTTTGCTGATAATGTTGATCCGAATTGGGGGGCGCAAAAGGATTCCTTTTTTTACACACAACGTGTGTTGTTGAGAGTGAAACCCTGTAACTGCCTGCAACAACATCAACACAAAAAAGGTGGCCAATTAATGAAAATAAATAAATTTCAGTTATAGCGGCAATTATTGTTATTATTATTCTTGGGAATGGGTCGCCACGGACTGGTGAGCTCTCTGCGCTCTAAGGATTGGATGAGTGGATGGTGAGGTGGTCGACGGCGCCGCTGCCACCGCCCGCCGCGCCGTTGGCGTGGGGTTTGTGTAACACTGAGTCGGTTAAAAGCCACCGCTGAATGGCGACGGTCAATTGATAATCATTTAATTGGAATCAGAATAACGTTTCGGCGCGGTAAGGATATGGAATGATTATTATTATTTAATAAAATTTTCGTAAATAATTATAAAATCAACCGATTTCTGACATTATCAGGGGTTTATTTTTCTCTTTTTGTTTTACTGCGAGGGTTGAGTATAGACAATATTTGAGTTGGCTTGTTGTTTGCATTATCTGGTTAATTAATTCTTTTGAGTTTCGTATACCTTTGATGCCTCGGTGTAGGTGTAGGATTCACTCCTGCTCGGGCGTCTGCAAATATCTCTAACGTGTCTGTCATTGCAGTTATTCATCGTCCAATAAAAGAAAATCAGTTAACAAAATCTTTCCATACCTTCAAATTAGATCATTCCACCTATTTCATCACTTGCACTTGTAATTTACAGCTTCAAGTTTGCAATCCAGTTTTTAATTCCACCAATTACAAGTTTTTAACTAACAAACTTGTGATCAGGGCGGACAAAATTATAGAAAAAAGGGTTTGTATTCAAAATTTACGTTGAACTCGCATCTAGAACAACTTGTAACTTACAACTGTTTGTTCACAATGTTGTTAAACGTTTTGTTGAAACATCAATATGATTAAGCAAAACATTGTTAAAATGTAATTTCTTTGGAGACCATCCCTGCTGCTATGCGTTTATCGGTAAGAAATGATTTCGCTGTGAAATAAAGGAGAAACAAACTTGTAAAACAAATTACAAGTAACTTTTACCTGTGGAATGTTCTTAAAAACTGAATTAATTTTGTAAATCTATTTGTGTTGGTACAACGCAAATTCACAAATTAGTTTTTATTCAAACAAGTTTGTTACTTGTGAACCCCAACCTTAATTTTTTTTGTTGTTGAATCAGAAAAGGGAAAATGATCACAAATTTCCTCTTGTAAATGAATACACGACCAAAGTTGTGTGCATTTTTGACTGATAGGACAAAAGTTTCATATTTTTTAAAATTGTTTTTAAGTAAATTAAAGTATTTCCTATTTTCGATCAATATAAGAACTGAATCGTTATTGATTTTCATAATTTCTATTTCATTTCAGACTTAAACTAGAATGCGAGAAGCTAGCAAATGAAAAAACAGAAATGCAACGTCATTACGTTATGGTAAGTCAGCTATTTTTTTTATCTGTCGCAAATTTGTTTAAAAGAAAAGCAAACCTGTGAATTCATAGGAAACAGTTTTTTGAACTCGACCTAGTAGCATAGAAAACAAAGTCGAGAAAAAAATATTTTTATACCGTTTTTGTGTATGAAAAGGATTACGTTACGCTACGAGTGCTGTAGCTTTGTCTTAAGCAGTGTTACTTTTGGACGGCCATTAGTAACCATAAGTACCAAAGTAGAAAAAGTCACAGGGGTATGTTCCTAGAGTAAGTTAAGGACGGTTCTGTAGTTTTGCTTGGAGTGGGGTTAAAATTAACTCAGAAATTCTGAAAGACTGTAATTGTCTCAAAAGTAAAGAAACGTCTCGAACAAGCACTCTCTTTTGTGCGCAGAAACACGCCTTTTATTGAAAAGATTTTATTACTTGCGATTTTAGGCGAGGCGAAAAGAATCTTCTACGACTTGATCCCAAAATATTATATGGGAACTCCAAAATATGTGAACTTAACAGTAGCAGAAATTAACACACTCGAACTGATTTGAAATAATATTTTGAGCTGGAACGACGAAATTTGCACGATATACATAGGCACCCTATTAGCGTACTTTGCTTGTCAAAAAAGATAAAAATTTGGTTAAAAGCAATCAAACTATGGAGAAAAAAGATTGATTGGCTTTCGCTGTTTCCTCATTCCACATTTTTTTTTTACAATGTCCCCTATCAGAACTTCCATAGTAATAGAAAGTGCGCTAAGAATCACCAAAAATCTATTACAAAATCCGTTTGTAGTAAATTTGTAGTTAAAAATCTGCTACGCATTTCGAAATTCGGGCAATTGGGCATCACTTATTACATGAAACGGAAATATGGCGTCCTTTTCTGCAAAAGTTCATTCTTTTAGTAGCTATGTAAGTAAAAATGATTTCATTTAAAGCAGAGGTTTTTGTTTGGTTATGATGTACTCCCCGAGCTGAGGTGAAAAACAAAACTTGTTGAAAATGAAAATGTTCAGTGTTTTGTATTTGCTGGGTCCGTGTCTTCAGAGCGTGAGACTCGTCGAAGTTTCACATCAGCTTCTCGATACTTGAGCAGTAATTCCAAGTGTAGTAGTAGTAGTATGTGAGCTGCAGTTTCAAGTACTTGACCAATATTTTCAAGTACGTTATCTGTAGTTTCAAGTTCAAGTACTTAACCTAAATTCCAAGTACTTGACCAGTTGTTTCACGTTCAAGTACTTGAACATTCTTCAAGAATTTGAGCTGAAATTTTAATTACGTTACTAGTTCTTTTAAAAATAGGAAAAGTGTTTCCAAGTACGTCATCTGTTCTTTCAAGAACTGCACTAGTTTATCCAAGTAACTGGCGAGTAGTTTAAAATACTTGAGTTTTTAAAGTTACTTGGCAAGTATTTTTTGAAATAATTGGCCAGTAGCTTTTGAATTAATTGATTAGTAGTTTCCATTATACAACAAGTAGTTTCCAAATATTCGACCAGTAGTTTCAAGTACTTGATCAGTCCATTCGATAAATTTCATAAGTACTTGACCCGTTGTTTCAAGTATTTCCAGTACATATTTGAGTAGTAGTTTCAGGTACTTGAACAGTAGTTTTAAGAACTTGAAAAGTAGTTTTAAGAACTTGAAAAGTAGTTTCAAGTACTTGTCTAGCAGTTTCAAGTTCTTGACCAGTAGTTTCAAGTACTTGAACAGTAGTTTCAAGTACTTGACCAGTAGTTTCAAGTACTTGGACAGTAGTTTCAAGTACTTGAACAGTAGTTTCAAGTACTTGAACAGTAGTTTCAAGTACTTGAACAGTAGTTTCAAGTACTTGAACAGTAGTTTCAAGTACTTGAACAGTAGTTTCAAGTACTTGACCAGTCCTTTTGAGTACTTTCAAATACTTGACCCGTAGTTTCAAGTATTTCCAGTACATACTTGAATAGTAGTTTCAGGTACTTGACCAGTAGTTTCAAATACTTGAAAAGTAGTTTCAAGTTCTTGAACTGTAGTTTCAAGTACTTAAACAGTAGTTTCAAGTTCTTGAACTGTAGTTTCAAGTACTTGAACAGCAGTTTCAAGTACTTGAACAGTAGTTTCAAGTACTTGAACAGTTTCAAGTACTTGAACAGTAGTTTCAAGTACTTGAACAGTAGTTTCAAGTACTTGAACAGTAGTTTCAAGTACTTGAACAGTAGTTTCAAGTACTTGAACAGTAGTTGAACAGTAGTTTCAAGTACTTGAACAGTAGTTTCAAGTACTTGAACAGTAGTTTCAAGTACTTGAACAGTAGTTTCAAGTACTTGAACAGTAGTTTCAAGTACTTGAACTTTAGTTTCAAATTCAAATAATTGAACAGTTTTCAAGTACTTGATCAGTCATTTCGAGAACTGGACTGGTACTTTCAATTTTTTCACCACTACTTTCAGATACTTTACTATCATTTTTGAGTACTTGACCAGCAATATGAAACACTGTAACAGTAGTTTCAAGTACTTAATCAATAGTTCCAAGTACATACTTGATCTGTAGTTTCAAGTTCCAGTTTTGAGGTTCTAGTCTTCAAGAACTAGACAAGTATGTCCTAATATTGGACCTGTTGTTCCAATTTATTGACCAGTTTTTTTTTTCAAGGATAAGAAAAGTATTTCCGAGTACCTCACCTGTTTTTTCAAAAACGGCATCCAAATATCCAGGTGATGGACCATTATTTTCAAGAAATTGACCAGTCCCTATAAAGACTTAATAAGTTTTTCCAAATTCTGGCTCAGTAGTTCTTAAATACTTGGCCAGTAGTTTTTGAAGTACTTGATCAGTACCTACCTTGAATTATTCGACGAGTAGCTCGAGTAGTTTCAAGTATTTGTGCAGTGCTTTCAAGAACAGAGGCAATGTTTTTGAGTACTCGATGAGTCCTTTCAAGAACTAGCCCAGTACGCAACGAGTACTTTCAAAGACTTGACCCGTGTTATCAAGTACTTGAACTTGTTATCTTGAATAAAATCTTATCTTAATCTACTTGAATAGTATTTCGAAGTACTCTAGCTGCACATGAATAGTTTCTTCAATCACAACTTTAACAATCTTCTCTTTCAATCATTTATTCTTCGTTTACTCTTCCTCAAGCGAAATGCCTACAAACCCCAACCAATTGATTAGAAAAAGCTCGTTAATAGCAATCGTCTATGGTTTCTTTCATTAGAAATATTTTGTTTTTCATCTCTCCTACTACCTAACCTAACTTAACGTCCTACTACCACATTGGAAATTGGAATTCTTAGTTGAGACTATTTGCTTATTCGTTCTTTTAATACACATCATCCGAACGGAGGTTGTTGAAATTAAGAACTTATTCAAAGCGCTAAACCCCTCTGAAGTAAATGAAATTGTTTGCAATCAATGGCTTGCTTTAGTTTAATTCGCGAATCTAAGACTACCTCCTCACTAACACACCAATTCCAAACCCATTTCTTCTAAAAAATAACGTAAATCAAAATTATTTCCCCCATTCCGCATTTCAAAATTGTCGTTTAAAATTTTAGAACTCAAAAATAAGTAAAACACCAAACCGACCAAGTCGACACAGACACCCTTTTCAAACGACTCTGGTGTATCACTTTCCTTTCAATTATGCCCTTTTAAGGACTTCACCCTAATTTGCCCCCTAAAAGCAAACCCAGGGAAATTATAATAATGAAATGAAAGGACACTTCAGTCTCAACGCGTGAAAGAAAACAAAAATACAAAGAAGATGAAACTTCTCCCCCTTTATTGTGTATAGGACGTCCTTGCAGAGCATGCTATAGGAAACCCTCTTCCATCCCCTGTGCCCCCAATACTGTGTGCATCATTATCTTCCATTCCGTGAAATTTTAATTTGAATTAAAATTTTAAATCAAGAAACAAACACAGTGTGAGCGAGAGACTTCTGCAGGATGACGATGATGATGATGATGATGGTGATTCCTTGAGGGCGTAATGCCAGTGCATAGAAAGAAAAGAAAAAAAACCCTCACAAAGGCGGCCACGAGAACAAAGAACAAGACCCCCCCTTTTAGGGAGCTGGTGAAAGAAGAAAAAAAAGAGAAGAAGAAATGTAAAGAAAAGAAAATGAAAAGAATAAACCTTGAAGGGCACTGTGTGACAAAGTGGTTGCTTGACTGATTCCAAAAGTGTACAAACACCCTCACCTCACTCTCCACGTACATCGTGCTCAATTTCCTTCTTTTCATATACACACATTCCTACATAGCTACCATACCTATATTTCTTTTTTTCTTGTTTCTTTGGCAGCTGTTAGCTTTTCCATCGGCATTCCAAGTTTGATACACCCAACCCCGCTCACCCACACAGCACCCCACATACCCAAACTCCATCAACTACCTTTCAAGTGGTATAAGAGCTTCACTCTCTATCTAGATCCTTTTCCATGAGAGGTTTTCTCCACTCTTATTTTTTTACAACACAACAACAACAACCAACCGACAACAGCAGCAAAAAAGAAGAAATGTTTTTGCTTGCCTTGTTTGTCCTTTATTGCTGGTGCTTAACTGTGTATACTCAAATACTGGTGTTAAAACGGAAAGGGTGAGAGGGATTGGATGTAGGTGTAGTAGGATGAAAGCAGGATGAAGAATGAGAAAGTATAAGGGTGGGCGGGTGTTGTGGAAAGTCCTTCGAAAAACTGGTGAAAAGAAATTACTTAATTACGTACCCAGGTTCAGGTAGTTGAATTGCAACGGAGTGTAGGATAAAAGTGGATAAACCAAGGCAAACACATTGCTCGAGTGGGAGAGTAAACCCTTGAAGTGGTTTTTTTTTTTGTTTTTTCCTTTTTTGTGCTTTGCAGAGAAAAGAAGTTAGCAACGATGACTGTTCTGTTAGTAGTACTCATTCTCGTCTTGGGGCTCTTCATTTACGTCATGTTTGAGGTTGTGACTGGGTTCTAGTTGAGAGTTGGGTGTAATGTATGTAATTTCTTGGCAAAGTGTAAAACATACATTTAACCGAGGAAAAATAAGTGACATAGTTTTTCCATTTTATTTTTGGTTTTGTGGTGTAGCTGCCATTTTGGGTGTGGAAATGTTAAAAAAGCGATCTGCTTTCGTTCATTAAGAGGTTTGGAAAAGAATATATATACAAACTGCTTTTTGTCTGAAAAGTTTTGTGGATTTTATAATTGGATCGGGCGAGAAGTGAAAGGTGGATTTTTCTTTCACAGGTAACTGAGTGGTTTTTTTTTTATTGGAGAACTGACTTATCTTTGTCTTGAAGACAGTAAGAAAAGGTTTGGCTTAGCGTGTGATTATCGACTAAAAATTGAATTCTCTAGGCATTCGAAGCTGGATACATTCAAGATTTTGTTTAATGAGGCTTTTGTGAGCATTTGTCAGCGTTTGCAGCATCTGAGGAGCTTAGATGGCAAATCCAATAACTCGATTACAAAGTTCTATTTATTACGAAGATACGGATCAGTTAAGGTCCTTTTGCAGGCAAGGCTTTTGTTAAGTGCCCGCTTTATTAGTCATACTAGAGGCAACTGGAAGAGCTCGGATATCGTTGTAGATACATTGAGTGCATACAAAACTTAAAACAAGCAATACAAAGCCTTAGCTCCGCTCACAAGCTCTTGTAAGTGGCTTAGGTTGTAAGCGTTTAACTTGGCAACTTGAAGAACTAAGATCACAAAAGAAACAATGTGTGCTTACAAAACAGAGATACCAAATTTTATGCTCCAGCTTAAGTTTGCTAAGAAGTAGTTTGTAAGCGTCAAAAATGGCAACTTGAAGAACTCGGATCACCAAGTACAAGTACGCTTTAAAGTTCTTGTTAAGTTTGAGGTTTGTCAGCATCTAGAGAGGCGGCTTGGAGATGTCGGATTGTAGTAGATACTCAAGTTGTACGAGAGTTCTAGGGTTGTAAGCGTGTACCTTGGCAGCTTGGAGAACTAAGATCACAGAAGAAACAGAAGGTGCTTACAACTTTTATGGTCCTACAATCTTGAGTTCGCTAAGAAGAAGTTGTAAGCGTTAAGAAAGGCAACTCGAAGAACTCGGAGCGTAGTAAAAGAGCTCTATTTGCACCAGCTTTAGCTCGCTCGCAAGTTCTTGCAGGGTTCTAGGGTTGTAAGCATGTATCTTGACAGCCCGAAGAACTGAGATCAAAGAAAAATCTGTGCTTACAAAAAAGAGATTCCAACATTTATGGGCCTACAAGCTTAAGTTCGCTAAGAAGAAGTTGTAAGCGTCGAGAATGGCAACTCAAAGAATTCGGAGCATAGTAAAACAGCTCTATTCCTATCGACTTGAGTTCGCTCACAAGGTCTAAGTCGCTAAGGCTGTAAGCGTGTAGTTTGACAACTTGAAGAACCTAGACCATAACAGACGTTGTGTGCTTACAAAAAGAGTTACCAACTAAAGCTTGCTAACAAGCCAGAGTTGTAAGCGCCTATCATGACAACTTGAACAATTCGAATCACCGAAGGTAAATTGATGACTAAGCTCGCTTGCAAGTTCTTTTGAAGTTCGAGGCTCTTAAGCGCCTATCGTGGCTACTTGAAGAACTCGGATCACAGAAGTTACACTTGGAACTAGGCTCGCTTGAAAGTTCTTATAGAGTTCGAAGGTTGTAAGCAACTAGAATGGCAGCTCGAAGGTCTCGTATCATTATAGGCACACTTGGAGCTAACACAACTACTCTAAATTTGCACAATTTTGAGCTCGCTCACAGACTCTCCTATGGTGCTAAAGTTGCAAGTTGTGCTCGAAGGTTGTAAGCAACTAGAATGGCAGCTCGATGACCTTATCATTGTAGGCACCCTTGGAGCTTACAGAACTACTGTAAATTTTGTATGAGATTCAGCTCGCTTACAAGCTCTCCTAAGGTGCTAAAGTTGTAAGCGCGTACCTTGACAACTACAAGAACTAAGACTACTTGGGAAGCATTGTGTGCTTACAAAAGAAAAGGTACCAACTCTGATAAATTTTCCCACAAGTCTTGTTATTAATTGTCAGAGTTGTAAGCGCCTAACATGGCAACTAGAAGATCATCGAAGACACATTCGGCGCTTAGTTCTAAAAAGCTTATGTCAAGTGCCAGGAATCTTGGCATCCAGCATGGCCGGTAGAAAAGTTTTAATCACAGAAGGTAAATTCAGCGCTTACAGAAAAGAATTGATAAACTTTTTGCTTGCTCAGCTTAAATTCGCTCACATACTCTCTGTGAAGGACTAGAGTTGTAAGCGACGGGCATGGCAACTCGAAGCACTCAGATAAGGGAAGGTACATTTAGGCAACTCAACGAACTTGAATCGCAGAATGTTCCTACAAAAGAGGAAGGCTAACTTTTTGAATCAGCCTAAGTTCGAATAGAAAAGGTAATGCAAAATGAGTTTGAAGAAATAACGTCGAAAAAATTGTATTGCTTTTGTTTGGTTTTGTCAATATTCTCAGGAGAGATTCGAAGAAATTCCTTCGGGTGCCTTAACTTATTTTGAACAAAAGTATTTCCCATTGTTCCTTGTGAAGAAGAAAGGCACTTCAAGGACGTCTTCATCTAATGAAAAGTTGATGAAATTTGTGTGCGGTAGAAAAACCTATTGGGCAGGGTCTGCCTTTTATATCAACGTGCCAAATTCAACCCTCTGGGTGGCAATGCACAAGAGAATTTTGTTTTTCCCGACTCTAATTCTTCCTTTTATCAAAAAAAAAAAAAAAAGGGGTCAGCAAGCTGCGTCTTCATGTTTGGCTGTCGTCATTCTCAAATTGTACACTTAGTTTTGAGTTACGATGCTGCGGCCTCCCTTTTTGGCCATGGTGTCGTCGCCGTTGTACTTCTACTTGGCTAATTTGAAATGCAGAAACTTTACCCACCACCAAAGGAGAAACCCAGAGACTTTATTGTTGCGCTTCACTTAAAGTTAATTACAAGGAATTTTTTTTTAATTTTTTTTTTTTTTGTACATTTTGTGTTGTTTCGTTTTGCACTTTTCCTGCAACCGATGTGGGGGGATGCCTTTTCCTTGCCTTACTTTGTCGCTCCAGCAAAAGTAAATACAGTAATGGTGGCAAGGAAGTGCCACAAAGTTGAGAGCTAAAGCGCAACGTCAAGCAAGCAAATATATATATGTATGTCTATGTATATAGAAAAAGGCAAGTGCAAAGTGCGAAAGCATAGAAATTCTGCTGATAGCCATGGAGAACGAAGAGCATGAGGGAGGAGGGGAGTATAAAGTTGTGTAGCGAACGCGGTGGAGTGTTTTGTTTAACTTAGTCAGTGTTCTTTTGCATTTATCATTTATTCAAGAGGACGACTTTGCCAAGGGTTGAATCTTTTGCAGGTTTTTTTATATTTTTTTTTTTGTTGTCCTCCCTTGAATTATTGGAGTTTTGAGTAGAAAAAAGAAAAACGAAGAAGAAGAAGAGAAACATACATAAACAGTGGAAAAAAGGGATGAAATGGGAATTTGCATATTTGAATCACTTTATCTTTTATTTCATTTCATTTTTTCCTACCACTTCCCTTCCCTCTTTTTCTTTTTTTTATCGCGAAAAAAAAGGCCAAAGCCTGTGTCCCTTGTGGAATTTTAATAAAGATTCGACTCCTTTTAGACATCTTTTAGTAATTTAAGTGGTCGTAAGCATTGCCTTTGACGACAATGAAGAGGGTTGTTGCTTAAGTGTGTGATTTAAGCAAAGCAAAAGAATACAAAAAAAAAGAAGAAGAGTGAAACCGAAAAAACCTGTCAAGAAGTTTAGGGTAGATTATGAGTAATGTATTGTCCTCAGGAGGCATCGTGAAATGTCTCATAAAATAAAAAATAAGACCAAAACATGCAAAAAAGGGTTGGAGGATTATGGAACTGTGTAATTTAATTTGCATTTTGCCGAGTTTTATGTTTTTTTTGGAATTCGTTCCTACGACGTCAAAAGAAGTACTTGGTGGTTTTGAGTAAAAACGATTCGACCCCCAGAGTAAAATCAGGGAAAAGGAAATTTTATGCTTTCGGGGGTCTTAAGGGCTTTTATTCCGAAAGTGAGCTGCAGTTAGAACTCGGATACTGGAGACATTTAAGTGTGAAATCAAATTTCCGTTGTCATTGTCAGTTCGGAGGAAATAATTGGGGAAGCTGGAACCATTTATATTACCCATCACGTAAGAATCAAGGATTCTAAGTGACCACATTGTCTATGGCAACGTTATCCAATCCGGGATACCAAATAACGATATTCGCTACTCTTACTCTAACGTTACGTTACATTAATGCGATTACGTTACGTTGCGATTACGTTACGCGTTCTTATTAACGACTGATTTTGGCATGATTCTACATGATTTAGCCATCTCAACCTCAGTGCCTTTACTCATTTGCTTGGTTCGATGTCGTTGTAGGCTCCATAAGGCTCAAGGGACCATATTTTTTTTCCGAGTTTTGTCTCTCAAAACAAGCATTATCAGCATTATCGGCGAGGGCTTTAGCTGCCTTAGAATATCAGTTTACGATCTTCATCGTCATGCTATAGAAAGACATTTCTTCTTCTTCTCTATAAATACTCCAATACCACGTCTTGAAGTCAAGGAATACATTGCATCGGTCATCGGGTGGCGGGCGCAACAGAGCGCCGAGCCCCAGAACCTAGCGTATTTCTCACAACCATACCTTGTTAGGAAATGAAGAGGACCTATAATTTTCTGCCGACTCCGAAGGGTGAATCGAGAAAGCGCTTTTCATGGCAATGAATTTATTAATGGAGGACTTGCCAATTCCTACTAAAAGGTGATACCCGTGGAAAAACACAATTGTTGGTTACTGTTGGAATCTGAACCAAGAACCTCCCGCGTAACAGGCAGACATGCTGACCACTACCCCACGGGCACCATTATTCAAGTGGTGAGAATTGTTCTTGCGGCTGTCCAAGTTTGCTGCGTGTTCTAAATATTTGATCAACGGCTGAATTGTTGGGCTTTGGCCCACACTGATTTGAATCTGTCGACCTTGGAGCCAACGAAAAAGTAAGAATCTAGTTTCGTCCATATTATGCCGTATGGTGAATATTTGATCAGCTGTTGACTTTTTAATCGCGGCCCACACTGATTTGGATCCACTGAATAGGTGGTGAGAAGTTTTACCGTGCTGTGAATATTTGTTAAACGGTTGACCTTTCGGGCCTTGGCCATCACTAAGTTGGATCTGTCGGAGAATCGTTGACGGTTGAGTTTTAAGCTTGGCTCACGTTGATTTGGATCTACTGACCTTAAAACTAATGAATAGGTGGTGAGAAGTCTTACCTCACCGTGAATATTTATTCGACGGCTGACTTTTTGGTTTTTGGGCATCACTGATTTGGATCTGCCGACCTAAACAAGAATCGCTCCTCAAAATGTCAAAATGCTGCCGTATTGTGAATATTTGTTCAATGGTTTGACTTTTTGGGCCCTAACCATCACTGATTTGGTTCTTCCTACCTTAAAATGAATGAAGAGGCGGTCAAAATTGTTTCTGGGTTTGTTCAAATATGGTTAATATTTTTTCAACGGTTGACTTTTGGCCTTGGCTTACACTGATTTTGATCTGCCGCCGACCTTAAAATGAGTGAAAATATGGTGAGAATCGTGCCTGGGCTTGTACAATTTTGACAAATTGTGAATATTTGTTCAGCAGCTAACTTTTTGGTCCTTGGCCCCCACTGATTTTGATCTGCCGACCTTAAAATCAATGAAAATGTTGATAAAATCGTCCCGGGTAAGTCTACTTTTTCCGAATGGGACAGGGTGGATACTTGGCCGACAACCGACCTTGCTACTGGACCTTAACTGCTTTTTCATTTATCGGTTTGTTGGCAAAAAGTTTCAGGCGTTTAAAATACTCGGGTATGCTCTCCTCGTGACCCTTTTTTGTAAATAGATGGTGGAACTTCTGAACAAGTTATCACTTGAGGCTTTGAACAGCTCTACTGTTTATGCTTCCAAAGGCCCAATTGGCATCATCAAGCTATCGTTTCTTTCGTCTGAGTGACAGAAATACTGGCCTGTGCCTTAATGGAATGATTCCGTCAGCCTTGGCATCGGAATTTGGTTCGTCATCGCTCTTAACGAAATGAATTTTTTTTCAAATGGCTTGACTATTGATTCGATATCAATGTTCCCCTGATAGGCCTTTTCCTATTTTGTCCATCGATCGCTCTCGTGTTACGTTTGTGTTCAGTTTTTCTCTCTCCTCTTCTGCTCGTCGAGCTCGTGAGCAGCTCTGAAGTGTTAGCTCTAGGGCTACTTTTTAGTTGCACGCTACAATTGTTGCCAGTTATCATGGCCGTCGATGTGTTAAAGTCATTACTCATTACATTAGGCAGCGTCTCTGTCAAATTCTTGGCTTTCAGTATTTGATGTTTACAGAATTCGTCTTTCTAAAATAGTCTAGACTTTTCTCACAAGCACCTCGGCTACTGGACAAACTGTTCACTTCGTCTCCTGGTCACTTTGTCTCCTCGACACTTTGTGTCTTGGACACTTCATCTCCGGGAAACTTCGTTTCCGGGACACTTTTCCTCTTGTTCGCTTTGTCTCCTGGTCACTTTGCTTCCTCGACACTTCGTCTCCGGGACACTCTGTCTCCTCTACACTTTGTCTCCTCGACACTTTTTCTCCTCGACACTTTGTCTCCTCGACACTTTTTCTCCTCGACACTTTGTCTCCTCGACACTTCGTCTCCTCGACACTTCGTCTCCTCGACACTTCGTCTCCTCAACACTTCGCCTCTTCGACACTTTGTCTCCTCGACACTTCGTCTCCTCGACACTTCGTCTCCTCGACATTTTGTCTCTTGAACACTTCGTCTCCTGGACACTTCGCCTCCTCGACACTTTGTCTCCTCGACACTTTTTCTCCTCGACACTTTGTCTCCTCGACACTTTGTCTCCTTGACACTTTGTCTCCTTGACACTGTGTCTCCTCGACACTTCGTCTCCTCAACACCTTGTCTCTTGGACTCTTTGTCTCCGGGACACTTTGTCTCCTGCTCACTTTGTCTCCTCGACACTTTGTCTCCTCGACACTTTGTCTCCTCGACACTTCGTCTCCTCGACATTCGTCTCCTCGACACTTTGTCTTTTGGACACTTTGTCTCCTCGACACTTCGTCTCGTCGACACTTTGTCTCTTGGACACTTCGTCTCCTCGACACTTCGTTTCCGGGACACTTTGTCTCCTAAACAAGCATTTATGTCCTGAATTTCTCGTTTCTTGAACAACAATTCTCTTGGAAACGTGCTTCCGGACCCCATTCTTCCCGAACACTGTACTTCACTTTGTCATTTTGACACCTGAGCATTTGGAAGCCTATGAACATGAAGTATGTGTCATATTATGAATGACAAATCCGCCTTAAAAGCTCTATTCGATTATAGAAGTGAACCATTAATCTACGAGAACAAGCCTCTTACTCTCTTACCAGAAACAAAGGCATCTTTACCAACACTTGAAATTCCTCCACATCAAATACATATAATTGGGGTCAAACAAAACAAATGTCAAACGTGATGACAAAAGCCTGAGAAACACAATCGTCGCGTCGCATGTTGTATTTGCTTTGTTTCTTTTTTTTTGTCATTAAGTATTCATAAAACACACAAGCTCCTGTCACCTGCAAAGCTTTAAATGACGAGCCTCTCCACGCAAACTTGTTTGCCTCTTGTGCGGAACGACACGGTACAGTGGTTGGGTAGCACACGCAATTTACTGCCCTTTTGATCACCTAAACGATGTTACACGTGTTTTAATTGATAAAAAAAAAGCAGGAAAAAAAAAACTAAAGGACCACCGACCTTTCCCGCTTATTTAATGGAAACGTTTATTTGATTTGCCAGTGAGGTTGGTCTTGTAGTACACTTTGGCACCCTTGACAGCTCATAGAGCTCACCACTATTGTGCGTAATAGCACTTGAGCATTTCTCTCAACATTTTTTTGTATTTTTGCGTGCTTCATGGTAATTATTTAATTCAAAGCGAGGTCGTGTGGGAGTTTGTGGGAATGTGGAATTGTGGAATAATTGTGTATTACAACACAGGGGGATGCATTAATTGCTTTCCACACAAAGACCCGCTTATTTCTCTACTTCTAAACTTCTGTGACAAATAATTTCCAGAAAATTGTAGTAAATAATGTCGCAGAGGAAAATTAAAAGGAAAATACGCCACCTTCTCCACCACCACCCACAGAAAGTGGTAGTCCAATTTCCGACACCACTTTGTGCAAAATGAAACGACGACGACGACGGAGAGGGGGTGGGGGATAATAATGTTTATTGAAGGTTTGTTAATTTAGTGAAGTTTATGTGTGCCTGTGTACGTCTTAGTTTTCACCGCATCACATTCACAGTGTTCGTTCGTTCCTTCCTTTCCTTCTACCCATTTAATCAGCCATCCTCAAGAACTTAATAAGCACATTTTGATAGTTTTCAATTTTTCCCTGGGGTTTTTGGCGCGTGAAATTTTAGTTCTCGTTTGTTGAAATGAGCGCTTGTTCAAATGAGCGAGGTTGCTTTTGTTGGTTTGTCTGGTTTTTAAAGGAATCAAGGGAGTGGGGGAAAGGAGTGAGATTGCAAAAAGGTGCCAACACCACACCCTTATCGCGTTTTTAAGAGGGAAAAGTTTGACTTGCCATGTTGTTGTTGGCAATAGTGGTGGTGGTGGTATTCTACTTCTGCTATAGGTGAGGCGAAGGCGTCATCCTCGTCGTCGTATAGAATTGTGTTTCATTTCGGGTTGATTTGCAAAAGTTTGGTTAGTTTCATGGCGCAACGCGGTGGTGGCGGCGGTTAATGCGGTGGCTTTGTCGGTGGTGTGGAATTAACTGATTAAAATAATTATGCCGGCTCTTCGCATTATACAGTCTGGTGTTTGTTTATTTTTTTTCTCCTTTTTATTTTATGTTTTAGGCTATGTGTGGGTGTGTGTGAAATAATATCCGGCGTTGAGCATAGGAGTTTGGGGGGAAAATGGGTTTTAATAAAACTGCCTTTGAACTCAACGGGTGCGATGGGGGTGGGGGTAGGTGGTAATCATATTTTTGTAGGTATACGACGCCGAACACTCCCGGAGGTTGAGGTTAATGACTGATTTAAGGAAAGAATGTTGGGTAATTAGGGATCGAGGTAAGTATTTGTTGGTTGGCTGTGGCTTATTTCTCGTGTAAGGATTGTGTAATAACGAAGCAGGTTTTGCGAGAGAAGTTTTTTCGAGAAAGAGGGAGAAGTGTGTGAATTTTTTTTTTTTTTTTTGAGGCCAAAGAGTAAGGTGGTTTGACATTTTATTGAAATTAACTGTGATACATGAGCAAGATGCTGTTCTCCGTGCTGAATATTAAAGAAGAATTTGCCTCTCAAGGCTTCAGGTGTGGTTAGAATAATAAACTACCAAAAACGGTCTTCAATGTTACCACATAGTCTCATATTTGAGTTTTCCTTTTTTTCAAAGGATCTGCTCCTTGTTTTATTTTTGGAGCTTTGAGTTTTGTGATCAGATAATGGGATCACGACTCTTCACAAAAGTGATTCGTCAATGAATTACACCACTTAAACTTTGCAATATCGCGGAATCGCCTTTCGCGAGGAATTGGCAAGTCCTCCGTTAATATTCATTGCCATGAAAAGCGCTTTCTCGATTAGCCGTTCGAAACCGGCAAAAAATTGTAGGTCCCCTTCATTGCCTCACAAGGCATGGTTGTGTGAAACGCGCTAGGCCTTGGGGCTCCTCGCTCTGTTGCGCCACCCTAATTAATACCCTTTGCAATAAATCAGAGTGCAATGACTCGATCACACCTTAAACCCAAAGCTAGTATCGATACCTACCTGGGTCAAGCCTAAACTCACCATTAAATGAGGAGATAAGTTTAGGAGATTCATTATCAAAAGCATATTGTTTGTCCTCAAGGACAGTTTCTTGTGAAGAAAACAAAAACAGGCATTGAAGGGCACGAGTTTAGTTTTACATAAGCTCACTGTTCCTAGTCTACATTTCAAGACCGATTTGTTAAGTTTCCACAAGATCTTCTCTATGATATCACTTATGACAGTCAAAGAACTTATCTGATACAAAAGCAACCAGTTCAGAACTTTGTTTATGACTACAAGCCGTTAAAAAAGGAAGTGCACTCTTCCTTGGAGTGAAGGTGCTTCTAGTGGTCTTATCGGACAAGCTTGAGTTGCCCAAAACTTCATTGTTCTCGGCATACCACACGATCGGGCATCACTGTTTGAAGTAGTTGATTGAGAGAGCTGTGATTCCTTCGAGATCACGATGCTTGTGGCGTTGAAAAAGGAAGAAGAAGATTTTGACTATAATACCAATAGAAGCAATTCAGAACTTTGATTATGACTACAAGCCGTTAAAGAGGGAAGATCACTCTGCCATGGAGTGGATTTCTAGTGGCATTCTCGTATAATCGTGCGTTGTCCAAAAATGCATCGATCGCTGAGCAAAGATGGCGTCCACCACCCGTTATGCTTTACAAGCGCAAGAGATCTAAAAGAAGCACCAAGTTTCGTTGCACCCTTCAAGTTTAAATTGAATCTTGCCAAAAGAAAAAAACGACCGGCCACCTTGCTTTTTTAAGAGAAGATCCTGGTAACCCTTTCAAAAAAGTTATATCACACGATGCATGTTCCGATTGCGATGAAATTGCTAGAAGGAAAGAAGGATGACAAGCCTAAAAAATCTCAAAAATCAGATTGAAGTGGTGCCCGTGGCGCAATAGTTAGTGTATCTCTACCTGTTGCGTGGGAAGTTCGTGTTTCGAATCAATTATCCTGATTTTAATTCCTGGCCATGAAAAGTGCTTTCTCAATTAGATGTTCAGTATTGGCAAAAATTTGTATGTCCCCTCCATTTCTTAGAAGGTATGGTTGAGAGAAATACGCTGGGTTTCGGAGATCCAACTCTGTCGCGCGACCCTTCATTTATGAAAAACTAGATTATTACTGATTTTCTCCAATATGGCCAATATGACCAATATGGCGGACTCTGTAAGAAGTTGAGTAATGTGAAGCAATTCAGTGAGAGATTCGGGCCTTATTCAAAACTTCAATACCAACAGCGGCCACGGCCTTTGAGTAAAAGAAGAAAAGAGCTTATGTTGTGGTGTTTCAGTTCAAAATTATTGTTTTGCAATTATTTCTTGGATATTTGCAAGAGGTTCGAGGTTCGAATCCCAACAGAAACCAAAAATGTTTCTCCAAAGGAAACTGGCAAGTCCTCCGATAGTAAATTGATTGCCATGAAAAGCGCTTTCTCGATCAGCCAATCGGAATCGGCAGAAAATTGTAGGTCCGCTCCATTCTTTTACGAGGCATGGTTGTGAAAAATGCGTTAGGTCATTTATTTGCGCCACCCTATTTATTTATTTTTATTTAATTATGTTTTGGTGCTGCATTTACCACAGAGTAGGTAATACAGACCGTCAAATCGTTTCCCCTTTGCCTGAAACACTATCGATTTTTTCTGAAGTGAAGTCAAAGACAACGGGTTATTTGAATGGACGGCTATATCCGGATACAATTGCGGTTCATTATTTCCACGTCTTTTTACTGGAGTTGTCTCTTTGACTGCAAATATTGTCTTTTATGTCCAGCTTTGAATGAAACCTTCAACATTCTCAACCCTGGCAAACACAAAAACATTAAAAACAAGTTTGTTTTCTTTAATGGATTTCAAAACATCTGAAAAAAGAAATGGCGACGATGGTTTCGATGGTTGTTTGTCAAAATCTGCTTGTGGACATAGTGGCACTACCTTGCCGCAGTTTCTCTGACTCAACTCTGTGGCTAGTACCAAGGTTTTGTTAGTATCTGTTCCTCAGCTCTGGTACTGACGCCCTTGTGCTGTGGTAATTCTAAAGCCGTAGTGATGCTAATTTTGCGCTGCTGTTGCAATTGTACAGCTAATATGGCTTTCTAATGCAATACCATCGCTTAAAAGGCCAATTTAGACGGTCAGTTCTAAGTTCAGTTTTCTGTTCAGTGTGTAAATAGACGTCAGTGCGATGATCAGTTGAGCTTTTTTACTTGAGAAAAGTCTAAATCAAAAAGAAAACTGAGAACTAAACAGAAAACTAATGAGAATTTCATCAGCTATCAGTTCAGTTTTCAGTTCAGTTATTAGTTCATTATTAAGCGTTTAGACATCAACTGATAGCTTAACTGAAGGCTCAACTGAAATGAAAACTGATATGATCGTCTAAAAGACCTTTATAAAGGTTAGTTTTTTTTACCTGCACGAGAGCTTCCGATGGTTGTTGTCTATGGTTTGACAGTTGATAATGTCAAACTGTGTTGACGTTTCTTTTCAGTAATGTTTGGTACATCATCATCAATCGTTTCACGCGAGAATAACACTTCCAAATTTTGGAAATTTACTTGGAGTAAGGAAACTTTGTTGGCGAAGTTTGGAGTAAGGAAACACTGTTGGAAGTTCATTGAGTACTTGATCCGGTTTGACGGTTTGGTGAACAAGTAGTTCGTGAAGCCATTGATCGTTTTCGCACTTATTCTACTGTGGCCTGTTCAAATCAAAACAAGACAAAGAAATGTGTGTTCACACTCTGGAGGTCCTTATTGGTCCCTTTAACAATTTCGGACAACGAAATGCCAAAATGGAAGCACCATAGACACCCTCGTACTGAATGTTTTGCTATGAAATTTGTCACTGTTGATAAAACTATTAACAAGTTCTTAATATCTGTTGCAAAACATTTATTACGAAGATATTTTTAGTCCTTTCTGCTTGGGATTCGTAATCCGAAATGGTTGCGACCGACCTTATGACAGGGGTGATTACTTTCGAAATGAAAAGGCTGCCGTTACGGTGAATGGCGAGTGCTATTATGTCGTGCTGACAAATTTTTTGTTTCCTGAAAGCAATCACCTGATCCATTGGCTTAAACTGCGTAAAAACTACTCAGTCAACTTTCCTTCGGTTCAGGACTGGTTCGCTCCAGAATCTGAGCCTAGAAAGAACTGTTATCGTATTTTCGAAGATGGCTTGAAAGCCGACGAGGGTTCTGGTGCTGGTGCCTTTGTTGAGAACGACGACATACGACTGCACTCATCTTTGGGATCATATGCATCCGTTTTCCAAGCGGAGGCTTATGCTATCCTAATGGCCTTGAGCCACATAACAAACAATGGATGGACGGGGAGAAGTATCTTTGTTTGCAGCGACAGCCAAGTTGTTCTTAATCTCTCTTAATCTCTCAATCCTCTAACCACTTCGAAAGTGATCTAGGAAAGCAAGAGCTCTCTGAATGCGGTCGGAAGATTAAATTCCTTGAGTCTCATTTGGGTTCCGGGCCATCACGGCATAACTGGAAATGAGATCGCCGATGAACTTGCTAGGCAGGGATCTCAGACAACTTTCTCAGGACCTGAACCGTCGCTAGGTCTGCCAGCGTCCTCAGTGAAGGCTTCTATCAACGATTGGGTCTGTGAAGATCACAACCGTAGATGACATGCCTCCATTGGATGCAGACAAACCAAGCGTATGCTCCCCAACGTTAGTAAGAAGACTGCAATACTTTTGCTAGCTCGTAGCAGAAAAGACTGTAGAAAGCTTATTGGCGTTGCCAGCGGGCACTTCTCTTTTGCCAAGCATTTAAATGTGTTAGGCTTAAGTGATATCACACTCTGTGAATCTTGTGGAGAAAATGAGGACACCGCAGAGCACTTCCTGTGTGAAAGTCCTGCTTTTTCTCGCATGAGGTTACAGATACTCGGCGCAGACATGGTGAGAGCTGGTAACTTAGGCTCCTTATTATCTCAGCGTCTTTTGGCTTTCCTCCGAACATCTGGAAAGCTATTACAAATAGAAGGTTGCTAACTGGTAGTACAATGGACCGGTATTTAGGTCTTAGTGCTCCAGCTGGTATTTTAAAAACTTCCAACAGAAAAAGAAAATCACCTGAACATCGATGACATTTGGTTCCAACAAGAACACGTATCGTGTTACGCGCTTAAGGATCAACATTGCAACCTTATTTAGGGACAACTTTGTTACCAGAAGTGGTTGAGGTGAAGACTCGAAGATCGGAGTAGTAACTCCAGTAGTCTCATATCTGCGGTTTACAATGTTGGACAATCAACAAACAGTATGAGAGCCAGTTGCACATTAAGATGCTCCGTATGACAGAAGGAGTAAAATAGTTTGAAAATATTAGAAGTACCAAGATCCGTGGAAGCTTGCACGTCAAAAATACCGCCTTAGAAAAAATGAGGAAAGAAGAGCAGACCGGCCCAGTTGTTAGAGTCATGTTCAAATTGATCCGCTCTCTGTGCCAATGTTCAGAAAGACAGGTACATTAGCTCTATAATGTTTCCTTAAAACAATTTTTTCAATCATCCTTCATATTTACAAGTCTGCTTCAAACTTTTCCTCACCACTGTACAAATGAAACAAAATTATCTTGTAACTCCTATTTACACGGCCTCTACGAGTTTTTCCCAAATTAACATACTCCAACAATGTAGCGGCTATAAGGGTGCTGATATGATGATATACTCTATTCAACTGGACGGAACATTAATATCCAATATATGAGAGTGTGCAACTGATGTACACAAAAGTGATTAAATATCAACAACAACCAAATATTACAATAAAAAAAAAAAAAAGACAAGGGGGAGATGATGATTTCAAAGAATCAACACAAAATACGGTAGCGCAAGGACATGCCGCGGCGGCTTTAATTCTATTAAAAACAGTTACAAGGGTTGGGAGGACGATACAGGATACACACATGCAGTAGAGGGTTAGCAGCAGCAGTTGGAATGAGCTTATAATTTTATTACCATATTTAGTGTACATGACGTGTATGTGTGTTAGAGCACGCGCGCTTAAATTTCAACCGGGTAAACAGAGGCTTCCCTTTGTATGACGACGGTGTTTCCTTTTTTGTTTTTGCTTTTTTTTTTATACTGTCTAACCTCAAATTCGACAGTCGAATAAATGAGTGGTTTGCTATACGTTCTGTCTGCCAGGGTCGAACGTGAAATGAGTTTTTAATTCGCTTCAGCTTTTAAGAGGGTGAAAATGAAAATATAAGAACATTTCCCTCCGCGCTACTCGGGTTTTATCAAAATTAATATAATTTTTTCTTTTGCTGCTCTGCTCGGTCTCGTGGGGGGTGTTGTTTGTTCTTAATGTATTCATGGGATTTCGGTATATTGTTTTGATTTTTCGATCACGATATCTGCGTGAAGGCTGAAGGGTGTATATAAATGTGGGAGAGTGGGTTCTTGGGTGTTATTCTTGCTTTGTTAAGGTTCATGGATCAGAAAGTGTGTGGCGTTAAATTTACTCTATGTACATACAAAAACAGCATAATCATGTAGGTATAGGGGAAGGAAATAAATTGTTTCCGCTTTGTTTGAAAGAACGAAAGAAAAAAAAAAGAAGTGAAATCCCTTTGTAGTTGTTCCGGCTTGCCGCAGGAAGGGTCTTGTCATAAACTAACATAACTTGAGGGTGGATTTTTCGATTGTAAAATCTCAAACAGATGGTGAGATTGTGTGTGCATGACTGGGAAAAGTTTAATTATAACATCAAGAGGCAAGTGTTAAGCGACACGGCTATATTATAGAGTATAGGGGGTGTAGAAAACAAAATGATTTGACGGGATGTAAAGCGATTAAAAACATTGAAAAGTGTATGATTTGTTTCCCCTATGATGAATCTGTGGTGTGGTGAGTTGAAGATCTGATGAAGCGACTCACAAAATGGATTAGGAAGTTATTAACGCCACGTGTCTGAGCTGGAGACGAAAACAATATTAAAGTTTTTATCGCATTTGAATTTGAATAGAACTGATTTTGGCCCTTTCTATTTTAGAACTGACAGTATTGAGGTGAATAAAGGCGCGTGGTTGTTTATTGGAAATGAAATTGTTATGGGGCAGGTCTTTGCCGAAAGTTCGAATAAGGCTTTACTTTTTGCTTACCTGGTAACTTCTTGAAAAGAAATGCTGTACTTAGATCCATTTAATAAATTTCACCACCAAAAGTGGTGAAAACCATGCAGTGCAGGTTCTGTAAGCAAATTCTTGACTTTATTCGTGGTTTCGCATTGAATTATGTAGTTTTGTGACTTTCTCACTGTTGAAGATGCATAAGTTTACAACGAAATTCTATATTTTGCATCATTTTAGAGAATTCACCACCAAAGTGGTGAAAACCATACAGTGCAATCCAGCTAATATTTGGCTTTGTCATCGGTATTGCATTATAAAAGGTAGTGTTGCAAATTTCCCACTGATGCAAAAATTCTGTATTTTGCTCCATCTTAGCAACTTCACCACTAAAATCACTTAATTGGTGAAAACCGTTCAATGCAATCTCTCAGTGAGCTAATTTTTAGATTTTCGGTGGAATTGCATATAACTTTATGATTAATTGTTTTTTCACTGACATGAATGTATAAATTTTCTAGAAGATGCTGTAACTTTCTGAATTCCGTGAAATCCGTGCGATGCAATGTTTTCTTTTTGTTTTGCACTGAATTTGACGGTTTCCTGAACCAGTCGCTCAGAAAATGTGAATTTTCCACAACTGCATTGACATTTCACCAAAAAATTGGAGAAAACTTGCAATTCACAACAGAGCACCTTCTTTCACCACAAACGTGGTGAAAATTTTACAATTTACAACACAACTCCTCCTTTTAGCTGGACTGTCTCGTTTTGATCTTACTATTTGTTCATGTTATATTGTTGCCGCAAGCTTTGACGAAACTTTAAGTTATTTCCTACCACAACAATTAGATCCACTCGAATCTCACCACGACCCTCTTACAATGACAGTCACAGGCTCACAGGTAAAGTAAAGATTATTCTTTCTTATGCTTTCGCTAGTTCATTAAACTAAAATTTACTTATTTCTATGTACCTAATCATAGTACAATTTGGTCGATCTTATCGCCTCCACTATATACAATGAGCGATGTAGAAAGCAAAACAAAAGATATTTTTTCCTCAAATGAGCTTAAAAACACGATAGCAATTGAAACGAAAGTGCATTTCTAAAACTGTTTCGAAAACTATCCAACGTTTGAAACCCCCTCCAGCTTTGGAGCGATATATATAGTGGGACCCTATTTAACCATTCGACATAACAACACGTTCACCAAGCTCTTCTCTGTCATGTTATTCAAAAGAATCACTGTGCACACACGAAGTTTGCCAATTGGGATTTGTGCAAATGTGCAAATAAACCCAATGCACTGGCAGAGCAGGGACACACACACACACACACACACACACACAATAAAAAACTAACAACATCCCTGCCTTGCATTGATCCCAAACCAACAGAACGAACCCCTGTCCAGAAATATAAACGAAGTAAAGGCAGAACACGAACACCACACACAAGGCAGCAGCAGCAACAAATAGAAGTATGAAATAAAAAAGTTATAGTGGTTGCTGTCTGCTTTAGGGTTAAAGCATTTATAGACTCGGATTGGGAAATACAATGCTGACATGTGCTGTATAGCCCCACACACCGTGTTCACCAACACCCAAGCTCTGCAACTGCACTCATTGTAAGCCTAGGTTTTAGAGATTCGTATACGGAGTCATAGAAACCGTAGATAAAAGTTAAGGTCGAGTGTGGCAACGGTGTACAAATTTTCTTGTAGAGGGAAACCCTCTCTGAATGGCATCAACACCACACCGCACCACACCACAAAAACAGCCTGACTCTATACCTTTATAGTATAACTGTGTACTCTTCGGGAACAACTACGAATGTGGAGGGCATAGAAAATCGTCGAACCAAACCCTCAACCCGAGACCACTAGAGTAGCACCGAAGTGATCCGACCGACTAGCTCAACCCAACCAACCAACCGACAGAGCGACCGAAACAACCCCTCTTAGGAGCATACCCCACAGCAGGAGCAGCAGCCCTTAGTATATATTGTCCCTGGATTCTAACCAGCCAGAGAAGCAAGCAACCATCCAAGCAACCGACACATTCAGTCAGCCATATACGGAATACGGCCCCAAGGTTGTTTGCGGTTAACCAAAATAATAGAGGAAGCTTTTACAATTTTATTCAAGTTACCCAAGAGAGTTAGTCAGGTATATTGGTACTCGCCCGGGAAGAGGATGAGAAGTGTAGCAGCTATTTCATCATCATCTTCAGCTCTATCCCAGAAATACCACAACCCACAGCTGAATGGAACTACCTTCGTATACTGTCGTACTGGTGCAATTCAGGTTCCTCTTCCTTCCGTCTCCTTTAACTGCTGTTGTTGT
Organism: Melanostoma mellinum; assembly: GCA_914767635.1. Classification (NCBI taxonomy): domain Eukaryota; kingdom Metazoa; phylum Arthropoda; class Insecta; order Diptera; family Syrphidae; genus Melanostoma; species Melanostoma mellinum. The sequence continues at coordinate 183,410,184 of OU612060.1, forward strand.
TGCTGCTGCTGCTGCTACTACTACCGCTGCTGCTGATGCTCTTCATCATTCCATCGTTTTGTTGGCAATGGAGCATGTCGTCTCTGGTGGAAAAGCCTTATGGAAAATTATAAATCTCCCAGAAGTGCATAAAAGAACAAGAAGGAGGGGATAATAATGACCATGGAGAACTAGGATGAAGTACACAATGCTCACAACCGCAGGTTATTCAGACGAGATCTGTTTCCTGCTCCTGGGGGGGGGGGGGGGGGAGAAGAAGAGAGGGTTTTTGGCTCTGATTGGGGATGGAACGTGGAAGTGTTTAATGGAGCTAAAGCCGGATGAGTTTTGTCTCTCTGAATAGAGAATAGAAGGATTTCTTGTTTTTTTTTTTTTATCTCGGAAAAATCACAGGAAACTGAGTATGTTCCATAGATTTGCGGATAATTTGATATTTGGGTGCAGGATGTTGCCGCTTTATCTAAAGTGTGATCGAAAGTTGAAGATAGTTTTTAATGTTTATTTTGTTAATTAACTGAATGCTACTATGTGTGGTATTTCCTGGAATTCCCTGCATCCCACAAAAACTAAAAAGTACAGAGGTATAAATTTACTGCTTCATTTGTAAAGGAGCTTGTTGCAGAAAACGTTTACAAATAGGAGTGGTTTTGGTTTAAATTGGGCTAAGAGCAAGTTTAACTATAGTAAAAAAGATTGCTTTTAAATGCGAAATTGGTAATTGGAGTAGTTTTTGAAAGTGAACCAAAATAAGGATGGAGATGGAGTGGCTATAGAAAGTTCTAACCACTTGAGAGGACTTTAATTAAATTTTTAGACTTTTTCGAAGTGAACTGTTTGGTGTTGAGGGGGCTGTTAGGTGAAATTGCTTAGGCTCTAAGGAAGTGTTGATAACTACGACCGATTTAGGGCCAATGCAGGCTTTTTTTCGAAAACTTGGTTAAGTTCTTCATCAGCTTGAAGATGTATAAATGATTTGATGGGGACCACGACAGCTTATTCAACATGGGCTTCTTCCACCAGGGCACACTTATGTATCACTCTTTAGTTGTCTGACTTTAGTTGAGTTCGTTCGTTCCGAGCTTTCGCATGGTGCATATTTTTCACGGTGGCGTTGCTCAGTTCTAATTCATCGGCATGGTCCTCTTCCACACGACGTGCTTACTCAATGATATTTTTTTTGATAGCCAACTTGATCGTTAATGGAGCTCGTTCCAAACTTTGCCGCTGGATGGTCGTGCTTGTTTTTTATGATGGCACTGCCGAGTTGTAGTTTATCGCTGCTTGTTGTTATGGCTTTTTACCCGTTTACAGTTGCCGATTAAAGAATCGGTAGGCCAGTAGACCAATTTGTTCGCTAATAGAGTTCTCTCCAAGCTTTGCCGCTGAATGGTTGTGGGTATGTTTCATGACGGCGCTGCTGAGTTGTACTTCACCGTGGCTTGCTGGCATGGCGATTTTTTCTGTTTACACTTGCCAAATCTTTAGTAGACCAACTTGATCGCTAATCGAGTTCTTTCCGAGCCTTGCCGTTAACCAATTTGATCGCTAATCGAGTTCCTAGCTTTACCGCTGAATGGCCGTGTGTATTTTTACTAATGATGCTGATGATTTGTAATTAATCGCTGCTTGTTGACTTGGCGGTCTAATCGAGCTCGATTCGAGCTTTGCCGCTGGTTGTTCGTGCATATTTTTCATGATAGTTGTCCTTCATCGCTGCTTGTTGGCATGGCGTTCTTAACCGTTAACACCTGCCGATTTTTTAGCAGGCCACCTTGATCGCTATCTGCCTTTTCGAACTTTGCTGCTGGATGATAGGACTTATTTTTCATGATGGCGCAAACGAGTTGTACTTCATCGCTGCTTGCTGGAATGGCACTCTTACCTTTTTACACTTAAAGCTAAAAGCAGATTGAAATGTTATGATACTGAAATTGCTAACGCAACGTAAACGCAAAGTAAACGAAAACGTAGGGAAAACAAAGTGCAATTCCAGTGTTTGTGTAATGCAAATAAAAGTGTTGTTTCTGTTGTCATTTACATCGTAATTATCCTTAACATAATGTGTAGGTATACCCACAACGAAAGTGTTCAATAATTGCTGCAAAAGTAGGTAGGTACTTACTTGCTTAATGACATACGACACATCATCGCAATTTACTTCATTTCCAAGCAAGTAACTTGATATTTCGAATTCCCTGACTGAACCCCTTGATTGAAGAGTTTAAATCCATTTGATGGCTTAATCGGAACGAAGATGGCGATCAAAATCCCACACCATACACCAGATACGACTACCAACCACCTCATCTCTTCTCCGAAAAATATCCGTAGTAATTGCATTGCAACATTTGCAATATAATTCTTCAAAACTGATCCTAACACCCTAGTTCGAATATCACAACAACCCCTTATTTCTTTTTGACACACCCACAATTGATCTGCGAACACCATTTAATTTCTAGCATAACTCCCCTCTGTTAGCCCTTACACACCAATCTTCTTGCTATTGAATTTCACTTATTATAATAAAAGCGTCCTTTTCCCGTGTATAACTGCAATTATAACCGCCCCTTGTGTCTCCGTAGCTAACTAATTATACTGATTGCTTGCGATTGAAAAACGAGTCAACCTCACCATGCACTAACGCCAAAGGTGGTCGCTCATATATTTTCGTTTGTATGCAAAGTGTTTGTATAGAAAGTGTTGTATTTCTAGTCAATAAAGGACATTACGCATCTGTCAGTTTCAGTTATATCGTGCTGGTCAAAGAAAATCCAAGGGATGAGTGTTATATCCATAACAATTCAGCCAATTATGATTACACACGTCAACTGGCATGGCATACATATATAGAATATTTTTATATGTACCTACATATGTGTGTATGTTTATCCTCCTCGTCCTAGCAGTTGTTGCCATGCCCCTATCAAAAAAAATCTGTCCCATTATCCAGTGGGTATTAGAAAAACAGAATGACCTCGCACACAAAAGGGATGGCTGTATATGGATGGTTAACCCCTAGAGGGGATTGGAAAGAAACACAATCTGATATTAAAAACGAAGGTAACCCTCTTTCTATCCTGCCGGTTAATTTTTCTGCTTTTTTTTTGTTCGTTTGTTTCCTGTGTCTTCATTAAGGATTATCCTCCGTATCTTTGCCATGCCTTTATTCCTATTACCCTCACCATCGTCGTGGTGGTTGTTCCCGTCGCCATCGTCACCGTTCACCATCGTCGTCGTCGTCGGCGCCGTTGTTCAGCATTTTCGCAGGAATGTTTTTCATCCGCCCTACGTTTCCACTTCATGAACGTCCATGTGTACGTATGTATGTATGTCTGCTTTCAACACCATAATCCCTCGAAGATTAAATGGGTGTAACACAATTTGCAATTAATTCAAAGAGAACGTCGGTTCGCTTCTACCCGTATCCTTGCAAAAGAACAAGGGAGAGTAGCGTTGGCGGGCAGGCAGGCATCACCATCACCAGCAGCTAAACACTTGCAAAAAGAAGGAGGGATGGACTGGATGCAACAACGACAACGAAAAAAAGACCTTGTCAGGCGGAAATTGAAGGCAATACGCGTCTGTTTCAACAAAACGAACCAAGCTGCGCCCAACCCCGCACCTGCCGCTACTGCCAAAAGGAACTTTTATTAAATCCGAAACTTGTTAAAGGTGGGGGAGAACAGAACAAAAAAAAAAAAAATGATAAGCGAACCACGACGGCATAATCAGGGGTAAACATGATTATTATTCGTAATTCAGAAGTTGTGCCACACTCCCCACTTCATATTAAACACACACACACAAACAACGACAACCAGAAGGACGAAGATTACTACTCTGCGCCCCGTCTCCTTAGCCTGGCGGTGATTTGCTCTTATTTATGAAGTACGCTAACTGCTCCTTCTGCTGATAGAAGCAATGCCAAATGGATTTACCTCTCCCAGGTTTGTTGGTTATTTTGCTTGTCTCCTTTATTATTCGAGGCAGGGTGAACTTTTGGTAGCGCTTCGCTTAAGGGTGCTGCTATGTTTGTGGGCACAGTTGCGTCTGTTCATTTTTTCTTTATGTTTTGCAAAATTTTCAACGTCAACTCAGCGAGGGTTGACGCTCAATAATGGTTTCTGGCAGATGGTGTGGAAGTGGGATTAAGATTCGATTCAGAGTTGTGATTTTTACAAAATAATCAACAATAATAAAAAAAAAGTGTGATGAATGAGCGGCGTAACTGGTAAAAGGGTGCTACCCTCATTTTCTCTATCTCCTCATTCATCGAAAATGTGTAATGGAACGATGATGAGTGGCAACGAAGAAGGTCGATGCGAATAGAAACTCAAGTGGGATTTAGATGATATCGAACACTAATAAGTTTTTATTTGAAACTATCAATGACATCATCGACCCAGAATGGTTATACCGTTGGGAGTTCCTGGGAAATATAAGAGGTAGGTATACTTGAAAACAGACACCAGTTAGAGATGAACTGATTTGATTCTCTATACGACTTAGGTTTCATATTTATTATTAGGTACTACGTCAATTCTATACAAACTAAACGTTCTGACCAGGATCTAAAGGGTACGATGACAGTCGCAACACAGGCACCAAAGCTCGAACCGAACTCAACTAATTCATTTCATGTTATGTGATTTAAGAAATGGTGAGTCAACGTGGAAGAGCGCCAAGTTGACAACAGGTGTCAAAGAAGAAGCACCAACTATTGATACAGTTGGTCACAAAAGAATCGATACCTACACTAAAGGATGCAATGCAACTTTCCCTTTTTCCTTTAACGTTATGTAACGTAACTACAATCACTCTTCGGCTTCAACTTCGACTTAAGTTCGCTTTAAGTTAATATTATGGTTTTTGCTATTAAAGCAACCAAAAGTTCAACCAAGATAGATTTATTGCCTTGTGTTGGTGTTACGTTACGTTGTTCACGAAACCAACGCAGTAACGAAGTCAAAGCGATATTTTGATAGGATGCACTGATTTCCTATGATTGAACTCATAAATGCAAATGAAACCAAAACTTAACCAGCTTTCTGATTCAAGCAAAATTGGCACAAAGCATCTACTTTAGTTACACGTCTATCTACTTTAGTTACACGTCTGTCTACATCTACTTTTTTACACGTTAGACAAAGTTTTTATCATTGGCTACAGTCTTACGTTACGTTTAATATGCCAGCTTGACTATTCTCCAAGTGAGCCTTACTTTGCATTTTTTTACACAGTTTGTGAAATGTCAGATTGATTCTACATTGGATTGGCCATATCTTTACACTAGATACGTATACTCAAGTTAGTGTCTTGAAGAAATTTTGCAAGCAAATCCCGGAAAGCATCAATTTTTGTCAGATTATCTATTATATATCAATATATCTATTGTGTGGTGCTTCTATGTATATGCGCCTTTGTTTTTCAACGATTTTGTTGTCTTCTTACTCTCATTTAGCAGTTTATTATACGAAGCATTTGTAATATCCTTTTGTTGCATTAACCACGCTCTTGTATGCATCATTGCGTTACGGCTGCTCAACTTAAATTTTTATTCATTCAGTGAGTACATTGTGCCAACAGTCATTCAAATTCCATTGAACTTAATCTTAATGTTCATTAGGCCTCGCCTTAAAATCGCTGCTACATTGAAAGCTTTCGCTTAACACATTACGTTAACTATTGGCTACCTCATTACGTTATGTTTGACTAATTACACCTTACCTTACGTTACGTCGACACTAGTTGAAGCTAACACACACTTAATACTATTGATCTCGTTTTGACACTGCAGCTTTTACGTAATACATTACGTTAGCTATTTACTATGTCCTTACGTTATGTTTTGGTCTAACAACTAAAATTTTCATTCATTCAGTGACTACATGGCGATAACCCTCATTTAAGTTCCATTGAATTCCATCTTATTTTTCGTAAAGCCTCGTCTTGAAATCGAAAGCTTTCGCTTAACACATTACCGTAACTATTGGCTATATCATTACGTTATGTTTGATTAATCACACCTTACCTTACGCTTTCGACACTACTTGAAGCTAGCACACACTAAATGCGCATTGATCTCGTTTTGACACTGCAATAAGCAAGATTTCATGTGATTCATTACGTTAACTATAGACTGCGTCCTTACGTTATGTTTTGGGTAGAAAAACCTTTTTCACACTACTTCAAATGTAACAATATTCATTGGCTAAGAAGGTAATCAGTCCTGAGTTGCGTTACAAGGTTGAGTCACAATATCCAATATAAAGCTACAACCACTTAAATATATATCTCTGTCTTAGATCGTTTGTAAAACCTCTATTCCCCGACGGCCTACTCCTCCAAAATTTTTCAAAGGAAATCTGTGCCCATAAATCCATTCATGTGTTAAAAAAAAGAAGAAGAAAAACGACATTTTCCACATTGGTAATCCTTAGCCAGGACACGTATTAATCGGTGACACTTCTCCGTATAATCATGCCCATCTTACCCACAGAATTTCAAGAAAAACTCGAAAAAAATAACTTTTTTTTAATCCCAACATCAATATTTATTCTTGAACCAAAGAGACAACCGGGTACGCTTCCTATTTCATTGTTATTCTCCCCCAAAGGCTAGAAAAAGTCAATCTCTCCATTGAATGTGTTTTGCATGTTTATCCTGCGCCCTGATCTTCAACCAGTATGCTTTTCCCTCACCAGTGTCACCATTTCCAAACCAAAAACGCCTAAGAGCTCAAGCAACAGCACAAGCAGCAGCAAGGACCAACACCAATACTACACCAAAACTACACAGCGCAAGGGGGCACTATAAACCGAAGAATATTTGCTTTTCATGTGTTTTTTTTTTTTTTTTTTTTTTCAAACTGCAGCATCACAGTGTTTTCTAAAAGTGTAACCAACTCTTGTCGTTCTACACGACAACGACACGAAGAACATATCTCACATACGATACATTTATAGTAAAACAGAGCAGTGCATATAAAAAGAGAAGCGCACCCAGCATCAACAGCTCCTCCATCATCCATCTATACACAATGCACATATATTCCAGAGTATGTGCTCTGTGCTGGCAAACTTTTTAACTCTATTAAAATGCAACTGAGAATAGCTCCTCTGAAGCTGGTGGAGGTAACGAAACAAGGAACGGTCTGGGCTAGTAGCGAGAGGCGGTGGCAGTGGTGGCAGTGGTGGCTCATGTGGTATGGTGTGGTTAGTGCAAAATAAACTCAAGAAGATTCAATCCATTGCCCCTGTACGTTGCGGTTGCTTCCTTCGTCTCTGCACACCTACACACTCTTCTTCCACACACATATCGTTTCGTTGGAATCGCTTTAGGAAAAGGATGTGAAACTTGTGTTTTTATGCAGTGCACATCGGCAAACACTTAAAAGTCTAAGGAAAACAACAAAAATCTGTTAGACAGCATCGGTGTTGTGCTCCAGCTTTGCTCGATGCTCTCTACTCTAACCGTGCTTCCCTCCTCTTTTGGTCAACAAACAAAACGGAACACAAGACATAACACAACATAAAATCTCTTTCCGCTTTGCGCGCCCACTCTTGGGAAATACACTTTTCTTGCTTTTTGTTGCTGTTGTTGCTGTTGTTGTTGTTGGTTTTCGAATGGTAACCATGCATAGAGCAAACAGCAGAGCTCTCACATAATATATTCCTTGGATGCATTTATGATGCCGACAATTTTCAAGCACCACATGCGAGTGCAAAAGGAGAGATGGGAAAAGAAGAACTAGGTTGAGTGTGAGAGAGAAGGAAATGCTCTTCAACCAGATTAACTGCTCTTGCTATCAGAAAGCAAATAAAACAGTCGCTGGCGCACCAAAGTGAAGGATTTTGTTGGTGATGGAGCAGCAGCTTCCTCGTTGCGCTCCTCATTCATACAGGATAAGTACTTGTACCATGGAGTGGAGAGAGAGATGTGTGTTGTAGTGTGGTGCGCTGGTTCACGTCGAAGGAAAACCGCATCATCACAAAACGACCACTTTATAAAATCCTACTCAAAACTAGTTTGGATGCCCTCGAGCTCCTATACGAGCATGCTTTGCTGTTTGCCTGCTAGTCTCCTGCCCAACCCTATGTTTCTCTCGAATCTGTTTTTGTGTCCTGCCTGCTGACACCCACTCTCCTCACACACAATAGATATATATCTCAGTGATGCCGCACTCGTGTCGTTCGAACAGTGTTCATGTACATATGCTTGTTATGTTGTCCTGAGTTTAGTAACTTATACCACAGTATACCACTCCCTGCTCGTTATCTTTACGCTTCCACCATCGCACACCACCCAGCTCTTCAGAGGTTCTCTCTATAACTCTTTTAAGAGCTCTGCTTAAGCGTATACTTGGAAAGTCCAAGGGAAAGGAAGATAGTGATGGCAGTGAACGTTGGGCGGTTGGGTGTTGTGGAAGTTGTCTGTTTTATGTGTTTAAGATGAATATTGAAGATCTGGCAAGTTGCAGCATCAAACGACATCTCATCGTTGTTTTTTTTTTTTTTATTGAACCTCGTTCATGAATCTAAGAAGATCGATTTTTTATCTTAACAAAGATCAGATGAGATTTCTCTATAAAAAGGGTTTCGCTAAAAGAACTAGCTGCTCACTTGGAAGTAATTGAATCAGGACAAGCGTTGAACAAGAAACTTCCACTAGAGGAAAACCAGGGGCAAGTAGTGTGCCCAGAGATTCCCAATTTTTGCAAGGTCTCCCTGGAGTACCTAGCCTAAATCCCCCACCAACCTCTTAAAGACTTTCGGGTTTTATCTTACCGGCTATTAAGCCGTTGATGCCAGTATTTGACTGTTGATGCCAGGATTTGCCTGTTGATGCCAGTATTTGACTGGTGATGCCAGTGTTTGACTGTTGAAACCAGTATTTGACTTTTGATGCCAGTGTTAGACTGTTGCTGCCAGTGTTTGACTGTTGATGCCAGTATTTGACTGTTGATGCCAGTATTTGACTGTTGATGCCAGTGCTTGACTGTTGATGCCAGGATTTCCCTGTCGATGACAGTAATTGACTGTTGATGCCAGTATTTGACTGTTGATGCCAGGATTTGCCTGTTGATGCCAGTATATGACTGTTGATGCCAGTATTTGACTGTTGATGCCAGGATTTGCCTGTTGATGCCAGTGTTTGACTTTTGATGCCAGTATTTGACTGTTGATGCCAATATTTGACTGTTGATGCCAGGATTTGCCTGTTGATGCCAGAATTTGCCTGTTGATGCCAGGATTTCCCTGTCGATGCCAGTATTTGACTGTTGATGCCAGGATTTGCCTGTTGATGCCAGTATTTGACTGTTGATGCCAGTATTTGACTGTTGATGTCAGTGTTTGACTGTTGATGTCAGTGTTTGACTGTTGATGCCAGTGTTTGACTGTTGATGCCGGTATTTGGTGGTTGGTGCCAGTATTTGACTGTTGATGACAGGATTTGTCTGTTGATACCAGTATATGACTGTTGGAACCACCGATCACCAGCATTAGAGATAAGAATTAATGAATATTATATTAAACTAGCTTTGAGACAAATAAAAGGATAGGACCTTCTTCGTACCCGAAGTTTTACGTGTTATCGTTGGTCGACCCTGAACCCGACGAGCATACCTCAGCTCTAGAGAAAAAAGCACATCACAAACCGTCGACCATGAACATCTCGTTATGAGGTGAATGTGAGTATACCAGCCTGGTATTTTCTCAATGTTTTTGGGTTTGGCTTTAGCTTTTGTAGAATGACTCTGTTTTGATTTTAAAGTAGTTGATTTGGTTGATTTTCGATGCTGTTAAGATGAATGGAGTGTCAGTTTTAGATGAACTCAAAGCTTACTGATATACGTACTCACCACAGCTAACCACACATAAATGTTCTGTTTGATATCTTGCCCAAAATTTACCACGAGTTTTGTGAACATTTTTCTAATGTTCTTAAAACTTTTCCTCTTGTCGCGCCGTGTCGTGTCTTTGGAATATGTCATCAAATCATACATTTTTGTACCATTCACAACAAGATTGGTGAATGGTGAATATTTTCTAAGTCAAATTGATTTGCCTTTCCGACCTGAAACTATTGCTTTTGTCACTTGACTGATAAGAACATTATGGTAAAGTAGAACTAAATGCAAAGACAGCGAAGAAATTATTAACATGAAAATGAATAAATTCACCACGGGTACTGTGAACTGCTCTTCATTTTGCTGCGCCGCGCCGTTATAATATATATATTATATATAATGTGTTTCTTTACAGATAAAAGCATTAGGATTAAAAAAATTAAGAGCAAATGAAGAAATCACAAATATATCAATGAACAAGTTCACCACGAGTGTGGTGAACAAATTGGATCAGCGGTTTTTAGAGTTGTAATATCTTCGGCCACCAAACGTGTGTTTCGCAAATAAATCAATTGACAATGTGTCATAAACACAAACTGGAAAACTCAAACTGGTGGAAACTCACCACAAAGTTGGTCAGTATTTTTTCGGTATTGTTTTGACATTTCCAAACTGAGACTGTCGTTTTCCTCCCTTGGTTTGCTAAAAGCACCTGGCTTTCAAGTTTCAACTATATAATACTCCCTTATACACTGTTCAATAAATCCACCATAATTCAGCAGAGCTGTGGTGAATATTTTTAAACGAACGTGCTGTTCATTTCTTCTTGAAAAATGGGCATCATGACTTTTAGAAAAGGCAATTCAATTTAGAAACTATCTGGGAAAATTCGCCACACAAAATAATATAACCTGTGGTTGTTCAAAAACTAAAAAGAACGCCCGAAACACTCGTGATTAAAGCGTTTTCGAAGGGATCTCCCACTAAACTGCTTCATACTAGTGAGAGTGACCCACCCCTGCGGTAGGCTGTCAAACTTAACAATTTCAATTAGAAAACACCACAGACTTGAACCTGTACGACTTGTTTTACGACCCACCTTTAATCAGATTTTCCGAATTGAATCTCACACAAAAATAAGTTTTCTCTGTATCGGTAAACCGATGAAACACCAACCAACGCATAAGCAAATCAGTTCCTGGAATGTAATTTTTAGTGACTTTATTACACCCTAATTTATCTACCTGTGCAAACATCAATCTGCAAGTAAAAACACAATTACCACGCCCTTTGCGCGCACTGCCAACCGCATCGTAAAATTAAAATTGACTCGCAAACTCAATTATATTGTAACGAGCTCCACTGAAAACTCATCGATCAAACTGGGAACTTTATTAGAGAGAGCGGAAGGTTACATAGGTAGGTGGTAAGGTGTGTATACCTACCTGTTTAGCGCAAATACCAATATCCAATCAGCGGGAAAATTTTCTAATGAAAGCTGCCGCTGTCGCTGTCGCTGCCGCGCCGGAAGATCACATTTCACTCATACTTCTTGTGTACCCCAAAAAACCTTGAAGCAATTTAATCTCATACTCTGTGGCACAAACATGTGTTCAAACGCGACACGGTGACGTTGGCAGCAGAAAAGGGCCAAATTTGAGCGTCAAAGACAATATTACGGTGTATACGGTATAGTGGTGTCAAGCCAACAAGAGCTAAGTCAGTATAACTAATGGCCGCGAACCAACCTCTCAACGTATTCCTACCATGTCAAGCATCATATCCTCTGCTAACACTGTGGGTTGTATGTACGTGTGTATTTTGGCTATTGTGTGTCTGATTCAAGTTTCTACACCACGATGTCGGGCTGCGGTGACTGCGGTGAACATGCGTTCGCGACTCTGTGACAAGGCAATTCAAAGCAGCAGGCTCCTTCCTCCAATGCGATGTCATTTTGTGATTTGTTCTACACACAATTCCTCTTCCAACCCCACTCTCTGCCTCTACCGCCGTGAAATCAACGGCGCCTTCAATACTCTAAGTGGAATGAAAGGAAAAAGCGTTGCCATGCTTGAGGGGCCACACCACCCATAACTTTGGCTAAATAGCAATAAAGCATTCCAATTGACTTTGGTGAAACCCCAATCCATCAGAATCGTTCTTTCTCTCGTGTGTCCTCCTCTTATAACAAAAACCGCATTTTGCACGATGCTGGAACAAGTGACAATAAGCATTTCCTATCTCTCCTGTCATCCTCTTTAGAGGAGGCAGATTCTCCCTGGCAACCCAAACCCAAACTCAAAACACTCCAAACCGACGCAATTCCGAAGCAATACATATCCTTGAACATGCCATAACCGCACAATGACACAACAACAACGATGACACAGAGCACAGAGACAGACCCACCGCCATCCTCTTACTCTTTCTCTCTCACTCTCCCTTCCTTGCTGCCGTTCTCTTTCAAGTTTCCTCCACTTACCCCCTGCTCCCCTTTTGACGAACAAACTCTCCTTTCCTCTTGGTGTGCTTTTTATGTCTGGGGTTCTCCAGTTTTGTGTGTAACTAAATTGAATTTAATTGTTGATTACACTTTTGCTACTGTTCTGGCTTCCATTTCTCTTCCCGATGTACACTCTTGTCCCAACCTCCCAACTCCCAACCCGAACCCATTGACAGATCATGGTTGAGTGGGTGCACAAAGTACACAAAAGTGAGAAGCAAAGAGAATGGGCAATGACAGGGGTTTTGTGATTCCGTGCTTAACCCTAGCCCTAGGTGGGTTTTAAATGAATTTCTATGGGTAGACGTTTCATTATATTTTGTTCATTTTATGGTTTCAGTTGTGACAATGAGTATGGTTGGGTTGGATTGGATGTATTCCTTTTTTCCGTACTCTTTCCTCCTTTTTTTCGTTTTGTTTTGTTTTGTGTTTTTTTTTTTATTGTAACTTTGCTACATTCTCTTGGCTTTTACATTCTTCGTTTATCTGTGTAAACTGCTGTGCTGCTAGTGCTCCAGTTCAATTGAAAACATGAATGGCCTTTTGGGGAAGAGGAAAGTGGTAAGTGGTAGACAACTGCCGGCGTGGGGGAGGGAGGTGATTGTTGGAGAGAAAGATAATTCAAAGTTTATCCATGGAGTCACGTTAATTGAGGGAGGGTAATTTGAGTGCAGAGATGGAGCCATTTAATTTGTTAGATGCTTTGGATTACAATGCGATGGTGGTGGCCGATGGTGTGGCGGTGGTGGTCTCGTGGTTTTTAGAGAGAACTCCGAAATCTGTCGGGTTTACATTTAATTTGATATTTGAATAAGGGAAAATATAATAATAAAATGGGAGCAGCTTATGAGGCTTTTGCAAAGCAAATTTATTAAAGAAAGGACACAGATGGAAAGGTTGGTGATGGTGGGGTATTTGGAACTTTATTGGTTCGTACTAATATGAACTTGTTCCTTATTAAAAGCAATAAATTGGGCTACCTTTTTGAAACTGTAGCTGTGGGTTTCTCATCGCACATAATTTTTTGTCACATTTTTGTTTTTTGTGAGTTCTGCTGTGCTTGGAGCGAATATGTTTCTGCGGTCAAAATAGATTTAGACTAACATGCGTTTTACATCTTATTCGTGTCTTCCTTTTCAAAAGAGCGATGAAGGTTTTGAAGCATTGAACGATCCTGGATTGATGAGCCATCACATTCATCTCTTGGCGGCCAATAGTGCCTCTGTGGTGTGGCCACCGGCCATTGTGTTGTTAGTTTGATGTGATTTTAAGGTGCGTCCACACTATGTAGACCGGCATACGGATCCATTTCTTTCGGTTTGGATTCTGTTCGGCTATCGGTAAGGAGGAAATCGATCGGGACGTCCACACTAAGTCGGTACTGCCGATCGACATGTGCTGATTGATGCCGCTCGGCATAGTGTGGAAGCACCTTAAAGAAGTAAAGTCTCTCGGTGATCCTCTGAATGGTGGAAAAACTTAATGATTTTCACCGCTCAGAATGATATTTTCCCTTCAAAAGCGTAAATATGAAGGTTATTAAAACCTCTTGAAGGTTTCTGCTTGGGCGCCAAACTTTGTTGATGATTAAACGTCAAGGTGCTTTGTGCAAGAGAATCTACACGACCAGACTTGGTGTGACATCATGGTGTGCATTGTTGGCGTCAAAACTTGTAAGATCGTGGATGATCGTGTAAACCTTTTTAAGGAATGCAGAAAAGTTGGGTCAACGCAGGTAAAAATTAGGTGGAAATAACTTCACTTGCGTAGACAAGACGTTTCTTAAGGTGCGTCCACATTATGCCGGATTGAGGAAATCGTTTCTTAAGGTTCGTCTACACTCTACGTTATGCCAAGGGGAAATCGAATTTATTTCAATCGGTTTGAACTCAGGTTGGTTTTTGTAGTAGGATCGATCGAAACTTCCACATTAATTCGCTATTGCCGATCGATATTGTGTCGATTGATGCCGTTTGGCATAGTGTGGGTGCCCCTTTATCAGCTGCACCTCATGACATCGGTTGGTGAAGATGTGTAAATGAGTAGAGCACTGGATGTAGTTATCAAATTCAGACGTCTTATCACGCACTTTGACGGTGGTTCCTATGCACACTGAATATTAAGTGATGCAGAGAAGCTCTATGGTAAGTCGGCACTTTGAGGCCGATAACAAAGCCCGCATTGGAAATTTGGTTCCTCTCTCCAAGGAACGAACTTCTTATGGCGATCCACATACGGTTTGGTCCGCAATTTTCAAATTTTCACGTACTTCTTTGGGGTACTCTTGTTTTGAAGCTGAATGACTTTTGTCTAAGGTTGAAGTAGGTTCGTTGGAACCAAGACTTACTAAAGAAGCACCAAAATTGACATCTAAGCTTTATTCCTTTGATGATGAATCAATTTTGCAATGTAAGAGGTTCCTTTTTAAATCATTTTTTATTCTGACACTACAGCTGTGTCCTTGGCGAGTAGTTTTTCACTCGAGCAACAACATTGGCAAATGGTTGGTTCCGAAATAAGTGCGTTTTTTTGAAAGAAGTTTTTGCCGAAATGAAGCACCAACAACACTCAAGGTCCCATCTTGGTACGCTCGGTGGCCCAAAAGAGAAAGAGACTGCTGTATTCAAGAGTATGATGCTCCCTCCACGAACAACTACTCGTCATCGATCTCAACGGTAGGCGTGGGCGTCATCAGAACCATGTTGATCCACTTTTTTTGTAGTTTTGGTCGTGGACAACATTTAAGAGCGCTGTCCTGGTACGAAACGCACACACGAGAATATTTATGCTGTAGCCGAAAGTGTAATGCTCCATGCACGAATATCAACTTGCCATCGATCTTCACAGTTAGCTTTGACAGAGCAATATCAGTCAACTTTTATTTAAACTAAAATTAAAGCCCTAAACTGATGCGTTTAGGGCTAGAACGTCGAACATGCTCGCTGAGCATGCTCGTTTGCATTATCACCTAGAACATATTTGCCAACCAGCTCCTACACGACGAAAATGAGGCGAGTACGAGCAAATTCGGCGAGCATGTTCGTCGTGTAGGTCTAGCTTTATGGCGCGCAGTGGCACACAGTTCATGGCACCGAACTGGCTTCGGCCGTCTTGTGAATTGGCCACCTGGGAGCTATGCTTTTGTAAATGAAGTGGGATGATGAAGATTCTGGGTCTTACGGTCCGCTTGGTTTCCAGATGGGATTGCCATTCAAATTGTTCTCGATAACTACAAGCCGGTCTGGATACACGGTTCGCTGACTGATAATTCTGTGTTTAAGGTTGCTGTTCTTTGATGGTTGTTCCTGAAATAATGGCCTTTGCTTTGGGGTAAAAGAATCTTCTAAATTCGAAAATGGAATACCACTGCAAACTGAATTCAACAGCTCAATTTGTTCCCCAAGCTTTTGAATACTATTCGTTGTTTTTTCTGTGGTTCTTCAATGACTTCCTGCTTTTCCTTGTCTGTTGAATTCAATTTCTGATTCTGGTTGTCTGATTAAATTATTATGAAATGAATTATAATCTGTAGTTCCTTTTTTCGACCATTTTTTCGAGGAACTAGTGTCGTATATATCGGCAATAAAAATTTGCAAGCGTTGTTCTGAAGTAAGTTTATTGATTTTTCATTGTGAAGTGTCCACGTACTGACCAAAAATATACCGCTAAGTCTCAAATTAACAATCACTAGAAACAATGCTGCCAATTAAAAAACCCAAACCTCTAAAAATCCCTTAGAAGCGTGATGAGGAAGTTGGCGAACTGAACCATGAATGTCAAAAAATGTGCACATTTTCCAACGTTCCGAAGTAAGTCTATTCACTGGGAAAACGCAAAATGTACTGACAAATGTCAAATTGACAATCACTAGAAACAGTGCTGCCAATTCAAAAACCAAACCTCTATGAAAACCTCCTTTTAGCAACGTGATCGGGAAGTTTGACGAACTTTTATCCATGATTTTCAAAATAAAATTTGCACAATTTCCAAGGCTCTGAAGAAAGCCAATTCATTGTGAAGTGGGAAATTGTAATGACCACAAATATACCGCAAAATGTCAAACTGCCAGTCACTAGAAACAGTGCTGCCAATTTAAAACCCAATTTCTAAAGGATTTTCGAAAAGGAGGTGAAGCGCCTTGAAATGAATTCCTTAAGACTGTTTATGACTCGGAGGCTAGACTATTTGCCAACTTGTATCACAGTTAGAGGTGGCTACACCAAATACTTGCGGTTCATTACCTATCCGGAGATTGTGTTAATTCTAATAACAAATTCATTTATAATGCTTTCCAATTCTGACAATCGATTCCTCTCTCTCCCCAAAAAAAAAATGCTTCATCCACACGACACAAATATTCGTAGTTAGTTGTTAGCAGCAGTCGAATTTGCCGATTCATGACTCTGTATACGAGTATACCGACTCTGTGATCTGAATACACTTTGCCAATGTTCCCCATGCGCATCGAAGCCGACATCGTCGTCGTTGTCGGTCTCCTATAGACCTTGTTCAACATGAGAAGTTGAATGCATATTAGTACACAGAATTGATACTGCCTCCCCCACCTCTCCCACACATCTCTCACACACTACGGGATCTGAGGATATACCAAAAAACAAGGAAAGCATTTCCAACATGGTAGGCACAGACATGGATTCGATACCGCAATCCTACATACTCACCCATTGGGTATACAACTCGAAATATTTGGTGGGAGTGTGGGCGTCGATGTTATAGGCAAAATCGAATTTTTAATCGAGGGCGTGACAGGGATATCGGTATAAGCTAACGATGCTGTCAGATGTGACTGGGATATAATCGAATGAGGTTGAATATAAGGCGTTCCGAAATGCCGGTATGGTGATGGTGTGTCTCTCCAGTATGTCCTTGCTCCAACCAAATGAGCTTTTATTACTTAGGTCAACCGAATGATGGTCCTGATGGGGTACCACTACACACAGAGTTTGTCTTTCTATACAAATTTCTAACATTGCACATTTTTATTTTTGTATTCAATTATTTCAAAACCTAATTAACTAACATTCTCCTCCTCTTCTATTTTTCTTTGCAGTACTATGAAATGTCCTATGGCCTTAATGTAGAAATGCACAAGCAGGTAAGTTCCGTTTAAACAAAATGTAAATAAAATAGAAACAGCATCCTTCGTCCTCGGCTTTTTCTTCCTATTTAATTAATAAAATGTCCTTAATTTACGGCGGTGTGTAGGGAAAAAAAAAATCATAAAATTTGTGTTGGTATTCCTTAAGGTCGAACCAACGAAGAGGACGGTGCACGGCGAGCGACAACGACAACCGGTGTTGGGAGTGTTGTCGTTTGACTAAAGAAAAAAATGCCAGTGTCAGTATCCGTCGTCTTTGTATTTCATTTTTCCATTTTCGATGTGACTTTGTTTAATAGGCAACCAACTTCCTGTTGATGTACTCGAAGTAAGTCCTTGGAAAGAAATTTTTTCTTAAAAAAAAAAAAATAATGGGAAAACACGATGCCCATCTCACCAACGTGGGACAAATAATTAAAGGAAAATTATTTGTGTCAGGAAAATGTTTTTGTTTGTAGAGCAAAATTCAACGAAAAAACAACTACTCTTTCAAGTTAGTCCTTGACAAGGTGAAAATTTAAACAAGCAAAGAAAGTTATGATACAAAAAAAGGAGGTGGAATATAAAACAGAAGTTTAGTCAACGTGCTGTGGAGACTTTAGAAAAAGTTGTGGAAACATAAGTCAGAGATAAATTTTCCGTCAAATTTACTTACAAGAGTATTGCTTTTGGTCCTAAAATAAAATCAATTTGTTGGTTGGTTTGTGCGTTGCTGTGTTGGGCGTTTGAAAAAGATGTTGTTTCATATTTCGTTGGATGCCACAGGACACTGTCTGTGATCCCTGCAAGTTCATCGGCCATCTCATTTCCAGTTATGCCGTAATGGCGCGGAACCCAAATGAGACTCAAGGAATTCAATGTTCCGATCGCATTCAGAGAGTTCTTGCATTCCTGGATCACTTTCGAAGTGCCAGAGACCACATTGCCTTAAACGAGAAATGGTCTTGAGAGTACGCCACATGATGTATCATGGGAAGGAAGACTTAGCAGTGCGTCGAGAGTAGCTCCGGTGTGCTGGGGAAGGCCCCCGTAACACCTAGACAAATTGTTCTTTGAAGTTTGGCAAACGAGGCAAGAACGTATTTACGCGAGAACTTATTCCACCAAACAACTCACGCATAGGAGATGATTGGTCTTATCATAGCCGTATAGGTCCAAAGGACCCTTTTCGGTGAAAGACCCCATGTCTTGCCAAAAGCTCCTTTACATTGCCAGAAGACTGACTGTGCTTTAGTAGTTTTAGACTCGATATGTTAAGACCAAATAAGCTTGTTATCCAGGATCACTCCAAGATGTTTGACTTCATTTGAAGTCAATTTTTTACGTCTCGTGAAGATGACAACCTCGGTTTTAAGAGGATTGACGGAGAGACCGTTTCTGACACACCAGGTGTCAATCAAATGAAACGGAGCCTGTGCTCGGGAACAAACAGCTTGGAGTCTAGAACCACCCGAGAGCACGGCGACGTCGTCTGCATGTGCTTGGGCGAGAACGTTAGAAGCACAGGACACTGCATTG
Organism: Melanostoma mellinum; assembly: GCA_914767635.1. NCBI lineage: Eukaryota > Metazoa > Arthropoda > Insecta > Diptera > Syrphidae > Melanostoma > Melanostoma mellinum. The sequence goes on from OU612060.1 coordinate 183,429,177, forward strand.
AGATGAAAACCTTACCAATTTGATTGATATCTGAAGTCTTCTCGTCGTGCAACGCTTCATTTGATCCTTAAAATTTTGATCTCCATTTTTGTTTGCTTTGATGGTTGTAGGTTGTTTAAGCGGATACGTACTTTTAAGAAACATTTGACTGCCCTTAAAGCTACATTTTTGATTGTTTTTGTAAATACAGTTGAAGTACTCACAACGGACAAAGACGAAGATCTCCCAACACTTTTAGAAGCTTACTTTGAGTAAGAAGGCGACTTTAATCAATCGAGTCCCGTCTAGCTCCTCTCCTTTACCATAAAGGCATGGAAGGGATCTACAACTGTTTGCCGATTCCGAAACGCTTTTCATGGCATGACATCACTCTCGGTGAAATCACCAGTTCCTCGCAGAACGTGACTCCTGTGGATAACCATTTTTTTCTTGATGTTTCTGGGATTGAAACCTCCCTCGTTCCAGGCAGACAGGCTAATAATTCCGCCAAGGACATAACCTGTAATGTTTTTTCGAAACTCCGGGGTCGGAGCGTTAATTTCCATCCACTCTACATATCCCGGTCATCGTTAGTCTCACAATGCGTACTTTAATCTTTTTTCATGTCTCGACTCAGCTAATACTGCTCTTTGTTGAATCTCCTTCTCCACACAGCGTCTTCACGATCGGGACAAATGGTCAATTTAATTATTTTTCATTCGAAATGACCAAGGGTTTCCTCATCATCCGCTAGCTTTGTCAACACAATGAATCCGAGACATCCGAGTGACGCGTTGCTGCTTTCGGCTGCACACTCAATCAAACTTAACCTAACCTTAAGGTTTTTTGATCCGTTTTGAATAAGGTCTATGCTTTTGCACCGTATAGGAGACCTGGAATGATTAAGGTCTAATAAAAGAATATTTTTATTTTTCTGGACAGTAGCAATCGGTTGGCAAGAGTAATTCTCGGCTTGATATTCGCATCGCTGTTAAGAAGTCTGCTGAAGTTGTCTTTCCAGATCCTCAGTAGCGACAGCGATTCTATCACAACGTTTCTACGCTGGTCTGTACAGACTTGAATTCGGGGCTTGACACCCTGGTAAGATTCCTTTTACTTATTTACTTAATTACTTAGGTGGGCATTACAGTTCGGGGTGAACCTGGGCCTCAACCAACATCCTTCTGTAACGACTTCGATTTCGGGTGAGCTCTCTCCAGTTTTGTACTCTAAGTCGGTTGAGGTCTTCTTCCACTTGATTGCGCCACCTAAGACGAGGTCTTCCCATTCCGCGAATTCCCTACAATGTGCTTTCGAAAACCCATCGAACAGGAGCATGCTTTCTTCCGACCATATCATGAAGATCAGTTGGTCCATGCTCCTTTCCAACTGATCTCCAGCTGCCTTGAAAAGTTCGGCATCAAGGCCATCTGCACCTGCAGTCTTATTTGATTTATGTTTGCATATAGCCAGCTTAACTTCTTCTAGGTCGAGACGATGGCATTCTTGATCATCGTCCAAGCTGGCAATCTTCCTGACAGCGGAATTTGTGTCTTCATCGCCGTTAAGCAGTCTGCAGAAATGATCTTTCCAGATCCTCAGTAGCGACTGCGACTCTATAACTATGGTTCCCTGCTGGTCTTTACAGGCTTGAGTTCGGGGTTTGCCACCCTGGCAGGATGTTTTTACCTTTTGGTAAAACTTCCGAATCTCGTTTCTGTCATGGCACCTCTCTATTTCCTCAAACGAGCGCTTCTCATGCTGCTTATTTTTCTTTTTGAGAAGTCGGTGTTCTTCCCTTCTTCTCTCCTTGTAAATCTCGTTATACCGATCGTAAGCAGCCCTCGTTCGTGTTTGCAAAAGCATTTGTCGTGCTCTTTGCTTGGCTGCATTTGCCTGCCTACATTCTTCATCGAACCATGGGTTTCGTTTTGGTGGCCGAGTGAAACCCAGAACCTCAGAGGCAGCGGTTCTGATGGCTTCTTGGCATTGCTGCCACTGGTCTTCAATGCTTAATGCTGGCGGCATGGTATTCAAGGATAATTGAAGGGATACTCGATTGGAAAATGCATTGGCAATCTCTTGCGATTGTAGCTTTCCGACGTCATATCTCTTCACAACGTTAGTTCGTGCGAGTCGTGACCAAGATATCCTCTCCTTCGTACCTTGGCTACAACAATGTATTGGTTCGAGTCAAAGTTGGCCCCTCGAAAGGTTCGGACATCTTCATCTAACACACTGGAAGAGTGCCTTGCGTCGATCGCAACATGGTCGATTTGGTTGACGGTTAATTGATCTGGGGATCGCCATGTACCTTTATGAATTTGCGGGAAGCGTGTACTACTTACAAAAAGATTTAGCTCCGCAGCAAAATCGATTAGCCTTAGTCCGTTTTCGGAGGTTTTGTCGTGGAGGCTATGCTTACCGATTGTATTTCCAAAGATGTCCTCTTTCCCTCGCTTTGCGTTAAAATCGCCAAGAACGATTTTCACGTCGTGTCTAGGGCACTGCTCATACGTTTCTTCGAGGAGCTCTTAGAAACAGTCTTTGGAATCGTCGTCTTTCTCTGCTATGGGGGCGTGGGTGCATATAAGGCTAATGTTGGCGAATTTAGCCCTGATGCGGATGGTCATTATACGCTCATTAACTGGATTTTGGATCACCATATCCCTGAGTCTCCCTCTAACGACAAATAAGCACTGTTTCTGTTGTCTGTAGCAGTCGCCATAGTAGATGTCACAATTTCTCATCTTCTTTATACCCGGTCCACTCCATCGCACTTCTTGGATGGCGGTTATGTCTGCTTTGCAGCAGTCCAGGGCGTCCGCTAATTCTCTAGCTGCACGTAGTCCGTTAAGAGATCTTACGTTCCACATGCGGACTCGGAAGTCTCTGTCCTTTTTTCGTTTGTTTGGGTCGTCAACTTTGAAATCATTATCGTTATCCGAGGTTGTTTGTTGTTTCGGAACTGTAAATTTTTTTCCGTGGTTGGGTAGTTAACCCCACGCACAACCCCCCAACCTACCTGGAGGGCCAGGTCCTTTTGGATCCCTTCGGACATAAAGGGCTGGAATATCCACTGTCAGTACCCTGCTGCAGGAGTGTGAGTGCTGCCGTTGGCTCACCAGAGGCTCAGCCGCCACCATCTCTACTTCAATACCCTGTCCTAGTATTGAAATACCCTGAAAGAACTTTAAACCAAATATGCAGGAGTAGCCCCTTCAGAAATTTCTGCTTTTTTGGCTGCTGAAGTCTACCGTTGATTCTGTCCTTCGAATTCATCCGCTGGGACATTTACACGAAAGCTCTCATAGACCACTGAGATTCGTGCAGTCAGTCATTATTCGCAGAGCAATTATAGTGTTGATCACAATTCTTTTGTTCCGCTTTTCTTTATCAACACTCGCCCTTACTAGTTTAGCAGGTCAACTCCGGACGGAGCATCCCAGGTCCCAGTGGATACCGCTTGGAGGTATAGTAAGCACAATTGACGTGTGCTATAAGTTGCAACATCTGTTCGCCGCCAAGTTGACACCAGTCAGATCCTTCCGGAATAGTATACTCCCAACCACCATCAGTCTTATGTTAATTGCCTCAAGATTTTGGCTGAAAACCTTATTCCTGGGTCCACTTCTAATGGCAACCAAGTAAGCTCAGGTTGTGTTGTCTTTAACAGTCGCCATATAGCAGATGTTGCAGCTTTTCACATTCTTTATACCCGAACCATTCCATCACACCTTGATGGCGGTTTATATCTGTTCCAGTCTAGAGTTTACGTTTCACGTGCAAAGCCAGAGTTTTTTGCCCTTTTTTCACAATTTTTATTGTTAGTTTTAGAGGCTGACCTTTAACGCTACCCCTCTATAAGTGGTACTAATTACCTTCGTCACTGAACCCATCAGAATCTCGGACCACGAATGCCACGAAAGGAAAACTTCATAGTGGCCCTTCTAGATAAGATGCCCCAAGGCAGCTACTTAAGTCCTCTTCTCTTTGATTTTTTACCATCAACGATATGAAAAATTCAGTAAACCTTTTCATATCCCACTTTATGCCTCTCCGATGATGCGGAGTTTTTCGAGGCCACATCGTATGAGTACCTGTAACCCTAATCTCATACAACTAGGCCTCGACAGTTTCTCAATCTGGTGTCTTGAAAACTGTTTGTAGCTAAATATAAACCAATTCCAATGAACAACCTTTTTACGTCAGTAATTAAATCTCTTCCACTTCACTTGTTGTAGCCAAGGCCTAAAAAAAACAAGGGTACAACTATGAAAGTATCTATTACCTCATACAACATGTTTTGGAATTCACTAAGGTTCCTAGTCCGGCAGATTTAAACTTGACAGGAAAATATGGAACAAGGCTCAATTTCATTTGAAATAACGTTAGCCATCTTTAGAGAGAGAGAGAGAGAGTTGCAAGTAAATTATGTAGGACGACTTAAAAGATAGAGTGAAAATCCTTTTTTTTTTTTAATTTCACTCACTGGCATATTGCCAAATCAATATGACGAAGATGATTATGACATCGACAGATACTCAATACTACTTCCTTCGTTCCATTGTTTCTGATTCATTTTCCACCAACCCTACTGCAAAAGCCTAGCATTGGGCATGGGTCTATATTCCCATGTGGTTTTAGTGTTTCCGAATTCAGCTTCACTTATACCAGTCACCAACGACTATAGGAGCTTGTTCCAGTTCATTGCATAGCATCGCGTCAACTTGAAAATTCAGATATCAACGAACAACGAAAAACAGTAGCGCACCTGTCCTTTCTGACAGAAAATTGCCACAAAAGCAATTCGACTCTTCTGTTTCAGTCTATTTATTTACATATGTGTTTTGTATAGTCATGAGAAAAGGGAGATTGACTGACACATCATCGTACCCAGTCACAAAGCAAAAATCTTTCCATCAGAAAACTTTCAACTAAAGCATCCATGACAATTTCGTCTAATGTTTGGTTGAGTGTGTTGAATGTTGATCGATCTAAATCTCTGTGCCCCATGACGGTATTCTGTCTTCCATTCATATAACACTCGCCACACATGACGAGACATGCGGGCAAAGATATTTTTCTCTTTATCGTCCTGTTCCTGTTCCTCTAGTCTATACCTGTCGAAAGTGCATCCGAAACTAGGTTTGTGGTAGGCAATGGCATGACGTTTCTGTAATTTTCATACGTGATCCTTTCCAGAAACGGGTCGAAGTTTTGCATGCAGCAATCTAAAAATCAAAAAAAAAAAAAACTCTACCTCTATTGTTTTGAGCCTTGATGGTCTCTTCAACCGGTCAAGCCTTTGCTGCTGTTGCCGTTGCCGTTGTCGTTGTCGTTGTCGTTGCCGCCTGGCTCCCATCAATCTGTGTGGGTATAGTATGCTCTCTCTAGCAAAAATCATTTTTTGGTTTAGGACAATCAATTGTACAATTCTTCAGCCAAACGGATCTGCCCTGCCTCTCCATTCGTTTTACCAAAAACGATGCGCACTAAATGTAAATTCGGTTAGATTGGGAATGATTGGCCAGTTGGGTTACTTATTTGTGACTCACAATTTCTGCTCTCGTTGTTTCTGGTGGTACATGGTTCCTTTCCTCTCCACCTTTATATATGTCGATTGTGGTTGTGATGTCCAGCAACGGAAGCGCAATACCAAAAGTGAATTTTAGATGTCACAGGCTAGGCTTTTGCGGTGGGTATGGTATCTGGGTTTGTGCTATTTTAGGTGTATCTGTATTCGAATTTGTGTATATGAAATGAGAAAGAGGACATTCAGAATGGTTGAGCAATTTAAATGGCAGAATGGAAATTAACGTCATTCGATGCGTAACAGTCGCAGACACTCATTTGTTTGCATCAAAAGACAAGCTTTTGGGTTGGCAAACTAATGTTCGGCATTAGTCCTTGGCGGCACTCTAATACTTATTGTACATATAGGCTAGGTCATAGGAGTTGTCCTCATATCGTATAGTCCTAGTTTACACAATTAAAGAAACAGATGACGTTGGTTTTGCATTGCGGGCTCTTTTCGGATGTCCCAAATTGATGCAACTGATGTTATTGTGTGTAATTGTAAAAGTTATCGTGTTTCAATTAAGTTGCTTGTAGCGTTTGGATGTAGAAGGGATATTGCTTTGTTAGTGGATGTTATTTTTCGTTCTAAGCAGAAATAAACTGTGATTGAGTTTTTTGTAACTCATGGCGCCCAGCGCCACTACAAATATTGGAGTTTTTTTCAAGACAAGTCACTGGAAAACTCATAACTGGCACCATCTAAATTTCTTTCGTGAAAGGACTGAAATAATAAAAAAGAATTAGAATTGCCACTTCTAAGTAAAGAGCATAAATGGCGCCCAACGTGGAACGTGCTAATATCGAAATCCTGGGGCCCTACTCGAAATCTTATTTACTTTTACCAATAGACAAAGAGAAGGTTAATACGCGAAGCTATTTCAACTATAGCTCGATCGAGGTTTTGTCCCACACTAATAAGATTTCTTAACTGGTAGACTAGGACTGACAATTAGAGTGTCTAATGACCTGGTCAAATTGCATTAGATCGATAACCACGAGATCTGATAGGAGGGCCAAATGGGGACTTACTCGTTCCGAAAACGTGAGATGTCCAGCTGGAGTTAGCACAGAACCATAAATCGAAGAGCGGATTAGATCAAGGAGTGTTGTCGTATATTCTTATTGTAGTGTATTCTTATTGTAATGTGTTGGACCTCAAGCTGCATCATTTATTCTTTTCTGACGATGGAGCTATCGAAAAACGATCGTCTTATGTCCTATGATCGCAACGGAACCAAAACTCACCCAATGAATGACGTTACACTATTTGAGTTGGCCACTTTCAAAAACCCCATATTATCGTTACGTCGTGATTACGTATTACGATACACGCTGTAATTTACGACTGATTTTGTCGATCGTATTGCTATCGTCTTAAAATTTGCATATATTCATTCTCGTTGCTTATAATCGGTTTATGTCATAGCTATCGTTGTTTTGGGTCTCGTTTTTTAGCCTTGCGCTTATGCAATACAGGCTAATCGGCTATAAAGCAACAACGACAGCTGCTTAACAAGTTATAGTGCTTGCAATACCAAACGCTGATAATAACAGCCAAGTGTCAATAAGAACCATTATCGTCTTAAGGTGCGTCTACACTATTCCGAGTGGCAATCGAATCCATTTCATTTGGAATAGAGCTCGATCTGGGTTTCAGTAAGTGGGAACACCGGTCGGAATGTCCACACTTAATCTGTATTGCCGACCGGTATGTGCCTATTGATGCCGTTCGGCATAGTGTGGATGCAGCCTTAGAATTAAAATCATAGCTGTCGCGAAGAGCTTTTTCGACAAGCAGCTTAAATAAGGTTCTTCTTGGTCTGTGGATACAGCCAGCAGTGTGGCAGATAACGAAATAGCTGGTTGTTTGGTAAGAATGCTATCCACCCTAGATTTCAACCAGGCAGACTTAGCGGTAAGATCTTACCGTGACACCTCAAATAAGAAACCGGATATTAATAGAAAAAAATAAGAAATGCACCTTGTACTTTTTCACATAACACGAAAGTCTTGGCAATGATTCGACGAAATAAAAAAGAAAGAGCATCACACTTGGCCCGTATTACGAATAACGAAACGCGAAGCAAAAACGAAACCTAAAACAACGATAGCGACGACATAAACCAATTCTATGTCGTGGGTTTAGTTGTTTTGGGCTTTGTTTTTTGCTTCGAATAAATTACGAGAATGGATCCATGAAAATGTCAAAATGATAACAAAACGACTTGACGGTCGTAAATGAGAGCGAGTTACGTGAAAAGTAATCGCAACGTAACGATAACGAGAGGATTTTGACGAGTATCGTTATTTTTATTTTATGGGCCCTGGACCCTGCTGCAGAGGATGTAGTGATGAAGAAGTGAATGAGGACATTCCACTCTCTTTAGAGCAAAGAAGAAGCAGGTTCTTAGGATGGCATTGCTCGCGTTAAACGCAATTTTTCCAGATAATTTAGCTTTTTCGGCCTCCTACGAATCAAACGAAAAACTGAACCCATGACCAATCAGGTCGAAAAAATTTAGAGTTTTTTTTTTTATAGAATCTCTCTTTGGAACAGATTATCTGACGAGAAAATGACTTGATTGATTGATAATTATCAACTTTTAGCGCTTTTATCCCTTAACTTTTTACATTAGCAAAAGAAACTTTTCTTTCAGTGAGTGGGGACCTTTCATCATGCTTTCGAAACAAGAATCGTACCCTGGAGTCGAATAACCCCACTCGTGATCGAGTAATAACGGATTTGTGTCCTTTTGGCAATTAGTTCTAGCGTTTTCGAACGCTTTAGTACTACAGTCTGACATTCTTTCTCAGTATTTGTAAGGATTAAAGTCGATAAGTGAACAGCAGACTGATGTTCTGTAATATAGAACGAATTTTTTTAAAAGGAAAAAAGATACTCACTCACTCGATTACTGATGCGGTAATTCGACCCCTGATGTCCCATTTGTGCAGCAATTTGTCGTATTCCTCAAGAGACTGTCCATGGGCATCGATAATGAACTTCGTAGCATAAAAAGATTGCCTTCTTATTCAAGCTCTCGTGTCAAAGCTTTTGCTTGGTTTGAATCAGTCAGGATAGCCTGCTCGATCACAATATCAATCTTACCAACCTATAATGGATGTCTGATAGGAGACAACTTCTCTACGAACCCTTTGTGCACCGAGCTATTGTAGCCTCTTTAAGAAGCTAAAGCCTGTTTTGCCCTTTCAATGGTTTCTTGACTGTATTTTTTTTTTCTAAAAATCTCCAAAGAATTTGAGAGTTAAAAACATTCATGCAACAAAACTCACTAGCCTATCTAATAGAAACTGTTTTTTTTTTCTGCTTTAAAACATAAACTCCTTCTTTATACTTTTTCAATCCCCAACAAAACATTACAAAATACTCCTTTACTAACACGCATTTGTTTTTTTTTTTATTTGACTCTTTCCAGACAGAAATAGCGAAAAGGCTTAACACCTTAATAAGTCAGCTTTTGCCATTTTTACAAACTGATCATCAGCAACAAGTGTTACAGGCTGTCGAACGGGCCAAACAAGTAACAATGCCAGAATTAAATTTAATCATTGGGGTAAGTTTTAAATTTTAAACTAAGAATTTAAGTGAAAAGAAATTAAAAAAAAATTTGTTTTATTTGCAATTTATGCAAACGATTTGTGTTTTGTTTTTATTTTATTTTTTTAAATGAAAATTTCACTTTTATTTACTTGTAGAATTTGATTTTTCTTTTAACAAAAATAATCTAAAACGCTAAGTTTGTTTTTACTTTTAGTTTTTTTTCTTCTATTTTATTAAAATAATTGGAATGATTTTTATAGTTTTTTTTTTAGTTTGTAATTTGAGTGATGATATATCGAAGCACCAGAAGTTTAGTTTAATTTTTTTTTTATTTACTCAAGAGGAAATGAGTTAATGGGTCATTGTCTGTTTCTTTTTTCTTTTTCGTGTTTTTTTTTTTTTTTTGTTAAACTAGAAGTTGTTGGTTTGGTTGTTTAACAAATTTAACTTACGATAAGAGTTGTTTGTAAATTGCGATACGAATGAGTAATTCTAATCAAGTTGTTAAGTTTTGTATCAAAAACAAATCATTAAATTCCTTAAATCCTCGCCTTTTTCCTATGTTCGGGTGTTTTTTTTTTTTGTTTTTTGAAAATGAAAGTAAAAATTTTTTCTAAATTCGTGTACTGACAAAAATTAAGGTAATTCGGCTGTATAAACTGTTAGTTTTCCTTATAAAAAAAGAAAAGGTATTGAGTCCATATATAAAAATATCTTGAATTTCATTGTAGGTGAGTTCTGCATTTTAATAAATTTGAAAAATTTTCCAAATCAGTAGGTTTTTTTTGATTGTTTTTATTTGTAGCTAAATTTTTTACATTTCAAACAAACTTTTGTGTTGCATAGTTTTTTTTACTCGAATTGTACTAAAGACTCGCTTCAGACGATTTGTGTACGTGGCGGTGCCCTAAAAGATATACCCACTCCTCAGTCTCTCGGTACTTATGTCAAGCAAAAAAAGGGTCAATTACAATTTTATTTTTAAAATACAGTGAGGTGAACAGAACTATACTTTTTCCGTGTATTATGGCTTTATTAGTCGTGTCGTTCAAGTGACTGCCTTCCCAGTAACGCATTCTGTCATTCCAATTTCCAAAACCTTGATGATGATTTCAGGTTGTAGACCCCAGATTGATTGGAAATTGGATGTTATTATCCTTAAGTGCTTGAATTGTTTCCAGATTGTTGGGATAGCATCTTTCCTTCACGGTTCCCCACAAGACAAAGCCCTTTGGGGTCAAATCGGTACTCCAAGGCGACCAATTGGCATCACCAAGACGGTTAAAAACATGGGCTGTGTGGCATATCGCAAAACCTACGTAAACCAGAAGTCATTCAAATCCATGTCATTAATTTCAGCATAAAAAAAAAGTCAGAATAACGCCCACCATTGGCCGAAACGTTGTTAGGTCAACTTCGTTTTCAAAAAAAAAAAATGGTTCACTCCACTCGCAAATAAAACCTCGCTATCGTTACGTTACGTTCACGCTGATACTCGCTACGTTACGTTACGATACTTGCTCTCATTACGATTATTATTTTTCTGACATTTCCATAAACCTACTCTCTTAATCGATAAATCGGTTCATATCGTGACCAACGTAATTTTGGGTTACGATTTTTTCCTCACGTTTCGTAATATTGGCATCTCGAAAAAAAGTGCTAGTTTTCGAAGCCTTACATTACGTTTAGCGTGCGCGGAGATAAAAATGCGCTTTGAGAAAAGATACTTTTTCATCCAAGTTGTCTAATTCAAGCTGCTCTAAGTTCCAAACTGCAAAGCTGAGCCAATTGGGTCGTGTAAACGAGTTATAACGGTATCTCTGTGCAGAATTTTTCTCAGGCTAGTGCTTGAAATATTGAGCTGTAGAGATTGACAGAGAGTTTATGTTCATTAATTGAGCCTCACACTCTCGGCTACAGTAGCCACATGTTTGTGTGCACCTTCCAAAAACGGAGGCCTAAAGTGTTGTTCACTAGCATGGCAGTCTTACTGAATTGGTCCACAAACCTACTTACAGCAAATGCTTAGCTCCAAGCAGATTGCAGTTCACCTTAATTCTGCAATCGGTGTTAAAACCGTATAACCGGACATTATCTCTTAGGCATGCCGCAAATACTGCACGTCCCATGGAATGAACTCCGCAGATCTGCATGAACGTGGAGGGAGAAAAAACTATCACCCACCTTTTCTGCCCTCTCTTAACTGTGCCCTCTTAAAGCATGATCCGACTACATAAGTTAGTACCGTCGCGTTCTTATTTTTCTCTCGGTCTGCTGATGTACGTCTTCGAGACACACATTTGTGTAGCTCCTTGCTATTTTAATTTTTCTTTCGTTCTGCGCATGATGCAGAAGTTCAACATGCGCAATGTTCTATCTTATTTAGTTGTACCAAGATTCGGGAGTACTCTTTTTCAGTGATCCAAACGGTCTTAAGTTGCGTCCACTCTATGCCGAACGGCACTAATTGGCACATACCGATCGGCAATGCCGAATAGGTCTAGATCGGGCTTCCTCCTTAACGAAAGCCGTTTGTAGCTTTTTCATTACGTGGTAAAGGTGCAGAGAAAGTATTTTTCCTTGTGCATAAAGCTGCGTCAGTACTATGCCTTCCCATTCGATTCGAATTCAGGTTTCGAATTACCGCATCAGTGAACGAGTGAGTGAGTATTATTTCTCTTTCGAAATTCGCTATTTATTACAAAACATCAGTCTGCTGCTCATTTATCGACTTCAATTCGTTCAAATACTGATGAAAGAATGTCAAATTGCTGTCCTAAAGTGTTCGATAACTCGAGAAGTAATGCCAAAAGCACATAATTCAGTCACGTAATGCTCGATCACGTGTGCGGTAATTCGGCCCCTGAATTCGAACAGAATGGACAGCATGTTGACGCACCTTTATGCACAAAGACATTTACTTTCTCTACATCAGTAAGGTTGCGAGAAATTACCTTATTATCCCGACAACTTGGAGGTTTCTATAAAGCGATTGATTTAGTGAATCCCTGTGTTCATTCTTTCTATTTCCGCAAATTCAAATCAGTTTCCCTTTATTACACCAAGTTGGGAGTCAAAGTTTTTATCAAACGTCTTACTAAATCTGAATTAAAATCTCTAAAAGTGTCACCAACAAAGGTTGTTCCCAAGTGTCTTGGGATTAGCGCATTTACCTCAACCATTCATAGTTCAAGAATGGAGGGGACCTACAATTTTTTGCTGACTCCGTACGGCCTAGTGAGAAAGCGCGTTTTTCATGGCAGTGAAACTACTAGCGGATTACTTGCCAATTCCTCGCGAGAGACCATTCCTTTGGAAAAAACATAGTGAAATGTTTCTGGGATTCGAACCTTGAACTTGCAGGTAACAGGCAGACTTTACTATACATTGCGCCACGGTATATTTGTGAAAATTAGCCCAATATTTTATGACGCCCTCTCAAATATCTCTCTAAACTTTCAAAATTCATTTTCATGCCTGTAGGGAAAATTCTTTTCTTGAAACAGTTTTTAAAAACAAGCCGAAGTATTTTTTGGCAGAAATTGTCTCGGTGTGTATTTGATGCCTGAACCGAACTTTTTTCTTTGAGTTAAAGTCACTTTACGTTGTCTTGTACGAACCAACGTGACGTCAAAAGTAAAAGTGACTTTGTTATGGGATGTACCTACAGTGTACAGATTCTACTCATAAACGTCATGAGAAACCGAAGCTGAAACGGTATTGTGATTCAGGCATGTGACCTACGTGCCGAAATTCTGAATAAGGGTGGTACAACGAAGCTTTTAGCAAATTAATGGGATTTTTCTGGTATTCGAACCTCAAACTCTATGTAGGAATCAAAGCTGGCTCATCATTACACCACAGCCACAATAGGAATAGAGAGTCAACACGTGAATGCTTGTTAATTGTTAATTTCCCATTTTGATTTATGTGTTTTTTATTTTGATGTTGTTTATAAAAATTATTTAATTATTTTTATGTTATCTAAACAATTTAATAATTCAAATATGTTTTTCCTTAAAAAGAAAGTAACTATACTGAGAATTGTACTTTATTTTTTCCGATTTGAAAACAAAATTGGTATCCATTTTATTTAAATGCCACAATAAAACGTGCATAACTTTAAACTTTATAAAAATATAAATAAAATTCTCGTATTTATAATAAAAGTCTAAGCTGACCCATTAATCGCATTATCCTCTCTCGTTCTATACTGAATTTCTAAAATGAGACACTTTTTTTATGAAAAAGTTCTACCTGAAGGCTTTTTTCAGATATGATTGTTTGTGGTGGTCTGCAAATAAAATTGATTAAAATTTATTTAACATCAGTATAGAACGTCCAAAACTAATTCGGATTATTTTTTTTTGTCAAAGAAAATTTGAAAATAAAAAAATTAGAAGAAAACTTTGTAAGAACAAAAGTTGCTTCATTTTCCGTTTATGTATTTTTTAATTTGTGTTTCTTTTTTTTTCTTCTGTTCTATTTCTTCTGTGCTCCTTCCCCCACCTTTCTGATTAAAACAAAAATCAATCAAAAACAACTAAAACAAAATAAAAATTTAATTCGTAAAATGCAGAACCACCAACAACAGGGAATTCATCAGCTTTTAGTAAGTTTTAAAAGAAACAATCTCTCTCTCTCTCACACACTCACTTCTCTCTTTATGTCTCTTTCTAATTGAAAGTCCTGCTTTGTTTAAATTTGTTTTTTTTTATTCATTTTGTTTGTTTTTTTTTCATTCATTTTGTTGAGAAAGTTAATTTTTTGTTCATTTAATTTAATTCAAAAAAGACTTTTGTTGTAAAAATATATATAATTTTTTATACGAATCGCTTCGCTTTCATTCATACTTGTATTGTTAAAATAATAAACGTGCACATTTATCATTTACTGCTTATAATTGTATTTAAGCTTAGTTTCGGTTTTTGCCATCATTGGTGTGATTCAACTGGCCTTGGAATTTGCAATGAATAAACCAGGTCAAAAAGTGCCACCCTGTGGTACTTCATTGGAAATTCTATATAAAAACTACTGTCTACATGCACTGAAATCAGTATGAGGATAAGTTTTGATGTGATTATATTTTATTCAAACCGCTGGTGCTGGTGCATGATTGTCACATAGATTCTCAACGAATATCCAGTGCGAGACGACCTATGGGTGATTTGATGCATTATTGCAATTGTCTGTCAGAGTGGGATGAATGGAATCATAATAATTTTGTTGAATCACTCTTTAGACTCACCGATAGGTGGGGGGTTCAAATGTTGAATTAATTTTCGGTTGATGCGAACTAGGTGCGTGAATAATTTTGATACTGTTGGCAGCCGCCCCTAAAGTTGGTTGGTTTTGTCATCAACATTGTTCGCGTTCAAATAGTTTTCTGCTCGACACAAGCCCTAACGGTGTGTTGGTGGGTTGTTTCCATTTTTTTTTATCTAGTAGTTGTTGTGTCACTTTGCTAGTTTGACATTCCTACACACACACCACACACCCCCATAGAAATAGAGTGACTGGAAAGTTTTAACACACTGGCGAGTATTATTGCCGTCGTTCTGTGTTTGATTGGGCACCACATTGTTCTTTTAATTATGTGGCAAATTGCGGTGATTTCAACAGACAAGGACCTACCCAGGAGTACACGGGATGTGTGACGGTTGAATTCAATATAAAATTTTGTTGATAAAATCATATCTTTGAATTAAGCGGCCATGGAGTGAATTTTTAATTCGATTCGTCTGAACAGGTGGCGCTGGTTTACTCTCTTTGTCGTCGTCAATATGCCCCTGTTCTACTGTCAAATTGAGCGTTTAAAGAAGTAAATTCATTCAAAATAACTAGAGCCGTGTTTTATTGGGAATCTATACTCACGTTTGCAAAACATCCCTAAACATCGCACATGGGAAAACAATAACGATTATTGAACAACGATTGGTGAACAAAAAAAAAGTGTTCAGAAGTGATCAACAGGGATGGCTGTAAATGGAGTTTGTGGAATGAATGAATGCATTACTGAGTACAGCGTTTTATTCAGACTCGATAGTGAATATGACTTTAAAATTCCTAATAAATCAAGGCTTAGGTTAAAAGTTTGGCGTATAAAGGATATTTTTACTGTACAGGGTTGGCCAAAAGGTTATTCACAATTTCAAACGCTTCGTAAAAAAAGAGTGAGAGCTAAAATTATGAAACCAAAAAAGAAAAGCTAAAAGTATGCCATTTAATGAAAAATCTATTTTTTTTATAAAACATCCAGCAAGTAGTCGCCATTGCGGCGGAAACATTGGCGCACTCTTTTCTCAAAATTTTCCCGAACTTTGGCCAACAACATTCACGGAATCGCTGCAATTTCAGCTCGGATAGCTAATTTCAATGCTTCGGTGTCGGGAGGCTTGCCTTCAACTGATCGTCGTACATCGTAGGCTTCGTATTCGTACACCCTGGTCTTCGTACACATTGGGCTTTGTCGCTAAAGAAAACGTCCAAATCGATGTCTCCTTCTTCAATAATAACCAACAGTAACTCTTGAGTGAGTTGAATTTTGTATGGGTGCATATTCAAAGCCTCTCGAAAAATTCTCCTTTCCGTCGTTCGAGAAATTTTCAAAAAGGCAGAATAACGGCGCACAGACCGACGAGGACTTTTGCTCAACTCGTCATTGATAGTTTTTATTGTTTACGGCGGGCGTCCTTGATGTACGCGGACGACCAATTTGGGGACGGTTAATAATATTACCTGATTCGCGGAAGTTTTTCACCCATCTATCGATCGTATCGTTTTCGTGACGTTTTAAATTAAACTGGTTTTTGAAAGCGCGCTGGGTAGCGATTTCACTTTCCCCGTTTTTTAAATAACACTCCACAGCGAAAGGACGTTGCTGTCACGTCCTCAGTGCCATAGTAACTAACCGAGTATTTTTCCATTAAATGGCATAGTTTTATGCAACAGATGTCGTTGGAATCGTCGCGCTAACCCAGTTGCTTAATTATTACCATGCGTTTGAAATTGTGGTCAACCTTTTGACCCACCCCGTAGTTGTGCTTAAAAGGCTTCCTTGCCTTCCCGCAGATTTTCATGGATACCATCGAACATTAGAGCGACCCCGGAAGTCAAAATGCCCTATTAGTTATCGTATAGTACGCGCCTGAACTACCCTCAAATTGTATACCAAAGTGAGTGCGTTCAGACTCGTATTGCTCGATACTTTAATTATAATTTTAATTGTTGGTGTATTGTGATTCTTGTGTATTGAGTATTGATTAAAACCCGGTGAACAATCGATAAACGTTTTGACAGAAACCCTTTGCAAACTCTACCTCCTGTGCTTTATCGGTCTACTTGTTACCTGTCAAATGTCCGAAACTTTCTAAGCACACAGTGAGATGATTAAAGTCGAAAACAAACCTTAATTTGTTTTACAACAGTTTTTTCATACAGCGAAACTAGCACGGATTTTGATAGTTCTTGAGAAGAGTAACTGTCAAATTTGAAAGTTCTTGAGAAAAACAACTGTCAAAATATCGTGTAAAATTCTTAAAGTCAAGTGTTTGGATAGATTTTTGTTTGTTTTCACCATTGGTTTCATAATATCTCGTCTTGAACCAGCTCGGATTTTGATAGTTTTTGAGAAGAGCAACTGTCAAATTTGATAGTTTTTGAGAAAAACAACTGTCAAAATACCGTGTAAAGTTCTTATAGACAACTCTTGGGATGGATATTTGTTTGTTTTCACCACTAGTTTTTTTAAATCTCGTTTTGATTTCTTGTTTATCTTGAAATTCTAGTTCCGTTTTAGTTTGAATTCTCTTTGACTCAGATTCACCACGGTGTGGTGAATAATTTCATTAAGCTAAGGTAGAAAACTGTTTCCAATAGCATGCAATGGCATTCGGTTTGCCTAGTTTAAGGTCCTTCAAATCTGTAACTAACCATATTCCGCTCTTTCCGAAAAAAAATTAAACAAACTACTCACACCAATTCATTCAAGATTATTTCACCACGATATAGTTTTGACAGTTGAAATTGAAATGGAAAAGTGTTATATAAGTGGAAATAAATTGTCATTAACATGATTATTTTCCGCAGTGTTTCACAAGTGACCCCCTATTTTATATTTGTGACGCTTCGCTGAATGACTTCCCACCACACGCACCCAATACAATTTTTGCCATCATTCGTCCTCGCCCCTTCCCCCTTCTGTATTGTGGATAATGTGGAGTGTTAATCTGTATTGAAATTTGACCACTTTTTCGCGGTTGTGGTCCTCGCAACAGCATGAGAGCACGTAAACAGGACAGAAGACAGACGACAGACGCGTACACACGCTGCAGAGGGAATATAAATGCAGTAGGGCAAAGGCGCTATTTTACAGTCGAATGCAAACAGAATCTATAGCACAAGCAGCATAGCCGTGTTCGGAAGAACGATGACATGCGTTCGTTCATTCGGCACTGGTAGAAGTGGTGTGGTCTGGTCATATCATTCTTTAATGAAGGTCAACAAGGCTTTGAGGCGAGAGTAGTATACTAATGGAGAATGGTTGGGTTGAGGAATGCGCAGTCACAGCAGCACAGTTGGAGCTCCTCTTTTCCACATTATACCTGCAGCTGATTAAAATTATCCTGGTGCAGCCGGTTAATTACCGCATTCGCTGTGGTTGGAGTGATGTACTACTATACCCAGCAAAAACTGGTAGCCAATGACAGAGATGGGCAATGGGATAGGAGAAGGGGGGCTTCGGATAGTTTCTGCTTGGAGTATTAGGTTTCGAACACTGTCATTTCTGACCAAAATTTTCTGCTACCACTGTCCTGAAGGGAAGTAGGTATGTGAAGATGGAAGGGGAGGTATGGACACGGTATATCAATGGCTACAATGAGAAATTATCTGCCAGACCAACGTGGAATGCAAAGAGCTGGAATAATCAAATAAAATTGAGCACCAGGAGTCGTATTGTCGGCAGCGGTGGCTTCAGTGTGTGGTAGTTCCAACCAAGCGAATATCAAAACTGAATCGAATTCCCAAATCGAGACCTGGTTGACAGAGAAAGCTGCCACTGGTGCCTGCCGCATCTGCGGCAGGCACCAGTGTAGGTTGACTATAAATCGACTATTGAGTGGGGCTGCTGTTGGTTGTTGTACATAAATACCTATATGTATACGAATTAAGCAAAACGGTATAGAGGGGACTTATAATTCTGTTATGATTTATTTGTCGTTTGGGCAAATTTTCATTTCGGAATCGTGAAACCGTAAAATTCGTGTGCGGAATTGGTGTCTGTTCATGTGGGTATATTGGTTATGGTAAGACCCATTGAACAATTGGGTTTTTCATATTCACTATGGCGGTTATAGCAAACGGAAGTATGTAGGTCCTTAGGTATTTTGTTGTTTCGTTAGTTTTCGGTTATTTTTTTTAGGCTTTCTCTTCGAAGTTTTATGTTTCCACTTGTGTAGAGAATTTGGAATCAGATTATTTATTTTTTCTTATTTTCTCTGACTCTTGGCCAAAGTCATGACAATTGTTCACGATTCCTGCAATTCACCATCATTCACCACACTTTTTGTTTTTTGAAATTTTTTTGCCTCTCACTGTGATGTCGTCCATTAAATTGTTTGCATCCGTTTTGTTATTTTAAAATTTTTATTAATTATGCTTATGTTCGATGCAAGTTGGTTTTGACATGTTTGCAATATATACATATATGTGTTGGTAAAATATAAATAACGAAACGAAAAAAGAACATATTCGCATGTTTGTATTGGTTTCAATCATTATTGGATAATTTTCCTTTTTTTTGCAGCAACAAATTCATGCGCAACAAGTGCCGGGCGGACCACCACAACCAATGCCAAGTCTTGGAGCGTTAGCTGGACCATTCGGAGCCCTGGGTGGACCCATGGGATTACCACATGCACCACAGAGTCTTTTGAAAGCGCCGCCAGATCATCATCGGCCAGATATGAAAAGTAATTTAGATGGACCGTCTGCTGAGGAGAGACTGGTGAGTTGGGTTTGTTTATTTTCTTAGTTTTTTTTTTTTTAATTTGTTTTGCCCGTAATTTTACATCATGTTCACATACATTTGCAAGTTTAACAATTGTTGGAGTTTGGGTCTTTGTTTTTTGGAATGGAAGTAGGATCATTTTTTATTTTTTTATTGGTAGTACGATTTTGGCTACGCAAGGTGAAAAAAAGGACCCCTGTTCTGTCACTATCGCTTGATAAACGGTGGACATTGGAACGAAATTCTACGAATTTGGTTCGAATTCATTCGGGTTTCCACCGTTTCTCTTTCTATGTTATCGGTTCAATATCTACTGAGAACAGGGGTGGGGTAAAGTATTTTTTGAAGTTATTGAATCAAAGAATTTAAGCCTATAAATAATTGGCATTGTAGACAAGCAAATACACGGGTCGTATAACAAGTTAGTAACGGTACTTCCATAGACTTCTCGTTATCGTTACTTTGGCTATTACGTTTTGCGATATCTGCTGTAATTTACTGCAGCTTTTGAGGGTTGTTTCGTTATAATTCTGAAATTTTGAAGGATCAAAAGATCGACGCATCATTCATGGATCAAAAGATCGATCGTATGAACCGTAGTAAAAAAAAGTCGACCACTGTTGATTAAAACGAAAAAAAAGTCCAATGATACCACCAGTCTGAACTTTCACTCTATGTGGATGCATTGGCTTCTTGACAATAACGCGCGGGCTTATCCGAGCCCCAGCATTTACTCAGCAGTTACTTTGGAACTAAGTTTTTAAATACTTTCTAACGTTATTTAAGCGTAAATCGACTCGACTCGTTTCGATACGTTCAGTAGCGGTTTTAGGGTAGGGCGAGTGTGGGCGATGGCCCAGGGCGCCAGACAAAAGGGGCGCTTTGTTTGGGGTACTTCAGAGGTTGTTCACATTGTTTTCAGGCTCTGTTCATCGATGGAAAATTCTAACCGATCACTTGGGACTATATACTATAAAAAAGCTCAGTGACACACGTTAAGAAGCAAGAATAAGCAGTGTTAATCAGTCCGTTATCAAATTAGTGCTATCCATGATGCTTTAATTACTTTGGTTATTGAAACTCAGAAAACTGATTCAAGTGTCTCATGAGGCTGCTGCTCTAGCCGAACAGTTAAAAGATTTCAGCTTCATAGTTTCATTGGTTGTTTGGTATGACATACTTTTTCAAATAGACATGGATCTTGGCAAATGTACAGAAATGTTGAAAAAATGCTGCAATTTCTTGGAAGACTTTAGAAATACAGGCTTTAAAAGCGCTATTTTAACTGCGCAGGAGTTAGCCGAAGAACTAGAAATTGAACCAGTGTTTCGAGCTACAACAAGAACTCGACGTGTTAAGCGTCAAGCTGGTGAAATTGCACGCGATAACTCTATAATTTCTCCAGAAACAAAATTTGAGATAAAATTTTTCAACTGTCTTTTGGAAAACAGTAAAACAGATTACAGAAAAACAGCTCTCTAGTGATCTCCATTCAAAATTGACTATAGACTCTAAATCAGACATAGATGGTTGTATGTTGTGTGAAAAACTTGTAAGTCTGATATATCCTATTTGCCTGATCAAAATATGGTTACTCCCTTTTTTGTTTTAAATTTCATCAAAAATCGCAACTAACAAGAACTGTATCCAAATGTATGGACAGCATTGCGAATATTATTGACTATACCTGTAACGGTTGCTAGAGGGGAGCGGAGTTTTTCAAAACTTAAGCTGATAAAAACATATCTTCGATCAACAATATCTCAATCTAGATTGGCAAACCTAGCAAATTTGTCAATTGAAAACGAAATTGCTGAAAACATCGACTTTGATAACCTTATAAAAGAGTTCGCTGATAAAAAGGCCAGAGAAGTAGAATCTTATTAGTTATTTTCTAATAAATGGTTATTTCTTACAATAAATAATTATTTCTTTTAATAAATGGTTATTTCATTACTATGCTTTCCCTTTTTTTGTATGGGTTTGAATTGCAGTTGGAGGGTGCTGTAGAAATGTCGCCCAGGGCGCTGGTAGTGATAAAACCGGCACTGGTTACGTTGATGTATAATACTGACTTTCTGTCAATACTTCGAGCGGGAAACAGCTGTCAGTGTCAAAACAACCTATGACACATGAGTATATAAAGCAATGCGTCTCAATTACTACGAGAATGTGTTTCCAAGACAGTCTTGCACACTAATTCGCTGGCTTGGAAAGTATAAGTGGGTTGGCATGCCTGCTTGTTAGACAGGAGGTTAGTGGTTCGAGTCCCAACAGAAACCAAAAACATTTTTCCCAGGGTATCGCCTTTCGTAAGGAAGTGGCAAGTCCTCCGACAGTAAAATTTATTGTATTTTTAATTTATTGTTATAATATTTACTTAGTTATGAAAAGCGCTTTCTTGGTTAGCCCTTCAGAATCGGGAGAAAATTGCAGATCCCCACAATTCCTTCACAAAGCTTTGTTGTGAATGATGGGCTTGGTTCCGGGGATGCTCGCTATGTTGCGCAACTCTATTTATTTATTTACTTATTTAAAACCATTGCGTATGACTCTCCATCTATCCTTATTCACAAAATATTACCAGACAGTCCCATAACTTGTCTTTTTCCCACAACTATCGTCCAATTGCCCTTCTTTCTATTCTATAGTCATGGAAACGTGTAGAATGATCATGAATCTCGAGCCAATCCTTGATATTTGAAAAACATCTTTTCGAATGTAAGTTTTGATGTTTCTCTTCTGCGATGGGTGAGTGACTTAATTGCCGCTATGCTTTGAGTCTGAAATTCACAATATGAATTATTATTATTGCCAATGAATGGCTGTGTTTTTACTTGAGCTTCGGAAACTGAATTTCGTATCCTGTCGTTGAAGCAAAACTTTTATCTATACACTGTACTTAATACCCGCCTACTTATTATGCGTAATAATTTGAATGTTCATCGTTCACACTCGTGAGAGCTCCCACATTTGCGCAGTGGATCGCGATGATCCCTTCAAATGATGTATATCCTTCAGGGGGATCACTAAGAGTGGAAAGATAACCGGGAAAATTATAAGGATGAAGAAGTAGAAGACGATCAAGAACCATAACAAGAAAAAAAAAACAAAAACGGGAACAAGAAGAAAAAGAACAAGGACAATGGTAGACAAAAAAGAAGCTTGGACTTATTCTTGCGAAATTCGGTACCGGATTAAACCTTCGCTTACTCTCAAACAAAACATTGGTTCTTGAATCTGGAAATTGCATGTTTGCTTTTGCGAGGATGCTTTTTGTCAAAGGCTCGGGTATGCTCAGCGGATCCAGTCTTCTAAAGAAGCAGCAAAACTTTAGATTATTGAAGCTAGTTTATTACCGATATTATAAATAGTTTTGGTTTATACATTTCATACAATGTTTTATAATTTTTATTCAAGTTTCTATTTCGAAGTCTCTATTGATATGGGTAGATTCCAAGTACGCCTCTTCGGGTGAGGGAGGTTTCACTTGGGGTTCGGCTGGCATGTGGTCTAGCCCGGGATTCACGACCAGATTCTTGGATTGGTCTTCGTGCCAATTGGATGAAGGTTTCTTGTCCTAGATTGGTCTTGGGACACCTGGATTATGGTTTCCTGTCCTGGGTTATAGGCTGCCCGTTCTTGGGTTTGGATTAAAGTTTTCTGCCCAGGGTTAAGGGCTTCTAATTCTGGGGCTCGGATTTGGAGCAACGCTGGGTTCTTGGTATCTCTCTCTCTCTCTCTCTTGGTAAGGTGAATTCTGTAATGATACTAGAAAGAGGGAGTTAATGGTTGCTCTGAGGTAGCAGGAGCCACTAAATTCACAACGAGATAGCGTTGGATACTATTTACTTACGCAGTCTTGGTTTATTTTCTTGCAAACGTAAAACAAATAGGTAAATATGTAGGAAATCACAAGGAGAGTAGGAGATCGAAGAGAGATGTATCCTGTTGTCCTAACCACAGCTGGTAAGAAATGGAGAGGACTTATTTATTATCTGGTGGCAGTCTCATTACTCTCGGAGGTCTTGGCAATTATTTATTGGAATGACAGTTGAATATTTGTGTACAGAAGATAGAAAAACTTCCACAAAAATTACTCTTTACAGGCAGCAATTTATCGTGTAACTCGTGCTGGTTCTTGTAAAATATCTTAACATTCGCACGAACTCTGGAAACACTTATGAGGTTTTCAGCCTAAACGTTTGCAATGATCTCTTTTTAGATTGCCCGATAGGAAACTTTTTTGTTTCTGTTTTTGTTAATAGGAAACCTTTTTCAGCCGAAATGACTGAGTGGTTTCGTGTTAAACGAACCTACACGAACTACACGACTTGTGTTTTTCCCTCAAATTACTCAAACAGGAACTACACTGTCCTTTTAAAGCTCTCAAATGACTGTAAAGCTCGTATTGGGTGCATATACAGTCGCCGAGGTCCTTTAATTTTTGTAAACTTACCAATCGTACACTCATAGATTCCCTCACAAGGTACGGTTGTTAGAAATACGCTATTCGAGGGTTCACCGCTCTGTTGCGCCACCCTGTTTGTATACACTAATAGAGTAAGCAAACTCGAAAAATCTTCCTGCGGCAGGATTTGACTTAATCTTTTATCCGCAGCCGGATCTTGTAAGTGTGATGCGAATAAAATCCAACCTGGCTGCGGATAGCCGTGCCAAAAAAAACCCGGCTAGATAATTCATTCTACTCTCGGTTAACAAAATTACACTAAAAACTAATTGTGTTTGTCTCCAAACTTAATTTGTTAATTTTTTTGTTTCTTATAGAGAAACTCCGTATCGCCGGCGGAGCGTGAGAAATATCGTACCCGATCACCTCTTGACATTGAGAACGACGCCAAACGAAGAAAAGATGACAAAATGGCACATGTAAGTACCGAAAAACTCTTACCTACATTTGTTTTTTTCTGTCATCTCATCCGTGCGCCAACTAACCGTAATTCATAACTTAAGTTCTGTTGTGTATTGATGTTTGTTCTCAATTTTCAATAATTTTTCTTTTTTTTTTGAATCGAAGTAACTTCTTTCTGTGTGTCTAGTTTTTTTTTTTTTTCTAAACTGAAATGTTTGTGTTCCTGTTTCTGTTAACTGCTTATTTATTTTGATGTCTTGTTTCTCTATTTTGACGTGCGTTCAAAATTTAAATCTCTGAAGTTGTTGTGTGTTTGTGTTTTTGTGTCGTATAAACTCAACTCAACTCACCATACTAGGACTTAGCTTTCACACAACCCTTTTTTAAGTTAGTCGAAAGCCAGCCTTCTCCATCCAACAATAAAAGACTCAAAATCAAAAACTTCAATTCCAAATTCTTTATAAAATAAAAAATTAAAACCAACAAAACTGATGACGAATTTTTGTTTCAAAATTATTTTTGTTTATTTTTATATTGCAGGACGATGATGGCGAGAAAAGCGA
Organism: Melanostoma mellinum; assembly: GCA_914767635.1. Classification (NCBI taxonomy): domain Eukaryota; kingdom Metazoa; phylum Arthropoda; class Insecta; order Diptera; family Syrphidae; genus Melanostoma; species Melanostoma mellinum. Next base: position 183,453,746 of record OU612060.1, read on the forward strand.
TCAGGATTTAGTCGTAGATGTGTCAAATGAAATGGTGAGTTGAGTTAAAAAAAAAAAAAATCGTAGAAATTGTATTCGTAGTTTGTTGTAGAAGTAAATTTTTGTATATATCTTCTTAACCCCTTTGGTATGAACTCATCCCAACTGTAAGTACTGTCCTTGAAAAGTCGTTAAGTTTTGTTGATGAAGTAGATAAAAGAGTTGTGGTGTTGATAATTGATATACATTTGTGGTAAATGAACCGTGGGATGAGTTTGAATGGGATGAGTTTAAATGGGATGAGTATAAATGGGATGAGATAAAGGCGTGAGTAACTCTCATGGAGAGAATGGATATTTCTTGCATCAACTTGTGAAAAAAGTTGCGAATGATGATACCAGCTGATACAAATGGTCTCTTCTGGGCATGCGTCTCAGCCAGAATTACAACTAACCACAATCCAATGGAAACACAATTCCATCTCCAATCAATTGAAATTAACATTTTGAATAGAACGTATTCAATTAAGATTTTGGACAGCTGTAATGCTAGATAGATAGATAGATAAATTTTTTATTTTATCAAAGAGTAACAAATAGAAAACTTAACTGATATGACATATATGATGACCTAGATACATTTTTGTGTAAAAAGTATAAGGATTGCAAAATGACAATTTTAATGATTTGAAACATAAACAAGTAAATATAAAAGTAAGAGCATATAATTCAAAATGCAAGCTTATTAACAATATTGTTATAAATTATAATTTGACTTTTTTATCTTCGTAAAAAATACCAATTTTAAGTGATTTGACACAAGAAAATTTATTAAATTAAATTGCAATAACTGACTCGTTTAAGGAAAACTATTGCAATAAGAGAGCGCGTGCTGGCAATACTTGGGTGAGATTCTGTAACTAATGTAACTAAAAAGCGAACAAACGTTTTCGTGTGTGCGAACGATTTCCTGCATGTAACATGAAGGAAATCGTTCGCAGACACGAAAACGTTTGTTCGCTTTTTAGTTACAGAATCTCACCCCTGATAGAGACAAAGCCAACCTGCTGCCCCATTGAGTACCTCATATAGATGTTGTAACGTGAGATTATTTTGTTGGAAATAAAGTAGCCGAATCTCTTCCAAAATAGGGCATATCGCAATAAAGTGATGACATTTCCGGGTCCCTTCTATTACATAAGTCGCAGATTTGTGGCAGGTCTTCTCTGTGTGGCATGTAGTTTAAATTTAAAACTTCGACTCTCGCTCGGAAAATAACACTGATGACTTCGACGGAAAAATCTCTTCTGAAGTTGTTTTCATCAGACCTCAACTGGTGATTTAAGTTCTTGTATACATGTATGCTCTATTCAAACATTGCATATAAATTTTTTCATCCACTTTGGCGATCACATCTGCGAAATTATTCTGCCAAACATCCGTATTGGTCTCATTCAACGAAAGAACGGCATCATGCGACAACGCGAGCTCATTCTAATCTTTGAATGGCGCGGCGTAGCATTTGTATGAAGAAGTCGAACCAAAATAGTCTTGTGAAGACTCTCATCACCTCGGTTCATAACTTTAGAAATATAGTCTGCATTTGCTTTGAGGGTTTAATTGTAAACAGGCGGTATTCCTGACTTGACATATATCGCATAGCTCTGAGTTGAGATCGGCAATCGAAATAAACGTTTGAAAAAAAGCCTTTGAATCGCCCCAAAAGCATCAAGAGGTATATATCCGAACACCTGAGCTCCATAGCACAAACATGTATTGACTGTTGCATGAAAAACACGGCACTTGGAGGCCACATCAACATTCCGGTGTGCAAATGATTCTGGCCACACCATATTTAAAGCAAGCTTAGCTTCGTTGCTCTTCATTTGGGCGTGCTTAATCATATTGAGGTTGTGAGTAAGCAAAACACCTAGATATTTAAATTCTCGAACAACTTCAATACGGATGTTGTTTAAAAACCAGCTCTCTTCGGGTCTACTTTTTCTCTGACGTGGTTCAAAAATAAGTATTTTTGTTTTTTGGCCGTTTATTTGTAGGCCCCAAATCTCGCAGAAAGTGTTAAGTTTATTAATTTGTAACTGCAACGTGAAAGGGTTATTCGCCATCAGTACCAGGTCATCTGCATATAGTAAGACTTTTACTAAAACACTTCCAAATACTACTCCACCAGGAAGGATGTTTTGGATTTCATCAATAAATAGTGCAAATAAAATCGGGCTCAGGATACAATCTTGAGGCACACCACTTGTTGTTTAAAACCATTCTGAGAACTCGCCTCCGTCCCAGACCGTTGCCGTAGACGATGAAAGAAAACTGAGGTACGTTAAAAGGAATTTTCGGGGTATTCCTAGGCAAGAAAGTTTGTAAATAAGCGCCTGTCTGCCTACTTTGTCAAATGCAGCTTTGAAATCCACGAAACAATCGTACAACTTCTGCTTTTGTTCGACAAATTTCCTGGCTATGCTGGTTATCGCAAACACATGGTCTATCGTAGAAAATCCAGAACGAAAGCCTGCTTGAAACTTACTGAGACGATTAGTTTCCTCGATCCATTCTATCAGTCGTTCGTACAAAATTGAAGAAAAAATCTTTCTCAATGAATTTAGGATTGAAATTCATCTATAATTTTCTGCGGAATTGGCATCGTCTTTTTTAAAAATAGTGAAAATTACCGCTTTTTTGAAGCAACTGGGAATACCTGCTTCACTGTATATTTTGTTGAAAAAATTGACAAGGTAGCTTTTGAGCTTCATAGTGCTATTTTTGAAAAATTCGACTGGAACACCGTCTATACCTATGGTGCCTTGTTGTTCTTCATCTTTTTAAGGGTTATCTCCAGCTCTAAAACTGTTATGTTAGCCATGATATGAGTTTTTTTTTAAATTGTTTATTTTGTTAAATGTTTTAGAGTTAATGTATAATTGTTGAGTTGTAGTACTTTCATCTTGGTACGCTTGGTGTGTACCGCACGGGCGGATCACTACTGTGAAGCAGTTAAGCGGGAGAGCTTTGATCCCTTCGAGATCACGATGTTCGAGCACTTGATACGAAGCTCATCAAATTAATGATATGAGTTGAAATCTATTTAATAGTATGAGCTGGTATGTGGAGTTAAGTTGAGTATGTTCCGTTTGTATACAAGGATAGCATTTTGACAAATGCGTATAAAAAATATATGAATTAATGTAGAACATTTGTTAATCTTGCATACGAACGCAACTGGATCAGCTTATGTCACAGAACTCATCCCATTAAGACGCCACTTACTCAACTCAACTTATCACATAACAACTGGTCCCATAAGATAAACCATTTGAGCAACAGCATTGTTAGACCATAAGGTAGCTTTATTATAAGAAATTATTCGCTGCTTTTCGGCCTCTTCTCGTAGATCATGTCGTAACTGATTGGTCTAGTAGATCTACTATGGTATGAGCTATAAAGAGTTCAATTTCGAAGAAGCTAGCTTATAAATTATGCTAAAACGAGTTTGAATGTTTTTGAGGTGTCTTTCAAAATGTTTCTTGCTAAAGACCTAACAGCTTATATTTGAAACGGAGCAGAGCTAACTTTTGGGATGAGTATGTATGTGAAGTTTTTATGTGTTAAACGAATTTCGATTTAGTTAAAATACGAAAGTTGTTGAATCTTCCAAGTCCTTAAACAGCATCGCCTTCTATTTGCCTTGAGCGGGATGAGTTCAGTTGGGATAAGTTGGCGTCAGTATATTTTTGATGGAGTTGATAAGCTTTGATGATCTTGAATATTGTGTAGGTGCTGATGATGCTATTATAATAAAACGTGTTGCCAAATGTTCTTTGTTAACTCCTCGTATTTTGATTTGAAATCAATCCAGCTTTTTGGATGAGTTGATGTTCTGTATACTAATTCAACAACTTTGATTGAGTGCACCTTCTTCAACTTGTACAATTCTTAGCCAGCATCAATTAGTATTATTTTTTAATGTTTATTGTTTTTTTTTAGGAATCACCATCCCCACGACCTAATGGCGATCATATCTCGATAGATTCACGCGACCGTGATCGCGATAGTATTGGTCTCAATGGAGATCGATCAGATAAACCAGGTGGCAGTAATTCAAAACAGACCAGCGATAGACCACCATCACGATCGGGTTCCAGCTCCTCACGATCAACGCCCAGCCTTAAAACTAAAGATGTAAGAGAAATATGTTAAAATATATTTTTTCCGTTTACTAAAGTCTTTTGTTTTTTATTATTTATTTACAGCTCGACAAACCTGGTACTCCAGGTGCTAAGGCCAGAACACCAACACCGAATGTCCCCATGCCGGTGAATCCAAAGCAAGTACTTCCACAGGTTCCACCAGCAGGCTACCCCAATTCCCCATATCAGCGGCCAGCGGATCCCTATCAGCGACCACCACCTGACCCCGCGTATGGACGGCCCCCAATGGCATATGATCCACATGCTCATGTACGCGCTAATGGTATCCCCCATTCTGCTGGATTGGCCGGTGGAAAACCGTAAGTTAATCACACCTTGTAACCCATTAGTCAATGCTAACTTTTTTTGTTTTTAGAGCCTACTCGTTTCACATGAACGGCGAAGGGACCCTACAACCGGTGCCCTTTCCGCCGGATGCCCTAGTGGGTGTGGGCATCCCAAGGCATGCACGCCAAATGAGCACACTATCCCATGGTGAAGTTGTGTGCGCCGTAACGATCTCGAATCCAACGAAATACGTCTACACCGGTGGTAAGGGATGCGTCAAAGTATGGGACATCGCGCGACAAGGCAGCATGACACCAATCAGTCAGTTAGACTGTTTACAACGTGACAATTATATTCGCTCGGTAAAACTTCTGCCTGACGGAAGAACTCTAATTGTGGGCGGAGAAGCATCGAACTTGTCAATATGGGATTTGGCTAGTCCGACCCCAAGAATTAAAGCCGAGCTAACGTCTGCAGCACCAGCGTGTTATGCTCTTGCAATTAGTCCCGATTCAAAAGTCTGCTTCTCTTGCTGCAGTGATGGCAACATAGCCGTCTGGGATTTACATAATGAGTCGCTAGTGCGACAGTTCCAGGGCCATACAGATGGTGCCTCTTGTATTGACATCAGTCCTGATGGTACACGATTGTGGACCGGTGGTTTGGATAATACTGTGAGATCTTGGGACTTGAGGGAAGGCAGACAACTGCAACAACATGATTTTAGCTCACAGATCTTCTCATTAGGATATTGTCCAACGGGTTAGTTTGAATTTTCGCTCAATAAAATTGTTCATTTGTGCTAAATGGATTTTATTCTGTTTTTTTTTAGGAGAATGGTTGGCAGTTGGTATGGAAAACTCACACGTAGAAGTGTTGCATGCATCGAAACCAGATAAATATCAACTGCATCTTCATGAAAGTTGTGTTCTTTCACTGAGATTTGCAACTTGCGGCAAATGGTTTGTGTCAACAGGAAAGGATAACTTGCTGAATGCATGGAGAACACCATATGGCGCTAGCATATTCCAAGTAAGTTTCTTGTAAATTATTTTAATTGTTTTTGCTATTCAAAGAGTGTTATGCTATGTATGACGTTTATTAAAAAAAAGCTCTTTTCAGAGCCCAGCTTTTATTTTTCCGATTTAACTTCTGCTTCAACTTCATTAAGGCCACAAAATGGTTAAAAATTAACCAACCATAAACTCATAGGTTTCTTAGGAAGTTACAATACTCCAGGGTATCACAATGGATCTACATTGATCTAAGAACGGCGGAAACAAGATCAACCGTCAGCCCATTCTACCTAACCTTCTCATTCGAAATCATATCAGGGATTTATGGGCCTGTGAACACTTAAGGGAGATTTGGAGATTCTATAAATAGTTCTGCTTACACGCCTACCTGCGTCCTCCTCTTATTCGGTTGCCAATGCCTAGATGTAGCCAAGTCTAAATAAGCTATAGTAAACTTAGTTTTTCATGCTTTACATTGACTTTAGCTTATTGCTCCCCACTGCAGTAGCAGCTAATATGCGAACTTAAGGTTTCGCTCAATTTTCTCTCGTTTATTCGGGAAACCAAAGAGTATCTTCTTTGCGACCGACTGATCAGATATCAAAACATTTTTCAAAGCACACCAGAATGTTATGTTATATGAGTGGCCAGCAATTTTTTCTTTTGTTCAGTGAGAGGCGTTCTTGTCGCCATTAAACTTAAGCTTTTTTTCGTCTCTACGAGCTGAAGCTGTGTCGCTATAATATGGCGCACTCCGGGCTTTTAGCATATACTCCTCTTCTGTGCCTGATGTCCTAAAGGCAAGTTTTCAAAAAAAAATAAACATGGTGGCATTTCTCACAACCATGCCTTGTGAAGCAATGGGGGGGGGGGGGGGGGCTACAATATTCTGCCTGTTCCGAACGGCTAATCGAGAGAGCGCTTTTCATGGCAATGAATTTACTAAAGGAGGACTTGACAAAACCTCGCGGAAGGCGATACCCGTGGAAAAACATTTTTGTTGTTTGGGTTCAAACCAAGAACTTCTGGGTTAATAGGCAGACATGCTAACCATCACGTCACGGGTACCACGCACAACAAGTTCTTAGCTCATAAAAGTCTGTGCGAGTCTATTCTCTGTCAGTTGATACACATACATTTTTGTGAAGTCAAACACGACCCTTCCATGGTTGCGGTTAACCATTCTTAAACTAATGGGTATAAAGACATTGAATATGAATCAGCAGATATGTTAAGCAATAATAAATTCGTGGTTCATACAGACACCACTCAAATAAATCAGTGATCATAATTGTTTGTTGGGAAGTTAAATGACTACAGCGTGTTCTTCATGCGTGGTGACTTTATCGCTGCTGATGTGCGACAAAAATGTACCTTCTCTCAGCGTTGCAAAAATCAGAAAACCTTTCACCGCTGTCTTGTAGTCCAATATCCAACCCAATTGAATAGCCGTAACAGTTCTGATCCCATTATTGTCGTTACTTTGGTATTCAAGTTTTTTTTAAATTTAAATTAAATTTGTAAAGATTTCTCTTTTTCTATGTTAGAAAAGAGTTGCATTCGTGTAGTCCTTAACTGTTACAGCGGGTGATTTTGTGCTTGCGAACATTCAACTATCAAACGACACCTTGTATTAAATGAATTCCTTTTTAAATTGAGGGTTTGGGAAGCATCCTCTCATTCCAATAAAAAAAGTATATGTCCGGTTTCTATAACCAAAAGTCTTCAACATGATTTCAAAGCTTAGTGCCGGTCTCGTTCCGATTGTAGTTCCTTGCTAGAGAGAAAAAGTTAGTGTTTCATTCTTAGAGTTTAGTCCAATTTGTGAAAATAGTTATCCGAGGGCCTGTACTTTTACTGTGTAATAAAACATGCACTACAATGTGGAAGATTACGGCGCTCTGGCGGAATCTAGGTTTTGGGAAGCCAACAGTTCCCCGATCGACCACGTTACATACCGGCACAGGCTCGTGTTGCTTGAAAGTTTTTGATATGCTTTGAACAAAACCGAACAATTCATCAAAATTTATGAACCGATAGTAGAATATGATTAGCTATCGTTCAATTGCTAAAAGAGAAGTTACATGAAACAATTTTCTGACGATACAAATAACGATAAAACGATCGGGTAGTAATCGTTACGCTATGCAATGCAAAGCCTTTTCAATACTTTTTTTTCCAGCTTTTGGTAAATGATAAATTGTATTCCTTCCTCCAAAGATAAACTATCACTAAACTTTTCGGGTCAGAGGCTCGTATATTAAGTAGATGATATGAGGAGATAATCCCCATCCTTTTTAAGGGAAAGCGGCCTATGATGGCTTTCCTGTATATTGGACTTCCATCTTAGGTTTTAGTCAATGCCTAGATATAATATACTCTGCTTTATCTGAAAAGTTTGGTGGAATACCATCTGATTGAATTATTAGTTGTGAATTTTTATACTTTCTAGTGAAAAGAACGATTTCAGTTTTCTAGAAGCTTACGCCAAAATCACACTTTCCCTGCCTATAGTTAATAGTTTGATCAGCTTTCTAAGGACATGAGAAGGCTTTTTTGATACACTTGGGCCGGATATTGTAACGTTTTAGACGAATGAATTTTAGGCAGTAAAACTACGTGTTTAAGACACTGAAAAAGTTCCCAAAATTTGTAGGACGAGAGTAAAATAGCTTTCCATCAACCACTGAAAGCAAGATTATATGAAACAACCTTTTGACGACGCAATCTACGATAGTCGATTGAACGATAATCGTCTGAAAACTTACGGAATCTGGGCCCTGAATCCTACAAGTAAGTTCGGAGCTAATTAGAAGTTCGTTTACGACTGTGCTCCATAGAAGAGGGCATATGACTCGTCTAGTGGTGTTCCTCTCATCATCATCATCAGGTCCTGTAACCCCGCTCGGGGCATAGGGCGTCAACAAAACGTCTCCATCCTTCTCGATCAGCAGCTACATACCTTAACTGTGGCTACGTTTTTCTCTGGGAATTAGCTTCTGATATCACTGTAGATTTCCATGTTGTTCTTGGTCTTCCAACCCGCCGTGACCCCTGAGGATTCCATTCAAAGGACTGCTTCGCAATATCATCGTTTGGTTTCCTCAGTGTGTGACCAATCCATTGCCATTTGCGCTTTCTGATGTCGATGTCCAAGCGCCTCTGTCCTGTCCTACGTCACAATTCATAGTTGGACATTGTTTGTGGCCAGCGAATTTTCAGGATGTGACGCAGACAGCGGCTCACGAAAGCCTGCGATTTTCTCGAAATGGTGGCCGAGACTTTCCATGTTTCACAAGCATATAATACCACGGATTTCACATTGGATTCGAAGAATCTCAGTTTAATGCGTAAGGAGACTTGACTGGATTTCCAAATTTGGGACAGAGCACCAAAGGCAACGCGAGCTTTATTTATTCTGCTTTTTACGTCCAGATCCGTACCACCGTGATGTTGTGTTGGGGGTCCAGTTAGCATTATTTTTGTCTTTTTGCTATTTATTTTAAGACCGCACGATTCTCCTTTCACCCGTAAAGTTTGACACATCTCGTTCAGCGCACTGATGTTATTTGCCATGAGACATATATCGTCGGCATAGTCTAAATGGCTAAGCCTTTCAAACGTTCTCCATTGAATACTCTGCCTCTCAGTTGTACCGACGCTGGCCGTCAAAACATCATCTATCGCCAGCAGAAAAAGAATTGGCGATAAAACATCCCCTTGTCTCACACCCTGACGCACCTCGAAAGAGTCGGATAGCTGCCCATTATGCAACACGAAACACCTTGCATTGTTGTAGGACTCCTTTATAATGGCAACAATTTTTGGCGGAATTCCTCTACCAAGAAGTGATCTCCATATACATTCTCGGTTAACTCGGTCAAAGGCCTTCTCAAAATCTACAAACATTAGATTTAGCGGTGTTTGAAATTCTGCAGACTGCTCAAGAACAATGCGTAAGGTGTTGATATGGTCAACGCACGACCGACCGCTGCGGAAGCCAGCCTGGCCTGATGCCTCTTGAGTGTAGTCTCAATTCTAGCCTTTATCCGTTCGAGGATTAGAGTTGCCATTAGCTTTGGAAAAACGGACAAAACGGTTATACCACGCCAGTTGTTGCAGTTCTTGAGATCACCTTTTTTGGCAACTTAACAATCACTCCATCCTTCCAATCTCTGGGATAGGTTTCGTTTTCCAAAACAGTTTGTATAAGCGGATGCAAGATACTAGCTGCTGTGGCGGGATCAGCTTTCAGGAATTCCGCTGGTACTCCGTCAAGTCCGGCTGCTTTGTTGTTTTTTGTGTTCCTTGACAGATATCTTAAAAGAAAAGCCCTCTAGAGTTGATTGAGTTGATTCTGCTGCTTTTTAACATAAGATTTATCAGCTCAACCAGTGAGTTATCCTCTTTAAGACTCATCAGTGCTGATGAGTTACTGGCGTGTTGGATCTATAGCATTACGCAGGTGGATATCAATAAGTTGTTCTTAGCGAGCTTGTTGGGCCAAAATATTCGTTTCTTATTTCATTAAAAAGTATGGTACATATTTGTAAAACTAACAATATTTCTTTTTTGTACATTTCAGTCCAAAGAAACCTCGTCAGTGCTTAGCTGCGACATATCAACCGACGACAAATACATAGTTACTGGATCTGGAGACAAGAAAGCCACCGTCTACGAAGTCATATATTAAACAAAACAAACAATGCAGCAAATAATAAAAAAAAATAGTCCCCAAGTCGACATCATGTATTTGTTAACAAATTTCATTTCTCTAGTATCTTTTTTTTAATTATTAATTTTTCACATTTTGTTTCAGGGATTTTTATACATATAATTTTTTTTTGCTAATGTTTATTGTAATTTTATTTATTTCTCAAAGAATGAAAGCTACATAAGTTATAAAGAAAAGAAAAAACAAAATCCTTCTCTCCCAAACCATAGAACGCAATTTCCAACTCGAAAACACCCACATTTAGAATCACGCGCCTTTTTTTTAAATAAATTAGTTACTCTTAGTTTATCCTTTAATTTTAACTCTTTTGTTTTTTGTTTAAGATAACTTTTAAATTATTTCATTTCGATTTAAAGTTTAAGAGTTACCTCTATATACACACATGTAAATAAAGATTATGCATTGAAATTAAGAACAAACAAACATAAAAAAAATTATATATATTATTAGAAATTTCTTGTTTTCTTATAAATATGAATAATTGTTTTATTTTTTACCAATAAATTGTTTAATCTTTAAAAGGAAACACTACACAAAAGAAAAAAACACAAGTTAATGTTAATGCATTTCTTTTTAAAACAACAAAAAATGTACATCTAAGATAATAATGAATAAAAAAAGAAAGGAAAAACTAAATTAAGCATGAGATAAAAGTTAATGATGGAATTATAATAATAAAAAAGTATATATATATATATTATTATTAAAAGTTTCATAGTAATTAGTTATAAATGAGGAGTAAATAAAAAAAACAATTAAGAAATTGTGTGTGGATATTAATTCACGCAAAAAACACTTAAACACACACACATAAAACTTCACACATGTGATAAAAGAAAATTAATAAAAAAGAAGAAAGATTTAAATGAGAGAAAACCGAGATGAATTTAAAACCCAAGGACTAAAAGTTGATGTGTTTAAAAAATAAAAAAAAGCATAACAAAAAGAGAAACATTTGCAGAAACAAAGAGTAAAACATTAAAATCGTAAGAAAGTTTCGATATTTTTGTAAGGTGCGTGAAAACTGAACACTAAATAGTTAAAGAAAAGAATAAAACATGTAAAATCATTTCATATAAAGAATTGATATAGTCAGAGGAGATTTGTTATGGCAAAATGTGTATGTACAATTTTTTATTTTATTTCATTTAACATAATCCTGGCAAGCAATGTGGCTAAGAAGTGTATGAACTTGCAGAAAAGTATGTAATTAAAAGACTATAACCTAAACAAAACAAACTCAGTTCTTAGATATTTTTGACTAGTCTGTTAGTTTCTTCTTAAGTTGTGTTAGCTTACTCCTGGAAGGCATGCTGGGGGTCAAATCGGCTAAGTTGGTAATGATAAGCTAGCTTGGAAAGGTCTAACTCATAATTAAGGCGAACTTCGTTTGGATTTCGTGTGGCATATATTTTGGTTTTCCATTCATTCATTTATCGTTTTAGTATCTACGTTTGTGGTCTGTCTCACTCGCAAAAAATGTACCGCTATATATTTGCGAAAGTTATTGTAGCAGTGTTCAACAAGTTTATTTCATATATAACTTTTAAGGCTTTCGCGGTTGTTTATTGACATTTTAAAATCTTTAAGGTTTCGGATTAGCCGCGTTAATATTAAAATATAAAATGAGTGCACTACTGTACTCACCCCGAACGTTTCGCTTCAAGTTGCATTGAGCGTGGTCACCGGGAAACTGCTTTTTGAAATGTTACTGTCTTCTTTGACTACGCAAGTTGTAGCGGTGCGTAGACGGTTCTATTTCACGCTGTTGTTGTTGCTGTGTAGAAGATTGGGAGCAAACAGGGCTCACTATATCGCTGGATGTTTTAATGGCTATCTGAATAGGCCGTGCGATGTTGATGACGTATGCTGTCATCGCGATTGAAATTTTGATGGCGTTTTATTTCAATCGCTTCGCGTATAAGCCGAGGGATATAATGAGGCTCGTGAGCTAAAACTTTAGCTTGATCGAAGTGAACCCAGTGATCTTCGCCTGGATTGTCTAGGATGTGCTCGACTATTGCCGACTTTTCCCGCTGTTTTTTGCTGATAGCACTTATGTGTTCTTTTAAGCGGGTGGCAACACTTCGTTGGGTTTGTCCCACATAAGAAGACCCGCAGCTGCAAGGGACTACATAGACGCTCGGAATCTGTAAAGGAAAGTGGTCCTTTGGTGATAGGAGGTAGTCTTTCACCTTTTTTGGTGGTAAAAAGATGGATTTTACACCGTAGCTCTTCAACACTTTCCCAACTTTATCTCTTACGCCTTTTACGTAAGGAAGAAAAGCTTTAGACACAACAGACCTCAAGTTTGCCGGATGGTGATGGGAAGTAGCATGCAGGTATCTGTTTGTATGGGTGCTCTTTCTATAGACTGTGTGTCCTAATGTTTTTTTTTTATTTTTTTTTTTTATTTCATATTTAAGACCGGATTCATTAACGTTTTTCTAGTTGCGGCAACGGCAGAAACGCTGTTGTCGTCATTTTGGCCATCGCAACAATACAAATGTCTGAAAACGCTGCATTTTTTTTGTCGCGTCGGTATGGTCATTCTCATTGTGTCGCTGTATAACTTACTGCCTGGTCACAATTGTGCAGCAGTTGTATCAGCAAGCAGCACTGTCAAACTTCAAAGTGAGCAAATGCCTTGAAAGTGTACACAATGTGCAGTAGCAGCAGCAGTATGACAAGTTCACTAAACTTCAACTTTTGAGTATGCTGTAATTGAGTATGTTGTAATTTAACTGAGGAATGCTACACCATTGTAGACGAGCTTGCTACATTCCTTAGCTGCTTTTTGATTTTGGATTTGACATTAGTTTTGACAACTGCAATTCCCGCTGTTGCAACTGCAAAAACGCTTTATCTAGAAGGCTCTAAAGTCGTCTATTGTCGATTATATCGCCAAAAGATAGTTCCATGTAATTTTGATTTCAGAGATCAAAGATTAAAGCTGTTTTACTCCAGCCTTACGAATTTCGGTGGGTTTTTTAGTACCTACAATTTAGACAGGGGCCCTACTCTGTAATTCGATTCGAAAGCAAAAATTTCCGAAAACGAATATTTTGTACTCTTTATTTCTAAAGTGGATTCGAATTCGAAATGGCAAATCCGAAAACGATTTTTTTATATCATTTATTTATTTTTCAACTTGGTTGTAATTTGATTTGATATTATTTTTTTGCTTGATTTGATAGATTTCTGAGATATATTTGAAAACTTCGCAAATTTATTCCGTTAATGAAAATATTAACAAGTCCTTTTTTTCGATTCGAAAACGAAATACAGAGTACTAATTCATAATCGGATTGAAAATCACGTTCGAATAGACTTCCTTTTCGAAACGAAATACAGAGTAGGGCCCCAGTAGTTGTCTTAAACGTTATGGAATCCAGGGCCAGATCAGAGCAAAATAGCAGAAAAGCAATGAAAATTATTGTCGAAGAAAGAACAAAGTTTTTGCTGAACAGAAACAACCACCAATTTTCATTCTTTTGATATCAACTCAATTCAAATGATTTTTGTAACAATCTTGATCTTGCCGTAAAGAAGGTGCAGCAAATGATGTGTTAAACTGTTCAGCTCATTGAACACCAAAAAGAACAGCAAATTTCTCATTGAACACCAAGGGAACAGTTCAGAACTAAACAATATAGGCTCATATTACATTGATACAACTAAAGAAGATAGTGCATGTTGGGCTTGTGGTTTTCCGCAATTATGTGGCTCGATGAATTCATGCGCAATAGTGCTATCTTGTTTAGTTGTTTCATCGGTAGAGAGCCTGTGTTGCCCGTGGCGTAATGTTTAACGTGCCTGCCTGTTGCGTGGGAGATTCGAGGTTCGAATCCCAGAAACTTCGAGGGAAAGGAAACGGGTATCGCCTTTAACGAGGAATTGTAGGCTCCTTACATTCTCTCGCGGATCACAGTACATGGTATTGAGAGAAATGCTTTAGGCCCCCGGGGCTCTCGCTGTGTTGCATTACCCTATTTTTGTTTATTTCGTAAATAGAGAACATGTGTTCATTGATTTTTTGTGTAAACACGGTTCTTCCCTCTCCCTTTCTGTTTGCTTTCAAACTTTGTTAGAGTTAACCTTGACTCACCAAACCGACTTACATCTTCAATATTCCATTCGAAGTCCTCCTTCTCTATGTTGTCAAATAGTAGTTTCGTCGCTGTAAAGTCAATCCAGTGCCATTTTCACTGATTTATGTCCAAATTCAGCTAACACTGTTGTAACAACTTCTAACTACGAGAATATTTTGCAACTAAATTTTCAACTAATCGTTACAAAAACGTTCATTACGATCGCGTTTATGATGCTTCAGTTTTTTTCCTGCTTTCGTAGCCCAAAAGGTTTCTGAGCGGCTCTGTTATAAGAATGAATAACTATGGTTTATCCAGTTTCTGGCTACAATATTTTTTTGAGGATTGCTTATGGCTGTCGGATCCAAAAGATGCGGCTGAAACAATGTTGTAAAAAAGCTGGTAACTTATTGGAGGTGTTGGTCAGAATCTTTTTGGGGTTTCACATGTGTGTAGCCGCTCAACTTTCGCGCCACATCTTAAGAGTTTAAGATTAGTGCGAAACGATATTTTGTAAGAGTTACACATTTTAAATAAAAAGTATTACGAAAATATTCTAGTCGGTTATTAGCTAGCCTTCTTCAGGTTCGCTGGTGAAGTTGGTTACGATCAACTTCCCTTATGTGGCGCTACTTCTCTACAGTGGCACCTTCAGAGATGATTTTCCTTACCAACACATAGCTCTCCATCTCTAAATGAACCAGTCTTCTTAATATTTCAAACTTTACTCGGTCGCTTTTCCCTTTATTGTCCCTATTGTTCGTAGTCATAACTCCTTTTCCACTGATACACCTTTGACAAGTTTTATGCTTCTGCAGTTTGCATCTTACATCAGGGATTCATGAAAGATTTATTATTAGTTACTTTCGCGAGGGTTAATGCTTTTTGTGTAATCAGTCTCTAAATACCCAATACGGATCTTCTTGTCAAACCTGTCGATGTTGGGCATGATTTTCGTTTCTTCTCCGCTTCCGTTTCAATTTTGAACAAAATAGCACTGATATCACTCTGTGGTCTTTCGAACATGCGATGAGTATCTGATAATGGCTTCAGATCTTGCAAAACTTAGTTGGCTATAAACGTTAGAGTTGTTGTACTAAATTCAAACTAGGCAAACTTGAGTCTCTTAGCAAGGCTCTCAGCCAAAAATTCAACGAACCTGCAATGTGTGCGTTAATTTTCTTACCATGTATTTCAACAGCGATGATCGTATTGCTTTTCTCCCAAAACATAACCAACCACAAATTGAAAATGCTCTCGACCTACTTCATGTTTTAAAGTTTGAGTCGATAAACGAAAAACGCGATTGATTGAAAATCTATATCAAAGCTTTCTTTTCGTCGACAGAAATCTGTTGCAGATGCAGATCATTGACTATAAACTCTGATTGAAAAGCAAGAGAATTGCTTATTCGTGGTCCAAGAAGTAAGCGTTGTGCGACTCGCTGCATATTTTAAAGTTTCAGCCGACCGAATAAGAATGCAATTGCTTAAAAATCGAAAAAGACAAGGTATGGTTGGGAGAAATCTTCTAGGTTCGGGAACCTCCCCGCTCTGTTGCGGACTCATTCTACTCATTTACCACCAAGTGCTCTCATTTATGTTTAAAGAATGCGCCTTGAATCACTCAGAACTAATGGGATAAGTTGAAGAAGATAGAAAGAAGGTAGTGACTGGGTATGATCTACATATTGCCTTCTAAAAGAATTACATGATTCTAGATAGAGCAGTATTGTCCAGTTTGTCGGAAAATGTTCTGCGAAGGTTGATCTCACTGAGAAATCATTTCATCCTGACACCTATGATGTCGCCTTTCTCCGAAACTCCGAAAGAAGAATACAGCCATGAAAGGCTCATTCTACTTTAGCCGTTGGGAAATCTTGGAAAAATGTACATTTTGGCAGTCTGTCCTAAGCAGCAGTAAGAAATGTTTGTAATTTTTTTTTCTTGCTCCTTAGTGGGGTACATTACTTCAGAACGTATTAGGGCCAAAAAGGATTTTTTATACTTTACATTGGCGAGTTTTTAGAAATCCGCGAACTGATTTGCAATTTTTCTTTGGTTAAATAATTTGTTCAAAAAATACCTTCTACACTCACTGCTAACCTATTTATTTGTTGTAATCTTCCTTACCTACCCATAGCAAGAATACATTTCTTGGTCAATCATAAAAACATTTAATGAATCACACATTGAGAAAGCACATTCAAAAATCGTTATTCGTAAATCCGTTGATATTTTTATTTTGTGTCTCCATTTCAAGCAATTCGTAAATGGTTTTTATTCAGCAATCACACGCCGTTTATTGCATTAAATATTATGTCTTAAAAAGTATATATAACACACACACGTAAATATAAAACACGGAAAATGTACATCCACAAAACTCACAAAAACAAATAAAAATAATAAAACAAAAAGGACATAAAACAAAGCATGAAATATTGAAACTTACGTATTTTACATTTTGTCGATAATTTTAAATAAGAAAAAAAGAGCAAAAAAAAAACTATTAATTCATGTAATTTTAAAGAAAAGAAAAAAACAACAATTTAAAATTATTGAATTGATTTATAGTTTTCACTGTAAGTATATATATGTATGTAATTAAAAATTTTCAAAATGAAAAATGAAATGAAAAACAAAAACAAAAAAAGAAAAGTAATAAAATTAAAGAAAAAGATTTTTAGACTTAATTAACAGAACTTAATTTTAAGATTATATATAAAGAATATATTTTAAAGATAAGTCAAATAATAATAATAAAAGAGACCGCAACCGAAAAAAGAAATTAAATAGTAAAAATACAAAGATACATACATAAAAAAAACATTACATAAACTCCAAACGAAATTAAACAAAACAAAAGGAAATTCTATAAAGAAAAATTTAAAAGAGAAAATAAAACAACAATTCAAAATGTTTAATTCTAAGTCTATATGTATGAAATGAAAAAGAAAAAAAAAAGTAATTAAATAAAATTTAAAGAAAAAAACAATAAACAAAATGAAAATAAGGTAACGCTATTTAATAAATTTTAAGAGAAACAAAACAAATGGAACTAAATAATAAACTTAAATAAATACGAAACTGTAAATTTTTTGAAAAATCTAAACGTGTTTTTCTTTTTTTTGCAATGGTTTTGTTTGCCTTCTTTTTCTGCGTTGTTAGGAGTATTGTGATATCGAAGGGATCACAGCTGAACAAATTATCTACGTCAAACTATACTCTGTTCCAATTTGAATGTTCAGGGGCCCTACTCTGTAGGGCTATTCCAGAAAGCGCGGCGGATCGTATTTAAAGCGATAACTCAATTGCGAAGCGCTTCGTTTTAGGTTATTCTGAAAAGCGAACATGGTTGGAAATTAAACTTCCAATATTTACATTTGGAAGTCTTATCCATCCACGCAAATGTCATCTATTTCCAAGTTTTTCCAATTAGAATTCCAAGTTTTCCCTAGCTATCAGCCGTTTCAGCGAATTCAAAGAAAGCTAATCAGAAGTAGTTCTTCTCAACTCGATGTAAATTTGAATCATTTTTGTTTATTTATTACTTCAAAAATATTTTCTATGTATACGTCTGTAAAATTATTTCGACTTTCAAAAGAAGAGTTTTGCTTTTGCTATATTTTTGATGGAACCAAGTGGCATTTCAAACCTCTGGTCGCTGCTACTCTTCGTTTCTTAGCGGAGGGTTCAAGCACAAAAAATTGTGTTGTAGTGTGTTTTTGACTCCTTTAACAACATAAAAAAGAAAATTACTCTCAATTCAATTGATGATAGTTAATTTTTTCTTTATTTTAACATTTTTCTATCAATCCACTTGCAATTCGACACTACAACACCTATCGCTTTTGAAAACGAAATAAATTATGTCAAAAAGATATAGTTTCTACGAAAAAAGGGTGACGTTTGGAAAGCGCTTTCGCTTTCCACGAAAAACAAAAATTAAAAGCGATTCGCTTTTGAGAATACGAAAATTCATTTCCGCCACCAAAAGCGATCAGCCGCGCTTTCTGGAATAGCCCTACTGTATTTCGTTTCGAGTCGTAAGTCTATTCGAAAGTGATTTTCGATCCGATTATGAATTAGTACTCTATATTTCGTTTTCGAATCGAAAAAAAAGTACTTAATAATATTTTCATTAACGGAATAGATTTGCGAAGTCTTGAAAATTTTCTCAAGATATCTGTCAAATTAAGCAAAAAAAAAAATAATATAGCAAATTACAAACAAGTAAAAATGTAACTAAATGAAATAAAAAAATCGTTTTCGGATTTGCGTTCCGAAAGTGGCAGATTCGAATCCGATTTAGAAATAAAGAGTACAAAATATTCGTTTTCGGAAATTTTTGCTTTCGAAACGAATTACAGAGTAGGGCCCCAGTACAGGAAAAGTAGAATATGTACTTGCCTTTCACCATGACAATGGACATAATTTTTTATTTTAAATTATTTATTTTATTAATTTTTTTCTCCTCTTCTCTTTATTAAAGACCTTGACTGGAAGATAAAGATATTTTTTAATTAGTCATGATTATACATCCCTGCAAGAAGAACTCAACGTAGAAGATAAAGTTTAAAAATTAAGTGAGTATCGTATTGTTCCAAAAAAAGGTTTGTTCGTTGAAGCCCTGGGGTTGCTCCGGGGCCGCCCCAAAGCGTTTTTTATTTTTATTTTATTCAATAATTATGCTTAAACAGTAAGATACAATATCTTATTAGTTAGTTTACAGCTTCATAAGTTTGTAAAAAAGTAAGAAGAAAGATACATTAAAAACACATTTTTGTAATTATTGAGTTGAATGAATTAATAGTTTGAAGAAAAAGGAAATATATATGGTCTTCATTTATTTATAATGATTTAGCTAGACTGGAAATGGTTGAGTAATTCTGTACGAAACTTTACTTCGCTCCTCAGAGTCTTGAGGTGCCGAGGTAGAGCATTCCATAGTCGAGTGGCATTAACAAAAAACTGAAGGCTAGAGGTTAAATAATTAAACCGAGGAAGAATCAGTGTTAGTGCTCTGTTTGAGGGACCAAACCTAGATACTGAGGTTGATGCGTCTGGATAACGTTGAAGAGCAATATACGAGTTCTATAGCGTAATAGGTGGTCGCGAGAAATAGTACAAATTTGCCTTGAAAAATGAGAAACACGGTCGTATCTTCTCAGTCCATATTATGTATGTATCTGGCAGTGTTATTATATGCGACATTTAGCTTCCTCCTACTGACCGCATCGCAGTCAAAAGATTTCGCACCCAAATGTTAAGATTGGTAGAACCAGTGTTTTAGCCAACATTAGGCGAATTTTTAAAGGTGTGAAAAATCGAGAGGCCCATAACATACGAAGCACACCATAGGATGTGTTTATCCCAAGTTAAGGTTCTATTGAATAGCATTCCCAAATTCTTAGCAGAATCAATGTATTCAATTGCAGAGTCGTTGAGTTTAATGAAGGGAAAATAAGAAAGAAGACTACAAGACATTTAGACTTCATTGGATTTAAAACCAGTCCATTTCTATTAGACCAAAGTGAGATCTTTTCCAGATTCATGTTGATAGTATTAGCACAGTCCTCGATGAGTCCTAAAGGACAGTCCTCGATGAGTCCTAATGGACAGTCCTCGATGAGTCCTAATGGACAAGCGATTGGACGTCACCTGCGTACATTTGAATTGATGATGATGAGATAAGGGAAGGGAGCTCGTTTATGTAAAGAGAAAAAAGTTGGGGTCCTAATATTGATCCTTGTGGAACTCCTCTTACAGTGGGTAAGAGACAGGAAATAGAACTACCGTTAACAACTGCTTGTCTTCTTTCACTAAGATAGGACGATAAAAGATTAACAGCAGAGGAAGAGAATTTATAAAGCCTCGAAATTTTAGTATAAAGGATAGAATGGTCGATGGTGTCAAAAGCCTTAGAGAAATCTAAAAGAACTAGAAAAGTTACCTGGTCTTCATCCAACGCGTGTCTCATATCGTCAACAATGTTTATTATGGCAGTGGTGCAGCTATGCTTTAAACGGAAGACAGACTGCATTGGAGACAAAATCTTATGTACTCTAAGGTGTGCTCCTATCTGTTTTTGTACAACTCTTTCGAAAACTTTGGACATGAAAGGAAGAATGGCGATGGGTCTGAACTCGTTACCTAAACGGAATAATTTTCGCAATTTTCCATTGGTTTGGGAAAATTCCAGTCATTAAAATGGTGTTGAATATAGGTTTTATGTATGGTAAAATAGCCTTTACGAATACAAGTTGTATTCCGTCAAGGCCAACAGCATTGGACTTGATAGACAAAAAACATTCAACTACGGTATTACAATCAACACTTGAAAATTCAAAGAAATTCACAGGCGAACTCTGATACACATTTCACAATTTTTGTGGGTTTTTTGGAGCTTTTGGGCGGAATAGGAAATGGCATAGACACAAAGTGATTTAGAGCATTAACGTCTATGTTTTCATTGTAAGAATGATTTTGCCTACCAACACCCAATTTCCTCAAGTTCCTCCATAAAGATCGACTTTTCATATCTGGATTAAGATTATTATTATAATAGTGCGTTTTTGCGTTTCTTATTTTACACACAACTTGATTACGTATTCGGCGATAAAGGTGGTGGTGGCATTTCAGCCTATATCGTTTCCACCTATTGTAAGCTTCGTCGCGATGTAGTATAAGTTGCCGGATCTCATTTGTAAACCACTGAGTTTGACCATGGCGTGTTGTATTTGTCCTTAGAGGAACATGATTATTAAAAGGTGTCACAATGTTGATAAATTCAATTTGATCATGTGGGGAAGTTAAATTATAAACGCAATCCCAGTTTATTCTCCGAGTATTCTCTTCGAGGCAGACATAATCAATACTTTTGAAATCCCTAAACTCGTAAGACGTAGTGTGACATATGAAATTAAAATCGAAAGTAAGGTACAAGAGATCATGTTTCGAAAAAGCCGGTGCTGATAATTGATTATAAAGTAGAACACTATTCATTTCGCTTACAAAAAAGACGTCCAATAGTGTGCTATTGTCCCTGGAGGAATGAGTGGCCTGACGCCTGAGTTGAGTTGACTGGAAATAAGTTAAACGAACTCATACTATCAGATAAATTACCTTCGATCAAAAGGTTGCTATTAAAGTCCACACAAATGATGATTATATTTGAAGAAATAGATATTTCTTCCAGTAATGTAACGGCAGCTGAGATGTTTTGATGAGTTTTGCATATTCACTGAATAAAAAACTCCGCTCGATCTCAAGAAACCTGCGTGTATACTCCGCCTCCGGCTGGATTCTAAATACGTTTGGCGGAACAATTATTATTTATCCTTATATAAATTTACATATTTCAAATAGCTTCAAGTTATTCCAAGGATTGCAAAATGGAGCAGCAACCAACAAATCGTACGATCTTGTAAAATGAAAAACGGCAACTGTTAAGAAAACTGCTGACATATTTTCTGTAACTAAAAGAACTGTTTACAAATGTTTGAAGGAAAATAATACCATTATTATGGATGTCAACTCAACTGAAAATGGGTTGTCTTCTCATATCTATAACACGGGCACACAACCCAATTTTCAGTTGGGTTGTCATCTGTAATAGGGTTGTAAATTCAAAAGCTATGGGGCATTTGATAATTGTATCCGGATAGCTTTTTGTTATTATTTACGTGCTTAGCATTCTGCAGAGACACAACCCGATTTCAAAAAGTATAAAGGGTTTTTCAACAGGGACGCTACAAAAGTAGAGCGACAGGGACAGGAAACGACACCATATTTCTTGTCGCTTTTTTGACATTCCTCTTCAGTAAGGTTTTGCCATTACAAGATGGAAAGATGTACGAGTCGAAATTTGATTATTAATTCGGAGTCAGTTGCCTCAATGTTAAGAGCGCTACGTCCAATTTATGGTCGTCATGCGATGAGGCTCATTTCTGGCTGAATGGCTTTGTCAATAAACAAAATATGCGGTATTGGTCAGGCAGCAATTCACACGTACTCCATGAGTCACCATTGCATCCCGAAAAATTACGGTTTGGTGTAGTTTGTGGGCTGGCGGCGTCATTGAGCCGTACTTCTGCCGTGATGATCAAGACAGGCACGTTACTGTGAATGTCGATCGCTACCGTTCAGTGATAACCGAATATTTTTGGCCCCAATTGGATGATATGGACTTGGAGGACATGTGGTTCCAACAGGACGGCACCACAAGCAACACAGCGAATGTCACAATCAATTTATTGGAAACCAAGTTCGGAGAACGTGTTATCTCACGTAATGGTCCAGTCGCTTGTCCGCCTCGGTCGTGTGATTTGACTCTGTTAGACTATTTCCTGTGGGGCTACGTCAAGCCTATGGTCAATGCCTATGGTGGTGCCAGCGACGATTGATGAACTTCGAACGAATATCGAATGTGGAATTGCAGCAGTATCGGCCGATTTATGCTTGAAAACCGTCGAAAATTGGGTTCAGCGTCTGGACTTCTGCAAGCGTGCGCGAATTACGTTTTAGGTGTCCACTAGTTATAAAAAAAACACTTTTCTTTTTTAAACAAAGCGCCACCGGCCAATTATACTTTATTTCTATCTAAACAAATGTTACTTTCACAATAGTTTACAAATGAGAACCTTTACAATCCGCCGTCCAAAGCGTCGCTGCAATTGTATCGGTTATAGAAGTATTACTGGGCGTCTTGCTTGCTTCGTTAATTGGCTTTTATAATCCGTTATTGCTGAAGTTGCTATTATCGATTTGGTGTCAGCCGTTGATTGACCTTTTATTGATGATGTTGCACTTTCATAACTGTCAGCCGTTGATTGACCTGCTACTGTTGACTGTGCAATTTCATATGTAACTCGCGTGGTGGCCATCCAAAAAAAATTGAGTTCCCTACATAATGGCATCGAACGTCCTTTCACAGGAGTAAGGAATTTCATTGATATCCTAAACCGTTTTTGTTTTATTAAAAAAAAAAAAAGCGTTTTTTGAGAAACCTAAAGTAGCCCTGAATGTCAAAATGAGTGTTTTTTGAGCCCTAGGGTTGACCTAGGTTTTCCATCAACTCGCCCTAGCTTTTTGCTTTTTGCCATCACAAGGGATGGTTGTGAGAAAAACACTAGGTCCTGGAGCTCCTCGCTCTGTTGCGCCACCCTATTTATTTGTTTATTTTATACGGTCCTATCGAGGTAACCGTTGGAGCAGAGTTTTCTCCGCAACGCATCCTTTTTCGGAAATTCAATTTTCCGATCGAGCGATCTAAGTACTACCATGAAGCAAAATGCCTACGATTCGTAGAAGTCGGAGACATTTTGCTTCGTGGTAGTTCTCCGATCGGTCGATCCGACGTAAGTTTTTGCTGCGGAAATATTTAGTTTTGGGAATGCAGCGTTGCCGCATTTTTGAAATAAATTTACGATGAAAACTACTTCAAAGCAAAATTGAATCTCCGAAAAAGCATGCGTTGCGGAGAAAACTCTACTCGGATGGTTACCTCAATAGGGCCGGGTATCACTCTCTTTCCCTGCTGATATTTACAAGAGGCTTGTTGGTTGAAGCCCTAGGGTAGCCACAAAGCGTGTTTTGAAAGACCTAAAGTCGCCCTGAATACTAAATTGAGTGTTTTTTGAGCCCTAGGGCTGACATAGGTTTTCCATCAACTTGCCCTAGGTTTTTGCTGTGGCGAGTTGAGGGCTGTCAAGTGGCATGTATTTTTTTTTTTAATGACAAGTATGTGTGGTGATTTGTGGTTTAGTGTTTTTTGGGGACTGGAAAACCGAGGTTTTTTTGACAACTCATACGGTTGTCAAGAAAACCTGGGTCAACCATTGGTAAAGTTCAACGAACGGACCTAAGATTATGTTCGACGTTTGCAACTTAAGCATTTCCTTTTAAAATAATTAAAATAAATAGGGTTGCGCAACAGAGCGAGGAGCTTCTGGGCCTAGCGCATTTTTCACAACCATGCCTTCAGAGGGAATGGAATGGAAGCATTTCCTTTTACCAGTTGGTAAAACTATCGAATCTCATTCTTTTAATGGCACTTCTCAATCTACTCAAAAGAGCGATCCTCATGCTTCTTCCTTTTCTTGGTGTGAATTTCCCGTTCTGCATTTCGTTTCTTGTATTTGTCATATTTGTTGTTTGGCTGCCTGCATTCTTCATCGAACAATTGAACCTGTGTCAACCCTGGATAAAGCTCAACAAACAAAGCTTATGATGATGTTGAAGTCATGTTTTTTGGAGAAGCTCCTAGAAACGTTTTTGATGTCTCTTTTCTGTAGGGAAGTGGGCGCATACGTTGGCGAATTGAGCACCGGGTTTTGCTAAGCTCCCAAACAACTTCCTAACACAATGTGAAGACTGCACATTTGTTCTCAGCCCACGAATTTTTCTGTAGTTGTGATTTCTCATTTAATAGCCTCTTACAACAATTGGAGAGGCTTTCACTGTAAAACATGGAAAGTACTGAATGATCAAATTGAACTTTCTTTTTCATAGTAGTTATGAGTTTTATTTTATACCAAACAACGAAGCGTGATCACGCGATTTATCGAATATGTACTTTGCTCGTATAGATTGGTATTATATTTTTATGTTTTCTCCAAATCCTTATCACATGTCTCACATGTGTAAAAACAGACCGATAATACGAAAAATAATAAACACATTCAAAAATGTTTCAGTCGTTGACGACGATACCCAAAACCCAACTTCAATTATGAAATACGCAGATGTTCACATCATTTCTGAATCAATCATCATTTATCATAAAAAAGAAACAAAAACCCTGAGATCAAAGGTTTTTCCGCGTAACGCCGTTTCTACTACAGAGAGTATATCTATTAAGGCCGCTCTTATCTTCTCAAATGGCTTCCAAACGTTCAATGCAAGTGCGCATCGGAGTATGTTATCCAATTGCCAACGACACGTCTGCAAAACCCCGTTATCGGCATCTTACGACTACAAATTTTGTACATTCACTTCTTTCAAAAATGTTTGCTCTAAAATCATTGCAAAAATAAAACTTGGCGCCAATGTGATAGGTCCAAGATTTTGCTGAAAGCAAGAAACATAAACGTAGAATTTAAAAAGCGTAGATTATCATGCATTCACTCTTCTATAAGACAACGAGTATCTATATCTAAAAAAAAACCACAAAAACCAAAACATCAAACAAATACACTCGTGTCTTACACACGCAGAAAGTTCAAAAATTGACCGTTTCGAGCATCAGTCCCTGGGGAGTTAAACATTCAAATTTTCCCCGTTCCAACGAAAAATGGCCTGACACCGTCTGGTACCCATTAGTATTACGACGATATGACACTTTCGATATCACTAACAAACAAATGGACCACGGACCACAACGGTGATGATGATTGTCGTGACGAGCGGCTGACGAGTATGTTCTTTTGTCTTGGTCATTTTTCTTTTTTGCGCGCGTCAAACGACTCCCTTGGGATCGATCGGTACCCATCGCATAGTCGATCCAGATTTTTCACCAAATGATACCACCAAATAAAAATAAAACTAATTACTCTACAGCTCTACAATAATGAGTTCTCTCGAAATTCGATTGGTAATTAATAACTTATTAAGGAGATGAAGAGCAACAAGAGCATTAGCATTTGCCAGTCACACATTGAACTGATGCTCTTTCATTTAAAAACCAGTGTAACGGCCACGAGCTGATCAGTTATCGAAACAATTTCAAGAACGATGGATTTTCTGTCGAATGGATTTCAACAGCTTTTCAACGATCTGGAACAAGATCTGTCCTGCGATGGAAATTATTTCTATGAAGATCCCAACAACAACATTGATCCGTACTACACCTGTGACTACTACAGCTACTTGGACGATTGTCCTGGTTTTCTTCAAGGCAACCAAACCGAGTCGGTTTTGAGTATTGATTGTGAATTGGAGCAGTGCTTGGACTACTTGTTGCCAGCAGATGAGAATGGTGAAGAGAATAAAAGACATACGGAAGAAACCCAATGGGAATGGGAGATAAACTTTCTGGATAGTTTTGTTGAAATACCAGAACTTGTTGAGATCCTGCCTGACAAGACGCCTCTGTGTGATGATTCCTGTGATTTGTTTCTGAAGGACGCCAGTGAGAATTTGAATCTCTATCGAAGACCCGTTTCAGTGGCTAGTGATGTATCCGAGAAGACCTACCCCTGCACTTATGGCGATTGTACGAAGATCTATGCGAAGCCAGCACACCTCAAAGCTCATATGCGTCGACATATGGGTGAAAAGCCATACGCATGCACTTGGCCAGATTGTGCGTGGAAATTTTCACGATCGGATGAACTAGCCCGGCATCGGCGATCACATTCTGGAGTTAAACCGTATAAGTGTAATTATTGCACTAAGTGCTTCGCTCGGTCGGATCATTTGGCGAAACATAGAAAAGTTCATGAACGTAGACTGCTGGCGATCGGTGTAAAGGATCGAGTGGGTCAAGTATTGCCTGCGAGCGTTTTCCATGTGAGGCCAGGTCGAAAGCCGAAGAATCAGAGCCTAAGATAACAACTTAAATGATACCAACTCTCAGCTAATTTAATATTTTAGTGAAATTTTATTCAATTAGATATAATTTTTTTTATTTAAATGGAATTCAATCTTAAACTTGATTCAAATTGTTTGTAAGCTTGTGATAAATATAAATAAATGTTTTGTTTTAAGAGTTTTTTGTTTTATATAACATCGGTTTGATAGACATTGCGCGGTTTTGGTTTTGGTGGTGTTCGCAGTTGATGATAGACTTCGACGAGTTTAGCACTTTTGACTCCCGAAAATTTCTCGTATCTATCCATTGCTGCGCCGAGAAGGTCTTCAACAAGGTACGTTTTGTTCTTGGCAACGAAATTTGGCTGTAATAAAAAAAGATCTATTATTTATATAATATGAAGAGTTAAATGTTAAGCAACCGAGTGAGGGAAGTATTGTGAAATATGAGGGTGGTTTGTTACTCTTTGGTTCTGAAGTCGTTTTGAGATTTCGATTAGAACTTTGGAATTTTCTGTGTTTTTAAGTACTGGGTGAATGTATTACCTTGGCTTTTGATCAATGCTTCAAAATAATGGAAGAAAAAGGTAACAAACAAACTCGGATTTCAAGGATCTATTGTCTTTCCCGGGATTACGGTGAATGAGTAGGTGGGAGCGGGATAAAAGGTGATAAGTAATGAAGCATTGTCTTGGTGACTAACATAACGGGGTTGAAAAACTTCATGGAGCCCTGAATAAACTCTAAAAGGCTTTTTGGTGGAAGATGTATTCTCCGATGGCTTTTT
Source organism: Melanostoma mellinum (assembly GCA_914767635.1). Lineage (NCBI taxonomy): Eukaryota > Metazoa > Arthropoda > Insecta > Diptera > Syrphidae > Melanostoma > Melanostoma mellinum. The sequence continues at coordinate 183,481,382 of OU612060.1, forward strand.
TCCTAGTGTGGGCCAAATGTTGGAAACTCAAATTCAAACAATATTATGCTAATAGGAGACTTAAATGCTAGGATCGGGCTTTTTCAAAATGTCTATTTGGAGGAATTAAATTCTCAATCAAACCTGTTTTCTGGTAGAAATTCTAAGGACGATATTTTGAATAGGAATGGTAGGGCTTTAGTGGAGCTTCTCGAAAGTTTTGGCTATTGGGTGTTGAATGGTACATCGAGATCAGACGTAGATGGTGAGCTTACTTTTGTAAGTGGTCAGGGAAGTTCTGTTATTGACATTTGTGCAGTCTCTGGTGAATGGCTTCATGCTATAAATGATTTTGAAGTACTGGCAGCAACTTTTTCGACGCATTTTCCAATCCTTACCCGCGTTGGTTTTAGCCAAGAAAGTCCTGCTAGTCAGGCAAATAATCTGAAAAGGCTACGCTGGCTACCGCATGGCTACAAGCATCTACCAACATAGGCTAAACCGTAACATTATTTCACTTCCTCATCCTAGTTCTGCTCCAATGGAAGATATAATAGAAAAAATTATTAACGCAATCCGATCTTCCGCTTCACAAAGTCTTTCCGCCTATCAACCAGTATCACTCTGTAGATGGTTCGATAATGAATGCAGTAGACTTCGTAAAAAGGTTTTTGCTTTACTTAACCTGTTTAGGAAATCGAATTCTGACTTTTTTAGATTTGCGTACTTGCAAGCTAACAAGTCATATAAAGAAGTGTGTCAAAATAAACGGCTTAACTATACCAAAAGCCTAGCTAAAAACTTGGAAAAATGTAAGGACTCGAAAACTTTTTGGTTTAACGTAAAGGCATTAGGTGTAAACAATCGTTTATCTGACAGTTCATTACAAGCCAACATTTTAGCCTCTCATTTTCAATCACTATTGACAGGTAGTTCTGAACATCTGTCTTTTCACTACGCCATACAAAACCTAGTGGTTGACGAGCTTGACTCGCCAATAGTTTTATGTGAACTTGATATGGCTCTCAAAAAGATGAAAAATAATAAAGCTCCAGGCATCGATGGCATCCCTGTAGAGTTTTTCAAACATTCTACCCTGGAATTTAAACAGTACCTGCTATCGTTTTATAATTATTTGTTTGAAAATTCTTGTATCCCTAACAGCTTTAATAAATCCTTAATCTTTTCTAATTTCAAAAAAGGAGATGTCAGCTTGCCTGAGAATTATAGAGGTATTTCAATACTTAATTCGATAAGGAAGGTGTTTCCTACAGTTCTGTACAATCGACTTTCAAACTGGATTGAATCAAATCAACGATTAAGCATTTTTCAGGCTGGTTTCCGTGCTGGGTTCTCGACAGTTGACCATATTTTTGCTCTGTCAAGCATTTCCACCAAATTCATTCAAAGGAAAACAAAATTATATGCTTGTTTTGTTGATTTCAAAGCAGCCTTTGACACAGTCAACCGTCAAGCTTTTATATACAAAATGGCTAACATTGGTATATCCAGGAAATTGCTGACAATTTATGAAAAGTTTCTTTGTGAAACTAATGCTACGGTTTGGGATGGATCGGAGACATCAAGTTGGTTTGGAACTACTAAAGGTGTTCCTCAAGGATGTGTCTTGAGTCCAATCTTCTTTGCTCTTTTCATAGACGATATTTGTGAAAACTTACCCGGCGGTGTCAGTATTTCAGACATGCTTGTCAAAGTGCTTCTCTATGCGGACGATCTTGTCATGCTGGCAGATAATCCTTCCTTCCTGGGACTTAAAGATTAACGCTTTGAAAACAAAAATTATGGTGTTTGAAGCTCGGAAATGTTAGAGGTTGAGAGAAGAAAATTGGTTTCTGAACGGTGAACGCATAGAGATAGTACAGGAATTCAAATATCTGGGAGTGTTAGTGTCTGCTAATGGTAGCTTTACGAAGCATGTTAAGGAGAAGAGCAAAGAAGCCAAAATTGAACTTGGCGTGATTTGGCCTAATTTCTATGCAAATGAGAACATAGACTTGAGCTCTAAGTATTGGGTTTTTTAAGCCACAATCAATACTTGTTTGTGTTATGGTATCCAAGCGTTTGGCCATACCCATTTCGAGGAGTTCGAGCTTATACAAAGGTTCTTCTTCAAACGCCTTTTTCGTTTACCGAATTCTACTCCAACATATGCTATCCACGTTGACTCAGGTATTACCCCCATTTACATAAAAAACTTAAAAACTCAATCCGATTTTCTGATTAAAACTATGAAAAAACCCGGCGTTAGTCTCCACAAGTCTATAATGCAAAATCTTTTGCGCACGCGATCGTCTCCTTTCAAAGAATGGTGTGATCTTGCACTATCTCATGGTCTTCAATATACTCTTTCAGAATTCAACTTAGATAATTGGCACGAGTTTTTTGCAAATGTCATATCGAAGGTAGATGAAGAGATATACCTCCAACATTTAAGGCGTGCGTCGGCGTAAACAACGAGATTTATGTACAGGGATTTGAATCACCACCTCCAATCCAGAAATTATTTTAAAATAGAATTCCTTGCTAGAGCTATAAGCACTATTTTTAGAGCAAGAGTGAAAATTCTTAGCCTGAACTTTATTCCTCACCGATCAGATCTATCAATCTTGTGCAATTTTTGTAATAGAAACGAGCGGGATGAAGGCTCTATTTCCAACAAAGCGTCCTCTCTAGGCCACAACTGATAGACATTTTGAATGGATCCGCAGGGTGGACAAATCTCTACAAGTTTTGTGACCATGCTCTTGCTTATCGAAACAGTTTTTTGTAGTTTTTGAATTTTGAGTAAATTTGGATTCAACTGGTTAATTTATCATTAAAAAAAAAAGGGTAAAGGCTTTATCAATTTCGTATTTTGTCTGAAAGCTATAATTTTTGCAAGAAATTAACTTTGTATATCATAATACTATATTTAGTTTTAGTTAGTTTTTAAATGATTTTTATTTCATGAAATTTACAATAGTTTTGTTTAGCTTTCATTATATGACATGGCCTACGGCTTCTGTCAGTCGGCAAATAATACTTAAATAAATCTGTTATTACAATGTTTTTTTTTTTCTTTCCCATTTTATATATGTCTATATTTTGTGTATTGTATTAGAAAAGTTCAGTGAGGATTCGCGTTCTGTAACTCAATGCTATTTTCAAGTATTTGTACAAATTGTCCCATTCAGCTCCTCCATTTAGGATATCAATAATTTCAGCCTCATTAAGGTAGTTCTTTTCGAATAAGCTTCGCCTAGTTTCTGCAAGCATAGGACATCTGCCCACAAAATGAAACACGTCCTCTACTTCCCTGAGGTTGCACATACCGCAGATTTCTTGCAAATCGCTCCTGTGAGGTATATGATTCAGGGGGAGTAACTCTCCCCGTGTTTTTAAAACAAGTGACATGAGGTCGGTTGAAAACTCCGCCCTGAAGTAGTAGCTCCTAAGTTGAAGTCCAGCTGCGCATAAATATTTCTGTGAAATGAGCTTCTGGCTTTCCAAATGAGATCTTCACGTTTTTTCTCATCTACTAAGCTGATTAAATTGTAAAGTTGGCTTTTCCACGTGTTAATCGAGTCGTGTTCAAGATCGAGTGAGAGTCCACAGTACTGGGCTAAATTATTCCAGGACTCAAACCAAGAAATTCTCTTCCTGATCACCAGCCTTGTTATCTGCTTAGGCAATCGTCTATCATCCATTTCAGTAGTCTTTAGTATATAGTCAACCTGCATTTTGAGTGTTGAGATAAACATCGGAGAAAGGCCTGTTTCCAGCAAAAGGATGTGGTTAGCTGTACTGCTGGGTAGTTTCAATGTGCGCTTCAAAAAGTATCTAAGAATTTGCTCCACTTCTTCGAATTCTTTGTGTCCCCAAACTTGTGCAGCGTAGAACATTATAGCTTTGGCCGTTGTTCTGAAGATTTGGTATTTTGCTTCATACTGAACATCTCTGCTGTGCATCACACTTCTCCAGGTCGCATTTAACGCAGTTTTCGCCTTAGATAATTTATCTGTCATGTGGTTCTTAAGGTTAAGATTTCTAAACCCTAATTTGTTTGTTACTTTTTGAAATAAAGGATAATAATAATAATAATAATAATAATGTTGGAAACTCACACAGGAAATTTTAGTTTTTTAGTTAGTTGAAAAAACTTTATTTAAGAACTGCTTTAAAATATACAATATGATAAACTTAAGTTTAATATGGTTTGGCAAATGGCTTAAGCAAAAAGCTTAATATGCATTTTATAATTTTATATTTAATTCATTTGTTTTTTTTTTTTCTTTAAAAGTTTCCTTCGAGGATGCGTTGCCTATAGTTTAGTGCATTAATTGTGTAATTATACAAAGTTATCCAGCCTAGCTTTTCATTCAGGACATCCAAAGTCTCATTCAAATTCATCGAGGCTACATGAAAGTACCTCACTCGAAACTCCTTCAAAATGGGACATCTGGCAACAAAGTGATATACATCTTCTCTCTCTTTTGAAGTTACAGAGCTCGCATAGAATCGGGAGGTCAGGTTGATGCGGAATATAGTTCAAATTTAAAAGTTCACCTCTAATTTTAAATAATACATTTATCACATTTATGCGGTAGCGATTGAGAAAATACGTGCTTTCATTAAGATCCAAATTTAGTTTGCTGTAGATCATGCTGTATTGCGATGCTTCTTGTTTAAAGTTTGAATATGTTGAGTGGCTAATTTTCTCCAATATTATGTTAAACTTAAGTCTCAAATCAGTTGGGCTTACTTCGGGTAAAAAATTTAAGTACGGAAATAGCTAGCTCTTGCCACTTTCTGATCAGATTTCCTCTTGATGCTAACAATTTTCTAAGCACTAGATTCGGCATCTTTCGTCCATCTCCATCACCTTGATTACGTAATCGAAGTGCATCTTGAGGGTCTTTAGGAATAACGGCAGCGGCGGTTCAGCTGTTTCCAGATGTAGCATATAGTTGGGGGTCCAACTCGGTAATCTAAAAATGCGTTTTAAGAAATACCTTAAGAACCTTTCAACTTCTTCAACTTGGGAGTAACCCCAAACTTGTGGGGGCTGAGGTTGCATGAAAAATTTTAAGTTTTGCACTATGTTCGATATTATTATTATTTATTTTTTTATTTATTTAGTATATATATAATTAGCGACATTTTGTATTTACAAATTAAAATAGTGGTAAATGCCGATTTAAACACAAAGTTTTATCTATCCAATATAACAGAGCTTGTGGGGTGCTTATTTAAGAGATACATTACAGAATACGAAAAACGTAGATCATTAGATATGGAACAAAGAAGTTTAAGAAGAAAATAAATAAATAAATAAATCAATTAAAATAAGTGCAGATTACATGATATAATTCAATAAAATTTCGATTTGGTTGTGATCATTTTCCAGAAGCCATGCTTTAGTTTTTTTCAAGAATAAAGACATTACACGAATAGAACGAATAGTTAATGGAAACGTATTAAAAAGCTTGCAGGAGACAATAGAGTAAAAATTTCTTAGATGAGTGGTACGGAATGATGGTACAGTCACAAGACAATCACGATTTCTACTCATAGAACGGACATCAGAAATAGGACTTTGTAAATAACCACCCCTCATAAAAAATATTTTAGATGTCTTAAAATAATACAAATGCCTTATGGGTAAGATGTTTAGTGATCTAAATAGAATCATAGACGGAGTTAATCGATTCGCACCACAGATTTTCCTTATTGCACATTTCTGTAAGATGAGAAGTGAATTTATTTTAGATTGATAAGCTCCACCCCAGCAACTTAAACCATATTGTAGTTTAGAATGGAATATACCAAAATAAACTTTTTTGAGCGTACTATTACTGCAGTATTTCCTGAGATGGTAGAAGCTTCTAATTGATGAACGTAAATATTGTTTAAGAACCGTTACATGATTAGTCCAACTCATCATCGGATCGAAAGATACTCCAAGGTATTTAAAATCATTCACTTCTTGGATTTTAAAACAACAACTACTACACTTTTTGTGCATGTCGTAAGACAACAAGTTTATATCAGCATTGCATGCACAGTAAGAAATTTTATATTGTTGGCAGTTAGGTGCGTGAAAAACGATATCCAAATCTGGATCATTTCTTGTCCTTAAGCTAAAGTACATAACTTTTGTTTTGTCGCTGACACAAAGTTTATGAGTAGCAAACCAAATACGCAATAAATGGACATCACGGTTCAAATCAGTCATAAGATCCAGAGCGCTAGATGAAGTGTAAGCTAAGCCTAAATCGTCTGCAAAAGCTGTAATTTTAGCTGAAAAGGGTAGACTAAACAAAGAGTTAATATATATTAAAAACAAGATGGGACCCAGGACAGACCCTTGTGGTACGCCAATGTTACAGATTCTATTATCACTATAACAATTTGCAACTTTGACCTTTTGAGTCCTGTTTTTAAGGTAACACTTAAACCATTTATAGACTTGGCCCCTGAAGCCAATAGCATGAAGTTTGTATAGAAGTATGGCATGGTCTACAGTATCAAAAGCTTTGCTTATGTCTACGAATAAACCAGCACAAAATTTTTTACTGTCCAAGCCCTTATTAACAATGGTAGAAAAATCAAGCAAAGCATCTTCTGTAGAAAGCCCACTTCTAAAACCGTACTGTGAAGGACTAAAAAAATTATTCTTTTTAAGAAAACCCAACATCCTGTGTTTTATGGCTTTTTCAAAGATTTTAGAAATCGAGGAGAGCATTGAAATTGGTCGATAGTTGTTAGCTACCTATTTATCGCCTTTCTTAAAGATCGGAATCACAATAGCGCTTTTTAGCCTCGTTGGGAAAATACCATTTTCAACACTTTGATTAAACAAATGTGATAGAATATCCGATACATTAAGTGCAATCATTTTTAAAGCAAGATTCGATAAACCATCTTCGCCACATGCATTTGACTTATTAAGTGTGTTGATTAGAGAATTAACCTCTGATCCACTGATGGGAGCAAAGTAGAAGCTTCCTTGAGATATTTGTTCAATAGAACCAAAATCATCATTACACACATTGCAAAAAGAGTGTGATTCACCCAATTGACCAACTGAACCAAAAAAGTTGTTAAGAGTATTAGCAACCGCAGTAGAATCATTGATTTCTAAGCCGTTACTATTAAGTACGATATGGTTAGAAGTATTCTTAGAATTCGGATTAAAGATACTATTTATAGCTCTCCATTCATTTTTTGGGTTACCCATAGACTTAATCAGCAGAGAATTATAATAATTATCGCGACATGACTTGATTTCAATGTTGATATTTCTACACATAGTTTTAAATCTTCGTTTCAGGTCGATGTTGGAAGGATGCTTATAACATTTCAAACGTATTTTATTTTTTTGTTTAATTTTCTTAAGTAGTTTTGGATTGATCCACGGCTTTAGTCTTTTATCGGTTTTTTTAATCAGCCTTTCATAACTGCAGCAATCAATGTAAGATAGTAGTGTTTTGATAAATATGTCATACGCATTTGAAGCATTATTTTCTGCTAGCACAGTAGGTATAGGGACGGTTGAGCCTGGGAAAATTCTGATGAGCGTGGGAAAATTCTGAGCGAGCCAAAAGGGTGCCGTCGGTCTGATCAAAAGGAGATAATAGGGTTTAGAGGCACGTAGGTTGAAGATCCTTACGATGGGATGAGAGTAAAGAAAAAATGAAAAGTAATGTTGTGTGTGTGCGAAGAATCAAGAATAGACACGATCTGTTGATAGATCTTAGAACGTGGGTGTGAAATTTTGGTAGTTTGTTGATAGATATAGGAATAGGTAGGACTGAGATTGTGATATGAGATAAGAAAATAGAGACAATAAAGGGGGAAGATGGTTTTTATTGAGTATTTTTTATGGTTTTTTGTTTTAGATTTCGCTGGCGCTTGGAAGTGGTTGATTTTTTTTATATGTTTGGAATTTGTTTGAGGGTGAGGTGAGGGTAGTAGTAGGAATGTTTTTTTTGTTTTGGTTGTAGGCTAGAGAATTTGGTCACGTCCGATATTTGGTTGGGGGCATAGATTGTGTATGAGCAAGTCGTTTAACAGCTTAGCATGAAAGGTTGTTGTCATGTGGTTGTTTTACTCTATACCGTAGGGTAAGGAAGTGACCCATGTTCACATAGCAATAAAATCCATGATCAATGTTGAAACCGAGTATCTGTGTTGTGTGATTTTATTGCAGAGGAAGCATCTAGCAGGTGATAAAGTAATACACATTGTAAGGAAAGATGATGATGAGATTATGAAAATGCTATGGTACATTGTTTTTTTTTTTTTTTGTAATTGATTGTGGAGAAGACGAAATGAAATAAATGAACTGGTTTCCTTTTGTATTATAGATTTCATTGACAATCGGTGGTGGTTAGTTTTTTTATGTAAAATAGAGAATTTGGCCTCGACCGATATTTGTTTTGTTTTGATACATATCTTGTACTCAATGAATTTCGTCACATCCGAAAATTGGTTATGCATAGCTATACTGTAAAGTAAGGATGCGACCCATGTTTTGTTTTGAATTTTGAATTTTGTTGGCAAGATTTGAAGGTTTGGGATTGACTTGTCACATCCTGTATTGGTGGTTGTGGTTGGTTTTTATTAATTTTAAAACTCTGGCTCGTCCGCTCAGAACTCCACAGACAGTGTAACTTTTGTATATTTTTTTGTTGTACCGGGAGTGTAAAATATACCAACAATGTAAAAATGCATTGTGAATATTGATAGAGGGAAGAGGTAGTCAGAACTTATAGTTAAGCTATGGAATAATTTGTTTCCAGTTCTTGAATGTGGTGTTGTCTCTTTTTTCTTTTATAAATCAGTGGCACCAATAACCAACCTATTAAATCCTCCCTAGAGTTTCTACTATAAAAGCAAATGTTCTCTGAGTCTTCTATTCAGTTTATTTTTGAACATCCTTCATTCGATCCTCTGAAAAAATCTTTAAATTTAATAATTATCATCATGTCTTTTTTGAATAAAATCAAACAATCAGTGAGGTCGTCTTCGTCTTCGTCGTCTGGGTTGGCTACCTACCAAAAGCCTATTTTAAGCCTTTCAAAGGTTATACAAAAAAAGAGGTACCCAATACTCAAGGCAAAGAGGTGCAACACCAAATTTGGGGAGCAAATCCTCATTGAACTGGAGGAATGCAAGGTAATTAAAAATTAAAATTTATAACTGTTCAATTTTGACTCCCTTTTTTTCTTAAAGGTTTTCCTCCCCAAACGATGCAACTTCCAGCTGGACGAGGAAGACGTCCTGCAATTGGACCGCTGCTGCTTGGAAGTAGTGGGCCCATACGGGGAGATGTCCGTGGAAGTTGACTTCCACATGAAAGATGAAGATCATCAGGAGCCACAGCCACAGCATCAGCAGCAGCAATTTCAACAACAACAACTAGGGCAGCAATATTATCACCAACATCAACAGCCTCATCAACAAGAACAGCAACAATTTCAAGAACAATTTCAAGAACAAGGTCAGCAACATCCTCAGCAACAATTTCAGCAACTACAACAGCAACAGCCTCAACAACAACAGCAGCTGGAGCAACAGCATGAAAACTATCAGGAACAGCAGCCACATCAGCAGCAGCCCCAACAACCACAAATAGTTGAGATCTTGGATCAAATTATATTGCAGAAACCGAAGCAAAAGAGGAAGCAGAAGCTTCCAGTTCAAGAAGAGGTAAACTATGTACCTCAATTGTTTTTCGATAAAAATAATAAATTGTTGCAATCTCAGAAAAATTTTTTTCGACAATAAAAAATAAACCAAAAAATTGAAATCATTTTTTTTATTTGCTTCTCATTATTATTTTCAGAAAATAAAAGTCATGAGCGACTCCCATATAAACATTAAGCGGTTCAATTTGAAAGGCCGCAAAATAGATTTTACAATCAAAAGTGTTCCACAACATGAAGAGCCTACTCAATGGATAAAGAGCGCAATAGAAGAAATGATTCTGTTCGCTGTAAAAGATCTTAATCTAACAGACAAAGTGGGGATTACTTTTTGCGGAAAAAGCTTCGAACATGAACGAGGAAATGGATGGATTAATTTCAAAACCTGTGCGGAGTTAACATTTGAGAATGTTTGGGATATGGTGACGAAAATATTTCAGAGTAACTCGGAAGGAATAAGCACAGACAATTTTTGCTTAACAGTTACTTCTGTGAAAATGCCAGCAGGGCAAGGAAATATAAGAAAACCTTCCGTTATGTACAATTCATTTAACGAAGAATGTGCTAAACGAAGGGGGATAATTTGTATCAAAAACGCAGACAAATTATGCCTGCCTCGAGCTTTGGTTGTTGCTATGGCATACGCAGACAAAGAAGTGAATCTTCACAAAATAAGAAAAGATATCGGCAAATTACAAACAAAGAGAGCATTGAAACTTCTGGATGACTCTAAAGTAAATATTCCATCTGTTGGTTGTGGAATCGATGAGCTGAAATCGTTCCAAAGTTTTTTGAAAAACTACAAGATTACAGTGTACGAACACGGAGCCAAAGGTCGCAAAGTAATTTTCGAAGGCGTTTCAAATGACAGTTATTGTAGTGTGAAGACGAGAGTTGTTTTAAGACTGATTTATTCAACGATTCAATATATCTTAAGACTAAGACATTTCTCTTATGTACTAAACTTATGTACTAAACTTATAATAAGAACTATACTTCTCAAACTTCATAATATGTTATGTTCTCACAACATCTCCCTTTTTATTATATAAAAAAATAATTAGTATGAGAACATGAATAAGATTCATGTATTATAATATATAAATTTAATTCAATTCAAAAAACATTCATTTATACTATTCAAATTTTTTAGTTCATTTTATTTTTATTCTTATTTTTAATTTTTTAATTTTAAAAAGGATATCTTTTCGGTTTATTTACTTTCCTCCCTCTTTGGGTTTTATAATTTGGACTTTTACATTTGGTTTCTGATGTTTCGACTGACGAAGATTGTTTGTCAGAACATTCTGGGGTTATACTGCTTGTATTTGCTAGCTTATTGGCATTATCCGAGTGTAAACCTTCAACTGGTTTATAATCGTTAGATGGATTTTTCAAAATTATATGCTCCCTATTCCGTCTATATTGTCCCGTTCCGGATCGATCATCGGAGAGATCCTCAACTATATACGAATTAGGTTCTTTGCATTGTTCTAATATTTTACCTGGTGACCAAGTATCATCAGGATTTCGTTTAAAAAGAACTCCATCGCCAAGAACAACTTTAGGTAATATCTTAGAATGCATGTCGTAGTATTTTTTCATTTTTTCATTATATATTTTTACGTTTTTGCTGTGACTTTTTGTATCGACTATTTGAGGTTTTAAATAATGTGTATTGACAGGTAAATTTGATCTGAGATGTCTTGACATTAATAATCTAGATGGAGATTCAAACTTTCCTTTGGGTGTGTTTCTGTATTGTAACAGACCTATATAAGGATCAGTTTTTGATTCATAACATTTTTTAAAAATATTTTTAATTGTTTTAACAGATCGTTCTGTTAGACCATTAGACTTAGGGTAATAAGGACTAGCCGTTAGATACTCAATATCCCAAGCAGATAGAAAAGATTTATATTCGATTGAATTAAAAGGCGGTCCATTGTCGGACATTAAAATTTTAGGTATACCATGCCTAGCAAAGAAAGATTTTAGGTGGTTTATAATATTTTTACTTGTAGAATTCTTTTTTAAATTAGCAACTTCTATATATTTAGAGTAGTAATCTACAGCTAAAAGATAAACTTCGTTTTTCCAATGAAAAAGATCAACACCTAACTTTTCCCATGGAAGATTTGTTGGTGAGTGAGGAGTAAGAGGCATTTTTGGATTAGACGGTCTATATTTAGCGCACGTTTTGCAACTAAGGACAATATTCTTTATGTCGTTGTAAATATTTGGCCAGTAAACAACGTCTCTGGTTTGATTTAAACATCTTTCAATGCCAAAATGACCCTCATGAATTTTATTTAAAATATCTCTTCTCATAGATTTAGGTATAATAAGACTTTTGTTTTTAAAAATTAAATCATCAATTACCGTTATCTCTCCCCTCATATGGAAATAAGGTTGCGCGTCTAATTTTGTCAAACTATTTCTTTCTGGCCACCCGTTCAAACAATATTCTTTAACTATTTGCAAGCCAACATCTTCTTTGGTTTTTCTTTTAATTTCTTCCAATTTTGTATCTGTTACTGACAAATTTGATAATATCAAATTCACATGTACATTCACCTCATCAGAGCTTTTTTTAAATTCAGAATCATTAACACAACATGCTCTTGATAAAGTATCCGCAACATACATATTTTTTCCTGGGACATAAATAACGTTTAAATCATAGATTTGAAGTTTAAGAAGAATTCTTTGAAGTCTAGGAGAAACTTTACATAAACTTTTTTTAAAAATCGATATGAGTGGCTTGTGGTCTGTTTCAACCGTAAAAGCTTGACCATACAGATATCTGTGAAACCTATTGCAGCCGAAATATATTGCCAAAAGTTCCTTTTCAATTTGGGAATAATTTTGTTGAGTTTCAGTTAATGTTGTAGATGCATAAGCTATAGGGCGTTTTTCATGCATAATAACCGCTCCCATCGCATCTTTGGAAGAGTCAACTGAAAGTGTTATTGGCTTTTTAGGATCAAAATGACATAATATGGGTGACTTACAAAGTAAGTCCTTAATTTTTTCAAATTCTTTTTGATGTGAACTAGTCCACTGCCAGTCAATGTTTTTTTTAAGAAGCGATCTTAGATTTAACGTTTCTGCTGATAAGTTTTGAATGTAAGCACCAAGGTAATTTACCATACCTAAAAATCTCTGTAGGTCTTTAACACATGAAGGCGTAGTCATGCTCTGGATAGCTTCTATCTTTGAAGGATCCGACGATATGCCTTCAGGTTCGAAAATGTGCCCTAAATATTTGATTTTAGTAACCCCTATTTTGCATTTGTTTTTGTTTAATTTGAGTCCTAACTGTCTTGTTCTTTCTAAAACTAGTCTTAAATTATTATCATGCTCTTCTCTCGTCTTTCCATGCACTAAAAAATCATCAACATATATTAATAATCCAGGTAAATCACTAAATAATCTTTGCATGCAATTATGAAAAATTTCTGAAGCCGCGTTAATTCCATACGGTAATCTTAAAAAACGTTTTCTTCCAAAAGGAGTATTAAAAGTACAAAGGAATGAACTTTCTTTGTCTAATTCTAACATCCAGAATCCTGAATTTGCATCAAGAAGACTAAAGAATTTTGAACCTGCCAGCTGGGAACGAATGTATTCAAAATCAGGCATTTCAAAATGCGGGCGAACTATAGCCTCATTTAAATTTCTAGGATCAAGGCAGACTCTGAGTTCTTTATTTGCCTTTTCTACTAGAACAATCGAACTTACCCATGAAGTGGGTTCATGAACATCTGTTATTACACCAAGCTGCTCCATACGACCGAGTTCTTCTTTATAACGCTGCATTAATTTAAATGGCACTTTTCTTGGAGCATCAATTTTAGGTCTTACATCCGGATTTACTTTTAATTTTATTTTTTCTGACAAACGACCTAAGCCTTCGAAAACATCACTGAACTCATTTAATAACTTATTTTCAGAAGTCTCTTTGGTTATCTCATAAACTTTTTTCAATAAATTTAATTCTTTGCATGTTTTTAAACCAATAATTGGAACACAATCATCTTTTTTAACCACAAAGAAATCAATATCGACATCTTTTTTACCATCTAAACTACATTTTATCTTGCAAATTCCGCTATTAATAATACTTTCACCGGTATAAGAAACAATTTTAGCAACAGTAGGTTTAAGTTTAATATTTTTTAGCAAAAGTTCGTTTAAAGTTTTTTCTGATATAACATTGGCTTGAGCACCGGTGTCTAATAAACAGTTAACTTTTTTCTTATTTATACATAACTCTACAGTCCATAGATCATTACCTTTTATCGCCTTACCAAAATCACCTTGCTGCTCTTTTATTGTTCCCAAAAATAGCTCTTCTTCTTCTACTTCTTCTTCTCCTTCTTCCGCATTAACGACTCTTACATGAAGCTTGCTCTTGCACATGACAGCATAATGATTCCGTTTGCCGCATTTTTTGCATGTTGACCCAATTGCTGGACATTTAAAGTGATGTTGTTGTCCACATCGATAACAGGATTTTTGTGTAGGTGTAATTCTTGTCTGGTGATAAGTTGATGATGTCTTCGTATTTCTGCTTCTTTCGGTCATAGGTTTTGCATTGCTGTATTTAACGTTAGATTTCGGTAGTCTTTTTTCTATTTTGGAAACTACAGTTGTTGTTGAAGTTTCAAGTTGTTTTGCCTGCTCTTTCGTATTTTCCATGAGGCGAGCAATTTCTATTGCTTTTTCAAGTGTTAACTTGTCATCTCGTAGTAGCTTATCTCTTATGGAACTATTTTCTCTACTTAAGCCACAAATGAAGATGTCCTTAACTATGCTATTTTGCAACGTTCCAAGTTCACAGGATTTACTCAAATTTTTTAGGTTTGTTACGAATTCGGTAATAGACTCACCACTGCTTTGTTTTCTCGTAAAGAAATTGTGTCTTTCCATTGCAATGTTCTTTTTTGGAGAGCAGAATTCCTCGAATTTATCAATTACGTCTTGCAAACTTACTGTGTCCATATCAAGTCCAAACGAGCTGAAGATAGGCAACGAGTCTGATCCAAGATAATGCAAAAATATAGCCACTTTTCGGGGATCCTTTTCTGTTTCCATGTTGGATGCTCTCAGGAAAATTTTAAATTGTAGGATCCAATTTTTCCAGAGATCGGATAAATTTTGATGACCACTTGTAAAATCCAATGGTGGTAGCGTTGGGACTATCCCCACGTGCCCTTCTTTTTCTGACATGTTTTCAACTTTGATAGGTTTATTTTCAGTTGTTTCAGTGTTATTTAAACTTTTTTCTTCAGTCATAGATTTTTTTTTTTTTTTAACTTTTTATATATTTGCAATTTTTCACATTAGTTTAATTTTTTTTTTTTTTTTTTTTAAGTATGAGTTTTTACTTCTGACACCATATTGTAGTGTGAAGACGAGAGTTGTTTTAAGACTGATTTATTCAACGATTCAATATATCTTAAGACTAAGACATTTCTCTTATGTACTAAACTTATGTACTAAACTTATAATAAGAACTATACTTCTCAAACTTCATAATATGTTATGTTCTCACAACAACAGTGAGAGCAAAAAAGTTAATTTATTGTTTTATAAAAATCACTTCAACGTAATAACTTCTCTAACCGCTGCATTTTCCTGCGGTTACTATTGCGAAGTTTGCCATTTGCCGTACAATACGAAAAATGCTTACCATGAATGTGCTGGTCTTTGCAGTCAATGTCAACACTCCCCAGTATGCAAGGAAGTTATGAAAAAAATCTTATGTAAAGACTGTCATCGAAATTTCAAAGGAACAAAATGCTTCGACAATCATAAGAGTGGGTCATCAGGTCAGTCTATCTGTGAGCTAGTAAAAAGATGCCGTGAATGTTTACAATCATACGGAGCAAGTCGACAGCATATTTGTGGTGAGTTCTTTTGCAAGAACTGTAAAGCACATGTGTCCGAAAACCACTTGTGTTTTATTCTACCTGATATGAGAAACCCTGATCTCAAAAATTTCTTGTATATATTTTATGATCTTGAAAGTCGTCAAGAAAAAGTAATTGGAGAGAAAATATGCAATGATAGAGAAGAAGCATCAGCAACAAATCCGATGATTAAAAAACATGAGCCAAATTTGTGCGTCTTCAAAAAAAAGTGTTATCGTTGTGTGGAAAATATTGATTTATATTTCTGTCAGTCTTGTAAATTGTCACTGAATGTACTTAAAGGAGAAGATGTTGTTGACAAATTTGTTCAATATGTACTCGAAGTTCGGAAAGAATTCAAAAAAGTGATTGTAATTGCTCACAATGGCCAGGCATACGACCACCAGTTTGTTTTAAACTACATTATGGAGAAAACCAGCATAATCCCTGAATTAATAACACGAGGAACAAAGATAATAAAGATGCAAATAGGAAATGTAAAATTTATTGACTCAATAAACTACTTTCCTATGGCTTTATCAAAACTCCCAAAGGCATTCGATCTACCTCCTGTTTTGAAGAAAGGTTACTTCCCATATCTTTTCAATACCAAACAAAATGAGAAATATATTGGAAAACTACCGGAGATAGAATATTACAACGCAAATAATATGAGAACAGAAGAACGCTCTATTTTCTTAAAGTGGTATTCAGAGCATCAAAATGATTTTTTCGATATGAGACATGAACTTGAAGAATACTGTAAGAGTGATGTCAACATTTTAACAGGTGCTTGCCTACAGTTTAGAAAATTATTTCTTGCGGAATGTAACGTTGAACCGTTTTTAGAATCTGTTACGATTGCCTCAGCTTGCAACCTATTATTTAGACGCAACTTTCTGAAGCCAAACACAATCGGACTTATACCCAAAAAAGGGTACAGATGCGTTGACAATCAGTCCCCAGAGGCTATAAAATGGATGATTTGGGAAGAGCACAAGAGGAAAATTAATATCAAACATGCCTACAACGGAAGGGAGGTAGTTATTAAAGGAATGAAAGTTGATGGTTTTTGTGAAGAAACCAATCAGATTTTTGAGTTTCATGGCTGTTACTACCATGGTCACCCTCTCTGCTTGAAGCACAAACGTGATGAACCTCTACATGAAAACGAAAGTGATTCATTGAATCAGAGGTATGAAAGAACCGTAGCCAAGACCGACCGGTTAAGAAATTTCGACTACGAGGTAATTGAAATGTGGTCTTGTGAATTTAAGACTCAATACAGAAGAAAACAATTTTCTGAATAATCATCAACTGATCCAAAGTTTACCGCTGAATCCTCGTGATGCTTTCTATGGCGGACGAACCGGGAACACCTTTAATTTTTATAAATGTAAAAAAGGTGAAACAATTAAATACATTGACGTATGTTCTCTATACCCTTGGGTTTGTAAAAATGGAAAATTTCCAACCGGACATCCCAAAATTCATATTAATGGCGATGCAAGCTGGTCATCAACAAAATTGGAAGGCTTAAATGGAATTGTGAAGTGTAAAATTTTACCTCCAGAAAACCTGATTCATCCGGTATTACCAGTAAAGCAAAACAACAAACTTATGTTTTCATTGTGTAGAAGCTGTAGTGATGAAAAAAATAAGCAACAATTTTGTGTTCATACGGATGAGGAAAGAGCACTGGTTGGAACTTGGGTAATTGACGAGGTCATGAAAGCTCTTGAGAAAGGTTACAAAATACTTTCAATCTTCGAAATATGGGAATACAATGTAGTTCAATACAACCCAAAATCCAATTCTGATGATGGTCTGTTCACATCCATGATGAACAAGTTCTTAAAAATCAAGCAAGAAGCATCTGGCTGGCCTAGTGAATGCTCATCCCAACAACAAAAGGAGAAATATATTTCGAATTTTTTTGAAAAAGAAAATATTCAACTGGAATTTTCGGAGATATGCAGTAATCCAGGAAAAAGATCCCTTGCAAAGTTGATATTAAATTCGTTTTGGGGAAAATTTGGACAGAGGGAAAATCAGCTCCAAACTTTAGTTTTGAATAACCCTTCAACGCTTTTTCACCTCCTTACACACCCATCTATTGAAGTGCATAACATATTGCCTATAAATGAAGAAAACGTTGTGGTGAGCTTTGAGATGAAAGAAGAAGCGATAGACTCTTTATCCACAGTGAATGTGTGTATTGCTGCCTACACAACTACTTTGGCTCGACTTAGACTCTATAGCTACCTAGAGAGATTAGGGGAAAGAGTTTTGTACTACGATACTGATTCCGTTATATACATAAGTCGCCAAGGAGAATTTGAACCTCCTACTGGACAACTCATTGGTGATATGACTGACGAATTGGAAATTTATGGCATCGGAAGTTACATAACTGAATTCGTTAGCGGAGGCCCAAAGAATTATGCCTACAAAGTGTTCAGTACAAAAGATAAGAAAGAGCACGTTGTTTGTAAAGTAAAGGGGATTTTTCTGAATTATGAATCGTCACAGAAAATTAACTTTGATTCTATTAAAGACGCAGTGTTAAATTCTTCTTCTTCCTCAGACGGTATTATAATTAAATCAGATAATATTCGACGAACACGAGACCATCAAGTCGTTACCGTACCTGAAGTAAAAACATACAAAACCAAAGCAGAAAAACGTCGTTTTCTTGAAAACCATAGTTCTTTACCATTTGGATTCAAGAGGCAACGTTGTCAACAAAATAATATTATTTAAAACAAAAACAAAACAATAAACTAAAGTGTATAACCAACCATGGCCTTATTTTATTTAAAATTTCATTACATTTCTTGTTTTTACTTAATCACCTGATGAGAAGGTGATGAGGATATGAACATTTTTACAGCAAAAAAAAAATTCATTCAATGTTGTTGTTGTTTAGAACTTAAACAATCTTTTGAACTTCTCCAGTTATTGGATTGTATTCAATTATACGATCATGTAAAATCAAGCAATACACAGATGTTGAAACTGGAACAGTTGTTGTTGTATGAAGTTCAATCTTGACATCGACAGGTCCAGTTTTAATTGATTCATTTTGATGAGAACAATCAATTACCATGATTGGTGCGGTATCTTTAAATTCTTGTCGAGACAAGAGTGGTTGGGACTGTTTTCTATAGTAGGAGGATTGAAATTTAGCATACATATCATAGGCTATTGCATATCTATCGTTTTCAAATTTAAGGTTTAAATCTTCACGAGGATATATCTCTGAGTTCAAATGTACCTTTACATTATTTAAATTGCAATGATCAAATTTGCTAGAATTTCTATTCCATTGGTTTTTACGATCGCTTTGTATAGCAATTACCACATATCTAGGCTTTTCAAGTTGACTTGAAGTTTTAACTGTCCAAATATGGTCAGTGGTAATTGGTAGCGAGGGGTATTCATGCATTTCCCAGTTCCGAAAATTAATTTTAATTGGTTTCGATTGTATTTCCTTTAATAGTTTAAGTTTTTCTGAATCGGCTAAGGTGATGTGTGGAACTCTCCATTGCAGTTTGAAAATAGAAAGTTGTACGTCTTCTTTTTCTTTAGAGTTAGAGTAGTAGGCATTCTCGTTAGACCGTGTTCGAATAAGAATCAATTCATGCCTTCCATTTGGAATGATCTTTTTAAAATCTTCAGCAAATCCCAACAGATTTTTCAATGGAATACAAAAGTTAAAAGTACCAGATGAAAGGGTAATATCGTCTTTTCCAGTCCAAGATGCATTTTCTAAGCTCTTACTTTCATTTTCGTTTAAAGATATGTAGTTTTTTAATGATGTCGTTATTCCAACATTTTTATTGTATTCGATATTCACTCCATTGAGTTCATAATGAATTTCTTCAAAGAGAAATGCCATGGCGTTATTACATAGTCTTGTGTTGGAAGGTGGTGCTCCATCTTTCGTCGTTAGACTCCCTTCAATGTAAATGAAACTTTCACTGGGTAAAATACATAGGTCCTGTTGTTGAATTGGTATACGGATTTCATCACTCGGATTAAAGGATTGAAGAAAAGGTGAGTAGCTGTGATATTCAAATTTGGTAATGCTATTGTCATAGCTAGGCTCTTGAGTAATATTCAATATCTCACGCATATTTTTTATTTTACTGAAAATCCCAATGATTGTAGATACGATTTATTTTGGGGGGAAAGCTTTGGTCTTGACACTTTTGATAATCTCGTCGTACTAACCAAATTGTCACTTCCGTGTTCTTTTATATTATTATAGATCAGCATTATGAAGCTGGGGTGAAATGCAAACGCACTGTTATTGTTTCACCTCTAAAGTTTATCAGGTCTCCGTCTTGGTCAACAAGTTTCAACGCTAAAGAAGTTATACGTTTGACATTCACTGGCAAATAGATGACATTTCTTGGAACTTCTATGATTTTATATCCAGGTCCAGCTTCTGGTGAAAACTCATGTATTGTGTGGACTGGCGTGTCATTTAAATAAGAGCCAGCAATTACATTACACTCAATTCGAATAACATTTACTTTGTTGATATCGACAGGTAAATCTGATAAGTGTAATTGATCAGCTTGTAGTATACGTTTGCTAAAGCCCAACAGTTTTCCAATAGTTCGTTCCTTATTAAAATATATAATATCGCTGGCTTCTACTCCGCTCTTAAGAGTACTATTATTAGCTTTTATTTTAACAGTTGTAGTGGAGTTAAGCAATAACAACTGTTCAGAAATATATTGTGCAATGTCATCGATTTCATAGGACCCTACAGGAATTTCAATCACATCCTCTCCTATATGAAATAAATTGTTCCGTTCATCAACATTAGGTATAGAATTATATGTTTGTAAATCAATCAAACCACAAACATAGTTCTGATCTATGTTCAAAGGTGGAAAATAATCTGCAATTAGGTGTGAAGTGTTCCCACTCAAAGTAAGTGTAAGCGCCATGACGACAAAAATAACAATGAGATTGTTGTTGTTTAGAAGTTTTTATTTATTTAAAATGACAATCATATAAAAATCGCAAACACAAATGCCCGCAATTGAATGAATCATAGTTTTGATACTTTACATAGTTATAGTTTATACGTTGACCTAAGTAATTAATCAATTCAACCGGTGGATGAAGATTCCCAAAACTATCAAAGTATTCAATATTTGAACCTCTTTTATAATACGCTACCCAATGTGTTCCTGGCCCTTCGGATGAATCAAGATTAACTATTCCACTTTCGTTTCTCAGTGGTTTGCTTTTTGGTAATTTATCACGCATAAAAACTCCTCGAAAATGTGGAATTAAATCCTTTGCAAAATTTTTCAAATCTATTTCATTCAATGCACGATTGGGTAGCAAACTTAAAAGTTTTTTGTCTGAGGGTGTAAGTAAAGTCCTAGCCCTTGTCTATATGGTTTTAGATGTAAACCATGTCCGATGGAGATCGATTCCATTTTTTGATTATGACGCTTTTTCTCTTCCAGATCTTTCTTAGCAATGTCTATATCGTTTACTGCTTTTGCAATCCCTGCAGCTCCTCCAGATAATGCTCCTAGAGCTGAGAGACCGGCAAATAGAGGAACAAGAAACGGGATTACTCCGCCAATTTTTGGCACCGTAATAACTCTGGGTGTCTTTAGTTTATTCTTATTTTTCTTTAGTGTTTTCTTGGCAGCTAATAAAGCTACCTTAATAGCTTTTTGAATGTTATGTGGTTTTTTCCTTCGAAGAACTTTGCCAAGGTACTTAATTGTTCCACCAAGGGTGGTAGGGTTTTCAGATTTGGTTTTGATGGGCCTTTTAGACTTCTTACTTTCCTTACTTTGCGAGCACCCCATTCCAATTTTAAGCTTAGCCTTCATGAGATTTGTAACTAATAGAGCATTTGCTCGCTCGCTTAATCCAGCATCCGATGATATTACTCGCTGCCAAGCCTTTTCACTTAGAATCTTATCAGCTTTATGTCGGTCAGAAGTATTTTTGAATTGAGAATAAGATATATCGTGTTGCTTGCAAGCTTGATCAAGTAAATTTATTCCAGGGTCTCCACGAGCTAAACGTTCTTTGAGTTTGGTTCCCGGTCCACAGAATTGATATCCCGGTAAGTGTAATTCAAAAGGTAATTTATTAATTACAGAGTTTAGCAAACCATTTCCCTTGGCTATAGTATGTTGACTAACAATGTTTTTTGAAAAATCAATCATTTTATATATATATACACAAGTGCACTTGAGGGAGGTAGTAGCGTTATGACGTTTGAAAATATAAAAGCTTCATTTTTATATGATTTTGATTTAGTTTTTATCGTCATGCGATTCGTTAAACAACCACATCTTTTACCTATACAAAATGCGGACTTAGTCAATAATGATGAAAGGGCGTGGAAAAAACATGGACAATTATTGCCAAACAGTATTAGAGGATTAATAACGGGTCCCTCTAATTGTGGCAAAACAAATGTTATGATGAGTTTATTACAACATAAGAACGGATTAAAATTTGAGAATATTTATATATATTCAAAGTCATTACATCAACCAAAGTATGAATTTCTTCGTCAAGCTGTGATTCCAATCAAAAAGATGGGATTTTTTACGTTTTCAAATAGTTGCGACGTCACCCCACCCGGCGAAGCTAAACAAAATTCCGTTTTTATTTTTGATGACATAGCCTGTGAAAAGCAACACGCTGTTCGAGACTACTTTAGTATGGGACGACATCATCATATCGATAGTTTTTATTTGTGTCAGACATACACAAGAATTCCGAAACATTTAATACGAGACAACGCTAATTTTATAATTGCTTTCAAACAAGATGATATGAATCTTAAACGGATTTACAATGATCATGTTAATTCTGATATGACATATCAAATGTTTCAAAAATTATGTAAGGAATGTTGGAAAACTAGATACGGATTTTTGGTTATTGACAAGGATAGCCCTTGTAACAGTGGTCGCTACAGGAAAGGTTTTGATTACTTCCTGAAAATATAAAAAAGCTTATAACTTCAACTGCGTACAGCATTCGTATTGCATTCGTATTGCATTGTTCTATGAGAATGGTTCATAGTACACAGCGTTCAGCTCACATCAGTACAAAGCATATCAGAGCAGTTAACAAAAGCAAGAAAAAGCAGATCAAAAGCAGATCAGAACATTTCGAAAGCAGATCAGACCAGTTAACAGATCTGATCAGAGCAGTTCAAAAGCAGATCAAAAGCAGATCAGAACATTTCAAAAGCAGATCAGACCAGTTAACAGATCTGATCAGAGCAGTTAAGAGAGCAGATCGAATCGCTTAGAATCAGTCCTCTACGGTTCAAAACATAATTCATATGTAGCTGTTCATCATAAGCGTACAATTTAATTTCAAAAACTTTTTTCGAAGTTTATTCACAAGCTGTTGTAAAAATAGTAAGCCAACATCATGATGCACTTGAATGAAGAAGTAACAAAAGAACTTATTAAAACAACTGATGCTATACGAAAAAAATATAAAGCCCTAAGAAACGGAAAGGCCGCATTCGATTTGCAAATAGAAGAAGCTTTTAAACCGATTACTAAGCCCCTTAAGGATCTAGTAGAGAAATCAAATATCAAAAATTCATTTGATGATCACTACAATAATTTCGCGTCTCCACACAAAAAAATAAAACAAAATTATGAAGAAGATGAATTTATCACCCCAAACAATACCACTACCACATCAAACATCAGTGACAGCACCCCAAAAACCTCCATCATGGTAACACCTCAAAGTAAGAGGGATAGGAGCTCACGCCTGCGTCATCGGCATCTTGTTCGTGACTTTGAAGAAAAAATAGACCTAGGGACAATGGAAAAAATCCCCCGGGATTATATTAACTTATATTTAAATAATTCAAGAACGCTTGATGATTTGTATGGAGTGCATTTGAATAACGGAATGTTACAAATTGGAGATAAAGAGTTAAAAATTAAAGGAAATGATATAGAAATAAATAATAAAATCTATAATGGTACACCTGGTTTATTTGAACTAGTATTCAAGAAAAAGCCAACCCAGTTCAATGATGAAGATTTAGTAAATTACAAGGCTATATTATTAGCTACCAATGCCCATAGACGTAATCACAGTCCAAGAAGCCAAGTACTAGGAAATAAGGGTTATAAATACAAACAAATTATAAATAAACTATTTGAAGATAAAACAATAATAGATAAACCAATAGCATTGGGACATGGCTTAATGCAATTTTCCAAGAAGAAAAAAGACTATATCTATTGGAACGAACCTAATGAACTCGTAGATCGTTTGAGACTTCTTGTTGCCTCACAACAAGCCGGACACAATAATCACTCTAACGAAATTGTTTCAATTATCGAAGAGCTAAAAGAAGCAGACATAATTGAATAATTAACTACAATATGAGTGTTGATAAATTTGGACGGTATTCTAAAAGAGTCCAAATGGGGCCAAGGGGGGGAACGAGGAGAGCAAGGATCACCAGGATTACGTGGAGAAAGAGGGATACGAGGACCAACTGGGGGGGGATTTCAAAAAACTGAAGATGGCAACTACAATATAGATTTTAAACGACTACAAAATCTTAAGGAACCAAAAGATAAGAGTGACGCTTGTACAAAGAATTATGTTGATGAATCATGCGAACAACTCAGGCAATATATTCAATTTGAAGTTGAGAAATTAGAGAACTACATGTTTGGAAATGCTATTAACAGAAAACCAAAAATTATAAGTTGAGATAAATCCAATATATGTAAATCAATATAAATCATAGAGTAAATCAATCTGTACTTTAGTATTGAACTGACAATAAGAGTAAAAGCAGACAATAATGTCCAATATAAATATCGCGTTTATTTTCGATGAGATCCTCGAGTTTATGAAAGCACATGAACATGACCTGACGGAAGGACATCACGAGTATCTAACAGGATGTTTATCCTTCTTAAAGATGTTCAGAAACGTACCATCTACCATATCGAAACATGGATGTCATTTTGTTGATTGTCCATGGTCAAAGAATTTATGCCAAGATGGACCTGATACTTGTGCATGCTATTTGATTGAAAATAGAATTTTTAAAGTTAAGAAGTTAATGTTATTGTACGGAAGATTAAAATAAATAATTTAAACATAAAAGCATTTTTTAATCGTATTATATCAAACCCAACCTTCCGCCAATTGTCAAAGCTTTTCTTTATTGAACATTAATTTTTTTTGTATGAAGGTTAAATACTAGAATACTTTGTTGTTCTAATCATTCTTCTAAAGGATGAGTAAAAGAAACGTTGTTGATGAACTGCATAAGCCGGCTCGGAGAAACTTCAAAAAAAGGCGAGTCATTATCAAAGGGTTTGATGATTTATGGCAAGCGGATCTAGTTGAAATGGGTACCTATGCATCTGAAAATGAAAATTATCGGTATCTTCTCACCGTAATTGATACATTTTCCAAGTTTGCATGGGCAGTTCCTATTAAAAGCAAAACTGGGGCTTCTGTCGCTATAGCTATGGAAAATATACTAAACGAAGGTCGAGTTCCAAAGAACTTGCAAACAGATGATGGCAAAGAATTTTTTAATACGCATTTTCAAAAGCTTATGACAAAATATCGCATAAATCACTATGCTACATTTAGTACCCTAAAAGCATCAATTGTAGAACGATTCAATCGCACCCTGAAGACGCTTATGTGGAAAGAATTCAGTGCTAACGGCTCATATCGCTGGACTAATATGATAGAAACACTTACTAAGGTGTACAATAATTCTAAGCATCGCACAATAAAAATGAAGCCATCTGAAGTGAATATTGCTAACCAAAACCAGCTACTCTCAACAGTATATGATCACATCAAAATTTATATTACACCCAAGTTCAAGGCAGGAGACTTTGTAAGAATTAGCAAATATAAACATGTATTTGATAAGGGATATACACCAAATTGGACAACAGAAATATTTCGTATAACGAAAGTCCAACACACAAATCCTGTTACTTATATTTTAGAAGACTTCCAAGGCCACCCGATCAAAGGAGGATTCTATGAATTTGAACTACAAAAAACGAAGTTTCCGAATACTTATCTAGTTGAAAAAGTGCTTCAGAAGAAAAAAAATAAAATGCTTGTGAAATGGTTGGGTTTTCCATCGGAACACAATTCCTGGATATCAACCCAACAATTATTTCACCCACATTACAAGGACCGAAAAAATACTTTGTAATTTTTACGTTTCATTTTAATAAATTTCTATTGCCTGCAAATACCTCAAATGTGTATTACTTTATTTTACCTTCCTCTGCAATAAAAACACACAACACAGATACTCGGTTTCAACATTGATCATGGATTTTATTGGTATACGAACATGGGTCACTTCCTTAAAGCGACTTGCTCATACACAATCTATGCCCAACCAAATATCGGACGTGACCAAATTCTCTAGCCTACAACCAAAACAAAAAAAACATTCCTACTACTACCCTCACCTCACCCTCAAACAAATTCCAAACATATAAAAAAAATCAACCACTTCCAAGCGCCAGCGAAATCTAAAACAAAAAACCATAAAAAATACTCAATAAAAACCATCTTCCCCCTTTATTGTCTCTATTTTCTTATCTCATATCACAATCTCAGTCCTACCTATTCCTATATCTATCAACAAACTACCAAAATTTCACACCCACGTTCTAAGATCTATCAACAGATCGTGTCTATTCTTGATTCTTCGCACACACACAACATTACTTTTCATTTTTTCTTTACTCTCATCCCATCGTAAGGATCTTCAACCTACGTGCCTCTAAACCCTATTATCTCCTTTTGATCAGACCGACGGCACCCTTTTGGCTCGCTCAGAATTTTCCCACGCTCATCAGAATTTTCCCAGGCTCAACCGTCCCTATACCTACTTAGCACAGCTTCCCAGTTCTCAAAGCGAAGGGCATTATTCAAAACATTAAAATTAATCTTTTTTATAAATGAAGAAGATGTACTTTGCTTAGGTTCCAAGATTTTTAAGGATTTGAACAACATACCAGTCATGTTATGATCGGTAATATGTAACTCAAAATTGATGCCAAAACAATGGTCTAGACATATGTCTTTAAATCGACCAAGAACATGATCAAGACAAGACTGCGATATTGGTTATCTATACAGCGGTTCCACACTGCCGAAACAGCTCTTTTCGCTTCAGCTAGCTTTATCTCAAAGTGTTTTTTCATGTTGAGCTTCGCAGAGACATTCACTCCTAGGTATTTGTACTCACGAACTATAGCACCATGTTCATCCTTGTATGTCCACTTTTCGTTTCCAAAGAATCAGAAAGAAATACGATATCATCCGCAAATATAAGACCCGGAATACGAATATTTCCAAAATGAATTCCCCCTCCAATCTCATCCATGATATCGTTTATAAATAGTATGAAGAGTAACGTGCTCAGTACGCAGCCTTGTTTAACTCCCATTTGAGTTAAAAACTCCTCAGAAATGTGATCTCCATCCCATACGTAGGCCACGTTATTTTCGTACATCGCTTTGAGTAAGCCAATAATTTTTCCCGATATACCAAACTTATACAGCTTATAAAAAAGCGCTTCGCGGGCAATCGAGTCGAATGCAGCGCGAAAATCGACGAAAAAGGCGTAAAGTTTCCGTTTCCTTCTTTTGAACTTACTTACTTAGGTGGGCATTACAGTTCGGGGTGAACCTGGGCCTCAACCAACATCCTTTTATAACGACTTCAATTTCGGACTTTTGAACGATTGTTCCTCTGGTGTTGACGTTTGAGTTTCTTACAATCTGTTCAAGTATGATGTTGAAGAAATCGCATGACAGTTTATCGCCTTGCCTAAAACCTTTTTCGACATCAAAGGTCTCGGTGAGTTCTTTACCGACCTTGACGGAGCAGCGTGAATTCTCCAAAGTCATCCTGCATAGTCGTACGAGTTTTGCAGGGATGCCGAAACTATACATGGCTCTGTACAGCTCGTCTCTGTAGATACTGTCATACGCGGTCTTGAAATCGATAAAAAGATGGTGAATATCGATATTACGTTCTCGGGTTTTTTTCCAAGATCTGCCGTAATGTGAAAATTTGGTCTATTGTGGACTTCTCTGGTCTAAAACCACATTGATAAGGACCTATCAAGTTGTTGACGTGGGGTTTCAGACGTTCACATATTACAGCAGACAAGATCTTATAAGCGACGTTATATTCTTTTTATTCTTTTGAAGCTCTCCGCAATATTTAACAGACTGAATACTTGGTCTAAGGTCGAATAACTTCTTCTGAATCGCGCTTGAAATTCATTTAGAATTTTTTTATCTTCAGTCCACCGTGCAAGTCTATTAAAAATCAACGTACTAAAAAGTTTGACCGAGGAATTTAAAAACGAAGTTCCCCTATAATTTTCAGGTGCGTCATAGGATCCTTTTTTGTGAAGTGGGAATATTATTGATTTTTTTAAGCTTTCTGGAACATCGGCGCTTGCAAAAATTCTATTAAACTCCTCAGGCAATGCATTCAGAAATTCCGGCGTGCAGTTCATATAAAACTCAACCGGGATGCGGTCATCGCCCGGAGCTTTTCCACTTTTAGATTTCCCTTTAACTTTTTTTACTTCCGATATCGAAAACGGTACATCGAGTAAGCCATCCTCAAAATACGGGGGTGCATACGGGGGGAGCGATGAAAATTGTGGTGCATTAAGTAAGTTCATTAAATAGACTCGCAGTTCTCGAGCTATCAAACAATGATGCAGCAATGTAATTTGTCCTCCCGTTGATTGACTTCACGGCTTTCCAAAAATCTGCAGAGGATCTTGACGAGTTTAAAACGAGGATATTTTGTTGGTGCATTTCCTTTTTTCTCGTAACAGAGCTGCTTAAAGTCTTTGTTTGCTGTCGCGTACATGGTTTTGAAAAAAGGTGTGTAGTATGCCCTCAACAACTTTAAAAATGCGAACGACTTTTTCCTAGCTTTTTGACACTCAACATCAAACCAACACTGCTTGAAATTACCGACAGCTTCAATAATTTGCAACAAATTATCTATTCGGTCCTACAGTTCGTTGTTACGTTGTTCCAAAGAGGCAACCTTGGCTGAAACTTCTTCGTACTTCCATTTCAAGCCAGTGATTTCGTCGTGCAGCACTTTGAAGTCCGTTTTTGAGGGGAGTTCACTTATAAGATTTTTGTTGCTTTCTTCAAGTATTTGTTTTAAGACAGCGACAGTTAGTACGCCAGATGTAGGCATTTTTTCCAAAGAATGATCAGGTGCTGGTGTCGATGAAAATAATCTACGATTTTCTTCTCGCAAATGGTCGGGTGAGGTTGCAAACATATTCCTTTTGTTCATAAGATGATGTTATGTTGTAGATTTTGGCACAGGATCATTCAATTACTCCTAAATTCTAAGACTTACACGGTATTTGGATTGTTTTAAAAGACTAGCCAATTTTTTTTAGAATTCTTTTCTCACTTTTTCTCTATTTTGAAAGACTTTTATTAAGAGCTATATCTTAAACAGGTAACCACATTGACAGGTCAAATGTCAATCACAATCACAGGAAGTGTGTGTGTGTGTGGATGTGCCATCCTCATCATGGTGGTACCCAGCGAGTTGTGACCCGTAAGAGGGCCAATCAACGGAGAAACCCGCGACCTCCGGCTTAGCTGGAGTAAAAATTGTTTTTTCTTCTTAAGTTAGGTTAGGTTTAAGTGGTTGTTAGCGCTGTTAACACACTTAGGTCCGTTGGGCCCATTGTGATACCACAGTGGATCTAATGTATCCTCATCCTAATAGAACCATTTTGAGCTTACAGTGAAGCGGTAGAGATGCGTGGATGTGAGTAAGATCACTAGGCTCATCAAAAAAAAAAAAAAAAAAAACCAACCTAGGTGAATCCTACGTGTGTGGGCTTAGGCGGGGCATAAACAGAGAAGGTGGGGAATAGTCTCCTCCTCCTCATCCATACAGCTTCTGCAAAAATTGTTTGAGACCACTCCTAGCCTTGCGACATGTCTTCCAATAAGACAGTGTCCTGTAATGACACCTATCGTCGCACTACTTTTGAGAGAGATCAAGCCATTGGAACACTTAAGATCTAGCTTGGACCGGATCTGTTTCGTTGCGATACACGTTGCGTCCTGCTTGAGCAAGAGTTTGTATGTAGCGATTGGTCTAACGATACTCTCCGTTTTCGGTGAAAAGAGCAGAAGTGTTCCGTTTCTGACTAGTTCATCTGCTTTACAGTTTACTGGAATGTCTCTATGAACCCGGCATGGCACCCAGGACAGGTGAATGTTAAACTGATCTGCCATCTCCCTGAGAGATGGTCGGCAGTTAAGGGCTAGAATAGAATTGAAGGAATTTGATGTTTGTTCTTCTTGAAAATGTGTAGCCATAGATTTCCCAAAACTCGGCAAGTTTCTAAAGATGACCACCTGGTCTTTGGTAGTTTTTAGAAATATACGTTGGATTCTGTATGTTTCTTGCTCTAGTGGCTAGATTACAGAGTTGCTCTTTGAGTGATAAATCGATTTAGGACCGCTTACCCTCCATTTCGTTACCAGTTATGATACGGTGTCCTCGAACCCAAATTAAAGTTATGGATGAGAGATAGGGTGTCCATCTGAATTCTGTCTAAAAAGGGAACATTTTGCTCTAGAATCCAAAAAAAGAGACATTCGAAAAATACAGGAATCCCCGGATAAGTACCTCTCGCTTAAGTGCATAAGTACCCGCATAAGTACCGCTATTTTCTCAGAACCAAAATTTTTAAAGAATTTTTCATATAAAACTCATCTTTTAAGTGCCTTTCGCTTAAGTACCTTTCCCGCTTAATTGCCTCTTTTAATTTTAACTTTTATTGATATTCACCTGAAAATAATTCTCTTAAGTACCTAATCGAATTTGTAACTTATATAATGGTGAAGGCATATGCTGTTAGCAGTTCCTTGTGTTTCATGCTTAAGAATTAAAAATATAAAAAGTAACAGTACGCTTTTCAATGTGATTTTTTTGATTTTTTTTTTTGTTTCAAATGAATAAATATTTATGTTTTTAATTAATCGTGTTTTCTTCATAACACAAAAAAAAAATAAGTGCTTCTGAGCACTTAAGCGGCGTTTTTATAAGTGTCTAACCCGCTTAAGTACCTCGCAGGTTTGGACATTTAAGGGGTTAGGCCACCCTAGAACTTTCGAAAAATCGATTTTTTTTTTTAAATTTCAAATGGTCCCTTAGGACCTCAAAAATGATATCCCAAAAGATTATGGCCGAGAAAAACTTTTACGTACTCTGTTTTCGAATTTTAGTACAAGGCCGTCTGGTCCGCAGCGAGCTCCTTTTGTGAGCGCAAGGGGCAAGGTACGTTAGAGGAGTAGAGCATGTTATTGAAAATATTTATTTCCTGACTAGTCTAAACTAGTAGTCTAGACTAGAGTTGGATTTGCGAACGTCTCCTTCCGGCATCGCAGATTAAAAGTATTGTAAAATTATTCATGATTTTCTACTACTCAAAACTTTAAACGCGTTTATCTCAAAACTATGTTTTTCAAGTTGGCCGGACTCGTAACTCATGCAATTTTCAACCGATTGACTTGAAATTTTAAACATGTCTTGAAATATACATTGTATATGGAAGTACGTAGGATTTTTTTTTATGTTGCGTAGTTCATTTGTTATTAACAATTTTCTGACAAATTTTTAGGCAAATTTTGCACTTTTCACTTTAGAAGGGCGCCATTTGGCCAAAAATCAATATATCGCAAAAATCCTACGTACTTCTATAGCAGTGAGTATATATAATCGAAAAAGTCTATTTGCTCATTATTATTCAAAAAATTACAGGAGCTGTTGGTCCGGCCGTGGAACTCAAAAAAAAAAAGACGTCGTCGAAAAAATGCTGCACAGCCGCCATTTTGTAATGAATCGATTAAAAAAAATTATCGTAAGCAGTCATTAATATAAATAATAAAATCGCGTTTCAGTTATCTCGATTTATTTTGTAGTTTTTCTAAAAAAAAATCCCCAAAAAGCCTATTTTTTTCAGCCTCTAGGGTGGCCTAACCCCTTAAGGAGAGGCACTTATCCGGAGAGAACAAACACCATTAAGAAATGCAGTTCTAAAACAAAAGCAGGTTAACATGTCAATAAATACAGTCAAACCTGGATAAGCGAGAGTTCAAGGGAGCACAATCTCATTCTCGCTTATAGAGGTTTCTCACTAACCCGAGTTTCTCGCTAATTAAGGTACATGGGTAGCGTTTCTCACTTATAGAGGTACGCAGCAATAACAAGTGACAGCAAGAACAAATGTAGTCAATATTTAATAATGATAAAATTACATAAACACAGGGACACGTGTCCATTCGAAAAGAATGCGATAAAATAATAAAAAATTTTTAGTTCGACGAAATAGAATGGGTACAATATTGACGAGAAAACAATACAAAAACAATGGTGAAAGTTCCACGAAAGTTAAGAACGAGTCATAAAATAGCAGATGTTAAATTTGTTTGGTCGACTGTCGCTTAGAGAGGTATAGTTAAGTAGCAGTCTCACTTACGGAGGTCAATGAGGGAAAAACGACTCTCTCTTACAGAGGTTTCTGTTTCTCGCTAATAGAGGTTTTGGGAGCTTAAAATGTCGGGTCCTGGCTATTACTCTCACTTATAGAGTTTTCTCACTTATCCAGTTCTCACTTATCCAGGTTTAACTGTATATGTATTAGTAAAAAATAACTTAACAATTATTTTATAAGTCTTTTAGTTATAAATACGGATCACATTATTCATTAAGTTGCTTACTACGAAGCTTCCTATTCAACATAATAACTATCACTAATACATGTTACTCAAATGTCAAAAATAAAATTTTCCACAGGAAATATTTTTTATATGCAATTGGTGTTTCACTCACACAAAACCAACACCTTAAGTTGAGCAAAAACAATTTTAGGTGTTCCATTGGTTTTTAAAATGAGTGCTTCCCCGAGTGAAACCAATGGAAAGTGCCATTAGAGAAAATATTTTCTCAACATTAATGGCACTTTCCATTGGTTTCACTCAGGGAAGCACTCATTTTAAAAACCAATGGAACACCCAAAATTGTTTCTACTCAGTTTAACGTAATTTCCTTTGTGTGAGTAAAACACCTATGGCTCTTAAAAAAAATTTCCTTGAAGAAACTTTTCTTTTTGACATTTGAGTAACATGACTGTGTTAGTGCTTCTGAGTCGATTCTCACTTCAAATCGAGAAGCGGCTGTCACTCCTCAGAATCATGAGAAGCGATCTTTTTGCACCAATGGAACGGTTTGAGAATGCTTCTGGACGCTCCTGGACGGTTCTTTTCGTCCAATGGAAAGTGCCATAAGATTCTGCCCTAGGATGACAAAAAATAAACCCAAGCATTTTCGAAAGTTCTGAAAAGTGCTGTGGATAATTCACACTATGAAAAAACTTTGTCCATTTTGAATTTGGCATTGACTATAAGTGTGTTTAATGACCTGCTCTAGATCGATCTAGAGCAGAAAAAAGCAGCTTTTTGGTGTTTAATGACAATTTTTCTACTCCAAGCAAGAACTTTTTGTGTTTAATGACCTGCTATAGAGCTTTTAGAGCAGCATTTTCTGCACTTGCTTTTGAGTAATGGCACTTTCCATTGGTTTCACTCGGGGAAGCACTCATTCTGAAAACCAATGGAACACCTAAAACTGTTTTTGCTCAACTTAACGTGTTGGCTTTGTGTGAGTGAAACATCTATAGCACATAAAAAATATTTCCTGTGGAAACTTTTCCTTTTGACATTTGAGTATTATGTGTTAGTGCTTCTTGAGTCGATTCTAACTTCAAATCGAGAAGCGGCTGTCACTCCTCAGAATCATGAGAAGCGATCTTTTTGCACCAATGGAACGGTTTGAGAATGCTTCTGGACGCTCCTGGACGGTTCTTTTCGTCCAATGGAAAGTGCCATAAGAGCAGATTGGAGCAAAGTGTCAAAATCAGCTGTCGACATTTGATTCAAATATTTTTGTTTATATTTTGCGTATTGCAATCTATTTGAAATCGAATTTAACATAAAATCAATTGAATTAACATCGCATGTTAGTTTAGTTTTGATTCCAATGTTTCCGAATAAAGATTTTTTTTATTATAATAGGATACCAAACATAATTTTGCAAACTAGCTAAGGCCACAAAATGTTTGTTGCTTTCTTATCAGCTGTTTTTTGGCACCAGCTGACTCTGCTCTAAGTTGCCTGACATTTTTCATGTTTCTTGCTCTGCTCTGAGCTGCGCTGCTCTGCTTTTTTTCATTAAACACGCTTAATGATTTATTAAAATTCAAACTCTTTGAATTTGTCTTAAGAAACTTATTCAATTCGCAAAATTCATCAAAACATTTACTGTCGTTTATAGTTATGTACACTTTTGGAAAGTGAATGTAATATTTTTTTCAACGTCTTCCGATTGTAAGTTTAAAAAATCAATGAAAAACATGAAAACTCTGCAAATTGAAGGCTCCGTTTTTTAGGTAGAAAATCAAATAATTTTTGATAACATATAATGCAATCACTTTTAAAAGCATTTTCTTCTAATTGACGGCCTGTTCTCTCAGCCAATGTGTTTGATTTTGTAGCAATAAATTGTTGAATGTTTGTTGAGCCACCCACAGATTGAAGAACAAGTTTTGTGTTTTGTTTGGAGACGTCGCTTTAAGTTGCATTCTTCTTTATTTCAGACATTCACATTTACTTTGCAGACAATACACTGCGCATCCCATTTAGAATTTGAATCTTTCACCAAACATGTATTTAAAGTATACCACATTGCCTCTATTTTGTGAGTTTGTTTAGATCAAGTCGAAGGAGTTCTTTTAACATTTCAAAAAGCTTTCCTGTGACTGTTGTGTCAGCATAATCTGAACAGTCAATAAATCTACAGTAATCCTCTTTCAAGAACTTCATCAGATTTCTTACAACTAAATTCCAAAGCCATAGAGGAAAAACTTCGACTTGTAAAACGACTCTGTTTACACTACACCCCTTATGGTAGAAGTATTAAGTTTATGATTTATACTCACATCAACCGTTATATCAGGAGCTGGCTTGACAGCATGTTGGGCCAGAAACAAATCCCTCAAAAGAACTTCAGCACTTATTCTTAGAGTTTCATTCTTTGACAATATGCCACAGCTCTCCGTGAGGCTCAAAAAGTGCCGAATAAAATTGACTGTCGATTGGGACAGATTGACAAAAGTATCACCCGTTATCTGCGATTGCATGTTAATTCCAAGTTTTTCCATATCCTTCAGGAATTTCTTGACATTAGGTTGGCTTTGCAAGTTGTGTGGTGTCCAGGGATCTTCGGTGCGTCCAATAGTCTCCAACAAACGAAACCGTGAATCTTCGAGTATCTGATCCAGAGTATTTCGTAGCAATCCCTCAACATGGTATGCTAGATCCAATCCAATTTCAGTCAACTAAACGAGAACAACTTGGCATAGAGGAGTCATAGGCGACGCTTTTTTCAAATTCTTACCAACGAACACGGTTCTCGTATGCTTTCCACAATTTTCGCAACAGTTTCCAACAGAACTCCTTTGGTAAGGTAGTGCTTGATTAACTGCCCAGCAAAGTATTGCAGCTCTGTATTGCACCAAACTATCAAAGCTAAAACGAAGATCGACCTCATGAATAAATGGCTCACAAAAAAAAAAACAAAATTTTTCTTACAACTGACACAAGCAGATTGCTCGCCAAAGGCTTTCAAAAATTCCGTTACCACATGGGCCATATCACGAAAGAAAATCTGAGAAATGTCTTGATTTCCTCTTCGAGTTTCACGCTGCGAGGCTCGAATAGTCACCGTGCTCACCCTCAGTAGAGTGGCACAAGCTTGTCTCTCTCGTTGCATTTCAACGAGAAGTTTTAACGGCTTGCCAGAAAGACCCAGAGCCAGTGGCAGTGATCGATTTTGACAATTTGATAAATCCTGAAGCAGAACATTCACCAAATTAGTGCGCAGCTTTTTTATTTTTCCAGATATTTCAGCAGCGTTCCAAAATGTCGAATCTTTCTTTATGTAATCCTCAGATTTTTGAACAAGTGCCAATGCATCTTCGAAATGACGTTGTACCAGCAGGGCCTCTATTTCATCTGGAGCGCATGACAACCAATCCGGACCCCAATTTTCTTCTGGCGTATTTAGTTCTTCGGTTGGACTCAGTTCACTTCCAATTGACTTTGTATCCAATGATGAGGCTTGCTTTTGAAGCTTTGGTGGCTGAGGAGCGGGACCTTTCTTGTGCTGTTTCGCAATCTGGTTGAATTTGAATGCAGCTTCGAACTTTTCTATCCACTCGTTCTGCAAAAAAAAGGTTTTTTTTTTTAAACGTTGGTTTAATGATAAATTCAAGATGTTGGACACTTTCATTTATTAAATCTCAATGAAAAAATGAAAAAATCAAGCCTAACATTTTTTATTTATCGGGCTTGTAATGATGTTGCTTTTAGGAGCTTCAACGTGAACTCATCTTGTTAGATTCTGGTTCGTAGGTTTTTATTTTTGAAAGAAGGACGCTTGTCTTTTAGAAAAGCCGCATTACAATACAATATTAAAACCTCATACTTGCAAAGCAGAGTTAAGAAATTGAGAGATGGCATTAATAAAGATAAACTGCCACGTACTTTTCATTACAAAAGCGCTGCACTGCAGTAAAAGAATTTTATAAAAATTTGACTGAAGTCTTGCAGCGACATAATTTTACTGCCGACAGAATGTTCAACTTCGATGAGTCAGGTGTATCAACAGTTCTATAGATACTCCTAAGGTTTTGGCTCCTTAATCGCAAAAACAAGTAGGGAAAATCGTTTCAGCGGAGAAAGGCGAACTTGTAACTTTTGGTGCTATAATTTCTGCAAGTGGAAATACAATCCCACCGCTATTCGTATTTCCACGTGTACACTACAAAAGCCATTTCCTTGAAGGTGGACCTGAAGGGAGCATCGGGGCTGCAAATAGCAGTGGATGGATAAATACTGACATATTTGTGTCAGTATTGAAACATATACAAAAGCACACATTGAGTTCAAAAGATCATCCAATTCTATTATTGTGTGACAATCATGAAAGCCATATCAGCATACAAGCAATTACGTATGCACGAGATGGAATATTGGAATTACTATTGCGTCTTTTCCTCCACACACAAGCCATCGCTTGCAACCATTAGATGTTGGAGTTTTTGGCCCGTTTAAGTCAAAGTTAAAAATAGCGTTCAATAATTGGCATATGACGAATCCAGGAAAAACAGTCAGCATTTACAACATTCCCAAGCTCGTAAAACTTGCATATTTAGAATCTTTTACAGCAAAGAATATAATAAGTGGATTTGCTTAGCCAGGTATATGGCCGTTCAATGAAATGGCATTTAGCGATGAAGATTTTGCTCCCATTGGCGTATATGCTTCAACTTTCTCTAAAAATATTCCACCAAATCCGGAAACATGTTCTGTTGCACAAGAACCGCAACCTTCTTATTATTTTCCATCAACTGACATAGATGAAAGGAATTCGCTTTTGCCTTCTAATGATAATCGTGAACTTCCACCTGCTGCCTTGTTTCTAAATCTTCAAGAAACTATCACTGAAACTTGCGAACTGTTTTCTTCTGCAGCTGAGACGCAACTTGAACCGACTACTTCTAAACCTTCCATTTCAGCAGCTGGAACTCAACTTGAACCAACTACTATTGTTAATGTTCCCATAACACCAGAAGCCATAAGACCATATCCGAGACTTATAAGAAATAGAAAAACTAATAGAGGAAAAAAAACAGGTAAATCTCGAATATACACAGATACACCAGAAAAAATGAAATAGAAGAAAGATTCATACAGAAAGAATCGAAAAAAGTAAAACAGGAACGAAGAGCTAGAGCTAAACAAATTAAACGTAGTTTGGTAGAGTAAAAAGAAAAAGAAAGCTAAAAAAACAGAAAGTGATGAAGAATCAGAGGAATCTGATGGATCAGAAATAAGTTTGCGGGAAAGCTCTACATCTCCATTTGACTTTGAAACAGATGAAAATGATGATGATTTCGACACCAAAAACACAAATGTTGATGTGACACCGGAAAATATAAAAGATAATTGCTTTATTTTGGTAAAGTTTGAACAAAAAAATTCGGTTGTCTACTACGTTGGAAGAGTTCTTCGCCACTTTTCGCCATCAGAACTGGAAGTGTCATGTCAAGAAACTGGGATCAAAAATGTTATTTGTTTTTCCTAATGTAG
The DNA here is from genome assembly GCA_914767635.1 of Melanostoma mellinum. Lineage (NCBI taxonomy): Eukaryota > Metazoa > Arthropoda > Insecta > Diptera > Syrphidae > Melanostoma > Melanostoma mellinum. Next base: position 183,519,323 of record OU612060.1, read on the forward strand.
AAGACATAGCCACATTATTCATCATGATCAGATGTCATCATGATCCTTCCAGATCCTGAACCAAGGCAATGTACAGCCAGAACTTCAAGGCTTTTTACTTTTGGAGTCAACTTAAACAATTTTAATGTGAAATGAATAACAAAATTGCCACCAAATGTTGCAATACTACTTAGAGTTTCTATATATTGTCAAAGACTAATTATTACTTAGGTACCAACTAAGATCTCATGTAGTTTATAAAAGCTAGAATTACTTACAAATAAACTTAGAGTTTACGTTTTATTTCTTGTGTTTTTTTTTTCAGGAATGATTTAAGTGAAGTACGACTCAATTTGAATTTTTATTATTAAGTAAACTTTAAGACTAACAAGTTTTGTTTGCTATTTGATAAAAACAGACATTTAAATAAGTGTTTAAATATCTTGTATGATTCTTCCCCATGTTGTACGAAAGCACCCTATCACTGGTGGGTAGCATTCATACAAATATCTTTAGATTCAGACTTTTTTTTAATTGCCTATTAAAGATTTTATAACTCCTTAACGCTTTCACACAATAGATTCAGACTTTTTTTTTTTTTTTTTTAATTGCCTACGATATATATTAACTCTTTATTAATAAATTTAATTGATACGAAAGTGAGTTAATCATCCACCCTCCATGAGTTGACCTTGTCGTGGTGAGGGTGCTTACGAGGGGATCTCCAGCAATCCAGCTGCGGAATCCTCTCAACTAAAGTAACTCAAAATAACCTCAATGTTAGAAAACTTGAAAATCAAAAATGGAAAAAAAGTTAATAAAAGGAAATAAAAAACCGGACGGGGATATACGTCCAAAAGTCGGCAGGAGTCGCGACTGCTCGACTGCTCGACTACTCAACCTCCAAATTTGGTGGAATTGCCCTTGGCAAAAAAAGGGGAAGCAGTGAATTATTGTGTACCCTCTGCTTGTCACGCCAGCACTTCACCAAATGCGGAAACCAGTACCCAAATCATTGACCGTGCAGCAGTGAATCTCTGCTGCACTCCCAATTCCACAACCCAATCCCATCCTCATGAGTGCACGGTGGGGTCTGTTCCAACTCACGACACCGTGAATTACGGTCTGACCGAGAGGAAGAACCCCCCCCCCCCCCCCTTACGAGCACTGAGGCAATTTCCCTTCCCAGTGAGAGTGGCGCTGAAATATGCTCTGCTCCCAGTGAGGAAGAGAAGCTCCCACCCCCAAATCGTAGGAAACGGCGAAATGCAAGGAGGCTCGTTAAGATTCTTGGTGAAACACCAATAGACAAGCGAGCTTCTGACGCGGACGCTATACTTACGTGGGCTAAGAGCATCATTGCCAAAATCCCCACCGGCGATTCCTCAAAAAGAAACAGATCATGCGAAGGAACCATCCCGGAACCTAAGCGATCAAAGGTGCACAGCACCTCCACCAGAAAAGACTTGTCCTTTAGCGAAGTGTTAAAGGACAAAACAGTAGTCGCCATAATTGACAAGAGCAATGCAGATGGCGCGATTACTTTTGATCAATGGACAATGATCTTGAACAAGCTCCAGACCTCCTATTGGGCTCTCATGATGGAGAACCCGGGAGAACCTGCAACTTTTGAAGATGCGGGTTGGTACCGGGGGCGAGTCAAGCTAATTGCCTTTGAAAGGCTGGGAAATCATCCCATGTAAATCCAAAAGATCTCCAACCAATAAGTCTATCATCTTTCCTTCTCAAAACTTTAGAACGACTGATTGATATCCACCTGCGTAAAGCTATAGATCCTAAACTGTTATCTAAAGCGCAACACGCCTACTGTAAGGGAAAATCTGTAGAAACGGCCCTTCACACCCTGGTTCGTACTATAGAATATTCCCTCCATCACAAAGAATACACTCTGGCCGCATTCCTCGACATAGAGGGTGCCTTCAACAACGTCAGCAACTCTGCAATTACAAAGGCGCTGACGAAGCTCAAAGTAGACAAATCCTTAGTGGAATTGATAAATCTTATGCTAAAAAGCAGAAGAATCAACTCAACACTGGGAGATTTCTCTGCAAAGAGATCTGTCAGCAGGGGCACACCGCAAGGTGGAGTTCTATCCCCTCTTCTATGGAATCTAGTCGTCAATGAACTTCTAGTTGACCTAGAAGCTGAGGGATTCAAAGTGATTGCATATGCAGATGACGTCTCCATTGCGGTATCCGGCAAATATGCTCACGTCCTTATGGACCTGATGCAAACCGCTCTAAATAAACTAGTAAAATGGGCGAGAAAAAGTGATCTAGGGGTCAACCCTCAGAAAACCGAACTCGTTCTCTTCACCAGGAAATACAAAATTCCTCAACTAACAACTCCATCAATAAATGGAATCCCACTTCAACTCTCCAACGAAGCTAGATATCTAGGTATTATCCTAGACAAAAAGCTAAACTGGAAAGCCAATATAGAGGAAAGAATCTGGAAATCAACCGTAGCCCTGTTTTCCTGCAAAAAAGCCATTGGCACTAAATGGGGCTTCTCCCCCCAAATCACCCACTGGCTCTACACCGCGGTCATCAGACCAATACTCACATACGGAGTAGTGGTATGGTGGACCGCTCTTGATAAAAGGACCTACTGCGATAATCTGAGCAAAGTCCAACGAACAGCCTGTTTATGTATAAGCGGAGCACTGAGATCAACACCCTCAGCTGCCCTAAATATACTCCTTAATCTCATACCACTAGATATCTTCAGTAAACAAATGGCCGCAAGTACGGCCACTCGTATCAGAGCTATCTCCCAATGGACCGATAACAACATCGGTCATGCCACAATCCTGAATACATTCAGATCAATCCCTTGCCACTCTGACTACACCATCCCCCAATTGGTTTTTGATAATAAGTTCCATGTCTCAATCCCAACGAGAACGACCTGGGAAGACGAAGAATTTTTGAGAGATGATTCAATTCATTTCTATACAGATGGGTCAAAAACCGAGGAAGGGGTTGGCTGCGGGGTGTACTCAAAACGACTTAACGTAAGTCTCTCTTTCCGCCTCCCAAACCATTGTAGCGTGTTTCAAGCGGAAATTCTGGCGATCAAAGAGGTCCTATCATGGCTAAAAGAAAACGTGATATCTTCAGCGAATATCCGGATTTTCTCAGACAGTCAGGCAGCCCTCAAACCACTCGGCGCCGTTTCCACGAACTCAGTAACCGCCCTTAACTGTCGCCTGTCTCTTAAGGAGATGGCTGAACAGTTCAATATTCACCTTATTTGGGTGCCGGGCCACAGAGATATCGCGGGCAACTGTAAGGCCGATGAACTCGCCAGAAAAGGAACCGTTCTACCGATATCAACCAGCAGGTTGAATATCGGTATACCAATCGCTACATGTAAACTTATGCTAAAGCAAGAGGCAATGGATAGAACAAATCATTGGTGGAACAGTATCACCACGTGTGTGGCAACAAAACAGCTATGGCCAGGACTTGATCCAAAACGCACAAGGCATTTGCTATCCATAACCAGATTGCACTTTAGCTCCGTAATCAATGTCATTACAGGACATTGTCTGATAGGCAGACACGCCATAAGACTTTGTGTTCCCTCAAATGACTTCTGTAGAAGTTGCTTAGATGAGGAGGAGGAAGAAACTATTCCACACCTCCTCTGCTCATGTCCTGCACTCTCCATTAAAAGAAAACGGCATCTTGGAAAATATTTCCTCGATGATCTAAACGATCTGGCGAACACAGATATCCTTCATCTCTTTCGCTTCATAAAAAGCTCCAAATGGTTTTGTTAAGTGGGGTTAGATTTTAGATTAGATTTAGATTTATTTTTATTTTCTTAAAAATTCAATACATTATAAGATACTCAAAATAATGAATTAACAATCAGTTAATAAATAAGCTATTGAAGATGTTAGAAAACAATGCGACATTCTATATTAAATTACAATGTAATAAAAATAGTGATGAATGCCACTTCAAAAATTAATAAAAAAAAACATTATGTAATTAAAGTAAGTGTGGGTGGGGTGACCCTCAATATTTGAACATTACGTTAGATGAAATGAAAGAAGAAAAACAAAGTACTTAATAGTTAGAATTAGAAAAAGAGAAACAGAATGTTAATTGAGAAAATTAAGAAATTTTAGACCAGAGTATCAGAAACAAAAGATTCTATATGTAAATACTCTAAATCCAAGAGCCATACTTTAAGTTTATTAATAAAAAAAGCAGGAGTAGTAATAGATCTCAAGAAAAATGGGAGTTTATTAAAGAAACGAAGCGAGGAGATGGTATAGAAATTTCGAAACGACATTGTGCGGAATGAAGGTATAGCTAGAATATTTGAAGAGTTTCCAAGTAAATTATAATTTGAAATTAGTCTAATGTTACGGTTTCCAGACTTCATATAAAATACTTTTAAAACTTTAAAACAATACAGGTGACGAACAGGAAGAATTTTCAGCTCTTGAAATAGTATGAACTCTTGGATGATTTCTAGATTTATGACAGATTACTCTAATCGCTTTTTTTTGAAGAATTAATAATGGTTTTATTTTGTTAAAATATGTACCGCCCCAGCAAACTATACCATACTGAAGTTTAGAATGAAAAATTCCAAAGTAAATGGTTCTCAATAGATCTGTTGAAACTATATTTTGAAGTTGATAAAAATATCTTATCGTAGAGCGAAAATACTTTTCTAAATTAATGGTATGGTTTGTAAATTTCATATTTGAGTCAATAGTAAGACCTAAGTACTTATATTCACTTACTCTTTCTACTAGGAAACAGTTATCACAGCAGTTATTATTGCTTATAAATGATTCATTCACATTTGATGAACTACGAACTGGTAGTTTGAATTTTTGACATTCATTAGCATCAAAGAAAAACTCAACATTGAAGTTATCTATAGTAGATAAACTGAAAAACAAAACTTTAGTTTTTGAGCTTATTACAAGCTTATGTTCAGCAAACCAAACTCTCAACAAATGGAGATCCCAATTAATATCGGATACTAAGTTAAACCGATTATTAGAACCATACGATAAAGCTATATCGTCAGCGAATGCAGTAGGTTTACCCCTAAAATTGAGTAAAAAGACCGAATTAATATAGACCAGGAACAAAATTGGTCCTAAAACAGATCCTTGAGGAACACCTAAATGAAGGTATCCCTTTTCACTCCTTATTCCATCCAATTTCACTCTTTGACTTCTATTCTCTAGGTATGAGCTAAACCAATTCAGCATGAAACCACGAAAGCCAGCTTTTTCCAGTTTTCTTAATAAACAATTATGGTTAACCATGTCAAACGCTTTTGTAATATCAACAAACATACTTGCAGTGCATTTACTACTATCTAAATTGGACATAATTTGGTCACAGAATTGAATCAAAGCATCTTCAGTAGATTTTCCACTAAGAAATCCGAATTGAACAGGGTTAAAAAACTTTGTTCTGGTTAAAAAACTAATCATTCTGTTTTTGATAACTTTTTCAAAAATCTTGCTAAAAACTGGAAGGAGGGAGATTGGTCTGTAGTTGCTCATGTCAGAAGAAGAACCTTTTTTAAAAAGTGGTACAATATCAGCACACTTAAGAGGTTCAGGAAATACACCTGCCAGAACACAACGGTTAAAGATAAAAGCTAAAACATCAGCAATTAAATATGCAATATTCTTGACAGTCATATTTGATATATTGTCTTCTCCAGATGAATTGGAGTTCTTTAAACTTCCAATAGCCTTTATAATTTCAAGCGATGAGATAGTCTCAAAAACAAAACTATTATTTTGCATTTTTTCTTCAGTCTCTAAAAACGGTTCACAAGGGCTGGGTTGTAATTTGTCAGCAATAGAAATAAAAAAAGTATTAAAAGCATTAGCAATTAAAAGCTTATCAGTGGTATCGCAACCATTAATATTAATAATATTAGGAGCTTTTGACATTATGGGTTTATTAATCATGCTATTAACTAATCCCCACTCTTTTTTCAAATCACCCTTAGCTTTAAAGAATTGATTTCGATAAAACAAATTACGGCAAATAGGGATTTCTCTTTTCAGTTCAGCACAGACATTTTTATATTTAAGTTTAAGTAATTCATTACAAGGATTCTTAAAACATTTTTGCCTTAGTCTGTTTTTACCCTTAACTTTGTTAACTAAGTGATTACTGATCCATGGTTTCAATTTCTTATAATGTTTTTTGGGTTTTTTTTTTTTTTTTTTTTTTTTTTTTTTTTTTATAATTAGCGTGCACATCAAGGGGTTATGACTACCCTTATAATGTTGTAAAAACACAGTGCGAGCATTTAGGAAAATAGGAGAGGATTTGAAAGGAGACACCGATGCACGTTGCTTTTGAATCTTTGTAAATCGTAATGCGGGGGAGACACAGAGCCAGGTAAAGCATTCCACATTCGGGTGGTGCGACTAAAATAAGAATCTCTATACTTGACTGTACGCCCGAAGTTGGGCTCAAGGCAGAACTGATGAGCATTCCTAGCGAGGCGGGTGTTGCGGCTAAATTGTTTCAAGGGAGGAATGCAACTGGCTACTTCACTAGAGCACTGCTTGTGAAAAAAGCGATAAAAGAGAGAGAGACAGGTGACGTTTCGACGATGTCCAAGAGAATCAATCGATTCTACGATTGAACTATCACCTATCAATCTTAACGCTCTATTTTGTACCCTATCAAGTAGGCGCAAAGAAGTTTGAGAAGCACCTGACCAGATATGAGAGTTATACTCCAGTTTTGGGCGGATGAATGCCTTATAAATTGTAGCCAGATCAGAAGGGGTGAAGAATTTCCTGCATCGTCTCAAGAAACCTAAGCATTTAGCAGCGTTTTTGGCGACTTCAAATATGTGGTCGTTCCAACGAAGATCATCGTTTACACACATACCAAGTACTGACAGCTTTTCGGTTTCTTCGATACAGGTACCATTCATGGATAATGGCAATGGGGGAATGTTAAGAATGAGTTAGGTTAGTAGAGTTTGCAATATGATGATCCAGACAGTCGAAAAATTTTGTATAAGCAGTTGATTCATCTAGACATGAATACACATCTTCCCAAAACTCATACAGGAGGACATCTTTAAGATTTGAGAAATCAATTATACGTTTTTCGATAGTCTGCAAACTTTCAAATTGAAATTTTTGAATAGTATTATTTATAAGTAAGCTGGTCATTGAGTGGTCAGTTATTGTTAGATCAAGCACAAGCGATTCACATTCACAAACAGAAATTTTACTAAATCTACCATAAATATGGTCCAAGCAACTACCAAGCAAGCAAGCATCATTAGCAATTTCAATGGTCACTCTTAAGATATCCGCACATTTAAAATTAACGCAAGTAAAATCAACTATTTTAAATTCATCTTTAAGAAAACAACTAACTCCTCCAGATGCATAGCTTTCATTGGTTTTAGATATAAATTGAAATCCAGGTAAGCTATAATCATCTTTTTCGAAACTATAAATCCAAATTTCTGAGACAAAAACTACATCTGGAACATAGCAAAAAGACTCAAGATGAGTCACCAGTTCATTAAAATTAGCTCTTAAACTCCTGACATTCTGGTGTACAATGAAAAATTAAGTCGCTGCTTTTATTGAGAAAAAAAAAATCATCAATCAAATCAATCTCTTCATTCATTATTATTATTTTACTTTGATTAAATTGATTAAAGTTGTTCTAAACGAGCAAGATCGTTAAATGATTTGATAGAAATGACTTTTTCTCCCTCACTTTTCCTAACTAGAATTTGATTATATTTATACCAAACATATTTTGCTCCCCTCTGCTTACAAATTTCCTTAGCTTTCATAAATAGAGCTTGTGTATGCTTAGTCAAAGACTCGTTAATAAAGATCCCCTTTGTTGCTCTCTTGCTTCTGCTGATGTTGTTGCCGCTGCTGCTGTTGTCACCGTTGCAATTTACGTTACTGCTACTGCTGTTGTTGTTGCTTTCAATTGCATTGATTTGACTGCTCGATGCAAATGAGTTAAGATTTTTTTTGTTCTTTGTTCTTGCACTCAAGATTCGCTGCTTCGTGGTTAAATTCGAGAATCTTACACTTATAATTGTAGATTTTGGACTTGATGGGTGGCGCTCAGCTTTGTTATTTACATTTCTTACATGGCATTTCTCTATATCACTATCACAGGGAGTAATGTTTAAGGCTTTAGAGAAAATCTCTTTTGCCATTACTAAACAATTAGAGTCATTTGCATGAGGAACACCAACGATATCAATGTCATTAACAAGTGTGAGTTGTTGTTGCCAATTGAGCCTACTTTCAAGTGCATTCACTTTTGTTTTCAATGCAAGATTTTCAGAATGTAATGCGTTTACTTTTTCTAGGAACTGACGATTAGTTTTCTACAACTCAGTAATTCTTATGGTATCACAACGGACCAAATACTGGTCTAAGTGTGTCAGTTGGTTTTCCTGACAACCATTTCAACCTAACTTAACCTTAATCATCAATTCAATAGCAAAAATCTAAAAAGTGTACGAAGCGTAACCACTTTCCCCTAAGGCTCCGGTGTATTTTTATGAAAAGCTTAGATTTGCCCGCTCATATAGAACTCTTGTTCTTATCCCATCACGTCACAATTACCTCAGTTCTAGTCGTTTATTTTTCATTCACGCTGTCAAATTATGGAACGCTTTACCAAAGATCTATCTCTAATATCACTCGCTTTAAAACTGCTATCTTAAACTATTTTTCATCCCTTACTTGAACCTACATCTTATTCTTTACTTTGTTAAATCTTTCTCTTACTATGATATGATTAGCATTAGTTTATATTATTCTCTTTTTGTAATTTGTAAATAAAATTTTTTTTTGTTTTGCGATTTAAGTCCTCATTCATTATAATATAAAGTAGAAAAATTCATGGGTTTATCCGCTTATCTCTTAGTACTAAAAAAGATTTTAGTCTTAATGTAAAAATATTTGCTACTTTTACAAAATAAAATTGAAATTGAAATTGAAAATTAAAAATTCAGTCTTTCAAACCACTGTAGCATATTTCAAGCAGAAGTTCTGGCTACCAAAAAGGTCATAGCTAAAGGCAACGTGAATTCTCAGTTAATATCCGCATCATCTCGCTGCTGTTTACACGAACTCTGTAACGCTCTTAATTGCTGAATATTATTCACCGTTTTTTGGTTGCCGAGGCACAGAGATATCCTAAATAGTTGCAAAACCGATGAGCTCACCAGAATTGAAACTAGCAAACCAATCATATCCAGCGGGCAAATGAATGCTAAAACAAGATGGTACGGATAAAATAAACCGTAAGTGGAGAAACACCACGACTTATCTGGGAAGAAAACATATCGGGCCAAAACTGGATCAAAAGCACAAGACACTTGCTAACCCTAAGTAGACTATACTTTGGTTCCGTAATCGGTGCTATTACCGGACATTGCTTCATAGGCAGACAGTCCACAACAAATTCGGCGTTCTATCAAACGACTTCTTTAGAGAAGTTTACGAGGAAGAATACGATCCCAAACCGGCTCTGTTCGTTTTCTCCATTCTCCCTCAGACGAAAATCACATCTAGGATATTTCTTCTTCGATAAGCCAAGAACACAGATACCTCTTGCCTCTACAGCTTTATTAAGAGCTCAAATTGGCTCCTTTTAATTGATTACACACTTCGTTCGTTTACGCAATAAAACTTACAAAGTTGGACACTTCACTTATGTTAAGTTCGTTTCCTGATAGCCATTTCTACCTTCAGCTGCCACTAATATTTTTCAACAACTATTTCGATTTCAGACGAGTCTCTTAAGGTATCTGCACCTTGATGGGCCATTTACAACATCGAAAACCCGTCGAGACGAAGCTAATCATTCGTTCGTTTGCAAGTACATATTTATAGAGTCGAGCTGCACAGAACCATGCCTAGTTTTAGCATCCCTTCAAAGCTTGTCGACTATGCAGAATTACTTTGGAGGGCGAAAACGAAAGCTCTTTGAAAAACCAGGACCTCGTTTTACCAGGAAGGCAAAAAAGAAAAACAAGAGAAGACACGGAAACAACTTTGAAACTGGACCAAGTCTAAGTCTTGGGACATACACTTCTATCTTTTTTTTTTGTATTCCACCTCATTAGTCGAAAACTGTCTTCCTCTTTTTCCTCTTCCCACGTTACGATGATAGTGATTTCAAAGGAATCACAGCGTTCGAGATCAGCGCGTCAACTACTATCATCATTAATAACTTTATTATTTTATTATTAACAAACCTTGCCAGCAGGTGTGACGCACTGCAAAATCTTGGAACCATCTGGAGTTATGATGTTAATAGCATTTTTGACTCCATCCAAATCTTTTATGTTAATCACAGCTAATTTCCTCGGATCGTACTGAGTAACAAGCTCTAAACGTCTATAATTATATTTGAAAAGTTAATTATCCATCAGTGAAGCTCTTCACTACTTACTTGTCATGCTTAACTTTACACAATATCAGGGTATCATTGAACAAAAAGAAGAAAACCCTCTGAATTGGTCTGTAGTCATTCGAATCCAATTCGATCAATGCTCCTTCATGCAAAAACGTCTTTCCATCAAGATTACCTTTGTATCCTTGTACCATTTCTTTGACAGCCTTTGCTGCATGCTGACTTTGTATATCCTCGCTTTCATTGTCAAAACTATCGAGTGTATTTTCGCTAAATTTCGCTGCTGAGTCTTCAGTAAGGGAGGCCAAAATATTTCGCTGTTCCAGCAGAATGTGGGACAATTGATACATTTCCGATTCCAAATCTACTCAAAGAACAATTTATTTAAACTTTCGTTTTGGTTAGCATTTTGTAACATACGCGAAATTTCCTTCGCTGTATCAATAAATTGCATGTAATTAGTGTAGACATGTTTTTTGAGGGTGGAAGATGTTTGGTCGCTGTATGACTGGATTTTTGATTTCTTAGCCTTCAATTCTGCGGCTCCTACACATTCACGGACAAGGTTGTTGACATCTGTAGAAACACAAGAAGATATTCATAAGTAATATGTTATAAGTAAATTTGTTTTTACTTACATTTGTCAACGTTGAAGTCTTTTCTATCAAATTCCTTTAAAATTGGGTCGGTCATGTTTGGAAGCGGAGTTTTGATGATTTGATAACAAAGTTCTCAAAATATAACATGACATTTGTAAAGTAATTCGTAACGTGACGTGAGCTCATTGGAAGAATTTTGATGTTTGTTAGTGCCGCGTTCCAGGTTCTCACTATTTGAGGTCTTTTGAACTTCAGAATTTTTTTTGTGGCCTTACCACAAATTTATCTTCTGGTAGCTTCAGCGGCAAATACAGCTGTCAAATCGTGTTTATACAGGGTGTCCCGTACTTCGTGTACCATCCTTTGGGGTGTGATTCTTGGTCATATTCTAAGAAAAAAAATGTATGACAGTAAAGCTCAATTCTCAATTTTGACATCACTTTTTGACAATTTAAGAAAAGGCTAACTTTGGTGTACCCTGACCTATGTTAAATTCAATATCTCTGTCAATACTGGCGATAGAGACCTAATCTTAGAATTAATTTTTTGAAGAAATAACAGCCTTTAAGACTGTATTTAAGTTTAGCTTCCAAAGGTTAAGGGTTGCCAGATTTTCAATTTTAAGTGCTGTTCAAGTTTTCTTCCCGAAACAAAGTTTTGACTTTGAGGTCATTTTTTTGCAGAAAATGCCTGATAAACATGGAGTTTCTTTATTTTTTACAGATGTATTAAATAATAATAAAAAAAAAACTCATTAATAAGTGCACCTAAAAACCCATAGATTTTATGATATTTGAAAAAATACAAAATGGGTAAAATAAAAAAAAAAAAAAAGATTTTTAAATTTGAGGTTTCTTGGAATAAAACAACAATATGGGCGCTTTTAGTATTTTTTTTATGTATTTTATACAAATACAGTTATAACAAGTGCTCAAAGTGCCTACGCAGACATTTTTTTCTTATATGAGTTTTACAATGGAAATTCAAGAAGAGCACAACGAATATACCAGGAACTTTATCCTTACTGAACATCTGGCAACCCTAAGCCTATAGGAATCAAATTTAAATACAGTTTCAAAGATTACAAGACTACAAGTAAGACAAGAGTTATCGAGGGCAAACACCTACAATGAAATTCAAAAAAGGGCTCTGGCATGAATTCAAAACGAAATAGGGCACTTTGAGCACTTGTTATAACTGTATTTGTATAAAATACATAAAAAAAACTACTAAAAGTGCCCATATTATTGTTTTATTCAAAGAAACCTAAAATTTAAAAATCTTTTTTTTTTTTTAATTTTACCCATTTTGTATTTTTTCAAATATCATAAAATCTATGGGTTTTTAGGTGCACTTACTAGTTAGTTTTTTTTTTATTATTATTTAATACATCTGTAAAAAATAAAGAAACTCCATGTTTATCAGGCATTTTCTGCAAAAAAATGACCTCAAAGTCAAAACTTTGTTTCGGGAAGAAAACTTGAACAGCACTTAAAATTGAAAATCTGGCAACCCTTAACCTTTGGAAGCTAAACTTAAATACAGTCTTAAAGGCTGTTATTTCTACAAAAAATTAAGTCTAAGATTAGGTCTCTATCACCAGTATTGACAGAGATATTGAATTTAACATAGGTCAGGGTACACCAAAGTTAGCCTTTTCTTAAATTGTCAAAAAGTGATGTCAAAGTTGAGAATTGAGCTTTACTGCCATACATTTTTTTTCTTAGAATATGACCAAGAATCACACCCCAAAGGATGGTACACGAAGTACGGGACACCCTGTATAGTGCTCTCAATGAAGTGACCAAAACAATGCCGCGTCTCATACATTTCCGAAGCGTTTCTGCCTCCGGCACAACTAGGAAAATCACTTTTGTTTGGTAGAACCTTTAAAAGTGAATTTTTTTTCTGCAAAGCTTTTACTTCTTTCTCACGTGAATAGTCCTTATATATGCGAGATCGAATGCTTGATCCATCATTCATTTCGTAAAGGCAGCGTAAAGTACTATTCACATGAGAACGACAAACGAACAACGAATGAAGGAATATTCGTTGATATTGACATTTCATTCACATTTGTGTTTTACATTTGTCACGAATAGCTAACAAAATTTACATGCAAAACAAAAAAGGAGAATGATTTTGAGGTTAAGCACGCGCGAAAAATTTATTCGTTGGAGTGTGGATTGTATGTGGAACGAGAATAAAGCCTTGCACAAACCACTTGCACAAACCAATGCGGTGAGTGCGTGCGATGCGATTGCGATAAGTCAAATCCCTATGTAATCTTATGGACGTTTGACTAGGGATTTGACTTATCGCAATCGCATCGCACGCGCTCACCGCATTGGTTGTGGACCATTGTGGACGAGCTTTGCTACATTCCTCAGCTGCACTCTGACTTTTGATTTGACAGTGCGGCGTACTACAGCTACAGCTACGCCATTGTGTTCGGGCAGTAATAGGGAAAACAACAACAACGACAACAATGATTGAAAACTCAAGCTTGAAGTATGTATATCCAAAATCAAATAGTACTTACTAATACACTCTCGTGCTGGTAAAGCATTTGAACAGTGTATATGCCGCATAAAAGCTTGTGTCTGACAAAAAGAAGATAGCAAGCAGTCTGTGTTTAGATGTCAACTACAGGGGCTAGATTCCGCAAGAGTGAGTATAAAAAACTCACACTCACGGCTTTCTGAAAACTCACGCTCTGAAAGACCGTGAATAAATTTAAAGGATAGTGTACACGTCTTCTAGTGGATGGGCGTTGTACTATTCGGGTGGGCTCTGATTGGTGCCAACTTGGCGGCGCCCAGATGCTGTAACTTATAGTACACGTCAATTGTGCTTACTATACCTCCAAGCGGTATCCACTGGGACCTGGGATGCTCCGTCCAGAGCTGACCTGCTAAACTAGTAAGTGCGAGTGTTGACGAAGGAATCCGGAACAAAAGAATTGTGAGCGATCAACACTATAATTGCTGTGCGAACAATGACTGACTGCACGAATCTCAGTGGTCTACGAGAGCTTTCGTGTATATGTTCCAGCGGATGAATTCGAAGGACAGAATCAACGGTGGACTTCAGCAGCCATAAAAGCAGAAACCCCTGAAGGAGCTACTCCAACATATTTGGTTTAAAGGTCTTTCAATACTAGGACAGGGTATTGAAGTAGAGATGGTGGCGGATGAGCTCCTGGTGAGCCAACGGCAGCACTCACACCCCTGCAGCAGGGTACTGACACTGGATATTCCAGCCCTTTGTGTCCGAAGGGATCCAAAAGGACCTGGCCCTCCAGGTTGGGGGTTGTGCGTAGGGTTAACTACCCTACCACGGAAAAAATAATTTGTTCCGAAACAACGAACAGCCTCGGATAACGATAATGATTTCAAAGTTGACGACCCATGCAAACGAAAAAAGGACAACGACCTTCGGATCTGCACTTGGAACGTAAGATCCCTCAATGGATTACGTGTAGCTGGAGAATTGGCGGACGCCCTGGACTGCTGCAAAGCAGACATAACCGCCATCCAAGAAGTGCGATGGAGTGGACCGGGCATAAAGAAGATGAAAAACTGTGATATATACTATGGCGACTGCTACAGACAACAGAAACAGCGTTTATTTGGGTGCGGATTTGTCGTTAGAGGAAGACTCAGGGATAAGGTGATAAGCCAAAATCCAGTCAATGAGCGTATAATGACCATCCGCGTCCGGGCTAAATTCGCCAACATTAGCCTTATATGTGCCCACGCCCCCACAGAAGAGAAAGACGACGATTCCAAAGACTGTTTCTACGAGCTCCTCGAAGAAACATATGAGCAGTGCCCCAGACACGACGTGAAAATCGTTCTTGGCGATTTCAACGCAAAACTAGGGAAGGAGGACATCTTTGGAAAAACAATCGGTAAGCATAGCCTCCACGACAAAACCTCCGAAAACGGATTGAGGCTAATCGATTTTGCTGCGGGGCTAAATCTTGTTGTAAGTAGTACACGCTTCCCGCATCTCAAAATTCATAAAGGTACATGGCGATCCCCAGATCAATTAACCGTCAACCAAATTGACCATGTTGCGATCGACGCAAGGCACTCTTCCAGTGTGCTAGATGTCCGAACTTTCCGAGGGGCAAACTTTGACTCGGACCACTACCTTGTTGTAGCCAAGGTACGAATGAGGATATCTTGTTCACGACCAGCACGAACTAACGCTGTGAAGAGATATGACGTCGGAAAGCTACAATCGCAAGAGATTGCCAATGCCTTTTCCAATCGAGTGTCCCTTCAATTATCCTTGAATCCCATGCCACCAGCATTAAACATTGAAGACCAGTGGCAGCAATGCCAAGAAGCCATCAGAACCGCTGCCTCTGAGGTTCTGGGTTTCACTCGGCCACCAAAACGAAACCCATGGTTCGATGAAGAATGTAGGCAGGCAAATGCAGCCAAGCAAAGAGCACGACAAATGCTTTTGCAAACACGAACGAGGGCTGCTCACGATCGGTATAACGAGATTTACAAGGAGAGAAGAAGGGAAGAACACCGACTTCTCAAAAAGAAAAAGAAGCAGCATGAGAAGCGCTCGTTTGAGGAAATAGAGAGGTGCCATGACAGGAACGAGATTCGGAAGTTTTACCAAAAGGTAAAAAGGTCCTGCCAGGGTGGCAAACCCCGAACTCAAGCCTGTAAAGACCAGCAGGGAAACATAGTTAGAGAGTCACAGTCGCTACTGAGGATCTGGAAAGATCATTTCTGCAGACTGCTTAACGGCGATGAGGACACAAATTCCGCTGTCAGGCAGATTGCCCCATTCAACTTGGACGATGATCAAGAATGCCGTCCTCCCGACCTAGAAGAGGTTAAGCTTGCCATATGCAAACTTAAGTCAAATAAGACTGCAGGTGCAGATGGCCTTGATGCCGAACTTTTCAAGGCAGCTGGAGATCAGTTGGAAAGGAGCATGCACCAGCTGATCTGCCTGATATGGTCGGAAGAAAGCATGCCCGATGAATGGAACCTCAGTATAGTATGCCCGATCCTAAAGAAAGGAGACCCTCACAATTGCGCCAATTATAGAGGGATAAGCCTCCTTAACGTCGCTTATAAGATCTTGTCTGCTGTAATATGTGAACGTCTGAAACCCCACGTCAACAACTTGATAGGTCCTTATCAATGTGGTTTTAGACCAGAGAAGTCCACAATAGACCAAATTTTCACATTACGGCAGATCTTGGAAAAAACCCGAGAACACAATATTCACCATCTTTTTATCGATTTCAAGGCCGCGTATGACAGTATTGTAACATGCGCTTAGTTCGCAAAAATAAAACTCTACCTTTCAATTTAATTCTACCACTTTATTCAGTATCTACTTTCGATATACACTTTATTTGAACTCAACTCGACTTTTGGACTATCACTTGTATTTACTCTTAACTTTATCACTCTATAAACAAGACTGCCCTCTGGTTGCCTCGGGCGGGCTATTTATATCGAATGACATGCCATCTAGAACTCTCCAGTAACTTCTACATGTTCTCCACATTTGCTGTCACACTCACTCACACACACTGGCTTACAAGCAACGCCTGTCATTTATACCATTCCACTATAGTGTTGCCAGTTGTGTTTTCGGTTGAACGTTTTTCGATTAGGAAATTGATATAAAATGTTGGGTTCACGTTACACTGCCCCCTCCTTAGGATTGTTCGTCCCGAATAATTCCATCTGCAGCCTCGCCACTATATCGATGCAGCCTGTCACAATGAACTACTTTTAACTTGCCTCTTAGTCCTCTTTGGATGCGGTAAACCACGTCGTTAATCCTCGTGACTACAGTATAAGGACCTTCCCAGTTTTGCTGAAGTTTCGGTGACAATCCCTTTTGACGATGAGGATTATAAAGCCACACACGATCTCCTGCTTGGAATCCTGACGTTGTCGCTTTTGTGTCGTACCGTGTCTTCATCCGGTCGCTGTAGGCTTTCATCCGTTCCCTTGTTCTTTTATGGATGTCCGCGAGTCTCTCCTTGAGGTCGTCCACATACTCGTTTGTGTTTTGTGGCTCCTCTGTGGGGCATCCAAATTTAAGTTCGCTGGGCAGCCGCATGGTTTTCCCGAACAGGATGTCAGATGGTGTTTGTCCTGTCGAGCTATGTACTGCACTTCTATAGGCCATCAGGAATAGCGGTACGTGCCTATCCCAGTCTCTTTGGTAGTCGCCTACGACCTTGGTGAGGTGTTCTTTCAAGGTCCGGTTGAATCTTTCAACCATCCCATCAGATTGTGGATGAAGTGGTGTGGTTCTCGTCTTCTTAATGCCAAGTAGTCCGCACACTCCTTGGAAGATGTTTGACTCAAAGTTCCGCCCCTGGTCGGAATGGAGTTCCATAGGCACGCCAAACCTACTCACCCAGTTAAACACAATCTGGTCGACCACCGTTTTGGCTTCTTGATTTGGGATGGCATACGCCTCAGGCCACTTGCTAAAATAGTCCATTACAACCAGAATGTATTTGTTTCCAGCGTTGGTCTCTGGAAAAGGCCCAGCCACATCTACTGCAATCCTCTCAAAAGGCGATCCAACGTTGTACTGATGCATCTTACCTTGAATCTTCCTACCAGGTCCTTTGGTTGCAGCACACTTGTCACATGTTCGGCACCACTTCTCCACGTCATCTCTAGCATGTAACCAGTAGAACCGATGTCGCACCTTCTCCAGTGTTTTGTTTACCCCCAGGTGGCCTCCAGAAGGTCCGTCGTGCATCTCCTGAAGAACTTCACTGACTTTCGATTGCGGTACGATCAGCTGCATCACATATGACTTACCGTCAGCGGATTCCCATCTTCGCCTGAGGACACCTTCTTGCACATATAGTGAGTCCCACTGTGCCCAATAGGCTTTAAGAACTGGACTCCTGTCAGAAATGTCTCCCCATTCCGGTTTCTCTTCATTTTCTTTCCATGCGAGAATGGGTTCGATATCTGGATCCTCCTGTTGAGCAGTCCTCATTTCCTCATTGCTCCATCCCCTTATGGGGTCAGCTCTTAGTCGCTGAGCGGTAATGATTTCTTTGTCTTCTTGCCGCTTGCAATGCTTGCAATCCACTTTGCAAGGTCTTCGTGATAATGCATCGGCGTTTGAGTGCAGCTTTCCTCTGCGGTGTTGGATCTGGTAGTCATAGGTCTGCAATCTTTCTATCCACCTTGCGACTTGACCTTCTGGATTTTTGAAGTTCAACAGCCAGCTCAGAGCACCGTGGTCTGTCCGCAGAAGGAATTTCTGTCCATAGATGTACTTATGGAAGTGCTTTGTTGCCAAGATAAGAGCTAGCAGTTCCCTTCTGGTCACGCAGTAGTTCCTTTCGGGTTTCGATAGGACCTTGCTGTAGTATGCCACCACTTTCTCTTCGCCATCATGCACTTGGGATAGTACCGCCCCGATTCCAACGTTGCTTGCATCTGCGTCGACGATGAATGTTTTGCCAGGTGTTGGATGTGCCAGCACTGGAGCGTTACAGAGGCGGTATTTGAGTTCCTGGAAAGATTTCTCACACTCACCTGACCATTTAAACTGCTTCCCCTTTTCGGTGAGCTGATGCAAACTCTTTGCAACTCCAGCGAAGTTCTGAACGAAACGTCGGTAATATGTGGCAAGTCCCAGAAAGCTTCGGAGTTGATGTTTGTCCTGTGGTGTTGGCCAATTTTTGACGGAGTCAACTTTTTCAGGATCAGTCTTTACTCCTTGGGATGAGATGATGTGTCCCAAATACTTGACTTCGGTTTTGAAAAGTGCACATTTTTCTGGATTCAGTTTAAGGTTAGCCTCTCGAAGTCTTTGAAACACGGCTTTAAGGTTCTTACAATGTTTTTCAAATGTTTTCCCGTAGACAATGACATCGTCCAAGTAGACTAGGCAAGCTTTCCACGTCAGTCCTTGAAGAACGCACTCCATCAAACGCTCGAATGTTGCCGGAGCGTTGCATAGCCCAAACGGCATAACCTTAAACTGCCAGAGCCCATTACCTGTAGAAAATGCCGTCTTTTCCCGATCATCAGGGTGGATGTCAACTTGCCAATATCCACTCTTCAAGTCCAGCGTCGAGAACCACTGGGCTCCCTCCATGGCATCCAGGGTATCACTGATTCTGGGCAGGGGATAGCTGTCCTTCTTAGTCACATCATTCAGCCTTCGGTAGTCCACACAAAAACGAGTGCTTCCATCTTTCTTTTTCACTAGCACCACTGGTGACGCCCAAGGACTTTTGGAATTTTCGATAAGACCATCCTTCTTCATTGCTGTTATCATGTCCTCAACCTCACCTTGTTTAGCCAGTGGAAGGCGTCTTGCGGGTTGACGAATCGGTCTTGCATCTCCTGTGTTGATGCGATGCTGCACCAACTGTGTCCTACCATATTGTCCCTTTTTCGATGCGAAGATGTCAGTGTACTCTTGTAGGAGATTTTCAGCCATCCTTGTTTGTTGGTGATCAAGGTTGGATGAACTCAGTATTTTAGCTCTGATGGTTATGAGCTCCTCCGGAGTTAACGTTTTTCTCGGGGCCTCGTCTGTGATCTTCGTAATTGCTGCAACCGATTCGCAACGTCCAACGACTTCTCCTTTCTTCAACTTTACATCGTACGGTCTGGTGTTTAGTAATCGTACGGGGACCATTTTGTTCTTCGGTGCTACCAGTGTTTTCCCAATGATGACGCTTTGGGAGGAACACTCTGGGTCTGGTTCCACCATGAGGTATCGAAGGCTTCCAAACTCACCCTCCAGTTTCGTCCAAACGAACACTTCAGAAGAAGGAGGCAGAATCAGATCTTCCCTGATGACAGTTCTCAGTGTCGACGTACTTTCGTTCGAATAGGTCATTGGAAGTTCCTTATTTTGGTACTTCAAAACCTGATTACCGATGTCCAAAATAACTCCGTGCTGTTTCATAAAGTCGATTCCAATGATGCACTCGTCACATATATCTGCCACCAGGAATTGATGAGTAAACACTAGGTCGGCCAGTCGGATCTTAAGACACACTTCTCCATATACTCTTGCTGCTTCTCCCGTTGCGGTTCTTAGACGGTAGCTATTGGTGTTATGAAGCCACGTCGTCTTTACCAGGTCTCGACGTACTATGGAGGCTGTGGCACCGGTGTCGATGGTAGCCACATGTTTGTTCCCGTTAATAGTAGTCTCCACAGTCAGACTTTTGTTGTCTCGTTTGGTCTGAGAGACCTGGATGGTGGTTCTGGGGCCATCGATACAAGAAACCAGCCTCTGCCCCTCGAAGTTGGTTCCTACTCGTTTCCCTGATGGGAAACCGGCTGATAGGCAACGCTGGTGTTGTTGTTACCTTGCTCTGGGTTGGATCTCTTGCTTCCACAATGTTGACAACTGGCTTTGTTTGGTGGTAGTCGGCATTGACGCTGTAAGTGCCCGGTCTTGTTGCAGTTCCAACATCTTGCTAGTCCGCTCCGGTTCTTTTGTATTTCAGCTCTTTGGCACGAGCATTCTTCGACTATGGCCTCTCTAAGTCGATGTACTCCCTGAGAAGCCTGTTCTGCTGCTTCAATTGTCAATGCGAATGCTAAAGTTTCGGAAAGAGTACGTGTTCTAGCAGTTCGCACAGACCTCTGAAGATGTATATCAGCAATGGCACGAACGAAGGACTCAACAGCGAGCTGGTTGATGATTTCTTCTCCAGCATCCGGGTATGCCAGGTGAACCAGTCTTTCGACGTCTGCTTGGAGCTGCTGTAGACTTTCACCCCTTTTCTGGACTCTGTTATTGAGTTGGACTCGGAAGACTTCTTTCAAGTGGCTATCTCCAAAGCGTTTATCTATAGCTGCCACGAGAGAACTGAAATCGCCGCTCTTACCAGCTGGAACTGTTTGAAGTAGTTCAGCTGCTGGTCCTCTTAGAGCAAGAGTCAGTGCAATGTACTTGTCTTCGTCATCCCAGCCATTTGTTGTCGCGGCTGCCTCAAATTGTCTCTTGTAGACTGGCCAAGAAGACTGTCCATCAAATGTTGGGGGTTTCATCTCCTTTTTCCTTGCAAACTCTCCAGCAGATTCTCGAATTTTTATTTTCCGGATCTGGTCTAATTCCTTGGACAGAAGAGAGAACTGGTTATCGCATCGGCTTTCCAAACGATTCTCTACAACAGAAAGCTGTTTTTCCACACCTTCAACTCGTTCGTCAAGGGCACATACATTTTTCTCAATGTTGCCCAATTTGCCTTCTAGAATGTTTTTCTGGCCTTCCAAAACATTCTGTTGCGCCTCGAGTCTTTCGAGAATGTTCTGTTGTTCTTTCTTTTGTTCGTTTCGTTGTTCTTCAATCAGCTTCTTTTGCTCGTTTCGTTGCTCTTCCAGATTCTTTTGTTGTACTTCGAGCCGTTCGAGAACATTCTGTTGTTCCTTCTTTTGCTCGTTTCGTTGTGCTTCAAGTTGTTCGAGAACATTCTGCTGTTCCTTCTTTTGCTCGTTTCGTTGTTCTAACAAAAGTTTCATCATACTAGAAAAATCTACATTTTCACTTACTTCCTCTTCTTCCACTTCTGTTTCAAAAACAAAAGTGTTCACGTCTTCCCCTTGCTGTTCCAAATAGTTACGCAAGCGCAGGACGAGCTCATTTTTCGATCCCGCTCTAGAAAGATTTCGCTGACCTAACTCACTTTTAAGCTCAATGCAAGTGAGCTCTTCTAACAACTTACCCATTTTCACTGTATATAATTATTATTTTCTTTTTACTTTTTTTTTTTTTTTTTGCACTTTACTAGTCAAATAAGTTTTATTCACACTTCTGACACCAATGTAACATGCGCTTAGTTCGCAAAAATAAAACTCTACCTTTCAATTTAATTCTACCACTTTATTCAGTATCTACTTTCGATATACACTTTATTTGAACTCAACTCGACTTTTGGACTATCACTTGTATTTACTCTTAACTTTATCACTCTATAAACAAGACTGCCCTCTGGTTGCCTCGGGCGGGCTATTTATATCGAATGACATGCCATCTAGAACTCTCCAGTAACTTCTACATGTTCTCCACATTTGCTGTCACACTCACTCACACACACTGGCTTACAAGCAACGCCTGTCATTTATACCATTCCACTATAGTGTTGCCAGTTGTGTTTTCGGTTGAACGTTTTTCGATTAGGAAATTGGTATAAAATGTTGGGTTCACGTTACAGTATCTACAGAGACGAGCTGTACAGAGCCATGTCTAGTTTCGGCATCCCTGCAAAGCTCGTACGACTATGCATAATGACTTTGGAGAATTCAAGCTGCTCCGTCAAGGTCGGTAAAGAACTCACCGAGACCTTTGATGTCGAAAAAGGTTTTAGGCAAGGCGATAAACTGTCATGCAATTTCTTCAACATCATACTTGAACAGATTGTAAGAAACTCAAACGTCAACACCAGAGGAACAATCTTTCAAAAGTCTGTGCAATTGCTCGCATATGCAGACGATATTGACGTAATGGGAAGAAAAAAGCGTGATGTCATAGGTGCTTTTGCGAGTATTGAAACAGAAGCGGCAAAAATGGGTTTGATGGTTAATGAGGGCAAAACAAAGTATATGCTGTCATCAAACAAGGACACAGAACATCGACGAATTGGACAAAACATCACAATAGACAGACATAACTTCGAGGTTTTTTTTTTTTTTTTTTTTTTTTTTAACTTGTAGGGTGAAGGTGAAAATTACCTTTACAAGCACGTCGACCTGAAAGATCTTTTGTGCTGTTAGCTTAGGTTTAATTACACGAAGTGTAAAGGTTTGTTCATTCGAAGCTGAGGTCATGTAAGAACCTAAGAATCTTCGAGGAAGAGGTGTTTCTGATATCAAGGGGACAGGGGAACCCTTTATTGAATATTTTAAGCCTGGATCTAGCTAAGGCAGGGCATTCACATAAAATGTGTTCAGCTGTTTCTATGTCTTCAAGACAGAGACGACAGGTGTCATCTTGGCTGATGCCCATGTTTTTAAGATGATACTTGAGAGAGCAGTGTCCCGTGAAGAAGTCCGTAAGTAACTTTGCGTCACGTTTGCTCATGTCAAGAATTTCTTTCATACGTTTGTGGGATAAGTCAATGAATAGTTTTGACTGACGATGGCCATTTGAGTTGTTCCAGGTGCTGATCATGTTCTGTCGTTCCCAGGTAGCTAATTCGTTTTTTAGGCTACTTATTGGGAGACCACAGTAGGGTTCGGGGCCTTTGAATTGAGACTGAGAGCCAAGTCTAGCAAGTCGGTCAGCCTCTTCGTTACCCGGTACGCCTTCATGACCAGGCACCCATGAAAGAGTTATTTTATTGTGAGTAGCTAATTGAAGTAAACAAGTCAGGCAGTTCCAAACTAGTTTGGATTCGATTTTTGTCGAGGACAGAGCCTTTAGTGCTGCCTGACTGTCAGAGCAGATTAGGATGCTTGATCTTCGGAGGTTTCTTCTAATGCATTCCCTAATGCAGAATTCTATAGCCATTACCTCTGCCTGAAAGATAGTAGTTGTGTTACCACACAGGTAGTACAGGACTTCGTCTACCTAGGATCCGCTGTAGACACGGACAACAACATCAGTGTGGAGATCAAACGGAGAATAACTCTTGCCAACCGTTACTTCTTTGGATTAAGAAGGCAATTGAGAAACAAAACCCTCTCCAGAAAAACCAAAGTAACCTTGTATAAGACCTTAATCATCCCAGTCCTGCTTTACGGCGCGGAAGCATGGACCTTATCGAAAGCGGATGAGGAAACTCTTGGTCGTTTTGAAAGAAAAATTCTCCGAATGATCTTTGGTCCCGTATGCGAAGGCAATGTGTGGAGAAGAAGATATGTACAACAACGAGCTGTATGAGCTGTACCGAGACATGGGCATAGCCAGAAGAGTACGCATCGCGAGGCTACGATGGTTGGGCCATGTTGAGCGGATGGACCCAAACGCTCCGGCTCGTCGGGTGTTCGAAAGCACATTGCAGGGAAATCGCGGAAGGGGAAGACCTCGTCTTAGGTGGCGCAATCAAGTGGAGGATGACCTCAACCGACTTGGAGTGCGAAACTGGAGAGAGCTCGCCCGAAATAGAAGTCGTTATCGAAGGATGTTGGTTGAGGCCCAGGTTCACCCCGAACTGTAATGCCCACCTAAGTAAGTAAGTAAGTACACGTCTTCTGTCAAAAAAAATCACCTTCACCCTTGCGGAACTCAGATAAGAGAGTGTGCACAATTTTTCGTGTACACAATAAAAATTCACTCTTGCAGAATCAAGCCCCAGTGCGCTATAGTTGACAAACGAATACAATTTTTAATGCTTTTCATATTTCATCATCTAGAATTTCAATTCATTGTCCACGTTCATACTGGTCGGTTTGTTGAACAATTTGAGGGTGAAGAAGTAAGTGGGGGCAGTTGAAGGGGTGTTTCCCAAAATTTAAATCAACATGAACTGTTGAAACTTCGTGCGAATAAAGCTACTGCTTTCTTTCTCTGTTACACCAATTGATAATAAGAAAATGCGATCACCTCCACGCTCCACCGCCATCTGCCACCACCAAATGACTTCTACAGAGAAAATTACAACCATGTTTAAGAGAAGCAAAATAACATAGTTTATACAATTATAAAAAAAAAATATATGAGAACTCTTCTTCTCAATAGGTCTGTTCGTTGAACTTTCCCCAGGGTTAACCCAGGTTTTCTTGACAACCCCATGAGTTGTCAAAAAAACCTGGGTATTCCAGTCCTCAAAAAACGCTAAACCACAAATCACCACACATCCCTGTCATTTAAATAAAAATACATACCATTTGACAGCCCTCAAATCGCCACAGCAAAAAGCTAGGGCGAGTTTGGGTAAAACCTATGGCAAACCTATGGCTCAAAAAACACTCAATTTGACATTCATGGCGAATTTAGGTTTCTCAAAAAACGCTTTGTGGCGACCCTAGGGCAACCCCAGGGCTTCAACGAACAAACCTAATATGTTGCCATTTTTTGTTAATTCACTTTCTTCTACCAGGCCCAAATTGAGAAGACACACGAGACACAAGTGCTGATTTTTGTTCTGCGTACCTTTATTCTTTTCCCAAAAATAACTGCTGCTTTCTTTCCATCAAATGAGGAGATCGCAAGAAATAGTTTGTCTACACGTTCGATTTCATACTTTGGGACACCATTAAAGTTCTTTGATGCATACCTACGTATAAACGATATGATGGTAATGGTAGCGAGGTATCTAAAACAACAAATTTGCATCCCTGATCCTGTTTCGGATTCGAGCTCCATCATTTTCCACCAACAGAAGCTCCACCTGTGCTGTAATACCCTCTGGAACAGAGTTCTTCTTCATGGCAAGTTGATACAAGCCCAGAACTCAAAAAATACTCAGTCTGATATTGCGGTAGAGGCTTTTCAAAAAAACAAATTGTGGAGCAATTTTTGGGCTGGAGTGAATGAAATGAAAACAACTGTTTTATGTATAAATTTCATTTTTCTTTTTTCATTTCGTTGAACGACCAAATGGAATGACCATGGACAAAGTGAAAAAATACCATCGTACAAGCACGGTGTTGGCTGTTTGTAAAAAAAAAAAATTATTATTATTGGAGGCTTTAGTTGTTGTTGATATGATAATAGCTGCTCTTCTTCTAGTAGAGAGTTGTTCTTAAATGCTAAATGGTTTCCAAAAGAGGGAGCCTTTCATGAAAATTTCGTACTTTGAGTGTGGTTTTCGTAACCAACTACACCTCTAGGCTTCCAAGGTAGCGGACCACTTGGCATTGGTCGTCGCAAAGCTGCACGTATAGAATCCGTTCGACTGTGAGGCTACCTATACCTACAAAGATATTTATTTCTTTTGATTAGATATTATAGGTGGACACCTACTCATTTGTGTCTCCATAAGTTTTTTCAATCTGCTACCTAAATAGGAATAGATTTGAAATAAAAGTCTGCTTCATGGCTAAGTGTTAGCAGATATGTAACTAAATTAAGACACAGTTATATTGTATGTATTGTATGTTTCATAAAACGTATTGAAAGTTTTAGAGTAGATATGTAGATAGGGATAAATATCTTTGTAGGTATACATTAACCACAATTGTGTGAATTAATTCGCCATTTCAACCATTTTTCGAACGAACATAAGTATTGTAACGTGAACCCAACATTTTATACCAATTTCCTAATCGAAAAACGTTCAACCGAAAACACAACTGGCAACACTTTAATGGAATGGTATAAATGACAGGCGTTGCTTGTAAGCCAGTGTGTGTGAGTGTAGAGAGACAGACAGACAGAGAGTAGACAGCAAATGTGGAGACAATGTAGAAGTTACTGGAGAGTTCTAGATGGCGTGTCATTCGATATAAATAGCCCGCCCGAGGCAACCAGAAGTCAGTTTTGTTTATAGAGTGATAAAGTTAAGAGTAAATACAAGTGATAGTCCAAAAGTCGAGTTGAGTTCGAATAAAGTGTATATCGAAAGTAGATACTGAATAAAGTGGTAGAATTAATTGGTGTCATTGGTGTCAGAAGTGTAAATAAAACTTATTTGACTAGTAAAGTGTAAAAAAAAAAAAAAAAAAAGTAAAAAGAAAAATAATAATTATATACAGTGAAAATGGGTAAGTTGTTAGAAGAGCTCAACTGCACTGAGCTTAAAAGTGAGTTAGGTAAGCGAAATCTTTCTAGAGCGGGATCGAAAAATGAGCTCGTCCTGCGCTTGCGTAACTATTTGGAACAGCAAGGGGAAGACGTAAACACTTTTGTTTTTGAAACAGAAGTGGAAGAAGAGGAAGTAAGTGAAAGTGTAGATTTTTCTAGTATGATGAAACTTTTGTTAGAACAACGAAACGAGCAAAAGAAAGAACAGCAGAATGTTCTCGAACGACTCGAAGTACAACAAAAGAAGCTGGAAGAGCAACGAAATGAGCAAAAGAAGGAACAGCAGAATGTTCTCGAAAGACTCGAAGTACAACAAAAGAATCTGGAAGAGCAACGAAACGAGCAAAAGAAGGAACAACAGAATATTCTCGAAAGACTTGAGGCGCAACAGAATGTTTTGGAAGGTCAGAAAAACATTCTAGAAAGCAAATTGGGTAACATTGAGAAAAATGTTTGTGGCCTAGAAAAACGCATTGAATGTGTTGAGAAACGATTTTCCAAGCTTGAGAGTCAATGCGAAAGTCAGCTTGCCACTTTGGAGAAACGAATCGAAAACATGGCTAAGGAACTAGACCAGATGCGGAAAATGGAGCTACGGAAAACTTGTGGAGATTGTGTAAGGCAAAGAGAAGTACAACCACCAACATTCGACGGGCAGTCGTCTTGGTCAGTTTACAGGAGACAATTCGAGGCAGCTGCGACAACAAATGGCTGGGATGACAAAGACAAATACATAGCACTGACTCTTGCTCTTAGAGGACCAGCAGCTGAATTACTTCAAACTGTTCCAGCTGGTAAGAGCAACGATTTCAGTTCTCTCGTGGCAGCTATAGATAAACGCTTTGGTGATAGCCACTTGAAAGAAGTCTTCCGAGTCCAACTCAATAGCAGAGTCCAGAAAAGGGGTGAAAGTCTACAGCAGCTCCAAGCAGACGTCGAAAGACTGGTTCACCTGGCATACCCAGATGCTGGAGAAGAAATCATCAACCATCTGGCTGTTGAGTCCTTCGTTCGTGCCATTTCTGACAAACATCTTCAGAGATCTGTGCGAACTGCTAGAACACGAACTCTTTCTGAAACTCTAGAGTTTGCATTAATGATGGAAGCATCTGAGCAGGCTTCTCAAATGGTACATTGTCAAAGAGAAGCCGTATTCGAGGCTGGATCATGCCCAGGAATTAAGCTACAAAGGAACCAGCGGAACGGACTTGCCAGATGTTGGAATTGTAATAAGACGGGGCACTTACAGCGACAATGCCGGTTGCCTCCAATTAAAACTGAAACTGCTTGTCGACGTTGTGAAGTCCAAGAAAATCAATCCGCGAGCTGTAGAGTAAGACCGCAGACTTATCAATACCGAATTGGACATCAGGTAGAAAACCCCCAATGGAATTGCTGGCGGAAAGTAGAGACCAAGACTCAGCGGATAAGAATGGAACCCATGTTCGAATGGAACAAGGAAGAATTGAGGTCTGCTCAAAAGAAGGATCCAGACATCGGACCGATTCTCAAATGGAAAGAGAACAACACGAAACCTGACTGGAACGACATTTCTGACCAAAGCTCTGTTGTCAAAGCCTATTGGGCGCAGTGGGACTCGCTTCGCGTGCAAGAAGGCGTACTCCAGCGCAAATGGGAATCTCCTGACGGTAAATCTTTTGTAATGCAGCTTATTGTTCCTCAATCGAAAATCAAAGAGGTTTTACAAAAGATGCATAGAAGCCCTACAGGAAGCCACCTGGGAGTCAACAAGACGCTGGAGAACGTGCGAAAACGCTTTTACTGGCTGCATGTTAGAGGTGACGTGGAGAAGTGGTTCCGAAATTGTTATGTCTGTGATTCAAACATAGCGGTGAGTAGGCTTACAGATAGATTTAATAGAACAGGGACATGGGCCACAGCCTACAGCGACCGGATGAAGACACGGTACGACACAAAAGCGACAACTGCAGGATTCCAAGCAGGAGATCGTGTGTGGCTTTATAATCCTCATCGTCAAAAGGGATTGTCACCGAAACTTCAGCAAAACTGGGAAGGTCCTTATACTGTAGTCACGAGGATTAACGACGTGGTTTACCGCATCCAAAGAGGACTAAGAGGCAAGTTAAAAGTAGTTCATTGTGACAGGCTGCATCGATATAGTGGCGAGGCTGCAGATGGAATTATTCGGGACGAACAATCCTAAGGAGGGGGCAGTGTAACGTGAACCCAACATTTTATACCAATTTCCTAATCGAAAAACGTTCAACCGAAAACACAACTGGCAACACTTTAATGGAATGGTATAAATGACAGGCGTTGCTTGTAAGCCAGTGTGTGTGAGTGTAGAGAGACAGACAGACAGAGAGTAGACAGCAAATGTGGAGACAATGTAGAAGTTACTGGAGAGTTCTAGATGGCGTGTCATTCGATATAAATAGCCCGCCCGAGGCAACCAGAAGTCAGTTTTGTTTATAGAGTGATAAAGTTAAGAGTAAATACAAGTGATAGTCCAAAAGTCGAGTTGAGTTCGAATAAAGTGTATATCGAAAGTAGATACTGAATAAAGTGGTAGAATTAAATTGAAAAGTAGAGTTTTATTTTTGCGAACTAACCGCACGTTACAGTATGTAGGGTAAACTGTCCCACAGTGAACCAATTTCCGCTTAACTTGATGTAGCATTTGAACTACTGGTCTATGAACAGGAAATCTTCAATGTGCTTAAAGTTTAATATTCTGACTTTGTATTTCACCATAGAAATGTTAGAATACATCAAGCAAAATACTTCATTTTGAGCTTTCAAAAGTACGCCAAAATTGGTTCAGTGTGTACCAGGGGGTGTACACAGTGAACCAAGGGGTATTACACAGTGAGCCATTACTATATCGAGCCCTTCCCGCAAAATTATCGTAAGCGACATTTTAAACAAAATGGTTTTTTTATACAATTCAAAAATTTACATTGTTTCGCAATTTTCTGCATTTTTAGTTTTACATTATAACTGTTTTACGACAAGTTACAGCGAAATAAACTGGTACTTTTCCTTTGAATGCTTGTGATACAAACAAATAAAAAACGTCTTCCTGTAAAACTTTCTTTTTGTCGCTTACGATAAAATTGCGGGAAGGGCTCGATATATTCAAAAAATATTTGCAAAAAATCTTTAAAAAAGAAGAAAACGTAAAAACTTTCTCTGAAAAATTAAAACCGAAATCATTTGATTTATTAGACATTTTTATTTCGTTCTACGAACATTTATTGATTTTTTGGAAAAAAAAAATTTTTTGAAAAAAAAAAATTTAAGACTTTTTTCTTTCTACTTTTACTCAAAAACTATGAAAAAAAAATAAATAAATTAAAAAGTAAAAAGGAACAACAGAAAAAAAAAACAAACACAATCCTTCACGTATTGTTCTTGCAAACTAAAATAACAAAATAATCAAAAAAAAGTAAAAAAGCACTTTTAAAGTAAAATAAACATATGAAAATATAGGTAGGTATATAAATATATCGATGGACTCAAACTATTATTATGGATATGGAATCCTGAACCATGAAACCATGGTTCACTGTGGGACTTGATGCACTGGTTCACTTGTGGACATAGTGACTTTTTCTAAGAAAATATTAAAATAAAAAAAACTATTGCACATATTCAACTTTTATGCTGTTTTATATACATGAAAATAACCAACAAAACATATGTAATGAAACCACATCACTTCATAAACCACTTTTAAAATTAAGAAACAAACAAAAACCACAATTTCTAGTTTGCTCACCTGCCAAATTCACTTTTCCATGCGCACAACCGACACCGGCTAGAACACAACTTCAACTTCAGGATGTACTCAAAAAAGATTAAAATGCGGGTGTTTCTCTATCTTTTTTTCTTTTCTATCTTGGAATGGGTGGGAGAAAATTGGAATGGTTCACTGTATCTGCTGGCTCACTGTGGGACAGTTTACCCTACGCCTTTTAAAATGTTTTTTTTTTTCAATCACTTAAATGCATTGCACTACCTACATTTCATAACGCACACACTCACATGTTATTATTTAAGAAGCAAATCATACAACACCTAAAGTCTTAAAAAATGGTGGCACAGTCAAACTCCATATTCATTAATGAAAACAAAGTTACAACCCATCAATAACGGTACTGGTATGCTACCTGTAACCCAGAACCACACTGGAATGTTTTGATGTTCTGACATTCCAACGAGTACATGCAAAAGAAAACAACGTGAGAAAAACTTTTAAAAACAAATTCGAAGTCTGGATGAAAGGCTAGCAAAATGCTCGACAAATTGCTTCTAAATAACCAGGAAAGTATGAAGTGAAATTTCACAAATAAACACATATTATTACAGCAAGGTGTTATTATTATTATTCCAACAAAAAGAAGATTCAACAGGCCCGCATTCAAACTATCAACAAGAAAAAAATCGTATGGTAGGAGGGTCTATCTCCCTCCGTTTAGCCGGGAGGGGCAATTTTATAAAAAGATTGACTTACTTTTGAAAAAAATTCTAAAAA
The DNA here is from genome assembly GCA_914767635.1 of Melanostoma mellinum. Classification (NCBI taxonomy): domain Eukaryota; kingdom Metazoa; phylum Arthropoda; class Insecta; order Diptera; family Syrphidae; genus Melanostoma; species Melanostoma mellinum. Next base: position 183,550,555 of record OU612060.1, read on the forward strand.
ACCAACTAAGCCATTTACTACCACATACTTCAATGTTTTTGAAAGCTAATACTAACATTTTAGTTCAAGTTAATTTAGTGAATAGTTTAAGAATAATCAAGTCTCCTTATAAGTTTAAATCTAACCTAAGTATGGAACTTTGCTGTGAGTATAAACTTACAGCAGACATGAGGAATGAGGATTGCTCCAAAAAGAGCTCAAACTATAAACAAACTGTGAGAATCAAAGCAGCAGTAAGGCATAACTGAAAGAAACCCCATACTGCGCAAGCTTTTAACAGTTTGCTCATAGTTTGAGTTCTTTTTTTTTTAACAAAACGAATGAACTTCTTTTGAAAAATTCTTTTAAAACAATGACCACTTACCCAACCAATCAATTAGCCACCTAACCGCCCAGTTATTCAACCAGAAACCAAACAAAAGAGAACAGAGAACAACATTTTTTTAAATTTAAAACTTGAATATTTATTGAAATTTATTTTTTTTGTTTTTTTATATTACATATAAGAAAAAATAGGAAAAATTATTAACAAAACAAAATTTTTTTTATTGTTTTTACATTCATAGATTATAGATAAGATACAGAGCTTGTTCCAACAAGAGCTCAAACTATCGCCAAACTCACCAAATTCACACTTCTAACAGTTTGCTGATAGTTGAGCTCTTTTTGGAACAAAACTTTTATTTAAAATCATTATTTTTATGTATTTTTTTAACAATCTTAATTGAAATCTCATTTACTTAAAATAGATACATACATTTATCAAACATAAAACATAAATAACGTAAACATTGTACAAAAATATCTAACAAAATTTGTAACAAACAAAATGTTTATTTAGGTAACATCAAAAATATAGTTATTAAACAAAAACCAGTCTAAACCTCAGTTTGTTCGTTGCCGTCTTCTACTTTCTGAGTTTGTGTACCGTCATCGTCAACCCCATCATTGTTACCACTATCTTCAGCCATTAATATCCTGTCGACCGCTAAGTATTTGTCGCTCCCAACGTCTGATAGGCTTGTATATGCTCTCGAACTGATAGGAGGTATTAGCAATTCCTCGCTATCCCAATGATTGAACGTCTGGTTCACATAGAGATACTTCATCTCTGGCTCTTCGTTTTCCGTGTTGGGGTCAGTATTGTAGTAATTCTCTATGTCAAATTCGTCGTCTGCTTCATATGCTTCATATCCCTCGTCATTGCATTGCCTATAATAAAAATCAGAATTAACAAAATTATTATTATTTATATCTTCATCTTCTTGTGTGCCGGTTTCGGAGTCGTTGAATTTTTTAGATTCAACACAGGTTTCGGCGTCGATGAAATTTTTAGATTCCATACAGGTTTCGGCTTCGTTGAAATTTTTCGATTCCACACAGCAGCAGCAAAAAACAATTTTCACTGCCTCCCAGTATGCAGCCAAGTCTGTAAGAAATAAAAAAATATATTAGTAACCTATGGGATAAAGATAAAGATTAACAAACAGAAACAAACAAACATAAAAATCTTTGATTGTGTTGACTGTCCTTCAGAAAAGTGGATACAACATATCTAAAAGACACAAAAAATTTAAAGATTCCAGCAGAAGTCAAAACAAGTTACCAGATTTTTTCAAAACGAACCAAGCAGCTGATTTTCAATAAGTTCATTGATTTAGGTCCCAACTGTTGGTACCATTTTAGTTCTGAGGCTTTTTCAAACAAACAATTGATTGGAAATCATTTCACTCAGCCGATGGAAAAAAAAGTAAAAAATAAGAAACAAACGTATTGTGAATTTATTTCAAAAAGATTTATTTGTCAAAAATTAATTATGAGTAGGGGTACGTAAATTTCGTTTTTACGAAATAGATGCGATTAAAGCGAAATCTGCATTTTATTTGCGATAAAAGCGAAATTTTGAAAATTAAATACTTTCGCACTTTTATCTTACGCACTTTTATGTTGATCAGACGCGCTAACATATTTTATTTTATTAAAACTCTTTTTAAAACAGACAGAGCTTGGATAAATTGTTGGTACCCATGCGGCCAAATCCAACAAATGAGTGCTACAAGCACATTGGCAGATTATTTTGTCCATCGGAAGCAGCAAATATGCCCTCCTATTCTGTCAATTCAAATTCTATAGTGGAAAGCTTCGCAAAAATTCCGTTTCTCAAAAGTGTACTACAAAAAGAACTAATTGACGGATACTTTCATTTCCACAGACAATTAATGCAAGTCTTAGTGGCATCAAAATCTTGCTACCCTGGATTTGCAAAAGCAGCTATTCAATGTTTTAATTGCCCTGTCAATAGTGTTGATGCCGAGAGGTACTTTAGTGTCTACAACATTGTCGTAACTGATCGCAGGCAAACAATGAAAGATGAAAATGTAGAAATTATAACAATGCTAGCCTTTAATTGAGTTTTTAACACCGTACTTTTTTTGCGAAATAAATGCGAAATTTTCTATTTTGGGTTTTTTTAAATGCGAAATCACGATTTTTTATTTGCGAAATTTACGTACTCCTAATTATGAGAAATTATTTTCTTTCAGCAAATCAATATTTGGAGCTCTTAAACATCCGAAATCGTTACCGTGCCATGGCTTTCCAAGTTGTCGAAGATAAAAAGAGAAACCAAAGATGTCTGCATTGAACTAAAAGAAAATATCTATACACAAGCAAGTGAAACGGTGATTGTTAGCACGCTCAAGAGGTGCTCCGCACTTCTAAAAGGATCAAATCAGTCAGTTTTAAAAGTGAGACAAAAAAAAATACATTCTTTCCCCATTAAAAGACAAACATATACACAGAAATTTTTAAATTTGTAATTTATTATTAACAAAAAAACCAAAATTCATATACAAATAAATCATTCATTCAACTTACATTTTGTTACTTTACCCATCACGATTCTTTCCTTGAAAAAATGTTCAAATACGCTCCTTGACTTTAGCTTTCAAAATTTCTAGAAATTTCACCTTTCTTTCTTGGTTTTATATTTCTTTTCGAATTTTTTTCTTCCGCTTAAGTTTGAGCTGCTGTTCAGTTTAGTTTCAGTTTAAGTTTGAGCTGCTGTTCAATATGTTATATGTTTGATATTTTTTCAATAATTTTTTTTAGTTTAGTTTAGTTTATTTTCTTTTTTTCGATGATATATGTACATAAATGTAAGTACAATTTTTACAATAACCAAATTAACAAAAATAATAGATAGATTAAAATAAACATTTGAAATGAAAGAAAACATTTAAGATACAATCTGTTGTCTTAAGACAAGTGACGAAAGTATCGCGCAGAAAAATTAATCATAAAAATAGCAAGACTCTGTGCACATAATTATTCAACAAGTGTTGTGGGTTAGTTAAATGCAGAAATTATAATAAATAAAATAAGAAATAAAAATAAAAATGAGAGAGAAGAGGAAAAAAGAAATAATTAAGTAACAAATAGGAAAAAGTTAAAATAAAAAAAACAAGATTGGTTGTATGAGACGATAAACATTTAAACTAAAACTCTAATTAAGCCATAAATTTCATCGAAATCAAAGTTAAAAAGCTATTCTTCAACTTTCACACTGAAAGCACTGCTATGAAGGGTATCATGGAGTATAAATATAAAGAATGCCAATAGGTCTGCGGTTGAACTTTCGCATAAGTATAATACTGGGCGAATATTACCTGACAAAGCGGTTGATGTTATTGAAAAAATTCTGTCTCAAATATTGCAATACAATATTGTTGTTAAATAATGAACCTTGTTGTTCGAGGTTGAATACGATAATAAATTTAATATAAAATTATAATTGACAACAAATTATAAACAAAAAAAAAATAAATTACAAACAAGTAAATTACTCGTACAGTAATTATTTTTTTTAAACAAATATTAGCATTTATCTTGATCTTTCTTGTTGGTTTACAACACTTAAACATACTCTTTTCGGGATCAATTTTAGAAATAGGAGCCTTATATGAAGATGATGGACTTCTTTCATTCGAAACATTGCCACATTCTAAGTCCTCAGGTGCCATATAGTCGTCGTCGATATTAAACTCTTCATCACTTTCGCTTACATGCACGGTAACGTCATTTGTTAATGGCTTGCTCCATTCGAAGTAAACACAAAATCCAATTTCCTGGTTGTCCGTTGCGAATTCCCAAAAAATACATTTGCCATTTGAGTTGGTCCGAACACGAACCTGGAAAAAGATCATAAGTTTTAAGTAAATGATAATATTCTTTTTGATTTTCACTTACAGTTTCGTGTCACCGTGGTCAATATTTATGACGCCATCTCCACGGCCAGCAGCAACTACCACATTTTAGCTAGACTAATCGTCACACAGCCTTAGTTGTCGGAATCGTTTTTCCGTTCAGATGCTAGCAATTGTTTGGAGTCTAAGGATCCTGGTTCTTTTGCTTTAACATTCTGCAAAATGTTTGGCGATTTGGTATTTGAGTGCAAGTGCAATTGTTGCATGTACTGGTGGTAGTGCTCTTTTTGTACATAATTGACATACCTATAAGTATCGCTTGTTGCTCAGGACTCAGGACGAGAAATTTACTACACCAGACTTAACATTGGCTAGCAAGAAACTCGATTTGTTCCTGGAATTACACTTTATACTTGAAAACCTCTTAAACTCTTCACATTAAATGATTCAAATACTTACATACATGAGATGTTAGAATTTTAGCTGTATCCAGAAGAGCACATCCACTTTCGTTTGGAAGTCCTCACCAACAATTTTAATTTTTATTCTTCATTTATCTTAAAATTTGCACTTAAGTCATCTCATATGCCAAATACATAGTGCTAATAAATTGCTAAATCGTGTTGATCGAGCCTTTATAGACTTGTGAAAAAAACACCCCTTTTGTTATTATTAAAAAAAAAAAAAAAAAACTAACATAAATAAAATTCATATACAAATAAATCATTCATTCAACTTACATTTTGTTACTTTACCCATCACGATTCTTTCCTTAAAAAAATGTTCAAATACGCTCCTTGACTATAGCTTTCAAGATTTCTATAAATTCCACATTTCTTCCTTGGTTTTATATTTTATTTTGAATTTTTTTCTTCCGCTTAAGTTTGAGCTGCTGTTCACTTTGATATTTTTTCAATAATGAAATATTATTTTATGAGAATGGCTTATTCATATAGAGGATTTGAAGTTTAATAAAATTTCAGTCTGAGCTACTTTGGTTTTAAGAAAATCAAAAACAGCAAGTTAGCAAAATGGGGTAGACCTACACTAAACATCTTCACCTCCAGCAACTGATGAACACACGTGAACACTATTTGTTTTAACGACTTAGCTGGACAAGCCGAATTGACAAAATGATACCCGAGCAGTTGCTTATACCGATGACTTGCCGTTACGACAATGGCATAATTTGCAGCTAATCGAGTTTTAACTAGTTCGTCGTCTTCCAACCCTATTATATCTTCTGTATTAGGTGAGTTTTTGAAGATGTTTCATCTAAGTAGACATATCACACAATTAAGAGCAGTTTCTGGTAAAACTAACAATTTGAACTTTAAAGCATTAAAAAATTCCTTGTGAAATCCAGGCCAAGAAGGCCAATTTTTAGTAAAGCGAGTTAACTTTTTTTTGAATGGCAAAGTTGAATTGTGTTGTAAAAAGTTATACGCGTTTGGTGCTATGAAATATATTCTAAGAAAAAATTTTTTAAATTCGTTAGAGTACCTCCACCCTTTCTGATTTTTTTTTAAATTTAAAACGTGAGTCTCAACAACTCGAGAAAGCTCTACAGGCAAAATATTTCTAATCTTTTCTTAATTCAAAGCTTCTGAATATCTATCACATTTCAAAACCTCAATTTCCTTTTTTAATGAATCACACTTTTTTATAAATATAATACCTCTTCTGATTCCGTGTAGTTTGTCTGCGTCGATCTATGCTCTTTGGATATTCCTGATGTTCCTGCTTCAATAGGAATGTCTACAAATTTTCCAGCTTGAACTACCTCGTGTCAATGCTCATCTGATTCCAAGTATTCCATTGAAACGTTGATGGTTTCAGCAATTTGGGCTTCATATTCTTTAGGTGTTCCTATGAATAGAGAAATGTTATTAAAATTTTGTTATTTCGCATATTGGTGTATCAATAATATTTAAGTTGGGCATAGCCGAAGTTCTTAAGCGAGACTTTGAAGCGGAATACATATCTTGTGAAAAATGCCTTCCGCATACTCTGAAGTCCTGAGAAATTTTTCTGTTTACCAAGCTAGGTTTTTGAATGGCAGTTAGCCATTTTGTTCTTCTAAAAAAATTTATATTATATTATTATTATATTATATGTATTTATAATCCCATTCCAAAATATGTCTAACTTTGGACAGCTCTTAGAACAGTGTCCGACTCCAAATCGTATTTATAAACACTTTCATCGCTCTAAGGAATGTCTAACTTTAGACACCGAAAGAAACAAGCAAACGTATTGTGAATTTATTTCTTAAGATTTATTTGTCAAAAATTAATTATGAGAAATTATTATATTTGGAGATCTAAAACTAACACCCGCAATCGTTACCGTGCCATGGCTATCCAAGTTGTCGAAAATAAAAAGAGAAACCAACGATGTCTGCATTTAACTAAAAGAAAATATACACAAGCAACTGAGACCGTGATTGTCAGCACGCTCAAGAGGTGCTCTGCACTTCTAAAAAGACCAAATCAGTCGGTTTTAAAAGTGAGACAACAAAAAATACATTCTTTCCCCACTAAAAGACAAACATATACACAGACATTTTTAAATTTGTTATTTATTATTAACCTAGATGACCTACTATTTTTCCATCAGCTTTTGACTGGCTTTATAGATGCTCCTTTACTTGCTCTCGTCCATAGGTTTTAACTACCGCGGAGGATCTCACCATTGGGTAATTGGAGTTTATTCATTGCCCCCATCATAGAAGCAATTACGGCATGAATGAGCCGCTATTGCGCATGAGTAGATTATACAATACTAACTCCCTACTTTTAGATTTCAACATAAATAAATATACATAGTTTAAAACAAAAATTTAAAACCAGTGCTCCTCATGCATGATTTTTGTTCAATGTTTTTTAGTTTATTGTCCTTCAAAATATTTGTAGTTAATACTTTGTTTTATTTCTAGCAGTTTTGTTTAATTATTATTGTATTTCATGTTAGGTGTTCTATATTGTATGTCACTATTTGTATTTTTTTTTTTCATATACATATATTTTCTATACGTTCTTTTTGTGCTGGTGCTGGTGTTTTCTAACCTCTAACACTTACATTTATGATGAAGAGCGTAGATAAGTACGTAGAAATGAGCTTGCTCTGAGCTTCATTCGACTTAGTCTCTGAGATGCAATAAATTAACAAAAAAACCAATTAACATAAATAAAATTCATATACAAATAAATCATTCATTCAACTTACTTTTTGTTACTTTTCCCATCACGATTCTTTCCTTGAAAAAATGTTCAAATACGCTCCTTGATTTTAGCTTTCAAGATTTCTATAAATTCCACATTTCTTCCTTGGCTTTATATTTTATTTTGAATTTTTTCTTCCGCTTAAGTTTGAGCTGCTGTTCAGTTTTATATTTTTTCAATAATGAAATATGATTTTATGAGAATGGTTTATTCATATAGAGGATTTGAAGTTTAATAAAATTTCAGTCTGAGCTACTTTGGTTTTAAAAAAATCAAAAACAGCAAGGTAGCAAAATGGGGTAGGCCTACACTAGACACACATATTTTTTGTAATCTCATTTACAATTTGCAAGTGCAATGGTGCGAGATGCAAGTGCATTTCCAAAGTGCAAGTGCATTTTGACGGTGCAAGTGCTATAGGGTAAATATAAAAAAAACTTACGATTTGATTCTGGTTCCGATGTTTTGTGCGCACAAAGCCTCGTTCCAACAGGTACTCGTTTTTGGTCTTGGTAGCTCGTTTTGCTGATGAATTTTCGCTATTCACTTGCAACCTTATGCACTTAGTAAATTTTTCTTTTCTTTGCTTATTATTTAAACTATTTAAAGACATATATATATACATACATATAGGTAATCCCATATGGTTAGACAGTTTCTTGTAAATAAAAATCAAAGCGCATAGGCAAAAAGGTAAACACAAATTCTAATTCCATTGTAGGACCCCGTTACGGTGACGTAGGAATCGGATTCGAACAGCAAAGCAGTGACATAGAGTGTCTAGACTCTGGAGGAAGTCAGTGCGATCGGGTCAATGCTTTAAAGAGTGTCCGAATCAGGATTTTTTTTGAAGTGTGACTTATCTAAGATACAATTGTTGAGTTCAGCTGCTATTGGCGTAGTAGAATTGCTCAGTGGAAGGCCGGTTACCGGTGAATAAGTAGGGGGTGAACCTAGTATATGTATATACCTACCTGTTATTTTAAGAGAGTCTCGCACCATGTGCAAATTGGGTTACGTAATGAATTTCACCCGCACGTGTTGACCTTGATTTTTCTGCAGAGAGTGAAAGAGCACGTGAATTTTATCTTTAATTGATTAATAAGACTTTTTCTTTTTAAATATATTCATAACTTTATTTTTCACAACTTATGAGACCTAGTGTTTAAGAGAGGAGTCCACTTCTACTACTGACCACCATCCAGTCACTTTCTTGATCATGAACCCATTCGCATCTTTGGTGGTCGATACTCAAACAGTCGTATCGTTTTATGATATTATAAACAAAAGTGGCAAACTGCTTAGTTTGCGGTTTGTCAACGGAAAGTATCGTTTATCAAATGACTTTATAAACAAAGACACATTTTGCTTAGTTGCAAGTTGGTGTGGTCTTTTGAAATATTATTCTGATACTCTTTTATTTACATAACAAAGTGTTTCGTTGCAACTTATTCTTTTATGATTATATAACTCCTCCTCTCTTAAAGTAAAGATTCTCCTGAATCTTATTTAATATAAATTTTAACATATATTTATAGTTACTTTATGAAAAGAATATAATTGATTGTTTAACAAAAATCAAGATTTATTCTTAATATTATATTGATAATTCAATTCCCAATTCCTTAAGGAATTCATCTTCTTTCTTCTGTGGTTTAATGTTTTTTATATCTATTTTACTTAAATTGATTTCTTCAATATTATCTGAATTTACTTTGGTAGTTTTAAAAGGTAGTACCGTTTCAAAAATTTTGATTTTCTTACCATAATACAAAATTATTATAATCACTATTATAACAAGTACAAAAACAAAGATTGAACATGCATAATTAATATTTTTATGTGTTTTTAGTTCCTCAATCTGTTTTATGTTGTCTACATTCGTTGTTATTATGTCTTCTAAAGTAATTTTTGGAATAAATGTCACATTATTATTTGTAACAGGAAAGATAAATTTTTCACTGTAACTATTTCTTTTGTTATTGAAAAAGTGATTTAACATTTCGAAAGAGCAATTGTTGAAGTGTATTAAATAATTTTTATTTAGAATTGTATTTCTGGAATTACAATTTTGTTTTAAATTAACATTGTTTCCATTCTTTAGAATGATAGTCTCTTCGTCTATTTTTAGAATTTCAACATTTTTGTTAACGATAGTTTTACAATTATTGTTAACGACACAGTTTTTACTTAATTTAAATTCATTTAATGTATTCTTTTCATTGTAAGTGTACGTTTGATTACTAAAATCAATTACTGATTCTATTTCCTGATCGATTTCTCTCATTTCTTTATTAGGTATTGGAATAATGTTCCTAACTTGAATCTTTAAAAACTCTTTTGGAACTTTTAATATAAATAATAAAAGATTGTTTTTGTATTCTACAACAGCAGTTCTGAGAAATTTGAGTTTGTTTAAATCTATTTTATATGTTTCGATCTCTTCATTAGTTAAGATATTTGGATGAATTAAACCATGTTGAGCAGACACAACATTGTCTTGAATATTTTCTATCAAATTTCTAAGCAAATTTAATTGTATAGTTTTATCAAAATATACCGTTTGAAGAACTACTTTTTTTAATACTTGGTCTACTGAATTAAGGCTGTTTATCCAAAGTTGTCGTTCATTGAGTATGTTCTTTTTAATAAGCTCTATTGATTTGTTAAAGTATTCATTTACTTTGACCTGTTGATTTAATACAGTAATAGTGTTATGTAGATTAGATTCTACTAAACCTAAATGGTTAGTTATATCTTCTTTATCAATGTCATCCATTGTTCCGAATAAGAAATTTGCTGTTCTTCCAACTATATTTATTAATCCTCGTTTATATCTACGATTTTCTTTGGGAACTAAAGTATGTAATTTATTTCTTAAGACTTCTATTTCGTTTAAGATTATTGTTTGATGATCAGTATACAAAGGTCCGGTATTATTTTCAATTTCATTTAAAACATCAACTATATCACTTGGATTAATTATGTGAACAATTAAATCGGATTTGATAACTATGTCTTCAAGTTTACCATTGATTTCTATGTATCCGTTTTGATCTAATATTGGTTGAACATTAATCGTTGCTGTTATGAGGTTCAGGTTGTTCACCAGCAATAATATTAGGATTACCTGCAAATTTATATTTACGTTTAATATTTGTCGAATGAATATTATCTAAACGTGCAAATCTATACTTTGGTTCTTCCTTATGTCTTACAGCTTTGTAGTTTTTGATATATGCCTTTTCTCTATTTTCTATATATTCTTCCCTTCCTTTGTTAACTTTATTTAACAAATTAGTTTTTGTTTTCAAAATATTGTTCCTAATTTTATTGTGATCTACTATGTGGTTTTGTACCTCAGTTGGAGAATATTTGATCGTACTATGTATGCGACTATTATATGTCTTAACTGCTAATTGTATTATTCTTCTTGTTGACAACTCTTTCTGTTCTTGTTTAATAATTCTAAATATTTCAACAATACTGCTGTGAAATCTTTCTACATCAGCATTTCCCGTATGGCTATTTGGCTTTGTGTAATGAACTTCAATACTTTCCTTGCTTAAATATTCTTTTATTATTATTGTTTTAAACTCATTATCTGCTATGATTTTAACTGGTTTTCCTATTCTTGTAAAATGTTCTTCTAGAGTTTCTAACAATGTACTTGCATTTCTATCACTAAGATAGTACGCAAAACCGAATTTTGAAAATTTGTCAATTATGGTTAAGAAGTTATGCTTCATAATTATATACGTGTCAATATGTATTATTTTATTTATTGTGTCGGGTGTTTCAGTTAAATGAAAAATATCTTTAATTGGTTTTCTATCATATTTCACTTCATTACATCGATCACAATTGTTTATAACTCTCCAAATGTAATCAAGAATCTTCGGAAAATAAATTTTATATTTAATATTCTGATACGTTTCATTGATTCCAGAGTGGTAACTTTCTCTTGTATGGTATAAAGCTATTTGTTTTATTAATTCTTCTTCTGTTTTTATGTTTTCTGCTCTGTATGTACATCTTATAAATTTAACAGTTTTACTACTGGAATAAATTTCTCTGACAATTTTTTGAAAAATATTATATTCACTATCATTTAATTCAGTAAATATACCAACAGTTCCTTTCAGGTTTTCTAGTTTAAGTATATCTGCACACTTATTAAAGTCTCTTTGTTCAAAATAAATAATTTTGTTTCCATGGATTATTTCCATATCCAAAAGTTTTTCTTTGATTAATATTATCTGACATCTATATTTATTTATAATTTCTTCCTTAATTGGAATGTAATCTAGTAAACTTTCTGCGGCTGAATGTATTGTAACTAATTCATCTGTAAAAATACTATCATTCGAACATTTTGTTGCATTTGCTTCACTATATTCAGAATCTGAATCTGAATCTAGTTCTTCATTGTTAATATCTATTTCTGTACCTGTTTCAATTGATTTCAGATCATTACAAGTTTCTTCTTTTATTCTCGATAAAAAATCTGCTACCTTATTGTCTTTCCCTTTTAAATAATCTATTGTGTAATCATACGCATTTAATTTTATTAACCATTTTTGATGCCTAACAGATAGATCCTTTCCTTTGTATTTTGTTACTAAATATTTCAACGGTAAATGGTCACTAAGAATGTGAAATTTTCTGCCGTAGAGGTAAGGTCTAAAATATCCTAGAGCCCATACCACAGCTAAAAATTCTTTGTCTGTAGTTGAGTAATTTCTCTCGTGTTTATTGAGAGTTCTAGATGAATAGCATATAGGATGATTGTCTTGTGTTAGAACAGCTCCTAAAGCATAATCAGAAGCATCAGTTATTACTGTAAATGCTTTGTCAAAATTTGGATACTGTAAAATGGGATGATGAGTTATTATTTCCTTTAATTTTTCAAATGAATTAATATAGTTTGGATCTGATGTATTAATCTTCGTATCCTTTCTTAGGTACTTAATCATTGGGTGTGCAACTTGTGCATAGTTTTTGATAAACTTTCTGTAGAACCCTGTGATTCCTAAAAAGCTTTTTATCTCAGTTTCAGTCTTAGGTAACTTTAATTCTCTTATCACTTTAATTTTTTCTGGGTTTGGTCGTAATCCTTCTTTAGTTAACATGTGACCTAGGAATGCCGTTTCTTTTTTCATGAAACTACATTTGTCTATCTGTATTTTCAGATGATTTTTATCTAAAACCTCTAATATCTCTTTAATATTATTTATGTGTTCTTGTAACGACACACTAAAAATTAAAATATCATCCATGTAAACAATACATGATTTATTTATGAAATCCCTCAAGATTTCGTTCATTAATCTCATGAACGTTGCCGGAGCATTTTTTAAGCCAAATGGCATTCTAATGAATTCGTATAAGCCATGTGGTGTAACAAATGCTGTCTTTTTCCGGTCTTCTTCCCTAACCATGATTTGGTGATAGCCTTTCGCCAAATCCAAAGTCGAAAAGTATTGGGCTTTCCCCAATTTGTCTAGAATAGCATCTACTTTCGGAATAGGATACTTGTCATCCTCCGTGATGTCATTTAATTTTCTATAATCGATAACAATTCTATATTTTTGCTTTCCTGAATTATCGATCTTTTTCGGTATTACAATCAAAGGACTTGTATATTTAGAATAACTCTTCCTAATAATTCCTTGCCTTTCCATATCGGTTATTTGCTTTTTCACCTCTCCTTCGTATTTTTGAGGATATCTATATATTTTTGAGTTTATTTGTCTGTCGGTTGTAGTATTAATTTCATGTTCTATAACATGAGTGTGTGTTAGTATATCGCCTTCCTTGAAAAATAAATGCTTAAACTTTTGTAATAGCTTTTCCAACGCCAATTTTTCTTCTGCACTTAAATGGTCAGTTTCTATTATGTCTGTATCAAATATAACTTCAAGAATTGTAATCCTATTAAATGGATCTTCTTGAAATCTAATATTTTGCCCGTTTATAACTACTGTATGATTTTCCATATCAACTTTTGCGTTAGTATATCTCAATATATCTGTGCCTATAATGAATTGATATTTTCTATCTGTAACGAAATGGTGTACTTTCCATTTAACCATTGCTCCTTTTGGAAGCTTAAATTCTGAAGGACAACTTGTGTGAACTTCAGCACTAAATGCATCTTTTTTATTTATTGTTGAATATGAAACTTTTGCGATTTTAATTTTATTGAAGTCTTTCACTTTTGAACTTATCAAGCTAACATTTAATGCCCCTGTGTCTACTAAAGCTAAGTATTGTTTATTGTCGATTGTAATTTTTATTATGGGAGACCTGTATTCCTCCCCGGATTGATAAAAAAATTTCCTACTTCGATATTATCTGCATTATCTTGAGATGAATTTTCTTGTTGCACCAATTGATGATTATTTGATTGCCTTCTCTGAGAACTATTCTTAACAGATATGTGATCCACCTCCATTGGAACCACAGCATTTTGACCTTGATTATTAGAATTACCATAATTTCCAGATTGATTTCTATAGTGATTACTTTGATTTTGGGAATTACTTCCTCTCAGATATTGGTACTGATTACTATTATTATTATTTCTATAATAGTTACTATTGAAATTTCCTGATTGTCTTTGATAGTTATTACTTTGGTTATAATTGTTGCCTGTTCTTTGGAAACGAGTATTTTGATTAAAATTGCTTTGAAAAGTTCTATTATTATTTTCTCTGACATTTGGAACGCTTGATTTGTTATGATTGGAAGTTCTAAAATTTGTTTTAAATTTATTTAAATTTTGTGTTCTTTTTGCGAAATTATTATTTTTGTTTTCAAAAATCCTATATTCATTTCTAATGCAATTATCTTCAAAATCTACACGGTCTAACTCATCCACAATATCTTGAAAAGTATTCTTTTTTTTAATAGCATAAGCTAACGTACCTTGTGTAATTCGTTTAGTGGTATTAACCAATAATGATTCTACTCCTGTCAAATCTATATTTTCTGTGTCTTTATAATACAATCGAAGCTCTTCAGCTTTATTCTTATATGTGTGTAATTTTTCTAATAAATCACTTACCGAATGAACTTTTATATTGGAAATTTTATAGTATAAATCTTCAGGCATATACTCCGGTTTGTACTGTTGCTTCAATTTGGTTTTGATAATCTGCCAATCCTCAATGTCGCTTATGTTGATTACTGCTCGTTTTGCTTCTCCTTGGATTTTCTCTAGAAAAATTGTTGCTACTGCTAATCTCTTATTTGGGCCCTCTTCGAGTCGGTTTAAGTAGTATTCCACGGCTTGTATGAAAGCTGCTACTTGTATATTTTTTCCACTGAATGGTGTTAGATGCTTAATTTCTGTTAGTGTTCTTTCTCGCACTGATGCAGGATTAGATAGTATATTTGCTTGTACTCTAACAAGAGTGTTTAACACTGCTTGTGTTTCTTGAAGAGCATGTACAATTCCCTCCATTTTAGATAAAGGTCTTTATTTTTTTTTTTCAAGAAATAAAAATTATAAAATAGTTCACTGTTACTTTATGTGTCGCGAATTCGAGTTTATTTCAATGAAATAATTTCACACTTTTTATTAAAAACGTATTTTTGGAGTTAGATTCTACCACGACTGCGCCAATTATATCTTTCGTTGATTAATATAAAAGACTTTTTCTTTTTAAATATATTCATAACTTTATTTTTCACAACTTATGAGACCTAGTGTTTAAGAGAGGAGTCCACTTCTACTACTGACCACCATCCAGTCACTTTCTTGATCATGAACCCATTCGCATCTTTGGTGGTCGATACTCAAACAGTCGTATCGTTTTATGATATTATAAACAAAAGTGGCAAACTGCTTAGTTTGCGGTTTGTCAACGGAAAGTATCGTTTATCAAATGACTTTATAAACAAAGACACATTTTGCTTAGTTGCAAGTTGGTGTGGTCTTTTGAAATATTATTCTGATACTCTTTTATTTACATAACAAAGTGTTTCGTTGCAACTTATTCTTTTATGATTATATAACTCGTGCGCTGGATGAATCTTATCAAATGTTTCTTGACTAAATGATCGCCACCAATAATTATGGTAATTTGGCCGGTGAACTCTTTGGTGGTTTGATTGCCGCCTGGCAATTATAAACCCCTCTGCAACTTGATTTAGATTTTATTATCTATGTTTGAATAAATATTAGCACCGGCATTTCTAAAGTATATTTTAACCATTTTACCTTTCTTTTATTTTCACGATTTGTTTCACTTATTTGTAATCTATATGGTGAGGGTTTTAAAAAACACACTGCTACCTTTTTGGACAAAAAAAATTCTTCCTTTTTTTTTTTTTTTTGTATTTCCCTTGTCTAAAGACTCACGTCCATTCGCAATGAAGTTTGACGATGGAAAAGAAAGTTTGATGGGCGAATAGATTTCGTGTTCCCACTTTTCTCCCGTTTTCCTTTCTTTCCGGTATTCATTATTTTCGTTGAGTTTTTGGTAGGTACCAAAAGCGCGACTGTAAACAAACAGCATTGCCAGAAAAATAAATGAGTACGGAATTCCAAGGGCTTTTTGGTGGAGATTTTATTTTTGTAACAGTGCATTTGCGTGTTGAAGGTAGCAAATTAGCGTAGACCTACACCAAAAACAGCTTTTCTGTGGTAGACCAATTTTTTTAGTAAGCCATTAGTTCATGCACATAGAGTATAGTTAGAAGAGTATGCATTGCCATACAAAAGCGAACCGTCACAATAGCCTCGTCTCGAAAGGTTTTCGATGTTGTAAATGGCTCAATCAAGGTGCAGATACCTTAAGAGACTCGTGTGAAATCGAAATTGTTGCAGAAAAATATAAGTGGCAGCTCAAGGTTAGGTAAGGGTGAAATGGCTATCAGGAATGTGTAAGTGTGTCCACCTATGTAAGGTTTAGTGTGTAAACATACGAAATGTGTGATCAATAAAAAGAAGCCATTTGGAGCTTTTAATAAAGCTGTAGGTAGAGGCAAGAGGTATCTGTGTTCATCAGATCGATTGTCTTATCGAAGAAGAAATCTCCTAGATGTGACTTTCGTTTGAGAGAGAATGGAGAAAATGAACAGAGCTGGTTTGGGATCGTATTCTTCCTCGTATAAGCAACTTCTCTAAAGAAGTCGTTTGATAGACCGCCGAATTTGTGGACTATCTGCCTATGAAGCAATGTCCGGTAAAAGCACCGATTACGGAGCCAAAGTATAGTCTACTTAGGGTTAGCAAGTGTCTTGTGTTTTTGATCCAGTTTTGCCAATATCTGTTTTGTTGCCAGATAAGTAGTGGTGTTTCTCCACTTACGGTTTTTTTTATCCGTACCATCTTGTTTTAGCATTCATTTGCCTGCTGTATGTGATTGGTTTGCTAGTTTCAATTCTGGTGAGCTCATCGGCTTTGCAACTATTTAGGATATCTCTGTGCCTCGGCAACCAAAAAATGATGAATAACTGTTAAGCCACCTCCTCGAAAGCTAGCCAGCAATTAAGAGCGTTACAGAGTTCATGTTAACAGCGGCGAGATGATGCGGATATTCACTGAGGAATCACGTTTCCTTTAGCCATGATAGGACCACTTTGGTAGCCAGAACTTCTGCTTGGAATATGCTACACATGGTTTGAAGACTGAAGACTTTACTTTATTGTTCACTCCTGTCCTAAATTTCTCTGTCTAAGTTAGTACAGACTAAACTTCACTATCAGAAGTAGCTTGTAAAGTTTTTTCTTTATTAATGATTTAATATATGTATCATTTTTTTCCTTTTTGTTTATTTCTTTTTTATACAAGTGAGTGTACTTATTGTCATTTTGTTAACAACTATTTTTACACATCTTTGTATTTTTTTGTTCAAATAAAGTTCCCCTGAAGAAGGCAGCAACCCCTGCCGAAACGTTGGGAAAGTTAATGTAACTTCATTGTTTCATTACCAAAATCAATGTGACCAAAAAAGCCGACGGAAAAACAGATTTCCACTTCACCTATATATCTAAAAATTGGTCAATAAATCAACTATTATGACTTTACGTTTAGTTTGTCTGAGTACACCCCGCAACCATCCCTTCTTTGATCTTTGAACCATCTGTATAGAAGTGAATGAAATCATATCTTAAAAATTCCTCACCATCCCAGATAGATCCCGGTGGAATGGAGACTTGTAACTTAACTTCAAAGGCCAGTTGGAGGATGGTGAAGTCGGAATGAATTGGGATGTGAGCAATTGTGTTATTGGTCTATTAAGAGATTGTGTAAAATGAAACGTTTACTGAAAATTGCTAGGAGTGTTAGATTAAGAAGTATGCTTAGGTCGCCTGAAGGTGTTGATCGAAGAGTTCGGCTTGCGTACATACAAGCTCATCGCTGGATTTTTCTTTGACTATCATGTAAGTATTTTGTCTAAGGAAGGGACTCCCAAACTATTTTGAGCAAGAGATCCTTTTTCCAAAATGAACTGGTTGGTACTCTACCCTTTAGCCAAATTACCTTAAAAACCATGTCTATAGTTTTTTGCTTGCTTTTATATGTACCTACAAGTTATAAGGTAAGTTTTGTAGTCCTGCAACAATAAAACAAGTCAAGAGTCACAGCCGAATTTCTTCAAAATTCAGAGTTGGTTTTAGAATTGAGTTTCTAGATTTTGAAATATAAGCGGGGAATACACGATATAATTATCCTACCGATAATCGTACGATTGTTTCGACATCGCAATGTCAAATGCCTTGAGCTGAAAACCAAATTCGATCGCATGCGATCCAAGTCTCATATGACAACTGCATCGTGTATTGCCAGCTTAAGACATCAATTTTAAAAATTTGCATTTTCTCCTCAAAGTTATACAAAATTTGCAGGCATGAAATTCAATAAACTTGAAGTGTGATTCATAAATATTAATGCAAGTTACTTAAAATTGTGCTCTTAATTGAGAAGGAAAACTTTGACTTTCAAACGGTTTTTTTTTTTTTGTCAAAAGATTTGCAACCACACTGAAGCGTTTTTCAACCAAACAAGACGATGGAAAAGTGAAGGTAATTTGTTTTCAGCAATGTTCTTCAATGCAGTTGCATCGCTGCAACCAGAACTTCTGATAGACTTAGTTGAACTTTTGCTTAAGCTATTCGTCAGTTTTGATAATGATCGACTATTTTTTGCATAATCACATTTGCTTCTTCCATGGCCCTCATACTACACGGATTTATCATCCGATCAGGAATTTGTAAATTCAAAATATCCTCAAACCTATCGGTAAAATGTTTGTGTAGCGCATTCAAGTGAGTGACATATATGATAAAATAACATCGCCTTGAATGATTTCAGGTGATTTTAACAAATGTGGATACTGTAAGTATTTTTTCCCAGTTAAATTTTGTTTATAAAGAATAAGTTTGCCCGCAAACGCAGACATAACTGATTTTGTTTTGATCAAGTTGAGATCATCGCCCTACAACTGCAAGTTGACCTTGTTCAACATGACAAAGATATCAGTCATTTAATAAATTCAGATCTTCAGATCTTTTTCATAGAGCCTCTCTCTCTCTCTTCAGTACACTCTTCGGAAATTTCTAAAAGTGTTTTGTTATTAAAGTCCTATGGGCATCTTTTGGAGCAGTAGAGGTCTTCATGAGGTCCTTGACATCAGATAGCTTTTCAAGGGACACTTTGTTTTTTGGTGGGGCCCCGTCAAGTAACTAATTTTCATAAATAGTTTAAAACTTCTTTTACAAATAGCGTAACCATAGTGGGGAGGCCGTTAAAGGTTTTATTTGAATATATGGTAATTTTTTGGTCGTGTGTTTCATCCTTGCCCAACCTATCTTGAAACTTTGACTTCATATCTACGCTTCTTAGCGTCTTTTTAATAGTTCACGACAGCCCAGTGCTTTCCGAAAGTGAAGACTGTGCCATGGTTCTTGCAGCGCTGTATTCTTCTGGTGAAGTAATGATTTCATTCTCCCTATATACAGGGTGTACCGTAACTAGTGTTACATACTCTGGCATGTGATTCTTCGTCATATTGGAAATGAATCGTATCGGGGGGAGAGTCCATCTCCCTCAATTTAATGAAAATAAAAATTGACACAATTTTAAATAAAAAACTGCTAACTAATATCGAGGCAACTTCCTGGGCTATCAGTGTCAAAAGTCTCTAAAGAGTAAGGTTTTCCTTACTTTGATTTTTCTTCTGATTCTCATGTTGTAAATCTAAACTTGTCTTGAATAAAATACTTCTCCAAGAGAAAGCTTTGGAAGAGATTGATCTTGCTGCAGATCAAAAACTCTCTTGGCTTTTTCACTAAGCCAGGATTGAACTCCGAATAAAAGAATCTTTTTATATCTGTACATTCTGCATGTGGGGTCTCCTGCTTTCTTTAAGGCTTCTTCAACAATGTCGAACACTATCAACGATTCTCATTCGACTCTGCTTTTTTATACCGCTCTTGACGTACCTGCAACATAATAAATCTTATGGATAATATCGACAAATTATAACTGAATTATCTAAAAACGTATGGGAATTACGGTTCTAGAGCGTTCAACCATATTACTACTTCGTAAGCAAGTATTGGTCAACAATCGCAGTGTATAGCCAGGGAGTGATATGTGAAGATCTGCTTCCAATTTCTTGTAAAAGAGGGCAACGGCGGCTTTCTTCATTCTTTCCTGTTTGCTTTTTGTCAAAGATAATGCCCAGACATTTTGCTTCGTCTGAAAAGTAAAGTGGGATATTATGTACTTTCTAGTGAGGAAAACGAGTCCAGTTTTCAGGGTCGAGGCTTAGGCTGAAGAGAATGTAAATCCTTCTTTAAAAGAAAAAAACAACCTAAGAACTAGAATCTAACAAGATGAGTTCACGTTGGAGCTCTAAGATCCTAAAAGCAACATCATTACACGTCCGATAAATAAAAAATGTTAGTGTTAGATAAAATTGTTCTTACGTAGACCAAAAACAATTTGCTCATATTCACTTGCTATAAATTATTTTATTTTGATCAAATCATTTTCTGTGTTTCTAGTCTGTAATATTTTTTTGCAATAAAATTTCTTTTTTAATTTTGAAGTAAGAGTTTTACTTCTAAAAGTAAGGCTTAGTTGTTTCATTAAAGCGAACTAGTGGCTTCTTTGAGATTTAAGAAATGAAAGTGTCCAGTATCTTGAATTTATCATTAAACCAACGTTTTAAGAAAACTTTTTTTTTGCAGAACGAGTGGATAGAAAAGTTCGAAGCTGCATTCAAATCCAACCAGATTGCGAAACAGCACAAGAAAGGTCCCGCTCCTCAGCCACCAAAGCTTCAAAAGCAAGCCTCATCATTGGATGCAAAGTCAATTGGAAGTGAACTGAGTCCAACCGAAGAACTAAATACGCCAGAAGAAAATTGGGGTCCGGATTGGTTGTCATGCGCTCCAGATAAAATAGAGGCCTTGCTGGTACAACGTCATTTCGAAGATGCATTTTCACTTGTTCAAAAATCTGAGGATTACATAAATAAAGATTCGACATTTTGGAACGCTGCTGAAATATCTGGAAAAATAAAAAAGTGCGCACTAATTTGGTGAATGTTCTGCTTCAGGATTTATCAAATTGTCAAAATCGATCACTGCCACTGGCCCTGGGTCTTTCTGGCAAGCCGTTAAAACTTCTCGTTGAAATGCAACGAGAGAGACAAGCTTGTGCCACTCTACTGAGGGTGAGCACGGTGACTATTCGAGCCTCGCAGCGTGAAACTCGAAGAGGAAATCAAGACATTTCTCAGATTTTCTTTCGTGATATGGCCCATGTGGTAACGGAATTTTTGAAAGCCTTTGGCGAGCAATCTGCTTGTGTGAGTTGTAAGAAAAATTTTGTTTTTTTTTTTTTGTGAGCCATTTATTCATGAGTTCGATCTTTGCTTTAGCTTTGATAGTTTGGTGCAATACAGAGTTGCAATACTTTGCTAAGCAGTTAATCAAACACTACCTTACCAAAGGAGTTCTGTTGGAAACTGTTGCGAAAATTGTGGAAAGCATACGAGAACCGTGTTCGTTGGTAAGAATTTGAAAAAAGTGTCGCCTATGACTTCTCTATGCCAAGTTGTTCTCGTTTAGTTGACTGAAATTGGATTGGATCTGGCATACCATGTTGAAGGATTGCTACGAAATACTCTGGATCAGATACTCGAAGATTCACGGTTTCGTTTGTTGGAGACTATTGGACGCACTGAAGATCCCTGGACACCACACAACTTGCAAAGCCAACCTAATGTCAAGAAATTCCTCAAGGATATGGAAAAACTTGGAATTAACATGCAATCGCAGATAACGGGTGATACTTTTGTCAATCTGTCCCAATCGACAGTAAATTTTATTCGGCACTTTTTGAGCCTCACGGAGAGCTGTGGCATATTGTCAAAGAATGAAACTCTAAGAATAAGTGCTGAAGTTCTTTTGAGGGATTTGTTTCTGGCCCAACATGCTGTCAAGCCAGCTCCTGATATAACGGTTGATGTGAGTATAAATCATAAACTTAATACTTCTAACATAAGGGGTGTAGTGTAAACAGAGTCGTTTTACAAGTCGAAGTTTTTCCTCTTTGGCTTTGGAATTTAGTTGTAAGAAATCTGATGAAGCTCTTGAAAGAGGATTACTGTAGATTTATTGATTGTTCAGATTATGCTGAAACAACAGTCACAGGAAAGCTTTTTGACGTTAATCGAACTCCTTCAACTTGATCTAAACAAACTTTCAAAATAGAGGCAATGTGGTCTACTTTTAATAAAGAAGTTAAGTTTGATGCAATCCTTAACAAAATCTAAGGGTTGCACTCTTCTCATGCCAAAAAGCTATAGGAAATAAATAAGGCCGCTGGCCGCCAGTAGCCTATAGGCACTTACGGTAGCAATAAAGCGTATGACTACTCTAGACACAGAAATAAATCGCGATAACATGAGTTGAAGTTGAACGTTCGCTGTGCTTATGATGAGCAGTGCCTTACGCACAATAAACATTGAAAAAATTCTTTTAAAACAATGACCACTTACCCAACCAATCAATTAGCCACCTAACCGCCCAGTTATTCAACCAGAAACCAAACAAAAGAGAACAGAAAACAACATTTTTTTAAATTTAAAACTTGAATATTTATTGAAATTTATTTTTTTTTTGTTATATTACATATAAGAAAAATTAGGAAAAATTACTAGTCAACATATTTATTAACAAAACAAAATTTTTTTTATTGTTTTTACATTCATAGATTATAGATAAGATACAGAGCTTGTTCCAACAAGAGCTCAAACTATCGCCAAACTCACCAAATTCACACTTCTAACAGTTTGCTGATAGTTGAGCTCTTTTTGGAACAAAACTTTTATTTAAAATCATTATTTTTATGTATTTTTTTAACAATCTTAATTGAAATCTCATTTACTTAAAATACCTACATACATACATTTATCAAACATAAAACATAAATAACGTAAACATTGTACAAAAATATAGTTATTAAACAAAAACCAGTCTAAACCTCAGTTTGTTCGTTGGCGTCTTCTACTTTCTGAGTTTGTGTACCGTCATCGTCAACCCCATCATTGTTACCACTATCTTCAGCCATTAATATCCTGTCGACCGCTAAGTATTTGTCGCTCCCAACGTCTGATAGGCTTGTATATGCTCTCGAACTGATAGGAGGTATTAGCAATTCCTCGCTATCCCAATGATTGAACGTCTGGTTCACATAGAGATACTTCATCTCTGGCTCTTCGTTTTCCGTGTCGGGGTCAGTATTGTAGTAATTCTCTATGTCAAATTCGTCGTCTGCTTCATATGCTTCATATCCCTCGTCATTGCATTGCCTATAATAAAAATCAGAATTAACAAAATTATTATTATTTATATCTTCATCTTCTTGTGTGCGGGTTTCGGCGTCGTTGAATTTTTTAGATTCAACACAGGTTTCGGCGTCGTTGAAATTTTTCGATTCCACACAGCAGCAGCAAAAAACAATTTTCACTGCCTCCCAGTATGCGTGCCCTTCTTCTTTACAAATCGGCCTGTCCGGGCAGGAGTCGCTGGTGGTGTCCCGTAGCGTTGGTAACCAAAGGCTTGCTGGCGGCCATGCTTAGCTCGTCGAGGGGGAGAATGTTGTTACTCACTATGTGACAAAGCCTTTATCTAAGGTGGTAGTCGATTGAAAATATTTCCATCTTTAAAAGACGAGGGACCCGAATCCTAGCTACCGATATTCTTTTTAACACTTATTATTCCCTTAACTTCATTTCCGAGGAGGACATAGGTGTTAGGGTCCTCGGAGCTTTCAATACCCACCCTTATATCAACATTCCAAAGAAGCAAATCCTTGTAAGAAATAAAAAAAATATATTAGTAACCTATGGGATAAAGATAAAGATGAACAAACAGAAACATAACACATATTTCTTTTAAAACTCCCAAGAATTTTCTTTGATTGTGTTGACTGTCCTTCAGAAAAGTGGATACAACATATCTAAAAGACACAAAAAATTTAAAGATTCCAGCAGAAGTGAAAACAAGTTACCAGATTTTTTCAAAACGAACCAAGCAGCTGATTTTCAATAAGTTCATTGATTTAGGTCCCAACTGTTGTTACCACCTTAGTTCTAAGGCTTTTCCAAACAAACAATTGATTGGAAATCATTTCACTCAGCCGATTGAAAAAAAAGTAAAAAATAAGAAACAAACGTATTGTGAATTTATTTCAAAAAGATTTATTTGTCAAAAATTAATTATGAGAAATTATTTTCTTTCAGCAAATCGATATTTGGAGCTCTTAAACATCCGAAATCGTTACCGTGCCATGGCTTTCCAAGTTGTCGAAGATAAAAAGAGAAAACAAAGATGTCTGCATTGAACTAAAAGAAAATATCTATACACAAGCAAGTGAAACGGTGATTGTTAGCACGCTCAAGAGGTGCTCCGCACTTCTAAAAGGATCAAATCAGTCAGTTTTAAAAGTGAGACAAAAAAAAAAATACATTCTTTCCCCATTAAAAGACAAACATATACACAGAAATTTTTAAATTTGTAATTTATTATTAACAAAAAAACCAAAATTCATATACAAATAAATCATTCATTCAACTTACATTTTGTTACTTTACCCATCACGATTCTTTCCTTGAAAAAATGTTCAAATACGCTCCTTGACTTTAGCTTTCAAAATTTCTAGAAATTTCACCTTTCTTTCTTGGTTTTATATTTCTTTTCGAATTTTTTTCTTCCGCTTAAGTTTGAGCTGCTGTTCAGTTTAGTTTCAGTTTAAGTTTGAGCTGCTGTTCAATATGTTATATGTTTGATATTTTTTCAATAATTTTTTTTAGTTTAGTTTAGTTTATTTTCTTTTTTTCGATGATATATGTACATAAATGTAAGTACAATTTTTACAATAACCAAATTAACAAAAATAATAGATAGATTAAAATAAACATTTGAAATGAAAGAAAACATTTAAGATACAATCTGTTGTCTTAAGACAAGTGACGAAAGTATCGCGCAGAAAAATTAATCATAAAAATAGCAAGACTCTGTGCACATAATTATTCAACAAGTGTTGTGGGTTAGTTAAATGCAGAAATTATAATAAATAAAATAAGAAATAAAAATAAAAATGAGAGAGAAGAGGAAAAAAGAAATAATTAAGTAACAAATAGGAAAAAGTTAAAATAAAAAAAAACAAGATTGGTTGTATGAGACGATAAACATTTAAACTAAAACTCTAATTAAGCCATAAATTTCATCGAAATCAAAGTTAAAAAGCTATTCTTCAACTTTCACACTGAAAGCACTGCTATGAAGGGTATCATGGAGTATAAATATAAAGAATGCCAATAGGTCTGCGGTTGAACTTTCGCATAAGTATAATACTGGGCGAATATTACCTGATAAAGCGGTTGATGTTATTGAAAAAATTCTGTCTCAAATATTGCAATACAATATTGTTGTTAAATAATGAACCTTGTTGTTCGAGGTTGAATACGATAATAAATTTAATATAAAATTATAATTGACAACAAATTATAAACAAAAAAAAAATAAATTACAAACAAGTAAATTACTCGTACAGTAATTATTTTTTTTAAACAAATATTAGCATTTATCTTGATCTTTCTTGTTGGTTTACAACACTTAAACATACTCTTTTCGGGATCAATTTTAGAAATAGGAGCCTTATATGAAGATGATGGACTTCTTTCATTCGAAACATTGCCACATTCTAAGTCCTCAGGTGCCATATAGTCGTCGTCGATATTAAACTCTTCATCACTTTCGCTTACATGCACGGTAACGTCATTTGTTAATGGCTTGCTCCATTCGAAGTAAACACAAAATCCAATTTCCTGGTTGTCCGTTGCGAATTCCCAAAAAATACATTTGCCATTTGAGTTGGTCCGAACACGAACCTGGAAAAAGATCATAAGTTTTAAGTAAATGATAATATTCTTTTTGATTTTCACTTACACAGTAACAGTGTCACCATGGCCAACATTTATGACGCCATCTCCACGGCCAGCAGCAACTACCAAATTTTGGCTAGACTAATCGTCACACAGCCTTAGTTGTCGGAATCGTTTTTCCGTTCAGATGCTAGCAATTGTTTGGAGTCTAAGGATCCTGGTTCTTTTGCTTTAACATTCTGCAAAATGTTTGGCGATTTGGTATTTGAGTGCAAGTGCAATTGTTGCATGTACTGGTGGTAGTGCTCTTTTTGTACATAATTGACATACCTATAAGTATCGCTTGTTGCTCAGGACTCAGGACGAGAAATTTACTACACCAGACTTAACATTGGCTAGCAAGAAACTCGATTTGTTCCTGGAATTACACTTTATACTTGAAAACCTCTTAAACTCTTCACATTAAATGATTCAAATACTTACATACATGAGATGTTAGAATTTTAGCTGTATCCAGAAGAGCACATCCACTTTCGTTTGGAAGTCCTCACCAACAATTTTAATTTTTATTCTTCATTTATCTTAAAATTTGCACTTAAGTCATCTCATATGCCAAATACATAGTGCTAATAAATTGCTAAATCGTGTTGATCGAGCCTTTATAGACTTGTGAAAAAAACACCCCTTTTGTTATTATTAAAAAAAAAAAAAAAAAACTAACATAAATAAAATTCATATACAAATAAATCATTCATTCAACTTACATTTTGTTACTTTACCCATCACGATTCTTTCCTTAAAAAAATGTTCAAATACGCTCCTTGACTATAGCTTTCAAGATTTCTATAAATTCCACATTTCTTCCTTGGTTTTATATTTTATTTTGAATTTTTTTCTTCCGCTTAAGTTTGAGCCAGCCCCGGATCTACGATTTTTTCGAACCGGGGCAAGAACTTGATATAGCGCCCCCTCTCGTGAGCGTTTGATTAACACTTATATATAATAGGTGGCATTTTTTGTGATCGAAAGAATACTCTTTAATAAATTTGTACTCTTTATTATCAAATTAAATATAGCAATCATATAACAAGGCAACCGATAATCAAGACATTTTTCTCATCGTTTTTTTTCTCTCTTATCTTACTACAGCTTTACACGGCGTGCTTTCTTTTCCGCGAAAGAATCTATTAGCTCATCAAAGT
The DNA here is from genome assembly GCA_914767635.1 of Melanostoma mellinum. Taxonomy (NCBI): domain Eukaryota; kingdom Metazoa; phylum Arthropoda; class Insecta; order Diptera; family Syrphidae; genus Melanostoma; species Melanostoma mellinum. The sequence continues at coordinate 183,577,602 of OU612060.1, forward strand.
CCGTCTCAAAGGCAGTTTTATTTTCAATGGCTAGAATCGCGAGGCCAGATAAACGTTCTTGGCTCATTGTTGAACGCAGATAGGTTTTAATTATTTTCAGTTTGCTGAAACTTCGCTCACAGCTTGCAGATGTCGTCGGTAATGTGCAGTATATCCTTAAAGCTATACTAACATTAGGAAACGCTTCTTGCAAGTCATTCTTACACAGATGTTGTAACAGGTCGAATGCACTTGATTTTTCATTAATTTCCGTTACTAGGTCTTTGAATACAGAAAGTTCCTGGCAAAAATCAACTGCATTCAAGTCTTTTGAATATTTTCGTGCTAGATCGGTTCCATTTTTCTGCAGATCATCAGTCGACATATTTAAAAACGCGTGGCCACTGAGGAAGGCGAAATTTTCATGCAGACTCTTTGCGCTCTCTACCCTTGTTTCTATTTCCGTTAAAATTTTGTCAAATACTACTTTTATATCTTTGGAAAATAGCCCATTCGGGTCTAGAGTTCTTGATTCATCTTCGCAAAATTCGTCGTGTTGCCTTTTCTTTTTGGAAATTCGTTTATTTTGAAGGACTGGCTCGATTTTCAATTTTTCTGATATAGTTGCAGCTTCTTTGATCCAATGTTCTATTGGTTTTTCTCTCATTCCTTGTATGATCTTAACAAGACCTTGCATTATCATCACAGAACGCGAAATGATAATATCCTCTTTTTGTATTTCAACGTTCACTCTATTAATCTCTCGAAGAATATTATTCCAAATTGATAAGTTGAGGATAAATTTGAATTCCATCATCGCATGTAGTAAATGACCAGCTTCATACTTTGATTCTGCGGCTGAAGAGGATTCTTCAATTTCTTCTAGAGCTTTGACAACTTCCGGTAAATTATTTAATAGAGCAGTAACAGCTTGGTGTTTAGCTGACCATCTGGTTTGACTACTTCCTTTTAAGTTTGTTTTAGTACACTTTTGCATTATTTTCCACCGCGTGGTGGATCCAACAAAGAAACAATAAAGTTTTTGTATAAGCCCAAATAGGTTAATTGCTTCTGGACATGATGACGCTGAATGCACGCCCACAAGATTTAAGGAGTGTGCTAGACAAGGTACAAACTCTGCCAGCTCGTTCACTTGCATAATTCTGGATTGGACGCCTTTGTATACGCCAGCCATATTAGATCCGTTGTCGTAAGATTGTCCACGACATTTTTGCACATCCAAACCATCATCTTCTAGTTTTTCTAGAATTCGCTGTGTGATATATTCTCCAGTTTTTCCATCTACTTCAATAAAATCAATAAAGCTTTCCTTAATAGTACATCCAGTTTCTGTTATTTTTATATATCGAATAACCTGGCTCATTTGTTCTGAATGAGATACATCTGGAGTGCAGTCAAACATGATGGTAAAGTAGTTGGCCTCCTTGATCTCATTGATAATGGTATTTCGAACTTTTTTTGCCATCATATCGATAATTTCATTTTGTATTGTTTTCGACAAATAGGATACCTGTCCTTTTTTGACGTGGTCTAACTGATGCTTGAGAGTAGGATCGTATTTAGCGAGTAGACTTATCAAATTAAGAAAATTTCCTTGACTAGGTTGAGGAAAATTTTCAGTGACATCACTCAGTGTTTCTTTAGTACCTCTAAGAGAAAGACAGTTTGTGGCAAGATACATGACAGCGTCCATTACTATATGTAGAATATGTCTCCATTTTTCTTTCTCAGAGTGAATTAATCGCTCTATATCGTGATCAATGCCGTGGGACAATTTCATTTGCTGCAGGCGGGTTTTCCACTTAATAAAACATTCTTTATGCGTTTGTGATACTTCATGCTCAGTTAATCTTTCTAAAGTCTTTTTCCAATTAATGAGACCCTCTGTACACAACGCTGATCCTGATGTAGAAGTGCTGGCAAATAACTTGCAGACAGTGCAGTAAAGTGCATTTTTTGTTTTCGAGTAAACAAGCCAGGATCTTTTAATAATTTCCTTATTTGCCATTGTTCCGAACCACATGTTATGTGTCAAATGCCTACCGTTGCGTTCAGTGGACCTAAATTCTACGTTATTTGGATGTTCATCATTTAATAATACAGCTTGTTTGCTCAAGAATGACCTTTGTTGATCTGTAATTTTCTCTTGGCTCGGTACATGGCCTGGATCCATTACATCTGTAATTTCGTGTTTGCTGCTCGACTGCAATAAGTCACTAGATGCTAGTTGAACGTTATCTCCCTGCTGAGATAATACAGACGATTGATACTGTTTGCCATCAATGCTATCATCTAAACCTTGAAGCTTCAACAGATCTGTCGAATCAACTTGAGTGTCCAAATTACAAGAGTTATTGGAAATACCAGAAACCGTATCCGAAGTATCAGTGGAACTTGAAGATGGACCTGCTTCGTAAAGCCATTTTCGCATCTTAGAAGCCGATTTACTTACTTCTTCAAATTTGTCTTTAGCTCTTTTTCTATTTTCAGCCCCAGAAAGCTTTTTTCTTGGTGCGCTCATCGTTGACCTTTTACAACCTAAAAAATATTCATAATATATTTACACAGCATAAAAAACTATTAACTAGCAAAGTAAAAATACCAATAACAAACTTCCACAGTCATAAAACATAATTCACTAACACAGAATTTACTGAATAACAAATAACAATGTAATAGTGTTCTGTGCTTTAGCTATAAAGTTTTACTCAAATAGGATGTACAACCAGTACCTACTCATTGCAAAAAGAAACCAACAAAACATAACAAAAGATAGAATAAAACTAACAGCGTTAAGTAGAGTGCGAACGCGAAAGAAAGAAATATGAACTAGGAAGCAAGTATTGACTACTCACTGAACACTAAGGAGCAAAACTATAAACTAAAGATTTTTGATAAATCCTAGTTCATACACCTTACCTTACAAATACCTTATCTCCTTAATATCAAAACTCTTTTTTCTTTCTTTATTTAAAAAAAACTGATGAAAACTCTACGATCTACTTATCTTTCACAAAAAACAAAACACATCCGGCAAAGACAATGGACAAAGAACTTATGACTAATTGACTTATTGACTAATGACATGAAATTCTCCACTTCTCATCCTAAAACAAATGGAAATGCTCTCATACCAATACTCTTTCAATTAATCATAATCCGTTCTCCTCCATCGTCCATCCGCCTTTATCTAGCATTAGCATGCACCATACGACAGGTATACATACTCGTACTCGTACATTCATATTTCCTAACAAAATACAAAATATAAAACCCTTTTCTTTACTTACCGCAAGTGTCCCGTAACTCTAATGTAATACAAAATCTCATTCATACATTCATTTTCATTCTTCTCTTTTGTATACAAACGCATAACATTCACGATGGTCATATAATACTTCGGACATCATCGGATCGATCTCGCTGTTAAAGTGTATACTTGTAAAGTTAAGAGACTGAGACGTAGTTGAATGTAGTGAGTGTAAGTGTAGTGAATGTAAGCATGCATTGCATAGAACACGATTTTATAAGAGAGAAGTTCGCTTTAGTATGGTTGTATGCAGTTGTCTTCGTTTGGGTTAGGTGGGAGCTGGAAGGTAGAATTTTTTTATGTCTTTTGTGAGGTATGAGGCCATACATTTTTTTGGTTTGAAGTGCTCATACATATGTCTCAAATTATATGCCCAATTTCGCCGACAATTTCCTAAAACCAAAAGGGCATATAACTTGAGAGACGCCCTCTTGGCATTAGTACTTCAAAATTTTTTATTTTTGCAGATCTTTACCTTTTAAACGATTTTAAGAACAATGGCAAAAATAAAAGTGTAGTATATAGAGATGATTTTGGCGCCCCCTGAAGCTGCCGCCCGGGGCACGTGCCCTGTTTGCCCCCCCCTAGATCCGGGGCTGGTTTGAGCTGCTGTTCACTTTGATATTTTTTCAATAATGAAATATTATTTTATGAGAATGGCTTATTCATATAGAGGATTTGAAGTTTAATAAAATTTCAGTCTGAGCTACTTTGGTTTTAAGAAAATCAAAAACAGCAAGTTAGCAAAATGGGGTAGACCTACACTAAACATCTTCACCTCCAGCAACTGATGAACACACGTGAACACTATTTGTTTTAACGACTTAGGGGCCAGTTATAGCGATCAGGAAAACGAATCAGGAAAAATTTTCAAATGGAATAATAACTATGTTCTCGTTACAATTGAATAACAAATGTTATACCAATCGATGGCAAATCACTCAAAGAATTTTTTGTGCCCAAAAAAGATAAAATAGATCAAATATTTGCAGCCTTATTCATAATAAAAAGATAATACACTGATGATCGGCTGACTAGATACACACTGACTATCTTTTTAATCAGCTTCCTATTCATAATGCTTTTTCCCCTCCGAAATAGTTGACACATACCTGTGTCAGAAAGAGTAGCAAAAATTGTAAATCTATTCCATTTTTTTGACACAGCACAACTCAGCTGCTTGAAAAAAAAAGAAAAAAACTGTTTTGATTCTGTTTGTTGATTGAAATTGATACCTAAAACGAAAACTAAATATTTTAAGTGATGGAAACTAAAACGTAAGAGGTGAGCTGTTCGATTTTGCTTTAAACAACCATTTGATTGATTATATATTTTTTTTAGTTTTCTCCAAAGACGTTTGTTCTTCGTTCACTGTTTTCTGAGATGTGTTTTCTTCTTCTTCTTCTGTTTTTTTAATTTTGTTAGGCGAAGCTTCTTCTTCGACTTCCTCCTCCACCCACGACATGCAAGAAAGTGATTTACGTTAAAAATGGCATTTTGATTTTTCCTATGGTATTTGAATTTTCGAAAGAAATTTTGAATTTAAAATTTAATTTTATCTATCAAGTCAGATGCCAAAATGATAATTCACTTCAAAAACCGTTACTCAGAGGATAATCAACCTCCAACCGTTGATTATCTTTATTTGCCATATTATCAGGCTGATTATCTATTATGAATAAGAATTTCTGTTTTATCATCTGATTATCTTTAAAATGCGATTATGAATAAGGCTGTTGCTGTTTAATTTGTGTTTTTCTATTTTCCTGTTTCAATTCCATCAGGAAAATAGAAAAATACAATTTTACGGCAGAGTATTTGTTCAATTGAACATTTTCTTGGCAAAATAGATTCTCTGGGCTGTTTACTATTGATTGGTATAACATTTGTTATTCAATTGTAACAAAAACGTAGTGATAATTAATTTTGAAAATTTTTCCTGATTCGTTTTCCTGATCGCTATAACTGGCACCTTAGCTGGACAAGCCGAATTGACAAAATGATACCCGAGCAGTTGCTTATACCGATGACTTGCCGTTACGACAATGGCATAATTTGCAGCTAATCGAGTTTTAACTAGTTCGTCGTCTTCCAACCCTATTATATCTTCTGTATTAGGTGAGTTTTTGAAGATGTTTCATTTATGTAGACATATCACACAATTAAGAGCAGTTTCTGGTAAAACTAACAATTTGAACTTTAAAGCATTAAACAATTCCTTGTGAAATCCAGGCCAAGAAGGCCAATTTTTAGTAAAGCGAGTTAACTTTTTTTTGAATGGCAAAGTTGAATTGTGTTGTAAAAAGTTATACGCGTTTGGTGCTATGAAATATATTCTAAGACAAAATTTTTTAAATTCGTTAGAGTACCTCCACCCTTTCTGAATTTTTTTTAAATTTAAAACGTGAGTCTCAACAACTCGAGAAAGCTCTACAGGCAAAATATTTCTAATCTTTTCTAAATTCAAAGCTTCTGAATATCTATCACATTTCAAAACCTCAATTTCCTTTTTTAATGAATCACACTTTTTTATAAATATAATACCTCTTCTGATTCCGTGTAGTTTGTCTGCGTCGATCTATGCTCTTTGGATATTCCTGATGTTCCTGCTTCAACAGGAATGTCTACAAATTTTCCAGCTTGAACTACCTCGTGTCAATGCTCATCTGATTCCAAGTATTCCATTGAAACGTTGATGGTTTCAGCAATTTGGGCTTCATATTCTTTAGGTGTTCCTATGAATAGAGAAATGTTATTAAAATTTTGTTATTTCGCATATTGGTGTATCAATAATATTTAAGTTGGGCATAGCCGAAGTTCTTAAGCGAGACTTTGAAGCGGAATACATATCTTGTGAAAAATGCCTTCCGCATACTCTGAAGTCCTGAGAAATTTTTCTGTTTACCAAGCTAGGTTTTTGAATGGCAGTTAGCCATTTTGTTCTTCTAAAAAAATTTATATTATATTATTATTATATTATATGTATTTATAATCCCATTCCAAAATATGTCTAACTTTGGACAGCTCTTAGAACAGTGTCCGACTCCAAATCGTATTTATAAACACTTTCATCGCTCTAAGGAATGTCTAACTTTAGACACCGAAAGAAACAAGCAAACGTATTGTGAATTTATTTCTTAAGATTTATTTGTCAAAAATTAATTATGAGAAATTATTATATTTGGAGATCTAAAACTAACACCCGCAATCGTTACCGTGCCATGGCTATCCAAGTTGTCGAAAATAAAAAGAGAAACCAACGATGTCTGCATTTAACTAAAAGAAAATATACACAAGCAACTGAGACCGTGATTGTCAGCACGCTCAAGAGGTGCTCCGCACTTCTAAAAAGACCAAATCAGTCGGTTTTAAAAGTGAGACAACAAAAAATACATTCTTTCCCCACTAAAAGACAAACATATACACAGACATTTTTAAATTTGTTATTTATTATTAACCTAGATGACCTACTATTTTTCCATCAGCTTTTGACTGGCTTTATAGATGCTCCTTTACTTGCTCTCGTCCATAGGTTTTAACTACCGCGGAGGATCTCACCATTGGGTAATTGGAGTTTATTCATTGCCCCCATCATAGAAGCAATTACGGCATGAATGAGCCGCTATTGCGCATGAGTAGATTATACAATACTAACTCCCTACTTTTAGATTTCAACATAAATAAATATACATAGTTTAAAACAAAAATTTAAAACCAGTGCTCCTCATGCATGATTTTTGTTCAATGTTTTTTAGTTTATTGTCCTTCAAAATATTTGTAGTTAATACTTTGTTTTATTTCTAGCAGTTTTGTTTAATTATTATTGTATTTCATGTTAGGTGTTCTATATTGTATGTCACTATTTGTATTTTTTTTTTTCATATACATATATTTTCTATACGTTCTTTTTGTGCTGGTGCTGGTGTTTTCTAACCTCTAACACTTACATTTATGATGAAGAGCGTAGATAAGTACGTAGAAATGAGCTTGCTCTGAGCTTCATTCGACTTAGTCTCTGAGATGCAATAAATTAACAAAAAAACCAATTAACATAAATAAAATTCATATACAAATAAATCATTCATTCAACTTACTTTTTGTTACTTTTCCCATCACGATTCTTTCCTTGAAAAAATGTTCAAATACGCTCCTTGATTTTAGCTTTCAAGATTTCTATAAATTCCACATTTCTTCCTTGGCTTTATATTTTATTTTGAATTTTTTCTTCCGCTTAAGTTTGAGCTGCTGTTCAGTTTTATATTTTTTCAATAATGAAATATGATTTTATGAGAATGGTTTATTCATATAGAGGATTTGAAGTTTAATAAAATTTCAGTCTGAGCTACTTTGGTTTTAAAAAAATCAAAAACAGCAAGGTAGCAAAATGGGGTAGGCCTACACTAGACACACATATTTTTTGTAATCTCATTTACAATTTGCAAGTGCAATGGTGCGAGATGCAAGTGCATTTCCAAAGTGCAAGTGCATTTTGACGGTGCAAGTGCTATAGGGTAAATATAAAAAAAACTTACGATTTGATTCTGGTTCCGATGTTTTGTGCGCACAAAGCCTCGTTCCAACAGGTACTCGTTTTTGGTCTTGGTAGCTCGTTTTGCTGATGAATTTTCGCTATTCACTTGCAACCTTATGCACTTAGTAAATTTTTCTTTTCTTTGCTTATTATTTAAACTATTTAAAGACATATATATATACATACATATAGGTAATCCCATATGGTTAGACAGTTTCTTGTAAATAAAAATCAAAGCGCATAGGCAAAAAGGTAAACACAAATTCTAATTCCATTGTAGGACCCCGTTACGGTGACGTAGGAATCGGATTCGAACAGCAAAGCAGTGACATAGAGTGTCTAGACTCTGGAGGAAGTCAGTGCGATCGGGTCAATGCTTTAAAGAGTGTCCGAATCAGGATTTTTTTTGAAGTGTGACTTATCTAAGATACAATTGTTGAGTTCAGCTGCTATTGGCGTAGTAGAATTGCTCAGTGGAAGGCCGGTTACCGGTGAATAAGTAGGGGGTGAACCTAGTATATGTATATACCTACCTGTTATTTTAAGAGAGTCTCGCACCATGTGCAAATTGGGTTACGTAATGAATTTCACCCGCACGTGTTGACCTTGATTTTTCTGCAGAGAGTGAAAGAGCACGTGCGCTGGATGAATCTTATCAAATGTTTCTTGACTAAATGATCGCCACCAATAATTATGGTAATTTGGCCGGTGAACTCTTTGGTGGTTTGATTGCCGCCTGGCAATTATAAACCCCTCTGCAACTTGATTTAGATTTTATTATCTATGTTTGAATAAATATTAGCACCGGCATTTCTAAAGTATATTTTAACCATTTTACCTTTCTTTTATTTTCACGATTTGTTTCACTTATTTGTAATCTATATGGTGAGGGTTTTAAAAAACACACTGCTACCTTTTTGGACAAAAAAAATTCTTCCTTTTTTTTTTTTTTTTGTATTTCCCTTGTCTAAAGACTCACGTCCATTCGCAATGAAGTTTGACGATGGAAAAGAAAGTTTGATGGGCGAATAGATTTCGTGTTCCCACTTTTCTCCCGTTTTCCTTTCTTTCCGGTATTCATTATTTTCGTTGAGTTTTTGGTAGGTACCAAAAGCGCGACTGTAAACAAACAGCATTGCCAGAAAAATAAATGAGTACGGAATTCCAAGGGCTTTTTGGTGGAGATTTTATTTTTGTAACAGTGCATTTGCGTGTTGAAGGTAGCAAATTAGCGTAGACCTACACCAAAAACAGCTTTTCTGTGGTAGACCAATTTTTTTAGTAAGCCATTAGTTCATGCACATAGAGTATAGTTAGAAGAGTATGCATTGCCATACAAAAGCGAACCGTCACAATAGCCTCGTCTCGAAAGGTTTTCGATGTTGTAAATGGCTCAATCAAGGTGCAGATACCTTAAGAGACTCGTGTGAAATCGAAATTGTTGCAGAAAAATATAAGTGGCAGCTCAAGGTTAGGTAAGGGTGAAATGGCTATCAGGAATGTGTAAGTGTGTCCACCTATGTAAGGTTTAGTGTGTAAACATACGAAATGTGTGATCAATAAAAAGAAGCCATTTGGAGCTTTTAATAAAGCTGTAGGTAGAGGCAAGAGGTATCTGTGTTCATCAGATCGATTGTCTTATCGAAGAAGAAATCTCCTAGATGTGACTTTCGTTTGAGAGAGAATGGAGAAAATGAACAGAGCTGGTTTGGGATCGTATTCTTCCTCGTATAAGCAACTTCTCTAAAGAAGTCGTTTGATAGACCGCCGAATTTGTGGACTATCTGCCTATGAAGCAATGTCCGGTAAAAGCACCGATTACGGAGCCAAAGTATAGTCTACTTAGGGTTAGCAAGTGTCTTGTGTTTTTGATCCAGTTTTGCCAATATCTGTTTTGTTGCCAGATAAGTAGTGGTGTTTCTCCACTTACGGTTTTTTTTATCCGTACCATCTTGTTTTAGCATTCATTTGCCTGCTGTATGTGATTGGTTTGCTAGTTTCAATTCTGGTGAGCTCATCGGCTTTGCAACTATTTAGGATATCTCTGTGCCTCGGCAACCAAAAAATGATGAATAACTGTTAAGCCACCTCCTCGAAAGCTAGCCAGCAATTAAGAGCGTTACAGAGTTCATGTTAACAGCGGCGAGATGATGCGGATATTCACTGAGGAATCACGTTTCCTTTAGCCATGATAGGACCACTTTGGTAGCCAGAACTTCTGCTTGGAATATGCTACACATGGTTTGAAGACTGAAGACTTTACTTTATTGTTCACTCCTGTCCTAAATTTCTCTGTCTAAGTTAGTACAGACTAAACTTCACTATCAGAAGTAGCTTGTAAAGTTTTTTCTTTATTAATGATTTAATATATGTATCATTTTTTTCCTTTTTGTTTATTTCTTTTTTATACAAGTGAGTGTACTTATTGTCATTTTGTTAACAACTATTTTTACACATCTTTGTATTTTTTTGTTCAAATAAAGTTCCCCTGAAGAAGGCAGCAACCCCTGCCGAAACGTTGGGAAAGTTAATGTAACTTCATTGTTTCATTACCAAAATCAATGTGACCAAAAAAGCCGACGGAAAAACAGATTTCCACTTCACCTATATATCTAAAAATTGGTCAATAAATCAACTATTATGACTTTACGTTTAGTTTGTCTGAGTACACCCCGCAACCATCCCTTCTTTGATCTTTGAACCATCTGTATAGAAGTGAATGAAATCATATCTTAAAAATTCCTCACCATCCCAGATAGATCCCGGTGGAATGGAGACTTGTAACTTAACTTCAAAGGCCAGTTGGAGGATGGTGAAGTCGGAATGAATTGGGATGTGAGCAATTGTGTTATTGGTCTATTAAGAGATTGTGTAAAATGAAACGTTTACTGAAAATTGCTAGGAGTGTTAGATTAAGAAGTATGCTTAGGTCGCCTGAAGGTGTTGATCGAAGAGTTCGGCTTGCGTACATACAAGCTCATCGCTGGATTTTTCTTTGACTATCATGTAAGTATTTTGTCTAAGGAAGGGACTCCCAAACTATTTTGAGCAAGAGATCCTTTTTCCAAAATGAACTGGTTGGTACTCTACCCTTTAGCCAAATTACCTTAAAAACCATGTCTATAGTTTTTTGCTTGCTTTTATATGTACCTACAAGTTATAAGGTAAGTTTTGTAGTCCTGCAACAATAAAACAAGTCAAGAGTCACAGCCGAATTTCTTCAAAATTCAGAGTTGGTTTTAGAATTGAGTTTCTAGATTTTGAAATATAAGCGGGGAATACACGATATAATTATCCTACCGATAATCGTACGATTGTTTCGACATCGCAATGTCAAATGCCTTGAGCTGAAAACCAAATTCGATCGCATGCGATCCAAGTCTCATATGACAACTGCATCGTGTATTGCCAGCTTAAGACATCAATTTTAAAAATTTGCATTTTCTCCTCAAAGTTATACAAAATTTGCAGGCATGAAATTCAATAAACTTGAAGTGTGATTCATAAATATTAATGCAAGTTACTTAAAATTGTGCTCTTAATTGAGAAGGAAAACTTTGACTTTCAAACGGTTTTTTTTTTTTTGTCAAAAGATTTGCAACCACACTGAAGCGTTTTTCAACCAAACAAGACGATGGAAAAGTGAAGGTAATTTGTTTTCAGCAATGTTCTTCAATGCAGTTGCATCGCTGCAACCAGAACTTCTGATAGACTTAGTTGAACTTTTGCTTAAGCTATTCGTCAGTTTTGATAATGATCGACTATTTTTTGCATAATCACATTTGCTTCTTCCATGGCCCTCATACTACACGGATTTATCATCCGATCAGGAATTTGTAAATTCAAAATATCCTCAAACCTATCGGTAAAATGTTTGTGTAGCGCATTCAAGTGAGTGACATATATGATAAAATAACATCGCCTTGAATGATTTCAGGTGATTTTAACAAATGTGGATACTGTAAGTATTTTTTCCCAGTTAAATTTTGTTTATAAAGAATAAGTTTGCCCGCAAACGCAGACATAACTGATTTTGTTTTGATCAAGTTGAGATCATCGCCCTACAACTGCAAGTTGACCTTGTTCAACATGACAAAGATATCAGTCATTTAATAAATTCAGATCTTCAGATCTTTTTCATAGAGCCTCTCTCTCTCTCTTCAGTACACTCTTCGGAAATTTCTAAAAGTGTTTTGTTATTAAAGTCCTATGGGCATCTTTTGGAGCAGTAGAGGTCTTCATGAGGTCCTTGACATCAGATAGCTTTTCAAGGGACACTTTGTTTTTTGGTGGGGCCCCGTCAAGTAACTAATTTTCATAAATAGTTTAAAACTTCTTTTACAAATAGCGTAACCATAGTGGGGAGGCCGTTAAAGGTTTTATTTGAATATATGGTAATTTTTTGGTCGTGTGTTTCATCCTTGCCCAACCTATCTTGAAACTTTGACTTCATATCTACGCTTCTTAGCGTCTTTTTAATAGTTCACGACAGCCCAGTGCTTTCCGAAAGTGAAGACTGTGCCATGGTTCTTGCAGCGCTGTATTCTTCTGGTGAAGTAATGATTTCATTCTCCCTATATACAGGGTGTACCGTAACTAGTGTTACATACTCTGGCATGTGATTCTTCGTCATATTGGAAATGAATCGTATCGGGGGGAGAGTCCATCTCCCTCAATTTAATGAAAATAAAAATTGACACAATTTTAAATAAAAAACTGCTAACTAATATCGAGGCAACTTCCTGGGCTATCAGTGTCAAAAGTCTCTAAAGAGTAAGGTTTTCCTTACTTTGATTTTTCTTCTGATTCTCATGTTGTAAATCTAAACTTGTCTTGAATAAAATACTTCTCCAAGAGAAAGCTTTGGAAGAGATTGATCTTGCTGCAGATCAAAAACTCTCTTGGCTTTTTCACTAAGCCAGGATTGAACTCCGAATAAAAGAATCTTTTTATATCTGTACATTCTGCATGTGGGGTCTCCTGCTTTCTTTAAGGCTTCTTCAACAATGTCGAACACTATCAACGATTCTCATTCGACTCTGCTTTTTTATACCGCTCTTGACGTACCTGCAACATAATAAATCTTATGGATAATATCGACAAATTATAACTGAATTATCTAAAAACGTATGGGAATTACGGTTCTAGAGCGTTCAACCATATTACTACTTCGTAAGCAAGTATTGGTCAACAATCGCAGTTTATAGCCAGGGATTGATATGTGAAGATCTGCTTCCAATTTCTTGTAGGAAAAGAGGGCTACGGCGGCTTTCCTCATTCTTTCCTGTTTGCTTTTTGTCAAAGATAATGTCCAGACGTTTTGCTTCATCTGAAAAGTTTAGTGGGATATTATGTACTTTCTAGTGAGGAAAACGAGTCCAAATTTCAGGGTCGAGGCTTAGGCTCACGAGAATGTAATGCCTTCTTTAAAAAAAAAAAACAACCTAAGAACCAGAATCTAACAAGATGAGTTCACGTTGAAGGCTCTAAGATCCTAAAAGCAACATCATTACACGTCCGATAAATAAAAAATGTTAGTGTTAGATAAAATTGTTCTTACGTAGACCAAAAACAATTTGCTCATATTCACTTGCTATAAATTATTTTATTTTGATCAAATCATTTTCTGTGTTTCTAGTCTGTAATATTTTTTTGCAATAAAATTTCTTTTTTAATTTTGAAGTAAGAGTTTTACTTCTAAAAGTAAGGCTTAGTTGTTTCATTAAAGCGAACTAGTGGCTTCTTTGAGATTTAAGAAATGAAAGTGTCCAGTATCTTGAATTTATCATTAAACCAACGTTTTAAGAAAACTTTTTTTTTGCAGAACGAGTGGATAGAAAAGTTCGAAGCTGCATTCAAATCCAACCAGATTGCGAAACAGCACAAGAAAGGTCCCGCTCCTCAGCCACCAAAGCTTCAAAAGCAAGCCTCATCATTGGATGCAAAGTCAATTGGAAGTGAACTGAGTCCAACTGAGGAACTAAATACGCCAGAAGAAAATTGGGGTCCGGATTGGTTGTCATGCGCTCCAGATGAAATAGAGGCCTTGCTGGTACAACGTCATTTCGAAGATGCATTGGCACTTGTTCAAAAATCTGAGGATTACATAAAGAAAGATTCGACATTTTGGAACGCTGCTGAAATATCTGGAAAAATGCGAGCAATCTGCTTGTGTCAGTTGTAAGAAGAATTTTTTTTTTTTGTGAGCCATTTATTGATGAGGTCGATCTTTGTTTTAGCTTTGATAGTTTGGTGCAAGGATTTCTGTTGGAAACTGTTGCGAAAATTGTGGAAAGCATACGAGAACCGTGTTCGTTGGTAAGAATTTGGAAAAAAGTGTCGCCTATGACTTCTCTATGCCAAGTTGTTCTCGTTTAGTTGACTGAAATTGGATTGGATCTGGCATACCATGTTGAAGGATTGCTACGAAATACTCTGGATCAGATACTCGAAGATTCACGGTTTCGTTTGTTGGAGACTATTGGACGCACTGAAGATCCCTGGACACCACACAACTTGCAAAGCCAACATAATGTCAAGAAATTCCTCAAGGATATGGAAAAACTTGGAATTAACATGCAATCGCAGATAACGGGTGATACTTTTGTCAATCTGTCCCAATCGACAGTAAATTTTATTCGGCACTTTTTGAGCCTCACGGAGAGCTGTGGCATATTGTCAAAGAATGAAACTCTAAGAATAAGTGCTGAAGTTCTTTTGAGGGATTTGTTTCTGGCCCAACATGCTGTCAAGCCAGCTCCTTATATAACGGTTGATGTGAGTATAAATCATAAACTTAATACTTCTAACATAAGGGGTGTAGTGTAAACAGAGTCGTTTTACAAGTCGAAGTTTTTCCTCTTTGGCTTTGGAATTTAGTTGTAAGAAATCTGATGAAGCTCTTGAAAGAGGATTACTGTAGATTTATTGATTGTTCAGGTTATGCTGAAACAACAGTCACAGGAAAGCTTTTTGACGTTAATCGAACTCCTTCAACTTGATCTAAACAAACTTTCAAAATAGAGGCAATGTGGTATAATTTTAATAAAGAAGTTAAGTTTGATGCAATCCTTAACAAAATATAAGGGTTGCATTTTCTCATGCCAAAAAAGCTATAGGAAATAAATAAGGCCGCCAGTAGCCTATAGGCACTTACGGTAGCAATAAAACGTATGACTACTCTAGACACAGAAATAAATCGCGATAACATGAGTTGAAGTTGAACGTTCGCTGTGCTTATGATGAGCAGTGCCTTACGCACAATAAACATTGAAAAAATTCTTTTAAAACAATGACCACTTACCCAACCAATCAATTAGCCACCTAACCGCCCAGTTATTCAACCAGAAACCAAACAAAAGAGAACAGAAAACAACATTTTTTTAAATTTAAAACTTGAATATTTATTGAAATTTATTTTTTTTTTGTTATATTACATATAAGAAAAATTAGGAAAAATTACTAGTCAACATATTTATTAACAAAACAAAATTTTTTTTATTGTTTTTACATTCATAGATTATAGATAAGATACAGAGCTTGTTCCAACAAGAGCTCAAACTATCGCCAAACTCACCAGATTCAAACAAAAACTATACAAACTTCTAACAGTTTGCTGATAGTTGAGCTCTTTTTGGAACAAAACTTTTATTTAAAATCATTATTTTTATGTATTTTTTTAACAATCTTAATTGAAATCTCATTTACTTAAAATACCTACATACATTTATCAAACATAAAACATAAATAACGTAAACATTGTACAAAAATATAGTTATTAAACAAAAACCAGTCTAAACCTCAGTTTGTTCGTTGGCGTCTTCTACTTTCTGAGTTTGTGTACCGTCATCGTCAACCCCATCATTGTTACCACTATCTTCAGCCATTAATATCCTGTCGACCGCTAAGTATTTGTCGCTCCCAACGTCTGATAGGATTGTATATGCTCTCGAACTGATAGGAGGTATTAGCAATTCCTCGCTATCCCAATGATTGAACGTCTGGTTCACATAGAGATACTTCATCTCTGGCTCTTCGTTTTCCGTGTCGGGGTCAGTATTGTAGTAATTCTCTATGTCAAATTCGTCGTCTGCTTCATATGCTTCATATCCCTCGTCATTGCATTGCCTATAATAAAAATCAGAATTAACAAAATTATTATTATTTATATCTTCATCTTCTTGTGTGCGGGTTTCGGCGTCGTTGAATTTTTTAGATTCAACACAGGTTTCGGCGTCGTTGAAATTTTTCGATTCCACACAGCAGCAGCAAAAAACAATTTTCACTGCCTCCCAGTATGCGTGCCCTTCTTCTTTACAAATCGGCCTGTCCGGGCAGGAGTCGCTAGTGGTGTCACGTAGCGTTGGTAACCAAAAGCTTACTGGCGGCCATGCTTAGCTCGTCGAGGGGGGGAGAATCTTGTTACTCACTATGTGACAAAGCCTTTATCTAAGGTGGTAGTCGATTGAAAATATTTCCATCTTTAAAAGACGAGGGACCCGAATCCTAGCTACCGATATTCTTTTTAACACTTATTATTCCCTTAACTTCATTTCCGAGGAGGACATAGGTGTTAGGGTCCTCGGAGCTTTCAATACCCACCCTTATATCAACATTCCAAAGAAGCAAATCCTTGTAAGAAATAAAAAAAATATATTAGTAACCTATGGGATAAAGATAAAGATGAACAAACAGAAACATAACACATATTTCTTTTAAAACTCCCAAGAATTTTCTTTGATTGTGTTGACTGTCCTTCAGAAAAGTGGATACAACATATCTAAAAGACACAAAAAATTTAAAGGTTCCAGCAGAAGTGAAAACAAGTTACCAGATTTTTTCAAAACGAACCAAGCAGCTGATTTTCAATAAGTTCATTGATTTAGGTCCCAACTGTTGTTACCACCTTAGTTCTAAGGCTTTTCCAAACAAACAATTGATTGGAAATCATTTCACTCAGCCGATTGAAAAAAAAGTAAAAAATAAGAAACAAACGTATTGTGAATTTATTTCAAAAAGATTTATTTGTCAAAAATTAATTATGAGAAATTATTTTCTTTCAGCAAATCGATATTTGGAGCTCTTAAACATCCGAAATCGTTACCGTGCCATGGCTTTCCAAGTTGTCGAAGATAAAAAGAGAAACCAAAGATGTCTGCATTGAACTAAAAGAAAATATCTATACACAAGCAAGTGAAACGGTGATTGTTAGCACGCTCAAGAGGTGCTCCGCACTTCTAAAAGGATCAAATCAGTCAGTTTTAAAAGTGAGACAAAAAAAAAATACATTCTTTCCCCATTAAAAGACAAACATATACACAGAAATTTTTAAATTTGTAATTTATTATTAACAAAAAAACCAAAATTCATATACAAATAAATCATTCATTCAACTTACATTTTGTTACTTTACCCATCACGATTCTTTCCTTGAAAAAATGTTCAAATACGCTCCTTGACTTTAGATTCAAAATTTCTAGAAAACTTTCTTTCTTGGTTTTATATTTTATTTTGAATTTTTTCTTCCGCTTAAGTTTGAGCTGCTGTTCAGTTTACATGAATTGCAAAAAACAAGATTGGTTGTATGAGACGATAAACATTAAAACTAAAACTCTAATTAAGCCATAAATTTCATCGAAATCAAAGTTAAACAGCTATTCTTCAACTTTCACACTGAAAAGCACTACTATGAAGGGTGTCATGGAGTATAAATATAAAGAATGCCAATAGGTCTCCGGCTGAACTTTCGCATAAGTATAATACTGGGCGAATATTACCTGATAAAGCGGTTGATGTCTCAAATATTGCACCACAAATAAAATGACAATTTGAACACAATATTAGCATTTATCTTGATCTTTCTTGTTGGTTTACAACACTTAAACATACTCTTTTCGGGATCAATTTTAGAAATAGGAGCCTTATATGTATGTAGATGATGGACTTCTTTCATTGGAAACATTTGGCGATTTGGTATTTGAGTGCAAGTGCAATTGTTGCATGTACTGGTGGTAGTGCTCTTTTTGTACATAATTGACATACCTATTAGTATCGCTTGTTGCTCAGGACTCAGGACGAGAAATTTACTACACCAGACTTAACATTGGCTAGCAAGAAACTCGATTTGTTCCTGAAATTACACTTTATACTTGAAAACCTCTTAAACTCTTCACATTAAATGATTCAAATACTTACATACATGAGATGTTAGAATTTTAGCTGTATCCAGAAGAGCACATCCACTTTCGTTTGGAAGTCCTCACCAACAGTTTTAATTTTTATTTTTTATTTATCTTAAAATTTGCACTTAAGTCATCTCATATGCCAAATACATAGTGCTAACAAATTGCTAAATCGTGTTGATCACGCCTTTATAGACTTGTGAAAAAACACCCCTTTTGTTATTTTTTATTAACAAAAAAAAAAACAATTAACATAAATCAAATTCATATACAAGTAAACCATTCATTCAACTTACTTTTTGTTACTTTACCCATCACGATTCTTTCCTTGAAAAAATGTTCAAATACGCTCCTTGACTTCAGCTTTCAAAATTTCTATAAATTCCACCTTTCTTCCTTAGTTTTATATTTTATTTTGAATTTTTTTCTTCCGCTTAAGTTTCAGCTGCTGTTGAATTTGATATCTTTTCAATAATGAAATATTATTTTATGAGACTTGCTTATATAGAGGGTTTGAAGTTTAAAAAAATTTCAGTCTGAGCTACTTTGGTTTTAAAAAAATCAAAAACAGCAAGGTAGCAAAATGGGGTAGACCTACACTAAACATCTTCAACTCCAGCAACTGCTGAACACACGTGAACACTATTTGCTTTAACGACTTAGCTGGACAAGCCGAATTGACAAAATGATACCCGAGCAGTTGCTATTATACCGATGAGTAATACCTCTTGCCATTACGACAATGGCATAATTTGCAGCTGATCGAGTTTTACCTAGTCCGTCGTCTTCCAACCCTTTTATATCTCCTGTATTTTTATTTAAAAAAAGGTGAGTTTTTGAAGATGTTTCATTTATGTAGACATATCACACAATTAAGAGCAGTTTCTGGTAAAACCTGCAATTTGAGCTTTAAAGCATTAAAAAATTCCTTGTGAAATCCAGGCCAAGAAGGCCAATTTTTTGTAAACCGAGTTCAAGTTTTTTCGGATGGCAAAGTTAAATTGTGTTGTAAAAAGTTATACGCGTTTGGTGCTATGAAATATATACTAAGACAAATTTTTTTAAATTCGTTAGAGTACCTCCACCCTTTCTGATTTTTTTTTAAATTTAAAACGTGAGTCTCAACAACTCGAGAAAGCTCTACAGGCAAAATATTTCTAATCTTTTCTAAATTCAAAGCTTCTGAATATCTATCACATTTCAAAACCTCAATTTCCTTTTTTAATGAATCACACTTTTTTATAAATATAATACCTCTTCTGATTCCGTGTAGTTTGTCTGCGTCGATCTATGCTCTTTGGATATTCCTGATGTTCCTGCTTCAACAGGAATGTCTACAAATTTTTCAGCTTGAACTGCCTCGTGTCGATGCTCATCTGATTCCAAGTATTCCATTGAAACGTTGATGGTTTCAGCAGTTTGGGCTTCATATTCTTCAGGTGTTCCTATGAATAGAGAAATGTTATTAAGATTTTGTGATTTCTATTTCATTTTCGGTTGTTTTGGTGTTTCAATAATATTTAAGTTGGGCATATCCGAAGTTCTTAAGCGAGACTTTGAAGCGGAATACATATCTTGTGAAAAATGCCTTCCGCATACTCTGAAGTCCTGAGAAATGTTGCTGTTTACCAAGTTAGGTTTTTGAATGGCAGTTAGCCATTTTGTTCTTCTAAAAAAATGAAACACAATCAGTCGTATTTATAATCCCATTCCTAAGTATGTCTAACTTTGGACAGCTCTTAGAACAGTTTCCGACTCCAAATCGTATTTATAAACACTTTCAGCGCTGTCTATGGAATGTCTAACTTTAGACACCGAAAGAAACAAACAAACGTATTGTGAATTTATTTCAAAAAGATTATTTGTCAAAAATTAATTATGAGAAATTATTTTCTTTCAGCAAATCGATATTTGGAGCTCTTAAACATCCGAAATCGTTCCCGTGCCATGGCTTTCCAAGTTGTCGAAGATAAAAAGAGAAACCAAAGATGTCTGCATTGAACTAAAAGAAAATACCTATATACACAAGCAACTGAAACGGTGATTGTTAGCACGCTCAAGAGGTGCTCCGCACTTCTAAAAAGATCAAATCAGTCAGTTTTAAAAGTGAGACAACAAAAAATACATTCTTTCCCCACTAAACTTTGCTTTTGCTTTAGGTGGCTCAACTAGAGCGTGGTGCTCCTAGGCCTTGTCCAATATCCCCCTCCAGCCGGCTCGATCCCTAGCCTGCCGTCTCCAATTTTGCACTCCAAGTTGGCGGAGATCTCCTTCCACCTGGTCGCTCCATCGAAGATGAGGTCTACCTTGGCTTCTGACTCCCTCTGGTTTGGCGTTGAAGACTTTAGGCGCTGGAGCGTTGATCGTTGATGTCCATTCGCTCTACATGGCCCAGCCATCTTAGTCGTTGGACTCTAATTTTTCTGTCTAAGCTTATGTCGCTGTACAGCTCGTATAGTTCGTCGTTGTATCTTCTTCGCCAAACGTTGTCTTCTCGATTAACGCAAACAAGACCATCATAAATCGTACGCAGAACTTTTCTCTCGAAGATTCCAAGTGACTTTTCATCCGATTGGGAGAGGGTCCATGCTTCTGCACCATATAGCAGGGCCGGGATGATGAGTGTTTTGTATAGTGTCTCCTTGGTTCTTCTCGATAGGGCTTTATTCCTCAATTGCTTGTTTAACCCAAAAAACAGCGATTAGCAAGAGTTAGTCTGCGTTTGATTTCAGCGCTGATGTTGTTGGCTGAGTTTACAGCTGTGCCCAGGTAGACAAATTCACTGAATACCTCGAAGTTATACCTGTCAATGGTGACATTTTGACCAAGTCGGTGGTGGGATTGGACGTTTGTTGATGAGAGCATATACTTCGTCTTTTCCTCGTTTATTTTCAGCCCCATTTGGCTTGCTGCTGACTCCATAGTAGTGAATGCACCAGTTACTGGTCGCTTTGTTCTTCCTATCACGTCTATGTCGTCTTTCCCCACTAAAAGACAAATATATACACAGAAATTTTTAAATTTGTTATTTATTATTAACAAAAAACCAATTAACATAAATAAAATTCATATACAAATAAATCTTTCATTCAACTTACATTTTGTTACTTTACTTATCACGATTCTTTCCTTGAAAAAATGTTCAAATACGCTCCTTGACTTTAGCTTTCAAAATTTCTATAAATTTCACCTTTCTTTCTTGGCTTTATATTTTATTTTGAATTTTTTCTTCCGCTTAAGTTTGAGCTGCTGTTCAGTTTTATATTTTTTCAATAATGAAATATTATTTTATGAGACTGGCTTATACATATAGAAGATTTAAAGTTTAATAAAATTTCAGTCTGAGCTACTTTGGTCTTAAGAAAATCAAAAACAGCAAGGTAG
Source organism: Melanostoma mellinum (assembly GCA_914767635.1). NCBI lineage: Eukaryota > Metazoa > Arthropoda > Insecta > Diptera > Syrphidae > Melanostoma > Melanostoma mellinum. Next base: position 183,599,008 of record OU612060.1, read on the forward strand.
CAAAATGGAGTAGACCTACACTAAACACACTGGCTTCATATTCACCTCCAGCAACTGCTGAACACACGTGAACACTATTTGCTTTAACGACTTAGCTGGACAAGCCGAATTGACAAAATGATACCCGAGCAGTTGCTATTATACCGATGAGTAATACCTCTTGCCATTACGACAATGGCATAATTTGCAGCTGATCGAGTTTTACCTAGTCCGTCGTCTTCCAACCCTTTTATATCTCCTGTATTTTTATTTAAAAAAAGGTGAGTTTTTGAAGATGTTTCATTTATGTAGACATATCACACAATTAAGAGCAGTTTCTGGTAAAACCTGCAATTTGAGCTTTAAAGCATTAAAAAATTCCTTGTGAAATCCAGGCCAAGAAGGCCAATTTTTTGTAAACCGAGTTCAAGTTTTTTCGGATGGCAAAGTTAAATTGTGTTGTAAAAAGTTATACGCGTTTGGTGCTATGAAATATATACTAAGACAAATTTTTTTAAATTCGTTAGAGTACCTCCACCCTTTCTGATTTTTTTTTAAATTTAAAACGTGAGTCTCAACAACTCGAGAAAGCTCTACAGGCAAAATATTTCTAATCTTTTCTAAATTCAAAGCTTCTGAATATCTATCACATTTCAAAACCTCAATTTCCTTTTTTAATGAATCACACTTTTTTATAAATATAATACCTCTTCTGATTCCGTGTAGTTTGTCTGCGTCGATCTATGCTCTTTGGATATTCCTGATGTTCCTGCTTCAACAGGAATGTCTACAAATTTTTCAGCTTGAACTGCCTCGTGTCGATGCTCATCTGATTCCAAGTATTCCATTGAAACGTTGATGGTTTCAGCAGTTTGGGCTTCATATTCTTCAGGTGTTCCTATGAATAGAGAAATGTTATTAAGATTTTGTGATTTCTATTTCATTTTCGGTTGTTTTGGTGTTTCAATAATATTTAAGTTGGGCATATCCGAAGTTCTTAAGCGAGACTTTGAAGCGGAATACATATCTTGTGAAAAATGCCTTCCGCATACTCTGAAGTCCTGAGAAATGTTGCTGTTTACCAAGTTAGGTTTTTGAATGGCAGTTAGCCATTTTGTTCTTCTAAAAAAATGAAACACAATCAGTCGTATTTATAATCCCATTCCTAAGTATGTCTAACTTTGGACAGCTCTTAGAACAGTTTCCGACTCCAAATCGTATTTATAAACACTTTCGTCGCTGTCTATGGAATGTCTAACTTTAGACACCGAAAGAAACAAACAAACGTGTTGTGAATTTATTTCAAAAAGATTTATTTGTCAAAAATTAATTATGAGAAATTATTTTCTTTCAGCAAATCGATATTTGGAGCTCTTAAACATCCGAAATCGTTACCGTGCCATGGCTTTCCAAGTTGTCGAAGATAAAAAGAGAAACCAACGATGTCTGCATTGAACTAAAAGAAAATATACACAAGCAACTGAGACCGTGATTGTCAGTACGCTCAAGAGGTGCTCCGCACTTCTAAAAAGATCAAATCAGTCAGTTTGAAAAGTGAGACAACAAAAAATACATTTTTTCCCCACTAAAAGACAAACATATACACAGAAATTTTTAAATTTGTTTATTTTTCCATCAGCTTTTGACTGGCTTTATAGATGCTCCTTATTTGTTCTCGTCCATAGGTTTCAACTATCGCGGAGGATCTCACCATTGGGTAATTGGAGTTTATTCATTGCCCCCATCATAGAAGCAATTACGGCATGAATGAGCCGCTATCGCGCATGAGTAGATTATACGATTCTAACTCCCTACTTTAAGGTTTCAACATAAATAAATATAGTTTAAAACAAAAATTTAAAACCAGTGCTCCTCATGCATGATTTTTGTTCAATGTTTTTTGGTTTATTGTCCTTCAAGATATTTGTAGTTTATACTTTGTTTTATTTCTATAGTAGTTTTGTCTAATTATTGTATTTCATGTTAGGTGTTCTATATTGTATGTAACTATTTGTATTTTTTTTTCATACATACATATATATTTTCTATACGTTCTTTTTGTGCTGGTGTTGGTGTTTTCTAACCTCTAACACTTGCATTTATGATGAAGAGCGTAGATAAGTACGTACAAATGAGCTTGCTCTAAGCTTCGTGCGACTTAGTCTCTGAGATGCAATTAATTAACAAAAAAAAAAACAGTTAATATAAGTAAAAATCATATACAAATAAATCATTCATTCAACTTACTTTTTGCTACTTTACCCATAACGAATCTTTCTTTGAAAAAAGGTTCAAATACGCTTCTTGACTTTAGCTTTCAAATTTTCTAGAAATTTCGCCTTTCTTTCTTTTTTTTTTCTTCCGCTTATATTTGAGCTGCTGTTCAGTTTGATATTTTTTCAATAATGAAATATTATTTTACTAGCGACCCACCCCGGCTTCACACGGGTACAATGCTGATATACTAAATACACTACATTCTTACATATTTACTTCTTACATTTTTAACTATTTATTTTATTTTTGCAACAATTAATATATTACAGAATGTCAATATACAGCGTTCACAGCTTTCTTGTCATTAGACAATAAAAACATATTTTTTTGGAAGTTACTCTTGAAAGAGCGACATACAGTTGGCCATGTGAAAAACAGTCAACGCTCAAATCTAAGCCTAAAACGTTAAAGGTTTGACTTTGCGATTTATTAATGGTAATTCCAAAAGATGTCTTCACCGGAAATTGTACGCGTTTAAATTGGAAGGGTAAATCCGATGGTATCAGAAGGATTCTAGGAATCAATAAATCTTCTCCGGTACCACATCCTGTGAGTATTGCGCACTCTATTATGAAAGTTTTCAGTGATTTTACAGCAGCAAAAGCGTGCCATTGCAAAGTATAGGTGAATTCATAAAATAACTGGACAACCTACTTTCAACACCATTTTGTAAGGAGGGAGTCCTGAAGGGTTCAAAGACTTTAGAAATTCTGTAGGAAAATGAACAGCTTCTTCCAAATCAAGAACAGTAGGTATCGGCCGAGTAGTATATTTTCGTCGGCACATCAAGCTTTGAAAGAATCAAGTTATTTCGTTAGTTGGTGACAGAATCGCTCTTTCTTTAAACCAAGATATTGTCTTAGAACTTATGTTATCAATGTCTGGATAGACATTCCTTACTAACTCTTGGATGTTGTCTATCAAAGCACAAAGGTTTTCTAGGTTAAACCTTCCCTCACTTTGTATTAACTCTCCATTGACAACTTTTAGCAGCATCTCTGGAAATAGCCTGTTCTCACGTGAAGATGACGAAACCCTCATTTTAGTTTTAAGCTCTAATTTACTGACATGTGGCCAAAGGTTTGATCTTTTTGGGGAAGCATTTATTTCGTCAGCACGTGTTCCCCTGTGTTGCACGTGCACGTGTTCCCACGTGATTCCTGAGAACAGAATTGCACATCCACCCATGGGTGAATTTTTGTTGCGCAAATCGCGCATTGTCCAGATGTCCTGATCGACGTTTAATCGAGGCTCATCTTGAGCTATATTTTGTAAAAATCTCGTTTGATCGTATGATGTTTCTCTTGTGTATTCGAAACTGTTAGTTAAATCTGCGCTAGTAGTATTAGCTGGCATCGGCAGCCCAAAATCCTTGATCGATTTACCCGAAAGTAATATTGTACATCATCTGAGTTTAACTCTCGTTGGCCGTCGCCGAATCAAAATATCAGTGGCCATATTTTCTTGAAATTTATTCCATAGAATAACAGAATCAGTTACTTGACAAAACGTTACTATGACGGCAAATAAATATCTTAATGATGTAGCTGAACTACAAACACCTGCTTCTGATAATATATTTTCCCAGTAAGAATCTTCTTCCAAGAGCCCCATAGCTTTGTATGCTGCTTGATAAGTATTGTTAGCAACACCTTGTACAGTTTTTAGGTGTTCAAAGGATGTCGGGTCTTTTATAATATGCAGTAACATTCTCAGATAAAAGCATTCGCTGTTGTTGGGATGGATCACGTAGACTCTGCCAAGAGCATCCGTTTTTTTTTTAACCGAGGAAACCATCAACCGCAGTACCTTGTTTTCGCCATTGAAAAGCTTTAGAGCTCTGGTTCCATGTATAGTTAGATATCTATTCCGAAGCTTACTGAGTCGAGCCTCACGCTCTACTGAAGATTCTCTGTCCCTCTGAACCATCCCTCTACCTCGATCCACAAAATTTTCTCAGTTCTATATGTTATGTATGATTACCTATGCACAAATTATCATATTATAAGTATGAGTCGCAGTAAAAAATATCTGAATACTTACTTAAAGATACCTATTCTTTTCAACATAAACTACGATGCTTTAAAAAATAATTTGCTATTCGTGCGAGTTTCAAATCGATTTTGAAAATTATAAAATGAAGTAAAAGTAAAAGTAAACGATTTTTTTTATAATAAAATAATATGTTTGTTATGAAATCGCATTACAAAACTTTAAATTTCTTGGCTTTTCTTTGCTTTAATATGCATGTATTATACATATAAACCTTCCTCTTGAATCTCTCTAATCATTAAAAAAAAGCCGCATCAAAGTCCGCTGTGTTGTTTTCAAAATCTAAGCATACATAGGGACATATGGACAGAGAAAGCGACTTTATTTTATACTATGTTAAGATGAGAATGGCTTATACATGTAGAGGACTTGAAGTTTAATAAAATTTCAGTCTGAACAACTTTGGTTTTAAAAAAATCAAAAACAGCAAGGTAACAAAACACACCTAAATCAATTTTTTTGTAGTAACACAACTTTTTTAGTTAGCCATTGAAGCACATATTTTAGTGGTGAAAGTGCATTCGCATGATGCAAGTGCATTTTCGTGGTGCCAGTACGCTCCTTATCATGGCAGCGTCTTTTGGCTTTTCTCCGAACATCTGAAAAGCTATAACAAATAGAAGGTTGCTAACTGGAAGTTCAATGGACCGGTATTTAGGTCTGAGTGCTCCAGTTGGCATTTTAAAAACCTCCAACAGAAAAAAACGCTCTTGTGGTTTGCAGAAAATGCATTTGCGCCATGGACATGAACTCGCACCATGTAAATGCTCTTGCACCATGAAAATGCATTTTCAACACGAAAATACAATTGCACCATGAAAATGCACTTGAGTTTTGGAAATGCCCTTGCACCATAGAAATGCACCTTCAACACGTAAATGCATTTGCACGGTCAAAATGCATGTATTGCTTTTTAAAGGCTTCCTTTCAAAGCAAAGTGATGGTTTCTTAAAGGAATTAGGGCTTTCGATTTCGCCCTCCAAAGTAATTCTGCATAGTCGACAAGCCTTGCAGAGATGCTAAAACTAGGCATGGTTCTCAAGGTGCAGATACCTTAAGAGACTCGTCTGAAATCGAAATTGTTGCAGAAAAATATAAGTAGCAGCTGAAGGTTAGGTAAGGGCGAAATGGCTATCAGGAAAGTGTAAGTGTGTCCACCCTTGTAAGGTTTAGTGTGTAAACATACGAAATGTGTGATCAATAAAAAGAAGCCAATTGGAGCTTTTTTAGTATAGCTGTAGATGCAGTGGGTATCTGTGCTCATCAGATCGCTTGGCTTATCGGAGAAGATATCTCCTAGATGTGTTTTTCGTTTGAGGGAGAATGGAGAAAACGAACAGAGCCGGTTTGGAATCGTATTCTTCCTCGTATAAAAAACTTCTCTAAAGAAGTCGTTTGATAGAACGCCGAATTTGTGGACTGTCTGTCTATGAAACAATGTCCGATTACGGAGCCAAAGTATAGTCTACTAAGGGCTAGCAAATGTCTTGTGTTTTTGGTCCAGTTTTGCCAATATCTGTTTTGTTTCCAGATAAGTAGTGGAGTTTCTATACTTACTGTTTATTTTATCCGTACCATCTTGTTTTAGCATTCATTTGCCTGCTGTATGTGATTGGTTTGCTAGTTTCAATTCTGGTGAACTCATCGGTTCTGCAACTATTAAGGATATCTCTGTGCCTCGGCAACCAAAAAATGATGAATAACTGTTAAGCCACCTCCTCGAAAGCTAGCCAGCAATTAAGACCGTTACAGAGTTCGTGTTAACAGCGGCGAGATGATGCGGATTTTCACTGAGGAATCACGTTTCCTTTAGCCATGATAGGACCACTTTGGTAGCTAGAACTTCTGGTTGGAATACGCTACAGTGGTTTGAAAGACTGAAGACTTTACGTTTAGTTTGTCTGAGTACACCCCGCAACCAATCTTCTTTGGTCTTTGAACCATCTGTATAGAAGTGAATGAAATCATATCTTAAAAATTCCTCACCATCCCAGATAGATCCCGGTGGAATGGAGACTTGTAACTTAACTTCAAAGGCCAGTTGGAGGATGGTGAAGTCGGAATGAATTGGGATGTGAGCAATTGTGTTATTGGTCTATTAAGAGATTGTGTGAAAAGAAACGTTTACTGAAAATTGCTAGGGATGTTAGATTAAGAAGTATGCCTAGGTCGCCTGAAGGTGTTGATCGAAGAGTTCGGCTTGCGTACATACAAGCTGATCGCTGGATTTTTCTTGGACTATCATTTCATTTCATTTGCTTGCTTTTATATGTACCTACAAGTTATAAGGTAAGTTTTGTAGTCCTGCAACAATAAAACATGTCATTACGATGATAAAGAATACGAAAAAATTGGATCCGCCTTTTCTATCTGTTTGTCTATCCGTAAATAGAGTCACAGCCTGAACCACTTGACGAATTTTCTTCAAAATTTAGAGTTGTTTTTAGAATTGAGTTTCTAGATTTTGAAATAGCTGTACCTCTGCTAACCATTATGATAATACTTATTTTTCTCAATAGCGGCTCCAACGATTTCAATAAAATTTTGTGTGAGGTATTAAGTTTTCCTTTTGTTATATAAGCGGGGATGATTGTATAGTGTGTGTGCAAAAATTGCGATTGTTTCGACATCGCAATGTCAAATGCCTTGAGCTGAAAACCAAATTCGATCGCATGCGATCCAAGTTTCATATGACAACTGCATCGTGTATTGCCAGCTTAAGACTTACCAATTTTAAAAATTTGCAGTTGGTTAAGTGATTAAGCTTAACCTCATTTTCTCCTCAAAGTTATACAAAATGAGCAGGCATGAAATTCAATAAACGTGAAGTGTGATTCATAAGTTATTAATGCAAGTAACTTAAAATTGTGCTCTTAATTGAGAAGGAAAACTTTGACTTTCAAACGGTTTTTTTTTTGTCAAAAGATTTGCAACCACACTGAAGCGTTTTTCAACCAAATATGACGATGGAAAAGTGAAGAGAATTTTTTTCCAGCAATGTTCTTCAATGCAGTTGCATCGCTGCAACCAGAACTTCTGATAGACTTAGTTGAACTTTTGCTTAAGCTATTCGTCAGTTTTGATAATGATCGACTATTTTTTGCATAATCACATTTGCTTCTTCCATGGCCCTCATACTACACGGATTTATCATCCGATCAGGAATTTGTAAATTCAAAATATCCTCAAACCTATCGGTAAAATGTTTGTGTAGCGCATTCAAGTGAGTGACATATATGATAAAATAACATCGCCTTGAATGATTTCAGGTGATTTTAACAAATGTGGATACTGTAAGTATTTTTTCCCAGTTAAATTTTGTTTATAAAGAATAAGTTTGCCCGCAAACGCAGACATAACTGATTTTGTTTTGATCAAGTTGAGATCATCGCCCTACAACTGCAAGTTGACCTTGTTCAACATGACAAAGATATCAGTCATTTAATAAATTCAGATCTTCAGATCTTTTTCATAGAGCCTCTCTCTCTCTCTTCAGTACACTCTTCGGAAATTTCTAAAAGTGTTTTGTTATTAAAGTCCTATGGGCATCTTTTGGAGCAGTAGAGGTCTTCATGAGGTCCTTGACATCAGATAGCTTTTCAAGGGACACTTTGTTTTTTGGTGGGGCCCCGTCAAGTAACTAATTTTCATAAATAGTTTAAAACTTCTTTTACAAATAGCGTAACCATAGTGGGGAGGCCGTTAAAGGTTTTATTTGAATATATGGTAATTTTTTGGTCGTGTGTTTCATCCTTGCCCAACCTATCTTGAAACTTTGACTTCATATCTACGCTTCTTAGCGTCTTTTTAATAGATCACGACAGCCCAGTGCTTTCCGAAAGTGAAGACTGTGCCATGGTTCTTGCAGCGCTGTATTCTTCTGGTGAAGTAATGATTTCATTCTCCCTATATACAGGGTGTACCGTAACTAGTGTTACATACTCTGGCATGTGATTCTTCGTCATATTGGAAATGAATCGTATCGGGGGGAGAGTCCATCTCCCTCAATTTAATGAAAATAAAAATTGACACAATTTTAAATAAAAAACTGCTAACTATTATCGAGGCAACTTCCTGGGCTATCAGTCTCAAGTCACTTAAGAGTAACGTTCTCTTTACTTTGATTTTTCTTCTGATTCTCATGTTGTAAATCTCAACTTGTCTTTTCCAAGAGAAAGCTTTGGAAGAGATTGATCTTGCTGCAGATCAAAAACTCTCTTGGCTTGTTCACTAAGTCAGGATTGAACTCCGAATAAAAGAATCTTTTTATATTTGGACATTCTGCATGTGGGTCTCCTGCTTTCTTTTAGGCTTCTTCAACACTATCAACGATTCTCATTCGACTCTGCTTTTTTATACCGCTCTTGACGTACCTGCAACATAATAAATCTTATGGATAATATCGACAAATTATACCTGAATTATTCAAAAACGTATGGGAATTACGGTTCTAGAGCGTTCAACCATATTACTACTTCGTAAGCAAGTATTGGTCAACAATCGCAGTTTATAGCCAGGGATTGATATGTGAAGATCTGCTTCCAATTTCTTGTAGGAAAAGAGGGCTACGGCGGCTTTCCTCATTCTTTCCTGTTTGCTTTTTGTCAAAGATAATGTCCAGACGTTTTGCTTCATCTGAAAAGTTTAGTGGGATATTATGTACTTTCTAGTGAGGAAAACGAGTCCAAATTTCAGGGTCGAGGCTTAGGCTCACGAGAATGTAATGCCTTCTTTAAAAAAAAAAAACAACCTAAGAACCAGAATCTAACAAGATGAGTTCACGTTGAAGGCTCTAAGATCCTAAAAGCAACATCATTACACGTCCGATAAATAAAAAATGTTAGTGTTAGATAAAATTGTTCTTACGTAGACCAAAAACAATTTGCTCATATTCACTTGCTATAAATTATTTTATTTTGATCAAATCATTTTCTGTGTTTCTAGTCTGTAATATTTTTTTGCAATAAAATTTCTTTTTTAATTTTGAAGTAAGAGTTTTACTTCTAAAAGTAAGGCTTAGTTGTTTCATTAAAGCGAACTAGTGGCTTCTTTGAGATTTAAGAAATGAAAGTGTCCAGTATCTTGAATTTATCATTAAACCAACGTTTTAAGAAAACTTTTTTTTTGCAGAACTAGTGGATAGAAAAGTTCGAAGCTGCATTCAAATCCAACCAGATTGCGAAACAGCACAAGAAAGGTCCCGCTCCTCAGCCACCAAAGCTTCAAAAGCAAGCCTCATCATTGGATGCAAAGTCAATTGGAAGTGAACTGAGTCCAACCGAAGAACTAAATACGCCAGAAGAAAATTGGGGTCCGGATTGGTTGTCATGCGCTCCAGATAAAATAGAGGCCTTGCTGGTACAACGTCATTTCGAAGATGCATTTTCACTTGTTCAAAAATCTGAGGATTACATAAATAAAGATTCGACATTTTGGAACGCTGCTGAAATATCTGGAAAAATAAAAAAGTGCGCACTAATTTGGTGAATGTTCTGCTTCAGGATTTATCAAATTGTCAAAATCGATCACTGCCACTGGCCCTGGGTCTTTCTGGCAAGCCGAGAGAGACAAGCTTGTGCCACGCTACTGAGGGTGAGCACGGTGACTATTCGAGCCTCGCAGCGTGAAACTCGAAGAGGAAATCAAGACATTTCTCAGATTTTCTTTCGTGATATGGCCCATGTGGTAACGGAATTTTTGAAAGCCTTTGGCGAGCAATCTGCTTGTGTCAGTTGTAAGAAGAATTTTTTTTTTTTGTGAGCCATTTAATGATGAGGTCGATCTTTGTTTTAGCTTTGATAGTTTGGTGCAATACAGAGCTGCAATACTTTGCTGGTCAGTTAATCAAGCACTACCTTACCAAAGGAGTTCTGTTGGAAACTGTTGCGAAAATTGTGGAAAGCATACGAGAACCGTGTTCGTTGGTAAGAATTTGAAAAAAGGTGTCGCCTATGACTTCTCTATGCCAAGTTGTTCTCGTTTAGTTGACTGAAATTGGATTGGATCTAGCATACCATGTTGAGGGATTGCTACGAAATACTCTGGATCAGATACTCGAGGATTCACGGTTTCGTTTGTTGGAGACTATTGGACGCACCGAAGATCCCTGGACACCACACAACTTGCAAAGCCAACCTAATGTCAAGAAATTCCTCAAGGATATGGAAAAACTTGGAATTAACATGCAATCGCAGATAACGGGTGATACTTTTGTCAATCTGTCCCAATCGACAGTCAATTTTATTAGGCACTTTTTGAGCCTCACGGAGAGTTGTGGCATACTGTCAAAGAATGAAACTCTAAGAATAAGTGCTGAAGTTCTTTTGAGGGATTTGTTTCTGGCCCAACATGCTGTTAAGCCAGCTCCTGATATAACGGTTGATGTGAGTATAAATCATAAACTTAATACTTCTACCATAAGGGGTGTAGTGTATACAGAGTCATTTTGCAAGGCGAAGTATTTTCTCTTTTACTTTGGAATTTAGTTGTAGGAGATCTGATGAAGTTCTTGAAAGAGGATTACTGTAGATTTATTGATTGTTCAGATTATACTGACACAACAGTCACAGGAAACTCTTTTTGATGTTAAACGAACTCCTTCAACTTGATCTAAACAAACTTTCAAAATAGAGGCAATGTGGTCTACTTTTAATAAAGAAGTTAAGTTTGATGCAATCCTTAACAAAATCTAAGGGTTGCACTCTTCTCATGCCAAAAAGCTATAGGAAATAAGGCCACCAGTCCCCTATTAGAGATTGTCTTTGCATCAGACCTATAGTCATTTACGGTAACAATATGGCGTATGACTACTCTAGACACAGCAATAAATCGCGATAGCATGAGCAAAGTTGAACGTTCCCTGAATTGTATCCAGGGTATATTGCATAAGATATGACAAAAGCTTAGGACGAATGGGATGGCTCAAGACAAGAAAAAAATCGTATGGTAGGAGGGTCTATCTCCCTCCGATTAGTCGGGAGGAGCAATTTTATAAAAAGATTGACTTACTTTAACAAAAAATTCTAAAAAACCAATTAAGCCATTTTCTACCACATACTTTAATGTTTTTGAAAGCTGATAGTTGAGCTCTTTTTGGAACAAAGCTTTTATTTAAAATCATTATTTTTATGTATTTTTTTAACAATCTTAATTGAAATCTCATTTACTTAAAATACCTACATACATACATTTATCAAACATAAAACATAAATAACGTAAACATTGTACAAAAATATCTAACAAAATTTGTAACAAACAAAATGTTTATTTAGGTAACATCAAAAATATAGTTATTAAACAAAAACCAGTCTAAACCTCAGTCTGTTCGTTGGCGTCTTCTACTTTCTGAGTTTGTGTACCGTCATCGTCAACCCCATCATTGTTACCACTATCTTCAGCCATTAATATCCTGTCGACCGCTAAGTATTTGTCGCTCCCAACGTCTGATAGGCTTGTATATGCTCTCGAACTGATAGGAGGTATTAGCAATTCCTCGCTATCCCAATGATTGAACGTCTGGTTCACATAGTGATATATGGGGGTATGGGGGAGGTAGGAAAGGAGAGGATGGGAAATTTGGATGGTATATGGGAAAGGAAACGGAAAGTAGGAAAAGGATATGGAAGGTAGCATGAGGATAAGGTAAGGAAACAGAACCAACACAGGAAACAGGAAGGTAGGTATGTAGGAAAGGAAAGTGAAGTGAAGGGAAGGAAGGATATGAAGGGAAAGGATGCTCTACTCGGAGGCCTGGCACGCTTGCGAGGCACGGCTTAGCTCGCCGGATATGGGGGGGTCTTGCCTCCTCGCAGAGCGGAACCTCATATCAAAAACATAAATCGTGCCAACAAAATTTTACTACCACCACCAAAATTACCTCACCTCACCCTAGGCACTACTACTGGACTGTAGTGCGGCCTTTTCCCACCCCTCCTGGGATCCCGTCGGCCAACGATGGTGGGATCCCCCTTATGCGATTGGGCTGTCAGGTACCACTCACCGTAGCCACATCGTCACACTCTCACCCCCCTGAAATGTTCGATTCACACCTCCATTATGCTCATTTAGACCACATTAAAAATCTGTCATTCTCATTGTAGGCGTGATGCACAAAATCTCTTATATATTTGGATTAAAAATTTACATTAAAACATAGAAAGAATAACAATCATAACCACAAAAAGGTAAAGATGGAACGAATATCATAAAAAAAACTTACTAACAAACTTAGATCTAATTGAGAATCGTAATCTTGGTTGTTATTTTATTTGGATAAATCCTTTTCGTTAAATTGGAATGGGGGACGTACTGATGGTTTACGACCAGGTTATTCGTCCTTGACCTGGGTGCTCAAGGGCGTACTCTTTTGCCAGCCCGCTCTACTTTACGCCTGCCTAATTAGAGCTCTAAGAAGGGGGTCCCATCGGACTATACCAAAACTCAACCACAGGTTGAGGAACTAATAACCCTGACCTCGCTCCCCTTTTCGACCCACCAAAAAAATTAGAGGTTTCTTCGCCAAAGAAAAAAACAAAAAATTCAATTTCAACCAAAAACTTAAAATAACACAATGAAACTACAAAAAGAATACAAAAATAAATAATCAAATAAAAAAAAAATCACGCCTAGTTATTATAAAAAAAATTCGCTGCTCTGCTGCTTCTTACTGGCGGTCGGCCAGCCAATTCAATTTCTGGGGCTCCGCCCCTGGTATTTTCTTGTGTCGCTTTTTCTTGGACTTAGACACCTTTTATTATTATAAGCCTTAATTATAGTCCACGGTTGCAGAGTGGGTTTTTAAAAACGCGTTGTTGGCACTGTGCTTCACATGTGTATGTGCACATATATATACATACTTTAAACAATATATTCGATTTTCATGACGTCTTAATACGAAATTTTTAAAAGTTACTTGAGGGGCTCCGGAGATTCCCACGGACCCAGATTTTAACTCCTTTTTTTGTTTAGCTCCTTTTTCAGCCACTGTTCTGTCTTTCCAATGTGTATATGTATAGATTATATATCTGTTTTTATATGTTTTGCCCGGTGCTTCTCATCTGTCGCCAGCTTATTACCCTGCAACTGAACACCAAAATATAACATTTAACACATATTACTCTTAACTACACTACAGCACAGTTTGCACAAAATTCTTCCGACACTTACCCGTGGATAAGGAAATACGCCACTTGGGTGTCTTTGCTAAAGAAGTAGTTCATCGATTGCTTCAAACGAATTTAATTATTATCTACGCACAACCATAAAAAAAAACGCAGTCAATTAAATTAAATACTACTTATAAAAAAAACTACTGACCGAGTACTCAATGATAATAATTCAAATTTAAAATTGTACCGACACGCACTCTCTGACGCACAACATGGAATATTTCAGTCGTCTTCACAAATTTTCTTTGAACCCGCAAGCCGCAACCTTGATCTAATACACAGTCAAATCAACCGATTCATTGCGGTCACCCAAATTCAATGCATTTTGTTATTTGGCCGTTGTAACTGCAACTTCAGTTACTTGGTCATCGACCCTGCTGACCGCTTGACTTTGAAAATAATTTTTTATTCAAACATTCAACGACACTCAACAAATACACAAACCATTTCAAACCTTACAACAACCGTCTTTCCAACGCTCCACCATTGTATATAAAAACTATAGTAGAATTATGTTGATTTTTTGACTGGTGGCGCACCACCAGCCTGCGGTCCGTACTAACAAGTTCCACATGAAATTTTTACAGAGAGAAAAAGAACAATTGTGGATGCTAAGATTTTTGCTCTTTGAAATTCAATTTATAAACATTGAGTTCTCTTTTTGAACTGCTGTGCACAATTCAAAGAGGAACATGTAGATCGGGTGTATGTATAAGTATAATGTATGGCATTGGTATAGTATAAGGGACGACAAAGAAGATTATGCAAGACAATGCTCGTAAGGACAAAAAATAATCATTTCAAGGAAATTCATGTTTGAGACCTTTTCGTTTGTGCGTTAGTGAGGTAGGTCAGAAATTTTATTTGTGGCAGGCACATGAAAATTAAGTTTTGGGCAAAGTCATTGTGTGTAGGTATTTTTGATTTCTACATTTTCGTTGAAATCTTAAAAGGGCCTAGTAGATAATAAATTTTGCATGTGAAACTTTGATTGATTATTGTTAAAAATAAATTTTGAAAGCAAAATTCTAGTTCATTTAATATTATGTACATATTTTGTTGTACCTATTATTCTTTTTTTGATATTCATTATAGCAGTTTAAAAGGCGGATAGGGTTAATTCACTTAAGAAATTGAGCATGGCTGGGTCGCACAAACTTGCGTAATATATTTGGGGATTCAGAGCTGCCCACTACGCATTAATTACGAAAAATGAATTAAGTCACGCAAAATATTGAAAAAAAATGAAATGAAATATTTCAAAGGCTTCAAGCGAAAGTCTAAAAAACCCCACTTTTGCAGTTGCTAATACATATCATCGGTGAAAATTTAATCAAAACTATTGGAGCAGTCTAAAAAAAACCTTCTTTATTTTTCACTTTTTTTAAAAAAGATGTTTTTAGAAATCCAATATGCAAAGCTTAAGAACTTGATAGAAGCTGTTTTGAAAAAAAAAAAAACAAAAATATCGTTTTGAAGTTATTTTTAAGAATCAAAATTTTTTTTAAATGTATAGGCTTCAAAAATTAAATTTTTTTTTAAATGTTGATATGTAGTCTTTCTTAAAAAAATCTAAGAACTTCTAAACTACATTTCGTCAACAGCCTTTAACGAGAAAGTCGTTTTTGAAAAGAGCCGTACAATGGGAGGTACCATTTTTAGACTTTTTCAAATTTTTTTTTACATTATAAAGACAATTTAAAATTAATCCTTCACATAAAATTTTATTGAAGTGCTGGAAGCTGTTTTTGAGAATAATAAGTATTATCATATCAGTTGTATGGCATCAATTCCAAAAACCCTTCTGTAGGCACCAACTTTAAAAACGTGAGTTGTAAGAAAAACGCTTTAAAGCTGCCAGGTAACAAATGTGTGCTCAGATCAAGCAGGTATAAGAATATTTATATCGTCTTCAATTTGTGTCCGATCGACTAGAAACTTTGACAAAATATTTTTGAAATACGTATAAAGGAGAGAAATGAAATTTTTTTTTAACCCTACTTTTTCTCGTTTTGATTGTTCAAAGCTAAATATATGGGAAGAAAAAACTTATTTGTAATACCATATAGTATAGATACATCATATGGTAGCGTAATGGTTACCATGTGTGCTTGTTACCCGGGAGGCTCGTGCTTCGAAATTCAAGAAAATAACTTTTTTGCCTGTGTTTCTGTCTGTCCGATTATGAATAGACAGCCTTAAACTTTTGACCGATTTTCTTCCAAGTTTTCAGTTATGGTTTGTGGAGAGGCTTACAGGTGTAGCGAGGTTTTAAGAATTCCAAAACCTAAAGATCTTTTTAGAAGTTGTTTTGACAAAAATTTAAGAAAAAACCAAAAATATCGTTTTTAAATTATTTTAAGAAATCAAAATTTTAAAAAAAATTAAAATTTCAAAAGCTAGAATTTTTCAAATGTTGATATTTAATCATTTTTAAAAAACTTAAAACTTCTTAAATACAAAATTTCGTCAACATCGTGTTTGAAAAAAAAAACCGTTTTATGGATGTACAGCCTGAAGCGATGGACCGATTTTCTTAAAAATTTGCAATTATGATTTATGTGGTAGTTAACAGAGAAGCTTTTGGAATTGGGTTTCTAGGTCTTGAAAAAACGGTACTTGTCATACAACCCATATGAAAATACCTGTTTTTCTCGAAAACGGCTCTAACGATTTTGATAAAATTTTACGTGAGTTTTCATTTCTGAATAGCTATTCTTATGATGTGAACATTTTTTCGGTTTAAGTCTAAGAACGGTACCATCCATAGTCCGTTTTTTCAAAGCCGACTTTCTCGCTAATGGCTGATGCGATTTTGACGAAATTTCATATTTTAAAAGTGCAAAGTTGTTTAAAAGAGATTGCATGTCATAATTTGAAAAATCGATATTTTTTAAATTTATCGATAGGTAAACATCTCAAAAATGATGTCCTAAAATATTAGAATGATATCTTGGATACTTTTGAAATGGCAGAGTATATAGAAGAGAAGCATCTCGAGTGCTCGAACTCCTGCTCTGAAATCTTTACACGCTGTAACTCACGCAAATATTAACGAATCGTCTTGAAATCTTTACTGCATACTCTCCATATGTTTTCACATATAGTCATCTACAACTTTTACGATCGGATGACAATTATAAATTTGGCAGTTTTGTCAATTTCCAATTTTTCACTCAAATTATAGATGGCTGTATTGGAAAAAGGGTCTACTTTAACGCCATTTTTTTATTTTCTTGTCTTGGAAAATAAAGAAATTTTTTTGAATTTTTCTGGTGTGTACACCTGTATACCAGGAAAATTCAAAAAAATGCGGACGTCTTCTAATTTCAAGGAGTTTAGTTAAATCAAAATAATAAAGCTAGTCTGATGTTTATAAATCGTTTGTTAATGACCCCAATTTAAAATTAGTGTGATGTTAACAAGAGCCGGCACTTTCTCTTAAAAACGCGATGACTATAAATTTTCTATATACAAAGCTATCTCCTTTAAACCTTGCTGGTAAATGTCTCCACTCAAAAATTTTATGCACTTGTCATTGAATTTTGTTAGAATTTGTTGTAACTAGTTTTGATAAAATAAATGGTTATTGTATTTACTAGATAACGTTACAAATTACACATAAAATGAAAATATTAGTTTCTTATTAATTTCAGTAGATATGTATTATTTCAAAGCAATTAGAATAATTTCCAAAGTGAAATAATGCAACGTTGCTACCTATTTGTTTGATTTCAATCAAAATAAAATAAGAATTGCAAAAATATTATGACTTTGTCTCACATCAGTTCTTTCGAATGCATGCATTTGAAAAATCTTTGAAGGATTTTTACTTACGCGTACCCAAAAAAATTTAATCACCACATCACGATTCTCAATAGTAGGTACCTATAATCTGAACTTTATAGGTAGCTTAATAAAAAAAAAAATTTCTGTTTCCTATAAAGTAATTTAAAGGCTTTACCGTGCTGGTAAATATCTCTTCGAAAATATTTTACCTGTCATTGAATTCTGTTAGAATTTGTAACAGGTTGTGTTAAATAAATGGTCTTTGTATTTACTACATTGTGTTTGAAATTATTCAATAATTCCATTAATTTACATTCCCACTGCAAAAATATCTTCCATTCATTTCAGTAAGGTACGTAGGTATTTCAAAGCAATTGGAATAATTTCCAAAGTGAAATAATGCAACGTTGCTATTTGCTCCTTATGCAAGTAATTTCAATCGAAAGAAATGAAGAAACCCAAAAATATACTTATATTTATGTCTCACACCACTTTCTTGAAAGCAAATGTAATTTTCCAAGGAACTTTACACATACCCACAAATGAGAACCAAAACAAAATCACAACATCACGTATCCCGCTTAAATATTTTTGCCATATGATCAGTCTCTTAAAACATTTATCTGGCTCTCTTTTAAATACATTCCACAAGACGACTCGCATTTTTTTTACGTTTTTTACAGGCGACTGCAGCGCTCCGTGCCCTAAAACGAAAACATTCTTAAATCGCAATATGGTTCTACTATAGTTTTTATATACAATGGCTCCACCTTATCCGTTTTTTTCTTTGACAGCTGTGGAATACCATCCACAGACTGACATTTCGCAAAATTTTTACTTGACAAACTAAAATTGAAGGATAGCGTGGTGCCTCATGCATGCCAAAACAACTTTAAAAACACAGCAAATCATATCAAAATACCAAAAATCACGCACCACAAAACGCTCCACTTTCACGAGAAACATAACATTCGCTCGTGCTATCAAAAAAAACCAAACAAACAAAAGTAACCATCCATTCACTCACTCTTCCCAGGTAAGTACCTAATCTTAATTTTCCCTTTGTTTTGTCCGAGGGTGGTTTGTGCAAACCGCCTTCTACTCTGTCACCTTAAGTGACGGAGCGAAGGAAAACTTGCAGCAACCAACCCCCGTGGCCAGCGGTTCGGCTGCAACCTCTATTTCCCTTGACTATCAGTCAACAGCTGATCAAGGAGAGGTCAACAACCCTGGTCGCGTATTTTCTGCCCTCTATTAAAAGCTCTTCCTTTTTAGATACTCCTACCTGCCCACGAATCACCCAACACAACTACAACCAAAACATACGGCATCACTATTACAGCATACGACCTCCTAAAATCAAAATACACCTCATCCACGCAACATTCATTTGCCGACACCACCCAGACGACATCGATACAACATCAAAACAACATGGACAAAATAAGGACATCTAACTAATAGAAAACAAAAAAACAAAACACGGTAAGCATAAGGTTTATATTTTTGTTGACTGTTTATTGTAAATTCAAAATATTTTCCTTTTCAGGTGCCTGCAACAATAGAGATACTTCATCTCTGGCTCTTCGTTTTCCGTGTCGGGGTCAGTATTGTAGTAATTCTCTATGTCAAATTCGTCGTCTGCTTCATATGCTTCATATCCCTCGTCATTGCATTGCCTATAATAAAAATCAGAATTAACAAAATTATTATTATTTATATCTTCATCTTCTTGTGTGCCGGTTTCGGCGTCGTTGAATTTTTTAGATTCAACACAGGTTTCGGCGTCGATGAAATTTTTAGATTCCATACAGGTTTCGGCGTCGTTGAAATTTTTCGATTCCACACAGCAGCAGCAAAAAACAATTTTCACTGCCTCCCAGTATGCAGCCAAGTCTGTAAGAAATAAAAAAATATATTAGTAACCTATGGGATAAAGATAAAGATTAACAAACAGAAACATAAACAAACATAAACATCTTTGATTGTGTTGACTGTCCTTCAGAAAAGTGGATACAACATATCTAAAAGACACAAAAAATTTAAAGATTCCAGCAGAAGTCAAAACAAGTTACCAGATTTTTTCAAAACGAACCAAGCAGCTGATTTTCAATAAGTTCATTGATTTAGGTCCCAACTGTTGGTACCATTTTAGTTCTGAGGCTTTTTCAAACAAACAATTGATTGGAAATCATTTCACTCAGCCGATGGAAAAAAAAGTAAAAAATAAGAAACAAACGTATTGTGAATTTATTTCAAAAAGATTTATTTGTCAAAAATTAATTATGAGAAATTATTTTCTTTCAGCAAATCGATATTTGGAGCTCTTAAACATCCGAAATCGTTCCCGTGCCATGGCTTTCCAAGTTGTCGAAGATAAAAAGAGAAACCAAAGATGTCTGCATTGAACTAAAAGAAAATACCTATATACACAAGCAACTGAAACGGTGATTGTTAGCACGCTCAAGAGGTGCTCCGCACTTCTAAAAAGATCAAATCAGTCAGTTTTAAAAGTGAGACAACAAAAAATACATTCTTTCCCCACTAAACTTTGCTTTTGCTTTAGGTGGCTCAACTAGAGCGTGGTGCTCCTAGGCCTTGTCCAATATCCCCCTCCAGCCGGCTCGATCCCTAGCCTGCCGTCTCCAATTTTGCACTCCAAGTTGGCGGAGATCTCCTTCCACCTGGTCGCTCCATCGAAGATGAGGTCTACCTTGGCTTCTGACTCCCTCTGGTTTGGCGTTGAAGACTTTAGGCGCTGGAGCGTTGATCGTTGATGTCCATTCGCTCTACATGGCCCAGCCATCTTAGTCGTTGGACTCTAATTTTTCTGTCTAAGCTTATGTCGCTGTACAGCTCGTATAGTTCGTCGTTGTATCTTCTTCGCCAAACGTTGTCTTCTCGATTAACGCAAACAAGACCATCATAAATCGTACGCAGAACTTTTCTCTCGAAGATTCCAAGTGACTTTTCATCCGATTGGGAGAGGGTCCATGCTTCTGCACCATATAGCAGGGCCGGGATGATGAGTGTTTTGTATAGTGTCTCCTTGGTTCTTCTCGATAGGGCTTTATTCCTCAATTGCTTGTTTAACCCAAAAAACAGCGATTAGCAAGAGTTAGTCTGCGTTTGATTTCAGCGCTGATGTTGTTGGCTGAGTTTACAGCTGTGCCCAGGTAGACAAATTCACTGAATACCTCGAAGTTATACCTGTCAATGGTGACATTTTGACCAAGTCGGTGGTGGGATTGGACGTTTGTTGATGAGAGCATATACTTCGTCTTTCCCTCGTTTATTTTCAGCCCCATTTGGCTTGCTGCTGACTCCATAGTAGTGAATGCACCAGTTACTGGTCGCTTTGTTCTTCCTATCACGTCTATGTCGTCTTTCCCCACTAAAAGACAAATATATACACAGAAATTTTTAAATTTGTTATTTATTATTAACAAAAAACCAATTAACATAAATAAAATTCATATACAAATAAATCTTTCATTCAACTTACATTTTGTTACTTTACTTATCACGATTCTTTCCTTGAAAAAATGTTCAAATACGCTCCTTGACTTTAGCTTTCAAAATTTCTATAAATTTCACCTTTCTTTCTTGGCTTTATATTTTATTTTGAATTTTTTCTTCCGCTTAAGTTTGAGCTGCTGTTCAGTTTTATATTTTTTCAATAATGAAATATTATTTTATGAGACTGGCTTATACATATAGAGGATTTAAAGTTTAATAAAATT
Source organism: Melanostoma mellinum (assembly GCA_914767635.1). Taxonomy (NCBI): domain Eukaryota; kingdom Metazoa; phylum Arthropoda; class Insecta; order Diptera; family Syrphidae; genus Melanostoma; species Melanostoma mellinum. The sequence continues at coordinate 183,620,015 of OU612060.1, forward strand.
TCAGTCTGAGCTACTTTGGTCTTAAGAAAATCAAAAACAGCAAGGTAGCAAAATGGAGTAGACCTACACTAAACACACTGGCTTCATATTCACCTCCAGCAACTGCTGAACACACGTGAACACTATTTGCTTTAACGACTTAGCTGGACAAGCCGAATTGACAAAATGATACCCGAGCAGTTGCTATTATACCGATGAGTAATACCTCTTGCCATTACGACAATGGCATAATTTGCAGCTGATCGAGTTTTACCTAGTCCGTCGTCTTCCAACCCTTTTATATCTCCTGTATTTTTATTTAAAAAAAGGTGAGTTTTTGAAGATGTTTCATTTATGTAGACATATCACACAATTAAGAGCAGTTTCTGGTAAAACCTGCAATTTGAGCTTTAAAGCATTAAAAAATTCCTTGTGAAATCCAGGCCAAGAAGGCCAATTTTTTGTAAACCGAGTTCAAGTTTTTTCGGATGGCAAAGTTAAATTGTGTTGTAAAAAGTTATACGCGTTTGGTGCTATGAAATATATACTAAGACAAAATTTTTTAAATTCGTTAGAGTACCTCCACCCTTTCTGATTTTTTTTTAAATTTAAAACGTGAGTCTCAACAACTCGAGAAAGCTCTACAGGCAAAATATTTCTAATCTTTTCTAAATTCAAAGCTTCTGAATATCTATCACATTTCAAAACCTCAATTTCCTTTTTTAATGAATCACACTTTTTTATAAATATAATACCTCTTCTGATTCCGTGTAGTTTGTCTGCGTCGATCTATGCTCTTTGGATATTCCTGATGTTCCTGCTTCAACAGGAATGTCTACAAATTTTTCAGCTTGAACTGCCTCGTGTCGATGCTCATCTGATTCCAAGTATTCCATTGAAACGTTGATGGTTTCAGCAGTTTGGGCTTCATATTCTTCAGGTGTTCCTATGAATAGAGAAATGTTATTAAGATTTTGTGATTTCTATTTCATTTTCGGTTGTTTTGGTGTTTCAATAATATTTAAGTTGGGCATATCCGAAGTTCTTAAGCGAGACTTTGAAGCGGAATACATATCTTGTGAAAAATGTCTTCCGCATACTCTGAAGTCCTGAGAAATGTTGCTGTTTACCAAGTTAGGTTTTTGAATGGCAGTTAGCCATTTTGTTCTTCTAAAAAAATGAAACACAATCAGTCGTATTTATAATCCCATTCCTAAGTATGTCTAACTTTGGACAGCTCTTAGAACAGTTTCCGATTCCAAATCGTATTTATAAACACTTTCGTCGCTGTCTATGGAATGTCTAACTTTAGACACCGAAAGAAACAAACAAACGTGTTGTGAATTTATTTCAAAAAGATTTATTTGTCAAAAATTAATTATGAGAAATTATTTTCTTTCAGCAAATCGATATTTGGAGCTCTTAAACATCCGAAATCGTTACCGTGCCATGGCTTTCCAAGTTGTCGAAGATAAAAAGAGAAACCAACGATGTCTGCATAGAACTTAAAGAAAATATCTATACACAAGCAAGTGAAACGGTGATTGTTAGCACGCTCAAGAGGTGCTCCGCACTTCTAAAAAGATCAAATCAGTCAGTTTGAAAAGTGAGACAACAAAAAATACATTTTTTCCCCACTAAAAGACAAACATATACACAGAAATTTTTAAATTTATAATTTATTGTTAGTTATTAACAAAAAAACCAATTAACATAAATGAAATTCATATACAAATAAATCATTCATTCAACTTACATTTTGTTACTTTACCCATCACGATTCTTTCCTTGAAAAAAGGTTCAAAAACGCTCCTTGACTTTAGGTTTCAAAATTTCTATAAATTCCACCTTTCTTCCTTGGTTTTATATTTTATTTTGAATTTTTTCTTCCGCTTAAGTTTGAGCTGCTGTTCAATTTGATATTTTTTGAATAATTTTTTTTTAGTTTAGTTTTAGTTTTGTTTATTTTATTTTCTTTTTTCTTTTTGATTATATACATAATGTAAGTACAATTTTTACAATAACCAAATTAACAAAAATAATAGATAGATTAAAATAAACATTTGAAATGAAAGAAAACATTTAAGATACAATCTGTTGATTAAATGCAGAAATTATAATAAATAAAATAAGAAATAAAAATAAAAATGACAGAGAAGAGGAAAAAAGAAATAATTAAGTAACAAATAGGAAAAAGTTAAAATAAAAAAAACAAGATTGGTTGTATGAGACGATAAACATTAAAACTAAAACTCTAATTAAGCCATAAATTTCATCGAAATCAAAGTTAAAAAGCTATTTTTCAACTTTCACACTGAAAGCACTGCTATGAAGGGTATCATGGAGTATATTATATAAAGAATGCCATTAGGTCTCCGGCTGAACTTTCGCATAAGTATAATACTGGGCGAATATTACCTGATAAAGCGGTTGATGTCTCAAATATTGCACCACAAATAAAATGACAATTTGAACACAATATTAGCATTTATCTTGATCTTTCTTGTTGGTTTACAACACTTAAACATACTCTTTTCGGGATCAATTTTAGAAATAGGAGCCTTATATGTATGTAGATGATGGACTTCTTTCATTGGAAACATTGCCACATTCTAAGTCCTCAGGTGCCATATAGTCGTCGTCGATATTAAACTCTTCATCACTTTCGCTTACATGCACGGTAACGTCATTTGTTAATGGCTTGCTCCATTCGAAGTAAACACAAAATCCAATTTCCTGGTTGTCCGTTGCGAATTCCCAAAAAATACATTTGCCATTTGAGTTGGTCCGAACACGAACCTGGAAAAAGATCATAAGTTTTAAGTAAATGATAATATTCTTTTTGATTTTCACTTACACAGTAACAGTGTCACCATGGCCAACATTTATGACGCCATCTCCACGGCCAGCAGCAACTACCAAATTTTGGCTAGACTAATCGTCACACAGCCTTAGTTGTCGGAATCGTTTTTCCGTTCAGATGCTAGCAATTGTTTGGAGTCTAAGGATCCTGGTTCTTTTGCTTTAACATTCTGCAAAATGTTTGGCGATTTGGTATTTGAGTGCAAGTGCAATTGTTGCATGTACTGGTGGTAGTGCTCTTTTTGTACATAATTGATATACCTATTAGTACCGCTTGTTGCTCAGGACTCGATGGAAATTGTTGAGATATCTGATATCTACGGACGAGAAATTTACTACACCAGACTTCACATTGGCTAGCAAGAAACTCGATTTGTTCCTGGAATTATTCTTTATACTTGAAAACCTCTTAAACGCTTCTTTCACATCAAATGATTCAAATACTTACATGAGATGTTAGAATTTTAGCTGTTTCTAGAAGAGCACATTCACTTTCGTTTGGAAGTCCTCACCAACAATTTATCTTAAAATTTGCACTTAAGTCATCTCATATGCTCGTGTTTTTTTTTTCTATTTGATCAAGCCTTTATAGACTTGTGAAAAAAACACTTCTTTTGTTATTTGTTATTAACAAAAAAACAATTAACTTAAATGAAATTCATATACAAATAAATCATTCATTTAACTTACATTTTCTAACTTTACCCATAACGATTCTTTCTTTGAAAAAATGTTCAAATACGCTCCTTGACTTTAGCTTTCAAAATTTCTAGAAATTTCACTTTTAATTCTTGGCTTTATACTTTATTTTGAATTTTTTCTTCCGCTTAAGTTTGAGCTGCTGTTCAGTTTGATATTTTTTCAATAATAAAATATTGTTTTATGCATTTGAAGTTTAATAAAATTTCAGCCTGAGCTACTTTGGTTTTAAGAAAATCAAAAACAGCAAGGTAGCAAAATGGGGTAGACCTACACTAAACATCTTCACCTCCAGCAACTGATGAACACACGACTTAGCTGGACAAGCCGAATTGACAAAATGATACCCGAGCAGTTGCTTATACCAATGAGTAATACCTCTTTCCATTACGACAATGGCATAATTTGCAGCTAATCGAGTTTTAACTAGTCCGTCGTCTTCCAAGTTCCAACCCTATTATATCTCCTGTATTTTTATTTAAAAAAAGGTGAGTTTTTGAAGATATTTCATCCATTTTTTTGACACAGCACAACTCAGCTGCTTGAAAAAAAAAAAAACTGTTTTGATTATTGATTCTGTTTGTTGATTGATTCCTAAAGCGAAAAATAAATATTTTAAGTCATGGAAACTAAAACTAGAGCGGCAATACAACGCTTACCTCATTCCTCCCCCAATATCGAATTGCAGCCATAACTTTCAGCTCTACAGGAATACTACCACCTTTTTTAATTTCGCTAAAATCAGAACGAACAATGTCTATCAGTTTTCTCATATTTTCTTTCGAAAATCTATATTTAGACAAGAATTGGCCATCGCTAAGCGTCCATGGATTGAATCTGGACTTATATACTTTTCTCCTTCTTGGTCTTCCATTGAACGCATTTATAACATTCAGGTCAGAAACGAAAGTGGAAAAAGAAAATGGCATTTTGAATTTTCCTATGGTATTTGAATTTTCGAAAGAAATTTTGAATTTAAAATTTAATTTTATCTATCCATTCAGATGCCAAAATGACAATTCACTTCAAAAACAGTTACTCAGAGGATAATCAACCTCCAACCGTTGATTATCTTTATTTGCCATATTATCAGGCTGATTATCTATTATGAATAAGAATTTCTGTTTTATCATCTGATTATCTTTAAAATGCGATTATGAATAAGGCTTACATAGTTTAAAACAAAAATTTAAAACCAGTTCTCCTCATGCATGATTTTTGTTCAATGTTTTTTATAGTTTATACTTTGTTTTATTTCTAGTAGTTTTGTTTAATTATTATTGTATTTCATGTTAGGTGTTCTATATTGTATGTAACTATTTGTACTTTTTTTTCATATATATATTTTCTATACGTTCTTTTTGTGCTGGTGTTGGTGTTTTCTAACCTCTAACACTTGCATTTATGATGAAGAGCGTAGATAAGTACGTACAAATGAGCTTGCTCTAAGCTTCGTGCGACTTAGTCTCTAAAATGCAATTAATTAACAAAAAAAAAACAATTAACATAAATAAAAATCATATACAAATAAATCATTCATTCAACTTACTTTTTGCTACTTTACCCATAACTAATCTTTCTTAGAAAAAAGGTTCAAATACGCTCCTTGACTTTAGCTTTAAAATTTTCTAGAAATTTCACCTTTCTTTCTTTTTTTTTTTCTTCCGCTTAAGTTTGAGATGCTGTTCAGTTTGATATTTTTCAATTATTTTTTTTAGTCTAGCTTTAGTTTAGTTCAGTTTATTATTTTTTTTTTCGATGATATAATGTAAGTACAATATTTACAATAACCAAATTAACAAAAATAATAGATAGATTAAAATAAACATTTCAAAAAAAGAAAACATTAAGATACAATCTGTTGTCTTAAGATAGGTGACGAAAGTATCGCGCAGAAAAATTAATCATAAAAATAGCAAGATTATGTTCACAGAATTATTTAACAAGTTTTGTGGGGTGATTAAATGCAGAAATTATAAAAACTTAAAATAATTTACATAAAGTGCAAAAAACAAAGTTGATTGTATGAGATGATGAACATTTAAACTAAAACTCTAATTAAGCCATAAATTTCATCGAAATCAAAGTTAAACAGCCATTCTTTAACTTTCACACTGAAAGAGAACAAAGAGCCAATTGAGCGAATATAAGAGGGTAACATGCTATAGAGTCAAGGTTCTATTGATGAATTAAAATGAAAAAAGTGCTGAGAATTATGTGTTGGAATAATCGCAGGATTTCTTTCACTACTGCGCAAAGCATAAACAGATGTATTATGTATAACGTGATCCACTTCTTAAATAGAAAATTTTTAAAACCTTATAATAGTAGAGATGTTTTAAGGGGAGTATACTGGACACAAAGTATAACCAGAGTGTCAACTCCGGCAAGGTAGTGCCATTTTGCCTACAAGCTAATCTAGACCGGGAACCCTCGCTTACCACAACCGCCATTGTGTTGTCACTTGTCAGAGAAAAAAAAAATCAGTTGAGTTTAAAAAGTAAAAAAAAACTTTTTTTTGGTTGCAAAAAATTCAATAATTTTTCATTTTCATGCAGCCTAGAACTTAGAAAAGTGAATTGAAGTTGCAAGAATTAGCTTTTTTTCCATTTTGACCAGTATTTCACTGAAAAAGACAAAAAATAGTAAACAAAATTCATACCGATGCAGGCGTTTTGTTAAGTTTTACAGAACATAACAGTTTTCACATAGCCTTAAACTCCCCACACGATAGCACCTGGTGTGGTAGGTCATATAATGACAGATAGTCAAATAATACAAAAATACATACATATATTTGTGTGAATTTCGAAGCTAAAAAAATGTTATTTTAAGCGCCAGATTAAAAACTAAAATTTCGTAAAATTATTGTGAGTTATTAAAGTTATAAAAAGAAAATGAATCAACAAACTGCGAACATATCAGAATCATCAGTAAGTATATTCATATATTCAAGTATTTGTTTCCGTTTCCAATTAAGACCTTTTATGAGCAGCGAATCGAACATTCGACTTAAGCGAACTGCATTTGTTATACTATTCGGCCCTACGGAGGTGCCCGTCGGAGCGGAATTCTCTCCGATTTCCTACGATTCGGAGACATATTGATTCGTGGTAGTTCTCCGATCGGCCAGTCTGACGTCCTCCAAAAAGTTTGCTGCGGAAAGTTTTAGTTAAACTCCGTTTCGACGTTTACCTTGATAGGGAAGATTATCAATAACCTTTCATTCTCATCTTCAAAGTTACAAAAGCAGTGGTTTCGTGCCTAGGTTCTATTCGATACTGTCGATAGCGGCCTAAGTGTACCTACTCCACTTAAGACTATTTTAAGTTAGGTTTCTTCTTAAAGGGTATGAGCAATCAGAAAAAAGCATTTTGTTCTAAACAAAAGTTTCTTAATAGATATAGAATCTTTTACGTCCTCGAGTTTGCCGTTGGTGAAAGAAGACTATAGAGCTTTGTTTCAGCTCACACCAACTCTTTCTCAGTTGAACTGATTCCTCTATGATTGTTCTTCGCCAATTTCTAGGTCCAGTCGACTGGGTCCCACTTCATCTCTCTTCTCGTTCCTTTTTTTGAAGCTTACGGTCAGTCCACTGTCACGTACGTAAAGGTCAATGGTGTACTGACTTTGCGAATAAAGTTCATTATACGAGATTGGGCCAGAAAAACTCAAGATATTTTGCAGACATCTATGCAAGTAAATTTGCAGCTTTATTGTGGCAGTGGTTATAGAAGTAGTTAATATAAACCCCGATTTCAGTTTATTTCTCTCCAACCATGTTGTCATTTGATTGTGATCCATTAACCAACAAGAGAGAAAACATTCGTCGATCTGAAGTCTGTTCTTTTATTCTTGGATGTTACGCGATGTAACATCGGGTAACATTTATGTCGTTCCTAAATGCAAAAAAGTTACAAAATGTAACATCGGTGTCGTTCCTAAATGCAATGTTGAACTGTCAGAATGTTACGTTTCGTAACTTTTTCCAACTCATCTCTGGGACTTGAGTTTCGATGTTGATCTGTCAAACCCCTCTAGAATTGTTGTTGCTCGGATTTGTTTTGGTTTTTTTTCATTAATCTTTCAAAATTCTGTAAGCAGTTATTTATTTTCAATCTTGTTCATTTCAGAATTCTTTTTTCTTCATCAAAAAAGTTTCTTTTAGCTGGTTTTATATTTTAAGAAATACTTAATTCTTATTTTTTTGACAGACCAACAAAGTGTAACATCGAGTCGTTCCTAAATGCAAATCATGATTTTTTACCAAAGTCAAACATACACAACGATAACGATGATTTTGACACTACAGCATCGCGTAACATCGAAGCCATAAAAGAACGCTATACTGTGGTGTTTTTGAAACAAACGTGGATTTTCAAGTTGACAGAGAACGAGGACTCCTATTTGTAGCTTTTGTTAATCACGGTAACAAGAGTGGCGCTTAGTTTCCATTAAAAGCTACCATTAACTAATGTTAATAGTTAATCACATGATATATGTTAATATGGTTCAAAAAGCAAATTAACGTGTGCTTACAGTAAAATGTCCGAATTCATATTAACTATAAGTTTTAATTACAAAGTTAAGAGTGCATGAGAGTTAGAGTATATGAGAAAGTAACGGGTGAATTACGTTAGAGTACAAAACAATTACAGCTATATTAATAAAAAAAAACGCTAATTTTACTCTTATTCTGCAGACTTACTAAACAAAATATAAATTAGAGATTATTAAGGGAATTTAGTTAGAAACGAAAGCAGTGGGGTTAGAGACCAAGGGAATGGCGCGGCGTTACAAACCGAGGGAATAGTGAAGGAACCCAGAGAGTGGCGTTAGAAATCAGAATAAGAGAAGGAAGAGAATGGCGTTAGATAACGAGATAACTTCATTAGAGCACAAAAAATGGCGCTATAGTTTCCACTTTTATTTGTGTTAAGAAAAAGTGGAAACTTAAACTATTGGCAATTGGTTAATTGTGCTACAGAGATCAATGAAGGCTTTCTGAGCTCAGCATAACGTGGAAAAGAATATAAAGATTTTTATTGTAACCAGATTTTTAAAAATTGTCTACATGGTTTAATGTATGCTTAAAGCTAAAAAAAAATTGTATTCAAATGTTGAAAATAAAATACTTTAATGAGAAACCAATTAGATATAAAACATAAATACACATATAAGGAAGGATACAAATTTAACTCTATGACCCGCAACTAATGCAGGTTGGGCTCAGCAACGTGGATGTTGAATGACTGGCTCTGATATTTGAAGGCACCCCTATCGGCAGCCATTTTAATAGAAGAACAAACTGAAATTTCCCAGGCAGGTTTGTAGAGTTCAAGCAACTCGATAGGAATTCTCTCGATGTGCTAAATTGATCCACGACTGGCTTTGATTTTGTTCTTCATGTCGTCGTGTCACAAGTTCAGGTCTGTTAAAGTCTTTCAGAAGATGCTGATTGACGATCTGGAATTCACCGGACAGGACTCTGTTGTAGATGTTTAAAGTGTACGGTTCGAAGGACTCATTGTTGCGGTCGATGCAGTTGGCATTGGAGCAACAAAGTAGAGAGTTCCGAACGCCATGTTCGTTCGCAGGCAATCCCTGAGGTCGGTTGGAATTTTTTTCCACATGTCATATTGCAAGACAGGTTTGATGACTGGATTTCCTTCGTACGTTTCATATGGGCCTTCCTTCTCAGCTAGCTCACAACTGGCTTCTAGAGCCCCATAGTAGATTGGCTGGAAAATCTGCTGGTTGATCAATTTAGAAACTAATTTATTTAGAAATACTTACAAGAAATAAAACATTACAAAATTTCTTGTAAGTAATGTCCCTACTCATTATTAGATATACTCTGAGCTGGTCATATTAAAATGTAATTAGGCATACACAGAAATTTGTTTACATTTTTTCATAACGTAGTTTTAAAGGCACACCCGGACGTCAGGAACAGGGTGTCTTGTGCATAAGAACATTGAAAGTTGAAGTGCTGTGAAAGAAGGTTCAATTAAAATGGGTAAACACTGTCTCAAGTGCAGGAAGTGAGAAGTCCTGGAGTTAATTATTTCAAACTACCAAGCAACGAATTTCAATTTTATTCACTGGTGTAACGCACCTCAGGTGCTCTCAATTCCCCAGAAAACGCAATTTCATAAATGAACATTCATTTGAAAACAGTTTACCGACATCCAAAAATATTTTGAAATATTTGACACAAGCACACAAGCCAATAATAAAAGATCAAATAAATAAAAGAACAAATATTAAATTTTGTATGTTACCCTCTTATATTTGCTCAATTGGCTCTTTGTTCTCTTTCAGTGTGAAAGTAAAAGAATGGCTGTTTAACATTGATTTTGATGAAATTCATGGCTTAGTTATAGTTTAAATGTTTATCGTCTCATACAACCAATCTTGTTTATTGCAATTCATGTAAATTATTTTAAGATTTTCCTATTTGTTATTTAATTATTTGTTTTTTTTTCCTCTTCTCTCTGACTTTTATTTTTATTTCTTATTTTATTTATTATAATTTCTGCATTTAACTACCCCACAACACTTGTTAAATAATTATGTGAACAGAATCTTGTTATTTTTATGAATAATTTTTCTGCGCCATACTTTCGTCACTTATCTTAAGACAACAGATTGTATCTTAATGTTTTCTTTCATTTCAAATGTTTATTTTAATCTATCTTTTATTTTTGTTAATTTGGTTATTGTAAAAATTGTACTTACATTATGTATATAATCAAAAAAAAAAGACAATAAACTAAACTAAAACTAAACTAAAAAAATTATTGAAAAAATATCAAACTGAACAGCAGCTCAAACTTAAGCGGAAGAAAAAAATTCAAAATAAAATATAAAACCAAGGAAGAAAGATGAAATTTATAGAAATTTTGAAAGCTAAAGTCAAGGAGCGTTTTTGAACCTTTTTTCAAGGAAAGAATCGTGATGGGTAAAGTAACAAAACTTAAGTTGAATGAATGATTTATTTGTATATGAATTTTGTTTATGTTAATTGGTTTTTTTGTTAATAATAAAATATAAATTTAAAAATGTCTGTGTATATGTTTGTTTGTTAGTGGGGAAAGAATGTATTTTTTGTTGTCTCACTTTTAAAACTGACTGATTTGAGATCTTTTTAGAAGTGCGGAGCACCTCTTGAGCGTGCTAACAATCACCGTTTCAGTTGCTTGTGTATATAGGTATTTTCTTTTAGTTCAATGCAGACATCTTTGGTTTCTCTTTTTATCTTCGACAACTTGGAAAGCCATGGCACGGGAACGATTTCGGATGTTTAAGAGCTCCAAATATCGATTTGCTGAAAGAAAATAATTTCTCATAATTAATTTTTGACAAATAAATCTTTTTGAAATAAATTCACAATACGTTTGTTTGTTTCTTTCGGTGTCTAAAGTTAGACATTCCATAGACAGCGACGAAAGTGTTTATAAATACGATTTGGAATCGGAAACTGTTCTAAGAGCTGTCCAAAGTTAGACATACTTAGGAATGGGATTATAAATACGACTGATTGTGTTTCATTTTTTTAGAAGAACATAATGGCTAACTGCCATTCAAAAACCTAACTTGGTAAACAGCAACATTTCTCAGGACTTCAGAGTATGCGGAAGACATTTTTCACAAGATATGTATTCCGCTTCAAAGTCTCGCTTAAGAACTTCGGATATGCCCAACTTAAATATTATTGAAACACCAAAACAACCGAAAATGAAATAGAAATCACAAAATCTTAATAACATTTCTCTATTCATAGGAACACCTGAAGAATATGAAGCCCAAACTGCTGAAACCATCAACGTTTCAATGGAATACTTGGAATCAGATGAGCATCGACACGAGGCAGTTCAAGCTGAAAAATTTGTAGACATTCCTGTTGAAGCAGGAACATCAGGAATATCCAAAGAGCATAGATCGACGCAGACAAACTACACGGAATCAGAAGAGGTATTATATTTATAAAAAAGTGTGATTCATTAAAAAAGGAAATTGAGGTTTTGAAATGTGATAGATATTCAGAAGCTTTGAATTTAGAAAAGATTAGAAATATTTTGCCTGTAGAGCTTTCTCGAGTTGTTGAGACTCACGTTTTAAATTTAAAAAAAAATCAGAAAGGGTGGAGGTACTCTAACGAATTTAAAAAATTTTGTCTTAGTATATATTTCATAGCACCAAACGCGTATAACTTTTTACAACACAATTTAACTTTGCCATCCGAAAAAACTTGAACTCGGTTTACAAAAAATTGGCCTTCTTGGCCTGGATTTCACAAGGAATTTTTTAATGCTTTAAAGCTCAAATTGCAGGTTTTACCAGAAACTGCTCTTAATTGTGTGATATGTCTACATAAATGAAACATCTTCAAAAACTCACCTTTTTTTAAATAAAAATACAGGAGATATAAAAGGGTTGGAAGACGACGGACTAGGTAAAACTCGATCAGCTGCAAATTATGCCATTGTCGTAATGGCAAGAGGTATTACTCATCGGTATAATAGCAACTGCTCGGGTATCATTTTGTCAATTCGGCTTGTCCAGCTAAGTCGTTAAAGCAAATAGTGTTCACGTGTGTTCAGCAGTTGCTGGAGTTGAAGATGTTTAGTGTAGGTCTACCCCATTTTGCTACCTTGCTGTTTTTGATTTTCTTAAAACCAAAGTAGCTCAGACTGAAATTTTTTTAAACTTCAAACCCTCTATATAAGCAAGTCTCATAAAATAATATTTCATTATTGAAAAAATATCAAATTCAACAGCAGCTGAAACTTAAGCGGAAGAAAAAAATTCAAAATAAAATATAAAACCAAGGAAGAAAGGTGGAATTTATAGAAATTTTGAAAGCTAAAGTCAAGGAGCGTATTTGAACATTTTTTCAAGGAAAGAATCGTGATAAGTAAAGTAACAAAATGTAAGTTGAATGAAAGATTTATTTGTATATGAATTTTATTTATGTTAATTGGTTTTTTGTTAATAATAAATAACAAATTTAAAAATTTCTGTGTATATATTTGTCTTTTAGTGGGGAAAGACGACATAGACGTGATAGGAAGAACAAAGCGACCAGTAACTGGTGCATTCACTACTATGGAGTCAGCAGCAAGCCAAATGGGGCTGAAAATAAACGAGGGAAAGACGAAGTATATGCTCTCATCAACAAACGTCCAATCCCACCACCGACTTGGTCAAAATGTCACCATTGACAGGTATAACTTCGAGGTATTCAGTGAATTTGTCTACCTGGGCACAGCTGTAAACTCAGCCAACAACATCAGCGCTGAAATCAAACGCAGACTAACTCTTGCTAATCGCTGTTTTTTGGGTTAAACAAGCAATTGAGGAATAAAGCCCTATCGAGAAGAACCAAGGAGACACTATACAAAACACTCATCATCCCGGCCCTGCTATATGGTGCAGAAGCATGGACCCTCTCCCAATCGGATGAAAAGTCACTTGGAATCTTCGAGAGAAAAGTTCTGCGTACGATTTATGATGGTCTTGTTTGCGTTAATCGAGAAGACAACGTTTGGCGAAGAAGATACAACGACGAACTATACGAGCTGTACAGCGACATAAGCTTAGACAGAAAAATTAGAGTCCAACGACTAAGATGGCTGGGCCATGTAGAGCGAATGGACATCAACGATCAACGCTCCAGCGCCTAAAGTCTTCAACGCCAAACCAGAGGGAGTCAGAAGCCAAGGTAGACCTCATCTTCGATGGAGCGACCAGGTGGAAGGAGATCTCCGCCAACTTGGAGTGCAAAATTGGAGACGGCAGGCTAGGGATCGAGCCGGCTGGAGGGGGATATTGGACAAGGCCTAGGAGCACCACGCTCTAGTTGAGCCACCTAAAGCAAAAGCAAAGTTTAGTGGGGAAAGAATGTATTTTTTGTTGTCTCACTTTTAAAACTGACTGATTTGATCTTTTTAGAAGTGCGGAGCACCTCTTGAGCGTGCTAACAATCACCGTTTCAGTTGCTTGTGTATATAGGTATTTTCTTTTAGTTCAATGCAGACATCTTTGGTTTCTCTTTTTATCTTCGACAACTTGGAAAGCCATGGCACGGGAACGATTTCGGATGTTTAAGAGCTCCAAATATCGATTTGCTGAAAGAAAATAATTTCTCATAATTAATTTTTGACAAATAAATCTTTTTGAAATAAATTCACAATACGTTTGTTTCTTATTTTTTACTTTTTTTTCCATCGGCTGAGTGAAATGATTTCCAATCAATTGTTTGTTTGAAAAAGCCTCAGAACTAAAATGGTACCAACAGTTGGGACCTAAATCAATGAACTTATTGAAAATCAGCTGCTTGGTTCGTTTTGAAAATATCTGGTAACTTGTTTTGACTTCTGCTGGAATCTTTAAATTTTTTGTGTCTTTTAGATATGTTGTATCCACTTTTCTGAAGGACAGTCAACACAATCAAAGATGTTTATGTTTGTTTATGTTTCTGTTTGTTAATCTTTATCTTTATCCCATAGGTTACTAATATATTTTTTTATTTCTTACAGACTTGGCTGCATACTGGGAGGCAGTGAAAATTGTTTTTTGCTGCTGCTGTGTGGAATCGAAAAATTTCAACGACGCCGAAACCTGTATGGAATCTAAAAATTTCATCGACGCCGAAACCTGTGTTGAATCTAAAAAATTCAACGACGCCGAAACCGGCACACAAGAAGATGAAGATATAAATAATAATAATTTTGTTAATTCTGATTTTTATTATAGGCAATGCAATGACGAGGGATATGAAGCATATGAAGCAGACGACGAATTTGACATAGAGAATTACTACAATACTGACCCCGACACGGAAAACGAAGAGCCAGAGATGAAGTATCTCTATGTGAACCAGACGTTCAATCATTGGGATAGCGAGGAATTGCTAATACCTCCTATCAGTTCGAGAGCATATACAAGCCTATCAGACGTTGGGAGCGACAAATACTTAGCGGTCGACAGGATATTAATGGCTGAAGATAGTGGTAACAATGATGGGGTTGACGATGACGGTACACAAACTCAGAAAGTAGAAGACGCCAACGAACAGACTGAGGTTTAGACTGGTTTTTGTTTAATAACTATATTTTTGATGTTACCTAAATAAACATTTTGTTTGTTACAAATTTTGTTAGATATTTTTGTACAATGTTTACGTTATTTATGTTTTATGATTGATAAATGTATGTATGTAGGTATTTTAAGTAAATGAGATTTCAATTAAGATTGTTAAAAAAATACATAAAAATAATGATTTTAAATAAAAGCTTTGTTCCAAAAAGAGCTCAACTATCAGCTTTCAAAAACATTAAAGTATGTGGTAGAAAATGGCTTAATTGGTTTTTTAGAATTTTTTGTTAAAGTAAGTCAATCTTTTTATAAAATTGCTCCTCCCGACTAATCGGAGGGAGATAGACCCTCCTACCATACGATTTTTTTCTTGTCTTGAGCCATCCCATTCGTCCTAAGCTTTTGTCATATCTTATGCAATATACCCTGGATACAATTCAGGGAACGTTCAACTTTGCTCATGCTATCGCGATTTATTGCTGTGTCTAGAGTAGTCATACGCCATATTGTTACCGTAAATGACTATAGGTCTGATGCAAAGACAATCTCTAATAGGGGACTGGTGGCCTTATTTCCTATAGCTTTTTGGCATGAGAAGAGTGCAACCCTTAGATTTTGTTAAGGATTGCATCAAACTTAACTTCTTTATTAAAAGTAGACCACATTGCCTCTATTTTGAAAGTTTGTTTAGATCAAGTTGAAGGAGTTCGTTTAACATCAAAAAGAGTTTCCTGTGACTGTTGTGTCAGTATAATCTGAACAATCAATAAATCTACAGTAATCCTCTTTCAAGAACTTCATCAGATCTCCTACAACTAAATTCCAAAGTAAAAGAGAAAATACTTCGCCTTGCAAAATGACTCTGTATACACTACACCCCTTATGGTAGAAGTATTAAGTTTATGATTTATACTCACATCAACCGTAATATCAGGAGCTGGCTTGACAGCATGTTGGGCCAGAAACAAATCCCTCAAAAGAACTTCAGCACTTATTCTTAGAGTTTCATTCTTTGACAGTATGCCACAACTCTCCGTGAGGCTCAAAAAGTGCCTAATAAAATTGACTGTCGATTGGGACAGATTGACAAAAGTATCACCCGTTATCTGCGATTGCATGTCAATTCCAAGTTTTTCATATCCTTGAGGAATTTCTTGACATTAGGTTGGCTTTGCAAGTTGTGTGGTGTCCAGGGATCTTCGGTGCGTCCAATAGTCTCCAACAAACGAAACCGTGAATCTTCGATCTGATCCAGAGTATTTCGTAGCAATCCCTCAACATGGTATGCTAGATCCAATCCAATTTCAGTCAACTAAACGAGAACAACTTGGCATAGAGAAGTCATAGGCGACACTTTTTTCAAATTCTTACCAACGAACACGGTTCTCGTATGCTTTCCACAATTTTCGCAACAGTTTCCAACAGAACTCCTTTGGTAAGGTAGTGCTTGATTAACTGACCAGCAAAGTATTGCAGCTCCGTATTGCACCAAACTATCAAAGCTAAAGCAAAGATCGAACTCATGAATAAATGGCTCACAAAAAAAAAAAACAAAATTTTTCTTACAACTGACACAAGCAGATTGCTCGCCAAAGGCTTTCAAAAATTCCGTTACCACATGGGCCATATCACGAAAGAAAATCTGAGAAATGTCTTGATTTCCTCTTCGAGTTTCACGCTGCGAGGCTCGAATAGTCACCGTGCTCACCCTCAGTAGAGTGGCACAAGCTTGTCTCTCTCGTTGCATTTCAACGAGAAGTTTTAACGGCTTGCCAGAAAGACCCAGGGCCAGTGGCAGTGATCGATTTTGACAATTTGATAAATCCTGAAGCAGAACATTCACCAAATTAGTGCGCAGCTTTTTTATTTTTCCAGATATTTCAGCAGCGTTCCAAAATGTCGAATCTTTCTTTATGTAATCCTCAGATTTTTGAACAAGTGCCAATGCATCTTCGAAATGACGTTGTACCAGCAAGGCCTCTATTTCATCTGGAGCGCATGACAACCAATCCGGACCCCAATTTTCTTCTGGCGTATTTAGTTCTTCAGTTGGACTCAGTTCACTTCCAATTGACTTTGTATCCAATGATGAGGCTTGCTTTTGAAGCTTTGGTGGCTGAGGAGCGGGACCTTTCTTGTGCTGTTTCGCAATCTGGTTGGATTTGAATGCAGCTTCGAACTTTTCTATCCACTCGTTCTGCAAAAAAAAAGTTTTCTTAAAACGTTGGTTTAATGATAAATTCAAGATGTTGGACACTTTCATTTCTGTAATCTCAAAGAAGCCGCTAGTTGGTTTTAATGAAACAATTAAGCCTTACTTTTAGAAGTAAAACTCTTACTTCAAGTTTAGAGAACAAAGAAATTTTATTGCTAAAAAAATATTACAGACATCATAGAAACTCAGAAAATGATTTGATCAAAATAAAAAAATTTATAGCAAGTGAATATGAGCAAATTGTTTTTGGTCTACGTATAAGAACTATTTTATCTAAAACTAACATTTTTTATTTATCGGACGTGTAATGATGTTGCTTTTAGGATCTTAGAGCTTCAACGTGAACCATCTTGTTAGATTCTGGTTCTTAGGTTGTTTTTTTTTTTTTAAGAAAGCATTATATCCTCATGAGCCTAAGCCTCGACCCTGTAAACTGGACTCGTTTTCCTCACTAGAAACAGAAAGTACATAATATCCCACTTTACTTTTCAGATGAAGCAAAATGTCTGGGCATTATCTTTGACAAAAAGCAAACAGGAAAGAACCGTAGCCCTCTTTTACAAGAAATTGGAAGCAGATCTTCACATACTCCCTGGCTATACACTGCGATTATTGAACGATACTTGCTTTTTTTTTTTTTAATTTATAGGGTGAAGGTGAAAATTACCTTTACAAGCACGTCGACCTGAAAGATCTTTTGTGCTGTTCCCTTAGTTTTAATTACACGAAGTGTATAGGTTTGTTCATTCGAAGCTGAGGTCATGTAAGAACCTAAGAATCTTCGAGGAAGAGGTGTTTCTGATATCAATTGGACAGGGGAACCCTTTATTGAATATTTTTAGCCTGGATCTAGCTAAGGCAGGGCATTCACATAAAATGTGTTCAGCTGTTTCTATGTCTTCAAGACAGAGACGACAGGTGTCATCTTGGCTGATGCCCATGTTTTTAAGATGATACTTGAGAGAGCAGTGTCCAGTGAAGAAGTCCGTAAGTAACTTTGCGTCACGTTTGCTCATGTCAAGAATTTCTTTCATACGTTTGTGGGATAAGTCAATGAATAGTTTTGACCGACGATGGCCATTTGAGTTGTTCAAGGTGCTGATCATGTTCTGTCGTTCCCAGGTAGCTAATTCGTTTTTAAGGCTACTTATTGGGAGACCACAGTAGGGTTCAGGGCCTTTGAATTGGGACTGAGAGCCAAGTCTAGCAAGTCGGTCAGCCTCTTCGTTACCCGGTACGCCTTCATGACCATGAAAGAGTTATTTTATTGTGAGTAGCTAATCGAAGTAAACAAGTCAGGCAGTTCCAAACTAGTTTGGATTAGATTTTTGTCGAGGACAGAGCCTTTAGTGCTGCCTGACTTTCAGAGCAGATTAGGATGATTGATCTTCGGAGGTTTCTTCTAATGCATTCCCTAATGCAGAATTCTATAGCCATTACCTCTGCCTGAAAGATAGTAGTTGTGTTACCAAGGGATGTAGATGATTTAAAGTTGGGACCGTATATCCCTGCACCTACACCGTTGTTTGTTTTTGAACCGTCAGTATACCAGATGTATTGGAAGTTTTTTGTAAGAATTACAGGGTTCTTCCATGCTGAGCGGTTTACTTCAAAGGGGTGGTGTAACAGTATGCGTTTAGGCATAAAGTCCGAGGAGTGGGCTGCAGGCGATTCCAGTATTGGGAGCACCTGCAGAATACTCATATGTCCTTGTAAGTTTTCCTTTCTTGAGTAGTTAGTGAGATGAAGCTTTAGTCCGCTTAGTGCAGCAGTCTTCTTTACTCTTTGATGTAGCGGAGGAAAATTTAATAAACTTTCTAACGCTAAAGTTGGGCAGGTGCGCATTGCACCTGTGATACCTACACAGGTTAGTCTTTGTAACTTTTGCAAAGATTTGCGGGCATAAACTTGTTCTGTTTTTTGCCACCAGATCAGCGAAGCATAGGTTATGAGGTTAGGTAAGGCCAATAAATCATTTTTGGCCTAAGTCCCCACTTTTTACCAAAAAGTCTAGAACAGGCCCAGAAAGCACTTGTTGCTTTTGCTATGGTTTTGTCTAGATGTGGTTTCCAATTGAGTTTATTATCCAGGGTTACTCCTAGATATTTGACCTCTTTGGAAAAATTAATTTGAACACTATTTAGGGATAGTGTTTGGAGATCGATTTTTCGTCTCCTGGTGAATGGAATGATGATTCTTTTGGTGGGGTTGACCTTAAGCCCTTCTTTGTTGCACCAGTCATTAACTTTGTTCAGGGCCCTTTGCATACGGTTTGTGACCTGTGCTTCTTGATTGCCTTGAATAGAGATGACTAAGTCATCAGCGTAGCCTTGTGTATCAAGGCCC
Organism: Melanostoma mellinum; assembly: GCA_914767635.1. Lineage (NCBI taxonomy): Eukaryota > Metazoa > Arthropoda > Insecta > Diptera > Syrphidae > Melanostoma > Melanostoma mellinum. The sequence continues at coordinate 183,639,219 of OU612060.1, forward strand.
AGCTTATTGAGGTCATCCAAGAGCTGATCTATTACAATTGACCAGAGCAGGGGAGATAAAACACCCCCTTGGGGACAGCCTTTAACAGCATTAACTGTTATTGATGTTTAACCTAGTGTGGTGGATATGATTCTGCCACTTAATATAGAGGCAATCCATTTAATGGTTACCCAAACCCAAATGACATTTATGCGCTAAAACACGCTTAGAACACGCATATCGACGTTTAAGCTATTCAGCCCTTATTCACTGACGAAAAATGATTATAAATACGATTTTTGTTTTATTCAATGAATAAGCTTGTTTTAAAGTTGTGCGGAGTTTATTATGCGATTATAAATACGGCTGCACGTTTATACATCAAAAAATGCAAACATGATTGTAACTATGCAAAATAATATTTTCAAACAAACTCCACGAATTTTTCATTGTGGTTCAATAGAATTAATTGACATTTAAATAAATAAAATTATTATCTTCAAATTGTTATTCATTTTGTAAACAGATCTCAAACAGATTATTATTTTTTTGCTTGAAGTTGTTCTTATTGCTGTAAGAACAAGTGTTCATACACCCATTGTCAAACTATCCGTGATGGGAAAAAATGCGGGACTATTGTTTCAACATATGAAAATAGTATTACAAGAACTAGTGAAATTAAGCAAAATGGAGATCTTGAAACTTTTTGGAACGTAATATTAAATTCAATTTTAAAGTTGCTTTATTTTAAATAAAAAGTAAATTAAATTAAACGATAGAAAGGAATTTTTGCAGGGAAATTTCTTAAACTATAAAGAGAAAATAGTGTTTCAAAAAATCCCTTTTAACCAATTCACACAGCAAAAATTTAACATCTCAATCCACCGCAAAACAAAAAATGTCAAAATTTAACCAAGGTGAGAAATTTTAACTCCAATTCACACACGGCCTTAAACACTTCGCGCTTGGCCTCCTGAAAAAAAATCAACGTTTAAATTTTGGCTACCTAGAACGCAGATCCACATTCCACACTGGAATGTTTTGATGTTTTGACGTTTTGACATTTCAACGAGTGCAAGCAAAAGAAAACAACGTGAGAAAAACTTTTAAAAACAAATTCGAAATCTAATGAAAGGCTAGCAAAATGATCGACAAATTGCTTCTAAATAACCAGGAAAGTATAAAGTGAAATTTCACAAATAAACACCTATTATTACAGCAGGGTGTTATTATTATCATTCCAATAGATTATAACCAACAAAAAGAAGATTCAACAGGCCCGCATTCAAACCATCAACAAATTGGTACAAAAAATTCGAAAACTCAAAAACTTGAATGAGAAGCAGCCAAATAATGCAAAAATCAAAGAGAATCTGGAGAAGACACCAAAAATAATGGCCTCTGTGAAGGTAAGATCAACAATTTCACACAGGTATGTGTAGTTTCTTGTAAAACCCATTTGAAAATCTCAATTAATTGCCACAAATCGTCTATTTTTTTCACTAGAAAATCAAGGTGGTAGATATCATTCGGAAGATTCTAACGCTCAGTAAAAAACCTACTGCTATTCTTACTAATGGACAATCGCTACCCGATGATATAGCAGTGGCACTCCTAGCAACCAACAAAATCCTGGCTGCTTTTATTGATACCTTGAAAACCCTTCTAAATTTAGATGAGAATAATCCAGGTTGGCAAAATGAGATTATGGAACTGAGTAAAAGAAAAAAGAAACTCCTTCAAAATGGTGATCGAAAGAAGGTGAAGAAACTTGAAAAGACTAAAAAGCAACAGATAGTCAGGAAGCTTCCGTGGAAGGAGGAAAATCTAGAAAGTAGCGATATAGTCAAAGATGATGATAATATTGACCCAGCGCCAGCCAAAGGATGGAAAGTTGAAGCAGTTGGTGATGCTTCTGAGTCCCTAACAACATCCGTTAAGCCTAAACCAGTCAAAAAGGATAAACCAAGTGACGTTTTACGAAAAGAAACTTCGAATGAAAAAGTTGACCAAATACCCGCACAGATTACCCAAAAGCCTGTTACAACAGTTGACTCATTCTTTTTCACTGAATCAGGAGACAATTATCTATCAACAGTCGTGATTGATCGTGTCCAACCTGATGGCCCAGACGATGGTCTAGTTCGCCGTGAAAGGCGAGACAATACAATGAGGCCAAATGAAAGGAATAAAAACATACGACGACAATCAGAGCCGATAAGTAGATTCGAGAAAAGAAAACATCCTGTTCAAAATGGACGCATAGACAAAAGGCACAGCTTTGCACCTAAACCAATTCCAAAGCCCGCAGTTGACGAGAAGCTTCATCCATCGTGGGCAGCAAAACAGAAACAAAAACCAATAATAGCTGAATTTAAAGGACAAAAAATCACATTCGGTGATGCTAAAGACACTAAAGTAAAGTCAAACAATAAGCCCAGTCAGAAACAGAATCATCAAAATAATCCGGTTGCATCAAATTCTGTCGAAGACAAGATTCATCCATCGTGGGCTGCAAAACAAAAACAGAAACCTGCAATTACAGAGTTCAAAGGGACGAAGATAACATTTGATGATTAGTTTATTTAGTTTACAATAAAAAGTCGCATTAAAACAAAGAATTATAAATTGGAGATCCATTCAAATGACTTGTGTCACCGTTTACGAAGCAATTGTTCTACATTAAGTAAGTACACGATAGTTTTTTATCCTTACTTCAAAAACAACGGGAGTTTATTCATCTATCCTTAATAAATACTCCTTCCTATTAAATTTCTGAATCTTCAATGAGGAACAGTGTCTTTCCAGTGAAGGAAACAAATGTTCATTCGGAATTAACAAAAAGACTAAATTTATATCTCAGATATGTTTCATCTTTTTGCCGTAAAAGCCTGGGTAGTGCTTGTGATGATCCAGTTCTTATAACTTCATCATTTTAAGCCATTTTCAGAACAATACTATGACTATTTGAATAGTTCTCTATGCTGCATACTGAGCTGCGATTTGATTAAAATATCAGAAATTGTTGCTACTTGATGTAGGTTATAGCCAATTTCCTGAAAATGAAAAAAGCGACTTCAAATTGTGGCATTCTTAAAATCTTCCATTCCATGGATTTTAAAGAGTTAGGAACCTTGAAGAGTAAGGAATCGTGAAGAGCCTTAGGTCCCTACTATGAGTAGCGAATCGAGCGATCGATTGTAAGCGAATGTTTTTGCGAGCTTCTTTTATAGCGGTATTAAAGGTTGTAGAAACAAAAACTTGTAGAAAACTTTTTTTCGGCGTTTGAGGTATTTCAGATAAGAGAATGGACGAAGTTTAATAAGTGTGTTTAATGACCTGCTCTAGATCGATCTAGAGCAGAAAAAAGCAGCTTTTTGGTGTTTAATGACAAATTTTTCTACTCCGAGCAAGAACTTTTTGTGTTTAATGACCTGCTCTAGAGCTTTTAGAGCAGCTCTTAGAGCTTTTAGAGCAGCATTTTCTGCACTTGCTTTTGAGTAAGAGCAGATGGGAGTGGAAGTGTCAAAATCAGCTGTTGACATTTGATTCAAATATTTTTGTTTATATTTTGCGTTTTGCAATCTATTTGAAATCGAATTTAACTTAAAATCAATTGAATTAACATCGCATGTTAGTTAAGTTTTGATTCAAATGCAAAATGTTTGTTGCTTTCTTGTCAGCTGACTTTTGACACCAGCTGTTCTGCTCTAAATTGCCTGACATTTCCACACTTTCTTGCTCTGCTCTGAGCTACGCTGCTCTACTCTTTTTTTCATTAAACACGGCTAATGATAATAATCCAATAAAAAAGTAACCGCCCTTAACTGTCGCCTGTCTCTTAAGGAGATGGCTGAACAGTTATTTGGGTGCCGGGGCACAGAGATATCGCGGGCAACTGTAAGGCCGATGAACTCGCCAGAAAAGGAACCGTTCTACCGATATCAACCAGCAGGTTGAATATCGGTATACCAATCGCTACATGTAAGCTTATGCTAAAGCAAGAGGCAATGGATAGAACAAATCATTGGTGGAACAGTATCACCACGTGTGTGGCAACAAAACAACTATGGCAAGGACTTGATCCAAAACGCACAAGGCATTTGCTATCCATAACCAGATTGCACTTTAGCTCCGTAATCAATGTGATTACATGACATTGTCTGATAGGCAGACACGCCATAAGACTTGGTGTTCCCTCAAATGACTTCTGTAGAAGTTGCTTAGATGAGGAGGAGGAAGAAACTATTCCACACCTCCTCTGCTCATGTCCTGCACTCTCCATTAAAAGAAAACGGCATCTTGGAAAATATTTCCTCGATGATCTAAACGATCTGGCGAACACAGATATCCTTCATCTCTTTCGCTTCATAAAAAGCTCCAAATGGTTTTGTTAAGTGGGGTGCTTCCTCACTTAATTCTTATGGTATCACAACGGACCAAATACTGGTCAAAGTGTGTCAGTTGGTTTTCCTGACAACCATTTCAACCTAACCTAACCTAACCTAATAAAAGAGTTTCTCTAAAACACTCGCTTCCAGTCGAACGTTCGATTCGCTACTCATAATAGGGACCTTAGATTAGGTTAGATTAGATTAAGGGCGGATTGAGCTTGCGCAGCTCTGGGCACTTCGGTGTCTAAATGAAACCTATTGTGCCAACCCATGTGAGTTTTCAGGGCAGTTCTCCTGCTCCTGAGTTGAACCAGAAGTAAGCAATCTTCTGTGGGTGAATGATCTCATAGTCAGGGATTTTACTAACTAAGGCGGAAAAATGCCGGACATTTTGAAGGTATGTTTCTTCATTTTCGAGGCATGGTCTACAGATGGGGTGCGCTACAAGCCTCATTTGGTGAAAATGTTTCGTAACAGTACAAATTTTTAGGGTTTTCCTATTGAGGTTCAATAGGAATTTTGATGTTTTTTTCAGTATGTTCTGGCAAAAAAAGTTTTGAACAGGTTTAGCCAGATGAGTTACGCCAAGCTTTACATGATATTTGAAGAGTCTTAGTCTTTATAGAACCTTAGGAGCCTTGAAGAATCTTAGAACTCTTGAAAATTCTTAAAGAGTTTTACGAGTCTTGGGAGTCTTGAATTTTTAGGAGTCTTAAAAAAGAATCCTAAAAATCATTAGTTTTAAAGTCTTGAAATTTTTTCGATATTTCTTAAGAAATATATTAAGAAATTTGACAGTTCCTAACAGTTTCAAGAGTTTTGAAGTTCTGAAAATTGTTGGCAGTGTTGAAGAATCTCATAGCTTTGTTAGTTACCAGTGATATCGGGAAGACTCGGAACATAATATGTTATCTGCATAGCTGGGCATAATTAATTAATGAAGTTAACATTTTGTTTAACGGATTCATCATTTTCATTTCCGGCGTTACAGGTAGTGATCTTGAAGCGATCACAACTCTCCCACTTTTCTGCTTCGCACTAGTGATCCACCTGTGGGGTACGCCGCGTTGACCTCAGAAAGCGTCGGCAAGCCTCCCGGTTTTGGATTGTTCCATGCCTGAGACCAACCAAATGCTGCTGTTTTTGCATTTGCTTGTACCAGGAGTGTTTTGGCCTGCCTTTTCTTTTTCGTCGCGAATTTGTTGAAACGTTGTACGATATTGCCTTTTTGACGGGGTTCTGCGGATCTCTCCTTTGAACATGACAATACCAACTGAGCCGGTCGTACTGAATTTTGTCCAAGATGGTACTTTTGACATGAAGGCTTCCACGGATCTTAGTACTTCTAATTCGATCAAGCTTTGTTACTCCTGCTGTCATCCGAAGCATCTTCATTTCGGCTGCCGTCAATTTGCTCTCATACTTTTTGTACATTGTCCAACATTGTGAACCGTATGTCAGAGCTGGACGGACAACTGCTGTGTAGAGTCTTCCCTTCAGCTTAGGGGGCATTTTTCGATCACAGAAGATAGCGGAGTTTTCTCGCCACTTCATCCACCCTACGCTTACTCGATGATTGATGTCGTCATCACAAGTTGCTTCACTATTGATCATAGATCCCAGATATTTAAACTTACACTTGAGAAGCAGATTTCCATTCAAATAAATGCCTGGAATAGGCTTGTCGGGATCAGAAAAAGGGCAGCACAGGTATTCAGTCTTTTTAGCGCTAATACGGTACCCATTTCCTTCCAGAACATCAATCCAAACGTCAAGTGCTCGTTGCAGGGATTTAGGATCCTCGCTTATGATGGCTCCATCGTCAGCAAAGAATAATTGTTGTACTTTATTGTCCGTTACTTTTCCTTCGAGCAAATAATCCAGAACAGCAATAAAGAGCAGTGGACTCAAGACACTTCCTTGATGTACACCTACTGTTATTTGGAATTCTTCGGTGACTCCAGCTGGGCATCTCACTTTTGTAACTGCTCCCTCGTACATGTCCATAATTATTCGCACATAGACTTCAGGAACTCCTCGGTGTCTGAGGGCCACCCATATCAGATCTCGTGGTTGTCGATCGAATGCCTTTTCGAAGTCAACCAACACAATATGCAAATCCTCTAAGGCATCTCGTTGTTTTTCCATAATGATCCTTATGCTTTGGATTGCGTCTGTAGTTGACTTACCCGCTACAAACCCGCATTGGTTATCAGACAGCCTTATTATTTTCCGCAATCGGCTATCCAAAACCCGCTCAACGATCTTCATAGTGTGGGACATCAACTTGATCGAACGATAGTTGTCACAGCTTCTGGTATCTCCCTTTCCCTTGTACATTGGAAGAAGAACAACTTTCCCTCCATTGATTAGGCAAACTGTTACCTCTTATAAGTTTGGAGATGTTTAACGGATTAACTTTTAAAAATATTAACGGGCACATTAACTTCCGTTATAACATGCAGAATTCCGCTAAGCGTTAATCCAATGCCTAATATTTACGGCACGGCACGCGGGACACCGCGGCTCTGTTCGAAAAAAAAAGTTCAGACACGTATGAAATTACAAGTTTAACGTTGGCGCGTCGGCGCGGAAGACACCTTACGACAAAAAGCAGCGAAAAATTGGAAGGGCAGAGATAGTTTAAGTGGCAGAGGACAACGATGATGACGATGGAGACCCGGTCGAAACATCGTCATCGGGAAAGTAAATTAAATAAGTTTCATTTCATTGCTCTAACCAGTGAAATAAATTGATGAGACAAAATAGGAGTAGGCGCAGGAAGAATCAGCTTGTATTTTACAAGTATATAAATCTAATGTTCAGGTTACTCCCGGAATAGGAATACGTTCTGTTGTGTGGCCAGAGATTCCCATTTTTGGGGTCGAGTCTCCTTCGAGTACCAGTACGAAGTGTTAATAAAATCCAACTAGACTCTTCCAGACTTTTTAGTATTTTCTTGGTACCTTGGTAGTCTTTTGCTGTTTGCCACCGGCCAGACTTCAAATGTTGATTTTCCGCCTGCAGTTAAGCTGTCGATTTGCCAGTAGTGGATTTGTTGAAGTCACTATCTGGCTGTTCATTTGTCAGAAGTTAAGGCTGCTGATGCCTGTAGTTTAGTCTTGGTTTGTCAGCTATATAGCTGTTGATGTCAGTAGTAGACTGTTGATTTTTTTAGAGGTTGAACTTTTGAGGCCAGTACTTCACTGTGGATTAGACAGGGTGTGAGCCGTTGATTGCCCGCTTTGAATATATTATTCTAAGGTTTGAACCGATATTGTATCATGCTTTACTAATTTTAAGACAAATAAATCTATTGAAATTTCAGGGAACCAATTATATAACTGGACTAGCTGACCCGGCCACGCGTTGCTGTAACGTAACATAAATTGAGATGTAAGCTATCCTATCCTTCAAGTTGGGTCAAACTGCACTCGTTGCACAAATTTGATTAAAATCGGCTAAGTAGTTTAGGAGTCCATCGCGGACAAACATCGTGACACGTAATTTATATATATTAAGAAGATTATAAAAAAATGTTCAAAGGCTTTTTTTGGCACCCTGAATTCTTGAAATGCTATGCAATCCCTCAAGCTGAAGTTGCCCTCTAATGAGTAATGGAAGTAGAAAAATATTGTATATCAAAAAGTCGACAAGTGTTATTTGAAAAAGCAGAATTTACGGTGGATTGAGTCCGTGAGATTGTTGTGAACAATTCTATGCATGTTTAAAAATCACTACGGTTGTTTAGTGGCAAGTCTTCTTTGAAGCCATCCCTAGAAGGATTGATCCCCCAAGTAATGAAAATGGTAATGCAGAAGCAAAAGACAACGCAAAGTCAAACCCTACAGTAAGAACTGAGTTGTCCGTATTATTTGAATTGATGTTACCTTGGGTTGATTTCAAACGATTGATAAGTGAGGAAGAAAATAACTCCAACCCGCAGAATTGAAGACCGAAGATCCCCAATTGATCAGCGTTACAACCGCTTTTTCAGATAGTTAAACCTTTATCTTTTAAAGCGTAAGGGCTCCCAACTCAATTAATTCATAAGCATAAGTGTAACTAAAACGTTATATATTGCAAAGCTCTTGTAACATTAAACTTAAACACCAACTTTTGGTAGAAAATGCCCTCTGATTTTATCATGTTTGATAAGCTTATCAACGTCCACGTCTGGGTATTTGTCTTTAAGCACAGGAATGCTCAAATTCGGGTTTCTCCTAAGCAGCATCATCACATGGTTGCGTGAACGGCTGAAAAAAATTAATAAAGTTCAATTAAACACAGTTCAACGACTTCCTAAACATTTTCTCTTCGTACTTCTTGGCCTTCCTCTTTTCATTATAGAGCTTTTCGCGATAATACAACAGGAATTTGCGAACAGCTTTCCCTCCAAATCCGATTGGTTGCTTTTTAATCCATTTAAGGTTCATATGTGGTGGTAAAACATGCTCCTTGGCCCTATTAATTTTAAGAAAAAGGTACGTCAGAGCTCTTCTTTAAAGAAGAAGGGAATTTTACCGATAATAGTATTTAATGCCAAGAGGGTTTGCCACTAGTCGACCAGGACGTTCACCAGTCTCTCCAGTTTCAAGCAAATGATAGGCTTTGTTGCGTTCACGAACAACGGCTTCTAAGTTTTCCATTGAGATCTCAACCTATGACGAACTTTTTCACGTTTTTGTTTTTTAATTACATTGGCCTGCCTTACCTTATCTAACCTCTCTGGACTGGGGAAGAGTCTCATTTGTTCGTTGCATTCATGCTCCATAGTAAGCAGCATATTTTTTTCCTTTAGTAAAACATACCAAAGCTGATGTAGCTCTGTATTAGACTTGATTCTAAGTTCATCCTTATTCCAAGCTCGGCCAACCTTTACCGCGTTCTCACCGTAGTTTTCTTTGGCATCAAAAAATTCCATAAGATCCCTTCTAGAAGATGTTGTGTGGAAGGAGCTCACTATAGGTAAAAGTCTGTAGTTTTTGTTTCGGCGAAAAATATAAATTTTAGTTATGGGATTCGAAACGTACTCTTTCATAACACAAACCTAGACAAACGGGGTTGCACGGGATTTGATTGGATTGTTATCATAGAAAAGCGATTACATAGTGCCCTTAGTCCTCCAGAAAGATTCAGTATCCTTGAAAGCGAAGCCATCCTTGAATATTAAGTGTTGACTATTTATAATAAATAAACAAATTTTATTTCATAATTTTATTTTTGTAACTTTTTGAGAAAACTGGTGCACACTTTCGAGTTTTGAGATGACAAAATGACAGTTGACATCACACTTCAAATGACAGCTGTTGGCTTAAGGCGATACCATAAAATTTGTTCCCCGATGAATCTGTTAAAAAAAATTCCCCCTGAGCACTATTTTTGAAAAATACGTTTTTTTTTTTTGTTATTTGTGTTTACACTTTGCGAAGGCGACCGTAGAGCAGGAGCTAGATTCCGCAAAAGTGAATTTTTATTGTGTACACGAAAAATTGTTCACATTCTCTAATTTGGATTCCGCAAGGGTGACGGTGAGTTTTTTGACAAAAGACGTGTACATGGTACAACAGAGTAGAACTACACTTCAAATCTACTCACCAGCTTTCAGTTCAGAGCGTTAGTTTTCAGAGGGTCGTGAGTGTCTCTCTTGAAGAATCTGGCCCCAGTAGTAGATTGTTCAGTAGATTGGCCACACGCGTTGGCTCGAATCCTGCTAAGGGGATTTATTCTTCTTTCAGCCTGCCAGCTTCTTGAAGCAGCGCCGCCCTTGAAGTTATATGTTTGTGAAATTAAAAACACGTTATTTCATCATTAAAAAGGTCTGAACAGTTGTACCATCATCAGATCCATTTGTCCGTAAAAGTTTTTGATATTTTATTTACATGACGTTATAAGGCATTTAAAATTAACAGTATACGTTTGTTTATTGAAATGATGAAAAAAAAAAACTGGGGAAAACGGAGACCTAAACTACTAAAAACTTAAGATTTATGGGATTGAATCGTACAAGGAAGGGAGGCACTGGAGGCGGAATTTCTTAGATCCAGAACAAAAGTTCCGGGATGACTATAAAGTATATTCCAACCAGAAGTCTACGCGATTTGCAAAGGCATGGAAGTGATCGAACATTTAACATAAGAGATTCGTTAGTTGAAGTTTCCCCAGGGTATTAGTACTCAGATTTTCTTGACAATCCTATGAGCTGTCAAAAAAACCAGTGCCCCTCTTCTGTAACTATCACCCCGATAAAAGCAGGCGATAAACGGTGGAAAATGGAACGAAATCCTACTAGATTCATAGAATTTCGTTCCATTTTCCACCGTTTATCGCTGAAGCACAGAACAGGGGCACAGGGTTTTCCAGTCCTCAAAAAAAGCTAAAGCTAGCCCTAAACGACGAACATGCTCGTGCTCGCCGTATTTGCGTCGTGTAGGGGCTGGTTCGCGAAGGTTTTCTTGACAACCCTATGAGTTGCCAAGATACCTGTGCCCCTGTTCTGTATCTATCGCCTTGGCGATAAACGGTGGAAAATGGAACGAAATTCTATGAATTTAGTAGGATTTTGTTCCATTTTCCACCGTTTATCGCCTGCTTTTATCGAGGCGATAGTTACAGAACAGGGGCACTGGGTTTTACAGTCCTAAAAAAGGCTTAACCATAAAATCACCAGTGCCCCTGTTTTGCAACAGCCACCTCGATAAAAGCCGGCGATAAACGGTGGAAAATGGAATGAAATGCTATGAATTTAGAAGTATTTTGCTCCGTTTTTCACCGTTTCTCGATCGATGTTACCGTAAACCGTTGCGATAAATAATCTATCTATATATATAAAAATCAATTGCTGTTCGTTAGTCTGGTTAAAACTCGAGAACGGCTGAACGGATTTATCTTATCTTGGTCTTGAAATGTTCATGGAGGTCTAGGGAAGGTTTAAAAAGTAAGTAATTATGAAAAAAAAAAGAATTGGAATATAGTAAAAGTAACAATTTCTTTATTCTTAACTGTAATGAAAAAAATTCTAATTAAAACAATACTTTTGTTTTTTATTTGAAACATTTTTGACAACAAAAAAATATATTAATAAATAGCAAATAATAAAATTGTTTGATTGTATGTTTTTGAAAATTATTTGAATTTTTTGACTGGTTAGAATTTAATTTATTGCACATGAGTACAATAGACTATACTTTGTCCTCAAATTCCCACAGGAACGAGAATGGAAACGTAGTCAATTTATCAAATTAGCTTCTTCACAGTCTGTCAAAGTGATGATTTTGATCGCACTTTACTGTATGCTGACATGCCACGCTATTACACATGGAATGCACTATCGAAATTGTTTCAGCATTGAAAACAAGGAACACCAGTTGAAGGGAATCCAAATGTATTTGCTTGAGACGCTCTGGGTCGTATCTACACAGTACATCCAAATAACGATGAATTTGCGATTGTTGTTGGTGAATGTTCGTGGTCCAACATCGTTTAAAAAACTGAGAACAGTTAATAGACAGCTGTGTGCGACTTACCCTGAGGCATATATCAACTATTACATTTACTTGAGAACGATTCACACTGGGATGATACGCTCAAGGATTCCCTAATATCTTCATCGCCGCATCAAATTCGTATTGGCCGAAACAGTTCGTTCAATAGTGTTCCACAATTAAATGAACAACAAAGAATTGCGTACGACTCTTTGATAAAAGCTGTGAGCAGTGGATTTGGTTGAATTTATTTCTTCGATGCCCCCGGAGGAACCGGAAAAACATTCTTAATTTCGTTGCTATTGGCGAGGATCAGATCAAGAAAGGATGTTACTCTAGCGTTGACCTCATCTGGAATAGCTGTGACTCTGCTTGATGGCGGGAGAACTGCGCATTCAGCCTTAAAATTGCCACTAAACATGCAAATCACCAAAACACCAATTTGCAACATCGCCAAAAAAAGCGCAATGGCCAAGATATTACAAGTATGCAAATTGATTGTTTGGGATGAATGCGTAATGGCCCTTAAGAGGTCACTGGAGCCACTGGACAGAACGTTGAAAGATCTTCGAGACAAACAAAAATATTTTTGGTGGGGTCATGATTCTGTTGTCAGGTGATTTTCGTCAGACTCTTCCAGTTATTCCCCGATCAACTGTAGCTGATGAACTAAAATCCTAAAATCATCGAATTTGTGGCGGTTCGTAAAGACACTCCAATTAGCAACTAACATGCGAGTATTTTTGAAACATGATGAAACTGCAAATGTGTTTGCGAAGCAGTTGTTAGACATTGGAAAAAATAAAGTTGCAGTTTACACCTCGGCCGGATTCATCACATTACCCATAGATTTATGTCACATCACACAATCAAAAGAGGAGCGTATTCAGCGTGTTTTACCGGATATAGCGCAAAAGTTCAAAAATCATAATTAGTTGAGTGAACGAGCAATATTGGCAGCGAAAAATAAAGATGTCGAGGATCTCAACGCGACCATTCAGAATTTTCTTTCAGGACAGTTGGTTTCCTTCAAAACAGTCGACACCGTTGTGAACCAGAACGAGATAGTCAACAATTCCACGGGATTTTTAAATTCACTGGAATTGCCTGGAATACTTCACAATTTGCAGTTAAAAGTAGGATAAGTTATCATCATGCTGCGTAACATTAATCTACCTCGACTGTGCAATGGAACAAGACTGGCTGTAAAAAAAACTGATGAAAAACGTCATTGAAGCAACGATCATAAAAGGAAAATTCAAAGGAGAGGATGTGTTGATCCCGCGAATACTGATGATTCCAACGGATTTACCATTCGTTTTTAAACGCTTACAATTACCAGTACGTCTGGCCTTTGCGATGACCATTAATAAATCACAAGGATAGTCGTTAGAAGTTTGCGGAATCAACTTGGATTTTTCCTATTTCGCGCATGGACAATTATACGTCGCACGTTCGCGCGTCGGAAAACGGTCTTCTTTGTTTATTTACGCACCACAAAACAAAACAAAAAATATAGTTTATGAGAGAGCTTTAAATTGACTAACAGACTGTTTAATAACAGTGTGTGTCTTTTAATATCAAATTTAAACCTTATAAATAGCCAGTATTTCAGGAAAACACCGTTTTGTAAGTAAGCAACATGATGTGTCGAAAACAATAATAATATTTCAATCTTCATAAAAAAATGCTTTTTTTATTAAATAAGGTTTTGTTTTGTTTGTTTTGAAATTAATTTAGGCAAAAGTATAGGTCTTTTATTTATCAGAAAACAAAAAACACATTTTTGATACATTTTCTTAAGTGTATACTATTGACTCTGGCGTATACGTATTATTATTTTGTTTTTTATTTTATTCTGATAACAAATTGTAACTACTTTTAATACACTTTATATTTAAGAGTTCAATGAGAAAAATTTTAGTTGCTGATTGTTGCTGAATCAATTTCGTCTGTGATTTCATCAATTCAAATTCATTGAACTTATCCCTCAGTGACATACTTATATTTCATTCACATATTTGCACGTGAACTTCGATTCCCTCAGGAAAGGAGTTGGAAATGGAAACCTAGAAACTACTGGACAGATTTCAAAAATTCTTTCGGCATTGGGATGCTTTATAGTCCCTCAGTAACTTAGCGTATATTTCATCCCTTAGGGTTAAAACTAAAGACCCGAGCACCGCCGGGTGGCATATTCCAAAAAATTTGTCATCGTTAGAGTGCTTAATTGCATCTGAGCAGCATAGACTATATTTCATCCCCACTCTGCCACTAGAATGAAAGCTTGGAGACTGCTTTACTTAACTTTCAATTTGATAAAAGCAGCGCCTGAGCTACGCCGGGCGGGTCAGCTAGTAATAAATAAAAGAATTTACAGTTTTCATACACTGATAATGAATTCTCTGAATTGTAACGCATCTTCAGTTTGAAGCACTATTCTAAAAGTAGACCCTACATCAAAGGGGCGATGGCGTGAGTGTTAGTGCTAAAATAAACAAGCCAGTTACAACCCTTCGATTGCAAGAATAATTTCGGCCCTAGCGAGGTATCCGTTCGGAGCGGAAAAATGTTTGCAACGTCGGACGAAATCGGAAAAACTATCGTGTGTTAAAATAATTATTGGAGAAAAATTCCAAAAAGCTGTTTGGAAGAATACTTCAAAGCAAAAACCTCCGAATCGTACAAATCGGAGAATTTTCCTCTCCGAACGGATACCTCGCTAGGGCAGATAATATTCTCACCATTTTTAATTTTCAACTAGCAGGAAAAATATATGAGAGTACTCTCAAGAAATCATTGAGCATTGCCCGGTAATAGTTACGAGTAGTCGCAACTTTGTTGTTTCTGACTCCAATGCATCCCTCCAATTGTGTTTTTTTTTTCTTGTAACAAAAAACCATTTCAAGTCTATTCACTTCACTGCAGATAATCAGAAAAACGAACTATACATTAAGTTATACCATACATTTTTCATTTTTTTTTTTATTATTATTTATTTATATGTGTTACATTAATTTTCAGATTTACTTAGATTTAATAACATAGTATGCCAAAAAATCGCATCAATCAGATAAGATAATCTTCAAATTGTTTTACTGTTTAATAATAATTATTTCCATGCATATTATGAAAAAAATACGTATAAAAAATTTAGCAGTTTATGAAAAAGAGAAACAAAACCTAAAAAGTTAGAAACAATATTAGAAAATTAAAAACTTCATAATGCGGAGTATATTTTATATGTGTAAATGTATATGTATATAAAAAGTAAAGGAAAATATTTTTCATTATATTTGAAAAATACATTTTACATTGATAAATACTTTTTATCATCCATAATGAGCTATTAGAAAAAATAGTATATAAATGAGTTAAAAAAAAAACATAGAAATAAAACATTTATACTGTAGACGATTTTGTGTTCTTATTTGTAGTTATGGCGTAAATATATTTATGTATTTATTATTGTTGAATAGCGAAAAACGTTAAAAAGCTTATTTATTCATTAAATTATATGTATATAATATATATATATTTTTTTTCAATATATATTTGTAAAAAAATTGATGATTACACAAAAAATACATTAAAAGTTCTTGTGTTTTGTTAATTTTAGTTGTTTTTCCTTTCTTTCTTTCTTCTTTTAATTGATTAATTTTTGTATGAAAAGCACAATATTTTTCATATCCTTTTTTTTGCACCATAGAAAGTAAGAAAGTTTCTTTATTTGATTAAAAAAGAAAAAATAAAACAAAAATAGATCAGAAGTCTACTGTACTATTAATACTATTTTGCGCGCAGTTTGTATAAAAATAATTTACTAGAGGAAAGTATAGTTTTTGTTTAATTTAGATTTCGATGTTTCAAGCTGCAATGTTGAAAGTGAAATTGAATAACTATTTACTTAGAAACAAAACTACGTCAACAGAAACGCGACATTGGACTTGTTTATTCTTCTTAAAACTTTCAGGTAGTCCCATCAGAAGGCATCGGTAGTTTATACTTTTTTTTTCAACTTGAGCAAATTTCTGCCGAAGTCGATTGAGAAAACGTTCTTCTTCTACTTGTTTTTCGGCATTACCAAGCATCGGCATCGTGATCTTGAAGGGATTAAAGCTTACCAACTTAATTACTTCACACTATTGATCACATGAGAAAAGACTTTTTATTCGGGGAGAGTCCCTAAACGTTTCGTACATTTTGCATGTGCACCAAACTTCTACAGGGTAAAATATAAGGAGTACAAATATAATAACACCTTAATAGCTATAACCTTAGTCAATTCTTCAACGGCATTGCATATGTTTCGCTTTTCATGAGGAATTATGAAGCCTGAGGAATACTAGCATAAAAATCGTTTTCTCACTAAACCGCTCGGAACCGACAAAAAGCCGTAATCAAAAACTTAAGAGGGATGAAACGCGTCGATACAATTTCGATTGATTATATCGATTGAAAACGCTTAATCCATGTTCCAATAGAAAAAGGCGAAAGCTTAACAAAAATGCGAAACAATGACTTTTGATAGTTATGACGAGCTGTCGAAGTTGTGTTGTAGGAAATCATGATCCTTAGTTTATATGTAGATGTTTAGTTTAAACATCCAAACGACGCTCTTAGAAATAAGACTCTAATCGAAATAATTGCTGGCCAAAAGTAAGGGAAGTTTAAATGTTGTCCTTCTAAGAGTTTGTTGAATTAAAGGTTTTCCACTGTCGGATAATTAAGTAAAGAAGTGGCAAGTAGTCACAAATGGAACTGATTTACTAGGAAAGTTAAACTACTTGACCCTTTAAACAGAGTAAACCGCACCACGAACATTACCATATTCTTAGATCACAACTCTCCCACTTAAAAAGAATTTTCTATAGTTATTTCTGCTTCCAAGGAATTGATTTTGACAGAGATGACAAGGGAAACTATAAGTTAGAAAAATCGACTACATATATAGAAAGAGATGTTGATTTATATTTTGGACAAGTCTTGGTTGCATTTTGTATATTTCAGTTGAAACTCGACGTGATTTATCAAGGTAAGTTTCAGTTCAATGCTCAATTACGTATGCCAACACACTTCGTAAAGCCATTCCAAATGGAGTAAAGTTTGTAGGTGTCTTCCATTCCTAACATGGTATCAAACAAAACAAACCTATGGACTCAAGTTATAAAGCATTTCCATGATACATAATTTTATGCCGAATCCCAACGTCTAAGCTAGACAGAGTGGCAGAGTGTAATGGCAGAGTGTAATTACTCTCCGAAGCCAATTCGTCGCGAAAGGCGATACTCGTGAATAACTTTGATGTTTCTCGGATTAGAAACCTTGTGACACGCACGCATGTTAACTATTACATCACGGCTACCACAAGGAATGGTGGAGCATAATGAGATAAGTCCCCGGGTTCTCCAAACTCTTCATTCATATATGACTAACGGAGGAGTTTGTCACAACATTTATCGACAGAAGCTGGAATTATTTCATTGAGATGGTTACACATTCCTAATTCATTTTCACAATTCTCCTACTTATGTGCTTCACACTATTAACCCCATGTGGTATTCGCCACATATCATACTCGAAACGAAACGTATGTTTTTGCACTTCTTGACACGTGTATGCTTCATTTTTATGAATTTGATCTTTCTTTTACTAATCAGATTTGTAAAAAGGATGATCTGCAGCCGTTAGAGTAACAACTGAAGAATTTTTACCTAGAGACCAAGAGTCCTTAATGGTAACAAAAATTAATTACTTATTTGCAATCCTTACTGGTAAATGGTAAGGATTATATAAAATAAAAAAATAGGGTGGCACAACAGAGTGAAGAGCCCCTGGGCATAGCGCATTTCTCACAACCATGCCTTGTGAGGCAATAGAAGGAACCTACAATTTTCTGCCGGTTCCGAACGGCTAATCGAGAAAGCGCTTTTCATGGAAATGAATTTACTAACGGAGGACTTGCCAATTCTTCGAGAAATGCGATATCCGTGAAAAACATTTTTGCCTCAGTTGGGATTCGAACCACGAACCTCTGGGTTAACAGGCGGACATGCTAACCATCACGCCACGGGTACCACCTATTGCAAATAGGTAAATTATTAAATTAACCATCTTCTTATCCAATATTGAATTTATACCCAAGTCCCAAGAAATCATCAACCATTCGTTAATAGATATCTTCGAAACATATTATGGATTTTTGGCCCGATTGCATCTCGAACGTACCCATTGGACAAAGAAGCAAGTAGTTGTACGCTTCGAACAATAAACAATTGCATTACGTTCGTAAAAGGTATATGATTACAGCAGTCCAGGATGTTTAGAGCAGTTGAAAAAAGCTCAAAATACCTAAGTTTATATCTAGAAAGTGCACATAATATTGTTTATAAGTTAGTGGAGGCCTTAAAAAAGTCCAAGTTTCTAAATAGGAAGTCAAAACAAAAGCTTAAGCGGTTTTTCTCTTTTAATTCCAAACAGTGAACTGAACTGAGAAGGTTTTAGGCAAGGCGACAAACTGTCATGCGATTTCTTCAACATCATACTTGAACAGATTGTAAGAAACTCAAACGTCAACACCAGAGGAACAATCTTTCAAAAGTCTGTGCAATTGCTCGCATATGCAGACGATATTGACGTAATGGGAAGAAAAAAGCGTGATGTCATAGGTGCTTTTGCGAGTATTGAAACAGAAGCGGCAAAAATGGGTTTGATGGTTAATGAAGGCAAAACGAAGTATATGCTGTCATCAAACAAGGACACAGAACATCGACGAATTGGACAATACGTCACAATAGACGGACATAACTTCGAGGTAGTACAGGACTTCGTCTACCTAGGATCCGCTGTAGACACGGACAACAACATCAGTGCGGAGATCAAACGGAGAATAACTCTTGCCAACCGTTGCTTCTTTGGGTTAAGAAGGCAATTGAGAAACAAAACCCTCTCCAGAAAAACCAAGGTAACCTTATATAAGACCTTAATCATCCCAGTCCTGCTTTACGGCGCGGAAGCATGGACCTTATCGAAAGCGGATGAGGAAACCCTTGGTCGTTTCGAAAGAAAAATTCTCCGAATGATCTTTGGTCCCGTATGCGAAGGCAATGTGTGGAGAAGAAGATACAACAACGAGCTGTATGAGCTGTACCGCGACATGGGCATAGCCAGAAGAGTACGCATCGCGAGGCTACGATGGTTGGGCCATGTTGAGCGGATGGACCCAAACGCTCCGGCTCGTCGGGTGTTCGAAAGCACATTGCAGGGAAATCGCGGAAGGGGAAGACCTCGTCTTAGGTGGCGCAATCAAGTGGAGGATGACCTCAACCGACTTGGAGTGCGAAACTGGAGAGAGCTCGCCCGAAATAGAAGTCGTTATCGAAGGATGTTGGTTGAGGCCCAGGTTCACCCCGAACTGTAATGCCCACCTAAGTAAGTAAGTAAGTAAGAACTGAACTGAGAACGAACAGCGTGAACGTGTTCTGAACTGAGCGTGTTCAATTCTTAGTTCATTTTAGAAACACACTTGAACGTAGGCTGTCGAACAGCTGTCAAAATAACAGCGCTCAGACTCTTGCTCTAGATTTTTTTTTTTTTTTTTTTTTAAATAAAAAAGAGGAGGCTTATATGCTAATCTGGAGAACTCAGACCTAATTTCCGGTCCATTGTACTACCAGGGTAGCAGCCTTCCCTTTGTGTTAGTAATTTCGCATATAACCATAAGGGCGGCGTCCATATGAAACTGGGAGGCTGAAAGAAAAGTAGATGCCCAGAGCGGGATTCGAACCCACGCGTCCGGCCTATCTACTCAACGCTCTACCACTGCACCACGGCCGCCCTCTCTTGCTCTAGATGCCCCATCATTTTATTTCGAACACGTAGAGTGCACTCACGTAGTGTTCTGAAAAAAAGAAAAGCATTTTGAGCATTCGTTCAGGTGTTGCTGAATTTAAAAAGAAATACTTTTTTAACGTTTCACTTTTCTGTTCGGAACTTAACAAGAAAAACCCCTTTAGTCATCGTTTAAGGAAAAGAAATGAGCGAAAAACTATAGCGACTAAACAACCATAGTAGAAGAGCTTTCATCAAATGAACCTTTCGTTTCAAATACTGAACTTATTTACTCTACTTATACTTCTGTCTTAGGGCCAAGAGGGGATAAACTCTATCAGACTTCTCCTAACACATGAGTCATATCTGGGGGATGAAAATTCGACCCTTGCTATATCTAAGTTTTCTTTTTTTCTCAATTCCGTCCTTTGAGAAATTAAATGAGAATCTGTTTCTCTAGAAAGCGCACGTAATAGTGCGTAGAAATTAGTGGAGGCCTTAAAAAAGTAATAACAACTCATTGTAAAACAATGAATCGCACAACTTCAAGAAGCAAATGTTTTTGCAGATAGTGTTGAAGAAAATATAATTGAAGACAACATTGTCCCAGTCCACTCATAATAAGATTCATTTTGTTTTTAGTTTTCTAAACTCAACTAAACTCCTCCTTAGGAGTAGAAAGATTAATGTCATAAAATTATGTCTATATTAAGAATTTTTTTAAACAATTTCGGTCAACGTTTTCAGTTTCAAAGTAAACACAGCGATCATATAACTTTTTTAAAACGAAATCAACATCAATCACTTAACATTCAGAAAAAATAAATTCTTTAAACAACTATCAGAGCGACCAAATTCGAAAATACATTCAAACTTTAGACTTACAATAATTTCTTTACACATAAGTATGTATGTAGTTAAAAATTTCGTTTTAAATCTTAGTTTCTTTTTTTTCTTTTCAAAAAACAACTTTGTGTTACCTAAGTATTATTACTTTTTCAAAAAAAAAAAAAAAAATGAAAATAATAATACATTAATTTATTTACGTAAAAAATAGTTTAATATTTTCTTTAAGATTTGTTATCCCTTTAAGTCAATGATAGTTAACTTCTCTTCTTTCTTTTTTTTTCATATCTAAAAAATGTACTTTACAATAATTGTAAAAATATTATATGTATCTCCTAAATGTACGTGTTTTTTGTTTTTGTTTTGTTTTAAAGATATATATGTATGTATATAACAAAGTTTTCCAAAAATAAAATAATTAAATAAAAACAACATGAAAATTATAAAGAAAAAAATCTATGCGTTCTCTTCTGTGCGACTTGTTTTTGTTTGTTTTTTTTTTTTACATAAAATCTATTTGTAGATTAAACATATTTTTATGTTTACAGCTATGTTTATTTTTTATTTATAAAAAAGTTTTTTTTCTGCTTTTTAACGTTTTGAATAGAAAGAAAAAATGAGTTCCAGCGAAACTAGACTGTTTTCTGCAACAAACATTTGCACATTTAGTTTAAAAGTTAATAATTAGTAAAAGAATATGCTTTTATTTTATTGTAATTTTTGTGTGGGTGTTTTTGTTTTGTTGTTCTATTTTTAATTACGTTATTCTTTTTTAGTTTGCATTGAATTGTTTGCAATGATGATTACTTTTTTATTTAAAATTGTTTTTTTTTTTTTAATTTTAAAGAAGATCGCATTTAAATCTACGATGGGGCAGTTTGTTTTTGTTGCGGTTTTTCTTCCCCCGGTGTTCTTTGTCCTTACGGATTTCACGCACCAATGTGTAAAATGCATCATCGACACCCATGCGGGTTTTGGCAGATGTTTCAACAAAAGGAATACCATATTGTTTGGCGACCTGTAAAAAAACATTGTTCAAGTATGTTCATAAAAGAATTAACTGAATTGTTAGTACTTCTCTGGCTTGGCTCATGTCAACAGCCCAGGCTTGTAAGTCACATTTGTTGCCAACGAGTACCATTGGGACTTCCTCGGCGTCTTTTACTCGCTTAATTTGTTCACGGTATGTTCCTGTAAGGCAAAGATGTAATTATGGTTTAAGTTCTTTTTGAAATGGATAGTCAAAACATTGTAAATCTTGTTGTAAGTAGTACACGCTTCCCGCATCTCATTCATAAATTCATAAAGGTACATGGCGATCCCCAGATCAATCAACCGTCAACCAAATTAATCATGTTGCGATCGACGCAAGGCATTCTTCCAGTGTGTTAGATGACCGAACTTTCCGAGGGGCCAGCTTTGACTCGGACCACTACCTTGTTGTAGCCAAGGTACGAAAGAGGATATCTTTTTCAAAACCTGCACGAACTAACGCTGTGAAGAGATATGACGTCGGAAAGCTACAATCGCAAGAGATTGCCAATGCCTTTTCCAATCGAGTGTCCCTTCAATTATCCGTGAATCCCATGCCGTCAGCATTAAGCATTGAAGACCAGTGGCAGCAATGCCAAGGAGCCATCAGAACTCCTGCTTCTGAGGTTCTGGGTTTCGCTCGGCCACCAAAACGAAACTCATGGTTCGATGAAGAATGCAGGCAAAAAAAAAGGCAAAGCACGACAAATGCTGATGCAAAAACGAACAAGGGCTGTTTACGATCAGTATAATGAGATTTACAAGGAGAAAAGAAGGGAGGAACACCGAAGAAAAAGAAGCAGCATGAGAAGCGCTCGTTTGAGGAAATTGAGAGGTGCCATGACAGGAACAATATTCTGAAATTTTACCAAACGGTAAAAAGATCCTGCCAGGGTGGCAAGTCGCGAACTCAGTTCTGTAAAGGCCAGCAGAAAACATAGTAATAGAGTCGCAGTCGCTACTAAGAATCTGGAAAGATCACTTCTATAGACTGTTTAACGGCGATAAAGACACAAATTCCGCTGTCAAGCAGATTGCCTCATTCAACTTGGACGACGATCAAGAATGCCGTCCTGGCGACCTAGAAGAAGGAAAGCTTGCCATATGCAAACTTAAATAAAATAAGATTAATGGAACCTCAGTATCGTATGCCTGATACTAAAGAAGGGAGACCCTCACAATTACGCCAATTATAGAGGAATAAGCCTCCTTAACGTCGCGTATAAGATTTTGTATGTTGTAATATGTGAACGTCTGAAACCCCACTTCAACAACATAATAGGTCCTTATCAATGTGGTTTTAGACTAGAAAAGTCCACAAATTTTCACATTGCAGATCTTGGAAAAAACCCGAGAACGTAATATCGATATTCACCATCTTTTTATTTCAAGGCCGCGTATGACAGTATCTACAGAGACGAGCTGTACAGAGCCATGTCTAGTTTCGGCATCCCTGCAAAACTCGTACGACTATGCAGGATGACTTTGGAGAATTCATGCTGCTCCGTCAAGGTCGGTAAAGAACTCACCGAGACCTTTGATGTCGAAAAAGGTTTTAGGCAAAGCGACAAACTGTCATGCGATTTCTTCAACATCATACTTGAACAGATTGTAAGAAACTCAAACGTCAACACCAGAGGAACAATCTTTCAAAAGTCTGTGCAATTACTCGCCTATGCAGACGATATTGACGTAATGGGAAGATAAAAGCGTGATGTCATTGGTGCTTTTGCGAGTATTGAAATATAAGCAGCAAAAATGGGTTTGATGGTTAATGAAGGCAAAACGAAGTATATGTCTTCATCTAACAAGGACACAGAACATCGACGAATTGGACAAAACGTCACAATAGACAGACATAACTTCGAGGTAGTACAGGACTTCGTCTACCTAGGATCCACTATAGACACGGAAAACAACATCAGTGGGTTGAGAAACAAAACCCTCTCCAGAAAAACCAAGGTAGCCCTGTATAAGACCTTCATCATTCCAGTCCTGCTTTACGGCGCGGAAGCATGGAAATTATCGAAAGCGGATGAGGAAACCCTTGGTCGTTTAAATTCTCTGATCTGAATGATCTTTGGTCCCGTATGCGAAGTCGATGTGTGGAAAGAAAATACAACAACGAGCTTTATGAACTGTACCACGACATGGGCATAGCCAGAAAAGTACGCATTACGAGGCTACGATGGTTGCGCCATGTAGAGTGAATGCACACAAACGCTTCGGCCCGTCGGGTTTTCGAAAGCACATTGCAGGGAAGCCGCGGAAGGGGAAGAATTCGTCTTACTACTTTACATTAATGTCCGTTTGTGACCTCCGTCGGCAAACTTCACGGTTTAGGATTGACCCATGTCTGAGTTCAACCAATTGCAGAGTTTATTGCTTTTGTCTATACTAAGAAGATTTAGTCTATCATTTCCAAGATGAAATTTTTGACGTAAAGGCTTTTACGGATTTTGGTAGTTCTATACAAAAAATCTTTATCTCAGCTGCACTTACTCTCAAAATTACACCCGCGGTGAGTTTTCTTTTCAGCTGTGGGTGCGTTTTGCGGTTTTTTGTGTTCGGCACAGTTAAACACACAAAGCATAGTTGTTTTATTTACGTATTTTGTTTAATCAATTGTTTCTCAAGCGATAAAAAAATGTTTCGAATATACCGTCGGATACATTAGAAGACTCTTTGATAAGAGCAATCTTCCTGGGCTGTTTCCAAATTTTTGTTTTTCTTTGGAGAACACTTTTTTTTGAATCTACACTTTATCAAGTAAAGCAATTTTTTTTGTTCTAAAAATTAAAATCACCGATTCCTGAAACCACAAAACTTGTGGTTTACTTCACGCATTTTTTTCAAAAACCACAAATCAGCGAAGTTACAATTACCAGTTGACACCATGCTGTGCTCACCATGCTGTGCTGAGGAGAGCCCCAATACAGCGAATGGTCAGTATTTGGTTCTTTTTCGTGGAGAGCTAACGAGAAAGTCTTCCAAGTGGATACGTTTGCTACTTTAACGGTTACAATTAATTGTTGGCGTAACCATACACATAAACGGGAGTTCAATAAAGAAAAGAGTAATATTTTCCACTTGGCTTACCTATATCCTCAAAAGACTTGGCACTGTTTACTGCGAACACCAGAAGAAATCCTTCACCCGTCCGCATATACTGATCTCGCATCGCCGAGTATTCCTCTTGTCCTGCGGTGTCCAAGATATCAAGAAGACACGTCTCACCATCTGCAAAATTCAAAAATCAATTCAAAATAAATATCAATTTTACTTATTCAAAAATAACTACACTGTAAAAGCTTTAATTTCTAAGAAAAGTCAAGTGGCATCCAAACAAAAACATTTCCTATTAAAAATTCTGTTTCGAGTTCACTTTAAAGCGCGACGATAAGATTAATTAAATAAAAAAACAGTAATTTTTTTCAATATTCGCCACAGCAAAGCTGCTGTCATCTAAAACAAGAAAAAAACTATGACAAAAGGAAAGCAACAGTCATCAAGAGGGGAGGGCTAGACATTCGGCCACAGGAATAAAAATAATAGCAAAGAAAAAAGACAGCACACGAAACACTCGGTTTGTAAATATTTTCTTAATAATCATCAGCAGAAAATGAGTATTAGACATGAGTAATATGTGAAATATTCGTGATGTAGGCTGCTGATGATGCCTGATAAACAACTCTTCTCCGGCACGGCCAGATGAGACCAGCCGCAGCCCGACAGCCAGCACACACAAGCTCTCGCCTTTAATTGATTTCAATAAAAATTTGAATGAATAATAAAAAGAAAGGAACAATCAGATGATGAACAGATGAGTAAAAAAAAGTAAAAACTGCCAACACACAATCGCAGTTGTTTAATGGACAGAACAAAGGGAAGAATAATCTTAAGCCAAGGGCGGAGTGTATAGAGTTCATCTTAATTAAGAATTCAGATCAAAGGGATATGACCCAATTGATTTATTTAAACAGAAAAAAATGCATGCATCAGAATGGCCTAAGTGTCTGCATTTGGTAGAGTGCACTGATGTAAATTAAAGAAGTAGTCACTGTTGTAGGGAGATTCCATTATGTAAAATGTTTGTTTCGTACACACAGTTTTTATTTAGAGTCTATTTGATTAGTTAAGTTCATCGACACTACTTGGGGCTTTGAATGAAATTAGATTGAGTAACAGTATCCTTAAGATAATATTCATCAGAACTGGTAAATCTTTGTCAAACATAAATTTAGTGCAACCGAAGAGAGAAGAAGAGAGAAAAGGAAAGAGAGAAAGTTAGAGGGGAGAGAGCAGAGAGCAGAGATGAGATAGAGGGAGAGAGGAGAGATGAGAGATATAGAGAGAGAAGGGAATATTAGTAAGATCTAAGATTACGAGAGAAAACAGAGAGAGAGAGAGAGAGAGAGAGAGAGAGAGAGAGAGAGAGAGAGAGAGAGAGAGAGAGAGAGGGAGAGAGAGAGAGAGAGAGAGAGAGAGAATGAGGGAGAGATAGAGAGAATTAGGGAGAAAGAGAGAGAAAGTAAAGGGATATAGATATAGAGGGATATAGAGAGAGACACGGAGGGAGAGACAAAAAGAGAAGGAAAGAAAGACAGAAAGAGAAGGAGGTACAGGGAATGAAAAAATAAAAAAAGGGGAACAAACCAAAGAGCGAGAGAAAGAGAGAAGGAAAGAAAGGGAGAAGGAGGGAGACTTACTTACTTACTTACTTAGGTGGGCATTACAGTTCGGGCTGAACCTGGGCCTCAACCAACATCCTTCTATAACGACTTCGATTTCGGACGAGCTCTCTCCAGTTTCGCACTCCAAGTCGGTTGAGGTCTTCATCCACTTGATTGCGCCACCTAAGATGAGGTCTTCCCCTTCCGCGATTTCCCTGCTTTCGAAAACCCGACGAGCCGGAGCGTTTGGGTCCATCCGCTCTACATGGCCCAACCATCGTAGCCTCGCGATGCGTACTCTTCTGGCTATGCCCATGTCGCGGTACAGCTCATACAGCTCGTTGTTGTATCTTCTTCTCCACACATTGCCTTCGCATACGGGACCAAAGATCATTCGGAGAATTTTTCTTTCGAAACGACCAAGGGTTTCCTCATCCGCTTTCGATAAGGTCCATGCTTCCGCGCCGTAAAGCAGGACTGGGATGATTAAGGTCTTATATAAGGTTACCTTGGTTTTTCTGGAGAGGGTTTTGTTTCTCAATTGCCTTCTTAACCCAAAGAAGCAACGGTTGGCAAGAGTTATTCTCCGTTTGATCTCCGCACTGATGTTTGTTTTCCGTGTCTACAGCGGATCCTATGTAGACGAAGTTCTGTACTACCTCGAAGCTATGTCTGTCTATTTTGACGTTTTGTCCAATTCGTCTATGTTCTGTGTCCTTCTTTGATGACAGCATATACTTCGTTTTGCCCTCATTAACCATCAAACCCATTTTTGACGCTTCTGTTTCAATACTCGCAAAAGCACCTATGACATCACGCTTCCTTCTTCCCATTACGTCAATATCGTCTGCATAGGCGAGTAATTGTACAGACTTTTGAAAGATTGTTCCTCTGGTGTTGACGTTTGAGTTTCTTACAATCTTTTTTCAAGTATGATGTTGAAGAAATCGCATGACAGTTTGTCGCCTTGCCTAAAACCTATTTCGAAATCAAAGGTCTCGGTGAGTTCTCTACTGACCTTGACGGAGTCGGAGCAGCGTGAATTCTCCAAAGTCATCCTGCATAGTCGAACGAGTTTTGCAAAGATGCTCTGTAGATCTCTGTAGATACTGTCATACGCGGCCTTGAAATCGATAAAAAGATGGTGAATATCGATATTACGTTCACGGGTTTTTTCCAAGATCTGCCATAATGTGAAAATTTGGTCTATTGTGGACTTCTCTGGTCTAAAACCACATTGATAAGGACCTATCAAGTTGTTGACGTGGGGTTTCAGACGTTCACGTGTTACAGCAGACAAGATCTCACAAGCGACGTTAAGGAGGCTTATCCGTCTATAATTGGCGCAATTGTGAGGGTCTCCTTTCTTTAGGATCGGGCATACGATACTGAGGTTCCATTCATCGGGCATGCATTCTTCCGACCATATCATGAAGATCAGCTGGTGCATGCTCCTTTCCAACTGATCTCCAGCTGCCTTGAAAAGTTCGGCATCAAGGCCATCTGCACCTGCAGTCTTATTTGATTTAAGTTTGCATATAGCAAGCTTAACTTCTTCTAGGTCGGGAGGACGGCATTCTTGATCATCGTCCAAGCTGAATGGGGCAATCTACCTGACAACGGAATTTGTGTCCTCATCGCCGTTAAGCAGTCTACAGAAATGATCTTTCCAGATCCTCAGTAGCGACTGTGACTCTATAACTATGTTTCCCTGCTGGTCTTTACAGGCTTGAGTTCGGGGTTTGCCACCCTGGCAGGATCTTTTTACCTTTTGGTAAAACTTCCGAATCTCGTTCCTTTCATGGCACCTCTCTATTTCCTCAAACGAGTGCTTTTCATGCTGCTTCTTTTTCTTTTTGAGAAGTCGGTGTTCTTCTCTTCTTTTCTCCTTGTAGATCTCGTTATACTGATCGTAGGCAGCCCTTGTTCGTTGTTGCAACAGCATTTGACGTGCTTTTTGTTTGGCTGCATTTGCCTGCCTGCATTCTTCATCGAACCATGGGTTTCGTTTTGGTGGCCGAGTGAAACTCAGAACCTCAGAGGGAGCGGTTCTGATGGCTTCTTGGCATTGCTGCCACTGGTCTTCAATACTTAATGCTGGCGGCATGGGATTCAAGGATAATTGAAGGGATACTCGATTGGAAAAGGCATTGGCAATCTCTTGCGATTGTAGCTTTCCCACGTCATATCTCTTTACAGCGTTAGTTCGTGCTGGTCGTGAACAAGATATCCTCATTCGTACCTTGGCTACAACAAGATACTGGTCCGAGTCAAAGTTGGCCCCTCGGAAAGTTCGGACATCTAACACACTGGAAGAGTGCCTTGCGTCGATCGCAACATGGTCAATTTGGTTGACAGTTAATTGATCTGGTGATCGTCATGTACCTTTATGAATTTTGAGATGCGGGAAGCGTGTACTACTCACAACAAGATTTAGCCCCGCAGCAAAATCGATTAGCCTTAGTCCGTTTTCGGAGGTTTTGTCATGGAGGCTATGCTTACCGATTGTGTTTCCAAAGGTGTCCTCCTTCCCTAGTTTTGCGTTAAAATCGCCAAGAACGATTTTCACGTCGTGTCTAGGGCACTGCTCATACGTTTCTTCGAGGAGCTCGTAAAAACAGTCTTTGGAATCGTCGTCTTTCTCTTCTGTGGGGACGTGGGCGCATATAAGGCTAATGTTGGCGAATTTAGCCCTGATGCGGGTGGTCATTATACGCTCATTGACTGGATTTTGGCTAATCACCTTATCCCTGAGTCTTCCTCTTACGAAAAATCCGCACCCAAATAAGCGCTGTTTCTGTTGTCTCTAGCAGTCGTCATAGTAGATGTCACAGTTTTTCATCTTCTTTATGCCCAGCCCACTCCGTCGCACTGCTTGAATGGCGTTATATTTCCTTTGCAGCAGTTCAGAGCGTCCGCTAATTCTCCAGCTGCACGTAATCCATTAAGTGATCTAACGTTCCACGTGCAGATCCGGAGGTCATTGTCCTTTATTCGTTTGCTTGGGTCGTCAACTTTAAAATCATTTTTCGTTATCCGAGGCTATTGGTTGTTTCGGAACTGTCCTTTTTTTACGTGGTTGGGTAGTTAAGCCTACGCACAACCTCCAACCTGGAGGGCCAGGTCCTTTTGGATCCCTTCGGACACAAAGGGCTGGAATATCCAGAGTCAGTACCCTGCTGCAGGGGTGTGAGTGCTGCCGTTGGCTCACCAGGAGCTCGTCCGCCACCATCTCTACTTCAATACCCTGTCCTAGTATTGAAGAAGGGGGGAGAGAGAGACGATAAAAACTCTTTGTTTACTCCTTGAAAAAAGTGAGCACAACTGAGTCACACGAACTTCCGATTGTAAGCTTAGTAAAATTTCAAAATCTTAAGTTTGAGACAGACATACAGAATCGCAGGATCCGCTTTTTTCGTATTCTCTATCATAGTAATGTCTAGAGAACTAGAGATATAGGCTGAGTTCCAAAATGCAGAAACTGCGCAGATGCTGCAGTCATAAGTTCCGAACATTAAATAAGAAAATTTCTACAAAGTTTCTAAACGCAGTTTTAAGGTATACGATGCGCAGTAACTGCGCAGTGAACGCATCCATTTTTTTTGTATGCTTTCATTTGACGTTAGTGAAAAAAAAGTTTTTACTACAAAAAGAAAACCTTTGTTCAAAGAAAAAGCGTTTTCATTGACAAATAAAGATAGCCGTTAGATATATCCGCGTGGTTTGCCAAACAATTAATAAATAATTTCAAAATTTGATTCTGTTGCAAGTTTTCCAAAATAAATTTTGGAAACAGTTCTTCTGAGATCTAATTTCATACTTAAAACCCTCACTAAAAATAAATGTCGTATCTTTCACTTTTAGCTCCCAGACTGTTATTTTAAATGCGTTCCGAAATGTAAAACTAATGCAAAGTAAAATATATGCAAAGCAGTAAGGCTGCGCAGTAGATGCGCAGTGATACTGTAGTACTGCTGCAGTCAAACTTTATTTTCTGCATTTTGGAACTCAGTCGTAGTTTTACTAATATATTTGAACTCAATAAGCAATAAGGTTAGGTTAGGTTAAAATGGCTGTCAGAAGTTTTATGGCGTGTCTTCCTATCAAACAATGTCCGGTGATGACATTGATTAGGGAGCTAACGTGCAATCTGGTTATGGATCACAAATGTCTTGTGCGTTTTGGATTTAGTCCTTGCCATATCTGTTTTGTTGCCACGCACGTAGTGATAGTGTTCCACCTACGATTTCTTCTATCCATTGCCTCTTGCTTTAGCATAAGTTTCCATTTAGCGATTGGTAAACCAATATTCAACCAGCTGGTTGAGATCGGTAGAACGATTCCTTTTCTGGCGAGTTCATAGGCTTTGCAGTTACCCACGATATCTCTGTGGCCCGGCACCCAAATAAGGTGAATATTGAACTGTTCAGCCATCTCCTTAAGAGACAGGCGACAGTTAAGGGCGGTTACTGAGTTCGAAGAAACAGCGACGAGTGATTTGAGGGCTGCTTGACTATCTGAGAAAATCCGGATATTCGCTGAGGATATCACGGTTTCTTTTAGCCATGATAGGACCTATTTGATCGCCAGAATTTCCGCTTGGAACACGCTACAATGGTTAGGAAGGCGGAATGAGAGACTTACGTTGAGTCGGTTTGAGTACACCCCGCAGCCGACCCCATCCTCGGTTTTTGAACCATCTGTGTAGAAATGAATTGAATCATCTCTCAAGAATTCTTCGTCTTACCAGGTATCGCGATGGGATTGAGACTTGGAACTTATTATCAAAAACCGATTGGGGGATGGTGTAGTCAAAGTGGCAAGGGATTGATATCTAGTGGTGTGATGTTAAGGAGTGCATTTAGGGCAGCTGAGGGTGCTGATCTCAGTGCTCCGCTTATACACAAACAGGCTGTTCGTTTGACCTTGCTTAGATTATCGCAGTAGGACCTTTTATCAAGAGCGGTCCACCATACCACTACTCCGTATGTGAGTATTGATCTGATGACCGCGGTGTAGAGGCATTGGGTGATTTGGGGGGAAAAACCCCATTTATTACCAATGGCTTTTTTACAGGAAAATAAGGCAACGGTGGATTTCCTGATTCTTTCCTGTATATTGGCTTTCCAGTTCAGCTTTTTAGTCTAGGATTATACCTAGTGTTTAGCTTCGCATTCCATTTATTGATGGAGTTGTTAGTTAGTTACATTTTGAAGTTTTAAAGTTAGCATGAGTGCTGTTAACCAAGAGGTTCGTAGTTCGAATCCCAACAGAGTCAAAAATGTTTTACCACGTTTATCGACTTTGGCGAGGAATTGGCAAGTGTTCCGTTAGTAAATTCATTGACATGAATTTATGCGCTTTCTCGATTAACCGTTCGGAAACCGGCAGAAAATTGTAGGTCCCCTTCATTCTCTCACCTTGAGGGTCTTCGCTCTGTTGCGACACCCTATTTATCTACTTATTAATCTATTTTTTTATTTATTTTTATTTAATCGCAACATTCAAATTCGCAATCGTGCTCGCCTTAAGCACGGGTTACACATCGGTTTTAAGAGGATTGACGGAGAGACCGTTTCTGACACACCAGGTGTCAATCATATAAAGCGCAGCCTATGCTCGGGAAGAGACAGCTTGGAGGCTGGAACCAACCGAGAGCACGGAGACGTCGTCTGCATATGCTTGGGCGTGAACGCTAGATCCATCGACTAGAGAGTCGATCAGCATGCACCACAGAAGAGGAGATAAAACGCCACCTTGTTGACAGCCTTTATTCACTCCTGTTGCAACATACAGTCTACACTCCGCCTCAGCGATAACGGTTCTATTCACTAGCATTGTTTTAATCCACAACACTAATGACTCGTCCACACCGTGTTCTCTGGCAGCATTGCACATACCATCCAAGCTAGCATTGTCAAAAGCACCTTGAATGTCGATGAAAATGCCCACCGCAAATTCTTTCCTGTCAAGCGCGCATTCAATCCTGCTAACAAGATTATGAAGTGCGGCGTCGCAAGATTTTCTTATTTGATAAGCATGTTACATCTGAGACAGTGTTTGTGTTTTTAGTGAGGTTTTACGAATGTAAATCTCAATCTTTTTTTCCAGCGTTTTAAGCAGAAATGAGGTAAGACTGATGGGTCTGAAGCTCTTGGCAAGTGAGTAGTCTTGTTTACCAATTTTTGGTATGAATGCGACTCTAACACTTTGCCAAGGAGTAGGTATATACGCTAGGGCTAAACTACCAGTGAAAATATTTTTCCAAGTAGGTAGCAGAAGGTTTTTACTTTCCTGCAACATAGCTGGGTAAACACCGTCAGTGCCAGGTGACTTGAAACCGTCAAAAGATGCCACGGCATATTTGAAGGCTTCGTCGGTAACAACTAACGATGACGTGTACCAGTTACGTCGAGTGGATTTATCGGATTCGCATTCACCATCCCATCCATTTATTTATTTAGTATTCTCTATCTTATTGACGTTCACATTAGCAATAGTCGTTGCATTCGTCTTATGTCGCTTTCCACTCTTAAAAAATATTCCTTGAAGAAATTTTTCATTTTGACATTTGAGTAACATGTGTTAGTGCTTCTGAGTCGATTCTCACTTCAAATCGAGAAGCGGCTGTCACTCCTCAGAATCATGAGAAGCGATCTTTTTGCACCAATGGAACGGTTTGAGAATGCTTCTGGACGCTCCTGGACGGTTATTTTCGTCCAATGGAAAGTGACATTAATCTTTTACTTACCAAATTCGAATATCATATAACGCTGGCAATAGACGATAGACGGCTTACGGGTAATACAGGCCTTGCATTTCGCAAATTCGTGTCCAGCAAACAGGGACGTTCATTTGATTGTAGAGAAAAAAACTGATTGACTTGAGAGTATGTTTATATGAAAGTCTAATCTTAAATTAGTGATGCAAGCAAAGGAATTACGAGTATTTTAAGTGAATATGTTACCCAAATTGGATGTGAACTGCAGTAGAAATATGTCCTTTTTTTAAATTTTCACAATCTACTTAAGAACTTCCAAATGGAAGCCATGGCCACAAACGTTCTACCGGGGCTGACAATTCCCTTCCGGATCGACTCGTGCGACCTTTATTTATGTACTCTATAAAAAAACAAGCAAATACACACACACACACACACACACACACACACACACACACACACACACACACACACACACACACACACACACACACACACACACACACACACACACACACACACACACACACACACACACACACACACACACACACACACACACACACACACACACACACACACACACACACACAAATAATCAAAATACAACTGGCGGAAGTCTTGGTAAGCCGCACTCTTTCGGGTAAAGCTTGCTGCTACTAAGGGCCTAGTCCTTCGGACACAGGTTCTGAACAACCTCGAATAAAATTCAACTTCCCAGCCTGTTTGTCGAAGGACGTGGGAAGACTGATCCCAGCCGGCCGGCGGCTGTAAGCAACTCTGTCTCCGCGGGCAAGGACCAATCCTTGTCTCGTCCGGATAATCCTTCTTCTGGTGGTGCTGAAGGGGTGATCAACCTCTCCACCTCGGTCAAAGGCAGGAAGACCAACCACAAAAAAACAAGCCCTTATTTACCCGATGGGTCAAGCAGACAATTGAAGTCGTGGGTGCTGAACCTATGGCGGAGATAATGCCTGACGAAGTCAGTAAGCTGAAATGGGCGAACAGTATAACAGGAAAGACCTTCCAAGACTCCAAGTCGAAACGGGAGAGGTTTTTCGAGGTTGAAAAACCTCAAGCTCAGAAAAGTAGGGTTAGCGAAAGCGCTCCACCAGCGCCAGTTAATTTGCAAACGTTCAGTGACGCGATTAGGGAAGATTGTTGCTGCGGAGTAATATTGATTGCAACATCTCTCCGAACCAATGCAATGGGCAGACGTCGCGGTGAACCCAGGGCCACTCCCTAAGGTAAGCTATACGCATTTGGCACCAGAACCGTATTTTCCCAGGACGAGAGATCGCTGCATCTGTATCAGCTTGCTACCACTATTAGCGAACAATTGAATAATGCACTTACCAAGGTCAGCGCTTGGACAAAAAGATGCGACCTTGCAGTTAGCCTCCTCAAAACAGATTTGGTATTCTTCTCAAATAGAAGAAAACTACCTACCTTTGAGATGCAAAGATTAAATGGAACTTGAGAATACTGATCAAGCCAGATACTTGAGAGTGATCTCAGACAGAAAAATTAAATTGGAACCGAACATACGAGATAGATACAAAAAAGCCATGATAGCACTGTATTCCTGCAACAGGATTTTCCGGCAAAAACTGTGGACCAAATCCTAAAATCATCATGTGGATGTATGTATACAGTAATTCCCGTTTACTTAACTACCTGCTTTGATGCACAACCCGTATTTTGTTTCAAAATGCTCACAAATTTAACCCGTCAAATGCCTCTCGGATATTTACCCAACCCGCTTAACGCCTTCTATCTATCGACACCTTTATCTAAAAAGCATGCATTTTTTTCGGATAACTACCTTACCTACACAAAATAAAAATGAAACATTCCTTGTTTTGTTTCAAAATCAGCACAGAAGCACAACTGACCTCAGAGCAATTGAAATGTCATCAATGTCCAACAATACTACATACTTCCTCGATTATGAACGCTTTTAAGATATTGAAGCGGGTCCTTTTATCGGCAGGCACGTAGCTGGGTTTGACTAACTAACTTTTCCGGTTAATTGCACATAAAGGATAGCAAAACTAGACCCATTCTATTATATGCCAATTTGGTCTGTTGGAAGGCGCTGGAAAAATCCTCGCATTTAAAAACCCTAACCAAATTACAAAGAACAGCCTGTATTAGCGTAACTGGAGTAATGAGAATTACACCAACCGCGTGCTTGGAAGTAATCCTCAATCTCACACCACTTAATCTCTATTTTCAAGAATCGGCAGCAAACAGCGCACTTAGGCTAAATCAGTGTAATGACTGGAAAACCAGTCAACAATATTTGCATCTTATCGGACAGCCAAGCTGCCTTTAAATCTCTTGCCTTTGTCTCTACAAAATCCATCACAAAATTGTCAGATGTCTCTGAGGGAGATGTCAAATCAATTCAACGTTCACCTTTCATGGGTGCCAGGGCTCAGGGACATACCAGGCAACTGTATGGCACACGAACTAGCCAAAAAGGGCACGACCCCTTCTCTATGCTCAGAAAGGAACAACATAGGTGCACCTATCGCTACATGTAAACTCCTACTTAGACAAGACGCTTCGAGGATAACAAACACTAGATGGACAGAGAGTAACAACAGCCTTGCAACCAAAAACGTTTGGAGGTATGTAGACTCAAACCGCTCGAAGAGTTTGTTAGTCTTGAACCGCCTGTATCTAGGTTCTGCCATATGTGTTCTTACGGGACACTGTCTAATAGGAAGACACGCCAAAAGACTTGGTGTGTTTTCCAATGATTTCTGCAGAAGTTGCATGCACGAAGAAGAAGAAGAAACCGTTCAACACCTTCTTTGCTCATACCCTGCACTACTTCATAGGAGGAAAACTCATCTCGGTGAATTCTTCTTCGATGATACTAGCGACTTAGCTTACATAGACCCTAAAATTCTTTCGAAATACGTTAAAAGTTCCGCG
Source organism: Melanostoma mellinum (assembly GCA_914767635.1). Taxonomy (NCBI): domain Eukaryota; kingdom Metazoa; phylum Arthropoda; class Insecta; order Diptera; family Syrphidae; genus Melanostoma; species Melanostoma mellinum. The sequence goes on from OU612060.1 coordinate 183,675,124, forward strand.
TGGTTCGACTAGCGGGTGATTGACCGGCTAGTCCCGTAATGGAAGATAAATGGGTGATCAACTCGTTAATCTTACATCGGGTTTCTAAGATCAGTAGTTGATTAACTTGCTGATCTCTGTGGTATCACAATAGGACCTTGCGGCCTAAGTGTGTCAGGCAATGTACTCATAAGCTGACAGCCACTTCCACCTAACCTAACCTAACCTCACCCAAATAGACGTAGTTTCAGTTTTCTATAAAAATGAACGTAGTAGATACCACAGTTGGTCCTCTTCGTCTACGGGCCTACTCCATCAAACTAAGTAGAAGGGCGTTATATTTGGTTTGTATCAATCTAGGTACTTCACTTCTTCTTCTGCTACAAGCAATCCGAAAAGGACCGCTACTACACATCTGGAAGTCACTTTTTGTTTGCTTGAGTCGTCAACAGTGAAATCATTCATTAGGTGGGTTTTTGTCGCAACTCAGCAATTCTATAATCAGCTCAAAAATGGAGTTTTCCACTGAACACAAAAATAAATCTATAGTGACCACTTTTAGCTCAGTATGAATTGTTTTCCTGTTCATAACTTAAGATCGTTGCTGAGCTTATTATAGAATTGCTGAATTTATAAATAACGCGCACATCAAGGAGGACTTGAAAGGAGACACCGATGCACGTTGCTTTTGAACTTCTCTGTATCGTAATGCAAGGGAAAAACAGTGTCAGAACATTCCACATTCGGGTGGTGCGACTAAAATATGAATCTCTATACTTGACTGTACGTCCGAAGTTGGGCTCAAGGCAAAACTGATTAGCATTCGTAGCGATGCGGATGTTGCGGCTAAATTGTTACAGGGGAGGAATGCAACTGGCTATTTCACTAGAGCACTGTTTGTGAAAAAAGCGATAAAAGAGAGATAGGCAGGTGACGTTTTGACGATGTCTAAGAGAATCAATCGATTCTCCGATTGAACAAACACCTATCAATTTTAACGATGTATTTTGTACCCTAGCAAGTAGGCGCGAAGATGTTTGAGGAGCACCTGACCAGATATGGGAGTTATACTCCAGTTTTGGTCGAATGAAGACCTTATAAATTGTAGCCAGATCAGAAGGGGTGAAGAACTTCCTGCATCGTCTTAAGAAACCTAAGCATTTAGCAGCGTTTTTGGCGACTTCTAATATATGGTCATTCCAACGAAGATCATCGTTTACACACATACCCACATACCAAGTACTGACAGTTTTTCGGTTTCTTCGATGCAGGTACCATTCATTGATAATGGCAATGGGGGAATGTTAAGCTTTAACGACAAGAGACAGCATTGAGTTTTCGAAGCATTGAATTCTACTCGGTTCATAAGACCCCATGAAACAATGCTGTCAAGGTCAGAATTCAATGAGCTTATCATACGCAGCCGATCCAATTCCACATCCGAAGAGCAGGGACGTAAAACGAATATGAAAAGATGAGGGTCGAGTCGTCAGCAAAACAGTTAAGCGGATTAGAAGTATCAGACAAGAGATCATTTATAAAAATGAGGAAGAGAGTCGGAGACAAAACGGAGCCCTGGGGCACACCAGCATTTATAAGGTTAGTATCAGACTTGAAGCCATCCAATACAACTTGTATTGAACGGTCGGAAAGGTAATTTCTAATCCAACAAAGAAGAGACTCATCGATACCAAAAGCACGCATTTTTGATAAAAGAGCCTGATGCCAAACTCTATCAAATGCTTTAGAAATATCAAGCACAATAATCTTACTTTCTCCAAAACAATGTAAAGATTGGTTCCACTTTTCGGTGAGATATGCCATCAAATCACCAGTGGACCGTTTGCTACGAAAGCCGTACTGACGGTCATTAAGAAGCTTTCGTTCTTCAAGATATTTCATAAGTTGACGGTTTATCAACGTTTCCATGACCTTGGAAAGAAGGGACGTTAGTGCAATTGGAAGGGAAGGAAGATTCGCCTATTTAAGGGAAAGGCTGGACAAATGCAGTTTTCCATCTGCTCGGAAAAATCCCAGCAGAATAGGAAAGATGGAAAAGTTTACGCAGTAGAAGAACACCTCTTCAGAATAACGGCGGGGATACCATCTGGGCCAGCGGATTTATGTATATTGAGATCTTTGAGGACTCTCGCTACCGAGAGAGTTCGAATATATATCTGCTTCATAGCAGAATTCACTGTCTCAAGCTCAGGTGGGGCCAATGTGCTATCAGGAAGTGTCGAGTTGGCAGCAAATTGAGCTGCCAGCAAATTAGTTGGGACCGATGACGTGGTCGAGTTCTTAACGTTCTTAACAAAAGACCAAAAGTTTTTACTTCCTTTTGGACACAATAGTATTTTTTGCCTTACTTTTTGGCCTTTTGTATATGAGCATTACAGATATTTCTGGCCCGTTTGAACAAATTTCGGTTTTCTGCAGTAGGGTTGTCTTTAAATTTTCGAAAACTACTTTCTCGATCCCTAATCGCCTCTTTACAGCTTGAATCAAACCACGAATTCTCTTTGGGGATGATACTTTTTGTTCTGTGAGGAACAAAATTTCTCATGCCGTTGAGAATTACGTTAGATATCATATCAGCTGATGCGTCAACGTTTCCGTCGAGAAAGCACAATGACCAATTAAAATTTCGAAAGAAATTATTCAGGCCGTCTCAATCGGCTTAGGTTAGGTTAGGTTGCAGTGGCAGCACCTCACTCGGATCTCAAGGACCCATTGTGCTCCCCGGGAAAACAGAGGATGAGAAGGTGAGAGGATTGGAGAGGTAGAGGGTTGGGTTGGTGATTGGTTTATTGGGGTAGAGAACCCCCACTGAACCATTTGGAGCCCTGAATAAATGCCAGGACGTTACTCAATGGGAGATTAGAGATGTCGCCGAGTTCGTCGAAGAAGTATTCTCCGAGGGTTTTTTTTTTCCTAGTGTGGGCCAAGCTAGGACACTCACAGAGGAAGTGGAATGATCCTTCCTCTGACTCTTCGTCTTGGCATCCTCTACATAAGTCGGATGTGCTTATGCCCATTCTCATCATGTGGGTACCCAACGAGTTGTGGCCCGTGAGAATGCTAATTAACAGAGAAAGCCGAGGTCTGCTTAGCTGGAGTAGAAATTCTGTTTTTTTTTTTTTCTTGGAAATATCTGGCCAAAGGTTTCTAGAGACTCGGCATGTTTCTAAAGATGACCACCTGTCATTGGCGGTTTTTAGAAAATTGTGTTTGATTCGGTTTTTTTCTTGCTCAAGTGGCCTTAGAACTGAGGTGTTTGTTTCGCTGGATTCGAGTGCTGACCCGATTTTAGCCAGCTTATCCGCCATTTCATTACCGATTATGTCGCGATGTCCTGGAACCCAGGTTATTCTTACTGTGTTTGTTTCGCTTAGTAGTCTAAGGCTACTGCGACAGCTGTCTACTAGCCTGGATTTTGTGGTAATGGATGAGATAGCTTTAGTGGCTGCCTGACTGTCTATGAAGAAGTCAATATTTTTGTTGATCAAGTTTTGCAGATCTAGGTGCTTTGCGGCTTCGCACACTGCGAGTACTTCTGCTTGAAAGACAATGCAGAAGTCGGGAAGCTTTATTGATCTATTCATGGTAGGGTAATCTGAGAAGATACCTGATCCTACCCCTTCGTTCGTTTTGGAACCATCTGTGAAGACGGGAATGTGATTTCCTATTATAACCCTGTTTTCCTCCCAGCTTTCTCTTGTCGGAAAGACTGTTCGGGCCACTGGATTGAAATTAATATGCGGGTGTATAGTCTGTTAGAATGTCTATTTCTGTATGGTTCATGATGGTTCTATGACCTGATAGGCCTGTTTTCCAATTGTTGCATTGTTTGAGTCGAAGTGCGTAGTAAAAAGATCTACGGGGGTTAGTGATAGGAAGGTTCCCAGAGCTGCAGTTGGTGTTGTTCTCATGGCACTAGTTGAGCCAATGCATGCAAGCCTTTGGATTTTAGTCATGGTCTTAAGGTTTGAAGCCTTCTCTACTGATGGCCACCAGACTAGACAGGCATATGTGAGGATTGGTCTTACTATGGATGTATACATCCAGTGAATAGTTTTGGGACCAGTTCCCCATTTTTTCCGAAAATTCTATTACAAGTTTAGAAAGCGATTGGAGCTTTCCTTTCTCTTTCTTTTAAATTTTCTTTTCAGTTAAGTTTACGATCAAGGACAATTCCGAGATATTTTGCCGTACCAGATAAATTTATTGGTATACCATTAATGGTGGGTGGAAGTATATCTGGAATGTTACGTTTTCTCGTAAATAGAAGAAGTTCTGTTTTTGTAGGGCTTACATTTAGCCCACAGTTTTTTGCCCAGCTGGTGAGCTTGTTTAGAGCTGTCTGAAGGAGTTCGCAAAGGGTTATTGTGAATTTTCCCGTAGTCATGATGACGATGTCATCAGCATGCTTTTATTCCGCTTCTGTCAAAATTAACCAAGATTTGGTTAACTACTAGGAGCCAGAGTAGCGGGGATAACACTCCTCCCCGAGGTGTACCTCTACAAGTATTGACTTTTAGGGTGCTTGCACCCATTTCTGCTTTTACTATTCTCGTTTGGAGCATGGCTCAATGCCATGCGAAAAGCACTGTATTCGACGTTGTTGAAGGCCAATTCTATATCGAGGAATGCAGCCAACGTGTACTCTTTATGTTGGATTTACTGTTCAATTGTTCCGACTACTTCATCAAGTGCAGTCTCAACTGATTTGCCCTTTATATCAATTGGCTTTCTCGTATTGCCACACAGTTCTTTTAGGGACTTTATCTTTTTTTACTGTGACGGAAAACGAAAAATCTACCGATATGACACAATGTTCCGAATTGCCTGAAAAAGATGATACTATAACCCTGTATTTTTTGGGATGAGAAGTTGAGATAGGTCAAGAGTGTTGGCCGCATAGCCTTCTATATCTGGAACCCGAGTGGGCTCATCAACAAGTCGTTGTTTGCTTGAGTCGTCAACAGTGAAATCATTCATTAGGTGGGATTTTGTCAAAACTCAGCAGTTCTATAATCAGCTCAGAAATTGAGTTTACCACTAAACACAAAAACCAATCAATAGTAACCATTTTTAGCTCAGTATGAACTGTTCTTGTGTTCAGTGCTTAAGATCGTTGCTGAGCTAATTATGGAATTGCTGAATTGCGACAAAAATCCACCTGTTATCCGATTCTGTTAAGGAGTTAAATCAACGCCATACAACCACAGCTCTTGAGAACCAAATCGACCTTTTTGGAGTTCTCCTGCATTTATAAATAAATAAATAGGGTGGCGCAACAGAGCGAGGAGCCCCTGGGCCTAGCGCATTTCTCACAACCAAACCTTGTGAGGGAATGGAGGGGACCTACAATTTTGGGCCGGTTCCGAACGGCTAATTGAGAAAGCGCTTTTCATGGCAGTGAATTTACTAACGGAGGACTTCCCAATTCCTCGCGAAAGGCGATACCCGTAGAAAAACATTTTTGCCTCTGCTGGGATTCGAACCTCGAACCTCTGGATTAGCAGGTGGACATGTTAACCATCGCACCACGGGTACCACATCTCCTGCATTTAAGGACCACGATATTCCGGTTTCAGTAGGAGTTTAGAAACTTTCACAAGCTCAATCACGACCATTTCTATTTTAGTTCCCCCTTTTGACGGCTGATGTCCACCGTTGATTCTGCTAAACAAATTGACGAAAAAACTGTCTCCGGTGCAGGTCACATTCTTGTTTCCGATTTAATTAAAGAAAAATACAAACACAAAATTATCCCAATCATTCGTCTTTCGGGGCAAACAAGTGAATTCTTCATTAAAATTTCCAAGAAATTAGCGTTGATTTTATGATTCATGAGCAATGCAATGCGAATTTATGAAAACCTCCAGGGAGTAGATTCATAATTGAATACAAAAATAAATAAATATGAAGAAAATAACAAACATGACTAATTTTAGACAAAATAAAACTTTAAATTGAATACAAACCTATGACAACTTGCTTCCTGTAGGAGTCCTCAATCGTTGGATCGTATTCGTCCACGAAGTGGTTTTGTATTAATTGTATGGTGAGTGCTGATTTTCCCACGCCACCGGCACCAACAACAACCAATTTATATTCGGTCATTATGTGAACTAGGTAAGGTACTGTACCTCTGAGAATACACTACTTGCAAAATGGGCTCAAAAGGTGCGTTGTTGATTATTACTCGCGGTATTCAATACTTAACAACAACAATGAAACAAAAACAAAAAAACACTTTGTATTGTACACTTGTTTAATTGATTTGCTTTAATACCAAAAAAACACACAACTGTTGGCCAGGCTTGGAATTTTCAATTGCTGTCGCAAAAAAATAAAATAGAACTCAGATTCTACACGACTTGTAGCACGAACATCCTTTGATTTGATTGATTCTGTGACTCACTTGCCACCGTCAATTCGTTTAATTAAACAAATTTTTGGCATATTCGCTGAAAATTTAATAATTGCAAGCACATACGCCCGATCTCGGGTTTTTTTTTCTTAATTAATTTTTCTTTCCTTTGTTACAGGCCCCACTCCCGCGAGCAATTAAGAACGATGCCTTTTTCACTTTTTTCTGAGTTGAAACAATTTTCTTTGTTTTTTTACGGTTTGGTAAGGTATCCTTGGGCTAGACTGTGTTTTAATTTTTTTTTTTTTTTTTGTCAATCCTGTTAGTGCACTGGTTTTTTGAGAAAATCCGGCTTTGGGCGGTTCCACGGGTTCAATAATCGTATAGAAGGCTGTATTCGGAGAGAAGGTGTACGTATGATTGCACGCGATTTTTTTATTTTAATTAAAAAGTTAAAAAGTTAAAAAAAAAATCACGGACAAGTTTTATGAAGACTTGAAGAATTTTGTCGCCCTTCTTTTTTTATCAGCAGAAGCAAATCGCCTTCTTCGCCATCGCCATATAAAAAGAAATTCGATATCGAATTCGTAATTTAAATTTGTAGTTAGAAAAGAACAGAAGAATGTGATTTGTGAGAGATAGCAGTATGTTCTTTTTTTCTGAGTGACATTTGAGCATTGGTGGAAAAGAGACAAGTAAAACCACTTTTTTGTAGGAGATGCGCTGTGGAAAAGTAATTACGAATGGACTAGTTCAGAGATTTTTTTTGGCCTTTTCTGATAATTCTTAAGCACGGGCTACACTGCGGTTGTTGTTAGCTATTGCTGATCAGTGCCCCTGTTCTGTAACTATCGCCTCGATAAAAGCAGGCGATAAACAGTGGAAAATGGAACGAAATCCTATTAAATTCATAGAATTTCGTTCTGTTTCCCACCGTTTATCGCCACCTCTGTCAACTTGGCAGTACTATAACATGAAATTGGATTAAACATTTGGAAAAATTTGGAAAAAAGTTTTCGCAATTTGGAAAAGTCACAAAAAAAGTTATTAACAGTTAAAAATTTAGTGCAGGCTTGACAGCGCTAAAATTTTGGTGTCAATCGACAATTTGGAAAACACTTTTTTGAAAAACGATAGTTTTGATTTGATTTGATGATAGTACCAAAATCACAGATTTCATGAACTGTTTTGGTTTTTCAAATTCAATCAAGCTTTTTTCAAACTAAAAAAACTTTTGTAATTTAGAAAAGTTTAGAGAGAAAGTTATTAGCGTTTTAGTTGTAAAAACTCAATTTTCCGTTAAAAAATGGTACAGCGGCTCACTAGTATGATGTTTTTTGCATTTTTTTAGCAAAGCTAGTTTTTTAAATTCGGAAAAGTGTTCAAATTTTTCCAAATTGTCCACGATCGATTGACACCAAAATTTCTCCATTTCATTGCTAGCACTGCCAGGTCTACGCCAAATCTTAAATTATTTATAACTTTTTTTGGGGACTTTTTAAAATTTTCCCAAATGTTTTCCAAATTATTTGCACAAAAAAATCGAGTTTCGTGTTACACTTGTAAAACGATTGTGATTATTTTTCTTTTGGAAAAGTTTACCGTACCTGTTTTTTGAAAAGTAAGGCGATGTTCATACTGGTCGATTTGTTGAAGCAACAAGTCGACCAAAGTGTTCAAATTGTTCAACGAATCGACCGCAAGCCAATACCGACAAATTGGTGTAACAGAGAAGGGGAACAAGAAAACAATCGCATTGGTTGCGTTCGGATTTTTACCTAAGACGAACTAGATTCCTTTCGTGACATTTGTTGTTAGTGTAATCCCATGTTAAAAAGCAGCTGACTGCAAAACATCTTTTGAGGGGAAAGCGATCCAAAGGTACCTTAAAAATCATGGTATAGCAAGCTACCCAATTTGAAATTTGAGAACAGCTGACTTGGATTCATTTTTGTTTTGCTTTCTGTCATAGTGCTTTGTTGCAAAATTGTTTTTTGTAAACATAAAATTTAAAATATGGTGCTCCTAATTGATCTAAACAACATTGTTTACGAAGTAAACGATTGTGAAGAAGTTTGCAATCGAATAATAAGTGGTTCGTGTTGTTTGCAATTTTTAAAACATATTTGGTTTGGTTTGTTTTCACTTCGATTTATCAGCTGTTTCTGATTTGACAGATACCTAATCTTAGTCGTTCGAAAACTTACCCGGATACAAAGGTATCCTAGTTATGCTACCCATTTTTTCTCGAACGCACCCATTTATTCGCACGAAGCTTCAACAAATCGACCAATGTGAACTTCGTCTAAGTCAACCATATCATTAGACACCCTATTTGCTTTACCAGAAAATGACATTTTAAATACTCAATCGAACACACCTGACTTCAAAGAAAACTGTCAGTTTTTTTTCATTTCACACTGCTGACAAAAGTCTTCGAGTTGTTTTTTCTTCTACTCACTTTACTACGAAATTTATAGTAAATCCAATTGAATTAGCTCCTCCAAACCAAAAGGAATAAAATGAGCTTATTGGTTAGTATGAAATAAACATTTTCCACCATATATATAATTAAATCAAATCCATCAAATGACTCACCAGTTCAATAATTTCCTATCTTTTTTTCCAACGCAAACCAAAATGATTCCTTGTAAACGATAACAATAGAAATTACAAAAACATGTCTTCTACTAATTCCAACTACATGGATGGAGTACCAATAAAACTAAATGAGAAATACAAACTACCCCCAAAAGTAACCATTCCACAGGAGGTTGTTAATCGCCTCAGTACCATCACCGAGGAATACTACGAATCTCCAGAGTTTACGTATAGTTTTCAATTGGAAAAACAAGTAATAAAGAAGCTTCAAGAATGGCAAAAAGTTCGTGAAATTGAATGTGAAAATCGTCGCGAACGGATACGAAAATATGAACTTCAAAAATGTCGTGACATTGAAGCAAGACAGAAAGAGCTTCTCACAGCGGTGTCGTATCCAAATGCCGAAGACCTTTCATCAGATTCATCAGAAGAGGAAGATGAGGAATCGAAAAATGAAGAATGTAAGACAGTAGCATTGGTTGAACCGAATTCTCACCATTTGCGGCAATGCTACGACACGATCTTGCAGCCAACAGTCGCAAGCTCCACAAGCATACCTTCCACAGTCTTCATTCCTAGTAAAATCAATTATTCAGACTTTGAAAATGATACCTCCTCGCCGTTTGACAATATCGAGCTGAAGACAATTAACGATTTAGATATCTTAGCTCAAGTACTGAACGATACTCAGAGACATTCCGCAGAAAATAATGCTCCAGCAGTTCAACTGGAGGAGGAGGATCACCAAGCCCAAGATACAGATAGTAAATTAGCTCCTAAAGAAACATCTTCAATTGTAAATACTTCTCCTGTGGTGGTTAATGAAGAAGCTGCGAGTATTGATGCAAATGAGACACCAACAACCAGCAGCAATCAGAATCAAACAGCGTCGAATTTTTATTACACAAACTCAAGTGTTATTCCTAACAATTACCACATGATGGTGCAGCAAACCCAAGCCTTACATCTTCATCAGCAGCAACAGCAGCAGCACCATCCACATCACCCTCACCAGCAACAGTATATGATGAACTACGCGACCACGACCATTAACCATCACAACGTAAAACCGTGCTCGGCCGATTTGTACTTTAATTACAATGCCTTACCAGAAGTAAGCAACCACAATTACTTGTACGGGAACTACCCCCAACAGCTACAAGATTCAACAGCAACTACTGCGGCGACAATATCGCAAAACGTCAAATACAACAACTACCCAAATGGAACGTTTTTGAATAGCTACTGTGATTCGCAATATGGCGTGCGTTCGGATGATGTAGTCAATTCTGGTAATCGATTGGAAGCCGATGTTATTCCGAAAAGCAAGTCCAAAAGTGTTCCAGACATTCTCAAGGAATTGAAGGACGAAATAAGAGACTCCGAGATAAGGAGAACCAGGAACCATAGCCAGACGATAGATGATCAAATTAAAAGTGAGTAAAAGAAGCAACTAGTGTTGATGAAATTTTGTTTATTTTCCTATTGAAAAAATCATTATCTGCCAATTAGCTTGAATTGCGTCATAATTCAGACTTCAACAAAAAATATAAAAAAAACTCCTGAGTTTAGTTAGTTGTTCATTGTTCATTAATGAGAATCAAGTGTTGCAGTTGGTGTTTTTAAGAAGAAAAGAAATTCTTCCAATCAACTGAAACCCCAATCCACAAAAGATAACAATGACGGGATATTTGAAATTTCAAGCCTTCAAATAAGAGTGACGCTTTCGTAAATTAACTGACCTGCTTTTTATTGTATTCGTGCGGGCAAGATATGATAAGTTAAGCCCCAAAGAAAGAAAAAAAAACTCAAACTGATTGCATTGGAAATAAAAATAGTCAATGATAAGAACGATCCCCCAAGAGCTTCACATAGACCAGAGTAATTATCATAGGCTCAAGCGAATAATTGTAAAGAGTTTTGAAAGATTGCGCCTCTGCTTTTGACTTTTGAGTTTTAAATAATCTTTTCAATTGTGATGTTAAGTCAAACATGCACGGTGATCTTTCCGTCAGCTCATAGTACAATATAGAATCTGAACCAGGGAAGAATTGTTATGGGATCCTCACAGACGCAGACGGTTCCAAAACCGATAATGGGTCTGGTGCTTGTGTCTTTACGATCACATATGACACACGTTTCATTAACCACATATGCGTACGTTTTCCTACCGTGCGCGTGAGCTAACTTAGTGGCTATAAACTACTTTACGAAGATTGGCTGGATGATGTTTATGGAACACAAGATCCATCTATTGCTTTTCAATTGTTTCTTGATAAATTACAATCCTACTTAATATTACATAGCCAAATAATTAAAATAGAAGCAAAAACATATTTATTAAACAGTGGATGTCTTCTGCTCTTTTAAAGAAAATTCGCAGGAAAAATTATCTACACAAGTGTTCTAAAAAGCATCCCAACAATTCTAGATTGAAAGGACTATATCATAGGATATCTAATGAATTGAAAAATTGAAATTCCTCTTCAGAGAGATAATTATTATTTTAATAGGCTAGTTGAAAACATGGGCAACTCAAAAAAAGAATGGGAAGTCGTCAACGAAATCTTGAACTCGAATAAGCCACACGGTGATCTCGTAGTGAGCATTAACAATTCGTCTGTATCTCGGCCCTTAGAAGTCGGAAATGCATTTAATGATCATTTTGTGAATATTATAAGCACAATTCAGGACACTGCAATAAATATTGATTCCGTTTGCCAATGTGACAAGGCTTTTATTTTTGACACATTCCAAAGGCAAAGCATTTTCTTTGAACGTTTTTCACCTCTAGAAATTGTTAAAATTATAAGTTCTTTGAAAAATTCCAATTCTAAGTCGTGCGACAATATTTAAAGCAATATTTTAAGAAATATTTTTTTTCTGATCTCTGATGTTCTCTCTAATATTTTCAATTTAAGCATAAAAAAGGTATCTTATCCAGATTCTTTGAAAGAAGCTGTCGTTATCCCATTATATAAAAAAGGTGATCCAATGTGCTTAAACAACTATCGCCCCATCTCCATTTTATCAGTTTTTGCTAAGGTCTTTGAGAAAGGCGTGAAATCTAGATTCCTAAATAAAACCAAGTTTTTTGTGACTCTCAGTTTAGTTTTCTAGGTAGGTCTACTGAAGATGCATTGTTAAAATTGTGTAGTGAAATCTATAGCAGTCTCAATGAATCTGACATCCCAGCTGCTTTATTTATTGACATCACCAAAGCATTTGGTATGGTAGATCATGAGATTTTGTTATCTAAGTTGTAATATATGGGTTCAGAGGTTTTATCAATGATTGGTTTGGTTCTTATCTGAAAAATCGTAGTCAAAGAGTAAAGGTCAATAATATACTTAGTGCTAAGAATTTGTTCAACATAGGTGTTCCACAAGGTTCTGTTTTAAGGCCAATCTTATTCCTTGTTTTTGTTAATTTTCTTTTCTCTCAACCTTTTAGGGGTAAAACTACAGCCTTTGCTGATGACACTGCTTTGTCGTAATAATCGTAGTAATAAAAACTTTTGATCTTTCGTTGGCCTTAAATCATGATTTAGACTTGCTACGCGTTTGGTTCAAACTACATAAACTGATCATAAGTGATAAAACGAAATTCATGGTTTCCAATTTAAAAGGTAAAATACATAACGACATGCCTCTAAAATATCATTCACCCAATTCTGGTAGTTTCTTGTGGCAAAAAGTTGTTCTCATGTTTATAATAATATGTCATCCACATATATCTCAACCAGACTTTGGGTTTTTCGACAACACTACTCAAGGCCTTTGTTTCAAAATCCTCCATTTACCAATCTGCAACTAATGGATCTGAAGGTAAGCCCATGGCCACTCCATCTGTTTGTTGATAGAATTGTTTGTTGTAACAAAAATACCGTGACGACAGACGAAACTCCAAAACTGGCATATAGTTTGCATTTATTTCGGCAGTTTACGAATGACAATAATCACCTCCTGCACTGGCACATTTGTAAAAGTGACTCAACTTCAAATCTCACCATCACTTCATCTACTTCGAGTTTTAAGCCACCTAAACTAGACACAAAGTGTGCGGAATCTTTAACGCTGTATGTTGAACTAATCAATGATTTATAAACTTCAACCAAATGCTTTGATAAAAAATAGTACGGCGCTTTGATTTGGCTGGCAATTGGACGCGTTGGTTTCACCTCTTTGTGTATCTTTGGCAGTCCATACAATTTTGGTGGTTCCGTACACGAAGGAATTAATCTTTTAGGTGGTAAAATTTCCTAGTATTGAAAGGCCCTGAAAACCCTTTGAACCAAATGTGTCGGACTAGCCCATTAGGGGTTTCCTCTTTTAGATTGCTGAAGTCTACTGTTGATTCTGTAAATTGAATTCATCAGCTCTGGCAGACCACTGAAATTTTGGCAGTCAGTCATTATTCAAAGTATTATCGGCCCTATCGATATAACCGTCGGAGCGGATTTTTCTCCGCAACGCATTCTTTTTCAAAGATTCCATTTTGCTTCGAAGTAGTTGTCATCGTAAGAATTTTTCACAAATGCGACAACACATTGCATTCCCAAATTTCAAAACTAAAACTTTCCGCAACAAAACTTATCTGAGGACGTCGGATCGGCCGATCGAAGAACTACCTTCATGCAAAATCAGCCCTATCACAGATTCCATCGTAGAAAACTTCCACACGGAAAGCTAAGTTACGAACTACGAAAATTTATGATCACAAAATCCGAATGGAATCGAATAAAGCATTTCCAGTTGCCACACTAAATACCTCCATGCTGGTTATCGAAACCAGCTGTTTCACGCCAAATGTGCAAGATCATTCACATTTTTCTGCAAAACACAACTTCTTTCGTATATAAAGTCGACGACATTACATTCCACTTGGATTTGGTGATACCGAATCTACGAATTTCGAAATTCGTTCCACTCCGAATGGATTTTGTGATAGTTACATCGGGAAACTTAAGACTTTTTTCGATTACGATGGAATCTGTGATAGGGCTGAATGTCTCTGAATCGTAGGAAAACGGAGAGAAATCTGCTTCGACGCGACGGTTAACTCGATGGGGCCGTATATAGTGCTCAAGTCACGTTCTGTTGGACGAGGCCAGTACGCATTGGTTACCGGGTGGAGGTATAACAAGCACAATCGACGTGAACTATAAGTTGCTACATTTGAACGCCTTAAGTTGACACCTATCAGAACCTTCCCGAGTATTAAACGCCTAAACATTAAACCCTCCACGAAAATGTAGTTATTTGAGAGAACAAAGTCGAGAGTTTCTCTGGGATGGGATTTACAGATCTGTAACCTTCTCAAAAGGGTATTTTGAAGATTTGAGAACAAATGAAATGAGAACAAATATAACAAACTTACTTACTGATGGACACTGCAATTATGGGCCAACGATTCCAATTCCTTATGAGTTGTCTCCAGTTTTGCACTTCAAAGCGGTTTAAGATTTCTGCCATCTTAGGCGAGGTCCTCATCTTTCACAACCTTGCGATTGGTTTGCTTTTGCCTATGCTGTGCTTTACACAAAATTTACATTGCTAATGAGACAAAAACTAAACAACAACTAAATAGTGGAAAAGTCGAAAATTAGAACAAAATTGAAAACAGTCGACTTGGCTCATATTTGAATTTTGTTCTTATTTTGCCGCTCAGTAGTCAGTACGTGGCCGTGCCCTAAGGCGAAATGGGTGTCTACCTATTACGATGGCAAGGATTTAGAGTGAATGAAAAACTCCAGAACACTCTGGTTCTAGGTATCTTGAAAAACACACCAGATGAAGTCAAACTGAATCGTTCTCCTAGGTGAAACATGTTGGATGCGGCCAACATTTATTGTTTATTTACAATTTATTATTCCAAAAATCATGAAACCAAACTCTTTTTTTCTTGCAGGAAAATCAGCCGATTCAGCCCAAACATTATCAAGTCCACAGCCTCCATCCCGATCCACTACGTCGCCCTCGACTAGCTTTATGAAACTTTCTCCATCTTCCCAAAAATTAGCGAAAAACATTAGCTCCATGGGATTTCCTCTCGAAAGAGTATCCAAAATTGCCGAGCTCTATGGTACTGATGATAAAAAAGTAAGTTTCTTTTTACCCAATCACCTGAATTCTTATATTTATGTCTTTTTCCAGATAATTGAACATCTAATACCACTGAGTGAACTGCTTGATTTAGGATTTGATGAATCAAAAATATCAGAAGCCCTAGTGAAGTTCGATAACAACAAGGACAAGGCCCTGGACTTTCTTATTTCATAGTAAAAACCAAATCAAGCTCGTCAATACCCAAAATTTGTACACAAACTACTCCCCGATTATATATATAAATGTATGCAATTACGGAACCCTTTTGATGAAATGTATTTATTAATTTATTATTACTGAACAATAAATATTAAGCAACAATTCTTATTTCTAACGTGCATCCTGAGTACCCATGATAAGGTTGACAGCGTTTTCTATGTTACCATTGGTAATTGTGAGGAAACTGATGTTCTCAGCGTAGTTGGTGAAGCCCATTTGGCTCATGAGACGTAACTGCTCTGCATATTGATGCTCGCGATACCTTGCTGGTAAATCATTGACATCGTCACTTGGAGAACCTACGTCTAGAGCATCGCTTGTGTCCATCCATTGCATTGCTTCGTTATTGGCTTCAGGAGTATCGGCATTGCTTGCACTGGCACTGCTGGCCCCCAGAGCACCAAGTGCTCTAGCGAGAGCATTGCTAAAAGCAGAGGGAAGAATTCTTCCGGTAGATGCTTGAGGTGTTTGCGGGTTTGTGGCTGAACCAGAGTCATTTCCAGCTGAATTCCTCTGTGCTATGTCGGACAATGAGTTCATTGAAGTTGTTCCAGCTTGCTGCAAGGCAGCTGCCAACTGGTGGCGACTAATTCGACGAATCCGAGCTTGCTCAGATTGATTTGCTGCCGAAGTACCCGAGTTTTCCTCTTCAGAGCTCGTTGTGGTATCTGAAACTATCTCTTGAACTAAAACGAAAGCCTAACATTAAAGCACTAACAAGATACACAGTTCATTGTTTTGCTTACAAAAAGAGTTGCGGGCCAGTTCCTTCTTCACCGTTTCAACAATAAACGAAGCTGCTTCACAGATAATCGGATATTTTTCTGCAATGTTTTTGACAACTTCAGGTTGATGTAGGGTATTGAAGAGCACCGAGTCTCTTATCAGAGCTTGTGCTCCAAGATTTCTTCTAAATTCTGGGTACTCTGCAAGAATCTTTTGTAGAATATTTACCCTTGAGTTTACATTTATCTGAATATTCGATATGACACTGAAAAGGAATTCCACTTCCTTCTCCCAATCGTCAGGCAATTTTGCTACATATGGTTCGTATTTTTTGGTTTTCTTGAAAACATGAACAGTTGAATTTGGATCAATTGATGATAGTGGTGCATCGTCTTTTAAGACTAAGCCAAAATAGATTAATTCTACAACGCACAACAATAAAAGAAAAGACAAAAACAAAGCCTTGAGCTATTTCGGGAATTTGAAAACAAAGGATATAGACTATTTGCTTACCTATTGATTCTGGAAGAAAGTCAATTTTTTCGCCAATTTCTTTTTTAAGATGATAAACTGTTTGCTCGAAGTCGACATTCTCCAGGGGAAGATATTCGTTTGGCTTATCGGTAATGTGGATCCCAGCAAAGAGTTTATTCATTTTGAAATAGAACTGGTTGGTTTTCTTTTCCGGATTTCTTTGTTGTTTTGAAATTTGAAGATGCAATTTTTGTGAACAAGAGTGTTGTTTCAGACTTTAAAATTTATGTATCCAGATCCAGATGCTTCTTTTGAAGAGAATTTTGACATTTGAGTTTTGAAGTCGTGGAGTACTGTTTGTTTTATCCATACATGAGGAATGAGTGTGTCTAGGGAAAAGAACTTTCGATCGAGGTAAATGACGAAGTTTACATTGGTCGATTTGTTGAAACTTCGTGCGAGAAAATGCGACTGTTTTCTTGTTCTCCTTTTCTGTTACACCAATTTGTCGGTATTGGCTTAGGGTCGATTCGTTGAACAAAGTGATCACTTTGGTCGATTTATTGCTTCAACAAAACGAGAAGCAAAACCGGAAAATGCAAATGCGAAAAATGGCGTGCGTGGTGACATGGACATCTGACATTCATTAGCCGTGTTTTATTGGGAATTTATATTCACTTTAACAAAACATCACTCATGGAATAACAACAACTCTAAAGTGAATAGCGTAAGTGGACAAAATTAACTCACTTGCTGAAGTGAACAACAGGGATGGCTGGTAAATGGCGTTTATGGGAAAGTGAACTTGGTAGGTGAATATAACCAAAAAAGCGTTTTATTGAGACTGGCAAGTGAAGTGAATATAGAAATTCTCAATAAAACACGGCTATTGTTGTGGTTCTTTTCGAAGAGTTGCTCTTTGTAGTGCAGTTGTACTGGAGTTCACTATAGTTGCATACTTTTTTATACCAAACACAACAACGAAGTAACAAAATGGTGGAAAAACATATGAAGATGACAGTTCCCTCTGCTTTAATAGCTGCGATAGATTCCCTGCGATAAAAGTATGCTGTCTATAGCAGGCTATGAAATTAAACTGTCTCCAAATGCGACATTCAAAGGCTGCTATAGTTGCTGCGAAAGATTTAAAGCATGTAGAGACCAAAGGTACCGGCAATCTATAAGTTGCGATGGTAATATTTTTCAGTCTCGAATTCAAAAAAGATAAATGTAAGCTTTTTAAGAACACCCTATTAATCAAAACACTGGATGCACTCTTTTCCTTCTCGTTTTCTTAACTGTCAAATTAGTCAAAACCCAAAATCGTTGAATGCCCTTGTTTCCCAAAAAGAAGCTCGATTTTCCTTTTACAAAATTCCTTTATATAAAACTTTAAATTGGAACTCTTCTTCTTGAAACTATCTCCATACCAAATCATCTAACGGTAAGATATTTTTAAATCAAATAAAAACATTTGGAACAAATTATTCTGTGCATCAGTTTTATATAATTCGTTCCGCACCCATCAGTGAACACATACAAATATTTTTTTCTTCTTCGTCGTTCCCAGATGTCTCGGCAGCACTTTAGCCGTGTCGATCGATTCGCGCAGATGTCCAAACAAGAAGAAGTAATCGCTAAAAAACGACAAGAGATCCTTGAAAAGCAAAAAACTGCCGAACTAGCTAAACAAGTAGCAGCTGCCCAAAGTATTGCTTCTAAATTGAACGTCGAAGAGTCGTGAGTTATGGTTGCAAAAAAATTGCCTTCGATACTAAGTTCTTTACATAATTTTCAATATTAGCGTTGCGGAGGAAGTAGAAGCACCGGAACCACAACCAACTCAAGTTTTACTTGGCATTGCTAATCAATCCAAACTTAAAAACACATTCTGCAACGATGGTTCTTTCCTAACACATTTTAAGAAAATTTTGGAGAAGCACAAGTAAGCGAATGAAATGAAAAAAATGAAGAATCACAAAGAATTTATGGTTATTATATTTTAGGCCGGAACCACCTCCGCCAGAACCAGAACCAGAACCAGAACCGGAAACGCCAGTCGAACTTGAATCTGATGCTCAAGCTCAGCAAGAAACTACTGAAACAGATGATTTTGCTGACCAACAATTGCTCACTGAACAGCCCCAAGAGACACAACCACATGAACAACAGACGCCCTTGGATCCTCCACCAATGCCTCCAATGGAAATACCTCATCCACCAATAGCACCGAGTTCATTCTTTAACCTTGCAATTCCACCACCGATTTTGAATATGCAGGTCACAGTTCCTCCACCACCTCCGCCGCCGCCACCAGTTCCACAACCATTGCAACAATGCATTCCGCCACTTTATATGATACCACCGCCTGAGCCTCTGCAACTTAATACAATTCCTCCGCCAAAAGAACTCGATTTGAATGCCATTCCCAAGCCGGAACTTAATTTGGATGCAATTCAAGTGCCATCCGAAGCAGGAGATAAAGGTGGGTGTAAGCAATGATGATGTTGAGTGGATTCCGTGTAGTTCTGTCCTTTGACTTTGAGTCCTTTAACCTCTCCTCTGAAAATGCCAATTTTTTAAAGAACTTTTTGTTTTATTTTTGAAACATTGGACCTTCCCCACTCCCCTTCCCTCTTTTTCTTAAAATCAAATTAAGATTACCTGTTTTTGTTTAAACTGAACTACTCTACGCTCAAGGAGACGACACTAGTCCACATCGGCTCTGCTATTGATTTTATTTTGTTTAACTTGTTTTGGTAAACGAGATTTTATGTAGTTTTTTCAGACAACTCAAATGACTCTATTACCTTACCGTCATCATTAGAAACGTTAATCGATTTGGTTGCCGATTTTGGTGATGGTTATGAAGATAAAATACGTTCGCACAAAAACCTTTTACACCCATCGTTGTGGTAATGAATTCTTGTTTGTTAACTTATCATACTATTGTTCTTTTGTTCAGCGAAAAAAACAGTTATTAGTTCTCTTTTTTTTTTGTTTGCATGGTAACAGTTTTTGATTTTTTAAGACTCTTATTGAACTGCTCAAGTGAATTAATGTTTTATTTGTAGGCCTTTAGTAAGAAGGACGACAAGTAGAGCTTATCATTATTGTTAAAAAAAAAATCTGCACTGAAAGATCTGAGACAAAGCATAATATGAGATTGATTACATTGATCAAGGGAACTGCTGGGTTTTTATCAGCATCGTTACATCTTTCCATTCGCAGGAAGTTCACAGAATTTTTATTTACTTCTTCATTTTAGTGGGAAACGGACCAGTTTACCGTAGCTTACCTTTGATCTTAGTTTGTAGATGTTTGCTTTGGAATTGTCGGGTTTTTCCTGTTGGCTTCGCTGTAAGAAATAGAGTCTTCTATTTTCCGCTCAACAAACTTTCAGTAGAAAACCGAATATGTTATTATGTTCAAATGGGCCAGAAATATTTGTAATGCTCAAATAAAAAATGTTTACATGACCAAAGAGAAAGGCAAAAAACACTGCTGTGTCTAAAAGAAAGTAAAACTTTTTTTGTCCTTTGTGAAGAACATTAAGAACTCGACCATTTCATCGCATCGGTCCCAACGCTCGTATTCAATGGCTTTTCGTATATCAGCTCTATCAATAAAGTTAATTTACTAATTTATAAATTTTACTGGCATTCCAGTTTGCTGCTAACTCGACACTTCCACACACTATATTACTTTGCTGTAATAGACCAAACACTTAGTGCCTCCACTAGGAAGGAACCCACACCACTCGCATAGTCTTGTTGGGTGCACACATTTCTTCTAATCTATATTTCCTTATCGTATCGAAGCAGTGTGTGCAGGCAATGAGGCTGTGGGTTTGCTAGGCGGATAGTTGATCGACGGTTTTGATCTCGTTGGTAACCCAAAATCAAGTTGCTGGCTGGGCATAGCATCGCTAGTAATTTGGTTTGGTTTTCTAACGAGATATGCACTTGTTGATTATACTTAGATAGCGTGGATCGTGATGTCGGGTAAGTTTAGAGTCGATTTTAGCAACATTAGGGGGTTGCGATCGAATTTCTTTTCTGTCTACGCCCACACTGCAAAATGCAGGCCAGCTGTTTTGGGACTGAGTGAAACTCAGGTGGGTGTTGATTCTGATTCATCAGAGTTTAGCCTGCCTGGGTATAGCTTAGTGCCATTTATTCTTTTCATCCATGGCCTCGCCGTATATGTTGGACATGATATTGCTTAGCGCACACTACGGCCTCTGTTCTAAAACGAACTTTAATTTCATGTGGTTAAAATTCACCGTCCGTAATCATATCATTCACTATTGTTTTATCTACAGAAGCCCCAATTTAGATAGCAATTCAACCTCTAACGAGTTTGATGCGCTATCTGACTCCATAATAAGAATTGTTTCCCTTCATCCTCACACTGAAATCGCAATTGCGGGCGATTTCAAAGTACACAATTCTGGTTGGCTTCGACATTCTGGCCAGACAACACCCGAAGGAAAATGTGTTGAGATCTTCGCTGAGTTTAACGAATTAACTCAACTTGTTGATGAGCTCACTCGGGTTCCTGATATTGATGGCCATGTGACCAACACTCTTGACCTATTTCTCACTTCTCATCCCGAAAAATACAGGGTTGTAGTATCATCTCCTCTAGGCAAATCGGACCATTGTGTCATATCGGTAGATTTTTCGTTTTCCGTCACGGTAAAAAAAAACAAAGTCCCTAAAAGAACTGTGTGGCAATACGAGAAAGCCATTTGGGACGGCCTGAATAATTTCTTTCAAAGTTTTAATTGATCATTATGCTTTCTCGACGGAATGCATCAGCTGATATGATATCTAACGTAATTCTCAACGGCATGAGAAATTTTGTTCCTCACAGAACAAAAAGTATCATCCCCAAAAAGAATTCGTGGTTTGATTCAAGCTGTAAAGAGGCGATTAGGGATAGAGAAAGTAGTTTTCGAAAATTTAAAGGCAACCCTACAGTAGAAAATCGATATTTGTTCAAACGGGACAGAAATATCTGTAATGCTCAAATACAAAAGGCCAAGTTTGTACATGGCCAAAAAGGAAGGCAAAAAATACTGTTGTGTCACAAGGAAATAAAAAAAGTTGGTCATTTGTTAAGAACGTTAAAAACTCGACCACGTCATCGGCCCCAACTCTCGTTTTCAATGACTCTCCGTATGTCAGCTCCATCGACAAAGCCAATTTGCTAGCAGCTCAATTTGCTGCAAACTCACCACTACCTGAAAGCATATTGGCTCCACCTGAGCTTGAATCTGTAGATTCGGTGATGAAGCAGATATTTTTTCGAACTCGCTCGGTTGCGAGAGTCCTCAAAGATCTCAATATACACAAATCCGCTGGTCCAGATGGTATCCCCGCTGTTATTCTGAAGAGGTGTTATTCTACGCTGGCAAAATCACTGCGTAAGCTTTTCTATCTTTCCTATTATTCTGGACTCTTCCCGCGCAGATGGAGAACTCCATTTGTTCAGCCTGTCCCTAAAACAGGCGAATCTTCCTCCCCTTACAATTACCGTTAAATTGCACTAACGTCCCTTCCTTCCAAGGTCATGGAAACGTTGATAAACAGTCAACTTATGAAACATCTTGAAGAACGAGAGCTTCTTAATGACATTCAGTATGGCTTTCGTAGCAAACGGTCCACTGGTGATTTGATGGCTTATCTCACCGAAAAGCCAAACCAATCTTTACATTGATTTGGATAAAGTAAGATTATTGGCTTGATATTTCTAAAGCATTTGATAGAGTTCGCCTTCAGGCTCACTTATCGAAAATGCGTGCTTTTGGTATCGATGAGTCTCTTCTTCGTTGGATTAGAAACTACCTTTCCCACACTTTAATTCAATTTGTGTTGGATGGTTTCATTTCTGGTACTTTTTGACTTTATAAATGATGGTGTGCCCCAGGGCTCCGTTTTGTCTCCGACTTTCTTTCTTATTTTTATAAATGATCTTTTGTCTGAAACTTCTAATTTCGCTAACTTAGCTTTTCATATTCGTTTCCAAATTACGTCCCTGCTCTTCGGATGTGGAACTGGAACGGTTGCGTATGATTAGCTCATTGAATTCTGACCTTGACAGCATTTTTGCATGGGGTAGTAAGAACCGAGTAGAATTCAATGTTTCGAAAACACAATCAGCCTTATTATGAGTTTCACCTGAACAAAATTCCAGACTTTCACTTTTTCCGCTTTTGTTGCTCACTTGTTCGCCTCCTAAAAATAAGTGAAATAAATTGCTCTCAACGTTTTCACATTTCACGGGGAAAAATAGCTCATAATAAGGGAAATTTTTCGAACATAGAAAATTTTTCCCCTGATGCTCATAATAAGGGAAAAGTGAGATGGGATCTTTTTCGAGGGGAATGATTTCATGTGAAACTCATAATAAGGCTGAATGATGTCATTTTTTGTTAAAGCTAAACATTACCCCATTGCCATTATCCATGAATGGTACCTGTGCCCCTGTTCTGTAACTATCGCCTCGATAAAAGCAAGCGATAAACGGTGGAAAATGGAACGAAATCCTACTAAATTCATAGAATTTCGTTCCATTTTCCACCGTTTATCGCCAAGGCGATAGTTACAGAACAGGGGCACTGCATCCAAGAAACCGAAAAGCTGTCAGTACTTGGTATGTGTGTAAACGATGGAATGACTATTTGAAGTCGCCAGCGCTGCTAAATGCTTAGGGTTCTTGAGATGATGCAGGAAGTTCTTCATCCCTTCTGATCTGGCTACAAGTTATAAGGCCTTCATCCCCCCAAAACTGGAGTATAACTCCCGTATCTGGTCAGGTGCTCCTCAAACATCTTTGCACCTATATGATAGGGTACGTAATAGAGCTCTAAAATTGATAGGTGATAGTTCAATCGTAGAATCGATTGATTCTCTTGAACATCGTCGAAACGTTACCTGTCTTACTCTCTTTTATCTCTTTTTTCAACAGTGCTCCAGTGAAATAGTCAACTGCATTCCTCCCCTGAAACAAGTTAGCCGCAACACCCGCCTCGCTATGAATGCTCATCAGTTTTACCTTGAGCCCAATTTCGGGCGTACAGTCAAGTATAGAGATTCATATTTTAGTCGCACCACCCGAATGTGGAATGCTCTGATACTGTTTTTCCACCGCATTACAATTTACAGAAGTTCAAAAGCAAGGTGCATCGGTGTCTCCTTTCAAATCCTCTCCATTGTATATACATTATAAGGGTATTCAAAACGCCTTGATGTGCACGCTGATTGTAAAAAATAGTGCGTGGAGTTCTACAAAGAACTAGTTTCAATTTCATTTTCTCCGAAAATAATGCAAACTTCCACCGAAGAACACGTTTCACTATAATTAAATCGTCTGGCTGAATGATGCAACTGTTATATCAACAAATTACGAGCAGTGCCGAAAAAGTATGCAATCGATAATCCGCGTTAAACGTTTAACGCAACCCTGTTGGAAGTCGCATAAGAAGTTTCACTTCAAAAAATAAAAAATAAAAAAAATGTCCTAGCCAGCGTAGTTTTGCGATGCATAATCCTCTAGCTATGCCTATGTCGTGGTACAGGTCATACAGTTTGTTTTTTAAACTTTTCACCACAAGTTGTCTTTTCATATAATTATTCGCTTTAGATAAGATCCATGCTTCCATGCCGTAAAGCAGGACTAGGATGATGAAGGTCTTATAAAGGGTTATCTTGGTTTTGTGGAGAGGGTTTTGTTTCTCAATAACCTTCTAAATTCAAAGAAGTAGCGGTTGACAAGATTTATTCAGCGTTTGATCTCCGCACTAATGTCGTTTTCCGTGTCTATAGCTGATCCTAGGTAGACGAACTCAAGTAATACCTCGAAGTTATGTCTGCCGTAATGTGAAAATTTTGTCTATTGTGGACTTCTCTGGTCTAAAACCACATTTATAAGGACCTATCAAGGAGTTGACATGGGGTTTCAGAAGTTCACATATTACAGCAGAAACGATCTTATGCGCGTCGTTAAGGAGACTCATTTCTCTATAATGTTAGCTCTTACCACAGTCATTGTCAGTGAATACCAAGCTCATTTAATCATTAGTTCCTTTGAAAAATACATTCTACTTCATTGAAGTCGATTTATTTTGTATACTCATCTATTTTGCATGTGCTTTAGATGTTTCTTTTAAATCATAACCACTAGCAGTTCAATTAAGAGAACAAGATTATTTTTATTTCAAACAATTTAAACATAGTTTTTAAATATAACTGAAACGTTGCCATAACGAATTGTAAAAAAAGACGCGCAAAACCAAATTAAAAAAAAAAAGAGTAAAATAAAAAGAGGGCCTCATCGGATGGGATTTCAAAGGAGTGATGACGATCAACACCTCATATGTTCGGGAGTGCAAAAAAGAGATTTGGGAAGCTTTCAAACGTGGCTCTACTCTGCAACTCCGCAACGAACACAACCAAACGAAAACAAAAACAAACAAAATTGAGTCAACCGATATTGTTAATAATGCAAATTTATCTCTGCGTTATCTAAATTAAACAAATTAATTTCGTTTCATTTTAATTCTTCAGGTTTCTCTTTGAGAAGGATTCAGAGCAATATATTAATTACCGCAAAGAAGTCGAAGCTTCCCGCTTGGATCAACAGCAGCAAGAGCAACAACTCTACGAGCAAGATGAAATGGAGAATTTCGAACTGGCCAAATCTGCGACTCCTTTTGACGATAAGTATGATCCAGAGTGTGTGATGGATCGCGATGAAGACTCTGATGATGAATACATGCGTGGTATGATGGATCGTAATCGAGACAACCTCAAGCGACGCATCGAGTGTAGGAATGAAATTATGGAAGAAGAACGCGTACGTGAAGAGAATAAGAAGAAGCAGCGAAAAAGCCGATGGGGAGAGAAGTCTGAAGAAATACCACTTGACGTTGCATCCCTTTGTACTTTTGCTAACCAAAATAAACCAGTTTTGTCAGCAGTTCAACGGACAGATCCCGCATTGCTGCAGTATGCACGACAGAACTACGGCACAACAGAACTAGAAGAGGACGAATGGAAGAAGTGCGAAGAGCACTTCAAAGTGAATCTTTTGTATCAAGACATGTTGAAGAAGCGACAGGAGATCGATCGTCTTGCCAGATGTGGAAAATTCAAATACGAATATGATTCCGATGAAGATGTTACCGGTGGCACTTGGGAGCATAAGCTAAGAAATGCCGAAATGGAAGCCACAAATGCTTGGGCATCGGCTCTTACCAAACAATCTGAAGGAAAGCATCATATTGGTGACTTTCTTCCACCAGAGGAACTTAAGAAATTTATGGAACAGTATGAAGCTAAAAAGAGCAACCGTATGCCCGACTTAAGCGATTACAAAGAATATAAGTTACGCGAAGACAACGTTGGTTTTCAAATGCTTCAAAAACTAGGCTGGAAAGAGGGCCAAGGACTGGGATCAGCTGGTACAGGAATTGTCGATCCTGTCAATAAGTAATAATTTATTTTTGTTTGAAAATTGTTTTCAAGTAAATCTTCCCTAGGGCTCCACAACGTGATGGTAATCAGGGATTAGGTGTTACAAGCGCTGCTGCACCTGAAGACTGCGACAATGAATATGATGCTTACCGAAAAAGAATGATGTTGGCTTATAGATTTAGACCTAATCCATTGGTAGGATTTGGAGATTAATAGCTTCAGCGTATAGTTGTAACATTATTATATCTGTCTTATTTCAGAACAATCCTAGACGTGCTTACTATTAAAAGACAAAATCGTCTCTCTTAAAATGTATCTTACTAAAACATACATATGTACTTCTACTTCCTTTATTAAAAATATCATTTTAACGAATGATGTTATAAACGTTGCTTGAAAACCAATATGTTGTTTCTTTTTACTAACACCATTAAAACAGATGAGAAATTACTTTCTGAAACGGAAAAATGTACACAGAAAGCACTTTTCGGGCGTACAAACGGGGACTCTTAAAACCGTCATGGAGATTTAGGATGAGACATCAGCAGTCCATCTTTTGAAGATTCGTCAACGTGCTTGGTGGGTGGGCCATCTAGTGGTCTCTTAGATGATTGATTTAAACAAAGGTTATTTTAACCCTCCAATCTGTTTCCTACTGGAAATTTTGACAGGAATTTTGTATCAAACTTTCGTGGAATGAAATGCGCGCTTTGCGCTTGAACAAATTAATGAAAATTTATTTCCAAAGTAAGATTTATTCCCAAAATGTCATACAGTGTTTTTTGAGCCCTGTGCTTGCCCTCAACTTCCTCACCCTAAAGTAGAACTGGGTTTTATCTGGGGGCGAGTTGAGGTTATAAACAGGGCTGTTAAATGACAGGAATGTGTAGGAATTACACGAACATAATGTGGCTACTGTTTCGATAAGTGTGTGACTCAATCGAAGGACATCAACTACAGCCTGAGAAGAATTTAACTCGAATACCTCTGAATATTTGTTAACAAGGTCTAACTGTCTCAGCAATTGAAAGCGCTCGACCATCCTCTTGGCTATCGCATTGCAATTTAAGAGGTGTCTGTTACTAACTTTCAATTTTCCGTATAAATACATAGACATTTTTTTTATTTTTTCTTATTTTTGTAGCTTGACATTTGAGCATTGTAAAAATAAACTGACAATTTATTCTAGTAGGAAATTGAATGGTCTACAAAAAAGTTATTCTTTATTTTTTTCATAGAGTGAGCCGTTCTGAAGATATTCAAACTCAAAGTTGGAAATGTATGAAATTATGACTTTTATTTTATTTAACTCATACTGATGACTTTTGACTTGATGGCCCTCATTAACCATCAAACCCATTTTTGCCGCTTCTTGAAACAGAACAAAAACCTTTTGCAAGTTGAGGGAAAACCTAGGTCAACCCAAGGGCTCAAAATACACTCAATTTGACATTCAGGGCGACTTTAGGTTTCTCAAAAAACGCTTTGTGGAGACCCCAGGGCGACCCTAGGGCTTCAACTAACAAACCTATCGTCTGCGTAGACCGTAGGTCGGCCGTAATGTGAAATTTTGTCTATTGTGGAGTTCTCTGGCTTAAAACCAAATTGATAAGGACCCATCAAATTGTTGATGTGAAACCCTGAAAACCTTCAGACGTTCACATATTAAAGCAGACAAGATCTTATGAACGATGTTAAGGAGGCTTATACCTCTATTTTCCTCCTTTTTTAGGATCGGGCATGCGATACTGAGGTTCCATTTATGAGGCATGTTTTCTTCCGACCATATCATGCAGATCAGCTGGTGCATGCTCTTTTCCAGCTGCTCTCCAGCTGCCTATAAAAGTTCGGCAGCAAGGCCATCTGCAAGTTTGCATATGGCTGGCTTAACTTCTTCTAGGTTGGGGTGACGGCATTCTTAATCATCGTCTTATTTGATTTAAGTTTGCATATGGCTGGCTTAACTTCTTCTAGGTTGGGGTGACGGCATTCTTAATCATCGTTCAAGTTAAATGGGGCATTCTGCCTGAGAGCGGAATTTGTGTCTTCATCGCCGTTTAGCAGTCTGCAGAAGTGGTCTTTCCAGATCCTCAGTAGCGACTTCTTTCCTATTACTATGTTTCCCTGCTGGTCTTTACAGGCTTGAGTTCGAGGTTTGCCACCCTGGCAGAATCTTTTTGAATTTTGGTAAAACTTCCGAATCTCGTTCCTGTCATGGCACCTCACAATTTCCTCAAACGAGCACTTCTTTTTCTTTTTGAGAATTCGGTGTTCTTCCCTTCTTTTCTCCTTGTAAATCTCGTTATACTGTTCATTTTTGCATCAGCATTTGTCGTGCTTTTTGTTTGGCTGCATTTGCCTGCCTGCATTCTTTCAACGAACCATGGGTTTCGTTTTGGTGGCCGAGTGAAACCCAGAACCTCAGAGGCAGCGGTTCTGATAGCTCCTTGGCATTGCTGCCACTGATCTTCAATGCTTAATGCTGACGGCATGGGATTCACGGATAATTGAAGGGACACTCGATTGGAAAAGGCGTGTCGTGTCTAAGGCACTGCTCATGTTTCTTCGAGAAGCTCATATAGAAATAAATCTAAGGGATCTCAGGCTCTATATTGTAAAAGAATTTGCTTTATCTATATATATAAAGTAGGATGTATGTATGTATGTATGTATGTCCGGGGTAAACTCCTAAACCACACAACGGATTTTTATGAAATTTTCAGGGTAGACATAGTTTAGCTCAGGGATGGTTCCTGTCAAGTTTTGATCCCGATATTCCAACAGGAACGGGGTTGGGAACGCAATATTAGAAACTACTCCACAGATTTCAAAAATTCTTTCAGCACTTGGGGTGCTACATTAGGGTGGTTCGTTGAAGCCCTGGGGTTGCCCTATGGTCACCACAAAGCGTTTTTTGAGAAACCTAAATTCACCCTGAATGTCAAATTGAGTGTTTTTTGAGCCATAGGTTTGCCATAGGTTTTCCCCAAACTCGCACTAGCTTTTTGCTGTGGCGATTTGAGGGCTGTCAAATGGCATGTATTTTTTCTTTAATGACAGGGATGTGTGGTGATTTGTGGTTTAGCGTTTTTTGAGGACTGGAAAACCCAGGGTCAACCCTGGGGAAAGTTCAACGAACAGACCTATTATCTCCCTTCATCAGTAACTTAAACTATATTAATTTCATCCCTATAATACCACAGGAACAGAAGAGGGAACGAGAACGGGAACCTTAAATTCAAAAATTCTTTCAACTCTAGGATGTTAAACTATCACTCAATGACATAGACTTACAATTCATTCACATATTTCCATGGGAACGGAAGATTCCCACAGGAAGGGGGTTGGAAACGGAAACTTAGAAAGTACTGGATAGAATTTAAAAATTCTTTCTACATTGCTACATTATCCCCCTTTATCATTGGTCAGTAACTTAGGCTATATTTTTCATCCCTATAATACCACAGTATCAGAAACAGGAACGAGAACGGGAACATTAAAGTTACTAGACCGATCTCGAAAATTCTTTCAACTCTAGGATGCCACATAGTCCCACAGTAAGAAAGATAATATTTCATTCCTGAATTCCCATGGGAGAGGAAAAACGTGAACGGGAACCTTTAAACTACAGACCCGAGCAAAGCCGGGCGGCTCAGCTAGTATTAAATAAGAACTCATAGCTTCTAGAGTACTCATGGGATTAGAACTCCTTAGTTATAATTTATTTTTGTAGCTTGTCAGCAATTTTTTTCGTTTAAATTTATAATACCATATTGTTCTTAAAAAATTAAGTAATTTAGCCTAATTTCTTAGTTCATAAATTAATAATGCTAAAGAAAATCATAATCATTTATAATAAAATAATAAAATAATTCTAGAAAAACTGAGTCAACCATTTTATATTCTTTTTTAAGAGTAAAATGTTAGCACTGGAGTTTGATTGCCACGAGCCAAAATAAATGGACAAGTTATGTCACTCGTTAGCATCTCGAGCCAAGACATATACAGTGGAGGTGAAATGGCTTCCTGTTATAACAAAAGACAAAAGAAATTGTAAACCAAGGTTTTTCGTCAAAAAAAGAAAAAGACATACTCTTCGCGGCATTGGCAAGGACATCACAACTAAGGACGCATTAGATGAGTGATCAACTAGAAGTTCATGAATGCGCAACTGTCGATAGGTCTTTTCTTCTAAGTTCAAAATCTCATCTTCAGTTATCGACCCATTTGGATTAGATGGCGACTGAACGAAGCCATCCAAAAGACGCCTATGTCTGGCAATAGTGTCTGGTCGTGGTCGGTCGGTAACACCCTGCAACATCACCAGCGATGTATAGTTGATACGTAGTTTTTGCAGCAGACTTGACATACTATGGGATAAAAGTTGAAACATAAAAAAGTCCAAGGTCCTAAGTTCGAAAAAAAAAAAATGCCCAAGCAATTACCTCTTTTCTTCTTCTTCTAAGTCTAAACGGCGATTTGTTAGTGCGAAAACCCGCAACTTGCAATTTGCCCAGTTTGAGCGTGTTGAAATAATGTAGGGCAACAGCATGGTTAGACCTGTAGAAAGAGTATAGAATAAAAAGAGATATCGTTAAGATAAAGATGCTTCAATAGTTAGTTTTTTGGAGCACGAAGTCATTTGCAGCAAGTCATGCCTAATATACGCTGCACGAATGTTTGAAATTCAAGGAAGTTGTAACTTGATTTAGTTGTAGATTTGCTTTATCATTGGCTGGCTTAGACAAAAAAAACCCAGAGACTCCGAATACTGTAAAAAGGCATCGTGTAAACACGGTCTTAAGTAGGCCAGCAATTTAGAGTTTTAAAAATGCAAAGTAATGCGTGCAGTTTTTTTCAAAGTTTTTCAAAAGATTTAAGCACAAAATTTTAAAACTCATTTTACACCAACGACACATTTCAAAATCGCACAGTTTTATACTAAGCCCGAGCTCACGGAGTTTTAGAGAGCAAGAAGCTGCAAACAAACCTCGTTCGAACAGACCCGAATATTTGTACGAGTCGTATTGCCATACTAACCTCCATCGTCATACATCCACCAAATGTCAATTGTTCCTTTTGGCTGCTTCCTGGTAAATACTGTTACAGCATCAAGAACATCTTTAGGCAAGTCTGAGCCTCCCTTTGTTGAATAAATAATACTATCGCTTGTTTGTAATTTTTTGACTTTGCTCATATTTGGCATTGGTGGAGCCTGTGGTACAGTTATAGTGCTTGTTGCACTTATCATTCCAGGTAGATTCAAATTCGAATCCACATGAAGGATATCCGTTGTCGCTTGCATATGTGGTATTGTCATATTGGCAATACCTAGTGAATAATTATTGATTCCATTTCCGTTGAAATTTGTCACTGGTGTTTGAATTTCATGGTTAAGTTCGGAGAAGTCAAGTCCATCGGGTACTCGAAGAATAGCCACACCCATTCGCAAGGAAAATGCGTTGCTAAAAAAATAAATAAATAAAAAAAACTGTAGAAGTTTTTTTTTTCATATAAAGGGTGTTTTTTGTTTAGAGGTGGACAAATACAAAATTAAATAACACTTTTAAGAATAGGTTTGTTCGTTGAAGCCCTAGGGTCGCTCTGGGGTCGCCACAAAGCGTTTTTTGAGAAACCTAAAGTCGCCCTGAATGGCAAATTGAGTGTTTTTTAAGCCCTACGGTTTTTTTTGCTGTCGCGAGTTGGAGCTGTCAAATGGCATGTATTTTTTATTTTAATGACAGGGATGTGTGGTGATGTGTGGTTTAGCGTTTTTTGACACTTCACAGAGTTGTCAAGGAAACCTTGGTCAACCCTGGGTAAAGTTCAACGAAAGAAACTATTGTGAAATGGTAAAACGTACTGGTCACAAATATACAGCCAATCAAATTGACAATCTCTAGAAATAGTGCTGCCAATTTATACGCCAAACTTCTAAAAAAATAACCTTTAAGCTACGTGCAGACGGCATATAAAAGCCGCACATGTTTGCGGTTCTGACGTCATTTTTACGTCATCATTTGCGAATATTGACGCATATCGTCTGAACACCCTTTTGGGACAGTCCGCACATGTACGCAAATGGTTTGCGGACGATGTGCGACAGCAAAACCGCACATAAATGTGCGGCTTTTTCGCAAATCGTCTGAACACCCTCGCACATTTTTTGTGACAGTTTGCGTGCATGTGCGTGCATGTGCGATCTTCAAAATCATGTGCGGTGACACGAAAATAGGACAACGCAAATGTGCATATTTTACGCAAATCAGTAGTGGTTGTACAGCGTAGTTGTGATCGGTTTTCAATTTAAAAAAATTATAAAATGAGCGAAGCGAAGTGTGTTGGTAGTATACTGTTTTTATTTTCATGAATACAATACTGAAATAATTATTAGGTCTCTTGGGTATTATGTTTTTTTTTTTTTTACTTGAGTATTTTATTTATTTATTTAGTTAATCTTTTTTCTACTGATTAATTATGAAAAAATTAAAACTGATTGCAGATAAATCACATCCAATGCCAAAACAGCAGTAGTTCCCCCTCTTTCTTTTCAACATTTTCAAATAATTTCAGCACTTTTAAATTTATGTACGGATTATCTCAACCCATGAATAAAACACAAAATTCAAACAATTTATTGAATTAACGCAAACTTGCATATGAACGCAAATGGGTGATGTGCGGATTTTTCTGCATATCGTGTGAACACGTCGCACATCGACCGAAAAATTTGCGTATTCATTTGCGTACATTTGATGTGCGAGCAAATCAACGCAAACTAATGTGCGGCTTTTGGGACAGATTCCGCACATCGTCTGAACACCCTTACATGCGAGTTTGCGTACACTGATTTACGTATAGCATTTGCGTTGAATTTACAACTTTTTATGTGACGTCAGAACCGCACATATGTGCGGCTTTTTATATGCCGTCTGCACGTAGCTTTAGAAATTTGGGGAAATTTGCGAGCTGAACCATGATTTGCAAAATAAGCTTGAACAACTTTCATGATTTATTTTATATGAGAGGTTCGTTCGTTTAACTTTATCCAGGTTTACTTGACAACCCTATGATTTGTCAAAAAATTCTGGGTTTTTCAGTCCTCAAAAACGCTATCACTACACATCCCTGTCATTTGAATCAAAACACATGCCATTTGACAGCCCTCAACACAAGTTGAGGGCAAACCCAGGTCATTTCTAGGGCTCAAAAAACACTCAGTTTGACATTCTGGACCAATTTAGGTTTTCCAAAAAACGCTTTGTGGCAACCTCAGGGCTTCAACGAATGAGCCTAAAGTCTCTTCATTTCGAAATGGCAAAATGTACTGAAAACAAATATACCGCTAATTGTAAAGTTTACTATCACAACTCAAAAACCAAACCTCTCAAAAAGCACCCTTATATCAAAGTAGCAAGGTTGACTTACTGTAAAATTTCAAAATAAGAAGATGTCTCCTCCCGACGACACTGCCTCCAGTCATTTTTGTACCCCATGAGCACAATATTTGGAGTAAGCTTTCCAAATCCACTTGCTTTAATCAGAGCACAAGTACCATCTTCCATTGAGAAACCATCAATGACGTTGTAGAAGGCTTTAATTTTACGAGCATCCAAATACTTTTGTCCTTCTTCTATCATAAGCTTTCGGGTCTTGTAATTAATTTTAAGCTGTTTGCAAAAAGCCAGGAAAAAAATTATCATTGACAGAATAAATCACTAATCATTGAAGCTTTCGAAACATACCGGAACAACTTTTCCAACCATCATGAGTGATGTGTTTTTGGTTATCAAATTGCCCAAATCAATTAGTGGCGGACGAACTTTTGGATCTCCAGCTAAAACTAAAACTTGAGGATGGTAGTTCTTAACGTGGTCTGATATTGTATGAAGTTTAAGTGTTGCAGATAAGGCGGTTTTGTATGTTTGGGCTTGTGTCGAATCACCCCAATTGACATCTGAAAAATTTAAAAATTGTTAAATTAGGAGGAACTCTCAATGAACGAATGAGGTAAGATGTTCAAACCTGGTTTTCTATAGACCACTATGAGATATAAGGCGATTATTATGAGCAATGTTATTAGTGATGACTTCCATTCGATTAAGAACATGATACCTCCACAGAGTAAACCGCCAAATAAGCTCAGCCAAACGTTGTAGAACTGAAAGGGGTAAAAAAATTAATTAGTTGAGAAAGAGTTTGATTACACAATGATACTCGGGTTCGTTTGTTGAACTTTACCCTGGGTTGACGCAGGTTAGCTCGTCAACCCTATAAATTGTCAAAAAGAACCTGGGATTTCCGTAATTCCGTTCTCAAAAAACGTTAAACGACAAAATCACAACACGTTCTTTGAAGACAAATACATGCCATTTGAAAACAACGTTCGTTACCTAAATTCACCCCAGTAAAAACCTAGGGCAAGTTGAGGACAAACACAGGGCTCAAAAAAGGTTCGTTCGTTGAACTTTACCCATAGTTGACCCAGGTTTCCACCCTATAATTTATCAAAAAAAACCTGGGTTTTCCAGTCTTCAAAAAATGCTAAACCATAAAATCACCACACATCCCTGTCACTTAAAAAAAATATGCCGTTTGACAAGCCTAAGCTCGCCTCAGCAAAAATCTAGGGGGAGTTGAGGGCAAACAGAGGTCAGCCACAGGGCTCAAAAAATACCCAGTTTGACATTCAAGCCGAGTTCAGGTCGCTTTTTGGTGACCACAGGGCAACCCCAGGGTTTCAACGAACGAACCTAAACATTCAGTTTGACATTCAGGGCGAGTATAGGTTTTTCAAAAAACGCTTTGTGGCGACCACAGGGCAACCACGAAAAAACTTTATATATTAGCAACCTTCAAGTGAAGGCGAATCATAAGAGAAATAAAAAGAAAAAAGGCGGCATAACAAAGCTCAGGGAGCCCCGGGAGCTAGTGCATTTCTCTTAACCACGTCTTGGTGATGAGTGGAGGAGATTTCCAAATTCTTGAAAAGGATGTTTCCAATCCGGCAAATCTTCGGTCAACTAGCCTTCTTCTGAGTTTCAGAAAAGTATTCGAAAAGATTCTAAATAGAGCGGTATCCTCTTGGGATCAGGACAAAAACTTTATTTCAGAAATTTAGATCGGTTTTGAGATGGGTCATGATGTCATACATTTCGCGTCTAAACTAGTATCTTAAAATAAGAGTGCGAATGCAGGATTGCAGATGGCGCATTTGACACCCTTTGACTATACGGCCTATTTCATGAATTAAATGAATTGACTATAGATGTGGCATGAGTATTGGTTTTTTTTTAATTGGATAGGGCGAAGGCATAACACCTTTACTAGCACGTCCACCTGAAAGATATTTTGTGCTAGTTCTTAGATTTAAACACGTAAAGTGCAAAGTTGATCATTCGAAGTTGAGGTCATGTAAGAACCTAAGTCGAAGAAGCGGGGTATTTCTTATATCAAGAGGACTAGGTAAGGTTAGGTTGCATGGAGGTGCAACCACAAGTAGCAGCACCCCGGGAAAAACAGAGGATGAGGAGGTGGGAGGATTGGAAAGGTAGAGGGTTGGGTTGGTGATTAGTTTCTTGGGGTAAGGAACCCCCAATGGAGCCCTGAGTAAATTTCAGGACGTTGCTCAATGGGAGATTAGAGATGTCGCCCAGTTCGTCAAAGAAGTATTCTCCAAAGTGTGGGCCAAGCTAGGGCACTCACAAAGGAAGTGGAATGATCCTTCCTCTACCTCCTCATCCTGGCATCCTCTACATAAGTCGGATGTGCTTATGCCCATTCTCATCATGTGGGTACCCAACGAGTTGTGACCCGTGAGAATGCCATCAACAGAGAGAGAGAGCCGAGGTCTGCTTAGCTGGAGTAGAAATTCTGTTTTTTTCTTGGCCAAAGATTTCTGGAGACTCGGCATGTTTCTAAAGATGACCACCTGTCATTGGCGGTTTTTAGAAAATTATGCTTGATTCTGTTTTTTTTTTGTCCTTCGTCCGTTTTGGAACCATCTGTGAAGACGGAAATGTTATTTTCTTTTACAACCCTGTTTTCCACCCAAACTTTTTCTTGTAGGAAAGACTGTTAGAGCCACTGGATTGAAATCAATATGCGGGGTGTATAGTCTGTTTCAATATCTATATCTGTATGGTTCATGATGGTTCTATGGCCTGATATGCCTGTTTTCTAATTGTTGCAGTGTTTTAGTCGCAGAGCGCTTTTCAAGAGGACTAGTGAATTGTTTATTGAATATCTTTAGCCTGGATCTGGCTATGGCAGGGCATTCACATAAAATATGTTCAGCTGTTCCTGTGTCTTCTAGACAGAGGCGGCAGGTGTCATCCTGCTGATGCCCATGTTTTTAAGATGATATCTAAGATGATATCCAGTGAGGAAGTCCGTTAGTAACTTTGCGTTACGTTTGCTCATGTCAAGAATTTCTTGCATACGGCTTTGTGATAAGCCGATGAATAGTGACTGGCGGTGGACATTAGAGTTGTAACAGGTGTGGATCATGTTCTGCCGTTCCCAAGGAACCAGTTCGCGTTTAATGCTACTGATTGGGGGACCGCAGTAGGGTTCCGGGCCTTTCAATTGGAATTGAGAGCCAAGTCTAACTAGGCGGTCAGCCTCTTTGTTACCCTGTACACCTTCATGTCCAGGCACCCAGAAAAGGGTGAATTCATTGTGGGTGGCTAATTGAAATAGACATGTCAAGCAGTTTCAAACTAATTTGGAATCAATTTTGGTTGAGGAAAATGCCTTCAGGGCTGCCTGACTGTCAGAGCAAATAAGAATGCGTGATCTTCTAACACAGAATTCTATAACTAATATGTATTACCTCTGCTTGAAAGATAGTTGTTGATTGTTGTGCTACCAAGGGAGTGGCATGAGTAAGCCATATATTTTTCAATTTTTTTTTCGATGTCACTCTTCATGGTAAAGTCAAAAGTGGCAATGTAACTTCTAGCAGAACCTTAAAGACTTAAATATTATTATAATTATAAGGCCCATGAACCATGATTATCTGCAAATGTTCTGGTATTTTAGAGAGAAGTGCCTGCGTACCCGTCTTGGATTGCACAGAGCACCAGAGTCGGAGTACAAACTTAATTATCCTAGAGGGGTTCTTTACAACGCAATGGTGCTGGGTGGAGGCAACAAATCGTTTTTTGGAATACCTCAACTAGAACTGAACGTCTGTTTTTGACCCGTGGACTTGCCTTTTAGCTCTAGCCTCTAGGTTTTTTTCTGGATCGAGTTCAGGTAGCGAACAGGGTTCTCAGTTCTCAAATGTCATGTACTTTTCATCAAATGACAGGGATATGTGGTGAGCCTGCGTCAACCCTGGGTAAAGTTCAACGAACGAACCTTATAAACAGAATTTATGATTCCCTTTTGAAGCCCATTTGAGGTCACAAATCACAATTAAGAACTAATAAACTTCGACACAAGCATGACTTCGAAAAACGACCTGACACTTGGAGCTTATTATCCCAACGCTAACGCCCAACGTAAAATATGTCTACATGCTTCAGTGGATTTCTTCCATCGGAAGCTTTCCTCTATGTATTTCGATATAGACGGGCTGACTCAAGGACATTTTGGAGTATCGCTTATTTACCACGTGCCGTGGAATGGAGCGTAGGTCCGTATGAAGCGGCCATCGCGGCGCCGCCGTCGGCGTCGGTCTGCTCCTTTATATCCGGACGTTATCGCAGTACGCGATGAAGGTAAAGAGCTCTTTCGGTTCAGTAGAGTCTCGGAAATGCAAACTATCAACCTATCAACTCGAAAGAAGTTGGAAATGAAACCGAAGATATGGATAGCGAGTTGCAAATGGCGGTCTTTCACAGTTTTGATGTTTTTAGACAAATTTTTTTTTTCTCGCAGTACTTATCAAAGATGTAAAGTTATTCTTTAGACTTGTATGTCATAGGCTTAGTTGCCTTTACGTCTCTGTGGTAAAAAAAAAGCTGCTAAGACTCACTTATAAATATTTTTAACAAATACCTTCTCAACTTACCTTAAATGTTGGCCTCCAGCCCAGTGGTTTAATGAGTGCTGCATGGAATGTGCAGAAGTTAATCAAAGCATACGAAGCCAAATAGAAGTTTGAAATCATCGGAGCGATCACATTCAATTCACCTATCAACAGAAATCCAGCAGAAATGAGGAATGTCAACACGTAACCGCGATACGGTTCACCATGTTTGCCATAAGGTTTTGAGAAGAAAATCAAACCAGGATAGATTTGATCAGTGCCCAGAGACTGCACTAATCTTGGAACAGATAAAAGATTTGTCAAAGCCGTACTCAAAGTAGCAGCAAAGCATCCGGCGTAGATCAGCGGGCCCCAAACAGACATAAGTTGCATTACTGAATATGAATTCGCCAAGCCATATTCGCAGGTCTAAAAAAAAACAATAATTATTTATTTGGTAGGTGTATACAATGATTTATCTACGTACATTATTGAGTCTACACAGAACATTTTCAGTAACTAGTGTTCCATTGACCAAATCCTCAATATTACCAGACGCAT
Source organism: Melanostoma mellinum (assembly GCA_914767635.1). Taxonomy (NCBI): domain Eukaryota; kingdom Metazoa; phylum Arthropoda; class Insecta; order Diptera; family Syrphidae; genus Melanostoma; species Melanostoma mellinum. The sequence continues at coordinate 183,713,629 of OU612060.1, forward strand.
CTCTTAGTGCTGCACTTCCGGCAAACATCACGAATATAGCATACGTCAGCATGGAAATGATCAAAGCTAACATTGTTCCTTTTGGAATGGATTTTCCAGCATCTTTTAGATCTCCGGAGATGTTGGCTCCAGCTTGTATGCCTGTAACACTAGGGAAGAATATAGCAAACACACTGAAGAAGTTTTGATCGGATCCTTCGGAGCGTCTATAACTTGGTCCCAAATTTTCGGTGATAGTTGACACTGCAAGAGAAGAGGATTTATTCATCACTTCTACAAAATGACGTAAGAACGATGAGAAACTTACATGAAAACCCAACAAATCCTTTGGCAATTTTTTCGGGATCTCCTCGAGGACCAATAGCAGCTCCGATTAAGAAATTAAAAATCGCCAAAACAATAATGCCGATTAAGAAGTTCTGGGCTTTGACTTCCCATTCCATTCCAATGCAGCAGATGAGAATGAGAATAAGTATAGTTACGACTCCTACAATTCGCACATCGTTGATTCCACCATCAATGATTTTTAACTCATAGCTACCTGAAAGTAGGAATGAAAACTAAGCTCACGGAGTATGACGAACAAAAAAAAAAAAAAAAACCTACCCAACAATTCATTTAGCGAATCACAGAAGCCAATGGTGTTCATAGACGCTGCTACAGCATTAGCAAAAGCAAAAACAACACCAACTGATGCTCCGAATTCAGGACCCAGTGATCTTGAGATGATAAAATATATACCACCGCCTTTGACTTCGCCATTTGTACTTATAGCAGACAACGATAGAGTTGTTATAATGCATACCATTGCAGATACTGCAATTATGGCCAGTGATAATAACAATCCTGATTGAGCTACTACCCAGCTGAGACGCAGGAAGAGCATAACACCGAAAATATTGAGGAGACATGGTATGACAACGCCAACAATCCATCCCAGCTTGAAGGAATGAGAATGAGGAGAGCTCGCATCTTCGACTGCTTGAATGTCCTGAAAAAGAAAGAAAACAGTTTTGATGAGCTTTACTGGAATCATCTGTGTGAACGAAATTTAGTTTTGAAATGCCTTAATTTTATTTTATTTATTTATTTATTTTATTTTATTGAAATAATTCACAAAATTAATTTACAAATTATTTTGTAAAAGGCATCGGGGTAGCCAGACCATATGATGCCGTCTTAAAATTTTTTTTTTGTCTTACAAATTATGTTTACTTTTAGAAATTAATTTTTTTTTTTTTTTTTTTTAATAAAGAGAAAAGAAAACAAGAATGCAAAAAGTATAAAACAAAAAAGTAAAAAAATCATATCTCATCGAATTTCTGGTGGGCGGATGTGGCATCTTTAATGTGTTGGATGGACCCTACTTCAGAAGGGTTCAAAATTTCAGCAAGTTTTTCGGTTATGTTGGCTTGTGGTGTTGATACGTCAATCTGGCGAGATAAAGGACATTCAACAAGGATGTGCCAAATGGAGAGTGTGGCACGACAATTCGAGCATTGGCTAGGATCTCCGGCATTGTAATAATTTTGGGTGTTGAAAAGAGCTTTCCCAACTCTGATTCGGAAAAGTTTTATGCCGTCTTCTCTGTTAATGGACCGGTTGTAAGGAATACGCGTGTAAGTAGGTTGATGTTTTCGTAAGAACGTTTCTGTGTTTCGCCAACTTTCAATAAGTTCCTTTTTATGGTCCACGGTGAATGTTCTGCGTAAGAGCTGGTGAAAAGTGGGGTATTCTACAATAAGTGGATACTTAACAGCAGCCCTGGCAGCAAGATCTGCTGCTTCATTACCCCTTATTCCAGAGTGACCAGGTATCCATGCGAGCATAATGTTTTTATTGGCGTATAAACATCTTCTTATAACCTCCAGAGACGGACAATTATTTGTTTCATTTTTTAGACCCTTGAGTATACCTAGACTATCTGTTAAAATCAGCGATCGGTTATGGTATTTTTGGGCAACAGAAATGGCTTTGTGAATTGCTGTTAGTTCTGCAATGTAGCCGCCTGCTGATTCGGGTAGTAGTGCTTGGTGAATAATAGATGTTTGTGCATTCGGCTGCAACTGGACTACTGCGTATGAACACCAATTTTCTTCCTTATATGAGCCGTCGGTGTAGAAGATTTTATCAGCGTTAGAGGCAGAAATCATTTCTTCGTGAAGCATTTGGAATATTTCGTCAGATGTTTTTTCTTTTTCATAATCTGCAAGTTTTATGTTGATGGGAAGTAAATTTCTTTTCCAAGATGGTGGGGTTTCATCTAGCAACTGCGTACTATTGGATGAGAGAGAGCTGAGATTGGGAACTAGAGATATCATTTTTGCAAGGGCTGATATAGAGTTTTTCTTATTCGTTCTTGTCCTAATTGCCTCTTCGGACGCATTGAAGAGAGGATGAGTTGGATCTGTGAGTGCTTTGCTGATAAGATTGATTGCTCGTTTTTTTCCATAGTTTTCGAAGGATTCATAACCTCCTTCCAATCTTAGAGCTTCAATTTTTGTGGCTCTTAAAGCTCCTGAGGCTGTTCGAAAACAATCATTAATGGCTGAGTTGATGTTGCTAATATTTTTGTTTGAAGTCCACATAAAAATAGTTATACTATGTTGGAGAGTACCGGCAACTAGGGTTTTCGCTATTTGAAGTGCAGTTTCAACATGTGGGCCTTTTCTTTTTGAGCAAATCATTTTTAAAGCATTGTTTCTTAGTTTTAGCTGGTTTACCAGGTTTTTTGCATGTGTGTCCCATTTCATATTACCACAAAAAACTACTCCCAGAATTTTCGTTTCTTTTTTAAGAGGAACTGTTGTTCCTCGTAAGAGAAGTGGGATGGGGTTGCATTTTCTTTTCCTGCAGAGATGTAATGCTTCTATTTTGGATGGGGGAATAATCGCATTTGTTTCTTTGGCCCAATTAAACATAATTAAATCTGCTTTTTCTAGTGTATTTTTGACTTGTATAGGATCTCCGGAGGCAACAACGTAAATATTGTCAGCGTATACTCCAACAAAGTCAAGTTGCTGCACTGGCTGGGCGAGTTTCACTATGAGCGAGTCAATAAATGCGTTATATAAGACAACTGAAAGAGGGGAACCTTGGGGTATTCCATTGTCCATTTTCATTGTTAGGGAGTTATGACCATCGACATTTACGCGAAAAGTTCTACCAACCATAAATGACATGATAACATTTAGTATTTGGCTAGGAACGCCCCATTGAAGAAGCTGCTTGATAATTGGTATCATCGTAACTCTATCAAATGCCTTTTCCAAATCTGATGACATGATTACGCTGTGTCTAGTTCTAGATAAGTTCTCAGCAAGTGTGTGCTCCAAAAGATGAAGCAGTGTTGATACTCCTCTTTTAGGTCTGAAACCATGCTGTCTAGTGTCTAGTATCTGCCTTCTTTTCCATTAACCATCCTATACGTCTGGCAATAATCTTCTCAAAGATTTTTGAAAGAATGGGAAGGAGGGAAATTGGACGATAATCATTGTAGTCATGACAAGTACGCGATGTTTTCGGAATCGGTTTTAGTTTCGCTCTTTTCCAGTCATGTGGAAAAATTCCGGTCGATATAATTCTGCTATAAAGAGAGCAAATTCTGTCTTTGAGATTGTTGTCGCACTGTTTTATCATCTTGTAAGATATTTTGTCTTCGCCTGGGCTGGTTCCTTTGGCCATCTTAAGCGTCATTTCCAGTTCGATGCGCGTAACATTTTCCGTCAGGAGTTCACAAGATCTATTACTTGTTTGAGATACAAGGTTTTGTAAATTGAAGTTTGTATTATTTTCGGTATTACTTGTTTGAATGGTACTATCTGCATTGTATGCTTGCCACTTCCCAGCAAAAGTATTAGCTATAGTTTCCGGGTCTATTTGCATTTCGTCTTCTAGTAGCATGTAGGGGAACTGTCTAACTAGGTTTGAAGAGCGAACTGATCTAATCCTACTCCATAAGGTTCTCATATCAAGCGACGGATTCATTGTATTAATGAAGACATCCCATGTGGCTCTTTTAGAAATAATTGACTCTCGTTTAAGCTTTTCTGTAAGCTATACAGTTTTCTGTGTTTGGGTACCTACGCGCTTTTTTCCAAGCAGAGTTTTTTGCTCGAACCAAAGTTGCTATGTTCCTTGTAAACCATACAGGATTTGTTCTTGAGGGGGCTTTTTTTGTCGTTGGCATAGCTTTAGTTGCAGCGGTTCTTATAATTTTTTTAATTTTTGCTGCTTCCTGGTTGGTGTTTTCGGTTCTTATGAATTGTGAACTAAGAGCTTTAGTTGTGGTTTTGAAAAGTTCCCAGTTTGCGAGTTCTTCTTTGAATCGAGGGTTGAATTTAGGGCTCGATCTTTGCTCTGGAGTGCGAACAATTATTGGCATATGGTCCTTACTTTCTGCGTTTGACAATACTTCCCATTGAAGGAGAGGCGATATATCTTGTGTGGCAAAAGTGACATCGATTGCAGAAAAAGTATTGCGAGTGCTGAAAAAAGTTGGTGACCCATCATTCAAAACAATGAGTCCACGATTATTGGCAAACACTTCGAGAATGCCACCTGCACTGTTTGTTGTGTTAGAACCCCATAGGATATTATGAGCGTTCATGTCACCCATTATAATATGATGGCAATTGGCGCTTACAGTGGGAATACTATTTAACAAGTCCGAATCAATAGACACTTCATGCTCTCTATATACGTTTGTTATTTTGATGTGGTTTTTGCCAGGTATCGTGATAGTTTGGTGTAACAGATTTGTATTAGATGTGGTATGGGAAATTATTGGTATATGATTTTTAACTAGGATACCTATACCTGCTTTTGAATATTCAAATGGTTTGTTAAAGTGAAATGCTTTATAGTGTTTCATGTTAAAGAATTTCCTGTTTTTTTCAATGATATGTGTTTCTTGTAAAGTAATAATATCTGGTTTATGTTTTGCTATTAAACGTTCAAGTGCATGTTTATTGTTGCAAAAGCCTTGAATGTTCCATTGGAGGATTAAAAAATCCATAACCAACGGAGCCATTATTGTGGTTGGGTTTTTTTACTTAAAAGTAATGTGTTAGTTGTGTTTTCATTTGGATTTGTGTTATTTGTATTGTTCAAAAGATTATTGAGATGGGACAAAGTGGACTGAGATGATTTCTCAGTACTAATATCCATATCGATATCTTCTGTTGAAGATTCATCAGAGAGATCTTCGGTAATTTTTTCATTATTAATGTTGTTTGTGTTAAATTCGGAGTTTGATGAGTAGCTGTGTGATGGTTGAGTTGGTTGGTTAGCTGAGATAATTTTGTGGTTTTGTTGTTGGTGAGTTATGAGTGTTTTTTTTGTTGAGTGAATATCTTTTGCTTCAATAATTGTTTGTGTTGTTAGTGTTGGAGCAGATTTTGGTATATCTGACGATGTGGTGGGTGTGGAGGAAGTGGTGGTGGAGGCTTTTGGCGTAATAGTGGTGGTGGCTGCTGATAAGGCGTTTTTCTCCGAGCGGATTTGTTGATCGCGTAATTTAGAACTCTCCAAACGAGCTTTAATTGTCTCTGCCATTGTTGGTTTACCTTCATTGCGCTTTCTTGGTGCTGGGAGATGGTGAAGAGTTGGGTTGTCGTTATATATAGCCCAAGCATCACGAAGAGAGCAACGACGATCAGCTTTGATTTTGTTTATCGATTTGTAGCGTAGGAAGGTAGGGCAGGCTGGATCGTATGTAGTGTGGCTCTCCTCTTTACAATTAATACAATAAACACGTGTGCATTCTTCATGTGGTGGAGGGAGACAGCATTCTTTACAAAGAGGTGCATTAGTACATCGGTTCTTTGTGTGTCCAAGTTTTTGACATGTCACACAGCGCATAGGGTTTTGAATGTATTCTTGCACTTTGCAATTTACCCAACCTATTTTGACTTCATTTGGTCTACGAATCAAGTCGAAAGTTAGTATCGCAGCACCTGTTGGCACTTCAACACCGTTCTCTTTTTTCATCATTTTTTTGACGGCTATAACTATAAATTTACTTAGCTCAGTTGTCAGCTCATCTTCGGTTATGTCAATTATGTGTCTCGAGTAAATTCTCCCTTGGATTGAATTGAGACTTAAGTGATTAGATACTTTTACCGGAATTGAGTCAATTCGTTTTGACATGAGGAATTTTTGTGCTGTTTGTACGTTTAGAACCTTAAGGAGTAAATCACCAGACCTCATTGCTTTAACTTCTAGTATGTCTTTCGATATATGCTCTAATCCACGATTAATCTGAATAGGATTATATGAAGAAAGAGGGCGAAGATTATCACCTGATTTTTCCATTCCTGTTACAACTATGTAGCGTGGGATATTGCTATCGTTGTTGATTACGGGCAATACTGGATATTCCTCCTCATCATTTTTTGTTCGTTTAAATTTTCGTTTATTGGTGCTGTTACTGCTCTGGTTAAGGTCTACGTCCGGGACTAGTCCCTTAAACCAGTTTGTGCGGGGGGCTGTCCCCCCGTCCATGATTAACGAGAGCAGGTGCTCTTCTACTTCTTTTTTTTTTTTTTGTTATTTATTTAAGTTTATGGAGAACTCACCCCACGGCAATTAAGAAGGAAAAAAGAAAGAAAGAATAACTTTTAGTTATAAATAAGAAAAATCACTATACTTTGCTGCCAAAAAATCAAGTGCGTACACGGCGTTTGCCCGAACAAGACTGTGCCTTAATTTTATTTCATTGAAGCTAAAAGATGCAGCGTAGCCTAAGAGCGGTTCACCAGAGTGAAGCAGTTCAATGAGAGAACTACAACCCATTGAAGATCACAATGCTCGTAATGCCGGAAAAGGACGAACAAAAAAATGAAGCTAAAGGGTCTTCTAATAAGAGATTAGATTTGGCAGCTTTTAAAATAAATAAATAGGGTGGCGCAACAGAGCGAGGAGCCCCAAGGCTTAGCGCATTTCTCACTACCATGCCTTGTGAGGGAATGGAAGTGACCTACAATTTTCTGCCGGTTCCGAACGGCTAATCGAGAAAGCGCTTTTCATGGCAATGAATACTAACGGAGGACTTACCAATTCCTCGCGAAAGGAAAAAACATTTTTGCCTCTGTTCGGATTCGAACCACGAATCTCTGGATTAACAGGCGGACATGCTATCCATCAAACCACGGGTACCACTTTGGCAGCTTTTGCATCTCACAAAATCGAAGTATTTAGGCTCGTAATTGATATAAGGATTCGAGCTCATGTACGTCGCTCAATACCAACTGAGCATATTGCTTTTGTAGCTTTATTGTGTTGAGAAAAACTCATGTTTGTTTTTTTTTATCGGTCTTGGAAATTGGACATTCCGCACTGAAAAAAAGTGGCCCTTATAACAAAGGCCCGTCGTAAAAATTTCGGACTACGAATGCCAAATAGGAAACATCATAGACTCCCTCGTAGTGAAGTCCAAAATTATTGCGACGGAACTGGTGATAGGGGTAGTCACCCTGATTAACGATGTTCGGTACACACAAGAGCTCAAGCTTACCACCCATCAACAATGTCTTGTTTTTGCTGATAGGGTCCTTGAAATGCATCGAAACGATTTTGAGTTTCATGGCTCATTTTCACTTCGAAGGCTACGCCAAGAAGCAAAACTGTTACACTTGGGACTCAAATGAAATTACTGTTGAATAGCCCCACCATCCTTAAAGTTTGATTTTTGGTATGGTTTTTGGTCTGTTGGGGCCATTGGATCTTGCTTTTTCGAAAATGAGGCTGGAGCATACTCTTCTACTTGATAGACAGAGCACTTAATTCTATAGTACGGGAGCGGATTTGGACCGAAACAAGGAAAGAAACGGAAGCAGCTGTCATCGGTGCAGAGATGCGGTGACTTACGAAAAGCGAACGCGAACTGCAAAGTGTCTGTAGTCCCACATAAATATTAATCTCCTTGCAGCACAAAGAAAATGCATAAACGAAAACAAAGTGTGGAAGTGTCAAATACAGAAGCAAAATTGCTCACACAGCAGAAATGAAAGGAACTATAGGAGTCACAAAGCAGAGGGCGCTGGTCTGCTGGGCTTAACGAATGGAGTAACCGAAAACAAGAAGTTCGTTCGTTGAACTTTACCAAAGGTTGACCCAGGTTTTCTTGAAAACCCTATGAATTGTCAAAAAACCTGGGTTTTCTAGTTTTCAAAAAACGCTAAGCCACAAAATCACCACACAATCCTTTCATTTGAATAAAAAAACATGCCATTTGACAGCCCTCAACTTGCCACAGCAAAAACCTAGAGCGAGTTGAGGGAAAACCCAGGTCAACCCCAGGGCTAAAAAAATACTCCATTTGACATTCAGGGCGGTTTTAGGTTGGCTTTGTGACGACCCCAGGGCTTCAACGAACAAAACTAAGAAGTAACCGAAAACACGGTGAAGGGAACTGAAGCATTTTGCAATACGGAGTTGACAACTTTGAGTTTAATATATGAGCAAACCCTTTCACTAATCATCGAACTGTCACTGTCTACTTATCGACAGTAAACTCAACATTCATCACGAATGAGCAAAGTCTTCAAATTATGAAAAAATTTGATTTTGAAATTCGATGAATTTGAAGGAATGTCGATAATACGCTCGAAAGAGTGTCCATAGCAAACCAGTCAATTCCAAGGTGTGGCGCAGACCACATTACAGCTTTGGCGTAATGATCTTGAATAAGGGGTCAATTATAGCGGTAAGGAAAAGCCATTAGGATTCAAGAAAAGTTGAGACAAATGGAAACATGAATTTTTTCCTGATGAGCGTTTATAGCGAACAGGAAAAATATGTCAGTTGCCAGGCTCTCAACTCTTCGCAGCCACAACTAGCAACTGGTTTTCCTTACACACGAGGAAATTGAGAGGTGCCATGACAGGAACGAGATTCGAAAGGGTGGCAAAGGCCAAACTCAGGCCTGTAAAGACCAGCAGAGAAATATAGGAATAGAGACGCAGTCGTTATTGAGGGTCTGGAAAGACCACTTTTGCAGACTGCTTAACGGCGATAAAGACACTAATTCCGCTCACAGGCATAATGCTCTATTCAGCTTGGACGATGATCAAGAATACCATCCTCCCGACCAAGAAGAAGTTAAGCTTGCCATATGCAAACTTAAATCAAATAAGACTGCAGGTCCAGGTGGCCTTGATGCAGAACTTTTCTAGTCAATTGGAGACCAGTTGGAAAGGAGCATGCACCAGCTGATCTGCATGATATGGTCCGAAGAAAACATGCCCGATTAACAATTGAGCCAATTTTAGAGGGATAAGCCTCCTTAACGTCGCTTATAAGATCTTGTCTGCTGTAATATGTGAACGTCTGAAACCCCACGTCAACAACTTGATAGGTCCTTATCAATGTGGTTTTAGACCAGAGAAGTCTACAATAGACCAAATTTTCACATTACGGCAGATCTTGGAAAAAACCCGAGAATATAATATCGATATTCACCATCTCTTTATCGATTTCAAGGCCGCGTAAGACAGTATTTACAAAGACGAGCTGTGCAGAGCCATGTCTAGTTTCGGCGTCCCAGCAAAACTCGTACGACTATGCAGGATGACTTTGGAGAATTCACGCTGCTCCGTCAAGGTCGGCATAGAGAACTCACCGAGACCTTTGATGTCGAAAAAGGTTTTAGGCAAGGCGACAAACTGTCATGCGATTTCTTCAACATCATACTTGAACAGATTGTAAGAAACTCAAACGTCAACACCAGAGGAACAATATTTCAAAAGTCTGTGCAATTACTCGCCTATGCAGACGATATTGACGTAGTGGGAAGAAAAAAGCGTGATGTCATAGGTGCTTTTGCGAGTATTGAAACAGAAGCGGCAAAAATGGGTTTGATGGGTAATGAGGGCAAAACGAAGTATATGCTGTCATCAAACAGGGACACAGAACATCGACGAATTGGACAAATCGTCACAATAGACAGACATCATTTTGAGGTAGTACAGGACTTCGTCTACCTAGGATCCGCTGTAGACACGGACAACAACATCAGTGCGGAGATCAAACGGAGAATAACTCTTGCCAACCGTTGCTTCTTTGGGTTAAGAAGGCAATTGAGAAACAAAACCCTCTCTAGAAAAACCAAGGTGACCTTATATAAGACCTTGATCATCCCAGTCCTGCTTTACGGCGCGGAAGCATGGACCTTATCGGAAGCGGATGAGGAAACCCTTGGTCGTTTCGAAAGAAAAATTCTCCGAATGATCTTTGGTCCGGTATGCGAAGACAATGTGTGGAGAAGAAGATACAACAACGAGCTGTATGAGCTGTACCGCGACATGGGCATAGCCAGAAGAGTACGCATCGCGAGGCTACGATGGTTGGGCCATGTAGAGCGGATGGACCCAAACGCTCCGGCTCGTCGGGTGTTCGAAAGCACATTGCAGGGAAACCGCGGAAGGGGAAGACCTCGTCTTAGATGGCGCAATCAAGTGGATGAATACCTCAACCGACTTGGAGTGCGAAACTGGAGAGAGCTCGCCCGAAATCGAAATCGTTATAGAAGGATGTTGGTTGAGGCCCAGGTTCATCCCGAACTGTAATGCCCACCTTAGTAAGTAAGTAAAATCGATTACGTTACACTGAAAAGAAAACTTTATTTTGAAGATTGGGAGTAAGTTGACGTGGAGAGCAATGTCTCTAAGGCTTTTAATATCTTTTTTGATATACTAGAAAAATCTTTTATCATTGGATCAGCAAAGTTGTCAAACACAAAAGTAAAGATACAAGACTTAAGCCATGGATAAACAGTTATATTCTAAAAAAAATCAATCTTAAGAACAAATTGAGAGTTAAGTGTGCTAAACATCCGCTTAACCACAATTTAACTACGCGTTACAAAAATATGTGCTCTCAACTTAAAAGAGAAATTCATTTGTGTATAGATTCTATGGTAACCAATTTGTGCAGGCTAAGGGGAATATTAAAAATGAATGGACATTAGTAAATAGTCTTCTGAATAAACCTACGTGTAACAAAAAGGATATCTATTTAAATATTAGTGGAGATGTAGTTTCTGATGAAAATACTGTTGCTAATGAATTCATCAATTACTTTGCAAATGTTTCTGATTCTTTACAGTCTTCTTTCCGTTCCTCCTGTACATCTTGTAGTTATTCCATCATTCGTGGTGATTTTTTAAATCAAAAACACCTTCTTTTTTGAGCCCGTAACGGCATTCGAAGTTTTAAAAAGTATTGGCTCTCTAAAAAAATTAAACACTTGTGGAGCTGATGGTGTCTCAAATAATTTGCTTAAAAATTTAGCTTTTTTCTTAATTGATGTTTTAGCTCATTTATTTAACCAAAGCATTTTCTCAGGAAAATTTCCGAATGCTTTGAAGTGTGCCGATATTATTCCTATTTTTAAAAAAGGATCAGCGAATGAAATAAGCAATTATAGACTCATTTCCATTCTCTCGTCTATAAGTAAAATATTTGAAAAAGTATTAAACTGAGACTAATGCACTTTTTAAATAAAAACAAGAAACAACTTTTTTAGCTCCCTACAATTTGGGTAAATCCACTGAAGACGATCTGATGAAATTTTGCTCCGACACTTTTAATAATCTAGACAATAAAAAGTGTACAGCTGGTCTCTTTGTCGATATCCCAAAGGCATTTGATATGGTAAACCACGAAATCTTGTTATCTAAACTTGAAAATGCTGGTATTAGGAGTTTATGAGTAACTGGTTCAGAACCTTCCTTGAAAGCAGATCATTGCGTGTAAAAATTAATAATAATAGAAGTGACTTCAAATTTCTTAATATTGGAGTACCACAAGACTCAGTACTTGATCCTATACTTTTCTTATTGTATATTAACTCATTTTTTAAATAACCATTCAAATCTAAAATTACTACCTTTGCAGAAGATGTTGGTTGTGCGTTTGGTGCTGATAGTCCTCTTGATCTTGTGGCTGATATTAATTGGGATTTGAATCTCTTTAGGTCGTGGTTTGTTAGTCATTAGCTCTAATACCAAAATTATGTTTTTTAGTCTTTCTTCTCCGAACTTTTACGAACCAGATATCTTTTTCCATGAACCAATGTGCAAGAAATATAAAAAAGTTGCTTTTGTGCTTCTGAGTCGAGTGCGATCACTTACCTTGACCACCTAATCTGTAGTGAGTTTTGTTTCCAAATTGAAGAAGTGGATGTTTTTCAGTATCTGGGACTCTTAATCGACTCAAAGATGGCTTTTAGCAATTAAACCGAGAGTCTAAAAAAATATTTTCGTTCTACACTGCGGCACTTCTTCTATCTCCAAAAAGTTTGCTCCAATGATCTTCTCAAAAAGATTTATTATGGAATTTTCCATTCCAAATTGCAATATGGAATAACATGTTGGGGTGGAACGCACTTTAACAAAGTGAGACCTATTTTAACTTTGCAAAAATACGTAATGAGGATAATTAGTAGGAAGCGAAGACTACATCATAGTTTTCCATTATTTGTAAGATTGAAAATCCTACCAGTTCGACATTTATACTGTTTCAAGGTCCTTAAACTTTCTTTTCGCGCTCAGGAAATCTGAATTTCAGAATCCTAGATAATCATAAACTACAAAAATCTATCCGTGTTTTCTTAAACTATTGTACTTCGTTAATGTTCTGGTGAGTTATTAGAATATCTGATCAATCTCTTTTAATAATAACAAAATGTAACTCTTTTTTGATTCTTTTTCTGATTCTAAATATATCAATATCAATATCTAAATTTTACTGAATTAATTTTTTCTGGCACTTGGCTAATAAAACAAATTGTAATTCTTTTGATTCTTTTTCTAGTTGTAAATATTGATATCAACATTTGAATTTTAAAAATAAGGGCCACCCCACCCAATTAATTTTTTGTTAATCCTTAACACTGAAGTGACATTTAAAACTGTTTACATTTTAACATCTAATGTCACTACTTTATTTCTTAAATAATATATTTAAATGTTTTGAAATTGATGTATCTATCATATTATATTATTATAAGAAATAAATGAAATAATGAAATGAAATGACTATTTTCTTTGGGACTACGTTATGTCATTGACTTATGCCAACAAGCCGACAAAGAAGGAAGAGCTCAGAGCCGACATTGAAAGCGAAATAGCGGCCATTTCAGTTGAAATATGTGGCCGAGTCATATATGAACGAAATCGAATTCCATTCATAAATGTTTTGGCTTGTACTTCAACCCCATACCCCATAGTAAAGTTTCTGAAATATTTCCTTATTAGAAAAGCTGATACTACGTCACACAGTTCCTCACTGAACACGGGTATTTCAACGCCTTTCTGCACAAGTTTGAAAAAAGAAGAAACCTTTATGCCAATACGAAGATTCGTTGATAAGCGGAGTTCACATTGTGCGATTAGTTGGATAGAATTCGTTTGATGGATGTTGGATGGTCGGATGTAGTTTGCGTTCAGACTTTTCAGACTTGTCATCCAACATTATGACATATATTCCTCCGCTCCGTCTATCAAAATTTTAAAAAATATTTGAAAACCATCCAACAAGTTGGACAAGCGTTCTTTTGAGGGTTCACATTATACAACATTGATCGTTCAAACCGAGGTCTGTCTGACAACTAATTGTATAGTGTGATCTCCACTTTAGACAACCGCTTACCACACAGTGTTTAAGTCCAGTAGATGGGCATGGGATCTTTCAGTCAGAAAATAAACAGACGTGAGAGGCGATACCAATGTTTTTTCATGGGTATCGCCTTTCTCGAGGAATTGGCAAGTCCTCCGTTAGTATTCATTGCCATGAAATGCGCTTTCTCGATTAGCCATTCGGAACCGGCAAAAAATTGTGTAGGTCCCCTGCATTCCCTCACAAGGCATGGTTGTGAGAAACGCGCTAAGCCCTGGGGCTCCTCGCTCTGTTGCGCCACCCTATTTATTTATTTATTTATTTAAATAAATATTTATTTAAATAAATAGACATATCCGAGAAAACAGCCAAAATAATCGTAACATCATCCAGAAGATGCTGGAAGACGAACAGCAGCGGAATCGAATAAGCGTACGTCTCTGCCGCAGGCTTCGAAAACAAGAAGACGTTGAAGATGAACCAGGGGTCGAATTAACGCACACGTAATCGAGTGATACGTGACTGAATTATTTGTTTTTGGAAATACTTCTCACGTTATGGAGCACTTTAGTACCACAATTTGACACGAATTGAAGTCGACAAATGAACAGTAGACTGTTGTGTAATATGGAGAAATATTTAAAAGAAAAATAATGCTCACTCACTCGATCACTGATGCGGTTATTCGGCCTCAGAACTCGCAACCTAGACTTGGATTCATGTCGAAGAAATCTTAAGCAGGAGAGATGAGCTTTTTTCAATTTTAAATTATGACAGTCTTTCAAAACACAGACAAAACTAGTTGCCAACGTGAGCTTATATCGAATATTTATTGAAGACCAACGCAACGTATGATGCACTTGCTGGCCAATGTACTTCAACTATAAAATTAATTTTTCTTTTTTTTGTTTATCCTAGAAAAAGCAAATCCGCTAATATTGACACACTACTAGGTACACGTGTTATGTCATCAATTAAATTTCTTTTTTTGTTGAATATCACTTTAAGTGGTAATTGTCAACTTTAAACACAATAACCACTTGACAACCTGAGTGGTTGATTCATGATTCAATGCCTCTTTTAATAAAGAAAATTATCGTTTATTTGTTTCTGTTACTGTTTCAATTGCTTTGATCTAGTTTAAACCAAAACAAAAGCCTGCTTTGGGTATAGTATTTGAAACATCATACTCGTAACTGAATTCCCCCAGCAATAAGTATTTTATTGATATTTCGCTGTGAGCTCTAAGCTAAAAAATACCAAAAACAAATATTTCTGTTCGCACGTGATAATTAAATATCAAATACTAAAACTACCTTCATAATTCACAATTGAGAGAAAAATATCCGCAGAGCTTGGTGTAAAATCTCACCTAATGGAAGCAGCTCAATGGCCTTCTCCTGGTTAAATGGAGTTAAGGATGACAATCGAATGTATACATTATTGTCTTTATACATACAAATAGACGTTATCCACATTTGCACTACTTAATAAGCTTAAACATTCAGATTTTCTACCTTTCTCTACCAAAGCAATCAAAAAATATTGAACATAATGTCTGTAACGAGTTGAAGCCCACCTCAAAGAACAATTATATTATTGGCCAACTTAGTTTTATCTTTATAACAAAGATCTGAAAGAAACACGTTTGTAAACAAATTCCAAGGTCATTAACATGATTGTTAAATGACAGCGGTATTGACAGCTGTTATCTGTTGTTATGAGTATTTATTCAAAAACTCTATTTGCAAGGCAATTAAATATCGCGCCACATTCGTGAAAGTAGGTCGAGAGACTTGGCTTTCTTTTCGAGGTCATCTACAGACATCTGCGATCTGTCATCAGTAATTCTCGTGGTCTTGCTTTCACTGTCAGTCGAAGAAGATCGTTATTGAAATAAAAAAAATAAAAAAAATAAAATAAATAAAAAAAAAAATAAATAAAATAAAAAAAAATAAAATAAATAAATAGGGTAGCGAACAAGGCGGAGAGTTGCGGGGCCTAGCCTCTTTCTCTCATTTATGCCCCGTGTGGGGAGGGAGTTTTGGGACCTACAATTTTCTTTTGCCGATTCCAAATGGCTAATCGAGAAAGCGTTTTTCATGGTATGAAGCTTATATTAGAGAAATTGGTAATTCAATACCCGTAGAAAAAACCTTTTTTCCCTAGTTTTTTTTGGGATTCGAACCTCGAACCTTGCATGTAGAAGGCAGACACTATAGCCATTACGCCACGTTATTTACAGAAAGGTCTGCCAGCACATAATAACGCAAACAGTTGGTCTTATAGCTTCGACCACACTTACACTTTTTTTTTTTTGGTCCACACAAAAAAAGAACGCCCTTTTGTTATTTTTTGTTTCTTTCGCACGTAGGATTAATTTTATTTGGTTTAATTTTACTTTTGTTACAATACATTTACATTAATTTAGGCCTGAAGGGTAAAATGATTTACTTTGGACAAAATAAAATAATAAGAAAAACCAACTCAACAAAAAAATGGCAGATGGCCCAAGAGCAATTTAATGAAAAAGGAGATGTTGCTCTGTTGGTTGGCGGAAGATCTGTTAAATGTGGGATCAGCCAGTTTGAGGCCGCCAAAAAGGTTGGGATCGATGACACTAAACGATGAACTTGGCGCAGGCTGTGCGTCAACGAGTTTTCGACGTTATGGCAAGATTACCACTGATTCCAGAAATAGTTGTATTCTTATCGGTTATGGGCAAGTTCAAACGCTTTTGGACTGCCTCTGAAATAAAGGATATTTCGGAACCAGTGTCCCTGTTCTGTAACTATCGCCTCGATAAAAGCAGGCGATAAACGGTGGAAAATGGAACGAAATCCTACTAAATTCATAGAATTTTGTTCCATTTTCCACCGTTTATCGCCAAGGCGATAGTTACAGAACAGGGGCACAGGGTCGATACGAGCGCGAACTTTTATGCTTGGATTCTCTACCAACAATGCAAACTAGTGCCGTTGCAAGTAATATTTTCTTAGGGGCACCGACATGAAAGTTTTGAAACGACACTTGAGGCACGAACGGATGTGACGACACCGACATTTGAGGAGCTGTAGTTGCACTAGGGGGATTAGTGGACTGTATTTTTAGTGTTAAGATGCAACAGTGAATGACGCCGTTTTTTACAGTGGCTACAAGAATATTTACTCGGGCAAGCGACCTTTGCATAACTCGCGCTTAAACAGTTGTTGTACAGTTTGTGCTGCCGTACCGTTTGGATTCTCGTTTGGATTGATATTGCCGAAAACTTGGCACACTCATAAATGGAGTGCGCAGCCGCACAGATTTTGCATTTCCCCTCTCTGGTTTTGGCAAGGTATGTGTTTGATTCTATTGCTCTTCCGAACATTCTTATCTTTTTTTGGAAGTCTATTTAGCACTGTGCCTTTTGATGAAGTGGTGTCAAAAATGGACTCCAGCACCTGAAAGCGTGACGTTAAAAACGAGTCTAATTGCTGCCAGGTAGGAACCTTCATCGGGTCTTCCAAGGATTGTTCCCAAAGAGTCAAGGTAGTTTTGGGCAGTCTACTTAAACACGCAAAGACGAGAATCGGCTCCCAGTTTCTCGTTTCAACCTTATGCGCCTGCAAGGCTGATACCGAATCATTGACAGTGCTCTGAAGGGCTCGAATCAATCCGAGTATTTTCATACGTAGCCCGCAACGCTTCCCAGGCTAGCGAAAAACTGGCATTAGTTAGCGGAAATTGGCTGACAATCCGATAAGCTGTTACTTAAAACGCCTTAAAGCTATGGCCCAATGACTCCGTCACGCGTTAGACTTCAGCGGCTCTAACTGACTGCGTTACATAGCCTTTCTTGGCTATGACAGCTGGAATTCACTGTCTTTGGCTAATCATCAGCTGTAATTGTTCAGTCTGGAAGAGTTCTTGCCGGTTACTGTCTGAACCTTTGTTTTACTTTGTGCTAAAGGACTTTGGTGAGTGAAGGATAACTATGAGCCAAATTACGGCACACATTATCGAATAACTCGTGACGGAATAATGTGAATTTCATATTACCAGACCGCTCATATTATCGAGCAAACTAATACATCAATTTGGTATTCTGTCATCAGTAACAGACGAGCTTTAGTTGGCTCTGTCGTATCGCAATACGCACCGTCTTCGTAACTGACTACAGTCGATGTGTTGATGGAAGATGATCTGGTTGTGGCGATATTTCACAAATTTCATAAAGAAACGATTCTTTGGAGGGTAAAATAACACGCTTTTCTTCATCGCAAAACAAATCTCAAACCTGTATTAATCCCCCCTGATTACACGCCGCCACTGATCAGGTGTAGTCTGCTCTTTGGCCAATTTAGTCAACTTTTCTTTTGTCTTGCGGTGTTTCAAGTGGCTTTTCTTTGGCCTGTTAATGCCATGTCCCCACCTGGCACTTAAACTTGTTCAACTCAGAACTATCCCAAATCAACATGAAAACTAAGTGACTTGCCAAACGAAGTGAAACCATTTTAGTAACTTGTTTTCAACTCAACCTACTTGAAACCAGCTTCCAATATTCCAGTGAATTTGACGTTTAAGAGAGTGGAAGTGAGTGGAGAAAAAATGGAATCTCTCACATTTTACGTCGATATATTTTTAACTCCAGACAAAAACATCAACTCAAAACTTTTTTTCATGTGGAAATACAACTAGGTTAACTCAAACCGCATCCTGGACTGAAACCCAGTTAAACTTCAAGATAGGTTCAGTAGATCTCAATAAAAATAAGAGAGACGATCTCTCCGTTGACCGTTTAGAACCGGCAAACAATTTTAGGTTCGATCCATTTCCTCATAAGTTATGAATGGGCTGACCCTGGTTAGATTTGCTCGCCTAATTCTTTATTTATTGTATTTTAACTTTCCTTCGAACGAGCGTAAACTTGAAAATCGTATTTTGAAAGCATATTGTCTGTGCTAAGCCTGGGCACAGTTCAAAAATCGAATAAAGGGGTGCAGTAACCAACATTAAACGACGCGACGCGACGTTCAAGAAATGCAACATTGTAAAGAGTTCAAGAGTTCTTTACTTTCCGGAACAAAATAAAATTATGTGTACAATTCTCATTAACAACAAAAACAAGCTTGGTATACTCGTAAAAACCTGTTCGCTTAGCAGCAATTTTGAAGCTATGATAAGCTCGTGTTGTGGCTTTTAAACCGCTCCAAGCTACATCCCTAAGTTCATCAATAACAATACAAATTCTTTTGCCAGAATATATTCACGAATATATTTTCAAAAAAAAAACCCTGAGGCATTCTTAAACATTTTTCGCATGTTTATGTTTTGCCTGATTAATTTCAATTTCTACCCATAGTCACCACAGCAGATAATTTCTCCTCTAGATTAGATTAGATTAGATTGGATAAATTCTTTATTTCATCAATAGTTTAACAATAAGGTTTTTCTTAAGAATAAGGACATGGCAAAACTGCCGTCTGCCTGAAATGACATTTCGTATGATTTTTAAAGAATAAAAAATAGGAAAAATGTAAAAATACTACTAAAATAAATATAAATACAATAGTTACTTGAATAGATTAAAACTTGGTATTGGCATAAATTATGCATTTTTTAATTTAAAAATGTATGAAAATAACAGTTTTCGAACAATTTGAAACTTTAATGAAAGCATTCTACCAATTTTTACATGATTTGAAACACAAAGAAAATTATTAATTAAAGTACATAGTATAGTTTGATACTTATAATTGAATAAAGTTTTCAATTTTACGTGATTTGAAACACAAAAGAATAATCAATTTTAAATGATATGTAACATCAATTTTACGTGATTTGAAACACAAACAAAAAGCAATTAAGAATATAAAACGGGATTTGTATAAAAGAAACTGCAACAACTGAAAAAGAAAATTCGCTGACTTATGGGAAACTGTTGCGATAAATAAGCGCGTGTTTGCAAAACTTAAACAAAGTTATCCAGCCCAGAGACCCATTTAAAACTTCATAAAGTCGTGATAATGACATGAAACTCTCCTGGAAATATAAACGACGAATTTCCTGTAACATTGGACAAATAGCCAAGAAGTGATAAATATCTTCTTTCTCTCTTCTGTTACAAAGACTACAATTTTGCGGTAGATCATCTCGGTGAAGTTAAGATGTAAAATTTCAACTCTAACTCGAAAAATGGTCCCTATTTCGACAGCTGAATATTCTCTTCGAAAATAACCTGCATCCGAAGTTATTTGGTGATTTAACTGCCTGTATATATTTCTGGATGAAGACGAATTTGCTCTAGCGAGATTTTCTATAAAAGTTTTATGGTCAACTTTTGCAATCACATCTGCAAACTGAACTGG
Organism: Melanostoma mellinum; assembly: GCA_914767635.1. NCBI lineage: Eukaryota > Metazoa > Arthropoda > Insecta > Diptera > Syrphidae > Melanostoma > Melanostoma mellinum. The sequence continues at coordinate 183,733,598 of OU612060.1, forward strand.
CCAATCATCAACGTTTAACTCTGTCAAATTTAGAGAAGAGTCATGGCTTAAAGCTAGCTCATTCCATTCCCGGAAAGGAGAGGCATTGGTTTGAAGCAATTTTTTCAAAATTATTTTGTGTAGACATGTATTATTTCTTTTCATTATTTTAATAATGAAGTCTGCGTTAGCTTTTAGATTTTGTATGTATATTGGGGTTATACCTGACTCTACATAAATTGCATAATTTGGGGTTGAGTTTGGTAACCGAAATAAGCGTTTGAAGAAATGTCTTTGTAGACTTTCGAAAGTTTCAAGTTTAATATATCCAAACACTTGAACACCATAGCACAAACATGTATTAACCGTTGCATTAAAGACTCGGTATTTGGACTTCAAATCAATACTTTGGTTGGAAAAAAAATGTGTCCACATCATATTTAAGGCTAGTTTAGCTTGATTGCTTTTCTCATTAGCGTGTTTTACAAAGTTAAGATTGTAAGTCAACAGAACTCCCAAATACTTAAACTCTTGCACAACCTCAATGTGTGCGGAATTAAGGGACCATTTTTCTTCTGGGAGTCTTCTAGTGCTTCTCGATTCAAAAATAATAATTTTAGTTTTTTCCGTATTGATATGCAAACCCCATGTCTCACAGAAAGAGTTGAGTCTGTTTATTTGCAGATGTAGAGAAAAAGGATTGTCAGCTAGCAAAACCAAATCGTCTGCATATAGCAAGACTTTAATCAAAGTGTTAGCAAAACGAACTCCGCCAGGAAGAAGGACACTGATTTCATCGATGAACAAGGAATGAAGAAGAGTAGTGGACTGAGGACACATCCTTGCGGAACACCTGCTGTTGTTTCAAATGTGCTCGAGAACTCACACCCATCCCAAACCTTTGCATTTGACGATGACACTAGTTTGGAATACATTAGAAGAAACTTTCGCGATAGACCTAAACATGATAATTTATAGATTAAAGCCTGTCTATTGACTTTATCAAAGGCAGCTTTGAAATCGATAAAGCACGTGTACAGCTTCTTTTTATTTTCGATGAAGTTTCTTGCGATACTGGAGATAGCAAAGATATGGTCCATGGTCGAAAACCCTGGACGGAAACCAGCTTGAAATATACTTAAACGATTACTCCCCTCAATCCAGTTTGAAAGCCTTTCATTTAAAATTGCAGAGAAAATTTTTCTTAACGAATTTAATATCGAAATGCCTCTATAATTTTCTGCAAGATTTGCATCACCTTTTTTATATATAGCGAAAATCACGGCTGAATTAAAACTGCTAGGAACAATCGCATCTTTGTACAATCTATTAAAAAATGTAACGAGATGAGTTTTGAAGTCTGTAGTACTATTTTTATAGAACTCCGCTGGAATACCGTCTAAGCCTGGAGCTTTTTTGTTTTTCATCTTATGCAATATTGCTTCCAATTCGGAAAGCGAAATGTCCGCGTCTAGTTCAGCAACTGCTAAGTTAGGTAATGCGTATTAAAAGTATGAAGGTTCTCGTCAGCTGACAGTAGAGTTTTAAAATGAGCTGCTAGCGTATCAGCTTCCAAGGAGTACTTCATACTATGGGTTCGCCCACCAAGTTCACGAACAGTCTCCCAAAAAACTTTGGAGTCCTTACAATATTCTAGGCTCTTCGCCCGGTTTTTTAGATAATCAGTTCTTTTACCTGAACACATCTTTTTATATTCTTCATTAATATGAAGGTAGATGTTCATAAAAAACTGGGAGTTCGTTGATCTGAAAAGCTTCAGATATGTAAAAGAAAGCTTTCGGAGCTCTCTGCAGTCTTTATCAAACCATTTGTTAACAGGTACAAACGTATTTGCACTCATGAACGCGAAGGGAGCTGAAGCTTTAATAACTTGAGTTAAATTTTCACACGTCTCCTCAATCGAGTTAGATGATTGATGTCGCAAGGATTGGGAGTGGTGGTTTAAAAGTCTTTTATAAAGAGGTGCATTTTTATCTGACCATCTTAGTTTATTCGGATCGGAAGAACTACCTTGCATGACCGTTTCGTTAAATTTTAATTTGACTACTATTGGAAAGTGCCCCGAGAAGTTAACCAAAGCAACTTCGAAATCTTCGAACGCATTCAAAAAATTGTCCGTCAACGCAGCAAAATCAATAACTGATTGCCCTTGACCACTAACAAATGTAAAATCACCTGAGGCATCACTATTTGAAGCCCCATTAAGAATAAACAACCCAAATAATTCAAAAAATTCCATTAATTTTCGGCCATTACTGTTGAATATTTCATCTTTAGAATTTCTATTGATGTTAAGCGCAATTTGCGATTGTAAGCACTGTGAAAGAGATGAATTCTGATTTTTACCAATTCTAGCATTTAAGTCTCCAATTATCATTGCATTTTCAAATGTTGTGCTATTCATAAAATCTACAAGGTCATCAAATTCGTTTTGCCAATTGTTGCAATTTAAGTACACAGGAATTATGTAATAATTTAAGTTGTTACAAACCACATTAAAAATAACTTTTCTTTCAACAATCTTAAATTTAACATATTTACCCAATAAACGTTTTTTGATCCCATATAACATAGTAAACGATGACTAACTTATTTCCGTACACACGAACTTACCCGTGGTTCCAATGTCTCTTCGCCGTGTAGTTCACCAATTGATGGCCGCTTAAGGTTCCTCTTTGATGTTCTGTAGTTATCCAGTCGTGGGAGAGCTTCTCTGTAAATCAGAATAACAAAACACACAGGAGAAATGTTATTTTTGGTCATTTAGTTTGATAGATTAAATATAATCAAGTGTACTGGCTACAGCCGGATAAAAAACTTGAAAAAAGCAGATGGAACCAGTTAAACAGTAATGAGGTTACCAAATACTAACGATTTTACGAGTTACGACGGATGTTAAGATGGCTGTAATGTTCTGTTGTGTCAATTAGTGATATTTAATTTACGTTACAAAAGTTTGTGCAGCTTGAACTAATGATTGTAGGATTGTTCAGATAATAGTGAAATTAAAGTTGTAAGGGAGGGCTTCAAGTACAAAGAAAAAAAATAAAGCATACAAAGTATGATTTTCACTTTAGCCGGGCGCCAATTAAAGTTGTTGGTTGGGAGTTTGGTTCGTTCGTTCCCTCGATGACTGGAATGGAGTTATTTAGCTACGTTAGCAAGAAAGAACCAGTTCAAGCAGCCGCAGTGGATTCGATCATACAAATATATGAGCAACTACTGCACCAGCATATGTTTATTCTTTACCAGAAGTATGATGTCAAGTAATAAATAACTTCCAATTCATATCCATGATAAAAAAAAACATTTTCAATTTATTTTATTTGAAAGAGCGTGTCAGACAGCTGTTAAATGGTGGCTGATGGCTTATAAGAACACTAAAAGTCTGATGGGCTTAATCGACTTGTGAATTGAATTTGTCTGAATTGATTGATTTAAATTTGCTTGAAATTTTGATGTCTACAAAAAAAATCTTGTTTACAATCATAAAAATTTGTAAGTAATTGCTATGGCATGCTTGTCAGTTGAAGAGCCCTCTTCTCAACAACAAGAAGTTCATTGCTTGAAGAGTCGATTCAACGCTTGTTCTTGAGAACAACTATTTTGTTTTTCGGTTAATTATTCAAATGCCAATCACGAATAAACATTTATACAATAATGTATGTTGTTACTCAAAAACTATTAAATAAATAAATGAGCATCAACGATCAGCCCACGCAACAAGTCAGAGTTCAGGGACCGATGAATGAAATCACATGATTTTCAAAATTTCAGAATAGTCTACCCCAATCTCTGTGACAAACTCTGTGACATTTTCACAGACTGATCCGAATTTTGACGTCATGCTGTCAATTATTTAAATAGAATATGGTGTCAACGTCTCTCAAAAATGATTTTGATTGTTGATAAGCCGTAATGGTTTATTTTAAAAGACTAATTTTTTTTTAAAACAACAGAATATGAGAGCATCAGTAATCGAGTAAGTGAGTAGGGTAGATTCGGCACCATTCGACACGTTAACAGAAAATACACAAAATCATAGTTTTTTTTCAAAAACTAATTTTTTTTTATTAAATTTATGATTTTATCAACATATTGGCGGAACCTTAGATTTAAAAAAAATGTCTACTATTTTTGTTTTTTATCTAAAAAAAAGTAGAAAATTGTCGAATGTGCCCCAGGGTGGGGCACCTTCGACAGCAATGCACATTCTTTAAAATTAATACATTATAATGTTAGTTTTTTTTTAAGTAAAAGTCATGATATAGGTTGCTATAAGAATTCAGTTTATTTTTAAATTATTCTTATTTAAAAAAATTGTTTTAACAAAAAATAATTAAATAGATTGGTCGAAGGTGCCCCACTTGATGTTATTTTACTTCATTTTTTTTTTATTATTTCCCAAAGTAAGATTAATCAAATAAGCCTTAAAAATATAAATAAACACATAGTATTGTATACAAAAAACAACTTCACTGCTAGAAAAAATTAAAAACACGACTTCAAAATAGATTGGTCGAAGGTGCCCCACTTGATATTTTTTTACTTTTTTTTTATTATTTCCCAAAGTAAGATTAATCAATATAGCTTTAAAGATATAAATAAACACTAAGTATTGCATTAAAAACAACTTCACTGCTAGAAAAAATTAAAAACACGACTTCGAAAATCTTAAGAACTTACCCTGAAAATTATAGCACGTGGTCCAAATAAATGGTTTACATCCTAACTTGGCGGGATTTGAAGCCAGACTGCTAAAACTTTTGACATATGTTTGGCATGATGATTAAAGGCACATCCACATTTTTTTGCAGAATTTTTAAAGGTCTACACACAGAGATAATAGTGACTGTCGCAGTTGCCCCACTGTCGAAGGGTGCCGTCTCTACCCTACTTTTTTCTTTCAAAATTCGCTCTATATTACACAAAATCAGTCTGCTATTCATTTATCGACTTAAATTTGTTCTGGTGGAAGAATGTCAAATTGTTGCCGTAAGGTATTCGATAACTCGAGAAGAAATGCCAAAAGCACATAATTCAGTCACGTATAACTCGATCACGTCAGAGGTTATTCGGCCCCTGATCAGCTGAAGCAATAACCTCGATCCTAATCCTGATTACAATGAAAATAATTTTGGTATGCGGCCTCTCCAGCTTCTTTTGAAATTAAGACGACTACGACCAGTATTGAAACCTTCCTGCAATCAGAGAAAATTTTCTCCTGTAGCAGTTATCGACCGTTTCACTGCACAAGTGTTATTTATACGTCTGAGACATCTATGCTAAAATCTGTCAAACTATTAATTAGCCACTGAGACCCCTATATTGAAATCTGTGAAACTACGTATTTTTACATAAAATATAAAGCTTCAACTGTTTGTTAGAAAAATCAGAATGATTCGATCAAACCACGCCTCAGCGTCACAATATTCTTGCTACTCAATTTAATTTAATAAAGTACAGTGTTAAACTAAAATTTTATTTCTTTTATTTGATTAAGATCCACACTCCATTTTTGAAGAAAAAAACTAAATCTACTACGACAACCGTGGATTGAAATGGTTGAAATTGAAATAATAAACACATACATACATAAGTAAAAAAAGCAGTAGGGGGCGCAACAAAACTCGGGTAGCCTCGAGGCCTAGTGCAGTTCAAGGACCTACAATTTTATGCCGACTTTGAACTGCTAAGTGAGACGGTACTTTTCATGGCAGTATCGTTCTCATGACGTTTCGTTCTCATGACTTGTGAGTCCATCGTGAAAGGCGATACGTGCTTTAATAATTTCCAAATTGTCATTATGTCGGTTCTTTATAGTCCCTACAAAAAATGCAGCTCACACGATTTGGGAATTTTGCACGAACCAGAGGTTGTCTAAGTCCATGTCATCACTCATCACTATCATTAAAAAAGTTGGTTATTATCTGTAATGCCCACTGATAACCGAAGCTGAGAAACGTGTCCTCGCACACTCGCGGCAACTGCAGCCATATTTTGTCTGTTTAAGACCAACGGATACTTTGGGATACCTTTTGCACAAACTTGCTTTCAGCGGGGCGCTAGGTGCTTAATTTCGGACAAAACTTTTTTCAAAAAACGCACTGTTCAGTCTTATAGCACTTTTTCGTTTCGCGAAGGTATGATCCTGATTTTTGTCAAAAGTTCGAAAGGGAACCAGCTGTCAGTCTCAAAATTAGCTATGAGATAAAAAAAATCGTTATAAGGCACATCTTTTAACTAAACAAATTGGTTTTAAAGAAATAGTAAAGGTTTTCTTTTTGTTTCAAATTTGCTCCGGAAATTTTGCGTACTCTACTTTTTTCAAATTTACTCCGAAATTAAATGACTGGGGTTCAAACCCTGACTACGCCTAGTTGAATATGGTCCCTTCATAAAGTACATTTTATTTAGTTTATGGAAGTTAGTATTTTGTTAAGGATTGCGGATCCACGTTGAGAATTTTCGTTAACATCTTCTAAAACCCAATTACAGGTCTAATTGAAAGCTAATTTCAAGTCTTTACAGAAAGACATGGACATGCTAAAATGTCGATAAGGTTTTCTGAAACTCATTTGTGGAAATATGCCGGAAGAAAAAATCAAGAAAACTGCACATCCAGACAACAGTTAAGAAACTTATTGACTTCAAAAGAAAAAGTTGTTCAACACAATTTATAGTTTAGATAAGGTTAGCTAAAATGGGCTGACGGTAGATCTTATCTCCGCTACATCAATGTAGATCCATTGTGGTACTCTGGAGTGTTGAAACGCAGTTTATAGTTTGAAAAGGGCTTATTCAAGTTGCTGAATTTTAAGGTGCATTACAAAATTCTAATTTCACTGATACTGCGTTGTCATACGATGATCTTATCTGAACTAAAAATGGCCGACCTTCTTCGATTGGTTTTTTCAGAATCTAAAACATGGCTGACCTTTCGTCATATTCTGTCTTCCTTTCCATCTGGTCGTTAAGTTGGCGTGGTTTTTGGTAGCGATCAATTAGGCTTCGTTTCTACTTGGTTTAAATTCGTAACAGGAAGCAGAAATATGACAGTTAGTAGAGAGCGGCATTTTACAACATACTTTTTATCACTTTCTTTATTAAACACACCAACCAAATTACAAAATGGCGGAGAAACACAACAAGCAGAATTTTTTATGCAGCGTCCAAATTTTATTTTTTATTTTTTTAAAAATTCAAAATTTACACATTAATTACTAGAAAAACGTAAGATTTCATGTTATACCGATAAACAAAAAAATTGATACTCGAAATATACTACTATCTTACGTTTTTCTAGTAATTAATGTGTAAATTTTGAATTTAAAAAAAAATAAAAAAAAAAATTTGGATTTGGGTTATTTTCTATATTTGCATTTTCTGAGAACATTTACCATAATAATGTAAATTTTTTTTTAACCATCTGAAAGTAGAGATCTCAACGAACAAGAAACACACCAATTTTTTTAAACAAGCAATTTTTTGACGTGAGATTTTTCGATTGAAAATTAGGGTGATTTTTCAAAATTTTGTCAAAATAAGATGAAAAAATAAATATTTCAAATCAAAAAAATTACTGTATGTTTCGAATATACAAATGTATGTTTTCACCAAATTTCGTGAAAAAATTAGTTTTTTTGCAAAAGATAAAAATAAAAAACCAAAAACTCAGTTATTCTAATTTTTCACATCAAAGTTCAAAGTTGTAGATCTTTTTAATACCTACAACTTTGCCATTTAACTTTTTTTCCTAAGACTTGCAGTTTTACCGGAAATCGAGATTAACCGTTTTTTACCCTTAAATACGCCCCCCGCCCCCTTCCCGACCTCAGATTGCCCGTAATTTATATATTTATTTATTTATTTATTTAATACTTCATCTACAAGCAATTTTACAGCTATCAGATAATTCATAATTGCACTCCAAGAAAAACAAATAATAGGTAATAATTAGAATGTAAATAAATATAAAACTTCTAGTTTAAATTTATCACGACTCATACAGAAGATATCAATATTTACACAGGCTTCATTGAAATCTCTAATAGATCTAGATATGGTTTCGTTATTTCCATATATCGTTCTATGCAATTTTTCCTTTAAAAACATTCTCGATCTTAAAGATCTTGATGGAACATTAATAGGTACTAGAGCAAGTAGCGTAGGACATTTTATATGGTTACATAGTAAGTCTCTTATTAAGGTTACACCATGAATAGTTCGCCTAGATTCTAATGATTTTATCCCTAGTAACTGACATCTAGCTCTATAATCAGGTTGCGGGTACCAACGCATTTGGAAAAATATAAATTTAGTAAATCGTCTTTGGATCTTTTCTAATCGATTAGAATGTGTAATGAAAGCAGGGCTCCAGATAACATCAGCATACTCCAAAATCGATCTCACAAGAGAATTATACAGAGTTAAAAGGACGAAAGGGTCCCTAAAATCTTTTGCATTTCGTTTGATGAATCCAACCATGACATTGGCTTTGGTAACCAAATAATCAAAATGGTTTTTGTAAGATAGACAGGGATCAAGTACAATGCCTAAGTCCTTAATATTAGTGACTCTACTAATTGATTTTGAATCAATGTGGTAATCAAACAAATGACAATTACTTTTCCTTAAAAAAGAAATTGAATTACACTTACTAATATTAAGATTGAGGCCATTGTTAGAGCACCACTTTGACAAAGAATTGAGGTCTGACTGAACTAAAAGACAATCATTGAAGTTACCAATTTTTAAAAACAACTTCAGATCATCAGCATATAGAAGACATTCACAATATTTTATGACAGAAGTAATATCATCAATAAATAATAAAAATAGAAGGGGACCTAAATGGCTACCTTGTGGGACACCCGAAGAGCACGTGAACTCGTTCGAAAAAGTGCTTCCAACCTGAACCTTTTGTGATCTTCCAATTAGATACGATGATAACCAACTAAGCAGCTGAGAATGAAAACCTAAAACTTCAAGCTTCCTTATCAAAGTTTCATGGTTAACTGAGTCAAAAGCCTTGCTGAAATCAGTATATACTGCGTCAACTTGGAACCTATCTTCAAAAGCACCAATAACATATGAAGTGAAGCAAGCAAGATTACTAACAGTTGATTTTCCAGAGACAAAACCATGCTGAGCTTCTGAAAGGCATTCCGTTGTAACGAAATCGAGTCTATTTTTTACTAGGCTCTCAAATAGTTTGGGGATTGCAGATAATTTAGTAATTCCTCTATAGTTCTCGATATTACTTTTATTACCCGACTTATAAACTGGAAACACATAAGACTGTTTCCAGTTGTCTAGAAAGTTTCCTTCCAGAAGAGATTTATTGAATATGGAGAGGAGAGGGACACTTAAAGAATTGCAGCAATTTTTTAACACTATTGCAGGTATGCCATCTGGACCAGGACTAAAATTCGATTTTAGATTCACAAGAGCAGAATTTACTTCCGTGTAATTTAATTGGATTAATCCAAGATCAACCTTGTTGGCTATATTGTTTAACAAACAGCTATTAAAATTAGACTTACAATAAACTGACTCAAAAAATTGACCAAACAGCTCAACAGTAGAATCTATATTCGAAGAATTAACATTTTTGAGAAACATGTAGTTAGGAAAACCCATAGAATTTCTTTTTGAATTGACAAAAGACCAGAAAGACTTACTATCACTCTTAATTTTAGTTTCTATATTCATGATATGAGCCTTATATAGAAACTTACCCAGAACCACAAAATCCTTACGAAGCTTACTAAACTTCAAATAATCAGATTGAAGCTTTGATCTACAGAATAACTTATGAGCTTTGCGCTTCTGCTTTTTTAAATCAAGGAGCTGTTTGTTGCTCCAAGGAGAACTAGAATTATTTTTATTTTTTTTATGAGGAACAAACCTATCAAAACCTATTCTAAGAACTTCAATGAAGCGTTCATACATATTTGTAAGATTTAAATTCATAAATTCATAAGACCATTGAATGTTTTGCAAATAATTATTAAGCTCAACAAAATTAGCTTTATAAAAGTTTAAAGATTGTAAATTATCAGAGATATTTTTTGGAATGAATCTATAAAATTCGATTACAAACATAAGCTCTTTATGATGCATTGAGTCATTCAAAAGGGAAAAATACGGGTTAGTTAGATTAACACTAAAATCATTGCAACTAATAAAAACAAGATCTAAAATCTTCATCAAATCATTCAGAATATAATTAAATTGTATAAGATTTAAAGAAAAAATGTAATCAATGAATAAAATTTCAAAATCTTTTGTTATATTGTAAGGAATCAACATTTTATCAATTTCAGACCAATTCCAAATTATTTCAGATAAATTAAAGTCACCTAATACACATAGATTATCAGTGATAGAGCACAAGTTGTTAATAAAATCAATATTACTCATATGTTTTTGATATAATTCAAGACAACTACTTGGAGGCACATAGCTAACAATAAAAAATAAATTTGATCTGGGTTTTAAATCAAGTTTGACAGATATACATATCTGTTCAATATCTGTGCATGGTAGGACGACTTCATTGCAGCTTAGAAAAGTCCGGACAGCAACTATGATTCCACCCCCACGCTGATCAGCAGATTTAGAACGATCAAATCGATATGTGTTAAAATAACGACAGTCAAATAGTTCAGTAGAAAGAATTCCACTATAAAGCCAAGTTTCAACTATAATGATGACATCGTAGTGTAGATAACTGGAGTTAACAAAAAGATTGTTAACTTTCGTTCGGAGACCACTTGCATTATGAAAATATATTTTTAGCGAGGATAAACGAGCTGTTTCAGAAGCCGTAGATGGTGTTATAGAGTAAGGCCCTCTCAGGTGTTGTTTCTTGTTGCGAAAAAAATCATGCACAACAGTATGCAAAGGCCAAAAAGATCTCTTGCATATCAAATTGTAGAGCTCAAGGTTCCTACGAACTCTAATTTCGAATGAAGAGTAATCTTTTTCCGGTGTCATAATAAATTTTCGAATCGTAAAGTTCGACACACAAACTGATGCAACATTTTTCAAAATATAATTTAGTATTAAATCCTCCGAGGTTGATGGAGAAAGTCGAGACACAAAAATACTCTTTACTGGTGGTAAAGCAGTGAGTTCTTCATTTAAACATTGATTCGAGGTAGAATTACATTCTGTGGAAACAATTGTTACCGAGTTGGAATACCCCTCATCCGTTATGGAAGCTATTGGGGCACCCAGTGGCTCACTAACATTGCATTCACTAGAAAAATTAGGTCTAAGAGAAGAGTAGTCACTTACTTGGGATTGAACATTCAAGCTAGCTCCTTTGCCAGCTGTCGAACGTAGTACTCTTGTACCTGAAGTTGGAGCTACTAAACTTTGAAGATTTTTTTGCTTGAGCTTCTTTTGTTGATGTTTTTGGAGTTGTTGCTGTTCCAGTGGCTCTAGTTGTTGCTGTTGCTGTTGATGTTGCTGTTGCTGTTGCTGTTGCTGTTGCTGTTGCTGTTGCTGTTGATGTTGCTGTTGCTGTTGCTGTTGCTGTTGCTGTTGCTGTTGCTGTTGCTGTTGCTGTTGCTGTTGCTGTTGCTGTTGCTGTTGCTGTTGCTGTTGCTGTTGCTGTTGCTGTTGCTGTTGCTGTTGCTGTTGCTGTTGCTGTTGCTGTTGCTGTTGCTGTTGCTGTTGCTGTTGCTGTTGCTGTTGCTGTTGCTGTTGCTGTTGCTGTTGCTGTTGCTGTTGCTGTTGCTGTTGCTGTTGCTGTTGCTGTTGCTGTTGCTGTTGCTGTTGCTGTTGCTGTTGCTGTTGCTGTTGCTGTTGCTGTTGCTGTTGCTGTTGCTGTTGCTGTTGCTGTTGCTGTTGCTGTTGCTGTTGCTGTTGCTGTTGCTGTTGCTGTTGCTGTTGCTGTTGCTGTTGCTGTTGCTGTTGCTGTTGCTGTTGCTGTTGCTGTTGCTGTTGCTGTTGCTGTTGCTGTTGCTGTTGCTGTTGCTGTTGCTGAATCTCTTGTTGTTGTTGTTGTTGTTGTTGTTGTTGTTGTTGTTGTTGTTGTTGTTGTTGTTGTTGTTGTTGTTGTTGTTGTTGTTGTTGTTGTTGTTGTTGTTGTTGTTGTTGTTGTTGTTGTTGTTGTTGTTGTTGTTGTTGTTGTTGTTGTTGTTGTTGTTGTTGTTGTTGTTGTTGTTGTTGTTGTTGTTGTTGTTGTTGTTGTTGTTGTTGTTGTTGTTGTTGTTGTTGTTGTTGTTGTTGTTGTTGTTGTTGTTGTTGTTGTTGTTGTTGTTGTTGTTGTTGTTGTTGTTGTTGTTGTTGTTGTTGTTGTTGTTGTTGTTGTTGTTGTTGTTGTTGTTGTTGTTGTTGTTGTTGTTGTTGTTGTTGTTGTTGTTGTTGTTGTTGTTGTTGTTGTTGTTGTTGTTGTTGTTGTTGTTGTTGTTGTTGTTGTTGTTGTTGTTGTTGTTGTTGTTGTTGTTGTTGTTGTTGTTGTTGTTGTTGTTGTTGTTGTTGTTGTTGTTGTTGTTGTTGTTGTTGTTGTTGTTGTTGTTGTTGTTGTTGTTGTTGTTGTTGTTGTTGTTGTTGTTGTTGTTGTTGTTGTTGTTGTTGTTGTTGTTGTTGTTGTTGTTGTTGTTGTTGTTGTTGTTGTTGTTGTTGTTGTTGTTGTTGTTGTTGTTGTTGTTGTTGTTGTTGTTGTTGTTGTTGTTGTTGTTGTTGTTGTTGTTGTTGTTGTTGTTGTTGTTGTTGTTGTTGTTGTTGTTGTTGTTGTTGTTGTTGTTGTTGTTGTTGTTGTTGTTGTTGTTGTTGTTGTTGTTGTTGTTGTTGTTGTTGTTGTTGTTGTTGTTGTTGTTGTTGTTGTTGTTGTTGTTGTTGTTGTTGTTGTTGTTGTTGTTGTTGTTGTTGTTGTTGTTGTTGTTGTTGTTGTTGTTGTTGTTGTTGTTGTTGTTGTTGTTGTTGTTGTTGTTGTTGTTGTTGTTGTTGTTGTTGTTGTTGTTGTTGTTGTTGTTGTTGTTGTTGTTGTTGTTGTTGTTGTTGTTGTTGTTGTTGTTGTTGTTGTTGTTGTTGTTGTTGTTGTTGTTGTTGTTGTTGTTGTTGTTGTTGTTGTTGTTGTTGTTGTTGTTGTTGTTGTTGTTGTTGTTGTTGTTGTTGTTGTTGTTGTTGTTGTTGTTGTTGTTGTTGTTGTTGTTGTTGTTGTTGTTGTTGTTGTTGTTGTTGTTGTTGTTGTTGTTGTTGTTGTTGTTGTTGTTGTTGTTGTTGTTGTTGTTGTTGTTGTTGTTGTTGTTGTTGTTGTTGTTGTTGTTGTTGTTGTTGTTGTTGTTGTTGTTGTTGTTGTTGTTGTTGTTGTTGTTGTTGTTGTTGTTGTTGTTGTTGTTGTTGTTGTTGTTGTTGTTGTTGTTGTTGTTGATGTTGTATTTGTTGTTGTTGTTGTTGTTGTTGTTGTTGTTGTTGTTGTTGTTGTTGTTGTTGTTGTTGCTGCTCCTGCAGCGACTGTTGTTGTAACAGTAGCTGTTGATGTTGCTGTGCATGTTGAGGTGGCTGATGCTGATACAGCTGATGCTGCTGTTCGTGTTGTTGTTGTTGTTGTTGTTGTTGTTGTTGTTGTTGTTGTTGTTGTTGTTGTTGTTGTTGTTGTTGTTGTTGTTGTTGTTGTTGTTGTTGTTGTTGTTGTTGTTGTTGTTGTTGTTGTTGTTGTTGTTGTTGTTGTTGTTGTTGTTGTTGTTGTTGTTGTTGTTGTTGTTGTTGTTGTTGTTGTTGTTGTTGTTGTTGTTGTTGTTGTTGTTGTTGTTGTTGTTGTTGTTGTTGTTGTTGTTGTTGTTGTTGTTGTTGTTGTTGTTGTTGTTGTTGTTGTTGTTGTTGTTGTTGTTGTTGTTGTTGTTGTTGTTGTTGTTGTTGTTGTTGTTGTTGTTGTTGTTGTTGTTGTTGTTGTTGTTGTTGTTGTTGTTGTTGTTGTTGTTGTTGTTGTTGTTGTTGTTGTTGTTGTTGTTGTTGTTGTTGTGAAAGTTGAAGATGTTGTTTTTGGACATTAGGTTTGGGTGACGGAGTCAAAAGTATTAACGGTTGTTGTACAAATTTACTTGGAGACAAAATATCAGGTTCAATGACTTTGAAAGAATTCGCCAAAACTTCATTGTTTAAGACATCAAAATCAAAGACATCTTTGAGGTCGCCAAAAATCACTTGAGCACTATTAAAAAGCTTTTTTAACTTCACTATCTTCCAATAAATCTTATCTATCGAAATTTTTTCATGAGCTTTACAGTAAAACTTGAGACCCGGAACAGAAATGAATTTATCCACATCCTTTCCTTTTATACCAATGCATTTTGCATGAACTTGTTGCAGACATATGGCACAATACACCGATAAGTCACTAGAATCCTTTTTACACACTAAGCAGTTCAGCTCAGACATTTTCACAAAAAAAAAAAAAAAATTATGGATGGGCGTTTAACGTGAGCGACACAAAAAAAAAGTTTTATTTGACTTAAATTTCTAATCAAAAAGATGTAATGGCAACCCTTTACTTTGGGCTATCAATAAATGAAATACTACAAATTTTATTTAAATTACAATAACTTTGGATGTATGAATCCCACAGTTAACTATAACCACTTTTTTTGCAGCTTTCAATAAGTCTTACAATGTACAGTACAAATTAGCACTATAAGATGCTAAGATCTTTAAAAGAATAATTGCACCAGAAATAAATAAAAGTTACGGTACTAGTGATATGTATTTAATTTTCACTTTGATTCAAGTTGTATTTATTTTTCCTTTTTTTTTTTGGTTTATTTTCTACCTCTTACAACTTGTTTCATCCTACTATAATTTTTTTTTGTTTCAAAAATTATCGACCCTGGTCTATTAGTCTTAACCATATCTATAAGTTGTAAATTACTAAGTTATCCTTAGGCCGAAAGGCATTAGAATTAAGATATTGTTTAATTTAGAGTACCTGATTAGGGTCAGTAAGTTAGTCAAGATATTATATACGCTAGTTTTATACATTTTTGTTAGCATGTAAGTAGTTGTAGGTGAAAATAAATAAAAAATGGATTAAAAATGAAAATGAGTTCCCTCTGCTTTCATAGCTGCGATAGATGCTCTACTATAAAAGTATCCTTTCTAAAGCAGGCTATGAAAATAAAGCTGCTTTAATGGTATATCCACTTGAGATATTTAGAGGCTGCTTAAATAGCTGCAATTAATTTCAAGCATTTGTGTGGTGACCAGGCGTTACGTAAAACTCACTTGAAGGAGCTACTATTTTATGCCGACTCCTAACGACTAAGTGTGAAAATGCCAAACATGCAAAGTTGTTAGAAATTATTGGGATAATTCGTTAAAACGCATGACTGTTTTCGTAATCGGCCATCAGACTATACAATGGCTCTTTTTTTATTAAAGTTAACCAATTATTATCGTTTAAAATAGCACATGTCGTTCTTATAGGCACCTGATTTCACACTCTTCAAAAAGAAGGTGTCAAATCGTGACGTGAGTCTATAAATCGTGGTATAAGTTGCTTTAATCTTGAATGAACCAGATGTTTCTTTATGTAGATATTATTGTAAAAATTTGAAATTCAGTTCATAAGCAAAAGGGAGAACACGAAAAGCAACAGCAAATAAGATTGTATAATATCATTAATGATAATGAGTCTTATCAACAATCAAGGAACGCTAAATACATTTTTAGCTCAACGATGCGACATCATCATTTGAATGACTGATTTATTTAAAGGTGATTCTTTGCTAAATTTATCTTTTATAATGGTGCGTTAAATAGTTGTATCCGTAAAGTTTTCCGATGTTGCTTATGTGTTCAGTATTTAGTAGAGGCGCACACATCGCATACCCATTTCTACGAAAAAGGTATCTGAAGGTATCCGAGAATTTTTGGTATACGTACTTTTCTATTCGATTGATCAGCTGATGGAAATTTACTTTCGTTTCTTTGCCTGTTGGTGTTTTGCTTTGATGTGCATTTATTTTGAGTATAATTTAAGTTGCTTGGGATATTGGGCACGTTCAAGAACCTATCGGATAGTCTATCTCGGATACATGTATCTTAGATACCTTTTTGAACGATTCAGATATGTTTTCCCAGATAGCTGCAGCCAACATAAGAACAAACAAAGCATCATTAAACATTTAAATAAATTAAATCAAACACATTATTTTGAGTTTTCAAATTAAAAATTTAAAATTTTATTTATTTAGGATGTTTAGTCGTGTAGCTGATGATGAGCGGAAAACTGCTCGAAATGCATCCTAAATAAATAAAATTTTAAATTTTTAATTTGAAAACTCAAAATAATGTGTTTGATTTAATTTATTTAAATGTTTAATATAAAAGAGTTTTCGTTAATCGTTTCAATTTTCTATTTGTAAACATAACATCGTTGCTTAACGATTACAATTTGCTTTTTTCAATTTCCCATGCATTTTAAGAGACTCCTCCTATGCTGTGTGCATTTACACCAAAACAAAAAACCAACATGAAAAGAAAAAAAAAAAATAAATTTTCTATCAGCTGATCACTTGAATAGAAAGGTATACCAAAAATACTCGTATAACTTTAGATAGCTTTTCAGTAGAAATGGTTTTGTGACTCTGCTAAACGTTTAACACGTAAAAAACAACAAAAATATATCCGGATACGATTATCGATTGGAAAAGCTATTTGGGGTATCCGGGATTGCCTATCCGATATATTCTTGAAGGCAAGGCCGTCTTTACCCTTTTGAGTGCCCTGGGCACTTTTCGAAAATTGGGCCCTTGTATGATAGTATAAAAAATTATTATGTTGTGCAATAAAGGTATACAGAAAAAATGACATAACTTTGAATAAATAATTATTCTTTCAATTTTAAAATAAATAATTTTTTGTTAATTCTCATTTAAAAGATAAACAGTTATTGCAGCATAAACAATGTAAACATAAACAATATATTGTTATTGATATGCAAGAAAAAGACACAGACTATATTTTCTTGAATCATTGTAGTTCTGAATTCGTTTTTTTATTCTCTTAAACTTAGAGAAGGAACGTTCCTATCTGCGATTGGTCATCATCATACTTAAGAAAATTCAGAGTGCAATTTCAGCATTTGGAAATTCATCTTCAATTTTAGAATATGGTCAGTTTTTTCATTTAAGTATCGACTAATTTTATAGTATTCTTTTGAATTCAGACATTCAGCATGTATTTGATCTTCATTCACAAGCAAAATTTAGCAAAAGATTTGTAGTTTTATTAAGCCTTGTGAATTCAGATTTCTTAATCGAAAAAAAGTCAAAACGTTGGCCAATCTTCATATATGAACCTAGTCGCAGTTTCAAATGAACGCTTATGCTATGTCCGCACCTGAGAGTTAACCTGGGTTATCTCAAAACAATCCCAGACCAACATGATAACCAAGTGGTTTGCCATACAAAACGAAACCTTTTTGTTCACTGGGTTTCGAGATAACCTACTCGAAACCAAGCGCGCTGAATGCACTATTTCCAACATTCCATTGAATTTGACATTTAAGAGAGTGGAAGTGAGTGGAGAGAGAATGAATTCTCTCATACGTCGTTGACGTTCTGCTCACACTTTATGTCTGTCTCTTTTTAACTTAAGACAAAAAGATAAACTTAAAACTTTTTGGCATATGCGGACACTACTTGGTTAACTCAAACCAAGCTGGAACGAAACCCAGGTTAACTTCAGGTGCGGACATAGCATTAGAGTGACGGCAATGGGAAGGAAGGTTTCAATTTTGAATCTTTCTTTCCCAATCAGAATTACTCAGGTTCCCCGTCAAAAATAGTCTGACATGAGCCTGTACACTCCTAGTACTTTCAGATAGGTCCTTATATTCGGAATCCGGGTTATTTTGTCTGGCTGATGATTCAAAAGCATCAAAATTGTCCCTGAGCCTAGTTATAAATTCATCGATTGCACTCAGCAAATTTATTGCAACATCCAGGATATTATTTTGCTTTGAAGAAATGTACCTACTTGTTTTATTAATTCTTTTGCAATACAGAGTTCCAAGGTTCTGTAAGTATGGTAAAGTGCTACCTCTCTGGCCTCTCGTGCCTGTAAAAAATCGTTGGCGATGGACATCAAAGCTTCTTCAATTTCTTGATGGCCGTTATAAGGCGGGTAGTGCATCAGCTCGCGCCGAGAAAGACTTTTTACAACAAATTTTTGGATCTTAATGAGCAGTCTACAACACACTCCATCGATGAGAAGATATAGAATAAAAGTTATGAATAATGTCAAAGAATTTGGTTGCTTCTCAGATACACACAGCGACATGCATCATGCACTCCTACCAAGCTTGATGATTGCCCTACATATGGTACATAATTGCAATCAAGTGATTGCGCATGCAGATTGAAGGTGTATGGTGTTGATTTAGTGATTGTGCACGAGGATGAAGTTATATCAGAATTTGCTGATATTTTCTTGTTTGCGCAATCATGCATGTGTGGTGTGTGGGCAAAAGCTCGCCGAGCATGCTCGTTTGCATTATCCCCCAGACGAGGAACACATTTGCCGATCATTCATTTCATGTTGATTCCCCACAGCGTAAACGTGTGTATTCTTCTATTAAATTGTGGCTGTCTGTTGCCTTGTTACTTTATCTGCGATATGCACACGACGACGCGACGTCCACAGCAGAAATGAGGTTTGCTTCATAGTTAAAAAACCGGTTTGCTCGCGAGCATGGCCCTACATGGCAAGTCCAGAATTAAGGCCCCGGCCCATAGAACGCGGTGCGTGCGTGCGGCACCGCTTCCAACTGACAGCTCGATTAAATACACACGTTCTTATGAGAGGTGACCCATAGACGGTGTTTAGACAGGCGCAAGTGAACCGTGCAATTTTGACGTTCCGCCACCCCGTCGTGTTCAGACTGAAAGTAATGTGAACACGATGGATTTTTTTTGACGTTTATTTTGCCTTCAGATTTGGGAAGAAAAAACTCAGAAATTAAACTGAAACTGAAAAAATAATTTATTTATTTTCGTATTTTTGCTTCAGGAACATGAAAAAGAGCATTTATTTTTCAAACAACAGTCTCTTTACTCGAGAAAAAAAAAACACAAGTGTCAAAACAAGGAAATGTCAAAACTCCGCCAAGAAAATTTTAAAATTTTTAAAAACTTCGGCGCAAAAAAATGTCTCTTTCTTACAACTATGTGGGAAAGAGAAAAAACATATAGACGTCAATTTTGCACGGTTCACTTGCGCCTGTCTGAACAGCCTCATAAGCACCGCGAGCAACGCGCCGAGTAGCCGAACTTCTATTTTGCCGCGGCTCTCACGCGGTGACAGAAGAGAGACATGCGCAGTCACAACCCATTTGAAGTTTTCTCTTATATGGAAAAAGTGACAATGGGCGCGTTCAAGACCCTATCGGATAGCCTGTCTCGGATAGCCATAATCTTAGATACCTTTTTGAACGATCGACAACAGACAACAGCTGTGAAATATTAAAATTCGACTTTTGAAAACAGAAAAACATTCAAAATATCATTGCTAGACGATTATAACTTATTTTTTTCGATTTCCCACACGTAAACAACAACAACAAGCTATCCGGATACGATTCTTGAACGCCCCAATTTTGACTAAATTTATCTGTCAAAACACCGCAACGGATTCTATGGGTCACCCCTATCAGTTGCGCGCGGCAAAACCCACCGCATCAGTTGCCGCGCCGCTTCTACCGCACGCACCGCGTTCTATGGGCCGGGGCCTTTAGACAGCGTATGTATTTAACGCGCAGTTCTCGGTTATTTTGTTTTGAACCATCATTCGGTAGGCGCGCATTATTACTATATCTATATATCTATATTTGTTTCTTTTTCTTTCGCACTTCATTCAAACGGAGGCAAAACTGCGCTGTCTAATACCGGACCAAGCAACGAAGCCAACCAACATGACAAAATCGAAATTTTTCGCCAACAGCGAGCGGCTCGTCAACTGCTCGCGAACCAACCCCTACATGATGAAAATACGGTGAGCACGAGCATGCTCGGCGGGAATGTTCGTCGTTTAGGACTAGCTTCAGCCCAGTGACAAAATTCGAATGAACTTGCCTATGAAGATTGCGTAGTTTGCATGAGTAGTGTAGGGCGAAAGCGACATTGCGCAATCTTCTGATTGCGCACTCAGGCCCAGTGTGCCCAGTCATGAAGAGGGGACTGCTTGAACGCACCTAATTATTTTGTGGTCTCTCAAAAAAGGACAATTTTTGACACGTGTGGTTTTCAAGAAGAAATAAAATGCATTTAATTTAATGTTATGTTTAAGAATTTAGCATAGTTATAAAGATAAAGGTTTTCTATTGTCTTTTAAAAATCATTTCTGGCAAGTGAACGCTGCGGGTGGCTCGAACAAATTCCAACCGAGAGGCTCAATTTTCGACCACTTTTAGCAGCATAAGAGGGCGTATATCGGCAATAAGGCGCCGAATATTCTCTTCCAAGCCGTCCAATCGCCTCGAGTTTACCCCCGTAGACAAGTGACTTCACAAAACCCCACAAAAAATAGTCCAGCAGAATTTAATCGCCCTATCTTGGAGGCAACGATTAAAGGACCTCCCAAATCAAAGCGTTTTTGCAGTCGCAGCAGCGGCAATTGCAGTCGTTAGAATTAATTTAATTTGGAGCTGCAAAAACGCTTCGGTTTGGAAGAACCTTAAAACTAGAAGTCATGTAAAATTAGGTGTCAACACTGATTCGTTCAAGAAAAATTTACCGAAGATACGCAGTGCCCAGTGGCCGAGCAGCTTTTTCCACAATATATAATGGCAAAAGACAAATCAAATAAAGTGACAGCTGTCAAAAATACCAACTCCGAAAAAAGTATTGCCAGATTGAAAACCACATGTATCTAAGGAAAACACCCTTAATAATGTTAAATAAAAGATTGTGAATTGATGTCCGATTGGCGTTTTACAATGCAGCTAAGATGGAAGCTAAAAAATTGTTATGCCGGCTGTTAAAATAAAGATTTGTTCAATGTGAATGTTTGAAGAATCGTTTAATGTATGTAATATCAGGTTTGTTCGTTGGGTTTCCCAAAGCATTTTTTTGAAAAACTCAAACTTGCCCCGGATGTCAAATTGAGTTTTGAACCCTGGGTTTGTCCTCAACTTCCCCTAAAGTAACTTTAGAGTTTGTGCTGGGGCGAGCTGAGATCACGATTAGGGCTGTCAAATGGCATGTATCTTTCTTCAAATGACAGGGATGATCTCTTTGATTACACAAGTAAACACGATTTTTGAGTCTGAGTTCTGGGGTGCTGATTTTGGTTAAATATGTCTAACTAAACAAGGAAAAAATAATTTTATCTAATAAAGTTTGCTTTTGTAGCAATCAGAACGAAATTTCAAATTTCAAAAAGATTTTCTTCAATCTTAGTTTTTAAGGGAGGGGTAAACCCTGTGCATTTTCAAAAGAATCGATTTATTGCATTTTCTTATTATATAACATTTCAGGAATGTTGTGTCAATGTGTCGAAAAGTTACAGTGATTTTAGATGATTTTAGAGTAGGTATGCGCGGCGAGCGAATAGAAGGGGGCCGGCCGGACGACCTTGAACCAACCTTTTATGATTGGTTCAAGGTAGCTCGAGGTCTTCTTTTGTGTTCAGGGAAGGGGAGCTCACTCTAATGACGTTTCTAACGGAATATTTTTGAGGGGAACCATTCAGTGTGCTGTTTTTCGCGTTTATCTTTAAACGCGTTTATCTCGAAACTAGTATTCTTAAAGGCGGTGTGCAAAATATCTCGGTGACTGTTGCACCGATCCTTCTAAAATTTTGCACACTTCTTTAATATATATTTTTAGAGGTTATAACACGAGGGTTTTAAAAAATTTTAATTTTTCCGGAATTGACAGCTACAAGATGGCGGCATTTTTAAACAAAAAAATAACGACTTTTCACTTCAAAGTGTCACCAAAATTTCAAAATTGCACAAAAAAACCTCATGTTATTACCTGGAGAAAGTTGTCTTTTAGCGAAATCTTTTTAGAATTTTGATTTTAGATGATCCTGTCAAAAGTTATCTTGCACACCGCAAAAGATCGAAAAGTGGAGGCGTCTCCGAGAATTAGGGGCCCCATATTTTGTCTTGACTTGACGAATAGTAAGATTGAAATATGCTTTATAAGCTCTACAAAGTCTAGTATTTGTCAAAAAACTAAATTTTTTAGCCCTTACTGCAATGAATTCACCATAAATGTAACAAAAAGACTTTACGTTATTTTTACACTTTTTGGAAGACATTTTGGGCCTCACGACACATAAAATACGTTATTCCTTTGCAAATCGCACGCGCACACTGCCGTTGACAGTTTGTCACTCCCGCTTCAGACCCACAGCGCCCCCTACCCCTCTCCTGTATCTTATATGCAACGGCTCCTAAAATAAACTGCTAAAACACTATAATTTCGTTTTACATTGTGAAACGGTACAAAAGCAAACTTTATTTATTATAAATGGAGTTTCTGCTTTTTTTCGATGTGTACAATCAGAAAATATTCACTAAATAGCAGACTCAAAGAAAAAATTTTTTTTTGTCGACTTGTGTTATTTATTTGAGTTGAAATTGTATCGAAATTCAAGTAAATTTCTTAAGCCAGTTGATTGTTATTCAAAAAAGAGTTCCAGCGACCTCAATTTCAAAATGCGTTTCGCACCAAATATTTGGTTTGTTCGTTGAACTTTCCCCAGGGTTGACCCAGGTTCTCTTTTTTCGAGTTGTCGAAAAAAACCTAGGGTTTTCCAGTTCACAAAAAACGCTTAACCACAAATCACCACGCATCCCTGTCATTAAAAGAAAATACAAGCCATTTGACAGCCCATAACTCGCCAAAGCAAAAACCTAGGGCGAGTTTAGGGAAAACCTAGTTCAACCCTAGGGCTCAAAAAACACAAGTTTAACATTTAGGGCGACTTTAGGTTTCTCAAAATACGCTTTGTGGCGACCTTAGGGCGACCCCAAAGCTTCAACGAACAAACTTATTGCACCACATATCGGGTTATTCTATTAAATGCTTCCAGAATGCAGTATTGTACTTTCCATTTTAATTGTGTTATGATGAATTCATCGTTATGACGAATCACTCGACTACAGCAAGATTAATTTTTTTTATTTTTCTTGATTGTTATTTCTTTTCAAACAAAGCTAAATAAATAACTGAAGCTGTTTGGTTTTCGTTTCTCAATAATTATTCTACTGACAGACTGATGGAGGAAACATTCTTTCGCATGAATGCATTGCCAATAAGGAATACCAAGCGATTGTCTGCGGATGTGAATATTGACAGGCTGCCAACAGACATAATATTCCTGTTCGTTATAATATACGAAATACTGATAAGGTAAAATGCATGTCTAACTTATTATACTTGCGATTGTAAAAAATTAGAACGAATTGCTAAACAATGATTTTCTTCAGGTTAGGTTCGTTCGTTGAATTTTTGTCTAGGGTTAAACTAGGTTTCCTTGACAACCCTATGAGTTGTCAAAAAAACATGGGTTTCAGTTCTCAAAAAAAGCTAAGCCACAAAATCAGCACTCATCCCTGTCATTTGCAGAAAAGTAGCTACACGTCATTTGACAGCCCTGTTCATAACCTGAACTCACCTAAGGCAAAAAACCAGGTCTACTTCAAGGTTAGGGCAAGTTGAGGGAAAACCCCAGTCCCCAGAGCTCAAAACACACTCAGTTTGTCATTCAGTGCGAGTTTAGGTTTTTTAAAACAAGCTTGTGGTGGCCAGAAGGCAACCCCAGGGCTTCAACGAACAAACTCAATAATTTATTAGCAATAAATTTCATCGGAAAGTCATTCGTAGCAAAACTTAGCATCGATGGAAATAAGATGCCATATATAAGTTCGCACTCAATTGCAATCAGAAAAAGCCAATTGTTAAAAAGTCATCACTCATCAGACTTTTGAAAGTTTCAACACCTCCCAGCTCGCACATAAAAAAAATACGAGCAAACATTCATAAGTGAGATTGCAATTGAAATATTCATTCTGTGTAACGTTTCCAAATTATTTATCGTATTGAACCTGATTCAGTGATTTTATTTTTTAAAATTTTGTGCGCAGAATCAAAAAATGATCTTTTCAATTGTTGGTAGAGTGCAAGGTAAAGTCAGATTGGAAAACTCTCTAGTTAGAGGTAATAGAGCAAATTCGATAAACATTGGCAAGATAAAAAGATAAAACGTCACATTTTGAAGCACTTTGTATTTACCTTTAAAAATAAGTTCGCAACGCAAATACATATAATGTTAAATATATGTATACACGAAACTTATGCTGTATTTTTGATATTTGGTTAATTCAATTCGAACCACAACAGAGGCAAAAATGTTTTTTTACGGATATCGCCTTTCGCGAGGAATTGGCAAGTCCTGCGTTAGTCATGAAAAGCGCTTTCTCGATTAGCCGTTCGGAGCCGGCAGAAAATTGTAGGTCCACTCAATTCCCTCACAAGGCATGGTTGTGAGAAATGCGCTACGCCCTGCGGCTCCTCGCTCAGCTGCACCACCCTATTTATTTATTTAATTTTTTCATTCAATTCACTTATTTACTTTTCCTTAATAATATGATCTATGCTCGGCATGGAATAGGTCGGCAATGAAGGACATAGCTTCAAAGTAGTACAAGACTTTATCTTAACAAGAATCCGCTTTACACGGAAAATAACATTTCGGAGATCAAACGGAGAGTAACCTGTAAAGTCGCTTGCACTTCAGCACCAATCGCTTAGCATTCACTGCTGTCGCTCAAACCTCTTTCGCACTAATGCAAAGTTGAGGGTGGTACTGAAGACGACTAAAGAAGGAGACAAGTCACGCTTATATTTTTAGGCTAATTGCCATATATCAAATAATAAGAATGGATTACTCTTCCGATCGACTCCACGATCACAATTGACTTTATTTCCAAATTTATGTTCTATTTATACAAAGCTACTATGTTCGAGTTCTGGTTATCGAACGATCGACTACACTTCGATATCCGATTAGAACGCTTCATCATCACATTCTTTTCGGTGAGCGCCAATGACCTATATCATAAACAAATGCTCATACCCAAAGACTATTGCTGTGACATAAACAGCGCGCATGCAGCCACAGCAATATGATCCCTTACTACTTCTGTCGGCTGGCAGTGGCCTGCCGTTGGGAATCATATTGTTCTGAGTACAATGCACTCTATGGATACACAAGCAAGTCAAGTGTTATGCATTTATATGCAATGCAACTGAATGTGAGAGGATCGGATATCGAGGCACAGTCGAAGGTTGACAACCCGTTAATAGTTGTAGAGCAATTAATTAAGAGGTCGTTGGCTGTGACTCCTTCACAAACCTCTGCCAATCGCTGCTATTTTGGATTAAAAAGACAATTTAGAAATAAAACTCTCTACAGGAAAACCAAAGGTAATACTCTATAAGACCTTGATCATTCCAGTCCTGCAATACTGACCAGAAGTATGAACCTTATCTAAAGTGGATGAGGAAACCCTTGGTCGTTTCGAAAGAAAAATACTCTAAATGATCTTTGGTCACATATGTGAGGGCGATGTTTATTTATTTATTTTATTTTATTTATTTTTATTTGAAATCGCTGTACAATGAGAACTAAAATTCTTATAACGTACAGGTAATGTTATGATAACGTACAGGTAATGTTATGATAACAGTATAAGAATTAGAAAAAAACAAACATTTAAAAACAAAAATTAAAGAGAAAAAGTAAATTTAAAAGAAAATGAAATAGTTAACAGTTATAATCAACTTAAAAAGAATGTTTAGTGAGAATTTTCCAGTGATAAGAAAGTAAAGATTAAAGAAGAAAACTTTTTATGTTCAATTTTGTTTCTTAGTGACAAAGGAAGATGGTTCCAAATTGTAATAGCGTAAATAAAAAACTGGCGCCGTGATATAACGTTGCAATATGCGTAGGGTCGTATTGACAAGATTCAAGATTGTGAAAAAATTATATTTGTAAATAGATACTCAGGTGTTTTGAGTTTTATTATCTTAACGAGTGCAGACAAGCATCTGTAGCGAAAGAGGCATCGCAGACTGCAACCGAGAATTTGCCTTGAAAAACTGGAGACATGATCATATCTTCTTAAATTAAAAACGTACCTTACTACGGAGTTAAACGCGAGTGTAATTTTTCGGAACGATACCGAGTCGAGGTCTGCAAAAATTTCACAACCAAATGTGAGTACCAGTAAAACCAGAGACTTAACTAATTTAATTTTAACTTCGGATGATAAAAAGTATCTTGAATGTGACAAGCCTCGCAATACTGCATAAATCTTCGAAACGGTGCTGTTGACGTGGTCAGTCCAAGTCAGATTGTTGTTAAACATGACACCAAGATTTTTCACCTTTTTTTACCATTTCAATAACTTTACCATTTAAAATAATATTTGGAAAATCATCAAAGGCGAATTGTTGGGTGCATATCGGTAAACATTTTGTTTTAGTTGGATTTAGTAAAAGCCGATTTTGGTTTGACCAAATTAAGACTGAAGCCAAATATTCATTCATTCTAACTATACAGCATCTTCAACAAGCCCTTAACTAAAATTGAGATATAGTTGGACATCGTCAGCATAGATGTGATACGAGCAATATCTCAAGACAGACGGAAGGTCATTTATAAACATAGTGAAAAGGAGCGGCCCAAGTATTGATCCTTGGGGAACACCTGATCTTAATAGGGAAAACGAAGAAAGCTTACCACCATGACAAACAGCTTGAGACCGATTTGATAGATATGAAAAAATTAATGAGGTAGCGGCAAAAGAGAAATTATACATTTCAGCAAGTTTTTTCAATAAAAAAGTTGAATTAACTGAATCAAAAGCTTTGGAGAAGTCAAGCAAGGTTAAAAGTGTTACTTTACTTTCATCAGAAGCTTCGCGAATATATTCAGTTACCTTTAAAAGCGCCGTTATGCAGCTGTGGTCTTTCCTGAAACCAGATTGAAAAGGGTTCAAGAGATTCAACCCATTTATGTAACTCTTAATTTGCTTGCTGATGACTACTTCAAAAACCTTAGATAAATACGATAATATTGCGATCGGTCTATAATCCTTCTCTTTTCCAGAACTTTTTGGAATTGGAATAATTTTAGCACGTTTCCACTGAGATGGGTATACACTAGTGAGGATGATTGAATTAAAAATGTATGCTATGTGAGGGAGTAACTTTGGTAAAAGAATCTTAACAAAGTCCGGGTGTATGTTATCAAGCCCAACACATTTGGACTTTACATGAAATATGGCATCACCAACATCATATACGTCAACCTCATAAAATTTAAATCCATCACAAAAAGTTATTTCATTAAGGGATTCATGGATACTAGGTATGTTGGGAACAGGATTGGCAAATTTTTCATTTAACTCATTAATGTCAACAATTTCGTCACTCGTCCTCGACTTCTTTCCTAACCCTAGATCTTTGATTCGACTCCAGAAGTTTTTTGGAGAAACATTAGAATTAATTTTTGTTGTGTAATGGAGACGTTTAGCATGTGTGAGGAAGAAGAATCAACAACGAACTGTATGAGCTGTACCATGACATAGGCATGGCTAGAAGGGTACGGATCGTGAGACTACGATGGTTGGGCCATGTAGAGGGGATGGACCCAAACGCTTCGGCTCGACGGGTTTTCGAAAGCACACTCCAGGAATAGGTAGATTAAGGGGACGCGTAGAGCTTGCTCAGCTCTGGGCACTGCGGTGTCTGAATGAAACCTATTGTGCCAGACACTCCAGGGAAGTCGCGAAAGTGAGAGACCTTGTCTTAGGTGGCGCAATCAAGTGGGTTTGCTTCCACTTGATTACGAAAAATGACTTGATGCGTGAAACTGTACGTTTCGTCTTTTAAACCTTTTCGTTCGATCTGGATATCGACACCAGTCGCTATGATGGTGTCTTAAACGGGACAAGCAATATTCCAGTGCCCGTGGCGTAATGGTTAGCATATCTGTCTGTTACATAGGAGTTTTAGCTATTCCCTTTCTCGATAAGCCATTTAGAATCGCCACAAAATTGAAGACGCCCTGAAATTCGGTAGACCCTGAAATTCCCGAGCTTTGTTGCTCTACCGATCTATTTTCTATTTTTTTCCTACTACGCTAAGAAAAATATTCTTGAAATGAAACAAAAAATAGATGTTTGGGCAGATCAACTCGGTATGGTCCAGAGCGTCGAGCACTTCTTTCAACCATTACAAACGTTCTGAACTTCTGTTCTTCTTCCTTCTTTTTTGCGACGCAGATTCACACTAGTGGTGGTCTGTTTTTGGAATACGCCGCGCCGTAAGTATATTATGAAGAATAATTGTTTGATAGCACAGGAAATCGAACCCTGGCCGTGGATTCCATAACTTTTTAGATGATTTTCGTCTAATCAGTTATCGTCAATTTCACCGCCGAAAGATTGTTTCATGGAACTTTGATTTCAGTGGTTGGAGGAAAGCTGTTTTACTATCGTATTACAATTCAGGCCCTGCACCTTCCACCACACTAGCTATGTTATGAAAAAACAAGAGCTTAGGAGTGGTATGAGCGCTTCCAAGATGGCCACATCGACCTTGATGAGGACGAACGCCCGGGTGTCCACCGAGCACGTCAACAAACGATGAAAACGTGGAAAAGGTCAAAGCAATGGTTATGATGATCGGTAAATCACAATCAGAGAAGTCACTGATGCTGAAGATTTTGGCATATCGATTAGCCAAATGTTTTGGGTAAGTGTGGCAGCAATATTTGATTCAAAATTGTTTAATTTTGAACAAAAACAGCGGCGAATGGAAGTGGCTCAAAAGTCACTTAATGAAGTCATTGACAATGCAGAATTGCTCAAACGTGTTATATAACAGGGGGCGGATACGATACTGAAACTAAGGCGGATACGATACTGAAACTAAGGCTCAATCGTTTCAGTGGAGGCATCCTTACTTGCCAAGACCGAAACAAACGAGGTCATAAAAACACGTCTAACCTTAGCTGCTGACACAGACAAAGTAAGCAATGAAAACTGCAAGTAAGTCTATTGAAGTTTTCAAAATTGTTAATGTTACGCTTAAAAAAACTATGAAACAGAAACAAAAAGCCAGCAGTGATGAAGATAGCTGGGAACAAAACTACGCAAGAGTTTTGATTTAACAAGCTTAATGTCTATTAAAATAATAATATAATGGCCCACGCACAAAAAACAAAATTTGAAGAGGAAAGGAAAATGGGATCCTACTTTTATTAAATTTAATTTATCCAAGAGAAATGATTTGGTTTTCTGCCTGATCTAATTAATAGAAAAAAATTTACTTGTATGCGTTTATGTATGTCTATAAATGAAAACTCTTTTGGCATAGAAATTATGATTTTATTGAACTACGTATACATACGTACTTACAGTATACCATACCAGAAAGCTTAAAATGAGTTATTGTTTTTTGCTATTTTCTGATTTTGACAGCACACGAATGTTTCGTATTTTGTGTCACTGTCAAACATCTTCACTTTAGTCTACAATTTAACCATGAATCGTGTTACCAACGATAAACGTTTGCAAATTTTTGAATTTAACTATCAAAATGCGTGTTTTTTTCAAAGTGCGCGCTTCTTCTATTATCTATATGTCTAGTGGTCAGAACTATTGAGGTGGCTATTCGGGCTTTTGTAACTAAATTTAGCACCGAATTTACATTGTTGGACGTTAAACCGCACCAGCACGCTTACGTAGAGTGGGAACTGAGAAAAATATCGCTCTGTATCGTCTAGTGTAACGGCCCTTTTAAGGCTCTTTTAGACGATCATTTCAGTTTCAGTTTAGATATCAGTTGAGATTTCAGTTAAACTTATGTCTGAATGCCAAAAGCTAAAAAGTTTAACTGAAACTGAGACTGATGGAATTCCTATAAATTATCAGTTATTTTTCTGATCTTGATTTTTCGCAAATAAAATAAAAACTCAACTTAGCATTGAACAAATGTTTATTTACACAAAATTTTTTTACTTGAACTGAAAACTGAACTGAGAACTGACCGTCTAAAAAGGCTTTTTAGACGGTCAGTTTTCTGTAATAAGGCAATTCTCATGAGTTGTCAGCTCAGTTATTAGTCAAACTGACTTCCGGCTGCTCACAAGCAAAATTAAAGCTCAACTGAACATCGAACTGACGTCAAAATACACTGTCTTTTTAACTGAACTGATAGCTGAACGGAGAACTGATCGTCTAAAGTCCCTTTGAGACGATAATTTCAGTTGAGCTTTCAGTTGAGCTTTCAGTTAAACTGATGTCTAAACGCTTAAAAATGATCTGATAACCGAACTGACAACTGATGAAATTCCCATCAGTTTTCTGTTCAGTTTTCAGTTTACTTTCTGATTTTGATTTTTCTCAAAAAACAAAAAAAAAACTCAACTGAATTCTATTTACAAACTGAGCTGAAAACTGAACTGATAAATGAGCTGATAAAGTGATAACTGAACTGAGAACTGACCGCCTAAAAGGGCCAAGAGCTTTAACTATGAATGGTGCGATGATAAAAAAGAGAAGAGCTTGAACTGTATGACATGTGGTTTCAACAATAACAAGGCAAATATTTGCATGAAATAATCTTTAAACATTAAATTATATCGACCGTACAATCGATTCAAATAAAGGTTTTATGATTTTTCATAACTTTATGTGTTTTATTTAAATTTCCGATAGTTCTTGAAAAATCGATTGTTAGCACTTCTTTTTGTTTTATAAGCCGAGTTTTATTGGGAATCTATATTCACTTAAGCAAAACATCGCAAAACAACGCTCATGAAAATGAAAAAAAAACAACTCTTAAGTGAATATAAGTGAATAGCGTAAGTGGACAAAAATAACTCACTTCCAGAAGCAAACAACAGGGATAGTTGGTAAATGGAGTTTGTGAAAGTAAACTTGGTAAGTGAATATAGCCATATAAAGCGTTTTATTGAGACTCGCAAGTGAAGTGAATATAAGTGAATATAGAAATTCCCTATTAAACTCGGCTATAGTCTATATGGGAACTTTTCTGTAGTTATGAACTTTCAGATGGATGTAAATCCACCATTAAGTTTGTAGCTAAGCTAAGCTAAGTCTAAAAAGTCAATGACAGCTGCAAGGCCCATCGAATGCTAGTACCTACATAAGTCTTCGTTCAGAAAATTGTCTGATCAGGAAATATCATCCGTGCTGTGAGTACTGGCTCATTTGCTCTAGTTGGAATCCCCGTAAGATAATGGGAAAGAGAACTGATCTTAAAATTGTAGTTCGTAGTTCTTATACATGGGTGATGTAATATGCCATCATTATTACATTTAAATTTCGAGGAAAAACCCCTGCTAGTTATTTGAATTGACAGGCAATTCTGTACACATAGACAAAATAAATAAGATTATCATATATGTATGTACCTACATTACATCAAAATTTACTAAGAGTTATAGAATCCCTTGTTGAGGCAGTTCTTATGTAAGCCAAACATCATCCCACTGCCGGTCGTTACTGCCGAAAGTAAAATCATTACAACTACGAAATTTGAGTTTAAATGAGAGTCATTATTTGGACGAGTTGACAACATAATTCCACAGTGGTATGATTTTTATTATTGAAATGTCTTTTTTTTGCGAAGTAGTCATTCGTAAAAAACAAAATATAAAACACCTTTAATGAGACTCATTAAAAAACATCGATTTAGACAAGAGTTGAAAAAAGACATTGCAATAGTTGTGTGTTTTCATTTTTCTTAACTTCCTGCAACTTTTTGCAATGAGGTAAAATCTCTGGCAAATGGTTTAGGACAACCAGGTTCAGATAAATGCAACGAATCTGCATTTAGTTGGCTCCAGACGTAGAAGAATCTAAAATCGAGAGGCTTTTTTTGTTTTTAATATGATACTTGAGAGAGCAGTGTCCAGTGATGAAGTCCGTAAGTAACTTTGCGTCACGTTTGCTCATGTCAAGAATTTCTTTCATACGTTTGTGGGATAAGTCAATGAATAGTTTTGACTGACGATGGCCATTTGAGTTGTTCCAGGTGCTGATCATGTTCTGTCGTTCCCAGGTAGCTAATTCAGTTTTAAGGCTACTGATTGGGAGACCACAGTAGGGTTCAGGGCCTTTGAATTGGGACTAAGAGCCAAGTCTAGCAAGGCGGTCGGCCTCTTCGTTACCCGGTACGCCTTCATGACCAGGCACACATGAAAGAGTTATTTTATTGTGAGTAGCTAATTGAACTATACATGTCAGGCAGTTCCAAACTACTTTGGATTCGATTTTTGTCGAGGACAGAGCCTTTAGTGCTGCCTGACTGTCAGAGCAGATGAGGATGCTTGATCTTCGGAGGTTTCTTCCAATCCATTACCTAATACAGAATTCTATAGCCATTACCTCTGCCTGAAAGATAGTAGTTGTGTTACCAAGGGATGTCGATGATTTAAAGTTGGGACCGTAAATCCCTGCACCTACACCGTTGTTTGTTTTTGAACCATCAGTATACCAGATGTATTGGAAGTTATTTGTAAGAATTACAGGGTTCTTTGAACATTTTGAAAACTTTAACAAGTATTTTCAAGATTTCAAATTACATTGGATATCAGCACATCATGATCATAAATTTGGTAGAGCTATAGGAGGATGTTTGTTTGGTTTTAGAAAAAAAGTTAATGGTAGCTTTTGTGATGCTAATAATAATGTTTATTTAACTCTTAATAATCTAAATTCAACGTTTTATATCTTGCCCGTCTATATCAATTGCAACTTTTGGGATAACGATTTTTATGCACTTAATGATTTGCTAAACTCGGTTGATTCAGAAAATGTTATGCTCATTGGTGATGTTAATTCTAGAGTTAGGGAAAATCAGATAGTGCCTAATGCAACTCACCTGATTGGTGTGTAACATATTTGGAAACGTATTTCAAAAGACAAAATCGTAAATCGTAATGGTCGCCTCTTTCCAGAAATGTGTCAAAATTACAATCTTTACATCCTTAATGGATGGAGCAGAGGGGATGCGAATGGCGATTTCACGTTTATTGGAGGAGCGGGTAAATCAGTGATAGATATTTGTGCAATATCAGGAGAGTGGCATGCGTTAATAACCTTCTTTAAGGTAGGAACGCAAATCTTTTCGGATCATATGCCGCTGACAATAGATTTTGACTTCAATTTCAAATCAAATTTCTGTACGCTTACCCTACCCCCAAAATTGGTTTGGAGAAAAGTACAGAGTAATGATTACGCAATCAAATTAACAAGTCAGATATAGAAAATTCATGTCCAACCGCTATCCAAGAAACCGCAACAGAAAAGATACTACTTCTGAGTAATTGCATTAAAAAAGTTGTTCCGTTTAACGCAGGATCAGTTAAAAATAATTATAGACAAAAATGGTATGATCAGGAATGTTTTGCCACAAGAAAACAATCTTTTTCACTTTTAAGAGCCCTCAAAGTTTCCGCAAGTCCAAATAAAAACCTGTCTCAACAGTATTTTGATGCAAACAAAAATATAAAGCGCTGTGCAAAGTAAAACAGGAAAACTTTTATAGATCTTTAGCTGAGGAACTAGCAAGCACCACCAACAGTAAAAGCTTTTGGGTAAAAATCAAAAACTTAAAGGTGTAGATTATGTAAAAGGAATTCATGTATCCGCACAGGAGTTAGCTGAGTACTTCAAGCTTCTACTCAATCCCACAGGAATCAGTGAAAGTGTTCAATTTGCCGAGCCATTTATAATCAATAGCGCTCTCGATTCTAAAATTCAAACTAGCGAACTCGAGCAGTGCCTATACAATGCCAAAAATAATAAAGCTCCTGGCCCTGATCGGATAGGGAATGAATTTTATAAACATGCACCGACCGTCTTTTTAGAAAAAATGTTAGATGCTTTTAATTACATTTTTAGAACAGGTGAGGTACCCCAAGAGTTCAAAGATGCTATTGTGTATCCAATATACAAAAAGGGTGATGTCAATACGCCGAGCAATTATCGAGGAATCTCCTTTATGAACTCCATCGCCAAAATATTCTGCGCTATTCTTCAGTTGAGAATAAATACATGGGTAGAAAAAAACTGTATAATTAGCGAATACCAAGCTGAAAAGCTTCTTCGGTTTTTCCTGTCAAAGCTCTGCCGTCTTCCCACAACTACACCGAATTACGTACTAACTTTAGAAACCGGACTACCAAGCATTTTTAAGTTCACACTGAAATTACACTTTGACTACGGTCTCAAAGTACTAAAATACCCCGCACATAGACTTTCACTCATACTCACTAGATACAGTATGAATAATAGAGTAGAATGGGTTAAAGATTGGATAGCCTTAGCTGAAGAATGTGATACTAGCCTGGATATTCAATACGATCATCCAATCATTTTGAAACAACAACTTTATAAAGTTTTAGAAATATGCGACCTCTCCACAGAAACGAAAATAAAACTAGTGCAACATCGTCCATTAACATACATATATCCTGAACTCAACTATGATCTCAATGAAAAAAACTATTTCAATGACAGTTATACCATAAGGGCGATATCTCAAATTTGTAGAGCAAGATGCGATATGTTGAATTTAAACGGTACGCCCTTCAAAAAAACCACAACAAATATTTTTACTATATGCAATCTCCAAATGAAAGAAGACACTATGTCCGATTTATAAAGATTTAAGAACAATGTTTTTCGGGAAAATTTCATTAACAATGGAACAAACTAAAGGCATCCTTAATGGAGAAAATTGAAAATTAAATTCTATAATTATAATTCCCAATGTCATGGTTTTATCAATTAATCAGTTTTATTTTATTAAATGTCTATTTTAATCATAATTTTTAATCAAATGTTTAAATTTCGTCAATCAGGCAGACGGCAACGCCATTGCTTATTTAAATTATTAATGTTGTTTTATTGTTTTCAGTACGACAGTTTGTTAATCTAAAATTATAATGTTATAAGAAAACAAAAAAATGAATAAATAACTTTAAAAAACTTTCACTAACCCACTTTTCTAGCAGAAGCTTAACTAGTGCTCTTAATCTGGCACAGTAGAGTTAATTAATTTACACCTATGTTAATTGTCATTGTTCTTCCGTATCTAGTGGTACTTTCTCGTACCTCAATCAGCAAAAACTTTAAAATTTTTATTTCCAGTGAACAAAGTTTTGCAGTCTGCCTGTTACGTGTGAGGTTTGAGGTTCGAATGAAAACAGAAAACAAAAAATGATTTCCAACGGTAACGCCTTCAGCTTTTACCACTGATCTCCCCGCTTTGCTGCGCGCCCTATTTATTATTATGAACAAAGACTCCTACACAAATCATTGTTCATTTGCTAAGATTTTCGCAACCCGAACCTCTTTATGAACTCATTTTAAGATCCAAAAAACCTTAAGCAAAATGCATTTTTTACAAACTATCAGAGAACGTAAAGATCATCACAAAATTCCCATTTCAAGTTACGTTTATGAATAAGTCGTAAAAATACCTGCTGATCTGCCCGGCAGCATTGCCTACTTCACGTTATTTGGAAATTATATATTGAACTAAAATACAGCCTTCATTAATCAGGGTTAATGGAGCTTTCTATGAATGAAAGAATTTTAAGTATCGACTGAAGTAGCTTCCAACGATTAAACACAAACAAACAAACTAAAAAATAAACAAGCAAACAAAAAAATAAAAAAAATAAAAAACAATTCCACCTCTATACAAAAACACATGAAAAAAACTGAAAACAAAGAATAAATAAATAAATAAAACTTCAGATTTTGTCAAAGAATTTTGAACTCGGTGTTTGCCATTGCATTGGATCTAAAGTCAAACG
Source organism: Melanostoma mellinum (assembly GCA_914767635.1). Lineage (NCBI taxonomy): Eukaryota > Metazoa > Arthropoda > Insecta > Diptera > Syrphidae > Melanostoma > Melanostoma mellinum. Next base: position 183,769,487 of record OU612060.1, read on the forward strand.
GGGGATGCTTCTCAGATGAAAATCTTCATCATGGTTTCTTTAACACAGATGGCAATAACATGCAAATTGTATGGATGCATGTGGGCTCCTTGCTCCTCATCATGGTAGGGTCTTTTGGCTTTTCTCCGAACATAAGGAAAGCCATAACAAAAGAAGGTTGCTATCTGCTAGTATATTAAAAACCTCCGGTAGAAAAAAAGGTATGTATGTCTACATGTGTCTGTTTACTTCAGTAATCAGTTGACCTTGAATCACCTCTCATTAGGTTTGCTTGTTGAAGCCCTAGGGTCACCCTGGGGTCGCCACAAAGCGTTTTTTGAGAAACCTAAAGTCACCCTGAATGTTAAATTGAGTGTTTTTTGAGCCCTAAGGTTGACCTAGGTTTTCCATCAACTCGCTCCAGTTTTTTGCTTTCACTGTTAGAAAGCTTCATTGTCCCTGAGCAATCTTAGCTATATTTCATCCTCATTCTCCCACTAGAATGGAAACTTGGAAACTACTTAACTTAACTTACATAATTCGATTAACGTAGGGCCTGAGCTACGCCGGGTGGGTTTTTTATGATATACTCGTAAATCAAGTTGTTTAAAATTTAAAATATTGTGCTGCACGCTTCACCCTCGATTTCTATACATCGCACATATTCAAATAATCAAATGGTCATGGGTAGTAAAAAAAATACTAGAATGGGTTACCCCTCTTCATTCATCATGATATGATGTAATTTTAAGACCATTTCAAAGAGCCAAATGCGTCAGTTGTCAGTTCGCTAATGATGGTTTAATGGCTCACAAAAATTATCCCATCACATGTCAATTAATTTGAATTTTTTTGTTTGATTCGGTGTGTTAGATTTAATCTACGCAGAGTTCGAGGTCTTCCTTGCAAAATAATTCGAGTACGGAAGAATCTTTGGCTTTGTTCTTATTCACAGACTTTGTTTTATTTGATTTTGAAGTTTGATTGTTTTAGGAACTGTTCAAAATTGATAAATTGAGTCTGATTGTAGTCCTTACTTTTTCATTTTACTGCAGGAAGACAAAAAAGAATGATATTGGACTGTAATAAATATGGATCTAAGGATATTCTCTTTGAAACTAGTTTTGTTTTGATATAGATGCGGAACGGAAGGAAGAATTAGATCGACAGACGTCAGTTCGGTGTTCAGTTGAGCTGTGGTTTTACTTGCGAGCAGCCAAAAGTCAGAAGAAATACATTGCATAATGGACGATAAAAACCTTATTGCAATATCTTTAGTTTTGTCGTTTAATTAATCGAAAAGAAGAACAAGGAATAGAAATGGAGCAAAGTTAAGTACTTAAAAAGACTAGCGTAAATTTACTGAGCGAATTAAGATCTGAACAAACTTCCACAACCATGGATGTTGATTAACCGCCAACTGCAAATTGAAATGGTGACTGAACAGACAACTGAACTGTAACAAGTTTACACAAATCAGTTTAACTAATATCTAAACTGACAATTTATGAGTACTCCATCAGTTTCAGTCAAGGCCCATTTAAGGCCTTCAGTTTTCACATTTATATATCATATAGACATAGGGGCGTAGCGAGGGGAGGAGGTGATTTTCCTCAGTCGGCAAACCGAGGAAGAAAAATAAAGTAGATTTGTCGAGTTAAGTCAGCTCAACCAAAAAAACACGAATGGAAGCGTTTTTGTCTCAAATCAGCAATAATCAGGGGCCTGTTTCACAGTTAATACAACACTTCATTTCATACAACATACAACAATTTTAAAATCATCACATACAATTTTTCACATGGCATTCTGATTATTCTTTGTTGGAATACAGTCCTTACAAAGATGCTGCATTTCATTTTGCCGGCGCCGCGCCGGCGCGCGCATGAACCACACCAAACTGTAATTTTTTCGGGATGCAATGATGACTCATGGAGTACGTGTGGATTGCTGTCTGACCAATACCGCATATTATGTTGATTGACGAAGGCGTTCAGCCAGAAATGAGCCTCATCATAACTTGGACGTAGCGCTCTTAACGTTGAGGCCACTGACTCCGAATTTCGGTAGTAAATTTTAATAATTTCGACTCGTTGTTGGCTCGTATATCTTTTCATCACAAAATGGCAAACCTTACTGAAGAGAAATGTCAAAAGAGCGAATATGGCGTCGTTTGCTGTCCCTGTCGCTCTACTTTTGTAGCGTCCCTGTTGAAAAACCCTTACATCCTATTTTATATATATAGATTTATTTTTTGATGCAGTCGGCTTGGGCCCTCGCTACGCCCCTGTATAGACATAATGCCAAAAACTGAAGCGTTTAACTGAAACTTAACTGAAATTGAAACTGATGGAATTCCCATAAGTTTTCAGTTCAGTTATAAGTTAAACTGACTTTCTGCTGCTTCCAAGCAAACTGAAAGCTCAACTGAGCACTGGACTGACGTTTAAGTTTACTGTCCTTTTTAATAGCTCTTTTATACGGTCAGTTCTTAGTTCAACTTTCAGCTGAGTTAAAAAAGTTTGTGTAAATAAACATCAGTTCGATGTACAGTTGAGCTTCTAGAGTCTAGACGATCATTTCAGTTTCAGTTGAGGTATCAGTTAAGCTTTCAGTTGAACTTATGTCTAATGCCAAAACTTAAACGTTTGACTGAAACTCAACTGAAACTGAAACGGTACGGATTCCAATAAGTTTTCAGTTTAGTTCTCAGTTCTCTTAAAATAAAAGCTCAACTGAACATCTAACTGATGTTTATTCAAACAGATTTCCTTTAACTGAACTGGAAACTGAACTTAGAACTAATCGTCTAAAAGGTCAATTAGACATAAGTTTGACTGGAAGATTAACTGATACCTCAACTGAAACTAAAATAATCGTCTTAAAGGACCTTAAGAGATTTTTAAACGCATCAGTTTTTGCAGTTGGACATTAGTAAGAAAAGCCAAGAGGTGTCATACATTCCTGAAACACTTTCGACGTAGCTAGAAGGTTTAAGTTGTCGCAGCATACACAAATTCTTCTCCACATCAAGCCACTCTTTGTAAAGTACCTTACAGCAATTTGGATAGCATACGCCTTCGCTTGGGAAAAGGATGCGTATGTGCCTATTCGTATGTCATCGATTAAAAAAAAAAAAACTCCAGTGCCAGTTTTATCAACGGTTTTGGAACCATCTGCGAAGATTCAATAACAATCATTTTCTAGTTTAGATTCTGTAGTGGACCAGGTCTGAAGCGACGGAAAGTTGATCGTCTATCTTTGACGCAGTTTGAGAATTGGGAGCATCGTGCCAAACGGCATATCCACTAGATGTGAGTCGAAAGGTATGCTGTTTGCGAGTTACTCAAAGCTCGAGTGTGTATTGTGTCAGAGATCACATATCTTTAAACGGGAAAAGATTTTGAGAGTACAACCCATGATGTAGGTGTCAAGACGAGGAAAAATCAGCAGTGCAGCTCCTGGAATGCCTCGGAAGACCCCAGTACAAAACGGAACGAACAGCTTAGTTAGAAAGCCTTTTTCATGACAATGTGTATAATTTCTCTGACAGGACTTGTCAATTCCTCGCGAAAGGCCATAGGAAAAGTTTTAGAAGCGTTTACACACCTTCCGAACAACTCCCTTTAGATTGATATTCTGTGTAACTAGACCTGCGAAATGAAGCTTATCATCTCTTACCCGGCAAAAGGATGCTAGAAATATTTCGAAGTCGGTGATGAACATAAATTGCGTATTTTCTACATAAAGAGCATAAGAGAACAGGTTGAAGCTGATGTTTCCGGAAATGAAAAAGCAGATACATTCTTCGTATTGAAACGTTAAAGAAGGTTTTCCCATGAAACAAGGTGTCTTTATACATGGTCAGGTCCGTCTGTTGTTGAAGAAGAGATATTCCTGCTACGGTCCACATCGTACTGACGAACGTAAAACGAATAATGTCCGCGGCTGCATTGCCGATGCCAATATGCCAACTGTTAAGAAAAGTGCAATGGAAGTCCCCGGATTAGCCAACAAAACTTTACCACGTCTTTTGTGACCAAAACTAGTAAAAAAGAATTGATCAAGGAAGAATATCATCGTTTGGTCATCGATTGCATGTCGTGGACAACAGCAACATCGAAGGCTCACAAAATTCAACGAGAGGTTACACACATTTTATCAAAAGAAAGTGCAGACGTTTGGCATTAATGAAAAATGGATCAAGGATCTAATACGAGGGTTCTTGTTGAGTGCAACTCTCATTTGAAAAGTCTCAAGGCAGTGTCAGTAAGCTGTCAGTATAAAAGAGGTATATGTATAGATTCTTCTGCGATGTATTTAAATAGAACGTCAAATGGAGTAAACACTTTTGTTTAGAAAATACCTTTTCAAAACAATAATTGTGTTTTTCAAGATGGCATCCTACGCGCCTCACGATTCAAAGTTCTACGGACGGGAATGTTTGTTCTGCTCTGCCATTTACACTGCATGCAGTCGCGGAAATGAATTACAAAAATGACATTTCGTGATCAAAGTCATCATTGAAATGCTGTGTCTCCCTGTTCATGTTCATATTTATTTGCAAATTGAATCACACATTAAAGAAGTGCGTGTATTTTCCAATGCGAACAAAGAAATATTTTCCCAAGGTATGGACATGGTCTACGTTTAGAAACACTTCACTTGAAAGCACATTCCAGTTGGGCAATCCATGTGCATGAAAGGCCTCCTCTATCCATTGGATTTTTTTTATTTGATCAATTTATTGATGTTTCATAGTGTTTCCGTTAATTTCGATTCGATTTCGGGTTATTTATAGCCTTTGGTTGAATTGTAACAAAAAAAAAAAAACCAATGCCTTTGCGACTTTGTGAATGTTGTTCCAGAGATGGAAGACTTTCGGGTCCATAAATATTTTTTGAATGATTCCTTTTGAATTTGCATTTTTTGAAAAGTGTGTCTTTCAAGATCTGTTACAGTTCTTCAATTTTTGGAAAATTTTTGGAGACATTAGATCAATGAACCCCTAGCAAGAATTGCTAAAACCATCAAAACATCGGGCGACTCCCTCCCATCACATTGATAAATAACATTGATGCGCAAAAGACGCCATTTTGGAGATTTTTAAAAATAATACTGCGGCCATGTTATGTAAGTGTGCACAATTATGTTTTTCAAAAAGCAGGATCTTCAATGGCATTGAGATGTTTAAGGAGCCACGAAGCACTTGACTATTACAAGAAACAAAAAGAAGAAATAACACGTACCCTGTAAGCTGTGATAAGCTAAGTCTTCTTGAATATTCCTCTTGATGACTAAATCGCATTGATTTGCGTCGCAAAAATCCTCTAAACGATATTCCAGAGTTAAGCTTTTTCTTTTCAAATAGAATTTCGCCGATAATATCAGCCGCTTCTTCTCGTTCCAAGTCATCAACCTCGATCATTTTTATTGTAGGCACACTCAATTGATTCGTCATATTTACACAACACACTCTTGACGCTTTCTCACATTAAATTTTGCACAAACTTCTTCTAATTCAATTTTTTTTTTTTTCAAACCCCAACGAAGCACGTTTTTATAAATTTGAAAACAAAATAAATTTAGAATTCAAAAACATAAGCAAAAACAAAAATAAATTAATCATACACAAGATTTTAAATTTTAAATAAATTTACAAGCTGACTTTTTAATTTAACAGCAGGGTGACACATTTTCGCAGAGCACTCTACTTAATCAAATCTATTTTTTTTCCGAAGTCGATCCCATTCCTGTTATGCTTTTTGAGCGACTATCGCCATCCGGTTTCTTTCACTTTGAAGCTTTTAAAGAGGAAGACTGTTTCAATAACTGGACCAACCGAAATGAGGAATACTCTTAATGCCAAAAATGTTAAAAACGAGAAGAAGAAGAAAAAAAACAACAAAAAAATTTAATTGCATGGAAATAATGTATTTTTCCACAAAATGTCTATTTATATACTTTTCATAAACATTTTCAGAGTTGAGATGAAACCGCAGAAAAGAAGCAACAAAAAAAAAAAGATTTGTCTGCGGTGTGATGTGTGCACTCATTGATTTTGAAAAGGCATTTTATCGATTGGTATTGGGAATTTATTTGGGCATCATCAGTGTAAATTAAAATGTATGTCAAGTTTGAAAAATATTCGCCATAACAGGGTGTTGTGAGAAAATCAAATAAAGACTTCCTTGTTTTTAGGTGAAATCATTCTTTTCTTGATATTGCTTCGTCAATATGAGAACGAAAATTTATTTCGCCGTCGCAGAGAGCTCCTAAATCTCGGATAAGCTGCTTTATAACGGGTGATTTTTTAAGAGGTTTAGAACTTTTTTTTAAAAAAACACAAAAAATTCGAAAAAATGAATGAAATATTTATTTGAATCGATAGTTTGAACCTTGCAATTTAATGTTTAAAGATAATTTCATGCAAATGTTGACCGCGGCTGCGTCTCAGGTAGCCCTTCCGCTGAGTCCAATTTTGGAATACTCTTTCACACATATCGGCCGGTATCTCACGAATGAATGCATGGATGTTGGCTTCCAGTGCGTCAATCGAAGCGGGCTTGTCCCTATAGACATTAGCCTTGACATACCCCCACAAAAAATAGTCTAGCGGCCAATTGACCGGCCCGAAACGTGAAATTAACTGTTCACCAACTCGCCTCGCAATTGCGCCATTGTTTCGCATTGAACATTTCGAACCGAGCACGAATTTTGATAGTAAAATTCAATAATTTGCAAGCGTTGTTCATTTGTAAGACGATCCATGGTTAAATTGCAAACCAAACTGAAGCTGTTTGACAGTGACACAAGGTACTAAACACACGTCAGCTGTCAAAACCAGTGTTGCCAAAACCAAACCAGCTAAAAAATCACCCGTTAAATGTTCTGAAGATGATAGGACTTGGGGGAGGTTTATAACTTTTACGAGAAAAAGTTATTGCTTCGCATTTGGCAATGTTTAACTCAAAAAAGTTTTTAGAACACCAAAAAACCAATGAATCGAGGTGATTTTGAAGTTGGAGAGAGTCTCGATCGTGATGACTTTGAAAATTTTAGCGTCATCCGCGTAAAGTGGGATTGAAAAATATTGGATGATCTTTTCTACATCATTAATGGCAAGAATGAAAAAGGGAGGTCCAAGATGGCTGCCTTGGGGCACACCGGAGGTAGCCACAAAAGGAACTGAAAGAGTAGAACGGAAACAAACTCTATATTGGCGGTTATCCAAATATGAAGATATCCATTTGAGTAGGATAGGGCTGAATCCGAGGAAGGAAAGTTTAAAGAGGATTAAAGTGTGAGAAATTTTGTCGAAAGCTTTGCTAATCTGTGGTGATGACTTCTACTTCGTTTCTTTTTATCATCGCAGAGAGAGGGAAGGAAACAAACTCAACTAGATTAGTAGTTGTAGACCTTCCCTTACAGAAACCATGGTACTTGGAGGATATCATTGATTTGCACTGGAAATAAAGTATTTCATGCAGAATGCTTTCAAAAAGCTTAGGGATATGGGAGAGTTTAGCTATGGGTATATAGTTAATAATAATAAAAATAATAAGTCCGGAAAAACTCCACATGAAAGGCATAGTTTAAAAAGGTTAGTGATGGGAAGGGCTGAAGTGGAACAACATTTTTTAAGCAAAATGGCAGGAATGGCATCTGGACCTGGATTATACTCGTCTCTAATTTTGAGGAGACCATTAAGTTGACTGATTAAAGCTTAGATTAAAAGCATGCAGCGAAAACTTATGATCATTGCCAAAATTTTAATTAAGTTAGATAAAGCAATAATTCGAAGAATATAATATGTTTACATGTGTTGAAAGAAACAATATTTAAATGCATATAAACTTCCTTACCTACTAACTAAAATAAAAATAAATAGGGTGGCGCAAGAGAGCGAGGGGCCTTAGGGCCTATTCTCACAACCATGCCTTATGAGGGAATGGAGGGCCCCTACAATTTTCTGGCAGCTCCGAACGGCTAATCGAGAAAGCGCTTTTCATGGTAATGAATTTACTAACGGAGGACTTGCCAATTCCTCACGAAAGGCTATACCCGTGGAAAAATATTGTTGCCTCTGTTGAGATTCAAACCACAAACCTCTGGGTTAACACGCGGATATGCTAATCATCACGCCACGGGTACCACGTAGTAACCTACTTACTACTTAGAATGACAATATAATATATATATATATATTAAATGAAAAGATTAGTAAAATTTTCAACAATTAAAACACTTTTTATATTTCCTCAGATGTACATTTCAGAAGCAATGCTTCCATCGTCAGTGAGATCTCACTGACGATGGAAGCATTGCTTCTGAAATGTACATCTGAGGAAATATAAAAAGTGTTTTAATTGTTGAAAATTTTACTAATCTTTTCATTTATTAGATTAAAAAACACGTGGATTATCTCAACTGAAAAACTGATATATATATTGTGTTTACAGCTTAAACCCTTTCTTATTTTAAGATTTCAATCGCTGAAAGTCAGGTTAAATGATACGATCTTCTGACGATCTCGTTAACCATAGACAATAATCGTCTTAAAAGTTACGAGATGTGTTTTTACATTTTTTGCAATTTCAACACGCCAACGAAGCAAAATACTTTGCTATGCTGGTGAGTAAATTCACCAATCCTATATAATTCCTAATTTGTAATGTTGTAGCTTCTGTGGTTGTGAGGTTCAAATTCAAGTTTGTCTTTTGGTGCAAAGTCTCTGACATACCACTAAAAAAGCGACTTGAAAGCTGCAACCCTTGTTGACGGACAGGACAATTATATCAAGGTTTTAATTATGAAAGTACACTTAGGATCTTTGCCCAAAATTGAACAAATTAAACCGCGATAGTGCCAGTGTGGCATCCGCAGCGTGATGGTTAGCATGTCCACCTGCCAACCCAGAAATTCGAATTCAAGCAGAGGAAAAATATTTTCCCCGGTATCGCCTTTCGCGAGGAATTGGCAAGTCCTCGATAGTAAATTCATTGTCATGAAAGGCAATTTGTCAATTAACTGTTCGGAACCGGCAGAAAATTGTAGGTCCCCTCCATTCCCTCAAAAGGAATGGTTGTTAGAAATGCGCTAGGCCCAGGGGCTCCTCGCTCTGTTGTGCCAGCTTATTTATTTTATTTAGTTAAGTTCCAAAAAACTAAGTCTCAAATGGACAAGCACCCGAAAGTAACTCTTAAGAGTTAATATAGCAAAGACATTAGCATTAGCATTAGCATTAATTTTTATTGAACTTAGTATATTATATGTACAATTTGATTAGATCTACTTAAAGTTAACAATGTGGGTATTTATATGTTGTTGGCACAGAGGGGGCCTAACGTTCTTACATTGACTAAGATAAAAAAAAAAAATAATTAAAATTAATTGTTGCTGTGGTTGGTTAATTTCCTCGTCTGTCGTTTTCTTCTCTCGGATTGTTCAAGTCCGGTTGTCACTGTGTTTTGAAGGGGAGGGGTGAGGGTGGGAGGTTGGTGGCTCCTAGCCACGGTGGTATGCTGACCCTGGGTCAGCATAGAAGTTAATGTTCACTTCATCACTTGTAGGGATAAGATCCTCATCCAGAAGTTCCATTGCTAGAAGGTACCGCGGGCTGGGATGTCTTGGCTGGCTTATGATGTTCCTTATTAGGGGATTCGGGTGGTCGGTCATGTTTCGCAGACATCTACGGCTGGAGTCGATGAGGTACCTGTCTAGTTGTACTATTTTCGCTTCTTCGTAGATTCTCCTGTTGCTGACGTGCTTCCTTCGTGTCCTGTCATAATGTAGTCCTGTGCAGATCCGCAGAACTTCCGCTCGAGAACTGCCAGTTTGTTCATGTGGGTTTTTGTTGCCGAGTACCAAGTAGGGAAACAGTACGTGATCACAGGCCGAATGAGCTGCTTGTAGAGAAGTAGTTTCGTCTTCTGGCTCAGCCCGTTGTTCTTTCGCATTAGTGGATGGATGCGGTGAAAGGCGAAAGTTGGCTTTCCTTAGTACAGCAGCTGCATGCGGGTTGAACCTGTGTAATTCGTTGAACTGTACTCCCAGGTACTTCACATTGTTTTTGGCCGTTAGTTGAGTACCATCGAGTAAGGAGATCTTGGAACTTCTACACTTGTTGGCTGAGCGTCCTCTTGCGTACCCGGGTCATATTTTTTTTTTTTTTTTTTTTTTGCATCTCAGAGACTTAAGTGGTACTGAACTTAGAGCAAGCTCATTTGTACACACTTATCTACGCTCTTCATCATTAATGCAAGTGTTAGTGGTTAGTAAACAACGCCAACACAAGCACAAATAGAACGTATACGAGGAAAAAAATAAAAGACATTACAATTTTTACAAAAAAAAAAATTAAAAAAGTACATTAATAAATAGAACAAAATAAACTAGGGAAACATTATTAAACAAAAACTATACATAAATAAGAACAGAAATTAAATAACTATTACAAAATATCAAATAAAAGTCATGCAGGTGGCACACTGGTTCTTAGTTTTAATTTTAAAGTATTTTTACTTAAATTGAAATCGGAAGCAAAAGGATAGGAGTTAGATAACCTACTCATGCGAGCTAATGGCTCATGCATGCCATAGTTAGTTCTGTGATGGGAGCAATGTAAAAACTCTAAATTACGTAGTTGGTGAGATCCTCCACGATAGTTGAAACTAATGTGGGAAAGCAAGTCGGGGGCATCAGTTGAACCGGTTATTAATTGATGAAAAAAAACTAAATCATTGTTAATTCGTCTCTGTGAGAGGGTTTGAAGGTTTAATAGGCGAATACGATTTTCGTAAGGAGGTAAATTGAAAGGATCTTCCCAAGGAAGACCTTTGAGAGCGAAACGTATGAATCTGTGCTGTACTGCTTCGATTCGAGATTTATGAATATCATAAAATGGTGACCACACCTGAGACGCATATTCTAGATGCGGACGAACATAACACTTATATAAAGAGAGGGTGACGTAGGGGTCATTGAATTCCTTTGCCCATCGCTTAATAAAGCCAAGCATTGAATTCGATTTGTTAATAATGAGGTTGATGTGTTCATTAAACTCGAGGTTGGTACTAAATAGAACACCGAGGTCACGGAAACTAAAAACTTGAGATAGGGATTGTTGCGATAATGAATATTCTCCAATACTTGGCGATCTTTTGCGGGAGAAGGTCATACTTTGGCACTTAGAAGCGTTCAAACTAAGTCCGTTTTTAGAACACCATAGAACAAAACTGTCGATATCTTTTTGTAAGAAGTCTCGATCTGAAGCATTTTTGATGGTTTTAAAAATCTTCATATCATCAGCAAAGATTAAAATGTCACTATAGGAAATGCAAGAAATTACATCATTAATTGCAACAATGAAAAGTAAGGGACCAAGATGGCTTCCTTGTGGCACACCAGACAAAGCAATGAAAGGTTTTGATAAAACATTTCGAAATTTGACTTCATAAGACCTATTTTTTAGGTAGGAGCTAATCCAAGCAATAAATAATGGGGGAAATCCAAATGCTTTTAGTTTATATAGTATAATATTATGAGACAGTTGGTCAAACGCCTTAGAGAAATCAGTGTAAATGCAGTCAAGCTCGTTCCCACATTCAAGGGCGTTGGAACATTTATGATAAAAAGATAGAAGGTTGGTAGCCGTTGATCTTCTTTGCATAAATCCATGCTGCTGATGGCAGATGACATTCCTTGCAAAGAAGGATAGGCTTTCGCAGACTACTTGTTCAAATAGCTTGGGTATGCATGAAAGCTTTGAAATTGAAAGAAGGCGAACATAGGATCAGCAATGATGATTTCCACTCCTTATCGAGCTCATAATCCAAAGTTTTGTGGTTTTTGTAAGCATTGAATTTGAGCTGTGATATCCCCTACCACCTATAAGGTAGAAAGAAGAAGGGTCATGGAAGCGGAGCTGACACAACAGAAGTTTGTAGGCGAACATCGGAGCAATGATGATAAAATCCTCATCAAGCTCATAGCCTGAAGTTTTGTGTATTTTGTTAAAATTGAATGGGAGTTGTAATATCCCCACCACCGGTAAGTTAGTATGTAGTAATCCAGACTCATAAAATATAAACTTCAGATATGAACTATTAAGTTATGAGCATGACGATTTTTAGTTGCGGAAACAAATCTCCGGTATACACATTTGTTCAAACTCGCTGCGTTTTGATTTTTTAACCTCGAAACTCTCGCAACGTGACACAATCTATGCGCTACCCCACGAGCGAATTGATTGTGTCAAGCAGGCAACAGATAAGTTTTCGATTGTAAAGTGAAACTTACAATTTTTAATTTGCCAAACGATAATGAAAACCTTCGTCACATGATATCAAAAAAAGTTGTGATGTGAACAACAAACTAAAAGTAGTTTTTTCATTTGCTGCTGATTAGTTCTTTATAAGATTAGCTAAGCGTTTAAAAATAAGTCAAGTTTGAACCAACTCTTGAATCATATCTTACTTTCAATAGATCTTGATGGACTTAAATCTGATAGTACAAGTACTTTCCATCACAATCTTCAATAACAAAACAATAAGATTGTAAATATCATTTGATTGTTCTCTGTCCAATGACGCAGCATTTCAAGGAATTGTTTTTTGTAGCTCCGAAAAAATAAAGCCACAAGATTTTGTAGAGCCATACCTTTCTAAAGGCTTCTCATGTAAAACTATTTCAAAAATATTGCACCATCCCAAAACAACTACCCTCATAATAGAAATACAAACATTTATTTCCAGAACGATTTACTAGCTTTGGGAAAGTAAATATCTCACAATAAGTGGCATAAAGAAGGGCTATTAAACTTTTAGCTTTCCTTGTTAGTTGTTGGTGTTTTTAAAATTTTACAATTTTATTGCTAAAAACAAACAATTTTCTCTGATGGGGAAATCATTCTTATGTTCGACATTAACATGCTAAGATATAAACAAAATCACGGATGTACAAACAAATAAACGATGCGTAAAAACACTCAAAAGAGTTTCGGAAATACCTAGAGGTCATTGCGAATGTCTAGAGTCTAGACCTATCAATTGTTCGTGTTGAATGAACAGGGTGACTTGCATGAGATGTAACAAAAGCGGAGGGTTTGTAGGGACATAGAAAGAATTGTAACAGAAGATCTGTAAGGTATTTGTAGGTTTTAAGAAAACATGTTTTTCTTTTAAACAAGCTTTTTAAAATAAAGCGCAAAGACTTTGCAAGAAAATAATTTCAGGGTCTTTTAATACTGGGACCTGAGCCAACGGCAGTTCTCACTCCGCTGCAGGAAGGGATCTCAAAAGGACCGGACCCTCCAGATTGGGGGTTGTGCGTGGAGTTAACTACCCAAACACGGAAAAAAACAACAGCCTCGAAAATAATGATTTCAAAGTTGACGACCCAAGCAAACATAAAAAGGACAAAAACCTCCGAATCTGCAAGTGGAACGTAAGATCTCTGAAGGGATTACGTGCAGCTGGAGAACTAGCGAACGACTTAAGCTGCTGAAAAGCAGGCACAACCGCCACCCAAGATGTGCGATGAAGTGGGGCCGGGTATAAAGAAGATAGAAAACTGCGACATCTACGATGGCGACTGCTACAGACAACAGAAACGCGCTTTTTTGGGTGGGGATTTGTCGTCAGAAGATAAGGGATAAGGTTAATAGCCAGTTAATGAGCGTATAATGACCATCCTCATCAGGGCTAAATTCGCCAACACTAGCCTTATATGCGCCCGCACCCACGCCCCCACAGAAGAGAAAGACGACAATTCCAAAGACTGTTTCTACGAGCTCCTCGAAGAAACATATGAGCAGTGCCCTAGACACGACGTGAAAATCTTTTTTGGCAATATCAACACAAAACTAGGGAAGGAGGACATCTTTGGAACACAATCGCTAAGCATAGCCTCCACGACAAAACCTCCGAAAACGGATTGAGGCTAATCGATTTTGCTGCGGGGCTTAATTTTGTTGTAAGTAGTACACGCTTCCTGCATCTCAAAATTCATAAAGGCACATGGCGATCTCCAAATCAATCAACCGTCAACCAAATTGACCATGTTGCGAACGACGCAAAGAACTCTTCCAGTGTGTTAGATGTCCGAACTTTCCGAGGGGCCAACTTTGACTCGGACCACTACCTTGTTGTAGCCAAGGTACGAATGAGGATATCTTGTTCACGACCAGCACGAGCTATCGCTGTAAAGAGATATGACGTCGGAAAGCTACAATCGCAAGAGATTGCCAATGCCTTTTCCAATCGAGTGTCCCTTCAATTATCCTTGAATCCCATGCCGCCAGCATTAAACATTGGAGACCAGTGGCAGCAATGCCAAGAAGCCATCAGAACAACTGCCTTTGAGGTTATGGCTTTCACTCGGCCACCTGAAATACATGGTTTGCTGAGGAATGCAGGCAGGTTCGATTAAAAATTGCAGCCAAACAAAAAGCACGACAAATGTTGATGCAAAAGCGAACAAGGGCTGCCTAAGACCAATAGAACGAGACTAACAAGGATATAAGAAGAACACAGAATACTCAAAAAGAAAAGGAAGCAGCTCGAGAAAGCGCTCGTTTGAGGAAATTGAGATGTGCCATGACAGGAACGAGATTCAGAAGCAAAGCCCCGAACTGAAGCCTGTAAAGACCAGCAGCTATTGAGGATCTGGAAAGATCAAACTTCTGCAGACTGCTTAGATGCGATGAAGACACAAATTCCGCTGTCAGGCTGAATGCCCCATTCAAGTTGGACGATGATCTAGAATGCCGTCCTCAGGACCTAGAAGAAATTAAGTTTGCAATATGCAAATTTAAATCAAAAAGGACTGCAGGTGCAGATGCCCTTGATGCCGAACTTTTCAAGGCAGCTGGTAGACGGAACATGCACCAGGTGATCTGCATGATATGGTCGGAAGAAAGCATGCCCGATGAATGAAACCTCAGTATCGTATGCCCGATCCTAAAGAAGGTAGACCCTCACAGTTGCGCCAATTATAGAGGAATAAGCCTCCTTAACGTCGCGTATAAGATTTTGTCTGTTGTAATATGTGAACGTCTGAAACCCCACGCCAACAACTTGACGGGTCCTTATCATTGTCGTTTTAGACCAAATTTTCACATTACGGCAGATCTTGGAAAAAACCTGAAAAAAGCGTGATGTCATAGGTGCTTTTGTGAGTATTGAAACAAAACGGCAAAAACGGGTTTGATGGTTAATGAGGGCAAAACGAAGTATATGCTGTCATCAAACAGGGACACAGAACATCGACGAATTGGACAAAGCTTCACAATACACAGACATAACTTCGAGGTAGTACAGGACTCCGTCTACAGACACGGAAAACAACATCAGTGCGGAGATTAAACGGAGAATAAGTCTGGCCAACCGTTGCTTTTTGGGGTTAAGAAGGAAATTGAGAAGCAAAACCCTCTCCAGAAAAACCAAGGTAACCTTGTATAAGACCTTGATCATCCCAGTCCTGCTTTACGGCGCGGAAGTATGGACCTTATCGAAAGCGGATGAGGAAACCCTTGGCCGTTTCGAAAGAAAAATTCTCCTTGACCTTTGGTCCCGTATGCGAAGACAATGTGTGGAGAAGAAGATACAACAACGAGCTGTATGAGCTGTACCGCGACATTGGCTTAGCCAGAAGAGTACGCATCGCGAGGCTGCCATGATTGGGCCATTGAGTGCGGGTGGAAATCAGCACTCTGGATCGACGGTTGGGAAATCGCGGAAGGGGATGACCTCGTCTTAGGTGGCGCAATCAAGTGGAAGAAGACCTCAACCGACTTAGAGTGCGAAACTGGAGAGAGCTCGCCCGAAATCGAAGTCGTTATAGAATAATGTTGGTTGAGGCCCAGGTTCACCCCGAACTGTAATGCCTACCAAGGTAAGTAAGTAACTCTTGCCAACCGTTGCTTCTTTGGATTAAGAAGGTAATTGAAAAAACAAAGCCCTCTCCAAAATCTGGAAGTAGTTTTTAACCGAACTCTAACTCGGAATGAATGAATGGTTTGGGGTATTTGCGAATTGCACTTCGACCTTGTAGATCTATTCTGCCCCAGCTTCTTAAGCGATATTCCTAATTGTTTTAGTCTCTTTGATGCAACCAAAGATCTGGGTTAGGTTTAGGGACCTAAGCTACCTTTCTTCTAGGTAGTATGATTGAAGGCACTTTTTCTTCGGTGTTTGAGAATTTCGCAGTCTCCTAGGATGTGATCCGCAGATTTTTCCTGTTAGTTACAGTATCTGCATGGATCATCACTCTCTGTGCTTAGTATTTTGATATGTATCCCTAGATTGCAATGTCCAGATATAGAAACCCATAGCTAGCATTCTTACATTGTTCCTACTTAGGTTAATAGCGTCTTTGGATCGTTTTGAGTTGCAATTGCCAAGTCGAAGCTTGGCTTGACGCATTTTCGGCAGCTTATTCCAGTGTTTATTTCGGTTGTCTTTCTCTGTTTTTTTTAATTTCGTCCATGATGTGGCTCTATGTTTTGTCTGACTTGGACTAACCATGCAAACTCTATGGTTTTCTACACTTTGGACTTACGGTTGTGAAATCTTCTTTTACCTTGATCAAAAAAAAAGAAACTAATTATACTCGGCAGTTGGATAAGTTTAAGGATACTGGCTCTTTGACAGAATCTCACAACATTCATTCATCACACTTTTTGAGAATGTCGTTTAAAAACCTCTTGAAATTTCAAACTTCAGTCATATTTTCGGGTATACTATTATCTCATCAGTTCGTCTATGAAAATGGACACTTTCCAGTAGTATCCGTAGCGTGATAATTAGCATGTCTGCCTGTTGACCCAACGGTTCGTGGTTCGAATCCCAACGGAGGCAAAAATGTTTTTCCACGGGTATCGCCTGTCACGAGGAATTGGCAAGTCCTCACTTAGTAAATTCATTTCCATGAAAAGCGCTTTCTCAATTAGCTGTTGGGAACCGGTAGAAAATTGTAAGTAACCACCATTCCCTCACAAGGCATGGTTGTGAAAATAGCGCTAGGCTCTGAGGCTACTCGCTCTGTTGCGCCACCCTTCTTATTTATTTATTCATTTAATCATTACCTCATCAACCCACTGAACTTTATAAAAAAAAACTAGCAAACCCGGCGAACTCCGTTTCGCCACCAGATGGCTTCGTTTTTTGTAACATTAAACTCACGGCAACTATAAACCTCACGGAGCCCGCGACCTTTCCAACGAATGCAAAACCGTTCAAATCGGTTCGTGCGTTCTGGAGTTATAGGTATAGCGTCAGGAAAGAAAACCCGACTTATTTTTATATTATAGATACAATTTTTAAATTCTTATAGATCGTGTCTCTTATTGATCCCCCACTTTGAAAACCTTAACTCCGAACAACAGCTTTTCGTAAACTCAACGCGTTTATGAATTTCCTTACTCATTCAAAACACAACAAGCACAGCACAAATTAAAACCCAACTTAAACCTCATTTTAACCATCATTCACTTCAAATAAATGAAGTGTATATTAGGTTCGTTCGTTGAACTTTCCCCAGAGTTGACCCAGGTTTTCTTGACAACCTATGAGTTGTCCAAAAAACCTGGGGCCGGATTCTATAAAAAGCGAAACGAAAGCGATCAAACGTTTTTCAATAGGAAAGACATTGCAAATCGTTCTCACACACGAAAACGTTTGTTCGCTTTTTACTTACAGAATGTCACCTCTGGGTTTTCCAGTCCTCAAAAAACGCTAAACCACAAATCACCACACATCCCTGTCATTAAAAATAAAATACATGCCATTTGACTGCCCTCAACTCGCCTCAACAAAAAGCTTCGGCGAGTTGATGGATAACCTAGGTTAACCCTAGGGCTCAAAAAACACTCAATTTGACATTCAGGGCGACTTTAGGTTTCTCAAAAAACGCGACCCTAGGGCTTCAACGAACAAACCTATTATGTACGTTCAAAATAATGTTTTAAAATTCTTGAAAGCCGCTGTACTTAACTTTGGAGAATACGATCAAAAGTTTGAAGTCCCTAATACCTTTGGCCAAGGCTGTAAGAATCTACAGCTTGAACCACCTTTAATAAGACCTGACTGAATTGATAGAAAAAAATCATCAAAATATGCCTGATATCTACCGATATTTCAAATAAAAGATAAGTAGAGCTTCAAAACTTTTGTTTTGTTTTAACTTGAGTCTTCTTTAATCAGAAACCAAGTTATCAGTTAGTGATTATCTACCTTTGTAATCAAATGATTATCGAAATCACGTACATTTTGGCACCTTAACTTTCAAAAATAATTAAAACGTTCTTAGGTAGGTATTCAGAAAACAAAACAAAAACAGAGATATTCAGTGAACAAACAGTGTTTTAATTTTGCTAACATTATTTGTTGATCAAACAAAGCTGTTCGTTTGAATGAAACACTGCAAAGAACTGTACAAGAAGAATTTCCATATTAATCATCGCCATATCACCATCACATCAGTGTACAGTTTGAAAAATCATCAACGTTGCAAGTAGTTGAACATAAAATTAATTGAAATATCAACACATCAACCAAGCACCTTCTTCAGTATAAAATTGAAGAAAAGGTTAGGTTTTCGGGCGTAAAATAAATCGAACTCTTTCCAAATTTTTCCTATTGAATACGACGCGACGTCTAAAAAATAGTGATTTTGCTAGCAGGTGACAATTGAAAGCGATTTATGAATATTTTCAAAAATTCTAGTCATTTATGAAAAATGGATCGAAAATGCACTTGAAATCTTCTTCATCAGGTGGATATTTTAGAAATCAAAAATTCTCGACGATATGTTTTGACTCCCAAATGCAACGGCCGCTTGATTCATCACTCATCCTCTTAAAAGCACCAATTAAAATTTTGAACAAGAACATTTTAATTGAGTTAGCGTTGACAATCTGCCATTAAATTATAAACTTAACAAAACGTAATTGCATGACTTGACGAACTAAAATTTTCACGCTTATTCACAAAACAATCTTTAAAGATCCTCACACCGATAGCGGCAATTTGCTCACTCATATTCACTTGTTTGAGAACATTTTGTGTTTCTTATAGAAATAAGGACAAACAGGGACTTTTCTTTATGTATACAAACCTTGTGAGTTGCGCCAAGCTGAATTTCCTTGAATTGGAATCATCCGAACTATGTGATACATTTCGAAGTCGACTGAATCTGTTCAGTGTTATCCCCGGACTTGTATTTGTTTTTTCTGAGGGAAGACTCCCCACACTATCCACAGGTTCACCATTTGCTTTCTGACCGTTTTTATTAACTACACTGACATTAAACCGATCGGTCATTATTTCGCACAAAATTGACACTTAAATCACAAAAAAACACTAAAATCTTTGGCACATTGCCTCAAAACAGAAGATCTTTTGAATTAATTAATTAAAAATTTCACTATTTATCGACTAACCCGATTCAAAACTTATTTGAAAAAACGATCGTTCTTATCATCGTCTTACATACTACCAACCAACACGGAGGGAGTCAGAACGTAACTTCAATACCCAACGAATGTTGGGTCGCGATTAAGCATTGGCTCACCCAACGCAGATACTTTTATCGCGTCGCGGTATTGTGGAAAGTATCTCTTGAGATTCACCAACGCATGTAATATGAACTGTTTAAGGGACTACGTGTGAATTATTTTATTTATTTTTCTTTTTGTCAAAGCGTATAAGTTCTTTAATTACGATATCGAAGTTAAGTGCTTGACTATTGGTGATGTTCTTGAGAGGCTCGACGCGGTGTTAACGAGTCTTAGGCAGAACAATACTGATTCGGTAGTAAAGAATCGCGGTTGTATGAAGTTCTAAGTAAGGCCATTCATTCTCACAAAATTGGTAAAATTCAATCATCAGGGCCGTAGTTGACGAAAATAGTGATGTGGGCGCTACCGAAATGCTTGTTTTTGATCTAAAACGGTGAATGTTGTGTTTTTCCGAGTTGTTTCTTCTCTTCTCAGGAATAATTAATGGCATCGAATTGACCGGCATCCAATGCAGATTTTCTTTCATAACTTTGTGTAATGATTTCAGCTGTGTAAGAAAAAAGGAAGAAAGTTCCAGAAGCAATAATTTGTTAAATTATGAAGTCATTATTTTGTTACCGCTGGCGTTGTAGATTAAATTGAATAGTTTTTTTCTGGGGTAGTTTTCAACAGAGAATCCCTGAACCCCGGTTGTTCCTGAAACCAACAGAAGTAGTCCACGAGTTCAAAGTAAAATGGTAGATGGTATTTTTTAAATTTGCTAAAATACAAAATTTTCTTTAGAAAAAAAGTTGTTTTTCCGTAAAATCTAAACCAACCTCACTTTTTTCGGATTTTCGTGTATGATGCTGTGATCTATTTTGAAATATTGTTATTTTGGTCGTGCAATGGCGCAATGCATTTTATTTTTCCCATTATTGATGTTCTCTCATCATGGTAGTTGCTTAACTTCCTGTTCCAAGTCAAGCTGGTGTTGCAGACAAAATCACAGCCCTGCATTTATGCCGTTCGAAATTACGGTTGGCTTGTCATCGGTCTTACCTCTGGTTTAATATGTTTTGTTACTACTTTTATGTTCGTTTGGGGTTTCGTTTTTGAAATTTGATAAAAAAAAAGAGCAGGGGCCTGTAACACAAAACTAGAAGTAGGTACTTTTAATAAAAGTGAATTTTATGACAAGTGTAAGAAATTTCTGTAACACAAGGCTTCAAGTTTGCTTGATTTTTTACAAGTTAAATGGACCTAACTCTTCAAGTGGCTCTTGAGTTGTGGACTTGTAGCTTTGTGTAACAGGTCCTTGAAGTCAAGGTGAATTAAGACAATTGTAAGAAATTTCTGTAACACAAGGCTTCTTTGCTTGATCTTTTACAAGTGGCTCTTGATTATTGTAGCTTTTTATTATAGACCTTAGGAGTCATACGGTCATGACAACCTTTATAATGTTAAAGAACGAGCATTTATAAGAAAACAGGAGAGGATTTAATAGGAGACACAAACGCATTTGAATTTTTGTAGGGGACAACAGAGTCTGGTAAAGCATTCCACATAAGGGTAGTGCCACTAAAAAATGAACATCTATACTCTAGACTGTACGTCTGAAGTAGGGTTCAAGTCGAAACTGGTGGGCATTCCTAGCGAGGTGGGTGTTGTGGTTAAATTATATTTGGGGAGGAATGTAAATGGCTATTTTACTAGAGCACTGTTAGTGAAAAAAGCGACAAAAGAGAGTGAGACAGATAACGTTTAAGCGATGTTCAAGAGAATCAATCGATTCTACGATTGAACTAACACCTTATCAGTTTTAACGTTGTATTTTGTACCCTATCAAGTAGACGCAGCGATGTTTGAGAAACACCTGACCAGATATGGGAGTTATACTCCAGTTTCGGACGAATGAAGGCCTTATAAATTGTAGCCAGATCAAAAGGGGTGAAGAACTTCCTGCATCGTCTCAAGAAACCTAAGAGTCTAGTTGCGTTTTTGGCGACTTCAAATATGTGGTCATTCCAAACGAAGATCATCGTCATGTCAGAATTCAATAAGCTTATCATACGCAACCGTTCCAGTTCCACATCCGAAGAGCAGGGACGTGAATTTGGAAACGAATATGAAAAGCTGAGGGTCGAGTCGTCAGCAAAACAGTTAAGCGGATTAGAAGTTTCAGACAAGAGATCATTAATGAAAATGAGAAAGAGAGTTGGAGACAAAACGGAGCCCTGGGGCACACCAGCATTTATGAAGTGGGTATTAGCCTTGAAACCATTCAACACAACTTGTATTGAACGGTCGGAAAGTTAGTTTCTAATCCAACGAAGAAGAGACTCATCGATACCAAAAGCACGCATTTTCGATAAAAGAGCCTGATGCCAAACTCTATCAAATGCTTTAGAAATATCAAGCGCAATAATCTTACTTTGTACAAAATAGTGTTCCATCTTTTGGTGAGATTTGGCATCAAATCACCAGTGGAACTTTTGCTACGAAAGCCGTACTGTCGGTTATTAAGAAGCTTTCGTTCTTCAAGATACTTCATGATTTGACGGTTTATCAACGTCTCCATGGCTTTGAAAAGAAAGAACGTTAGTACAATTGGACGGTAATTGGAAGAAGAGGAAGATTCGTCTTTTTTAGGGACGGGCTAGACAAATGCAGTTTTCCATCTGCTAGGGAAGCGCCCGGAAGAATAGAATGGATAGAAAAGCTTACGCAGCGGGTATGCTAGCGTAGAAGAATACCTTATCAAATTAAAGAAAACCATCTGAAATTTATGAATATTGAAATCTTTGAGAACTCTCGCTGCCGAGAGATCACGAAAAAATATTTGCTTCATCACCGAATTCACAGACTCAAGCTCAGGTGAAGCCAATATGCTCCAAGTTAGCCGCAAATTAAGCTGACTGCAAATTGGGTTTGTTGACGGAGTTGAAGAAGAACGTTGGGACTGATGATGTGTTCGAGTTCTTAATGTTCTTAATGAAAGACCAAAAGTTGTTGCTTCCTTTTGTTTACAACAGTAATTTGTGTCCGCGTAGTTGACAGAACACTTTGGCCTTTTTACGGTCTAGAGTCAGTTCTTTCGTTGAACTTTACCCAGGGTTGAACCAGGATTTCTTGACAACCCTATGAGTTGTCAAAAAAAAAGCTGGATTTTTGGTTCTCAAAAATGTTAAGCCACGAAATCACAACACATCTCTGTCATTTGAAGAAAAATACATGTCATTTGACGGCCACGTCAAAGGGCTACTTTAGAGTAAGTTGAGGGCAAATCAAAACCAACTCAGTTTGACATTCGCGGCAAGTTAGGTTTTTTTAAAAGCTCGAACAAACCTATAATCCGCCTAGTGAACAAACATTTCGTTCAGTTATTGATCATTTTCACATCAATTTAGTCTTCTCGATTTAAAATCATCAAGAAAACCAAAGAAATGTGCCTTCACATACTGGTAAGCGGCATCATGGAGCCTTACTTTTTTCGAAATTTGGAAGGACCTCCTGATGCAGTGAATGCCGATCGCTTTAGCCCCAGGCCGACTGGTTTTTTGTTTCAAAAACTTAATCAGCTAAACATCAACAACATTGAAATGGTTGGGATGTATGCCTATTCCGTGAGAGTTCGAGGTTCGAATCCATGAAACAAGAGGCATCACCATTCACGAGGAACTGGCAAGACTACCGAGAGGAACTACACTGCCATGAGCACAGAGAAGAATTAAAGAGTCAACTGTGGCAAGGTAGTATCATTTTGTCCGCAAGCATTGTGTACATGAATTATAGTAAAATTATGTAAACTTTTGGATTGGTGGCGAACCTAGTTACTCCGGTCCAACTAAGCAGTATCCTTGCCAAGCTATTGGTTTTATCATTGATTGTAAAAAAAAAAAACGATTTCTGCGCTACCGGTCCATAAGATACTATAGTTTCTGTAAACAACTAGACCGGAAACCCTTGTGTCCATTTTGTTATCGGTTGGTTTAAAATAAATTTAAAAATACGAATGAGTTTTCAATATTTTTGGGCTTGCAACAGTGGAGAATGCTAAAAGCTTCATTCAAAACTACTACAATAAACTTTATTTACCATTAAAATGTAAAATTAAGTTAAAAAGGTGGAAGTAATGAAACACAATTCCAGCCGGATATAGATGTTGATTAAAAGAAAACGCTTTCTTTGATTACACATATTTGAGGGTTTTTCAGGCAAAAGGGGGTACGAGTTGATTCTCCGTATTATCTACTCTGTGGCCATAAGAAGCGATTTCTCAATTCGAAATCGGCATAACACTACAGGTCAATGAAATGCGCTTACTCAGGCTCAGGCACCAGGAACCTTGAGCTTTGTTGCGCCACTCCATTTATTTGTTTATTTGTATAAAGAGAGATGAAGAATAGTGCAGTAAGTTTGAATGTTGCGGTAGATGCTACCAAAAACACTTTGATTTCTCCTCCTTTTTCGTTGAAGGCGCTATGAGCATTAAGATTTCAAAAGCTTTACAAGTCTTACCTTTTCGCTCATGTTTGACCTACTTTTGTTCGCTGCTGCTCCCATGATCTGTTACTATCGCCGTTATAATAAAACCCGGCAGTAAACGGTGGAAACTAGAAAGAAATTCTACGAAATTCAAAGAATTGAGCAGGTTTTTGATTCGAATTCCACCGTTTCTCGATCGATGTTATCGATGCAATTGTTGCAGGGATACTAGTCGCGATCAAGTTGGAACTACATGATATGATGCAGAACATACGGCTTCCTCCGAATTTTAAATTTTAACATTTTAAATTCCAATACAAACTTAGCCAATCGTGAGCTATTTTGGGGAACATAGTTTTTTTTTGACGTGAAAGCTTTGTTACCGATCATTCCTGGTGCTTGGCTTTTATACTGGAGCATCATCATCTCAGCTGCCGGTATCTAATTCTTTGGATATTGTGAAACACAAGTGAGCACTAAACGCAGTACCGCTATACTGTAGAGTATTTCCTTAAGCTTACGGAATACAAGTGGAATAATTGCATATTTCGGAAAGAAAACCGTAACTATGCAAGAAACAATTATAATCTTGAACGAGTTCCTGGAAAAACCTTTACAAATTTGTATATCAACTCTACAAGTATAGAACTCTACAGAATATCATTAACTTTTAAATTTTTTTAACTAAGTAATAAAAAAAAAACTTAATAATAACAATAAAAATAAAAAAATAAAAACTATTTATATTTATATTTAAATGTTTATTGAATGAAATTGCTAACCGAGCTGACGGCAATGCCATAGCTTTAAATTCATTTATTGTATTATAAACCAACTATGGAAAAACAAATAAAAATGAATTACTTACTTACTCACTTACTTACTTACTTATGTACTTACTTACTTTCTTACTTACTTACTTACTTACTTACTAACTTACTTACTTACTTACTTACAAGTGGAAGAAGACATCAACCGACTTAGAGCTCAAAACTGAAGCGAGATCGCCCGAAATCGAAGTCGTTGTGGAAAGATGTTGGTTGAGGCTCAGGTTCATTCCGAACTGTAATGCCCACCTAAGTGAGTATGCTGTGGAACACCTTTTCATCATAGCAGACCTCGGAGTTTTCCCCTTTTCTCCTCAATAAAAGCCGGTGATAAACGGTAGAAAATAGAAGTTCCATGAATTTAATAGGATTTCGTTCCGGTTCTCACTGTTTCGCAATCGATGTTATCGATGTGATAGTTACAGAACAGGTGTAGTGATGAATGATATCGTTATCACTACTATCGATCATAGATTGCAGATATTTACGCTTTTCTCACTATAAAAACACATTTCCATTTAAATGAATACCTGGAGTAGACATGTCTGGATAAGCAAATAGGCAACACCATGTACCCACTCTATATGTTTTCGGAATAGTACAATATCAACTTTCTTCTAAAACCCAAGCTTTGAGCAGAGAAACTTACTTAGACTTCAATTGACCAAAAGTTATCGGAGCTAGCATGTCTTCGAGGCTCTATCTAACACAGTTTCTGAATACTATAGGACTGTTGCTCAGATAGGTCAGGTGCGGTTCGTACACAATCATTCGGGAATTGTTTAATCGTTGGCTTTTACAATTCAGTTCTAGAATAGAAGAGTGATCGGCTTACACTCTATTGATTTACCTTTAAGCAAGTCAATTGATCTTTTGATTGGAAGTCTGTGGAAATCCTTTGCTGGCCTTCTGTTAAAAGCTATCGAAATGCTCTTGGAAATACTTGAATGGCAATATATTGCTATTTTATGGTCGTTCTTTGTCGATGCTGAAGTGTACTCTTCGTTCTTAAGGGGCTCGGCTAGTTTCTCATTTTCAAAAAATCGATTTTTTTTTTCATTTTTCGATAGGTAAACATCTCAAAATATTGAAATGATATCTTGGATATTTTTGAAACGGCAGATTATAGAAGAGAAGCATCTCGGGTGCTCGAACTCCACCCATCCCAACGATGCGGGGCGCCCGACAGCTGCCTCGTCCTTAATGTCCCACAATTCCTTGTATTGCCTGCGGCTTAGATTTTTGAATGCTCAAGGACATCTAGATCCTTTGTACTCCCTTCCTGTTAGTTGAATCGAAAACTGCTCTGAAAACTTTAAACGCTTTTTTCTCAAAACTGCATTTTTCAAATTTGCCGCAGCTGTAACTCACGCAAATCTTAACTGCATACTCTCCATATGTTTTTACATACAGCCATCTACAACTTTTACGATCGGATGAAAATTGTAAATTCGGCAGCCATCGAAAGACTTTTGACAAAATTTGGACCTCTTTTTTTAAATTGCGGCCATTTTGTCAATTTCCAATTTTTCACTCCAATTATAGATGGCTGTATGGGGAAAAGGGTCTACTTTAACGCCATTTTTTTATTTTCTTGTTACAGGTACCAGAAAAATTCAAAAAAATGCGGCAAATTGACGTCTTCTAATTTCAAGGAGTTAAAGCTATGGTCCATATCTCTCTTGGTTTTCAATATTTTAACCCGAAATTTCCTGACTGTTTACATGAATATATGTATAATAAACTCCTAAGATTACAGAATATTTGAAGCTATAGTTTTTTTCACGCCTTCAAAAAATCACTTCCATTTGTGCTCGAGAAACTAGCCGAGCCCCTTAAGGAATCTAACAAGTAAAAGCTTCAGGTGGCTACCGTTTTTGCCCTCATTTGTTTCTGAGACTTTCAGTAAAACTCATTGGCTTACACTTTTGCTCATTTTCGTCAAAAATTTATTTCTGAATCAGTAAAACGTATAACTTTCTATTCAAAACAGCCAGGGCCCTCCATAAACAACAAAATTAATCCGACCCCGTTGCTGGGACCTCAAAACTGTCACTACAGGTTTTGGCTATTTAAAACAATTCCGTATTGACGTAGTCTAATCTGATCGTTAGCTATCGTTAGGGATAGATTAGTTTGATTCTATTTTGTGTTCGAAAACACTTAGGTATCAAAGGCAGGTGGGGAGTACATTATTCCAAACGAAGCTACGAGTATCTCAAATATTATTTCAAAGTGCTTAGATATGTGTGGGAAAGTTTGATAATATGATTAGTGTGGTCGTGTGATTTTGTCAGTTGGAAATTTAAAATTGACAATTTATGGTGAGCATATTGTTCATGCCGATATCATCAAATACAAATTCATATTTGCATAGCATCACAAGTTCAGTGGGTAATTTATTCGACTTACCTAATTAAGGCTGATTAATATCGGATAAGACTAGGAATAATCTGTAAAGAAATTATCAAACTTTCCCGGAGTGTCTCTATAATTATCATCCATAGAAGATCAAAACAAAAGCTTTGCTGATAATTTAATTGGCGCACTCAACTCTCATAGTGGATTTGAAAAATTGACTAATAAATTGGGAAGGAAGCCGCACTCAGTGCTTTGTTTAGGGTGGATTTTACTAGCTTAATGCTGAGTATTGGTGTTGTTAAAGAATTTGAACTCGTGGTTTTAATTGATCCTGCTATTTCGTTACGCACAAAAGTTTAAGAGTTTTGAAATGGTACGGTTTAGTGAGAGTTGATCACAGGTTCTTTCTTGGAACAACTGGACAGATCTTTAAAATTTTTTCATTCAAAGCTGCAGTGCATTGACCCCAAACTGTTATATTTCGAAAAAACACTCATATTTTACAAATTGAAAATTACATCCACCAATCAGCCCTTTGTTGGGTAAGTTAGTAAATATGATAGCTGATAGCTACTATCTGCAATTCGGAAGTAGGCGCATTCAGTTGGTTGCAACTCGGTTTGTACTCGTTTATCCTGATGGACCTAGTTTCAACAAGTTAATTACGTTAAGTGCTGGTCTTTAACTTTTTTATCTTTTGTTTGGATGTGTTTTCCTAATGATACTTCACATTTATCTTGAATACGCTTAAATTTATTATTTCAACATCATGTTATAGACGATTTCTTATCAATGATTTTATTTGTTTCCAATTAAAAGTTAGTACGAAATGGGCTGTGAAAGCCATTCAAAACTAGAATCTTTTGTCACTTAGAATTTGTATATTTTATGTCACAGTTGAAGGCTCTAACGAATAAAGGACAAAGACCTACACGTGGAATGTACGATTACATGCAGACGGATTATCAACGGAAGCCCTTGATGGTGTAAAGCAAACCTTACCTATGCGTGGCATGAGCCAGGCATATAGAAGATGAAAAACTTTGACATCTACTATGTCTGGCTACTATGCAACCGACAGCAGAAATAACATTTATTTGGGTGCGAATTTGTAGTCAAAGACAGGATCCGGGATAAGGTTACTAGCCAGGGCTGATTCACTCAATTGAAAAGAGAAACTATAATAGGAAAGACTGTGCCTACGAGCTCCTCGTAGAAATCAAGCAATGCCTTAGATATGACTTGAAAGTTGTCTTAGGCGAAAGTAAGGCATACCATCGGTAAGCACAGCCTGCATGACCAAAACTTGTGAAAACGGACTGATAGATTTTGCTGCAGGGCCAAATGCTGTCCCGCTTCTCAAAATTTATAAAGGTACCTACATAACGATCGCCGATCAATTCAACCGTCCAATAATTTTACCGTGTTGCCAGATTGACGCAAGAAAATCTTCCAGTGTTATAAGTTTACGAACTTTCCGAGGGGTGAACTTTTATTAGGACAACTACCTGTAGTAGTTGTTGAAGTGCCAGCAATACCAACAAGGCAGCTGAACATCAGTTGGAAAGACTGACGGCTGATCTGCATGATACGGTCGGAAGAAAGAATGGCCCATGAATAGAACCTCGGTTTCGTATGCCCATCCTAAAAAAAGGGAAACCCTCACAACTGCGCCAATTGTAGAGGGATAAGCCTCCTTAAAGTCGCTTATAAGATCTTGTCTGCTGTGATATGTGAACGTCTGAAACCCCACCTCAATAACTTGATAGGTCCTTATCATTGTCGTTTTAGACCAAATTTTCACATTACGGCAGATCTTGGAAAAAACCTGGGAATATAATGTCGATCACGATATACACCATTTTTTATCGATTTCAAGGCCGCGCATGTATATTTGCAGAGACGAGCTGTACAGAGCCATGTCTAGTTTCGGCATCCCTGCGAAACTCGTACGACAATGCAGGATGACTTTGAAGAATTCACGATGCTCCGACTCCGTCAAGGTCGGTAGAGAGCTCACCGAGGCCTTTGATGTTGTTGTCATGCGATTTCTTCAACAGAAACTAGAAAAGATTGTACAAAACTCAAACGCCAACACTAGACGAACAACATTTCAAAAGTCTGTACGGTTACTCGCTTACGCAGACGAAACTGACGTTTCCTGGAAGAAAGAAGAGTTTTTGCGAGCCTTTAAATATAAGCGGCAAAATGTGTACAAGGGTTGATGAGGATAAAACAAAGTATATGTTGTAATCGAACAAGGACACCGAAAGCCGACGCGACGTATTGGACAAAACGTCACAATAGACAGACATAACTTCGAGGTAGTAGGATAGGTAACTAGGATCCGTTATAGACACGAAAAACCACATCAGTGCGGAGATCAAACGGAAAATAACTCTTGCCAACCGTTGCTTCTGTGGGTTAAGAAAAACCAAGGAAACCATTTATAAGACCTTGATCATCCCAGTCCTGATCAGATACTCCGAATGATCTTTGGTCCCGTATGCGAAAACAATGAGTGGAGAAGATGAAACATGAAACAACAATGAGCATTATGAGCTGTACAGCAAAATGAGCATAACTATAGAAGAGCACATATCGCAAGACTACGATGGCTGGGACAGGTAGAGCTGATGGACATCAACGCTCCTTCTCGACGTGTTTTTAAAAGAACATTGCAGGAAATCACGGAAGAGAGATTGCCTAAGGTGGCGCAATCAAATGGTAGAAGTTCTCAACCTACTAAGGGTGCAAAATTGGGAAAAATAAAAAAAAAATATAGAGTGACGCAACAGAACGGAGAGCTCTAGAGCCTAGCTCATTTCTCACAACCATGTCTTGTAAGGAATGGAGGTGAATCACAATTTTCTGCCGATTCCGAACTAATCAAAAAAGCGCATTGCAATGAATTTACCATCGGAGGACTTGCAAATTCTTCGCAAAGGGCGATACCCGTAGGAAAACATTTTTGCTTCTGTTGGGATCCGAACCACTAGCCTCCCGCTTCACAGGAAGACATGATAACCATACGACACGAATATCAGTAATTTATGGCCAGATATTTTATTGATTTTTGTTTTTCGTATGGGATTCTAACCAAACCATCTGCGTAACAGGCAGACATGCTAATATATGGTTTAGGCCCAGGTTTACCCCGCTCGGTTTAGACCTGTGTAAGTAAGTAAGCTTATCACATTTGATCTGCCTGGGTCCTCAGTGAGGTTTTCAATCAACGATTGGATCTGCAAGAGCGCAATTCGAATTATTAAAGGAAATATTCGATGAACGCATAATTTCGCGGAATGGACCTGTCAATTGGCCACCAAGATCGTGTGATTTGACACCATTGGACTATTTTCTTGGGGGATATGTGAAGTCGTCTACGTCAACAAACCAGAAACATTAAGGGGCTTGGAAACCAATATTCGCGGCGTTACTGTCGACATACGGCCTCAAATGCTCGAAAAATTGGTTCAAAATTGAACCTCTAGACTTGGCTTTATTCGAGCCGGCCACGGCAGATACATGCCCGAAATCAAATTTAAACATTAATGGCATACAATTATCCTTCCAATAAAGCGAAATTGATGGACATTAAAACGATTTTCTTCTGTTTTATTTCAATTCGAAGCTTTATATCTCTAAAAAAAAACACCTTTTACAAGGCCAATTAACTTCCACATTTCAACAGTGCTTACTCATTAGTTAAGAATTTTCATTCCCAAGTTGAGCAAAATCTAAAGTCTTAAGTCTTAATAGTCTAAGAGCTGGAAGCAAATTTTTGGAGTGGAGTGATAACCAAAAATAATGCACATGTATGTGTAGATAGACGCACCATTATATCAGATTCAACCGTCTGGCAGGTTTCTTTTTCAGCCGGGGGCGGGGGTGGGCGTTCGAAAATGGTAATTTTTCAGATTTTGAGGTCGGAGTGATAACCACATAAATGATACATCAAAAAATCAGAAAAATTCCCCTGATTACAAAAAACTCGGTCCCAGACGATTTGGTTTCAGCCTACTGCTTGCCAGACGCATTTTAACACTTTTCAAGTGCATTTTTCAGCTTAAAGCACTAATAACTTTTTCCCCATAACATATAACCAAGAAAGTGGTACACCAAAAAATAAAAAAAGTTACCCTGATTTCAAAAAAGTGTGTCTTAGACGATTTGGTTTCAGTCTACTGCTTGCCAGACGCTCTTTAACATTTTAGTAAAATGCATTTTTATACTTAAAGTACTGATAACTTTTTTCCTGTCACATATAACCAAGAAAGTGGTATGCCAAAACATCAGAAAAGTTTCGCTGATTACAAAAAAGTCGGTCCAAGACGGTTTGGATTTAGCCTTCTCCATGCCAGACCCATTTTAGCTTAAGCATGTTTATCAAATTCAATGAATAATTGCTTGTAGTATTTCATTTAAATGAAATTTTTGATTTTCATTCAATTTGATAAACATGCTTAAGCTAAAATGCGTCTGGCATGGAGAAGGCTAAAACCAAACCGTCTTGGACCGACTTTTTTGTAATCAGCGAAACTTTTCTGATGTTTTGGCATACCACTTTCTTGGTTATATGTGACAGGAAAAAAGTTATCAGTACTTTAAGTATAAAAATGCATTTTACTAAAATGTTAAAGAGCGTCTGGCAAGCAGTAGACTGAGACCAAATCGTCTGGGACACACTTTTTTGAATTCAGGGTAACTTTTCTTATTTTTTGGCGTACCACTTTCTTGGTTATATGTAATAGGAAAAAAGTTATTAGTGCTTTCATCTGAAAATGCACTTGAAAATGTTAAAATGCGTCTGGCACGCAGAAGGCTGAAACCAAATCTTCTGAGACCGAGTTTTTTGTAATTAGGGGAATTTTTCTGATCTTTTGGCATACCACTTTCTTGGTTACATGTGATAAGAAAAAAGTTATCAGCTAAATTGAAAAATGCATTTGAAAAATGTTGAAATGCGTCTGGCAAACGGAAGGCTGAAACCAAATCCTTTTGGACACACTTTTTTGTAGTCGGGGGAACTTTTGTGATGTTTTGGCGTACCATTTTTTTGGTTACATGTGATAAGAAAAAAGTTATCAGTACTTTAAGTTGAAAAATGCGTTTAAAAAAATGTTAAAGTGCGTCTGGCAAGCAGTAGGCTGAATCCAAATCGTCTGAAACACACTTTTTTAAAATCAGGGTAAATTTTCTTATTTTTTGGCGTACCACTTTCTTGGTTAAATGTAATAGGAAAAAAGTTATTAGTGCTTTAAGCTGAAAAAATGCACTTGAAAAGTGTTAAAATGCGTCTGGCAAGCAGAAGGCTGAAACCAAATCGTCTGGGACCGAGTTTTTTGTAATCAAGAGAATTTTTCTGATTTTTTGATGTATCATTTATGTGGTTATCACTTCGACCTCAAAATCTGAAAAATTACCATTTTCGAACGCCCACCCCCGCCCACGGCTGAAAAAGAAACCTGCCAGACGGTTGAATCTGATATAATGGTGCGTCTATCTACACATACATGTGCATTATTTTTGGTTATCACTCCACTCCAAAAATTTGCTTCCAGCTCTTGGTCTATAAGGGGGGAAATTGGTCTAGAATTTTGAAGAAACCGAGATTATTTGTTGGCTTAAAAGGTACATTGGTGGTCCAGTATAACGAATGCCGATGTAACGAATGATCGATATTATGAACACTTTTTTCAAGTCCATTAGGTATTCTATATTTCCAACAAATAACGAATTTCAGACAAAATGGCACTGAAAACTCTAAAGTCTTAGTTCTAAGAAGTTTACGGGAAGAGGCATTCAACAATAACATTCAACATCCGAAAAAACAAATGTACATTAACGATTTTTTTCTTAAATTTGAGTACAAATTGAGTCTATTTACCTAAAGATTTGTATGACAAAAAGGTTTCGATACAACGAATTTTCGATATAACGAATTGACTCTGGACATTATATCGTTCGTTACACTGGACCACCACTGTACTTTAGGGTCTTAAAAATAACATACCAAAGGATGGATGCCCCAAAAATGTCTAAATGCCCAAACTTTCATTTCTGCGGCAGCCAGCGCCGCATGATTTCATAGTACTTAAAACTTTAAACGCGTTTTTGTCGAAATCCCTTTTTTTTGAACTGGCCGAAGACATAACTCGAGCAAATCTTCAACGATCTATACGAAATTTTGACAGTACATTCGAAATACTTTTACGGAGATTTTTTTTTATATTGCATAGTTTTTTTTTTAATGAACAATTTTGACGTTTTTTTTTAAGTGAAAATTTAAATGTTTTGTTCAAACATGCACCATTTCGCGAAAAAAACAAAATATCGAAAAAATCCTAAATGCTGTTGTTATAAGAAACTGGTAGACGGCCACAGAGGCCATACTAATTAGGCTTAAGAATTATTTTTCAAAAAATGTTAATATGCAAAAAAATAAAAGAGTCATTACAACTAACTAACTAACTATAGAAACTAAAAATTTTCGGTTTTTTTTCCAGGTCGGTCTAAAATTAAGGAGTTTAAATCTTCGGCCATGGACCCGTCACAAAATGAGGCGTCTCCGAAGAAATGCTGGACAGCCGCCATTTTTAATTTAATTTACACGAAAAGATTTGTATTTGTAAAGGGATTTCCAAAAGGTATGATATGATTTTGCAGTGGCGATGCGGCCATTTGTAGTATGACATTTTTTTTTTCTTTTGTTGGAGGTTTTTAAAATACCAGCTGGAGCACTCAAACCTAAATACCGGTCCATTGTACTACCAGATAGCAATCTTCTATTTGCTATAGCTTTACAGATGTTCGGAGAAAAGCCAAAAGACGCTGCCATGATAAGGAGCCTAAGTTACCAGCTCTCACCATGTCTACGCCGAGTATCTGTAACCTCATGCGAGAAAAAGCAGGACATTCACAGAGGAAGTGCTCTGCGGTGTCCTCATCTTCTCCACAAGATTCACAGAGTGTGGTATCACTTAAGCCTAACACGTTTAAGTGCTTGGCAAAAGATAAGTGCCCGCCGGCAACGCCAATAAGCTTTCTACATCTTTTCTGCTACGAGCTAGCAAAAATGTTGCAGTCTTCTTACTAACGTTGGGGAGCATACGCTTGGTCTGTCTGCATCCAATGGAGGCATGCCATCTATGGTTGTGCTCTTCACAGATCCAATCGTTGATTGAAGACCTCAATGAGGACGCTGGCAGACCTAGTGACGGACGGTTCAGGGCCTGAGAAAGCTGTCAGAGATCCCTGCCTAGCAAGTTCATCGACGGTCTCATTTCCAGTCATGCTGTGATGGCCCGGAATCCAAATGAGACTCAAGGAATTTAATCTTCCAACCGCATTCAGATAGCTCTTGCATTCCTGGATCACTTTCGAAGTGGTTAGTTGGTTGAAAAGGGCCTTACGCACAGCTTGGCTGTCGCTGCAAACAAAGATACTTCTCCCCGTCCATCCATTATTTGTCCCGCGGCTCAAGGCCATTAGGATAGCATAAGCCTCAGGTTGGAAAACGGATGCGTATGATCCAAAGATAAGTGCAGTCGACTTGATTTAGTGGAAAAAATGCTCGAAAATTGGGTTCATCGAATTTGTTGCTGCACTAAAGCCAAAATTATAAAACGTCTTTCACAGATTTTTGATTGATTTTTTTGTTGAGTCACAAAAAAATTATGAATTATGCTTTTTTTTCACGCTCCAGACCAGCTTTCCTTTTGGGGGAGAAAGCCCAAAGGCCTTACATTTGTCTAAATTACTCCCGTAGTAAGCAATCCTCGAGTTCACAAAATATACACATCTCCAAAAGTCCCCCCAAAAGTCCACTCCACTTTAGGGTTTTGGAGAAAACAACTCAAAATACATGAAAGCTACTACCGGTTTCTTATTTTTTTCAAAAAGTGATATGCATACATATATTGAAGTATGTAAATAAAGCAATCACAACACGCCACAGAATTCTTCTCACAAAACTTCGCTGACCAAATATTCAAATGAGGACCACAAGCGGTCTGTTTGAAGCATAAAATTAACATGCCAAGTGGAGAACCATACTGCATCGCAAAAGTAACTCTTCCGAATTTCTTTTAACACACAAGACACAAGATCTTATTCAAATTCGAGCTGTAGTGATACTTTCGATTGACCTAAATGAAAAAAAAAGTAAACAATTCGGGTGCATTCTTCGATCAAACTGCTTTTTCTGGATAAAGATCTACTGTTTTCAGGTCTAGTGAGCCTACTCTTGGTATAGTAAAATCGAAAACAAAACATCTCCCTTGCACACGCCCCTCGACAAACCGCCAAACTCGAAGACACCCACATCTTAATTACTACTCGAAACACTCGTCTGCAAACCAAAAGAACAACGAAGACACTTCACGATGCTGATCACACAATTAAATTTCTTCTTCTGTCGAATTCAATTGTTTTTCATAAAATCGTACAATTGAACTCACGCGTTGAGTATACGAAATACGACGGAAACCCAGCGACCACCGTTTTAATCATTAATACAATTTTTTAATAGGCATTTCAACCGCTGCAGCACACGACCAGCTGCCACAAGTTCGAACTGCTTTACTTTTTATTAATTGCAATGCAATCATACCATGGAACAATTTAAATTAATTTATATTTAACATAATATTGATTTATTACCTTTTGCAAACCGATGGAAATGACATTTTATGTTGACACTTCTTTTCAATTAGCGCCGAGAGTCTTATGAATCGCGCACTAGAATCACTTACGAGCACTTTAGCTATTAATCAGTCAAGATCAATTTAACTACCTAATTAGTTCATTTCATTATCAACAGATGACGATGACTCAAAGATTCTCTCATAGATCATGAGTTCCGAGGATAACTTACGACAAACACACTAAATAAATAATAGACGCAAAATCTGAACAAAAAAACCACTTGAGGAACTATATAAGGAAGGGTCTTGTTGTAAATAACTTAGAGAATTTGATGTTCGAAGTTTTACTATGAGGCGGCAAATAAATGCATCAAAATACAACGTGATATAAATAATCGCACTCACCTGTCGTGTATCTTCTCAATTTGAGTCTAGATTATACCAGTTTATTCCACGTAGAAGAAGCTTGGCAGTTTATAAACGAAAATAAGCTAAGCACATGTTTAATCTGAGATCTTGGACTCATTCATGCGGTGGTGGCTGTAGTAGGTATAGGCACTTCCCGTAGTTACCTACCTGGGTCTACCCGTACCTAGTGTCAACTCGTCTGACCGATGATGGGATAGTTTACTAAGAACTAAAGTCTGATTCATATACGGCCATCATAGCTGCATTCATGGTCTGGGTCTGATGTGAACTGGTTGTTACCAGAAATTTCCTTGCAGACGAAAATGTTGCATGAGTTGAATCAGTATCAAGTTCAGGTGGAGCATGGTTTTGAATTATTGTGAGTGTTTTTTTTTTTTTGTGGGAAAAGCATTGTTAACGGTCATTGGCAGGTTTTTTTTTTTTTTGATTTCATGGCATTGTTTTTTTTTTTTGTCAAACAAACGAGATCATTAAATTTTATTGTTTTTTTTTAGGAACTTTCAATTGAGCAAGTTTTACTGAGGTGTATGGTTCCGGTAGTAAAAGTCATTAGCGAACAATTTCCGACCGATGACAGGGCTATCAGCTATCACTTTCAAACTGCGCACGGGTGACTGAATTTTTTTTTTATGTGTGGAACATTAGCGAAATAATTATTTTTGACAATAGCTTGACAACTCTTTTTTGTGATAAAGCACAGTTTTTAGGCTTTAACCTAATGTCAAAAAATTAGTTAGGCTTGAGTAATGCTAACAAATTGCTCTCCCACTTATCTGGTTTAAACTGGTGATCCGCCTGTGGGCTTCAGACTACGTCGATAAGCCTTTCGATTTTGAATATTACCATTTCCAAGGTCTACTTTCTTTTATGATAGAACATAGAGACTAGTCAGAAATAAGAAAAAATAGATCACGATCGGCACAATTGGAATTGTCATGTTAAGGGAAGAGATCTAGAGAGCCCCGTCAAAAAGGAAACATTATACCACGGCCAGAAACGATCGCGAAGGAAAAACATTGGCACAAATTTGCGATTGTGTGCTAAATACGATATCAAAACCTTAAGGTTGAGTACAAGGTTTTAGTATTCGCTCTTCATAATATAAGCAATAAATGCTACAGGGTTGCCAACTACACTAAATTATGAAAATTGTATTTTGGACAAAAATTTAATTAAATATTCCAAAGGTGTTAAATGAAGATCCAATAACGCCATTTTTTTGAATTTGGTAATACATATAAAAGCTGAAAATTCATTCAAAATCGTTGCACCAGTTTTTAAAAAAAACGGATTTTTACTTCACTTTTTTTAAAAACGAGTTTTTTTTTAAGTTCAAGCATGCAAAAATTAAGCTTTTGGCAGAACTTGTTTTGGAAAAAAATTGAAAAAATCAAAAATATAGTTTAAAAGTTATTTCAAGAAATTCAGTATTTTCTTATAAAATATTCAAAAATTAAAATTTTTAAATGTTGACATGCAATCTTTCTTAAACAACTTACGACTTCTAAAATAAGTTTTAGTAAATAAAAAATGTTGGGAATATCGCGCAGGCCATTAACGAGAAAGTCGGTTTTGAAAAAATGGGTACTATGGGAGATACCGTTTTTAGACTTTTCCAAAAAAGAAAGGAAAGAAAACAAAAGAAAGACAATCTAAAATTAATTTTTTACACAAAATTTTATCGAAATTGTTAGAGCCATATTATCCATTTCGGTTGTATGACAGGTATCGTTATTTCAAGGTCTTTAGAGTACATCCCTTGATGTAGGTATCACTCGGGAAAGATTCCAGTACAGCCGAGACGAGACATATTGTTCTTTGAAATTTGGTGAACAAGGCAATAACGTATTGACATGAGGGCCTGGTTCATTAAACAACTGTCGAAATGGAGATGAGATGGATTTAAAGGATTTTATCAAATGAATGAACATAACGACGTGTTGCCAAGTACTCAGGGAATCAAAAGCTATCCAGTCTATTTTGAAAAGATATCAACCGTGGAAAACTCTGTTGTAACCGATCTAGTACTGAGCTGGTTCCGTATCACGAAACAAAAAAACCAAACCCAAAATAACGATAGCCACCACAGAGACTGATCATGAATTACGAGAATAAGATCCATGAAAGTGTCAGAAAGATAACAAAACAGCCGCCCAAATTACAGCGAGCATCGTGAAACGTAATCGCAACTGAACGACAGCAAAACTATTTTTGCGAATATCGTTATTTGTAGGTAATACGGGCCCGATAAATGAACAGTCTAGAAAAACTTAATACCTTTAGTATGTGCTTGGAAGCTAGTATTCCCATGTACAACCTCAAACTCAACTTCTCCATTGTCATCCCCCCTAGGGAGAACACAAAACCTCATCCTTCAAGGCAGGATATAGTCTCGTATACCTACGAACGCCTCAAAAATTAAAACTGGTACAGATTCCGGCATTTTCAGTGACTCTTCCAGAACGAATTTCTCAGTAGGTCTGGGTAGTCACTCGTCCATTTTCCAAGCTGAAAGCTTTGCCATTAACGAATGTTCGAAAAAGAAGCAATCCATGTTATTAGACAAGATGCACTTAAAGCGTTAAGCTTACCTGTCCTAAGATCCAAGCTAGTCCAAGAGACAGTCATGTCATTCTCTGAACTAGCAAAGAAAAACTATGTCATCCTCCACTGGATCCCAGCACATAAAGGCTATGATGGTAACGAGAAGGCAGACATCTTAGTTACTAAAGACGGCGCATCTAAACCATTCGTTGGTCCTGAACCCTTCTGCGTTGTAAATAAAAGCACATCCAAAAACACTGTCAAGAAAATCTTACTCGAAAAATCAAATAAAGGTTAGCGTAACTGAAGATATCTTCAGCAAACAAATGGCCGCCAGTGCAGCCATTCGTATGAGAGCTATCTCCCAATGGACCGTAAATAACATCGGTCAAGCTTCAATCCTGAATTTATTCGGATCAATCCCTTGCCACTCCGACTACACCATCCCCCAATTGGTTTTTGATAACAAGCTCCAAGTCTCAATCCCACCGAGAACGACCTGGGAAGACGAAGAATTTTTGAGAGATGATTCAATTCATTTCTGTACAGATGGTTCAAAAACCGAAGAAGGGGTAGGCTGCGGGGTGTACTCAAACCGACTTAACGTAAGTCTCTCGTTCCGCCTTCCAAGCCATTGTAGAGTGTTCCAAGCGTAAATTCTGGCGATCAAAGAGGTCCTATCATGTCTAAAAGAAAACGTGATATCCTCAACGAATATCCGGATTTTCTCAGATAGTCAAGCAGCCCTCAAATCACTCGGCGCCTTAATCAGTAACAACCCTTAACTGTCGCCTATCTCTAAAGGATATGGCTGAACAGTTCAATATTTACCTTATTTGGGTGCCGGGCACAGAGATATCGTGGGTAACTGCAAAGCCCACGAACTCGCCATAGAAGGAACCGTTCTACCGATCTCTACCAGCAGGTTGAATATTGGTATACCAATCGCTACATGTTAACTTATGCTAAAGCAAGAGGCAATGGATAGAACAAATCATAGATGGAACAATATCACCACGTGCGTGGCAACAACACTCTCTTTTAAAAGAAAACAGCATCTAGGAAAATATTTTTTTGATGATCCAAGCGATCTGGCGAACACAGATCCCCTACATCTCCTTCGCTTTATTAAAAGCTCCAAATGGTTTTGTTAAGTGAGATACTTCCTCGCATAATTTTATGGTATCACAATGGACCTAATATTGGTCTAAGTGTGTCAGTTTGTTTTACTGACAGCCATTTAAACCTATCCTAACCTAGGGTTGCAGACTAGTATGTTAAAATCAAATAAAACCGGATTTCCAGACGATCTCGACGCCGAAATTTTCAAGGAAGCTTGAAAGGAGAGTGCACCAGCTGCATGATTTAGCCGGGAGAAAGCATGTTCAGTTATGGAAATCTTACAATTGCATCAATTATAGAGAAATACTCCAGCTTAACGTTAGATGCGATTGTCTTTGTGAAAGCCTGAAAACCCCTACGTCAACAAATTCGTACAGCACAGCACACGGGAGATGTTGGAAAAAACATGCGACATGACAGTTTTGACAGAAACAATCTGTGCAGTATCACGTCTAGTTGCCAAAAAATCTTGGTTTTCAGTTCGTAAAACAGATTTAATCACGAAGTCAGCACACATGCCGGTCATTTGTAGAAAAGCACGTGTCATTTGACACGTTTGCTACCTGAATTCTCCCCGGCAAACTCCTTGTTCTACTTCAGGGCGAGCGCAGAACTCAAAAAACACCTAGGACCTAGCTTGGTATTAAGGGTAAACTGTGGTTTTTCATTGCGGCTACCTCAGAGCAATCGTTGGGCTTGAACGAACGAACTTACTGATGCACTTTTTACACAATTCGGTAAGAAAACTGCCTTACGTATACACTTCAATTTTAAGGACCTATAAGCTGAAGTGTTTCTCTTATTTCATTTTGTTGAAAAAATGACCAAATGGAACAAAAAGTGACCATGTGACCAAGTGAAAATATAATGACCATAGATTTGGACATAAATGACCAAACTGGCAACCGTGGCCAAATTGCAGATTTTAAATCCACGAAGAAAGCATAAATGTAGCTTCTTTTGTTTGCGAAGAAATGATTCTGCAACACTCATGAGGGTAAATATAATGGTGCACCGTGGATAATCCTGACCAGAGATCAAAATGAGTATGTTCAAATTAGTTCAAACACATGCAAAATTTCTCAACGATCGCTCAGACTTGATCATTTTCCACCCCGATTCACAAGCAAATACCTCGCAAGCATATTTACTCACAAGCAAAAATGCTTCTGAACAAACTAAATCAGTAAGGATGCTCAGAAGTCATTTTTTCTGTATTGCACTCACAAGCAAATGACTTGCAACCTTGCAAGCAGATTGACTTGTTTGAACTTACTTGAATATATTCGAATACTCATGAGCACGCAAAATGTTCACAAGCAGGTAGCGTGCTTACAAGCAGGCAATGTGTTTATGAGCAGGCAGTGTATTCATCCGAAAGCAATGCGTTGAAAATTTTTACCTAACAACAAAAAAAAAAAAAAAACGCATACACAGAAAGGCATATAACATAACATAAACTACCCTTTTTGGTATGATCACATTGCTTGCTTATGAAGACACTGTTTATTCACAACCACACTGCTTGCTTGTGAGCTAAGTCAGGAATTACACGAGGTATGGTGAGACAAGTCTCACATGACTGCGAAAAAGAAAGGAGATGCGAAAAAAACTTTTCGGTGAGTACCGGGCCGATTTTTGGCAGGCTCATTTGCGTTTTTCTTTTCTCATTTTCTCTTTTTGCTATGTTGCTTTATTTGCTTTTCCGTGTTGGTGAGATGAACGTCTTATATGTACATATATCATAGAGGAAAAGATAACTTTGAACGTTATAAAAGCGAACGAGAATAAGCATTCAAAGCGAAATGAAGAATTGTCAAATTTGAGACGTGAGCCTGCAAAATTGTCGTGTAATTGCGATTGTCTCACGGGATGGAAATTTAAAAGGAACGTCAAAAATGAGACAAGTCTCACGATACATCGTGTAATTCCTGACTAACTGCTTGTTTACTCAATGTTATTCAAACTCATTTTGACTTGCAAGCAAGTCTACTTGTTTGGTTCGTTTGAAAATAGGGGTTGTTCAGAGTTGCTTGGTTCACAAATAAGATTGTTCAAATTTACTTGCTTGTGGGTTGACTAAGTTTGTTCAAACTCGTTTTTTTTCAAGTAAATACTCATTGTTCACAAGCAGATTTAGTTCATTTTAATCTCTGATCCTGACCTCATTCCTACGTGAAGCCCTTTCAAGAGTTTGTTTCCATCAATCCAGTTGGTAAAGCGTTTTTGCGAAATAGGCGTGAATATCTTGTTTGAGAAACGATATGTATAGATGTATACCTCTGGTGTCTGTTGTTATACATAAGTGTCAACTTGCTGATCAGTTCCATTGTACCATACTTATTAATTTCAGCTGGTATATTATTCAATCCAGATGCTTTCCCGTCTTTAAGTTTTTCTAAAGTTGAGGTCACTTCTCTATGCCTTATCGAAGAATCAAGAACTTCACAGTACAAGGATGGAGTTGCATATTGAAAAGAAAGTTTCTCTTGTTTTGGATTCAAGAATCTTTTAAAGCGAGCTACTAGAAGTTGCAGACTTAAACTTGAATGTTTTGAATACCTTT
Organism: Melanostoma mellinum; assembly: GCA_914767635.1. Taxonomy (NCBI): domain Eukaryota; kingdom Metazoa; phylum Arthropoda; class Insecta; order Diptera; family Syrphidae; genus Melanostoma; species Melanostoma mellinum. The sequence goes on from OU612060.1 coordinate 183,811,949, forward strand.
TGCCTTTTGCCATTGAGTTGTTTTGCCAGGTTCCAGAAATTCTTCGGGCTTCTACATACTGCCAATCATCTCTATTCAGCTTCAAAAAACGCAGCCTTTTTTATTTACATAATTCCTTGTAAGTCAAAGACAAAGAGTATGTTGGCTTAATGTAGGTATTTAAAGAATTCAAATAGAAATAATTTTTTTTAATTTTTTTCTCAAAATGACATATAGACACTTATGTCACTTTCCATTGGACGAAAAGACCCGTCCAGGGGCGTCCAGAAGCATTCTCAAACCGTTCCATTGGTGCAAAAAGATAGCTTCTCATGATTCTGGGGAGTGACAACCGCTTCTCGATTTGAAGTGAGAATCGACTCAGAAGCACTAACACACATGTTACTCAAATGTCAAAAAGAATATTTTCTTCAAGGAATATTTTTTAAAAGCCATAGGTGATTCACACACACAGAGGAAATTACGTTAAACTGAATAGAAACAATTTTGGGCGATCCACTGGTTTTTTAAATGAGTGGTTCCCCGAGTAAAACCAATAGAAAGCGACATAAAACGACTTTACGCCAGCTGTAATACTCTAATGCACCTTTCCTAGCTAGCTCCTCTTCTAAAACTAGTGTATGTTTTTTTTTTTTTTAAATAAATTTATGTTATAAAGCTGTTTTAAAGTGGGAGCAACTTTACTCCGCCGATAATACGCGTTAATAAACAAGGCTAAGTTCATTTTTTGATCTTTCATTATTAGAATGCTGTATTATCCCAGTGTAATATAAGCTTTACTCTATCCCCGTATTCCCACGGTTACCAAGTTGCGAAGCACCTATTCAATTATTTTAAAAACTCTACCTTATCAGTTAGGCTTATTTTATTATAAGCCATCAAGGTACCAATTTGAAATAATTGTCTCTTTTCTAAAACCTCGAAATTGATAAAATGCCAAAATCCTTGTATATTTCTTATCTATCTCATCATCAACATGAATATTACCGCATTAAATATAACTGTGCACAGTGCACGGTTAGTATATATTCAGATTGAGATCCATCAGCTAACATCTGGTTTCATCTGGTAATAAGATATCGACGGTTAAAGAGTGCGCCGCACGACGCGCCGCCCGTCGACACGTTTTACTCTTATATATTTTTTTTAGTGCCTGTACAACGATCCACAAAAAAAAAAAAAAAAACAAATAAAATTATCCTACTAATTTCGTATTTGGGTATCACTGTGCAAATTGATGAACGTCGAAGGTGTAGTAAACCAGACATAATGTGAATTCGTATTAAATTTTTTATTTTTGTTATTTTTTTGCGACTCTTTTGTTTATTCTCATTGTGTTTGTTTACTTGTTTGCCAAATACAATTATAAAATTGAAACTAATTTATTAGTGTTTGGTGTAATTGGTACCATCAATTTGATTGTGTTTATTATTATTTGGTCATCGCATCTTAATTGAATCTAATATAATTTGCCATGTCCATTCAACAATAATAATTAGTTTGGGAGTGGCGTGCGCAGGATTTTTTTTTTTTTTTTGCGGGGAAGGCCAGCGCCCACGGCCTTGATTTTAATTAACTGTTTTTTTTTTTGTTTTTTTTTCGCATCACCAGCATGCCCTCATTTTTTTGAAAATGATCATCATCACATTGAAGTATTAAGGAGTACAATTGACCACTAACTTCTTTATACAATTGCGAAATTTTTCGAATAATACGTAAAATAATTTGAATATTTTCATTGAGCGTCGAGACTTATTTTAAAAGTTCATAACGAACACAATCGTTTTAGGCATTTTTTACATAATGCAAATCAGAAGTTTTGGCAGCCACTCCCTTAAAAACACTTACAATGGATTGTAAGTCATTAATTATTATAATAAATCACTTTACGCGATTTGACCCCAGGCTTACTAGAAATGGCATATTTTATGTGCACGTTAGTCATATGTAGGATGTAGCCCATCCGGACATGGTTAGTTTGTTCTATAGTCAGTTAAGCACACTAACGACGTATCTAAAAAGCTCCTTTTTTGCTTTTGAATAAATACACACATGATGATGTTCTATCATTTTTTGCTGTTAGGTGTGATGTGTTTAATTGACTGCCGGATATAATGCGATTGGAAATTGTACCTTCAAATATGTCAACAGTTTAAATTGAATTTCTGTTCTTAGTTTTGATTTGAGAATATAATAAAACTGTTGGATTTAGTTTCAAAGTTAAGCCGGCTGTTTTTTTTTACCAAGACAAAAGAAAGCCTATTTTGCGAGCCACATATTTGGCTGTTTCTGTTGTTTCTTAATCTAACTTAAAAACTAAGAAACTTAATAGCTAAGACTTAAATTTACTAGGAGACGAAGCTTTCGGTAGAGATTACTGATATCACAATCAAAACAAGAAGAGTGAGAATGGACATTGGACATGCTGAGGAATTCGGAAGATGGGTTCATTGGAGCCGTAAGAGGATCGATTTGTGGGAAGAAAGAAGAGACGGGAATTGCGAGTGTTACGAGGGTTAGTGTTTAGAAAGATGGATGCGTTAAGAACATGGTACATGAAAAGATTCATTGAATGAAGAGAATGTAAAATATTTCTCTTCAATCTTTCAGCGTATTCGAGTTGAGAAATTTGATTCTGTTTTGATAAGAGATTACTCCAATTAAGACTTCGAAGAGCGAATCGGAGGAAACGGCGCGGTGTTGTATGCTCTCAATTCTGGACATGCAATAGGTAAGGACATGACAATATTATGTCGTCTGTCCGAATGGCTTTAAATATCTTCTGATAGCACGCAATTTCATTATTAGTTATTTTATATAAATAAAAAACAAAAAAAATTTTTTGTTATACAAATCACAATCAAAAATGCAATCGGCAAAATAAAATAGAATTTGAGTTTAGCTAAAACAAAACAAATGTGCGGAACGCTTAAATTTACTTTTAGTTTTGGGAAGTTTTCCTACTTCGGTATGACATCGCTTCTCTACAATACTCCAAAAGCTGCATCCAATTTTCACCGTAAAGGATTCTTAGAACTTCATTTCAATGAAGGGTGTTTTTACCAAGTACTGCTCTTCTTATTTCCCTCAAAACTGGACACATTCCCAGAAAATGGCCTGTATCTTCCTTTTTCTTCATATTGCACAAACTATACAAGTTTATTCCAAGTCGCTGCGATGTGGGACAAAGTTAAGTCGCATCATATCTCCTCTGACTTTGAAAATAGTGTTGATGGCTTTTGCTGAGAAGTTCGGGATGAAGTAATTCTGCTCATTTAGATTATAAGTAAGCTTTGCATAAAATGAACCTTTGGTTGATGCTCGCGCTCTTTCCTTAAAAGCATATCTTTCATTTTCATCAGTTAGTTTGATAACTTCGTAAATCAATTTCTTTAGTCTTGATTGATTTGATCCAGCGAGGTCGAGAGGGATACCACAGTCTGCAGCCAGTCTTGATACCAGCTTTTCTGAAACTGCATCGCATATTTCCAGACTAATTTTGGAAGCCTTGTGTCCTTGACATTAGTTATCCTATCCAGCTTAAGAGTTGAAATGAAAAGTGTTGCCAGACAGCTTTCTAGGTAGTACATATACTTTGGAGTACCTACAGGCAACGAGAAGATTTTTCTAAGAAAAAAACAAAGTATATTCTCCACAACATCGAATTTGTAGGTCCCCCAAACTTGTGCAGCATAAAACAAGACCGGTCGCGCAGTTGCATTAAAAACCTTATATTTTGAGCTTGAAGTGATATTTTTATTATAAAAAAATTCTTTGCCAATTTACGCATATAGCTCTTTTAACCTTTTCCGCTTTCAAATTGAGGTTGTTTTCCATGTTCAGGTTAAAGGTTAGCTCCATACCCAAAAAGGTGTATTGTTTTACCCTTCCATCAAATTTCCACTGCTCTTCTCTCGACACTCTTCCGCTTCCATTCTGAAAAATCATAACCTTCGATTTATCTATATTGACTTCCAAGCTCCACGTATTACAATATTCTGCAAGCCTATTTACCATCAACTGAAGTGAAGTTGCAGACTCAGCTAAAATGACAAGGACAATCGGCCCTATCGTGGTAACCGTCGGAGCGGAGTTTTCTCCGCAACGCATCTTTTTCCGGAGATTCAATTTTGCTTCGCAGTAGTTGTCGTCGTAAGAAATTTTTTACAAATGCGGCAATGCATTGCATTCCCAAAACTAAAATCTCCGCAACAAAAACTTATCGGAGAACGTCGGATTGTCCGATCGGAGAAATACCACGAAGCAAAATGTCTCCGATCGGAGAGAATTCCGCTCCGACGGTTACCACGATAGGGCCGAATACCTATCATCCGCGTACAAAATAACTTTGATTATATCGACTCCAATTCTGACTCCACAAGGTAAGCAATGCACCAAATTATCTATATATAGTGCAAATAGTAGTGGGCTAAGATTGCACCCTTGTTTAAGGCCACGGGTTACTTCCAGTTTTTCCGATTTATCATTTCCATCAAACACTTGCGCAAAAGATTGTTGATACAGCTTTTCCAAGTTTCAAATAAATTTATAAATGCCTTGGAAAAGCTCTATCAATTCTGGCCATGTGCACTTGTTGGTAAGGCGATCAGACTTGACAAGCGTATCAAGAATCGAACGAACAAATGATATGTAAAGCGATCAGCCTACGTAGGGGTCTACAAATTCTATGGACCATCGTTTCACGAAGACAACTGCTGAATTTGCTTGAGAAAATACAGCTCACGGTCGCAAATAATCTCAATGTCACAGATCACCTGAACGGGGGAAATAATTTGACTGTGTATAAAAGATAGTGACGGGGAGGAAATTTGATGAGTTTACGTGTAAAGTAATTGATTGGCACTTGGAAATATTAAGCTCCAAGCTGTTTTGGAGAACCATATTGAAAAATTATCGAGATTCTGTTGGAGGTGAGAAGAGCCTTCAAAAAAAGAAATGACCTGGTAAAACTAACGAGTGTTTGCCGATCCTTTCAATGTCGTTAATAATAAGAATGAAAAGAAGAGGGCCTAAATGGCTGCCTTGGAAAACACCGGATAGAGCTAAAAAACGGCTTAATAAGGCGGATCTGAACCCAACGCTCTAAAAACGGTTTTCTCAATAAGAAGATATCTATCTCAATAGAATGGGTGGAAAGGTTAAAAAGAATAAGTTTATGGGAGATTTGATTGAAAGCTCTACTAAAGTCTGTTGAAATAACATCAACCTCCTTTCCATTCTCCAAGGCTGAGAGGGAAAATGAGACAAAGTCCACGAGGTTTCTTGTTGTTGACCTGCTTTTGAGGAACCCGTGTTGTCTAGGGGAAATGATAGATTTGCATACAAAATGCCTTCAAAAATTTTGGGTATCGGGTGTCGCTGTCGCAAGTCAATAAGCGTGTTGATGAGGCGTGTCGATGAGGCGTGTTGATGAGGCGTATCACTGACTCGTGTTGATGATGAGGCGTGTTCCTAAGTTTTTTATATTTACTGCCATTTCTATCCTTCGATCTAAATGTCGAATGCTAATTTCAGAACTGATTTGAATGCGGTATCCTGCCCCAATAGAGGCTACTTCCTTTTTAATAACGTAAAAGGACGCCATTGATTCTTTTTGAGAGCGAACACTTATGATCATCGACGTTCGACAAAAATGAGTTGTTATTTTCACTCATCGGCTATCATACTTTCTGTGAAGGTGTGATAAAGTTTATCACTTCACAGATCGGAAGTCGAAGCGCAGGTCTATAGCAAATATTTTCTTTGAATGGAATGGATTCGGATCTAATGAATTCCGGTACTTAAAACTTTAAACACGGTTTTCTCCTACTCGGTGCTTAAGAACAGCTTTATCAATTAGCTTAAAATAATTATCCATTTTTTATTATTTTGCATGGGGTCTATTCGAATGCATCTTTGCGGGCCACAGTCTTAAACAAACATCAAGAAAACCTGCATCGACCCTGCATAAGTTCAACGTACATAAGTTTCTCGAGATCGATTTATTATTATCAAACTGGAATTTGAATCAGAAAATAAATTCAGTTTTGACCTTAAAATTTTATTGATCTCGATTGATGGATCAATCATTGACTTTCATCTTAAGAATAATACATATCAGCGCTGTATGGGAACTGATTTAGTTTTGAACTTGAAATGAACACATTTTGTCATGAGAATGAGATATACTCACATACTTTTCGTGTTCTATTTTTTGTAAGAACTTAATTGACAATGACACTCCATTATATTTAAGAAGCAAATCTATTGTTGTGTTAAAGTATTATCAAGCAAACGAAAACCTTTTGACAATTTGTTGATTGAACTTTTTTTTATTCTATTTGCTTGTTCATTTGTTGTTTTACTATTTCGTCAATTAACGGCTGAATGTTTTGCAGATTGATTTTTTGTAAATAGTCATGAAAGTTCTATTTTCACATGGTAGCATTATGTGTAACAACATGGCCTGAACTTCCTCCTTTTTATTATGGTATAAATTCTATAGGTCAGATTGCCGAGGCCTTAAAGCCTTTTAAATATACATTATGTACCTTCGCTAATTTGTCTTCGATTTTTTTTTTTTTTTTTGACACAGCAATCTTAAAATGTTGAAATAGCCATCTTCATAGGCCCTATAGGGAAGACTGGGAGAACGTAAAACCTCAACCTTCAAAGCAAGATCACGACTCAAAAATGGAAACTGGAACATGTTCCCGTATTTTCAAGAACTCACCTAAAACTATCTTTTCAGTAAGACTTGGTACTGAACTTCAACAGGAAAACTTTCAAAACTTAGACCGTACTATTAACCGGTCACTTTACGAAATCATTTCCCTGGATATACTCAAACTCATTCACCCTCATTCACAAAGAATGGTTTACTTCTGGTCAAACTCAGAAACTAAGGAACTGGGGACAAATTATCGCACACGTGATCGAGTAATACGTGACTGAATTATGTGCTTTTGGCATTACTTCTCGCATTTTAGTACAGCAATTTGACATTCCTTCTTCAGTACTTGAACGAATTGAATTCGATAAATGAACCGCAGACTGATGATACTCAGTCTCAGTTACTCGATCACTGATGCGGTAATTCGACCCCTGATCTGAAACTACCCTTTGGTTGGAACATTAAGTTTTAACTAGAAATCGCAGTGCCAAAGCTGCAAATCGCCTTTAGAATCTAATCGAGTCTATATCGGAAATGTCAGGTTCAACCGAATTTTTGTAATGTTTCAATGGACTAATGATGTTTGAGCTTCGATCAAAAGATAAAGCGATAATAACAATTAAGTTAAAAAAAAAAAATAATAATAATTTTGGAGTACAAGTGTATTTTACAATGCTCACTCGTACTTGCATCGGATGCCTATCCTGGTGGAGTTTCATAGTTGATTTAAAACCAACTCCCCAATGATGTTAGAAATTTGAAATTCAGATCAAAGTTCAGAAGTAGATGGCAATGCATGAAAATGTGAGAAAAAAAGAGAAATAAGGAAAATTATGAGGCAAGAGGTATGAGAGAAAGATGAAGAAAACGAAAAAGATAAAAATTCCGGAAGAGCTTGAGACTCGAAATTTGGACCATAGCCAACAAGTGTATGAAAATGCATATAAATGTGTAATAATTAACGAAGACTGGTGAATTTAAAAGGTGATCATATTCTAGTGGTGAAGTATTGACGTCCCAAACAACTTGAATAACCTTACGGTGCAGTATTATACCGCATATAACAAGCCCTCGAAAATTTTATTCAAGATGCCTTCAAAGTGAAAAGCCGCGCCTTGGAGAGTACAAAAATATACTTAATTAAACCATTAAATACATGTTGGATCAAGACAAAAAGATATTTAAACTCAATATTAACGACTTTTGTGGTAAAAGATGTGGTGATGAAGAAGTTATACACGAGGAAAATCTGGGTCAGGAAAATTCACTATAAGCGATTGACCGATACCTTCACCTTGAAGTGTTCGTGGAGGTCTAGGGAAGGTTTAAAAGGTAGGTAAATATGAATATGAGAATATGAAAAAAAAGAATTGTTATAATATATGTAGTAAAAGTAACAATCTCTTTATTCTTAACTGTAATGAATAAGAAATTAAATTCAAACAACACTTTTGTTTTTTCTTAATCGTTTCTGACAACAAAAAATTAAAATAATAAATAACAAATAATAAGATTATTTAATTGATGGTTTTTGAAAATTATTTTAACTTTTGACTGGTAAGAATTTAATTTATTGCCCATGAGTACCATAGACTATATTTCATCCTCAAAATTCCACAGGAACGGAAATGCGAATATCAAATAGTCAATTTATCAAACTAGATTTCTGAAAGCAACCATAACATTTGATATTTGACAACCAATCTTTGTGAGTGAAGATTACCGCTATGTGCGCGAAAACTTTCTGTACTTTTGTGATTCTTTGTGATAGTGACATTCCAGGTAATGTGCTTTTTGCAATACATTTTTTCTTTTTTTTTTTGATATTCTGTGATAGTGACAATTTATTACTAATTTAGCAATTTACGATGACATGGAGAAAGCGACCTGACTTAGGTTGACGATCTCAATGCGACCATTCAGAATTTTTTTCCAGGACAGTTGGTTTCCTTCAAATCAGTCGACACCGTTATGAACCAGGATGACGTTGTCAACTATCCCACGGAAATTCTAAATTCACTGAAATTGCTTCCACCTCACAATTTGCAGTTAAAAGTAGGATCAGTTGTCATCATGCTGCGTAACATTAATCAACCTCGACTATGCAATGGAACAAGATATACTATTGACTCTGGCGTATACGTACTGTTTTTTTTTTTTTTTAAGTTTTATTCTGATAATAAATTGTGACTACTTTCAATACATTTTATGTTTTAGAGTTCAATGAGAAAAATTTTAGTTGCTGATTGTTGCTGAATCAATTTCGTCTGTATCAGTTTAAATTCATTGAACTTATCCTTCAGTGACATAAACTTATATTTCACTCACATATTTGCACGTGAACGGAAGATTCCCTCAGGAAAGGAGTTGGGGAAACCTAGAAACTACTGGACAGATTTCAAAAATTCTTTCGGCACTGGGATGTCACATAGTCCTTCAGTCACTTATAGGGACCCTACACTTCACAAACCGTTTGTGCAAACATATGTATTTTGTTTTTGTAAAAGTCTTTGTGCAAACTCTTTGAGTAGTGTGTAGCGATGTTGAGTGTTTTCGCTAACGGTTTGAAGAAATTCAAAAATTTTTGAATTTTCCGTGTTTGCACAAACATATTTGAGTCGTGTGTGTTGAATTATGCTCAAATAGTTGTCAATTTTCAAGAAGTAAATGATTAAACAAGAACAAATTTTTTGGACGGAATTTTTCGAATTATATAAAAGTTTGCACAAGCACACGTTGTACAAACGTGTTTGCGTAGTGTAGGGGCCCTATTAGCGTATATTTTATCCCTCATTATTAAAACTACCGGCGCAAGCAACACCGGGTGGCCTGGACCTATTCCAAAAACTCTGTCATCGTTAAAATGCTTAATTGCCCCTGAGTAGCATAGACTATATTTTATCCCCACTCTGCCACTAGAATGAAAGCTTGGAGACTGTTTTACTTAACTTTCAAGTGATAAAAATAGGGCTGAGCTAAGCCGGGCGGGTCAGCTAGTCGTCTTATATAAATTTCGATAGCTTTTTCAGGTTTTGGAACACGTCTTTTTAGTAACTATACTCGTTTTTTCTGACACTTGTAATTTTTCAAGCTTGTGAACAGTGACAATAATCTGCTCGGCCGATTGCTTTAAGCTATGTGCAGACGTCATTTAAAAGTCGAATAATTTTGCGGTTCTGGCGTCATTTTAACGTCATGATTTGCGACTATTAACGATTTTCATCTGAACACAGTTTTGGGATAGTCCGCACTTGCACGCAAATGGTTTGGGGATGACAAATGAAACAAGTGTTGTTCACAAGACAGTGGTTGTCAAACTCAAGCAGCCTTATTTATAAGATTTCACTGATACTCGTTTCAACCTCGGATTAGTTAAAATGAGTTGTAGCATTTAAACGTCCCTTACGCCACATAAAACATTTTCCTACCCGATTTAGTGCAATAGTTTCTACTTTTTCCGATTTCGTCCGACGTTGCGGACAGTTTTCCGCTCCGAACGGATACCTCGCGAGAGCCGATTATGTCATTTCATTTTCAGTTATTTTTAAGGTCTCTGCACACGTTTTTTTAGTGCCTACGTCGAAAGGCGTCTTAACGGTTACGGAATCCAAGTTCAGCAAATATTCTTTATTAGATGAGGAGCTTGCATCAAAAGGGAGACAGGTTCAAATTTAATTTTTGGTAAATCAAAAAAAACTTAAAACGATATGGTGCTAAAAGCTTTAAATGTTTTCACATTTATTTAATAACATAGCATTTTAAAATCAGAAATGTATACCTAAATGAGCCTTTGTCACTTAGCTGCTTTTATTTGGCAGGAGTGAAGTATATTGGAACCCCTTGAGTATCACATAATAAGTTTGTTCGTTGAAATCATGGGGTTGTCTTTTGGTCGTCCTAAATTCGTCCTTACACCCCTATTACAGATGACAACCCAACTGAAAATTGGGTTGTGTGCCCGTGTTATATATATGAGAAGACAACCCAATTTCAGTTGAGTTTTCATCCATAATAGGGGTATTAATGTCAAACAGAGTGTATTTTGAGCCCTGAGTTTGCCCTCAACTCAGTCTGTAGTAACCCTAGTTTTTTGCTGGGCGGATTCTGGTAACGAACAGGGTTGTCAAATGGCATGTTTCTTCCTACAAATGACAAGGATGTGTGGAAGTTTGTGATTTAGCATTTTTAGAGAGCTGAAGACCAAGGTTTTTTGACAACTCATAGGATAGCCAAGGAAACCTGAATCTTACTTAGGTAAAGTTCAAAGAACGAACCTAATTTGTTCAGTAAAGTAATCACAAACCCCTCTTTCATTTTAATTAACACACATCCCAGATGTCTTCACTTGTTAAACAATAACAAAAACGAGCATAAATTCATCCGACAAAGCTCAACGTATAAAATAATGAGACTTCAAAAACTTCAATCGAAATTTCAATTTATAAAAAAAAGTTATCGTATTCATAATATATATTTTTTTATTTTTCTTTTTAAATCTACTATATGCTTTCCTTTCTGGTTTCAGTTTTTTTTTTTATTAGAAAAAAGTGTTTTATTTATCAACATTATTTGTGAAGCTTATATAATAATAATTTATTTCTGTATTGTTTTCATTTTTTATCAATTAAATGCCTGTTGTGTGTCTCTTTTAATGTTTGCTAATAAAAAATCGATCTTTGGACTTTGTTGTGAATAAATGTATAAGCGAAAACTTTTTTTTTAAAACAAATCATCGTTTTTTATTGAGTATATTATTTACAATTAACTTGGCGAGAAAAATATTTTCGGCGACATTGTTTTCCGCAAAGTGATAGAAGATATTTTCAACGATATTTTGATTGTTTCACAATGAAAAGAGTCGCTGTTCAACGAAACATCGCTTAAGGACTCTTAAAAAAGATGACAATGAATGCGAAATGTAGAACCAATAAAATTAATGATGAAATAAAAAAAATAAAAAATTGATTGTATTTTTTCCTTTAACAAGAACGTTCTTAAGTCTATTGGAATACTTATACGATTTCGTTTTAACGATTCGTCTTTTTGGAAGATGTGAACTGATCGGTAGTCGGCACTGGCGTGCCCCGCAAAGGGATGACTAATGAAGCAGATAAGTGATGGAGCTGTGATTACTTGATAAAAGATGTTCTTTTTCATTCATAGTTGGCTTTGAATAAAACAAGAAGATGGAAGATGTAAGTGGTTATTATAAAAATGTGTGACTACTGTGACTAAATTGCATAATAGGAGCTTTTTTCTTGAAGGCTCAACTGAATTATTTGAATATTCACCCTTATTGCGATAGGCGTTTAACTAAAACGCTTAAAAAATTACAGAGCTCCAGCCGCGATAATTTTTGTTTTCATAAAAATATAAGTTCAGCCCTCTATATGTTCCTCATTGCTCTTACTATAACCTCAAGAGTTATTTTATTTAAACAGCGATTGTGGCGCCTAGAGATAAGTCATCTTATTGGCGTTTTATAAAAACGCCATTCGTAAAAAGGGTGATTCTTATATAAAAAGCTTAAAAAATAAAATAGAAAATAAATAGCCTGGCGCAACAGAGCGGGGAGCCCCGAGCCTAGCACATTTATCTGAACCATCTACGAGAGGTGAACATACGTTTGGTCTGTCCGCATCCACTAGAGACATGCCATTTACGATTGTGCTCTTGACAGATCCAATCTTTGATTGAAAACCTCACTGAGGACCTAGGTAGACCAAGCGACGGTTCAGGTATCGAAAAAGCTGTCTGAAATCCTTGCCTCGCAAGTTCATCGCCGAATGAAATCGTCGTTATGGTCTGGAACCCAAACGAGACTCAAAGAATTTAGTCTTCCGAAGGCATTCAGAGAGCTCTTACATCCTTGGATCACTTTCGAAGTAGTTAGAAATTGGAGAATGGCCTTAAGCACTTGGCTATCGCTGCAAATACAGATACTTCTCCCTATTCAACCATTGCTCGTTAAGTAGCTTATAGACATTTGGATAGAATACACCTCCGCTTGGAGGGAAGAGCATCGCGGAAGGCGATACCATTGGAAACAAATGTCTGTTAGGATTTGAATCTCGAACCTCTCCAGTAAAAGGTAATCATTCTAACCTTGCGCCACGGTCACTACGTTTATAATCCAAATGACCTCGAAAAAGCCATTACATAAGATTTTCTACCTATCCTATTCTTCTGGTCTCTTCCCGAGCAGATAGAAAACTGCAATTGCCCATCATGTCCTTTTGAAGTCGAATCTTTCTCCTTATTTCAACACTGTTCAATTGCAACAACATCCCTTCCTTCCAAGGTCACAGAAAAGTTAATAATCCGGCAACTAATGAAATATCTGGAAAAGCAGAAGCTTCTGAATGGTCGGCAGTACGATTTTCCTTACAAAAGGTTCATTTGTCCACGACTCTCTCTCATTTTGATAAACGATCACTTGCTTGAAACTTCTAATCTTCCTAGTTGTTTTGCTAATGTTTTAACCCTAAGTTTCTCGTATTCGTTTCCATCTTTAAGTACCTGCATTTCGAATCTGAATTTAGAATGTTTAGGTGTTATTAGCTCTTTAAATTCCAAAATTGAGAGCGTTGTAATAAGGTAGTACAAATCGACGAGAATTCAATGCCTCTGAGCTCACACCATCGATCAAGCTTAATGTGTTCCCAGTACCATTATCCATGAAATAATGACCAGATTGCCATTTCGCCCTATCGAGGTTTCCGTCGGGAAAGAAAATTCTTATAGATTTCATACGAACTGGAGAATTCTTGCATCAAGGTATTTTTACGAACGACTGTTTGTAAAATTATCGGGCTGTCCTGCGATCAAATGTTTTTTTTATAGACATTTTCAACGCAGACCTATAGCCCAAATGTAAATTTAACCTCCAAACGAGTGTGCGTTTCGGAGAACATTTTGATTCAATGGATCTCGATAGGGCAGATTAGCCATAAATAGTACCTGCATCAATAACACCAACCGCAGTTGGGTGTGTGAGAGTTAACTAAAAAAACGGACATTTTTTACCTTTCCTAATCTAGCAACAATTCAAAAAATCTACATCCTTCTAAAACTAGAGCATCATTGCCGTGCTTGGTCAGGGGCATCTCAAACATCCTGTGGTCTTCTCGGCAGGGCACAAACAAGGCGTTAAAAAGTTAAAAAAGATAGTCGGCCCTGTTGAGGTAACCGTCGGAGCGGAATTCTCTCCGATTTCCTACGATTCGGAGACATTTTGCTTCGTGTTGGTTCTCCGATTGGCCGATCCGACGTCCTCCGATAATTTTTTGCTGCGGAAAGTTTTAGTTTTGGAAATGCAATGCGTTGCCGCATTTGTGAAAAATTTCTTACGATGAAAACCACTTCCAATCAAAATTGAATCTCCGGAAAAGGATTCGTTGCGGAAAAAACTCAGCTCCGACGATAGGTTCGATTGTAGTTTTCGATTTACTCTCTTCTTTTATAAATGGCGAGCACACCACATCAAGGGGTTATGAATACCCTTATATAGGGCGGATATAGGCTTTATAAGCATTTTTGGCGACTTCAAATATGTGTTCATTCCAACGAAGATAATCGTTTACCCAGATACCAAGTAGTGACAGCATTTCGGTTTCTTGGATGCAGGTACCATTCATGGATAATGGCATTGGGAGAATGTTAAGCCTTATCGACAAAAGTCAGTACATTGAATTGAAGTCTACTCGGTTTTTATTTCCCCGTGTAACAACTCTGTTAAGGTCAGAATTCAATGAGGTAATCACACGCAGCCGTTCCAGTTCAACATTCGAAAGCAGGGATGTGAGTTTGGAAACGAATATAAAAAGCTGATTTTTGAGTCGTAAATAAAACATTGAACTTCGTTTAAGCGTTACTTGCCTCACTATCTGTTATCGCTTTTTTCACAAACAATGCTCTAGTGAAAAATGCAGTAGCATTCCTTCTTTTGTACAATTTAACCGCTACACCCACCCCTTCAGGCATATCCACCAGTTTCATCATCAGCCTACCCTCAGTTACAGTTACATAAGTGTATTCATATTTTAGTGGCACAACTTACGATTGTGGAATGCTTTGCCCGACTCTAGTATTTCCTCTGCGCTACGATTTACAAGAATTCGAAAGTAATGTGCAACCTTATCCCTTTCTGAATCCTCTCTTATTTTCCAAAAAATATTTGAAATATACTCGCAAAAAACCCTCGTTAACGTAACGTTTGTTGCGATTACGTATTACCAAACTCTCTATAATTTACGACTGCTTTTGGTAGTCGGTTTTTTTTATCTTTCTGACTTTTTCATGGATCTATTCTCGTAATTTATAATCGGTCTCTATCGTGGCTATTATTGTTTTGGGTTTCGTATTTTTCCTCTCGTGCTTTACAACACTGTTAGGGTAAGGAAGTCATAAACTCATGATGTGTCGGGTAGGTGTGAAAAATCAAACGAATCGACCGCTCTAGAAACTTTATTTTGGTGTAAGTCATGGCTTTTGGAAAACCAGCCACAGGCTATGAAAGATCTCAAGGAGAATATGTTCTAAAACAGCGCGGACAACAAATACTAGCGGACACAAATTTTTCCTGAAGAGGTTGAAAAAATGGTTGCATCGTGTATTCCCGGCTTTTCAGAGCCTACATGAGCGTTAAGCCAAGCATAGGTAAGGTTAGGTTGCATGGGGGTGCAGCCACAAGTGGCAGCACCTCACTCGGATCTCAAGGATCCATTGTGCTCCCCGGGAAAACAGAGGATGAGGAGGTGAGAGGATTGGAGAGGTAGAGGATTGGGTTGGTGATTGGTTTATTGGGGTAGGGAACCCCCACTGAACCATTTGGAGCTCTGAATAAATGCCAGGACGTTGCTCAATGGGAGATTGGAGATGTCGCCCAGTTCGTCGAAGAAGTATTCTCCGAGGGTTTTTTTCCTAGTGTGGGCCAAGCTAAGACACTCACAGAGGAAGCGGAATGATCCTTCCTCTGTCTCCTCATTCTGGCATCCTCTACATAAGTCGGATGTGCTAAAGCCCATTCTCATCATGTGGGTACCCAACGAGTTGTGGTCCGTGAGAATTCCAATCAACAGAGAGAGCCGAGGTCTGCTTAGCTGGAGTAGAAATTCTGTTTTTTTTTTTTCTTGGAAATATCTGGCCAAAGGTTTCTGGAGATTCGGTATGTTTCTAAAGATGACCACCTGTCATTGGCGGTTTTTAGAAAACTATGTTTGATTTTGTTTTTTCCTTGCCAAGCATACAACTTCATAATATTGTAAAATAAAAGAGAAAAAAGAGAGAAGTGGGCAAGGGCTCTCAGTTACACATTCTATCGTTGGCCACAAATTATATTCAATGGGCAGTTATTTCGTAAAACTAGTCAACAAGTCTGAGCGTGGATCGTTCGTTTACCGAGGAAGCCAAGTACCATTATCTCTATTAAAAAAAAGTACATTTTTAAGAAATACATTTTAAATTGGACTATAAATCGGCTATAAATTCGGTTCTATTCAAAAAAAATGTTAGCAATAAGTGTGCAAAATTTGAGAATGATCGGTTGAAACGTTTTTGAGTTATCGCGGTCACCGACTTCAAAAAAGTGGCTTTGAGATAATCACATTAAAAGTTTTTTTCGTAGCGATCGACTTTTTTCACTATTACACTACTACACGGCTACGTAAATGTACTACCGCTAACCGTCGCAACTCTATACAATATGCTGCCTACATTTGCATGCTAAAAGTTGTCGGTAAGTTCGTAGGTAAGCATTGTAGTACCATGTTCACTCACCAAGTGGCACTGACTCGAACGAAAGGCGCCAACTTTAAACGGCCGTAAATCGGAAACTATTCGTCAGATCGCCTTGAAAATTTCAGGAGATATTCTCCAGATGTTGTACTTTATTATATATTATTTTCAAAAAATTGATTCTTTTCAACCCTCTACGTGCGACAGTGCCCTTAAGAAAGAGTTGTGAGTTGGAAGATCAATAAAGACATGAAACTTTCGCCCTAGAAGAAAAACAAACAAGAAGACCGAAAGTAAAAGTGCGATGAAGTGAAAATTGAAACAAAAATTCCATAAAAATGGTCATCAAAGTAAAATAGAAAACAAAGCCGAAATAAATTAAATAAAAATGTTATATTAAAGCCAAGTAAATTTAAAAATAAACAAGAAATAATATATAAATGCTTAACTTTAGGCATTTATGTGTATAGCCACATAATGTAATCGCCTATTTGTATAAAAAGGTGCAAAAAATGCAGTGATTTTTAAATGTTCATTATATAAAAAAAAATTGTTTTGAATACTTATGAATTATACAGAGAGCGTTAGTTTGTTTCTCGTGTTAGTTTTTTTTTCTTCTTTTTTTTAAATTTTTCTTTGCGTTGTTGTACAACTAGAGAGAGAGAGAGTTAAAAATTTCTAACAGTAGTTCAAACACTATTATTGGAAATTGTAAAGAAAATTAATTTAACGTATTATAAATAACTCACAAGTTACAACACAAGCCTAAACCATTTATACATTAGTACAAACCTATAAGCAATGTTGGCATCTTTTTCTTTTATACAATTGTGATTGTTGTTCTTCGCTCACACATTTTTTTGTTTTTGTTTTTCTTTGTTCTTTTAAACTTTATCACTTCTTTAATTAAGATAATTCATTTTGTGAAACTTCTAAGACTAGACTTCGTTTTTGATTTTTTTTATATTGGTAGCATATTAGTCATTCGGTATTTAGAAATTTTCTTTAAATATAAAATTGCAATATGCAAGAAAAGAATACAAAATAATACGAATAAGCTGCTTATGAAATAAAGAAAATAAGTGCTTAAGACTGACAGTTGTTCTAAACTTTAAACAGTTGTCCCATATGCGCTGAAGACTGCCCGTGAACTGTCGGTGTCCAATGAGATGTCCTCTGGGCTGGCAAGATTAACGCGTACGTTTGAATTTCGGCGCCTTGCATTCTGCGATGCCCCCCAGTTATTTAGAGTCCAATGGAATCCTGATGACTGCGGGTGATCTTCGTGGACTTTAATTGTTGTGTCGATCTGGACAAACGAAACATTGAAGTTCGATCAATAACAAATTATCAATATTGTCAATAACAAATTAATCCAGTTAATAGACTTATCTAACTAACAAATATCTGTTTTTCACCACTTTTGATTTCGAAGGTTAAAAATTGAACTTTTAATAGAATTGTGTGATCCTCCAAGAGGATAGATATAATACTCCATGAACAGTCAGAAAATTGTAGGTCAAGTTAAGTTGAAATGGCTGTCAATAGACCAACTGACACACTTCAACCAATATTAGATACGTTGTGATACCATACGAAATATGTGAGGCAGTAGCTCAATTAACTAAACCATTTGGAGCTCTTTTAATAAAGCGGTAGAGGTGAAGGGTATCTATCTATGTGCATCAGATCGCTTGGATGAGCGAAGAAGAAATCTCCTAGATGTAGTTTTCGTTTGAAAACATGAACAGTGCAAGACATGAACAGTGGAAGAACACAGGAGCTGTGGGATCTTCTTCCTCCTCTTCTAAACAGCTTCTGCAGAAGCCATTTGATAGAACCCCGAGTCATCTGAGGTGTCTGCCTATGAGGCAATATCCGGTAGTGATACCGACCGATGGGCAATCTGTTTAGGCTTAGCAAGTGTCTTAGATCCAGTTTTGGCCAGACAGTGGTGTTTCTCTTGAGTTTTCTTCTGAGTTTGCATGTAGCGTTACACCAATGTTCAGCCCATTGAGATTGTTTCCCAGTACCATTTCTGGCGAGTTCAACGACTTTGTAATTACTTAGGATATCTCTGTGCCCGGCATCAAAAAAAGGTGAATGTTGAACTATTCAGCCAGGTCCCTTGAGTAATAGACGACAATTGAGGGCGGTTACTAAGTTCGTGAAAACAGCGCCGAGTGGTTTGAGGGCTGCTTAGCTGTCTGAGAAGATGCGGATGTTCACTTTTTCTTTTAGCCACGATACGACCTCTAAGATCACCAGAATTTTCGTTTGGAACACGCTATATTGGTTTGGGAAGCGGAATGAGGGGCTTACGTTAAGTCTGTATGAGTAAACCCCGACACCATCCCTTCTTTGGTTTTTGAATCATCTGCATAGAAATGAGTTGAATCATTTCTTAAAAATTCTTCGCTATCCCAAATGGATCTCGGTGGAATAGAGACTTGGAACTTCTTTTCAAAGGCCAATTGGGGGATGGTCTAGTCGAAGTGACTAGAGATCTATAAAAAAAAGTTCAGGACTATTTTTAACTACAATAGTGTTGCTGGTTCATTGGGAGATGGCTCTGAGCCAACACTGGCTGCGCTAGCGGCAATCTGTTTACTGAAGATATCTAGGGGTGTAAAGTTAAGGAGAATGAATTGAGCGGCTGAATGTGTTGATCGCAGAGCTCCGGTTACGCACGGTAAGTAAGTAAGTATTGGTCTAATGACCTCAGTGCGTAGTCAGTGATGTTAAGTAGGATGCCATTAATTGATGGAGTTATTAGTTGTAGAATTTTATATTTCCCAATGAAGAGAAGAAGTTCGGTTTTCTTGGGGTTTACGCCCGGATCATATTTTCCCCACAATTTTATTAGTTTGTTAAGAGCGGTTTGCATCAGCTCCGTAAGAACGTTAACATGTTTTCCTGATATCGCAATGGCGGATGTCATTGGCATATGCAATCACTTTGAATTCCACAACTCCCAAAGATAACTAGAAGTTCGTTTAAGACAATGTTCAAAATAAGAGGGAATATAACTTCGCTTTGAGGTCTTCCTCTACTGACTGATCACTCTACAGAAAAGCTCGCTACAGTTGAGTTGATTTTCCTACTTTTTAACTTAAGATTTATCTGCTCAACCAGTGAGCTTTTCTAACGAGTTATTTCCTTAGACGTGGCTGTACTTTTTACAGAGTTGATCTTTTTAACAGCTGTCGCTTCATTGATGCTCAGTTTGTTTTGTCATTTCATAGTGGGAAAATTTAAGCTGCACGACCACTGGACACTGCGTATGTTCCGCAAATACGAAATCGCAGTTGACGCTATTTTTTACAGAATTTCGAATTTTGAACCAGTGAACCTCCAAGATCTTGATTTAACATCGCTGGATTAATTTTCAAAGGAGTGTATTCTTTATGATAAAGGCAATATTCGATAGTACGTATGAGGGTATGTAGGGCTTTCTTCCGATTTTTCCCTGCAATAGGACAGGTACTGTAGAGATAAGATCTGGATTTATAGCATTACGAAAGTGGATATCAATCAGTCTGTCTAACGTCTGAAAAAAGAATGATGATACACTGAAGTGTCGATCAGTAACGTTTTAAATGACTTTCGTCTAAATTTAAGATACTTAAAAAACGTTTTTAAACCCATGAAAAGGCTACCAAAGTTCGTAACACGCTTTCCAACAACTGCTGAAAGCGAAACTGCATGAAACAATCTTTTGAATTGATTTAAAAGTTACGGAATCTAGGCCCTGATCTTATGGGTTTACGTGGGATGATCTGCGAGCCTTAGATATAAATACAACTTTGACTACTTTCCTATGCAAGGGTATGTAGTTCAAGGTGTAGCAGCCTTTAAGAAAATAGAACGTTTCATGCATTCCCCACAGAAGTGACTGAGAAAAATGTCCTAGGTCATGTCCCATATCAAGCTTTCTGTCCCAATTATACGAGTATAAGGAATGACCTACTTCGGAAAGATAACTTTAAAGTTTATACCCGTTCCCAGGATAAAAGCATCTCCAAAAGAAAGAATCAGAATCTGGCGTAGAACGATTTCCAATTTAAAATACACGTACGCTTTGATATTTTCCTACAATACTTTACAGCTCAGTGGCATTTTATGGTATGTGGCAGTTCGAAGACGTAATCTCAGAAACAATAAATTCTTTTCCAATGGGTATTGCCTTTCACGAGAAATCGGTTAGCCCTCCGAGATTGATAAGACTGCCTTTAATCGACATAAAGTTTTAAGTCCTTGAAATGCGTTAGGCAGGAGGTTCCCCGAGCTTTGATGCGCCAATTTATTTATTTAATATTGATTTGTCTATATTAAGTTCTGAACTATCATAACGAAAGAGCATTTCTTTTTACTTTCAGTAACAATTTAACGCTCAGACCTACCTTCTTTATGGCCTCTATGTACAATATATTAAACGAAGGTGCTTCTGTAGCATCTCATTTATTGCAAGAAACTGAGAGAAGCCAATTTCATGATTTAGTTAAGAATATAACGCTAGCACTTTGTTTTCAATATCAATTAAATGTACTGTTCGCAGCTAAATACGAAAACTCCCTATAAAATAATTCAATAGCTCAGGTGCTGTTGGAGTTATAGGATAAATTCACAATTGGGTTTATAAACTTGGCAAATGAAAGCTGCAGCAACATTACCACACGCTATTTGCCTGTGGTGCCCATGGTGTAGTTTTTAGTACGTCTGCCCTTTACGCGGGAAATTCGTGGTTTGAATTCCAACAGAGGCAAAAATGTTTTTCTACGGGTATCGCCTTTCACGAGGAATTGCCAAACCCTCCGATAGCAAATTTATTGGCATGAAAAGCAATTATTCTATTAGCCGTTCAGAATTGGCAGAAAATTGTAGGTCTTCTCCATTCCCTTACAAGGCATGGTTTAGAGAAATGCGCTAGGCCATGTGACTTTCCGCTCTGTTGCAACACCTTATTTTTTTTACTTATTTATTTTTTGGCCTATATTTATTGAGATTTTTCAAAAATGCATTGGGAAACCTTGCATTTTAAAACCGAATTTAAAATGATTCGAACTAGTCCTGTTCAATTCAATCTGAATTTGATTTGTACTTGAAATAAAAAATTTTTTTTTTAAAACTCACCTCTCTATTCCCGCAAGGCAGTGTCTCTGTTCCACCTGCAGCTGCCGTAGAATCTCGAGTACCAATGCTAGTATCCGAGTCCAATGAATCAAAACTGGAGCCTCCACCACCACCTCGATACCGGGCAACCGATTGAACAGTCTACGAACATTTAAAAATTTCATATTATTCTAATTAAATCCAAGAAAATAAAAATGATTTTTACCATAATATCGCCTTGACAATCTTCAATTGCCTTAAGAATTTCCCAACACAATTCCGAATCTAATGGAATTGGTTGTTCCGTATCACGATTATGTATTGCTATAGCGATATGTACAGGATGTGGAATGGGCAACGGAATAAGCAACTTATCAGAAGCTGACTTATCATAATTTTTCCTCTTCCATGGACGCCAAGGCTTATTTGGTTGTTGATCATCGGACTTTGACTGTAGAGCAGCACGAAGTGCTCGTACCCGAGGTGTCGTTAGCCCAACTGTCATGTCCCTTTTAAAGTTAAAAAAAAAAAACATTTAACATCACTGACTCCAAAACGAGTGATAAATATTGAAACCTCTTTTGTGGCTTTCTGAAAGTAAGAGTAATCTTTGATCTCGGGTTGAATGCCGTCACTTCGAGGAAAGGCAAGTGCACTTGAACATTACCCCGTGGGGCATATACGTTGCCCAGTAAATCGGGGCCATTTGAACCGATGACATCGGTTGCATTTTGTACCATTTGGGTGTAACGCGAGAGATCCAACTGTGAATGTGGTTCCAGTTTGAAATATGTATCCGTTTCCGAGAGTGGCGTAAGAAAATCCAAACTAAAGATTTCGGTATACATAAGGCCCGCTAATCCTGGCCAATCGTTCGGCGAGAGACCCTAAAAGAGATAGCCATCGAAATTATGTGTGAAAATTAACGAACATTTGTGTTCTTACAACCTTATTATCCCAAAATTCATCCTCGGTAACAGAAAGTCTTGATATCACGTGGCCGGGGTAGTATTTCTCTAGCATATGGGCGGCTAATTGTATTGCAATCTGCAACAGAGAAACTTTTTCGATTCGAAACTACGACTGATTTGCAATTATTTGTCTACCTTAAGTTCTAATGTATTTAGTTTTATCCTCGTTTTGACCGCTGCCACCAGTCCCGTTTGCAGTTCCCATCGTCTCTTTTCCAACTTCTCATGCAATGAACCCATCAAATCATGAGCTTCGCGATCTAGTCGCAGGTATGGCCCATTTTTAGCTAATTGTGCTGAAAATGGTCCAAAGCATGCCTCAACAAATTGACTGTAGTCCTTTTGTGGTTGCATTATGACTCGTTCAATCGCTTGCTGGTAGGCTTGCAATTCATCCAGCTCCATCTTAGCTTCGAAGGCGGCTAGAGCCTGTTCTGGGATTATTATGAAGTAGTAGTCAAGAGCTAAGCCAGGACCAGCAATACGACGCACAGCTAGACTGTCCGATGCTGGCACTCGACCACACTTCTTTATGAACAGGTGGAATGTCAACGAGTCCCAAAGAAGCCTCAGTGAATATCGAGCTGCTCCAACTGGAAACATATCCGTCTTTACAAACCTAAAATAATACACCCACATGATTACAACTTACCAACCAAAACCAGAACCGAAGCCAGTGGACACAAAACCATCGAAACGAAGACAGCAGCGATGGGCTGAATGAAACCTTGAATTAGTATATTCCAAACAAGAGCCTCTAATAGAATACAATAACGATTGCGTGAAATATCCGGACAGTCTAGATCGTAAATCAACGCCATCAGAATATGCAAGCCTGCGGTCAGCATTGGCACCCATAAAGGTGCTGTTAACGCTAGCAATATACTTAGTAGACTCGCCGTAAGCGAAACTAATGGAAACACTAGAAGAATCGTCAATGTGCCAAGGAAACCTTTCACAAAGTAGTTCCATACACGGTTCATGTTTCTGGTGAAACCTTTTCCAATGAAGCCTGGGGAAACAAACAAAGAAAAATTTGAATCTGAAAGGAGTTTCGATTAAGGACAATGTTTTGGTGTCACCTGTATCTGGTTCGGTTTCAAAATGCGTCCTCGACTTGGACACATTCCGCCACAACTCAATCAGCCTCGAAGTGAGTGTCTGCGTCATACTTGTCTTCCTTGGAAATAACGTCCCATTGATTTGTGACAACTCCAAGTCCGACATGAACGGCTCCATACAACATAACGCTCTTAGTCCTATTGGGCTAAACCACGGCACAAAGATACCCAAGAAAAATATCACATTCCACGTCCAAGTCCATGATCTTTGCACTAAATTTACAATTCGCCAAAAAGGCCAACGCGTGCTAGTCGTTCGTGTAATCTCCTTCTCCACCATAAACACCGGTTGACTAGGATCCGAACGAGGTGTAACTATCGACGTGGCTTGCTGACTTATCACCGTCGGTATTATTTCAGACTGTCCTTGAAATTCTCTACGAACAATCCAAGAACTCGGTGACCATATCCGCACAGTCCAATGGAATGTTCGCGTTGGAGTCTTTGCATTTTTCAACTCCTTCAGTAGAACTGGTTCGCGTTCCTTCATAAAGGCCATGTCACGACTTAGAAAATACGAAGTCTGGCTAAGGTCATGTTTGCTGCACATACGCAAAGCCTCTTCATGAGCTGCCCATGTAGATTTGTACAACTTTGTAGCTTCAGCTACTCGCAGTTTCGACCTCAACCAAGGAGCTATTCGCGACAAAACCGAATGATCATTGGTTAGACACTTTTGGTGATCTTCTCGAGATCTTTTGAGCTCTTTTTGGACTTTATCCATAGCCTTATGCATAATGACTACAGATTGAGCTTGTTGCACTAACAGGCGAGGTATGCCATCACCGAATTCTGCCAACTGTGTGTTTGAGAGAATAGAAGTGTACACCCGTTGAAGGTATTCCTTCATAACCGCATCATTGACCTCCTGAATGAAATTGGATCGAATTTTATTAACTTAAACAAAATAAGTCTTCACACACAAACCTCTTCAATCTCCTTATCGGTAAGCTTCTTCTCTCTTAGCTCAGTGATTAGTCGTTCGCGAAAATGTAAAAACCAACCCCTAGTTTCACGCTCTAGTATTCCGACGAGGATAGGCAGCGCTTTGCGCATGATATCACGTGAGAATAGTCTCAAATCGATCTCTTGCCCCTTTGGCGTCAGAAACAGATACGGAACTGGCTGGGCTGTTTCACAGTTTTTCACGTCTATTTTCTCCACAACAGCTCGCCGCAATTGTTTACGAACAAAAGAGCAAAGTGAATACAAACAATCCTCAAATTCCGGCTTAAAGTTGAATAAAATATAAAAAAAAAAACATCGAAGCATCAATTTCCAAATGTAAACTCACCCTGCAAACCAGTTCCGCAACCAAGAAGCGACATCGCTCCTCTTTGATTTTATAGTCTAAATCATGAGCCAGCAATGATGGAACACCTTAAAGAAACAATTTATTTCATGAAATCAGTAATCACATACACACACTTCAAATTATATGATACTAACCAACAACCATATCCAGCAGGTTGACGAGTCCATGGAACAAAGCACGGACGGCATGGGCTAGAGAAAAAAAGTGCGATAGTAATCGACCTCGTGCCGTGACTACTACAAATCGTGCTGCCAAAGCCAAGTCACTTAGAAATGAATCGTGAGCGCGAAATGTTCCCTTCTGTAGGAGCAACGACAAACGCCACTTGTGTACTTGTCCAGGGAAATTCAAACTCGGTACATCGAATTCTCTGTGGTGTGCATGAGAAAATGTTTAGTTACTTTTTAATCAGGTATCGCATGTATGTAGATATTTTGTTTTTATTTTTTTTTATTTTCTTCTTCTAAAGTTAACATGCAACTATAGATTCATCTCTGATATATAAGTTCTTGCGTGCGTTTTAAAAATAATATTTTAACTAATGGAAATTGTTCTTATTGATTTGTGATCAAAATCACAGGTGCGTATCGTTTTTACATTCCTGTAAAACTCACAGGGTTTTAATTTATTTTCAGCTTTTTTTGTTCTTGTATTCATAAAAATTTGTGATGGTTTTTTCTTTTTTTTTCTCAAATGCAACACGAACACTTAAAAAGAAAGTTCTGTTCCTAAATTGGCATGCATGTTTGGCAAGGCTGGATAAAGGTTCTAATTGAAGCTAGTTTGATTATTGTTTAACAACAGACGGGTTGGGTTGAACATTTGGAAGGTTCCGACGAGTTTGTATATGGAAAAGAAAAACTTATTTCGAATTTTGGCTAAACAATGCCTCAAAAAATTGGTGTTTTCAAATCAAAAATAAGTTTTGGGGCACTTATGTAACTTCAAGAATTGGACGCATTTTGGTTTGAAGAAGCAATAACGAACATGATGATTTGACTGTTCTTGAAAACTTAGTTGGTGGAACGAATGCGTATGTGACCCTTTTAAGGATATTTGCTGTCGGGCCAATTAAAAGTAATTAGTGGGAGAAAAAACTTTGGATTATTTTCGATTATTTTGTCTAAAAAAAAGAAAAATTAAAGATCAGTAAAGAGAGTTATTTGATATTATAGTCGAAGTGCGATTGAGAAAAGAAAAGATGATGAGTTTTGGAACACCTCTGAGGAACCGGAATTCCTCAAGGCTTTTACATGTGACAATGCGAAGTTTAATAATTAAAGGAGTTCTGATTTAAATCACAACTTTATTCATTGCGAGTGGAAAGATATTCTCAAAGTTGTAGCAGTGCAGTATTCTTGTAGCCTCAAAGGCGGGCACCTTATTTCAAGTACGATAGTTCCGATTCTGATGTCGACTTTGACGATGATCAAGAATGCCGTCCTGCCGACCTAGAAGAATTTAAGCTTGCCATATGCAAACTTAAATGATATGGTCGGAAGAAAACATTAGTGCTGTAGCAAATGGTATGTATTCGTTACTCAGTAACAAGTATTCTCTTTTGTACCGAATAACGAAACGTTACTCGCAAAAAAATGTCGTTACTTTTACGATGTCGTTACTGTCGTTACTTTCGTTACTTTCGTTACTTTCGTTACTTACGTTACTTTCGTTACTTTCGTTACTCGGTATCGGTATCTTGTATCTTCATTTCGTATGTTTAGTTACTTTGGGTAGTTTGGTATCGGATCGGCATTTGGTATGTTTAGTTACTTTGGGTAGTTTGGTACTCGGGTGGGTAGTCGAGTTGGTATCGAAATCAGTACCAGTACCTTGTGTGTGTATTGTGTAATGTGTATAGTCAGTGTATTATATGCCTGCTATAGAGATGAAGGGTGCAACAAACAGACTTATTTGTGTGTCTGATTGGGAAACAAATGTATTTCTTTTTTCTATTGTTTCAGGTTTGTATATCTTTTTGAATGAGACAATTTAATGGAGCTAAATTTGCGTTTGTATTGTAATAATGTAGATGAGACCACCTCTTTTTTTATATGGTGCTGTTATGCGTTATGGTTTGTTATTGGAATTACTTGTATCTTTTATTGTATCTTGCTTTATTTAATTTATTTTAACGATTATGCGGGCATTATTGCTTTTTCTGAGTTCTAAAAATGGCAAATTTTTGGTCAGGTCTGTCAATAAAGTTTAGCAATGGCATTTTAAGATAACATGATAAAAAAGATGTTTAGAAAATTGTGGAGAACTATTGATCTATCTTAAATTTTTAAACATTTATGTACATATTATTATTTTGGCGATAGGTTTCTATGGTTAATCATTTAATTTTTGAATTTGTAGGCGAAGCATAAAATTTGCATATCAATGAAAAAAAGTTCCATGGGCTGTGTAAATTTCATTGAGTAAAATTTCTGCAACGATGTAAACTGAAAAGTCTTGATGTTAATCAATCAAATCGGTATGTGTGGGTAGTTTGCATTTCTAGCAGAAATTTAAGGGTATCTACACCATTTCTTCCTTTAAATACAGTGCTATAATTATATGACAACGCCAGGCATATGACTGAATATAAGGTAATAATTTTTAAGCAAAATTTTTCTACAATTATGATACAAATATTTTACCCTATACAACTACACAGCTAAATATACCATTTTTTAATTGAT
Source organism: Melanostoma mellinum (assembly GCA_914767635.1). Taxonomy (NCBI): domain Eukaryota; kingdom Metazoa; phylum Arthropoda; class Insecta; order Diptera; family Syrphidae; genus Melanostoma; species Melanostoma mellinum. The sequence continues at coordinate 183,839,563 of OU612060.1, forward strand.
TTCGCCATAAAAAGTACTTTTTTAGACACTAATACCAGCTTTTGAAAAAGTAACGAAAGTAACGAAAGTAACGACATTTTTATACCGAGTACTAAGATCAAAAGTAACGTATACATACGGGTAGTCATTTTATCGTTACTTTTACAGCTCTAGAAAACATGCCCGATGAATGGAACATCAGTATCATATGCCCGATCCTAAAAAGAGAGACCAATTATAGAGGGATAAGCCTCCTTAATGTCGCGGTTAAGATCTTGTCTGCTATATGTGAACCTCAATAAATTGATAGGTCCTTATCAATGTGGTTTTAGACCAGATAAGTCCACAGTAGACCAAATTTTCACATTACGGCAGATCTTGGAAGAAACCCGAGATCATAATATCGATATACACCATCTTTTTACAGATTTCAAGACTGCCTTAGACGAGCTGTACAGAGCCATGTCTAGTTTCGGTATCCATGCAAAACTCGTACGACTATCTAAGATGATTTTGGAGTATTCACGCTGCTCCGTCAAGGTCGGTAGAGAACTTTCCAAGACCTTTTGATGTCGAAAAAGGCTTTAGGCAAGGCGACAAACTGTCATGCGATTTCTTCAACATCATACTTGAAAAGATTGTAAGAAACTCAAACGTCAACACCAAAGGAACAATCTTTCAAAAGTCTGTACAATTACTCGCCTATGCAGACGATATTGACGTAATGGGAAGAAATAAGCGTGATGTCATAGGTGCTTTTGCGAGTATTGAAACAGAAGCGGCAAAAATGGGTTTGATGGTTAATGAGGGCAAAACGAAGTATATGCTGTCATCAAACAAGGACACAGAACATCGACGAATTGGACAATACGTCACAATAGACAGACATAACTTCGAGGTAGTACAGGACTTCGTCTACCTAGGATCCGCTGTAGACACGGACAACAACATTAGTGCGGAGATCAAACGGAGAATAACTCTTGCCAACCGTTGCTTCTTTGGGTTAAGAAGGCAATTGAGAAACAAAAACCACTCCAGAAAAACCAAGGTATAAGACCCTAATCATGCCAGCACTGCTTTCCGGCACGGAAGCATGGACCTTATCGAAAGCGGATGAGGAAACCCTTGGTCGTTTCGAAAGAAAAATTCTCCGAATGATCTTTGGTCCCGTATGCGAAGACAATGTGTGGAGAAGAAGATACAACAACGAGCTGTATGAGCTATACCGCGACATGGGCATAGCCAGAAGAGTACGCATCGCGAGGCTACGATGATTGGGCCATGTAGAGCGGATGGACCCAAACGCTCCGGCTCGGCGGGTGTTCGAAAGCACATTGCAGGGAAATCGCGGAAGGGGAAGACCTCGTCTTAGGTGGCGCAATCAAGTGGATGAAGACCTCAACCGACTTGGAGTGCGAAACTGGAGAGAGCTCGCCCGAAATCGAAGTCGTTATAGAAGGATGTTGGTTGAGGCCCAGGTTCACCCCGAACTGTAATGCCCACCTAAGTAAGTAAGTAAGGCAATTGATAAACAAAACCATTTCTAGAAAAACCAAGGTAGGTTAGGTTAGGTGGAAGTGGTGTACAAGGTAACCCTGTACAAAACCTTAATCATCCCAGTCCTGCTTGACAGTGCACGGAAGCGTGGACCTTATCGAAAGCGGATGAGGAAACCCTTGAAAGAAAGTATACTCCGAATGATCTTTGTTTCTGTCTTTGAGCCTAGCTAGAAGAGTACGCATCGCGAGGCTACGATGGCTGGCCATGTAGAGCGGATTCACATCAACTCTATGGCTCGACGGCTATTCAAAAGCATACTCCAGGAAAGTCACGTAAGAGAAAGATATCGTCTTAGGTGGTGCAATAAAGTGGAAGAAGATCTCCACCGACTTGAGTGTAATACTTAAGAGAGCTTTCTCGAAATCGAAATTATTATCGAAAGATGATAGTTGAAGCCCAGGTTCCCTAAGAACTGTAATTTAAAACTGAAAAATTTAAAAAATGCGGCAAATTGCGGCAAATAATGTCAAGGATTTTAAGACATGGTCCCATATCTCTCTTGGATTTCAATATTTTAGCTCGAAATTTCCTGAAAATTTACACGAATATATGTATAATAAACTCCTGAGATTACAGAATATTTGAAGCTATAATTTTTTTCACGCCTTCAAAAAATCACCTCCATTTGAGCTCGAGAAACTAGCCGAGCCCCTTAAAAGGAATTTTTTAAATTTTCACAATTTGGAAAATTTTTTCTGGCGTTAAACGATTCATGATGAATTGCCAACCCTCAATAAAATAAATAAATAGTGTTGCGCAGCCACCTCAGGGCTTAGATCATTTTTATGCCGATTTCAAACGGTTAAGTTAGAAAGCGTTTTTCATGGCAATGTTGAATTACTTTCAGCAGACTTGCGATACCCGTGAAAAAAATTTTTTTTTGTGATATTTCTAGGGTTTTTGAACCATGAACGACTCACGTAACAGGCATGCGATGCTATTTGTTCAAAATCCAAGTTTATTTCCCAAACTCAACTGGTAGTTCTAAAATGCACAGAATATTCAACCTTACGATAGAGGCTTTATTAAAAAGCCAATAAAATGACATAGGCCTAAGTGACACAATTGGCGTTAGCAAAAAATAACATTCAAAATGATGTTAAGAACAATTTTTGAATAGCGAAATGACAAAGCTTCAATTATTGTTAAAAACCAAACCGGATCTGGAGCTCAGTCATTCTTCTGGCGATTAAGTGGAAGTCCTATTGTAATAAGATTAACCCCCCTCGAGGATATTAACTTGTCGATTGGTGGGGGGGCTTACGTTTGGCGTTAAGTCAAACAAACTAAGAAAGTCCAAGGTGTGCGTGGCTGGCTGCTGGTTTCTTCCTCGACTAGTGGCTGGCTGCGTACATTGAGGTTGACAGGCCTCGAGTATTGAAGTACTTATCTGTAAGTAACCTTCGGGTTGCGAGGCTTCAACAGAAGTTGAGCTCTGGTACCACGGGAGATAGGCCCTCCTGGACGACGTTCTGCGCTCGAGGTGCGGGGCGTTGTCTTGGACTATCTATGAACTATGAGGAAGGCCCCCTTTGTGGGAGTATCGCGGTGGCTGTGGTTATCAGAATGCGGAAACGATTGGCATTCTTCATTGAATGCAAGAGGTGCAGATCGGCTTCGCTTCTCAGCAAGGGGGTGGACTTGCCTCAACAAGTTCACTATTGCTACTGGCAGCCAACCAGGGTGGTGGTTGACACTCAATTTAACTCCGTTATGTTGAGTAGGCTCGCCGTGAAATTAAGACTCATATGTCAGGTGTTCACGTAAAACACGACTTAACTGTAATAAGATTAAATCTGCCTCAAATTTTGAAAGGTTCGTCACAGATCGAAAGATTAAACAGGCCTTTCATTTGTACTACATCCCTCACCCCACGACAGTGGGCTAATCAGTTTGAAGTTGTTGTATTCTATTAATATTTCTAAGCGAATATGTTGTTACCACAACATGGCGTGATGGTTAGCATGTCCACCTGTTAACCTAGACTAGAGGATTGTGGTTCGAATCCCAGCAGAGGCAAAAATGTTTTTCCACGGGTATCACCTTTCGCGAGGAATTGGCAAGTCCTGCGTAAGTAAATTAATTGCCATGAAAAGTGCTTTCTCAACTAGCCGTTCGGAACCGGCAGAAAATTGTTGGTCCCCTCCATTCCCTCACAAGGTATAGTTGTGCGAAATGCGCTAGGCTCCTCGCTCTGTTGCGCCACCCTATATTTATTTCTTTATAAGCTAATATGTAAAACACTGACTGCAAAAAAATAACAAGCAATCTACCTAAACACCTCCAATAGTAAAATAGCACAAGATTTTCTCAATCAATATCAAAATATGAAATCTGATTTCAAATAACAAATCTTATCAATAGTCAATAGTTGATGTTCGCAACAAGGGTAAATATTTGCTATTTGCAAACTGTCTTGAATGTTTATTTTAATATCGGCAAAGAAAACCACAGCATAAATTCGAAACAAACATTCCATATCAGTCTTGACAAGCGAACAGAGTAACTCTTTGGCAGTGAACTTGGAAAGAATTCAGACAATCTCCTCTTCCTACACCAAATCAGTGTACCTTTTTAAGCGTGCCCCACTTATTACAAAAACATATATCGCACCTTATCTTTGATATTTGTGCAGACACATTGACAAGGTTATTGATTTCTCCTCTGCGAAATTCAATTTATCGCTTATAAAACCCCAATGATAAGATTTCATGCATGCTAAAGGGGCAGACGTATAAAGATTACCAGATTGATAACATGGGGGGATTATCTAAAAGTATATTGATAAAAAGAAAACAATTCTTACATCAAATAAATTCATAAAACAAATTGAACAAAAACCGGGGGTTGGTGTCGGTTAACAAAACAAACAAAAAAAAAAGAACATTACATCAAATTTTGTGTATGAAACAAAACTGGGATTGTGTAAACGGTTAAAATTTTAAAAACAGTATCAAAAAACATTTTCATTTTTTTTTTTTTTAACAAATTCCAAAATTGTTAAACATTGAAAAAAAAAACCAAACCAGAAAACAAAATCAAAAAACATCTAAGACGACAACTAAACAACAGAATGGCATTTTGTTTTTAATTTTTTTTTTTAATTCATTCTCATATTTCACAGAAGCGAAGTCTTTGCCAAGACACGCTGTTCCATTTTAATTGCTTTCGCTATTTACCCATTATTTCGAATTGTTTCCAATTGTTCCAAAGTTAATTTCTTCGGTTTTCCGTATTTATCCTTTTGCAAGCTTTACAGAAATATTGTTTTTGATTTTTTTTTTATAAATATGAGGTTTGTTTGGTTTTGTTTATTTCTCAATTAATTTTTTTATTTATTTCTTCAGTTTTTTTTTGTAATAATTCTCGAATAGAAAGGTGGTGATGACAGAATGAAAATGAGTGAAAAAACAGAAAGAAAACACAAAATTTTACCAGAAGAAGCGCAGAAAAGTGTTTTGCTTGAGTGAAAAGTGTGCTTTAGTATTGTACACAAATAACCTTTACAGAATAATCGGCCGAAGTTCACAATGTGGAAAAATTGTTGTTTTATTTTTCAATGACGCTTCAAGGCGTACTAGATAAGCTATTAGATAAGCCGTATTCAATGAGCATTGATATCAAACTTTAGTGTTAATTTGTTTAAGATTGAAAAGCTAGCAGTCCGAGATTGCAAATCCTAAGTGCAGTATTTTTTTCCTTGGAAGAACTGCCCTATTAAGTTTAGAGATAGGGTGGGAATTATTAAAAGATGCTATCTTTTTGGAGCTTTTAGAAGATAAAATTATAATCCAATTTTATCAAAGAGAATGATCATCTAGGAACGTGATTAGATAATGGACAATTTGTTTTTTACTTTTGATTCAAGGATTTAGAATTCAACTCACAGTCAACAAATCATCTAAACCAAAATCAGATCTCATATTCAGGGCCCGGATTACAAATAACGATATTCGCGAAAAACCCTTCTTTATCGTTACGTTTCGATTACGATTCACGATACTCGCTATAAATTACGACTGCTTTTGGCGGTCGTTTTGTTATCGTTCTGACATTTTAACAGATCCATTCTTATAATTCATATTCGGTCTGTTGTGGCTATCGTTGTTTTGGGTTCCGTTTCTTTTTTCTTTTTTCCTGTGCGTTCCTCCAGGGTTGTCCCCATCGGCAAGCATACAAATGATTCTTTCCCCAGCAAATTTTGTATGCTAACATCACACATGGAGTGTGAAATAACATTAAAGTGCTTGTCAACGCTTCTTAAATATTTTTTCAAGGAATTTGGCATTAAATACGTCGACTGTTGCTGATTTTGTCAGATAGTGGCGATGCGCTGTTGTATTATTAGGGAAGTTAGCCTATGTGCACCAGCTATAGCTTTATCTAGGGACACACAAAGTTATGAAACCAAAAAATTGAAAACCAAAACTATTTTACTTTTGATCGAAAAGAGGAAAGCTTCCTTGGGTACTATGATCTCCAAGGAATCACAATTCTCCCGCTTGTCCGTATGACATAAACGATCCACATATGGAGTTCCTGTGTCGATCTGAGAAGGGTCAGCAAGTGTCTCGGTTGTTATTGTTTGTCTTTTTATAACGAGCATTCAAGTCGCTTTAGAATCTTACACTAAATTTAAAAAAAAAAACAAGCATCCAATGGTTAAACAAACGACTTGCCAAAATATTCATAAGCGCTCGAAAGATTTGACCTCTTTCAATAGCTTGCAGATCAGAAATTTTTTAACAACAATGAGAGTGTATGAAAGACACTGGTCGACGTTGATCAGAACATTTTTTGTATGCTGACCTTGCACAAAAAGCAGGGAAATGACCTTATAGTCAATAAAGATTTTTGGCGTTGTGATTTTTCTGACAAAGAGACCCTTTATAAATGACATTTTTGAATCAAATTGGGACTAAATGCGTTCACTGTTGATTTAATCAGATAGTGGTGATTTTGCGTTGTCTTGTTAGGGAGAGTAGCGTAATGATGAGGATGCAACTAATAGTAGTCGTACTGGAATCTCAAAACAGGAGGTAACATTCTACACAAATAAATGCGATGGTACACAACATAGAGCAATACTATCGAGCTCTGGGATCAATTACTGGCTGTCCGAGTTTCAGTGGTATGTCAGACCCTATAAAGAATTTCAGCGGATGAATTTGTGTTGAAGAACCGATGGTGAACATCAGCAGTCATAATGCAGGATCCATCAAATGAGCTTCTCCGAAATATTTGGTTTCAAGGCCTGTTAAGGTCTTTCAATACTAGTACAATGCATTGGAATATAGAAATGGTAGCGAATGAGCTCCTTGCGAGCCAACGATAGTTCTTAAACTTTAGTAACACCGGATTGCCAGGACATTTATTTTCGAAGGGATTCCAAAAGGACATGACCCTCCAGATTGGGGGTTGCACGTGGCTCAACTATCCAACCAGGTAAAAAACAAAATTTCTAAAACAACAGACTCGGATAACAATAATTGTTACACTGCCAAGCTTAGTACATACTTCTTCCTGATCGAACAGCGGAGAAAGTGAATTTTTAACATTTCTTGCCGGTACACACTTATATTTGTGTTGCGAACGTTTGACGTTCCAATAATTTTATTTTTTGAAATCTTTAAAGCTAGACGTGATTACAAACATACACCAAACGCACTGTTTATGCACGCACACTTTACTTTGTAAGCAAACTGTCAGAGCTTCACCTTGTGACTGCAAGAGTGCCCGTACATTTTGCACGAGAATGAGGTTCACGACTCGTAAACAAAAACTCTCATCCTTGCTCTTCACGCGCCTTCACGAGCAAGTTCACTAGTAAATGAAAATGTCATTTTTTTATGAGTTCATTTCAAGGTTCACAGGTGTGTTGTGTACTAAACTTTAACGACTATAGGAAACCAAAAAGGCCAAACCTTTGAATCTGTTCGAGAAATGAGAGTTATATGACGTGATCGCGTGAACAGATAAAGCACACATATCCGTTATCTAAGAAGTATCGATGGATGTCTCGGATGAAGACGAGATGAAAAACTTCGAAGCGAACTTAACGTTCAAGGCAAATTAAGGGATAAAGTCAAAAGTCAAAACGAGCACATGCAGCCCCGGGCCCTAGCAATGCCTTGACAGTGGATTTTACGAGACGCGTTTAGGGACCTATTAAGAAAGCTGGATATGTAGCTCAATGACCTTTTCCATTAGCTTTAAGGAAGGAAGTAAAATATGAAACTGTTTGACTTGAAAGACATTGGCTTCGAGTTTGATCTTTTGCCAACTTTTAGAGTTGACGTCCAGTTGTCCTTACAGGCCACTACCTAATAGGTAGACACGCCAAATAACTTGGAGTCTACTCAAATGACTTCTTCAGAAGCTGCATGGACGAGGAGGAAGAGCAAACAATCCAACATATATTTTGCTCATGCCCTGCACTTGCTAACAGACGGAAAGCTCACCTAGGTTTTCGACGACACCAGCGATTTAATATATAAAGACCCTAAAGACCTTAAAAGTATCTCCCTTTTCGTATGAAGTTCTGGATGATTTGACTAACTGGTGATCAACTCATAAGTCCAGGTTCGAATAGAGGGTGTTTCAACTCTTTAATCCCCTAGATAAGAACCAGGGGTGATCAATCTTCTGGTCTCAGTGGTATCACAATGGACACTCTGTGGTCTAAGTGTGCCGGTGTCCGTGTACCGGCAGCCTCATCTAACCTTTCCTAACCTTAGGGTTGCATTCTAAACGAAACCCTACATGTGACAAATGCAACAAAGTAAAGAGCAGAATGTACAGATAAGTGTAAATGAATCAAAAAGAATATCAGTTCTATGGTTTGATGGAGATGGAAAAATTCCATCCATTTGTGTAAAATCAATCAATCAAAAGGTTCCGATTGAAAGGAATAGGAGATTATGGATAAAACACTTAAGCTTTAGCTTCCAATCGACCGTTCAATTTGTTTCACGCAATCAGGAACTTTATCTTTAAATCGATTATTTAAAAAAGAACTCCCCTAATCGGCATCCTTTTAGTATGGAAAACTAGATTCACAGCCCGATTCTGTAGGACATCACTGATATCTGACAAGTTGCAATGTTCACCTCAAGTCACTACTCAGTGATACTTAAGCAGGTGACAATGGTGTAGCTGGTTGCGACTTTTTTGTAGAATCGGGCAATAAGAAGAACAGAGGAGTCTGGGGTTAATAGGAGTTTCATTCAATGTGGAAGACACAGTGTAATTCTCCGCCGTTATTGTGCACGCCAAAAAAAACACACGTAAACCAATTGTTTGAATTTGTATTTCTTTAGTTTGGCAATATTTCGTTAGTTTTCTTATGTTCGTTCGTTGAACTTTTCGGAGGATTGACCAGGGTTGCTCGACAACCCTAAAAGTAATCAAAAAAACAACAACTGGGTTTTCAGTTATCAGAAAACGCTGAGCAACAAAATCACCACACTTCCTTGTCTTTTGAAGAAATTAGCATGCCATTTACCAGCCATGCTCGTTACCTAAGCTCGGCCCAACAGAAACCTAGGGATACTTGAGATCGAGGGCAAAAACCAAAGCAAAAAAAAAACACTCAATTTGACATTCAGTGCATGTTTTTCAACTCCGCTGGTTCTTAAAGGCAAGTTGGATGGAGATCGCCAAAGGAAGAGACCTCGTCTTAAAGCAAAAGGACCTCAACCGACCTGAAAAACAAAACTCTTCAGTAGCTCGACAAAGATCGGAATGATGGAGGAAAAATGTCGGTTAAGGACCAGATTCATTTAAGATTCAAGTTTAGTAAATAAGTAAGTAGCGGGTGATAAGTGTAGTTCTGCTTTAAGTGAAGCTGCGTTTTCAAGAAGAGCATCGATATTGCTTTCTGTAACTGAATGGGAAAGCCCAAGACACATTTGGTCTGAAGTTTCTGTTATCTGAATTAGAAGACACTGGCAAGTGACACCAATGTGCAATAATTGGCAGAGAACACAAAAATTTTTTCGTTGATAAACAACTTCCCGATATTCTAGCAGAGATCTTAAGAACAGCTGCACAAACATCGACAAACAAAGAAAAGATTGTATTGCAATGGAAACTTGAAGTTCATGGCGCTGCGTAGTTCGTGTTCTTAAGGAAAACACAAATCGAGGTACGTATGTACACAGGTTCATAACTGCAAACAATTCAAGGTCGACTACAAAACACATTCAAGCTAGTCATTTTTTCAATATCCTATCAAAGCGAAGACTGTAAATATTTAACGATGTTTTTTGACTACCCAAGTCTTCACAGATCTTTCAACTCACATTCATTCGGAAGATGACCGTCAAGAAAGTCATCTTAAATATAAGACAAAAACATAAAAAGACCCCAACGAGGAGGAGTTCCAGCCAAATAAGTAATTACCAAGGTTAATGTGTACAATACTCTCGACGAAGCCAGTGTCTGTATAATAATAACGAAGTAAAATAAATGCAATGATGATCTTCACTAGAGTTCATATCTTCTATATTATTCATGTGTACAAGCTGCTTTAAACAATTAAGTACCCTTGTCTTGAATAAGAAACCCAAACAAATCAGAAAAAATGCAACTTTTCAAAGCAAAGTCTTCAAAAAGACAAAAAAAAAAAAATAAAGATAATTGAAGAAAAGAAGACACAACTGCTGCTGCTTGATTAACATATCCGCATTGTTTGCAAAATAATAAATTCATGACCACCACACAAAATCAAAACAAAAATAAAAACAAAACGAAAAGGCAAAGAAATCGTCCAAAAGAACAAAAAAAATTAAACAAAAATGTAGTATCAAACAAGAGAGAAAAAGGAAAGAAAAAAATGAAAGTTCAATCAGCTAACTTACCCGCGTTCTCGCAACGCTTTAAGCTGTGAGTTGGTCAAACGCCTTGGTTCACCAGAACCATCAGACGCGACTGCATCTAACTCATCGAATGGCGGCGAAATAAATAAATCCCGCAGGTTGATTGGACGAATTTTTCGACTAGCCGTTTGGTTACCAGCTGCTTGCGTATATGATGTTGCCGCCAGAGGTTGTGGAAGAGCTGCGTGAGAGTAAATGATTAAAAAAAATGATTTAATGAGCATGATCACATGTATAGTGCACTTACCGATGGGGAACGTTTTCCAATGGTAAAGAAATTGTTCAGCCACTAATTTAATGTGCTCAACTAGTTGTTCAACTTCGGGAGGAGCTCCGACTAAGTTAACCAAAAAATTAACCGGTTCACGTTCGGGTCCAGCCAGGCTAGGTGGGCGTGCATGGTGATTGCCCGAGGAATGATGTTCCATTTGCATCATTTTGTTTAAAAATGATGACTGCAGTAGTCTCGACTACTACTCTCAAAGGCGAATAGCTTCCGGGTGTTTTAAATTTGCTTCCCTTTTGGTTACGATGAAAATTCAAATTCCGACGACATGATTATTGAATTATTCAATATGTCTTAAGTGGAATGGAATTTACTAAAAGAAAAGAAATTAATCATTATTCATCTGGCTCGTTTTTGATAACTGAAGAGCGTACATCTTAATCAATCAATTCGAGTGCTGTGATAACAACACAACACACAAATCGAATAATATAATTTCATTGTTAAATCTCACTGATCAGTGAAGAAAAAAAAAACATTCCTGTTTAATTCAAAGTTTCTGTAAAGGAAGAACCTTCCTTTGATATTTTATAGATTTGGCCAATCTTTGCCTTTGATCCCGAAACGGACGTGTCTTTATGCATATGGAAGTGTCTATATGCAAAAACGAACTTACACGAGCCACATCATGAGGTTTTCAAATCAAACGACTGGCATAAGCTCGTTTTAGACTGACCAAAAGGAACCGTAATTACCTTTTTCATCAGGAATAAGTGAGTGGTTTCGTCATACACGATTTCATTTGTTTTTTCTCAAAGTCTTGTAAACAAATGAAAAAAAATTACACGACTTATGTTTTTCATGTTGACTTGTGTATGGTGCATGTAGACACTTATCCCGAAACACCTGAAAAAGTGTTTTTTTTTACTTTTCTCTGGCATAAAAGTTTACTATTCAGGAAGTCTTTGATTGGTTCCAACTTGGCGGCGTGGTGCTCAGAAGTTGCAACTAATAGTATCAATTATGCCTATTATACCTCCTCGCGATAGCCACTGAGTCTCCTCCAAGCGTAGTGAAGGTGACTTGCCAAACTAGTAAGGACAAAAGGAACAAAACCTTCCAATGAGAAACTGACTGCCAGAATCTGAGCACAGAACCAACAGTGGACTTCAGCAGTCAAAAAGCAGAATACGCTGAATGACATATTTGTTTTGAAGGTCATTCAGGGTCTTTCAATACTACAGGGTAGAAATAGAGATGGTAGCGGATGAGCTTCTGGTAAGCCAACGGTGGCAGTTTCTACACTCCTGAAACAGGCTACTGACCCCGGACTATCCGCTCTTTATGTCCAAGGATATCCCAAAAGGTGGTGGATGGGCGTTGTACTATTAGGGAAGGCTGTGACTGGTGCTAACTTGGCGGCGCCCAGATGTTGCAACTTATAGTACACGTCAATTGTGGAGGAATGCGGAACAAAAGAATTGTGATCAACACTATATTTGCTCTGCGAACAATGGCTGACACTGCACGAATCTCTGTGGTCTACGAGAGCTTTCGTGTAAATGTCCCAGCGGATGAATTCGAAGGACAGAATCAACGGTGGACTTCAGCAGCCAAAAAAGCAGAGACCCCTGAAGGAGCTACTCCAACATATTTGGTTTAAAGGTCTTTCGGGGTCTTTCAATACTAGGACAGGGTATTGAAGTAAAGATGGTGGCGGATGAGCTCCTGGTGAGCCAACGGCAGAACTCACACCCCTGCAGCAGGGTACTGACACTGGATAATCCAGCCCTTTATGTCCGAAGGGATCCATGGCCCTCCAGGTTGGGGGTTGTGCGTAGGGTCAACTACCCAACCACGTAAAAAAGACCTTGTTCCGAAACAACAAGCAGCCTGGGATAACGATAACGATTCCAAAGTTGACGACCCAAAAAACGAAAAAAAGACAGAGACCTCCGAATCCACACGTGGAACGTAAGATCTCTTAACGGTCTACGTGCAGCTGGAGAATTAGCGGACGCCCTGGACTGCTGCAAAGCAGACATAACCGCCATCCAAGAAGTGCGATGGAGTGGGCTGGGCATAAAGAAGATGAAAAACTGTGAAATCTACTATGGCGACTGCTACATGCAACAGAAACAGCGTTTATTTGGGTGCGGATTTGTCGTTAGAGGAAGACTCAGGGATAAGGTGATTAACCAAAATCCAGTCAATGAGCGTATAATGACCATCCGCATCAGGGCTAAATTCGCCAACATTAGCCTAATATGCGCCCACGCCCCCACAGAAGAGAAAGACGACAATTCCAAAGACTGTTTCTACGAGCTTGTCGAAGAAACGTATGAGCAGTGCCCTAGACACGACGTGAAAATCGTTCTTGGCGATTTCAACGCAAAACTAGGGAAGGAGGACATCTTTGGAAACACAATCGGTAAGCATAGCCTCCATGACAAAACCTCCGAAAACGGACTGAGGCTAATCGATATTGCTGCGGGGCTAAATCTTGTTGTAAGTAGTACACGCTTCCCGCATCTCAAAATTCATAAAGGTACATGGCGATCCCCAGATCAATTAACCGTCAACCAAATTGACATTTGCGATCGACGCAAGGCACTCTTTCAAAGTGTTAGATGTCCGAACCTTCCGAGGGCCAAACTTTGACTCGGACCACTACCTTGTTGTAGCCAAGGTACGAATGAGGATATCTTGTTCACGTCTAGCACGAACTAACGCTGTGAAGCGATATGACGTCGGAAAGCTACAATCGCCAGAGATGTCCCTACAATTATCCTTAAATCCTAAGGCGCCAGCATCAAGTATTGAAGACCAGTGGTAGCAATGCCAAGAAGCCTTCAGAACCGCTGCCTCTGAGGTTCTGGGTTTAAATCGACCCCCAAAACGAAACCCATGGTTCGATGAAGAAAGCAGACAGGCAAATGCAGCTAAACAAAAAGCACGACAAATGCTGATGCAAAAACGAACAAGGGCTGCTTACGATCAGAATAACGAGATCTACAAGCAGAAAACAAGGGAAGAACACCGAGTTCTCAGAAAAATCTGGAAAGATCACTTCTGCAGACTGCTTAACGTTGATGTCAAGCAGATTGCCCCATTCAACTTGGACGATGATCAAGAATGTCGTCCTCCCGACCCAGAAGAAGTTAAGCTTGTCATATGGGAACTTGAATCAAATAAGACTGCAGGTGCAAATGGCTTTGAAGACGATCTTTTCAAGGCAGCTGGAGATCTGTGCGGGGATCAAAAGGCGAATTACTCTTGTCAACCGCTGTTTCTTTGGGTTAATTCAATTTTAAGGTGGTTGTGCAGCTCCTTGGGCCATCTCTTGACAAAAATAATTGCGGAATGAGCTCTTGATATAACTTTGTCAATATGAGAGCGGAAATTCAAATCGCTGTCACAGGGAACACTTAAATGACAGATTAGCTGCACACGGTTTATGGGAAGGTTCTGAAGGTGATACGATCTGAGGGAGATTTTTAACTTTTTTGTGATAAGTTTATTATTGGCATATTCAATTCAAGAAAATTCGTACTGAACCAAGTGACAAACGTATTGAGATCTTTGTGAAGGAAGAGAAAGTTCGGATTAGAGGAGATAACTTTAAAGTTTTTTGCGTCATCAGCATAAATGGAGACAGAGGATGATGGATGATCTTCTCGATATCATTTATATCAAAGATGAAAAACAGGAGACGGAGGTTGCTATCTTGGGGCAAAAAAAAACAAATTCGTATTATAGCGCTGCCAAGTATACGGAGGTGTATCACAAAAGGAACTGAAAGTGCGGAACGAAAACAGAAGAGATCCATTTTAGTACGATGGAACTGAAGTCGAGGAAGGAAAGCTTAAAGAGATTTAAAGTGTGAAAGATTTTGTCGAAAGCCGTCCTGAAGTCCCTGGTAATGACGTAGAATTCCTTTCCTTTTTTCATCGCAGAGAGTGAGAAGGAGACAAACTTAACTAGATTAACGATGGAAGATCGTTTATGAACATATTTTTAGGATTTCTTTATGTATATGGGTGAAATAACTGAAATTTTCCATAGATCCGAAAAAAATGTACTTGAATTCGAAAAAAGCATTTGCAGCGATAGCTTGAACAATTTAGCGATGGAAAGGGCCAAACTGGAGCAACATGGCAGAAATGCCGTGTAGGCCTGCATTATACTCGTCCTTGATCAGTTTGAGAAGGCCATTAAGAGCCGCAGTTTGCTTAAAAACGACCTGTAGAGTATTGCGAAAGATAAGAAAAGTATGGTAGGCCATAGGCCTAGATCTCTAGATCTGAGGTTTTTTGTGTAAAAGACAGTTTGAAGTAACTGGTGAAAATATCGGCGACTGTTGATGGCTTATTGGATGTTAGGCTTCCATAAAGAACAAAAAGAGTGAAACCATCAGTGAATAGATTTGCTTGGGTAAAGTCATTGTACAATGTTTCGTTAAGGTTGAAAAATTTATAAAATAGTTTAAGGTTATCAGGGTAATCGAAAACTAAGCAGGAGCTTAGAGATCTCCAAATTGCCGTGGTGAGGAGGTTTACGCTGGAACCTCCAACAGTATGGCTACGGTTTCATCCTCTAGAGCAGACAATCAGCTTTTTGGACAGGGAGGACTTGGGAAAAGATGCACCAACTGCTAATATAGCACCGAACTCTCTCTCCCTGCAAGGGAAGAGAGTCAAGACCTCGATGGGGCCCCCTGTTCCCAACGCTGATATAAAATTCAGCCTAAGAAGGCTTGGGAAGGAACTACTAGTGACACAGGACACAGCACAAACGACGAACTATCTGACTCTAAAGTACGGGAACACAACAGAACTTCTCACCCAGAAATGGAAAATAAGCATCTGTTGAGGGTTTGGAGGAGCGGATGTGTGAGGGTATTGTAGAACGCCATAGCATTCCTCAAACCCCAAACGTAACTACGAAATCTAACCCCGAAAAATCTGCGCACAGAAAACTACGGACAGTCTGGCAACTGTCATCGACAAAAATGCCGGGCAACGACTAACGAGGGTCCTCAACCACGAAGAATTACAACTAAGACAACGACGCAACGCGGAAAGGACCATCAGGCTTCTATCCAAAAAGAACCCCAACTCCTTAAAGGAAAAGGCAAGACAGGTCCTGGTGAAGTCGGAATAAAGACTCCGTACAATGACGCCAATAGACAAGACAAAACGAACAAAACAAAACCCGACAGACAAAAAACGAGCCGGCTGCGAAGTGAACACCGGAACTGGTGGGGTGGCCTACCTGCGCCTTATCAATACCGTTGTGCCGAGCTCCTCGAAAAGAGTGAGAAATGCCAGCTCCTCCCGAACAATTCCTCATCCACAGTATGATTAAGAGGATGAAGACCTCCTCTGTTCCTGCAAAGAGCCACAGGAGGTCTTCATCTTCATCAAAACTTGACCAATCATAAGCTCATAGGTTTTTAGGACGTTACAATAAAAGATCAACGGTCAGCAAATTCTACCTAACCTAACCTAAGTCGGAGCGAAGAAACGTATTCGAAAGTTTATTTCTCTTACTTCGCAGCTCGCTAGTTTCTGATTGTACCAAGGAGGAGATGTTGAAGCAGACCTACCACACTCAAAAACGGAACATAAAGATCTATGCAGTGCTGCACTTTCTAACAGACAAGTTGCTTCATTCATTGAAAGAATTTTAAAGTTCATAGGGTCGGAGGTGAAGACAAGATCGAGTTGACGGCCCATATAATTTTTAGTATCACGCGTTTGGGAAATTAGATCTGTTGATAAACCAAGGTAACCATTCAAATTAAATTAAATTAAATTTATTGATTTCAATTATAAGCATATTAAGACAATGTATCTTTTTTGTTATACTTAGTACATAACGTTACAGGAAAGTGCATAGTAATGATTTAAATTTAAACCTACAATAATAATCTGAAACGGTTATAATGAAAATTATAAAAGTACAGGAAAACATATATTGGCAGATAAAACATAAACAGCATCAAAAAGGTGTTTACAAAAGTGTTAAGTAAAGTTTTAGGAAAAATTTCGGCAACTGTAGTGGTTTCTCAGAGAAGCTTTAAAAGAATTTAAGTTGTTCAATCTTCTAAGATCGTCTGGTAGGGAGTTCCACAGACTAGCGGCATATACAAAGAATTGGATTTTGGTTATTCTGTATTTAAAAGTTGGTGAGATTAGAACATTACTTCTTTGGGAAACAGGAAAATTAAGTTTTTCAAATAAATATTCAGGGTTTTTTTTCTACGCATAAGCTTAAAAAGAAAAATAAGGACGAGAAAATCCAGATATCTGTTTAAGGGCATACCAAAGACATTATTAAAATACATTGAAACATGATCGAATCGACGCAAACCATATATAAATCGCACAGTGTTGTTAAATACAACTTGAAGTATCCTTTTACTTACATAATCTAAGCAGCAGAAAATAAGACTACCGTAAAACAAAGCGGGAGAGACTAGAGTTTTAGATAGCATCATTTTGGGTGCAGTAGGAAGACAGTCACACCTCACACGACATATGTAGCAACCTCAGAGTAGCATATGTTTTACGAATTGCTCTTGTTATGCCTAAATTCTTAACTATGCTTTCATATCTCAACACTGTTCCATCTAATTCAACACTAGGGAAACAAGTAGTGTCAACAACAGTATTACTTAAAATTATAGCCTGACATTTTTTTGAGTTTAGATTTAGTAGGTTTTTACGTGACCAGTGAACTATAGACATCAAATCGTCATTAAAACGAGCAGTAGCGTCTTCGACTATTCCATGATTATAGCTCGTATAAATCTGCACATTGTCAGCACACATATGTATTTCGCAGTTACTGAGCACCGAAGGCAAGTCGTTGATGAATATCGAGAAGAGAAGAGGTTCCAATATTGAGCCCTGAGGTACACCAGCGCGAATGAAAAGGAATTCAGATATTTCATTGTTTGCAAAAACCGCCTGAGATCTACCAGTCAGATATTCCTTAATAAGTGTTATGGCCGTGCTTTCAAAGCCAAACAAATACTGAAGCTTACTTAATAGTATTCTATGACTGACCGAGTCAAACGCCTTAGAGAAGTCTAAAAGGACACAATTTTAAGCAGCGCTCCCGTACAACTGTGATGAGGTCTGAAACCTGATTGAGAAGGTGTTAGCAGGTAGTTGGTATTTAAAAAATTGGTCATTTGTTGACCTACCAGTTTCTCAAATGCCTTACGACAGTATTGAAATTGGTCGATACTCTGTAGTGCCGGAGTTTGACTTTTTGGTAACTGGAATAATTTTTGCTACTTTCCAAGAATTAGGGAAACGAGAACAGGTTAAAATTGTATTGAAGATGTGTGCTATGAAAGGTGAATTGAAAGGCAGAATAATTTTAACAAATTTGGGCTGAATATTGTATATACCAATGGCTTCCGATTTTATACCTTGTATAGCTTTGAATACCTGTAATTCATCAACTCTGCTAAAACTAAGACTTGAGGAAAAATCATCATTACTTGCAAAAACGTGATTGATTTCAAAATCTGGTTGGAAAGATGAGGCTACAAACTGTCTATTTGGTGCGTTTACGTCACATTCTTCACCGCAACTCCCTTTCGTTTTGAAATACCAAGTGACTTGATATTTCTCCACCCTTGCTTAGAGGATTTATTATCAAATTTTGTGGCGAAAAATCTACGTTTTGAGTTTCTAATTTCAACTACAACAGTGTTTCGTAATCTTTTATACTAGATTTTGATCATCCCAGTCCTGTTATACGGCCCATAAGAATGGAAACTCTTGGTCGTTTTGAAAGAAAAATACTCCTATTGATCTTTGGTCTCAAATGGGAAGGATATACAACAACGAGCTGTATGAGCTGTACCGATATGGGCATAGCATTGCAAGAATACGATGGGTGGGACATGTAGAGCGGATGGACATCAACACTTCGGGTAGACAGTTTTTCAAAAACTGCTACACTGCAGGGATATCTGGAAAGGAAAAGACCTCGTCTTAAGTGGTGCAATAAAGTGGAAGGAGACCTGACTAAGGGTGCAAACCTGGAGCGAACTCGAGCAAAATCAAATTTGTTATCGAAAGATGTTGGTTAGGGCACAGGTTCACCCCGAACTGTAATGGCCAACTAAATAAGCAAGTAGTTAGCTCCGGCACTTTCTTGTCTGTCAATTCAGCTGATCGAAAAATATACATTTAGCTTAAATTTGTGTTTGAAATAAAACGAAAAATAGAAGAGACTTTGGGACTACCTCAAATGTCTCTCTTTTTTGAACAGGTAGCAAAAGGTCATCTCATATCTCACATGCCATTCATATGAGGTGACTGAAATCAAAACACAATACGGTATATTTCATGGCCTCATTTACCACCACCAACTATTAGCCACACCAGCAACGCCCGGGTTATTGGCTTAGTTTAGATATTTATTGAATAAATAAACAAAATATCGTAAACACAAGAGATCTGAATTTTAATACTGTCGACATGATTGTGCTCATCAGACTCTCAAAATAACTTTATCGACGTCTCTCAAACCGTTGAACTCCAAAGAACTCTTAAGTTCTTTGTGGTTTATGTAAATCTACAGCAACCGATCTCATTAATTTCTGCTAACGTTGGCTAAGTGCCCATATTTTTGGCCACTTTACCGTCTGTCCTTAATGAAAACTTAAAGCACTACACTACAACGTAGTTTATACCTGCACATAAAACTAAAACCCCTTCTGTGCCATTTCCAAAAAACTTTGATAACAAATTCCAAACTGAACATCCTAAACTAATCAAAAACAGTGATGATGACTATAATGAATGGTTAATGTCGTATCTTTTCACGCCACACACCAACTAGGTATACCACAACCCAAGTAGTTACCCAACAACTTGTTCCACATGACATGATTTAAACTACCTCCACCCAAACCCTCCCAATTCGGTGTGAGATTACACATTTAAATGAAAACAATTTTGAATAAGTGACCAGAACAACTTTTAGAGTAGCAGACGATTGCGACTTGCATATCGGTGCTAACTCTACCATGAAATGAATTCAGAGTGCATATTCCTCAAGTTTCCTCAAGTCCTCGTTTCAAAAGCCATTCCATCCAAGCAAACGAGCGCACAAATGAAATGATTTTTCTTCGTAGTTTTTGAGGAGCAGAGCATATCGGGAAGCAGCAACTAAATACGTAAAAAGAAAAACGCTCTCTGGATACGCATCTATTCAAAAATAAATATACACAATCGCCTCCGGGTCACATCCATTCAAATGCTCTTTGCCTTTGCCTTTGCCTTTGCCTCAAGAAAGCCAAAGCAGTCGAAAAACTATAATCTCCTGTAAAATAGGTCGATGAATTTTAGACGACTACAACAACTGTGGACTACTCTAGCATGGGATACTCAGCTCAGCTACACCAAAACACTAGGTCTGTTCGATGTGCAGTGCTCCAGTGCGCACTGGGGAATGTCAACGCACTGAAATATCTGTCAATGCACTGAATACCTGCTCCGGATTTGATTTCACATCGAACACATAAGAGCTAAAACTCACGTAGCACTCGACTTTTATAAATTACTTTCCTCCATTTGGCAATAAATATGGTTTTATTTCTTTCATAGATGTATGAAAAGATATGAAATATCAAAATGAAACCCAAATATTCAGTTTATAACGCAAATGCCAACAAAATATACTTTGCTTTGCAATTAATCTTTTTGGCGTAAACAGCTGATTTCCAATTGACAGCACTGAAAACCTCAACCCCAGAAAAAACCTGGGGCATGGCAGTGCGCACTGAGTGCTTGCACCGGACGAACATCGAACACAGTGCAAATGCACTGGGGCAGAAAAAATGTCACATCGAACGCATCAGTGCGATTTCAGTGCGCACTAGGGCGCCCCAGTGCGCACATCGAACAGACCTACTGTGTAGCTAACTCATCATCATCATCATGGTGCATACCATCTTCATTACTTCATAGCGAAACTCAAAATTGCCTTCCCCCCAATCAATTTTGTTGAGCATTAGGAAAGGAGGGCGGTCGTGTGATTTTTTTTTGGTTTTCATTTTTCTTTCTGTAAGAAAAAGGGGGAAGGAGATGTAGAACAGAATTTTATAGAATGGAATATGTATATTCTTTTTAATGAGGAAAAATGTACATATAGATAGAAAGCCAGCAGACATGTCTACTAGCTGTACACAGCTCCAACAACTCACTTTAAACTCAATACTTGACTCCAGTGTTTTCCTTTTTGAACCTCCAATTAGTTTTTAAATAAAAACAGGAAGAGAGAAAATCACACAATTAAACTTTTTCACTCGTCAATTTTCTTAAAAGAAAAGCAGCAAAACAAGAAAATTTTCACTTCTCCACAAAAACACAAAAGCTTCAAACTTTTTTCCATTTCATAGCTCTTCGCGAACACAAATTGATTTACTTTTTATTTGGAAGGCTTTCTACTGAATCCATATTTAACACAAACCAATTTCGTACGAGTAAACTTTCTTATGAAAAAAGAAAATGTATTATAATTAATAATAAAAATCGTGATTTTATAAAAGTTTTGACCCAACTACAACCTACACTTATTAAAAATTATTGAAGACTGAAGATGAAGAAAAAATTGTTGGCTTTTCTTCTTTCAATCGTTTTTCTACCGCAAAAGAGATGGACTCTATGTTAGTTGGATTGTTGTTTTTTGGCTTGAAATGCGGTAGCCCGAGGGAGAGAAGCAGAGTTTGTGTTATTGAGAAAAGTGAATAAGCTGTGAGGTAGAAAATTAGCTGTCTCTATCTAGTATTGTCAAAAATTTAAAAGAACAATATTAAGGCGGAGATGCAATGGCATTAAATTGAAATTGAAATTCGTATCATTTTTATTCAATATGGAAAACAAGTGAGCGTTTCGAAACGTAGATGTTTAAATTAGCCGCGTTTTATTGGGAATTTTTTACATTCACTTCACTAATACGCTCAATAAAACGCTATACTCACTAATGCGACTTTATTCCATAAACTCCATTTACCAGCCATCACTGTCGTTCACTTCTGAACAACTGACTTATTTTTGTTCACTAATGAACATTAGTCGTGTTTTATTGGGAATCTATACTCACTTCAGCAAAACATTGCAAATCATCGCACATGGGAAAACAACAACGATTATTGAACAAAAATAAGTAAAGCCGTGTTTCAGTGAGAATTAATACACTTCAGCAAAACATCGCAAAACATCGCTCACTCGGCTATAGTCATCTTCACTAATACGCTCAATAAAACGCTGTACTCACTAATGCGACTTTATCCATCTTTTATTGGGTTTTATTCTGTATCTTACCCAAACTTCTAATAAATGTATTTTTTTTTTTTTTTTTGAGCTTGTATAATCAGCAGATCTTGAAATCAATTGATGGAAACAAATAAATAATAATGTGCGGGAAAAACGGAGTCAGGTAAAGCATTCCACATTCGGGTAAACAAAAATAAATAGGGTGGCGCAACAGAGCGGGGAGCCCCTGGGCCTAGCGCTTTTCTCACAACCATTCCTTGTGAGGGAATGGAAGGGACCTACAATTTTCTGCCGGTTCCGAACGGCTAATCGAGAAAGCGCTTTTCATGGCAATGAATACTAACGGAGGACTTGCCAGTTCCTCGCGAAGTGCGATACCCGTGGAAAAAAACATGTTTGCCTCTGTTGGGATTCGAACTCGAACCTCTGGATTAACAGGCGGATATGCTATCCATCACACCACGGGTACCACATTCGGGTTGGTGCGATTAAAATATGAATCTCTATACTTTACGTCCGAAGTTGGGTTTGAGGTAAAACTGATGAACATTCCTAGCGAGGCGGGTGTTGCGGCTAAATTGCTTCAGGGGAGGAGTGCAGTTGGCTATTTCACTGGAGCACTGTTTGATTAGTGTAAAGATTGATTCCACTATTGGGTTAGATATGCACCGAATCACCTTTTGCTATGAAGGCCGTACTTTCGGTCATTAAGAAGTTTTCGTCATTCAAGATCAGTTGACGATTTACTAACGTTGCCATGGCCTTGGAAAAAAAGGACTTTAGTGCAATTAGACGGTAATTGGAAGGGGAGGAAGATTGGCTTTTTTTAGGGACGAGCTGGACAAGTACAGTTTTCCATCTGCCCGGGGAAAGCCCAGAAGAATAGGAGAGATTGAAAAGCTTACGCAGCGGTTTTGCCAGCGTGGAAGAACACCTCTTCAGAATAATGACGGGAATACCATCTGGACCAGCTGATTTATATACATATATTGAGATCTTTGAGAACTCTCGCTACCGACCGAGTACAAAAAAAATAACTGCTTCGTCACAGAATTCACAGTCTCAAGCTCAGGCGGAGCCAATGTGCTATCAGGAAGTGTCGAGTTAGCAGCAAATTGAGCTGCTAGCAAATTAGCTTTATCGATGGAACTGGCATTCGACTCAGCTAATTGATGAGCTTACTCGGGTTTCCGATATTCAAGGCTATGTGCGGTCAAAACTCTTGACCTATTACTCACTTCTCATCCGGAAGAAAATAAAAGGTTAAAGATCATCTCCTCTTGGCATATCGGATAATTGTGCCATATCGGTAGACTTCACGTATTCCGTTACATCAAAAAAGAAAAAGTTCGTAAAAGAACTGTGTGGCAATATGAGAAAGCCAATTAGGACGTCCTGAATAATTTCTTTCGAAATTTTAACTGGCCGTTCTGCTTTCTTGACGGAAACGTTGACACATCCGCTGTTTATCTAACGTAATTCTCAACGGCATGAAAAACTTTGTTCCTCACGGAACAAAAAGTATTATCCCCAAAGAGAAGTCGTAATTTGATTCGAGCTGTAAAGAGGCTATTAGAGAAAGAAGTAGAAGACCTGTAGAAAACCGAAACTGGTTCAAACGGGCGATAAATATTTGTAATGCTCACATAAAAAAGGCTAAGTTTTTGTATGACCAAAAAGTAAGGCAAAAAATACTTGTTATGATGTTAAGAACATCAAGAACTCCACCACGTCATCGGTCCTAAAAGCTCGTCTTCAATGACTTCATATATCAGCTCTATCGACAAAGCTAATTTGCTGGCAGCCCAATTTGCTGCTAACACAGTATATTAGCCCTTTCCCTTCTGCAATGAAACAGATTTTTCGTACTCGCTCAGTTACGAGAGTCCTAAAAGATCTCAATGGCCCTGATGATATCCCCGTCATTATTCAGTAGGCTTTTCTGTCATTCCTATTCTGTCCCTAAAAAAGGCCAATCTTCCTGCCCTTCTAATTACCGTCCAATTGCGCTAACGTCCCCTCTTTCCAAAGTCATGGAAACTTTGATAAACTGTCACTCATAAAAAATCTTGAAGAACGAAAGTTTTTCAATGGTCGACAGTACGGCTTTCGTAGCAAAAGGTTCACTGGTGATTCGATGGCATATCTCACTGAAAAGTGGAACCAATCTTTACATTGTTTTGGAGTAAGTAAAACTATTGGGCTTAATATCATTTGATAGAATTTGGTAAAGCCCTCTTATCGAAAATGTGTGTTTTTGATATCTGCGAGTCTCCTCTTCGTTTGAACTGTGCTCTTGGTTTTGAAAGAATTACTCCAATCACTTCTTTCTCTAATGATCCAGACACCCAGGTGACTTCGACTGAACAAACTTCAACTCAAAACTTAAGACTCCTTCTTAAGACAAACGGATAAAACTTTCAACTATAGAGGCTGAATTAATATTTGTAAACAAAAGTGTATATTTCAATTGCAATTAAAATAATATTCATTGAAAACTCAAATGACAACTACAAAAACTACCCACCAACTACGTCTATTTACAAACATGCCGCATAACTCTGCACCACCCATCATTTGTACTCTGTCTCACCTCTACCAATCATTGTACTCGATATCATCTTCAAAACCAACATCCAAAGGCGAAAACGGAGGCATCACACTGTTGCAATTCTTCTCATCTACTTTTTTCAGTGATGGCTTTTGTGTAGCACTACTTTTGGCTACTTCTTCGGTGACACTACTCAGAGACTTCTGTAGTACACATTGAATTGCGTCATTAACAGGCACTTTAATTTTTGTCGTTCGCCATTCTTCGTCATTTATCTCCAAAGGATCATCACTGTGCTTCATTTCTAATTCGGGAGTCGTTTGTATTTCCTCCGCGGTTTTGGCTGTCGCAGCAGCAATAGGTTCTTTATATACCACCACCTTTTTCGGCTCATTTGTATGTCCTGTTGTAATAAAATGCTTGTCCAGATCGTTTTTGATTGAGAAGGACTCATTACACGCCACACACACAAACATTCGCCCCACTGTGTGCGTTTTTAGATGGATAGTCAAGGCACTTGGTTTGGGAAAAGTTTTCTCACAAGAACTACTCGGATATGGCCCGCTATGGACGCGCATGTGTTTGGATAGCACAGCTGATCTGGCAAACGCCTTGTTGCAGATCGTACAAACAAAGTTCTTCTCACCCGTGTGGGTTATCTTGTGTGAGTTCAAGTCCGTAGACTTGGGAAATCCTTTCCCACAAACCTCACATTTGTATGGCTTTTCACCTGTGTGTCTGCGCATATGAACCACGTAGTTCGACTTACTGCTGAAACTTCGTCCACAGTAAGAACACAGGATTTTTCGTGACTCTGCACTTCGTGCGCCTTCTTCTGTATGCGTCTTCATGTGAGAACGTAGGTTGTCCTTCCTATTGAATCGTCGGTCACACACAGAACACTCGAATTTCATTTCATCAGGCAGGTGCACCGCACTGTGACGATTCAAATGCTCCTGGCGGGTAAATGTCTTCTCACAGATATTGCAAACGTACGTTTTTGGGGCGTCGGTCAGTTTACGTAGTTTTCTCTGCTCCCTGGCCTCAGCTAGATTGGCGTAGTACTCGAGATTGGCTTTAAGTAGAAACTTCATAAAACGCTCCGTACAAGGCACTGGTTTTTCGTCACTCTCACATTGGGTTTTCAAATGGTGGATGAGAAGATTCATACAAACAAACTTCTTAAAGCAATAATCACATTCCAGGATCAAGTCTGACTTTACGTGGGTTGTTTTTTGATGAAACAGCGCCTTATACCTTCGATCGAAGTTCTTTTTACACAACTCACAGCGATAGTTGTTGTGAGGGATAAGATCACCAGCTCCATCTGAGTCGGTTTCAGAGTCACTGATGTGCAGCTCGACTGCAGCTTCGTTAAGAATGCAGTAGAACTGGGAGTATCGCTTTGCTTTGATTTCCTATAACAAAATTGGACTTTTCTTTGGTTTTGATTTCTGTCAAAGTGAAAAAGCAACGAACCTGTATTACAAAATTCCTGATAGTTTTTGAATCAATATTCCTCTTGTGTGGATTGAGGATGTTGAAAATTTCAGAATTCTCAAAGGTTTCCATGTCAAAGGATTCTTCTTCCAAATGCTGAGCGATATGAAGACGCAGATTATAGATTTTGCTAAGTCTACAGCTGCAAATGAAACATTCAATGGATTTGCACCCATTGGGAATGCACTCATCTTCTTCGATGTCTGACTTCTGATCTTCCGGCTCATTGGGAACTTCTGCAGGTGATTTGTTTTTCTGGAACTTCTCGGAGGATTGTTTTACAAGCCGAATTGACTTCTTGTGTTTTTTGATAGCCGATTCTGGTTTGAGGATCTTCCTTACTCTGCAAGTGGAAATTTTAGTTTGAAGAGAATTTTACAGTAGAAGAAAACGTACTGCCGAATAGACCTGCGATAAGTTCCTCTTCGGGTTGTCATAAGTTCTCTATCGTCCTCAGAGCTTTGGGAAGATTGGTTTGAATCGTCAGATTCGTCAGTTTGAAATTCTTAAAAGAGATTTAAGTAAAACAAAAGTTTTGGGTATTGAAACCTAAAAAATTTACCATCGTCTTCAGAGGGTTCCTCCTTGGAACTCATTGTTGCAATCAGTTTTGGAATAGACTGTTAACTGGAATGACCTTGACCAAACGAAATTGTTTAACTTGAATATGAAATACTTTTATAAATAAGCAAAACAGCTCGGTAAAATAAATTTCAATTTAGTTCTTAAATAAAAACAAAGTATTAAAAATAGGTAAATAAATTCACTGTCAGTTTTGGTTTTGACAAATGTTAATGGGATGTGTTCAGAAATGATGGGTTATAAAAGTTGGCTCAGTTTGATTTTTAAATTTGCTATTTTATGTGTTGGAAAGTTCTAATTTCTCTCCGCCGTATTAATAAACGCGGAATAGCTGGGTTAAGCCCTTGTATATATATTCTATAGTACTATTACTGGAACTGTTAATGGGGACAAAGTGGAAATTGAATGGACACCACAAAATTAAGAATGCATTCCACAAGACTATATTTCAAGAGGAGGATGGGTTTATGCGCAAGAGCAGGAAACAAATAACAACAAATGTTTCTCCTCTTGAAATAAAGTCTTTAGGTATTAACAGCCGTATCTATAAAGAACTTTTAATCATCGATTAGATTTAATTGCCCTTTAAGTAACACTTAAGTAACGAATCCGTATCGATAATCAAATTTCACATTTAAGTAACCTTGCTAAGAGGCCTCTTAACTTAAATGCCAAAAATGACGTTCAAAGGTCTCTTAAATCCGAATTAAAAATTCATTCTGACGTTTCGGGAAAATCGGTGTCAATTTTGATCTGTTGTTTTGGTAATTAATTTCTAAAAAAGAAAAGTTGGTTGTATCGTTCTGGAATTATATTTATACACGTACGTACGAAGGTAAGTAAAGATATATTTGTTTCTTATTTATCAATTTATCATATTTATTATTTCAGTGGAAAAGCAACCTTCGTAGTACAGCAAAAATTCTGGTCAAAGTCAACAACATCCTTTCATCAACAGAATGGAAAAAAACACCACTCCATACCGCATTCATTTGCATTGGATCCCCAAAGTCAGGATATAAGAATGTAGTTGTGGGAAAGTATAGCCCAAGAAGCTCCACAGTGCTACAAGGCCAAACGCGTTGTTCTCGCAACAACCATTCTCGTGAGTACGGTTCTGAAAGGTTAAATTGCATTTTTCAAGTCATATTTTCCTGCTGCTGAATTCTTTATTCTTTAAACTTCTTTGTATATTTCTTGCTGAATATTTTAAAGTAATCTCGGTTTATGTACACAATTCCTAACCTCTGCTATTAACGATTTGTCTTTACAGATTATTTCTCCGGCAACTCTTACACAAGTTCCACATCGTTATTCCAGCTTTAGATCATCCAACCCAGTTGCTGATATCTCAGAAAACCCCGAAGTCGAGGTCATTAAAAATCCTCCTGAATGGAAATTTGTCGAGCGACTACTGCAAAGTCCAAACGTTCCAAAGCCTATCGCAAAAGTTGAGTACCCATGTGGATGGAAGCCACCACAGCCGGCAGCGAAATTAAAACACGATTATTCTGTTGCACGCATCAAAAACTATATGGTTCCTGTTTACTTGCAAACCAAACACCGCGGTCTTCGTCGTTTGACAATCATCAGATACATTCAGGAAATAGCAGTCATATAGCAGTCGGCCGGAAGAGAATACACTCTGAAGGCGAAACAGAAGTCCGTGCTCCCGCCTGGAATGAAGTTACACCAGATACCTCCAAGTCTCATTCCACAGTCCTCGTTTCAGATGAACTCTCAAGCGGCGGCTTTTGCTGCCCTTACTCTTCGATACCTATTCCGTCGACAAGTGCATCGGCAGTGGAGTCTATTCCCCCTCCACCAGGGGCTCCGATGCACTACCCCAGTCAGGATCCGTCACGGTTAGGAGCAGTGAAAAAGTAAACCAAGTAGACAAATGAAGTCAAATAAAAAATATCTTTTTAGTATTTTCAAATGTTTTTATTTAAAAAAAAAAAGAAAATGTTACAGCAGTTCTAGCTGAGTTGTGTGCAGAGGGAAGTCTTTTACTTTGCTTAGCGGTACTTGAACGAAGTATTTGTTGCAGTAGCTTGGGCGCTGGTCGATGAGGACTTCTCTGACTTGAGTGGCATGTTCCCTGCAATTCTGTAAGAACGGTGAACCTCTTTAAGCGCTGTCTCGACAAAAAACACAAATATTCTGAAGCGCTTGATGAACTGGATTTCAGTGCGTTCATTGACCCGTTGAGAAAGGACTTAGAATCCCACCGCAAGATGATGAAGGACAAAAAGGATTCCAAGTCTAAAGACGATGCCGCACCCGATGTTCAAGAAGTGAGCGATGAAGAGGATTAAGTGAGGTATCATTATGTAATAATAAGGATTTTTGTATTTTGCTAGTTGCAACAATAATAATTTGTGAAAAAAAGTCGTGTTTTTGTTTCAATTTTATTTTGCCAACTGGTAAACGCCTCCACTGAAGATTAGTTTATGCTCGCGCACTTTGCGCTGCAGGAAATTCTTCAACTCTTCCTGGGAGAATTCTATACCCGGACCATGAGAAGCGAACATTTTCAGCATCTGGTGTATTCGCTCAATAGGAAGCGAGTCTAAATTCGTCAGCATTCCGACAATATACGACCAGAACACCTACAACGACCAACGATTGTAAACAAAAAAAAAGATAAAAGGTTCAAGTAAGAAAATACCTGAAGTTCCTCTTCCCGTTGATCACTTGCTGATGCCATGGCGCTCTCACTCTCGTCGTCTTCTGCAATGTCGGTGGTCTGCATTTTTTCGATTCCTCTTCCACCAGTTTCTTCAATCAGAACATAAACATCTGGTTGGGATTCTCTGAGTAGTCCCTGGGTTTGCCAGAACCCGATCCTCCGTCGCAGCACCGATGGCGGAATTTTCATGACCGCGCTTAGTTCATCCAGTGACCATTGACCTAAGGAATACTTTTCTAAGCTTTGAGTTTCGACTTAAAAGAAAATGTTTGTACTTTTAGTCTGAAAATGGTAAATTATAATAGCTTGTGTTGGAGCTGCCGTTATTTCGATTGTTCGGTTGCCGAGCTCAATTTCAAGCTCGACTCTTCCAGTAACATTTCGCCAGCATAATGTTCTGTTTCCCTTATATGCTTCGTATGATTTTGTGAATTTCTTAAACTCCTCTTCAATTGCCTCAGGGAGTTCTAGTGTTTCCTTATTAAATGCTGGCCAGAACTGGGATGAGATAATCAACGATTTCAAATCGAATGATCGGTCTAAAACAACAGAGCGTGTTAGTAGTGTGGAGGAAGGTTTTAAGGCACTACCTACTCTCATTATAGCTGATGTCTCCTTGAATGTGTCCATTGATGCGCTTCGAGTCACTTATGTCCTTCAACATTACTTCACAGCTGTGCAGCAGGGTCTCTCCAAATCTAAGTTTGAGCAACTCAAGATTACGTATTTCCCTGTCTGGATTAAAGTCAAGACTTGACAAAAGTCTATCTGCTAGAAGATTGCGGTACTCGTTCACAAAGAGCTCCTTACTGCCGTAAATGTCCACCACCATCGAAATGATGTCAGCCGAGCGGTTGCTTCGAGGATTTTGAGTGAATGCTGCTGACAAATAAAATTTATTTAAACATCGCACGTCTATGTGGTATAAGGGAATAACAAAATAATGTTTACCTGGTGTAGCGTCCACCGGATCGGGCTGCCAGTTTTCCCAGTTTGCCATTTCATCCTTGCCAGCAGCTTCTATATTTTCTTTAAGTGCTTCACTTTTGGCCAACTCTTCTGCCAAGTCTGTTGGGCCTTCCTCAGTCAAACCGGTCACTACCCTTCTCACCGTGTCACTGCGTTTCCTTAGATACTCCTTGACCGGTTCGGTAACTGTTTCCAATATAACCCCACTGCTATCCAAATGGCGAATAGTCTTTATTGCCGCAACATAACCAGTCAAAATATCCATGGTGTTCACACCCGGATGAAGAATTCTAGCTTCTAGAGATTCTTTGAGTGACTTTATAAGATGCTTCCGCAAATCGATTTTTTCTAGGCAAATCTTTAAATCATCAATTGCGGGAATAGAATCGGGATAGTCTATGCAAAGATTAAATGTCGGTAAAATGTTAAATAATTTTTTAATAACAAACCAATGATAATGCTGAAGAACTGCTCTATGATGATATTCGCATAGGTTTCATACAATAATAAATAAACTTATTCATGAAGAAGTGCTCGCTCTTCCTTTGTGAACGTGGACTCGAAGTGGAGATCACGAAAGTCATCAGACTCCAGGTAGTTGTAGAGAATTTTTTTGAAATATTGTTTGTCCATTTTGGTAGAGCTTGTTCCCAAGCCGGAGCAATTGGTCTTCAAAAGGTATCTGCAAAAGATCCCTTGCAGTTTCAAGTTAAGGCTCAATGCGATTGTCTTACCTTATATACATAGACATAATATTGAACATCTGGTTGCTGATACTTGTAGGCAGTTTCTTCCCCCAATAAGATAGACAACAAGACTCCCATATTTCAGACCAGTCATTAGATTGGCTTCCTGTCGTTTTGCTTTTTCGATAGCCGGGTCAACACTAGAGCTTTGACCGAATGTCGGTCTATTGGTCATTCCTCTGCTTCTGTCATCTCTTCCACCTGCTACTGGTTGTGTTCTTCTCACTAAAAGCACACGATAGATGAAAAAGAAGCATTTTTAAGAACAAAATGTTATGGGTGCACTCACTACAATTCAATTCTTTCGTCTACCTTTGGCCCGTGCTTCAGCTGCATCAGAAGCTTTGACAAATGTCCTTTGAAGTCTCTCCGCTCGTTGGGCACGGAATTCCTTTGCGACTTCTTGTGACAATTCACCAACCATTCCCATTGTCTCGTCTGGATATTTGCATCCTATGAATTCAAAATTTGTGAATACTTGCGCTAGGCAAACTTCATCTTCGCTGAACTTGTCTTTGTGTACTTGCATGAAACGCTTAACGGAGATTCCAGTGTTCCTCGCTTTCGTAGTCACTAGACAACAAACTGATATCGGCTAGTTTGTCAACTAAATCGAATAACTGGCTGATGTCATAGGTTATTGTTGGGGTGTTTGGATTGCACCACTTAAGGTGCTCCTCGTAGGTCTAACAAACTCCTTCCATACAATCGTTCACACTCTCGTATCCACTGCAAATATGGGTTTCTTGTCGCACGCCAGGTTGAACAAGTAGAATTGCTTGCAACATGGTTTTTTAGATTAGAAGAATTATTGAGAAAAATAGGAAATTTTCAGATGACGAAGGCGGTGGAACAAAGTGTTAGGTTATCGGAAATCAAAACTCTTGGTTGAAATATTAAGCACTTTGGGATTAATGAATTTTTCTCACGTTTTGTTTGGATAAAACATTTTCAGGCCATTTGCTTTGCCTTTGTAATTTTTTTTTTTTTTTTTTACAAACGAATGGTTGTCAAAACTCAGTTTAAATTGGACTAGATTTCTGTTTTTACTACTTTATTTTGACACAACTATCAATTAGTTTAGCATCAGCATAGAATCGATTATCGATAAGAATTTAATCAACCTCTCTTAAGTTCCAATTAAATTTTAATTGAAACTTAACTTATCAACGTCTAAGAGACGTCTTAAGAAAATCTAATAAATATGGCTGTAAATGTTCACGTATAGAGAAATGTTGAACTGTGTGTGAGCCTTTCGGCAAGGCATAGCAATTGATGTGTCTAACGGTTTAACTGGGTATGGGTGGTATGGGTAAGGTATAGAATAATTAAACATACGTTGCAAGGTTGTTACATTTCATACATTAATAAGAGTAGGTGAAAGGTAAACAGTTTGTGTGTGCGCTTTTCGCCAAGGCATAATGTACAATTGATGCTATGGGAAAAGCGTAAGTATAGAATAAATATAAATATAGGTTTACCCCCGTATTAATAAAACGCGGAATAGCTGCGTTCCATGGATTAAGTGAAAAATGGTATAATGGTAGCTTTAATTAAATGGGAAATGGTATAATGGAAACTTAATCCATGGAATAAGGCTATTCCGCGTTTATTAATACGGGGGATAGAGTATTAAAGAATATTTTTTGCTTATACTTTTGATACAAGAACAAGAGTAGGTGAAAAGGCTAAAATTTTTTGTAGGTGCGAATAGAGAGAGTGCAATGATTTGTAAATAGAATTTGGCAGGTAGGTAAAAAAAACCGTTTTTGGCCGTTACAAAGTTGTTTGAGCTTGGGTATAATTTTGTTCATTGGCTAACGGAATTTTGTTGTGCAAGCATCAACAGGTTGAATATATTGTGAAAAGTGGAGTAAATTTATAAAGAAAAATTTATTAAAAATACACATCAATTGGAAACAAAAAATAGAATAGTTGAATTAAAAAACAAAATAAAAACATAGGAAAGATATTGTGATAAGTTAGAGAATTTAGTGAAGAAAATAAAAAAAATAAAGAGCATCAAAAAAAATCAGAAATAGGTATACGAATTTAGTGAGTTTAGTAAAGAAAATAAAAAGCATCGAAAAAAAAATCAGAAACAGGAAAAATATTGTGTTAAGCTAGTGCGTTTTGTAAATAAAATATCTAAAAAGAATCTAAAAAAAAAACCAGAAACATTGGAAAAATAATATAGTGCTATTGAGCTAGTGAGTCAAGAAAATAAAAAGAATTTAAAAAAAATCAGAAAGATAGGAAAGTGAACGACAGAAGCTAGTGAGTTTTGTAAATATAATACCTAAAAAGAATCTAAAAACCAAAAAACATTGGAAAAATAAGTGCTATTTAGAGCTAGTGAGTGAAAAAAATAAAAAGAGTTTAAAAAAATCAGAAAGATAGGAAAGTGAACGAAAAGTGAATTGAAAAAAAAAAAATTAATAAAAAACTACTTGGAAGAATAAAAACTATTTCTGGTATAGTTTTGAAGATTTGAGTAAGAGTATTTAATCTTGATTTGATAATTTTTTTCTTTTCAGACATTGTTGCCACTGTTGGTATAATTTATTGCCACAGTAAAAAAATTGATTTTATTGTTTCCATAATTTTTTCATAATTATTATTTATTATTATTACTTTTATTAGTATTATTATTATTAATATTATTATTTTTAGATTATTTATTTAATCTATCTCTACTTCCACCCCCCCCCCCCCCAAGACACCGCGCGATCTGAGGTTTTTTGCTTCTTTTATTAAATTTAAATTTTTTGAATTCGGTAGAGCCAGGGACTATCGTGGTAAAGTCGATTTTGCTAGGGGTCTTAACGCGAATAAAGTGGAGTGATAGTGATTAAAAATCACCAAAAGAAATAAGGTAACCAGTGTGCTTTAAACAGTGATAAGTGAAAATAGTTATATTTGTGATATTTAAGTGTTAAATTTTTTTTTTAATCTCGAATAATTAAATCTTTTTTAAAAATATTTTTTGCTTTAATTGATTAATATGTCTAAGTGCGTTTATAAAGATTGCCCTAATACTAAGTATTATCCGGGCTATAAATCATTTTTTTCAATCCCAAATGATTTTAGAAGGAAGGTATGGTTGAAGCATGGAAATGTTTCAACTATTAAGCTTTTGCCTAAAAATGCAAGCATGTGCTCCACGCACTTTTATGAAAAAGACTTTGCTCTTCAGGTAACTCGTCGAGTTCTTTCTAAAAGGGCCCTTCCAATTTCTTCGCTAGCTATCTGTCGCTGTACCGACATTGTCGTTGACCACTCTTGTCAGCGAATCATGGATGCTGAGGTTCATGCAGCTCAGATTTCCAAAAATCTAGTTTCTGTCCGAAAGGAGGCAACAAGCTCTCTACCATCTTTTCCTGCACCTAAATCGGCTCCAAGTTTTGATGATATAAGTGCAGCACAAGATTTATTATTTTTTGCAAATACGGCACATGCTCGCCACTCTTGGTGTGAAACTCCCCACGCTACAGCTTTGCCGTCTTTAGATTCGGTTTTTGAAAACTTTTCAAATTTGTCTTTCCAGACTCCCCGCGCCCCTAAATTGCCGAAACGTCGTTTTGGCACAAAATCTTCAAAAGCGTGCTTGAACTCACGTTTTGAAGATACTCCCAGCAGTCCTAATGAGCCGCTATATAATTTAGCTTCGACTTCGAAGAAAACGTATAGCTGGGACTCTAAGTTTGAAGAGGTTCCTGAGGGTACTCCTGTCTCACCCTCCCAGCTTCCATCCCCGACTTTTCGACGGATGCCAAAGAAGTCTCCTTCTAAGACTCCTAAAAAGCTTCATTCGAGAGCTATTCACACGCCGTCAAAAATCAAGAGAAGCAAAAAATATTATTTAAAAAACGCGGTCGAGGAATGGCTGGAAGACTCGAAAGAAGAAGTTCTTACTTTCGTGTTGGCACAGCTTTTCCACGAAAAATATAGCCGGTGGAGTCTTAAAGAAAAAGATGTTTTTTTAAAAATCTTTTATAAGTCTCCAGCGTGCTATTCGGATTTAGCTCGTAGGGGATTTAAACTACCGGCTGCCAGCACCGTTTACCGCTGGCATTCAGAAATTCGACTCGCTGCAGGATTTTGCGACATTACGATGCGCATGCTATCAGACAAAGCAAAGAGCATGTCGGACATGGACAAGAAGTGCATCCTCTTGTTCGATGAAATGGTCGTACAACAAGAGAAAGAATATAACGCCAAAGACGACATTCAGTATGGATATACTGACTTTGGTGAACACGGTGGCCGCACCAATCAAATTGCCTCCAAAGTTATGGTTTTCACTTTGCGAGGGCTTAATAGGAATTGGAAGCAGACAGTCAGCTACTACGTGGGATCGCCTAGTGGCACAGTGCTGGCTAAAATGCTAAAAGAAACCTTAGAGAAAGTACTTGAATGTGGCTTAAACGTGGTTGCCACAAGCTGCGACCAGGGCTCGAACAATACTAACGCGTACAAGACGCTCGGAGTGGACTACGAAAAAGGATCAAAAGAGCCCTATATAGAAATAGGCAATCAGAAAATCTTCCTCCTTTACGACTACTGCCATATGTTCAAAAGCGTTCGAAACATCCTGGTTAAAAGCAAAATAAAAATCAATGACGATATTGTGGACTGGAATGTGATCGACAAGCTTTATAAAGAAGACTCGAAAGGGGTCTTTCAAGTCTGCCACAAGCTGAAAGAAAAACACATAGCTCCGAAACCGTTTGAGAAGTTTTCGGTTAAATTGGCAACTCAAGTTTTCAGCTTTAACGTGTACACAGGAATTTTGTGTGGCATCAAATGTAATGTGTACAAGACTGAGGAGGAAAAGAAAGTGGCCCAATCAACAGCTTCATTCATTAAACGAATGAATATTCTGTTTGATACTTTCAATACCGGACAGCTTTATTCGAAAAATCCAAATAAGAAAGTGCTATCGGATGATACCGACACTTTAGAATATCTGGAGAATGCCATTGACTGGATTGCAGATTGGAGATCTGAAGGCAAACATAAAATTCCATATTGCTTTAAAGGATTAAAGCAAACACTGAGAGGAATAGTTCAGATGTGGCGTCATCTTAAGAGCGATGAACAGAACTATTTCCTGTTGTCTCACTTCAATACCGACGTGGCAGAGAACCTTTTCTCAATGGTGCGAAACAACAGAGGTACGTACGACAAAGAGCCATCGGTATGGAGATTTATTCGTAATTTAAAGCTCATCATGTTCCAACACTACAGCTCAGCAGAGCATTCTGGATATGAAGATGCTGGAGCGGAACCTCTAATTGGAACTGACGACTTGGCAAAGGAGTTAAAGTTCAAAGAAACCACAAAGAAGAAAGACAGTGAGAAGTCAAATGTGGAAAAAACAATTGAAAACTACCTGATAAGGCCAACAGATCCAGTCGTTGAGGAAGCTGGGAACGTTGAAAATGATGATGATGCTGATGACAATGAATGTGATGACAATGAATATGATGAGAATGAATATGATGACTCCTGCGAATGTGATCAGTGCAAAGAACGCGATCTGGAAAAGGAGAAAGAAAATGACTCACCAACGGTTGAAATAGAACCAAGTGAGGAAATGCAAAAAATGGCGGCACTTTACTATTCGGGTTTCGCAGCTGGAAAGCTCAAGAAGAAGCTAGATTGCGAAGCCTGCTCTGAGTTTATGATAAGTAGCGAAGTTGAGAGAAGAGAACAACTGCTACTTATTGAACTCAGGGCATATGAAAGCAGAACAGCGACAACGGAATTTGGGTCACTAACAGTACCCTCAACCAAATTCGAGAGCATGGTGCAAAAAGTGCAGGAAAAGTTTGAAACACACTTCCGAAAACGCCAACATATCAGAAAGCTCATGGAAACTTGGATGAAAACTGCCCTCAAATTTGAAGACGAAGAGCTGAAAACACCATGCACAGATCCGGAACATAGAGCAGCAATTATCAGATATCTGTTGACAGGTATGATGTTGTTCTCTATTAAAATAACAAACAAGGAGTTGCTGAAAACAAAAAAATCGAAGAAAAAATTCGTTTAGGCTAAGTTTAGTTTTAAGCAAAAAATAGTAAAATTTAATATTTTTGTATACTTATTTTACATAATAAATCATGATTATTTTCACTACCATTGTTTTTTTAGCCAAATATATTTTTTAACAAATTTTTTGTCCTATCTAGGTACCCCTGAACTGCTGTGATGCTTTTATATCTTTTGTGCAATGAAGTATGTAGATAGTCTTTATATTTATTTTGTTATATTTCTTTATTTTGTTGTTTTTTATAATTATTTGTTTTGTATATACATTTTTGTTACTTTTTTATACCTATTTATTTTTGTTATTTTCTTATATTACCTATTCTATGAATTCTTCTTAAGCTTGATAAATACAATATATTGTAATTTAAAAAAAAATGCAAAGTAGAAATAGTTGTAGTTGTAGCGAGGAGTAGGCCTAGCCTTATTCAGTAATTCGTTTCGAAAACAAAAATTTACGAAAACGAATATTTTGTACTCTTTATTTCTAATGCGGATTCGAACGTACTACTTTCGGAAAGGCAAATTCGAAAACGCCTTTTTTTATATTTTTTTATTTATTTAACATTAATTTAATAATAAGAATAAACTTGCCCTTCGAAACGAAATACTGAGTACGGCTCCAGGGAAACCTCGTTAAAAAAAACGTCATCCTGTATTTTACCTCCTGGGTGATGCGGAAAGAAATACACTAGAATAGTTTTTTTCTTTATATATTTGCTTACTTTACTATGCTTTCCTATATTTTCTTTTGTAATGTAGTACATTTTTATCTTTTATTAATTGTCCTGTTCAATTTTTAATTTTTACAAAACCTTCTCTAGGTAATTTTTCCCGAAATACCTGTTAAAAATTTTTTTTACATTGCTTTCCAGTAAAATCCGTTACAATTTTCATTTGCAACAAAATTTAAAAATTGGTTCTTTAAAAACTGCTAATTTGCACAGTTTTCTGATTTAAAAAAAAATTGAATGAGACTTGCAAGTCAACGTCGCAATTTCACTTTTCATATCAAAACAATTACATTCAAAGCATTTCCACCCTGAAAGACTATGGCACATACATTCACCAAAACCGATTTTGGTTACTATGGTGACTTTCATTCTTTCAAATCAAAACATGTATATGCCTTTCTTTCCAACCCATTGCGCATTTGCCCGCCTAAATGATATATTCCACATCAGCCTTACCAGCTGATTTAAGTATGACAAGTGACGTCAGCGCCACCAAACATACAAAGAAGGAGATAAAAAAAGCTGTCCAGTAAAAGTACTAGAGATTCTATATACAATGGTTAAGCCTTATTCCATGGATTAAGTGGAAAATTGTATAGCATTTTCCACTTAATCCATGGAATAAGGCTTAACCCAGCTATTCCGCCTTTATTAATACGGCGGTCAATCAATTAAAATCGTTTTGGAACGATATTTTGTGTTTCCTCTCAAACCAAAGAGTTTTTGCAGTCGAAGCAGCGACATATAAGAAAACACCGACATGTCAGAAAATACGCAGTGTTTTCATTCATTTATGACGAAGTTCACATTGGTCGATTTGTTGAAACTTTGTGCTTATATATTTATGCTTATGTTTTCTAGTTCTCCTTCTCTGTTACACCAACAATTTGTCGGTATTGACTTTCGGTCGATTCGTTGAACAGGGATGTGTGTTGTTTAAGAAGTGTTGCTTCAACAAATCGACCAGAATGAACATCGCCTATATTGTCGCTACGGCAAAATGATAACAGAAGCGGTTTTGCAGCTGTGGCAACTGCAAAAACGATTTGACTTGGGAGAGTATCTCCTGTATTCAAAAAGTAAGTTTTTATTTTTCACTGCTGTTTACGATGGAAATCTTGGACGTACCTAATCCGATCAAAAAGTAATCTCCTGCCGCCGTATTAATAAACGCGGAATAGCTGGGCTAATATCTTATGCCATAGCATTTTCCACTTAATCCATGGAATAAGACTTAGCCCAGCTATTCCGCGTTTATTAATACGGCGGCTGTAATCTACAAAAGACGATTAAACGATTATTTTCTAAAAAGCTGCAGAGTCTGAGCCAAGTACACTCATGGTGGATTTACATGCATCTGCAAGTGCAGATGAAAAACAGAAAAAGACACAAGATGTTAAATTCATACTTGTCTGATAGAGAGGGAACGCACTATCTGCACTTTCTTAGTTATGGCTGCAGATGAAAAATTATGATTGCAGATGAACATGTTCATAATCCCTCATCCGCAGCCATAATCCTATTGGTCTCTCTTTTTAACTTTTGGGTTTTATAATCTTCATCCGTCCCGCTTTACTTTTCTGCACTTCTGTAGTTGCAGATACATGTAAACCCAGCATCATGCATTTTGTAAGTTATCGTGAAACTTTTCACGAAACTCCATTTCTTTTGTAAATTCTATGTTAGCCAAACAGCTGGTTGTTCAACGTCAACTTCTTCACGGTTGTGCTTTTTCTAACGTTTATGTAAGCTTATTGCTTGATTTACATGCATCTGCAACTGCAGAAGTGCACAAAAGTTAAAAAAAAGAGGGGCGAATAGAATTATGGCTGCAGATGAAAAATTATGGGTGCAGATGAGCATGTTCATCTGCAACCATAATTTTTCATCTGCAGCCATAACTAAGGAAGTGCAGATGGTGCGTTCCCTCTCTATCAGACAAGTATGAATTTTACATCTTGTGTCTTTTTCCTTTTTTCATCTGCACCTGCAGATGCATATAAAACCAGCTCGGTTTGCACAACGACTTGCACTACTTGAACGTCACAGAAATCATAAAAGATCCCATTACCGGGTGATAGTACCTTAAACGATTTATCTACAGTAGTATTCTACTTTTCAATAGATGTCGTTCTTCTTCTTTT
The DNA here is from genome assembly GCA_914767635.1 of Melanostoma mellinum. Classification (NCBI taxonomy): domain Eukaryota; kingdom Metazoa; phylum Arthropoda; class Insecta; order Diptera; family Syrphidae; genus Melanostoma; species Melanostoma mellinum. The sequence continues at coordinate 183,879,485 of OU612060.1, forward strand.
CTTCCCGATACACCATCCAGCGAATCGGTCCAAATCAGAACAAACCGGCATTAAACCGTTAGTTGTAAATTGGAAAAAAAAGAAAGAAAAAACTGTTTTTATCGTCCGTCCGAAAGAATTCGTGAAATAATTTTCAATTTCTGTAAATGCCATTTTATTCTTTTATATTTTATTCTGAAATAGTTCATATAAATAGAAAAAATCAACACAACCATGTCATACGGTAAGTTAGTTTGTTAAACTCAAATTTTCTACTTGAAATAAGAAATGTCACACCCCAGAAATAAACGATGGGCGAACCCCACCAACAATGATGTTCAGCATGAGTCCAAACTACGATAACGGACTCAGCTTTCCTCAGCAATCCCAATCAGTTCAGGGCACTCCAGTTGTTTTAAACTCAGAACGTTTCAAAGACGTCTCAAATTTAAAAATAAACCAGCGACGTAGTCGCAGTTTTACACCCGTCAAAGGGTCTCTTTATATGCGCTCTCCGGAGTTGTCGCCCATTGATGTAACAAACAATCGCCAACTAACCCCTGAAATGAACGGTGAAATTGGAAGTGAATCACTTACTCCTGGGCAATCAGTTACTCCAGGGCAATCACTTACTCTTGGGCAGTCACTTACTCCTGGACAATTCAAAATTCCACAACCAATGACTGTGAGTAGAAAAAATCATGAATCTGCTTGATTGTTTTAACTTTTGTTGCGTCTTGTCCAGAAAACTATTAAAAACAACACAACGCCTACTGGACCGCCCAATCAGCGCCAAGAAAATCTTTTAGGAACAACCTCACCAGCAGCAGAGGATGCCAATCAAACACAAAGCCTCGATAAGTCGGCTTCGCATGGCTACTTGAATCACAATTTGGATGTGCGTCTGATATTGAAGAACGCCGGCATGCATCAGTATATTAAAGCTTTTAACAAAGATAAGGTGGGTTTTTCAACTCTCAATATATTGGGTCGTTTGTCGTTACGAGTTATTCTGGGTGTACTTTTTTAGATTAACTTTGAAAAGTTCCTTACGCTGTGCGATGAGGATTTGCTGAGATTGGGTGTCAAACGGAAAATGGACCGTAAAATCATTTCTTGTCTCATCAACGATTTAAATGCCAACTGATATGGCTTTTTTTTGTTCATGTTTTCTTTTTTAATCTGTTTTATGTAAAATTTTTTAAAATTTCAAAAAATTTTAATTAAATTAAAATTTTTGATCTGTTTTATGTAAAAAAAGTTAATAAATATTAAAAATAAAATATGTGAACATTGTACAAAAAATGCGGGCTTCGTCTATAAGTTTTGATGAGGTTGACCAATATACAAATTTGAGAAAAGTTCACAGTCCTGTAATTACTGCCTGATGTTCTGCTCTACTAGTGCCTAGAGCTTGCGCAGCTTCTTCATTTTCGAGACATAGTCTACAGGTGGGGGACCGCTACTAGCCTCATTTGGTGAAGATCTTGAACAGTGGCCGGTTAGTAGGATTGCGGGCCCTACCGACGGAGCGGAATTCTATCCGATCGGAGACATTTTGCTACGTGGTAGTTCTCTGATCGGCCGATCCGTCGTTCTCCGATCATTTTTTACTGGTGAAAGTTTAAGTTTTGGGAAAGCAATGCATTGTCGCATTCGTGAAAAATTTCTTACGACGACAGTAGTTGTCGAAGCAAAATTGAATCTCCGAAAAAAGATGCGTTGCGGAGAAAATTCCGCTCCGACGGTTACCTCGATAGGGCCGTGTATAATTTTTTAGGGATTCTTAGGGTTCAGTAGGAATTTTGATGTTTTTTCAGTATATTCTGCCAAAAAACGTTTTGATCAGGTTTGGCCAGATCAGCTACGCTAACCTTTATTTGATTTTTCGAGTAAGATGTCCTTGGAAGTGTTTTTGAATGTGCTTTTATTTACACCGCAGAAGGGTTCAGGACCAACGAATGGTTTAGATGCGCCTTCTTTAGCTAACTAAGATGTCTGCCTTCTCGTTACACATCATAGCCTTTATGTGCTGGGATCCAGTGGAGGATGACATGGATTTTTCCTTGCTAGTTCAGAAAGTGACATGACTGTCTCTTGGATTAGTTTGGATCTCATCACAGGTGAGCTTAACGCTTTCAGTGCACCTTGCCTGTCTGAGAAAATGAAGATTGCTTCTTTTTCAAACATTCGTTAATGGCAAAGCCTTCAGCTTGGAAAATGGACGGGTGACTACCCCGACCTACTGAGAAATTCGTTCTGTGAGAGTCACTGAAAATGCCGCAATCTGTACCAGTTTCCATTTTTGAGCCGTCCGTATACGAGACCATATCCTGCCTTGAAGGATGAGGTTTTGTGTTTTCCCTAGGGGGGATGACAATGGAGAAGTTGAGTTTGAGGTTGTACATGGGAATAAAAGCTTCCAAGCACATACTAAAGGTATTAAGTTTTTCTAGACTGTCGGGCCCGTATTACTTACAAATAACGATATTCGCAAAAATAGTTTTGCTGTCGTTCAGTTGCGAGTACGTTTCACGATGGTCGCTGTACTTTGGGTGGTTGTTTTGTTATCTTTCTGACATTTTCATGGACTCTCGTAATTCATGATCAGTCTATGTGGTGGCGGTAGTTATTTTGGGTTTCGTTTTTTTTCTCGTGTTTCGTGATACGGGAAAGCTCAGAGTTTTCCACTGTTGATATCTTTTTAAAATAGACTGGATAGGTTTTGATTCCTTAATTACTTGGCGACACGTCGTTATGTTCATTACCTTAAGTTCTAAGTAAGTTTGATAAAGTCCCTTAAATCCATCTCATTTCTTATTCGACAGTTGTTTAATTAACCAGCCTCTCATGTCAATACGTTACTGTGTTGTTGGACAAATTTCAAAGAACAGCATGTTTCGGTTGTACTGGGGTTTTACCCAGTACTCCAGGGACTGCTCTCGGCACACTGCTGAATCTTTTACCTCTTGACACCTACATCATAGTTTGTACTCTTAATATCGTTTTCGGTCTAAGGAGATGTGGTGTCTGGCACAAATCGCACTAGACCTTAGAGAAACTCTTAAGCCCAATATCTTTTGACCTACGTCTAATGATTATGCCTTCCGTTACGATGATCCCAAGGCTCAAACTACGTCAAAAATACACAATCAACTTTACGTTGGGTCATGACTGGACTTTCACAGATGGTTCCAACTGATGATGTATCTGGCGCTGTTGCCTTTCTGGAGAGCGATGACATACGCAACTTCGTCTTCCAAGCGGCGGAGTATGCTATTCAAATGGCTATAGGCTACGTTACGAAAAATGGATGGATGGGGAAAATTATTTATGTCTGCAGTCACAGCCAAGCTAAGGGCTCTACTCAGCCCTCTTAGTACTTCGAAAGTGATCCAGGAATGCAAGATCTCTCAGAATGAGGTCGGAAGACTAATTCGTTGATAACTAGAAACAAGATCGCTTATGAACTTGCAAGGTAAGGCTCTCAGACTAGTGCTTGGTCTGCCGAGGTCCTCAGTGGGACGTGGGAGCTCCAGTTAACTTATTGGTCTGCCAAGAGCACAACCGTAGATAGAATACCTATCTCCATTCCAGACAAACCAAACGTAAAACATATTTGTCGAAATGTAAATTGTGGTTGACTATTACGAACATTACATGCTTTCCAACTTTAATAAGACCAACGTTAATAAGACATCTATAGCGTTTTTGGTATCTCTTAACAGAAAAGACTGTAGGGCTGTTGGTACTGCCACGGAGCTCTTCTCTTCGCCAAGCATTTAATATAGGCTTAAGTATTACCAAACTCAGTCAATCCTGTGGAGAGGATCAACGCCGCAGAGCACTTCCTCTGTGAATGGCTTTCATTTTTTCGTATAAGGCTATAGATACTCGGCGCAGACATGGTGAGAGTTGGTAGCCTATGCTCCAGCGTCTTCTGGCTTTTCTACGAACATATAGATAGCTCTTAAAAAATAAGGTTGCTCATCTGGCCTACAATGGACCAGTTTTGAAGTCTGAGTTCTGCAGCGAGTATTTTAAAAATCTCTCATATAAAAAAATATATGCAAAATTAGAAGGGTTTAAGCGTTCTTGTTATGCTAGTGAAATCAGTACCGTTTTTTACATATTTCAAATAAAAGCGTTGTTTCGCCCCCACTAGTGGTGTTTTTTACGATTTTCCATAAGCCTTCATTTCCAAAGGTATATCTGTGGTTCCGGATAGTCGAGGACGTACAAATACAGACACGTAAAAGGGAAATCAGTCGTCTTTTCGCTCACAATAGATACAAACAACTGCTACTTGCTACCATAGTTCTGCAAAAAATTTGATATCAACAATCAACATTTCAGTCTATACCGCCGCGCCGTTAATTTTGTAGCTTTTCTAATAAAGGCATAGGTAGCTTCTGAATAGCACGGCCTGGTTGTTTGTCATCAGCCATAAAAAAGGGTGGTACCCGTGCCGCAATTGTTAGCATATCCGCCTCTGTTACGAAGGAGGATCGTGTTTCAAATTCCAACAAAAAACAAAAAATAGTTTTTCGGTATCCCCGTTTGGCAAGTCGCCCGATAGTAAAATCATTGCGATGAAAAGCCCTTTCTCGATTTGCTGTTCGGAATTGGCAGAACATTGTAGGTCCCCTCCATTCCCTCAGGCATGGTTGTGAGAAATGCGTTGGGCCCCGAGGCTCTCCGCTCTGTTGCCCTATTTACATATTTATTTTTTGTTATTTAATTTATTATAAAAAAGTGTAGCACGGGTAACGCAAGAGGTCTTTGTAAACATCAGGCTTAACGCATTTCAAGGATCAATAATTTTGAAATTTGCCGATTACAAAGGACTTTGAAAGCGTTTTTCATGGCATTCTGCAAACCCCCTTGGAGGACTTTCCAATGTGAAACAACATTTTTTTGGTTTAATGTTTCCGGGATTCAAGCCACGAATCTCCCATGTAGGTAAAGGGCAGACATGCTAACCAATACTCCACTGTCACGGGCGGCTTTTAGGTTGTTAATATTTAGGTAAGTTAACGTCCACCCACATATCCACATTCTCCAACTAGCAGTTGCACAAACATAAGGATGTCTTTTGTAGAATATTTTCAATAAGATTACATTCGAAAAGCAACTCTAATAAATATGTACGTGTTTTGCAAATAAAATGAATCTTATCCATAAGTTATCAGCGCCCATCGAGTAAGTACATACACGCGACCCAGTCTACAATTTTATCTACTTTGCATATTTACACTTTAACTATAAACTGATTTAGATTTAATTTTTTTATAACTGGCGTTTTCCTTTCCCTCAGTTTGATTTGAAGTCTTTTCTCGCGTGTGTGGTGTATTTCTGAAAAAAGTGTTTCCAATGACCTCGGGTTTCGCGTGGACGATGATCAAATTTATTGTCTTTTCATTCGGCGGCGTTCGTGTTTTGTGATAATCTTTTAGGGAAAAAGTGAGTTCCTTTTCTATATCAACGTGTATCTGGAAGAAGAGAATCAAATATTTGGTACGATTGAAAAGATATCTGCCAAATCTTGTGTTAATGGTATTCAATTCAGGTGAGTCCTTATTATTTTTTTTTTTTTTTTTAACAAATTTTTGGTTCATCTTAAGCAGTCCTTAAAAGTTCTAATAAACCAGTGATATTAAGCTTGGACGATATGGACATTCAAACAGACTACACCCACACGCATACTGATTTCATTCCAGTGGCCGCAATAGTCTTTCCGTCAAAAGATTGTTGGGGGGAAAACAGGGTTACAAAATGAAACCGCATTTCCGTCTTCACAGATGGTTCAAAAACGGACGAAGGGGTAGGGTCAATTATTTTCTCAGATTGCCCTACTATGAATAAGACCAACAAAGCTCCCCGACTTTTGCAGTGTCTTCTAAGCTGAAGTACTTGCAGATATTTCCTAAAAGTAAACAGAATTTCTGCTCCAGCTTAGCCGGCCTCGGATATCTCTTTGTTGATTGGCATTCTCACGAGCCACAACTCTTTGGGTACCCATGATGATGAGAATGGGCATTAGAACATCCGATTTATGTAGAGGATGCCAAGACGAAGAGGCAGAGGAAGGATCATTCCAATTCCTCTGTGAGTGTCCTAGCTTGGCCCATACTAGGAAAAAAGCCCTCGGAGAATACTTCTTCGACGAACTGGGCGACATCTCTAACCTCCCATTGAACAGCATCCTAAAATTTACTCAGGGCTCCAAATGGTTCAGTGGGGGTTCTCTACCCCAATAACCCAGCCACCAGCACAAACCTCCACCTCCAATCTTCCTACTTCATTATCCTCTGTGCACAATTGATCCTTAAGATGACTTGTGGCTGCACTCCCCATTCTAACCTAAGCTCGGACGAAATACTCTGATATCTACTTCATCCTCGTTGGCGCTCCGAAGCGTGGTACTTTAGCCCTCAGGCATATGCCTTTTTTTACCAGCTGAATATGGCTTTCTGTTCCTAATTGTATTTACCAAGTGGTTCTAGATTTCCTTTTCCCATTAACAATTTGTTTTGTTCTGGTTTTTATTTCCCTCTGGTATGACAATGAACTGTCGATGTCGGTGTTCATTCCCCCTACATGACCATGCCAGCTAAACCGTTGAGTACCCTGTTTTTCGAATAGTCTCATGCTGTACAGGACGTATTGTTCATTTGATTTTATCTCCAGACATTTTTTTAAAACCCAGACAAATCCAAATCAACAGTATTTCTCATTCTCTTTTTAAATATAACTTGTCTTTATTTTGCTGCTAAAATAAAAAAAAAAAAATATTCGAAACTTCCGAGACAGATAGCCTGATGTGTAACACAAAAACAATGTCCTCGACTTTCTCCCTAAAAGGCAGAGGCGATTACATCCGATCCAGCAACTATATGGTTGGAGGCAACAACAATCTTGGACGATGTCAATCGACCAATTAACTCACAAGCACCAATTTCCGCATAAGTAACACCTCCGATTACAAATACAAATACAGTCCGGGACTTCATTGGGAGCATGTCTGTTGCTTCCCCTCTCTTGACAGCCGCCTGAATTTGCTTTATGTTATGTACACCGGGCAGGGCCGCCAAATGGAATTCCATTTTCTCAACCATTCCTAGTCTCTGAGAGAGGTCGTCTATTCCGGTAGACTTTACCAAAATCGAAGCCAATTGCGCTATGAGTGGGATGTACAATCCATTGAAGACATAACTAGGACATGTGGCACCACCTTCTTGGTCTCGAGAATAGCTAGAATCTGCTCCAGCTGTGGATACCAAGAGCCTAAGGCGATTGGCATTTGCCTGAAACTCTGTCTGTTGAAACTTACCGAGTGGTAAGTTGGAGAGAATTTTTGATTTACCAACTTTTTCCTCTTCGAGAGGAGGCAATAGGCCTGCTCTGGCAAGATAGTGAAATACATGCAGATAGCGATTTCCAAAATAGTTGCAGTAGTTTCGAATGAAAGTGGCCAATTCCTCGGAACTGAATCCCATGCACAGATGGGCAAGGCACATTAGGCGAATGCTATTGAACTTTTGTCCGTTAGTAGTTAAAGCCTCATCGATCTCTGTGAGTAACTTTTTTCGATTTGTGTTATTCAAAATATCCTCTTCGAGGGATTGTATCTGTTGAAATGAACCGGCGAGCTCAGCGATAACTTTTTCACTTGCTTGCAAATGTCTGAGAACTTTTGTCTTCAGCTCGGTAATTTTGGGCAGTTTTTTGGCCACATAGTCGTGCATTTCGTCAAGTTTCATTTTGTTTAGGTTTTGTACTTCGACTCCGATGGCTTTGGCTTGAGCTCGCACCATGCTGCTTGCCTGGGAGAAGTGCTTGTAACGATTCTCACCATAGATTTCATCGGAGCTTGCACAGAGCCGTACTACTGGAGGCTTCTCTTTCCCATTAGATGGTATGGGATTTTCTCGAGGAACTTCAAAGATTTTTAGTTTCTGGGCGGAGATTTTATTCGAATTCGACTGGATTTCAACCTCTCCAGCGCGATATTTAAATATTTCCAAAAGAAGCCCGGAGTAAATGGCTGGTGTGAGCAAACAAGAAGGATAATCTTTATTTCTGTCGATTATGATCATCGACGAGAATTCACTTAGGCCGTTTCTGCTATTAGTTGAAGGCCACGGCCCAAGAGTATCAATCATTTTGAGTACCTCACCTGAATGTTGGCCGAAGGTTAAAATTAACTCCGGTTTGCCGCAAATCATGAAAAAGATTCTTAAGGTTTGAGCAATAGACGACAGAATAGAAGAGTCATGGTGGAGGAAAACACTGTTGAACACCTACAAAAACATTACTTTCAATAGCGTTCCAGGATTTTGTTTTTCTTTGCTGAAACTTACTTGTGGTACCTCCATACTCATCACTCCACTGTCAATGTAAATTAAGTCCCAATTGAAACGATGCAACTGGACTATTCCATATAGTCCTTCTTCTTCAAGTATCGTCTGAAAACACATGTAGCAATTGGGTACACAGATTATGTGGAAACTCTTGAAGCCACTGTTTATATCCGAAGGATTGGCGCTTTCATGTTCATGAATTTGATTGAGAACCTTTCGATAAGTTGGAAGAGTATTGGCTATCATAAAAACCTGAACATTATCTTGTCTGGCGATGGTGTTTTCAGGGTCAAACTTGAAGATACGCTGGATACCCTTTAATCTATCCAAAAAAGGTATAACTAGTAGCTAAAAAAATGAATGTTGAAGATTGTACAATGAACTTACTTTAACCACGACGCTACACAAACATGCTCCAAAGGTTTGATAAGAGTGGGATCTAGAATAAGGTCTTTTTTATTGGGAATGGAGCAGAGAATTGCTTGGAGTTTTTCTTGAGCAATCAATTGGAATCCTTGTAGTTTCTTGTCGAGTGATTGGTCCATTTTGATGATCGAATGTTGTAAGTCATGGGAGATGTATAATAAACTTATTTTATTGTGAGTTTAAATAGTTTATAATTTAATGTAGGAAAATAATAAATTATGTTGCAAGCAAAACGGAGGTATTTGATCAAAACATTGCAGACAAACATGACGTTTGCAGACAACAGCTGTTTGCGGCGAATTAGAAAGTATGTAAATTGAAGCACTGCCAGGCAAGCAAAAACAAATAAAAGAAAAAAGAATGAACTGAGCCTTTTAAGAATCGCTCGCAAACGAGATAAAAGTGAAAATAAACTGAAATTATGGGTAGCACTCTGCAATGGTGAGCGTGTCCGCCTGTTCTAGGTTCGAGTTCCAGAAACATTCAACGAAAAAATGCTTTTCCAAGGGTATTAACTTGATAATTGCTAATTTCTCCGGTAGCAATTTCATGCCATCGAAAACCTTTTCTTGATTAGCTATTCGGAATCGGCAAAAAGTTGTAGGTCCCTTTGTTCCCTTACAAGGTGTGGTTGAGAGAAGATATGTCTCCCGCTCTGTTGTAGCACCATAATTACTTATTTATTCAGTAACATTGGTGCATTTACATGCATCTGCAAGTGCAGATGAAAAAGAGGTAGGCACAAGATGTAAATTGATACTTGTCTGATAGAGATGGAAGACAACAAGTAGTGTTATAGGTTGCAGATGAAAAATTTGAAACATAGCAGTTAGTAGCCGATTCCAAAAACATCACAAGTTCATCATGAATTCAATGAACAAGTAATATTTATGTCATTTTTGAGTGGTAGAACTTTTCGAGTTAATGTTGATGGCTATCCTTAAAAACGAAAATGGACAATTGAACACCTCAAGGGTCCTCTCTTTCAGTAGGCCTATACAATGCATTAGTCGACTCACTTATCGTGAAACTTTCGCAACCGCTACAGGATCTGGATTTTGTTGTAGTATACGCTGGCAATGTTTACGCTGTCGCTTCCGGAAACCCCATTCAGGTAAAAGATAGCTTGGAAAAGCTGACTCGACGATATTTAATTGGACTCATGAAGTTGATGTGGTTATCCCTCCATCAGAAATAGAAGCATTGCGAATAACCAACATTCCATTTAAAAAAGAAACAAAAATACTGGGAGTAACTTTTTCTGGAAATCTTATATGGGACACATAAAAATCTAGTTAACCAACTAAAATTACAAAACAATGCTTTAAAAATGATCTGTTCGAAGCGAAAAAGACCCACATCTAGAAATTGCGCTTCATATATTGTTTAAACTCTAGTTGCCGGTACTTGCTGTGGACTTCAACAAAAAAACATCAGCAACATCAACTCAATTATAAACGATTGTTTTCGAACAGCCTCAGGAGCCTTAAGAGCCACATAAATAGAAGCAATTAAGATTGGAAAGCGGTTATGACTCTTTTGAAAAATTTGGGGAAAAAAGGTAGTGAATATCGTCAGTAAAACCCTCACAGACTCAGGCCAGCCTCTCCAAGGCTGCTGACGAAGCAACTAAACTAATAGCAATCCAAAAAGGTATATCTGTTGCCAAAAAGTACCCCCACCGATGGCTTATTTTGACCGATAATCTTGGTATTCTCATAGATCTAAGAAATGAGAAAAATGCATTGCCACAGATTCAACCAGTTCCAAATTAGTTGGAAAATCCTTTTGTCAATGGACAATCACCACAGACTTTAGGGAATCCAGAATCTGAATTCACAAATACCGCATCTACTTTGACTTCAACATCGCATGTCCTAGACTGCATATATTCTATTAAAACTCCTGAATCGACGACCGTGCTACCAGAAATCGCACCTAACCCTGCAACACCACCGGAATATATCTTAAACAGATGTGATGTAGATGTGACGGAGTACGGATTCCACTAATGCTTTTTAGCCTTCAACCGGATGGCTGTGTCTTTACACAAAAGCGCTTAAATATACCATTGGTCGAGTCCAAATCCCAACGATTTTTTTGACCCCAGCACGTACCTGATCGGTAAGTACTCTGTGAAACAATCTCAAGGATTCAAAGTGATGGTTTCTTGTGTTCTAAGGCCCCGACGAAGAACAGTCACGAAAAATGTCGTATCTCGAGTTTGTGATGCATGCTCCCAGCAACAAATACCATGACAAAATATAGATACCATTTCCACCGCCAGATTCGATGGACTATGGCACCAAGCTCGGCGGTTACATCTGGACAAGCATGCACGAAGTCCAGCGTAACAAAAACTAGAAGAAAACAGTCGATATTTAGTTTTTCATTAAATTTATTACTTTCTACCACAATCATACATACGCTTAACGAACGACTAAAAATAAACTCGACTTTTAATAGAAATCTTCCTCGGGGTCCTTGGATTTGTGTTGCTGGTTTTTGATTTGGTCTTGGTTGGAGTACATGTCAGCCACTTGGGATGCAGAGGTGGCATCTTCGGGTGCTTTGTCATCTCCGAATGAATCACGGAAAACGCAGTGAGATAGATAGATGCCCTTTTCGGGATCCACAATCCCGTGCTTTTTGAAGAACTCAGCATGCGTTTGAAGGTCTTCGTCACTGAAACCTTTAAGAGGGGCTTAGAAGTAAATTTAAATAGAGACACTGTGGTAATGTTACCTGTTCCAAATTTGCAAATGCTCTGGTACTCCTGGTTGTCGGCGTCGTAGCTGGCCAATAGAAAGCCTCCGTACGCCCAGTTCGCTTTCCTTTGCCAATGTAGCCGCCAATTACCACCACGTCCAAAGAGTCTCCAACACCGCTGAGGTAGTCCTTCTTCTTTCAGCATTTCAGGCATTAACAAATGAGAAAAAAAACATCGGAATTTGTTTTTTTTTTGCTTGTCAAACGGATAAGTTTTGAATGAATTTTTTGACATTTCCAAAAATTCATCTACACCGTCTTGGTAGCACTTGCAGTTTATATTCGCTTCAAAAATGAACGTAGATGTTTATCCTCGCTATTCGCTTATTTTGTTGTTGTTTTTAGCATGCAAAATTTTAACAAGCGTATATCCGCGTGTAAAAAATGCACCTAATGTCGACAAACTAATAGATAGGCAAATAGCTGGCAAGAGATTTGCAGACATTTGTAGATTTCTGCAAACCATGTACACATAAATTCAATCACCTCAAAGTGTACCTTGTAATCTTTACCAAACTTGTCTGCCAATGAATAAATTTGCAAATGTTCTTTAAACTGGATGTGCAAATTAATTTATTGTCAGACATTTGCAGAAAAGTTAGAAAATGAAAAAAATTTAATTAAATTAATTTGGTGTGTTGGTTGTCAGCTTGCGTGTAGACGATTGTCAGATATCTATAAATTAATTGGCAGATATTTGTTTACAAATAAGCAGCCAAACAGTTTTTCTGCAAATCAATTTAGTATTGTAACGTGCGCTTAGTTCGAAAAATAAAACTTCACTATTCAATTTATTTCAACCACTTTTATTCAGTCTCTATACTTTATTCGATCTCAACTCGACTTTTGGACTATCACTTGTATTTACTCTTAACTTTAACACTCTATAAACAAAACTGACTGCTCGTTGCGTCAGCGGCCTATTTATATAGAACAACACTCATCTAGAGCGTTCCAGTTTCTTCTCCATGTTTTCCACATTTGCTGTCAAGCGTCTCTACACTCACACACACTGGCTTACAAGCAACGCCTGTCATTTATACCATTCCATTATAGTGTTGCCAGTTGTGTTTTCAGTTGAACGTTTTTCGATTAGGAAATTGGTATAAATGTTGGGTGTTCACTACACTGCCCCCTCCTTAAGATTGTTCGTCCCGAATAATTCCATCTGCAGCCTCGCCACTATATCGATGCAGCCGGTCACAATGAACTACTTTCAACTTGCCTCTTAGTCCTCTTTGGATGCGGTAAACCACGTCGTTAATCCTCGTGACAACAGTATAAGGACCTTCCCAGTTCTGCTGAAGTTTCGGTGACAATCCCTTTTGACGATGAGGATTATAAAGCCACACACGATCTCCTGCTTGGAATCCTGCCGTTGTCGCTTTTGTGTCGTACCGTGTCTTCATCCGGTCGCTGTAGGTTTTCATCCGTTCCCTTGTTCTTTTATGGATGTCAGCGAGTCTCTCCTTGAGGTCGTCCACATACTCGTTCGTGTCCTGTGGCTCCTCTGTGGGGCATCCAAATTTAAGTTCGCTGGGCAGCCGCATGGTTTTCCCGAACAGGATGTCCGATGGTGTTTGTCCTGTCGAGCTATGTACCGCACTTCTATAGGCCATCAGGAATAGCGGTACGTGCCTATCCCAGTCTCTTTGGTAGTCGCCTACGACCTTGGTGAGGTGTTCTTTCAAGGTCCGGTTGAATCTTTCAACCATCCCATCAGATTGTGGATGAAGCGGTGTGGTTCTAGTCTTCTTAATGCCAAGTAGTCCGCACACTCCTTGGAAGATGTTTGACTCAAAGTTCCTCCCTTGGTCGGAATGGAGTTCCATAGGCACGCCAAACCTACTCACCCAGTTAAACACAATACGCCTCAGGCCACTTGCTAAAATAGTCCATTACAACCAGAATGTATTTGTTTCCAGCGTTGGTTTCTGGAAAAGGCCCAGCCACATCTACTGCAATCCTCTCAAAAGGCGATCCAACGTTGTACTGATGCATCTTACCTTGAATCTTCCTACCAGGTCCTTTGGTTGCAGCACACTTGTCACATGTTCGGCACCACTTCTCCACGTCATCTCTAGCACGCAGCCAGTAGAACCGATGTCGCACCTTCTCCAGCGTTTTATTAACTCCCAGGTGACCTCCAGAAGGTCCGTCGTGCATCTCCTGAAGAACTTCAGTGACTTTCGATTGCGGTACGATCAGCTGCATCACATATGACTTACCGTCAGCGGATTCCCATCTTCGCCTGAGGACACCTTCTTGCACATATAGTGAGTCCCACTGTGCCCAATAGGCTTTGAGAACTGGACTCCTGTCAGAAATGTCTCCCCATTCCGGTTTCTCTTCATTTTCTTTCCATGCGAGAATGGGTTCGATATCTGGATCCTCCTGTTGAGCAGTCCTCACTTCCTCATTGCTCCATCCGCTTATGGGGTCAGCTCTTAGTCGCTGAGCGGTAATGATTTCTTTGTCTTCTTGCCGCTTGCAATGCTTGCAATCCACCTTGCAAGGTCTTCGTGATAATGCATCGGCGTTTGAGTGCAGCTTTCCTCTGCGGTGTTGGATCTGGTAGTCATAGGTCTGCAATCTTTCTATCCACCTTGCGACTTGACCTTCTGGATTTTTGAAGTTCAACAGCCAGCTCAGAGCACCGTGGTCTGTCCGCAGAAGGAATTTCTGTCCATAGATGTACTTATGGAAGTGCTTTGTTGCCAAGATAAGAGCTAGCAGTTCCCTTCTGGTCACGCAGTAGTTCCTTTCGGGTTTCGATAGGACCTTGCTGTAGTATGCCACCACTTTCTCTTCGCCATCATGCACTTGGGATAGTACCGCCCCGATTCCAACGTTGCTTGCATCTGCGTCGACGATGAATGTTTTGCCAGGTGTTGGATGTGCCAGCACTGGAGCGTTACAGAGGCGGTATTTGAGTTCCTGGAAAGATTTCTCACACTCACCTGACCATTTAAACTGCTTCCCCTTTTCGGTGAGCTGATGCAAACTCTTTGCAACTCCAGCGAAGTTCTTAACGAAACGTCGGTAATATGTGGCAAGTCCCAGAAAGCTTCGGAGTTGATGTTTGTCCTGTGGTGTTGGCCAATTTTTGACGGAGTCAACTTTTTCAGGATCAGTCTTTACTCCTTGGGATGAGATGATGTGTCCCAAATACTTGACTTCGGTTTTGAAAAGTGCACATTTTTCTGGATTCAGTTTAAGGTTAGCCTCTCGAAGTCTCTGAAACACGGCTTTAAGGTTCTTACAATGTTGGTCAAATGTTTTCCCGTAAACAATGACATCGTCCAAGTAGACTAGGCAAGCTTTCCACGTCAGTCCTTGAAGAACGCACTCCATCAAACGCTCGAATGTTGCCGGAGCGTTACATAACCCAAACGGCATAACTTTAAACTGCCAGAGCCCATTACCTGTAGAAAACGCCGTCTTTTCCCGATCATCAGGGTGGATGTCAACTTGCCAATATCCGCTCTTCAAGTCCAGCGTCGAGAACCACTGGGCTCCCTCCATGGCATCCAGGGTATCACTGATTCTGGGCAGGGGATAGCTGTCCTTCTTAGTCACATCATTCAGCCTTCGGTAGTCCACACAAAAACGAGTGCTTCCATCTTTCTTTTTCACTAGCACCACTGGTGACGCCCAAGGACTTTTGGAATTTTCGATAAGACCATCCTTCTTCATTGCTGTTATCATGTCCTCAACCTCACCTTGTTTGGCCAGTGGAAGGCGTCTTGCGGGTTGACGAATCGGTCTTGCATCTCCTGTGTTGATGCGATGCTGCACCAACTGTGTCCTACCATATTGTCCCTTTTTCGATGCGAAGATGTCAGTGTACTCTTGTAGGAGATTTTCAGCCATCCTTGTTTGTTGGTGATCAAGGTTGGATGAACTCAGTATTTTAGCTCTGATGGTTATGAGCTCCTCCGGAGTTAACGTTTTTCTCGGGGCCTCGTCTGTGATCTTCGTAATTGCTGCAACCGATTCGCAACGTCCAACGACTTCTCCTTTCTTCAACTTTACATCGTACGGTCTGGTGTTTAGTAATCGTACGGGGACCATTTTGTTTTTCGGTGCTACCAGTGTTTTCCCAATGATGACGCTTTGGGAGGAACACTCTGGGTCTGGTTCCACCATGAGGTATCGAAGGCTTCCAAACTCACCTTCCAGTTTTGTCCAAACGAACACTTCAGAAGAAGGAGGCAGAATCAGATCTTCCGTGATGACAGTTCTCAGTGTTGACGTATTTTCATTCGAATAGGTCATTGGAATTTCTTTATTTTGGTATTTCAAAACTTGATTACCGATATCCAAAATAACTCCGTGTTGTTTCATAAAGTCGATTCCAATAATGCACTCGTCACATATATCTGCCACCAGGAATTGATGAGTAAACACTAGGTCGGCCAGTCGAATCTTGAGACACACTTCTCCAAATACTCTTGCTGCTTCTCCCGTTGCGGTTCTTAGACGGTAGCTATTGGTGTTATGGAGCCACGTCATATTTACCAGTTCTCGACGTACTATGGATGCTGTGGCACCGGTGTCAATGGTAGCCACATGTTTGTTCCCGTTAATAGTAGTCTCCACAGTCAGACTTTTGTTGTCGCGTTTGGTCTGGGAGACCTGGATGGTGGTTTTGGGGCCATCGATACAAGAAACCAGCCTCTGCCCCTCGAAGTTGGTTCTTACTCGTTTCCCTGATGGGAAACGGGCTGATAGGCAACGCTGGTGTTGTTGTTACCTTGCTCTGGGTTGGATCTCTTGCTTCCACAATGTTGACAACCTGTTTTATTTGGTGGTAGTCGGCATTGACGCTGTAAGTGTCCGGTCTTGTTGCAGTTCCAACATCTTGCTAGTCCGCTCCGCTGGTTCTTTTGTATTTCAGCTCTTTGGCACGAGCATTCTTCGACTATGGCCTCTCTAAGTCGATGTACTCCCTGAGAAGCCTGTTCTGCTGCTTCAATTGTCAATGCGAATGCTAAAGTTTCGGAAAGAGTACGTGTTCTAGCAGTTCGCACAGACCTCTGAAGATGTATATCGGAAATGGCACGAACGAAGGACTCAACAGCAAGCTGGTTGATGATTTCTTCTCCAGCATCCGGATATGCCAGGTGAACCAGTCTTTCGACGTCTGCTTGGAGCTGCTGTAGACTTTCACCCCTTTTCTGGACTCTGTTATTGAGTTGGACTCGGAAGACTTCTTTCAAGTGGCTATCTCCAAAGCGTTTATCAATAGCTGCCACGAGAGAACAGAAATCGCCGCTCTTACCAGCTGGAACTGTTTGAAGTAATTCAGCTGCTGGTCCTCTAAGAGCAAGAGTCAGTGCAATGTACTTGTCTTCGTCATCCCAGCCATTTGTTGTCGCGGCTGCCTCAAATTGTCTCTTGTAAACTGGCCAAGATGACTGTCCATCAAATGTTGGGGGTTTCATCTCCTTTTTCCTTGCAAATTCTCCAGCAGATTCTCGAATTTTCATTTTCCGGATCTGGTCCAATTCCTTGGACAGAACAGAGAACTGGTTATCGCATCGACTTTCCAAACGATTCTCTACAACAGAAAGCTGTTTTTCCACACCTTCAACTCGTTCGTCAAGGGCACATACATTTTTCTCAATGTTACCCAATTTTCCTTCTAGAATGTTTTTCTGACCTTCTAAAACATTCTGTTGCGCCTCAAGTCTTTCGAGAATATTCTGTTGTTCTTTCTTTTGTTCGTTTCGTTGTTCTTCAATCAGCTTCTTTTGCTCGTTTCGTTGCTCTTCCAGATTCTTTTGTTGTACTTCGAGTCGTTCAAGAACATTCTGCTGTTCCTTCTTTTGCTCATTTCGTTGTTCTTCCAGATTCTTTTGTTGTGCTTCGAGTCGTTCGAGAACATTCTGCTGTTCCTTCTTTTGATCGTTTCGTTGCTCTTCCAGACGTCCGAGAATATTCTGCTGTTGCTTGTTTTGTTCTAATAAAATCTTCATTATACTAGAAAAATCTACACTTTCATTTCCTTCATCTTCCTCCACTTCTGCTTCAAAGACAAAAGTGTTAACGTCTTCACCTTGCTGTTCCAAATAGTTACGCAAGCGCAGGACGAGCTCATTTTTCGATCCCGCTCTAGAAAGATTTCGCTTACCTAACTCACTTTTAAGCTCAATGCAGTTGAGCTCTTCTAACAACTTACCCATTTTCACTGTATATTGTTTTTATTTTTCCTTTTACTTTTTTTTGAAGTGAAAACTTCTTTAGGCGCGTTTGGCACTTTTGCGATGGGGGTAAAGCAATGAATTCGCGACCGACACCATTTTTTGGCTCATCGTATTTCGTATGTAAAGTCGTCATAGCCCAGCGTCTCTGGTTCGATTCCCAGCCATGACTTACATTTTTTGAAGTGAAAACTTCTTTAGGCGCGTTTGGCACTTTTGCGATGGGGGTAAAGCAATGAATTCGCGACCGACACCATTTTTTGGCTCATCGTATTTCGTATGTAAAGTCGTCATAGCCCAGCGTCTCTGGTTCGATTCCCAGCCATGACTTACATTTTTTTTATTTATTTAAAGTGAAAACATAAATAAAAATTGTCGCGACGGCTAGGATTCGAACCTGAGACCCTTAGTTTAACAGCCAACGACTCGACCATTGAGCCAAGAAACATCTTAAATTTTATGCTGCTAAATGACTTAAAAGAATGTAATAGCAACATTACCTAGTAATATTACCGACTCGGAGAAATTCAGAGAAGAAAGAAAGGAATTGAAGGACAGAGAAAAACTTATGCAACGCAGAAAAAATAAAAAGCGCCAAATATTTTACTATCATTACAATGAAGTGGATGAGTGAAGCTGGAAATTTCATCATAACAGAGTAGGAGACGCACTGGTCGATGATTCGAACTTTACAACAAATTAAAAGAGATCAACAACTCATCGCGATGATTTATCGATGGAGTTGAAATGGTTGCATGAAAATAGTTTGAAAACCATTACTCAAATATTAATTAATTTCGTTTCTAAACTTAATGCATTGTCCTTTTTTTTCATTTCATTGTCAAAGTTTACAAAGCAGTTACGAGATCTGTAGACACTATCGTAAAAAAATTGAATGTATTGATTTTAACAGAATTTCACAAGTGTGACGAAGAAATATAGATATGATAGGTATTTCAGATTTCAAATTAGTTGCAAGTTTCAGAAGGCACGATCGTCCAGCAGCAGGAGTAGCTATCTATAAAAGGTTGTCTGATACAACTGCCATATTTTGCTCAAATCATATGGATTTGCATACGAGGTAGGTACTAGGTACACTAGTTTTTGATATCGGCGATTTGTGTGTTTGTCGTTTACGATGATTGTAGAGATGATAATAGAAGAAATGAAATTGTGAATGAAAACTCTTAAAAGCCATCACACAATAGCGCGTTTGCCTCGCGTCGACCTCATTTGACAGAAGAATCAAAAGTTCAACTATACGAAATCTGTAGAGTCTCACACAATCACGCTTTGTCCTCAGACGCGTCGTTTGACAAACGTAAGCAAACGTAACGAAGCGACCAAAAGTTCAGCTATGCTGAACTTTTGCTCGCTTTCTGACATATCTCTCCTCTTCAGTTTTACAATAGGGAAGAGTAAAAAAATCGATGTAAGTAAAACATCGATTTACGAAACAAATTATCGATATGTCGGTATCGATGTTGGAATGTGTTTCAGCTGAAATTTATCGATAAAAATGCTAAACAAATATTTAAGTTCTCGTTGTTACAGCTGTATTAAATTTAATTTTTGTTGGATTATTCAATGTAGGTGTTGTTGAAGCATTTTAACCTATGAATTTGCAATTATGTTTTGAAAAATCGACTTATACTTTATGTTATATTTTTCATATCGGGGATTTCGATGAATTTTCGATATGTGAGTGAGTATAAAGTCGATTATAGATTTTTGTGGCAAACAAATCAATCAAATTGTACTTCATATTTGTGCGTGAAGTGTACTTAAGCTGAATCTTAGAGTGTTTTAGCAGAACTTTGTCGATGTAACTAGTATATAGATATTTCAGCTATCGTTGTTAAACCTGTATTAAACTCGACTTTTGCCAGACGAAGGTGATGTTTAATCACTTAAACTACTATAATTCTGAAAAGATGTTCTTAAAAATCGAGATTTCGATTGATTTTCGATGCATGACCGCATGGGTTAATATAAAGTCAATCAATATGGGCGATATTGAAGGATTTAAATAATTTTATTTTTGTAAAGGTGCTCGACCAACAACTTAAGCGATAATTTCATACCGTATATTGCGATAACATTTTTGATATCTGTATGAATATATCGATTATGTTGAAAAAATCGACAAGTTTTTCATTTTAAACAGCAAATGTTATCACAAACATGTGATAACACAGTATAGAAATGCAACTACGCACATTATACTTAGCTCAATTGATTACACTACACATTTTACTTAGCTCCTCATTCATCCCTTTATCAGAAGTAACTTACAAATTAGCAATCGATTTAGTTTTCCATGTATTTAATACAAAAGAAAAAATCGATTTTTGTTATCGATAGTTACTGATAACGACGATGGTCGTTCGATACTTCAATCGATATATATTCTTAATTTTGCACAGGCTTAGACGAATGAATGACAGTAGGTCGTTTTGAGGATTTCTCATGTAACGTGAAGCCTACGTGAGGTCGACGCGGCGCAACGCTCTATTGTGTGATGGCTTTAAGTTTCATTGATGTTCTTCCTTATGTACATCTACATATATTATAAAAGATTTTCCTATACATTAAAATATTTACTGAAAATTCAATTCTGTTTTCACTTCTGTCGGCACTCCCGGAGTGCTTCTTTTTTTTTTTTTTTTTTTTATTTTACACTCAAGTTTTATTTACACTTCTGACACCAATGTGACGTGCGCTTAGTTCGAAAAATAAAACTTCACTATTCAATTTATTTCAACCACTTTTATTCAGTCTCTATACTTTATTCGATCTCAACTCGACTTTTGGACTATCACTTGTATTTACTCTTAACTTTAACACTCTATAAACAAAACTGACTGCTCGTTGCGTCAGCGGCCTATTTATATAGAACAACACTCATCTAGAGCGTTCCAGTTTCTTCTCCATGTTTTCCACATTTGCTGTCAAGCGTCTCTACACTCACACACACTGGCTTACAAGCAACGCCTGTCATTTATACCATTCCATTATAGTGTTGCCAGTTGTGTTTTCAGTTGAACGTTTTTCGATTAGGAAATTGGTATAAATGTTGGGTGTTCACTACAGTATGTACACGATTGTCAGCCATTCGAGATAAATTTTTCACTGAAAGCTCCGTCAATATTTGCAGACCAGACAATCGTGTACACGTAGCTTTATAGTGAGTTTTCACGAGATTCTTCAACAAAACAATCGAATTCAATTAGAACGAGGCTTATGGAAAAACAGATTGAAACAGCAACTTCGACAACCACATTATTAATTTTAGAGCCAGTAGCTTTGAATACATTAGCACGGCATCGTCGAATGTGCCGAATTCACTAGGTCAGTCTGTTTCTCGCATTATGCTGGGTTTCCACATGTCACTAAAATGACATAGTTTGACAGATCAAAGCCTTGTCAGTAATTGATACAACTGCCAGTTCATTTCCACTTGTTTCATTTACTCTCAAAAAATTGTCATTTCATTGATAAAGAAATTTTGACAAAATGTTTTGTCAACTCAATGAGCGCTATTTCCACTTTTGTTGTCATTTCTGAACTGCTTCATCGAATTTTTGTTTTGTGTTGCAAGGTTTTCATATTTTTTAATTAATAAATTAAATTGTGTGAAATGAAAATAAAATGAAAATTAATTTATATGTTATGATTGCTGCGGTTATAAGGCAAAGAAAACCTTTCAGGAGGAGGGACGGGATGTTTGTATACTTTGTGAGGATAATGTCGGGGTGAAAAGTCAACAACAAAGGTGAAATAAAAGGTTCAGCTATCACTGGTCCTGTAGCAAAAGAGTGTGCTGATCTATGGCGCCGTATCGCAACAAACGTAAGCTCGATTAGAAAGTTCCATCTCAAGATGGCTTCAGCCTTTGAAACTCCAACAGCCAGAGAAATACTTTCCCATGAATTATTATTCATGTCCCGGTTCTTATAGGAATTGCTGTTGGAGTTCCAAAGGTTTTCAAACACAACACCTCCACGTTGCTTAAAATTTTTATGGAGGATTCAACACTCTACTCCGTCGTTGATTTCCTCCGCCTTTGATTTTTTTCCTTTTAAATTTTTTCCATACCATAGTATTATTTATTTACGTTTTTTCGTGTTATTACTCGTCACTTCATTGACAAAAGATTCAACACGATGCCAAAAAACTACCGATGTCAGTGAATGATTCAGTGACATTTCGTTTGTCAATCAGCTAATTTCCACTTGTCATTCAAATTTACTTCCAAAAAATGACCGACGCTGTTCGTCAGTTCAATGACTATCATTTTTTTTTAATTTCTACTTGTCAGAAAATTAGGTCATTTGTCATTTAAAAAATGGCAAGTGGAACCCTAACATAAGACTTGATTTAGTGTCTAAAGCTTGACAGTCTTTAGACCACGATAAAAGCGTCTAAAGACATACTTGTGCCCATATCTTCACAGAAATAAAATCAAACTTAATTAGGCAGGTGCAATAATTTATCATTAAAAGACATCAAATTATACTTTTTAAAAATTGAAGAAAACCTTTAAATAATATTTTCACAGCCACCTTGTTATTTTCCTCGTACTTGTTGTCTCTCTATTTCTGCCCTGGCCACACCATAATCCATAACCACTTTCTCCGGCGAATTCAACCCACTGTAGCCATGCCTTAACACACACTCTCTCATTCAAATGTCAAATTCCTATCCGTACATGCCTGTTCATACACTTAACACAAACACTACTTCTTGCCACACAACTACTTTAATTCAATTGAAACAAGTTTCTTTTGAATGTGTGTCAACAAATCACAGATTCTGTATAAAAACAGTTGCTCAGGAAACGTCACCGTGTCCGGTTGGTGCCGTTTTTCCAGGGCTGAAGTTCGTTGACTAATTTTATTATTTTATTCCATCAAATCGTGTACTTTTCGATTATAAAGTTTCAAATCGCAGAAATATCAAAACTCGTCCGTGTTATTGTGTTCAATAAGTTAAAAGTTCTTCACATTAAGAAAAAATCTAACCCAAAAAAGTGTAAGAGGAAAAAAAAGAAAGAAGAAGAAAAAAAAGTTATCCAAGAAGAGAAGACACAGATTCTCCAATAGTGGCTGTGTGCGTGCGTGACCGTAATTCGTTTCGATTATAAATCAACCATCCCGTGTTATCGTTCGTGTTATTTACTTTTTTCGTCCCCATTAATTCGTTTTGAGTTGCCCCGTGACGGCAATAATCGAATAAAAAAGAAATTAAACTTCTCAGGTTGCCTGACATTTCATAATTCCCGTTTCGTTTTTTTCGCCCATATTTTTCTTCTTTTTTTTCACTTTACTACCACCGTCACATATATTTGTCTCACCTCGCCAAAACCCATCATACACACACACACATAAATGTACACACCATTGCAGAAACAAGTGTATTTTGTATTTTCTCTCTCGTAATTGCAAATTCCCTTTGCACTCCAAATTCTGTGTAAACAATCTCATCTCGTGCGAAAGTGTATAGAAGAAAGCAAAAGAGAGGAAAAAAAAAGAAAAAAAATCACAAATAAGCGAGGGAAGAAGAAGTGAAAAGAAGGAATCCAGCAATTTCCCATTTTCCGGAAAATCGCTCGTCTGTTTGCTCACATTTCGATTGTCTTGTGTCGTCTGCCAGTCAGACAAGTTCATACGTCGCGGTAGCGCTCGGAGCAACAGTAAAGTTCGTTCAGCGGAATTTCATTTCCAATCAACTGTTTTTTAAGTTCACAACACAAAGTGGTCTGCCAACAAATATTTTACAACCAATTCGTGTGTTAGTGTGTCCGGGGATTAAGAAAAATAAATAATTGAAAAAATTCACGGAATTCGCGCGGTCAACAAAAGTATCATCGCCGGGTCAATAAGATCACCACCAATAAGTCAATCATTTGGCGCCAGTAGTGTCAGTGTGCACTGTGCAGTGTAGATGCAAGAAAATCTTGAGTACGACGTTGTTATGTCTTTTGCTTAGCGCCTTTGTTGTATTCGGTCACAGTCTCAGTTTCAGTGTGTTCAGTTTTTTATTTTTGTTTATATTTTCCCTTTCGTTTACCTTTTGTCCCTCTGGGATCATTTTCTGGTGCGTGTGGAATATTCAGAAAGCAAAACAAAAGAATTCTCAACTCAAGTAGACCCCGTGGACTTGCCTGGCATCGCCATCGCCATCGCCGCCTTCAACAGACAAATTAAGGAGAATATCAAATTCAGAAAAAATTTAAAAATCAGGTAGGTAAAAATGATTTTGACTGGAAGATACCTCAGCAAGGATTGGGTACCCCCACACACATCTAATTTATTTATTTTTTATTTTTTAATTTTTTAAGATGATTAAGTCTGTGGAATCGTTGTTTTCTCCTCCTTCTGTTGTTACGAGTGGCGCTGACTCAAATCTGACTCAAAATAGAGCAGCAAATTAAAGCAAAAAAATTCCAGGCTAATCAAATAAAGTAAAACGATATCATTATCAGCGTAATGGAAAGGAATTAAGAAAGAAATATGACTGCGTTGGGTGTGATTTTTCTTAAGTCCACATCGTTATCTACCTGAACCTGATGATAGTGGTAGAGTTGTAATCAAAAAACAGTCAGTCTCCCTTGGGCTGTCGATGTTGAATCCTTTGGTTGGAGTGGTTCGTTTGTCTATCCCAATCCCAAGCGCCATTGATTGTAATGTTTGTTTGTTTTTCAAGGTTCTGGAAATGTAATCAGACGGAGTGTTGGTTTTATTCACCAACGTTTTCCGTCTGATTTTTTTTTTGTCAGATATTTATCGATGAGTGTAGTTGAAATTGGTGCTCATTCCGGGGAAGTATCTTCACATGGGCTAGTTTTTTGGTTAACCTACGAACCTACCCCGCGAGCGGAACACAAATGTGAAGCACTTAAGTGGGAGAGTTGTGATCCCTTCGAGATAACGATGCTCTATATGCAATATGCCACTTTTGGAGCTTAGTCTGTCGTCAGGGTATTTTTTTGTTATAATAAGCAATTCTAACTACAAATAGATGGCGTGACCATGGGCTTGCCTTTGTGGATGGAGGACTTTGAGACAAAGATCTTGAGTAGTGCTGTCGAAAAAGTCTGTTTGAGATATGTGGATGACACATTTTGAATCCGTAGTGAGGTTCCTGGAACATTTTAACTCGCAACATCCAAAAATGATACGCCTTATCAGGATGGCGTTGGAGAACGCTAGCTGTTCCGTCAAAGTTGGTAGAGACTCTACTGAAACCTTCGAAACTACCAGAGGGCTTAGACAAGGCGACGCACTGTCATGCAGCTGTTTTAACATTGTGCTTGAAAATGTAATACGTAGCACCCATGCCAGTACATCGGGCACCATTTTCAATAGATCAACACAATTACTTGGGTTTGCAGACGACATAGACGTGATAGGAAGAACAAAGCGAGCAGTAACTGGTGCATTCACTACTATGGAGTCAGCAGCAAGCCAAATGGGGCTGAAAATAAACGAGGAAAAGACGAGGTATATGCTCTCATCAACAAAAGTCCAATCCCACCACCGACTTGGTCAAAATGTCACCATTGACAGGTATAACTTCGAGGTAGACAGTGAATTTGTATACCTGGTCAGTGCTGTAAACTCAGCCAACAACATCAGCGCTGAAATCAAACGCAGACTAACTCTTGGTAATCGATGTTTTTTTGGGTTAAATAAGCAATTGAGGAATAAAGCCCTATCGAGAAGAACCAAGGAAACACTATACAAAACACTCATCATACCGACCCTGCTATATGGTGCAGAAGCATGGACCTTCTCCCAATCGGATGAAAAGTCACTTGGAGTCTTCGAGAGAAAAGTTCTGCGTACGATTTATGGTCCCGTCAGAAGCCATGGTAGACCTCATCTTCGATGGAGCGACCAGGTAGAAGGAGATCTCCGCCAACTTGGAGTGCAAAATTGGAGACGGCAGGCTAGAGATCGAGCCGGCTGGAGGGGCATATTGGACAAGGCCTAGGAGCACCACGCTTTAGTTGAGCCACCTAAAGTAAGTAAAGTAACATCCAAAAATCAAGTTTACGATGGAAAAGGAAAACAATAATTCGAAGGCATTTTAGGATGCAAAGGTAACAAGGAACATGAACGGTACATTAGGATATACAGTCAACGGAAAGAACACACATAAAAACATGCATGCTACTGTAGCGTCCAAACATCATTTGAAGGTTGTTCGTTTCGGAAAAATTCAAGAAATGAAACTGAGCAAAACGTAGCAAATGATTTAAAATATTAAAACACCACCAGCGCTTAAATAGTCAAACTGCACGCGTCCACTGCTCGTTGAGTTCCATCCGTTCGCCATTTTCGTTAAACGGCGAGTTTTTCGTTAATAGAAGCCGCCACAAACAGGACGCCTCTCTTCAGCCATGCTACCTTTTCTGATAACAAAAGTTTTAATATTAAGAAATAAAATACATATACGTATTTGATTTTTAACAATACTTGTCGATTATTTTACACGACGTGCACGCTTTGGTACAGGCAATCTACTCCAATCACCACCTGGCAAAGTTAAGATCTGTGATATCTACACTAATTCAGCAAGCACATAGAATATGTGATAATGACCACTTCGCCGCTAAACTTACTTTGGTGGACAACATTCTTAAAAACGAAAAGCTATTGCAAAATGCAAAGAACATGGAAGCCAGTTTTGTCACGGTAAAGGGATGGAGAAGAGAAGAAATCTTTTCTTCCTTACGTAAAAGGCGTAACGGACAGAGTTGGGAAAGTGTTGAAAAGTCGTTGTATAAAGTCCATCTTTTTCCCACCAAAAAAAGTGGAAGACCACCTTCGATCACCGAAGATCACTTTCCATTGCAAATTCCGGGCATATATGTAGTCCCTTGCAGCTGCGGTTTGTCTTATGTGGGGCAAACTATACGAAGTATTGCCACCCGTTTAAAAGAACATATCAGCGCTGTCAGCAAAAAACAGCGGGAAAATCGGCAATAGTTGAGCACATTCTAGACAATCCAGATGAACATTACTGACAAGCTAAAGTTTTAGCTCACGAGCCTCACTATATCCCTCGGGTTATGCGAGAAGCGATTGAAATCAAACGAAATCAAAATTTCAATCGCGATGACAGCATCAAATTGTCCCGTACATGGGACCCCGTTATCAACATCGCACGGCCTATCCAGATATCCATTAAAACATCCAGCGATGTAGTGAGCTCCCAATTTTCTAGTTAGCAGCAACAACAGCTTCAAATATAACCGTCTACGCACCGTTACAACTTGTGTAACCAAAGAAGAGATTAACACTTCAAAAGAAAATTCCCGGTGACCACGCACAATGTAACTTGTAGCGAAACGTTCGGAGGGAATACAGCATTTAATATTTTTAATATCAACGCGGTTAATCCGAATTTTAAATTTCTCGATGCTCTTAACGTCAAAAAAGAAAGAAGAAGGAGATACTGTTCAATTTTTCTTATTTAAAATGATTGTTGTTCATATGAAAAGAGGCCATCGTTATCAGGGCCTCAAATCACCTTTAGTAGCTATACACAGTGCCTGCAGAGAAAAAAATCTGATTTTTAAGTACAATATTCTTATTCATAGGAAACAATGTTCAAGTTGGTCGGGATAGGTGCAAAATGCTACTACAACTGAGTACTGCTTACGTTATGTAAACTATGTCGAAAC
The DNA here is from genome assembly GCA_914767635.1 of Melanostoma mellinum. NCBI lineage: Eukaryota > Metazoa > Arthropoda > Insecta > Diptera > Syrphidae > Melanostoma > Melanostoma mellinum. The sequence goes on from OU612060.1 coordinate 183,906,922, forward strand.
GTAATCGCTGCTGACGCTGATCCAATACCACTGGACTATTTCTAGTGAGGTTTTGTGAACGCCCTTGTTTAAGGAGATAAGCCCGAGACAATTGACGCCTTGGAAGAGAATATTCGGCTCGTTATTACTGACATACGGCCTAAATATTGTTGCTCCAAACAACCAAGGGTTTCCTCATTCGCTTAAGCTAAGGTCCATGCTTTCGCACCGTAAAATATAGATAGATGAAATCCTGTACTACCTCGAAATTATGTCTGTCTATTGTGACGTTTTGTCCAATTAAGTGATGTTCGGTGTCCTTGTTTGATGGCCGCATATACTCCGTTTTTTTACCCTCACTGACCAACCATCAAGCTCATTTTTGACACTTCTGTTTCAATGCGCGCAAAAGCACCAGCTTGCTTCCAAGAAACGCCAATATCGTCTGCGTAAGCGAAAAAATGTACAGACTTTTGAAAGACTATTGCTATGGTGCTGTACAATCATTTCAAGTATTTTGTTAAAGAAGTCGCATGATTATCGAAAGCCTTTTCGACATCAAAGGTCTCGGTGAGTTCTCTACCGACCTTCACGGAGCAGCGTGATTTCTCGAAAGCCAAGTTGCATAGAAGTACGAGTTTTGCAGGGATGCCGAAACTAGACTGTACAGCTCGTCTCTGTAAATCTAAAACCACATTGATAAGGACCTGTCAAGTTGTTGACTTGGGGTTTCAGACGTTCACATATTACAGCATAAATAAAACAATAAATGAATAGGGTGGCGCAACAGAGCGAGGAGCCCCTGGAACTAGCGCATTTCTCACAACCATGCCTTGTGAGGGAATGGAAGGGACCTACAATTTTCTGCCGGTTCCGAACGGCTAATTCAGAAATCGCTTTTCATGGCCATGAATTTATTAACGGAGGACTTGCCAATTCCTCGCGAAAGGCGATACCCGTGAAAAAAACATTTTTCCCCCTGCAGGGATTCGAATCTCGAACCTCTGGGTTAGCAGGTGGACATACTAACCATCACGCCACGGGTACTACATATTACAGCATTCAAGATCTTATAAGCGACGTAAAGGAGGCTTATCCGTCTATAATTGGCGCATTTGTGAGGGTGTCCTTTTTTAGAATCGGGCATGCTTTCTTCCAACCATATCATGCAGATCAGGTGGTGCATGTTCCTTTCCAACTGGTCTACAGCTGCCTTGAAAAGTTCGGCATCAAGTGTATCTGCACCTGCAGTCTTATTTGATTTACATTTGCATATTGCAAGCTAAACTTCCTCTAGGTCGTGAGGAGGGCATTCTTGATCATCGTACAATTTGAATGGAGCATTCTGCCTGGTAGCGGAATTTGTGTCTTCATCACCGTTAAGCAGCTTGCAGAAGTGGTCTTTCCAGATCCTTAGTAGCATAACCATGTTTTCCTGTTGATCTTTACAGACTTGAGTTCGAAGTTCGCTATCTGCTGTCGGAAGAGCTTCGTCAACCCTCAAAAATAAATCATTAATCTTAAAGCAATATTTTTATTCGATTTATTTTTCTTAAGTGGTTACAAAATTGGTTCTTCCTTTACCTTCTTCGCCTCTTTGGTCCAGTCGATAAGCCGATGATGTTGCTCCTGATTACAAAGAAAGTTGTCCTTCCTGTAGTGGTTGATTCGTTGAGTTATGTCAGCTTTCGGCAAAATGGCGTTTGGTTGACGTTCGTCGTTAACTTATAAGTGGAGTTGTGCATCAGAGTTTGGTAAGTGAAGCTGTGCATTGGCAACATTACCTTTTGGTCAAACTTTCAAATCTCAAAACATATTGCGTTGAAAGTTAATTTAATTAAAAAAATACAGTAGTATTGGTCTCTGGTTCATTTTCACAAATTCATTATTTCCTTTTAGTGGAGGACCGTAAGCTTTTTACCTAGGAATCCAGGGCCAGTCCATGGATTTGCATGAAATTTTCGGAAATGTGTTTTGGATGGCGTATAGAAAAAAGTTAAAAAATAAAATTTCACCGCTCTCAATTTTTTAATTATTTTTAAAATTAATTATTAACTTTTAGAATTTTATTTTATTTATTTAGGGTATTTTAGATAAGGTTTCCCAAAGCAAAAGGATGGATAGGTTTGGTTAAGACAAAAAAAATTTGTTTGAGAGAGGGGGTCTATATCCCTCCGTGTAGGCGCGAGGGGCAATTTTATATGAAATTTACTTCATTTTTTAAAAAACTATTAAAATTCAACTAAGCCACTTACTTTCTCATACTTTAGTGTTTTTGAAAGCTATTGCTTTGTTCTTTAATAAAAATTTTAATTTGAGTTCACTCAATGAAAAGTTTTGGAGAAATCAATCCTCAAAGTCAAAATTTTGAAAAAAGAAAATATTTTTTTCTTAATTAATTTTTTTTTTTTCATAATTTTGCCCCACAAAGGGCCAATTTTTCTTTTCGTGTTCAATGCTTTTATTAATATTTACTCAGAGCAAAAAACCGAATAAAAAAATTTTTCTTGGTTAAAGACAAATTAAAAAAAGACGAAAGATACTTTTTTCCAGAAAACAAAATGTCGTTAATTTCCCGCTAATTGAACTTTTCTCCTTGAAGTGAAATATGAAATGCGTCTTAAATAGCATATAAAAAAAAGTTAAAAAAAAAAATTTTGTATGATCTTAATTTTAATATAAATTATAAATATTTATTAAAATTTTAGAGTTATATTTTAATTATACTAGTTTTAAGTTAAATTTTAAGACTAAGACCTATAAATTGGTCTCAAAGGACACCACATATACTGATTTGTGCTCTAGATGCTATTTTTGGTCAAACGTGTTGATGGATCCGAATAAATATGGTTTTTTGCCAAATAAATACTCGCGAATTTTTCTACGTGCTTTCAGTATGCAAACAAACATATATCAATAAGGGATGCATCAATTCTTATATAAAAGAAAGATTTACACATCAGCATGCTCCCCACCTAAAAAAAACTTCGAGCCGTTAATTTAACTAATTTAAGTCTCTTTGAATGGTTGAAAATTCAAAATTTGGCAAGAAACCACATTTTTTCGGGTCCATCAACTCGTTTGAGAGGAAACAGCATTTAGAGCACAAATTAGTATATGTGCTGTCCTTTGAGATGAAATTTCAAGTTTGTAATAGGTTTTTGTTTTAAAATTTAACTTAACACTAATATAATTAAAATATAACTCTAAAATTTTAATAAATATTTATAATTTATATTAAAATTAAGATCATACAAAATTTATTTTTTTAACTTTTTTTTATATGCCATTTAAGACGCATTTCATATTTCACTTCAAGGAGAAAAGTTCAATTAGCGGGAAATTAACGACATTTTGTTTTCTGGAAAAAAGTATCTTTCGTCTTTTTTTAATTTCTCTTTAACCAAGAAAAATTTTCCTGTTCGGTTTTTTGCTCTGAGTAAATATTAATAAAAGCATTGAACACAAAAAGAAAAAATGGCCCTTTGTGGGGCAAAATTATGAAAAAAAAAATTTATTAAGAAAAAAATATTTTCTTTTTCCAAAATTTTGACTTTGAGGATTGATTTCTCCAAAACTTTTCATTAAGTGAACTCAAATTAAAATTTTTATTAAAGAACAAAGCAATAGCTTTCAAAAACACTAAAGTATGAGAAAGTAAGTGGCTTAGTTGATTTTTAATAGTTTTTTAAAAAATGAAGTAAATTTTATATAAAATTGCCCCTCGCGCCTACACGGAGGGATATAGACCCCCCTCCCATACAATTTTTTTTTGTCTTAACCAAACCTATTCATCCTTACGCTTTGGAAAACTTTACCTAAAATACCCTAAATAAATAAAATAAAATTCTAAAAGTTAATAATTAATTTTAAAAATAATTAAAAAATTGAGAGCGGTGAAATTTTATTTTTTAACTTTTTTCTATACGCCATCCAAAACACATTTCCGAAAATTTCATGCAAATCCATGGACTGGCCTTGGATTCCTAGGTTTTGCCTTTTTTATGTCTAACGGACTTCCACTATTTACAGAGTTTTTGATTTTTCTGTTTTTCTACTCAACGAACACACTGCACTTGCGTTGTTATAATGAAGTTCCTTAGTTTTAGTAAACTAATGAAGTTCCTTCTTGCATGCTGCGAAGAGCAATATAGACTCGAAGGTTAACTTTTCCAACTTTCTCATGTGCTCAACAGAAAAGTACCTACCTAAGGAATAACGCTGGAACAGACATTGGCAATGACACGTTCGTGGTGAAGCGAACTTCAACAACTAGGTATAAGATTGCAGGACATGACGTCCTCAGATACCATTGGTCCCTGTCACGTGCTTCTTGTGCTGTGTGTTTTCTCCTTTAAAATTACATACTAGTTCGTAGTTCCATTCCGATTAAACTTTGTTAGTTTAATAATTCGTAATTCGGCACTCCATCCTATAAATACAAACCACCCATTACATGCTCACGTTTTAACACGTTATCTATCCGATTAACTGCGTGTTACGTTATAAGCTGATTTCCCTCATAATCAATAACAATTCTTATCAAAATGACAAATAATGCTCCTCTCTGAGTGCCATGTAATGTTCTATCCCTGAATTAAATTGATACTCGCAAAAACACTGACGTTCAGCGTGAGTTTCTCGCCAAATAAAACAAAAAAAACAAAAAAAAAAAGAGCATTCCATGGTCAAATTGAGAGTCAAGTCAACGACGACGAAAACATCAATGTAAACAAATGTGATAGTTTGTCCACACACCGAATTCTAGTTCGCTGGTGAACTCTCTGAAAGGTTTAATTTATTTTTTTCACAAAATAAAGTTGTTCATTTCACATGTTTGTATCTCATCACCTGTCCTCTGTCCGCTTCGTCTCTCTCCCTCACCTCCTTCACCACCTCGACACACACACATTGATACCGGAAATAACACATTATCTTTTTAAATTATTTATGAATTCAACGAAGTTTATTGTTTGACAATGCGAATCTCGTCGTACTCGACACTCGTACTCGTATTATAAAAATAAATTCTCCTTTTTTTCCCTTTGAGTAATACTTGTGGATTGAAAATGGCTTTGACTTTATCTTGGTCTACGACGAGCGACGTGGTGGTGTACCTTTATAGTCGATGATAGTACGGATTTGAATGATGGAAATGTATAAATATACGAGCACACATTTATATTTTTTGATCATTGCTTGAAAGATTAAAAAGATTGCATTTTTAATTATTTGTTAAATGGCGTTTGATTTATGGCTTTTGCCTTTGTTTTGTCACTTGATTCTCATGACATTTTACTCTGGTGATTTTGCGGCAACTGTGGGATTGAATTTTAAATTTGTTTTTTCAATGACAAATGGCACGTTGTCATTCGTTTGATTGTTTCGGGGAGTTTGTTTATTTGTGTTTAAGTAGGGATTTATTTTGAAATAATGTTTTCAGTTTTGTGAGTAATGAAGAGAAAGCACTTGGTAGAAGTGTGGATCTATGTTATACTTCTACTGGAACGTTTATTAAGAATTATGAGAGTAACAATTTTACGCGACAGCCAAAAATCAACATGATGGATGAATATCGACAGCCAAAGAGCGACATGACGAAGACACACTGACAGGTTAAGAGCAAGTTGATAAAAATAGTACTTGGGGCCCTTAACTTGCCTGATTTGAGGACGAATTTTGTTTCGTTCCCTCTAATCCATCTTCTGACAAAGAATTCATATTCACCGACAGATTTCTTGAATTAGGCCTCCTTCAAATGAGCTGCGTTTTAAACAATTTTGGGAGACAACTTGACCTTGCTTTCTCCTCTGATCCTTTCAATTCCACCGTCCAAAAAAGTTCACATCTTTTATCCACCCTTGATCATTTTCATCCTCCCCTATCTTTCAATTATTGTCTTGATCTTAGCACTCCAACTATAGAGTCTAGAACACTTCTTGTTTTAACTTCCGCAAAGCCGATTTCATTATGCTTAGTCCTCTTTTAAGCGGAATCGACTTTAATCTCTTTATCAACCTCTCTGCATCCATTGGTACCGCTCTCTCCTTTTTCTATTCTTCAATTTTTGCATGTTTCATACAATGTGTTCCCTATACATCTCAAAAAAACCTGGGTATCACCTCCTCCCTGGTACACAACAGAGTTAAAAAATATCCTTAACATCAGAAACAGGCTATGGAAAACATATTTAAAATCCCAGACCCCTTCCAATTACTATTACTACCAACAGGCCTCTTCTAACTTCTCAACTTTAGGCTAATCTTTATACTTAACTTATCTTGATAAAATGCAATTCTCTATAATCACTGATCCAAAGCTTTTTTATCAATTTATTAACGTCAAGAGAAAATCTGACGGTCTTCCTTCAACGCTTAATTTCCTTGACAAATTTACCGATGACCCCAAAGTAATTGTTAATCTCTTTGCTACCTTTTTCAGACAATCATATGCCAATGATCTGAATGATCCTGACATTGACTATCACAGGTTTCTGATGAATAGGCCACAAACATCTCTTGTCTTTCTTAATGTTTGTCCTCAGACTGTTTGTGATAAATTAAGGTTACTGGGTGATGATTTTTCACCTGGTCCAGACGGCGTCCCGGCAATTTTCCTTAAAAAGTGCGCATCAGTGCTCTATCACCCCCTTGCTTATATTTTTCAACTATCTCTTTCCCAGGCTGTTTTCCCCTCTCTCTGGAAAGAATCTTTTATCTTCCCAATTTTCAAAAAGGGTTGTAAAAACCAAATCACGAACTATCGACCGATAGCTAAGCTCTCCGCCATCCCTAAACTTTTCGAAAGCATTGTTTACGATTCTCTGTATTTTCATTGTAAACCAATTGTCTCTTCACTTCAACACGGATTCCTAAAAGGAAGGTCTACTACGACTAACCTTACCCAATTCGTATCAAAGTGGCCATGGAAAAGGATAACGAGATCGATGTTATTACTACAGACTTTATTAAAGCGTTCGACAACATTAACCATCAAATTATCTATCTCAAACTCAAAGCCTTTGGCTTCGCACCTTCGATTATCGAATGGGTCAAATCATACCTAGAGAACCGTGTGTATAGAGTATAAAATAGTTTTTAGAAAAGCGGTTTCTAACCCGATATTTGCCTCTTCTGGCGTTCCCCAAGGCAGCCATCTAGGTCCACTCCTGTTTGTGCTTGCAATAAATGACGTCGCTAGTATTATTATATTTCTTTCTCTGGTCTGTCTATTTATGCAGATGATATTAAAATTATGAAAGTCATATCCTCTTCTCATGATTCCTCTCTTCTTCAAAAAGACCTAAATGCTTTTCTTACTTGGTGTAAGAATAATATGACTTTCTCGCGTAAACGCATACCCTCTACCCTCTAGTTTTCGAACGTACTACTTGAGTAACGTACCTATCCCCAGAGTTTCGTCTATTCGTGATCTTGGGGTTATTTGTGATAAAGACACACCCACTACCAAAAAATGAAACAGTTAAAGTATATCGACTGTCGAACAACGACATGACAAAGACACATTTGCCTCCAAAAGAAACCAACGATAAAAGCACACCGGCAGCCAAAGAGCGACGTGATGTGGTCACACCCACATCTAAATAGCGATATTGTGAAGTCAAACCAATAGCCAAAAAGCGATATTTACAGTCATAAAACTGACTCGCTGAAGTCACACCAAAAAGCGATGTGATGAGAGCACACCAACAGCCAAAAAGTGACATGAAGACACACCGATAGCCAAAGAGCGATATGAAGGAGGCTTACTCATAGCCAAAAGTGTCTCAAAATTGACTCGATTAAGGTACACCGACAGCCAGAAAGCGGCATTATAAATGCACCTCGACAGCCGAATAGCGACATGATAGAGGCACATAAGCAGCAAAGATTAGAATGACGAAGACACATCGACAGCCAAAAAGCAAAGTGATGAAGTTGACTGTGGTGATTGGAATGAGTAAACCAATTACCTACAAATATGCTTTTTTAACTTTGCTTAAAATTGCATTTTTCACTTTGAAAGACCCTCGTGTTTGCTTAATTTCTTCATGCCATACGCCTTTGTTTTAAGAACCTCACTGGAAATCGGCACAACTGAAACACTTATACAACATTTTTTCCATGTTAGGGTATTCACCATACAATGCCATCGTACCTCATTTCTCAAAAGTAGCAATAAAATAACTGCCGAGACAAAGAGTAAAACAAAAGATAAAAACATACCTAACCAAGAACCTGAGCAAATAAAGATATGCATATAAAAACACTTATCGAATCAAAAATATTTGAAGAGTTGCGATTACCGCGATGATGTAAATAATTTCAGCTGTTGCGTAAATCGAGGAGTTGCGCAAATCGATAGTTGCGTTAATCGAGAACGTACTGTATACTGAGGAAATAGCAATATTCAAATCGGGGTTGTACCTCACAAGCGGATCACTAGTGTGAACGTGAAGTAGTTAAGTGGGAGAGGGCTGGGATTGGGAGTGGGCTGGGATTCATTCAAGATCAAGAGAGCAGAAAAACATAGCAATTTTTTCCCGAAAGTCAAAACTTCTGCGAAACTTTATATGCTCTTCCCTGGCAAGATAACCCTTTTTAAATTGAATAAAATCAACACTTTTTTTTATCCCAATCGATGTTTTGTCTAATAAAACAGGTTCAGCATGCATCTCAATCTAAATGCACCTTTTCCACCACTGGAGTGTTTCAAAGGTAGTCTGCCATTAAGGTGTGCCTTGGCGAAAGCTTGTTCCGGATGTTTACAACAATCAAAAATAACTTCAAAAGATAACACACCTGCACTTAGTCGATAAATAGCTTGTTTTTTTAATTGAAGGTGAGCCATATGGCTCATTGGTATACACTCAATGCAACAATACTTATCAAGTCTCATTTTTGTGAATCAGGTTTGAGATTCGTTGCTAACAGCAAAGCTGACAAATTGCTTTTAGTTTTATGGCTACTTAAGCTTTCGTGTGCTGTAACACACTTAAAGTTATGAAGATAAAGAGCAATTTAATGGTTACTAAACAAGTTAGCGCTACCAGTTCAAGCTGTCGCTAATTTGTAGTTAAAACTTAAAATTTGTCACGGCTGTCTTGTTAGCACTAATAGTTCAATGTTTTCAAAGTTTGTGAAATGAATTAGATGTCACTAAATTGTTCTGAAAACACAAACAATTTGTGGGCCTTCGTTCAAAATACAAAAAATACAAAAAAAGAAACCGTGTGTGGTTCTAACTTGACGTTCAAGTTATCACTCAACGAAAACCGAGTTAGCAATTAACTGTCGGTATTTTGTCTTAGATTAATCGCGGTATTTGTTCCTAAACTGCAAATTATCTGAAAGGATAGCAACTGAAAAGGAGGACGTGATAAAACGTCTTTTTTCCATAATTTTTTTTTCCCTGTTGGTTAAATGGGAAGTTGCTAAAAAGGGACGTGTCTAAATGCACCCACGGTGTAGTTCGTTTAGGTGGTGTTACACCGCACTTTTGAATAACCAATACACCGCATTTTAAATAACGAGTGGAAATAAATCGAGTAGGTTCGTGTTACACCGCATTTTTTAAAGAAATCTCTCAAGTCATTTGACAGGATCGAATGCTTTTTATTTGCTTTTCAAGTATAAATACAGTATTAATGAAAAAATATGCGGTGTTACACCGCATTTTTTAAAAAACTCTCAAGTCATTTAACAGAAAAAAATGCTTTTTTGTAGCTTTAGTTGTAGGCCATCTAGCGCCGTATAGAAAAACAATGTAGTAGCTTTTCGCTATCATCCATTTTACAGAACCAAATTCGCTATGACCATCTAGAGTTGTATAGAAACATGATAGAAATTAGAAAATAACTTTTCACTATAACCAATAGCGGCGGGCGTCCACACTGTCCAATTTGTTTGTCAAATTTGTTGGATGAAAAGTTGGGCGGAAAAAACCCATAGCGTCCACACTCATCAAACAAGTTGTCCAACTTCATTCTGGTCTGAATTTCAACCATGAAGGACATAGCAGTAGCAGCCCAATTTAGGGATGAAATTTTAGAAAAGCAAAAAAAAACACAAAAGAAGAGGTGGACTACCTGAAAACATCATAAATGTGCACAACGAAGAAAAAATATTCTTTCAGTGCGATGTGCACATTTTTCCAACAGAGTTTCATAGGCCATATACTTTCTAGTTATATTTTTGTATTCTTCGCATTTTATATGCCATATCTCTGGAAAATTTTATAGACTTAAAACTACTGTAGAATCCAAAACTCGCAATTTCAGGTTACAGCCATCTAATAAACTGATATGAACACTTTAGATTTAACTTTTACCACTTCTCTACTTGGAGTCAGTTCAACTTTAATTTAAATTATAAGCTATAAACAAAAGCATCCCTTTATTTTATAGTAATTAAATGATAATTGCATTTTGGTGCCACCAAACTATTTATATTATCAATTTATCATAATTTGCATTTTGTAGATATGTGCCCATTAAGAAAAAAGTATTTTTCCTTGCGAAGCCCACTACCAGAAAGTATCGTAAATTCATTCCTATTTCAATGTGCCTAAAAAAATTTTCCGTGCGAGGTCCACTACCTGTAAATATTACAAATTCCATTTTCAATGTGCCCAACAAAGAAAAAACGTTTTTTTCCTTGCTAGGTGCACTACCATCATAAATTCCTCTTTCAATGTACCTACCGAACAAAGAAAAATATTCTTTCCGTACGATGTGCACTACTTGAAAACATTTTTGAAATGAAATTTTTTCCAAGTTTGACGACTAGCGTCCACACTCATCCAACTTGCAAAAATATCAAAAAAAAATTTAAAACCATCCAACAAATTTGACAAACCTGTTGATGAGCGGCCACACTTTCAAATTTGCTTGACAAACAAATTGGACAGTGTGGACCCCGCTAATCAGAAAGATTAAAGTGATACCAGATAGTAACTGTTTTGTGCTACTTTATTATTTTTTTAAGAATTTTTTTAAAACTCGAAGGAAGTTACTTATATCTTCGTAACCTTCTCCTGTGTTTTAAGTAAAAAAAAATTTTAGGCTTTCTCCTTCGCTACGCTCTTGATAAATATTTTGCTGATTAAACTTTTTTGCGGAGCTCGGCATAGGCTGACGCTTACACCTTGGTATAGCTTTCGTAACTTCGATGTCTTGGATTTTAATTTTGCTGAAAAGGTTAAAAGTCTTGCAGTTCCTGCATAAAAAAATATCTAACTTTGAATATGTTTCGTTCTTTCTGTTTTAAAAGCATTATTGCTGTTTGTCCTATTCTGTGGACGTATTAGAAAGTCATTTCACTTAAACGACAATAGTGGCAACAAGAGCCTTATCATTTTACTGGTGTTTTAATAAAACGTTTATTGTAGTGAGGGTGATTTACTTACGTTGCAGACAAATCCTCCTCATTATCTGCGTCGCTGTTTTATCTCGGATCAACTGATAATTCAGAATCACTGTTTTCGACATTTTAAGTTACAACTTACAATAACACCAAGGCACGAAAGTACTTGGTGCTGCTGCTAAAAAAAACAGATGCTAATATCTGTTGGCATTTTTCGTTTCTAAATGCAAATGAAGTTGAATGTAACTTAAGGGCACTGTCGCACTTGGAACGTCGAAAAAAAGTCAATTTTTCTTAATTTTTTTGTAAGAAAAGTATGAAATGCATTTAAACGAATTTTTGCACTCATATTAATACATGCTTGAATAATATTTTGTAATTTTTCCCACATCAAAATATTCCTTACAACTGAACTAAAAAGTAAAATAAACGTTTTATTAAAACACCAGTAAAATGATAAGGCTCTTGTTGCCACTATTGTCGTTTAAGTGAAATGACTTTCTAATACGTCCACAGAATAGGACAAACAGCAATAATGCTTTTAAAACAGAAAGAACGAAACATATTCAAAGTTAGATATTTTTTTATGCAGGAACTGCAAGACTTTTAACCTTTTCAGCAAAATTAAAATCCAAGACATCGAAGTTACGAAAGCTATACCAAGGTGTAACGGCCATATTATTCACTCAATAAATTTAAATCCAATAGAAATAAACCCAGTTGTCAAAATTTGATCCCAGGTTTATATTTTGATCCCGGATTTAAAATAAACCCAGTTGTCAAAATGAGAAATGTCAAATTGTTAAAACTCATGATGTGAAACTTCAAATTCTTGTGTGTGTTGTATATTGAAAGTACAAATAATATTATGCGAATATCCATTCGTGCTTTAAATTTAATAACTATCTGTTACTTTTTTCCATTAAAACAAAAATATACATATATGGCTGTAATAGCTTAAGAAAGTCTCAAATGGATTGTACAAATGTTTATGAGTACCGCCATCTGCTCCTCCAATCGTTCCAATTGGCAGCCCAGACCTTATGATTTGTCGACTTAAAATACTTTTCGTCGTGAGTATTTTCTACAAAAAATATTGCCCATAAATTTGCTAACCATACAAATTTCAACTTCAAGTTACTCGTATTCCTTACCCAGGAATGGATCGTAGCAACAGTCCATCTATAGTTTTGCCTGCGACTTAAATTCAAACATCACACAGCTGGCTGAGCGACGGGAACAGTACCATCACAAGCATACAACGCAACAGGAAATCTCTTGAGGCGATCCGCTGACTGTGGTCCTCAACCTGTGGAATGTTCACTCTTCCCTGCAGTTAGAGATTTGCTAATCAATCTGACTCTACCGAGTGATGTTCCTCCACCTGGAGCGCAGTTACCAGGTGCTCAATCGATCATACCTTCGCCGGCCGGTAGGTTCAAGTCCTGGTCCAATGATGCATTCGCCAATGCAGTAAATGGAACAGGTTGGTCCACCACCCCAAGGCTATCCAATGGGTTTAAATGAGGGACCCAACTGATCCATTAAAGCAAGAGAAGTCCCACAAACTGTTGCCATATAAAAGTACGAAATAGCATTTTTTACGTTGATACTCCTACTCCAATTGGCAAAACGATGCGCATCTCCAAATCAACCTAGCGCAGTACCTGTCAACTCAAGAGCTACAGCAACTCCAGGAACAGTGTAATAAAAAAAGTAAAACACAAACTGTACTGTAACTAGTAATTCTTTTTAAGCAAAAAGAAAAGAAAAACTATCTGTTGATAAGCACCTTTTGTTAGGATTGGTTGTTACCATTTATTTAATCGATTGTTCAAACTTATTTATGGAAAATAAATATCAATGATTTATTCAATGTTATCGCAAATGTTGTCTCAATTATTCCCGAGTATGTTTTTCAGAAAGTTCAGTGTAGCTTGAATGAGATGCTGAATCGAGACCGATGTTCGATGAAGATGCCCTTTGTCGCTGCAAATTGTCATACACAGACTTCTGTCGATTGTAATATTCAACAGAGCTCTTCAGTTGATTCAGCACTACTCCAAGACTTGGGGAAATTTCTAGAGTACCGCTGCGATTTTCATTTCTGAAATCATACGTCTAAGTTAAACTTTATCTTTTTTTTTGCAAAATAAAGACAAGATACCTCTCAATTGAGTCTGTAATGCTGGGCGAAAATATTATTCCTGTGGCACGATGATCGGCCGAATGATTGGCAATGGCATTCCGGCAATACAGTGACAAAATTGGATGCTGTTTCCAGGAAGTACTTCACTTGCAAGTGCTTTGTTTTTATCAGTTGGTGTATACTGTATACATCATGTTTTCGGGCTTCTGCATTTCTTTCAAAGTTGTCTCGCTAGTAATAAATCGAGGGAAAAGCGATACAAATGAACACCAACATCTTTGTTGAAGCTGGGATCGGCCAAAGCCATAAACTCCTGTCCTAATATAATTTTTTGTTAAAAAAGAAAGTGTTATATGAACGTTTTTTTTACCTGATTTGTTGTCCTAGCAATCAGTCCCGTAATCGAAGAAAGTTCCTGCAAAAAGAAAGTTCCTACAAAAGCCCCAGGTCCAGGAAGGGACCACGCTTTGCTATGAAATTTATGAAACTCGTCTGCGAGTCCAAGTCGCGTAGAGTGTCAATGCATGAGAAAGCGGACATTTTACATATGCCGTGTCCTCCGATGCATTCGTGACACAAAATGTCAATCAATCAAATCAATATTTATCAATCAAAACATGTATTTATTTGTTGGCTGTAAGTAAATAAAATGAAAAATTATTGTCTGCAGATTAACAAAAATACAACAAACAAATAATTTTTTTACTTCACCTTTTACTTTTGACAGATTGGGTTAGGTTTGTTCGCGTAAAATATATAAAGCACACTTTTTATGTCAAAATCTAGGTAAGTTTGCTTGATTTGGCTGCAATGTTTGTATTTTCCTGTAGTATGCGAACGATCCCAAAATATCCCAAAAATACATCTGGATGTAAAAATTTGAACCCGACGACGCAATGCGGTTTAAATCCATCGGGTTTATTTGGAGTGAATAATATGGATTTGCGTTTGACAACTGGGTTTATGCGATTTTACATCCGGATGTAAATTTAAATCCGGGGTTATTGAGTGAATAATATGGCCGTAAGCGTCAGCCTATGCCGAGCTCCGCAAAAAAGTTTAATCAGCAAAATATTTATCAAGAGCGTAGCGAAGGAGAAAGCCTAAAATTTTTTTTTACTTAAAACACAGGAGAAGGTTACGAAGATATAAGTAACTTCCTTCGAGTTTTAAAAAAATTCTTAAAAAAATAATAAAGTAGCACAAAACAGTTACTATCTGGTATCACTTTAATCTTTCTGATTAGCGGGGTCCACACTGTCCAATTTGTTTGTCAAGCAAATTTGAAAGTGTGGCCGCTCATCAACAGGTTTGTCAAATTTGTTGGATGGTTTTAAATTTTTTTTTGATATTTTTGCAAGTTGGATGAGTGTGGACGCTAGTCGTCAAACTTGGAAAAAATTTCATTTCAAAAATGTTTTCAAGTAGTGCACATCGTACGGAAAGAATATTTTTCTTTGTTCGGTAGGTACATTGAAAGAGGAATTTATGATGGTAGTGCACCTAGCAAGGAAAAAAACGTTTTTTCTTTGTTGGGCACATTGAAAATGGAATTTGTAATATTTACAGGTAGTGGACCTCGCACGGAAAATTTTTTTAGGCACATTGAAATAGGAATGAATTTACGATACTTTCTGGTAGTGGGCTTCGCAAGGAAAAATACTTTTTTCTTAATGGGCACATATCTACAAAATGCAAATTATGATAAATTGATAATATAAATAGTTTGGTGGCACCAAAATGCAATTATCATTTAATTACTATAAAATAAAGGGATGCTTTTGTTTATAGCTTATAATTTAAATTAAAGTTGAACTGACTCCAAGTAGAGAAGTGGTAAAAGTTAAATCTAAAGTGTTCATATCAGTTTATTAGATGGCTGTAACCTGAAATTGCGAGTTTTGGATTCTACAGTAGTTTTAAGTCTATAAAATTTTCCAGAGATATGGCATATAAAATGCGAAGAATACAAAAATATAACTAGAAAGTATATGGCCTATGAAACTCTGTTGGAAAAATGTGCACATCGCACTGAAAGAATATTTTTTCTTCGTTGTGCACATTTATGATGTTTTCAGGTAGTCCACCTCTTCTTTTGTGTTTTTTTTTGCTTTTCTAAAATTTCATCCCTAAATTGGGCTGCTACTGCTATGTCCTTCATGGTTGAAATTCAGACCAGAATGAAGTTGGACAACTTGTTTGATGAGTGTGGACGCTATGGGTTTTTTCCGCCCAACTTTTCATCCAACAAATTTGACAAACAAATTGGACAGTGTGGACGCCCGCCGCTATTGGTTATAGTGAAAAGTTATTTTCTAATTTCTATCATGTTTCTATACAACTCTAGATGGTCATAGCGAATTTGGTTCTGTAAAATGGATGATAGCGAAAAGCTACTACATTGTTTTTCTATACGGCGCTAGATGGCCTACAACTAAAGCTACAAAAAAGCATTTTTTTCTGTTAAATGACTTGAGAGTTTTTTAAAAAATGCGGTGTAACACCGCATATTTTTTCATTAATACTGTATTTATACTTGAAAAGCAAATAAAAAGCATTCGATCCTGTCAAATGACTTGAGAGATTTCTTTAAAAAATGCGGTGTAACACGAACCTACTCGATTTATTTCCACTCGTTATTTAAAATGCGGTGTATTGGTTATTCAAAAGTGCGGTGTAACACCACCTAAACGAACTACACCGTGGGTGCATTTAGACACGTCCGCTAAAAAGAAACTTTATTTATTGCATACAAACCGGCGTAGCTCGGGCTCTACGGTGATCGAATCGAGTGAATTAAGTCAAGTAGTTTCCACACTCGTGGGAAAAAGGGGATGAAATATAGTCCACGTTACTTAGAAGCAATGAAGCACTCTAACGGTAAAAGCATTTTTCGAATCGGTCCAGTATTTTTTAAGTTCCCGTTTCCGTTCTCGAGGCCATTTTTGTTCCAAATTTCATTCCAATCGGCTTTGTAGTTTTGGAGCTAGTTTTAGACACTAAGTTCTCGTTTTATTTAACGTTTCCTTTTTCTTTCATGGTCCTGTTTCCGTGGGAATATGGGGATTAAATTTACATATAAATATTTTTTTTTTTTTTTAAAGTAGGAAGTGTTGTTTTTAAGCTGTACCCAAACAGGTACAATGGAAAAGTATGTTTGCTAATTTTTTACATGAAATTTTTTAAAGCATTCGCTCTGGACACACAGGACTATATCGTTTGCAAAAGCGTCATTGTGCCAAATTTCTACATTTGGCAAAATGTCGCTTGGCACAATGTCACGGCACCGTAAATTCATTGCCATGAAAAGCGCTGTCTCTATTAGCCCTTCGGAATCGGCCAAAAATTGTAGGTTCCCTCCATTCCCTCAAGGCAATGGTTGTGAGTAATGAGCCAGGCTCGGGGGCTATTGCTCTGTTGCGCCACCCTATTTGTTTTTTCCATTTGCAATGATGAATCAACGCCATTAAATCCGAACTCATTGTAAAGGAAAATAACAGCGTTGGACGACGTAAATTGAATTTAAATGTCAGTTTAGTGACTATTCTAAAGCCACTTCTAGAGAACGACTTGTACACCCGAATTCCAAGAACACTACCGCTTTTGACGTCCAAAAAAGCAAAGGGAATCACGCTTTTGAGTTATCGTCGGTGTAGGTGGTGTTTAGCCTGCCAACTACGTAACAGAGTTCGTACCCCAGGAACATAAAATTGTTTTGCATGTTGCAAGAATAGCTGGCCAATAAAGTTAAAAATGACAATCTAAACAAACTTCTAAACGCCTCCAATTCTTAAAAAGAATCCAATCAGTAAAATTGCCACTCAAATTCATCCTTCATTTGTCATTGTGTCAAGTGGTATTTCGTTGTTTTTTTTATGTTTGCGCAATCAAAACCATTTTACAACTCTTTTATGCGACAGCATAATAAACCCCCCGTATTCGCTGTCATAAAGCAGCCAGGTACATTTTCATGGACATTAGAGTAAGAGAAAAGTCCATAAAATACAAGGAATACAAAATGAAGCAGAGAAAACTTTTCACCCAGTGTAATAAGATTATTTTTTTTCTTCTTGGAATTTGCAAACATAAGCATTTGTTCCAAAAAAATAAAACAAAAACTCACTCAAAACTTGTTCCATGGTTCCAGGTTCGAGCGCAATGAATGAGGAAAGCCTCACTGGTGTGCGTCATTATTATGCAATGCCAGAACGAGAAACATGTAGGGTGAGTTACCCAGACTGAAATGTGAATTCCCCGGGTCATTGACGGCACAAGACAAATATATTCTATCTGCACAAGATGACGAAAGTTGTTTGCACAAACTCGATGTGGGTAAATTTTTCCAACTCAATTTACAACGCAAAAGATCCTTCTACATATTGGGCTTGCCCTATAGGCGTTGGTATTTGACTGAAATTGTCAATTTTATTATTCAAATGGTTTGGCAACTGTGCAATTAGGACAGACGGTGGTTTTTATTTTATTTTTGCTGGCAGGTGGTTTTTCTCCATTCAACAATTCTACGGAATTTTTTTGTTGGTAAAATGGGAGCGCGACAACTTACTGCTGACAAGGCTCTACTTTGAAATTGTCGATGACATTGTAGTTGTGGTTGTTTGAGTTGAAGAAGAAAAATTACAAGCAACTGCGTTTCGAATTGGAAACAAATACGAAGTCAGAAGGTCAAAGTTGAGGCTTTTTTAACAGAAGTTACATCTGTTTTTGTTCTAACCTACAAAACATGTCCGACAATCAGACAAGGTAATGAATCAACAAAAAAGTAGCACCCACTGTACATTTTTTAATATGCCATTCAAAGTTCAGAAACGTACGCAACAAGTCGGTAAAAGTCCAGTGTCATTGATGACAGTTCTTTTGGGTGACCCAGCAGTTTGTAATATTTTTGTTTATTAGAAGGAGGGTTACCCCTACGTACATGAATGTAGAGCAAGAGCTCATTTTTGAAATTCGAGCTCGTGTTGTTTTCCTGTCGTTTGCTTAAATGGCCTTCGTCGTCCTTTCTACGACTCATTGTTTTGTAACTTGTGTGTGTAGTCAAGTGTAGCGATTAATTAAAGGTGACAAATTTCGACAGCAGACACGAAGTTCACACCAAAATGAGCTGTTGAAGTGAGCCAAATCGTAATTCCGCTGGTTACAGGGACAAGTCGAACTTTTTGGTCAGACTTTCATATTTTTTCTAAGTAATCTCAAAAAATTATGTTGGCAGTGATTCAGTGGTTAAGTGTGTTTGATTTGATCCATGGAACGCGTGGGTTGGAATTCCTGGATGTATTGTTCTGGGTGTTATCTTTTCATTCAATATTCCAGGTTTTTCTGGACACCACTGTTGGGGTTATACTTTAAATAACCTTGTTGATTGACGCAACTGTTGCGCGAAATAGTTAATTGAACTACCCAACTTCTTGAATGAACTAGTTCATTGACACAACGAACCTAAGAAATTTTTTGAATTAACTAGTTCATTGCTCTAGCTAGTTCATCAAACTACGTAACTCTTTGAACTAACTAGTTCATTAACGTAACGAATAAAATAAAATAACTATAATTGTTGCGCTATCTAGCTCATTGAACTAACCAGTCTATGGAACTTACTAGTTCAGTGAACTAACTAGTCAAGAACGGCCGTGATGTAGTGGTAGAGTGTTCAGTAGATAGGCTAGACGCGTGGATTCGAATCTCGCTCTCATCTACTTTTCTTTCAACCTCCCAGTTTCATCTGGACGCCGCTCTTGAGGTTATATGTGAAATTGCGAACACCTTATTTCCATCTACTGCACCACAAAAAGGAAGACTGCTACCCTGGGTTATACAATGGACTGGAAATGAGGTCTGAGTGCTCCAGATAAGCATAAGTCTCCTTTTTTTTTAATAAAATAACTAGTTCATTAAACTAAATACTTCATTGAACTAACAAGTTCATTGAATTAACCAGTTCATTTAACTAACTACTTCTTTGAACTCTTTGACCAAACTAGTTCATTAAACTAGACTAGATCTTTCATCTTACCATATTCATATTCTTTCTGTAGGAGGTTTTTAAAATACTAGCTGCATCACTCAAACCTAAATACTGTTCCATTGTACTACCAGCCGCCAGCAACCTTCTTTTGTTATAACTTTTCCAGGTGTTTTTAGAAAAGCCAGAACAAGCTGCGCTGCCATGATCCAATGTTACCAGCTCTCACCATGTCTGCGCTGTCTCTGTAACCTTCTACGAAAAAATCCAGAACATTCAAAGAGCAGGTGCAGCGCGGTGACGTCATCCTCCATAGCATTTACAGTCTGTGGTATCAATTAGTCCTAACAAGGTTAACTGCTTTGCAAAAGAGTAGTGCCTTGTGGGGACATCAATAAGCTTTTTACAGTCTACAGTTCTACAGGCTACGGGATAGTTATTAGTTTTGCTACTAATGTTTTGGAGCATTCAATGGAAGCATGCCATCTACGGTTGTGGTCTTGAATGATCTAATCGTTGGTTGAAGCGCTCACAGATCACCCCAGTGAGCCAAGCTATCTGAGATCCTTGCCTTGCATGTTCCTCGGCGATCTCGTTTCCAGTTATGTCGTGGATGGTTTGGAACCCAAAAAGACTCATCGATCGTATACAGAGTGGTGTTGCATTCCTGAACCACTTTCAAAGTTGTGAGTAGATCGGAAATCACAGCTTAGCTGTCGCTGTAGGCACAAACACTTCTTCCTTGCTATCAGGCATTTTTCATACCTTATAGCAATTTGGATAGCATACGACTCATATTGGAAGATATGCACGTATGTGCCTTAAGAGGCGTGCACTCTTCGTATGTCATCGCTATCCGCACAAAGGCACCAGTGCCAGATTCATTATTGGTCTTGGAATCATCTGTTAAGATCCGATAACAAACCTTTCCTAGTTCAGAGTCGGAAGGGGAATAGTCCTGAACCGACGGAAAGTTGATAGTGTGTTTTTGAAGCACTTTGCCCCTCAGTACCCTCAAGCATTACTCTCAGTGTAAGTTTCTTCAGACCATTCAATTTTCTGCATCTCGTAAGGAAAGCATCTTCGGTATTAAATCGTATATACAAATGGTATTATCTAAAATGAAAAAAATACTTTGGAAGCAGTACCTATTGCTCACTTAAGAATCAGACCTCGAACACGTGCTCCAGAATATGGGTTTTTGTCCAGTTTTGAACTTTTTATTTTATTGCCTTTGCTCAAAAAAACAAACCAAGTTCTTATTTGCTCAAAAGGCTATGAGTTCGTAGAGCTCGCTCACTTAACTTTTTTCTTCAATGTTTTGCCAACTTTAAATATTTATCTGTTAAATGATCATTCACCTTTATGACTAATATATATTTTTTTCTTTTATTTTATTTGCAGGTAAGTTAACAAAAAAAGGTGAAAAACGTAAATTGATCCAATACACAATGGTGCCCTCATTTGTTCATCCTTCATAAAGAACTCAGAGGATGAAAAAGCACCCAAATGTGCTGAAATGGTATCCCAGATAAGTACTTCATCTTCTTTTGCATGTCCTTTATTTTTTTAGAAAGGTGCTTACGTTTTTACCGATGCATTTTGTATCGTTGTATCAAGTACAACTTTAAACAAGTCCTTTGTTCGCACCGTGCGTGTGGTCGCACAGTTCGCACATCAAACAAGTTAACTAAGTAGAAATCTCTATGATAAGGTCGATTGGCCCGTTTTCAATTAAGGACTTCTCTGTCAGGCCGTATATAAGAGCTTTTTCTAAAACAGGGCTTTCAGTGGTATACAAGTTTCTTTTAAAAAATCCATTTAAATAAACACAATTAAATTCTTTAAATGAAACTTTTTAGAAACATTGTGAGGATGCTTTTTATCAAAGGCTGAGGTATGCTCAGCGGATCCAGAGTCTTCTAAAGAAGCAGCAAAACTGTAGATTATTGAAGCTAGTTTATTTCCGATATGTTATAAATAGTTTTTGTGTATACATTTCATACAATGTTTGATAATTTTTAATTCAAATTTCTATTTCGAAGTTTCTATGGATATTGGTAGATTCCACGCCACTTCTGGTGAAGTTTCACTTGGGGTTCGGCAGGGATGTGGTCTAGTCTGGGGTTCGTGAACCGGTACTTGGATTGGTCCTCGTGCCAGTCGGGTGAAGATTTCCTGTCCTGGATTGGTCTTGGGACACTTGGGTTATGGTTTCCTATTTGGGATTATGTGCTTCCAGCTCTCGGGCTCGGATTAACTTTGCCTGTCTTGGATTAGGGGCTTCCAATTCTAGGGCTCGGTTTTGAAGTAACGCTGGGTACTTGGTATCTATCTCTTCCTTGGTAAGGTCGGTTCTGTAAAGATACTGGAAAGAGGGGTTAATGGTTGCTCTGAGGTAGCAGGAGCCACTAAATTCACAACGAAGTAGCGTTGGACACTATGGATTCACAACGAGGTAGCGTTGGACACTATAAATTCACAATGAGGTAGCGTTGGACACTATGGATTCACAACGAGGTAGCGTTGGACACTATTTACTCACCCAGTCTTGCTTCCTGAACTCTGCTTCTGCGCTGCCGGTACCTTCTCTTGCTCGAGTACTAGGGTGATGAGTTCCTAATTTGTCCACTTGCCAGCACCAGAACTCCGGAATGCTACTCTTACTTGAGTACTAAAATGAGTTCCTCATTTGTCCACTGCCGCTGCCGGGACTTGAACTGAACTTCATGTATTTCACTGGTTCCCTTATACACCTTTTGGTAGTAAGTGAATGTGAGGTGTATCAGTCAATGAAATCGAACTCTACGTGGAGTCATTGGTAAGCTGCTGGTGATTTTGTTGTTATGTGCTATCTTGAGCATTATCATTGCCTGTGTTGGTACATGCAAAATTCCAATGGCATCGGAGTTGTTGATGGTTTATCTGGCTGTTGTTTTGTTTTGTAGGAGCAAATATGTAATGGGTCGTTACAACATCGTGATTTGAATCTCGTTGAAACGAAAATGCGTCACGAGAAGGAAACAAACACATAAATGTATAAGATTAAATTGACGAGAGAATGGGATAGAATAATATTACACATTATTTTGGTGCTCTCCGTTCTCTCTCTTTGTGCGCTGCTTCGTTGCGTCCCCACTGTCTGTCGTAGGGTCGTGCCCCATGTATATGCACCTTGTGTTGTATAGAACCTCGTTATTAGAGACTATTAGTTTCTCGTTCAAGCCCTTGGTTTATAATACCGATAGCAATGTGTTACGCATTATTCGTCTTGTATTATTAAAGAAAAACTTCTTTGACACAGTTTTATTTGAAACTTATGAAACGTAAAAACGATACAAAAACCAAAAATATTCGCAGATTCAGTCTGCGAAAGAATAAATATTTCCTATTATCATAGTCTTCTCTTTGTTCGGTCTTTCGTCGTACTCGCCTTTTTTCTGCAGTTTCAATTCTGCCGTGTTTAAGTGGCCCACACACACTTTTTTTGCACTTGTTGTGGCTTTATAAGTAAAGGAAAATTTTCCGCCTGAATTCGTTGTCCGATTCATTCACGAAGCGAATGTTAAAAAAAAAAAAAAATAGAGTGGCGCATTAGAGCGATGACCCCCAGGGCCTAGCGCATTTCTCACAACCATACCTTGTGAGGGAATGGTGAGGACCTACAATTTCCTGCCGGTTCCGAACGGGTAATCGTGAAAGTGCTTTTCATGGCAATGAATTTACTAACGGAGGACTTGCCAATTCCTTGTGAAAGGCGATACCCATGAAAAAACATTTTTGAAGAGAATGGTCGTGCACCACCAATTGCTGAGTCAATTGAACCCTGTAGGGCAACTTTCCGAGATCTTTGTGCAGAATTCTCCTGTGGCTAGTGGTCGAAATGTTCAGCTGTTGAGATCGATACAGAGATAATTGGTCTGTTTCTTTACTTTGTGCACAGAAACGTTTGGAGGCTGGATCCAACCGAGAACGCGACGAAGTCGCGTAGTTGGCATATGCCGGGGCATTTCTAGTAGAGAATCGATCAGCATGCATAGAACGTGAGCTTCTACAGAGCCCTTTCTCACTCCTGTTGTAACATATGTCCCACACTCGGCTTCTACGGTCGCTGTTCTGTTCACTAGCATTGCTTTAATCTACAAGACTGGTGATTCGTCCACTCTCTGTACTCTGGCACCGTTGCACATACCATTAAATCGAGTATTGTCAAAAGCACTCTTTATGTCGATGAAAACGCCTTCCGCAAACTCTGTCAACCACTTCCCTTACTTTTAAGAATAAAATAGAATTTTTGTTACAACCATTTTACTTGTCTCGATTTTCAATATTGCTTACTACCCCCCCTCCAGTGGTAAGGTTCTATGCAATGCTCAAATGCATATTTAAATCCGACAAATGATGTCTGTTGGTGATTTTGCAGCTATTTGCGTATAGTCCCCGTTGCGAAGAAGTTTTTTTGTATAACTAGACAAACTTCAGTTCTAGACTTTGATTCTTTTTTTCAAAAGCGCAGAAATAAGTCAAACCCTACAATTTAGTTTGTCTATGAACATTTTTCCCGAAGCATTTAACTTCTTTTCGAAATAAAAACAAACCTACGAGAGCTAAAGTAAGTCCTTCCTGCAATCCTGCGAGTATGAAGGAAACAAGTTGTTCAGGTGTATTAACTAACAATCACATTTTGTTCTTCATCGCTGGATCAGCACGTAGTTTTTTTTTGTTTGAGTTTCTCAATTATTCAGTTGTCCGTCTCCAACTGGGCTTAACCTCAATTAAAGGAATGAAAGGACTCATTCTTGAGTTTCTTTCAAGACTGCAAAAAGTTTTCGATACGTATGAATATTGCTTGTGCTTGCTTCTATCTTCACAGAGACGACTTCGGATATCGGACCTTCAAGGCAAAATAAAGTATTTTATGCTCAGTTCGAACGCAAACGTGCAATTTTATCTGCTGTTCAAGGATTTATGTTTTGTGCTCACAAACCTCACACCTGTTTATTAGTGTTCTACGATTTCTATCTGTCAGTCAGTGGCGTGGCGTGGATATTTTCAAATGGTAAGTCGAGAAAAATTAATCACCTACACAAATTAATAAGGAATAAATAGAAGGTACCTACCTTTAATTCCAAACGTGTATTAATGGAAGTCATTAAGGTTAAAATTCACAATGAGCTTAAAGCATAAAAAAAGGGGCTTCAAAAGAAGCCTATGTGGAAATGCAAGAAAATAAAATAAAATTTTAAGTACCTAACGTAACTAGTATTAAAAAAAATAAGAACTTCATTTCATTGGTTTTCCTCTTCTAAAAGGTAATCGGTTAAACAGCACTCAACATTTAGCAAAGCCATTCATATAATTAAATCAAAACAGTTCTCTTCGACGTTAACTTTTCACAATTTTCAGAATTTTTAGCTTTTTTTTCACAGTTTTTACAAATGCACTTTACTTAAAATTCATTTTAAACTTGCAAATAATCCAAAACAGTGATCAGTAGAACAAAACAAAACACTAAAGCAAAACCGAATTCGCCGTACATTACTCGAAGGCGAAAACTGTATTATTTTTTCCAAGCAGACATTGCAGTAAGACGAAAATTATCGTCTTACTTTCTTCAATAAGAGAACGTGTATTGAAAAGGGTGGCACCGCGGTGCACCGGGGTGGAAGTATATCGTAGGAAAGACAGGGACAAACATAAAATATGTTCTGCGCGGAGATTTTCAATGCTTTGTGTATTGTGTGTGTATCTCGCAAATTTAAGTGTGCTTGAACCCTTGAAGAACATTGTGTCTTGTGTGTTGTGTGTGGCATTGTGTGATAGGATGTTGACTGCTTAATTGTAGACTTATGTTGCTGGTTTTTTCTATGAACAAAACAAGGGACAAATATTAAAAGGTAAGACGATAGGAATCGTGTTATATGGACGCCACGCCACTGCTGTCAGTAAGTGCCTATATCCATGCAAGCTATTTGAAGGCAGCACCAGTAGCATGTACTTATTTCTCTCATTACGATACACAAAACCCTCATAATTCATTTACCCATAGCATGAACTTGTCTTCGCCCTGACATCACTATAACCGTCTTCATTATTATCCTTTTAACGTTTCCTTCGCAAATGCCTACTCTTCCACCAGTAGTCATTAATTTTAATGTTTCATCCGAACTCATCGACCATTGCAAGGTTGGTTCTCTGTCTCTTTCACATGGACGGCCATCATCAAAACAAAAAACTCAATCTTGATCTTGACCTTTTCAATCGCAATACCAAAGTGAAGTAGTTTACTTCTTTAATCACGACTTAGACTAGTTTATTATACCTCTCTCCATCCCGCTGTGTGACTTAACGAGATAATTATTTATAATTAGTTTGTCATTGAGAAAACACAAACAACGATACGAGAAAATAAAGAAAAGAAAAATGGAAAAAGGAAAAAAAGAAGACAAAATATCCGCCATTAACTCTTTCAAACATTATATTCCTCTGGGCTACTTTGTCTTGTCTTAAGCTTGTCCCCGAATGCCATCATCAGTCGCGGTGTATGCCGCCGCCGCCGCCAGAGTGGGTTCCACACATGCTTAATTAATTTTATCGTAAGACAAAATGCCCCATAATTAGTATCAAATCCCTGCGCTCTGCTCAGGTGAATCAAAACAACACACACACACACACATACATGGCTTAGGGGTATAAAGGAAAAGCAACGAAACTAAATAAGAAAAAAGTTACCTGCAGACGTAAATAGAGACATCTCTCTATCCCTCTCTTGTGGGGCATGAGGCTCAGGGCAGCGATTAGTTGGGGCCTTGTTCTTTGAATGAATGCCTGAGTGGATGTGTTGGCTTTGGGTTTCCTTTGTTTTTTTTTTTTGTTCGAAGAAGGTGCAATCTTTTTGTTTTCTCCTTGACTTAAACAGAAACAAAAATTATTGAAAAATTATTTTTCCTTTTTTTAAAAAAAAGGGCGCCTGTTTAGGTGAATTTCTGCAGAGTAATAATTTTTTTTTATTCTGCTTTTTTTTAATATAAAAGGTTCTTATGTGGCTTTTAAGAAGAAATGAAACGCATATAACTTAATGTTATGGCCTTGAATTTAGCTTTAAGCCTATTAGGCAGCTGATGCGAAATGGTATATTTCATTGGGCTCAACACCCAGCAACGAACTAGGCCTTACAATAAAGATAAGGGTTTTGCCATGACGTTTTAAAAATGATTTCGAGCAAGTCGTTGCATGGCGAATAAATTCCAGTCGAGAGGCCCAATTTTCGCCAACTTGTCTTTTAAAAATGAAATGTCGAATCGAAGATGGCACAGGTTCACGTATCGGCATTCGGCAACCAACAACACTTCAATTTAATATTCGATTGAAAGGGAATCAGCCCTATCACAGATTCCATCGTAATCAAAAAAAGTCAAGTTTCCCTATGTAACTATCACATAATCCATTCGGAGTGGAACGAATTTCGAAATTCGTAGATTCGGTATCACCAAACCCGAGTGGAATGTAAAATCGTCGTCTTAATATACGAAAGAAGTTGTGTTTTGCAGAAAAATGTGAATGATCTTACAAATTTGGCGTAAAACAGCTGATTTCGATAACCAGCATGGCGGTATTTTTGACAACTGGAAATGCTTTCTTCGATTCCATTCGGATTTTGTGATCACAAACTTTCGTAGTTCGTAACTTAGCTTTCCGTGTGAAAGTTTTCTACGATGGAAACTGTGATAGGGCTGAATATCAAATAATTATTAAACGGTATCACGTGCCAATTGAAAGTTGTAAAAACCCATGAAAATGAATGATTTTTCGAAACGGAAAAAAAAAAATAAGAGAAAAAGAAAATATTTTTTATCTATTCTCCTGTATACCATTCCTCCTGAACTCTTTAAGAAAGTATCTTCTCCGCACTCCACGAAAAATAAATTCCCAACCGGAATTCTGCTGCTAAGTCTGTTTAGCAAAATATCGCCAAAAAGAAAATTTTGATATATCAAAAAGTCGCACTAATTCCTCGGACGCTTTGTTCTACTTTCACAGTCAAAAGTTAAAAGACCATTAAGATGGCGGCTTTTTCTCGTCCATCCGGCATCGGCCATGCGGCCATCCTCGTCAGACCTTTTAGTGAGGTGTTGTTCGGTCTCACTTGGTCTGCTGCATCCCACTAGGCCAGTGGTTCCCAAACTTATTTTTCTCGTGGACCACATTCAAAATTTTACTGGTTTCGGTGGACCCCCTGCTGCTACATTTCTACCACATTCTTAAAGTCACCAAAAAATAAAAATTGTATCGCTTCTGAGATCTGTCCCTTTATTCCGATAGGTAAAATAAAAACGAAAAATGGTATATTTTATAACACTTAATTTATTAAAAGAATAGAATTACAAAAAAAAATTAATGAGGTAATATAGGTTCAGGTCATTTGATGGAGTGTCAGCAAACGATCAATGTTTGGCTTTATTTTTGTGAGCAATAACCGCAAATTCCCCGCTCTGTGATGTTTAATTTGCTTCTTTTTTTTTTTGTTAAGAGGTTTTCAACGGCACTAAAACTCCTTTCGCAAGGTATGACGAGGGAAAAGCTATTCAAAATTTCCTTGCGATATCCCACAGTCCAAGACATTTTTCGGGTATTTCTGCTTGCAGCCACAATGTTTGGTATACTTTTCTAAATTTCTTCAGCTCCTCATTGGTGCTTAGCTCGAGCAGCTCCGTTTCATCAAATGGATTTGTGATCCATGGTGGTATATCCATTGTCAGCATATCCTCAAACCTGGTTTTCAAGTCAGCATGCAGGGCACTTAAATGTTGACTGTAGGTATGGTTATCCTCATCAATACATTCTATTATTATAGGTATCACACCGCAGCCTTTGTCAGCACGCGGAAATAGAATTACGGCTTGTAAAGGAACCAACTAATAAACCACTAAGACAAATTGATGTACTCAGTATCGAATACTGATCATATTTGTGTAGGAAAAAATAAAAGTCGAAATCCCAAAATTGTCCATAAAAACGATAACTAACATTTCATCAAATCAAAGAGTTCACGCGCTCCGTGTATTTGCGTATTTTTTGTTTGTTACTTCATTGTTAAAACGTGACAAACTGGCATCGAAGCTCCAGCCCCGCTCTTCCGAAAAGGAATATTTTTGATAAAATAGTTATTTCAAAATCAATTTAAAATGATTGTGAAATTACGGTTTTATAAAATTAGTAGTTATTTGCAAGAAAAATTACAAAATTGCTCTGAAATATTGCTTATTCGGCATTTTTAGAGAGGCAGTGCTTCTCTCGTGAAAAAATCAATTGAATAAAAAGTGCTGTGTTTGTTTTCAAATCGAAAGAGTACAATCAAAATATCTGTAAGTTACTAAGTTACCTTTCTATACGAGCAGTTGTGATCAAACGATTAGTACACGTAAAAAATATACTTAACTACTATATAAAGAAAAGGATATATACTTTTCTTTAGCAAACACTGATGATATAAATTTTCTCACACCTTTTTTTCGAAATTCCGGAAACAAATGAATGAGTTCGCCTTTGGCATCAAGTATTTATAGTGGTGATCAAGTTCATGTCTGAACAAGCATCAAGCATTGTCGAGCGGATAGCGCTTTGCAAGTCTGTACACGAAATTGTAAGTAATATCGAATACGCAAGCTTGGACAAGTAACAGTCGCTTGCCTTATTGAAATATTATCTCATTAGTTAGGTAATTAAAACAATGTAGGCAGCAGGCCCTTATTAAAACTATGCTTACATTTTTGCTCTTTACTATCAAAAGCAGATAAATTTTCGTGGACCCCCATTAACATCTTATGGACCCCCCATTTTTTGTTCACGCCTACGTAGACCCCCAGCAAGTCTCCCGTGGACCCCTGGGGGTCCACCTGGACCACTTTGGGAAACACTGCACTAGGCTAAGATGTGCGATTGAGATGCCATGAATCAACCACCGCGCGGTCCTTTGCGTTCAGGTGATATGCTCACCAGTAGAAAGGCTTACTCCAAAAAATGATATTAGTCGCGGAAAGTCCCCAGCCCAAATCAGCCGAAACTAAAATACGAAGAAGACATTTTCTCGGAGAACGAAGAACAAAGGATACTTTCCGTAGACCTTCGTCCAGATCGTAAGAAAAAAAGAAAGTGCGAATAAAAACGGAAACACGTCTCTAAGTTTTTCTTCCTTAGTGCTGACGATGGTCAATTTGATTTTAATTGAAAGTTAATAGAAAATTTATGTTGGTGCGAATAAAGTTCACACATTGTTAGATATGGATCTCGATCTGCATGTTATTCACCTTTTATCGAATTTTTTCTGTAGGCTAGTACGAATTTTTGTGGACCGCCCGTCACACAAGAAAGTGTCTTCCATATACCATCTCCACACCTTGACACCAAATACCCTGAAAGTGGAAGAAGAACAGGTCTGCGGCTGATGGACCAGGTTTCAATTGACCTCTTCTTCTATCTTCGAGTAGCTCTGGATGAAGTAGCAACGAATGACGGCTGCCACACAGACCCATTCCGAAAAAAATATTGCCATATTGAAAATTACACGTCTGAAAAAACCCTTTACAGTAAAACCCCGCTTTACGCGACGCCGTTTTGTGGGGTTTCACTATTACGCGAAATTTGGGATTCGTTCAAAATTGCCGCCTATACAGAAAATAAAGCGTAAAAGCGTAAATTTGGAATTGAAGATGAAAGTTTTAAGAAGAATTGAAAATAAAGGTAAACCAAAAATTGCGGAAGAGATTTTGGACTCTCAGAATCGACTGTAAGAACGATTTTTAAAAATCGGGGAAAAAACTAAAGTCTTCAACGAAAGTGCAACACCTATAAGTGCGACAAAACTTTCTCATTCGATATCCTCTGCTCTAAGACTTGGCGTTTCCTCTAACGACTTCTGCAGAAGTTGCTTAGATAAGGAAGAGGAGGAGAAAATCCCACACCTCCTCTGCAGGACACTCTCCTTTCAAAGAAAATGGCATCTAGGAAAATATTTTCTTGATGATCCAAGCGATCTGGTGAACACAGATCCCCTGCATCTGCTTCGCTTTATTCAAAGCTCCAAATGGTTTTGTTATGTGAGGTACTGTGTAGCACAATTTTTATGGTATCACTATTCCGAGCAGAGGCTGGTTCCATCAGTTCAAGCAGCGGGCAGTGCTCCAATATTCACATAACAGGCAGATGCGGAAATTCTCCCTCTCCCTCTCCCTCTCCCTCTCCCTCTCCCTCTCCCTCTCCCTCTCCCTCTCCCTCTCTCTTTCTTAGCCTCCATCTCTATCTTTTATGTATCTATCTCTCTCTCTCTCTCTCTCTTTTAATGTCCATCTCTCTTTTTAAAATTCTATCTCCCTTTTAATCTTAAGCTCTCTCTTTTAATCTCCATCTCTCTCTTTTAATCTCTATCTCGCTCTTTTAATCTCTCTCTCTCTCTCTCTCTCTCTTAGTCTCTTAGTCTCTCTCTCTCTCTCTCTTAGTCTCTCTCTCTCTCTCTCTCTCTCTCACTCTCTCTCTCTCTCTCTCTCTTAGTCTCTCTCTCTCTCTCTCTACCTCTCCTTCTCCCTCTCCCTCTCCCTCTCCCTCTCCCTCTCCCTCTCCCTCTCCCTCTCCCTCTCCCTCTCCCTCTCTTTCTCAGCCTCCATCTCTATCTTTTATAGAACTATCTCTCTATTTTAATGTCCATCTCTCTTTTTAAAACTCTATTTCCCTTTTTAATCTTTATCTCTCTCTTTTAATCTCTCGCTCTCTCTTTTAATCTCTCGCTCTCTCTCTGTCTCTCTCTCTCTTAGTGTCTCTCTCTATCTCTCTTTCCCATCGTTTTCACATAAGTGATCTTCACAAAGTTCATATTTTTTTGAGAAGAATGTGACACAAACTATGCTACAAAATGATTAACTTTTGTGAAATTCTCTCACTCCCATTGGGCACCCGTTTGTTTCTCTGGGTAAGCATAGAGACAATTTTTTAGGTTTCATTACCATTTACCCTTCAAAGGAAAGGAAACATGCTCCCAATGTTCCATCAACGTTGTTGTATTCATAGTCATCGTCTCGTCGTCCTCGTCGTCGATACAACGATGAAAAACTAGTTTCAATCGACTTGGTGCGTATCTTTGTATACCTTTTGGCCACTGATGGGGTAATCCGGGGTTGTGCTTGTGTATGTTGTTCGTATTATTCGTTTTTGTTTTGTGTGCTTTTAACTTTTTGCCATCAAAGTACGTTTAGAATCAAAGGAATGCAGCTTATACTTTATCAGCAGCTCTACATTTGATATTCCCTTTGTAGTTGTTGTGTGTCTTTTATTTTTTATTTTACTTTGTTTTGTTTTTTTTTCTCCTTTTGTTGCTGTTGCTGTTTCTTGTTCATATTCTACTCTACCTGTCGATGTGAAGCACCCAGGTACTCTATTCTTCTTTTTCGTTTCGTATTCTCTTCGACTTGTTTATGTTGAAAATTAGAATTTCATGAAGGCTCCCGAAGTCTCCGAGACACAAAAGTATCATGCCGGTAGCCATTATACCTACGTTCTGTTTTGTTTTGTTGTTGCTGCTGCTGCTCGTTGTTCGTTGTTCGTTGTATAGTAGTTTGCGATGTGTTTTTGTGCAAGAGGACAGAACAGGTCAAGCTCATTACGCCAAAACGACGAACGGCAAGGGAGAAAATGACAACGGAGCACTCTAAGGCAAATGCAATAATAACAAAGGCTATAAGCACTTGTGTGCCGATGGTTGGGTTGAGTCAAGGCAATGACCGTGAAACCCGCTAAATTTCCCCATAAAAAAAAATAGAGAAAAAAAGGAAAACCACTCCAGCATAGCACAGCGAAGCAACAGCAGACTATACCTATACATCAGACAAAGCTGGTTCTATGCTTGGTTGGGCCTAATTATGGACTTTAAGCGGTCAGAAAATTAAAAGTCATGATTTTTAGGGGTGGTTGTCCGATGGGACTTTCAATGCAAACACAAAGCGCATCTAATAGGTGGCAAAGTGTCCTCTATATGGCATACCCTTTGCTCTTGTCAGTGTCAAAAAGTGGTTGTAAGACACACGCGAAAGAAACACTTTGGTAAGACGAACCATATCCATTTCCAACCCGTCAAACTGGCTTAGAGAATTTTGTTGGGCTTATTGGCCTGTCCTCTGTCCTCTCAAAGGAATACGTGAGTGGCTTCATTTGAATTAGTGTCGTAATTTGATCACGTTAACTGTCATTAAAAGCTTAAGGCTTAATCAGTGTTGAAAACCTATTAAGTCGATAATGATACTGGGCATGAGCTATGTACGATTCTTATGACAGATTTCAGTATACAGACGAATTTATTTTATTTCAACTTAAGAGGCTTGTGCTTGTAATTAAGGAAAACACCTTTTTTGTATTGTGTCTGTCCACAAAAGATGACGAAAGTGGACAAGAAAATGCAGTGATTATGTAGGTACTTGGGAGCACTTGAAGGTTTTTTTGGGTTTTCACTGTTTCTAGTTTGGAAAATCTACGGTCGTCTGACATCTATGGAAAACATTGATCAATTGGCTTTAAAAAAAAAGTTCACCTAGTAGTAAGAGAGGTTTACCAGACCTCCTTCTAAATGACGATGTTCTTGGTTACTTTTGCTTGTGTGTCATCAACAGAGGTTGTCTTTGTAGTGTTGACTTAGGTCATAGTTTACATGTCAGCTCTTTCGTCAAAAGAGGTTGGCGTTAGTGTTAAAGTTACACATCAATGGCAATCTCTTATAAAAGAAGGGTGCAGTGAAACAGTACTGCAGTGTTGTACATTGAGAGAGGTTGTCATTGGAGGTAATTCAATCAAGTTGTCTCTGAAAAGGAACATTGAAATGGACTTTCATTGTAGTTTAAAGTAAAAAGTGCTGCTTGAAGTCATAAATTCGAAGAGTTTGTAATTAAAATTTTGGATTGAGATACATTTAGACTCCAAAACAATTTTGTCACCACGTTGGGCGCCGCCGATAGTTGGGCTTTTTTCGGATCAATGCTTCAAATGCTTTGTGAAAACTTTTTTAATGCGGGCTCAATTCTGGACAGACAACGATATGATGTTTCTACCAGGCTGTGCATTGGATGCATTGTTGTTAAACCTTTTTCATTAACTTTTTTTTTTTGTCAGGAGGAAATCTTCAAAAGACACTTGGCAGTATTCGACACCAAGTAGTGTGGGATTCTTACCTCACAAAAACTCCTCGTGATCAGAACCAATCTATGAACGATCGACAACAGATTTCTCTTTCTCAATAATATAATCGCTTTAAGGGAAGCTTAAACTTTTAATGCTTCCCATGACTTGTAGACCATTAGCTCGTGTGTCTTGGTTCTTCTTAATCTCCGAACATTGCCTCTCGTATCTAATACGGACTCCATTTTAGAGTTGATATGACTATGCAGTCGCTGATTGTGTGATACAGCATGTTTTCTTACAACTTCTGTAACCGTTTCTATTTGTAGGTCACGATGTAGATCGCTATTTCTTATACACCATGGTGCATTTACTATTCAACGAAGGACTTTTTTTTGGAAATTTTAGATGATTTCAGTATTTGTTTTCTTTGTACTTTGGATTCCATAGGTCCAAACAGGTCTAAGTACTTGTTTATAAAGCATTATTTTATTTTCGACAGATAAAGTCAGAAATTCTACCCAGCAACCAGTAAATTTTTCTATATTTCAAGTTGAGCTCTTCCCTTTTCTTTTTGATATGCTCTTTCCATTTTAGCTTTGCATCCAATTTCATCCCAAGGTATTTGGCCGTATTGGCGTAAGGTACAGCTTACGATGAATATTTGTACGTAGCTTAACTTTTTATTTGTAAAGTTTATATGTGGAGAAATAGCTTCATTTAGCTTGAGACGCCATTTTTTGGTCGAATCTCTAACGGTGTCGACGGCATTTTGCAATTCCTCAGCAGCCTTGACGACGCACTTACTGGATGTCAAAATTGCAGTATCATCTGCAAAAGTAGCCATAGTGGTGTTGTCATCCACTGGAATATCCCTTGTATATAGCAAATACAGGGCAGGTCCTAGGACGCTGCCTTGTGGAACACCGGCTTGTATTTTACTTAGCTTTGAATATTCTTGATCATACCGTACTCTGAAGAGTCGGTTTGAGATATACGATTTTAGTATTTCGTAGTACTGCCTGGGTAGGTCCCTTTGCAGTTTGCACTCGAGCCCCTCATGCCATTAACTGAGTAACAATTTCAAGCCGCCTGAAAAGATAATGGCGGCTATTGTACTCTGAACACAAATCGCGGAACGTTAATTTTGCTTTTTTTTGCTTCTCGGTGACTTAGTCACACTGAGGCAAGAGCAAGACAATTAGTGAGTTATTATCTACAAAATCATTAGTGGAAATAAAAACAATAATTTGCTTGAAAAAGATGTCATCATAAAGTTTTTATACTGAAGACAATTCTTTTGTCCATCAATTTCCAGAAACAAACATTTAGACTCATATAGAGAATAATAAAACGCATTTTGTGTACACAATTAACTCATACTCATTTCGATTTTATAAAAGCAAATTAAAACTTATGACAGGGACCACAATAATTGAAATGGGAAAACAATAATTGAAAGCTAAATTTAACTCAGTTGAGAAACTTGATAGAATAATGGGATAAGCGTGTTATCTTACAGGGGGAAGCCGATTGACTCAAATCTAAATTAATATTTTTTTATGAATTTCCGTTAATTTTATCATCGAGTCTTTTGAGATAATGGTGGCAATAATTAATTTGACACAAACACTTGATCGCTAAAATTAGTTCTATTCGAGTACTGCCTCTACTCGAATAGATATAATTTCAGGAAACATTATGAAAACGTTTAATCGAGAAGGATTCAGAATAATTTACGATCTAAGTAACTAGCTAACTTACTGCTCACTTACTTAAGTAATACCCGTTCCAAAAACTTCTGAAGATAATGAGCTCAGACCTATTTCTATTCTATCAAATGTATTTGAAAAGGTTTTACAAAAGCAAATCAATCCATCTGTATAGACATCGCCTTGTATCACCTAAAATATTTGAAATCTGGCAAAAACACAGCTGTACCACTTCTGTACTGGGTTATTGTACGGAGGAAATACGTCAGGCTCTTGATGCAGATGAAATCTCAAGTTTGGTCTTATGTAGACTTTTCGAAGGCCTTTGATCTCGTTGATCATTCTTTACTATGTTGCAAGCTTTCTGTTTTCTACAATTTTCCCACCGTTTGTAGTTAAGCTTATTTCATCCTATCTTACAGACAGGAAGCAAGCAGTAAGGATAATTTATCGGAATTTCTTTCTTTCAAGTTGATGTCCCTCAAGGATCCATATTGGGGCCCATCCTCTTTTTGTTATATATAAAGCTTGTGTGCTGATGACGTGCTGATGACGTTCAGCTTGTGTTGAGTTGTCCATTGGGTTTGATAGACAACGGTTTGAATGTTGATCTTGCTGATCATATCACCTCAATGTTATTTTGAATCCTAAGGAATCCAATTGCATAGTGATTCCAAAGAAACCTCTCGATTTGTCTTATTTTTTCCTTCCATTTTTCTCAACAGCGAAATAATTGAATACGTGAAAACTGTTAAAAATCTTGGCGTTACCTTTAAAGAGAATTTAACATGGGATGATCACATTAATATATCTGTTCGAAAGACTTATGGAGTACTTTGCACTTTATGGGCCACTCATTACATTACCCTCTTCAAAACTAAATGTCTTGCAAAGGCCCTTACCATCCCTGCTCTAACATACGGCTGTGAAATATATTTCAACTGTAGCATAGCTATGCATTGAAACGCAAACTCAATACTAGTTTCAGCAGTATTGTGCGAAGTCCGCATACTACAACGTTGCTCGGTTATAACTTATTCAAAGCCTTAAAACACAAAATTGCCTAGAAACTTATAATTTAATGTTGAAAGTCCAGTAGTTTCTAAAACTCTGTTCCCGTGGGAATGCAGTGTTTTTAATATTTACTCAGTTATTGAGGACGGAGAAGATGTATAGACAGCTTTTACTTCCGGATTAGTTCTCATTGAAGCCTTATAATGAGTTTCAAAGATCACTACAATCCATTGAAAACTAATTTCCGTAGGAATACGTTGCTGAAGTATGTAGCCTTTAATCATTAATAAGGGTCTCGATAGTAAAATGTATTGCGCTGGTTTGTTTGTAGACATAAGGAAAGCATTCGATACTGTAGAT
The DNA here is from genome assembly GCA_914767635.1 of Melanostoma mellinum. Classification (NCBI taxonomy): domain Eukaryota; kingdom Metazoa; phylum Arthropoda; class Insecta; order Diptera; family Syrphidae; genus Melanostoma; species Melanostoma mellinum. The sequence continues at coordinate 183,943,633 of OU612060.1, forward strand.
CATAGCACGCTCTACAGACTTCAATCGGCTGGTTTTCGAGGTTCCGCTTATTATAATTGGTTTGAGTCTTACCTCAAGAACAGAACTCTAAAAGTTAAAGTTGAGGAAAGCTTCAGCGAATCGAGGATTTCAAACATTGATGTTCCACAAGGTTCGGTCCTTGGTCCCATTCTTTTTCTCATCTACATCAACTCTCTGTTCGAACTACCATTCTCTGGTAAAATAACAGCTTTCGCAGGTGATCTTGGTCTAGCTTCTAATTCATCTAGTGCATTGGATCTTTTAGCTGATTTGAATCAAGATGTCCATTTATTGCGGATGTGGTTTGCTAAACATAAACTTTGCATGAGCAACAAAACTCCAGTTATGTACTTTAGCTTTAGAATTCGTGATGCTCCTGATTTGAAAATTGTTTTCCATGCCCAAAATTGTTTAAAATACAAACTATCTCATTGTTCATGGAATGTTGGTCTCAATTCATTACTTTATGACCTAGAGGCAAACTGCAGTCCAAACTGTTTTGAGATAGAAGCAGTAAATGATTTCAAGTACCTTGGGATTGTGTTTCGTCCCCCTTTTCGTACTAATCATCTCAGAAACTTCTACTTTATTGTGTCCTGCAAGCTCTTTAATACGTTTCCAGCAATTATTCATACTGTTCGCTCATTGTCTTTATTTTTAAAAAAAGTTAAAAACTGGCTTTTTGGATTTGACCACACTCAAATCGAGGTTTTGCTTTCCTATGTCTCTTGAAAATGAACTTTTTATAAAGAATATTTCTTTCAATTGTATATACCTTTTTCTGTCTATCAGATTTGCACAAATATGTAATTTTGTTCTCATTTTAAAATTTTGCATTTGTTAAAAACTGAAAATTGTAATTTTTCACTGAAGCATTAATCACCCCACACTCACAGAAAAATAAAATTATGTAAAATGTTAGTGGTATTTAATACTATTTTATTCTAAATACAAAATGTCACTATAAATAAAATAAAAAAAAAAAAAAAAACTTTTCTCAGGCTCTAGGACATCTCTGCACCCTATTTCATTGAAATCGATTCTGTAGTTTCGGAAGGAGATAGTAACAAAGAAATGCAGACAGCTTTTTTATTTTCTAACACTAGTAAGGACTTTCGATCTAGTGGGGATATAGGAATGAGTTAAAATTTTTGTTACTCAGGGATACCGTAGCATTCTAACGTTGAAATCGGTCCAGTAGTTACTAAGTTACCTTTACGTTCCCGTTCTCGTGATAATATATGGATAACATGTATAGCCTATGTCCTTCTTCAGGTTCTAGACCAGTGTTTCCCAAACTTATTTTTCTCGTGGACCACTTTCAAAATTTTACTGGTTGCGGTGGACCCCCTGCTGCTACATTTCTACCACATTCTTAAAGTCACCAAAAAATAAAAATTGTATCGCTTCTGAGATCTGTCCCTTTATTCCGATAGGTAAAATAAAAACGAAAAATGGTATATTTTATAACACTTAATTTATTAAAAGAATAGAATTACAAAAAAAAAAAATTAATGAGGTAATATAGATTCAGGTCATTTGATGGAGTGTCAGCAAACGATCAATGTTTGGCTTTATTTTTGTGAGCAATAACTGCAAATCCCCCCGCTCTGTGATGTTTAATTTGCTTTTTTTTTTTTTTGTTAAGAGGTTTTCAACGGCACTAAAACTCCTTTCGCAAGGTATGACAAGGGAAAAGCTATTCAAAATTTCCTTTCGATTTCCCACAGTCCAGGACATTTTCGGGTATTTCTGCTTGCAGCCACAATGTTTGGTATCATTTTCTTAATTTCACCTTCAGCTCCTCATTTGTGCTTAGCTCGAGCAGCTCCGTTTCATCAAATGGATTTGTGATCCATGGTGGTATATCCATTGTCAGCATATCTTCAAACCTGGTTTTGAAGTCAGCATGCAGGGCACTTAAATGTTGACTTTAGGTATGGTTATCCTCATCAATACATTCTATTATTATAGGTATCAGACCGCAGCCTTTGTCAGCACGCGGAAATAGAATTACGGCTTGTAAAGGAACCAACTATTAACCCGCTAAGACAAATTGATGTACTCAGTATCAAATACTGATCATATTTGTGTAGGAAAAAATAAAAGTCGAAATCCCAAAATTGTCCATAAAAACGATAGCTAACATTTCATCAAATCAAAGAGTTCACGCGCTCCGTGTGTTTGCGTATTTTTTGTCTGTTGCTTCATTGTTAAAATGTGACAAACTGGCATCGAAGCTCAAGCCCCGCTCTTCCGAAAAGGAATAGTTTTGATAAAATAGTTACTTCAAAATCAATTTAAAATGATTGTGAAATTACGGTTTTGTAAAATTAGTAGTTATTTGCAAGAAAAATTACAAAATTAATTGCTCTGAAATATTGCTTATTCGGCCTTTTTAGAGAGGCAGTGCTTCTCTCGTGAAAAAAATCAATTGAATAAAAAGTGCTGTGTTTGTTTTCAAATCGAAAGAGTACAATCAAAATATCTGTAAGTTACTAAGTTACCTTTCTATACGAGCAGTTACGATCAAACGATTAGTACACGTAAAAAATATACTTAACTACTATATAAAAGAAAGGATATTTACTTTTTTTAGCAAACACTGATGATATAAATTTTCTTACACCTTTTTTTCGAAATTCCGGAAACAAATGAATGAGTTCGCCTTTGGCATCAAGTATTTAAAGTGGTGATCAAGTTCATGTCTGAACAAGCATCATGTCGAGCGGATAGCGCTTTGCAAGTCTGTACATGAAATTGTAAGTAATATCGAACACGCAAGCTTGGACAAGTAACAGTCGCTTGCCTTAATGAAATATTATCTCATTAGTTAGGTACTTAAAACAATGTAGGCAGCAGGTCCTTATAAAAACTATGCTTATATTTTTGCTCTTTACTATCAAAAGCAGATAAATTTTCGTGGACCCCCATTAACATCTTATTGACCCTCATTTTTTGTTCACGCCTACGTAGACCCCCAGCAAGTCTCCCGTGGACCCCTGGGGGTCCACCTGGACCACTTTGGGAAACACTGTTCTAGACTATCTGTATACAAAATTTCATTTAAATCGGTTCAGTAGTTTGTGATTGGGAGATGATAACAAAGAAAAACGTACAGAGAGAATTATTTTCGCATTTATAATATCTGTTAAGATTTGCTTACTTGCCAATTTCTCTTGAAAGGCGATACCTATGTACTTATTTAGGTGGGCATTACAGTTGGGAGTTTACCTGGAGCCAATATCCTATTATAACGACTTCAATTTCGGGAGAGCTCTCTCCAGATTTGCACCATAAGTCGGTTGAGGGCGATACCCGTGACAAAATTTTATGTTTCTGGAATTCAAACCTCGAACTTCGAACTCCCATTTAACAAACTGACATACTAGCCATCACGTCACAGTCGCTGAACTGTATCTGGATAAATATAGACTCTAACAATGTATTTGACCAGCGAGTCTGCCATTTCGTAGATTAGTAGCACTACATGTACCAGCCATTCAATCTCACAAATCATATACTTCTCGGCAGACTTAGATCCCAATACAGTCTTTCTAGTTTTTTCTTAGATCTTCTACTTCACATATCGTTCTCACTGACAAGACCGCCGATTTTTTTTCTTCCATCATCACAGTTCGCCGCCATAATGGAGAACTAGATACTGGGATGATAAGCTTTTTATAAATGGTTTTGCTAGAGAGGGTTTAATTTCTCATTTGCCTTCCAAATCCAAATAAAAACAACCCCGAATGTTGGAATTACCAATTCTCTGAGGTTTGTTCATCTTTTAATATTCATTATGTGAAGTTGTTGTTATGCATAACTTGCAAGACTCGGTTATTCGTTGTTATTAAAAAAAATACATAAAAACAACAACGCAGAGCTATTTACTCAGTTCTGAAAAATATTTCCACGAGTTCAATATGAGTTTTTAACGAATCATTGCATTTTTAGTCATCAACCATCACAATCTCACCAGAAATTACTCAGAAAATCAGTATTTTCTCCACCGACCAGCTATTTCAAGTTCAAACCAAAATCAGTGATTCGGTATTTAACTCATTCCATTTCTGGGAAAACCGATACGTGCTTTCTTATCAATTTTGTGTGGCAGCAGCAGCAGCAGCGAACAAACTATTATTAGAAGAATTCATTTGTCTGTTAGATAAAGGACAGCAAAATATAGAAATTGGAGTTCATTAATAACAAAATAATGATAACCCTTCAGTGGCATATCGTTATCAGCTAACACCAAATTTGAAGCTTGTCACGGTTTTATGCGCAACTCAAAGTGTGCAGTAATTAGTGTAGGAAGTTGGTGTTATCGACACAAGTTTGTGTAACTTGTCTTTATTTTTAGCATTTTTGCCAAAGAGGTTTGGTTAATATCAACGAATTCTTCTAAAAAAATAATATCTTCTGAAAAGTTTGGCTTAAATTGTCAAAGATTTCGAAGAATCGGGTTGTTCTTCGTTGATTTGGTTTGAAAAGTTGAACTCATCTTTTGAGAAAATGAAATTCTATCCTCTGTAGGCTTTATAAACGAAGAGCAATTTTGGCGGTCTCTTATCTTACACTAAAAAGGATTTCTATGTCCTTAATTGTGGTCATAGAAACAAATATTGACTTACCAAAAGGTGTTGTATACAAAGAACGTTGAAGCGGAGCTTGGGTGAAGCTATAGACAGGTTGCCCAGAAGGCTCTAGTAAAATCATTTAATTCAGTTCCTAAATGTTTTTTTATATCCTCAATAAATTCAATGTTTCCTATTTTTTTTACCCTTCTTATATTGTGCTCGGGCGCAATGGTAGCGTGTCTGCCTGTTACGTGAGATGTTCGAGGTTCAAATCCCAGAAACATAAAAAAAGAGTTTTTCTACGGGAAAAAATTGTAGGTCCGTTTCATACCCTCACAAGGAATGGTCGAGAGAAAACTGCTACACACCGGCGGCGGCGTTCCAGGCTCTGTGGTGTCACATTATTCATTTTATTTATACACAGCCGGTAAATGCATCAATGTTTCCATTTCTCCTCTTCGTACGTGTTATGACATGTAAATGTGAGCCATATAAAAATGCCTTTCATTCAAAGTGTGGAGGCTCACATAATAAATTTTTGGATAAGCTTAACTCATAGAATATTGCCTGCTGGTACTAATACAGGGTAGGCAATTTAAAACTCCCCACTTTTAAACGCGTCGTATACAAAAACTATAATACCTAGAAAGACGATTCAAAAAAGGAAATAAAGTACACACTATGCCATTTAATATCCGCTTTATTTTTTAAAAATGGCACCATTGAAATGGTGGCCACGCCGTTGACAGTCTCATTGCTCCCGTCCTCTTCGAAGAAGTAAGGTGCGATGATTGAGCGCTCCGACAGAGCACACCACACGGTAAAGCGAGGGGAATGTAGCGGCTTAGGTTGAGTGATTTGAGGGTTTTTTTCAGCATAATAATAATATCGCATATTTTCTTTACTGACATTTCCGTGTACATCGAAGTGCGCTTCATCGCTAAAGAAAACGTCGTCCAAATCAAGTTCTTCTTCGTGGAGCATATCCAAAAATCGAGTGCAAAATTCCAATCCTTTCGGATGGTCGGTGGGTAACAATTCTTGGGTGACTTGTAACTTGTACGGATGCATGTTTAAATCATCTTTAATGATTTTAGAGTTGAAAGCGGAATGTTTAACGCGACGGACTGTTTACGCACTGAACGCGCAGGACTTCTCCACACAGCGCTACGAACTCGTTCAACAGTTTCAGGGGTTCTCACCGACCTACGACGTTTCCGAGTGCTCGATGTTGCCTTGGCCGAATTTCGAAAGTTTTTAACCCATAACAAAATTGTTTTGTGGTCGGGAGAGTTTTCATGACGCTTTAACTTGAACTCTCTTTTAAACGCGCGACGAACTAGGACCATTTTTTCACCATACCGAAAATACGCTTCCACACAGAAAGCGCGATGTTTCGCGTTCCAGTAAACCATATCGACTAACCAACAATATCTGACGGAAATGGCATAGTCTGGAGAAGCGCCCTGCAGGGTTACCACCTTTGTAACTCGTCTAGTTTTTTTTTCACGACGCGTTTGAAAGTGGGGAGTTTTAAATTGCCCACCCTGTAGCAAAGGATCTTTCTACCTTCTAACTGCTGAACTTTAATTTTCAAATTGAAAATTCCGAAACCCTTTAATGACTAGAAAGAACTCCTAGAAATTTTCAATGATAAATGAAAAATAAATCATTTATATTTTTGAATCAAGATGGAAATTTACTTTCTATTTTTTTTTGTCCTTTCTGGCGGATTCTAGGCCTTACTCAATTTTTGTGGCACAATCTGGGCTTGAAAACACTTCAAATGATGCTTTCAAAAATTTGTTTGTAAAAATAGTTCTGTTGCATCAATCGTATGCAGTAAAATAAACAAAAACAATCTTTCCTCTCTCTCTCTCTCTCTCTCTCTCTCTCTCTCTCTCTCTCTCTCTCTCTCTCTCTCTCTCTCTCTCTCTCTCTCTCTCTCTCTCTCTCTCTCTCTCTCTCTCTCTCTCTCTCTCTCTCTCTCTCTTCATCTTTATACCTCTCTATCTCTTTTGGGAAGACTGGACAACAGCCAGACAAATCTGCAACACCAATGTCATCAAATGGGCAATCTCCTTATTGAAACCATTCAAGGCCCCTGGGGAAGACGGCATCTACCCTGTCGTACTGCAGAACGGGGCTGCCATAATTGCTCTTATTTTATCAAAACTGTTCACTTGCAGCCTAGCTTTTGGTCACATACCAGAAAGCTGGAGAAGAGTAACAGTTATCTACTTGCCAAAAGCAGGAAGGAATCTTGATCCAAGCCCTAAATCCTTTCGGCCAATCAGTCTAATGTCATTCATCCTTAAATGTATGGATAAGGTCATTGATAGACACATTTGGGATAAGCAATTAGCTACCCACGCACTATCCACATCACAATACGCATATCAACCACGGAAATCAACGGAAACCGCGTTGAATGACCTAGTTACTAGGATCGATCTTTCTATCGATAAAAAGGAAATTTGCGTACTGGCATTTTTCGACATAGAAGGAGCCTTCAACAACACTTCCTTTGTGTCTACAGACCTACAGGCACCACAACGTGATTCGCAATTTGATAATGTCCATGCTAAACAGCAGAATCATCCACAGCATTATCGAAGATGTAGAAATTTCAGCATCACCAACAGCAAGAGGCTGCCCACAAGGTGGAGTCCTCTCATACAAGGCTCATCAGAAACACTAATATCAAGAATACTTCAGACAGCTCTGAACACAGTACAAAGCTGGTGCTCAGATGAAGGTCTCTTTGTCAATCCCCGTGAGACAGTTATTGTCCCATTTACAAAAAGAAGAAAACTAAATCTTCTAATACCCCCCAATCTCTAGGGGGAAACAATACCATTCTCCAAGGAATCAAAATACCTTGGGATCATCCTAGACAGCAAAATGTCATGGAACCCTCAACTAGAACGCATTTCCAGCAGAGCAACCAAGTCCCTATGGACTTGTCGAAGCATATGCGGGAAAATCTGGGGTCTAATACCTAAAATGGTGTACGACGCTGGTAATCAGACCAACAACAAACGTACGCAGCCGTTGTATGGTGGACAAAAACAAAAGAAGTAACGGCAATCCAAAAACTAGAAAATATTCAAAGATTGGCAACAACATGCATTACGGGATGCATGCGTACAACACCAACATACGCTCTAAACGTCATTATAGGACTACCTCCAATCCAACTTGTCATAAAAATTGGAGCAAGACTGGTGACACACCGTCTTTTCCATCAAGGACACATAAAATCACATCCATACCCGAAAGGACATCTGTCGATAATGGAAAGTCTAGAAAAACTTAATTCATTTAGTATGTGCTTGGATGCTATTATTCCCATGTACAACTTCAAACTCAACTTCTCCATTGTCATCCCCCCTAGGGAAGGCTGGGAGAACACAAAACCTCATCCTTCATGTTCATCGAACACGAAAAACAAAACAATATTCATTTTTCAGACAGCCAAGCTGCACTAAAGGCGTTAAGCTCACCTGTCATAAGCTCCAAACTAGTCCAAGAGACAGTCATGTCACTCTCCGAACTAGCAAGGAAAAACTTTGTAATTCTCCACTCACACAAAGGCTATGATGGCAACGAAAAGGCAAACATCTAAGCTAAAGATGGTGCATCTAAACCATTCGTCGGTCCTGAACCCTTCTGCGGTGTAAATAAAAGCACCTTCAAACATACTGCCAAGAACATCCTACTGGAGGAATCTAACAAAGCTTGGAGTAACTCATCTAGTCAAATCTGTTCAAAAGTCTTTTTGCCAGAATATACTGAAAAAACTTCAAAATTCCTAATGAACCTCAATAGGAAAACCCTAAATCTTTGCACAGGACTACTAACCGGTCACTGTTCTTTAAAGAAACATCTTCATCAAATGATCCTGGTAGTGGACCCATCTGTAGACTATGCCTTGAAAATGAAGAAACATCTCTGCACATTATTACAGAATATCCAGCACTTTTCCGCCTTAGAAATCAAATACTTGACTATGAGATTATCCCCCTAGATAAACTCAAACTCATTCACCCACAGAAGATCGCCAACTTCTGATTTAACTCAGGAGCAGGAGAAGTGCCCTAAAACCTCACATGGGCTGGCACAATAGGTTTCATTCAGACACCGCAGTGCCCGGAGCTGAGCAAGCTCTACCCGTCCCCTAAATCTAATCTAATCTCATCTCTTTTCATCTCTGCTTCATCTCTTCTTCATCTCTTCATGTCTTCATATCTTCTTCATCTCTTAATACCTTTCTTTCTTCATCTCTTCTTCACATCTTCATCTCATTTTCATATCTTCATTTCGTCTTCATCTGTTCTTCATATCTTCATTTCTTCTTTATCTGTTCTTCATATCTTAATCTCTTTATCTTCATCTCTTTTGCTTCGTTTACTTTTCTACCTTGGAAAAAGGAGAGAATTAAATTTCAGTTTAAGTGATTTTAGTTTGCTTTGATAGAATTTCACATAGGCCCTTAACCCCTTTCACTGAGATAGATTCCTTTTTATTCGAAAATCCAACCTACCAAGTCTTTTTGAAGCTAGTTCCGGCGTATCCCAGGGTTGTCATTTAGGTCTACTTCTTTTTTCAATTATTCATTCACCGTTCTCTAGATTCACAAGGTGATACAAATTCTTACAAGATCATTGTAAACAGGATCTCGACACATTTTTCTATCTGTGATCTAAAAACAGCTTAGTCTGAAACACAGAAAACTTACCATTTCATCAGTTGACGTGATTCGTCAGGATTATTTGGAACCAGTACCTCAATTTATTTTTTCACATGCCGATGATGTTATTCTAGAAGCAAATTTAGCACTTGGGTTTTTTAAAAGATGGTCCAAGGAATTACCTTTATTCAGAATTACAGCTTAACAAGACAATGCAAATGTAAAAACAATTGGATACTTCCAGTACTCGAATCTCGAAAAAGACGGTAAAATTATCTCATTCAACGGGGTTGAAAATCTCATTCAACGTAGACAACAAATAAAAAGCATCGCTCAAGCTATGAGGATAGCTAAGAAAAATACTCCAAAAAATCGTTATCGTAAAAAACGTTTGTCGTTTTTTCAACGACAACGACCGTTGTATTAATTGAGAAAGGCACATGCTTTGTTAAAATACTGCAGAACATTCATTCTGTTTTTTTTCATACTTTTTATTTTATTATTTTAACTTTGGGAACTTCTAGAACCCATCCCGCGCTTCATTTTGAAAAATTGATTTGTATGAAGATTACGAGAATGAGTGAACCAGTTGCCGAAATGTGTAACTCCAAAATTCCCTTGAAGAATCTGTAGTTGTTGCTCTTTTACTTTTGCTTACGTTGTTGTTTTACCCATAAAGTGATGTTTACGAGCTTTGTTTGAACAACATGAGTTTCGTTTACTCACATCAAACAATTTATCCTCAATCCAAATGTTTCCCATGTTCTTTGGTTTTATTTATGCGAGAGGCGTTAAGTATAAATCTGTCCTTCGAAAAAACTTTCCCTGGATGAAAAGTTCTCTTATCAGCACCATAACTTCCTGTCTCCAATTCCGTTTGTTAAAGCAGTATTTTTGGCTATTAACAGCCTTAGAAGAAAGATTAGAGTTGCCTCAAACTTTTTGGAGTGTGCTTTTTTTTCTATCCCACAGGATCTAAATTCTTCCTATAAAAAAATGTTTGTTTCCCTTCGTTTGCATTTCTTAGAAATGATCTGGCAACCCTCACATATCCCAGATGTCTGGATTCCCTCTCTAAAAACAAAACCAGCTCCACAAAGTCTGATAACTCATAACATAAACATGTTCCATTTACAATTTAATATATGTATTGATGACTGAAATGAAAGAATGCTTCCAGACATCTTACAGAGGAGTAAAAGGCGAAACAAAACTAAAACAAAATAAAAATAACACATGCCAAATCGACCGTCACGACCCACATTTACTAGAACAAACATTCGACATTTTATTTCAAATCCCAAATGAGGTAGGGCAAAGAAGAGAGGGAGTGGGAGGATGAAAAGGGTTAAATTCTGATAAAAACAGTGACTCCTCTTGAGATCCAGACCACACAAAGCAGCATGCATGATGCTAACGCAATGCCATGCTACTCTGATGATGATGAAGATGATGATGATGACGACGATGCCACCGCGCCGCGCCGCCAATCCCCAGCATCCGTCACAGCAACAGCAGCAGCTTAGTAGGTAGGTGTTTTGTATTTTTCGAGGAGCAACAGTATGGTTTAGTGGGACGTTATGGCGCCACATCGGCACATTGGAATTTCCTTTCATCCCAAGACCTTGGCATGAATTTTATTTGGTTTTGACTTGGCTCTTTTCTTCTCTCGTATTGTTTTTCGTTATTTTCTTCTTTGGCCCCATGCTGACTGTGACTTGTGGTACTTGTATCTATAGTAAAGTCAGCAGTCTCACCTGTACATATATGGGTGGGGTGGGGGTGTAAATTGTTGCAAAAATATTTTATTCGCTTAATGGAGGTGAATGGGATGACAACGATGCCAAAATGAGGACAGCAACGATGTTGATGTTTCAGATATTTTCAAGTGGGGCATTCCGCAATGCCACACGCGTTGTGTTTATCGTAAATGAAAAGCGAAACTGTTTTCTATATAACGAAGCAGTTTGAATGGGGAAAAGATGATAAAAAGATTGCGCTATTGGGTGTCGTCAAGGTGTGGAGTTAGGGTTGGGGGCGAGACAGAATTGAACCTTATCAAGAGGAAGAATGAGAACAAGACGTTTTGTAATGACAAGAAGATTTCCTTTTGTTTGTTTCCTCCAACCCAACCCGGCTGCCATGTGGAATTCTTGTGTGGTCTTCTTCTTGAATTATGCATGGAAACAAACGTAAACCGAGAGCAAGAAAAGTTTTCTTCTTCTTTGGCATATTTATTTTGTTTTGTTATCACGATTCTCTTGTCTTCATCAATTATTGGGAAATTGGCTGTGTTGTGTGTGGTGAAAAATAGAGCTAACTCTTATCTCTCGACAGGATGACATTTCCCGCTTGTCATTTGTCGAAACGTAAAAGCTTGGAACTTCGAATCTGACTGGAACATTATTTTTTAAAAGGTGAGATAAGAGTATTTCCATATCAACAAAGCAGACAGCTAACAATGAAAAGAAGCTAAATTTGTTTTGTACGCTTTTTTTGCTTTCGGTGAAGTGGGGTAATCATTGTGTCTTGTTTAAGGATCGAAAAATTGAGAGAAGGGTTCGTGTAACACGTTTCACCATTTTAAATTTTAAATCTTTCACTTGTCTGTTCACAGTCTCTAATATCGTATTTACGATATTAGCTTGTTTTGCGTTTCTTTGATCGAATTCGCTTGCGCCTATCAATAGAACGATGAGTGTAAACACATTGAACTAAAATAAACAAACATATAAGCAAGAGAAGCAATACAATTACGAATTAATTGGTTGCCCCGCTACTAAATCGTGTCATATTAATGTGCACGCGCGGTGATGGTTGGTAGAGATTCCGCGGTCTGCCAGCATTGGCGCCTAAATAAGTCTTTTTTTCTCTACTTTTGCTTTTTGCTACGATGCCGGAGATGGGTGACGCAAGGGATCATGCGGCCTAACACATATCTTGTGGCGATATCTCGTACAACACACGATGATGTTCGGTCTTTTGTGGAATTGATTTGAGTGGTGGTTGAGGTTGCAGTGGCGACAGCAGCTGGGGAGACTGTGCCAAGAAAATCTCGAACTTTTTATTTTTTTTAGTCATAGTTGCATATGTAATCAAGAAATGTAAATCTTGGTCGTGTTGTTTTTGCTTTGAAATCGATTAACATCGTTGAACGACCGGATTGGATTGGAAGGAGATTTAGTTTGATGTTGTTTTTTTTTTTGCAACCAGGAAAGTAATTTATTTATTGATTTTAAGTCAAATAAAACAAACACTGCGCATGGAGTCACGTGGCTTAATCTGAAAGACACTTTGCTAGACGATGACGATGTTGAGACTGTAAAATGTGCAATAGGCGCCGCGTGGCTTAATCGAAAGTGACAGCTTAACAAATTCAAAGCATTTAAGATCGTTTGGAGAAGTAATCATTTGGTTTATGGGGATGAGGGTTGAAAGAATATTTATTAAGTGTTTTCGTTGTTCACATTTATCCTACCATGACAGTGTGAATGGGGATTTTTCTTTCGTTTAGTTGATTTTGTGAAGGAAACGGCGGCGTGACGACTTAATGGCGCTGTTGCACTTCAAAAACAATCGAATAATTTATGAACCATTCTAAACCGTTGACAAGAGGAGATATGGTCAAAGAAAGTGAAACTATTTTATTGTAAATTAAGCGCAACAAGTTTAGGGTGACTTAGATCCCAATTTATTTCATTTAACCATCCCGAAAGATTAGGTCAGAAAGTACTTTTAGTGGTTTAGAATACAAGTCCCCGCAAACCACAAACTTTCTATTGGCCGATAGTTTGGTCGGGCTTATAATCAGTATGAAGGTTTATGCAAGTTCGCGCATTACAACAATTTGGTATCGGCCAATAAATAAGTTTGATGGGCTTCTCAACTGCGTTCACACTATACTATCGGCCGACTGCTATATCAGTATGGAGCTCCTCGCAAGCGCGCACACCGGCCGATTGTTTATTCGGCCGATGGTTGATTTCGCTCCGAGTTTTAGCGCCGGATGGTCGTGCATATTTTGTTTCTATTATGGTGGTGCCCAATTCTACTGAATCGCTGGTTGTCAATCGTAAATTTAATTGAAGAAATTGAAAAAAGACCCGCACTTTATAAAAAAACACTTAAAAAGTGGGCCGACTGTTGTCTAGTCTGCGCATTCACCACCAACCCAACTGTTTAGTTGGCGTAGTCTGCGCGCTAACAGTACGTGTAGTACGTTCAAAAATAGGTACACGAATAATCAAGTTCGTAACTTGACTTGAATCGATTGAACCCATTTTTAAAAAAGTTGTTGCTCCTAAGCGCTGACAGCTTTACAGCCCGAATCTGCTCGACATCACTGATACCACACGAGTCGAAATCACAACTTCCCAGTCAAGTCTCAACTTTCTACTCAATACTCAAATTGTGGATTTAAGCTGGCCACAACGACCTGAATTCTGACTTTTTGGACAGAATCGTCCTGTAAATGTCATTTAAATGAGATGCTCGAAAATAGTTCTCCTGAAACAGTGTTCAGTTCAAAAGCTTTAGTTAAAAATGAGTGTTGAGTAAGAAATAGGAAGTTTTCAAAAGCTAACTTTGCCTGTAACTGAGCCGTAAGTGCAAACGGACGCTTTCTGTCTAGGCATTTAAGCGACTTTAAAAGACAAAATTTCGACAGTCGACGAAAATAAACACGTGACTGTAAAGAGATAAGTAATTAGAAAATTTTACGATTTTCTTTAGTCAACAGCCTTACGGCAGTAAAAAACAAATAGCAAAGGGCTAACACGGGAACCTTGAAGAACACCAGAAGTGTCAATGTCTTACACTGAAACGAGTCTCCTTGTTTGATAGCTTTGTCGTTCGCTGTGTGATTTTATTTATAGAATGAACCGCAAAAAACAATTTTATTTCGCTTTTTTAAAACAACTGCTTCTTCTTTTTCGGCTTTACGAGCATCGTGATCTTACAGGGATCAAAGGGCTGCCAGTTTTCTGCTTCACAGTCGACTAGTTGTCCGCCGAAGCTTTATTTGGGATCACACTTTAAACAATCAATGGTACAGGACCAAAAAGTGACGCTATTCAATTCCTAAACAAGCCGTATAAATTCCTTTTGTCATATTCGATCAAATATGAACCAACCTTAAATGAGAATTTGTTGTCGTTTAATTTAGGCTACCTCTAAACCTTAAGAGACAGAGCTCGATGGCTGCCTTGAAGGAAACCAAACGTGGGGATTTTTTTATTCTGAGTTGAACAAAAAATGTTAAATTGTTTTTGAAAAGCTCGTTCCCTTCTTCAGCATTGTTGAAGTATCGTGCAGTATAGGACTTAGACGACTACCTTAAGGATTACCAGAAATGGCTGTAGTGGACTATTCGATGCTCACTACAGAAACGATTCATATAACAAAACATAAATCAACATGTTAAGCTTAAAACTTAGACTTGAATCAAAAAATTTTATAGGACCATGATAACTATTAACAAGACGTTTGGCGTCCTCGCAAGTCTTTCTTTTCATTTAAAGACCAATCAATGTTTTAGAAGCTAAGGTTGTTATGGAAGAGTGCATCGCAAAATTAGCAACACTTGTCAGTATGCTTTCACCATGTTGCTTATTGGGCGACCGACGGTATGACTTCATCATTTCGCTTGTTAGATGTTGATGTGCTTTCATTATGTTTCTTTTCGGCTGTCAGTGTGCTTTTAAAACTATTGGTGTAGCATTGTAGCTTTTTGGCTTTCAGTAAAACTTAAAATAATAAATAATTGCATCACGTCTCGTTTTGGCTGCCGGTGTGCCTCACCATGTCGCTTTTTGGGTGTATGTCGGTGTGACTTTATCACTTCGCTTGTTAGCTGTCGGTGTCGCTTTTTGGGCTTTCAGTGTACCTTTATCATGTCGCTTTTAGGCTATTAGTGTGGCGTCATCATGTGGCTTTCAGTATAACTTAAAATAATAGCAAGCTGCACCATGTCGCTTTTTAGCTGTCGGTGTACTTTCATTATGTAGCTTCATTTTAAATTAAAATTAAAATTTTCGGCTGCCAGTCTGCCTTTTTAACTATTGATGTGTCCTCAACCCGTAGCTTTTTGGTTTTCACTATATCTTAAAATAACAACTAACTGCATCACGTCGTATTTTAGCTATCGGTGTTCTTGCATCATGTCGCTATTTGGGTGTCTGTATGGCTTCATCAGTTCGGTTGTTAGCTCTCCTTATGTGGCCTTTTGGCTGTCAGTGTGCCTTTATCATTACGCTTTTAGGTTATTGGTGTTGCCTCATCACGTCGCTTTTGGCTTTCAGTATTACTTAGAATCCATCCCTTCACGACTGCCGGTGTGCCTCAGCATGTCGCTTTTTGGGTGTCGGTATGAGTCCATCATTTCGCTTTTTTGCTGTCGGTATGCCTGTACTGCGCCTTTCTTCGGCTATCGACGTGGCCTCGTCATGTCGCTTTTGTACATTGTCAGTGTTCCTTCGCCATAATACTTACTGGCTGTCAACATGCTTTCATAATGTCGCTTTTTGGCTGTTGGTGTGACTTTATCACGACGTTGTTTGGCTGTCGGTGTAATTTCTTCAATTCACTTTTCGACTGTCAGTGTTACTCTTTGACTGTCGGTGTGCCTCCATAACCTTTTTATTTGCTATCGATGTGACTTCATAGCGTCGCTCTTCGGGTGTCGACTGTCCTCATCATGCCGCCTTTTTGACTGTCGGTTTGCTCTTTCTACTTTGACTGTCAATCTATTTTTGCATTTTGGGTAAGGCCAGGTCAGGGCATTTTATTTTTGAATTTCTGTTTCGTAGCACTTTAAATTAGGTTCCCACCAATTCCCAGTTGTTTGGGTTTGGAATTATCAAATTGTAACGGTTTTTGTGTATCGATCGTTTTCGTATGACATTTTCCAGTGCTAGGAAAAGTTTTTGTTGAACGTATGTCGCATAGCCATTCCAAGAAGTCCAGCAGAGCACGATCAATGCGAGCCTTATATGAAAACTGCTACGCTGGCACCGTCACAAAAAGCTTACTAGTTGTCGCACAAAATCGCGTGATGCGGGGTCCAGTGATTTTTTAAGTGTCGACATGGCTGTCAGTGTCGCTTTTTGGCTGTCAGTATGACTTAAACTAACTTCACGATGTCGCTTTTAGACTGTAAGTATAATTTAAAATCACAGCTACTTTATCAAGTCGCTTTTCGGCTGCCAGTTTACCTCTATTATGTCGATAAACCGGTAACTTCATCATTTCGTCTTGATCATGTCGCTTTTTGGCTGTCGCAGAGAAATTTTACATTCATAACTATCCCTAAAAGTACCAAAAGAAGTATAACACCAACGAGCTTTCTCAATCTGAAAAACCAACTTGCAACTTAGCAAAACCTTACACGACTTACCACAATTATTGCTTACAACTTGCTCCACTTGTGTATGTCCGTCTTCCATCCGTCGTCACATCTTCACTTATGCATTTTCTGACAGACTCTTCGTTTTATTTAAGTTTATCAAATGCCAATAATCTCAGCATGACATTTGGAAAACTAAAACCCCCAAAACAGTATCGATTACTATTTGGCTACAGAAACAATTACATAACTTTAAATTGAAAATGTAATCGAATGGAATTAAGTTTCTCATTTAAACTCTTTTCAAGCCAGATATCAGTATCTCAACACTTAAGACTCTCACTCTCTCTACACCTGTATTTTCGTTTCACAGCCATCATAATCCACTTAATAAAATTATGCACTTAAGAAGATCCGAGAAATCATACAATCCAAAGTCGAATGAATTAATATTTATTGATAAATCCACTGGAAACCCTAGAGATCAGGAGGAGAACTAAATACCATGGTAAGACTGCGAGCATGTATACAAAATCCTAAGCCTTGAGATAATTCAACTTAAAACTGACAGCGACATTGGAATTATCCATTAATTTGCGGCCGATGCTCGAGGGCACGATGCAAGAGAGAGTCTCTTCTCTGATTATAAACAACGAACAACGATATAATATTAATGAGGCTCAAGCGTCAAGCCCATCTGTGAAAATTGTTCTCATGGAGATGGCTTCAGGAAACATTAGCAGCAACAACAACAATGTACAAAGAAAAGCATAGCAAATGCATGCATGTGAATCTAGCTGTGGGGTGGGGGTTGCTGTAGGCAACTTGCGCCAGGTTATTAGATTAATATTAATAGGAGATCGTCTTTTATCTGGAATTTTTTTTTTTTATTGTTTTGCTCATCTGAATGAGCAGTGAGTACCTATACCTACCTAGTATCTACTCTCATTAACTTGTGTCTCTCTATTGTTTACCTGTTTCGCATTAAATTCAATGACTCTGTCAAGTCAATGTACATGACATTGTTGGAAGTAAACGTGCTCAGAAAGGAAGAAAAACCAGCAGGGTAAGTTTAACTATATACACGAGCTAATTAGTGAGTTTAGTTGATAATAGTTTTGCAATTTCAACATCGTCTGTAACGTGTAGTTTCCTAGGTAACTTAAAGTGGCCGGCGCCAGACACTGCACCACTCTGCACACAAGACAGAGGCTTTCAAAACGAACTTCGGTGCAACACTCCGATTGTAATAATCACCTAGTGAGCTGTTTGCTTACTGAATTATTTTTGTTCTTTTTTTTTTTCAAAAGGTGTTTGACATCCTTAGTGTGACAGTTTGCTGAAGTTGTAGATAAGTGACGTGTAGATAGCTGAGTTTATAGAAAAAAAAAAAAAAAAAACCAACAGGATAATTAGTTGTGAATTCTTTTCGAATGACAATTTAGCAGGAAGTGCTTTGCGGCGAATCAGGTTCTGGATATATTTTGTTTTATGACTTTCTCTGTTTTCATTTCATATCGAGATGACATATTGTTACGTGAGCAGAATTTGTAATTTTTATTTCAAAGCTGGAATAGAGGAAATATGTTGGTTTTGTCGTAGTGACAGTGATGTTCGGGGTAAGAGTTATGGCGTTGAATTATTTTGTTATACTGCATTGGAAGGAGTGTTTTTCAATGAAAGTTCGTACTTGAAATTTGTTGGTATTGTTTGTTTTCTCAGAGACAAGACTTTCTTGTAATAAATTCACCGCATAACATGTGAAGTAAGTACGTAAGCCCAGTATTTACGTAAATATTGTAGCCCCAACGGTACGGCATCAAAGGAAGAAAACTCTCTTCGGAGCAAGACATAACCACTCAGACTAAGCACAACATCAAGTCTACCTAAGTAAGAATTTCGCCACATAATACTGCGACTTTGTTTCTTTATTTAGAAAAGGCATTGCAACGCAGGTTAATAAGAATGGCTTTCATCCAAATTTACACCACTCATGATTAAAAGTAAATATGCAAAAGTGGAGATTAAACGAACTAACTTTTGTTTAGGCTGAAGTCGTTTTTATAGTAAAACATTGAAACAGCGACAGCTAAGAAAGGTCAGTATACTTAGATGGAACTGGTACACATCATCCAAACGGTGACATACGATTTTTTGTTGATACTGTAGTGTGTTTTTTTTTCTCTAGATCACAAACTCACAATGGTCGTTAAAATTCTTAACGAAACAGATTTAGTACTCCACTTGCGAAGATCTAAAACATCCGACTTGGAAAAGTATCCCCTTGAAGCCTCAGCTAAGTTAACTGCAACACACTGCTTCGCCTCGTTCGCTATGAACTCCTCTTCATTTTTAAACGGCCATTGAACCTCTTGACGAAACAAATTTAGTACACAACTTTTGAAGATCTTTGACTTGGTTTTAAGACTTCAAGGTTAACTGCAACATGCAGCTTAACCTCGTTCAATATGACTACTTTACAAACTCACAATGTTCGTTAAAATTTTTGACGAAACAGATTTAGTACTCCAATTGCGAAGATCTAAAACGTCCGACTTTGGGAATCCCCTTTAAGACTCATCTCAGTTAACTGAAACACACTGTTTTGCCTCGTTCGCTATGAACTCTTCTCCATATTTAAGACGGCCATTGAAACTCTTGACGAAACAAATTTAGTACTCCTCTTACAAAAATCTAAAACTTTCGACTTGGTTATAGGACGGACGTTGAAACTTGACGAAACAAATTTTGTATTCAACTTGAAACTTTGAAATCTGAAACTTAACTGCAGCACTCAACTTAACCTCGTTTGTTATGAATCCAAAACAAATTCAG
This sequence comes from Melanostoma mellinum, assembly GCA_914767635.1. Taxonomy (NCBI): domain Eukaryota; kingdom Metazoa; phylum Arthropoda; class Insecta; order Diptera; family Syrphidae; genus Melanostoma; species Melanostoma mellinum. The sequence continues at coordinate 183,963,104 of OU612060.1, forward strand.
ACCGGACGTTGAACTTCTTGACGAGACAAATTTAGTACTCTACCTGATCTATAACTTCCGTCTTGGTGTTTGAAATCTGTAAAGTTAACAAAGCTCAAACTCTTTCTGGGTGTAGTTCCTACGCCACTGAATATCTTGACCAAACAAAACAAACTAAATTTAGAACATTTCTTTCGTAGATCTGAAACTTCCGAAATATGCAACGCAATCTGCAACACAGTTGTCTATGACTTACTATCAGTTAACGTATCAATGAGACTTCTTCACTTCGTAAACTCATTGGTCAGACTGTCATACCGGCAGTTTTAATTGATAAAAAAATTGCGAGCACCAAATTTAAGTTTTTGGCACTAAATTAGCACTAAATGAGCACTAATTTTTGAACTTTGCTCTAAGCGATTCTCACATTGTCATGCTAGCTTACAGACGTGAAAAATATAGCATTTGTTTTTTTTTGCTCACTTTTGTTTGTCATTTTTGAAATTTCTTGGTGTAGAACGCCTTGTCTTTTATGCCAGTGAAAAAATGCTTCAATCGCTCCGATAGTTAGTAATGCATTTTTGATTCCTGACACTTCGCATGCTGCATTAACTGCCAAACTAAAGCTATGTGCAGCGCAATGTACACAAATTGCCTGGGGGAAATACGATCTCAGATGAGCCTGTGCACCATTGAATTGGCCACTCATTGCCGGAACTCTGTCGTATCCGTGGCCATACATATATTTAGCAATCGACGCGACGGCCGGCGACGCCAACATCATGTAAATAATTTCTTATTGAATCTGCTAAACCTCGTCCAGACACGTTGGTAACTGGCACAAATTCAAGAAAATATTCACAGATATTCGATTTTGTGTTCAAGTATCGGATGCAAATTGAAAATTGTTCCATGCTATGATACATCAGTCGATTCATCTGCTAAAACTGAGAATCCTTTGACTCTATTAACTTTATCAACAATTTTTCCTCTTATCAATTTGTGACAGATCTCGATTATTTCGTTTTGAATAGTTTTGCTCAAATATGTTGCATTTTTTGGCAACGACAAAGTGAAGTGACTGGTAAACTGGTGAACTGGTGAATTCACTGGTGAACTAGTGAACTGGTGAATTGACTGCTGAACTGGTGAATTTACTGGCGTATTCACTGGTGAATTCTCTAGTGAACTGGTAAAGTCTTGAACTGGTGAACTACTTACAGTAGTTACAAAAGTGTATAGTGTCCGACCGAAGATCGATTTCTAGCCGAAGCCGAAGCCGATAATTCGGCTTGACAGTAACATTCGGCCGAAGCCGAAGCTTCAATAATTTCAAAAATTTTCGTTCCATATTGACTAAAAATTAAAAAAATTATGATTTTTTGGATTTTTTTTTTCTAGAATAGGTTTGTTCGTTGAAGCCCTGAGGTCGCTCTGTGGTCGCCACAAAGCGTTTTTTGAAAAACCCAAGCTCGCTCTGAATGTCCAAACTGAGTGTTTTTTTGAGCCCTGGGGTTGACCTGGGTTTGGTGCAAAAAGATTCGCCCTAGGTTTTTGCTAGGGCGAGTTGAGGGCTGTCAAATGGCATGTATTTTTATTCAAATGAGAGGGATGTGTGGTGATTTTGTGGTTTAGTGTTTTTTGAGGACTCATAGAGTTCTCAAGGAAACCTGGGTCAACTCTGGGTAAAGCTCAAAACGAATTATGTATGCATGCAGTAACCAAATTAACGGGATAAATTAAATTAACGTTTCAAAAATAATAAAAAATTGAACTAGTATTAATATTTTATTGAAATTAAGGAAAAGAACAACAAGTAACACAGCAAGGTTCTACGTTCTACGAAACACGAAATTGAATTTCAGCCCCTACTACAACGCACGACAGCCAAAAACTAAGCCTTCGGCTTCGGCCAAAAGTTCGGCCTATTTTGGCCAAAGACGAAGGTTTAGCCGATTGTAGTTTTTTTTAACCGAATGTGCCCGAAGCCCAAGTCAAAGCCTCGGTCGGACACTAGTAGTGTAAGTTTGTTGCTACTTACAGTAGCAATAAGCTCTTTTCGGATTGACCAGTAGGCAGTGCAATTGTCTTTTTCATCAAATGAATGAATGATTGGTTTCGTTTTAAACAAACCCGCACGGGTAACTTGGTGTGTTTTGTTGTCTTTAAACATTTAAAAAGGTCATATTAAACGAACAAGCACAAATTGCGCCATCATTTTTTATTCCTCAAACGACTCGTGTAAGTTCGTGTTGGTTGCACTGCCCAAACATCATTCCGCAGTTACCTTTTTGATCAGAAATGAGTGATTGGTTTCGTTATAAGAAATGCAGGGTTTTACACGTGTCGGTTTACACGAGTAAAAGGGTATATTTTTGTTACATCAATTCACCGAACTTCACCATCCTTTTTAATGCCTCAAATGATTCGTGTAAGCTCGTGTTGGTTGCAGTGGTTTTGTTATAAATGAACCGCAACGAACAACCCTGTGAGATTACAGTGTTCAAATTGACCAGTAGGAAATCTAATTACCTTTTTCATAACAAATTATTGGTTGATGTGTTTTTTTCAGACACTCATAGATTAAAGAAATCCATCAATGACTCGTGTAAATTCGTGTTGGTTGCACTGCCCAATCATCATTCTGCAATTATATTTTTCATCAGAAATGACTGAGTCGTCTCGTTTCAAACGAGACACGAGTTTCTTTCACCTCAAATTACCAAAAAGATTTTATTAATCAAACACGAACTTCACCATTCTCTTTTATCCCTAAAATGATTCGTGTAAGTTCGTGTTAGTTGCCGTACCCAAATATCATTCCGCAATTCGCTTTTTCATCAGAAATGACCAAGTGGTGTGTTTTAAACGAACCGGCACGAATAACACGGTGTGTTTTGTCACCTCTTAACACTCAAAAAGGTAGTATGAAACGAATAAACACGAACTACACCATCATTTCTTTATTCCTCAAATGACTCGTGTAAGTTCGTGTTAAGTGCACTACCCAAACATCACTCCGCAATTGAATTTTTCATCAGAAATGATTGAATGATTTCGCTTTAAACGAACCGACACGAGTAACAGAGTGACACGGTTTTCTTCTCACCTCTAAACACTCAAAACACACACACAAAAAACACGAACTACACCATCATCAGAAATGACTGAGTTTTAAATGAACCAACACGAATAACACTTTAACAGATTACAGTAATAAGCTCTTTTCTGTTTGATGAGTTGGAAATGCAACTACCTTTTTCATCACAAATGCAGTCATTTGGTTTCGTTTTAAACGAACACGCACGAGTAACACTGTATGTTTTGTAACCTCTAAACACTCAAAAAATGAACAAACACGAATTGAAATTTTAACCCTCAAATGATTCGTGTAAGTTCGGGTTGGTTTCAATGTCCAAACATCACTCCGTAATCAACTTTTTCATCACAAATGACTGAATGGTTTCGTTTTAAACGAACCGACACTATTTTTTTAACTCAAATCATCTAAAAGTGGGTATCAAAAGAATGAAAATGAACTACAGCATCATATTTTATCCCTAAAATGATTCGTGTAAGGTCGTGTTGGTTGCTTATGGACACGTCCAACTCAACAACCAACAGCAAATAAACCTCTTCAATTCTTACCTCTGGGCTGGTTGAATATCATTTCATGAGAACAATTACTCAATCTTAATAAAGCTCAATTCAATCCCTCTTCGCGATGACCTGCCTTCCGTTTCTATGAAGTTACAGTTATTCGATGGGTAAATTATTGTGTAACTCATTCAGTTATTTTTATGATTCCATAAAGTACCCTTAACTAGCTTCATTGCTAACATAATTTCTATCTTCTGAAATACAACTTCATACTCACGTAAGGAGTATCGAATTTTCTTCGTTTAATTTTTTGGGTGCGTAAAGAAGAGTCCAAAATGAACTAAATAAAAGAACGTGATGTTTCATTATAATGGAAAACAAAAAACGATCTAGATAAAAAAACCAGCTTTTCCATTCAAGACGAAACGATCGCGTTATCTTATGGGAACATTACTGTACGAGTATATGAAATGCTATCAGCCTCATTTCAATGAAAAGAAAAAGTTTTTCTTTCATAAACAATTATTCAAACAATCAAAGATAACAATATCTCCTTGAGGCACAACTTAAAACGATTTATCACCGACCGAATCATTTTGGTGCCACGCACAAGCGAGATGCCCTGTATTTGTGGGTAAGAAAAAACATGTTCCACATATACCGAATAATCAAACTTTAAGGCATCAATAAAATTCGGAGAGCCCAAAAGTAGCACAGGCAGACTTGCTTAGGTTTTGGTATTTTTGAAAGCATCTTATATAAGTTACATACACACATGATGCCCTCTTCAAAGCAAATTAATGTTTTAATTCCAACTTCAATTCCAAGAGAAGACACCACTTGAGGCTGAGAATCTTTTATGTATTTTTTGTCTTTGTGTTTCCAGAAATTTTTGATTGATTCGAGGTTTGGTCTTTGTACTCAGTTTTTTTTTCCACTTAAATGCTTCGAATCCAATCAAAATAGAATAATTCTCAAAGATGAAAGCTTTGAGTTGTAAGGATGACAAAACAATTCTTCTGAAGTGGGGCGTTGTTATATGATAATAGAGTTCAGTCACTACAGCAACCTACCCTTCTTTGTCGGCTGCTTATGAAAAAAATAGAGAGAAAAAATAACACGGCTTGATCGAAAGTAGGCATCTTTACAAGTTTTACGAGCCACGGAGTCAAAAATTAACGGAAGATTAAAGAAGCGTAGTAAATTGATACACCGTTATTTTCGGTTTCAAAAATCATATCCGAATGAAGATGAGTGGTACTCAATGGATGAATAGAGAAGATTTACTGAAACGAGCACATTGTTGTTTTTTTTTTTTGAGTTGCCGAAGAAACTTCAAAGACAATTCAATTCTATTCAATTTTTCTTTATTTTTTTCAAATCATAAATTACAATATTATAGTAAAGGAATATAATTTATTAGAAAGCATGGCAATATGCCGTCTGCCGTAAAGAAATTACAATTTTAAAATACAATGAGAAAGGTTTAACAAACTTGTGCTAAGTTTACAAGTTAATTTGTTTAAACAGTGACTTTTAGTTTAGCCAAAACAAAAAATAAATAAATTGATTTAGGCTGAAATCTATTGCTGTTTAAGATACACGTTTAGATCATTCTTAATGTATATAAATATTGTTTCTAGTGTACATAACAATTTAATTTCAGGACTTTTAGTTAAGTAAAAAAAAAAATAGATCAAAGGGCTTTTAGTTTAGCTATAACGAAAATAACTTGCTTTTTCCCTATATGTATAGTTCAAAAAGTGGTGTAGACTTATTGTTACAAAACATGTTCAAATAATCATCTCGAATTTTTTTTTTGCTTGAGAAACGTATCCTATAAGAGACTTCCAATCCATTCAGGATATTTATACATTCTTCTAACGAAAGAAAACTTGTGGAAAAATAGAGTCTTCGTTTTTTCTGTAAAATTGGACAAAATGCTATAAAATGTAAGATGCTTTCGTTCTGACCGAGATTGCAAAGCGAGCAGATAGGATTTAAGTCAGATCTATGAGGTCTACAATTCAGTTCCAGCATTTCAGTTCTGACTTCCAGAGGTTCGTGGTTCGAATCCCAACAGAGGCAAAAATGCCTTGTTCGCCTTTCGCGTGGAATTGGCAAGTCCTGCTTTAGTAATCATTGCCATGAAAAGCGCTTTCTCGATGAGCCGTTCGGAACCGGCTGAAAATTTTAGGTCCCCTCCATTCCCTCACAAGGCATGGTTGTGAGAAATGCGGTAGGCCCTCGCTTTGTTGCGCCACCCTATTTATTTATTTATTTATATATTAATGAAATTGCTAAATTATGTGTAACAGCCAGATCGTACCAGTTTTTGATTGGGCTATAACCATTGTGAAAACAAATCATTAGGTTCCGTTTTTGGATGTTTTGGTCTGATCGACTCATTACCTTGACAATGTAGTAAGCACTAGCCTTCAAGTTTTTTTTAAAAATATGTGTGGTAACCAAGATTCCACATGTATGGCATAGTTTGGGGTGTTTTTAGGCAGCTTGAAGATTCGTTTGAAAAAGTATCTTTGAACGTTTTCTAGTTCTTCTAACTGTTCATATCCATATACATACTTCATTTCCATAGCAAAGGCAACTATTTACTGTAGCGTTGAAGACTTTAAATTTTGATGCTGGATCAACGGAATGGTTACAAAAAAAATTTTTCCACGTGCTATTCACAGCTACTTTAGCAGCTTTCGTTTTTTCTTTAACATGTGCATGAGGATTCAGGCTATATGTGAGAATATATCCAAGATACTTAAATCTATCCACTATTTCGATGATATTATCCTCAAGAGTCCAGTTTCGACTATAACCTATAGATCTGTTGCGTGATCTAAAGACCATTATTTTAGATTTCGAGCTGTTGATTTTCAGATCCCAACTATCACAATATTGCTGTAGCCTATTGATTTGTAGGTGTAGAGTAAGCGGGCTGTCAGATAGGATAACAAGATCGTCAGCGTAAAGAAGGACTTTAATATTAACATCACCTATAGTGATACCTCCTAGGATGTGATTTTCAACATCATTAATAAAAAGTGAGAATAGTAAAGGGCTTAAGACACAGCCTTGAGGAACACCAGATTGGCATTTAAAACCTAAACGGACAGTACTCCAAAAAGATTTTAAATCTTTACATAAACTGAGTTTGGAAGCTACATTTCGTCGTAGAGAGCGAGATGAAAAAGAAATTGGGTGAGAAATATGATGTGAGAGTATTCAGCAACAGACGTCCGCAAATAATTATTACAGATATGAATGAAAAGTGGAGTAACGAGGAACTGGAAACAACTGTAAAAAAACAAAACAACATTGTTGGAACGGTAAAATGTGTAAGAGACTTTAAAAGTAAAAACGGTATTCAACGCTGTGATGGAAGTTGATCAAATTGATCATCACAATATACTAGAAAATCGGAAATTGAATATTGGCTGAGAGAAATGTTGAGTATTTGAATATTTGAATGTGAGTAGATGTTTTAATTGCAACGGTTTTCACCACATCTGAAGTCATTAAGTCATATGTGTATTTTTTGAAGGTGTAAGCATAACAAAGAAGGAAGATATAGCTGAAAAATTTAATGAATACTTCATCAAGAGTGTTTCAGAAATCAACGAGTAGATACCTTACGTTCTGTTCGCCCAACAAAACAGTTTTACTAATACAACGTTTAAATATAAAACGTAGTACTCACGGAAGTAAAAGATTCAATAAACTTACTAAAAAATAAAAGAGACTTTAACTTTTTAAACGCGAAAATACTGATAGATGGAATAAACACAATCGGACCGATGCTTGTAAAAGTAATTAATAACTCAATGCTGAACGGGTGCTTTCCGGAAACATGGAAAGAATCAATTGTCACCTCCATGGAAAAAATAAAAGGGACTGATAAATGTGAGAACTTCCGCCCAATCAGTGCTCTTCCTGTGTACGAAAAGGTTATTGAAAAATAGTTCACTCGCAACTAAAAAACTATTTCGAATCCAACAATTTGTTTATTGAGAACCAGTCAGGATTTCGAAAAAAAAATTCGTGTGAGTCGGCACTAAATAATGTTCTTATAAGCTAGAAAGAAGAAATAGCTAAGAAAAAGTTAGCTTTTGCCGTTTTTCTCGATTTCAAAAGAGCTTTTGAAACAATCGACAGAGGAGTACTTATTCAAAAACTAAGTGGTTATGGTGTTAGAGGAAAAGAACAACAATGGTTTAGTCGCATAGAACGCAAAGAACATCAGCAGATGGAATAATGTCTAAGAGTGCTGAAACTAAACATGGAGTTCCTCAAGGGTCGATATTGGGCGCTCTTTTGTTTATAATCTACATAAACGATTTTAAAGAAGTGCTTCAACATTCGCAAATAGTACTTTTTGCAGACGATGCACTTATCTTTATTAATGGTGAAAATGGATACGACTACGAAAAACTAATACAAGATGACCTCAACAGAGTAAACGAATGGCTGAAGGCGAACAAACTAAAGTTGAACGTGGCAAAATCAAAATGTATGGCTCTTAACTGCAGTGTTACGCCGAATCTAGAGATCGACAACGAAAAAGTTGAACAATTTAAGTTTATTAAGTATCTAGGAGTAGTGCTAGATGAAAAAACTAAAGTTTGATATTCATGTAGATTATTTAGTCAAGAAAATATTTAAAAGATATGTAATTGAATTTATAAAACTTAAATATCCTTACAGTAATTAAATCAATATTTAAAAATGTATATGTACTTTTTTTTAAGTTAAAAATTGTAAAATTTAATTTCAATAGCAGAGTTCTGCTAAATAAATCAACTAAACTAAACTAAACTAATTTCGTAGGTGCACATTCTCTTTTAGAGTACACATTCGTTTATATTCTTGGTTAGCACGTAGATATTAAACTTTGGCGCTAGGGTTATTTGTTTTTCTGAAAAGTTTCAAAAATGCAAAAGATTTCTGCCTAGCTTTTCTGCAGTCATTGTCGTACCATTTAGAATGAAATGAATGTCTGTTGCTATTTTCATTAGTGAAATTTGATGATTGTCTAATCGCATTAAGCTGATTAAGTTTTCTGACGTAATTGTTTACATTTTTGTTTCTCCATATTAGCTTACATAGACCCTAAAAGTCTTTCTAAATACTTTAAAAGTTCCGCGTGGTTCGACTAGCAGATGATTAACCGGCTAGTCCCGTAATGGAAGATTAATAAGTGATCAACTCGTTTATCTTACATCGGGTTTCTGAGATCAGTAGGTGATTAACTTGCTGAACTCTGTGGTATCACAATGGGCCCTTGAGGCCTAAGTGTGTCAGACAATGTACTCATTGGCTAACAGCCTCTTCCATTTAACCTAACCTTACCTATCTCTCCATTTCAATCTGAGAGTATTTTCTGTCGATACTGGTTTTATAATGTTAATTTCAAAACAACAGGAAACGACAATGGGGATATGCGACGAGAAATTAGCTGAAAGTACGTCAAAGTTTTCTGTAATACTAGACCAATCACCTCTGATAAGACATAAATCTATCACAGAGCAACCCTGAGAAGAAATAAATGTAAAGTTACCATTTAAGTCGTTAGAAGTTATTCCATTTAATAAAAGAAATCCAAAGTCTTCTATCATTTCGAATAGATATTTACCATTCTGGTTCAGGCAAATATCTAAAGATTTTCTTTCGATTGAAAATCGACCGCTATTTAAGCCAATTGGATTTTGGTAGTCACTTACACAAACTTCAAAGACCTCGAATCTCACATTCCACAGTTTCATAGCGCACATGTCTTCGTTTTATTTATTTATTTATTTTTCGAAAAAAACAAAAACCTATTTTCTCTGATGGTTTTTAAAGCAATTGTATCCGCATTCTCGCACTAGAAACCAAATCCTAATTAGACGATCTATATTCAACGTTGGATAGCTTTGATGGATTAATGGTGACATTTGACAGTTTTCAAAGAGAGAGAGAGAGGCATGGAGAGAGAAAAAGGGAAACAAATTTATTAAGAAAACAAGAAGAAACCTCGTTAGGAAATTAAGGCATTTGTCTTATTACCTCAAAACATGTCTCAAAACCCCAAACACAACTTGTGAAGACGAATGAATTTTGTTATTTGGAATTTAATATCCGCATTCGGTTTCTGCATATCTAGAGAGACATGTGTATACGTGTTTTGATATGGAAGAATGTAACATACTCAACTCAGCTTTCTCCCGGGGGAAAATACAACTTTTGAGTGAAATACTGCGGAATCATGTTAATTCCAATTTACATTTGACATTTCCATCAACATGCTAATGTAGGCTGCAATTTTTCATAACTTTTTTTTTACATCATTCCTTCAAGTTTTTTTTCTTCTCCTTTTTTTGTGAAACAGAACGTACTTACATGTGAGGTAGGTAGCGTGTTTTGTGGATCCAACAGAAACAACATTAGACAGCACTCAGAAAATTGCGGTAATGTTTCTTCATATTTGACGGATTGCAATTTAATAAGTGAAGAGAGTTGGTATATATTTTCTTTTCGTTTTTCTGTTTTATAAAGGATCTATGCTGGGGTGACTCATTGTGAGGGGAGGGTGTTTGAGTGGAAATAGATGATTTATTAGGACAAGGAGTCATTAAGTAGGTTATCAAGACTTTCTTATACTTTGGATTCAATAAATTTTTTTTTGAGTAATTTGGTAAGAGCTTTGTCACTTTGGGAATATTTCGGGGAATGAGATTTTTTCCGAAATAATTAAGAGAGTGTCACAAACTTTCGGAGAGTTGTAGAGGGAAATTGAAATAGGAACAAGGAGTGTACAAAAACTTGTCAAACGAAGTCACACGTCTTGTGGAGTAATCCAAGGTTCTTTGGTCCAAATATGTCGAATCGAAAACTACTTGGTCACTGTCAGTCTTCTGGCAATGGAAAGGAACCATGGGGTCTGTCACCAAAAGGGGCCTTTGAAGCTACACGGCTACGATAAGACCAATAATGTGAACGAAGCTCTTACGATAGTACGTCATTGCCTTGTTTGCCATATTCCAAGGAAGAATGTGCTTCGGCTGTTTTGGGGCCTTGTCCAGCACTCCTAGGGCTACTCTGGACGCAATGCCGAATCTTCGTCCCCTTGATGCCTTACTTTACATGGTTCGTGATCTCTAAGGGATCACAGCTTTCCCACTTATCTATTTCACACTATTGATCAGCTCATGGGTACTCTGTGGTCTCAAAACCATCTCTCGGTTAAAGATATTTGGTCTCTGTCACCATTTGAACTGGAGCATTGAGGAACTTGCAAACACCATTACCATCTTTTTGACTGGTAGCGCACAACTCGGCTCAGCTTATAGGTTCCTTTGAAAATATAGAGAAGCGATTGGTGCGCTCCGTACCCTAGGTCCTTAGCTTCTTAAATGGGAAATCGATTTTACAATTCCTTATATATATATATATATACAATGGCATTAGTTTTGGATCCCATCTAATGGTCTAATAGATATGCCGCCCGACAGTAAAATCCCAAGGCTCAAACATCGTCAACTTTCCGTCGTTTCAGGACTGGTTCAGTTTAGAATCTGAACCAGAAAAGGATTGTTATCGGATCTTCACAGACTATCCCAAAACCAATGTTGGATCTGGCGCTGGTGGCTTTGTGGAGAACGATGGCATACGACTGCACAATTCATTAGGCACATTTGCATCCGTCTTCCAAAGCGGATGCGTATTGTATGCAAATAGCCATAAGCTGCGTTAAGGAGAAGTATTTGTGTCTGCAGCGACATCCAAGCTGTATTTAAGGCTCTACTCAAGCCTCTGGGCATAATTAGAACGAAATTGATAGGTGAGACGTGAGAAGCAGACGATGCCGTTCAGCTTTCAATTTTCTTTTAATTTTGTCTCTCTGGCTCTTTACGGGTCAGTACCTTCATGGTTAGTTAGGGCACAACTTGAAGGTGATTGAAATAAATAAATAAATAGGGCAGCCCAACAAAGCGAGGGCCCAGCGCATTCTCACAACTATGCCTTGTGAGGGAGTGGAGGGAAACCTACATCCCTCTGAAATCGGTTGGAAGACAAAACTCTGTGATTCTTGTTTGGATGCCAGGTCATCATGGCATAACTGGAAATTGCGATGCTAGGATCTCAGACAGTTTTCTCAGGACCTGAACCGTCTATAGGACTGCCAGCGTTCTCAGTGAGGGCTTCAATCAACAGTTGGATCTGTCAGGAGTACAATTGTAGATGGCATTCCTCCATACAATGCAGGCAGACCAAACGTATATGCTCTCTGAAGACGTGAGTAATTAGTTGAAACGACTGTAGAAAACTTGCTGGCGATGCCTCTGGGCTCTTTTTTTTGCCAAGATTTTAAATGTGAATGAATCCTGTGGAGAGGATGATGACACCTCAGAGCCCCTCCTCTGTGAGTGTCGTGTATTTTCTCGAATAAGGTTATAGATACTTGACGACATGGTGAGAGCTGTTAACCTAGCCTCCTTATCATAGCAGCATCTTTTGGCTTTTCTACAAACATCTGGAAATCTATAACAAAAGAAAGTTGCTATCTGACATGAAATGAACCGGTATATAGGTCTGAGAAATGCAGTTAGTATCTTAAAAATCTGCGACAGAGAGAAAAGGGTAATGGTTACGTCAATGATTTAGGTAGTTCAATAAGCCAGTTTGATTAAAGAACTATTAAGTTAAATGAAGTTGTTAGTTCAATAAACGTGTTAGTTCTATGCACTACCTAGTTTAATGAACTAGTAAGTGGTAACTGAACTAGTAAAGGGATAGTGAACTGGTTTGTTTAATGAACTAGTAAGTTCAATGAACTAGCAAGTTCTGAGAACAACCTAGCTCAAAGAAGTAATTAGTAGTAAGTGAACTAGTTTTTCGTTAGTGAACTTGTTAGTTCAACAATCGAGTTTGTTCTTTGAACTACATATTAACTAGTTTGTGGTAAGTGAAGTTGTTACTTTAATGAAGTAACTTTCAATGAACTAGTGGGTTCAATGAATGAGTTAGTTAGTTAGTTTAAACCGTAACTAAGTTCAAGATCCAGATCCGGGCTGAAACGTTTCAAAAAAGAATTCACAAGTCCCCTTGACATCAAAAACACCTCTTCTTCGAATATTCTTAGGTTCTTACACAACCTCGATTTCGAATGAACAACTTTAGACTTGACGTGTTTAAACCTAAGGGAACAGTACAAATGATCTTTTAAGTTGACGTAGTAGAGTAAAGGTGATCTACCTTCGCCCTATTTCGTTTAGAAAAAAAAAAGTTAGTTCAATTAACAAGTCAGTTCTATGAACTACCTAGCTCAATTCACTAGTTAGTGGTTAGTGAACTAATAAATTCAATGAACTAGTTTGTTCAATGAACGAGCTAGCTGCTTAAAATAGCTCAATAAACTAGTTACTTCAATGAATTCGTTACGTCAATAAACTAGTTAGTTCAAGCGGTAAGTTAGTTCAGAGAACTACAAACCTTTCACTAACATATACTCTTTCCCTTCTAAAATTTTTTCTATCTCTCCTAACTTATTCTCAACCGCTTCGTAATCCTGTTCAAAACTGAACGGATACTGTGCGGGAGTACCTAACGAACCCCTACGCTCAAGCAATCTAGCTCCTCTTAGAGATTTTCTCATCTCATCTACGGTGCCTACCTCTAATCCCCTACTCTCCATCTCGTATGCAAGCTCATCTTGCGCTAATCTATAAATATCCATTTTCAAAACAACAACACTAAAAAGTATTCTCAAAAAAATAAAAAATAAAAACTCCCAAAAAAAAAATTAAACTCAATCTTAGAACACTCAAAAAGCACTGTCAAGCTCCAATTGGATGCTTGAACCTTGGAACAAAATTGAAACAAATACAATCAATGTCAATTGACACCAAGAGTAATGTATGTATATGTATATACCAAAAAAAAATTGAAAATCAAAACAGTACGTGTATTGATAGTAAAAATCAAAAAAATATATGTAATAATAATCAAAAACAGAAAAAAATAAAACTTTAATGCGTGTCGTTGTGACAACCGAAAACACCCTGTCAAATTTCCTTCTCGCCAACCGTGCGAGTTATAAAACTATTTATTCTGTGGCCAAGTAAACCACACAAAACAATAACAACTACTGTACAAAATTAAATGTGCACTTCCGTGTGCAACAAATATCACACCAAAACAAAAAACTCAATCAAGTGCCACCCAGACACAGCAGACAATATTTAATATCCTAATGTAAAAATAAAAATTGAAAAAAAACTCACTTGTCTGGTTCTGTGATATACAGACCAATAACAATAACAACAACTCGTTCCTTCAAATTTTCCACACGTTGCCCAATCAATTAAGTATGGGATTCTGCAGCCAATCAATCTTATTTCTTATCGCACTTATTCCACACAATGTACACCTCACCTAGGGAATAATAAAAAAAAACCAAAAGTAAAATATTCACTCACAAGGGAAAATCAAAAGCACACAACACGATTCACTTCCCTAAAAATTAGATTATTAAATCACAGGTAGGTACCAAGTACCAACAGGTTATGTAGGTATGCACAAAATGCACGATGCGATGTGTACAATAAATTGTATGCGAATCACTGTGTGTTTTCCACTAAGATGCCCCACGTTGTGGACGCCAATTTGTTACACTTTTTATTTCGCGAAAACTAAACTTTACGATGAATCGAAACTACTTGTCGCGATTGGATTTTCCGAATCCAATCAATAAAATAAAATAAACGAAATTTATAAACGATCGGAAGAAATGCACAACCGGTGTGCCGCGAGGTAAACAGACGAAATGTCAAACGCGCTGATAAACTAAAAAGTGTAACACTCAGCAGGTAGGCTGCTGACACCACGGCTAAACTCAGCTGGGCTGGATTCGTAAACAAAAAAAGGTAAGCGTAGCGCGATTAAAGACGATCGCGAATAAAATGACCGATTAAATAATTATTACAAGACGAATTAAAATGTATTATTTCTCAGTACAGGGTGTACTAAGAAAAGTGGGCGCCAGGAAATTTTTAGGTGAAATTCCCAAACCAATAATAAAGGCTGAAATGTTAAGAACTGAGTAAAAAATACGAAAGTTAAATTCCCAAAGGGATTTAATGCTATTTATTGTATTTAACTGTTGGGAAAACCGTACAAGAAGTTGGATTAAAAACCCAAATCTTTTCAACAATCAAATGATACAATGGTGGACGGTTAGGTGAACCGTTTAAAAAGTAAACAAACGAAATAACCGAAAGATTGAAACGTTAATTGTTCTTTCCCGAAAAGAACAATTATTAAAACTAAAAAAGGGTCGCGTGTCTCACAATTTTGAGAGTTTTCGATGGCAAAGATCAACCGAATCTTAATTTGACAACACTTGCAAAAACTAATCACTCTACTTATCTTTTCTTTTTCTCCTGCTTTTCTTTCCTCCTTCGAAATTCTCTGTTTTCTGTCGGTCTTACAATTCCTTCTACTCCTGTAATATTAATCCTCTCACTGACTCTAAAACTTTTCTATAAACACTTTTTCGATTGGCAAAACAATATTCTCAACTATTTTCAACTTCCTTAAAATTTCACTTTTCTCTTTAAATCTCTAATTCGCAAGAAAACCACTTGTCGTTAACTAGGTCAACCAAGAAGTGTTTGATCTTGTCAGTTTGTCCTTTCTCGACTTTCAAATTCACGCACACATTCATACAATCAGCCAATCGTGTCTCGAGGTTTTCTGTCACGGCTTTCTAGCACATGCAGCCTTATGGCTGACAAGCACCTCCGTTGTCGAATTCCAGCGAAACCTTTCACTCGCACAATTTTCCAAGCACATTGAACTGAAAAAGTTGTTGGGGGTTTGTTCCCAAAACTTATCCAGCTCATTAGTCGAGATCAGACCCCTCCCATAAAACATGTCGAGAAAAATGAAAGTTCCTGAAAGTTGAAAATAATACATCTGGGCATTTTCCCAGTTACTCTACTATATATTCTACTGAGTCAGGGAAAGGATAAAATTCTCAATGTTACAACTTTTCGAAAATTGAAGAAGGGAGGAAAAGCTAATAAAACCAAAATTGAACTACTTTACCCTATTCGGTGGATCTTTGCGCAGATTTGGGGAAAAGGGAAAACTATTAACGTTTCATTCTTATGATTTGGTTTTACAAAAACAAAAGTTAAATTTAGGGTGTTTACACTTGTAGCACTACGCTGCACAGTGTATTTCATGACGAAGTATGGCTTTCACACGGGCCATTTCAATTGCTCTCATCGGTGATATGTGTATGTATGTGTATAGTGTTGTGTGTGTGATATCCTGCTTTATGTAGTGTGTGTAATGAGGTGTGAATGATGATGAGTGTGAAGATGATATACGTGAATGATGATAATGGGTGGATGATGTTATAAGTGCATGGATGTAAGTATGTGTAAATGATGATGATGTGAATGTCGATAAATGAGAATGATGATGTTAGTGATGTAGTATGACATTCAATTTAAGTAAATGGTGTGCGAGTCTCCAGAGGCTTCTGGCTCGACACACCAAACGCCGACATCAGTTCAGCTCGTCCGCTGATTACGACATGCACCAATGCACCTATTTTGTCATTTGCTCAAAGCTATGTTTCGATCACATTGCTAAGAGCAAACAACGGATAAATGATGGGACGAAGAAATGATAGGGAAGGGTTTGAGGAAAAGAGAGGGATATCGAAATGTAAATAACTAAATGTAAGAATGGTTTTTGTTACGGGAAAATTTACCGTAACAAGTTCAATAGTTGATTAATGAACTACAAAATTTGAAAGATAACCACAACATCCTAGTAGGGCATTTCAACCCACGTGTCCCATGTATCGAACATACGCTTTGCAACTGACTCACTGCCGGCCTAATTTTTGGAGATAACGTTGTAAAACTAATAAAAGCCTGGCCAACAAGTTATACATGTTTCTGTTATCCTTGAAGCTGACTGAATGGCTTTTTTCTGGCAATTTGCACATTACTGTCGATTCCAGTATTCTTGTTCCTTTTATATTATCCTGGCTCATGGAGCTGTTTGAACTTGACACATAAGTACTGGCATCCGAAGTTAGTAATAAAATGTTCAAAGTGTTAGCCCTTTTGGAATCGCACAATATCGTTTGACCTTAGCCGTTCCGAATGGACTTTCAAGTTATAAGCGTCTTGGCACTGTACACTGTACTTTTCTTTCATGTCACAGTACCCCGCAAGCTCCGCCACAATTATTTTGTTTGTCATTGCCCACCGCATATGTGGCCTACTCCGTGGCTCCTTCAAATTACGGAACCTGATTCTATGTATGTATATGAAACTCTTGTTCTCTTACAAAAACACGAATTATTGAAAAAATATAAAAATTATTTTTATCCAAAATTAAACTCTCTTCAAAATAACTGTTGGAATCCCCAAATGGCTACTCACATGAGCACGACCAACAAACGACGAATAAATCAGAAAATGTGATTCCAAGAACCTAGGTTTTTCACAAACTCTCAAACAAATTGATGGAAATACAGTTTATGTATATTAAATAGTCCTTAAAACTTAGTCAAATAAAATAATTGAGTCACCTTTTGAGGTAAGTACACACACACACCCCTAGTTTCGACATATTGTTGTGATGTTTATCTCTCAGGTCTTAGTTGACTCTAATCCTCTTTGTTTTGTCTATTTCAATTTGATGAAGTAAATTTCTTCGGGTCCCCTCAACCTTACATAAAACCCTGCCCCTACTTTCAATCTTTACACACAAAACTGATGCGATCTCCAACATAAAGTGTTTACCGTTGGTTACCATAGTAAAGGCATTTTATCCGATAAACATCTTACACCACCCCCGCCCCGTCCAACTTCTGCTTAAATTGGCAAACATTATTCAATCTGAAAAACGCATATCCTCTCCTATATTCCATTTAAAAAAAAGGTCTACCATAGTTTACCGAAGCGAATTTTCTACGAGATTCATGGCCTACATAACTCACCTGTTTATATTTGCAATGAGCTTTAGCCATATCATCCATTTTGCTTTCCCTGCCAAATATGTACAAAAAACTAGTTCACTCGGCCTCATTTCTCTGTTTTTTTTTTGTGCCTTGTTTTTTATTAATTTATCTTTATTTTTCCTTTCTTTCCAGGTGAGTTGACTTATCTCTCCCAGGCCCAAACAATGATACATGTAAGTTTTGTGTTTGGTGTTCCCTTTTTTGGGTTTTTTTAGGTTTTGTGAAGGAGGTCTGCTGATGTATCCTTCGGAACGATTTATTTTACAACACATTCCTTATCTTGTTTATCACTTGATTCTTTTTGTTGAGATTTTACGATTTTTCGTCTATAAATTTTAACGAAACATGTCTCCTACTTCTTCCTGATTCATAAAGAACAAGAAAACAGGCCCCTTCAGAGGATTTATTCCTCTGAGTGTGTGTGTTTTTTTTTTGTAAGAAAATCCTTGTAGGTTCATTGTTCCTTGTAATGTTATACTCTAATCATATATAGATCATATTTATTGTATACTTATCTGGGCGTTTATATCTTTATTGCCTATTGTTGTTATTTTTGGGGTGCGGGGGAAAACTTTATTCATCACACGTACGCACTAAACAATCGGGGTTAAATTGATACTTTGGGTACGTATCAAATTTCGAATGTTCACTTTGAACCTACTCATCGGTAACCACTAATCATGGTGTCGTATTAAAATTTAAAGTTCAGGAAAAAAAAAAACAGAAGAGGGACAGAGAAGAAGGAGAACTCAAAGCAGAAACAAACGATGGAAAGATTTTTGTGGTCAGCATTTAGAGGAGGTAAATCGATATCTGTTTTTCCTTCTTCTTAAGAAGTCATAAGGGCTAATGGGTTTTAAGCTTTTTTCGTTTTTGTTGTTTGGTCGTCTTGAGTGGTAAATTGTTTGTCATTTTAATTTGAAGAGACCTGACGGATTGAGATTTATGAATGAGAGAAAGAAAAGAGGATCCGTGGTATGAGAGTTGGCTGTCCTGATGAGGGTAATTTTTGTTTAATTAAGGTTAAAGTTAAAGGTTATAAATCTATCCGTTTTAAGATGCGCATACTTAAGTGTGAAGAAGCAGTCAATTTGCTGTTGGATACAAACTTTCCGGGCATAGTTAGTCAAAACATGTCATCAAAGCACTTTAACGATCTCATTTCAAAGGAAAAAATATTATGGGTAATTAACAGCTTCAAACCATGCAAACCCCCAGGATCAGACAACATAACACCTGTTGAGCTTCAGAGATCTCTTAATACTTATTTTGGAAAATCTATTAAGGGGCCGCTTAAAACTGGCTCACATTCCCGCTACTTGGAGGAGGAGTGATGCTTCTTTTTCAAAGGCTGGGGTATGACTCAGGGTGTCCAGGGTCTACGTAAGAAAGCTTCGTAAGACTTGGGTTTCGGCGGTCCAACTTCTCAAAAATGAATACGAGGAACGGCAGGTTTAATTTTAATTAACTCTAAATTTATTACAATATCTTCAGTTTTACAAAAATAACAAGTTTTAACGATCTCTTGAGTAAGGTTTATTTCTGTAGCTGGTCCACGGAACGGCTGATATCGATCGTCACTGGTGTAGTGGCTATGGTTTCTTTGGGGATACGGTTGTATACCACGGCTGTTATTTCCTCTGTTCAGCGGCGGTGATCTCCTAGCTCTGCGTTAGGCAGGGCGCTCTATCGACAATAGCGGATTTCGTAGAAAAGGTCTGCGTTGCGTGAAAGGCAGAGCAATTTATCGGCGGCAGCGGACTTCGAAGAAAGTGCCTGCGTTTACTTAGAGGCAAAACACTCTGACGGCGGCGGTGGACTTCGTAGAAAAGGTCTGCGGTTGCGTACTGCTATGAAAACTCCCTCTGGGGAGACGCAATGCATAACCAAGGAAAATCTAAACGCCCGGCTGGAAACAAGCCACAACGTTTGAATTTCCTCTACGGAGGCGCAAAACCGGCAAAGACCGAGCAAGGAAAGTCCAAACGCCCGTCTGGAAACAAGCCACAACGATTAAATTTCCTGCAAGGACTTTACGGCGATGCAACGTCCACCTAACTAAGGAGAATTCAAACGCCCGGCTGGAAACAAGTCACAACGATTAAATCTCCTTTACGAAAACGCAAAGTCTAAAGGTAAGGAGAATCTACAGTCTACACGCCCGGCTGAGAACAAGCCACAACGCCTAGACTTCCTTCACGGAGACTAAATGTCACAAAGGTATGGAGGATTCAAACGCCCGGCTGAAACAAGCCACAAAGATCAAATTTCCTTTACGGAGACTTTCAAAATAAATTCTATCTGCCCGGCTGAGAACAAGCCACTACACATAGAAACCTATAAAATCTTTTTCTGATTTATGGTGATTAATTCACCTCTATTCATTGACTTTGCCACTAAAACCGAATGTGAGCTGTAACCGGTCAGTGACAATTTTGCATAGAAAAAATTGGATGGGTATTGCCAACGTATTTCCCAATAAGGAAATGCACATGAAGTGATAAGAAACGGAGAAGTAATCAATGTTTGGCCTTGGAGTAGGCATTCACTTTGTAATTTAATTGCGTGCGGGGGATTCCAATAGAAATAAGTACTGCACTGTTTTGGTGCAGCATTTTGGGAAGAGGTAGGAAAAAGAAATTGTGACGCTGCGTCACAAAGTTAAGGTAGTATTTATACCAAAAAATGAACAATATTCTCAAACTAACTCTAAAGATCTCCGACACATCAGTTTATCTTTTTTTATGCTTAAAACACTAGAGAAGTTGATTGATACCCACTTACGAAATACGCTTGAGAAGTCACTTCTTTCTCAAGCCCAACACGTGTATTGCAAGGGTAAATCAATTGAAACGGCTTTACAACCGCTAGTCCGTCCAATAGGTTAGGTTAAGTTAGGTTGAATGGAGGGTGCAGCCACAAGTGACAGCACCTCACTCGGATCTCAATGATCCATTGTGCTTCTCGGGATAACAGAGGATGAGGAGGTGGAGCGATTCGAGAGGTAGAAGGTTGGGCTGGTGGTTGGTTTATTGGGGTAGGGAACCCCCACTGAATCATTTGGAGCCCTGAGCAAATTTCAAGACGTTGCTCAATTAGAGGTTAGAGATGTCGCCCAATTCGTCGAAGAAGTATTCTCCGAGGGTTTTTTCTTAGTGTGGGCCAAGCTAGGACACTCACAGAGGAAGTGGAATGATCCTTCCTCTGCCTCTTCATCTTGGCATCCTCTACATAAGTCGGATGTGTTAATGCCCATTCTCAGCATGTGGGTACCCAAAGAATTGTGCCCGTGAGAATGCCAATCAACAGAGAGAGCTGAGGCCTGCTAAGCTGGAGTAGAAATTCTGATTTTTTTTTTTTTGGAAATATCTGGCTAAAGGTTTCTGGAGACTCGGCATGTTTCTAAAGATGACCACCTGCCATTGGCGGTTTTTAATAGTTTATGTTTTTTTTGTTCTAGTGGCTTTATAGAGCTGAAGTGTTCGTTTGGCTGGATTCGAGTGCTGACCCGATTTTATTCAGCTTATCCACCATTTCATTACCGATTATGTCACAATGTCAGGGTTAAGATAACTGCGACAGCTGTCACCAAATCTGGATTTTGTGATAATGGATGAGATAGCTCTTATGACCGCTTGACTATCTATGAAGAAGTCAATATTTTTGTTGATCAAGTTTTGCGTAGCCAGATGTTTAGCGGCTTCACACACTGCAAGTACTTCTGCTTGGAAGAAGACACTGCTTGGAGCTTTATTGATCTATTCATAGTATGGTAATCTGAGAAGATACCGAACCCTACTTCTTCGTCCGTTTTGGAACCATCTGTGAAGACGGAAATGTGATTTTCTTTTATAACCCTGTTTTCCTCCGAGCTTTCTCTTGTCGAAAAGACTGTAAGGGCCACTGGGAAGGCGGGGGAGGGGGGTATAGTCTGTTTGAATGTATGTATGGTTCACGATTGTTCTATGGCCTGATATGCCTGTTTCCAATTGTTGCATTGTTTGAGTCGCAGTGCGGTTTTGGCCACCATCTCCTCAGTAAAAAGATCTAGGGGGGCTAGTAGTCCGTACAATAGAATATTCGCTGCATTATAGGGAGCTCACTATTGTTGCTTTCCTAGACATCGAAGGCGCCCTTAACAACATCTGCGATCTCCCGAGCACTTACAACTCTTAAGAATGGATCCCTCACTCGGTGAGTTGATAGAAAAACTCCTGGAATGTCGAATCATAAAGAGAGTCCTCTCTCCTCTTCTTTGTAATTTGGTGGCATTAACGGCACACAACTAACTTTCCACAATGAAGCAAAATACTTGGGCCTAGTTTTCCATTCCATTCAGAACAGATTGAGAGGACTAATCATTCTTGGAAAACGAATACGTCCATTTTTATACGGACGACGCGACGGTTCAAAAACAAATGAAGGAGTTGGTTGTGGTGTCTATTTAGACAAAATGAAAGTCTCGCTTAGTCTTCCAGATCATTAGCGAAGCTCTGTCTTGGCTCAGAGAAAACATGATATCGAAAAAGGATAAGATAAGACATGCCGCAAGGCTAGGACTCATTTTAAACGATTTTTGCAGAAGCTGTATGGATGAGGAGGAGGAGGAGGAAACTACTTCCCATCTTATCTATTCATGCCCATCAGATTTAGTTTGCAAACGTAAGATACACCTAGGTTCATGGTTCTTTGATGTGATCTTACTCACATCGACGCCCTACGTCTCTCCCCCTTCATTGTAAGCTCGAAATGGTTCCATTAGGATGTGGTATCACAATGGGCCCACGGGCCTAAGTGTTAGCCGAATTGACAGCCATTTTGACCTAACCTAACCGAAGATGCATACTCTCAAAAAAAAAAAAAACTCATCGGATATCGTTTGCTAAGTGAAATATTGATGTTGAAAGATAATTGCAAATTTATCCACTCCGCAAAGTATGCTGTTTCTGTTGGTAAATTGGTGTCTTGACAATATATTGAGTTGCTTTTCGGAGTGTAAATTTTATTTGTTTACTTAGCCTCGGAGATAAAATGCGCCACGTCAGAAATGGTGATTTTTCATCCTTAATTGTTGTCCGATTCAAGCTGCTCTAAGGGTCGATAAGTAGCACTCTTCGGGCTTTTTAAACCTTTCGGTTTAGGACCATCCGGTGGTGGTCTCCCTGGTGTTTTTTTGGACACCTCAGTCTTTGCTAATATGGTTTTCTTTTTTGCTTCTTCTTTTGTGACTCTACCTCTGGGTTCTGCCAAGGGTAAGGTCTTGGCTTCCATTTTTTCTAATGAATTTCCGAGCCCAACTAAGGAGTTTCCAATCATGGAGGTGTCAACTTTGCCGAATATACGTAGGTACGGTCCTTCTCGAGCATGTTTTGGCCTGGGTCTTGGACATCTTCCTTATTTTGTACCCTCGGATTAGAGCCTTTATCTTTAGCCGGCTCTGATGAACGATGGCCTTTGGTTGGGGCCTTATCCACACAGACTTTGGGATGAGCGCTTTTTTTCTGGACCCTTGTTTGGAGTTGAGGTCACTTTGGCCAAATTTTCATTTTTCGCCAGGAATCCGCCTCTTTTGTCCTCTGGCCGCCTTGGGTCAGGATTTTTAGCCACAGTGACATCCGCGATAGAGTCGTTAAAACTGGCGAAAGATTGATAGTCGTCTTCCTCAAGGATGCGATGTTCCTCTTCCGACGTTATCTCTCGGTTCCTCCATCTCCATCATCGGAGTCGGTGAAATCCATTAGATTCTCCGAGAGTCCCTCATTGGTTTGAGTGGCTTTCCTGCTGCAGCCAGGAATGCAATCTTCTGCATTTTCTATCTTTTCGTTCTTTATTGTCTCTGGCGACTTATCTTCTTTCGAAGCCAAGCCATCGCCGACAACCGTGACTACTGCCGACTTTTGAGCGTATATCCTCCCCGCTCGAGTTTTTTCTTCTTTGTTTTCTCTTTCCATTTTTTTTTTTTTAAATAGGCATCTTTGTTTTGAGGTTTACTTGGTTGTTTGACTCTGCAACTGGTTTGCTAGAGTGTCGAAACGTAACCTCGCCCACCACGTCAAGGTGAAACCTCGCACTCCTCAGGTTAGTGCGTGGAATGTTAAGCTGTTGTTTCGTTGTTTGATGACGAGTTGATGTTGGTGGATTTAGTTTCACAGTCTCGACTGCGCTGCATTCTCGTCCAAAAGTTTTTTTTTTTGAAAAACTGCACGGCATTCACTTTGTTTCCGGGACGAAAATCAACCAGATCTTAGGTTCCGTGACGTTTAAGACGACTGAACTGTGATTAAACAATGTTTAAAACCCTGAAGGTTCCCAAAATTTGTAAGGCGATCAATCGCTGAAAGTGAAGCTACATGAAACAATCTTTTGGCGATATAATGGACGACAGATGATTGTACGATAATCCTCCAAAAAGTTACAGAATCTTTGTCCAGAGAGCTTTTCGATTTGAATAACCATTCAGAGGTTGAATGCATTTTTGGCAATATTTACAATGTTGGTCTGGAGATCCTTGGAAATCCGCAAAAAGACCAAAAGAAAGAAGTCAGCTGCATAACTAAGTAAATTGGTCCGTTCTCAGAGGTTTTTTCGTGCATCAAAAACTGTCGAGGATGATTTTTACGTCATATTAATTACACTACTCATGTGTTTTATTTCGTGAGGAAGAAAAACCCAACTGATCCTTTTGAAATAAATTTTTTTTTTCAAGTCTATATCACCCCACTAAATCGTGTCTAACTCTTTCAAAGAAGAACTTCCGCACGCACAGCAGGCAGCACATACCAAAGAGTAATAAAAAGTCAAAGAACAAATTACGTACATACCCCAAAAAGCCCACATGTTTATTGAGATTAATAGACCCCAACGCAAAACTCTCTCGACATCAATAAAAATATAAATCGTTTTACCGCAACCAAAACTAGCAATAGTCGAAGTTCGTTTACGCACAACTTTTCCTATAAATTAATCCCTAATGGTACGTGAAAGCCATCCGACGCAGTCCGGAATGTGTTCTGTTCCCCATGCCACGGAATGGAACCCCAAATGAAACATCTGCTCCAAACAAATCTTGATATATTTTCACCCTCAAAAGATAAACCAATATGCGACCCGACCCCGAAGCCTTTGAAAACTACTTTCACCCTTGTTGTATGAGCATACAAAGAATCGAGTTAATAACCATCAGAGAGATCGTTATAAAAAAAGAAAAAGAAACGGTATCACATTTTGAGCGGATTTCCTAAAAACCATGAACCAAAGTAATCGACTTTTATCTTCTAGGTCGATAAGACCCAATCACTTGACCCACAATCGACTCACTTTATTGAACTCTTGATTGTTCCTATGGACGGGAAAAAAAATGTAATAATAAAAAAGATGAGCAAAAAGAAGACGATAACATCATCGTCATCCCTTTATTCCGCATATCCATGGCCATGGATAATTGAGTCCCAGTTCTCATTCAGAACCTTCGCATCATTACGTTTTACCACTCGACGATGCCGACGAATATGGCAGCAACGAAGGTATCGGAACCTACTTTAAAGTTTCTGAAACTATTAAGGTCAGTCCCAAACTCAAACACATTCTACTTTTACAGTCTAATTGAATCTGATCCCCAATTACATCGCCTTATACTCCTGCACACCCACAACCATACCCACTCATCCATTTGTCGAGCGAAGAAACAGGGCTCTACGGTCCTCCGACGGACGGACGGTGGTCCATTAAAGTTCATATCCTTTTCTTGCAATGTCTGCGCCATCTATCAATTACCCTTGGAGAAAAGGTTAATTAAGCAAGAGGGAATAATAAATTAATAGCCTAGTCGGTTGTTATGGAGTCCATACCTGATGAAGAACAAGTTCATTTTATACTCTCATTGCGCTATTGGTTCCCCCAACGCCCGAACCAGGCCAAACTATAACTAACAAAGGCTTTCAACGTGCTCTCGCTCCTTAAGGATTCACTTCGTTCGTCTTTGTTCTTGAAGAAGGGTTGGGTTCTTCTTATTCGTCGTTTCGATGGAAACAATTTTTGAATTACATATTAATGGGTACAAATGTGTTGCTGGCACGTTTTTATATTTTTTTCTTTTCACTTAGTTTTTTGTGTTTTGGAATCCTTTTTGTTCTCCGTGTTGCTGACGTTCATCGTCCTCCGAGTTCCGGTTACAATAGTTCTTTTTACTCGTGATTACTAAAATTTTAATGGAAGCTCCTCGCTCTATAAGTAGGTTGTAACTCTCTAAAATATTAAATCCGCTCGTGTTCCCTTTCTGTCCCGATTTTGAGAGATCCTTGGCACATAGCGAGGTGATAGATACTTTCCTTCGATGAGATTCACTTATATTCGAGTGCGGGCGGGGGGGTTTGAGTGAGTGAGTGGAACTTAATAAACTTTCGATATGGAAAAAAAAGAAAAGAAAATTCCAAAGAACAAGAATTCAATGCAATTGCGAGATGAATAATTTAACAGCGCGCAAGCAATTTAAAGTGGGAGTTTCTTTCTTCTAAAAATTCCACGCAGGATTATTCCTGACTGTGGTGTGTTGTATGTGCTTGAAAAAACAAGTAAAAAAAGGAGGAGAGGAAAATAAAAATGGGAACGTCTCGCGTGCAATAAGTTTATGTCAGTTGAATAGATTACGGTTGATGTAAATTCTCGAGTAGTATTTGCAGTGGAAATTACTATTCTCTGGAAAGGGATTGTTCTTTTATTTAAGTCCTCATTTTCAATCGTCCGTTTTGATATGTTTCCTCAAGAGGAGCGCGAATTAAACTTTACCAAGGAATGTAATAGAGGTGGACTGGACATGTTGATAAATTTTTAAAAGCTTGCGACTGATTGGAGAGTCAGTTCAGGCATTTCGGTCGATATGTTTGACTACGCCTTTGCGGCGTTAGTTGCATGTTTCTTTCTGTTCACCAACTTACGGTTATAGCGATATTTTGTTGGGAAAGTAACGAACAAAGATTTCTTTTTGATCTGGATTTAAAGAAAGATGTTATTTTTGTTAAAGCTTAAAGCTAAGAGAAGGGGCCTTAAATAGCAGCCCTGTGGTATGCGGGAAGAAGTCGTACTTTACAAAGCAAGTCGTCATTCATTAGGGGCGTGTATAGTTTGAATGTTCTTCTTCCTTTAGGGCCCTTCAAGTGATTTCGAAGCAACTCAAGTTGATAGTTTTTTGATGATCCTGAAGTTCGTCTTATGTCATTTGACTTTTAAACAAATGCCTCTTGGCATTTGGACGTATAGACGCAACCAATTAGCAGAAACGGTGGCCAACAAATGCCTGAACCACAATCACGCTTCGGCTTCGACCACGTTACATGTGAGTTTGTAATGTTTGCTTTGAATTGACATTATGATTTCGTTTTTGGTTTTATCTGTCAAATCGAGAAAAGATCGCTGTGTTGGAGTCACGTTATGCTGTCCTGTACACAAACCAGGTAACACCGAAGTCAAAGCGATATTGCGATAGGAAGTTCCTTTTTTCTATGACTGAATTCCAAGCGAAACCGCATAAAAATAAATAAAGTTGCGCCACAGAGCGAGTAGCTTCGGGGCCTAGCGCATTTCTTTAAACCATTGCCTTGTGAGGAAATGGAGGGGCCTACAATTTTCTGTAAAATTGAACGAAGGGCAAGTCGAGAAAACATTTTTCAAACGAAACCGACGCTAAAGCCTCGGTGTGAATTTCAAGTATCTTTCAGTCACTCAAATCGTTTGTGAAGAATGTTCGTTGTGTGTATTACCTACTTTGCCTTGACATCTGTACCATCCAATTTAGGATGAAAAGAAAGTGGTATTTATCGAAGAAAAACGTCGGCCCGTTCTCCTTCTTCTCAGTGAGCCTCGGTCGGACTGGCATTGTCTCAACTCCGGTTAAGGTGATCGAACTTAAGTTGTTGCATCAAAGGACTCTGGGTCCATTTTCCATACTCAAAAAAATATCTAAAATATCTAAAATGTCGAAATTTTGCTGAATTTAGAAACATGGAGCCACTGTTGCTTTTTCCGCACGAAATTAGTTCGCCGCTAAAAGCTATATTAAACGTACACAAGATATCCTATCCAGCAGATGTTGCATAGCGTAGAGTGTTGGAATTTTCAAAGGAAGTTTCGTCATTGTATCTTTTCACTCCCTCGAGATTCGCTTCAATTTATTTGACATTCTGTACATTGAGTACAATGACATGTCTAATTTTTTAGACAGACAACTGGTTTTTGCTTGCCGATGTGGCACATCTTTCAAAAACAAGAGGTCCTACATGGTTTCCTTGTGGTACAACAGAATGTGGCTTTCCTTATTTGCTAGGGCAGCCTCTGACATCTATAAACTGAGTGCAAAGTTTTGTCTAATTTCTTAGTTTAAAAAAATGGTTTCTACTTTCTGGTATGATACATTGTACAAAAATATGAGGTCCTATATAGTTTCCCTGTGGTACAACAAAATCTGGCCTCTATAGAAGCTGGCGGCATTGTATACATTGAATACAATGTTTTGTCTATTTCAGACAGAAAAACTGGTTTCTGTTTGGTGATATGACAAGTTGTGCAAAAACAAAAGGGCCTAGATGGCTTCCCTGTGGTACACGATACTTTAAAAGCAGAAGGTCATACTTTCGGAAAGCGTTCACTTTGAATTGTCATCGACCACTTCTATCCTACAATTTTGGCTACGCTTTCAAGATTCTGTGATTGGTAGTCCAACATCATTTAGTCTTGGCGTCACTGACAATTACCAAGTGAACATTACAAACTAGGGGGAAGTGAAGTTGAAGGATATATTTTATGTACAAGAAACTCCCTCACTCACACTTAGAGGAAAAAAATGGAAAAACGTTTTTCGAGGCAGCTTATTGTCTGCCTTGAAAAAGCTCTTCGTTGAGTATATGACCTGTTTCGGAAAAATAGGTATTTACAGAAGTGTAGCCTGTTTCGGGAAAGATTGAGACTTTCATTGGAAAGGATAATTTATGGATATCAATAGACAATAATAGAGGTTGTCATTTGAAGTGCAATCTGTCGGGTTATAACAATCTGTCGGGTTGTAACTTGTACCACGGAATACATCCGGCATTTGATTGTAAAGTGCCTCGCTAGATTTTTTTTCTTTGTAGTTGTTGAACTTGTCTCTTCAAAGAATTTTGCCACATCTCTCGTTAAATGAGGTTGTCATATTAAATTGTGATTATTTAGAGAAAGAGGATGAGTATATCGTGCCTTATTACTTATTTGAGAAGGCTGATACTTGAGTTTAACCTTACTCAGGAAGATAGGCTTGCATTAAAGTGAACCATGTCTCGTTGAAAGAGGTTGTCTGATTGAAAAAGGTTTTCTTTTGGGATGTAATCCACATAATATTTTTTAGCTCAGATGCGGACTAAATGAGTTTTACTTGTCAACTGACAATATCTAGAAAAAGTAGTTAGTCACATGAGTGTAGCCTATATCGTAAAAAAAGAAGCTATCGTTGAAACGGATACGAAATGGATACGGAATGCATATGACGCGTCAGCAATTAGAGGCTGTCATTTGAAGTACAATCTGCCCACTCAAAAAGGGTATATCGAGTGCAACTTGTATCAGAACATCTGGCATTTGATTGGAACGTGCTTCATCAGATATTTTCAACAGCCTGTTCTTACAAAAAATTTGTCATTCAAGTCACATTTTTCTCGTTAAATGAGGTTGTCATGTCGAATTTTAATCATTTCGAGCAAAAAGAATGAGTACATTGTGCCTTATTACTCGTTTGAAGAGCCTCTTGCTGAAGTATGACCTATCCCCAATCATCATCAATCAATTCATCAAGGTGAACCATGACTCATCGAAAGAGGTTGTCAAGTCTGTCTCGCGAAACAGACATTTAAGTGCACCACCCCTTATAAGCCTTTCAGCAGTTTTTTTACGTGTCCTTTCTCATTAGGAGAGAATGTTGGTGAAGTTTAATACGTTTCGTTAAAAGAGGTTGTCATACCAGAAGTTGTATAAAAAAAGCCTATCGATAGATTGAAACATTCCTCTTTTTAAAATCATTCTTACTGAAGTTGAAGCTTCCTCAATAAGAAAAGATTTGAGTAAATGAACCATGTCTCGCTGAAAGAGGTTGTCAATTTTATTTCACGTAACAGACATTGAAGTGCACGGCCTCTTACTAGCCTTTCAGGAGTTTCTCATGAAGGTGTGAGCTATCTTATTGAGAGAGGTTTTTGTTGAAGTTGAATAAATTTCGTTAAAAGAGGTTGTCATTTCTTTGAAATGAACCATGTCTAGTTGAAAGAGGTTGTCAAGGCTGTCTCGCAAAACAGGCATTGGAGCGCACTGCCCCTAAGTAGCCTTTCTAAAGAAAGTTTGCCTTATCTCATTAAAAGAGGTTGTTGTGTTGTTGAAGTTAAACACGTTTCGTTAAAAGACGTTGTCTTGTAGGAAGCTATCGAGAGAGAGGCCAATCAATAGATTGGAACATGCTTCATTACTTGTTGAAAGTCATTCTTACCGGACTTTGACTTTCTTCATTGAAAAGGTTTTTTTTTAAAGCGCACAGGAAGGGGTTGTTATATGAATGTTGCCTGCCTGATTACAACCAGCCAAAACTTTTAACTCCTTTCTCCTTTGTGACTTTAAAACAGAAAACTCACAACAACATGACAACAATAAAAGTCATTCATCAATCTGTAGCAAAGGGCATGTGAACGAAATTCTTCGTTTGAGCATTTGTAAAAATCACGATTTTTTGTCGGGTCCCTGCAGGTTGCACAACTTTTGGTATCTAGCAAAACTTACAGTTGCCTTATCTTTGTCCCGAAGCTATAGAACCAGCGAAACAAATTGGTGGCAAATATTCTTCTTTTGCCACCAGCCACGAAAGTTAGTACGCTTTTGTGATATTTCATCAATCCAACATCGTCGAGCACGCTTAGGTTCGCACAAGACCCTATTTGGAACCAATTTGAAGACTCCCACTCCACGACTGTAAACCTCCAAAATTTATCTTCACATTTTTCATCTTTTGGGTCCCTTGTATTTTTTTTCTGTTGAAACTGAGGCCGAGATTGTAACAAACTCCAATAAGTCTTCTATTGACCTTAAACGAATGGTGGGATGCCTCACGGTTGAGTTCTTGGATCGATACTTTTTTCTTAAGCAATTTCTTTCAGTCGAAAGCAGTTTAGGTAAAAAACGAATTAAGCTTAGAGTTTGGCGCCTTGAAATTTTGGCCCCACTTTCTACATTTCTTGCTCAATCTCTTTGTTAGAACTTTAATGTTCAGAGCCTGAATTACACATAACGATACTCTTAAAAATACTTCTCTTTATCGTTACGTTGCGATAACGTTTTACAATAATTGCCATGACTTGCGACTGCTTTTGGCGTTTGTTTTGTTATCACTCTGACGCATTTTCATGCATCCATCCTCGTAATTCATAATCGGTCTATGTCGTTGTCATCGTTATGGGCTTCGTTTTTTTTCTCGCGTTTCGTAATTCGTATAACGGTCTTAGTGCCATCTGTTCCATAGTTTGTTGCCCGCTTACAATTTGTCAAAATCCTTAAATAAAAAAACAACTTTGCCCTCAGTTTCTGTTGGTGGCTTTATAAAGGTTCGTAGAGAAGGCTTCGTTAATGGTTAGCTGTTCTATGCCTAGAGGGCAAGTTTCGTAATCCTGTGTACATACCCACTTCTCAAATTCGCGATTTTTTTTTTTTTTAATTTGTGTAGTTCCGAAGCAACGACCCAATTAAATTTACTACGGTTCGTTCCTTAATTGATGTTTAACCTTTTCATTTCAGGGAGGCGCTTTATTTTTCAAAATTGTCAGTAACAAGGAAGCCAGTTGATTAGATTTTGCCAATACAAAATCAAGACTTTCTCGCTCGCAAGTTGTGTTAATTATTATCGACTTCGTTAAGGTAAATTGCTTCAATTGGGTACAATTCTGCCCTGTTGCGTCCACCCCTGTCTGGCAATCGCCACTTAGAGACTCTTGTTCGAGTTGCCTTTGCGTTACATCCAATACACAGATCTTTATCGTTTTCAACCTACACACCACCCACACCACCGCCCAATGTGCTAATGATGAATCTTGGAGAGTATCCTTATTTTCCTATTGCTATATTCATTTTCACTTAATGAATTCATTTGAATTGATTTAATTTTCTCCTTGCTCGTGGGTTCCGCTCAACCCGTCTATAGCTTAAACTCAATACCGGCAACCACCGACCGACCGCCTCCTCTCCCTTCTTTCTCATCGACACCTTAGCTAAGTTTTGTAAATGATTTCCATGAAAACAAGTGCAATGAATGGGAAAAAAGTGTAGAGTGAGCTGAGAACGGAATCAGAAAGGATCTCGTAATCTTGACGATAATCATTCTTACTTTGTTGTTATTGGAAAACTTGGACTGGAGCTGGAGTTGAAAGGCTTCACTGAGGAAGTGACGAACGGGGTGTTTTGTTATTATTACTATTTTTTCTTCGAATTGCGGTGGATACAAATGTTTTGGGGATTAATCGAACACAATTTATAACAAAACGATGCTTGGTAGCAGTTTTCGGTGTCGTAGTCGTCGTCATCGTCATCGTCATCATCATCGTCGTCGTCCTCTTTACCGAATCGTTGTACAATTGTCGTTTCATGGTGCTCAATCGAGAATAATAGCACTTGGAACACCGTTATACGGCTCATTCATTGGAATATTGATTTTGATTTTATTGTCAAGTGGGGAAGGAATGACAAAAAAGGTTTTTCTCATTTTCCTCTCTCTGGCCAGGATTTAAAGGGAACTTTCTCAAATTTGCATTCTGATTGCTTATTTTTTTTTTCCTTCTTCCTTTGTTTTACTTTTTGTATTTCGCCTTTTTAATTACAGAGAGCCTTGCTTTTTTTCTTAATGAGGATGGCAAAGGGAGAGCGGGTCTTTTGCAATCAAATTTGGCTTCGGAACTGTGTTTATACTATTGGGATTTTTTTAAACGGCCATGGCGTTTGATATTGCCTATTTAATTTGGTAAAGCTTTTGGTTTGTCACTGGAAATTCGAATTGATCCAAATTGAGCATTAGGGTTATGAGGTAGGTGGGTATGGAGTAGCAGGTAATTCAAAGCCTTTAACGCTTGTTTCTTAGATCACTTTGTGCAATTGGAAATGTAATTGAAAATCAATTCTCTTGGCTTTTTCGATCAACGAGTAATGCCGTGATTAATCTTGTCAATCGATTTGAAGAGATTAAGTAAGGTTACGGTATTCTGAAATTGATTTCGTGTCCTTGTCGACGCAAACAGAGCCATAAATCCTACATAGGACTACAGCATGGGGAGCTGTGAGGGTCCAATGCTTCTGCAATATGTAAGTGGACCAGGATAATTAGTGTTTTGCAGACTATCCTTTTGGTTCGCCTCAATGTTGATTGCTTATAAAGCCCAAAGATACAGGGACTAGCAAGAGCTTTGGCTTGGTTATGGTGCTGGTGCTGTGTTCTGGGTTAACAGGTGACGAGGTTCTGAGGTGGGACTCGAGATTTTTTCATGAAAATATTCGTCATATCAGATCTGATGACTGGTGTGTGTCTTAACCATCATTACGATGTCATCAGCAAGCAACTAGATAGTCCCCCATGTACCGAATTCGTTGTTGCTAACTGGTTCCCTTTTCAGGCACAATATTGAAACAGCATCATAGCTGTGGATCAGGTTGTCTTGCAATATCAA
This sequence comes from Melanostoma mellinum, assembly GCA_914767635.1. NCBI lineage: Eukaryota > Metazoa > Arthropoda > Insecta > Diptera > Syrphidae > Melanostoma > Melanostoma mellinum. The sequence continues at coordinate 183,996,434 of OU612060.1, forward strand.
ACACTTAATGTGTATCAGCTAAACAGGTGGTTTGAAGTTGGACGTATAGCGATAAAATTCTGCCCTGTTTACACTATCGTGCTCTTTTTAAGTTGAGAAAGAATCTTCCAGTTTTGATAGATCAGCGAACATTGTACAATATCCTCGTCTTGAAACGTATCTATTTAACTGTTAGCCTAGATTTTGAACGAATTGCGAAGAATTTCTGCTCTGTTTACACTATCGTGCTTTATTCAACCTTCTAGAGGTGCCATAGGTTTAAATGGACAATCTTCCGATATTGACAAAGAAGCGAATATTTTACATTCCCTTGCGACGTATCATTCAAGAAGGTGATATAAAGTCGAACAAACATAGACTGAGTCTTACCCTATTCACATTATCGTGCTTGTTCTTTTTTTCAACAAATTTTTCCAATTCTGTCGCGACAACGAATATTCTACAACATCATCCCCTAAAGGCGTATCAGCCTAGCATGTAGTCTAACTTTGCGCGAACTGCGACGAACTTTACCTTGTTTACACTATCGTGCTTGTCAAAACTTTCTAGTGGTGCCGGTTTAAGTAGAAACTCTTCCAGTTTTGACGGACCAACGATTATCCTACAATTTCATCCCCTTGTATCAGCTTAACGAGTATTCTTAAGTTTGACGAATCGCGATAAAATTCTACTAAGCTTACGCTATCGTGCTTGTTTTTACCTTCTGGAGGTGTCTAAAAACTAGGTGGGCTTAAAATTCTTCCCATTTCTGCAAACCAGCGAGCTATATACAATGTAATTCCCTTAAGACGTATTTTGTTTGAAATTATTCTAAGATTTTAGGATCTGCGATTAAATTTTACAATGTTTACACCATCGTGCCGTGCTTGTCTTAACCTGGTGGTGAAAATTTTCGCAGGTGGAAAGTTTCGGCTTAATCCTATGACAGTTAAGTCGATACTCTTTCAATGTTGACTAACCAGCTAATATTCCACAATGTCATCTTTTTAAGAAATATAAACTTAGCAGAAACTCTGAAGTTTGATGAACTGCGATAAAATTTTGACCTGTTTACACTATCGTGATTGTCTTGACCGTAGAAAAAGGGGGTAATCATGAATATTAAGCAGGTAGTGAAAAGTTGGATCCCTTTAAAATTCTACCCTGTTTACACTATCGTGCTTGAATTCGATTAACAGCTAGTGTGGTCGATATTAAACGCTTGAGATGCAGTGTTAGGTCTTTGGTTAATCTAAAACTTCATTGTAAATGACCATATAGATTGCTAGCAAGCGTTTTGAAACGTTCACTTTATTCGCTGGAGAGTGGTAGTGTTGAACAGATTATCTCCTTTTGTAGATTACATAGTGTAGTTAGTCTTTGGATTACATTCGGCAGTCATATTTTCCTCCAACCATATTTTGCAATTGAGTTGGGTTTGTGACAGGTAATGGACTTCGTTTTTGAAAACTTCCCCTAGTAACCCATCGGCTGTTCGAGGACCGACCTGGTAGCAACTTGATTGTTTGGTATCGGTCGTTCATTTACAGCATTGTGGGTGTCAGCCTTTTAAAGCAACTGACTGAAGTAGTCGTTCCCAACTACACGCATCGACTGTGTATTCTCAAAAACATCTTTTCAGATACTCGGCACCTTTTTTCAGCAGTGCTGCTTGTTGTTCAACGTACTGATTATGGGAAGCTCTAGTTTTATTGCTTATTAGTTAAGACTAGTAAACGATGCGGCTTACATTCGATGTTAAACTTGGTGTTTCTTAGAAAGAGACTATTTTCGGAAGTAGAATCATTTTTCGGGTTCATATCAACGATAGTCGGCCCTATCGAGGTAACCGTCGGAGCGGAATTCCCTCCAAGTAGTTATTAATGCAAGCTTCCAGACGTATGTAGTGGACACAGGCAGTAGCAGAAGTTTTAGATTGTTGAGCTTCTACGGTTTCTTCTTTGGAAGATCCTAGTTTCGCAGCATCTTGGAATTGGAAGTGATTCCAATTTATGTTGGTCCAAGAAATATCCATTATACTAAAGAAGTGCCTTTTGTCGATGGTAAATAATCAATTTGGTTTCTAGACTCTAATGTCTCTTGAGACTTCCTTGTGCTCTTTTGGAAGTACTAACAACAACAAAGCTTGGCTCTATCTGGAGCCCACGCATTTCAAAGACTTGCATTTGTTTTCTTTTTTCAAACGTAAGATTGTTTTTTGAAGCAGTGCTCTTCCCTCTGTAAAAGCATATAACAGTGAAAAAAAACATTGGTTGTTTCTGAGATTCGAGCCTCGAACTCCTACGCAATGAGTAGACATACTGATCTTAACTCAACGGGCTTATTCTTTTTGAAGTCTTATCCTTGTTTACCAACATAGATAGATAGATAGATAGATAGATAGATTGTTTTATTCATTCCTTAAAAAAAAGTTACATTTACATTAGCGCTTTATAAAATTGAATAACTTAGAGCATGGCATTACTGCCGTCTGCCCGAGTGACTGTTCTCTAATTTTTTGATTTATTACATTGTTTTCTTTCCTGATAATTCATAATAATTGTTGGTTTATACATACTAAAATTTGTGGAAATATTTAAATTTAAATCCAGTATTTTTACATATTTTAGTTTAAATAAAATTTATTTGATTTTTATAATGACTTTTAGTTTAGTTAAAACGAAATATTTTTTTTTTTTTTGACTTTTAGTTTAGTTAAAACAGAACAAATACGTGTATTTTGGGTACACAATAAAAAGGAATTACAAAGAGCTTTATGATTACAGCTTTTAGTTTAATGAATGACTTTTAGTTTAGCTAAAACGAAACAAATAATTTTTTTTTTTTACTTATTTTTTTTGGTAATTCTATTTTCGATTCTGAGAGCAAAGCGCTTTATTTTGAGTTTAAAAGTTTTCATACATAATTTTGCTTCTGTAAGACATCGCTTCAGTGGTGAATTTGAATAGCCGAACCCAGTCTTCTCCATTTAGACAACATGACCTTCCCTGCAAAATTAGTGAACGACTTTGTTTCACATTTGACCAATCAAAGATGTCCTCCTTAAGATTTTGCTTAAAAATAATGAATAATGGCACATTGATCGTAAGTTTAATCAAGGAGCTTGTTTAAAATTTTCCTAAACACCGTCGTTTTTCTCTTTTGTTAGAAATCGGTAGCTATTAAGGCGTTGCTAATAAAACTTGGCTTTAGTGTGCATGGGCATCTTCGCCATTCTGCAAGTGATCTTGCAAAAGTTCTAAGAATCTTAAAGATTTTTTTGGGCTGCCTGTGTCGTCACCTGCAAAAATGCACTCAAAAAACCACTGCAGATAAGATTTGGCGGCCATTTTGTTATTTTGTTATGGATGCTTTCAAATGATCGCGATGGGCAATAACTGGGTATATACGCAAACTTTAACTTGGTCCGAATATGGAGTAGACGAATTGTGGATTCAAAACACTACTTGCCACTCATCGAACGTTACGGTGGACATTGCGGTCATCGACACTTCTAACATTTAGGAGGTCTTTTCGTTTTATTTTGGTACCCGTGGCGTGATGGTTAGCATGTCGGAATGTTAACCGGGAGGTTCCACGGGTAATGTCTTTCGCGAGGATTTGGCAAGTCCTCCGATAGTAAATTCATTGCCATGAAAAGAGCTTTCTCGATTAGCTGTTCGGAACCCACAGAAAGTTGTAGGCCCCCTCCATTCCTTCAAAAGGCATGGTTGTGAGAAGTGCACTAGGCCCTTGGCTCCTCGCTCTGTTGTGCCACACTATTTAATTACTTTTATTTCTATTTCATGGCATCTGACCCCATCCTCCTGTTTCTTCAATTTTGGAAAATCAGTGGTCCTTTTTTGGTCCCTTGTTTAAGGCAGCCTTTTTTAATGTGGACGTGTTTCACGTGCTGAGTAAAAGCAATGTTTGTTTGGTTAAATGGCTCACGTTCATTGAGAATCAATACTGAATCCTTATGTTCTTATCACAATATGTGTGTCCAAGCCCCTACTGGCCGATTATGAAGGCTTTTAAGGCCATAGAAAGTATCGAAACAGTTTTGTCAAAGTTTTCTTTTTATATTTTTCTAATTTGTTAGCAGGAAAGTAGAGGGGGTGATACTGGCCTTGTGTCTGATGCCTCCTATGCTGGTCGTTATCTCTCCTGTTGGTTATTCTGTGGAATTTGGTGTTGCCCACCATCGACGCAACGCAGAATGATTTCCCTAAGAGTAGCAACTCTTCTAAACTTCTTGAGACTTCAACGCGCAATCCCTGTAAGACCTCGTTGAAGAAACCGTTCAATATTTTCAAATTTAAAGAATGCGAAACGGTGGAATAGGGTGGCTCTGGAAGCGATGGGGTCTAGTCCATTTCTCCCAACCATACATTTGATTCCGGACTCAAAGAGCAATTTTCATGCCTATTCCTAGCTAAAAATGATAATTAAGAATCCAACAGCTTGGATGTTTTTGGAACTCGAACCTGGAATTTACACGTAACAGGCTGACATACCAACGATGATGCCACGAATACCATGGCAATTCGGACGTGCAACAGTCACTTGTGCTTTTATTTTATTTTTTTCAGCATTCTGATGTTCAAAGCATTCCCAAGTTTTTATAACTTTGACCATCAACTCAACAAAATTGACTGAATGAAATGTCCGACTGTTCAATTGGTTTTCAAATTAAATTTAACGAGACTACAGACAGTTGTAGTCATATCATAAAGCGTTGGTATTTGAGGGTATTGCAAATTCCAAAGTTTATTCGTTTTTTTTCGAAATATCTTCCGAAAATCCCCAACCATAACGAACCAACGTACACCTAGACGTTTATCATCAAAAGCCGATTTAATGAAATTCCTTTGTGCGCACTAAAAAATGTTTACAGACATTTTATCAATTACCTTCAACTCATCTGTCATTCGCAAAACATCATTGTGCCTCTTAAACTTTAATCGTAAACATTCCATCAATCCAATGAGATGCTTGCTTCTCTCTTTCTTAGTTGAAAGCTAGGCAACAGAGTCCCGTTTTATTATACATTAGCTGAAAATAAATTCTCTAACCAAACAACCAACTCATGGGGCTTCTTCTTCTTCTTCGTACCTTTTTACCGACATCAGCGTCAGTCAAGTGTCAGTTAAGACTTCACTGATACAACGACGATACTCTGCTGAGGTAAACATTCAATTTGACATTTAAATAAACACCGCCATTAAACTAACCTTACACAAAACTTGTCAACCTTGTGGTCGTTGGGGTTGGGCAGGTAGTGTGTATTTGCTTTCACATACGCCTGTCGGGTCGGGTTTTTTGCCCCCTTTGTATGCAACGCAGTCATAGACTCAGATGCGGTTTTCTATTTTCTACGGCAAAGACAACACAACATGCAGGGAACATAATCGCAGCTTAAATTCCAAGCAATGATATTGGTTTTTGCTACTTTTTTTTCTCATACTTTTATCTCGTTTGCAGACATTGAAGTTGTTTACACTGTGGAGAATGGCAAGTTCAATGTCATTGGGTTTTTGGAACAACGATAACTCAATAACTGTCCGCAGTGTAGCATGTGGCCATGGCACATCTGAACTTGGAGAGATTGAGAAACTGATGGAGTCGAGTTATGCAATGTTTATGTTCACTGGTTTTCATTTGATAACACTGATGTCAAGAAACACTAGAAAAAAAAAAAAACAAAAAAGCCTTAAGCGGATTTAATCTCTTCGGTAGGTTGAGGTTTTATTTAAAAAACTTTGCAAATAATTTTGTTCTTTTTGTTCAGATCGGGGATTTTGCAACTTTGTTTTCGCGTTGTCTTATCTCACAATTGACTTTGCGTTCAGGGGTTTATTTTTTGTTTAAACAAGTGTTGAGCAATTTATTTATTTTTTTTTTTTTTAGGGGAATTTTTGTGCCGTAAGATGCGATGAGTTGTTTTTTTTTCTAGGCAATCGCAAAATGTGTTACAAAATAAGCCTTTTATCTTTAAGGTGAGGTAAGCTTGTCTAATCAAGAAGCGGTGGCTATTGAATGGTTAAAGCAACGGTTCGACGACCAGTCATAAACGTCAACCACAGTGTTGAGAAGAAATGCAATATAATTTCCTTATTTTTAAGTGCACAATCTGGCCATTCGCTTCATCCACGGGCCTTCAAAGGTTCTGAAGAGATGAGTGTTGTTCAATGGGCCTTCAAAGATTCTGCTTAAACAATAATTTGTTGAGAAACAACATTTCCGTAGTTTCATACCCCAATTGACGGTTCAATTTTTAATCTTAATCTGATGATCCAATTGAGCTATATGAAATTCCGGTCTTTAAGCTAATTCGTAACGATAGGGTTACTACTACTACTGGTGGAGGAGTTGCGGTGTATTGTAGCGTGTCATTTACACACAAAATACTGAGTCAGTCCAAAGGAAGTGCAGTTGAATATCTTCTAATAGAAGTTACTGATGACATAACGAACTGTTCTATTGTTATTTCCTATAACCCTAATCGATGTCTCTACCCAAAACCATTTTTTTCTGCATTGCAAGAGTTCACTGCGCTTTGTGAGCACATCATTATTTGTGGAGATCTCAATGCCGATCTGTTAAAGTCCGATACTGAAGCTCACCAATTACTTGATTTTGCCGTAAGTAACTCATACGCAACTCATTTTTCTCCAATTTCCTCTGCAATGTCTTGGATGTCATAATGGTATCTAATGAATCATATGTCCTACACCAAGCCCAGTTTTCCTTGGCCAGAATTTATGACCATGACCTGTTAATCTGTACCTATGGAGTTGATATGTCTCGCTCTTTCAGTCCATCATTTTTTCAATTCAGAGACTATGATTCAATTTACTACAACGCCTTACAATTCGATGCCAGCTTGCTTCCATGGCGTCATTGCTATCAAATCTCTGATGTAAACGACAAAGTAGATCATGTAGAAATTTTAGTATTGGATCTTTTTAATAGGCATGTTCCTATTAAGACAGTTTTTATACGAAATAATAAATGCTCATGGTTCACTAGTGAGGTTCATTACTCCATGAAAGTTCGTAATAAGCTGTACTCTAAGTGGAAACAACGACCAATACGTCACAATTGGGATCTTTTCTGCAACGCTCGTAATAATTGTACGTAAATAACACGAAGGAAAAAAAAAAAGATTTTTTTTATCGAAACTAAATACTGACTTGCCTGCTAAGAAGCTATGGAGAAACTTACGTAATATAGGTGTGGGGAAAAAGATCACTTTCAGTATCACTCTCGATGTTACAAAATTAAGCAACAGTTTTTTAAATAGCTCAAATAACAACCTAAGTTTTTTTTCCAGTAGAAAGACTAGTTTACAATGCTGATTTTAATTTCGAAGTTGTTACTGAGGTTGACATCATCAATTTCATTCGTTCCCTAAAATCGAATGCGGTCGGTGAAGACGGTATAGTACCTCTGCGATTTTTAAAAATTATTTTAAGCTCTATTACACACATAGTTAATTTCCTCAGCCTTCTCTTGAAACAGACTACCACCCCATCAGTATATTGCCATGCTTATCAAAAGTCTTGGGAAAAGTGCTTGCTAATCAGATGTCGCTTCATTTGGAGCAACATAATTTTTTATCTCCAATCCAATCTGGTTTTCGAGCACGTCACAGTTGTTCCTCTGCTATTATGAAAATTTTTGATAACATAAGAATTCAGTATGACAGAGACAACTTAAGAATTCTTTGTTTGCTTGACTTTTCCAAGGCTTTTGATAGAGTGGATCATGAATTGTTGTGCCAGAAGCTTCGATTTTATTTTGGCTTTAGCGAAAGATCTGTCCCTCTACTGCGTAACTACTTGTTCAATCGTTTTCAGAGGGTTGTACACAGTAAAAGATCTTCTGATTTCAAGGCTTTGATAAGTGGGGTACCACAAGGGTCAATATAGGGACCAATCTTATTTTGCCTTTTTATAAATGATCTTTCTTACGTTTGTTGAATTGTTTCCTTTCATCTGTACGCAGACGATGCCCAAATCTATCTTTTGCGTCCCATAGGTTTGATTGAGAGATTAAACAAACATTTTTAATTGGTCTCTATCTAATGGACTGAATCTCAACTTAAAAAAAGCACAATTAATTCTTATATCCAAGAAGCAGTACAATACCAATGAAATACCTCCGTATATTTAAATAAAAGGCAAAAAGAATTTGTTGATGTTGTCATGAATCTTTGTTTTAAGATGAATAGGTTACTTTCGGCTGTTTACCACATTAATTACATGTAGTAAGCCGGATATATGCGGGTTTGTGAAAGTTTTGGTTGTCTTCAAGCTTCACCCCCACCAATCCAAGGCTAAGGATGATCAAGTCATTGTTTCTTCCACTCATTGATTACTCTACTACGGCATACTGCAAACTCGATTCCCATTCACAACATAAGCTGCTTGTAGCATTTAATGACACAATAAGATATGTATATGGAATGCGTCGGCACGATCACATCTCGCACTACCATGTTCTTATACTTGGTTGTACTTTTCAACATTTTCTGAATGTCAGATGTTGTCAGTTCATGCACAACCTTTTATTAACAGCAGATCTTGTAGACTTTGTTGAGTTCATATTCATTCCCCATATTGCTGTAGAGACTTCGTAGGCAGCTCACGTGGAAGTTGGTATGGAAAACACTTTCGGACTGTAATTTGTCCAATGTGAGTGATCTCAGCTTCGACTACTTGGTCACGGTTGTTCAATTTGCGTCTTCCCTAGGTATGGGCTTCATCAAATTTTGTATATGATAGTAAAAGAAGCATCTAGATAATGTGCTCCTACGTCCTCGGCAAAAAAGATTGACGCATCCTGAATGAAAGTTGTTTCTATGTCTAGTTGTGCCGTCACTTTCAGAAGTGAATTGTTAATTGTTAATGTCTCGCTATTCTCACAAACGACTAAGTCGCTCGTTAAAATCTCTAACCCTTTTTTTTGTGACCTTTCTTAGCAGAAGACACCTGTGAACTGCCATATCATAGATAAGGTCCGTAGGAGACATAGCTTGTTAGTTGTTAATGTCTCTCTGTTCTCACAAACGAGTTAGTAAATTCTCTGTGTGAATTTGAACTGGAACTTGTCCGAGAGATGTTTCCTGTGCCTCTGTTCTGTAACTATTGCCTCGATAAAAGCCGGAGCTTAACGGTGAGAAATGGAACGAAATTCTATTAATTAAGTAGGACTACTTTCCGGTATGGAGGTGTGCCGCCGAGGTCGCAGCGGCCACTTGGCAAATATTTTGTTCCATTCATAATTGAACCATACAAATATTATCATAATAAAAAGAAATGGCAATAAAGAGAGTACATATGCGAATTGTCTCGCAACTGAACGTTACGAGTGTAATCCGTATTTATGGATTGTGTATGGATGTTAAAAATCTCAGCGTCAAGAGGATCGAGTGTCTCGCTTTTTTTTGAAATAGGACCCACTTTTAATAACAAAACTTCCAAATAAACTGGGGTCATCCAAGTGAGATTGAAATATTGTTGAGCGTCTTCTATGTTTAGTTCGTTTAGTAAATTACAGAAGGCTTCCGTGTTCTTAAAATCCAATCGCGCACCCAAGTTGATCACTTTTTCTTTTTTATCCATCAAATTGTAATTGCAGGTCCTAAACGTTGACGTATTCTCGCCATGACTTCGCAATTTCAAATACATTATCAAATTTCTGGCGACATTAATAACTCTCCAGTGTAGACAGATACACCTTTGTAATAAATTGCAACATCATAATGCGCGAGCTTCTTGAAAGACATTTATTGCAGAAGAAATTACAAGAATTCATATAGCAGTGTAAACGCTACTGCAAGAAACTTCAGCAAGACTTCCGCTAGTCTACTTGCAAATGGAAACGCGGCCTTAGGGTCCCTCCCCATAGAATCCGTTGCGTCCGTTCGCTGCCGGATCCAACTGACAGCTCGATTAAATACACACGATCTTATGAGAGGTGACCCATAAACATCGGATGCAACGGATGCAACCGAAAAACTTTTGACTTTTGCGTCCGGCAGAACTAATGACATGCACAGTCAAAACCAATTTTAAGTTTTCTGTTCACACCGCAACGGATTCTATTGGTCACCCCAATCCGTTGTGTCCGGTAAAACTCACAGCTGTCGTTGAATCCGGCAGCAAACGGACGCAACGGATTCTATGGATCGGGGCCTTTAGACAGATGTGTCCGACAAAGGCTCTCTTCGCTTCGAGCGAATGCTCTAATTCACTTTATTTACTTACTCGAAAACACCACCTCTACTTTCTCTCTACTTTCCCTTGAGCATCTTCCACCATAAAGTGGTCATCATCCAAAATGGGATCATTCGGATCTATTTCCACTGTCAGCAGTTGTTTTGTGTTCTCTGTCGTCCCTTGGAATTTAAGACACTAAATGTCATTTCATATTTTCTCCAAAAAATTTGAGCCATGTCCGGAAAAATCCTCAAGCTTTGAGTCCTCCTTGGACTGTACAGCCCAAATTTTGCTGTTGTTTGCCCAGCACGTTAAAAAAAGACCAAGCTCACTCACTAAAGAATGAACGCAACGCGACCGAGGCCAAGGCGTGAATTGTGTCATTTAATCATACTTCTTAGACAAAAAATTCAATTTCGAATTCAATTTCGAATTCTCATTGAGATTGTCATGCATGATTAAGCATATCTATTGAGACAAAAACCATATTCTTCAAGGAACCCTCGACATGGTTAACTCCAATCCTATCGACACGGTCCGTGTCGGCAATCTTTTCCTCACACAAACAAAATTAGGTCATCAGCAATCACAGACCCGATTCAACCATCAGCCAGAGCCAGCATAGAGCACGGAGCGTGCGAAAAACAATATATATGAATAAACATATAATTTCGACTTGTATGCTGATGATGATGATGATGATGGTGATGCCAGCCAGCGAAGCCAGCTATTTTATTGCCAATGACACGCACACGATTTGTTTAGCACAACACACATGATGTGTGTCATATAATTGTGTGTATATGCATGTGCGCTGTCATCGTTTGATGCGATAATGTCGAGCACATGGATGTGACACGTAACACGTTCCCGCCCGACTAACGTTATGTGATGGTTGATGGCGGATGGGGTGCGCGCGATTTGCGTTCTGCAATGGGTGCGTGTGTGTGTGTCACTCTACATGCGGGCGAGTTTGGATTGTGAATTTGAAGGAAGACAAGTCAATCGATTTTCAGCTCATTTATTCGCATATTTTGACAGCACTTCGTTGCTTTGCTTCTCCTTGCTGCTGCTGCAGCTTGTAGGTACCTACTGCACTTTCAGATCGCATTCCAAATTAATAGCGAAGCACAGCACAGCAAACGAATGAAGAAAAGCGATGCGCTACTCCAAATAAATTGCATCCAATTCATCTGATGAAGCGAAATCGAATTATTTATGTGATCAATTGGATTTAGTTTTTTCTGTTTTGCTTCTATTTTTTTCCTTTTTTATTCTACCACTTGATGTTTCCTCTTTTTTTCCACTTTAATTTTGTGAAAAGCGTTTTTGTAGAACATCCCGGTGGGAATATGTGTGCGCGCGCGATGAAGAGAAGAGGCGTTGGCGTTGGCGTTGTTGTGCCGCAACAACATTCGATAATGGTTTCAATTTTAATTGAAAATTTGTGTTGGCGGCGAGGAATTTATAGCAAAAATAGATTGCGAATCGCTTCAAAAAAAAAAAAAAAACATTGCGTTGTTTTGTGCTGATTTCATTCACAGTGCAAAAGATGCGAACAATTGATTGCGAATTTTGTGTCTTTTTTTTGTGTTCTTGCTCGCCAGTCCGACCGACTCCTGAATGACGTTTGCTAACTAGATTATCTGTAGCGCTGCCAAAAGCGCAGACACACACGTTAAGATTAACTCAATTGAAACACATTGAATATTAAATATGCACCAAAAAAAAAAAGAACTGAACGAAAAAATTATTGAATTCTATCAGCAATCTCTTTTGATTCAATTCGTAAATGTTGAACGTGCTTGTGCCATTGAGGAGTGGACGTGGAGTGCTTCTAGTTGATTGAAACCATTAAGGATGATTTATTTTAATGGGTAATTCTCTAAGGACTGCAGGCAGTGCAGAAACACACTTGAATATGTTTCATATTTTTTATGAAAAAATTCATTTCATTTTTGTTTTTTTTTTTTTTGTGTGCTTGTGTCGATTTGAAGTGTTCACTTGGGAGAAATTCTTTGCAAAAATTAAATTCCAAGGTGAGGTACAAAGTCGAAGTCCAGACAACAGGTCAGTTGGAAGAGGAAGGTTTTATTTTTTTTTTTGTTTGGCCTCATCAGACAGTCCCATCAAAAGAAAAGAGCGTAATTTACCTTTTGATAAGCAGACTTCATCAGTGGAACAATTTGTTATGTCCAAGTTTCAAAGGTCGTCAAGATAAGGTGATTGACACCAGGTGCATTAAAAAAAATGACCATGTAGAGCCTTAGGTCTCCAGCTCGTTTTAGACGGAAAATTCTTTACTTCGAATTTATTTCAAGAAAAACTTTTCTTCAAAGTGCGAATCTATATTCGACATTTGAGTAAGTGGCAATCATGGGGTGGCGCAACAGAGCAGTAAGTCTATTTGTCCACGTGAGGAATAGAAGAGACCTACCATTTCTTGCCGATTCCAAACGGAAATCGAGGAAGTGCTTTTCATGACAATGAAATTATTATCGGACAATTGCTCCCATGGCTTGGTGGTACATTTTTAAAGACTCAGCTTATCGATGACCCTAAAGAAGCCGAAAAGTTAACTTTTTATGGTTACTTACTTACTTAAGTTGGCGCTACAGTCCGGGCCTCAACCAACATGCTTCTCCAGCCAGCTCGGTCCCTAGCTAACTGCCTCCAGTTTTGCACGCCAAGTTGGTTGAGGTCTTGTCCTACTTGCGTACGCCACCCGAGTCGCGGTCTTCCTCTACTGCGCCGTCCCTCGAGATTGGATTCGAAGACTTTCCGGAGCGTTGGTGTTCATTCGCTCTACATGACCCAGCCATCTAAGCCGCTGGACCTTGGCTCGTTTGACCAGATCAGTGTCGCTGTACACTGTACAGCCCGTACAGTTCGTGGTTAAATCTTCTTCTCCACTCTCCATCTATGCAGACGGGACCGAAAATCACTCGAAGAATTTTCTTTTCGAAGCATCCTAAAGCGTTCTCATCTACCTTTGACAAGGTCCATGCCTCTGCGCTATATATAAGAACAGGGATGATGAGTGTCTTATACAGGGGCACTTTTTATGGTGTAGTGGTTAATTCACCGATTCGCTAGTATCATAGCAATTATGACACAGTTGAAAGGTGAACTTTGAATGCACTTGCATGAGTTTTCTGAAGCACATTTTTGTGAACTTTTTTTAGCAGAAGACATTTATGAATTGCCTCTTCCAACAAGCTCTGAAGTGAAAATTAAACAGAAATTATAGATAAAGCCCGTAGGAGCCATAATATAGGTATACGTGTTTCTTAGCATTCGAGAAATACGAAATCATTTAAGTCTTTTGAGGGGAAGAAAACCATGGTGAAAGCCTGTGTTAAATGAACCAACATGAACTGTACAAATTCAACTCTCCCTCAGTGGTTTGAATAAATTCGTGTAACACGAACTAACACGAATTGTTTAAAAGCATCAATTCTCTCAACTGACTCTAATGAATGAATTTATGTGGAGAATATAATGCTAAGTCCACAGACACATTCTGACAGCCAGATTAAAAAAAGAACTACAATATGGAGGCACAACAAATCTTAGGGAGCCTTGAGCCCAACGCAATTTATAGACCTACAGTTTTCTGCCAAATCCGATCGGCTAAGGGAGAAAGGAAAATAAATAAGTTAATAGGGTGGCGCAACAGAGCAAGGAGCCCCAGGGCCTAACGCATTCACGAATCACGAATGGAGGGGACATACAATTTCCTGTCGGTTTCGAAAGGCTAATCGAAGGGACAAAGTGGCATTTTCAAAGCAGCCTTTGTCTCGGAAGAAATACTACTAGCGTGATATCCACAAAAGTACAAATGAGAAAGCTACGAATCCATTTGGTCTTGATCGCTACCACAGTTATCTACGTCACCAGTCACCATCTAGGTACTGGAGGAGTGCATGAAGAGTAAAAATATGGTTTACAAGGACACACATGAACGAATTTAGTAAGATTTCAATTATTTGTCAATTACTCACAAAGTTTCCTTTGCAAAAAATAACAATATTACCCTAAAACAGAATTTTTAATTGGCACTCTTGGAACGACAAGTCACGTTTTCAGAATGCAGAGAAAGCTCAACATTCGGATCAAAAGTTTTTTTCTTAAGCTTTACTGTTAGAGATGCCGATGTTCTAAATTTTCGATGACACTGAGGCATAATTAAGGTTCTAAGACGTTAATGTGCTGAATTATCTAATCCTTTAGCTGTTGAATTGTTTCTGCCTTATCGATGTACACCTTTTCTTTCAAATAACCCCAAGGGAAGAAGCCAAACGGTCGGTGTCGAATCACATGATCTTTGTCGGCCAATAAACATCGTGTGAAGGGATCGCACTAGTGATCATTTCATGTTCATATTCCTTCGCCACAGGTGTCATCACAGCTTACCCACTTAGCTGACTCATACTGGTTACCCGCTTGTGGAGACCTTCTTAAGAGTCGGAAAACCTCCCGCATTTGCATTGTTCCATGTCAGAGGTCAATCAAATCCAGACCTCGGCATCGTCGTTGCATTTTTCTGTACCATGAGTGTGCAGTTGGAAAGGTGTTATTCCTTCCAGATCACGATGCTCGTACCATCGAAATCGAAGATAAAGAAGAACCATCATGGGACGACTTCACCTCTCTTAAATATATCAACCAAACAATGTACGAGTAATTTGACTTGTTTGAACAATTTTGTTGACTTTTATGTACAAAAGCATAACCTGAAGTGGATATTGTTATTTCTTCAAAAGCTAATTAGTCAGTGTCAAACAATGGTACCTAATTTGTATGAATTCTATGTACCTAAGCATTTGAAACAACTTCAACTACAAGTCGTCAACAATTGTTTCGTAAACAAATACAAACGCATCCCAAATTTGAAAGGAAGGTTTCTTTCTTTTTTGAAAACATGAATTGCTAAGCATAAACCAAACTCAGTGAAAAGCTTTTGAAAAACAAATGTGTCTGTTGTTTACACTATTCCAGATATTTTAGTTGATGGATTGTTTAGTTTAAATTATCATTTGCTCTTGCGAAGAAGAAACGGTGAGTGTTGCGATTTGAAAAAACTAATATAAATGAAAAGGAACATAAGATATTGAAGGTGGTACTGGAAAAATCGAAGTAAAACAAAAATTTAGAATAATGGGAAGAAAAGAGAGAACTTATCAAAACAAAGGTGCTACAAGTACTTAAAGCAAATAAAAGAAAAAAAATTGGTACTAAAAAGAAGTTGATGAACGTACTAAAAAGCAATGGATGTACTAAAAAGCAAATCAGGTACTAATTACTTCGAAAACTCTCAAAGTCTTAAGAAGTAATAAAAAAACCAACGCTTGTACTAAATTGCAGAGAAGATACTAAAAAGCAAGAAGTGTAATAAACCACAAAGTAATCGCCTATGAACAAGACGCATAACACTGACTGATTTGACATTTGACACTGACCAATTTGGCCGTAAAAGTAGCCGAAAGTATAAAAAGTATCAAAATACAATGGAAGCAAAAAATTTGGTACTAAAAAGAAAGCGATGAACGTACTAAAAAGCAAATCAGGTACTAAAAATTTGGAAAACTCTTTAAATCTAAAGAAGTAATATAACCAACGCTTGTACTAAATTGCAGAAGAGATACTAAAAAGCAAGAAGTGTACTAAACTACAAAGTAATCGCCTCTGAACAAGACGCAAAACACTGACCGATTTGACCCAACTTGTGAACCTTTTCAGAGGTTTGGACTTTAAATTGGCGTTCAAAGGCCATCCGTGCGTACCAAAAGACGATTTTTCCTTTTTCTGACCAACCTATCCGTCCTAAGTCCTTGTCGCACCGCATGCAAAACACTCTGTATAACTAAGAAATTAAAAAATTAATAATAATCCCTGCTGTTATCAACTTACTTCATTGGTTCACTATATCAGCCAACTGGCAACTTGAAAGCAAAGAAAAAAAAATTAAATGTTTTCTTCATTTCAATTATTCTTGTGATTTCACTATCCTATTTACTGGCTTTGTGAGAGCAAAATTTTCGTTTTTTCTTTTTAAATTATTTGCTCATCATTACATAAGTATTCATTTCCACCTACCACATTATGACACGTTTTGTGTAAAATTATACTGCAGTATTAATCCCCTTTCAAGTTATCTGATTCCGATTAACAAAGACAATGTAAAAGGTTATCAATTGGGCGTTGATATCTGGGATCAATTAAACAGATTCGTATGTCAACTAAAGGCTGCGGGATGATTATGGCGAATTTGCATGGTCAAACTGTTGGAATTGATAGTGTTAAATGCTGAATTGGCCGTGACATCGATCTTGTTTACGATAACGAGTTATCATTCAATCCGCATCAAAGTTTGTTTGAAAGGTTAACGATGAAAATAAATTTGCGTTTTGAAACATTATAAGTTGTCTCGAAAATGGAGCAATTTAATTGATAGTGTTGGTGACATTCTAAACCATTATCAGAGCAAAAAACTAATTCATCATCAGGGTGTGCTTGAAATAAATAATTGGCCAAAGCTATAAGATATCCCTACGCTTTAATCAACCACAATCATGAAAAGAAAAGTCAGTTTGTAATTCAATTTAATTTCAAAAAAAGTAAATATTGAGAACACACACACCGTTGAAGTTTATAGCCGCTGCTTACTTAGAAGCACGGGTGTTTTCAGCTGAACCTCACAGTCTGAGTTTAATTTGATCCATTTCAAATATTTCAAAGCAATTAAGGAGCGGTTTTGCTCTAAAATCTTAAGTGGTTAGGCCACCCTAGAATTTTTGAAAAATTGATTTTTTTCCATTCCAAATGGTCCCTTAGGACCTCAAAAATGATGTAGCAGAAGATTATGGCCGGGAAACACCTTTAGGTACTCTGTTTTCGAATTCTAGTACAAGGCCGTCTGGTCCGCAGCGAGTAGAGTAGCAGGAGTAAAGCATGTTGTTATTGAAAACACAAACATTTTTGATGTGTGCAGGGGCCTGTTACATGAAACTACAACTACTTGTAATACATGTGAATTGTGACAAGTTTAAAAAATGTCTGTTACACAAAGCTGGCAGTTTGATTGCTCTCTTCTACTCGAGTGTAATGGTAATATTCCTACAAGTGCTTCTTGGGGTGTTACAGGCACCATATCTCACTTTCAGATGAGTTCTGTAAATAAACCCTTCACTTGTTGTGACGTTGCTGGGTGCCTTCGAATATTCAGTTTGGAATTTCTTCAAACTGATCAATTCAATTCAGCAGGATATGTCCAAAGGCTCACAGATTTAAAGAAATGGTATTTTTTTTTTTTTAAGTTACACAAATTGAAAACGAAAAAAACTCGTCATGGTATTGGTTTTAAATTTGTGAGTCCTCTTTGTTCTCAGCTGGGGTAGGACTCAGCGGGTCCAGGTGTTTTCCCAAGGAAACTCAAAAACTTGGGCAGCGGCGCCGGCGCGGTCCAACTTCTAAAAATAACGAGTCCGATGCGGCGAAATAATTTCAAGTATTCTTTATTCTTAAACTAATGAGACAAGAGACAACTTTTTACATTTGTAAGAATTAAACTGTTTTGACTTTATATAAATTTCGCAAGGTTAAAGTATAAATAATAAGGAACGTTACCCAGAGTTTGGAACGACGATTATGAAATACACAAGGGAGTGGTGGCTAGAGCGAGGCCATTATAGAGGCCAGCGAACTTTATTCCGACCTGCGACTGAAAGTCTAATAGGTCAGGAAAGTGGTCACCATTCCAATTAATTTAAAAAGTTGTTCGGGATTCGGGAATTTAGGGGATGGAGAAGAGAATTCTCAAATATCAGAGTGGTATTCCCACAGCCAATATGTTCCTGAGGTTTTCTCTCTGATTTTATCGAAAATTGTCACTTATACTTATAAGTTTCTCGGCCGTAACTGACTGTGAGGTGTAAAGGGCGAGTGAAATGTTTACATCTGAATAACTGCATACATGCTCGCATCTTGTGTTTATGTTTCGAGGCCATCATACATAACATACACGGTTAGCACAGGAGAAATAATTTCGACGGTCAATCGCAGCTTACCTACCGCTGCTTTTTCGACTTTATTTTTGTATGGAGCCGAAATTGAGATGCACAAAACCGAATAGCGTGACTGCGCATATAATGTTGGCTTTCGGCGATCGCTGTACGCTGCTAGATGTGTAAAGTTCTATGTTGCTGCATCGGTTGTTCCTCTGTGCCCATGTTACTCCTTGTGTCGAGTCGGGTAGTTGACGTAAGCCATAGGGTGAAATGCAGGTGGTTCGGTGGCGGTAAGAAAAAGTGTGACGTATCGTCACAAATTAAAGATATTCTTATGCCTTAATTGCTTAAAAAGCCTTCGGGCATATGGGCCTCATACCTGGCTCAAACGAAACGTAATCGACAAGTCCACTTATCGAGCACTTTTTCTACCAAAAAACACTCTTGCCCTTGTTATCGAGTAATCCAAAATTCTTACGCTGAATTCTGAAACGTAGAAGTGTTTAAATCGATGCCAAGTTGATGGCAAGGATTGAAGTTGATTGAAAGGACTCAAAAACTACTGAGTCGATTTGCATGAAATTTGGAATTATCATGGTCTGGAACCTGAGAAGCGACATAGCTTATCTTTTTTTTCCATATTCTCTCGGGAACGGAAACGGGAACGTATGCTGCCGTAACTTGAAAATAATGGATGGACTCCGAAAATTCTTTTACCGTTACAATGCTTCATTGCCTCTGAGTAACGTAGACCATATTTCATTTCCATGTTCTCAATGGAATGAACCACTTTACAGCTATCCGAGTTTACAATTTACAATTAGTTGGACAGACATCGTTTGACAGATTTTGGATGGTCATTATGTCATTTACTCCTCCACTTCGTCCAACTTCTAAGTTTTCAAAAATATTTGAAAATCATCCAACAAGTTGGTCAAGCGGTCGTCTGAGGATTCACATTATCTAACATTGGTCGTTCAAGCCAAAGTCTGTCCAACTAATTGTACAGTGTGAACGGTTTGTCACCTATCAACGGATAAGGCAAATGCTTTCTACTTGCTCGATCAAAAATGAGTATTTAAATAAAGAAGTCATTGCGTTTATCAAGCGCATTTCGGTCAAAAGTTCCTTTCAAAAGGCGCACTACTTTTGGTTACTGAAAACTCAAATATGGAGAACAAGTTTTCAATACTTCCATCGTTGTTTGAGCGTGGAACTGCTCATTTTGTTACTCGTAGGAATGATAAGAGCATTAGAAGGAGGAGTGTTCCTTAGAGAGAGCCAAATCACTGTTAGTAGTCTCAAAAGGACACCACCAACAAGCTAAAGAAACCTGGTGGTGGGATTATGAAGCTAAATCAGTGATAAGAAAGAAGAAAGCAGCTTTCCAAGCTTGGTTGAAGTGCCCCTCAAGAAATACAAATGAAAAAGCGCGTTTCAAAATGGAATACAAGAGCTGCAGAAAAGAAGCGAAGAAAAAGTGCGCCCAACTTCAAGCAAAAAGCACGGAGGGCCTGTATCGAGAGCTGGAATAGATTTCTGCCCCAGCTGCTGAAGCAAATCAGGCAATCCAAGAGCTAAGAAAAAGCAACTTGAATAAGGGAGCAACCATTTTCAAAATAGCCGCTCAGAGAAGGAGAAATGCGCAGGAGATTCGTTCGCCGAAGTTCATCAATGATGCTCAAGGAGTGCTACTTGTGGATGACGACAAAATTCTTCACAGGGGGCGACAGTATTGTGATGATCTTTTGAATGAACAGTTTCCTCGGCGCCACTTTCCAACAGCTGCACCTAACTTTACGGAAGTATCCGACGTCACAGTCGAAGAAGTTAGGGAGGCAGTTAAGAACTCCAAAAAAGGCAAAGCGATTGGGCCAGACGAGGTACCATATGAGTTTTGGAAAAATATGGGAGACATCGGGTTAAGATGGCTCACGATTCTGATCTCCAAACTTATAAGAGGTGACAGTTTGCCTAATCAATGGAGGGAAAGTATTCTTCTTCCAATGTACAAGGGAAAGGGAGATACCAGAAACTGTGACAACTATCGTTCGATCAAGTTGATGTCCCACACTATGAAGATCGTTGAGCGGGTTTTAGATAGCCGACTGCGGAAAATAATACGGCTGTCTGATGACCAATGCGGGTTTGTCGCGGGTAAGTCAACTACAGACGCAATCCAAAGTATAAGGATCATTATGGAAAAACATCGAGATACCTTAGAGGATTTGCATATTGTGTTGGTTGACTTCGAAAAGGCATTCGATCGACAACCACGACATCTGATATGGGTGGCCCTCAGACACCGAGGAGTTCCTGAAGCCTATGTGCGAATAATTATGGACATGTACGAAGGAGCAGTTACAAAAGTGAGATGCCCAGCTGGAGTCACCGAAGAATTCCAAATAACAGTAGGTGTACATCAGGGAAGTGTCTTGAGTCCACTGCTCTTTATTGCTGTTCTGGATTATTTGCTCGAAGGAAAAGTAACGGACAATAAAGTACAACAATTATTCTTTGCTGACGATGGAGCCATCATAAGCGAGGATCCTACATCCCTGCAACGAGCATTTGACGTTTGGATTGATGTTCTGGAAGGAAATGGGTACCGTATTAGCGCTAAAAAGACGGAATACCTGTGCTGCCCTTTTTCAGATCCAGACAAGCCTATTCCAGACATTTATTTGAATGGAAATGTGCTTCCCAAGTGTGAAAAGTTTAAATATCTGGGATCTATGATCAATAGTGAAGCAACTTGTGATGACGACATCAATCATCGAGTAAGCGTAGGGTGGATGAAGTGGCGAGAAAACTCCGCTATCTTCTGTGATCGAAAAATGCCCCCTAAGTTGAAGGGAAGACTCTACACAGCAGTTGTCCGCCCAGCTCTGACATACGGTTCACAATGTTGGACAATGTACAAAAAGTATGAGAGCAAATTGACGGCAGCCGAAATGAAGATGCTTCGGATGACAGCAGGAGTAACAAAGCTTGATCGATTTAGAAGTACTAAGATCCGTGGAAGCCTTCATGTCAAAAGTACCATCTTGGAGAGAGAGTTGTGATCGCTTCAAGATCACTACTCGTAACGCCGGAAATGAAAAAGAAGAAGAAGAAGGAGGAGTGTTCCTTTCATGAAATTTTCAATCACCAATTACCGTATGTATGGTTGTATGTCTTCCATAACTGAGTTCCTGAATTGGCCATTGTCATAGAATTTGTCTTTAAAGTACCCCCATAGGAAAGAGTGATGCCCGTGACATTATGGTAAATTGTGTCTGCCTGTAACGTAGGGGAGGTTCTAGGTTGAAATCCCAGAAACACCAAATACAAAAAATGTTTTTCCACGGATTAAGCCGTTTGCCAGGAAATTGTAATTCTTCCGATAGGAATTTTATGCCATAAAAAGCGTTTACTCGATTAGCCGTTTGAAATATGCGAAGGAATTTCAGGTAGCTTCCATTCCCTCACAAAGTATGGTTAATAAAAATGCGATAGACTCGGTGGTGGAACTGCTCTGTTGCGCCATCTCATCATAATTCTCTCAACCATACCTTGGTGAGGAATATTAATAATACACCTACAATTTTTGACTGATTCCAAACGACTAATGGAGAAAACGGTTTTTCATGGCATAAAATTGCAGTTTCCTCGCGAAAAGCAGTACTTGTGGAAAAACAATTAGAAGTTTCTTTGACACGAACCTTGAACTCCCACGTTACATTTAGACGTGCTTACCCCTTATCCATGAGCAGCACACACGATCTGAATGCTTTGACTCAAAAGAGCGATGGTTTCGTTGCCTGTGTAGCACTAAGCCGATAGCCGATTCGGCTATCTTGTTGAAAATACCACATCAATCACCGCCTTAACAACTGTCACGGCTGTCCACATCTTCATTTGTTTTATTTCATTTTACTCTGCCATGAACAGAACTTCCTCACTTCGCTTGGGAATCGGCAAAATATTGTAGGTTCCCTCCATTCCTTACCATTGTATAAGATGTACGACATATAAGGCATGAGGATAGCTTGAGGAGTACGCATAACGGGATAACAATCAATGTGTGGCTGAGTATGATGAACACAAATGCTTCGTTAAAGTTAGAAACTTCGTCTTAGGTGACGCAATCAAGAGAAGGGAACCTCAACCGACTTAAGCTTCACGCTTTAAAAGAAAAAGTAAGCGTCTTTGCTTTAAAAAGAGATGCTTAAGTGCCTAACGAAGTCTGCAAACTCAGTTTATTGCCGTTTATTTAGTAAGGCACAACTGAGGCGTGTCCCCTACCCCCACGCCAGTGGACTCTTTCAATAGCTTTTTTCAACATAATTCTTTAAGAAGATCACAGAATGAATATTTTCTCCCTAAAAATTTCAAGACTCATGTTTCAAATCTCTTTTTCATATGCCCTTCCCCCTCCTTTATTAAACTTTTCACTCACTATATCTCTTCCAATCCTTATCCTTAATCATTTTCTTCAAACTCAACACATCTGATGCAGGTCCTTTGAAAACTCCTCTCACCTTTTGTACAAGAAAAATAAAAAAATAAATAGAAACTCAAACTACATCCTTACTATCAATCTGCAGAACTCGAAACTCGAAATCTCTTCAACTGCAAATAAACCCCACAATCAATCAAATCACAAATCAAAACCAAAACATATTTCCTCAATCACCGCTTGAGAAAAAGTTGGAAAAAAAAAGAGAAAAAATTACGAAAAGTGTTCTTGATGTTTGCAATGAGTGTGCTGAGAACCACCGTGCGCCAGAACACGTGTTTACTTCGTTGCTTTAGGAAATAAAGAACCATGCATACAAAAAGCTTCGATAGGATAGAAGCATCGTTGCAACAGCAAGTTTTTCATAGTAAATCGTTTCGTTTGGAGTGTGTTTACTTTTTGAACTCGCTGTACACTACGCCAAATAGATTCTATGTCCCGCTACACATCGCGTCCTTGTAGAGTCTCGGTGCGGATTCTAAAAATAGCTATTTGATGTGTGTTGTAAAGTTTCCTCTTTGTATAGGGTGATGGCATGTGAGGTCAGCCCCCGCCAGTAGTCAGCCCTTTCGTTGTAAAGTCCAGCAAAACAGGGAAGGCTTTGGCTTATTTTTTATGAATTTTTTTTCTTCTGAAAGCCTAACTATTCTTCTGTCTTGGTTCCAAATTGTATGCATATGCAGCTGCTGGTTATTTTGTTAAAAATGCTAGTTTGCTGCAAGTTTTTGTAGGTGTCATTTCTGAGTTTTTTCCTTAAGTGAAAAATAGAAGAAGTTCTTAGGAAAAAGAGCTATAACTGGCGAAATATTGAAGGTATGTGCCTTATGTTATTTGTCTTAGGTCATTTATAGTTCATTTTCAATTTTTATTGCAAAAATAAACAAAAAATGTTGTTAAGTAATTATTTACAAGGGGGGCTGCCTTAATGGACCAATTTTTTTTCAATGCTCCTAAGTCCAGCCCCCCCCGGCTGACTACTGAAACCAACTTTTGTTTGCGTTTTTTCTATCTGAGTATGCGAAATGAATGGAAATTTTCTTCCCTTTCGATTGACAAGAAAAAAAAATTTTAAAAGTCTTAAGTTTCAGTAGTCAGCCCCCTATAAAGATGCGGTAGAATTCGTGGCTGACTATAGAAGACGCGTCGTCTAATGTCAGCCGTTTATTTTTTAGTATTTAGTTAACCTACAAGAATATAGGGAAACTTATTTTACTATCCAAATTTAGACTAATTAACTATAATTAAAATGAAGTCGTTAATTTAAGGTTAGTAACTTTTCAAAATTAGACAAGTTTTTCTTACAATAAGTGCCTACTTTGTAATAGCTTTTATTGAAATTACAGCATTTTCAAAACGTCACCCTGAACTATCCCTCAGAACACCAGAGGGACTATCAAAAGGTAGGGCTGTAGGGACAGAGAAGTCTGTTAGGAAGTGGTTCCAGGATCTGAAGGGATATTTTTTATTTAGGTATACCTAGTTGTTAACTACCTACATATCTATATATATAAAAATCAATTGCTGTTCGTTAGTCTGGCTAAAACTCGAGAACGGCTGAACGGATTTATCTTATCTTGGTTTTGAAATGTCCGTGAAGGTCTGGGGAAGGTATAAAAGGCAAGTAAATTTGCAAAAAAAGTATTGGAGTAGTAAATTTAACAATTTCATTATTCTTAACTGTAATGAATTTAAAATTAAATTCAAACAATGCTTTGTTATTCCCAATTTACACAGACAATATTTCATCCCCATACGGAAAAGGAACGGGAGCTGGAGGGAACTTGGATACTGGACCTATACCAAAAACTCTGTCATCGTTAGAGTGCTTGATTGCCCCTGAATAGCATAGACTACTGCCACTAAAATGAAATCTTGGAGACTGCTTCACTTAACTTTCAATTTGATAAAAGTAGGGCCTGAGCTACGCCGGGCGGGTCAGCTAGTCTATATATATAAAATAGCATGTATCGGATGTATGTATGTATGTCCGTTACCACCCAACGGATTTTTATGAAATTTTCAAGGTAGACATATTTTAGTCCAGAGATGATTCCTGTCAAGGTTTAATCCCCATATTCCTACAGGAACGGGGTTGGGAACGGTATCCTGGACAGATTTCTAAAATTCTTTCAGCATTAGGGGTGCTACATAATAAGAATTATATTTCATCCCCATTCCCCATACTCTTACAGAAGCGGAAGAACGAGAACGGGAACCTTAAAACTACAGACCCGAGCAACGCCGGGCTGCTCAGCTATAGTATACATATATTTAGGCTACGAAATCTCTTTTTTTAACTATGTTTAAACGTAGGTTATGAAGTGATTTTTATTTTCTTTTATTAATTAGCAAGAAAAATCTTTTGTTTATTTATTTATCCCTTCTGTTCTTACATTATTTATCCAGAAATACATAAAAGTTAATTTTAATAAATAA
Organism: Melanostoma mellinum; assembly: GCA_914767635.1. Classification (NCBI taxonomy): domain Eukaryota; kingdom Metazoa; phylum Arthropoda; class Insecta; order Diptera; family Syrphidae; genus Melanostoma; species Melanostoma mellinum. The sequence continues at coordinate 184,021,585 of OU612060.1, forward strand.
GCCATTTATTTTCTATCAATTATTAATTATATTTTGAAAGAAAAGCTTATAAGGTTTACAATTAGCAGTATTTAAACATTTGTAATTATGGATTTCTTTAATGCGGCTGACTACTGGATACTCAAGTGGCCGACAACTGGAACTCAGGGGGCTGACTACTCCAAAATCGCGCTTTCGTCTCAATTATGTTGAATAACTTACTTTTGGTGAGAAATAAGCTAATTACGGCTAAATTTGTAAAATCTTGCCTTTTCAAATAACCAGAATAACTAAATACTCTGTTCAACAAATGAATATTGGATTTTTGAAGACGACTTGAACCCGAAAAAAAAGTTAAAGGGCTGACTACTAGTGCCATCACCCTATGAGTATGAGGAACTATTTTTCAAGCGCATTGGAAGAGTTACTGTGATGTTAAACACCTACAGTTTTTCGTTTTTCGATGACACTGAAGAAGTGGCCATTTCCAATAATAAATCGTTTAATGTTTTGCTATCGAGAAAATGTTTTCTGTTTATTTTTTATTTTTTTATTTTTATTGAGAAAGCTCTTTCCATGAAGAAATTGGCAATCCTTTTTTTTCTTCGTTGATGCTTCTATGATTTGAGCCTTTTTCATTTTCTTTTGAGCTGAAGTCCTCAGTCATTTTCTTGTTTGTTATTTAACCTTTCGCAAGTTCTTAACTAAAAGCCAGCACTTACAAAAGGCTCAGCAGTCCTCTCAGTTAATAAGTCCTTGTGTGGCTTGTTACTATCAGGACAAATGAGTCTACTGCTGGAATCTCGGCTAAGCCACCTTTTAACAGTTCTCCAAATGCTTTAAAGGAGCCTTCTGAATGATTTCAATCACGTTTCGAACTGAATCGAATAGTTGGGGAAATAGTCCGGAGCGTGACTTTCCTTTTTTGGCCTTACGAGCATGGTGATTTTTGGATTGTTCCATCTCAAAAGCCAGCCAAATGCAGATTTTGTTGGATTCGTCTGTAGAACGAATGCTTTGGTCTGCCCTTTTTTTTGCCCTCCTTAATGTGTCGTGTCTTTTGTTGAATTGATGGGCCTCTTTGACAGGGTTCTCTGGATAACTCCTCTGAACATGACAATGCCAACTAAGTCGTGGTCTATTTTATGCGATCTCGAAACGCTGTATAAAAGGAGAAGGAAGGAGAATCAAGAAAAAAAGAAGAAGATCAAGAAAAGAAGAAGAAGATGAAAAGGTAGAAGAAGAGAAGAAGTCCAATACAAGAAAATGAAAAAAATCAAGACAAGAAGAAGAAGATGAAAAGGTAGAAGAAGAAGAAGTCCAATACAAGAAAATGAAGAAGTAGGTAAACAAGAAGATGACATATGTATAAGAAGAAGAAAATAATAAAGAAAAAGAAAATAAACAAGAAGAAAAGGTTGTACAAGATGATGTGCAAGATGATGTACAAGAAGATGAAGATAAACAAGAAAAAGATAAAGAAGAAGAAGTATAAGACTAGAAGAAGAAGTGCAAGATGAAAAACAGAAGATTTACCAGAAGAGGACGTGCAAGCAGAAGAAAATAATCAAGAGGAAAAGGATGTACAAGAAGAAGAAGATGAACATGAAGAAGTATATGAACAAGAAGAAGAAGATGAACAAGAAGAAGAAGATGAACAAAAAGAAGAAGATGAACAAGAATAAGAAAATAAACAAGAAGAAGAAGTACAAGATGAAGAAGAGTAGATCTAAAAGAAGAAGATGCACAAGATATGCAAGAGATTTGCAAGAAGAAGAAGTTGCAGAATAGTACAAGGCAAGAAGAAGAAGAAGAAGAAGGAGACGTATAAGAAGAAGTATAAAACCAGAAGAAGAAGTGCAAGATGAAGAAGAAGAAAATGAACAAAAAGACAAACAAAAGGAAAAAGATGTACAGGAAGAAGATGTACAGGAAGATGTACAAGAAGTAGAGGGTAAACAAGAAGAAGAAGATAAACAAGAACAAAAAGGTGTACAAGAAGATAAACAGGAAGAAGAAGAACAAGTTGAAGAACAAGAACAAGTTGAAGAAGAAGAACAAGTTGAAGAAGAAGAACATGTTGAAGAAGAAGAACAAGTTGAAGAAGAAGAAAAAGTTGAAGAAGAAGAACAAGTTGAAGAAGAAGAACAAGTTGAAGAAGATGAAGAAGAAAAAGAAGAACAAGATGAACAAGAAGAACAAGAAGAACAAGAAGAACAAGAAGAACAAGAAGAACAAGAAGAACAAAAAGAACAAGAAAAACAAGAACTACAAGAACAAGAAGAACTTACAGCGCTTGAATAACAAGAACAACAGAAACAAAAAGAACAAACGGAACTAAAACTAGAAGAACAGGAAGAACAAGAGAAACAAGAAGAACAAGAAGCACAAGAAGAACAAGAACAACAAGACAACAAGAACAAAAAGAACAACAAGAACAACAAGTTGAAAGAAGGAAGAAAGAAGAACTGGAAGAACTAAAAGAACAAGAAGTGCAAAAAGAACAAGATGAATGAGTAGAACAAAACAATAAAAAGAACAAGAAGAATAAAAAGAACAGGAAGAACCAGTAGAAGAAGCAGAACAAGAACAACAAGAACAACAAGAATAACAAGAAAACAAGAAGAGCATGAAGAACAAAAAAAAAAAAAAAAACAAGTAGGACAAGAAAAACAAGAAGATCAAGATGAACAAGAGGACAAGAATAATTTTTAAAGCAAGAAGAATAAAAGAACAATAATAGGAACATGAATTAGAACAAGAACAAGAAGGAAGTCCAATTCCTGTGAGTATTGAAGTGGCGACAAAACTCAAGATAAACTCTCGTGATAGGCCTCGTTATCTCCGACAAAACTATCACAGTTGTCTGCTTCATTGCTTCATAGCTTCAGCTGGTAAATAGTAAATGCAAAGAACACTACCTCATGGTACTGTTTACGTGTTATGTGATGTCCCACTTCCGCATCCCGAACTAAAAGAAGAGTTCTATCATTTTAAGAATGTCCTTTCTTTTTGCAGTAGTCATGTCTCTTGAAGAGGCGTTCGCATAGAACATGGCCGGAAAAGCGGCAAAGTTAGAACAAAAAAGATAGGAAGAGTGAAATCGCTTTTTTTAATTTTTTTTATGGTTTCGCTGCTGATCATCAAAGCAGCACGTGGTCGTATAAAATTTGACGGATGTGTTATGGAGCTGCGCAGTATCTGCCTCTCGAACGGCTCCAATTTTTGGTTGGAATATGTACCAAGCTGAAAAGCAGGCTTCGTGTGGATGATTTTTGCTTGTTTGATCGGTCGTTGCTCTACTCCCCAACTCTCTGCTGGGCTTCATTCTCTTATGAGTCTAATTTTTTCTATATTTATATTTCTCTTCGATATTTCAGCGTATTTAGGTTTAGGAGTTTGATTCGGTCTTGATAAGGAGGTAATATCAGGGGATTACTCCAATTAAGACCTTCAAAAGCAAATCGGAGGAAACGGCGTTGTATACTCTCAATTCTGGCAATGAGCACTTGTTGGAAAGGCGACCACTTGACAAGCGTACGAATAAATGAAATGTAAAGGGATCGGGTTACGTAAGGGTTTCTTGAGGAAATTCAGCTCACGGTCGCAAATAATCCCAAGGTTCCGAATCACCTCAACGGTGGAAATGATTTGACCGTTCATAAGATAGAGACGGGGAGGAGATTTGATGCGTTTATGTGAGAAGGTTATTGATTGGCACTTGGAGACATTTAGCTCCAGGCAGTGTTTGGAGCACCATATTGAAAAATTGTCGAGGTCATGTTGGATGTGGGAAGAGTCTTCAGAAGAAGAAATGATCCGGTAAAACTTAGTTTCGTCCGTATAGAGAGAGATAGAGGAGTGTAAGATGATCATTTCAATGTCGTTAATACTGAGAATGAAGAGGAGAGGGCCTAAATGGCTGCCTTGGGGAACACCGGATGTAGCTAGAAAGCGGCTGGATAAGGCGGATCTGAACCGAATGCTGTAAAAACGGTTTTCTAAATAAGAAGAAATCCATCTCAACATAATGGGTTCAAGGCCGAGGGTGGAAAGTTTAAAAAGAATAAGTATAATAAAAATACCCGTGAAAAACAATTTTACGTTTCCTCGAACTGCCCCGTAACAGATAGACATGCTAAGGATTATGCCACGAGCGTAAATGAATGAACGAAGTGTGAGGTCAGGATAGTAAACACGTTTAAAAGCAACCAACTCCTTATGCTTCATCTCTTCAGATTTTCATTTGTTGACTAGTGAAGTAAAATATCCATCGCATTGTCGAAAGTCAACTTTTTTGCAGTGGCTTTCAAATTCCATCTGCATCGAGTCATGCCTATCGTCTCGAGTATTTCCATCCTCCAACACTCCAATGCCATTCCGGCCAACTATTCATCGAAACCCAATCGTCTGTTTAACAACCCTGACTCCACAGTACACCAATTTCACACCAAACTTTCCTAATTTCGCGCGCCACTTGACAAAATTCTCGTAATTCCGTGGTAAATTTTTGAACACACTTTTTAACTTTTTGCACGTCGTTTTCTCTGTTTGTAAATCGTTGAATGACACAAACATACATCACTCTGTTATACGTGCACTATGCAACCTCCTTGTTGTAAATGCTTCTCTTTATTGCTTCACGTCTACACACACCTAAAGCTACACGGAAAAGAGGTATCCTGTTGCTTTTGAGCGCTCCACAATGTGTGAAAAAATAAGAAATTCACTTTCAAATCCAAACATGGTTGGTAGAATTTTAATTTTCTAGTTGAGCATAGAAAAGTCTCACCTCAAAAGAGCTGATCCGCAGCACACCCCCGCACTCCCACCCCAGGATGTTTTCTCAATACACAGCTGTTGACACAATGAAATATTACAATGCGCGAGAGATATTCAACATTTATTTATTTTGCAGGATTTTGGAAAAAAGAGTTTTGCAATTTGGAAATATCAAAAATTCACACATGGACATGAATATTGTGTTTTTTCTTTAAACAGAATGTGTGAGGGGAGGGGGCAGCAGATTGTGGGTTGAATGGCAAACAGAAAATCTAAGGGAGGTGGATGGCAGCGAGGAAAACTAAGAACAGGAAATCTGTTTATTGGGAGTAAAACACAGAGGTAGACGACTACGACGATGATGGTAATTGTGTTTGTTGCTGATGCTACTTCCCAGCCAATCAATAATTCAAATGGGAAATCGTAACAATTTCTTGTTGAATGGAATCGATTTTTTCTCCCTGTAGAGAACCATCGACTGACTCTTCGCCACCCCCTGTCAGTTTCTCAATCTCTCGTCTTTTTCATTTTAAAGTCGAGAGCGATGCAAATTGTATGTGTTTATATATTTTTCTTTATTTTGCTTATTTGTTTGAGTTTTATTGTAGGTATGTGAGATGTTGACTTTTGTATGTTTTTTTTATTTTATTTTGGTATTTTCATCTTCTCTAGAGGAACGAAGAACGAAGGCAGATTAAATTGGCATTTGGTTGTTTCTTTTTTTGTTTATATAAAAAAGCAAGATTTTTTTTGTTGCTTTGGTTATATGTGAAGTCTCGAATGCGGAGATCAATTGAGAGAACCTGAGGCAGCCTTGAATAAAAGCTTGTTATCAACATTTGTGTATAAGCAGATTGCAAATGAGATTGAAATGTGTTCTTTTAAGTTGCTTACGGATATGGAGGAGGAAACAAACGAATAAAACAAAAAGAAGAAAATATAAATACTCGGCAACAGGTGGGCATGGAAATGGAGTTAAGAATTTATTTTCCCGTGGGTGTTTTGGACTTTTTGTTTTTCTTAGGAACATCGGTGTGGTAAATAGGCACAGTTGTTGTTGGTTTCTGTTTGATGAAGAAGCACCGTCTTAGTTGTGTTATATACTTGGGCTTTGTGTTCTTTTTTTTTTCTAGAAATTTAAGCTGTTGCTTGGAGTCCATGTTCGCTGGAGGGTATCCTCTTTCAAACATGGAAGGTCAGTATTATAAAGTTTTTTTTTTCTTCATCATGTCTTGTTTTAAATACACTTGTGAATGAAAGTTCTTGATGAGGACTAAGCTTTGATGATCAAAGAAAAGATTGTGTCCCTCAAATATTCGTCGTCGTAGGAATAATCTCAAGCAGTTGTATTTGCTTCTTCTTTTACTGCGCGGCACTAGCATCGTCATTTTGAAGGGAACACTATTCTCCCACTTATCTGCTCACGCGAGGGGTGAATGGCATGGCCGTAGGGTATGCCATAGTAAATAAGGAAATTATTAGTCTTCACTGCTCTTTAAGGCGTTAGCTTAGGTGGGCATGGAAATGGAGTTAGTTTTATGTAAGTTTATCAAATTTGAAGATGAATTGCGAGATGTGTTCTGAAAATAACGGATATTTTCAAATTTCGCTGTTTTGAAGAGCCAACAGTCATGTTTTTTTTTTTGTTAATAATAATTAAAGCGCACTCAAGGGGTAGTCATAACCCCTTATAGTCACACATATCACAGGGCCCGTCGCATCGTAGCAATTTCGGATTACGAATGTGAAATAGAAATTACCAAAAACATCTTCGGAATGAACGCTTGGCAACAACTTTAATAATAGTCACAAATTTTGTGGCAAAACATTCACTACAAGGGCGTTTGAGATTCTTCCATTTTGGTTTTCGTAGTCCGAAATCGCTACGACGCGACGGGTCTTGTGATAGGGGCCAATGTTATAGAACACAGTGCGAGCTTTTAGGAAAGTTAGAGAGGGTTAAGTAGGAGACACCGATGCACATTGATTTTAAACTTTTGTGAGTCGTAATTTAGGAGAAAGAGAAAGTCAGGTAAAGCATTCCACATACGGATTGTGTGACTGTTTTCCAGAAGGGTGAGTAAATCAATATAAAAACTACTGAGTAAATCAATATAAAAACTACAGGTTAGTTTCTAAAGCCCTCATGTATTACCTAAGCCACTTGAACAAGCAGTCTACGAAAGCCTATCCTTATCTTCCAGCAGCACGGATTTATGCAAAGAAAATCGACGGCTACCAACCTTCTATCTTTTTATCATAAATGTTTCAACTCCCTTGAATGTGGGAACGAGCTTGACTGCTTTTATACTGACTTCTTTAAGGCATTTGACCGATCTTTCTCATAATGCATGTTGTATGTGTCATATGCAACTCGGAGGATATTTTGATTGGGTCAGTCTACAGACCATATAATAACATTAGCACATTACCTTTGATTGAGATTTTGGAAACTGTATCTTGTTGCTTCAGAATGGAAAAAGGCTAAAATTATCCCTGTTCCTAAAAAACAAACCTATACTGCGACGGAATACCGGCCAATTGCTATTCTCCCATTTCTCTCAAAGGTTTTTGAAAAAACCATTATGAAACAGATTCATCAATATGTTTCTATCAACAAGCTATTAACTACATGCCAGTCTGGTTTTAAACAAAAGCGCAGCTGTAAATCTGCTTTGCTTTTTGTTACTGATGGAACAAGAACAGCAATTGAAAGAGATCAAATTACAATTCTAATGCTTTTAGACTTTTCAAAAGCGTTTGACACTGTTAACCATTCAATTCTATGTCGTAATAACTATGGGTTTTCTTCGGAATCCTGCAAACTGATTCTTTCATACCTTAGCGGAAGGCAACGACGCGTGGTCACCAATGGTCATCTCTCTCCAACCCCTTCATAGCACCTTCTGGTGTCCCACAAGGCAGCCATCTTGGCCCACTGTTTTTTATTTTAGGGATTAATGATGTTGTCAAAATCCTTGATTGTAACGTTTTGATATACGCGGATGATATGAAAATATTTAGAAGTATTTTATCCCCCGCTGACTCTTCTATTTTACAAGATAATCTAGACAGGTTCTCAGTTTGGTGTCACAAAAATAATTTAGAACTTAACGTTAGTAAATGCCATGCTATAACTTTTTCCCGCAAACGTCTACCCCCGCCCCCTCGGTGCTATTATCTACAAGGTGAACCAATACACGTTGTCTCTTTTGCTCGTGACTTAGGTGTCATTTGTGATAAAGAGCTCAACTTTCACTCCCACATCGAACATGTTATAAAAAAAGCAAACAGCATGCTCGGATTCATAAAACGTTGGTCGAAAGAATTTTCCGATCCGTATATTCTCAAATCCTTGTACGTTACTTTCGTTAGGCCAATTCTTGAATATGCCTCCCAAGTGTGGTCACCTTATCAAATAACACAAGCTAAACGCCTCGAAGCTGTCCAACGTAGATTTCTCCTTTACGCTCTATGCAAACTTCCCTGGGAAGATAGATATCGCTTGCCTCCATATGCTGATCGTCTGCAGCTTATTGATCTTCAGTCTCTTCAAAGGAGACGCGAGATCTCCGATATCGTATTTATTCAAGATCTTTTGAATGGAAACATTGATTGTCCTTCGCTATTGAGTTTAATATCTTTTAATGTAAATTCACGTAATCTTAGGACTGTTCCCCCTTTCCGAATTCCCTATCACCGTACGAATTATAGTTTCTACAACCCTATGTCACGTATGTTACGTAATGTCAATGATTCCTATAATCTGTTCGATTTCCATACCTCAAAATCAACCCTCCGTAAATCTCTTGCTTCCTACTCACAATGAACCGAACCCTCCTGATTTCATTCAATCAAAAATCATTAATCTTTCTCAATGTATCAACTGGAGTGTCACAGGGATCCATTTTTGGACCAACTCTCTTCTCACATTACATAAATGAGCTACCAAAAGTTGTTAAACAGTGTCTATCATCATCTTTACGCTGATGATGTGCTGCTTCTGACAAGTAGACCTTTCGGGAAGCAGAACGATGCTGTTGCATTGATGAATGAGAGTCTCCTTCTAATTTCACGTTGGTCTAAGAAAACCCATCTTTGTTTAAATCCTGCCAAATCAACAGCCCTTCCTTTTTATCGCAAAACCTTTAATTTCTCAGTCCTAAATCCATTGACTCTTGAAAACGAAACTATTATTTACGTTAGTAGTGCTAGAAACCTTGGAATGATTTTCAATTGCTCCTTCACATGAAACGACCACCTAGTTAAGGCAATTGGTAAAGTTCATGGAAGTCTCCGTGCTCCTCTCCAAGTCACTCGAAGTTTCATCCCTACAAAAACCAAACTTCTTCTTGCCAAAACGCTTTTACTACCTATTTTATTATATAGATGTGAAATCTTTTGAAACCTGGATTCTGCCACAAACCATAAATTGAATGTGTCATATAACAACATCGCTCGCTATGTCTAATCCACGCCGCTATGAACACGTTTGCACTTTTGCTGCTCGTCTCGACAATCTAATTGGTTTTCGTTCATTAAGCTATCTACATGAAATCGTTCAAACAAAGCAGCCTGATTACTTATAGAGTAAACTGGATTTCCCTCATTCAACAACCTCGCTACAATTTTATGAGCGTCAATTCGCGCCACCTTATTTATTTTATTTTTTTACTATTTACTAACTTTTTAATACTTTGTTGGTGTGCCACAAGGAAGTCATTTTGGTCCCTTACTTTTCATTGTTACAATTTATGCATCTCTTACAAAGACATTTAAATCTTGACATTGAAATATGATATGAAGATTTTTAAGACCACCAAAAATGCTTCAGATCGAGACATCTTACAAAAAGATATCGACAGTTTTGTTCTATGCGGTGTTTTAAAAACGAGCTTAATTTGAACGCTGCCTAAGTCCCCAAGTATGACCTTCTCTCGCAAAAGATCGCCTTGTATTGGAGAATATTCAGTGTCGCGAAAATCCCTATCTCAAGTTTCGAATTTCCGTGACTTTTTAGTACCAACCTCGAATTTAATAAACACATCAACCTCATTATTAACAAAGCAAATTCAATGCTTGGCTTTATTAAGAGATGAGCAAAGAAATTAAATTGCCCTTATGTTTCCCTCTCTTTATACAACTGTTATCTTTGTCCTCAATCTAGAGTATTCGTCTCAGGTGTGGTAACAATTTTATAATATTCATATATATCTCGAATCGAAGACATACAGCACAGATTGATATACGTTTGGCTCTCAAAGGTCTTCCTTTGGGAAGATCCTTTCAATCTCCGTATTCGCTTTCAAACCCTCTCACAGAGAAGAATCAACAATGATTTAGTCAGCCCTTTCACAGATTCCATGTTGTCTTACGCCAAATGTGCAAGATCATTCACATATTTCTGCAAAACACAATTTCTTTCCTACATAAAGACGACGATTTTACATTCCACTTGAATTTGGTGATACCGAATCTACGAATTTCGAAATAACCACTAACACTTGCACTACAGATGAAGAGCGTATATATAAATGTGTACAAATGAACATGCTCTAAATTCAGTACCGCTTAAGTCTCTGAGATGCAAAAAGAATCCCTATACTTGATTGTGTTGAGTGGTACACATGGCGTGATGGTTAACATGTTTGCCTGTTTGCCCCAGATGTTCGTGGTTTGAATCCCAAAAGGGGTAAAAATGTTTTTTCCACGGGTATCGCCTTTCGCGAGGAATTGGCAGGTTACTAAATCCACTGCCATGTAAAGCCTTTTCTCGATTAGCCGTTCAGAAACTGCCCAAAATTGTAGGTCCCCTCCACTTCCTCACAAAGCATAGTTGTTCCGTTACCGTGGAAATACGTGAACGAAATACAAGTCTATGTCAATGAGGGATAATGTAACATCCAAGCGTTGAAAGAACTTACGAAATCGGTCAAGTAACTTTTAGGTTCCTGTTTTTGTTCCCGTGGGATTATAGCGATGACATATACGCTAATATATTGAGTGACTACGTGACATCCCAGTACAGAAAGAATTTTTGAAATCTGTCCAGTGGTTTCTAAGTTTACGTTCCAAAACCCGTTCCTGTGGGAATTTGAGGATCAAACCTTGACAGAAATCATCTCTGGACTAAACTATGACTACTCTGAAATTTTCATAAAAGTCTGTTGGGTGGTTTAGGAGTCTATACCGGAGATACATACAAACATAAATCCTATTTTATACATAGGGTGTTCCGTAATTCGTGTTACTTACTTTGGGATGTGATTCTTGGTCATATTCTAAGAAAAAAAAAAACTGTTCTGCAGTTAAGTCCGTTTCTCAACTTTGACATCACTTTTTGACAATTTAAAAAAAGGCTACCGTATTTACTACACAAAAGACTAAGTACTTGTCTTGCCTGTGTTCTGATCAAGACATTAATATGTTTGCATTCTGATATATATCAATATTAAGTATGCTCAAAAAAGCTTCATACGTCGATCTCCCTTTCAACGAATCGGCATAGGCTTACAGTTGCAGCCACGTTACGGTGTCTTGTACACGTACCAATCTCTACATCTCTTTGTGTTTACTTTGAGCTGACATTATGATTTTGTTCTTTTCCTTTAAATGTTACGTTTAAATTAAACGTTTTTGCTTTGAGTTGCAGTCACGTTACGTTGCCTTGTACACAAACCAACGACCACGTTACTTACTAGCGTTTTGTGAAAGATTTGCATTAACATTGTGATTCTGTTGTTGTTTTTTACTGTGAAGTGAACAGAAGGTCTACCAAACAAATCGCATGTGCTTTAAATTGCAGTCACGTTACGCGGTCTTGTATACAGAAGGAGGGACGACCCCGTTACGTAACGATTGCTTTGTATTTGCTTTCAACTGACAATATAATTTGGTTGTTGTTTTTATTTTTACTGTAAGAGTGAACAAAAGTTTTGTCAAACTGAAAGTAAAATACTTTAAGTTGCAGTCACGTTACGTTCTCTTGTACACGAACCAACCACCCCATTACGTCCAAACAATTTGTGTTTGCTTTTAATTGACATGATTTTGTTGATGTTTTTTTTATTTTAGTGTCAAGCGAGCAGAAGTTCTACCAATCTAAACAATTTTGCTTTGAATTGTAGTCACGTTACGTTGTCTGTATACGAAAAGCAAAGAGGACCCTCTTACGTTACAAGTGCTTTACTTTCAATTGACGTTAAAAATTTGGTCTTGTTTTTTACTGTCAAAGTGAACGATAGTTCTACCAAACTAAATGCTTTTGCTTTGAGTTATGTAGTCACAATACGTTGCCCTGTACATAAAGCATCGACAACGTTACATACCATGCGTTTTGTGTAAGCTTTGAATTGGTATTGTGTGAATGTTTTTTTGATGTGAAGCGGGCAGAAGTTCTACGAAACGAGAGGCTTTTGCTTTGAATTCCAGTAACGTTACGTTGTCTATTGTCTTGTATCTTGTATACCAAAGCAAGGATCCCGTTACGTTACGACTGCTTCCTGTTCGGTTTTGATTGACATTGTAATTTGGTTGTTGTTTGTCATATTGTCAAAGTGAACAAAAGTTCTACCAAACTGAACGTTTTCTCTTTGAGTTGGAGTCACTTTACATTGTCTTGTACACGAACCAACATGAAACCGAAATCAAAGCGTGAAGCGAACATTGTGAATGGATCTGCTAATGTCCTATGATTGAACTCATAAAGTTCAGGCAACTCGAAGCTAAAGCTGGATTGTGATTCAAACATAACTCCAAATTTCCCAGGTGTTTTGCCTGTTTTTTATCTGTTTTAGCATCGCCACGCCACCATTGTCTTTTTTGCTTATTGGCGAAAGAATTGAGATTTTTTGGAATAACCAGGCACCGTATTGTTTTTTTTATGCGAAATATCCTGATTTTTTTTCTAAAGCGTCACGATATTTCAGCCTCCACATCGCAGTACGACCCGATGTTCTCACCATTCAATCGTTGGTACTATGAGAACTATGAGACTGAATACTGCAACCACTACCTTCTTATTGCAGAGTCTTCATCGATTAGACCCAATTAGTGAGCCAATCTCTGCATTGTTTGCTCATTATCGTCCCAAATTCAGTTGTCTTCCCAGAAGAGCTCATACAAAATCCTAGTGATTTTTTTATCCTTCAATCAGTACACAGCGCACTTGTGTTTGCTCGCAAATTAAGATCCCCAGACAATAAAATCCAAAAAAAAAAAAACTCCGCAAATTGAATAAGAAGCCGCAAACAACAGCAAAGCGCTTGTACATGCACAGAGCAGTCTCCTAATTAAAACTTTTAAATAACACCAACCCACTCGTGGAAAAGCATCCCTCTTTGAATAATTTTCTGATAAATATACACAAACAGAAAAAAAGAAGAGATCGGTGGCCAAGGGAACAAGAGTGAAGTGTTTTCTGAAGAAAAAGGTGCTTAAAACATGAAACACGCCATTGCTTTTTGAATACCAAAACATGAAATTTAAATCTTTTCTGATGGTCGATGGGGTCGTCTCCTGATATACTCCATCTTCGTAAAGCGAACACAAAGCCCCATTCAGACAAAAAAAGGAAGAAGAAAAAAGAAACAAACAAAAGACACACAGATGGACAACAAAGAATAAAAATGGCGACAAATTTTTGCATTAATTTTGACCGAAGCCATTTTTCATTGAAGTCCTTATAGGCAAAAAAAATCTATGCAAACTTTTCAACACCCGTGGTTGTGGAGTAGCGCTGAGTGAAAACAAAACACCCAACATCGGGAATGGGACTGGGACTGGGACTGGGAGATACAGAGCAAGAGATTTATTGAAATTGCATTTTTATGCCGTCGGGATGGTGGTGATGATAGTGCAAATGGCCAAAGAAGCACCACACACAGACCACACAAAGTAAACAACCACTGTGTTTGGTGTGTGGACGGCTATTGCCATTTTTATTTTTGGCAATTTGGCGATAATGCGACAGTCATGGGATTAGCATCAAACAATAAAATACAAAAAAGCAAAATACAGCAGCGTGGTGTTTTTTTAGCCAACTTGACACACAAACCGGGCAAGTTACCCGCCCTACGGCAGTCGTCGTCGGTCGGATGGTTGTTGGCTGGTTGTAAACCCTAGAAGAGACTTGTTATAATTTGTTGTTGTTCGCATATAAGTGCTTCGTTGGATTTATCTCTCATGCGAAGAGTGCACTGAACCTAAGTTACATTACTGCACCGTCAGCCATCTGGCAAGCAGTCAAACGATATGACATCAAAAAGGACGACCAATTTTCATTTTATTTCCTTTTTTTTTTACTACTCATAACAAGATATACGAAAAATAAACGTCAACTTAGTGTTGACGTATGTTTGTAAGTGAAACACTCGCAAAAAATGTCAGCATGTTCATTAGAAACGGTTCCTAAGGATCCTCAGAGAAGTTTGCAGACTTTTTTTTTATATACCCCACCAACATGTAACACTGCAAGTGGGACGAAGGACGGAGGATTGGTTGGATGTTGCCGCTTGAATACACATACATACTCGTGTGTGGGAAATTTATTCAGTTAAAAATTAATTTTATTTTTCGTATTTGGCGGTTGAACAGAGTTCAAAAGTTTTGTGAAGATTTAATTTGCGAAGAGAGGTTTTTCAAATAGTTTTCGAGTGGAGGCTATTTTTAGTGAATGAAAACTAACAAGTAGACTTTTGAGAATGTTCAAAATTAAGAGGGTATGAAATGAAAAGGAAGAAGGCAGTAAAAAGGAAGGATTTTCATCAAAGACGTTCGTTGGTGGAAGCGAAATAAAGTGAAACCACTAAAAAAACAGTTTTAAAATAAATAAATTGACTTGAAAGTTTTGAAAGAATCTGTTTTGAGTTTCACCGGAGCTTTCGACTGTGTATGATGTGGTCATTTCCCTCTCGCAAGTTCTTAAAAAACGAAAATTCCCAAACGCGACAGATCGCCCGTAACCGGGGACAAGCCTTTGTCCTCGGATAAAAAACTTCGTTCCACCGTGTTTCCAACAAGTGGTTCTAGTAAAAATCCTTACTTTAACAAGTTTACTCCCCTCCAATGCCATCCAGATACTGATAATTCAGATATGGAGGACGTCGATTCTGCTATCAGTAAAAAAGTGTATGTGCCTCCTATCAAAGTGCTACAAAAATCGCCTCAATATGTGCATTGTCTCATGAAAAGCCTTAAAGTGTCTAACTACTCAGTTAAGAAATTAACAATTGGAATAAAAATTATGTTGGATTCAATGGATTCCTTTAATATTGTTTTAAATAAACTAAATGAAGATAATTGCCAATACTTTTCCCATGACATTAAAAGTGAGAAAACCTTTAAAGTTATTTTGTATGGTCTGGATGACATCAATACTCATGAACTTAAAACCGAACTTGCATCCCTTGGCTTAAAATGTGTTAACACTAAGAAAATTGAAAAAAAATACGATCAATTTACTGACTATTTTTATCTGATTTCCTTTGAAAATGGATCGATAAAATTAAATGAACTTAAAAAAAATTATCGTTCTATTCTTCACACACAGGTTAATTGGAATTACCAAAGAAAAATCAAAGGTAAGGTGACACAGTGCTTTAATTGTCAAATGTTTGGACATGGTGAGAGAAACTGTCACATTAAAACATATTGTGCGATTTGCGCTGGGCCTCACAAAACAAGTGAATGTGACGCTTCTTCAAATAAATGTGCCAACTGCAACGGCAATCATAAAGCAACTGACATCACATGTTCTAGTAGATCTAAATACTTGGAAATCAAACAAAGATTATCTGGAAGTAAAACGCACTACCAACCAAGAACTAGGGTTGCTCAAAAAACATCGATACATCGAAAAAATCGATGTTTACTATTCGATGTATCGAATAAATCCGATGTTTCGCACCCTTTCGATGTTTACCGATGCATCGATGTTTTTTTATTCGATGCATCGAATGAAGCAAGCATTGAAAAGAATCAATTAAAGTGCTAAATCTAAAGTTAAATTTATTTCATATCAGTGGGATGGTGTATTTCATTCGATCCATATTGAATAAAGCAAGCATCGTACAATACACACTCACTTACAGTTACAGTACCTAACCAAATCGATTTCAGTGTTCTGTTTCTGTTTAATTCATGTCAGAGAACTGCATGAATGCAATCACTTGCGTTTTGGAATCATCCCCCGAAAAACAAGCCCTACACAGTCTCACACTCACAATGATGAAACAAGTGTGATGCTTGTAGAAAAGTACACAACCCTTGTGAATACGAGCCTTCGCATTGCTTGTGCCCATTAATGACGAATGAATGGACCATGCAAGCTCAAACAGGTACACCATTCGCTTGTATTCGAAAAAAAGCGAATGCTCACGAATGATGAGGGAACGAATATTTTTTCATGTTCATAGATAGGTTTGAATACACATTTGACTGACTTGGGCGTTTTCTATTTTTTTTTTGGTTTTTTTTGTTGTTGCTATGTTGTGTTCTTGATCACAGTATTGCACTGTGAAGTATTCGTTTCCTTATGAGGTTTTCGTTGCACTGTAGATGATTCGTTGCCTTAGACACTATTCGCAAAAGCTCATACGCATACACATATTGTCATTGCCTGCCATTGTTTCAGTTAAGTGAATGAGAGTGAGAACCTGTTTTTGTTGACTAAAAGAGAGTGCACTGTGTGTATTGCTTTGGATTAAGATGAATGGTGTCTAAATGGTGTGTAAGGCAATGAATAAGTGAATGCATTCACAAAACGAGACATTCACTGCAGCGACCTGATTCATGTCATACATAATATGCTCTCTTCTCCTTTACTTCATATATCCAGAGACAGACTACAAGATGTGCAGCTGCAAACGCGACGCATACGCTTTGGTCAAAAAACATCGATACATCGAAAACATCGATGTTTTTATGCGATACATCGACAAACATCGATGTAAGGTTACGATGCATCACATCGAATAAAACATCGATGTTTTTTTTTCATGAGCATCCCTACCAAGAACCCAATTCGCTGCAGCCGCTCAAACTTCTGCTCACCATGCCTACCAAAAACCGGTTTCGTTTGCCTCAATGAGTGACTTTCCTTCGCTTAAGAAACCTCATGAGCGACGCCAAATCAATGCATCGAGCAAAAACTCTCCAACTTCAAACTCTCTACAAACATCTCTGCCAACGGCAAATGCGTGGGAGCATGAAACATGTGGAGCTTCTACATCTACATCCAACATAAACAACGTCAACAAGGTATCCAGCAACAATTCTAATCTTCTTACGATGGAAGAATTAAATGCCTTATGTATGGAAATGATTTCCAATTTAGCTGTTTGTAAAACAAAACTAGAGCAATTTAATGTGATCGCACATTTAGCTACTAAATTCTTATACTCTATCAATAAATAAAATGACAGACACACAAATAAAAATAATAACTTGGAATACTAAAGGCATACGTAATAAGATTAGTGAATTCTTAAATTTTTTGAATAGCTACAAAGTTGATGTTGCTTTAGTAACTGAAACTTGGCTGGATATTGACATTAGACTCCCGTCAGCTAACTTTAAATGCTATCGAATGGATAGAATAGATCAACTAGGTGGTGGAGTCGCGATTCTTATAAGAAAGTCGATTCAACATTCGCTTTTACCTGTCATTTCAACACAAATTGTTGAAAATATAGGAATACAGATCAAATTAAAGAACCACAAGATTATTAAATTGTACTCCATTTATTTTCCTGGTGGATCTTCATCAGATTTAAAAAGAAAATGGCTTAAACAAGATCTCAAGAAGATATTTACAATGGGTGGTGATTTTCTACTAGGTGGTGATTTTAACTGTAGGCATAAAGACTGGGGTTGTGCTAGAGCAAATGCTTGGGGTAATATTTTAGCCGACCTTCCATTGACATTACCAATTAACATTTTTTATCCTCCTTGTCCAACTTATTTTCCTGCTAGTTCCCGTGGTTGTCCTTCAGTTCTTGACCTTTTTGTGTCTAATGTTCCTTATATCATAACTGAACCTGTGTCGTTTAGTGCTCTCAGTTCTGATCACAATCCTGTTTTTTGTAACCTATCTTGGTTGGGGGAAAGAAAGGTGCAATATTTTCTAGACATTAAGAATACTAACTGGAAATCCTTCAAATCTAACATAAAAATTAACCTGTTAAATGATTCCACTGATCTTGAAAGTATTTCTTGCAGTGAGGATGTTGACTCTATTGTACAGAAATTTACGCAAGCTATTTTTTCTTCTGCTAGTGTAAGTGTTCCTAAGCGGCAAAAAATAAACCAATGTAAGAAACTTCCAATCCACATATTAGAACTTATTAAAATAAGAAACATTCACAGAAAAAATTGGCAAAAATATCGTCAACCCTTTTCTCGAGCTATGGTTTCCTATTTTAATAAAATCATTACTGATCAAATATATATCAATCGAAACGAAGAGTGGAACAAAAAATTGAAAATTCTTGATAAAAACGCTAAGCCCTTCTGGAATATTGTAAAGCTAGTAAGACACAAAACCGAAAAATACCATTTCTGAAGGATTCATCAAGTACTTTATTCACTGATGCAGAGAAAGCGAATTTGCTTGGTGAAAACTTTACTAAAAATCACGTGGTTGCTCAGCATTTGGGCGAGTTTGAAACAAATGAGCTTGTAAGTGATGAAATACAGAGATTTGACACTCTATATGAATCAACTCCTCATCAAATGTTTGTAGCAGAGGAGGATATAAAAACTGTAGTCAAAAGGCTTAAGTCCCGAAAATCAGAAGGTTTAGACAAAATAAAAAATATATACCTAAAAAATTTACCCCAAATTGGAATTAAATATCTAACATTTCTAATAAACTCATGTCTAAAATGTCAATATTTTCCTCAGGGTTGGAAAAAGGCAATGGTTGTTCCTGTGCTTAAGGCTGGAAAACCTCGAGACAAAGCTGAAAGTTACAGACCGATAAGTTTGCTTAGCAACATTAGTAAAATTTACGAGAAAATTTTAAAAACTGTTTTGGAAAAAAGAATTTTCCCCGATATACAATTCGGCTTTAGACGTCATCACAGCACTTCGCATCAGGTTAAAAGAATCTGCAACCATGTTTTAGAACATCGTTCAAGAGGGCAATCAACGAGAATGATATTGATAGATATTGAAAAAGCCTTTGATTCGGTTTGGCATGATGGAATAATATATAAAATGATAAGATTTCAATTTCCTGTGTAAAATCGTGAACATCGTAACATGAACTTGATGTTTTCAAGTTCATGTTAATTGTGGCATTTCAAAAATGTTTTATTTTGATTATGGCGTTCCACAAGGCTCTGTTCTTGGTCCTGCCTTATATAACATCTTTACTTCTGATTTTCCTAATCTACCGCAATGTGAAGCAGCAATTTTTGCTGATGACACAGCAGTGTTTACGTCGCATGAACTCGCTCTCAATATTGAGACGAATCTAAAATATGCGATTGAAATACTGGAAAATTATTATACTAGGTGGAGAATTAAGCTGAACGTTGGGAAAATGCAAGCCATCTTTTTTACAAGAAAAAGAAGAGCTTGCTTTCTTCCCAGCACTCAGTTGCAAATAAATGGTATCGCAATAGAGTGGTTGCAATCTGTAAAGTATCTCGGAGTCCACCTCGACACAAAACTAACGTTTAATCACCATACCCAAAACACGTTAAAGAAAATGAGTATTGCTATTAAAATGCTTTACCCTTTCATCAACCGCAAATCTTCACTCACAAATGAAAATAAGATAATTATTCATAAAGTTATTTTTCAATCAATATTGTTATATGGCTGCCCAATATGGGGGAAAGCAGCTATGTGTCATATAAAAAAGCTGCAGGTATCACAAAACAAAATTCTGAAAATGATGCTTAACTTACCTTGGCATACTTCGACCATAGATCTCCTCCTTACTTATTGTTTTTTGCTGTTGTTATTGTCTTATGTATTTTTTTTATATTTTGCTTACTTTGTTGCTCTATTTATTATTTATCTATTTATTTACTAATTGTAATCTTATTTTTTGTCATTTATTTATTTTTTCCACTTATTCACATATTGTTTATTTATTTATTTATTTATTTATATATTATTTGTTTATTTATTTATTTATTTATTAATTTATTTACTTTTTAACTTATTTATTTAGTTGTTGATTTCTTATATTATTTATTTATATAAATGTATTTGTTTACTTTTTGTTTTTTTTTTTGTTTTTTATTTATTTATTTTAGTTGATATTTTCCATGGTCATTGTTATTCGATTTGTGTAATGTCAGGTCCTAAATTTTCAAACACTATGTACACTATTCAGCTATTATTTAGCGTTTAATTATATTTGTTAAGTCGAACAAACATTTTATTTATTTATTATTTTTTTTTTTTTTACTATTTCTTTTTTTTATCTTTTGTATGAAGGTTTTTTTTCGTATTTTCCTTCGATAGCTTCTTTGAATCATACCTATAATAATTATTTTTACTCTAAAAGATAATGTTTCAGTTGTAAGATAAATAATATCACATCTCTGAATTGTAAAATGTGCGGTCACAGACTTTTTTGAAAATATTATTGCGAAATAAAATATATATCTAAAAAAAAAAAAAAAGAATCTGTTTGAAGTCGCACAATTGGTGAAAATTAAAAACTCTTGAGAGCATGCCGTTTGTATACCACTGAGGCTGATTGAAGAAAGCTGATTCAGCCTTGTTTTTCTCTAGCAGGAGGGAAAGCAGTGGTGCAATACACAACGATAGTGTGATAAATGCTTGGTTTTCTAGGCTGGGGATGCACTTTCATTCAAGCCCTTCTGTACAAAAACAAGATGGTGAGGGTTTTGGTACCCAATAAATCAAAAATCGTGCACTCAGTGTGTCACAACGGGTCTATGGAAATTTTGGAGCCTCACGACAATATGGGACCCACAATTTTATTCCGATTCCGAACGGAAAAGTAGGATAGCGCTATTCAAGGCAGTGTGTAACAAAATTTCGGAGGACCTCACGAAAAGCGATAACCGTGAAAAATTTTTTTTCTGGGACTTGAACCGCAAACTTTCCATACGAGGAAATTTTCAAAAAACACACCGTTTTTAAAGCGTCAATTTTATGGCAAGGAGGGCCTGTATCGAAAGCTGGAAGAAATTTCTGCCCTAGCTGCTGAAGCAAATCAGGCAATCCAAGAGCTAAGACAAAGCAACTTGAATAAGCGAGCAACCATTTTCAAAATAGCCGCTCAGAGAAGGAGAAATGCGCAGGAGATTCGTTTGCCGAAGTTCATCAATGATGCTCAAGGAGTGCTACTTGTGGATGACGACAAAATTCTTCACAGGTGGCGACAGTATTGTGATGATCTTTTGAATGAACAGTTTCCTCGGCGCCACTTTCCGACAGCTGCACCTAACTTTACGGAATTATCCGACGTTACAGTCGAAGAAGTTAGGGAGGCAGTTAAGAACTCCAAAAAAGGCAAAGCGATTGGGCCAGACGAGGTACCATATGAGTTTTGGAAAAATATGGGAGACATCGAGTTAAGATGGCTCACGATTCTCATCTCCAAACTTGTAAGAGGTGACAGTTTGCCTAATCAATGGAGGGAAAGTTTTCTTCTTCCAATGTACAAGGGACAGGGAGATACCAGAAGCTGTGACAACTATCGTTCGATCAAGTTGATGTCCCACACTATGAAGATCGTGAGAGCGGGTTTTGGATAGCCGACTGCGGAAAATAATAAGGCTGTCTGATGACCAATGCGGGTTTGTCGCGGGTAAGTCAACTACAGACGCAATCCAAAGTATAAGGATCATTATGGAAAAACACCGAGATGCCTTAGAGGATTTGCATATTGTGTTGGTTGACTTCGAAAAGGCATTCGATCGACAACCACGAGATCTGATATGGGTGGCCCTCAGACACCGAGGAGTTCCTGAAGCCTATGTGCGAATAATTATGGACATGTACGAAGGAGCAGTTACAAAAGTGAGATGCCCAGCTGGAGTCACCGAAGAATTCCAAATAACAGTAGGTGTACGTCAGGGAAGTGTCTTGAGTCCACTGCTCTTTATTGCTGTTCTGGATTATTTGCTCGAAGGAAAAGTAACGGACAATAAAGTACAACAATTATTCTTTGCTGACGATGGAGCCATCATAAGCGAAGATCCTACATCCCTGCAACGAGCACTTGAGGTTTGGATTTATGTTCTGGAAGGAAATGGGTACCGTATTAGCGCTAAAAAGACTGAATACCTGTGCTGCCCTTTTTCTGATTCAGACAAGCCTATTCCAGACATTTATTTGAATGGAAATGTGCTTCCCAAGTGTGAAAAGTTTAAATATCTGGGATCTATGATCAATAGTGAAGCAACTTGTGATGACGACATCAATCATCGAGTAAGCGTTGGGTGGATGAAGTGGCGAGAAAACTCCGCTATCTTCTGTGATCGAAAAATGCCCCCTAAGTTGAAGGGAAGACTCTACACAGCAGTTGTCCGTCCAGCTCTGACATACGGTTCACAATGTTGGACAATGTACAAAAAGTATGAGAGCAAATTGACGGCAGCCGAAATGAAGATGCTTCGGATGACAGCAGGAGTAACAAAGCTTGATCGAATTAGAAGTACTAAGATCCGTGGAGCCTTCATGTCAAAAGTACCATCTTGGACAAAATTCAGCACGACCGGCTCTGTTGGTATTGTCATGTTCAAAGGAGAGATCCACAGAACCCCCCCCCCCCCCCCCCCAAAAAAAAAAGGCAATATCGTACAACGTTTCAACAAATTCGTGACGAAAAAGAAAAGGCAGGTCAAAACACTCCTGGTACAAGCAAATGCAAAAACAGCAGCATTTGGTTGGCCTCAGACATGGAACAATCCAAAACCGGGAGGCTTGCCGACGCTTTCTAAGGTCAACGCGGCGTACCCCACAGGCGGATCACTAGTGTGAAGCGGAAAAGTGGGAGAGTTGTGATCGCTTCAAGATCACTACTCGTAACGCCGGAAATGAAAAAGAGGAAGAAGAAGTGTATACACAATTGTGGTCCTAGTTTCGAACCTTGTGGAGCTACTAACTTTTTCTTTGTTCGTGAAGGTAGACAAAAGTTGACCAATTTTCCCAGAAGCAAAATCAATATTTTCTTAGAAAAAAAAGACTTAAAAAGTGACCCTGTTCACCGTTATTCGTTTTGTATGTCCATTTTATGTCTTAGTTTTCTCTACAATCGAAGTTGTTCGTATCCCACCTCGTTTGGAAAATCTTTTTTGGTTTCTTGATGAGCTTAAATAATTCATTCAATAAAGAGCTACCCTTGTTAATGAAGGCTAAATGTTTCAACTAAGTAGCAAATAGAAAAATCACATTTTCTGCTAAATGACCTTGGCTTGTCCTCAAGCTGCTTTCTCGGGTTATTCAGTTAGTTTTTCTTTTCTCCAGTTCCTTTAACTAACTGTACTTGAAATTAAAAACTTGTAAATTATTTAAACAATGTCTTCCTGATTGCGAAGATTGTCATTAAAAGTCTCTAATAGAAAATGCTCTTTAATTAACAGCCTCACAGAAGTCAGTCCGCTTAAATTAGGCAAAATTGCGTTGCAAAGATTCATAATTAGCTCGCCGCCCACGAGTGTGCCAGAGTTTGCTTCAATCTCGGTGTTTGCCATTCGTGTTGCTCTGCGACGAATTAAAATGCACAAGGCAAACTACAAAATCGTGTCATATCATTGAAACCAATCTGACTGTGAATCTTAGGTAATTGAAAGTCCGTATGATTTTTTTTTTCTTCTTTTTTTTTCGTTCGAAACTAGTCCATCTCGTGTAGCTTCTCGTTAATGAGAGTCTTCAGTTCACGGATTTGATGTTTTTTTTTATCGCGAGTTGCATCGTCGTTTAAGTGATGCAGTTTAGTTTTGAAAAGCGGACACGCGGCGCATAATCACCATCATAATCATCATCATCAGCATCATCGTAGTTGGCGTCGGTCGTCGGTCGTCATCTTGAACATCCAAACTCATCAGCTCATGCTTTGATTGCAAAACGCTTGTGTGTGGAGAAAAATGTGAAGCAAGGAGAGGCTCTAAAATTTGAGATTAGCATCTAATGAAACTACCCTCCTTGGAAATATCATCAACATCGACATACACAATGTGCACATTCCCAAACAGAGAATTTAGGCTAGTGTCTCCGTGAAATCAGAGATAGTGGTTCGCGTTAATCGATTTTCAGAAGCACAACATGTTTTTTAGTGAGACACAATTCGAAGAGCAGAAAACATCACTGATTTGATGAGCCGCGTGATGGATTGCCACTTAATATCTGGGGATCTTCACTTATATGATATTGGCGGTCTTTGTCTGAAAAAATTAGCAGCTTTCGAAGGACCTTTATGCTTATTTGAGATCATAGAATGATGAAATCACTGAGATGTGATAAAGCCGTTCTGTGACTTTAAATATGTATTTGTTTTACTTCTTTTAGCTATACTTACTTACATAGGTGGGCATTACACTTCGGGGTGAACCAGGGCCTCAACCAACATCCTTCTGTAACGACTTCGATTTCGGGCGAGCTCTCTCTAGTTTTGCGCTCTAATTCGGGTAAGGTCTTCATCCACTTGATTGCGCCACCTGAGACGAGGTCTTCCCCTTCCGCGATTTCCCTGCAATGTGCTTTCGAAACCCCCGAGCATTTGGCTCCATCTGCTAAACATGGCCCAACCATCGTAGTCTCGTGATGCTTCCTCTTCTGGCTATGACCATGTTGCGGTACATCTCATACAGCTCGTTGTTGTTTCTTCTTTTCCACACACTGTCTTCGCATACGGGATTAAGGATCATTCGGAGAATTCGAAACGACTAAGGGTTTTCTCATCTCTCGGTAAGTTCTCCGACCTTGACGGAGCAGCGTGAATTCTCCAAAGTCATTTTGCATAGTCGAAGGAGTTTTGGAGGTATGCACAAAACTGGACATGGCTCTGTACAGCTCGTCTCTGTAGATACTGTCATACGCGGCCTTGAAATCGATAAAGAGATGGTGAATATCGAATCGATATTATGTTCTCGGGTTTTTTCCAAGATCTGCCGTAATGTGAAAATTTGGTCTATTGTGGACTTCTCTGGTCTAAAACCACATTGATAAGGACCTATCAAGTTGTTGACGTGGGGTTTCAGACGTTCACATATTACAGCAGACAGGATCTTATAAGTGACATTAAGGAGGCTTATCCCCCTATAATTGGCGCAGATGTGAGGGTCTCCCTTCTTTAGGATCGGGGAAACGATACTGAGGTTCCATTCATCGGGCATGCTTTCTTCCGACAATGTCATGCAGATCAGCTGGTGCATGCTCCTTTCCAACTGGTCTCCAGCTGCCTTGAAAGACTCGGCTTCATAGCCATCTGCACCTTCCGTTTTATTTGACGTCAGTCTGGATATTGTAAGCCTTAATTCTTCTGGGTCAGGAAAACAGAGTTGTTTTTGTTGAATGTAACAATCTGCCTGACAGCGGAATTTGTGTCTTCATCGCCGTTATGGAGTCTGCAGAAGTGATCTTTCCAGATTCTCAGTAGCGACTGTGACTCTACAATTATGTTTCCCTTCTGGTCTTTACAGGCTTGAGTTCGGGGTTTGCCACCCTGGTAGGATCTGTCTACCTTTTGGTAAAACTTCCGAATCTCGTTCCTGCCATGGCACCTCTCAATTTCCTCAAACGAGCTCTTCTCATGCTGCTTTTTTTTTCTTTTTGAGAATTCGTTGTTCCTCCCATCTTTTCTCCTTGTAAATCTCATTATACTGATTGCATCACAACGCACTTCTTGGATGGAGGTTATTTCTGCTTTGTAGCAGTCCAGGGCGTCCGCTAGTTCTCGAGCTTCGCGTGGTCTGTTAAGGGATCTTACGTTGCAGATTCGGAGGTCTTTGTCCTTTTTACGTTTGCCTGGGTCGTCAACGTTAAAATCATTATTGTTATCCGAAGCTGTTGGTTGTGATGTTTTTTACGTGGTTGGGAAGTTAACCCCACGGACAACCCCCAACCTGAAAGGCCAGGTCCTTTTGGGATCCGTTTGGACTTAAAGGGTCGGATTACCCAAGTCAGTACCTAACCTGCTGCAGGGGTGTGAGAGCTGCCGTTGGCTCACCAGGAGCTCATCTGCCACCATCTTTACTTCAATACCCTGTCCTAGTATTGAATGACCCTGAAAGACCTTTAAACCAAATGTGTTGGAGTAGCTCCTTCAGGGGATTCTGCTTTTTTTGACTGCTGAAGTTCACCGTTGATTCTGTTATTCGAATTCATCCGCTGGGTAGAACACTGAGATTCGAGCGGTCGTTTAGTACTCGCAGAGCATTAAAGTGTTGATCACAATTCTTTTCTCCCGCGTTCCATTGTCGCACTCCTCGCACTTACTAGTTTACCAGGTCAGCTCCGGACGAAGCATCCCAGTGCCCAGTGGATACTGCGTGGAGGTATAGTAAGCACAATTGACGTGTACTATAAGTTGCAACATCTGGGCGCCAATGACGCTAGTCAATGCCTTACCAAATAGTACACGCCCAACCACAACGAGGAAGCAGAGGACTCTAAATTCAACAGTGAGGAAGCAGGGAGATCCCTCGGGCACTTCTCTGCGGAGTATGTTCCCGACTACTGATTGGACTTGACTAAATTTTCATCCATTTCTCCGAGTGTCTTATGCAAT
Source organism: Melanostoma mellinum (assembly GCA_914767635.1). NCBI lineage: Eukaryota > Metazoa > Arthropoda > Insecta > Diptera > Syrphidae > Melanostoma > Melanostoma mellinum. Next base: position 184,048,067 of record OU612060.1, read on the forward strand.
CTTTGGGGTTTGTGTTGATGGAAAACTTCTCTGTCAACCGTTAAAACACTTTCATTGTTCAGAAAAAGAAGAGAACTAGATCGACTCTTCTCTCTCTATGAGAGAAATAGTGCCAACCATTCTCGAGTGATTGTCAAATACCTTGAAATTGTTTTCACAGTAAATTGTAGGGTTGAATCTTATAGAGCCACTAAGTCTCTATTGGTTTGTAGCCCTTGTTAAGGACGTAGGAGTAAATGGAAGACTTGAATGAGACTCGAAAAATTTGGTCGAAACCTATACAAAGAGTTTGAAATTGATTCTACTCATTGGCATTTGGAAGTAGAATCAAAAACAACTTCAGAAAGATTCGATAGTAAAATAGAGGTACCTAATTGGACCCCTGAGGAACTCCAAAATATTCAGGGACATACGACGAAACAACTTCAATAAGAGGCAACCTTGTTAAAAAAGCCGCTCAAAAACGAGAAATGCCCAATAGAGTCGTTCGCTGAAGTTCACTAGCGGTTTTCAAGGACAGTTTCTTGTGGATGGCGACAAAATTTTTCGCAGGTAGCAACAGTTTTGCCATGGCCATTTGACATTTCGAGGAAACTCGAAAGCTTTCTTGAAACCGAAACCTTTAATTGAGAAAAAGATAGAACAAATTACTGAGATGGAGCACTCAGACCAATCAGAACGTTCGTCCACGTGTTCGTTGATTCTGGAATTCGAACTCATCCGCTGTGAAATTGCACAAAGCTCTTGGAAATACTATATGTTCAGACAGTCAGTCATTACTCGTGTTTTTCATTGGCCATTGGTCAACCTTCGCCCTTACAAATTTGACAAGTCATATCGAGTTGATCGAGCTCAGTATCCAGCGGATACAGCGAGGAAGCAAAGAAAGGACAAGTGATGTGAACCAACAGTTGCAACACCAATCAAAATCTGTCGAAGTTCAGAATGAACCGCCCCCTCTATTTTACAACACCGGCGACAACCAGTCATTTCAACCAAAGGAATTGTATCGTGGGAAAGTTCTTTGGTGCTATGTCCAACTTCGTGTTGATTACCAGCTTTGATTAGACCTTTGCTTTAGACACCTTCGAGTTCCGATAGATGGGAAGAACCTCTAACTCATCAAAGGAGATAACTTGCAGCTGGCAATTCGATTCCCACACCTCAATTGAATTTGTAATTCTGTCAAAGTGACCAAATCAAATTCAGTGCGCAAAATTATTGTATTACAAAGAGAATCACTGATGAGCAAGGATTGCTAAACAAAAACTGATGTATCTTACAAACTAAGCCCAGAAGTAGAGATAAGACACAAGAACTCAGTGGTTTTTAGTTTCGGTTCGGTTTATCTCACATCAAGACGCAATGGCATCAAAAAAGTTATACGAGTTCCAGGAACTATTTGTTCCACTGTTCAACGCTGCAATAGTCAAGCGGTCGTCATTAAACCCGCGAGCTCTAAAATTCATTACATTTGCGTCTTTATTACTTGCTCTTCAATTGATTTTCGCACTCCTCACCCGTTTCATGTTCACCTGGGAAGAATTGGACATGAACTCAAAAGATAGAACAACAATTTTTGCCATAACCGGCGGTTGCTTGATAATTATCTTCATAGCTATTCCGATACTTTGGAGTAAAGCAACGATCAACAACATACTCAACGAACTGCACCGTTTAATTCCGGTTACAATGGACGAACAGCACAGCCTAGATCTGCAATTTTTTGCCAAGAAAATAATCAGAAACAATAACATTTTCAAATACTTTATCTTGACAGGATTTTTTATCTATGCTCTTACTCCTCTTTGCATTTCACTTTTCAAATGGGCATTTTTGAACGATGGCTATGTTTTCTTGTTTCCCTATTGGCCGTGGTATTCCCTCGATGAATCGGCATTCCTGTCGTACGTCCTTTTCTATTGCTTTCAACTTTGCACTCTTGCTGCTGGCGTCTATATTTATATCAGCGAAGAAATACTTTATTCAAATTTGATTACTCAGCTGTGCATGCATTACCGTTACTTATGCACATCAATCAGTAAGCTTGACGCAAGGAATGAATCTGAGACCTGTGGCGAGCTCAGGAAACTAATTGGGTTACAATGTGAATTGGATGAGTAATTATGTGACTTAGAACTGCAAGGAACCACCCATTGGAACATACGCCTTTTTTCTTTTATTTGGTTTAGGATATGCAGCGACATCGACAAAACCTTCAGCTGGAGTTTATTCGTGAGATTTTCTGTAGGAAGGATCCTACCATGCCTGTTTTTGTTTTCAATTTTACGTGCAAACAGTTTTGACCAAATTCCAGTGTCTGTGGTGAGCATCGTGGGAACTTCATTGCCAGTTTTTCAAAGATGCGTCCTTGGACAGCATATATACGAGGCTGTGAGTAAAATTGATTAGGAACTTTGATTTTGTGGACTTATGTCAAAGTTTTAGAACGAGAATCTACTGCAAGCAATTTACGACCACAACTGGTACGAAGGCACACCGAGGTACAGAAAGACGATCTTGATTATGATGATCAGAGCTAACAAGAACTTGGAGCTTCATGCTGGGATGATCGGCAGGATAACCCTGGAGTGTTTTAAGGAGGTATGGGATAGACGAAGTAGTGGCTGTTCAATTCAATGAAACTTACTTCCTTTCCAGATTGCTATTTCAACGTATGAGATCTTTACGTTTATGTGCAACTTTATCAAGTAAAAAAGGACTCGTCAGACTCGACTCGTGGGTTTGATCTTCTTCACCTAAGGCTGCTCAGATGGAATCATTGATAGAATCTAATTTTTTGATGTAATTTTGTTGTGTAGAAGTGTTATTTGCAATAAAAGTTTTTCCTTTTCAAAGTTTGGTTCAATGAAAACTGGAACACTGTTTGTTGAAGTAAACAAACCGTAAAACTGCTTGCTATGTGGTAAGAATTCCATTTTACATTTGCCACTGCCAGGAACCTACTTTACAGATCATACATCTACGTCTGATGTAGATCAAGGTTAGATGTATTATCCCAAAGAAGATATGATTTCCACACATAGGGAATTGGAGCTTCTCGTTGTCTCTGGACCACCCATATCAGATCTCGCGGTTGCCAATCGAATGCTTGTGAAATTTGTTTATCAGAATTCGCGTACCGAACTTTTCTACTATGTCCGGTATCAGTACCATGCATAGTACGTGCAGTGCCTGGCATTTCTCCCTAGTCCCCGCAATCCTTCTAACTCCGACCCGAACTTTTCTACTTTTTGCAGGATAAGTAACATGCTAGGTATGCCTGGGACTACTTCGGACTCCGTGTAGCTCTACCCCGAGCGATTCTGCCCTGTCCAGGACCAGTATCAGGCGTAGTACGTGTATTACTTTGTTTACTACCGAAATCAGTGTAGCTCTAATCCGAACTTTTCTATTCTGTCCAGATGCAGTACCAGGCGAATTGCTAGTATTTCCATTATGCTCAAGATTTCACGAAATTTCACGAAATGTTTTTGCTTCAGCTTCATTTCTTACTACACTGACTTGGGCCTATTGTATGGCTTCTTTGTTCTCATCTGGGGTAGGACTCAACGGGTCCAGGGTTTTCCCAAGGAAGCTCGAAAACTTGGGCAGCGGCGGTCCAACTTCTAAAAATAACGAGTCCGACACGGCAAAATAATTTCAAGTATTCTTCATTCTTAAACTAACGAGACGAGAGACAAGTCTTTACAATTGCAAGAATTAAGTTGTTTTGACTTTATATAATTTTCGCAAGGATACAAAAGCAAGTTTTGCACTGGTGGACACGACTTGCCTGGTTCGGTCGTGGCTTTGAGTGCGGGTGGAACTTCCTCTTCGGTTATTCGGATGGAGATTGAATCTCTGACGGCGGGGAGTGTTGGTAAAAGTTGGCAATCCGGTGGTTTCATGTGGCTATTTAGCTAATACGGGCAGAAGCACACCCTCAATGCGTTCCTGTAAATAGGTGAGTATAAATAATTGAGAACGTTGCCCAGAGTATGGAACGACGCTTATGAAAAGTACAGGCAGCGGACACATATTCCAACTTGCAAGCTGCGACTGAAAGTCTAATTAGGCCAGGAAAATGATCACAATTCACAATTCCTATCGATTCAAAGGCTTATTTTACAAAGGCGATTATGACCGAAATTGAACATAATGTGGTCTCAAGACTTAAATAGCTTTGTAATTTCGTAAAATTAATTAGCGGACACGTATTTCGAGGAAAATGATCACCATTGAGGTTTTTGCTTTCTTTGCTCTCAAATGGGGTTCTCCAAGTCGCTTCATTTAATTGAATAGCCCCCAATACACCAGTGCTTAGAGGGTTCTATTAACCTTTAAAGGCATCTAATACTTAAAAAACCCACCTACCTAACCTACAATTGGAGACGCTAATTATGCTCATTTCTAACCGTTCACATCATTAATTTCTATACCTCTCGTTTGAGAAATTCGATTGGTCTTCCTAAGCTCATTCAAAATCTAATTCCGTCCAAACTTCTATTTTCATTCCTTGGTCTCTTTGGGGAACTATAAATTCTCTGAATCCAAGCCCCCACATTGCAAAAACTACTCCCACAAGAAAAATCAAAGTTTCTAGGTTAGCCAGCAGTACAACGCAATAAACTGTTGTTAGTGAGCGAAGCTAATAAACTGCAACGACTACGACGCGAGAGTATTTACCACAATTCTCCGCATAGTCGTGCGGTGGTTCCTCGACTAAACATTGCAAAAACTCCCCCTCAAGGAACAAAGTATATCCCTAATCATGCCAAGAATATAACTCCACGTAGTCGCAAAAACTAATAAAAACAAACCAACCCATCACATCCACCCCCGCCACAAGATAGCCCCGTTTAAATCGAATTTAAAGTCAAAAATATGCAAACAATAAATCTCAAATACAATAACAGCCCTCTGGAGGGAAGATTTTCTTCTTCGTCGTTTTACTCGTCGAATTGTGCCAAACTTTTTACTTTTTTTTTACTTTTTTGTGGTAGCAAAAGATTTAATCTTCGAAACAGCGAAAATACTATGCATTTGGTGGTGTTGTGAGTACCTATACAACAGCTTTTTGCGTGTTGTACGTGATAAGCCCGTTTGGCGATAGTGAATTTTATATTTTTGGATTTAGGATTCCATCTCAACATCAATTTGCATCATCTTTCTAATGGAAGTTTAGCACAACCTTCTAAAAATCGTGTGTGTTTGGTGTTTTGGTACACAACTCAAGGCCAACACTCTTTTTTAGCCTCTTTGCTATCATCTTATGTGAGATGATTATGATTAACCTTCGCAGCAAAAAGTCGACACCGACACACAGTGTGTGCTTAAGAGGGAGGGTAAGGGGTAAGGGTATATCTACATTTTATTTTTGCTCTTTTTTTCGTTAAGATTTCAGCAAATCAACTCGTATAGTTGCTGAATAACACCGCTACTTGGTTGCTAATTTTTTGAGTGTGTTAAAGTGATTTAAATGATTTCCTGAGTGGAAAGGTAATCTAGATTCAATTTAAGAGGTCTAGACAAAATAGACGATGTGGACATGGAAACTGAGTAAAGTACCTGCTGGGAAGTGGATATGAATTATAAATTTACGAAGAGGTTTGAAGAGTTCATATGAATGATGAATTATGAACACTCGATACCACTCACTTGAGTTCAAGGTTTTGTTGGGTTTGCTTGCTTTTTTTTGTACTCTTCTATTTATTGACATGTGCTGAAGACAGAAAATTTGAGGGAGTGAGTTAATTGTTAAGTTGCTTATGTTTAAAATTATAGCTTAGAATTTTTTTTTCAACAAAAAGAATTGAAAATTGTTTTGATTCGTATTTTTGCACAACATCTGAAGTTTTACCTGTCGAGGGTAGTTGTGATCCCTTTACGGTCTTAGATGGCTAATGATTCTCATCTTCAAGCTTAGAGGAGGTGATAGTATGCTTATAGAAGGAAAGAAGATGAAAAACTGCGACATAGCACTTATTTGGGAGCAGATTTGTCGTTAGAGGAAGACTCAGGGATAAGGTTATCAGCCAAAATCGAGTTAATGGGCGTATAATGCCCATCCGCCTAACACCAACACTATGAGCAGTTACGCTATTCGGTTTTTGTGCATCGTGATTCTTGCTCCATACAAAAATAAAATCGAACAAGCAGAGGTAGTTTTTTCTGCCATTGACCGCCGAATTTATTTCTCCTGTGTTTAGCTTACCGTGTACGGGATGTATGGTGGCCTTGTAACACAAACACAAGGTGCGATTGTGTATGCAGTGGTTCATTTCGCTCACCCTTTACACCTCACAGTCAGTTACGGCCGAGAAACTTAAAAGTAAAAGTGAAATTTTTTGAAAAAAAACCAGAGAAGAAACCTCAGTAACATATTAGCTGTGGGATACCACTCTAATGAAGGGTTTTCCAATAAGAGTGATATGATTTCTTTTTTGAAAAAATACACACTTTTTGTTAAGGAAATTCAAATATTTTTTATTTAATGTGCAGTTCAACCAATACATTTAAGTTTTAAATAAGAAGTCATTCAAATGGCCACCACCAACCACGTCTTCTTCTGCAGCAACAAATTCAATGAACCCAATTTTTGATCACTTTTTCCACTAAATCAAGTCGTATATCAGGATATCAGGAATGGCACGTTCAATATTGACTTGTAAGGCTTGAAGAAAATCTGGTATATTTTGAAAGACCAATGACTTCAAATATTCCTACAAGAAATAGTCTAATAGTGTGTTATATCACGACTTCTTGGAGGCCATTCAATATCACTATTTCTTGATATAATGGAATCTCTAAATTTTTCTCGCAATAATTCAATAGTTGCATTTGCTGTGTGACACGTAGCCCCGTCTTGTTGAAAACAAATTTTGTCAAAATCAATTTCTTCTAATTTCACCCATAAAAAGTTGGTTATCATCGATCTATACCGCACTCCATTGACATTAAAGGTGTTACCAGCCTCAGTTTGAAAGAAGTACGGACCGGATGGTTCCACCAGCCCAAAAACCACAGCAAACTGTCAATTTAGGTGAATGTAATGGTTTTTATGAATAATTTGTGGATTTTCATCACTAGTTTTGTTTATTTACCGCACCAGTCAAATGAAAGTAAATCTCATTGGTTATGATGATTTTCTTAAAAAAATCGTTATCGATTTCAAGTTGTTTTAAGGCAAAATCAGAAAGTTCACGACGTTTACGGTGGTCCAATGGTGAAAATGTAAACACTTTTGAATGCATTAAAAAATAAATGACAGATCATGACATACTACAAATGGCCGAAATGCCACTGCAAAATCATATCATACCTATTGGAAAACCCTTTATTTGAGAACTCTCTTCTCCATCCCCTAAACTCCTGAACATCCTTTGAATTCATAGAAAAGGTGATCATTTTCCTGACCTAATTTGACTTTCAGTCGGAATACGTGTCCGTTGATCAATTGTCTTCCAATACGGTTAAATGACCATCCTACGACTACATTGTTTTCGACTAATATCAAAACTGCCCTTTTAAAATCAACCAGTTTGATTTGCCATTCCATCATGAATAGGTTGACAAAAGAACAGCACGTTAGGGGGCAAGCCAACATTTGTGGCGTTATTGCCGACATAGTAGACTTAAATTTATTCGAGCCAGCAGCGACGGCCACATGCTCGAAATCGTATTTAATCAATGGCATTAAATTATTATCCTTCCAAAAAACCCAATTTGATGGACATTAAAACGATTTTCTTGTGTTTTATTTCAATTCGAAGTTCTTTACCTCTTAAAAAATAAACACCCTAGTAAATGTTCAAAAGAAGTACTAAACTTTAGAGCTGGATTAGAGTAGGCAGCTTCGTTTTTAACAGAACGTTTTTCGACCATGACTTAGGTCATGGAGTTGATGGTTGTAGCAAGGTATCAAATTGAAGGTCTCACCATTGACTGCATGAGTTAAATCAAATACAAATACACCGAAGAAGTGGCGTGGCTCAGACGCTTGTCCGGTTCCGGATAGGCACCCCGGCTGCGATCGATCTTTCGATCCTTCAATCTTTCAATATTTCAATCTTTCGATCAATCGATCCCCCGATCTTTCGGTGTTTCAATCTTTTGACTTTTCGATCTTCGGGCTTATGATCTTTCGATCCTGCGAACTTTCGATCTTGAAATATTTCGATCCCTCCAGTTGTAAATCCCTCGATCTTTCAATACTTCGATATTTCAATATTTCGATCCCTCGATCTTTTGGTCCCTCATCTTTCAGTCTTTCGATCCCTCGATCTTTCTTTCGATCTTTTAATCTTACAACCCCTTGATATTTCGATGTCGATTTTATGATCCCCCAATCTTTCAATTTCTTCGATCTTTCGGTTCTTCAATCTTTCGATTTTTATAGAATGAATTCAGGAATATGTAATCTTACTCGTTGAGCCACCTAACGAAAAGAAGACGAAAAGAAGACAGTTAAAATTTCGAGGTTCGAGGGTCTCATCCTTTTATTGGTCTTTAACAAAGTTCAAACCCAAATTTATACATCTTTTCCTTGGTTGACGCTTGACCCGATGAGCATAATCCAGCTCTAGTAAAGGCACATGACTATTGGGAAATCGCGGATGATTACGACCTCTTCTTAGGTGGTGCCGCAATTAACTGGAAGAAAACCTCAACTGACTTTTAGTAAAAAACTGGGAATAGCTCTCTCGAAATCGAAATTTCTATCGTAAGAAATGAAGCGAGAGAAGCCATTGCTATGGCTTGAAGGGCGAATGCCCTTTAAAGCACGACAAGTCTTCGAATACACTCTACAGGGAATAGACGAAAGGCCCTGTATTGGGTCTATGAAATAACTCCCACGAAATAAGTCCCACTTTTAAAAACGAAATAAGTCCCACCAAAAATTGCTATTTTGAAAGTGGGAGTTATTTCGTTTTTAAAAGTGGGACTTATTTCGTCAATTGGTGGGACTTATTTCGTTACTCGTTTTTATTTTAAGTGGGACTTATTTTGTTTTGAGTGGGAATAAATTCGTTTTGTAAAGTGGGAGTTATTTCATACCCCTAAATTTATATTTTTTCTTATGCAAAAAGTTATATATTGGACATTTCGAAAAAGGGACAACCATAATTTTTTGTGCTTATCTCTCATGGCTCTTCTTGCTTGTATACGATTTTTCTTTATTATTCCTCTACTTTGATTATTCATATTATTCGGCGTGTGTTTTTTTGCGAAGAGCCAAATACTTCTTATTTGAAATCTCATTAAACAATGAAAAAGTGGGACTTATTTCGTTTATGAAAGTGGGACTTAATTCATTTAAGAAATATATTATTCAAGGGTTAGTTATTTCATTTCAAGTAAATTTTTATTATAATTTTTTTTGAAGACTTCAAAACGCTTTCTCAGAATCTGTACTCTAGCTACGTCACCCAAATGGGCTGTTCTCTGAAAAACGATCCAAAAAGCTTTTGGTCCTTTGTAAATTCTAAAAAAAAATCAGACGGCTATCCAGCCAACTTTATTTATAACGCCATTTCTTTAAAAAATACTCCCGACTATGCAATGCCTTTGCAGACCATTTTAATGGCTCCTTTTGTAATACAAATCTAGATATTGATGAAAAATACTTTGAATATTTAACTCACTGCTCGCAAGTGAGTTTTAATAATATCCCTATTCAAAGAGACAGAATTACTTACTACCTCTCTTCTCTCAAAGATGACGTTTCTTGTGGTCCGGACAGGATTCCGCCAATTGTTTTAAAGAAGTGTTCCTCACGATTATCCTTTCCACTTGAACATCTTTTCAAGCTTTCATTAAAATCTGGAATATTCCCCACTCTTTGGAAAAAATCTTTTATCATACCTGTTTTCAAAAAGGGTGAAAAATCCTATATAAAAAACTACAGACCTATTTCAAAGCTCTCATGTATACCTAAGGTATTTGAACAAGTAGTCTGCGAAAGCGTATCCTTTTTTTCAAGGAATGTTGTCTGCCACCAGCAGCACGGATTTATGCAAAGAAGATCGACGGTTTCCAACCTTCTATCCTTTCATCATAAGTGTTCCAATGCTCTTGAATGTGGGAACGAGCTTGATTGCATTTACACTGACTTCTCTAAGGCGTTTGACCAACTGTCTCATAACATCATACTTTATAAACTAAAAGCTTTTGGATTTCCCACAGTATTTATTGCTTGGATAAGCTCCTACTTAAAAAATAGGACTTATGAAGTCAAATTTCGTAACATTTTGTCAAAACCTTTCAATGCTATTTCTGGCGTGCCACAAGGTAGTCATCTTGGCCCCTTGCTTTTCATTATTGCTATAAATGATGTAATTTCTTGCATCTCCTAAAGCGACATTTTAATCTTTGCCGATGATATGAAGATTTTTAAAATCATCAAAAATGCTTCAGATCGCGACTTCTTACAAAAAGATATTGATAGCTTTGTTGTATGGTGTTTAATGAACGGACTAACTTTAAACACTTCCAAGTGCCAAAGTATGACTTTTTCCCGCAAAAGATCTCCTAGCATTGGTGAATATTCGATATCACAACAATCTTTATCACAAGTTTCTAGATTCCGTCACCTCGGTGTTCTTTTTAGTACCAACCTCGAATTTAATGAACACATCAACTTCATTATTAACAAAGCAAATTCAATGCTTGGCTTTATTAAGCGATGGGCAAAAGAATTTAATGACCCTTATGTTACCCTCAATTTATACAACAGTTATGTTCGTTCCCATCTAGAGTATGCTTCTCAGGTGTGGTCACCATTTTATGATATTCACAAATCTCAAATCGAAGCAATACAGCACAGATTCTTCCTTGGCAATATCCTTTCAATCTCCCTCCTTATGAAAATCGTATTCGCTTACTAAATCTTCAAACCCTCTCACAGAAAAGACTCAACAATGATTTAGTATTTTTTCATCAATTAATAACCGGTATAATTGATGCTCCCGACTTGCTCTCCCACATAGGATTCAACTATCGCGGAGGAACTCACCAACTACGTTATTTAGAGTTTATACATCGCTCCCACCACCGAACTAACTATGGCATGCATGAGCCATTAGCTCGCATGAGTAGGTTATTCAACTCTAATCCTTTTATTGCCGATTTCAACATCAGTAAAAATAGTTTAAAATTAAAACTAAGAACCAGTTTACCATCTGCATGATTTATGTTAAATAGTTTTTTTTTCTTATTACTGAACTTTAATTTCGTTTTTTATTTATAAACCTTGTTTAGTATTGTTTCACTAGTTAAGTATGTTCTATTAATGTTAATTTTATTTTAATTTAAGTTTTACCTTGTTAATTTTGTAATGTTTTTTATTTTTCCTCGTATACGTTCCCTTTGTGCTTGTGTTGGCGTTATTTACTAACCACTAACACTTGCATTAATGATGAAGAGCGTAGATAAGTGTGTACAAATGAGCTTGCTCTAAGTTCAGTACCACTTAAGTCTCTGAGATGCAAAAAAAAAAAAAAAATTTAAATCATTTCATTTTGGTGGGACTTATTTCGTTTTCAAAAGTGGGACTTATTTCGTGGGAGTTATTTCATAGACCCCCTGTATTAGCTCGCAGACAAAGGAAAATAGATCTCAACCGAGAACCGATTAAAGTCAGTTTTTCATGTAACTTGAAATCATAAAAGATTTTTAGAAACCGAGACAAAGTAATTTTTTGTGGTGACTTAAACTGTCGCCTCAGGTCAAATTGTTGGTAACGTATATTGTATGATGTTAACGAGACACATCCAAATTTTTCTTCATTTTACTCCCTTAATCATATATATGTTCCTACGTCTAAAACTAAAAGACCTTCTACTTTAGACTTTTTCGTTACCAATTTACCAACTTATTGTTGTTGGCCATTCACCTTCGATAAATTAGTGTCCGATCATCTCCTTGTAAATATGAACATGAATCTCCAACCAAAAGTAAAACAAGCTAAATTATATATAGATATATATATATAGATTGGGACTTATTTGCTTCCTGTTTCAATAGAAACCGCGATCAAATTTCTACTTCCCCTGTAAACCATACAACTCATATTGATTTAATGTGCAGTAATTTTGTAAATTTGTTAAATAGAGCAGCTAGCTCTGCAATACCCAAGTGTCTTGTATCAGTCGGTTCGACTTCCTAGCAATATTTTACTTTTAATAAGGCTAAGGAACTCAGAAAGAAGGAAATAACTTCGTTATCATTACGACTGCTTTCTCGACAATACCTACCTACAAAACTTCTAAGTTCTGCAATATCAAAAGAAATCGAAAAATACAAAAACTCGCGTTTTAATAATCTCCTTTCCTCCTTTGAGAAATCCAGTAGACCCTTTTGGAAAGTTTCGAAAGTGATAAAAAAACGAGGTTCAACTATTCCACCCTTCAAAACAGAAAATGATAACTATTATCTAATAACACCAAAATATAAAGCAAATATATTTACTTCAAGTTTTGCAGAGAATGACGAAATAACAGCTCATTTTAGTGACGCCAATACTTCCACTGATGTAACAAATACAATAAATTTTGTTTTGAATTTAGATAATCCTAATAAAGTCAAAAGTTGATTCAAAAGTTAAAAACTAAAAAAATGTCCTGGCATGGACAAAATAAGCAATAAAATTTTGAAATTCTTCCCCCTCTCAGGCTTACGATATCTGAATTAAATTTGCAATGCTTGTTTTAAGTAAGGATACTTTCCAAATTGCTGGAAAACTGCTGTGGTAATATCAATCGCAAAGCCCGGAAAACAAAAAGATTTTGCTAGCAGCTATAGGTCGATAAGCTTACTGATCTCTCTAAGCAAGCTAATAGAAAAGTCTTGACAATCATTTACCTGCGAACAATAGTCTGCCTGATTATCAATTTGGATTCAGACCCCTTCACAATACCAACCAGCAAATTCTGAGAATCAAAAATCATGTCAGAGAAAAAATTAATATGAAAGAGTCGACTGCTTTTGTACTTTTGGATATTGAAAAGGCCTTTGATACGGTTTGGCATGATGTATTGATACATAAACTTGTTTAGTTAAATTCAACTTTCCAATGGCGACAGTAAAAATTATTTTAAGCTTCCTAAGTGGGAGACAATTTTTTGTTAGAGTACAAGACGATATATGTTCTGTACATATAAAGCTTGAGTGAATTAAATATTTACAACAAAACTCCATATGGAACTCCTCAAGGTACATTACTTGGTCCCATATTATTTAATATATTTGTCTCCGATTTACCAAATCTTGGAAACAATATTGGTATTGCAATGTTTTCTGATGACACAGCTATTCTTACATCGATCGTTCACTTTTTACTTGGAAGTCTATCACACGTTGCAGATTGCTGTTTCTAAAATCGAAAAATACTTCTTTAAGTGGAAGATTAAGGTAAATCCTTCGAAAACACAAGCAATATGGTTTACGACGCGTCGAAAGTCTTGTTTTCTCCCAAACAATGTACAACTTCGCATGGGTTCTGTGTACCTATATTGACTGGTCTGAGGATTGTCGATATCTTGGGGTCATACTAGACAAAAAACTTAGTTTTCAAAAACATATATCTACAACTATTGACAAGATAAATCTATACAAAAGAATTCTATACCCATTGATATGCAGAAACTCTAAACTCAGCAAAGAAAATAAAATTTTGCACAAATCAATTTTCCAATCTATCCTCTTATACGGTGCTCCATTTTGGAACGATCGCGCTAAAACTTACAAGCTTAACCCCCAAAGATGTCAGGACAAAATTCTAGAAATGATACTTGATCGTCCATGGCACTATTAAACCTATAGGCTTCATGAACAAAGCAATGTCAATTTTTCTTTAAATCGACCCGAGGATTAAGTAAGGAATAACAGTTGAAGCAAATCCAACGACAGATGAGAGGTGTAAAATACGTTTCCAATCAAACAACGCAAGTGCCATTCTAAAATCTCCTAAGCCCTTTTCAATCAAACATTTGTCGATTTCTCACTCTGCAATGAACTTTAAGCTCTGTGAGGCTTTAAACTCTGAGTCCTTCCTCCTTCGGATGAAATTTATTCCAATCCCAATGCTTCTTTCTCTTGATTGACACAGCACAGCGACGCCGACGCTAAGCTTAAGACAAAACAACAATAACAAAAACGCCAAGACACGCTCTACAGATAACTACGTTTGAAAGTTTTAACCAAGTTAATACCTCGTGTGAATTTCCCTTACCCGATGTTTAAGTAAAAAGATGCTTTCCATCGAGCGTATCTATGTATAAACCATTCACTTGCTCTCATCAACCACTCCGGCGGAGTTAATTAAATCCACGACTTCCAAATCAATTTTCCTCTCGCACGCTTGGTTAGACGTCCTTCGATTCGTTAGCGAAGTTCAATATTTGTCGAGTATACACTTCCCGGTGTGCGGTGGGTTTATTGTGTTAAGTGCTGAAGCCACTCAGGGGCTGTCTAAAATCCAAATCCAAATCCAAATCCAAATCCGAATTTAAAACCAAAAATCCGATCCAATTTACAAGCGAAGCCCACAAGCTGTGATTGTAATTGTCGCATCATATACAAACAAACTGTCAGTTTGCAAGTTTGTCAATTGACAAATGTGTTTTGCTCCTCAAGCTCAGTCATTCATTGAATACACAGACACACCCACCCACCAAATCAAACAAAACCAACAGCAGCATCATCATCATCTGGATCTGAATGCGTCTGCGGCATCTTCACAACTTTATGTATCGTAGGTACTCACATCTTCATCAATGGCGTGGCGTACGTCGTCATGCGTTTTCTCGATGCGTGTTTAGTTGCGTTTATTTATTCACAAAAAGAAACAAACTCCAATTGATGTTTTGTGCGTCAGTGGAACATTCTAATAGCGGGTGCATTCCAATTCCACTTAAGCACCGAATGACTTGTCGGCCGAGTGACACACACATGTTGTTGCTGGTCGTTGGAATAAATCTCTCAATCGACTTCAATCTGTAGAATGAATATCTCATCGTTTTGAAGAAGGAAATGGGTTTCAGATGTGCGCCGGCAAAGTGAAAATGAATTTTTACTGAGGAGAGATGTTTGTTGCCCCATTCCTCCTTCATATCACTCCCATGTGTCCTCCATCTTCGATGTGTGCTTCCTGTTAGGCTCTTAATGAACATTTTCTTATTTTTTTTATCCCTGTGTGTGCCTCAACCTAAATTTTCTTTTTTTTTCTTTCTAATTTCAGGTAAGTGAGTTTGGATGGAAAGTCTATAACAAAAAGGAAAAGAATTTTGTTTGTGTTTAACTTGGCCCATTCCATGTGCCATGTGTGGAGTTACCTTACTTGGCGCTACTGGCTCGTGTAAGTATTATTGTTGTTGACACTGCTGACAGGTCTGTCGCTTTTAAGAAACTTTATGAAAGGAAGTGTTTATTTTTTGAGTTTTTTATTTGCGACACTTTTGGCAGTGAGTTGTGCTCGGCTGTGAGTGTTGTCGCCTTAATTTTAGTTCATCAGTAGAATGTAGGTGCCTACTTTTTTGACTCACAGTGGGAGCGATTGGTGTTCCCTTTGTTGTGTTAAGTAAGTAACATTAAATATTTATGAATCAGGGAGTATTTTTTTTTTCGGAATTTAAATCGGTGGCAGTTTTCGAAATGATTGAAAAGAACACGATAAGGTATTCAAATTATCATATTTTTGAAGACAACAGGATACGAATTCCAAGGATTTGGGTAGATTCTATACATTTGAAACACAAACACACGAGGCTTTGTAGACTTTTGAATAATGATTTCGTAGGGGAAGGGTAGAGGGGAAGAACAAGTGCGTTTAGGGGGTTTTAAAGTCGTAACATGTTTGCTTAGCACCTGAAAGTGATTCAATGACAATGTGGTATCAAAGCCCTTTGGTGGGTTGGAGTGCTCGATTTTTTTCAGTTTTTTTTTTTGTTAAATCTGAACACTGCGATGAGTCGAATTTGTTAAATGCAACAGATTGAATTTACCCTTTTTAGGGATGTGTTGCGAGTGTGGGAATGGTTAGTAGTGTCTGCCTGTTACATGGGGCGTTTGAGGTTGAAATCCCATAATACCAAGAGAAAAGAAAATGTTTTACTCTCGAGTATTGTCTTTCTTGAGGAATTGGAAATTTTTATCGATGTAGAGCCACGTAGAGCACGTTTTTACCACTAGTGCTTCGGAGTCGTCAAAAAATTGTAGGTTGCTTTCATTTTCTCACAAAATATCGGACATTTATTTTTATTAACGAAAGCAAAAGATGTGAGCTTATATCAGCCTTCAAAACTTTGAATATAAACAACGTAGCATCAAGTCCTGACCTCCTGTTCTCAAGTCTTTAAGTCGCGAGCGATATGAAGGAAGATGAAGTTGACTATCCCGGTTAAACAGGCGCAGGCTTAGTACTAGAAACTGTTTTTGAACTGATTCTATTCGGGCAATGTGGCTAGTGGGCATCACACTTGGCATCCCAAGACCGAACGAACCAGGCCAATGAATAAGCTTTTTATGACGTTTGGGTCGCTGAAATCTTTTGGATCAACTATTAATCATTCCCAGACGATAAAAATTATGGAAACGATATGAATTCTGTCTAATTTCCGACCAAATATAACTCTCAAATCCAAAAAATAATTTTCTTGTTTAAGTTTTGAGCCACTTATGTTGTGAGCATGTTTTTACGCCATCTGCTTCACCAAAGGATTGTTCCATGTTTGAGATCAACAAATACTGATGTCGTCTTAATATTGCTTATCTCAGGTTTCTTTCTGATCTTGTCCGAACTTTGTATGGCATTACCTTACCTTAGAACGAAATTCAATTCAGCAAATGGGTATTTAAAAAGTGAGTGGCAGGTTGTAAGCAATATTCTCAATAAAGTAACGATTATGAAAAAACTAACCTTGTTGCGGAATATTGTTAACGATAGTGAAATTTCCGGGACCATCTTGATTGCTGAAGCATTTAATCATTATTTTGCTTTTATCAGTAGTAATTCACAGTCTGTTGTTACTGAAAGAACTTGCACTATTTGCTGTAACTCTTACTTTTCAAATACACTGCTAAGGAATAGTTTTGATTTTGAGCCAATTACATCAATGGAAATTATAAAAGCCATTGGTAATTTAAAAAAACTCAAACGCCGGTGGTGTTTCTTCAGTTCAATTCAGTTTGGGTTTCGAAAAGGTAAATCAACAGAAGATGTACTTCTACAATTCTGCTCTCGGATTTTTGCAAATTTAGATGGAAGAAAGATTACATGTGGTTTGTTTATTGACATAACTAAAGCCTTTGACATGGTCAATCACAAAATCTAACTAAAAAAACTGGAAAGTGCTGGTTTTCGAGGCTTTATGCTTGACTGGTTTGAGTCTTATCTTCGAAACAGATCTCAAAGTGTAAAAATAGACGGCACTAGAAGTAGCCTTAGGTTCATTAATCTAGGAGTACCTCAAGGATCTGTTCTAGGACTGATTCTGTTTTTGATATACATAAAGTCATTGTTTGGTTTGAATTTAAAAAGCAGTCTTACTGCTTTTGCTGATGACATTGGGTGTACTTACAGCACTAATAGTGTCTTAGATCTTGTTGCTGACATAAACTGGGATCTTTAATTGCTAAGAAATCGGTTTGCAGAATACAAATTGGATACAAGCCTTTAAACTAAAATAATGTTCTTCAATTTATCAACATCAAATTTATTTAATTTATTTACAACTGATATCTTCTACCATGCACCTGAGTGCCAGCGTTTTAAGTACTTCGAATACAGTAAAGATTTGCTATTCCTGCTTTCATACGGAGAATCTCAAACTCAGCTTCCGTCAACTTACTCTCATACTTTTTGTACATCATTCAACAACTCTCAACCGCGATGTAGAGTCTTCTCTTCAGTCTAGTATTATTTTTCTATCAAACATCAAGATCGCGTAGTTTTTGTGCCGCTTTATCCACCATACCCTTATTTGATGGATGGTGTGACAAGATGTTTAATTATTGATCATAGTTCATAGATGATCTTCATATTGTGGCATCAGTTTGATCAAGCAGTAGTTTTCGCAATTTCGTTTGTAAAACACTGTTAGATGTTAATTTTCCCTCCATTACTTAAGTAGACTACCACCTCCAATAAGCTTGGAGATAAGAATCGTGAGCCAAGTAAGCCCGTTGTCTACCATTTATTTCGAATACGCATATATATTTTGTCACTCTTTCCTTTTTTGGAAATCTTCACTACTGGGTGTGTACCGATCTGAATTCAAACCGAATGAAATGGATCCGATCGAGGTCTCAAGATCCGTTTACACTATGCCGATCGGCAATCGAATCCATTTCATTCGGTTTGAATTTGGGTCGGCTTTTGGTAAGAAGGAATGTCTATCAAGACGTCCACACTGATTGGATATTACCGATCGGTATGTGACTATTGGTGCCGTTCGTAATAGTTTGGATGCACCTTAAAAGATATTAAATGGTCACTAGATTTCGGCTTTATCCGCTAGGATGATACCGACCTCATTTTTGCTTTGATCCGTTCCATTGTAGAGCATCTTGTAGACCTTTACGTTCAAAAAACTCGCTTCCTTCTCGTCATGTCTTTCAGTTCGAGATTCCAGCTGTTCAACTCGGTCTACTCCATCGCTTTAGTTTGCTTGTCCCCAGAATCCGTGTAGACTTAACTCTAACATTTATGTCCAGGATCATTTCCATAAGTAGCAGCAGTACAGTCCCAGTGGCTGGCGGGGTATTGCCATTAATATTCGGAACTATTTCCATAGTACACGAAACTTCACGAAATCTGTTTCCACACGTTTATCCTCCATTTTTCGTGTTAAATCTGGGACTGAATTCCCTTATATTTATGACAACTATCGTCTAAATCTTGTGATTCAAAAAACTCTGTGTTTAAAAACCTGAAAAGTTACCCACAATTGTAAGATAATAGCGAACCAGTTCTACTTCAATTGCTGAACTCGAAGTTACATGAAATAGATAATATTTTGATGATACAATCGACGATAAACGATTGGCTGATAAACCGTCTAAAAAGTTACCGGGTTCGTTTTACTACACCGGTGACCTCCATCCGTGTAAATCCTGAGCTCGGCATTCACACTTGTGAGAAGATTCTTAGGCCTTTCGTGTGTCGCTAGACCAAAGTGATTCTAGCGACACACGAAGGGCCTTAGAATCAATCAAGAATCAACGTCAATTGTCTCAATGCAATTTATCCTTTAGTCGGCCGTTACGACAATCGGGTAGGCGTTGCAGTGTCTTTGTCCGCACAGCAATCACTTCTGTGTCGCTCGTTTAGATCTCCAAAGTGATCTCCAGCCATATAAGCCCTGAGCCCTGCATTCAAACTCGAAGGTAAGTGGATTCTTAATTCGGAAAAATATACAAAATGCCCTAAATGTACTTTAAAACGTTTCGACAAGGTGGTAGTCGTTGAAACGTCTTAGCCTGCATAGCAGCTCGTTTATTTCTCCAAAATCATTGTATACACCTCGTGTCGTCCACCAGTGATCTCAAGCCTTGTAAGTCCTGGCATTTGCATTTAAACAAATATACAAAATGTCCCAAAAAATCCTCAACTCTTACTCCAACATTGTGTTTAACTTTGCTGTTTAACTAACTTTCTCACAAAAAGGTGTTTGGATGTAAGCCCAAGGACATCAATGAGCCAAAAACCCGAAAAACAAAATGGTAGTCATTTAAAGAAAAATTGAACCTCTTTTAAGATAATTTTCGCTTAGTTTCGTGTCTTCTTCAGTCCTCTCTCCAACCATCATCCAACGACTGGTTGTACACAGAATTCTAATTTCTTAAGTACTCTTCGACCATAAACCTGCCCCAAAAACAAAACTTGCTTACTGCTTTATTGGATGGGCTTTTATAAAAGAATGCCCCTTGACTTTTAATACAAAATGCTCTTAAGTTCAAACAAAAGGACTGTTATTGCCTTGGAAGCTTTTTACTTACTCCACTTTGTTTTGCTGTGTACCTTCGGTATTGGTTTCAAATTTCAGAATCGCCTGAGACACACTCACTAAACTATACATGAGTCAGCAACAACGATCCTCTAGAAAATTCCCATGGTGTCCTAGTGGATACCTCCTATCTGTTCACCGAATCTATATTTCGATTCTCTATCAAATTAATGTCGGGTATAGTGAAAATTTATGACATCGCCTGTCTCCTACTGTATTTCGAGCAAATCCTTTCACGAAAGGAGGAGGTGTGGAAAGGGAAAAACATCAAACAATATCCTACCCATCTTCATATGCTTTGCTGTGCTACCCACACTCATTCTTCTTCATGAGGAAAAGACCTTTGCACATTTCCCATTTTCTTTTTTTTCTGGAACAGGTAAACAACACAGTGCCTTGGCAAGAATTCCATTGAACTCCATCTTCCATTGCCTGATTGCCAGAGAGGCAGCAGCGCTTCGATTTGAAATGCAAATAAAGCAAAAGCAAAGGTTCCGCACTCTACAAAATCGAATCACAAATCTCAATCCTTCAGTTTGGATCATCATTAGTCACTTTTTAGTGTCTCTGTCTCTGTCTCTGTCTCTTTCGATCTCTTTGTTGCTCGACGATAGTGTTTGTGTGTGAAAAACGTTTTTGTTATCATCATCATCCAACCTGGCTAACAAGGAAACAAACGAAACCCAACGGTATTTCAAGTCCCACTAAATAAAGTTCAACATCGTGCAGTTCAAATTATCACCTAGCCTCATCGGTTTTGTGCTCTAAAAGAGTCCAAAACCAAAGTCCGGGGGATTTCGGTGGTTGTATAGTCTTCTTTGGTTTCGTTTTATTGATTTGTGGTTTATTCACCACAGCCGGTCGGTGGGGGAAATTTGGGTGCAGATGCATGTGCCACTGCTTTGCTAATACGTCAGTGTGGAAACCACAAGTCAGTCACCCAGCAAAGAGGTTCGTTCGGAACGAATGCGGCATGACATTGGAAAAAGTCATTGCAATCACGCCTGACCTTCTGTGAACTCAATAAGAAGATTCATGTTGAAGTGGTTGTTGGAAGGAATGAAGTATGAAGCATGAAGCTTCTTGAAAGAAGTGTTGAATTGTCTGTCAATGTTCCACGTTCGGAAAATGAAAAGGGAGAGAAAAATAAAAACAAGAAACTTTTTCTCGTTCTGTGGTTGCCTCGTTATTTTCTATCAAATAGGAATGCATGGAGCTATTATGCCGTTTCGAGCAATGACGAAGCGACCGACGCGACGCCGCCGCCGACCGAAGTCATGTGAATGTCTTGACATTTCTGATGTTAAATTTTATTCCGTAATTGTGTCTTGTGATGCCTTTTTCGTTTTGATTTAATTGAGTTGGTGGTGCCTTTTGAGTGGCATATTTAAAAGAACAGTTACAAGACTTACCTCTTTTTTTATGTTGATAGATGTTTGTTTTTTTCTTAAAAATCCTTATTGAACAATACAATTTTTTTCAAAAATTTCATAATTTATAGAGAAATATTATGTGACAAAGATATTTTTGTAAAAATAGTGTTATTGTCACAGTTGACTAAATTTAAATGTTATACAATTCAAAAATATAATATGAAATATAAATAAACGGGTGGGGTGACCCTCGGTAGTAAACAAATGAAAAAATGGAAAAAAAGAAAAACTACGAAATTTAAGTATTTTTTTTAGCAAAGAATCAGGAGGAATAATCTAACAATATTCAATATTCACTAAATCGACAGAAAAAAGTCATGTTCTTAAAAGTCTTAAAAACTTAAAACTAGATGCTTCAGCTCTGATGGAGGGTGGAAAGCCGGTACAGGAACTTGGTTCAAAAAATTTACCCGCAAGTTATGGCTAGCAATTTGTCTAAAATTGAGATTACCCGATCTAACAAAGAAAACCATTAAAACTTTATAGCAGTACAGATGTCAAACTGGAAGAATGTTCAAATCCTTAAATAGAGGAAAACTAGACAAGGCTTTCTACAAATTTTTTTAAGTACGTCTTTTTGTAATATTAATAGAGGATGGATTTAATTTTTTGGGGAGGTCCACCAGACAATTCCATATTGCAGTTTTGAATCAAAGACACCGTAGTAGATTTTCATAAGCAACTTAATGGAGCAAACTTTGCTAAGATAATAAAAATTCCTGAGTGTGGAGCGAAGATACTTTCTTAAATTATCAGTGTTTTTAAAAAAAACTCATACTGGAATCAATGGTTAGTAATAGATATTTAAACTCATGTACATTTTCTATCTGAAAACATTTAACGCTGCAGTTGTTAGAATTAGAGAAAGAGTATCCCTGTTATAGTTCTGAAGAGGTGTTCTTCCGATCTGTCAAAACCACTGCGTAAGCTTTTCCATCTGTCCTACTCTACAGATGTCTTCCCGAGTGGATGGAAAACAGCGTTTGTCGAGCCAGTCCCTAAAAAAGGCGAATCTTCCTCACCCTCAAACAACCGTCCAATTGCACTTACTTTCCTTCTTTCTAAGGTCATGAAAACGCTGATCAATTATCAGCTTATGAAATATCTCGAAGAACGAAAGCTTTTTAATGACCGACAGTATGGTTTTCGTTGCAATAGGTCCACTGGTGATTTGATGGCTTATCTCACCGAAGAGTGGAACCAATCTTTACATTGTTTTGGAGATAGTAAGATTATTACGCTTGATATTTCAAAAGCATTCGATAGAGTTTGGCATCAAGCTCTTTTATCTTAAATGCGTGCATTTGGTTTCGATAAGTTTCTTCTTCGCTGGATTAGTAGCTACCTTTCTAACCGTTCATTACAAGTTGTTTTGGACGGCTATGAATCTGAAACCCAGAAAATAAATGCTGGTGTGCCCCAGGGCTCCGTTTTGTCTCCGACACTTTTTCTTATTTTCATTAACGATCTTCTGTCTGAAACTACTAATCCACTAAATTGTTTTGTCGACGACTGTACCCTCAGCTTTTCATATTCGTTCTTAAGTTCACATCCCTCATCTTCGGACGTGGAAATAGGGCGGCAACGTATGTTAAATTCATTAAATTGTGATCTAGACAGCATTGTCAAGTGGGGAATAAAAAATCGCGTAGAATTTAATGCTTCAAAAACTCAATGCTGTCTTTTGTAATTGAAGCGAAACTTACCTCCCTTACCACTATCTTGCATTGTTGAAACAGAACAGCTTTCAATCCTCGGTATGTGCATTATCAACCACCTCTTGTGGAATAACCATACACGTGACATCGTTAAAAACGCTGCAAAGTGCTAAGGCTTTCTTCGACGATGCAAGAAATTTTTTTCACCCAATGACCTGGCAGTCATCTACAAAAAGTACATTCGCCCTAAGATGGAGTATAACTCCCATATTTGGGCAGGTGCTCCTTCAACACACCTCAATCTTTAGGACAGTATTCAGAGAAGAGCCTTTAAAATGATTGGAGATACGAACACCATTGAAACGTTCACGACACTCGAACATCGTCGTAATGTTTCTTGTTTCTCCTTATTTCATCGTTTTTTTTTTTACAGACAGTGCTCCTATGAGATTGCCAGATGCATTCCTCCCCTTAAACAATTCAACCGTAAAACTCGCGCTTCCAGGAATGCCCATCAGTTTACCCTTGAGTTCAATTTCGGACGTACTGTTAATGTTAAATACAGAGATTCCTTCCTCAGCCGTTCCACGCGAATGTGGAATGTATTGCCCAGCTCTATTTTTCCCTCTCATTACAATCTTCAGAAATTTAAAACTTATGTGCATCGGTATTTCGGTATCTCCTTTCAAACTCTCTCCCTTTTTCCTAACACTCGTACTGTGTTACTTAACATGTTAAGGGTAGTCACAACCCCTAGAGTGCACGCAAATAATAAAAAAAGAGAAAGAGCCGAATGAATTGCATGTGCAATGAAAAAGTCTAAACTTTTGACAATCTGAGGCATGAAAAATGAGATCTGTATCTGGACAGATCTGTCTACACAAATTGGAAAGCATAACCTTAGTTTTCGAACTTATTATAAGTTTATGCTCAGTAAACCAAACCCTTAACAAGCTAAGATTCCAATTCATATCAGAAACAAGGCTCAAATAACTATCAGTGCCATAATTAAAACCAATATCGTCAGCAAATGCTGTCAGAAGGCCCTTAAAAAGTGAGCAGAACAATGAGTTGACATAATATATCAAGGAAAGAATAGGCCCCAAAACAGACCCCTGAGGAACCCCAAGTTTCATAGACCTAATATCACTACTAACATCAAGTAAGCTCACTCTTTGTGTTCTATGTTTCAAATAAGTACTGAACCAATCAAGTATGAAGCCTCGGAACCCAGTATTTTCAATCTTGGTTAGCAATAAGTCATGATTAACCATGTCGAAAGCTTTTGAAATATTAACAAATAGTCCTGACGTATTTCTTTTATCTTTTTTCTTTTATCAAGATCAAGACTAGAAAATATCTGACTTAGACGGATTATTTTCAGCGAAAACATCTTCCCACAACTCAAAGAATAGATTCTGTTTAAGCCTGGCAAAATCTATTTTTGTAATTGTATCAGCAGATTCAGACTCTACTCGAATGTTTTGCTGCCCTATATTAACAATAATTCCTGTCATCGAATGGTCGGTTATCTTGAAATCAAATGCGCACTTCTCGCAGGCTCTGAGAGATGAAGAAGAATCAAGACGGCCATAAATAAGATCGAAACATTTACCAGAAATTGGTCTTGTGACTTTGTTGCGAAATGAGTTAAGTCCATGAGAGGCTAATGTATCAAGCCACAATGTATCATGCCACAAATTCATTTTTCCCCAGAATGTCGATATTAAAATCCCCCAAAATCAGAACTTTTTCTGATTTTTCACTACTCACAAAAGTTGAAAATTCATCCAAAAAAACTGTACTGCTAAACATATGAAGCTTATAAGCACATAAAATGACAAACACTTTATGGTTGACTTTCAAACTTATTTTCAATACATCCGCGCTTTCAAAATTGAGTTTGATTACTTCAATCTGTTGTCAATAAGGACGTAGCTAGGTTGGTTTTTCCTAAACCCTCGTTTGGGATGGGTGGGTTCTTGTATGGTTCAGTAGCATAACCGAAGCCAATAAAGAGGAGTTGGTTTTTACCTTTGAAAGAACTGAGTTCGAATAAGTGGCGACTCCAAAATCTTCACTCGAATTGAATACTTTGACTCATATGGGTTCGGAAAAGAGACTCATTCTCCCACAAGAACAAAAGTAGGTGCGTGACTCTGTATCATCGGATCGGATGGAACCAGTGGCATTCTATGATATTTTATTCATCCCGCGATGAAAACATTTTGTTTTTAATCGAAACGCGATATCGCTGTTCTTCACATTCCTGTTGAATTCAGGGTGTGATGTGGGGACTACGTCCTGATATCCTTCTAAAGGTCGAGTTGAAAGGAATTAGAAATAGGAAAACCAACACCCACTCATATTGCCAGCGTTGATAGAGATGCAATACAATACCTCTGCTCTATCTGTGGCCTCTTTTCTTTCTTTTTTTTTTGCTGATAATAACGGAAAACATAGATGAACCATGTTTGAAACGTCAGTACTTCAGTTTTTTTTGTTCGCCGTACTATTTTTTTTTGTATAGTTGAGTTTCAGGAAGCTTCGCGTGCAACAGTGTGTATAGGAGGAGGTGGTAACACGGTGATTCATGGTGGCGTTAGTATCGTCAGGGGGGCGGATGATAACGATGAGCATGAAGATGAGCAGCAGCAACGGCATTGAAGGGGGATAGTGTTGTCAAGTGGTGTCATATGGATGTTGTCGGTGGTTGCCGCTGTGGGAGCAAAAGCTGCAAGTAAAGTGCAATTATGGTGGGACATCATGCAGAACTGCACAAACAACAACAGCAACAACAACAAAAATCGAAAACCGTTTGAAACCAGCACGAGTGCGTGATTGCTTCTTTGGATTTTAATTTCAAATTAAGCTGTTAGAGCTTGAAGAGTGTTCATCATGTGTGAGGATATGTTGGGGTATATATTGGAAGAAGATGATGATGTTACTTCCTGATGGCGTTGTATCTTGTATGCGATGCACCTTGTCGATACACATGTGTGCTTTGAGTGAGTTTAAAGAGTTTTCTTCCTCGAAAGCTAACCACGAAGATGTGTGCAGGTAAACTTTGAAGCAAGAGAGAGGCAAACAAGGTTTAAGAAGAAGATCTACTTGAGAGCGATTTTGTGTTCCGGGATTGTATGCTGTTGACAGTGTTGTTGACTCACGTCACAGAGCCACATTAATTCTTTAACTATAGATTGCCATGCGGGTAATAGAATAGTGGATAATCATATTTTTTTGTGCACGTTGCGTTGCTTTGTTCGCGCGTTGATGGGTACTTAGCTTGGTAAAACGATTGTCGGTGTTTAAATCAGCTGATAGCATTGCTAGTCACGTAGTGGAATTCTATTTTCTAAGGAACGTGTCTTTTTGCAACTTGAATGATGTGTGGTGTGTGGGGTAAAATTGAGGTTGGGGACGTTCGTTGGCTTGGGTTGGGAGGATTCGACTAATTCTTCGGTAGAGAATAGAGACGAGGAGAGGATGGAAAAACAATAAGAGGAAGAGAAAGGAAGGTAAGTAGAGGAGGAGATGAAGACTAAAAAAAGTAAATGTAGGAAAGGGGGTTGAAGAAGGGAAGAAAAAGGGATGCAAATATGAGGAGGAATATGAAAAAATGCTGTGATTGAAAGGAAGAAGGGAAAGACGCGGAAGAGGAAAGATAGGGAGCAAATAAGCATTTAAAAAGAAGAACAAAATGAAAAGGAAGATGAGGAGGAGGTGAAGGAAAAAAGGAAATGTAGAGGAAGAGAAGAGGAAAAGAAGTGTGAGAGAAAGAGGAAAAGAAAGAGAGGTTACAAGAAAAATGGCAAGGAGAAGATGAAGAGGGTATCACTAGCAAGGGCAAGAAGAAGAAGAAACAGAATAAGAGGAAGGCAAAGAGGAAAGGAAGAGGAAGGGAAAGAGGAAGAGTGAGAAGGAGCGAAAAACGAAGGGAAAGAGGAAGGGAAAGATGAAGTGAAGAAAGAAGGTGAAGAGGAAGAGGAAGAAGAAGAGGAAGAAGAAGAGGAAGAGGAAGAGGAAAAGGAAGAGGAAGAGGAAGAGGAAGAGGAAGAGGAAGAGGAAGAGGAAGAGGAAGAGGAAGAGGAAGAGGAAGAGGAAGAGGAAGAGGAAGAGGAAGAGGAAGAGGAAGAGGAAGAGGAAGAGGAAGAGGAAGAGGAAGAGGAAGAGGAAGAGGAAGAGGAAGAGGAAGAGGAAGAGGAAGAGGAAGAGGAAGAGGAAGAGGAAGAGGAAGAGGAAGAGGAAGAGGAAGAGGAAGAGGAAGAGGAAGAGGAAGAGGAAGAGGAAGAGGAAGAGGAAGAGGAAGAGGAAGAGGAAGAGGAAGAGGAAGAGGAAGAGGAAGAGGAAGAGGAAGAGGAAGAGGAAGAGGAAGAGGAAGAGGAAGAGGAAGAGGAAGAGGAAGAGGAAGAGGAAGAGGAAGAGGAAGAGGAAGAGGAAGAGGAAGAGGAAGAGGAAGAGGAAGAGGAAGAGGAAGAGGAAGAGGAAGAGGAAGAGGAAGAGGAAGAGGAAGAGGAAGAGGAAGAGGAAGAGGAAGAGGAAGAGGAAGAGGAAGAGGAAGAGGAAGAGGAAGAGGAAGAGGAAGAGGAAGAGGAAGAGGAAGAGGAAGAGGAAGAGGAAGAGGAAGAGGAAGAGGAAGAGGAAGAGGAAGAGGAAGAGGAAGAGGAAGAGGAAGAGGAAGAGAAAAAGGAAGAGAAATATTAAGAGTAACAGGAAGGGAAACATCAAGGGAGTAAAAGAAAGAAAGAGGAAGAAATAGAGAAGGGGAAGAGATAAGGAAATAAAAAAAGAGGAAGATTAAGAGGAAGAGGATGGAAAAAAGAAAGAAAAATGAACGAGAAGAGGAAGAGAAAGAGGAGTAGGTAAAGAAAAGAAGAAGAACAGGAACAGGAAGAGAAGGAAAAAAAGAGGAAGGCGGAAGGGAGAGAAGATGATGATGATGACAACTAAGAAGACAAATAAGAAAAAAAACAGAAAGAGAAGATAAAGAGAAGATGAAAACAATTAAACTAGGAAGCCGAAGGGGAGAAAAACCTAAAGGTTTGTTAAGGCAACAGCCGGTAGAGGACAATGGTGGAGCGATAATGAACGGGGAACATTTTGCGATGAAGTGAAAGATTAACCAGGAGAGTCACAAGAAAAGAAGAAAGAAAAGGCGTTTAAGAAAGCGTATAGAAGGAGAAAACAATGCACAAGAAGCGAAAAAAAGGATGAAAAAGAAAAGGAAATCTAAAGATAAAGCGAGGAAAAGACTGGTAGCGAAAATAATGATTGTATGAAGTCAGCAGTGGCCGAAGGCTACAAAATAAGTGCTAGAAGATAAGAAACATGTGAAATGAAGAAGTGAAGAATAAAATTTTTTGTTTGAGCGGAAGGGGTAAGCCTTGAGCCCAAAAGGCAGAGAACAAAAAGTCAAATAGAAGAAGTAAAAGAAGATGAAAGGAAAGAAATTAGACAAATAGAAGACAGTAGAAGAAGATCGATGAAAGGAAATAGAGGAGAAAAAGAAGAGAAAAGCAAAGAAAGAGGGAAAGAAGAAGAAAAATAGACAGAGAAGAAGAAGGCATAAAACAAGTTGTAAGTGGAAAATTAGACAGAGAAAAATAAGATAGAAGAAAGAAACTCAGAGAAAACAAAGGCAGAGGAAAAGAAGACAGAAAAAAGGAAGACAGACAAGTAGGAGGCGTAAAAATGAAAGCAGAGAAAAAGAAGGCAGAGAAAAAGAAGACAGACAAATAGAAGACACTCAAATAAAAGATGGAGAAAAGAAGATGTAAAGAAGACAGAGAAAATAAGTAGAGAGAACAGGAGGACAGAAAAAGAGACACAGAAAAAGAGAACAAAGAAAAAGAAGACAAAAAATCGAAGGCAGAGAGAAATAAGACAGAAGAAGACAAACAAATAGCAGGCGTTAAAATTGAGAAAGAGAGAAAGAAGAAAAGAAGGAAAAGAAGACTGAGGAAATGAAGATAGAGAGAAAGAGGGCAGAGAAAAAGAAAACAGACAAATAGAAGATGGGGAATAAAGATGCAATAAAGAAGACAGAGGATATAAATATAGAAAAAAGGAGGACAGAAAAAAAACACAGAAAAAGAGAACAAATAAAAAGAATACATAGAAAGGAAGATAGAGAATAGAAGCTGCAAAAAATGAGAAGAGAAAAAAAGAAGACGGAGTAAAAGAAGAAAGAGAAAAAGAAGGCAGTAAAATAAGTACTGAGAAAAGTAGGACTGAAAAGGAGACACAGAAAAAGAGACCAAAGCAAAAGAAGACAAAGAAAATTGAGGCAGAGAAAAGGAAGACAGAGAAAAAGAGGTTAGAGAATATAAGCCGTAAAAAATGAAAACAGAGAAAAAGAGGACAGAAAAAATAGACATTGCAGGCGGAGAATAAGAACATAAAGAAGATGAAAAGTCAGAAGAAATATCAAGATCTTGCGCAGCGTAATTTAAACTCTACTCAGATGGTAACTGTCATGTCATGTTCAACTAATGTATCTGGAGAAACCCTGTCAAAAGGACTGTATCGTGTTTCGAAACGTATTCGAAGAAAAATGAAAGAGATGCTAGATAAAATACTCCTAGCACATACAAATGCAACGACATGAGCATTCGGTTGTCCTTAGATATGGAACTATCCGAAACCGGGAGGTTAGGGGCTTGTAACCCAAAGTTACAAGCTTAAAGGTCAAGAGTCACTTGTATCGTATCCACTAAACTTGTAAAAGAGCAAGCAAACTTGTAGCTTTCTGTTACAGAAACTTTACACATTTGTATTACAAGTACTTGTGCTTTTGTCTTACAGGCCACATGCTGAAAAATTGGTCAACGTGGCGTACCTAACAAATGGATCTCCAGTGTGAAGCAGATAAGTAGGAGAGTTGTTTCATAATATGACCTAGTACCTCAACAAATTGAAGATTTTCTGATGGCGAACAGAGGTGGTGCTGTGAAGAGGAGATGCCCTCGGATAGCTTCTACTCATACGCTTATATTAAAGAAGCAATAACGACTCGTGATCACTTCAAATTGAAGGTGGATTTTACATCACGGGTGCTTCCGACTCTCTACCAGTCTTACTCTTGCATCATATTTCCATCGAATTATTACTTTGAAAACAACACAGGGTGGCATACTACATCGCTAGTTACTTAAACCCATGAAAATGCGTGAGTATACTTTTTGATAAGAAAAAGTAATAAAACTCAGTACATGTGTGTGCAGAAAATACTAACGAACTTTTGAATATAACTGCAATCTCTATTCTGGGGCCTGTAACACAAGGCTTCAAGTCTACAAGTTGAGAGCTTGTAGCTTTGTGATACAGATGTTTTCTTACACCTGTCATAATTCTATTGTATTACGAGTACTTGTAGTTTTGTATTACAAGCCCCAGTCATCTGTCAGTCGAAGAAATAGACGTACTAACTTGTTCTTTGAGTCAACCATTCAGAAATGATTATTATCCTTACCACAAGTAAGGTAAGCAAGTAATCTTTTCCATGCAGTGCTTCACAGCGACTTTAATTTAGACATTAGACTGCACAAGCCAAAGAGCTAACAAAGTACCTAAATTCTAAGGTCCTTGAGGTATTAACTTCACCCTCCAACAAGTATTTTTCCTCTTTCCAATTTACTTATATAAATTTTATGTTTTTCTTTCCTCAAAACCTCTTCCATTTCGACATATAACATGATGGTGGCTGGCTGTTGGCTTATGAATTAAAAAAAAAAAAAAAATGATAAGTTTCTCCCTTGTAGCTCGCAATAACCTGAGTACTTAATAAATTTACTTCAAAGAACCTCTCTTATCTGACCGAACATTCATTCATTAAAAAAAGAAGAAGAAGACTAAAAAACAGCTCCACAGATCCACACAGCTGGAGCTGACGCACTAAGTAAATAAAACCAAATTAATTATTATTCATGCTTACTGCCCCAAAAAACTCCATCCATTTGCGTCCATACGCACCAAATTTTTTGTAATTGATGATCAAATTCAACTGCGTAATTTAAAATCAAAATGAAAACAGCTAAACCAGGCGAGGCTCTTCTTCCATCGGCTTGCAAACAAACAAAAAAAAACCGCAATAAATAACAAAACAGAAATAAATTCGAAAAGCACCACCAAAGCTGTACACACCCCCCCCCCCCCCATACCTGCCTTTCAGAAAAAGAAAAAAATAAATTCCTTTGTTGCAGCAAGTAACACGAACTTTTGGCATTGTATTTGCTTTCCTATTGTCCCGTTTGTTGAAAACATAAAAGGATGAAACCGCACACCTATCTGCTGTACCCCGATAGATTTTCAATTCAAATTCAAATGCACTCATTCGATTTTCGAATGAAATATTTTTCGAAAATTTTTGAACGATAAATGATGCGTGGGTGTTGTGGGACTAGGGTGGGTTACAACCCGCAGTGGACATAATCAGCGGAATGGTTTTGTTATCAGATTTCAAATTTCCATTGAAGGCCATTATTGTGAAACTAACTGATTTCATTCCCTCTATCATCCCATCAAAGTCGATGGGCTAAGGGTTGGATTGGAGAGGTATTTATGTGTAGTTTGCTAGATTCGCGGTTGTGGTTTTTACAATGTGTTCTGTATGCATGTGTGTGTTAAATGGGGGGTTACGAATTAGTGAATGGTTTGAATGCTGTGCGGGAGAATATGTGTTTTTTTTGGGTAGCAAATGCTCCACTCGTTATCGATCATAGTTTGGATTTTGGGATGGTAATTTAACGACGATTCTGGTTGGGGTGCAAATGGCGGATTTTAAAAATCAATGCAGATTACCCAAACACAGCAGTGCATTATGAGAAGCTGTTATTTTTTACTTGTATTTTTTGGTAACAAAAGAAGGGATAATAGGCTTTTAACCATCGGAAAAGCTGTTTGCGAGTTCTGGGCTTAGTTACAGTTGACGTATTTTGAAAAAAGGACAAAAACGGAATGTGTTTGGTGCTTTTTTTTAAAGAAAGGAAATTAATTTAAAGTTAGGGAAACAAAGTCAAACTTTAGTAGGTACGTGAGAGAGATGTCGAACAAGTTCTGCGATTACCTAGACTTACTTTATGGTTTCAGTCGACCGATCTTATTCTTTGAGATCTTCGATTAAGGCCAAGCTGAAGGGTGTTTTTTTTAGAGGTATAAAACTTTGAATTGAAATAAAGCACAAGAATATCATTTTAATGTCAATCAATTTGGTTCTATTGGAAGGATAATTTTATGCCATTTATGTTTAAATGTTATTTCGGGCATGTGGCCGCCGCGGCTGGCTCTAATAAAGCCAAGTCTAGAGGTCCAATTTTCAACCCCTTTTTTGAGCATTTGAGGCCATGTGTTGGCTATAACGTCACTTCCAAGCCCAATAACTTTTCTGGTTTGTTGTCGTAGACGAGCGACTTCACATATCCTCAAAGAAAATAATCCAATGGTGTTAAATCACACAGTCTCGGTTACCAATTGACAGGTCCATTCCTCGAAATTATGCGCTCATCGAATGTTTCCTTCAATAAATCGATTGTGACGTGCGCTGTGTGGCATGTAACGCCGTCTTGTTGGAACCACATCTCATCCACATTTATGCCAACCAATTTGGGAACAAAATAGTCGATTATCATGGCTCTATACCGGTCTCCATTAACGGTAACTGGTTCGCCAGCATCATTTAGGAAGAACTATGGCCCAATGACTCCACCAGCCCATACAGCACACCAAAGGGTGAGTTTTTGTGAATATAATGGCGTCTCAAGGTACTCATAAGGATTCTCTTCACTCGAAATGCCGCAGTTTTGCTTTATGACGTAACCATTCAACCAAAAGTGAGCCTCATCACTGACCAAAATTTTGCGATGACAATCAACATCGAGAACAATCTCATTTTCACCAAAATCACGATGCGACGCATTACGTGGTCTCGCGGCTGTAATTCTTGCACAAGCTGGATCTTGTAAGTTGGTAAGCCAAGATCTTTGCCCAAAATCTTCCGTAAAGTTCATGGAAATAGCTCCAATTGATGTGCACGGTGGCGATACGACAATCGGTTTATTCGGGTCCTCTTCAACACTTTGCTCTACAGCTCTAAAAAAAACACCCGATGCAACTTGTTCTTTCCGTTTTCGGTTTAGCTTCAAGGACAGTTGCAGTTTCTTGTAAACTGTGTTTCTCAGCTTGCCAGTTAAGTGTTTTATTGTTTCTTCAATTTTAGTCATGCCAGAATCTCTGATGATATCTTCTGATGTTTCTGGGAGCATTCCCGCTGGCCGCTGATAATCAAATTTGACCAGACGTAGCTCGTAAACTTGTGCTATGTACATATCACATACTGCCGTTATGGTTAGTATGTCTGCCTTTTAACTGTGAGGTTCGTGGTTCGAATACCAACAGAAGCAAAAATGTTTTTCCACGTGTATCGCCCGCGCCGTTAGTAAATTCATTGCCATGAAAAGCGCTTTCTCGATTAGCGGTTCGTTTTTTTTTCTGTTGGAGTTTTTTAAAATACCAGTTGGAGCACTCAAACATATAAACCGATCCATTGTACTACCAGATAGGAACCTTCTATTTGTTATAGCTTTCCAGATGTTCGGAGAAAATCCAAAAGACACTGCCATGATAAAAAGCCTAAGTTACTAGCTCTCACCATGTCTGCGCTGGGTATCTGTAACCTCATGCGAGAAAAAGCAGGACATTCACAGAGGAAGTGCTCTGCGGTGTCCTCATCTTCTCCACAGAGTGTGGTATCACTTAAGCTACAAGCTAGCAAAAATGTTGCAGTCTTCTTACTAACGTTGGGGAGCATACGCTTGGTTTGTCTGCATCCAATGGAGGTATGCCATCTGCGGTTGTGCTCTTCACAGATCCAATCGTTGATTGAAGCCCTCACTGAGGACGTTGAGAGTCCTAGTGACGCAACGGTTCAGGTCCTGAGAAAGCTGTCTGAGATCCCTGCCTAGCAAGTTCATCGGCGATCTCATTTCCAGTTATGCCGTGATGGCCCGGAACCCAAATGAGACTCAAGGAATTTAATCTTCCGACCACATTCAGAGAGCTTTTGCATTCCTGGATCACTTTCGAAGTGGTTAGAGGGTTGAGAAGGGCCTTAAGCACAGCTTGGCTGTCGCTGCAAACAAAGATACTTCTCCCCGTTCATGTATTGTTCGTAACGTGGCTCAAGGCCAATAGAATAGCATAAGCCTCCGCTCGGAAAACGGATGCGTATGATCCCAAAGATGAGTGCAGTCGTTTGTTCTTTCCAGGCTCAGATTCTGGAGTGAAGCAGTCCTGAACCGAAGGAAAGTTGTAACGAGGGCCTAAGTACTACCTCACCTACTGAGCTATGGGGGATATTAGATGGCTTCCCCAAGCCGAATTGTGTTGATGGCTAGAGAGCCTATCTGTTTAGAAATAAGAATAGAGGCTGAAGAGCCAAAGTGTTCTGTTCTACTTCAAACTTAAAAGTGCATTTATTAGATTGAACTTAAGCTATTTATACAAAATAATCAACTTACACACTAACATCTTAAACCAATATCAAATATACATATTATAACTTACACATAGAAATATTTGGTATTCCGAATTCTGTGAGAAATAAACGAACAACGGAACCCGGTAGCATACTTGCTATGTCATCAAATTAATAGCACATGCCAATATGCATAGCCCGTCTAATACAATGCACAAATGTATCCAAATACGTCCAGCCATATGCACTACACAGTATGCAGTACATTGAACCTTAGTGAGTAGGTAGATACACTTGACAAAAGTAATCTGAAGCGTCGCGTCCCGTCATCGTCAGTGGCATAGAAATTATTACTTAATAATTTAGTGCATGAGGTTGAAACTCATGACCATGAATGAAATATGAGTTCAAGGTTGGCTATCGTGAAGCGTAATGTGGATTAACGTCAATGACCGGAATTAAATGTATAATGACGTGGTCGCTAGTGTGATCCCTTCACAAAGTTGCCTGAGTAATTTTGACGCAGTTTGAGCCTTGGGATGATCTTGTCAGACGGCATATCCATTAGACGTGAGTGAAAAGATATGCTGCCTGCGAGCTCCTCAAAGCTCCAGTGCGAATTGTGCCAGAGACCACATCTCTTTAAACGAGAAATGGTCTTGAGAGTACACCCCATGATGTAGGTATCAAGGGGAGGAAGATTCAAGAAGTAGCCGTTCGGTACCCGCAGAAAATTGTAGGTCCCTTCCATTTCCTCACAAGCGCTAGGCATTGGGTATCCTCGATCTGTTGCACCACCCATTTATTTATTTTTATTTAAGCCGATGTATTTAGTATTTACAGCGGCTTAATTTAACGAGAAATTTTTTAAGTGAATCACGGTGGGGCAAGCTTCTCGGTACTACGGCGCTCGTTAAGCAGCTTGTCTTCTTGAAGTAGGACGAAATAGGTTCATAGGGGTTGAGCACTCTCAATGAGCTCTCAATTGATTTAAGGATGCTATTCAGTGGAAGGATAAAAAATCTTTCTATTCTGAGCCAAGCTTGGGCACTCAAAGAGGAAGTGGAATGATCCTTCCTCTGCCCCCTCGTCTTGGAATCCTCCTCATAAGTCGCATTTGTTAATACCCATTCCACCATGTGAGTACTTAATGACCTGTGACCCGTGATAATGCCAATCAACAGAGATAGTCCAGCCTTGTAAAGGTGGAGCAGAAATTTAAGTATTTAGTTTTTAGTATTTATTTTATTTATGATAAGACTGTAAGACAAAAAAAATGTCTTATTTATAGTGCAGCTCTTAAAAAGTACAGTAGCTACTAACATTAAGTTATAAAGTTTTAAAAAATATTGTAAATTGTACAAAAGAGAAAAGAGAAATGGTTTTTGAATGAAATTGTAGAAATATACAAAACAATTTTAATACATATTTACATTAGATCAAACCAGTTAGTTTCTAAAATATTTTTCGATAATGCAATTTAAGCCCCTTATTTCTCTGGGCAGTGAGTTCCAAATTCTTATAACATTGACGAAATACTGGCGTTCGGAAGTCAAACAGCAAAAACGCGTAATCAAAAGATGATGTTATCGATTTGAATTTAAAAAGTTTATTTCATTATTAAGATCCTCAGGCTGGTGGGAAAAGAGTATACCGGAAAAAAGGTTATCGAGCGAAATTTGATGAAGTTGTCGAACGTCATACTAAAGAATTCAAATACATATTATGAAACTCTATCATAACGCCTTAGCCCGTAAACGTAACGTATGCGACGTTTGCGTCTCCTTTTGCTTTCAAAGTCTACATTGCAGAAAATTTCACAACAATAAATTAGCACAGGTAAAAACAGTGTTTTTACAAGAAGCACTCTTGCTTTAAAAAGAATTATGTGCTGTGAAGGCCAGAGCGTTCGTAGAACACTATAGCATTTTGCAACAGTGTTTTTTACATGTAGATCCCAGGTAAGATGCCGATTTAACACTACACCTAAGTTCTCAGCCGAATCGACGTAATCGATGGGACTGTCCTTAAGAAGTAGTTTAGGGAAGTAGGAAACGTCAATTTTGCTCCTGGAAATAACCAGACATTTAGATTTCATTGGATTCAACAGTAGTCCATCATCATTAGACCAACAGTCAATAAGTTTTAAATCTTCATTTATGCAAGTTGTCGAATGCTCGATTATCCCAAGGAGTTATGTTTTTTATTTTATTCCAGAAAATTAAAACAACTTTTTCGTTTGAATGAATATTTTATAATAATCTGCTATTTTTTATTTTACAGAATAAGTCATAGTTTCGAATAAAAGAAATTAAAAAGGTAAAGTGTTTTACATTAACAAGTAGAAACATAAGCAAATACGTGTATAAATAAAAGGTAGTTAACATGATAAAAAGATAACATAAAATGATAAAAATAACACAAATAAAAGAGAGTCTTTCCCACTGCATTATGCATTCATTATATTACATTCTTGTGCATTGCAACTTGACTCAGGAGTTTTGGTCTCGACGATGTCTTATGACCATAATTAGTTGCAAATAGGATAGGAGCAGATGACTTATATAACTCCTCCCCCCTAAGAATGAACCAAACTTTTCATTAAAGTGAGGGTTCACAATGTGGTGCAGATTAAAATGATAAATGAATGGTATGTGCATTGCGCACTGTGGCGTATGTGAACTCTTTTTATTTTATTTATTATTATTATTTTTTTATTCGACTAAAAAAATTTTATTTTCAACTCAATATTTGCTTATGTCTCGCATAAAATTGAACACAATACAATAGTTTTTTTTTTTTTTTTTGAATGGAACGAAAGTAACAAACTTGAGAACAAAATAAAATACAATTTATGCTAGATTCAAGGAAAAGAAATAACAATAATTAAATTATAGCTATAAAAACACAAAAATCTATAGAAAATTCTTTAGTGAGAATGAGAATACATTAATTTAAAAGTAAGAAAAATAATATGTAAGTCATAGTTTTGACTAATTGAATGATATGTAAACCATTTTTGATTACAAAGTTAAATTTACAATTTTATTTATCTTAATCGTTGAATATTTTTGTTTCAATTTCTTATTACAATTTTGAAATAAAAATCAGGCGAAACGTTGAATTATTAAATTCCTTGATATTTTGAAATACTGTTATAAATTTTGTTTACTTTGCTACAATTGGAAAATTATTTCTTATCTTTTTTTTTATTTCTGCTAGAGTAATCTCTCCCAGTTAATTTTGAATCAAATTTGAGATGACTAATTGGTTTTTGAAATTTATATTTTCTTTTTATGATTTGTCTATCGCGTTTAATTTTATCCTGGTCCTTAAAATATGTGGTCTTTTTTTCTTTAACATCTTTAATTATATAACGTGGCAAATGTTTTATGTTATAAAAACCTAAATTTTTAACTAGTTCTCTTTCTTGATAACCTGATGGTTCATTTCGGGTTTCGTTCATTTTATTAATACTTTTCTCTTTGTTTTCTTGAACTCTTTTTTTAAGTTCTAACAGGTCTGAACTATTTAAAACACAATGGAGGAGATCATTTGGCTTGTATTTTGTACTAGAATGAACTGTATCATTGTATATTTCTACTGCTTTGAATATTAGAGATTTATCTTCAATACCTTTGTTATTTTTGTTAAGTTTAAAAAGTCTCATATGTTCGTTTAGTGTTAAGTGAAATCTTTCTATTGTGGAGTTTCCTGTATGTGTATTTGGAGAAGTGAAGTGGTATAATATGTTTTCTTGACTCAAGTAATTTTTAATATAAGATGTGTTGAATTCATTATCTGCTACTATTTTTTCTGGTTTTCCGAGAATTGAAAATCTAAATT
The DNA here is from genome assembly GCA_914767635.1 of Melanostoma mellinum. NCBI lineage: Eukaryota > Metazoa > Arthropoda > Insecta > Diptera > Syrphidae > Melanostoma > Melanostoma mellinum. Next base: position 184,086,480 of record OU612060.1, read on the forward strand.
TTAAAGTATCTACAATTGTTATGGAATTTCGATCTGTTAATGGATAAATTGATGAATGTTTTGAAAATTTGTCTATTGATGTTAAGAACATATTGTTTTTATTAAAAAACCATATATCTATATGTACTATTTGATTAGGTTTACTCGGGGTTTCTGTAATCATCATATTTGGTTTTATAGGATGCCTATCATACTTGCACATATTGCATATAATACAATTGTTAATGAATTTATGTATTTCTAATCTGAGATTTGGAAAATAATAAACGTTCTTCAACTCCGAAAATGTTTCTTCTATTCCCCTATGATTTTTTGAGGTGTGAGTTTTGTCGATTAATTCTATTAAAGTTTCTTTATTTGTAATATCTTCAAGCAATTTTGTGCATCGAAGTATTTTCATTTGAGGTGAATTTGAAAAATATTTTACGATTGTTTTCTGTAAATCGATAAATATTTCGTCTTCTTTACAGTACAATCCAATAGTTCCTTTATTGGTAAGATTTCTCTTAAAATGTTCAAAAGATTTTGTTCATTACAATCTGTCAATGAAATAGTTACTCTTCTCTTCTTATTAAATAAAATTTCATTTTTATACGTATTTGCATTCGATTTTACTACAACTATTTGATTTATTTATTACACATTTATTTATATGACATTTAAAGGAGTTTCAGTTATGTAAATATGGTCATTTAAATTCTCAATACCACTATGTATTGTAGCAATGTCTGATCTTATTTCGTCATTTTCAAGGCAATGAATTTCTAAACGGCTTAGAAAATCAGCTACATAGTTTTCTTTACCTTTAATGTACTCTACATCAAAATCATATTCATTTAGTTTTATTTTCCAGCGTTGAAGCTTTGAGTTAGGTTCTTTCAGGGATTGTAACCATACTAATGGACGATGGTCGGTTTGAACTTTAAATTTTCTTCCAAATAAATATGGCCTAAAATATTTAGTTCCCCAAACTATTGACAAAAGCTCTTTTTCAATAGTGCTGTAGTGAGTTTCATGTTGGTTTAAAGTTCTTGAAGCAAAAGCAACTGGATGTTGATTTTGTGACAAAACTGCTCCTAGAGCACCATTACTTGCATCCGTTGTCAACGTAAAAGTTTTTGAAAAATCCGGGTAAATTAAAACTGGACAACTACTTATGAGTGATTTGAGTTTGTTAAATGACTCAATATAGTGTACATCTTTTGTGTTAATTTTTGCACTTTTTTTAAGACATCTGGTCAGTGGAAGAGCAACTCGAGAATAGTCTTTGATAAATTTTCGATAGAATCCAGTGACTCCTAAAAATGATTTGATTTGCTTGACAGTGTTTGGCAATTCAATTTTCTGGATAGCTTCAATTTTGTTTGGATTTGGTTTTACACCATCTTCTGAAATTATGTGGCCCAAATACTCGGTCTCTCTTTTCAAAAAACTACATTTATCAATCTGAACTTTTAAATTGAATTCTTTTAACCTTTTTAAGATTTTGTTCAATGAATCAATATGTTCTTGTAACGAGGTTGAAAATATCAAAATATCATCGCGATACACTACACAGATTCTGTTTATATAATCTGACAAAACTTCGTTCATCATTCTTTGAAATGATGCGGGGGCATTTTTTAATCCGAATGGCATTCGAGTAAACTGGTAATGTCCATTTGCGGTTGAAAATGCAGTTTTATGTCTATCTTCTTTATTAATGGGAATTTGGTGGAAACCTTTTGCTAGATCAAGCACCGAAAAATATTGAGCATTGCCTAATTAATAACAAAATGTCTTCAATATTAGGAATAGGAAACTTGTCTTCTATAGTTTCCTCATTCAATTTCCTAAAGTCGATGACTATGCGCCATTTTTGAAGTCCAGAGTTATCTATCTTTTTGGGAATAACCCATATTGGGGCATTGTAAGGGCTACTTGACTTTGTTATTATTCCAGAATTAAGCATATCTGAGATCTGTCTCTCAACTTCTTCCTTGTGCACTTCTGGATACCTATATGCTTTTGAATATATTGGTATATCGTGCTTTGTCGGAATTTTATGGGAATATTCTGAGACAGCTGATAAATTTTCACCTTCGATGTAAAAAACTTCTTTGTATTTACTAAGAGAAGTTGTTAAAAAGCAAATTTCTTCTTTGTTCAAATTGTCTAACTTAAGTTTATCTGTAAGGTGGCTTATATCTGGCTTGTTAAAAGAAGTGTCAATAATGCTTTCACTAAAAAGATGAATTTCTTCTTCAGTTAATGAAGTGTGAGGTTTGCTATTGCAAAACACTAAAGGCAAAACGGAATGTTTTGTAATTAATTGTGAATTTTCCATGTCAATTTTTGCAAGCAACGGCTTTAGTACGTTGCATCCAAGAATTCCATCAAAATCACCATTTAAATCAGCTTCAAGCATTTCTATTTTTGTATTAGGTAACTTAAATTCTTTAAATAAATGAATTGTTATTTTTGATGTGGTAGGGGTTATTGAATTAATTGATTTTAGAAAAATTGACTTATCAAGTTCTGTTTTGTACATATTTTTGAAAAGGCCTTTTTGTATTATTGAAGTACTGGCTCCTGAATCAATTAATAATTTGATTGGAACAGTTTTCGTTTGAACTATTACAAAGGGTCGAGATCTGGAGAAACTGATTGAAAATTTTGAAACGTAAAGTCAAATGAGTTATCTGCATAAGGTGCAGGGTTTTTCACCGAGAGGTTTTCAGCTCGTACATCATCAATTTGCATAACATCGCTATGGTTATTGTTCCTTAAATAACTTGAGTTCCTAGAATTTTGTTGTGAAATTCCTGAATTTTCTTTATTTCTAAAATTTGGATTTTGTGAGTTATAATTTTGAACATTTTTTTGACGAGGATAATTGATATAGTTTCCGGAATATCTTGAATTATTACCGGTATTAATATGATTAAAATTTTGTTGATCATTTTGCTGATAATTATTAAAATTTTGAAATTGTTTACTGCTTAAATTTTGTTGATTTGTATTGTAAGAATTAAAGTGTTGTGGGGAAAAATGTGGTTGTGGCTGAAAGTTATGGGTATTGTTATAAACACGATAAAAATGTTCCGTATTCACCAAAATATCTTTAGCCTCTCGAAGACTAGACGGATTCCTAGCTTGAAGTATAAGTTTTGGTTCGTTAGGTAATTTGTTAATAAAAAGATTCAAGACCATGTTTTCATTTTGCTCTCTGTTAAACCAAGTTGGAATGTTTGAAGTTGTATCAGATTTAATATTTAGTTTTGTTAATAATCTAAGAATTTTTTCAAATAAATTTTGTACGGAATTTTGAAATCTAATAGTTTTAATTTGATTTATAATATTTTCTATACTTTCTCCAATTGTGCAATTTGATTTTAATATTGATTTTATTTCCGGCCAATTTGTCGGATCATTATTGTTAATTAAAACTATGTTTGCCTGATCTTTAATTTTTTGCCTGATATTTAGTTCTATTAAGCCTTTCGAAATTTCATCTAAATTATCACAAAATTTATAGATATAATCAATATGTCTTATAAATAGATTTAATTCCTCTGGTAGACCGGTAAATTCTTGAACTTCTTTAATCAAACAGAATATATTTATGTTCGCCATACCTCAATTTTTACTTTTTTTACTTTTTCCAGAGATATCGTACAATGCTTCTTCCAAAATTATGGTTCAATTTTCTTCCAGATCAAAATTTGTTTTTCTTTCGATTCAAGATTGTTCGATGTCTTCTGCTTATATAATTGATTTAATTTCTTCTATTCTGCAAATTCCTCTTCTTTTTTTTTTTGATTTCTTTCTTTTTGATTTTTTGATTTCAATATATATATAATGCAATTATCTGCAGTGCCAGAGCCTTCACCGACTGCGCCAGTTATGTTTTTTATTTTATTCCAGAAAATTAAAACAACTTTTTCGTTTGAATGAATATTTTATAATAATCTGCTATTTTTTATTTTACAGAATAAGTCATAGTTTCGAATAAAAGAAATTAAAAAGGTAAAGTGTTTTACATTAACAAGTAGAAACATAAGCAAATACGTGTATAAATAAAAGGTAGTTAACATGATAAAAAGATAACATAAAATGATAAAAATAACACAAATAAAAGAGAGTCTTTCCCACTGCATTATGCATTCATTATATTACATTCTTGTGCATTGCAACTTGACTCAGGAGTTTTGGTCTCGACGATGTCTTATGACCATAATTAGTTGCAAATAGGATAGGAGCAGATGACTTATATAACTAAGGGGGCTACTAAAGTATAACTGAGTATCGTCAGCGTACATAAGAATAGAACATTGTCGTTTGTCGTACAACAGCAGGAAGTTCATTAACATTTAACATACATTGAGAAAAGCAGCGGACCCAGTATAGAACCCAGTATAGAACCTTGTGGTATTGTTGAAATAAACAGCTTGCATTCGATTGGTTGAATAAGAAATCAAAAGCTTTTTTGCGGAAGAGAAAAATTTGAAAAGCTGGGACAGTTTTTCACAAACCAATACATGAATAATAGGATTTATAAGAAACGTGACACTTTCTTTATCGATCGCTTTCCTAATATGCTCAGATACACTCAATAAGGCAGTTAAACAACTGTTATTCTTTCGAAAACCCGATTGTTTTGATGACAGTAGATTATAGTGCGTAGGAAAAATATTGATTTGCTTTTGAATTATTTTTTCGAAAACATTGGAAAAAAATGGCAATATTGAAATTGGTCTGAATTCGTCATCTCTAGACGTCTTTGGTATAGGTACTATCTTAACGCCCTTCCATTGTGTAGGAAACTCATTTGTACTTATGATAGAGTTAAAGCAATGAGTAATGTAAGGTAGCAGTGTGGGAAACAAAATTTTTAGAAAGGAAGGGTGTATTTTATCCAGTCCTATAGCGTTAGACTTAACAGAGAGAAGAGCCTCGACTACATAATCAGCTGCATTGGAGGAGAAAGAGAAACTATAAGAAGTAGGACTAGGATTTGAAAACTGTTGGGGAACTGAACGACTCATGACAGTTGTGTTTGTGGCAAATCCTTTGTTCAGATCGTTGATCTCTAGGTTTTCTGGAATATCAATACAAGATCTACCAATACCAATACCTTTCTGTTTTTGCTTAGAAATATTTGGCCATAAATTAGTGTGAACCCGGCAAGTTTCCAAAGACGACCGCCTGTCATTGATGGTTCTTATAAAGTTTAATTGGATACTGTTTTTGTTTTGCCCTGGTGGCTACACGGCAGAGTTGTTCTGGAACCCAAATTAAAGTTATTCAAATGTTGATATAGTTTCAATGGCCGTCTATGAAAATGTTGATGTTTTCTTTTTTATTAATTTTTGTAGTTCAAGATATTTGGCGCCTTCACAGACTGCAAGTAGTTCTGTTTGGAAGACAGTGGCAAAGGTGCTGGAGAGCTTTGTTGATTTATACGAGAATAGTCTAAAAAACGGCTGTTCTTTCGCCATCGTCTGCTTTGAAACCTTTTCTGGTGAAATGCTTTTATAACACTGTTGTTCTCCCACCATTACGCCAGTGGTACCCGTGGCGTAATGGTTAGCATGTCCACCTGCTAACCCAGAGGTTCGAGGTTCGAATCCCAGCAGAGGCAAAATGCAAAAATGTTTTTCCACGGGTATCGCCTTTCGCGAGGAATTGGCAAGTCCTCCGTTAGTAAATTCATTGCCATGAAAAGCGCATTCTCAATTAGCCATTCGGAACCGGCGAAAAATTGTAGGTCCCCTCACAAGGCATGGTTGTGAGAAATGCGCTAGGCCCAGGGGCTCCTCGCTCTGTTGCGCCCCCCTATTTATTTATTTTATTTTTTGTTCTCCCAGCATTTGTTTGTTTGTTTGAACGACTGGGTCTGCGAAAAATCCTCATTAAAAGATTCGAGGATATCAAGGAAGGGAGTCAAAGGTTCATTTGGGTCATAAAAAGTTTTGTGAAGAAGAATGTTTAGTAACTGATTTCTGCAACTAAGAGTCATGAGTAGAATTTATTTGAATCAACGCAGAATCCTCAATAAACGCGTCATTAAGGACAGTTTTTTGTTTTCTAATTATACCGAAAATACTCAAGAAAAGAAGGAAGGAAGCGTTTGTTTCTCCTTTTCGGTGAAAACAAAGTTGTCCATGGTGACATCATCATGTTGTTGTAGGCAGATTCTGTTTGATTATACAGACGATTTTCAATTATAAAACCATGGCTTGCCGTGCACTACCATCTGGTTTCTTACTGCCACAGATTCCCACAGGTCCTGGTGACAAAATGAATGCGTGGGTTTTTTCGGCAGAGGTAGGATCTTAAAGTTCATATCATTGGTTCCTTATTTCTTCTGCTTTTCATATGAACTGAATTGCGCTCGGACAGTCACAGCGGACTCTTGATTGTCTGTTGAACTTATGGCAACGCTTCAATATAGGCTCTTGTTCACTCAGATAAATAGAGTGTACAAACTAATGTCACTCTGCCAACCCTCAAAGCATTGTTCAGAAAAAGGAAGACAACTTCATCAACTCGTAAGGTTCTCCAAAATATGTCCAAAGAGTCAATCAAGCATTTGAGATGTAAAGAATTGCCTCAAAACCAAAAACAATAAGAAAGAAAGGTACATATCAGAAGCTGAAAGACATTCTGTTCCCATCTATTCGCGGGTCTGCTATATGTTAATTAAGCTGTTCGAATGCCCAAAGTCCTTTCCCTGTCTTAAGGACGAATACGATCAAATGTAGGACTTGTACGAGACTCGAAAGACTTGGTCGCAAGCTCAACAATGAATTTCAATTTGATTTTACTTTCATACTCATTGACATTTGAAAGTAGAATCAAAAACAACTTCAGAAAGATTCGATAGTAACATCGAGGTACTTAATTGGACCCCTGAGGCATTCCAAAATATTCAGGGAATACGACGAAAGAACTTGAGTAAGGGGCAACCTTCATCAAAAAAGCCGCTCAAGAAAGAGAAATGCCCAATAGAGTTGTTTGCCGAAGTTCACTAGCGATATTCAAGGACAGTTTCTTGTGGATAGCGACGAAATTCTTCACAGGGTGGCAACAGTATTGAGATGGCCATTTGACGTTTTGAGGGAACTCAAAAGCTTTCTTAAAACTGAACCCTTTTATTAAGGACGCCAAGTGGTCATCAATCAAAATCTATTGAAGTACGAAAGAACACGCCCAACCACTCACTTTTACTACAGAGACGATATCCAGTAATTTCAACCAAAGGAATTGTATCGTGGGAAAGTTCTTTGGTGCTATGTTCAACTTGGTGTTGATTGCCAGCTTTGATTAGACCTCTGTCTTAGACACCTTTTGGGAGATCCGATAGAAGGGGAGACCCTCTAACTCATCAAAGGAAATGACTTGCAGCTGGCAATTCGATTCCCACACCTCAATTGAATTTGTAATTCTGTCAAAGTGAGCAAATCAAATTCAGTGCCCAAAATTACAAAGAGAATCACTGATGGGCAAGGATTGCTAAATAAAAACTGATGTTTCTTACAAACTAAGCCCAGAAGTAGAGCTAAGGCACAAGAACTCAGTGGTTTTCAGTTTCGGTTCAGTTTATCTCACATCAAGACGCAATGGCATCAAAAAAGTTATACGAGTTCCAGGAACTATTTGTTCCACTGTTCAACGCTGCAATAGTCAAGCGGTCGTCATTAAACCCGCGAGCTCTAAAATTCATTACATTTGCGTCTTTATTACTTGCTCTTCAATTGATTTTCGCACTCCTCACCCGTTTCATGTTCACCTGGGAAGAATTGGACATGAACTCAAAAGATAGAACAACAATTTTTGCCATAACCGGCGGTTGCTTGATAATTATCTTCATAGCTAGTCCGATACTTTGGAGTAAAGCAACGATCAACAATATACTCAACGAACTGCACCGTTTATTTCCGGTTACAATGGACGAACAGCACAGACTAGAGCTGCAATTTTTTGCCAAGAAAATTATCAGAAGCAATAACTTTTTCAAATATTTAATTTTAGCAACACTTTGTGTCTATTGTCTTTATCCTCTTTGCATTTCACTTTTCAAATGGGCATTTTTGAACGATGGCTATGTTTTCCTGTTTCCCTATTGGCCGTGGTATTCCCTCGATGAATCGGCATTCCTCTCGTACGTCCTTTTCTATTGCTTTCAACTTTGCACTCTTGCTGCTGGCGTCTATATTTATATCAGCGAAGAAATACTTTACTCAAATTTGATTACACAGCTGTGCATGCATTACCGTTACTTATGCACATCAATCAGTAAGCTTGACGCAAGGAATGAATCTGAAACCTGTGGCGAGCTAAGAAAACTAATCGGGCTACAATGTGAATTGGATGAGTAATTATGTGACTTAAAACTGCAAGGAACCACCCATTGGAACATACGCCTTTTTTCTTTTATTTGGTTTAGGATATGCAGCGACATCGACAAAACCTTCAGCTTGAGTTTATTCGTGAGATTTTCTGTAGGAAGGATCATACCATGCCTGTATTTGTTTTCAATTTTACGTGCAAACAGTTTTGACCAAATTCCAGTGGCTGTGGTGAGCATCGTGGGAGCTTCATTGCCAGTTTTTCAAAGATGCGTCCTTGGACAGCATGTATACGAGGCTGTGAGTAAAATTGATTAGGAACTTTGATTTTGTGGACTAATGTCAAAGTTTTAGAACGAGAATCTACTGAATGCAATTTACGAACACAACTGGTACGAAGGCACACCGAGGTACAGAAAGACGATTTTAATTATGATGATCAGAGCTAACAAGAACTTGGAGCTTCATGCTGGGATGATGGGCACCGTAACCCTGGAGTGTTTTAAAGAGGTGGGATAAACGAAGTAGTGGCTGTTCAATTCAATCATATTTACTTCTTTTGCAGATTGCTATTTCAACGTATGAGATCTTTACGTTTATGTGCAACTTTATCAAATAAAAAAGGAAACTACAACGTTTATGTCAGACTCGTTGGTTTCATCTTCTTCACCTAAGGTTCAGATGGAATCAATGATAGAATTTAATTTTTTTGATGCAATTTTGTTGTGTAGAAGTGTGTTTTTTGCAATAAAAGTTTTTCCTGTTGTTTACAGCACCTTTTAAGTGGATGCTTCTTTTCAAAGTATACTTCAATCAAAACTCGATCATTGTTTGTTGAAGTAAGCTTGGTACGTGGTAAGAATTCCATTTTACTTAATAGATCATAGATGTATCATCCCAAACAAGATATGATTCCCAAACATAGGGAATTGGAACTTCTCGTTGTCTGGGGGCCATCGATATCAGAACTCGCGGTTGGTTGGTAATCGAACGCTTGTGAGATACATATGTATATCGGAATTCGTCTAACTCTGATCCGAGCTTTTCTTCTATGTTCGAGATCAGTACCAGGCGTAGTACGTGTAGTGCCTTGCATTACTTCGCTAATGTCCGCAATCCGTGTAACTCTGACTCGAACGACAGCATCTAACTGATGAGACAGCCGATGCAAGCTCCGACAGCATCTAACTTCAAAAGCTCTTTCGAGAATCTGAACCTTGGTCAACGGAAATACCCGACATCACAGCCGAAGAAGTCGTGTTGATTGCCAGATTTGATTTGACCGTTGCCTTAGACCCTTTTGGGAGTTCCGACAGCAAGGGAGATATTCTAACTCGTCAAAAAGAATGACGTGCAGCTGGACTATACGGAAGCTGGCTTCTAGTTGTTTTTTCTATAGACGTGTACCTTCTTCGGGTCCATTTTTTCTTCCACTGGCTCTGGCAGGTGCTGTTCTGTTTTCAAAAATCGTTTGCACTCCAAACCAAAAAGACTGTAAGATAAAGAAGAACTCATGCTAAGTCCTTTATTAATTTAGAGCGATGATGAAATGGTTAGTATGTCTCCATATATTACGTTGGACCTTCATGGCCCAAATAATGGAAACATCAAAGGAATAAAAGTTTTAAACGTCTTTTCCAAGTCTTCCGAGATTAATTACATACTTCCTCCATAAAAAACGCTTTCTAACTTAGCCGTGTGGAAGCACATAAGACTGGAAATGCGTAAGGTTAGGTTGGATGGGTGGCGCAGCCCTAAGCGCTACACCTCACTCGGAGCTCTAAGATCCATTGTGCTCTTTCTGATAACAGAAAATGAGGAGGTGCGAGGGGCTGGCTTAATAGGCCATGAATTCAGTTGCTTTGCTAGACTATTGAACCATTTCCAGTCTTCAATTTGAACTTTATTATGCTGTTCAGTGGAAAGTTAGACATGTCGACTGGTTCATCGAAGAAAAACGATGGCTTTTTTCTTAGTGTGGGCCAATTTTGGGCTCTCACAGAAGAAGTGAAATCTTCCTCATCTTCTTCGTCTTGACACCCTCTGCATAGGTGCAACGTGCTGATGCCCATTCTCATCATTTGGGTACCCACTGAGTTGTGAGCCGTGAGAATGACAGTCAATTGAGAGAGCCGAGGCCTGCTAAGCTGAAGTCTTTTTTTCTTGAAAATATCTGGCCATAGGCTATTTTGCATTTGCCTTGCACATTAGCCGCTGGAGTACAGAGGTGTTCGTTTCGCTAGATTCGAGTGCTGATCTGATTTTTTGTCGGAGAGGACATTTTTAAAGGCAACTTGCAATGCTGTTCGTCTTATAAAGCCCGCCATTTTGAATATCTTTGATTTGAGCGTAGCAGCAAGTGAGAATTTTGAAACCCTTTGATGTCGAAGTGGAGGAAATCTGGGGTCGAATTACCGCATCAGTGATCGAGTGAGTGAGCTCTATTTTAGTTTGAAAATTAGATCTATACTACAGAACGTCAATCTTCTGTTTATTTATCGACTTCATTTCGTTCAAATACTGATGAAAGAATGTCAAATTGTGCTACTTAATTTCTTGACACCGCGAGAAGTAATGTCAAAAACATATAATTCAGTCACGTATTACTCGATCACGAGTGCGGCAATTCAGCCCCATGCATGGTGCGCGTTAATAAGGGTTGCTCGTCAGTTATGCACTCGAGTAGCCTTATTTCCACTCGAGCTCAGTCTTCCTTGCTTGGCCTTTTGTCTTGACTTTTCTCATTGATAATGGCCACCTGAAGGCTCTCTTATAGCCCTGTTCACACTGTACAATTAGTTGGACAGAGTTCGTTTGATTGAAGTTGGATGTTCGGATGTATTTTGCGTTCACACTTACCAAGCTTGTCGTCCAACTTTATGTCACATACCCTTCCACTTCGTCAAACTTCTAAATTTTCAAAAATATTTGAAAACCATCCAACAAGTTGGACAAGCAGTCGTCTGAAGGGTTCACACTATCAAGCATTGGTCGTTTAAACCTAAGTATGTCCAACTAATAGTACAGTGTGAACATGGCTATTATCAATTGCGCTACTGTTCCCTTTTTTATCCTGTACCGACCGTCTTCAGCTTCTTATTTGCGGACATTGGAGGAGGAGTCGAGTTGTTATATCTGGCTCTGTTTTTTGACTGCTTCTTACGCCTGGTTTTGTTTTGTTGTTTTTCCCTTAGAAACTTCTGAATTGATGACTTTTCCTCTGAGTTTTGTTTGACTTTCACTTTCTGGACGAATTTCCAAGCCCAGCTTAGGCGTTTCCAGTCACATTTTCAGCTCCAACATTGAGGAGTCACATTTGCCGTATCACCTCACAGTTCTTCTGTCATTTCACGCCTTTTTTGACGATGGTCTACGTCGCTTTCCTGCGGAGCGGCGGCTCTCAGATGGCGCTTTACCTACGCAGACTTGTCTTTTCTGGGCCTTTGTTTGGCGTCGAGATCGTTTTGGCTGTTTTTTTGGTTTTCGACAGACATTCACCACTTCTGGCCTCTGGATCAGTGTTTTCGGCCACCATGACGTCTGTTGTCTGTTAATAATCGTCGTCTTCGAGATTGTGATTTCCCTTTTTTGACGTTATCTCACGTCTACAGTCTCATCAGCTCCATCATCGAAAACGGTGAATTCCATGAGGTTCTCTGAAAGACCCTCATCGATTTCTGTGGCTTCTTTGCTGCAACCAGGAATGTGATCTTTTGCATCGTCGATCTTCTCTTTCCTTGTCACTAAGTCTATCTTCTTTCGATTGAAAGCCATCGCCTACTGCCGTAGACTACTGCCAACTTTTGAGCGTATATTTTCTCTCGAATTTTTTCTTCTTAAAGGCTTGTCCGAACCTATTTGGTGCCCAAAAAGTGAGTAGATTGGAAGCTTATCAGTACTTCTACGAGCTTAGATGCAAGGAACAAAACTGGACAATTGGTTTCTCCAACCAAACAGGAAAAATCCAAAAAAGCATTACTTTTGCAAAACCACGATCATATAAATCAAAGTCCTAGTCAAGAAAGTATAAGAACAGCTCAGACCTATGAAAAAAGTATTTAAGTTCGAAATCGAGATTCCATTACTGTCATACAGTTTGTTTGATAGTTTTGCAGCAACCTTAAGTAATCGTCTCATGTCCTGTTTTAAACGAATCAACACGAGTCACAGCATCAGATTCTTAACTCAAATGACTGCAGTAAGCTGATTTCTGATAGGCGAAAAGGAACATTTACTCTTTTCCATCAGAAATGACTGAGTAGTTTTATTTTATACGGACTACACGAACCAACACGAATCAAACGATTTGTTTTCTCCCTCAAATTGCTAAAAAAAAGAGTAACGACCCTTGTTTACCCCCTGAATGACTCGTGTTAGCTCGAGTTGGGTGCGTATAGAAACGTCCTAATCTATAAAATTTTTTCTACCGACACGAATCACAAGATCTGTTTTTTATCGCTCCAATTTAAAAGAACACGAGAAGTACGACTCTTTTTTACACCTTAAATGACTCGTGTAAGCTCGAGTTGGGTGCGTATAGACACGTCCTAATTTTATAAACTTTTTCTACCAACACGAACCAGCACGAATAACACGATTCGTTTTTTTATCCCTCAAGTCGCTAAAAAAAACCAGGAGTGCGATCCTTTCTTACCCCTTAAATGACATGTGTAAGCTCGTACAGGGTGCGTATAGACACGTCCTAATTTATAAGTTTTTTCTGCTACGACACTTTCAATTAAGGAGTCTTTTTGGTAAGACGAATGTCATAACCCACCGTGGCTATAGCCGAATATTGATCGAAGAGTTTTCCAATGCAGTGTGTATGATTGTAAGACTTTTCTCATCAGGCTGATATTTAAAGTGTAGGCTTCCTGCACGGATTTTCATTCGGATGAAATGATGGAACTCTTCTGTTTTAAGGAAAACACTCTTATCCAATGTAAGGATGTAAGGAATTGTTTCTCGATATAAAGATTTTTAAAGGCCAACACCCCGTAGTCTAGTTTAGTTAATTTCCATTTAATACTTTGGTATTTCAAATAACCAACATAAAAGCCCTCTCCATTTCGCGTTCTTTTTTACGCTATGGCCTTCAACTCTAAGATCTTCTCTCTCTACTTCAATTAATCCTGTTTTGCCCCAGTTGTTTCCCCACTGAACGCAGTATACTCTCAACTCTTTTCAAAAGAAGAAAAAGGAAAGTTTCAAGACCCCTACCACTCTGTTAACAAATCAGCGAAGTTTTCGGAGATCCTTGAACTCGTTGCATTGCCAGCTTTAAACTTCAATAATACTAACTCTACTGTTTCCATTTTAAAGTTTTTGAATTGAGCTTCTCAACATTTTTGCTAATCAGGAACAAAAAATAAAATAAAAAAATAGAAAAAAAAACTCACGCCTGCCATTCCATTATCTATGGACAAGGTTTACACAACTCGTTGGTTTTCCATGCTCTCTCCACCTTGCACTCAACATTTTACCAGTTGGGAATTAAAGGAAGGTCCTTCATTATCCTCGTTGTGAATTTATGTGCATTGGGACTTGCGTAACGACTTCGAACGGCATTCGTAGGTTCGTGTGTGTTTGTGTGTGTTTTATTTTTTTATCTTCTCTTGTATCCTTTCTTTCTTTTTTTTTTATTTCATTTCTGTCCGCTCCCCTTGCGGATATTATAGTTTTTCGTTCATTTGGATTATAAATTGAAATACCATCTTCTTTCGCATAAAAGTATCCTTTTAAAACTCTTGAGGCGAGCAATATGCTACTATGCACATAAATTTTACAATCTTTTTTATTCCTGGTTTATTTGGTAACAAAAATCCTTCCTTCTGCTATAGTGTGTACTTTTTTGTTCAATTTTCCATTTTTTTTTTCTGTTCCAATCACCTCCGAGGGTGGGGGATGGTTAGAGAAGAACTGAAAATGTTCTTATAATCAAACAGTCCTTTTCCACAATATAACGTCGTAATCGTTTGTTAAACGAGTCTTTTGAACATTTATTTTGAACTCAATTGCATGTGTAAGAATGCGATTATCTGAATAAAGGACATACGTGCTGGTTGGTGTCGATGAGAGTATTATACGTGTTATGTCAAATGACGGGTGATGGACCCAAATTTCAAAGTGAAATGAAAATTTCATAGATGAAGAAATTTTATACAGAATAGGGAAGCGTATGGTATAATGGTTTGCAGAGAGAGCATTGAGGCTTGAGGGAATCGGGTAAAAAATCTTTTTTTTTTTTAATTCAGCCATGAGCAGGATGTTCCGCACAAAAAGCTGTTGTGTGAGATTAGGAAACCTGCAAAAGTCTTATCTTTTTCTTAAGAGAGTCAAATAGTAACAGTCAGCTTATGCAGCCATTGTCACTAGTGTGAAGCTGTCATCACCTCAGAAGATACTTTACGAAACGAAAAAGAGTTTTTTTGGGAAAAATCAGAACCATAGAAATATTCTCAGGCTCTAAAAAGATGCTCTGGTGCCGTCTTAGACAATGATCAATACCCTAATTTCGCCAAACATCACTGATAACTCCAGGTCACAATGTTCCAAATGCGTTACAACTTTCCACTAAATACTCAAACTGTGATGTTATTTTCAGCAGGTTCTAGGTAACTGAATCAGGCTGAAAGTTAAAGAGCATATCTTTTTAGTAACTAACGGATCTGAATTTTGACCGAAGAATTTCGTTTAACTACTGCCCCGTACCAGTGGAGGGGAAGAAATGTCGGTATTAAGCTGCAATTAAATTTTTCTGTAAATTCTTCAACTTCTTACTCTCCAGGAGATGCTTCTTCATACTTCATCTAATTGAAAATAGCGAACGTTGTGGGAATTTTCAAAACTATAGCAATCAACTTTAATTCAAATTTGACTGTGTTTACATATGAGACGGCCCATGAGAAGACTGACTGACGACCGACGAAACGGCCTTTGGGACGACTGAACTAGGGGACGTGACGAGGCGATAGGGAAGTTACGACGAGACGACTGAACGGTTAGGGAAGCTACGTGAGACGCAATTTTTTGGCGATGTCGTCGACGATAATCGTTTGAACTTTCGCTTCACAAAAATTAAGTAATTTAGGCCCTTAGCTTGATCCTGATCGCTTTGACTTCTACCTACGCTATTGTCATCATGGTTTTGAGGTTCGCTAGATCCTTAAGTAAGCCCAAACACAGCTTCTTGTTAATTATGACAACATTACAAAATCATTACAACGAACTTGAGGTATGAGCAACGATCATTAGACGAAGGAGCAATAAATCATTTGAAGTAACGATTACTTTACTTATGAGCAACGATCAGTTGACGTGTTAGCAACGATCACTGGACGTATGAGCAAAGATCGCTTGACGAATGATCAACGATAACTTCAGGTATTAGCAACAATCACTTGAGGTATGAGCAACGATCACTTGACGTATGAGCAACGGTCACTTGACTTATGAGCAGCGATCTCTTGACCTATGAGCAACGATCACTTGACGTATTAGCAACGATCACAGGACGTATGAACAAAGATCACTTGATGTATGAGCAACAATCACTTGAAGTATGAGCAACGATCACTTGACGTATGAGCAACGATCAGTTGGCATATTAGCAACGATCACTTGACGTATGAGCAACGATCATTTGACGTATGGGTTGACGTTTTGGTAGGAATCTTATGCTTATCATATCTGTTTTCTAATCTAGAAATGCCTATTACTGACATTTATTACATTTTCAAAGGAGAGATCCCCCATAAAGAAAGCACATCATTCAAAGTTCCAACACGACCGCCACCATCCGTGACGAGACTTCACTCGGATATCAGTGATCCATTGTGCTCTCTGGATAACAAAAAATGAGGAGGCTTGGAACGGGAGGTACCAGAGGATTAGGTGGTTGGCTGAGTTAGAAACCCCCTCTGAGGTCTTTGGAGAACTGAATGAATTTCAGGATCCTGTTTAGTGGGAAGTTAGAGATGTCACCCAGTTCGTCGAACAAATATTCTCCGAGGGCATTGTCCAAGCCTAGGCTCTCACAGAAGTAAAATTATCCTTCTTCATCTTCTTTGTCTTGGCTTTTGGCAGCCTCTACATACCTAAGTCGGATGTGCTAATTCCTGCTCTCATCATGTGGGTACCCAATGAGTTATGACCCGCTAGAATGCCAATCAACGGAAATATATGATTATAGGTTACTGGATATTTTGCATCTTTCTGTAATTGTCGGCTTTTAGAAAGTTTTGTTCGGTTCTACTTTTTCCTAATAGAATCCATTCATCAGTCGGTGAAGATTCATCTTTGCCTCAGACCACCGTCCTGGGAGTGGAGCCTTGAAAGTCTCCACGGACTTCAGTGATATTCAATCTTATAAATTTCCAAAGATTTATTGAAAACTTACCAAGAATTCTTCTTTACTTTGATAAAATCTTGCTCATAACCATTTCAGAATCCAAAGTCTAGCCGCCTGAATGGCGAACCTACTCTCCTTATTTGATTGAGTTGCATTTCGTTTGAAGGGAAGTTGGTTGGCAATCGAATCCTTTTCATGCGGTTCGAATTTGGGTCCATACAGTCTAATTCGATGTAGGACATGTCTGTATGCAGCCAACACGAACTTACACTGATCATTTGAAGGATAAAAATGGCCTTGTTGCTCATGATTTGAAGAGTAACGTTGGATTTGTCTGTAATCAGCCAACACGAAGTAACACGAATCATTTGAAGATAAAAATGGCGTTGTCGTGCATTATTAGAACAACTACAAATAATTTGTTTTTATTTCTTACCTGGAGTTGTATTGAACGGAACAGATATATGGAGTGCAGGTCACTTGGTCTTCTCGAACTTTCATATCTATCTTAAAAAATTTTTCTCTTCCGTAGATTTTTCGATTGAAACCATGTAGTTCGCTCGTTTCACGAATGTTTTGAGTAATTTGAGTGGAAAAAACCAAACCGTGTGACTCGTGTTGGTTCGTTTACAACGAAGTCGCTGAGCAATTTATGATAAAAAAGTACTTGCGTTTCCTTTTTGGTCAATCTAAAACTTGCTTATTGCCTTCTTTTCAGTTGAAAACCTCATGAAGTGGTTCGTGTTAGTTTAAAACGAAACCACTCAGTCATTTATTTTGGGCAATCTAAAAGAAGCTCATTGGAGTCGCTTTTTTGTGTTACCAGAGCTCGCGCCACATTAAAACTTTGCCATTAAAACGGAAAGTTAAATAATTCTGTTGTCAATCAGAACTCTGGTTGGTAGGCTTTCAACTGAATCGACTGCAATAATCTCATTTAAGATTGACCAATAGGATTGCATTCACCTTTTTCATCAGAAATGATTGAGTAATTTTGTTTCGAACGCAGCAACATGAGCTACGCTATGAGATTATGGATTCGGAATGATTCGACACTCTGCGTTAATATAAAAATCCAATTTATTAAAACTTCATTCTAAAACTACTTACAAAAGGTTTGAGTAAATAAATCTTGGTCTTGGCAAACAAATGAGCTATTCGGAGATCCAAGGAAGAAGAGAGTCTCCAAAGATCAAACATGCGCTTTTATAGATTTTCCAAAATTTAAGAAACAGGAAATAAAAAGAACTGTCAAACATGTTGTTCATATTTTGAACATTAAGAACAAAAGTATATAGTACATTTAGGACATTTGATTTAATGATTGTGTTTTGAGGTGTTAGATGTCGCCACACCACTCCCCCTCAGATAGGATACCGCATTCGAACTTTTCTTCCAGACCTAGTTGTGTATGTCGATGATGTTGGAAAGCTGGAATTGTTTTCCTGGAGCTGGCTACTGTTTGCTCGTCTTGGTAGTGTGTCATTTGCTAGTGCTGGTGGTACAAAGGCTGATTTAAGTCGATCAATTGAAATATTTACCTTTCGATTTTTAATTTGCAGTTTGAAATACTTTTCTTTCCGCTCAAGAATCTTATAGGGTCCTTCATATGGTTGTTGAAGAGGAGTTCGGACGGCGTCGTTCCGGACAAAGACATGAGTAGCTGTTTGAATGTTAGGATGAATGAATACCTTGGCACTGTCGTGGCCAGATGGAGGAGATGGTTGAATTTTGGACATCGTTCGACGCAAGTCTTTCACAAATTCTGTTTGGTCTCCATATTTTTGTTGGGTTCCAAAGAAGTCACCTGGTAATCGAAGTGTCGTTCCGAACATCATTTCTGCCGGGGTAGCATTTATGTCATCTTTGAAAGTTGAACGCAATCCTAGTAGGATTGTTGGCAAGACACTGCACCAGTCATCTGTTTCGTAGCATCGGATGGCTGTTTTGAGCGTACGATGCCATCTTTCAATAATCCCATTCGCTTGGGGGTGGTATGGTGTCGTCTTAAGGTGTTTTATGCCTAGGAATCTTGTTAGTTCCTTGAAGATGTTGCATTCGAATTGTCGTCCAAGGTCGGTTGTGACTCGAAGGGGAACACCATACCGGGAAATCCAGCCGAATATCAAAGATTTTGCTACTGTCTCAGCTGTAATGTCAGGCAAAGGGAATGCCTCGGTCCACCTCGAAAATCGGTCTATGCACGTCAGAATATATCGGTATCCTTGAGATGAAGGAAGTGGGCCGACTAGGTCGATATTTATGTGGTCGAAACGAGCCTCTGGTGGGGAATATGATCCATATTCCATTTGGTTGTGTCGCTGAATCTTACTTTTTTGGCACTGCATACAGTTCCTCACGGCTGCAGTGACATCTTTCCTCATACCAGGCCAGACGTAGCGCTCTTGGATCATTTTCAACGTCGACCTTTTTCCTGGATGAGATAATCCATGCAATTGTTCAATAATGGCACTTCGAAGCGTTTTTGGTATGATGGGTCGGATTCTCGGAGAACTTACGTCACAGAAGATTGGTTTCTTGCTACCTGTAATGACAAAATTTTTACATGTTAGTGACGTTGAGAGAAACTTGTTATCCTTAGTGAGATTGATGAAATCAGGATCATTCGACTGTTCTTCAGCGATTGTTTCCGTATCGATGGCCAAAAACTTCGATTGAACTTGTTCTATCCGAGATAACATGTCCGCGACTGTGTTTTTGTTGCCGTCGATGTATCTCACGTCTGTACTGAACTGTGCTATGAAGTCCAACTGTCTAAGTCGCCTTGGGGAAGCTTTTTCCGATGATTTGCTAAACGCGAAGGTAAGTGGCTTGTGGTCGGTCCATATACAAAAGTCTCTTCCTTCTAGGAGGTGTCTGAAGTGTTCCACTGCCTCGTAGGTCGCCAGTAGCTCACGGTCATAGACACTATACTTCTGTTGTCTGTCTGTTAGCTTCTTGGAGAAGAATCCTAAGGGTTTTGCGATTCCGTTTTGTGTTTGTTGAATGACAGCTCCTATAGCGACATCTGAAGCATCAGTACTGATGGATATGGATGCATCCGAAGCGGGATGAACAAGGAGTGTTGCTTCAGTTAGTTCTTTCTTACAACTCTCAAATGCTGCCTCTGCTTCTTTTGTCCAATCTATTTTCGTTCGGTCGTTTTTAACATTTCCTTTGATTAGTTTTTGAAGGATCATCTGGTTGTTTACAGCATGAGGTATGAAAGACCTATAAAAATTAATCATAGCCAAGAACCTTTTCAGTTCTTTGGCTAGAACGGGTTTTTTAAATTCCGAGATTACCTTTGTTTTCGTGTCGAGTGGCTTTATACCTTCGCAATTGATTTGATGGCCGAGAAATGTGATCTCTCTCTTTCCAAGCACGCACTTCGAGGGATTGATTTTGAGACCGTATTCTTTGAGGCGCTGAAAAATAATTCTCAGGTGTTGTTCGTGCTCTTTATCGTCTTTTGATGCTACGCCAATGTCGTCAATGTAAGAAAATGCGAAATCTTCACACCCTCTTAGGACCTCGTGCATGTGTCTCTGAAACGTCTGAGCAGCGTTTCTCAGACCGAACATCATGTATACAAATTCAAAGGAACCAAACGGCGTAGTTATTGCGGTCTTGTGCACATCTTTTGGCTCGACAGGTATTTGATGGAAAGCTCTTTCCAAATCGATTGTAGAAAATACCGTCCTCCCTTTTAGAATATTTCGAAAGTCCTGCACAAATGGTATTGGGTACTTGTCGGGTTTGGTTGCGTTGTTCAGCCCTCGGTAATCACCACAAGGACGCCACTCGCCATTTGATTTCCTCTGCATGTGTAATGGACTGGCCCAGTTGCTTTTGGATGGACGGCAGATGCCTTGTTCCATCAAATACTGGAACTCCTTTTGAGCAGCCTTAAGTTTTTCACCATTAAGACGGCGTGGACGTGAAAAAACCGGAGCACCCCTTGTTTCTATGTGATGAGTTGTTGTCGATACGCTTGCTGGTTGCTTTTTTGTCTTCGAAATTAGCTCTTGGAACTCTTCTAGTATGAATGCAAAAGGTTGGTTAGAATCAAATGCTTTTATAATTACCTCATGAGAGACTGAACAACAGGTTGTTTTTGATTCGATGTTGGTGATGCTATCAATTAAAACGTTTCGTTTGAGGTCGATGATGATACCAAAATGCCTAATAAAATCTGCGCCAATGATCGGTGATGTCACATCAGCTACGGTAAACGTCCATGGAAAAGCACGTCTCAGACCCAAATCTAAAGTCAGCCTTCTCTCGCCGTATGTTTTTATTCGGCTGCCGTTAGCTGCAAAAAGTGTTGTTTTGTTTGGTGAAAATCGATCGGCATATGAAGGTGGTAGAACAGAAATGTCTGCTCCACTGTCGATAAGAAATTTATGTTGAGATGACGTGTCGTAAACAACTAATCGTAATACTTGTTGACCGACGGGTTGTTTACTTGATGAACCGCAGGCCAACGGTATCGAACTTAGTTTTTTGATTCCCTTTTGAAGGTGCATGGTTCACGGCACTTTTTTGCTTCACTGCCGAATTTATTGTGGAACCAGCAGAACGATTCGTTTTTCATTGAACTTGAATTATGATGATTAGAAAAATAGCGGCGCGAGCTTGAGCTTCTACTGCGACGGTTAGAGTTGCCGCGTGATGCTTTTAATATTTGATTAAGCTGACTGCCGATTGCTTTTACCTCAAGTTGGAGTTGTAGCGAAATTTCGTTTGATGATGCGTGGGTTGGTGACGAATGACTACCTTTTTGTTGCAGAGCATTTATTTGCGATGTATTTGGGAATTCACCAACTTCCATGACTTTGTCGGCAAGTTTAGACAATGCCGAAATCTCTTCGTTTGAAGCTTGTAATATTGCGCGAACTTGAGCTGGCAAACGTTGCAGCCACAGCGATTTCAGAAATTCGTCTGTTATTTGAGCACCTCCAAGCTCCTTGAGTTCGTTAAGGAGCTGTGATGATCTCTTGTCTCCGAGGTCCACTTCTGACAGTAGTTTTTTAATTTTTCGTTGCTCGGAGTCACCGAAGCGCTCGATTATTACTTTTTTTAAATTGTTATATTTGTTTTGGGCTGGTGGTTGCAGTACCGCATCAGAGACCTGCGTTAGCACTTGAGACTCTATAGCCCCAACGACTGTGTTGAACTTGGCGACGTCTCCGTTAATTTTATTAATTTGGAACTGGGCCTCGATTTGAGCGAACCATATCTGTGGTTTCTCGTGCCAGAATGGAGGGATTCTAATTGAAACGCGAGTGATAGTCCCTGGTGTATCTTGCCTTGTTTGCTCTTGCTCTGTTGAGTCTTCCCTTGCTGAATTAAGTTTGGAGTCGTCTTCTTTACCATTATTATCGCTCGCCATTTTCGAAGTATGTAAAAGTGTTCTTTTCGTGAACAGGGGTCACCAATTATGGATTCGGAATGATTCGACACTCTGCGTTAATATAAAAATCCAATTTATTAAAACTTCATTCTAAAACTACTTACAAAAGGTTTGAGTAAATAAATCTTGGTCTTGGCAAACAAATGAGCTATTCGGAGATCCAAGGAAGAAGAGAGTCTCCAAAGATCAAACATGCGCTTTTATAGATTTTCCAAAATTTAAGAAACAGGAAATAAAAAGAACTGTCAAACATGTTGTTCATATTTTGAACATTAAGAACAAAAGTATATAGTACATTTAGGACATTTGATTTAATGATTGTGTTTTGAGGTGTTAGATGTCGCCACAAGATTTTCAACTCAAACGACACAAAAATGACTGAGGGATTTCGTTTTAAACGAAACAACACGAATGACACGAACTGTTTTCTCTCCTCAAATGACTCAATTGCGGTCGTATTACACAACCTTACACGTTTCACAGTATGGGTGCATATGCATAGTGTGAACGCACTTTTAGACATCTTGAACATGTCTGGTAGCAAAGTGCATGTAAAGCATTCGTCTACATTAAGTTGTTACTTTGTCATCCGCACACTTTGAGCTTAAGCTCCATGAAAATTCTAGGCAGCTCCATTAATGACTTCGAATTCATCTTTCTTGGATTTTTTTCTCGGCGTTTTTACCACACAAACTTTCCCTTCGCTCACAAGCAACATTAAGTTAACAAAACCTCTGTTTAGAATCACTCACGTATTTTTAAGGATAAAAATTGTAAAATTACATAAAGCAAAGATAGCCTGAGAGAATGACGAGGTCAAAATTTGACTCATTTAATTGCTCGGTCGGTGCACCGTCTAAAAACATCCCTTAAACTACTTGCCATGCAGTTGACATGCTATGCCATTGTCTCTACGGTCGGTTTCCATTTTAATTGTAAATCCTTTTCCAAAATTCTAGTTTCACAAATAAAACACACAATTAAATATTCTCCCAACAATATTTACTACCTGTCAAATCACAAACATTAAAATGTCCCCCGGGCAATAAATTCCAGTCAAAAGTCACAACGGTAGAAAACTGTTGCAAGTTGGCTTTTATCTAATGCAAAGTAATATCCTATCCCCAAAAAAAACTTTATCCACCTTGTATCCTTTCCTCATCCAGGCCCCGAGGCTAGATCAGGTCTTTAGATAATACGGACACTATGTGTATACAGAAAAGTGAATGCCGAAAACTTTCGAGTGTCTTTAGCCCCTTTACACTATGGCGGCCTTCTTCTACAACAGTAGTTGACCTTAATTTAATTTATAACCCACCCGTTCTTTTTAAGTGGTGAGAATGTTTCGAAAAAAAGAAGGAAACTCGAGTCTTTAATTCAAAAAAAGGAGAAATGGATAAACTTCTCTTTGATGGAAAATAACAAAAAAGAAGAATGCAAATGTCATTTTGGGAAAACTACGAGTGCATCCACAACCACCGACCATACCCATACGACGCCCCCTGGTGCACACAACGCCAAAACCAAAATGACAGAAACTGAACAATACCCACTGACGAACGACGAAACTCTGTTCTGTCCTATAGAAACACAATGTCAAATGGCAGTCGATTTTATGAAGAACAGAGGAAAATATTTTTGAAACTAATTAAAGGCACCGGAAGTGGTATTCGTCGGGGTTTCTCCTGAAAAAGGGAAATGGATGGGAAGAATGGCATGACTGACGTTGGTGGTGATGCGAAAACTTTTCTTTGCCAATTCGAAAACTTGTTCTTGACTCTATGAACTATCGTTAAGCTCGATGTAATGTGGTGTCGCCGCGCCGGCAGTTGTTGCCGTTGGAATGGCAATAGTTGTCCTCTCCTCATAGTTATAGAACAATGTCTGATAAAATCGTTGGAATTCTGTCAAAGAGCGTTGGGGTAGGGTTTCCTTTATTCGCACGATTTTAGCATAATTAGATCGCATCAATTATTGTGATTATTGTTCAAAATTATTTCATCGTCGGTTGGTTGGGCAGAGCCACCATCCGACGAGCGGCGACCACTCACGGTAGAGTGGAGGATAGACGGCCAATGAAGACATCCCTTAAAGGTTGAGTCAAGGGAGAAATCTAAAAGGGCCTCAAGTGTCATGTCACCCACGGGAATGCTTGTTGCAACTTTGTGTCAAGTCAGTGCGGTTCGTGCCCGTGGCAATGGTGGTGGTGATTTGTTTTCCCATTTTTTTTCTTTTTGATGAACACAAAAAATGGAACAAGGACAACAACAAACGAAAACGACAGTTGTCATCGACCACATGTTGGGTGAAAGTCTGTTTAGGAGGGCGATTAATCAAATTCGAGTGTGCGACTGTCGAGGACGAAGGCATTTGTGATTGATAGGTGTGTGCGTTTTATCCCCAGAGGGCGTTTGAATGCAATTAGTCATTTTTAATAAATTGTCTGGTATTGTTTCTTGGATTGGAACTTGGAACGCGCACGCACCATGGTGATTAACGGCTACGAATGGTGTGACATATTAACTTGTTGATGAAACAAGAATGTTGTGCAGGGATAGATAGAAATCGAACAGAATTGTATCGTTTTTTTGTTGGGACACATTATGAATTGCAATGTGAGTTTGAGTGAAAACCAAATGGAACAAATGGACTTTTGCTAAGATTGAATTATTTAAAATGGAGAAGGTGTGGATGGGAACATTAATCAAAAGTTGGTGATTACAATGATGAAGATGGAGGGAGAATGAAGGAAGGAGATTTGCCTACTGTGTGTAGTCATGATGAACTAATGAGCAACGCAAGAATAGCGATTGAGAAAATGTTTTTTGATGTAGAGGTGGGGGCAAAGAAATTTATCTGTACGTCACCGTAGTGGGGACTTTTAGAGGGATGTGTTTTTCATTATCTCCTCGAGGAGTGGTTTTTAACTGTGAAATCTGAGACTTTAGGAGGAAAAGCAGCAGTCTTAAAAGACCTATTAAAAAGTCGTACATTTGTTTGGATGAAAGCAATGTGTGCATGGGAGTGCCACAGGAGGGACCAATAGGGCCTGCTCTTTTAGTTTCAGGAAATATTTCAAAAACGACCAACAGCATGTTGTTATACATCCTAAAATGGAGTTGCATCGATCAATCTTCAACTAAAAAGGTTTTTCATCGATACAAGTCAATATACTACGTTAGATTGTAGAAGACGGATACGCGATTTGCGCAGTCTCATTTAATTGAAGGCGGCATCAAGGTCCAGTAGTCGATAGTGAATACTCAGGGCAGCCGTGATTTTTTGAATTAGAGGAGCGTTTACCTCCAATGTTTGTTCCAGCACAGCACCGAAAGCGGGTTCCAACACAATCGAGAAAAAAGTTTTGCACACCAATTCGAACATTAACCAGTCATCGAAGGCATTGTGCTCTTACGTCGACAGCCGATCGATCAAAACATATGCTAATACAGAAAAACGAATACCCCACACTTACCGACATTTTCTGACAACGTTCGAATATTACGGATCAACGGAAAAACTTGAACTTTCTTGTATTGTTGATTGGGTTGTTGAGACCAAAAAAGATCGGGCTGCATCGACAAACTTTTGCTGTTCATTGGTATTAAAGCGATAGATTCTTCTTCTTTCTTTTCCGGCGTTACGAGGATGGATATCTCGAAGTAATCTGAGCTCTCTCACTGAACTGCTTCACACTTAAGTAGCAACACTGATAGATTTTGTGCCCAAAAGGATCGTTCGCCTTTCCTTTGTCCACATTATACGACCTAGTGATCCCAGTAGCGATCCAGCAGCCATGGACCTGTAGAGGCCGGGTTCTTGGTCTTGGAAAGTTGCGAGGGTGTTATGTTTTCTATGATGTACGTTCTGACTTTCCCCTTACTTGTCTTACTCGCACTACTTTCC
This sequence comes from Melanostoma mellinum, assembly GCA_914767635.1. NCBI lineage: Eukaryota > Metazoa > Arthropoda > Insecta > Diptera > Syrphidae > Melanostoma > Melanostoma mellinum. The sequence continues at coordinate 184,112,485 of OU612060.1, forward strand.
AGCAACTAGACTTGGCCCTTTTTGCAGCTAAGACTTGGTTGTGCTGCCTGTAAACTACGAAATGAGGGGTGTGTGGTAAACTTTCGTCGTTCGGTCAGCGAGCTTCATTTTGAACTCCGTTTTGCCCCTTCTCACTAAATAGGCTGTGGAGCTGGCATAGTTTGATCGGAAGCTGGGGACTATCATGTGCTGTGATGCTAACGCTCAAAGCTTAGCTTAAGGCAGTAGCAAAGGCAACCATCTTCCTAGCGTCATCCTGCAGCCGAATAACCGCACACGTGATCGAGTAACACGTAACTGAATTATTTGTTTTTGGCATTACTCCTCACGTTGTAGACTACTTTAACACTACAAGTTGACATTCTCTCATCGGTATTTGAAGGAATTGTAGTCGATAAATAAAAAAGCAGGCTGATGTTGTGCGAATTTCGAAAGAAACATAATACTCTCCCACTCGATCACGGATGAGGTAGTTCGGCCCCTGTACTCGGATTTTGACTAAAAGAAGGACTCCAAGAGGAAGAATCGATAAATCAAAGGATGCCATTTGAAAAAATTCTATGGAAGGATCGAAACACTCAGTGAAACAAGCTTTGCCCTTAAGAGAAGCATGGTGAACAGAGAATTTGACTCATCAGTCCAACCTTCTTCCTGCGTAAAACGTTGCACACAATGGTCGAGATTTTCATTAGCGAAAACCTCATTCCAAATATGTCATGCGCCGCAGATGCACCATGCTTACCACACGGAAAGTCTGATGAGTCCGCACTTCAAATCGTATATACATAGGTGGTGTTCTGTCACCTCTTCTGTGGTGCAGACTGATCGACTCTCTACTTGAAATGGATTTAACGTGGACGCCCAAGCATCGACGAAGTCGTCGTGCTCTTATTTTCGTGCAGCCTCTAAGCCTTATGTTCTAGAGCATAGGCTACGCTAAACTTGATTGACACCTGGTGTGTTAGAAACGGTCTCTCCGTCATCTTAAAACCGATTATTTTCTCTTTACGAGATGGATGGAAAAAATTGACTTGGTTGAAATAAGTTATACTCAAAGGCGTCAGCATTCCACTCTCAAGAGAAGTCAAACATCTTGGAGTAGTACAAGATAACAAGTTTCTTTTGTCCAAACTTATACGACTTGTGAGTCTTCTATTAAAGTAAGGGAGCCATTGGAGAGACATGGCGTTTGTATGAGTCTTTTGGATCTATACGGCTGTGATAAGATCAATCATCTTCTATGCGTTAGTTGTTTGGTGGACTAAGCTCTCACGTTATAAACACCATTGAGCCAATTTCGCCAAATTTAAAACAACATTATGTCTCGGCTGTACATTGGCTTTCCCCAAAGTATCCCTCCGGGTGCGTTGCTATCGACGCACTGCTGAATGCTTTTCTCCTTGATACATACATACATATGTACATCATTGAGCGTATTTTGAAGACCTTCTACTTTTTATTACCTTTCCGAGCATCGTGATTTCGAAACTATCACAGCTCTTCCTTTTAACTGTTTTACACTGTAAATCCGTTTCTGGAGTAAGTCGTACTTTCCAGATTATTTCCGTTCAAAAAGAAGTGGTTTCTGGCACATTTCACGCACTGGACCTTTGAGGAATTCGGAAGCAGAATATTTTTTGAATATTTTTTGGCTATTTTGACTATGTGTAATGGATTTGCTGTCCGCCACGGTGACGCTTTGGCTCAAATTGCGTCAAAATTCCCGATCAACTTTCCGTCGTTTCAGGGCTGGTCCACTCTTGAATCTCAACCAGGAGAGGATTGTTATCGGATCTTTACAGATGGTGCTAGTGTCTTTGTTATGAGCGCTGACGTGCAACTGCACGCCTCTTAAGGCACATACGCGTCTGTATGAATCAGCGCCTCAATGATTGGATCTGTCAAGAGCAGAGATGGCATGCCTCCATTGGAAGCAGGCAGACCAAATGTTTGCTCCCCAACGTTAATGAGAAAAGTGCAACATTTTTGCTATCCCATAACAGAGAAAACTGTAGAGAGCATATTAGCGATACCACACTGTGAACCTTATGGAGGGAATGATGACACCGCGGAGCAAAACTCTCTTTGAATGCCCTGAATTTTATCAAATCCGGTTACAAAAACTTCCTTCTGACGCCTTCTGACTTTTCTTCGAGCTTTTTGGAAATAATAAGAGAAGAGGGCTGCTATTTGGAGCGGTATTTAATTCACCTCCAGATAATAATTTTAAAGCTGCCGATAGAAGAAAAGACATTCCCAGTTGCAGTTATGTCCATCTAGCGGTCTTCTCATTTCCCGTTTGCATTCCATAAATAACTAGAACGTATCCCATTTGCTTGCACCAAACTTAGAGGTCCAAGCACTGAGTGCGCTTACACGAATCATATTAAAGAGAGTAAGAAAGAGTCGTGTAGTTCTTTTTCGTTCGTTTAACACGACCGTGAAAAAAACAAGTCGTGTATTTCGTATTTTTTCGTTTGAAACGAAACCATTCAGCCATTTCCGATCTAAAGGTTTTCTATTACTCAATCTAAAATGAGCTCATTGCAGTGGTTTTTGGTTGGAAATCTTGCGGTGTTTCCAGAATTCGGACGAACTCGAGATGTTTTTAGTATTGTCATTGAAATGGCAGGTTGAAATAGTTTTATTTTTCAAGCACACAACTTGCTTTAGTTTGAGTTTAAAATATCATGGAGTTCCCAGAAATATCATGAGACTTTCAGCTCTAAGGACAGCTGTGCCCTGTGGTGGCCGTGGCGTAATGATCAGCACGTCTGCCTGTTAAGCGAGAGGTTTTCGTGGTTCGAATTTCAACGGAAGCAAAAATGTTTTTCCATGGTTATTGTCTTTTGCGAGGAACTGGCAAGTCCTCCGCTAGTAAATCCATTGCCATGAAAAGCGCTTTCTCGAAAAAGTGCTTGGAACCTGCAGAAATTTGTAGGTCCCCTCCATTCCCTCACTAGGCATGGTTGTGAGAAATATTCCAGGCACTGTTGCTCCTCGCTCTGTTGCGACACTCCATGTAAATGTTTGATTGTAATAAGCTCATTTTAGATTGGCGAACATGAAACACAGCATAATTGACTGAGTGATTTCGTTCCATACGAATCAGCACGATTCATGCGTTGATTGACTTCGTGCTACAAAACCTTATGCGCCCACACGGTCTTCTTATGCGTATGCACTCGTATATAAGTATAACCAAACCATCCGTGTTTATACACGTGTATTTAGTATTACACGTGTAATTTTTGGAAACTTTTTAGTGTTTTCATTCAGTAGCGAATTGTTATTGAAATTCCGTAAGAATACAACCAAATTGAAAAAAGCAAACCAAATCCCGTCACTACCAGCGGAAAGCTAGAAAACACTCAAACGCGGCGTCTTTTCGATCTCCCAGTGCCTGTCTCCACATGTTGTGTCGTTATGTTTCAGCGTTCGTTGATAGTTTCGAGTTTGTTGAAAGTCAAATTGAGGAGTGCCCGACCCAATGATGTAATGAATCAATCGGCTCTTCACTTTGCCCATCAACAAACAGCATGAGTATTCAGGGACTTACACAGTCATTGAGTCGATGTGAACTTTAACATTTTATTTCTTTTGCCTAAAAATAAAAAGGAGAGTATAAATATTTCGAGCCTTCCCAGTCAATAGGATACCTGAATGTGAATTATGATGTTTAAAATCGCTTCCCACTCAAGCTAAGTAAAAAGAAAGGACGATGCTATTTCTGGTGTGTGTAAGGCTTATTGAAAATCCCTACAAACGAGCTATACTCTCTCCATTCGAATGAATAAATAAATAAGGCTTTTTCCACCTTCAATATTACATCAGTCTTCTCTCCTGAACGTGAGATTCCATGTGGGTGAAAATGGGAAGTTTCATAGAATTATTCTAACGAGATTAGGGAGAACCCACATTTTGTAATTAGAAGAGTTTCGAACCCAATAACAACAGCAATAACAATAAGAATGAAGCACCCCCTACAATGTGTTACTATGACACGCCCCACATTACTTCCACATCCTACAGCAGCAGCTAGAGTTCTATGAACTTTACCAAGAACTGGCATCTTCATAATATTTCCATCATCATAATCATCCATCGTTTTCTTCTTCTTCGGGGGTGCTAATCAAATTATACTCAACTCGCACATGTGTTACGTCGGCGTCGTCGTCGTCCTAATCTCCGTTCGAGCATTTCACATTGGCGTCAAGTGATAAATAATTTTCCGGTTTATTACCAATTAGTATATCTTGAAGATTTATCACACCCACATACGAAAAGACGCTGCATATATAATCGTAGGCATGTATCTACAACAACGTGAAGTATTTCTACTCCAAATTTTGTTCTAGAAGTTTAACGGCTCATCATCAACAATCACTCCGGCCTCAAGGTGTAGTCTTTCACATCGCGCGCGCCGTGTGGAATTCAAGTTCAAATTCAAGAGACTTGCCGACCATTCACTTTGATAAACACCAATACAAAAGCTGACCCATAAATTAGAAAGAAGCAAAAACCTTTTACGTCCATCTAACTTCATCTTCAGCCCCACTCCACCACACGCGTCAAGAAGTCTGCTTGGCCTTGGTATTTGTTAATATCGTAATTAAATCAATCGGAAATTGATTAAAAGATACATTATTTTATTCATATCAAAGCCCAAGATACGAGTGGAGTACCTACGTCCGTCGGCGCTCGACGTAGTGTCGCTTGCTCCCTCCATATCTTATATTATTCAAAAGATTAGACGAGTAGGTATCTATCAAACTTCTTTAAGTAGTATAGATACACTCTTACGGATGTTTTGTTGCTTCTGCGACTTAACTGCTGCTGTCTTGTTCGTGACGCTTCAACTCAATCTCAATTCCCGATGATGGTGCTAATAGATAAGTGATTTCGTTAAAATTAAGTTTCACAGAGACAGAGTGAGATAGATGCACGGCAGGCAAACAGGGACAACAGACAATGAAGATGAAATCATATTCAAGATAATCTCTTCCCTACTAAGCTCCTACATATATGGCATCAATAAGGTTCGAACTCGCGAACGTTACACTACACATTAGTGTTTTTTTGTTGTCGAATTTGCACGGGTAGTATTTGGTGGTGTGTACGGAAGAGGCAACGGGTACATTATCCACATATTTATTCCCTCTAATAATATCTCAAAACATTGCTGTTCGTTGGTTGCCTGTTTAATCGGTGAATTTATAAGTTTCGATATCGTCTTTGCGAGTGGAGTGTTCGGAAACAAGTTTTTTGTTCTATGAGTGTGTAATTTATAGTGCGAAGGATAAAAAAGCTTTTATCTTTTTGTTTCTTGTTTCTTGCTTTTTGGCAAATTGCTTGGAGCGATTGCAGAGACACTATACAGTCATCCATCATCACGAGGATTAATTTACGGATATAGTTTCACTTACAAAAGAAAAAGGTTCGTTTTGGCAGGAGGAGGAAGTCTGAGTTTTGTTGTTTCAAACTAAATTCATCGCTTCTTAGTCAATAGAGAAGAGATAGTAATTTATGTAAATTATTCCATATTGTTTTGAAGTTATAATGGAGAAGCCGTGCTATTGAACAATTGAAATGGAATTAAAGAGAAAAAAAAAAATCCATGGCATTCACAAGTGATTGAGTTCGCTGGTTGTTTTTCTCATGAAGTTGTGCTTTGGATTATGCAAATGAGGATTGTTTTGCAATTGGAATGTAGGATAAATCTGTCAGGAAAGTTTTTTTTATTATTTTGTGTTCATGTTTTGATTGGATGCCGTGAAATCAAATACCACGCAGAGCTTGTGATACAGAAAACTGATCGAAAGGTTATTTCAAAAGGTGTGCGATTTTGTGATTGTGATTTTGAAAATCTTGTGAAGTTATTTTTTAATCGAGTCATAAAAAGGTTTCTGTGACACTTTTGCTGATGAAAGGCCAGAAAGTACCTAAATCAACTGAATTCGAATAAATGTGAGAGTGAATAAACTTGATTTGCTTTCATTTAATTGGGAGGACGTGCCATGTCTGCTTCTCCTTCCGGCACTAGTGAATGTAAACCCATTATTTTCAAATTGCAAATTCTGTGATTAAATTCCATAATTGGAATGACTTTATTTTTTAAATAACACAGCAGCTCGAAAAGTATTGGTTTTGAATTCGCACACGCGAATCCAATTTCTGTCAAAAACTTATAGAGATATGGAAATTTTTTTTTTACTTTTCGTCATGTTTTATCGATTACTCTAACAATGCCCGTTGCATGGGAGTTGGAGGCTGGTATCCCAGGAACATAAAACTGTTTTCCGCGAATATAGCCTTCCAATAGGAAGTGGCATCTGAAATTCAAAAGGGCCATGTCTAAATTGGCGTAGAATTCTAGGTACCTCAAATGCTCTTGTCATGCCTCTTCCAGCTTTGTTAATGAGTCATCCAATGAGTCATCTGATGAGTCATATAATGAGCCGTTCGATGAGTCGAAAACATTTACAGAATGACACCTTCGATGAGTCATATAATGACAATTCGATGAGTCTTAATCAATCCTGCAATGAGCCGTTCTATGAGTCGTTTAATGATTCATACAATGAGTCGTTATATGAGTCATTGAAGGAAACTTTGGATGAGTTTAATGAGTCATGCAATAAGTTGTTCCATGAGCAGTTCGATCAGTCGTATATGGAGTCATGCAATGAGCCGACCGGTGATTCATACAATGAGCCGATCTATGAGCCGTATAATGATTCAAACAATGAGTCATTCAAATAGTCGTTTAAATGTGAACAGTGCAATGAGGTTCTCGGTTAGTCATACAATGAGCCGTCCAATGAGTTTAATAATGAGTCAGATAATGAGCTTTTAGATGAGTCAAACCATGAGCCGCGTGAAGAGCTAAGAACTTGGTTATATAATGAGTCATGCAAAGAAACAATATTGTTTTTCCACTGGTATCGCCTTTAACGTTAATAAATTCATTGCCATGAAAGGCGCTTTCTCTATTTAGCCGTTGAGAACCGGCAGAAAATTGTAGGTTTTCTCCATCCCCTTAACAAGGAATGGTTGTGAGAAATGAGCTAGGCCCTGGGGCTCCTCACTCTGTTGCGCCATCCTATTTATTTTTATTTTTCATGCAATGAGGCGCATCTGATGAATCAGTTCGATGAGTTGCATAGCTCATTTTACCATGAGTCATTCACTGAGTCATCCATTGAGCCATACACTGAGTCATAATAAGCTGACCGATAAGCCTTGTAATATGCCGTTCGATGAATTATATATATTGAGTCTTAATGGCAGTTATTCATCAAATGATCCAGAAATATTATGACGTCCTTTGCTTTTCTATCCGGGGTAAAGCTCACGGCACGCTAGGGTTCTTTCAGAATGAAGACACGACTAAAAATACATTATATTTCAATTTGTAGCATTAGTTTGTTACAATTTTTTTTAGATTTTAGAAACAATTATAACGACGCGGTCAGAATGTCTCAGGTCTGGTAAGGTGGTGTCTTTTTAACACCCAGTAGAAGGCACTGGCGACGCAACGGTCGGGTGGTGACAGAAGGTCCAATAGTTGAACTGGGCCTGGCGGTAATAGGATTACATGATTCCTCGGTCTAGTAAAACTGTGTCTAGTTGCGCACAGCATAGCAATAGCTTAACGCTAATACAGCGGGGTTGGTGAGTGACGTCTCAATAATGTAGCAACGGCTTTGGAATGTAGCTGGCCTATGAGAGATCGGCCGACTGACAGGAGAAGCAAAAACTACGAGTTTAGTTTAGGATGCGTTGCCGACAGGTATTAATGAGGCCGTCTTGTCGCGCTTTTGTCGACAGGTATTAATGAGGCCATCTGGTAGATATTTTGGCGCCAAGTATTATAAGATAGGCCCTCTGGTTGCTGTTTTAGATAAACAGGAAGTAATCCTATGGATCGATGAGTTATTCTTCTTTACCCCTGACAAACTAACAGAATTGCTTGAAAGCCTTGGGCTAGTCGCCAGACGCAGAGAATCACCACGTTTTCCATTATGATGAACTTGATGACCCAATTTCCTTACCCGAGCTGAATACAGCTTTACAAAAATTCAAAAACAACAAAAACAGCACTGAACCAATTTAAAATCATCTTTTTTAGACTTCAACAACATACTTCGCTTGCTCCCAGCAACTTCAACAAGCGGTTATTTTTACCATATTTAATAATCATAACCTCCCAGAGACTTATAGAGGAATCGATTGTAAGTTCTTTAAGAAAGATCCTTACATCAATGTTTTACGATAGGCTTTCAAATTGAATCGAGGACAACAACCGGTTTAGCATGATTCAAGTAGGATTTCGCTCTGGTTTTTCAACTCAGGACTATGAATTCGCTTTGGCAAGCGTTGCGAGGAGATCAATCGAGAACAAAAAAAATAGATGCCTGTTTTGTATATTTCAACGCAGTCTTTAAGAAGATAAATAGAAACGCCGCTTGTTAGGAGCCTCTCGAAAATTCCAAATGTTTTAGTTTAAATTCCCTGCTTCATTTCGGATGGAGCTGAATTCACTAAATGGTTCGCAACAATAGCAGGCCTTCGGCAAGGCTGTATACTTACTTACTTTCTTACTTAGGTGGGCATTACAGTTCGGAGTGAAGTGTGGTCTTCATCCAATTGATTGCGCCATCTAAGACGAGGTCTTCTCCTTCCGCGATTTCCCTGCAATGTGCTTTCGAAAACCCGTCGAACATGGCCCAACCATCGTAGTCTCGCGATGCATACTCTTTTAGCTATGCCCATGTGGCGGCACAGCTCATACAGTTCGTTGTTGTTTCTTCTTCTCCACACATTGTCTTCGCATACGGAACCAAAGATCACTCGGAGAATTTTTCTTTCAAAACGACCAAGGGTTTCCTCATCCGCTTTCGTTAAGGTATGCTTCCGCGCCGTGAAGCAGGACTGGGATAATCAAGGTCTTATACAAGGCTACCTTGGTTTTTCTGGAGAGGGTTTTGTTTCTCAATTGCCTTCTTAACCAAAAGAAGCAACGGTTGGCAAAAGTTATTCTCCCTTTGATCTCCGCACTGATGTTGTTGTCCGTGTCTACATCGCATCCTAGGTGGACGAAGACCTGTACTACCTCGAAGTTATGTCTGTCTATTGTGACGTTTTGTCCAATTCGTCGATATTCTGTGCCCTTGTTTGATGGCAACATATACTTCGTTTTGCCCTCATTAAGCATCAAACCCATTTTTGCCGCTTCTGTTTCAATACTCGCAAAAGCACCTATGACTTCACGCTTCCTTTTTCCCATTTCGTCAATATCGTCTGCGTAGGCGAGTAATTGTTCAGACTTTTGAAAGATTGTTCCTCTGGGGTTGACGTTTGAGCTTCTTACAATCTTTTTAAGTATGATGTTGAAGAAATCGCATGACAGTTTGTCGCCTTGCCTAAAGCCTTTTTCGACATCAAAGGTCTCGGTGAGTTCTTTACCGACCTTGACGGAGCAGCGTGAATTCTCCAAAATCATCCAGCATAGTCGTACGAATTTTGCAGGAATGCCGAAACTAGACAATCATGGCTCTATATCGGTCTCCATTAACCATAACTGGCTCGCCAGCATCATTTCGGAAGAAGTATGGCCCAATGACTCCACCAGCCCATAAAGCACACCAAAGAGTCAGTTTTTGTGGATGTAATGGCGTCGCAAGGTGCTTATGTGTAACTATTCAATCAAAAATGAATCTCATCGCCGAACAGAATTTTGTGATGAAAATCAACGTCGAAATCAATCTCATTTTCGGCCCATCCATATACCAAAATCACGACGTATTGCATTGCACTTGCACTTGTAAGGTCGTGAGCCAAGATCTTTTCGCAAAATCTTCCATAAAGTTGATGGACAAAGCTCCAATTGCTTTGCTCGGTGGCGAATGTTCGGGTCGTCTTTAACACTTTGCTCTGCAGCGGCAATTATTGTTTCTTCGGTGCGCACTGTTCAACGTCTCTGCGGATACGTACTATCACATAAAGTAGACGTAGTGCAAAAACGATCCATGCTCTAACGGACGATTACATATGTCGACCATAAAATATAAAATATTCCACACCTCCTCTGCTCATGTCCTGCACTCTCCTTTAAAAGAAAACGGCATCTAGGAAAATATTTCCTCGATGATCTAAACGATTTGGCGAACACAGAAATCCTGCATCTCTTTCGCTTCATCAAAAGCTCGAAATGGTTTTGTTAAGTGGGGTTCTTCCTCGCTTAATTCTTATGGTACCACAATGGACCTAATACTGGTCGAAGTGTGTCAGTTGTTTTCCGGACAACCATTTTAACCTAACCTAACCATAAAATAAAAACCGGAGCTTGCTGTAAACTTCGCGAACTGAATCATTATTTTCGAAATAAATTTGCAAGATTTTCAAGTGTTGTTCTTTTGTCAACCTGTTCATGATGAAATGGCACACCAAATTGAACATAAATGACATTAGAGTTGGCCGATTTGACCACAAGATGTCAGTTCTATCTCTATTCGAAAAACCAACCACTAAAAAACACCCGATATATTCCTTGTTATGAAACGTCCTTCAGACAGTCGGTAACATAACCATGTCCTTTAAAGGAATCTTATTGTAAATAGTTTATATTTGTTACATAAAGAAACTAACGAACTAACTCGTAAAAATCATTTTTGCTGCCGAAATTCTGAGTTTTATAATCAGTTTTAATTTCGAAACTGTGAATTGCCTTACTCTTTTGTGCTTTTGGTAGCGGCATACTTCCATCAACATCTTGAACAATTTCCTTGGGTAATATCCTCCATATTCCTCCATGACCTGTGTGCGAATGTGAATTGAAAGAGCGTAAGCAACTTATTATTTCTTCCCCGATTGGGTAAAACAACAAATGTGTTTTCTAAACAATCTTGATTAAGATTTCTTGTAAAAAGAGACTTTACACCGTCTACTTGAAGGTCTTCAAATATATCAATTAGGGCAAATATACTCTGTTGCCGTCCCTTTATAAATCGCATTTTCTAAAGAAAAAAAAAAATTTGTGCGTTTTGCAGTGAATGATCGATTCAAAATCAAATTTTCCTTACCTCTTTTCTTTTTCTAGTAGTTTCAAAAATTCAAGACCAGCACTTTTTACTTCCTCACAACCGCATACCAAACACTTGAGATACTGATAACTTTAAAACAACGGATAACCAGCAACGGCATCTTGTAGACCTCAAAAATAGGCCAAATTGGAAAGCTGCAAGAAAAAACCCCGTGCTGTTCCCAATTTACCATCTGTTTCATGTTGTGTTTGTTTTTTTAGGTATGGCTCCTGGTTTATCGGCCAACGACCCAGTTTTACAATGAATTCCAAATATTTGCAAAATACCTGTTGTTCAAAAAATCTTACAGTTTGTAAGAAAGAAACGACCCAATTTCGAGATGAATGCCAAATATTTGCAAATACTCGTACTTGTTGTTCAAAAAACCCATTCATAGAAAAAAACGACCCAGTTTTACGATTGATTCCCAATATTTGCACATATTTGTTGTTCAAAAAACCCTTACAGTTTAAAATAAGAAAATCACCTGTAACCATATTAAAAAAACATAAAACTTTGTTTACTTGTTTATCATTCTATTTGAAATATAAATAAAATTAAAAATAGCTGTGTTTGCATGACTTCATTTCAATTTCAGCCTAAATTTTATTTGCAGTTTAAACTTTATGAGTGTAGGGGGGGCCTTACAGATTTTAGCGCAAAGAGTTAATCTTGTTTTTCAGTTGCAATTTGGAAAGCAATCGCGTCAGTAAAGTTTCAGTTTTAAATAATTACAAAACGAGATTCTATTTTGTTCCGCAACAAAGAAAAGAAAAATAATTTTAAAGTGGAATTTTTATAAACAAAGGAGAGGATTTTTGCAAATTTTTTCGAAGATCACAAGTTTCCTGGTTGATCGTTTATTTTGCAATGTGACATTTTAATAAAATTAAACTTAAAATTAAAAATTGGACACTTTGTGCATACCTACAGACAGATCAGTGCATGTTTAATATTCAGGTACAGTTTCTACATCATTTAAATCTTTATTTTCAATTAAAGCGTTTAGGTTATTACTTTGTTACTCACTTTTATTTGTTGCTCATAATGTTTAGTGAACCAACTAATTTCTTGTCGTCTACTTATTCTCACCTTGCCTATCTACTTTATTAATGTCAAGGCTCAAGGACCTGATCAGGTTCAGGCCAGAGTCAGGAGCCGATTACCGCATACGTTATCGAGTAAAACGTGACTGAATTATGTGTTTTTGGCATTATTTTTTTGGCTATCCATAAGTATTTGAACGATTTGAAGTCGATAAATAAGCAGCAAACTGATGTTGTGTAAACTAGAGCTAAATTAGAAAAAAAAAGTTATTCACTCACTCGATCACTGATGCGGTAATTCGACCCCAAACGAACGTGTTTTGCATTTAAAGCGATTGTTTTTTATTCTCTCCCACATTCGTCGATCTTGGGGAGAGTACGATAACTATGGCAACAAAAAATAATAACTGTTTCTGATAGAGGGGTTCAATACAAGCATTTTTTTACTATGGGAGGGGGGGGGTCTATCTCCCCCCGTTTAGGCGGTAGGGGCAATTTTATAAAAATTGACTTAAAATCTAAAAAAAAATATTGTAGAACAACGGAAAAACTTACAGATACAATTTATACTTTATATGAAAGCCAGAAACTTGCACTTTATAATAAATTTTAAATAAAGTGGTTTCAATTTATAGTTTTTGAAATAACTGACTTCAAAGTCAAAATTTACGAAAAAAAATTTTAAAAAATCACTTTGAGTACTATGTTTCTCGTGATTACAAATGCCAATAAAAAAATTAGATGTAGTTAGTTGCTTCAATAAATTTTTTATCAAACGATATAAATTACTTTTTTCTATGTCTTATAGTTTTTGAGATAATTGAAAAATAGTTAAACTATATTTCTTTTTTAAAATCAAAAAATTTTCTAATTTTAAAAGAAACTTTTCATATAAAAAATTTGCACCCCAAAGCTTATGAGCAGCTTAACCCTGCGGAAAAAGGGTTAAAATAATGAGCCCCGCGAAGCGGGCCATGCGGAAAGCTGTTGCATATGGAAATTAATTGCTATTTTCATATTTAGCATGAGCAGCTTAACCCTGCGGAAAAAGGGTTGAAATAATGAGCCCCGCGAAGCGGTCCATGCGGAAAGCTGTTGCATACGGAAATTAATTGCACATAAGTACCTGTCTTATGAATTTTTATACTTTCACTAGTCTATTTCCTAACATTATTGTAAATTCGTACGTATTTCCATAATTTTTTGAAAATAATGCATACTTCAATAGTTTTACTATTTTTCAATTATCTCAAAAACTATAAGACATATAAAAAAGTAATTTATATCGTTTGATAAAAAATTTATTGAAGCAACTAACTACATCTAATTTTTTTTATTGGCATTTGTAATCACGAGAAACATAGTACTCAAAGTGATTTTTTAAAATTTTTTTTCGTAAATTTTGACTTTGAAGTCAGTTATTTAAAAAACTATAAATTGAAACCACTTCATTTAAAATTTGTTATAAAGTGGCTTTCATAAAAAGTATAAATTGTATCTGTAAGTTTTCCCGTTGTTCTACAATATTTTTTTTTAGATTTTAAGTCAATTTTTATAAAATTGCCCCTACCGCCTAAACGGGGGGAGATAGACCCCCCCTCCCATAGTAAAAAATGCTTGTATTGAACCCCTCCACCAAAAACCGTTATTATTTTTTGTCGCCATAGTTATCGTACTCGTGCCTCGATCTTGATCATTGTCTATTTGAAAAGACAATTTTTTTAATATTTGTTTTTCTTTTCTTTGCAGGTGGGTAGCATTCTTCAGGACATGAATATAATTTTACACTCCAAACTAAACTGTCAGGTAAAAAATTGCATTCAAAATTCACACGAGTCTTGCATATTCTGGCATTTATAAATATTTACGATTCTATAATCCTTAAGTTGAGTACTTTAGCCATTCTTTCATCAGCAAAATACAAAGCCTTATATTGTCTCTTTCTTGATGATGCTTTTTTGAAAGTGCATGTTCTCTTTGGTATAATTTGTCTAGATTTAAATCGTTGAGCATGACCACTAAAGAAGAACAATAAGTTGACATGAACAACATATTTATAGTACTTGGGAACTTCAACTTGCCCGATTTGAAATGGACTCCTTCTGAGGACGAATCTTGTTTCGTTCCCTCTAATCCGTCTTCTGATAAAGAATTCATATTCACTGACAGATTTCTTGAATCAGGCCTCTTTCAAATGAGTTGCATCTTAAACAATCTTGGGAGACAACTTGACCTTGCTTTCTCCTCTGATCCTTTCAAATCCGCCGTCCTAAAAAGCTCACATCTTTTATCCACCATTGATCATTTTCATCCTCCCCTATCTTTCAATTATTGTCTTGATCATAGCACTCCAACTATGGAGTCTGAGAACACTTCCAACTTTAACTTCCGTAAAGCCGATTTCATTATGCTTAGTCATCTTACAAGCGGAATCGACTTTAATCTCTTTATTAACCTTTCTACGCCCATTGATATAGCTCTCTCCTTTTTCTATTCTTCAATTTTTGCACGCTTCATGCAATGTGTTTCCAATACATTTCAAAAACCCTGTGTATCATCTCCTCACTTGTACAGGACTTAGTTAAAAAATATCCGTAACACTTGAAACAGTCTATGGAAATCATATTTAAAATCCCAGACCTTTTCCAACTACTATTACTACCAACAGGTCTCTTTTAACTTCTCAACTTTATGCCGATCTCTTTACTTAACCTATCTTGATAAAATGCAATTCATTCTAATCACTGATTCAAAGCGTTTTTATCAATGTATTAACGTCAAGAGAAAATCTGACGGTCTTCCTTCAACGCTTAATTTCCTTGACAAATCTACCGATTACCCCAAAGAAATTGTTAATCTCTTTGCTAACTTTTTAAGACAATCATATGTCAATGCTCAGAATGATCCTGACCTTGACTCTCACAGGTTTCTGATGAATAGCCCGCAAACATTTCTTGTCTTTCTTAATGTTTGTCCCCAGACTGTTTGTGATAAATTAAGGTTATTGGATGACGATTTTTCACCTTGTCCAGACGGCGCTCCGGAAATTTTCCTTTAAAAGTGCACATCAGTGCTCTATCAACCTTTTGCTAATATTTTTCAACTTTCTCTTTCCCAGGCAGTTTTCCCCTCTCTCTGGAAACAATCTTTTATCTTCCCAATTTTCAAAAAGGGCTGTTCAAACCAAATCTCGAACTATCGACCGATAGCTAAGCTTTACGCCATCCCTTAACCTTTCGAAAACCTTGTGTACATACGACTCTCTGTATTTTCATTGTTAACCAATTGTCTCTTCACTTCAACACGGTTTCCTAAAAGGAAGGTCTACTACGACTAACCTTACACAGCTCGTATCAAAGACTCTCTTGGCCCTGGAAAGGGGCAACGAGATCGATGTTATTACTATTGACTTTAGTTAAGCATTCGACAAAATTAACCAACAAATTATCTATCTCAAACTCAAAGCCTTTGGCTTCCCACCTTCAATCATCGAATGGGTCAAATCATACCTAGAGAACCGTGTGTATAGAGTAGTTTTTAGAAATGCAATTTCTAACCCAATTTTTGCCTCTTCTGGCGTTCCCCAAGGCAGTCATTTAGGTCCACTTCTGTTTGTACTTGCAATAAATGACTACGCTAGTATTATTTCTTTTTCTGATCTGTCTATTTATGCAGATGACATTAAAATTATAAAAATCATGTCCTTCTCATGATTCCTCTCTTCTTCAAAAAGACCTAAATGCTTTTCTTACTTGTAACAAGAACTTTCTTGAGCTAAACGTTAATAAATGTCAATCTATGACTTTCTCGCGTAAACGCTTAACTTCTAGTCTTCGAACTTACTACTTCAGTAACGTACTTATCCGCAGAGTTTCGTCTATTCGTGATCTTGGGGTTATATGCGATAAAGAGCTGAATTTCTACTCTCACATTAACTATATTATAGCGAAAGCAAACTCCTCTCTTGGGTTTATCAAACGCTGGTCTAGGTCTACGTCACTAAATTGTTATTCAACACTTATGTAAGACCAATCCTTGAATATGCTAGTCAGGTTTGGTCTCCCTACCAAATAACTCAATCTCGCAGAATTGAAGCTGTGCAACGAAGATTTCTAAGATTCGCTTTGCGTAGATTGCCTTGGTCTGATCCGTTCATTTTACCTCCATATGAAAGCCGTTTGCGACTAATTGACATGGTCACCCTTTCTAAACGTCGTCATATCGCCGACATAATTTTCGTCCATCAGATCGTAACCGGTACCATAAACTCCCCGGAATTACCTGAGCTGATTTACGTGAACACTAATCCACGTAACATACGTTCTGTCCCCTTCCACCTCCCTACTCTCCGGACAAATTATGCTTATTTTAACGTTCACCGAATGCAGCAGGAAATACCTTTGACTTTTCCCTTAGTTCCTCTTCCCTCAGAAAAAATCTATACTCCTCTTCCCCTTTTAACTTCTAACCCTTGCTTTTCAGATTAGAATTAAGCATTTTATATTTGTACATATATTTATTTGTTTATATTTGTTAAAAAAGTATCATCATATTGTTTGTTTAATTTAACTCGGCAACACTTTTCTAGACTTGTTCAAACTTCAAATGTACATACAATTACACATACATGCATAGCAATGTAACATTCCAATTATTCTCACGGAACAATAAATCAGTCTTCTTTCTGCACTCTAAACCACCGGTTGTTTTTATTTAACAGGTTATGGGCCCAGACCCGCTAAGAACGAAAGCATATATATAAAAGTAATTTCCAATTTGTTGAAGGTCAAGCGGTAGTTTCAATTTTTTCTCAGCGTTTTTTTTTTATCAAGATAGTATGGAAGGTGAACATTTTAAAATAGAAAAGCTAGAGAAATCTGAGCATTACGCTCTGTGGAAATTTCAAGTAAATATTTTATTAAATGCATCTGGGTTAAGCGATCACGTAGAAGAAAGCATAGTTCCTGTAAAAGGCGAAACTGAAGCGCAAGCAGCATACGATGCTCGTTTGGTGATTTGGAAAAAGGCAGACAGTAAAGCTCAACGAATAATAGCAACCAGTATTGGCTCATCACCTTTGAGGCACATTATGAACTGCAAAACGGCAATGGAAATGTGGAGAAAATTAAAGACTGTCTATGAACAATCCTCTCAAACTAATATTCACATGCTCTTGCAAAGTTTTTATAGCTTCGAAAGAAATTCTGAGGACGATGTTGCAACGCACATAAGTAGGCTGGAAAATATAGTTAGGAGGTTGAGAGACGTTGGTGAAGAAGTGTCTGATAGCATGGTAATGACAAAAATTCTTATGACGCTTCCAGATTCTTTCAGTCATTTTTTTTGTGCTTGGGAGTCTACAGTTAAAGAACTCCAAACGTTAGAAAACCTGACATCAAGGTTAGTTATGGAAGAGACGAGGTTAAAGTCTTCTCAGGTTATTGAAACAACCTCTGCGTTATTTGCTAAGCAAAAAAAATTTAAGCCACATGTTTCTCAGCAGCGTGAAAGCAATTCCAAACCAGGAAAGTGTTTTGCTTGTCACGAGTATGGTCATTGGAAAAGGGACTGCCCGAAGAATAAGAAGAGTTATGGCTGTTGGAAGAAAGAACGTGGCATAGGAAACAACCGAATGGGAGATGCGTTAATTTGCAATGCATTCATGGTAACGGGTGATAAAGCTCACAGAGATAACAGTTGGTATTTAGATTCCGGTGCAAGCGATCATATGTCATTCAATAGAGGTTGGTTTGTCCGTTATCGTAAATTCGATCAGCCGATAGATATTCGCATTGGTAGTGGAGAAAAAATTGCGGCGCTTGGTGTAGGTGATATAAATGTTCTAGCATTTAACGGAACAGCTTGGTCAGAGAAACATCTTGCAAACGTGCTCTATGTACCTCGAATTTCGGTTAATCTTTTTTCTCAGAGCCGTGCTTTGGACAAGGGTACACGTGTCATTTCGGACCGAGACAATTGTAAATTTGTGAGGATAAGCGATGGAACTACAGTCGCAGTGGGAGAACGCAAGGACCAATTGTTTAAGATGTGTTTCAGGATTCAGGTTACTGGAAGCGGAGTGGCAAATATAGCAAAAAGTCAAGTTATGTCCTTGAAATTATGGCATGAGCGCATGGCTCATCAAAATGCTACTCAAGTTCGAAATCAACTAAAGAAACAAGGTATTGAATTTATGGACATTGAAAATTTTAGCTGTGACGCATGCTGTTATGGGAAAATGCATAGGCTTCCATTTCCTAAAAGCAGTTTTAAGGCTCAACGTCCAGGCGAGCTTGTGCATGCTGATGTTTGTGGGCCGATGGAGGAAGCTTCAATCGGCGGGTCTCGATATTTTGTGGTTTTTAAGGACCATTATTCACACTACCGAATGGTGTATTTTCTTAAGCAAAAGTCTGAAGTGTGCTGTGTAATGAACCGTTTTTTTGAAACAGCCGAAAGAGAAACTGGTTATCCCGTTAAGGTGTTGCGTTCGGACAATGGTCTTGAGTTTGTCCAACAAGGAGTAAGGTCACTTTTGCAAAAGAAATCCATTCGTCATGAAACAACTGTGCCTTATACACCCGAACAAAACGGGAGTGCGGAGAGGGAGAACCGCACACTTGTTGAGGCTTCCCGAACGATGCTTGCTGGCGCAAATCTATCAAAAAAATTTTGGGCTGAGGCTGTCAGTACGGCCGTGCATGTTTTAAACAGAACTGGGACTAGCTCAGTAAAAAATAAGAATCCAATTGAACTGTGGAGCGCTGGTGATTCAAAGATAAATGATTTAAAGGTGTTTGGGGTGGATGTTTTTGTCCATGTACCGAAACAAAAGCGCAGGAAGTGGGACCTTAAGGCTGAGAAAGGTATTTTCATGGGGTATGCGGAAAATACAAAAGGGTTCAAAGTTTGGATACCTTCATCTAAGAAAATGGAGGTAACGAGGGACTTGCAGTTCAGGGAATTTTCGTCCCAGAATAAACAACAGGAGAATCGTTCAATAGATAGTTCTAATTCAATACAATCAGTTGTTTTCTCATGCCGAGAACTTGATGTCGATGGCGAAGATGATGGCGTAAATAATGATGAAGTGAGAAACGAATCAAAATCTGTCGAAGTGGAAGATCCAGTATTAGACGAAGGTGTGTTGCAGACAGCAGATGAAGAAGTTTTTGAACACAGCGGTGAGTTGAATGGTGCATCCTCAAGTTGTGCGACAAGAAGGTACTCCATACCATTAAGGGACAGGTTGCGCAGTGCTAACAACAGACCTGAGTTGGATGCGTGTGGCAATGCTGAAAAACATGCGTATTTTATGCAAGGTGAGCCAAAGAATTACGATGACGCTATGAGTAGTACCAGTTCACACCATTGGAAGAAAGCCATGGACGAGGAAATGCATTGCCTAGTAAAGAATGGAACTTGGGAGATAGTTCAGTGCCCCAAAGATCGAAAAATTATTGATAACAGGTGGGTATTCAAATTGAAAGATTTAGATGCAAAAGGAACCCAAAAGTTTAAAGCGAGGTTAGTTGTTCGTGGTTTTACACAAGAGCATGGTGTGGATTTTGAGGAGACATTCAGTCCTGTTGTCAAGTTCACCTCTATTAGAACAATATTTGCTATTGCTGCTAACGAAGGTCTTTACCTTACCCAATTTGATGTGAAAACCGCATTTTTGAATGGAGTCTTGAGTGAAGAAATCTTTATGCGGCAACCTCTTGGCTATGATGACGGTACTGGAAGGGTGTGTCAGCTGAAAAAGAGTTTGTATGGCCTGAAACAAGCATCTCGCTGTTGGAATGAAACGATAACAAGAGTTCTTAAAGAGTTCAACCTTGAAGCAAGTCAAATGGATCCTTGTGTATTTATATCGAAGGAAAATGGAAGGCGTATCATAGTGGCAATATACATTGACGATGGACTGGTGGCAGCTCAGGAAGAAGCGGATGCTTGGAAACTACTCGATTTTCTGAAGAATTGTTTTGAAATCACGATTATGGATGGAAGTTTTTTTCTCGGTATGCAAATAACGAGAAATTCTGAGAATGAGATCCATGTTAACCAGGAGCTATACGCAGAACGAGTTTTAAAACGCTTTAATATGAGCAGCAGTAAACAAGTTTCTACCCCAGCCGAAATAAGTGGAAATGAAGATGTGATGTCATCAAGTACAATCAATTTTCCTTACCGAGAAGCTGTAGGAAGTTTGATGTACCTTGCTATCGCTACTCGCCCAGACATCGCTTATGCAGTGGGAGTGGTTTCTCGTTTCCTTGATTCACCAAATCATTCAAATGTTAACTCTGTGAAAAGAATCCTTAAATATCTTAATGGAACAACGAAAATGGGTATTATTTTCAAAAAATCTTTAAATTTCACTTTGACTTGTTTTAGTGATGCTGACTATGCTGGTGATGTGACAACTCGACGCTCCACAACCGGTTATATATTCTGTCTTGCTGATTGCCCTGTATCATGGTCTTCTCAAAGACAGAAGTGTGTTTCGCTATCAACAACGGAGTCCGAATATGTGGCGGCTTCTCAGGCTGTAAAGGAATTGGTTTGGGTGCAGCGGCTTTTGAGCGAAATATGCCCAAAAATTCCAATTAAAGTCACTTTGAATATGGACAACCAAGGTGCAATCCGCTTGGTCAAAAATCCAGAATTCCATAAGAGGACCAAGCACATAGATGTGCGTTATCATTTCATCAGGGAGAGATACGAAAGTGGTGATTTTGATATAAACTATGTTCCTTCTGAACATCAGATAGCCGACATATTCACAAAGGCACTTTGCAAAGAAAAATTTGAAAATTTTAGATCTTTAATTGGAGTAAGCTATTTAAATCAATTAAATTAATAAATAAAAAAAAAAAAAAAAAAATTTGTAAGACCTTTAAAGTTTAAATTATACAAAAGTGGGAGTGTTAAAAAAGTATCATCATATTGTTTGTTTAATTTAACTCGGCAACACTTTTCTAGACTTGTTCAAACTTCAAATGTACATACAATTACACATACATGCATAGCAATGTAACATTCCAATTATTCTCACGGAACAATAAATCAGTCTTCTTTCTGCACTCTAAACCACCGGTTGTTTTTATTTAACAATATTTTTAAGTTTAAATATTTTTAAGTTTAAATTTATGTTCTAATCGCTTGTAGTAAGCTAAATAAATAAATACTTAACACAGAATTCCCTACGTCTTACCTATTAACTTAGGTGGGAATTACACTTCGGGGTCAATCTGGGCCTCAACCAACATCCTTCTATAACGACTTCGATTTCGGGCGAGCTCTCTCTAGTTTTTCACTCTTAAGTCGGTTGAGGTCTTCTTCCACTTGATAGCGCCACTTCTCCTCCCGCAATTTTTCTGCAACTGATCACCTTGAAAAGCTCGCCGCGAGACCATCTGCATCTGCTTGATTTAAGTTTGCATATGATAAGTTCAACTTCTTATTGGTCAGCAAAACGGTGTCATCCTTGTTGAATGGGGCATTCAGCCTGACAGTGGAATTTGTGCCTTCGTCGCTGCTAAGTTATCTGCGAAAGTGGTCCTTCCCAGATACTCGCAGTAGTGACTGCGACTCTATTACTATGTTTCTCTGCTGGTCTTTACTTGTTTTAGTTCAGGGCTTCCCACCCTGGCAAAATCTTTTCATTTTTTGCTAAAGCTTCCGAATCTCATTCCTGTTCTGGCACCTCTCAATTTCCTTAAACGAGCGCTTCTCATGCTGCTTCTTTTTCGTTTTGGGAATTCAGTGTTCCTCCCTTCTCTTCTCATTGTAAATCTCGTTATACTGGTCGAAAGTAGTCCTTGTTCCCTTTTGCATCAGCATTTGTCGTGCTTTTTATTTGGCTGTATTTGCCTGTCTGCATTCTTCATCGAACCATGGGTTTCGGGAACCGAATGAAACTCAGTATATCTGAGGCTCTTCTGATGGCTTGTTGGCATTGCTGCAACTGTGCTTCAGCGCTTGATGATAGAGGGATACTCGATATCCAGAGTTGAGCTTTCGCACATTCAGTCTCTATTTTGTAGCTGTGTAAATGAGCTCTTCTTAGTCAAACATCTCCATTTCCATTTCGCCTTTTGAGTAGGAGAACAACAAAAACACGCCTTAGATTTGAGTAACTCAACTAGTTCCACCACCACACCCTCCATCCATTTTGTTTTTTCTCCAAAAGCATTGTGGTTTTTACATCCCTTCTCGAATTCACTCACATGCAGCCTTTTTTCATCCGTACCGCCTTTGTCAGGTGCTCATCATTTCACTTCAAACCCTACTCTTCAATTAGGTCAAAAACGGCTAAAAAAAGAGCACAACAACAATCGACATAACATTCAATGCAAATTCTCGGTAAAGCAAAGGCAAACGCGTCAAATAATCCAGAGGAGCCATGAACATGAACACATAACTTAAGCCGACTTAAAAATCCTACATTCAAAGGAAAGCACATTAAAATTAATGTCTGTTCGTGATTTATTTTAGTTGATTAAATATTCATTAATTTTCATTTGCCGGTGTAAAAACAAATTTATATTATAACCGGAAGCTTACCTCTTTGAATAGCAGCCGCATCAGCAGCCTACTCCCATTAAGGTAGCTACACCGCCATTATTTTGAATTCAATGAAATTGAACAAAAATCTCCTCCTCTGCAGTCAAAGCAGATTTAATAATAATTTATTTATTCACTAACTTAATGCAGTTAAAATATTTTAATTGACGAATGCAAGTTTCAATTTTAATTTAGAAAATTTAATGAGTTTCCATGGAGAGTAGAACATTATTTTTTGATTATAGAGTCAATGTAGAGACGATAATGGAACTGCCACCATGCATAATAAGGGCAATGCTGCCTTCTGTTTTTTTGTTGTTGTATATTCAAGTCCTAGCTCGCTTGTTTTGTGTTGACATACAGCGAACGTTACAAAAACCTTAATTGCTAATAATAACCCTAAAGTGAATGTACGTTATACGTTATTGTATAGTAAACTGCATGACCCCTTTTCAAAATGTCCAAATAGCTATCTGTCGAACACAATCGCCACTCCCACCACTTTTCTACCATCGCCATGCCATCATCAGCCACTTGACCCGTTCGTTTGCATCGACCGACGGACGGACGGTAGCGCAACATCATCGTCAGTTTAATTTGGTGGAATAATTTTTTGCCAGAAGTGTAATTTCAGGCAACGCGGGGACGAAATTACATGTAATCGAGGATATGCAACCGGTGCGCGTTTACTTGCCTTCTACGAGTACGAGTAAATCTACCAACGAACCCTTGATTTTTATTTTCGTGTCATTTGCCGGAATTGGCTGTAGCGGAATGACAGGTGACACAGCGCGCAAACGAATGCATACGTCAAAGTTGGATCACGAAGGGTTGTGTTTAAGTCTGTGTGTGTGCGCGATGTATATGCGTTGCTTGCTTGCCTTGTAATGTCGGTGGTATTAATGATACACGAGTGGTGTGAAGTTGGGTAGGTGACGGTGGCAGTGGCAGTGGTGGGGCAAGTGGTTCTTTGGTTGATGGGAAGTTCTTACGAACGAATTATTTTCCAAAATCATTTTAAAAGGGGTTGCAAAACAAAGTCCACCGCAACCATCCGTTGCATGTACACTTCTGATCCACCTGATCCATAAGTTGGTGGATTTTATACGGAACACGTGACGGTATTTTGGGAAAGAGTTACGGTAAAGTACCGTCGGAATTTAAAGCATTGCAAGTTGGGTTTCAAGTTGTGGTTTGTTGATTCATTCAATGACGGTGAATGTATTTTGTTGAAGGTACGAGCATAGTGCGCTGGCTCTCCCATGTGTCATTTGGTGTGTCGTGCAAATTCTAAAAAAAAAGAAACTGTGGCAAATCATTTGCATGAGATGGGTTCATTTCCGAAATTGAAATGAAGCACTAAATTGGTATGTGACTGAGTGGAACGAAGCTATTGAAAGACCAAAAATGTGGTTTCTATTAGCGAATAAGTTTGATTTTGATCAACAGCAACTAATTTAAGTTTCGAGCTGAGAGTACGGAATTGAATCTTTTATTCATTTTTTCCGTCAGATCTTTAAGAAGAAGGTTTAAGAACAAAATGCTATCATGTGGTGTGTGATGTGAGATTATCTTGATTAAGCAGATGAAAACTGATAGCGTTACGTCACGCTACTTAACATGATCTCTCCATCGCTGTTAACATTCAAACTTAGAGACGTTCAATGACACTACACCCATTTCTATTGAATGGCCGAGTAACGTCACGTCATCACTACGTGGAGAGACGTAAACTCAAACGACTACGTTAAATCACATTTCTTCTTCTTCTGTTTCTTCTTCTTCTTCCTCTTCTTCTTCTTCTTCTTCTTCGTCGTCGACGTCGTCGTCGTTGTCGGCGTCTTCGTTTTCGTCGTCTTCTTTTTCTTCATCTTCTTCTGGGTATCGAGACGTTGTATCGAGACATCTTCAGTTTTCCTGAGTTGCCCCGGGATAAAGCAAATGGCTTTGGTTAAAACCGGCATCCTGAAAATTTCAAATTGGAATTCAGGAGGGGTGGAATTTTAGGCACAGAGGCACCTAGCCAGTCAGTGGTCTGTTGGTTAGAACACTCGACCAAAATGGTTCCGTCCCTCAAACAAAATCCCTCAGATTGGATCTGCGTACTCTCTGCCATAGCCAGCTCCCACAGATGATCTTCACAGTGCCTGCACTCTGTAATGGTCATGCTGTTGTCATTGCCAGCCTTACAGATACGCACTTTGAAAAGCGAGACAGCCGCTCTTTTATAGGGCAGCCGTCTTTTATTTCGCTGTGCGACGGATTTTGCTCCTTTCGAGGCTTTATCCCGTCCGGTCAGTGTCCGTGGACCAGACTGACTAGCAGTCACGGTTTCATTCGCCAACATTTCGGTTGGACCTCCAGGAGTTTTGACCATGCCGGCTTCATCCCTTCCAGCCAGTGTCCGTGGACCGAATTCGCAAGTCTTGCGACCTGTTCCTCCAGTTACATTCACCGACTTTCCAGTTAAACCAACAGGAAGATTTGCAGAGCTTCCGGAAACCTTCTTCCTTTTGACCCTGTTCGCGTTTGCAGAAGTTGGGGTGACTTCGGTTACGGGTGACCGTCCTGAATTGGTGGGTGAGACCTCTTCCAACCTGTCCCTTTTCGCTGCCGTCACCAATGGTTTGCAACTTAATTCAGTGCCTTCGGTCACCCTGGTGTCCTCTTTGCACTGAGCCTTTGCCGCTCGCCTTCTCTCCACAGCTTATGTTGGCGCTTGGAAAGCTGTTCTCCAGAGGATGCCATCGTTGGAGTGGGATCCATTTGTTCAGCTTCACTTAATCCGGTGATAGCACCGCTCTGGTCAACAGCTAAGCCCTGATGAGAATTTAGCTTTGGAGGTAAGACCTCTGGGCTGCCTTCTTCATCTTTCCAGCTCAAACCACGAAGAGCTTCATGGAGAGAACTGCAGGAGTCATCGGCTACGGTACCTTCGACTCGCGTGTATCCACCGGTAAAGGTGTGCATTTGTATGTTAGATGGGGCCTCCAGAATCCATGCCCCTGCCGTAGTGAAAACTACGGGTGGATTTTCGCTTTTACTCCTTTTTAATCCTTTGGGTTATCTTCCATACTGTTTTTGATCAATTCTTGGTTTTCATTCATTTTCCCCATCCTTCGACCACCTTTCGGCATCGAGCTCGGTTCAAATAAACTACCCACCGCGACAAGGTGACTGATCGTCGGGAAGGCTTTTTCAGTGTTACGATCATAGTGATCAAAGCTCTCCTACTTAAATGCTTCACACTAGTGATCTGCTAGTTGAGTAAGCTACTTTGACTTCGGAAAACCTCCTGGTTCCTTAGATCCTTCCATGTTTGAGGTCAACCAAGTTCATATTTCGTTGTATTTGCCTGTTCCAGTAGTGTTTTGGTTTGGGTTTCTTCTTTCTCCTTGGCGATCGTAAAAAAGATTCTATCTATTCTATCTATACTATCGTCTTGAGAGCGAAGGCGTACGCGTTACTTTGCTTTTGCTTTGTATGGCGTGGGTCTTAACCTCCTGCCCTCTGCAATGAGATCACTTTTATCTTTTTTTTTTTTTACGTCAAAATTACGTTTCCCGACTTTTTTGTTTATATCGTGAAAGTATCCGTGAAAGTATCCATATTTTCCCGTGTGCCGAACCCTCCAAGGTGTACTAAGCTTGGCATACTGGCTTGAACTCCGAAAGTTTCGCGCTGATCTTCCCCTCGCATTTCTTTGAGGAGTATCCGTGTCTAGATGACAGATTCTAGTTCTTCAACTACCTCTTCTTTTTTCTTTGTTTTCAGGATCTGCGTCAGATTCGCCTCCAACTCTCCTCGCCTCTCCTCGGTGATATTATTTGAGCTGAGCTCTCCGATGACTCTATTTATTTCCTGACTGGGAGATTCCCGTCTACTACACTCGAACTCTGAATGATTAGCGTCATCTGTCAGCGAATCTCCGTATTGGCACAATGGCTTCTTCTTTTTACAATCTTGTGCAGGAAAGCCTTGAAATACCCGAGTCCGATGAGGAACTGTGTGAAGTAGTAGTTCACTTCACTGTGTTTCCGGTTACACAATTCGCTTATGTCTCCAATCAACGTAGTCATCCAGTGCACTCTCCTTTCCAACTCCCAGCGTTCTTGCCACTTCTGCTGTGTGATCGCTTTCGCCTCCGCGTTCGCCGTTTCCACGCCGATTTCTGCTTTCTTTTCATGTATGTATCTTCTTTGTGTTGCGAGGAAGACCATTACTTTGTATTACGTCAAACATAACGTAACGTAACAAAAACATCATGGTTCTTTAAGGACTAGGTTCCGATGATTTAAATTTGTCGAAGTGTCTGTAAAAATGATGTTTTACAAAATATTTTGGGTGAATATTTATGTGAATCACAATCACGCTTCGCTTCGGCCTCCACTCCGTTACGTCCGAACGTTTTCTGATCGCTTTGAATTGGCATTATTACTGAACTTTTTGATTTGAGTTTGAGTCACGTTACTTCACATCGTCCGGTACACGAACCAACATAGCTTTGAAAGCAAAGCGATATTGTGTAAGGGAGCACTGATTTTCTATGTTTGAATTGTTTGAACTTATGAACCTGGCAACTCTTCGCGTAAGGCGATACCCGGGGAATAAGTTTTTGGTTTGTGATGGGATTTCAATCACACACCTCCCGCGTAACTGGCAAACATACTAACCGTTACGCAAGGGGCACAACAACACTATGTAGCTGTCCTCAGTTCTGAAGACTAAGTCGATTAAGCTGAGCCATCACTGAAAACATCTTCAGTTTTGCTATTTGTTTTTGAGTAATCTTCCACTAAGCGAAACCACTCAAAACTCAAACAGATAAAAGTGAGTTTGCTTATCGGAAAGTTTTGCGCAATGTAGAGCGCTGGTAAAAAACAACTTTCTTTTTAAAATTTCATTGAGAAGTAAAAACAGCCTTGTTCGTTCGTTTAACACGACCTTCTTGAGTGGTTTGAAAGTATATCGTTTGAATCGTGTATGTTCGTTCAGAACGAAACCACACAGTCACTTCTGATGTAAAAAGTGATCGGGTTTCCACTTGGTCAATCTAAAACGAGCTTATTGAAGTCGTTTAAGCTGAAAACATCATAGAGTGGTTCGTGTTAGTTCGTTTAAAACGAAATCAGTGGCTTAACGATTTCTGATGAGAAAACGGGTTGATGCTATAAATTCGGTTCCGGTCTTTCACGGTTCCTCACATGAAGATGTGTCGAACCTCAAATTGCACCTCCGAGATGTCCAATGTCGGTGAACGCTTCAATTCGGTAACAATTTCTATATAAGAAACGCATGGTTTGGGCTACACAACACTCACTTGCGGGTAGTTGGTTTTCAATATTTACCAAACTAGTTGAAGCATAAAGTGATTGATTTTATTCCACAGCGGAATGTTACTGACTTTTTGTCAGGATTTCGAGCAGTAAAGCTTAGGTATACGCTGATTATTGTGGTTTCCCTCTTTCTGATCCCTTATTTTCAACAGTCATGCTTGACCATAAGGCGGCGGTTCCGAGAGTGTTAAAGGTTTGCTTGTTTTTGTTGGCATATTACTCACTTATGAAGATTACGTCCGCTTATAGCTCACTTATTACTTATAAGCTTCAACAGGAGGGTGTCCGCAGTTAGGTTCTGTGGACGTTTGCTTACTCCAAGCAAACTCCAAGCAAATATGGTAATTTTTAAGAAGCCGTTTTTATCTTTTCAAGTGCCTGTTGAAGTACTTTGCCCTTTCCCAATCCAGGTATGTGATTCGGTTCACATGGTTGATTTTCGACGGTTGCGCCTAGACAGCAACAGAATTAACAGAATTCCCACATTTGAAGCACCTTTCTTGGTTTCTTCAATCAGGTCCGGTGTAGTTTGCTTGCATATGCCCGTAACCGAGACACTCGAAACATTTTTGGACCTCTATTCTGAGTCTTACCCTGCATTGGCACCATCCTATTTTTAGTATCGGGTATTTCAAGAGTTTACTCGCAATTCGCTTGTTTAAATGTATTATTGCCGTCTTCAAGGCGCTTCTATTTTTTTCGGCCACAAAGATTTTGAAGTTAGCCTGCTCGCCATTCGGTTTGCCAATTTCCTTATTTATGGCTTCCTGAACCTCTTCAAGAGTGTTGACTGTTGAGTTCGTAATGATCTCTCATTCTCAGAGTGGTTTTCTGTTCAAGGTTCTGAATCTTGGCTCTCTCTTCTAAAATATCCAATGGTTTCTTCTGAAGCTGTTCGGTTATTGATGGCTTTTGGTCCTAGTTCCAAAACCACATGGCTCGCTTTTGTTTACATTACGGTTTTTATTGAAGTTTCCGTATCTTCAGGATTAACCTTCGGTTTGATCTCTCGGAGTATATCACTAAATCTTCTACCCTCATTTGGTTGAATGAGTATTGCTTCATAATTTTGAGCGCCTGCTTGTGCTTCGATATCTCTAGAAAAATGACGTCCTCTTCTGTTTCCTCGATTTTATTTGACGGAGCTTTTTCATCAGGTGCCAGTACAATTTGTCACGCTATGGTGTTTCCTGAGGCTGTCGTGTTTCTCTCGTTCAAGGATCCGATACTTCGTGGTGATGTACTTTGCATTTTCGATCCTCGCTTGAAAGGGTTAATTATATCTTCGTTTCTCTTACTTGTAGTTGTAAATTCCTTGGAGGCCAAGTGATTGGTTCTTACTCCCATGGTGGTCGTGGCGTAGTGGTTATCATGTCTGTCTCTTACGTTTAGTAGGTTCGAGGTTCGAATCCCAGAAAGCCCCACTTGTTTTTCTACGGGTATCGCCTTTCGTCAGGTGTTGTCTCAACTTCCTCAAGCGTATAATTTCAATGCCACGAAAAGAGTTTTTTTTTATGTAATCGACGAAATATTGTTGGTCACCCCCATTCCTCTCAAGTTGGAGAGAAAAAGCACCTGCCCCATGGCTGCCCAAACTCTGTTCTCTTTATTTACTTGTTCTACTTTTTTATAATGGCAAGACCCATTAAGAAGAATGCCCGTTGAAAGATTCAAGTATAGATAAGCTCTTCTGTTTCTAGAACCTCTTTTTCCTATTTTTCGTTCTGATGCAAACGAAACTAAGCTATAAGTCCACATTTTTCCATCCAAAAGAGTAGCTGCTCAAAAAAAATTCCATGCATTTTAAACATGACCTGTGCTAAGTCCAATTTTCTTTCTTCAGAACAAAAGATTGACTTCAACGTAAAACCCTACCCCATATCCACCGCAAAACATTCGTTGTATGTTTTTAGTTAATGAATCTATCGGATGCTTCTCATGAATAAGACTTCCCTTACATAAGCTACCATATACATGATTGAATCATTTTGTATGCAAATTTCATATGCTATTTTGTATAGTGTTGTCAGAGGGAGTGTTGAGTGTTTGGCAACAATACACCCGTCTCTTTTGCCAGAAGGATAAACTTAGATAATATGCGCCTTCAGTTGAGGTTAAAATTCGTTCGTATTTGGACTCTCGTGTTCGTTAGGGATAGTAGTTCTTGAGAACAAAAGGCTTTTACTTTAGTGTTCATATACTGACAGGATAGGGTTGTGTTGCTAAATAAATTAAAATACTTTACTACATTTTGAAGGTTTTGCTCGTCTGATGGTCTTTGTTGTCTCCATCGTTACTCTGATTAATGAAAATATGTATTTCATAATTTAAAAGGAGTGTTTTTTGAGACTAGTATACTGGGAGCGTTGCATGTTGAAGGGATATAAATGTTTTTGTGTTCTTCAAATCAACTTTGCCACACGAAAAGGTTTTCTTGTTTTGGATTTTGTTTCTTTTTTTCTAAACATCTTTTTAAGGAGGTGCATTGTGAGTGTAGTGACTTTACAGGTCAAAGGAAATACAAAAGAGTGTAAAGAATTTTTAAAGAGGACCAATTTGGCAAACTAAAAGATTTAGTAGTTTTAAGTAGCAGGTAATCAAAGGATTAAATCTTCCCACCATGTTTTGGGTGCATCATAAAAAAAAACTGGTAGCAATGATGACATAGAGCTATTTTGAGCTTCAAATACAGTGTCAAACTTTTTCTTGATGGCCCACAGCTTTCTGACTTCTCAAAACAGTCTTTCACAGGACCAGAGGGCATAACACCAGCCGAAACTCAAATGGCCTCGGATATCACTATCCCTACCCTTGAGGTTATTCTAAATGAAAATGAATTGCATCCCCTTGAAATTGAGGGAAGTCATAGTTGTATTCATAGCCAAAGCAGGTAAATATTCCCATTTTTGTTCTAATGACCTTAGACCGATTAGTCTATAATAATTCCTTCTTAAAACGACGATTGATATCCATTTTAGAAGCGGTGCGGTATAGAACCAAACCTTTTCTCACATCGCAATACGCTTACTGCAAAGGAAAATTCGTACCTTACATTCCTTGGTAGGTGCAGTCGAATACTCCACTCACTGGTGGAACTAATTTCCCTAATGGTAAATAGCAGGATAATCAATTCATCCCTAGGCGTCTTCTCTATCAAAAGAACTATCAGAAGAGGCACACCGCAAGGTGGAGTCCTTTCCCCACTTCTTTTGAACATTGTTATCAACGAACTTCTTATGAACCTAGACGCTGAGGGGTTCAAAGTAAGCTGATGACATAGCAATCGCCGTATCAAGAAAAAACTGCCTTATCTATAAGAAATGCCTTAAGGCTTAATGTTCCATCACACGATTTCTGTTTAAGCTGCATGGACGAGAAAAAAAAAACGGAAACCGTTCCGCATCTCCTTTCCACTTGTCATGTTCTCTCTCGAAAACGTAAAACACACTTTTTCGAGAATCATTAACATTATGTTTATTGAACGATATATATATACAATTGATACTTATACTAGGTAGTTTTGAAATTAAGAAAATGATTATAATGTAGGAATGTTGGCACCTAACCAAATACATTGTCTAGAATAAACATAATTACTTAATATTATAAAGCTGAAAAGAAAGAAAATTCTTGATTATAAGTCGGCTGACTTGATTTATCTCAGGATGTTCCGTCCCGGTTGTCGCTAATGTCCCTCTTTATGAGGAGGTTGTTGGGGTGGCCTCAGCCACGGAAGTATGCTGACCCAGGGTCAGCTTCGTCGTTGTTTGGTATAACTTCTTCGTCCAAAGTGCTCATCACGCTTGGGTATCTTGGCTCAGGGTGTCGGTCCTCAGTGGTCATCCTTCTAACCAGGGGATTAGGGTGGTTGCTGATATTCGCAGCCGTTTTCAATGCAGTCGATAGGACGTATTGGTCCAAGTGCGTCATCTTGGCGGTCTCGTACAGATGCTGGTTACTGTTATGTCTCTGACGCTGATGGTTGAAAGTGAGGCCGGTGCAGAGTCTCAGAATCTTCCTTTCGAAAATGAGGAGATCCTTCATCGCGGTCTTCGAGATGGTGAACCAAACTGGGCTTCCGTAGTTGATGACGGGTCTCAGCAGCTGCTTGTACATCAGTAGTTTTGTTGGCTGACTTAGTCCTGTCCTCAGCAAAGGTTACAGTCGGTGGAAAGCGAAGTTGGCCTTCTTCAGTACAGTTCGTGAGTGCGGGTTGAATCTAAGCAACTCATTGAAATTGATGCCTAGATACTTCGCGTTTCTTTGGGCAGCCAGTCTGGTTCCATCAGGTAGAGCAATGGATGAGGCTCTGTAGTTACCAGCAGAACAACAGCCTCTTCCTCCGGTCCTTCTAAAGCCGACGAGCTCTGACTTAGCTGAGTTGATCCGAATACCCCACATCCGACATCCAAAAAGCATGCGAGGATGACACGATGGCTGTTAAGGTCTTAGGCGACGTCATTGTGTAGTTTCATCAGCGGATGCAGGTTTTAATGCTTTTCACGGAGGCCGAACTGCATGTTTGGGATGATATTATTATCCCTGCAGAACTTTTTCAACTTTCTAAGTATTAGCTCCTCCAGGAGTTTACTTAGACTGTTGAGTAGGGAAATGGGCCTGTATAGTTGTCGATGAGGTTCGGATCGCCTATCTTCGGAATCGCCACTATCTTGGCCGTTTTCCACTTCCTGGGAAAGCAGCTGTTGTTGATGCAGCTGTTTAAGATAATAATAGCCAGAAAGATCATCTTTTTCGAGAATCCAAGTGATCTAAGAAGCATTGACATTCCTCGTCTTCATTGCTTTAGTGAAATATCAAATAAGAGAAAATATCTCTAATTCCTTGTGGTATCACAATGAATCTATTGGTTTAAGTGCTTCGGTTGTTTTCCCGACAACCACCTTAACCAAACCTATTTGTTGTAAAATTTTCATGTTACAAAGTGTAAAGCTTTTCGAGTTTTCGAGTTATGTAGGCTTTTGATATGCTCACAAAGTAACTTCTTTTTTTTGGAAACTTCTTCTATAATTTAAGGATTTTCTAATCGGAGAAGTATTACTCACTTGTCACTTGTCCTGCTGCAAGTTCAACAGCTTATAAGCTTCTAAAAGATCAAGCCACACAAGCCTTCCTCCTGTCCCGATTAACCGCAATTGTTGTTTGCTATTGCCACATTACAATATGCAAAGATCGAGAAGGTCTGGCAAACAGAAAACTTCTTTGTTATCTCTGGCTTCGTTAAGTCACAGAGGTATTCTATTCAAGGGACTTCATCGACATTTTAAGTGCGTTTTCATCTGAAGTAATCGTGTATAGTGCTCAGCAATGCGCTTTACCACTGTACACAAAAACAAATGAATAGTGAGCGTTTTATTGATCTCAGTAGCTGCTGACATAAAAGTGAAAGTATCCTGAAAGTGTACGTGGCACTCAAAGCGTTATGAGGAAAATATTAGTTGTCATATTATTTCACAACCACTTGAACGCGAAAAGTCGAAAGAGATATAATTTGATTTCGCACGGACGTTGTTCTTGCAAAGAAGGGATTTCTCATTCACTTTTGAGAACTAGATAAGGACATTGGCTATTAATTAGCAGAGATGCAAACCCAATTTTAGTAAATAGAGCCACAGGCGCCACACATGCAGTACCTTTAGGAAACCTGGGGTCTGTAACATAAAGCTACAAGTACTTGTAATACAAGTGTACTATGACAAACTTCTGTTACGCAAAGCTGTAAACTTGCTTTCTCTTCTACAAGTGTAACAAGCATAATCCTATAAGTGGCTCTTGACTTGTAGGCTTGTAACTTTGTGTAATGATTAATTTATAATTTTGGTGGGGGCAAAACCCCTATTTCTTAATCTAACTTACAAACTTAGAAACTTAATAGCTAAGTCTTAAGTTAACTAGTTGGGGGCCTCGGCGACAAAGCTTTAGGCAGGGAGTACTGTAATTAAAGTCAAAACAAGAAGAGTGAGAATTGACATTCCTCAGCATTCGGGAGATGGGTTCATCGGATCTGTGAGAGGTTCGATGAGCGGGAAGATAGAAGAGTCGGGACTAGGAGTGTTACGAAGATTAGTATTTAGAGAGATACATTCGTTAATGAAAAGGACGTCAAATATTTCTCCTCGATCTTTCAGCGTATTCAGGTTGAGAAGTTTGATTCGGTCTTGATAAGGAGGAGGAGGAGGTAATCGAAGAAAACTGCTTTGTATTCTCTCAATTCTGGCAATGTGCACTTGTTGGTAAGGCGACTAGCCTTGACAAGTGTATTCAAGAAGCTGACGAACAAATGATATTTAAAGGTTTCGGTTAACGTAGGGTCTGCAAATTCCTTGGACCATCGTTCCACCAAGCCAAGTACTTAATTTGCCTTACGAATTATATCGTCGATATGCTTGAGAAAATTCAGCTCACCGTTGAAAAAAATCTCAAGGACACGGATCACCTGAACGGGGGACATGATTTGACTGTGTAGAAGATAGAGACGGGGATGTGATTTGATGCGTTTACGCGAGAAGGTAATTGATTGGCACCTGGAAATATTAAGCTCCAAGCTGTTTTTGGAGAACTATATTGAAAAACTCTCGAAATTCTGTTAGAGGTGAGAGGAGTCTTCAGAAGAACAAATGACCTGGTAAAACTTAGTATTGTCCACGTAGAGAGAGATGGAGGAGTGTTTGACGATCATTTCAATGTCGTTATTACTTAGAATGAAGAGGAGAGGGCCTAAATGGCTGCCTTGGGGAACCCCGGATGTAGTTAAAAAAACGGCTTGATTTGGCGGGTCTGAACCGAACGCTGTTAAAATGGTTTTCTAAATAAGAAAAAATCATCTCAAAAGAATTGTTTCAAAGCCGGATGTGTAAACGTAAAGCTTAAAAAGAATAAGTTTTTGGGAGATTTTGTCGAAAGGTTACTAGAGTCTGTTGAAATAAAATCGACCTCCTTTCCGTTCTCCAAGGCTGAGAGGTAAATGACACAAAGTCAACGAAGTTCGTTGGCATAGACCTGCCTTTGAAGAACCCGTGTTGTCAAGGCACACTGATATGTTTGCACTGAAAACTTTTAAGTTTCCATACAAAATGCTTTCGAAAATTTTAGGTATATGCGGTAATTTAGCGATGGGACGAAGGTTTTTCACGTCGCACTCATGACTTTTTTATGTTAAGGGGTTATAAACGCCGTTTTCTATACTTGAGGGAAATCTCCTTGGGATATGGACAATCCAAAGATTTTTGAATGGCGAAGAGAAAGAGTGGAGGAGTATTTTTTCAGAAATATGGGCAGGGAGATATAAGCAGTGTCCGGAACAAAAGAATCATCCGCGAAAGATTGTTTGAAGTAACTTGCGAAATAATTTGCTATAGTGAGCCTTCAAATGAGGTTTCAATGTGTGGTTCGTGGCTTCGTCTGGTATCCACGAATCTTTCGATCTTGTTTGACTGTGGTGGTGCCCGTGTCTTAAAGGTTAACGGTCTGCCTGTTACGTGGATGGTTCGAGGCTTTAATACCGGAAACAAAAAATGTTCTTCCACGGCTATCGCCTTTTGCGAGATATTGGCAATTTCTCCGAAAGTAATTTCACTGTCATGGAAAGCATTTTCTCTATAAATCGTTCTGAATCGGACAAAATCTGTAGGCCCCTTCCATTCCTTCGAAGGTATGGTTGAGAGGAATGCGCTAGGCTTCCCGCTCTTTCCCGCCACCCTGTTTATCGGTTTTATTTTGTTTGACTCGACTCTACCAGGCTCCAACAACGGTCTCATCTGCTTTTGGATAAGTGTGGTGAAATTGGACTAGCTGAAAGAAGCAGCTCATAGTTTGGATTACAGAAAATTTATTGTGCTCCCCTGGATCACAAAGGATAAGATGGTAGGGCTGCTAATTTGTACTGATGCTCAGCATTCTGATCTAATGTCAAAGAATTTCACGTTCTACTTGTTGACAACACCACCGAAAGTTTTTTTTTTGTCGACAAAATTTCCATATCACCACGGAACTGACAGGAAAGTGTTAGTCTTTCGATATCTTTCGTTAAGTTGAACCGACTCACAACCATTGTGGAGTACTCCTTAACTTCTCCTTGAGGTACGAGTATCTCAAGTTCAACGGTTAAAAACCTTTCATAAATATTCATTAATTCTTTCGAACACAGATAATCCTGTTTCTCTCTGGCACACATTTTTTCACTGCTATCATCGTCATCTCCCCAAAACCATTCAAAACGTAAATACAAAAACACAAAACCAAACGAAAATAATGACATCTAAATATATACACATCCTTTTTCTTTCATCTAAGCTTCCGTGTCAAGTGCGCTCTCGCTATAACCGAAAGAGAAAAACCCTTTGAGGCTGCGGCTGTTAATAAAGGAATACGAATTTCTAAGGAATTCTACTCTGTGTACAAAAATACAAAAATACGAAATTCCGGAAAAAAAAGTTCAAAGAAGACACGTTGTAGAGAAAGATTCAGTGATTACTAAGCAGAAATTATTTTCGAAAGTGATCCATCCATTGAAAGAGGGCGCCGCGCCGTATGTGGACAGGGTGTTGAAACAATTGCTAACTGAGTTGGTAAAAAGTAAGAAAATGGAGCACTTTGAAAGAAATTACAGGGGCTGTAAGGTCTTATGTCCCCCCTGATATGAGCAGTTCGATCAAAGGATTCATTTGTTATCGCCACAAGAGTGAAAGGCGCAACTGAGTTTGGAACTCAAAGTGTTGAATATACAACACAAGTTCTTTCCTAAAACACCCAGCCCGAAATAGAACCGACAAGAAGTGTTTTTTTTTTGTCTCCCCAGTGTGTGTCCCACAGAAAAAAGAAAAGAATGTGTGTGCTCTTCTAAATCCACAACGACGACGTCGACTTTATTTTTGGTTAATCGAGCAACTAAAAGAGTCCTTCCTGTCCCCTTTTCACTATTTCTTTAGTGAGCAGAGCACCGCACCGCATACAACGACTGCCGCTGCCGCCGGTCGTAAATGAAACCAGGTCACTGTAAATGAATGTTGCGTTATTGCTGCCATTCAAGTCCCCCCTCCCCCCATGTATAGCACAGTTCAACTGATCAACCCTATCTCTGGTGTTTGTTTAGGGATATCTATTTTTGTCGCATATTGATGACAAAAAAGGGGTAAAAAGCAACTACTTTAGAAGGTGTCAACAGATATAAACACCTGTCACGTGCGACTACTTGTTGTGTATATTAATCGTTTTTATGTTCAAAGGCGAGTGCAACCCTCTCAACTCAATTCACCTCGAGAAGGGTAGATTTAAACTGCGTTGTGCTTGTCAATGTGTCTGTGTGTGTATGTAAATTTAACCTAGATTTGATGAGATTGCCGCCGTCATTAATTAAATACAATGCACTTTGGCAAAACATTACGAGCCAATTAGAGATGCATGGGGTAGGTACGCAATTGCCTATGAAATCATAATCGATTGGGATATATTCGCCCCTCTGTGGATCAAAAACGTATCCATTCAATGGCATCATTAATTCATTGATGTGATGTCATTCTCTCATTTGCATTTTGGGTGAATTGTTTATACAAAAGGGTTCGGAATAGAAATGCAGGCAGGCACAAACGCATAGCATTGAAATTGACGTGGTCATTTGGTTTTGGTAGGAATTGTTGCATTTTTCCACAAAGAAGAAAAGGGGGACTGAGATTGAATGTCGGGTTAATTGGAAGGGGAAACAATGGATTAGGCAAAAGGCATAATGACAGTGAAAGTAATACCCAGGGGAACCAGAAAATAAAAAAAAGGGGACATGATTGAATGTTTGAGTGTGGGAAAATGCTTTGAAACCTCCAAAGAAGGGCTTATCAGAATTTTAAAAAAGTCAGCAACATTGCTGTGATTTTCAAGAAGAGGGTGACACAGCACATCGCTCTGACTGTGTTTGTGGATTTATTTGCGGCTCTTAGCGAAGTAACAGAAAAAAGGAACATCTGGAAGAAATTAGAATCTAATCGTCTGGGATATGTGATCACTTTCACCAGATTCGTAATTTCTAAACCACTGAAAGGGATCAGTTGGGCTTCTCAGGAGTGGGAGAGAAAGTGGCGAAGAGAAAGGGAGGGGAAGAAAAACGGGAGAGAGAGGGGAGAGAGAGGGAAAGAAAGGGAGGGAAAGAAAAATAGGGATATAAAGACATGGCGGGTGAGAAAGAGGGGAGAGAAAGAGTAAGAGAAAGAGTAAGAGTAAGAGTAAGAGTAAGAGTAAGAGTAAGAGTAAGAGTAAGAGTAAGAGTAAGAGTAAGAGTAAGAGTAAGAGTAAGAGTAAGAGTAAGAGTAAGAGTAAGAGTAAGAGTAAGAGTAAGAGTAAGAGTAAGAGTAAGAGTAAGAGTAAGAGTAAGAGTAAGAGTAAGAGTAAGAGTAAGAGTAAGAGTAAGAGTAAGAGTAAGAGTAGAGTAAGAGTAAGAGTAAGAGTAAGAGTAAGAGTAAGAGTAAGAGTAAGAGTAAGAGTAAGAGTAAGAGTAAGAGTAAGAGTAAGAGTAAGAGTAAGGGAGTGTGTGTGTGAGAGAGAGAGAGAGAGAGAGAAAGAGAGAAAGAGCAGTTACCCATGGAGTTTTGAAAATGCATCTCTTACTGCTTTATTGCCCATAGATTTCACTATTTTCTTTTCATAGAACAACACAAAAAACGACAGCAAATGAAAGAGGGGATAATTTGGCCCAAATTTGATAATCACTTGAATCCTGCAAGACCAATACTTCTGCATTTAAGCCAACCTCATATTTCCAAAAACTGCCAACGACAGGATATCATCTTAAGAAAAAATTTTCGGTTTGTATCAGGAAAATTGAGTTCCAACTCCATTTTGGCAGACGTTGGCTCTCTTTCTTTTGATTGGCATTCTCATGGGTCGAAACTCTTTGGATACCCATATGACGAAAACATAGGTATTGGCGAATCTGAAGGGATACTTTGACGAGCAGGCAGAAGAATCTACTTTATGTTTTGTTGTCTATTGTCAATATTTGGCCCACGAGATGCCAGAAGAGGGTATTTCCACTTACTTCTTTTGTGTTCATACTCCAAGCTTTGTTCAAATTCAGGATGACAACTCCCGGAGAATGCTTTTTCAACGAAGTGGGTGACATTTCAATGTCCTTCTTCTTCTTATTCTTTTAGTACGAGCATCGTAATCTCGAAAGGTTCTCAGCTCTTTCCTATTTGTTTATTATGGGGTACACCCCGTTGGTCTCAGAGATCCTCAAGATTTAGAACTGCTGCTGTTGTCTATGTAAGGAGTATTTTGCTCTGCCTTTCTTTTTCTTCCTTCGCGATGGTGAACAACATCCATTCTATAAAAGCCAAAGGTTTCAGTAACACTCCCTAGCCCTAAAAATCCAATCTCCATCAATCGCTTGCCTTTTTTTCAGCTCCCTATCTCCTTATCCAATGTATTTCTCTGTGATTCGAAGGAGATTACACTTCTAACAGCTGAACCCTCCATCAAACTTAACTTCATGGCTGATGAAATGCATTCATATCCAGGTAGTGTCTTCCAAAGCTTTTTGGTTCATACTTTCATTCCTTTTATAACCATGATTGGTGGGCTACATTCTTGAAATGCGTTACTTAAGGACTTTTCCAATGAATCATGTTATGTACCTCACTTCACAAAGCCAGTTTCAAAGCTGAGGTCGTAAGAAATCTAGGTCAGTTGAGACAAGTCTTCTAACTGGATAGTGAAGTATGCGTTCTGTTGCAATGACCAGATAGATGGAAACGAAGCTAAATGTTCACTAATTGTATGACATATAGGACCTTTGCTTTTTTAAATATTTTCGTGAACGAAATTCCAAACCGGTGTTCCTCAAGGAAGCCATGTAGGACCTTTGCTTTTTTGAAATACATGCTGATGACATTAAAATCTTCAATCGTGTTCGTTATTTGATTGAATGCAACATTTGTTCAAAATGGATTAAATATCATCAAAACTTGTTCCCTTCAAAAGCGTTTGTATGGACACTTTAACTTCATTAGTAACGTTGTCTTGTCATCCGACGAAAACTGCGCTCTTTCTGGAACCTGAGACAGGCTTCTTCTTCTTTAGAATTTTGCAGCTGGTAAGACGAATCGTCGTTTTGAAGACCATACCAAGGATATGCTTTCGGTTGCTTTCTCTACTGACAACCTTCAAGTAGTCTCTGGATCACGAGACCAGACCATAAAGCTGTGGAAAGCTTTGGCTTAGCGCAAATGCACCGTCTAAGGAGATGGACACGCAGGCTGGGTATCAGGTGTGAATTTCGCACTTAACCACTCTATCCTAATAGTCGTGTCGTACAGTTGCGATCGTACCGTTAAGTACTGGATTTTGGTAAACTGCAAAATGATGAATATAATCACTACGGCCACAGTGGTTATTTCATCACCATGACACCGATGATGGTTCTCTTTGCACATTCGGTTCTAAGAACGATACAAGTTCTTGTTGTGGGATTTTAATGACGGCAAGAGGTACATGCTCTCCCTGGAGCAAAACGACATCATAAACGCCTTGTGCTTCTCGCTGAACCATTCGTTGCCAATAGTCCATCTACCAAAACCTACGGTTTGGCATGCAAGAAAACCGTTGAGGAACTCCGCTTGATTGCGCCACCTAAGATGAGGTCTTTCCCTTCCACGATTTCCCTGAATGTTGCCATTTGCTCTACATGGCCCAACCATCGTAGCCTCGCGATGCGTACTCTTCTGGCTATGCCAATGTTGCGGTACAACTCATACAGCTCGTTGTTGTATCTTCTTCTCCACGCATTGTCTGCGCAAACGGGACCAAAGATCATTCGGAGAAGTTTTCTTTCGAAACGACCAAGGGTTTCCTCATCCGCTTTCGATAAGGTCCATGCTTCCGCGCCGTAAAGCAGGACTGGGATGATTAAGGTCTTTTACAAGGCTACCTTGGTTTTTCTGGAGAGGGTTTTGTTTCTCAATTGCCTTCTTAACCCAAAGA
The DNA here is from genome assembly GCA_914767635.1 of Melanostoma mellinum. Lineage (NCBI taxonomy): Eukaryota > Metazoa > Arthropoda > Insecta > Diptera > Syrphidae > Melanostoma > Melanostoma mellinum. Next base: position 184,153,504 of record OU612060.1, read on the forward strand.
AGCAACGGTTGGCAAGAGTTATTTTCCGTTTGATCTCAGCACTGATGTTGTTGTCCGTGTCTACAGCGGATCCTAAGTAGACGAAGTCCTGTACTACCTCAAAGTTATGTCTGCCCATTGTGACGTTTTGTCCAATTCGTCGATGTTCTGTGTCCTTGTTTGATGACAGCATACACTTCGTATGACAGTTTGTCGCCTTGTCGAAAGTCTTTTTCGACATCAAAGGTGTCGGTGAGTTCTTTCCCGACCTTGACGGAAGAGCGTGACTTCTTCAAAGTCATCCTGCATAGTCGTATGAGTTTGTAGGGATGCCATGGCTCTGTACAGCTCGTCTCTATAAAGACTGTCATACGCGGCCTTGAAATCGATAAAGAGATGGTGAATATCGATATTATGTTCTCGGGTTTTTTCCAAGACCTCGGGAGGACGGCATTCTTGATCATCATCCAAGTTGAATGGGGCAACCTGCCTGACAGCGGAATTTGTGTCCTCATCGCCGTTAAGCAGTCTGCAGTAATGATCTTTCCAGATCCTCAGTAGCGACTGTGACTCTATAACTATGGTTCCCTGCTGGTCTTTACAGGCTTGAGTTCGGGCTTGCCACCCTGGCAGGATCTTTTTACATTTTGATAAAAATTCCGAATCTCGTTCCTGTCATGGCACCTCTCAATTTCCTCAAACCAGCGCCAGCGCTTCTCACGTTGTTTCTTTTTCTTTTTGAGAATTCAGTGTTCCTCTCTTCTTTCTCATTGAAATCTCGTTATAGTGATAGTAAGCAGCCTCCATTTTTTTTTGCATCAGCATTTGTCGTGCTTTTTGTTTATTTATTTTTGCATTCTTCATCAAACCATGTGTTTCGTTTTGGGGACCAAATGAAACCCAGATCCTCAGAGGTAGCGGTTCCGATAGCTCCTTGGCATTGCTGCCACTGGTCTTCAATACTTGATGCTGGCGACATAGGATTGAAGGGTCACTCGATTGGAAAAGGCACTGGCAATCTCTTGCGATTGTAGTTTTCGGACGTCATATCGCTTCACAGCATTGGTTTGCACGAGTCATAAACAGGATATCCTCATTTGTACCTTGGCTACAACAAAGTAGTGGTCCGAGTCAAAGTTGGTCATTCGGAAAGCTCGGACATCTATCCCTTAAGGAAATCCTAGGATGTTTTTACGGCTAACTCATCTAGTTCCTGAGTAAGGGGTGTAAATGAAGAGATCGCAGTAATGTGAGAGAATGAAACGTCTTTTTTAAGCCTCTTTAATTAGAGAAGAGCTTTCTTTCATGAAAACACAATCGCGATTGGTTGTCTGAAAGTTCGTTCGACCCGATATGACATCAAAGAAATAACGAAGAAGATTTGATGTTGCATTTTCTAGCTGGGCACAATAGGAGCACAAATCTGACTCAACCTCTTCGCCACATAAATAATTACACTTATTACGCACTTGTGCTCGAAGACTCAAACCAAAAATAAAGAAAAGAGTCAAACTTTGCCCCAAAATCTGCTCTGCATTGAATATACCAGGACATTCAATCTCACGGACCCGTTATTCAATACAAAACCATTTTCTTCGTCATAATTATTTACAAAAAAAAAAAAACCTACGCCATACAAATTTTTTGCATGCTCACACATGACACCAATTTGTCGGGTTGATATCCCATAATTCTCGCAAATTGCTCAAATAAAAAAAAAGAAGGGAAAAAGGAAAATAACGTAAATTACTTCCATTTCCGGTATCGGTACTAAAGGTGCATGCTCAACACACCAGCAAAGTCAAATTGCACTGGGATTTCAATAAAAAAAAAAAAAAACCGGGACACCGATACAACCGACCTTTTCCTCCTCCATGGCGTATTTTGCCCTTATTTTGTACAGAATGAGCAAACATACAAAATGTAAAGGAAAATGGGTTTATATAGTTTTTAAAAAAAATTCTTTCACATTTTTCAATGAGTCGACTTCCTTTACACGCGGCTATGAGCACGCAACAATTCGGAACAAATTCAAGAGCTCGTAGGTATACAAATATGTGCAGCACTCGTGAAACTCTATTTTTGTCGAATGTATAGCATTCATGTTATGTTGGTGCATACAGCATACTGCTAATACCCACAGTAAATTCAGACTCTCACCTAGAATTCCTCAGTTGTCCCGGATGCAGTCAACATAAATACAAACAAACCCTGGTTTGGGGCGGTGCCGGTGGTGTTCGCAATGTCGTATTAAACACATTCAGCGAACGCTGTTGATTCACAGTAAAAAACAGTAAAGAAAATTTAAAAAAGCGGAAACCGTAGCTCAAAGGAATTTTTTAATTTTTGATTTTAACAAAAATGCTTCTTGAAGAAATTGTGCAGAAATTTGTTTGTTTCGTTTTGAAGGGACTGATGGTTTATCTGAAAAGTGAAGAGGTCAAAACTGCAGTAATTTGTCTTGTCCACTGAAATTTGTAAAAGCATTTTTGTTCTTGCAGCAAAGAGAAGGGAAACATGTGCTGAGAACTGGAATTGGCAGTTTGAAATTGAATTTAATTTAATAAAGTGAACTTTTGCACTAAATTGAGGAGTTTGTTTTATTGTGTTGGCAAGGGTGAAAACACCTTTTTTTATGAAGAAACACCGACAGCCAAAAAAGCGACAAAATGAATGGACACCGACAGCTTAAAAGCAACATAATGAAGCCAACATAACCGTTGCGCACCCCCAAAAAGTGAAATAATCATGTATACCTACCTCAAAGAACGATATGATTAGCGACAGTCAAAAGCGACATGGTGAGGATTACGACAGTCTAAAAACGATACAATGAAGGTACAACGACAACTAAAAAGCAATATGATTGCATTCGACTGCCAAAAAGTGACTCGACGAAAACAAATTGGCAGCCAAAAAGCAACACAATAAAAGCACACCAACAGCCAATAAACGACATGATGATGGCAAATCGAGAACAAAAAGCAGTATGAAGATGAAATACCTACAGCCAAATAGCGACTCAATGAAGACACAGCGGTAGCCAAAGATTGTCGTGGTGAAGTCATTCCGACAGACAAAATGATGGAGGCAAACCGACATTCAAAAAGCGACATGATAAACAAATCCATAGCGAAAAAGCGACATGATGAAAGCACGCTGATACCGAGAAAGCGTCATGAGTAGGGAACATTAACAGCGAAAAAGCGACATGATAAGGGCACATCGACAGCCAAAAAGCGACATGAAGAAAGCTAAATGACAGTCAGAAAGCGATTTGATAAAAGCGCACCGGCAAACAAAAAGCGATATGATGAAGGAACATGGGCCAAAAAAGGAGCGATATGATGAAGTCACGCTGACAGTCGAAAAGTGAATCGACGAAGGCAAATTGAAAGCAAAAGACAGTTTGAAGAAGAAACATCGACAGCCAAAAAGCGACGCGACGAAGGCACACCGATAGCTCAAAAGCAACATAATGAAGGCACACCATCTACTAAAAAGTGAAATGATGAAGCACACCCACCCCTAAAAACGACCTGATCAGCTAGAGTTAAAAAACGATATGGTGAGGCAGCCACGACAGCCACGAAGCGACATAAAATGGTCCGAAATCTAAAGGGCGACATAATAAAAGTAGTCCGACAGCAAATAAACGACATTAAAAAGGAAAATCGACAGCAAGAAAAGTAGTATGAAGACGGAATATCGACAGCCAAAAAGCAATACGAGAAACGCACACCGAAGCCAAAAAAGTAGTAGATATGAGGAGGCACATCGACAGCACAAAATTGTCATGGTGATGCCATACCGACAGCCAAAAAGCATAGTGATGAAGACAAACTGACATTCAAAATGCGGCTGAATAAACACGTCGATAGCTTAAAAAGCGATACGATGATAGACCACTCATAATGGGAAAGCGTTACGATTAAGGAACATCAACAGCTAAAGACACATCAAAAGTCAAAAAAAGCGACACAATAAAGGTGCACTGACACCAAAAAAACGACAAGACCTGTGATATTTTAAGAGGTTCCTACAGCCAAAAAGCCATATGATGAAGGAAGAACGAAAGCACAATGAAAGTCAAGATGAAGGCACACCGACAGCAAATAAATGACATGAAGGTACTTCAACAGTTTAAAAAAAAAAAACGACAAAATGAAGGCACACAAAAGCCAAAATATGACATGATAAACAGCAACGACAGTGAAAAACGACACGATAAAGGCAAATCGTCAAAAAAACACGATGAAGGCACATCGACAGCTAAAGACCGACATGAAAGACCAAACCGACTGCCAAAATGCGCAATAATAAAGGCAAAATTGACATTTAAAAGACGACACCATGAAGGAACATCAGTCACTTAAAAGTCAAATGATTAAAGCATACCGACCCGCAAAACAAAATGGCTAGCGACATGAAGAAGGGACACCTACAGCCAAAAAGCGACATGGTGAAGACAAAAAACCAGAAAAACATGATGAAGATACACCGACAACTTAATAGTGACAGTTTAATAGTGACTAAATTAACATCGACAGCCAAAAAGCGACATGAAGCAGACTCAACTGATATTTAAAAGGCAGAATGTAGATGGGAAATCGGTAGTCAATTCAATATGAGGCCATATCGACAGAAAAAAGCAAAGCAATGAAGCCACACCGATATCTAAAAACCAGCAGGTCTTATCGGCAGCCAAAAAGCAACATGTTGAAGGCATGCTATGTAACATTCAAATTCATGAATATCATGAAGACTCAACACCAGAAAAAAATCATAATGATGAAGGCACACCGACAGCTTAATAGTGGCTTGATAAATAAATATCGAAAGCTAAAAAGCGACATGAAGAAAACGCAATAGGTATTTAAAAATCACAATGTTGATGGCAAACCGGTAGCCAAAAAATTACATTATGAGGCCATATCGACAGCAAAAACGCCATGAAGGCACACCGATATCCAAAAAGCAACAAGTCACATTGACAGCTAAAAAGCAACACGTTGAAGCCATGATGATATTTAACCCTAGTTTACAAACTGGGGTCCATTTGGACCCCAGAGCATGTTTGAACACTCATAACTTTTTTGTTTTTAGTTTTTTTTAAATGGGATTTTTACTCAGTGAACAAAATTCAATTTTTTATTCATTTCTTAAGTTGAAACGATTATCAGATGTTTACAGATTTTTCTGCGATTTTTTTGTGAAAAGAACCCGTCCACCCGAACTGGGGTCCATTTGGACCCCAGTACTGAAATTCTATGAAAAATCATGTTTTTTCTAAAAAATAATTATTTTATTTTAAAAGCAGCCTAGTTTATGTTTAGAAGAATTTAACTTAGTTGTGGGCAGTTTCGGGAGACATTTAACACATAAGGTTCTAGTGTGGCAAGGGCAACAACATCTGCCAAATCCATCGCAGGTGGTTCTGGTTTTCTTGTCATCTGCAAAGGTGACATCTGCTTCTTTTACAAGAGAGCCTTTCGGGGACTGTTGGTAATTTTTCCTGAACTCTCCCCAAAATACAGAGAGCATCCATTGCAGATTTTCCAATACCAGATTGTGTTGCATGTTGAGAACGGTTATTCAATTCTGACTTAACCAGTTCCTCCGCTGGTTCGATGAGCTTATCACTTCTGTACAATTTTTTGTTTCTTCTAGGTGGATTGAAGTGTCGAAAAATGATAACAGTTGCTATTGCTGCTACGTCCAGTAAGTTGTAGAATACAACCATCGGCCAGCGATTTGTTTTGCGTGTACATGAACAAACTGAGACCATTTGGTCGAATACATCGACTCCACCTTTGGTGCTGTTATAATCCAGTATCATTGCAGGCCTACTTTGATGACCGGAAGTGGCTTTCTCACAGTTATGTTGTGTTGATAGCAATACCACTTGTTTGTTTGGATTCGGAACATAACTCACCAACGCCATTTTTCCAGAAAATCCAAAAATGGATGATTGGACTGGACGATACTGCTTTTTGTTATTGAACTTTACAGGCTCATTCTGCTCATCAAGAACCTCCTTCGCTACAAAAGGTTTAGGCAAATCTCTTTTGTTTTTCCGAATCGTGCCAAGAATAGTGATCTTCTTATCTAGCAACTTCAATGCCAAATCCACCGACGTAAAGAAATTATCAATAGTGAGGTTGCGTCCAGAATTGAAATATGATGGCATCAACGACATCACCACATCATATCCACGACCAAGTCCTGTACTTTGGTCAGAGCTACCAGTGTAGACAGAAAACTTCAGTGGATAGCCCGTTGAGCTTTCATACATCCACCTAAAGTTCAAGCCATTTTTGGCAGGCTTGCTTGGCATGTATTGAGGAAATTCAATCATTTTTACCTGAACAAAGTGAAATAATGACTATTTTTTTCTTTTGATAGGCGGACCTGGCAAGAACATTGATATGCATCAATATTACAATCAGTAATTTCGTAAAACAGACATATCGAAAGGGATAAGCGGGAATCCCAGATTTGCAAATTAGGCACGTTTTTGAAATTGAAAAATTTTATTGCTGACCTCCTACATACCTGCATAATGACATCTCTGCTTAAATTTCTTTATCCCTGCTATATATAATACTTAGAAACAATTCATACAATAGCCAGAAGAACTATAACTGAACAATATAAGTCAGAAATCAAAAAATTTTCGAAGAAAAAATCGTGGGGTCCATTTGGACCCCAGTTCGGGTGGACACGACTTTTGCCGGTTTGTAAACGAGGGTTAAAAAGGAACATGACAAAGACGCTCCGACAGCCAAGAAGCGACATAGTATGAAAAAGAAAATTGTTGCATCTCATTGTGTGATTCGATTAGATTTTCAAAGCGTCGTCATTTCAGTTAAAACTTGCCTTATAAAAGCCAACGAAGTAAATTGTTTTCTCTGTGCAAATAGCAAAATAGTTAATAAGCAACTTATTGAGCTTCACATCATATATTTTGTGTTATCTTCTCTTCTCTTAAGATGAAAGTACCTTAATTACTACTTAGTAAACTAAGTCGTCCTCCAATGAAGACTTTAGTGTCACACAGAACACAGTCTGTCTGTCTGTCTGCAAACATTCAAGTTTCAATAAAGCAAGCGATGTGATTCACATTCACAGAAAAGCCAACCAAATCAAAACAATTCCTATCTTGCAAACTAAATTGACACACTTGCTTCTCTCTATCAATCGAAAACTCGTCATGGCTCCCCTACAAATTAACTCATCACCTCATTACATATAGTCTCACTAAATACTTGTTTATCTCAAAAAACAAAATGCGCATAAAAAAAAGCAAATGAGACAACCCGAAGCTAGTTTTGCAACAAACTAATTGCAGTTATGGCCACCAAATACAACAAGCAATAGCTAAACTTACTCAACGCAAAGCTATCTACACTCGCACTACATACTTATATGCATGTGTTCATTTGACATTCAACTATGCAATGCCTTGGAGACATTCCACAAGAGTGTTGTTTTTAAACTACCTGGATGCCGAACGTCTTATTCAATCTACAATTTTCAAGACTTGGATCTTAATGTCGAATACAATTGGGGTTTTATATGTCTAAATTTGGGTTGATTTGACGGATTGTTTTAAGTCATGAGCAGTGGTTATTTTAAAAAGTATGTTCATCATTAATTTGCGAAGATTTCTTTGACCATGACATTCATATCCGAATATTGTACTCGTGAGGGAGGTGAACCAACGGCAACTGCAAACATTGCATGTGCAACATCTTTTCGTTTAGAGAAAGCTTCTCCAAACGCAGAACAGATAACAGACACGAGACGTACATTCTATGCATGGTCGGCGGTAATTTTTCTTTCATTCTTTTGCCACATTCATGCGATGTCTAGACAGTACAAGTTGCTACTTCAGTTTTTAGTTTCCATTATTTATCTGCTGTTTTTTTTTGCTCCAGGGTTGGCTTTAACCAAGATGGTTGCATTATTTTGTGTTTATAATGCGCCTGAGGTAATTTTCAGACTCTTTGGGGTGGTTTCGATGACTTTAATGTGCAAAAATGGTTTTCTGCAATTTGTTGATTTAAAAACGCCAGTGTCTTTTAAAAAAAAGTATTTTTTTCTTTGATATCCTCTCTTTAGATTATTTAGCATGAGGACTTAGGTAAGGGACTTCTTATTTGACGAGTTAAAGCTTATGCCACATGGGCATTAGGAAAGATAATCAAAGTCTAAATCTGTGCACCTTTGGAGGAGGCATTGCAAGAGTCTATCATAGGGTCGAGATACATTCTGTTCTGTACGTTTGGGGGGGAACCCCAAATCTACAGAAAAAGCATGACAAATATCTGCCTAATGCTTTCCTGGTTTAATGGATCAGGCATTCGCCACACAGTTAGTGCTCGTTTTGCTTTGTTTCTATCTACCTCCTCTAAGCAACCAGCGGTTTAGAATCTCGTTGACGAAAATATTTAAATAAGCAAAGGTCCTATATGACTTCCTTGAGGAACACCGGTTTCGAATTTATTTCACGAAAATATCAAAAAAGCAAAGGTCCTAAATGACTTCCTTGAGGAACACCTGTTTGGAATCTCGTTCACGAAAATATTGAAAAAATCAAAGGTCCTACATGACTTCCTTGAGGACCATCGGTTTGGAATCTCGTTCACGAAAATATTACAAAAAGCAAAGGCGCTATATGACTTCCTTGAGGACCACCGGTTTGGAATCTCGTACACGAAAGTATCAAAAAAAGCAAAGGTCCTATATGACTTCCTTGAGGAACAGCGGTTTGGAATCTCGTTCACGAAAATATTGAAAAAATCAAAGGTCCTACATGACTTCCTTGAGGAACACCTGTTTGGAATCTCGTTCACGAAAATATTGAAAAATGCAAAGGTCCTATATGACTTCCTTGAGGACCACCGGTTTGGAATCTCATTCACGAAAATATTACAAAAAGCAAAGGCGCTATATGACTTCCTTGAAGACCACCGGTTTGGAATCTCGTTCACGAAAATATCAAAAAAAGCAAGGGTCCTATATGACTTCCTTGAGGAACAGCGGTTTGGAATCTCGTTCACGAAAATATTGAAAAAATCAAAGGTCCTACATGACTTCCTTGAGGAACACCTGTTTGGAATCTCGTTCACGAAAATATTGAAAAATGCAAAGGTCCTATATGACTTCCTTGAGGACCACCGGTTTGGAATCTCATTCACGAAAATATTACAAAAAGCAAAGGCGCTCTATGACTTCCTTGAGGACCACCGGTTTGGAATCTCATTCACGAAAATATTACAAAAAGCAAAGGCGCTATATGACTTCATTGAGGACCACCGGTTTGGAATCTCGTTCACGAAAATATCAAAAAAAGCAAAGGTCCTATATGACTTCCTTGAGGAACAGCGGTTTGGAATCTCGTTCACGAAAATATTGAAAAAATCAAAGGTCCTACATGACTTCCTTGAGAAACACCTGTTTGGAATCTCGTTCACGAAAATATTGAAAAATGCAAAGGTCCTATATGACTTTCTTGAGGACCACCGGTTTGGAATCTCATTCACGAAAATATTACAAAAAGCAAAGGCGCTATATGACTTCCTTGAGGACCACCGGTTTGGAATCTCGTTCACGAAAATATCAAAAAAAGCAAAGGTCCTATATGACTTCCTTGAGGAACAGCGGTTTGGAATCTCGTTCACGAAAATATTGAAAAAATCAAAGGTCCTACATGACTTCCTTGAGGAACACCTGTTTGGAATTTCGTTCACGAAAATATTTAAAAAAGCAAAGGTCCTCTATGACTTCATTGAGGAACACCATTTTGGAATTTCGTTCACGAAAATATTTAAAAAAGCAAAGGTCCTATATGACTTCCTTGAGGACCACCGACCGGTTTGGAATCTCGTTCACAAAAATATTTAAAAAAGCAAAGGTCCTCTATGACTTCATTGAGGAACACCATTTTGGAATCTCGTTCACGAAAATATTGAAAAAAGCAAAAGTCCTATATGAGTTCCTTGAGGAAAACCGGCTACTCCAGTTACACCAAAAAACACCTCTAAACGGTTAAGTACATTCTTATGACTTTAAACATTTCGCTTTTCTTTCAACTTTGAAACTAAATCCAATGGATCAACATCCCCATCCTTTCTTTGACCCAAAATGAAATGAGTAATGGTCATCTTTTGATCCTTGCAATTTCCAGTCCTTGTTTTGTTGTTTTTGGCGTATTTGTTTTCAAACAACACGAATTGATTTATATTTTATGAAAAACCTTCGGTGCTGGACTACATCTCGTCATTCCATGAACTGAGTCAAAGAAAGAAAAACAAAAAAAAAATGTTACAGGCTTCTCATAATAAATTGAAATCTATAAAGAGGAACACTTAAAAAACGAGGAGAGAAAAAAATAAAAGAAAACTTTCAAGGACAATTTTTTTTGCGCAGAAAAGTAAATAAATCTTTGCCATTCGTCTTCCTTCTCTCCGATGCTTTTGAAGAAAGGTCATTTCGGGTGATGAATTGTAGAAGGTACTTCGTCTTGTTTTACTTCGATGCATCTCAAGTTGAATAATAATTTGCCTTGGAAAATTTCAAGTCAAATAATTTTCTAATTGGACACTTGATTGTGTTTATTATCATCTCCCACTTGAAAGTTTGACAAGGACAAGGAGAGTTGAGTGTTTTTATTTCCCTAATACCCCCTCATGACGTGCCATTGTCTTAAGTGTTTTTTTTTTCTTTCTCTGTCTTGAAATTCCAAAGTCAATCATCCAGTTGTGATTACAATTTCTCAGCTTTCAGCTTTGAAAACAAGTTTGGCATTTAAATTGTCTTTCAGCTGTCGATTTGATGTTTTCTTGTTCATTAAATTCTAAGTTGTCACGATTTTAAATGAGGGCTTTTGAAACATTTGCATATTTGAGTTGAAAATTAATTTTTTTTATGCTTCTAAATTATCCCCTAACTATTTCAAAATACAAACATTTTGTCCCACTTCCCTAAGTTTTTGTTTATTAATTTTTTACATCCGAACCGGGGGCTCTCCCCGGTTTTTGTATTTCGGCTTTGATCTCATTCTTTTTTAATTTATAGTTTTTTTTTTGTTTTTGTTGGGATATCGTTTACAATACGAGTGCGAACGAATAAATGGATGCAAGCAACGTGAAGCATGTGCAAGAAGCGTTCAATTTAAAAGCATTGATTTGCATTTTTTTTTTTGTCATAAAAATTTAACTTTGGTGCCAAATTAATTGATGATTTTCTATAATTTTTTTTTCCTTTTTTCTTTCCAGGTAACTGCATATGTGTGATACATTTTATTTGGGTAAATATTTCATGAGCCACATTTTTTTTTGTGACACAACTATGGGCTTGGCTTGTTGTGTGATATCGTGATTTGAATCAATTTCAATTATCCGGGTTATTTAATAATGCAAATTCAATCTAGGAAATTAAAAATCTATTGATTGGTATGGATGTTCATTAGGTTGGTTTCCCGGAAAAATTGTGAAGTGATTTGTGTTTTTATTTTGAAATTTTTTAATTGGCATAACAAATTTGGAGTAGCTGTAGCTGGTAACACTCTGTGTGAAAAGTTAATGGCCGTCCGTATATTACAAATAATTGTTGAAAGTTTTGAAAAAAAAAGAAAGCGCTGCTGCACATGATTGGAAAATGGCGAAATATCATTCACTTACTTCACCTGTGAATGTCTCGATCGTAATTGAATCTGGCTTTTTCGTTTGTTTTTCTGTAAAGTATTGTGATGCTTTTTTTCAAAGGCTGGGGTATGACTCATGGTTTCTAGGGTCTACGCAAGGAAGCTTCGTTATTATTTCTTGAGTCGGGCTTATTTCTGGTGCTGGTCCACGGAATGGTTGGTATCGATCTTCTTTGGTGTAGTGGCGATGGTTCCTCTGGGGGTTGTATAACACGGCAGTTATTTCCTCTGTTCGGCGGCGGTGAGCTTCTATCTAGATCTGCGTTCGGCTGAAACAAGCCACAACGATCAAATTTCTTCATTGTGTACGACTCTCTGTATTTTCATTGTAAACCAATTGTCTCTTCACTTCAACACGGATTCCTAAAAGGAAGGTCTACTACGACTAACCTTACAGAATTCATATCAAAGACTCTCTTGGCCATAGAAAAGGGCAACGAGATCGATGTTATCACTACTGACTTTAGTAAAGCATTCGACAAAATTAACCATCAAATTATCTATCTCAAACTCAAAGCCTTTGGGTTCCCACCTTCAATTATCGAATGGGTCAAATCATACCTAGAGAACCGTGTGTATAGAGTAGTTTTTAGAAAAGTAGTTTCTAACCCCATATTTTCCTCTTCTGGCGTTCCCCAAGGCAGCCATCTAGGTCCACTCCTGTATGTGCTTGCAATAAATGACGTCGCTAGTAATTTTTCTTTCTCTGATCTGTCTATTTATGCAGATGACATTAAAATTATAAAAATCATATCCTCTTTTCATGATTCCTGTCTTCTTCAAAAAGACCTAAATGTTTTTCTTACTTGGTGTAATAAGAACTTTCTTGAGCTTAACGTTAATAAATGTCAATCTATGACTTTCTCGCGTAAACGCTTACCTTCTAGTCTTCGAACGTACTACTTCAGTAACGTGCCTATCCCCAGAGTTTCGTCTATTCGTGATCTTGGGTGATCCACCTCCCTACTCTCCGCACAAATTACGTTTATTTATATGCTTTAGAAATATCAAGCGCAATAATCTTACTTTCTCCAAAACAATGTAAAGATTGGTTCCACTTTTCGGTGAGATATGCCATCAAATCACCAGTGGACCGTTTGCTACGAAAGCCGTACTGACGGTCATTAAGAAGCTTTCGTTGACAGTTTATCAACGTTTCCATGGCCTTGGAAAGAAGGAACGTTTGTGCAATTGGAAGGGGAGGAAGATCCGCCTTTTTTAGGGACGGGCTGGACAAATGCAGTTTTCCATCTGCTCGGAAAAATCCCAGCAGAATAGGAAAGATGGAAAAGTTTACGCAGTGGTTTTGCCAGCGTAGAAGAACACCTCTTCAGAATAACGGCGCGGATACCATCTTGACCAGCGGATTTATGTATGTTGAGATCTTTGAGGGCTCTCGCAACCGAGCGAGTTCGAAAAAATATCTGCTTCATTAAAGAATTTGCAGACTCGAGCTCAGGTGGAGCCAATATGCTATGAGGAAGTGTTGAGTTGGCAGCAAATTGAGCTGCTTACAAATTGGCTTTGTCGATGGAGCTGACATACGGAAAGTCATTGAAAACAAGCGTTGGGACCGATGACGTGGTCGAGTTCTTAATGTTCTTCACAAAAGACCAAAAGTTTTTACTTCCTTTTGGACACAACAGTATTTTTTGCCTTACTTTTTGGTCATGCAAAGACTTAGCCTTTTGTATATGAGCATTACAGATATTTCTGGCCCGTTTGAACAAATTTCGGTTTCCACTGAAGGGTTATCTTTAAATTTTCGAAAACTACTTTCTCGATCCCTAATCGCTTTACAGCTTCAATCAAACCACGAATTCTCTTTGGGGATGATACTTTTTGTTCTGTGAGGAACAAAATTTCTCATGCCGTTCAGAATTACGTTAGATATCATATCAGCTGATGCATCAACGTTTCCGTCGAGAAAGCACAAAATTTCGAAAGAAATTATTCAGGCCGTCCCAATTGGCTTTCTCATATTGCCACACAGTTCTTTTAGGGACTTTATCTTTTTTTACAGTGACGGAATCGAAAAATCTACCAATATGACACAATGGTCCGATTTTCTTAAAGGATATGATACTATTTTTCGGGATGAGCAGTGAGATATAAGTCAAGACTTTCCAGAATCTGAACTTTACTCAACGGAAGTACCCGACATCACAGTCTAAGAAGATAGTGAGACTTTTAACACTTTCAAAAAGGCAAAGGTACTGAGTCAAACGAGATACCATAACAAGTGGGAGGCATTGGACCTAAAGGTCTCGCGATTCTCACCTCCAGGCTTATAAAAGGTTATAAAATTCGCTGCATGCTAATGCTGTGAATTTATATTTAGTGTCAGTATAATCCGACCATAAAATTTGAAATTTTTCGACAGCATCTATTTGATGAACTCACTGTCGTACTTGGGAGAAACGCAAATTTTCGGAGTTTTGAGGTCTGAATATTTTAGTACTCCACGTTTTTTGACTTATTCGCAAAATTATAAAAGGTGATAAACAAAAGGCGTAAGCAAAAGAGTGAAAGTTACTCTCTACCAATGTACTATATGGGAAGAGAGATGAATGAAGTTGCGGTAGCTACCGTTCGATCAAGCTGATGCCCCACACTTGCAAGATCGTTGAGCGGGTTATTGAATACTCGACTACGAAAAACAATAAAGCTAAAGTGTGCTTTTTTCAACGCATGAATTTATTTCAAGAAGAAATAAAAATGCCATAAATAACTTTGCTATTGCTAAGAATTTATCTTTTTTATAATTAAAAAAGAGTTTGCCAATTTGTTTTAAAAATGATTTGGGGCAAATGGTTATCTGGTGTGTGCACTCTGCTGCAGGAGCTCATTCCCCACAATCTCTATTTCGACACCCTGTCGTTATATGGAAAACCCCTAAAAGATCTTTGAAGTCGAACTTTTCCGCTGTGATGTTTCACATAAAATCTTGTAAACCAATAAGGTTCGATCGGTTAGTCTTAAATCGTACCACACAAGTCAACTCCAGTTGATCGAGCTCAGTATCCAGTGGATACCAAGAGGAAGCATAGAAACTAAAACTGACGTGTACCAACAGTTGTAAAGCGCCAATTAAGTGCACACCAATCAAAACCTATCGAAGTACGGACGAACACGCCCAACTACTCTCTTATTCTATATACCGACGATATCCAGTCATTTCAACCAAAAGAATTGAATCGTGTGAAAGTCCTTTGATGTTCAACTTAGTGTTAATTGCCATATTTAATTAGACCTTTGTCTTAGACACCTTTTGTGAGTTCCGATAGAAGGAAATAGGGGAGACCCTCTAACTCATCAAAGGAAATGACTTGCAGCTGGCAATTCGATTCCCACACCTCAATTGAATTTGTAATTCTGTCAAAGTGAGCAAATCAAATTCAGTGCGCAAAATTATTGTGCTACAAAGAGAATCACTGATGAGCAAGGATTGCGGTACAAAAACTGATGTTTCTTACAAACTAAGCCCAGAAGTAGAGCTAAGGCACAAGAACTCAGTGGTTTTCAGTTTCGGTTCGGTTTATCTTACATCAAGACGCAATGGCATCAAAAAAGTTATACGAGTTCGAGGAATTATTTGTTCCAGTGTTCAACACTTCAATAGTCAAGCGGTCGTCATTAAAACCGCGAGCTCTAAAATTCATAGCATTTGCGTCTATATTACCTGCTCTTCAATTGATTTTCACAATCATCACCCGTTTGATGTTCACCTGGGAAGAATTGGGCATGAACTCACAAGATACCACGAAATTTTATGGCATAAACGGCGGTTGCGTGATGACTATATTTATAGCTATTTCGATCCTTTGGAGCAAAGCAACGATCAATAACATGCTGAACGAACTGCACCGTTTATTTCCGGTTACAAAGGACGAACAGCACAGCCTAGATCTGCAATTTTTTGCCAAGAAAATGATCAGAAACAATAACATTTTCAAAAACTTCATCTTGACAGGATTTTTTATCTATGCTCTTACTCCTCTTTGCATTTCACTTTTCAAATGGGCATTTTTGAACGATGGCTATGTTTTCCTGTTTCCCTATTGGCCGTGGTATTCCCTCGATGAATCGGCATTCCTCTCGTACGTCCTTTTCTATTGCTTTCAACTTTGCGTTATGGCTGCTTGCGCGTATATTTATGACAGCGAAGAAATACTTTACTCAAATTTGATTACACAGCTGTGCATGCATTACCGTTACTTATGCACATCAATAAGTAAGCTTGATGCAAGGAATGAATCTGAAACCTGTGGCGAGTTAAGAAAACTAATCGGGCTGCAATGTGAATTGGATGAGTAATTATGTGCCTTAGAACATCAAGGAACCAACTATTCAAAAATACGAATTTTTTCTTTTGTTTGGTTTAGGATATGCAGCGACGTCGACAAAACCTTCAGCTTGAGTTTATTCGTGAGATTTTCTGTAGGAAAGATCATACCATGCCTGTTTTTGTATGCAATTTTACGTGCAAACAGTTTTGACCAAATTCCAGTGCCTGTGGTGAGCATCGTGGGAGTTTCAATGCCAGTTTACCTAAGATGCGTCTTTGGACAGCATATATACGAGGCTGTGAGTAAAATTGTCTAGGAGCTTTGATTGTGAGGACTAATGTCAAAGTTTTAGAACGAGAATCTATTGAATGCAATTTACGACCACAACTGGTATGAAGGCACACCGAGGTACAGAAAGACGATTTTGATTATGATGATCAGAGCTAACAAGAACTTGGAGCTTCATGCTGGGATGATGGGCACCATAACTTTGGAGTTTTTTAAGGAGGTGGGGATAGACGAAGTAGTGGCTGTTCAATTCAATCATATTTACTTCTTTTGCAGATTGCTATTTAAACTTATGAGATCTTTACGTTTACGGTAAAACTAGCCGACTTGCCAAAGCCCTTAAAAGGAGCGAGGTAAATAGGTTGCAAACAACTAGGGAATCAAACGGTTCCTATTATTACAGTTCCCCTGGGAAACTAGGTGCAATACATCAAAGAGCATCAACAAATTTTAAGAGAGGGTCCTTTATTCCTGCATCAATCACTTGACTTATGGGTAGAGGAATGATCTCTGAAGAAGGTCTTTGGCCCAAACAAATGTTTAACAGAATACTTGCTGCTTCTACCAAGAACCAAGGCAAGTTCACTGATTGCCTTTCTTGAACAAACAGTGCTCCATTTATCATTGAAGCAAATTTTGAAAAAAAGCATCCACTTTTAATGACAGGAAAAACTTTTATTGCAAAAAACACTTCTACAAAACACAAAAAAAAAAAATAGAATCTATCATTGATTCCATGTGAACCTTAGATGAAGAAGATTAAACCAACCACTCGAGTCTGACGAGTCCTTTTTTTACTTGATAAAGTTGGACATAAACGTAAGGAGTTGAGGTGATCTTTACGATCTTCAACATACATTTTTTAATAAAATTTTTTTTCTTTTTAAAATGTTCTTTAAATAATAAACGCAAAGATCTCATACGTAGAAATAGCAATCTGCAAAGAAGTAAATGTGATTGAATTGAACATCCACTACTTCGTCTATCCCACCTCCTTAAAACGCTCCATGGTTACGGTGCCGATCATCCCAGCATGAAGCTCCAAGTTCTTGTTAGCTCTGATCATCATAATCAAAATCGTCTTTCTGTACCTCGGTGTGCCTTCGTACCAGTTGTGGTCGTAAATTGCATTCAATAGATCCTCGTTCTAAGACTTTGACATTAGTCCACACAATCAAAATTCCTAATCAATTCTACTCACAGCCTCGTATATATGCTGTCCAAGGACGCATCTTAGGTAAACTGGTATTGAAATTCCCACGATGCTCACCACAGGCACTGGAATTTGGTCAAAACTGTTTGCAGGTAAAATTGCAAACAAAAACAGACATGGTAGGATCTTTCCTACAGAAAATCTCACAAATAAACTCAAGCTGAAGGTTCTGTCGATGTCGCTGCATATCCTAAACCAAATAAAAGAAAAAAGGCGTATGTTCGAATGGGTGGTTCCTTGCAGTTCTAAGTCATATAATTACTCATCCAATTCACATTGTAACCCGATTAGTTTCCTGAGCTCGCCACAGGTTTCAGATTCATTTTTGCGTCAAGCAAGCACAATTGATGTGCATAAGAAGTAACGGTAATGCATGCACAGCTGTGTAATCAAATTTGAGTAAAGTATTTCTTCGCTGATATAAAGATAGGTGCATCCCGCAGTTTCACTAACTTGAAAGCCACAGAAAAGGACGTACGAGAGGAATGCCGATTAATCGAGGGAATACCACGGCCAATAGGGAAACAGGAAAACATAGCCATCGTTCAAAAATGCCCATTTGAAAAAGTGAAATGCAAACAGGAGTAAAAGAATAGACAGAAAGTGTTACTAAAATTAAGTATTTGAAAATGTTATTGTTTCTGATAATTTTCTTGGCAAAAAATTGCAGGTCTAGGCTGTGCTGTTCGTCCATTGTAACCGGAAATAAACGGTGAAGTGTGTTGAGCATGTTGTTGATCGTTGCTTTACTCCAAAGGATTGGAAAAGTTATAAAGATCACCATCAAGCAACCGCCGGATACGGCAAAAATTGTCGTGGTATCTTTTGAGTTCATGCCAAGTTCTTCCCAGGTGAACAATGAACGACTGAGGACTGCTAAAATCAATTGAAGAGCAGGTCCTGAAGACGCAAATGTTATGAATTTTAGAGCTCGCTGGTTTAATGACGACCGCTTGACTATTGCAGCATTGAACAATGGAACAAATAATTCCTCGAACTCGTACAACTTTTTTGATGCCATTGCGTCTTGATGTGAGATAAACCGAACCGAAACTGAAAACCACTCTGAGTTCTTGTGCCTTAGCTCTACTTCTGGGCTTAGTTTGTAAGAAACATCAGTTTTTGTTTCGCAATCCTTGCTCATCAGTGATTCTCTTTGTAACATAATAATTTTGATTTGCACACTTTGACAGAATTAAAAATTCGATTTAGGTGTGGGAATCGAATTGACAGCTGCACGTTATTTCCTTTGATGAGTTAGAGGGTCTCCCCTTCTATCGGAACTCGAAGGTGTCTAAGGCAAAGGTCTCATCAAAGCTGGCAATCAACACGAAGTTGAACTTCACACCCAAGAACTTTCCCACGATACAATTCCTTTGGTTGAAAAGACTGGTTGTTGCCGGAGTATAGTAAAAGAGAGTGGGTGTGTTCTTCCGTACTTCAATTGATTTTGATTGGTGTCCACTTGTCGGCCGGCGCACAGGTATTGCAACTGTAAATACACGTCAGTTGTAGTTTCTTTGCTTCTTCGCTGTAGCCACTGGATACTGGAGCTCGATCAACTGTAGGTGACATGTCAAATTAGAGGCGAATGTTGACCAATTGGCAATGAAAAACACGAGCAATAACTGACTGTATGAAGACAATATATCTTTTCTCTTCAGAAAAAAACTAAACAATTTTTCAGGAAAATGTGGTTGACGAGTTGACTCGGTATTATGGCCGTGGGTGTCAAATAATACGAATACGATGACAATTGAATATGACATAACGACGATTGCTAATATGAAAAGAGTGAATCTACTTTTTTTCATATAAAATAAAGGTTTTTTATTTCATGCACTTCCATCAGTTTGATTTCCTCCCTCCCCCCTCCTATTCTTAGCTTGATTATGGTAACTCCATGGTTTTATTATCTAATGCAACTCTCTTTGTTTTTTTAGTTTCTAGTCAAATGTAATTTCCAAAATTCTTTTTTCTTCTTTTTTTCGATTTCCAATGAAATTTAATTTTTCATTTAGTAATCAGGTAATTTTTAACTTATTATGATTCAATTTTTGTTTTATATGAATAGTATAGGTACTCATACTGAATTGCGATGCTTGCTTTCAAAGGCTGAGGTAAGCTCAGTCTGTCCATAGTATTCTCGACGAAGCACCAGAAGTCGAGATAAGGATTCAACCAAATGTGTGCCAAAAACAACCAATACAACCAACGTTTCTTTTTAAAAACAAGATTTGACTAGACCACCATACGAAATCGAACGTCTTCGGGAGTCACCGGTGTTTTTCGAGACAGTGGGGCGTGCAGTTTTTTACAAGGACACGTGCACTGTATCGACAAAGCTTACAGCGTTGGAGTATCCGACCGTATTGGCAGTGACGGAGGAATGCATTGAAAAGGTTGGAAAAATGTGTCAAAATGCTCCTGACAACCAATACCGGGAGCGTTGCGTGCGGAGGTTGCAACAGCTGGAGCTCAATCCTGACATGCTGAGGCAAGATGGCCTACATTTTAACGTCATCTACTCCCTTCTAACCGCTCTGGACTTCATTGGACGGTTCTCAAAATAGGCCTTTGGCACTCTGGACAATGAAGACTCACAGAAAGTGTATAGGCGGCTTCAGGTTTTAAAGAAAAATGAAGATGAGACCATTCAAGTTATGAAAAATCAAGTATCGGTTGTGTCCTCGAACTATGAAAAACTTTCTAAGTCTATTACACAGCTGACAGCCAAAATCGAAAACATAACTGCAGAAACAGAAGGATAGTCTAATGCAATTGGGAAAAGTCTGAGCAACCTAAATAACGAAATCAACATAATGCAAATGAAGTTGGATATCAACGAACTGGTTGCACTCATTACGGCAAAAATGATAGAATTGCAACATCGTCAGTTCATTGAGCTATCTATTGTAGATGATCTCCACAAAAACAGACTGCATCCTTTTATCCTAAATGCAAGCAATTTAACTAAGACCTTGCAGGCAGAAGATGTAAGAAGTGAAGACGTATTTGGGGACTTTACAATGCTCCATCAAGCCGCAGAATCGTCAGTTTTTCCAAACCAAGGCAGTTACTTTATAGAAATCATCATACCACTGCCGGAAAACTGTCGTTATGAGTTACATAAGGTATACAATGCCAGCAGTATACAATACAAGGATTGGGATTTAGTCATCGACAACAGATTCGAGTACATCGCTGAATCCAAAAACCACGCACTATTTGGAATACTAAGTCATGACGATTTCGAGAAGTGTGTGTTGGTATCTGAGACAAAGGCAAACTCGACAGTTGCCATTTGCAGTTTTTATGTACCGCTGTTAACATCTGGATCTAAGCATTGTCTAGCTGAATTTTTACAACATGCTGTTACATCTGAAACTAGTTGCAAATATGTGGCAGTGCCAGCAAACGATTGCGTCCTGCTTAAAATGTCAGCAGCTATCCACTGGTTTTTCAGTTGTAGAAAGCCATTGATACTGAACCTAATGTGCGGTGGGATTCGTGAGCAGGCAATTCTAGAGGGGTTGGGAATATTCAAACTACAGCAACCTTGCGACGCCACAGCACCAACGAACTGAAATTCTTATACCAACGAAATTTAGCAACACTTGCAGAATACAAGCAGCCATTGGTTAACCACTCACAGCTCTTGGAGGACCTGAGAGACCCAATTCGAGTCAAAAGCCAACCAACTACGTCGAAATCATGGAATTTTAGAGTGGGAGACTACAAGAAAATAGTCAGCGCTTTTTTTTAGATGGTAAGCGTTCCCTTCAAGAATTGCATCAAAACCTCGCAAACTTGGAAACCACAAGAAATACGAGAAACATGGCATGGGAAATACCATTCCACAGATATTCGCTACTTTTGTTATCGACCTTGGGAGTGATAAACGTTGCAATCATCAGTTTTCAGGAGAAGGAAGAATCCGATACCAACAGCTGCCAATACAGTCATATGCATGGATCAACGTTTGGCATCGTCACAAATCAGCGATGACGAGCCAAAACGAATCACGAAAACCAAAAGAGCACCTGAAGCACCAACTCTTCATTCGAACAAGTATGCGTGTGTCTATTCGTTTTTTTTTTTTTTGCTATAATATAATAATCATGTAAATTTAAAAAAAAAAATTTTTTTTGTCAGTAAAATTTTATAAATTGTAAAATTAAAACAGGAAAAAAATGTTTTAAATTAAATTTAAGATTTTTATGCCACAATATAATGATGGTTTCTTTCTAGTATTAAAATAAAAAAAAAAAACAATTTATTTATGTCAATAAATTTATATAATTTGTACAGCTAAAACATTCTTACTAAAAAAAACAGATGTTTAAAATTATATTTTCGATTTTATGCCATAATTCCTTCTAGTAACGTGTAAGTTTAAAAATTAAAAAAATAATATATGTCAATAAATTTTTGTAAATTGTAAAATCAAAACATTTTGACTAAAAAAAAAAGTTGTTTAAAAGCAAATGTTCTTTGAAGGAGACTACAACATAATTTTATGTAAATTCAAATTTAAGCTTTATTAATATTCATTAATTTATAAAATAAGAGAACTTAAGAACATACACCAAATTTCTTGACTGCATAAATTGAAAATTTCATCAGACTAAAATAAATATTAAATTTATTTAATTTAAGACAAATTTGTGTAAGTTATTTTATGTATGTCAAAGGTTATAACATAAGAAAGTCTATAAGTTGGAAAATAAATATGGAATACCGATGTTGGCGTTTTCGAATGAAACTTTCCCTGAGCGTGGAGGAATGTTGCGCGTGCATTTGGGTTATCAAACATTAAGCGTGTTCACCAATTCAGCAAGTCAATGCCACTGATGATGTCGCAATAAAGGTTCACCTTTGCAATTGGCACAAGAATTAAGAGTATATAAGTGTTTCCGAAGTTGAAAATGCACTTAATAAACTTAACTGCGACAAAAACCCAGGGCCTGATGGAATTCCGTCAAAAAATGTGCTGCAGTTATTTCCGAGCCTCTTGCTCTTATATTTAATAACTCCCTTTCTAGTGGTTGATTTCTTTCTGAATGGAAAGAGTCATTCATTATTCCTGTTCATAAATCTGGCTCCAAACAGAGCATATGTAACTATCGACCGATTTGCAAATTATCTACAATTCCTAAACTTTTTGAAAAAATTGTTTATGATAGATTGGCATTTAAGCTCAAAGAGGTTATATCACCATTTCAGCATGGGTTTGTAGCTGGTAGGTCCACAACAACCAACCTTGCTTTATTCTCCAACTTCGTTCTTAATAAGCTTGAGCAGGGTTATCAAGTAGATGTGATATACACAGACTTCGCGAAGGCTTTCGACAGAGTTAATCACTTTATATTGATAGGCAATTAGAAAAATTAGGTTTTCATTCCAGCATTCTTAAATGGCTGATTTCATACTTAAAAGGAAGAATTCAATCTGTGCAAATAGAAAATTTTAGATCTAAATCTTTCTTTGTGTCATCTGGAGTTCCCCAAGGAAGCCACCTGGGGCCACTTTTATTCATTGTCTTTATTAATGACTTACCTGATGTTCTTTTGAATTCACATCGCTTATTGTTTGCGGACGATCTAAAATTCTTAAGATGTATTAAATCTGTAGAAGATTGTAATCTTTTACAACAAAACCTTGATAGATTGTCAAATTGGTGCTTAAACAATGACTTATCGTTGAATGTATCGAAATGTCAATGTTTTTCTTTTATTCGAAATTTCTCACCTATCTCCTTCGAATACAAAATAAGAAATATTATTCTTGAAAAAGTTTATGAAAAAAAGGATCTTGGCATAATCTTTGACTCAAAACTTAATTTTATCAAACACATTGAATACGTGGTTGCCAAAGCTAACTCAGTGTTGGGTTTTATTAAACGGATCCTTATACTCTAAAATCTCTGTACACTTCCTACGTTAGATCTGTATTGGAATATTGTAGTGTAGTTTGGAATTCTTACTACAACTCGCATTCCAGAAGACTTGAAAGCATCCAAAGAAATTTCACAAGATTTGTTGTTTGGAAGCTTGGTTGGAACATTGAAATGCCGTGTTATAAAACAAGATGTCTGCTTGTTGGCATCCAAACGCTTGAAAGTCGTCGTAAAGTATTTTCTGTAATGTTTATATATGATATTTTGTCTTATCGTATTAATTGTCCACTTCTATTGACGTTAATCAATATCCCTCCGTCCTCCGTCTTATTTTTTCTTACAAGTTCCTCTCTCTGGGGTATGACATACCCCAAACATAAATAATTAGAAAAAAACTGTTTTTGTAAAATTATTTTTAAAATTCACTGTTTATATTTTTATTTCATCAATTTCGTATGATAATTTTCAATTAAACAAAATATAGTAAATATAAAATACAGAAAAAAAATATTTTAAAATTTTATTCCAAAAAAAAGCAAAAAAAGTAGATGTTTTTTAAAAATTCATTTTTTCAGAAGCTATTACAAAAAACAAACAAAAAGTCGTTAAAAATGTTTTGGAAAATGTTATTTAAGCGTATGAAATTGCTTTTATTAATGTTCTGTCACCAAGCCCTGTTAGCGGTTAAAGTTAATAACCAAAACTTTTTCAAAAATTTTTTTTTTTAATTTGTACATTCTGTACAATTCATCGGGCGATGATCGTCGCACATTGCAAGGTGACATGTAGCACACACTTTTTTTGCTTTTTATCTTTTTTCTATCGCAGAAGCTACAACGGAAGTATTTTTTCCAAATTTGTTGGTTGAAGAGCTATTGCACTGGATGTTGCCTCATTTTGTGATTTGTTCACACAAAAAATACTAACATCAACTTCTCTCTGGGGTATATGATACGCCACACCAAACTTCACAAAAAAAATTATATATATGCAAAAAATCTTAACTGCAAAAAAGGACCTCTTATTACTGCAGCAGATGTTAAACTTAATCTACATAGGCATGGTATGGCTGAGAAAAAATTGTAACCGTTATTACACAGTTTTCAATTTGATGTGGGGTATCTCATACCCCAGATGGAGGACGGAGGGATATAAATGCTCCTTCTCGTCATCTCAGGGAACTCTTTCTTTTTCGTAAAGAGGAGCACAGAACTAACTATGGTTTCAATGAGGTCATAACTCGCTGTGTCAGGATATCTAATCAAATCTCAGTTATTATTGATGTTAGCTTTCATTTAACTAGAGAATCTCTCAAAAACCAATTACTAACTTATTTCTTAAATTTTAGTTGAAACTATTATCACCCGTTTGTTAAATTGATAGTTAATTTGTTAATTTATTGCTTTTACAATGTTATATACTGGCTTTGCTCATATATGAATCATATGTATTTAATTTTTTTTCTTTTTTTATTTACTCAGTTTTTTTTTCTCTATATATATTTTTACATTTGTTACCGTAGTCTATAAGATAATTTATATCTGATTGATGAATAAAACTAAAAAAAAAAAAAAAGAATTAGGCAACCCCAAAATGCTTGGCGAGCGAGTTTCTACATTGCAATTGGCACAAGATACGAACAACCTCTCTAAATGCTTCGTGGACATTTCGGTCACCGGCAAATTTCAATTGGAAAACGCGAATGATCAGTGAGCTCAATTGTGTTCACCAAATGAATCGGTCGTTTTTGTTTGGATGTCAGTACAATAAAAAAAAGGTACAACATTTTGGCAATTCTGTAAGCCTGTCCTCGATACACTCAGACGGGGTGGAAAGAGGAATGAATAAAGCAGATTCTCACTTCTGCCGTATGTCAAAAGCACAAAAGCAATGGAATTATCGTGAAACTATCTTTGCGTTAGCAGCCTCTAATGTCCGTGGTGATTCCAGAGGGAAATCCACACGGAATAATCAGTTGAGCCTTTCCGGACTCTGCAAAACGATTGATCGGAGAGAAGCTCGGATCGGTTGGAGACATATTTTTAAGAAGTATATTTCTAACTTTAAATCTTGGATAGCTGTCTAGTAATCTGATGTGGTGATAGAGAGAGAGACCGGGTGTCGGTCTTCTTCTGTTATCCATCTTACTAAGGGGTTCGGATGGTTGGCCAGATTTTCCAGTAGGCGTCTTCCAGATTGCACCATGTATTTATCTATGGGGATGACCCTTGCTTCTTCATGCTTTCTATTGCATATGCGCAGAACCTTCCTAGCGAATACAGTCAGTTTTTGCATTGTAGTCTTGGATATTGTAAGCCAGACGGGAAAGCAGTAGGTGATCACGGCTCGTCTTAGCTGGTTGTACAGCAACAATTTCGTGTTTTGTCTGTGTCCACTTCTTTTGCGCATCAGCGGATGGACGCGATGGAGAGCAAAGTTAGCTTTATTGACGACTGCAGAGCGTACCTGTTGAAACGCATCAGTTCGCTGAAGTGTACTCCTAGATACTTGACCTGCTTTTTCGGCCTGAGCTGTGTACCGTCGGTTTACGCAGCTGTTGTGGCAGTTTGCGGCTGATCTCGAACGTCTCCGTCCTTGTGTGGGTCTTCTTATGCAAATTAGTTCGGATTTCGCTGAATTAATTCTGATCCCCCATAATTTGTAGAACTCGAAGAGCTTCTTTATGTGGTCTTCAACTCTACGAGCAGCCATCACAGGTGACAGTGAGTGCGCGTAGGTCAATGAGTCATCCGCAAAGAGAATGTTGGTGGTGTTTTCTGGTTGAGGTTGTTCCGAGGTGAAGATGCTATACAGGAAGGACCTAGCTGTGATTCTTGGAATCTGGTTGAAGACACGGTGTTGTCTACTTGAACGTAAAAAGATCTGAAATGAAGAAAATTAAACAAAATTTTTATTAATGAACCTAGAAAGCGTAAAATGGTTAGTTTATGGATAAGTCCGTTTATCCAGACACTATCAAATGCCTTCTCAACGTCCAAGAAACATCCAACTGTTGTTTGGTGGTTGTTAAGTTTCCTTATAACGTCCCCTTGGAGCTTCAGGAGCGGATGAATAGTGGAATGTTTCTCCCGGAATCCAAACTTCATATTCGGGATGATGCTGTTGTCGTTGCAGAATGCCTTGAGGCTTCAGAGAACCAGATCCTCCAGAATTTTGCTGACGTTGCTGAGTAGGGCTATGGGCCTGTAACCAGACACAATGTTGCGGTTTCCCTTTTTGGGAATGGCCACGATCTTTGCCATCTTCCATCGCTCGGGAAAGTGGCCGTTATTAAGTCAGTTGTTTATCACAATGGCCAGAAAGATCATCACTGTCTGAGGAAGTATCTTTGAAACGAATTCTGAAATTTTATCCGGCCCAGCTGATTTTTTGGGGCGCCCACTTTGGATCAAATCTAGAATGTCTTCTGGGTTTGTGAAAGTGGTGCCTTTACTGGGATCAGATGAAGGGTTTTCGTCATTGGAAACGGTTTCTTCTACTGTGCTTCCTTCAATCAGCTGGATGGTTGAGTCCACTTCATTTAGGAATAAAGGGTAAGGAAAAAATTCGGCAAATCCTTCTGCTTTATCCTCGTATGATGATACTTCTCCTCTGTTGGTGGTGATCTTCTCTGGCATATCTGGCCTTTTGCCGACGATCCTATTGATGTTTTTGAAGGCATCCGGACCGGGTTTGATGTTTTGCAGTCTCTTTTGGAATTTGTTGTGGTGCTGAACTGCATTCCTGAACATTGTGTTGTTACACTTAAGCTCGCTCAGCCAAAATTGGTAATCAGAATTGCTGGTGTTGAGTTCACGTTGCCGAATCCTCTGAAGTCTTTTCCTCAGTCATTGTCGGTGGTGGTATAGGTTCTGAATGTAGGCTGGTAGGTGCTGGTATTTATCCTTGGATGTTTTTGGCTTCTTTTGGCTATCTAAGGCATTTCTGACGGTGAGGTTGATAGGTGAGGGTGGTGTTGGTCTGGTGGGCCTGGCTGGTATTGTCTTGGAAATGTTGGCTGCAGTTGTTTGTTGCTTCGATGATGTGGCTGGCTTGGGTAAAGGTCCGCTTCTAAACATTGAGGCGTAGCTGACGGTTGGGCGGGTTGCCATTGCGACGGAATTAGCGGCGAAAGCTTGCTGGGCCTTCTTCTCGGCGATTTCTTTGTTTTTCTCTGTCAGCTTGGCCTTAAGGGTGGGGCACTGAAACTTGCCGGACGGGTTTCTTTTTGACAGTTTGCACACCACACATCCAGTCCTGTCTTTGTAGTACGCTTGCACTGACCTGGCTCATGCACCTCCTTGCATTTCATGCACACGTACTGGCGCCCACAGTTGGTGGTAACATGTCTAAATCGTTGACAATTCCTGCATTGTTCGATATCGTTGGACTTGAGTCTCTCCCAATGAACTTTCTGGTTCATAACAAGTGTCCTTGTGTAAACCTCGCTGAGCTGGCAGGTCTTGTCGAGTTCCACGACGAAGTTGTTGTAGGACTTTCCTTGTGCCCTCTTGGCTTTAAATTCGGTGGTTCTTTCAGGAGAAGCAGTTTCTTTCTATCCTTCCTCGGTGCGAAGGAATTAAATTAAATCTTCCTCTCCTTAAAGAATTTTTTAAATCTTTCGAAAGATTGGCGGTTTCCGGCATTAATGATGGCCGTTTTTGTGTTCCGGTTTTTAAAGGTGATAGCCAATTTGTTCCCTTTGCAGAAACGACCTATTTCTGCAATGTTTCCTAAGAAACAAAAAATTGGCCGCATTCCAAGTCCCTTAGCTGGCTCGCTTGATTTTGGTACTCCTGGTGTTGTGGGAGTTGATGGTGGCTGTTTATGGCTGCGTTTGTCTTTTTTGATGTCGCTGGCGGTAGTAGCTGTACGTTTGGTGATACTGCTGGTGCTGTTGCGGTGATTGGGGTTGTTGAAGTCGTTTCTACTAACCCGATTGGTGATGGCGGCTCCTGTTTCTTCTTCTTGGAGTCTTTCTTAGCGGCGGTCTTTTTTGACCGTTTCTTACCAGTTACCTCGGTGAACTGGTCATCTTCGTCAGATTTGTAGGCCCCGTCACCAGTCAAGCCGATGATTTCGCCTTCTTCTTCTTTTCCTTCGCTGGTTTCAATCTCAAAGGTTTCCTCCATTAGCTGTGGTCCTTCGAGCTGTATTTCACTCAGTCAAATGGCCGCCCTTAAAATGACTTACTTTAAATTTCCAGCGCTAATTTTTCATCCCTTTGAGGCTATTTCGTCATCAATTTATTATCCGATCGGTCACATGGAACAACTTCCTTTGTAAAACAACCTTTCGCCTGGCTTTAATTTTATTAAATTATCCCAGCCCGAGCAAATAAAACAAAAAACCCGTTTTCAGTATGGGGACACCACCCTTGATTCATGTGATCTGCACCTATACGCCGACCAAAACACTCGCTAATTCTATTTTTTAATTAAATTCCGAAAGTGTAATGTGAGCTTTGCCCACAATCTGCCACTACCACACCTCTCCGCATTCCTCGTACCTCTACAATTCATCCAACAATGATTAACAATTTTCCATCTCTACATTTTGTGGGCTTTTCCTATCCGTGGATTTTAACCAGCTACGCGGAGTATAAAATGTGTATGCTCTTCCGCTTACATAGCCATAAAAAGGACAACTCGTTGAATTTATTTCTCTATTCTCCATGCATCCCGTTCTATTTTTTTTTCTTTTTTTGTAACCAAATTGTTATCTGACTCGCGGCATCACCGCGACAAAAAACAATCTTGTGCGGTAGACCTTCACCTGTTATATAATTTGAATTCTGCGATTTTTTCTCCTCCTTCCCCCCGTTTTTTTTTCTACTCTAATTAATAATTCCCTGCAGTCAGCGGCTGTTTCTCCTCTTAGGCTCAGATATCCTGTCGACGTTGTAACTTTATCCATCGAAATATCACAAACAAATTTCAACGGCGCGGCATGGCACGCGGGGAACTCATTTTTCTCTCCCACTCTCCAGCGACATGACATGGTAACCTACTAAACCATGGAAGCGAACAGGATAACTTCATCAGTTGTTGTAAACAATTAAAATAAATTATGTTACTCCTGGACGAAAAATTCACTCTTCCAGCGGCAGGAGGAGCTTTCAAAAAAAAACTTCACATAAAACAGAAAAATAATCTTTCAGTTTTCTTATCGGAAAATCAATAAATCCTCCCAAGTTCATAATTTGTTATGGGCTCGCCTCGGTATTCTCTTTCCTTTGGATCTTTTTATCATTTCTTCTGTTAAAGTGCGCGCCTTTGCTTCTCTGGTCGGTTTTTCTACTTTTTTTTCGTCGTCCTTTGTGTCGCAACAAAGGACGACCAGGGAATCCGATGCCAAGTATTTTGGCACAATTCTCTAGAGAGTGCTTGGTGCTTGGGTAATGGGTAGATATCTAGATGGTAGGGGTTCTCTAAAGTAAATCTCTTTAGAGGAAAGAGGGATGCCCTATCATTGGCAAACATTCAAAATGTCATTTGCTTTCCGCGCGTATCCCCCGCGTTCTGTGTCGGTCGGGAGGATTATGTACAGAGTATAGACAGGGTGGGACGTATACACATATAGAAACTGCATCAAATGACGACGACGACACGAGACACGATGCTATACCCAAACATGCGGCACGACCGAAGGAGGCTTAGGCGTGCGGTATTTAGGTACGTAAAGAATCGACGGATATGACTATCTATATCTTGCTAGAGAAGCAGAGAAACGTGACAGGGTGTATTTGGGGGCAACAAACATTTTCCGTGCTGGAAACAGTTATCTCTTGAATAGAATACGTCTCTATCGGTTAGAGCAGCAAAGGGTCAAAGGCAGAGAAGCACAAGCAGAAGCAGAAGCAGAAGGCAAAGCTAAGGCAGTGGCAGAGGTACAAGGAGCGCTGACTATAGTATGCGCATCCAAGTGTGTCTATATTGTAGTGTGGCTTTCAACTCAAAGCCAAAAGAATCTTTCTTGAAACTTTAACCAATGCGCACAAACAGTACAAATGCATAATTCATTGAGTGCCAGTAGCAGTTTCTTTTTGTGCTTGGCGATGCGATAGGAGGGAGGGGGAAAAGTCTAACAACTATGGCGGCAATGGATTCCCATGAGAGAAGTTACGGTCTGACTTTCTTCCTCCGAAGATGGTTTAAATGTAAGACGTTTGTTGAAAAGTACTTCGTTTTGTGTGGTGCGATGGTAAAAAATTAACTGTGGGGCTGTTCTCAGGGGTTCATAAGAAGATGAAACTTTAGTGGAAAAAATTAAATGCGACGACGAACGATGGTCGAATAATAACTGTATTTTATTTCGAATCCTTTTTAATGTCGCAGAAGAGTCAAGGGATGAACTCAAAACGAGGGATGCTTGAGTTAACTGGGGTCTAGTAACTTTGTATAAATTTGACCGAGACGAATATAGGACTCAGGGCATTAGACAGAATTTTCTCACAATAAAGAAGTTTTTTCACACTTCAAAGCTGAAAAAAGTTCAAGCGTCTCGATGATACGAGCCCTAGACCATTTCCAAGATTCAAGTCATTGTCAATTTCATTGTCTTTGTCATTGTCAATTTCATTGTCGTTGTCGTTGTCGTTGTCGTTGTCGTTGTCGTTGTCGTTGTCGTTGTCGTTGTCGTTGTCGTTGTCGTTGTCGTTGTCGTTGTCGTTGTCGTTGTCGTTGTCGTTGTCGTTGTCGTTGTCGTTGTCGTTGTCGTTGACGTTGTCGTTGTCGTTGTCGTTGTCGTTGTCGTTGTCGTTGTCGTTGTCGTTGTCGTTGTCGTTGTCGTTGTCGTTGTCGTTGTCGTTGTCGTTGTCGTTGTCGTTGTCGTTGTCGTTGTCGTTGTCGTTGTCGTTGTCGTTGTCGTTGTCGTTGTCGTTGTCGTTGTCGTTGTCGTTGTCGTTGTCGTTGTCGTTGTCGTTGTCGTTGTCGTTGTCGTTGTCGTTGTCGTTGTCGTTGTCGTTGTCGTTGTCGTTGTCGTTGTCGTTGTCGTTGTCGTTGTCGTTGTCGTTGTCGTTGTCGTTGTCGTTGTCGTTGTCGTTGTCGTCGTTGTCGTTGTCGTTGTCGTTGTCGTTGTCATTGTCGTTGTCGTTGTCGTTGTCGTTGTCGTTGTCGTTGTCGTTGTCGTTGTCGAAAAAATCGAAACTCTTTCATTCTATTCAATGTCTTGTAAAGCCTAAGTCAAAGGGTGTCTTTCAATCAAGGAACTTATGTGGCTTCAAGTTTTTGTGCAGTAGTACCGCAAATGTCGTCTAGTCTCGTAGATTTATGTGAACTGTTGTTTGGGACTGTCTTCCGTGCAATCGAGAATATGTTCTGTCAGCAACATTTCAAGTCTTTTGCCTGTGGAATCTGTCGCCGTTCCCAAATGGCGTATCGATTGCCCTGTTTTTGATGAGATCGTTTCATGGCTTTTGGACTGGGACAAGTCTTTCTCCCTTCTGTAGCTCTCAGATTGTTTGAATGGCATAAAGCGTGCTTCAGATTATTATGTGTCCAGAATTTTGGCTGTTAATGGAGGTGGCTAAAAATCTTAAGCAAGCGACTCTTAATTGGTCAAGGTGTTGTCTTGAGGTCGCGTGGAAGAAAACTTCAGTTTAAGTTCCTCTTTTTGAAGCTCTCTTAAACATCGACAACATATACAAATTAGTAGCGGGGCACAGCAGCGCTCGCCAGCCCCGCTGTCAAACGCATTTCTTGCAACTGTATTTTGTAAGAAATTAAGGCTGGAATAGGCTCACACATTCACACCGACCTCCACCGGTAAAGTGAGAAGTCCCTCTTCATAGAAGTGCTGGTGCTATTTTAATATTTGGCATTACCTCGCAAGAGTCCATCCCTGTGACAAAACAATTGAATGTTTCTAAGATTCGAACTCCCACGCTATAAGCAGACATGCTAACTACAACCTCTGAATATTATTTCTATGTTCGCCCCTATCTTCGATTTCATTGCTCATAGCTTATAATGGAAGCTGACGCCTCCAGAAAGTAAAGCTCCTTAAGTCTGCGTTTTACTGCTAAAACGTAAAAGCAACTCAAAGGTCCACTTTGATACTTTAAAAACCCATCAATCAAACAACTATGTTTGTTGTGAAATTCAAATTTTTAAAAAAACTCGGGAGCTTTTTTTGTTTTCACGATGCTCAGAGCGCCCTTGAAGGAAAAGAAGCAAATCATTTTCATAAAAGGTACAAAAATTTACTCTTGCGGATATCCAGCTACATCAGGAAATTGAAGATATTTGCATCTTTGAAGCAAGGCTTGATGACCGTCGTTGATGGAAGAGAAGATGATTGAATCATTGTTTATTACGAAAAATAGAAGAGGTCTAAGAATATACTCTTGTGGAACTCCAGATACATCCACGAACAGAAAAACGATGGTGATGAGCGAGTCATTCCTCAGTACTGAAAAAAGATTGGGTCCATGAATTAACCTTTGAAGAACTCCGGCTACACTAGAGAATTGAAGAAGGCTTCATTTGCATCCTTAAATAAGCCTTAAAAAGCACCGTTGGAGAAAAAGGTGATGAATGAATAATTGCTTATTACTGAAAACAGAAGAGGTCTAAGAATTCACTCTTGTGGAACTCGAGATACATCCACGAATAGAAAATAAGAAGGCGATGAGTGAATCATTGCTCAGTACTAAAAACAGATGAGGCCCAAGAAGTTACTCTTGCAGAACTCCAGCCACACCAGAGAATTAAAGATAAGAAAGCTTCATTCACATCTTTCAAATAACGTTTCGAAAACGCCGCGCCGTTGAAGAAAAGAAAATGAGTGAATTGTTGTTTAGTACTGAAAACAGAAAAGTTCCAAAAATTCACTGTTGAAGAACTCAAACTACATCCACGAATAGAAAATACGAAGGCTATAAGTGAGTTATTGCTCAGTACTGAAAACAAAAGAGGTCTAAGAATTTGCTCTTGTGGAACTCCAGATACATCCACGAATAGAAAATACGAAAGCGATGAGTGAATCAGTGCTGTGCACTGAAAACAGATAGGGTCCATGAATTAAGCCTTGCAAAACTCCGGGTATACCGGAAAGAAACCTTCATTTGTATCTTTCACAGAGCTCATTCAAAGAACTGCACTTCGAAACCTCCAAGATATCAAGGATTGCCCATATCATTTCTTCCTATCAAATGATCAGAACATACTCAAGGACAGCTACGAACCGATGTCTTGATTTGGCAAGTGGAATTAAGAATGCAAAATGTTCACATATTTTTGACAACAAAGTACAAGGATTTAAATTCATTGGAAGGACACACAAATAGTCAAATAAAAAATTTCTCCAGAAGCCAATGGTAAAATGAAATTTAATAATTGAAATTAATTAATTAGCTGTCATTGATACGCAATATTCGATCTCTCATTCCTTTCAATTGATTCACAATAAATTGGACAAACCAGCAAGGCCACCATCCGTCGCAAAGTCGGAAGCCATCCTATCACACAATCGCATATAAATAAAACGCAGAGTGGGAGAAGAGAAGGGAGCACAGCCCAGCCTGCATCAGAAATATTGTTTATTCAAACAATTATTTTGACGCTGTCAAACCGAAAACAATAACACCAAATTGATATCCCAACTAAATTGAATATATTATCATCGCGCATATTTATGAGCAAATATCGCTTGCTGTATAAATACGCGATATGTGGCAGTTGGTTCAGCGTCTCTGTTTGTGTCTCTTTGTGTGCGCGTAAATTAAATTGCATATTTAAATTACAAAATTTAATTGTACGACTGTACAATGTTCATTGTACAATACACAGAGCGAACTCGAACACAGGCATTTCCATTTAGCTTTCAGAAACAGAGTGCGCCATGGTCGGCCGCGCCGTCGCCCGCTGCTACCGTTCACTAACGCCGGAGTTCTGTACACTTTCACCCTTGCGCAGCCCGGCAGGAATCGTATATCGTATTGTTTATTTGTTCGTGGTTTTGATTCTAATTTGAATATCACATTGTCGTTGGTTGGGAAAGGCTTTGGCATTTGGGATTTGGGATATCCTTCCTCCCTATTTCTGTGTTAAGGGAGTCGTTCAGGCTTACAAATTGGTTTTGATTAGAAACAGACGGTCGAATCCTGAGGAGTTAATTTTGTTTCTTTTACTTCCGCGCCATCGTCGAAGCGACAAAACGGACGTCTTCACATCCTTTTTTCCGCCCCAAAATGCGGCGCATATTTTTGTTTTTATTCCGTGCAATCGGGTGGATGGTGGAATTGACCCTCGAAATGAAGAATATTTTGGCAATTGCCAGTTTTATTTCTTCTATTCGTACACATAAAACTCCCATGGGGTTAGAGTAAAAGGACCAAACGAGAGACAAGACAGTCGTTATAATAAGCCTGTCAACGATGCAAACACCAGCCAAAGTCCTCTGCTCACTCATAGGGGGCTGTTTTAGGGGTTGGGTAGACTAAAATCTAATAAAAACCAAATGTCAACTCGCTTAAAATTTATTTAGTAATTTTTAAGTTTATTACCAACCAGACGACATGAAATAAATGCGAATTGGCACCGTTTTTGAAATTGATTTAATTTTTGTTTTGTGGCCGACCGACTAAACGAGCAACCGACTGACTGACGACGACTCTTCTCTCGACCAGCTACAAGGGAAGTTTTTTTTATTGAAATTGGCGATGACCCAGCGAAGGTCAAAGGGGTATGTAGTTTTTATTCTATTTTTTGTTATGTACGACTTGGAGTAAGCGCTTTTTCTAGTTGTATGTCCCATAAATAGAAATTTATTTGGTTATGTTCTAAAATACATAAATCGTCGTGGATGTGACTTCGTAGTGAAATAAAATAAAACCCACACTCTTTGTGCAATTCAAATTGATTTCAAAAGAGTTATTGGGAAACGGGAAGATTTGAAGTGAGGAAATACACTGGCGACATCGTTTTTTTTCTGTTCTTTGCCATGTTCACTTTCAATTTAAAGTTTGAACAACAGGCGTGCTAACCTAGAAATGAGGGAGTTATAGTTTGTTTCGAAGTCGATAACCAGTTGTGAGCATTTCTTAGTTTGAGACTCTGAAGACAGGTTGACAGTGACTTTGGCGACTATCAAAGCATTCGGAATCCACTTTTAATGCCTGTCTGTTACACAACGATTTTCCAAGGCTTTTAAAAGTACCAAGTTATACAGACTTTAAAACTCAGAAATTCAAATGCAGTCAAAAGGCACTCAATCTTATTCTGGAAAGTCATTTCCCTCGAAACCTGGTATGGATCGGCTCCCAACATTTTTTTGTTCCCAGATTAGGTGAATCTCATAAATCCACTCGACGCAGTTGCTACATCGTCATCGTTAGTTGCTAATCACGACGTCGTCAAAAATTTGTTACAGGAAAGTTTAAGCCTTTTACTTAATACTTTCAAAGAATTTTCACTGGCAGTTCAGCTCTAGAGCACATTCCAACCCCTTGGCCGATTGTTGGAGTCACTTTCATACCTAAAATTGGTAAGCAAGAGCTTTAAACCAAGTCTTACATTCTTCGTGCTTAAAACGCCTTGCCGGAATGGTTGAGATTTTGATTCGCAAAACCTCACTCCTAGTAAATCAAACGAAGTCAAACATCTTGAAGTGATCCTACATTACGAGCTTCTTTGATCTAAACATGTCGAGTTGAAAACTCCTAAGGCACTGTCATTCTTCTGGCGATTAAAGGCAGCCTTTGACGAGGCAAAGTGTCTGTAACCAAAAAGGCTATGCGTCAGTTGTTGCGTTGAACAAGCTCTCACGTCATGCCTGTACTGGGGCCTTTTTCAGCACTTCGTGTGCTGCACTGCAGAATCTTCCTCCCCTTGATACTTACATCCAGAGATGTACCTACTTTCAAGACCTTCTTTCTTCTTCCTCTCTCCGACGTGACAATTTCGTGCTCTCGATGGGATAAAAGCTCTCCCAATCAACTGATTCACACTTTTGATACACTCGTGGGGTACGCCGTGTTTTCAAGACCATTTCCCGTTTAAAAAGATTCTTTTAGTAATTGCCAAACAGCATATCTTTTGTCCAATGGATATGCCGATTGACACTATGATCCCTAGGTTCAACCTACGTCAAAAATACACGATCAAATTTCCGACGGTTCAGGACTAGTATGCTATAGAATCTGAACCATGAATGAATTATTGGTGACTTTGTGGAGAGCGATTACATACAACTTCACTCCTTATTAGGCGCATACACGAAACAAGCGCCCTCCGGCAATCACCATTAGTAGGTCCAATTCGTTGCACTTTCATCTGCGCGAAAGGAAAATTTGTATGTATTTACTTATACGAAGTGCGCCAGGAAATTTGCAGGCAAAATTCCCAAACCAATTAAAAAAAAAGAAGAAAGAAAAGAAAACAACAGAAAGTAGAAAGTAGCCTTGGAAGAAAAACCCAAATCTTTTCAAATATAAAAAATATATCAAAATGGACGGTTAGACGAACCGTTTTCAAAAATTAACAAACGCAAGTAACATCGAAGACTAAAACGTTCATTGTGAAAAAATAATTAAAATGAAGCTTAAAGTGGTTGCACGTCTCACAATTTTGAGAATCTAATACGCGGGCAAAGACCAACCGAAACTTTAATTTTGTTGACAATACTCACTAAAACTAAACCATTCTACTTATCTGCTACTCCTTCCTCCTTCTATTTGCTATCTCGTCCGTCTGACGATTTCTTGCAGCAATTCTTTCCTTCCACTGACTCTAAACCCTTAAAACACTATTCTAAGTATTAGAAAAGTATTAGAAAAACTTTTTACAAAATATCTCCACTTTCACTATTTAAAACTTATTTTTCTGTCTTACAGTTTAATTTTTTTTTTTTCGGTTTATGGATCAACCAAGAAGTGATTGATCTTCCCCGTTTGTCCTTTCTGGACCCTCGAGTTCACAAACACATTCATACCATCAGCCTATCGTGTCTCGAGGTTTTCTGTTACGGTTCTCTAACACATGTCGCCTTATAGCTGACAAACACCTCTATTGTCGAACTCCAGCGAGACCTTCCACATCCTTTGTATTGAAAACCATGGAGAAAGTGATCGATAATTTCTTTAGATCAGAAATTCTAGTGAGCAATCCACTAAACACTAGACAGCATGCATACAGAGCAGGACGATCTACGGAAACTGATGGTATAGCCATCTCCGAAGATTTCAACAGCGTATTTCGCACAACATAAACACCAGGAGACGAGCGCAGGGTCTACTTGAAATTCCAGCTGTTTACAACAATTATGGAAGAAGACAACTGGCTTTTACTATACCATCCATTCTAAATCAACTTCCAACAAACTTAAAAAATATTCAAAACTTTAAAAAACGCAAAAAATGTATAAAAATTTTCTTTTTAAACTAACTTTGAAACTAGTTAATTAATTAATTAATCAATTAGTGTAAATAATTCTTGTAACTGTATAAATCTCAAAAAATGCACATAAATTCTTTAAATTAACACTTTATACCTCAATTCAATTCAAAATGTTCTTGAAAATTCAAACACCCACAGATAAGCATAAAGCTTCGTGGGTAGCACAATCATTGTTAAAAACTTTAAATTGAATAAAAAATCTTTGTAAATCTAAAAATCTAAAATCTCAACCACTATCCAAAATGTAATCGAATCAAAAGAAACAGCGATCGGCTGTTTCTTGGATATCGAAGGTGCCTTTTAACAAAGCACTTCAGAGGAAGGACACTCCGATTACAATAATAAAGTGGGTTTGTGCAATGCTTAGTACAAAAACGGCAGAAACACACTCTAGCCAAACGATTCAGAGAATTATCACTACGAGAGGTTGCCCACTTGGAGGGGTCTTATCACCTTTACTTTGGAGATGAACTATTAGAAAAACTAACCATGCAAGGCATAAGATGCATTGGGTATGTTGATGACATCACATTATTAGCCTGTGGGAAATATGAAGAAACCCTACGCGATATAATACAGAGGGGCTTGGTAATCACGAAAAAGTGATGTACATCTGTAGGACTGAGCATCAACCCCACAAAAACTTAATTATACCATTCAGCAGAAGAAGACTCCTACCACTTATGAAAGACATTACACTGGATGGAGTAACCATAGTACCCACAACAGACGTAAAGTACCTAGGCGTGATTCTAGATAGTAAACTCCTGTGGAAAAGCAAGTAGAAGCAGCAACTAGTCTGGAACAAGAGAACTGACCAGGTGACCACTAAGAAAGCATTAGAAAAAGTACAAAGACTTGCGTGCATATGCATATCAGGAGCAATGAACGGCTGTCCAACTGCGGCTTTGGAAGTACTGCTAAATCTGTCACCTTTACCTGGTAATAAGAAGCATCTCAAATGCAACGATGGCTAGATTTGCCAAACAGACTGAGTGTGTCTTGAAATCTAGCGAAAAGAGCATACTATCGAACGAGTTACCACTCATTGACTTCCCTCGGGATAGCAAGACCAAGGAATTCAATTCGATATGCTCTTCAGCGTTGAGCTAAGTAACAAAAAGGCATGGCAAAGTGAAAAGAGACCTACTCAATTAAGACTTATGCAATAAAATGGAAGTAAACATTGCCAGTAAATATAAAAACAAAAGCATTGCTATAATGACGGATAGTCAAGTTGCAATTAAGGCCTTGAGATCCTTCACAATCTCCTCAAATCTTGTCAGCGAATGCATTGACAAATTGAACAAACTGGGCTGCAACAACAAGGTTACAATCTACTGGGTACCAGGACATGTAGGAATCATAGGCAACGAACTGGCAAAGACAGGAGCCGGATCACCACTCATTGACTCATTGGACCGGAACCTTTTTGTGGAATAACGGAAAGCCAAATTAAGAAAGAAATCAAAAAGTCGGAGGAAGACAACAGAGCTAAACACTGGAATGACCTCCCCAAGATGCGCCAAGCCAAACTTCTACTTGGCACTTTTAACACAAAACGTTACAAAGACATAATAAAACTTAATAGAAACAATGTAAGAATGATAGCCGGGTTCTTAACCGGACACTGCAGACTAAACACCTTAAAGTACTAGGCATAGAGAGCGACGACCAATGCAGATATTGCAACGAACAGAAAGAGTCTCCTGACCACCTATTAGGTGACTGCGAAGCTCTCACCAAAGGAAGAAGTACCTAGGATCCTACTACGTAGAGGAGAGGGAGCTAAAACTCCAAAGCGTAACCCAGATAGAAAGTACTTTAAATTAAGGAATACCAGTTAAGAAGTAGGGGGTACAATAGATCTAAAAAGGTCGATGTGCAATACAAAAACCCAATTTATTCATTCATTAATTCATTCATTAGCTCGCACAATTTTCCAATCACACTGAACTGAAAAAGTTGTTGGGGGTATGTTCCAAATCTTATCCAGTTCTTGAGTCGAGATCAGACCCCTCCCATAAAACATGTCGAGAAAAATGAAAGTTCCCGAAAGTTGAAAATAATACTTCTGGGCATTTTCCCAGTTACTCTACTACACATTCTACTGAGTGAGGAGACTGATAAAATTCTTAATGTTACAACTTTTCGAAAATTGAAAAAGTGAGGAAAAGCTACGAAAACCAAAATGAACTACTCTACCCTATTCGGTAGATCTTTGCATATATTTGGGGAAAAGGGAAGAACAATAAACGTTTCATTCTTATGATTCGGTTTTTCAAAAGTGAAACTAACTTTATGATATTTACACTTGCAGCACTACGCTGCACAGTGTGTCTCGTGACGATTGTTCAAACATTGAACACAAGGATAATAAGAAGTGATAAGATAAGTGATAGGCATTATGTTTGCTTAGCATATCTTTTCTAGCAAACATGAGCAAACATACAAATTGAGATAACAAGCAACTGATTGCTTTCGCTTGGATCCAGAATTTGTGTGTGTTTTTGTTATCCCTTATCTCATGAACAAAACAGTTGTATATAAGCGTAGGTTAAGAATTTATACTTGAGTTCGAATAAAACAGCATACCGACCGTACAACTCGGTGTTTTCTTTTTAACTCGCGGTTCTTAAATTTCCCCCCACCAGAGGTAAGGGATTTATGAACAACGATGTATGGC
Organism: Melanostoma mellinum; assembly: GCA_914767635.1. Taxonomy (NCBI): domain Eukaryota; kingdom Metazoa; phylum Arthropoda; class Insecta; order Diptera; family Syrphidae; genus Melanostoma; species Melanostoma mellinum. Next base: position 184,193,964 of record OU612060.1, read on the forward strand.
GTTCACAGGTGCCATTAGATTGTTTTCATCTGTGATACGTGAATGTATGTGTGTACTGTGTGTAATGGTGTGTGTGTGAATGATGATGAGTATGAATTAGGGTTTGTGCAAATGATGATATGTGTGAATGATGATATTGGTTATAGAAATCAGAATTCAATAAAATGGTGTGGGAGTCTCCAGAGGCTTCCGGCTCGACACACCAAATGTCGACATCCGTTCAGCTCGTCCGCTGATTACGAGTCGTAATTTACGACACGTACCTATTTTGTCATTTGCTCAAAGCTATGTTTCGATCACTTTGCTGAGAGAAAACAACAGAGAAATGACGGGACGAAGAAATGATGGGGAGGTTTCGAGGAAAAGAGAGGGATATCGAAATCAAAATAACCAATCATAAGAATGGTTTTTGTTGCGGGAAAGTTTAGTGTAACAAATTCGAAAGGAAAGCCGAAGTAGCAGGATATGAAAAGGTTAGTCAACACAACCAGAACTCAATCGCTCCTGGCGAGAGTATGAGCATATCACAGAGCTTTTGCTGCCCTCAGTATTTCTTCTTCCGCAGCGCGTCCTTGCTACGCAACCACCTTACGCCTTATCTTCAGGGTCGTCGGAATAAGGTTTGAGGTCCTCGACATTCCACGTTCCTCGAGAGACACCACCATTGGCATCTTCAATAACGTATGTCCTGAAATGGACCCACAAACTTCGGTGCTAACTTTGCACGGTAATAATTCATCCCATCAGTTATTTTTTTGATCAACTGTCAAAATATAAACGAAACCCCTACTCGACTTAGGCAATGGACCAACTAAGTCCGCGCACAACATTTCCCATGGATAGGTTACCCCTTTCCTCTCCATCATCAATCCAGACGGTTTCTCATTAATCGGCTTCACGCTTTGGCACACACAAAACCTTACACATTACGTAATATCTGACCTCATCTTAGGCCAGTAGTACTTCTCTCCTATCCTAGCAAATGTTCTCTTCACTCCAATATGCCCTGCTAATGGTTCTGTGTTCTTTAGCAATTCATTTTTTTGATTTTTTTGTAGGAATCGTTTTAAGATTTATAAGAAACTTAAAAAATACAAACAATTCTAGTTCCCGTTCGTCCGCCCATGAAATTTTGTTTCAAGTTAATGACTCGTGTATTTGTAAGCCTTGTTTTTTATTGAACGTTTAAAGTGTATGCGATGACGAGCAACAATCGAAAACATTATTGTGTTGCCAATACAAAACATCATTAAAAAAGCAATTAAAGTTTAACGGATCGTTATTCAAATTCGTTAAGGAAGTTATCGGCATGAAGTAATTGAATCTTTTACTGTGCTCGTTATCTCAGTATTTTTATATACCTACACATTTAAAGTTACACCCTAGAGTGGTGGGGGGGGGGGGGGGGGGGGGCGCTGGTAGTTAATAGACAATCCGCTGTAATCATTGAGTGGAAGCATTAAACAAATTACAGTGTGACAATTGAAGTGTAGTGTATGAAAATCAATCATTGAAATTCCATTAGAAAAGTCGAGACTCAGACTCGGTAGCTTGTTTTCCTTGAAATAAGAAAGCATCTTAATCACATTTGATTCAGCCTTGAACCAACCAACAATTGTCAGTCAATCAATGCCTAAACAATGGTGTAGGCCTTATGACGTTTTTGGCTCATTGATTTTTTAATGAATTGAGTTTGTTTTAAGCTCTTCTGAGACTAAACTCGGTGATACCTTAAATAACCTTTGATCACAGACACCAATGAGGTTGCAATCATGGCTTTTCTAAACTAGACCGTGGTTTTCCTTTTATTCCGTTTTGGTAGTGCATCGCTAAGACTTAAACCCGAGTCCAAGTATTTGTTGCACCCCAGCGAACTTCAAGTCGCATTAGTACCACAGGGTTCTGTATAGAGGCTGCAACTCGTTTCTAAAGCTATAAATGAGATTTCCGCTCCTTATGCTGAGCTGTATAAATTGCTTACGTATGAAGATGATGGTCTAATATACTTTACAGAGCCTGGCCTGAGTGTTACTGAGCGGCTGGCGTAGCAGCAAAATTAGAACAAAATTGAAAGCTGAGTAGCGATGAGGGATATTGTTTGGATTCCAATTCTATTTTCTAATTTAAGCTTTGTCGCTCAATACGTGACCTGCTGGCTTCGGAGCAATTGTGTCGAACTGATCAATGAAGATATCCTTAATTTTTACTTAATGATCATATTCCAATAATCTTAAGGCCATTCTTTAAAAAACCATGGGAATGCTTAGCTTCTGGTAGAGAACTGATGCAATTTCAAACCAAACCAGACCAGACCAGACCAGTGACGGATAAGAATATCACTGCAACATATCTCGCTTGACTTAAGAGGCGACAGAAGAAGGAATCAAATTTAAACAGCTAATATAAAACTGAATCGCACGACACGCGTACTATCTAAAAACTCTCAAGACTCTCGTAAGACCAGGCAAAGCGACGAAGCAGTAAAATTAGAATTAAATCTCAGATTTCGTGCTGTGGCACGACTAGAAATCACCAGTCAGTGCAGAAAAAAGATATCGAGTTTCAAAATGAATCTGAAGCAAAAACATTTCGTGAAACTTCGTGAAATCTTGAGTATAGTAGAAACACTTGCAAACGCTAACGTCGCTGCTTATCAGGCACTGTCCGTACTACGCCTGGTACTGATCCTGGACCGAATAGAAAAGCTCGGATCAGAGCTCCACCGAATGTGGGGGTGAAAAAAGTAATACACGTACTACGTCTGGTACTGGTCCTGGACAGGGCAAAATCGCTTGGGCTAGAGCTACACGGAGTCCGAATAAGTAATCTCAGGAATTGTCCATACCTCGCATGTTACTGACAGGGTAGAAAAGTTCGGGTTAGAGTTGCATTGATTGCGGGGAATAGCGAAGTAATGCCAGGCACTACACGTATTACACCTGGTACTGATCCCGGATATAGTAGAAAAGTTCGGTTCAAAGCTACACGAATTCTGAAGTATATAACTCACAAGCATTCGATTGTCAACCGCGAGTTCTGATATGGATGGTTCACATACAACGAGAAGCTCCAATTTGTTTGGATGGATGATCATGGGTAGATGTATGATCTGTAAAGTAGATTCCTGGCAGTGGTATTTGTAAAATGGAACTCTTACCACGTACCAAGCAGTTTCACGGTTTGCTTACTTCAACAAACAGTACTCCAGTTTTCATTGAAGCAAACTTTGAAAAGAAGTATCCACTTAAAAGGGGCTTTTAAACTTTTATTGCAAAAAACACTTCTACAAAACCAAAGTGCACACAAAAAAAAATTAGAATCTTTCATTGGTTCCATCTGAGCAGCCTTAGGTGAAGAAGATCAAAGCAACGAGTCGAGTCTAACGAGTCCTTGTTTACTTGATAAAGTTGGACATAAACGTAAAGATCTCATACGTGGAAATAGCAATCTGCAAAAGAAGTAAATGTGATTGAATTGAACAGCCACTACTTCGTCTATCACACCTCCTTAAAAGCTCCAGGGTTATGGTGCCCATCATCCCAGCATGAAGCTCCAAGTTCTTGTTAGCTCTGATCATCATAATCAAAATCGTCTTTCTGTACCTCGGTGTGCCTTCGTACCAGTTGTGGTCGTAAATTGCATTCAATAGATTCTCTTTCTAAAACTTTGACATTAGTCCATCGAACCAAAATTCCTTGACAATTTTACTCACAGCCTCGTATATATGCTGTCCAAGGACGCATCTTTGAAAAACTGGCAATGAAGCTCCCACGATGCTCATTATAGACACTGGAATTTGGTCAAAACTGTTTGCACGTAAAATTAAAAACAAAAACAGGCATGGTATGATCCTTCCTACAGAAAATCTCACAAATAAACTCCAGCTAAAGGTTTTGTCGATGCCGCTGCATATCCTAAACCAAACAAAAGAAAAAATTCGTATTTTTGAGTGGATGGTTCCTTGTTCTAAGGGACATAATTACTCATCCAATTCACATTGCAGCCCGATTAGTTTTCTTAACTCGCCACAGGTTTCAGATTCATTCCTTGCATCAAGCTTACTTATTGAAGTGCATAAGTAACGGTAATGCATGCACAGCTGTGTAATCAAATTTGAATTCAGTATTTCTTCGCTGACCAAAATATAAGCGCAAGCAGCAAGAACGCAAAGTTGAAAGCAATAGAAAAGGACGTAGGACAGGAATGCCGATTCATCGAGGGAATACCACTGCCAATAGGGAAACACGAAAACATAGCCATCGTTCAAAAATGCCCATTAGAAAAGTGAAATGCAAAGAGGATAAAGAGAATAGACAGAAAGTGTTACTAAAATTAAGTATTTGAAAATGTTATTGTTTCTGATCATTTTCTTGGCAAAAAATTGCAGGTCTAGGCTGTGCTGTTCGTCCTTTGTAACCGGAAATAAACGGTGAAGTGTGTTGAGCATGTTGTTGATCGTTGCTTTACTCCAAAGGATCGGAATAGCTATAAAGATAGTCATCAAGCAACCGCCGTTTATGGCAAAAATTGTTGTTGTATATTTTGAGTTCATGTCCAATTCTTCCCAGGTGAACATGAAACGGGTGAGGAGTGCGAAAATCAATTGAAGAGCAGGTCCTAAAGACGCAAATGTAATGAATTTTAGAGCTCGCGGGTTTAATGACGACCGCTTGACTATTGGAGCGTTGAACAATGAAACAAATAATTCCTCGAACTCGTACAACTTTTTTGATGCCATTGCGTGATGATGTAAGATAAACCGAACCGAAACTGAAAACCACTGAGTTCTTGTGCCTTAACTGTACTTCTGGGCTTAGTTTGCAAGAAACATCGGTTTTTGTTTCGGAATCCTTGCTCATCAGTGATTTTCTTTGCAACACAATAATTCTGCGCACTGAATTTAATTTGCACACTTTGACAAAAATAAAAATTCGATTTAAGTTTGGGAATCGAATTGACAGCTGCACGTCATTTCCTTTGACGAGTAAGAGTGTCTCCTCTTCTATCGGAACCCTGAAAAGGTGTCTAAGGCAAATGGCTAATCAAAGCTGGGAATCAACACGTTGAGCATAGCACCAAACAATTTTCCCACGATACAATTGCTTTAGTTGAAATGACTTAATATCGTCGGTGTAGTAAGAGAGAGTAGTTGGGCGTATTCTTCCGTATTGCGATAGGTTTTGATTGGTGACCACTTGATGGGCGGGGCACATATATTACAACTGTTAGTACACGTCAGTTGTCCTTTCTTTGCTTCTTCGCTGTATCCACTGAATACTGAGCTCGATCAACTCGATATGACTTGTCAAATTAGTTAGGTCGAATGTTGACCAATGGCCAATGAAAAACACGAGTAGTGAGTGACGGTATGAACATTTTAGGTTTCCCAGAGCTATGTGGAATATCACAGCGGATGAGTTCGACTTTCAGAATCAACAAACACGTGGACAAGGCCCCTGATTGCTCTAAGTGCTCCATCTTAGTATTTCTCAGCTCTTTTTCTAAATAAATGGGTTCGGTTTGAAGAAAGCTTTCGAGTTTCCTCAAAACATCAAATGGCCATCACAATACTGTTGCCATCCACAAGAAACTGTCCTTGACTACCGATAATGTACTTCTCCTTCTTGAGATGTTTTTTTTTGAAGAAGATTGACCCTTATTCTAGTTGTTTCGTCGTATTCCTTGAATATTTTGTAATGCCTCAGGGGTCCATCTATTCTACATCTATTGTACTATTGACTCTTTTTTAAGATGTGTTTGATTCTTCTTTCAAAAGTCAATGAGTATGAAAATAGAATAAAATTTGAATTGTTCTTACAGCTTTCCACCAAGTTTTCCGAGTCTCGTTTAAGTCTTCCATTTAATTCTCCGTCATTTGGGATGACGGAGAAGGAACTTTGGGCATTCGAACAGCAACAGATTATAGAATCAAGTAACATAGGGACGGGAATGCCTTTCAGCTTCCGACATGTACCCTCCGTGCTGTTTGCTTGGTGACTTGTTTCTTCAATTCGTTCTTACAGCATTCTACTGTTTTTGGTTTCGAAACTATTCTTTCCAACTCTATTGCTTGATTGACTCTTTGAACATGTTAAGTGGAATTTTTCATTTTTGTCACCGCTTCATCTTTCCATCACCTTGTGGCTCTATAAGATTCGACCCTACAGTTTACTGTGAGAACAATTTCAAGGTATTTGGTTATCTTTTAAGAATGATAGGTACTATTTCGATCATAGAGAGAGAAGAGTCGATATAGTTGTCTTCTTTTTCTGATTTATGAAGGTGGTTTGAGGGTTGACAGACAAGTTTTCCATCAGCTGCCAGCATCAAGTGACCGAAACACATAAACCCGAAAAAATCTATAAAATCCCCGATGAAATGGATTAAATTCTAGTCAGGTCCAATCAGTAGTCGGTGAACATAAGTACTCCGTAAGGAACTGCCCGGGGGATCTTCCTGTTTCCTCACTGTTGAATTTTTGTCCATCGCTTCCTCATTGTTGAATTTAGTTTCCATCGCTTCCTTACTGTTGAATTTAGTGTCCTTCGCTTCCTCACTGTTGAATTTAGTGTCCATCGCTTCCTCCCTGTTGCATTTAGTGTCCATCGCTTCCTCACTGTTGAATTTAGTGTCCACTGCTACCTTTTGAATTTAGTGTCCATCGCTTCCTCACTGTTGAATTTAGTGTCCATCGCTTCCTCCCTGTTGAATTTAGTGTCCATCGGTTCCTCACTGTTGAACCTCGTGTCCACCGCTACTTCGTTGTTGAAATTAGTGCCTTCTACTACCTCCCTGTTGCATTTAGTGTCCATCGCTTCCTCACTGTTGAATTTAGTGTTCATCTCTTCCTCACTGTTGAATTAAGTGTCCATCGCTTCCTCGCTGTTGAATTTAGTGTCCACTGCTACCTTTTGAATTTAGTGTCCATCGCTTCCTCACTGTTGAATTAAGTTTCCATCGCTTCCTCACTGTTGAATTTAGTGTCCATCGCTTCCTCACTGTTGAATTTAGTGTCCATCGGTTCCTCACTGTTGAACCTCGTGTCCACCGCTACTTCGTTGTTGAAATTAGTGCCTTCTACTACCTCCCTGTTGCATTTAGTGTCCATCGCTTCCTCACTGTTGAATTAAGTGTACATCGCTTCCTCACTGTTGAATTTAATGTCCATCGCTTCCTCACTGTTGAACTTAGTGTCCACCGCTACTTCGTTGTTGAAATTAGTGCCTTCTACTACCTCCCTGTTGCATTTAGTGTCCATCGCTTCCTCACTGTTGAATTTAGTGTTCATCGCTTCCTCACTGTTGAATTTAGTGTCCATCGGTTCCTCACTGTTGAACCTCGTGTCCACCGCTACTTCGTTGTTGAAATTAGTGCCTTCTACTACCTCCCTGTTGCATTTAGTGTCCATCGCTTCCTCACTGTTGAATTTAGTGTCCATCGCTTCCTCACTGTTGAATTTAATGTCCATCGCTTCCTCACTGTTGAACTTAGTGTCCACCGCTACTTCGTTGTTGAAATTAGTGCCTTCTACTACCTCCCTGTTGAATTTAGTGTCCTTCGCTTCCTCACTGTTGAATTTAGTGTCCATCGCTTCCTCCCTGTTGCATTTAGTGTCCATCGCTTCCTCCCTGTTGCATTTAGTGTTCATCGCTTCCTCACTGTTGAATTAAGTGTCCATCGCTTCCTCGCTGTTGAATTTAGTGTCGACTGCTACCTTTTGAATTTAGTGTCCATCGCTTCCTCACTGTTGAATTTAGTGTCCATCGGTTCCTCACTGTTGAACCTAGTGTCCACCGCTACTTCGTTGTTGAAATTAGTGCCTTCTACTACCTCCCTGTTGAATTTAGTGTCCTTCGCTACCTCACTGTTGAATTTAGTGTCCATCGCTTTCTTCTTGTTGAATTTATTGTTCATCGCTCCCTCACTGTTGAATTAAGTGTCCATCGCTTCCTCGCTGTTGAATTTAAGTGTCCATCGCTTCCTCCCTGTTAAGTTCAGTGTCCAATGCTACCTCAAAGCCACCATCAACCCACTTAATTTCATATCAAGTGGCGATTTCAAAGCTAATCAACGAATCCAAGAAGCCCAGAAGAAGATAGCATGGCTCCACCGGACCCATGCGTAAAAACAAAACTGCTACACCAACGATCGTATTCGAAACTGACCAATAGGAAACTTTTCATCAAATATGACAAGGTGAATTCTTTTAAACGAAACAGCACCGCCTACACCTTGAGGTTTTCAACTCAGACGATTGAAATAATCCTGCCTCAGATTCACCACTAAGAAACGCAGTTACTATTTTCATCGGAAATGACTAAGTGATTTCGTTTGAAACGAACCAAAAGGAATTACACGAATTGGTTTTTTCCTCAAATTACTTAAAAGTTTGTAGGTGCCATCTATTCCCTCACAAAGGCAATGGGTGTGAGAAGTGTGTTAGGCCCTGGGGCTCCTCGGTCTGTTATTTAGTTATCGTTCTGACACTTATTCCTGGAACCTTCTCGTGATCGGTTAATGTTGTGGCTATCTTTGTTTTGGGTTTCGTTCTTTTGCATCTTGTTTTGTAATTCTACTTCTTTAACACACCTTGACTTAGACAAAAAACCATCCTAACCACACATTTCAATTGAAACCTAACTTTATTGACAAGGTCGTTTAAAGTAGCTTCTAAGGATTTTTCTGAAACAAATTGATATTTTGTCCCTTAAAAGGATGTCGAAAATGGTGCGTCATAGAAGAAAGTCAAAGACTTGATTTAAGTCCAGAAAGTCTTTCACATATTTTGTAACACGCACTTTTCTCCAATTTTTTAGAGCTGTATGAATACTTTTCTTAATATCTCTTGTTTTTCAAAAATACTTGTAACGGTTGGAAGTTCCAGAGGGCACCTTCCCATTTTTCTGAAACAAATTAAAACATTCTCAACTCGTAGCTTTCTGAGTAGGTATAGACCTTTGAGTTCTCATTCATATAAAAGAAAACTACTTACTCCTGGCGTTGTGTTCATGTACTTGCCATGTCAGTCAAAAGTAATATTCACATTTATTAACTGCCCTAACTACCACCATTGCCGGAAATAACATGGTGGCACCATGTAAAAATGTCATCTCCTGGAAATTCATTCATTACACGGAAGTCTATGCTTTTTTATTCATCTGTTTCATGTGTGTGTGTGTGTATAATGTGGACACATAAATTTTATAATTCATTTCCCCAAGCTTTCATGGTTGATGATGATTTTAAAGTTTCTGCTATTCAATGCAAATTTCAAGTGAATTGTTGTCATCAACGCTGCTGGCTGGCAGCGGAGTTCGGTGGTTTAACAAGAAATTGTAAATTATCATTTTGTGCAGTTGATTGAGTTCGTCCATTGGAACTCAATTGGGCGAAGTAATTATTTTGATTTTAAGCCTACGCTGGTGCTGCACCTTCGGTAGGTTCGTCGGATTTATTTATGTACTCGCGTTTACTTTACAAGCGACTGTTGTTCAGGTATGGCCGATTGATATGGTTATTGGAATGCAGTTTGTGGCTGATTGCGGTCTGTTTGTTTTTCATCCGATTAAATTGGAGCTTTCGTTTTAAACATGGCGAAGGGAAATGAAGAACACCTCTTCAGGAGAACAGAAGTAAAGAGGAAACATATGTGCAAATGTCCTCCTTGTATAAATAATTGATTTTATCGAAGGAATATAGGGCGACCTAACATACAGCCTAGCGGTACTCCAGCTGAAATTTCCAATTGCTGCGATTTTTTCCCTCTAGTTCAATTTTTTTAAATTTTTAAATTACTCCAATTCTCGTCCTCTCCTTCAATCTTAACCATTCCTTCAGAATTTCTGACTAAATGTGCAAGAGAATTCATATAGGGGCTTCATTGACTTTAGTCCTTTTCTAGACAACTTAATGTTAGAACATCCTTGTTGAAATGTGCACAAACATAATCGCAATGTTAAGACAACGAGGGGTTTTTGCGAATGTCGTTATTTCTACCATGAGCCCTCTAAACCTTTAAGTTTAAGCAATAGGCGTGTCTATTTGCATCCAATACGAGCTTACACGATTAATTTTAGGGGTAAAAACGGGTCTTGTGGTTCTGTTCGTTCGCTGAACCCGATCTCGTAATTTGAGAAAAAAAAAATAAATCGTGTAGTTCGTGCTGGTTCGTTTAAAACGAAATCACTTAGTCATTTCCGATGAAAATGGTGACTGCGTTTCTTAGTCTAATCCAAAGTGAAAATATTTGAATGTGTGTCTCCTTCGCGTTCTTCGGTTACGCCTTTTAATTCCTTGAAGTTCAGTCTAGCAATCCTACACCCCCTAAATCACTTCCCATCAACGCCTAATGAACCTCAAAGTTGTGGTTTGATTTTGTTAAGTTATTGAATTTTAATTTATATTTAAAAAAACTATTGTAACTAATTTATTGTTTTTTATTCTCTTCCAGGTACGTTCGTTTGAGGCTCATCTTTCTATAAAAATTTCAAGGTAAATGTAAAAATAATTTACTTTCATTTTAAATCCCCGTTTGTGTTTGCAATTTCCATTCTGGATTTCCAAATTTTTTTAAGCATAAGAATCTTTTTGGCTTAAACGATTGTCGTTGTAAATGCTTTACGAACAAGCAATCAATCATATCGAATTAGGAAATGCGATGCAAAAGAACGAAACCCAAAACAAGAGAAGCATCCATGAAAGTGTCAGAACGATAACTAAATACGAGTGAATAGGATGGGGCAACGGAGCGAGGAGCCCTAAGGCAAAGCACATTTCTCACAACAATGGCCTTTGTGAGGGAATGGAGGAAACTACAATTTTATGCTGGTTCCGAACGGCTAATCGAGAAAGAGGTTTTCATGGCAATGAATTTGCTATCGGAGGACTTGCCAGTTCCTCGCAAAAGGCGATACCCATGAAAAAACATTTCAACTTCTGTGGGGGTTCGAACCACTTACTTCTGGCTTAACAGGCAGACGCTAACCATCACACCACGGGTACCACGGTTACTAAACGATCGCTAAAACCAGTCGGCAATTACAGCGAGTATTGTGAAACATAATCGCAATGTTACGATAACGAGTGGCTTTTTGCGAGTATCGCGTATTTCTATTTGCTCGCTAAACGCGACCTTTTAAGTAATTTGAAGAAAAAAACCAAATCGTATAATTCGTGTTGGTTCGTTTAAAACGAAATCACTTAGTCACTTCGGATGAAACTGGTAACTGCGTTTCTTCGTGGTGAATCTGAAGCAAGGTTATTTCAGTCGTTTGAGTTGAAAACCTCAAGGCGTAGCCCGTGTTGGTTCGTTGAAGAGAATGCACCCAGTGATATCTGATTGACCTATTGGTCAATTTCAAATATGGTCATTGAAGTTGCAGTTTCCTTATCAACGGTGGGGAGTATTAAAAGAAACACACTACCTCGATGGAATTCAGAACACAAGTGAAATATTTATTGAAAATGAAAGAGAAAAGTATGTAAAGAAAGTGACAGTCAAGTTCTATGTACTTTATGTAAAGAGTGAAGAGTACAATGAGTAAGATAATTATTTCAATGATTTTTACAAACGATGAACAAATCTTAACAGGGAGCATGCGTTTAGTCCGTTTGCGTCCAATAGAGTGATGCTGTCTACGGTTGTTCTTTTTTCAAATCCAATTGTTGATTGAAACCATCGCTGAGACAAAGCGCTGGTTCAGGTCCTGAAAAAGCTGTCTTAAATCCACGCCTTTCAAGTTCATTGGCGATTTCGTCCCCATTTTTGGCGTGAAACCCAAAAGAGACTTAATGAATTTGGGTTTTTCACGGCATTCAGAGAGCTCTTGCATTCCGGGATCACTTTCGAAGTATATAATGGTTTGAGTAGAGCCTTGAGAGCAGCTTATCTGTCCCAGCAGAAAAGAATACTTTTTTCCATTCAGCCATTCTTCGTAGCATACCATTTCTATAGCAAACTTCCCCACTTGAAAAGTCGGGTGCTCAAAGAGGCGTGAGATCATATGTCATCGCTCTCCACAAAGATTTCAGCGCCGGATTCACATCGATCCGTGAAGATTCGATAACAATCCTCTTCTGACCTGATTCCAGAAGACAAGCCTAGAATCGACAGAAAGTTGATCGTGTATTTCGGCGTAGAAGTATGAGCCTTGGAATCATGTCGTGTCGGGGGACATATGAAGAGTATAGTGTATTCTACGACTGGATCAATAGTGTGAATCATTCAAGTAGAAGCTGTGATCCTTTCGAGGTCGTTATGCTCGGAGCGCCAGAAAAAAGAAGAGAAAGAATAAGAAGGAGGAGAAGGTGTATCAAGAGGAGGAAAATATAGTAGGGAGAGCTTAGAAAACCCTCTGCATTGTTTGAGAAGGCCTTTGCATTTACTTGAGAGCTTGGTCCAACAAACAACTGACTCATTATATGTGATTAGTTTTATCATATCAAAGGAACCTTTTCGGTGACAGAACCCCATGTCTTGCCAAATGCTCTCTTACATTTGCGAGAAGATTGACAGGTCCCTAGCAGTTTTCGACTCGTCATGTTTAGACCAAAGAACCTTCGTGTGAGAAGGGAACGGTGATGCCTTTGAGTGTGAGTTGGGCCAAACCAGCCCATTTTCTACGTTTTGCAAAGAGAACAACCTTGGTTTTAAGCGTAGCCAGTTGCTTGCAACAGACAGCTTGGAGCCTGTATTCAAACGAGAGTACTGCAAAGTCGTAGTCAATTGCTTGGGTGTGCTCGTGAGGTCCATTGATCGTTTCAAGAGGAAACTCGATCAACAAAAGAGGAAATAGAAAAGAACCTTGTGGATAGCCCTAATTCACTCCTATTGTTACTTACTGTCTTTTCTCTGCTTAAGTGATCACAGCACAGTTTTGTTCATAGGCACGACTTTTATCCACAAGACTAATGATTCGGCCACCCAAGTCCTCTGACAGCTTTGCACATGGTTTCAAAGCTGGCATTGTCAAAATCACCCTCTATATCGATGGAAGTGCCCACCGCGAAATCTTTCCTGTCAAGTTCGCATTCAATTTTGCTAAACAAGATTTTTTGAAGTGCCGTCCTACAAAATGTTCCATGTTGGTAAGCAGGTTGCATAAGACTTCAGGGGCCTGCAACACAAGGTTACAAGGCAATAGCCACTTGTAGGATTATATCCTTTGCACATGAAGAAGAGTATTATAAGCTTATTGCTTTCATTTTATTACTTCTGTCATGTTTCACTTGTATTACAAGTACTTGTAGTTTTGTGTTACAGGCTCCTGGTTTCCCTGCGAAGTTTTTGTAGTTCAGCTTTCCACTGTAGATCTGCTAGGCACTGCCCATGCCAGCTCAACTTAAAGAACAGCTCTGTTGCGATCTTCGGTAGAGATTTGACTTAATCATCATTTGAAATACCATGCAAGTCAATTAATCTACGAACATCATGATCTTAGAGCTCCCGATTGCATAGAGAAGGGATGCTTTAAACCCAACAGTACACATCCAATTATGTAAGTTCCTTAAATCCTCCTCCTTTTAAAGCACTTAATGCGCCCCTTGGGAATACTGTATACCCAAAACTCCGGACAAGAAACAACGGAGAGGAGATCAATGAAATTAAGAATGAGGTCTTCAAAGTTACTTTTTTTCGTCTATGTGATCTTTTTTCGCATGTCAGTTTTAAAAATGCCAACAGACAGCCCAGAATGGGATAAAAAACTTTCTCCACTCAACCATTCAACTGGAACTAACCGCATTTCCCGATTTCCCAAAGTATCCCACAACTCTGTTTTGTGATATTTTAAAGACATTACCCGTTGAGCAAACTTTATTGTTTAACTTTCCAAATCAACTGAAGCATCATTAAAAAACATCTTGGCTATCAAGTGAACAAAAAGGACATTAAACAGGACTTTCGAAACTTCCCACAGGCTAACAGATATAAATGTGATTTTCTGTTGTTCAATTACCCCCCCACCACACTAAGGGGATCTTTCAAATTGACTGCCCTTTGTGAATGGTTTAAGGTTTAAGTATATAACCAAAAAGTCGTAACTACATCAAGGTCCTATTCAAAAAGTTCCTTCTTAACAAACACAATCGAAAACACTGAATATACCACCGATTAGGATCTCTTCATTTGTTATGTTTATTCTTGTTTGTTTGTTTATTTTTTACTTTTGTTGCTCCTTCACAACGATTTATGGCATCCTTTCCTTGAGGAGGCTGTCCTTATGAAGGGGGAAGCTTATCGGGGAACTCCACTCAAAATTTTAGAGATTTTCCTTAGCCAAAGGGCTTATCGAGGACGACAGAGAGTTTCGTCTTCACCAATAACGACTCAATTGAATCATAATCACCACACATAACCCATTTATTGTTTGAAATTCCATAAATTTGTCCCCTTGCTTGAGTTTTTGCGATTAAAACTTTTCCCATTCGCCCCGACCAAACATAATTCTTAATTAAATCCAGTTAAACCAACCACACCACTTCTTCTTTACTTCTCTCGTAGAGAAAAAGAATATTAAACGTATTATGTATTTATTTGATGATTATCTTTGCCACAAAATTAACAAAATTTTGTCCACCCTAAGCAAAAGGATTAAGCGAGGATATTATATTTCTTGCTCCTTCGTCGTGTGTACGTCTCTCTCTCGCTCCCTCATCGCTTAATTCTTTATTAGTGCGCTCCGTTAAAGTGTGAACATTTCCTCAACACTACTGAACTGACAAGACTCAGAACAAAAGGAAGAGAAAGTGAAATCAAATAAAAAAGGAAAACCTAGAGACTCTGTGTGTATTCGTTTTTCTTGTTTTTAAGTTTATGGTCCAGCAAGGAGCTAATCCCATGGCTGGTTTATGAAATCCTGCCCATTTATCTTCAACCAGTGCTTCCATCAATTTGTGTTTCATTTTTTTTTATTGTTTAAGTCCTTTTGGGAGAGAAGATGAGATGAGCAAAACCGTCGGGATAAATTTATTCAAAGAAATTAGAACAAGGATGCGGAGTTCTGCTGACAGGAAGTAGGCACCTACTTACAATTTGTGGAGATGAGTCGCGAGAAATTGCTCATAAAAAGAGCGTTAGTAATTTTGTTGTTAGATTTTAATGGAATCTGAGGAATGTTCGGCTACTAATTTGTTAAAGTCACTAAATGAACGATGTGAACGATTTTTGGTTGATGACTTCGAGCCTCATAGAAACTCGAATTCTTTGTGAGTGAATATTGCAGAATTGACTTCATTCATATGCCTACTGCGTACTCAGTTACCCTGCTGGATTTTAATGTTGGGCGTCCGTTGAAAAATGATGAACAACATAATTGCTCTAAAGCAAGATTAAAGAAACTCTTCGCCCTCTAAGAGCGTTACGGAGCCAGTCAGTGAGTCAAAGGGCGCTGAAATTGGTGGTTTTGTTTGTACCAGACTATAAGCGCCTAATGAGCTCGTTGTTAAGTACTTAAACAAACACTTTAATTCGATGTATTTCACTTCTTGCGTTATGGGCCAAGTCTGATCATCCATTTAAAAACTATGAAAATGACGAATATTTTTTATAAGCGAAAGAGCTACAAGATGTATTTTAAGAGCGGATGACTAATGTGAAGCATCTAAGTGGGAGAACTGTTATCCTTTCGAGACCATAATGCTGAAAAGGGGAGAAGAAGAAGACGAAGAAAAAGAAAAATGAAAAGCGTTACAAAATTAGTCAGTGAGTCAGAAGGAGATCAGCCGGATGGGTTTTGTATTTGAATGTCAGTACAATTTGAAGTGCGATGTTGGAAAAAATGTCGTTTGGTGTGAGTTTAAAATTGTAAGGGAATGTACTTCTGGAAAACCTGACCCAAAGATTGCCCAAGAAACGACTCTTAAGCTCACCATAACGTCAAAGAGTGTTCTGATCACTGTGTATCGTCAATATGAGTGAAGTTAGCCGTAGTAAAACTAAAATCAAACAAGAAGAATTAATGTAGCGCAACAGAGCGAGGAGCTCCAGGGCCTAGCGCATTTCTCACAACCATGCCTTGTGAGGGAATAGAGGGGCCCTACAATTTGCTGCTGGTTCCGAACGGCTAATCGAGAAAGCGCTTTGTATGGCAATGATTAAAGTAACGAATGACTTGCAAATTCTTCGAGAAAGGTGATACCTGCGGAAAAACATTTTTTGGTTTGTGTTGGGAATAGAACCACGAATCTCTGGGCTTACAGCCCGACATACTAGTTATCACATCACGGGTACCACAGCCGTAGTGTCAGACTTAGTAAGTTTTGTTATACCAACTCAATATCAGGGAGAAAAAATGACGAAAGTGGAGATGATAGCAAAACCGCTCGTGGACCATCATTAAAATAATTACAGGTAAATTAATTATCAATATGCCGTGGGTTTCAGAAGATAACCAGCTCAAATGTTTAATTTAATGACACACTACTCCTACGGTCTTAGGTCTTGTTTTGTAAGAAACTAGTGATGCCCAGAATCGTAGTACAAAACGACCGAGCTCGCACCGTAGTTGGTGTTAAGAAATGATGGCTTTCCCGCACAAATTTTTTCAGTAGCTCGAACAAACTCGAGCCTATGTTTGGGCTATTTTTACAGTGTGGCTGGGTCTCTAAAATTTGCTCGATCACTGTCAGGCCTTCGATGAAAAGAAAACATATTTCATATGCAGTCTAAGAACTGAGTTAGGATGCCTGTGCTGCCTGCTGTTGCCAAGACTTTAGAGCAGGTAACACTGTTCAACTATTTGTCCATCTTCAAAATTTTCAAAAATATTTGAAATCCATCCATCCATTTAGACAAGCGGTTCTTTGAGTATTCACATTATCGAGCATTGGTCGTTCTAAAAAAAGTCTGTTCAACTATTTGTACAGTGTGATCTGCTCTATTCGTAAAATCCAACTTTTTTATAATTCAAGTATTTGTTTAGGTTCGTAGAAATAAGACGAAGTCTTTTTTGGTTCAGGTTATTGATAGATTGCAATACTAGAACTTCGATCGGATCAAAGTCTCTCTTTTTGATATACTAGGTGTCGAAAAGATCGAAATCTGCATCGGTTCGGTCATTCTACGTCAAATCACTACCTTACCAGTTGTGCCCGTGGAGTAATAGTAAGCATGTCTGCCTGTTACGTGGGAGGCTCGTGGTTCGAATCCTAGAAACGTCAGAGAGAAATGTTTTTCACGGGTATCGCCCCATGCTAGGAATTGGGAAGTTAGCTGATAATTACACACTGCCATGAAAACCCTTGCTTACTTAGCCGTACGGAATCGTTTGGTCCTTAAAATGAGCTAGGACCCGCGGTTACAGTAGCTTTGTTGCGCAGTTCTTCGCCTTGTCAGCTTCAAACTTGTGATTTATCGTCGCGTGGTGCTTTGCAGGGTAAGACCGATAAATTACCCTGTTCACACTATCGAATTCCTTTTCAAAATAAGAGAACATGAGCTATTGCTTCTTATTCAATGCAGTCCTCAATGATTACCTTGCGGGTAATCCATGAGCACTGTATTGAATATCGATCAATATTTCTTCGACTGTTTATTTAATTTGATCAGGAACTCGATAGTGTGAACAGGATAATCTATCCGTTTTTCTTTAGCAAAGCACCACATAATGACAATTCACGAGTTTGAGGCCGATAAGAGGAAAAACTGTGACCTTTCTGAGATCACATTTTTCATGGCATCGCTAAATGAAACAAAGGACATTTATATTGCTGGACGGGTGCAGCACTATGAAGGTCACATGTTTTTTGACATTAAGTAGCTGATAACTTTCGCTAATAAATATCAGCTGAATATTTTGTTAGTTTTCGGCTATCGAAGTGCGTCTCTAATTAGCCAGGAATATGGTGAACCTGTATTTCGAGTGACAGTGCATCTTTAGATCCCCCTGAAAAAGTATTTTCAATTGAACTATTTTTTCTTCTTCTTGCTCCTCCTTTTTACGGCGGTATGATCATCGTGATTTCGAAAGTATCACACCCTCCCACCTATCAGTTTCTCAGTAGTGATTCGCCAGTGGGGTATGCAGACTATAGACGTGATTCATACCGCGCCGAAAAAATGTACAATGTAAAGAACCACATAAAACAATAGGAGCAGCAGGTCTGAAAGTTTGAAGGAGCTGCGTTATTGCGCTAGAAGCAACACCCACTATTACTTAAGAGGTTTAGAGACTATGCCATCAAGGAACACAGCTCATTTTGTTAAGTGCAAGGAACAAATCGAGACTACAATCTAATCTGGAGTGGGCTGCCAAGCCAGGTATCACCATACACGTCAGTTACCGTATTGAAATCTATGAACAAATTCCAAATCCTTAATTGGGACACAGTAAACAGTGGCAGCTTCCTTGTCTGTAAATGAGTCAGTCATTACATGGGTTAATTTATAAGTTGTGTTCTAGCGAAGTAAGGTGGTCGTAGCGTAATGGTTAGCTTCTCTTCCTGTTGCTTGGGAAGTGCAAAGTTCTAATCCCAGAAGCATTAATGAAAAGAATATGTTTTTCCACTTGTATCGCCTTTTGCGAGGCATTGGTAATACCTCCTATAATAATTTCATGAAATGAAAAGCGCTTTCTCTATTAGTCGTTCGGAATCAGCAGTTCCCTGCCTTTTCACACAAAGCATGGTGAAAAAATGCGCCCTTTGGCTCCCCACTCTTTTTGTCACCATCCTATTTATTGTGTTCCTTGCAAAATCTAAGCTAGCCAGGAGCCAGCCTTCTTCTGTTCGATTGTCAACTTCTCGTCCTTTTTACACACGCAAAGCACCAGCATTTGTCCAACGTTAATTTTGTTTCGAACTAGAGCTTGTTTATCAAATTGTACAGAGACTTAAGGTGCGTTTACACTATTTCTGACAGCAATCGGATCCATTCTATTCTGGTCTTGTTTGGATAAGTAGGAATATCGATCGTGACCACACTGTGGTCGATTGGCACAGTGTGGACTCACCTTTCAACTTAAGTCCTTGTGATTTCGCGCTGTCTGCTTTCAACATAGTATTTTGCCGGTCAGCCTCGTCTTTTTTTCGTCTAAGATTGTTGAAATAGCCTGTCTTATATATGCTAAAAAGAAGCGGTCCAAGCTGTGATCCCTTTGATACCTTTGCCATTGTGTTTTTTGCTGAAGATTGAAGTTTGTGCCATGATTTTATTTTTTGTAGTTTGCTGGTTACAGGCTTCACGAGTTAAGAAAAGTACTCTGTGGAAGAGGACCTTGGTTCGTATTACATTGGTAGGCCAGTCTGGCGTGTGTAAAGAGTACTGGTCTAAGCTGTGATCCTTGTGGTTCATCTGCCATAGCTGCTTCCGCTAAACATTTTTCTCTGAAGAAAGACTGTAGTTTTTTTTTCAAACAAAACCAAAACTTTAGCCCTTCAATTTCGAAAATTTGTGACAGCACAGCAGCTTAAATCTGAGCAAAGGGTAAAACTAAATACCTTACTCTTTATTCCCAAATTTCCCATCACAAAAGAAACTAGTTCCCAAATTAGATCTGCAACAAAAAAAGAAAAAAAGAAAAAAACGAGTAAGCAGTCTCCACCAAAAGTTGTTATTCGCTCCATTCGTCTGTGATGAGTGTTTGGCTGTCAGAGGATAGAAAATGTCCTTGCTACTTTTATCCACCTTTGGCACCACGATTCTCTGTGCCGCAAATTCATGGTGAAGTGGTTTTCATTTTTTCTCTCTTTGAAAAAACCACTAAAAAAGCTGATATTTTTCTACCAGTCGAGTCGTTCTTATAGACAGGATATTTCTTTTTTTTTTTTCTATTCCATTTTGAAAAGAAGCCAGTTAATCAAGTAGAACATAGCCGATATACACATCCGAGAGTATAAATACTTACAAAATATCCGTCGGATATTCATTTTTATTCATTTGATTTGGTCTACCACCCCCTAATTCATGGAATCACACAGCCGAACACCGAAATCAATTTCTGTATGAAGAACACAGTAGTGTGTGGCCGTTTCGTGTAGGGACGACGCACACATACTCACGCACAACAGCTTTTTTTCGTGGGGTAGAAGGGAGTTGGTTGTTTTGTGAGCCAAGAGGACTCGGGAAAACAATGGGAAGCTAACTTTTTATTTGTCCCTATAGAATGTTGGTAATAAAATCATTGAATAGCTGAATTGCAGACACACAGGGGACTCCAGACATACAATGATTGTCGTTTAAATAGGCACACCTGGGTACTACTGATGCGGCGTTATTGTTATGAGTGGTTATGGTTTCAACAAATGGCATTGTAGAGTTCAATGGTATTGGGTTCATTTTGTTAACTGACTTATCCCCTTTAAGCCGAAGATTCGGATATGATGCAACAAATTGGTGTTTTCGAAATCGTTTGGCATTAGCTACAAAGTTTTCTGATCATCATGGAAAAGGAAGGTTGGATGCTGACAAAACTGTCAAGACTACGGTATCGACTGTCTCGTCGTACTCAAGTATGATGTAAATGATTTGAATTAGAGGAGTGAACAGTCGAATGCTCTCACTTACAGAGTGACCTTCTAAACTTAATAAAAACAAAAAGGGTGTCGCAACACAGCGAGGAGCCCTAGGGCCTAGCGCATTTCTCACAACCACTGTCTTTGAAGGGAATGGAGGGGACCTACATTTTTTGCCAGTTCCGAACGGCTAATCGAGAAAGGTCTTTACATGACAATAAATTTTCTATCGGATGACTTGTCAATTCCTTGCAAATGGTGATGTCTGTGGAAAAAACATTCTTGCCTCTGTTGGAATCGAACCGAGAACCTCTGGGTTAACAGGCAGACATGCTGACCATCACGGTTTCCACTAAATTTTCTTAACAGTGAACTAGATTTCTATGACTTTCTTACAAGCTTCGAGAAAAAGCTTTTAGAACATACTCAGTAACATGAATTTTCGAGTTAAAGCGGCGTCCAAGTAGAAACTCAACTTGGGCGCCACTTTAATTGGTAGAGCAAGTGCTATTAGGATATTATGACGAGAGATTTGTTAACCCCAATCAGTGAATCAGCTTCTTCTATTCTTTTATATAAAAGTTTGCTAAGTATATCGATGGAATTAATGAGATCTAAATCAAGTGATACCCGTGGCGTAATGGTTAGCATGTCCACCTGCTAACCCAGAGGTCCGAGGTTCGAATCCCAGCAGAGGCAAAATGCAAAAATGTTTTCCACGGGTATCGCCTTTCGCGAGGAATTGGCAAGTCCTCTGTTAATAAATTCATTGCCATGAAAAGCGCATTCTCAATTAGCCGTTCGGAACCAGAATTTGTAGGTCCCCTCCATTCCCTCACAAGGCATGGTTGTGAGAAATGCGCTAGGCCCAGGGGCTCCTCGCTCTGTTGCACCACCCTATTTATTTATTTTTTTTCAAATCAAGTGAAGAGTTCTACTTGACGGTCTCACGCCGAATCGATCTGAATGTGCCTATGTGAATGCAGTTCAAGGAATTCATTCATAGAGTCTAGTTTGGTTGGCTGATATTGCTGATGGCCATGAGATTACTACGCATTAAGGGTAAAGCTAAATTTTAGAGGTTTTCGTCATAGCCCCAACATTGGTTTACTATATGAAATCCATCGAATGTGTAGTATGATCTCTGTGAAATAACAAATCGTCTGTTTTCAGCAGACTTAGCTGCTGGAATACTTACAGCTTCACTGTGCTGGTGCTGCCTTTGGTGAAAGTTCCGGTCAAACAAACGCCGGTTTAACGAATCCTGGGTTTACAAAATTACGTTTAACTAACTTCTGTTACAATTAACTCCGGTTTAACAACCACTTTTTGCAACATACTCCGGTTTATAAAACTCCGGCGTAACAAATTTCAATAACGAACTCTAGTTTATCAGTCTCTGGTTTAAAATAAACTCGTTTTAACTAACTTCGGCTTAACAAACTCCGATTTAACTATTTCCAGTTTGAAAAACTCTGGTTTGACAAACTCCGGTTTGGGAAAATACCGGTTTGACAAACTCCTGATTGACAAACTTCGGTTTGACAAACTCCGGTTCAGCAAACTTCAGTTTGACAAGCTCTGGTTGCACAAGCTCCGGCTTAAAAAACTCTAGACTAACAAAGTATCAAACTACGGTTCATTAAACTCTGGTTCAACAAACTCTGGTTTAACAAACTTTAGTTTAACAAATTGCGGTATGATAAACTCCGATTAAACGAATTCTTGTTTGACAAACTCCGGATTAACAAACTTCAGTTTGACAAGCATCGGCTTGACAAACTCTGGACTCACAAACTCCAGTTTATCAAACTCTGGTTTATCAAACTCCGGTTCAACAAACTTTGGTTTAACAAACTCTAGTTGAAAAAACTGCGGTTTGATAAACTCCGATTTAACGAATTCTTGTTTGACAATTTCTGGTTTACTCCTTGGTTGCGATACGCTGTCATCTTGAAGGTAAGACTGCACAAGACTTACGACTATTAGATTGAATTTTTGAATACAACTGGTTGAACTCCGTCTTTTTAAGTTTTCCCGAAGCAGATCCCCGAAAAATTGCCATTTTTAAGGTGGTATCAAACGGAAAACTCTTTTTTTAATTCAAACGAATTCAAGGAGATGTGTTATTATTCGTAGATTAATATATGAACAGGTTAGCGCAACAGAGCAGGGGCCCAGGCCTAAGGCCTACCGCACTTCTCACAAAGTTTTGAGGAATGGACGGGATCTAAACTTTTTTTTGAGGACTCCGAAAGGTTAAGCGAGAAAGCGCTTTTCTTGGCATTGAAAGTACTATCTTAGGTCTTGCCAAATCATCGCGGAAGGTGATACAAGTCCAAAAACAGTTGGATGTTTCTGGGATTCGAACCTCAAACTTCCACGTAACACGCTGGCATGCCTACCATTATGCCAAGGGCCTCAACCTCCTCATTTACTCTTTCCTATCTAAGGGTCGGCGGTAAGAAAGTTTGTGTATGTCTGTGTTTTTTAAGGGTCTACTTTCAGCCTTTCATTTCTTAAAATTTAATGTCAGCCATTCGCCAGCAGTCATGAGAAGTTAGACAATCCATAGGACCACAAGTATTCCGATGATGTACAACTGATTTTTAATTTTCCTTCAAGCAATCTCATTTAGGAAACTCTGGTCCCATTCAGATCAGAATGGTCAAAGTACCGCAGGAGACAGAAAAAGAAATTACTACAGTAAAGGTGTCTCCTTAGCTTGTTATTCAAAACAAGCGAAGTTATTGAAAGCTTCTTTCCCTTCAGGACTACAGAAGGCCCTTGTCTATTTGAGCCTAGCAATCTTTTATTTCTTGTTGTGGAGTAGATGATAATAAACTTAAACTCATGGACGTGGTCTAGATGTATTTGCCAGCCTGACAAAAACGATGTACATAGCACCTTTTTCACCTTCTTTATTCGCTGGTCTTAAGACTTCCTCCAATGCATCGCGAGATAGCTGCCCCCAAATAAAATTTTGGTTTACCTTTATGAAGGGAATATTTTACGTGATAAATTGTCGCTAGAGTCCTTTTTTGTCGTGGTTAAGGGAGGCTCTCAAATGCTTAATACTTCTCAGCGAAAGTTGACACCAATGTCATGAACTTAATTTAAGTAAATCTCTTACCGCTGGTGGGGGAAATAAAATCTAATTTATATATTTTTTTGTTAAAATTTTCATCGTATTGCGAATTCTTTGTTGAATCTGATATGAGCTGCTACACTTCTCAACTTGAAGTTTGCATTCGTTTATCTTGTAAGTTTCATTTTTATGATCTACTTTTTTTAAATTCCTGCCAAAAGTGTTTAAAGAGTAGGCCACCTACAAGTATCTTTTTAAAAATGTAATAAAATGAACATAATTCGGCGTACCACACGAAAGTAAAGCAGTTATGTTGGTGGGCTGTGATTCCTTCGAGATCACGATGCATGTAACCGCGGAAAAAATTGTAAAATGTACAAAATTTTATTTTTTCGTGTACATATTATTGTTTTATTTGTATGTGGAATCACTACTAAGCTGTCTCAGCTGGGCGCTACTGCAACGTCTTCGTAGTTCACGGATTGCTGGGTTCATATTGGCCTCAAGTGCTTGAATCGTTTCCGCATTCTTGGCATAACTTCCGTCCTTCACGGATACCCGCCGTCCATGTCGCAATCCTTGTCATCTTTTTCAAAATAATAATAAGTCGGCTCTGTATCACCAAAGGAAACGTTTTTTCCGAAGTTTTATGACACCGACTGACTTTCTATAAAACCTTCTAGCGGGAAACAGCTGTCAACGTCAAAATAACCTATGATTTAAAGAAACCAAAAGATGGCGTATACATTTGTTCAACGTTTTTTCTTCCCCCCAATTCCGACAAGGTAATAATTTTGTTTTGAAAACAAACTAATTTCGAATAAAATCCAATTTCCAAATGCAACGTTGGTACTTTTGCTTCTCTTTATTAAATACTGGTTTCCTTCAAAAATTTTCTGCATTTCACACTCACATTCATGGCTATTTGGAATGAAGTTTCCACTTTTGTCACTCGTTTCTTTCCGTTCTCGAAATGGTCAATTTCTGCTTTCCTTTCTTGAAAAACTCAAGACCTTCCACTTTCGTATCTACAAATCAAGAAAAATCTCAAGAACTGTGTCGAGTAATGCCTAAAAGGGTTGATCGTTAAAAATGCTATATTCCCCATTATTTCATTGTTTTCCATTCCATATCCAGCACAAAACATCAGCTGGCGTCTTTGTAACACCCCCATCTCCCTTTCCAAATACTTTATGTAAGTGAAATGCCATCCGCTCGCGTAACTAGGGCATGCTCCATAATCTCAATAAATATTTCATTCAAATGTAATTAAAGACACACACAACCAACTAAGTCCCAATGTTGCTGAATAGAATATGTTTAGGAATACCCTCCATACTACCCCCACAACCCCCAACTCGTATAGGGGGTTTGCATCACACATAAATGATCCCATAACCAGACATACAAGATTATTCAATTCAACTACACAAATAATATATATGAAAATCAATGCGAGTATAATGTTTCCCATCATCAAAACAAATCGAACCGCCACATCAACTAAAGCTGCTTCCTTCCTAAATACACACATCGATCTATTGCCATTGCCTAGACCTAGTTACACTTCTACTTTGCTATCGTCAAACTATCGTCATCAATTTGGAAGATATGATTTGGGAAATGTTGCTGCTGAGAATATCGGTTGTATTGATGAGAGAGATGTTTAGTTGGTTATTGTTGTTTATGTGTGGGTAGAGTTGTTAATCAAAAGGGCATTAAGGGTTTTAGGGTAAGTGAGATTTGAGAGTAGTATGGCATGTGAGTGGGTCAGGTGGGGGTGTTGGTAGAAGATACTCGTATAATGTCAACCTCACAGGGAAAATGTGTATGGCTCGTTATCAATCAAAATGGAATTCACAGATGAATGGCTCAAGTGGATACAAGGTGGCAATTACGTTAATTCTAAAATATTGCAATCTAAATGCAAATACGGTTATTTATTGGTATCGGCTTTTAAGTCAATTCGATGAATACAAATAGGACCGCGGCGTCAGCCTTAAGAGTTGTAAGGCTTTCAAAAAAAAGTAATGGTCTCTTTTCAGGATAAAGCCGGAAATTAAATGCGATGGAACGACAGTTCGGCTTTGTATGGATTTACGGGGGCTTAGCAAAGTAATCCTTTAAAAGTCACGGACGGGCTTACGAGATGAATCAACAAATTTTGGAAAAAAATATTCAAAAAACTGTGAATAGAGTTTTCCTTTTTATTTTGTTAGGTTCATGGTCCTGTCATATACACAATTTCTGATGTACCAAAGGACATTCACAATTGCTTGAAGAAGTGTTCGAATAGCACTGAGCTACGTTTGCGTAATATCAAAGCTTTATAACGTTTCTTCCATTCAGTTCTTAGAATTACCACAGGGCAGTGTTTTTGGACCAGTTCTGTTTGTTCTTTCGACTGTCTGTGTCGAATGAAGTTCTTTTAGTGGTCCTGATTGGCTTTTCCATTGAAGTGTACTGTAACGAAGTTACAAATACACACCCTACCGCCAGCCAATACATATACCATTGCTGTCACATGACATTTTTCACTCACGCCATAGAACTCACACACACTATGTGTAGATAACTTTATAAGGCAACCTGAAGAAATACGAGAAAGGGGAAGTCAGCCCATTTTTGAAAAGTACCAATCTAGAGTACAGGCTACTTCCACTAGAGGGAAACCAGGGGTACATAATGTGCCCAGAGATTCCCAATTTTGGCAAGGTCTCCTTGGAGCACAAATCCCCTACTAGCCTCTTAAAAACTTTTGGGTTTTTATCTTGCCGGCTATTAAGCCGTTGATACCAGTCTTTGATTGTTGATGCCAGGATTTGCCTGTTGATGCCAGTATTTGACTGTCGATCTACCAGTGATTGAAAGCCCGTACCTGATGACCGTTTTGCCAGCATAGGACAAAGGACCCACCAGCGTTGGTATCACCGATCACCAGAATTAGAGATAAGAATTAATAAGACTAGCTTTAAGACCAATAAAAGGATTGGACCTTCTTCGCAACCGAAGTTTTACGTGTTTTCAAACAAAGAAAAAGAAACAAACAAAACTGGTCCACAAACACTGCCCTGGGGAACACCGCAATTTACTGCCAATGAATCTTTACTAAGTCTCAAAATCCAATTAGTCTTCCAATCCACATTGAAAAAGAGCAATTTATTCCAAACAATGACTTGTTAACGAAATCCCTGTTAAAATAATAACATCCAAAGAACAAAAGTCCTTATATTTCAATCACTTTCACTGCCATTCTAACCTTTTCTATCCGAGGTACTCATCTCGACATCACATACATGCTGAATCCGTTCCCCCTTTTTTTATTTTTTTAATCGTCAGACATTTTTCCGCCTTTTTTGTCGTTTTCATGCTCTGTGTTGTCATATAATCGCCTTCAGAACATGAAGACTGGAAATTAATTGAGTCATTCGATATCCGAGTGCTCCAAAAAAAAAGGGACACAGTTAATGCCCATGGTTGGCCATAGAAACTAGATTAAAAAACAAAACAAAAAAAAAACCACTCCAGCCAAATCGATAGGTGTCTTCCCTGCAGACACATTTCCACGGACCACCTTCCAGCGCTATAATTACTAAAACAAGGATACTACTATGTTCTACACTCGTATGTTATCTGCCAAAGTCCAGCCCTCTGTTCACAGACCTTGTTGTAATAAATTAGAATTCAGTACACTTTCTTCCGCCAGCAGAGAGAGAGGAATCATCTCTACACGAACGGGATATTGGTTGGCTTGTGGATGAATATGAAACCAAGCAAATTGTAAAGCTTCTATTCGACTATATATCCCCCCAGGGTTGTTTCATTCATGTTTGGCCAGTTAGTAAAAAATAGAGGAAGAAAAAAAGAAAATGTTGAAACACTACGCTGTGAATCCACAAAAGCGGAAACTTCATTCCAAATAGCCGTGAATGTGAGTGTGAAATGCAGGAAATATTTGAAGGAAACCAATATTTAATAAAGAGAAGCAAAAGTACCAACGTTGCATTTGGAAATTGGATTCTATTCGAAATTAGTTTATTTTCAAAACCAAATTATTACCTTGTCGGAATTGGGTGGAAGAATAAACGTTGAACGCCATCTTTTGGTTTCTTTTTAAATCATAGGTTATTTTGACGCTGACAGATGTTTTCCGCTCGAAATTTTCACAGAAAGTCAGTCGGTGTCATAAAACCTCGGAAAAAACGTTTCCTTTAACTTGGCTGATACAGAGTCGACTTATTTTCATTTTGAAAACGATGACAAGGATTGCTACGCGGAAGGACGGAAGTTATGCCAAGAATGCGGAAACGATTCAAGCACTTGAGGCCAATATGACCTTAGATAGATAGATAGATAGACAGATAATTCTTTATTTACAAATTTAGAAAGTTACATTATAAATTTGAATAAAGAAGTACAAGCATGGCGTGAAAGCCGTCTGCCGGATTTAATCTGAATTTTAGATTTTAAGAAAGATTCAACAAATCGTTAATATATCTTAAATTTATAAAAAAAATAAATAAGTAACAAAAATTATTATATAAATAAATAACATAGGTTTTCGTGCATTATTTTACAAAATCAAAGTTATGTTTAAATTACAGCTATACATAAGTTTATGTGCATCGAAAAGAAAATAAGTAGGTATAAAAGAGATATGGAGGTAGAAGAACTGCGAAATCACAACTTATATATTTTTTTTAAAGATTATTATCTCATTTAGTTCTGGAATATAGGGCCTTCAGTTTAGCTAAAACAAAATTAATTTATTGGACTTTGAATAATGTATTTGATTCAAAACATGTTCAAATATGAGTTTCTGTAGTATTTTGCGTGAGAAACATAACGTACCAGCACTTTCCAACCACTCTCACCGTTAAGAAGGCGAAAACATTCTTCGGGGGACAAGAAACTTTTGTTCAGATGGAGTCTACGTATTTCCTGTAGGATAGGCCAAATTGCTAGGAAATGGTATACATCCTCATTCTGGTTGAGGTTACAGAGGGAACAGACTGGGTTAATGTCTGTCCTATGTGGCCTATAATTGAGCTGAAGAGTTTCGGTTCGCACCCTAAATATCAAACTCATATCTGAGACTGAGATATCCTCATTAAAGTAATTACTACTCCCCAAATTTAGATTTAGGCAACGGTATGTGGATCTAGAAGCTGATTCCCTAGCTCTATCAAGATGGCTTCTGTACATTTCTTCATCAATCATAGAAATACAGTCGTAGAAATTATTTTTCCAATCTTCTCTGTTGTTGACGTTTAAATTCAGCGGTAGGTTATGTGCTAATGCAAGTGCATGCCAATTTCTGAAAGGGGAATAACCGCAACGAAGTGATATTAGTAATATTTTTTTGTGTAAGTTGCTATTAGGTCTATGCATAATTTTAGTAAGATAGTCTGCGTTAGCCTTCAAGTTTCTTACATATATTTCTGGTAGACCGGACTCAACGTAGATGACGTAGTTGGGAGTGTTGAACGGTAACCGGAAAATGCGTTTGAAGAAGTATCTTTGAATATATTCCATTTCATCCAGCAATTGGTAACCATAAACTTCATTCCCATAACAAAAGCAGCTGTTGATTGTAGAGTTGAAGACCTGAAACTTTGAAGTAGGGTCTACAAAGTTTTTTGAGAAAAAATTTGACCATATTGTATTAATCGCTGATTTTGCAATTGTAAGTTTCTCTTTAATATGGGCTTTAATACTTAAATTTTGCGAGAAAATAAAACCTAGATATTTAAACTCACTAACAACTTCAATATTGACTCCGTCTAACTTCCAGTTTCGTGTATTATTATCAGATCGATTTTGAGGTTTAAAAATCATTATTTTTGACTTAGCAGTATTGATTTTAAGATCCCACGAATCACAATAATGCTTCAGTTTGTTTATCTGTAGTTGCAACGTCACTGGGTTATCAGAAAAGATCACTAAGTCATCAGCATAAAGTAAAAGCTTTACGAATAAATCGCCAAAACAGACACCTCCCGGTAAGTGATTTTCAATATCATTGATATACAGAGCGAACATATGACCTTAGCAATCCGTTAGCTACGAAGAAGTTGCAGTAGCGCCCAGCTGAGACAGCATGGAAGTGTTTCCTTATAGGAATAAAACAATGACAGTATACTTGAAAAAATAAAGCTTTGTCTTAAATGGCGCCCAATTCGGTGAAGAGTTCTCATAACCTACCAATTATATCAATTTGATCAAATTTTGTTGATCTTTTTAGAGCTTATCTTTATTTTCTTTTGCTCTTGCTGCAGAAACCAGCTTTTCCCTTCCTAGGACTATAGGTTTGAAGGATGCCTTCAAAACTCATCGCTGGTTATCCTTCTTATCCTTCCATGCAAATACGCCAAAGACATTTCTCCAGCGACATCTTAATCAATGTGCGCATATGTATCGCTTTAAGGAAGAGAGGAACGAAATGTTTAGATTTTAGTTTAGTTTATTCAATTCAGGTAAATACTAACACATTAAGATAAATCTTATAAGCTAGTGTAGTAAAGGTGTAGTAATACATTTAAAGTAAATTTTTTAAAATCGAGAAAATAAAAAGAAAATGTATAGTTAGACAAAATAGTATCGTAAATAACGATAATTTACATTTGTTTAAAAAGGAGTAGATATTATGTAAGGTATTGAAGAAGGAAAGAATAAAGTAAAAAGTTGAGTTGAGGAAGAGTTTGTTTTTTGATATGTTATTCAGTTAGATGTTATAAGGTTAACGAGTAAGTAAATAAGTAAGCTGCTTAATTTAACTATGTTGGTAGAAAATTTTGATATTTTTTTCAAACTGCCGTATGCTGCTTGACTCACGTATTTGAGTTGGGAGTGAATTCCAAGAACGTACAGCTGCGATAAAGAACTGTCTTTCGGATGTTAGACAAGAGAAACTAGGAAGCATTAAATTAGTTGTTCTGTTGGATGCTGGGAATTGAAGAAATTCGTACAGATAGGGGGGCTGTTTTGTGTGCAGAATAGTGAAGAGCATTTTCAATGAACGAAATTTTATATAATTTTCAAATGACATGCCTAGAAGGTTTTCAGAAAGATGTGATATATTGTCATATTTCCTTAGGCCATAAATGTAACGGATGGTATTGTTAAACGCAACTTTTAATTTCGCTCTGCTCGCAGAATCGCAGTTGTTATAAATTTCGCACCCATACGAAAAGTTTGGGATTACGAGGGTTTTTGCAAGGAGCATTCTAGTGTTGGAAGGTGTAAAACTCTGAAAGGTCCGTAAAGATCGTAGCGTTCCGTAAGTTTTTCCCACTACCGAATTTATGTGGTCATTCCATGTTAATGTTCTGTTGAATATTACTCCTAAGTTTTTAGATTTGTTTATGAATTCTAAAGGGGTTCCATTAATAATGATCGATGGAAAATAGGATAAATCAAGATCTTTCTTAGATATAACTTAACATTTGCATTTCAATGGGTTTAGCATAAGTGCGTTGCTATTCGTCCATTTAAATATAGTTTCAAGTTCTTCGTTTATGGTGCAGACACAGTCTTCAAAAAGTCCTAAAGGACAGCTATTATATAGCTGTATGTCGTCTGCATAGAAGTGCTTAGATACATTGCGCAAAATTGATGCTATTTCATTTATGTAAAGTGAGAATAATAAGGGTGACAAGCTAGATCCTTGAGGTACGCCATTCGATATGAGCTGGAATTTAGAATGTTTGTTGCCTTGATATACCGATTGTTTCCTATCGCTTAGAAACGAAGAAAAGAGTTTCAAGGCTTCTGTTGAAACGTTGTATTTTAATTTAAGCTTATTAAGCAGTTGCGAATGATTGATCATATCGAAGGCTTTTGAAAAATCTAAAAGCACTAGGAAGGTTACCCAATTTTTATCGAGTTGGCCTCTAATTTCCTCAATTACTTTTAACAGAGCTGTTGTACAGCTGTGTTTTCCAATACCGAGATCCCTAAGATTTTTCCAAAGCATGCGACTATCTCCAGACGCATCGATGCGACTCGAATAAAAAATCTTTTTTGCATCTTTTACTTGCTGTACAACTTGATTTCGTAGAGTTTTGTAGGTGCCAAAGTTTGCCTCTACTCTAGTCCTAACCCAGCGTTTATAAGCCTGATCTCGTTTATTAATTAAGTCTTTAATCGTTTGAGTGAACCAAGGTTTACATGAATTGATAAGTCTTTTGGTTTTAAGTGGAACATGTGTGTTAAAAATATGAATAATGTTTTCATTTAAGAAATTAATTTGGTCATTAGCGGATGTCATATAAAAAACGTTTTCCCAAGGTATGGAACGGACATGTTCTTCAAGGTATATAAAATTGATGTTTTTAAAGTCCCTGAAAGTTTTCAGATTTTCAGGTGGATCTCCTGTTTGAAAATCGAAAGATAGAAATATTATGTCGTGTTGTGAGAAAACTGGAGCCGAAAATTTATCAAAACAAAGAACTTGGTTTTTATTGCTTACAAAGAATAGGTCTAATAAAGTGCTGGAAGAGCGGGTGAAGTGAGTGGGCATTGTCGGGTTCACTAATTGCAGAGCCAACGACTCCATATTCTCACAAAAGGTTTGTTCGGCTAGAATATTGTTATTAAAGTCCCCGCAAAGAATGATGTTGGGTGAGCTTACTGAAATCTCTTCAATCAAATCGTAAAAAGGCGCTAGATCCACATTGTTATTAGGCCTATACACCGTGCCCAATAGAAAATTATTCTCCGTGCCTATAACTTCAAGAAACAAGTATTCAAAAGCCGAACCTATTTGTGAAGAACTAAAAACTTTGCAAGCAAGGTGATCTTTTAGGTAAATGGCAACCCCACCTCCTCCTCGCGTGGTTCTGTCTGCTCTGAAAAGTTTATAGCCTTCTAAAGCAGAAAAAGAGTCTTTAATATCTTCTTTAAACCACGTTTCTGATATACAGATTGCACTCAACCCCGAATTTGCAAACAAGTAACGAAACTCTTCAATTTTAGGCATCAAACTTTGTGCATTTAAATGGATTACAGTGAAACCCTTTCTAAAATTTGCTAAAATTTTGATCATTGATCTTAGTATTACCCCGCGGCTCCCGTTCCTGGAACTCATATGACGTTCATTCATCTCTGTGCCGACAGTTTTTTCTGTGAGTAAACAGCAAAGCTTTTAACACATTGTTAAGTTCAAAGCAGCTACTTTTACAATAAAAATTAAGATTTCTTTGCTTTCAAAATAGCTAACGCTGACTCTATCTGTCTTCGAAAGATTGGACCACAGTTAACCGTTTAGTGTTTTGAAGAAGAACAGATAAGTACCTTTTTGGTTTTTAGTATTTGCATTTCTGTCAAGAAAAACGTGAATATATTGGTTGTTGTTCAAAGTTTCTCTTAATTGGCGCCCAATAGTGGCGCCTTTTTTTGTTGATGTTCATAGAACTATAGATCATTGGTGTTGACCTGTTTCAGAAGCGGTGTCTGCTTTTTGTATAACGCTGTTGATTGATTTGGAACTCATATTCAACCACAGTCTTCTTCTTTTTCCTCTTCGACGTTACCAGCATCCTAATCTCGAAGGGATCACAGCTGTCCCACTCAACTGCTTCACGCGCCGTCTAATCACACTAGCTAGTCAAAAGATTTAACGTAATTTCAAAAGCCGTAACGTTTATGGGAACATGAGCCACTGGTTTTCAATTTTCTCTCAATCGTTTAGCCATTGGCTCTATTCATACGATACATGAATCGTTAATTAGTGGGTTGATAGTCATAATTTAATTGACTGAGGGTAAACATTAACAGTGTTGCCTCTCAAAATAAGAGCTGTTCGCTGGCATTTCATCGGACGCTAGATTTTTCTACTCACCCAACAAACACTTAGATACCTCTTTTTGCATCGTTGTCACGCTCTGTTGCCTCTTTCTTCCCTGATTGGGTCTGCTGCATGAGCATAAACGTTCTAACCATTCAGATAAAAATCTTCATCGGCTGTCTTTTAAGTTCTTCTTTCTCATAAAGACAAGATAAAGGCAAACATATACACAAAACTGGCCATTAAACCAGCTATGCGCGTTCGTTTTTAGTGTCCCATGGTGTTGTAGTGCACTACTGGCATCTGCTCGATATATCTATGTGCGGTGTCCAACCATAAGAGCCCCTTGCTTGCCTATTGAGTCTTGATAAATGAACTAAGAATGTCATCATCAACGACACCACACCAATGACAAGAACAGCACTTGTGGAACTACCACCAGAGCAGCATCAGCATCATTTCCATCATCTTATGGTTGCTACTGTCAGTTAAGGAATGGAATTGGGAACACCATCACCATGCATGCCAGCCATTCTAGATGGACCGTTATTGTATAACAAAAATTCCCTCTTAGTCTGTTCTTTTTCTGTATGGTGTGTTTTTTCCCGCGAAATGAATATCACAGATTTCTTGTGCACGTTCCAGTCATTGTTCTTCCCAACCATCACGTTTCAAGGAATGAGAAAAAAAGTAGTCGTACATATCGCATCTTCTATGTGCTCTACTCCTGTAGAGCAGAGAATGAATTGTGGGCGGATATCTCTGGCATGGTAGGGAATTTTTGTAGAATCCATTAGAGAGTGCAGCGGGATATCAAAAGAATTTGCGACATTTAAGTGCACTTTTGTGCACCTATCTCATTTGTCTGTTTGATTTAGTGAATGAGTGGCTGGGCGGTTGTTGGTTTTAAGAGGAAAGTAGAACCCTCCCTCCCTCAGAGTTGTATTATCTTCATTTTCTGTTCTGTTTTTTTGTTTTCCTTCGTTTTTCTATAGAAAATTATATACAAAAAAAAATGTGAAGAAAATTTTGGTATCTAGGTTAACCAGGGGAGTCTATCGTTGTGTACAAAATTCGCCTAATGGATATGCAGCATGCTCTTAGTTTAAACGATTATATGGTTCTTAGAATGTTGGCTTTTTAAAAGAACTTAAAAGCAACCACCAATAAAAGGAAAAAGGGAAGAATGACTGGCTTCTAACAGCTTTGTCTTTGGACAGATGGAACGAAGAGCCTGATGAAAATCGATTGGTACATAGGTAAGCTTAGTACTTTTTGATTCTCAGAGGTGGTGGTATTTGCCTGTTCTACTTCGTTGTTGGCGATTTTACCAACGTATCAGTCTTCTATGATGACACAGTCTAAGCAATCTGCAGTAGGAACATTTTTATTAGTAAAACAGAAAAGTTACAGAAAAGGAACGCCCCTATAGTCGAACCCTGCGTTATTCTCCTTCTGTGATTATACTGACAGCGATTGTTTAAAATGACCGTAGTTGCTTGATACAGTCTTAGGAATTTGCAGTATTCACATTAGTGTTCGTAAAGTAGAAAAATTATGAAAAAGGTACGTGATTTTGCTGACAGCGGACCTGTGAAATGATCCCCATTATTAACAGCTTCTTCTGTTAACAGATACTTTGGAAACCTCAGTCTGCGTTGCTTTTTAAAAAAGTAAATGAAGAATGTGGTTTAAAATCCCCTTCAATCTCTATTCCTCTATCTTTTCGGCATTACGACGATCGTGTTTTCGGATGGTTCATAGGTTAGGTTAGGTTAGGTTACAATGGCTGTCAGGAATACACCCGACACACTTAGACCAATACTAGGTCCATTGTGATACCATAGAATTATGCGAGGGAGTACCTCGCTTAACAAAACCATTTGGAGCTTTCAATAAAGCGAAGGAGATGCAGGGGATCTGTGTGCGCCAAATCGCTTGGATCATCGAGAAAATATTTCCCCAGATGCCTCTTTCTTTTAGAAGAGAGTGCAGGACATGAGCAGAGGAGGTGTGGGATTGTCTCCTCCTCCTCCTCATCTAAGCAACTTCTGCAGAAGTCATTAGAGGGAACGCCAAGTCTTATGGCGTGTCTTCCTATCAGACAATGTCCGGTAATGACACTGATTACGGAGCTAACTTGCAATCTGGTAATGGATAACAAATGTCTAGTGCGTTTTTGATCTATTCCTGGCCATATACTAGACTACTGGCCCATGCTGTAAAAATTATGGGTCATTTGAACCACCAGGTGACCTATCTAGAACGATATAAGAGCATAAAATAATAAGATTCAGCACTATGCCGTCACTTGCAAGCTGTTCAACTGAGTGCAGGTGAGAATTCGAGAGTACAGGTAGAGTGAGTACATTTTGGTCACATATTTTTGTACGGCATTCTTACCACCGATAGATCCATGAAAAATAATAAGAAAACGCACAGTGCCGTAAAAAAATGGTGAGCCACAAAGTCGGATTTTTTTTTTTATTTTCCGACAATCACCAGGGTAAATTTGGTCATTTGATTTTATACGGCATCTATGTCATACTATTTCAATACTGCTTCTAATCCATTACTCCGCAACGCCGTACAAAAATTATGCGACATGGGTAACAAATCGAGGGTTGCCACCCCCTCTCTTTCCGTGGTCCAGGGGGTGATTTGAAAAAGTACGGCTTAGGTTCCAAAACATTATCTAGCACTCAAAAGTACTATTAAAAATAATGCCGTCAAAAAATGATTGTTCATTTGAATGTATATCAATAACTATCTTCATTTCATCGTATCCTTGATTTTTATAGCTGTAAAATCATTTGATCCTGTACGGAAACTTTTTTTTTAACAAGATATTGTAAAATACAATTGTTACATAGTATTGCCGTTTAAAAGAAACCGTTCTAAAAAGAATTATAGAGAAATACAAAACCTGAAATTTTGCAAATTATTGTAAAAGTTTAAATATCATAGATTAATGAAATATAGCAGTTTTTTACGTTTTATCCCTTGTTTTAAATAGTATTAACATAGATAAATTAGGAAAAAATGATGCCGTACATTTTTATGCAGACCATATCTTTTAGGCTGATGAAAGTGACGCTACAATTTTAAGGGTACTTTTTGGCCATCTGATACAGTACGGCATTAACATATTTTTGAAGAAAATAATTGATAATATGATAAAATCACTATGACGTCTAACTGAACTGAAACGGTGTGTATATTATGTCCAAGAATTGAAACTGTCAATCCCAGTATCAACAGTTTTATATACTTTTTGGTTTAATATATACTTCAAACATTATTGATACATTCATATAATTGATTTGTTTCATGATAATGATGTGAATAAATAAAACAATCATTTTTTAGAAAAATTCTATATATTTTATGATAATAATAAAAAAAAATTCATTTTTTAGAAAAATTTGATAAATTTATTCAGTATCGGAATCAGTTGCTGAGTTGTCATCGGAATCAACGTCTTCATCGACGTCCGAATTATCTTCTCTATTATTTTCTGAAACATAAATATGTATTTGTCAAAATCATAGTCTTACGTACAAATTAAAGATGTAAAGATTTATTTATTTATTTACCTATGACGTCATCATCTTCTTCGCCTGATTCCGTTTCAGTTTTTCCCCTTTGGACCAACGAAAATGTACGGCATATGAAAAAATATTATCTATGCATAAAATACTTTCAAAATAAATTTATTTCATGTTGTGTCAAATCACCCCCTGGACCACGGAAAGAGAGGGGGTGGCAACCCTCGATTTGTTACCCATGTCGCATGATTTTTGTACGGCGTTGCGGAATAATGGATTAGAAGCAGTATTGAAATAGTATGACATAGATGCCGTATAAAATCAAATGACCAAATTTACCCTGGTGATTGTCGGAAAATAAAAAAAAAATCCGACTTTGTGGCTCACCATTTTTTTACGGCACTGTGCGTTTTCTTATTATTCTTCATGGATCTATCGGTGGTAAGAATGCCGTACAAAAATATGTGACCAAAATGTACTCACTCTACCTGTACTTTCGAATTCTCACCTGCACTCAGTTGAACAGCTTACAAGTGACGGCATAGTGCTGAATCTTATTATTTTATGCTCTTATATCGTTCTAGATAGGTCACCTGGTGGTTCAAATGACCCATAATTTTTTCAGCATGGGCCAGTAGTCTATACGTTTTGTTGCCACGCACGTGGTGATATTGTTCCACCTGTGATTTGTTCTGTCCATCGCCTCTTGCTTTAGCATGAGTTTACATGTAGCGATTGGTATACCAATATTCAACCTGCTGGTAGAGATCGGTAGAACGGTTCCTTCTCTGGCGAGTTCGTCGGCTTTGCAGTTACCCGCGATATCTCTGTGCCCCGGCACCCAAAAAAGGTGAATATTGAACTGTTCAGCCATCTCCTTAAGAGATAAGCGACAGTTGAGGGCGGTTACTGAGTTCGTAGAAACAGCGCCGAGTGATTTGAGGGCTGCTTGACTATCTGAGAAAATCCGGATATTCACTGAGGATATCACGTTTTCTCTTAGCCATGATAGGACCTCTTTGATCGCCAGAATTTCCGCTTGGAACACGCTACAATGGTTTGGGAGGCGGAATGAGAGACTTACGTTAAGTCGTTTTGAGTACACCTCGCAGCCCACCCCTTCTTCGGTTTTTAACCATCTGTATAGAAATGAATTGAATCATCTCTCAAAAATTCCTCGTCTTCCCAGATTGTTCTCGATGGGATTGAGACTTGGAACTTATTATCAAAAACCAATTGGGGGACGGTGTAGTCGGAGTGGCATGGTATTGATCCGAATAAATTCAGGATTGTAGCATGACCGATGTTGTTGTCGGTCCATTGGGAGATAGCTCTCATACGAATGGCTGCACTGGAAGCCATTTGTTTGCTGAAGATATCTAGTGGTGTGAGGTTAAGAAGTGTATTTAGGGCCGCTGAAGGTGTTGATCTCAGAGCTCCGCTTATACACAAACAGGCTGTTCGTTGGACCTTGCTTAAATTATCGCAGTAGGTCCTTTTATCAAGAGCGGTCCACCATACCACTACTCCGTATGTGAGTATTGGTCTGATGACCGCGGTGTAGAGCCAGTGTGTGATTTGGGGGGAGAAACCCCATTTATTACCAATGGCTTTTTTACAGGAAAATAATGCTACCGTGGATTTCCTGATTCTTTCCTGTATATTAGCTTTCCAATTCAGCTTTCTGTCTAAGATAATACCTAGATATTTAGCTTCGTTTGAAAGTGCAAGTGAGATTCCATTTATTGATGGAGTTATTAGTTGAGGAATTTTATATTTCCGATGGTTCATAACTAAGCCACTTTTATTCTGCACATTTATGACCCGGCTGTTCGGGTCACCGTTTTGACCTAAGGAAGCGTCAGTAGGCGGGCCATTGAATTTGGAAGTTGTTGCAAGTAGGCACAGCTACTTTGTATCCGGCCAGCGAAGTCCTTTCCCATCCTTCCCATCCCACAATTTCCTTCCCCTTCCTAAATACACACCATCCCATTTGCTTTGTCGGGTCCTGTTTCCTGACCTTATCCTCACCATACCTTCCATATCCTGTTCCTACCTTCCGTTTCCTTTCAATTTCACATACCAATTCTAACCCAAAAAAACAGCGTTTAGCAAGAGTTAGTCTGCGTTTGATTTCAGCGCTGATGTTCTTGGCTGAGTTTACAGCAGTGCCCAGGTAGACAAATTCACAGACTACCTCGAAGTTATACCTGTCAATGGTGACATTTTGACCAAGTCGGTGCTGGATTTGGACTTTTGTTGATGAGAGCATATACTTCGTCTTTTCCTCGTTTATTTTCAGCCCCATTTGGCTTGCTGCTGACTCCGTAGTAGTGAATGCACCAGTTACTGCTCGCTGTGTTCTTCCTATCACGTCCATGTCGTCTGCAAACCCAAGTAATTGTGTTGATTTATTGAAAATGGTGCCCGATGTGCTGGCATGGGTGCTACGTATTACATTTTCAAGCCCAATGTTTAAACAGCTGCATGACAGTGCGTCGCCTTGTCTAAGCCCTCTGGTGGTTTCGAAGGTTTCAGTAGAGTCTCTACCAACTTTGACGGAACAGCTAGCGTTCTCCAACGTCATCCTGATAAGGCATATCAGTTTAGCAGGGATTCTAAAGTTAGACATAGCACGATACATTTCAACTCTGTTAACACTATCGTACGCTGCTTTAAAGTCGACGAACAGGTGGGTGTCGATGTTGTACTCTTGGGGTTTCTCCAGGATTTGGCGCAATGTGAATATTTGGTCGGTGGTAGATTTTCCAGGTCTGAAGCCGCATTGATAAGCACCTATTAGATCATCAGCAAACGGCTTGAGACGTTCACATAATATGCTCGAAAGGATCTTATAGGCGATGTTTAGAAGACTAATGCCTCTATAGTTGGCGCAGAGTAGGCGGTCTCCTTTTTTGTGGATCGGGCAGATGGTACTGAGGTTCCACCCATCGGGCATATTTTCATCTGACCATATTTTGCAGTAAGTTGGTGTATGCTCCTGACCAGGTCATCTACAGCGTGTTTAAAAAGCTCCGCTTGTAGACCATCACATCCAGCTGCTTTGTTCATCTTTAGTCTGGTGATGGCTACTTTGATCTCATTTTGGTCGGGCGGCTGCAGTTCGTGGTCGTGATCAAGATAAACTGGTACCAGTTGATCTTGGGCGGGATTTTGGCTGTCATCGCCATTTAGCAACTGGTTAAAGTAGTCTCTCCAGATGGTTAACATCGCCTGCGTTTCCACTATGGTGTTTCCATCCTGATCTTTGCAGGGTCCAGGGCGACTTGTGAAACCCGATGTTGATTGTCTCACTCTTCTATAGAAGTTTCGCACCTCTTTCCTACTAAAACATCTCTGCATCTCCTCGACTTCGCGTTTTTGGTGTTCCTTTTTCTTCCTCCTGAGTAAGCGTTTTTCCTCTTTCCTTCGCTCAACGTAGAGATTTCTGGACGCTCTAGTATCTCTCTGGAGCCATGACTTGTATGCCTCCGTTTTTACTTTGTTTGCCTGAGCGCATTCGGAGTCGAACCAAGGGTTTCTAGGGGGTGGCTGTGAAAAACCTAATACCTCTGACGCAGCACTTCTTATGGCTTGTTGACATAGCTGCCATTGGTCTTCCGGGCTCATGTCATCAGTCGAAGGATTCCTCGCAAGCTCAAGGGATACGCGGTCGGCATAGGCAGCTGCGGTCTCTTTCGATTGAAGTCGTCCAACATTTAATTTCCTCGGCGTAGTTGGTGATCGCCTAAGAGCTTCCATCGAGATCCGTACTCTGAGTTTTATACCAACTAAGTAGTGGTCCGAGTCGATGTTTGCTCCACGGAAGGTACGGACGGACATTCAGGATGTCGTCAACGTTTTTAGTTTGGAGTTTGGTCATCCGAGGCATATCTTTTATTTTTCATCACTTTCATGACCGGCTTGTGAGGCCTGTGTATGACGTGTAGATCGTGTTTGGTTGGATATTCAGAGCGTATTTTTTTTCTCCTGCTCCTAGTTCCTGAAAAGAGAGCTCAGGTATCAACAACGATCTCATCCAACGCTCTCGTTAGTTCACCTTTCAGCTATCCATCGGGCACCGCTGGGAGGTAACGATGCGATTTTGCCCACCGGTCTCCCCCTATCCGTTCACATTATTGATCCACTCGTGTGGTACAACGCTCTCTTTGTATCTCTTTTCTTTTCTTTCTTTTTCTACTTCTACTACTACAACTCCTTCTTCTTCTTCTTCTTCTTCTTCTTCTTCTTCTTCTTCTTCTTCTTCTTCTTCTTCTTCTTCTTCTTCTTCTTCTTCTTCTTCTTCTTTTTCTCTTTCTTCTTCTTCTTCTTATTATTCTTCTTCTTCTTCTTCTACTTCTTCTTCTTCTTCTTCTTCTTCTTCTTCTTCTTCTTCTTCTTCTTCTTCTTCTTTTTCTTCTTCTTCTTCTTCTTCTTCTTCTTCTTATTCTTTTTCTTCTTCTTATGCTTCTTCTTCTTCCTTGTCGTCGGGGTCGTTTTGATGTTATTTTTCTCTTTTTTTAACGTTACGAGCATCGTATACTCAATGGGATCACAGCTCTCTCACTTATCTGCTTCACACTAGTGATCCGCTTTTTGGATCTCTTCTTGTCCTTTGAACATAACGATACCGTTTGAGCTTGTCAATCAATTTTGAAGTGAAAAACATTCGTACTCTAAGTGGGGCTTAAGTCTCTCCATCATCTCATCCCTAGTCAACGTGATACCCTCTCAAAAGTTGTCTCTATCATTTTTCAATTTAAAAAAAAGAAAGTAAAGACCAAAGTGTATAACCTTGTGGCACACCATTCTTGGTCATTAATTTAAGTGGGTTAAATGCGCTCCATGGCATTTACACCATTACCTTTCTTACTCACTGACCTTTATCACTGAAAATACCATGTGATTGTAAAACTGCATAATCCACCCACTTCGCTCAATGACAAACTACGTGCCATTCACAAACACACACAAAATAAACATCTTACAAATCACCTTGTTGAGCCAATCATAGAAGTTCCGCGTGAATATTTGTAGAGTCATTACTCATGACTACACCACCTAGCATTTTGCAAATGGTAGATAGGTAACCTAACCAACAAAACTTAGCCAACTTCAAAATGTCAGATATAATCTTGAGTAATTTCTACAGCTTCCATCTTTACCCTGCCATAGCAAACAATCATTAACGTAGTCACGACAAGCTAACGACGACGCCGGCGGCGACTTCGGTCGATGCGATGGCTTCTATAGAGCGAGCTAACTGTAACTTGATCATTAGAATAGAGATTTATAAATGTCTTGTCGGACAAAGGCCACACAAATAAATACGGAACTAACCATACTGAGTCGCCGAGTTATTGTTACTCTTGTATGGCTGTACGATGGTAATATGCATGCACCACGGACGCGACGACGGTGATATACCGTTTGTTATATGGCGCAATCCTTTCCCCATCACGCAATGAAATAGCATATCGCGTTTGTGAAATTCAAGACCAGAAATGTGTACACATTGGCAAAAAAGCTATGGTAGCGCAGGTCTCTTCTGTGCGGGCTCCATTTCTTGGACTCAAAGGAATGCCGGCTGAATGCACTGAGAATCTCTTTCAAAATTAACCACCTTTAAATGAATCTTTCCCTTTTTTTCGTTTGTTTGTTTTGGATGTTGTTTGAGGGAGGGTGGAGGGAGGGTAAGGTAGAGCTGCTTTAATGCAGCAGCGGCACCCACAAAATTACGCGGTCGAGTTGTCTGTCAGCATAGTGAGGAAAGAATTTGTCGCTCTTATTATGTGTTTCCTAGATTTGGTATCGCTATCGTTTGTGTGCACAACTGACTGTGTTCAACGATGCTTGGCAGTTGGTGGCGTCATTGGAATTCGTTTAGTATTTCAGGAACTCAGTAGATGGTGAAGTTTAAAGTAGATGCTAGAAGGAGAGTGTCATAAAGCATTCAAACAAACCACAAGTTAATCGAGAGTTAAGCAACACAAAACGTGTTTCGAATGCAAAGTTGGCGTTGGTTTAAATGTTAACGACACATGTAAATAAGACGTACAGTGAGTGCAAGCGCATTTTAATGAATTTAAGTTGCAGCTTTCTATTAAACTTCGTTGAACAAGGGAATAGAGAATGCCAAGAGGGTGACTGTAAACATGTATTTTTTGTTCAAGGCTTGCAGATAGGGAGCAGCTGCATCGTTCGCAATTTTCTTATTTCAACGAAGCTCTTTTACAAGCTTTGTTGGGGTACCAGTGCTCGGGATCATCGATGTTTAGGGTATTCCTCGAATCCGGTTTCCTTGAGGTTTTGAGAGGACTTTGAGGAATTGGCACTTGCTGCAAAAGTAAAACACTGCCATGGAAAGCGTCATTTAGTCCTTCGGTATCTGCATACCGAAGTAGGTCCTTGATAGCGTTAGGCCCCGAGTTTGTTGCGGAGCCGTATTTATTTATTTGTTTTATTGTCCCTGACAATGCAAGCTTCCGGATCAGTGCAGAATTAACTAAAGTAGAAAAACCATCTTCCCACAAAAAATCGAAACTTCTTTGATTGTGTTGGCTTCGATGGCATGGGTTACACAGTTTTTTTCTTGTTGTCAAAAATTGTTCAAAAACTCATCGAATGATGAGTCATTCTAAGGGATTGATCTTCTACGTGTCAAAGACGTTCACCGGGAGATGACAAATAAAGTGTTGTCGGTAAAACTTTCACTACTCGATCATGCTTGTTGTGGTGCCATTGTGGATTTGACCCAGATGATATCCTCGCAAATTTCTAATACCTAGACCTTAGATAGAGTTCCTTCAAATGTTTCATGTTGACTATTCATTCTTCCGAAAGTTCATTGGTAGTTTTTGTGCTGAATGTATCCATCAACAATTTGGAGAAAGGAAAAGGCGAGCAATTGATTGAAAGGACGCAAAGTTGTAGGGTTGCAAAGGGACTCTACCATTAGGACCATAGTGATGGAAATATGAACTAAAGCAATGGTAAGAAAGATTAAGAATGGTTTGACAGCATAATCAAAGAGTCCCTCAAAAAAGAGCCATGAATTGGTTTGCCCCAGAGATAATACATAAGCTGCAAGAAGGCAACGGAGAAGAAGTGTTCAAGCAAAGATCACGAGGGGTAGCTTTCGGGAGCTGGAAGAAATTTCTATCCCAGCTGATAATGTAGCCATGCTGTTAAAAACAAAACCCATCTTCAAAATAGTCATTCGTAGAGGGACAAAAATGAAACTCGTTCGTCGAAATTCATTAATTATGGCCAAGGACGGCTTCTTTAGGATAGCGACAAAATTTTGCACAGGTGACTTTTGAGCGAACGGTTTCGTAGGGATCGCTTTCCAGAAATTGAGCCTAACTCATTGGAAATACCCGATATCACAGTCGAAGAAATTATAGTGAAGCAGTTATGAATCTAAAAAAATCAAAGGTTTTAGGCCACATCAGATATGGTATGAGTTTTAGAAAAAAGATGGGAGACATCAGGCTCAAATGGCTCTCGACTTTCATCTCATAGAAGGGAAATCAATGAAGGGAAAGTTACCTTCACAAATGGACACAGGAAATATCTCTCTTCTACTACCTTTCGATCAAGCTGATGTTCTCCACTTCGAATGTCGTGTGTCGTTGAGTGGTATGGGTTGTGTTATGTTGTGTTAT
Organism: Melanostoma mellinum; assembly: GCA_914767635.1. NCBI lineage: Eukaryota > Metazoa > Arthropoda > Insecta > Diptera > Syrphidae > Melanostoma > Melanostoma mellinum. The sequence continues at coordinate 184,238,502 of OU612060.1, forward strand.
GTTGAACAGTGTGAGTTTGTTGCGGGCAAGTCGATAATCAGTAAGAACTTGATGCGGTACCCGTTGTGTTATGGTTAGCATGTCTGCCTGTAAAGCTAGAGTTGAGATATTTCAAGAACTTTATCATCGGCTTAAAGTATAATCAAAACATTTATGAATGGAACTCTACTTCGTTCATATGGAAAATTGAGGCATGTTTGCAGCGGTCGATTCGTTGAACCCAATTTTCGATGACTCGACCGGATATTGAAGTTGAAGCGCTTAAATTTGGGGTCACCGACTACGAAAACAATTTTAATAATTTGCGGACACTGCTCTTTGGTGTATGTTGAGCTTACTGAATTAATTGACATTTTGATGATTACTATAAAAGGGTCCGTTCACAAACCAAATTCAAAGTTGTCAATTCGCTATTGAGGATCCTGATGGAGGTACATCGTGATCCCTTTTGACTTCGGGTTGAATTCGACAGCAATGAGATCTAAATTGAGTGTCCCTCAGATAGTTTACTTGTTTTTTTTATGTGTAATGTTCATAATCCTACAGGTAGCTCTTGACTTTAACACTTGTAGTTATGTGCTCCAAGCCCCTGGGCTCACAACAGAGTTGTCTTCAGCTTACCCGGTGTTTTACTACGATGATGAAGATGGTTGGGTTCTCCTACTTTATTCAGCCATCAATGCGATAAGGGCCTGTAAATTTACAAGTACTTGTAATCCAAATGAATAATGACAAGTGTAAGAACTTTCCGTAATACAAGTCTGGTGATCTTCTACACGTTTAATGGACAAAATAGCACAAGTGGCTTTTGACTTGTAGACTTTTGGCTTTGTGTTACAGGCATCTGGGACCCTGTACTTGTAATACAAGTGAATTATGACAAGTGTGAAAAATTTCTATAGCACAAAAGCTACAAGTTTGGTTCTCTTCTACACGTTTAAAGGACATAACCGCACAAGTGACTTTTGGCTTGTAGCTTTGCGTTACAAGCCCCTGATGCAGGAGTTTGAGTTTAACGACATTTTCACAGGAGAGTTTTTTTTTTTTGTCAGGAGGAAATCTTCAAAAAACACTTGGCAGTATTCGACACCAAGAAGTGTGGGATTTTTACCTCACTAAAAACTCCTTGTAACCAGAACCAATCTATGAACGGTCGACAACAAATTTTTCTTTCTCAATTGCTTTAGGGGAAGCTTACACTTTTAATGCTTCCCATAACCATTAGACCATTAGCTCGTGTGGCTTGGTTCTTCTTAATATCCGAACATTGCCTCTCGTATTTAATAAGGACTCCATTTCAGAGTTGTTATGACTATGCAGTCGCTGATTGTGTGATACAGCATGTATTCTTACAACTTCTGTAACCGTTTCTATTTGTAGGTCACGATGTAAATCGCTATTTCTTATACAAAATGGTGCATTTACTATTCCACGAAGGACTTTGTTTTGGAACTTTTGGATGATTTCAGTATTTGTTTTCTTTGTACAGCCCCATAATTGGATTCCATAGGTCCAAACAGGTCTAAGTACTTGTTTATAAAGCATTATTTTATTTTCGACAGATAAGTCAGAATTTCTACCGAGTAACCAGTACATTTTTCTATATTTCAAGTTGAGCTCTTCCCTTTTCTTTTTGATATGCTCCGTTTTAGCTTTGCATCCAAATTCATCCCAAGGTATTTGGCCGTATCAGCGTAAGGTAAAGCTTACGATGAATATTTGTACGTATCTTAACTTTTTATTTGTAAAGTGGAGATTTAGCTTCATTGAGCTTGAGACGCCATTTTTTGGTCCAATTTCAAACGGTGTCGACGGCATTTTGCAATTCCTCAGCAGCCTTGACGACGCACTTACTGGATGCCAAAATTGCAGTATCATCTGCAAAAGAATAGCCATAATGGTGTTGTTATCCACTGGAATATCCCTTGTATATAGCAAATACAGGGTAGGTCCTAGGACGCTGCCTTGTGGAACACCGGCTTGTATTTTACAAAGCTTTGAATATTCTTGATCATACCATACTCCGAAGAGCCGGTTTGAGATATAAGATTTTAGTACTTCGTAGTACTGCCTGGGTGGGTCCCTTTGCAGTTTGTACTCTAGCCCCTCATGCCATACCTTGTCAAATACTTGACCAACATCTAAAATGAAATCTAATGCTTTTTCAACTGCATCCGTTATTCTATGAACTTGGTCTATCGTGGAATGTTTATTTCTAAATCCAAACTGATGATTTGGGAGTAGATTTCTTTCTTCTATGACTTTGATTAGTCTTTTCAGTAGCAATTTTTCAAATCACAGAAAAGTAAAAAAGTAACCTCAAGTAATTGCACTCAAAATTGACAAGCAAGCACACCATACAAATTGTCATTGTGGAAGGATAGATTAAACTCAAGAGCGTTGTACTTTGTAAAGTGTCCTTAAAATTCATTTAAGGTTCGATGCTTGTGCGTTGCAGCATATTCAAAATGTCCTGGAAACTCACATGAAACGATTCTCATTTAAAGTGAATTCCATTAAGTTCATTCCATGTCTCTAAGCTCTCAGTTCAAATTGCTTTTCGCATTTTTCCAAATATCACGTAAACTCTCTGATAATAATAACACTTCTTGTTCAATGCTCTAGTTGATCGCAAACCTTAAACTTAAACTTAATTCGAACCAATTAGTTTCAACCACTTATAGATACTCACTGCACTCTCTTCTACCAATGTATACTGAGACAACATGCTATTCCGTAGAGACAAGCAAAAACCTTTCACTTAGAATAACAGCCATGAGTTTTTAACAAGGAGGAATGGCCATGTCGTGACTCTTTGCCATTTACTTACTTCGAGTGCGCATCGAACCAAAGCTATCATCATTGTTGTTCCACCTTTCTACTCGTATGTCTGTTATAGATACCTACTCAATAGCTTAAGCGACTGATTTTTTTTTCTTCTATTTTTATACTAAGGCAGGTGTAGACGGGGATGGTAAGTGAAATTGTGTGTTTTTTGATATAGAATCTGCACTTAGAATTTTGTTATTGAATAATTGATTGTTGACAAATGGAAGAGTTTTGCTAAACGATCTGGAATCTATGATTAAGAAAGTCCTAATCAAAATTATGGTAATGGCTGGCTGTTGTGTATTGAACGGGTCATTTAAATGTTAAATCACAGATATAATTACGGTATTTGAGATCATTTTGCGGTTTTCATAGTCAACGTTTACATAGCATTTGTCTAATGTGGAACGTTGTGGAACGTATTGATATGACAACAAAGTTGTTTTAAAACTTATTCAAAATCTTATAGCTTTGAACTTTCGATGTAATTTGGGTGGAGTTTAGTTAACTTTTGAGTTCAACTGTAATTGATATTCCTGCATGACAATTTATGTGACTAAATCTTTTTTTGGCGATAGTAAGCCTTGAGTCGTACACCACATGATGATCAGAAGTGCAGCAGACAAGTGAGACAGCTTTGATTCCTTCGACATCACAATGCTAGCTACGCCGGCGTTCATAAAAAGAAAAGGAAAAGGACTTAAAAGTCTCTATTCACAATAGAACTGGTATGTTACCTGCGTTTGTGAATCAGACATTGATATTCTGCAGCTCTTCAACTTCAATCACTATGGCACTTCGACGGGATCTATTTTTGTCGAAGGTGTTTTAAAATACTAGCTGTAGCACTCATTCCTTAATACCGGGCCACTGTACTACTTGATTCCAACCTTCGCTTTCCAGATATTCTTGGAAAAGCCCGAAGATGCTGTGATATAAGGAGTCTAGGTTACCAGCTCTCACCATGTCTGCGCCGAGAAGTGAAGAAGAGAAAGTGCTGCGCAGTGTGGTTATCTCCTCCGTGGGATACACAGAGTGTTTTATCACTTACACCTAACACGTTACATGATTGGCGAATCAGAAGTGCCCTCTGTGCCAACGCCAAAAGGCTTTCCACAGCCTTTTCTGGTGCGGGATATCAAAATTGTTACAGTTTTCTTATTAACATCGGGAAGCATCAGTTTATCTGTCTGCATCCAATGGAGGCTTGCCATCTACGTCTGTATTCTTGACAGACCCAATTGTTTATTGAAGCCCTCATTTACGATCCCAGCAGACTAAGTGCAGGTCCTGAGGTCCTGAGAAAATTTGTCTGAGATCCTCTCCTTGCAAATCTATCGATTTGGTTTCCAGTTATGTCATGGTACCTTGAAACCCAAACGAGACTCGAAGATTTTTGTCTTCCGATCGGATTCAAAGAGTTCTTCAATTTCAAGATCACTTCGAAATCAGAGGGTTGAGAAGGGCCTTAAGCACAGCTTAGCTGTCGCTGCAGACAAAATATTTCTCCTGTGCCTAATCCTAATGAGGCGTGCAGTCGTATGTCTTCGCCCTCCAAAAAGGCAACATTCTGAAATGATCACATGACAAACTCTGTCCAAATTTTGGAGGGGACCAGTGCTGAGCCGACGGAAAGTTGAGGGTGTATTTTTGACGCAGTTTGGGTATTGATATCATCGTTTCATCATCTCTTTGAAAGGGAAATTGTTCGGAGTGTACATTCCATAATATTGGTATCAAAAGGAGGAAGATTCAGCAGTGCGTTGAGAGTAACCCATGCAGTGCTGGGGAAGCCTCAGTCACACTTTGTTCTTTGAAGTTTTATGAAAGGCAATGGCCATCATTATGTGACAGCTTATTCCATCAAATTACTGACGAATTTGGAGATGATTGGTCTTATTTTAGCCGTGTATTTAGACCAAAGTAGCCTTTTCAGTGAAGGGCCCCATGTCTTGCCAAATGCTCTCTACTTTCCCGGTAGACTGACCGTGCACTAGTAGTTTTCAATTTGACATTTAGCAACCTAGAAAGCTTGTTACCTAGGATTACTTTAAGATGGTTTGACTTTGCTTGAAACGGGAAAGCCTTTAAGTATAAGTTGGGTCAAACCAGTGCATTTTCTACGTCTTGTAAAGACTAAAGAGGACCACTTGATGGATTGAGAGAAAAACACTTTTTAATACCCCATGTGTCTGTCAAGCTTATGTGCCCTGGAACAGACAGCTTAGAGGCTGGATGTGGATCACATACTCAAGAATTGTCCTATCAAAACTGCTAGTAAGGCTCAAACTTCTGGCAAAAGTCTTTGAAGTGCACACGATTTGTTTTACAGATATGCTTAATTTTTCCTTGTTTTCCGTATTCTATTCATTCGGTTCCATTTGTTCCACATTCGCGACTAATAATTAACATGTCGAACTTGTTTGCCGTAATCAATCTATTTCGTTTATTTTGTTATGAAGGCTGGTCATGTGGAACGCAATTCACGAAAAAACAATGGCTTAATATTTGTACTGAAAGCAATCGTATTTGAAATACACTTTTTTTGCATACATACCCTATGTAGAGCATGTGGGACGTAAGTGGGACCTGTGGAATCCAAGTTTGTAAATTTGGAAAAAATAATAACTGCTACCCTACAAGAACCATTTCGTCTTGTATACATTTTTCCTCTCAATATTTTTGTGGAACATGTTTTCGGCGTACCCTCGCGAGCGGACCACTATTCTGAAGCTGTTAACTTGGGGAGCTGTGATCCCTTTGAGATCACGATACTCTTAATTCCAGAAAACTGAAGAAGAAGGAGGTGTTCTAAAATATTTCAGGGACTCATGGGAAGTAAAATAAATAGGAAGGCGCCACAGAGGGAGGAGCCCCAGGGCCTAGCGTATTTCTCACAACCATTGCCTTGTGAGGGAATGGAGGGGACCTACGGCTTATTGAGAAAGCGCTGTTCATGACAACGAATTTACTAACGGAGAACTCGCCAATTCGTCTACACTTTTCTTCTGTTGGGACTCGAACCATGAACTTCTGAGTTGACAGGCAGGCATCCTAAATGACACCAAACGTACGAATTTAAGGGAAGTTAAAGCTCCAAATAACATACAAGACCATCGTGTTTGACTCTAAGGCTTCAGATACTTACTCAAGTGTAGATTCGCCCTAAAGACTACTCCAACCTTTTAACACAAAATGATTCGTTCCAGTTTCTATCATCAAAAATAGCCAATGTTGAAATTTGAAGTGAAAAGTTACTCAAAATATTCCACGACTTGCCAAAAAAGAGAAAAACGTCGCCCTTAAACTCTTCCAGTGACCTTAATTCATTGAATTGAAGTCCTGACCGTGACCAGCTCTTTTCATCCGATGGCTTTTCACATTCCCATTGAAAAATCTCATGAGACAAACCCTTACGCCAATGAACGAATTTATTGAATTCATTGGGGCGCCCAACTCGGTATCTCTGTTGGCAATCTTTATCTTTTGGTCACACTTACCTCGTGTGTGTTTGGTCGTCCTGTTCCCTCGTTTCTCCTTTTTTTTTTGTTCGTAAGTCTGCCAGTGGCGATATGGCGTTAGGCAACATACTTTCCCAATCGCAATTCCCCAAATAGAATTTATTTGGGATTTTTGTATTTGTGTGTGAGTGCAATCTTTGAAAGTGCATCAAATGCTTAATCACTTTCCTTAAAGATACCATACCAAGAACTAATTGAATTCGACACACTCATTGTGAGGTTAAGGGTTCAGGCTAAGGAGAGGAAAACGCCATTGCAACGTATACAAAAAAGACCGGGAATGTTGTTCGTTGTGACTAGTGGGTAATTAAATTTCCGTGCAGAACGTACATAAAATAAATTCTCAATTGCATTGGATAGCGGAATGGTGGTTAAAAGTGTTTACAATGTTGAATGGGCGAGAAAATTTGAATGAAAAGGGTGGGGGTGGTGGGGGTGGTGGAGGAAGTTGAACACAACAAAACCAACGGAAAATAACAAACTGAAACCATAATTATGCCGCGGCACGAATAACGAATTCCCTTGGACTGCACATTTTTATTGGAACAAAATTTTTCCTTGGGAATAATTTTTGTTGTGCTGTTGTTGTTGTTGTTGTTGTACTGTAGTGCATGGCTTTCGGACGATGGAATAGGCTCGGTGGTATGTTTCGATGGGCTCAAGTTGAAGGAGTAATTCGAGTAAATTGTGGGAAATTCAACAATTGATCAACGAACAGGAGGGGGAGAAGAAGTTCATTGTAAAGTGTGGTGGTTTTTTTTTGCTGGTTTTATTGTTGTTGTTGTTGTTGTCGGTTATGATGGGAATTCAATTATTGTTATGTGCTGTGCGTATCGAATGGCGGAGAGTCAATTAGAGGCAAACTGTAGATGTTTGGTTTAATCATTTCGTATTTTTGTGGGCGCTCGCTATGGTGTAAGTTTGAGCTTTATGTGGACGATAAGAGTTTTTCGTTGGCCCCAATTAGTCCATGGGAGTCGCTTACGTTTTATTGTGACTTCTTGCTCAGTTTTTGAATGGAATTCGTAATCTCATTGTTGGCAACATTGTAGGTTCCTTATGTTGATGATGCCCTGTTTTGGAACGGATGTGCTTCCTGGGAAGACTTGCTAAGGTATCGTTAGGGCTGTAAGATGTTCATTAAAGGAAGAAAAATACAGAAGTATTAAGTCAATGTGATTTCGAAGGGATGACAGCTCTTTCACTTACTGCTTCACACTAGTGATAGCCTGGGATCCGCTGCAGACATGGAAAATTACATTAGTGCGGAGATCAAACGGAGAATCACTCTTTCCAATTGCTGTTTCTTTGGGTTAAGAAGGCAATGGAGACACAAAACCTTTTTAGAAATGCCAGAGTGTCTTTTTATGAGACAAAGAAGTCTATAGTTACACCTAAGCTGTGCTTAAGGCCCTAATCAATCCTCTATACCCACTTCGAAAGTGAAAGCCCTCGGGAGACTTCATTCTTTGAGTCACGTTTGGGTTCCAGGCAATAATGCGTGCCTCAAATTCCTCCTTTCCAAAATTCCTCTTTTGAGAATTTCAGGGCGCCGCCGCTGGTATTAACGCGAGCCATCTGCTTTATAACGAGAAAACTCAGGAATGCTGAAGGTGCTTTGCAGCGAGCGTCTCGTCACCCAGAATGATGGTACCGACACTACGCAGTGGAAAGTTCACTCTCACAGGGAAGCAAAGAATCGGGATGGTGAAGACCGTTCCTACCTTGTTGCGGGAGTGGGTCAAGCTTCTGTGGCGATCATCAAAGCGACTCCCGTTTGCACACTTAGTTATACAGTACACAATTGTCACTTCTGTCACTTAAAGGTCTCTTATTTTGATCATCCTCTAAAAGACCGAAAACATCTGGACCCTACCCTTACTTGACAAAAAAGCCTCTTCCAAATTTTTCGATTTGGTATTCGTGACGACCGTCCAGAGCAACGATCTACCCCGAGGAGCTAAGCTTTTTACCTTTTAACCTCAAGCATATTAGACGGTCGAAGTCTGGACACCTCTCTCTTTCCTGCCGACTGGATCATCCTCATGAGCCTCTAGCCATGAGGGTGCAACAGTGGTCTACAAGGGAAAAGAAAGGGAACGAGGTTATTTCGTCACAAGTGGCTGATGCCCTCCAAGTAATACGAATTCTCGAGTTCCTCAAAATAAACAAGTGCTGCCTTATCTTTTCTTTCGAAACAAACCGCTTAACTCCAAGTCATTGCTTCATATTTAGAAATAATCGCAGGAGGCTTAATGTGAGGAATATTCTAGGTACGGAAGAAGTTCGTAGCCTTGATCATGCAATTTCATCATAACGACTTTTGAACTTTTGGGCCGTTGTATTTTTTAAACAGAAGCGGTCATTTTTGCTTCAAATCGACTAAGAATCGATCCAGCTTACCTACCTACTTAGGTGGGCATTACAGTTGAGGCTGAACCAGGGCCTCAACCAACAACTTTTCTATAACGACTTTGATTTTGGGCGAGCTCTCTCAAGTTTTGCACTCTAAATCGGAATCGATCCAGCTGATCTGCGTAATATGCTTCAGCGATCTCGTTTGACCAGTTTTGAGTTAATTGATGTTCATGTATAGCATTCCAAAAAACTGTTACCATGACTTTGTTTGCTAAACAACCCGCCTTAGCATTCGTCGACTTCGATTTACTATGAGAAGTTCATTGTTTTGACTTTTCCTTGGAATCAAGTGGTGCTCGCGGCGTTAACGTTAGTATATCTGCTTGTGCCGTTGGAGTTCGAGGTTCAAGTCAAAGAAACATCCAATTGCTTTTTCACGAGTTTTGGCTTTTTGCAATGGCAAGCGGGTCTACCTGTTTCGTGGGAATTTCAAGGTTCGATGTTCAAGGAAAATAATGCTTTATACAAGTATCGCCTTTCGCGACGGATCTCCCTTTTCTCCGATAGTAATCGCAATCCATGAAAATCACTTTCTTTGTGAACCTTTCGAAATCGGCAAAAAATTGTAGGTACCTTCCATTCCACAACAGAGAATGATTGAGAGAAATTTGATAGGCCTCGTTGCTCCACCCTGTTTCCTTACTCGTTTTAATGCCATTTGCGAGATGTTACCAATCTACAAAAGGCACTGCCATGAAAAGCCACTTTACACTTACCTGTTCGAGATTGGCAAACATTTGTAGATCCCCTCCGTTCCTCAATATGGAGTGGTTGAGAGAAAGTTGCAAGGCTCCCTACCACCTGTCTTATATACATATCTGGTTTCTAGTGTGTTGAGCTAAATTTCTTAAGTATTCACCTCAATTAGGTGACCAAAACGTTCGGCGTAACTTGTGCTCAGACGACTGCATGAATCGTCAAAATCGATGGTTCCCAATAAAGGTCTTTATGTGATAGTTTTTCTTCCAAAAAGTATTTGTGCAATGCGAAGACGAAATCATCGTTCTGCAATTTCACCTCCTAGTCGTTTGTTAAAAACACCTGCCACAACAAAACTATCTGACGTAGAAGTCCAAAAACTTGGGTGCGTTTCTTTGAAAAATGATTCTTGACAAACAAAATGAGAAAATTCAGAGTCAAGACACAATTTGTGTGAACTTCTAGGGAGTTTTTGAACTACCCTCGCACAATCAACATCATCATTTCCAGAGACAGACTATCGTCGATCGTCCTGCAATTTAACAAAATAATCAAAACTTCTCCCAATTAGAGAAACGTCCTTCCAAAAACCTAACCCCAGCCCTGCTTTATACGAACAGGCGTAACTGCTTCGGAGGAGGATTACAAAATATCTCGTTTCCTTTTTTCGTACCAAGTTATCAATCACTTCAAAATCACTTGGAGTGACATCCTTTATCTCTAATCTTCTATCTGACAGCCTGTCTGTTTTTCCTAAGACAACCGAATGTTGCGAAAACTGCGTTTGCCAAGATGGACCAGCTCTCGACACTATACAATAGCAACCCTTAACAGTGTCATAAGCAAATGCCATAGTTGACCCAGAAAAAATATGAAACGACTGTTAACAAACCCCAAAGGTTAATAGAAGCCAACCCAGAACACAAAAACCACAATGGCCAACATTAAAGAAGACGAAAAAAAAAAAAATTGAATGATATCCACATCCAAAGCCATCTTCTCTCCGACAATAAATCCGAAATCCCTGCCAAGGATAACGAGTGATGATGAAAAGCCGAAAATAAAACTAAATCAACTTTTGCTCCAACGAATCAATGGACTCCGAGACTCTGTGCTTCGTAGCAAAATGAAGGATTTCTAACTAAGGCCACATATGCGAAAGGATACATAATTTCATTGCCATGGTAAGGCTGTTTGTCCTCCTTCCATTAACCGAAGGCAAACTTTTTGGTGGGCTTGTTCGACTCTAAATGTATCTAAGAGAGGCGTATAAATTCAATGGCGCCTTCAGGGACCACCCCACACGATACACTCGATTTGATTCGGTTAAATAAATGCCCCCATTGGTCTTGTCCTCTGCCTCAGTCGACAAGTGCGTAAATAATACCCCCATCGGGATTAAATTACACACTCACCAAACGAGGAGCTTTATCGCCGCTAAAATCAACACAATGAAATAAAAAATAATTAATTTGAAGCTGCTGGAAAGTAGCACATAACTCAACCTCAACCTCCTCCTACCCAGGAAGCGTGTGGCAACACGACCAGCAGCAGCGTATACCTCGAACATCTGGACATGGACACAAACGAACCTATTAGTCTACTTGCATTGTTTGCCACTGATCAATTTTAAAATTTAATCAATTAGCACTCAGTTAAACAGTTAAATAGTAAAATGGTGTGCATTGGTGAAAGTAATTTAGCCTTTGCGTATTTAATTGAATCGGGAGAGATAGGCCCCCAACCAGCAGCATACGGTGGCGGTGGTGGTCGTGGTCATAAAATAAATAAAATAAAGCAATTTAATTATGGCGACGCATCTGTCAACTGTCAGTTTGTTGACAGCTGCCGCGCTGGTGCTGCTTTTGTATTTATGCTAGGCTTCCTTTTTAAATTGATCATTGTTTAATTTGTTTGTATTTTTTGGATTATTGATTTATTTTCCTCTTCTTTTTTTCTGCACTCTTTGATTCATTTCGTACACGAAGGACAATCATAAAATAAAAAGAAAACATTTAATTGCTTTCACGTGTTGTTGGCAATAATAATGATGGCCGATTATCTCCACAATGACAAAGCTCCTTTGGCATCACTCATGTCAAATATTTTGAGTTTAATTGGACACTTTCAAGAGACAAACGGGGAAAGTTAATGCGTTCGATTCGATATAAAAACAAACAAATGTCAAATAAAATGTTGTGAAGTGTGTGTGTGTGTTGTCACTGCGGGGATTGTCATTTTAAGATTAGTTGACATGTGTCAATGGATGTCAAGACAAAATTGATGGCAATCTTGAAATGATGGAAATGAAGAAAGAAAAGAAAAAATAAGCAAAGAAGTGAAGGACAGCTCTTGAAACACTCCACGATTTTCCGTAAAACATGAAGAAGGTACTCACGCCAGACAATTGATGGTCAACAATATCAGATGTACACTTGTTTGAAGTTTTGTAATTGAGAAAATGCATTGGTATTTAACTTGATATACAAGATGGCAGAGGAATAAGGAAATATTTGGATAGAAAAAGACTACAATCGTGTAATTCGACTGAGAGTTCGCTCAAACCGTTTTTAAAATGAAAAGCCTTCGAAAAGGGCTTCGACCTCGAACAATGTTTTCATACATTAAAGACATCGTGGATTGTAGGCTGCACGATGACGTAGGCGTAACTGGAAGAAAATATGAGTCGTTAGATAATGATGGTTTGGACATTTAGAGCAAATGAACACCAACGCTCCTGATCGACTTCTTTTAAGGAACGCCTTGAGGTGTAGAGCGATGTTTAAGCAAAAATGGCAGCTTTTAGCTAAAAAAATACCCCGGCAGAAAAAATCGCAAGTTGTTATGATAAATTTGCATGATTAAGGCTACGAACTTCTTCCGTACCCAGAATATTCCTCAGATTAAGCCTCCTGCGACTATTTCCAAATATGAAGAAATAGTTTGGAGTCAAGAGATTTGTTTCGAACGAAGAGGTCATCGCTGCATAAAATAGGGTGGCGCAACAGAGCGAGGAGCCTCTGGGCCTAGCGCATTTCTCACAACCATGCCTTGTAAGGGAATGGAGGGGACCTACAATTTTTCGCCGGTTCCGAACAGCTAATTGAGAATGCGCTTTTCATGGCAATGAGTTTACTAACGGAGGACTTGCCAATTCCTCGCGAAAGGCGATACCCGTGGAAAAACATTTTTGCTTTTGCCTCTGCTGAGATTCGAACCTCGAACCTCTGGGTTGGCAGGTGGACATGCTAACCATCACGCCACGGGTACCACCATCATCGTCATCGCTGCAGCAGACGTTTATTTTGAGGAGCTCGAGAATTCGTATTATGCTTGGAGGGCATCAGCCACATGTGACGAAATAACTTCGTCCCACTTTTCCCTTGTAGACCACTGTTGCAACCTCATGGCTAGAGGCTCATGCGGATGATCCGGTTGGCAGGAAAGAGAAGGATGTTCAGACTACGACCCCCTGGCTTGAGGGTAAGAGGTAAAAGGCTCAGCTCCTCTGGGTGGGTACTTGAGATCGTGGCTCTGGACAATCGCCACGAATTCCAAAATCAAAACTCATATAAAAATGTAAAAATGATGTCTGAAAAATTTGGAGGATGCTTGTTTGTCCAACAGGAGTAGGGTTAAGATGTTTTTGGCCTTTCAGCTATGGTTAAACTAAGAGACCTTTAAGTTAAAGAAAAGCCTCATAAAATTTTTCATTAAGAGTTGTATGAGCTTACTCATCGTCTAAAATTTATCTATTGGAGCGGCAGTTAGGTTTCAACATCTTAGAATTAATTTACAACTACTGAAAACCTTGTAACGGTTGGTGGGATGAGTTAAAGAAGATGCAACTTTAAATAAACGGATCTTAGGTATTGATAATTGATATCATCCCTTGCAATGATACGGAAATGACTTTTTCTAGAATCAAAGACGAAATTGATGCTCGTAGGTAAAGCCTTATGAGTGAAGGGGTTGAGCTTGGAAGACTGTTTCCTTTTCAATATTGTAAGATTCTTCAAGTGTTTACAATCCCCACCAGCCGACGTGAAGCAGTTGAGTGTGAGACCTGTGATTCCTTCGAGATCACGATGCTTGTAGCGTTGAAAAAGCAGAAGTAGAACTTACGTATTTTAAAAAGAACTTCAACTCAGACTTGGGATGAGTTTGAGGTCTCCTTTGGTAGTGAATAATCAGTGAGGTGAGTTTGAAAAAAAGGTTTCCCTAAGGGCGACAACCGTCTGAACGATTGTTTTTTAATAATCTTTTTTATAGAAAATTTGAGGAATGAATTGAAGCTAGGAAAAGTATATACATTGTCGGCCTAAGGTATCTGTAAAATTTTTTCAAGAAGAGGCTTGTTGAGCCTTAATATACTTGTTTGATGTTGTGGTCACTGATAACTTGATTAAAATAAGTGGGATAATTTAGAAGAGTTTGAATAACACTAGTTTTTGCTATGTAGGCTTATGATAGTGTTTGGGATATGTTTGGAAACACTGAATGATACCAATTTTTGGAAGTTTGTGGGATGAGTTTGAAAATTTTGAATAAATTCACGAGGAGGAAGAAGAGACAATCCTACATCTCCGTTGCTCATGGTCTGCGCTTGCTAACAGACAGAAAACTCACCTAGGTAATTACTTTTTCGACGACACCAGTGATTTAGCTAATAAGGATCCCTAAAAGTCTCTCCCTTTACGTACGAAGTTCTGCGCGGTTTGACTAACTGGTAATCAACTCGTTTGTCCTGATTCGGTTAGAGGATGATTCAACTCCCAAGTCCCTTAGGTAGGGACCAGAGGGTGATCAACCTTCTGGTCTGAGTGGTATCACAATGACAATCACCCTCTGTGGTCTAAGTGTGTCGGTCTCCGTATACTGACCGCCACATCTAACCTAACCCATCTAGGTTTGACGTGTTTGAAAAGTTATAAAGTTATAAGTTACTTGTTTTGCATTATGTTCTGATTGTAGTGAAAATCGACCTGTTTGAAAGACCACAGTCATCTGTCCAACGCACATGCCTGTTAATGGTTGACATTAAAGAGAATGAGTGTTGAAAATATGTTTCTTAGCTTCAAATAGGTTATTGAATTTCTTTCTTGCTTGAAACCGCAATGAACAAGACGGTTTTGCGTTACTACACACTGTGAAAAGCCGGAGGGATGAGTTTATAAATCTCGGTTTAGTAATTTGAAGACTGAACAAAGTTGAATAATTGATTTGATTCTTCTACCAGCCACGCTAGCAAACTCTAAACATCTTTCTAGTCGTAGTTTATTTATGCACCTGTGTGGGATGAGTTTAAAGACACTGATTTGGAACTAGTGAATCAGTGATATTTACTGATTTCTCAGAAAGTTTTTGAAAAACCCGTAGAAAAGGCTCCAATTAATGCAGTCCTTGTTTTATCAACGTTTTGATTCTTCTCCAAGCAACATGGAAAAACTCTAATGATCATTCTAGTCCTCGTTCAACTATATACCTAAGTGGGATGACTTTCCAGTCATTGCTTTGGTGCCAGTTAAGTTCGGTTTAGTATTATAAAGAAATAAGTAACTTTTAATCATTGATTTGATTCTTCTTTAAACAACGTTTTTGAAATCCTTTAGCTACCTTTTATTTGCATACCTAAGTGGGATGAGTTTAAAATCAATGTTTTGACTCCAGGGATGCATGAAAACCGTACAATGTGTTCGAATCAAAGAAGCTAAGAGCCTTCAAGTCATCACCGTTTTACTATTTACCCAAGTGGGATGAGTTTAAAATCGATGTTTTGATTCCAGGGAAGCAGTGATCTTATATTCTTTTTCGAAGAGATGCTTGAAAACCGTACAATGAGTTCGAATCAAATAAGCTAAGATCCTTCCAGTCATCACCGTTTCACTATTTACCCAAGTGGGATGAGTTCAAAATCGATATTTTGACTCCAGGGACGCAGTGATCTTATATTCTTTAAACTGTGAAATAAGTTCAAATCAAAGAAGCTAAGATCCTTCCAGTCATCACCGTTTAACTATCAACCCAAGTGGGATGAGTTTAAAATCAATGTTTTGGCACGAGAGAAGCAGTGATTTTCAATTCTTTTTCGAAGAGATAGTTAAAAACCATGAAATGAGTTCGAATCAAAGCTCTTAAGATCCTTTTAGTCATCATCGTTAAACGATTTACCTAAGTGGGATGAGTTTAAAGTCATTGCTTTGGTACCAGTGAAATAGTAAGTTTATGTTATTTTCGAAAGGGTTTTTAAACAACAATCCTTAGAAAAACGCCTGGTTGTCATTGCCATTGTATGAATATGCCTAGAGTAAACAGTTCTAGTGAGCGGTATGAGTTAAAATATGGTCATTGGTAACCTTTTCTTATCCACCTCATATAAAAATGAATAGCTATGGAATGAAGGATATCCTTTAATTCATTAATTATTTCATCGGCTGGCACAACAAAGCTTGTCGACCCTCGAGATTTCATTTCATTTCAGAGGCTTACTATTATTTTGCCCATTTTGAACAACTAAGAGAGAAAGCGCTTTCCATGACAGTAGAGTTGCCCTCGAAGGACTTGTCAATTCCTTGCGGAAGATGATACCTGTGATAAAATGTGGCGTGCTTTTAAGATTCGAACCTCGAACTCCTGATAAGCAGTCATACTAACCATTACACCACAGGATCCACCTCTCCTTAACCTCAATTCAAAAAAATAACAGCCACGTAGACCGACCGTTCATTATACACTACCTACCCTCCTATGGCATCCTTATGGCATCCTTTAAAGGTTTGAACAGTTTTCCTCTCATAACAAACACAATCATTTTCCGATCGTTATCTAAATGTGATTGAAGTCTTAACTTTTGCTGTTAAGTCGAATGTGACTTTCCAAAATTAATATCTTGCAGATGATTGCTTTAGTGTGGTTTGTGGTTTTGTGGCTTTGATCGATGTGCACAAACCCGAAAATTCTTATTTCACTTATCAAACAAGTAGATATAGATAGAGTGAGTGAGAGAGAATCAATATTATTCCATGAAGTGAATTGATATCCGCATGGAATGCGGTTGACGTTCTCAGCATGAAGAGCATCCACGAAAACATATCTTACATTTTCATATGGCAGACCATCAACAAGCAACCCAGGTAACCAAATATTTTCCGTATCTAATATTCCTTTCATCGATTTTTGAGAAACGTTGAATATTTAGGTTGAGCGCATGCCACTTGCATGCTCATCACTGAGTAAGTAAAGTCAATTTAGTAAACGAATTCCATAGGTTTTGCGAGTGTAGAGCATAAAGGCGCATCCGAACAAAAAACGAGATCTGCACGATGATAAAGGGAAACTGCATGAACGACTCGAAATGTCAATTAAATTTAATTGAGATTTTGTTGCAACAAGCATCACTCCTATAGTGCAGTTTAGAGTTGAATCATCCGATTCCAAAATATGAACAAATGTGATTAAAAGCCTTTTGTCCAGCCACTCACCGGAACGACCACTTCATCATTCAAGTATATTGAACTCCATATTGTTGTGTATCAACAACACAACACATATACAAACACACAACCCCCTAGTTTATCATGTCTGAGTGCTTGTGATTGATTGACGTCCTTAAGATGATAATATTCAAGAGGAAATTAGGTTATTTACTGTAATACTTCTATGCTGGCGTGATAAGCAAGTCAGTTTTCTGATTAATATCAAGGTTCTTGAACTGAACCTTTTGTATGATCTCCGCCGACTTCGCCACACCGCCTACGCCACTATTATGCCTTGACAAATGGATGTGTGTGTGTCAACTTAGTCTTTATTCCAGCTTTGAGGTATTAATATGATATTTTTGTGTGTGAAGGGCCAAATACTCAACCCAGATAAGAAATGAAGAATCATCGTGTGGGAAAATTCGTGTGTGTGTGCCTTGGATTCTTTCAAGGATTGAATGGACCAACAAAGTTTGTTCTCTTTTTTTACCAGGGTTTTTCTTCGTGAGGGCACATCATAATCACCGAAATGTGTGGTGCGCCCAGGGCTAATGATGATGTTGGATTGGAATATGCTTTCGTTTGGAACTTGGCATGTAGGTTCGTGATGCACTGAATGATAGATTTGGTTAGGCATTCAGAGGCATAGATTTTCATTTGCAAATTGCTTAATGGCGAAGCGGTGTTGGTAAAAAGTATTGAGCGCTGTTAGTAACTAGACCAAAGTGCAAAGAACATCCTGTATTTTCGTAACTGGTGCAATGAAAACTGCACCATCCGCGAGCTAAGAAGTAATTCTCAATCTCACACCCCTTGATTTCTATGTACAAGAATCGGCAGCAAACAGCGCACTTAGACTAAATCAGTGTTAAGTCTGGAAAACCAGTCAAACAGGAAATGCACAGAGTTTATCATGATGCGCAGACAACAATATCTGCAAGGACTACAAACCTCCATAGCTGGACTCTTACAAATCCTTCTCAACCAGCTTCTCCAATAGACAGGATTGGGAGAATGAAAATCCTCATACCAACGAGACGTCTATATGAATTTATATGGAAGTTGGAACAGGTCCAGGTTTCTTTTCAGAAAGCCTGAACCTGGCCAATTCATTCAAACTTCCAAATCACTGCAGTGTCTTCCAAGCCGAGATCTTGGCAGTTACAAACGCTCCAAAACTGGTGTCCATGATGGCGCTTTCAGATGCTGATGTCACTTTTTTCATTGATAGCCAAGCAGCGATAAAAGATTTCTGCCGCACTCGTGTCAAATCAAAGCCTGTTTCTTGCTGTCGCGAAGAGCTAAGGACTTTTGGCACACAACATAATGTTGGACTCTGCTGGGTTCCAGGTTACAGTGGTATACCGGGAAACGTTAAAGCGGACGAATTAGCGAGAAAGGGTTCGGCACTTGACCCTTCTCCCATTGATCTATTTTACATTAAACAGGTCATTGGTAACAAAATAATACGAAAATCCAATGAAAGACGGGAACGCCTATAATCCTGTGTCACTTCCAGGAAACTATGACCAAAATGCGATAAGAACGAATCTGAAGGGCTACCATCTATGAATAGGCTTATCAGTATCATAACTGGACACAACCTACTAGGTTACCACAAAAAGAAAATGGGTCTTTGCACCGATGACTTGTGCAGAGAATGCAATGAAGAAGATGAACTTGAGGATACCACTCACTGCCTTTGTCACTGACCAACAATCGGCCACACCAGGAAAAAATGTGTGGACAATTACCTCTTCAACGAAGACAAAAGCATTTTCAGACACTCCAAGAAACAGCCTGTTGAACTTTATTAATGCCACGAAATGGTTAAAAATTGACCAAACATAAACTCATAGGTTTTAAGGACGTAACAATTCTTCAGGGTATCACAATGGATCTTGATTGATCTAAGTTTGGCAAGTAACAAGATCAACCGTCAGCATATTCTATCTTACCTAACCTAGTGACTTGGTAGAGACTCGCTTATCTGCATGCTGTATTCATTTGTTACTTGTTCTGTGTAGTTTCTGTCTTACAAGTCTGTCTCCTGTGGGTTATCAGTCGATGGCCTTTGTCACCAGTGCTGCAAACTCTCTTAGATCGTAGACTTGTCAAAAAAAAAAAAAAAAATTCGGGCTTTCCCGTTCTGTTGCGCCTCTGTATTTATTTTATCTACTTATTAAGAAGATGCAGTGGCACTTTTTGAATTTCTGTACATTGTAAATGAATGTGGAGAATTGAGTTGAGTAAAGCATTCCACATGGGGGTGGAGCGGCTAAATTGCGAATCTCTGTACTTAACTGTACGACCGAAGTTGAGCTGAAGAGAGAACTGATACTCATTCCCAGCGAGGCGTGTAATGCATCTAAATTGTTTCTGGGCTGGAATGCAAGTGGCTATTTCACTAGAGCACTATCTGTAAAAATAGCGCCGCTAAAGAGAGAGATATGAAACGTTGCAAAGATGTTGCAGAAAACCAATTGAACAGTCACCTATCAATTTTAATGCTCTATTTGAATTATACTCTAATTTGGGTTAGGACGTATATAGACTTTACACATAGTACTCGTAGATAGATCAGAGGGGGTGCCAATTTTCCTAGATCGTTTTCAGAAGCCTAAGCATTTTGCAGCATTTTTGGTGACTACAAATGTGTGGTCATTCCTACGAAGATCCTCAATTGCACACATACCAAGTATGTACTTTTGAAGACTCTCTAAACAGGAGCGTCAATGCGCTCAAGATGTCCAAGTTATCGTCGCATCGCGTCGTAGGATATTTTAGCTTAGCTCATTATATGAAAATTAGAGACTCTTTAAGTAACGAACTTGGACTGGTTAAGTGAAGTGTGAGAGCTTTGATCCATTGACAAATAAATCAGGTAGCACAACATATCTTGGGAGAACCCCAAAACCCAATGCCTTTCTTGCAACCATTTCTTGATGAGAAAAATGAGGCACCTGCACATTTTATGCTGTTTCCGAACGGCTAAGTAAAATAGCGTCATCTCAATGTAATTCCTCTATTCGGACTTGGCGAAACCTGGAAAAACAATCGGATCTTTCTGCGATTCGAACCCCGGACTTTCACGTAACAGAAAGACAAGGAATTGTCTTGCCACAGTTCCAACGATTGGCTGCAGAATATATATTCTTTGTATTGAATATCCGCTGGGCTCATTGTGGCTGGTATTGCCCTCTGGCTGCAAATCATCTCATAGCTATGGATAGCTTAAGACTCGCATTTCCTGTTCGATTAACTGCTGATAAAAATAAAGTGTCGCAACAGAGCGAGGAACCCTAGGGCCTATCTCATTTCTCACAACCATGCCTTTTAGGGGAATGGAGGGGACCTATATTTTCTGCCGATTCAGAACGGCTATTCGAGAAAGTGCTTTCCATGGCAATGAATCTACTAACGGAGGACTTGCCAATTCTTCGCGAAAGGGAGTACCGGTGGAAAACATTCTGGCTGTCTTTGTATTCGAACCAAAAACCTTCCCGTTGACAGCAGACATGCTAACCATAACGCTACGGGTACCACTAAATTGTTTATCCGGTCTAGTTTCTTATGTTACAGGCCCCAGCCACTGTAGCCTAAGTCCCAAGGAGAGCTTTTCGATCGTAGATTTCTTAGGTCCTCTCGTGCGACCTGCAAATTTAGATTTAGTTCCACAACTTTTTGTAAGTACCAACCAAACTTGGCAAATATACCAAGGACTTGTAAATCAAACTTACAAGTACTTGTAATACAAGTGAACTATGGCAAGTGTCGAAAATTTAATTTAATTTAAAACTGCTTACTCTTATTTAATTATAATAATCCTTCAAGTGACTCGTAAGCTTGTAGACTTGTAGCTTTGTGTTGCATACCCCCAACGTAATCATTGTATGGATCAACTTGTTTCTGTGACAAAATGTCGATGAACAATAGACGAATCCATTTTATCTCAAAACGAAAGTAATTGTTTCTTAAACGAGAACCTTGTAAGTGAAATCACAAAGCACACAAGACTTAGTCACTTTGAATTGTAAGAAGCCATTTGCTTTGCATTTCCAGTAAAAAGGAGCAGCTCCTTCCCAAATTTCACGATAAAATGTGAATAAAAGCACTCACATGGCAAAACTTCTTCAAAAACATCAAAGTTCAACTTGTTCTTCACTTGCAAACGAAAACGTGACACCACACTTCGCTCTACCTTCAAAAACACTCCCAAATGTTGATACAAAAAAGAAGAAGAAGAAACGTCACATCTTTTTGTACTTTAAAGATGTTGGAGCAACATTTATTCACTCTTAATCCTGCTGTCTCGATGCACAAATCTCACAATAAGCTGCATCCAAAACTCCAACCTACAACTCCTTCTTTTCATCCAATGAAAGAGCTGTAATTTGTACCAACGAAACGGTCCTTGTTTGGTTTTTATTTTTCTTCTTCTTTTTTTCTTTTTTGGTCTTCTTCCCTTAAGGATTTCCGATCCTTTAGTTTGAACCAGGGATAAACATTAATCATGAAGAACTCCGACTTTGACTATCCGCAGCAACTTACTTCTTCGCTAGCTAACATTTGAACAAATTTCAATCCAAAAGCCGCTGTACCACACTCTACAAAAAAAAAAGGGTGGAAGAAGGAACCGCGCCAACACCCACCCTCGCATCCACAAGGACTTTTAGTCGCTCGCTCGTGTTTTATTCTTCCTCGTTTGTATATTTTGTTGTTATCGTTCTTGTTATAGGGAATGAAGGAATGGGGAGGACTTACATCAGCTCTAATATTATGCTTTGTACTTGATGTAGTGTAGTGTAAAAACTCTGTTAACTGATCTCTATTTTAACCTTTTTTTGTGGTCTTTTTTATGGATGAGTGGGTAAATAAAAGTAAGTTCGACATCGGCAACGACCTCCGCATGAGGATAAAAAATGGAAACATACCCCAAAACAAATATACAAAAAGCTTAACGGGTATCCTTTATTTCCTCGCCCAATCTTCCCTTGGCCCACAAGATCTGAAAACACTTAGACAATTTATATCAATAAAAAGTTCAAGCCACAAAAAAAAGGAAACAGTTTCAAAGTTGGGTAATGGTGCAATGAACAAAATGTAGTGAAGGTACAATTTACAGTCGTCTGCTTTGTGTTCAAAAAGAGTGTAGGGTAGGCATTAAATAGCTTGTAAATAAAGTTGTACCCGAGAATTCCCAATACATAATCGTTTCTTTTTTTTTATTTGCAGATTGACGTAAAAAAAAGGAAGTGAACGTGAACGTGTTAGTCTTTAATTTTGTAAAAAGAAAGAAGAAAAAAAAAAACAACCAAAAAAAAAAGGATAACTTGCAGCCCGCATATCAAATTGGACTTGCACACTGCCATTTGTATTTAAATTTATTTCGCACATCAATCGGAATTGTTCACATGTAAGTGTTTGATTGTATTAGATTAGATCCTTTTTTCTGTTGCTGTTGTTGTATTTTCTCCGTTCCTCGTTATTGTCGTTTGAATGCAAATAAGAATTATTTGAGTAAATAAAGCGATGGGATTCTATTGGAATTTCTAACCAATTTGATTGATTCGCAGACGTTTGCTTTAAGTAACGAATTAAGGAGAATCTTTGAGCAGCTCCGTTCGATTCCGAATTGAATATGCCTAGCACGTATCATGGCAGATACGAGGAGATGATAATTTGTATTGAAGCTCTATAAATGGAAATCGAATAAAAAAATATATATTCGAAAGCTATGTTGCCGAACCAGAAGCTAAAAAGGCATCGGGTATATTTGCTTGAGAGGTTTTATTTCCTTTAATCTATTTCTTGTATTTTTTTTTTTATGGGAAATATTAAGGCCACTTAGTTTTTATCGCTTCACACAGGATACCTACATTAACTTCGTGAAAAGCGGGGTTTTGAAAACATGACCGAGGAAGTAAAGTGTGTTTTGGATGGCGAATTCAGGAGGAGAAATGAATTCTTGGTTGAATATTTGAGGTTGAGATCGATGGTTAATTGTTGGACATTTGGTGCCTGTGCTTACGGCGTCTTTCCCGCTTTTTGGAATCATACTGTGATTTTCCAATGGCGTGTGCGCCCAACAGGCGGATCACTAGTGGTTGAGAGTTGGGATTCCCTTCAGACCTCATTGCTCGTGGACCCGTAAAAAACGAAGACGAAAGATGTTGCCTTTGAATTGTAGACCGTGTATTTGAGCGGAACGAACCAATTGATGTGAATTCTCACAAAAAACTTGACGATACAAAAGTAAGGAAGAATGAACAAAAGAAACTGGCATATGAATGGGAAAACAATATCAAACAGTGCTGGGAAGTACCTTAACCAACTTTAACCGATCATGTTCAGACTTTTTTTGATACTTTTTTGGTGAACTGCAAGCTGTGTACTCCAAAGAGACCTTAAGAAACGAGCGGGTAGATGGGCAAATATGACAATGAAACACTTCTTCTTTCTTTGACATTTGTTTTGAAGTCAGAGTCAGATTTTCGAAGAGAAACCCGCGAAAAGAATCAATAACTCCGAAAAAGAATAAATCACTCCGAAAAGTGAATGAAACAGCAACATTAGAGCGAATCACTCCGAAAAGAAAATAAACTTCCTTCATGAGAGAATAAACTGCTCTGAAAAGAAACTCTGAAAACAGATCGAATCACTCTGCAAAAATGTTGAATAACTCCGACGAAACAACAAATATGTTCGAAAGAAAAATGAATCAACACAATAGGGAAATGAATCAATCCGATCAGAGACTCAATACCTCCCAAAGGGAAATGAATCAAAAAAAGAATGAATCACTTTGAAAAGATAACGATTCACTCCGAGAAAAGAATGAAACACTCTGAAAGGAGAATGAACTCCTCCTTCTTAGCTTCAATTGCGGCAGCTGCTGCACCCGCACCGCCATCGATGGAAGCTCCAGCAGCTGGAGTGGCACCAGTTCCGGACCCAATGTTTGTGATCAAATCCTTGATGTTGATTCCTTCCAATACTTGGTGATAAGTCCTGGCCAGTGAGGCTCAATGTCAGCATGGGTGGCCCTAAAGATGGTGTTGATTTTTGCAGTAGTATAACTGGAACATCGTCATCGACCAATGAGGAAGGAGTACACACAAGTGATGATATTCTACTATTTATTTATAGTGGAAGTCTTCAAAATGGGTATAAAATCAAGCACACTTTTCGAGATTTTAAGCAGAATAAAATTGAATCACTTCGAAAAAAGTTAAATCAATTTGAAAAAAGACTGATCGTTGCGAACAGAGATTGAAACACTCCGAACAGAGAATGAAACACTCCGAATAGAGATTGAAACCCTTCGAACGGAGAATGAAACACTCCGAAAAACTTTGAAAAATAATGCTTATCTGTGGAGAGAAAATAACTCACTCCGAAAAGAGAACGAATTACTTTGAAATAGTAAGAAGTACTCCAAGAAATGAATAAATCACTCCGAAAAAGAATGAACTGATCTCAAAAGAGAATGAACCACTCTGAAAAGAGCATGAATTGCTCTTAAAAGATGGAGCCACTCCGAAAAGGAATAAACCACTCTGAAACTCTGGAAAGTGGTTGAATAACTCTGAAAAAATATTCACTCACTCCAAACCGAGAACGAAACACTACAAAAAAAGAGTGAACTGAAAGTACCTTGTGTATTTTTTTAGAAGTTGGTTTTTCGAACAAGGATAAAACTGACATCTTGTGGTCAAAACAGCCAACTCTATTGTCATTTATGTATAGTTTAGCTTGTTATTTTGTCATGAATAGGTTGACAAAAGAACACCTCTGGCAAATTGTGCAAATTTATTTCGAAAATAATGGTTCAGTTTACGAAGTTTACCTTAAGCTCCGTCCACTGGACATAATCGTCCCTCAGAGCAATTAATTCGGTTAACCATGGTTTCATTTCTGCACTACGTTTACTTTATGTGATAATGCGCATCCGCAGAGACGTCGGACAGTGCGCACGGAAGAAAGAATTGCCGCTGTAAAGCAATGTGTTGAAGTGGACCCGAATGAATCGATTCACTATCGGGCATAGCAAATGGAGCTTTGTTCATCAACTTTCGTGGATCGTGGCTTACAAACTAACAAGATCTTGCTTGTGCAAAATTTTTAGCCGAGAGAGGCGTCGTGATTTTGGTGTATGGGACGAAAATGAAATTAATCTCGATGCTGATTTTCATTGCAAAACTTTGTTCAGTGATGAGGCTCATTTTTGTTAAATGGTTAAGTCAACAAGCAAAATTGACGCATCTGGAGTGAAGTGAACCCAGGTGAGTACCTTGAGTCGCCATCGCCATTACATCCACAAAAACTGACTGTTTAGTGTGCTCTATGGGCTGGTGGAGTCATTGGGCCATACTTCTTCCGAAATGATGCTGGCGAGCCAGTTGCCGTTAATGGAGACAGGTATAGAGCCATGATAACCGACTATTTTGTTCCCGAATTGGATGGCATGTCATACATGTTTGGCATGTCATGGCATGTCAAACATGTGTGGATGTACATGCCACACAGCGCACGTCACAATCGATTTATTGAAGGAAACATTCGATGAGCGCATTATTTCGCGGAATGAACTTGAGGATCTAACTCCGAAAAGATAATGAAGCACTCCGAAAAGAGAATGAGTTTCCGAAAGAAAACCTCTTTACCTCAAAAAAAAAAAACAACGATCCAAAACTATGATAAATGTAGATCTGTGAATTACTCCGAAAAGAGAGCGGGAAGTTCCCAAACAGCTTCAGTCTGAAATTATAAAAAATATCGTTTTAGAATGTGAGTTGTTAACTCCGAGAAGTGCTGTGGAACCATCAATAATTTCGAAACAATAGTAAATGAACCCATTTGACATCTACCAATTTGTGTTAATCTTTTTTCTGAATGGACAAAAACAGCCCTGTAGTTTTGTATGTCTATTGTGACGTCTTGTCCAGTTCGTCGATGCTCTCTGTCCTTGTTTGATGCCAGTATTTAAAGGATCTCATCATTTTTGCAGTCGCGGCATCGGCAAATTAGGCTGTTCAAATTGAGTTATATAAGAATACCCACACTGAAGCAACAAGAAAAAAAGCAGCGCTAGGAATGCTGTAAACAGCTCTTCTGTCGCTGCTGTAACTGCAAAAACGCTTTGTTTTGCAAGAACCTTGATTAAGCGAATCTTAACTATCTTCTTGTTTACTGTCTCGTTTTTGTTGCTTGTGTCTCACCATTCAACCCCTTAAGCTATTTTACAAAAATCATCGATGGATTTAGCCGAACCTAAGATGAACTGAAAGACAGAATGGAAAACAATATCTGCTTGCTAAAATTGCAAAGCAATGGGACATATGGAACAGATTTCTCCCGCGCAGAAGAGCACTTCTTTGTAATAAACCCTGCGATACAATGAATGAGTGACTCTATGTATATTAAGATCTTTAAGGACACTCAGAACTCAGCAAGTACGAAAAAAATATCTGCTTATTGTCGGAATTTACACTTCGAGGCGGCTTTAATCTTTGTCCCACTCTCAAATTCAAATTCAAAATTAAATCGTATTTTTCGCCACTTATATTTTGCTTCCACTCGTCGTGTCGTGTCGGTTTATGAAATGAAATTTTTCATATTCTCAAGAACGGGACTCCATTTATTGAAATTTTCTCTCTTTTTTCTTCAAACGTGTTAACCAAATTCATCACTTACTTCATTCGCACGTGTTGGAAGAAGGATCTTATGAAAAATTTAAACTAATGCATCATGTTATCTACCTTATCCTTCACAATTCCTTCCACTCGGCTTGAGAACGTTGTTCCCACTTGAATGGCAATTTGATGAATCCTCAAAAAGAGGAGAAGACAGAAAAAAATGGAAAATGAAAAGAAATTCCCAGTCTTCAATAGATTCCGAATAAAAGATAGCAAAACGCACAGGGAGACACATTATACGATTTTTGAAAAAGGACGATGACGACCCACTCCGCAGTAAAAACGGATCCATTCTTAAAGTAGCTGTGGATTTTTATTCTTTTATTTAAATGTTTTGCAAAAAACTCCCGTCATGTCGGTTTGCATTTTTTTGTGTTTACGATGCCAATGTAGAGACTTATGTAGGCCATTTTCATTTCTAAATTGGTTGCGATATTTAAATTCCTTTTCCATTTCGCTTGCTTGTGTTTATAATTTTTTTTGTCTTCCTTTTTGTACTGCTTCAGTGAGATGCAAAATGCCTAGAATGTCTCGTTGCTACCTACCTACACAGGTGCATTGTTACTGCGACGACGGGCGCAAGTTATCCCATTTAATTTGCATACCCCAGCCTCCACTCATGCAAAATGCTTAATTCAAGGATTTATTATTGCCAAAGAGCTTTTCTGCTTGGTTATGGTAATTTCTTTTTTCTTTTAGGTTTTTTTGGTTCTTCTTTCGTTTTATTCAGCGATTTTCTAAGAACCAGTAACAATGTATTTATTGTGCATGCAACATTGCATTGAAGCGTGTAGTGAAAAGTGCTGTTTTAGGAGATGTGCATTGAGAACAGTATATAATCATTCAGGATAAATTCTGCTGCGTGCTTGGGAATGGTTGTTTGAGTATAGCAGATCATGGCATGGAACGGGACAGTAAGATTGACATGGAAACTGAAGCATGATTAGCAAAATTCTTGCTTATTCCTTAAAAGAGGAAGCATAATGGAGTTTGAAATATCTGCCATAGCAGAGCACGTTTGATATTTTTGACTTTACTCTCACTTCTTTGATCGAATTGATTTTCTGTGGCAACCAACATTAGCTTTGGCTTGTTTCTGTTAGATCCACGGACACAGTGTATCCATTTCGTGTCTAATTTTGTACTTCAAAAGCAGGCGTCAATTCTAAAACCTAGGTTGAATGCTGAACTAAAACTGCATACTGTTTCTATGCAAGACAACCTCTTTGAGTGAAACGAGCTTGCCTAGAGCATCTTCTATCTTCTAAGTGGGCGGGTTCATTATAACTTTTTTGCACAGTTCTTTTCGGAAGGTGGCGGACAAAAAACAACTTAATTCAGTAAAGCGTTAAAGACAATCTCTTAGAGAAACTATTTAGCTCCAAGACAATGTCATTCAATAAGATTCAAGACAACCTGTTAAAGCAGAGAAGCAAAAGGCGTCATAAAAAAATCAGACACGATAGCGAAGAAACAAAAATAAAGGCAGGCGAAAACTCCTGGTGCAGACAAATGCAAAGACATCTGCAGTTGGTTGGCCTCCAACATTGAAGAATCCAAAATTGGGAAGTTTCCAGGAAGTCTACTTGGTGTACGCCATATGACTAGTGTGAAGCAGTTAAATGGAAGATATGCGATCCCTTTGAGATCACGATGCTCGTAACTTCGGAAAGGAAGAAGAAAAGACAACCTCTTCAAAGAGCAAAGTAACGCCATAAGTTTGTTTCTCTTCATGATGGCAGCATTATTTTTCTGAAAGACTCAATTAAGAACAGATTCTTTCAATGAAAGCTATCCATCCATTTCAACAATTTTGTACTGAAGCAGGTTGACCTGAGACAACTTGCTTTTGAAGCAGGTTCTGTGAAACCACTTTTAGTAGATTCTGATATTGAAAGAGTCTGAGACCATGTCTTTCAATTAGACAAAATAGCTAAACAGACTCTGTCGGTGACAATTTTACTCCAAGACAACCTCTTTTTATAATCTTAATTTAACTTAAGTCTTCATTATCTTTCTTGAAGAGCTCACTTTGAGACAAGTTCTTAAACAACTTTTAACTTCACTGCAAGACACTTTTGGCAGTGAAAATGGAGCTTTCACAGTCTTACTTACTTACCCAGATAGGCATTACAGTTCGGGGTGAACCAGGGCCTCAACCAACTTCTTCCGATAACGACTTCGATTTGGGGCGAGATCTCTCCAGTTTTACACTCCAAGTCGGTTGAGGTCTTTTTCCACTTGATTGCGCCACTTAAAACGAGGTCTTTCCCTTCCGCTTTCGAAGACCCGACGAGCCGGAACGTTTGGGTCCATCCGCTCTACATGGCCCGCGCCCATCGTAGTCTCGCGATGCGTACTCTTTTAGTTATCAAGGTCCACTCCAAATCAACTCCTTTTAATGTAACAAGTTCACTTTTCAATAACGTGTTGGTTCAGGACCCTGTTTTCATTTTTAAGAGTCAAAACCTTTTTTAATAAGATTATCTTGCTTTTCGAAAATCTCTGACACATCTCTACTTTTTTGAGGTAAATGCAGTCCAGACAATCTTTGTTGTTGAAACTTTTTGACCAGAGACAACCTCTCATTGGGGCGCAAATGACGCAACGAACTTTACAGTTTTATTATGTACGCCTGGACATGCTTTGTAATGAAAATGAGGTGCTCCAAGTCAACTTCTTTTAGTACCACAGGTTCACTCCGAATTCACATTTCTTATAGCATTTTTGAATCTAGTTTTAATAAAATTAGGTTCATCAAGGTTAAGGTTAAATTTGGTCTTTTCAGAGGACCATATAGGTTCACTGCTCGACATGTTTCGTAGTGAAGAAGTAGTGTTTCAAGCCAACTTCATTTACTGCACCTGTTTCATTCACTCCAAATGAATCTCTGTACTTAACACTTTTCTATTCTTAAGAACCTCTTTGCAGTTTCTTTCCATGTGGCAGTTTCATACCAAGACCACAAACATGTTCCCGAGACAACTTCTCATTGAGACTGATTTAATGTAACGAACTTAATTTTTTATTTAGAAAACGGGGACTTAACCGCTGTACTTCTTTCAAGGAAACCAATCATTTAGAAGACAACATCTTTTCATGAAATTTTCAATGCAAGACAACCTCTTCTGATGAAACTAATTTCGAGTCCTTGTCCTTTCATGTGTTCAGCTCATTTAAAGATCTCTTCTAAGGCATCATTAAATCACTGCACACTGCAAAACATGTTCTGTAATTTAAATGTAGAGTTTCAAGTCAACGTCTTTAAGTGCGACTGGTTGATTCCAAGTGAACATCTGAGTACTGAACAGTTTTTCATTCTTAAGAACCTCTTTTAATGAACCCATTTTGTTCCCAAACGATACACAACTTCTCTTTGTAAGATGAACTCATACCAAGACAACCTTTGTTACTAAAGTAAGTTGTCAGAAGACAACTTCTTATTGAGGTGAACTCGATATGTACAAACGTCATACCAATTTTCTAAGAGAGTAGAACACTAAATCCATTTCCTTCAATTGAATGGATTATTATCTCTAAGACAACTCCTTTAGGGGCCATTTTCAATTCAAGACAACCTCTTTTGATGAACCTTTTTAAAACCAAGGCCTTGTCCTTTTATGTATAGAGCTTGTTTTAAGACCTCTTTTGGGACATGATTAGGTCACTGCACAACATGTTCTGTAATCTTAATATAGAGCTTCTTTATGACCCGCCTCCACGTAACATTTGATGTTAAGTCGAGTCTACATAACAAAAATAATTGCAGGTGGAGGCAGCCTATTAAGGGCGACTTGCTGATTCCAAATGAAAATCTAAGCGCTGAACACTTTTCCATTCTTGAGAACCTCTTTTTGTGAAAGCATTCTGCGGCAAAACGTTGCGCAACTTCTTTTTGTCAGATAAACTAATACCAAGACAACCTTTGCAGTTGAAACAAGTTGTCAGGAGACAACCTCTCATTGAATAGAATTTGGTATTGCAAACGTCAACCTGAACCTACTTCTTTCAATTATATAAAACGTCTTTTGGTGCCATTTTCAATTCAAGACAACCTCTTTTGTTTAGTCTAACGCGAAGACCTACTCAATGAGATCGCAGTCAAAAATGGTGACTCGGAGTCAATTTCTTCGAATGGCATAACCTTTTTGTTGAAGGCTTGCCCTTAATTCTGTCATAGATTTTCATGAACTTTCACTGCTGTTTGACGCTTAATGATGGACATGCCATGACAAAGACTGGAAGTATCTGAAATTACACTTTGTTCACCATTGGCAATTATGTCGACTTTTTGTTCTATGCGTGCTTAGTTGCTTTTTACATACTTCATGACTATTATTTTCTCTTATTTTGTTACAATTTCAGTGTCGATCATCAACAACGCTTATAACTTTCGCCATTCTTCGCTTAGGTGCATCTAGTTGTCTACTTTAACACCCAACAATTTACACACCAAAACTTCAAATTATTTTTCCTCAATAAAGTTAAACTTTGCTGATGAAACTTTATGCGCAGCAGGACCTAACAATCTTTTATCACATTGATTTTTTTCACTCTGGACCAACTTCTACCAAAATAGTTTATTGCTGTGATGGAACTTTCCTCTCCAACATCTCTACCGCAAAAGTCAGATGCATTCTGGGGAACAACTTTCAATATCCCTCATTTGGGTGTAAAATTTTTGATTAAAAGGAAACTCTCCCCATGACGATGTACGTTTTGTTGACTTTTTAAAAGATTCTTCCTGCGAGATAACGAACTAAACTCGTATTCTTTCAAATGCAAAAGTCTTAAAGCAGCAAACACATAGTATCCATGGTGTTGGTATGGGATTATTTCTTTGAAAGAAAAATTGCCAAACATTCTTTGAAGTTCTTCCATTGCACCTTCGCTATACTCCTCCCATACAAAAACTGCAGCAGATATTCTGTGAAAGCCAAAGCACTCTCTTCCCTTTCCATGGACTATGTGTGCAGTGTGCATGGCTGCTTCACTGGCCTCAAATTAGTGTGCCAAAGAATTCCGAAATGCATGGCTACAAGCAGCCGAGGTTGAGGTATTCCCGGCGGTTTTTCTGGAATGCACACGTGGTTGCTTTGAAGGCTAGGCTGGGTTTTTTCTTCTATTTTTTTTTTGGTTTGCTTTTGCCAGTCACATAGACGCTTTTTGTGTTGACCAAAAAAATCCAGCAGCAGCAGCTGCATCCGCATGTAAACAGACACAAAGAAAAGTAATAAATCTGGCGAGCGCAAATGAGCGCGGGTAATTTCTCATCGACCTTAATTTGCTTATAAACACGAAGCCGCTCCAACACACACACACAATAAACAAAACAAATGCAAATGAAAAGCTTCCATTAGCGATTGAGATACTCCGCGATATAAGCGAAATGAGACTTCACACACAAAATTACAGGGACGACAGAGCGGGGGGCGTGTAGAATAACGCAACGGCACCAACGGGTTGGTTGGTGGCAACAATGTTATTAAGGCCGAAAGCACCATTAAGGTGCTTTCACAGGCCATTACGGGAAAAAACAATTACTGCGCGAAGCAGTTATATTTTTATACCGTAATTGTTATTGCAAGTGAAAAATCCTTTTGTCGACTCTCTCGACGACTGTATATATAGACTCGTATACAGCGCAGTCAACGAGCGACACGACCGACGCGCAATGAAAAAAAAAAAAAAATTAAAATAAACAAAAACAAAAAACCGGAGCAAAGGGAGGCACGTCATTCCAATTGCGCGAGAGTCCCCAAACCGTCGAGGAGTTATCCTGGCGCAACAATAACATTCGCTCCGCCAAATGAATTGTGTATAAAGGTACTACGGTCGGTGTATTGTTGTTGGATTCTAAATGAAACTGCTAAATGATGATGGTTTGGGCTATGCGCGGGTATCATGAGGGGGACCATAGCTCACTACCTACTATTTCCGCGCTCACAATCACAATGAACAGAATGTGTTCAATTTGGCAGAACGATTTTAGTTTGGAGATTTATTAATCAGGAACGTTTAGTGCAACACCATTGCTGTTTAAGTGGCTTGACATTGTTGTTGTAGTTATTCCAATGGGGCTTGTGCTTTATTGGTAATAGCACCAACGGTTATTGTGTGTTGTTTGTTCCTTATTATGGTTAAAACTAAGTAACCATATGGCAGTTAATTGTATTTCTTCATTGATATTGGTGGTTGTTTCGGGGTGGAAATAAAGTGGATTACTCTGAAACAATTTGGCTTTTAGAAATGCCGCCTTGAATAAATAATATGACTGTTATACCTTTCCTTATCATGTAAATGGATTAAGGAGCGATGGGTTGGTTGCCCTACACCATGGTATTACGATATATGTGCTTATGTGTATACCTTCTTGTTTTCTTAATCCTGCACAGGCACGGATTGGTTTCACGAAAACAATTAGGTACTACCGCAGTTTTATTATTCTGGAGCTTTATAACGGTCATTACACATAATCACTTCCTGTAGCGAAATTATTATTAAGCGGAGCATGATGGCCGTGGCAGGAAATTTTATTTGCGCGCGTGTATTTTTGCAAGGATTTAGTGGTTGTTTTGATGTGTTTGTGTTCTCACGGAATAGCTGTCAAAATTACAGTCATTCCACTAGAGTCTTGATATTTCTAGGGCGTTTAATTGAGAATGGGCATTAGCACATCGGGGATGCCACCCCGAAGAGCCAGAGTAGGGATCTTTCCACTTCCTCTGTGAGTGTTCTAGCCTATGCTCAGAAGAAAGAACTTTGGGAGAATACATCTTCGACTACCTGGGCTCGAGTGCCAAATTGTGACGTGGTTTTAGTTTCCCAGCCGGGGTAATACTCACGGAGCGGCACGCGGGCCAGGATTTAGTGAATAAAAACACTCAAAAATTCACAAGGTCAGAAACTCTCTTAGGAACTTTCTTTATTTATATTATAACTAACAAACAAATTAAAATTTGGTATATTTCAGTTATTGTAATTCAGGTTTATCAGCCAATGTATCTTGGTTGGTAAGCTCAGCGACTTCTATGGCTCCGGACGGTTATAGCTGATTTCGTCTAGTTACCCTTAGTCTTGTATTCACTATGGGAGAAAAGTAATTAGTATGTATCAGGCTAGATTTGGTTACTGCCAATCCATTGTGGTCATTCACCCTATAGGTAGCCGAAGGCAAATCGAAACGCGTAGGCGTCCGAAGACCCTAGCATTCAGAAACACAGGCGTTCGAAGACCCTGGTAGGCAGAAGCACATGCGTCCGAAGACCCTGTTAGGCAGAAACACAGGCGTCCGAAGACCCTGGTAGGAAGAAACACAGTCGTCTGAAGACCATGGTAGGCAGAAACACAGGCGTTCGAAGACCCTGGTAGGCAGAACCACATGCGTCCGAAGACCCTGGTAGGCAGAAACACAGGCGTCTGAAGACCCTGGTAGGTAGAAACACAGGCGTTCGAAGATCCTGGTTGGCAGAAACACAGGCGTCCGAAGACCCTGGTAAGCAGAAACACAGGCGTCCGAAGAACTTGGTAGGCAGAAACACAAGCGGTCGAAGACCCTGGTAGGCAGAAACACAGGCGTCCGAAGACCCTGGTAGGCGTCTGAAGACAATGGTAGGTAGAAACACATGCGTTCGAAGACCCTGGTTGGCAGAAACACAGGCGTTCAAAGACCCTGGTAGGCAGAAACACAGGCGTCCGAAGACCCTGGTTGGAAGAATCACAGGCGTCTGAAAACCATGGTAGGGAAAAACACAGGCGTCCGAAGACCCCGCTAGGCAGAAACACAGGTGTCCGAAGACCCTGGTAGGCAGAAACACAGGCGTCCGAAGACCCTGGTAGGCAGGCTCACAGGCAATAGCTCTGGGGGACCACAATTTGTGACGTGTTACCGTAGTGAACACGTCACGATTTGGCACGCGAGCAGGGACTATTCAGGTCCACTCCGTTGAAAAGAAACTCTCTAAGAACTATAAATTAAACCTACCAAAAATCCAGACATATCCGACTCCGAAGAGAACTTAGAGGTGTTCGCTAGCATAGGATCAATATACTTGCTCAGCAAGCCAGAACTAATAACACGGATGAGTTAACAGGGACTTGACACCGAAGGCACGTTGTTTATGCTACGAGCCATAGCTTGGCCTATAATAAGAAAAAAGAGCTTTGGGAGAATACATCTTCGATAACCTGGGCGATATCTCTAGCCTCGCACTTAACAGCATACTTAAATTCATCCAGAGCTCCAAATGGTTCAGTGGAAGCTTCAAACCTCAATAACCCGGTCACAAACCAAATCCTCTGCCATCCCTCTCCTCAACATCTCATCTGCTGTTATTCGGGGAGCACTATGGATCCTTGAGATTCAAGTGAGGTGTTGCCACTTGCGGCTGCACTCCCCATCCAACCTTACCTAACCTAACTTAGGGCATTTGAAGGAATTTGGAATCTGGTTCTCTTATTGAAAATGCTTGCTTTTGGTGTCGATGAGTCTCTTCTTCGTTGCACTGGAAATCATCTTTCCAATTCAATTGTGTTGGATGGTTTTAAGTAGCCGACTACTTTTTTTAAATTATGGTGTGCCCCAGGGTTCCGTTTTGTCTACGACACTCTTCCTCATTTTCATGAACGATCTTGTGTAATTTCTAATCTTCTTGTTCTTAGATGACTCAACCCTCAGCTTTTCATATTCGTTTCCAACTTCACGATCCGTTTCTTCGGTGAAAGGTGGAATTAGAACGGTTGCGTCGTTTGTTTAAGTTTCTTAAGACGATGCAGAAAGGATCTTACTCTTTCTGATCTGGTTACAATCTGAAAATCCAACTTTGCGCAGCATTGAACCCGCAAACTTGTTCAAGTGCTTTACAAACTTCCTTGTATCTATACTTAATAGGGTTCGAAGAAGAACTTTTGAAACTGATAGATGGTAGTTCACTTGCAGGATCGATTGATTGTCTAGAGTATCGTCGA
Organism: Melanostoma mellinum; assembly: GCA_914767635.1. Classification (NCBI taxonomy): domain Eukaryota; kingdom Metazoa; phylum Arthropoda; class Insecta; order Diptera; family Syrphidae; genus Melanostoma; species Melanostoma mellinum. Next base: position 184,274,112 of record OU612060.1, read on the forward strand.
AACCTTACTCTCGTTTATCGCTTTCTTACAACACAGCCCGTTGCATTCCTCCCCTGAAACAGAGTGAATCGTTTCGCTAAAAATGCTCATCAGTTTCGGAGTACATTTAGAGATTTATAACTAAGCCACTCAATCCCAATTTTGAATGCTTTACCTAACTCTGTTTTTTCTCTGATTTACGATCTACAAAAACTTCTAATCAGTGCACATCGGTGTCACCTTTTTGTCCTTCCCCAAGGCTTGAGCTGAGAGTTCCTATGCCCTTGATGTGTTCATTGAATATAAAAAGACATCAAAGTAGTTTTTCAAAAAAGTTAATTTGAAGTTAGTCATTGCACTGCTATCCAAAAGTCTTGGTGCCAAAGTATTACATAGAGTCTTAAATAGTGACCCGATTACTTGGTGCTGTCCCACTTTTCTGCTTCACTCTTGTGTTCCGCTACGGTTTTGGATTGTCTCATTTCTTTGGCTAATCAAATACGTACCAGATGCATCACCTAGTATCTCATCACTAACAAAAGACGAAGTCGCATTTTTCACTTAGTGTCACGTTCGTATTTTCCTGATAGCGGCTCCTTTTTGACCTATTCGGACATGCTCTATCTAGGCTACATGTTTGGTCCATTGTCACATATTCAACCTAGTGTCACTTGTTGTCCTCCCTCGTAGTGTCCCATACACCACCCAGTTGCACATCCTATATCTAGCCTCACATGCTTCACAAAGCGTCACATACTTCATCTATTGTCACCTGCTTTGCCTAGTGCCATATGCTTAACCTAGTATCACATGCTTCACCTAGTGTCACATGCTCCGCCTAGTGTCACATGCTCCACCTAATGTTATTTACTCCACCTAGTGTCACATGCTCCATCTTGTATCATATGCTTCACCTTATGTCGCATGATCTACCTTGTGTGACATGATCTACCTTGTGTCACATGCTCCACCTAGTGTCCTTTGCTCCACCTAGTGTCACATTCTCTATCTAGTATCGTATTTTCCTGATAGCGACTCCACTTTGACCTATTCGGACATACTCTATCTTCGTTACATGTTTGGTTAATTGTCACATATTCAACCTTGTGTCACTTGTTGCGGATAATGTTAGATGCCCATACACCACCTAGTTCCACATCCATCTCACATGCTTCACACACCGTCACATACTTGCTTTGCTTGTATGCACCGTCACATACGTGCTTTGCCTGGTGCTATGTATATACTTTACCTAGTGGCACATGCTTCACCTAGTGTCACATGCTCTACTTAGTGTCACATGCTCCACATAATTTGACATGCTCCACTTAATGTTCTTTTGCTCCATCTAGTGTCACATGCTCCATCTTGTATCATATGCTTCACCTTATGTTGCATGGTCTACCTTCTTTGACATGATCCACCTAGTGTCAAATGCACCTCTTAGTGTCACATGCCCCAGCTTATATTACTTGCTTCATCTTATGTCGCATTATCTACTTGTGTGACCTGTTCTATCTAGTGTCACATGTGCCACCTAGTGTCACATGTTCCACCTAGTCTCAAGTCGTTTGACATGTGTCACATGCTTCACCTAGTGTCAAATGCTCCAGCCTGTGTCAGATGCTCTCTATGCTCTACCTTTTGTAACATGCTCCACCTACTGTCACGTGCTTCACTAAGTGTCACATGGTTCACTTAGTGCTACATGTTACACCTAGTGTTACAGGCTTCAACTTTATGTTTCACCTAGGGGCGATTCTCGCTCCTGGTATCTCAGGCTCTACATAGTTTTCCATATCCTTCCTAGTGTCGCATGCTTCATGAAATATAACAGTGTCACATGCTTTCCTGACCTAGTGTCTAAAATCTTCAATCATATTCTCTTCAAGAATATTGAGATATTGTAATTTGCTGGGGGGACTCAATAGTAGAAATAGTTTTTCAAGGTGGTGACACTAAGTAGAAAACCAGGCAAAAGTGTCATGTGATGATTCTTATTCAAATTTTGAACACCAAATCTTAAGTTTTAATTTTCCTTGCTGACACAATTTCGAAACCGCTGGCATGAGATTGCGGCACCTGTCTGATAAATTTCCTTAAATAAATCCTGCCATGATGAAGTGAAGGTATTCTGCAGGACTAAAAATTTTGTCGCCTCAGCAAATCAAAGAGCTCGATATCTAAGAAAAGAAGAAAAATGCCTTTCATGTTAAAAATGGCGGAACGATTTTCTGACAGGCGAGTTTGTTTCTGTGTTGAGGTAAATTCACTCTTACAGTGCCACTAGATTAGCAATTAGGCTTTTTGGTGTCTAGGGTTACATCAGCTAAACAGTCTCGACACTTGACACCCCTGCATATCCACTCGTCCCTTTTACAGAAGAGGTCATCCACTTCAAATTAAATTTATAACCCTGCCACATTCATACCGCGGCACGACAAAATCCACTTACAACCCTAGTGTCATTTTTCAGCCAAGTTGTGTATGGACCAGCCAGCATCTGCTACATGTCCACAAATAATATTCTCTCTTCGTAATCCTGCCACATTTATCCTCCCTCTGTGTGCTTTAGAAATTGCACTTAATCATCTGTCGCTGACGTTTGTAATTAAAAGGTTCACAGCATCGCAGGAAACAATGCGCGACGTGACAATGCGTTACACGTATAGCAGCGCCGGTTGTTCCTTAAACAAGGTAAAGCTCGCTGTCTCCCTTTTTCACACAACCATATTTGTTTGTATATTTTGTGTCAAGAAGAACAAGTCCCGCATTTTAATTTCCACAACTTCTTTTACCATGGCCCTATGGTAGAGGTAGTAGGTACCTTCTTAAAGGCAAACAAAGGACCACTGTAGAAATTGAAGTATTGTCTACCCAACTTGACAGACGTTCCCGCTGTCAAGAGCACTTCTCTCCAGTTCTAAAGTAGGCGAGTGGATATGGCGTTGGCGGCACTTTGCACACAAATCATAGGTCACGCGATGTTGTTCCCATTCATCTACAACCACCCAACCGCACGTACCCACCCAGAGCATATATAATGCAACCACTTTCGTTAGAGCCTTTTTGCAGGTTGATCCCTTTCCTGTGGTAAATCCTTCCTCTGAGGTTAATTTGTATGCTATACGAAGAGAAGTCCTCGCGCTAAATCCCAAAGCAACGGCACTTGTGTGGCTGCCTTCCTTAGGCGAACATATCACCGAAGCATATACATACTCGTAGAGTAGTCCTCAAGCAAGCCTCTCCCCTGTGTCTGACGGTCGGTCGGACGGTCGTCGGTTTTGTCGGTAAAGCATCATACAAATAAACAAACCTCAGCACAACGGAACTCACTACTTTCGTTTGCTTACAAACCAAAAATCCTCTAGCATCTCTCTATTCCCAGCGTTGGATTTGTTTGAGTGTATGTGAAGTGGAGGTACCTCACTACCTTCCTCTCTTGTCGCTTGAATTGATCATCTTTAAGCTGCGCTGTTGATAGATGGGATCCCATATAACCTTCACATGGAGGTCCTCTTTTTGGAATTTTTGGCAATGTTCCATGTGTGCGACGACAAAACAATCCAACCGTTCAGCTTAGCCAACCACGCGGTAAGTCTCTTATCCGTGAAACGATGGCGGCGGTAGTAATCATGTGTCAAGGATGAAGACATAAATTCGTCAGTTGCAGGTCTTGATTTTGGACATCCACGTCAGCCACCACCATTGAGCTGTAATTTTGTATGAACACAAACTCTCAAACACACACGCACGAACAGATTACGTACCTAGATTCACTGACTATGGGCTGTTTAATGTCGATACGTATGGAAAAATCTCGTTTGTTTTCAACCGAAGGAAGGAAGGACAAGCCTTGCCTTGAATATCATTCAAAATGCAACGTTTGCTTCGATTGAATGGAGGACGTTGAATATAAATCATGGAAAACATCGATCAGTGTGCCAGCGAGCCAGCATCGGAGAAACGTACGTACGTAGTCCGCGTGGATGGATTCTTTTGCAAGTTCTTCTTTTTGGGGTTAAATCGAGCGATGCAATGATTTTGCAATTGGTGTTGTTCTGTATTTTTTTTTTTTTTTTTGTTCTCTCTTCGCTTTCGTGTGCAGTGCCAGTGGATGAACACGGAGATGGTGTTTTGTTGGTATTTTTCTGTAGCAAAGGATTACCTTTATGTTGCATAAATAGGAGATAATCATTAGTTTATCTGCAGAATGCCAGATTGAGTCTGGGAAATTTGAATGCGGATTTAGGTAAACGTTTGCATTGCAGTCACATTGAGGAGGTGTTGTTTTGAGTTTGGTAGTTGGTATACGTTTTGTAGGAACTGCTAAGATTTTGTACAAATACAAAAGCTATTGAGGCTTGGTCAGGAGTATGAATGCGCTCATTAATGACTCACTGACACTGTAACGCTTCACTTTTCTATGATGAAGTGAAGTAGTTTGAGTATTACAGTATTCTATGTTGCGTATTTAGAAGTGTTAGCTGTTTTTTTTTTCCGCATTATAAGCCAACTACAATGACCATGACGATTCTTTTCAAATTAGTGAAACTCGAACTTCTTTCACTTTCCAAGCGATCTTTTTACAGTGGATTGTCGGTAAAACTGAACCGTTACCGTAAAAATTTCCATAAAAGGCTTGGTGTTCTGTGTATGTAGAAAGTGTTTCCCATTTAACAAGCTGAAGACCTTTTATTGAGTCTTACTATTGAAGAAAATTGGCTGAAGGACATCTGCTTCTGACATGATTAATCTTTTGAGTTTTTGCAAAGCTGCTGGCCGATTACACTCGATTTCTGTACATACAATACAATTCAGGTCTCTTAGGGCCAACTAACTCGAGGAAAAATTTGAAGAAGAGAAAGTAAAAAGAGGCTCACCTGGCACGTCGTATCATTGGAATTTCGCTTGAGACAGCAAATCGGCTATGGCAGGAAATAGTTTGTTGGTCCTTTTATTCTTTCCAGTCCTTTCCAAAACTGATTTCCACTTAGGTCCTTTGAGTCACTTAATAGATGTTGCCAGCAAAAAATTGGTGGTTGCTATACAGAGCCTCTTTTTATTCGCAATATCTTCCTTACATACTAAGGTCGGCATTACAGTTCGTGTTGAACCTAGATCTCAACAAATGTTTTCCAATATCAAATTTGATTCGGAACGAGCTCTATCCAGTTTCGCAGCATAAGTCCGTTTAGGTCTTCTTCAATTTGATTGCGCCACCTAAGACGAGGTCTTGCTCCTCCCCGACTTCCCTGCAACTCGAAAATCTGTCGAGCTGGAGCGTTGGTGTCCATTCGCCCAGTCATTGTAGTCTCGCGATGCGTAGTCTTCTAGCTATGCCTTTGTCGCAACATGCATCTCGTAGTTCGTTGTTGAATCTTCATCTGCACACATTGTTTTCAGATACGATATAAAAGATCATTTGCAGCACTTTTCTTTCCAAACGGCTTAGAGGTTTCTCATCTGCCTTGCATAAGATTTGCGTGCCATATATCAGGTTTGAGATAATCAAGGTCCTATATAGGTCAGGGGTGGAGATGGTAATGTACGCCTAGGGAGCCCATTCGAACCAAGTTTCTGTGGTCCCAGGAGCCACTGGGTGGATATTGTGTCTGGACAAAGTTGATGGGTGTTGTACCGAGCCCATCTCCTCTGCAAAACTAGCTTTAAGTAGCTCGTTCCGAACAAAGTACGTTAGTGATGTAGAAACACTTTCGAGCCCAGTACCCACTGGCGGAGTATTTCGCCTCTGCAAATCGGATGGTGAGGTATAGGACCACTTTCCTCGGCAGAATCAGCTTTAAATAGTTCGTTCCGATCAAAGTGCCGTTAGAGCTGCAGATGGTAATGGCTGCCTAAGAAGCTCATTCTAGGGAATCCGAAAAACTCTGTAGGTGCTGTAGAAAAACGTTGTAAGCCTTAGATGCCTGGTCGAACTAAAGATCTTGTGTCCAAGGAGCCAACAGATTGACTATACCGATAAACGAAAAGACGGCTACAATCGAAGGGTCGGTAACAGCGATTCGTCTGATTAGGTAGTTGATTACATCTCAGATACCTTCGTCACGTTGCCGAGCGCTTAACGTCATTTCATTTTATTAAAGTTAAAACTAAACATATACGCCACGTGACCTAGCGCATTTCTCTCAACAATATTTTGGTAAGGAATGGAGGGGGCCACAACTTGTTGCCGACTCCGAACATCTAAGCACCTTCTGCTTTTCATGGCAGTGCTTTAACTTTCTGATAACCTTCCAAATCATCGCGAGAAGTTTTTGTGTTACAGCCCTGCAAAAATAAAATATTTAAAAAATAGGCGTCGTTACGTTCGACTGCTCTTAGACAAACACCTTCAGTACGAAGTGCTCAAAGTCTCGCAAAACTTTGAAGTAGTGAAAGTGATCCGCTCTTCATCTTTCTTCTTTTTTCGACGTAACGGTCTTCGTGATCTCTAAGGGATCACAGCTCTCCCACTTAACTGCTTCACTTTAGTAATCTGCTCGTGGGGTAAGTTTTTGGCAGTGAGGTTAAAGGTTATACTCAACCATCCTGCACTCTCTTCAACCGCCCAGTGTTCGGTTGTTATTGCAACGATGCTTGTTTTGTCAAACCGAGTCGGTCTTATCTTTTGTCTTTTCAGCTGATCTATAGTTTCACAACCTTTTGCACCTGTGATTGGTTTAGTGTACGTTGTACGAGGAATTACAAGTGTGGAGCAGGTTGGCGTGTATCACTGTCCATGTCAACAGGGTACCACGAAAATAAAAGCTACAACCCCAAATCTTTACTTGTAATTTACAGTTACAAGTTCATTATCTAGTGTTTGTTTCACCAACTACAAATTTTCAATGGACAAATTTGTGATCAAGGCAAACAAAATTTGTAGAAAAAAGTATTGTAGATTGCAAGTGTTCAAGATCCCTTTCGCACTTGGATGAAGAACAACTTGTAAGTTGTGATTTGAAAGTATATTTTCCAAATATTGCTTAACAATGTTTGACTGCCATCTCTGCCTCGCAAATACATTTTTGTGATAAAAGTGAAGATGAAGCTAAATTAAGAAAAATTACACGTAGCTATACGTTTGCTTTCCAACTTGTCTGTTAGCTCCAGTAATTCAGTAACACAAGACCATGTGTCAACAAGTTTGGTTTTCTAAGGATTATTAATTTCTGGAGCCTTAGCAGCAGAATAAGATTTCCATTGATAGCATCCTAAGCTACCTCGAGTCAATCTTATCAAAGTTAGTAGTGAAATAAAAGTGTCCATTTTCGTGGCCAAAACCAAAGTTACACCTTTAAAGAAGATCACCCGCTCATATTTGGAACTTAATGGAAATTATCTTGCTTCTAAACTGTACCCAAAGCTCGAGTCAATAACAAACTTCTCCTATCTTGACTCGAAGACGCCTCTCAGTTGGATTCGGTCCAATCCTGGACAGCGTAAACAGTACGTTGCCAAACCGGATTACAAAAATCCAAGAGCTTGTCGATATTGACTGATTTAGGTATACTCGTATACTCACTTATATAACCCGGCCGACGAACGTTGCTTTTTGTGGCGTGTACCCCTTCCAGATATGGAAAATTGACATATGGTGGAAATAAAACAAAAAAATTAGTTGCGGTAACTCCACTACTTCTGCAAAGTTCTAAGAAAATGACGAAATGTTTTGTCTCTAACAAATATTCCAACACCTATTCCTGAGGTGATGGGATTCGAACTTCAAACCTCTCACGTAACAGACAGACACGCTAACCAGAAACCATCACCACCGCGATTGCTTAGTCGGAGTTAAAAGTTGGTGCTATCGTTATATTGACATCAAACTAAAACGACCTGGGGCCTGTAACACAAATCTACAAGTACTTGCAACACAAATGAATTATGACAAATGTTAAAAATTCTGTAACACAAAGCTGAAAGATTGCTTACAAGTTTAATTGATACAATCCTACAAGTGTCTCTTGATTTGTAGACTTGCGGCTTTGTGTTAAAGGCCTCTCGGCTGCAAGTTCAGAGGCACTTGTAAGATAATGTACATTAAACTTGTGGAAGAGCAAGTAAATTTGGTGCTTTTTGTTACAGAACTTTCTAACCTTTGTCATAGTTCCCTTGTATTACAAGTTTTTGTGGTTTTGTTTTACAGGCTCCAGCACTAGAGCCATCCATCTCGAGTTCGTAAGCGATGTGACCACCGAAACTTTCCTTACCGCTTTCGAAGTTTTTTTTTGCAAAAAAAAGTGTAGAGCTCCAGCATCTTCAGTGATTGTACAATAAAATTTGTTTTTGCAGACATGGCTTTTAAAGCAGATGTCGAAGCTTTACCAAAGCAGCTGGAAGTAGGTATTCCACCCAAACTCTCTGAACTTTGTTAGGATCTAAAGCGATCCTTCGGTGACGGGTCGTCCCATCACTGCCACTCCAGAACGAACTTTTTTAAAGCTAAGGTAAGCCACGGTGGAAGCGGCTTAGGCAAATGCAGCATATTTTTCGAAAATGTGGAACTGTGAATATCTACACGAGCTTCACGTGATCGTCATCTCCAGAGTAACCCTCCAAATCTCGAACCAATAGGCATTGCATGCACTTGCCCTACCCATTCAATCACAAAGTCTTGTGGAGTCTTGGAGGCACATTTTAAACATGATGATCTTGGGCGTGTCGTTACAATTCAAACTTATTCATCAATATTGAAATGGGCTGTCTCAAAATTGGACGTGTTCAAAATAGGCAACACTTCACTGGATGAACAGCCGGACCGAGGTCTTTATGCATTCACTGAACACCTCGTTCAGTCGTAGAATTTTGAGAATTAGCAACCTTTCTACCTATCGAAGGTAATCGAGATGTGACAGCCTTGTCATCCGAAATGCAAAATAAAACTTCATGCTCAATTAAGTGAGAAACGCCATTTCATAGAAAATGCCAAATTCTTCTCGAAGGATAATTCATTCTTAAATGAAACGCGGTTGTCTTTTTCCTTTTTCTTAGAATTTTTGAATCCAAAGTTCTATCGTCTTCTCGAGTTCCTTTTAGAAAAATCTTTTATATCCATGGTATTGGAATGTTCAACCTTTGATTATTTCCATCAAAGTTGAACTTTTGTTGCTCTTTTCAATAGCCGCAGCTTCCCCTCTTTTTTCTTACAACTTTTGATGATTTCCCTCAAATTTGAATTTTGGTTGCTCTTTTCAATAGCCGCAGCTTTCCACGAAACTGTTTGAGTTCCATTTGCTTCTCAAAGCCAAATCCTTTTGATCTTTCACGCTCAAAGTCACGCGACATCCTCAAGCGCTTTTGTTCTTTTGTCGACCTCATTGTATACATTTGCATACAGGGTGGCCCAAAAGCAACTTTGTTTTTAGAAATGCAATCAACAGAACAAATTTAAATTTTTGTCGATGTGGCAAATATTCCCATTGGAGCAAAATGTTGCACCGTTCAAGTAGCTGCTGCCTCGTCTGCCTTCGCAGTAGCGCATTCTCAGCTAAGGCCTTGTAGGCTTCGGGCCCTAGCTCACGGATTACTTTGATGATATTGGTCTTAGCAGCTTGAATCGTTTCCGGGTTGTTGGAATGTAGTTCTCTATCCTTCATGGTTCGCCGCAAAAGAGAAAAGTCTAAAAAGTCAAAATGCAGCTCCGGCTCGGCCTATTGACATCGCCAAGACGCCTGATAACACGATTTGAGAATTCGATGAGCAAAGGTTTGATTGTAGCATGAGCTCTGTCTTGTGAGGAATTTTGCTCCATGCTGCATAAACCAGAGCTCGTCCAAATCCATGCCATTTATTTCAAAAAACGTCGGTCAACATGGCTCCTCTACGCCCGTCGTTGATCATACGTTTTTGTAAGATAGTGGTCCAATGGTGCAAGCCTTTGGTAATCCGCTAAGAACTGTCACTCTCTGTAGATGCATTGGGTGTGTGAGCTTTCCGAGACCTAAATTGGAAAACTTTGTTTGTTTATGTGGCCAACGAGATGAATATGCCCCTCGGGCAGCTCCCAACTTCTCAACAAGCGTAAGGGGACGTCCGCGTACTGAGCGCCAAAGCGCCAAATTATATCGAAATTGAAAGCTGAACGAAGTCGCTCGGTCTTAATTTCCGTTCTTATTTTGCCGCTTTTTCGCTCATTGAGTGACCAAAGCGGCTCACTTTATTCCGCAGAGCTACGATCCTGATTTCTGTGAAGATCTCAAGTGAAATACAGTTGTCAGTGTCAAAATATTCTATGATTTAAAAATGAAGGCCCACCCTATACAACATTCAACTTCAGTCTAGCATCATCGGGTAAGAATTTTATTTCTTTTGACACAGATACACTGCGCTCTTCAATGTCCGTGTAAACGTCCATGAAAACGGAATACAAAAAGAAACCTCTTGACCGGATATTGACACGCTTTTTTCTGCCTTCCCTCAATACACATTACATAGAGATAAATCATTGAAGCATCTTACAAAGAAGTCCTGCTCGTGCATCACTCGGGTGGGTGTTATATCGCAAAAGCTTTTTTCCTATAGCCTCATTCATTTGCCATATGCCATGCGGGTTAAGGAAGAACGTAAGTGGATGCGCGCGGGTGAATGGATAGCAAAGAATAAATCTTAAAGAGCGCATTCTATCGCTGTAATAGGATGAGTCAACTCATTTTCACAGTTGTCCTGACGGTAAAAAGAATCACAGATAGAGAGATGCAAACAAAATGAAAAGGGAAAAGAAAAACGACCCGAAGTAGAATTACAGGAAAAAGAAAAAGGAACAATTGTAGAGAGATGCTTTCTAATGAGATGGTTCATACATCCCTTTTGGCTTGATTCAGGAAATCTTCATCATCATCATATGTGTGTCTGTGTTGGAATGTATATGTTGAAGTGTGTGTGTGCATGCAAAGGAAATGCATCTGTCAACTGTAAACGCAAAGTGCAAGCGGCGACAATCGTTGAAAAGAACTCGCAGCAGAACATTCAAAGTGAATTTACCTTGTAAAATGTATATAGATACCAGGACGATGAGCCTTACCAATGTAAACACAAAAGGATGAAGAGAAATAATGAAGTTAAAAAAAATTAACGAGGACATCAAAAAGGAGGAAATACGGGATAAAGATTGGATTCCTTGCTTTTGTGCCATATAGTCTATTCACATTTAAATCCAAATTAAGGAGCTCAAGGATTTGTGCTTTAAAAGGGTTCATAAGAATGTGAATTACTGTGGGATAGAAGTGGGGACATTTATCTGGGCTACTTCAAATTGGGTTTTTTTCTACCACAATGAGGAGGGTCTGTTGACTACTGAGAAGCTTTTTGGAATTTTATTTTCTGGCAAATCTCAAGTCTGACAAAAAACAACTTCAAATTGTGACTTGCTTGTGTTCTGTGTTCTTGACGGTCAGATTAAATTATTTATGTACCCGGTCATTGGATAGTTTTTGCTACTTATCTTTACCACGGCGAAGACTTTTCGTTCGAAACTCTTCTTCGCCACTTCTGTGCATTTGCTCGCATGGTGTCTTGCAACTGTGTTGCTACCTCCGTTCAGAATATTGCGAGTATTTCACCAAAATCTGTTTGGAAAAGTAAACGACTCAGTCCGACTCAGAAATGAAAGCAAATTTCATAATCATAAAATGGCGCCCAACGTTAGGATGAACTTGTTTCCTAACTGCCAGCCTAAAATGAACTCCACTGTGATGGACGAAACCAGACGTGGCACCAAAGTAAAGTCAAGACACGTTGACATTTTTCTTTTCAACTGCAGCAAGATCGAGCCAATTCAGTACTCCTACGTTCTACCCCTGCACAGTACACACAGAAGAGAGAGCTTCGAATGTGAGGGTTTGTTTTTTCAGTATGTTCATAGAAAGTGTGCGAGGTGCTTGCGGTCTGTTACGTTTGAAGTTCAAATTCCGTATCCAATTGTTTTTCCGGCGGACTAGCTGCATGCCTCCAGAATATTGTGAGACCTCCTTGCGGTCAAAAATGACGACAAATAAACAAAAATTAAGGTGTACTAATAGGCTCGCGGAACCCCGGAGCCTTACTCTTTTAAAGAACCTGAAATTGTATGCCGATTTCGAACTGCTTAGTGAGAAGCGCTTTTCTGGCAATGTTACTACTGTCATAGGACTTGCCAATTTCTCTCTAAAGTCGAAACTAAAATGGAAAAGCTATGGATACTTTTGGAATTTGAACCAAATGAACGCAACATGCCACTGGCATTTTGGGCGCTTTCTGTGAACAGATTGAAGAAAAATCATATTTGATGCTCCCTTTTCTGTGTGCAGATGAGGAAGACGTACTAAATTTGCTCGATGACTTCTTTTCTGTAGTTAAAATAAATAATTTCAGCTTGTGTTGCCTTTAACTTGATGTAATGTTTGGATTTTCAGTATCACAGAAGAGAACACATTTTGAGTTGGCGGATATGAAACTAGCTTGTCCTCACGTTGGGCGCCAATTAACGGTCATAGAGAGAAAAAGTAAAGCCAGGTTTGCTTCAAACAAATGCAGCGACACCAGCAATTACTAATCTTCAAGAAAGAAACTGTGTTCGCCCGCTGCTCAATGTTACAATAAAAATGTTTGTTCAGAAAATGTTGATTTTTGGGCAGTTTTTTGTTGGTAAGCGGACGCACCCTGTGTTGTTTTTCACAGATATCGAATTTCGTGAAGAACTGGCGATCCTCTGATATTTAAATGCACTGCAATGAAGAGCGCTTTCTCACTTAGCCTTTGTAAATCAGCATCAAATTGATTGTAGATCCTTGATATGCGTTTGGCCCCAAAATTTCCATAGCTTAAGTGCACCACACTATCTTTCTACTTATTTGTCCAAGCGAACACCCCGAAGCTTTCTTCGATCAACAAAGCAAACTCCAAATGCAGATCTTACTTTTCTTTAGATGGCGCTTACAATCCAGAGTGGATCAATTCCTCAACCAACAAACCGCTCCAGCTAACCCGGTCCCTAGCTATCTGTCACCAGTTGCGCAAACCAAGTTGGTTGGAATGCAGATCACACATGTGAAAATTTTGATCGCTTAGAGATCACAGTGCTCTAACAACCGGTGAGAGGTCAAAAAGAGTTGAGAGGCTGTGTTTTACTCCTACTTCCTCTCCTTCTTTTTCTTTTCCTTTTTGTTTGCGACCGTCGGTCATGGTGATGCCAAATGGGCCGTCTCAGAGCTGTTGTGTCACTCCTTTCAACTTTTTACTACATTTTAGGCCAATATCATCCAAACCGTGAGCTGTAGCACGAAACCATTAACAAGGCCTTTGAATATTCGAGTGACAGGACATATTACCAAGCCTGCCCGAACTTCATTGTGTTCCATAACCAATAAGAATGTTTACTCTTGCTAATTTAGCCGTAAAAGATGGAAAAAAGATGAGTTTGCTCATTTTAAGGCATTTTTAAAAGGACAACCCACCCTTTACACATTCATAAACTTTACATAGGTAAAAGGTAAAAGGTTAAGCAAAAAAAAATTCAGATATTTTAGATACGCTTCATTGACAATCAGAAATGCCAAAAAGCCTTCCATTTAACTTTGAACACAAATTCTACCACAAACATGCCAAATCCTAACGTAATTTCAAATAAATACTTCGTAACATGACCAAATTGGACGCTTAGTAGTTGGAAAATTCCATCCGCTACCATAGCTTATCACACACAGATTTATATCGCTTTGACCGGAAAACGGTTCACTGACCATCGCTGCCACCACCATATACACAAATCCATTTAAATTATGTTTGGTAATATTTTGTTTTTCGAATCAAAAAGTACTGAGTCGAGTCGAGTTGTCCCTATACCAAGGCCGACTAAAGGATATGCGATTTGTGCGATTGCCAATAAGCAGTGGTGCACACAGTGGTTAACATTCAATGAACCTCGTTGATTTACACCGTATTATTTCGAACGGCAACGGAAACCATTAGGCTACCCTTGTTGTGTGTTCGGAGTGGCTAGAGAGAGTGTGTAGTTGTGTATGCACTCACACACATGACCTTAAAATTACCTTTTGTTGGGCTGCCACATTCATTTCACCAGCCATCTCTTGGTAACAATTCTAAAGGCAGAGAGACACACACACACAAATGCATTGACACACACGCAAAAAGATAGACATAGCTTCAAAGGTTGGATTAATTTCTTTCAGAGAATTTATATAGCCGAACGATTGTAGCGCCGCACCGTGTTAAGCACTGCATCGGATACGTTCCGGATACGCTCCGTTGCGTACAAACTTTGAAAGGAGCCGAGTGCCCCGACGATAAAACGGGCTTTGCAAAGCTCACCAAAATGAAAAGTTATTGAATCGCACATGAAGCGGTCGATGGTGGTGGTTGGGTTTTATCAGTTCAATGCGAATATTGTAACTACGTTAGTAACTGGATAACAAATTGGACAACCTTCGCGCTTCAATGATTATCCACACCACCATCACCACTGCGTGGAGCCACCCAAACCTTGGCTTGACATAGTTAGTTTGTTTGTGATGCAGATTCAGGCCTCTTCCGGACGTAGAGCAGCAGTGTGGAGCCTTTTCCGTGCCACATGAAAGTTTGGTGTTCTGCATTTTCGTTGACTGCCTTCTAATTTACTCATTTGCAACCATTAGTTTGCAGTTCGATCAGTGTGCACCATTCAATTCTCCTTTAGTGCATAGTAGGAACGTCCTTGATGCCATCAACCGTACACTGAGTCGAGTCACCCTTTACTACGATTTGTGTTTGATTTGATAGTACTTTGTTTCCGGTAATATAGCCACTATTAAAGTACCAAACTTAATTAGAAGTAAAATTACAATTGTGCGGCGGGCAAGCTGGAGCCGTGTACCACTATCATCCAATGCATTTAGATGTAAATTTTCATAATTGACTAAATGCTTATCAAGTCGTATGTTGCATGGGCCAGGTTGCAGGACAGTTGGTGATTTCTATGGGATCTGATGATAGCTGATTGGATTTCAGTCATGGCTACATAGAATTTCAGTCAGCTTCTGACTCGTAGCTGCTTGTGGGGCTTAGAGTGACAGAAATCAGAAATGACTTGCAACAGGCGTTTTGCAAGCGACAATCGCGGTGCTTCCCAGCAGAGTATGGTGAGCACTTTTATTATTATAATAGCAAGTAGACTAAGTCCTGTTTCCTTCTTCTGACGTTGCACGAGAGTCGTGATCTTGAATTCATCTCTCGTTTAAATGCTTCACAATAGCGATCCTTTCGTGCGGTACGACGATTAATTTCTTTATGTAGGTTACATTGAAAGAACACATCAAGCAGTGCGTTGAGTGTCGAGCGACAGTTTGTGTTCATCGTTATTCAAAAGAAAAAAAACGTATTTAGTTAATAAAAAAAGTCACCAGCTGGCGCCCAACGTGGGATAAAATGTATTGTGATAGCAAAGAAACTCAAATAAATTGACAAACAAAAGAGCAAGAACTGTCGCCCACCATAGTACTAAAGTTTTTTCATGTTCTGGAATACAAAGTAATTAATGAACAAATAGTAAGAACGCTGGCGCCCAACGTGAGTTTTGAACAACTACAGATTGATACGCTGTGATCTATTTTCATAAACACGAATGAAGGTCAGCTCTTAAACTTAAGACAACAGCAAAAGAAGGTAACATTGTCGCCCAACAAAATAAAGTGGAATTGTGAAACCACTGGCGCCCAACGTGAATCTAGATCTTCTTCAGATCTTCTGGAATACGAATATAGCTCAGCTTTTTTAAAAGTGCACCGATATCTGCATTTGTTTGGCCTCAGACTTAAAAAAGTTGAAAGCTGAGTAGTATATCGACGCATTCGACGTAGCGCATCCCATGAACTGATCACTGTGTGAAGAAGTTGGAAGGAAGAGCTGTGATCCCTTCGAGACACGATGCTCAAAACAAAATAAACAAACTGGCGCAACAGGTTGAGGAGGCCCAGGGCTTAACACATTTCTCACAACTATGCCTTTGTGAGGGAATGGAGGGGACCTACAATTTGCTGCCATTTCCAAACGGCTAAGTGAGCAAGCGCTTTTCATGGCAATGAATTCACTAATGGAGCATTTGCCAATTCCTCGTGAAAAGCTATCGCCGTGAAAAAACATTTTTGCTTCTATTGGGATTCGAGCCGCGAACCTCCCGGTTAAAAGGCAGGCAAGTTAACCCCATGGGTACCACTGGTCATGATGCTCGTAATGTACGGCTGATATTGGTTCTGGGGATTTGGTGCGCCAAAGATCGATTCATGAGTCAAATGAGGTCTTCCGAAACTATACCAACAATTCCAGTAGAAAGAAGTGGATTCACATGGCTTTGTAATGCTAACAGCAGACCGAAAAATTGCTAATGTCCCATAATGCCACCAGTCAACAATTCGCACCAAACTGTAGCTATCTGTAGGTGAGGTGTACTGTGTGAGGATGCTTTTTATCTGAGACTAAGGGTAAGCTCGGTTCCAAGGTGAACTAAAGAGTTCCAGCGTCAGTAGTGATAATTCTGAGTTTCAAGTCTGAGTTTTAAAAATCGAACTATGGCGACGGTAATTTTCAGCTTCGCGGTTTGGTTCCCCTCACTGAAGTGAGTATCTCAATGAGTGAGTCCCTCACTGAAGCAAGCTTTTTGCTGAAGTGATCCATTCACTGAAGTCTCACTGAAGTGAACCTCTTACTGAAGTGAGCCACTTACTGAAGTGAGCCTTTTACTGAAGTGAGCCTCTTACTGAAGTGAGCCTCTTACTGGAGTGAGCCTCTTACTGAAGTGAACCTCTTACTTAATTGAGCCTCTTACTGAAGTGAGCCTCTTACTGAAGTGAGCCTCTTATTGATGTTAACCTTTTACTGAAGTGAGCCTCTTACTAAAGTGAGACTCTTACTAAAGTGAGACTCTTACTGAAGTAAGCTTCTTACTGAAGTGAGCCTTTTACTGAAGTGAGCCTCTTACTGAAGTGAGCCTCTCACTGAAGTGAGCCTCTCACTGAAGTGAGCCTCTCACTGAAGTGAGCCTTTTACTGAAGTAAGCCTCTTACTGAAGTAAGCCTCTTACTGAAGTAAGCCTCTTACTGAAGTAAGCCTCTTACTGAAGTAAGCCTCTTACTGAAGTGAGCCTCTTTCTGAAGTGAGCCTCTTTCTGAAGTGAGCCTCTTTCTGAAGTGAGCTTCTTACTGAAGTGCGACTCTTTCTGAAGTGAGCCTCTTACTGAATTGAGCCTCTTACTGAATTGAGCCTCTTTCTGAAGTAAGCCTCTTACTAAATTGAGCCTTTTTCTGAAGTGAACCTCTTTCTAAAGTGAACCTCTTACTGATGAGAACCTCTTACTGAAGGAAGGAGAGGTCCTAGCTGACCTCGTTGAGGATCACGAGAGCAGGCATTAAAAGGGTAACTCAACATCATCAACTCAAAAGAAAAAACCAGGCCCCACCTAACGTCATTCCGGAACACCAGAGCTAACATTTAAAGGGCAACAAGAAGCAGCATCATACCAATGGCAGAAAAGAATAGAAGAGGTGCTAGCTGACTTCTTTGAAGGGTACCAGAGCTGGCATTACAAAAGTATCAAGAAGCAGCATCATTGATGACAGCTAAGAATAAAGGAGGTCCCTTCAGACTTCGTTGGGGAACATCAGAGCTGGCATTTAAATGGCTACAAGAAGCAACATCATCAAAGACAGAAAAGAATAGAAGAGGTTCTAACTAACTACGTTGAGGAACACCAGAGTTGGCAATAAAAGGATAAGAGGAAGCAGCATTATAATAAGAAAGAGTAGAAGAGGTCCCAGTTTACTCCGATGAGGAATACCATTACATCGTCAATGGCAGAAAAAATAGAAGAAGTCCCAACGCTGAGACTGAAGAAAATCAAACTTCTCCAAAGCATTAAATTGCATGCTACACGCAACCGTCTTCAAGGTTGCGCCTGTCAAAAGAAGTTCCAACTTCGAAATCTCACAGAACAGAAATATTTTCATCTCAACTAAAGCCAACATTTCACATTCAACAAACGCATCATCACACAAAGAGAGAAATGTTATTTCAAACTTCTTCACATTTGTTAACTATGATTTTCCATTTCTTTTGCCATCAAAATTTGCAACTTGTTCTTTCAACAAGAATTTATAGTAAAATATGAAAATCTGACTTGAAAACTTTGCCTTCAACACAAAGTCCCTCCACATGAAAGTTTTCCTTCAAAATCGGGCGGGCGTAGAAAACTTAGTTCATTTCATTTCCTCACAGATGTGTATAGTGCCAACTAAACGCGCATCTTCGTTCAACTACAAAAGTACAAAACCCAAAAACCACCACATTTCAGTCCCTTGGGGGGCTCATAAGAACAACTCATAACTCTCGCATAAGTGCGAGAGTAAATTTTGAATGTTTTCCCTTGGCTAACAATCGACTCCTTTTCTTCAAAGCTGTTTGATATGATTCGACTGCACAAATTTACATCAAAAACACAAACAAGCAGAAGACGATTTCATAAACACACCCTTTTGCGTTTCAAATTTCGAACGATGCGATGCCAGATAGACTTATCTACTTCCCCCATCAGCCTTGAGGATATTGTGTGCAAGTTTTGAACACGATAGGGATGACTGACCTACATAACTCTCGACCAGGCTCAAATGTACATTGTGTTTTGACGCTCATCCTGCCGACGAACGACCGATGCGATGACTCCCTTTTCTTGGATGCAACGTTGTTTCTCTATAAAGTTTATGAATCTCTCTATCTACTGAGCTCGACACGAAAATTTTAAGTCCATAATGTCTGATGTCTGATTATGTCATGGTTTTGCTACGATAGTGTGGCAGGCTTGTGCGTTTTATCTGTTCGTGCATCATGCGGATGCACATTCTCAGCCGAACCGGAGGAACACAAACAACCAACGACACTTGACTCGAGAAATGAAAGCTGGTAGATATTTGTTCTCCGGACTGATAATGGCTATGGAACAGCTAGCTGAAACGGCTCAGCGGTGGTGGCGGCGGCATTGGCGTTGTAGTAGGAGATGAGCATTTCTTAATTATCCCCATCCCGCAGGAGAAATGATGATTTGTGTGAAAATTCCTCGTATCTGGGAATATGACTTTGATTGCTTGAGGAGCACATAGGTATGTAATTTTGAGTGTGGGAAGGCTACAGCATACAAGAAAACATGGCCTGTTATCGTTTAAAATGATTTCTGGGAACAACCAATGAAATGGAGATGTGTTGTTCTAGGACAACCGAAATCAACAAGGGCCATGTTAGAGAAACTGTGTCTGGCACAAGCAGTTTCTGGGTTAGTTAAGACAATACTTGGTTGGCTTTAAAGGTATTTCAAGTTTAGTCTCTTAGCACCATTTGGGAACTTATAAAATAATCATTAACAAAATGAATCTCTGGAGAAAGTAGATAGTTTATTAGCTTTTGCTTTGACTTCAGTGCTTCGTAACACAAAAGGCTACTGATGTAAGCATTAGACACCTAAAATTTTGCTTTTTCTTCAACAATGCATCAGAGCTAATCAATTAACCAGAAATCAAACTGATTGGGTTCTTCAAATGAGACAGGTTTTTTTTGGAACACTTTGACTTACATATGATCTTTCAATCATAACATTATCCATCGGCGCAAGCAGGAAACGATCAAATGGCAAAAGAAGACGAGGTTGGAGCTATATATTTGCTCAAACTAAACCCAAACTGGCAAACTACAGTGTTGTCAGTTAAGCTACTAAAAAGCTTCATTAGACTTGTTGAGAACCCTTCATTAATCAAAGGATCACTTCAGTGAAAAGAATGGTTTCAGTAGAAAAAAGATTCATTTCAGAAAAAGTTCACTTCCGCCAAAAGTGCCCTCAAATTACTTCCGCAAAAGGTTCATTCAGATAAACTTCAGTAAAATTTTCATTTTAGAAAAAATTTCACTTCAGTAAAATGTTTGCTTCAGTAAGAGGCTCACTTCAGAAAGAGGCTAACTTCAGAAAGAGACTCACTTTAGTAAGAAGTTCACTTCAGTGAGATGATCACTTCAGTGAGACGATCACTTCAGTGAGACGACCACTTCAGTGAGACGACCACTTCAGTGTGACGATCACTTCAGTGAGACGATCATTTCAGTAAGACAATCACTTCGGTGAGACGATCATTTCAGTGCGACGGCGACGATCATTTTAGTGAGACGATCACTTGAGTGAGACGGTCACTTTAGTGAGACGATCACTTCAGTGAGGCGATCACTTCAGTGAGAAGGTCACTTCTGTGAGAAGTTCACTTCAGTAAAAAGTTCACTGTCTCTTATTCTGTCCTGCCATTAATAATGTTGCTTCTTGTTACTTTTTCAACGCCAGCTCTGGTGTATTCTAACGAAGTCAGACAGGACCTCTTCTATTCTTTCCTTCCCTTTTAATGCCTGCTTTAGCGTACCTCAACGTAGTCAGCTGGAACCTAAATTGTTCTTTTCTGTCATTAAAAACGCTTTGTTACCCCTTTTGTTGCCAACTCTTGTATACCTTAACGTAGTCAGCTGGGGCCTTATTTGTTCTATTTCGTCATTAATGATGCTGCTTTTTGTTACTCTCATAATACCAGCTCTTGTGATCCTCAACGAGAATAGCTAAGACTTCTTCTATTCTTTCCTGCAATTGATGATGTTACTTCTTGTTACCCTTTAACTGCCAGCTTCGGTATTCCTGAAAGAAGTTAGCTAAAATCTGGTATTTTCTTTTGTGTCTTTAAACATGCTGCTCCTTGTTACTTATTCAATGCCAGCTCTGGTGTTCCTCAACGAATTCACCCGGGACCTCCTTTGTTCTGTTATGTCATCAAAAAAGCTGCTTTTTATTACCGTTTTAATGCCAGCTCTCGTGAACCTCGACGTAGTCAGCTGGGACCTCGTACTTTTTTTTCTGTCATTAAAAATGTTGCTTGCTATTACATTTTAAATGCCAGCTCTGGTAATCCTCAAAGAAGCCAGCTAAAGCCTCTACTTTTCCTTACTATAATAATTTTGCTTCTTGAAATCCTTTTAATGCCAGCTCTGCGGTTCTGGTGTACCTCAACGTAGTCAACTAGGACCTCTTCTATTCTTTCTTGCCTTTGATGCTGCTGCTTTTTGTTACCCTTTTAATGCCAGCTTTGGCGTACCTGAACGTAGTCAGCTGGGACCGTGTTTGTTCATTTCTGAATTTAATGATGCTGCTTCTTGTTACCCTCTTAATACCAACTCATGTGATCCTCAACGAGAATAGCTTAGACTTCTTCTATTCCTTTCCTGCCATTGGTGATGTTAGTTCTTGTTACCCTTTAACTGCCAGCTCCGGTATTCCTGAACGAAGTTAGCTGAAACCTGGCCTTTTCTTTTGTGTCATTAAACATGCTGCTCATTGTTATTTATGCAATGCCTGCTCTGGTGTTCCTCAACGTAGTCAGCCGGGACCACCTTTGTTCTTTTTTCAGCAAGAACCTTTTTTCTGTCATTAATGACGGTGATTCTTGTTAATTATTTAATGCCAGTTCTGTGGTACCCGTGGTGTGATGGATAGAATGTCCGCCTGTTAATCCAGAGGTTCGTGGTTCGAATCCCAACTGAGGCAAAAATGATTTTTCCATGGGTATCACCTTTCGCGAGGAATTGGCAAGTCCTCCGTTAGTATTCATTGCCATGAAAAGCACTTTCTCGATTAGCTGTGCGGAACCGGCCCAAAATTGTAGGCCCCCTCCATTCCCTCACAAGGCATGGTTGTGAGAAATGCGCTAAGCCCTGGGGCTCCTCGCTCTGTTGAGCCACCCTATTTATTTATTTTTTTAGTTCTGGTGTACCTCAACGTAGTCAACTAGGTCCTCATCTATTCTTTCTTGCCACAGATGATAACGCTTCTTGTTATCCTTTTAATGCTAGCTCTGGTGTACCTCAACGAAGCCAGTTGTGATCTCGTCTGTTCTTTTCTGTGAATAATGATGCTAGCGCCAGCTCTTGTCAGCTAGGACGCCTCGTCTATTGTTCTCTGTTTTAAGTAGAAGAGTTGGGAGAACTGAGAACCAGGTCGACTTGAAGCTGAACCACAAAGACGCCTATAACAGTTTTAAAAGTTCCTTTCATCTGGTGATCTTGAAAGACCCCTCTTCTCGGTACATTCTCGATCAAAAGTATTGGTGAAATGAAATAATCAACAACTGACGCGGCTAGTGTGACTGAATGATCGGAGATAAAAGCCACCCAGCAGAGTTTCTTGAAGCAGCAAAGCCTAAATTAGACTCAAAAGACGAACTTGTACCCTTATCATGTATTTTATATACACCCACTCAGTACAGAAAAGTAGTTCCCTGGTGAATTCTTCCCGCAGGTCATAGTCGGTATACGAAACTCACCTTGAGTGTCAACTTATCAGGTGCGTCCGAAAAAAACCAATTCCTCACCCCATTTTCTCCGTCCTCGAGTTCCCCGAAACATTCCTTAAAATAAACAAAATTTCTTCCAGCATCTGAATGAACAACCCCAAACATCGACACAAAAACAAATTAGGGATTCAACTAACGTCTCCATAACGATAAACACAGCATCTCATTAGACCTCGCTCTCTCTCCTTATTAGTGCAGTATAACCAACCGCAAATTTCCTTCCACTATTTTACATTCAATGTTTACGTTAACAACTCAATTACCACGTCCCTAATATTTTGGTAGGTAGCCGTTGTGCTCTCATTAAATCAACCAAAAACAGGCCCACACAAATGGAAAACTTGTGTTCCTCATCATTCAGTACAACAAAGCCATTAACTTGCTTCTTGCTGTGTTGTTGTATTTTGCACAGAGCACGGGTGGCAGTACGGGACGGGGCTGGTGATGCTATAGTGGCAGCGACTTGTGACCTTTAAGATTCGGATAGGTATACGAGTATATACACTTAGACTATTTTACTCGCCTAATGTTTGTGTTTATTGTCGTAGTCATCTTAAAATGGCTAACGCGTAAAACAACAGTAATCAGTATTCGAAACAATTTTCATCTGGCGGCCATTAATATTGATGGACCTGTGTTTTGATGTTTTGCCTAAAATAATATTAATCGTTAAACACAACAAAGTGGAATTGTTGGTTAAATGATCAAAATGGCTGCGCCAAAGTGATAATGAGTAATGGAAGTGATGGTCTCCTCAAACACCATCATTGCCGCTCTGAAACAAGCAGAACTCGGGCCGTGTCTGTGCCTCAGCATCTAAACTGATTAGGAGCAGTTCTATTTATTGTCCTTAAAAGATAAATACTAATGTACTTTGCTCTAAAACAAACTGCACAAGGATATTCCTTGTGATCCTTGTTCATTGTGTTGGAGCAATCATTAATCATGCTATTTATGAGAATTTTGATGGATGTTCTGTTCCCGGTAGTTGGGGAGAAAGGACCTAGCCCTGAATAACTTTTTGACTCGCGCTTCACAGAAATAAATAAACAGCAAATTAGTTTGGTGCTAAATTATTTGCTCGAACATCATCAGAGTGAGGGAAAGGAAGTATAGCGATGGAGCTCTGCCCGCTTTTGATAGGAATTCAAAGAACATTCCTAATGCTACTAAATGGAATTCTTTTTGTTCATTTTGGCTTTTCAGGTTGCGCAAGCAACAAACTGTGTGTTGGTTTGGTTGCACAGGAGAGAGAGGAGGGAAAATAGTTCATGTGGATTTTTCAGCGAATTAATTGCAGTGGGTTGCCCTAATGCAAATGCATGGTTTCCGTAGGGAGCTCACTCGCAGCTTGTTTTCTCACAAAACAAAGGTTTTTCTAAAGTTTGTGCTGATTTTGTGTGTGCACTGGCTGTGCTCACACAGAAAACTGTTTGGAAATTGTTAATGTTTCCGCGCTTTTAAAGAACTTTTGAAAAAGGAAGAACATTCATACACACGAACACAAATTAGAAACAGTTGCTCTTGGATGATGGACGGTTTTGTTAGTCGGAGTACTTAAATCAGTTGACTTAGTTTGGGAATGTGCTTTGATATACCAGCGATTCGAGGTATGCCGTATGCCAACGATTTTTGTTTTTTTTTTTTTTGGTTTGTTGTGGAATTTGTCAGAGATTTTAAGGACATTTCTATGATGCAACTGAAGGTTGCATCAAAATAAACGAAGGTGAATTCTACAATTGCCAAATTCAACTTTGGGGGCTTGAATCTCACAAAAGACTTCAAACAGCCAGAAACCTCATACCTTGGCGTAACAGAGCTGAAATTTTGAAAACGTTATCCTTTCGGTTGCCGACTCAATAAAATTACACGATTAAAAATATGTTGATGCTACGAAGACTTGTGCTCTTAATTTCTCGTGTGAGTTGGATTACAGCTTCTATTGATAGACATTTGAATACTTACTTACTTAAGTGGGCATTGCAGTACGGGGTGAACCAGAGCCTCAACAAACATCTAACGTCAACAATTTCGATTTCGGGCGAGCTCTCTCCAGTTTTGCACTCTAAGTCGGTTGAGGTCTTCTTCCACTTGATTGCGCCACCTTTAGACGAGGCCTTTTACTTCCCCGATTTCTCTGCAATGTGCTTTCGAAAGCCAGAGCGTTCATATCCAACCGTTCTATCTTGCCCAGCCATTTTAGCCTCCAGATGTGTAATCTTCTAGCTATGACCTTGTAGCGGTACAGCTCATACAGCTCGTTGTTGTATCTTCTTCTCCACACATTGTCTTCGCATACGGGACCAAAGATCATTCGGAGAATTTTTCTTTCGAAACGACCAAGGGTATCCTCATCCGTTTTCGATAAGGTCCACGCTACTGCGCCATAAAGCAGGACTGGGATGATCAAGATCATATACAAGGCTACCTTGGTTTTTCTAGAGAGGGTTTTTGTTTCTCAATTGCCTGCTTAACCCAAAGAAGCAACGGTTGGCAAGAGTTATTCTCCGTTTGATCTCCGCACTGATCCGTGTCTACAGCGGATCCTAGGTAGACGAAGTCCTGTACTACCTCGAAGTCATGTCTGTCTATTGCGACGTTTTGTCCAATTCGTCGATGTTCTGTGTCCTTGTTTGATGACAACATATACTTCGTTTTGCCCTGATTAACCATCAAACCCATTTTTGCCGCTTCTGTTTCGATACTCGCAAAAGCACCTATGACATAACGCTTCCTTCTTTACATTACGTCAATATCGTCTGCATAGGCGAGTAATTGTAAAGACTTTTGAAAGATTGTTCCTCTGGTGTTGACTTTTGAGTTTTGTACAGTATTTTGAAGGATGATGTCTCCTTGCCTAAAAGCTTTTTCGACATCAAAGGTCTCGGTGAGTTCTTTACCGACCTTGACTGAGGAGCGTGAATTCTCCAAAGCCATCCTGCATAGTCGTACGAGTTTTGCAGGGATGCCGAAACTAGACATGGCTCTGTACAGCTCGTCTCTGTAGATACTGTCATACGCGGCCTTGAAATCGATAAAAGGATTGTATATATCGATTTTATATTCTCTGGTTTTTTTTTTTTTTTTTTTTTTTTTTTTTTTTTTTTTTTTTTTTTTTTTTTTTTTTTTAAGAAAATGAATCGCTCCTCATTCTTCTGTGCTCCTCATTCTTCTGTGCTGTGAATATGTCTGCAGTATGTTCGGCTTTTGCTGTGCTCACTTGCAAACACAAAGTAGTCGCTGAGGGACTAAAAGCCTCAAAAAGAGGGGTAGTGACAGCATTATCGTCACAAGATTTGGAGTTCCCACTATTAAAGAAAGTCTTTGAGTTTTACAGCAACTCGTCATCCTACTAAAAGTCCTGTGTTCGTTGCAAAATCTTCATATTAGGGTGCCTTTAGAGGGATCCTGCATTCCAATCACGCGGAGATAATTTTGCGGAGTTGGAAACAATTCGAAATGGAATGAGAAACTAAAATGTTGTTTCTTCATCTTGGTTTTTATTTATTTTTATCGAAATTTCCCCAGCAACCGCTGTAAATCATATTTCATTCGTTCAAAGTATGTTTTAAAGAACTTTTGTAGATCTGGTGTATTTGTGAGCTCATGTAAAGGGTCGTCTTTGACGTGTAGTTTTCAAGAAGAAATAAAGTGTATTTAATTTAATGTTGTGACCAAGAATTCACCTTTGTTATAGAGACAAGGGTTTGTCACACACAAGGTTTTGCACGGTGATGGAGGCCGCGTCAGCGTCACAGGCCCACGAAGCGTTAACCCAAAGTTTCCATCAATAAATTGATTCTTTCGTAGGCTGTTTGACCAGGGTATCACAATGGATCTACATTGATCTAAGTGTGACGGAAATAAGATCACCCGTCAGCCTATTTTACCTAACCTAACCTGGCTGTTTGACACGTAGAACCGTCTTGTTGCAACCATAGGTCCGTAAAAGCATTAATCATGGTTCTTTAGCGTTAACCATTGACTGCGAAATTATGGTTGACATCATTTTTGAGGAAGTATGAACTAATGATTCCCCCTCTGCTAATAGAGCACACAGAACAGTGACAATTTTGTTTATCAACGAAACCATTCAACCATAAGTGAGCTTCATTGCTGAATAGTGAAAATGGAGACCGGTGGCCATTTTGTTTTGATCTTTTATCCGAACGTGCGACGCTCTTGGATGATCGTTCGGCTTAAATTCTTCCACGAGTTTGATTTTGTAGAGTAGTATGACAAGATCTTTCAAAATCTTCCATAAAGTGGATGAGCTTAGCTCCAATTGTTGCCCGCGCATTGACTGATTAAACCATTCGGATTTTCTACTCCACAGTAGCAATGGAGCCTAAGGCGCTTTGGCACGGCAAGGGTTTTTCCTTAATGTAAAAGAATACATCGTTGTGTGACTTGTTCATAGTAAGCAGAGTCCTGACAATGATGGCTATTTTCTCACCCTCGCTCTTTGATGTGATCAACTCGTCCACGTCTTTGGCTTTCCTTTTAGTTTAAGGGCATTTCGAGCTACTAGTTTTCTAAGAGATAAAAGACAAATGATTGACTGCTAAAGGCACCGAATGATCCAAATTCTTCCAAACTTGAACCTACATTACATACTAAGACTCAGACTTGCAACATTTTCGCCATGCTAGACTAAGAACATGCGTTTCCTTCTCGTTCATCTTCTGACGGACTTTCGTTCTTATTGCTTGGCAATTTAGACAACAATTCAACTTTGATCGATTTTGATGTGCTATCTGACCCCGTATTAAGAAATGTTTCCCTTTATCCTCACGGAAGCGTTGACGCATCAGCTCATTAGATATCTTACGAGATTCTCAAAGGTATGAGAGACTTTGTTCCTAACAGAACGAATATATCATTCCGAAAGAAATTCGTGGTATAATTCCAATTTCAAAGAGGCGATTAGGGATAGAAAAGGAGTTTTCGAATATTTTAAGACATCCCTACAGTAGAACACCGAGATTTATTCAAACGGGCCAGAAGTATCTGTAATGCTCATATACAAAAGGCCAAGTTCTTGCATGACCAAAAAGTGAGGCAAAAAATACTATTGTGTCCAAAAGGAAGCAAAAACTTTTGGTCTTTTGTTAAGAACATTAAGAACTCGACCACGTCATCGGTGCCAACGCTCGTTTTTAATGACTCTCCATATGTCAGCTCCATCGATAAACTCAATTTGCTGGCAGCTCAATTTGCTGCTAACTCGATACTTTCGCACAACCACTTTCCCATCTTGAGAATGTAGATTCTGCAATAAAATACATTTTTTTCGTACTCGCTCGCATGCGAGAGATCTCAAGTCCTGGTGGTATCGCCGCCGTTATTCTGAAGAGGTGTTCTTCTGCACTGCGTTAACTTTTCCATTTTTCCTATGCTTCTCGACTCTTCTCGAGTAGAGGGAAAACTGCTTTTGTCCAGCCGGTCCCTTTAATAGGTGAATCTTCCTCCCCTTCCAATTACCGTCCAATTGCACTAACGTCCCTTCTTTCCAAGGTCATGGAAACGTTGATAAACCGTCAACTTATGAAATATCTTGAAGAACGAAAGCTTCTTGATGACCGTAAGTACGGCTTTCGTAGCAAACGGTCCACAGGTAATTTGATGGCATATCTCACCGAAAAGTGGAACAAATCTTTACATTGTTTTAGAGAAAGTAAGATTATTGCTCTTGATATTTCTAAAGCATTCGATAGAGTTTGGCATGAGGCTCTTTTATCGAAAATGCGTGCTTTTGGTATCGATGAGTCTCTTCTTCGTTGGATTAGAAACTTACCTTTCCCACCGTTCAATACAAGTTGTATTGGATGGCTTCAAGTCTGATACCCACTTCATAAATGCTGAAGTGCCCCAGGGATCCATTTTGTCTCCGACTCTCTTCCTTATTTTTATAAATGATCTCTAGTCTGAAACTTCTAATCCGCTTAACTGTTTTGCTGACGACTCGACCCTCAGCTTTTCATATTCGTTTTCAAATTCACGTCCCTGCTCTTCGGATGTGAAACTGGAACGGTTGCGTATGATAAGCTCATTTAACCTTGACAGCATTGTTACGAGTAGAATTCAATGCTTGGAAAACTCAATGCTGTCTCTTGTCGTTCAAGCTTAACATTCCCCCATTGCCATTATCCATGAATGGTACCTGCATCTAAGAAAACAGTACCCGGTATGTGTGTCAAGTGTCAACGATGATCTTCGTTGGAACGACCACATATTCGACGTCGCCAAAAACGCTGTTAAATGCCTCTAGAGTTAAGTTAAAGGCTTCTAGAGACGATGTATAGGAAGTTTTTCACCCTTCTGATCTGGCTATAATTTGTATGGCCTTCATCCGCCCAAAACTGGAATATAACTCTCATATCTGGTCAGATACTCCTCAAAGATCTTTTTTGCTACTCGCTGGGTTTCAAAGCAGAGCGTTTAGACTCATAGGATAAAGTTCAATCCTAAGATTGACCAATTCTCTTGAACATCGTCGAAACGTAACCTGCCTCTCTCGTTTTTATCGCTCTTTTCACAAGCAGTGCTTCTCTGGGAAAAAAGCCCGTTGCATTCCTTCTCGAAACAATTTGGCCGCAATTCCCGCCGCGCTCGGTATGTTCATCAGTTTTACCTTGGGCCCACATCTTAGCCGCCCTATCCGTATGTGGAATGCTTTACCTGACTCTGTTTTTCCACTGCATTGCCATTCTCTAAAATTGAAAAGCAAAGTTTACTGATACCAAAGAACTTTGAAGTGCTCTCGAATTTGATTTCGAATGACTCATTTAGTTTCTTCAGATCACAGAGAGTGTTAGTATTTTCTTGTGATTTTTGAGTCGTCATATTCTTCTATAAAAAAGCAATCAAAAGAGATATCGACGGATTATGGAATTGAAATGAAATATTACAGACATTTCAAAAGACTCTTGAAGGCTTTGAGAGATCAGAAGCTTCTTTTTAATTGAAAGTCATGTCTGAGGATATTCGTTGGTATAAACAACACAACAACATTTCCAGAAGATTTCTAAATGATACCAACCTCATGTAACCTCCTGTTTGATCAAAATATCTTATCCCCCCTTTCGAAAACGTTGACATATTCCGGATTGTGTCTAAGATAGGTCAGGTAGCAGGTTCAGTGTTCTGTTGAAAAAATGTCCAGCAGTTCTTTGCCTATTTTTCTCCTGTTTCGCATTCACTTAATTTTACTTTGTAGAGTCTTAAAACCACACTCAACAACCGCTTAACATTAACAGAATCAAGCAAAGTTCAAATAGCACAATACAGCACTTCACACCCTTTCATTTGCTTATCTACCCTTCCCTAGGACAAATGCAAGGACAATAAATACTTTCCCATTTACAAACCTGCATTCACTTGACGTTTGGCTCATCAAATCTCTTATCAAACCACAGCGCCACGCTGCGTTGACTGGTCTTTATTAATCGTCTCAATTATAATCGCACTGTTCCTGCGAAGGGCATATTCATGAAAATCCTCTTTCTTTAGGTTAATTACAAAATAATTTCTTTTTGCTGCGCAACCTCTTCATCAAAGTGAGCCCCGCAGTGTATTAAATCTCTTTTGTTGCTGTGGTATCCCTCAACAAGTAAGGAAGCTAAAAAGGCTCACTCTATTCGTCGTCTTGCATAGGGCAGGGCAGGAACTTTGTGATAGCCCCTGCCGCACTTCGCCACTATTCCAAAGCAGCTTTTCATCTTTCTCCTTTCCTGTCCGACCTGATTTAAATTGATTGCATTTTAATTGAACCCATTCGTATAGCACTTTCCTTTTGAATTTCTGGTTGAAAGTTTTATGGGGCTTAGTGCAAGAAAAAAATGCGCCATGCTGTAAAAATTGCGCAGAGATCCTTGTAATCGAGTTATATACCTTCCAGCGAGAATAAATTGAATTTCAGCTGTTTTATTTTTCTTCCTCATTCAATCATAACTTATCCTTGTTTTTGTGTCCTTTTTTCTTTCTAGATTCAACTCATTGATGATCGGAGCCATCACAGTGGGTGAAAATAAAAATAACCGACTCAAGACATTGGACTTCCTAGGCAGCTCATATCGTCGTAGATAGAAAACCGATTCAATTAAAGTAGGAGTTTTTTTTTTGTTTGGTTTGGTTTTTTTGTTATTTTGGAAGGACGAAGGAGGAACATATTAAATCCAAACAAAATGAAGAACGACGTTGTTCGATGGACTTCGTCTTTATCATCACATGCGGTGGAAAGGAGAATGGCAGCAACGGGGACAGCGTCAGATTGTAGCAGCTCAATATTCAAGCATCACAAAAGTCTTTATAGAGGGACATTATCATCGTTATATACGCTCACCCCAACCCCAACCCCAACCCCTACAACCACCACCACCACTACTACAGATAGAAAAATCTTAACCAAATGTGATAGTACGCAGCAAGTTGAATGTGTCCAAAGTAAAATGACTAAAAAAAGTGGAAAAATTTCAAAGCAGCGTTCGAAGTCGAGGTCGACAGTATCGTTATTGCTGAGGCCGCGAGCATTTTTCGTAGATAGACGGACTGATTTCACACAATTCTTAGTTTTATGTCTTCAAATTAGTGTCGTGTTGTGTTTGTGTAGCTCGAATGTGGGTGTTGTCGCCGATGATAGTGAATTGGAGGCGAATCCTTCGACGCTGGGTGGACATTATACGCACACATGGGCTGTGCATGTGCCGAATGGCGAGGAGCAGGGACTAGCTGAGCGGGTAGCCCGTGATCATGGTTTCATCAATTTAGGAAAGGTGAGTGTTTTGTTTTATTTTAAACTTTTTTTAAAAAAATTTTCATGTTTGCTTAATATTTATGATAAATTAACAGGCTCTCAACGATGCTATGTTGAAGAAAGATTTAAGGCTCGGCCACATACTGAGAAGCAAAGCGGAAAAGTTAGAACAAAATTGAGAACTAAGCGACATCGCTCAGCAACTCAGCTTCTTCTAAATTCTGTTCTTTATCTGTTGCTCTGCCGCTTTGTAGCTCAGTACGTGGCCTTGTCCTTACGCAGTTAATGGTTGTGTCCTTAGTCAGCACTTTATATTTGGTTTAATTTCACTGTAATCGCTGCGCTGTATGTTAGCCACTGAGAGGTGTTTTCGAAATCATATGTTTTGAGGCTAACAAAACGTAAAATTTGTTTAACTTCTTCACATGTGGTACTTCCCTCATTGATTCAGACCCTAGTTACAGACAACACATCAACTAAGTTGGTTTGTGTGCCTGTTTTTTGAAAAGTGACCAACAACACAACATTAACTTCTAATACAAAAGAGATATTTGACTCAGTACCTATCTGTTCTTGCAGCACTTGGAGAAACTTGACAAAGTGTTGCTCTTACCGACGTCTTACATTTAACAACTTGCCAACTCTTGGTTTCTTCCTAAAAAGTGTTCAAACGCTGAAGATACCTGATTTTTCTTATTTGTGTGGGAACTAGTGTAATTAATTTGCAAGAGGTTAACAATCAGTTGCTAATCAAGTTTAAGTGGGCTTCACAACTGACTTGCAACGGGTTTGCAACTAAATAGCAACTATTTGCAAACTAGTTCCATTGATGTTTCAAAAACCTTGCAAATAATTTTAATTGAAGAACAATTTATTCTAAACCAGTTTGCAATAAGTTTGAAATCAGTTGTTTTGTAACTCAAAAGCAACTCGTTCACAAGAATCCTTGTGCAAAGTGGCGCAATAGCTATTTTCCAATGTTCGTTGTATTTTTTTTTCCTATGAAGTACAAACTTTAGTTCTTTTAGTGCGAAAGCTATTTTCCAATGTTCATTGTGTGGATTATGTTTATTTGATATCTACGTTGTGACTTAAAGTCATCAGGAGTAATGAACATCCGGACTCGATTCGAGGTATTTTCTATCGTTCTTGCACAGAGCTTCTGACCATACGTCCTCATTCTCTTCTAAATCATTCTCTTTAAGAGCTTATGTAGATATGTCTTTGGTGGTGGGCTGTACCTCGTAAAGTAAGCGTAATTCCTTCATTTTCCTGGACATATTTTTCAGTCCTAATGTAGTTGAGCATGGCTCTGTAGTGATCGCCAACCACGATGTTAATTTGGCCTCTGGCGTTTCAAAAAGATTGCCCGGAGAAGCCATCACCATAAACGAGGATAATCGGTTGTGGCTCGTGTAGTATTTGCGCCATTCATCCATCTTGTAAAAAATTAGTTCTTTTTGTCCCAATCCATTCTATTGTGGAAGAAGAAAGTCGTTGGGCATGACTCTTTAGTGCTCGCCGTTCAAAGTAGTAGTCATTTAGACGGTGTCCTTTTTGAAAAATAATGAACGATGACGCCTTCAGCCTAAAGTCTTTGGGTATACTCCGATTTAAAGGTTCTGATTCTTGCAGTTGACGTATCTTGTAGGTAATGAGTTCCTTCTGTCTTAATACATTAGCTCGATGACGACTTCCATCAGTCCAAATGTCGTTGGGCATGATTCCGTAGTGCTGCCTTTTAAAGTAATCATTTAGACGGTTTCGTTTACGAAAAGCTAGTGAAAGATGATTCCTTTAGCGTAAACTCTTTAGGTAATCGTGAATTTTAAGATTCTGAGTCGTGCAGTAAACAGCGCGTCTTGTAGATAATGAATTTCTTTCATCAGTCCAAATGTCATTGTAGTGATCGCCGTCAACGGTGGTTATTTGGCCTGTGACGCCCGATTTCGGTTGTCACCCTTGCAGTATACAACATTCATTCATCCTTTAGGCAATGAGCTCCTGCTGTCCTAATTTATCATCCCGATGATGCCTTCAACGCAAGCAGTAGAAGTATATCAGATGATGCAGCTTGAGCGGGTGTAATGGCTTTACTGATATCGAAAAAATCGAAATCGTCACAATTTTCGATTAAAAGTTTATCCTAAGCTGAGGTGCATGATGTCGCTTGTCGGTAAAAATCTAAGAGTAGATGCACTTACTGCACTTTGTGAGGGAAGATCTTCAAGAGTCAAAGGCCTACGTTTGATGTTCAATTGCATGTCACGTTGTCTGGCAGATACTTCTCGTACATCCTCTTTTTGTATTTCTATAATAAAAGCTCCTGTTTCGGGGTCCGGCTAGACATGGCAGCATTTGGTGTCGCCCCTTAGTCTTCTAAGTGAATGGCTAAATATCGGAAAGCTTGCCTAGTTGCCATATAATGTTGCATGTGAGTGCAGTGAATTTTATAAGTTTCGGTGTATTCCGAACAAAATTTGCGTCTTGGAAGGGTAAGGCAACATCTTACTGATGAGCCCGTTGCCTTACCTGGGCGAAACGCATATAGGAGTTGAGTTTGATCTACACGACCTTCAAATTCTATTATGAAATTTATTTCTTATTAGAATTTATATTTCTAATTGAAATTAGAGCCCAAGTTGTGCCAATATCACGCATGGATTCTGTAATGGTGGGAATCTGTTCTAAATTTGTTAATTTAAAATGCAACTCATTTGTTATAAAACGCATTTATTGCAACAAGTTTGTGATTAGTTGCGAAACAGTTGCTAATAAGTTCCGAACTAGTTGCATTACAGTTGTTAATCAGTTTCGCCGTCATTAAAAGTCTGTTGAACCTACAAATGCAGACTAGCAGTCTCTTACTTCACACCAATGACCAATAGTTTCTAAAAGCCTCTAGGTCGTTACACGACTCAATATTCAGACACTAAAGTCCGATCTTCATTGCTGTAATGTAGCTGTTAGCTGTTTTACTTTTTATTTCTCAACTAAGAGGTATGTAAAGAAGTAAAAGTTTTTCTTAGCTCGAGCGAAAACCATTTACTTTTTTCCATAAATCAAATTGATATTCGGTTGAAGTTGAACAACAACCATACAATCGAAAAACCTTTGGGAGGAAAGGCACATTTTTAGATCAGCTTTTTTTTTCCTTACGTCACTTCAGTCGTCGTCGTCGGTTGTTGTGTATACAATAAAAACCTTCAATTCAAAATCAGTATCGTTTGCTCTAGGTCGGTATTACGAATCACGCAACGAGAGGCAAGAAAACGTAACTTAAAACAACGAAAGGTACGACTTAGACTGATTATGAGAACGGGTCCAGAAAATGTCAGAACGATAACAGAAAGACCGCAAAAAGCAGTCGTAAATGAAAGCGAGTGCTGCGTATTTGCAACGTAAATATAAAGAAGACCCTGTTGGAAAAACTGGGGTCCAAAGCCTAAAATGATGTACGACCTATATACGTATGTAATCAGACAAACAATAACGTTCGTAGATGCAGTATTGTGGTCAAAAACATAGAAAAAAACTGCAATCCAAAAGCTAGAAAAGGTTCAATGATTAACAAAAACACGTATTACTGGATGCATGCGTACAACTCCTACATGCGCTCTTAACTTCATTGTAGGACTACCAACCACCAACTTACTTCTTCATAAAAATAGAAGTAAGACTGGTAATCCCAATCTCTTTCATCAAGAACACATCAACAAACCCGAAAGGACACCTGTCGATAATGAACAGTCTAGAAAACCTTAATATATTAAGTATGGGCTTGGATCCTACTATTTTCATGTATAACTTCAAACTCAACTTCTCCAGTGTCATACCCTTTAGGGAAGACTGGGAGAACACAAAGCCTCATCCTTCAAGGCAAGATTTGATCTGGAATACGGACGGCTCAAAATTAGAGACTGGTACAGATTCCGGGATTCTCAGCGACTCTCCCAGAACGAACTTTTCAGGAAGTCTTGGTAGTCAGTCTTCCATTTTTTAAACTGAAATCTTTGCCGTTATCGAATGTTCGAGAATAATATGTTCTTGTTCATCGAACACGAAAATCAAAACAATATTCATTTTCTCAGATCTCAGACAGCCAAGCTTTAGGCGTTAAGCTCACCTGTCATAAGATCCAAACTAGTCTAAGAGACAGTTTTGGACTAGCTTGGATCACTCTCTCAACTAGCAATCTCTCTCTGAACTAGCAAGGAAAAACTCTGTCATCCTCCACTGGATCTCATCACACAAAGGCTATGATGGTAACGAGAAGGCAGCCGTCTTAGTTAAAGACGGCGCATCTAAGCCATTCGATGGTCGTGAACCTTTCTGCGGTATAAATCAAAGCACCTTCAAAAACACTGCCAAGAACATCTTACTGGAAGAATCAAATAAAGCTTGGCGCAACTCATCTGGTCAAACCTGTTCAAGACTCTTTGTGCCGGAATATACTGAAAAAACATCAATTCCTACTGAATTCCCAATATGAAAACTTGCACAATACTCACAATCGGCAACTGTTTTTTAAAGAAACACCTTCACCAAATGAGGTTATTAGCGGACTCCATCTGCAGACTATACCTCGAAAATGAAGAAACATCTCTGCATATTAGTACGGAATGTCCAGCACTTTTCCTCATACTTGACTATGAAATCATCCCCCTTAACAAACTCAAACTAATTCACCCACAGAAGATTGGTAACTTCTGGTTCAACTCAGGAGCAGAGGAACTGCCCTGAAACCTTTTTCAGATACCGCAGTGCCCAGAGCTGTGCAAGCTCAACCCACCCTTTAATCTAATCTAGTCTCATATGCAGGTCAGTTTATCTGACCTTGTAATTCCCGTCTTGAACACTTTTTTCCTTAACTTTGCCAATGATATCGTTTTAAGTTTTTGATCATAGCATTGAGTCCCTTTCAAATCGGCTGTCCTGCCTTTAACCCCGACAACACTTTGGGATACCATATGGAAACCTTTTAGGGCCTTAGCTATTTTTTTTTTTTTTTGTTTGATGTGGAAGTCATTTCAATTTTACATGTTTTATTCTCTCCTCTACTGGTGATCATTTACTTTAGGTTAGGTTAGGTTAGGTTGAATGGGGGGTGCAGCCACAAGTGGCAACACCTCACTCGGATCTCGAGGATCCATTGTGCTCCCCGGGAAATCATAGGATGAGGAAATGGGAGGATTGGAGAGGTGGATGGTTATTGTGGTAGGGAACTCCCACTGAACCATTTGGAGCCCTGAGTAAATTTCAGGACGTTGCTCAGTGGGAGGTTAGAGATGTCGCCCAGTTCGTCGAAGAAGTATTCTCCGAGGGTTTTTTTCCGAGTGTGGGCTAAGCTAGGACACTCACAGAGGAAGTGAAAAGATCCCTCCTCTGCCTCCTCATCTTGGCATCCTCTACATAAGTCGGATGTGCTAATGCCCATTCTCATCATGTGGGTACCCAACGAGTTGTGACCCGTGAGAATGCCAATCAACAGAGAGAGCCGAGGTCTGCTTAGCTGGAGTAGAAATTCTGTTTTTTTCTTGGAAATATCTGGCCAAAGGTTTCTAGAGACTCGGCATGTTTCTAAAGATGACCACCTGTCATCGATTTTTAGAAAATTGTGTTTGATTCTGCTTTTTTCTTGCTCTAGTGGCTTTAGAACTGAAGTGTTCGCTTCGCTGGATTCGAGTGCTGACCCGATTTTTGCCAGCTTATCCGCCATTTCATTACCGATAATGTCACGATGTCCAGGAACCCAGGTTAAACTAACTGTGTTTGTCTCATTGAGCAGTCTAAGGTTACTGCGACAGCTGTCTACTAGCCTGGACACCTAACCTTGTTTAGGCCAATGTTTAGTCTGTATCCTCTTTCTGGAAGCATAGCCATTGACTCATGATTGAGCATGACTACGACTTCTTGGCCTGCGCTCGTAGGCTCTTCCATCTCCAGTACTTCCCAGTCAGCACTTGGGAAACTTGGGTTGAGTTTTCGTAAGAAAAGCTCAATTGTTTCCTTCTTCAAGCGCGGCCCAGGAATGTTTATCCGGACTTTGGGTCTGGTGGGGAGGTCTTTTTTTAAGGCAACTTTAAGCGTTGCTCCTTCTATAAAATCCGCCATTTCGGATATCTTTGTTTTTAGCCAGTTAAGGGTAAATTCATCATTGCACATGAGAATTTTGAAACCCTTTAACGTCGAGATGGGTCCAAAATCAGGCACCGCGCCCGAGGACGTGGGAAGCTCGTCAGTCATGCACTCGAGTAGCCTTATTTCCACTCGAGTCCAGTCTTCTTCGCTTAGCCTTTTTTCTGGACTCCCCTCATTGATAATGACCACCTGAAGGCTCTCTTTTATCAATTCCGCTACAGTACTTTTTTTGTCAGTTGTACTGGCCGTCTTGGGCTTTTTGTTCACGGACATTGGAGGGGGTGTCGAGTCATTGTGTCTGGCTCTCTTTCTTTGACTGCTTTCTTGGGGCTTTATAAACCTTTCGGGTTTAGGACCATCCAGTGGTGGTCTCCCTGGGTTTTTTTTGGCCACCGCAGTCTTTGCCAATATGGTTTTCTTTTTTGCTTCTTCTTTTGTGACTCTACCTCTGGGTTCTGCCAAGGGCAAGGTCTTGGCTTCCATTTTATTAATGAATTTCCGAGCCCAGCTTAGGCGTTTCCAATCACGGAAACACAGCGTTGAGGTGTTACCTTTACCGAATCTTCTTACGGTCCTTCTGGCATTTTCGAGCCTCTTTTGACCTGGGTCTTGTGCATCTTCCTTTTTCTGTACCCTCGGATTAGGGCCTTTACCTTTTGCCGGCTCTGATGAGCGATGGCTCTTGGTTGGGGCTTTCTCCTCACAGACTTTAGGATTTGCGCTTTTTTCCGGACCCTTGTTTGGCGTTGAGGTCATTTTGGCCGAAATCTCATTTTTCGCCAGGAATTCGCCTCTTTTGGCCTCTGGCCGCCTTGGGACAGGATTTTCGGCCACGGTGACATCCGCGATAGAGTCGTCAGAACTGGTGAAAGATTGATAGTCGTCTTCCTCAAGGATGCGATGTTCCTCTTCTGACGTTATCTCTCGTCCACCTGCTCCTCCTTCTCCATCATCGGAGTCTGTGAAATCCACAAGGTTCTCCGAGAGTCCCTCATTGGTTTCAGCGGCTTTCCTGCTGCAGCCAGGAATGCAATCTTCTGCATTGTCTATCTTTTCTTTTCTTGTCACTGGCGACTTATCTTCTTTCGAAGCCAAGCCATCGCCGACAGCCGTGACTACTGCCGACTTTTGAGCGTATATCCCCGCTCGAGTTTTCTCTTCTTCGTTTACTTGTTCCATGTTTAGATAGACATCTCTGTTTGAGGTTTACTTGGTTGTTTGACTCTGCAACTGGATTGCTGGAGTGTCGAAACGTAAGCTCCCCCACCACGTCAAGGTGAAACCTCGTGAGGGAGGTTATACTTTAGAGATATTTCTTTGTGACGGCAGGAGCAGCGTTCAAGGCTCAATAAAACGATGGCAAATTCAAGTGGTTTTGAAAGTCTAAGTTTAAAAACGAAGAGACGTTGGAGTTTTTTTTTGCGAATCAAATGCAAAAGGTTTCTGAAATTTTTACCTTTCCCATTGATTATGAAACACAACACCATTAGAGTAGCTGCCTCGGCTGGCTTTGCAGAAACGCATTTTTTGTTCCAATTTTTCTAAACCTTGTTGATGCTTTCGAGCTCTAGCTCATGTGTAGCTTCGATACTATTGGCCTGAGTGCTGGAATTACATCTGGTTTGTAAATTTAACTTTGGTCCTTTAAGACTGCAGCTTCGAAGCGGGAATTTAGGTAGATCCTTATTGTCGACCGAAACTTCTTTTCAAAATACGCACTGTCTTGGCTGCATAGGAAACAAGTTTTCAATATTCCCAATGTTGGTCAGGTCTGAAACCACTCATTTCGTTCCGTGAAGGTATGACACTGACTTTATTTAAGATTTCGAGCGGGAAACGGCTGTCAGTTGTCAAAACAACCTATGATTTAAAATGAAACCCCAAGATGGCGCAAGTTGTTGGTCGTAGACCCACCATTTTTCTTTGCTATGCTATTTATTTCCTGTATGGCACCACAGAATCAGTGGCAACATCGCCCAAAAAACACGCAATTATCGGAAGCTGTTCATAAATTGTTCTTTTCCAAACGAATTTGCCAAATTTCATTTAAAAACTTTTTCTTAACCAAAATTTAGAAGCATAATAAATAAAAAATATAATAAATCCCTCAGCACTTTACCTAACTACAAGAGAAAATGATAAAAAAAGAACACTCGGAAAACAAAGCAGAGAAAACAGCAGTGTAGAAGCAGCAGCAGCAGTAAGTGAAATCGTTTAGAAAATTAATCACTAGACTTGAAAAGATATTACAAAAGTTTTTATGTTATCATTGAGGAAAACGCAGCTACAGCATCAACACCAGTAGCTAAAAATGTCCTAAAACAAATACAACAAGAGTTTCTTCTTCTATATTTCTTCTCATCACCAGCCAGCGCACCCCCACCCCCAATTTCAGTCTACAAAAACACAAAAGCGTAAAAGACTATGAGAGAAAAATAATTTAAAAATAATACGCACATACCCCTTGTGAGATGGAGGGGTGGGATTGAGGGGGGAAGGCAGGGGGCGATGGGAAGATGTTTTACCATAGAGTTGGTTAAAACATATTGCACAAGCAAACAGAACGCGATCTTAATTGTAATTTTCGCGCAACACACTCTCAGGAGATGTGGCAACGTTCAAGGCAGTTTTAAAAGCCTTCATTTTACGCCACAACTTTCAGTAATGGCGGCTGTTTAAGTAGAACATGGTAGTTGATGTAGCAACGAAAAGTTTTTCTTTCTTCTTTGTTTTGGTTTTACTTTTGACTTCGCAATTGCACGGTATCGAGGGTGGGGAAGGGGAGGTTTTGTTGTTTTTTTTTTTTTCTCTTGAAGCTTTAAAAGAGCTTCAAAAGTTAAGAAGTAGAAAAAAGTTAAAAATAGCATCACGAAATTCCTCAAGATGGAAAAAAAGAGTCCCTTCTTAAAGTGGAGCCTTTATGACAATCTTGAAAAAGGGACACACAACCGCCGAAAATGGAGAGGGGAAAGGAAGTTAATTGAACAAATTAGGCAGCCATTAAACAAACAATTTCGAAAAACTTCGAAACGGCACGCGGGGATTACTGTTGGTAGTTTTCATTTCATTTTTCTTATTTTTCGTCCTGTTCAATTGGTAGAACGGTTAATTGACTTGCGTTTAACCTGAAAATAAGAACTGAACGGCCTTCACATTTTGGGTCTCTTGTCGTTGAAATCGGTTAAGCAACTCCTTAACAACAGCCATGAAAGAATATTTTATGCCCATGCCGCAATCTTCTACACTTAAGGATTTTCTCATTATTGCCTCTCGGGATGGACAGTCATTTTGCCATTGTCTTTTATGGAGAAAGGATAACAAAAAACCGTTGACATCAACTATTTTACCCGAAAGCTTCTTTTAAAAGTGCCAATAAAGGTGGCTGAAGTTTGTCATGAGGCTGTAGTAGGTGTAATAGCCCAACTTGAAAGGGTTTACCTTTTATATCAGCAAATTGGGTTTGGTTAGATTTGCATGTTTTCTTTTCTTTCTTTCTTTTTTTCCAAAGAAGCCCTGCAGGGAACTGAATAATTTCGTTGCGTTTAGTACATCAAGGCTTAGTTTTGAGGGAATTTTTTTTATGCTAATAGGACCTCTATTCCTTGGTGATGGGCCTTAAGCTTTTTGGGCATAAAATTGCTTTTAGATTTTGTGTTATTTTTGGAACTCTTTGTTTTTATTTGATGGAAATGAGCTCATTCAATGGAAAGATGGCATTGACCTTTAAGAAGTTCCAGAAGTGTCATCGAGAGATGGTAATTAATGAAGGGAATTATTAAAATGGGGTTCATTGTCTTGAGAGAAACATGTCAGATGAAATTGGGTGTACTGTACATTGAAGGGCTTAAGCGTGGGACTTTGGGGGTGGTGATAGATTTTTATGGGAGAATCACTCGCAATGTTCGGAATTTGCTTTGATACGCTTTTCTGCTTTTGCACACTGAGTGTCTACGTTGCTTTTAAGACTATTTTTTTTTTGGATTTGAGGGTAAAGATTGTCTTCTGATGCGAGTATTTTGTCTTCGAAGCAAATTTCAATAAGATTTTATTACCAGATGGAGGATAACTACGTCTGGGAAGTTTCTTAGCCATTCCACGGTTGATCTTAGAAAAAAACCAGAAGCTCTAATGGACACCCATATTGTCTATGAAATGACTTTTCAGTTATATTTGATACTTTCAACGGTGCTTTTGTTGTGGTGCTGATGACAGTTGAAACATGGCGTAGAGATAAAACGACCATCAAAATCGTCCTTGTGCGTTGGTGAACCAAACCGTCATGCGACTGTGAAATTGGCTAACAGGGACTTCGTTTCTGTGTTCTTACAAAAGGAACTAGTAGAAGTTGTGAGACCATATGATGGAAAAACCACAGTTATGTGAGATAAGGTTGAGTGTGGGTGCAACCACAAACGTCAACATCTCACTCTGATCTCAAGGATCCATTGTGCTCCCCCATTAACAGAGAAGGGGAGGTAGCAGGTTTTTATGAATAGCGGTGGATTGAGCTAGTAAGTTGGTGAGAGTTGGGAACCCTCACTGAACAATTTAGAGCCCTTTGTGGTACCTGTGGTGTGATGTTTGACCCAGAGGTTTGTGCTTCGAATCCCAACAGAGGCAAAAATGTTTTTCCACGGAAAAACAGGGAAAGATGGCCACTGTGGTTTTCCTGATTCCTTTTTTTTTTAGGACTTCTAGCTGAGCTTTTTTTCAAGGATAATACTTTGATATTTTGGATGCCATAACTTGATGCATTTACTAGTTATGTAATAGTTATGAATCTTGTGCTTTTTGTCAAAGTCTGAGGTAGGTTCAGCTGATCCAGGGTCTCATAAAGAAGCAGAAAAAACTTTAGGCTTATTGAAGCTAGTTTTATCTCCGAAATTAAAAGTAAGTTTATTTTATAATTTTATACCATGGTTTCAATATTCAATTCAGATTTTTAATTCAACTGGATTCCAATGGTAGGGATTGGTGGGGTATAGGGAGGCTTCTTCTGCTGAGGAAATTTTCAGTCTGTGGTTTTGCTAGGATGTTGAGGAGTCCGGGTTTCACGACTTCTTTCTCGAATGATGACCAATTGAAGTCTCAAGTCTTGGGTTTCGGGCACAAATGGTGTGGATTTTTCTTGGTTCTGGGGTCTTCAGTTCTTGGACTCGGACTTTTGGCAACGCGGGGTTTGGGCTTCGTTAACTTGGTTCCTGAAATGATACTAGGCTGTGTTTGGTTGGATCTCAAGGATCCATTGTGATCCCCGAAAACAGAGGATGAGGAAGTGGGAATATTGGAAAGGTAGAGGGTCGGGTTGGTGGCTGGGTTATTGGGGTAGGGAACTTCCACTCAACACTTTTGGCGCCTGATCAAATTTCTGGATGCTGTTCCCCCAGTTTGTCAAAAAAGTATTCCCCGAGGGCTTTTTTCTAGTGTGGGTCAAGCTAGGACACTCAGAGAGGATGTAGAATGAACCTTCCTTTGCCTCTTCGTCTTGGCATCCTCTATTTAAGTCTGATGTGCTAAAGCCCATTCTCAACATGTGAGTATCCAATGGGAATGCCCATCAACAGAGAGAGCCGAGGTCTCCTAAGCCGGAGCAGAAAATCTGTTTTCTTCTTTGAAATAACTGACCAAAGGTTTCTGGAAAACCGGCATGGTTCTAAAGATGATCACCTGTCATTGACGGTTTTTAAAAAATTGTGTTTGATTCTGTTTTTTTCTTGATCCAACTGAGGTGTTCGTTTCGCTAAATTCGAGTGCTGACCCGAATTTAGCCAGCTTAACTGCCATTTCAATACCGATTATTTCACGATGTCCTGGAACCCAGATTAAGGTTACGGTGTTCGTTGAGCTGAGCAGTCTAAGATTACTGCGACAGATTTCTACTAATCTGGGTTTTGTGACAATAGATGAGACAGTTTCATTGGCCGCCTGGCTGTCTATGAACATGTCAATGTTTTTTTCTGATCAAGTTTTGCGTATCCAGGTGTTTTGCGGCTTCACATACTTGCAAGAACTTCTGCTTGGAAGACATTGCAAAAGTCGGGGTGCTTTATTGATCTTTTTATAGTAGGTTAATCTAAAAAGATACCTGACCCTACCCCTTCGTCCGTTTTGGAACCATCTGTGAAGACGAAAATGTGAAATGTGCTCGGGTAGCAGGAGAAGTGGTGGTCTGACCCCGGGTCAACATAGAAGTTGATGTTCACTTCATCACTTGTAGGGATAAGATCTTCATCCAGAGGTTCCATTGCTAGAAGGTACCGAGGGCCGGGATGTCTTGGCTGGCTTATGATGCTCCTTATTAAGGAATTCGGGTGGTCAGTCATGTTTTGCAGACATCTATGGGTGGAGTCGATGAGGTTTTTGTCAAATTTTATTATTTTCGCTTCTTCGTAGAGTCTCCTGTTGCTGACGTGCTTCCTTCGTATCCTGTCATAGTGTAGTCCTGTGCAGATCCGCAGGATCTTCCGCTCGAGAACTGCCCGCTTGTTCATGTGGTTTTTTGTTGCCGTGTACCAAGTAGGGAAACAGTACGTGATCACAGGCCGAATGAGCTCCTTGTAGAGAAGTAGTTTCGTTGCGGTGAAAAGCGAAGTTGGCTTTTCTTAGTACAACAGCTGCATTGGGGTTGAACTTGTGTAATTCGTTGAACTATACTCGATTCCTTTTCGTACATTTCGTTCGCTGCTTTATACACGATTTGGTGTCAACTGGTAGTGAACTGTAATAGTTCACGAAACCCAGCAGTGGAAATTCCATTGCTCTTTGCCTGTGTACCTTCACGTGGAGATGGTGGTTTGATGATGGCAAACTTCTGGTGATGTTGTTATGGATGCGATGGTTTGGTGTTGGCAAGCTGCTGATGGTGTTGCTGGTCTGTGTAATCATCACTGGATACCATTCTTATCGCGGTCTCTAAGTCATTGCCTGTTTTGTTATTGTTATTCGGAAAATTCAATCGGGCTTGGTCTTGTTGGTAGTTTATTCTGTTGTTGATGTTGAGTTGTATGGGCGAACATTTAATAGTTCTTTACAATCTCCTGGGCAAAATGATGAGTTCAGGTTTCTCGAGGCTTATGTCACCATGTCACCATTTTCCGCCCATATTAAGAGCGGTTTGAATCAGCTCCGTAGGGACTTGAGCATGTACCCTTATCCCTCAGCTTCCAATCTAACTAGAGGTTCGTCAAGGACTATGTTCAAGGAAAAGATTATGTTTAACAGGACTTGCAAAGAGTTGGGGTGGCTATTCTACTTTCTAACATAACATTTATCAGCTCAACAAGTGAACTATTTACCTTATGATTTATCAGTGCAGTTGAAATCTCTAGTTAACTAAAAGCATTTCTCGAGATCAAAGGTCTCGGTGAAAACTTTACCTTTACCTTGATTAAGCAGCGCTAGCTCTCCAAAGCCATCCTGCGAAGTCGTACGAGTTTTGCGATGATGGCAAAGCTTGACATAGCTCTCTACAGAGATAATTTCTGTAACAGAAAAAAAGGAATATCTTAGGAACTGCGTAAAGAGCACAGGCCCTACAATGCACTCCGGCGGTACACCTTTTCATCTGGCGAATTGATTACCCTTAACCGTCTTTC
The DNA here is from genome assembly GCA_914767635.1 of Melanostoma mellinum. Lineage (NCBI taxonomy): Eukaryota > Metazoa > Arthropoda > Insecta > Diptera > Syrphidae > Melanostoma > Melanostoma mellinum. The sequence continues at coordinate 184,318,973 of OU612060.1, forward strand.
TAATGTTCCAATTAGTTTTGAAGGGTCAATAACACTGAGCTTGGTGACTGTCTAAAACCAGTTCAAACCTCGACTGCTCTTTATTTACTTCTCACTTGTAGATAGTTAAACCTTGAATTCAATTTGAGTACTTTTGGTGAGAATTCTTGGCTTTGCGTTGACGCTAAAAGAATTATTTCAGTTAACACTGAAAACCTCTACAGCAGAAAAAAGTGTTTCTTCAACTCGATTTAAATTAAAGTCAAATTGCAAATACTCCCTCGATAAAGGCCAATAAACGAAGACACCTTGTGTATTAAAAAAAAAGTAGAAGAAGAAGTAATTGCCTCCAGAGACACGTGGCAGTGCAACGCGATGTGCATTTTAATTAAACAGTTTGCCGTAGTTGCCATTCATTTACACTCACACACCGACAAACCCTAAAGTTTCCCCATAGGAAAAGATTCATATTTCATTTGCTGCAAGTGTAGGAGACGTTCGTGTTTCATACAAAGCACCAAGGCAGCTCCTGGTGTATTGACATAAAAACGAACTATGACGACGTTGGTATATATAAGATTGTGGAAAGAGGGGATGAAAGGCCACCTGAAGTATAATATTTTCCACTTAATGAGGTTTGCTTAAGGTGTGCAAATTCCAATTTAGAACGAAGAGTGTAGTGTAAGTTCTTTGGTTGCATACAGCGACGAGGGAGGCTTCGTCGTCATCGCCCTTCTCAGTTCCTTAACATAAACTAAAGAGAACTACTGAGTCACGTGGGCTTAAGCGATGTCCCTGACTTCATCTTCTTTTCATAATTGAATTCCGAATATGTTTTCGTGTTTGAATGTTCCCGTTTTAATCCTTTGGCAAAAGAGGATTATAATTTTAAATTTATAAACCCAACGACGATGCCACCGACTCTACGACTCGCATGCACTATTAGACGAAGGAGTTAGGGTAAAACGGCGGCACATGGTTGTAGTTAAAAGCTTTGCAGAAATTCAATTAGGAATGGTTAGTTGGAACCACAATTAATTTTGAATTAATTAAAGCGCATTTAACTCACAACCATGCTTTCTGGATTGTGTTCGTTTGAAAAGGACTAACAGGGCTGGGTTCGAGTGAAATGGTATTTGATGATGTGGAATGTTTTAAGAACTGCTTTAAAGCAGCTACTTTAAAGGAGCTTCAGAGCTTAGGTTTAGCTAATTAGTTGGATCTATCAGCGTTGCCGAGTTCAATCCTAAAACAATAAGGACTTACTGCTCAATTAAACGATTTCTTAAATTCTTTTCAAAATGCAGAACTGTCAAAGAAATTTTTTGCAAAAAAGCAGTTCCTCCATGTTACATATGCTCCATGTGCTCCATATGATCCATGTATTTCATATGCTCCATGCTCCATGCTCCATGCTCCACGTTCTATGTTATATGATTCAAGCTCTGTGCTCCATGTTCCATGCTCCATGCTTCATGCTCCATGCTCTATACTCCATGCTCTATACTCCATGCTCTGTACTCCATGCTCTGTACTCCATGCTCCATGCTTCATGCTCCATGCTTCATGCTCCACGCTCCATGCTCCATGCTCCATGCTTCATACTCCAAGCTCCATGCTCCATGCTCCATGCTCCATGCTCCATGCTCCATGCTCCATGCTCCATGCTCCATGCTCCATGCTCCATGCTCCATGCTCCATGCTCCATGCTCCATGCTCCATGCTCCATGCTCCATGCTCCATGCTCCATGCTTCATGCTCCATGCTCCATGCTCCATGCTCCATGCTCTATGCTCTATGCCCCATGCTCCACGTTCCATGTTATATGATACGTGCTCTGTGCTCCATGCTCCATGCTCCATGCTCCATGCTCCATGCTCCATTCTCCATGCTCTATGCTCTATGCCCCATGCTCCACGTTCCATGTTATATGATCCATGCTCTGTGCTCCATGCTCCATGCTCCATGTTCTTTGCTCCATGCTCCATACTCCAAGCTCGCTGCTCCACGCTCCTTGTTCCATGCTCTTTGATCCATGCTCCATGCTCCATGCTCCATGCTCCATGCTCCATGCTCCATGCTCCATGCTCCATGCTCCATGCTCCGTGCTCCATGCTCCATGCTCCATGCTCCATGCTCCATGCTCCATGCTCCATGCTCCATGCTCCATGCTCCATGCTCTATGCTCCATGCTCCATGCTCCATGCTCCATACTCCATGCTCCATGCTCCATGCTCCATGCTTCATGCTCGCTGCTTCATGCTCCATGCTCCATGCTCCACGTTCCATGCTATATGCTCCATGCTCTGTGCTCCATGTTCCATGCTCCATGCTCCACGTTCCATGGTATATGCTCCACGCTCCATGCTCGATGCTCCTTTTCTCATGCTCCATTACCGTATGATCCATCCTATAACCTCCATTTACTTCCTCCTTCTTTTTCACTCTGCTCCTTTTTCCTTTTTCTCGGCTTTCAGGTTCCATCAAGCCTTCAATTGTAAAAAATTCTCTGTTACTTGAGCTTAATTACTCTGCATCAACTCCCTACCCTATCAAGGATACCAACATCAGTCATGGCATGGTTGAAAGGCATCAATCTGCTAGCTAGACATGAGACAAAGGAAACGAAAAAGATCATCACCCATTTGTTCCTTATTAAGAATCCTTTTGTTTATGACCAACTCTAATTAGAAATTTCATCTCCTCACTATCAACGACATGTGTGTGTGCACTGGCATCCATATGTTTTTGTTAGTTCATTCTTCCACTCGATTTAAAACAAAAGGTTCCAGTATTTTGGTACAAACTCAACCCGTTTTCCCAACTCCATTATCCTGTAGGCTATTTGAAGCCCTATTTTCATACGATTTAATGGATGAATGAAAGTCGAATTGATTAATTAATGAAAACATTTTTGGGATTAGTTTCAAACATTTGTAGGATCACAGACAAACATGCCAACCCAACACGACGACGACGGACGACGACGACTACCAACCGAACGAACGACCGACGTGGTGGTAACAAAGTTAAGGAATCATTCTGTGTTTTGTTGGAAAATCCTTTGGACTCTGGAGGTACAATCAATAATCCCAGGATAAGCTGACTGGGATTACCCAAATATGCGTATAGTTTTATACAAAAGGTGGATGCCAACTGTTGTTATACTCTCGTACATAGTTGAAGAGCAAATTAGTTGATGTTGTTATTGTTGTTGTTTTTGTTAGACAATGAACCAGTTATGTGGCAGTAATAATGGGGAATACACAACTCTTTTCTGTGGTTAACAGAGGGATAAACATTGAAGTTTGGTTAGCTATAACATTTTTGTTGAATTAATGAAGAGGTCGGCTGCTGCAGGCAACATATGTTAGATTTGGTCAGTTGATGGGAGTTCAACCGCACGCTTAATTAATTAACATTTTGATTTAACACATTGCGGTTGGATTTTGGTTAAACGTAAAGCAACAAAACATTTGCAAAGAAAAAAAAAAAAGAATAGAAAACAGTTTTCGTTTCTAGTTTGTACGTAGGTTGAGGGAAGGGATTCGAGTTTTGAACTCAGAAATTGGCTACAATGGGCTTTTGGCTTTTGAAAAAAGTCTTGAAAACAGTTCTTAAGACCTTACAATATACTAATTAAATAAATAAATTAGTCAGGCAAGAAAAACAAGACCGAAACCCAGGAATGAAAGGGCCCAACAACTTTTTGTCGATTCCGAACGACTAAGTGTTGTGATGCTTCTTTTGTTTCCAGCTGGGGTATAACTCAGCGGGTCCAAGGTGGTCCCCAAGGAAGCGATATCAAGACTTGGGTTGCGTATAGTCCAACTTCTTAACGAATAGCCAACTCGGAAAATGATTAAAGTTAACGTTATAATTTATTAATAAGAGATATTACAATAATACAAAATACTCCTATCGGAGGACAGTGTTGGGGTTTATAAGTTTTTCCCTTCGTATTACATACAACCGATGTAATTGAGCTTCAATAGCTCCTGGAAATCAGGCCTCGACGTGGACTGGTGGCGTTCGGCTTCTGGATGACGTCAGGTATGCGGTAGGCAGTAGTTGGATAGCGGCACGGTACACTCTGGTAAAACTAACCTACTTGGTCAATGCCAGTATGATGGTTTAATGTCAACTGCCCATGCAAGCACGTCCGGAATGACACTAAACAATCTACGTTCGGCAGACTGTCCAAATAATTGCTTGGCCCATACGAAACGTCCCGCACAATTATTCGCCCGGTATCTACCTTCACAATTTTTCTAACTCACTTAATTACCTGCCGCTACCTCTGGTTTGGCTGCCTCTGGTTCGTTCTCCCAATATACTATTGGTTTTCACTTTACTATACTTTAACTGGAACACACTGTACTGAGAACTTGTCACTGGTATCGGAACTTGAACACCACTGTGTTGGAACTTGATTTTTGGTTAGTTAGTTAGTTAGTTTTTATTTGAACAATATATACAATTTGACTTATAACTAATTAGGATACTATGATAATACTATTTTGTTGGCACATTGGGGGCCTAACCATATACATTGACTTAGCTTAAAATATTATAAAGTATTGTATAATTTACATGACAAAAGGCATAGAAGTCGGTTGACTTTGTTGTCTTCTCAGGTGGTTCATTCCTGGTTATCTATGGCGGGTTTATAGTTGAAAAGGTGGGGGTTTGGCAATTTAGCCACGGCGTTGTGCTGACCCAGTGTCAGCGTAAAACGAGATAGGTCCCTCGTTGTCCTTGATGATGTTGTCGTCCAGGGTCTCCATCACACTGAGGTACCTCGGTTCCAGATGTCGTTGCTCTGTGGTCATCCTTCTCATTAGCTGATTCGGGTGGTTGGTGACGTTTTGCACTAGCTTCTTTGTGGATAGCACCAGGTATCTGTCCAGAGGTATGATGTTGGCTTCTTGGTACAGTTGCTCGTTCTTGTAGTGCTTTCGTCGCCGTCGGTCAAAGTAGAGGCCGGTGCAGATCCTGAGTATTTTCCTTTCATAGAGCTGGAGTTCCTTCATGGCTGTCTTCGAAATGGTGAACCAGACTGGAAAGGAGTAGCTAATTACTGGTCGCAGAAGTTGCTTGTAGACCAGTAACTTTGTCGCTTGGCTAAGTCCAGTTTTTCTTTTCAGCAGAGGGTGCAACCGGCTGAAAGCCCAGCTGGCTTTTTTGAGAGCTTTCCTGCTGTGTGGATTGAAGTTTAACAGCTCATTGAAGTGGATACCCAGGTATTTCACATTCGGCTTGGATTGAATGGTGTATCCATCGGGGAGTTTCAGGACCAAATTTTTACATTTGGTGGCAGTCCGACCGCCTCTGCCATTTGAGGGTCTCCTGAAGCAAACCAGTTCCGATTTGGAGGTGTTGATCCGTATGCCCCACTTTTTGTAGTAGTGGTATAGTCTGTTGACGTGGGCCTCTACTCTCTTGACTGCGAGCAATGGTGAGAGTGATGTGGCGTAGGTTAGCGAGTCATCAGCGTAGAGGAGATTTTCGCATCCAGTTGGAGTTGGTTGGTCTGACGTCATCAAGCTGTAGAGGAAGGGACCGAGTTTTGAACCTTGGGCGACTCCGGCTCCGATGTTCTTAGTGTGGGATTTGCAGTTGTCCATTTGTACGAAAAATTTTCTGAAAGAAAGAAAAGAACAGAGAATTTTGATTAGTGGCGGTGGAAGCTGAAACGAGTAGAGTTTATGTATTGATCCGTCTATCCATACGCTATCGAATGCCTTCTCGACATCCAGAAAGCATCCAACGGTAACACGTTGACTGATTTGACTTGATTTTTGGTGCTGCAATCACCTCCCCTTATAGCACCTTCGGTCACAAGAAAATGTGAACTCTATAAACTGATCGTCACTGGTTTCTGAAAATACATAAGATATGAAAAGGGGCGGTCCCTATGCCATGCCATTGGCAATATGAGAACCACAAGAAATAATTAAATTTATACAACCCATGATATGCTATGCAGTCATTGCATTGTCTCAGCGCACGTTTGCTTAAACGAAATTCAATCTTGACTGTTGTTGCAGTACGTAGTCAGCTTGTGTGTGCAAACTACCAAGTATTTTGCCTTTGGTTCTTTGGCGAACGCTGATTGGCTGATGTGTTTCGTTTGATAATTTGTAGGGGAGTCTGGGGGTATGTGCGGCCACTTGATTCGGAGTTGTAAAAATATGGTGCGGGAAAGTTGGTTGGTCGGTGTCGGTGAAAAGTTGTAACGCTTCGTTACAGTGTGAAAACAGCTTTTCATTGTAGTGAAACTACTATCAAAGGACTTGTTGGGTTATACTGGAAGGTGATACTCGCTAAGAACTATGGGAGATTTTTAAAATTCAAACCTCAAACTCACTCGTAACAGCCATCCATATGAGCAAAAGCGGGTAAATCACTTTTGCAGGTCTTAAACGCTCTGTATTAACTTTTATATTTCAATAATAAAAAGATTTTGTCGAAAGGAAGTGGCTTTCTTTACATTCTTTATAAATTAACACAAAAAATCTGCTGCTTTTTCTCCTTTTCTCCTACCACTCCCTAAAGAAAACAGTGTTTTCTTGGGAAAGGTGCGGTAATACCTTTGTGATTTGATTTGATTAAGGAATCCATCGATATCCAACAAAAGGCTCTTCCTGACTTGATTGAGATGTGATGGGTCATGTTTTGGGGCTGTTAGAACTCTTTGAAGAGGAGTCTTAGAAGAGCATCATTCGCAATGATCAACCTCCTTTCTCAACATCCTTTCTCTAAAGCTGTCCACCTTGCTTATGTATGAGATGCTCATGCACAGTAAGTTGAGGAGCGCCATAGTGCAGATGATTGGCTACTACACAAATTTCTGGAACTCAGAACTTCAAATTTCTTTCAATTCAATTTTCACTGTCCAATTACTGTCTTCGGTGATGAATTAGATAAAAATGGGGCCTGTGGGTGCTTTTGGCTCAATTTATTTTAATTTGTTCTAAGAAATACGTTGCCGTTACGTAAAGTAAAGAACTTATTAAGGTTGTTGAACTACTTACAGAGACCGACTAGGTGCTTGTGAAAGGGCGGCCGTGGTGCAGTGGTAGAGTGTTCAGCAGGTAGGCCAGACGCGTGGGTTCGAATCCCGCTCTGGACATGTACTTTTCTTTCAACCTCCCTCCCTACGAAATTAAATCCAACTTATTTCAATCTACTGCACCAAAAAAAGAGGAAGGCAGCTACCCTGGTAGCGCAATCGACCGGTAATTAGGTATGAGTTCTTCAGATAAGCAAAAGCCTTCTTTCTTTTTTTTAAAGGTGTTTGTGAGGCCATCCAATTTAATCGTTCGTAAGATACGCTCAAGTATTTGTTTTGCTGATCTAAATTATTGTAAATTAGGTTTAAAGTAAGCTTGTAGTACATCCAAGCACCCGCTAAATTATTCCAAATGCTCGTGAAACTTGTTCTGCCGATTCCGGACGGATTCAGTCAATAGGTCTTCCTTCAATCTTTTAAGGCAGTAGGATTTGAAACTCATCGCCATTTAGTATAACAAGTTTAGTGTTCAGAAAGTAAGGTGTGTGAATGTTTTAAGCTCAAACTTTTAGTTTCACAATTGGATTCTTTTTTATCATCTTCACATTAAATTCTCATATTTCGATAAGACGATGTCCCCATCACTACCAAATCATAAACAACTCATTTCGTAAACGTTTAATCTTTGTCGATGGGAAAATACCAAAACCAATATGCCATATCCAATGCAATCCCTCCGGTAGAATAAAAGCTTCCTTATCCCAACGATTTGTCAACTCTTGACTTTTATTTGCACACGCATATCCTGGCCGTCAAATACCCGTGGGATAGTCCGCAAACCGAATACCATTCATCACTCTACAAAAATGGATCTCCAGAAAAGCACATTAATATCACCCGCTCATAAAACCGAAAATTTTACCCTTGAGGAACTACCTAATACTCTCTTTTCCTTATTCAATACACTCCTCTACCTCCTCATCCAATCACAATCCCTCAAAAGGAAAAGCGAACAAAGAAAAAAAAAGAAAAACTTCTCTCCTCGACGATGTGTGTCGGAAGGAAAACTTTATATGAAATCCTGGAAATGTTCTCTTATAGACCATAAGATAGTCAACTGAATTTAACCGAAAACTCAACTACTACACTCACCTAACCAAACTTTTGCGGCAACATGACATCATCATCATCATCATCATCAGCATCATCATCATCTCGAGTAGCCTCGAAAACTCATAAAACTTCACATCCTTATGATGTTATACCAATACCCATCATCATCATCACTGCTATCCTTGCACTCTCATCGGGAAAAGTTTATTTTTTTTTCGGATACAAATATCCTATGTGTCCTTTGAAAGAGTGGAAAATAAAGTAAAACTTTTACTAACAAGATATGGTAAAATGTCACCACCCCACACTACACTTTCTTTTTTTTTCAATTTGTTCTCCAAACACCTTTCACAGTGTGCCATCAGCAAAAGTCCCTCAGGATCTTTATCGTAAGATCTAGAGATCCATATAGACCACTCAACTTTACTCCTACGTATTCTTTTGTAAGTTTTTTGTGTTCATTAGAGATTCGTTGTCTTTTTATGATTTTTCTTTTTTTAAGGAAAAGTAAAACGCAATTCCATTGCCATTGGAAAAGAGGGTTGGTTGTCTCTCTGGAGAAACGGGAAAGCAATAGAAGCACTTTAATCTGATTTAGTTCTCTCCAATGAATCGAAATGGATATTAAATTGGGTGTAACTGTGAGCTTTCTCAGTCATAAGCTTTATGGTTCAGCCTTGGGAGTTTGATGTAGAGACAGAGTTTGAAAATTCATTTACGAGTTTTGAATTTTCTGTGTTCAAAGTGTACACGTTTATAAAATGTGGGTGAGTTTTCTAATTTGTAAGGAACGATTATGTGTTCGCATTCAATTTGGAATATAAAGGTGCGTCCACACTATGCCGAGCGGCATCAATCGGCAATACCGACTTAGTGTGGACGTCCCGATTGGCTTTTCGAAAGCCGAACTGAATTCGAACCGAATGAAATGGACGCAGCATAACAGGTCGAACCGAAAAAGTACTCTTAAGATTATTTGAAATAATGTCTCGACGTAACACGTAACAAACCGATCAACCTACGAAACTCTAACCATTACGTTACGGCTACTAAAAAAAGAAGCATATATAACAATCACATATCCGCAAATTCTTCACTTATTCACTTCCTCACTTTTAGCTACGAGTATGACCGGGTATGTTAAATGAAAATATTTAATGATTACGTTAAGATATGTTACGATGATGTAAACATTTCACGCTAATATGAAGGTATTTCATGCCTACGTTAAGTTATTTCGAGATTAAGTGAATGTCTTTTAGGGCAACGTTAATGTATTTCACGAATACGTAGGGCTATCTCTTGATTTCCTAAAACTGTATTACGTTATAGTGCAGAAGTATCACGACAATGTGAATGTTTTCTACGATTACGTAAACGCATTTAACGATATCGTGAATGTTTCATAATAAGGCGAAGAAACTTCACGATTACGTAAAGATATTTCACGATTACGTGGGGGTACTTCACGATAACCTGCGGCTATTTCACGATTGCGTAAAGGTATTTCACATACATCACAAGTAGTTGACCGTACTTCACTAGTTTTTGGACGTCCACATGCTCTTGAAGTTCTCGTAAACTACGTCCAGTTGCTCGCGAAGTTAGCCTGGGTGGTCGTGAGAAACGTGTAGTACGTCCGTGTTGTAATGAAGAGCAAGGACTTACTCCACGTTTTTCACGGCCATCCGGGCTCACTTTGCGCTCATCTGGACTTACTTCAAGGGCATTTGGACGTACGAGTACCCAAACGTAAACGTGTTTGAGGAGTTCGTAAACGTATTTTCAGGAGTACTTAAACATACCTTCACTAGTAAACTTATTTTATCAAAACTTAAGGGATACTGTATGATTTTGTTACCAGATACGAACAGTCAGATAAAGTTACAAGCCATCCTGCCACCCTGGTGACCTCTTACCCTGAGTCGATGCTGCTCGCATTCGCTCCAGTTTCTGATGGCGGTTAGGAAGTTGTCTTTCAGTGCTTTTCAATTGTTTGTTGTATCCGATTGTTGATTACGACAGCCTTGCCGTAGTGAAAGCTTTACTTCGCAGCTTTCTTGCACCCTCCGTGCTATCAGGGCTGAAAATACACCTGCAACCACCACGTTTCCTTGGATTGGTGGTAATTTATGTTTGAAAGTGAAATGGCTCTGCCTGAAGAACTTTTTTTTGGAGGCAATTCCAAATATTTTGTGCTGTGCTCCCTGCATTTTGGGCTTTGTTGATGGTGTTACGCCGCGCTAATAGTTTTGCATGTTTAAAAATGAATTGCTTTACCTTTGTCTACATCATTCTCGTTGCTTGTTTGGTTTCTTGTACAGCGTCCATAAAAATAACTCTGTCACCAGAAGGGGGTAATGGTGTCCGACAGCTGGACCCAGCAAGGTTATTAGTTTGGGTTTTCATTAGATCCACTGCTACACACAAAGGGTGGAGCTACAGAGCGGATAGACCGGGTCCTAGCGCATTTCTCAAGCCTAGCGAGGGATTGGAGGGGACCTACTGAAATCACTACTGTAAGTGACAAAATATCGGTGTTATTTGATGAACATGATAGTGAGTATGAAAAGACATCTAACTAGCACATACTTTGGATATCTTGATCAGGAGGGTTGCTGCTACAGAATTTCATTCTACCACGGCAGTTCCTAGTAATCCTCGTTTTTTCTATTCAAGCTGTTCGTTGTCCGTTCAAATCTCCGTCAACAAACAAAAACTTTTCTTTTGGGATATCCTTGAAGAGTAGATTGTGAAAATCTAACCAAAAATCATCAACTTTTTCCACCTGCTGACATCAAATTTGGGGGCTTTTACTTCTTCTTCTTCCGTCTCGACGTGATCTCAAAGGTATCAGAGCCCTTCCACTACACTGCTTCACAGTAGTGATCCGCTCGTTGGATCATCAAATTCTGGAAGCAAATGCAATGCATACTGATTTAGTTAAGTGGGCATTACAGTTCGGGGTGAACCTGAGCCTCAACCAACATCTTTCGATAACGACTTCGATTTCGGGCGAGGTCTTTCCAGTTTTGCACTCTAAGTCGGTTGAGGTCTTCTTTCACTTCATTGTGCCACCTTAGACGAGATCTTCTATTTCCGCGATTTTCCTGCAATGTGCTTTCGAAAACCCGTCGAACCGCAGCGTTGATTTTCATCCCAAGCATCGTAGCCTCTTGATGCGCACTCTTCTAACTATGCCCATGTCGCAGTACAGCTCATACAGGTCTTTGTTCAAGCATATGCACTGACATCGTTCCTTGCCTCATCGATAGAAGAAACATGAAACGTTCACCAGACTTCGAAATGTTGAGCACGTTGCCAAACGCCAGGATGATATTATCTCTGTCTACTTTGATCCGTTTCGTCAAAATTTTTTTTATGTTTTCGTCTTAACATTGAAGAAATTTGCCTATTTCGTTACTTCACTGTCTCGATTTTTGGAGACACAAGATGTATTGGGCGTACTTTCTTCGCACCGAAAGAAAAACCTTGGTAAAATCAAACAGGAAACTTGTTTGTTTTTGCGTCAAGCAGGAACATAGTTAAATTAAACAAGCTGGCATTGTCATTTTATTTACTGAAATGCTACAATTTTCATTGGTTAAATCAACAACGCCATTTTCAATTTCGTGTTTAAACATTGAGCAAAAACATTGTTAAACAACAACGGTTGTGATACTAGAAACATACATGTCCATGATACTTTAACAACGTTTGTGTTTCGTCAACAATTCTGAATTGTTGGTAAAATATGAACATTGTTGATCAAGTATGTTCGTGAGAATTCAGCCACGTTTTCATCTGCTCAACAGATTTAATGCAAAATTTCTATGATAAATGCCTGAATTGAAGTTTGACCTATACATTTGATAGGTCAAACTTCAATTCAGGCATTTATCATAGAAATTTTACATTAAAACTGTTGAGCAAATAAAAACGTGGCTGAATTCTCACGTAAAACATACTTGATCAACAATAAAGAATAACTAATTATCCCTTAATATAAAATGGTCACGAAACTTATCATATTGAATTGGAGTTCCGTAATGCGATTTCACGTTTTCTGTGGGCTTACGTATGAAAAATATTGAAATTCAAAATGTTACTGATACTTTAACTATTCTTTATTGATTAAAGAAGTATGAACATTGTTGATCAAACATATTGGTGATAGTTCAACAGTGAATTTGGTATTTCAATCACAAACGTGATGGTTTTTGTAATTTCAGCCTTAATTGTTAGTTAAGTATGTTTGTTGTTGATCAAGTATGAAATCAACAATCACGTTGTTGGTTAAAAATTATAACATATTCAAATCAACTACGAACATACTTAATTTAAACATTTTTATGATACTTACCTGAAAAAAAATTGATCACGGCAGCATACTTGATTTGAACATGCGTTCTTATTTGAATTCATCACGAAACTTGGTTAATTTCACAATTTTAGACGAATTGTTGATTAACAATGAAACATGTTTAAATCAACCAAGGTTTTTTCTTTCGGTGCGAGATCGTAACACCGAAAGAGAAAGCGGTAGTCGTAAGTCTTTGACAACGCTACCTTGAAAAGCAGTTTAAGATGATAGCGCTACTCAACTAAGGAGCTAGGGAGTTTTCAAAACCGGAGTTCGCAAAACTAGAGTTCGGTAAACCGGAGATTAACAAACCAGAGTTTGTCTAACCGGAGTTTGATAAATCGAAGTTTGTTAAACGAGGACTGTCACATACTTTTACCAGCAACATTTAACTGGCGCACAAGAAAGAAGTGGCCACGATTCCCAGTCTTGTTAGCCCAGAGGCCTGTAACACAAAACTACAAGTACTTGTACTACAAGCGAATTGTGCACAAAGTGCAAAAAATTTCTGTAACACAAAGCTACAAGTTTTCTTGCTCATATATGTACAAGCTTCATAGACATAGTCCTATAAGTAGCTCTTGACTTGTAAACTTGTAGCTTTTTGTTATATGCCCCTGGAGTTGAATCGCGCACTTGTTGGAAAGTTTAAAAGTCTTGCGGGCTTACATTAGATTTTTTCCTAAAGTCACTTTACGTCGAAGCCCTGGTGCTACAGTGATGTCTATGCCTTCACTACTCAGCGAATGGTTCCGAATTATCTAGTATCGTTTCCGTCCACACTTCCGACAACATGAGTTTCTCCATACACTTCTTTTCGTTTAAGCAGGATAATGCATTAATTTAAACTTCTTGGCAAAAGAGTCCATTGTTTTTTTACGACTCCAACCCAACTAATGTCAACTGAAACAACTTAATAACCCTTCGTTTGTGCATAAATCGAAAACAAAAAATCTATTATTTTTCCATCTAAAGCGAATGTCATAAACTACAAGTTTCTTAACAACTCGTTGTTCTTATTTCCACACAACTCTTTTCCTCATCATATAGAAAAAGTTTTCACCCACTTACACCCCACTGCACTTTTCTATTTAAAAAATTCAAAGTGACAAAGCGATAAAGTGAACTTACTTCACGAAATAATTCGAAACAAAAATATTAAAAAAAAAAAAAGAATGAGAAAAAGAAAAACACTCATACGCAAGAGTGCAAAATTTTATCGCAAGTTTGCATTGCAGCTAGGGACAACTTTTTTCGACTATCGTCCTCGTTTGCAGAGTTTTAACAGAACAACAAAAAATATAAAAATGAAATCCGAGGCAAGCTTAAAAAACAAAATAACTCGCTGATTGATGCTTTGACGAATAAACTTTTCATTTTTGTAGTTTTTGCCAAGGCTGACTAAATATTTTTTCTGAACTCTTTGTTTTGGGACACATTTTAAACGATTATGCTGTGTGCAGTTCAGTGAACTCTCACCACAACACACACAATTCTATTTATGTTCATGATGACGATGATTCGTGGCAACGATTTATTTGTGTCACATTATTTTTTTGGTGTGTAAACAAATCACACGAGTATGGTGGGTAAACAATTTTAAGTGTGTTGTTAATTATGAGAGAGTAAACAATTCAGCTGTGACTTTGGGAAATATTTAGAATTGTTGACACAATGTTTCTGTTTGCTGCTGGTGCTGGTGTGTTTTTCAAAAAGGGGAACTCTGTGATTCAGTAGCTGTAGCGTTGGAATGATATACAAAATGCATGCTTTGGGTGTCCAGTGGGGATTTGTGATGCATGAGTTTTTGCTTTGAGAAGTCCATAGTTAGGTGATTCAGATCTGAGAAATGAAGCATTGCTGAAATTCAGAAAATGACTTTAGCGGCTGAACGCAGAGGCTTTATAAGGCAAACAGGCTTAAATCTAAAAAATAAACTGGACCAAATCCCGCATCGCAAAATAACAATGAAATGGCAATTCGATCAACAGAAAAGAGCAAAAGAATCACCGTCGCGGTCGATAAGAGACCACAGCACAGGTATAGAATCAGTCGTTCAATGGAATTTTTCATTACAAATTCACTCAACGCTGTTTGAGTTCACTTTAGAAGGGCTATTTGTGACGGCTGACATCTATGACGCCGATAATGACGATATCTGGCAGTTCCACGCTGACTTCAGATGTTATATGGACATGGAACTTACCTACAATTATCCCAGGAACAAGCATGTGGTGAGTTCATAGTCGATCTGAAGGTCAATAGCTAAGAATTCGTTGTATCAAGCTACTGCCACTGTTAGGACCACACGGGGGTAATTTTAAAGTGTACCGTAAGATTTAAAGCTTGCTTCAAGACTGACAACATTTGAATTGCTTTTGCATAAAGCGCCCTTAATTAAGCAGTCTACATTGACCGACTTTTTGACCGCCAGTTGTGTGGTGTTTGAAAAATGGGGTTGATGAGCGGGTATAACAAATTCGGGTTCTGTCGGTTCCTATCGCATTTACCTCAATCATAACTTGTGAGGAATGGAAAGGACATACAAATTTATGCCAATTCCGGTACTCTAAGTGAGAGAGGTCTTCTTTTTTTCGCTTTTCCTGGCAATGTTTTACTCTCGAAGGAATTGCCAATTAGTAGCTTTTTCTGCTTTTGGTTCGTTTGGAAAAATTCCAGAGCTCAATTTTAAGAATGCGCGTGCATACCTTCAGTTGACATGATAGAGGTATACCAAAAACCGAAAAGCCACATGACCAAGACCCATCGGTAGCCAGAAAGTCACATGATCAAGGCATATCGACAGCCAAAAGGTGACATGATAAAGGCACTGGTGAAGGTAAGCCTTCAGCCGAGAGAACTGTACGAGGAAGCCACAACGACAGCCGAAAAGCGACATTATGACAGCACCTTGATAGCCAAGATTGCTATGAAGGCACACTAACAGCTGCGATGGCATATCGACAGTCAAAATGCAACGTAATGAAGTCACACCAACAGCCGAAAATACGATGTGAAAAAGGCACACTGACAGCCGAAAAACGACATTGTGAGGGCAAACCGTCATCTGTAAAGCACACCGACAGCCAAAATGAAGGATGGTTGAGGTACATCAACAGCCAAAAAACGACTTGTTGAAGGCCTACAAACTGCTGCAGAGTCACATGATGAAGGTGCAAAGACAACCTTAAAGCGACATTATAAAAGCACACTGACAGCCAAAATGCGACATGGTGGAGATAAATCATCATCCCAGAATGACATGATGAAGATTCACTGAAAGCTGCGAATCGACATGATGATGTCATATCTACAATCAAAAAGCGATATGTGGAAGGCACAACAACAGCTAAAATACGATATCAGGAAGGCGGAACTACAGCCGAAAAACGGCATCATGAGGGCACACCGTCAGATGTAAAGTACACCGACAGGCATATGATACATGGTGGAAGTACATCAACGGTCTAAAAACGACCTGATAAAGGCTTACAGACAGCTGGAAAGTGACATGACGACAGCCGAAAAACGAAATACTGAAAGCACACCAACAACCTTACAACGATATGAAGAAGGGACGACGACAGCTGAAAAACAACATTTTGAAGGCACACCTCCAGCCGTAAAGTGACATAATGACCAAGGCACATCGACAGCCAAAAAGTGACGATGAAGGTATACCAACAGCAGAAAAGCAACTTGATGAAGGCACACCGACATGATGAGACAAACCGACAACTAAAAAGCGACATGCTAACTCGCTCGGCAGCTGACAAAATGCGATACGGTGAAAACACATCGATAGCCAAAAAACGACATGAAGAAGTAAGCTGTGATTTTAAACTAATGGTATTGAATGGAGGGTTGGCAGGACTGAAATGGTGCAGTGTTTAGTGTATAGGCCAGACATCTCGGCTCCAATCTTGTGGCATCTTCTTTATCTCACATTTACATCGGAGATTGTTAGTTTACTTGCAAAGGAGGTTTAAAGCGATCTTCTTCGTCGTCCGCCTTTTTTGGGCGTTACAAGCATCGTGATTTCGAATGGATCACAGTTCCCCCTCTTTACTCCTTCACGCCATTTTGACTTCTGACTGCGTCTGCAACCCTCAAGGTCTTGGATCATTTTATGTCTGAGGCCGAGCCAATTCAGATTTCGTTGCATATGTCTGTACGAGAAGAGCTTTAACCTGCCTTTTCGTTTAGTCCCTTGCGATAGTGTCTGAATCTTGCATAATATGTATTAGCTTTTTGAAGGGGTATTGAATCTTTCCTTTCAACATGACAACCTACCAACTGAGACGGTTTTTGAGCCGGGTTTTGACGTGAAGGCCTCCATGTTTATTCGTTATAGTTATGGAATTTTAAGTAATAAAGCTCGGTTCTGCATTCTGATTGTTTCAATTTCTAATATCGATTCTTGTTTGACTAATTTATTAGTCTAACTCAAGTTGAAAAAGGTCTGATCAAAGTCAATAATTAAGTGCCAAAGCCAACAAACCACTCCCCAACTCTCTGGCCTGCTATAAATTATGTCAACTGTCTTCAAATGTCATAACGAATTTCGCTTTCAATTCTTTTATAATTCGTAACAAAAATCTATTGCCACATTATACACACCCTTGGGGAAGAAAATGGTCATCAAAGCACAAAACCTCAGGAAGCATAAATGTTTGACAACACTGCCAGGCATGCTTCGACGACGACGACAACAACAACGACGAAGACGACCACGACGACGACGTTATGAATATAAATTTTAATAAATTTTGATTACCATTCATTCCTATTGCCTTCCTTCCTTCCTTTTGTCTTATTCCCGATTCCGCAAATCTCTCCCTCCTCCACCCATCCCAACATCACTTCATCAAATAGCCCAAAATTCAAAGACTTCCTTATAGCCCCAAACTCGATTAGAATGGAGTCCAACGCTGCTCCTGTCATGAGGTCGTTAGGCAATGATGTTGTTGACATTTTCATTCTTTTTTTTTTTTTTGATTTTTTGACCTGAAACAGGACACGAAACGTGAACTCGAATGAGAATTCCTTCAACTTCCTAACCTATACCAGGCCATCCCATCAATGTCACCATCACCGCACCATCTCTCCATTCAGGATTCAAAACTTTGTTGTTTACAATTTGACTACCCCGAGAGACTACGTGACCAGAGTATAGCATTTAGCTTGTCAATTGTTGTGAGAGGAGATGGTGTTTGTGAAGTTGGCTTGCAGTTGTTTTATTAGTCCAACCCAACAATGCTCTCTCTCTCTCTATCTCTCTATCATCATCATCAAGGCATCTATAACTGTCTGCTGTGTTTTGTCAATTTAACATTAGTATGCGTTGCTTGTCCTTTTAGTTCTCTTCAATTGGAATGACATAACACCTGAGTGGTATTGATTTTGGAATCCGTTTTTCTGCACTAAGTGTTTGGTGTTGCTTTAATTAAGACAAACTGTAAAATACGGGCTTATTGATTTTACACACCTGTGGAATTAGATTATTTTGCTTTTAGAATTCAAATGTCACGAATACGTACTTTGGACATTATTGGATTTCTCTCATCACAGAATCATGGAGTCGTAAATTATGAAAATGGAACAAGTTGCTTGGTTTTAAGGGGTGAGGGAGTTTGTTGGGCGGAGAACCCCACAGGCGAACCACTGGTGTGAAGCAGATGAGTCGGAGAGCTGTGATCCTTTCGAGATTAGGATGCACACACCGAATCAAGCTATTAAAATTTCTATTGAAGAAGCAGGCTGACTTAATTGGGCCTTTTCTGAATCATTTGGGCCTTGTTTAGTTTGGCAGTTGATAGAATGTCGCTGAAGTATTTATACCTACCAAATTGTGTCAAAAGTCACATAGGATTACCCTGGAAGGAGCACCATTTAGTTGGCATAATCCTTGTTTTTTATTGCCTAAGCTTTGAGGGAAATAACTTGAATGTTGCAAGATATCTTGTTATACTGCCCAACGAGTCTAGATGGCACCACCATTCTCCTACTTCTATATCTTCTTCACACGAATCATTTGTTTATAGGGAACGTGTATGCACCCAACACGAGCCTAGAAGGCGTCGCATAGACTAGTTCTTGATTTTTCGCACACTGAAAGGGAAAAAAAATCAAACCGTGTGGATCGTGTGGGTTCGTTCAAAACGAAATTACTTCAGCATTTCTGAAGAAAAAGTTAGTTTTATTTTGTCTTGGTCAAGCTTAAATGAGCTAATTTCACCCGTTTGACTTGAAAACCTCGTGATATGGCTCGATTCGCTTCTTTTTAAACGAAATCACGAACGAATTATGATGAAAGGGGTTTGCCAATGGTAAATCATTAAGTCGTTTGAGTTTAAAATCTCTTGGGGTTGTTTGAATCTAAGCGAAGCTTAAGCCATTTTTTCTACTTTAACTGGATATTGTCTAATTCAAAAATAAAATCATCTTAACCGTGCAATTCAATCTTACTTACTTACTTAAGGTGGTGCTACAGTCTGGGTCGGACCAGGGCCTGAACCAACATGCTTCTCCAGCAAGCTCGGTCCCTAGTTAGCTGCCTCCAGTTTTGCACGCCAAATTGGTTGAGGTCCTCTCCTACTTGCGTGCGTCACCTGAGTCGTGGTCTTCCTCTTACTCCAATCTAATCCAATCCCGGGGGACGGCGCCCCGGGATTGGATTCGAAGACTTTCCGGGCCGGAGCGTTGGTGTGAATTCACTCTACATGACCCAGCCATCTTAGCCGCATGACCTTGATGCGTTTGACCACGTCAGTGTCACTGTACAGCCCGAAGAGTTCGTCGTTAAATCTTCTTCTCCACTCTCCATCTATGCAGACGGAATCAAAAACTATCTGAAGAATTTTTCTCTCGAAGCATCCTAAAGCGTTCTCATCTGCCTTTGACAAAGTCCATGCCTCTGCGCCTTCCATAAGGAGAGGGATGATAACTGTCTTACACGGTTACACAGGGACACTTTAGTTGCTCTAGAGAGGACTTTACTACTCAATTGCCCTCTTAATCCGAAGAAACAGCGATTGGCAAGAGTTATTCTTCGTTTGATTTCAGCGCTGGTATCGCTGTCTGAATTAATAGCGGCGCTTAGGTAGACAAAGTCCTTAACTACCTCAAAGTTACAGCTGTCTATCGTGAGGTTCTGCAATTAAATCACAAAACTAAAATTTGCTCAAACTTTTGCCACAGGACAAGATTTTCAGCCCAAAGGATTGCAATAAACTCCGTATTAATAGACCACCAGGATAACTTCTTAATTAGAAATGACTGTATAATTTCGTTCTAAACGAAACTGTACGAATCGCACGATATATAAATATTGAGTCGATTATGGTTGTGCTACATTACCTATCTCGACTCACGCTATAGTTATGTCTTCTTCCATCCGTGAGGCTACACCGATTCCGGGGTACGGGTAGCCTTTGACTGTAAAATTGGATCCACAAACAACTTATCAGCTCTTAACTGAAATTCAGCTTTAAAAGAAGGTTGAGTGTTGCAGCTACGAGGTTTATTTTGTTTTTTTGAAGTGAAGTGATAAGTCGTTTTTGGAGGGTAAGACGCTTCGTTACGGCGCTGCTAGTCTTTCTGGTTTACTCAGCTAGTTTCATACTCTTTTACAATATCCCACAGCGTTAAGCTTTAAACAATTTCAATATGAAGTTGTTCATTTAAGATTATCTTAAGCTATAGCTTCTGTCGGGCGTTTTGAAAACAACCTTGGCTTTCCTCCCTCGCCTATATTGAATGAACGATTTATCACTGCGTTAATTGTCTTTAATCAGTGCTTAATTTTATCTACCGACAATCGCTTCTCACCAGAAGTGAGCCGGAAATCTTCTATAGAAATTAAGTGTGGCAATAAATCTTTTGTAGGCCCAAATGAATTTAACCTTTTCCGTAAACTGCTTGATTTAATCGGAGTTAAGGCAATTGATTAAGAGGCATACTTATTACTTACCCAGTTGGTATTTTGAAGTATTTACAAGGAGGTTTAGTTTTCTGAGTTGTAGGAACACCAGATGTTGTCTTTAAATGTTGTGCTCTGTACAGCACTTCATATCAGTTGTATCCTTGTAAAGGAAAAGGCGAAACAATCGATTCTGATTTGATATAAGAGTCTTTCCAATAAAAGGTTTCATTTGAAAAATAAACACAATAAAATAAATAGGGTGTTGCGAAGAAAGTGCTGTGATGATAGTGTAATTGTTTTTGCAGGACTTTCCAATTCCTCGCGTGAGGCGATTCCCGTGGAAAAGCTCTAATGTTTGTTGAGTATCGAACTTTGAACTCGCAGGTAACGGACGTAGCAGATGTGCTATTCATTAAACCACTCACTGCATCACTTTTGAACTCCCCGCTTTTATTTTACTGCTGTCAGATCTGAAGCTGTTTGTACGCACCTGAAGTCACGTTACATTGTACACGAACCAACGTAACATCGAAGTCAATGAAACATTGTGACGTATTGGTTTCTTACAATTGAACTCGTAAAGGTCAGACAAAACTGAAACTAAAACCTGACGTTTATCAGTTCAATCAATAGGAAACCAGTACATCACAATTATTGCGCTTGGATGTAACGTTGGTTCGTGTACACGATAACGTAACATGATTTCAATTCAAAAAACAGAGATATGATGCCTTAATCACAGTCAGGCTTTGGATCCTGCTTCAAACCCGTTACGTGCAAGTGCTCGCTTTAAATCGATTTTTTGGTTTGAGCTGGAATCACGTTACGTTGTATTGTACACGAACCAACGTAACATCGAAGTCAAACAGACATTGTGATCCACTGGTTTCCAATGATTGAACTCGTGGACGTCAGACAAAACCGAAACTAAAGCCTGACGGTCATGAGTTCAATCACAAGAAACCAGTACACACAATTTCGCTTTGACTTCTATGTTACTTTGGTTCGTGTACAGGATAACGTTATGTGACTTAAATTCAAAAGCGGGGATATATTGCTTGAAACAAATCAAGCTTTGGCCTCAGCTTCAAAATCAATACGTACGAGTGCCTTGCGTTCACTTTGAATTGACTTTTTGGTTTGAGTTGGAATCACGTTACGTTGTCTTGTACACGAACCAACGTAACATCGAAATGAAAGCGATATTTCGATAGGAGTGCTGATTTCCTATATAATCGGACTTCATAAAAGTTAGGCTTAACCCCCAAAAGCGGCACCACAGCACTCGGTTCCCAATGATTCCATTGTGCTCCCTGGGATATCAAACTATGAGGAGATCAGCAGGGAAACTAGAACGGTGTCGTGATTCAGGCATTACTCCTTTATCCATATGACGCCATTTAATCGTTGAAGTGATTGAGATCGCTGCCAATCGTTCGAAAAATTAAAGTATTTCTAGGTCGTCGTGAAACAAGCAATTTTAAAAACTGTTGGAGAAATTTGAAATACTCGTGCACGTGTCGCTCAAGAACAACTCAAAACTTTGCCGTTGTAGCCCATATTATTGAGAAATTGCCAGGTTTTTCAATTTCTTGTCGATTTTTGAAGTTGGACAATCCACAAAGTAACATTGAATCGAGTTTTGCATAAAAAACTTAGGTTTTAAGGCTCCGCTGATTCAGTCTTTGAAGTTGATGTATGCTAACTACTACCCCGCGGGAACCACTCCTGAATGAGTTGAGTTATCTCAAGGTGCGTCCCAACTATGTCGAATGGCACCAACAAACATTCCAATCGGCAATACCGAATTAGTGTGGGCGTCCCGATCGACACTTCCTCCTTACCGATAGCTGACCCGAACTCAAACTAAACGAAAAAGATCCGATAGCCAGTCGGCATAGCATGAACGGTTCTTTATACCCATCAACTCTGCCCTACCAACGGAGGACCTGTAACACAAAACTACTTACTTACTTACATAAGGTGGCGCTACCGTCCGGGTCGGATCAGGGCCTCAACCAACATCCTTCTCCAGCCAACTCGGTTCCTAGCTAGCTGCCGCCAGTTTTGCACGCCAAGTTGGTTAAGGTCCTCTCCCATTTGCGTGCGCCACCTGAGTCGCGATCTTTCTCTACTGCGCCGTCCTTCGGGATTGGATTCGAAGATTTTCGGGGCCGGAGCATTGGTGTGCATTCGCTCTACATGACCCAGCCATGTAAGCCGCTGGACATTGACTCGTTTGACCAGGTCAGTGTTGCTGTACAGCCCGTACAATTCGTCGTTAAATCTTCTTCTCCACTCTCCATCTATGCAGACGGGATCAAAAATCACCCGAAGAATTTTTCTCTCGAAGCATCTCAAAGCGTTCTCATCTACCTTTGACAAGGTCCATGCCTCTGCGCCATATATAAGAACAGGGATGAAGATGTCTTATACAGGGACACTTTAGTTGCTCGAGAGAGGACTTTACTACTCAATTGCCTTCTTAGTCCGAAGAAACAGCGATTGGCAAGAGTTATTCTTCGTTTGATTTCAGCGCTGGTGTCGTTGTCTGAATTAATAGTGGCGCCTAGGTAGACAAGTCCTTAACTTTCTTGATGACAGCATACACTTGGTCTTGCACCATTGACCACTAAACCCATCTTCTTCGCTTCCGTCTCAATTGGACTTTCCTGGTCTAAAGCCGCACTGATAAGGACCTATCAGGTTGTTGACGAATGGCTTCAGACGCTCACACAATACGGCAGAGAGGATCTTGTACACGATGTTAAGAAGACTGACACCTCTGTAGTTGGCGCAGTTCAGAGGGTCTCCTTTCTTGAGGACCGGGGAAGCAATGCTGAGGTTCCATTCATCGGCCATACTTTCTTCCGACCATATTTTGCAAATGAGCTGGTGCATAGTCCTGACCAGGCCATCGCCTGCCACTTTAAACAATTCGGCAGTGAGGCCATCAGCTCCAGCAGCTTTGTTGGACTTTAGCTTGGATACTGCTGTCTTCACTTCTTTCAGGTCGGGTTGGCGGAATAGTAGGTCTACGTCGCCTAAATCGAATGGTTCTATCGCTCTATCAGCTGAATTGGGTTCATCATCGCTGTTTTAGAGCTTAGAGAAGTGGTCTTTACATATCATCAACATTGACTGCGGTTTCACCACGATGTTTTCTTGATCGTCTTTGCAGGTTCCAACTCGGGGCTTATAACCCGAGGCTGTTGTTTTTACCTTTTGGTAAAACTTCCGAACCTCATTCCTGCTGTGGCACCCTTCTATTTCCTCGATCGCGCTCCTCATGACTGATTGGCAGTGCTGCCACTGGTTCTCTATACTTGATGCTGGCGGCATAGGACTCCTTGAGAGGTTGTAAGAGACTCGATCGGAAAAAGACTTGGCGATCTCTTGCGATTGTAGTCGTCCAACGTCGAATTGTCTCACAGTATTTCCTTGTGTTGGCTTAGATCGGGATATCCGCAGTCGAACCTTGGCTACAACAAGGTAGTGGTCCGAGTCAATGTTGGCCCCTCGTAATGTTCGGACATCCTCTATACTGGAGAAGTGTCGTGCGTCAATCGCAATATGGTCAATCTGGTTGACAGTTGATTGATCAGGAGATTTCCATGTCCTTTTGTGGATATTGAGGTGCTGGAACCGCGTACTAGCTACAAGAACGTCTCGCCCCACAACGCAGCAGTAACACAAAACTACAAGTCCAAAAGTCAAGAACCACTCGTAGTCTATTTCGATTACGCTTGTAGAAGAGCAAAGCACACTTGTAGCTTTGTGCCAACGAAATTTCTTACACATGTCATAGTTCACTTATATTACAAGTATACTTGTAGTTTCGTGTTACAAGTCCCGTATTTTCAAATAACGAATGAATTGTCTCTTACTAATTTTTATATTTGTTTACTTTAAAGATAAAAAACTTGCATTATCTGTAGCTTAAGTCGCCTACTGTGTTTACCAACTTCAATGATGAGTCTTATGTGCATTTTTTTTTTTTATATAATTTGCGCACTCAAGGGGTTGTGACTACCCTTAACATGCTTAGTAACACAGTACGAGCGTTAGGAAAAAGGGAGAGAGTTTGAAAGGAGATACCGATGCACATTAGTTTCAAATTTCTGAAGATTGTAATGAGAGGGAAAAATAGAGCTGGGCAATACATTCCACATTCGCGTAGTACGGCTGAAGAAGGACTCTCGAATCGAAGTTGGACTCAAGGGTAAACTGATGGGCATTCCTAGAAGCGCGAGTATTACAGTTGAATTGTTTAAGGGGAAGAATGTCCTGCATGTCCTTTAAAAGAAATTCCACAGAATTGAAAACACATCCTGAACAACCGAGATTTCTTACAATTTTCTCGGTTCGAATGTCTTGCACTTTCCCCACTTCCAATCGATCGAATGGGCAATCTGTTTCAAACTAGGCCCTAAATTGTTCCACCAAAATTCTGTGTGTGTCGGTTGCATTTACCGAACACAATGCCATCTATTGTTGGCCACGAAATTGCGAACGAAACCTATAGGCAGCAAAGACCTTCCTTATTCCCTCTATTCATGTATCTATTTCCTACCGCACCTACATTCTATATCCTTATTTTTTGGACTGTATTGTGTTGTATAACCGGAAACGCGAGAAGAAAAAAAAAACCAATTCACTTCCCTTTTGCACAAATGAATGGGTTTTCTCTGGGCTGTGCCCTATTTTCCTTTCTTAAACAGTCGACTCCCCATTTGTCTCTCTCTACTTCTTCTATCTCTGCAGCGATATTGTTTTTTTATTTTTTTTTCTCTCTCTCTCTACTATTTTCATATTACTCTCGTTGCCTTCTCAACAAAAGCAATCAAGTGGTGCAGAAAATTCAAAGATTCAAGGTAAGTGATTCCTCGTCGTTTTTCCACACCAACGGATGGACTTGGCTTCGGCTCGCTGGGATAGGTACCCCATCTTCCATTTGGAATGGCTTTTCTATACACACACACACCACCACCACTAACCGTATCTTCAATTTTGATTTTTAAATAATTTCATGCCATCCAAGCCTGAATCTTTTACAATTTCCTTTTAAATATACTTTTTTGTTTGCCTTTAGTAAGTGGCGGGGGGTGGGTTGAGAAGGCTGATGGAATATTTCTGATAACAATGAACGGTTTGAAATGAGACTCCATAGTAATGTGGGTACCTTCAGCGGCCGGTCTCCATTCTCCATTTATACTCGTATAGCATTTGCATCAAAAATTAAAATGGAAGATGGACTACTGCCAGTGGTTGTCCGTTGTCCGTTGTCCGTCTTTTCTTTCTCATCCACCAGCCAAACTCCTGTCCGTTGTTTGAGATGAAGATATTTCACTTCCTTATTATCCTTTCATCAGCTTGTCAGGCCGTCGTCGTCGTCTTTACTTTTCTTTGAGCTTTCCCTTTTTTCTTTTCTTTCTTTTTTAATTTACTTAAAGGTTCTTTCCTCGTCTTTGCACAAAGCCTTGATAATGATGATAGTGTGTACTGTGTGAATCCAGGTACATTAAATTCTGTTTCGGATCCTTTTGAATGGTTTATCTTGAATTGCTGACCTCTCTCCTGCGTGACATTTATTCTTGTTGTAAAAGTCCACAGCGAGAGAGGAAGGCTTTAAGCTTTTGAATGCTGCACAAAATACACAAATAAACACAAATAAACACAGGGACCTTGCCCTGAGCGAATAAAAGGCAAATGGGGGTGAATGGAGAAGCGAGAGAAGAACGGAATGGGTGTGGATCACGTTCCAAAAACCTCCTTTTTTGTATAGAGAAATCCATTAATGACGGCCGTGTGTTGTATTCAATATTTAACCTCACGAATGATAAGCAAAACAGATGCTCTTGTGAAGCAGTATATTTTTAATGTGGAGTCAAGTGTGTGTGTATACGGGAGTGTGTCGGCCTTCACCTTATTTGTTTTTCTTCTTCGTTTTTTTCCATACATCGACAACATATATCTTTTTTGAATGGCAAACCATCACGATGTCAATGCGAGTGGCACCTTAGGCTCCTTTTTTTCTCTTTCGCTGCTTGAATGATTCCTGAGGAAGATTTACTTTGGAATGGATTGACTTTGGAAAAGGCTATACAATATACGAGTAGATGATATTGCGTTCGCAGCACGCAAATAAGTTTTTTGTTGTGAAGGACTTCAATGGTAGAGGGACAACATTTACTGTGGGACTGGTTGTGATCTAAAAGCTCGTGTATTAGAGCCTGCTTAAGGATTTAAGTCAGCGAATTTTGCTCTAATGCTTGATGGGTGATATTGTTTTTGCTGGTAAGGAATAAAGGAAACCTAACTTCAAAGGGTTTGGCTTTGAATCCATTTATTTGAATGAGCTTATATTGGCCCAAGGAGAGGAGGTTTATAAAGTTTTCAACGTTTTGAAGGACTTTATTCCTCTAAAGGGTTAGAAGTGGTAAACGTGGGCAGCGCAGGTAGTTTTATATGCATGTTTAACTTTAAGAAACAGCATAAGCCGATTCCCATCGCCATCATCTCGCACTATGCTCCTTAAACTTAAGAGAGGACAAAGTAGTCTCTGGTGCTTTGACATCTCCCACAAGGCAAAAATCGGTTGTCTGCACTTAACTAACTTCGTTCGTAGCATCAGTTATTCAGAGGGTTCTCCCCTAATGCTTGTGAAAATCATTCTGGCGTCCTTCAAAGTTGTGACAATAATCTACAGTTTGTTTCACTTGAGTGCTCTTAAGCAAACTTATTTAAGGATTTGTTTCGTTTTGCCCCGATTTTCTTTTTAACAATTTTAAAACAGAAGAATTGTTTCTTTAAGGATCTTCCTCTGGAATACATCAATCTATTACAAAAATGTATATAAAATTCGATTGTTTGTGGAAGATGTATTTCATTTCTGAATATACTGACAAATGAACTCATGAATTAAATGATAAGTTAATGTCTAAATGAAAGGCTTAATGACTGCCTGAATGAACTATTAAGTGAATTAATGAATAAAATGTTGAATATTTAAGGCGGGTTCCGAGTAATAATTATTTTGTGCTAAAACATACAATTCCTAGCGTTGATATATTGTTCCAGAGTACATCCAAGCAAACCCGTAACACAGAAGTATGGTCATATCTACGTATACCATAAATATAACGCACAGCATCATTGAACGCAACTTGCAGTTTTCGCTGAAACGAAGAGTCAAGACTGCTGTAGACCACCTCAGCATATGTTATGAGGGGTAAGACTATAGACAGTACCAGTTTTCGTCCTGTTTCTTGAGGTGTAAAATAAGCACTAATCCACAGTTTACGAAGACATCCGTAAATACCACCCACGACAACTTTTGTGTGATTGTAACCAGACAAATAACGGCTGATTACATAACCTAGACTAGTGACTGATTCCACTGCTTTAATTTAATTATAATTAAGGTAAACATCAGGAAGGAGACAGAGGTCAAAATTGTTTTTTGACATGGGTATTATCTGATGGATTGAGAAGAAGCCCATTAGCTTCTGCTTCAGACCAGGTTGTAATATGTTTTAAGTCTTCATTCATGAGAAAAACAAGTTCATTGAGGTTACCTGAAGCTTTTGCTAGATGTAGTTGAACATCGTCTGCATAAAGATGTACTGAAGTATATTTGCACACGGTTGGGAGGTCATTAATAAACAAACATGCAGAATAGTATGGGGCCTAATATGGAGCCTTGAGGGACTCCCTGCTTCAACTGTGAAAAACGTTCACCAGAATTAACCCTTTTTGATCTGCCAGAGAGGAAGCTACTGATCAATTTCAGAGTTCTCTCACTGAAACCAAAGTCATTCTTCAGCTTCCAACACAGAATTTTGTGATTGACTTTATCAAAAGCCTAAGAAAAGACCAGCAAACACAGCAACGAAACATGACCCCGGTCATAATCTTGTCTCAATTCTTCAAAGAGGTTAACCATAGCTGTAGAGCAACTGTGACTAGCTCTAAAACCAGATTGTTGAGCACACAGCAATTTGTTCAGGGACAAGTGTTTCGTTATCTGCTTCGCTACAACCTTTTCAAAAACCTTTGATAGACAAGGCAGAATGTTCAGCGGTCTGAAACCAGCAGATGCAGATGCATTTGTTTTCCTTGCAAATGGGAAAACTCTTGCAAATTTCCAGTGCAGAGGAAAAGTTGACGTAATCATGCACGAGTTAATTATATGAGTGAGATGCGAAACAATTTCAGGTAAGATAAGTTTAACAAATCGAATTGGAAAGCCATCCTTACCTATCGAATCGGACCTTATGGCCGCAACGCATTGAACAATTTCGACTTTCAAATATTTGTGCAGAGGCTACACAATCTACTGTTCGATTAGAAGTTGAGCTGCCAGCAGTAGGGTCATCACCCAAGAAAAAATTGTTCAAGTCATCTGGATCCAGAGCACACATAGAGATATTCTTTTCAGCAGACATTCCGAGTCTGCTCCAAAGTTTCTTTGGAGGAAGGGAAGAGTTTAGTTTAGATGCATAAAAGTTTTTCTTTGACGTACGGGAACTGTGGCTGAGTAATTACGAGCCACTTTGTATGTGGACCAATTTACCTAACATGGTCTACGCTTCCATTTGCTGTATAACTTGTTCCTCGTCTTAATAGAGCGGGCCACCTCTGGAGTGAACCAAGGACATGCTTTGTTCTGAACTTTCACTGTTTTCAAAGGCACACATTCTTTTGTACAAGTTTTTGAAACAGTCTTACTTTCTCATTTGGATCACTAGCCAATTGGCATTCGGTATTGCTCCCAGGGAGCAGAAATTGTCGCGGCTTGGAGGACACTAACATCAATAGAGTTAAAGTCTTTGCAGGTAAAGGTGTCAGGGATGCTAGCTCTCGAAAAATTGATGTCATAGCAACAAAAAAAATAGACCATGGTCAGAAACATCAAATGAAAGTTGGTCGAATAATTTAACAAGCGACAAACACGAAACAATTATAAGATCAAGGAGACTACGCACTTTATTTTTCGCAAAACGTGTAGGGTAGGTTGTATTTAATAGATCCATTCCTGCTGAAGAAACTGAGTCTCTCAATTGAAAGGCCAGCGAATCACATTTTTGTAAATCTACGTTAAAGTCACCACAAATGATAAAATGTTCGTAGAGGACACAATATTCTGCAATAGCTGAGAAAAATGGCATGATTTCTGTTATTATTATAAACACAAGCGACTACACATTTGGTATAACAGTCACATGTGCTGATGGATGAACTCATGAATGAACTGTTGAATGAACAAATCAATAAAATGATCAATAAATTACTAATTGAATGACCCATTCATTGGTTTACAATAAAAACTTAAAACTTTGTCTTTTGGGCAGGAACCTGGAATGTTTCTGAATGAACCGACTGAATGAATGGCAAAATAAATGACTAAGTAAGTGATTCAATGAACGGCTTAACTACTGACTAAATAAACAGTGAACGAGCTGTATAAATGTCTGAATGAGTTATTGAACGAGTGACTAAAGGAACAGATAAATGTCCTGATGAATGTCCTGATGAATGAATTCAACTGATGAACTGATGGATTAAATGATGAATGGACCTACTGTATGAATGACTGATAAAGTGACTTAGTATATGACTGAATGAATGACTTAATGAATGAACTGATGAATGCATTGTTGAATGAACTCATGAATGGAGTAATTAATAAATGTCTAACTGAATGACTGAATGAATGAATGAATGAATGAATGAATGAATCAATGAAAGAGCTGATAAATGTACTGATGATTACACTCATGAATGAAATGATAAATGAACTGACGAATGAATGAATGAATAAATTTTTGAATGAATGACTGAATTAATTGATGAATATACTGAAGAATGAGCTCATGAATGAATGAATGAATGACTGGCGAACGACCTGAATAAATATCTGAGTAAATGACTGAATGATTGTCTGACTAAACTGATAAATGACCTGATGAATTTGATGATGAATGATCTGATGAATAAAATGATGAATGAACTAACTGAATAAATTTCTGAAGAACTGCCTTAATGAATAACTTAGTGAATTTTTGAATGAGCTGATAAATATAATGTTAAAAGAATTAGGTGGGCTTTGCTGTTTCACATTTCACCTAATCGTTTGACAATAGACGCAGCTTATTACTCAACCACACTCTGTAGGTTCTAATTAAAATTTATATTTCCGCAAAATAGTTTCGACTATAAAAAGAACTCATTATGATAATACAAATTGCTAATTAGTTCCCAACTAACATAAAATAATGGCTACATCAAACTTAATACCCAAACTAGTCCCATAACGCAATGCAAAATACCCACATACCTCCGTAAGCTCTTAATCTCTTGATGATATATTGCTGCCGTGCATGGAGTCTGTGTTTGGCCCAGTCCATCCTCAAGCAAGTTTATTTTTGTTGTAAAAACTTTACATAAACTGTGATCTCATTTCAATAGGAAAGAGAGAAAACTCGGTAGACATTGAGGAGACACACCTAAAGGTCACCCACATGTCCAATCTTAACCTCAAGTAAGGGATTAAAAAAAAGGGATTTGTTTTAGTTTTTTGTGCAAACACTCAACCAGACAGAGAATTACAAACAAAATTTCGAACTAATCTTTTCAATAAGTAAGACGAAAAAGTTTATACTTCACAAGAAGAACCGAAAAGAAGAAGAATCCCAGTGAACAACGTCAATCGAATGAAAGGTTTCAAGGAAATCTTCTATCGCACGCTAAGACCAGCATTAGTCTGTGCATTTTAAAGGATATCTTTTAATTGCCCTTATCCTCAAAACAAAAAAAAAGGATGAAATGATAAGAAAGTTGAATGTGCAGTGCAGAATTTAATTTCCACGTACGACACGTACGTAAACTGTACGAGTACATATATGACTTTAGGATAGCCGAATGCATTTTCATGTCAACACAACAAGCACAACAAGCTCGCGAGTGGTGTCAAAAAGTCTCGTGGCGTTTTCCAGGACAAGGAGAAGTGTTGCACTTAGGTGTACGTTTATATTTTATGTGCAGATTATTTAACTAGAGGGAGCTATACGATACCTATTACCTATACTACACCTAGTAAACGTACGTGTTTCAACACTCCTGACATTTTGAGAGTCATGGTCGATGTTTTGTTGTTTTTGTTTTATTTTTTTCCCTTGTGCCAGAAACTCATTGGCCTGTGTGTTGTGCAAACAGAGATTGAATAAACTATACTCGTGTGGGCATTACATATTAGGTTAAGATTGGATGTTTTGGAGCTTAGACATTTGAGGTTAATTTGATTTCCAAGTCAGTGACTTGTGTTTGTTTGTGTGTGGTTGTTAATCGTAAACAAATTATGATTTTTTCATTCGATTTGTCGGTCAAATGGTTGCAGAATATATAATTCCTTCAAGCAGGATGCAGGAGAAAGAAAGAAATGAAACTACCAGGAGTGGAATTCACCTTTTCGGTGGTATTGGTTGTCGTTTTTCCACTTTGCGGCACCAAGCGTCAAACGGAATGTATGGTTGAGGTTGTGACTTACAGCGGTGAATGATTTTGAGGGCACGGCCGCGTCCTTAGCGGCGAAATAAAAACAACTTTGACGACTACAGCGGCAGGGCAGCCTCTTTATTTTGTTCTCAATTTGCCACTTTGCTTCTTTACTACTCAATACGTGGCCGTACCCTAAGACTAAAGTTTGCCTCAAGCAATATGGGCTTAGTAGGTATATGGAAAGATGGAGATTCAAAAACTGTTTTTCCACGGGTATAGCCTTTCGCGAAGATATGACAAATCTTTCGATGGTAAAAACAATGCCGTGAAAAGTGCTTTCTCGATTAGCCATTCGGAATCGGTGAAAGCTGCTGGGCCTCCATTCCATTCCCTCACAACGAATGGTTGTGAGAAATGCGCTATTCCCTTCGGCGACCCGTTCTGTTGCGCAACCGTATATGTATTTACGTCGCCACAGCATTGTTTGCTTATTTTCTATAATTTTTTTCTACTCATTGTTGAAAATGCACCAATATTTCCCT
The DNA here is from genome assembly GCA_914767635.1 of Melanostoma mellinum. Classification (NCBI taxonomy): domain Eukaryota; kingdom Metazoa; phylum Arthropoda; class Insecta; order Diptera; family Syrphidae; genus Melanostoma; species Melanostoma mellinum. The sequence goes on from OU612060.1 coordinate 184,351,408, forward strand.
ACCAGTGGTCAGGGGGTAGCAGCACTACAACTACTACTACACGGGTGTACTGAAATTTCAAATGAAACGGTTTGTTAGCCATCTTTGTCGTTTCTTTTTTTGTCATTTCCTAAAAACGACTCTTATGGCCTCAAATAAATGAAAATGGAGGCGCAGCAAAGTTATAGAAACCTCGGGCCTAACGTTATTCAAGGACGAACCTATGATTTTATGCCGTTTCCAAATGGCTTTGGTAAAAAATTCTTTTTCACGGCAGAGTGTAAGTTACTTTCGGGGTTAAGTTACTAATGTCGGGTTGACCTGCCATTTCCTCGCGAAAGGCGATACTCGTAGAAAACATTTTTCTGATGCTACTGGGATTTGAACCTCGAAAATCCTCCGTGCAGACATGCTAAGTATAATGCCCCAGAGACCGCCTTTGTAGCTTACTTCTTTCTTTTTGAACTGACGACCGCTCTCCAGTTTTGTTCGTTAAGCCTGCAATCGTAAATTTTTTTTTTGGATTGCGCCACCTATTGCAAAAATTCTTCTTTTGTGATGTTTTTTAACTGCTGAGCTGGAGCATGGTTCCACATCCACTCTACATTATTCCAGCAGTCTTGGTCTTGCGATGCGTACTTTTCTAGTTGTGGTCATGTATCGCTGACACAGTTCTTCGTTGAATCTTAGTCTACATCGTTCTCATAAAATGGACCAGAAACCACTTGGAGTTTTGTTTTCCTCTTCAGCTTCAGATAAGAGGTTGGACTGGGACCTACAGGACAACAGGACCTTATATGTGCAAGCCACATTCGGTTGAGAGAACGAGTCTAGAACAACCCAGAAACTAACTCGAATTACAGTTGACGAGTAGGTATTTTCAGTTTGAAAACTCGGCGCTTCGCCAATTTGACACCAATCAGAGTCTAAATAAAAATAAATAGAGTGGCGCAACAGAGCGAGGGGCTTAGGGCATTCCTGACAACCACTGCCTTTGTGAAGGAATGGAAGGGACCTTCAATTTTCTGCCGGTTCCGAACGTCTAATAGAGAATACACTTTCCATGGCAATGAATTTATTAACGGAGGACTTGCCAAATCTTCGCGAAAGGCGTAAAAAACATTTTTTCCTCTGTTGGGATTCAAACCTCGAACCTCTGGGTTAACAGCAGACAAGCTAATCATCACGACACGGGTACGACTATATGTAACAAGATAAGTGAATAAAAGGTTGTCCACAATGTGCCGTTCTATCTCCTCTTAATGCCCTTACATTCTCTTTATGAAATGCTAAATGAATGTAACGTGCACGTCAGCTTGTGCCGAGGAGATCGCCTTGCTCTCGGTTTGATTCACGCTGTTTGTTCCAAAGCACAGGCTACGCTAATTTTGATTGATACTAGGGGTGTTAGGAACGGACACCTCGTCGATCCTTTTCAAACTTAAGTAGTTCCCTTTACGAGACGCAGAAATGTGACTAATTGACTGACCGAACTTACACTTAAAGACGTCAACACTAACTTCTCAGACGAAGTCAAACATCTTGGAGTAATTTTAAGTAACAAGCTTCTTTATCCCAAACTTTTTGAGTCGAAAACTGCTAAGGAACTGTCATTCTTCTGGCATAGTAAGAGAGCGATTGGCAAGACATCCGTCACCGAAACGGTCCTTTGTATCTTGACGGCTATGATAAGACCAAACATCTCCTTTGTGTCAGTTGTTGGGTGTACCAAGCTCTCATGTAAATATGTCATTCCCTTTTCAAAGAAGAATATGTCTTAGCTGTACTGGGGCCTTCCCTAGCACCCCAAGGACTGCTTCACACGCACTGCTGAATTTTCCTGCCTTTGATACATACATCATTCGACGTACTTTCAAGATCTTCCTTTTTTTGGCGTTGCAGGCAAACTGATCACATGTCTGCATGTCTCCCACTAAACTACTTTACACTATCGATCCGCTCGTAGAATATTCCGTGCTTTCAAGTCTACTTCCTGTTTAAATAGATGTTATCTCTGGCATATTTTTCACTAGAGCTTTGAGGAACCAGCACGCAGCATGCCTTTTGAATCTTGTCTTAACGATATGCAGCCCAAGACAAGGCCCCAACAATGCACAGTCATCTTTCCGTCCCTGCAAAACTGGTCCACTCTAGAATCTAAACTCAGAAAGATTTGCTATCGGATCTTCGTAGGTGCTTCCAAAACCGTTGATGGATCTGGTACTGGTGCCTTTGTGAAGAGCGATGGCACACGTACACGACTACACGCCTCAATTTGAACGTAAGCATTTGTCTTCTATTTGGAGCTATGCTATTCAAATGGCTATACACTAAGTTACAAGGAGTGGCTAGATGGGTAGAAGTACAGTCAAGTGGTGCTTGAAGCCCTACTCTTTCTTCTTACTACTTCGAAAGAGATCCTGTAACGCAAGACTCTGAATGCTATCGCTTCTTCAAGTTTCGGTTGGTTTTCAGGCCATCACGCTACAAGTGGAAAAGAGATCATCGATGAACTTGTGAGTCAAGGATCTCAAACAGCTTTTACAGGGCCTGAACCACGCCTTCGTCTGACACGGCCCTCAATGAGGGCTTCAATCAACGGTTGGATCTGTTAAGCGCACAATCGTAGATGGCATGCCTATATTGGATTTTAACAGACCAAACATATGCTCCCCAACGCTCATAAGAAGACTGCAAAATATTTGATGGATGGACGGATTGGTGACGTAAACTCGGCACGCTTCCTCGGTGAAAGTCCTGTTTTTTTTTTTTTAAATCAGGCTACAGGCACTCGACACAAACATAGTAAGAGCTGGCACCCTCTTCACTGCAGTGTCTTCTGGTTTTCTACGACCATCTGAAAAGCTACAACGAAAGAAGGTTGGAATCCGGTAGTACTATCGACTGGTATTTAGATCCGCGTGCTCTAGCCTCTAGCTAGTACTGTAAAAATCTCCGACAAAAAAACAGCGAACCCCTCAAAGTTTTCCAAAAAGTTGGTATCTAAACGCTTGCGTGTTACGGTAAAATAAACTTTCAGAGTGAGTTTTATGGCCCAAATCTTCTAACCCACGACCCAGAGCGAAAAAAGTTGGTGGTTGTGTGATGTATTAGCCCACCCACAGAAGATAGTAGCCATGATTAATGCCACCCCAGTTACTAAATGAATCACAAGAGTATATACCTTCCAGTCAGTTTATATTATGAAAAATCTTTGAGCTCCACACTGCAGCTTGCCAGTCACCAACGATTCTATAATTTGTCTAAGTTGTCTCTCTTTCGTATTCTGTAAATACGAAAACGAATTTCCCCAAGGATGTCCTTGAATGCGCAAAGAGACTATTTCCTTATTTAATCAAAGCCGGAGGAGTTTTAAAAAATTTACATCGTTTTTCCTTACTTATTCATCTTCTTTCCTGGCGTTATTTAAATAATTCAACAGGACTTCACTAAAAAGTGGAAAGAGCCATATTTCCTATGAAAAGACGGTGTTGTTTTAAATGCCCATAGGCCTCATACCGAGAAACAGCTCACCTCATCCGTTCTCAAAGGGACTTACATGCATGTTCGTTTACTTAAAAAAACAACGAAGCCCATGTCCTGTGTCCTTACAAATCCAGCCTTACTCACTTTAGCAGTCTCTAGGCCCCTTTGTTCCTTACCAATGCATATTGCATAAGCTGCTTAAACATCCGTTTAAATTCTGACAATTTTGCGTGATTGTCATTTCAATTTTGAGTGAAATGAAAGTCATCCAGCACTAACGGAACAGCTAATGTTTATTTCATTAATACGACAGGCTCGTATATAAGTCGAGCCGAGCCGAGCCGCCCTTACGCAGTTCTAAAAATCCAACTCGGCATAGTCAAAGGTCAAAGCAACGTGGAATAGTGGCGGAAGTACGTTGACATGAATTTAATTTAGCCAAAGTACACAAAACTTGAACTTAGGCACACATTACAACACAGAGACAACATTCAACACCACCACCCACCCCCAAACATCATCGAAGCGGTACAACGAACCAACCATGTTATAAGCAAGCGGAAGCAGCGGCAGGCGGGTTGTGTCATTTGTTTTTTTGTTTGCAGGAAATTATACGAAAAGCCATTTGTTATGCAATCAAGTTAAAGCGTGTGTACAATTAAACTAAGCAACAAAAGCAAGCGTGCGCGCACAGGGACAACACACATCGGCACAACCCACAGAAGAATACAAAAGTCGCTACCGCCGCTATATCGGCTTCGGCATTCGGCGGCAACAAGGACAAACGAGACAACACACACAACGCACCACCGCATAAAGTAGAGTTATGTGCACAAGGGAAATTTAGCTGTCAGCGCCAGGCATTGAATTTTATTACATAAGGAAGCCGAACGTGCTTAAATGATTTATCGTGTACAAAATAGAGAAGAAAAAACGAGTAACCGTATTGAGGAGTATTTTATAGACCCTTTGGCATAGCGAATATAGACAGACTTTTTAGGGTAAAAAGGTGTGCTTCACATGTGAGTAAGGGCCCTTTCAAGTCAAATTCGAGTACCTCAATAATGCAAAAGAGACCTAGGCTAGGATGTTCATGTTCACGATGAAAGCGAAAGCAACAGCCGTATAAATTGTTGGAAATTGATACGCAGCGAGGATCTACGGCGGAATACAGAGACAGATGAGTCAGTACAGAGAGGAGTCTTTTATGCATTGCAATGGGCTGGGTGGTTCGAGTGCTTGTGAATTACTCGATGGGATTCGAAGGTACTTCAATGAATTATAGCGAAGCAGTTTAAGAAGAAATTTATTTCTAAATTGATTGTGTTGCCAGGATAGGGAGCCTGAGCATTGCTATGAATACAAAAGAAAAAATCCTTTGAATCCGAGAGGGGATTCCTTACAATTCATAATTTTTACCATGACAAGCTAAATCTGGGTGCGCTTTTCTTTTTCTAGAGCTTGGGATGAAGTATTTGAACTTGGAACGGACAAAAAGATATTCGTTGTATGCAAGGCACAAAGAGGGTGCGAACTTTAAAAACTGTAAGGAGTACATCTAGTGGTGTCCTTATAGATCGTTGGTTGTTTTGACACTGACAGCTGTGTCGACTGCTCCAAATATTGTCGAAGTCAGTATCATACTTCACGAAGTGATTCGATTTACGCTGAAGATATTTTTAACTCACATATATATCCAAAGTCATTGCTGTGTAACCCAAACAGTGCGTTTTTGAAGAGGGCCAAAATGAAACACCAAGCCTAATGTACGCAAGTTTGTGCTAAAAACTTCGTGATACTGCCATACCTGTGGACAATTATCATGGGCGCCATCTTTGAACGGTTTGCACAGACGAGAACGCGCCCTGCTGTTGTCCAGAGTGTGATGCGATTGATCAATTCGCCATCGATCTCGACAACTCAACACTGCACACACCAGTCTGGGGAGAATTCTGCTCAAAGAACATGGATTATTATTAGCTTCTAATTGACACAGAAATGGAAGGTAACAACGAATCTCCGCTTCCTTAGCGCTTCGCAGGACTTTAGAGCAACAACGATTTTGCGTGAAAAATTCTCTTTTCTAACGAGGCGCATTTTCAGTTAGTCGCGTCGGTGATGCGGCTGCGGCGGTGGTTACGTTAACAAGCGAAACTGCCGCATCTGGGGCTTGGAAAACTCACACGTTCTCAGTGGTTCCACAGAGTTATCTTTTACTTTGCTTTGTTTTACTGAAATGAAAATTAAGATGGATTTGAAGGATCTCTGGTTCATGCAGGATTGCGCGTTATTACATATAATCGATCTTTTGTAAACCTAACAAAGTCCGAAATTGGGTTATCTGCTTTTTCAGCGACGTCAATTGAACGAAACAGGAAGTTTGAATGAAACAAAACAAAACAGAAAGACTGAAGCAGAAAGAAAAGACTAAACCAGAAATACTGAAACAGAAAGGTTTGAACTGTGAGGATTCTTTGTTCTCAGCTGGGGTAGAACTCAGCGGGTCCTGGGTCTTTCCCAAGGAAGCTCGAAAGCTTGGGCAGCGGCGCCGGCGGTCCAACTTCTCGGAATAACGATTTTCTTTATTCTTTTTACTTTACAATTGGATGAATTAAGTTGTTTTGATTTTATATAAATTTCTCAAAGTTACAAAAGCAAGGTTTGCACTGATTGACACAAGTTGCCTGGTTCGGTCGTGGCTTTGAGTGCGAAAGGCACTTCCCCAGTCTTCCTCTTCGGTTGCTCGGATGGGGACTGGATCCCTTGTATTCTGGCGACGCGGAGTTCTAGTACGAGTCGGCAAATCGGCGGTCGGACGTGGCTATTTAGCTAATACGGGCCTGGTGCTTCGGCCCACAATACGCTCCTCTAAATAACTAAGTATATAAACAATTAGGAACGTTGCCCAGAGTATGGGGTGACGCTTATGAAAAGTACAGGGGAGTGGTTGGCTATAACAAAGCCACTGCAGAGGAACTGATAGGCGACTGAAATTCTTATTAGGTCAGGAAAATGATCACCATTCCTATCGATTCAAAGGCTTATTTTACAAAGGCGATTATGACCGAAGTTGAAGATAATGTGGTCACAAGACTTAAGGCTCGATTAAATACACACGATCTTATGAGAGGTGACCCGGATGCATCGGACGCAACGGAAAAAGTAGCCCAACTTTTAACTTTTGCGTCCGGCAGAACTGATGACATGCGCATTCAAAACCAATTTGAAGTTTTCTCTTCACACCGCAACGGATTCTATGGGTCACCCCAATCCGTTGTGTCTGGTTAAACTCACTGCTGTCAGTTGAATCCGGCAGCGAACGGACGCAATGGATTCTATGGGTCGGGGCCTTTAAACGGCTTTGTAATTGCGGGGAATTGGTCAGCGGACACGGACCTACGACTTGTCTATTAGGGCAGAAAAATGATCACCATTTTAATCAATTCAAAAAAGTTGATTTAAAAAGGGTGGTTATGACCCTAGTCGAAAATAATAAAACGGTCACAAAATGACCACTTAACCGGATTTGAAATTCAGGGGAATTGATCAGCGGACACGTATTCCGAGGAAAATGATCACTAAATCAATTCAAAATTTGTTCGGGAGTTGAGGGTATGGAGAAGAGAATTCTCAAATATCAGAGTGGTATTCCCACAGGTGATATGTTCCTGAGGTTTTTAAGTTTCCCGGCCGTAACTGAATGTGAGGTGTATCGGGCGAGTGAGATGTTTACATCTTAAAAACTGCATAAACGCTCGCATTTCGTGTTTTTGTTTCAAAGCCATCATACATACCTTAAGGCCCCGACCCTTACACACACTGACAGTAGTGAATTTTACCGGACACAACGAATTGGGGTGCCCCATAGAATCCGTTGCGGTGGGAAAAGCGAAAACTTCAAATTGGTTTTGACTGCGCATGTCATTAGTTCTGCCAGACGCAAAAGTTAAAAGTTGGGCTACTTTTTCCGTTGCACCCGATGCTTATGGGTCACCTCTCATAATATCGTTTGTATTTAATCGAGCTGCCAGTTGAATGCGGCAGCGAACGTACGCAACGAATTCTATGGGTCGGGGCCTTTACACGGTAAGCTAAGCACAGGAGAAAATAAATTCGACGGTCAATGGCAGCTTACCCAGCGATGTTTGTTCGAGTTTATTTTTGTATGAAGCCAGAATTACAATGCGCTAAAACCGAATAGCGTGGCTGCGCATAGGGTTGGCTTTCGGCGGTCGCTGCTAGATGTGTGAAGAAGTGAAGTTCTATGTGGCTGCGTTGGTTATTGCTCTGTGCCCATGTTACTTCGTGTGTCGAGTCGGGTCTCGGGTAGTTGATGGAAACCATAGGGTGAAACGTAGGTGATTCGGCTGCGGTAAGAAAAAGTGTGACGTATCGTCACAGAACAGTGAGAATGAAAAGCCAAAAAAAAAACAGAATAAAGTTAATAAAAGGAAACAGAAGGAATGGAGCAGAGAAAGAATGAAACAGAAAGAATATGAAACAAAAGTATTTGGCTTATATTTTTATATCCGTCTGTTTGTTTATTTATTTGTCTGTTAGCTCAATTAGAACCACGTCCTCATATTCTACGTCGCGGCGTTGAATTTCTATTCGTGTCGGTCAAGTAAACATTGCTCCAGCTCAAGATGCAGGAACTTTTCACCTTATGCTGTCTATGTCTGTATGTTCTGCAGTGCTTTTTAATGTTTAGTTACAACACAACGAACACCCAGTAGAAAGTTCTCAAAAAAAATTCGAATCAATATTCTTCGATATTCAGCTCATAAGCTGATATCTTACTAAAAACCTGAATGCTACTAATTCAAGAGGCAAACGACCACGCAATAATGGCGCTATTTAAATAAGCAGACTTGAAAACATGTCGAGGGAAAAACAAATTCTTGTTGAAAAAATACAGAAACTTATTACATTACAAGGTTATATAACAAAAACCTGTCTCGTGATTGACCTTTGTAACTTGATGTTGACACAATACATTCTACGAAAACGACGATGTATTCCATAAGTTATTATGCCTTACAAGTTTCCATATTCTAGGAATCGTATTTTTTGATTGGCTGTCAATCTCAACTCTAAAACGCAAAGTGCTCAAGTGTTCTGGTTCTAGAAGAGCTTAGGCTGAGAAATTATTCCGCAGAATCTTCCTTTTTATGCATTAAGAGCTATAAATAATTCAGTTTTGATCAACCTGCGTTTTAAGTCTGTTTAGTGTGACAAACCATCTGAAGGACGAATCCATACAAAAGAATATCCCGAGCACTACTCCGGAAAAGTCCTCCTCATCCGTCTGAATATCAAAAATTTAAACATTCAAACCAAAGAAGACAAATTTAAAAACAAATTCTCTTTGAGTGCTTTTCGCTACTGCATAAAGCGTCTACTCAATCCCCGAATATCATCGAATCAACTACCGAAAAACGAAGCTGCCGACACCCGCCGAACTCTCCAAGGCCACAATCTTATAGCGAAACTCGCACAGCCTAAGGATATTAAATAAACATTTTATAGCTCGAACGCAACCTCAATTTTTACCTATAAGCTACTTCTTGGGAAGCCATAAAATGTTTCCAATAAAAACATTCGCCCACCTAACATATTTTACCACCCTTTCAAACTCCTCCACCCCCAACCAGAGGCTCTTTCTTCCACCGATGCTTTTATCATTTAATTCTGATTAAAGAAAAGTACACCAAAAACATAAAAGCCAGCCCCGACAAAAATACAAAAAAAAAAGAAGAAGAAAAGAACAAAAAGAAAACGCAACAGAGAAACAGCTGTCTTGGCGAGGAGACTTTATGGCGTTTTGGCATCTTAGATGGCAAGCACGCCCACACATCACCGCACTTCTAATGGCATTGAAACACGACTTTAGTAAAGCTCTTTGGGTAAATTATGTTTCTTTGCTAGCGTTTGCCTATGGCTCTTTTTTTTGTCTTATTTCGTCAAAAGCAAGACGACAAAAAAAGTAAATAGGCACATAATCCATAGACTGGATGACAAAACTCAATAACGAAATGGTTCGTATAAATTCACGTTCTTTTGCCTCCATACTCGCATCATCGAACAGCGAGTATAGCGAGCAAGGAGGACATGCTCTTCTTGATTTAGGTTTATTTAGTTTTGACTTTGAAGATATGACAGGAATCACTTGCTCGTCGTACGAATCTATTTGTAAGACACCAATTTCAGGTAGGGATTATTTTTCGGTATCAAAAATACATTTGTCACGAATGACATACAAAAGCTACTAATAGTCGGGCGGCGAGCCCGGCGCGGTGGGTCGGTGTAATGAGGGACTCATTCGAGGAGGGTGGCTAAGGAAGGGCAACTTGTTGCTTTACTATGGTGATTGGTTTGATTGTAAGCATAAAATTTGGTGAATTAACATCACACGGCCAGAGTCGTTAAATTGGGCGAAGGATTCGTTGTTGTTCGTGTTATTTATTGCACACCTCGTAAACGATCACTGATGGTGAAGTTAGATTGTTTTAATTTTCCTTTTGTTGGAGAATAGATTGAGTTGGCTGGCATTCAACTGTTATTAGGTAGAAACGCACTTTTTTCGAGTGGAGTTTATTGCGTGCTAATTTACTGATAGTGTGATCATTTTGATGATTGTATACAGAGTGGGAATCGCTTACTGAATTTAAGACAGGAAAGGATATGCGTTTGTACCTCAACAAACAGGAGGTATCAGGAGGTATTACTGCGTTAAAGTTGCTTCTTGTCGGCGTCGAGTAGATAGTTGACCATAGAAAACACACCGAAGAAAATCTTATAGGTTGTGAGGTCCCATCCTTTTTCTAGTTTTCAAACAAGAACGATATATATTTCAATATTTATGAGTTCTAAATAATCTTTTGCTAATGACTGCAATCATGGCTATCGGCAGGTTCAACGCCGTCAAGTCCACTGTCAATCGTATTTTTTGCAATTCAGCCGTCAAGTATAGACTTTAACAGTCAAATATTGGCATCAACAGCGATCAATCGAGTACAAAATTACAGTCAAATACTGACAAATACTCAAAAGTCCAATTGGCTCAAAGAACGGTTAATTTCTCATGGGTCGAGGCTGCTTCTGCGTTGAAAGGCAATGCATCATCGTCGGTGATTATTTCGTCGTTCATTAGGGTCATCGCAAAGAAGTACCTCGCGTCCGGGTGTCTGTCTTCTTCTGCTATCCTTCTTACTTGCACCTTTAACCTTTATGGGAATGATCCTTAACCCTTGATATAGTCTTCATATAGTCTCTGCGTATCTGATTGTAACCTAGATGTAACATTCACCTACTTGTAAGACTCGCCGGCTCGGCAACGCACACACCCGCACTGAAATAGGTCCAAACGCCGACTGCCGTGCCGGGCTCTTCCCACTCCTGTTGTTGTTTGTACCCTTCTATCAACTACATGTAAACCTTACCTTTCTTCTTTCTTTGCATACACTACACTGGCCTTGTGCAGATGCACAGAACCTCCCTCTTAAAAGCAGCAAGTTTTAGTTTTAATTGACTAATCGTCAATCATAAGAAATCAGTACATCTTAACACATTGTCGCTATACAGGAAAGGTCCCCTTTTCGATCCCTGGGCAAATTGTGCTCGGCTGGGTCTGATTATGATAATATACAGCTGTCTACTTGCAGTTAGAAGGATCTGGAACGACGAAAATTAAAAACGATTTCAATTTGTGTACCTGGAAAGCATAAGTTGGATGGTTTATGGATAAGTCCGTTGACCAAGGCACTGTCAACTGCCTTCTCAAAACATACATTACATATACATTGGGTGGCGCAACAGAGTTTGGTGTTCCAAGGCCAGCCGCATTTCTCACAACTATGCTTTGTTAGGGAATGGACCTTTCCTATAATTGTCTGCCTATTCCGAATAACTAATAGAGAGAGCGCTTTTCATGGCATTCCTTTACTATCGGAGGATTTACCAACTGTTATTTGGTAGTTATTGAGATTTCTTATAACGTTCCTGTAGAACTTCAGAAGTGAAGTGCTTCTACCGGAATTCAAACTGGATATGAGGACTGATACAGAATAGTTTGACCGTACGAAGAACAAGAACTGCCATAAATTTCCTGATTTTGTTGAGTAGGGATATTGGCCTGTTACCAAAAACAATGTTTCTGTTTCCCTTTTTAGCCTTTTTCCAGCGATCAGAAAAGTGACAGTTAATGAGGCAGGTGTTCATAATAGCCAGAAAGATCATCAACGTCTGCGGAAGCTTCTTCAGGACACATTTGGGTACTTTGTACGGTTCAACTGACGACATCATTAAATAATACGTCTGAAAATGGGCTTTTCTTAAAAAAATTATGCTTCTCTTCTGTACGTGGTAATCTTCTCTGGAATATCTGCCCTTTTGCCGACGAGTTGTTGATGTTTTTGATAGCATACGGATTGATATTTTGCAGTCTCTTATAGATTTGAATGTTGTGGTGTTGGACTGCGTTCCCGAACATATTGTTGGTGAAGTTAAGCTTGCTTAAGATTACTTAATTAGGGAATCGCTGGGTATTGTCGTGTAAACAAAGTTTCTTAGCTCTGGTATTACTGCCACTAGATTGGGGGTCGCAAAGTTGACGCTGTCTTCGGAAGAGTGGGGTTAGGTTGAGAAATAATATCGATATTGTGACTCTCGCTGTTATCGTCCTACCAATTTGCATTGGTGATTCCTTCCGTATTACATGTGCTGTTTATCCAACTGGTATTTCGAGCGTTGAAGTCAAATTAGAAATAAAAGCAAAGAAGTAGGCCTCTTCTCCAGGCTGTACAATGAATTCCCGAGTTATTATACGTCAGTATGCGGGTCTTCTTTAATTACATATTCTGAATATGGTCGTGGCCATGGATTTTTCTTTTTCGGTCAGTTGGCCACAGTTTAAGGATATTAAATTTGGGGTTTTCTTTATAATTGAAAGCAAGTTGTTTCTGATGCGTTCGATTTCATTGGTGAAGATCATTGTTTGGGAAGCTGAAAAGGCCTTGTTGACTTCAGTGGAGGTATCCTCATTGGAATTGTCTTGGCGGGTGCCTTATTCTGCTGCTGCTGATGGTGCTGGTTGTTTACTCGTTTATTTTTTGTTGATTGGTGCTTGGACACTATTTGCTATGATGCGGCGCAGAGTCGTTGCTCATTGCTCCTCACAGTTTGTTTTGATTTTAGTGTTGGGCATCCTTTGAAACTGGTAGGGTGTCCTTCCTTTCTGCAGTCTGCGCATCAAACTTCAAAATTTTTTATTATTTTTTCTTTTGCAAGGGCCTGGTTCGTGGTCTTCTTTGCTTTTGACGCACAGTGTCCAAATTGTTAGCCGTTCCTCCATTGAACGATGTTTTTATTTTTTTTATTTGAGGCGTTCCCAGTGCACGTTCTGGCTCATGTGGTACTGTGCATACTTCCCTTATGTCAAAAGTTTCCCCCAGTTCAACGACAAAGTTTGTGCTGATTTTACCTTCCGCTTTCTTTGCCTCTAACTGAGTGACCATGGTGACTGGAAGCTCCTCAATCATTGGAACCACCGAATTGTTGTTGATGTGAATTGTTGTCGCTTTGCTGGTATCTGGGATAAGTTGAAGATTTGTAAGATCGTTACAAATTGAACTATGAATTACGTTTGGAGTGGAAATGATGCTTTAATTGTTTCTTCTCATATCGTCAAGCGTCATACTAGACATCTTATAAGCTGACTGACGCGTCAATGTTTCCGTTGAGATAACACTGAGAAACGGTGACGTAATGGTTAGCATGTCTGCATGTCTTACGTAGCTGTTTGAGGTTTGAATCCCAGAAATATTGACTCTTTTTCCAATTGTATCTCATTTCTCATGAAGTTAGCTAGTCTTTCGAGAGTAAATTCAGTTTTTTAATAATGAAACTTTCAAGTGGATCACAACGGCTTTAGTCGAAAGGGCAAAAATGTATTGCTTTCAGTTTTATTTCAAAATTAAAATAAACTAAACAACCATTGATTAAATAAGTCTGTTTAGTAACTATTTTCATCTGCTTTTGTTTGGTCGTTAAATAACTTCTTTTTTTCTTTTTGTTTCATTTTAGGTGAGTCAAAACTGCAAAAAATACTGAACGAATGAAGAAAACTACTAAACAGTTACTAATTTAGTCTTGGAATGGGTTTTTGAAAAATAATTTTAAATAACTTGAAAAAAAAAAGAACCGGTAAGTTATTTTTGCAAAGTTTTCATGTTCTCGAGGTGATCTGAATATGGACACTGCTGTCAACGGAAATAGTGCTGCCAACATAAGGTTCTGTGGTGCCAATGGCATAATGGTTAGCATGTTTGCCTGTTATTTGGGAGGGTCGTGGTTCGAATCTCAGACACATCAAAGAAGAAAAAATAACGTTTTTCACTGGCATTGCCTTTCGCGAGGAATTGGCAAGTCATCCAAGTCCTCTATACCTTTAAAAGCGCACTCTTGATAACCTGTTATTTTATATTTTTTAAGCTTCAATTTTGCTAAGCTAGTTTTGTTAAATGAGCACAGTACGAGCATTTGGGGACATAGGAGGGTAGTTGAAAAGAGTTTCTGATGCTCATTTGTCAAAAGAGTAAATGTGTTTTTTTCTCAAAATAATAATCAGAAGAAAAATTTAGTTGGGTAATGCGATCTACGTTCGCGTAGTACGTTTGAAGGGGCAATCTCCTTACTTGTCATTGCATCCGCAGTTAATGTGTTTGGGGGAAGACTAGCACTGATATTTATTTCAGTTTTCGAACTCTCTGTAAAAAAAAATCGTTTAATAAGGAAAAACGAGAAATATCGCCACTATGTTCAAGTGTTGTTAAGGGCTAAGTATAGTCAAAATGATTCAAGTAATTTAAAGGCAAACCGGTGCTTTCAATCTTCCTTCTTCTTTCTTTTCGGAGTTACGGACATCATGATCTCGAATGAATCAAAAATGTTCCACCCATCTGCTTCTTATTATGAGGGCAAGTCAATAAGTCCGTGACTTTTCAAATTTCCCGCCTCTTAATTGAAATGACAGCACTGCTCCCGTCAACAGTCATCTGTCAGTTGACTTTTGCTAGCCGTTAAAATCAGACTATACCGCGTTGACTGAGAAGAAACTGGAAAAAAGTGGTTCACCACGAGAAACCCACTGTTTTGACTGCTGTTTGGTCTCCGATGTGTTGTGAACAAGTTCTTGAATCGTTTCGTAACCGTAGACGAAATGTCGATCCACCACAACCCACCGGAGACCCGTAGTAGTCCGCGCGTGGGGTACGCCGCGTTGACCTTAGAAAACGTTGGCTCACATCAAGACGTCAGATTCACTAATTCCTTAATTTGAACTTATGAGTTTTGTCTCTTCTTGATTAATCCTTTTTAGCGTTGCGAGAATCGTGGTCTTAAAGGAATCACAATCTGACTCATCTGCTTCCCACTACTGATTCACCTGTGGGGTGCGCCGCCTTGACCTCAGAACTACTGTTAGTTTGGGTCAGAAGACTTTCAATAAAAAAAAAAAACAAATTCGGTGTCAAAACGGAACCCTGTGGCACCCCAAATTTTCTTTTGTTAGATCATAAACCTCCTGTTTTTGGGTTGTTTCATGTCTGAGGTCAACCAAGTGCAGATGTCGTTGCATTTTCCTGTATCGAGAATGTTATGGGTTGCCTTTTTTTCTTCTTCGTTATCGTATCTGAACTTTGCCTTTTTGATGACACTCTCTGGACCTCTCCTTTGATCATAACAAAACGAATGCTCGTCGTGCTCCATATTTTCCAAGTCGGTATATTTTATGATGTGAGTGTGGACACACAATAAAGACCACTTATTTTCGTCACGCTAGCTTAGTGATTAATGTTGTTATCACTTGTTGGTTCAAAATTCATCATTGACTCCAGATATTCCAAATTTTCTTCACTTATGAAACACGTTTCTATTCAAATAAATGTCTTGAGTAGGCATTTCTAGGTCAGAAAATGGGCAACATTAAAACTCAAAGTAATACAAAGTAAAAGGTGGTGAGTAACCTTCTTAAAATTCTTCTTATGCATTGAGTGCTTGTGGGATAAAGGATCGTCGCTTATGATGGCTCCTTTGTCAAGAAAAAATAGTTGATGAACTTTTGTGTTCTTTCCTTTTATCTTCCAACAGGTAGTCAATTTATGTACTCTAAAAAAGAGCAGGGGACTCAAGGCGTTTTTATTATTTTATCGCAGTCTTCCTTCCCTTTATACTTTCCGCGATTGCTTAAGCAGACTATTCCATATCTCCCATCTTTTTCCAATGCTTTTGAGGTCAGAATTTACAGAGCTGATCATACGTTGCGGTTCTAATTTTTCGTCCGAAGAAGAAAGATGTCATTTTAGAAACGAATATGAAAAGCTCACGCAAAACAATTTAGTGGACTATTAGTTTGGGTCAGAAGACTTTCAATGAAAATGAAAACAGATTCGGTGTCAAAACGGAACCCTGCGGCAGGCACCACAACTTTTATTTTGTTAGATCAGATTGGCGGACAAACGTTTCAAAAGCTTGCTGCTTTTTTTTCATCTCATGAAAGGTCTTATTGTGATTTATTCTCCACCAAATATGAATTCATATTCAGTCCCAAGAGTCTTTGCATCAAATGTACTCCATGAAAACGGTTCAAAGATAACAATGCGACAATGCCGCATGGATTTTCTTCAAAATATGAAATAGTTTTCAAAGAAATAATAAAGATTATTATTATTCCCCACTGCATTTTATTGTTTGCACACACAAAAAAGGACTTAAACTGAGTACCGCACAACTCCATACAAAATGCACCCTCCTTAAAAAAAAAGAAGGATATTTTAAATTCTTCCTTCCAATCGGATTTTCGAAATTTGTCGTGAGTGAACCTTCTACAATGTACAAATGAAAAACAGACCAAAGCAGTAAAACTTCTGAAAGGATAAAATTCCATACTTGTGTCTCCTTTGAAAAGATAAAATAGAACTCTGGTTTGCAGAATCGATCTTCCAAATCTTATATACTCGTATGTAGGTAAGCCTCTTTATTTTTTATTATTTAATAGTTCACCTTTTGGAAGAAGGATATCGCGTGCTTGTGCATCCGACTGGACAGCAGGTTTTATTTTTTGTCTCTTTGAATTTTTCTGCTCTCCTTTTACTGGAATGTCGATGTTCCAGTTGATGGAGCTGCTCATAAACTTTGCAAAATGCTTAAAAAACCTATAAATTCCATAAAAAAAACATGCTCTTGCTGCATGTGCTTGTACTTGTCAGACTTGCTGGAATATACAAAGCTGCTGTATATCGTAAGGGACTTCTTTATAGCAAGAACATCGAAAGGACCTTACCCTACCTACAGTGTATGTCTATGAATATATTCCGAAACTCCCATTTCAGGAGGTTCGTAAAAAAAGTCTCGTTTACCGGGGAATATTCAAAAGAGCCAGTCTTCCAAGTTGAAGTCCTACACGTCAGAGAACAAAAATGAAAACAAGAAGAATTTTCACACACAGGACCAAAACGTATCCATTGAAAATTGAATTTTACACAATGGAATTTCATGTCAACTCAACACCAATTAGAAATGTTCTTGAGGGCCCTGATGTGAGCTATAGAGCGTCGTCGTCGCTCGTCGGCCTGATACGGTGGTGGTGGTGGTGTTTGATGGTGGGAAATTGCAAAATGCACTCTGGTTTACTTAAGCACCGTATAACAGCTTTAGTGTATGGGAGTGTGTGTTGTGTGGCGAACAAAAGTTGCCGCGGAGCTGCACTTTGAGTATATTCAAAGGACGACGATGAGGACGTGTTAATGTACCTGCGGATTGACTTTGCCAGCGCTCCCCCCCCCCCAAGGGTTATTCTGTTGTATGCATAATATGTAAAGGGTTGGGATGCTGTTCATTCTCGTTGCCGAGTAGCTCATCACCTTGAGGCACAATGCACTTGACACAAAGGAGAATAGCTCGTTTGATAAACCCTCTGTCATATGACACTTTGTGTGAAGTGCTTGACAGTGGTGTCAAACAGTGGCAGTAAGTTGTTCTTGAAGGTGAAATTTTGTATCAAATTAGGCTTTTGTTAGGATCTATGGCATTTGAAATGTGTGATGTTGAAGGGAAGGCTGCCTGGTTTGAGATGCGAACTCAGTGAGTGGTTCAGCGAAAGTGTTTTTTAATGATTTTTTATCTCGTAAACTTTTATACTGCAAAATTATTAAAGGATTGTTACCTAATTCTATTCCCTGCAGCATAGAAAATGCGAAAACATCAAAGAAACACGAGTGTGGAAGCTGCTATCGTGAAGTTCTAAAGCAGAGAACTCGATCATCTACCTGGCACAGGCTTCCGTAACTTTTAAGACGATTATCTTCTTAGAATTGTTTAAAACTCTGAAAACGGTACCAAATTCTATCATTTGTGAGCGAAATGACATGAAAAAATCTTTTGACATCTAAATGGTTACGTAATCTTGGTCCTGATCTTGTACGCTTGACTTGTAGTAAAAATGTATTTGTGTCTATGGCAGTGGTATAACGCAAGGTCATGTAAAAAGCTGCATAGCGTTGATCTTCTTTGAAATGAAATTATGTATTCGAAGTGGCTCTGTCCTGGAACCCCATCTTTTTCGAGAGCTGAAATTCCTGTTACCTAAAACCGAAAATCGAAAATAAACAAGAGAGAGAGTGAAATCTGACAAGTGCCATTGTGCCATGTGCCATGTGTCATGCGCTATGAGCCATGTGCTATTGTGCCATGTACCATGTGCTGTGTGCTATGAGCCATGTGCCATCTGACATGTGCCATGTGTCATGTGTCATGAGCCAGTGCCGTGTGCTTCACGATTGCGAAAGATCTTTGTAGAAGGACTCAATCATGTTTAATCTTGAACATTCTAATTCTAGTCATTTAAACCATTCTCTCTGATATCAGCGATGCTTTTGTCTTTAAACCAAAGCCTGTGTCTTCTCAATAACCTCGTTTCGAATCTTCAGGCTAGAGCTCCAAATCCTAAGCGTAGGCTTACTTTTTTTTTTTTTTGTATTTACTCGATTTTATGATTGTTTATTCTGTTGAATCTGGAAGATGGACATCTTTGATAGAATTCTTACAACGATAGAGTATTTCCTCTCTTTTTACTAATCGTTGATTATTTGGTTAACCAGATAATTGAGGGAGTTCTAATGCCATCGAGATCACGACACTCGTAGCGCTCTTATTGATAAAGGAGAGGGAAACTAATTGGTTCTTTTTAGCCCGTAATCCACGTCTTGAATTTGCTCATCCAACACACTTTCTTATGCTTTTCTTTTTGGTGGCTAGTGTCTTTCAATAACAAAAATCAACGGACCTTTTAACAAGTGGAAAGTGTCTTTGGTTGCTATAATTTCCTCGATCTGCTCTTTGTCGGCAGCCTTCAGCAAATATATGGATGAGTGACGTACAACAGAGTCCTTACTTCAAAGCAAAACTACATTTTAACAGAATGGCGCCCAAGTTTGAACCCGAACAAATTTCCTTTTAAAAGTTACTCAAACGGGGAAATATCGTCTTTGATTTCATTGCTGTAATCGAAATAGTCCTTGGTGTTCCATTTGAAATTTTAATTTGGATTGAAATAATTCAAATAGTCCTAGAAAATCGATTGTCAACCAGTTATAAGAATGACTCTCGTCTTGGGAGCCGAACTGCATCAGTATCAATTGACTCTCCAATACTCTCTCCATATTTTCCTTTTTAGACCAGCTGCTTGAACGAACTGAGACTTTAATCGATAAAAATTAGTGACATCCCGGTGAGATGGTTTTCTTTTTAAAGTCAGCGTCTAGAACAATCTTTATAAGACGCGAAGTGGAATATGTACACACCCATCCCAACGAATTGGCAAGCAATTTATTCACGAAGTGCTTTAGCATTCCAATGGAATGAATTTGTTTTCAAGATCAGCCTATTAGGCAAAACAAAGCTCTAAACCTGCAACAGCAGTATCTTCGCTACTCAGTTAGCATTGATTCATCACAAGATCAAACCTGCTACGCCTGAATATCAATGGATTGATCAATAACATGATTTTCCTCTTAAATTTGTTTTGTTAAAATGAACAAGAGGATAAAGGACTAAAATAAATAAATATAAACAGAATGGGGCAACAGAGCGAGAAGCCCCAGAGCGTAGCGCATTTCTCACAACCATGCCTTTTGAGTGAATGTAGTGGACCTACAATTTCCAGCCAGTTCCGAATGGCTAATTGATAAAGCCATTTTCATGGCAATCAATTTACTAAAGGAGAACCTGCCTATTCGTCACGAAAGCCGATACTCGTGGAAAAACATTTTTACTTTTTTTGGGATTCGAAGAGGGTAAATAAAAATGCTCAGAAAAGGCGCCAAACAAAAAACCCCAGCTGTTTTACGATTAAAATATACGCCGCAGAGATGATTTCCACTTCCACTTCAGCGTTTCAAGTGAAATTATCGTCCAACAATCTCGAACGATGTCTCAACATCAGTGTTCAACTATATTTTCGCCCAACTCGAAACACAAACCGTTTATAGACCAATAGACACTGTAGTAAGACGATTTGACTTCTCATATCAGTCAAGTGCTTGGGAAAATCTTTAAATAACTCTCAAGTCTGCTTTTAATATTGAAATTCTACTATGTATCATTGCAGAGTCGCGGCAAAAGGCGTAATCTGCATGTAGGCCAAAAAAATCTCCAATGGGACCAATGTTACTTCCCGATCTGTGCTTTAAACGAAGCTAACCCAAAGCTGTCGGGAAGGACTTACATTATCGCTCAACTGTAACTGGGACCCAAAATTCTTAAAGATCGATGGGAATTCCATTGAGACAAATTTTCTTTTGAAATCAGTCCATGGAATGAGCTTTAAACGATAGTCAACACCAACAGTAAATTTATGTCGAAGTTTACCTATTCATTCATGAAACTGAAGCCCATAGCAGTAACCAAACTACTTTTTGATCAACTGTAGGCATCTGAACTGATCCTTTTGAGGTAGATCCTTTTAAAAATGTAAAAAATACACGTTTTCTGTACATTTTTGCTCAACTACAATTTACCATAATGGCGCTTAACTTGAAGCCAGAAATTATTAAGATATTTTTACTTACTTCAATCTGCTGGTTTTTTTTTTACGCGTCAGCCTCTTGGGTGAAATATGACTTCAGACGACGAACAAAACTGTTAAACAATCGAAAGACAATCCAACGAGAGAGTTATTTTCTCAAAGTTGGCCTTTAGAACAATCTTGAAGGATCCACCAACTCAGCTTAAATGGCGCCCAGCATGGGACCAAACAGCTTACAGATCAGTAGAGGCATCAGTAATATGATTTTCCATTTGTAAGCAAACCATAGAAGTGTTTGTTTCTTACTTACTTACTTAGAAGTGTTTGAACTTTCTACAACAATGTCTTCAGATACGTGCTCAATGACAAATACAACAATGCCGCCCAATACGCACTGCTTCATTCTCTGAAGTGATTGTTTATTTGAAATCAGACCCTTAAAGGGTTTTTGAACTACCCAAAACAGAGTTCTTAGATGCTCAGTGACAAAATTAAAACAATGACGGCCAACATGGAGCGAGTACTGCTTCATGATTCGGAGACAGTTCCAACATTCTCATGAGTTAATTTATCTCCTAAAATCGGAGCCTTTACGAGGCCTTAAACTATCGACAACAGAGTTCCAACATGGATCTTGATCACTAGTAAAGCCCTCGGGACGAGTTATCATTTAAAATTAGAGCCTTGGAGAGTGTTTTATCTGTCCACAGCAGAGTCCTTATATATGCGCTTAGCGAAAAACTGAAAATGGCGCCCAACATAGATCATGCATTGTTTCATTCCATGGAACAGTCTCATGAAGTGATTTTCCATTTGAAATTAAAGCCCTGAAGGGTTTTTAAAGTATTCACAACAGAGTCTTCAAATACGCGCTCAATGACTACAGCAATGGCGCCCAAAATGGAACACGCACTGTTTCTTGATCATGAGACAGTCCCATGAGATGATGTTTTATTTGAAATCAGTGCGATGTAGGGTTTTTGAACTACTTCCAACAGAGTCTCCAGAAAAACTCTAGCAGTGGCGTCCAACATGAAGCACACAATGCTTCATGATTATGAAGCAGTTCAAACAATCCCATGAGATTATTTTGCATCCAGAATCAGAGACTTCAAGGAGTCTTAAACTATCGATACCAAAGTCCTTAGAAACGCACAAAATAACGAATTTCAGAAATGGCGCCCAAGATGGAGCACGCAATTTCGGGGTAAGTATTAACGCCTTTGGGTAAAAGGTTTTGTTCCTCGAGTAAGCTACAGAATAAAGTACCATTCAATTTCAACTCTTTAGAAAACCCCACTTCTGTCCTTAACGGCTCCCCTGTTATCCTACTAATGGCTGTTAAATAACCCAGCAAAGGATTCTCAAGAACCCACATAGACTGTAACCCTTTTGCTCGAGAATATATTGACACAGGGACAATTATGACGAACCACAAACGACCGAGCGCCGGACTTTTTGACGCTGTTGCACTAAAGTGAGAAAATTTAATTAACTCAAATATGCAGTGCAAGTTCATTAAAACTTTTCTCCTCTCTCAGCTCCAAAAGTTTTATACTTTTTCTTTTATGTCCTTTTCAAATTATATTCATAAAAAAAGAATCTCAATTTAAAGTTCCTCGCAGTTTCTATGGGCACCAAATTCGCTAAACTGAAAGTCATTCCTGGTTCGCCATTGTATTCCAAGTTCATACACATAATTGCCATCGCATTGATTCAGTTCTGTGCCGGGACCTTTTATGCTGCCGCCATGAGAAATTCGTGGGTCAGAGGTGCGGTGCATTAAATGCTCGAACATCGAAAGAGGTCCAGGGCCAACTTCTATTCAATTGACTGCTACTGGGCAAAAATTCAAATTTTATGATTGGATATTACTTTCGGTTCTATTTGGCGTGGCGTGAATTTTGATTGAATTTCAAGCCAAACAGAAAGAATCTATTGTGCCAATGGGACTTTCATTGTAGGAAAAATTGTTGAACAGCAATTTCCATTATCCTTTGGAATAATATGCCCAAGGAGGGATTGCACAGAATTAACATTATCACACAAAGCATCTATCTCGATGATACGAGCTTCTTTGCCAAGTTCTTGCAGAAATTGAAGAATAGCTTGAGATGTAACGTCGTCGGCGTCGTTGTTTGGAGGAGAATAGTCAAACACATACTGTTGGCGAGAATGAATGCTCACCATCATCCACTTGGTCCTTTTAAAATGGAAACGATGAGGTGTTCCAAACTGCATTCTCCTTCTATACAAGTCGATCGGAATAAATTGCTGCCATTCTCTCCTTACGCTCCTCGTCATCGCATCGAATCGAGTGATGGATTTTCTTCAAGTTGTCTACTTGTGTGGGGCTGTGTGTGTTCTCAGTTTCTGGATCTGAAGTTAATATGAAAAGGATTTCGAATTCAATTGGATAAATCGATGGCGACATCAAGAACAATGAATTGTTCAAGATGGCACGAAATACAAAGTAGTCAATTCTTTAGCTCTGTCTCTCTGGTTCTGTTTTGTTGTTCCACCATTATTAAGATTCTGTGATCGCTGATGTTAAAGCAAACATGGCAGACGAATTGGAGTTTATCACCCATCATCGTTCTCCTTCTTTCTTTTCTTTCATTGTGTTTTGTCTGTGTCGTGTGTTTTGTGTGTTTTGAGTTGAATGAGTAGCAGTAGGTGATGCTTTATCTATCATAGAGGGAATGTGATGAATCAACCCTTCATCGGGCTCACCGTAACAGTAGTTAGATTGTGGCAGTCTTTCGATATCTTTTCAAAGAAAGGTGGACAATTTGATGGCATTTCTCCATTGATGGTTAGGTAGGCTATTGTGTTGTACTTGGCCGAGAGGAAGTTTATTTGAGAGAGTTTCATTTTGAATTTTCATCTTGAAAGGAAAATCGATGCAGAGTGATTTTATCAGGCAGGAAATTTCGATGATGGCCTCTGGGAGTATGATTCAATGGAAGTTATGTAATGGAGGATGCACATGTACGTTGTCTGTTCCGGCAAGTAGAATAGGCTTTGCAGATCGATACAACGTGTACAATCGTCTTCTGTTACATGATTTCAACTCATTGAAAGTTGGATTCACCTAAAGGAACAATAGAAGGGTGCAATTATGATGAGCTAGTCATGATCTTCCATCAATACTATGTTACAGAATTCTTTTCTGTAGGTCACTTCTTCATCTTTTCTTATAGGGAATGTTCTGCATTTCCGCAGATGTGCACCTTCATGTCGGTATTGAAACTTTTTTCAAATATCTCGAGATATCAATCGTAAGTACTCGAATGACTATTTTTAAATGTTGCACTTTATTTAATGTAGAAATTATTAAAGTATTACAGTTGCACACTGTCAATAGGAAAATAGAGATCATTTGAATGTTTCAAAGAGAAAAAAACAAGACTAGGTTAGCTTGAGGTAATTGCCAGATGCACCGGACTATTCGAATGATCACTCGAATACTAATGTCTCGATTATTGAAGATAAGTAGTGCTTCTACTCATCCTTCTCACCAAATGAGTCAAGCGGCTGTTGATACCTGCAGCCCATTTCTTTAATGTCCATAAGACGTATGGATCCAATTGCATCACTTTGGCTTTTCTCGCTAGTGGTCGAAAGTGAGGCCGTGTCTCAGAATTTTCCTTTCGAAAAGTGGTCATCGCTGTCTTGGAGATAGTAAACTATACTGGGCTGCCGTAGTTGATGACGGGTCTTAGCAGTTGCTTGTACATCAGAAGTTTCGTTGACTGACTTAGTCCTGCTTCTCTTCTTATCAAAGGGTAAAGTCGGCAGAAAGCGAAGTTGGCCTTCTTCAGCACAGCGTGTGAGTGCACGTTGAATCTATGCACCTCGTTAAAGCTGATGCCTATATACTACGCGTTCAGTTGGGCTGTCAGTCTGTTGCCATCGGGTAGCGATAGTGATGTTGCTCTGCATCTTCCAGCAGTACGGCAGACTCCATAGACTCAAAAGAAGCTGACGAGGTCTGATTTGGTTAAGTTGACCTGTATACCTCACTTACGATAATAGGCATATAGTCTGTGGATGTGAGTTTCCACTCTCCGGGCAGCTATGGATGTCGACAAAGATGTGCAGTATGTTAGAGAATCGTCAGCGTAAAGCAAGTTTTCGCAGTCCCTAGCGGTAGACTAGTCCGACGTCATTATGTTGAAGGAGATTGCCCCTAGCCTTGATCCTTGAGCTACTCCTGCTTTGATGCTTTTGGTGGCTGATTTTGCGTTTCCGACTTGAACGAAGCAGTTCCTAGTGGAGCTGAAAAATTTTAGTAGGTGGAGTTTATGAATGAAAGCATCGTCCATACGCCGTCGAATGCTTTTTAGACATCCAAAAATCAAGCGACGGTGACCCAATGGCTGTTGAGGGCTACGATGACGTCTTTTTGCAGTTTCATCAACGGATGATTGGTTGAATGCTTTTCCCGGAAGCCGAACTGCATGTCTGGGATGATGTTATTTACCCTGCAGAACTTCTTCAAATTTCAAAGTATTAGCTCCTCCAGGAGCTTACCTAGGTTGTTCGGTAAGAGGAGATGCACCTGTAGTTGGCGATGAGATTCCGATCGCCTTTTTTCGGAATCGTCACTATCTTGGCCGTTTTCTATTTCCCAGGAAAGTAACTGTTGTTGAGGCAATTATTCATTATGATCGCCAGGAAGATCTTTACTGTCTGTGGGAGGCTCTTCGGGACGAAATTAGAAACATCATCTGGTCCTGTTGACATCTTGGACCTGGAGCTGTTGATCACTTCCGCAGCTTCTTCCGGAGTGCACAGGTCTGAATTGTTGACTGGGTCCCTCGACTGATTGGTGTTGCTGAAAATGGATTCATCAGTGTTGGGCCCAAGGGTCAGTTGGATGGATGCTTCGATTTCGTCCCGAAAGTCAGGGTCATCGGTTGATGTGGGCACAAAGTTGCCTTCAAAGTGTTTTGCAAACATTTCAACTTTCTCCTTTCGTTGGTTGTAATGACTTCTGAGATTGAATTCTAACAACCATATATTCTGTTGATTTTTTTGAACATATTTGGTCCAGGTTTAATATCTTCTAGCCTCTTCTGGAATTGAGCATCGTTGTAGTGACGGATCGCATTTCGGAATATTTTGCTGAAGCTCGCCCCAAACAGTCCGGAAGCTGACATTGGTCGTGTTGTGTTCCCTATGGTAGATTTGCTATTGCCTCTTACGCAGGCAAGGTGCTTTTACAGGTTGTTCACGTAGTCAGGAAGATGCTGGTATCTATTACTGCTCTTCTTCGCTTGCTTTTGGCGGTCAAGTGCGCTGGTAGTTGCGTGCTCTAGCGTCTCAGCAACAGCGTCCTCTTTTGGTCAGGCAGTATTAATCTTTTCTTAGCGTTCCTTTTTGGCTTCTTGGGATCGAGTTTCTTGTAGTTGGTATAATTTCAATGTCAGCAATTCTGCGTCTGCTGGTGGCACAGCTTTATGTTTACTTGAACTCCTTCGTGGTCCGTGTCACTGTGTATGATTGAGCAGGTGTAGTTCTGTTACTCGAAAACAAGAAAAATAAAATTTGCTGTTATTAAAAGAAAACAAATGTTGATGGCGTCCTCGGGAATGTAGGTATTTGTTGGAAGACAACTGCTAATGAATGTTGATAGCCAAACGTATCCAGCCAGTCTATAACCGCACTGCCTGCCGGAATTATGACCGTGTCGTGCCATTGGATATGTCTGGCATTAAAATCGCCACCGATGAGCCCATACGTGCTTGTGGAGATGATGTTTTTCAGGATATGGAGATTACTGTGGATATTCCTTCTTGTTGAGCAACATTTGAAATATACTCTGAGTAGTTCTTGAAGGAAGCTGAAGCTTTGTTTACATCTGTAATTGGTGTCAATTTCTATATTTGAATAGCATAAGTTAGAGGGAGACCGAGTTTTCTCATTAAATTGTAGTTGGTATATTGACGACACTGTCTTGTTCCTTAATTTATAAGTTAATGTATAATATTTACTTACTATAAAGAAATCGGCTTCCTTGGATCTTTGCAATGTAGCCTCTATTGGTGGATTCGGTGTTTTAGTAGACGAACTATCGCAAATCGAATCGTTCTTGGTCTTTTGATTCAACTCTCGTCAACAGTGCTCTTAGATACACGCTCAACGACAAATAACAGCATTGGCGCCCAACATGAAGCAAGCACAGCTTCAAAATCATTAGACAGTCCCTAAAATGGTTTTTCATTTGAATTCAGAGCCTTTTAGGACTTTCAAACTTTCTGCTACAGAGTTCTTAGACACGCGCTCAAAGACGAACTATAGATATGGCGCCCAACATGGAGCACACACAGCTTCAAGATCATGAGACAGTCCCTGAAGTGATTTTTTCACTTGAAATCAGAACCTGAAAGGGGTTTGAAATTCTTCACAAGAAAGTCTTAAGATATGCGATCAAAGACAAACTACAGCAGTGGCGCCCAACATGAAGTACCCATAGCTTCAAGATTATGAGACAATTCTTGGAAAGATTTTTAACTTGATATCGAGCCTTTTTTTTAAGAGAAAAAAAGATCTGGAGCACTCAGACCTGGTTGCCGGTCCATTGTACTAGAAGGTAGCAGCCTTCCTTCTTTTTTTTTGTGTTGCAGTAGATTTAAATAAGATGGATGTAATTTTGTATACAACCTCAACGACGGCGTCCAGATGAAGCTGGAAGGCTGAAAGAAAAGTAGATACCCAGAGCGGGGTTCGAACCGTCGCATCCGGCCTATACTGAACACTATACCACTGCACCATGGCCGCCCTTTCTATATCGAGCCTTGAAATTTTTCTAAACTTTCCACAATAGAGTCTTCAGATATGTGCTCAACGACATTCGCTGTTTGAATGGACTAACTTGTGCAAAGCGAACAATTTTTGCAAGCTCATATGACGCAATCATCTGCTATCTTTTTCTCACCATTAATAAAAATTTAAGCGGTTGGTAAATAAAGCCAACTCAATCGCAAACGACCGAAAATAGGACGCTTGACTTCACACAAATTTTGGATATCAGGATAATGAAAGTGTGCTCGATAGCAGTCCCTTTTCTAGCTCAGGCCGCTTGAGAAATAAAAACCATGATTCCTTTTTAGCACTAAATGTGGACTTTGCTACTTCCCTGATGATGGCCCAAGGTCTGGCTTCGAAATTGCAAACCTCTTTCAAACGAACGCACGAGGATTCTCTAATGCAGAACGCCCTCCATGAAGCTCTGTATCAAATTCCTTGACCGCACATTCTTCCAATCTCTACATAAACTGCCTCCACTTCACCAGAAAAGGACATCCCCTTCCTTCGTCATCGCCAATATTTGCAACTTTAATGCATACACATGCAGTGAAGCAAACCACGCAAACTATATTTCCTCATCCACTCTCTCGAACTAATCTAAGAAATTCGAAATAAACATAACAATTTGCCAGAACATGAAATCCACTTTATTGCCAATATCATGATGAAGAACAGTTGTTGCCAATTCGAAGCCAATCTTTATACAACGTAGACCGATATAAGGGTCTCTGCGTTCATTCGTTTTTGGGTTAACTTCCAGTTTGTCTTCGATTGCTTTGTATATGCCATTATATCGAATGAGGTTACATCTCCATCTGTTATCCTCCTCCTTCTCCTTCCTTCTTCAACTTTCATTCAGACATTGGATTTTAATTGAAAATTCCTCAATAAAGAGCTGCAGTATAGGTACAGGGATATGTTTGAAATTCGAATTTGAAATTTTACCTCCCTTTTGTGAGCCTGCCCTTGCTTGTGTCTTCATCGTTCATATGCACCACAAAAAGAACAAGAAAACGAAGACAAAGCTATTTATTTTCATCACACCCGCCCACTTTAAGTATTCCTAAGGCCGATGAAAAGGATCTTTATGATTAAATGATAGGATTCCTTTCTACTCTGGTGGCGCACATATTTGTAAATCTCAAAGAACAAGAAAGGAATTATCTGAGAGATCAAAACGAGGAAACAATATTTAAGTAATAAAAAGAAATCGGAGGTCACTTTGAAATGCCACCCCGGTTTCTATTTCAAATTTACCGACTTATCGTCCTTTATGATCTCTGTATGCGTTTGCAAATCTCTTCATTCATCCACTTTATGACAGTGCCAAACGAAATCTAATTACTGCAGAAAGTCGAGTGTTTGATTTTAGCCAAACAGCATTAGGAAGTATCTTCCTTACACCAAAACTTTTCTCTCTCTCTCTCTGCTGAAGAACTTACTCAGCCAAGAGCAGAAAAGCATCTCATAAATTAAGGTTTGTTGTGGCTCAAATAAGATTAAACCCTTGTTTTTCGTTTGTACATCGGGGCTGCCCTTGTCGATGTGAGGACAAGAAGAGAACAGAGCAAGGAACGTGGAACTCAAACTTAAAGTGATTATAAAACTGGAAATTCGATAAAACTGAAAAGTTACCATGTACAACATCGAGCAGGTGAAGTATAAAGTTTTTTGAGAGATAGAATAATGAGGGACGGTTAGCACAGCAAAGTTAAACTGAATTTACCTTGTTGGAAGGTGTGAGCAAGGTTATATGGTTGTTGCGATGGCGAAACTAACCATTTTAAGTTCGTTGGAATGTCTTCGGCAGCATAATAATGATGATAAGAGGTTTTGATGGTATATTTCGTGGGGTATGTGAAGAAGAGGAATGGTCCCATGTGGGACACTTCAGGTACGCCACATCAGGTAAAAGTTTTACATCCCACAACGATATCGAAAAATTTTCACTGGCAGTTCATGAGAAGGTGAGCACACATTTTTAAGGATATTTTACGTATTTATGTTCTTATGAGAAACTCTTGCGGGTATACCTACACCGTACACAACGAGTTAATGACTTTCAGATTCTACGTCAGGTTTCCATCCCAATTAAAGCAGCTTATTTTGTAAATTCCACTAATCTAA
Organism: Melanostoma mellinum; assembly: GCA_914767635.1. Classification (NCBI taxonomy): domain Eukaryota; kingdom Metazoa; phylum Arthropoda; class Insecta; order Diptera; family Syrphidae; genus Melanostoma; species Melanostoma mellinum. Next base: position 184,380,896 of record OU612060.1, read on the forward strand.
TATTTTTATTTTTATTTTGTACTGCTCCTGTTGTGAGACAGGAAACATAAAATACAGACTCTGACTTACGAACCATCAATGTGGCAAATAGCAAAGATTATGTTAAAAAACAAGTACCTGGCTAAGAAGTAAAGAACAAGAGTGTAGATTGTGATGGACAAATAGTAAAGCTTAAATCAAGACAATGGTGGGAGTGCTCCTTAAAAAAGAAAACAGTTGAAAAGGCTCACCTCGAATCAAAATACAGAAGCAGGAAAAAATAAGCAATTCCTATTCGGGCGGTCCCCGTTTATTCGGCTCAATATAAGCTACACCTTAACCCAATTTAAAACATAGATAGATAAAAAGGGTGGCGCAACGGAGCGGGCAGCCCCGGGACTTAATGCATTTCTTATAACCATACATTGAGGATTAGAGAAGACCTTTAATTTTATGACGATCACGAACAGCGCTTTTCATGAGAATGGATTAAATTTTGGTGGGTCTAACGCCTTATTTATTAGCTTATTATAAGCTTTAAAGTACGTACCTAACAATACTAAACTTAGACTGATTAAAACTAAATTATATTTAAGATGAGAGATTGTTTAAAAGGTTGACTTTTAGACAGGGACTTGAAAGATTGAGGTCGAAAAGAAAAGAAACAGAACTAATCTTACTCAACATTCGGGTTAATGGTTCGTTGAGACCATAGGATGTACGATGATCAGGAAGGAAAAAAAGGCGGGATGATCTTACATTTCGGGAATTAAAGGAAATAAGGTCTAAAAGTGGGGAGCAGTCAGTGTTACCAGTAAGAAGGTGGTGAATGAAGATAATGTCAAACACATCCCTTCGGACTTCTAGGTAGTGGAGATTAATAATAATTGAGAGATGTTCGCAGCAAAGAGGTGAGGAGAGAAAGGTTTATAAAGATCCCGAAAGACAAAGAGCAGACAACGACGTTAAACGCTTTCGATTCTTGAGATGTGAACCGCTTGATATGGAGCCCATACCTGTGATGCATACTCAAGTAGAGGACGAACATAAACGATATAGAGGGATTCGGTGACAAGGGGGTTGCGGAACTCTTCGAACCATCTCTTAATGAAACCAAAGGCGGAATTAGCTCTTAATAGTACTTCGTCAATATGAGAGCGAAAATTTCATTTGCCATCACAGAAAACACCTAAATCTCGGATAAGCTGCACACGGTTTATGGGAAGGTTCTGAAGTTTATAGGATCTGTGGGGAGGGTTTTTCCTTTTCTAGCAAAAGTTACTACACCAAGTGACGAATGAATCTAGGTCGTTTTGAAGCTGAAGACAATCCCGATCGGAGGAGATGACATTGAAAACTTTCACGTCATCCGTGTAAAGTGAGATAGAAGAATATTGGATTATCTTTTCTACATCATTAATGGCAAGGACCAAAAAGAGGGTTCTAAAATGGCTACCTTGTGGTACACCGGAGGTTGCCACAAAAGGTGCTGTAAGGCGGTTGTCATGATATGAAGAGAAAGAGATCCATTTGAATAGGATAGGATTGAACCCGAGGAAGGAATGTTTAAAGAGGATTAAAGTGTGAGTGATTTTGTCAAAAGCCTTACTGAAATCTGTGGTAATGACGTCTACGTCGTTTGCTTTTTCCATCACCGAGATCGAGGACTTGCCAGTTTGACAAAAGGCGATACCGTTGGGAGAACATTTTTGATTCCTTGCTGGGATTCAAGCATCGAACCTAACATGTAACAGGCAGACTGAGGTTGAAGTGGAAACATTTTTAAATTCGTATTGACACTACTCAGCACTAGAAGGGTTGGTTCATTTGAGCCATGTGCGATGGAAGGTGTATTGAAAAGAAACAATGATTTCGTATGTTTGATTGTGTGGTTGAGCTTACGAAACTCCAGGCACTGCAGTGTGTAGATGTTGCGAAGATTAGAGTTGAGAAAGATAGAGTTGTTAAAATTGGAGTTGCCAACGGTTCTCGAAAAGACTCGATGAATGAATGTTGAATATTTCTCTTCGATCTTTCAACGTATTCAAGCTGACAAGTGTAGTGTGATTTTGATAAGAAAATAGAATCAAAGGATGACTGTGTAAAAGACCTCTTAGAACCAATCAAGAGGAGCTGCGTTAAATATTTTTAATTCTAGAAATAAAAACTTGCTGGTAAGGAAACACCATTCGGCAAGCGTTTCAAGGAGCCGGCAAACAAAAGAATGTACAGAGATCGAGTTACTCTCAAGTAAGAAAATTCATTGCACCGTCATTTAACGAATTCCAACGCTGAATTGGTTTTGGTCTTAAGTACAACACCGTCAATTTGAAGAGCAAATTGAGTTTATGGACGCACATAAGATCACGAATTGCCTCAACTGATGAAATGGCTCGATTCCGAAGAATTTAGCAACGGAAAGGAGATTTGATGCGTTAACGAGAGAAGGAAATAGATAGACACTTGTCAAATTTAAGTTCCAAGGAGGTTTATTTATAGCACTAGATAGAAAAACAGCCGAGATCCTGATGAAATTAAGAAGAGCCAGTAGCTGAAGAAATTGGGAAATAATGAAATATCAATACGAAGTTATCCTTCCTTACAGAGTATACAACAAAGTCGCTTTGGCAGTCTAATCGCTAAGATCTTTAAAACTGGATTTTGATGCGGGTTTGTAATAGAAAGAGAGATCTAGGATGGTACCTGTGGCGTGATGCTAACCATGTGGTTTGAATCTCAACAGAGGCAAAAATGTTTTTCTACGTATATAGCCTTTCGCGAGGAATCAATTGGTAAGTTCTCAGTTAGTAAATTAATTGCCATGAAAAACGCTATTCGATTAGAATTCGGAACCGCCAGAAAATTGTAGGTCCCCTTCATTCCGTTGTGAGAAATGCGCTAGGCACTCGCTCTGTTGCGCCAACCGCCTGTTAATCCAGAGGTTTGAGTTCGAATCCCAACAGAGGCAAAAATGTTTTTTCCACGAGTATCGCCTTTCGCGAGGAATTGGCAAGTCCTCAGGAAGTAATTTCATTGCCATGAAAAGCGCTTTCTCGATTAGCCGTTCGGAACCGGCAGAAAATTTTAGGTCCCTTCCATTCCCTCTCAAGGCATAGTTGTGAGAAATGCGCTAGGCCCAGGGGCTCCTCACTCTATTGTGCCACCCTATTTATTTATTTTATGAAAAATAAACTAACGTGATGTTGAAATGATGCAAACCCTTTTGGGAGTAGATCGCTCAAGTCTGATCAAAAGCACTTGTAAAGCGTATCTTTTAAGTGAAACCTTTGATCTCTAGCCCAAAGCCGACTAACAAACTATGCGCATCTGTGTCTGTATCTCTATCTTCAAGCATATCTTCAGATCTATCTTCATCTGTGTCCTTATCTCTTCACCTCTACCTCTGCCTCTGTCTCTATCTCTATGTCTATATTATATCTGTATTATATTCCTGTCTGTATCTCTTTCTCTATCTCTACTTTTATGTCGATCTTCCTCTCTGTCTCTAACTCTGTTTCTTTCTCTTTCTCTGTCTATATCCTTTATTTCATCTATTGTTTTTTTTTAATGGTAGCGTAACGTAAGGTCATTCGTTAGGCCGGCCATTGACGACACAATATAACCGCGCAAATTGATTTTTACACAGTTAACTGCACAAACAGCACAAATAACCCCATTCACAACACAACTGAACTACGCAAATTTTAATTTGCGCAGTTATATTGTGTTGTCAATGGCCGTCCTTACTTTATTCATATTCAATGCCAACGCTTGTTTGCTTGCTCTATTGTACTCTATGTTAATGTTTTTTTTTTTTTTTTGTCACACTTTGTATACGGCCCTGCTTTCAGTTGTTGCCCAATATCGTGGACGTATCTACACCTTAGAAGCAATTATTTCCGCTTTTTTTGTTTTTTCCCCCTGCTACTGCTCTTTCATGTTACAGTGTGACAAACTTTACAGGCCCAAAAAAACCTAAACTCCTTCAAAAGACATGCTCCTTCAAAGCCATGGCCATTGATAGTCAGTTTCTTTTTGGAACAGTTCTTAAAATCACTTAAGGTCTTAAAATCACTTAAGGTCATTAAAGTAACCACGAACTTGCCTTGACCATGTCCGATACTGTCCACTTCTCTGACCACCACGAAGAGTTGGTCAAAATTATAACCAAGCTCTCAGACAAACCAACACAATAATTTCAATAAAAATGATACCAAAGTGTACCTAATTTTATTTCTCTCGGAATGATGTCAAAAAATGATGACCAAAAAGACAAACTTTTAATGAAAACAAAAACAACACATCAGGAGTTTTACTTTTTTTTATTCTTTGCTAGGAACACAAAAAAAAACACAGCCCAACTCATTACACATCTCAAACACGACTCTTAATCTCGTCTAACAAACGAAATATCTTCACGAACTTTTTATCGACCGTCTCTACAAACGCCTTGATGTCATTCCGTATGATTGCCAATTCCAACACCGACTCACCATCCTCTGAGCACTTTTTCGAAGTTTTATTACTTTCATACCAACAAGCTACACCATCTACAAAATCATCAACCAAATCTGGTTCCAAATCATCCTCGGCGAATGCAATCTCACGCCGTTTCACAAACGAAGTCATCAACAACTGCAAAAAGTCACAATTCCAATTGTTCAAATGGAAATAGAAATACTCCAACGACTTGAGGCTATCGAAAACGCTAACTTTGAGATTGTACAACGAATTATTTGAAATGTCCAATATTTTCAATTTTGCTTGCTTCTTGAAAAGACCCTCGGGGAAATCATGGATGTTCGTGCGACTAAGGTTCAATTTGGTCAAGCCGATTAGTCGTTTAAGGGATGTGGCCTCGAGGCTGGCAATCGGATTGATTGACAGATCCAATATGGTGACATTAGCGGAATGAGGGAAATTTGGTATGTCCTGGAGTGAGTTGTTACGAAGTTCAACCTCCTTAACGTAGCCATAGATTGTCAGTTTATGTAGGTCACAATCGTTGGCCAGTAAAGTGTCTAAGATGTCAAAATTGATGATGGTATCGACCAGGGGATTGCCAGAGATGTCAAGTAGCGTAAGTTTCTGGTGATTCTTGAAGTATTCCGATTCGAATTTCATGAATTTGTTATGCGACAGATGGATTTTGGTGAGGTTTGGTGTTTTGTCGAATATTCGTTCGGGCAGAGCTGTCAGTTTGTTGTGTGACAGATTGAGCTCCATCAGTTTCCGCAAGGGGGTGAACACTGCAACAGGTAGATTTTCCAATTTATTACCTGACAGATCGAGTGACTTGAGCTCTTTGAGGGCGTTGAAACTCTGGTTGTTCAGTTGTCGCAGTTGATTACCAGCCAGCGAAAGAGTATTAAGGTTGTCCGCACCGAGGAAGATGTTCTTTGGGATGTCTCGTATTAGATTGTTGGCCAAAAACAAGCCCATCAGATTGCTGGCTCCCTCGAATTGTGGCTTCTCGAATGTTTCCACCGAACAGTTTTCCATGCGAAGAACTTGGAGATCGGGGAAGGTGTCAAACATGAGATGGGGGATTTTGGCGATTGTTGAGTTGATAAATGTCAGGATTATCTGCTTGGTGATGGGTGTGTTTGAGAGGATGACGTAGTCATCACGTGAGATGAGCACTCCCTGGCAGAGGCCATTGGTGCAGTGATCCTTCATCCAGACGCGTTTCAACTGCCCCGCATCGACGGCGACGGTACACAACACGAGAATGAGAACGACAATTGCGGACTTCATCGTTTCGACCGAATGCCATTGAAAATAAAATTGAACTGAATTCTAGATGGAACCTGTATGACTGCAATCTGTCAGATGGCCAATGGTTTATGTGCGATGACACAAGACGGAGGGAAATTAGCGATTATAATGTGCAGTAGGGGACTTTTTTTGCTATTCCGGATGAAGGGTTGACGATAGCGTCATCTTCATCACGCAAAAATGCGTTGTTGTCGTTGGCTTGAATTAATTTTGTTTAGCACACCAAATACACGCCTGTGGCTAATCCAGTTTGACTGATGTGAGTGATTTATTGGCTCAATTAACATAGAACTTAATTGACCGACCGTCAATTGAATTGAATTCGTCAGCCGCAAAAAAGAATCCGGGCATCGGCCTCATTTGACGGGGGAATCAGAATAGAAGGGAATCAAATTTGTAGTTGCAGAGCTACAATTGATGTCAATACTGACCATTGGCGCCATTTATCTCTCAAATCACACTTCTCTGGCTTTGTGATGCGAGATGTCATACATCAATGCATAAAATATGCAACAATGTTGATTGACGACGCTGTACTGCGTGTCTATTTGTAATTAGCAAAGCTGTCAGTCTTGGTTTTTTTTTTTTGCTTTCGTTGTCTACAGCGGATTGAGGCGAAACATGGATTAGGAGACGCACTCATCATGACTTAGTTGTGGTGTATGAATTGTTCATATATGTCGGGTGGTTGATGTTGTGCATAATGAAAGGTTAACACGGAGGGGTTAACCATGTGCTGGATGAGTATTGTGGCGAATTAGTATTGAGGAAGTCGTTTGTTGGCATCAATTTCAAACGCTGAATGATTGAGACTATGTGCGACGACTCTGGAATCAGTAAAAATAAACACTCGTTTGAGATTGTAAGTGAAGGGGGTTGTTTCGAGGGGTGGATTAAGGAACAGCGCAAATCGACGGAGTGACGATATTGAGGTTAAATTGAGGGATGGTTGGCTGGTGTTTCTGTTTTGTTTGGAGTGATGAATGCTCACTTTGTGGAAAGACTTCGTAATTCATTTGTCAATCCAACCACTAATGTCACTGTATCCCCCGACAAGATTGGTCGTAGTGCATGTCTTGAGATGCTGGGTGAGGTTTCTTCTTTCTTCTCATTTGTCCTACAATCCTTTCTATTGATAGGCCATTGAACACTTTGCTTGTCAATTTACGTAGTTTCTGGGAAAGCTCGAGGAGCGTTGGACCAAATCAATGTGCCTATGTGGCATTTTTCGAGGTTCTGTCACCCTCTTGACGTCTCTGACTTTAAGTCGATTTTCGTTTCATTTTGAGGAAGAAGACTTGATCGCAAATGAATCTAGAATTTGGAATTAACTTTGGGCCTAAAGGTGTAGTGAATCCACTGCCATTTGCTCCCTCGTATAGTTAATTGTGATCTAGCCTCTTCGCGTGCAGAGCTCTGAGTTTGAGATTTGTTTCTCAAAATCTAACTTGCGGCGTAGTCCAGGGACAGGATCGTTAGTGTGAAGCAGTAAAATAGAGGAGCTGTGATCCGAAGAAGGAATAAGAAAAAGAAGACTCTGAACATTGTCCGCGAATGCCTATTTACATCTCCCAAGCATTACACAAATAAATTTTCACGAAAACAATAATCTTCGGCGTGTTCGTTTTAGTGCTGATGTCGAGACATAGCGTTTCCAATCTTTTCGTCTTACAGGCTTTGATGTGTACATCGTGGTAACACTGGTTCTTGTGTGTTTAGATTGTGTTCTAATCGCGTCTTATTTATTTTCATTTATCTTGTGTAGTCTAATAATTTTAATTATAAACTGCAAGTTAAATAAGTGTTTAGAGTTCGTATCTTTGTTTAAAGTGTTAATTTTCTTTGTAAAGTAATCTAAATTCTGTGTATTTACAAGTTTTCTTCCTTAGCTTAATTGTGTAGTGATTGGTAAGAAAAAGTTTTTTTTACCCGTTCCCATTAATTGAGTGAAAATTGAGTTGTTTTTTTTTTTAATATTTGTCTCTCCCTTTAACTTACTTGATTTCCTAATCTATCCTTTCTCCTCAAACTATAATTTCCTTCCATAACCACATTTGAAATATATAACTTTGTATAACTCTTAATTATCGTCTGCTTGGTGCAGTTGGTAAAAGCGTAGATTTATTTTTGGAATACACACTTAGTAATCCATTCTAGGTTCAACTCCCAGTCCATCCCAAAAAAAATTTTTTTTTTTTTTCCAATATTTTTATATTTTTATATTTTTGTTCTGCTCTCAAATACTTTTTTTATTTGCTAACTATGGATTGTGCAGCAGTTAAATGTTTGGATAGTTCCAACTCACCTGTGTTTGCATGCTATGGTGTATGTGGGAAGGCATTTCATGCAAAATGTATTGGGGCGAACAATGCGCTTTTAGATAAAATAAGTGCTTTTTAAAGTGCTTGTTGGTATTGTGAGGAGTGTAAAAAGATATCTCTCTCCCACTTAGCAATTAAAATGTCTACGTTCAAACTAGATATTGAAAAGCTGTCGAAAGGTTTTGATCAACTTTTCAAAGTTTTTAATAAATCCGTTTTGAACTTAGCAACATTTTCCTCTCCCTGTAGCTCTGTTGACATGTCTACATCTACAGAAGACTTAGAAATTCCAATTCCCAAAAAAACCCTTGGGTTGAAGAATCCCATAATTTTTTTTTAGACACCGTCTAAAAATATTTTTATCGTTAACGTTTACATTGTTCCAAGAAGTCCAGCTTCTGCTTATGCTGAACTGTCGCTAATTTTGGATCATATTTTTGAATTGTCGGACCTAGAAAGCCAAATTCTGTTACTAGGTGACTTTAATTTGCCATATGTCCAATGGTTACCCTCTGACGATGGATCATTCCAAAAACCCTCTCTAACTTCACCGCAGCGTGAGCTTTCTTGTTTAAACAATGTTATATCTACTGACTTACAGCAAGTAAGCTGTATTAGAAATTTCCAAAACCGTATGTTAGACCTTGTTTTCTCTTCCGAAGCTATTAGCACGGTTGTTATTCAATCTAATTCAGGCATAACTAGAATTGATGATCTTCATCCCCCCTTAGATATTTTTATTGAACTAAGCAACGTATCTCACGTTATTAATAATTCAAATGACTGTTTATATACTTTTGACTTTCGAAAGGCGAATTTCGATTTGCTCTCGAATGAATTAAGCAGGGCTGGTATTGAAAATATATCAACCATTGCAAATATTGACGAAGCAGTCGCTTGCTTTTACTCCATTCTAGAAAATTGCATGGAAAAAACCATTCCCCAAAAGACGCTCAGAAATGCTAGTTTTTGTCAACCGTGGTTTACCAAGGAACTAAAGGCTCTGAGAAATAAAAGAAACAAGGCTTGGAAGACCTATTTAATTACTCTTTCTCCAACCGACCACCAAATATTTATAAGTTTTTTTGAAGACTTCAAAACGCTTTCTCAGAATCTGTACTCTAGCTACGTCACCCAAATGGGCTGTTCTCTGAAAAACGATCCAAAAAGCTTTTGGTCCTTTGTAAATTCTAAAAAAAAATCAGACGGCTATCCAGCCAACTTTATTTATAATGCCATTTCATTAAAAAATACTCCCGACATTTGTAATGCCTTTGCAGACCATTTTAATGGCTCTTTTTGTAATACAAATCTAGAAATTGATGAAAACTACTTTGAATATTTAACTCACTGCTCGCAAGTGAATTTTAATAATATCCCTATTCAAAGTGACAGAATTACTTACTACCTCTCTTCTCTCAAAGATGACGTTTCTTCTGGCCCGGACAGGATTCCACCAATTGTTTTAAAGAAGTGTTCCTCACGATTATCCTTTCCACTTGAACATCTTTTCAAGCTTTCATTAAAATCTGGAATATTCCCCACTCTTTGGAAAAAATCTTTTATCATACCTGTTTTCAAAAAGGGTGAAAAATCCGATATAAAAAACTATAGACCTATTTCAAAGCTCTCATGTATACCTAAGGTATTTGAACAAGTAGTCTGCGAAAGCGTATCCTTTTTTTCAAGGAATGTTGTCTGCCACCAGCAGCACGGATTTATGCAAAGAAGATCGACGGTTACCAACCTTCTATCCTTTCATCATAAGTGTTCCAATGCTCTTGAATGTGGGAACGAGCTTGATTGCATTTACACTGACTTCTCTAAGGCGTTTGACCAACTGTCTCATAACATCATACTTTATAAACTAAAAGCTTTTGGATTTCCCACAGTATTTATTGCTTGGATAAGCTCCTACTTAAAAAATAGGACTTATGAAGTCAAATTTCGTAACATTTTGTCAAAACCTTTCAATGCTATGTCTGGCGTGCCACAAGGTAGTCATCTTGGCCCCTTGCTTTTCATTATTGCTATAAATGATGTAATTTCTTGCATCTCCTATAGCGACATTTTAATCTTTGCTGATGATATGAAGATTTTTAAAATCATCAAAAATGCTTCAGATCGCGACTTCTTACAAAAAGATATTGATAGTTTTGTTGTATGGTGTTTAATGAACGGACTAACTTTAAACACTTCCAAGTGCCAAAGTATGACTTTTTCACGCAAAAGATCTCCTAGCATTGGAGAATATTCAATATCGCAACAATCTTTATCACAAGTTTCTAGATTTCGTGACCTCGGTGTTCTTTTTAGTACCAACCTCGAATTTAATGAACACATCAACCTAATTATTAACAAAGCTAATTCAATGCTTGGCTTTATTAAGCGATGGGCAAAGGAGTTTAATGACCCTTATGTCACCCTCTCTTTATACAACTGTTATGTTCGTCCCCATCTAGAGTATGCTCCTCAGGTGTGGTCACCATTTTATGATATTCATAAATCACGAATCGAAGCAATACAGCACAGATTCATACGCTTCGCTCTCAAAGGTCTTCCTTGGCAAGATCCTTTCAATCTCCCTGCTTATGAAAATCGTATTCGCTTATTAAATCTTCAAACCCTCTCACAGAGAAGAATCAACAATGATTTAGTATTTTTTCATCAATTAATAACCGGTATAATTGATGCTCCCGACTTGCTCTCCCACATAGGATTCAACTATCGTGGAGGAACTCACCAACTACGTAATCTAGAGTTTATACATCGCTCCCACCACCGAACTAACTATGGAATGCATGAGCCATTAGCACGCATGAGTAGGTTATTCAACTCTAATCCTTTTATTGTTGATTTTAACATTAGGGGCCGTCCATAAAATACGTCACACTAAAATTAGCTTTTTTCGAACCCCCCCTCCCCCCGTGTCACACTGTGTCACACTTTCTGTGACCCCCCTATGAATATTACGTCACAAAAGCGTAAACCCCCCCCCCCCCCCCTTGCTCATGATAAAATTTAATTGAGAGTGCAGTTGTAAGTTTTAATTTTTTTTATAATAAATTAACAAAACGCTAGAGTCGCGCCAATGAGCTAGCGCTCATGTTAATATATTGAGTGACAATTTATTGTATTAAAAATATATGCATTTAAATGTCTGTATATTACTAATACCAAATGAGTTACTTTTATCATGACAACGATTTAAAAAAAAGCTTGTCGAGGGAATTACTGTTGATGAACGGCGAACGTTACGTTGCCGTAGACCCCCCCCTCCCCCCCTTGTCACATCTTGTCACACTCAGTGAGACCCCTCCCTCCCCCATGTATGCGAACGTATTTTATGGACGGCCCCTTAGTAAAAGTAGTTTAAAATTAATATTAAGAACCAGTGTACCATCTGCATGATTCATGTTTAGTAGATTTTTAATTACTGTAGTTTAATTTCATTTTTTATTTAAAACCTTGTTTAGTTATGTTTCACTAGTTTAGTTTGTTCTCGTAATGTTAATTTAATTTAAGTTTTACTTTGTTATATTTTTGTAATGTTTTTTTTATTTATACGTTCTCTTTGTGCTTGTGTTGGCGTTATTTACTAACCACTAACACTTGCATTAATGATGAAGAGCGTTGATAAGTGTGTACAGACGAGCTTGCTCTAAGTTCAGTACCACTTAAGTCTCTGAGATGCAAAAAAAAGCCTAGATCCAGATCGTCTTGAGATGAGATAATGCTCCCAAATAAGAAGAGCATCAAATTTTCTCGGCCATTGATGCAGAAATGTTTAATTGAATTAAATATTCTCTGCTGATTCATTGCGCTGGCTTCGAGGTCGAAGTCCAAGTCCAAGAAGATTTTAACAGCTTAGACAAGTCTATCCCATTTCCTCATACTGCGCTAAAAGCTTCCCTTACCATCCCCAGATAAAGAATCGGTGATAATTTACAACTCTAACGAGCTCCACTTCGGATTTCAAAAGCTTTAATTTATGTAAGGCACTTCATTGTCCAACTTCGTACATGGACAACATCAGCGATGATTTTTTGAAGAATACGCTTTCTGCTTTCCATAGGAACTTTCAATGAATTGATTGGATAGATTGGGGATCTTGGCTTAGTCTCTTAGTAGGGTTATTGTAGAAGGATGCAGAGACCTTGAATTAATCGTCGACAGATTTAAAAACCATTAGGAAACTCATTTCCGATGTAAGTAAGTAATGTATTTAACTCAGTTTAGAAGAATGCACTCCGGAGGTGTATTTTGGCTTCCCGAAGGTGTCCTAGCCTGTTTTGACCAGCGAAATCTGCGATCTTATTTGGATGATCTTATGAACCCAGATGATCTTGTGGCAGGTCAAGTACTTAAACGGGGTGTCTCTCTTGGCTCTCTTATCCACCCATGCACTTTGCCATTTCATCATTGTTCCTATGGCATCAGCGTTCGCCTTTGGCTCAGTTGTGTTTTTCAGGTTTTTCCTGTTCAATCTCAATTGAATGCTTTGGAAAAAGAATGTCCTTTGTTATGTACGCCTTACAGTAGCCTTCAATAAAACCCTAAAGCATTCCATCAAAATTAAGTGGCAGTGATCCCGAGAAGATTTCTTAAAGTTCTAATAACTTTCACTGCACGAATTCATTTCATCTGACTTCTTCGATTGGAATCCTTACCTAGGAGAATGAACGTTTGAAATAGAGAAATATTTTTAGGGACATCGCAATAACGAAACGGAAAGGGTTCTCTCTAAAAAATTAATGTTGTTTCATTGCCAACACTTTAAAGTTCTTTCCTTTCTCCCATCTGGCAATCTTTGAAGAGAAAATTCTTAAATAAAACGTGTCGTGTATAATGTGCTCAACAATATTGGTCCCAGGTCTTACCCTTGCGGTACACCTGCTGTTTTTACTGCGCCAGAAAAGGGAGGCAATTCAAGATCTGTGAGCCTACAAAGGCTGTTTTATTTGTACTAAATGTGGTTTCCTCTGAGCCCAGATGAGGTGGGGATCTTTTCAGAAAACTGCTGCACTTTAGTGATCAGAATGTGTCAGCAAGCCTCTCGGTTTTGGAATGTTCCATGTCTGAGGACAACCAAATGAAGATTTTGTTGCATTTGTCTGCACCTGGAGTGTTCAGGTCTGCCTTCGTTTTTCCTCTTTCGTCTGAACGTTGTATGATATTGCCCTTCTGTCGGAGTCTCCTTTGAACATGACCAATTAAAACACGATTTCCTCAGTCTCTTTTTTTTTAAAATGGTATTTTTGACGAGGAGTCTTTGATGGATTATGGTACCTCTGCTGTCTTGCTAGGCATCTTCATCTCAGCTGCCGTTAACCTACTCTCATGGTTTTTGTACATTGTCCAACATTGTGAACCGTATGTGTGTGCTGGACGCACAACCGCAGTATAGAGCCTTTTCTTCCGCTTAAATAATATTTTTCTTTCCCAGAGGATGGCACAGTTTCCCACTATTTCATCCACCCTACGATATACTCGTTCACACTTAATTGACGACGATTGATTAATCATCATAAGTAAAGTCATTAGAATAGATCATTTATCCTGAATATTTGAACTTCTTAAACTTGGGAAGTACATTTACTTCCCAATAGGCATGTCTGGAGCAGAAAACGGGAACACAAGTGCTAAGTCTTTTTTGGACTAATACGAATATCCACTGCTTTCTAAGACTATTACCCATACATTAAGTGCTTCTTGAAGGGATTCAGGATCCTCACTAATGATGGCTCCATCTTCAGCAAAGAATAGTTGATGTACTCTGGTCCTCTATACTTTTTTCCAGTAGGTAGTCATGTACTGTAATAAAGACTCAAAACTCTTCCTTGGTGTAGACCAACTGTGACTTGGAATGGTTCGATAACTCCAGCTGGTCAGTTAACCTTTTACACCGCTCCTCATACATATCCTCAATTATCCGCAGATGGGTCTCTAGAACTTTTCGCTCTCTGAGGATCACCCATATTCGACGTATTGACTGTCGATCGAATTCTCTTCCCCAAGTCAACAACATGCAAATCTTCTATGGAATCGCGATGTTTTCCCATAAAGATTCTTAAACTTTGAAGAGTATCTATCATTGAAGTGAGATCTTAATAAACAAACGGCACAACAGAACTCAAGGAGACCCTGAGGCCTGAGCCTAGCGCATATCTCTCAACCACAGCTTATGAGGAATGAAGGGGATCTGCAAATGCTTTTTTGTCTTTTTTTTTCTTCGTCTTCTTTTATTTTTCTCTTCCTTCTTTTTCTTCTTCTTCTTCTTCTTCTTCTTCTTCTTCTTCTTCTTCTTCTTCTTCTTCTTCTTCTTCTTCTTCTTCTTCTTTTTCTGATCTTTTTTCCTCTACTCCTTTTGCTATTGTTCTTATTTCTGTTCTTCTTTTTCTGGTCCTTTTTCTCATTCTTATTCTTCAAGTTATTGTTCTTATTCTTCTACTACTTCTGCTCCTCCTTTTTTGTTACTTCTTTTTCTCCTTCTTGCTCTCGTTATTTTCCTTCTTTTAAGGCATCGTGATCTCAAAGGGATCACAGTTCTCACACTTACCAAACTAGTGATCCGCCAGTGGCGTACTCCGCGTTGAAATCAGAAAGCGTCACCCATCCTCCCTCTCCAGCTTGAACTTCTGACCATTTGACTACAATGTCAATATGGTTGTCAACTCACAGATAAAAGTTTCGTGCTCACACACTTAAATCTTTAGAAAAATCGTTTAAATTAAGAGCAACACTTTGATATTCTTGATGCTTAGCTGTAACGTAAGAAGCGCATTCAAACTGAATACAGTCGAGGACTCTGTGTCAACTGGCAGCTGGCATACCTTTAGTTATTGTTGCTGCAATCTCCCTCGTAATATTTACACCGTTTGGAGACTAAACTCCTCAAAGCTTTTAAAACTCGCTGTCTTTGAGTCCTTTCTTTTGTACTCTTTATTTACAAAAAGGATATACTTCTTGTCCAATAACTATAACTCTCAAAATGCTTTTTAAGGAGCTGCTAGTTAAATTCAGTGATGTGTTAGATTTCCGCGGGCGGAGGCGGCGCGGCGGGCGGCTGCGTACCACACAGGCCTCCCACTATCACTCAAGAGATCCGCGTGTTTGATACTTCGATGCGCGTTTGGCCCTAAGAAAATAAATAGAGCATCAATATCCTTGCCTCAGCAATGTGTCAAGTTATTATCACTACTAGCAACAGTTTTTAAAAGAAACAAGAAACTGTTTCGAAACCTTGAATTGGAGATGGGCAAGTGTTGAGTTTAGTCTTTCTTCCAGGGTCTCTTAGAATTGTCCATTCGTTCAACAGTTTTAAAGAATTTTATGGAAATTTTTAAAACAAGCAAAGCTATCAGAAGCTATTAATATACAAATTCCATTTCTCTAAGCCAAGCTCCTTCAATTGCTCCTCAAAGAAGTGAAATTGCTTTGCCTTCTTCTATTTCCATCTTTACATAAAACTTTATGCTCACACAACTTACAAGAGACAAGGACTTCTTCTCGGACGTGTTTTAAACCCCAGAATTCTTTCTACCTGCTCCTTGTGAAATATTTTTATTGCATACTGTGCATCCTTTCTGCATTTGAATGTTTCGCGATGCTATTTGTTTGAATATTTAAAGAGGTTTTACAGATGCACAGCCGCCTCACCATCAACATTGCACAAAACTGGAAAATAAAAATAAAATTGCAAAGTTTATCCCTGAGTGTGTTGGAAGTTGGAAGGGAAGCCCTGTGCTCTAAGGGAAATCGAAAAATAAAATAAGGTAAAAGAAAAAAACCTATTCATGTATGCTCGTGTGCATATGGAGAAGAGCGAAAGGACGACCTCAACAGGTAATAAAATTCCAACATTCTTGCAGTGGTTGTCGGTGCTTTTGTTCGAGATAAATGTTCACATTCACCCCTAAACTGCCCTCTCAACTACTGTCATCCTATGGCAATATGCAATGCCACAGCTTTTCCGAGTAGAAATGCAGAAGGATCTCACCGCTGCCGCCGCCGGCCGGAGAGAGACTATTAGCGCTTCAAGGAACGACTGTTCATATGTTCGTTCCCTACAACTGTGTCCTTCTGCAATGGGTTACCATTGCATTCTCATATCGCGGAGAACCAATAAAACCTCGTGGAAAACTTCACCCTTTTCGGGCGCAATTTAATGGTGTGCGAGAGTGCGAAAAGCCACGTTTACACCGTCGTGCTTTTATTAGTGTTAGGAAATTGTACACATCCTGTGTGCGGGTGCAAAACAGAAAATACTTCTCAGGTGTTTATTTGTTCAAATTGCGATATATATTAAATTTTGAAATTTATTTTTACTCGACCACATTCCACATCTCTGCTCATATTTTATTTTTATCTTCCGCTACAAAAAGTCCATGGTGACAATTGTAACGAAGATTATTGCGTGAAATTTGAATAAAACTATTGTTTGTGAATTCTGAAGAAATGAGTTTGGGAACAATGAAAAAAAGTCCTTCAAGGATTTGTATATTTGCAGCTTGGTCTTCTGACGTTGTGTGTTTCTTTTTAATTTGAGCTTAAGACAGTGACAGTTTTCTTAGCAGGGAAATTGAATTTTCAAATGTAATTTGAGTGCCTAAAACTGACTTTAGGCACATTTCTCACAACTCATCGCTCATCACGATGATGGAACGAGCATACCTCGCCTATTTTCCCAGGGATGCACTACGTGAGACATCAGTAGGAAGTGTTGCACTTTTATTTACCAAGTGAATGAGCTCCCAAAGTCAGTGAAAACTGTTGAAACTGCCTATACCCAAAGACTTTAGCTTAGGTGTGGTTGATGTCCCTGTCAGGAAGACGGCAGATGTAGCTTTCTACAGTGTGATAGCACAAACATATGCGAAGGACTGTTCCCTAAACAAACTTTATTTGGAGCCTTCTGTTAAGGAATGAAGACAGTAAGTGTATATGCTCCTTAGACTGCTGCAGTCGGTAAAGAAGAACTCTCTCCAAATATAGTTTATGTCTATCGGAGAGGTCAGGATGCATGAACGGAGAAGGTACTTGTCCATGTTACTTTTGCAGAATTTTGGAATATCTGTATATAGGCCAATATTTAGTATTGACACCGATTACAGAGCTAAGATCGAATCTGCCTAAAGATAAAAATCATTTGGAGATGCAATTTTGGACAGATATATATGACCGCCAGTGATGCTTAACATGTCTGCCTGTTACGTGCGAGTTCGAGTTTCGAAGAATCCCAGAAATTGTCTTTGTACGGATTTTGCCTTCCGCGATGAACTGCCTCAAAAAGCGCTTTCTATAACTTATCCGATCCGAATCGGCATGACATTAGAGGTCTTTGGTTTGGAGTTCGTCCTCGAGGTTCTCCTTCTTTTATTTCTGTTATTAATTTTTAGACTAATTGCCAGACTGCATGGCTTCGTACTCCAATGTTCATCTTATTGAGTGCGGTTGGTGTGATAGTTCCAATTTTTGGAGAGTCTATCGGTTTTGCGGTCCCTTTGATATCTTTGTGCTCTGGAACCCAGAAAAGGTGAATGATTAAGTACTATGCAATTGCCATGAGCTATAATTTTCTTGGTAAGTGAGTTTGTGCGGAATCGGCTTCAACTGATTAAAAGGCTGCTTGGCTGTCTGAGATGATTTGACGTGTGTACCATCTTTTATTTACGGTGATAGAACCTCTTTGATCGCTAGAAGTTCCACTTGGAATAATCTGCAATGGCCTGGGAAGCAAAAAGAGAGACTTTTATTTTGTCCGTCTGAGAATGTATACGCTGCCACCCAAGGGCGGCCGTGGTGCAGTGGTAGAGTACTCAGTAAATAGGCCGGACGCGTGGGTTCGAATCCCGGTTAGGGCATCTACTTTTATATTTCTTTCAGCCTCCCAGTTTCACATGGACGCCGCCCTTGAGGTAATTATGTGAAATTACAAACACCTTATTTCCAGCTATTCTGCAACACAAAAAAGGGGAAGACTGCTACTTGGTAGTACAATGGACCAGAAATTGGGTCTGAGTTTCCCAGATTAGCATATAAGCCGCCTCTTTTTATTAAAAAAAAATACGCTGCCACCCACTCCGCCTTTGGTTTTCGAGCCGTCGCGTCAGCGTCGGTATTCAAATGGACTGAGTTATCTGTCAAAAACCATGTTGATTTTGATGAAATGGTGACTTCGAAGTTGTTATCGAAAGGCAGTTGGGGAGTGGTGTAGTTGAAGTGACTTGGAAATGATCCGAATTAATTCAGAATGATGGGAGATTTGTATTTTATATTAGTCTAGTTTCCCAAGGCCTTGTTGATGCTTTCAGGCTGTAGCTCACTTTGGATTAATTGGGTGACATTGGATTCGAGTGCTTGAATCGTTTCTGGATTGTTGACATAGCATCGTTAGAACTCAGTAACCCACAAAAATTTTTTAAAGTGATGAAATCGCTTCTATGAGGCGGCGAATCAATATCGCTAGGCTGCTGATATCATAATTTGGGAATCAGGTTACAAAAGATCGATGGCATGGAACACAATTTTAAATACTGTTTTTTTTTTTTTTTTTGACGTGTGGTTTTCAATCTGGCAATACTCTTTTCAGAGCTACAATTTTTGTCTCTTGATTTATGCTCAATTTGCAATTTAATCGTGGAAGAATTAAAGCCGCACGACCACTGAGCACTGCATATATTATGTTCGGAAAACTGTCCCTATCGCTATTAACCCCAATTTTACAAAATTTCGAGTTTTAAACCTGGGCCCAGATTCCGTAACTTTTCAGACGATTATCGTTCAATCGTCTATCGTAGATTGCGTCATCAAAAGATTGTTTCATATAATCTTGCTTTCAATGGTTGGTGGAAAGCAATTTTACTATCGTCTTACATACTTTGGAAACTTTTCCAGTGTCTCAAACACTTTTTTACTGCCTAAGATTCAGACAATTTTCGTCTTAAATGTTCTAGAATCCGGCTCCTGATCGGGCGATTAGACACGGCTTTATTATTTTTTGTGGGTTTATGTGAAAAGATTGACTTGGAAAATAATATTCGACTTGTTATTGCTGACATACGGCCCCAAATGATGCAAAAATTGTCCAATATTTTTGTCTCTCGCCTAAAATTTGTTCGAGCCAGCCAAAACGTAGTGGCAAACTTTTGTCTTAAAGCTTAATTTTTGGCATTAACATTAAATTACATTCTTCTTGAAAATCACCCTTAAACTTAGCTAGTGGTCGCCCAAATCCATATCATCAAATTCAGTATAAAAAAGTCCATTAACTTTGCTCTTTAATGCCCACAGTTGCCCACTCAGCCTCTTTTTTTCGCTGAAAAATAAACCAATGATGGGACCACTCAACAATTCGTACCAAACTGTTTGAACAATAACGTGCGTGTTTTCCGATCACCGGGTGAGTGAATTTTGTTTGTTAACATAAAAATAAATAAATAGGGTGGCGCAACAGACGTGGAGCCCCTTGGCCTAGCGCATTTCTCACAACCATGCCTTGTGAGGGAATGGAGGGGACCTACAATTTTCTGCCGGTTCCGAACGGCTTATCGGAAAAGCGCTTTTCATTGCAATGAATTTAGTAATGGAGGACTTGCAAATTCCTCGCGAAAGGCGATACCCGTGAAAAAACATTTTTGCCTCTGCTGAGCTCTGGGTTAGCAGGTGGACATGCTAACCATCACGCCACAAGTACCATAACACGGGTTAACATAGCCGCCGATATAAAACACCTCGTCAGAAAAATGATTTTTCGTCCAAAATCTTTGTTCAACTTAATCGGATCTGAAGCCCAAACTGCGAAGCGATAACGAAGCGGATGATCGTATACCTTTAATTAATAGTTCAATTTTACCCTGTAATCTAAAGCGTAATTGTAATTGTAATTGTAATCTAAAGTGGCATGGGCTAAATGTAGAGCAGATGGACAGCAACACTTGAAAGGTTTTCGACAGCGCATTGCAGGGAAATCGCAGAACAAGAAGACCTTGCTTAAGGTAGCGCAATGAAGTAAAACAAAACCTCAATAGACTTAGAGTGCAAAACCAAAGTGACCTTGAAAGATGTTGATTAAAGCCCAGGTTCACCTCGAACTCTAAGGACTTTTTAAGTGCGTGAAATTTTGAGCTGGTAAGAGAGATGATGAGTTGATTTTGTCTCACACTCTTGACCGCAGCAGCCTTATTGTTTTCTATGGTCGCATCAAGTAGGGTAAATTAGTGTTGTTCAATAAAATGCTGGTCTCACGAATTTTTCGCTCTCAGTTGCGTACAACAGGCGTGGTAGGTGCTTCATTTCGGCCAAAAACTTCTTTTCTAAAAACACACTTTTTGGGCTACACAGCACTCGTTTTGGAAGTAAGTTTTCAATATTTCCGAGCGGTATTCATGTGCAAAGTGACACATTTCGTTCCGCGGAGGTATAATATTGAGGCCGAATTACCGCATCATCATTAGAATTTTCTTTTGCTCTATATTTTACAACATCAGTCTCCTGATCATTTATCGACTTCAATTCGCTGAAGTACTGATGAAAGAATGTCAAATTGTTGTTCTAAAGTGCTCGATGTAGTGAAAAGTAATGTAAAAACTTAACACATAATTCAGTCACGTATCACTCGATCACGTGTGTGGCAATTCGGCCCCAGACTTTCTGTCAAGACTTCGATCTGGAAGCAGCTGTTACTGTCGAAATAGCCTATGGTTTAAAAAAAAAACCACAAAATAGCTAGTTACTTAGGTGGGCATTACAGTTCGGGGTGAACCTGGGCCTCAACCAACATTATTCTATAACGACTTCAATTTTGGTCGAGCTATCTCCAGTTTTGCACCATAAGTCAGTCGAGGTCCTCTTCCAATTGATTGCGCCACCTACGGCGAGTTTTCCTTTTCCACTATTTCCGTGCAATGTGCTTCTGAAAACCCTTCGAACCGGAGCGTTTCTGTCCATCCGCTCTTCATAGCCCAGCCATTGTAGCCTCACGATGTGTACTCTTCTAGCTATGTCCAACAGCTCATAGAGCTCGTTGTTGTATATTCTTCTCCACACACTGTTTTCGCATACAGTACCAAAGATCACTCGGAATATTTTTCTTTCAACACCGAACGGTTTTTTCCATTTTCCGGCGTCAAGAGTATTGTGATCTTGAATTGATCACAACTCTCCAAAATCTGGACAGCAGTGATTTTCTCATGGCCTACGCTTCAATCAATTTGACTGAAATTGAAGACAAACTAGTTAGATCTGAACACAGATCCTGGAACTTTTTAGAATGCAGGGCCTGATCCAATGACATACCTTACCGAATCTCTTTAAAAAATAAATAAATAGGGTGGCGCAACAGAGCGAGGAGCCCCTGGGCCTAGCGCATTTCTCACAACCATGCTTTGTGAGGGAATGGAAGAGACCTACAATTTTCTGCCGGTTCCGAACGGCAAATCGAGAAAGCGCTTTTCATGGCAATGAATACTAACGGAGGACTTGCCAATTTCTCGCGAAAGGCGATACCCGTAGAAAAAACATGTTTGCCTCTGTTGGAATTCGAACCACGAACCTCTGGATTAACAGGCGGACATGCTATCCATCACACCACGGCCGTGTGTATACCACAATCGAATCTCCTGGCTTTCTAAAATTGCTCATTACATCGTAAGTGCGGTCATTTTTCTTAAGTAAACAATAGACCAGAACCGAATTCTTGGCCTTTCTTTATGCACTAAACCGAGGTCTACGCTAACTCGTTCGAGATCTGATCCAGTGCCACACCCAACCGAATCTCTTGGCTTTCTAAAATGGCTTATTACATTGTAACTGCGGTCGTTCTTTTCAATTGATGGGGTTTTTGCTAGGCAAATGATGGACAGGAACCGATTTCCTCTTCGTTCTTTGTAATTTTACACGAATCATCTTGTTTAGATATTTAAGTCAACTAAGAGGCATTCGAGCCCAAAAGCGACTTCGAAATATCCGACCTATAGTTTCCTGGAGTGATTTTAGGAAAAGTCTTCCGTTTCAAATTTACCTTATCGTTGTCTTCTTGAAATACTTTCACAAAATTTGTTTTTCAAATTTTACCAACACCAATTTGGGGAGAAGAAATCACTTTCCCGTCGGCACATTCCATGGCGCACATCCTTTAGATTGTACTGAAATCTGAAACTGAAATAAAATATTTCAGAACAGGTGAGGAGAGAAAAAACCAACTGCCCCGTTCTCTGTAAAAAAAATAATCGATCGATAAATTCTTTCGACAAATCTTACCCG
Source organism: Melanostoma mellinum (assembly GCA_914767635.1). Lineage (NCBI taxonomy): Eukaryota > Metazoa > Arthropoda > Insecta > Diptera > Syrphidae > Melanostoma > Melanostoma mellinum. The sequence goes on from OU612060.1 coordinate 184,403,236, forward strand.
GAAATCCTTTCTAATCAAAAACTTATCACTATGCCATGCATAAGCAAACAACGAGCAAAAAAATTACATAATTCCACCCTATCTCTCTCTCTCTCACTCTCTGCTTCTGTGAAAAAGTAGGTATCATTTTTTCGTCAACAAATTGGATGGTTTAATGTTAAGTTGAATGAATGAATGAATAAATAAGGTTAATCCGCAGTGTGTTAACCAATTTTTGTCGTCGTCGTCGTCGTCATCATCCTTGTCGGGACTTGGGGAAGGGGCAACTTGAATATTTTATCTAAAAGCACACAGGATAAACCTGTTCACCGAAATTATTCATAGTTTGTCACATTTCCAAGTGCCAGGGCAAGTTAAATTAGAATTCCAAGTGATACACCACTCAGAGACTCCAGCAGATTATCCTTGGAAAAGAGATTTTGTGTTGTTAATAAAGAATTTCACTCTCTGCTCCTTTTACATACAACTTTGATGGGTTTGTAATCATTAAACAAAACAAAAATTAAATCATCATAAGCAACAATTAAAATTCGCTAAAAGTACGGTCGGCATGGCGCGCGCTTGCTGCCTGCACAATCCAATCCATTTAAGGAAATTACGGCCAGGGCCAACAGTTTAATTTGCATTCCTAAGAGCTCCCCTCCCATTGAAAGAGAATTTAAATGGCAGCATCCTTGGAATTCGGCCGTATGTTTATTTATTTCTCCTTTTTTTGTTTTCCTTGTCATAATGAGACTCATAATAATTGTCAACGTTCAAAAATCGTTTACCGAAGCATCGTTTTTTTTTTTGAGTATTCACCGGCAACGCAATAAAAAGGATATGGGTAAACATACGTTTTGACGCTTTTGGCTGGAGGTTTGTGTTCGTTGGAGGCCTTATGTTTGTCATGTCCTGTGATTGTCATACACACAGAGATAGGTACACTCATATATCAGTCAGCCACACCACGGAATATAAACAGATGCTTCATCCATCCCCAAAATGCGGGGGTGAATGAATGTGGAAGGCAATAAAATGAAAAAAATTAAAGAATACGCTTAAACGAGGGTGCGACACCGACACGTCAGGCCCAAAGAGCACACACTGCTGCGCTAGCTGTGACAATTCCCAATAACAACGACGACGACCCAACACAGAAAAGGGGCTACGAGGTAAATGAGTGGTAGTACGAGGCGATCCTTAAGAATGAATGGATGAATTTTTCAATATTACCCCGATTTATCATCATCCATTCATCTATCGCCCACTTGGCTTTTACTTTTCAAATGAGAAAAAAAAAGGAGATCAGCACTTGGAAGGTTGGAAGGAGGAGTTGAGGATGGCCAGGCATGCACAGCACACCATAGCTTTGGCACCACGGCAGCAATAAAGGAAAAATACTCATTCTGTCATTGTGGATTTAAATTTACCTCGCTCAAGGCGTTAGAAATAAGAAGGGCTGATGTGCCGTTTCTATCATTTGCTGTATAATATATACGCAGGGATTCTTTTGAAGGGTGGCATCAGCATCAGCATCAACATCAGCATCATGCATCAGCCAGAGCGAAAGTAGATGTGTGTATAGTGAGCCAGCACCCGCATTAAGGTGATGCAGGGCGACGGTTCAATTATGTTTGGGTTTTCCTGTATTTTCCTTTTTTTTCTGCAGAGAAAAGGATTTGCAAGAAAAATCAGCAAATACTGAAAATGGAAAATGAAAAATTGGAATTCTCATTTATATACACGCTTGAGGTGAATCTGAAGAAGGATACGATGTTAGGTATACGAAAAGAAGCAATAAGAAGGACTAACTGGTGGGTGGGCACGTGCTTGTGCTCTACGCGGCACACTCACACTTCATTAACTTGGTGATATTGCGTTTTCTTTTTTTTGTATTTGTTCGTTGTGTTGGTTGGAAATTAATGAAATTTTTCGCTAAAGTCAACCAACCGAGTGGAATAAGAAGTCAAGTCTAGTCGAGGGATTACCTTGAAGGAATCACCGCGCGCCGCAAAGTGAAACGCAAAATGGTCCGGGAGAAAGGAAAATATTAGCTTGATTTTGTAAAAAGTTGAAACTTTTAATAAAAAAGTCATCAGGAAAAAAAAATAAGAAGAAAAGGAAAGAAAGGAAAACAGTTGACTGCTTGGGAAGACGCAAAACTGTGGTGTGGTAGGACAACGTCGTCGAGCAGGGAGTACCTATAAACGACTGCTGTTGCTGTTCCTGTGGGAGTATGGGTGCGATTTGGGGTTTTCGCAGAAAGTTTAGCTTGAGGGTGTTTCTTTTTTGTTTATTTGGTTTTTTTCTTGCGCCCATATAAGAACGAAAGTCCATTTCAATTTTGAAAGTTTAGCTGTTGCTGTACTGAGTGAGGACTCAAACCTGATGCTGTGTAATTTTGTATTCAATTTTGATTCTCTACTTATGACTTCCAGCTGTTGGTTTTGTTGGGTTTTTTGGAAGTTTAAGTTGTTTTTGAAAGGTAAACAAGCGGATTTTATGATTGAGGTTTTGCAGTGCTGGGATGATCCCACAACAGGTGTTTTTAAGGACTTGTGAATAGCTTTGTGAAAAGACATTATTAGAAGCTGTTGGAGTTCAATAAAAGTTGTATATTGGTATTTTCTTTACATTGGATGTTCTTAAAGCTGGTTTTTGACATTGAAGATGAGGTCTGTCAGTACTCCTTAATTGTATTTGTAAAAAGTTGGGGGAATAAAACTTCATCGTTCATTTTAGGCGTTTTAAGTTGGTTCTAAGAACTTAAGAGCAATGACAAAGGATTCGACTTTGGAGTGTACCTTGGGTTGTTAAAGACGATTTGAAACACAAACCTACATGGTGATAAAATCCGTTTCCAACATCTCATCCATCACAAACCTACAAGAAAAGCTTAAGTAACTCTCCTTCAAAACTGGGAATCAGTGAGGCAATTTCATCGTTTGCTTCTTCTTCTTCCTCTCTGGAGGTGAAAAGATCGAGGATTGTATTTATTTTGTTGGGCTTAAATAAATACTTTTAAGGAATGTGTTATGCGACCTCTTGAATGTTAATAAAGTTTTACTTAAATAAATAAATACTGTCCCCGTAAAAGCATTGAACTAAAATAGTCTTGCCGCTACCGTTGAATCTTATGACTTTTTGTTTACGGAAGAGCGTTCTACAAGACCTTATCCTGCATAGTAGTGCCAAAGTTGACTGTAAATCACTTTGCAGATATCCAGAAACTAGCACAGATTCAAAGCGTTTTACATCAGGCTGAAATTTCCTTGGGAGGCCCTACGAAAATAATCGAAAGTCTGACAAGAGCACCTTTACTCTTAAGGTGCTTTGAAGAGACTATACTTAGACCAAATAAGCTTAAAGCAATTGAAGCTCAATTCTGACAGCAAAGTTTTTGAGAGCTTGCTTCAGGATAAAACAGTTTGTTGAAGCTCTAGATGCAATGACGATGGATTCATTTCGTTATAACGATGGCAAGTGATGGAAGTATAGAAATCTGGAGATCAAGGTCCTGCTGAAAAAAAACCAAGGAGACCAAGGGTTCGGTGTCATAATGAAGCTGGAGCAGAGTGATAAGTACGAAAAGATGGGCTTTCAAAGCATGGTTAATGTGCTCCTCAAAAAATAAAACAAGAAAAAGGGCGGAAAAAAGTTAGTCGGTTCCAAAACCACATGCCCACATATCGGGTCCTAAAAATAGAAAAAGACAGAGAAAGAGTTCGTCTATTCTCAAGCACCGGGGCATGTATCTTCACAAACTGAGCCAAGAAGATGGCATTTGGATTTGAACATATCGGACCGATACAATTGAGGGTTGGCCAGGACCTCGTCACCAACATCTGACGAGTGCCCCGGAGACTCCAGCGGAGTTTCATCCGACGCTAGAAAGAGATGAAAGTGTTTTAATATAAGGAGTATTAGATTTAATATTAAATAAAATTAAGTATTTAGTACGTTAGTTTAGGGTATTTTGGTGTTGGGCTAGATAAGTTAGTTATGGATTAGGTTTTTTTTTCTTTTTTCTTTTTTGGTAGTTTTTTCTTAGGTCAGGTTAGGTTTCTGTTATTTTTGGATCGAAGAACCACCATTTGTTTGTGCTTGGATGGCACTCACGTTTCTAAGTTTGCATTTCCTTTTTTTCATTTCCTTCGTTCTGTTTTTGTTCAATGAATCCTTTCCTGTTTCTTTTCCATTCCTTCCTCAATGCTAGGCACGAACATTTTGTTTTCTTTCACCACTGACGAATTTGGTCCGAGCAACCTCAAGTGTCGCTTGAGGACCCCATGGTCCTAAAAATGGCGCCCAACGTGGGGCTCGAGGTTCGAAGAAAGTCCTGCCTCCGCTATAAATCTATACTCGAACTTTGAAGACCTAATACAAACCAAATTGACTAATGTGGCAGGTTAAGTTAAAGTTGCTGTCAGCTCGGCTAACACATTTTGGACTGTTGCGTTTGGCCCATTGTTGTACCACCAAGGAGGCGACAGTCCTCGAAATGGTGATTCTCTAGATAATCGTTTGCTTCATAGATAAATGAATAGACTGGCGTAACAAAGCTATGGAAACGTTGGTGCCCATTTCAAAGCCCTACAATGGGATGCCGACTCCGAACATCCTAATGAGAAACTGCTTTTGATGGTAGTGTGTTTTTTGTTCCTTGTCAAAGGCGATAAGCGCGAAATGTTTTTAATGTTCTTAAGTTTACTACGAACTTCCCACATTACAGTCAGACATGCTTAAAAATACGCCATAGGCACCTTTTCGTTTCCCGAAGCTCATCAAAGATGCTCGAGGGCAGTTTCATGGCTCTAACGATAAAATTCTGCAAAGTTGCCGACGGTATTGCGATATTCTTTTGGAAGAACAGTCACAACCCTCCAACACCTCCATCCAGATTTATGGTCCGAATACACAGTCGAAAGAGAGAGGATTTCCTATCCGGTTTGCTGGAAGATGGCTGATATTATTTGTGTTCTCTTTTTTCAAGAAAATGCTTATCGCTAAGGTCTTCTTTTTCTTCTTTTTCTCCGTCTTCTTCTTCTTCTGCTTATTATTTTTTTTATTTTCCCCTGCGTTACGAGCATCGAATCCTAACAGAGGCAAAATATTTTTCCACTTGTTTCGCCTTTCGCGAGGAAGCGCTTTCACGTTTAGCCTTTCGGAACCGGCATCTCAGAACTTCGTCCCCTCCATTCCCTCACAAGTTATGATTGCAAGAAATGCGCTAGACCCCTAAGCTCTCGGCTCCGTTGCGCCACCCTTATTAACTTACTTTTATTTTTTATTGCAAAAAGTTATCCCCATCGTCTTCTTTGCATTCAAACCTACTTTGTCCTTCTTTAGCTTCCATAATCGCCTTTTGCGAGGAATTGTCAAGAACGATAAAACCCTTTCTAGTTTCGCCCGTCGGAATAGGTATAAAATTGCATGTACTTGAATTGGGTTAGGCCCCAAAAAAGCACAATCTTTGATAGGCTTTCGTCACCCTATTTATTCTTCATGTATTTTTATTAAATTTCCCAAGAGAAGATACGCACCGGCCTGACGTATATAGAAGAGTCCAAGCACCAAAAGAACAAACCTTAAATGTTTTAGGCAGTTTATATTAAGGTTTAAATGATATTTTAATCTGATTCCTTGCTAAGCTACACAACGTACTAATTTCATTAACCTAAACAAGAGACAATCACTGCCTTTTATTTAAACTTAACCACACTTTTTTGTGTAATTTCTAATTATATTTTTCTTCTTTTTTGCAGGTGAGTGAAGCTAACTGTGTTTATCTGTTTTGGAAAAGATGTAAGTTATTCTTTAATTTTTTGGATTATGGATATTTGCAAGGATTTGCAGAGAATCGATTCAACTGTAAACCAAAAATCTCAGTTAATAAGAGAAAAGGTTGATGAAATTTGTAGTTTCTATTGTGCGACTTGATCGCACTCCTTGCTGATGGTGTTTTCTTGTGGTATAATGTTTCCAATCATGCTAATCAAGAATTCAAAGCTGCATTAACTTCGTTAATCAGTTGATTCAACGTAAATTATCAAAAGTTGTTTGTTGAATTGGTACCATTAAATCCTTACCACTGGTAGGGGTAATAGCATGAATTCAATGAATTAAATATAAAACCTTCTTGTTCGCAACTTCAATCGTAATGAGCTCTGTTTCGCCAATAACTGTTCTTTCATATATAAAACATACTGTCATAGTTCTCATAGCCACGGTAGAACGTGAACATGATCCCAATAACACCTCTGATTTTTTGGTGGCACAAGGCGAAGAATAACCAAAAGTTCAGACTCACTGTAAGCATTTCAGCGAACTTTTCATTCATGTACTCACGACTTGCTTGGTCTGGTTCTTGTATGAAATTGAATTCCGCATTTGATTTTAAAGGCCGCGACCCATAGAATCCGTTGCGTCCGTTCGATGCCGGATTCAACTGACAGCTCGATTAAATACAGACGATCTTATGAGAGGTGACCCATAAGCATCGAATGCAACGGAAAACGTAGCCCAACTTTTAACTTTTTGCGTCCGGCAGACCTGATGACATAGGCTGTCAAAACCAATTTGAAGTTTTCTCTTCACACCGCAACGGATTCTATGGGTCACCCCAATCCGTTGTGTCCGGTAAAACTCTCACTGCTGTCAGTTGAATCCGGTAACGAACGGACGCAACGGATTCTATCGGTCGGGGCCTTAAGCCAATCAACATTCAGATAATTTCGTCTTTACATTCTAAGGTTTGGCCAATCTCAATTTCTTGTATATCCACCTCAATGATATTCACTTCAGTGATGATGATTTGATCAAGTCTTACTTTTTTATAAAGTACGACAAAAGCTTTCTCTAATTTTATCTGAATTTCTTTCGATTCTACGAAAATTACTTCGCTTTAAGCTTCAGCCGCATAAGATTATATAGTCGCTCTCCTCTTTTTATTCCCTCAGTAGCCCTTTTGCTGGTTGGAGCAAAAAGTGCGTCAGTGATAAGTGATGTTGCCTTTGAAACCGATGTCCTTTATGTTTCCACATTTGAGCCTCTACTTTTTTCAATTAAAGAAATCTCATCTTTTCTAGTAGGAGTAACTTTTACGGTATTGATAAGTGATGTTGCCTTCGGAAACGATGTCCGTCGAGGTTCCACACTCGGGCCTCTACTATTTTCAATCTGCGTAAGGGCGATCACATCTTAGATCCGGAGACATTCACCTTTTCAGATTTTTCGGGCGAAGTTTAATGGAACTTCAGCCATCTTCAAGCCATAATAAAAATTGACCTGAGTAGGTGTTGAATTCAACAGTTATAGCAAAGTTGGCTTGAATTGTTCACATTGACTTTATAGAAACCCATGAGCTTTGCCTTATCCCTTACACGGTAAACACATTTAACGAACATTCACTTCTGTTGCGGATTCTTCAAATTGTAATCATGTGCTATTAAGTAGTTCAAGTAGTCGTGCTTATGGTAGGCCCGTTTCATAGCAAAAATTAGGTTTGCTCGCAAGCGCGGCCTTACATGGTCAACATCAAACCAAAAGGAAAACTAGAAAATTGAAATTTTTGGACAACAGCCAGCGAATTGCAAACCAAACCCTATAACAACCAACTACAAGTACAAGTAATACAAGTAATGTATGACAGGTGTAAACAATTTCAATCACAAAGCTTTAGGTCTGTGTGGCTGTATACAAGTGTAATGGACATAATCCGGGGCTTGTAACACAAAGCTTCAAGTCAAGAGTCACTTGCAGGATTATGTCCATTACACTTGTAGAAGAAAAAGAAAACTTGTAGCTTTGTGTTAAAGAAATCTCTTAAACTTGTCATAATTCACTTGGATTACAGGTACTTGTAGTTTTGTGTTACAGGTTCCATTTTCGTCCTCTAAAAACAGCTAAAGGCAGAGACTAAAGATCTGGGGCTTGTAGCACAAAACTACAAGTACTTGTAGTGCAAGTAAAATATTACAAGTGTAAGAAATTTCAAACACACAGTTACAAGCTTCAAAAAATACTTGTAGCTTTGTGTTACAGAAATTTCTTACACTTTTCATAATTCACTTGTATTACAAGTACTTTAAGTTTTGTGTTACAGATGTTTGTCGCTTAAGAGTAACTTAAGGCAGAGACAAACGATCTGGAGCTTGTAACACAAAGCTACAAGTCCTTGTTATACAAATGAATTATGACAAGTGTAAGAAGTTTCTGTAACAAGAAACCCCACATTTTGTTGCTCGTTAGCAAGTGCAATGGATATAATTCTACATGAGGCTCTTTACTTGTAGACTTGTACCTTTGTATTACAGTTACAGGCCGCTCTTAGTGCCAAGTCTAGCATTCAAAAAAGGATCGCACGTGCTTCTGACAACAACGTCCTATATTTTCACATTCCTTCGTGGGCTCAATGTTCCCAGATTTATCAACATCAAACAAAGATAAAGAAAACAGGAACAGATAAAAATTCCACGTGACCTATTCCACTGAAAGCCTTCCATCTTTCGAAAAGCCACCCATAACAACTCCCGTATAAAGACTTTCATTTATTTATGATTTGAATCACCATTTAAATGAATAAAAGCACTTAAAATGTTTAACACCGTGGCAGCCTTCATCATCCATCCATTTAATTTTTATTCTCACTGAAATTGTAAAGTAGGCTCAAAAGCATCCTTGTTCAGTGTTCACTTCATCGCTCTCTCTACTGATGCTGCTGCCTGGGCACTTTGGCGCGCAATCATTGCAACGAATGGATTTCAAATTGTCAATTGCACCTATGTAAGTGGTATCACATGGCCATGCAGAATGTATTTCATTGTTAACTTGACAAGGATGAGCTGGTGCACCGGTTGGCACTGGCAAGGATATAAAGTTTGCATTCTACTTCTTGGGAACTAAAGCACCTTGCTGCCCCATCACACACTCATATTACTTGTAAATTTGTGTGCAGTTGCTTAAGTGAAGGTAATGCTGTTCCTATAGTCATAGTGAGTCCCATTCAAGCGCAACGCACCTGGAATGTTTGGTCGTGATTTATGCTTACCTTATCGCCATTTACCCCAACATCCTTCGTATAGATCCGGTTTCTTTGAATATCGTTGGCATAGAATATTCGAATGGGATGGCGGATGGGATGTGAGTTGGATCGAGGCGATGTATTCTCTTTCTCCTCTTCGGGTCCAGCATTTATCGAAATACATTGAAGCTTTTGGATAGTTGTGCTCATTCGTTCGGTGCGAAACTATGGTGCAAACGACACATCCTGGATTTTCTCCGTTGTACAAGGATATCTCGCATTCATGTCGAGATAATAAATTGCATGTACCTATACGACACACGAATGGACGATTATATGTATATACGAGTGCATCCTTGGCGTGTTTTACCTGATGCAGAGAAATTTTCTCTGCGCGTTATGACCTCTTTGGTGTTTTTGAATTATTTGCGCAAAATGTTGCGATGAATTTATATTTCTGTTTTTATTACATATTTTGTTTTGCTTTGTTCGAACACGTCCCAAGGACGAGGGACGAGAAAATGTAATTTAATCACCAAGCATTGGGACTAATACATTTTTCTTCCATAACTGAAATAATTACTGACAGGGGTGCCGTTACAGGACACAGTAGTTGATAAATAAATACACGAGTCATGTTCAATTATGAGTTTTCACTTGGAAAGGGAATGTTGGATCGGTGTGGACTGTGCGTCGGAGGTTGTTTTAATTGAAAACTTCATTTTGTCTGCAAGAGGAAGTGTAACTAACAGAAGGACGAATATATGAACGTTGTGCGTGGCTTTAGGGCAACGCAGTGGTGATTTCATGGATTAGTGATGAGGTTAAGAGCTGGAGAAAGTGAGAGAACGATGCGACGTATTCGCTAGATGGGACTTGCCAATTCCTCGCGAAAGGCGAGACCCGTGGAAAACATTTTTGCCTCTGTCGGGATTCGAACTACGAACCTCTGGGTTAACAGGCTGACATGCTAACCATCACACCATGGGTTCCACACCATGTTGAAAGCACCTGAGATGAAGATGGTTCGTGTGTCAGCAGGAGTAACAAAACGTAAAACTTAAATTTCCCTCGTCAGCCTCAAAGGAGGGTAGAAAGATCCTTCACCCTCATATATCTACATTTTCGTTTCTTTAGTGCTTCTTATGCATCACCATCCACCAAAAAATTTACTATCGAAGTAAATGTAATGTAATTTTGAAACAAGTCCATCAAATTTAATAAACTTTTCCATCTGAAGACGAGAAAATTCTTTGAAACTGAAGTTGAAATTATGAAACAACTTTTATTAAGTTTCACAAGAACACTGCAACTGGTCATTCAAAGGTCAAACAAAAAACAAAAACAGTAATTGCTGCCAGTAATCATTGCAATGGACGGAAGTTGAAGGACTCCTTTACTCTCAGTTGAGAGAAAAACTCCGGGTGAGAGATGGGGTAACGAAGTTAGAAGTTACTTTAGATTAATACTGCAAAACTGTTTTTATGCTTTCGGTTGGTTGAGAAATCTTCATCGTTTGTTTTATTAAAAAAAAAAAAAATGAAGATGACTGTTCTAAGGAGACTTTTTCACAAAAATCTGTTTAAAGGCATCCTCTGAAAGCTTCATGGAATTTAGTCTCTTTGTTAATTGGACGTCAGAAAATTTATTAATATTCTGGAAGAAGGTATTTTGGCATCGTCATTTAAATTTGTTTGATTTCCCTCTACCTCATGTAGAGTTTCACTCGGTAAAGATGTCCGACTAATAAAAAACGAATGAATTTACTCTTCAGTGTTGGAATGACGTCTAACGCGAAATGAGAAAACGAGGTACATCTAACGTACCATTCCAAAACATTCAAAAATATTCAAGTCCTTCATCAGACTTTTGCAAGAAGTCCTGAAACATCCACCGAATAACTTTTTCACATTGCAATAAGCCAGGTGGCCGAATTCGTACGACAAAAAATTGTTTAAAAGTCGTAATATTTCAAAGTTTTCGGTTGGATTCAGCCCATAAGCCACTTGTTTCAGAGCACATGCTACGCTCAACTTGGTAGGCATCTGCCTAGTGTGCTAAAAACGGTCTCTCCGTCATTCCTCTTGAAACCGAGCTTGTTCTTTTCTCGAGATGTAATAAACTGTCTGCTTCGACCTTAGTGTTCGACATTCCCTTTTCAAACGAAGTCAAACTACTTGCAGTAATCTTAGATAATAAGCCTCTTTGGTTCAAACATAAAATAAATAAATAAGGGCAGAGATATCTTACCACGTTGCTGTCCACTTAAAAGAAATTTAACTATATTTTTTTTCTTACATTTTACACGCAACTGGTAAAAAAGTATTTTGCACCGTGTCTGCTTATAAAACTTAGACATTAACGGTAGATGGCTAATTGGGGGCATTTCAAAGGATTGTATTTATGTTTGTATTTCATTTTAAAATTTATAATAAAACTGATAAATTTTGAAAATTAAAAAGAAAATAGAAATAAGAACTAAAAAGGAAAATTACAATACAATTACTGTAACCTTGCATTCAGCTATTTGCCAAATATGTGAAAAGCAATCATTTAAATCTTCTGATGCTTCTCCTCCCCCTCATTGCGATTGGCAGAGAGTTCCAAAGGCGTATAGCATGAATAAAGAATTGACGCTGAGTTGTGAGATATTTAAAACGAGGTAGTATAAGAGCGTGAGACCTTGTAGAATGAAGGAAACTCAGTTTACCATGTAGATAATCTGGTTGTTCGGATTGGATTATTAGATGCAGGTAACTTAGTGATCGAAATTGTAATAGTCTATCAAAGCTGCAGCCACAAATTTTTTTCGAAAATGAAGAAACATGATCATATCGGCGTAGGTTGTATACATATCGGGCAATATTGTTATAAAAAACATTAAGTTTACGGGTAGTCACGTAGTCTAAGTCACCGAAGACTCCACATCCATAAAGTTATACGGGAAGTTATAGAGTTTTTGCAAGTAGAAGCTTGGTTTTGTTAGGAATGATGCTTTTTGTAACGTGTAGTGTACGGAGGCATCCATAAACCTTCCCTATTGCGATATTCAGATGGTCATTCCATGCCAAAATGCGATTGAACCATGCCCAGATTTGTAGCAGAGCTTACGTAATCAATGGGTGTGTCCTCAATCTGCATTGCATTTAAAGTTGATTTGGCGAGGACTTTACGAGAGATGGGTAAAGCTTTTGACTTTACAGGATTAAAGATCAAGGCATTTCTCTTAGACCGACGACGTGAGTAGCAAATCTTCGTTCACTAAGGCAACTGCCTCATTTTTCGCCGTCAAAGGTCGACTGATCAGCAGGTGCACATCATCAGCATAATGGTGGATTTTGCAGTTTTTATAACAAGTGGGATATCTTTTTTATATAGCGGAAAAAGAATTGGTCTAAGTATCGATCCCTGTGGCACACCGGTTAGAACACTCATAAAACTGGACGAGCGATCATTTGCGATAACACATTGTTGTCTTCCACTGAGATAAGAAAGGATTAACTTACATGACTCGATGGAGAAGCCATATACATTTAGCAGCTTTTTGCACAATATTGAATGGTTGACAGTGTCGAAAGCCTTTGAGAAATCTAATAGTGTTAGAAATGATATTTGGTCGCCATTGCAGTTCTTATTTCATCAGAAACTATAAGTAGGGCTGATGTGCAGCTCCGTTGCGGGCGGAAACCAGACTGCCGGGATCCAGGAACTCAACAGATTGTTGGAAAGCAGATAATCTTGTACCTGCTTAAAAAGTCTGCTTTCTCGAAGACTTTTGAAAGGAAGGGAAGAATATCTATGGGTTAGAACTCTGTCTCTAAGCTTGTAGTTTTCTTAGGAGTAGGAATAATTTTTGCTTTCTTCCACTCCAAAGGAAATTCAGAGGTTGTTGAAAATGTGCGTTATAAATCGTAGTAAGTGTGGGAGAAGGAGCTCAATAAATTTAGGGTTTATTAAATCGAGACCAATGGCATTCGATCTAATTGATAATATTGCCTCAACAATGTCCTCTTCCTGAAGCCTTACAAATATGAAATTGCTTTCAACAGCTCTTGTTTCATCTTCGTTCAAGAAACTGCTTAGAATTTCCTCGTTTGAAGAATGAGGCTTGGAGGTGAATTTCTTATTGAGAGCATCGCAGACGCAGTCTATGTAGGAAGAGGCTTTGATTGTTTTCCAATATCAATTTCTTGCCGTCTTCTCCAAACGTTCTTACTAGAAACTGAGGTATCGAGTTTTTGTTCATAATAACGCATTTTTGCTGATCTTATCATTGCAACCACTTGATTTCGCAAACTGCGGTAAGCTCGGTGGAAGTATTCGACCCTATAGCGTTTCCACTGACTGTAGGCAGCATCTCTACGTGACATCAAAGCGCAAATGTCACCATTCAACCAAGGGGTGACGTATGTTTTACGAGGCAGGTTTCAAACAAAGAACTGAGGTTACATCCAAAAAAAACTTATCTGCTCTTTAATGTTCGGCATAAGGTGAAGTGAATTCCAGTCTATATTGTTGAAGTCTCGCAGCAAGTGAGACACGTTTAGGTTTTTGAAATCGTGATATTGAAATCTTTGCTTATCAGCTTGACAAATCATATCTAAACAAGTAAAGATTAGATCGTGCTTAGAGAAAGCGGGAGCTTGAAGCTGACTATATAGCAAAACCTTTTCTACATCGCTAGAAAGAAATAAATCAAGCAAGGAATTGGACGAATCGATAAAGTGAGTGGGTAAGAAGCGGTTTATAGAACTAAGATTGAGGGCTTCAAAGAACTTGTCACTTACAATTAATGCCAAGCATTACGTTAAGAACTTATCGTACATCTTTTTATTTGTTCAAGCAGGTCTAGCTCCGTGGTTGTCCACTTTAGAGAAATTTCATTCTACTCAAAAAAATCTTTACTCAAGTTGTAAACACAACCAACCAGGGATTTCACGGCCTTTTTTTTTAGATTAACATATAAAGTATTTTTCATCATATTTCCTAATAAGACACGACATTTCAGATGAGTTAAAAAAAAAAATTCCACTTTTTAAACACTTTATTGATTTAATGTTAGTTTTATCCAAAGCTTTTATCACAATTGCTGCAAAGCAGAACATTACGTAGGTATCGGACACTTTCTTATGTGGACATATATTTCCTATCCCGTGGCTATCCACTGAAGGGATATCTCACAATGTTTTACTTTTTTTTTATTAGAATTCTAGATTCAGCGTTAGTGCCCAGGAATTTACTTTACGACCATTTTCAGATTGACATATAAAGTATTTTTCATCGTGTTTCGTGTTTCCTAACAAAACTACAACATTCCAGCTGAGTTCAAATAACCATCCGCTTTTAAGCACTGGTTTCATGTGAGCTGTTCCCAAAGATTGTTATTCACAATTGGTGCCAAGCATAACTTTACATATGTACGTCTTTATCGAACACGCTCTTATTGTGGACAAAGATCTCCTATCCCGCAGCTGTCCACTCAAGAGAAATTTCACTATGCTTTATATTTCTTTTTATCAAATTTCTAAAAACAACCAATTCAGGGTTAGTTCCTGGGAGTTTATTTAACGGTTTTTTTTTAGTTTTTCATCCAAAGTATTTTGCAACGTATTTTCTAATAAAACAACAATACTCCAGCTTAGTTCAAATATTCATCCGCTTTTCAAACTGTAAGTTGTATTCAAAGATTGTCATGCACAATTGCTGCCAAGCTTAACATTACCTACGTCTTTATCGAACACTCCCTTGTGTGGACATAGTTTTCCTATCCCTTGGCTGTCCACTGAAGAGAGATCTCACAATGTCTTACTTTTTTTATTAGAATTCTAAATACAACCATTTCTGGGTTAGTACCTTTGAGTTTATTTCACGGTCTTCTAAGTTTTTCATGTAAAGCATTTTGCGTCGTGTTTCCTAATAAAACTGAGCTGAGTTCAAACAAACATCCACTTTTAAACACTGGTTTAATGTAAGTTGTATCCATGGATTGTCTTTCACAATTGGTACCTTCTTAGCATAATATTATCAACGTCTTTATCGAACACTCCCTTATGTGGACATAGATTTCCTATCCCGTGGCTGTCCACTGAAGGGAGATCTCACAATGTTTTTACTTTTTTTATTAGAATTCTAAATTCAGCGTTAGTGCTCAGGGTTTTACTTTACGGCCATTTTCAGATTGACGTATAAAGTATTTTACATCGTGTTTCCTAACAAAACTACAACATTCCAGCTGAGTTCAAATAACCATCCGCTTTTAAGCACTGGTTTCATGTGAGCTGTTTTCCAAAGATTGTCACTTACAATTGATGTCAAGCATTACGTTTTAAGATTATGAATAAAAAGAAAACCAAACGCAAGATACCTCAACCTTCGAGTTTTCAAGTAAAATTTCAGATCACGTTCTCATTTTATCAGCAGCAATTCCTTTTATAACTCTGTCTTGTGTAGAGTGTCTTAAAATGTTCTTCTTTTCTCCCTCATCAGAGAGTCTTTATCTTTGCCACCATGTGGGTTTGCGCATTGCACATATATCTCACACCCCCTCACAATAAACCAGCAACACACACATTACGTGCCACCCTCTAGTGTATTAAATTCTCTTCCATAAAAAAAAACATCATCCACCCCCCGACAAAGTTGCCGTGAATCTTCCCGTAAAGGTTCACAAAGGGCCCTCATTTACTAAAGAGAACGCTGCTCGCTCTCTGCATTATTAAAGAATTGCAAAATGTATTGCTGCTCAGGGCGTAGCGGTACCGTAAACCCTGTAATAATGTTAATGGTATAGATATACCTCCAACCTCCACACTATATTACACACGCAGCTTCAGGTTTGACTATTATCCCGCAACAACGAGGGTTAAATGGTCACAGTGCGTACCAAATAATTGAGAAATTTGTATCTCCTAGAAGAGGAATGAAATTGAAAAAAAAAAGAAGTACAATCCATCCCAAGGATTTACCAGAGATGAATTTATTTTTGTCAGATGAACCAACACGAATGAGGAAAAAAAAAGAAGAGATTTGTGAGTTTTATTATGAAAATTGTTGTAATGCCTATTTCCACCCCCTGAGGGATGGTGTCTTAATTATCTTTCACATCAGTCACATTCTACCGTAATAAAATATCAACCAACAGCAATAGCATAAAAAAAAGGATAAAAAGGATGAACAGAATAAATATATCAAATTTAGCCTTCGTCCTCTCACACACATGACGTAGACGGATACGATTACATTCCTTTTATTGTGTTTTTTTTTCTCTCCCAACAAAAAGGCAAAAAAAAAGTTAATCAAAAAAGATGAAAACACATCAGCGTAAGGATAAAAATGTGGCAAAAGTATTAATAAAATGTTTCACTTTACACTTTTCCCTCCTAGGTGCGTAGTTTTCATTTTTATTTTCATTTTTTTATTTTCTTGATTGCATCCATGTTTATGTGGAATTTCATTTCCTGTTTGGTGGGTGAAGTGAAAAGTCGTTTTTATATTTTTTTTCGTATAATGCCATCTCTCTACGGCACAGGAATGATTCTTCGCGGATAGAAATGAGCGCTGCTTATTAATACGAATGACGGCAATTTGAGTGTTTGTGTGATATGAGGATAGAATTATGGAGGTTGAAGATGTGCGTAGAATGTACCCCAATGTGATGTCATGTGTGGTATACTGCGGGTTAGGTTTAAATGTTTAGGAGAAGAATACGACGGAATTGGAAGGATAAGTGCTGTGTTCTAGGACCTTTGAGAGGAGTTTATGTAATGCTTATGGTGGATTTTATTTGAAATAAACGGGGTTGTGTTTGGTGTATGACTTATGCCATTCCACGGCGGATGGTGCGGTTTAAAAGGCGTATCCTGTGAGAGTAATTGTGGTTTATTGTCCCTGAAGCGATGGAAGGCACATAGAGACATATTCTCTATTCTGTAGCTATACAGTAAACCCGGTTCTATCAATTGAAAGCCTTACTGTAGTTTTGATTTGCATTTTGTTCGATCTGGACGTTGAGATCGAAGGATCGGTCGACGGGATCAATCAGGGAGCACATGGCGTAGGTTTACCTACTTGCTCTCCTTTTTCTATCGGAAGTAGAACTCAGTTGATGTGCGTTTTGTTCGATCGATGGGATAACGCAGAGAGCACATTGCGTAGGTGCACGCCCTTCTTTTTCTATCGGAGGTAGCACTTAGACTTAAATACCGTTCCATTTTGATGCTTCTTTTGCGAGGCTGGGGTATGACCCAGGGTGTCCAGGGTCTACCCAAGGAAGCTTCGTAAAACTTGGGCTTCGGCGGTCCAACTTCTCAAAAATGAATACGGAATGGTTGGTTTTGATCCTTACTGGTGTACCGGCGATGGTTCCTCTTGGAAAAGGTCTGCTTTGCTTGAAAGGAAGAGCAATTTATCGGCTGCGGCGGATTGCGTGGGAAATGCCCGCGTTGCATCAAACGGAAGAGCAATGTATCGGCGGCAGTGGACTTCGTAGAAAGTGCATGCGTTCACTTTAGAGGCAAAACACTCTGTCGGCGGCGGCGGACTTCGTATAAAAAGCCTGCGGTTGCGTACTGCAATGGAAACTCCCTTTATGGAGACGCGATGCCTAACTAAGGAAAGATTAATCCCCCGGCTGAAACAAGCCATAACGAATAAGCTCCTACAATTAACGTCGACGCAATGTCAAACGAATGCTATCTAAGGAGAATTAAAACGCCCGGCTGAAACAAGCCACAACGATTGAATTCCCTTCGCGGCAACGCAGTGTCTACAGGTAAGGAGAATCTAAACGCCCTGCTGAAACAAGCCACAACGACTAGACTTCCTTTACGGAGACCAAAAAGTAAGGAGGATTCAAACGCCCGGCTGAAACAAGCCACAACGAGTGAATTCTCTATGCGGAGACTGTCAAAGTCAAAAAGTAAAGCAAATATAAACGCCCGGCTCAACAAGCCACAACGATTAAATTTCTTTGGCGGGGGGAGGAGAAAAAGTATCTGGTAAATTCTTTTTGCCCGGCTGAAACAAGCCAGAACAAGTAGAAACCTTTGTGAAATCTTTTTCTCTATCATGGTGAATAGACCACATCTATTCATTGACTTTTCCACTGAAACCAAATGTGAACTGTGTCAGGTCAGTGACGATTTTGCATATAAAAAATTGGATGGGGATTACCAATCTATTTCCCCATAAGGAAATGCAAAACAAGTGATAAGGTACGGAAAAGTAACAATGTTTGGCCTTTGCGTAGGCATTCACATTGTAATTTTAATTGCGTGCGGGAGATTTTATTAGAAATGAATATTGCACTGTTTTGGTGCGGTTTTGGTAAGGGAAAGAAATTGTGACGCTTCGTCACACCATTGAAGTACCAGATGCTCGAAAGAAAGCCAAGCGCCGCAACCACGATAAGGAGCCAAAGTTAACAGCTTTTGATATGTCTGCTTCAAATGTCAGCAATCTGATTCGAGAAAATGCAGGCCATTCACAGAGGAAGCGCTCCGCGGTGTCGTCGTTTTCTTCAAAAGACTCACAGAGTGTGGTATCCTAACCCGTACACATTTGAATGCTTTTCAAAAAGGAAGTGCCCCATGCCCACGTCAATGAGCTTTCTGCAGTTCGGTCTGATACAAAACTGTTACAATTTTCGTAATAACGTTGGGAAGCATAAGTTTGGGCCATCTGCATCCAATGAAGGCCTTTTATTTACTATAAAAAGAGAAAGCTCATGCTTACCTGGAGCACTCAAACCAAATTGAAGGTCCATTGAAATACCGGCACCGGGGTAGGAGGGTAGGAGCCCTCTCCTTTTATTTTGGTTTGCAGATGGAAATAAGGTGGTTGTTTATTTAAATTCAACCTCAAGGGCAGCGTACAGATGAAATTGGGAAGCTTGAAAAAAAGAAGAATATGCCCATCATCATCTATGATTGTGCTCTTGACAGATCGAATCGTTGATTGGAGCTTTCACTGAAGTCCTTGGCAGACCTACTGACGATTCAGGTCTTATGAGAAAGCTGTCTGAGATTCTTGCCTCGCAAGTTCAGTTCGGCGATCTTGTTTTCAGTTATGTCGTGATGACCTGGAAACCAAACCAAAATTTAGTCTTTCCAATGTATTCAGAGAGGTCTTACATTACTGAATCACTTTCAAAGTAGTTAAATGATTCAGTAGAGCCTTCAGTACAGCCTGGCTGTCGCTACAAACACAAATACTCCTCCCCATCCAGCAACCATTTGGAATTAAGCTTATGGCCATTTGGCGGATGCGTATGTCCTTAATGAGGCGTGCAGTTGTCATGGTAGTATGTCATCGCTTTACAGAAAGACACTATCGTTAGATCCTTCATCGGTTTTAGAACCATCTGTAAGGATCCGATAACAAACCTTTCCTTGTTCCAATCTAGAGTTGATCAGCTCTCATGAACGTACAGAAAGTTGGTTGCGTATTTTCGACTCAGTTTGAGCGTTGGGACCATCGTACCGGATTACATGTCCACTAAACGCAAGTCAATGCGAGTTCCTCAAACGTCCACTGCACTGTCGGAATTGTGCCAGAAGACGACTTGTTTTTAAACGGAAAATAATTACGGGGGTACAGCCCATGATATTGGCGGAGGAGGATTCAGCAGTACGTCGAGAGCTACCCTCGCTTCCCCTTTTTTGGAATTTGGCGAACGAAGAAGTAACAAGTTTTCGTGAGAGGTCGTTCCACCAAACAGCGAACACACAGGAGATGATTGGTCTCATCAGAGGTGTTTAGATCCAATAAGGACCCTTCGGTTACAGACCCATGCCCTGTTAAAGGCTTCCTTACATTTTATTAGAGAACTAACAGTGCCCTTGCAGTTAGCATGTCTGTCTGTTAACCCAGAGGTGGTTCGAATTGATACAATGGCAAAAAATCAATTACCTCTTTGAACAATATGTTCCATTTAAATCTTTTACCCCTCCTAATAAAAGTGGCGAATGAATGACTTCTAGGATCCAAAATCTTCTTAAACAAAGGGACAGCGCTTATAAGAGATGAAAAAGATTTAAAATTCCAAAGTTTTTTGATGCTTACAAATCTGCAAGGAATAGTACTAAACGTGAAATTAGAAATTCAAAAATCCGGTTTCTCAATTCTAGGTTCAGCTGAACTACAAATCTTTCAAAAACTTGGAAAAATATTAAGGCATTAGGGGCCTCCAAAAGAAATACTGTTAATAGAGACGTCTGCGAGACGAGCCTCGATGATTTAAACAGAGATTTTGCTTCCAATTCGAATACCTCACATGAAGGCGACAATTTTCATGAAACATTATATGCTGTAGAGGAATCGCTAATTCCAACAATTTCTAGGAGTCTTGGCTTTCAAAGAGTTTCTGAGCTCGAAGTTCTTAATGCAGTAACTTTAATTAAGTCAAATGCTATCGGACTAGATAGAATGCAGCCAAAGTTTTTCAAAACTATTATTCATGCGGTGCTCTCCGAAATTACATATATTTTTAACAACATTTTAACTTACTCCACATATCCGTCTTCCTGGAAGATCTCCAATATTATTCCTGTCCTTAAAAATACTGCCTCTAGCAATCAATCCTATCGACCTCTATCGATTCTGCCTTTTCTCTCGAAGGTTTTTGAGAATCTTTTGAGCAAGCAGGTTCACTCTTTTCTCAATGAGTTTAACCTTTTATCACCTGAGCAATCTGGTTTTAGACTAAACCACAGTTGTACTACTACTACTAATTGAAAATCTAGTTCGCTTTCGTTTCCACAGCATTAAAACTTATGGAAAGTTACTTGACAGGTCGCTCACAAGCTGTCTAATGCAACCAAAAATCCTCAAGTTTTCTTCAAACGAAAGCTGGTGTCCCACTAGAATCCATCTTAGGTCCACTTTGTTTACGTTATTGTGCTTCTTCCATTAGCCGTTCGGAACCGGCAGAAAATTGTAGGTCCCTTCCATTCCCTCACAAAGGCAATGGCTGTGAAAAATGCGCTAGACCCTGGGGCTCCTCGCTCTGTTACACAACTCTTTCTATTTACTTTTTTTCATTGAAATGTTCTCGTCGGCTTGAGCAGTGGTGACGGTCGTTGGCCACATAATGGTGTTTGGGAGGAAGATTAGTTCGATGATAGCTCCGATCCTGGAAGCTGTTGTAGGTCTGTGTTGTTGGATGGGTCTCTTGGTGGCTTCAACCTCTGTTCTGCTGCGATCCTCTTCCTGCATCGACTTAAAATTCTCCGAAGCGGTCTTTTGGTGGCTTCAACCTCTGTTCTGCTGCGATCCTCTTCCTGCATCGACTTAAAAGTCTCCGAAGCGGTCTCTTGGTAGCTTCAGCCTCCGTTGTGCTGCGATCCTCCTCCTGCATCGACTTAAAAGTTTCCGAAGCGGTCTCTTGGTGGCTTCAACCTCTGTTCTGCTGCGTTCCTCTTCCTGCATCGAAATAAAAGTCTGCAAAGCGGTCTCTTGGTGGCCTCAACCTCTGTTCTGCTGCGATAATCTTCCTGCATCGATTTTAAAGTCTCCGAAGCGGTCTCTTGGTGGCTTCAACCTCTGTTGTGCTGCGTTCCTCTTCCTGCATCGACTTTAAAGTCTCCGAAGCAGTCTCTTGGTAGCTTCGACCTCTGTTCTGCTGCGTTCCTTTTCCTGCATCGACTGAAAAGTCTCCGAAGCGGTCTCTTGGTGGCTTCAACCTCTGATCTGCTGCGATCCTCTTCCTGCATCGACTTAAAAGTCTCCGAAGCGGTCTCTTGGTGGCTTCAACCTCTGTTGTGCTGCGATCCTCTTCCTACATCGACTTAAAAGTCTCCGAATCGGTCTCTTGGTGGCTTCAACCTCTGTTCTGCTGCGATCCTCTTCTTTCATCGACTTAAAAGTCTCCAAAGCGGTCTCTTGGTGGCCTCAACCTCTGTTCTGCTGCGATAATCTTCCTGCATCGATTTTAAAGTCTCCGAAGCGGTTTCTTGGCGGCTTCAACCTCTGTTCTGCTGTGATCCTCCTCCTGCATCGACTTAAAAGTCTCCGAAGCGGTCTCTTGGTGGCTTCAACCTCTGTTGTGCTGCGTTCCTCTTCCTGCATCGACTTTAAAGTCTCCGAAGCAGTCTCTTGGTAGCTTCGACCTCTGTTCTGCTGCGTTCCTCTTCCTGCATCGACGTAAAAGTCTCCGAAGCGGTTTCTTGGCGGCTTCAACCTCTGTTCTGCTGTGATCCTCCTCCTGCATTGACTTAAAAGTGTCCGAAGCGGTTTTTTGGTGGCTTCAACCTCTGTTCTGCTGCGATCCTCTTCCTGGATTGACTTAAAAGTGTCTTAAGCCGTCTTCTAACGATATTCGGAATTCTGGATTCATCACGAATAGCACCTGATGGAGATATCGGTCGTCGGGTGCTCCATGCTTGAAGTTCGTCACACTTCTTCTTGACTTCATTCATAGAACTTCTGTATTCCCTTTCGAGACGAGTCTTCCTCTTTAATGTGAGTGGCAATTTTTAATGCTTCAAAATATAATTTTTTCTTGCTTCACTGTGCTTTAAATTCATCATGCCACCCCCATGCTTTTCCGGCTTGTTGCTGGTGTTCCTCGGAAATCCTTGTTGTTTGTTTGCTGTTACGTGACTTTGTACAGTTTTTTTTCCGGACTGATGAAATATGCCCATATTTGACTTCATTCCACGGAAAAATGGCGCAGGGACATAAGTCCCCGGGACATAAGTCCCAAATTTTATTTTTGGGACTTATGTCCCATCTAAGTGAGACATAAGTCCCAATTTCGATTTGGGAGTTATGTCTCACTTAGAAGGGACATAAGTCCCAAAAATAAAAGTTGGGACTTTTGTCCCACCGAATATACTTTTTACAAGCTGTAACGTTTTTTTAAGAAGCTCTTCTGAAAAATTGTCTGTGTCTTTGTCAAATTCTTGAAGCTTCTTTTTTCAAAAAGCAAACTTACTACTCATTAGAAAGTAGAGATATGGTTATCCGGAATAAGGAGGTGTTATTTTACTTTAAGAATTTAGTAAACATTTTTTAGTTTAAAAAAGAAACTCAAAAAATTTTGAATTCCGTTTCGAAGGCTCTGTTCGAAATATGATTTAAGGGCAGTGGGCGATGGAAAATGTTTACTTCAATTATAGCTGAGGTATTTGCACATTTATAGTTCCTCCGACTTTTTATGCATTCAAAATTAAGAGATATGGTTTTCCGGAATTAGGGGATAATATTTTACTTGTAGAAATTAGCAAATTTTTTTTTAATTTAAAAAAGAAACTTAAGAAATTTGAATTTTTGAGTATTTGAGAAAATAAAATTAAAAAATCGCGGCGATTTTTTAATTTTATTTTCTCAAATACTCAAAAATTCAAATTTCTTAAGTTTCTTTTTTAAATTAAAAAAAAATTTGCTAATTTCTACAAGTAAAATATTATCCCCTAATTCCGGAAAACCATATCTCTTAATTTTGAATGCATAAAAAGTCGGAGGAACTATAAATGTGCAAATACCTCAGCTATAATTGAAGTAAACATTTTCCATCGCCCGCTGGATGGAATATAATATTTCGAACAGAGCCTTCGAATCAGTATTGAAAGAGTAGATAACGATTCTGAGACTATTTATAGGTTATTGGTTCCATAACTTAAAATCATTTGAGAGAAAGATATCAAGGACCAACAACTTTATGGCAAGCAAAAATTGTTTGGTTGCCTAGTAGAAATGTACGACGATTTACTAAGCTCTACTCCTGAAAAGTTGGGACTTATGTCCCATCTTCAACGGAAAAAAGTTGGCACTTATGTCCCGATGGCGTGGGACATAACTCCCAAATCGAATTTGGGACTTATGTCTCACTTAGATGGGACATAACTCCCAAAAATAAAAGTTGGGACTTATGTCCCGGGGACTTATGTCCCTGCGCCGGAAAAATACTAAAATTGTAGGTAGTTACTTTAATAAAGCATTCCAATTCCCTTTGATTTGCCTACTGGACAACTCAGCTCGAAAAATAAATAGACTAAAGGCTGTCCACTGGTCCATACTTCCATTAAAACCTCCTCTACTTTGTTTTTATGTCAGCTGCAGCGAAGGTTCCTTTGTCAAAATATTTCGAACAAAATATTTGTTTTGATTGGTTTTAATATTTTATAAAATGAAAAATGGTAAAACAAATTAACCAAATACGGAGTTGACTGTGCAAACCTACGTTACCAGCCTTCACATCCTTTCAATATTGTTTTTGTAGGTATATTTTTCCACATATCTGAATCCTTTTGATATTCACTATTCTCGTTCCCTTTTAACGTTAACTGTATCCACAGAAAAAAATGGAGGAGGTATCCAATTAATAGCTCTGTCTGGCTGTCTGTCTCAATGTGTTGGTGGGTGTCCACTTCATATCGTACTCGACTATGTACACACTTTTTTGTGTGTGACTTTCCTTTTGTTTTTCGAACGTTTTCAAAAACTACCGCCAGCTGTTGTCAGTACCTACGAACTTCACCACACACCAACTCTCATTTCATTTGAAGGCCGGAACGGCAAACAAGGAAAATCACTTTGTTTTTACAGCCGCTTCCGACTCGATATTCTTTTTATTGTCAAAAAAAAAAAAAGAGAAACAAAGTCGCACAAAAATAGTTTCCAACAAAATGAAATATGAAATGTCTTTTTTTTCACTGAAATTTTTATGCAAATTGAAATATTGACGCTTTGCTAAAAAAAAAGTTATTGAAATTTTCTTCGTCCTTTTTTTTGGTTTTTTTTTTCAATCAAAATAAAGTGCCCGCCGCCATTGGATTCGATGAAATACATTTTTTTGGCTGTGTTTTAATCCTTTTTTTGATTTTGTTTTTCTTTTCATATTTTTTAAAAGCCATCACAACCGAATTAACAGCATCATGGAGCTTTTTCAAGTCTTAAATCAAATGAGTGCATTAAAGCTGTCTGTCCAATGGGCTGTCGAGGTATTAGTGGTCGGATGAAGTGGTCCTTTATTTATTTATTTTGTTTTTAAATGGTCTGAAAACTCGAATATCTTTTTACAAGAGATTCTTTTATGCAGATTTATATATTTTGTCGAAACTTTATTCATGGCACTGAAATGCGTGGGTATGCGGGAAATCGCCTTTTTTTTTTCTTTGTTGAGAAAATCGTAAGTGGTTAATGCGGATTAAGAGTTTGTTGCTTCAATCGGAAAAGCCATTGGGAGTTGTATGAAATTCGAACAGAAATAAAATCAAATTTAAATCAAGGGCTTGGGATTTATTCATCTGTGGCTTAAACTCATTTAAAATGTATTAATCTGTCAACTGTTGTTGAAGAGTCAGCCGAAAAGTCACTTAAGGGACCACTTTCTGTAGCTTCTTGAATGAGTTACGCTACATTGGACGAGATGTTAGTGAATATGCTAATTATGGGCATATACTCGTTTTTTTTTTATCGTCTTTGGGTGCGGCAACGTTCTTAGTGACAGATTAGCGGCAAGATTAGGAAAACATTGCAAACTAAGCCACATCACGCTGCTTTCAAATTTGTTTCAATTTTGCCGCTCAGTAGGTGGCCGGGCTGTTATGGTCCGAACTAAGCATTGGAATTATGTGAAATGTGCTTCCACCTTAAATTGAACATGGAACACTTCGCATAAGCAAGCCAAAGGCAGACATAAATAAATAAATAAATAAATAAATAAATAAATAAATAAATAAATAGGGTGGCGCAACAGAGCAAGCAGCCCCAAGGCCTAGCACATTTCTCACAACCGTAGCGTTTGAGGGAATGGAGTGCATCTAGAATTTTCTCCGGGTCCCGAACGGCTTATTGAGAAATTAGAAATCTCGTGGCCTTGACAGAGGCAGAGATAAGCATTCAAAATTGTAATGTACATCCAAAATCCAATGAACATTTCCCCAACAGGAGTTGTTTGTAAGCCAGTGGTGTGGGCATGATTGACTACTGCACCATAAAGAGACAGTGTGTAAATTTTTCTTTGCTAAGTATCAAAATTCACTTGTATTACAAGTACTTTAGTTTTTTTTCACAGGTTTTTGGCAGTAAGCCAAAAACTTTTGGGACCTATAATACAAAGCTGCAAGTCTACAAATTAGATGAGTAAGCGAACTTGTAGCTTTGTGTTCCACAATTTCTTACACTCGTATTAATTCGTTTGTATAACAAGTACTTGTAGTTTTGCGTACCAGGCCCAGGCGGTAACCCAAAACCATCTTGGCCCTGTAACACAAAGCTGCAAGTCTACAAATCAAGAGCCACTTATCGTACAAATGACCATTAAATTGCAGAAGAGCAAGCAAACTGGTGTCTAACTTGTGTTTCAAGTACTTGTAGTTTTGTGTAGCAAGCACCAAGCGGTAACCTTAAACATTCTAAGCCCTGTGTTGCGGTAAAACTTACCACAACAAGTTCTAACTGCCGTTCTTCTCCCGCTAATACACTTTTTTCAGAGCTTCTCGAAAGTAGTAGAAGAGTTCAGTTCAAACCTGGTCCATCAGCCGGAGACCTGTTCTTCTAGAACTTTCGAAAAGCCAATTTCAGGTTATTTGGTGCCAAGGTTTGGAGACGATACAAATAGCAACACTTTTCTTGTGTAATGGTAGGTCCACAAAAGTTCGTACGGCAGGTGGCCTACGAAAGAAAATCGAGTAAGGATGAATGGCGTGAAGATCAAGACCTAAGTCCAACAATTTGTGAACTATATTCACACCAACCTAAATTTTCTATTAAATTCCAATTAAAATTAAGTTCAGTATCGTCTATATCAAGGAAGAATCACTCGAAGACGTGTTTCCGTTTTTATCCCACTTATTTCTTTTCTTACTATCTGGACGAAGGTCTACGGATAGTATCTGTCAAGCTTCAAACCTAGCATCTTTTGTTCTTCGTTCTCCGTGAAAATACCTTCTCTGTATTTTAGTTTGGGCCGGTTTGGGCTGGGGACTTTGCGCGAGTTGAATAATTTTTCGGAGTAAGTCTTACTGAAAGGGGTTGAACTCGTCCACGAGGCTACTGGTGATCGTATCACCTGAATGCAAAGGACCGCGGGTAGTTGATTCTTTACATCTCACTCGCACATCTTAGCCTAATGGCGGAATGCTGCAGAACAAGTGAGACCGAACAACACCACGCTTAAGGTCTGACGAGGATGGCTGCATGGCCGATGCCGGATGGACGAGAAAATCCCGCCTAACTTGATGGTCTCTTGACTTTTAGCTGTGAAAGTGTGAAGATTTAGAGGAGAAAGCGTCCAAAGGATTGTTGCCTTTTTTTTGTCTGAGATACGAAAATTTGCGTTTTTTGGCGATATTTAGTGAAGCCTTATTTGCGGCAAAATTCCGATTGGGAATTTATTGGTGGAAAATTGAAGAGTGCTGATAGGGGTTTTTCTCAAGGAATGCAGGAGGAGTGGTATAATAGAAGAGCTAAGTATTTCTTTTTTTTTTTTTGTCTTAAATCTTACGTATCGAAAAATTCTTCTTTTCCAAGGGTTTTTCGAACGAATTAAGAGTCGCCTTCTTTGCGGCAAAACTTAGATCCGCTAGGCCTTCGTTGACATACCGTTTTCTTTCCCGAGATTGCGGGACTCGCGAGCGCTTTTCTTTACTTCTATCATTACTTTTCTTTTCTCTTCGTGATTCTATCTTGTGTTCAACGAAACACTAATCTGTTTTTTTTTTTTTTTTTTTTTTAACTTTCTTAATTTTCTTAACTTTCGAAAACAACTCTGTACCTTTTCTTTTATCGAAAAGATTCTGGGTTTTAATCCAGTTTTCGGCCACGGTTTCCCAGACACCCTAAAAAAATATAATAAAAATCTATAATTTTCCTTCTGAAATTTAGTATTGTTTTATTACAGTTCTATGCTATAGTTTCTCCTTTCGCCTTTAACTATTATTTCAGCTTTGGTTAAGGCAAACCACCATCTTAAAAGGTTTTCTGGAGCCCATATTAAAAGTGAGTTAGTACGCCCAGGTACTCTCATTAGTTGTGATTTAATGTTATACGCGATATCATTTTATAATGATATCACCATTGCTCAGGAGTTCAGCAGATTAAGAAAGGAGTTCCAAATGCAATCTGCGGCTGCATATAGAAACTATATTAGCTCCATAAAAAATGATTTGCTGCAGAATCCTTCTTCTTTTTGGAAATTTGTCAAAAATAAAAAAAAAGTTTCGGAATTTCCATCTTACATGAATTTGGATCAAAAATCTTCAAATAATAGGTAGAAATCTGTGATATGTTTGCAGAAATGTTTAAAAGTATTTACAAATGTGATAATGGTTTGACTGCAAAGCATGAAATTAGTTCTGGCATCAACATAATAAATGATTTACCATGTATTGAGGAAAGTGGTGTTCTAAAGGCCATTGGGAACCTAATCAGCTCATTTTCATCTGGACCGGATCCCGTCCTGCATATTAATAAACTGCTGTCAGTACGTGGTTCCTGCTTTATGTTATTTATTTAACTTATCCCTATCGTCTTCTGTTTTCCCACGAGCGTGGAAGTCTTCATTTATTACACCATTGTTCAAATCAGGAAGCCGATGCAACATGCGTGACTATAGAGGAATTGCAAAAATCAGCGTTATTCCTAAGATGATGGAATCCATAATAATCGAAGAGTTGATTCACAGAACAAAATCACACATATCCGATCGACAACATGGATTCGTCAAGGGCAAGTCTACAATTACAAATCTTTTGGAAATTTCATCTTGCATCACAAAAGGATTTATGAATGGACTTCACTGATTTTTCGAAAGCTTTTGACCAACTTAACCACAAGCTGCTAGTTAAAAAACTTTCAAATTTCGGTTGGTCTCCAAAACTTGTTCAGTGGATTGAAAGTTACTTATCATCTCGCACTCAATATGTTAAGTTCAAATCTCAAGTTTCCTGCGCAATAGAAGTTAAATCCGGGGTTCCACAAGGAAGCCACCTGGGTCCACTATTATTTGTGATATTTATTAATGATCTACCCTCTGTGATAAGATACTGTGATATACATCTATATGCTGACGATGCGAAAATCTCGTTTTCATACAAAAATAATGCTGATCACATTCAACTGCAATCTGATATCGATCATTTACTTCAAAGGTGCAATAACAACAGTCTCACACTGAACTCTAAGAAATGCAAAGTAATGACATTTGCTAGAATAAAGAATACTTTCATAAATGATTACTTTATAAGTAATTCGAAGCTGGAAAGAGTAAATTATTTTGTTGATTTGGGAGTTATATTTGATCCGAAACTTGACTTCAGAATACATATCGATTCGATAACTGCAAAAGCTTCTATTCGGCTGGGAATGATTAAACGTTGGTCTAAAGAGTTCAGTGACCCATATGTCACAAAAAGCTTATTCATTGGGCTGGTTCGTTCGGTCTTGGAATATGGATGCCAAGTGTGGTGCCCGTATTATGCTTGTGACATTGCTCGAATTGAATCCGTTCAAAAACAGTTTCTCATATTTGCTCTGCGTCATCTTAACTGGGATAATCGTCTTCATCTTCCTCCATATCGCTCGAGACTTATGCTGATTGGTCTTAATGCCCTTGAGGACAGGAAGTCATCACTTAACGCCATCTTTATATTCAAACTTTTGAAGAGTGAAATAAGTTCACCTCATCTGCTTTCGTTACTAAAAATAAATGTGCCATTTCGGCAAAGTCGAAATTTTAAGATTTTGCGAACTAATGAATCAACATTAAATTATTTGAATAGTGAACCTTTTTCTCAATTATGTAAACAATTTAATACTTATACTTCTTTTGTGGACTTTAATCTCAGTTCTTATTAATTCAAAAGGGAATAATAGAATTACTTTATAATCGCCTTAGGCATTAATTATAATCTTTTAATTATTATTATGCAAAATAACTGTGAACAATTGTGTATCTGTAGTTATAGTTAAATAAATAAATAAATAAATAAATAAATAAAATAATTATTTGATACTAAATCATAATAATATCAAATCGAACCCACCCATCAGACTGAGCTACGGGAGACAGCACTGAAGTGTTGTTTCGTTTTCTAGACAAGTTGCGCGCTCGTCAGGAATCGGGATTGTTGATATCCCTAATTAATTTTTCGCGAATACTCGTATCGTAAATTAAATATAGTTTCTTTGTATCGTGTAGGGTCGTAATTTTGCTCGCGGTATTGGAATTGATTTCCAACGTTTTAATCAATATATTCTCTTTTTGTATAGATTCGGTTCGAGTTAATATTCTGTAACACCTGTAACACAAACCTACAAGTCTACAAGTCAAGAGCCGCTTGTAAGATTGTCACCATTACACTTGTAGAAGTGCAAGCAAACTAGTAGCCTTATGTATCAATAATTTCTTACACTTGTCACAATTCACTTGTTTTACAAATCCTTGTAGCTGTGTGTTATAGGCCCCTGCTGAGGTACTTCCAATTGCTAAACTTTAACTTGTCACTGTTCTTCGAAGATAAAATCACATCCGAGCAGTAACCTTTCCAACTTTATTTAACTTTCGAATGCCGTCCTTTTAATTGAGTGTAACAAAGTTTATGGCAAATCAAGTTCTCTTCCTGTAAAACTTAAAACAACTCGAATAAAAGTGACATTTGCCTTTATCAGGATAGAAACATAGTTCCATATTTACCCAAAGTAATCAGTAAATTTCGAAACACCACTCAAGAATATCAAAAACTTACCTAAAATGATTTGTCAGATTTTGTGTGACGACCAAGACAGAAGAGTTTGCATAAGAACTCCATTCCATATCGATCCTCACATGTAAAAGGACACCTTTTAGTTGGTTTATCTTATACGACACCAAACACCAGACGATTGATTTGAGAGAGTCCCCACAAAACTCAAATAACATAAAATAAAATAGTCCTTCCCTGAGGAGATTACCATGCTCCATGCCTAGGAATGTCCACAAAGAGTTACTAGAGACTAAACCTTTCAATCTAAGATACAATAGAAGTTTTATACGCTCAACAAAGTTGTGAAGAGCTTTATTTTTAAAGTTGTCGATCTTCCCATTTGAAACCTAAGGTTAATTATGTGTTTTAGAAAGAGTGCCGATGCAAAGGGAATTAAGGATACTCAACTCATCACCTCTTCCTTGTAGTGTTTTTTACTCTCTCTCTTTGTCAATGTCGATGGACGAACAGCTTCATATCCCTACAAAATATTCAGTAAAACAGGAAGACGTCAGGATATCAGTGCGAGAACTGCATGACCCTTTTGTGTGTAGGATATTTTCACATACTAGGTCCTAGTTACGTTAGAAACAAACTAAACTATTGCATCGTTTCTGTCGACACGTCGACGTCATCCTTATCATCACAATTGTCTATCGTTCCCTGTTCAGTGTTCATTCGTTCTTTGTATGTGTCTCTCGAATTGGAACTAAGTCCTTCGCTGTTCAAGAATTACATGGGGATTTTCACTTTAGATGGCTTTGCTTGCAAGGTGCCATCACACAACACTCAAAAGGACATCTCTATCTCTATACAAACCATGCATGTTAAATGTTTAATCTCCCGTTTGAGTCTTGCTTTGCGTGTGTATATTTTCTAAACAAATTTTAATAAAAATACATGACACAGGACTCTGTGAATGTGTGCATCTGTTGGTTTGTTTTCTTTTCGCCAGAGATTGATGAATCCACCGGACATAATCCATTTTGTAAAATGGAAACATTTTAATAATATCATTTATCCTCTGTGTGTGTGTGTGTGGGTGGTTAGGCGATTTGGCCCAACACCTTGTGCAAACAGCAGCTGGAAGCAATTTGCTTGTTTTCCCATATCAAAGGGATAACCTCTTTATACCAAACCAAATACACCCTCTGCTGCCGCATACAGTGTTCTTCTTCTTCTTCTTCTGTGTGTTTGTGTATATGCTCTGACCTGATATTTGAAGCAGCGATGGTTGAAAATATATCTTTGCATGGGCAGAAGGCCAATTTTTACAAAATTGCTGAAATCCGGAAATTGATAAATGTCCTTGAAATGTACAATCCAAAAAAGGAACAGAAAAAATAAAATGTGTAGAATGTGTGCGGGGCTGTGAAATAAGATGAAGCAGCAGCATCAGCAGCAGCTATTTCTTTGGCATATGAGTTATCGTATATCGGGATGTCTGCATAATACTCTTCGATGTTCTTTGCTCCTTCGCATACCTATATGCTCCTGCTCCATGGTCATGACAAGGGTGGTGTGGTGATTGGGTGGGATAGATGGAGTTGTGGTATATGCATACCAAATGGAGTGAGAAATTTATTGACACTAATGTCCTTCCGGGAAAATGATTTTTTGAAAAATTATGGTTTTGATGTCGTTTACATGTTATGACAACATACTGATGTTGTTAGGGTGTCCTAACCAGGCAAACTGCTTTATGCAATACTTGAAAGTTTATGGTTGTTTTTTTTGTGCTTCCCTTTTTTTTTACGATCTTATGAAAGAGGGATGGAGAAACTTTTAAGGATATTATTGTACTTAAATTGAGCAATTTGTTCGTTATAGGAGTTTGAATGTTGTTAGAACATGTGAATGTAAGGGAAACAGAGGCCAGAAGTTTTGTTGGGTTTAAATATTTGCGCTCAATTTTTTTGGACTCTAGTTGTGGTTCAAGAACCAAGTTGTTTTGTGGACTATTTCTATAGAAAACTTTGATGTTTGTGCTTCCGCGTAAGACTTAACATGCCACACATGTTTTAAAAGCTCATTTTATATATGAAAGTGTTCAGACTCTTATCATCTGTCTTACTTGACTGAAAACCTTAAATTTTAAACATACCTTTAAACGAGACTTTGATCTATTACTGCAATGGTGTGTTTCATAGCTAAATATGTATGCAACATCTACATGGTGATGTATGTGCCTGGCAAAGGTTGAGTAAGGTTCTAAAGAGTTCAGATTTAAACTTAATGGAACTATGCATTTGTCTTGCCAAACAATAAACAAGAACTTTTGAACCAACCCAAAAATGCAACTACGATCTCGTGATCTATATGCAACATTTATATGGTGAAATGTGACCAGGATAAAAATTGAGTGGGGACATAAAGAGTTCTGATCAAACCCTGCCGCATCTAAGCATTTGTCTTATCTGACAAGAAACTAGAACTTCTCAATTAGTCTAAAACCAGATTAAGATTCGAATACTGCAATGACGCGATATGGAAGTCAATGCTGTACATGCAACACCCATGAATGAATGAATGAATGAAAATTGGGGTTTTGTATTGTACCTCGACCTGTTTAGATCTATTGTACCCCCTACTTCTTAAGTGGTATTCCTTAATTAAAGTACTTCATCCAGATTAGTTCCTTTGATGAAACTTAGTATCTGGGTTACGCTTAGGAGTTTTAGCTCCCTATCCTCTACATAGTAGGATCCTAGGTACTTCTTTCTTTGGTGTATTAGAGCTTCGCAGTCACCTAGGAGGTGGTCAGGAGACTCTTCCTGTTCGTTGCAATATCTGCATTGGTCGTCGCTCTCTATGCCTAGTACTTTTAGATGTTTTCTTAGCCTGCCTAGCCTAGTGTCCGGTTAAAAACCCGGCTAGCATTCTTACATTGTTTCTATTAAGTTTTATTACGTCTTTGTAACGTTTTTTGTTGAAAGTGCCAAGTAGAAGTTTGGCTTGGCGCATCTTGGGGAGGTCATTCCAGTGTTTAGCTCTGTTGTCTTCCTCCAACTTTTTGATTTCATTCTTAATGTGGCTTTCTGTTATTCCACAAAAAGGTTCCGGTCCAGTGAGTGGTAATCTGGCTCCTGTCTTTGCCAGTTCGTCTGCCTGTTCATTGCCTATGATTCCTACATGTCCTGGTACCCAGTAGATTGTAACCTTCTTATTACTGCCCAGTTTGTTCAATTTGTCAATGCATTCGCTGACAAGTTTTGAGGAGATTGTGTAGGATCGTAGGGCCTTAATTGCAGCTTGACTGTCCGTCATTATTGCAATATATTTGTTATTATATTTCCTGTCAATGTTTACTTCCGCATAGACTTCTGCTTGGAATATGCTTGACATTCTTCCCATAGGTACTGAAATTTTTGCTCTTGGCCCAAAAATTCCTGCTCCAGTTCCCTCAGTTGTTCTTGAGCCATCTGTATACCATTTTATTGCATGGGTCTTCATTGAGTACGTCTCTTTCTCACCTTGAGATGCCTTTTTGTTACTTAGCTCAACGCTGAAGAGTTTATCGAATTTGAATTCCTTGGTCTTGCTATCCCGAGGAAAGTCAATGAGTGCTTACTCTTTCGATATTATGCTCTTTTCGCTAGATTTCAGGACACACTCAGTCTCTTTGGCAAATCTAGCTATCGTTGCATTTGAGATGCTTCTTATTACCAGGTGCAAAGGTGTAAGATTTAGCAATACTTCTAAAGCCGCAGTTGGACAGCTTCTCATTGCTCCTGATATGCATATGCACGCAAGTCTTTGTACTTTTTCTAATGCTTTTCTAGTGGTCACCTGGTCCGTTCTCTTGTTCCAGACTACCGCTCCATAGGTAAGGATAGGTCTTACCATCATTAGGTACATCCACCGAATAATGCTCGGTTTACAACCCCATGATCTTCCTGCTATACTTTTGCATATCATT
Source organism: Melanostoma mellinum (assembly GCA_914767635.1). Taxonomy (NCBI): domain Eukaryota; kingdom Metazoa; phylum Arthropoda; class Insecta; order Diptera; family Syrphidae; genus Melanostoma; species Melanostoma mellinum. The sequence continues at coordinate 184,437,845 of OU612060.1, forward strand.
AAGGTTTTCTTAGCTTTTTCAGTAGCTGCTTCAACTTGTTTTTTCCACAGGAGTTTACTATCTAGAATCACGCCTAGATACTTGACCTCTGTTGTGGGTGCTATGGTTACTCCATCCAGTGTAATGTCTTCATGAGTGGTAGGAGTCTTCTTCTGGTGAATAGTATAATTGTAGTTTTTGTGGGGTTGATGTTCAGTCCTACAGATGTACATCATTTTTTCGTGATTGCCAGACCCCTCTGTATTATATCGCATAGGGTTTCTTCATATTTCCCACAGGCTAATAATGTGATGTCATCAGCATAGCCAACGCATCTTATGCTCTGCGTGGTTAGTTTTTCTAATAGTTCATCAACTACTAGACTCCAAAGTAGAGGTGACAAGACCACTCCTTGTGGGCAGCCTCTCGTAGTGATGATTCTCTGAATCGTTTGGCTAGAGTGTGTTTCTGCCGTTCTTGTACTAAGCATTGCACTAACCCACTTTATTATTGTAATCGGAGTGTCCTTCCTCTGAAGTGCTTTGTTAACCGCCTCGTGTGAGGTATTATCAAAGGCACCCTCAAGAAACAGCCGGTCGCTGTTTCTTTTAAGTCGATTACTTTTTGGATAGTGGTTGAGAGATGGTATAGGGCAGTTTCTGTAGATCTACCTGCTCTGTATGCATGCTGTCTAGTGTTTAGTGGATTGCACACTAGAATTTCTGATCTTAAGAAGTTATCGATCACCTTCTCCATGGTTTTCAGTACAAAAGATGTTAAGCTTATTGGCCTGAAAGATTTACGATTAGTTGTGTCTTTCTTACCTATTTTTGGTATAAAGGTATAAAATGCAACACCCATATGGTGACATATGAGTAGGGTTCCAAGGTGAAAAAATTCTTTAAATCAAAGAGAAGAATGAAATAGAAATAAACTATAAAAGACGGCCATTATATGATCCATCACTACATATGCGGCAACCATTTGGTGGCTTCCATCGCTATATATGCAACACTTGTATGGTGACATGTGAGCAGAGTAAAGTTCTACGAAGAAAAACTTCTATGACCTAAAGAGAAACATAAAATGAAATAAAAATGATATGAAATTAAAATGAATAAATGATTATCGCAAAATGCAGCCACCTTATGATCCGATACTTCATATGGCGCTCCTATATGACAACATGTGAGCAGGAAATATTTTGAGTGGGGTTCTTCAGTGAAAATCTTCTACAATTTAAAGAGCAGCATAAAATAGGGATTAAAGCACAAAGTGGTATTATCGTCAAAAGCGGTCATTGTATGATACATCTGTACATATGAGGCACCCATATGGTGACTTCCATCACTATATATGTAACACATATGTGGTGACGAATGACCAGTGCCCAGATTGAGTGTGGTTCTAAGATAGAGAACTTCTAAGATCTAAAAAAAAAACTTAAATTGTTAACATATTGCAAATAAAATCAAATGATCCGTCAGTACACATGTGGCATCCATATGGTGGTATGTAGGCCGAGCAGAGGTTAGCGCAATCTCTCAAGTGAAGATCTTGCAATTTTGACTAAAATAGGTAGTACAATGCCATGATATGATCCTTAACTACATATGCGGCACCCATATCGTGATATGTGGATATGTGGAAGCGATATGGTTATATGCGGGTAGAGTTGAGGTTTGCGGCGTACGAGCTGGGTATAAGGCTATAAACGCAACGTCTTTATTTTTAAATTGAAATCAATGAGAAGTGAAGTTGGTGGTTTAGATATGGTTGTGCTTGTTGCTGGATGAGGAATGAGAACTGAGCATAATACGATCGCTTTAACGTTGGATAGAAGCCAAAGCAAATATTTGATTTTCAGGATATGGGGACGCTGTTAAAAACAAAATGATTGAGCTAATTACGAATACTTCAGGTAAGATCTCACCATTAAACTCCTTTAAAATGTATGCACACGCAGCACTTATATGGTGACGCAGAACGAGTCTATGCATATGCAACAATCATATGGTGACATAAACCGAACTGTTATGAATTGAAAGCTTCCAAGACCAGTCGGTGTCTTCGAAACTAAAAGGTGTTTTTTTAGAGGTATAGAACTTCGAATTGAAGTAAACACACCATATTGAAAGGATGTTTTTATGCTTATTATGTTTTAATATAATTTTGGACATGCGGCTGGTTCGAATAAAGCCAACTCTAGAGGTGCAATTGTCAACCATTTTTTCGAGCATTTTAGTCCATATGTCGGCAATTATTTCACAAATGTTGCCTTCCAAGCCGCCTGCTGCTGTTTTGTTGTCGTAGACGAGCGAATTCGCATATCACCAAACAAAATAATCCAATGGTGTCAAATTACACGATCTTCGTGGCCAATTGACAGGTCCATTCTGTGAAATTATGCGCTCATGAATGAATAATGAATGTCTTTTTGCACCCACAGTGTAACAGTTTCTCAATCGAGTCATTTAAAGCAAAAAATGAAAAAAAAAAAAAACAAACCGTGTTGGTTCCTTTGAAACGAAATCACTGAGTCATTTCTGAAGAGACACGTTTCATAATGGTCACTCTTAAATGAGTTCATTGCAGTTGTTTGAGCAAAAAATCTTGTGGAGTTGTCAGAATTCGTGCGGACTTTGAGCTGTTGCTAACTTTTTTCATTGAAACACAAAAAAATAATGAAATTCATTTCCTCGTGAACGCACAATGCTGCAGAGCCTAGTCTGAGTACCCTGTGATGCCTTTTAATCAGATTCTCAAAGGTTTGTCTATTTTTTCTGCCATTGCTCATACACAAGTTTAAAGAATCTCAAAGGCACATGCAAAAATATATCTCATTTCCGATTATTGATTCCTACTTTGCTATACGAGACTACAAACAACAAACACACAGGACAACATCTAGTATCTTCTTTTGCGAACACGCTTCCCTATTATGATTTCAAAAGTTTTTCATTTTGTTTTTTTTTTTTTTGTGAAAAGTTCGATTATTATTTTCTTTGAAAGAAACAAACAACAGAAGAGAGACAGCAAGACAAGATGTATATTCAAAAGAAAACGCACGTTCCGGTACGATTAAAACATCTACCACCTTGAAATGAAAAAAGGAAATCAAGTGTAAAGCCCTATTGTTGCACGAAAGTCACGTAGGCACAGTGCTTGTTCATCCCTCTGTTCAAAAGAGACAACATCCAAAAGGACTTTCTTCCAAGTCGGCCAAGATGGTGGATTGGTGGTTCTTCTTCATCATTATCTCCGTCGTTTTCTACTTCTTCTTCTTCTATCTGAATGTCTCGTCCCGTCCATTTCGTGGGCGGATGGGATTCCTTATTCAATTGTACTGCTATTCCACACTACAGTAGATATTTGTGGTGCTTTGCTTTCCTTGTGTCATTTTGTTTTTGCTGTCCTTTTTTTTGTATGTAGTTCTTCTTTTGAAAACAATGATGGTGTGTCTTTAGCAGAAGGGTGTCAGAGTCAGCATAGAGGAGAAAAAGAAATTTGTTAACAAATCGATTCGGAATATTGTGGTGTTCGAAGAAACATTTGGAAAGGATTCTAATGAGAGGCGGTCTCTTGCTTCTTGGTTCTATAAGTTGAGTTCTCTTTCTCTCTTGTTTTGTTTGGCTGGAGGACATTTTCGGATTAATTAGTAATTTAAGGGAAGCGCGCTGATACCCTTGAAAAGACATTACCCTTGGCATGCCAACACAAAACACCACAATAATACGAAGAGAACAAAAAAAAAAAAAAACAAATCTTAACGAACTGCCAGGAAGTACATATTTGTATCGTAAATTGTCACGAAGCTTATGAAGATTTGCTCTGTAAGGACATTCCAAATGAGGCACTTTGATTGCCTAAGCACGTTGCTTTGCTGATTGTATAGATGTTCAATGTTCAATGCCGTTTTTTTGTTGTTCTTTTCTTAGAGGCTGCTATTACTTGGCTAAGTCGTATAAACTTTATAAATGACAGTCAATGCTGGAGGCTTATCGATAATTTTTTGCTGACGACTTCAATAAAATGGCAAGGGTGAGGGACTTTTTGAGTTGAATTTCGCTAATGGCGTTTGTTCAATTGGCATAGATTAAAAGCTACTATAACTCACCCGAATTGACTTGCAATTTGAAAGTCTCTGGAATGGTGGTGCCAATAAATCTAGGAGCACCATCTGTGACGCGGACTTTGGTTATGAGTTTTTCATTTCATAGAAAGATGAAGAATATGAGAATGTTGAAATCGGCTTTGTGATTGTGATTTGTGAAGCACTAAACAACCAACTTTTTATGTCCCGCCTAGTAGCGGCGCTCTTAAGTCCTCTGAAAGTAACAATGTACTCGTTTGGTCTTCATATTTCGAAGACGTGGGAGTTTGAATTATTTAGAATAAGTGCTGGATGTTTCATCAATTGTATCAATTTGTAGAGAGAAGTCGAACCAAAAGTTGCCTTTTATTTCTTTCTGATGTTAAAGGGCCAATTAAACGTTGAAGGGAATCAATTGCCAAATAGAGAAAAATGACCCTGAAATGAGAAACGACTTCGGAAAACAGTTGTTTTTCGTGTTCTAATCAAGTTGAATCATTACGGAAGTTTTGGAATATCTGTTTTCAATCGAAAACGAGTTAGAAATTTTATGGAGCTTATAACTGTGAGACAAACTTTGCCTTTGAAGATGCACAAGAACCTTACAATGAAGTGTTTGGCTAAAGGAACGAATTTTTCAAAAAATCAAGTACAACTTCTACTAGAAATATTTGAGCAGCTGGTTTCTTTTAAAATTGCTCATAAAATTGATCGCAAAAATTTGAAGAGTATCCAGTTGCAATCAGAATCATTCAACTTACGGAAAGGCTGCCGTAAGGTTCCATCTAGGGACCGATTCTGTTTTAAAAATTTTGTTGTTTTGCGTTTTTATATCATTCAAAATCATTGAACTCGAGAACGTCGTAATCTTACGGCAGTTGCATCTTGGCTTTACTGCTATAATTCATTTGGATGTTATTATGGAAAAATTGAAGCCGCACGGCCACTGGTACTGCGTACGTTCGGTAAATTTTGTCGAAACAAGATCGCCGTTTACACCAATTTTTATATAATTTCGAGTTTTAAACCTGCGAGTTACCTCGAAGATCGGGCGGCGATTTAATACGGCTGGACTATTTTTGTGGGTGGAGTTATGTGAAGTTGCTTGTCTGACCAGATAAGACCAAAACGATTGACGTTTTGGAGGAAAATAGTCGGAACGTTTTTGCTGACGAACGGCTCCAAATTCTGCTGAAAGTTGAAGAAAAATGGGCTTCTAGGCTGGAATTTATCCGAGCCGGGGGCCACTTGCCAGAAGTTTTGAAAATGTTTTTGAAACCTTCGTGGTACCCGTGGTGTGATGATACGCATGTTTGCCTATAATCCCAAAGGTTCTTGGTTCGAATCCAAACAGAGATAAAATTTTTTCCACGTGTATTGCTTTTCGCGAGGAATTGGCAAGTCCTCCGATGGTAAATTCATTGCCACGAAAAGCGCTTTCTCGATTAGCGGTTCGGAATCGACAGAAAAGTGTAGGTCCCCTCCATTTCCTCACTGGGGCTCCTCGCTCTGGTGCGCCACTCTATTTATTTTATTTATTTGAATTCTTGGGCATGACATTGAGTTACAATGCGTTTTATTTTTTTTAAAAAACCACTCATCTAATAGAAACACTCTGTCAATGTAGGCCTTCTCTAATTGTGATTATTGTCCCCTCGTGGTGACCGCTCTTTTTGGTAGACACTAAGGTGACTTGCCGAAGTAAAAAGTGTGATCGTTAACTGAAAAAGAAAAGGAAACACATTGCAACGCCAGCTATGATGCCCAAGTGACCAAGTCTCTCTGGTCTACCATAGCCAGGATTCAACAGGGTTTGAGTTTTAAGGAGCTTTACCGAAATATTTGGTTCTTTGGGTCATATCGAGTTCTTCAATGCATCTTCTTCATTATCTTTTTACTTGCGATTATTTTTCGACGCTACGATTACCGTGATCATCTCTCCCACTGAACTGTTCACACAAGTGACCCATAAATGGGGTACGCCGCCGCCCGCTGCCACCGGTTTTTGACCTGATCCGACCCATTACAGAACATCTTATAACCATTTCGTTTCTTGGACACACAGGATGACATTTCCCTTCTCATGATCTCTTCCAATCATACTTCCAACTTTTCATGTTAGTGTTTCATTATGTCTCTCTTCCCTTTCTTTTGTGGCTGCGTCCGGTGCAACCCAAGGCAGCCATCTTGGCCCCTCTTTTTTATCCTTGCCTTTAATGATGTCGAAAATGATGTCAAAAGATCATATCCTTCTATCGCACTTTACGCGGATGGTGCAAACATTTTCAAAGTCATCTACTCTGATCGGGATTCTCTCCAGCTCCAAAATGACCTCGATTCATTCGTCTTTTGGCGTTCTAAAAATTCTTAAAACTACCTTGAATTAGATACTGCCAAATGCGATTCAATACCTTTTTCTCGAAAAAGTAACGAACTTCATCTTAGATCCTATCATCTTCAGAACCTTCTCATAAACCGTGTGCACCATATTACTTAGGTGTTCTCTTTCACGGCGAATTTAATTTTCGCTTTCATATTGACGAAGTCATGTCAAAGAGCCAATTCCGCACATGGTTTTATCAAGATATGGTCCGAAGAGCTTCGCAGCCCCGTTTTCTCCAAATCCCTCTTTATTGCTTATGTTCGTCCTCTCCTAGGGTATGCATCACAGGTTTGGGCTCTTTATCAATCGGTTTACATCTCAGGGATCGAAAGCGTTCAACGTCGTTTTTTGCTGTTCGCCTTTCGGAAATCACTACGACGACGTAAGAAACTTTCTTACCCTGCCTCTTAATCGCGAACGTCTCTCAATTATTCGTCTTCACTCCCTAGAAATCCGAAGGAATGTGTTTGTCATTATCTTCATTCACCGCCTTCTTACTGGTAACACTGACTGCTCCCCACTTTAAGACCTTATTTCCTTCAACAGTAATCCCAGAAATGTAAAATCATCCCGCCTTTTTTTCATTCCTGCTCATCGTACATGCTATGGTCTTAACAAATCTTGAACCCACAAACGATTAATTCTGTCCCTTTTCTTTTCGACCTCAATCTTCCGAGTCCTATCTAAAAGTTTCCTTTTAAAGAGTTTATCATCTTTGTAAACTATTTTTTTTTTTTTTCTTAAGTCTTAATTAGTTTAAGCTTAATATTGTTTAAGTACTTTTAAGCTTGTTTTAAGCTAATGATTGGGGCGTAAACCCCACCAAAACTACCGCGGATGCTGAAATTCTGGCGAACAAAGAGATCCCATCATCCTTCAAAAAATAGGTGATACCCATACCCTCATCGAATATTCGCATCTTCTTAGACAGCCAAGCAAGGACTTGGGGAACATGCTACATATTTTCTGCTCATACTATGTCCGCTCCCAAAGATGTAAACTACATTTTTGAAAACCTTTCCAATACCAGCAGTCTGGTGAACATAGAAAATATTTTCATCACTTTATAGAAAGTTGCAAATGGTTTAACGGTCGATGTGTCATATGAACCCAGCACAAGCTTACACGACAAAATTGAGATGTAGAAAAGAGTTGTGTAGTTCCTGTTACTACGTTTAACAAGATCTTCTAGTCTTGAGTAATAAAAGTGGGGAAAAAACGGATTGTGTACCTCGTGTTGGTTCGTTTGAAACGAAATTACTCTGTCGTTTTCGATGAAAAAGGCTTCCTGTTGGTCAATCTAATCTGAACATAGTGCAGTTGTTTGAGTTAAAAATCTCGTTTGCTCAAAACGGTCAGTTGGTCATTTCCGATGAAAAAGGTTTTCTATTAGTCCAGTATTAGCTTAGTGCAGGAGTTTGAGATCAAATTCAAGGTGTTGAGAGAATATGCCCGAATTGAATGCAGTTGTTTTATCACACAATTTACAGGCCGAATTATTATTGCTAAAAACTTACGATCGTGAATCTCATTAATCATCGAATTGTATTTCAATGACACAATTAGCAACTCCCTTAAATTTGTTCGAATTTTGGTGAAATCTTGGGAATTTGAACTGATACCCCTGCAGTGTGTTTATTTCAAATATACCATTAGGACACCTTTGTCTTCAAAAATAACTGAGTAACTTCGTTTTGAACGAACCAACACGAACTACACGACTTTTTGTTTTTTTTTACGCTCAAGTGACTCTTACTTAATTTTTAAGGTGGGCATTACAGTCTTTATGGTCGGTAGATTGATCTTGGGATCGCCATGTACCTTTTTGAGATGGGGGAGGTGCGTACCTAACAACGAGATTTAGCCCAGCAGCAAAATCGATTAGCCTGAGTTCGTTTTTGGAGTGTTTGTCATGCAGGCTATGCTTACCGATTTTATTTCCAAAGTTGTCTTCCTTCCCCAGTTTTGCATTCAAATCACCACAAGAACGATTTTCACGCCGTGTCTAGGACATTGCTCATATGTTTCTTCGAGGAGCTCAAGTGTCTCTTCTGATATTAACTGTCAAAAGACGCGTTCTTAACTGGTAAACTGCGCTCTTTTGTGCAAAATCTCAACTTCATATTAAGTGCGTCAGTCGCTTACCTGACAGTTTTCTTAACATAAACTAACTTAACTGAGGTTTCTTTTGAATAGCTCTGTGTCATCGTAAATAAACGACTGAGAATTTGAAGTTGAATAAGGTTTTCTTACTTCCTTACAAATTCTCTAGTGAATTTCCTTATGCGAAGGAAGCCATCTATAAGCTACTCCTAACTAAATTGTTTGAGATGATTTTTCAATTTGTTATACGATATGCAAAAGCTTGACGCTTTAACTCTGCACCGGTGTTTGTGCAACTTTCAGAGAAACTACCATCAGGGAATTTCCATCGGATCCGCAAACTTCATCACCTTCAATTATATTTGTTTGTCTTTGTCAGTCTTTGAAGTTTCAGCTCTCGGGAGAAACTCTCTTTGAGACGACAACCCCTTTTCCGAAGAACAATTCCAATTTGTAAAATATTGTGAATTGCAAACGACTCCTCCGGTTGAGAGCATAAACACACACTGACTATAAAAGCAAAAGAAATAAAACAAACGAACACCAGAGAAGCCTTCCCCGACATAAACTTTCTTTAGATGAGACAATTCCCATGAGTGCTGCTGCCACGACGACTCCTTATTCTTCCTAGTCAAAGAGCTGAATAATTTTATGAAAAGAACCTCAACTCTTAACCTCTTTTTGTTTTTTTTATTTATTTTGTGCCAAAGACAAGAGGAATTTTGTGTAAATCTGCATCAGTTCCCACGAGAAAAAAACTCCAAAATTGAATGTGAATGTCTCTTATAGGGAAAATACCTCTCCATTGATGAACCCCGACTTAAAAGCAAAAGAAAACTTCGACTATAGGCAATAAGTCGCATTAGCATACATCCAGCCACTCGCACAGACATCGTTCCTAGTATACAACCGCAATATCGCAATGAATATAATATAAATTCTCCGGAGAAAACATATCTCCACATCGCAAATCAGTCCCACAATTTGTTAAGTCTATACGAGTATGTCTTTGGCAAGTCTATCTATGCGAGTCTTTCTCTCTTCTACTTGACTAAGTTCAGCGATTGTATTGTTCACTTAAGAAAAAGAAGACACTGACTATACACTCGAAAGCCAAACCCTCGCAAATAAAAACAAGATAAGAAAGATGCCTGTGAATTTATAAGACAACATTATTGTAACGTCTTCTATCCTTCGAGGTCCGTATATAGGCTTCTTTTCTTGGTGGCTTATTATGCAAATCACTTCATGTTTAGTTCGACCGTCAACACAAACACTGGCTCTGTGGGGGTATGAGTCCACCAAGAACCAACAACAACGATCAACCGAAAGGAAACAAGCCAATCAAAATACAAATAAAAACCAAATAATATAAATAATCCTGTTAGATGGTAAGGAAAACCATTTAACAAAGTTTCTGTCACCCGAAATAGCCCTTCCACCGTTGCGGCGGCGGGCGTTGGTTGTTATGGGAGTGATACTACTTTCTCTGGCTTTAGGCAACTATACGCCAAGGACTTTTTTTTATTTGTTGTTCATTGTAACGGAGTGTGGTGGGAGACGATCCACCGACCACACCGACCGACGGCAAAATGTCGAAAAATAAGAAGAAAACTTGACACTGTTGTTATGTAGGTCATAAAGAAGGTGGGGGAAGATTGTAGGACAACAGATTTGATGTGTTCCCATATTCTTGTTTTTATCTGTGGTAAGGATGAGTGCAGGGAAAAGAAAAAAACTCCAACGTCACGCATACAGAGAAGCTGAGACTATGGTGTGTTAGAAGAAAGTACACAAGCGGAAGGAATAAGGCCGAGTGAAGTCTTCTTTTCTTATTATGAATGTTCTACTTTGGCATCTTAAAATGAATGTAATCGATTGAACTTGCTTTGGGGGGGTGGGGGGTTGGATTTGGGTGCGGTTGAATTGAAGATGTTACTCCTACTAGACGACGTGTCCTTTCCAGCAGAAAAACAAAAAAAAAGTCGTTTTGACAGAGTTCCGGATTAACGAGATAGAAATCTGTTTCATGAGCTTGTAATATGTTTTTATGTTTGGCTGTTCTATTTTGGATTATATTTTGTATAAGGACGCGATAGAGCGTGTTGATATAACGGGACACATCTAAATTAAGTTTTCGTGACATGAAATTGAAACAGAGGAGGGCATTATAATAAGCTTATAGGTACTATTCCAGAGTGTGTCTGTGTGTTTGTATATCGGGACATGGGGAGTCATTTTGATATTCGATGGCAGGCAGGAAGCCTTGAATTTTCCAATTATTTTGACAGCAAATGGATGACGAACACTTCACTCTTATAACAATTTAGGCTTAAGCATGTGAAGATAGGAGCAGCATCTGGAAAAGCAAATGCCTATTGGGTATCATTCTTCTTCGTGTGGACATGTCCAGCAGTGGGAATGAGTATAATTTTGATATTATTTGTTTTTACTTTTTGTGTTTTAGTGTGTTCACTTCTAAAGTAAACAAAGAGGACTTGGAATGACCGACTACCTCCACTGTCTGTGTTATGGTTGATCGATTGAGAAAAACTACTGGAAATGGGAAAAAGAAAACGAACTTTGAGTACTAACCCAATTATGCTCATTTGCTATTCAAGAAATACGACAAAAAAATTTGAGTTAAGGGCAACCCTCTTTAAAATATCCTTTCAAAGAAGCAGAAATGTTTAGGAGATTCGTTTGTCGAAGTTCAAAAACGAAGCTCAAGCACATCTTCTAGTGAATGCGGACGAAAGTCTACACTGGTGGTGAGAGTATTGTGATGGCCTACTAAACGGACAGTTTAATCAAGAGAACTTGCCAGAAGCTGAACTTAACTGAACGAAAATACCCAGTGAATGAACAGTTAATGAATTCAGTTAAAAATTCCGTAAAAGCCAAAAATTCTTTGATGAAGCAGATATTTTTTCGAACTCGCTCGGTTGCGAGAGTCCTCAAAGATCTCAACATACATAAATCCGCTGGTCCAAATGTTATCCCCGCCGTTATTCTGAAAAGGTGTTCTTCTACGCTGGCAAAACCACTGCATAAACTTTTCCATCTTTCCTATTCTGCTGGGATTTTTCCGAGCAGATGGAAAACTGCATTTGTCTAGCCGGTCCCTAAAAAAGGCGAATCTTCCTCCCCTTCTAAGTTCCTTCCTTTCCAAGGCCGTGGAAACGTTGATAAACTGTCAACTTATAAAATATTTGAAGAACGAAAGCTTCTTAATGACCGACAGTACGGCTTTCGTAGCAAACGGTCCACTGGTGATTTGATGGCTTATTTCACCGAAAAGTGGAACCAATCTTTACTTTGTTTTGGAGATAGTAAGATTATTGCGCTTGATATTTCTAAAGCATTTGATAGAGTTTGGCATCAGGCTCTTTTATTGAAAATGCGTGCATTTGGTATTGATGAGTCTCTTCTTCGTTGGATTAGAAACTACCTCTCCAACCGTTTAATACAAGTTGTATTGGATGGCTTCAAGTCTGATACCCACTTCATAAATGCTGGTGTGCCCCAGGGCTCCGTTTTGTCTCCGACTCTCTTAATCATTTTCATTAATGATCTCTTGTCTGAAACTTCTAACTCACTTATCTGTTTTGCTGACGACTCGACCCTCAGCTTTTCATATTCGTTTTCAAATTCACGTCCCTGCTCTTCGGATGTGAAACTGGAACGGTTGCGTATGATAAGCTCATTGAATTCTGACCTTGACAGCATTGTTATATGGGGTCGTAAGATCCGAGTAGAATTCAATGCTTGGAAAACTCAATGCTGTCTCTTGTCGTTGAAGCTTAACATTCCCCCATTGCCATTATCCATGAATGGTACCTGCATCCAAGAAACTGAAAAGCTGTCACTACTTGTTATGTGCGTATACGATGATCTTCCTTGGAATGACCACATATTTGGAGTAGCCAAAAACGCTGCTAAATGCTTAGGCTTCCTGAGACGATGCAGGAAGTTCTTCACCCCTTCTGATCTGGCTACAATTTATAAGGCCTTCATCCGCCCTGGAGTATTACTCCCATATCTGGTCAGCTGCTCCTCAAACATCTCTGCGCCTTCTTGATTGGGTGCAAAATAGAGCGGTAAAATTCATAGGTGATAGTTCAATTGTAGAATCGATTGATTCTCTTGAACATCGTCGAGACGTTACCTGTCTCTCTCTCTTTTATCGCCGGTTTCATAATATTTTTCATACAGCTAGGCATGGTCGTGTTAGGTTGTGTAAAACGACCTCAATCGATTTATTTAAGTGATTAACATCGTGTAAGTCATGTTGGTTTGTTTAAAACGAACAGCTTATTTTAAACTATTATCTGTCTAACTGCAAGTTGTGTGATTGAAAATAGAATTATTTTGACTTTGTACGAATTTTGGTGGGGGCACAATATTTTCAACTCAAAAACTGCAATGATATCCTAAATTGACAATATCGAAACTTTTTCATCAGAAATCACTGAAATTCCATTCTACACGAACCAAAAAGAACGAAACTATGAGGGTTCCTAATTAAACTACTGCAATATACTCGTTTAAGATTGAAAAATTGGAAACAGAATCATTCTTTTCATCAGAAATGATTGAGTGGTTTCGTTTTAAACGAACTAACACGAACAACACGATTTGTTGTTTTCTTCTCAAATTACTCAAGAAGGTCATGTTAGACGAATGAAGAAGAACTACACAAACTGTTTTTAACCCTCAAATGACTCTTGTAAGTACGTGTTCTGCTCATTTAGACACCACACTTGAAAAACGAGAAGTTGTGGCTTACCAAATTTTGTTAAGAAAGTTAAACGGACAAGTTCAGCAGGAGATTGGGATATACGATATGAAAATCCTTTTACAAATCACCCATTTTGGCTGTTTTGGAAAGTGAAGACCCATCCCTACATAGATCTCCACTTTTCACAACAACCTTACCAATCAAACATTTTATTTGTACCACCAACAGTTTGGTAAGAAAACCATCAGTTTTCATACAATCTTCACGCAAGCACTGATAGATAGATAGATAGATAGTTTTATTAGTTTTCATTGTTCTATTACAAAGTTTACTAAAAAAACAAAAAGCATGGCATTTTTGCCGTCTGCCTAGTTGACAAGCACTGTTTATGACATTTTTAAGTAATGAACCTAATTCCAAAGTGGGAGCCCAAATATGAAGAATGTTCTCAAAGAATTATTGCCATCAACCACGTCGCAAAGGAAGTCACAGTTGGCGAACCAACAGGATGCCAGCGGTTTTTAAAAACAAACAAATCATTCGCTCATTGTGAAGAATTCAGGTAAAACAAGGTAATAAACTAGAAAAGTACTCGTACATCATCAAAGTTTGTGCCCGCACGCACCCAAATTTCTAGAAAGCCCCTCCCGTAAAGGACCTACTCCTAATTTAACAACTGGTTCATTACGTTACTTAAGAAATTCCTTATCCCCCCTCCATCCCGTTTGCCACTCGTCCTTCGAACCTTAATCACATTTTAATTCCTAATTTGCCATTACTTTCGACATAAACCCAAGTTCATAAACGTTTAAGAACACAACACTTGGTCTATACGCACAGCATCGCATGTGGGAGCGATTAAACATTTCGAGTTTCGAGATTAAACCAAATTGCTATTGCATGCGGCAAACTTTACCTCTTAGGTAACGGTAACATATTTGTATACATTTTATCGTGGAACAGGAATATAAAAAAGAACAAAATAACCAACTTTAATAGAACACAACATCCCGACTAAATTACTTTATCAACAAATTAAACTTTAGGTACCAGAGATGCTTTCGTCCTAATGACTTCCATGTCTCCTACCTCTCTGTTTCTGTTTCACATAACTTCTAAACCATCCAGCAGCACCTCAAGTAAAGCCAGAGAAAATCCCACTCATAAGTCAAGACTTACTTCTTTCATCTCTTGCTCCCTCCTGCAACCCAACCTCAACTCCTTAGCCACATTTGCAGCAAAATGAATTAATAAAGCCAACCAGTTTAGAACATAATTTGAGTTTTAATCTTCTCTCGGAAGTAAAAGTTCTTATCCTTGGGTGTTATCCTGTTGCAAACGATATGCTTCCTTTCATATACTCGCCTCGTACGCCATAACAAGTGTTGTTTTGGAAAAAAAAGGAAAGGAAAACGTTCTTATAACAGCATTACCACACTAAATGTCAGTTAGCGTGTTGAATATTCCGTTTTAGAGCGGCATCAAGTCAGGGATGCGTTAAAGTATCCCACAGACATGTGTGTGATCTGATCGCTTATGCAGGAGAAAGATGTACACCAAAATTGACAAAAAAAAAGGAAAAAACCCATTTCAATAGATACTTTGAACAATTTATAGGATAAACTTTTGTTCTCTCGCATCCTTGGACGGAGTGTGGTGTCTGAGTCCCACACAAATATGGCACACTCTGTTTCGGTTGATGTGATGACAGGGACAAAGTCACACACATTCCCGTCCACACCAAAAGAGGCTGTAAATTAATTATGAGCATTCTAAAGCAATTTATTGTATTCCTAGTTTGGGTGGACACGCCTTTTGTTGTATGATGATTCTCGGTGCGGAGTTGGGTAGTTAGGAGATACCAGGAGACCATCGAACACAGTGGTTTGGAATGACAATTAAAATTGCCACATCCTTCAGTAGTAGTTGGTAGTTCCTTGGGCTGCTTTGCAAGTTAACTTTGAGCGACAAATTCAAATTAAATTTACCTTAGCCTTTATGGTTACTTAATCAAGAATGTGCACCAGGACGTGCGTGTGTGTTATTGTGACTGTGCATCCGTCTGTTGCAGATTGATTGAATTGTAATTAAGTTAAATTTGTATATACACACGACACAACACACATCTTAGCTACACCTACGTTTGGTTTGAAATTACATCTCTAAGTTATTGATTCGTTCGTATAGGCAGGCTTGTATATCACTTCTGGGACTGAAAGACACACGAGAGCAACGTCTTACTTTACTTCACCTACACCCAAGTCAGGTATTGATGTTCACATGAGAAGCTTTCGTAACATTCCTGATTAACTTCATTAGATGGTAATATAGAAACAGTTTTGGTAGCACCAGGGTTTATATTTAAATTGTCTTCCATATCAGCCACGTTAGATAAATTCCAAATGCAGGTTTGCGGTTTGAATAACTTAGTAAGTGCAAATTCATGCTTCATTTACCGACGCCAGCAGCTTGATAGATTGGAACAATTGGTTGATTCAATTCATTTGTGCAACACCAGCAGTAAACCAAAATTATGGGTTTTGGAAATATGAGAAAATCATGATTTGGACATGTTTTGTTCGTTGAAAGACTTTGTATAAGGCAAAACATTGTCTTTGGCAAAATTGGGATTCGTTGGTTTGTGTTTTAGGGGCACAAATTTGATATTCAAGGCTGCTTCAAGAGGTTATCCTTCCCATTGAAAAGGATTGATTCCAATGTACCGAAAACACTGCCCGGAAAAGGGACTCTATTGTCTCGTGTTTATGTATTTGACCCAAGAGAATTAACTGAAAGGAAGAAACTATACCTTCTTCGTCCTTGGCGTATTATACAATCACTAGTGTGAGAGAACTAAAATTATTTCCAGATCGCGATGCTCGAAACGCCAGAACAACATACATGCCTACCTAGAGTGGCGCAACAGAGCGGAAGCCCCGGGGCCTAGTGCATTTCTCACAACCATGCTTCTGACGGAATGATAAGGAACCTACAATTGTCTGTCGATTCTGAAGGGGTAATCCAGAAAGAGCTTTTCATGGCAATTAATTTACTATCGATGGACTTGTCAATTCTTCGCGATACCTGTGGTTTCTATTGGGATTCGAGACACGAACCATCCTCGTAAAAAGTAGAAGTGCTAACTATAACGCCAAGGGCATCGGGCACCAATCGGGTTTTATTAGAAGCCTTTTTTCACAACTCATAAATTTTATAATCAGCTCAGTAATGAACTGCCAGTGAACACAAAAACAAATCAATACTGAGCCATATGTGTCAGTTACGTTTTCAGCAATGTAGGTAGGTTAAGGGTTTTTTTTTTTTTTGTTATAATTCATGCGCATATTAAGGGGTTATGGCTCCCCTTATATTGTTATAGAACACAGTGCGAGCATTTAGGAAAATAGGAGAGGATTTGAATGGAGACACCGATGCAGGTTGCTTTTGAACCTTTGTAAATCGCAATGCAGGGAAAATATAGAGCCAGGTAAAGCATTCCAAAATTCGGGTGGTGCGACTAAAATAAGAATCTCTATACTTGACTATACACTCGAAGTTGGGGTCAGTACAGTCTGATAAGCATTCCTAGCGAGGCGGAAGTTGCGGCTTAATTGTTTTAGGAGAGGAATGCAGCTTGCTACTTCACTAGAACACTGTTTACGAAAAAAGCGATAAAAGAGAGAGAGACAGGTGACGTTTCGACGAATATATCACGTTCAAGAGAATCAATCGATTCTACGATTGAACTATCACCAGTCAATTTTAACGCTCTGTTTTGTACCCTATCAAGAAGGTGCAAAGATGTTTGAGGAGCACCTGACCAGATATGGGAGTTATACTCCAGTTTTAGGCGGATGAAGGCCTTATAAATTGTAGCCAGATCAGAAGGGGTGAAGAACTTCCTGCATCGTCTCAAGAAACCTAAGCATTTAGCAGTCTTTTTGGCGACTTCAAATATGTGGTCATTCCAACGAAGATCATCGTTTACACACATACCAAGTACTTACAGCTTTTCGGTTTCTTCGATGCAGGTACCATTCATGGATAATGGCAATGGGGGAATGTTAAGCTTCAACGTCAAGAGACAGCATTGAGTTTTCGAAGCATTGAATTCTCCTCGGTTCTTATGACCCCATGTAACATTGCTGTCAAGATCAGAATTCAATGAGCTTATCATACGCAACCGTTCAAGTTCCACATCCGAAGAGCAGGGACGTGAACTTGGAAACGAATTTGAAAAGCTGAGGGTCGAGTCGTCAGCAAAACAGTTGAGAAGATTAGAAGTTTCAGACAAGAGATCATTTATAAAAATGATTAAGAGAGTCGGAGACAAAACGGAGCCCTGGGGCACACCAGCATTTATGAAGTGGGTATCAGACTTGAAGCCATCCAATACAACTTGTATTGAACGTTCGGAAAGGTAGTTTCTAATCCAACGAAGAAGTGACTCATCGATACCAAAAGCACGCATTTTCAATAAAAGAGCCTGATGCCAAACTCTATCAAATGCTTTAGAAATATCAAGCGCAATAATCTTACTTTCTACAAAACAATGTAAAGATTGGTTCCACTTTTCGGTGAGATAAGCCATCAAATTACCAGTGGACCGTTTGCTACGAAAGCCGTACTGACGGTCATTAAAAAGCATTAGTTCTTCAAGATATTTCTCGAGTTGACGGTTTATCAACGTTTCCATGACCTTGGAAAGAAGGGACGTTTGTGCAATTAGACGTTAATTGGAGGAGAGATTCACCTTCGCGGGTATACCATCTGGACCAGCGGTTTTATGTGTATTGAGATCTTTGAGGACTCTCGCAACCGAGCGAGTTCGAAAGAAAAAATCTGCTTCATCACAAAATGTACAGACTCAAGCTCAGGTGGAGCCGATATGCTATCAGGAAGTGTCGAGTCAGGGGTTAATTGAGCTGCCAGCAAATTGGCTTTGTCGATTAACATATGAAAAGTAATTGAAGACAAGCGTTGGGACCGATGCGACGTGGTCGAGTTCATATCGTTCTTGACAAAAGACCAAAAGTTTTTACTTCCTTTTGGACACAACAGTATTTTTTGCCTTACTTTTTGGTCATGTAAAAACTTGTCCTTTCGTATAGGAGCGCTACAGATATTTCTGATCGTTTGAACAAATTTCGGCTTTCTACTGAAGGGTTGTCTTTAAATGTTCGACAACTTGTTTCGCCTCTTTATCGTGTTGCTGAGTCATTGTTGGTGATGTTAATTCGGTGATGCAGAGAACCGTGATTGCGAATGTGAATTGCTTACAGTATGTTACAATAATACAGAAAAGGGCTGCCCACAGGGCGGCGTTGTATCACCTTTTCTGTGATGCATGCTGGTTGATTCCCCGATCGAAGCGTTTATTGTACTACGCAAACATATTCCGTGCTTTTTGTTAAATTGAGCCTTTCAGGTATTTGCTTAAGGGCACTGCCCTTCCTGAATGGGATTGACTGTTAATTTACTTGTGATGGGTTCTTCGTCAATCCTCTTAAGACCGTTTTTATTTGCAATATGAAGCGCAAGAAACTGGTTGGTCTGAGAGTTCTTATGCCGTTTGAGGAAGCTTTTGGCAAGACACAGGGTCTCAAGGATCTCTTATGCGTCAGTCTTTGTTTGGAAACAAGCTCTCTCGTAAATACGCTATTGTTTCTTTCGTCAAAGCTCAAAGATGTCCTTAGCCCCTCCTCCCTCTTGTTCTGTGTTGGCACACGGATATGCCCAGAGGCTTGATCTGGATGTTGAAGTTGGGTGTGGCAAAGGTCTTCCTATTCTTTTTTTTTTTTTTGTTGTTTATTTTTTTTACGAAGGGATAACAGCTCTTCCACTTGTCTACTTTAAACTAGTGATCTACCTGTGGGCGTCTGCGGACAGTATTCGCAAATGGCAAAGGGAACAACCGAAAAGTGCGCAAACTTGTGCAAGTCCTTGCTTGGGCGCCAATTTTCGATGGAAAACGCTTTTTTATTATTTATAGAAGACTGTCGTAGAACTTTTTTGCTTGTTTGGAATTTTATATAAGAAGATAATTTAAGTCCTTAATTCACTGTACGACCATCATCAATAACTGTGCATCAACTCTACCTGTCAATTGATGCCATTGTCCATCTTTTCATAGAAAACCACTTAACAAAAACGTCCTGCTGCCCATGTCTTCTCTGTCCCCGAGTCAAAATTAAAAACAAAAGAATTTTCTTTCTTTAATCGCTGCCAATATCATCCTCTAACATGACGTGTTAATTACATCATTTGAATCATAATCTCTGCCGCCTTTCAAGCTTCAAACACCTCAACAACGGAAGCAATCAACGCCAAGCAACTTGTCCTTTGACAGGTTGGTTGGCTACACTTTAGAAGTAAAAAAAAAAAAAATTCAAAAAATTCAACTCATGTAACCGCGCGTTTATTCAAAAGGATAATAGATTTCCTCCTCCATCCTGCCGAGTGGCACACCACACACATGTTAAGTACTTCCTTGGGGCGTCATGCAGATTTTGCTTTTCCTTTTAACCGGAACTTTATGGTTGTCGTTTTTCTTCTCTGGGTTCGTTTTTTTTCATTCGTTTCTTGCTTTTTATTTTTCAAGACGGAGAGACCTACACCTACACTTCCAGTACAATAGCACCGCAAAATAATTCATTAACTCCGTTTGTGTTTTTTCTGTTTTCAAAGAGGCGAACGAACTTGCAGGTTGGAGTGAAATAAAAATAAAATTAATTACATGCTACCAGTAGGGAATTGTATAGGCACCTCTCATCATACCATCCGTGGAATGAAGAGGTTTGAAAATCATGACGAGAAGCAAACTCAGGAAATGTTTCCTTTGTACGACCATGCTGCTGTATAATGAAACATTGAGGATCAACATTTTCTGTTGTGATGGGGAAAAGGCTCTTTCGAGGAGCTTCTCGGATATAGAAATTTAAATTTGCCAATTGATAGACTTTGCTCTTTGCTTATTATATTCCTTAGAGGCATTTCCTCTATTGACCCACTTAAAGAGTCCAGCAAATGTTTAAGAGTTCACTTCACAAAACTCTTCCAAGTTCCATCGTGTATACCCAACAATCCGCACAAGGAAAGCTAAATAGCATTTTGCAAAGCTGTGTCCTTCGGTGAATATCAAGTCATCCGTGCGGAAAGTAATCGGAGAGGAAAAGAAAGAATACCTCTGAAGTTGAGAAAATTTAACGTTTCACTTTAAGTGCCCACGAGTGGATTAGAAACTCATGGTTTGGTTTGTTTGTGGTGTGGCACATTCAAGGCTCCCCAAGCCAATTGATATGCGAATGTCGTAGTGAACTTGTTTATATACTAAACAATACAATGTTTGTATGCAGATATTTGTAGAAAATTACCAAAATGTACACGACTTACACTTGACTGGTTTTAGCAAAGCCAATAGCCGTGATTACTATAAAACGTGTGTGAGATGGGACGATGCGGGGCATTTATTGATTGGTATAAATTAATCAAAAAAAAAGATACATAATTGGCAGGCTCTTTGACATCGAGTTCGATTTGGTCATCCAGTAGTAATGTAATTAACTCAAAATAAATTGACTTTGCAGCAGATGTGCTCCTACATTTCGCCATTCCTAAACACCACATAATGCTAGAGGTGATTAAAGAGGAGATTTAAATACGTGGAGGTTGTCCTTAACCGCACTTTGATGTTAATTCGATGAAGTGTCCCATATGATTAATTTTTACAGTTCATTTCTCATTTCCTCTGGCACACAGTGTTACATTAACCGCGTAGTTATTATTATTGATTCAATGAATGAAGATACCTCATTAAAAGTATTTGAAAATTTTTATTCGTGTTAACAAATGATGCGGAAATGTTGCTGATAAATTATTTGCTCACAATTAAGGACGTGGCGTAGCTAATTGTGGAAGTTCCTATACAATTGCGACCGTAATAAAAAGGACTTAGGTACAAAGTGCTGAATAGCTGAATTTTAAAAATTCAAACACCATAACAAAAGGCAAGACCCGTGAAAGTTGATTGATTGGATTCCCAGATACCGAGGTGGAATTTGGTCTTTGGTATGAGATCTTTATGTTGCAAAGAACAAATAAACAAGGACTTGTTTAGGGTAGCTAGGATGGGGAGAGTGTAGCAGCAAGCGGCAACACCTCACACGGGTCTCAAGAACCCATTGTGCTTCGCGGTTAACAGAGAGGACTGGAGAAATGGGGAAGGGGGTTCTGGCCAGGAGCTGGGAACAAGTGGGACTGTATTGGTGACCGGCCAATGGGAGTATCGAATCTCAATGAACTATTTGCGGACCTTAAGGGACTTTAGAATGTGGTTCAGTAGAAGGTTTGAAATGTCACCCAGTTCGTCGAATAAATATTCACCGAAGCCTCTTTTCTCTTTCTCTTTTCTCCTTTTCCTCACACATAGAGGAAGTGGAGTGATCCTCTGTCTGCTTTTTCGTCTTGGCTATTTTAACTAATTAATAATTTGTGACCACAGATGAAATGATCGCACTTCAAAGTTGTTTCTCAGGAGTCAATTCAAATAAAGTACCATTTTATTTGAATTGTAGCCATTAGAACAGAGATTTCGCCATTCTCAAAAACTTTTTTAGAAGTCTTACATCCACCAATTTCATTCTCGGAGGCGATTTCAACGTGAGAACCGGCACAAAAGGAACAGTGGACTGCAACTCGGTTCCTCCCACGTCTGTTTTCGAAATGCGATGCTTCAAAGATTCAATCTGCAACAGCAACTGCAAAAGTTTCTTAGAATTTCTTGAGGACATTGGTGCATACATTCTTAATGGCAGAGAATTCAATGACAGAGATGGTGAATACACTTTTGTAAGCAGCAGAGGCTCATCTGTAATTGACTACTGTTGCCTTTCATACTCAGCTTCAAATATGGTAGAAGACTTCAGTGTTGGTTGCGAAACCTTCTCAGCCCATATGCCATTAATCTGCTCCATAAAATCCACAGAAACATCAACAAGTTCTAGTCACAGAAGTCTTCCTCGGCTCAAATGGTACGAAACCGATGTGTAACCTATAAACTCGAGTCTATTGAACGTTCCACGACGACACCAATAGATTCTATTGATGATCGTTGCAATGCGATCAAAAAATGGATCTATGAAGCAAATGGAGCTCCTACACGGCAAACTATTAAGTTTGAGCCCAAGAAGCCTTGGTTTGATATAACTTGTTTTTTGGGCCGAAAAACTGCTTTCAAACACCTCAAAACCTTTAGGAAATTAAACCTTGACGTCTGCAGAAAAAAGTATAATGATGCCAACAAAAAGTACAGGTGTTTATGTAAAACTAAAAAGGAAGCTTATTTTCAAGACAGTGGACGAACGACGAAGTTTACAATCCTTCATGTATCATACAGCTTCAGCTATGTCAAAAGAAAAAGCTATACGCTTTTTTCATCAATCTAAAGGCTGCTTTTGACATTGTCTATAGAAATGCCTTATTCTACAAATTACCTACCTACTCAGGGAATCTCTTCGAAGATGATTGACATTATAAAATCCCTTTATGTGGACACTGCTGCTGCTGTTTGGGATGGTTCGAGCTTGTCAGATTTCTTTGTCATCAACAAAGGTGTCCGACAAGGTTGTGTACTGAGTTCGCTTCTGATTGTCCTCTTTTTAAATGATTTACATGATGAACTACCTATTGGTCTGTTTTTAGATGATCTTCAGATTAACGTCCTCTTATATGCTGACGGCATTGTCCTCTTATCGGATAATCCTGCTTATCTACAACAACTTATTGATGTCTTTAGTACATACTGCATTAAGTGGAACCTTGAAGTCAATCCTGGAAAATCGGAAGTAGTAATTTTTCAAAATGGGGGACGAAGAGCGGCTTGTGAAAAATGGTTCCTCAATAATGCCGAAATAAATGTGTCAAACCAATACAAATATTTAGGTGTAGTTTTCAACCACAACATGTCTTGGAACGAGCATATAATTGATTGGGAATAATAGAATAATAGATTGTGATCATCTAAGAGAACCTTATCTCTTCCAAGTGATAGACTACCCAAAATCTTATCAGAAGCCATTGTTTTGAAAAAAAACCTTCTGGGCTAAGGAATGGTTGGATCTCTTTCATAGTGCGTCGATTGACTTTTCTTTCGACATAAGTTTGCTTGATTGGCATGGAATGCATAGTATTCTTCTATCAAAACTTAAAGAAAAACACTGTATTGAATTTACCACCAGCGTCACACAGTCCCAATTTCATGATGAATACTGCAACCTGCTTTACTCCGAAGTACCAAACTATTTTGATGACTCGAACTCTTGTGATTTGATTTCAATCATCTTTAAAGCTAGTTGTGGGCTTCTCAATCTAAATGGAAGAGCGTTCCAGAAGGATACTGATGGAATATGTACAGTTTGCAACATGGATGCATCGGAAAACACTTTCCATTTCGTCGGAACCTGGCCAATCTTTAAAGGCTTCAGAAGAGCATTTCTGGGCAGCGACGTGAACTCCCACTCTCAACTTCTCAACGTTTTAAATGACTGACAACTGCTACCATAACCTATACAATTTTCTAAAAGCTACAATCAAGTAACCTAAATTTAAATGAATTTTCGTAATTAATGAAATCAAATCTACTCACTAAACTTAATTTTCAATTTACCTCTTTACCTGACAGGCAACTTAAAGTTATTGTCTTAATTAATTTTTATACCAGCATACACTGTTTTTTGTAAAATCTTTTTGAAATAAAATTATATATCTATCTATCTATCTATTGTGATGCTTCTTTTGCGAGGCTGGGGTATGACTCACGGTGTCCGCAGGGTCTACCCAAGGAAGCGTCGTAAGACTTGTGTTTCGGCGGTCCAACTTCTCAAAATGAAGACGCGGAAACGGTCGGTTTTAAATTATAACTCTAAATTTATTACTAAAGGTCTCTTCAGGATAAAGTTTACAATTCTTTTGTTTTTACAATTTTTACAAGATTTAATACGGTCAATAATTTCTTGAACGAAGCACAATTATGATGTTAATAATTATAGATCCTCACTCGAGTAAAAGCGATGATTTCTCTCGGATACGGCTGTGTCCTACGGCTACTATTTCTTCGGTGCGGCGGCGGTAACTTCTTGACGGGTTCTGCGTCAGGCCGGTCGCTCTATCGGCAGCGGCGGATTTCGTGGAAAAGGTCTGCATTGTATACAAGGCAGAGCAATTTATCGGCGTAGGAAGCGCCTGCTTTGTGTCGTACGGGAGGACAATCTATCGGCGGCGGCGGACTTCGTAGAAAGTGCTGGCGTCGGCTTAGATGCACAACACTTTGTCGGCGGCGGCGGACTTCGTGGAAAATGTCTGCGGTTGGATATCAAGGAGGATTCAAACGCTCAGCTCGAATAAATCGGAGCAATTCAAATACCCTCAGCGGTGACTAAAAGTTAAAGACGACACCAAATGCTCAGCTAGGATAGCCAGGGCAAGTGGAATTTCTTTGCACGGAACGGGAGAAAAGACAATACCAAATGCTCAGCTAGGATAGCCAGGGCAAGTGGAATTTCTTTGCACGGAACGGGAGAAAGCGATTCGGTAAAATTCCTTTTTTTTCACTATCAGAACAGCTTATTTCAAGCTTGTGAAACAATGTATCTTTTCTTCAAGAGTTTTTTCACCCTTAAGTACTCAGAGATATGTATCACTGTCATCATTTAGCGAGGTGTTAGTAGTTAGTAAGCAAAAATTAAGTCTAACACACTCAAGACAACAGAGCTAAGAAATATTACAAAATTATTGATAAACATACACAAAAACAAATTAGATAGCTACATATAAACATAAAATTAATTATTAAATATGACAATTACAAAGATATAAGAAAAATAAAAAAGACATAGTCAAGAGAGTGGAGCTCTGGTTCTAATCAAGGACTTTAACGTAGTTTTATTCATGTGAAAATCTATTAAATTAAAGTTTAGGTTGAAAACTTTTATCATACGAGTAATAGGCTCATTCAATCCATAATTAGTTCTATGATAAGGACAGTGAAGTAACTCCAAGTTGCGCAGTTGGTATGAGCCTCCCCGGTAGTTAAAACTTATGCAAGCGAGCAAGTCGGGAGCATCAATTTGTCCTGTTATGAGCTGGTGAATAAAGACTAAATCATTATTTATTCGCCGATGCGAAAGCAGTTGCATATGCAAAAGTTGGATACGATGCTCATACGGTGGAAGGTCATAAGGATCAGTCCAAGGAAGTCCCTTGAGAGCAAATCTAATAAATCTTCGCTGTATACTTTCTATTCTTGAATTGTGGACTGCATAATAAGGAGACCATACTTGAGAAGCATATTCTAGATGGGGTCGAACATGACAGTTATACAGCGAAAGAGTGACGTAGGGGTCCGTAAACTCCTTTGCCCATCTTTTAATAAAGCCTAGCATTGAGTTTCCTTTACTAACAATGTAATTGATATGCGATGTAAATTCTAAATTGGAACTAAAGTAAACACCGAGGTCCTTAATACTGGACACCTTGCATAACATTTGATGAGAAATCGAGTAATTATGCAAAGCCGGTGTACGTTTCTTCGAAAAAGTTATACTTTGACATTTGCTTGGATTGAGAATCAAACCATTTTTATCGCACCATGTGGCAAAATTTTCAACATCAGATTGTAAAATAAGACGATCGGCTGCGCAGTCTATTTTCTTGAAAATTTTCATATCATCCGCGAAGATCAAAATTTCACTCGATGACAAGCTAAAAGTAACATCATTAATGGCTAGAATAAAGAGGATAGGGCCAAGGTGACTACCTTGTGGTACTCCTGAATGCGAATTAAAGGAGTCTGAAAGAATGCTTCTAAATTTTACCACATATGATCTATCAGTTAGGTACGACCTGACCCAATCGACGAAGGTCGAAGGGAATCCATATGCATTTAGTTTAAACAATATAATATCATGAGATAGTTTATCGAAAGCCTTTGAAAAGTCAGTATATATACAATCTAACTCTTGCCCGCTTTCAAGCGCGTTTGAACATTTATGAAGGAAGTATACAAGGTTTGTTACTGTTGATCTTTTCTGTACAAAACCATGCTGCTGTTTGCAAATTATATTTT
This sequence comes from Melanostoma mellinum, assembly GCA_914767635.1. Lineage (NCBI taxonomy): Eukaryota > Metazoa > Arthropoda > Insecta > Diptera > Syrphidae > Melanostoma > Melanostoma mellinum. Next base: position 184,464,264 of record OU612060.1, read on the forward strand.
TAATATCGAAAGTTAAGCTTTCACAAACAAGTTGTTCAAATAATTTGGGGATACACGAAAGCTTAGATATGGGTCTGTAGTTAAGGATATCTGATTTAATACCTTTTTTAAATACAGGTGTAATAAAAGATCTTTTCCACAGTAAAGGGAATCGACCAGAATCTAACGATAATGAAAACAAGTAATGAAGGGAAAATGCAATTTGGGACTTACACTTTTTTAAAATTATTGGAGGGATGCCATCAGGGCCAGCAGAGTAATCATCGTTCAAAGATGAAATATTGTGAAGGACTCTTTCTAGGTTAATTGGAACATTATTAAAATTAACTTGAGGACATTTACGTAGAAACTCGAAATAATTACGATCTATATTAACAATAGAATCAGAGAAGGAATTACAAAAATGGTGAGCAAAAGCGTTGCAAATGTCGGATGTTTTTGTCAAAGTGACATTATCATATGTAAAGTTATCTGGGTATCCATCCGAATCTTTCTTTGAATTTACAAAGTTCCAGAAACTTTTTGGATCATCCCTTAATGAGTTGCCCATTCTATGAACATAACTTGAGTATAGAGTTTTTGATAGTGATTTAAATTCCTCAAAAAAATAGATGTAAGAAAGGTGATCAGATTCAGAACGCGTCTTAATGTAGGTCCGCCAAGCACTATTTCTTTTGTTGTGAAGCTTTTTTAGTTCCTTAGTGTACCATGGGTGATTAGAGCTCACATTCTTTGAAATTTTGAGGGGTATAACTTTGTTCATGCAATCGTTAAGAATAAAATAAAAGTAACTAACTGCTTCGTCAATATTGGTGAAAGCTGAAATATTATCAATATTAGATTTACTTAGTTCATCAGAAAGCATTTGAAAGTTAGTCTTTCGATAGTCGAATATATGCGAGCAATCATATGAATTACTATAACTATGAATATGACCGCTTAGGTCAAGGAAAATGTCAAGAGGAGGGTGATAGTCATCTACATTAGTAATGCCGGAATTAGAATTAAGAACGACAGTACTAACAGCGTCAGAGGTAAAGACTAAATCGAGATTTCGATTTAAAAAGTTTTTAATACAGCTCACTTGTTGTAAGTCAGTAGAAATTAGATAATCCAATAAGATAAGCTCTTGTTGAGAGGATGTCAAGGAAGCTTTCTGAAATGAACAGTCAATTGAAGGAGACCAATCTATATAAGATAGATTAAAGTCACCCAGCAGTAAAATATTTATATCTAAAGAAGAAAGATTGTTTAAATAATCTAACACTAATGTCACTTCATTGTAGGCAGGGGCAGAACTTTTTGGGGGAATGTATGTGCCAATTACATAGACTGTCTTAGACTCAAAAGTAACTTTAATGCAAATTAAATCTATTGTTAAAATAAAAGGAAAAGTGATACTAGACGACAAAAAACTATTGCGACAAGCTATGAGAACACCCCCTCCTACGTCTGCGTCTACATGAGAATGGCGGTCTTTTATAAATACTTGAAATTCTGAGTTAAAAAGTTCTGTATCCAGAATGCCTGAATGAAGCCAGGTTTCTGTAAGAACAAAAATATCATGGGCAAAAGCTTGAGAATTAATAAAAAAATCAGTAGTTTTACTACGAAGCCCCCTAACATTCTGGTAAAATAGGGAGAGTCTTATTAGTTTTTTGAAACATTATTGACGGCACTATTTTCAACACGTTTCTTCTTGGAAGAGCCAACAAATTCTTTTGAAAGAGTACCTGAAGGCCAGAAATTCGGGTTGCAAAGATAATCAAATTGTGACGGAGGGACAAAAATTTTAAAGGACGAAACAAAACTGTTAGGTTTACTTATTTTCGTACATCTAATAATTAAGTCATTAGATATGTTGTGGTTCAAAGTTAGATGGGATATAATATCATTGGATGTTAAATCAGGCTTAAGGCGGGATACAAAAATTTGTTTAGGCTTGGGAACTGATTCTACTTGTTTGGGAATTGGAAATGGTTCAATAGGAGGATGATTCACATTAATGGTTTCGGGAACTGATTCGACTTGTTTGGGGATATGAGGTAGTTCGGTAATTTGATTATCAACACTAGAAGGCCTACTAGAAACAACAGCTAAATCGACAGTTGTCGTTTCATTGTTGTTATTTGTAGGACCAACACAGCTCCTAAGACCTAACCGTTTTTCAGAAGAGTGAGTATCTTGCTTTTTCTTTTTAGACTTATTAGGCTTAGAAATATCTGAAGTAGACTGCACTAATATGTCGCTTGTTTTTGATGAGACATTAGGCAGAGGAGTATGCGGCTCTTCCAAATCATTAGTTGAGGTTGATATGTCAACCGAAAATTTGGGGGCTGAAAAGTTATTAAGGTTTGAAACCGCATCATTAAAATTATTACAGAGTTCATCTAATCCTTTCTTGATTTTGGTAATATCAGTCTTAAATGACGACATTTTAAATGCAAGTTGGGATAGAGAGATTTTCCTGCAATCAGGACAGAACCATACTGCAATTTTTGATGCGTCAACCTTTTCTATAAATAAGGTGGTTGACCCAACGCATTTAGCATGGTAAAACTTCCCACAAGGGCCGTAACATGCAAAAAGGCATGCATTAGGAGAAGAGTCCAGACATTTCACCGCTGAGCATTCCATTTTAATTAAAGAATTTAAAAAAAAAGTAAAAAAAGAAAAAGAAAAACGGAGAGATTGAAAATAAAAGTTTAGTTTTAATAAAAGAAAAAAAAAAAAAATAATGTTTGCTTGGATAGTACGAGATTTGAACCTGAGATGCTTGACACAACTATCTTCGCTCTAACCAACTACGCCGTGGAGCAATTTAAAATTTGAAATTTTCTTATTCAGCTCGGGTAGCCAGGATAAATAGAACTTAATAAAACTCTTTCTCATTTTTGATGATTAATTCACCCCTATTTATAGATTTTACTACCAAAACAAAATGTGAATTATAATGCAATGACAAATTTCCATATAAAAATTTGATGGCGATTGCCAATGCATTTCTCTATAAGAAAATGCACATGAAGGGATACAAAGTTTGTTTTGATAAACAGGGAGATGGAGATTTTATTATAATTTTATTTTTTTTTTGACTGTGCGATAAGCAGGGTGATGGAGATTGTCATTGCATATCTCCATAAAGAAACGTACACGTCTGATAAGTAAACAACGTTTGGCCTTGGAATGTGGGCTCGCCATATGTTAGCAAAATGAATGCGTGTATTGTTTTAGTGTGGCCTTTTGGGTGGGAAGAAGAAATTGTGACGCTTCGTCACACTATCTACATATCTATCTATCGTCTTGGGTATCCTCTACATTAGTCTGATTATATTAGAACTGTTGGGTATGCAATGCTCACAACCCCTTAACCATATACTTGACGTTTCATTTGCACAGATCTATTACATTTCATTTACCTTCCTCCTTTATTACTACAATTGTCAAACTTCATCTTTCTTCTTCATTCTACTTCTGTTGAGACAAGTCACTAAATAAATTTATCTTTCGTAATCCAGAGGAATCTCGAATAATTTAAAAGCAATATTATATTGGATAAAGAATAATATTCATCATGAACTCTTCGTACTCATCAAGAACAATGCCCATTCTTATCATGTGCGGGTATTCAAGGAGTTGGGACTTTGAGAATGCCAATCAACGGAGAGAGCCAAGAAAATTTCTGAAAACTCGGTAGATTTTCTTAAGATGAACACCTGTCACTGGAATTTTTTAGTTTCGTTGGATTCTGTTTTTTTCTTGCTCTATTGTTGCTAGAATATCGATCTTAACTAAACAAGGACTAGAAAAAGATTTTGTCATAAAGTCCTTGTTTGTGAAAATGACAACCACAACCGTCACGTCGCGTCGTAACAATTTCGAACTACGAATGCCAAATAGAAAGCACTAAAAACATCTCCGTAATGAATAAGACTTCTGAAACTGACAAATGTCGTAGCTAAGCATTCACTACAGATGCGTCTACGATGATTATAAATTCGAACTACGAATGAAAATAAAGGTTTCATTCGTAGTTCGAAATTGTTACGACGGGACTTGTGAAAGCAACAAATATCAAATATCTCATCTTATCCATACTTTTGGACTAGGACTTTATAACTCAAAGCCCAAGATCAGTAAGTATGCTATGTGCGGACTATTTTGTTTATTTTCTCTGAATTGTTGAATTTCAATTGAAATCGGAACTTGAGCATACTTTGAGTTAAGTCTAAATTCAACAGTTATAGTTTGTTCTCAGTACCATGCTCCTTTACAGGCGGTTTCTGCAGAGGGTCCAGCTGCCTTACATCCCAACTTAATCCGATCAAATATCGAATTCTGAATCTACTACTGGGCAAATTATGTAATCCTCTTTTACATTCAGTAGCCTTCACCCTTTCTAGTACAACACAGTGAAAAACACCTTATATGTACGTTACTTAGCGTTCAAACCTTGCTCCGATCGGATCAGATTTCCTCCACTTTTGAAGAAAAAATAAAATCTACTCCGACGCTCCAATTTTGAGCATAATGGAATTACTAGCAAGCGCTTACGTCGCTGCTGGCTAGGTACTATCCGTACAACGTCTGGACTGATCTTGGACAGAATAGAAAAGCTCGGATCAGAGCTACACCGATTCCGACGGTGAACAAAGCAATACACGTACTACGCCTCGTACTGGTCCTGGACGGGGCAGAATCGCTCTAGCTAGAGCTACACGGAGTCCGAAGTAATCCCAGGCATTGTCAATATACCTCTGGACAGGGTAGAAAAGTTACGGGTTAGAGTTGCATTGATTGCGGGGGCTAGCGAAGTAATGCCAGGCACTACACGTACTACACCTGGTACTGATCTCGGACATAGAAGAAAAGCTCGGATCAGAGCTAGACGAATTCCGATATACATATGTATCTCACAAGCGTTCGATTACCAACCAACCGCGAGTTCTGATATCGATGGCCCCCAGACAACGAGAAGTTTCAATTCCCTATTTTTGGGAATCATATCTTGTTTGGCATGATACATCCATGATCTATAAAGTAAAATGGAATTCTTACCACGTACCAAGCTTACTTCAACAAACAATGATCGAGTTTTTGATTGAAGCATACTTTGAAAAGAAGCATCCACTTAAAAGGTGCTGTAAACAACAGGAAAAACTTTTATTTCAAAAAACACACAAAATTGCATCAAAAAAATTAAATTCTGTCATTGATTCCATCTGAACCTTAGGTGAAGAAGATGAAACCAACGAGTCTGGCATAAACGTTGTAGTTTCCTTTTTTATTTGATAAAGTTGCACATAAACGTAAAGATCTCATACGTTGAAAAAGCAATCTGTAAAGGTTGTAAATATGATTGAATTGAATAGCCACTACTTCGTATATCCTACCTCTTTGAAAAACTCCAGGGTTATGGTGCCCATCATCCCAGCATGAAGCTCCAAGTTCTTGTTAGCTCTGATCATCATAATCAAAATCGTCTTTCTGTACCTCGGTGTGCCCTCGTACCAGTTGTGCTCGTAAATTGCATTCAATAGATTCTCGTTCTAAAACTTTGACATTAGTCTACCCAATCAAAATTCCTAATCAATTCTACTCACAGCCTCGTATATATGCTGTCCAAGGACGCATCTTTGAAAAACTGGCAAAGAAACTCCCACGATGCTCATTACAGATTTTGGAATTTGGTAAAAACTGTTTGCACGCAGCATTGCAATAAAAAACAGGCATGGCATGATCTTTCCTACAGAAAATCTCACGCATAAACTCCAGCTAAAGGTTTTGTCGATGCCACTGCATATCCTAAATCAAGCAAAGAAAAAATTCGTATTTTTGAATGGGTGGTTCCTTATTGATGTTCTAAGGCACATAATTACTCATCCAATTCACATTGTAACCCGATTAGTTTCCTTAACTCGCCACAGGTCTCAGATTCATTCCTTGCATCAAGCTTACTGATCGATGTGCATAAGTAACGGTAATGCATGCACAGCTGTGTAATCAAATTTGAGTAAAGTATTTCTTCGCTGACATAAATATAGACGCAAGCAGCAAGAGTGCAAAGTTGAAAGCAATAAAAAAGGACGTAGGACAGGAATGCCGATTCTTGGAGGGAATACCACGGCCAATAGGGAAACACGAAAACATAGCCATCGTTTAAAAATGCCCATTTGAAAAGTGAAATGCAAAGAGGATGAAGAGCATAGACAGAAAGTATTGTCAACATGAAGTATTTGAAAATGTTATTGTTTCTGATCATTTTCTTGGCAAAAAATTGCAGGTCTAGGCTGTGCTGTTCGTCCTTTGTAACCGGAAATAAACGGTGCAGTTCGTTGAGCATGTTGTTGATCGTTGCTTTACTCCAAAGGATCGGAATAGCTATGAAGATAGTCATAAAGCAACCGCCGTTTATGCCATAAAATTTCGTGGTATCTTTTGAGTTCATGCCCAATTCTTCCCAGGTGAACATCAAACGGGTGATGATTGTTAAAATCAATTGAAGAGCAGGTAATAAAGACGCAAATGTAATGAATTTTAGAGCTCGCGGGTTTAATGACGACCGCTTGACTATTGAAATGTTGAACACTGGAACAAATAATTCCTCGAACTCGTATAACTTTTTTGATGCCATTGCGTCTTGTTGTGAGATAAACCGAACCGAAACTGAAAGCCACTGAGTTCTTGTGCCTTAACTCTACTTCTGGGCTTAGTTTGTAAGAATCATCGGTTTTTGTTTCGCAATGCTTGCTCATCAGTGATTCTCTTTGCAACACAATAATTTGATTTGCACACTTTGACAAAAATAAAAATTCGATTGATATGTAGGAATCGAATTGACAGCTGCACGTCAAAGGTACGAGTTGGAGTGTCTCCCCTTCTATCGAATCTCGGAAAAGGTGTCTAAGGCAAATGGCTAATCAAAGCTGGGAATCAACACGTTGAGCATAGCACCAAACAATATTCCCACGATACAATTGCTTTAGTTGAAATGACTTAATATCGTCGGTGTAGTAAGAGAGAGTAGTTGGGCGTATTCTTCCGTATTGCGATAGGTTTTGATTGGTGACCACTTGGTGGGCGGGGCACATATATTACAACTGTTGGTGCACGTCAGTTGTCCTTTCTTTGCTTCATCGCTGTATCCACTGGATACTGAGCTCGATCAACTCGATATGACTTGTCAAATTAGTAAGGGCGAAGGTTGACCAATGGCCAATGAAAAACACGAGTAATGACTGACTGTCTGAACACTTAGTATTTCCAAGAGCTTTGTGCAATTTCACAGCGGATGAGTTCGAATTCCAGAATCAACGAACAAGTGGACGAACTTTCTGATTGGTCTGAGTGCTCCATCTCAGTAATTTGTTCTATCTTTTTCTCAATTAAAGGTTTCGGTTTCAAGAAAGCTTTCGAGTTTCCTCGAAATGTCGAATGGCCATCGCAAAACTGTTGCTACCTGCGAAGAATTTTGTCGCCATCCACAAGAAACTGTCCTTGAAAACCGCTAGTGAACTTCAGCGAACGACTCTATTGGGCATTTCTCGTTTTTGAGCGGCTTTTTTAACAAGGTTGCCTCTTATTCAAGTTGTTTCGTCGTATGTCCCTGAATATTTTGGAGTTCCTCAGGGGTCCAATTAGGTAACTTTATTTTACTATCGAGTCTTTCTTAAGTCTTCTTTCAAAAGTCATGAGTATGAAAATAAAATCAAATTTAAATTCTTCGTACAGCTAGTCTATTTAATCCTTGAAGTCTTCCAATTAGTCCTTGAAGGCTTGCATTTAATCCTATCTTTAGAATTACGGAGAAAAGATTTTGGGCATACGATAAGTTTTATTATAGAATCGTATACGATTTTTGGTAGCCCTTGTTTAGGGTTTCATGTGCATTAAATAAATGTATTCCGTTCACTGATGCAAACCAATAGAGACTTAGTGGCTCTATAAGAATCGACCATATACAGTGTACTGTTTAGATTCTAGAACAATATCAAGGTATGTGGCAATCTTTCGAGAATGGTAGGTACTATTCCGCTCATAGAAAGAGAAGAGTCGATCTAGCTGTCTTCTTTTGCTGAACAATGAAAGTGTTTTGAGAGTTAACAGAGAAGTTTTCCATCAGCTGCCAGCATCAAAATACCGAAGCACACAAAACCGAAAGTTTTTATAGGACACCCATACATGCCCGGGGGATCTCCCTGTTTCCTCGCTGTTGAATTTAGTGCCCATCGCTTCCTCGCTGTTGAATGTAGTGTCCAGTGATACCTCGTTGTGGTTGGGCGTGTATTATTCGGGAAGGCTCTGACTGGTGTCAACTTGGCGGCGCCCAGAACGTCAATCATGCTTACTATACCTCCACGCGGTAACCACTTGGCACTGGGATGCTTCACCCGCAGCTGACCTGCTAAACTAGTAAGTGCGACAAAGTGTTGACAAAGGAATGCGGAACAAAAAAATTGTGATCAACTCTAAAATTGCTCTGCTAGTAATGACTGACTGCCCGATTCTCAGTAGTCTACCAGAGCTTTTCGGAAATGTCCCATTGGATAAGTTCGACTTACAAAATCAACGGTGGACTTCAGTACTCAAAAAAGCAGAAACCCCTGAATGAGGTACTCCGAAATATTTGGCTTAAAGGTCTTTCAGGGTTTTTCAATACTGCGCATTGAAGTAGGGATGGTGGCGGATGAGCTCCAGGTGAGCCAAAGGCAGCTCCCACACTCCTGCAGCAGGGTACTGACACTGGATAATCCAGCCTTTTATGTCCAAAGCGATCCCAAAAGGACCTTCCAGGTTGGGGGTTCCTTCCCAGCCACGGAAAAAACATATGGTTCCGAAACAACCAAAAGCCTCGGATAACGATAATGATTTCAACGTCGACGACCCAAGCAAACATAAAAAGGACAATGACCTTCGGATCTGCACGTGGAACGTAAGATCTCTTAACGGATTACGTGCAGCTGGAGAATTAGCGGACGCCCTGAACTGGTGCAAAGCAGACATAACCGCCATCCAAGAAGTGCGATGGAGTGGACCGGGCATAGCATAAAGAAGATGAAAAACTGTGACATCTACTATGGCGACTGCTACAGACAACAGAAACAGCGCTTATTTGGGTGCAGATTTGTGGTTAGAGGAAGGCTCACGGACAACGGGATTAGCCAAAATCCAGTTAATGAGCGTATAATGACCATTCGCATCAGGGCTAAATTCGACAACATTAGCCTAATATGCGCCCACGCCCCCACAGAAGAGAAAGACGACAATTCCAAAGACTGTTTCTACGAGCTTCTCGAAGAAATGTATGAGCAGTGCCCTAGACACGACGTGAAAATCGTTCTTGGCGATTTTAACGCAAAACTAGGGAAGGAGGACATCTTTGGAAACACAATCGGTAAGCATAGCCTCCATGACAAAACCTCCGAAAACGAACTGAGGCTAAGATTTAGCTGAGGGGCTAAATCTTGTTGCAAGTAGTACACGCTTCCCGCATCTCAAAATTCATAAAGGTACATGGCGATCTCCAAATCAATTAACCGTCAACCAAATTTACCATGTTGCGATCGACGCAAGGCACTCTTCCAGTATGTTAGATGTCCGAACTTTCCGAGGGGCCAACTTTGACTCGGACCACTACCTTAATGTAGTCAAGGTACGATTGAGGATATCCTGTTCACGACTCATGCGATCCAACTCTGTGAAGCGATATGGCGGCGGAAAGCTATAATCGCAAGAAATTGCCAGTGGCTTCTCCAATCGAGTGTCCCTATGAAATTAAAAATAAGTAAAAAAAGCTCGGGAGTCTCGGGGCAGAGTCGTTTTGAGTACCTACAGTTCTATGCCGAATTCGAACTGCTAAATATTTGTACTTTTATGGCACTGTGGTTCTTTTAACTTGCCAGTGTTTCGTGAAAGGCGATACGTAATTTAATTGTTTCCCAATTGCTGACATAAACCGAGGCGGCCAGTTGACACCGTCAAGATGGCTGAAAGCACGATTTGGCAATTTAGAGTGTTAAAGATTGATTGCGACATAGGCTGTGTGGCAAGTTATCACTCTCCTTAATAAGGTTGGCTCTTATCTGTAACGCCCACCGATAACTAAAGCGTCGAAACATGTTGTTGGATTTAGTCGCGCACTCTTGGCTACAGGCCTACACCAGCCGCATTCTGTCTGTGTACGACCGAAAGCAACTTTGGGAGTTGTCTTGAAGGGATCACAGTTCACAGCTCTCCCAATTCTCTGCTACACAATAGTGATCCGCCCGGTGACCTCAAAAATCGACCGACGACAAATCTCTCGGTTTTGCATTCATCCATGTCAGAAGCCAACCGAATTCAGATGTCGCTGCATTTATCTGTACTTTTTTCATTTTTTCTTCTCGACCGTTTTAAAGCGGCAAAAATTCTCTAAGTCTCTCTCTTGGCATAGTGTCGAGGAGGAGAGAGCCGGGGCCTAGCACTTGTTTCTCAACAATACATTGCTCAAGCCCCTTACAATTTTTTTCGACTTTAAAGGGCTAAGTGAGACAACTTTTTCAACCGTAGTGTTAAAAATGTCGGAAGACTAGCCAACTCTTCTTAAGGAGCGATACTCATGGAAGCAGTTGGATATGCGACTTGAACTTTGATTTACCACGTAACAGGCAGACATGCTAACATTACGTCACGGAAATCACGTTTAATTGAATTGAATCACTGTGAATTGAGAGCGGCGTTCAAAATGCCTTCGCTTTTTTTTTACTTTTTCAGTGCGGTGCAAACAAACTGCTAGAAACCGAGTTGATCCGTGAACATCAACTCGTCGTCGATTACATCAGCGCAAAATTTCACGCCCGTGGATATTTGTACCCAAAGATCTAGGTCCTGTTCACATTTTTTTGTCGAAAGGGAAACGGCATTCAAAAATCACTTTTCAGTTTTGGCCTTTGATCAGCATTTCCAAAGAGGCGGACGCTTCTCTTCGTCGAATGGAAAGCGTCATTAAAATTTAAGCCAAAAGAACCGTTGTAATGATCCACATATTTTGATAAGGTATGTCAAAAAATTTGTCATAGTTGGATGCTTTTTAAGTTCTTCTCCTTCCTCAGCTTAAGTGCGGGTATATCGACAGTTTCTAGAATCGGTTCTCGTTCTACTTTCTCTGGAGCGTTTGCTACACCGAGCAACCCAAGGTTTCCGAAGCCCTCTTGTAATCTCTTTCCATTTATGATGTTAACAAGATAAATAAATTACCATCAGTATCGCAGTACCGAGCTCTAAAGGAACCCAAATCTTTACCCCACACAGGGTCTACTGAAGCCTTGAACTACTTCGAAGATCATTCAGGAATCCAAGATCTCTCTGAATTGAGTTGGAGGACAAAATTTTTGAGTCGTGTTTGGGTTCTAGGCGATCCAGACATAAAACAACGAACGGAATCGCCGATGAACTTGCAAGGCAACGTTCATAAATAAGTGTTTGGTCTGCTTGAGTCCTCAGTGAAAGCTTCTTTCAAAGATCGGAACTGTAAAGAGAACATTTCAGACTCTAAGAGCCATTTTCAGCAGGATTTTTGCTATTTTTGCAGAAGAGACACAAGAAGTGAATGTTGTTTATTTTATACACAAAGGGAAGCATTTTCCCTGTGACTTGTGCAATTTCTCGAGTTAGATTACAGACACCTGGCGATGAGAGTTGATAACCTAGGCTCGATATTATTTCCGCTTCTTCTTGTGTTTGAATTGAACATTCCTGTTGATTAAAAAATATTAAACTGAGACCCCTCAGCTGGCGTCAGGGGAATCCTACCACATCGCCCGAAAGGGTTCCATGTAGGGTGGGATAGAGGCCACACTGCGAAACCATCTACAGTGCCTGGAATGTAGAGTGTTGTAGTGGTCGTTTTTGGCATGATATGTCTTTTGAACGAGCCGAGGGGTAACAGCGGGACAAGACCCCCGCCTAAATCCGACGAGCTGAGCCGTGCCTCGCTAGCGTGCCAGGTCTTCGCTGTTCCCATTCTACATCCCTTTCCCGTCGGCTTCCTCATCTTCTCTATTTCCGTTTTCTTTACTTTTTAATCCTATTTCCTTATCCTCTTCCTCTTTCTCTTACTTTCCATTTTTTAATCTTCTTTTCCTTTCTATACTTACTTTTCTTGGCCCTACTCTCCTATTCTATTGACCGTGTAACTGTCGTAGAGTATAGACGTGTTTACTAAGCGATCCGACTTTAAATTGGAAAAAACCTATATATTGTTATATTTAAGCATTGTTCTTTGCACCATTGCACAAACTAATGAATTATAAAGTGCGTGGTATAAGGAAGTCAAAAAACAATTGAAATGGAGTGTATTAAATGCAAAAACGATATAAGCGGTGAATCCGGTATAAAGTGTGCGGGAATTTGTGGAAAAGTTTACCATCTTAAAGTGGCATGTAGTGGGCTCGACCGCTACAGTAGTAATGTGTTAGACACAAATACAATGCTTAAATTCATATGTGATGATTGTGTACAATACATACATAATGTGGATTTAGCTGTACGCGAAATACATGAAAACGTTGAAAAAAATGGAATTTACTTAAAACAATATAAAAGTGAATTTGAAAAATCATTACAAAAAAATGAATTAGAAATTAAAAATTTATTAGAAGCAATTGAAGCAAGATACGCGGATAGAGTAAAAGAAATGAAAATTTCGCAAAAGGCGTGTGAAAAAAGTGTGAAGGAGTTTGAAAAGTTTGTTAAAGTTAGCGAGTGCTTCAAGGCACAAAGTGCAAAAATATGTGAAGATGCAAAAAAAATAGGAGATGAGAATACAAACGCAATACAAAGTGTTAAAGAAATAAAAGAAAATATTTTCAAAGAACTAAAAAATTTCAAGGAATCAGTTGTGTCTGAAAACAAAACAACACCAACACAATCAAATCAAATCTCATATGCAGATAAAGTGAAAGAAAAAAGTAATGTGATAATAATTAAACTAAAGGAGAATCAAAACAATATAAAAACAAGAGAAATTATTAAAAGCACAATTGATCCGGCAAATTTGGCTTTAAAAATAAGTAATATTAAAGATATTCAAAATGGTGCAGTGATTATTAGAGGAGATGAAAAATCATTAAAAAAAATTGAAAGTGAATTCAAGCAAAAACAAAGTGTAGACTACAATGTTAAAATACCATTACTGAGAAAACCAAAAATACTTATAGTTGGTATGAAAGAAAAAATGAGTGAAGAAGAGATAGTTATATCATTAAAAAAGCAAAATGGTTTAGAAGAACATGACATTAAATGTGTAGTAGTATATCTGTCGCCAAAAGTTAAATGTTTCAATGCAGTGGTCGAAATGGACAGTGTTGCCTTTGCAAAAGTGTTAGATAGTACTAAAGTCAATATTGGTTGGGACCGATGCAAAGTATATCAGCACACTCATGTAGGAAGATGCTTTAATTGTTGTGGCTACAATCATACGTCTAAAAATTGTACTCGTGAAAAAACTTGTGTTAAATGTGCAGGTAACCATGACGTTAAAATGCGTGTACAAGTGATGAGGTTAAGTGTACTAATTGTTGTAATGCTAATAAAACATTGAAATTAAATTTAAATTTGAGCCATAAAGCGAACGACATAAATTGTCCAATATACAAAAGAAAAGTAAAAATTGCGGAAGAGAGGACTGACGTCTAGCAATGTTTTATTAGACGATATAAGGTGTTTTTATTTCAATGTCCAGGGCTTATTCAACAATTTTGAGGAGGTGGAAAGTTTAATCGAAAATGAAAGTGTTGATATTTTAGTTGTGTCCGAAACCCATGTCATGTCACTGACGCCGAAGATTTGAAGTATGTACAACTACAAGGTTTCTTTCCTCCGTTTAGTTGTGAAAGTGAGTCGACATATACTGGTGGTGTAGCAATATATGTAAGAAATAACTTTAAATGTCGCGTGATAAAAAAATTCCGACTACATATGCAATATTGGGGTATAATGTTACAAGTGCAATATGAGAACTTTCCTGTGATATATATATGTGCAATATATAGATCTCCAAATCGTCTCTCGTCAAAAAGTGTTTTTTGTGACGAGCTTGAAAACTGGTTAGAATATCTGTCACATCGTGGAAGTTTCTTATTAATAGGCGACGTAAATATAGACTGGTTAGATATAACAAATACATACACGCGACGCATTTCAAATATACTGAATGATAACGGTCTACGTATGGTCATCAACGAGCCAACAAGAATCACCATATTTTCAAAAACCCTAATTGACTATGTTATAACAAATTTTCCTGAAAAAATACATGCAAATGTTGATAAAAATTTAAAGATAAGCGACCATGAAACTATTCAAATATTAATTGCGAACCAACATAAGTCTATAAATAAAAAAACCGTTAAATATTGTGCATATAACCAAAATTATCTTTTGTCAAGACTGTACGAAATCCCAATGTTTGTAAATATGAATAGTGAGCTACCCTACAATCTAAATGTTTTATGTGATCAATTTGTGCTGAACTTTAAAAATGTTATCAATGGTATGGTTAAAACTAAACAAGTTCCTTTTAATAACGCGGAGTGGTTCAACAGCGAACTCAGAAGGGCAAAGATAGCAAAAATTAATTTATATAGACAAGCAGTGCTCAGCAATAATGAAAATGATTGGTCTATGTACCAGCAGTGTAGAAATGAATACAAAAAAAATATCATCAAAACCAAATCACAATTTATAAAAAACAAAATTCACACCGCAAACTCACAAAAAGATATGTGGAAACAACTAAAACAATATGTTTTTAAGAAAAATAATGAAACTATAACTGAGGTGCAATTAGATGACGGTTCTGTGATAGATGATAGTGCAATTTTATGTGATAAATTTAACAACTTTTTTGTTGATTCCATAAAAGAAATAACCCGATCTGTGATATACTGTGATTACATTAACATAATAGAAGAGTGCAATATAGATTTTAAGTTCAAATTAGTGAACATAGAAAATATAAGCTGTGCAATAGATATGATTAGCAAAAAGAGTGACTTTAATTTTATGAGTGTTAAGATGTTCAAAGATTCTCTGTGTTTTGTCGGTCCGGTATTAGAAAGAATTATAAATATATCCCTGAGTGCAGGTGTTTTCCCAGATTCATGGAAAGAATCTCTTATAATACCAATAAAAAAAATACCTAACGCAAAAAGTCTCAGTGAATACAGACCAGTAAATATGATGCCTTTATACGAAAAAATTATAGAAAAAACTGTTGCAATTCAATTACAAGAACATTTAGACGGGCAAGGTCTTTTGGACCGATATCAGTCGGGTTTCCGTGCAAATCACTCGTGCGAAACTTGTTTAAATTTGGTGATAAATAACTGGCGAAAAGAAATCGATTCCAAAAATGTAGTTGTAGCAGTGTTTCTTGACTTAAAACGAGCCTTTGAGACTGTTAACCACCAAATATTAATTAAAAAATTAAAGTGCTTTGGTATAAAGGCAAATGAGCTCAAGTGGTTTAAATCATTTATATCGGGGAGAACGCAACGAACGTCAGTAAACGGTTTTTTATCAACACCAGTTCCTGTAAACGTAGGAATTCCACAAGGTACAATTCTCGGAGTGTGGTTATTCCTAATGTTTATCAACGACATGAGCAAGGTAGTATGTTCATCAAAACTTGTTCTATTTGCTGATGACGGGTTGTTGTACATCACTGGAAAAAATATTGAAGATTGCATAGAGGAACTTAACCAAGACCTAGAAAGAGTGAACGCGTGGCTTAAAATGAACAGACTGGTGCTAAATGTAAATAAAACTAAATGTCTTCTTCTTCTTTTTCATTTTCGGCGTTACGAGTAGTGATCTTGAAGCGATCACAACTCTCCCACTTTTCTGCTTCACACTAGTGATCCGCCTGTGGGGTACGCCGCGTTGACCTCAGAAATCGTCGGCAAGCCTCCCGGTTTTGGATTGTTCCATGTCTGAGGCCAACCAAATGCTGCTGTTTTTGCATTTGCTTGTACCAGGAGTGTTTTGGCCTGCCTTTTCTTTTTCGTCGCGAGTTTGTTGAAACGTTGTACGATATTGCCTTTTTGACGGGGTTCTGCGGATCTCTCCTTTGAACATGACAATACCAACTGAGCCGGTCGTGCTGAATTTTGTCCAAGATGGTACTTTTGACATGAAGGCTTCCACGGATCTTAGTACTTCTAATTCGATCAAGCTTTGTTACTCCTGCTGTCATCCGAAGCATCTTCATTTCGGCTGCCGTCAATTTGCTCTCATACTTTTTATACATTGTCCAACATTGTGAACCGTATGTCAGAGCTGGACGGACAACTGCTGTGTAGAGTCTTCCCTTCAACTTAGGGGGCATTTTTCGATCACAGAAGATAGCGGAGTTTTCTCGCCACTTCATCCACCCTATACGCTTACTCGATGATTGATGTCGTCATCACAAGTTGCTTCACTATTGATCATAGATCCCAGATATTTAAACTTTTCACACTTGGGAAGCACATTTCCATTCAAATAAATGTCTGGAATAGGCTTGTCTGGATCAGAAAAAGGGCAGCACAGGTATTCAGTCTTTTTAGCGCTAATACGGTACCCATTTCCTTCCAGAACATCAATCCAAACGTCAAGTGCTCGTTGCAGGGATGTAGGATCCTCGCTAATGATGGCTCCATCGTCAGCAAAGAATAATTGTTGTACTTTATTGTCCGTTACTTTTCCTTCGAGCAAACAATCCAGAACAGCAATAAAGAGCAGTGGACTCAAGACACTTCCCTGATGTACACCTACTGTTATTTCGAATTCTTCGGTGACTCCAGCTGGGCATCTCACTTTTGTAACTGCTCCCTCGTACATGTCCATAATTATTCGCACATAGGCTTCAGGAACTCCTCGGTGTCTGAGGGCCACCCATATCAGATCTCGTGGTTGTCGATCGAATGCCTTTTCGAAGTCAACCAACACAATATGCAAATCCTCTAAGGCATCTCGGTGTTTTTCCATAATGATCCTTATGCTTTGGATTGCGTCTGTAGTTGACTTACCCGCGACAAACCCGCATTGGTCATCAGACAGCCTTATTATTTTCCGCAGTCGGCTATCCAAAACCCGCTCAACGATCTTCATAGTGTGGGACATCAACTTGATCGAACGATAGTTGTCACAGCTTCTGGTATCTCCCTTTCCCTTGTACATTGGAAGAAGAAAACTTTCCCTCCATTGATTAGGCAAACTGTCACCTCTTACAAGTTTGGAGATGAGAATCGTGAGCCATCTTAACCCGATGTCTCCCATATTTTTCCAAAACTCATATGGTACCTCGTCTGGCCCAATCGCTTTGCCTTTTTTGGAGTTCTTAACTGCCTCCCTAACTTCTTCGACTGTGACGTCGGATACTTCCGTAAAGTTAGGTGCAGCTGTTGGAAAGTGGCGCCGAGGAAACTGTTCATTCAAAAGATCATCACAATACTGTCGCCACCTGTGAAGAATTTTGTCGTCATCCACAAGTAGCACTCCTTGAGCATCATTGATGAACTTCGGCGAACGAATCTCCTGCGCATTTCTCCTTCTCTGAGCGGCTATTTTGAAAATGGTTGCTCCCTTATTCAAGTTGCTTTGTCTTAGCTCTTGGATTGCCTGATTTGCTTCAGCAGCTGGGGCAGAAATCTCTTCCAGCTCTCGATACAGGCCCTCCGTGCTTTTTGCTTGAAGTTGGGCGCACTTTTTCTTCGCTTCTTTTCTGCAGCTCTTGTATTCCATTTTGAAACGCGCTTTTTCATTTGTATTTCTTGAGGGGCACTTCGACCAAGCTTGGAAAGCTGCTTTCTTCTTTCTAATCACTGCTTTAGCTTCATCATCCCACCACCAGGTTTCTTTAGCTTGTTGGTGGTGTCCTTTTGAGACTCCTAACAGTGATTTGGCTCTCTCTAAGCAGGTTCGTTGTAGGCGATCCCACATATTTTGTGCCGTGATTGCATTTGAAACTGCGTCGATGGTATTACACAGCTGACTTTACATATACGAAATGAATTGCTGTCCTTTGGTTTTCTCCAGATTGTACCACTTGATTCTCCTAGGAGCCTTTGTTTGTTTGACTTCCTTTACCGCATCCGTAAAAAATTCTGTTAAAAGAAGACGGTGTTGTTGAGCGGCAGCTTCTCCTAGTATCACTTTGCAGTCTTTCACCCGAGATTTCATGTAATTGGTTACCAAATGGTAATCAATCTGGGTTTCATTTCCTCCACTGCTGTAAGTGATAAGGTGTCGGTCTTGTTTGATGAACATGGTATTTAGTACGATTAGACCGTATGACTTGCACATACTTAGAATATCTTCACCAGGAGTGTTCCTGGTGCCGAATCCCAAACCTCCATGGCAGTCTTCATAATCCTCGTTTGTCTTCCCGACATGTCCATTCAAATCTCCTCCAACAAACAAATACTCTTCTTTTGGGATGTTCTTAAGTAGGTTATGAAAATCAAGCCAGAATGCATCTTTTTCCTCCTGCTCACACCCTATTTGGGGAGCATATGCACTGATTATATTCCAGACCTTTCCTTCCATCACCAATTTAAGAGACATCAAACGGTCACTGGACTTCAAAATGGTCAACACGCTGTTACATAAACTTTGGTCAAGGATGATACCGACTCCGTTCCTACCTTGTTCCGTTCCATAGTAGAACATCTTGTAAGCCTTGGTCTTTGCATCTAAGAAACGGGCTTTGTTTGCTGTGTTTCGCCATTTCGTTTCCTGAACACACAAGATGTCCACTCGCCTCCTTCTCATCATCTCTTCGAGTTCAAGACTTCTACCAGTCATACTTCCAACGTTCCAACTCGCGACTCTAAATTTTCGTCCAACTCGTCGCATTACTTTGCTAGCCCCCGGAATCCGTATAGCTCTGACCCGAACATTGCTGCTCGGTCCAGGATCAGCTCCATTCATAGCAATGGAACTGCCTGGCGGGGTAGTGCTTCTTATGTTTGCAAGTACTTCCATAATGCTCAAAATTTTTCAAAAATTTTTCTATCATCCTTTTCGACACATGCATCCTCCATTTAATGAGTTTGATTTCCCTTTTACTACACCGGTGATCTCCAGTCGTGTAAACCCCGGAATCTGCATGCATACTTGGGGAGAGTTTTTAGGTGGTATGTGTGTCGCTAGAGTCACTTTGATGTTAGTCGTCTAGATATGATTGTTCCTTTAGTCGCCTTTTACGACAAGCGGGGAGGCGCTGCAGTGCTATTCTAACCCGACACTGCACGGGGCCTAAATGTATGATCTTTAAATGTAATTATGTAAGTACGCCTGTAAATATTAATGTTAAAATAAACAATGAACCAATTGAAATTGTAAAACAAATGAAGTATCTTGGTATTATGTTAGATGAAAAGCTAAATTTCAATGATCACATTGACTACATATGTAAAAAAGTGTCTAAAAAAATTGGTGTATTGAGAAAAATAAGGAAAAATATATCTATGAGTACCGCTATTAATGTATGTAATGTCTTAATTAAACCTCATTTTGATTACTGCTCTAGTCTTATTTATGTATGTCCTCAAAGCCATAAAGATAGATTACAAATATTACAAAACAAAATTATGCGAATAATTATTAAATGTAGTGTTTATACACCAATAAGATCTATGTTAAATGTTTTGAAATGGCTAAATGTTAACCAAAGACTGTTTATGCGTACTATGATATTTGTGTTTAAAATTAAAAACAATCTGTTACCTGGGTACTTATGTGAAAACATACGAGAAAATACAGTATTACAACAAAATCTTAGAAACAATGACGACCTAAGAATTGAGAGATGTAGAACATCAAGGGGTCAAAGAACAGTTTTTTACATGGGGTTTCATGGGTTTAATAGCCTTCCTAGAGAAGTAAAATGTTGCACAGCGTTGCATGATTTTAAAAGAAAACTAATTGAGCACATACGTTCAAACCTATAAATATCTAAATGTGCAAAGTAAATTTTATAAGTACAAAAATCTTTTAAAGTAATAGAAATGTATACACTTATATACTATTTTGTATTATATTAATTATTTATAATAAGTTCAAATGTAAAACTTAAAACTAAATGGCTTTTCAGAAGCTAAATAAAGAAAATTCATTCATTCATTCATACAGTTCAGTCCTTCTGGTTCCTTTCCAAAAATCCAACTTCCCAAACCCACTCCTATTGCCTTATTTCAAATGGCTGAACCTGAACCCTGAACCTCTCAAGCTCCTTCTTAAGGATCGTTTTCAGCACAACTTTTTGTCCTTGCTTATAGATTCTTAACGCTGTTAGTTTAAATAACCCCTCCTAGCAGAACTGTCGTCTTCAAACCAAATTATTCCCCACCCATTTCCACTTTGCAATAAAAACAAATCAAGTAGCCTCTTCTACTTACGCTAAAAAAATTAAAGGCAAACTTCAATTCTTTCTAATTATTCTCAATCAAATATGAAGTACAAGTTTACGTGAAGTGAAATGTCGTTCGTCAAAACAATTTTTCAAAAGTACTGCACTCCTTTTATCAATGAACAAGTTTTGTCCGTCAAGGCCTCACTGGCTCAAATTGCTATTCAAACTCTTTTTCATCGCTGCAAAGGTTGATTGCGTAGATTTGTGTTTGCAAAGTCCTCTGACATTTTTTCATTTCCAGAAGTGATTCCGATAACGGAAAGAAAGACAAAAGACAAACCTCCTCTTCTCGTACAAACAGGAAATGTTTGGTACCCTGATCCGGAGTTTATGGCACAAAGCGCCGGAGCTGTGTTTTACCCTGATGCCAACACAAAGGATTGCAAACGGACTCCATACAACGGACAAATGTCTGGATTAGTAGAAAAATCCGTTCGCAATAGTTTCATCAATTTCGGGCCCACTCATCCTGCGGCGCATGGTGTTTTGCGATTACTCCTCGAATTAGAAGGTGAAACTATCAAAAGTGCTGACCCTCACATCGGTCTTCTTCACAGAGGCACTGAGAAGTTAATCGAACACAAGACGTATCTCCAGGCTCTTCCGTATTTCGATCGTTTGGACTACACTTCGTGTATGTCCTGTGAAAATTGCTACTCACTGGCTGTTGAAAAGCTGCTCAACATCGAAGTTCCTTTGAGAGCTAAGTTCATTCGAACGATGTTTGGTGAAGTGATGCGGCTGACGAATCATATTGTGGTGGTGACAACTCAGGTGTTGGATTGTGGTGGCATTACGCCATTCTTCTGGCAATTCGAAGAGCGTGAAAAGCTTTATGAAATTTGTGAGCGAGTGTCGGGTGGTCGAATGCATAGTGCGTACATTCGTCCAGGTGGGGTGTCAGTAGATCTTCCACTTGGCCTTTTGGATGACCTCTACGAGTTTTGTTCGAAATATCCGCAAAGATTGGACGAACTTGAGGATCTTGTGACGACGAATCGAATTTTTTTGGCAAGAACAGTTGGTGTTGGTAAAATATCAGCACAGGAGGCCATCAATCGGGGATGTTCAGGAGCAGTGTTACGTGCCACTGGTGTCAAGTGGGATCTTCGCAAGACTCAACCCTATGACGCCTATGACCAAGTTGAGTTTGACGTTCCAGTAGGACTCAATGGCGACTGCTATGACCGATATCTCTGTCGGTTGGAGGAAATGCGTCAATCTGTTCGGATCATCGAGCAGTGTCTCAATAAAATGCCCGAAGGTGAGATCAAAGTCGACGACTACAAAATCTGTCCACCAAAACGAACTGAAATGAAGGCATCAATGGAGGAACTGATTCATCACTTCAAATACTTCAGTTCGGGATTTCCTGTGCCACCTGGCCAAACATACACAGCAATCGAGTCCCCAAAAGGAGAGTTTGGGGTTTATCTTGTGTCGAATGGAACTTCTCGTCCTTATAGGTGCAAAATTCGAGCTGCCAGCTACCCCCATTTAGCCTTAATGACTTCCATGTCACCGAATCACTTCCTTGCTGACATTCCTGCCATTTTGGGTTCATTGGATATAGTTTTTGGTGAAATAGACCGTTAGTTGTGTGTTGTTTTGTGGTTGTGTTTTTCGTAAATAAACTAAACACGATAATTATCTTTGACTTCATCTTGAATCCCTATTAAGCTTTGTGTGTGTTTTTTTTCTTCTGCTGTCGTCTCCTTTAGCTGGACTAAGGAAGTAACATCCTCATCAAGGAGTCTATTTATTGCAACCCTAGCAATTTATTTCTCTCAAAAAATTAATTTCAAAGCAGGAGACATCAGGAGCAGGAGGAGATAATGAGTGGGTGTAGATTGTTCGAGATTTAAGAGGAGGCGAAAAGTTAATTAATCAATTCGAAGCAGACTTATTAATTGAATTGGACCTTTGGGGACTAATTTCTTGTATGAATGAATGTGAGTGTGTGGGTGTTGGTTGAGGGCGGTCTATAGAGGAGCGAAGACACTTTTGATTGAAAAGGTTGTGTAAAAAGGAAGTAATTATAAAGACGAATTGAGTTACCTTGTAGGAGCTTAAGTAGGTGAGATTAAATTGCATATCTGGACATTAGATTGATTGGCAATTAGGTAAAGCAAATGATGGTTTGTATATCGCCATGTAAGAGAGTTTGTTTTTGAAGGGATACGAAGGTAATTGAAAGTTATTTTGCACCAGGTAATGATACTGTTAATTTGAGAGATTGGAAAGTGATTCCAATGTAGAGGGTGGTCTGAATGCCTTTGGAGAATGCAATAAAATGTACAAAACTAGATTTCTCCATTCATTAGTGAGAGCAAACATTCCAATTACTTGTGGACTACAATGTTATTTAAGTGGTTGCTTCCAGGGCATCAGCTGGCATCGTAGTAGCGATAGTAACTAACTAGTTACCACTTATAACTTTGTGGATGGTTTCGGAATAAAGCTCACCGACTGCTTGAATGATATTGGCCTCAAGTGCTTAAACTGTTTCCAGATTGTTGATCCTTTACAGTTCACCACAAAAGAGTATAAAATGGTCAAATCGTTGCCTCGAAACGAAAAATTAGTACATCTCTAAGACAGCTGATAACATGATTTGTGAAAGTTTGTGAGCAGAAGAAGAATGGGGCCATTCTGAAATGAGGAGAAAACTATGACGTTGAATTCCCAGGCTCATTTTGGAAGAAAAGGTTTCCAACACAAGGCAAACTGTCGAGTCTTTGTGGTTCATTGGCTGTCCGACTATATCTTGAGGGTTTTATTAGCCACAGATGCGGCAAACTGAAATGTGCCTCGCGAAAAAATTTTGAGGATGACTTTAGGCCTCGACCCATAGAATCCGTTGCGTCTATCCGCTGGCGGATTCAACTGACAGCTCGATTAAATACACATGTTCTTATGAGAGGGGACCCATAAGCATCGGATGCAATGGACGCAACGAAAAAAGTAGACAAACTTGTTAATTTTTGCATCCGGCAGAACCAATTTGAAGTTTTCCCTTCTGCAAGTGATAGAGTTAGTAAAACCAACACTTCAGAGATGTGACTTAATTTTAGTTTTTACTGCTAATAAAGTAACAAATGTGATAACTTTTTTGATCGGATTCAAGTACAGAACTTCTTTTAATAGCTGAAAAATACTTTTTTTATTCCTCTTTATTTTTGGTTGTGTCCGGCAAAACTCAAGCTTTCAGTTGAATCCGGCAGCGAGCGGGCGCAACGGATTCTAAGCGGGAAGAGGCCTTTTATTTATCACATAGCAAGCTAAAGAAACAGCTGATTTTGATTGACGTCGAAGATTTTTAAAAATGCATTGCCAACAGCATCAAGTCAAGCTTGTTGTAACGGATTTTATCACAAATCTTGGAAGAGCGCGCCTAGGTTTTGATTCCCAGAACATTTATAACTTCGACTGGACTGGATGCAGTCGTTTTAGAAAATGCCAGAAGGTTTTAGCAGGCAAATGAAATATGCCAAACAACCTCTACAGAGCCAATTCTTTTTTTTTTTTTTTTTGTTCATTCATAACCACGCGTATAACACAAAATGAGTTCTGGTTGAAAATGAACTGATTAAATATTTCTTTTCGTTGTTTTACTGAACGACTCCAAGTATCTCCAGTAGAATGGTCAGGTCTCCAGGCTAAGCAAGAGACTTGATCCAAAAATCTGTCTCCTTTTATTTATCATTTGCCAACCGTCACTTGCGAGTGCATCATTTTCTTAAGACTAATCTTAAAATATGTATGTAGATAAATTTACGTTTCAACTGGTGTTTGATAACAATTTCCAAATCACCATCTCCTCGAGATCTGTATGGGAGGATCGTAAAATCCTGGAAAAAGAAGCATTGCACTTCTACACCGATGGTTCAAAAGCCAAAGGTGTAGGAAGTGGAATCTACTCAGAAAAACTGAATCTCAGTCTTTTCTTCCGATTACCCGATCATTGAAGTGTGTTCCAAGCGGAGATTCTAGCGATTAAGGAGGTGCTGTCTTGGCTCAAAGAAAACGTCATATCCTCCACGGATATTCGGATCTTCTCAGACAGCCAAGCTGCCCTTAAATCTCTTGCCTCTGTCTCTACAAAATACATCACGGTTCAAAACTGTCAAATTTCTTTGAGGGAGATGTCAAATCAGTTCAACATTCACCTTTTATAGGTGCCGGTACATACCCGGCAACTGTATGGCAGACGAACTAGTCAAAAAGGGCACGACCACTCCCCTACGCTCAGAATGAAACAATATAGGTATACCTATCGCTGCATGTAAACTCCTACTTACTGGTGTGCAGAAGCTGCATGGATGAAGAAGAGAAAGAAACCGTTCAACACCTTCTTTGTTCATGCCCTGCATTACTTCGTAGAAGAAAAATTCGTCCCGGTGAATTCTTCTTCGATGATACTAGCAACTTAGCTTACATAGACCCTAAAAGTCTTTCAAAATACATACATTAAAAGTTTGGCGTGGTTCAACTATCAGGTGATAAACCGGCTAGTCCCGAAATGACAGATTAGTGGGTGATCATCTCGTTAATGTCACATCGGTTATTTTTGGGACTAGTAGGTGATTAACTTGATCTCTGTGGTATCACAATGGACCCTTGTGGTCTAAGTGTTTCAGGCAATGCATGTAGAAAAATTTAAAAAGAAATAACTTTCTCAAAATTTAAGAACCGCGAGTTAAAAAGAAAACATCGAGTTGTACGGTCGGTGTGGTATGCTGTTTTATTCGAACTGAAGTATAAAGTCTTAACCTACGCTTATATATACTGTTTTGTTCGTGATATCGATAAGGGATAACAAAAACACACACTCAAATTCTGGACCCAAGTGCAAGCAATCAGTTGCTTGTTATCTCAATTTGTAAGTGTGCTCAAGCTTTCTAGAAAAGATATCCTAAGCAAACAAAATGCCTGCACTTATCTTATCACTTCTTATTATCCAAGTGTTCAATGTTTGAACACCATTCATTGATAATAGCAGTTCAACATTCGAAGAGCAGGGACATGAGGAATATGAGAAGCTCAGAGTTTAGTCATTAGCAAAACAGTTGAAGAGATTAGAAGCTTCAGACAAGAGATCGTTTATGAAAATAAAGAAGAGAGTTGTAGACAAAATGGAGTCCTAGGGCACACTTAAAGTGGGTATCAGACCTGAAACCATCCAATACAAATTATATCGAACGGTTGGAAAGGTAGTTTCTAATCCAACGAAGAAGAGACTCATATATACCAAAAGCACGCATTTTCTATAAAAGGGTCCGATGCCAAACTCTATCAAATGCTTTATATCCCTCCGTTTTGTTAAAATCTCTCTACGGCATAGGAAACGTTATTCTTCATAGATTCGAGCGGTAAAGATATGGTTATAATAAGGCCATAATAAATTCAATGGACCAATTTTCTGCTTCTTGCTCTTCCAATAATCCAATATTATACATCATTGGTACCCGCGGTATGATGGTTAGTATGCCTGCTTATCAACCCGGAGGTTTGTGGTTCAAATGTCAACAGAAGCAAAAATGTTTTTCATGGGTAGGTATAGGTATCGCCTTTCGCGAGGAAATGGATAGTAAATTCATTGCCATGAAAAGCGCTTTCTCGATCAGCAGCTCGGAATCGGCCCATTCGCTCACAAAGGAAATGGTTGTGCGAAATGCTCTAGGCTCTGGGGCTCCTAGCACTGTTGCGCAACCCTATTTACTTGTTTTTATCTTCCAATATACGAGACTACTTAAACTCTTAAACTACGTTTCTTTATTTGTCCTTTATCCTCGTTTGTTTCCACATAAGGATTATGGGCCAACCTATCAGATCGTTCAGACTTGTCGTTGATGCAAGAGCGCAAGATATTTATACGAAATGCAAGATGAAGTTATAATTTTCGTCGACTTTAATCTTCCTTAACTTCAGATGAACATTATTTAAAACTCCCTATCCCGTTTTCTTCAAAGGATATCATTTGTTGACATTTTTAATAATTCCGGCTTTGTTGAAATAGTGGATTTAGATATTACATGGGTCGACAGCTCGATCTTATTTTTACCTCCAACGCAGCTAGCTCATCTGTACTTCATTATCAATTGACGAACTGAAGAACTTTTTTAACAGAACTACAAAATTTTGTTGATTTCACTTGGTTTTGCTCATAGAACTAGGAAAATAATTGAATTGTTTCCTAAAACTACTTGACTCTCTATTTCTTCTACTTGGGCATCAAATTGTCGTCCAAGAGTTTTGAAAAGTCTAATTCTTTCAATAAAACCAGATTTTATAACTCAAACTTTTCTTCTTCTTTCAGATCTTTGACGATCACTATCACTTCGCGCATAGTAGGCTATCAAAGCGTTCATTGGAACCCGCTCATCATCATCAGAAACGACTCGAGGATGACGATCGTGTGCATTGGGCGAAACAGCAAACTGCCAAAAGTCGACAGAAACGAGACTTCATTCGAATGCGACCATCGCGGACGTCATCGCGATCCTTGTCGCTGGTCGATAGCATGCAGTTTAGCGATCCAAAATGGTCACAAATGTGGTACTTGGTAAGTTGTCTATCCCTTTCTTCCTTTCAAACCAACTCATTTGCCTTTTTTTCATTCTTCATTTCATAGAATCGTGGTGGTGGCCTGGATATGAATGTGATACCAGCATGGAAGGAAGGTATTACCGGTAAAGGTGTGGTTGTGACTATTCTGGACGATGGACTGGAGTCCGATCATCCGGACATTGAAGCGAATTTTGTAAGTATTTTGCTGAAAGTGTTTTGCTGAAGCAATGGTTTATCCCTTTCTGTTTTAGGACCCGGATGCATCGTATGATGTGAATGGCCATGATACAGATCCAATGCCTCACTACGACATGACGGATTCAAATCGCCATGGGACCCGTTGTGCTGGCGAAGTCGCCGCAACAGCTAACAACTCCATCTGTGCAGTAGGAATAGCTTATGGCGCAAGTGTGGGTGGAGTTCGAATGTTAGATGGCGATGTAACGGATGCCGTTGAAGCTCGATCGCTGAGCTTGCACCCGCAGCACATTGACATCTATAGTGCCTCTTGGGGTCCCGACGATGATGGCAAGACCGTCGATGGTCCCGGCGAATTGGCTTCTCGTGCATTCATCGAAGGAGTGACGAAAGGCCGCAATGGCAAAGGAAGCATTTTCATTTGGGCATCAGGCAATGGAGGTCGTGAACTTGACAATTGCAATTGTGATGGTTATACAAACTCCATATGGACTCTGTCCATATCCAGTGCCACGGAAGAGGGTCATGTGCCTTGGTATTCGGAAAAGTGTAGTTCGACTCTGGCAACCACGTACAGCAGTGGTGGACAGAGTGAAAAACAGGTTGTGACCACTGACTTGCATCATTCCTGTACTGTTTCCCATACTGGAACATCAGCATCAGCGCCATTGGCTGCTGGCATTGCTGCCTTAGTCTTAGAATCAAACTCAAACCTCACGTGGAGAGATCTGCAGCATATTGTTGTTCGAACAGCAAAACCTGCCAATTTAAAGGACCCGACATGGTCGAAGAACGGAGTTGGCCGTCGTATAAGCCATTCGTTCGGTTATGGTTTAATGGATGCTGCTGCTATGGTTACACTTGCACGTACTTGGAAGGCTGTGCCAGAACAGCAGAGGTGTGAAATAAATGCGCCACATGTGGACAAGTAAGATGAAAACGACCAAACGAAAACTCTGGAGACTAATCTCATTTTCTTTTCTTTCATCAAGGATCATTCCAGCCCGTGGTTACATCACTTTGCAGCTAACTGTAAAGCATTGCTTATCGGTGAATTATTTGGAACATGTGCAGGCGAAAATTACACTGACATCCCATCGTCGAGGAGACATTCAACTTTATTTGAAATCGCCAGCTGGCACGAAAGTGACACTCCTGACATCGAGGTGAGTCCTGTTCTCGTTTCTTTTTTATTCTTGCCCCCATTTTGTTGTTTAGGGGGAGGAAGGGTCGGGTGTACTGTTCAAAAAAGAAAATTATTATTATTTTCGCTGTTGTTTTTCTTAGTCGAACGTGACCTTGCTGATGTGGGAATAACTGGTGGAGTGAAGAAGCGTTGCAATGGTTGTATACAGATTATGGAATCTAATTTTTGAATTATTACGTGCGTGGGCGACTGGCCACGTTTTCGTTCTATCTTTTCCGCCGTCGACTGTAGTAATTTGCTTTGCCAGATAAATACACAGCAGTCCAAGAGTGTTTGTGGCACAACAACGGCCAAGGATAGAAACTTCCTTCGTTTGTTACAAAATTCGTGGTTGTTTTTGTTAGGAAGGAGTCCTCCTCTTGGGAGGAGGCAAAATTTATTTATTCAACTCAGGGGAGAAATGAATATTTTTTTCATTTGCCACTTCATTTCATTTGCTCATTATGTTGAACTGAAAATTCCTCCTCTAAGTAGACAATAGCAACACTGAGATTTTGAACGTTGAACGTGTGGGGACGAAAATCATTGGTTTTTGAAATTCAAATGCCACTTCAATGATTTTGGCGGATTAGAAGTTTTCAACACCGTTTAAAAACGCGCCTAGAGTCCTCAAGGAATTTGTTGCGAGTTTGGGGACCAGATTCCGCAAGAGTGAGTTTTAATTGTGTAGACGAAAAAATGTGTACTCTCTAAGCAAGGGTAAAGGTGAGTATTTGTTTGTAGGAGAAGTGTACAAAATTGTTCACGGTCTTTTAAGAGGGCTGTGAGTTTGAGCTTTTATGCTCACTCTGTCGGAATCTGGTGACTGAAAAAGTGGTTGGCACTGTAAAAAGCAACTGATTTTTATCATTGGTCGACCAGAGCAAAGCAGGAATCCTCGGATTGAGCTACTCTTCTATCTTTGCCCATGACTCGGTACGCTTCATGGGTAGTTGTGTTGAAGGACACTAATATTATTTACGGTGTTCTATATGCCGAAAGAAAGAAGAAGAATTAGAAGAAGATGCAAGCACATTAGCACATTGATGATTTGTTAAGCAAATGGCTTCGTTTAGCAATTGTGTTCAATTTAGCAAAATGAAAGAACAATTTTTTGTTTAGGGTTTTCGAACCCCGAACTCCTCCGTATAACAGACAGATATGCTAACCATTACGTCACGGGTTTCGGACTGTGGCTGTTCGATTTATGAATAGCAGTCAGAAGGACTTTGTCTCGCCGATGCGGGAATAAATGAGTAGCAAGTTGAGCGTAAAGAATGAATTTAGAAATGGTGGCTCTGGTCAAACTAACCACAAGGACCCAATTCAGTAACTGAGTCGTTCTGTAACTGTTACTTCGAGATGTGAAGCAGAGCGCTTGTGAGCAAGTGGGGCAAGCCAAATTCCATACTAAGAAGCCTCCAGGTGTTTCTTATAATCCAGAGCTTTGACCATTTGCCGAGAACTTAGCTTGGCTGTCTTCAATACTGTGGCAACTCTCGGTGGTTTGTTGTCTTTAGA
The DNA here is from genome assembly GCA_914767635.1 of Melanostoma mellinum. NCBI lineage: Eukaryota > Metazoa > Arthropoda > Insecta > Diptera > Syrphidae > Melanostoma > Melanostoma mellinum. The sequence goes on from OU612060.1 coordinate 184,494,173, forward strand.
ATTTTAGTGTTAACTTTCTTTTTTAGTTAAAGCGCATATCAAGAGGTTATGGTGACCTCCTTTCCCTATTACTCGTGGATACAAAAATAGATAACTTAAATAAAAATATTCAAGAGAATAATGCTGCTCTGAATGCATCCACTCCAATGGAGACAGGTCTCGATAACCTTCCACTTATTGGTTCCTTGGAGGAAGCGGATCTTCTTAGCGAAGCTGTTCCTTCAGCCTCTGTTTATCAAACGATCAAAAACACCCTAAAAGCCCGCGATAGGCTAAGTGGTGCTGCTCGCAAACGATTCAAATTCCTGCTTGCTCGTGGCCTCAATGAAGCCAAAGCCAGGGAAAGGGCCAAAATAACTGTACCAAAGGCAGAAAAAAAGGAACCGTTCTGAATCCTTCCCTATGGACACAAATCGTACAAAAAGCACAAGCAAGAGGTCTGATGATGTACCTTCCACGTCAAATCCGCCTCCTGTCTAACCCAATTTAGAGCAACAAAATGTTAGGCAGGCGCTGGAGAGCTTTCCGACTTGCCAGGACGCTGCTCAACACTGACCAATTGTCAGCAGTAAAAGACGCTATCTTTGGGTTGATATGCAACCAACAGACAGTGGATATCAGCCCCAGGTTCTTTGGCACCACCTTCAAACCAGGCTTGCTTGTCTTCAATTGTAAACACAGGGTCGTTGGTTGAAAGGCGTGATTCCTAGAATCAAGCTTTGGGAGAATTCCTCATTGAGGGAGGTTGAAGAGGAAAAATTCCCAAAAACCAAATTTTGTTGGGCCACTTCCCCATATGCCCTTCATGCACTAAAACGGGCAGATTCTCACTGCGATCACAGTACAGAATGAGTGTCTTCCCGTTCCTAAATGGAGGGTCGTAAAATGAGAAGCCAAAGGTGCCACTTCAATCTGAACCTTGTCGTTAAACAACAAATCTGCGGCTCTACTGAAAACAAAAGAGGGTGCCATAGACTTAAGGTTTGACGATGTGCAAATTCGCAATCCTAAAGCCCCTCACAAAGTATGATGCAGGTTCGGTGATGTTATGGAACACAGTACGAGCATAAAGGAATATAGGAGAGGATTTGGTAGAAGACACCGATGCCCGTTACTGTTGAACTTTTGGGAATTATAATGCAGTGGAAATACAGAGTCTGGTAAAGCATTCTACATACGAGTAGTGCGACTCTCTGCAAGGAAATTGACGTGGGACTGGTTTCCACTTCAAGAAAAGAAATTAATTATTTTGAAAGTTTATCAAGAAGGACTTAAGCACGGTTCACACACGGCTGCTTGCCAGCGACGAATCAAGTAGCCGCTACTCACAGCCGCTAATCAACTTTGTGTGACCACGGGCTGTTCCTGACAAAATTGAACACTTGTCCTGGTTGGGAAAGAACAGTTGAATCTCTGTTCCTCTTTGATCATCTCTGATAATCTCTGCTTGTCTCTGTTTAGCTGAAGCTAAATAAAGAATCTCGTCTCTCTTCTCATCTCTGTTCATCTCTGCTCATCTCTGCTCATGTATTTTTTCTGTTTTTGCGCTTTCCTTTAAAAATTCGCTTGAAAATCTCTATCGGAAGCGACCCCAGCCTCATTCCACTATACACGACCCTGATTTGTTGAGAAGACATCCTAGAAGTGTGTTCAATGCTCAAGCTCATTGAACTTAATTTAGTTTCTTAAGCCAAGGCAAGGACCAGAATTAATGGAGTGAAGCATGAACAAGAAACCAGATTCCAAATATAAACTGAATCATCAGTTAAATTCTTTTTTCCAGATACCCATTTACAATGCCTTTAGTACAATGGAACAGCGATGGTTTCGTTCCACCGGTGGCGACGCGCCGCCTGGCGACTTAGTGGGGCTATGGGGTAGATTATTTCTCACTCAAGAGCCAGCGAAACTGTTTTCTAATCTGACCAACTGTCAAAAACACTTGTCTCACGGAAGTAAGTCCCGGAAACATGCTTTCGACTTGCCATGCCATATTTCACGACTAAGTCACACGAGATTTTCCTTCCCCGGCCCAATCCGTTTTCCCCTAGGACCTAGGTCATTATTCAGAAAACGATTTAACTACGCCAACCAGAGCTGTGTTGTCTATCACAATAGTTTTCCTATAAATTCAATTTATCCCCTAAGTCCTTGTGGCAGAAAAGAACATAAATCATCTTAAAGAATATAAAAGTATGTACATCACCCACCTGCAGCTCAAGAAATTTCCTATACATTGTCCCAGGATGTTGCCATTGCCATTGCCATTGCCATTCCACCATCATCATCTCGACGAGTACACAATAAATTTTCAATATATCATCGCAAAGTGATGTTTTTTCGTGTACCTACATCGTATACCCGTCGTCTTGGAATACATTTACAATGTGTATCCTTGTTCTGAGTCCTTACACGAAGTTATCTATACACACCTCCTATAGCTACCACCAAAAGCTGACAAAGAATAAATCTAAAAATAATGAAGGAGTGGGGGGAAAAGTTTATTCGATTATTCCGCACCTTCGATTGAAATTCACACCATGAACAAGGACCCCCGCCAAAGTGAGTAGAATACAAAAAAAGAGCAAGAAGCGCTTTAATTTGTCGAAATTTTTGGAATGAATAGCCTGGATTTTGCTGCCATTCAAAGTTTCACTAAGAAGAGTTTGTAGTTTAAAATAGAAAAGAGACACTACCGACGAGTGTCCTCATGACTTCGGTTGGACTTTGTCCTTTTTACCGCAATTGTTACCACTTTGCCAATTGTTTTTCCACTAAATGGTGCCATTGATTCCGCTATTAATATCCATTGAGGTTATACTTTTTACTGCGACCACCCCAAGTCTTTTTCCTTATTTGTTAACTATGCCTCTCTGTTTGGTGAAGAAAGAAAAACTCCTCTACGAAAATCTTCAGAAAAAGAAGAAATATTTTCTCTTGTTTTTGGTTTTTTCTTTCTTTCTTCCGGAAGACCAAAAGTTTCCTTTTATGTTTGGAAACTTGTTCAATGAACCACAAGAAAATGGCAATGGAGAAGATCCTGGTTTGGTTTCTTTTGATTTTCATTTGAAAGGAAAACTTTGCTGCAGAGCAGCACACGGTAAAACTTTATGTAATTAACGATCCAAAAAGGAACCCCTTAAAATAAAAAGAATTGAAATAAACTGAAGAGCGCTATAGACTTTGGTCATTTATGTGTTTAAGATTCGTTATACTTGACAGGGATTTGAATATAATGAAAAAAAAAAGTGAAAATAAAAAGTTGTTGGAAGAATTTTAATTACATCTTTGTTTGTCGTCGGTCGCAGTGAGTCCTTCAAGGAGAAATGTGGTAAATTGTCGATAGAGAGTGAACCTTTAACGAATTTATTTTTATTGCTAACCGCTTTGGCAAATTAGGGAAAGTTGTTATTGAGCTCGTTAGAAATTCAGGTCATTAGGTACTTCCATGATAATCGCTGTTGTGTCAAAAATTTAAATCGCTTTTAATGGGCTATTAGTAACGGTCTAACGGTAATCGAGATATTCAATAAGAAATTATATCCAAGATGGCCGCAAAATAAAAATTTGTTTGATGAGATTTTTTCTTAGCTGAGGTGATGTAATCTACTGGACGTTAATGTATAGGCAATACAAGAACTTATGTGGAACTAAATGGAAAGAAAGGAAATGCGTTAGGCCCTGAGATTACCCGAGGTTTGTTGAGATTAGATTAAGGGCGGGTTGAGCTTGCGCAGCTCTGGGCACTGCGGTGTCTGAATGAAACCTATTGTATACGTACCCGTGTGAGGGTAGTTTTCCCCATTCCTGAGTTGAACCAGAAGTTAGCAATCTTCGGTGGGTGAATGACTTTGAGTTTGTCTAGGGGGATGATCTCATAGTCAAGTATTTGCTTTCTAAGGCGGAAAAGTAGGTACTGCACATTCCGTAATTATTTGCAGAGATGTTTCTTCTTTTTCGAGGAATAGTCTACAGATGGGGTCCGCTACCAGCCTCATTTGATGAAGATGTTTCTTTAAGAAACAGTGGCCGCTTAGTAGTCCTGTGAAAATTTTTAGGGTTTTCCTATTGAGGGTCAGTAGGAATTTTGATGTTTTTTCAGTATATTCTGGCAAAAAGAGTTTTGAACAGGTTTGGCCAGATGAGTTACTCCAAGCTTTATTTGATTCCTCCAGTAGGATGTTTTAAGCAGTATGTTTGAAGGTGCTTTTATTTACACCAGAAGGGTTCAGGACCGACGAATGGTTTAGATGCGCCATATTTAGCTAAGATGTCTGCCTTCTCGTTACCATCATACCCTCTGTGTGCTGGGATCCAATGGAGGATTACAGTGTTTTTCCTTGCTAGTTCAGAGAGTGACATGACTGTCTCTTGGACTAGTTTGGATCTTATAACAGGTGAGCTTAACGCCTTTAGTGCAGCTTGGCTGTCTGAAAAAATGAATATTGTTTTGTTTTTCGTGTTCGATGAACATATTATTCTCGAACATTCGTTAATGGCAAAGACTTCAGCTTGGAAAATGGACGAGTGATTACCCAGACTTACTGAGAAATTCGTTCTGGGACAGTCGCTGAAAATGCTGGAACCTGTGCCTACCAGTTTCCATTTTTGAGCCATCCGTATACCAGACCATATCTTGCCTTGAAGAATCAGGCTTTGTGTTCTCCCAGTCTTCCCTAGGGGGATGACAATGGAGAAGTGAGTTTGAAGTTGTGCATGGGAATAGTAGCATCTAAGCCACATACTAAAAGCATTAAGTTTTTCTATACTGTTCATTATCCTCTCGGTTGTCAGATGTCCTCTCGGTTTTGGGTATGATTTGATGTGTCCTTGATGGAGAAGACGGTGGATTGCTTCGACGAATTGGACAAAACGTCACAATAGACAGACAGACGGAGAAGTATAGGACTTCGCCTACATGTCAGTCCTGCGGAACATGGACCTTATTTAAAGCGACTAAGAAAACCCTTGGTCGTTTCATAAAGAAAAGGACGAATGATCTTTGGTCCCGTACGTGAAGACAATGTGTGGTGAAGAAGATTCAACAACGAACCTTATGTGTTGCACAGTGACATCGGCTTAGCTAGAAGAGGCTGCGATGGCTGGAACGAATAGACATCAACGCTCCGGCTCGACGGATTTTCGAAAGCACGTTCCAGGGAGAAGCGTAAGACCACGTCTTATAATGTGGCGCAATCAAGTGGAAGAAGACCTTAACCGACTTAGAGTGCAAAACTTGAGAGAACTCGCCTGAATTGTGTTAGTCCAACACAGTAAACTGTCTTATAATGCCAATGTCTGTATAATACCAATTGGTCCCTTTGAGCTAACCGCAGCCAGTAATCAACAATAACTTACTCCGCCGTATTAATTTGAACAAATCATAAGCTCCATTTGCTTAGCTGGCGAGGTGTACTCTTTCACCTTTTCATGTTTTAGGTAAGGTTACATGAGGGGTACAGTCGCAAGTGGTAACACCTCACTCGGATCTGAAGGAAGGGTGGGAACGGGAGGTAGCAGAGGATTGGGTTGCATGTTGTCAAGCCCTATAGCATTGAACTTGATAGAAAGGAGCGTTTGTACTACATCCTCCGCAGTTATTGGAGTAAATATAAACGAATTTGAATTAGATGCTGACAAAATTTCTTCAAAATATTGAATGGTGGTTAATAATTGGATTAGAAACTAAAGATTTGTTGAGAGCGTTGATGTCTATGTCTTCATTGTTTGCCAATTTTTCTTTCTTCCTAAAGACTTGTTGAAGTGAGTAGAATACAGGGAGGCTTTTACATTACGAAATTTTCGAACAGTTTTGTCGCGAAAAAGTGGTAAATTGTTAATGAAAGCTGTCAAGACGAAGAATTTTCTTCCGGTTATAGGCTAAGTCACGCTGTCTCATCAAAGAACGTATGTCATTTGCGAACCAAGATTTGTTGTGAGGAGCGCAACTTATGGTTTTTAAGGTTACATGGCTCTCAAATAATCTACTCACCTTACTATTTCCAAAAAAAAATGATTTAAAAAAAATTATTAGAAGATGAGAGTCTGCAAACCTTAGAACCATAAACTTACAAAGCCTTGCTCTATAGTCTAAGACCAAATGAAATTAAAGTTAGCTCCGTCTTCAACGAAAACCTCATGTCTTACCATCCACAGACAATGACAAAAGAAATGTACAAAGACATTACCTAATCAAAAAAGAACGAAACCTTCATCCTTCAATTCTAGGTACGTGTTTCCCCATTTTCAAATGAAAAGATAAGCGCTACAAAAATAAACCCACCTATATCAAAAAAAATATTTCTAAAAACACAAAAAAGGCTTAAAAAACGATTGCACAAAGCACATTGTCCTGCCCGGCGAATTGTTGCACAAATACAGTCTTTGCAAAACACATGTCCGCAAATTGTCACCACCGGTACATTGTTCAAATACGGTTCCAGACAAATGGCGTTCACATATTCTTGTGGTTGGTGCTGTGATGTGATGCTGCTGTTTTTTATTGTGTCCAAATCTTCTGGCAGGCATTGGAGGACAACAACCACAACGACGACGACGACAACGACGACGACGATGATGCTGATGCTAAGGGTAGTATATTCACTGTATCCATCTACGCCTGGCGATATACTATAGTCTCGATAAAGGATTTCACTCTTTGTTTCTACGTTACTCGAAAACATTGTGGAATTTGTTCAAATATCTTGATGTCGTGAGTGTGGAATTCTATTCGTTTTCGAATTCCTCTTCTCTTGATTTTGCGATTATGGGGAAGGATTACAGCGATGGCCTGGGCCACTGGTTATTCTTTGGAGAATACTGACGACGTAACACGTAACGTACAGATGGTGCTACAACAGCACCATCATCGTGGGTTTTGATCACCGTCATAAGCTACTTCGCCGTTTTCAACATCGCCCGAATGGTTTCTATTCTGGTTTGTTCCTCGCTTGCCACGATGAGATTACTGATTGTTTTGTTGTAGTTTGTATCAAGGGAGAGAAATTAGAACAATGAAAGCCCACATCGCAGGGTTCTCACCAAATAGTAATCAAACAATGAAATAAATTTTACAGCAAAGCTTTTCAAATTCTCTAGTATTTTAATTGTTTTAGGAACATTTTTAGTCCTCTAGGACTATGTGCTTGTCTACACGTTCAAGTGCCAGTGCCCTGAGCATAATTCCTTTGTATGATAAAAAACACTGCGCCCTCCCCCTCACCAATCCTTTTAACAAAGTAAATACATAGATTGAAAATAAAGCTGTAATGCTGAAGGCATTCGAAAATCAGGATGCGGCCAGGAACTTCAGGGTGCATCATATAGTCGTTTCTTTTCAAATCATTGGTTGAGAAAGTCATCAGAAAGTCTATGACAATAAGTCACATTTGCATATTGAGCAACTTTGGAAAATATTGAAAACTTATTGCCACACTGAGTGCTGTGTATTCCAAAAGAGTGGGTGTTCTAGGTCTACACTAGGAAAAAAGCCCTAGAAAAATACTTTTTAGACGAATTGGGCGTCATCTCCGACCTCCCATCGAACAACATCCTGATATTCTTTCAGGGCTCCAAATGGTTCAGTAGGGGATCCCAAACCCAATAACTCAGTCCTTTATCCGGGGAGCAAAATGGGTCCTTCAGACCCGAGTAAGGTGTTACCGCTTGCAACTGCAACCGTCCTTCAACCTAACCAAGGTTCAATATAATAAAACATGAAAATACGAGGGAGTAAAGCCCCTAGCTCACTAGCTAAGCACCTGGAGCTTATAATTTTTCTCTCCAATTTTGCACTCTAAGTCTGTTGAGGTCTTCTTCCACTTGATTGCACCACCTAGGACGAGGTCTTACCCTTTCGCTATTCCCTGGAATGTGCTTTTGAAAGCCCATCGAGCAGTAGCGTTGATGTCTATCCGTTCTAGATGAGCCAGCCATCGTAGCCTCTTGCTCTTGCCCTTTATCACTCATATATTTAATTCCACATTAATATACAAAATGAATTCCCATCACAATGGAAAATGGCAAAAGTATTACCCATTCCAAAAACTTCAAAAGAAGATGAGTTTAGGCCAATTCAATTTCAATATTGCCATTTTTGCCACAGGTTTTGAGAAAATAATACAAAATCGAATGACTGAGTTTTCTTAATCTGTTAATCCCTAAACAATCAATCTTTTCAAAGAAAAACAGCTGCATTACAGCTTTGCTAAGTGTCTCGGAAGATATAAGGAAAGCTATGCCCGAGGATAATGTTACATTTTTAATACCTACTCGATTTTTCGAAAGCGTTTTATATGGTAAATCACGTGGTACTTTGCGAAAAAGTTAGAGGCGTCCCACAGGGTTCGATTCTTTGCCCGTTGCTGTTTTCAATACATATGTTAAAGAACTTCCTACAATAGAATGACAATGTTCGAAACGCTGTTCGTATGCTGATGACACCTACAAAGCTCTATTTGAACTGCCCATTGGGGCTAATTGAACACTATGAGGCTTGCTTGAGGATTTAAACTTGATTGATCGTTGATCGGTTGATAACTGCTTACTCTTGAACCCAAAGAAATCTCGTAATTTCAAAAAGCAAAATAGATGTGTCTTACTTTCCAGCAATCCTTTTAAATATATGTCCTATTGCTTACGTTGATTCAGCTAAAAATTTAGGGGTGGTTTTTAACCGAAGCCTTACGTGGACACCACACGTAAACAACACAATTGGAAAATCGTATATTGTCCTACGCATACTATGGCCAACGCAGCACTTTATTCCTTTAAAAATTAGGATTCTGCCAGTGAAAGCGTTGATTTCACCTCTGTTCACTAACGGTTGTGAGTTTTTTTTTGTGAGTTAGACTTCGAAAATAGTGAATCAGGATAAATATCTAGGCGTAATTTTTGATAAAAAAAATAACCTGAAAAACCAATTTAGAGGATTGAGTAAGTAAAGCTAATATTGCACTTTTCTCCTGTAGGAAGGCTATTGGCGGCAAATGGGATCTCTCTCCCAATATTGCACGATGGCTATACATATCGGTCATTAGACCTATACTAACCTATGGGGTAGTAACATGGTGGGCCGCACTTGACAAACAGGTAAACTATAACAAGCTTGTCAAAGTTCAGTGAACGGGAAGTATTTGCATCAGCGGCGCGCTAATGACAACTCCTTCGGATGCCCTAGACACACTACTAACCCTTACACCCTTAGACATTTTCGGCAAACAGTTAGCAGCAACCTCACCTACTCGACTAAAAGCTGACTCACAGTGGACCAATAATCAAATTGGTCACACTAGTATTTTAAACAATTTAAGATTCATCCCGAATCGATAAGACTACACCACCTTTGAGGTGGTGTTTGATTATAATTTCCAAGCAACCATACTCTCAAGAGAAGCTTGGGAAAATGGTATTCTCTTAGATAATAAAGCCTTTCACTTCTACACTGACGGATCCAAAACATGTGATAGTGTAGGAAGTGGAATTTTCTCGAAAGGGCTGAATTTGAGCCTTTTCTTCCGTCTACCTGACTACTGTAGTGTGTTCTAAGCGACAATTCTGGCAATAAAGAACATCAGATATCCGTATATTCTCGGACAGTCCGACTGCTCTCAAAGCTCTTGCTTCTGTCTCTTTTTAAAATCTAATACGTTCCAAAACTGTCGAACATCCGTCGCTAAAGGAGATGTCAGAAGAGTTCAGGTTACAGTGATAAACCAGACAACTGCATGTCAGATGAACTTGCCGAAAAAGAAACGACTTCTCGTTTTCGATCTGAAAGGAACAATAAAAGTATACCTATGGCAATGGCTACATGTAAACTTTTGCTGAAGCGGGACGCCTCTGAGAAGATAACGCAGAGCAATATATGTCTATGAGTAAAAGAAATTAGGCATTTGTGAACTCGAAACGTTCATAGAGCTTATTGGATCTAAGTCGTCTATATATTAGTTCCACTATAAGTGTCTCTACAGGACACTGCCTTATAGGTAGACACGCCAAAAGACTTGTTGTCTACTCAAATGACTTCTGCAGAAGCTGCATGCATCTCCCTTGCTCATGTCCTGAACTTGCTAACAGAAAGAATACTTACCTAGGTGATTACTTTTTCGACGACACCAGCGATTGAGCTAATAAAGACCCTAAATGACACGGACTGCGACGGCGATGTTACGATAGAGTTTCGCATTATATAACTTCTTGGGATGTCTTTTGAAAATTTTATATAAATTCGCACTATGCCTCATTTGTTTCCAGCGTCAAATTTATAGTCGAACTCAAGCTTAAACGAAAAGTAGGCATACTCCCTCTGTGGAAGTAGCCATAATTGTTTCTATTTCAACTCTCTTTATTCAAACTTTTTCTTCTATAGTCTACCCTCTTCAATAACTCCAAAGTTTATGTATTTTTAGAAATAGATTGAAAGGTAGCCTGCCGTAAGAGAAAAAAAGCAATCTTGTCAAATTGGTTTTGCTTAAAGGCAGCCCAGCTAGGTCGCTCGTCTCGTCCAAATAGGCTCTCATTTGACTGTTTTCCGCCTCATTGTAAAAAAACAAACTTCCTCATCGAAGTATAAACTGTTTGATTGTAGCCTCTGTTTTTTTATTTCCGTGCGTGACTGTTTCAATTGAATTCAAACCACACAAATCCTACTAAATACTCAAATTTTATTGACATTTCCTTATTTCACATCAACAATTTCCTTCTGTCCATTTCAGAGTGCACGACGTTTCTCGTTCCGGCTTCAGTCAGTGGCCCTTCATGTCCGTTCATACATGGGGTGAGTCCCCACATGGCAATTGGCAGCTGGAGATTCACAACGAAGGACGTTACATGGGTAAGTACAATTCAAGAATCACCGTCATTATACAAATCTTTTTGTCACTATTCAACACACATACAAATAAAATATAAAGCTTTACCATTTTCTAACATCCGACCTTTCCAATTTTCATGCTGCTTTTCGGAATCTAATACATCTGAAAATCTCTTATGATGGCGGTCACAACATTATTTCTGTCTGTCCCTTTTCATTTCGTTGAAAACTAAAAAAAAAACATAAAAAGTAAATCATGCCTTGTTGCGAGAATGGTCGCTTATATTTTATGGTACAACACTTCCAATCGATCCGAACGATCCGGTATCGATTCGCACAAATCCGTCCGAAGATACGACAACATCATCGTCCTCGTCATCCCAATCATCGTCGCAGTCGTCAACGTCAACCAATCTCCATCAAATCTACTCGCCTCAATATCCCAGAATGCCACCGTCCAATTTCAATTCATTTGCCACACAAAGCAAATTAAATGCGAAAATCAGCTCGATGAAGGGTGCCAACGGTACGACGATACTGATGGGACCTGGCAGCAAGAAACAGCAACAACAACAGCAGCAACAGCAACAATATCATCAGGTCTCGGCCACGTATGGTGTAATCCTTGGCTCTGCCAAAAACAAATCGAAAAACGGAAAGAACAATGGCAATTCTGGGGGTGGTGGTGCTGGTGGCAAGAATAAAGGCTCAAAGTCATCAAATCGCCCCGGTAATACTCAACAACAACAGCAATCGCCAGCTCCATCGAAAAACAACTTCTATCGAATTCCGGCCTCAAATGGCAAATCCGCTTCATCAAAGCAAACTTCTGGTTCGACGCAACGTCCCAAAATGTCCCAACAAGCGAATTACAATTCAAATGGGGCGGCTGTCCTTTCAAATAGTAAGTCTCCATCGGATAAGTCCATTCAAAGTGTTGGACAAGCGATGACAGCTGCTAAACTCCCAATCAAAGCACCAAAACAAGTGAAAGATAATAACGCCTACAATGGCGGCATTGGTAGAGGAGGAGGAGGAGGAGAAGGTGGTGGGGTTGGCTCTGGTTCCTTAGCAATGTCGTCATCAAAAAACGGCGCAATATCGACATCTGGTGGTACATCATCCTCATCATCATCATTGTTGTCGATGCCAGAGAAGACAAATCATCGGATACCAAAACTTTTCGAACATTATGAAAAAATTCAGCAAATTTTCCCAGAATTCCATCCGTACATGGGCGCTGCTGTTGGTTTAATTCCAGGACAAAAAGATGCAACATCATCATTGCCATCATTATCTTCTTCGTCGGCATCGGCTGCGTCGTCGGGCTCTTCGTCGGCATTGTCCTTGTCGTCTTCCATCACCAGGCAAGGACCAAATCGAAAGCAATTCCAATTCTATGATCCATCAGTTGGTGTTGGTATTGGGGGTAGCTCCTCATCCGGACCATTATTGTCATCGTCGTCGTCAAGTGTCGGTGGGAATGGCAGAGGTGGCAGTGCCATTGCAAATCCAAAACCATCCCGAGAGAATTCAAAAAAATCCTCTCCACCAACCAGCAACAGCGGATATCAACTACAGCATCAGGATTTTCAACTAACTCAGAAGCAACTACTGTCATCGCAGCAACAGCAGCAACCACTGGCAAGACCGCCACCACCAGCACGTACGGCCACACAACGACCTGGTGAAAAGATTTATTTACCGAATCGGAAAAGCACTAACGGTAGAGAGAGAAATTTACCAGCGACATTATTTATTTGATGACATTTCTTTCTTTTTTTCATTTTTTTTTTATTATTTTTACTTCGTCCTTTTGTTGCTGTTGTCATTTTTAAATTCGCTGAATGTTTTAATTTTGTTCACTTTATTTATTAAGTTTAAAAAAATAAATTTTCATTTAGTTCTTTAAAAAAAAGAATTCATTTTCTTTGTTTGTGAATGTCCTTTGGTTATTGTTTCCTCTTTCGAGTGGGTTTTTGATCCTGTGATGCCTGTTTTATTTTGAACAAAAAGGAATTCTTTAATTTGCGTAGGTGTGCCATTCGCTGGGGCACTCTTTTGAATTTCATTGATGTGCTTTGAGATTTAATGCTGTTCGGTGTCCTTAAGTAAAAGCGAATGAGACTGTGAACCACTGCTTTTGCTATTGGCGGTATTGTTTGATGGTTGGGAGGGAGTGGAGGAAACTCTCTACCTGACTTTAAATTGAGGCTGATGTTTCCATTTGCCAAAGTAATGTTTGTTGAGCTGAACCATTTAATTCAGCTTGCCAATGAGCCTTATTCTTAGGGTGGTCACAAAAAGTGTGACACAGCGTGACACTGGGGGAGGGGGTCAAAAAATCCTAATTTTAGTGTGACGTATTTTATGCACGGCCCCTTTACTTTAAATCCCGCAGGACCTAGAAAAAAGCTGGACAAAAAAAATAGGGCTTTCTGCAAATTTTGCAGAAGGCGCAACTCTGGGACTAGCCTTGTTATAAATTTACAACTCCAAACTTACTACAGGAAACTGGACATAGTTCAAGAAAAACGGGAAAGCCTGCAACTTCAACTTTTGACGAACAACTTATTTGATAGACAAAAAGTTGAGGTTAAAAACACTGCTGTGTCACAAAGGTAGGAAACATTTTCGGTTGTTTGAAAAACGCAGAAAGGTGCCCGTGTTGTAATTATTGACATGCCAGCCTGTTAAGTGGGAGTACAAGTCTCGAATCTCTGTGGCGTCAGTGCGGGTGATTGCAAAGAATTGGCAAGCCCCTCAAGTGTAACTACAATTCCATAAAAAGCACTTTCTCACTTGGTCGTTGGGAATCGACAAAAACTTGTAGGTCTCCTCCATTATTTACTGAAGTGTGGTTGAGAGAAATGCGCTATTTCCTATGACTCCCTGTATTCTGTAGGTTCGCCTCATTTATTATTACTTTGAATTTTTTTTTTTGTCAAAATGTCTCAACGCTCGTTTTTGAGTACGCTTTTCCATCTGATGGTAAGCATGTCTGCCTGTTAACTTAAAAGTTCGAGAAGCCTTTTAAGCCAACGGAAGCCAAAAATGTTTTTCCACGTATATCGCCTTTCGCTAGAATTAATAAATCCTCCATCAAAATCGTTTTCTCGATTAGCCGTTCGGAACCGGTAGAAAACTGTAAGTCCCCTCCATTCCCTCACGTGGCATGGTTGTGAGAAATGAGCTAGTCCTTAGGGCTCCTCGCTCTGTTGGCGCAACAACCTTATTATTTGTTTATTTTTCTCACCTGGACTTAGTCATTCGAAAGTCAGCATTTTTTAGCTGAGCTCTAGGTCGAATCGAATCTTGTCCTTCCTCCAACTATCACTTAGTTGCACTTGAGTCCCTTCTTGCTCAGGTCATGGAAACGCTGATTTAAGATCTTCAAGTGTGGAAGTTTCTTATTGAACGACCAAACCTAATGGATTGAAATTTTTGAAGTGAAACTTGTGCAGAATAATGATTTGAGACTCCATGAAACGAAAATGCGTCACGGCACGGTAAAGAAACAAACACATTAATTTATAATAAATTACATATTATTTTATATTCTAAATGTCATCTTTGTTCGATGCTTCGAAGTGTCCCTACTGACGTCTATTAAGCATTGTCTTCATATAGCTTCCGACTAAAGCTCAGGACGGATAGGTTGGGTCCGTTTAGACGTGAGGGGCAATTTTATTTAAAATTGACTTAATTTAAAAAAAAAATTATTGAAAATCAACTAAGCCACAAACGACATACTTAAGTGTTTTGAAATGCTTTTTTCCTTGATTAATATTTAAGTTCAAGTTAATTTATTGAATGGTTTTTGGAGTAATCAAGTCTCAAGTCAAAATTTTGAAAAAATCAATTTTTTTTTTCTTTCAATAAATTTTTAGGAAAATTTTTAATTTATCAAGTATCTTTAAATATTCGAGTTTTTATTAGTTTTAAGTCAAACACAGCAAAGCGAACGAAAAAATCTTTCCTACTTTCTGAGAATAAAAAAACCAAAGGTACTTCGGTCAGGTCTCTTTAAGCCATTCGGAACCGGCCCAAAATTGTGGGTCCCCTCCATTCCCTTACAAGGCATAGTTGTGAGGGCCCTGGGGCTCCTAGCTCTGTTGCGCCACCCTAACCCTATTTATTTATTTTTATTTTACTTCGGTCAGTAGGGCACACGAATTACTAGACACCCTGTTTATACGCCTTGTATATTGGGGTTGGTGGTATATCTATCAAAATAGATAGCAAATATCACATGTGCTTGCGGCTGCAAATCACAAAACTTAAGTATACAGCAAGCGAAATATATTACTGAAACTTCCTCATCAACTTGCGATTTGAAAATTAGGTGAAACGAAATAACATGATCTAGACTCGAGAAAATGAGGTATAATGTAATTTTTTCCAATGATCTTCGTCTCCTCTTTCTTGTGGTTTTCATAGTTGCTTCTTCTTTTCTGAAGTTTCACTTCTGTCTTACCCTCACTCTTGGTTCAAGAGCACCACTCTTGCTTCAAGAGCAGATTTTTGTTTAAGTTGACTCAAAAACGACTGCAAGGACACGTTTACTTTAGTTTCTATGACTCTGAGATCATTTGAGATCCATTCTTTATTTGAACAAGCTTACAAGATGGAAAAAGTTGTAGAACTTCGAATAACGATGTAAAAAGGTCCAACTATGTAACTCTATTCTGCTTTAGAATCTACTCCGCAGATAAATCAACGATCTAGGGGAAGTTGCAGCACGGGTAGACAATGAATGAACGTTTAGTTCTTCCATTTAATCCTACGTCCTTAAAAATTACGGAGAAGGAATTTTGTACATTTAAACATTTTTATTGGAGAATCGAGGTTAATAGTAGGACCTTTGCTCCTAATCAATTTAGCCTCAATAGTAATAAATAAACAGCCTTATTATGAGTTTCACGTGAACAGCTTTTCGCCCGGAACATTTTTGTTCGCCCGGAATTTTAAAAGCTATTATGAGTTTCCCCTGAACGAAATTCCACTTGGAATCAGAAAGTTCACTTCGAAAAAAAGACCACGTTCATTTGCATCCAATTTCCCCTCATTGCTCTCAACGTTTTCACATTTCATGGGGAAAATAGCTCATAATAAGAGAATTTTTGTAAATATGGAAAATGTTTCCCCCGCAACTCATAAAAAGGGAAAAGTGAAATGGGATCTTTTTCGTGGGGAATGATTTCACGTGAAACTCATAATAAGGCTGATTATGTTTATATGATTACGAGAATGGATCCACGGAAATGTTAGAACGATAGCAAAACAAACGCCAAAAGCAGTCGTTAAAAACAGCAAGTATCTTGAAATGTAACGATAGCGTAGGGAGTATAGTTATTTGTAATATAGGCCCGGTTTTCTGAGCTGAATGGTTCTGTATTTTGCATATATTATGCTCGGTTGATTATTTATAAAGCGTAAGGACTTAAATTGTGGGCGTCTTTCACACATACTAGGCCCTCTGAAGGCGAAAGTACGCCTTTCGTGCCAATGGGTTCACTGGATTATATGATGCGAATCACTCCTAAGAAAAGAGCAAATTTTTACAAGTTTTTTTAGAAACTTAGATGAAGTCGGTTGATATTTGAAAGTTTTTTTTTTGGGTGGCGCAATGGAGCAGGAAACCCCATAGCTCTCACCATAGCTTGTGAAGGAATGTAAGAACTTTTTTTTCTTGATGTTTTTGGGATTCGATTTTCGAACCTCCACATAACAGGCAGACACGTTGACTATTTCGCCATGAACACCACCATTTCAAAAGCTTCGGATTGTTTTTTTTTCATAGGCATCGTATTTCGTGAGGCATTTGGTAATCCTACGGGAGAAGTACCCTACAATAGAAAAAGCTTTTTCAAATAGCCGTTCGAAATCGGCAGAAAACTGTAGGTCTATTTCTTTTCTATTTCTCACTAGATCTAGTTGATAGAAGTGGTCTTAGCATTGGTCCTAAACCATGGCACACAATCGTGACTTCGTGACTTCGTGAAGTAGGATGAAAAACATACTTTGGTTTAACATTAACCGAAATAGTTCATTTAGAATCTCTAAATAAATAAAAAAAAGTAGGGTGGCTCGGGTAGCCCAAGAACCGTATTACAAATTACGATAATCGCAAAAATCCTCTCGTTATAGTTACGTTGCGTATACGTTTGACGATAGGTTAGGTTAGGTGGAAGTGGCTGTCAGCCAATGAGTAATGCCTACGTTCATTGCCTGACACACTTAGGCAGCAAGGGCCCATTGTGATACCACAGAGATCAGCAAGTTAATCACCTACTGATTTCAGAAATCCGACGTAAGATTGATGAGTTGATCATCGTTGAGAAATCATTGGAAAATACACCAAGTCTTTTGGCGTGTCTTCGTATTAGACAGTGTCCCGTAAGAACACCTATGGTATTGTAGAACCTAGATACAGGCGGTTGAGGGCTAACAAGCTCTTCGAGCGTTTTGAGTCTACGCACGGCCAAACTTTTTTGGTTGCAAGGCATTCAAGTGTTTGTCATCCTCGAAGCGTCTCTTCTAAGTAGGAGTTTACATGCAGCGATAGATACACCTATGTTGTTCCATTCTGATCGTAGGGAAGTGGTCATGCCCTTTTCGGCTAGTTCGTATGTACGTTTGACGATACTCGTTGACTTTTACGACTGCTTTTGGCAGTCGTTTTGCTATCGTTCTAACATCTTCATGGGTCCTTTTTCTTAATTCATTATCTGTCTATGTCGTGACAATCGTTATTTCGGGTCTCTTTGTTTTTTGTCTCACGTTTCGCAATTCGTTGCAATAGCCTAGCATCGCAACCATTTCTTGGTGAAGAACGGCGGAGAAGGCCTACAAATGTCTGCCGATTTCGAACGTGAAGTGAAGAAGTCCTTTTCATCGCCTCCATCATCTCTTGGTGAGGAATGGAGGAGATCTACGAATTTTTGCAATTTCCAACCGGTTAAATGAGAAAGCGCTTTTTATTGCAGTGTAATTACTTCAGGAGGTCTTTCCAACTCCTGCCGTGAACCAAGGCAGAGAAATTACTCGTTTGACCTACGTTCGTCGAGTTGTACGACATTCTTATTTCTGCTTCTGTAACATCGTAAATTTAAAATATTTTCAAATTGGAGATTAAAGTGAAATTAACGTGCCTGGCAAGTATTTAGGTTTCCTAAACCAAAGCGTTTCTGCAGTTTCGGCAGTGGCAGAAACGCTGATTCCATCATTTTTACAGTCGTCGCGACAATACAAAATACAAAGGTATGAAAAGGGTCTGTTTTTTGTTTAGTCGTTGCGGGTATTCTCATAAGTACAGCGACTTAATTAATACTTAATTTTGACAACTTCAACTGTCCATGCTGCGATAGCAAAAACGCTTTGGCTTAGGAGGTCCTTTATATCAAGCTAGTTGAAGGCCTGGACTAAGCGCACATTGCAGAAAAACAATTTTACGTTTGCGGGGATTGGAACCTCAAAGTCCAAACACAATACGCAGACAATCACTACGTCACGTCATGTCATTTCGAATCCCTGTAATAAGTTCTCCGGTTAGGGGTGTAATTGACAAAAGTGTTCGTCAATCAACTTAATATCTGTCTTAAAAAGAAAGAGCCATGAAGCTCAAAGAAATGGCTTTTATTTTTATCGTCACTGTTTACTAAATTGCAACACAAAATTTCAAAGCAAAATTACCACCGGCAAGTACACAAACCGATTGATTGGCTTTTATTCTATTGGACAACACCACTAACACTTTCTTTCAGATACGACAAAAATGATGGCCAGTTTCTATAACAATCACTCACACAGCAGCTCTCGCACACGTGTCGAATTAGTAGTTCCATTCTATGAAGCAGGTATCCTTAAATGTTGTTCATGTGCGTCTCCGTCATTACATCATTATTTCAAATTGCCTTTTACAACTGCCACACTCATATTCATTGAATGAATTGAATATCCTAAAAAAACGATTAAGGATCAAATGAGATCATAATCTCGATTTATTTATAAGTTTCTATCACTTTTTTTTTGACAGTCAATCATCTTCTTTTCGTTTATCTTCTTTTGGAATATTGATTTGAAATACTGACTTCTTCACAACAAAGCATCAACGTGTTTTAACATATTTTTTCCATCTCTCTTACATGTGCCATCATCGTTCGTCCCATTTTCAAATGACCGACTTACAAAACAAAAATTTATGTAACAATACAACACAACAGCTCAAATCACACAATGGGACTTAATTTTCTATGGAACTGAGACACCCGCCCAACCAGATGATCCCGTTCAAATCAGCCCTGGACAATTTGGGTCGTCCTTTGGCAGTGATATGGAACACAATCTTCTTGAATACGACCCCGATACGGCCAGTGGTCAATGGAGAAATGTGCAGCAGGTATGTTTTTTTTAATACATTTTTTTGTGGGTGGCTTGAGTGACTTTGAAAGCCTCGTCCAAGAATAAACGTATAACTCGTAGTTTTCAATTTAATGTTTTAATTTCTTTCCTATCAATAATCAATCGTGAGTCGTGATGTCCTTTAGCCACAAAAAACAGTAGGACGTATACAAATTTTGTCAGAGATAGGCGAAATATAGGGGGGAAGGGGGGCTGGAACTAGCTTGCACAGTTGGAATAAATTTGCATTCGAGAAAACTTTTTGTGCTGCTAAAGCGAATTTTTGCTGGGCTTGATTCTGTTGGATGTTTTTTCTTCTTCGTTTTTTTTTTTTGTTTTATGATTTTTTAAATTATGTTCTTCAGGAGTCAACTTTTGTGTATAGTAGAATCAGCAGCAATGTGCCTGTTCATGTTCCATAGATGCCAATGGGCAATGTGCCAGGAATATTAAGCGAAATGTGTGCATGACTGGATTTGATTTCGAACAGAGCCCTGGTATGAGATCACATTTTTCCCGTCTGGAAGGGAACATCCAAGTAATTGTTGTTTTTTTTTTTAATTATTGAAGTTTTGATGCAGTTCACAGTTTTGATTTTATTGCTGTAATGCTTTTTTCTTCTAGCTCTGCCAGTGCCTTGGGCCTTTTCCAAGGTTGTAAATAAAACTTGGGATGCTTTTCCAACTACATAATTAGCAGGCGATGCTATTGAGTGACATTTACAATTTTTATTGAAGCTTAAATTCGAAGTTCAATGATGGTTCTGATCTAGATCGTCGCAGAACACGTTTCGGAAGTGCTATTTCTTGCCCCGGTTGATGGAAATCATTGAACGGTTTCTTCAGAAGACCAATCTCTGTCTTGATCTCATATAGGTCAGTCGGACAGCTCCGTGAGACATTTTTTCATCCAATTTGGAAGCTTTGCCTGATTCAGGTATGTTGCTTTGGAGAAACGACTCCATGTCCAAGTCAGAAGAACGATGGGACGGTTGCAAATCTCTTTTATTTAAGAAGTGATTATTCAGAGGGACTGTGGTTAGAATTTCTTTTGGGATAGTTCTCTAGTACCGGGTAAACGGATGTAAATAAATAAATATGGTGGCGCAGCACAGTGGGGAGCCCCGAGACTTCACGAATGGGGGGATTGGAGGGGACCTACTATTCCTCCGGTTGCAGCCGAAGGGTCAAAGGATTCTTTGTTAAGAAAAACCAGTGCTGAGCGATATCGCCCCAATGGCTCCTTTTCAATGACACGAATCCCCCAAACGTGAGTGGCCAGGTCCGGATTACTGATTTGTATGAGGCGGATAGCCATCTACCGTGATTCGTGCAAGGCCGGGATCAGTGTGCAAGCTCTTGGTCTGCAAGGGATATCCTCCCTTGCTATAACTTCCAGCTTAGCACCTGAACTGATCTCGCCCAAACCACTGACAGCAAGCTTATAAAGATGCAACGATCTCTCGTCCTGGCACAGGATACAAATTTGGCCCGGTTCTGGATCCAACCTGCGTCGCTAACCTTAAGGAGCGGTCCTGTGTTCGCCATGAGAACAGGTTCAAACCTGGACGCAAGGTCTCCCAGAGTTGCTTATAGCATCTCCACCCTCTTCAATAAATGACGTGGAATAAATCATCCCACGTCATTCGACGAACGGGCTGGGAGGTGGAGTTGGAGAGGTTGTACACCCCCTTCTTTCCCTCTTAATTATTTATTTATCTACAAGCAAGCAGTTTTTTCAACACCGTTTTATCGTCCTTTTTGTTGGTCAGGTTGACCGGTGTATTGCAGTCCTGAGCAAGCCTTACGGCCTGCCCAGAGTATGTGGCCATAGAGCATTTCTGTCCACTCCCAGGAGACACCGCTTTTAACTCACGGGTTTGAGTTAGAATTGCAGCCGTCTCAGAACCTGTGTCCGAACGACTAGGCCTCCCAGTAGCAGCAAGCTTTGCCCCCGCATAGTTCATCGTATTCGGCTTTGTAGCCGATTCCGAGGGAGTGTGCGGCCTGCTAAGCCTTCTGCAAGTTGTTTTTTGTTTGTTGTTTTGTTTGTTTGTGTATGTGTTTGTTCTTTGAAGAGTGCATAAAGCTTTCACGCGTCGATCAGGAAGGAAATGGTCAGCCCCGGCAGAGCCGTTTACCGGGGCTAGAGGCTAGACCCAGTCACGGCGTCTAGAAGAGCTCGTTTGCGGCTGGATTATCCCCTAACCTTTAATTCTAAGGAATGGATAGAAACCTCGTATCTATAGTGAGACTTGATTTGTGAGGGTTGACCGATTGCAGAGTCAGAACCACTCAGAGATCCAGCTTAACCTTGGCTGCCACCATCTGACATTGTATAGACTATGAAAGCTGAGTTAAGCATTGCCCGCCCGGCAACCACTTGGGAGGTTCGATCGAGGATTTTCGCCAGACGAGGTCCTATGTTCGTGCAGAATCCGAAAACCTGCTTGCATTTCTGGAGACTAGCACTCTAAGCGATGGAAAAGTAAATATAGGGTGGAGCCACAAAGCTATGGAAACTTAGGACCTATGGTATTTCAAGGGCCAATTCCAAACGGATAAGTTGAAAAGCTCTTTTGATGGCAGATCTCTTGGTGATGCCCATTGCCTAATGTTTAGCATGTCTGCCAGTTAAGTGGATATTGAGGCTTGAATTCCAGAAACATGAAATGGGTTTTCAACGCATGTCATCCTTTGGTAGGAATTGGTAAGTGCTCCGAAAGTTATCAGTGATTACGCTGCCACGAAAAGTACTTTCTAACCTAGGCGCCAGAAATCGGCATAAAATTGTGGGTCCTTGCAATGCGTTAGGCTCCTTGTTCGCCGAGCTTTGTTGCGCCACTTTGCATTTATTTAGGTTTTTTTGTTGGCTTTGCCTATTTTTAAAAACAGATCTGGAAAGGAAGGGCCGTCTGTGTTGCGTTTCCACACTTAATAGTTAGAAATAAAAGTGTGGAATGTTGGATTGTTGGTGTTTAATCGAACTATTTCTGAGCCCTTTCCTTTGGCGGATCGGAGGAATATGTGTCAATCATAATATTGGACGTCAAGTCTGATAAGTCTGAACGCAAACTAAATTCGACCATCCAAAATTCATCAAACGAAGTCTTGTCCAACTAATTGTACAGTGTGAACTCTGCTATTGTCATTTTCACTGTCATTGTCATTGTCATTGTCATTGTCATTGTCATTGTCATTGTCATTGTCATTGTCATTGTCATTGTCATTGTCATTGTCATTGTCATTGTCATTGTCATTGTCATTGTCATTGTCATTGTCATTGTCATTGTCATTGTCATTGTCATTGTCATTGTCATTGTCATTGTCATTGTCATTGTCATTGTCATTGTCATTGTCATTGTCATTGTCATTGTCATTGTCATTGTCATTGTCATTGTCATTGTCATTGTCATTGTCATTGTCATTGTCATTGTCATTGTCATTGTCTTTGTCATTGTCATTGTCATTGTCATTGTCATTGTCATTGTCATTGCCATTGTCATTGTCATTGTCATTGTCATTGTCATTGTCATTGGCATTGTTAAGTGTTGTTGACAGGGTGTTTCAAGGTTTGTATGCGCTACCGATCCTTGATGTCTAAAAGTTTGGCGGTTGGTGAGTAAATATTAATATTTCGGTCTTCATGCTTGTCCCTTGCACTTACACTGACTGACAAATAGAAAATAAAAATAAAAAGTAGTGTGACTAAACATAGCCCAGGGAGACCTGGAGGCTAGCGCATTTCTCTCAGTCCTACCTTTTTGCGGAATGGAGGGGACCTACAGATTTCTGGCGAATCCGAACGATTAAGTAAGAAAGATTATTTCATGGTAGGGAATAACTTTCGGAGGACCTACCAATTCCCGCGAATGGCTTCCGTTTTAAACAAGAAACTATTCCTTTTTGAAAAAATAATCTGAAAACGCTATCGATTGAAAACTTAAACTGGGTTCCGAATAATTCGACACACCTACGAGCTGTACTGTATTTTAAAAAATCTCATCAGTTAAAAGGACACAGAACCCAATCTAACGCAATATTAAATCCGCTCCTTTTAAAAATGGCTGATGGGCTCTAGTGAACATTGTGCGAACTACTGACATTAGTTTTGCCAAAACTTTTCAACTGTATCTAGTTTGTTTTTGTAGGTTGTGTTTGGATGTTTGTTCGTGTGTATGCAACAACAAGAGGAGTCTGTTGAGTTTTATTGAGAATAGAAGAGGATAAATTTCACATGGATTGTAAATGCTTTATATAATTTAATTTTTGTTTTTTTTTTTTTGTTCTCTTATTTGATTTTTAGTGATACATTCTCTGAACAAAGAGAATTTCTATTTAATCCTGGCACATAGTTAGTGCTGAGGGATGTACTCAAGCTAGCTAAATTATTAACATGGAGAGTTTTATTTGAAAGTAGTGCAGTGTTTTAAATTTATCATTTTCACTAGCGCTCTGTGGTATGGGGAATTTCTTTTTTTATTTATTTTAATAAATGTTTTCCTTTTGACAGTAATGATTGATGGATATGAATGAGTTTGTTCTGTAGGTCAATTCCTTACTTCAAAAAAATTGTTGAACAAATGGACAGGAGTGATTTATTGGTATGGAGCGAGCCTGAGTGTAAATTAAAGCGATTTTAAGTGAAGATATTTACGTTTTACTGTTTTGTGGAGGGTAACTTCTTTAAGCTTGGTGAGAGTAAAATTAATGAAAAGGAAGGTCCTTATATATAAATAAATAAAAAAAAAACGAGCACTACAAAATCGGAGAATGTTCATTGAAAAACGATTTTTATTTCAATGTTATCAGTAGTCACTCTCGGAGGATTTACCAATTCCACACTTAAGACGATAACCGTGGAAAGCAAATGTATGTTTCTGGGATTCGAACTTCGAACTGACTGTCTTAGTCAGACGTTCTAACCATTTCAAACCATAGGTTGGAGCTTTTTGATCGCCAGAAACATCGTCCTTGAATCATGTTACACTTGTCGAAGGGGTAGAAAGAAAGATTAACACTAAGTCTGTCAGAGCTCAGGGTGCCACCGCCTACACCATCTTCAATTTTGGATTCTTCTTTTCAGATATGAATTGCATGATGCCGCAGGAATTTCTTTTCGTCCCATGTGGATATTGACGTTGGATATTATTTTCAAAGCCCAGCTGGTTGACGTGCCGACTCGAATATCTGACGTTGATGGTCGAGCTGAAAACACCCTTGACGTGTTTCTTACCTCTGACCCTGATAAATACACCATGAATGTATTATCGCCTCTAGGCACATTAGACCATTGTGTCATATCTGCTAATTTCTCGTACCAAAATAACCCAGTCAAAGATAAAATCCCAAAGAGAACCGCCTCGCAATACGAGAAAGCTAACCGGGACGGTCTAAATTGTTTCTTTAAGAACTTTAAGTGGTCACTATGTTTCCTCGATGACGTCGATTCCAGTGCAGATATGGTCACAAACTTAATCCTTTTGGGAATGAGAAATTTCATCCCGAATAGGGTGAAAATTATCAGACCCAAGACTTCTCTCAGGGTTAGAGAAGTAAGCTTCCGACAATACAAAGCCAACCCAACTGAGGAGAATCGTAAAAAGTTTAAACAAGCCAGGAAACCCTGCAACGTCTATATTCGACGAACGAAATTTTTACATGATCAAAAATTAAGGCAAAAAATATTACAATGTCCCAAAGTTAGTAAACATTTTTGACCGTTTGTTAGGCACATCCGGAACACAACAACATCTTCATTTCCAACGCTCGTTTCCAGCGACACACCCTTTGTTAGCTTTCTTGAAAAAGCTAACCTTTTTGCGAAGCAGTTCGCCGCCAACTCAACACTTCCAAAAAGTGTTATGGCTTCTCTAGTTTTTGAACGCGTAAATAATTCCATAGGACCAATCTACTTTCGCACTCGTACAGTGGCAAGAGTTTTGAAAGATCTCGACATTCATAGAACCGCTGGTAGTATCCCTGCTATTGTTCTGAGGAAGTGTTCTTTCACGCTGTCAAAACCACTGCGTAAGCTTTTCCCTCTGTCCTACTATACAGGTCTCTTCCTGAGTGGATGGACAACAGCATTTGTCCAGGCAGTCCCTAAAAAAGGCGAATCTTCCTCACCCTCAAACTACCGTCCAATCGCACTTACTTCCCTTCTTTCTAAGGTCATGGGAACGCTGATCAAATATCAGCTTAAGAAATATATCGAAGAACGAAAGCTTTTTAATGACCGACAGTTTGGATTTCGTTGCAATTGGTCCACTGGTGATGGTAAATATATCTCACCGAACAGTGGCACAAGTCTTTACATCGGTTTAGAGAGAGTAACCTTTCATAACAAGTCGTTTTGGACGGCTATAAATCTGAAACCCACACAATTAATGCTGGTGTGCCCCAGGGCTCCGTTTTGTCTCCGACACTTTTTCTAATTTTTATTAACGATCTTCTGTCTGAAGCTACTAATCCACCAAATTGTTTTGCCGACAACAGTACCTTCAACTTTTCATATTCGTTCTTAAGTTTACATCCCTCCTCTTTGGACGTGGAACTAAGGCGGCAACGTTTGTTAAGTTCATTAAATTCTGATCTAGGCAGCATTGTCCAGTGGGGAATAAAAAACCGCGTAGAATTTAATGCTTCAAAAACCCAATGCTGTCTTTTGTCGTTGAAAATGACCTCTTTTGCCACTATCCATGAGTGGCTCTTGCATTGTTGAAACAGAACAGCTTTCAATCCTCGGTATGTGCATTACCAATCACCTCTTGTGGAATAACCAAATACTTGACATCGTCAAAAACGCTGAAAAGTGCTTAGGCTTTCTTCGACGTTGCAAGATTTCGGAACGATAACACAACGATGACAACGAGTATCGTGCAACATAATTGCAACATAACAATAACTAACAACTTTCTGTGAATATCGTAATTTGGAATACGAACCTTGAAAGCCAAAATTGATGCATTAAATTGTGAGAAATTACGTTGCGATTTGGTTTCACGTAACTCGCTGTCCTTTATGTTGTCTTCTTCTTGAGTTTGTTTTCTTGTGGTATAACAAATAACGATACCTGCAAAAAACACTTGGTTACGTTGCGATTTCGTTTCACAACACTCCTGTCATTTGCGATTCACTCTTGTCTCGTTTTATTTTAATCCCTATTCCGTAATTTATAATACGAGGAAGATACTCGCAAAAATACCTTGTTACGTTGACATTACGTTACACGATACTCGTTGTCATTAACGACTGGTTTTGGTGGCCTAACAAAACGGCCACGTTCTGAGTTTTTTATGGATTCATTCTCGTAATCCATATTAGTCTCTGTTGTTTTTATCGTTTTTGGGTTTCATTTTCTTGCCACCCTTATTACAAATGGCAACACTCTCATTCTCTTCCATTCCCTCACAAGGCAAGGTTGTGAGAAATGCGCTAGGCCCAGGGGCTCCTCGCCCAGTTGCGCCACCCTTTTTATTTATTTATTTTAACACTCTCAAAGATCCCTCGTTACGTTGCGATTATGTTTTACGATAATCGCTGCCACTCTCGTAATTCATGATCGATCTGTGTCATGGCTATCGTTGCTCTGGGTTTCTTTTTTTGCCCCTTGCATTTCGTAATGGCACGTACCATTCGTACAGATACAAAGTTCTCTTTACAAATCAATGCTTCAATTTAATATCGTTTCATTACTTACCTACTTATTTTTTATTTTTTTTTTATTTTCAGGTTGGCGAATCCCTAGCTGATATTCAGCATGAAAACGATCAAACAAGCAGCGCATGCTTACGCATTACACTCGACCAAAGATGCATAGGTTTGTGTTTTATACTTTACGTTCTCTCCCAACTTTATTTAACACTATCGACAAGCAGACGCGTTCAATTCGATTTAACCAACAATAGAAAACCTTGTAGAAATATAATTCCAACCAATAGACAATTACCAATAACAATAAGTATTTCATAACTATTCGCGAAATATCTGAACGCCAATGCCAAACACAAAATACAATAAAAAACAACAACAGAACGCAAAAATAAAAAGCTTATAAAAATTAAAATCTCCATTTATATTTGTGTTTAACCGGGTTTCTTTGCCAAAACAATTAATCTTTTTCGTTCCAAGTGTATAAAAAGAAAATATTTAACAAAATGCTTTTAACTTCTTAATTCTATTTCTATATCCAAACATCAAATTGTGTTGAACAAATAAATAAATAAATAAAATTAGTTAAATTTTTTTTAAACATGCAAAAACAAAATAGTAAAAAAAAAACAAATAGGTGATATGTAAATTTTCTTTATTAACTGTTTTTATGTTTTATATTTAACACCAAATTTTTTTAATTATTTTTATTATTCTTATTATTATTATTATTTGTACAAAACAAAATAGTTCAATAAGATTCACACTTGAAAAATATAAAATAAAAAATACAAATCGACGCAGAACAAAGAAATGTATAAATGAAAATGTATAAAAAGTTTAAGCATAGCATTATCTAGATATTGATGTAAGAATTTTAAGTGAAAAAAAAGAAGAATTAATTATAAAGAAAAACAACAAGAAAAAAACACTGTGCCAACAACACTTTTTGTAAGATGAAAAAAAAACACTCATTAAATACATACGAAAAAAATAATATAAAAATAATGGAAAAAGGAAAAAAAAGCAAACATTTAGGGTTGAGGGTAATATTTAGGAACTACAGAAAAAAAAACTTAGACTTAAATTTCGGACTAGATAACAAACAATTGAAAAGAAAAAAAAAACAAAACATCAACAAAATAGGAATTTAAACAAAGTAAATAAACAAGAATTAAACTTAAACTTAAACGAAAACCCTTAAGGATAATAATTAAGTGCAATTACTTAGACATTTTTCTCGGTATGATCACACGACATTCATAAATATGCACACGAAAAAGTAGCCGAACATGGCTTGGTCGTAAAAATTGTATGAAATGGAAATGGTGGGGTCTTGAGGTGACTCTTAAGTTCGATTCACATGGTCGAAACCAACGAACGACGAATAAATCAAAAAGGGTGATTTTAAGTTCGTTGTGAAACTAGACCCTTCACAAAATCGAAATAAAATGGTGGAAATAGTTTTTATGTCGAAGTTCACGACCATGAACCTGTTTTTAATTTAATCAATTTGGGAGAAAGAATTGTTCGTTGCGGACCTACTACTCGTTACTCCGAATATTAAATGGTGTTTTCCCAGAAGAAATTAAAAAGCTTTAATTTAATGTAATTGCCTACAATTCAGCTTTAATAACGGGTGGTTTTTTAGAGGTATAGAACTTCGAATTGAAGTAAAACACAATTTGGCTTTATCGAAAGGATCATTTTATGCCATTAATATTAAGATATAATTTCGGGCATTTTTCGGGCCGCTGCGGCTAGCTCGAATAAAGTCAAGTCTAGAGGTCAAATTTTCAAACACTTTTTCGAGCATTTGAGTCTGTATGTCGGTAATAACGCCATGATACAAGGGTGTCAAATCACACGATCTTGGTGAGCAATTGGAAGGCCCATTTCGCGAAATTATGCGGTCATCGAATGTTTCCTTCAATGAATCGATTGTGACGTGCGCTGTGTAGCATGTAGCTCCGTCTTGTTGGAACCACATCTAATCGACATTCATGCCATCCAACTAGGGAACAAAATGGTCGGTTATCATGGCTCTATACCGGTATCCATTAACGGTAACTGGCTCGCCAGCATCATTTCGGAAGAAGTATGCTCCAATGACTCCACCAGCACATAGGGGACACCATAGAGTTAGTTTTTGTGAATGTAATGGCGTCTCAAGGTACTCATGTGGATTGTTGACGTGGGCAGGTCTTGTTGACGTAACCATTAAACAAAAAATGAGCCTCATCACTGAACAAAATTTTGCCATGAAAATCAGCATCGATCACATCCATCACATTTTCGGCCCATATACCAAAATCACGACGCATTGCGTGATCTCGCGGCTTTAATTCTTGCACAAGCTGGATATTGTAAGGTCGTAAAACAAGATCTTTGTTCAAAATCTTTCATAAAGTTGATGGACAAAGCTCCAATTGCTGTACACGGTGGCGAATCGATTCATTCGGGTCCTCTTCAACACTTGGCTCTACAGCGGCAATTGTTTCTTCGATGCGCACTTTTCGACCTCTCTGCGGATGCGTATTATCACATAAAGTAAACGTAATGCAAAAACGATCCATTGTTAACCGAATTAATTGCTCTGATGGATGGAGCTTGCGGTAAACTGCGCAAACTGAACCATTATTTTCGAAATAAATTTTCACGATTTGCAGGCGTTGGTCTTTTTTCAACTTGTTCGTGATGAAATGGCAAACCAAATAGAACATAAATGACATTAGAGTTGGCCGATTTGACCTCAAGATGTCAGTTTTATCCCTATTCGAAAAACCAACTTTAAAAAACACTCAATAGAACCACAATCAAGCATTCTTTGATCAGTAAGGTAATGGAATAGAATCTCATCCGGCACATGAACCATGAAATGCACACTGATTAGGGGTCGTTCGTTGAACTTTACCTAGTTTTCAGCCAAGCTTGCTTGACAACGCTATAAATTAGCAAAAAAAAATAATCTGGATTTTCAGTTCTCAAAAATCGTCCCATTTGAAGAAAAGTACATCCCATTTGGCAGGCCTGTTCGTTAAATGAAAGCGCCCCGGGAAAAACCCAGTGGTCAAAAAACACGCAGTCTAACATTCAGGGCGAGTTGAGGTTTATCAAAAAAAAAAAAAAACGACTTGAATTGAATGCAAACCCAGGGCTCAAAGAACACTCAGTTTGACATTCAGGTCGATTCGAGGTTTTTGAAAAAACGCTTTGTGGCGACCACTGCAAATCTTTCAACCAACAAACCTTAAGTTGAGAAAAGCTCTAGTTCTCCTTTATAGACTGGGTCATGGAAGATTTAAATGGCACAACAGTTTTCCTGATGCGAGTCCATAATTCCCTTTTTTTTTTTTTTGTTAAATGATCAGAATCAACGCAGGTTTCAAGAAGCGGCCCTTTGAATTGTATCTTAAGCAATAGCAGAATTTTTGGATAGTGATCTAGTTTATATTCACTGTGGAACTAGCTCGATTAAAAAGACGATGTCCATTGCAGCTTCCGATTAGAACTATGAGCGCTGTGTCGGTTTGCTTCAGCATCCCTATGTGTGGCTGTTGCTATTTTGAGCCCGAAATTTTCTCCTGTTGATAGCAGATGTTGCTGTTTCCACTTCATCCACATGGGGCCTGGAACACAAAGTTACTAGTTGTTAAGCCACGAGCCATTTGTAGGATTGTGTCCTTGTAAAACAGCAAGCAAACTTTCAGCTTTGTGTTATATAAATGTTTAATACTTGCTATAATCGCTCATACTACAAGCACTTGTTGTTTTGTGTTGCAAGCCCCTGGCGGCAATAGCTCTTCAATAGTGAATGGGATGTTATATTTAAGCGTCTTCGTCGTGTGTGCTAGCTTCAGTAAAATACCATCGGTTCACACTTGTCCACTTCGGCAGCCACATGGGGCCTGTAGCACAAAACTACAATTACTTGTAATGCAAATGAATTATGACAACGGTAAGAAATTTCAGTTACACAAAGTTACAAGTTTATTTATTCTTCTACAAGTATAATGGACATTATCCTACAAGTGTCTCTTGACTTGTAGCTTTGTGTTATAGGTTCTTGGTCATCTGAGCCCACCATAGTCCTGGAGCTTAAAACACTGCTTTTTCTTCTACAAGTGTGCTTTACATTATCCTAAAAGTAGCTTTTGCCTTGTAAACTTGTAGCTTTGTGTTACAGACCCCTGGTTTTTCTATTTACGACTCCTCTTTTTTTTGACGATTTTACTTTGACGGTCAACTCCACTTCTGTGTGAATGGAACATTGCTGGACCACGTAAAAGTCTCCCCTTCTTTTACATCCAGCTCTTTAGACTCTATTGATGCCGTCGCGACTTCTTGCACTATTAAGAAGTACATTGATTCTTACTTTAAGACTATAAACTAAATTACGCCCGGTAAGCAGCAGCCTTGTTGGTTCACGGATCTAGCGAAGAGGATGTTTATGGTCATCTGCCTCACGCTGTCCATAGCTGTGGAGTTGGGTGCTCTAGTAGTTAACTAGGCCGAAGTATGTTGTTGGATATCTTCAATTAAGTTTCAATCGTCTTATGATTTTGTCAAATTCCGTTCCCATAAACGTGTTCGAGTCACTCGATTCTTCCAGGCTGAATCCGTACTACGAATTACGAAAGGCGAAACATAAAAACGAAAGACGAACCATCAATAGCCACGTCATAGAACGAGTATGAACCACGAGAATCGATCCATGAAAATGTCTGAACGATAACAAAACGTCCACCAGAAGTAGTCGTAATTGTAAGCAAGTATCGTAAACTGTAATCGTAACGTAACTGCAACGAGAGGTTTGTTGCGCTTATCGTTATTTGCAATACGGGCGATGGGTAGCCTTAAGTCTGGCAGTTGTTCGCTACTTAATCAAACAGGGACTTCAACGTATTGTAGAATCTATCTTAGTACCATTGGGTAGTGTCAACCATTTCTTTACTTTTGTCTGATACTTTTATTGATGAGTTTGTCTGTGGAAGACACACCTCAAACATGTAGAAGAGCTTTGGTTTCAAACCACAACTCCGGGCCTAGCTCCCAATAAAGATTTTCTCTACGCTTGCTGTCGGACTTAAAATCTACTACCAAAAACTTTCACGACTCAGGTCTGTTGAAATAATGAAGCTCTTCTGCTCGATAAATGTGGTCTTCTGCTTTGCTTAGGTTTCCCATTGGTAGTTCGTTGACATGGTCGCCATTCCGCATATGAACGTTATTCTGTTAGTGGTTTTGCTACCAATTTCTCCAAAAACTTCGCTGACTGAGATATTTTGAGAGCTGGAATATCCTGACTGTGAACTTTCGTATTCCTCTGCTTGATCAGAGTGATCTTCTGCTTAGGTTTTTCTTTGGCAATTCGTTGACATGGCCGCCATTCTGCATATGACGTAAGGCTTTGCTAGCAATCTTGCAATAGATTTCTCCAAAAACTTTGATGGTTCAGATATTTTGAGAGCTGAAACATCCGTGAACTTTGAAGCTCCTCTACTTGATCAGTGGGGTCTTCTGCTTAGGTTTCCTTTTCATGGGTGGTGACCGCCATTTCGTATGATGCAGGAAACACTATCTCGTTTGTGGCCTTACTTCCAATCTTGCAATAAATCTATTTTGGGAAAAATCTAAGAAGTCTTTCAACTACATCCTCTGTGGTCTTAGCTCGTATACCGGCAGCCACATCTAACCTTACCTAACCCAGCCTTCAATTATAAAATTTAACAGTTTAGAGGAAGTGGATTCAAACATGGTGTCCTCTTATAATCGATTTTGGTATCCATAGTCTGGGTTTGTCGAATTTGTATAGACATAGTTGATGTCTTTATTTTGAGAGCTGTAACAGCACGCAAAGTTCCAAGGATTGTTCAATGTGATACAGAGTCAAGCACCTGCTCGACACCTTTGTGTCAGGTTAGCAAGTATATCAGTAATCATACCACTTGTCAAAATTACCCCTTATTTCCATCTCACGGTTCACCTAAACACTCAGTCATTTTCACTCCAGTACATCAACCATAGTTTGATTGTTGTTTGTCAAATGAGCACTCGCATCAGTTGATTTACGAACTTTCAAAAGGCGCTCCTCTGCGTAACCGCTAGACAAAAATCCACCTCTAATCGATTGGCAAATATGTTGAAAACGAATGATTGCTAATAGATTTTCACTCTCCCCGTCCTCATTTCGAACCGCACAAGCCTCCAGATCTTTTTTTGGTGATAGAATAGCTTATCAGCTTGTATCCCATGTGGCTATCAATGGCCTTTCATCGCGCAAACAACTAATTGCATTCAATTCTCGTTCACTCGTATGTGTGCACACATTCATCACAATTAAAAAAGAATAAATATGACAGAGTTTCCGTGGACCAGTCACCATAGCCATTAATCAAATCCTAATTGAACTTCGAACGCGTAACCGCGTCAGTCAACCCCTCCCCTCCTTTTTGCCATTTCAATCCGCGATGGAGCGATTCAATTTCGTTAGGCGATAGACGAACCTTATCATCAACCGAATTTATCAATGGACTTCACTGAACCACTTTTGTTTCGTTTTGAATACTTAAAACCCCAGCCATGCCACCACTATAACCAACTTTTATCTCGAATGCCTTTTGCACATAAGCTTTGAACGACCGGCCATCAATTCCCTAACATAATGTGTGCTCTTTTTTCGGGATAGTGTTAGTTATCCTACTTTGTTTGAAATGATTCCAACAAAACTCAGTGGGGTTTGCTTTTTCATGTGCTGCATATACCACCTCACTTGTCGGCCGTTCAAATGCAAACTAACGATGCCAAAAAAGAAGTGCACATAATCACATAACTTCTGGCCCAAAAGTGGATATGGAGAGGACATTGCTCCTGCATCTGGGTACACACGAGTGGTTCTATGCCCACCACTGTCCATGTTCATTTCAGACGACAAAAAAAGAAACACTCCACCCTTTTTCATTTGTTGGTTTGTGTGCAAACGAGAAGTCGGGATTCTCCAGCTCCATCATGAAATAAAAAAGAAATAATCAAATTATAGTAAAAGGGAGCCTTGTTTTGCATTTAACGTCCATAACCTGAAAATTATTCGCGCCAGAATTGTGTCCTCTTTTTTTGTGCCAGCTAAAGTCACTATCTGCCATCCAGGACTATGGGCGGAATAATATCCTGTCATGCATCTGTCGTTGGGTAGTAAATTGTTCGCGACTACAATAAGCTGTGCTGCATTCAGCCTTAACACAAAAAAAAGTCGTCTTTGTATTTGCTGTCATCATTGTGCTATTTTTTCGATGACTTTAAGGTTAGGTAAGGCAGGAGAAAGTCGCCAGTGCATTTATACACTTGCTGATTAGTTGGAACAGGTCTTGAGACCACAAGTTTGACAGTGAAACGTCTCAATCGAGTTTTATGACAGCATCCAAATGTCAAACTCGCTTCGACAAGCTCAGTCAGAGGTTTGAGTATTTGAATTTGATTTAATTCCTCTCATACAAATCGCAAAGGACTTTTTTATTGTCCTTGTGAAATCCACCTGCCGTCGAGGTGTATATGCGGTGCCAACAGTAAGAGTTCGAGTTTCAATGGTTCATCACAACGAAAAAAAAAGGATGGATATCACACACAAAATGGACTTTTGCCATTAGAAAGGAAAGTTGATGATGGCGTTCGTCAGCATCATCATCATGTCCATCAAAGATAGTTGCCTTCGTCATCGTTGTTACAGCCATCAGCAGACATGAGAGTTTTACACCAAAAAGATGGAAACTTGGGAGGGTGGGGGTGAGTTTTTGGAAATGGTTGCTTCATTCGTACTGCTCCTGGCTCTGCAAAAATGGTTCGTTTATTATTATCACATTTTTTTTTACTCATCATTTAGGCTTTGGTTCTCTTTTCAGTTTTCAATAAATCGGAGACAATTTGTCATGCGACTTATTTAGGGAGAATGGAACATTGAAGATTGAAAGGCAACACAAAATTTCCGTGATAAGGTTTAGCGACCGAAAAGGAAAATTAGGGATTGGGTTTTGCTGCTTCTTCTTTTTTTTTGTATTTTTGTTTTGATAAAAGAGAAGGACGAAAAATTTAGGAAATGTAAAGCCATTTGAGGCGTAAAAGAAGGACCGGAAGACTTTTCTTTTGAAGAGAATTTCTTGGAGTTTTTCATTGAAGAAATTTAATAACAACACGAACAAATTGAGGACCCTGGAACATAATTGACTTTGTGACGAATTATTTCTTTTCCTTCTTTTTTATTTTTATTTGTTTGGAATAAGAGAAGTAAAATTAAAGTCCTTTGGAATGTTGAAGTTTGGGGAATTTGATTTTTATAGGACTTTAATAAGCTTTCGTTAATAAGTCTTAACTTTTAAAAAAAAGTCTACTTTCAACGATGGATGGACACGTTGGTTGGCGTTCTTCTTCTTTGTAAAGAAATTCAAGAGAAAAAGAAATGTTTGAAGTTCGGAGTTGAGGGTACAGAGTTTAGGGTCTTCTTTTGTCTTTTGTTCAAAATCAAATTCAATTTAAATTTTCATAAAACCGTTTTGAAACCATAAAAGTGGAGGAATGACTTTGGGGAACGTCATTGTCTTTCAAGACAAAGTCAGGAGCTCTATGCTAATCGTAATCTCTAACCAGAAAGTCAATGGGCTAGTTACAAAGTGGTGTCCACTGACTACAAGGCCACCTTCCTTTGAATTCATGGTCAACAATATTAAATTCTAGTGCCTACATTTATCTCTTTTTGTAGTTGTCAAAGGCGGTTCCTGCGTTGGTCTTAACATTTTGAGCGACAAGTGAATCTGTTTTGAAAAAGGTAACCTCAAACGTAGGGCCATACTTCTCGTTGTTCAACTTCAAACAAACAAACCACCTTTGGGACAACTCGCAATGTTCTAAAAATCCACACTGCAAAGATCTTGTGTGTTCCCATGGTTTAAAATCAAATGGTCTCTGCTTTTTGAAGTCTTAAAAAGTGGCTACGTCTAAAATCCTTCAGATGAAACGACATTTGTACAAAGGAAAAATAGGACAGCCATTTTTAACAGCCATTTTTTACATATCCGTTACGTAAAAACCTTAAGGTTAACCTACAATAGAGAACATGGTGTCCCTTTAACTGGAAATCCGGGAAAATTGGCTTCGACGGGTCTTGGTACGAATACTTCGTGGTTTGTAAGCTGTCACAGAAAGCATTTTCTCTTAGTTGTAACTACGACTTACGAAATCTGAGGCTACCCCAAAACAACGATGGCCACGACATAGACCAAATATGAATTACGAGAATGGATCTCTGAATGATTCTCTGAAAATTTCAGAACGATAGCAAAAAGCAGTCGTAAATATCAGCGAGTATCGTAAAACGTAATCGCAACTTAACGATAACGAGGGTTTTTTTCTCGCTGATTTTCTTCTCGGGACCATTTCCGCATTTCTTCGATGGGAGATTCATGGCTAGGTGGCGGATTCTAGTTCCTCAGGTACCTCTTGTTTGTTTGTTTTCAATACCTGCGTCAGATACATGCTTATTCGTCACCAACTCTCTTCGTCTCTCAGCTTCTTCTGGATGATATTATTTGGGCTGAGCTTTCTAATAACTCTGTTTGCTTCCTGACGGAAGATTCCCATCTACTGCACCCGAACACTGTATGATGAGCGTCGTCTGTCGGCGAATCTCCGTATTGGCACGAAGGGCTTCTTCTTTTTCCAATCTTGTGCAGAAAAGCGTTGAAATACCCGTTTCAGGTGAGGAACTGTGTGACGTTCACTTCACCTTGTTTCCGGTAACTCCATTCTCTTAGGTCTCCGATCAGCCTAGCAGTCCAGCGACCTCTGCTTTCCGACTCCCACCAGTTCTGCTGTGTGATCGCTATCGCTTCCGTGTACGCCGCTTCCACGCCGCTACCACGCCGATTTCTGATTTCTTTTTATGTTATGTATCTTCTTTGTGTTGCGAGGAGGTCAATTGGTACGACACCTGCAACTACGAGAACTGCTGGCTCAGACACTGTGCGGTAAGCACTCGCTATTTGCAAGGCACCGTGTCTCTGTACCGATGCTTATTGTTTCCGGTACTTTTCCTGTTTTAGTGCTTCAGCCCAGGTCTCGCTTTTGTACAGCAGAATTGAGTGTGAAGTTGCCAAAAGAAGTCTCCGTTTGCTTGCGGAGACTTCTACATTTGCCATCAACCTAGATAGGTGGCTTGTAACCTTGGATGCGCGGTCAATAGCCGTCCTTATCTGGTCCCAAGAGCTCAATTTCGTGTCGAGCTTTATTCTCAAATACCTTACCACGTTTTTGCTTTTTTTTAAGTTTGGTTTCAATGTGGAATTCGATAACCGAATTTTTTTGTTAGAATTACTTTTTCAGTCTTCCCAGTACCCAGGGACAGCCCATGTTCCTCCAACCAGAAATTCGTCCTTCGCATCACTTGGTTCAACTTTCTTTGTGCTCTTTCGGTGTCCCTTGCAATTATCAGCGCTGAGATTTCATCAGCGTATCCAGCTAGAAAGCAGCCTTCGGGTATTTCCATAGAGAGATTTAAAAACCTTAAGGTTAACTCACAATGAAGAACATAGTGTCCTTTCAAATGGAGAGCCGGGTAAATTGGCTTCCTGGGATCTTGGTACAAGTACTTCGAGCTTTGTGACTACTGCTGTCATGGAAAGCATCTTCGTTTTGGCTGCCACTACGGCTTAAGAAATTCGAGACAAGCAAAAAACGAGACCCAAAACAATAGCCACGACATAGACCGAATATGAGTTAGGAGAGTGAATCCATGAAAATATCAGAACGATAACAAAACGACCACCAAAAACAGTCGTAAATGACAGTGAGTATCGTAAATGATACCGAGTATCTTAAATGACAATGGAGTCTCTTACGAGTATGGTATTTTTTAATACGGGCCCAGTTGTAAATGATAGCAATTACTGTTAAACGTAATCGCAACGTAACATTAACGAAGAATTTTTGCGACTATCATTATATGTTATACGGGCCCTGTTTAGTTTTTAGCGTATCGAGATCGACGTGAAACTCTCGTTTCACTTTTCATAAGACAAAAATAGTTCATTGCTTTTGTTCCGTTTTCCAACAATCACAAAACATAGTCACCAAAGTTCAGAAACTTTGCACAGAATCAAAGTTGACGTTCTCAAAGTATTCTGATTTATCATGCATATGAAATGTTCAGTTTCTCCTGTGTCCACATTCTTACCACTTTATTCTCCTTACTTATCAGTTCCTTAGTTGTTTCAATTTCCTCAAAAATTCAGACAACAGAAAACCGTATTGCTGGACTACAGCTTCGCCCAGTATCCACTTTGCTGTCTTTTACCCTAAACTTTATAGATCAGATGTTAGTCAATTTGTTTTTCATTTCCTTTTGTAAGTGACAAGGTCCTGTTTGATGAATATTGTATTTGATACGATAAAACTATGTTATTTTCACATCGTTAGGATATCTTGAGGGTTTCTGGTAGTCCCATAGTCTCCATAGCAGGTCCTCATAGTCCTCGTTTGTCATTCCGACACATACTGACGTTCGTTTAAATCTCTGCCCACAAATACCAACTATTCTTTTGGGATATCCAAAGAAGATGATAGATTGGTTTAAGATATAAGCCTTATGGCACATTTGTGGGAACAGTGTTAACGTGTTACAGGTGTTACTTGACTAACTTTGATGTAATTTTCTGCATGTGATTTCTGCCTTATTGCTTCTTAAGACACGGGAAAGACGCTGCGGTGAAATTTTAAGCCGTCAACTACGGGTGTGCAATGTAAAGCAATTCTGCTGTTAACACAGATGTTTGTGGTTTGAGTCCCAACAAAGGCTAATGGTATCGCCTTTTTGATAGTAAATTCATGCCATGAAAAACTTTCTCTTAATTACCTCTTCGGAACCGGCAGAAAATTGAAGGTCCCCCCCATTCCCTCACAAGGCATGGTTCGAATTAGGGCTCTCGATTTCTTGCGTGTTTTTGACTACACGTGCATTTTTCACACCTGTAAACTTGTGTAACAAAAACTATTTAAGCTTAATAGTTATAACTACAAAAATAATGATTCTTCTTTGTTGGTATTCGTAGTCCGAAATTGCTACGACGGGCCTCATGATAGGAGTGAACAGCTCTACTACATATTTGCTTCACAATTTTACAAGTACGCCGTACTTATTTTTATCTGCTTCGCATCTGCTAACCTGTGCCCGTAGTACAAATAAGGGGTTTTTCTTTTTTAGTTCCGAACAGAAAAGTGAAACGTCAAAAACGTAAGAGTATTTCTTTTTCAATTCAGCAACACCTGAACGCTCAAATGCTTTTTTTTTCAGAACACTACGGGAGCGCACTCTACGTGCTCGAAATAAAATGACGGGGCATCTAGAGCAAGAGTCTGAGCGCTGTTATTTTGACAGCTGTTTGACAGCCTGGGTTCAAGTGTGTTTCTAAAATGAACTGAGAATTGGACACGCTCAGTTCAGAACACGTTCACGCTGTTCGTTCTCAGTTCAGTTCACTGTTTCGAACCAAAAAAGAAAAACCCCTATTATGATACTCGCATAAAACCCCTTCTTATAACTACGTTACGATTACGTTTCACGATACTCGCTGTCATTTACTACTGTTTTTGGCTGTATTTTTGCTCTCGTTCTGACATTTTCGTAGATCCATTCTCGTAATGTATAATCGTCGTAGCTATTATCGTTTTCGTAATATAGGGCTTGGACTATGAGAATTTTTAAGGACCAACTAACGATAGTCTCAAATGCCGCGTTAACATTACGTAGCGATTACGTTTCACGATAGTGTTCAGATTCCTTTAATGAAAAAATTTCATTCCTACACTGCTGATTCTCTCTGATTTGAACATCGACTTAAAATAAATGAACACAACTTATTTCTCAATTTGAATTTCTTTAGAGTTCACTATCACCCCAAGACAAACAGGACAGAAGGCATCTCTCCCACCATCAAATCCAAAATGTTCATCCCTAAAACTCATTAAGTAATCAAAATTATTTAAAATTTAGAACAGAACAAGTTTAAAGTCGCCAAACAAGACTGTTTATACATCAACGTAAAAAAGAAAAAGTAAAATTCCAATGTATAAAACTTAAATTGTGTCTGAACTTAAAAATTAAAAAAGAAAAAAAGAAAAATATATAAAAATATTAAAACAACTTAAATTTTAACTTAATCAAATAAATTAACGAAATTAAATAACAAAATAACCAGAATGGATAATCACATTTTATTAGGTAACCATATAAACGAGTATAATGTAATAAAATGTATAATAAAGTTCCTGGAAACGCACAAAAATCGATCGAAAGTCGAAATAACACTTCAAACCGATGATGGTCGCATGTTGCAAATTTAATTAATCAAAAAATATTTTCTATTGTTTTCGAAGAATGAAACAAACAAAAAAATTCTCATTCCATATCTCGTTTGAATGTCAATGTAATTTCAATTAACTAAATATGAATTCATGCATATCTCTGTAATCCTTAATTGATGTTATGTTTAATTATGTTTATGTCTGCTGTTGTTAATCAAATTTAAAAAAGAAAAAGAAGTTTAAATTTAAAATTAAATGCATTTATTTGCAAAAGTGTTTTCTTAAATACTATATTTTCCATATCAAGAGAAGAATTTTTCATAATAAATTACTCAAAATAAGTTTGCATATTTAAAATACAAAAGAAACAAAATATGAGTGTGTTTTTTTTCTTTGTTTAAATTTAATCATAATCATAGATTTATCATTATTATAACTTTGCCACATTTATAAGTGAAAGAAAAAAGAAAATACAAAAATATATAAAACAAAATCTGATTGTGTTACGAAAGGCATATAAGCAATTGCTGAATATATATCAACAGTAATACCATTATCTTCCATAAATTTTGTGATTTTTGTTTTTCTTGTTTTCGTATTTGTCATTGTGTCAGATACTCTATATGAAGCAACCTCTGCCAGACAGACACTCTCAATCACACGGAATTATGATAATTTATTAAAATAGAAATATATTTATATTTTATTCAAGTTGTGTATATATAAAATCAAAATCAAATGATATTTAACTTTTTATTTAAAAATGCAAATCTATTTAATCGTATATTGTTATTTACTGTAAAAGTTTTTACTTTCGCAGATGTTATAATAATTGTCCTTAATTTATTTTGTTTCCACTAGCAAATCACACAAAACCACAATAATTTTAAATATTTTTTTTAAATATTGTCAACACAGCACAAGGTGGGATCATAGATTGTGAATGTGACGAATTTGCAATATCTTACACTAACTATACCGGTAAAAACAATTGTATAAGAACAATGTGAGGCTTTAGACGCTATGCCACAAATCCACTGATATTATTCATATTGGGCTTTGATTGTTGAACAGATGTTGTCTGTTAAATCGAGATTCGATGTTTGAAGTTCCGGTAGACAGCAGCGAGTAAGACTTGGCGCACCTGAGTATGTTTCTATTGTCTAAGTTGCTATTCTGAACATTCAGCCCTATCACAGATTCCATCATAGAAAACTTCAACACGGAAAGCTTAGTTCCGAACTACGAAAATTTGTGATCACAAAATCCGAATGGAATCGAAGAAAGCATTTTCGCGTGCAACACTAAATACCGCCATGCTGGTTATCGAAATCAGATGTTTTACGCCAAATGTGCAAGATCATTCTTATTTTTCTGCAAAAAAACTTCTTTCGTATATAAAGACGATTTTACATTCCGCTTGGATTTGGTGATACCGAATCTACGAATTTCGGAATTCATTCCACTTCGAATGGATAATGTGATAGTTACATCGGGAAACTTAGACTTATTTCGATTACGATGGAATCTATGATAGGGCTGATTGAATTGCGTGTGCAATAATAAATTTGTTAAAGGTAGCTTTGAATGGCCAACAGGATAGCAGATCTTGTTCGTGTTCGCTAAACTCCTTTCGTGTAGTAACTGTTTTATGATTTTTGGGAGTTTGTTGACTTTGATTTTGTCCATGTAAGGCCATGTTTGTGTGCAAACCTTATTTTTGAGGAATCAACACGAAGTGAATGTTCGCCTATTGTGCTCGTCGTGTACACGAACAAGTTCAACCAACGTTTCCTTCATTTAGAGCTACTTTTAGTGTCCTTTTCTAAGTAAATGGGTAAATGAATAGAGTAGTAGAAAATTTCAAAG
The DNA here is from genome assembly GCA_914767635.1 of Melanostoma mellinum. Lineage (NCBI taxonomy): Eukaryota > Metazoa > Arthropoda > Insecta > Diptera > Syrphidae > Melanostoma > Melanostoma mellinum. The sequence continues at coordinate 184,536,254 of OU612060.1, forward strand.
AAGCTTGAGTAGACCCGAGGCCTAACGCATTTTTCGCAACCACTTGTGTTTTTTTTTCTTGTGACACAAGCCTGTAGACGAACCACTTTACCATGCACCTTATATTATCATATGCGCGGCCACTTGCATTTCTTTGTTGTTTTTTGTGGCACAAGCTTTCACTTTGAGGTATCAACACGAAGTTAATATTCGCCAATTGCGCTCGCCGTGTACACGAATTAGCGGCGAATTCGGCGAGCATTTTCGGCATTTAGGGCTACTTTTAGTGTGTTCTAAGTAAATAAATGAATTAATAGAGTAGACTGTTTCAAAAGAGCTTGAGTAGACCCGAGGTGTAGCGCATTTCGCTTAACCAAGCCTTGGGGGAAAGAGAGGCACGGGGTGTCTTTTTTTTCTGATTCCGAACAGCTAAGTGAAAAATTGCTTCTTATGGCACTGAAACTACAATTGGAAGACTTGTCAATTTCTCGGGAAGGCGATACCCGTAGAAGAACTAACGGATTTTTCTTGGATTGGAACTTCCAATCCCCAGGTTATAAGCAGACAACTATTGAGCCACATGGATTTTGGAGACAAGACTCCAAAAATCCGCAATAAAAGTGCCTTTCTGAGTGTTCACTTTAGACTTAGGAGCAGATCTTTCTTAACTTCATGTTGCATTCTTTTTCTTGGGAGGACTAATTTTAGGAATTCGAAAATCGGAATCATTTCGGGTTCTTTTCTGAGTACACAGCTTCACCGGAAGTAGACAAAAGACTCTCTAAAATTCCGGTTCAGACCTGCCTTTACGTTGCTTAGTGAAGACATAGGAGGAGCAATTTATTGAAGCTTTTTTTATTACTTTGCCGTTGGCGAAGTTAAGACACAGGAGTCAATTTAGTATCCCAAGATTCTTTTTAGCAAACTTAAGAGAGAGGAGCCTCTTAAGGATTACGATCCAGGCCTTCCTTCCTTTTTTTTTTACTGGAGACATAAGAGTAGCCATTAAGTCCGGCTTCTTTCTGCCTGAAGAAAAAAAACCTTACCGAAGTTCAGGCACAGTAGTCGGCTCAGTATAGGAAGATTCTTTTAGGCCAGCTTAAGACAGCCATGCTTATTCTGAAATTCTATTTCGATAGAAAGTTAGTCGAATTCGAAATTACGTGTTAACTTTCGAATCGTTCGAGTTTCAAAATGCACCTCTTTCGAATTCAAAAAGTAAAATTTCAAAAACATTAGGACATGCTCTAGGGCCTAGGACCCTTCATAGGATTCCGATCCAGACCTCGTTCGGCGTTATTTACTAGAAGTGGTTGCAAATAATAAATCCCATGCAACGTGTCTCTAAGTTCTTTTGCTTGTTCAATTAATTGAGGGAGGTCACTCTTACTTGGGTTGCGCAACCCACGAATGTCTTTTTCTCTACTATTTTCAGCTTGAGGTCTTAGTAGGCACAGGTCTAAGTAGGCTCGTGCGTTTTTATCTATTGGCTCTACATGTCCCAGCCATACAAGCACCCGTACATTGTCCTGGTAAAAAAAGTACTTTTTTCTTGGCCAAGTGCTATCGCAATTCAAAAAGTCACGGACTTACTGACCCATTCTCTTACGTTCCTTGCAGGAATAATCACTGCGATAGATTTGGTTTTAAATTAAAATCAGGGGAAAGAAAGGACATTGGTTTGGAAGAGTTTCCAATGGAAGGAAATTATTCGGCATGTTGTTGTAGCTTATTGGCATAAAATTTGTGTTTTGTTCTATGACCCATCCTGTGCTGTTTAAAAATATTAAAGTATTTCTTATGCAAGAAAAATAAAACCAGTACAGTAGGTATACGTTGACAGGGTTAACTTTATTGCTGTAATCAGGCCTAGCTTTTGATTACATTCGAATTGCTTGTTGATTTTCTATTTTTTGTTAACTTTATTTAATTACTTACAGTTAATATAGGGTATCTATATTCTTTCTTGTTGATTCGCTCATTGTAAGGTAATTTGCTTTTTGTTTTTGTGTGTAGTTCTTCAAAATCATACTACTCTTAGGTGATTTTTTTATTTTCAATTGTTTTTATTTGGGATGGATTTTTTTAGAGTGGTGGGACCAAGTTGCATTTTTTTAACCACAGATTGTGGGGAATTGAAGGGACCTACGATTTTATTGCTGATATCGTTCGGTTTAATGAGGGAGCACTTTTCATGGCAGTGAAATCGCGTTTCGTGAGAAATTGACAAAAGCCCTGAGAGGAGGTGGAGGCTAGGAGAAAATCGTAGGACAACCTTGTCGTTTTCAGCCGTAAGGGCTTATGGGCCCTGCACCTGCATTCCATTTTGGAACTGTTTAATATTCAAGCAGTATTCCTTCCAAAAATAAATAATACCACAAAAATCACAAAAAGCGTAAAGTTCAATATTAGCGTGTTCATATAAACTTCAATTCGAAAGAGTCACTGCCAAATAAAGTGCATGGATATAGTTTTTTATTTGCAATAATCTACCAATTCAATTAAACTCAAGTGGTAATACATATTATTTGATATGCAATTGAATACAAAAACTAACCGCAATTGACAAATAAATAATAAACCACACCTTGTTTGAGTATAAATTTGTTTTTTTTTTTGTTTTGTTTATTTGTTCGAATAGTTAATTGTTTTTACTTCCAAATTACTTTATTATTTGTTAATTTATCAGAGAAGAGTACACTTGAATGCAAAAAAATTAAAGCAAATATGACCTCTTGAATCAAATTTGTGAGTTCTTGTTAGAATTGGATTTAATTGAATTTTATGGTCAATTGAGTACTCAATTAAGTATTTTATGACACTAATACCGTTTAATTTGGTTTGAGTGATGAGCAGCAGATTAACTGCAATGATGTGCTAGTATCTACTTACTTTTTTGTCCAATTTCCAGACTTTTTTATTCAATAAATTGACTCAATAAATTAAATGACGTAAGTCTGTATGATGTGTGCTTATCCATGTGTGTCATGTAAAAAGTAGATGCGTTTCAATGAGGTGGGACTGAGTTTTTTGTCATAATTATGGGCATGTTTCGCATCATGAAACAAACAGACATTCATTTGGCAGTAGGAAATAACCATCACATTTTTTCAATTGATGTGAGAATTTATTCACTGAGTAAAAATAATGCAGACATTTGACAAATGTGGTAGTTTGAAACAACTCCCTTAGATTGCAAGGACGCACTATTATACAAATATTCTCCGCAGTATGAGCCTCTTTATTACTAACTAGAATTTATTGAGCGCAATGAATCCGTGTTATCTGAGTGAAAAGATGCATTAAACTAACGTCACTAGAATCTAGAGCTCAAAATCGAAGGAGAATAACTTGATCTGTAAATAATGTCACTCTAATTTTTCGAGAATTTGTTGATGGTTTCGGACTGTACCTCAGGGATTGCTTGGATAATATTGGTCTTAAGCTATCACATCGTTCTTTCACGGTTTCGCAAAAAAGTACAAATTGGTCAAACCAAAGCTCTGAAAACTACGAAAAATTCACATCGCCAAGATGGCTAGTAACACAGTATATGCGGTTAACATGGCTCTGTTATTCCCACCGTTGACCGAAACGTTGTTCCCGGCCCAATTTTTCAAAGAAAAATAATCCAGCGATGCCACCACTTCACAATCCTCTCCAAACTGTCAATCTCTGAGAATGCTTTGGCTTCTATACAATAAAATGGGTTTTCGATCCCACAGTTTGGTTTGTTAACGTAGCTCCTGCCGAGATGAAATTGTGATTCGTAAGAGGAGATGATTTTTCGACCAACAACGTTTGGCAATTGAATCTGCTCAAAGTCATGAACTACGAAGCGATACTTAAGCGGATGGTTTTGAGCGCTCTTAATTGCTTTGTTTGCTCACTTTGGAAATAACATTTCAATATATTTCTCCTAGTTTTTCAACCGTAGATTAAGGGCGGGTTGAGCTTGCGCTGCTCTGGGCACTGCAGTATCTGAATGAAACCTACTTAGTCTGTGGATTTCAATCGTAAAGCCAATCATTTCTTTCCGCGAAGGTGTGGTACTGGCTTTTCGTCAGGATTCCGGGTGGGAAACATGTGTCATGATCAAAACAACCTGATTTAAATAAAAAAAAACTTGATTGACTATAAGTTAAATCCTACCCATGCCATGGTGCGGAAGCAAACCACCATTGGCCTGTATCACAAAGCTGCAAGTGTACAAATCTAGAGAGCTTCTTGTAGGATTATGTCCGCATTACACTTATAGACGAGCAAGATTTTTGTTAGAGAAGTTTTTTACACCTGTTATAATTCAGCTCTGTTACAAGTACTAGTGGTTTTGAGTTACTGGCCCCTGGTTTTACATATCACCGGAATGATTAATTTTCATACCACAAACTCGTTCGATCTTTAAAAATCTTTGGTTTTGAACACGCGGAGTAGGGTTGGACAATTCTGTCATCCAATTTAAAGGATCTCAATTTGAGCTATAAGCCACAAAAGTGGTCCGATATCCTCCAGTGTGTGCGTAGCCTACGATCGCAGTGATCCAGCTGGTATTTTATAAACCTCAAACCTCCTCGTGTTTCTTATACACACTTCCTAGTTCAAAAAACAGCCGTAGCTATGTCCGATGTCTTTTTGCATTGTCTTCCGACCAATTATTGCTGTTCTGTTCCAATCAGTTCTGGAACTAAAAAATTCTTATGGGTGGCACACAGTTGTATTCTTTTCAATTTTTCCTTATATTTCTTGTAAATGACAAACCATTTTCGATTTTTTCTAAAGCTATTCATTTACATGGCAAAAAAATCCCCTTTGGCCAAGATTTGGCATTTTGTCTCATTGGCCCAAAGATGGTTGCGTTACAGATGTAATGGCAAATCTGAACCGAATGAAGTGGATCGTATTGTTCCTTACACAGAAAATTTAAAATTGTGGAAATGTTTGCCAAGAAATATCTATCTCCCTTGGAGATTACACAACTTCCTATCTGAATAAAAATGTATGATCAAGTGAAAAGATTTCCGAGGGGCTCTTCAGCTATTTTTAAAAAGTACTATTCATTAAGACCTTACAACTGGTAAGGGGATGTTCTGGAATGAACTCAACAAATAAATTTAGACACCTAGTAACTTCCTTCTTTGCAATGTAATGCGCTTTTGATTGATATTATTTGTGTTTTCATTCTCGAACATAAAATACATTGACACCATTTATAGAATTCTCAAACCCACGACACAACATGAACATCATTCCAATCCCCGTGGCGTAATGGTAAGCATGTCTGCCTGTTACGCTAGAGGTTAACGATTCGAATCCCAAAAGAAACCAAAAAATGTTTTTGAACGGGTATTATCTTTCTAGAGGAATAAGCAAATCCTCCGTTAGTTAATTCATTGCCATGAAAAGCGCTTTCTCGATTAGCCGTTCGGAACCAGCAGAAAATTTTAGGTCCCATCCATTCCCTCAAAAAGCAACCAAGGGATGGCTCACCAATACAACGATAGCTCAGCAATCAAAGAATAGCTCAGCAATCAAGGGTTAGCTCAGCAGTCAAAGAATAGCTCAGCAATCAAAGGATAGCTCAGCAATCAAGGGATAGCTCAGCAATCAAGGGCTAGCGCAGAAATCAAGGGATAGCTCAACAATCAAAGGATAGCTCAGCAATCAAACGATAGCTCAGCACTCAATGTATAGCTAGCTCAGCAATCAAGGGATAGCTCAGCAATCAAGGGATAGCTCAGCAATCAAGGGATAGCTCAGCAATCAAGGGATAGCTCAGCAATCAAGGGTTAGCTCAGAAATCAAAGAATAGCTATTTTACCATCGTCACTGAATTTTTGGTGACTTTCTTGGTTTCACACTTGTATTTAAGTCCCTAGAATTTCAATCGGTGTCATTTTAAAAGCTTACGAGATCCTTATTTGCATTTACTCTCCTTAAAACATTGAACACTTAAAGCATTCAGGTGAAGAACAGGTGCAACAAGTGCATTTTTTATGAATTTTAATTTTTCCCTACCATTGGTATGGATATATGAAAATTTAGTTGCCTGAATATTCGGGCGAATTCCCAAAAGCAAATCTTGAAGGAATTATGCAAAGCAAACAGAAAAACCCTTAAAAGCAGAAAGTCTCAAAATGTAGTAAATTGCTTTTTTCCGCAATTGAAGTGAATTTGTGCAACTGTCAAAAAACACTTGCAAACATTTGATTGCATTGCAGATGTTGTTTTGTATTTTTTTTTTGCTTAGTATAAGAACTTTGCAAGGCTTGCTTTTAGGAACTCGCCCTTCGTTAATGTTTCTTTATAATCACTTGCTTATAAAATGACAAGTCATGAAGAAGAAGGCTTCATTAGTAATGGGTAGATGCGTTCAGAATAGTTCAATTGTTAATATCCTTAAACCCCTTTTTCATATGAACGCTTCCCTTGTTCAATTCAATTCTCTGCTTCTGAGGAAACGCCTTGGGATACAAATTTCCTCCCTCTTTTAGTGAAAGTCTTTTCAAACACAATTTAATTATTGCATTTATGTATAAATTCCTTGTTTAATTATTCCATTTTATGTAGTCTTACAGGGCAATGGTACTTTTTTTTTTTAAACAAAACTAATTATTTTATAGAAATTTATCCGTATACTCAAAGCCAAAAAAAAATTAAACAAGAAAAAATATATATCTATAAATAAGAATCAATAGTAAAATATACTCTAAAAAAAATAATAGCATAATCTTCTAAACAATAAACCTTAAAACAAAATATAATAATTTTTAAGTTTTTTGGGGGTTAAATTTGTCGTGAATTTAAAAGCAGACACACCAAAAATCGTAAAAATAATATTTTAAGAGAAAAAACAAAACAAAACAAACAAACTCGAAACATCAATCATAGAAAAAGATTTAAAAAGAAAAAAAAGGAAAAGTAAACAATAATATGTAATTACGAGTAACTGTGGTCTAAGAATTTTTTTTACGAAAACAGAAAAATTTCCTACCATGCAAACAAAGTAAATTATGATTTTGATATTGAAAATAATGAAAAAAAAACTTAAATAAAATCATATTTAGTTTTCTAAGTATGTTATTGTAAAAATAACAAATTGAATAAATATTAAATTTAAAAAAAAAAATCAAATAGGAATGGATATCATGTAAAAACAAAGAAATAATAAAAAAAAATTCGTAAAACTATGTGAAATGAAAACCGAAAAACAAATTAAAATTAAAACTAAATAAAAAACCTACATAATGTTTTCACAAAATAAAAAATTACAGAAAAAAAAAAACAAGAAAATTGTTGTAATCGTTTTATTGTAAAAAAGAGTCTTTTTCATTTCTGTGATCGCTACTAAAAAATCAAAATTATGAGAAAACAACAATCGGAGAGTCTTAGGCTTCAAAACTTCGAAACTTCGTGTCTTTCATTCAGATTCTCTTGGAAGATATTCTCCCTGTTCTAAGTGTTTTTCTTATAAAATACCAAAAATAAACCTTTTCACTGGTGAGTCAAACTAATTTCAAAATTAAAATATTTTTGTTTTACTTTTACATTAATGTTAATGAATGTTCCGTTGACTGGATTTTTTTTTTGTTTTCAATTATTAACCAATGCACTCCTGGCTGCGGGTTCTAACTTAATATTTAATTACAACATTTCCCTTAAAATTAATAAACACATTTTAAGCAAGTCATAGTTCATCCCTATCTTCATGTCTTTTATTCATTCACAGCCAGTTGCACGTTCAAAAAATGGTTTTGGAAACGTTCATTGAAATTGAATATTTTAATATTTTTTAAAATTGCTAAAAGCATGTAATTCTTTTCCTATTTACCTAATTTCTTTTGATTTTCAAATGTTTTTTGGATTACACTTAAAAATAAAAAAGATCCCGTGTTGTTGTTTTTTCCCGCTCCATTTTTAATTACCTATTTTTAGTAGCGAATATCCATCCATAACTGCTTTTTGTTTTATATTCGAATGTCATGTATTATTTTCATTATTTCTTTTTTTATTGTGGTGTGTTAAGAATTAAAAGAAAAAAAAGTAACTAGAAAAATGCTGTATCCATATTTACATGTAGTGACAAAACATCAAAATTGGTATTTGTAGACAATATTTTTTTTTTGTGAGCATGCGTTAGATTTGTACTAAAATTACTTTTCATTTGCTTTGAATGTATTTTATTAACCTTTTATATTTTCAAAATCAGAAGTGGCCTCTTTACGATTGTTGATTACAGAGGCACAAAACAGAAGTTGTCTGTACACTGGGCGCCACCTTTCTACGAGCATAGTTTATCAGTTTTTTTTTTAGTCAGTTTAGACCGTAAGCCTTCCAATTTCGAGTAAATAGCAACTGAGGAGCGTTAAGATTGGATGTTTCTTTTACGGTTTTGCTATTTAGAGGATGTACGGCCTAAACTGACTTAAAATTCCAGTTCAACGGGTCGAAAAATACGCCCGTAGTTAAGTGGCGCCCGGTGTATGTACAGATAACTTTTTTTTGTGTGCTGGTGTTACTGTTTTGGATAAGTCCTTCCATCACACAATCAAAAGCAACATGAAAATCAATCCACAATAATGTGGATTGACGATCGACATATGCAAAAGAGGCCAATCCTTAAACCTAATGTTTCCAACAACCCTTTTGTTTTCCACAATTTCCTTACACAATTTCCTGTTTCATTTTGCATGAGCTTTAAAAGTCAATAAATATGTCTGTATCATTTGGACCGCTGGCTGTTCCGTAACTATCGCATCGACAACATCCACCGAGAAACGGTGGAAAAGCAAGTAGATTGGCGCAACAGAGCAAGGAGCTTCGGGGCGTAGCTCATTTCTCACAACCATAAGTTAGCTACTTGAGGCTGTTAGATCAACTTACACACTTAGGCCCCTATGGCCCAATTTGATACCACAATGGATCAAATGTATCCTTATCCTAATGGAACCATTTCGAGCTGAAAATGAAGCGGGAGAGACGCAGGGCCTCGATGTGAGTAAGATTACGAGGGTCATCAAAGAAATACGAACTTAGGTGTATCGTTTGTGAGCTAAGGCTGGGCATATGGAAGTGGTACTTTAAAAAATGAGACGAGATCTCTGGTCAAAGAAGATCTAATGAATAGTCCACAGTTGGAAGATGCGGGCCCAGTTTGATCCCGAATCCGACGACGCGGTTTTAAGTTGATCCTCAATTCAAAAACTTATTGTGGTCCATAAAGGAAGAGGCAACAAATCACAATATCACCACGTGCGTGGCAGCAAAACGTTTATGGCCAGGACTAGATCCAAAACGCACAAGACATTTGCTATCCACAACCAGATTGCAAGTTAGTTCCGTAATCAATGTCATCACCGGACATTGTCTGATAGGAAGACACGCCATAAGACTTGGCGTTCCCTTAAATGACTTCTGCAGAAGTTGCTTAGATGAGGAGGAGGAGGAGGAGACAATCCCACACCTCCTCTGCTCATGTCCTGCACTCTCTTTTAAAAGAAAGCGGCATCTGGGCAAATATTTTCTTGATGATCCAAGCGATCTGGCGAACACAGATCCACTGCATCTCCTTCGCTTTATTAAAAGCTCCAAATGGTTTTGTTAAGTGAGGTACTCCCTCGCATAATTTCTATGGTATCACAATGGACCTAGTAAGTGTATCAGGTGTATTCCTGACAGCCATTGTAACCTAACCTGTGGTCCATAATCCGAAGACTAGAACCTTGTATTCGGACTGCGCATAATCCGATGACCTGTTTGGGTTTCTCGAGATGATCGGCCCTATGGAGGTAACTGGCGTCCCGGAATCCTCTCCGATTTCCCAAAATTCGGAGACATTTTGCTTCGTGGTAGTTCTCCGATCGTCCGATCCGTCGTCCTCCGATAAGTTTTGCTGGGGAAAGTTTTAGTTTTGAGACTTCAGTGCGCTGTCGTATTTGTGAAAAATTTCTTACGATGACAACTACCTCGAAGGAAAATTGAATCTCCGATAAAGGATGCGTTGTGAAGAAAACTCCGCTCCGACGGTTATCTCGATAGGGCCGAATGTATCTTAGTGATGAAAATTGGAATACAAGGTGACCTCGTCCCTTACTCCTAAAATAATTTTCCGATTCCAAACGGTTAATCGAGAAAACGCTTTTCATGAAAATGAAATTTCTATCGACGGATTTGCCTTACGAGAGATGATACCAGTGTTTTTTTTTCCTGTTTCGATTTTAACTTTTAACCTTCCACGTAAAAGGCAGATACGCTAGTTTTTACGCCCCGGGTACCGGAAACGGTAGAAACCGGAACGAAGCGCTACAAGATCTTAGAACTTCGTTCCAGCGTTCAGCTTTCACTAACTTACTTAGGTGGAATTAATGCCTTTTTAGACGGTCAGTTCTAATTTCAGTTATCAGTTCAGTTTTCAGTTCACTGTGTAAATAGAAGTCAGTTCGATGTTCAGTTGAGCTTGTTTTATTCGAGAAAAATCTAAATCAGAAAGGAAACTCAGAACTGAACAGAAAATTGATGAGAATTACATCAGTTGTCAGTTCCGTTTTCAGTCCAGCTTTCAGTTCAGTTATCAGTTCATTCTTAAGCGATTAGACATAATTTTTAATTTTAACTGAAAGCTTAACCCATTTCCGGCGGCTACCAGTTCCAGGTGTGCTAGGAACTTGAAATTTCACACTTTGTCTATTTTTGGGCTAGTTAGAGAAAATCTAAAAAAAAATTTTTGGAAAAGCTTTTAGTTTCCCGGAAAATTGACGTTGCGTTTTCGCAACACCCGCCAAATGTATAAGCAAAATCATTAAAGAAAAAAAATTTTAAATACGGAGTTTAAATCAGTTTTATTGACAAAATATTCATCAAATATTTGTTTTGTGTGGTATCCATCAAAGCATTTTGGATGAAGTGCTACGTTACACTTTGTGCAGAAAAAAAATGGTTTGACTAGAACATTGACGTTTTTTTGTTTCGATGATAGTGTGTTTCATGTCATCGAAACGAACCGCTTCATTAGGGTTTCCATCTCGTTGAATAGGCTGACTGCTGCTTGTCTCTGATCTCAACAAGGAATCGACAACAAATGATGCTAAAATATCTTGTCCGGTCCTGTTGACTTTTTTGGGTGGCGTCTGAGTAGGAACTGTTGAATTTCTTCAGGAGTGCTCAAGGTTGTCTGCTGGATCGTTGGACGGATTTTCATCGCTGAATTGGATGGTCTGTTGGGGGGCTTGTGCGAGTTGAATTGAGGAGTTGACTTCTTCCAAAAATGCAGGGTCCAAGAGTGGATTTGGTTTGAAGTATTCATCAAAGAAGTCCGCAAATCCTTTGGCTCTATTTGCGTTGATTGAAGCTTCGCCATGGGCTGGAGCCTGTTTTGGAGAAGAATGTCGTTGTGATAGTTCACTGCGTTCTTGAACATGATGTTTACGCATCTAAGCTCGCTGGAGACCGCCTGGTAGTTGCTGTTGATGGTGTTTAGTTCCCGTAGCTGAATACGTTGTAGCAGCTTCCTCAAGTGTTGCCTGTGGTGGTAGAGCTTCTGTATGTAGTCGGGCAGGTGCTCGTATTAGTCCCGGGAAGTTCTTGGCTGCCTATTCTTCTCAAGCGAAGATTCAATTACGGTTTCCAGATTGTCAATTGCTGTATCAATTTCCTCATTCCGGAGGTTTGTGTTGGTTGACGGTAGTGTGTGTTAGTTGGCTAGCAGTGTCTAGCTTTTTGTAGTTGACGAAGCCCACCTCTGGTTGGTTCACAGAGATTATCTGGTGCCGGAGGTTGATTGAAAGAAGGACGGCCTCGTGATCCCAATCGCTGGTTATTGTCGTGCAGACGAAGTTTCGGAGCTCCGGAAGGATAAATATAGGATTGGATGTTGCGAGGAAAAAGTCGAGCGTCTATGGTGTCCTTGGGAAGGTGGGTTTGGGTTGGGACACTACTACCAGAGAGTGATGTTCTATATTTTCGTCCCGCTAATTGACAATTGCATTCCCGTCACTGTTGTCTTGTGTATCCATCCATCTTCGGTGTCTAGCGTTAAAGTCTCCTCCAATAAGTTCATAGGTGCTTCTGCATAATATCCTGTTCAAGGTATGGAGATCGTCTCTGATGTCTGATGCTGTTGCCGTGCATTTGTTGTAGATGCTGATGACTGTAAAAAATAAACCAATTGCCAAATATTTCTATTCGTTTGTGGTTTAACAATACACCTCTCATTCACGAATTATTGGTTTAATTTTTTTCCAGGAAAAATAAATGTAAATTTTCTGTTGAAAAAATAAATTACCAGGGCTATTAGGTTTTTTATAACTATTGTGTACAGTCCAATTATTTCTAAGAATTTCTAACCCTTTACCGTGGTTTTTCCAAAATAGCTGTGGAATGAATTTTGGGTTCTTTTTTAATAAAAATTTTTTTTTATAAAGTGCACATTATTTCGAAGAAACCAAATTTTATATGCAGAGAAAACCCAACGGAAATTTTTTTTTTCTTTTGGTAAATGCTACTACTTTTGGCGGGTGTTGCGAAAACGCAACGTAGGATTTCTACCTCACCTATCAATCAGATAACCCGTATGATATGCATCAAATGTACATTGAAATATAATTTGAATCTTTCCCTAACAGTTTGTGAAAAAAAATTTTAAATAATAAGATGTTGGTACACTTTTTTAGTTCCTCAACAAAGGCTACCTCAAAATTTCCGAAATTACAGTTTTTGACGGTGTTCAAAAGACTACAAAATAAAGTTTTTGAAAAAAATCCAAAAACAGGTCGATTAGATATTTTAATAAGCTTTCAAAATCATTTGTTAGTTCATTAAAATAAAGGATCCTTTAAGCTGGAGACGCTCTCAAACATGACGTTGCGTTTTCGCAACGCTAGCCGGAAATGGGTTAACTAAAACCTCAACCTCAACTGCAACTGAAATGAATGTCTAAAAGAACCTTTAAAGTTCGGGGTGAACCTAAACCTCAACCCAAGTTCTTTCGCCACAATTACCATTTTGGGCGAGCTCTCTCTTTAGTTCTGAACTCTGAGCAGAGATCTTCTTCCATTTGATTGCGCCACCTAAGACGAGGTCTTCTACTTCTTCGATTTCACTGAAATGTGATTTTGAAAACTCGTCGAGGCAGAGCGTTTGAGTCCATCCGCTCTACATGGCCCAACCATCGTAGCCTCGCGATGTATATTCTTCAGGCTTATTGTCGTGGTACAGCTCATACAGCTCGTTGTGGTATCTTCTTCTCCACACATTGTCTTCGCATACGGGTACAAAGATCAGACGACCATAGGTTTCCTCATCCGCTTTAGATAAGGCCCAGACTCCGGAGCGATAGCAGGACTGGGATGATCAGAGTCTTATGAAGGGTTACCTTGGTTTTTTTAGAGGCAAATTGTCAACTACCTTTAAGGGAACAGGAGTCATTCTCCGTTTGATTTCCGTACTGATGTTAGTTTCCGTGTCTATACTAAACCTAGGTACAGGACAAAGTCCTGTACTACCTCGAAGTTATGTCTGTCTATTGTGATTTTTTGTCCAACTCGTCGATCTTTCCTGCTCTTGTTTGATGACAGCATATTCGTCACTCTAATTTTTGACGGATTTCATGGTTGATATTTCAAATATTGGCCTAACATCGGTCATTCACGGTTCTTCACAAAAAAATGTGCAGATCGCATCTCCGAGGCGTCCAAATGCGTCGTGAAAATGAACCATTTGGGCTCTAAAACACTCACATTTGAAATAAGTATTCAATCCTCATGTCATTCCGCAGAGGACAGGAAGACAGCTGTCAGTATCAAATAATAAATAATAAAAAATAATTTAAATAGAAACTACTTGATGACCTGCATTTTAAGGACCTCTCAAACCAAAGCCTTTTTGCGGTCGTAACAGCTGCAATTGCAGTTGTCAAAATCAAGCTATACAGCGGACTACAGACTACCCACACCTATGCGACAAAAAACGAAGCGTTTTAATTCACTGTAAAAATGATGACAACAGCGTTTCTGCTGCTACCGCTACTGCAAAAATGCTTGGGTTTGGAAGAACCTTTATAATGAAGATGCTGATCCCGTATTACAAATAACGATATTCGTTAAAATCCGCTCGTTATCGTTGCGTTGCGATTACGTATCACGATACTTGCTTCATTCATTTGGGACTGCTTTTGGAGGTCGTTTTGTTGTAGTTCTGACATTTTCATGGATCCATGTTTCGTAATTCGTTATGTCATAACTATCGTTGTTTTCGGCTTCGTTTTCTTGCCTCGCGTTTCGCAATACGTAATGTGGGCCCAGATGTGACGATTTGCATAGATCCATTCTCGTAATTTATTTTCGGTCTATGTCGTGATTATCGTTGTCTTGGGTCTTGTCTCGCATTTTGTAATTTGTAATACAGGGCCTGTTGGTGGTGAAACGTGCGTGAATTTGCATTAAAAGTCCTTGATAGTGCCTTGGAAAGAGTTAAGACTTCTATGAAAAGTCTAAGTCGTATTTTTAAGATTTTCTCCTTGAAGAGCTACAAAAAACACAGCGTTCTCATTAAGCTGAGATTACATTTCACGATACTCGCTATAGTTTACGACTACTTTATAACAAAATACTGCCGGTATTTTGTTATCGTTCTGGCATTTTCATAGATCCATTCTCGTAATTCGTGTCTTTCGTTGTTTTGAGTTTCGTTTCCTTGTATTTCGTAATTCTTTAGAGCTTGAGTCAAACAAATAACCGCAGGGGTCTAATTGCCACATCAGTGATTGAGTGAGTGAGTTCTACATTTCTTTTAAAATTCACTCATTATTCCACAACATCTGTTTATTTTTCATTTATCGAGCTCAATTCGTTCAAATACTGATGAAAATATGCACATAATTGAGTCACGTATTACTCGATCACATATGCGGTAATTCAGCCCCAGTTTGGTAAAAAATCCGAATTTTTGGATAAATTGTTGACTCTAGTTCTCATTTTGTGACCAGTAAAGAAGAACAGCAGCCAAAAGACTGGCACATAACAAAAAGTTGGCCACAGACATGGAATGATCTGAGACCGGGAGACTTGTCGACCCTTTCTTGAGTCAACATAGCGCACCCCACATTCGAATCGTTAGTGTGCTTCCTGTGAGATTACAATACGTAAACAAATGAAATATCCAGAAGCCACTTTCTTCTTCTGTAGTCCTTCTTCTTCAGTTAATCCTTCACTTTTATTGCCTTTCCCAAACTCCAACCACATATGTAATTTCCTCCTCATTTCATACATACTTTCCTGATTTCCTTCATTTTGTAAATAAAAAAATAGTAAAATCCATTTGTTTTCCTTCCTTTAATGACATTTTTATTAAAACTTATTTGTTTTTGTCCCAATAGATTGCAACGACTCGACATATCTCTTTGATGGCCATTGCTATACGGAATGTCCGCAGCAAACTTTTCCCGTTAATGAAGAACTTCCCACCGAACATGAGGTCCTGTTCAATGATCTGGAAGTGACCCAAAGATCGAGTAAATCTCTTTCATCATTCGACATGTCGTTATCAGATCAGCATAGTTCGAAGAAAGCCTGTGAAATCTGTGACAAGAGTTGCCTAAAATGCATTGGGCCTGGTGCAATGCAATGCACAGCATGTTTTCCTGAAAGTCAATTAAAAGCTGTCAGCACACACCAAGGATATTGTTACGCTTTTGCCGAAAGGAGTTCCGGCAATAACTTAGATGACCAATCAAGCTCGAGAGAGAATTGGAAATTCATACCGGCAATCCTTTTGTTAATATTCATACCATCGATGGTAGTTTTTGTGATTGTAGCGATTGCTATGATCAGTGGCAAGAGATTCGGCTACAAAAGAGAGCATATGGCATATGACAGAGTAGGATACACGGATGAAGAAGCACGTGCTCTGACAACACCAGAAGATGCCGATCCTGATGAATCTGGTCCAAGTGGTCAAATCAAATCATCAGATGAACTATTTTTACCAAACAGAGAGCAAGAACCTCCACGATATAATCTGACGGCAGCGGACAGTGAATCTTCAGACTCGGAAGATGACCAATACTTACTTAAATTGCCCAATACATGATTCCAAGATAATTCCATTAGCTAAATTATATTTAATGTTAAATTTTGGTTGTAATTTATTGAAGCCCTTGTCATATTTGATTATTGTCACAAAAGCGTTGATAAGGAGCTTTTTCTTTTGTCTAATGCTATTTTTGCTATTTTTTTTACGAAGAGAAATCATTTTTTTTTTAAATTAATTTAAATGTTAATTAAGAGAAAATAAAGTGTACATTGTTTTACAATACAAGCATAAGGATCGTTTGTTTTTAAAGAGTTTGTATTTAAGTATGAAGAGGCAGGTCAAGTTTGAGACTCTAGACCACAAGAAGACGAAGGCAAACATGTCTAAATTTGCAAGAATGCACAACAAAACTTTGGATCCCTAGGAAACATATCCAAAATGAACTATGAACTATTTTGTGATCTATTTTTCCTAATATTTGAATATGTCGCCGAAATCCACGGTAGGATCGCTAGTGCGATGAAGATAAGTGGGAACCGTATTACGAATTACGAAACACGAGGCAAAAAAACGAGACCCAAAACATAGACATAGACCGATTAATTTTAATTTTAATTTTGGTGGGGCTACCGCCCCATTTATTAGCTTAATACAAGCTTAAAATAACTTAATAACTTAGACTAATTAAAACTAATTATAACTAAATTAAACTACAAGGATAAGAAGTGGTTTAAAAGGAAGACTTTCAAACAAGGACTTGGAAGATTGAGGTCGAAAAGAAAAGGAACAGAATTAATCTTGAACTCATCATGCGGGTTAAGGGTTCGTTGAGACCATAGGATGTACGATGAGCAGGAAGGAAAAAAATCGGGAAGATCTTACGTTTCGGGGATTAGTGTTGAAGGAGTTAAGGTCTAAAAGGGGGGAGGAGTCAGTGCTACCAGTAAGAAGTCGGTGAATGAATATGATGTCAAAGACATTCCTTCTGTTTTCTAGGGAGTGGAGTTTAATGATTGCGAGACGTTCGCGGCAAGGAGGCAGGGTGAGAAAGTTTCTAACATCGTAGAGATCCCGAAGGGCAAATAGCAGAAAACGACGTTGAACACTTTCGATCCTTGAAATATGAACCGCTTGATATGGAGCCCACACTTGCGATGCATACACAAGGAGAGGGCGAACATAGCCAATAAAGAGGGATTTCGTTATAAGGGGGTTGTGGAACTCTTTGGACCATCACTTGACAAAACCAAGGGCGGAATTAGCTCTTGATATTACTTCGTCAATATGAGAACGAAAATTTAACTCGCTGTCGCAGAGAACACCTAAATCTCTGATAAGCTGCACACTGATAATAGAAATGTTCTGAAGATGAAAGGATCTGGGGGGAGGTTTATTACTTTTACGAGAAAAAGTTATTGCGTCGCATTTGACAATGTTTAACTCACGGAAGTTTTTAGAACACTAAAAGACGAATGAATCGAGGTCATCATGAAGCTGAAGAGAATCCCGATCAGAGGCGATGACATTGAAAACTTTTACGTCATCCGTGTAAAGTGAGATAGAAGAATATTGGATGATCTTTTCGGCATCATTAATGGCAAGGATGAAAAGAGGGGTCCAAGATGGCTGCCTTGGGGCACACCGGAGGTTGCCACAAAAGGAACTGCAAGATTAGAACGGAAACGAACTCTATATTGGCGGTTATCTAAATATGAAGATATCCATTTGAGTAGGGTAGGGCTGAATCCGAGGAAGGAAAGTTTAAAGAGGAAATTTTGTCGAAAGCTTTGCTGACATCTGTGTTAATGACGTCTACTTCATTTCCTTTTTCCATCGCAGAAAGAGAGAAGGAAACAAACTCAGCTAGATTAGTGGTTGTAGACCTTCCCTTACGGTACCATGCTGCTTGGAGGATATCATTGGTTTGCACTGGAAAGAAGGTATTTTATATAGAATGCTTTTGAAAAGCTTAGGGATATGGGAGAGTTTAGCTATGGTTCTATAGTATGAAATAAGGTTTTTGGGGCCTTTTTTATGGATAGCTGAAATAACGGATATTTTCCATAAATCCCAAGAAACTCCACTTGAAAGGGATAGTTTGAAAAGGTTAGTGATGCGAAGTGCTAAACTGGAACAACATTTTTTAAGCATCTGAACCTGGATTATACTCGTCTTTAAGTTTGAGGAGACCATTAAAAACAGTTGACTGATTAAAGCTTAGATTAGAAGGATAGAGAAATGGTGAAGATAGGAAAAGTAAGTCTGGTCTAGATCTGGGTTTTTTTGAGCAAAAGACAGTTTGAAGTAACTTACAAAAAACTGCGATTATTGTTGGTTCGTTGAAAGATTGGCTTTCGTAGTGAAGAGAAGGAGGAAAACCATCATTTTTCTTTTTATAGTTGATAAACTTATAAAACGATTTTGGCTCCGAAATTAGATTTGCTTGGGTAGTGGATGTAAAGTCATTGTAAAGAGCTTCATTGAGGTTGGAAAACTTATAAACTACTCCAAGGCAATCAGAGTAATCGAAAACTGAACGAGAGCGTAGAAATTTATTCCAGGGTTTATTTCTCTTGTTTCGCAGCTCACGTAGTTTATGATTGTACCAGGGAAGGGATGTTGAGTAGGTCTTGTCACGCGAAAGGGGAACAAAAAGATTTATGCAGTGCAACAATTTTTCATAAAACAGACTAGTTGCATCATTCATTGAAAGATGAAAGAGAGGATTTCATTGATTTTCTTGAAGTAAGCCTTACGAAAGTTGAACGAATACTTACCGGGGCTAGGTAGAAGAAAAGGTAAGGTTATAAAAAAAGAGAGAGTGAGAGGCGGGTGAAAGTTGACAACAGTTGATAGTGAGGATGAGGAGTCTGAGATAGATGAGTTAATGGGGTCGGAAGTGAAGATAAGATCAAGCTGCCGGCCCATATAGTTTTTAATACCACTCATTTGGGAAAGGCTTGAATCAGTTAGACCATCCACGAAAACACATTCTTTGATGGAAACGGGTGAGGGAGTGAAAGCAATTTGATCTTCTTTATGTTCCATTGAAGATAGGGAAAATAATTATCTCACCTTGTGCTTCTGAGATGTGAAGCACTTTGTCGATAGCAGCTACAACCAATTTGTACGAGTCTGTTGGTTCGCCGGGAAGAATGTAGAAACACATCAGGAAGATGGACTGATTAGAGAATGTTAGTTTAATAGAGATGTAGACTAGTTTTTTGGAGGAGGAGGATGAAACGAAGAAAAATTCGTATTTGTTAAGGACAGCGATTAGGACACCTCTATTTGGGGACTAGCTATGAGGTTGTTGAAAGACATTGAAAAACGAAGGAAACAGCTCTTAGCTTTTGATGTCCTGGGAAAGGTTTGTTTCATTAAGGGCAAATATGTCAAAGGGACGATTGTGAGACTGCAAGTAAACTGAGTGAGTTTTAGAACGAAGACCTCTTACGTTTTGGTAATAAAAAGAAAGGGGCATAACTAAAATGAATCCATGAAAATGTCAGAACCATAACAAAACGACTTCCAAAAGTAGTCTTAAATGACAGCGTGTATCGTGAAACGTGAAACGTAACGCTAACCAGGAGTTTTTAACGACCATCGTTATTTGTAATACGGGCCCTGCACTTACCTACATGAATTTGGCACCCTTCTGAACAAGTCTCTGAAAAAAACGACCGGCGATAGAAGTTGTTAATGACAGCGAGTATCGTGAAACTTAACGATAACGAGAAGTTCTTAACGAGCATCGTAATTTGTAATACGGGCCCTGCACTTACCTACATGAGTTTGACACTTTTCTGGTCAACTTTCTGAACAAAACGACTGGCGATAGCAGTCGTAAATGGCAACGAGTACCGTGAAACGTAACGATAACCAGGAGTTTTTAACGAGCATCGTTAATTGTAATACGGGCCCTGCACTTACCTACATGAATTTGACACCCTTCTGAGCAACTTTCTGAACAAAAGGATCGACTAAAGTAGTCGTAAATGACAGTGAGTATCGTGAAACATTACGATAACCAGGAGTTTTTAACGAGCATCGTAATTTGTAATACGGGCCCTGCACTTACCTACATGAATTTGACACCCTTCTGAGCAACTTTCGTGTAAAACCACAATTTCAACGGTTTTCATTGAATTTGTATCTGCTTTTACTTTTCGATTGCACATTTAGTTTTCCATCATTTAACTCCTTTGAGAACGTTTCCATGAATTTATTGAGTACACTTACACACACACATAAATATCTGATTATTTCACTGACTCTTTGAGATAACAAATGATCCGTAAATATAGTCCAGTCAAACAAATCAGCCACATTCGAACGGTGTGGCTGGTACGCATTCACAGAATTCTGTGGTTGCTATTTCTATAATACCATGTTAGGTGGTAACACCAAGCAAAAAACCACCCATCCTCGACCCCAAAAAACCTCAACCTCATTCATAGAACTGGATTTGGTGACCGAAAGTCTGTCAATCACATTTCTACGAGTATAATTAAAACGGTTTATCCTTCTTCGGAACACAACAGCAGTCGATGGAAAACCATAGATACGAATACATAGAAATAAGGGTTAAATTAGATTTTCGACCAATAAGCCGAAATAGAGGACAACAACGGGTGTTCAACATGAGGCGGAATGTTAAATTTTGGTCAATTACTTGGTTTCTGGGTCTGGTTTTTGCAGTGATTGAGTTTGGTGCGATTGTCATTCCTCATTAACCGCCATCATCCGTGCTGAAATCGACGGACCATGTTTTTGTGTCTCCAAATTAATGTTATGTTCATCATCCTTTTTGTGTTGAAATGAAATGCCATGCTGTGTTCATTTAGTATTTTAATTAAACTTTTAATAAAACAGCCAATTTCAAAAGAACAAGGACCATATATACAAAAAAAAAAACAAGGACAGTAGACTTTTCCAAACGAAATTGAATAAACTTTTACTGCAGTCAACACATTCAACTCGGTATTTCATTTGACCAAAGGAAAAAACACAACGAGGAGTTGTTTCGTATCACCTATGGAAAAGTTTTTGATTATTTTGCAGCTTAAAATTGATTTGCAACAAGAGGCTTACAATTAAAGCTGAAAAAGTGCTTCGACGAAAGTTTGATTTTTTGGGTTTGTGTTGATTAACCATTTCTGGCACTGTCTTTCATTGTCTTAATTGATTTGTCATTGGAAAACCGGATACAACATTCAATTTTGATCAGAAAAATTAAGGATATGCAAAGAGAAACTGAAAAGATTGTATTCCTTAACAGGCAATCCATTACATTACGATTACGAATTACAATACTCGCTGTCATTTACGACTGATTTTGGCGGTCGTTTTGCTATCGCTCTGACATTGTCATCGATCTTTTCTTCGTAATCGGTCTAAATCGTGGCTGTATTCGTTTTGACCTCGTTTATTTCCCTCGCTCTTCGTAATTCGTATTATGAGGCCAGGGCCAAGCCAAAGGGACATCAAAATCAACAATTGCCATGAGTGGATACATGAAAATATCAGAACTACTTAAGAAATGTCCCAGCTGATGAATCCGAATGACAGAGTTAACGATGGACTTTAGCAGTCAAAAAAGCAGAAACCCCTGAAGGAACTACTCCAACATATTTGGCTTAAAGGTCATTCAGGGTCTTTCAATACTTGGACAGGGTATTAAAGTAGGGATAGTGGAGGATGGCCTCTTGGCGAGACAACGACAGCTCTCACACCCCTGCAGCAGGATGTCACTTCCAGATGATCCAGCTTTCTATGTTAAAGGCGATACCAAAAGGCCCTCCAGGTAGGGGGTTGTTCGTGGGGTTAACTACCCAACCACGTACGAAACATCTGGTTCCGAAACAACCAAAAGCCTCGGATAACGATAATGATTTCAAAGTTGACGACCCAAGCAAACGTAAGAAGGACAAAGACCTCCGGATCTACTCGTGGAATGTAAGATCTCCTAACGGACTACGTGCAGCTGGAGATCTAGTGGACGCCCTGCAAAGCAGACATAACCGCCATCCCAAAAGTGCGTTGGAGTAGACCGGGCATAAAGAAGATGAAAAACTGCTATAGCGAATGCTACAGACAACAGAAACAGCGCTTATTTGGGTATGGATTTGTAGTTGGGATAAGGTTATTAGCCAAACTTCAGTATAATGACCATCCGCATCAGGGCTAAATTCGCCAAAATTAGCCTAATATGCGCCCACGCCCCCACAGAAGAGAAATACGACAATTCCAAAGACTATTTCTATGAGCTCATCGAAGAAACAATAAGCAGTGCCCTAGACACGACGTGAATATCATTCTTGGCGATTTTAACGCAAAACTAGGGAACGAGGGCATTTTTGGATCGGTAAGCATAGCCTTCATGACAAAACCTCCGAAAACGGAATAAGGCTAATCGATTTTGCTGCGGGGCTAAATCTTGCTGTAAGTAGTACACGCTTCCCGCATCTCAAAATTCATAAAGGTACATGGCGATCAACAGATCAATCAACCGTCAACCAAATTCACAATATTGCGATCGACGCAAGGCACTCTTCCAGTGTATTAGATGTCCGAACTTTCCGAGGGGCCAACTTTGACTCGGACCACTACCTTGTTGTAGCCAAGGTACGAATGAGGATATCTTGTTCACGACCAGCACGAACTTACGCTGTGAAGAGCTATGACGTCGGAAAGCTACAATCACAAGAGATTGAAAATGCCTTTTCCAATCGAGTGTCCCTTCAATTATCCTTGAATCCCTTGCCGCCAGCATTAAACATTGAAGACCAGTGGCAGCAATGCCAAGAAGCCATCAGAACCGCTGCCTCTGAGGTTCTGGTTTTCACTCGGCCAACAAAACGAAACCCATGGTTCGATGAAGGCAAATGATAGGCAAATGCAGCCAAAAAAAAGCACGACAAATGCTTACGCAAAAACGAACGAGGGCTGCTTACGATCAGTGTAACGAGATTTACAAGGAGAGAAGAAGGGAAGAACACCGACTTCTCAAAAAGAAAAAGAAGCAGCATGAGAAACGCTCGTTTGAGGAAACTGAGAAGTGACATGATAGCAACGAGATTTCGAAGTTTTACCAGAAGGTAAGAAGATCCTGCCAGATCTTTTCGGGAGGATGCCCCGAACTCAAGCCTGTAAAGACATATTGGAAATCAACTCTCTGGCGCGACGGGCTTTCGAATGGAAAATCGCGGAAGGGGAAGACCTCGTCTTAGATTTCGCAATCACGTGAAAGTGGGGTGTACTCTCAAGACCATTTATCGTTTAAAGCGATGTAGTCTCTGATCCCAAGCCTCAAACTGCGTCAAAATTACTCAGTCAACTTTCACTCGGTTCAGGACTGGTTCTCTCCAGAATCTGAGCCTGGAAAGAACTGTTATCGAGTCTTTGACGACGACATACGATTGCACACCTCTTCAGGATCATTCACATCCGTTTTCCAAAGCGGAGGCATATGCTATCCTAATGGCCTTGAGCCACGTTACGAACAATGGATGAACGGGGAGAAGTATCTTTGTTTGCAGCGACAGCCAAGCTGTGCTTAAGGCCCTTCTCAACCCTCTAACCACTTCGAAAGTGATCCAGGAATGCAAGAGCTCACTGAATGCGATCGGAAGATTATATTCCTTGAGTCTCATTTGGGTTCCGGACCATCACGTCATAATTGGAAATGAGATCGCCGATGAACTCGCTAGGCAGGGATCTCAGACAGCTTTCTCAGGACCTGAACCGTCGCTAGGTCTGGCAGCGTCCTCATTGAGGGCATGCCTCCATTGGATGCAGACAAACCAAGCGTATGCTCTCCAACGTTAGTAAGAAGACTGCAACATTTTTGCTATCCCGTAGCAGGAAAGACTGTAGAAAGCTTTTTGGCTTGCCAGCGGGCACTTCTCTTTTGCCAAGAATTTAAACGTGTTAGGCTCAAGTGATACCACACTCTGTGAATCTTGTGGAGGGAAGAGGACACCGCAGAACACTTCCTCTGTGAGCGTCCTGCTTTTTCTCGCATGAGGTTACAGATACTCGGCGCAGATATGGTGAGAGCTGGTAACTTAGTCTCCTTATCATGGCAGCGTCTTTTGGCTTTTCTATGAAAATTTGGAAAGTTATAACTAATAGAAGGTTGCTAACTGGTAGTAGAAAGCAGATATCAACCACCTTAGAGTGCAAAACTGGAGAAAGCTCGCCCGAAATCGTTTTTGAAGAATGTTGGTTGACGCCCAGGTTCACCCCGAACTGTAATACCCACCTTGGTAAGTTTTTGAAAAAAATAAGTATTATAGTAAAGGTTGTGTAGCAGGTAACGTTATTTCAAAACCTGGATACTTAATTTTAAAACCCCTCTGTAAGCGCCCATACAGACCTCAATTACAAGTTTTGAAGAAAATCGGTCTAGCTGTGGTTCAGGCTACAGGTCAACTTATGGACAGACAGAAAGACAAGATTGCAGGACTGACTTTTTTCGTATTCTCAGTCATTGTAATGTCTTGTTTATAGTTATCTCAAAAATATTTTCTGCACGATTGCACTTGCCTTGCCTTATACAACCTAAAATCAGAAGTAACAAGGAAAATAACGAGGCTCGGTTGTACGTTTAGATATATCCACTATCCCACTGCTCAAGGAACGTAGACATATACAATATGTCAAATTCCTGTTCGTGTTTCGGATGTGACGTAGGTGATTTACAATTTGCCAGGCAAATGGCTTTCAATCAACATGTCATTATACATGTATATTTTAAAGATGGCGACAACAAGAAATTTGAAATTTAAATTTTTTTTCTAGGAACTCTTTTCTTCTTTTTGACGAAGCTGTCAGTTTCATGGCTACTAAAACTGCTTCGAGAAGTTTGGTTGTCTATGTAAAAAAGTTTGAATGTATTGTAAATGGCCAAATACCATATCTTGATCGTGTAGCCCCTCGGTAAAGGAGGCTGGGAAGTAAAATAATGTGTTAAGTATTCTATCTCATTCTCTTGCCGACCAAATCCCATATTTATATGAGCTCGTTTCTT
Source organism: Melanostoma mellinum (assembly GCA_914767635.1). Classification (NCBI taxonomy): domain Eukaryota; kingdom Metazoa; phylum Arthropoda; class Insecta; order Diptera; family Syrphidae; genus Melanostoma; species Melanostoma mellinum. The sequence goes on from OU612060.1 coordinate 184,561,290, forward strand.
TATCGTCACGCATTTTCTTTTCACCAAGTCTTAAATTATAACGATTCTAAAAAAGTTTTGCTGAAAACAAAAGACCCGAGCTATAAAACGAGTAGAATGACCTCTTCGCACTAGAAGTAAGGTTTCTCGTCATCCTTGTTCTCTTTCAAAGCTTTTTCTGTCTACACTTCACCATTTTCCTTCCACAATGCCTGTTCTTGTTTCAAGCATAAGTTTGTTCTTTTTTTGGCTTTACATTTCCGAAAAGACCCACTGTGTGCAAAAAACAGGTATTCGTTATATCTTAAAATAGAAAAGTTAAAAGCCAAGAGTGCACTCTGTTCCACATTCACCCCTTGCAACAACAATGAAAATTAAGAATTAAGAACCCTACAAATTAAGAACCCTACCATCTTAGCAACATCAACGAACAAACTTCATTTTAAGACAAGTCCTCTTTCCTTATCCTTCTCTCCTATCCTCACAATCATAAACGTTCTCTTAGCCGATCTAATTTTGTGAATTGTGATTCAGAATCATTGAAACGAGTGGCTTAGAGAAAAGTTCCTCCATACCAAATTACTTTCCATCATCTTCTAATGAAAAAAACCTCATACCAGAAATTTACTTTAGCTATAATTTGACCACCTAAAATTTTATGTCTGCCGATTTCATAACTAAAAGACTTCCGCTTTATCGACTGACAACCTTATAAAACCTAAATCACCCAACTTAATTCCGATAAACTTTCAAACCCATTCAATCAAACACATTCCAATCCTAGGTACAAGTTTCAAAAATCAATTATGTATGTCTATTCTCTCAGAAAATTAATTAAAGTCCGAACCCAACACAAGAATTTCAATATACTATCTGCCATTTAAGTTTTCAAATAAATATTGACCATTGCCTGTCCTCTCTGTCTACTCCTGTACACACTTTCTCCTCTCCAAAGGTAAGGACATTCAATTCAAACAATTTACTCAACAATCCAAAAGTCGAAACGAATAAGATGTTGTGTATGCCTAAGGGGCACAAGATGAAACCTCAGTAAACCTACAATCGTTACCACACAAATATTTCAAAGAAAAACAAAAAAACAAGAAGAAAGGAGAGTCTAAGGAACTTTCCCTGGCTTTATTTGTAGAGCTCCAGATGAACGACAGCAAATGTAGTCATTTCGAGAAGTGTATCAAGAAGATGGAGTAGACTACCGATGTCAAACCAAGCATTTGCCTCTCAAAAAGTTTACTCCTCTCCGAGTAACAAAAAGACCTGCTCTAGACCAAGTGCCTGAGAGCATTCAACCCAGAGTCACACTCAGACTAAGTGTGCATTTAACTGTCACACAGAGGACAATTTAAGAATAACAATATGTCATTTGGATGATGGTCCCCCAGGCGAGTATGGCGGTAATTAATTCGATATACTTGTACAGTTAGAAGTGGAGTACCTCACCGCGCCAGTGGCACGTCTGGTGGTTACAATTGCCATTGCCATTGTTTTTCCCTCCAGTAAATGAAAACGAATACTGACCAGCTGTGGCCGCACACTGTCCGGAAATCCAAAATAAACAGAAACAGCGCTGCTGTAGCCTTTGCTGGGGTGGACACTGGACAGGCTCACTGCTAACAGTGTGCACCGAATATAACGCCATTTCATAATCAAATCAGTAAAGTGTATTTCACTTCACACCATAAGTGGTCGGCAAATATCAAACACCGTCGACAGAGGGTACCAATTCAAAAGGATCTATGACTGCACCATTGCAGTCCCGTGCCGTGGTTCGTTACAGGTTAGCAAGGGTTACTCTGGGCTGTGGCATATGGATTTTCTACATACTCATACTCGTACACAACTCTGCCCTTATGGAGATGATGCAAAAATGAATAAGGATCATTTTTCCTAAGTAAATACTCTCCCAGTTCCGTATTAAATTGTATCCCTTTCTTTACTTCTTTTTTGTGGTTTAAGGATTCAACGTTTTGTGAGTGAATTAAATTTTGTCTTGCATGGTGTACGGGAACATACAAATATAAATCTTTTAGAACACATTTGTCAGGTCGGGAAATGGCATTTGTGCAAAATAAATAGAATACCGAGTGGCGCCCGGTTGGGGGTTGAAGGCAAAAGACCGGGAGTTTAACTTTTACAAAGGGAGCCCCCCTTTTGGTTGAAACATTTTAGTTAAAATATTTTTCGGAGTCAAAATCATGATGGAGAGGAAGAATATCTAACAACAAAAAAAGTATTTTAACAAAGTTTTTTGGCATAATTGTGTTTGCTGTTGGACGATGGCAGAGTGAATCTACAAGTAATTAATTTGGTTTTTGAATAATACATTTATCCTTTGTATTTTAAGTATCACTATTTGATGACTTTTGCCTTTGCAGTGGTGAGCAACACTTAAATATAAATCAGGTTATGTGGAGAGGCTTTTGAACTAGTTTTTTGGGTTTTTCATTGCATTATAGTTGCTTGGCATTTGAGAGAGGGAGCTCATATGGTTGGAGGAATTTAATATTCTCTAGACTGAGATACGGGCGACTAAGTAGGTTAGTTTTGTTAAATGGTTGTGTTGGTATTCGTTTAGTTGTGTGTTTTTTGCAGTGAGCCCCCAGGCTATTTTTGACGAGGGTTGAACTCGGCTTTGGCTTCTCAACTTGAGTCAAACTCATTTAAATTACTGGTACAGGTGAGGATGGGTGGCTGGATTAAAAAGAGGAGTGGAGTTAAAAGGAAGGGGATAGTGATGATGAAAGATAGGGATGCACCATGAAGTTTCAACATTGGAAATGGAAGAGTAAAGTTGTTCGGGAACCTACATAGTAGGGCTGGTGAGCTGGTCATTCGGTGAGTAAACGAGAAGTAGGCTTAGTGAACTATAAAAGTTGTTTGTCTACGAAGTTTGATTGAGAATAACAAGTCCCAACCAACCTAAAATGATACGATTATCTTTGTATTTCAATTAAGCGATGATATTTACAAGAGAATGAAGAATGGGGTATTTTTTTCATACGTGTGGTTTACAATAAGAAATAAAATCCAGAAAATGTAGTCTCATGGCCAAAACCTAAGCTTTATTTTTATTATTTTGTTTCGAAAATGGTTTTAAGTGAGTGGCAGCTGCGGCTAGCTCAAATGAATTCCAGGAGAGGCCCTGCTTTCGACCACCTTTAACAGAATTTGGGGCAGAATGTCGGCAATAACACCCCGAATATTCTCCTCCCAGGCGTCAGTCGCTTCGGGCTTATAAGCGATAAGCGACCTCACATTATCCTACAAAAAATAATCCAGAGATGTTAATTCGCCTAATCTTGGAGGTGACTCACAAGTTTAAAATTTGAAGCTATGTAAAAATTAGCGCCAACATCGATTTCGTTTCGAGACAATTTACCAAACGTATACATTCCCTGTTCTAAAAACAAAAACCGCAGACCATACTGAGCACAAATCAAGTGACAGCTATCATAAAGATCAGGTCCAAAAAAAGTATTGCCAGATTCGAAACTACATGCCTGAAAAATATCCTTTTTTTTCATCAATTGGTCAGTATGACTGCTCTGTTCTCACGGTTACCACAATGCCCACTAGCTAGAATATACTGACTTCCAGTCTTGTACCATAAGGCAAACCAATTACCATCTTTAAAGGACCTTGATTTTTTTGACTTTCTTCGAGGACCACTTAAGGTGATTTTCCAAACAAACACTAAAAATATAGCGGACGCCAACTACTTTGTAATTGTAGTTGTGGTCCCATGGGTACTACAATACTCACTGGTTGGACTGTAGTTACTTCCTGTCTCGTATTAACGGCAAAATAAATGTTTAGGCCTGTCTCTGCTTGGGCGCCAATCAAAGAATCTTTAATAAGAAACACCAAAAATATACTGCCGGATGTCTGTTGACCCAAATATCTGTATCCGTATTCGAACACGATTTATAATACTACAACGTTCTTTATTGTAAGAAGTACTTGAACAATTCACCAAACTTGTATTCTAGCTTCCTGCAGTTTGCTGCTCCATTAGCCTCGCGAAAACCCACTTTGATTTTTGCATAGTTTTCCGATTTTTCGAAGTCGGGTACCCGATACTCGCTCAAACACCTTCAAAGTATGAAACATCAGTTTGAACGAATGGAAATTATTATTGCATCTGTCTTCTTTCGATTAGGGTGGCCCAACAAAGCTATGAAAACTTCGGTGAACAACGCATTTCCGGGTCCTACAAGCGTATACCGATTCTGAATGACTGAGAAAGCGTTTTTTATGGCAAATTATTTACTCTTCAAAGACGTGCCAATATCTAGTGAAAAGCGATACCCGTGAAGACTTTTTTTTAAGTTTCTGGGACTTGAAACCTCGAACCTCCCACGCAGCAGTCACACATGCTATCCATTTCCCAACGGTCACGTCTGTAGTTTGGCGGAAGGTAACTTTCCATCCTTAGGTAGACTCTCAAGTCTCAACTCCTATTAACTTGAAGATGAAGATCGTCAGCTATTTAGGCCCGATACGATGGCTTCCAAAGCTGATTTGGAATCACGTCTGGCCGTACACCCTTGCTTTTTCCGAATTTCTTAACTGCCTTACAAGTTTCTTTGACTGTGATTTCTTTTTTTCTTATGTAAATATTAATCAAGACTATTTACTCGCAATCTTACCTCCTTCCTGCTTAAAACGCTGGAAAGAATATTTGAGATTTTCATACGTAAATCCTCACTCCAAATACACCCTCTATCATAGATGCAACATGCCTACCAAAGGGGAAAATCTTGTGAGTCCGCACTTCAATGGATCAAACGTACACGCTCAAGCATATGCCGACGTCGCGGTGCTCTCGGGTGGCTCCAGCCTCCAAGCTGTCTGTTCAAGAGTACCTACAGGCTGCGCTTGGTCTAATTGATCCCTGGTGTGCAATAAACGGTTTCCCCGTCAATCCTCTTAAGACCGAGGTTGTCCTCTCATCGTCGATTGGATCTGTCGAGAGCACAATGGTAGATGGCATTTCTCCAGTGGATGCAGACAGAACGTAAATAAGAACACTGAAGCATTTTTGGTAATTCGTAGCAGAGAAGAATGCAGAAAGCTTATCAGCGTTGTTACGGGCACTTCTGTTTTCCCAAGCATTTATAGTTTCAGGCTTAAGTGATACCACACTCTGTACAATGTACATCCTGTGGAGATGATTATGACACCGCGACCACTTCCTCTGTGAATGTCCTGCATTTTCTCGTATTAGGTTACAGAAACTTGGCGCAGACATGGTGAGAGATGATAACTAAGGCGTCTTTTGGCTTTTCTACGAACATCTGGAAAGCTATAACAATAAGAAAGTTGCTATCTGGTAGTACAACGGGCCGGTATTTTGGTCTGAGTGCTCCAGCTGGTATTTTAAAAAACTCCAACAGGAAAAAAGAAAAGCTGTTCTTGAGCAGCTTTATTGAACTTCAGCGAAGAAATCTCCTAAGCATTTCTTTGAGGGGCTATTTTAATGGATAGCTCCTTATTAAAATTTTTTAACAGTACTTCATGAATAGCTTGGTTGGCATCAGCAGCTGGGGCAAAATATCCTCCAGCTCTCGATACATGCCTTCCTTGCTTTTGGAGTTGAGCGCACTTCGTCTTGGCCTCTTTCTTGCAGCTTTGCTCCCTTTTGAGGAGATCCTTTTCTTCTCTATTATTTTAGAGGCATCGTATCGGTAATTTAATCCAGTTCTTCTTTTTGTTCACATTTTTGTCAAAAGCCTCAGCAATTAGTTTGAAAACCAAACTTTTGTAGACGGCAAAACTCTCGGGAGTTCCGCTCTTAAAAGGGGGATCTTATTCATAAAAAAAACATCATTCTGGTTCCATTTCTGTTTCGTATTGCCTTAAAATCATAATTATTTTGAAAAATGTGTTTGTCAAAGCCTCAACTCTCAACTAGGACTGGAGTGAATCTATGAAGGTTTTTTTTTTAAATCCTGTTTACTCCACCGGGAGCAAAAAACATTTGAACATCCAGCCATTGTACTTATTGGAACGCTGATATTCAACATAGCTTTACCTCATTTGAAGGAGATAAAGCTTTTTTCTGCGTACGAAAATCTCTCAAATGACATACCCGTAGATGAAACGAGTTCGATCCCATTTTAGTAAAATTTGTGTCAAAATTGTTTTGCATACGAGTGATAACAAAAGCTCAACATAAAAGAGCTTGAAATTTGAAGCATTTTGCAAAGGTACCACCCTTTATGCCATCCTAGTTCCAATGATCTCACTCGGGCAACTACTTTTCTTTACGTCTTGTCTAAAACAGATAAAAAGGGTTTTGCAAAAGAGCCATGAGCCCCGAGACATAGTGCATTTGCCACAACCATCACTAGTGAGGGAATGTAGGGGACTTATAATTTTTGGCGACGCCGAAGGGCTAATCGAGAAAGCGCTTTTCATGCCAATGAAAACTACCAGTTGCGAATTCCTCGCGATTGGCGATTCCAGTGAAAAATATTTTTCGTTTTTCTGTTGGGATTCGAACCTTTAACCTCCCAGGCAACATGCTGACAGACTAACCACTACCCCACGGCTCCACTGTCATAAGCTAGAGGTTAACATTTTTGTTTTTTAGATAGATAGTTTCTTTTTATATAGATAAAGTTTATTTATTTCCTTCAATTTGTTTATAATAACAATTTTATGTTTGATACATTTGAGTCTAAGACATGGCTTTATAATGCCGTCTGCCCAAGTTTGACAAAGTTACAATAACGTTGTTATTAAAAAGTTTCTTCTATGATTGATTTTCTGTATTTTAAAGCTTTTTGACAATGGCAGTACATTTTTTCCAATCGGATCCATTCAAAATAGTTCTCATTTTCGCTTCCTCTAAGATTCTTTTCCCATTATACAGTTGGATTCTGAGCTCAATCCAAATAGGGCACCTAACCAGATATGTGTTCTCTCTTTCTCGTAGATTACACAGAGAGCAAAAAATTGGTAAATCTTCCCGGTGCGGGATGAATCTCAAGTTCAATATTTCAGCTCTAGTTTTGAAAATCGTTGAAATCATTTTCTATTTCGTTAAAATAATTATTCTCACAGAGCTTGTGATTCAAGTAGGCGTAAATTTCTCGATGAACAGAACTTTCCACCTTTTCAATACAATTTGCGTGCATCTTCTCATCAAATGCCGAAACTAAATTGTAGAACTCTTTTTTCCAGTGCAAGGTGTATACTACATCCAAGTCAATATTGTATCCACAGAAGTCAGCAAGATTTTTCCATTCGTCAAAAAAAAGCGTTTTGGTTCTTATTACGTACTTTAACAATCGATTCGGTAATCTTTCGTTTTGCAGGGAGATGGTTTTTAAATTATAATTGAAGTGAAGTTTGAGTGTTTCAACAAATAATGGCGAAAGACCAGTTTCCACAAGTAGAATGTTATTTGACGTACATTGTGGAAGTTTAAATATTCTTTTTTTGGAAGAATCGAAGAAGTTTTTCCACCACTTCGTATTGCTTATACCCCCAAACTTGTGCCCCATACATCATGATTGACTTTGAAACAGCCTGAAATATTTGATATTTTGTTTTAGATGAGATTTCTTTGCCATCCAAACAGTTTTTCCATTGCGCTTATGGCTGCTTTAGCCGTCACGAGTTTTTCTTTAAGATGTTGATCCATATTCATATTACTGCTGATGTTAATGCCCAAATACTTGTAGGATTTAACTGTTTTCAGTTCCTGTCGTTCAAAAAACCACTTTTCGTTTCTTGGTAGCATTCCATCACCTTTGCGAAATACCATTGCTTTCAATTTAGTTATGTTAACATTTAACTTTCATTCTTGGCAGTACCTTTGCAGCTGATTGATCATTCTTTGTAAATTTTCCGGGGAGTCAGCAAACAGGACTAGATCATCTGCATATAACAAAACCATTAAGTGGATCCCATCAATCTTTATTCCTCCCGATAGATATTCCGATATATCATCTATAAACATGATGTAAGCTTGGGGGCTAAAATTGCACCCTTGTTTGTCAACGTTTCAAAGAAATCACCTATTCATAAAGCTTTTCTAAAAGATTTTCAAACTTTCAAGAGATTCCTTTGTTATACAGTTTGTAAACAAGTGCACTCCTGTCTACAGTATCGAATGCGGTTTTTAGATCAACGAAGAAAACATACAGTTTTTTCTTCAACCTTTTAAAAGTTTGTACTGCAGTGGTGAGGCTAAAAGTATGATCTATTGTTGAGTAGTTTTCTCTAAAACCAGCTTGGAACTCACTTAAAAGGTGATTTTGTGAAGTCCATTCTTGAAAACGCCCAGCTAAAACACCCAACAATATTTTAAGCGATGAATTTAAAAATGCTATCCCTCTTTAGTTTTCAGCCTGGTAAGGGTCTCCTTTTTTTAAAATAGGAAAAATTATGCTCTATTTGAAGCTTATTGGGATATCTCCAGTTTCAAATATTCTGTTATATTCATTCGTAAGCAAATTGCTTGGCAGGTATGCCGTCAGTTTCGGGTGCTTTTCGACCTTTACTCTGATTTAGCCAGCTTCTAATTTCCTGCTCAGATATGGATCTATCACGGAGCTCGCTCCTTACACCTAGAACCACATACTGGAATTTTTCTTGGATTATAGATTCAAATGGGTTTAGAATAAACTCAAAATGGTTTCCTAACTCTTTTATATCAAGATTTATACCGATTTTAAGCTTTTTACCGTTTTTTCTGTTGAGAAGTTTCCAAAGAGTAGCTGAATCTCTACATTCCGATATTTCAACAGCTAATGAGCTCTGAAACTTTGATTTCATCTCCTGGCAGCTCCGCTTGAAGTCACGTTTAGCTTGCAGATACAAAGATTTATAGATGGGCTAGTCGTATTTTCTGAAAAAAACCTAATAAAGCGAAAGTTTTCCTTCGTTTTCTCTCACATTCTTCATCGAGCCATAGTTGTTTCTGAGTTTTCACCCGTTTTTGTGGCAGTAATTTTGCTGAATTCTTTATTGCTCGTTCAATATCTTCAAGCTATTGTGAGTGCATCATTTCTATCGCTCTATTAAATTGTGTTTGAAAAGTTTCCTTTTGAATATGATTCCATTCCAATTTAGGGATCGTTTTTAGTATAGTTTCGGAACTGCTGATATTTTGAATATTGAACTCAAAGGTAGTTACAATTGGTAAGTGATTGGAGTAATATTGTGCTTGCACTTCAAAGTCTTGGATTAATTTATTCCATTTTCCCCCGCTCAAGCTCAAGTCGATTACTGAGCACCCTTGTGTGCCGACAAAAGTAAATTCTCCTTTAGAGTTTGAGTAAGAGCATTCATTAATTATCTTTAAACCATACTCGCTGCATAAGTCAAGCAGTTCATGACCTTTTCTATGCAAAACCGTGTCCTTGGAGCACCGAGATTCTGCGAAAACTTCCTGATTATCTGAATAAGATTGTCTCGTTGGCAGTTCTTGCATTAAAATCCCCAATGATAAGATTATTGTTTTGTTCCTTCATGTTATTGATTGCATCTTTTAAAATTTGCAGATCGTGATCCCATTGAGTACCTTGAGATTCTTTTAAATATAACGGAAAAATACAGAACTTTATTAATGGAGAAATCTTATCTTGTATATTAAAGAAACTAAAGTCCATTGATTTTACGAATTCGATTTTTATGCCCTTAATATATATCTTGTAACCATAAAGGCACTAGCACGACCTCTGTTACTATTACGCACGCCTGATATCCAACATAATACATAATTATCAAAATAATGCTCATAATTTGATTCTTTGTCTTTTAAAAGATATGTTTCAAATAATCTTTTTTGTTAAGTGTCGCTGTTGTTCTCTGTCATGGTGAGAACTGGTGTAACCTAAGCTCCTTAAGATGGCAGGGTTTTCGGGCTTCTACGGTCGCCTAAGAAGAGAAGGGTGTCATTTGATAGTACAATGGGTCGATGTCGATGCCTCTCAGACTCCAGTTAATATTAATTTAACCTCTTGAAGAAGAAAAAGAAAACCATAAGGACTTTTAACCCCACACAGCAGCAGTTCAACTCTGAAAGCAATGAAAAAATAATTATCGTGGAAACAATTTAGTCAGGAGTCGAGGTTATCAATTATTTACTGCCCTACCAACCATTTCAACTATCCCGAGGGCATTTTTAAATTAAATTTAATAAAATCGTTAAGCTTCCATCATCAGTTAAACACACCGAAGTCACTTGTTTTTGTTTTTTCAATGCCAACAACTAAAAATCCTTTTCCTTTCCCCCTGATTTTCTGAATCAACTACACTACCTATTGAAGTATGCGTATTGATTTTGGAATTTATTTATTCTGAATGCCAACGAGCAAATTAAAACCATTTGCTTGGTCGTGGTCCTTTGACTAATTTATAAAACAGGAACTACGGCAAGGCTCTTGTTATTTGCCATTAAAATTTCACGGAAATGAAATACGAAACTAATCAGTGCGGCTTGGTTAGATTTTCCCCGAGGACCACTTAGCAAAAACATGAAAATTTCATGATCCAGGGGCATTAAATTCCAATTATTACCAGTGATGAGGTTGAATATTAATTCTATTATTCACTGTCTCCCTCTTTTGAAATTCCACAAAATAGTGTACTCCCGACTAAACCATATAGCAAATATTTTTTGTACATTCCATGCCAAAGCCAATATAAGCGACGTTTATCAGGACCAGGACTTGAATGTTAGGCAAATGTTGCACACAAAAAAGCTGTGACTAACTAAAAACCAAAGCCGCAGTGGCTTTTGTGAGCGACCAGAGATCACTAATCTAACCATCAATATTTCATGATCCAGTTGTGTTGAATTTTAATCAATACCCACACCAGAAGGCAATGAGTTTTACCATTAATTATCCTTCCATTATAATTCCATTCAAAGTGTATACTATAATAATTATTATGATTATGGAGTGTGCTCATTTATGAAAGGCATCCATTTCTGATGCGGCCTTAGTCATGCTTGTAAATTTGAATTGAACCACTTAGACTTTGCCGTATGCTAACCCCCAATTTATTTTAAGGATAAAATACACATCGTAGAGCTTTGTACGTGTGTTATAAAGTTTTCGAATAAAATGGAACCTTATTTTCGGCATACCAAATTGAGACATAACTTTGTTCTCGTATAGAGAGACAAAGAGCAACGAAACTTTTAATCTATGAACTTATTGTTTTATGTGCTCGAGTTGTGTGTTGTGCGTGTGTGGATGTGTTTTTTGGAAGTCGAAACGATGAAATGATTTGAGAAACAGATACTTTTCGTATTCGTAATTAGTTCATTTTGCTCCTGTTTTAATGGATTGTTCATTTGTTTTGGGAGCGTAGATGATGATTGTGGCTGTGGGCCATGGCATCTACCAAGACTAATAGAAGCTTAAATGGAATTGGGAATTATCTTTCGGAAATGGCAGATATAACTCTTGTTTTAAGTTTTCATTGTAAGTTGGTGGGGATTTCGGAGAATATTCAATTTAGGTTTGATAAGAATCAAAAGAATCAGGAGAAAAAAAAGTACGTATACGCCAGAGTGTTTTGATGATTTTCAATCAATTGTTCTATCAGATTAAGAAGGTAACAGAAGAGCTTGAGGAAAAACACTCAAAATAAAATAGTTAAATACTAAGTAAATTATATAGACGTCAAACTCTATCCTAAAAATAGTTAGTTCAATTCGATTTAGATTCAAATGGAAATGCAACAAGAACTCTACGATGTATAATTCTATTTGTTGCGAAAATAAAAGTGTTTTCCACGGGTATAGCATTTCGCGAGGAATTAGCAAGTCCATCGATAGTTTAGTTCATTGCCATAAAAAGCTGTTTAAGGATTAGCCGTTCCTAAGCGGCAGATAATGATAGGTCTCTTCCATTGCTTCACAAGACACGATTATGAGAAATGTGACGCTGATGCTCTGCGCTTAGATCCAAATCTTATCTTTGCAGTACTTCTAGGCAGTGAGGATACCAGAGCCCCAGAAACAGAAATGAACGCTTATTTGGATGCGGATTTGTCGTTAGAGGAAGACTCAGGGATAAGATGATTAGCCAAAATCCAGTTAATGAGCGTATAGTGACCATCCGCATCAGGGCTAAATTCGCCAACATTAGCCTTATATGCGCCCATGTCCCCACAGAAGAGAAAGACGACAATTCCAAAGACTGTTTCTACGAGCTCCTCGAAGAAACATATGAGCAGTGCCCTAGACACGACGTGAAAATCGTTCTTGGCAATTTTAACGCAAAACTAGGGAAGGAGTACATCTTTGGAAACACAATCGGTAAGCATGGCCTCCATGACAAAACCTCCGAAAACGGACTGAGGCTGATCGATTTGGCTGCGGGGCTAAATCTTGTTGTAAGTAGTACACGCTTCCCGCATCTCAAAATTCATAAAGGTACATGGCGATCCCCAGATCAATAACCATCAACCAAATTGACCATGTTACGATCGACGCAAGGCACTCTTCCAGTGTGTTAGATGTCCGAACTTTCCGAGGGGCCAACTTTGACACGGACCACTCACTACCTTAGTGTAGCCAAGGTACGAATGAGGATATCTTGTTCACGACCTGCACGAACTAACGCTCTGAAGAAATATGACGTCGGAAAGCTACAATCGCAAGAGATTGCAAATGCCTTTTCCAATCGAGTGTCCCTTCAATTATCCTTGAATCCCATGCCGCCAGCATTAAGCATTGAAGACCAGTGGCAGCAAGGCCAAGAAGCCATCAGAACCGCTGCCTCTGAGGTTCTGGGTTTCACTCGGCCACCAAAACGAAACCCATGGTTCGATGAAGAATGTATGCAGGCAAATGCAGCCAAGCAAAGAGCACGACAAATGCTTTTGCAAACACGAACGAGGGCTGCTTACGATCAGTATAACGAGATTTACAAGGAGAAAAGAAGGGAACAACACCGAATTCTCAAAAAGAAAAAGAAGCAGCATGAGAAGCGCTTGTTTGAGGAAATAGAGAGGTGCCATGACAGGAACGAGATTCGGAAGTTTTACCAAAAGGTAAAAAGATTCAGCCAGGGTGGCAAACCCCGAACTCAAGCCTGTAAAGACCAGCATGGAAACATAGTTATAGAGTCACAGTCGCTACTGAGGATCTGGAAAGATCATTTCTGCAGACTGCTTAACGGCGCCGATGAGGACATAAATTCAGCTGTCAGGCAGATTGCCCCATTCAGCTTGGACGATGATCAAGAATGCCGTCCTCCCGACCTAGAAGAAGTTAAGCTTGCTATATGCAAACTTAAATCAAATAAGACTGCAGGTGCAGATGGCCTTGATGCCGAACTTTTCAAGGCAGCTGGAGATCCATCGGAAGAAAGCATGCCCGATGAATGGAACCTCAGTATCGTATGCCCGATCCTAAAGAAAGGAGACCCTCATAATTGCGCCAATTACAGAGGGATAAGCCTCCTTAACGTCGCTTTTAAGATCTTGTTTGCTGTATAAGTGAAAGTCTAAAACCCCACGTTAACAACTTGATGGGTCCTTATCAATGTGGTTTTAGACCAGAGAAGTCCGCAATAGACCAAATTTTCACATTACGGCAGATCTTGGAAAAGACCCGAGAATATAATATCGGTATTCACCATCTCTTTATCGATTTCAAGGCCGCGTATGACAGTATCTACAGAGACGAGCTGTACAGAGCCATGTCTAGTTTCGGCATCCCTGTAAAACTCGTACGACTATGCAGGATGACTTTGGAGAATTCACGCTGCTCCGTCAAGGTCGGTAAAGAACTCACCGAGACCTTTGATGTCGAAAAAGGTTTTAGACAAGGCTACAAACTGTCATGCGATTTCTTCAACATCATACTTGAACAGATTGTAAGAAACTCAAACGTCAACACCAGAGGAACAATCTTTCAAAAGTCTGTACAATTACTCGCCTATGCAGAAGATATTGACGTAATGGGAAGAGAACGGCGTGATGTCATAGGTGCTTTTGCGAGTATTGAAACAGAAGCGGCAACAATTTGTTTGATGGTTAATGAGGGCAAAACGAGGTATATGTTGTCATCAAACAAGGACACAGAACATCGACGAATTGGACAAAACGTCACAAAAGACAGACATAACTTCGAGGTAGTACAGGACTTCGTCTACCTAGGATCCGCTGTAGACACGGACAACAACATCAGTGTGGAGATCAAACGGAGAATAACTCTTGCCAACCGTTGCTTCTTTGGGTTAAGAAGGCAATTGAGAAACAAAACCCTCTCTATAAAAACCAAGGTAGCCCTATATAAGACCTTAATCAATGCTATCAAAAGCACCTATGACATCACGCTTATTTCTTCCCATTACGTCAATACCGTCTGCGCAGACAAGTAACTGTACTGACTTCTCAAAGATTATTTCCCTGGTGTTGACGTTTGAGTTTTGTACAATCTTTTCAAGTATGATGTTGAAAAAATCGCATGACAGTTTGTTGCCTTGCCTAAAGCCTTTTTCGACATCAAAGGAGTCGGAGTTGGAGTTCTCTACCGACCTTGACAGAGCAGCGTGAGTTATCCAAAGTCATCTTGCATAGTCGTACGGGTTTTGCAGGGATGCCGAAACTAGACATGGCTCTGTACAGCTCGTCTCTGTATAAATACTGTCATGTTAAGGAAGCTCATTCCTCTATAGTTGGCACAATTGTGAGGGTCTCCTATCTTAGGATCGGACATACAATACCGAGGTTACATTTATCGGGGATGCTTTCTTTCGACCATATCATGCAGATCAACTGGTGCATGCTCCTTTCCAACTGGTCTCCAGCTATGAAAAGTTCGGCATCAAGGCCATATTCACCTGCAGTCTAATTTGGTTTGAGTTTGCATATGGCAAGCTTAATTTCTACAGTCAGCCAATCTGCTTGACAGCGGAATTTGTGTCCTCATCGCCGTTAAGCAGTTTGCTGAAGTGATTTTCCAGATCCTCAGTAGTGACTGTGACTCTACAACTATGTATCCCTGCTGGTCTTCACAGGCTTGAGTACGGGGCTTGCCACCTAAGCATTATCTTTTTACCTTTTCGTAAAACTTCCGAATCTCGTTCCTGTCATGACATCTCTCAATTTCCTCAAACGAGCTCTTCTCATATTGTTTCTTTTTCTTTTTGAGAATTCGGTGTTCATCCCTTATTTTCTTCTTGTAGATCTCGTTATACTGGTCGTAAGCAGCTCTCGTTCTCTTTTGCATCAACATTTTTCGTGCCTTTTGTTTGGCTGCATTCTTCATCGAACCATGGGTTTCGTTTTGGAGTCCGAGTGAAACCCAGAAGCTCAGAGGGAGCGGTTCTGATGGCTTCTTGGCCTTGCTGCCACTGGTCTTCAATGCTTAATGCTGGCGGCATGGGATTCAAGGATAATTGAAGGGACACTCGATTGGAAAAGGCATTGGCAATCTCCTGCGATTGTAGCTTTCCGACGTCATATCTCTTCACAGCGTTAGTTCGTGCAGGTCGTGAACAAGATATCCTCATACGTACCTTGGCTACACTAAGGTAGTGAGTGGTCTGAGTCAAAGTTGGTCCCTTTTATCGATACAGTCGAACAGTTTTCTTCCCCTGTCTAGATGTGTCCTAGCGATGCTAGTCAGCGCAAAGATGTTATGAACTTGAAATTGACTTAAGAGGTTTTTTTCGTTTACTCAATCTTTAAGGCGTTCCCAGTTAAATTCCTGTGAAAATTTTAGTGGCTGCATTGTGGAAAGATATACCCCAGTAGTTACAGGGCCCATTTGAGTACCCTCTTTGAAAATTTACACAATAACACTTCTCTTAAAACTTGCAGACATATCTCCTGTATCCCATATGAAATTATAAGCCTGTATTAGTCTTTGGAGGTAGTCCTCTACAGCATTTTTGAAAATTTCATACGAGATTCTGTCTTCGCCTGTTGCTTTATTCGGTCTTGCCACTATGATAGAGCGTATTGCATTGCATTTTGGTAAGAAGGTGGATTCAGTAGTGGTGCAAAGTGAACAGTTAGGATAGCTAGTCCCACTTTTTCCCTTTCATAAATTGTACTTCATTGAGCATTTTCGCAGTTTTCCAAAACGACCGACAATCTTTTATTTTTGCAAGCAATGTTGATAGGTTTTATATACATTTACATACTCGTTTCTTTTCGCATGAAACTTAAGTTTTTTTTTGCTTCTTTATACTTGGCTTTTGCTTCGTTTATGTAGTTTCTTCTTATCAGGTGGAGAAAATTTTATAAACCTTGCGTACAACATTTTTTTCTTCTTCTTAAATTCTATTTTTAATTACTTATTTAAATTTAAATGTTGACTTTCTGAGTATTTCTAATAAGATACTCTGTTTTAAATTGTTTATCGTTTATTAAATACAAATACAAAAAAAGTAAGTGTCTCATGCATCAACAAGACCGATACCTTGGCATTTACAGTAGTGGTGAAAAGGAAACCTATTCTTGCTTTGCATTAATTAAGAATAAAAACAATTGAGCTCTTCCTTCGTTTTAATATCGAATCAAAAGTCCTCTCTTCTTAAAATTCAATTTTGAATGGATAATACTGATGATTACATGCTTTTATTAGCAAGAAAGGCACCAAACGATCACCGGTGTTGAAAGAATCCATCACGGCAATGTCATCAGAGGACAATTGGAAGTCAAACACGTCAAAATTCTGACTTATCCGGGCAGTGTTTGTAGATTTGGGTATTGGAATCGTCCCAATGTCGATCTAGGGAGACAATCAATTTATTCATCTATTTGAACATTCAGTAGTTATAGTTACCATGTAACGAAGAACAATCTGTGCCGGTGTCTTCTTGTACTTATCCGCCAGGGCCTTTGTTTTTTCGGAGTAGATAAAATCTGGTGTTTTTTCTACAGGCTTTGGACGACCAAGTGGACAGTAAGCTGTCAAAGTGATTCCTCGCTCCTTACAAAACTCTCGTAGTTTCTTTTGATTCAATCCCGGGTGACATTCAACCTTTGCGGTTAGTGAAATTATTTCGTTTTTCAGTGTTTCTGTTTTTAGTCTTGAGATTTTAAATTACTTACTTGATTTGTGACCGGTTTGATCTTACAATTATCCAGCACACGTTGTATCTGTTCGCTGTTGAAATTCGAAACTCCAATGCTTCGAACCAAACCTTTTTCGACCAGTTTTTCCATTGCCTCGTAAGTATCCAAATAATCGACGTCACTGGAACGATTTATTATCAAAATACAATAAAATAAAGAAATTCGTCACATTATCTTACGATAGTTGCAATTTTCCATTAGCATCCAATGGCAAGAGTGTTTCTTCATTGACATAAGCATAGCCAACTGGCATGTGCATCAAGTACAAGTCAATGTACTCCATGCCGAGCTTTTCTAGTTGTTTTCGACATGCGGGCTCGACTTTTTCTGGAGAATGGTAAATATTCCACAGCTGAATTTGGAGTGATGCTTGGTTAAAATGGAACGTAGGAATGATAAAATATCTAAGAACGTACCTTAGTGACCACGAAAATATCCTCCCTTTTGACGACTCCTTCAGCAATTTTGTCATTAATAGCTTTTCCTAGTTCTGTTTCGTTTTGATAGAAGTGTGCAGTGTCAAAGTGGCGGTAACCAACATCAATGGCGTGCTTAATAGCTAACTCACCCTCGTTGTCTTTGGACTGGAAAGATTTAAGGTTTGGAGTCATGTTTAAGTTTGTGAGCTTCAAAAAAAAAATGAAAATTCTAAGGCAGTTATGAACATATTGTTACATGGGTAGAAGTAAAACTTTTATTGAATCATACTTAGTTGTGGACTTGTGGTGCCGTGGCTAGCGTGTCTACAAGTAACGTGGGAATTCGAGCCTCCCGCATCGTAGAAACACTAAGAGAAAATGTTTTTCCATGGGTATCACTTTTCGCGAGGAATTGGCAATTTTTCCGATCGTGATTCAATGCAATGAAATATGCCTTTTCGATAGCCGTAAGGGATCGGCAAAAAATAGTAGGTCCGTTCATGTACCTCGCGCTAGGCCCCAGGGCTCCTTGCTCTTTTGCGATGTCTTTTTGGTCTTTTTTACGAGTATGGCTAATTTTAATAATTACAATTAATTCTAGTTGAAGATTAAACTCAACCCTACCTTGTAAGAGAGAGAGCGATTTTCATGGAACCATAGCTAATTTCAGAAGTAAGTTTATGTTACGTTGGACATATATCTTGGATCTCAATGATTTATTGTGCTCCAAAAAATTACCGTGAATGAGGATGTGGGAAGGAGTAGGAGCTGATAAGTAGAGAAGAGGATTGTGTTGGTGAATGGGTTTGGTAACGGAATTGGAAAACTTTACTACACCATTAAGGATGATGTTTAGTAGAAGGGTAGAGATGTTGCCCAGTTCATCAAAGAAGAATTACTCTCCGAGGTTTCTTCCTTATACCGGCCAAGCTTAGGCAATCATAGAAGAAGTGAAATTTTCCTCCTTCTGGCTCTTTGTCTTGGCATCCTCTATATAACTAGGATGTGCTAATGGTCGTTCTCACACAGTGAGTTGAAGCCCGTTGATTGGCATTCAAGGAAGAAAGCCGAAGCTTACTTAGGTAGAGTAAAAACTCTGTTTTTTTTTTTTTTTTTTTCTTGAAAAAATCTGGCCATAGGTTTCTAAGATTGATTTATCTGTCATTGGCAGGTATTAAGAAGTAACGTTAGATTTTGTATATCTTGATTAGTACAGAGGTGTTCGCTTCGCTGGATTCGAGTGATAACCCGATTTTGGTCAGCTTATCCGTCATTTCGTTGCCAGCTGTGTCACGCTCCTTTCATACAACACGATTTCGCTCGTGCGGGAAAAAATCGCCCGATTTTTAATCGTGGTTTTGCTACTTTCACATTGAACGATAAAAATCGTACATTTTTATCAGTTCATCGGAACATTTGGTCTGGTCTGGATGAAAACTATGTATTCCCGTACGACTAAAGACCGTCTAGTGTGAAAGCGTACATTTGGTCACGTAGGCCACTGAGCTAGAGGGCGATACGGTAGCCGTGCGGTTCTAGTAGTACTGGACGGCTGCAGCACGATTACAAAACGTGCCCGTGTTCTAATCGTGCAATGTGAAAGGTCTCGTACTCTTCAACAGTCGATCAAGAAAAATTGCCCGGGCGATTTTTTCCCGCACAGCGAAATCGTGTAATGTGAAAGGAGCGTTACGGTGTAATAAATGGAACCCAAATCAAAGCTACAGTGTTCATTGAGCTGAGCTGGCTTAAATTAATCCGTAATGTGAAAATTTGGTCTATTGTGGACTTCTCTGGTCTAAAACCACATTGATAAGGACCTATCAAGTTGTTGACGTGGGGTTTCAGACGTTCACATATTACAGCAGACAAGATCTTATAAGCGACGTTAAGAAGTCTTATCCCTCTATAATTGGCGCAATTGTGAGGGTTTCTTATGACTATGTTTCCCTGCTGGTCTTTACAGGCTTGAGTTCGGGGTTTGCCACCCTGGCAGGATCTTTTTACCTTTTGGTAAGAATCTCGTTCCTGTCATGGCACCTCTCAATTTCCTCAAACGAGCATGTTGCTTCTTTTTCTTTTTGAGAATTCGGTGTTCTTCTTTTCTTCACTCCTTGTAAATCTCGTTACACTGATCC
Organism: Melanostoma mellinum; assembly: GCA_914767635.1. Taxonomy (NCBI): domain Eukaryota; kingdom Metazoa; phylum Arthropoda; class Insecta; order Diptera; family Syrphidae; genus Melanostoma; species Melanostoma mellinum. The sequence goes on from OU612060.1 coordinate 184,580,908, forward strand.
TAAGCAGCCCTTGTTCGTTTTTGCATCAGCATTTGTCGTGCTTTTCGTTTGGCTGCATTTGCCTGCCTGCATTCTTCATCGAACCATGGGTTTCGTTTTGGTGGCCGAGTGAAACCCAGAAGCTCAGAGGCAGCGGTTCTGATGGCTTCTTGGCATTACTGCCACTGGTCTTCAATGCCTAATGCTGGCGGCATGGGATTCAAGGATAATTGAAGGGACACTCGATTGGAAAAGGCATTGGCGATCTCTTGCGATTGTAGCTTTCCGACGTCATATCTCTTCACAGCGTTAGTTCGTGCTGGTCGTGAACAAGATATCCTCATTCGTACCTTGGCTACAACAAGGTAGTGGTTCGAGTCAAAGTTGGCCCCTCGGAAAGTTCGAACATCTAACACACTGGAAGAGTGCCTTGCGTCGCGTCGATCGCAACATGGTCAATTTGGTAGACGGTTAATTGATCTGGGGATCGCCATGTACCTTTATGAATTTTGAGATGCGGGAAGCGTGTACTACTTACAACAAGATTTAGCCTCGCAGCAAAATCGATTAGCCTCAGTCCGTTTTCGGAAGTTTTGTCAAGGAGACTATGCTTACCGATTGTGTTTCCAAAGATGTCCTCCTTCCCTAGCTTTGCGTTAAAATCGCCAAGGACGATTTTCACGTCGTGTCTAGGGCACTGCTCATACGTTTCTTCGAGGAGCTCGTAGAAACAGTCTTTGGAATCGTCGTCTTTCTCTTCTGTGGGGGCGTGGGCGCAAATAAGGCTAATGTTGGCGAATTCAGCCCTGATGCGGATGGTCATTATACGCTCATTGACTGGATTTTGGCTGATCACCTTATCCCTGAGTCTTCCTCTAACGACAAATCCGCACCCGATAGGCGTTGTTTCTGCTGTCTGTAGCAGTCGCCATTTCCTGGCTTTCTATGAAGATGTCGATTTCTTTTGGATTAATTTTTGCGTAGCCAGACTCTGCAAGACTTGGATAGCTTTATTGGTCTATTTGTGAATTAGGATAATCTGAGAAGATGGTTGACCCTGCCTCTTCATCTGTTTTAAGCCGTTCGTGAAGACAGAGCTGATTTGCTTCTACAATCTTGTTTTCCTCCCAGCATTTCCTTGTCAAACTCTACGAGCACTTGTCAATTCATCGCGAAAGGCGATTGGAGAAAGAATGTATGTCAGAATTCAGACATTCCCCACATAGGTGAAAAAAAGTAATCTTATGGGAAAGTCCTTGGGTATTCCAACGCCAACAATAAGTGCGACCAACATAAGGAGATCCGTGGCGTGATGGTTAGCATATCTGCCTATCAATTGCATCCCAACAAAAGCAAAAACGTTTTTCCACGGGTTTCGCCTCCGTTAGTAAATTCATTGCTATGAAAAGCGCTTTCTCGATTATCCGTTGGGAGCAGAAAATTGTAGGTCCCCTCCATTCCTTCACATGGCATAGTCGTGAGAAATGGGCTGTGCCTACTTATTATTTATTTGATAAAAAAACTTGTTCCTCTCTAGCTGCTGCAATTTTGAATTAAATAAATAAGTTCGATGGATTATTGCATTGGTCAGACCTTAAAATTTATCCCGTCTCCGAATGACTAAGTAGGAAAGGGCTTTCCGTGGTGGTACAATATTTACTCTTGGCGGACTTGCCGAATCCTCGCATAAGGTGACATCGGTGCGGTGGAAAAACTATTTAATGTTTCTGGGAATCGAACTTATAATTTCCACGTAACAGAGGTAGACAAAATAATCTACACCACTAAGCAATTGTAAGGCCTTTCCTTTCAACAAATTGTTATGAAAGTGTTCTAATTTTTGGCTCTCTCTCTCTCTTGGGTAATTGAAACTGGTGTGAATTGTATAGGGTGTTTCGCATAAGACGCGACAAAAGCTAGAAACAAATAGGTTGACTCAAGACAAGAAAAAAATTAGGTACGATGGAGGTTCTATCTCCCTTCGTTTAAGAGGGAGTTGCAATTTTGTTAAAAATTTACCTAATTTTCAAAAAAAAAAAAAATACTAAAAATCAACTAACCCGCTTACCACCGTATATTATAATGTTTTTGAAGGCTACTACCTTGTTCTTCAATAAACATTTTAGTTCAAGTTTATTTAGTCAATGGCTTTTGAGTAGTCAAGTCTCAAAATCTACATTTTCTACAAAATTTTGCCTTTTCGCGAGGAATTGTCAAGTCCTCCGATGATAAATTCATTGCCATGTAAAGCGCTGTCTCGATTGGCTATTCGGAACGGGCAGAAAATTGTAGGTCCCTTCCATCTCTTTACAAGGCGAAGGCATGGTTGTGAAAAATGAACTAGACCCTGCGGCTCCTCACTCTGTTGTGAAATCCTATTTTTTTGATTGTTTTTTTTTTTTTTTTTGTTAACTTTAAGTCAAACACAGAAATGACCGCTTGAGAAATTAAGAAAAACCGAAATGTAGTTTGTCCAGAAAACCGCTTTTTTGTTCAGAGAATGAATTTCAATCAACGAGAAACCCACAAAATTCGATTGTCTGGAAGAAGGTGGCTTGCTTTTTCTATTTTTTTAAAAGTCTGAAAGATTTTCACTTTTGGTTTTTTGTATCTATCTAAATACTAATAAAAGCATAGATTATTTGAAAAAAGTGATCCTTTAACGCAAAACTTTGAAAAAATTTTAATCTTTTTTTCAAAATCTTGACTTTGAGGCTTGAATACTAAAAAATCATTCACTAAATTAACTTTGACTTAAATTTTTATCAATGAACAAGACTTCAGCTTTCAAAAGCACTACAGTATGTGGTTTTGGTTTTGGACATTTTTTTTTTTTTAAATTCAGTAAATTTTTTATAAACCCCGCCAAAACAAAGGTAGGTGGGCCCCTCTCTGATGCAATTTTTTGTTTTTTTTTTTTTTTGTTTTGGCCCAATCGATCTGTGCTGAGTTTTTGTCACTTTTTATGTGAAACACCCTGCAGCTAAACTAGTGCGTAATATTTTTCTACGTTTAATCGGACTGAAATTATTACTTTGAGTTTCATTCTATTCAGATCTACCTAATTGCAAGTAAAAAGTAAATATGCAAACAATAATTCAGCAGATTTATGATGAATGTTGTTATTTTGGAATTGCTTGAACAATTTTTTTTCTTTAAAAAGCAAATGGCAGCATTTGCACATACATATGGCTGATCCGGCCCTGAATAAAGTGTCAGAAAAAATTTAAACGATTCTTACTCTATTTACTGAAACCGATTTAATTATGGAACCAAAATTGGGCCCTCCAGTGTTAATTTCAAAACCTCAATTTCTTCTTGCATTTCGAATAACCAAGAATGTTCACTTAAAATACGTTGTTATCACATCAACTACTAGCAGTCACTTTATATGATCAGATTATTTTGTAGATACTCACGGCAAATGTTCCTAGACCGATAGCCGGTATTTTTGTGCCATTATTTAATGTTATAAGCGGAGCGTTGGGCATTGTAAAGCTTTAATAACGTATATGCTGCGTTTGTGTGTTACGTATAATCCCCTCTCGTTAGAGAACCAAAGTGAACTAATATAAAGTAATTAGATTTTTGGTGATATACCCAATAGAGTGCGTAATCGTTCTCGTGCTTGCTGATAAAATGAATGGAAGCTGATTAAAAAGTAATCGTGGAACCGGCTGAGTTGTTTTTATTTTTATTTTTGTATAAACGACTTTTATCTCGTCTGATCATTGTCTTTTATGAACTAGTAAACAAAATTTTAGGAGTGAATAAAATCCGATGGAAAGTTTTTTACCCGGCATTTTATTATCTAAACATCAGAAACACTGTCCTGTGATTATCCTGCTAGTTAATGTTTCTACATGAAATTTTGTTATTTTGAAAGATGTTTAATAAAAAAAAAATCAACCAAATTTACATGCATGGGACAATTGCACTGACATAAAGGATAGGTATAGTGACGTATTTATTTTCCCACTACTTCTGCGATGGAATACAAGGTAAGTTTTTTCTAACGAAGTCCTTTTGGACGAACTTTGGGCTGTGTATGCAGACAAAGGCACCTTTTCGCTTTTGTGTTATAATCGATGAAGGAGTACAACACAACCAGGAAACCATCTGTTTACGTATCTTGTGTTTTTTTTTTTTTTTAATTGCATTTCAGAGACTAAGTAGTACTGAGCTTAGAACAAGCTCATATGTACACACTTATATACGCTCTTCATCATGAATGCAAGTGTTAGTAGTTAGTTAGTATAACACCAACACCAGCACATAGAGAACGTAAGGATAGTAAAAATAAAAATAAAAAAACATTATAGTAAAAATTTCAAATATAAATTACATAGATTACAAAATTATCTTAAATAAAGTACACTAATTAAAACAAACATGACATACAAAATGTGATACAATTTACAATTAATAACATAAACTAAAAATTATTGAAAAATGCAAACATGCAAGCATACAAACTAAACTTAAGAAAGTGGAAATTAAACATGAGTTAAGATTAAATAGTCTACCCATACGAGTCAATGGCTCATTCATGCCATAATTCGTTCTATGGTAAGGGCAGTATATTAAAACTAAGTTGCGCAGGTGGTAAGAACCGCCTCCAAAGTTGAATTCAACACAAGGAAGTAACTCAGGTGCATCGATATGTCCGGTGATAAGTTGATGAAAAAACACCAGATCGTTAATGGTACGCCTTTGAGAAAGAAGTTGCATATGTAATAATTGGATTCTATGCTCATATGGTGGTAAATCGTAATTGTTTTCCCACGGAAGCCCTTTAAGAGCGAATCTTATGAATTTATGTTGTACTGATTCAATTCTTGAGTTGTGTATTTCATAAAAAGGGGACCACACTTGAGAAGCATACTCTAGATGAGGTCGTACTAAACAATTGTATAGAGCAAGGGTAACATACGGGTCTTGAAACTCTTTTGACCATCTTTTCATAAAACCAAGCATACTATTGGCCTTACTAACGATGTAATTGATATGTTGAGTAAAGTCCATATTAAAACTAAAATATACGCTAAGATCCTTAAAAAATTTCACTTGACTGAAAATAATATTGGAAATAGAATAACTAGGGTTGCTAGGCACCTTCTTTTTAGAGAACGTCATGCTTTGGCATTTGTTGGGGTTAAGGTTGAGCCCATTTTTAAAGCACCAAACTGCAAAATGATTAACATCGGATTGGAGATGAGAGCGATCAAGCGAACCAGTTATCTTTTTAAAAATTTTCATATCATCAGCAAATATTAATATTTCACTGAAGGAAATGCAAGACACAACATCATTGATAGCTAAAATAAATAGAAGAGGTCCTAGATGACTTCCCTGAGGTACACCTGAGCCAGCATTAAAAGGGTTGGAAAGGATATTACGAAACTTTACTTGGTAAGATCTCATAGACAGATAAGAAAGTACCCAATCGGTGAACACAGGTGGGAAACCAATAGCCTTTAGTTTGAACAGTATAATATTGTGTGAAAGTTGATCGAAAGCTTTAGAAAAATCCGTGTAGATGCAATCGAGCTCATTACCATTTTCTAGTGCTAAAGAACATTTTTGAAGAAAGCATAGCAGGTTTGTGACAGTCGATCTATTTTTGACGAAACCGTGTTGCTGTGTGCAAATAACGTTTTTTACACTGAAAGCCAGCTGTTCACATACTAGTTTTTCAAATAGTTTAGGAATGCTAGAAAGTTTGGCAATGGGTCTATAGTTTTTTATATCACATTTATCCCCTTTTTTAAAAACTGGAGTGATAAAAGATCTTTTCCAAAGTAAAGGAAATTTACTGGATTTCAAAGAAAGTAAGAACATATATTGTAAAGGAAACGCTAAGCATGACCTACATTTTTTTAGTACAATTGGAGGAATGCCATCCGGCCCGGAAGAAAAATCGTCATTTAAGGTTTCAAGACTCCAAAAAAGTTTATCAATTTCAATAACAATGTTATTAAAACATACTTGATTACAGTTGCTTAGATATCTGAAGAAATCAGTATCAATGTCAACAGTAGTATCACAAAATGAGCTGCGAAACTGGTCAGCAAATGCATTACAAATATCAGAGATGCTCTCATAAGAACAGTTCTCATACACAAAACTAGCTGGATAACCATCTGATTTTTTCTTTGAGTTAACAAATTGCCAGAAGGTTTTTGGATCCTTTTTAAATGAGTATCCCATTCGGTCAATGAAATTTGAATAAAGATTTTTAGAAAGTGTCTTAAATTCTTCAAAAAGAAAAACGTAAGACTCATAGTCGGAAACGGAATGAGTTTTAATATAAGTGTTCCAAGCTTTATTTCTTTTATTTCTTAAAACTTTTAACTCTTTAGTATACCATGGATGGTTGGGTTCAGAATTTTTAAAAAATTTTTTAGGAATTGATTTTTCTATACATCTATAGAGAATCAAATAAAAGCTGCTAACAGCTTCGTCAATATTGGTAAAAACTGATATGTTTTCGATACCAGACATAATTAATTCACCACAGAGCAAATCGAAATCAGCTTTGCGGTAGTCAAACACATAGGAACAATCTTGAGAGTTACTATTAGTGTGGATCTCGCCACTCAAGTCAAGAAAAATATTCAGAGGTGGGTGGTAGTCATCTATGTTAGTTTCATCAAGGCTAGGATCAGTAATTCCGAAACTAGATTCAATAACAACGGTACTAACAGAGTCTGAAGAGAAGACCAAATCGAGAATTCGATTTTTAGAGTTTTTGATACAGCTTACTTGCCGTAAGTCGGTTGATGTTAAATTATCCAACAACATTAGTTCCTGTTGAGGTGAAGTCAAAGATGGCTTGAAATAGGTTTCATCCGAAGATGGTAACCATTGAATAAAGGGTAAATTAAAGTCACCTAAGAATAATACATAATTTTCAAAGCACAGTAATTCATTAACATAGTCTAAAACTAACGTTAATTCTTTATATGTTGAGGCAGAGCTCTTTGGTGGAATATATGTATTTATAATATAAACGATTCTAGATTTGATTGAGACTTTGACACATAATACATTTACAGTTAATTCAAATGGGAAAGTTATAAGAGAGGACATATACTTGCTACGAACAGCAGTAAGTACGCCACCTCCAACTTCCGATTTGTTATTATAGGTACGATCATTTCTATATACTAAGTACTCATGGTCAAATAATTCAGAATCTAAAAAGGTGGAGTTAGGCCAAGTTTCCGTCAGAGCAAAAATGTCATGAGAGAATGCTTGAGAGTTGTTATAAAGATTGGCAGTTTTACTGCGAAGCCCTCTTACATTTTGGTAGAAGAGGGAGATACTTTCAAGTTTTTTGATCCATTATTGACGTTACTTTTGGTATGACGAGCTGAAAATTCTTTAATAAGAGTATCAGGCGGCCAAATCTGAGGGTTACAAATAGCGTCAAAAAGCGTTGGAGAAACAATAATCTTAAAAGAAGCCACATAGTTGTTAGGCTTACTTATTTTATTACACCTAACGAACGAATCGTTTGTGATGCATTTATTAGTTTTGAGGTGGAAAATTACATCTTCTGGAGTAGTATCTGATTTGAGACGAGATATGAATATGGTCTTCGGCTTGGGCACTGATTCCACAAACCGTGGGGGTCTATCATGATCAGATATTACACTAGCCACATTGTTCGAAATCATAGGGGCGACAGATTCGATTGGATTAGGTGAGTTTGGAGAGCTTAAAGTCACTATATCAGTCGTGTTTGAATTATTAGACTCAATTGGATTAGGCTGAACAGAAGAGCTTAAGGTGAGTATTTCATTCATATTTGAGTTAAGAGATGTAGCTACATTACTTCGCAAACCACTTCTTTTCGTACCAACACTTACAGAGGGCACGCTGTCCTGTTTACTTTTCAAACCCTTACTTGATTTTAAAGGTTGGTAGGAAGCAGAAGGAATAGGAGGAAGTTGAAGGTTTAAGTCATCAGTAGAGGTAGAAATATCTACCGAGTACTGGGCGCTAGAGAAAGAGTTGACATTAGCAACTGCTATATTAAAACAACTCGAAATTTCATTAATGCCCTTTGATATTTTTGTTATATCATTTTTAAATGATTCTAACTTAAATGCCAATTGGGAAAGAGAAATTTTTCTACAGTTGCTGCAGTACCAAAAAGCGATTTTCGATGCAGTAACTTTTTCAATGAAAGCACTCGTAGAACCAACACATTTTGCATGGAATGCTTTGCCACATGGGCGAAGCAGGCAAAAAAGGGGTTGTTGTTGGAGCTATCAATGCACTTTTCTGCTGCGCAATTCATTTTCTAATTAAAAAAGTTTTAAATAAATCAAAATTAAAACAGCAGAAATTTAAAAAAGATAGAAAAAAAAAATTTTTTTTACGGGAAGTACCGGATTTGAACCTGTGTTAATCGGATTCAAAGTCAATGGTCTTAGCACCTGCGCTAAAGAATATCTTAAAATTGAATGTGTAAAATTAAAATTAAACAAAATTTATATTTAATGAATAGAGAAGGTAAACGTGTAAATTGTGAAGAACTAATAAAAATATTAAAGAGAGAAAACACTCAAGAGCAATTTTTTTTTTTTTTTTTAGTTAGTGGATAATACTCAGAAAGTTAGTGGTAAACAACGATCTAAGAGAGATTGAATTTGGAAAATATAGGTATGTAATTACAACATGCAATGGCTTACCAAGAATAAATTCACAAACAAATTCACGAACAGCATAAATGCTATACACACAACACTATACAATGAATTATTAGTAAGAAAGTATAATGAATGTTACTAAAGTAAGCAATTAACAAGGTAAACAATTAAATGAAAGGTTAAACTATTAAAAAGTCAAAAACTAATTGGAGCTAATTTACACGTAAACCAACACACAAGAAACCAGTGATGCCACTAGAAGTTGGTTTTTCGAAAAAGGATAAAACTGACATTTTGTAGTCAAATCGGTCAACTCTAATGTCATTAATGTTCTGTTTGGTTTCCCATTCATCATGAACAGGTTAACAAAAGAACAACTCTTGCAATTGGAGCTTTGTCCATCAAATTTATGGAAGATTTTGTGTAAAGATCTTGGCTAACGACCTTACAAGATCCAGTTTGTGCAAGAATTAAAGCCGCGAGACTGCGCAATGCGTCGTGATTTTGGTGCATGGGCAGAAAATGAAATTGATCTCGATGCTGATTTTCATCGCAAAATTTTGTTCAGTGATAAGGTTCATTTTTGGTTCAATGGTTACCTCAACAAGCAAAGTTGCCGCATTTGGAGTGAAGAGAATTCATATGAGTACCTTGAGACGATATATTACATCCACAAAACTGACCTCTTTGGTGTGCTCTATGGACTGGTGGAGTCATTGAGACATACTTCTTTCAAAATTATGCTGGCGAGCCAGTTACCGTTAATGGAAACCGGTATAGAGCAATGATAACCGACTATTTTGCTCCCGAATTGGATGGCATGAATGTGGATTTCAACAAAACGGCGCTACATGCCACGCAGCGCATGTCACAATCGATTTATTGAAGGAAACATTCGATGAGCGCATAATTTCGCGGAATGAACCTGTCAAGTGTGGTACCCGTGGTGTGATGGATAGCATGTCCACCTGTTGATCCAGAGGTTCGTGGTTCGAATCCCAACCCAATCCCAAAAATGTTTTTTCCACGGGTATCGCCTTTCGCGAGCAATTGGCAAGTCCTCCGTTAGTATTAATTGCCATGAAAAGCGCTTTCTCGATTAGCCGTTCGGAACCGGCAGAAAAATGTAGGTCCCCTCCATTCCTTCACAAGGCATGGTTGTGAGAAATGCGCTAGGCCCTGGGGCTCCTCGCTTTGTTGCGCCACCCTATTTATTTATTTTATTTGAACCTGTCAAGTGGCCACCAAGATCGTGTGATTTGACACCATTGGATTATTTTATTTGGGGATATGTGAAATCGCTCGTCTACATCAACAAACCAGAAACGTTAGGGGCTTGGAAGCCAACATTCGTGGAGTAATTGCCGACATACGGAATCAAATGGTTTAAAATTGGACCTCTAGACTTGGCTTTATTCGAGCCTACCACGGCGGCCACATGCCTGAAATCATATTTAAACATTAAGGGAGTTCTGCTTAAGATGACATACCTTTTCTTTGAAGCTAAAAATCACAACAAAGAACTTAACAGCTATTAAATTAAACGTAAATTATTTTTTTAATGAATTAATTTAAAATTAGTTCACAGCCAAGTCTAAGTTAACATACCTTTAGGTAAGATAACATACCTGAATTTATTAGTCTTGGTTGCAGAGCTCACATATAAATTGTTTTATTTTGTGGTCTACACCGGCGCACAATTCGTGGCACCATTTATCACAAGCCTGGCAGCAAAGCGAATGCTCTCCTGGACGTGAAAAACTATTAAACTCACTGAAGTAAATACAAGCTTCATCATCTGAAAATTTCTGCGGAGTCACATCATTGGCCTGTAAAATCGGACGTTTTGTATTTTTTCGAGCTCTAAGGCTTTTACGGTTCTCTTTTTATCATTTTTCGCCTGTACCTGAGCCCTAATTTAAGATGGCAAGATGGTAAGATGACATATGTCAACTTGGACCGACGCACATCATGTCATCTTGCCCGACATGACCGAAAACGTTTTCAATATTAAATGCGCACACACTTCACGATCTGCCAATTATATTACACAGAAATGACGTTGTATATTAATGTATGTCTTTTGTCATCTTAGAAATATAAAATTTTCACTTGGAGTTTGCTTCAAAAGAGACTAGATGGGCAATCCTTACTTGTTTGCTGCTGACAGCGTTCACATCGCAAAAAAAAGCGGCCCTGCCCTAGCATTGGCTTCATCTGAAATAACTGCAAAATTGTTAGAAGGTTGGCGTACTGGAAATTTTACCTTTTAATTAAAGTAGTGTCTATATGGAACCATGGTCTTGACCTAGGTTACGTGCTACGACCTCAAACGAGTCATTTGAATGAAAAAAAAAATACTTCGTGTGATTCGTATCGGTTCGTTTAAAACGATTTCAGACACGTCTCTTTAAATTACCACAGAATCAAAATATTTAATTACCGAATGCCCAGTAGTAAAAACAACGCCAAATACAGCGGAATGGCAAAGATTCTACGCAAAGTGATCGTTTGGTACGATATGCCACAAGATGTCATTGTGAGCACTAGACGGAACGTTGAAAGCATGAGGCATAACTCTTTTACATACTTGCTTGGGTGGGCATTACAATTTGTTGTGAACCTGGCCCTCAACTAACACTTTTAACCAACAATTTTCTCTAAGGGACAGCTTTTTTTCCAGTTCTCGACTCTAATTCGGTTGAGATCTCTCCCACTTGACTGCATCACCTATGTCGAGGTCTTCTCATTCCGCAATCTCCCTGCAATGTTACTTCGAAAATCCGTCGGGCCGGAGCGTTGGTGTCCATCCGACTTCATGTCCCACACATAACAGTTTTGGAATGTTAAACTCTTTTTTGTATGCCCATGTCGCACTACAGCTCATACAGTTCGTTGTTGAATCTTCTTCTTCATCCATTGTCTTCACATACAGGCCCAAAGATGGCGTAGCAGGCCAGGGATCATTCCGGTCTTATAAAGGAATGACCATGGTTTTTCTAAAGAGAGTTTTATTTTTCAATTGCAGTGTTTAACAAGAGTAGTTCTTCATTTGATCTCCGCAGTTTTGTCATTTTCCGTGGAACCTATAGGCAGACGAAGTCCTGTACTACCTTGAAGCTATGTCAGAGTATTGTGACGTTTGGTTGGAAAAACTTTCGTCAGCTTAATTTAAGCCTTTCTTCCTTTTTTAAGTTAAACTGAAGTTGACCATTTATCAGTTCAATATGAGTGAAAAAACGTAATCAACGTTCCCGAAACTTTTATTGAATAATTCTACTTCATAAAACAAGACATCCACCACGAAAACGAAAACCGTCAAAAACTTTCTAACCACCAACTGAGTTCAGTGAACTAGTAATTGTTTTTCACTATTCGTTCTTGAGCAAAACCTGAAAACTTGTGATAGCACGAACGAAGACATTGTTCCCCTACCCGTAAGTTAAAAGAAAAGGAAAAAATTCAGACAAAACCTCAATGCAAGGATTCGTTTTACAACCATCACAACAAATCTGCTCAACCTGGCCATAGCGAAATTACCCTCGTGCACAACAAAGGTCATTTCTTTTCCCATGCGGACTCCTGAATTTCTATCCAAATCAAGATTTCACAACTTCACGGGCACCTGCAAATTCATACCACTAACAGTTTGCATTTACACACAAATTTCTACGAACTCAAGCTTGAAAAAGTTACCATGCCTCGAGCATAACCTTTGTGGTGTAATTACTACAATGATGCACTTCAGTGTGGTTATTTAATGTGCAGTTTGCAAAATGTTTAAGTAGTGGCAATTATTTGATTAAGGATGCGGATGCGGATGCCATTAAGCTAAAATATTTTCGACCGCATATCTTTTGTTGTGCGAGTGGGGCTGGAGAAACCATAGGCAACTAGGTTGAGGATGGGTATAAGTGGAAGACTGGGTAATCATCATTGGCACCTGGGGGGTGTAATTCAACTTCAAAGCTGTGCTAATTGAATTGTTTTTGAACAGCCAAACCTTTTAATGTGTAGCTGTGATTGAAATGATAGTGATGTGGTTTGTGGAGATTTTGAGTAGAATCTCAACCCCCAGCCCTTAAGCAGACACATTGAATGATTTATTCGTATCAAGGTATTATCCCCTTTTTATGGGGTGTGGAATTTAATGGTGATCAATCAGGTTGATGACAGTAGTTGTCTTTTATTTGATTCAATTTTACTTTTATTTATATTTTTTGCCATAGGCGGCTTGTATGTTAATACAATTTAAGCATAGGTCGAAAAGCTCGAAAAAAACCCCTGGTCCTAGCTGGTCTCATTTAGACTCATTTAGACTGCAGTAACGAGTGGATTTTGTCATTTCAATGAAAATATTTCACTATGACAGTGAAAATATCGAAGAATTTTTACTTTTTTTTGCATCTCAGAGACTTTAGTGGTACTGAACTTAGAGCAAGCTCATTTGTACACACTTATCTACGCTCTTCATCATTAATGCAAGTGTTAGTGGTTAGTAAATAACGCCAACACAAGCACAAAGGGAACGTATACGAGGAAAAATAAAAAACATTACAAAATTTACAAAGCAAAACTTAAATTAAATTAAAATTAACATTAATAGAACAAACTAAACTAGTGAAACAATACTAAACAAGGTTTATAAATAAAAAATGAAATTAAACTACAGTAATAAAAAAAAACTACTTAACATGAATCATGCAGATGGTAAACTGGTTCTTAGTTTCAATTTTAAACTATTTTTACTGATGTTGAAATCGGCAATAAAAGGATTAGAGTTGAATAACCTACTCATGCGAGCTAATGCATGAGCCATTAGTTAGTTCGGTGGTGGGAGCGATGTATAAACTCTAAATTACGTAGTTGGTGAGATCCTCCACGATAGTTGAAACTAATGTTGGAAAGCAAGTCGGGGGCATCAGTTGAACCGGTTATCAATTGATGAAAAAAAAAAAATCATTGTTAATTCGTCTCTGTGAGAGGGTGTGAAGATTTAATAGCTGAATACGATTTTCGTAAGGAGGAAGATTGAAAGGATCTTCCCAAGGAAGACCTTTGAGAGCGAAGCGTATGAATCTGCGCTGTATTGCTTCGATTCGAGATTCATGAATATCATAAAATGGTGACCACACCTGAGAAGCATACTTTAGATGGGGACGAACATAACAGTTGTATAAAGAGAGGGTGACATAAGGGTCATTAAATTCTTTTGCCCATCGCTTAATAAAGCCAAGCATTGAATTTGCTTTGTTAATAATGAGGTTGATGTGTTCATTAAATTCGAGGTTGATACTAAAAAGAACACCGAGGTCACGGAATCTAGAAACTTGAGATTGGGATTGTTGCGATATTGAATATTCTCCAATATTTAGCGATCTTTTGCGGGAGAAGGTCATACTTTGGCACTTGGAAGCGTTCAAACTAAGTCCGTTTTTAGAACACCATACAACAAAACTATCGATATCTTTGTGTAAGAAGTCGCGATCTGAAGCATTTTTGATGATTTCAAAAATCTTCATATCATCAGCAAAGATTTAAATGTCGCTATAGGAGATGCAAGAAATTACATCATTTATTACAACAATGAAAAGCAAGGGACCAAGATGACTACCTTGTGGCACGCCAGACATAGAATTGAAAGGTTTTGACAAAACGTTACGAAATTTGACTTAATAAAACCAATTTTTTAAGTAGGAACTTATCCAAGTAATAAATATTGTGGGAAATCCAAAGGCTTTTAGTTTATAAAGTATGATGTTATGAGACAGTTGGTCAAACGCCTTAGAGAAGTCAGTGTAAATGCAATCAAGCTCGTTCCCACATTCAAGAGCATTGGAACACTTATGATGAAAGGATAGAAGGTTGGTAACCGTCGATCTTCTTTGCATAAATCCGTGCTGCTGATGTCAGACAACATTTTTGAAAAAAAGGATACGTTTTCGCAGACAACTTGTTCAAATACTCGTACATGAGAGCATTGAAATAGATCTGTAGTTTTTATATCGGTTTTTTCACCCTTTTTGAAAACAGATGTAATAAAAGAATTTTTCCAAAGAGTGGGGAATATTCCAGATTTTAAAGAAATTTTGAAAAGATATTTGAGTGGAGAGCATAAACGTGAGGAACACTTCTTTAAAACAATTGGCGGAATCATGTCCGGACCAGAAAAAACGTCATCTTTGAGAGAAGAGAGGTAGTAAGTAATTCTGTCTCTTTGAATAGGGATATTATTAAAACTCATTTGCGAGCAGTGAGTTAAATATTCAAAGTATTTTTCATCAATTTCTAGATTTGTATTACAAAAAGACCCATTAAAATGGTCTGCAAAGGCATTGCAAATGTCGGGAGTATTTTTTAAAGAAATGGCGTTATAAATAAAGTTGGCTGGATAGCCGTCTGATTTTTTTTAGGATTTACAAAGGACCAAAAGCTTGAATCGTTTTTCAAAGAGCAGCCCATTTGGGTGACGTAGCTAGAGTACAGATTCTGAAAAAAGCGTTTTGAAGTCTTCAAAAAAACTTATAAATATTTGGTGGTCAGTTGGAGAAGGAGTAATTAAATAGGTCTTCCAAACCTTGTTACTTATACCAGATGCAGAATCTCTGTTATTGCGTTAGTCGCCTTATTAGAACAAAACTAAAAGCTGAGCGATGTCACTTAGTTTTAATATTGCTCAAATTTTGCCGCTTTTAATGTGGACCTGCCCTTATACTTAAGAAACGCCAGTTTTTTCGTCACTGAAAGACAAAATTTGTAGGTATTCCGGTTAGAAACGGTGTGAGTTGTTCTTTAGAGTACGTGCAAAATTTGTTGTACGTGGCTGAATTGACGTTAACTTGATTCGGGAAGACTGATAGTGCAGTCAATGAAGCGAAAAATAGGGCCTTACCTCCGAATTTTTTTACTGTGAACCGATTTGCATGAAATTTTGGAATTAGGCTCATCTCACCCTTAACTTCAAAAGTGAAAATGATTTGAACACCGCCACCACCCTGGGGGTGGTTGCCACCCCTTTTCGGGGGTGAATTTTTTTTCTTCAAAATAACCACGGATATCGATAAAAGGCCTAATTTTAAGCAAAAAATCAACTATGAAGTTTTTCTTTAAGTCCAATACTTTTCGAGTTATTGGCAATTGAAAATTCGCAATTTTTTCACGTTTTTCATCTATTTATTGCAAATATCTCCAAAACTATACGTTTTATCGAAAATTTTATAAAGAACAAAACTGTAGCAAGTAAAACAATAAACAATTTGGTTATTTATAAAGTATTCTAAGAACAATATTAAGCTAGATATAAAAAACCAAAGCCATTTTTTATTTTGTCTGAAATTTAATCGTTGTTGTCAATGCCATTTAGCGGCGAGCAGATGCATTTTATGCATTCTAACACCAAAAGATGTTTTGTAGTGCTTGAAATAAGCTTTAAAATGAGCACTATTAAAAGTCTTTTGCACGTAAAATAAGTGAGCTGTAGTGCAAATAAGGGGAGCATTCAATGTTTTTTCCTTTTAAATCAATGAGTTTTTGGACCATAACTCCTTCAATTTTCATGCTATCACAACTTACAAAAAACCATTGTAAAGGTAATTAAAAGAGCTACAATATCCTTTATTGCAATATATAGTAAACAACCTTTTGCTAAAACGGTGAAGGGTTAAAGGACTTTAGAGAGGCTGCGATTGCGCTGCCACGCGCTCTTTAAACAATCATATCTCCGTCAATTTTTGTATGACAGAAAAAACTATAAAACCAAATTGTTTGTCAAAAAAATACATAAATTTTTACTTTTAACGCTTTTATACGTATCTGTCGTCATTTTTGAGATATTATGAAAAAAAGTGGGTTTTTTTTAAATTTGAAAATTTTTTGTTTTTTTTTAAAATCGTGACTTTTTTGAAAAATATGTGTTCTGAAGCATCCAAACCGATACTATCTATCAAACTCTTCAAAACAAACTTAATTTTAGGCGGAATACGATTAAATTTAATTTAAGTGGAAATGGCACTTATGAAACCCATTAATTTAAAAGAAAAAAACATTAGATGCTCTCCTTATTTGCACTACAGCTCACTTATTTTACGTGCAAAAGACTTTTAATAGTGCTCATTTTAAAGCTTATTTCAAGCACTACAAAACATCTTTTGGTGTTAGAATGCATAAAATGCATCTGCTCGCCGCTAAATGGCATTGACAACAACGATTAAATTTCAGACAAAATAAAAAATGGCTTTGGTTTTTTATATCTAGCTTAATATTGTTCTTAGAATACTTTATAAATAACCAAATTGTTTATTGTTTTACTTGCTACAGTTTTGTTCTTTATAAAATTTTCGATAAAACGTATAGTTTTGGAGATATTTGCAATAAATAGATGAAAAACGTGAAAAAATTGCGAATTTTCAATTGCCAATAACTCGAAAAGTATTGGACTTAAAGAAAAACTTCATAGTTGATTTTTTGCTTAAAATTAGGCCTTTTATCGATATCCGAGGTTATTTTGAAGAAAAAAAATTCACCCCCGAAAAGGGGTGGCAACCACCCCCAGGGTGGTGGCGGTGTTCAAATCATTTTCACTTTTGAAGTTAAGGGTGAGATGAGCCTAATTCCAAAATTTCATGCAAATCGGTTCACAGTAAAAAAATTCGGACCTAAAATGCTTCATTGACTGCACTATGACAGTTCTTACGGCTCGCGTATGTGTGTCCTACTTAAAACTAAAATTATTAACTTTTCACTATCAATTGTGTATATCTATCCATTCATTCCACTATCCTTTCTATAGGCAAACTGACGTACGACGTCCGATAAATCCAAACAATTTCGGATTTATCTGTTGATCGGATGTAGTCGGACAATATCGGACGACATCTGACGTTGTCGGTTGGAGTGGTGTACGTGCTCTCTTTGTTTAACACATGTTTGGTTCGACAACGGCCGATTATAATTCGGACGATGTCTGATTTAGTGTACGCGAGCCGTTAGAGTAGCCTTACTCACCTAATCCAAGTTCAGCATTATGTAAAATACAAAGTACGAATTAAGTGTCTTGTATTATTTTCTTTCCAGAGGGCCACGGATCACAGGCAATTTTAAAAAGTTTCTAGTATTGATAGTTAAAGACGACCTGACTTCCGAAAGAGAATATTCCAAACAAACTATCAACCGCCATCTTTCTCTCAAGAAAAAAACAATTTGTCGGTGACAAATTTTTCGATTTATAACTTAACGCGAATTTTATTTTTTAAAAACCTAAGTTTCTTATAAACTTTATATACATTTTTAGATTAAACCAAATACTGATTTACATAGTGCTCAAATTTTGTTAATTTTGTTTCAAGAAGTATGGCAACACATCAAGTGGTGCTGGATAGTCCATTATCCAATGGGGTCCTTGATAAACTGTTCCATCGTTGCCATCCTTCCATGTGCCTCTGGGTAAGTAAATATCACGCTTAACCGCATTGGGTTCTATTACAGGTGCTGCAATAATGCTGTCGCCCAAGAGAAACTCTGAAAAAGAATTCAATAACGTTATGAGGTCAATCAAAAGAAACTTTTCTAGTAAAAACAAAGTTAGAAGGAATTTTTAATAGATTTGCCATCTAACTGTGTCCATACCAATGGCGATTGATGAAATTCCTACGTCCAAAACACACACAATTTAAATCCCACAAACATACTACTGATAAAGAGACTATTAGAATGCTTCTATACTCACGGTCATAAACTCCTTGTGCCACTTTGTCTTCAGGATCCACCCACCACAATGGAGGATTGACCGGTTCTCCAGTTTCTGTCGCCAATTTGAACCTTTCCATTATTTGTGGTGTATATTGACTATGCAAATCACAGAACTTTTGACTGATCTGAATGGTCTCGGCATCGAAGTCCCATGGAACAAATGAGAATTGTAAACTAGGCATAAAAACATTGGCCTGTAACCATCGGATAAAGAGCTCCTTTGTCGGCGGGATATTGTTATATCCGTTGCCTCCAATCATATCCGGTAGAACAAATGGATATCCGTTCATGTTCAACTGCAACAGAGTTGTTATCAATGTCACTAGGCCGTTACTCCAGTCCCAGTTGGAATCTTTGTCAATCATTCGAACAAATATTGGCAAATCCTGAGTTCCCTGTCCAGATCGTACTTCGACCAATGGTCCAAATTTCGCCACGGCTTTGATGTAATCTCTGGTTATGGTACTTGGATGGAAATCTTCTGGTCCTTGTAAGACAGGATCCGATGGTACCCAACTACTCTCACCCGCATCAAATTTAAAGCTGTCGATGCCGTCTTCGTCTATGAGTCGTTGCAGGCGCTTGGAAAACCACTCGACTGCTGCCGGTTTGCTGAAATCTATGTACGCTGCATCTCCACGTTGACTGTTCCACCATTGGGTATCTGGATTGCCCTGACGATTGAGAACCAAGAAACCTTTGGACAAAGCTTCCTTATATATAGCAGTACAGTTCTTATTGATAAAAGGATGGATCCATAAGGTAACCCGGAATCCTTCAGACTTCAGATGATCTGTGAGGTTTTTGATGTCTGGAAATTTATTCTTTCTGAATGTCAAAGCTCCATAACAATCCTCCCAATCATCGTCGATCTCAAATTGACTGTTCTTAAAGTTGTTGTCTTTGATTTTTTGTGCAAACTCTCTCACAATCGAATCGTTGATCTCGGCTTTGTAGGGCGCCCATGTTGACCAAATTGGATGTTGTACCATTCTTTCATCCGGATGGCCAGTGGGTATTCCGAGAATATTTTTCACAGCATACATGTGAGCTTCTTTGGAATTTTTGGCAACTGCAATATGATATCGGAATGTTGCACTCTTTGTAGCTGAACTATAAGGCAAGGCGCTCTGGGCGCTGAAGCACAATTTGTTCTCGTATCCGGGAGAATTCTGGTCAATGAATAAGGGTGTTTGATCTTCTACGTAAAAGAAAACACCTCGAGAATTCAGCCAGTAACGTTCGGCGATACCAGCATTGTGATCCTCGTGGGTAAGGTAGGGATAGTTACTGAAGCTCAAACGCTCAACTGGCCAGTACTGGTGACGATCTTCCGGACCACCATACCAATGTGTCTGACCGATATCTAAATCAAGACAATCCTTTGGCGTTTGCGTACGGGCTACAAAGTTACGAGACACCCTCAGGTGAGTCACTTGATTTGACCTTGTAACCAATTCAAAGAGAATGTTGGAGTCCGATGACGAGAGTGTAAAACTGCCATTGTTGTTCTGAACAAAGCTGCTAGCGGTGTTGAAGTTATCAAAAGTTACGGTCTGCAGCATTTGACTTCCTGAAAATAAAAAATAGAAAAATTAAATGGCAGAACTTGTCAAAGAGACACTGTCAAGAGCATTACCTTTCATAATGGAATACTGTAATTTTTGGGAACGGACCAATCGAATGTAAACTTCTGAATTGGGAAACTTGAATCGTTGTTCCACATTTTGGGCGGACAACGATGTTGGCAATAGAATTGCACAAACACTGATTGAAATTAATATAAATAAACCTTTACGCATCTTGGAGGAATGCTCAACGGGCTCTGAAGCTTTGCACGTCCAAAATACTGGCTTTTATAGTAGAAATCGATGGGAAATCATAAACGTCCTAATGCCACAAAAAAAAAGATAATAATAAAAAATTAATAAAACAAATCAGATCAAACTGAATAGAGACATTCCCGTCAAGATTATACAGAAAACAAGGTTTAATATTCCAGCGCAATTTTGGTGAATATACGCCACTAGAAACATTGTTGTTTGCCTAAGGCATACAGAGTATCAAAGTAGTAGATTAGATTAGATTTATTTATTATCTGCTTCCAATAAATTGAACAATTTACATAGACTTATAGTTATAAACAAAAATTCATTAAAGAATGGTTTTGCCTTCTATTCGTTTGTAAGTAACAAAGAGGAGTTTTGGAAAGTTTAATATGTACAATGTACATAAACACTTAATTTGATTCATAATTAATTTGATTAGAATTTGTCTGCCATGCGGCATTGCCTACTTACAATAGTTGTAAGGCTGCGTTGCATCTCCTTCGCAATTAATTAAGCATCGCTCTTAGTTGCAAATTCGACAATTCTCTCTGAAAATGTAAAGAAAGGTTCTTCGTGTTTTCTTTTTCGATCAGATCGGACATTCTCTGATGAAGTGCATCCCATCTTTTCAGGCTAAAGAGGCTGCAAATAATTGGCAAGCTCTCAAGATGAGGGCCAAGGTTCAGTCCTACCAACTATTCTCTAATTTTGAATACAATTTAGATTAGTTTCTGACTTTTTTTAAGGCCGAAAATAATTTTAGTTTGAAAGGGTTGTGTGCGGAATGTTAAACCACCCTACACTTTTCATCAACTACAAATAAAAGTTGTTGTGCCCGTGACGTTAAAGAATCGTTCGTTGAATTTTACCCTGGGTTCACTTAAGTTTGTGTGAAAAACTTCAAAGTTGTATGTTAAGCAAAACTGGGTTTTCGGGTCTCAAAAAGAGCCAAACCATGACACCCATCTGCAGAAAAATATGTGCCGTTTGATAGCCTTGTTTGTTACCTGAACTCAGAAAAAAACAAGGGTTACATTAAGGCAAGTTGAGGGGGAACGCAGGGACAAAAAAAACTCAGAGAACAAGGGCTGTCTTTGACCAATGACCAGTATATCGAGATTAAAAAGAAGAAAAGCAAGAAGAGCACTTTTTTGAGTAAATTGAGAGATGCCATGATAGGAATGAGATTTGAAAATATTATCAAGAGGTTTGCCAGGGTGGGAAACCACAAATTCAATACTGTAAAGGCCAGCAGGGAAACATAGATGTTAGAGATAAAAAGTACTGTGTATTTTTAAACTGTAGTTGTTCAATTAGAATTGATCGATAAACTATTGACGATTGTTTTGTATATTGTGTCAAACGAAACTGTATAAAAAGGAGAATCTGTGCTTCTGGAGATTATTATCAATTGGACTGTGAAAGAAGTTAGCCAGAATAAGTTTGGCATAGAATCTTAAATCTATCATAGATATAGAGACGCTGGAAACACCACTTCTGCAGACTGCTTAGCGGCAATGAAGACACTAATTCCGCTGTCAGGCCAAATTCAACTTCAACAATGATCAAGAAGGCAGTCCTCCCGACCTAGAGGAATTTGCCATATGCAAACTTGATTCAAATAAAACTGCAGGTGGTGATGGCCTTGATGCCGAACTTTTCAAGGCAGCTGGGGATCAGTTGGAAATGAGCAAGCATCAACTGATCTGCATGATTTGGTCGGAAGAAAACATGTCCGATGAATGGAACCTCAGTATCGTATGCCCGATCCTTAAAAGGGAGATCCTTATAATTGCGCCAATTACAGAGGGGTAGGCCTTCTTAACGTCGCTTATAAGATCTTGTCTGCTGTAATATGTGAACGTCTGAAACCCCACGTCAACAACTTGATTGGTCCTTATCAATGTGGTTTTAGACCAGAAAAGTTCACAAACGACCAAATTTTCACATTACGACAGATCTTGAAAAAAAACCCGAGAGTATAATATCGATATACACCATCTTTTTACCTAATTCAAGGCCGCGTATGACAGTCCTTATAGAGACGAGCTGTACAGAGCTATGTCTAGTTTTGGCATCCCTGCAAAACTCATACGACTATACAGGATGGCTTTGGAGAATTCACGCTGCTCCGTCAAGGTCGGTAAAGAACTCACCGACACCTTTGATGTCGAAAAAGGTTTTAGGCAAGGCGACAAACTGTCATGCGATTCCTTCAACATCATACTTGAACAGATTGTACAAAACTCAAACGTCAATACCAGAGGAACAGTCTTTCCAAAGTCTGTACAATTACTCGCCTATGCAGACGATATTGACGAAATGGGAAAAGGAAGCATGATGTCATAGGTGCTTTTGCGAGTATTGAAACAGAAGCGGCAACAATGGGTTTGATGGTTAATGAGGGCAAAACGAAGTATCATCATCAAACAGGGACACAGAACATCGACGAATTAGAGAATACGTCACAATAGACAGACATAACTTCGAGGTAGTACAGGACTTCGTCTACCTAGGATCCGCTATAGTCCCGGAAAACAACATCAGTGCGGAGATCAAATGGAGAATAACTCTTGCCATTCGTTGTTTTTTTGGGGAAAGCAATTAAGAAACAAAAACCAAAGTAACCCTTTATTAGACCTTAATCATCCCAGCTCTGCTTTACGGCAGCAGGAACCTTAAGCGGATATGGAATTTTTTTTTCGTTTCGAAAGAAAAGTACTCCGAATGATATTTTACCCGTATGCGAGACCATGTGTGGTGAACAAGACACAACATCGAGCTGTATGAGCTGTACCGTGACGTTTGCACACCCAAAAAAATATTTCGTACATATAACTAAAACTGTCGTATATTCTACGAAAATTTCGTGGTGCAAAACCACGAATGACTTTCATTTATTCTACGAATCGACTTTCGTAATTCTACGAATCCTTCCTGTTTGAAAATTACAAATGCATTCGTAAATATAACGAAACTTTAGTATATCATTCCAAATAAAAAAAGGAAAGCTTTCGTAGAATGTACGAAACATTTTTTTAAATTCACAAAACTTTTGTAAAATGTACAAAATTTTTCGTAAAAAAACTAAAATAAAATCCTATAGTTACAAAATATTTTTTAATTTTATAAAAGTTGCAAAACCTTTCGTATAATGCACGAAAGAATTTGTAAATGTTGTATTTATGTTGCTAGTCCTTTGAACCAACTTACCTTTTATTTTTTGTCAACATGTTTATCTATAAATGAAAATGATGCGTTTTGAAAGCCTTAAAGTGAATTTATTGAAAAAAGAATTCTTAATAAACTGTTGGTTTTACAGGCTTTTCATATTTAAAACTAAATAAATACCCTATATTCTTGTTTGCTTACAATCCTCCTAAACCTACGAAAAGAAATAAGTAGCTAGTAAATCTTTTTGAATTTTATTAGAAATGACTTACGTTTTGTCTCATTCAAAGGATGCTCAAGAACTGAGTCATCAGAGGGTTCTTCGACCCAGAGCTAAGCCTAGTCCAATTGCTTTCAACTATGATGACATTTGTTCTTCCTCCAAAGAAAGTCTATCTCTTGGACCTCCAGTTATTGCAACAGCTTCCATTGTGGTGGAGGAAATTTCTGATCCGGGAGTTGACGTAAATGCAGTTCCACAATTTTCTAACAATGTGGAACCCATACCTGTTATTCCCGCTCGCAAAGGTGTTAGGAGTAACTTAATAGTAGGTGCTAATGTTGATGATGTTGAAGCTGAGAAAAATGCTCCTCTCACTCAAGGTGTTGCCAATGTTGCTGTTGGTACTACATTACGGAAGGGTGCTCATCGTTCCAACAAGGTATTGTTTGGGACTGCCGCTGCGGTAGAGGGTGAAATCACATTACAATCTGTGCCTCGTCTACGGTTTCTACATATTTCCCGTTTAGACAGTAATGTATCTGAGGAGAATGTTATTGATTATGCTTCAATTAAATTGAATATTTCAAAGAGTGCTATGCGCTGTTCTAAGCTGATTAAAAAAGAAACTGATTCTTCTTCACTACGCTTTGTGAATTTCAAGTTGGTGATACCTGCAAGCCATTTTGATGCTGCTTTGGATGCATCGATATGGCCTAAGCATTTACAAATTAAGAAATTTGTAAATTTTCCGAAGAGGGAAGACGACAGCAAGATAAAGTAATCATTCCAAAACAAAAAAGAAAATTATCAGAAATAAGAGTATTTTTTCATAATGCTGGTGGTTTGCGGACTAAAACTAACCAGCTCTTCTTGTCTTCTTCTCTGCATGAGTATGATGTTATCATCATAACTGAGACATGGCTAAACTCAAATTTCTTATCTTCTGAGCTATTTGATTCATCGTTCAATGTGTATCGTAAAGATCGTTCAATAAATACAGGATGGAAACGTGGAGGCGGTGTGATGATTGCTGTCCGTTTAACTTTCAACAGTTCTCAACGTAATTTATTGAATGATGCGGATGAAATTGATCAACTATGTGTTTGTGTAAGCTCCAAAGATTCTGCTGAAATTAAAGATTTATTTTTTATTGTAAGTTACATCCGACCTTTAAGTGAAATAGACCTATATTCGAATCACATTTCTAATGCTCAAGCAATTGTGAATGAATTAACGACGAACCAATCTCCATGTATACTGGGCGATTTTAACGTTGGTGACATCGACTGGTGCTACATGGAAGATGATCAAATTTTGATCCCTTTTAATGCGAAGAGTGATATAGAGATGTTAATCGTTGATTCATTTTCTGCTATGGGGCTTTTTCAAATTAATAATGTAAAAAATAGTTTGGGAAGAATTTTAGATCTAGTGTTTATAAACAATGATTTCAAATACTACTTAGAAGCTTCGAATTTCCCTCTTCTAAACAATTCTATTAATCATAAAGCTGTTTGCTTAACATTCGAATATTATAATTATCCTTCTGTTTTACCTGTAAATGAACTTAAAATTTATAAATATGCAAAGGCAGATTTTATTGCGCTCAATAGTTTCTTCAATACTGTTAATTGGAAGGATTCTTTGGAAGGTAAATCCTTAGAAGATATGTATACTCTTTTTAAAAACATTGTGTTTGAAGGAATAGAACGTTTTGTTCCTACCTCAGTCAAAAAAAGGACATTTAAACTACCTTGGTTTAACTCAAGGATTAAAAATTTGGAAAATGCCAAGAATAAGGCATTTAAGCGTTATAAATCAACAAATATTTTCGAAGACCGTGTTAGATTTTTTCAGTTACGGAAAGAATTTGATTTTTTAAACAAATTTCTACACAGGCAATATATTAATAATACTGAATCAAATATAAAAACAAATTCCAAATCGTTTTAGGTGTTTTTAAACTCTAAAAGAAAAGTTTCATCGTTTCCCCAGAATATGGAATATGAAAGTCATAAATCAGACAATATTCAATCTTCATGTAATCTCTTTGCTCAATTCTTTCAAACTTCATATAATAGTGACCTAATCGCGGATACTAGTGAGCTATATCCAAATATAAGTCCTATAACTGATTTTTCATTAGTATGCTTCTCTGAACACGATGTTTTGGAAAGCTTAACTGATATTGATACGACAAAAAAAGCGGGATTTGATATGATTCCTCCCATTTTATTATCAAAATGTTCCACTTCTTTATGTTATGTTCTATCTCGTATTTTTAATACATCTCTTTCTACTGGTAATTTCCTGGACGAATGGAAAATTTCTTTCATTGATCCCATATACAAAAGTGGTCTTAAACATCTAGTAAAAAATTATAGACCTATTTCTAAGCTTTCTACGGTACCAAAGCTTTTTGAAAAAATGATTACTAAAAGGCTCTTTTTTTCTGTTAAGGAATCATTATCCTCGTTTCAGCATGGATTTTTGAAAGGAAGATCGACTTGCACAAATTTAAGCCTTTTTACAAATTTTTGTAGCAATCAAATAGAAAATGGTAAGCAAGTTGATGTCATCTATACCGACTTTGTTAAAGCATTTGACCGGGTTCATCATGGCCTTCTATTACAAAAATTAACAAGGTTGGGTTTTGATAAAGATTTCACAAAATGGTTAAAATCATATCTTTCGAATAGAAAGCAGATTGTAAAGATAGATGATTGCACCTCAAACACTATGGAAGTTTTATCGGGTCTTCCACAAGGAAGCCATTTGGGCCCTCTGCTGTTCATTATTTTCACCAATGACCTACCTGCTGTATTACGATATTGTAACATTTTGATGTATGCAGATGATGTGAAAATTTTTATTTCAACGTCTTCACTTGCAGATTGTCTATTTCTGCAGTTGGACATAACAAATTTTTTAAATTGGTGTAGTTACAATCGCTTGGAACTGAACTATTCAAAATGTAAAATATTTAGTCTTTCAAGATCTTCATCTCTTATAAATTTTGAATACAAATTCCATGATTTTAGCCTTTTAAGAGTCAGTACTATAAAAGACCTGGGAGTCCATTTTGATTCAAAGTTGGACTTTAGCACACACATTGATTATGTGGTGTCTGGAGGTAATTCTTTGTTAGGATTTTTAAAACGAAATTCAACTGATTTCAAGGATGCGTATACGCTTAAGACCTTGTTTATGTCTTTGGTTTTACCAGTTTTAGAGTATTGTTGTGTTGTTTGGTCACCATTCTATGAAAATAGTAGTTTGAGAATAGAAAGGATACAAAAAAGATTTACTAACTATGCCCTGAGAAAATTTAATTGGGTTGGGTCCCTACCGAACTATAAGTCAAGGTGCTCTCTCATAGATTTGAAAACGCTTAAATGTCGCAGGCAAGTGCAATGTATACTATTTGTAAAAGATATTTTGGATAATCGAATATCTTCTATGGAACTGCTTTCCTTGATTCCTTTTTATGCTCCTGAACGAACGCTTCGAAACAGAATTGAATTATTCCATATAGCTCCTCATAGGACTAACTACGGTTTAAATGAGCCGCTAACACGTGCTTTAAAACTTTTTAACGGAGTATGCAATGATATCGACCTTTGCATGAAGAGGGATATTTTTAAGAAAATAATACTTAATCTATGTAATTAATTTCTTTTGTTCTTGATTAATTTATCTTAAATTGCTTATCATGTTATGTATGTACATTTTGTATCTTACCCAAACTTATGATAAATTAATTTTTTTTTTGGAATTTTTGTAATCAGCAGATCTTGAAATCAATTGATGAAATAAATAAATAAATAAATAAATAAATAAACATTCAAGTAGAAGGATAATTTTGCTTTATTTATGTGTTGCACTATTAGCAGCATAGGTGTGTTAATGTGCATTGAAAACCAAGTTAAAATCAGAAACGAAAAGTTAAAAATTGTAGATATATTAATAAAGACTTATCTTACCCCAAAACCGTGCCACAGGTAATCAATTCTATTATTATCATTAAAAAATACACACTACGCAGAATCCCTTCACAAATTTCTTTTTTCTCACAAAGTTTTATTTAATAACTTCACCAAGCACTTCCACGTTTCAAACACAAATGAAAGAAGAAGCAACATTTGTTTCCTTCAATTTGATTTTGTGTTTTTACAAAATATTTGTAATTTGACAAAATCTTTCGTATAGTAATGGTAAACACATCGTAGATTTAGCAGAATAAACGAAAATTTTCGTTCATTTTACAAAATATAGGTAAAAAAAAATTTACGAAAGCTGTTTCGTTTATTTTACAAATCTTTTGTAATATTTTGTATTTTATATCACTCATTATCATTATATACGAAATATTCGTTCTATTTACGAAATTTCGTACAATGTACGAAAAAAAAGTTTACGAAAGTATTTCGTAGTAATTTCACGAAATTTTTTTTTGGGTGCATAGCCAGAAGAGTACGCATCGCGAGACTACGATGGTTGGGCCATGTAGAGCAATGGACCCAAAAGCTTCGGCTCGACAGGTTTCGAAAGCACATCCCTGTAATGTGCTTTCACGGAAGGGGAAGTCCTTGCCTTAGGTGGCGCAATCAAGTGGAAGAAGACCTCAACCGACTTTGAATGCAAAAATGGAGAGAACTCTCCCGATACCGAAGTCGCTATAGAAGGATGTTGGCTGAGGCCCAGGTTCGCCCCGAGCTGTAATGCCCACCTCCTAACCACCTCCTTAGTCCATGTCATCAACCAAATTAAACAAAATTGGTTATTATCTATTACGCTCACTAATAACCATAGCGAAGAAACGTGTTCTTGGATTGACTCACACAGCCCTCTCGGCTATAGCAGCCACATTCTCTGTGTACGACCTACGTATACTTGGTCAGTTATCCCCTGGTATTACTTTTCGCACAAACTTGGTTACAGCGGAGCGCTAAATGCTTCATTTCGGCCAAAGCTTCTTGCAAAAAAGGCACTGTTTGAGCATACAGCATTTCTCAACCTTTTTCCAGGCGTTAAAGCAACTTTTTCCGTTCTGCGGTGGTATGATATTGCCCACGTTCAACGCATTAAGTTTTTCAAAGAGTCTAACTTTTTTCGGACTCTGATTGGCCAGAATTTCAGTTTTTCTTTTGATACGTGATTTCTGACCTACCATAGGTCGAAAAAGGTTAGATTATCTGAAAAACTTAATTTCGTCGAACCCGATCATTGATTTTTAGTCAAAGATTCGAACGGGAACTAGTGTCAAAATAAGCTATAAATAGTAATGGTTTTATTTTTATTTTAAACTAACTGAGCCACCCGGAATGGCTCGGGTCTGTAGTTTTTAGGTTCCCGTTCTCGTTTTTCCACTTAAGTGGGAACTTGGGGATGAAAAATAACCGTTTTTGCTTTAGGAATTATGTTGCATTCCAATGACGAAAGACTTTTTGAAATTTGTCCAGTAGTTTCTAAGTTTCCATTCCCAAACCCGCTCCTGTGGGAATCTTCCGCTACCCTGGAAATATGTGAAATATAAGTCTATGTCACTGAGGGATAATGTAACATCCTAGAGTTGAAAGAATTTTTGAAATCGGTCAAGTAACTTTAAGGTTTCGGTTCTCGTTCCAGTTTCTGTTCCCGTGGGACCATAGAGATGAAATATAATCCAAATTACTGATGGAGGGGGATAATGTAGCACCCCTAATGCTGGAATCGTTTTAGATACCTGTCTTGTAGTCTCTAAGTTTCCGTTCAAAAAACCCGTTCCTGTGGAAATATCCGTGCAATTTTTTTGAATTTTTTATGTCATAAGAACCTTCTCCTGGCAATAACAAACACAACGAAAAAAGAATTGGCTAAATTGGTCCAGGCGTTGTTGAGTTATGCGCTTTTACCAACATATTTTGCGATTCATTTTCATTCATTGACTCCACTTTTTTCAAATTTTATCCGAAATTTAGTGATTGAGGTTCGAACCATAGTTGAGCTCGAGGAGCCTTCATTACAGAACTGGGACGACTTCTTTTTCTACCACTCCACTACTTTTCTTTCCAACTTTAAGATGTAGAACTGATTTAAACAAAAGATTATAATGTTATTGTTCAACTCGGATTATTATTATATGTTGTATATTTTTGGAAGACTCTCGCTTTTGTGATATGACTGAGCTTTCAAATACACCTACGAATATATGTGAAAGTGTTTAATACTAACTCTGTGACACTTCTGACCTAGCTTTCACAAGGCTATCAAGAAATTTAGTCAAAGCTGACACTTCTAGTTTTTCAAATTTGTCCTTGTCCAATGTTAAGCTTTCGGATAAAACAGAGATGTAAAGATTGTAGAGCCGTGCACCGTTCTGTTTGTGCACAATTTTGTTTCACCGCTTGAAACGCTATCTAAGTGTGAGCCAAAAGATAGCGAAAAATACACTTTTTTATTTTTGTTATTAAACACTCTACCCCTTGATAATAAAAAAAAGTATTATCACATTTTTCGATAGAGTGTAGAAAGATATACACTTGACAAGATGTTTTAAATGGTGAAACGATAGGGGGCTTATGCTTATTTTTAAAACAAAATCAAGGAAGTTAGGAGTGGTGTCAATCACGATATTATTGTAAATTGTGATTGTGAAACTCTTCAAATTCTTGCAGTTTATAGTGAAAGACATAAGCACATTATTTGTTTCACGTATGTTTGCGTGATTGAAGTGTGATTTGCATTAAATTGATTCAACATTGTGAGTGATTTCCAACGTAATGTAAACTATTGATGATTTTTTCTCTCAAGGACTTTCAGTCAAGTTTAAGATGAGTGAACACGCCACTTAAGATTGTTTCAGTTGAAGTGTTTGGTGTAGTGGTGATCGACTTGCAGTTTGGCTATTTTTAGTTTAAAAAATCATATATGGTTATTTTCTTACGTCGCTGCTTTCTCAGGGAAGTACTCATTTTTGATACCAATGGAATACCAAATCATTTTTTTTCTACTCTGTTAAAGGAGTTGTCCTTGTGTGAGTGAAACATCTCTACAGCTGATAAAAGCTATCATTTGTGGAAAGAAAGTTCCAATTCAACATCTTGAGCGGGTTTTCATTTCATATCAAGAACTGGCTGTCACTTCTCGGAATCATGAGAAGTGATCTTTTTTCACCTCCGAATGCTTCTGGGATTTCTAACACAAAACTACAAGAACTTGCAATACAAGTGAATTATGACAAGTTTAAAAAAATATCTGTAAAATGTCTGTAGCAAATGTAATTGAAATAATCCTACAAGTGACTCTTGACTTGTAAACTTGTGTTATAGGCCTCTGGACATTTCTTTTAGTTCATTGGAAAGCGACATCTTTTTATTGGGAGACACCGATGTACGTTGCTTTTGAACTTTTATGAACTGTATTCCAGGGGAAAAACAGAGTCTGCAAAGCATTCCACATTCGGGTGGTGCGACTAAAATATGAATCTCTATACTTGACTGTACGACCGAATTTGGGCTCATGGTAAAACTATTGAGCATTCCTAGCGCGATCGAAGAAATAGAAGGGTGCCACAGCAGGAATGAGGTTCGGAAGTTTTACTAAAAGGTAAAAACAACAGCCTCGGGAACATCGTGTTGGAACCGCATTCAATGCTGAGGATATTGGAAGACCACGGCGATGATGAACCCAATTCCGCTGTTAGAGAGATAGAACCATTCGATTTAGGCGACGTAGACCAACAATTCCGCTAACCCGACCTGAACGAAGTGAAGACAGCAATATCCAAGCTAAAGTCCAACAAAGCTGCTGGAGTTGATGGCCTCACTGCTGAATTGTTTAAAGCAGCAGGCGATGACCTGGTCAGGAGTATGCACCAGCTCATTTGCAAAATATGGTCGGAAGAAAGCATGGCCGATTAATGGAACCTCAGCATTGCTTCCCCGGTCCTCAAGAAAGGAGACCCTTCTGAACTACGCGAACTGCAGAGGTATCAGTCTTCTTAACATCGTGTACAAGATCCTCTCTGCCGTATTGTGTGAGCGTCTGAAGCCATTCGTCAACAACCTGATAGGTCCTTATCAGTGCGGCCTTAGACCAGGAAAGTCCACCATAAACCAAATCTTCACACTACGGTAGATCTTGGAGCTTCAAATCGATACCTACCATCTTTTCATCGATTTTAAGGCCGCATATGACAGCATCTATAGAGAGGAGTTATATCGAGCCATGTCTAGTTTTGGCATCCCTACCAAACTTGTCCGATTGTGTAGGATGACGATGGAGAACGCACGCTGCTCCATCAGGGTTGGAACAGATCTCACCGATACATTCGACGTCAAAAAAGGTTTTAGGCACTGTCATGCGAATTTTTCAACATCGTTCTTGAAAGAATAGTGCAAAACTCCCACGTCAACACAAGAGGCACAATCTTTCAAAGATCCGTCCAATTACTCGAATATGCCGACGATATTGACATAATTGGAAGATGGACGCAGCGTGGTGTCAATGGCGCGCTTATGAGCATTGAGACGGAAGCAAAGAAGATGGGTTTAGTGGTCCATGAGGGCAAGACCAAGTATATGCTGTCATTAAGAAGGGACACCCAACACCGACGTCTTGGACAGAACGTCACGATGGACAGCGATAGCTTTGAGGAGGTTAAGGACTTTGTCTACCTAGGCACCGCTATTAATTCAGACAACGACACCAGTGATGAAATCAAGCGAAGAATAACTCTTGCCAATCGCTGTTCTTTCGGACTAAGAAGGCAATTGAGTAGTAAATTCCTCTCTCGAGCAACTAAAGTGTTCCTGTATAAGACACTTATCATCCCGGTTCTTATATACGGCGCAGAGGCATGGACCTTGTCAAAGGTAGATGAGAACGCTTTAGGATGCTTTGAGAGAAGAATTCTTCGGGTGATTTTTAGTCTCGTCTGCATAGATGGAGAGTGGAGAAGAAGATTCAACGACGAACTGTACGGGCTGTACAGCGACACTGACCTTGTCAAACGAGTTAAGGTCCAGCGGCTTAGATGGCTGGTTCATGTAGAGCGAATGGACACCAACGCTGCGGCCCGGAAAGTCTTCGAATCCAATCCCGAGAGACGGCGCAGTAGAGGAAGACCGCGACTCAGGTGGCGCACGCAAGTAGGAGAGGACCTCAACCAATTTGGCGTGCAAAACTGGAGGCAGCTCGCTAGGGACCGAGCTGGCTGGAGAAGCATGTTGGTTGAGACACTAGTCCGACCGGGACTGTAGCGCCACCTTAAGTAAGTAAGTATTCCTAGCGAGACGGGTGTTGCGGCTAAATTGTTTCAGGGGAAAAGTACAACTGGCTATTTCACTAGAGCACTGTATAAAATAAATTGACAATGAGCACTTTTCATGGCAATTAATTTACTATCGAACGAATTGCCAATTCCTATTTTACCTCCTACGGAACAGACAGCCAACCACTACGCCACTAGCACCACAAGTCAAGCATCACCATGACATCTACCGAGCAGACCACAATCAATAGCTGCTCGTGAAACAGAATTAACCTTGATTAATACTGACTCGCAGCTTTATTTTTTCCTTAAACCAAATTTCTATTCTGACACCTCTTTTTGCGAATCTCCCAATCTACTGGGCCAATATCTCTTCAATTTGTTATAAATAAGAGCATTAGGGTTGATAGATTGATTCAGAGAATCAGGCAAGTAAGCCCTTGTTCTTACTCCATTCGGAGGGCTGTATCACAACCATTCAAGTCACTCGTGTATTTATAAAACACACCCCTGCGTGAGCAAGAAGGATCCTTTGCAAGTCTTATGATTAAAGAAGCACTTGAATAAACACCTTAAATCAAGATCTCCAATATTTACACTCTATTCTTATTGTAAACTTGTGTTAACACCTTGGTTTCTGTATTTTCCGCACAAAACTTAAAGCTAAAGCGTTTGTTTGAAAACTCAAGCCCGTAGGTATACTATATTATAAAGTGAACCTATTGTTCCCAAACAA
Source organism: Melanostoma mellinum (assembly GCA_914767635.1). Taxonomy (NCBI): domain Eukaryota; kingdom Metazoa; phylum Arthropoda; class Insecta; order Diptera; family Syrphidae; genus Melanostoma; species Melanostoma mellinum. Next base: position 184,614,506 of record OU612060.1, read on the forward strand.
TTTACTATACTGAAGAATCATCTAATAAAACGCAGTTGGTGTACCTCATGTCGGGAAAATCGAATGTAAAAAAAAAAATAAACTGTTTACAATGCTTTAGCTCACACCAAGCGATTGTATCTATTTTAATCCTCTGTAATTCTTGAACTGAGTTGATTTAATTATCTTTGATATCGCAGCAAAACAGATCTAATTTCGCAATCAAAATCATTGGATTAGAAAATTTAATTGCACCACAGTTAATTTTTTTGTTTTTTGTTCATTTATTTATTAAGAAGCAAAAACAAATATTCGAGAACTTTTTTATGATTTGCTCGTTTTATCTTCTTCTTGGTTTGATCCAAAAAAACGAACGAAAAAAAGAAAAAATCGTTCACGTTCTCTTCGAAGGTTATGTTGATTGTTAGATATTTAGGCACAAGCTAGAAAAAACCACTTAAAGTTTTCAAACAATAAGTTAAAAAAAAAAAATCAAATAGCAGTAGAATATCGCCCCAGGGATGACAGTGACCTAAGCAATTACATAGATGTACAGATAATGCAATGTCTGGTCAATGTTAACCTTACTTAATTACTTAGATGGGCATTACAGTTTGGGGTGACCCTGGGCCTCAACCAACATCTTACGCCAACAATTTCGATTTCGGGCGAGCATTCTCCAGTTTTGCTTTCTAAGTCGGTTGAGGTCTTCTTCAACTTGATTGTATCACCTAAGACGAGGTCTTCACCTTTTGCGATTTCCCTGCAATGTGCTTTCGAAAACCCGCCGAACTGGAGCGTTTGGGTCCATCTGCTCTACGTGGCCCAACCATCGTGCGATGCGTACTCTTCTGGCTATGCCCATGTCTCGGTACAGCTCATACAGCTCATTGTTGTACCTTCTTCTCCACATATTGTCTTCGCATACGGGACCAAAGGTCATTCGGAGATTTTTACTTTCGAAACGACCAAGGGTTTCCTCATCCGCTTTCGATAAGGTCCGTGCTTCCGCACCGTAAAGCAGTACTGGGATGATTAAGGTCTTATACAGGGTTACATTGGTTATTCTAGAGGAGGTTTGTTTCCCAATTGCCTTCTTAACCAAAAGAAGCAACGGTTGGCAAGAGTTATTCTCCGTTTGATCTCCGCACTGATGTTGTTGTACGTGTCTACAGCGGATCCTAGGTAGACGAAGTCCTGTACTACCTCGAAGTTATGTCTGTCTATTGTGACGATTTGTCCAATTCGTCGATGATCTGTGTCCTTGTTTGATGACAGCATATACTTCGTTTTGCCCTCATTAACCATCAAACCAATTTTTGCCGCTTCTGTTTCAATACTCGCAAAAGCACCTAGGAGATCACGCCCATTACGTCAATCAGTTTCTACAGACTTTTTAAAGATTGTTCCTCTGGTGTTGACGTTTGAGTTTCTTACAATCTTTTCAAGTATGATGTTGAAGAAATCGCATGACAGTTTGTCGCCTTGCCTAAAGCCTTTTTCGACATCAAAGGTATCGGTGAGTTCTTTACCGACCTTGACGGAGCAGCGTGAATTCTCTAAAGTCATCCTGCATAGTCGTACGAGTTTTGCAGGGATGCCGAAACTAGACATAGCTCTGTACAGCTCGTCTCTGTAGATACTGTCATACGCGGCCATGAAATCGATAAAAAAAGGTGAATATCGTGATATCGATTATATTCTCGGGTTTTTTCCAAGATCTGCCGTAATGTGAAAATTTGGTCTATTTTGGACTTCTCTGGTCTAAAATCACATTGATAAGGACCTATCCAGTTGTTGTTGTGGGGTTTCAGACGTTCACATATTACAGCAGACAAGATCTTATAAGCGACGTTAAGGAAGCTTCCTTTATAATTGGCGCAGTTGTGAAGGTCCACCTTCTTTAGGATCGGGCATACGATACTGATGTTCCATTCATCGGGCATGCTTTCTTCCGACCTTATCATGTAGATCAGCTGGTGCTTGCTCCTTTCCAACTGGTCTCCAGCTGCTTTGAAAAGCTCAGAATCAAGCCCATCTGCACCTCCAGTCTTATTTGATGTAAGTTTGCATATGGCAAGTTTAACTTCTTCTATGGCGGGAGGACTGCATTCTTGATCATCGTCCAAACTGAATGGGGCAATCTGCCTGATAGCGGAATCTGTGTCTTCATGGCCTTTAAGCAGTCTGCTGAAGTGATCTCTCCCGATTCTCAGTAGCAACTGTGACTCTACTACTGTGTTTCCCTGAAGGTCTTTACAGGCTTGAGTTCGGCGCTTGCTACCCTGGCAGGATCTTTTTACCTTTTGGTAAAACTCGTTTCTATCATAGGACAGGAAATATGAGAATGTTGGACCAATTTTTCAAAACAAAAGTGACGCAATAAGCCTGCATTTTTTGGTTTAAAGAGAGAGCATGAATGGCCAATGGTTGGGCGTGTACTATTCTGTTTGGTGTCAACTTGGTGGCGCCCATATCTTGCAAAGCCAACGTCAGCTCTCACACTCCTGCAGCAGTTAACTACTCAACAACCCAAAAACTATACAATTACGAAATAACAAACAGCCTCGGATAACAATTAGGATATCAAGTTGACCTCAGACCTCAGGGAATTTTTTATCAGCCAAAATCTCGTTGATGAGTGCATAATGGCCATCCGCGTCAAGGCTTGATTCGCCAACACTAGCCTGATATGTGGATGCCACACCCCACAGAAGAGAATGACGAAAACTCCAAAGACTGTCGGTACCAGCTCTTCGAAGAAACATATGAGCAGTGTCCCAGATATGCCGTAAAACCGTTCTAGACAAAACTAAGGAAGAAGGACGTCTTGGAGAAACAATCTCGTTTCTGTCATAGCACCTCTCAATTTCCTCAAACGGGCGCTTCTCGAGCTGCTTCTTTTTCTGTTGTGGTTCTGATGGCTTCTTGGCATTGCTGCCACTGGTCTTCAATGCTTCATGCTGACGGCATGGGATTCAATGATAATTGAAGGGACACTCGATTGGAAAAGGCATTGGGAATCTCTTGCGATTGTAGCTTTCTGATTGTAGCTTTCACAACGTTAGTTCGTGCGGGTCGTGAACAGGACAGGATTCGTACCTTGCATGCAAAGATCAAGATATCGCCATACTTTTATGAGTTTTCAGATGTGGAAAGCCTGTACTATTGTCAAATACTCTTAGTCCCGCAACAAAATCGATTAGCCTGTCCATTTTCGGCTTCGTTTTGTCATGCAAGCCATGCTTACCTATCGATTCTAGTTCCAAAGCTGTCTTTCTTCCCTAGTTTCGAGGTGAAATCTTCAAGGACGTCAAAGACGATTTTTACGTCATGTCTAGGGCATTTGTTTTGGAGCTCGGAGATTCATTCTTTGGATTTCTCGTCTTGTCTTACTATTCTGTGGAGACGTGAGCGGATATTAGACTAACGTTGAAGAAATTCAGCTTTGAAGCGGATTGTCAATATATACGCTCTCATTAACCGAATTTTGGCTGATAAACCTTATTTCTGGGTCTACCTCTTACGACAAATCTCCACCCAAATAAAAGTTCTTTCTGTTGTCTGTAGTAGTCGCCTTAGTATACATATATCGAGGTTTTTCATCTTCTTTATGCCCAGCTGATTTCATCGCAATTCTTAGATAGCGGTTATGTCTGCTCTGTAACAGTCAAGTATGTCTTCTAATTCTCTGGCTGCACGAAGTTAATTTAAGGATTTTACGTTTCACATGCAGGTCCGGAGATATTTGTCCTTTATTTTGTCCTTTTATTTCGGTTCATCAACAATACTTGAATCCCCACAGAAAACAAAAAATGTGTTTCGACGGGTATCGCCCTTTGCCGGGAACTGGCAAGTCCTTCAATGGCAAGATAGATAGCTTATCCGATAGGTTCTAAAGGCACTCGTTGTTGAGGTTATTCATAAGTCACTGTCACCCAAGTGTTCTTGAAAAATCCAACTGAAAAATATTTGTTCTAGGCTCTCGATCAGAAGTACAATTAAGAGATAGTATGCAATTCATTATGAAATGCATTGATAAAAGCAAAAAAGAACAAATATACAAATGGTTGTGAGAGGTAAGTTGCTTTATCCAACTCCATGTAAAGATAGCATTGGCCAATCTAATTTAAGAATAAGTAAACAATTTCAAGGAGCAGTCAGTATTTTCATATTTATTTTGTATTATTATCTTTTTTGCTGGTATTAGGACGTGTTATGATTTTCTATTGATTGCTGCTATAAAAGCCAGTATTTGGGACGTTAAAAGTTTCAGAGATGGTCGAGCATTCCTCCAAGATGCGAGGAGGTTTATCTATATTGTTTTTACTCAGTGTTTGTGCAATTCTATTGCCAACATCGTTGTGCTGCCAAAATGTGGAACAGCGTTTCAAGTTTCCCAATTCAGAAGTCTACATTCGATTGGTCCGTTCACAAAAGTTACAATATTCAATTATGAAAGGTAATACTCTTGGTCCTCAATCGTGATCCACTGGTTTTTCAAATGAGTGCTTCCCCGAGTGAAACCAATGGAAAGCGACATTAGTCTGCTCGACAAGTTCAGCCATGTTAAAGTTCTCATTTTTCTATTTTCAGGAAGCCAAGTCCTGCAGACCGTAACTTTTGATAACTTCAACACCGCCAACAACTTCATTCAGAACAACAATGGAAGTTTTACACTCTCGTCATCGGACTCCAACATTCTCTTTGAATTGCTTCCAAAGTCAAGTCAAGTGACTCATCTGAGGGTGTCTCGTAACTTTGTAGCCCGTTCACAATCGCCAAAGGATTGTCTGAATTTAGATATCGGACAGACACATTGGTATGGTGGTCCGGAAGATCGTCACCAGTACTGGCCAGTTGAGCGTTTAAGCTTCAGTAACTATCCCTACCTTACCCACGAGGACCACAATGCTGGTATCGCCGAACGTTACTGGCTGAACTCTCGAGGTGTTTTCTTTTACGTAGAAGATCAAACACCCTTATTCATTGACCAGAATTCTCCGGGATACGAGAACAAATTGTGCTTTAGTGCCCAGAGCGCCTTGCCTTACAGTTCGGCTACAAAGAGTACAACATTCCGATATCATATTGCAGTCGCTAAAAATTCCAAAGAAGCTCACATGTATGCTGTGAAAAATATTCTTGGAATACCCACTGGCCATCCGGATGAAAGAATGGTACAACATCCAATTTGGTCAACATGGGCGCCCTACAAAGCCGAGATCAACGATTCGATTGTGAGAGAGTTTGCACAAAAAATCAAAGACAACAACTTTAAGAACAGTCAATTTGAGATCGACGATGATTGGGAGGATTGTTATGGAGCTTTGACATTCAGAAAGAATAAATTTCCAGACATCAAAAACCTCACAGATCATCTGAAGTCTGAAGGATTCCGGGTTACCTTATGGATCCATCCTTTTATCAATAAGAACTGTACTGCTATATATAAGGAAGCTTTGTCCAAAGGTTTCTTGGTTCTCAATCGTCAGGGCAATCCAGATACCCAATGGTGGAACAGTCAACGTGGAGATGCAGCGTACATAGATTTCAGCAAACCGGCAGCAGTCGAGTGGTTTTCCAAGCGCCTGCAACGACTCATAGACGAAGACGGCATCGACAGCTTTAAATTTGATGCGGGTGAGAGTAGTTGGGTACCATCGGATCCTGTCTTACAAGGACCAGAAGATTTCCATCCAAGTACCATAACCAGAGATTACATCAAAGCCGTGGCGAAATTTGGACCATTGGTCGAAGTACGATCTGGACAGGGAACTCAGGATTTGCCAATATTTGTTCGAATGATTGACAAAGATTCCAACTGGGACTGGAGTAACGGCCTAGTGACATTGATAACAACTCTGTTGCAGTTGAACATGAACGGATATCCATTTGTTCTACCGGATATGATTGGAGGCAACGGATATAACAATATCCCGCCGACAAAGGAGCTCTTTATCCGATGGTTACAGGCCAATGTTTTTATGCCTAGTTTACAATTCTCATTTGTTCCATGGGACTTCGATGCCGAGACCATTCAGATCAGTCAAAAGTTCTGTGATTTGCATAGTCAATATACACCACAAATAATGGAAAGGTTCAAATTGGCGACAGAAACTGGAGAACCGGTCAATCCTCCATTGTGGTGGGTGGATCCTGAAGACAAAGTGGCACAAGGAGTTTATGACCGTGAGTATAGAAGCATTCTAATAGTCTCTTTATCAGTAGTATGTTTGTGGGATTTAAATTGTGTGTGTTTTGGACGTAGGAATTTCATCAATCGCCATTGGTATGGACACAGTTAGATGGCAAATCTATTAAAAATTCCTTCTAACTTTGTTTTTACTAGAAAAGTTTCTTTTGATTGACCTCATAACGTTATTGAATTCTTTTTCAGAGTTTCTCTTGGGCGACAGCATTATTGCAGCACCTGTAATAGAACCCAATGCGGTTAAGCGTGATATTTACTTACCCAGAGGCACATGGAAGGATGGCAACGATGGAACAGTTTATCAAGGACCCCATTGGATAATGGACTATCCAGCACCACTTGATGTGTTGCCATACTTCTTGAAACAAAATTAACAAAATGTCAGCTTTATCCATATCAATAATCGTTTTTAATCTAAAAATGTATATAAAGTTTTTAAAAAAAAATTAGGTTTATAAAAAATATAATTCGCGTTAGGTAATAAATCAAAAAAAAAAAATATCACAGACAATTTGTTTCTCTTTTTGTTTTTTCTTTAGAGAAGGATTACGGTTGAGAGTTTGCTTTGGATTCATCACTTTCCGAAGTCAGATCATCTTTGATCATTTTCAATTCACTTTGGTCGGCTATCAGTGCTAGACGCTCTTCAAAAATCAAATTTTTGATGCCCATGACGTCGTGGTCGCTGGAAAACAAAAAAAAGGTTAATTATAGTGTGAAGCAGTTAAGTGGGAGAGTCCTGCAATGATCAAATATACTTTCTATGTTGGAAAACATATTTTTACGTGAATATCGAACCACTGAATATAAAAAATAGTTTAGTATCGTTTTTTCATGCTTTTACTCCATAGTGGCACGTAAAAGATAAAGAAGATAGGTTCGTCGAGTCGTTCATCAACTGTGAGGCGAGCAGACGTGTTGGCGACTATTGCAGTGTTTAATTTAATTCGGAATATTTGACTTAGTATTAGAAGCAGTGTTTTGCATTAAAGGCAGTAGTCTCGTGGTAGAGTAGTTTACTCAGTCGTTCAACAACTGCTATCGTGATCGGAATAGTGTTTGACTAAGTTACAGAATCAGTGAAATTCAATTAGGGCAGTGGCCTTGTGAGTTAAGCAGCAGTGAACCAGTGTGGAAGGTCGTGGGTTCAACTCCCAACCGGGCATTCCAAGATACTAGTGGAAGTCTGAATTCGACTTACGACTTTGAGTCGAACGGTCAAGAGGGCTTTTGTGGTCGCGCTCTACGCACTGCCGGAAGCTTCTCAAACCTCATGCTTTGTAAAAGAGCTCGAAACACTTTTTCGATGTCTGAAACTGAACTCAGATGAAAACAATTTCCTTATAGTCGGTGATTACAATGCTAAACACCAAGATTGAGGAAATCAATTATCCAATCCAAGGGGGCAATGGTCCATCCTCTCCTTAAAAAAGGGAAGGATGGTTCCAATCCAGCAAATCTCCGGTCAATTAGTCTTCTTCCGAGGTATTTGAGGAAGATCTCAATAGAGCACTGTCCACATGGGCTGAGGACAAAAATATTATTCCTGAAAATCAGTTCGGTTTTAAGGCGGGCCATGATACCATACATGCCGCGTCTAAACTAGTATCAGATATTCAATGGAACAAAGCTAAAAAACAGTGTACGGGTGCATGTCTGATATGATACCGTTTGGTTAGACGGTCTTTTCTATAAGTTGATCAGGTATAGCATAAGTAAGGCACTGTTATACATATATTCTTAATGACAAGCTTCTTGGTAGAACGTTTGTTGTTAAAAGTTCCAACAGAACTTCTACCTAAACTTTTAAAATACAGAACGGTCTGCAACAGGGAGCGGTGAATTCGCCTATTTTGTTTAGCATTTTCACCGGCGATCTAATTGGTTCCCTTAGCCATGCTATAGCCTACGCCGAAGACCTCATTACGAACAGAACAGGTCCAAAGATCGAAGTCACCAGAAGTCTCTTGCAAAGTGACTTCGATAGGATTCAGCAATATTGCGATGACTGGAAGTTGAAAATCAACTTTCAGAAATCGGAAACAATTGTGTTTAGAACCCCGTTGGCTCGGGCCTCATGGGCTACGAGTACGAACTGGCGAGAAATGGTGATCGTTGATTTACATGGCCACCCACTGCCAAGCAAAGTTATTGTCAAGTACCTCGGCCTCTGGCTAGATCAGTATCTGTATTTTAACAAACATATAGATGCGGTTCTGGTTAGGGTTAGAGGAGCTTTTGCTCTGAGACGAGACGACTGCTTCACAGCAGTCAACTTGATAGCAGATTGAAGGTGATTTGTTACATGGCCCTCATAAGGCCGATAATTGTCTATGGGTGCCCTGTGTGATTTAATGTTACATCGTCTCAGATGGAAAAGTTTCGGGTGTTTGAAAGAGACAGGCGTACCTGTCTTGGATTGCACAGAACACCAGAGTCGGAGTACAGAAAATATTATCCTGATGTGGGCCTTTACAACGGGGCTCAAATAAACAGAATCGACAACTTCATGATAAAACTGACTCGGGGTCACACTGCCAGAGCGATGTCTTCGAACAATGGAGCTTACTAGCCATAACATAGAATATATGGAGAGAACACGTTTCAGTGGATTTGTCACACCGGAGGCTTTCCTCTATTTTGACATGATAGGTTTGATACAGGATAGGTTGGCGGTTCCGCTAATCTACTACGTCTGCCGTAAGTCCGTAGAACGACGGCTCCTTTACAACCGAGACGTTGCCGTAGTAGGCGAAGAAGTTGAAGAGCTCCTCCGATTCAGTAGGGTGGTCTCAGATCGCGATCGACGGGACGAAACTGAATATCGTAACTAGGTATACTTTTCTCCACAAATAATCGAGCTTGTGCATTGTGCAACACTATTGTTAAATCCTGTATTATGGAACTATCAGTTGTTAACTATATTCAACTGATTCTCTTTGAGATTGTCTTGCTCGTTCTTTCTTCATGAGAAAGTGAATTTTCGTTTTCAAGAAAATTATACAGTGAAAAATTACTTTTATGAATATGAATGCCGTAATATTCATTTAAAAATGCTTGGCGAACAGAAGTATTCGCAAAAATTTTGAGATTGTTGGCTTCAGGACGTGATTTTAAAAGATTGGTTAGAAGCTATTGTTGATACAAAATGTAATAAAGTGCATTGGTGTAGATTCTGGGGTATACGCTTTCGAAATCACTTTGCAGATTTAAAAATGATTTAATATTTTAATATCATTATTTTTTTATCATTTATAATTTAGGGACGTTTTTGATTAAAAATAATTATTTTTTTTAAATAGTTGAAACACTATGGCTTTCTTTTCATCTTCATTTTTAATATTTGAATTAGTTAGCTTAACTCAGAGAGAGCACTAGTGGTCTTTTAGTGGTTTCAAAGTCGACACTAGTGGTCTCTCGAAAATTTTTTTGGCAACACTGCTCGCACGCGAAGACGCGTTGCCTAACTTTCATAGTTTTTCCAGACGATTCGGGATAATACACGTAAAGTACAACTCACTCACTTTCGGGCAAGTGTATGAAAATAAATAATTTTAAATAACTAAATTTTAAGTACTTAAAAATTTATATTTGCGAGGCCAACTCAGGCGCGGGGCCATCGGCGCACGCCAGCGGTCGCCATAGTCGCTTAGCGCCGCCACTGATTTATTATCGTTGTGTTTTCTTCAATTACTTGGAAAAATGCATTACTTTTTCCCATTATATTTATGCAATTGTGGTACCCGTGGTGTGATGGATAGCATGTCCGCTAAAGTCCGCATTTCATTTCATTTTGAAATGAATGAAAATGAAAAACCATGTCCGCCTGTTAATCCAGAGGTTCGAGTTCGAATCCCAACAGAGGCAAAAATGTTTTTTCCACGGGTATCGCCTTTCGCGAGGAATTGGCAAGTCCTCCGTTAGTATTCATTGCCATGAAAAGCGCTTTCTCGATTAGCCGTTCGGAACCGGCAGAAAATTGTAGGTCCCCTCCATTCCAACACAAGGCATGGTTGTGAGAAATGCGCTAGGCCCAGGGACTCCTTGTAGCGCCATTATTTTTTTTTTTATTTATTTATGCAATTGTAATTGAAAAAATTTCAATTACCCATTACATGTAATTGTAATTGACCCAGTAACTCACTACAAAAAGTAATCACTTTTTCTCAACTCTGTATTTCACACACCTACTGTGAATCTTGTGATTTAATGGGACCGTGTTTTTATTATGAAAAGCTCGGTACTAATGAATCTGCAGTATTATTTGATTTAAGTTTGCAAATAAAAGGCTCGTTCGTTGAACTTTACCCAGGGGTTAACCCAGGTTTTCTTGACAACCTTATGAGTTGTCAAAAAACCCTGTGTTTTCTAGTCTTTAAAAAAACACTAAACCACAAAATCACCACACAGACCTGTCATTTGAACAAAAATACATGCCATTTGACAGCCCTGTACATTACCTAAACTCGCTACCGCAAGAACCTAGGGCGAGTTGATGGAAAACCCAGGGCAAACCTAGGGCTCAAAAAACACTCAATTTCACATTCAGGGCGAATTTAAGTTTCTCGAAAAACGCTTTGTGGTGACCCCAGGGCTTCAACGAACAAACCTAACAAGTCGGAAAGACGGCATTCTTGATCATCGTCTAGGTTGAATGAAGCATTCTGTCTGAAAGCAAAATTTGTATCTTCATCACCGCTAATTACCTCCGGTTGCGAGGAGACCAGTACCTAGTGGCTACTGCGAGGAGGTATGGTAAGCAGAATAATTGAAGTGTACTAATAAGATTTTATGTACCTATCGGTTGCAACATATGTGCGCTGCCAAATTGACCCCAATGACCATTGAATGGTTTGGAAAGAACCATTTTTGACATCATCCACCAAAAGTTTATTGAATAACCCAAGAACATTGAGATTTTTTAAATTTTATCGATTAAGTTACATAAGAAAAAGGACTTTTATCCCGATGATTTAATCCTTTGCTTCCTAGTGGTTTTGCAGGGTGACACACAGTAAATTTTTTTTTCTATATTTCCAGTGGTTTCTTAATAAAATTTTTTCAAACTTTTTTGCAAAAATTACAAAAAAAAATACACTTCCGGGAACATAGGATGGTTTTTTTCTTAAAGAATGTTGTTTTTCAAGTTGATGTACAACAAGTTACATGCAGACGGCATATAAAAAGCCGCACATATGTGCGGTTCTGACGGCACATAAAAAGTAATAAATTCAACGCAAATGCTATGCGTAAATAAGTATACGCAAACTCGCATACAAGGGTGTTCAGACGATGTGCAGATTCTGTCCCAAAAGCCGCACACTAGTTTGCGTTGATTTGCTCGCACATCAAGTGTACGCAAATGAGTACGCAAATTTTGCGGTCGATGTGCAACGTGTTCACACGATATGCAGAAAAATCCGCACATCAACCATTTGCATTCATTTGCAAGTTTGCGCTAATTTCAATGAAGGCACTCGGTTTTTTTTATTGTTTATGTTAAAAGAAAAACAAGCATTTCAGAAAAACTGATATGGTCCATTGACGAAACAGATGAAGTGGATCTTTATACATCGTTAGCCTTCAAAAACATAATTTGATTAAAAAACTGCCAATGCACGGAGGATGGTTCTGTGCTCTGCACTGACTGTTTGGTGCGAAGTTTTGCCAAATTTGCCTTTAACGTTACCCCTAAACAGTCCTACTTGCACTTGGCTTCCTTAACAGTAACGTCTAAGCCAATTTCGTCAACCACCTCACGCTAAAAATCAAGCTTTCCGAGCTTGTACTCCGCCGAACCTGCATCCCAAAGCCTAGGATGCTTCTCCACCGCAGTAATTAAGGCTTTAATTTCATTGGGCGTCCAATCGTGCTTCACTATCCGAATACCGGATTCTGATTTCCTTGTGCGGCGTAACTTATTTCGCTGTTACCTGTGGGCCCTCGAAATCTGTTTCGTATTCGCTCATTTGATATTTTATTTCTTTCTCCAATTTAATATTGATCACAACTACACTTCATAATCACTACTGATTTGCGTAAAATATGCACATTTGCGTTGTCCTATTTTCGTGTCTACGCACATGATTGAGACGATCGCACATGCTCGCACATGCACGCAAATTGTCTCAAGCGAGGGTGTTCAGACGAGATGCAAAAAAGCAGCACATTTATGTGCGGTTTCGCCGTCGCACATCGTTCCGCAAACCATTTTCGTGCGTATGCGGACTGTCCCAAAAGTGTGTTCAGACGATATGCGTCAATACTCGCAAATTATAACGTAAAAATGACGTCAGAACGGCAAATGTGCGGTTTTATGTGCCGTCTGCACTTAGCTTAAGAGGTAGTATGCAATTCATTATTAGGTGCATTGATAAAAGCAAAAAGAACAAATATCCAACTCCATGTGAAGATAGCATTGGCCAATCTAAATTGAGAATAAGTAAACAATTTCAAGGAGTAGTCGGTGTTTTCTTATTTATTTTGTATTATTATCTTTTTTGTTGGTTTTAGGACGTGTTATGATTTTCTATTGATTGCTGCTATAAAAGCCAGTATTTGGGACGTTAAAAGTTTCAGAGTTGGTCGAGCATTCCTCCAAGATGCGAGGAGGTTTATCTATATTGTTCTTACTCAGTGTTTGTGCAATTTTGTTGCCAACATCGTTGTTCTGCCAAAATGTGGAACAGCGTTTCAAGTTTCGCAATTCAGAAGTCTACATTCGATTGGCCCGTTCACAAAAGTTACAATATTCAATTATGAAAGGTAATACTCTTGGTCCTCAATCGTGATCCACTGGTTTTTCAAATGAGTGCTTCCCCGAGTGAAACCAATGGAAAGCGACATTAGTCTGCTCGACAAGTTCAGCCATGTTAAAGTTCTCATTTTTCTATTTTCAGGAAGCCAAGTCCTGCAGACCGTAACTTTTGATAACTTCAACACCGCCAACAACTTCATTCAGAACAACAATGGAAGTTTTACACTCTCGTCATCGGACTCCAACATTCTCTTTGAATTGCTTCCAAAGTCAAGTCAAGTGACTCATCTGAGGGTGTCTCGTAACTTTGTAGCCCGTTCACAATCGCCAAAGGATTGTCTGGATTTAGATATCGGCAAGACACATTGGTATGGTGGTCCGGAAGATTTTCAGCAGTACTGGCCAGTTGAGCGCTTAAGCTTTAGTAACTATTCCTACGTTACAAACTATAATCGCTATGCTGGTATTGCCGAACGTTACTGGCTGAACTCTCGAGGTGTTTTCTTTTACGTAGAAGATCAAACACCCTTATTCATTGACCAGAATTCTCCTGGATACGAGAACAAATTGTGCTTCAGCGCCCAGAGCGCCTTGCCTTATAGCTCAGCTACAAAGAGTGCAACATTCCGATATCACATTGCAGTCGCTAAAAATTCCAAAGAAGCTCACATGTATGCTGTGAAAAATATTCTCGGAATACCCACTGGCCATCCGGATGAAAGAATGGTACAACATCCAATTTGGTCAACATGGGAGATGGACAAACACGAGACAAACGATTCGATTGTGAGAGAGATTGCTCAAAAGATCAAAGACAACAACTTTAAGAAAAGTCAATTTGAAATCAACGATGATTGGGAGGATTGCTATGGAGCTTTGACATTCAGAAAGAATAAATTTCCAGACATCAAAAAGCTCACAGATCATCTGAAGTCTGAAGGATTCCTCGTAACCTTGTGGATCCATCCATTTATCAATCAGGACTGTGATGCTACATACTCGGAAGCTTTGTCTAAAGGCTTCTTGGTTCTGAATCGTCAGGGAAACCCAGATACTGACTGGTGGAACAGCGTTCCTCAAGATGCAGTGCACATAGATTTCAGCAAACCGGCAGCAGTCAAGTGGTTTTCCAAGCGTTTGCATAGACTCATAGAAGAAGACGGCATCGACAGCTTTGAATTTGCTGCGGGTGAGAGTAATTGGGTACCATCTGATCCTGTTTTACAAGGACCAGAAGATTTCCATCCAAGTACGATAACCAGAGATTACATCAAAGCTGTTGCGAAATTTGGACCATCGGATGAACGGATATCCATTTGTTCGACCGGATACGATTGGTGGCATAGGATATGACAGTATTCGGCCAACAAAGGAGGTCTTTATCCGATGGTTACAGGCCAATGTTTTTATGCCTAGTTTACAATTCTCATTTTATCCATGGGAATTCGATGCCGAGACCATTCAGATCAGTCAAAAGTTCTGTGATTTGCATAGTCAATATACACCACAAATAATGGAACGGTTCAAGTTGGCCACAGAAACTGGAGAACCCGTCAATCCTCCATTGTGGTGGGTGGATCCTGAAGACAAAGTGGCACAAGGAATTTATGACCGTGAGTATAGAATAAATCTAATAATGTTATTGTTAGCAGAAAGTGTTGTGGGACTTAAATTGTGTGCGTTGTGGATTTTGTTAACTTTGTTTTTTCGTTGGCTTCATAACGTTATTGAATTCTTTTCAGAGTTTCTTTTGGGCGATAGCATTATTGCAGCACCTGTAATAAAACCGAATGCTGTTAAGCGTGATATTTACTTACCCAGAGGCACATGGAAGGATGGCAACAATGGAAAAGTTCATCAAGGACCCCATTGGATAATGGAGTATCCAGCACCACTTGATGTGTTGCCATACTTCGTGAAACAAAATTAACAAAATATCAGCTTTATCCATATCAATAATCGTTTTTAATCTAAAAATGTATATAAGGTTTAGAAAAAAAAAACTTAGGTCTTTAAAAAATATAATTCGCGTTAGGTAAAAAAAAAATATCACAGATAATTTATTTCTCTCTTTTTTTTTTCTTTACGGTTGAGAGTTTGCTTTGGATTCATCACTTTCCGAAGTCAGATCATCTTTGATCATTTTCAATTCACTTTGATCGGCTATCAATGCTAGACGCTCTTCAAAAATCAAATTTTTGATGCCTATGACGTCGTGGTCGCTAGAAAACAAAAAAGGGTTAATTTTAGTGTGGAGCAGTTAAGTGGGAGAGTCCTGCAATGATCAAATATACTTTCTATGTTGGAAAACATCTTTCCAAGTATATAAATATCGATATCGAACCACTGAATACAAAAAATAGTTTTGTATCGTTTTTTCATGCTTTTACTCCATAGCGGTACGTAAAAGATAAAGAAGAGTCCTGTGGTCGCCCTGTGGTCGCAACAAAGCGTTTTTTGAAAAGCCTAAACTCGCCTTGAATGGCAAACTCAGTGTTTTTTGGGCTCTGTGGTTGGCCAACCATGGGCCCTCAACTCGTCCTAGGTTTTTGCTGGGGAGAGTTTAGGTAATAAGAATAGGGCTGTCAAATGGCATGTATTTATGTCAAGGATGTGTGTTAATTTGGAGTTTTGGTGTTTTTTGGAGACTCTAAGACCGACGTTTTTTTCGACAACTCAGGGTTGTCAAGGAAACCTGGGTCAACCCTGGGTAAAGTTCAACGAACGAACCAATTATTTATGTAGTTTGTCAGCAGTCCTTGAAAATTTATATTGGACAGCTGAGTATACCCAAATTAGGTGTCTTTGGATCGCTTTCTCCTTAACTGAGCTTTCGGTATTAACTGGTACAATAAATAATTTTCTAAGTTATTGTAAAGCTACTTTCAACTCGAAAAAATTACAATTAAAAATTACGGCGGCGTACCCCACAGGCGGATCACTAGTGTGAAGCGGAAAAGTGGGAGAGTTGTGATCGCTTCAAGATCACTACTCGTAACGCCGGAAATGAAAAGAAGAAGAAGAAGAAGAAGAACTCGAAAAAATTACCACTTGATGGTTAGAAGACCTACTCTGGCCATCTTAATTACTTATTAAATTAGGTAGACAGTCAACACGGGCCTCTAGAAAAGTCCTTTGCCTAAAATTTCGATAGCGAAAGTGCTCTCTCTAATTCTAGACTCCAAGTCGATTGAGGCCGCTTCCATTTGATTGCGCTACCTAATAAGACCCCCTCCGGAAATCCGTTTAGCCAGAGCGTTGATGCCCATCCGCTCTACATGTCCTAGCCATTGTAGTCTCACTAGTCACGATGTGTATTCTTCTAGTTATGCTCATGTTGCGGTAAAGTTCTCTCATCAGACCATTCCCGTTTGGTTCCTTAATAGCAATGTTAGTTCCTATTTCGGTAGTAACAACAGAATTGCCAAGTATATAGTTCCATAACGGTCAATGTTTGACGAAATTTCGAGTAACGAATTTGCATTTCTTGACAAGGACATGGACATTCTTTTGGTAGACCGGTGATCTCTAGTCGTATAAGCCCCGGAACCTGCATGTACACTGGTGGGAACGTTTGTAGGTATGATAAGTGTCGCTGGCTTACTTTGAGATTGATTGTCTAGACACGATATTTCTCCTTTAGTTTTTTTTTATAACTAACGCGCACTTCGTTGTTTAAATGGTAGACACGTGCACCCAAGAGGACCCTAGCGTTCATAGGTTTTTTTTAAAACCCACCTCTGTCTATCAACTCCTACTCTCACCTCCACGTGGTGAACAACGGGTGCCTAGTACCTCAACTGGAGATTGGGTCTCAACCCTAGTGGAAGGTTGTTGGTGGCAGCAAACGAGAGAGGGGGGAGGAGAGGTGTTCCCACTAAGGCACCTCTTCTTTCATCCGGACGGCAGCGGAGGAATTCCCTAGATGGAATCAACGGTGGCGTCTACAGTTCCAGTCAGGTTGAACTACTTAGTGAACACCTTATAGGGCTACTACAGCATATTTGGAGCTCAGGCTTATAAGGAGCGGTTTATCCGGCTTCCCATCCTTGGAGCTATACAAGGATCTGGTCCTCCAGGTTGGGGGTCGTGCTGTCGGGGTGACTTTCCGGCCACGTAAAGCAAGTCTTAGTTGCGAAGCACCAACAAGCCTCGGATACGGACGGATTTACTGATGACGAACCTAGCAAACGAAAAACGGACAACGAGCTTCGGATCTGTACGTGGAATGTTAGGTCCCTTAATAGAACACGTGCAGCCGAACAATTAGCGGAAGCCCTAAACTGCTACAAAGCAGATATTACCGCTATCCAAGAAATGCGATGGGATGGGCCAGGTAGACGCAGACTAAAAGACTGCGATATCTACTACGGCGATTGCTACCGGGAACAGAAGCAGCGACTGTTTGGATGTGGATTCGTTGTTGGAACCAGACTCAGGCAAAAAGTCTTGAGTTTCAACTATGTGAACGAGCGCATAGCAACAATCCGCATCAAGGCTAAATTCGTCAACATAAGCCTCATTTGCGCACACGCCCCCACAGAGGAAAAGGATGAAGACACCAAAGACGTATTCTACGAGCTCCTGGACAAAACATATGAGCAGTGCCCTGGCTATGACATTAAGATCGTTCTAGGAGATTTTAATGCCAAGCTAGGAAGAGAGGATATCTTTGGTGGAATAATCGGAAGATACAGCCTGCACGACAACACCTCCGATAACGGATTCAGGCTGATCGATTTCGCTGCGGGGCGAGATGTTCTGGTAGCTAGTACGCGGTTCCAGCACCTCAATATCCACAAAGGGACATGGAAATCTCCTGATCAATCAACCGTTAACCAGATTGACCACATTGCGATCGACGCACGGCACTTCTCCAGTATAGAGGATGTCCGAACATTCCGAGGGGCCAACATTGACTCGGACCACTACCTTGTTGTAGCCAAGGTACGACTGCGGATATCCCGATCCAAGCCAACACAAGGAAATACTGTGAGACAATTCGACGTTGGGTTGTTTAAATGGTAGACACGTGCACCCAAGAGGACCCTAGCGTTCATAGGTTTTTTTAAAACCCACCTCTGTCTATCAACTCCTACTCTCACCTCCACGTGGTGAACAACGGGTGCCTAGTACCTCAACTGGAGATTGGGTCTCAACCCTAGTGGAAGGTTGTTGGTGGCAGCAAACGAGAGAGGGGGGGAGAGGTGTTCCCACTAAGGCACCTCTTCTTTCATCCGGACGGCAGCGGAGGAATTCCCTAGATGGAATCAACGGTGGCGTCTACAGTTCCAGTCAGGCTGAACTACTTGGTGAACACCTTATAGGGCTACTACAGCATATTTGGAGCTCAGGCTTATAAGGAGCGGTTTATCCGGCTTCCCATCCTTGGAGCTATACAAGGATCTGGTCCTCCAGGTTGGGGGTCGTGCCGTCGGGGTGACTTCCCGGCCACGTAAAGCAAGTCATAGTTGCGAAGCACCAACAAGCCTCGGATACGGACGGATTTACTGATGACGAACCTAGCAAACGAAAAACGGACAACGAGCTTCGGATCTGTACGTGGAATGTTAGGTCCCTTAATAGAACACGTGCAGCCGAACAATTAGCGGAAGCCCTAAACTGCTACAAAGCAGATATTACCGCTATCCAAGAAATGCGATGGGATGGGCCAGGTAGACGCAGACTAAAAGACTGCGATATCTACTACGGCGATTGCTACCGGGAACAGAAGCAGCGACTGTTTGGATGTGGATTCGTTGTTGGAACCAGACTCAGGCAAAAAGTCTTGAGTTTCAACTATGTGAACGAGCGCATAGCAACAATCCGCATCAAGGCTAAATTCGTCAACATAAGCCTCATTTGCGCACACGCCCCCACAGAGGAAAAGGATGAAGACACCAAAGACGTATTCTACGAGCTCCTGGACAAAACATATGAGCAGTGCCCTGGCTATGACATTAAGATCGTTCTAGGAGATTTTAATGCCAAGCTAGGAAGAGAGGATATCTTTGGTGGAATAATCGGAAGATACAGCCTGCACGACAACACCTCCGATAACGGATTCAGGCTGATCGATTTCGCTGCGGGGCGAGATGTTCTGGTAGCTAGTACGCGGTTCCAGCACCTCAATATCCACAAAGGGACATGGAAATCTCCTGATCAATCAACCGTCAACCAGATTGACCACATTGCGATCGACGTACGGCACTTCTCCAGTATAGAGGATGTCCGAACATTCCGAGGGGCCAACATTGACTCAGACCACTACCTTGTTGTAGCCAAGGTACGACTGCGGATATCCCGATCCAAGCCAACACAAGGAAATACTGTGAGACAATTCGACGTTGGACGACTACAATCGCAAGAGATCGCCAAGTCTTTTTCCGATCGAGTCTCTTACAACCTCTCAAGGAGTCTTATGCCGCCAGCATCAAGTATAGAGAACCAGTGGCAGCACTGCCAATCAGCCATCAGAGATGCCGCCTCTGAAGTGCTGGGTTTCACACGGCCACCACAACGAAACCCCTGGTTTGACGACGAATGCCGGCAAGCACATGCAGCTAAACAGGAAGCATACAAAGCGGCGCTGCACAAAAAGACTAGAACTGCTTATGAGCTCTACAAGCAGAAGATTAGAGACGAACACCGGCTTCTCAGACGGAAAAAGAGAGAGCATGAGAAGCGCGCGATCGAGGAGATAGAAGGGTGCCACAGCAGGAATGAGGTTCGGAAGTTTTACCAGAAGGTAAAAACAACAGCCTCGGGCTACAAGCCCCGAGCCGAAGCCTGCAAAGACGACCAAGGGAACATCGTGGTGGAACCGCAGTCTATGCTGAGGATATGGAAAGACCACTTTTCCAAGCTCTATAACGGCGATGATGGACCCAATTCCGCTGTTAGAGAGATAGAACCATTCGAGTTAGGCGATGTAGACCAAGAATTCCGCCAACCCGACCTGAACGAAGTGAAGACAGCAGTGTCCAAGCTAAAGTCCAACAAAGCTGCTGGAGCTGATGGCCTCACTGCCGAATTGTTTAAATCGGCCGGCGATGACCTGGTCAGGAGTATGCACCAGCTCATTTGCAAAATATGGTCGGAAGAAAGCATGCCCGATGAATGGAACCTCAGCATCGTTTCCCCGGTCCTCAAGAAAGGAGACCCTCTGAACTGCGCCAACTACAGAGGTATCAGTCTTCTTAACATCGCGTACAAGATCCTCTCTGCCGTATTGTGTGAGCGTCTGAAGCCATTCGTCAACAACCTGATAGGTCCTTATCAGTGCGGCTTTAGACCAGGAAAGTCCACCATAGACCAAATCTTCACACTACGGCAGATCTTGGAAAAAACCCAGGAGCTTCAAATCGATACCCACCACCTTTTTATCGATTTTAAGGCCGCATATGACAGCATCTATAGAGAGGAGTTATATAGAGCCATGTCTAGTTTTGGCATCCCTACCAAACTTGTCCGATTGTGTAGGATGACGATGGAGAACGCACGCTGCTCCATCAGGGTCGGAAAAGATCTCACCGATACATTCGATGTCAAAAAAGGTTTTAGGCAAGGCGATGCACTGTCATGCGACTTCTTCAACATCGTTCTTGAAAGAATAGTGCAAAACTCCTACGTCAACACAAGAGGCACAATCTTTCAAAGGTCCGTTCAATTGCTCGGATATGCCGACGATATTGACATAATTGGAAGAACGCAGCGTGATGTCAATGGCGCGTTTATGAGCATTGAGACGGAAGCGAAGAAGATGGGTTTAGTGGTAAATGAGGGCAAGACCAAGTATATGCTGTCATCAAGAAAGGACACCCAACACCGACGTCTTGGACAGAACGTCACGATTGACAGCTATAACTTTGAGGTAGTTAAGGACTTTGTCTACCTAGGCGCCGCTATTAATTCAGACAACGACACCAGCGCTGAAATCAAACGAAGAATAACTCTTGCCAATCGCTGTTTCTTCGGACTAAGAAGGCAATTGAGTAGTAAAGTCCTATCTCGAGCAACTAAAGTGTCCCTGTATAAGACACTTATCATCCCGGTTCTTATATATGGCGCAGAGGCATGGACCTTGTCAAAGGCAGACGAGAACGCTTTAGGATGCTTCGAGAGAAAAATTCTTCGGGTGATATTTGGTCCCGTCTGCATAGATGGAGAATGGAGAAGAAGATTCAACGACGAATTGTACGGGCTGTACAGCGACACTGACCTTGTCAAACGAGTCAAGGTCCAGCGGCTTAGATGGCTGGGTCATGTAGAGCGAATGGACACCAACGCTCCGGCCCGGAAAGTCTTCGATTCCAACCCCGAGGGACGGCGCAGTAGAGGAAGACCGCGACTCAGATGGCGCACGCAAGTAGGAGAGGACCTCAACCAACTTGGCGTGCAAAACTGGAGACAGCTAGCTAGGGACCGAGTTGGCTGGAGAAGCATGTTGGTTGAGGCCCTAGTCCGACCCGGACTGTAGCGCCACCTTAAGTAAGTAAGTAAGTAACGCGCACTTCAAGGGTTTATGAACACCTTTATAATGTTTTAAAACACAGTCGAGCATTTAGGAAAATAGATGATTTAATAGAAGACACCGATGCACATTGCTTTTGAACTTTTGTGAATCGTAATGCAGGGGAAATACAGAGCCAGGTAAAAAATTCCACATTCGGGTGGTGCGACTAAAATCAGAATCTCTGTACTTAACTGTACGTCCGAAGTTGGGCTCAAGGTAAAACTGATGGGCATTCCTAGCGAGGCGAGTGTAGCGGCTAATTTGTTTCAAGGGAGGAATGCAGCTGGCTATTTCACTAGAGTACTGTTTGTGAAAAAAGCGATAAAAGAGAGAGAGACAGGTAACGTTTCGACGATGTTCAAGAGAATCAATTGATTCTACAATTGAACTATCACCTATCAATTTTAACGCTCTATTTTGTACCCTATCAAGTAGGCGCAAAGATGTTTGAGAAGCACCTGACCAGATATGAGAGTTATTCTCCAGTTTTGGGCGGATGAAGGCTTTATAAATTGTAGCCAGATCAGAAGAGGTGAAGAACTTCCTACATCGTCTCAAGAAGTCTAAGCATTTAGCAGCGTTTTTGGCGACTTCAAATATGTGGTCATTCCAACGAAGATCATCGTTTACACAAATACCAAGTACTGACAGCTTTCCGGTTTCTTGGATGCAGGTACCATTCATGGATAATGGCAATGGGGTAATGTTAAGCTTCAACGACAAGAGACAGCTTTGAGTTTTCGAAGCATTGAATTCTACTCGGTTCTTAAGACCCCATGTAAGGTCAGAATTCAATGAGCTTATCATACGCAACCGTTCCAGTTCCACATCCGAAGAGCAGGGACGTGAATTTGGAATCGTATATGAAAAGCTGAAGGTTGAGTCGCCAGCAAAACAGTTAAGCGGATTAGAAGTTTCAGACAAGAGATTATTTATGAAAATGGGGAAGAGAGTCGGAGACACAACGGAGCTCTGAGGCACACCAGCATTCATAAGGTGAGTATCCGACTTGAAACCATCCAATACAATTTGTATTGAACTGTCGGAAAGGTAGTTTCTAATCCAACGATTTTCGATAAGAGACTTTTTTTTTTATAAAAAAATGCTAACCTGGAGAACTCAGACTTAATTAGCGGTCCATTGTACTACCAGAGTAGCAGCCTTCTCTTTTTTCTGTGTTGCAGTAGTGGAAATAAGGTGTTAGTTATTTCACACATAACCTCAAGGGCGGCGAAACTAGGAGGCTGAAAGAAAAGTAGATGCCCAGAGCGGGATTTGAACCCACGCATCCGGCCTACCTACTGAACAATCTACCACTGCACCACGGCCGCCCTCGATAAGAGCCTGATGTCAAACTCTATCAAATGCTTTGGAAACATCAAGCGGAATAATCTTACTTTCTCCAAAACAATGTAAAGATTGGTTCCACTTTTCGGTGAGATAAGCCATCAAATCACCAGTGGACCGTTTGCTACGAAAGCCGTACTGACGGTCATTAAGAAGCTTTCGGTTTTCAAGATATTTCATAAGTTGACAGTTTATCAACGTTTCCACGGCCTTGGAAAGAAGGAACGTTTGTGCAATTGAAAGGGGAGGAAGATTCGCCTTTTTTAGGGACCGGCTGGACAAAAGCAGTTTTCCATCTGCTCGGAAAAATCCCAGCAGAATGGAAAAGTTGGAAAAGTTTACGCAATGGTTTTGCCAGCGTAGAAGAACACCTCTTCAGAATAACTGCGGGGATACCATCTGGACCAACGAAACATTTAAAAATAGATATTGATGATAAACATAAGGCAAGTGATGTAAATTGTCCAGTTTTCCAAAGGAAACTAAAAATAGCTGAAGAGCGGACAGATTTTATTAGCAATTAGACGATGTAAGATGTATTTATTTTAATATACAAGGACTTATAAATAATTTTGAAGAACTAGAAGCTGTGGTGCAAAGTGAAAATCCTGATGTTTTAGTGTTAACAGAAACACATATTACTGATCCCAGTGGCTTAAATTGTGCAATATTAGATGGATTCTATCAGCCTTTCAGCTGTGAAAGTGAGTCAAATCATACAGGTGGTGTTGTTGCCTATGTTAAAAAAAATTTTAAATGTAGTGTTTTGAAAAAATATCAAGTCAGTATGCAGTACTGGATATTGATGGTGAAAGTGCAATATGAAAATTGTCCAGCAATACATATATGTGGCCTATACAGATCTCCCAGCCATACTTCTTCTAAAAGTGAATTTTGCAATGAACTTGAAAACTGCATAGACTATCTTTCACAATATGGCAATCTTATAATAGTAGGTGACTTTAACATAGATTGGTTCGATGTAACAGACACGTACAAGAGGCGTATTTCAAATATTTTAAATGATAGCGGTCTACATATGATTGTTAATGAGCCCACAAGAATAACAAGATCTTCAAAAACATTAATTGATTACGTAATAACAAACTGTACTGATATAATTAGTGCAAGGGTGAATAAAAATATTAAGATACGTGACCATGAATCATTAGATATTTTTATAAAAAACCAACGTAAGGTGCTAAGTAAAATAAAATACTGTTCGTATAACCAACATTTTTTTGTGTCGTCGCTTTTGGAAAATCCGTTTTTCGCGAATTTTAACGTGGAATAACCAATTAGTCTTAACGTTCTTTGTGATCAATTTGTGTACAACATGAAATACATCGTTGATTCTATGGTAATTGAAAAACATGTTCCCTATAATAACGCAAGGTGGTTTAATTATGATCTTGCTGTGGAGAAGCAAAGAAAAGTAAATCTTCATAGACAAGCAGTACTTACAAATGACAAAAATATATGGTATGCATATCAACAGTGTAGAAACCAGTATAAAAGGAGGATTAAAGCAGCAAAATCAGTATTTATTAAAAATCAAATAGACAATGCTCACAATCAGAAGGATATATGGGCAAAACTTAAGAAGTACGTTCTTAAAAAAAGTGACGAAGCAATAACTGAAGTGGCAATAGAAAATGGATCTGTGATAAATAATAGTACAAAAATGTGTGATAAATTTAACAACTGTTATGTGGACTCAATTAATGAGATGACCCAATCTGTGATATTTTATGATTATACAAATTTACTTGGGGAGTGCAATATAGGTTTTAAGTTCAATCTAGTCAATATAAATAGTATACGAAGTGCAATAGATTTGCTTAGCAAAAAAAGTGACTTTAATTTTATGAGCACCAAAATGTTTATAGACTCCCTGTGTGTTGTTGGCCCAGTGTTAGAGAAAATTATAAATGTGTCCTTAAATATCGGTGTCTTTCCACAATCCTGGAAAGAAGCACTTGTAATACCAATTAAAAAGATACCAAACCCCAAAACTTTCAGTGAATATCGCCCAATAAATATGATGCCCCTGTATGAAAAAATATTAGAGAAATGTGTAGTGATACAACTCCAAAATCATTTAGAAAGTAATGGACTGCTCGATAACTTTCAATCAGGATTTCGTGCAAATCACTCATGTGAAACTAATTTGAACTTTGTGTTAAGCGATTGGAGGAAAAAAAAGACAGTAAAAATGTGGTGATTGCTGTTTTTCTGGACCTGAAACGTGCTTTCGAAACAGTGAATCACGAAATATTATTAAAAAAGTTAAAACATTATGGCATAAAGGGTGTGGAAATGAAGTGGTTTAAGTCCTTTATATCGGGAAGAACCCAACGAAATTCGGTAAATGGGAAAGTTTCATCGCCAGTAGGGGTGCATGTGGGAGTACCACAAGGTACAATACTGGGAGTGTGGCTGTTCCTGATCTTCATTAATGATATGAGCAAGGTGATTCAGCATTCTAAATTAGTGCTGTTTGCGAATGACAGCTTGCTGTACATCTCTGGAAAAAATGTGGAAGACTGTATACAAGGTATAAACCAAGACCTTGAGAGAGTAAGCACTTGGTTAAAAATGAATAAGCTTATTATCAATGTTGCTAAAACCAAATGTATAATGTTTAAATGTAGTCCAGTAAGTTCGCCTATTAATTTTGATATATATATAAACAGTGGAAAAGTTGAAAGTGTTAAACAAATAAAATATCTTGGGATAATTCTAGACGAACAGCTTAACTTCAATGAACATGTTAGTTATTTATGTAAAAAAATATCAAAGAAAGTCGGTGTGCTCAGAAAAATAAGAAAAAATATATCGAAAAATACAGCTGTAAATTTATGTAATGTGTTGATTAAACCTCATTTTGATTATTGTGCTAGCCTTTTGTATATATGTCCTCAAAGCTATAAAGATAGACTACAATTGCAACAAAATAAGATTATGCGATGTGTTTTAAAATGTAATAGATACACACCAATAAGGCAGATGTTAAATTCGCTGAAATGGTTAAATGTAAATCAAAGACTGTTTATGTTATCTATGATATTTGTGCTTAAAATGAAAAATAATATGTATACAGAATATTTATGTGAAAATGTACGTACAAATGTTGGTTTGGAATACAACCTGAGAAACAATAATGACCTTAGAATTGAAAGATCAAGAACTGTGAGGGGTCAAAGAACAATATATTATATGGGATTCCATGGTTTTAACAATTTACCAAATGAAATTAAAAATGCAAACAACTAAATAGAGTTTAAAAGAAAACTCATTCAGTACATTCAAGAAAATGTGGTATAATAATAAAAATGTATAAGTATAACAAGAATTCTCAGCTAAACAACTAAACCGTATGTAAGATTTTAAATTTTGTAAATTTTATGAATTTATATAAAACTGTAAACTAAACAGCTTATTTTTCAAAGCCAAATAAAGATCAATCAAAACCAACAAATTTGTGTATATTGAGATCTTTGAGGACTCTCGCAACCGAGCGAGTTCGAAAAAATATCTCCTTCATAGCAGAATTTACTGTCTCAAGCTCAGGTGGAGCCAATATGCTATGAGGAAGTGTCGAGTTAGCAGCAAATTGAGCTGCCACCAAATTGGCTTTGTCGATGGAGCTGACATACGGAGAGTCATTGAAAACGAGCGTTGGGACCGATGACGTGGTCGAGTACTTAATGTTCTTCACAAAAGACCAAGAGTTTTTGCTTCCCTTGGGACACAACAGTATTTTTTGCCTTACTTTTTGGTCATGCAAAAACTTGGCCTTTTGTATTTGAGCATTAAAGATATTTCTGGCGCGTTTGAACAAATTTCGGTTTTCTGCAGTAGGGTTGTCTTTAAATTTTCGAAAACTACTTTCTCTATCCCTCTCTTTGCAGCTTGAATCAAACCACGAATTCTCTTTGGGGGTGATACTTTTGGTTCTGTGAGGAACAAAATTTCTCATGCCGTTGAGAATTACGTTAGATATCATATCAGCTGATGCATCAACGTTTCCGTCGAGACAGTACAATGACCAATTAAAATTTCGAAAGAAATTATTCAGGCCGTCCCAATTGGCTTTCTCGTATTGCCACACAGTTCTTTTAGGGACTTTCCTTTTTTTTGCGGTGACGGAAAACGAAAAATCTATTGATATGACACAATGGTCCGATTTGCCGAAAGGAGATGATACTACATGCCTGTATTTTTCGAGATGAGAAGTGAGAAATAGGTCAAGAGTGTTGGCCGCTTGGTCTTCAATATCTGGAACCCGAGTCGGCTCATCAACAAGTTGAGTTATTACGTTAAACTCAGCGAAGATCTCAACATATTTTCCTTCGGTTGTTGTCTGGCCAGAATGTCGAAGCTAAACAGAATTGTGTACATTGAAATCGCCCCCAAATGTGATTTGAGTGTGAGGATATTGGGTTGCCTCTTAACATAGGGAGGCGCTACAGTTATATTCTAATTCGTCACTACACAGTTAATAGAACGATTGGGAGCATCGTTCCTTTATGATTTCCGATAGCCTCCGATTTCAACCAATACATCAGTATACAGAGCTTGGTTTTCACGCAGCTGTATCTGCTCATTGACCACCATTCCCAGAGACAGAGACGTTCAATAACAATCGAGATGGGAAAAAGAGAAAGGCAGACCAAAACACTCCTGGTACAGATAAATGCAATGGAATCTGGGGAAGTTTTCCGATGCATTCTGAGGTCTACACGGCGGCGCACCAAACGAATGGATCACCAGTGGAAAAGCTATGATCCCTTCGAGATTTTTTTTTTTTTTTTTTTTGAGGTTTTTAAAATACGGCTAGAGCACTCAGACCTAAATACCTGTCCATTGTACTACCAGTTAGCAACCTTCTATTTGTTAAAGCTATGCAGAAACATCTGCCATGATAAGGAGCCTAAGTTACCAGCTCTCACCATGTCTGGGCCGAGTATCTGTAACCTCATGCGAGAAAAAGCAGGACATTCACATAGGAAGTGCGCTCTGCGGTGTCCTCATCTTTTCCACAAGATTCACAGAGTGTGGTTCTACTTAAGCATAACACAAAGCATAACACATTCAAATGTTTGGCAAAAGAGAAGTGCCCGCTGGCAACGCCAAAAAGCTTTCTACAGTCTTTTCTGCTACGAGCTAGCAAAAATGTTGCAGTCTTCTTACTAACGTTGGGGAGCATACGTTTGGTTTGTCTGCATCCAATGGAGGCATGCCATCTACGGTTGTGCTCTTCACAGATCCAATCGTTGATCGAAACCCTCAATGAGGACGCTGGCAGGTCCTGAAAAAGCTGTCTGAGATCCCTGCCTATCGAGTTCATTTCCAGTTATGCCCTGATGGCCCGGAACCCAAATGAGACTCAAGGAATTTAATCTTCCGACCGCATTCAGAGAACTCTTGCTTTCCTGAATCACTTTCGACGTGGTTAGAGGGTTGAGAAGGGCCTTAAGCACGAGATCACTATGCTCTTAAGACGGAAACAGAAGAAAAACAAGAACATCACTGTTCCCACCGAGAAAGGAAAAAATAAATTACCGGAAGCAGCTGCTGTGCTTAAGCCTTTCCTCCTGAGTCTTTAGCGCCTGCAATTTCAAGACATGTGCCTCTTTTGTCACTCTCGCCCACTGTTCTTTGTAGAACTTCTTTGATTTCTCCACTTCAGCCAAATACTCCGATTGTTGTCGCTTCAATAAACAAAAAATCAAAGTCATACAGAGGCACCTGAAATAAATCATCTCCACTTACCAAATCTTCCAACAAACCAGCCAATTGTTCCTTCGGCAGGCATTTCGTCCTCAAATCCTCACATTCCTCCTTCAACTTTTTGACTTTTTCTCTAAGTTTCTCAATCTCATCGGCCATGAGTTTCTTTTCGTTTTGCAACTCTCTGTATCGAAGGTCCTGTAGCTTTAGCTGATACTCCATCTCATCCTTGACGCGTCTTGATTTTTCTTCGATTTCCATGAATTTCACAGTGTACTTCTTGTCCAACTCGTGTTTTTCCTTTTCAAATGCTCTTTCCCTTTCAAATTGCTTTAAGCTACGTGCTAACACTGCCGCTTGTGCAGCCTCAAGCGATTCAGTCATGCGATTGCATTCATCCAGCTTGTCTTGTAGGCTCTTGGCCTTTTCATTCTTTTGTCGCTCCCACTCAACTGACAATTGATTCAAATGTGAGGCTTGCTTTCGCTTCAACTCGATCAGAAACTCTTTGATTTGCTCTCGTTTCCAATCCTCCAACTCAACGATTGCTTCGTAAGCCAAATCGTCGTTGAGTTGTCGACTTATTCTTGGACTTAATTTGTAGTCAACGTCAAAATCTGATCGGGAGGACTTGGGATTTTCGTCTTTTGCTCTGTCAGGTCTGTAAACTGCACTCTGAGCAGCTGATTTTTTCTTTGAATTTTGCTTCTTTGACTCTGTGGGTGGGAGTTCAATGAAATTTTCGTTATCAGCCATGTCTCCGCGGGCCTTTACATCAACGAAGTCTAGTTTTTGAGGATTTTGATTTTGAGCTGGAATGAATTTCAGACAGAAGACAAATTCCACCATTGGTTGAGCATGATACTCTAAGACATCATAGAGAGTTTGGAAACAAAAGGAATCCTCGACTGTCCATACGGAGGTTTGGTTTTCAAACACTTGCAATGAAGCGGGCATAAGGTCCGCAAGCTTTAGCTTGTAATCTCCTGTGAGGATTGAAGGTTCTCAGTCAGCAGAAATAACCACAAACTTTATGCGAGTCTTACCTATGATGCTGTCGTTGTTGTACAACTCCAGCGGTATGAAGAACACGAGCTGGAAGTACTTTCTAAGGCTTTCCAGTGACGATTTTACATTGAGAGAGATTTTCTCGTGGATATTGTAAATTCGTTCGCTGTTGGGAACAAGCATCAAGTCTGAAGAACTACCCAGGAAGTCATAGTGTAGACGGAACACAGGACTTGGGTTCCCAGCGACGAGTTCGTTCAGATGTTTGGCATGTTTTAGAGTTAAAGTGACCATGAAGGTATCAATGTCTCTATGACTATCACCGATTTGTACAAGACGCTCATCTTCAAGTAGCTTCACATACACTCCCAGCTGTGACGTCAACATGAGTTCTGTTTCCGGACGTCGAATGAACACAGATTCTGTGCTATCTGATGGTTTCTAGAACGAATCAGTTAGTCACTCTCGAAAACTTTGCGTTAATTTCACTTACTGAATCGTGAAACTCCTCTAGTTTCCCGGCTTCGATGAGCTCTTTTGTTGTTATGATTGCAGACAGGTATATCTCTGGTTTGGCGTTGCGCCATTCTGCAGCCAGTCCAGATAACTTGTACCAATGCAACTTGATCTAGGGAAATCACATTTACTATTGACAACATTGTTACAGAAACAAGGAACTCTTACTTGAAGATTTTTCAAAATCTTGACCATCTGAAGTGTACGAATGGGAAGCAAAATAAATCCAATTGGTTTCTTTACTTCCTTGTTGTTTTTTGTGGTGTTGTGGAAGCATTCTATTTTAATCGGACGATTGTCTGTTTTCATTCTAGGAACACTCTCTTTTCAGACGTCTTTTGAAATCATAAAATGGGAGAAGTTTACTAACCTTTTCAAGTCATCGGACATACATTCCCATATGCAATTGCTGTTGAAGATCGTTGTAGTTTCGGCATTGTGTCCAATTATTTCAAATTTAACACCATTAAGGGTTGCGTTTAGAGTAATTTCATCGTTTTTATCAGTCAAGCGAATTCCTTTGGATTGGAAATGTGTAGCTACATGGGAACTACAAATGTAAATCGATTGCAAAAACCAAATTTACCTTCGATAATGTGTAGAAGTATGCTATACTCAGTTTTATTGTCCATTAAAGGAGATTTTCCGAAATCTTATTTAGTTTTTATTGTAAGAATAGTCGTTTTAAAATAATAAAATATTTTTAAATGTTTTGTTTCAGTTGAGGAATGTAAACAAAAATAATTATAAGAAAACGTCATAAGTTTTTTCCTTTCTACTAATTTTGTCGCTACCGGTGGTGATGTTTGGAACTTCACAGACGTTAAGGTCACTCTTACATCACAAAGAGAATTAGAGAGTTAACTGCGGCAAGGTAGTGTAATTTTGTACAGAAGGTAAATTCGACCGACAGCCATCGACTGGAAAAACGTGTAACCATTTTTTGTCAGGAACACAAATGAAGTAAGTGAATGTGGGTTTTCAATCTTTTTGTTAGTTACATTTGGAAATATTGAAACTGGTCATTAGAGTGAAAAACTAAAATATAAAAGGCGGTGCAACAGAGCGGAGAACCGGCGGCCAAGCGACGCGTTTCTCTCAACCATACCTTGTAAGAAAGTGGAAGCGACCTAAATTTGTTTGCCAATTCCAAACCGCTAATCGAGGAAGCGCTTTTCATGCCATAAAATAGTATCGGAGAAATGGCCAGTTTTTCGCGAAATGGAAAAACATTTTTTATTTTCTTGCTGTATTCGAAACTAAAACTTCTATACCTCCCACGTAACAGACAGACACGCCTGCCACTACCCCACGGGCACCAAAGCAAAAACTACCCTAAAAAATGTGAAATCAGTGAAAATCAATTGCAGCTACATCCAGCCGTCAAATCAAAAACACGTTATCTTCGATCTCACTTCAGAAAAAATGTTAGGGTGCGATAAGGGCTCGAGATGACTTAGTATGGGTATTAAATTATTGGTTGAAGCTTGACCTCCACAAGCATTTGTCAATGACGAAGTTTTCTTGTTCTTCTTCTCTGTTAAACTAATTTGCCGGTATTGATTAAGTCCATTGGAGTCACAAAGTAGGAAAACAAGAATAAAGTCTATAAAGTCACTTTACTGCGTGAACACAATGGCTGCAGAGACGCAGTCGCAAGAGATGTCAGAACATTAAATACAAGCGAATACAACAACAACGCAAGACGGAGCGGGACAAGTTAACTTGATTTTAACTCTTGCGGCTCCAGTTCCGTATGCGTATGCGTATGCATTGTGTTCACCCAGTTATTGGCACGAAGTTTCAACAAATTGACCTATCTTGCACTATAAATCGTTTAAGGTCTTAATTTAGTTTAAATTTTAATTTAATTTAATTTTAATTTTTAATTTAATTTAATTTAATTTTGGTGCGGGCAAAACCTCCATTTATTATGCTTAATACAAGCTATTAACTTACAAACTAAGAAACTTAATAGCTAAGACTTACCTACTAGTTGGAGGGCTTAGCAGACGATGTTTTAGGCAGGGAGTACTCATATCGAAGTCAAAACAAGAGGAGTGGGAGTTGACACTCCTCAGCACTCGGGAGATGGGTTCAATGGAGCAATAAGAGATTCGATGGGAGGGAAGATAGAAGAGACGGGGATTCCGGGTGTTAAGAGGATTAGTATTTAGAAAAATGGATTCGTTAAGGGCTGGACAGTCGATGGTAGCTGTGAAGATTCGGTGAATGAAGAGAACGTCAAATATTTCTCTTCGATCTTTCAGCGTATTGAGGTTGAGGAGTTTGATTCGGTCTTGATACGGAGGTAATATCAAAGGATTACTCCAATTAAGACTTCGAAGATCAAATCGGAGGAAACGGCGTTGAATGCACTTGTTGGAAAGGCGACCAGACTTGACAAGCGTATTCAAGAAGCGGACGAACAAATAAAATGTAAAGAAATCGGGTTACGTAGGGGTCTGCAAATTCTTTGGACCATCGTTTCACGAAGCCAAGTGCTGAATTTGCCTTGAGGATTATATCGTCAATATGCTTGAGAAAATTCAGCTCACGGTCGAAAATAATCCCAAGGCCCTGGATCACCTCAACGGTGGAAATGATTTGACCGTTTAGAAGATAGAGACGGGGAGGAGATTTGATGCGTTTACGTGAGAAGGTTATTGATTGACACTTGGAAACATTTAGTTCCAGGCAGTTTTTGGAGCAAAATATTGAAAAATTGTCGAGGTCATGTTGGAGGTGGGAAGAGTCTTCAGAAGAAGAAATGACTCGGTAAAACTTAGTATCGTCCGCATAGAGAGAGATAGAGGAGTGTTTGATGATCATTTCAATGTCGTTAATACTGAGAATGAAGAGGAGAGTGCCTAAATGGCTGCCTTGGGGAACACCGGATGTAGCTAGAAGGTGACTGGATAAGGCGGATCTGAACCGAACGCTGTAAAAACTGTTTTCTAAATAAGACGAAATCCATCATAACAGAAAGGGTTCAAAGCCCAGGGTGGAAAGTTTAAAAAGAAAAAGTTTGTGAGAGATTTTATCGAAAGCTTTACTAAAGTCAGTTGAAATTACATCGACCTCCTTTCCATTCTCCAAGGCTGAGAGAGAAAATGAGACAAAGTCAACGAGGTTTGTTGTTGACCTGCCTTTGAGGAACCCGTGTTGTCTAGGGGAAATGAGAGATTTGCAACGTAAGCTTAAGTTTACTTAAATTTATAAAAAGACTTAGGATCATTAATAATGTTAGATTTTATTTCGATTAAATAGCGTTGGTAAAGGGTGTTGAAAAGCTCACCGAAGTGTGTATATCAACCAAGGTAAGCTGAATAGTCAGTAGGAGATCGAGTACAAAGGAAGATTGTCCACGATTTGTTCTTTTTATTTCTTAGAAGAAGTTTTAAGTCTGGAAAGGGGGACGAAGAGGGATATAGCATTATGTATTTCTCTGTAGAACGCGGATATTGCATCTTCTACAGTTAAATTATCAAAATTAAAGTGAGTTCTATTGAGATAATCATTAATTTTCCGAAAGTTTGCTTTGTGGAAATCGTATGAAGCTGGCGGCACGGGCGGGTTAGATGGTTTTGAAGACCGGAGAAAAAATGAGAGAAGGATAGGAGGGTGTAGGTTATCTATGGTTGAAAGTAGCAGCAGAGATTGAAGAATCAATGGGGTCTGTTGTAAATAAAAGGTCAAGTTGTCTACCCATGTAAATTTGAAATTTGCGCTATATCATCTTTCACATGATTTCCCTGCAATGTGCTTTTAAAAACCTGTTGAGCCAGAGGGTAAGTGTCCATGCGCTCTACATGTCCCAGCCATATTGCAGTCTTGTGATGCGTACTCTTCTAGCCATGCCCACGTTGCGGGACATCTCACATGAGATCAAGAATCACTCGGTGTATTTTTCTTCTGAAACCACCAAGAGTTTTATCATCCGATCTAGATAAGGTCCATTCTTTCATTTCGTATAAAGGGTTTTATTTCTGAATTGTATTCTTAACCTAAAGAAGCAGCATTTGGCAAGCGTAGTTCTCCGTTTGATCTCTACGCCGATGATATTTTCCGTGTCTGCAGCAGATTTTAAAGTAGACGAAGTTCTGTACTACTCTATTGTGACGTTATGTCCAATGCGTTGATGTTCTCTGTCATTGTGTTTGATGACAGTATATAATTCGTTTTGCCTCACAATGTTTATTTTTGGCAGCTTTGAAAAAAGATTTCTACTTTCCCAACTGTAACAAACACAAAACTAGCGTAAGAACTATCACTTTCTTGCTAGAGTCGAATTACCCCATCAGGGACCGAGTGAGTGAGCACTACTTTTCTTTCAAAATTCGATCTATGTCAACATCAGTCTGCTGTTCATTTATTGACTTTAATTCGTTCAAATGCTGATAAAAGTATCTCCAACAGTGGTTCGATTACGTGAGAAGTAATGCCAAAAACACATAATTCAGTCACGTATTACTCGATCACGTGTGCGGTATTTCGGCCCCTGATTTCAAATCAACTGACCATAAAATGGCAATCAAGACTCTCCGGCCTTTGTTTACATCGCAATCCAAAAAAACATTTTTCTCATAACAACGATTTATCACAGTTTTTCGAAAATGAATCTCACAGAAACGAACCTGCTTCTCTACATTCTTTGCGTATCTGAACCAATCTTGTCATCATTTCTGCTTTGAAATCATCTTTTGCTCCACTGGGAAGTTCTCTCATTAGCGGAAGTATTGCTGATAAAAACTCCACATCACCATCACTGGACGTACTATGGATTTGTGACGGAGCGACAAAAGGCGGACCTTCATGTCCTTGTGCAATGTTCTCGTGCTGTTCACATGAGTCATTTAAAGCATCAGTTATCGGTCGTTTGGCAGTTGACGAACAGCTTGGACCTGGCTGAATACTGTTATCACTGAAGGAAATACTTTCTTCTTCCTCAAACTCCTCTTCTTTGTAGAGTTTTCTGAAATATGTAATTAATTTTTAGCCATGA
Organism: Melanostoma mellinum; assembly: GCA_914767635.1. Classification (NCBI taxonomy): domain Eukaryota; kingdom Metazoa; phylum Arthropoda; class Insecta; order Diptera; family Syrphidae; genus Melanostoma; species Melanostoma mellinum. The sequence continues at coordinate 184,649,583 of OU612060.1, forward strand.
ATAATAAATTTAATCCAAAAGTCAAATTAACTTACTCTTTGTTTTTTGATCTCATTGAACTTCTCAGAAACGTCATTTTATTGAACAACTCCCACTCGTTGGTTTGGCTGTATGCAGGGATATTTGATTTCCGTAGCTCTCTTGAATAGCGCTCACGGAGGGATTTCCATTTACCTCTGCACTCTGTGCCTATAAACGCAATTAAAGAGTCTATCGAATGCATTATAAAAAACAATTTGTTATTTCATACCTGTTTTGTTGCATTCTTTGGCAACCTCTTCCCATGCCCTGTTTTTTTCTAACTTGTTAAAGTAGAAAGCATTTCGTCTTTCATACAGACACCTGTGATTTTTAACACTTTCGATAAGTTGGTACAGGAAATTGTTATCCTCTGTTGCCGACATATTGATTTTCTTTTTGCTTTAATTAGCTCTGCTATCGTCAAATTCACATATGCCGATATGCGCCGCTTTAGAGCACAACCACTTGCTTATGTTTCCAAAAGAGAACTGTGAAGTGTGAAATAATCAATTTTGTGTTTCCTTTGTGTAACTCAATAGCGGATTGTATTGTATACTCTTATTGACTTATGCGTGAACTGCGCACGTACACTTATGCATGCTTATGTTATCCATGTGCTTTTCTGCTCTGTCATCTTCTATCTTTTCTGTGTCTTATGCATTCGTTCCCCGTGGTACCCGTGGTGCGATGGTTAGCATGTCCACCTGCTAATCCAGGGGTTCGAGGTTCGAATCCCAGCAGAGGCAAAAATGTTTTTCCACGGGTATCGCCTTTCGCGAGGAATTGGCAAGTCCTCCGTTAGTAAATTCACTGCCATGAAAAGCGCTTTCTCAATTAGCCGTTCGGAACCGGCCCAAAATTGTAGGTCCCCTCCATTCCTTCACAAGGTTTGGTTGTGAGAAATGCGCTAGGCCCAGGGGCTCCTCGCTCTGTTGCGCCACCCTATTTATTTATTTATTTATTTATGCATTCGTTCTATTTATGATGTATTGGACTGGCTAGGCAATCAAGGTACGAAATGCGGATACGGATTAGATAACGTAAACAGACTTACAGGTTATAGGGCCCATACACTACACATGCATGCATGCGCAATCAAGTGATTGCGCATGCCGATGCCGATTGAAGTTGTATGGTGTTGACTGAGTGGTTGTGCATGCGGCATGAGCAAAATCAGAATTTTCTGATATTTTCTTGTTTGCGCATGCATGCATGTGTGGTGTGTGGGCAAAATTGCTCAGTCAAGTGATAAAATTCGAATGAAGAGAAGAGCAGGAGCGAAGTTTTAGCTTGGCATCTTGACAACTTGCCAACACTGCTACAAAAACACAAATGAAGATTGCGCAGTTTGCATGAGTAGTGTAGGGCGAAGGCAATATTGCGCAATCTTCTGATTGCGCATGCATGCATGCTTAGTGTATGGGCCCTATTACAGAGTACAGTGTACGATGTACGGAGTACGGTACAAATGATGTCAAGAACTCAGTTGTAATTTCGAAGAATATTTTTTTATAGATTTTTGTAGTTAATTCGGTAGCTTTTAAGTTCTCGTTCCCGCGATGAACATGAAATAGGTACTACACCCTTATTATGATATGCGTTGTAGTAAAACGCTAGTAAAAAGACATTGGTTTTTTTGGAAACAAACCGTAGCAAGGACGGCTTTATTCTGAGAACTTTCCAAAAAAAAGGCATAGGGTGACGAAACAGAGCTATGCGGGATTTTCAAAGAGCTTCTTTGGGTTGATAGGAGATTCCGAAAGATGTAAAAACGTATTGTAATGCAAACCCAACATTTAATACCAACTTCCTAATCGAAAACGTCCAACCGAAAACACAAGCGGCAACACTAGTGTAAGCGTAGAAGTATACCAGGAGGGGAAATGTTTGACAGCAAAATACCGGAATGTGGAGACCATGTGCAAATCACTGGGAGGTTCTAGACGTAATGTCATTCGATATAAATAGACCGCCGAGGCAACCAGATGTTGGTTTGGATTATAGAGTTGGATTGTTAAGAGTGAATTAATGTGGTTAGTGGTAGAGTTCGAATCGAATAAAGTAGAGATCGAATAAAATTGGTAGAATTAAATTCACAGGTTAAGTTTTATTATTGCGAACTAAGCGAACGTTACAGAGACAGATGGCTCACGATTCTCATCTCCAAACTTGTAAGAGGTGACAGTTTGCCTAATCAATGGAGGGAAAGTTTTCTTCTTCCAATGTACAAGGGAAAGGGAGATACCAGAAGCTGTGACAACTATCGTTCGATCAAGTTGATGTCCCACACTATGAAGATCGTTGAGCGGGTTTTGGATAGCCGACTGCGGAAAATAATAAGGCTGTCTGATGACCAATGCGGGTTTGTCGCGGGTAAGTCAACTACAGACGCAATCCAAAGCATAAGGATCATTATGGAAAAACACCGAGATGCCTTAGAGGATTTGCATATTGTGTTGGTTGACTTCGAAAAGGCATTCGATCGACAACCACGAGATCTGATATGGGTGGCCCTCAGACACCGAGGAGTTCCTGAAGCCTATGTGCGAATAATTATGGACATGTACGAGGGAGCAGTTACAAAAGTGAGATGCCCAGCTGGAGTCACCGAAGAATTCCAAATAACAGTTGGTGTACATCAGGGAAGTGTCTTGAGTCCACTGCTCTTTATTGCTGTTCTGGATTATTTGCTCGAAGGAAAAGTAACGGACAATAAAGTAAAACAATTATTCTTTGCTGACGATGGAGCCATCATAAGCCAGGATCCTACATCCCTGCAACGAGCACTTGACGTTTGGATTGATGTTCTGGAAGGAAATGGGTACCGTATTAGCGCTAAAAAGACTGAATACCTGTGCTGCCCTTTTTCTGATCCAGACAAGCCTATTCCAGACATTTATTTGAATGGAAATGTGCTTCCCAAGTGTGAAAAGTTTAAATATCTGGGATCTATGATCAATAGTGAAGCATCTTGTGATGACGACATCAATCATCGAGTAAGCGTAGGGTGGATGAAGTGGCGAGAAAACTCCGCTATCTTCTGTGATCGAAAAATGCCCCCTAAGCTGAAGGGAAGACTCTACACAGAAGTTGTCCGTCCAGCTCTGGCATACGGTTCACAATGTTGGACAATGTACAAAAAGTATGAGAGCAAATTGACGGCAGCCGAAATGAAGATGCTTCGGATGACAGCAGGAGTAACAAAGCTTGATCGAATTAGAAGTACTAAGATCCGTGGAAGCCTTCATGTCAAAAGTACCATCTTGGACAAAATTCAGCACGACCGGCTCAGTTGGTATTGTCATGTTCAAAGGAGAGATCCGCAGAACCCCGTCAAAAAGGCAATATCGTACAACGTTTCAACAAATTCGCGACGAAAAAGAAAAGGCAGGCCAAAACACTCCTGGTACAAGCAAATGCAAAAACAGCAGCATTTGGTTGGCCTCAGACATGGAACAATCCAAAACCGGGAGGCTTGCCGACGATTTCTGAGGTCAACGCGGCGTACCCCACAGGCGGATCACTAATGTGAAGCAGAAAAGTGGGAGAGTTGTGATCGCTTCAAGATCACTACTCGTAACGCCGAAAATGAAAAAGAAGAAGAAGAAGAAGAAGCGAACGTTACAGTATTGTAACGTGCGCTTAGTTCGCAAAAATAAAACTCTACCTTTCAATTTAATTCTACCACTTTATTCAGTATCTACTTTCGATATACACTTTATTCGAACTCAACTCGACTTTTGGACTATCACTTGTATTTACTCTTAACTTTATCACTCTATAAACAAAACTGACTTCTGGGCCCTATTTCATAAACATTGACAATAGCGACAGGTGACAGGTGACAATTTGTAAATGACAACTGGGAAATTGTCTATATTCTGTCCCATAGAAAAATTGACAATTTTGTAGAATTGTCGGGAAATCTGCGACAATTGTCGTAATTTCGTTTCATAAAAAAATTGTCATGACAATGAATTGTCAGGGATATTTTTAAAATTGTCATAAATTCCCCGACAAATTTGTAGTGACAATTTTTTTATTGTACAGAAAAAGTTATACAAATTACAATTTTGTCAGTTTGTAATTGACAATTGTGACAGGCAACTGAGTTTCGGTCGAAAAGTGACAAGATAAATTAGAAATGTCGAATATTATTTTTTCAAGTGAAAGCGATAATGAGTCTGAGATATAAGTTCGCGAAATACGTCGTCCTCGAGTTTTTAAGGACAGAATTAACAATGATTTTGGTGCATTAAATGATTTTCAATTTAATGAAAAATTTCGCGTCGCATATAGTTTCTTCTAGCTAAATTCAGTCTCTTGCATACATTGCAAGAAATTTGTCAAAATATATGACAATGACAAAATTTTCACGACAAATTTATCAGATAGTGACAAAAATGTCACGACAATTATATCATTATCTGACAGTGACAAAATTGTCACGACAAATTGATCACTGTCTGACAGCGACAAATTTGTCACTACAAAATTGTCATATACGACCTGTCAATACGATATGAAATGGAAATTTGTCAGATAACTGCGACAAATTTGTAGAATTGTCACTTGTCAATGTTTATGAAATAGGGCCCTGGTTGCCTCGGGCGGGCTATTTATATCGAATGACACGCCATCTAGAACTCTCCAGTAACTTCTACATTGTCTCCACATTTGCTGTCTACTCTCTGTCTGTCTGTCTCTCTATACACTCACACACACTGGCTTACAAGCAACGCCTGTCATTTATACCATTCCATTAAAGTGTTGCCAGTTGTGTTTTCGGTTGAACGTTTTTCGATTAGGAAATTGGTATAAAATGTTGGGTTCACGTTACACTGCCCCCTCCTTAGGATTGTTCGTCCCGAATAATTCCATCTGCAGCCTCGCCACTATATCGATGCAGCCTGTCACAATGAACTACTTTTAACTTGCCTCTTAGTCCTCTTTGGATGCGGTAAACCACGTCGTTAATCCTCGTGACAACAGTATAAGGACCTTCCCAGTTTTGCTGAAGTTTTGGTGACAATCCCTTTTGACGATGAGGATTATAAAGACACACACGTTCTCCTGCTTGGAATCCTGCCGTTCTCGCTTTTGTGTCATACCGAGTCTTCATCCGGTCGCCATACACTGTGGCCCATGTCCCTGTTCTATTAGGTCTATCTGTCAGCCTACCCACCTCTATGTTTGAATCACAGACATAACAATTTCGGAACCACTTCTCCACGTCACCTCTAACATGCAGCCAGTAAAAGCGTTTTCGCACATTCTCCAGCGTCTTGTTGACTCCCAGGTGGCTTCCTGTAGGGCTTCTATGCATCTTTTGTAAAACCTCTTTGATTTTCGATTGAGGAACAATAAGCTGCATTACAAAGGATTTACCGTCAGGAGATTCCCATTTGCGCTGGAGTACACCTTCTTGCACGCGAAGCGAGTCCCACTGTGCCCAATAAGCTTTGACAACAGAGCTTTGGTCCGAAATGTCGTTCCAGTCAGGTTTCGTGTTGTTCTCTTTCCATTTGAGAATCGGTCCGATGTCTGGATCCTTCTTTTGAGCAGACCTCAATTCTTCCTTGTTCCATCCGAATATGGGTTCCACTCTCATCCGCTGAGTCTTGGTCTCTACTTTCCGCCAGCAATTCCATTGGGGGTTTTCTACCTGATGTCCAATTCGGTATTGATAAGTCTGCGGTCTTACTCTACAGCTCGCGGATTGATTTTCTTGGACTTCACAACGTCGACAAGCAGTTTCAGTTTTAATTGGTGGCAACCGGCATTGTCGCTGTAAGTGCCCCGTCTTATTACAATTCCAACATCTGGCAAGTCCGTTCCGCTGGTTCCTTTGTAGCTTAATTCCTGGGCATGATCCAGCCTCGAATATGGCTTCTCTTTGACAATGTACCATTTGAGAAGCTTGCTCAGATGCTTCCATCATTAATGCTAACTCTAGAGTCTCAGAAAGAGTTCGTGTTCTAGCAGTTCGCACAGATCTCTGAAGATGTTTGTCAGAAATGGCACGAACGAAGGACTCAACAGCCAGATGGTTGATGATTTCTTCTCCAGCATCCGGGTATGCCAGGTGAGCCAGTCTTTCGACGTCTGCTTGGAGCTGCTGTAGACTTTCACCCCTTTTCTGGACTCTGCTATTGAGTTGGACTCGGAAGACCTCTTTCAAGTGGCTATCACCAAACCGTTTATCTATAGCTGCCACGAGAGAACTGAAATCGTAGCTCTTACCAGCTGGAACAGTTTGAAGTAATACAGCTGCTGGTCCTCTAAGAGCAAGAGTCAGTGCTATGTATTTGTCTTCGTCATCCCAGCCATTTGCTGTCGCAGCTGCCTCGAATTGTCTCCTGTAAACTGACCAAGACGACTGTCCGTCGAATGTTGGTGGTTGTACTTCTCTTTGCTTTAGACAATCTCCACAAGTTTTCCGTAGCTCCATTTTCCGCATCTGGTCTAGTTCTTTAGCCATGTTTTCGATTCGTTTCTCCAAAGTGGCAAGCTGACTTTCGCATTGACTCTCAAGCTTGGAAAATCGTTTCTCAACACATTCAATGCGTTTTTCTAGGCCACAAACATTTTTCTCAATGTTACCCAATTTGCTTTCTAGAATGTTTTTCTGACCTTCCAAAACATTCTGTTGCGCCTCAAGTCTTTCGAGAATATTCTGTTGTTCCTTCTTTTGCTCGTTTCGTTGCTCTTCAATCAGCTTCTTTTGTTCGTTTCGTTGTGCTTCCAGTTGTTCGAGAACATTCTGCTGTTCCTTCTTTTGTTCGTTTCGTTGCTCTTCAATCAGCTTCTTTTGCTCGTTTCGTTGTGCTTCAAGTTGTTCGAGAACATTCAGCTGTTCCTTCTTTTGATCGTTTCGTTGCTCTTCCAGACGTCCGAGAATATTCTGCTGTTGCTCTTCAATCAGCTTCTTTTGTTGTTCTAATAAAAGCTTCATCATACTAGAAAAATCTACACTTTCACTTACTTCCTCTTTTTCCACTTCTGTTTCAAAAACAAAAGTGCTTACGTCTTCCCCTTGCTGTTCCAAATAGCTGCGCAAGCGCAGGACGAGCTCATTTTTCGATCCCGCTCTAGAAAGATTTCGCTTACCTAACTCACTTTTAAGCTCAGTGCAGTTGAGCTCTTCCAACAACTTACCCATTTTCACTGTATATAATTACTATTTTTTTTTTTTTTACTTTTTTTTTTTTTTTACACTTTACTAGTCAAATAAGTTTTATTTACACTTCTGACACCAATGTCACGTGCGCTTAGTTCGCAAAAATAAAACTCTACCTTTCAATTTAATTCTACCACTTTATTCAGTATCTACTTTCGATATACACTTTATTCGAACTCAACTCGACTTTTGGACTATCACTTGTATTTACTCTTAACTTTATCACTCTATAAACAAAACTGACTTCTGGTTGCCTCGGGCGGGCTATTTATATCGAATGACACGCCATCTAGAACTCTCCAGTAACTTCTACATTGTCTCCACATTTGCTGTCTACTCTCTGTCTGTCTGTCTCTCTATACACTCACACACACTGGCTTACAAGCAACGCCTGTCATTTATACCATTCCATTAAAGTGTTGCCAGTTGTGTTTTCGGTTGAACGTTTTTCGATTAGGAAATTGGTATAAAATGTTGGGTTCACGTTACAGTATTCTGACAAGAAGATAGGAGATTCATGAGTCAATTAATGGTAATACCTTGATTATGTGAATAAAATTGCACTTATTAGGTCTGTTCGTTGAACTTTCCCCAGGGTTGACCCAGGTTTTCTTGACAACCCTATGAGTTGTCAAAAAAACCTGGGTTTTCCAGTCCTCAAAAAACGCTTAACCACAAATCACTATACATCCCTGTCATTAAAAAAAATACATGCCATTTGACAGCTTTCAAATCGCCACAGCAAAAAGCTAGGGCGAGTTGGGGGAAAACCTATGGCAAACCTATGGCTGAAAAAACACTCAATTTGACATTCGGGGCGAATTTCGGTTTCTTAAAAAACGCTTTGTGGTGACGCTAGGGCGACCCCAGGGCTTCAACGAACAAACCTATTGTCAGGTTGCCACCGAATGTAACCTTGAGGAACTCATAGCTGTGCTTAGCTTCAAAATATAAAGAAATATATACCTAGCTGTTCTTCAAACTCAAAGCTAACCCTGAAGCTACACAATCAAGATATGGTAAGCCATCAGCCAACATATACACATGTCAATTACCTGTTCGTGTTTCGGCTGTGACGTAGGCGACTTACTGTTTGCCAGGCAAATGGTTTTCAATCGACAAGTCATTATATATTTTCAAAATGGCACCCACAAGAAATTTGGATTTCAAAGTTATTTTCCAGGTATTTGACGAAGCTGTCAATTTCATGGCTACTGAAACTGCGTCTCGGATGGCTTTCAATATTCCATACCAGTTGGGTTTCAATTTTGAAAAGTTTGGTTGTGTATGTAAGAAAGTTCGAATGTATTGTAAATGGCTTACCATATCTTGATCGTGTAGCCCCGGGGTAAGTGAATATAGAAATTCCCAACAAAACTCTGCTATAGCCTGTCCACTAATGCAACTTTATTACATAAACATCATTTACCTACCATCCCTGTTGTTAGTTTTTGAACACTGACTTATTTTTGTGCACATATCTTTGCGAATTTCATTACGAATTCCTATATTCACTTCACTTAGGCGCTCAATAAAACGCTGTGCTCACTTACACAACTTTACTCCATAAACTCCATTTACCAACCACAGAGTAGAAACAGAGAGTCCACTTCAGCAAGGTAGTGCGTTTTGCCTACAAGCTAAACTAAACCGGATGACCCCACCCGGATGATCTCACTGGCCTTCACTTCCCACAGATCAATGTCAGTTGAGTTTGAAAAGTAAAAAATTTTTTTTTGGTTGCAAAAAAAATCGATAATTTTTAATTTTTATACAGCCTAGAATTTAGAAAAATGAATTTAAGTTGCAGAAATTAACTTTTTTTTACATTTTGACCAGTATTTCAATCAAAAAGACAAAAATTAGTAAAAAATTTCATACCGATGCAGGCGCTTAGTTAAGTTTTTACAGTTCATACTAGTGAGCACAGAGCCTCAAACTCAGAAATAGGACGCCATATTGAAAAATTTTTTGCGGGTATTTCGGGTTGAAGGGGTGGAAGTGGATACTCTGTATTATCTGCTCTGTGTTACCAACCATCCCTGTTGTTCACTCCTGCAAGTGAGTTATTTTCGTCCACTTACGTTGTTCAATTTAGAGTTGTCGTTTTCCTATGTGCGATGTCTTGCAATGTTTTGCTGAAGTGAATATGAATTCATACTTTTCTGTTCGGACTAAAAAAGAAAAACCCTCATTCACAGTTCAATAATTGAAATCAACATTCAGTTCACAATGGTCAATAACACAGTCATATGTACGAACGTTTCTCATATTCCTCGATGTTCGAAATTCACTGCTTTCGAGTCACCCTCTTATTTTGCGCAAAAAGGCGGAGGTCTTTTATTTTTTTTCTCACCCAGCCAGCCATCTACCATTTTTGTTGGTATTGGTGTTCGAGCCGTGAGTAAAGTCGGTTTTGTCGTGCGTGCGAAGCAGCAGTGCTCTTCTTGCAGTTGGTTTTGTTTAATTTTTTGTTCCTTTTATTTATAAAAATGATTACAAAATAAAACACCAGACCCCAAAGTGTTAAAAGAGAACCTAAGCCGCTGTTGGTCTCGTCACAATCTATTATAAAATATCGCATTTATTTCGGGAAAATTTCGAAGGTGATTTACTTTACAAAAAAAAAAAAAACTGAATTCGCACAGAATTCCGACAAAAAAAAAATAATTCACAGTGACGAATATTCATAGCGGTGTGAAAGAATAGAAACAATCAAATCGAGTTCTTTTCTTCTCACTCTACTAAACGGGGTGAAGTGAAATGACATTTCTTGTGTCTATTTTTCGTTAACCCATTCAACAAAAGAGTACGAGTCTACAAACCTAATAACGGTCGAAGATGTCACACTAAAAATGTGAGTAAGCATGAATGGTATCGTTACGAAAGTGCGTATGCAACAGAAAGAAACAATCGTATGAAAATTTTTCGATGTGTGTACATACACGAAATTCCTCCGAGGAGACTGAGCTTTTGTTTTATTTCTTTTTTTTTTCTTCCTCTTGGATGTTGGTGGGATTGAAAAAAGAAAAACTTATGACTTCGTCTCATTTTGGCACATAGAAGGTGCCTTGGGTGAGTGAATGGAAAAAAGATATCTCGAATGGAGAAAAATAATGGCGAGCACTTGGTTTGGACGTAGTTTCGTTCACCGGTAACACAAATTTACGATTATTCAATAGTTTTTCTTAAAAAACTAAAAAACTATTGCAAGAGTTTTACTCTGAAAATGTATTTCCTTTCAATCGGAATGCATTGAGATTGATATTCTCAAGCTGTGCTGTGATTTCGTGGAGTTTTCTGCTGTGAAAAGTGATCCACCTTAGTTCTGTATTACTTGTTTTTTTTTTCTTCTGTTCCTATTCGTTGTCGTCGTTGTCTTTGCCGTCGTCGCAGTCATCAGCCTCCCGCCTGACCTGAAAAATCTTAGTTTACCAATTTTAGTGGAAAATATCTTAAAAGTGACGTAAAGAATTTAAAAAAGAAACATGTAGTTAACCAGGAAAGGTAATTTTAACATTTTTCTTTTTGTTCGTTTTTTTTTGTGAAAAGTGTGAAAATTCTCAGCCGCCCGCCACCCCTGCGAGAGAATGTGTGCAAAAGAATGAAAAGACTCGAAATAGAAAGAGTGGCATAAAATCGATGTCAGGTGTGTGGGGGTTGTGTCTCTCTTCGTCATATTGCGCCGAGCAAGTGTTTTCTCGTTCTACCATGAGACCTGTCAGTTAAATGTACGAATTTATTAAAAAGAACAAATAAAAAACGTTCCCATTTCGAATAAATTGTATTAAATTTAATAACAAGAAGAAATCCCATTAAAAACTGAGTGAAAATCACTTAAGTGAAAATAGTCGCAGCAGTTTGTGTTAAAATATTGTCATTTTTTCGTTGTTCAAACATGAAAAACGAACAACACCCACATTCTATTATGGTCTGTCAGACGAATCTCGGATTCTCGGAGTCTCTAACCACAGTTTTGTACAATAAGTTTGCAGTTGCGCTATGATTTTTTTGTTTAAACTTTGGCTCCTCGAAATTTTTTATACAAAATGACAAGCTGGATCCCATCATCTATTTATCTATAGACTTAAATTGAGAGATGATTTGCGGTCACATGGAGCTAGTTTATTTGTCACCACATTGCCTCTGCCTCTACCAGTTTCGAGTCTAATCTAATCAGAAGATTAACTCGACAATTCGACTTGACTCGACCCGACTACTGTGCTACTTTATTTAGGTGAAGGTGGAGATGATGATTTGGTGACAACTTGAAGTGCACTGGTCGGTGTTCTCTTGTCTCTTAAATAAATGAAATAAGTGTTTGAGATTGTAATTTTAATATTAACTCGTGTAGAGTTGATTTGTTTTTTCTTTTATCATTTTGAATGACGAAAAAGGGCGGTAAATGACACGCAAGTAATGTCATCCATCATCATTTTTGCAGAGTGTAGGTGTAGTTTTGGTGCTGGGGATGTACAAGAGTTTGGGTAAAATCGATATAGGCTCATCAAACACAAAAAAGGGAGTAATAGGTATATAAATGTATATTTCTTCTTTTTTTTCATGTGAAGAGAATGGATGGGAGGAAGACTGACATGGTTAATTCAACCCTGACATGTATGGAGTGTGTTTGTTTTGAAGGGGGCCTAGTAACAAAAAAAAACACTGGTAGGAAATGGCTTTTAAGGACGGGAAAATTGACAATTTTGACATAATGTATCCTTTTGCTGACAAAACTAAAGCCATGTGACATCTTTTCTCATTCGTGTGTGGTTCTGGATTTAGAGCTGGGAGTTTGAGCAACAACTGCTACCGAAAACCCAATTAGCGAACCTTTAGCTGGTGTAACCAGATTTGTTTTGGAGTATTTAGCCAGGGTGGGAATGGGGAGATGTTGATATCATTAATTCAAAAATCTTCCGTACAACGTTGAATCCCATGGAGTGTGAGAATTTCTAAAGAAATGTTATTTGTTGGTTTAGTAAGACCTTTACAGGAAGCTTTGAAGGGTTTCCAAAGCTAACTGGAACCCGAATTCTGTTTGTCCATCCTTTGTTGTTCTGTCTTCGACTACTGCTTCATATCTGGAAAATGGAATGACATTATGAGCAGTAGTGAAGGAGGAGTTAATACATTTTCAGATCATATGAAATCATTGAAATTGTCCTTTAGTTCACAACATCACAATTTCCAGTCAACTAAAGCAGCTAAACCTTGTTCCAAAAATGATATGGCATGATAGAAACCGAAACACTTATAAGACAAACTTAAACAAAGAATTAGAAGCGCTTGGAAACCTGTATATCTTTGCTGATATAAATATTCTCTCAGGAATTATTAAAAAAACAAGTCCTCAGAAGAATAAAGCAATATTTGAACAAAAATGGTTTCATTTAGGCTGCATAAAAGCAAGATCCTGGAACCTACAAGTTTTTAAAAAAATTTATGCATACCTATGGGAATAGGAATTTCAAACGATTATGCTATTCTAAAAATGTATCCATTGAGAACTTATACATAGAAATTTATAAATAAGGAAGGCTCATCTTCAGAGTTCTGTTAAGCTGTTAAGCATTTCAATGGAAAAACAAATGTCATAGCTCAGGGCTTACATGCATATAATCTTAGAGACGCTTTCATTAGCCTTCTCAATATCAGATAAAGTGGACCTGAGTTACAATATGCTGCTCCTAAATTCAAGATGATTACTTAGATGCCCATTTCTCAATCCCAAAAGTGGAAAAGCTGTCGCTAATGCAAAATTAAACAAAGCATCTTTGAGTTCTTCAAGCACTTACAGCTGCGTTCAAAGTAATAGTAGTGGTAAGAAAATCTACCTTGAAATCTTAGGTCAACATTTTTATTACGATATGTGGCTGAATGTTCGTACCTTTTTTCCCTTGTTAGTTAAAAGAGCAGTACAGAGAGGTTGAACAGAGTTTATCAGGTTTCCACACCTTCCTGTTCTTATCGAACTCCATGATTGCTGTATAGCTTCCCAAAGGGCTGTGTTGTTGCTTGGTTTGCACCTAGAAACATATTTTTTTACATAAATAAATATATAAAAAAAAAAATCCTGTAAGCCCATTATGAAAGATTTACTTTTGCAAATCGTATACGCTGCCTTATACAGGGTGATTCGCATAAGGTGTGACAAAAGGATAGGGTGTGTAGGTTGGACCTAGACGAGCAAAAAATCGTATGGGAGGGGGGGGTCCATTTTCCCCCGTTTAGGCGGGAGGGGCAATTTAAGAAAAAAGTCACTAAAAATGGGAAAAAAATTATTTAAAAATAACGGTAGTACCTACAGAGTCGTACTATAGCATTTTGAAAAGCCAAAAACATAAACATTAATTTAAATTTAAAACTAAGTTGTTCAAGTAAATAGTTTTTGAAATATCAATTTTCAAAGTCAAAATTTTGAAAAAAAAACACAATTTTTTTTCTTAACACCACTTTTTTCCCAAATTTTACGTTATTAAGTAGTATTTTTCTAGTTTATTTTCAATGCTCTTATTTATTTTTGATCAAACACAAAAAACCGGATGTCAAAATAACCTGTAGTTTTTGAGAAAACCAAAAACTACAAAAACGACTTTCGTCAAATTTTTTTTTTTTTTAATTTTTTTTTTCGTTATTGGACTTTTAAGTGAATTCTCAATAAAAAAAGTAAAGAGAAAATCCATCCTTTATTTCGTAAGTTCACTTAAGAATCTAATAACGAAAAAATAAACTTAAAAAAAAAAAATTTTGACAAAAGTCGTTTTTGTAATTTTTGGTTTTCTCAAAAACTACAAGTAATTTTGACATCCGGTTTTTTGTGTTTGATCAAAAATAAATAAGAGCATTGAAAATAAGCCAAAAAAAGACTACTTAATAACGTAAAATTTGGAAGAAAAGTGGTTTTAAGAAAAAAAATTATGTTTTTTTTTCAAAATTTTGACTTTGAAAATTGATATTTCAAAAACTATTTACTTGAACAACTTAGTTTTAAATTTAAATTAATGTTTAAGGTTTTGGCTTTTCAAAATGCTATAGTACGACTCTGTAGGTACTACCGTTATTTTTAAATAATTTTTTTCCAATTTTTAGTGACTTTTTTCTTAAATTGCCCCTCCCGCCTAAACGGGGGAAAATGGACCCCCCCCTCCCATACGATTTTTTGCTTGTCTAGGTCCAACCTACACACCCTATCTTTTTGTCACACCTTATGCGAATCACCCTGTATATTCTTCAAACTAATAACGCATCGCAATTCGACCAAGTAAATTTTTATCCTGCAAACGTCTGCGGATCGTGCATGAGCTGATATCCAATGATAGATTTGCTTTTTTACCGCTAGATATTGCAAAAGGATTTTTAAGCACCTCTTTTACAGTCCTTTTGTCCAGCAAAGTGGTTTTTGTTTTGGGCGTACTCTTTTTCTGGTGAAATTTGTTGGTTGACCTCGCTGCTTTAGAACTATAGCAACAACGCATTAAGATCGGTGAAGAACATCTTGAATAAAACTGAATATTTTGCCTCGATCTCCTAGTTGGAGGATCAAACGGCGTTCTTCCTCAGAACAATGCTTTCCGCGTCCTATTATTAAAAGAATTAATGAGTTTTAAACACTTAAACACAAGTATAACCGTAAATTTTATAATTAAATTGCGAAAAAGACCAGAAATAATGCAATTCTACACAGCACTCTTACATTTTTGACCATTGCAAATCTGACATTTCTAAGTAAAACTAACGGTACATTGCAAGTGACCATCATTAATGTTGGAAATATTTAACATTCAGGTCAAAGAAAATTCGTATATATGTATATAAAATATGTATATATTTTGCTCCAATTAAAAAGGTTTAAGGCATAGATTCTATTGTGAAGCAAACATAATAGTCCACTGTTATTATTTTGGCCACCACTGTGTATCTGAATATCACTTATACTTACATTTGGCTTTGCAATTCCAAAGGATTGGATGCATCCCTCAAACTACTTCGCATTCTTGAGATTTCAACCAAAGCAGGATCATCAAAATCCTCATAATCATCAAAAAAAGTTCTGTTGAAGTCATTTTGTATCTATTTGTTTTTATTTATTTGTTTTGTATTTGTTTATAATGTTATTGAATTGAATCTGATTTTCATTGCAAGTTCCTAAAAAAAAAAAAAAACAACCATCTGTTCTGTTAGATGCACATTCCCATTCCCAGAAGTATTTGTAAGGCATTCACAATAGTACAATGATTTATCAATTCATTTTCACAATATCGATTTTTAATACAATCGATAAATTCTATCAATCGTCAACGGGTGGAGGTCTTCCCCTTCCACTATTTCCCTGCAATGTGCTTTCGAAAACCCGTCGAATCGGAGCGTTTGGGTCCATCCGCTCTACATGGCCCAACCATCGCATCGTAGCCTCGCGATGCGTACTCTTCTGGCTATGCCCATGTCGCGGTACAGCTCATACATCTCGTTGTTGTATCTTCTTCTCCACACATTGTCTTCGCATACGGTACCAAAGATCATTCGGAGAATTTTTCTTTTGAAACGACCAAGGGTTTCCTCATCCGCTTTCGATAAGGTCCATGCTTCCGCGACATAAACAAGAACTGGAATGATCAAGGTCTTATACAGGGTTACATTGGTTATCCTGGAGAGGGTTTTGTTTCTCAATTGCCTTCTAAACCCAAAGAAGCAACGGCTAACAAGAGTTATTCTCCGCTTGATCTCCGCACTGATGTTGTTTTCCGTTCGAAGTTATGTCTGTCTATTGTGACGTTTTGTCCAATTCGTCGATGTTCTGTGTCCTTGTTTGATGACAGCATGTACTTCGTTTTGCCCTCATTATTCATCAAACCCATTTTTGTTGCTTCTGTTTCAATACTCGCAAAAGCACCTGACATCACGCTTTTTTCTTCCCATTGCGTCAATATCGTCTGCATAGGCGAGTAATTGCACAGACTTTTGAAAGATTGTTCCTCTGGTGTTGACGTTTGAGTTTCTTACAATCTGTTCAAGTATGATGTTAAAGAAAAGAAATCGCATGACAGTTTGTCGCCTTGTCTAAAACCTTTTTCGACATCAAAGGTTTCGGTGAGTTCTTTACCGACCTTGACGAGCAGCGTGCATTGTCCAAAGTCATCCTGCATAGTCGTACGAGTTTTACAGAGATGCCGAAACTAAACAAGGCTCTGTACAGCTCGTCTCTGTAAATACTGTCATGCGTTGAAATCGATAAAGAGATGGTGAATATCGATATTACGTTCTCGGGTTTTTTCCAAGAATCTGAACATTTGGTCTATTGTGGACTTCTCTGGTCTAAAACCACATTGATAAGGACCTATCAAGTTGTTGACGTGGGCTTCAGACGTTCACATATTACAGTAGGCAAAATCTTATAAGCGACGTTAAGAAGGCTTATCCCTCTATAATTGGCGCAATTGTGAGGGTCTCCTTTCTTTAGGATCGGGCATACGGTTCCATTCATCGGGCATGCTTTCTTCCGACCATATCATGCAGATCAGCTGGTGCATGCTCCTTTCCAACTGATCTCCAGCTGCCTTGAAAAGTTTCGGCATCAAAGCCATCTGCACCCGCAGTCTTATTTGATTTAAGTTTGCATATGGCAAGCTTAATTTCTTCTAGGTCGGGAGGACGGCATTCTTGATCATCGTCCAGGCTGAATGGGGCAATCTGCCTGACAGCGGAATTTGTGTCCTCATCGCCGTTAAGCAGTCTGCAGAAATGATCTTTCCAGATCCTCAGTAGCGACTGTGACTCTACAACTATGTTTCCCTGCTGGTCTTTACAGGCTTGAGTTCGGGGTTTGCCACCCTGGCAGGATCTTTTTACCTTTTGGTAAAACTTCCGAATCTCGTTCCTGTCATGGCACCTCTCAATTTCCTCAACCGAGCGCTTCCCATGCTGCTTCTTTTTCTTTTTGAGAATTCGGTGTTCTTCCCTTCTTTTATCCTTGTAAATCTCGTTATAATGATCGTAAGCAGCCCTCGTTCGTTTTTGCATAAGCATTTGTCGTGCTTTTTGCTTGGCTGCATTCTTCATCGAACTATGGGTTTAATTTTGGAGGCTAACGACAAATCCGCACCCAAATAAGCGCCGTTTCTTTTGTCTGTAGCAGTCGCCATAGTAGATGTCGCAGTTTTTCATCTTCTTGATGCCCGACCCACTCCATCGCACTTCTTCGATTGCGGTTATGTCTGCTTTGTAGCAGTCCAGGGCGTCCGCTAATTCTCCAGCTGCACGCAGTCCGTTAAGAGATCTTACGTTCCACGTTTTCTTTTTTTCGTTTGCTTGGGTCGTCAACTTTGAAATCATTATTGTTATCCGAGGCTGTTTGTTGTTGTTTCGGAACAAGGTCTTTTTTACGTAGTTGGGTAGTTAACCCTACGCACAACCCCCAACATGGAGGGCCAGGTCCTTTTGGATCCCTTCGGACATAAAAGGCTGGAATATCCAGTGTCAGTACCCTGCTGCAGGGGTGTGAGAGTTGCCATTAGCTCACCACAAGCTCACCCGCCACCATCCCTACTTCAACACCCTGTCCGTATTGAAAGACCCTGAAAGACCTTTTAGCCAAATATGTTAGAGTAGCTCATTCAGGGGTTTCTGCTGTTTTAACTGCCGTTGATTCGTCAATCAAATTTATCCGCTTGGGCATTTAGCTCTGACAGACCACTGAGATTCGGGCAGTCAGTCATTACTCGAAGAGCATTATAGTGTTGATCACAATTCTTTTGTTCCCCATTCCTTTGTCAACACTCGCACTTACTAGTTTAGCAGGTCAGCTTTGGACGGAGCATCCCAGGACCCAGTGGATACCGCGAGGAGGTATAGTAAGCACAATTGACGTGTACTATAAGTTGCAACATCTGAGTGCCGCCAAGTTGGCACCAGTCAGAGCTTTCCCGAACAGTACAACGCCCATTCACCAAATTGCTCCTCGTAAAACAAATTTTGGACCAAAGTTCCTTTCTCAAATGGTTTTTTTTAAGCATTTATAAGAAATCTAGGAGTTGGCATACGTAGGTTTCTCTTTTGCAACCAATACTATTTTTGTTGGACAAGTATCACGTTCACTTTGGCATGCAGCCCCTGTTGTCAGCATTTTTAAAGTTGATTCCACTTAGTCTTGGATGGTCCATCACCTCATCACTGTGTGTTGTTTATGAACGTCGCGTCGGCTTTGTATTTGAAAATATGTACTTTTGGCTTGAAAATTAAACTTAAAAAAAAACCACTGTTCATCTTCCCCTTACCTCGAATTCATTGGTCCTTAAGCGCAGATTTCATATTTTCTTTTGTAATGGCCGGGGCCGATAGAAACGTACATCTCAAAGGTTTAATTTTTTTTTTTAAATCTCAAAGCAAATTACATTGAAGTACTTCCGAGTCAAGAGACCGAATGACCTAAATGGTTTGATAGCATTTGCTTTCACTCTCCCATTTTACTTTTTTATTTATTTTGTTTCCGAAACGTTACAATTAAAATTTAATTTTCTTTTTTTCAGATACGAGTCCTTCAAGCATTAAGAGGCAAAAAGGAGCATCTGAGTCGTGCCGTCAAATCAATTAACTCTCAAAAACCAATATTCTCCTTGGAGTGTATCAAAAGTGTTTACTTCAGTTACACTTGCCAAAATGTTGTAATATCAAAGCACAGTGGTCGTCGTATAATTGAAGTTGATAACAAAAACACTTAAAAATGTAAGCCACTTGCTCAATACTAAAAACAAAAACAGCAACCAAATCGAACAGAAAAACTCAAAACAGATCCAAAACTAGCACCAATTTTTTTTTCTATTCGTTTTCGTTTTCTTATTAAGAAAAATTCAACTCTCGCGCACACAACAAAACCGTTATTTTGGCCATACTGAAACTATAAGCAGCATAGTGTTGCTTTTTCACAAGTAGTTGTAGTTCTGTCAATTTAAAAAATTAAAAATTAAATTTTCAATACAAAATAAAAACAAATTTTCGGGAAAATGTGCAAAAAACGTTTTGTTGGCCTTACAAAAAAAACCAAAATCCGATCCGAGTAGTGGAGGTTCATTGTTTTATTTTTTTCTTTCTTCTGACAACGTCGATTTTTCTCGATTAAACACATGATAAGTAGTACGATATACATTATCAGATTCTGATTGTCGGGATTATTCGAGACCACTTTCCATCAACGCGAAACCGACCGTCGAGAAACTTAAGTGGAAAATTGTCGCGGGAAATATTGTGGTCTATCGCGGCTGTGTTCGTTCGCTCATAATATCGCGTTATCGGTTTGTTTTTTTAATTTTGAAATTAATTCAAAAAGGAAACAATCGACGCTTTAGCCAACATTAACAATGCAGCGAAGAGAAACACGTGATCGACAGCCCAGGTACGTTTTATTTATGCAACTTTTGTAATAAAAAATTATGTGTAAATTTTTATGTTTGAATTTTGTGTATGTATGTATAAACATACATACATATGTGTACATTGTACAATAGAACATAAGACCGTGTTGCCTTAAGCTGGCCCTAAAATGACGAACATGTTCGTTTGCCTTCCTTCCTTCCCCTAACACGTTTAGGGAAAGCTTTAGAATTTACGGAGTAGTTAATCTAAAACAAATATATATATTAGGAAAGTTAAGGTTTTATTGAACGGATTGACACATTTTTTGCTAGTCAACATCTAACGACAAATCTTTTGTTTGTCTGTAGCAGTCACCATGTATCCAACGAACAGATCGACGGCCAAACGCACTCGTGAATAACAGCGGGTATCGTGAAACGTAATCGTAACGTAATTGTAACGAGGGGTTTTTGCTAGCGTTGTTATTATTTATACTAAATAAACCAGTGTTCGTTCGATACTTAGAACAGTTCCTACGTCAGGTTAGGTTAGGTTAAAATGGCTATCAGGAATACAACTGACACACTTAGACCAATATTAGGTCCATTGTGATACCATAAAAATTGTGCGAGGAAGTACCTCGGAGCTTTTAATAAAGCGAAGCAGATGCAGGGGATCTGTGTTTGCCAGATCGCTTAGATCATCAAGAAAATATTTTTCTAAATGCCGTTTTCTTTTAAAGGAGAGTGCAGGACATGAGCAGAGGAGGTGTGGGACTGTCTCCTCCTCCTCCTCCTCATCTAAGCAACTTCTGCAGAAGTCATTAGAGAAAACGCCGAGTGTTATGGCGTGTCTATGTCTACCTATCAGACAATGTCCGGTGATGGCATTGATTACGGAGCTAACTTGCAATCTGGTTATGGATAACAAATGTCTTGTGCGTTTTGGATCTAATAAAAAATTCAATAGAAGAGGGGATAGGACTGCGCCTTGCGGTGTTCCTCTACTAACAGATCTCTTTGCAGAGAAGTTTCCTAGAGTTGAGTTGGTCCTCCTGCTTTTTAGCATTGGATTTATCAACCCCACTATGGAACTATCTACTTTGAGCTTCGTCAGTGCCTTTGTAATTGCAGAGTTGCTGACGTTATGGAAGGCACCTTCTATGTTGAGGAAAGCTGCCAGAGTGAACTTTTTGTGATGGAGGGAGTATTCTATAGTACGTACCAGGTAGTGTAGGGGCGTTTCTACAGATTTTCCCTTACAGTAGACGCGTTGTGCTGTAGATAAAAATTTAGGATCTATAGCTATATGCAGGTGGATATCAATCAGTCGTTCTAAGGTTTTAAGAAGGAAAGATGTTAGACTTATTGGTCGGAGATCTTTTGGGTTTACGTGGGATGATTTCCCAGCTTTAGGTATAAATACAACATTGACCTCTCTCCACTGAGAATTACTTCAAGGACAGGGATAATAATATCCGCGGCCTTTGGAGTTCGGTTGAAATTATACCATCAGGTCCAGGGGATTTGTATGGGTCAAAGCTGTTAATGGCCCAAACCAATTTTTCCTTTGTAATCAGAACGGGGTTGTTTGTTATTATACTACTTGATTCTGTGGAATCATAGTTGCATAAGTTCTTAGAGCTGCCTGGAAAGTGAGTGTCAGGAAGCAAATTGAGCGTTTCTTCGCAGGATTCTGTCCAGCCGTCAGCTGTTTTCAGACTGCTAGGCATGGTTAAACTCTTTGAGAGGAATTTTTCTTAATCTAGAAACTTCTGAAGTATATTCTATTTTTCCACAGAAGTTTCTTCAGGAAGTTCTTTTACTTTTCCTCAGTTGATATTTATAAGTTTTGAGGGATTCCTTGTAGGAGTCCCAGTCTTGAGATTTTAGATTGTTTAGCTCGGTTGAAAAGTTTTCTGCATTCTTCCCTGAGCGGTTCTAGCTCGAGCTCCACCAC
Organism: Melanostoma mellinum; assembly: GCA_914767635.1. Lineage (NCBI taxonomy): Eukaryota > Metazoa > Arthropoda > Insecta > Diptera > Syrphidae > Melanostoma > Melanostoma mellinum. The sequence goes on from OU612060.1 coordinate 184,671,091, forward strand.
AGTGGGCAGTAGTAAGATCATTGCCCTTTTTGTCTAGATCCTGTTTGATTGTAGGGTTTTGTAAAAATTCAGGTTTAATAAACGTGCTACCTGATATTTTTGCCAGTCAGTTTTTCGATAGTTTCGGAAGACAGTTCCTACTTAGAAGCGAAAAAAATGTCGGCATGGTACCCGTGATGGTTAGCATGTCTGCATGTTACGCGGGAGTTTGAGGTTCGCGTCCCGAGGAATTGGCAAGTTCTCCGAGAGTGATTACATTGAAGCTTAATGTTTGCAATTTATTACCACAGGATACAGGAGGTTGCCTGCGAGATGAGATCGTGCAATGCTCAATGGATGTTTCGTACAGGCCTACGCATGTGGCGAAAACATATTCGTGTTCTCTGTTCGAAGCAGTTTCCAAATTGTTTGTCCAAGGGCAGAGGCTACGCTGAAAGTTATCGACAGCTGGTGAGGTAGAAACGGTCTGTCTTATCAATTTCTCTATGACCGAGGTTCTTCTCTTCATGAAACGCAAAAAATCATCAGGTACACACGCATCCGTCTTCCAAGAGGAAGCGTTTGCTATCCAAATGACTATAAGCAACTTTACGAAGAATAGCTGCACAGAGAGAAGTATTTGCGTCTGCAGTGACAGCTAAGTTGTGCTTTCGACTCTTTCTAAGGCTCCAGCTACTTAGAAAATGCTCCAGGGATGTAATGCGATACAAAGAATAAATTTGTTGAGTCTTGTTTCGGTTCCAGGCCATCTGGAAACGAAATCGCCAATGAATTTTTAAGTTAAGGACCTCAAAAGGCTTTCTAAGGACCACAGCCAACGATTAAAAAAAATATTAATAGGGTGACGCAACAGAACGGAGTGCCCTGGGGCTTAGCGCATTTTCCACATTGAGGAAATCAAGGGGACCTATAGTTTTCTGCCAATTCCGGACGGCTAAACGAGAAATCGCTTTTCATGGCAATGAATTTAGTACCGGAGGACTTGCCCCTTTCTCGCGGAAGGCGATACCAGTGGAAAAAAAAACTTTAGATTTCTGTTGGGAATCACGAACCTTCCGCGTAACAGGTTAGCATGCGAACCGTCACACCACGGGTATACCACAGGCCACAACAGGCAGACATGTAAACCATTATCCCACAGGCACGTCTAACCTATAGTGCTGGGGTGTCCAAGTCCTCATTCAGCGAGGGCTTTTGAACTGCAAGAACACAACCGTAATTGACATACCTCCGTTGGATGCACACAAACTAAACGTGGAGCATATCAATGTGAATAATAGAGTTGCAACTTTGTTGTTATTTCCGTATTAGAAAAGATTGAAGAAAACGCTGCCACGGAGCACTTCACTCTTGCAAAGCATTTAAACGTGCTTCTTTTCGGTGATACCAAACTTGTGAATCCCGAGGAGAAAATGATGGAAACGCGCATCATTTCCTCTGTGACTACCCTGCACTTTCTCGAATCAGATTACGCACACTCGGTGCAGACATGCTGAGAGTTACCAGGTCTCCTTGGCTAATTTTATCAAGGCAGTGTCTCCTGGCTTTTCTTCTTGGAGATGATTGGGATTGGGAAAAATCAAGAAGTTTATTAAGCAAAACTTATCGGGACATGGTGCATGACCTGGCCTACGATAAGAAGTTTAACCAGCCATGAAAATATGTAATAAACCTTGGCAGAACTACGGCCCAATTTTTATTAAGCCCCTTCAATTCGACCTTCAAAACAATTTTTATCAGAGTTAAGGATTTACCATGGTAGCATTGCTAATCTACAAACATATAAACTTAATTTCCAAACAAACACGTTTTTGAATTTTAATTTATCTCCCCGGCTATAGCCAAACATTTACTAACGGAAACAGTAGTTAACGCAATCAAAAGCGAATTAATGTCGGCCAAATGATTACACAACATCTTGTCGCTATAAGTAGAGTGTTTGTGTGCAAAGACTTATGTATTATGAAACCAAATGAACATAATTTACCTATACCATGTGATATGGAAAATTTGAATAATGACGTCACAAAGGTCTGACAAATTTCCAAACAAATGAGCGTAGGAGTTGATTGGACTCTCGCCGAACACACTCACGTGCTCATTGAAGTCGAAACAGATAAAGGTTGTCATTCGTCATTGTCTCTGCCAGCTTGTCAAACAAGTCTGTAGTCCCACATTTATAATACCAACTTCTTCCGTTGTTGGTTGACACAAGCAAAGAGGAATGATATGAGTATAAAAATAATTTTTCTCTTTTATTTGCAATAAAATAGATGTTGAAAAGGCATAGTATTCTCCATTTTTCAATCCGAATAAGTGTCCCAATCCCAATAGCTGAGTTCTCTATAAATACAAGTGATAAGAACCTGAGTTTGATCTCTCTCTCTCTCTATGACTATGTATAACAGATCAAATAATGAGTAAGTCGAAAATAATAATGAGTGTCTGTTACTTATCAATTTCTATAGCTTATTACACTAATAACATTGTAGTTCCCCCTTTTTCATCAGATTAATCATGTCTCTGTGGGCTCTATTTTCCTTGTAAGAGTAATAAATATTTTATTTTGTATTAGCTGGAATCCAAATGACAGTTGTCACTTGCGTCAGTTGTTTTGTAGAGAAATTAGACAGACAAAAGAGACAGAAACTGTCAAAGAAACACAACTTATTGACGTATATTGAGTATTGACTGGGAGTTTTTTCTCCTCCATGTTTTTCTTTAATGTTCTGTAGTCTTGCTGTTCCGATAGCAAAGAGTGACAATCAGTTTTATTATATTCTCTTTCCAAATATTCGTTTGACAATAGAAACACCGCGTTGCGTTGAGAAAAATAATCATATGGTAAGGGAAAATCAACACGCACGTAAGTAGGTACTCTGCGCTGAAGATAGGAAGGTAGGTAGGTAAGTAAATAGGAACACAAAAGTTCAACGGCCTTTGGCCGGTTATTTTCTAAGCCGGGAGGAAGAAAAACGATGTTAGTGTGAAGTAATATTTCTTATTTAATGGCAACGTTTATTTCAGGCATTAAACTGTGAAAAGGTCAATTTTTAGTGCCACACTGCCTTATTTTGAATGAAGTAAGTTCGGTGGCAGGAGACACAAGCATTTTGCAACACACAACTGGCAGCATCTTTATGTTGAAAATCGTATTTGAAAGAAACGAAAAAAGGTTAGAGACGATAAACGTTGCTAATGCTTCATGATACTCTTTTGCAAGTTAGAGTGGATTAGCACATTAAATCAAATACAATTTGCAGATAACTTTTGCCTTTGGTTTGGTTTAATTAATTTAGAATGGTAATTAGTAAAGAGAATATTAATCAATCAAAAAAATATTCATAGCCAACGGTCGCAATTAGCGAAAATAAAAGTCATTCTGTTAAATAAAATGCATTTTCGTGAGTGTTGCTGTGTTGCTTTTGGACGATGATGCAGATTTTAAATAAACACAATCGAAAGATGCAACAACAATCACGTCGGCCGTGGGTGACATTTCCAGCACCAAAACATGCAGTAGCCACTATTTCTAGCAAAAAATGGTACTCCCACCAAGGCCGATATTACATTACGAAACGCGAGACAAAAAAAAAAAATAGTGCGTGCAGTCCCCCCCGCGCGGAAGAAGTGAAACTTCCTAATATGAAAATGAAAATAGGGAGGGGTAGAAATTTATTTTGAGTGAACTCGTATTGTTTCTTTAAAAGAAAAAGAAAGAGATGCGTTACATGAAAGAGATGGATCGGAGTAAATTTTCACGGGATAGCTACAACACCATTTCATAGAACAATTTTTTATTTTTTGGTGGAGATAAGAGGACGAAAACTAGGATTTTAAAGTACATACATAGTACTTATGTATGGAATAGAATACCAGGAACCTTTCTGAAACCGTTGATTGGCCAGTGTCAGTGGTAGCTGACTGACCGACCAATGAAGACCGCAGTCTTAACACCTAAGCCCAAGACGGAGAACATTTACATACATGTTTAGACATGATCAAACATGTTAAGACATGATCAAATATGTTTAGACATGATCAAACATGTTTAGACATGATCAAACATTTTTAGACATGATCAAACATGTTGAGACATGATCAAACATGTTTAGACATGAACAAACATGTTTACACATGATCAAACATGTTTAGACATGATCAAACATGTTGAGACATGATCAAACATGTTTAGACATGATCAAACATGTTTAGACATGATCGAACATTTTTGAGCCGGGCGTAAATGGAAATTGCTTATATATACATGATTATGCCTCCACTAACTATCCGAGTACCAAACTACCCAAAGTAACTAAACATACCAAATGCCAATCCGATACCTAACTACCCAAAGTAACTAAACATACGAAATGCCGATACCAATACCGAGTAACGAAAGTAACGAAAGTAACGTAAGTAATGAAAGTAACGAAAGTAACGAAAGTAACGAAAGTAACGAAAGTAACGAAAGTAACGAAAGTAACGAAAGTAACGAAAGTAACGACAGTAACGAAAGTAACGAAAGTAACGAAAGTAACGAAAGTAACGACAGTAACGACAGTAACGAAAGTAACGAAAGTAACGAAGGTAACGAAAGTAACGAAAATAACGACAGTAACGAAAGTAACGACAGTAACGGCATCGTAAAAGTAACGACATTTTTTTGTGAGTAACGTTTCGTTATTCGGTACAAAAGAGAATACTTGTTACTGAGTAACGAATACATACCATTTGCTACAGCAATAATTTTTAACACGGAAGTGTAACGCTGCATGTAACACGGAAGTGTAACGCTGCATGTTTGCAAGTCGCATAAGAAGTTTCACTTCAAATATTTCCACCGAAAAACACATTTTACTACAATGAAATCGTTGGGATGAATGGCGCGGAATTGATGACAGCGTTTAACACGGGAGTGTAACACGGGAGTGTAACGCTTTCATGTAACGCTTTCATTTTTGCAAGTCGCATAAGAGACAGCGTTTAACACGGGAATGTAACACGGGAGTGTAACACGGAAGTGTAACGCTTTCATGTAACGCTTTCATGTTTGCAAGTCGCATAAGAGACAGCGTTTAACACGGGAGTGTAACACGGGAATGTAACACGGGAGTGTAACACAAGAGTGTAACACGGAAGTGTCACGCTTTCATGTAACGCTTTCATGTTTGCAAGTCGCATAAGAGACAGCGTTTAACACGGGAGTGTAACACGGGAATGTAACACGGGAGTGTAACACAAGAGTGTAACACGGAAGTGTAACGCTTTCATGTAACGCTTTCATGTAACGCTTTCATGTTTGCAAGTCGCATAAGAGACAGCGTTTAACACGGGAGTGTAACACGGGAATGTAACACGGGAGTGTAACACAAGAGTGTAACACGGAAATGTAACGCTTTCATATAACGCTTTCATGTTTGCAAGTCGCATAAGAAGTTTCACTTCAAAAACCAGGAGCCGAATTACCGCATCAGTGATCGAGTGAGTTGATTTCAATTCGTTCAATTACTGATGAAAGAATGTCAAATTGTGATGCTAAAGTGCTCGATAACGTGAGAGATATTGCCAAACTCAAATAATTCAGTCACGTATTACTCGATCACGTGTGCGTGCGGTAATTCTGCCCCATACCGAAACAACGATAAGGACAAAAACCGATTATGAATTACGAGAACAGATCCATGAAAATGTCACAACGATAGAAAAACGACCGCCAAAAGCAGTCGTAAATGAAAGTGAGTATCGTGAAACGTGATCGCAAAGTAACGGTAACGTAATTCGCAAAACGGGACATAATTTTTCTGGAAACATTGGAGCTATACTATCAATTGATCTACTTTGAAAACACAAAAATTAAAGGTTTTTAAATGACAGATCTTAGAAAATTATAGTTATACTTCATGTAAAGAGGTATATATGTATGTACATGTACATACATGTTTCGAGGTATAGAACTTCGAATTGAAATAAAACACAAGAAAATTGTTTTAATATCCATCAATTTGGCTTTATTAGATGGATAATCTTATGCCATTAATGTTTAAATATGATCATGTGGCCGCCGCGGCTGGCTCCAATAACGCCAAGTCTAGAGGCCCAGTTTTCAACTTTTTCGAACATTTAAGGCCGTATGTCGGCAATAACGCCACGAATGTTGGCTTCCAAGCCCCCAAAAGTTTGTGGTTTGTTGTCGTAGACGAGTGACTTAACATATCCCCAAAGCAAATAATCCAATGGTGTCAAATCACACGATCTTGGTGGCCAATTGACATGTCCTGAACATAAATGACATTGGCGTTGGCGGATTTGAGCACAAGATGTCAGTTTTATCCCTATTCGAAAAACCAACCTCTAAAAAACACCCGATACAAGTCAAGTGCTAGATAATGGACAACCAAATGAAAATAGTCTTATGTGCTCACAATAATCTAAAACATTCTAACTTCTAAGATGATTCACTCAAAAGAGTCACAAAAAATAAAATAAAAGGAAAGTTAGATTGACCTTGCTGGTAAAAAAAAACAAGAAATGAATGAAGGGTGTGCTAGTTCCTGTTTTGTTTCTAATTTATTTATTTTTTCAATACCAACTATGGTTGCGCCCGTGGTTTAATGGTCATTGGAACGTACTCGAATAGTAAGTTCGTTTTCGACGCCAAACATTTTTCGTCCCTTCCATTCCCTTACAAGTAATCGGCCCTAGCGGCCCCAGACTCCCAGGTAACATAAGCAACCCCACTAAAAACAGCGTAATGTATACCAATTTACATATTTCAATGCATTCCTCTCTTTATTTTTTATAAACTTTCCCTCGATCAAAGCAAGTGACACAAACAAGCTCCCACTAAAAAATCTGCCACGATAAAACCCAACAGATTATCCGCAAGTTTGTAAACAAATCCACTAAATTGTTTATTTCAAGTTCAATTATTATTGAAAAATTAAAATAATTTATACGGACACAAGTAATTTGTTATTGCGGCCAATGAATGAATATCAAGCATAACAAGTTTAGCTCATATTTTGATCACAAAGCACATTAATTTAAATAAATGTAAGACACAAGCTGCTTGTGTGACAGGAGTGCGAGTTCAATGAAATTTGAAACAAATCAACAAACAATACTACACAATCAAGTAGACAAAAACAAATTTATATAAATACTCGTATCTACCTACATGTTTTTGTTTTTGAAAGCGTAAAATGATAAAACTGTCCATGGTTTTCTTAAAGCATTTCATAAACTTTGAAAATAAACTCTTTTCTGTCTGCTGTGGGTATTTTTGTATTTAATAAAAAACAAAAGTTAAAAAAAAAAAGGAGAAGGAAACTGCATACCTATACGAAAACATTCTGAGTAAAATTAGATTCCCCGTCTGTCTCACTCACTCTTCTAATTCTATCCAATGAAATAAAATTACACTTTTTAGACGCAAATGAGATATTTGCAGCATCAAATATTCATTATCATTACAGTCCCTTTATTCGCTTCATTTCAACAATATTGGATTACTGGCTTATGAGACTGTGCGCTGACTTTAAGTGAAAGCTTTTCGTAATGGCAGGTGTCACTTTTGACAGATGTTGTTTAGCTTAATTTTTGCTTTTTTCTTCACTGATTGACTGCCATGTGACAAGTGTACATAGATGCTGTTTTAAAATAGAGAAGATGCTATTCAATTTGGTGTACTTTTTTAAAGTGATAACTTGTTATGAGATGGTAAACCGCTTCGCTACGTTACGTGTTACGACACCGGTCTGTCTGGCAGGTCTTTCTCTCACGGATAACTCAGCGGTAGGCAGGCTCTTCCTCTTTTACTCTAACCTACAGCGCTTGGTTAGCTTTTCTCAAGATAAAAAATGTCAATATTAAGTAGCTCAACTAAGAGTAGTTTAAGTTATCACTTCCGTGGGCCGTCCCGACACGCGAACGTATTTTTTTTATTTATTCAAAAATATGTTTTGCATGGAGAGCTTAAAATGGCAAATAATTAAATTGATAAACAAGTAAATATGGTGGTGCAATTCAGTTCAATGAATTTCGGGCCTATCGCATTTCGAGGACCTACAATTTTATGCCGATTTCCATGGCAGTGTTAATCCGCGAATGGTGACACCCGTGCAAAACTGACATAGCCGCCGTACAAAGAGAGGGTCTGGAAGACAATATGGCTTAAGGAAGGGACGCTCTACAATCAGAGCAACAGTAGAAGTAGCGAGGGCTGTCGAAAATTCTCAGCACGGAAGCCAATACACCATGTTGCTGGTAACGCTGGATGTCTGAATCGACCTTTAATTCGATTATACGATTGATGCTCTTGAAAAAAGATTACACATTAAAGAGTATCTCTTATGGAACAAGAACTTGTCTACCGAACCACAGAAGAAGTGAGATGAAAGGACATCAATGTTGGACCTGCACAGAGATCTAATACTGGACCAGACTTCTGGAATATCTCTTATGCGAAGGGATTCTTTGTATTGTGATACCAGAAGGTTGCTTTCTGGTTTGTTATTCAAATGACGATAATAACTAAAAGGGACATCGAAAGCGTACAAAACAAGCTGGCTCAAGAGATGCGATGAGATGCGAACGAGAAAGAGAAAAAACAAAAACCTGGTAAAATACCTCGGAGTAAAGCTCGATACGAAACTGAGATTTTCCCACCAGAAACTGGACTGAAGCACTAAAACAAGGAAAGTATCGGAAACAGTACAGAGGCCTTGCGAATATCGTGTGCGTACCACACAGTAGTTGCAGTTTTCATACCAATTGATCTCCCTGCAGTACAAATAAAATACACACAGGAAAAGAAAGCAGGAATTGGACTTGAATCGGCGAATACGGAAGCGAAAGCGATCACACAGTTGAATGGCAAGAACGCTGGGAGTCGGAAAACAGAGGGCGTTGGACTGCTCTAGGTTGATCGGAAACCTTACCGAATGGAGTAACAGAAAGCACGGTGAAGTGAACTCTCACACTTCCTCAAATGACACAGGTGTTTGAACGCCTTCCTGCGCAAGATTGGAAAAATAAACCTTTTGTGCCAATATAGATATCCGTGGAATAGGTGGGAATCTCCCCGTCAGGAAATAAATAGAGTTATCGGAGAGCTCAAGCCAAATAATATCATCCAGGAGATGCTGAGAGACGAGGAGAGTTGGAGGTGAATTATGACATATATATTTATATAGACACGGATCCCGCTTGAAGAAATTCGCAAGCGGTCCTGATGGGGAGATCAAAAACAAGCAAACCTGGGTCTCTGACGATCTTGGAATCTCGGACTTTTGGCTTTCAAGCCAAGGTATGACTGTTGAAAACAAAATGATCAGAAAGGGGCTTCACATGGATAAAAAGTGCAGGAATCAGAATAATCAGCGTATACCTCAGCGCTAATGATCGGATGGATGATTCCCAACAAAAACTAGAGGACTTAGATGATTTCATATGGGAGATCGATGGATAAATCATAGTTACCGGAGACTTTAACGCATGAGGCCATAAATGGGGCATGCTAACTACGGACTCTCAAGAGAGGCAAATACTTGAGATGGCGGCGAGACGTGGCCTTAGCGTAGTTAATACAGGAAACACCCCAATTTTTAGAAGAGCAGGGCAAATAGAGACCATACCTGACATAATCCTCGTCACAGAACATTTGCTTTCCAAAACAAAGAAATGGAGGACCACCGAAGACTATACAGGCAGCTAGAAAAGCCAGCTGGGCCTTCAACCGAGTTCATCCCCTGTTGAAGAGAAGAAATGGACTAAGCCAACCGACTAAGTTACTGGTCTACAAGCAGCTCTTGCGACCAGTTATCAGCTATTCTTTCCCAGTCTGGTTCACTATATCCAAGACAGCCATGAAAGAACTTCAAGTATTTGAAAGAAAGATACTCAGGATCTGCAACGGCCTACACTTTGACCGACGGCGGCAAAAGCACTACAGAAACGAGCAATTATACTCAGCAGCGAAAATAACCCCACTGGACAAGTATTTAGTTACTTCAACAAAGAAGCTAATGCGGAGCGTCATAGACCACCCCAGTCAACTAATGAGAAGGATGACCACCGAGCAACGACATCCTGAGCCGAGGTACCTCAGTGTGATGGAAACCCTGGACGACGACATCATCAAGGACAACGAGGACACCATATCGTTTTACGCTGACACAGGGTCAGCCTACCACCGCGGCTAAATGCCATTAAACCCCTAAAACCATCTTTAAAACCACAAAGGACAACCGGGAGTGAACACCCTGAGGAAGACAAAGTCAACCGACTTCTTTATTGTAATATTTATTTTTTGACATGTAATTTTATATCTTATAATATTCTTATCTTAAGTCATTGTATACCGTTAGGCCCCCTATGTGCCAACAAATGTAAATTTTTCCAATGTTATCATATGTTAGTTGTAAGCCAAATTGTAAATATTGTTCAATAAAACAAACTTGAACTTGAACTTGAACTATACAGGCAGCGATCATCAATATATCGTTTTCGACATTGATGAAAATCGACAAAGCGCTAACTGCGAGGCAAACCAACCTGGCGGATGGAACGTCAACAGACTCAACGTCGACGTCTTGAGGAACAGAATTGATGATGGAAAAGACATTGTGCTACTATCGGTTGGAACAGCTGAAGAAATAGTTCAATGAACCATGCAACTCAATCGTCTGGGATGCGACGCTTCAATGCCCAGGAAGACATACTCCAATAGAAGAAAGAAACCTGTCTACTGGTGGCCGGAAGAGATAGCCGAACTTCGCAGAAAATGTCTACGATTTTGACAAAAAGTGACAAGAGCCAGAAGATGAAGCCAAAATGAAAGTAGTGAGAGTGATGTGGACAGCGCGCCCTGAATTGAAAAGAGCCATCAAGCTGAGCAATAAACAAAAATGGGAAGAGCTGCGACAAGATATCGGCAGTGATCCCTGGGGACAAGGCTAAAAGATTTTACAAAAGTTTGTAGTTCAGAAACCCGTAACTTCTGTTACTCCTTACGTAACTTCTCTTACTCCTTACGTAACTTCTGTTTCTCCTTACGTAACTTCTGTTTCCTTACGTAACTTCTGTTACTCCTTACGTAACCTCTGTTACTCCTTACGTAACTTCTGTTTCTCCTTACGTAACTTCTGTTTCCTTACGTAACTTCTGTTTCCTTACGTAACTTCTGTTACTCCTTACGTAAATTCTGTTACTCCTTACGTAACTTCTGTACTCCTTACGTAACTTCTGTTACTCCTTACGTAACTTCTGTTACTCCTTACGTAACTTCTGTTATTCCGTGCGTAACTTGTGTTACTCCTTACGTAGCTTATGTTACTTCTAACGTAACTGATGTGACTTCTAAAGTAACTCAGTTTTTTTTTCTACCGCAACCGTAGATTACTCGTTAGAAGAAATCTAACGTAACTCATTTCACATCTAATGTGACTCTTGTTAGTACCAACGTAACTGATGTTATTTCTCTCGTTACTTCCAATGTAACTCAGGTTTCTTCTACCGTAACTCATTTTTCTTCGAACGTAACTTATGTTGCTTCTGCTGTAACTCATGTTACTTCTAACATAACTCATGATACTTCTAACGTAAATCATGTTAGGTACTCTAACGTAAATTATGTTACTTTAAATGTTACACGTGTGACTTCTTACGTAACTCTGTTACTTTTTACGTAACTCTACTTTTTACTTTAAAAGGAAGGACTGTAATGAGCTTCCAAAGTGCTATCTATGCGCAACCGACGAAAATCAACCATGCCCAACGGATCACATACCTGGATCAGGAAAGTGCAAAGTATTTCGTCAGGCACTTGAAAAGATGAAAACGGCCTCCTCAAAATGACCAGAATACTCCAAGCAAACGTCCACAGGAGCAAAATGGCGGACAACCTCCTGTTTAAGCTTATAAGTGAGCTACAAGCGGACGTCATAATCATAAGTGAGCAATATGCCAACAAAAACAAGCAAACCTGGGTCTCTGACACTCTCGGAACCGCCGCCTTATGGATTCCAAACCAAGGCGTAACCATTGAAAACAAAGGATCAGAAAGAGGCTTCACATGGATAAAAAGCGCAGGAATAACAATAATCAGCGTATACCTTAGCCCTAATGATCGGATGGATGTTTTCCAACAAAAACTAGGGGACTTAGATGATTTTATATGTGAGATCGATGGAGAAATCATAGTCGCCGGAGACTTTAACGCACGAGGACATGAATGGGGAATGCCAACTACGGACTCTCGAGGAAGGCAAATACTTGAGATGGCGGCGAGACGTGGCCTTAGCGTAGTTAATATAGGGAACACTCCAACTTTTAGAAGAGCAGGGCAAACAGGGAGCATACCTGACATAACCTTCGCAACAGAGGGTTTGATGTCCAAAATAAGGAACTGGAGGGTCATCGAAGACTACACAGGTAGCGATCACCAATACATCGTTTTCGACATAGAGGAAAATCGCCAAAACGCTAACCGAGAGGCAAACCAACCTGGTGGATGGAACGTCAACAGACTCAACGTCGACGTCTTGAGGAACAAAATTGATGATGGAAAGGACATTGTGCTACAATCGCTTGGAACAGCTGAAGAAATAGTTGAATCAACTATGCAACTCACTCGTCTGGCATGCGACGCTTCAATGCCCAGAAAGATATACTCAAATAGAAGAAAGAATCCTGTCTACTGGTGGTCGGAAGAGATAGCCGAACTTCGTAGAAAATGTCTACGCCTTAGACGAAAAGTGACCAGAGGGAGAAGAAGCCAAAATGAAAATAGTGAGAGTGACGTTGAAGAATTCAGGACAGCGCGCCACGAATTGAAGAGAGCCATTAAGCTGAGCAAGAAACGAAAATGGGTAGAGCTGCGACAAGACATCAACAGCAATCCCTGGGGGCTAGGCTACAAGATCGTCATGAAAAAGTTTGTAGCTCAAAAACCCGTTGAAGATTTCAGCCCAGAAAAGATGAATCAAATTGTGGACACACTGTTCCCAACACATCCTATCAGGCAACCCGACACTCCTAGGCTGCAACAAGAAGAAATACCACCGTTCAACGAAGAAGAACTCAGAATTGCATCTAACGCGCTGAAAAACAAAAAAGCTCCCGGGCCAGATGGCATTCCGGTGGAAGCATTGAAGCAAATCGCACAAAGCTGTCCCCAACTACTTTTTAAAATGTACAACAGCTGTCTAGCTGAAGGAATTTTCCCTAAGCGTTGGAAAAAGCAACGGCTTGTACTTATCAGCAAAAATAAGGGAAACCCGGAGTCTCCATCCTCATACAGACCTCTGTGCATGCTGGACACAGCAGGCAAGCTCCTAGAAAAGCTATTGCAACCACGACTCATAGCCGCTATTCAAAGAATGGGAGACTTGTCTGAAAGACAATATGGCTTTAGGAAAGGACGCTCAACAATAGGGGCAATAGAAGAAGTAGTAAGGGCTGTCGAAAATGCTCAACGAGGCAGCCAAAACACCAAGAAAATTGTGCTGCTGGTAACACTTGATGTACGAAACGCTTTCAATTCAGCCCGATGGTCAAACATGATTGATGCACTTGAAGGAAGATTCCAAACTCCAGAGTATCTCTTACGGATGATAAAAGATTATCTCAAAGAACGAGAACTTATCTACCAAACCACTAAAGGAATGATACGAAAAGATATCACAGCTGGAGCAGCACAGGGATCTATCATTGGACCAGACCTCTGGAACATCTCCTACGATGGCATTCTCTGTATGGAAATGCCCGAAGACTGGTTTTTGGTTGGATATGCTGACGACGTTGCTGCGGTGATAACTGCAAGGGACACCGAAAGTGCACAGAGAAAGTTGAACCAAGTGATGCGAAGGACAAATTCCTGGATGGAGGAACATGGGCTGTCGCTGGCTACTGAAAAGACCGAAATTGTAGTTCTAACGAAAAAACGAATTTCCACGGTCATCGATTTCCACATCGAAACCGAACTTATAAAAAGCAAAAACGTGATAAAATATTTGGGAATAAAGCTCGACACGAAAAACCAGATACGAACGGCAGCTGAACGCGCATCAAAGGTTACAAGCCACCTATCTAGGCTGATGGCAAATGTAGGTGGACCATCCGAAAGCAAACGGAGACTTCTCCTGGCAACAACCCATTCAATTCTGCTGTACGGAAGCGAGATTTGGGCTGAAGCACTTAAACATGAAAATTACCGAAAACAACTAGCATCGGTACAGAGGCGCGGTGCCTTGCGAATAGCGAGCGCGTACCGCACAGTGTCTGAGCCAGCAATTCTTGTAGTTGCAGGATTCGTACCGATTGACCTCCTCGCAACACAAAGACAATACATACATACATGAAAAGAAAGCAGAAATCGGCGTGGAAGCGGCGAGCGTGGAAGCGAAAGCAGAGTACGCTGGACTGCTAGGCTGATCGGAGACATAAGCGAATGGAGTAACCGCAAATACGGTGAAGTGAACTACTACGTCACACAGTTCCTCACCGGACACGGGTATTTCAACGCTTTCCTGCACAAAATTGGAAAAAAAAAGAAGTCCTTCGTGCCAGTACGGAGATTCGCTGACAGACGACGCTTATCATACAGTGTTCGAGTGTAGTAGATGGGAATCTCCCCGTCAGGAAATAAATAGAGTAATCGGAGAGCTCAGCCCGAATAATATCATCCAGGAGATGCTGAGAGACGAGGAGAGTTGGAGGCGAATCAGCCTGTATCTGACGCAGATCCTGAAAACAAAGAAACAAGAAGAGGTAGCTGAGGAACAAGAACCTGCCACCTAGACACGGATCCCCCCTCGAAGAAATGCGCAAGTGGTCCCGAGGAGTTTTAGTCGGTATGCCAAGTTTACACCTTGGAGAGTCCGACATTTCTCAAAAAAAAAAAAAAAAACTCTGCTACTTTTTACGTAACTCTGTAACTTTTTACGTAACTTTGTTACTTTTTACGTAACTTTGTTACTTTTTACGTAACTCTGTTACTTTTTACGTAACTCGGTTACTTTTTACGTAACTCTGTAACTTTTTACGTAACTCTGTAACTTTTTACGTAACTTTGTTACTTTTTACGTAACTCTGTTACTTTTTACGTAACTCTGTTACTTTTTACGTAACTCTGTTACTTTTTACGTAACTCTGTTTATTTTTACGTAAATTAGGTACATTATAAAGGATAACGTTACTCACGTTATAATTTCATCAACTATGAATCTTACGTGAATGTACTATGAGCTGAACAGCACTCCATTCATATACAGGGTGATTCGCATAAGGTGTGACAAAAAGATAGGGTGTGTAGGTTGGACCTAGACAAGCAAAAAATCGTATGGGAGGGGGGGGTCCATTTTCCCCCGTTTAGGCGGGAGGGGCAATTTAAGAAAAAAGTCACTAAAAATTGGAAAAAAATTATTTAAAAATAACGGTAGTACCTACAGAGTCGTACTATAGCATTTTGAAAAGCCAAAAACTTAAACATTAATTTAAATTTAAAACTAAGTTGTTCAAGTAAATAGTTTTTGAAATATTAATTTTCAAAGTCAAAATTTTGAAAAAAAAACATAATTTTTTTTCTTAAAACAACTTTTTTTCCAAATTTTACGTTATTAAGTAGTATTTTTTTGGCTTATTTTCAATGCTCTTATTTATTTTTGATCAAATACAAGAAACCGGATGTCAAAATAACTTGTAGTTTTTGAGAAAACCAAAAACTACAAAAACGACTTTCGTCAAATTTTTTTTTTCTTAATTTTTTTTTTTCGTTATTGGACTTTTAAGTGAATTCTCAATAAAAAAAGTAAAGAGAAAATCCATCCTTTATTTCGTAAGTTCACTAAAGAATCCAATAACGAAAAAAAAAACTTAAAAAAAAAAAAATTTGACAAAAGTTGTTTTTGTAATTTTTGGTTTTCTCAAAAACTACAAGTTATTTTGACATCCGGTTTCTTGTATTTGATCAAAAATAAATAAGAGCATTGAAAATAAGCCAAAAAAATACTACTTAATAACGTAAAATTTGGAAAAAAAGTTGTTTTAAGAAAAAAAATTATGTTTTTTTTTCAAAATTTTGACTTTGAAAATTAATATTTCAAAAACTATTTACTTGAACAACTTAGTTTTAAATTTAAATTAATGTTTAAGTTTTTGGCTTTTCAAAATGCTATAGTACGACTCTGTAGGTACTACCGTTATTTTTAAATAATTTTTTTCCAATTTTTAGTGACTTTTTTCTTAAAGTGCCCCTCCCGCCTAAACGGGGGAAAATGGACCCCCCCCTCCCATACGATTTTTTGCTTGTCTAGGTCCAACCTACACACCCTATCTTTTTGTCACACCTTATGCGAATCACCCTGTATATAAACTGTCCATCACATTCCTAATTTTATCAAGCCAAGAAATTAGTTGATTATAACTCCATCGACCTACTGTTTTGACAGGAAAACCTATAAAACTTCAGATTTAAGCAATCAAATATTTTATTCATTAAACTAATATTTAGCTTTTGTTTTTGATGATTCATAAAGAACTAAATCCCTAATTTCGCCAACACTATTTGACACTTCACTCCAACTCATCGTGATGATGACCTTTTTTTGTCAATCCCCGCATATGTAATGTGACTTATTTGTGTTCGAGTTTTCTCTGCTCTTATCTCCAAATTCAAATCTTTTTCAACACAAAAAGAAAAATAGATTCCAACCTTAGCGTATACTTATAGTGTGCATAAGTGCATTTATGTGACTTTATAAACAACCTACCAACAAACGCCATGTCCAGCACTGCTGTTGCAGCAGAAGGTGGGCATAGAAGAACACAGAAAAAAGTCATCACCCCGTACATCTTTCACACTGACATTTATCTGCTAGTTACACGGTGGAGGCATGACTCGATACGTATGGCTTTTCTTTCAGTGTCTCTCTCTTTCTGCCATTTTTATTTATTTATATTTCTTATAAGAACTTTTTTTTATTTACTTTTTGGGTTTTTTTTCTGAAAATTCCAATTAAAGTGTGGTTATAATGTGACCAGATTGTGGATATGTGACGGAGTTGTGTGCCCTGTTCATCAGATCTTATTTTGCAATGCCATCTACTCGTTGTAGATACAAACAACCAGTGAATGCTGCATACATACATCAAAAATGTGTCCCTGTGGTTAAAGGGGTATACGCAACGCATACACTTCACACTCATTTCATATTGTATTTTATTATAGTTTTGCCTTTTCCTACTTTATGTTGTTTTTGTTGTGTTTACCTGCTGTTCTTCCAAGATTGTACCTACATAAATATTGAAAAAGAGGGTATAGTAAGAAAATGGACGTACGAAAACGCATCTACTTACTGCACTAAACACTTCTAAACCTGAACGTTTACAGAAATGTCTCTCGCGTCTCGACTCGACTCGACTCGACTCGATGACGCTAACACCTGTGTGCTCTGCTTGCAAGTAGAGTATCTTTTCATTACGTTAGCGCGATACATTTAATTACATACTATTGTTAAGTGTATGTAATGTGTGTATTTATTTAATTTAAGCAGAAAAAAGGAAAATGTTTATCCAGTTTCAAGTGTAATGAAATGATATTTAAGCCAAAGAACGATGTGATGAACAAGACGTGCGATAAAGAAAAAGTAGTGGAGCTGCGCTAGTAGTACTGATGCTGCTGCTGCTGCTATAAGCTACACTGCTACACTCGTTTACTCATACGTGTATTTCATTGTTTCATTTTGTTTTTGTTCTTCTCTGATTTTTAATGGTATGAGTTTGAAACAATTTCTCTCTGATTGGCAGTGTTGCCGATTTTATCAAATTTAAATTGGACAATAAGGTATTTAAAGTGGAGCTATTCTTAGTATTGAATCTCTTGAAAGAACCTGGCCCCTGTTCCGTAACTGTGGCCTCCATAAAAGACGGCAATAAAAGGCGAAAAATGGATCGAAATTCTATGAATTTAGTACGATTCCGATCCGGTTCTCACTGTTTCTCGATCGATGTTCCTTGTTCTAGATTTTTCTTCCCTACGATTTTAACTTTTGCTAATTTAGGGAGTTCAGAAACTAACAAGTTTGATTCAACTAACAGTTTTTTACTTTTTAAAATTGAAAGTTGACCCAGTAAAGAAATTGGCCCTTACTGTCTTTTCACTTCGAAACATGCAGAATATAGAGAGCACAGCTCAAAATATGAGAGATTGTCTACAACCAACTTGCTTAGAAAGAGCAAAGTGATTGCTTGAAGTTTCAAAGGGACACTACCAGCAAGCAAAAGGAACATTGTGGTGGAATGGTGAATCAAAAACAGTGGCAAGTAAGAAAAAAAGATTGCCCTAAAATAGAAAAAGAGGAAAAGGCTAACCTCAAAACGGAATACAGAAGCTGTAAGAAAGAAGCGAAGAAGAATGGCGCCCAACTCGAAGCAAAGAGAACGGAAATCATGTATCAGGAGCTGGAAAAGATTTTTGACCAGGCTGCTGATGCATACCGAGCTATTCAAGAAATACCTCGTAACAACTTGAATTAAGGTAGCAACAATCTTCAAAAAAACCGCTAATTGAAGCAGAAATGGTCGCAAAAGTTCATTAACGATGCCCAAAGACAGCTTCTTGTGGATGACGAAAAAATTCTTCACAGGTGGCGAAGGTAGTTTGATGGCGTTTTGAATAAACAACTTCTTCGAAAGCACTTTCCGCTGAAGCTGAACCTAAGTGCACGGAAATATACCCAATGTCACAGACGAAGAAGTTTGTGGAGCAGTTAAGAATTTGAAAAAAAGCCAGGTGAGGTTGCCATATGAGTTTTGGAAAAATGTGGTAGACACGAGGGTTTGATGACACACGATTCTTTTCTCCATGCTTGTAGGGGGTGATAGTCTTCCTAAGCAATGAAGTGAAAGTTACCCTTAACCAATGTACAAAGGAAAGGGCGATACCCGAAATTGCGATATCTATCGTTCGATTAAGCTGTTGTCCCAAATTTCGAAGAACGTTGAGCGGGTATTGGTAGCCGACTGCGAAAAATAACAGCGCTGTTCGATAAACATTGCGGGTTTGTCGCGGTTTTCCGCGATTTCTCTGCAATGTGCTGTTGAAAACCCGTCGAGCCGAAGTGTTGATGTCCATCCGCTCTACATGGCCGTATCGTAACCTCGCGATTCGTACTCTTCTAGCTGTGCCCATGTCGGTGTGCAGAGCTCGTTGTTATATCTTCTTCTCCACACATTGTCCTTGCATACTGAACCAAAGATCAGAAGAATTTTTATTTCGAAACGACCAAGGGTTTCTAACAGGTTTCAACTTGGCGGCGCCGGCGGTGCCCAAATGTTGCAATTTATACTAAAAGTTACTAACCTCCACGCT
Source organism: Melanostoma mellinum (assembly GCA_914767635.1). Classification (NCBI taxonomy): domain Eukaryota; kingdom Metazoa; phylum Arthropoda; class Insecta; order Diptera; family Syrphidae; genus Melanostoma; species Melanostoma mellinum. Next base: position 184,690,462 of record OU612060.1, read on the forward strand.
GTAACCATTGGGCACTGGGATACTTTGTCCAGTGTTGACAAAGGAACGCATAAGAAAAGAAAAGTGGTCAACACTATAATGCTCTTCGAGTAATGACTGACTGCCCTAATCTCAGTGGTCTGCCAGAGCTATTCGGAAATGCCCCGGCTGATGAATTCGAATGACGAATCTACGGTGAACTACAGCTGTTGAAACAACAGAATCCCCTGAATGAGCTACTCTAACATATTTGGGCTTAAAGGTCTTTTAGGGTCTTTCAATACTGGGACAGGGTATTGAAGTTGGGATGATGGGGGGTGAGCTTCTAGTGAGCTAACGGCAACTCTCACACCCTTGTAGCAGGGTACCCAAAAGGACCTGGCCTTCCAGGTTGGGGGTTGTGAGTGGGGTTAACTACCCAGCCACTTAAAAGACATCTATTTCCGAAACAACCAAGAGCCTCGAATAACTATAATGCTTTCGAAGTTGAAGACCCACGTCAAAAAATCAATCACGGCCGGCTCAGTTGGTATTGTCTTGTTCAAAAGAAAGGAGAGCTGTGATCCCTTCGAGATCGCGATTCTCGTAATGCTAGAAAGAAAAAGAAGGACAAGAATTAATTTTTCATCGTCTTGGAAATTAGGAAATTGATGTCATCAATGAATGAATTTGAATGCTGTTTACCCACAAGACGGTGTATCTCACAGTTTTCCCAAGAAAATCTTCACCAATTTTCATAATTTTTTTTTCCATAATAGGGAACTAGAAATCGTTTGTATAGGGAAATTTAAAGCGCCTGCTTCTTAGACTGCTTGTAATGGCGTGCGTACATACAGATAGAGTCATGGACACCTTTGGCTCATACCAGAAAGTTCTCCCTCAAATACCACTTTTTGCACAAACCGTAAGCGTCTCAAATTTCTCGTGTTATCTGTCCCACTGGTCACTTATGCCTTTCGATACCAGGGATCGAATTACCGCATCACTGATCGATTATAGACTTCAAAACGTCCAAAAACCGTTGAAAGAATGTCAAATTGAGATCGTAAAGTTCTCGATAATGCGAGAAGAAATGCCAAAAAACAGATAATTCAGTCACGTATTACTCGATCACGTGTGCGGTAATTCGGCCCCAGTTCGCAATTAGTGGCAAAGCGGCTAAGCGGCAAAATTAGAACAAAATTGAAAGCTGATCGTCAGTACGGTACCGCTTAGGCGACATCTTTGACATTCATTGCTTCGCTTTTCACGCTTAACTCAAAGAGCTTCTCAATAAAGTCTTTTAAAATTTGTTTTTGTTTTTAAGTGTCTGTTCTATTTATGTTCCTCGATAAGGCTTCTTAGTCTATGAATTAATAAAACCATACCCTTTGGAACTTAATCGTCTTACATCTATGATGTCTGACTTCATTAGATTTAAATTTTTCTTTCTAGAAGCATTTGAAATAATTTCTTCTTTTCTTTCTCTTCCAGGTATGTTTTCTTTTCCACATATTTCTGTTGAAATAGCAAGGGTAAATATGAAGTCATTGTAAAATCACTTCTTACACGGAGCCTTTAACTCCACCAAGGAACTGAAATAATTGGGCTTTCATGAGTTGGAGACGATGAGTAATCAAATAAATTAAACAGTTGAAAACGTTTCTGCAGCTAAAAGGTTCAAATGGATACTATTTATTCTTTTGAGTAGTAAGTAATTTTTTATTTTTAATATCGTTTATATCATCCTTTTACTAACTGTTGGGATGGGAGATTTAGTACAACTTGGCAACCAAAACATGAAGAATCGATTGTAAAACTTCGAAGTGATGCTGTGAGACGTTATCTTCAGTTCTCAATTTTTTCTGATTACAGATTTTTAGGCTACTGGAACAACTAGGTTTTATAGTCTTGATAAAGAAAAAGGAGTGTGTGATTGGCCTGCAACTTTCAAACAAAAGAAGCCTGGGGCCCAACTATGTAACTCTTTTCTACTTTCGAATCATTCGAAAGTTATTTTTGATTCGACTCTTAAATGCCAATAATAATGAATAATAATTCAATTGGAGTTCTTCCAACTGCTTTCGACAAAAACTTCCGAATTTTGATTAAGTCTTCCCTCCACTCCTTCGCTCTTAAATATTGCGTAGGAGGAATTTTAAGCATTTGAACACTTTTGTAGTTATCGTGTTACATAGTAGGCCCTCTGGTGATGGAAGAATGAAGCTTAATAGTATTGAGTAAAAAGAAAGTGGCTTCCAAAACATACAAAAGAACTGCTTGGAGGTGTAGAAAGAAAGCGCTGAGAGCATGCATCACAAGATCAAAGAAACATTTTTCTCGGTTAGAAATGGAATCAAAGCTAATTCCATGCGACAAGTCAGCTCAAATAAGGTTGTGTCCGTCCAAACATGCGGCAAACAAATGAGAAATATTCATCGGATTTTCTGGCCAAAGGTCACCAGCGATGCTTCATGAGATACAAAACTCTAATAAAAATGAATGGGTCGTACAACGCGCTAAGAGAGGGACGGGGTCTAGCGTGTTCTAAAGTCCTTAACTTGCAAGATATGGAGGGAAACACAATTTCTTGCGTTTTTCAGACAGAACTATTATTTTCAAAAGGCGGTGCCCATAAAGGTATAGTTAAATCTTAAATGCCTCTGGGACTCGAAGTTTGATGGCTTATGTGCTAAACAACGCTGCAGCTATAAACATCTTCTGATGGATGAAGGCATAGCTATGAACTAGTGGAGACAGTATTGTGACGGTTTTTTAGATGCACAGTTTCCCTTCTATACAACTTCCAATAGATTCACCAAACTCTGTGGAAGTACCTGAAGTCACAGTCTAAAGGTCTAGACACAGTGAGACGGCGTGGTGATTTGCCAAATGTGAATATATACCTTTAAGTAGGCTGATAGGAGGTGATGAGCTACTTAGTTAGAAAAGTGAAAGCCTCCGTAAACTATGATTTGTCGTACTGTAACTTTGTATAAACCTTGTGGGTTCAATTTAGACGGGAGTTGTTCATAATTGAACTAACTTCAACAGCACTTTCGCCGTTGAACTAAACGACCTAGTTCCAATCCTAGTTCAGAAGTTCATTTTAAATGGACTAGTATTTTGTAACGCGATACAAGCAACGAACTGCCAAAATATACATACTAGGCGATGTAGTTCAACTTTATCCAAATTGAACTAAAAAATAATTTTTTCTAGTCAAATATCTCGCAGTTTTACTTTAAAACCTTAATTGTGTTGACTAGAATAACCAACCGTGAGCTTGATGCAAATTCTTATTGTCTGAGAGCTAATCTTTGGTCGGAGCAATTTTGTGAGATTTTTATAGTTGACCAAACAGCAAATAAGAATTTGTAAAATGAAAAAAAAGTGGTACCGGGCCTTTAACTTCTAGTATGTAAAAAGCTATTAGAAGAGAAGATAGCAGCTCTGGTAGAACCGTGAACCGGTAACTGGTCTGAGTGCTGCAGCTCATTACAATGCTTCTTTTGGTAAAAAAGGAGAAATATGTGCGAATGTTTTGTTTGTAAAAGAAAACCTGAGAGGAGAACTAGTTCAGTACATAAAAAGATTACTGAACTAAGCTAGAGACCATAAAATTGATTTAGTCTTCGTTCTGGGTGTATTTTTTTTCTTTCTCAATTTTCCAGTTTAATTAAAACTCCAAGGTTATAGTCTTGTAAGCGAACAACACGAATCTTCAATGGTTCACCAAATAAAGTGCAAGGAATCGTATCCGTATGAATCACCAGATGAGACCTATCGTGAATAAAATTTCCCTGGAAAAATATCTTATATTCGAAGAATTGTTATCGTCAATGTTGCTCGCCAGTTCCTTGGGGAATTTTAAGCGGTGGTGAATGAATCTCCCATCTGAAATAAAAAAGTCATTTTCCCTTATTTTTTTCGTTTTCACTTTTGAAGGGACATGGAAGTGAGGACAAAAATGAACTCTATAACTACTTCCCAGTCCTTTTTTATTTATTAGATTGGTTGAATTTGTTGCCTGGGAAATTTATTTCAAAGGAGGTTCACGATCAGGCGTTATGTTCCATGGGATCAAAATATTTCGTGGGAAACAAAATTTCTTGGTGATGTGCAAATGGGGCTCAATCGGAAATGGATTTACTATTAAAAATTAGGTCTTTTCCGCACGCAAAAACACGGCCCACATCTGAGTCTCGTAATCGCACAACACGAATGTCAAATGGTTTACCAATTAACGTAAAAATAATCGTAGCCGTATGAACAATCAATCAAACATAAAGCAAATGGACATGAATTCATAAGGAAAAGCTAAGCCTTTTCGTGGAGTGATGATTAGCATGTCCACCTGTCAACCCGTAGATTTTTGGTACGAATCCCAACAGAAGCAAAACTGATTTTCACGAGTATCGTCTTTGGCGAGAAATTGGCAAGCCTTCCGATAGCAAATTCATTGCCATGAAAAGAGCGTCTTCTCGATAAGCCGTTCGGTATCAGCAGAAAGTTGTAGGTCCCCTCTATTCCCTCACAAAAGGAAAGGTTTGTGAGAAATGCGCTTGGCTCCAGGGGTCCTCGCTCTCTTGCGCTACCATTTTTGTATCTATTTATTTTTTTGAACCTTTCCAATCGGCAGGGCCGCATTTAGGGGAGGGCAACCAGGGCAACAGCCCCGGGCCTCCACAAAAGAGGGGCCTCCACAGTAGAGACTTCGGAAATTTTTTTTTTCAAATTCAGAGTAGTTAACATTAGTAAACAACATTCCTTTCATATTTTTTTTTCGCGTTGTACTTTTACCTACAGTACTTTGTACAAACATGATTACATTAAATATTACGAGAAATCAGCGATCTATATTAGTTCATCAATCTGGAGGAGGAGATCCTATTTTATATCAACATTTATTTTGATTTTTCGGTCATCCAGAAGTTTGCTCACCGAAAAATGGAAATTTCCTGGGAATTTTAGAATGATTAGCCGAGTATGAACCAATTTTGGCAACCCATTTGAAAGAGCATGCAAACAAAGGTAGTGGTCATGTCAACTACCTTACGTCCACGATTTGCGAAGAACTGATCAGTTCTATGGGTGATAAAGTACTAACTAAAATAGAGTGCAGGGAAAAAAATCTAAATATTATTCTGTATCAGTAGGCTCTATTCCCAACAAATCTCACATCGATCAACTAACAACTATAGTTGTTCGAAATATGGAAAGATCGACGCCAAAAGAAAGATTTCTCACCTTTTTATCCAACTGCGGTCATACTGGCGAAGCCACAGCAAACGCTCTACTTAAATTAATATAATAAGTTGACCATCAAATAGATAATTTGGATTGCCGCGGCCAATCTTACGACAATGCTGAAAATTTTAGTTGACAAATACAAAGGGATGCAGGCTCTTATTTTGAAAAAAAATCATTTATCGACACTTGTACCGTGTTGTGGTCATTCTCTTAATTTAGTTGGAAAGACAGCTGCCAACTCTTGTCCATCACCTGTTCAATTCATTGAATTCGTTCGAAAACAAAACGGAGAGTTTTACGTCTTGAAAAAGCTTAGTGATACTCGTTTGTCTTGTCAAGCTGAAGGTACGAAAGCCATAGTTGACGGCTATTCAGAAATCGAAGAAGCTCTAACCAGCATATCTTCCGATAAAGAGCAAAAAGACATCGCGAGGAATGAAGCAGCGCAGATGCGGAAGATGCGTGGTCTCTTTTGGAACGACATCTTGGACCGATTAAACGCTACAAGTAAGTTTTTGCAAGACCCAATCATTGAAATCATTCGTGGAATCCAAAAGAAACGATTTTGATAAATACGAGGAAGTTGCCAAAAAAAATATCTCAGACTGATGAATACGTACAATCACGTACCAGAACGAGAAATGTGAGGCTGAATCCAATTCACCGAAGGAAAAATACAAAGTATGCGCCTTTATCGCAATGGTCGACCAGGTATGTGTTTCTCTAACCGAAAGATTGCATGCCTATGAAGCTGTACGTTCGAGATTTAGATTCCTTAATTACATCAAGAAGTTGGATGCTTCAAATTTGCACGCTGCTGCAGAGGCATTGGTTATTTAGAATCTAGTCTTGGTAGTGAGTTGGTTCAATTTGTATCTTTGATCGACTCACATAAAAAAGACTATGGAAAGTGTTCGGAACTATTTTACTACCAAATTCTCGAAGATCAAAATTTCAGAGCTACATTCCCAGACCTTCCCTTGCTTCGGGAGCTAGATTTCAGCGAAATCATAACGATTTTTCGGCGAAAAAACCTCGGACAGTTCCGTTTGTTTCCGATTATATTCATATGTTCGTTAAATAATAAAATAATCTAAAATTGGTTTCACAATAAACTATTTATTGGTAAATTAAATTGAAAAAAAGTCGTAGCTATATCAACACCCTTAACTACAGAGCTTCGTCATTAAATGTGAGTGCTGACTCAGATGTTGACGTGATGTGGGGTGAAATAAATTTTTATGGAGGCTGGATCCGAGACTGTACCTAGGCTTACGAATGTAAGTGACTCTTGGATATCCCAAAAGACACCTGGGAAAAAATTGAGCTTCGTAAATCGTTGAAGCTTCAAATAAACGCCGAGACAGACGCTCAACGAAAGGCTGAATTGCGAAGCGAATATCGGACTCCACACAAGATGGTCTATCGTTGTGTGAGACGTGACAGGAGGGTGAGGATAGATGGACTCGCTGAAAATGCTGAAAACGCTGCAAAAAGAGGAGATATCCGAGAATTGTACCAAATAGCCAAAGAAGTTGTCGAGAAAAAAAGCAACAACAATCATCCTGTAATGGATGTGGATGGGACACATCAATTGAAGATCAGCTTCGCAGGTGGAAGGATCATTTTTGTGCCCTGTTAATGATCCCGTTGAACAGAGTGCGGAAATTGAAACATCGATTAATCTCCTCAAAAACAACAAAGCAGCGGGGCTTGACGGAGTACCAGCGGAATTCCTGAAAGCTGATCCCGCCACAGCAGCTAGTATCTTGCATCCGCTTATACAAGCTGTTTGGGAAAACGAAACCTATCCCAGGGATTGGAAGGATGGAGTCATTGTTAAGTTGCCAAAAAAAGGTGATCTCAAGAACTGCAACAACTGGCGTGGTATAACCGTTTTGTCCGTTTTTCCAAAGCTAATGGCAACTCTAATCCTCGAACGGATAAAGGCTAGAATTGAGAATACACTCAAGAGGCATCAGGCTGGCTTCCGTAGCGGTCGGTCGTGCGTTGATCATATCAACACCTTACGCATTGTTCTTGAGCAGTCTGCAGAATTTCAAACACCGCTAAATCTCATGTTTGTGGATTTTGAGAAGGCCTTTGACCGAGTTAATCGAGAATGTATATGGAGATCACTTCTTGGTAGAGGAATTCCGCCAAAAATGTTTGCCATTATAAAGGAGTCCTACAACAATGCAATGTGTTTCGTGTTGCATAATGGGCAGCTATCCGACTCTTTCGAGGTGCGTCAGGGGATGAGACAAGGGGATTTTTTATCGCCAATTCTTTATCTGCTGGCGATAGATGATGTTTTGACGGCCAGCGTCGGTGCAACTGAGAAGTAGGGTATTCAATGGAGAAAGTTTGAAAGGCTTAGCCATTTAGACTATGCCGACGATATATGTCTCATGGCAAATAACATCAGTGGGTTGAACGAGATGTGTCAAACTTTACGGGTGAAAGGAGAATCGTGCGGTCTTAAAATAAATAGCAAAAAGACAAAAATAATGCTAACAGGCCCCCCAACACAGCATCGTATTATTCTGCATGACACGCCTGTTGAAGGGGTCGAACAATTTAATTAACTCGGAAGTATTGTATCAGCAAACGGTGGTGCGGATCTGGACGTAAAAAGCAGAATAAATAAAGCTCGCGTTGCTTTTGGTGCTCTGTCCCAAATTTGGAAATCCAGTCAAGTCTCGTGCTGTTATATGCTTGTGAAACATAGAAAGTCTCGGCCACCATCTCGAGAAAATCGCAGGCTTTCGTGAACCGCTGTCTGCGTCACATACTGAAAATTTGCTTTCCACAAACAATATCCAACCAGGAATTGTGGCGTCGGACAGGTCAGAGGCGCTTGGACATCGACATCAGAAAGCGCAAATGGCAATGGATTGGTCACACACTGAGGAAACCAAACGATGATATTGCGAAGCAGTCCTTTGAATGGAATCCTCAGGGGTCACGGCGGGTTGGAAGACCAAGAACAACATGGAAATCTACAGTGATATCAGAAGCTAATTCCCAGAGAAAGACGTGGCCACAGTTAAGGTATCTAGCTGCAGATCGAGAAGGATGGAGACGTTTTGTTGACGCCCTATGCCCCGAGCGGGGTTACAGGACCTGATGATGATGAAATTGAAAAAAAAAATTCATTTTATTTGGAATATAATTTGGGACCAAAGAGCCTCCACTCCTTTGTTGCCCCGAGGCGTTCACACCTTTAAATCCGGTCCTGCCAATCGGCAAAACTGCCAACAACTATAAACTAATAAGAGTAACACGAATGTAAAGTAGTTCACCAAATAACGTATGTACAAAGAATCGTCTGTGTATGATAGAAAATAGTTAAAAGGAACTGAAAATTAATTTATCATTCAAAAAACCTAGCCTTTCCCATCGGCAACACTCCCATCATCTTCTGTAAACTAAGCTGAGTTTCGTAGTCACACAACACGAATGTTAAATATTTTACCAAACAACGTACAAATAATCGTATCCGAAAAAAAGTACAAACTTACTGGAAATGAATTCACCGGAAAAAAACTAAGCCTATGCCATCGGCAACACTGCCAACATCATCTGTACTGTAAACTAGCTGTGTATTTATATTCATTGTCATGTCAAACACCACCACGGAAAATAAAAAAAAACTCCTATACCAATACTTGCAACAGCAAAACGTTCACAGTTACCCTAAGTGCATTTGTATAGAGTATCTAAATACGTTTTTCAAGTCGGAACGAAAAGCAAATCAAAAAAAAAAAATACACACAAATTTCAACGACCGACGACCGACCAGTCCCCAAGAGAGCTATGCGAGTGTTTTGCGGACTTTTAGTCTATTTTGGATCGCTTGTCGGAGAAGAAGTTAGACAGAGGTTTTCGCGTTTAAGTCGTCTCGTATAATAGACTCGCAGTACGTCGACCGCCCCTTAAAGGAGTTTCTTTTTCCGTCATTATAAAATATCGGCTCTGGATATTTATTTACTGTTGGTGTGTGTTTATTTTTAATCCATTGTTTTGGTTTTTTTTTTTTATTCATTTTGTGTTTCTCTCTCTCTGTCTCACACTCTCAGAAGGTTTTATCCCAATCGAGTTTGAGTATTTCCTTTACAAAACTGGTTAGAATATATTCAACTTATCCATTACCTACACAAAACGGATAATAATTGCTTCTCACCTGGTGCGAGTCGAGCACAGTATTAAAGAAGAAAGTCAGCTGTATCGCGGTCGGTTTAATAAAAAAAACACGGAGAATTCATTTTTTTTTTTTGTTGTTTTTGAAGTAAATGTCGAAGAGTCGGTGAAGTATTCAAAAATATTCGTCATCGCTTAGTTTTTTTTTTTTTTTTTAATCTCGCGGGTCATGTCTGTCTCGATTATGTTTGCTTTTTCTGAGTTTTGTTCGGTGTCGGTGGACGACTAAAGTTCTTCTTTTTCTTCTTCTTCTTCGTTTTGAAACATTTATCATCTCTGCATATTTGCATCTGCCTTTGTGAAGACATTCTAAAACAGTTTTGTATTTTCTTCTTCTCTGTACATGATTACTATTCCGTTTTCCGTAGTTTGCCGTCTTAATCAGCAGAAAATTTAAATGACTTCCTCTTGCCGCCGATAGATAGTTTGTGTATCTTTTCTTCATTTTTTTTATTCGGTTGCTTTCTTTTGAAAAGGGAAAAAAGAAGCAAACTTTAGTCGAGTAATTTAACCCCTAACGAGTACCTATAAATTTTGTACAAAAAAACAAAATAAATGAAAAGATATTAATCATAATTCACATGTGTTACACACATACACATACTCGGTTGTGTGCTGCATTGTTTCTCGGTTGAGTTATTTTGAGATCGTTACTTTTCCGCTGGACGTAGAGGTATAGCTCAGTACGGTTGATTTTAGAAACGCGGTGCGGTCATTATTAAATAAATAAACACAAAAGTTTATTCACAAAGATACTCTCTTCTATATCATTTATTTGCTTTTAATTGATTCACAGTTCCCTTGTCTTTGTTCAGTGTGTGATTAATTTGCCTTGTTTTTCTAGTGCAAAAGTAAAAAAAAAGAAGGAAATACCTATACCTATAGAATATAGATAAAAATTGAGAGCATTTATTATAAAGTAAATGCATTTTAGCAGTGCTTATTGTGTTTTGAGAGGTGCTTGAAGTTATCAATCAATAAGACAAGTGCGAGAAGTGTTACATTGCATCTACTTGTGTATCTATATCCACTTTGCGACAAGGAATACTACACCTGCTATCACACTCAACTCTTAAAGAAAAGGATAAGCCTTGCTTGGATCTTGGATCTGCTGCTGATTTTTTGACAAACTATTTTTGAATTCCATTGGATTTATGCTCGAGCTGCTATGTTTTTTATGCTGAAACGGTAGCAATTTCACAAATTGTGCTGTGGTAGTTGAGTAAGTTCAATATTTTATTTGTTTTTTCTTCCTCATTTACGTTATATGGGTTTTCAAGGCTTAAGAAGTGAATTTAAAGAAGTTGGGAAGGTTTTGAATCACACAAAGTTTTTGAATAGTCAAAATTTGTCCTACAAGGGCTGAATTCTGTCACGCACAAATAAAGACAACACAGGATGCTGTGTTGTCTTTATTTTGGGGCGAGGAATCTCAACCTCGGGCCGGCTTTTATTAGATTTTCAACCCGTTCATTTGTTAGAAATGGTTTCGCATACCCAATCACTTATTTTTTCATTTGAAATTGATTCGTTGTTGGAAATGTCATTGAAGAGAGTTGATATGGATTCTACAACCACGTGCTCACTGATAACTTGAGCTCTAGAAACCCTTTTAGACGGTCAGTTCTCAGTTCAGTTCTAAGTTCAGTGTGTAAATAAACGTCAGTTCGATGTTCAGTTCAGCTATTTTTTTATTTGAGAAAAATCAAAGTCAAAAAGAAAACTGAGAACTGAACAGAAAACTGATGGGAATTTCATCAGTTGTCAGTTCAGTTATCAGTTCATTTTTAAGCGTTTAGACATCAGTTGGAAGATATAGATGACGTGTCTTTAAGCACACTTAAGGCCCTTTTAGACGATCATTTCAGTTTTCATTTTAGTTGAGCCTTCAGTTAAGCTTAACTTAATTATCGTCTAAGAGGGCTTTAACTGTGCTCAAAGGCACGTCATCTATATCTTCCCAATCGCTTTAAGAATCTATCAACACATTTCAGCATTTTCTTTCTTGAATATGCCACACAGCTTATAGACGTTGGAAAAAATTCAGGCTAGCTCAATTGCTACTGCAGTATAAAACCTGAAGAAATGAAAGAAAAAATTCTAAGCGGCGATTCTTTGCTTCGAAATTCAACAAAACAGTGGCAAAAGATCAAATCTCTTTTTATCACGAAGAAAAAAAAGAACGATGTAGATGATTGCGATGTTAATGAATTAAAAAAAATTTTAGTAAGTTCCAACATTAACGTTTACGATGGGATTGATTTGAAAAAAAACTTGGACAGGGATGTTAAGTTTCTATCTAAAAGTTTCAATTTTAAAAGAGTTTTTGAAGTTGAGGTATTCAAAGCCATGAAAGATATTAAATCGGAAGCTATTGGATTAGACAATCAGCCCACAAAAAAGGATCCTATGACGGACCTGAAAATTATAGGGGAATCTCGTTTTTCCTCGGTCAAACTTTTTAGTACGTTGATTTTTAATAGACTTGCACGGTGGACTGAAGATAAAAAAAATTCTAAATGAAATTCAAACGGGATTCAGGAGAAGTTATGCGACCTTGGGCCAAGTATTCAGTCTGTTAAATATTGCGGAGAGCTTCAAAAGAAGGAAACGGAAACTTTACGCCTTTTTCGTCGATTTTCGCGCTGCATTCGGATCGATCGCCCGCGAAGCCCTTTTTTTGTAAGCTGTATAAGTTGGGTATATCGGGAAAAATTAATGGCTTACTCAAAGCGATGTACGAAAATAACGTGGCCTACGTATGGGATGGAGAGCACATTTCTGAAGAGTTTTCAACTCAAATGGGAGTTAAACAAGGCTGCGTACTGAGCACGTTACTCTTCATACTATTTATAAACGATATCTCGGATGAGATTGGAGGGGAATTCATTTTGGAAATATTCGTATCCCGGTTCCCGGGTCTTATATTTGCGGATGACATCGTATTTCTTTCTGATTCTGTGGAAGGCATGCAACGAATAAAAAATAAATTGGAAAACTATTGTGAAGACTGGAATCTAACCGTCAATTTACAAAAATCTAAAATCATGATATTCAGGGATGGAGGCGGAAGATATGCAAATAACGAAATGTGGACATAAAAGGGTGAACATGTTGCTATAGTTCGTGAGTACAAATACCTAGGAGTGAATGTCTCTGGAAATCTCAACATGAAAAAACACTTTGAGATATAGCTAGCTGAAGCGAAAAGAGCTGTTTCCGCAGTGTGGAACCGCTGTATAGATACTAATTATATCGAACATAGCGCTAAACTTAAAATTCGAAGGAGTTTCGAGTGAGGTACTTTCATGTAGAATCGATGGATTTGAATGACACTTTAGATGTCCTGAATGGAAAGCTAGGCTGGATAACTTTGTATAATTACACAATTAATGCACTAAACTAACGCATCCTCGAAGGAAACTTTTAAAGAAAAAAAAAAACAAATGAATTAAATATAAAATTATAAAATGCATATTAAGCTTAAATAAATTGTCAATCTGGTAGACGGCCGTTGGCCAAACCATATTAAACTTAAGTTTATCATATTGTATATTTTAAAGCAGTTTTTAAATAAAGTTTTTTCAACTAACTAACTAACAATCAGCCCTATCACAGATTCCATCGTAGAAAACTTCCACACGGAAAGCTTAGTTACGAACTACGAAAATTTGTGATCACAAAATCCGAATGGAATCGAAGAAAGCATTTCCAGTTGTCACACTAAATATCGCCATGCAGGTTTTCGAAATCAACTGTTTTACGCCAAATGTGCAAGATCATTCACATTTTTCTGCAAAACACAACTTCTTTCGTATATATCGATTTTACATTCCACTCGGATTTGGTAATACCGAACTTACGAATTTCGAAATTCGTTCCACTCCGAATAGATTATGTGATAGTTACATCGGGAAACTTAGACTTTTTTCGATTACGATGGAATCTGTGATAGGGCTGAATATGCATCCAAAGTTTGTTAAAATACTCCTTTCTTTTATATATCCTTTCCTGACACATATTTTTAATACCATTTTTACAAAGTCTTGCTTTACTTAACCATGGAAAATAAATAAAAAAATAAATAGGGTGGCGCAACAGAGCGAGGAGCCCCTGGGCCTAGCGCATTTCTCACAACCATGCCTTGTGAGGGAATGGAGGGGACCTACAATTTTTCGCCGGTTCCGAACGGCTAATTGAGAATGCGCTTTTCATGGCAATGAATTTACTAACGGAGGACTTGCCAATTCCTCGCGAAAGGCGATACCCGTGGAAAAACATTTTTGCATTTTGCCTCTGCTGGGATTCGAACCTCGAACCTCTGGGTTAGCAGGTGGACATGCTAACCATTGCGCCACGGGTACCACAACCATGGAAAGCTTCAAAAATAGTTCCAATTCTTAAAAAGTCACAAGCGGAGAAACAAGAATACCGACCAATGTCCATCCTGCCTTTCATCTCAAAAGCATCCGAAAGGATTGTAAGCCGACAGATAACAGATTTTTTTCACCCATGCAATTTGGTTTCAGACGAAAACACAGTTGCACAACTTCGCTTCTTAAAATAATAGACGACATACGGCAGCAAATTGATCAAAATCGTGTCACAACTCTGGCCTTACTAGATTTCTCTAAGGCGTTCGATACTGTATCACATGAGCTACTTCTGAACAAGTTCAAAACATTTTTCTTCTTTGAAAACTAAGCCTTATCTTTCATTGAACAATATCTAAGCCACAGAACTCAAGCTGCTTATGCGAACTCAAAGCTCTCCGAATTTATCTCTACCTCTTGTGGTGTGCCCCAAGGATCGATACTAGGTCCGCTTTTGTTAACGCTTCTCACGACCTTCCTTCTATATTCAAGCAAGCACTGCAAAGTGTATACTATGTATGCATACGAATTGGTATGGTTGAAGATGTAACAGCCGGAATAAATGAAGACCTTGTTAGTATTGGACAGCGGTCTAGAGAGAATCGTCTGAAGCTTAATTTGAATAGATGCTAGGCTAATGACATGTCACATATTTGCCAAGTATTAAACAGGAGGGGAAAACTTTAAACAACGTTAGAACAATTAAGAATCTTGGTATTGTTTTTAATCAAATATTATCGTGGGACAATCATTTGGCATGACCTGTTTGCGGGATTCACGTTGCTTTGTGGGCTCTATACATACCTGGAAGTTGGCTTCCAGTCTCCTTTATTACGGTAGCCCTATTTTTTTGTTGTCCTGATAGTGCTATAACAAAACCCAAGCTGCAAGTTGCATTGAACAACATTGTTCGCTTTGTTTATGGTCTACGTCTACGTCGTTCTGATCATGTTTCGGTAACGGCAGGTAGTTTTTTAATATGCCTTTTAACAAGTATATGTATTATCAAACTTTGATATTTCTTTTTAAACTTCTTCATACGAAATCCCCTGGACATTTTTTCGAAAAGCTTAATTTTCCGCTTCTTCCTTACTTTTGAATTCTGAAACTCAAAGCAACAGTCCTATGTGCAGTTCTGTGGGCCTTTGGAACTCCTAACCTGCCTGACTAAAGGAAAGCGGTGCAATTTCGTAGTTGGGCCAGTGCGCTCAATTCTTTCGAATCCTATTTCACTTGATTGCGCCTTCTAAGACGCGAGATCCAACCGCATCCGGTATTTCTCTCCAGTTAGCGTTGGAAAAACGTCCAGTTGGAGCGTTAATGCTCATCCGTCCATAGTTGTCAGTATTCTTCTAACTTGGTTCGTAATATCAATCAAATCAATCAAATCATACAGTTCTTCGTTGAATCTCTTATTTCGTTTGGTGGGGTCTTTAACAATGAATTTATCACTGTTGTTTCTTTCGCAACCGAATGTTTTTCAAGCGGCTAGGTTAGTTCCACTTACGGCCCTCAACCCTAAGGCCCAGGCCATTTCGGAATCCCATTTTACATAAGATGTGTGACAGCTTAAGTTGATTCCTCAGGAGCTCAGCTGAAAATTTGATCATACTTCGGGGGCATGTCTACCAACATAATAAACAAAAATTTTGACTGTTGGACTCTCCAAACCCGCGAAATTTTAAAATTACCGTTATTTTCTGAACACACATCGTATCTGGGAGTAGTTCATAGTTCATTTAGGGGTTTCTTCTTTTGGCTGCTAATATCCACCGTTACTCTGATACTGGAATCCTTCCGCAGTCATTTTTCCATAAACTATGACTCACAGCCGAGACTCGAGTAGTCAGTCATTCTTTGCAGATCAATTATACTGTCGTTCTGATCAACACTTGCAGTTTCTAGTCAGTTCCAGTTTTTTGCATTGTGTTGTTGATTTGTTTTTCACAATAGTGTATTTCAAAACTCAGTTGTTTAAAAGCGTCAATGGTATTGAAAGCCTTTATCGTACCTACAACTTAAATTTATTCTTCCATGATAATTGGTCGCAATCGCTTCGGCGTGAGCCAAATCTATTCACTATCTATTACTTTTCTATTTAACTTCCTCATGTGCTCAGCTAAAGTTGAAGGCCCTCTTAGACGATCAGTTTCAGCTATCAGTTCAGTTGTCATTTCAGTTCAAAAAGAAAGTGTATTTACACGTCAGTCCGGTGAGCTTTTTTTCTGCTTGTGAGCGGCCGAAAGTCAGTTTAACTGATAACTGAACTGTCAACTTATGAGAGTTCCATCAGTTTAAGTAGCCTTTTTAAGGCCCTTTTAGACGGTCAGTTCTCAGTTCAGTTATCAATTCAGTTTTCAGTTCTGTGTGTAAATAGACGTCGTTCGATGTTCAGTTGAGCTTTTTTTTATTTGAGAAAAATCATAATCAGAAAGAAAATTGAGAACTGAAAATTGAAGGCCCTTTATTTAAATTTCTTCAAATTCAGTTTCAGTTTCAGTTAAATGCTTCAGTTTTTGGCTTTTAGAATCCAACGAATTTTTTAATTTCTTAACATCGGGTATATTCTCTCCCCACAAGCAACTGTAAGCTGTTGTTTGACTGCTTTCTAAATAAAATCATGTGGAATTGCAGAACTCTAAAGTCTGAACAACCTGATCTTGCTATTTGCCCTGACTTACCTGTTGGAGTCTTTAAGCTGTCGCACGTATTTAGTTTCAAATACTCTCGGCTGTTTTTGCATAAATAAACGCACTTATATACAGTTGCCGTTTGTCTTGGAGTAAAAGACTGACTTCCTCAGCACAATTTTGCCGGGTTTCGCCCAAATCGGCTCATATTATTAAATTTATGGGTCAGTAATATCAACTTTCGAGGGGGCACAATTTATTAGTGGAAAGGGGATCACAAATGGCAAGTCAACTCAGATTTTTCTCTTTGGATTCAGCGTCAATCTACTGAGTTTCCAACGAAAATCAAGAAAATGGAATATAATTTTCATCAAAATTGTCCATAGCCACATTAAGTAACTCAGAAAAGCAAAAGAGTGCTTGGAATCTACTTCATATCTTCCAAGCTGATAGCAGTCTTATAACTCACGAGATAAGATAACCAGCCTCTTATCAATGAACAGAAGTGAGTTACATAAATTAGTAAACAATTTCAAGGAAATACAAATGATAATCTCTTTCTTTTTCAATTTCACTTTATTTGCCAAACTCACATGTAAATCTTTTCTAAATTCTGCAAACAGAGAAGTTGTGTTGTGACAGTCTACAATCTATTTGGTTTTTGTTTGTCTCTGTCAAATTAACAGTTCGCCGATACACCCATGATGAAAGGAAGGTGTATTCTTGTGAGTTATCAGTGAAAGTCTCTTCCAGCTCATAAAGGCGGAGAGCAAAATATTACCTATGCTCTTTTGAAATTTAATAACTTACCAAAACAAAGACAAAAGACGACAGCAACAAAAAAAATTTATAAAAATAAAAATTAATTGAACGAGAAAACAACGCCCCACTTGGAAACATGAAATTGGTTGGCAAAAAAGGTTTGGGTAATACCAAACCTATTAATAACTTACTTTCCAGTCGACAAAATATTTAAGCGGGCCATACATTTCACCCGCCTGGCCCTCTCCGCCGCCGCCCACTGCCGCCTCGATGACGGAAAATACTTTCCGAACACGATACCTCCAATTAGAGGCACAAAAATTCTTGATTCATGCTAAAGCCAATGGAATGTCAGTATGTGCTCGTAGTTAGATTAAGTGTTGTTTTCTTTTATGGTTTTTTTTTATTTTTCATGTTTTTTTTAATTCGTTTTTTGTTCAAGATCGATTATGGCGGTGAAGCAACACGCACAGAAATGAGTTCAATCGATATACGATTGTGTAGTTGCTTAGGGGTGTAATCGATTTTTGTTTAATTTTTTTTTCTGTTCTGTCGACTGTAAACGCAAAGAGCGAAGCCTTGAAGGTCATCTGTGCAGATAGTTTAGCTGTTGATATGTCTTGAAAGGAAATAATTTATTTCTATTGCCTTAAGTTTTTGTCCGGGAAAAATACGAGTCTTATCGAGATTTATAGTCAGTCACAGTTTTGAAGAGGGCATTTCCGACTAGAACAGTCGTTGGACCCTTTCTCTCAAGTTGAGGACGTTTTCCCAAGAGGAAATCCTGGAATCCTTCCAATCTGTCGAATTCTAACTATACAAACTTCTAAGAGTTGGTCATAATCAAGTAATCAAAACGGAGTTCGTTCTGAAGACACTTCAAACTAACAAAGTTCTAAGAGTTGGTCATAATCAAGTCATCAAAACGGAGACAAGACACTTAAATGTTTTTTGTGATTGCAGCATTCTTTCATTGAAAACAATTGAAAAGCGCATATTTGAGTCACATTTTTGACGAAGTGGTGTGTCACATTTATTCGCTTTTATTGTGAACCCAACACGTGTTTTGTTATCTCCCGAAAAATGAAATTGAGACTGAAAATGTGTTACATGATTTAACTGTAGATAAGAACAGCGAATAGTGGTTCGAAATATGTCAAATCAGCTTTGTTTTGAACTTAGTTACAGTTTGTAATTCGTGTGACGTGATCTAACGTAGTGTTTCATGACGAGGACAGAATTAAAATGTTACTAAACGTTTTTCCGCCTGAGAAAGACATGGACAATCTGCGATGTACTGCGTCGTTATAGAAGCGTGGCACGCATTTCAATATCGGACTGGACTTTTTTAATACACTCTTCTCGCTAGAGTTTCAATCTTCCGAGAATCAAACCTAAGCGACTCACGTTACAGTCGTCAGTTTTAACTGTGGCAATTAAAAAAATAAATATGATGGCGCAACAGAGCAGGGGGCTCCGGAGCGAATTTCTCTCAACAATATCTTGTGAGGAATGCAGAAGACCTACAATTTTTTGCCGATTCCGAACGGGGTTAATCGAAAAAGCTCTTTTCATGGCAATGAAATTACTACCAGCGGACATGCCAATTCCTCGCAAAAGGTTATTCCCGTGGAAAAACATTTTTTGTGTGGGACTCGAATCTCGAACCTCTTACGTAACAAGCAGACATGTGAACCATTACGCCACGGGCGCTACTGTTGCAGTGATGATTCAAAAAACTCAAATTATTTTTTTCGTTAAATATTTCAATACATAAACTGATTCAAAGAACTTTATGACACAATGCCTTGTTGAGTCGACAATTGCTTAAGCTAGAGGAAAGAAGTCGATTGCGAATTCAACCCGTTGTCTACTGAATTATCATGCTGCTCTCTAAAGCCTCTTCCATTAACCCTTCGTCATTCATTATTAAGAAAATAAACAGAGGTCTTAACTAAGCGAACAGTGCGTAGTTTAATGAAAAGTCTTGAGAGGAAAAGAGAGTTATGAATATAGAGCTATGAAGGCACCAGGTAAATTTAAGTAGTAGTTGTTAGTTGTTAGCCATGGATACGTTGAGGTAACGCAAAACGTTTTTTTGTATTTATGTAGTTCAGAATCGTAATTTTATTCATCATAGTTCATCAGGCTAAGCTGTTAAATGTACTGCACATCAGTATTTTTCCAAAGTAATACGCAATTATGAGAACGGATTCTACTCTAATTTAATGCAAAAAAAATTTAGTTCAGCTCAGTTCAGCTGCACATAGATCTAGCTCTGTTCAGCTGCATTCTATACCTCATCTAGTTAACCAGTTCAATGAAGGCAACACATATCCATATTTTCTCAAAGGCAATACGTAATCATTCGTACTCTTATTAAACTTAATGCACATATATGTAGTTCAGTTTAGTTCAACTGCACATAGTTCACTTCACTTCAGTGAAATCTAGTCCATCTAGTCAAGCAGTTCATGTAAAACATATAAATATGTACTTTCCCAAAGCAATAAGCAAGCATGCGAACTATTTTTAAACTTAATGCCCTTAGATGTAGTTCAGCTTAGCTCAACTGCACATAGACGTAGTTCAGTTTAGCTAAACAGAATAGTTGAGCAGTTTAATGTCATATTTTTCAAAGCTACTTCGTAATCATTCGAACTCTTATTAAACTTAATGCACATTGATGTAGTTCAGCTCAGTTCAGCTGCACATAGACGTAGTTCAGTTCAGCTACGTCTTATACCTCATCTAGTTGACCTGTTCATCGTTACACATATCCGTATTTTCCCTAAGCAATACGCAAGCGGGCGAGCTCTATTTAAACTTAATGTCCTTAGATGTAGTTCAGTTCAGTTCACCTTAGTCAAACACTTGAATGAACTGAATTGAGTGAATAGATCCGCCATCTCTCATTTGTGTTTTGTTGAATTAAGTTAAATTGAATGGATTTCAGTACAAGTACACTCTTGTTTCGATGTTTGAAAATCAACCTCCTTAGAACAGAGCTTGTTCTCTTCACGAGAAGATACTAAATACCGAATTCCAGACCTGTCAATAAAGGTGTCATCATAGTGAATCAGGCTTAATATCTTTTTGATAAAAAACTAACCTGGAAAATCTATATAGAGGAAAGAGTATTTAAAGCTAACATTGCACTTTTCTCATGTAAGAATCCTATTGGCGGCAAATGGGGTTTCTCTTTCGATGGCTATACATATCGGGTAGTAATATGGTGGACCGCACTTGACAAACTCCTAAGCTATTACAACCTTGTCAAAGTTCAGGCAACGTGAAGTTTGTGCATCAACTGCGCGCTAATGACAAGTCCTTCGGATGTAAGATAGACATATAAATAAAAAAATAAATAAATAGGGTGGCGCAACAGAGCGAGGAGCCCCTGGGCCTAGCGCATTTCTCACAACCATGCCTTGTGAGGGAATGGAGGGGACCTACAATTTTTCGCCGGTTCCGAACGGCTAATTGAGAATGCGCTTTTCATGGCAATGAATTTACTAACGGAGGACTTGCCAATTCCTCGCGAAAGGCGATACCCGTAGAAAAACATTTTTGCATTTTGCCTCTGCTGGGATTCGAACCTCGAACCTCTGGGTTAGCAGGTGGACATGCTAACCATTACGCCACAGGTACCACAGATAGACATATACATACTACTAATCCTTACATCCCTAGATATTTTCGGCTTTTGAAGCTTTTGAGAAGATGACGCAGAGTAATACATGTCTTATGACTAAATGAATTTGGCCATGTGTGAAATCGAAACGTTTAAAGAACTTATTGAGTCTAAGTCGTCTGCACATTAGTTCCCCTATAGGTGTCTTACAGGACACTGCCTAATAGAAAGACACGCCTAAAGACTTGGTGTCTACTCAAATGACTTCTGAAGAAGCTGCAAGGAATAGGAGGAAGAGGAGACAATCCATGATCTCCTTTGCTCATGCCCTGCACTTGCTAACAGACGAAAGCTCAAGTTGATTACTTTTTCGACGACACCAGTGACTTAGCTAATAAACACCCAAAAAGTCTCCATTTTCGTACGAAATTCTGGATGAATTGACTAACTTTTGATCAACTCGTTAGTCCAGGTTCGATTAGAAGGTGTTACAACTCCTTAGTCCCCTTGATAGGACCCAAAGGGTAATCAACCTTCCAGTCTAAGTGGCCTAAGTGTGTCGGTCTCCGTATTACCGGCAATCACATCCAATCTTACCTACCCTAACACCAGATAGGGTTTCTTTTAGTTTGAACTGAAACTCTTTGAACTAGTTTCAATGTGAGTTTTTTTTTTTGTATTTTCTGTACATGGCATTTGTATTAAAGAACTAAACAGTATCTCTTTTATTACGATGTATGTATTTACTTTTGAAAACAAATCCAAAAACCACAAAAAAGGGATAAATTTTCTTGAATACAAATGATGCACAACTGAACTAAAATAGCGAACTAGTTCAGTCAATATATTTGAACTAAAAAGAGCGCGGAACCTGAACTGAACTAAGTAGTCGAACAATATACCGAAGCAATAAGTTTAGTGAACTGGAAAACCCTGGAACTGAACTGAACTAAGTAGTCAAAAACTATACTGGAGCCATAATTTTATAAACTGAAAAAGAAATGGTTCCTGGAATTGAACTCAACAAAGAAGTCAAAAACTATACTGAAGCAGTGAACTTAATAAACTGAAAAAAGAAATGGCCTGGATATGAACTTAACTGAACTGAACTATGAAGTCCAGAACTATACTGAAGCAGTGAACTTAACAAACTGGAAAAGAACTGGTTCAGCGAATAGGTTGGAACTAAACAGCCTGGAATTGAACTGAACTATGAAGTCCAAAACTATACTGAAGCAGTGAACTTAACAAACTAAAAAAGAACTGGTTCGGTTAATAGGTTTGAACTAAAGTGAGCGCTTTCTGAAACTAAAAATCACTTCATCCTTACTCCAGCTTTTCGATACTACAGTGACACCGAAAGGATCCCACTTAACTGCTTCACACTAGTGATTTCGCTCGTGGCTTTCGTCAAAATTAAAAGTCACTAAAGAAGGAATCATTTTCTAGTCCGAAATAATTTTGAATTGGTTATTCAAATGGACCAGCAAATAGATTTGAAGAAAGCGATCAGTTCCTTAAACTGAAGTTTTAAGCTTAAACGCACTTTAAAGAGGGATGGAAATAGGGACATGGGACATAGAAGACAGAGGAAAGGTATTAAGAGGCAATCATATGGTACTAAGCTTGGAAGGTGTTATTGGGTTAAAAAAAAAATCGTATTACGGTTTCTTCCACAAGTCGTTGAGTAATTTACCTCAACTTTGAAGTGTAATGTCAACAAGCACTCAGAGTCATACCTTCTTTGCGTGTGGGTAAACTGTAAAAATATTTATGTTTGGCATAAGCAAAGTCTGATCGTTATGAATATAGCAAGCAATTTGCTATTCAAACGACAACTGTTTTGCCATTATTTATTAATCGTCTCAATTGTACTCATTTCCACAACTCGAATAGTTTTACTGGTCGAATAGTTAGCCAAATAGGTGGTGTGCAAATAAGTCCAGCCGTCAACCAATGGATTTTGTATTCAAAAAAGGATGTTTGTTTGACCACTGGAGATTTTATGTCTCCATTACAAAAGCTCAGCGCCAAATTGAGGATAGGTAACTTTAATCGCGTGCTACACCGCTTCTGTCATAAAACATTTCTATATGAAAATGACCCAAACAAATGAGCATATCTATATAATTCCCATGGCCTTTTGCCATGCATGCTTATGCTACCTTATTCTAGTATTGCCCCAAAGCAAAATACATACACAAAAGTGGGTCAGGTAGAAATCTTTTATTATTCAACATCATCAACGTCAAGTACCTCACTTCCTAAATCACCTTGAATTCCTAGAAATCTCCTCAAAATAGAACACAACATGACCAAAGTGAAGGATCGATGTCATCAAGTTTTTTCCCTCATCAACAAAACAACAATCCTCTCCTCTCACCGACACCACCGATTTGACATAACAAAATAATCCCATTGTCTGTCAGCAATCATTCGCACTTTTCTGACCTTTGCATGTCCCACCCTCATTTAAGAATACGAAAATGTACTTCGATAAAGATTTTCGAAGAGAGAAAATGAGGGGGAGAGAGAGAGAGAGAGACAAAGGAAAAAAGGGAAAATCCGCTAATTAATTAGTTTTGCACTGCTATTCGCCGGCATGGCACCCAATGTGGAAATTTAGCCTTCGCCTGTTTGTTCAGGTCTATCAGCTGTGTGAATTTAATGAACTACACAAAAAGGTATAAATTTAATGTTCAATACGGTGGCTGAACTGGCCAACCATTCCTTGCATTTGACATTGAAAGCAAAGGATTTTTTTTCTCTATGACACTCGAGGAAGGTATTGTTTTGTGTGTCATGAAAGAGGGTGATCGAAAGTAAAGCTACTCTGAAATAATAATCGATTCACAATCATGAGAGAAAAATAAAAAATTCAGTGACTGCACCAAAAATTTGCCCGCCACGAATATTAATCGAGTAATGTAATGCCTTTTTAGGAAATAAATTTTTGGTTATGTCCTTGTGGCTCGCTTAGCTTATTGTGCTCATTTTCTCATTTTTTTCTTTTTTTACTTTCAAATTTAAAGAAGTGGAAGAGAATTCAGCACGTACAAGGACATTTTGCCTGCGAAATATGTTTTTTTTTTTGTTGAACAGCAGCAGCTGGTACGGCATTTACCGAACCATTGATGTACTGGGAATGGGTCCCTTTTTTGATTATGTCTCGAATGAACTGCGATATGTAGTTATTGCAATTTTAAGGCAATTATGTACCAAGAATGGCTGGCTGGCTGGGCTTTGTGCCAATTAAGGATAATAAAATATCTTTGTGGGTTACACGTAGTGACCCATAGTTCAGGCTTCGTTTCATTTTGTCATCCTCACACGTAGTGACCCAAAGTTTCTTTTCTCGTTGCTGAAATGTTGAGTCGTGAAGTGAACAATGTCTCCTTGGGCAAGAGCTGTGGTGTGTTTTTCAATAGTCGAAAAGTGAAAAAAGTGAGAGAGAGAGAGATAAATTGAAGTTAATTTTTGAAAGGGCAGTCTAATGGTCACCTAAGTTACGACGAAATGTACAAGTAGCGTAGTTGTAAGCATGTCTGCCTTTCTAGGGGAGTTCGAGGCTCAAATTCACAAAAGATTCCATTTTTGCCGAGGCAAAACGCGATCCGCAGGAGTAAGATGGTCCTTCTTGAATAAATACACTGCCATGAAAAGCACTTTCTCAACAAGGTGTTTGAAATCGACAAAGTTTGTAAGCCCATTTCATTTCCACAAGAGTTGTGGTTGAGAGAAATATGTCGGTGCCCCTTAACCCTATGTTGGAATCACATCTCTCCACTTATCTGCTTCACACTAGTGATTCGCTGGTGGGATACCCCTCGTACTCCGCACGTTGGCAAGCCTCCCAGATTGTTCCATGTCTGAGGCCAAACAAACATAGATTTTGTTGCATTTGTCGGCGCCGCAACGACGCGACGGTTTCAATCGAAGGATTGTGCTCATTTTAATGAGAGAGACCTTTTCGAGCCTGGAACATTTTTAATGGGTCACTTGTCAGCTGTTTCAGGCGTTCATTCAATAGAGGAGAGGTATAGAGAGAGCTTTACAGAGAGAGAGAGAGAGAGAGAGAGAGAGAGAATAAGAAAGAAAGGTAAAGAGAGATAGAGATAGAGGTAGAGAGAGATAGGGTAGAGAGAGAAAGAGATAGAGGTAGAGAGAGATAAGGTGTGTTTTTTTACTGAAAATTCGCACGAAATGCACCGAAATTCGGCGAAAGTCAGTCTAATGCCGTTCCAGCACACCGATTTTTCGTAGCAGTGCACAAAAGAGAGTGCTCACGAGAGAGTAAAAAATTTCCCCACCCTGCGAATTTCTGCCACCTAAATTTCTGTGGGCAGAAATCGTGCACAGCCAAAACAAATACAACAACTGTCAAACAGACGTTTTTCCAAGCGTTGCTGCGAATGTTTTGTTCAAGGCATTTCTTTACTTTTTAGACAATTAAGCTCTTTCAGAGAGTTTCTGAGAGAATTTTAGTCCCACTCCTTAAAATAAATATGACAAATTGTGAATTTCTGTGCACATAGTAAAGGACCTTTAGAATTAGATGTATAGAGGGTTACAGATAGAGGTAGAGAGAGATAGAGGTAGAGAGAGATAGAGGTAGAGAGAGATAGAGAGAGGAAAAGAGAGAGGAAAAGAGAGAGAGAGTGAGAGAAAGAGCGCTCTTAAATGTGTTGTTAACAGATCTGCAGTTCAGCTCCAGGAGATTTATTGAACTCATGTTTCGAATACCTGCCATCGGGATTTTAGGAAAATAAAGAAAGTGACTTTATTTTCCTAAAATCCCGATGTCAGAATTGATGATCTTTGTCTTAAGTTTTATTGAGCTCATCGTTGCGAAAACCAATACTCGATCGCAATTATTTGGTTCAAAGAGAAAATTTTCCACTTTTCAGGTTTTCAGCAAGGAATTTTATTCTAACGTCAGATGTCTTCCGTATCATACACTTTCCTCATTCCTCCATCGAGTTTCCCTGTTTTTATTTTTTTTTTATTTCAGGAGCTCTTATTCCCTCTTTGCATTTACTCGATAGCATCACTTTATTGACTGTTTGCTTAGCTGCAATGATTCGGTATCCCTCGTCATCTTAATAAAGGCATTTAAATTGTGGCAGTCTAAGGCCGCGTTTCCATTTGCAAGAAAACTTCTGCAAGAAATGTCCTGACAGTCTGTCCGACAGTGACTTGGAAGTGGAAACTGCGAAGCAAGTTCGATCGCGACAGTCCTTGCATAACTTCTCGCGAGTATTTGCGAGTGCAATAAATTGCAGGTTGAAACAGGTTTCCATTGACTCGCGACAGTTCTTGCAGCTTACCGAAACAGCTTCGTATATCTCGCACTCGCGGCTAGTTGGTCGAAAGAGAGTATGTGAATTTTCTCGCAATTGAACGTAACGAGTGTAATCCGTATTTATGTATTGTTTATGGATGCTAAAAATCTCAGCGTCAAGAGGAGTCTATCCTTCGTTGATATAATGACGGAATCGAGTGTCCTGCTTTTTTAAAATAGGGCCCACTTTAAATAACAAAACTTCCAAATCAACAGGTGTCATCCAAGTGAGATTGAAATATTGTTGAGCGTCGTATGTTAAGTTTGTATAGTAAATTATAGAAGGCACCAGCTTCACGTATTCTTAAAATCCAATCGCGCACCCAAGTTTATCGCTTTTTCTTTTTTATCCATAAAATTGTAGTTGCAGCTCTTATACGTTGACGTATTCTCCCCATGACTTCACACAATTTCAAATAAATTTCCAAATTTCTTGCGACATTTATGACTCTCCAGTGGAGACAATTCTGCAATAAATTGCGACAGTATGATGCGCGAGCTTCTTGCAAGACATTTATTGCAGAAGAAATTACAAGAATTCATATAGCAGTGTAAACCCCACTGCAAGAAACTTCTGTAAGACTTCCGCGAGTTAACTTGCAAATGGAAACGCGGCCTAAGAGTAACTTCGTCAGGCGCGGTGCTTTAAATGAATATAGATAAATAATATGGGTAGTATTACAAAGCTCAGAGAGCCTCGAACTGCATGACCGGTGTCTTTAATTAAATAATCCTCCTCATTACTTCTTGCTATCGCCAGGAAATTTGTTTGAAAAACGATTCAGAAAACCAGTCGTTGGTTTATTTCCCTTTCATCACTCGGGCTTGTATTTTTAGCACATGTTTAGAGCCCAGGCCTCCATAAGAACGCTCTAATTTGCACAAGATTGTTTTTAGAATCCGCGTCGAATTTAAAACTCTCAGTAATCAACAATTCCAGTGACATTATCGTCGAATCCTTTACTAAATTGCTAAAATAATTCAAGTGCTGTAAGTGGTGAAGGTAGTTACATATTTAATATCATTTAAATACAATCCTCACGTTTACCCTAATTTGGTACTGCCGATCGATCAGCATATTGTGAATACACCTTCATGCATCAAAGTCCCAAAAGAGATCTACTCTTTTTTTGTGTTCATCTCGGCATTAAAACAAGACACCATCTAACCGATACACTTTATCTAGTTAGAAACATAATGAAACATAATTACCCACCACTCTGATCTTTTTCAAAGCAAATTTTTCTTGTTTCTTTTGATCATTCTCTTTAACACATCAATCAATGGAGCGACCCATCAATCGATCAATCAGCTAGCAACCTTTCAGATCACTTAAAAAAAATTTCATCTAATTGAGGAAAACGATCGATCCGAAGGGAATACATATTGCTTTGATGTTTGAACGATTGTGCTCTCAGAATTTGGTTCAATTCAATTGAATTGATGAAAATACAGCGAAAATATTTCGACTGAAGAAGTGAGAATCATCAAATGATTGTCCACTGTGGATCATTCTCTCTTCTCTGATAAATATTTATGTTATCGTGGAAATTAAATTGATTCATAAAAGATACGCTTCAAGTGCAGTGTGCTGTGCTAGACATGAACGAACCTGATTGTCAATGTTTGGTGAAACATGAAAAAAACAAACAGAACTTTACAAGAGAAGAGAAACTCAAATTCAGGCAATGAAAAAAAAAAAAATAATAAAAAAAAACAACAGCATAAGAAAGAAATTAAAAAAAAAAAATGGAAAGGATATAGGATCGATTTATGATCGAGAAAAACGAGAATTTCTATACGACGAAAAACGAAGAAACCGGTTGAAAGCAGAGCAACAACATCAAAACATGTTTCTTTGGTTTTTTTTGTTTTTTGTTCTGCTGCTTCCATAAAACGGGATGTTCACATGATTAAGAAGATGATGAGAAAAATGGCACACAAGGGAGAAGAGATACATACTGTCAGCCCGGTATGCTTATATGTTGGTCTCTTGGAAGTCGGTTCTTATTTTTTTTTGTTTTTCTATCCAACCAACCAACGAACTAACAAAGAAGATACTTTTCGATATCACCATTTATGTGATGAATGTTGCCACTGAAGTAGGTTCTTTTTTGCGCTGGCGACGGACGGCAGTAGCAGGTTAAAAAGGACAACCAAGTAGAATATCAAGTATTTCAAAAACAACAAACAAAAAACAAGTCGAAATATGAGTCACCAAATTATCCCTGGGATCAGAGTAGACTTAACTTTGTGTGATTAATTCAAGCTTGAATGTTTTGGGTCCCTTGAATCCGGTCTTCGATGCGGTGGTAGGTGAATAGAAAACTTGATGTATGACTACTTCTAGTTGGTGTTAGATTGGTGAAAGCGGCGACATACACACTTTGATGTGCTTGAAAAATGTTTATGCTTGAGTATGATTAATGCTGCGGATGAATGACTTGGAACAAAGTTGATTTAAATGACTTCAAAATATGTGAAAGATTTTTTCTAAATTAAGCATCACACAGTGAAAATCAGACAACGGCACCATCATATCGTGAAAATTAACAAGTTTTCAGAGTTGGTCTCTGAATTCTTTAAGAGCTATGAAAACTTCACGTGAAATTTGCGTGCACTTGAATTGGTTTGGAGTAAATTGAAAAGTTAGTTGATTTTCCAATCAAAATCGATCAGTTGTGTTCAACCTTGTCATCACGTTTTGATTTGATCATGACTACGGCACGGGACGCGTTTTTTTTTTGTGACGTGTCACAATCGCTATACCTCAGCTACATGACTACTCCACATAACTTCAAGGCTTCCAAGTATTGTGTGATCTTACGACTTGTAAAGAAGCTTCTAAGGGGCCTATAGCCTACAAGTCTTCAAGTCAAGACCCATTTGTATAATTATGTCTATTACACTTGTAATAAAGCAAACTTGAAGCTTTGTGTTACAGAAATATCTTACACTTGTCATAATGCCCTTCTTTTTACAAGTACTTTGTAGTTTTGTGTTAAAGGTCCCAGGTATCAGTCAGGCGTGAACACTCCATATCAGCAACTGATCTAGTAATTTCCTCGAATTTAACAGCAGAAAAGATCTTTCAGGTCGACGTGCTTGTAAAGGTAATTTTCACCTTCACCCTATCAAATTAAAAAAAAAATTCCTCGAATACCGAAGAAGGGGGAGAGTATGGCAAAGGTACACACCTATAACCTACCCCTGGTAACAGTAAAGTAACAACAGTCCCCATGTACACCAATTCAATGGTTCTTGATTTGCAAACTTGTAGCTTTGTGTTTAAGACCCCCAGGGGCCGTAGCACAAAGATACAAGTACACAAGTTAAGATCCTTTTGAAGGATTATTTCCATTACAATTGTAGAAGAGGAATTTAATGTCACAGACATTTTTTTACACCTGCTGCGATTTGTATTAGAAGTACTTGTAGTTTTCGGTTTATGACCCCTGTGGTCTAACACAAAGCTACAAGTTTACAAGTCAAGAACCACTTGCAGAATTATGTCCTTTACACTTGTAGAAGAACAGGCAAACTTTTATATTTGTGCAATAGAAATTTTTTACACCTGTTATGATTTACTTGTATTAAAAGTACTAGCAGTTTTTGGTTTAAGGCCCCAGGGGCCTGTTAAGTTAAGAAGTCAAGAGCCGCTTGTAGGATTGCGTCCATTACACTTGTAGAACTTTTATCTTACTACCATAGAAATTTGTTAAACTTATCATAATTCACTTGTATTACAAGTGCTTGTAGTTTTGTGTAACAGGCTGGTGTGCTAGAAGCAGTCTTTCCGTCAATCCTCTTAAAAGGTTGTTCTCTTCACGAAAGGTAGAGAATTGGTTTGACCCAACTTAAAATTAAAGGCGTCACTATTCCCTTCTCAAACAAATTGGAGTGGTTCTAGATAAGAAAATCCTTTGGTCGATTCGAAAACTGTTATGGCGCTGTCAGTTTTGTGGCATTCTAAGGTAGCCTTTGGCTAGACAGGAGGTCTGTCACCGTTCCTTTGGATCTTTACAGCTATGATACGAGGGCAGTCCGATAAGTCGCCAAATAGCGCCACTATCACAAGAGAAACTTACTATACAGTACATTTTTATAGAAGGCTACTGTCGAAATTTTAGTCAAATTGGACTCGTAATTTTGTTTTAACCGTGTGTGGAAGCAAACGTGCCAGCGGATTTTAGAAAAATGAAAAAAGAGCAATATCGGTCAGTGAATCGATTCTTGTTTTTGGAAAGAAAATCACACAGCGAAATCACAGAGCGGTTGGATACCGGGTACGGTGACTCTTCTCCTTCGATGGCGACCTTCAAAAATTGGTTCAACGAGTTTTAACGTGGTCGCACGTCGGTTTTTGATAAGCCACGCCCAGGTGCCCCGAAAACGGCTACCACGGAGGACAATGTGACAAAAACCCACGATCTCGTTTTTGCAGACCGCCGTTTGAAGGTGCGCGAGATAGCTGAGATAGTAGGCATCTCGAAAGACCGCATGGGTCATATCCTGCATGAAATTTTGGGCATGAGAAAGCTGTCGGCGCGATGGATGCCGCGTTTGCTCACTCCGGACAACAAACGCAACCGTGTGACCACTTCAGACCCGCTGCTAAATTGGTCGAGTTGGGCTATGAACTATTGCCCCATCCAGCGTATTCTCCAGATTTAGCCCCGTGCGACTTCTTTTTATTTCCAAATCACTTGCCGGACAGAAATTTGTGTCGAATGAAGAGGTCATCACCGCCACCGAGGCCTACTTTGCAGAACTCGAGAAAACGTATTTTTCAGATGAGTTAAAGAAGTTGGAGCATCGCTGGGTCTAGTGTATCGAACTAAAAGGAGATTATATTGAAAAACAAATCAACACTTTTCCAAAATTTTCGTTTTTCTTTGGTAGGCTAAGTATTTATCGGACTGCCCTCGTAAAACCAATTATCTCGTATGCCATGCATCTCCTCTTTGTCAGCTGTTTGTGAATACGTAATTGTCTCGTTCGTCAAATTATCAAAAACAATAAGTTTTGGCTGTCTGGCCTTACCCAGCACTTCGGGTGCTGCTCTAGACGCGCCGCACTGTTGAACCTTCTTCACCTTGATCTTATCTCATGAGATGTATACTTTCAAGAACTCTTTCAAGTCTTTCGTTAAAAGTGGTTTCTGGTACAATTCGCACTGGAGCTTTGAGGATCTTACAAGCAAAAATACACGCTCAACTTTCCGTCACTCTTGAGTCTGGAGAAGATTAAGACACCGTAAAGGAGATTCTTTGTGATTGTCTTTAATTTTTTCGGGTTACAGATACTCGGAGCCGACATCGTGGAAGACTGATGCAGATGTTGTGACAGTTTGTGGCTGATCGCGATCGTCTCGGTTCTTATGTGGGTCTTCGAATGCACTCCTTAATTTTCTTGTTTTTTTAGTATGCCTCAAAGAATTATTTGCACCTACAGCATGTGAATTTTATGGCAGTGAATGAAATATACCGTATGACATCAGTTTGAATATCAAACGTCAAAATGAAATTGTTGTTAATGTTTGATGTGTTGATGTACCTGGTTCCAGGGGTAGGTTCTAGGATTATAACTTTGTTACACTCTCTCCGTGCTTCGGTAACTGAGGAACTTACTACCTACCCGGAAATTTGTTGACAACGAGAAGCCAAATACTGGCGTTAATAGCTCAACAAGTGGCAAACCAATAGACAAAAACTGGCCAGAAAATGCGCAGTGAAAGGGTGTTGGAGAATTTATGCCTCGTACGTCGTACCCCAAGCAAACTCGGCACACTATGAACACACTACCTACTTCTTTCTTTCGTGAGAGTAGCCTATAAACTAAATCGGTACTTTTTCAACACGGGTTGATTCCTCACTTCTCCTCTTCTGCAATACGACTTACAAGTTCAATTATCTGAACCCAGTGCATGTGAGTTATATAGCAGTGAATGAACAATATCGGATGACGTGCATATTTGAATGGTTCTTAAACGTATCCTGTGCTCTGGAACAAACGGCTTGCCTCCTGTAACACAAAACTACAAGTACTTGTAACAAAAGTGAATTTTAGCAAGTGTAAGATATTTCTGTAACAAGCTTCAAGTTTGTGAATCCTAGCTTGTAGTTTTGTAGCTTCGTGTAACAAGCCCCAGGTTTCAATCAAGTTAAGCGTGTGTTGTGCTCTGGAACAAACGGCTTTGAGGCACTCCGCTTCAACGATCATTGTTCTATTCACTAGCATTGCTGTAATCCCTCAAGACTAATGATTGGTCCCCACCATGTTCTTTGGCAGCTTTGTTTGCCTATATACTAAACAGTAAATTCGCTGTCATGAAAAGCTCTTTCACACTAAGCATAACGATCTTGGGAAGAAATTGTCGGTTTTCTTAATTTTCTCCTGGCCCACTCCAAGATTCGCTCGCTTCGTAAGCGAGGAGAGAGTTCTCTAAGCGCCCTCCAACTCTTAAGATCCCATTTGCATCAAGAAATGCGTTGAACGCACTAAGGGATTTGGGGATCTGGGACGTACCCGCGATTTTTTGAATGTCCGTCTTGAACATCTCCTTCTGCGCTGTCTTGACGACGACAATGCGCGCTGCTTCCAGCTCACTTGGGGTAAGTGGACCCACATTAGCTCCCATTTAGGACGACACTTAGCAACAAAACGAAGACCGGCTTGGTCTTTTTTTCTTTAAAAATTCTTTATAATTTTTCGAGCTGTAAAAGTAAAGTTCAATTATACATTTTTCATGCGTTTGAAAGGAAAGTTGATATCAATGAAAACGAATCACAAAAAGACCTTAACCATTAACTTAACTTTTGGTGCGTGGCAAGTGGCAACATAAATTTGACTCTGGAACCGCCCAAAGTCTATCATCTGCCTTGGAAATTCTCATGCAATGTCCATCACAATGTATGACCAACCATTGCTCGATTAAAAAGAAAAAAGGAATTCAAACAAGGCACCACTGATTAATAATACAAAACTATGTTCAACATGAAGCTGTTGCCATCAGTGTTTGTATAGGAAACACAACAAAAGCACAAAAAATACTTTGTGTGGTATGCTCCAATGATTTTTAACACCAACAGTTCACTGGCCATATACAACATAAAACACTGTTAACTGTTCCGCCAGTCCAGTTCATTACCATAAACTAAACAAAACCCCCTCATAACAACAAAAAGGGAATTGCATAAAAATGCATGACACAGCATCGTGCTTCGTGCTTCAACAAATTGAATAAAATGGTGGCTGATGCTTTGGAAAAGCCTTCGAAAAACTAGTTACTTCATCTATTAAACAACAAATAATAACGGATTTCCATTCAATTTTCTTTGTTCGTGTTCGAGTTCGTATCGCAACAATTTTCGTTATTATTGTTTAAAGTAGACGACGATGATTTCAAACAGAAAGACATCGTTTCTTTGGTAGAAAAGGAAGCCTTTGGCTCACCTGACTGAGTGATGTCAAATTTTTTATATATTCATGTGTTCAACCTACATACTGTTCATAAGCATGAATATACCTTACTCTTTTGGGAAACAATTAAAAAGCGTATTCACATTCAACGGCGCGGCGCGGTTCGGCAACTGTGTATATGTGGCAAGAGGCCATGTTTCGCACTCGAGTTCAAGGTAAAACAACGTACGACTCTGTGACACGTGTTTTTCTTTGATGACGACGTCGACAATATTCACCATAACGAGAGTTTTTTCCTTTTTTTTTGTTTCTCTTAACAATTGGTCCTGTGGAAAACTGGAGCGTATATTAACACACCTCCATATGGCATATTACGCTGTGCTGAAACAAGGGTTGACAAATTGTCGTCAAATTTGCATGAATTTACACTCACAAAATTGAATAGTAATAGAAGTTCCTTTTTTTACTCTTTGTCTTAACTCCGTAAGGACTCTTTGATGTTAAAAAGTTATGCAAGGGGTTGTTGGGAAATTGTTGGAAAGTGAGACTAATTCAGTGTTACTTCGTGTTTAAAAATGAGGGCAGGATTGCCTGTGGGGAATGCATGAATTTGTGAAGTTAAATTCTTTAAATTATTTTGTATGGTCATTCAATGTTATTGAGTTCTCATGACTTGCCATGAATGAAAAGAACAAACGGTAATAGCCGTCTTGGTCATTGGAAAGAAAATTGCATTTTATCAAATCTTTTTACAAGCCTAGACTTTCGAAGATCTCATAGTTGAAGCCCTTAAAGGGTCGTGCTGGACCATTAAATCAAATAGTCGAGATTGACCGTTTTTATTCCAATTTAAGAGTTAAGAACATTAAGAACTCCATCACATCATTAAGAAGCTGCTTCACACTGGAGAGAAGTTCCGCTATCTGGAGGGAAGTGAAGGCAGTGTTTATACCAAATGCTTTAAAATATTCCTAAGCTAATGCGGGCGATTCCAATGTACACAATTCTGGCTGCCTTCGACATTCTGGTCGGACAAAACCCGAAGAAAAGTATGCCGAGATTTTTTCTGAGTTGAACCATCTCACTTAAATAATTAATGAGCCGAGCCCACTCGGGTTCCAGATAATGAAAGCCAACCCGCCAACAGTCTTAGCCTATTTCTCACTTCTCATCACGAAAAATACAGGGTTATAGTATCATCTCCTCTAGACAAATCGGACCATTGTGTCATATCGGTAGATTTTAGCTATTCCGTCACAGTAAAAAAAAGATAAAGTCGATAAAAGAACTGTGTAGCAATACGAGAAAGCCAACTGGGACGGCCTGAATGATTTCTTTCGATATTTTAATTGGTCGTTGTGCTTCCTCGACGGAAACGTTGGTGCATCAGCTGAAATGATATCTAACGTAATTCTTAACGGCATGAGAAATTTTAATCTTCACAAAACAAAAAATATCATCCCCAAAGAAAATTTGTGGTTCGATTCGAGCTGCAAAGAGGCGAATAGGTTAGGTTAGGTTAAAAATGGCTGTCAGGAAAACAACTGACACACTTAGACCAGTTAGTTCAATGTCATTGAGTCCATTGTGATACCATAAGAAATTAAGCGAGGAAGAACCACACTTAACAAAACCATTTGGAGCTTTTGATAAAGCGAAAAAGATGCAGGATATCTGTGTTTGCCAGATCGTTTAGATCATCCAGGAAATATTTTCCTAGATGCCGTTTTCTTTTAAAGGAGAGTGCAGGACATGAGCAGAGGAGGTGTGGAATAGTCTCTTCCTCCTCCTCATCTAAGCAACTTCTGCCGCAGAAGTCATTAGAGGAAACGCCAAGTCTAATGGCTTGTCTTCCTATCAGACAATGTCCGGTGATGACATTGATTACGGAGCTAAAGTGCAATCTGGTTATGGATAGCAAATGTCTTGTGCGTTTTGGATCTAGTCCTGGCCATATCCGTTTTTTTGCCACACACGTGGTGATACTATTCCACCAATGATTTGTTCTATCCATTGCCTCTTGCCTTAGCATAAGTTTACATGTAGCGATTGGTATACCAATATTCAACCTGCTGGTTGAGAGCGGTAGAACGGTTCCTTTTCTGGCGAGTTCATCGGCTTTGCAGTTACCTACGATATCTTTGTGCCCCGTCACCCAAAGAAGGTGAATATTGAACTGTTCAGCCATCTCCTTAAGAGATGGGCGAGAGTTAAGGGCGGTTACTGAGTTCGTGGAAACGGCACCGAGTGATTTGAGGGCTGCTTGACTGTCTGAGAAAATCCGGATATTCGCTGAGGATATCACGTTTTCTTTTAGCCATGATAGGACCTCTTTGATCGCCAGAATTTCCGCTTGGAACACGCTACAATGTTTAGGGAGGCGGAATGAGAGACTTACGTTAATTCGGTTTGAGTACACCCCGTAGCCGACCCCTTCCTCTGTTTTTGATCCATCTGTATAGAATTGAATTGAATCATCTCTCAAAAGTTCTTCGTCTACCCAGGCCGTTCTTGGTGGGATTGAGACTTTGAACTTATTATCAAAAACCAATTGGGGGATGGTGTATTCGGAGTGGCAAGGGATTGATCTGAATAAACTCAAGAATAAGGATCGAGAAAGAAGTTTTCGAACATTTAAAGACAACCCTTCAGTAGAAAATCGAAATTTGTTCGAACGGGCTGAAAATATTTCTTATGCTCACATACAAAAGGTCAAGTTTTTGCATGACCAAAAACTAAGGCAAAAAATACTGTTGTGAAAAGGAAAAGGAAGTAAAAAAGTAAAACTTTTGGTCTTTTGTCAAGAACATTAAGAACTTCACCACGTATTCAGTCCCAACCATCGTTTTCAATAACTCTTCGTATGTCATCTCCATCAACAAAGACATTTTGCTAGCACCTTAATTTACGGCGAACTCGACACTTCCTAACAGCTCATTGGCTCCGCTTCAACTTGAGACAGTAAAT
Organism: Melanostoma mellinum; assembly: GCA_914767635.1. NCBI lineage: Eukaryota > Metazoa > Arthropoda > Insecta > Diptera > Syrphidae > Melanostoma > Melanostoma mellinum. Next base: position 184,727,005 of record OU612060.1, read on the forward strand.
TCTGCAATGAAGCATATATTTTTTCGAACTCGTTCGGTTGCGAGAGTCCTCAAAGATCTCAACATACATAAATCCGCTGTTCCAAATGTTATCCCCGCCGTTATTCTGAAGCGGTGTTCTTTTACCCTGGCAAAGCCACTGCTTAAGCTCTTCTATTTTTCTATTCTTCTAGGCTTTTCCCGAGCAGATGGAAAACTGCTTTTGTCCAGCCAGTCCCTAAAAAAGGCAAATCTTTCTCCCCTTCCAATTACCGTCCAATTGCACTTACGTCCCTTCTTTCCAAGGCAATGGCAACGTTGATAAACCTTCAACTCGTGAAATATTAGTACGGCTTTCGAAGCATAGGTCCACTGGTGGAAGTGAAAAGTGGAACCAATCTGTACATTGTTTTGGAGAAAGTAAGATTATTGCGCTTGATATTTCTAATCATTTGATAGAGTTTGGCATCAGGCTCTCTTATCGAAAATGCTTTTAGTATCGATGAGTATCTTCTGTGTTAAATTAGAAACTTCCTTTCGGACCATTCAATACAAGTTGTATTGGATGGCTTCAAGTCTGATACCCAAGTCTGATTCATAAATGCTGGTATGCCTCAGGGCTCTGTTTTGTCTCCGACTCTCTTTTTCTTTTTCATAAATGATGTCATATCTGTAACTTCTAATCCTCAGCGTTTCATATTCGCTTCCAAATTCACGTCCTTGGTCTTCATATGTGGAATTGAAACGGTTGCGTATGATTAGCTCATTGAATTCTGACCTTGACAGCGTTGTTACATGGGGTAGTCAAAACCGAGTAGAATTCAATGCTTCGAAAACACAATGTTGTCATTTATTGTCAAAGCTTAACATCCCCCCATTGCCATTATCTATGAATGGTACCTGCATCCAAGACCCCGGAAAGCTCACAGTACTTGGTATGTGTGTAAACGATGATCTTCGTTGGAATGATCACATATTTGAAGTCGTCAAAAACGCTGCAAAAGTAGAACCAATCTGTACACTGTTTTGGAGAAGTTAAGCTTAGTGTATCTGAGGCATTTGAAAGAGTTTGGCATCAGTCTATCTTTTATCGAAAATGTGTGCTTTTGGTTTCGATGAGCCTTTTCTTCATTTGGAGTAGAAACTACTTTACCGACCGAACAGTTGTGTTAGATGTGTGCACTAGCGCTTCGTTTTGTCTCCGATTCTATTTCTTATTGTCATTTATCGAAAACTCAAAGCTGTCTCTTGTCGTTATGGATATACATTCCTCCATTGCCATTATCCTCGAATGATACCTGGATGCAAGAAACCAAAAAGTTGTAAACGATGATGTTGTTGTAAACGATGATCTTCGTTGAAATGAACAAAAAAGCCAAAAATGCTACAAAATGCTTACGTTTCTTTAAACTATACAGGAAATTTCGACAGTTTTTGATGTGGTTAAAATGAAAAATAAATAAATAGGGTGGCGCAACAGAGCGAGGAGCCCCTGGGCCTAGCGCATTTCTCACAACCATGCCTTATGAGGGAATGGAGGGGACCTACATTGCCGGTTCCGAACGGCTAATTGAGAATGCGCTTTTTATGGCAATGAATTTACTAACGGAGGACTTGCCAATTCCTCGCGAAAGGCGATACCCGTGGAAAAACATTTTTGCATTTTGCCTCTGCTGGGATTCGAACCTCGAACCTCTGGGTTAGCAGGTGGACATGCTAACCATTACGCCACGTGTACCAAATTGGTTACAATTTATAAAGTCTATCGCACAAAACTAGAATAGGTACAACTCCCATGTTTCGCCAAGTGCTCCTCAAACATCACTGCGCCTACTTAATAGGGTTTGAAACAGAATATTTAAACTAATAGGTGATGGTTCAGTTGTAGGATCGATTGATTCTCTTGGGCGACGTCAAAGCGTTACTTGCCTCACGCTTTCGTTTTTTTTTTTGTTTTTAACAAACAGTGCTCTAGTAACTTCCTCTTCTCAAACAATTTAGGCGCTCCACCTGTTCCGATAAAAATTCTGTTTTATCTCGTGCCTAACTTTGGACGTACCGTAAGGTATAGATATAGATATTCATATTTTATATGCTCAACTCGAATGTGGAAGGCTTTACCTAAATCTGTTTTTCCCCTGCATTATGGCCTACAAGAAACTAACCGACTCCGACGATACTGTGCAGCTGTAGATCATATTCAAAAATCAATGTTAACAAGTTCAGCTGTCACTTTAATCAAAAAGCACACTTCTCTGATGTCTTTTACATGAAGAAGCATCAATCAGAAAAATGTTGTTTTAGCTTCAATTTAAAAACTATCTTACCTTCCAAATACATCACAATACGTGTTGTAAAAGAAATAAAATGTGACAATTGAAGTTTATCGTCACAAATTGTATGCAAACTAACACTCAATATACACTTCAACAAGTGAAATCAATCCCATTGTTGTGTGTGCTGACTGCTGAGTTAACTTGTATGTTGGAAAAACACTTGGCGGGTTTCAGCTGGTTAGTTGGGTATTGTGCGCTTTGTTTTCCATTCGATTTTGTTTATTTAATTTCACGCTATTTTGCTCAATGTACCCTTAAAAGACGCAGTGTATACACTTTCACGTGTGTCAATCGTTAGGCAAAAGTGTGTCTCTTTGTATGCAAAAAAAAAAAAGGTTTGAAATGAGAGCCGGAGGCGAACACACCGCACCATAAATCGAATTATGAGATTGTATTTAAGCGCGTACAAACGCAAGCAATATGGCTTTGTTGCTAAATATACCGCAAAAGTGCTACCAGCTCAACAGTCAGGAATTGGCAAATGACTAACACGCTAATTAATTGTAATTATTCATTTGCGTTTTTGACGTGTAGAAAGTCTGGCTTAACGCTCATTGAAGTGACAATTGTTACCGCCATAAATATTGTGGTGGTATGATATGAAATGACGACATTAACCAAACACAAAATGACAGTCTGATAATAATCAAACAAACGAAACGTCGCGTCGTCGGTCGCATCGAATGGTGATCAATTATATAATAGATGGGTGATTATTTGTTTGCATTTGTTTATTATTTGCTGTCATTGCTTGCACAGAGAATTGATATTCAAAGTCTTACTACTGAGCGATACCAATTCTAGAAGGAGTTTTAGGTCAGGAAACGAAATGTTTTTTCGAAATGAAGAACATTAACAACGTGTTAAGTGTAAATTGTAATTCCCGGAAGAGCAAACGTTACAAAACAACTTTTTAAACAAGCTCCTGCGGAGAGAATCGGCCCTATCGAGGTAACCGTCGGAGCGGAGTTTTCTCCGCAACGCATCTTTTTCGGAGATTCAATTTTGCTTCGAAGTAGTTGTCGTCGTAAGAAATTTTTCACAAATGCGGCAATGCATTGCATTCCCAAAACTAAAATCTCCGCAACAAAAACTTGTCGGAGAACGTCGGATCGTCCGATCGGAGAACTACCACGAAGCAAATTGTCTCCGATCGGAGAGAATTCCGCTCCGACGGTTACCTCGATAGGGCCGAATATGTTGAAAACATTGTTAGCAGGGACACACATCTGATTAACCACGGCTGATGCAAGCAAATTACAGTTCATCAGAACCGTTTATTGAAAAATCAGTGGTTTAATGAGACTACTTGCGTCTAATTGAGGCAAATACGTTGTTCCGAACGAACAAAGCTTATCGAAGGTTAGCCTTCATTCTGATCGATGAACAAAAGTTCATTCAAACATTGAACCAGAGTTTATAGTACGAAGTGTCACGTTTCATTCAAACTTTGAACTCCGGTTCGTCCAGACGTTGAATCGTAGTTCGTTCAGTCAGTTCATTCAGACGATGAACCACGGTTTATTCAGACGGTGAACCACAGTTCAATCAGACGTTGAACCACAGTTCAATCAGATGATGAACCACAGTTCATTCAGAAGATGAACGACAGTTTGTTCAGACCATGAACCACGGTTTATTCAGACGACGAACCATGGTTCATTCATACGATGGACCACAATTCATTAAGACGATTAAGACGATGAACCACACTTCGTTCAGACGATGAAGCACAGTTCGTTCAGACGATGAACCACAAACGGTGAAGCACGGTTTATTCAGATGTTGAACCACAGTTCATTCACACGGTGAACCACGGTTTGTTCAGACGGTGAACCACAGTTCTTTCAGACGACGAGCCTTGATTTATTCAAACGCTGAACCACAGTTCAATCAGACGATGAACCACAGTTCATTCAGACGATGAACCACAGTTCATTCAGACGATGAACCACAGTTTGAATCGTAGTTCATTCAGTCGATGGACCACAGTTTATCCAGACGATGAACCACGGTATATTCAGACGGTGAATCACGGTTTATTCAGACGATGAACGACAGTTCGTTCAGACGCTGAACCACAGTTCAATCAGACGATGAACCACAGTTCATTCAGACGATGAACGACAGTTCGTTCAGACGATGAACCATGATTCAGTTAAAATGACGAATCACTGCGTCTTTTTAAGAAGGCGAATCGCAGTTCTTTTAGACGACAGAACGCTGTTCATCGATAAGTACTACGGTCCTTAGACACGAATCGTTTTCATCAAAATGGCGCGGATTAGCGCAGCGGTGAGTCTTTAGCCGAAATAAAATACAATAAATTGTTCGCCGGAATAAAGCATCGTCACCTAAGAACAATGTAGCTCTCTGAGTCTGACAAAAGTTCCAAATAAGCTGTTTTTTCTGAGTATTAATTAGAATTGGACAAACCATTCAAAAGAAACACTAAACTTCAGCTCCTTAACAAATTGGCTTAAAATAAGTTAAAGTGAATGACTTCATTAGTAAAATTATCGATTACCCCTCTCAAGTTTTTGTTCGGAAGCTCATGAATCACTCGAAGTAATACATAGGACTAAACAAAATACGCACTGATTCCCAATTGCGTCAGAAAATGTTTCTAAATACACACAAAATACGCTTGAACAAACATAAATTGTAATTACATCGTAATGAGTGTCAGTCTCTCATAAGAAAGCACTTCACTCTAATGTCCTCGCATTTGGTTGCCGCCCATTACCACTTATACATTATACACATACACGCGTCACAAGACATATTGTCTCTAGAGAGAACGGTGAAATCAAAACGTTGACATACAATGTCCCCACCTTTAATGTGATTACAATGAAAATTAAATTAAACATGGCACAGCACATTGAACCTCATGCTGCCTTGCAACTGTTTTTCCATTCTATAAGTCGTCGATTCAAAATATTAATAAAATTTTTTTTGTTTTGTTTGAAGAGGATACGATATGAATGAGTGTAAAGTATACGTGTAACGATTGGAAAGCACGTTTTTTGGCTAAAAATAATGATCACTTTATCTGACACTTATTAAATAATTTATACACGAACATATTTTGAGAAAGTACTACACCTACGTAAATTATTACTGAATTATACTGAACACTCAATGAGACACAAGCTTATGTTAGGATAAAGCTAAATATTCTTGGAAGTTTGAGTGCAGAAAATAGACTTATTTTTCAGTCTCTGGTATGAGAGATACGCTAAAAGATACGTGTTACATCTGGGCTTTGTTCTTCAGCTTTACTAAGAAGCAAATAAACTGATGCACGTGTTGAAGGATGTTTTGTTAGCGAAAAAAAAAGAATTAAAAATTTAAGAAACAAGCAGCTTAGTAATGAAGAAATGCGATTGCTACAGAAGAGACAGTCAGCGACAACAAAAGGAGTGTTTCCAAGAATTCCTTGCCAAATCGTGCGACCCACAAATGTGGGAAACGGTTGGCGTAGAAGATTATCGCCTTATGGAATTTGCAATTTCTACGACGGTTATTTCATGCCATGAAGAGCGCTTCTCGATTAGCCGCTCGAAATCGGGGAGAAAAAAAATTAAGGTGCCTGCCATCCTCTCACAGTTTGGCTGAGAGAAATGCGCTAGACTCCGGGACTTTCCGCTCTATGGCAACACACTATTTATTTATTTTGTTTAATATCCCAAAGTGGTACCCGTGGCGTGATGGTTAGCATGTCCACCTGCTTACTCAAAGGTTCGAGGTTCGAATCCCAGCAGAGGCAAAATTGTTTTTTCACGGGTATCGCCTTTCGCGAGGAATTGGCAAGTCCTCCTTTAGTAAATTCATTGCCATGAAAAGCGCTTTCTCAATTAGCCGTTCGGAACCGTCAGAAAATTGTAGGTCCCCTCCATTCCCTCACAAGGGAGAAATGCTGCGCTAGGCCCAGGGGCTTCTCGCTCTGTTGCCCACCCTATTTATTTATTTAATATCCCCAAACTGCGGCTGAAAATATTTTTGAAGAGTTTAAATCGAAAGTTAGGATAGAAGATTTCTGACTAGGGACGATGTACGAAAACTTCTACGAACTAAAATTCATTGGTTATGTAACCACGTCTATGCAACCTTAAAGACAGATGGTTAACAGATAGTCGAACTTTCAAACAAATTGACCTTGTTGCCATTTTGGGAGGATACTTTTCTAGTCTACTGGATTTTTGAACCTCCCGAGGAGACAACATCGTTTTAAATGTAGTTGACTATACCAAAACAACTATTTGCGAGAAATGCCACGACTGGTGATATGAATTACGAGTAGAAAAACCGATGGCAGTTTTGAACCAATCCACAATGTTTCAAGCAACATGATCTCGAATATCACGACTCTCCCACTTAAACGACTCTTTTTATTATTTAGTATTTATTTCAATAGAAAACGCTGTATAGTAAGAATAAATTCTTATAATAATACAGGTAGTGTTTTAAGTTACAATTAGTTTTAAAAGTAATGTCTTATTAAAAATTATAATACAAAATAAAAAAGATGTGAAGAAATGATCCCACAAGTAATCTGCTCGTGGAGTACGCCGCGTTGATCTCTGAATGCGTCGATAAATCTCCCGATTTTGGTCTGCGGCTCTTCTTTTTCTTTTGCGAACGTGGAAGGAACCGATGAAATATTTAGGGAGATTACTTTTACAAGTCACGAAACGTTTCACGATACTTGTGTATTTCGACTGCTTTTGGCGGTCATTTTGTTATCTTTCTGATATTTTCATGAATCCGTTCTTGTAATTCACCATCGGTCTATGTTGTGTCTATTGTTGTTTTGGGTTATTTTTCCCTCTTACATGTAACGTCAAAAAAAAGTGATATTAAATACACGTGTAAAACTAGATTAAGATTAGATTAGATAAGATTTTTATTAGTTATAAACTTTAGATATAACATACAATATTTATGATACATTAAATCATTTGAGCGCCTTCTGCCAGATTGACAATCCACTTTAACTCTATATATGTTTTATAAAACTACAATTATTAATTTAATGGTTTAAGCATTGCTTTAATTAAGGATTAAGTATTAAATTTTTATTTGTTTATTCGTATATATGTTTTTTTTCAGCTATAGGTACAAGTCTCAAAAATCACCATTTTTAATTCTGTTCCTATACATCAGAGCAATTTTTATGAATTCATACAATATTTCAAAATTCATTTGGTTTAACAAGAAAATGCAGTAACTTTCTGATATGCCACCCAAATATGCTTTTTCTTATTTCTCGCAAAACCGGATAGACTCCCAATAAATGTATGATGTCTTCACGTTCCCTTCGGTTGCAAAGATCGCATAAAATTGGCAAATCACTTCTATGTGTAATGTATTTGAGATGTAGCAAGTCGCCTCGTAAACGGAACATCATTGAAATTGTTTTTTATATTATTTTCATCTTTGAAGTAATTGTTTTCCTTGAGAGAATAATCTAGGCGGTTGTAGATTGTTCGATGAAGAGATCTTGCTGCTTCCTCTTCTTTTTTTTCTCTATTTCTAAGGTCTACTTTTTTTTATAAGATCGTACAATAAGAGCTTTACAGTACTTGGTTCGTCCAGATTTATATTAAGAACCATTCCACACACTCCCCATTCTTTAAAAAGCCTCTTGTTGCTTCACACCATTTTTATGGCCACAGTCTTAGGAAGGCGCTGTTCAGGCATTTGCATGACATGGAAAACATAGTCAACTTGCAACTTGAGAGTCCTTGTTAGCAACGGAGGCAATCCAGTCGCAATAATAAGCATATAGTTCGGTGAGTTGGGAGGGAGATGAAATGCTCTTTTGAAGTAGTACCTTAGAAGTTTTTCCACCGACTCATATTCTGATCCTCCCCATACCTAAGCACCATAAAAGAGGATTGATTGGGCTACAGTTTCAAAGACACGATATTTACTACTGTGCCTTATGAATTTATTGTCGAAGCAATTTTTTCAAGTAGCGTTTAATGCGATTTTCGCCTTGGATAATTTATCTTTAAATGTTTATCCATTTTCATATTTTGAGTGAATAGTACACCAAGATATTTGAACTCTTTTACAACTTCAACGGCATTCCCATCGAAAAACCCCTTTTCCTTCACTGTCGTTCTGCCTCCTCCCTTCTTTATAACCATAACTTTGGATTTGTCCGGATCCAGCTTACAGAACTCTTGGGGCCTATTTAGCATCAACTGTAGAGTTTCAGGTGAGTTTGCCAACATCACTACATCATCTGCAAAAAGAAGGGATTTAATTTGCAGTCCCGCAAATTCTATGCCACCTGGTTGGCAAGTCATCAATAAAGAGTGCAAACAGATCGGGGCTAAGTGGGCAGCCTTGCCTAACCCCTGTTTTGGTTGCAAACCAATCAGATTTTTCAGCACCATTCCAAACTGACGACTTCGTATCTCCATAGATATTTTGAATGACTTGACCAAATTTTAAGGACATTTCAAGTCGGTACAGCTTATACATTAGGGAATCCCTATCGACCGTATCGAACGCTGCCTTGAAATCCACAAAGAGAACATAAAGCTTTTTCCCTCTTGCAAGGTATGAATCTGCTATACTTTTTAACACAAAAATATGGTCAATAGTAGAGTAACCCGATCTGAACCCGGCTTGAAATTCACTCAAACGATATTTTGATGAAATCCACATTTTAAGCCGATTCTGTAATAAAGAGGTGAAAATTTATAAGAGGCATTCAGAAAGGAAATTATCCTATAGTTCGCAGGATCACTTGCACAACCTTTTTTGTAGATTTGGAACACTAAGGCTAGGCTTCCTTAAACTGCTCAGGTATTATACTGTCCTCCATAATGTTGTTCATTAGTCCAGACAGTGTTTGAATAAAATTATCCGATCCATATTTGTATAATTCAACAGGTATTCTATCCGATCCAGCGGATTTGCCATCCTTTAGTCTGACGATAAGAGTAACCTCTTGTATAGTGATCGGCGAATCTAAAATAGGATCATGTAGACCAGGCGGGGCGTAGTGGTACTTAGAAACGACGTTTGAGGTTTGATTTAAAAGTTGTTGAAAATGGTTCTGCAAAACTTGAGGCGTTAGACTGATGTCAACAGTATATTTGAAGAAAATTGCGAGCTAAGGTCCAAAATTCTGAAGAGTTCATAGCGAGATTTAGTTTACGCGCCTCCGATTCAAAAAACTGCTTCTTTTTTACTTTACATAAGATTTAAATATAATTCTTTAATAAGATTGGAACTGACTTTACAGAAGCCAGGCGTATGACACTTCTCTAGCTTTTTTACAGCTTTCATCAAACCAGCGCTCCTTGAATGCAAAGCATTTTTTCTTCGTGTAAGACTAAATACTCGTGTAATACCTACTAAGTAAATGTATGATACTAGTTAGACATGTAATACTAAATACACGTGTAATATTAAATGGGCTTGTGCTACTAAATGGTCCTAATATTAAATACACGTTTAAATCGTGTGAAGCTAAATGCACGTGTGATAACTAGTACTCAATACTACATATACGTGAAATTCCAAATACACGTGTGATACTAAATTGTAAAAACATTATGTAATATTAAATGCACATTTGATACTTGTAGTACTAAATACACGTTTAATACTTGCAGTGATAAGTACACGTGTAATACTTTATTAAGAGCTGGTTGAGACTGCGCAGCTCTGGGCACTGCGGTGTCTGAATGAAACCCATTGTACAAACGTGTAATACCAAATATACATGAAACACTAAATACTAGTGTAATACTCATACACGCATAATTTAATATACGCCTTAGAGGGCCGCCTAAATATTTGTGTTACCAAGGCTATAATAAAATCTTCAAACTGCTTTTCGCTTTCATTTTGACTAATTCATGAGCATGACTAGGTATTTATTTCGATATCGTTATACGGCTCTATTGAAGATAAAGGAAGCATGTGTCAATGTTGCGCCGAATTTTTAAGTTCCTTTTTGCCTACAAAATCGCGAAAGATCAGCAAACTTCAAAGAATTTGTTGCTATTTATTTCAATAAAAATGTACGTATTACACGACCTGCCTGATTGAACTTTTTGAACAAACAATATGAGAAAATCGCTTACTGACAGACCATTATTCGTTTGCCAAAATGTGTTCTCGCATAATTGCCCTCTTTTTTTTTTTTTCAAATAAAAAAAAGTGTGCAAAAGACTTCCTGCATCCACTGTGGTAGCCCTGACCTACGTATCCGTAGCAAGCGGCAAGGGCAACGCTAAACCTACATGCAAACACACTTGTGCACTGTAAATGACAGGCAAAGTGAAAGTGTTCTTCTGTCGTCGGGTGGTTGTTGTTTTTCGTTTTAATTTATTTAAAACACTCGAGTGTTGGTTAAAAGCATCAGTTGTTTGATGTGTTCTCCCATATGCATTGTTATGTCATGAGGATATTATACTCTGATGGCGGCGGTCGTCGTGGTTAGCAGCATATTGTCTGCAACAGACAAAGAGACATCCCATCAAATCAACAGCCCTGACATACAATGCAAAATATGTGTCCATTTCGTCTCTTCCGATTCCTTATGCTGATTCGTTTCCTCTTAACCTACTTAAATTTATTCTGGTTGCCGAAATAAAAGAACGTTTTTAAAGCGCTACAGTAATTTCTAACATTGGTGCCTCCTTCCCTCGGCGCTCGCTTTTATAAATGCGCTCGGGCAGCAACAGCAACTCAGTGTTGCGCTGCACGAGAACAAAGTGTAGAGAGATGGCAAAATACGAGTAGAGAAGAAGAAGTATAAAAAGCTGAAAATACCTTTTCGGAATCGGATTACGTCTAGGTCGGTCGGGTGGTAGGGCAAATAAGTTTTATTGATTTGTTCTTGATGTGAGCAGAGGAGACATAGAGTAGGTTAAGGTTTGTGCTTTTACCCACGGTATGTGGTAGTTATGAGATTGTTCAGAGTAACCTTGTAGGCGATACACATTTACCGTTATCTAATCTCTTCTTTATTGTTGTTTACTTACAGTGGTGGAACACAGGCACCTAGTTCATCAGCTGCTGGTGGCGGGGGTGGAGGAGCTGGTGCTAGAACAGCAAACAGTTCCGGCAACATGTATTCCGCCCGCCATTCAGTGGGCTCCTCAACGGGGGTCCTAATGGTAGGACCGAATTTTCGTGTTGGCAAAAAAATTGGCTGTGGTAATTTTGGAGAATTGCGCTTAGGTAAGTTTTGTCTTCATTTTTGTTTTCATTTTTGTTTTCATTTCCTTTCTGTGATCATTTCGTGCAAAGTGTCAACACGAAAAACAAAAGAAAAACACCAGGTTTGCCATATACCGACTCCGAGTGCAAATTGTCTTCGCTCAATTAATTTAGAGAGTTTACCTCCTCAACCCACCGACCGACGCGACGGAGCGACCGACAAATGAAGAAATATAAAAAAGAAGACCCTTTTTTTAGTCTCACTTCGTGTAGGAATACTTGGAGGCACGCGAAGCTCTCCAAGACTTGTACTCTAAAAGGCTTTTCGTATAGAGTCTGTGGGACGAAATTGTACCTATGCTGTGTGTGTTTTTTAAATATTTAGAGGAAATCAGCACTTAATTTAAATTGGCAGCCGCCAACGAGCAGCAAAACAAAACAGTAGCGCGCGAAAAATCATAAACCTAACGTCTCTCAACGTTGTCATCGCCGTGTTGTTGTGTTTGTGTGCTATAAAAGCCTAACGCACGTAGGTTTTCTCTCGTTGAGCGTCTTATTTTTGTCTTTCATTTGTTGATGTCGTTTTTGTCAATTAACTTCCTCAATGGCAATGAGGATGATTTTATTTTTGATGCGAATTGTGTGATGATAATGATGATTGCCACCACTCTTGTCCATTACTTCCCTAAAAAAGTATAATAAGGAGAACAACGAGTGAGAGTGTAGCAGCATAACCAACCTACAAAAACAAACAGCCAAGGCAAATTGTTTTTTTATTTATTTTTTTATTTTCTCAAGACGAATTTATCATACGAAGAGGTTGTATCTGCGACAAAGTTGCGTAAATAAATGTATCTATTAAGTATATTTTTTTGTTCTCTACCCCGTGGTTAATAGGGCGAGATATCTTGTGGCTTACTGACATATAAATTTTTGCTTTTCTCTCTCTCTCTAGGAAACTACTGCATGGGCGTTTTTAATGTGATTGGAAATAGGTGGGGGGTAATATAAGACGCTGTTCGAAGGACGAAGGCTCTCTGTTCGTGTCTGGTATCGATATGATATACGGAACAATTAAAATGGAAAAACCATAATAGTTTGATCGATTTATGGCTCACTCACTCACTCACTGTTGTTTTCCAATGAGTAATTGGAATATTCATCTATTCACCGCCATTTAATTAAAAGATGTTTTGTTAAATTGAAATTCTCTCTCGTATGGTTTGGTGAATGTCTCTGTTGAAGTACATACAACAATCGAATCATTTACATAAAGGATATTCCTTCGTGTGTGCAGCAGGGACTTTTCTTGTCTTTTCTCAAAAAATTCATCAAATTGTGATTTTAATCAAGTAGTTCCCTGGAAGATAACTCAGATTAATGATGATAGCAACTACGGAGAAATTTAGGAGCGTTGAATCAATGTTGTCTAAACTTTTCCCTAATTTATTCAATCTTGTTGAAACCACATGTCGTTGTGGGGTATTTTCGTGACATTCAATTCTTGCCAAATAAAATCATTACATTAGGAGACACGAACATCAAAATTCTCCGTAGTGGAACTTTTTTTTACTTCTTATTTGGAAGGTATTCCAAGGGTAGGATATAGCCATTTCTCTTCTCTTCTTGCGCCACCCTATTTATTTATTTATTATTTTATTTATTGCCATTTATCTTGGGTTCGAATCTAAGAGCAGTAAGAACCTCAAACTACTGTCCATTCCATCACAAAGAATTCACTCTGGCCGCTTTCCTCGACATAGAGGGCGCCTTCAATAACGTCAGCAACTCTGGAATTACAAAGGCACTGACGTAGCTCAACATAGTGGAATTGATAAATCTAATGCTAAAAAGCAGGAGAATCAACTCTACTCTAGGAAACTTCTCTGCAAAGAGATCTGTCAGTAGAGGAACACCGCAAGGCGGAGTCCTATCTCCTCTTCTATGAAATCTAGTCGTCAACGAATTTCTAGTTGCCTTAGAAGCTGAGGGATTCAAAGTGGTTGCATATGCTAATGACGTCTCCATTGCGGTATCTGGCAAACATGCTCACGTCCTGATGCAAACCGCTCTAAATAAAATAGTAAAATGGGCGGGAAAATGTGATCTAGGGGTCAGCCCTCAGAAAACAGAACTCGTTCTCTTCACCAGGAAATATAAAATTCCTCAACTAATAACTCCATCAATAAATGGAATCTATCTAGGTATCTAGGTATCATCCTAGACAAAAAACTGAACTGGAAGGCCACAATATACAGGAAAGAATCAGGAAATCCACCGTAGCCTTATTTTCTTGTAAAAAAGCCATCGGTAATAAGTGGGGTTTCTCCCCCTAAATCACCCACTGGCTCTGAACCGCGGTGTTCAGACCAATACTCATTTACGGAGTAGTGGTATGGTTGATAAAAGGTCCTACTGCGATAATCCAAGCAAGGTCCAACGAACAGCCTGTTTGTGTATAAGCGGTGCACTGAGATCAACACCCTCAGCTGCCCTAAATACACCCCTTAACCTGTGTATTACAAATACAAAAACTACAAATCGCCGCCAGTACAGCCATTTGTATGAGAGCTATCTCCAATGGACCGTAAACAACATCGGCCACGCTACAATCCTGAATTTATTCGGATCAATCCCTTTCCACTCCGACTACACCATCCCCCAAATGGTTTTTGATAATAAGTTCCAAGTCTCAATCCCACCAAGAACGACCTGGGAAAAAGAAGAATTTTTGAGAGATGATTCAATTCATTTCTATACAGATGGTTCAAAAACCGAAGAAGGGGTAGGCTGTGGGGTGTACTCAAACCGACTTAACGTAAATCTCTCGTTCCGCCTTCCAAACCATTGTAGCGTGTTCCAAACGGAAATTCTGGTGATCAAAGAGGTCCTATCATGGCTAAAAAAAAACGTGATATCCTCTGCGAATATCCGGATTTTCTCAGACAGTCAAGCAGCCCTCAAATCACTCGGCGCTGTTTCTACGAACTGAGTAACCGCCCTTAACTGTCGCTTATATCTTAAGGAGATGGCTGAACAGTTCAATATTCACATTATTTGAGTGCCGGGGCACAGAGATATCGTGGGTAAACTACAAAGCCGATGAACTCGCCAGAGAAGGAACCGTTCTACCGATCTCCACCAGCAGGTTGAATATTGGTATACCTATCCTAAAGCAAGAGGCACTCTCTTTTAAAAGAAAACGGCATCTAGGAAAATATTTTCTTGATGATTCAAGCGATCTAGCGAACACCTAGCCTTGCATCTGCTTCGCTTTATTAAAAGTTCCAAATGGTTTTGTTAAGTGAGGTACTCCCTCGCATAATTTCTATGGTATCACAATGGACCTAATATTGGTCTAAGTGTGTCAGTTTGCTTTCCTGACAGCCATTTAAACCTAACCTAGCCTAGCCTAAGAACCACAAACAAAATCTTTGCTATAAGCCATGCTTTTCCAAGCATTCTTATTGCCAAGTGTTTAGCTGGCCTATTGAAGTCTAACGACTTGAACAATTGCGGCATTAGCATTTGAGTGATCTGAATATGTAATCGGCAGGTTCTGGATCAATTTTGGTCAACATTAACCAATTCTTTATTAAAAACCTATCTAGCTTTTTAGCCATTGCAATAAAAAAAGCAAACAGAACTGGGCCAAGTATACTTCCTTGTGGAATACTAAAAAAATTTTAATTTTCTCCGTGAGACAACTTTTCGGTACAACTTTGCGGTACACTTTTGTTCATTTTATGAATTTTCTTGTTTTTCTTTATAAAACAAAAATCCCACTGTAAGAAAGGTTTCCCTCAGCAGTTGGTTCAACGATTCCAGTGTATCCACTGTCTTCAAGCTTAAATGTCAAAGAAAACCGTTTTTGGTAGCCTAAATTCAATAGACAAAAGAAAAGTGTTTGTGACAACGTGACAGCGCCAATAAACGTGATAGTTAAATTGTTGCAGCTTATTAACAACGCTCTTGGGCGGCCGTGATGCAGTGGTAGAGTGTTCAGTAGATAGGCCGGACACGTGGGTTCGAATCCCGCTCTGGGCATTTACTTTTCTTTCAGCCTCCCAGTTTCATCTGGACGCAGCCCTTGAGGTTATATGTGAAATTACTAACACCATATTTCCATCTACTGCACTACAAAAAAAACTGAAGGCTGTTACTCTGTTAGTACAATGAAAAGGAAATTAAGTCTGAGTGCTCCAGATTAACATAAGCCTCCTCTTTTTTTCTTATAAAGAAAAAACAAAACCGTCGTGCTCTTGACAGATCCAATCGTTGATTGAAACCTTGACTGAGGACCCCAGTAGATATGGCCTTTGTTCCGGTCCCCAGAAAGCTGTCATAGAACCTTGCCTCGCAATTTTATCAGAGATCTTATTCCCAGTTATTACGCCATATCAAAGAATTTAGTCTTCCGATCGCATTCAGAGGGGTCTTGCATTTCAAGATCACTTTCGTTTTAGTTAGATTGTTGACTAGCACCTTAAGTACAACTTGGCTATCGCTGCAGACACAAATACTTCTCCTCATCCATCAATTCTTTGTAACGTAGCTTAAAGCCATTTGGAAAGCATTCGATTGTAAGATGGATGCGTATTTGCTTAGAGAGGCATGCAGTCGTATATGATTGCCCTCCACAAAGGCATCATTGCCAGATCTATCATAGGTTTTTTAACCATCCTTTAAGATACGATAGCAATTCCATACTGGTTGAGATTCTAGAGTGAACCAGTCGTGAACCTACAGAGAGTTGACATTGTATTTTTAACACAGTTGAGCCTCTGGACGTCATTTTTATTGAACATTAGTCAAATGATATGCTGCTTCTGTGTTTCTTGTGCGAATTGTGCGAGAGACCACATCTCTTTATATTGCTTTGAGGGTGCATTCCATGATGTAGGTATCAAGTTGAGGAAGATTCAGCAGGTAGGCGAGATCAGCCCTTGAAGTGTATGTGAAGCCCTCAGTACAGGTCGACCAATACTGTTCATTGAAATTAATTGAACGAGGCAATAACGTATTTATGTGAAAGCTTTTCCTACCAAAGAACTGATGCATAGGATATGATAGATCTTGTCATTGCCTTGTAGATCCAAAGAACCCTTTTCGGTGACATAGCCCACTTGCCAAAGACTCCCTTGCTTTGTCAAAAAACTGACAGTGCCCTAGCAGTTTTCGGCTCGATATGTTTGGACCAAAGAAGCTTGTTACGAGGGCGGGTCAGTTAGTCCGTGACATTTTGAATTTCCTGCCTCTTAATTGAAATGGCAACACTGCTCCCGTCAACAGTCATCTGTCAGTTGACGCGGTAGTCTGATATTAACGGCTGTCAAAAGCCAATTAAATATCGTTGCTTGTGCAGTTTTTGACAAGAGTCAACTGACAGATGAGTGTTGAGGGGAGCAGTGTTGCCATTTCAATTGAGAAGCGGGAAATTCAAAATGTCGCGGGTTTTTTTGACTCATCCTAGTATCTAAGATCACTCCTAGATGTTTGACGAAGTGTAAGATGGATCAATTTTCTGCATCTCGTGAAGAGAACAGCTTCGGTGTTAGGAGGGGTGAATCAGATACCGTTTCTAACACACAAGATGTTAACCAAGCTTAGTGCACCTGGTGCTCTGAAACAAACGGCTTGGAGGCCATACGAGATTGCGACGAGGCATATGCTTGGCCTTAAGATCTATTGTGCATTTCAACTAGAGAGTTGATCAGAATGCACCACGGAAAAGGAGATGAAACGCAACATTGTGGGTAACCCTTGTTTACTCTTTTTGTTACATATTTTCCACACGCATTGGTTTAATCCAAAGGACTAATGATTCATCCACACCATGTTCTCTGGCAGCGTTGCGCATGTCATCAAAGCTTGCACTGTCAAAAGCTCCTATTCCCATGAAAATGCCTGTAAATTGTGCTGTAAAGATCTCACCGGACTTTCCTCATTGCTTAGCATGTCGCGTCTGAGACTGAAGGTGTATTTTGAGGGAGATTTTCCGATTGAAATCTCAACCATTCCTTCCATCGTTTTAAAAAGGAAGTATGTAGAACTGATTGGTCCAAAGGTCATGGCGCAATGAATGGGCTGCTCCCAATTTGTGGTATGAAAGTGACTCTAACACTGCCACATAATTTTTGTGTAGAAACTTCACTTAAAGCCTTTTACTTATCATCATCACAATTTTCATTTCCGGCGTTACGAGTAGTGATCTGAAAGCGAACACAACTCTCCCACTTTTCCGCTTCACACTAGTGATCCGCCTGTGGGGTACGCCGCGTTGACCTCAGAAAGCGTCGGCAAGCCTCCCGGTTTTGGATTGTTCCATGTCTGAGGCCAACCAAATGCTGCTGTTTTTGCATTTGCTTGTACCAGGTTTGTTTTGGCCTGCCTTTTCTTTTTCGTCGTGTATTTGTTGAAACATTGTAAGATATTGCCTTTTGGAGGGGGTTCTGCGGATCTCTCCTTTGAACATGACAATACCAACTGAGCAGGTCGTTGCTGAATCTTGTCCAAGATGGTATTTTTGACATGAAGGCTTCCACGGATCTTAGTACTTCTAATTCGATCAAGCTTTGTTACTCCTGCTGTCATCCGAAGCATCTTTATTTCGGCTGCCGTCAATTTGCTCTCATACTTTTTGTACATTGTCCAACAATGTGAACCGTATGTCAGAGCTGGACGGACAACTGCTGTGTAGAGTCTTCCCTTCAGCTTAGGAGCATTTTTCGATCACAGAAGATAGCGGAGTTTTCTCGCCACTTCATCCACCCTACGCTTACTCGATGATTGATGTCGTCATCACAAGTTGCTTCACTATTGATCATAAATCCCAGATATTTAAACTTTTCACACTTGGGAAGCACATTTCCATTCAAATAAATGTCTGGAATAGGCTTGTCTGGATCAGGAACAGGGCAGCACAGGTATTCAGTCTTTTTAGCGCTAATACAGTACCCATTTCCTTCCAGAACATCAATCCAAACGTCAAGTGCTCGTTGCAGGGATGTAGGATCCTCGCTTATGATGGTTCCATCGTCAGCAAAGAATAATTGTTGTACTTTATTGTCCGGTACTTTTCCTTCGAGCAAATA
The DNA here is from genome assembly GCA_914767635.1 of Melanostoma mellinum. NCBI lineage: Eukaryota > Metazoa > Arthropoda > Insecta > Diptera > Syrphidae > Melanostoma > Melanostoma mellinum. Next base: position 184,745,608 of record OU612060.1, read on the forward strand.
ATCCATAACAGCAATAAAGAGCAGGGGACTCAAGACACTTCCCTGATGTACACCTACTGTTATTTGGAATTCTTCGGTGACTCGAGCTGGGCATCTCACTTTTGTAACTGCTCCTTCGTACATGTCCATAATTATTCGCACATAGGCTTCAGGAACTCCTCGGTGTCTGAGGGCCACCCATATCAGATCTCGTGGTTGTCGATCGAATGCCTTTTCGAAGTCAACCAACACAATATGCAAATCCTGTAAGGCATCTCGGTGTTTTTCCATAATGATCCTTATACTTTGGATTGCGTCTGTAGTTACCCGCGACAAACCCGCATTGGTCATCAGACAGCCTTATTGTTTTCCGCAGTCGGCTATCCAAAACCCGCTCAACGATCTTCATAGTGTGGGACATCAACTTGATCGAACGATAGTTGTCACAGCTTCTGGTATCTCCCTTTCCCTTGTACATTGGAAGAAGAAAACTTTCCCTCCATTGGTTTGGCAAACTGTCACCTCTTATAAGTTTGGAGATGAGAATCGTGAGCCATCTTAACCCGATGTCTCCCATATTTTTCCAAAACTCATATGGTACCTCGTCTGGCCCAATCGCTTTGCCTTTTTTGGAGTTCTTAACTGCCTCCCTAGCTTCTTCGACTGTGACGTCGGATACTTCCGTAAACTTAGCCTTTTACTTATAAAAAACGTTAAATTTCACCGATTACCAACAATTATAAATAATTCAACGTCTGACATCTCGGTGAGTTTGAGCTTATTGATGAAGCCTGTTGCGTATTTTTTAAGTGGTATATAGTCTTTACAATTTCTTGGCCACATTTTAATAAGTTTTTTAATTAAAATTACTCCAACTGACCAAAGTCCTATTTGTTGAAGAAAAAAAAAGTATTCATACGCCCGAGTCTTCTTTTCACATATACTAATTTTTTTTATTGCTTTCGCAACCGATACATTAAAATGGAAACACCCCCGAAGAAGATTAATGAACCACGTCCAGGACACACATCGAATAAAGCTCATGACAAAATCGACAAAACTCTTACAAATATGAAGTATGTAGAAAAAAGAAGAAAAAAAAACATAAATCTATTTAAAGAAGTATCGAAAAAGACACACATTTTTTCCCTGTCCCCTTACTCATAAAGCCTTCAGGGGTACCTACAAACTTACATAGCAACTGCTGCTGGTCGCATTTATTTATGCCTTAATTTTTGTATAGGTACGAGTATATAACGACTTTCATAATATAATTTCATATTTTCCTTGAGAACGAATACGTTTTTCATGATGTGGTTGTTTCTCTGTGTAACTTGGGAGGAGTATCTCCTCTCATTTCATTTTAAGAAACAAAAAAAAGATGGTCGACATGCTGCTATTGCTATTGGGTTGTTTTAAGGTCAAGAAAAGTGAAAGTATATTGCCGTGTTCTGAGATTCTTCTCTCTGTTGACGTCATGAGTTTTAACCGAGTATACAACAAATACCGTGCAGAGGTAAAAACAACTGTTTATGTGTATATAAATGTATAGCAGGAGTATTATTTTTGTCGTTGTAAATAGAAGCCATATAAATTAACAAGTGGATTACGCCAAATTAACGCCGCATTTGTGAAGATGGCGACAAGAAGTGGACTTAATTTTTTCGCCCCTCGCTCGCTCTCTCTCTCTTACTCTCTCAGTGTGTTGTGGTGCGTTTGTAAAACTAAAATCTATTTTTGGATGGAAACAAATTAAACAAATAAACAAGTGGTGTGTGGATTTGGTGTTTTCTGTTTGGTTTTGAGAATTTATTTATTTGTTGATAACGAGGGGGATTTATCTTTTCTGATTGGAATTCAAAGTGAGAAGAAGACGAAAAAAAAAGATGATGACGACTACTTGGTGTCATAAGAGCTGGGCTGTTTTGAGCACTTAAGGCAATGAAATAATAATAAAATTTCTGTTTGAAAAAGGGGAACGAGTGAAACCGACTGCTTATTACGTAATTTTTGGGATATGCGATTACCACCTCGATGATATGACCGATTCTAAGAAGTATTTGAGCTTGAAACTATTAAATGACAAGTGGATTCTATGAATTCTGACTTACCTCTAATTAGCAACGGAATTGTAGTTGAAAATGATATATAAAGAGAATTTGTGCTAACTACTGTTTTCAATTGTCGATTTTAATGCGGTTCAGTCGGAATTTTTGTTGTTTTTTGGTTCCTGATCCACCAAATTGAGGACTTTTAGTCGATCGATCTATTGGACTTGTCTGTGTCTGTGGATTTGTTGAGTGGTGCTTTTGGCTTCATGGTTAGCATGCCTGCCTGCTACGTAGAAGGTTCGAAGGTCGAATCGCAGGAACACCAAAGAAAAAATTGTTTTTTCTCACGGGTATTGCCATTCGCGATGAATTGGCAAATCTTGTGAGATTTAAAAACACAGCCACGAAAAAGCCCTTATAGCATTTGCATTCTGGACTCGGCATAAATTTGTAGTCCTCGAAATTTTCATAGCTTTGTTTTTGTACTCTATTATTTTATTTACCTGTTCATGGAAAGCCTTTAACATGGCAGAATTGAAAATGGTTTAAAGAACAGTTTGTTTCGCCATAGCAGAGGGGCGTCGAAACTCTCCATTGTATGCCTTTATCGTGGTCCTTTATCTTTTATTACTTCACATACGTAGCCTTGCTGCGGCTCGACTTTAAGAATCACACTGTTGAACTTCTGAACCATACGACCATAGCATCTAAACCAAGCTACATCCGATTAACACCAAGTATAGCACGTAAACTTAGCTCACTTTTCGGTGCGGTATCGTTACTGCTAGTAAACATTCGGTACCGATAGCTCACTGGCTAAATTTTTTTTTTCATGAAAGCTTACTGATTTCTGCGGTGCTTGCAAAATGGGAACAGTAGAAAGGCATACCGCCATCCAGTCTCATTTTGAGAAACTGTAGTTTTTCGGTATTCACCGCAAGTGTTTGTGTTTGACGTTTAAGGAAAATAAATCGACGGTTTTTTTTTTTTTTGAATCCCAACAGAAAACACAGATATCGCCTTTCGCGAGGATTAGGCAAGTCCTACGATAGTAGATTCATTGCCACGAAAGGGGTTTTCTCGATTAGCCCTTCGGTAGCGGCAAAAAATTGTACGATCCTTGGATTCCTCGCAAGGCGTGGTTGTGAGAAATGCGATAGAAGTTTGCTCTGAAGTTTGTAATCATTTGGTAAATTGAATACGGCTCACATTCAGGTTCCGCAACTGCAAGTACCGGCCGTGGCCGACTATCAAAAAACAATTTTAATGTCGTTTTCCGATCTAGAACTGATTCGAGCAAAAATAATGTTACAGGAGACTTCGAAGCATACATTTTTGGTCCAAGAAAGTCGAAGTCGTTTGGACTTTCATAAATTAGTTCAAAAATTGACTACATAACTTAAAGTGGCTTCGGTATCAAATACTTGGATCGCCTTTTTTTGTTATAGTAAATGAAAGTTTCATTGAAGTCTTCTTGAACAATTGGAAAGTCTTGCATAAGAAGTATACAATGTTCTTAAAGAGATGAACAGTCGTCATGAAGGAAAGAAGTCTTCCCCAAAAGTGAACAATGCTGACGAAGTGCACAATCTTACTGAAGAAACCAACAGTCTTCCTGAAGAACTGAACTGTCAATCTGAAGAAGTGAACTGCCAAACTGAAGAAAAGATATCTTCCTGAAAAATGAACTAACCTTCTGAAGAAGTTCACAATCTTCTGAAGAAAGGTGCAATATTTCTGAAGAAGTCGACAATTTTGCTGGATAAGTGCACGGTCTGCCTGAAGAAGAGAACTGTCAAACTGAAGAAAGAAGTCTTCCTGAAAACCAATAGTCTTTCTGAAGAAGTGCTAAGTCTTCTTCGCTAAAGAAGCCAACAGTCTTCCTGAAGAAGTGAACTGTCAAACTGAAGAAGTGAACTGCCAAACTGAGGAAAAGCAGTCTTCCTGAAATGTTAATAATCGATCTTCCTAAAGAAGTAAATAGGCTTGATGAAGAAGTTAAAAGTGTTGCTGGAGAGATCAGCCGTCTTAATGAAGAAGATATCAGTCGACCTGAAAAAAAGAGGTTTGAAAATTGAATCCTAAACGAACACCCTTCCTGAAAAATGAGCTAGAAGAAGTTAACAATATTCCTGAAGAAGTCACAATTCCGTCTTCTTGAAGAAGTGAACCGACGCCGAAGACCAGAAGAAAAGAAGTCTGAAAACTAAAAACTCTCCTGGAGAAGTGAACTGTCATGCTGAAAAGTGAATGCTTTCTGAAGAAAAGAAGTTTTCCGAAAAGTTAGTAATCCTTCTGAAATCAACCGTCATGCTTTAGAAGTGCACAGTTTTCCTGAAGAAGTCCACAGTCTTGCTGAAAAGAGAACGCTGGTTTTGAAGAAAGTAAATCTCTCTTGACAGCTGTTCTGAAAAAGTGTAGTCTTCCTGAGCAAACCGATGGTCTTCCTAATGAAGTGCACAGTCCTCCTTGCTGAAGAAGTCAACAGTCTTCCTAAAGAAGTGAACAGCCAACCTGCAGTAAAAAAATTTACATGAAGAAAAGAAGTCTTCTTGAAAAGTTAACAATTTTCCTGAAGAAATTAAACAATCTTTTCCTGAAGAGGTGCACAATCTTCCTGAAGAAGTCAGCACTCTTGCTGAAGAAGTGCACATACATACTTCCTCAAGAGGTCAACAGTCTTACTCAAGAAGTAAACAGTCGTCCTGAAGAACTCTAAATTCTTCCTGAAAAAGGGAATTCTTCCTGAAAAATTATCAATCCTCTAGAAAAAGTAGAAAATTTTCATGAAGAAGCCAAAATCCTTTCTGGAGAAGTGCACAGTCTTCCTGAAGAAGTCAACCGTCTTCCTGAAGAAGTGAACCGTCGACCCCGAAGAAAGGAAATCTTCTTGAAATATGAAAGATGTTTGTGAAGAAGTCAACAAAAGTTTGGAGACGAAGACAAGATAAAGACATGACAAACATTCTCGTAAAATCTCACATACAATCTCGATGTAATCCTTGAACGTAATTAAGTCTTTTAGGACACACTCTTCTGAGTTCATTTTCGTTCCTGTTTTTCAGCAAGAATTCCACTCTGTTTTAAGGAACTTATGTCCCAACCAAATTAGTGAAACACAGACGTGGTCTTATGTTTAAAAAGCTGACCTGAAATATATTAAAAAAAAAGAGGATCTAGGATAAAATACCACACACCACACGTTTTTTTGACAAAGAATCTTCACCAAAGGAATTAAATTTCGAAATGATTTCAATGTGTTTTACTTTTTAAGCCATTTTCATCAACGCTTTTTCATTTCACAAATGGGCTACACACATACTTATAATGTCTCACTTTTTACCAAACCGCATGATGAATCATTTCACATTTATTCATTCCTTTCATTGGACTCGTTGATTGTGGTTTCACCTCCCCCGTCTGTTCTCATCTCATTCGTGCTTTGTTCAACTGACTTGTTATGTAAAACACCGGCACCTTGCACATAACACCACAGTAAAGATAGAAGAAAGAAATCCAACACCACGGATAAACTCACTAAACTGTGTGTTCAAGTTTGTGCACGTCCTAACACGTTGGGCTGGGTTCGTTGGTTAGTTGAATGCCTCACTCTGAGTTTCGCCCTCTCTGTGTCATGGGACAAAAAATAAACTGCAAATGCAAACTATGATTCCTTCTTTCGTATATTTTATCTTTCGTGTTGCAGTCCTTCAACGCCTTGTATAGCACCTCTTACTCCGAATTTGGTTTTTAATTTTTCATCTACAAAAAAAAAGTTGAAAACACGCATGGCCTCAAAATATAGCCCGCATTAGCCGCCAGGGAGTTGTTCCTTTGGCAGGTTGGTTTGGTTGATTCTCTGTTTTGCATTCTGTGTGTATATGTTCTTTGTATCATTTGCTTCCACTTGTTGTATGTGAGACTATGACGGATTCAAGAAGAAACACTTCTCCTTCATCTCTGTGAAATAAAGGAGCTCAAGTTTTGTGTAAACTCCTTCGGAAAACAAAACAAGAGTTTGAAGAAGAACTCTTTGTTAAATATGAGTAGTTTTTGCTCCATGATTCTGTTGCTGTTTCGGTTTTTTTGTTCTTCTAACTTTGCGCGTGATTACATGCAAACGTGACTTTCATACGGGGTCGACACACAAAAAAGAAAAATAATGACAAAAAACTGCAACTACAACCAAAAAGAGAGAAAAAACGAACTTACTTTCGTAACAATGACTGTCGGCAGTTGATTGTTTTATATTTTTCTTTTCCTTTCTCTCTCTCTTTCTGTTGCCGTTGCATTTTTATGCAGTCTGGCATGAACATGCTATTAAAAAACTACCACCGGAAATGAGCTATTAAGCGGTTGACGAAAAAAAAATAGAAGAAAATAGAGAAAATAAACATGGAAACTGGAGATTGTAGTTACTCTAGTAATGTTGCTTGGTTGATGTGATTGTGTGTATTTCTGCTAATCCTTTTGTACCTGCATGGACTTTTTGATCACCTGCTAATGTTTAGAGAGACTGGTTTGGTTACGAGCCCGCATTAAAGTAAAACGGAATGGTTAATGGTGGTATAATTAGCCACTCTAATAACTTTGGCATTGACAATGTAGGTAAAAGCGTCTCTGTATTTTCCGCTTCACTTGCACAATTGAAGAGAGGATATATTTATCTACTTGGCGCCGTGCGTTGTTGCATCGACATTATAAGATGAGTGGTTTACAGATGCGAAGCACTCTTCAGAGACGAATGAACTTACGTTGCGTTAAGTTTTTTCTTTTGAAAAGTTCTTGGGATGGTCTCGAAATTACCACAAAGACTGCAGTCTAACGACGTGGTTTGACAAGACTAACGAGTCCAACAAACTTGTTCTTTGAAAAGGCGATAGTATCGTTTAGTTTCTCTGTCAAAAGCACAATGCTATACCAAATAGTTCCTTTAGTAGATGCTTGCTTTAACTATTGTTGATCAGGTTGTGTTCACTTTAGTGGTCCCGTTGGACCAGGCGTATCTGCCTGTTACGTGGTAGGTTCAATGATCAAATCCCAGGAACATCAAGAAGAAAATGTTTTTCCACTGGTAGCCTTTCTCGAAGAGTTGTTAATTTTTCCGATAGGAATTTCATGCCATGAAAAGCGCTTTCTCAATAAGCCGTCCGGAATCGGCAAAAAATCGTAGGTCCCTTCCATTCTCACACAAGGCGTGGTTGAGAGAAATGAGCTTGGAACAAGGACTCCTTGCTCTTTAGCGCCACCTAATTTATTTATTTTATGGTTCACCTCTTTTTCTTTCATTTTTTCGTCCCTTTTCTTTGTTCCTTAAACTTTTCTTAGCATTTTCCATTATCAGTTGCTCGAGTTCTTCTTATTCTATATCTTTTTCTCTTTCAACTTCTTCCTCTCCTTCTTTTTAGCCTTCTACATCTTCTGCCTCTCTTTCCTCATCTTTTCTCATCTGCTCCTCTTTTCTACCATTTTTTCGTCGTTTTCCACATTTTTTCTTTAACCTTTTTTTGACATTTTCCATCATTGTGAGCTTTCTTCTTATTCTTTATCTTTTCTCTTTAAAACTTCTTCCTCTCCTTCTTCTTCACCTTCTACAGTTTCTGCCTCTCCTTCCTTATCTGCACCTTTTTTGAACCATTTCTTACCACTTTTCTTAAACATTTTCGCTTTCAACTTCTTCCTCTCCTTCTTCTTAACCTTCTACATCTTCTGCCTCTCTTTCCTCATCTGCTCCTCTTTTGAACTATTTTTTACCTCTTTTCTTAAACATTTTCGTTTTCAACTTCTTCGTCTCCTTCTTCTTAACCGTCTACATCTTCTGCCTCTCTTTCCTCATCTTTCATCATCTGAACCTCTTTTCTCACCGTTATTCGTTCTTTTTCACCTTTTTTCTTAACTTTTATTGGCATTTTCCATCATTGTTCGCTTTTTTCTTATTATATATCTTTTTTCTCTTTCTCTCTCAACTTCTTCTTCACAGCATTTTCTACTCTTTCTTTTTCTTATTAATTTATTCTACTCCTTCCTCTTCACGTTCTACACCTTCTATCTTGTTTTCCTACCTTCTTTTTCATCACCATTCTGTTGTCTACCTTCTTCTATTTCAAAGGATTTCCTTTTTCTTTTTCTACTTTTTTCTTCTACATCGCATTCTTCGTGTGCTTCGTCTTTTTTTCACAATTCAGTTTCTTCGCCTCCGCCTTCTTCTTCTTTGTCTTTTCCGTTTTCTTTGCCTTATTCTGATTCTTCTTTTTCTTCTACTTTGTCTTTTTCTTCTGCTTGGTTTTCTTCTTCTTCATCTCCGCCTTCTTTTTCTTCAACTTTGTTTTTTTCTTCTGCTTCATCTTCTTCGACTACTTCCACTTCTTTTTCTGTCTCGCCTTCTTCTTCTGCGTCGCATCGCCTTCTTTTTTCAAATTCTCTTTCCACCTTCTTCATCATTTGCTTAACATACTTCTACTTTGTTTTCTGTTGCCTTTTCTAATTCGTTTTCATTAAATTCTACTTCAAAGCTATTCGCAAAAAAACGCTACTTTGCCTTTACGTTTTACGATACCCGCTGTAATATACGACTGATTTTGGTGGTCGTTTTTTCATCGTTTTGACATTTTCATGAAGCCATTTTCGTGATTCCCAATCGGATTATGTCGCGGCTACCGTTGTTTTACCTCACGTTTCGTAATTCGTAATACGAAAATAGCCTTTTGACTCTCTTTTTTTACCTTCTATTTCATCGTTTTCTTCTTTCTCTTCTTATCCCGTTTCTAAACCTTTTATACTTTTGTATTCATCTGCTTTTTTCTTTGTTGTTCTTATCCCTTAAGCTCTTCTACTTCCCAATCTTCTACGTCAAATTGTTCTTATCCAACTTCATCTTAATCTACTACCTCACCTTCTCCATTTCACCTTCCTTCACTTTACCTTCTCTGCTACTATTTCTTTTTTAGGTTCTTCTTTTACTTTTTATACTTCACGTTCCCTCATCCAGCTTCTTCTCCTTCTTTTTTGTTCGCCTTTTGAAAGGAAAATCACCACCTTCGCGATCTTCTCCACCTTCTTCATCGACTACATACAATTCTACTTTATACTCTTTATCCTTTTCTAATTCCTTTTGATCTTCTTTTTATTCTTTATCCTTATTCTTTACCCTCTTCTTTCTCTTGCCTTTGCCTTCACTTTCTAGTTCTTGCAGTATTCTCAACTGTGATTCGATACCCTATTTCCGTAAAAAGAAAAGCATTCCACATGAAAAAATATAAATGGCTTTAACTTTTTTTGGGAGAACCAAGTAATAAATAAGAGTAGCACAGCAAAGCTCGGAAAGTCCAGGGACATAACGCATTTCTAGACTTTTTCATGGCAGTGTAATTACGCTCGAAGGACCAATTGTTCGCGAAAATGCCTTTGTCGAAACTATTGAATGTGTCTGAAACTCGACCATCGATTTACATTTTCCTTTTAAATAAATTAAAACGAAAATATCAAAAATCCTGATCATTCAACTTCTGTTTAACTATTCAAACTACATAATCTTTTTTGTTGAAATTTTTATTTGTATCTGTCAGTGCGATACGACAGTGAGCTGCGCTTCTCAATCGATCACACTGATCTATTTATTTTGAAACAATTTTCCTCAGTACTTATCCGCTGGCAGTTCATTAAATCGATCATCGATTCCATTAAACTAAGATAAAACTATCTATAAGTCATCTTAAAAGAGAAACACTCATGTGCACTTAACAAAAAGAAAAACTATCTATCTTCATGGCTATACGAGTAGAGGCTCACCACACACATCACTCAGCCTGTGATATTGGACGAGGTTGTGTTTTAACTGGTTGTGTTTTATGACCATTTTGTTAGTGTAGAGTCGGAGATATTGGCTGTCATCTACGTCAGTTGCGGTTTTCATCGAACTTCGAAAAGCGTTAATTATACAAGAAAATGACTCATCCAGTCAAGCACACCGAATACATGACGGAGAGGCTTTGTGACCGGTTTCGGTTTTTTTTTTTGTATTTTTCTTTTGTTTTGATTTGATTTTGTGAGTGGTGTTGTACTCTTGCCTTTGTGTTGCCTGTTTCATATTTGGTTTTAACGATTTGATCTGCTCAATGAGTTCGTTTGAAATCGAAATATTTATAATTTCGCGTGTTGTTTTCAATACAAATTTTTCACACAGGCGTTGATGTTAAGCTCAATTTCATGCTGCAGTTGCAATAATAGTTGTTGCCTAGAATTCTTAGCAAAAATAAATATTTCAAGAAAGATAAACAAAATCTCAGAAGAATAAAATTAAAAAAAAAAAAACGATCAATTTGAAATGTATGAGGACAAAGTATGTTTTTCATGTGAGATGTTATCCATCTTTCAAATTTGTAAGTGCCTTCTTTCTTTTTCCATTAACTAATCCTTTTTCTTGCTCCATGATTAGTGAACCAGTTCCCATTACAAACTCTAAAAAAAAAATCATTGAAATTTAATTGAAAACAAAAAGAAAATATTTAGATAAATTTCGATGACTTCAGAAAAGACCAGCAACAGCATATATTTAGTTGACCAGTGGCCTGTTTCACCAAAACAAAAGTTACAGCCACAAATCTACACTTTTAATTACACTTTAATACTGCGTGAGAAATTTGTTCCTCACAGAACAAAAAGTATCATCCCTAAAGAAAACTCGTGGTTTGATTCAAGCTGTAAAGAGGCGATTAGGTATAGAGAAAGTAGTTTTCGAAAATTTAAAAACAACCCTACAGTAGAAAACCGAAATTTGTTCAAACGGCACACAAATATCTGCAATGCTCAAATACAAAAGGCTAAGTTTTTACATGACCAAAAAGTAAGGCAAAAAATACTGTTGTGTTCAAAGGAAGCAAAAACTTTTGGTCGTTTGTGAAGAACATTTAGAACTCGACAACGTCATCGGTCCCAACGCTCGTCTTCAATGACTCTCCGTATGTCAGCTCCATCGATAAAGCCAATTTGCTGGCAGCTCAATTCGCTGCCAACTCGACACTTCCTCATAGCATATTGGCTCCACCTGAGCTCGAGTCTGCAAATTCTGTGATGAAGCAGATATTCTTTCGAACCCGCTCGGTTGCCAGAGTCCTAAAAGATCTCAATATACATAAATCCGCTGGTCCAGATGGTATATCCGCCGTTATTCTGAAGAGGTGTTATTCTACGTTGGCAAAACAACTTCGTAAACTTTTCAATTTTTCCTATTCTGCTGCGATTTTTCCGAGCAGATGGAAAACTGCATTTGTCCAGTCGGTCCCTTGAAGAGGCGAATCTTCTTCCCCTTCCTATTACCGTCCAATTGCACTAACGTCCCTTCTTTCCAAGGTCATGGAAACGTTGATAAACCGTCAACTTATGAAATATCTTGAAGAACGAGAGCTTCTTAATGACCGACAGTACGGCATTCGTAGCAAAAGGTCCACTGGTGATTTGATGGCATATCTCACCGAAAAGTGGATCCATTTTTTACATTGTTTTGGAGAAAGTAAAATATGAATTTTGATATTTCCAAAGCATTTTATAGAGTTCGGCATCAGGCTTCCTTATCGAAAATGCGTGGTTTTGGCATCGATGGGTCTCTTCTTCGTTGGATTAGAAATTACCTTTCCGACCGTTCAATACAAGTTGTGTTGGTGTGCCCCAGGGCTCCGTTTTGTCTCCGACTCTCTTCCTCATTTTCGTAAATGATCTCCTGTCTCAAACTTCTAATCCGCTTAGTTGTTTTGCTGACGACTCAACCCTCAGCTTTTCATATTCGTTTCCAAATTCAAGTCCCTGCTCTTCGGATGTGGAACTGGAGCGGTTGCGTATGATAAGCTCATTGAATTCTGACCTTGACAGCATTGTCTCATGGGGTCTTATGAACCGAGTAGAATCCAATGCTTCAAAAACTCAATGCTGTCTCTTGTCGTTGTAGCTTAACATTCCCCCATTGTCAGTAACTATGAGTGGTACCTGCATCCAAGAAACCGAAAAGCTGTCAGTACTCGGTATGTGTGTAAACGATGATCTTCGTTGCAATTATCACATATTTGAAGTCACCAAAAACGCCGCTGCTAAATGCTTAGGCTTCTTGAGACGATGCAGGAAGCTCTTCACCCCTTCTGATCTGGCTACAATTTATAAGTCCTTCATCAGTCCAAAACTGGAGAATAACTCTCATATCTGGTCAGGTGCTTCTCAAACATCTTTGCGCCTACTTGATAGGGTACAAAAAAGAGCTTTAAGATTGATAGGTGATAGTTCAATCGTAGAATCGATTGATTCTCTTGGAAATCATCGAAATGTCACCTGTCTCTCTCTATTTTATCGCTTTTTCTATAAACAGTGCTCTAGTGAAATAGGCAGTTGCATTCCTGCCCTGAAACAATTTAGCCGCAACACCCGCCTCGCTAGGAATGCTCATCAGTTTTACCTTGAGTTCAACTTCGGGCGTACAGTCAAGTATAGAGATTCATATTTTAGTCGCACCACCCGAATGTGGAATGCTCAACCTGGCCCTGTTTTTCCCCTGCATTACGATTCACAAAAGTTCAAAAGCAACGTACATCGATGTCTCCTTTCAAATCCTCTCCTATTTTCCTAAATGCTCGCACTGTGTTCTTATAACATTATAAGGGTATTCATAACCCCTTGATGTGCAAGTGCGCGTTAATTAAAAAAAAAAAAAAAGTTAATAAAAAAAAAATTACTTAGAACTTACTTGGTAATAGTGAAAAAAGAAAAGAAAAGAAAAAAATTTCCCACAAATCTCCTTTTGTGCTAAATTTCAACAGCAATTGTAAAAAAACAACGCTTGTTGAAATAGCGTACAACTAAAACGTAAAACGCGTGAAACTATAAATTTGTAATTTAATGAAATAGACCACGACCTAGTACACTTAACACTGTTTTACTTACAACTCATGCAATAAGCGTGATTTGTTTGAGTAGTTCTATAAATCTTGATATAGATAAATTATCGCTGGTCTTTTAAATTATTTTTTTGAATACAACTATTTGTGTCCTAAGCACTATTGAAATCCTACTTTTAAGACATACGAGAATACCTATCCCTTTTGTCAGTCAATTCCGTCAGTACAATCCCTTGTTGTTCACTGCACGCTAGAAAAATCATCACTGCCACAGCGTTATAATATGTATATAAAATTTTAATACACTTATAGCAACGGACAATATTAGCTTTGTTGTGTTCAGGAGTAATATAAATCGATCGATTTATTATAAAATAAATAAAATAATAACAAACCGCTATTTCGTGTCGGAGACAGACCTCAATACCACTGATGGTTCGTGCTTTTTTTTAATGAAAAATACTTTTATACCTATCTCTACGCCCCGCATTTGATGGGGCGTCAATGTCGTCGTTCGGTTTAAATTTAGGCACATTTCTCCTACGTTGAAGGACAAAAATAACAAAATCGAATGATGAACAAACGACGTAACACAACAAATACATCCACCGAGTCTTGATGGATGGATAGGTGCTATTAATTTGATGAAAAATGAAAATGTTATGGCGAAAGTGAAATGAGTGGAATATGTTGGTACTATTATGGAAATATAAAAGAATTGAGCTTTAAAACATGCAGTAAAAAAGTAGAAAGGCCGCTGCATAAAATGTGGTTTAATATTTATATTCCATGTGCCAGGACCTTTCAGTCATTTGATTATAGTTTTGAGGATGTGAATGAGACTTATAGACCTTTCTTTCCACCAAGATCCTTTTCGAATGACTAGTAATACCTAAGAGATGATTCAATTCATTTCTACATTGATGATTCAAAGCTAGCGTGCTTAATAAGACTCTCATTTCCTCCTCCAAACTTTTGCGTGTTTTAGGCGTAAGATCTGGCCTTCAAAGAGTTCCAATGATGGCTGAAAGAAAACGTGATATCTTCAGTGAATATTCGTATCTTCTATGACAGTTTAGCAACAGTTTAAACCATACTCGGCGCTGTTTCCACGAACACAGAAAGCCGCCCACAACTGTACTGTCGACAATTCGACTAATGGAGGTGATGGAGGTGACTGAACAGTTCCACATTCACCTTTTTTTTGGTCGTCGGACACAAATGTATTCTAAAAAACTGTAAAATCGATGAACTCGCTGAAAATAGAATCGTGATACCGATCTTTAGAGTTTAGAGTTTCTGAAATTTTTTTTATATTTATGATTTTATTTTAAGCTTTAACTGAGCATATTCTTTGGCATTAAAATCGATAAAGAGCCTCTCCAAATTTAGTAGAGTTTGATTGAAATATTTTTAAGAAACGCTTCGTTGCAGCTTTGGAGCTCTTAAGATATTTCGTCCGAAGTCAATTATATGTCCCCAGATGACTTGTCACTGCGACATATTTCGAAATTCTAATAATTTGTTTGTGGTAAACGTGGCATGTCCAGCTGCTAACCCAGAAGTTCGAGGTTCGAATCCCAGCAGAGGCAAAAAATGTTTTTCCACAGGTATCGCCTTTTGCGAGGAATTGGCAAGTTCTACGTTAGTATATTCATTGCCAATAAAAGCGCCTTCTCAATTAGCCGTTCGGAACCGGCAGAAGGTAGTAGGTCGCATGGTTGTGAGAAATGCGCTAGGCCCTGGGGGTCCTCGCTCTGTTGCGCCACCCTACTTATTTTTTTTTTTTAATAATTTGTCTCAGAGCCTATAACTTTACTCGCCGAAAACCACTCTTTATAATTACGTTGTGATTCACGATACTCTCTGTCATTTACGACAGAGAGCGTATTAAAAATAACTGCGAAAAAACCGTCGTTAATATTACCTTCCGATTATGTTTGTCTGCAGGATGTATTAGGGACGTGTCACTGCGACTTATTACTTATAATTATTAACAAATAACGTAACTCGCAAAAAACTTCTGTTATTGTTACGTTGGGACTACGTTTTACGATAATCGCTGGCATTTACGACAGTGCCCGTATTACAAATAACGATACTAGCAAAAACCTCGTTTTTTGTTCGTTGCGATAACTTTTCAGTTTTACGATACGATACTCGCTGTTATTTACGAGCGCTGGTGATGTGTTACTGCGACTTATTTTTAAACTTCGATCATTAGTCTCAGGGCCCGTACGACAAAAAAGGATATTTGCAAAGAAAACTCCTTCTATCGTTAATCCCTCTATTGTTATTTGCGACAGTACCCGTATTACAAATAACTATAGTCCCAAAAACCCTCATTATCAGTGCGTGCGATTACGTTTCATGATACCTACTCATTGGCACTTACGACTGCGTTTGGCGTTCGTTTTCTTATCGTGCCGACATTTTCATAAATTCATTTTCGTAACTCGGAACCGGTTTACGTCGCTGCGTTTGTTATTTTGGGTTTCGTGTTTTTCCCTCACGTTTCGTAAAACGAGCCTAGGAGTTATCACAAGCAATATCGGACATCGATGCTGAACTTTCTTATCCCTTTTGACGATATTAAATTTCTTACGACCCCAAACAACCATAAGCTTGGATAAAAAGTTTATCATAAAACCTTTTGATCCAGTTTTTATTGACCCACTACCGCGTTCACATATCAAATCTGATAAACCACTCAGACCGCAAATACAGTTATTAAATATCTATATTGACCAACTTTAGAGCAGTTGTCCTTCTTTCTTTAATTCAACTTAACTGTCAAGTTTTCACAATGAAAGATACCATCAAAATCACTATACACTAGAAAGGAAAAATAAATTAAATCCGATTCAACAAAAGAAAAACGTTTCCAAGGAAACGACAAAAACGAGTTAAATTGGGTCACACACACACACACAAAATAAATAAATAAAAAAATAAGACTGTCTGCTGCTAATGCTTCCTTTCATTTTTCTAACAACCCGCAGCAGGAAAACGAATATAACTCCGTAGCGGCGACCATAATATTCCTACTAGAAGTTCCTGTTTCTTAGCAGTTATCCATGTTAAAGGCAGAGCGGAGCACATAACCCCAAATGTATCTTAAGGATTTTCACACAACCAACGACAGAGGGTGCATGATAGAAGTATCTGCTAACGGATACATTTGTTTGTCTTTCCTTCTTTCGTTGTTTTAATCTCTTAAAATAAAAAATAAAAATATCGTGATGTAATAAGAGAGGGCGAGAGAGAGAAGAAAAAATAAGAAATAAATTCGCTGAATTGCTAAATTCATGGCTACAATCTGTTTGAAGAGTTCATTCTCCTCCGAATCTGCATCTCGATATGGTTAGCATATGGATAAAGTGTGTGTTGCAATCAGAATTTATTTTCTATCTCTTGAGAAAGCCACAACAAAATTTTGAAATCGGGGATATTATTTTCTATTCCAGTGACAATGACGACGACGACGATGACGACGCCGTCGACGTCTGTCTGTTTGATTCTGTCGTCTATACCCCCACGGATATTTCTGAAGAAAAAAAAAAAAGGAGAGGAAAGAAAATTATTAAAGAGCGACCTGATTAGAAATGTGTCACAAAGATTCTTCCACTACGGGTTGGTTTTTTTCATATACGACTCAATTGAAGTGGAAACTCAGTATTTCGCTAGGATTGAAATGAAATCCAGTGCGTTAGTTATATTTCCGTATAGCTGGTTTCTTTCTCACCTTTTACCCGGAGGCAGATCTTTTGAGATTGTGATTGTTTAAATGCCTGTTTGGCTGCTTTATGTGCTGATTTATGACTCACTTGATCTAATAATTCTCTTAAAACGATGCAGATACACGGCGGGTACAGGTTTATCAAGTTTCGCAACTCTAGAATTAGTTTTAATTTTTCTTGTTGTTGTTACTGTTTTTGATGAGTGTTTATTTTGTTTCATCTCTAATTGGATTGATAAAGAAGGACATGGACATTGCTTATGAAAAGTTAAGCGTGTCGAGTGTCAAAAAAGATTTGGATGAACTCAAAGTCAGTTTGGATTATGGAAAACTTTAAGTTGATTAGAAAGTTATCGTTTTAAGTAAATTCAGGTCAGTAGTTAGGACTACAAAAGAGTACCTCCGGTGCTTTGGGTTGGATATAACAAAACTTGGTCACAGGTTTATATTGAAAACGTTCATTACACGCTTCAATGACTTGAATGAAGATTCTATTCATTTCCACACATATATTGTTCACATTCAAAGTGGCCAAGAGAAGCTGTGGCATACAGTGCCGTCTTGTCGGAGCAACATTTCTCTAGTGTCCATACCATGTCGTTGAAGAACAGAATCGAAATGGCTATGAACCAATCGATTGAATGAATAAAAGTATTATACATCCAGCCCAACAATGTAACGACAGCATTCCTAAAAAGCTTTTCTAAGGCTCGAGAAGGACATATTCAATCAATTCAATTCAATTTTTCTTTATTTTTTTTTTCAAATCATAAATTACAATATTATAGTAAAGAAATATAATTTATTAGAAAGCAAGGAAATATGCCGTCTGCCGTAAAAAAATTACAATTTCAAAAAACAATAAGTTTTAACAAACTTCTGCTAAGTTTATACGTTAATTTGTTTAAAAAGAAAGAAAACTAGTAACAAACAAACAGTGACTTTTAGTTTATTCAAAACAAAAATAAATAATTTGATTTAGGCTGAAATCTTTTGCTGTATAAGATACACGTTTAAAACATTCTTAATAGGTCTGTATCTTTACTCCCGTGGGATCCCGCAGGATCCCGAAACGTGTATCTTTACTTTTTTTTTTTGACGTAAAAGTGGCAGAGCTTTTGCTTTTTTGTCACTTCCCCTCCAGCAAGAATTTACCCGAACAATTTGCTCGTGCACTTTCTTGCTTGTCAAATCGGCTGTTTGTGAAATCAGCTGATCGAAACATTTCGATTGAATTCAAATTTATTTTTGAAATTAAATGATAAATAAAAAGCATAATCTCTCTTTATTGGTTTGAAAATTCAAAATAATGTTAAATATGCAATGCAATATTGCTTTGAGTTCATTTTAACACGTTTTTCAAACAAAATTGTTTGTATGTTTGTTTGCTATCTCTACTATGAATGTCATTCAGCAAGAAACATCCCAAAACGTGTATCTTTACTTCTCATTTTCGGATGGAGATTACAAAAACAACATTAAAAAGCTCGAGCCCAAACTTTTTCACGGGCTTTTACCCAAGCTTTACCCAGAAAATAAAGAAACAGACCTAATGTATATAAATATAATTTTTCTAATGTATAAATAACAATTTAATTTCTGGACTTTTAGTTTAGTCAAAACAAAATAGATAAAAGGGATTTTAGTTTAGCTAAAACGAAAATAACTTGCTTTTTCCCTATATGTATTATGTATAGTTCAAAAAGTGGCGTAAACTTATTGTTTCAAAACATGTTCAAATAATCATCTCGATATTTTATTGCGTGAGAAACGTATCCTATAAGAGACTTCCAACCATGGCTACCATTCAGGATATTTATACATTCTTCTAACGAAAGAAAACTTGTGAAAAAAAAGAGTCTACGTATTTCCTGTAAAATTGGACAAAATGCTATAAAATGTAAGACGTTTTCGTTCTGACCGAGATTGCAAAGTGAGCAGATAGGATTTAAGTCAGATCTATGAGGCCTACAATTCAGTTCCAGCATTTCAGTTCTGAATTTGAAAATTAAGCTCATTTGAGAAACTGAAAACTCATCTCTGAAATAGTTTTTCTCGCCTAAAGAGAAAGTTAGTTGTCGATAAACACTTCTTGATGTCGAAGACGTACCTCGGACTATGCATTGCTGAAATAGCGTCTCATCTATGCGAGCTATGCAGTCGTATAAGGAATCTCTCAACGCAACGAAATTGTCAGTTGGTAATGAAATTGCAAAATTATGCGTAACAGCCAGATCGTAACAGTTTTTGATTGGGCTATAACCATTGTGAAAACAAATCAAAAGGATCCGTTTTTGGATATTTTGGTCTGATCGACTCATTACCTTGACAATGTAGTCCGCACTAGCCTTCAAGTTTTTTAAAAATATGTGTTTTTAGGCAGCTTGAAAACGCGTTTGAAAAAGTATCTTTGAACGTTTTCTAGTTCTTCTAACTGTTCATATCCATATACTTTATTTCCATAGCAAAGGCAACTATTTACTGTAGCGTTGAAAACTTTAAATTTTGATGTTGGATCAACGGAATGGTTGCAAAGAAATTTTTTCCACATGCTATTCAAAGCTACTTTAGCAGCTTTCGTTTTTTCTTTAACATGCTCATGTGGATTCAGGCTATACATATTTGAGAATATATCCAAGATGCTTAAATCTATCCACTATTTCGATGATATCATCCCCAAGAGTCCAGATGCGACTATAACCTATAGATCTGTTGCGTGATCTAAAGACCATAATTTTAGATTTCGAGCTGTTGATTCAAATCCCAACTATCACAATATTGCTGTAGCCTATTGATTTGTAGCTGTAGAGTAAGCGGGCTATCAGATAGGATAACAAGATCGTCAGCGTAAAGAAGGATTTTAATATTAACATCACCTTTAGTGATACCTCCTGGGATGTGATTTTCAATATCGTTAATAAAAAGTGAGAATAGTAAAGGGCTTAAGGCACAGCCTTGAGGAACACCAGATTGGCATTTAAAATCTCTAGATTTCTTTTGACCATTCTGGACAAAAACATGATTTTTTTCAAGCATTTTCTCAAAAAATTTGATGAACTTGGTTGATAAACCCAGAAAGTTTGTATATTAATGGCTTTCTTTTGACCGTGTCAAATGCAGCCTTCAGATCGATAAAAAAGGCATAGACATTTTTTTATCAATAAATCGTTTAGCTACAGTACATAGAACAAAAATTTGATCTATAGTCGAAAGATTTGCACGAAAGCCAGCTTGGTAGCAACTGATCATATTGTTTTGTTCAACCCAATTTGAAAGCCTAAAGTATAGTAGTTGTTAGAACAGTTTTCTCAGTGAATTTGAGACTGCAATACCCCTATAGTTTTCCGGTTGTTCACAATCACCGTTTTTAAAAACGGCTGTTATTTTGGAGTACCTACAATTTTTGAGGAACAGTTTCCTCACTGTCGTTACTTTGAGCAGGACATATGTGGATAGCACTGGTAACAAAATAATTTGAATAAAGGAACAGCCTTATTCAAGGAGTTCTGTCACCGGTTCTAGCCACACCTGTCCTTCTCGGGCGTTAGAAGTTCAAAAATGCTCAGGAGCTTCGATCGCCGCTGCTCATTGACAGTACTCCAAAACAGCCTTTTGTGGATGACGATGAAATCTTGCAAATATGGCGACCGTATAATGAAGGCCTTTTGAGCGAACATTTTCTTCGGGAGCACTTTCCAGAAGCTGAACCTATCGTAAAGGACATATCCGACATCGCAGTCAAGAAGTTGGTAAACCAGTCAAGAACCCCAAAATGGATGCTGGGCTAGACAAGCTACCACATGAGCTTTGATGGCTTACGGTTCTCATCTCATCTGATATCCTGCCCAAGGTATCCCACATTCCTGCAACAAATGAAGCACTTAACGAATGGGTTTTAGAAAGTAGTGGGTACCTTATTAATCCAAAAAGTATCTGTGTTCCTCGTTTTCTGATCCAGATATTGGAAATTAGCTTCCCAAGTGTGAAAAGGTTAATCTGTGATCAAAGATCAATAGTGAAGCAATTTGTGATGACGACATGAATCATCGACTAATCGTAAGGTGGATGAAGTAAGCCAACGACTGTAATAGAAAAATGCCCCCTAATCTGAAGAAAAGCCTCTACACCACGGTCCAGCATTAACATAGGGTTCACAATGTTGCGCAAAGAACAAAAAGTATGAGAAAGCTGACGTTAATTGAGATGAAAGGACATTGGAGGGAAATCGCAGAATGGCAAGACCTCGTCTTAGGTTGCGCAATCAAGTGGAAGAAGACCTCAATCCACTTAGAGTGCGAAACTGGACAGCGCTCGCCCGAAATCGAATTCTTTTTCGAAAGATGTTAGGTTAGGTAAGGTAAAATGGGCTGACGGGTGATCTTAGATCAATATAGATCCATTGTGATACCCTAGAATGTTGTAACGTCCTAAAAATCTATTATTTTATGGTTTGTCAATTTTTAACCATTTTGTGGGCTTAATGAAGTTCAACAGGCTGTTTCTTGAAGTATCTGATAGTTCTTCCTACAATTACAAATTTGTTCTTAGTCAGGCAGATTGCTGGACAGTGACAAAGGAAGTGAGTGGTATCCTCATTTTCGTTTTCGTCATCGAAAGATGTTGGTTGAGGTTCAAGTTCACCTCGAACTGTTATCCGCATACCTAAAACTGAGATGAAGATGCGTATTAGAAACACCAAGGTCTTTGAAAGCCTTCACGTCAAAAATACTATCTTTGAAAAGAAGAAGACGTTGGCATAATATGAGGGTTAAGCTGTCAGCTCTTACCGTGTCTGCGGCGCGTGCCTGTAACCTAATTTTGAAAAATTGCAGTTCATTCGCGGACGGTGTGCTCTGCAGTGTCATCAGGAATTTCAGAGGGATGTAACCCGCAAGATTAAGGCCCAAATTTCGTAACTTTTACGAATCAATCGTCGATTGTATCGTCAAAAGATTGTTTCATGTAATTTCGCTTTGCAGCAAACTGATGGAAAGCTATTTTACTATCGTTTGTATCCTTTTCAGGGTTTCAAACACGTTTTTGTACGACTCAAACGCAAAATAGTTGGCCCTATTGAATACTTTTTAATAGAAATAGAATTCAAAGATTGTCAACAAAAATTTAACAAATTAATTAAAAATTTATTTCATTATTTAGAATGAGTTAGACAAAAACAAATAATAACGGTAACTTAAAACTAACAAGAATTTATTTAATAGAAAAAAAACTCACAACTGCCATATCTTCCATCACGCTAAATAGTAGGCCCAGACTTTTGTTGACGCAAAAAAGTTGGCCCAAAAGAAAAAAACTGTTGTTTACCACTGAGTGACGTCACTTTTGTTTTTAATAACGGACGTAATCCGACTAGGGAGTGTTTCCACTAGGGTTTGGCAGGATTCAGGGGTATAGGCATCCCAAACTTCTTGAATTTTCTGCTTCAACTCACTTAAGTTTTTAGCCGGATTTGTCCTTAAAACTTTCTTCATTTTTCCCCACAGAGTCTCAATGGGAGACAGGTCTGGGCTATTTGCGGGCCAAGTTAGAACTGGTATGTTGTGTTCTTGAAGCCAGCTCATACTTCGCTTGGCTGTGTGACATGATGCGCCATCTTGCTGAAAAGTAAAACAGCCATCTTCTGCCTGCAGCCTTGGAATTGACGGCAAAAGTTGATGCTCCAAGATGTCTTGGTACCTACTTGCATTCACAGTTCCATCAATGAAGCATAGGTTGCCTACTCCTTGTGCTGACATGCACCCCCAGACCATTACTGAAGCCGTAAATTTTGTTTTCCTACGAAAACAATCTGGGTGAAATGCTTCAGCTGGGGTTCTTAATACCCTTGCCCGAGAGTCTCCAACACAAAGCTCGAATCGGGACTCATCGCTCCATATCACATTCCTCCATTGTCTCAACGTCCAGTTTTGATGACCCCGAACCCACTTTAAGCGCTTCTTTTTTTGCAATGGAGTTAAAAGCGGTTTTTCTTTTGCCTGAGTGACACATTTGACCGAAAAATTCATTTGTAGTTCAATCAACTAACCAAATATGGCAAGATTATCTTGTAAAATTTGTATCCCATTTTTTTCATTTCACGAATGCAGGTGTCTCTGGAAACTGTTTTTTTTTTATGGTGTTTTTCCATTCCAATGTGATAAGGGCCGTAGTAGCACGACGATCTTTCTTGAGGATTTTTCGTAAAGTTCTTCTATCTCGACCGTTAGCAATAGTTGGTCTTCCCGTTTCCTTCAGTTGGTTCACATTTCCGTTCTTTTTGAATAAATTTATTATGTTTCTAACTGAAGACCGCGATATTTCCATCATTTTCCCAATATCGTATGCCGAAACATTTTTTTTGAAATATTTTATTATTCTGTTGCGCATGTCTTCCGATAAGCACTTACCACGCGCCATTGTAAATTTTGACTGAAATTTTAATCAGTGCTTGCTGTGCAATAGAACAATTCATCAATTAACGTCACATCTCAAGAGTGAGAGAGATATAAAACGGCCTAGGCCAACTATTTTGCGGCGAAAAACTAGTGGGCCAAGTATTTTGACACAAAAACAAATTCGTTTTCATTGAATCGTCTAAAAGCAGTTATTGATTATGCATACTTGTCAATTGCATTGACAAGTAAACATGTTTATGAATCACTCTAAGAAAGAAAAAAATTATTTGTATAATAATTCGTATGCAAAAAGGAAAAGAAAATATTATGTTATGAAAAACACAATACTAGGCCAAATATTTTGCGTTTGGGCTCGTAGTACCTAAAATAGTCGTCTAAACGACAGGGTTGATATTCGAAATAACGATATTCGCAAAAAGTCCCTTGTTATCATTACGTTGCGATAATGTTTCACGATACCAACAGTCATTTACGACTGCGTTTGGTGGTCGTTTTGTTATCGTTCTGACATTTTCATGAAACTATTCTCGTATTTCAATAATCAGTAAGCAAGTCGTGGTTATCGTTGTTTTGGGTTTCGTTTTTTTGTCACGCGTTTCGTTATTTGTAATACGCAAATCACAAATAACGATACTCGTAAAAACCCCTCGTTATCCTTACGTTGGGATTACGTTTCACCATACTCGTTGTTATTTACGACGGGGTCCGTATTACAAATAACGATACTCGCTAAAACCCCTCGTTATTGTTACGTTGCGATTACGTTTTACGATACTCGTTGTTTATTAACGACAGGGCCCGTATTACAAATAACGATACTCGGAAAAACCCCCGCTATCATTACGTTGCAATTACGCTCTACGATACTCGCTGTCATTTACGACTGCTTTTGGCTGTCTTCTTTTTAACATTCTGCATTTTTCATGGATCCATTTTCGTAATTCAGAATAGGCTTTCTTTGCATCGCATTTGTTTCGTAATTCGTAATGCGGGGCCAGCATGCTTCAATTTTTAGCGACAAGCGTGTTTACGGTTCGTTCGTGGTCAGTGTTTTTTTAAATGTTCCTCAAGATCAGTTACCTGTTTTTCTTATTGTTTTCCTCAAAATGAACCCCATCTCATTTCATACGTGTATAAATGTGTGGCTCCTTGTTGCAACCTTAGGCGTGCATAAATTTGTTCTTGTCTACAACTTAGACGCCTTATACTAATACAACAAAACCTTGAAGGAATTATACAAAAACATTGAAAAACTGATTTTTCCTCAATTGGGTTTCCAATTTATGTGTTTTTTTTTTTAAATTTGTTTTCTTTAATTTAAATTGTGAATTGAACAATATTGCACTCATTAAACGAGACGACGACAAATCTACTTAAGCACAACAAACAGTCATTGACACAATTACATTTCAATTAGTTTCTGTGTTAATTTTTCACTTGGATGGGTCTTACGTCTGAGCATTTATCTATACGCATCTGTGTTGTGCACTGTTTCAAGTAGAGTATTAGTTGCAGTTTTAGACTAACTCTTCCACACCATGTGTGTCTGTGTGAGCTGTCAAATCGTTTTCCTTCAACTTATAGAAACAATAATAGGGAAAATCAATTTCATTCCATTTGCATCCCAGTTGGTGAAGACTTAAATTTATTTGCCACAACTGGAAGCTGTTGTTCTGTATGGTGTCATAGTATTTGATCTACATACATTATTTTCGAACGACAACATGTGTAGGTTTTTTTTTCATTCATGTGTGTGATGTGTGTTCGTTCATATGCAGTTGTAATCATTTTTTCTTATATTTCTATTTTATCTATTGACGAACATATCATATCTTTTATACTTTTTTTTATTTTGCAATTCTATCCGTTTGACAGGTCGTCGTATGTGCGCTTTTGGCTCGGGTGGTGGAGCAGGTTCGTAAAAAACATTGACGGAATGAAGTTTTTGTCTGTCGATTTGAAGCATGGTGTTGTTGTCCCAGTTTTTATCTGTACAAGTGAAGGTTGTCTTTTATTTTTTATTTTTTTATTTTTTTGTTAGTTCAGTTTTGTAGACATGAGGTTGTTCACAAATTTTCTGAGGATATTATTGTTAGAAACGATTTATTGTTGCATTATTTGCATTGATGAACTTGATTTCAGTGTTAAGCGATCTTTGACTTACTATTTTAGGGCACTAAAATTATTCAACCAATACACCAGTGGTACCCGTGGTGCGATGGTTAGCATGTCCACCTGCTAATCCAGAGGTTCGAGGTTCGAATCCCAGCAGAGGCAAAAATGTTTTTCCACGGGTATCGCCTTTCGCGAGGAATTGGCAAATCCTCCGTTAGTAAATTCACTGCCATGAAAAGCGCTTTCTCAATTAGCCGTTCGGAACCGGCCCAAAATTGTAGGTCCCCTCCATTCCCTCACAAGGTTTGGTTGTGAGAAATGCGCTAGGCCCAGGGGCTCCTCGCTCTGTTGCGCCACCCTATTTATTTTTATACACCTCGACGAACTTAATTCATTGCGAGCTGTGTATAGTTTAGCCCTCGTAAGTTGATTGAGAACTTTTTCCACTTCAGTTCGTCGCCGCCGAAGGACACGGCACGTACTGAGTGGCAAAATTTGAACAATTATTATAATTCTAGCTTGCTCTTACTTCAATTGAAATTGCAACTGCAACTCCAATTCCAATTTCAATTCCAACTTCATCTCTAACTCTAACTCTAATTCTAACTCTATCTCATACTCATACTAAAACTCAAACTCTAACTCCAGCCCCAGCTACAGTTCCAGCTCCAATTCCAGTTCAAACTCCAGCTCCAGCTCCAGCTTCAACTCTAACTCTAACTCTAACTTTAACTTAAATTCCAACTCCAAATCCTACTGCAACTCCAACTCCAACTCCAACCCAAAATTAAAATCAAATTCATATTCATACTCAATCTCCAACTCAATCTTAATCTCTAACTCTACCTCTAACTCTAACTCCATCTCTAACTCTAATTTTAACTCTATCTCATACTCATACTCATACTCAAACGCAAACTCTAGCTCCAGCTCCAGTTCCAACTCCAGCTCCAGCTCCAGCTTCAACTCTAACTTTAACTTAAATTCCAACTCCAAATCCAACCGCAACTCCAGCTCCAACTCCAACCCAAAATCAAAATCAAATTCAATCTCCAACGCTAAATCGCGGTACCGTCGGTCGGGAAGCCATACGCAGATGTTGTGGCAGTTTGTGGTTGATCTCGAACGTCGAAGAAGAGAAGAGAAGGTTGGTGGTGTTTTCTGGTTGAGGATGGTCCGAGATGGACCTAGCTTCGATCGTTGAGCAACTCTTGGGTTAGGTTAGGTTCAACGGGGGATGCAGCCACAAAAGACAGCACCTCACTCGGATCTCAAGGATCCATTGTGCTCCCCGGAATGATCCTTCCTCTGCCTCTTCATATTGTCATCCTCTACATAAGTCGGATGTGCTAATGCTCATTCTTATCATGTTGGTACCCAATGAGTTGTGGCACGTGAGAATGCCAATCAACAGAGAGCCGAGGTCTACTTAGCTGGAGTAGAAATTCAGTTTTTTTCTTGGAAATATCTGGCCAAAGGTTTCTGGAGACTCGGCATGTTTCTAAAGATGACCACCTGTCATTGGCAGTTTTTAGAAAATTGTGTTTGATTCTGTTTTTTCTTGTTTTAGTGGCCTTAGAACTGAGGTGTTCGTTTCGCTGGACTCGAGTGCTGACCCGATTTTAACCAGCTTATCCGCCATTTCATTACCTATGTTGTCACGATGTCCTGGAACCCAAGTTAAACTAACTGTGTTTGTCTCGCTGAGCAGTCTTAGGTTACTGCGACAGCTGTCTACTAGTCTGGATTTTGTGATAATGGATGAGATAGCTTTAATGGCCGCCTGACTGTCTATAAAAAAGTCAATATTTTTGTTGATCATGTTCTGCGTAGCTAGGTGCTTCGCGGCTTCGCGCACTGCGAGTACTTCTGCTGATCCGGCCCAGTGGATTTTTTGGGGCGCCCACTTTGGATCAAATCTAGAATGTCTTCTGGGTTTGTGAAAATGTTGCCTTCACTCGGATCAGATGAAGGGTTTTCGTCATTGAGAACGGTTTATTCGATTGTGCTGTTGTTGGTTGAGTCCACATCATTTAGGAATGCAGGGTCAGGAGGTGGGGTTGACACGAAATTTTTCTTCAAAAAATTCGGCAAATCCTTCTGCTTTATCCTCGGATGATGATACTTCTCCTTTGTTGGTGGTGATCTTCTCTGGCATATCTGGCCTTTTGTCGACGATCCTGTTGATGTTTTTGAAAGCATCCGGACCGGGTTTGATGTTTTGCAGTCTCTTTTGGAACTGCACGTTGTTGTGGTGCATACCTGCATACCTGAACATTGTGTTGGTGTAGTTAAACGCTCATCCAAGACTGGTAATCGGAATTGCTTGTGTTGAGTTCACGTTTCCGAATCCTCTGACGTCTTTTCCTCGGTCCTTGTCGGTGGTAACGCTAACCTCTCGATTAAACGATTCGAGCAGTCAGTTCAGTCACCGTCATCGCGAGAGGACGTACACACAGCGGACTAAAAACGCTAACCTCTCCTGTTTTTCAGTATGCTTTATAGAACTGTCTGTGCATAGTGCATATTCGATGGCGGCATCGAATTGCTATTGATTGTGCAAGAATACACGTCCATTACACTTTTAGCTTTGCTTTGTTTTTTTTCTGTCCCCCGTGGCGTTATTGTAAGCATGTCTGCCTGTTACGAGGGAGGTTCGTGGTTCGAATTCCAACAAAAAACTAAAATGTTTTTAAACGAGTATCGTCTTTCGCGAGCTATTGGCGAGTTTTCTGATAGTGATTTCGTTCCGTTCGGAACCCGCAAAAAGTTGTAGTTCCCCTCTTTTCCCTGACAAGATATGGTTGAGAGAAATGCGCTAGGTCTCGGGTATCCACACTGTGCTGCGCCACCTTAAGTTGTTTTTCTGACGTACTTCTGGTATTACAGTGTATGGTTTTAACGGTTTACTTTTACTTTTATTGGTAAAACTCGAACACATTGTCATAATTATATTTCATAACATAAAAAAGTCTCAATTGATACCTTGCATGAGTGGCTTGAACTCGAAACAATATTTAAAAACCTATCATTTTTTTCTTTAATTTAATCAATGTTTTTGTTTCTTTTCAGGAAAAAATCTTTACAACAATGAACACGTAGCAATAAAAATGGAGCCTATGAAATCAAAGGCTCCGCAACTACATTTAGAGTATAGGTTTTATAAATTACTAGGATCACATGGTAAGTCGTAACCTTTTTCATTAGTCAAAACTTTTTTTTTTATTTTTAAACAAAAAGGATCTTGAGAAGGAGCTCAAGTAAAGATTTTTGCAAAATATTCATAGTATCACGGCAGCACCCGTTTTTTAGCTGGTAACAGTAGTTGTTCTTCCTTTTCCGGCGTTACCATACGAGCATTGCAATCTCGAAAAGATCACAGCTCTCCCACTTTACAACTTCACACTTGTGAACCTCGGTGTGGGTTGCGCCGCGTTGGCTTCAGAATACGACGGCAAACCCCTCGGTTTTCAATAGCTCCATGTCTGAGACTAAGCAAACGCAGATTCCGTTTTTGCCATGGCTCTTTGAATCTCTCCTACAGCAGTTGTTGAGCTAAAATAAAGTTGTGTTTGAAGATGAATTAGGACAACATTTGAACACTACGACCTCTCCTTTCTATTCAGTCAGCGTTAACGTTATGAAGACTTAAATGTCTTATCTTACCGCACGCATAACCAATCAATTTATTATTGCTTTTAAGGCCATTAATAATCATAATTAAGAAACAAACACACCAAGGCTGCTTTTGTTGTACTTCTGTTATAATCGAATAAGTTTTAATGGTTTATTGTGCAATAAAAGCGATAAAAAGTTTATTTTTAATTCTTTGCAATCTTTACCTTTCGTTCGCCGTTGGTATTTTAAAACAACGCGCTTAGTGAAGCAATGGTTGACAATTTTATAATCAAAAAGTTTAAATCATGAGAGTGTGTTCTTGTATAGTTTTTTGTCGTTTGAAAGGCCCCAAAATGGTTTTTTTGAACAAAGATTTCATTGTTAATGGGACAAAGAGAAGGTAGAATTTAAACAGCAACACCCCATAGAAGCTTTCTTCACTGTCAATCAAAAGAAATCCAAACGTATGAGTCTGCAGTCAGTATGGATATAGGTGTAGGTTAGGTTGAATGGGTGTGCAGCGGCAAGCACCAATACCTAACTCAGATCTCACATGGATCACAACTCATTGGGTATCCACATGATGGGAATTGGCACATCCGACTTATGCAGAAGATACGAGGAAGAAGATGCAGAGGAAGGATCATTCCACTTCCTCTGTGAGTATCCCAGCTTGGCCAACACTAGGACAAAAGTCCTCAGAGGATACTTCTTCAACGAACTGGGCGACATCTCTAACCTTCCACTGAACAGCATGCTAAAATTCAGTCAAAGCTCCAAAATGTTCAGAGAGGGTTCCAATTACCCAGTCACCGACCCAATCCTTTGCTTTTCAACACCGGAGAGAGCCGGTGCCTGGTAAGCTGGAGTATAAATTCTGCGATTAGCACTAAGGCCTATATTTTTCTTAACCATACCTTGTGAGGGACGTAACAAACAGACACGCTAACCATTTCGCCACGGGCACCACAAGGAAATGTCTGGCCATAGGTTTCTGGTTTTCAAAATTGATGACCTGTCATTGGCCGTTGTTTCAGAAAGTTACTTTGGGTTCTTTCTTAGTTTAGAGATGTTGATCACTCCGGATTCAAGTGATGGCCCGATTTTGGCCATTTTCCGCCATTCATTACCAGTTATGTCGCAGTGTTCTGGAACGCAAATTAAAGTTACGGCTTTCATTGCGCTGAGCAGTCTTAAATTACTGTAACAGCTTTCTACTAATTTTGATTTGTCGATAGCTTTTATGGCCGCCTTGCTATCTTTGAAGACGTCGATTATTTTGCTGACCAATTTTTTTTTCCCAATCGAGAGGTTTTCCAGCTTCACAATCTGAAGTGAAAAACGGTGCTTGGACAGGGATGATGAATTCATTTAGTGGTCTTTGCAGTCTCTTCCCGTAGTTACGCTTTTTGTTGAAAGAGATCAATATTTTGGCTTAAGTCAGATTTACTCCGTTGAAGTGGGAGAAGCTCGGCCAAATCCTTGGTTAGTGTAGTCGCTTAATCAGTTTTTTGCTATAATCAGGCATCTCTGCAACACTGTTATATCATGTCTGGTACAAAGGATGAAACTTTGAAGTCGTCTTCACTGAGAAGATTGCTATTTAAGTTTTCCTCTTCCATGTCGATATCATTTAGAAAGGTTTTCGAAGAGGGCACTTGCGCATGCTCTCGGTCTGCTAAAGGTACGAGGGCAGTCCGATATTTAGTCCAAAAAAAACGAAAATTTTGGAATAGCGTTGATTTATTTTTCAACATAATCTCCATTTAGTTCGATACACTTGACCCATCGATGCTCCAACTTCTCTAACCCGTCTGAAAAATACTTTTTCTCGAGTTCCGCAAAGTAGGCCTCGGTGGCGGTGATGACCTCTTCATTCGACACAAATTTCTGCCCGGCAAGTTTTTCAATGTGGTCACACGGGGCCAAATCTGGAGATTCGTTCACGTTGTCGTGGTGAAAGAGCTCTTTTTTCTTCGCTAAATGGGGACGTTTTGTCTGCAATTCGACGTCCAATCGGCCCAATAATTAGGCATAGCACTCTCCTGTGATCGTTTTACCCTTCTCCAGGTATTCGATGTAGATCACATCTTGTGAATCCCAGAAAACGCTGGCCATCACCTTTCCGGCCGATGGGACAGTTTTTGCCTTCTTCGGAACAAGTTCGCCGTGATCCATGTTTCGTCGACGGTCACGAAACGACGCAGAAACTCCTTCGGATTTCGCTTAAACACAGTTCTGAAGTGGTCACACGGTTGCGTTTGTTGTCCGGAGTGAGCCGACAGCTTTTTCATGCTCAAAATTTCATGCAGGATATGTCCATGCGGTCTTTCGAGATGCCTACTATCTCAGCTATCTCGCGCACATTCAAACGGCGGTCTGCCAATACGAGATTGTCCTCCGTGGTAGCCGTTTTCGAGGCACCTGGGCGTGGCTCATCAAAAACCGACGTGCGACCACGTTGAAACTCATTGAACCAATTTTTAAAGTCGCCATCGAAGGAAAAGAGTCACCGTACACAGCATCCAACCGCTCTTTGATTTCGCTGCGTGGTTTCCCTTCCAAAAACAAGAATTCCAAGAAGAAGACACTTTTGCTTCCACACGCGGTTAAAACAAAACTACGAATCCGATTTTGCTGAAATTTCGACAGTAGCCTTCTAAAAAAATGTACTACACTACAGTAAGTTTCGCTATTGGGCGGCGAGGCTAAGTACTTATCGGACTGCCCTCGTATCATAATTTACAAAATTTTCATAATTGTTTGTGGCAACGGACATTGCTCCAAAAGCACACAAAGTGCAAAATTTAAAATGCCAGGTTTTGCCAGCAATTTCTTCTTGCTTCTTTCTCTTCTTTTTCCTCCCTTTTTCGACGTTGTGAGCATCGTGATCTTGAAAAGATCACAGCTCTCCCACTTATTTGCTTCACTAGTGATCCGCCCATGGGATGCGCTGGATGGACGTAGAGAAAGAAAATACTATTCTGAGCCTGTCCTACTCATGCTCTGACTTGTACCATATAGATGAAAATAAGACTTCAGTGCTCTGGCAAACATTAGAAATTCACTGTCCCATGGCTTGGTTTCCAGCTCCTGTTCTTCAGTCTGTTCTCTTTGCATTTCTAACCAAAAAAGAGGGTTATGGCGTTAAGGCTTGGCAATCTTTCAGTTAATATCTTTTATTAAAGGTGTCGAATAAAATCCTGCTTCCTGAAAATTAATACTGCCCCTCAACGTTGGTGGGGGAAGCAATGAAACCTTGGAGGATAACCAAAATGTTCAGTTATGTCCTATCGAAAACAAATTGCATAGAAAACAGTGGCTATAGGGTGGACCGACTATCCGATACAGAAATATAAAATATTTTGCAAAAATCTTCTAATTTCAATTTTATGATTTTTTATAATTTCATTAAAACTATGTTTTTTTTAATTTGTGTGTATTTTATGTATTTTCATTGTTTTATCATCCCCTAAATCCCATTTTCTTTTTTTTTCACTAGAAAAAAAGTAAAATCAAATTCCCTTAGTTCCTCTATTCCCCAATAAACAAAAAATAAATAGATTTTCTCAAGCATATTCTTCGGGGATAATAAAACCATTTATATAAGTTTAACAATATATCTACAAAAGAAAAATGCAAAAAATGTTCTTTTTTTTCAATCTTCTTGTTTTTTTTTTTTAAATTAAATTTTCAAAATAAATCAACCAAAAAAAAAACTACTATACCTATTTTGAAGATAATTTTCCAGAGGGTATACCACGTGTCTATCATCTGGGCACATGTGGTGGCCGTTACAATGCCATGGTATTAGAATTATTGGGACTATCATTAGAAGATCTCTTCAATATTTGTTCCCGTAAATTTTCCCTTAAGACTGTTCTGATGATAGCTAAGCAACTAGTAAGTTTTTTCTTTTATTTATTTTGCTTTTTCTTTTCTTTTTTTTATGATTTATTCAAAGGTTTTTTTTTGTCTCTCGTTGTTCTGGTTTCTTGTTGAAAGATTTCTTTGAAAAGCCACTTTTAAGCTTTTTTTGAAATGAATTGTAAAAAAAAAAACAAAAATAAGTAAAAGTTTTTGAATGCACTTACTCATGAGATAATAATTGTTAATCACTTGATAAATCAATTGAAAAGTTAAATGCAAGCGGCTTAGATATTTTTATTTTTACAAGTTGGAAACACATGGTGGTGTCGTGGAGTATTGAAAGTAACAAATTTTCTAAAAATTAGTAATGTTTGTGCTCAACGTAGGTGGAAAAGGAAAAAGAGTTCAAAATAAAATGGACTAGATTCACAAAAACCAATTGAAGTGGTGCTTAGAATGTCTGCCTGTTACGTGGAAGCTTCGACGTTCGAGGTTCAAATTTCAAAATCATCAAAGAAAAAGAAATGTTTTTCACGGGTGTCGCCTTCCTCCGTGACTCCAATTAATAGCACATTGCTATGAAAAGCGCTATCTAGCTTAACCAGACCCCGAACCTTCCCCAACTTTGTTGCTTCACCCCGTTTATTTATTTAACTCACTGACTGACTCGTAGGTAATGTTAATTTTGATTTATAAGACAGGGTTTTGTGGTACCCGTGGCGTGATGGTTAGCATGTCCACCTGCTAACCCAGAGGTTCGAGGTTCGAACCCCAGCAGAGGCCTAATTGTTTTTCCACGGGTATCGCCTTTCGTGAGGAGTTGGCAAGACCTCCGTTAATAAATTCATTGCCATGAAAAGCGCTTTCTCAATTAGCCGTTCGGAACCGGCAGAAAATTGTAGGTCCCCTCCATTCCCTCACAAGGCATGGTTGTGAAAAATGCGCTAGGCCCAGGGGCTCCTCGCTCTGTTGCGCCACCCAATTTATTTTATTTTTAGTTTTCTTTAAAGCTTTTAATAAAAGAAATTTTGCGGGACCAGGGAGGATTGCGGCTTGTTCATTTCTCTCAACCATAACTTGTGAAAAGTGGAGGGACCTTAAAGTGTTCCGAATTCGAACGCTGAAGTACTAAAGCGCTTTTGATTGCAGTTGAATTGCTATCGGAAAACATGAAACACTTTTCATTTCAGTAAAATTACTATCGGAAAACATGCTAATTACTCAAAAGGCGATACCTGCGGGAAAACAATTGGATCTTTCTGAACTTCGAACCCTGATGAACGAAGCAGGCTTGCTGACTACTACGCCACAGTCACAGCACGTTTTGTTGTTAAGTCTGCAACATGGATGCCGGAACTGACTTTGTCAGTATAGTTCTGTATAACGGCAATCCTGGAAAATCCATCACTTTGGAAGAGGCTATCTTAATATGCCTCGGTTGAGACGTATCCAACGTTCAAGGCTGAACTTGTAAGAGAAGCTCTACGACCTACGAGCTAAAATCACGGTAATCAGGAGTAGTGTGAAGGAAGTCTTTGGGACTAAGGTTTTGAGAAGTTGTCTATCGAAAGGATCTGCGGCTTTCTAACTTAAATCAAGGTTCGTTGAACGGCTCACTAATAAATTCAACCGGCATTCGAAGATTCTCGTTTGTGAGGACCTTACGTGGCTTAGTTTTATCATATCTATTTCGTCTCAAAGAAAAATTAAGAAAAGAACCTCTTTATTCTGGTTAACCTTATTCTGTCTTCTTTCAAAAACGCGGCACTACGAGTATTGTGATTTCAAAGGCATCACAACTCTTTCTGTAGTCTTATTCACAAAAGTCATCCACCTGTAAAGGACGCAGTTTATATCAAGCTACAAGAAAATAAACTGCATGAAAAGTAACTTCAAACATAAGTTGATGCGTTTCGGACAGTTGCGACAGCGCGTTCATTAGTCAAACGCTGTCGTACACTTTAAACGTTCTTATTTTTTTTTTTTTAAGTTCATTTAAGTTACTGAAGAGAACCTTAGCGAATAATTGAAGCTCTGTATAGGCTAAGACAACACAAGGGCAGTGGCAGTCTTCTGAAATCTTGCAGAACATCCTCTAATCCGTTTCAACGATCCTTTCTCGTGAGATCGGATTTCGCATGGAAGATTATACGGCGGCTAGTACCCTTTCAGCAGACAAGTTACATCTTCCTAGATGTTAAGCTTTTCCACAGCGCTATAGTGCAGCCCTTTACAGCTCCAACTAAATCACAGACAGCTTCTGCGAGTGAGCAATGAAAAAAAAAAGATTTCTTTCCTGGCGAGTTAGTTGATTTTTCCTTTACCTTGGAAGGCACTGTGTCCTGGAAGCATACATGTAAGTCAATCTTACGATAATAGTATTCAAATACTTAAAATTCCGTATCCGTGTTTATTACGGATATTGGAATGAAATTTGAAACTTGAACGAAACTCAGAAGTTTTAATCGAAGGAAGTTGGAAGAATCCGAATCCGACTCTGGATTTCATTCATTCAAAGATTTTAAAGTTTTATCAAAAATAACTTTTGAATCATTCGACTGTAGAATAGACGAGTTGGGCCCATGAAATTGTTCAACTAGCACAGAATAAACTGTGGACTGGTTATCTAAAAACCAGCAATGTGCTTTTGGATAAGGTCTTACTTGTTGTGTTTGCACATTTCGTTGATTGTCCGACATTTCTCTGACTAGTGATGTGTGTATTTGAGTTGTACAATCGGTTATAGTCGATATAACTCGATATATCTCGAAATAATCACTCGAATGATTTTTTTTACAAACGGAGTTCCCCCTTCGTGGTCAGCAAAGTTCGATTTTTTATGCGTGAAGTTCATCTTTTATTAATATGTATAGCGTTTTATATTTCGAATGATCACCCGAGTATTCACATCAATAAACTGAGCGTGAAGCCCCGAGGGGTAGCGGTTTAGTCGCAACCATTCCTTAAGAGGAATGGAGGAGACCATCAATTGTTTGCCGATTCCGACCGGGTAATTGATAAAGTGCTTTTGATGTCCCTATACTGTACTATCGGAGGGCTTGTCGATTTCTCACGAAAAGCGATACAAATTTAACAAACAATTTTAGTTTTCTCTGTTAAAGACATGATAACCATTACGCCGCTGTTACCACATTAATATGTAAAGCGTGTCATCAATGAATGATCATTCGAGTATTCAGATCACTCGATAATTCAGATCAATGGAGTATTCAAATAACTCGAATATTCAGATCACTCGAGTACTCAGATCGATGATTGAAATTCTTCGCTAATGACCATTACTAACTTTTGCTAAACAAACAATTTGGCTCATCATTCTCTTAACTAATTTCAAGATATTGTGCCAAATTACTTTAAATAATTGGGGATGCGCGCAAAAGCTATTGTGTATGTGTACCCATTCCGAACGGCTAATGCAGAAATCGCTATTCATAGTCCTGATATTACCAACGTAGACCTTGTCGATTCCTCGATACAAATTGAACAAACACTTTTTGTTTTCTGTTGGAATTCACGTTTACGACATCACTATGTATAGCGTTTGATAGCTCGAATGATCACTCGAGTATTCACATGACTCAAGCAAGATTATTCGAATATATAAAACCACATTGATAAGGACCTATCAAGTTGTTGACGTAGGGTTTCAGACGTTCACATATTACAGCAGACATGATCTCATAAGCGACGTTAAGAAGGCTTATCCCTCTATAATTGGCGCAATTGTGAGGGTCTCCCTTCTTTAGGATCGGGCATACGATACTGAGGTTCCATTCATCGGGCATGCGTTCTTCCGACCATATTAAGCAGATCAGCCGGTGCATGCTCCTTTCCAACTGGTCTCAAACTGCTTTGAAAAGTTCTGCATCAAGGCCACCTGCGCCTGCAGTCTTATTTGATTTAAGTTTGCATATGGCAAGCTTAACTTTTTCTAGGTCGGGAGGACGGCATTCATGGTCATCGTCCAAGCTTAATGGGGCAATCTGCCTGACAGCGGAATTTGTGCCCTCATCGCCGTTAAGCAGTCTGCAGAAGTGATCTTTCTAGATCCTCAGTAGCGACTGTGACTCTACAACTATGTATCCCTGCTGGTCTTTACAGGCTTGAGTTCGGGGTTTGCCACCCTGGCAGGATCTTTTTACCTTTTGGTAAAACTGTTCCTGTCATGGCACCTGTCAATTTCCTTAAATGAGCGCTTCTCATGCTGCTTCTTTTTTCTTTTTGAGAATTTGGTGTTCTTCCCTTCTTTTCTCCTTGTAAATCTCGTTATACTGATCGTAAGCAGCCCTTGTTGGTTTTTGCATCAGCATTATGTCGTGCTTTTTGTTTGGCTGCATTTGCCTGCCTGCATTCTTCATCGAACAATAGGTTTCGTTTTGGTGGCCGAGTGAAACCCAGAACCTCAGAGGCAGCGGTTCTGATGACTCCTTGGCATTGCTGCCACTGGTCT
The DNA here is from genome assembly GCA_914767635.1 of Melanostoma mellinum. NCBI lineage: Eukaryota > Metazoa > Arthropoda > Insecta > Diptera > Syrphidae > Melanostoma > Melanostoma mellinum. The sequence goes on from OU612060.1 coordinate 184,782,741, forward strand.
TCAATGCTTAATGCTGACGGCATGGGATTCAAGGATAATTGAAGGGGCACTAGATTGGAAAAGGCATTGGCAATCTCTTGCGATTGTAGGTTTCCGACGTCATATATCTTCACAGCTTTAGTTCGTGCAGGTCGTGAACAAGATATCCTCATTCGTACCTTGGCTACAACAAGTGGATATACCTTCACCATTGAAATTATTCAGTGATGTCCATTGTTATTTTAGGCTAAGCGAATGGTTCGGCACATCATTTACTGAACTTAAGCTCAGATGCTGTGCCAAAATACTTCGGTTATCTTGAACCTTAGGTCGTCACCATTTTTTTTGTTATGAGTTGCCGTGAGAGAGATTTTCCTTTTTTTTTTAGTTCTGAATAAGGAACTGGTCGCCGAAAGATGTAAGCGCATTTCTTCTTTGTTTCAGCGACATCAAGTCCTTTTTCTCTCGAAGCGATTCCCCACCGAATTCTGTTAGTAAAAAAGGGTGGTACAATAGTGTGTAGAGCATTGGGGCCTAATAAATTTCTCCCAACCATACCTTTGTGATGGAATGGAAGGTACCTACAATTTTTTGCCGAATCCGAACGGCTTATCAAAAAGGTCTTTTCATGACATGATATTACTATCGGAAAAAATACCAATTCCTTTTGTTTTGCTTGGTGTTTCCGTGATTTGAAGCTCAAATGTGCCACGTAAGAAGAAGAAACCTAACCACTACTCTATTTGTTCATAACAAAGTGAAAATCCAATTTAGCGAGAGATTGAAAGCAAAGAAATTGACAAGCTAAGTTCAGAATACGCTCGCTGTGATCTGTCTGAATTTATTGTTGTTGAAACTATAAAAGAAAAATTTGGTCTATGTGTTGAAATGAAGGAGGCAAATGCTGCTCTTATACAAAGAACTTCTTAAAGGATCAACCAAAAACCAAAGCGATTTTGCAATCGCAAATTCAGTTGTGACTAAAAATAACTGACTAAAAATAAAAATAAATAGGGTGGCGCAACAGAGCGAGGTGCCCCTGGGCCTAGCGCATTTCTCACAACCATGCCTTATGAGTGAATGGAGACTAACGCCACAAGAAAAACAATGTATTTAAAGCTGCCGCTGTCGCAACTTCAAAACTCTTTGTTTTGTGAAATCCTTAAACCGTCCGTCCTGATAAATTGTGCACGTTTAGAGTAATTGGGTGGATGATTTTGATTATAATTTATTATTTATTTAATTTGTTTATTTTTGTTTATATTGTCTAATTGTGATTGTTTTTCTTTTAACACGTTTTTTAGAATTTGTTTCGTTCAATGTTTCCCACCAATCAACCACTGTGTGTAGAATAAATGTTTTTCTTTCCAAGAGAAAAGAGTACAAAGAACTTTTTTCTCGATGGGTAACGTGCATAAGGAAACTTAGTATCTATCTTACGTTTACGTTTAATTAAGTGTCTCAACAGCTAATAGCAATAATGAAATCGAGGTCAAACTCTAAAAATCTTCACCTTAAGGAAGAGCACACATATCCTTTCACAATAAACAAAGAAAAGGATACTTTGTCACACAATAATATCTTCTACGAATATAAGTTTCTGCGTTCTTTAGTGTGTGTGGTTACATTCTTACTAATACCACGTGTTTTTCTTTGTTAGTATTTGTTATATTCTCTTTTTATTTGCTTAGTCATAAAAAAAATTTAAACTTTAAAAAAATCACCCAGCAAAACACTTATAGTAAAAATGAAAATAAAAAAAAATAATCAAAATAGAACTCTCTAGTTTTGCTTTGTTGTTCATGAAAAGAAATATAACGTTTTTGTCTAGAGTATGTTGAAAATTTTGTATATCGCATTTAAAATTAACTTTTAAGCCATAATGTTAAATTTTAGTTTTTTGTTTTTTTGTTTTTAATTTTTGATTTTTGTCTTAGTAGTTGCATTGTTTATTCTTTCTCACGATATTTCATCCTTTTTTTCTCTCTGTTTCTGTGTTTAGATTATTTATTTTGTTATTGTTTCAAATTCTTATAAAAAAAAGGAAAAATTTAGCACTCCACTACTATTTTTATCTATCGAACACAAAATCATTTCACTTTTAACGTTAAGGAGAGCATCGTTATCAAACCACACCTCGAATAAAATAGCAAAAATATATTCAATTGCATTTCATTGTGTTTTAACAATTTTTGTTTTTATGTTTTATGTTTTATGTTTTTATTTTAATTTAAACTTTCAACCTCCACTATTTCTCACCACCACAACACCAAACTGTGTGCACGCTTGCATTTTTGAAACAGAAAAAAAAAGAAAACGAAAATATGAAGAAAATTCCTTTCACATAGAAAGATAAGAGATTATATTGCCCATAAGTTTAATGAATTTAAAAAGTAAATATAAAAATCCGTGGCTCGCGTGCGCTAAAATTAGTTTTGTTACACCAAGCAACACAAACAATCAAATATGCTTCGAGAATTTCTATTTTCAAACCTTCTTCTGGCACAGAGGATTCACATATTCTCTCGTTCCATTTGAAAGTTTAAATCCATTCCCAAATCTGACCTTTAAAAAAAAAGTAAAACAAGCATTTTCCCCCTCTCTTAGTCCATAACAAAAAGGTAGATAATATTTAGCTCCTCTTTTCCTGTGAAGCAAAATAAAATATTAAAAATAAAAAAAAAACAATTTTATTCACTAACTAATTTTGTCTCTTGATTTTCCTTTCGATTATTTTATTTGTTTATTGTTTTGTTTTAATGTTCTTTTCTTCTTCTCTTCTTCTTTTTCAAATTCGTGCGTTAATGAAATAAAAAAATATGAAAAATAAAAATTGCAAAACTTTGCGCGCCAATTCCCAATGGGGTCTTCTCTACACACGATATTCTCCTTAAACGCGTATATTCACTACTCTACTCTAAATAAATAAATAAACAAACAATACAAATGTAAATAAACACAAAAACATACACATAAACACGCATACAAAAAAAAACTCACGTTAACATGACACACAGCAGAGGGTGTCCCTGAAGTATATTACTTCGGACCATGCGGCAAATACAATGCACTTGTTATGGAATTGCTTGGTCCATCACTTGAAGATTTATTTGATATATGTGGCAGACGATTTACTCTGAAGACCGTACTACTGATAGCTATACAATTAGTAAGTACATTAATAAAAAATTAAAAAAAAGAAAAAAGAAAAACAAAACAAAAATTATGAAATAGGTAATTCTATACAAAAGAAATGTTTTTATTTTTTACTTAACAAACTACCTTATGTCCTTTTTACTAGAAGAACATATTATACTAACTTAGCATAAAGTATTATTATTTTTTTCTTTAATTAATTTTTAACTATGGCTTAAAGCGCTTTTTCACGTACTTTCTTTGTTTATTTCATGTTCATTTAAAGTTATTGACATTTTTTTTTTTATAAATTTCGAAATTATGCATTTGCTTTTGAATGTTTGCGAATAGTTTGATTTTTTTAAAGAATATTTTAAGTTTAGTTTTGCAATGATATCAAAAGAAAAATTTATATTTAAAACAACAACACACAAAAACATAGAAAAATGTATGATGTACCAAATTGCAATGTAAGAAAATTATGTCCTGGACAATTCTCATTTTTTTGAGTTTTTGATTTTTGAAGACCTCTTGTTCCTTTTAGTCTAGTGGGTGGTTTCCTTTAGATGCTCCCTCCCTTTTTTCACCTCCTTTAAATAAAATCATCTTTGGTATTCTGAAAATGTCTCGGTATAAATTTTGAAAATTAATTTTCAGAGCAAAATATCATATCCATTACCAATTTTTGTTTTACTTTTCTGTGAACTTAGGGAATTTTGTTACGGCGCAGTTGGATTTTGTTATATAATAAATACAACACTTAGCTGCCGGTGGATTTTTCTAGTATCGAATGAAGTCGTTTATTTCAAACAAGCTGCCCCACCCCACCTTGCGAGCTGATTGCATTGATTAAATTAATCAAAGAGTTTAAGGTGCTGTTCCAGTGGGAATATAGGGGTGAACTTTAGTCTTTGTTACTCGGGAATAGAGCAGTCCAGTATTTTCTAAATTGTCCAATATGTTCTGGTTCCCGTTTCAAATCCGGGGGAATGAGGGGCTCAAATATATAGCCTAAGTTATTTCCTATGCTTTGAACTATCTCTGTTTTATTCAAATCAAAGTTGCTGAATTTCATGTACTGGGCTGTAAAATGTTTTAATGTTTTAACAAAAAATCTTAACCTGAAAACAAATCTCCAATAGTTTGATTTGCGCTGAATGAAAATCTGTCCCCCAAATGCGTCTATTACATTAAATTAGGTAGAGTCTCAAAAAGAATTTTGATTAACACATTCTTTAAAGTTCTGAGTGTGCTTAATTCGAATCCAGTCAGAGAATCGCTCTCCAACTCAAAGTTTTCAATGAATAAAGCATTGAATACTTGACCTTACTCTGGCCATAATCTCAAGAACCTGTGCCCCTGTTCTGTAACTATCGCCTCGATAAAAGTAGACGATAAACGGTGGGAAATGAAACGAAATTCTATGAATTTCATAGGATTTCGTCTCTACTGTGTATAATTCGTTTCGAAAGCAAACATTCCGAAAACGAATATTTTGTACCCTTTATTCCTTAAGCGGATTCGAATCTACTACACTCGGAAAAGCAAATCTGAAAACAGATTTTTCGCACCGTGCAAGGCGTTTTCGAATGTCAAAACTGTCAAAAATGAAAATTTTCTTTCCAAACTAAGTAGCTAACGAATTTTAACTCATTCACTGTAAAAGCAATATTTGTTGGTTTTGTTGAGTGGACACTATTTTCAATTAGTCAATATATTGTGTAATGAATTATTAGGAGGTCCAAGCCAAGTTAAGTTTATTCCATAAAGAAATAAAATGTAAAATTTTATGACAGTACACAGTGATTAATTAGGAAAATTTGTTCACACAAAACTAAAGCTAAAGCAAATCGAAAGTGATGGTGGAGTTCATGTTTGCTCATACCAATATAGCCAAGGGACTTTTAAAAACCTCGGACGCCAAGTAAACTTTTCCAACTATTTGTGGGTCTTAAAACATAAAAACGAACAACAGTTTATGAAATAAATCTTTGACACCCATTAAATTCTGGCATAAATTTATATCGCGTATAGTTTCCGTTCAACCCATTCTTTTTTTTTTTTTTTTGCATGCAGCCGAAACCATTTTTCTTAGATGTTTTTTTCTTTGTTTAATTTTAATGATCATATGCAAAATATGAAAAATACTTGGAAAATCTATTCTCTAAAATGGAAATTGTACTAAGCAGTTTCTGTTCTATTTGAAAGTTTTACGGGGTATGAATTCATATACGGATCGAAAATCACTTTCGAATAGGATCGGCTTTCGAAACGAAATACAGAGTAGGGCCCCTGGTGTGATAGAACAATTCTGTGACTGAGTTTGGATTCAGCACGCCCAGAACTTTCAAAAATGTGTTATCAAGTTCAAATCTCTTTTCGTGAAACTATCTAGGCTGAAAAACAAAGCTTGACCAGGCTTTACAACTTTTGAGATTTAAAATTTCAGTAATTATGATGTAATAGAGGCATTTTGAGGCCATATTTGGAATCAGTGCCTATTAAACTATTGGAAAAGCAATGTTTTGTTTTCAGGATAAAGTTATTTGCGCACGTTAAAACAAAGGGTGAAAAACAGCAAAAACTTTGATTTTCTCGATTTTGAACGCTTTATATCTGAAAAAGATGACCTGACAAAGCAATTCTGAGGTCAAATTTGATTTCAAGACAAATTTTTTTCCCGAAAAGCGAGGCAGATGTCCCCCACACTCATTCGGTATGTGCATATTGGTGCCGTTCGGCATAGTGTGGACGTACCTTAAGGGTATTAAACCATAAAATCTTGGTGGCCAATTTGGAACGCTTCGCTGTTTGTGTAGCTCGTAGCCACAAAGTGAAGTGAAGAGAAACATCGTCCACAGATTATCTTTTGATTCCAGCCATACGAAATCATTAATCATCATCTTTCGATAGCACATTGCATTTACCAACCTCATTTACAATAGCAAAAAATGCATTATGCAAGGACCCAAACAGCAGTGATATTTACTGTAACAATTGCTTCAGCCTCATGTTCGAAAAAGTTGGAAATAGAGAGATTGTTCGACAATAATTTCTGGATCTTCCGAGTCCAAAATATGATAATTCTGCTTCTTCAAAATGAGTCTCATCTTTCTACATAATATTTCGATGGAACTCTGAATCATTTTGATATATGTATTTCAATTACCCAATCAGGAAAAACACGACATTGTTATTTATCTGTTGGCTTGGGCTCTTCTGTTAACGCTTTACTGGATGAACACAATGCAAGAACGGAGCTGGACTGCAAAATCGGAACTGGATGAGCTGTCAAAATTGCTGTACGTTTCAGTTTTAATCGGCCCACAATGCAGCTGTACAGCTTTTGACATTTCCATCATTTGACACATTATTTTGTATTTTCTAAAGTCGGTTTGAGTATTTTATAAACAAAACAAATTTGATATTGTTACTATGGATGAGGAAATAAATGAATAAATAAAAGCCGCAACAGCCTGAATAATTTTTTCGGATTCATCCATTACGTAGATACTGCAATTTTAAAAACAAAACAAAAACACAATTAGTACACCAACCACTCAAACCTTTCATTAATTATCACTCACCACAAAATTGTTATAAATTAAAAGTAAAAACCAAAAAACAAAAAACTAAAGTAACACTTGGCTGTCACACAATAAATTACACACAAAATGTTTTTTTTTTCCTTCAAAATCATAAACGTCTAATTTGCTGTACAGCAAAAGTTAAAAGTTCGTGAACTTGGCCAGTTACGATTCCAATTCCGTATGCAGCTCCGTCGCATTGTGTTCGCGCTATTGAACTTGTGTGTATTCAATAATTTGACAGCTGTTCCAGTTCCAGTTCCAGTTGCAGATCCGTCTGCATTATGTTCAGCCAGTTATGAAAAAATCTGGAAAAATCGGTGAAAAGATCCCTTCAACACTACGTACTAGAACAAAAATATTCTTTGTTTTTCCTTGAGAGCTGTGCACGTTTTCGATTCTCCACATTACTAACCTGTGCAATATTTTTCCTGGGTACCTGGAAATGAAGGTGTAGAGGGTAACGAAGAGGCTGACAGCCTAGCTAAACTTGGCTCTCAATCCCAATTCAAAGGCCCGGAACCGTACTGTGGACTCCCAATCAGTAGCATTAAACGCGAACTGGTTGCTTGGGAAAAGCATAACATGATCCACACCTGGAACAATTCTAATGGCCACCGCCAGTCAAAACTATTCATCGACTTATCTCAAAGACGTATGAAAGAAATTCTGGAAATGAGCAAACGTGACGAAAAGTTACTTACGGACTTCCTCACTGCTCTCTCAGATATCATTCTTAAAAACATGGGTATCAGCCAGGATGAGACCTGCCGCCTCTGTCTCGAAGACAGAAACGGGTGAACACATTTTATGTGAATGCCCTGCCATAGCCAAATTCAGGCTAAAAATATTCAATAAGAAATTCAGTAGTCCCCTTGATATAAGAAACACCCATTCTTCTAATATTCCAAGGTTCTTACTTGACCTCAACTTCGAATGAATAACTTAACACTTTACGTGTTTAAATCTAAGGGAACAACACAAAAGATCTTTCAGGTCGACGTGCTAGTAAAGGTGTTTTACCTTCGCCCTATTCAATTAAAAACAAAAACTGCAATAGCTCAAACTTGTACACCAGTTTAACAAATTCAGGCATAGATTGTGCTTCACGACACAATTTAAAAATGCTTTAATTTTTCGAAATCTGACCGTGAAATTGTCACCATTTTTGCAAGTAATTTCAGTAACATCAATGCTAGAATGGCTCCACTTATGCATGTATCGTAGGTATTGCTGAATCTGTTATATATTTCCCGACGAATAGAAAAATGGTCTCAGAAAGTAGAGAAACGTGCTTTGTAATTAAAACTTATCAAGTGAATATTTAATATTAAAATTTCCTTTTTTACTTTCTGAGTCCCCATACCGTGCCTTCAGATCGTACACAGGCCCTCAGGAAAGTTTCAGTTACCTCTGAACAGATTACAAATCTGTTATTCAAACGAAATTCTTTCTGCCCATTTTCAAAAAACGGTTATTGCTACATTAACAAAAAGAGGATATGCGGGAAAAACTGGAGTTTGAAACCTAAAGTAATGTACGACCTCTACACGCTGATCTGGTAGCCTAGTCAGGCCAATAATAAGTAACCTACGCAAAGCATTGTATTGAAAAACGAAACAATCATGCATTACTGGCTGTTTGCATACAACAAATGGTTGCCACGAAACATTTTACATTGAAGTTGTTAAAATAACAGGGCGAAAATCTGTAATAAAATTGTTAGGTACTTTATCAGTCGCTTACAAATTTACAACCATAAAAAACGAGCTTTAGCCATCGGATCCATTTCCTTCGATTCGAATTCGGGTTGGTCTTTGGTTAAGAGGAATGTCGATCGGGACGTCCACACCAATTCGGTATTGCCGATCGGCATCCTCCGATTGGTGACGTTCGGCATAGTGAGGACGCAGCTTTACGTATTTCAGATATTTGTTGACAATTCCGAACGCCTTAATAAGAAAGCGCTCTTCATGACAGAGGACTTATCAGGGACAAGTCGCAAATCGTACTCGCAAAAGGCGATATCCGTGGAAAAGCCATTTTTCTATGTTTCTGGGGGATTTGAACCTCGAACTCCTATGTAGCAGGCACACATACTAACCATTGACTAATGTAAAACATGTCCACGGAAGATTTCAGCCCAAAAAAGTTCAGGAGTCGAAATATTTTTAAAGCTACTTCACTTTTGCTTTAAATCTGTCACAGATTTTTAATCAACATTTGGAAAACTAAGTAGCAATGTTTTCATAGTGTACAATCGATTGCATACCTTGTGTGTGTTTCTACCCTGAAAATAACAGAACGATAACAAAACGACCGTCAAGCAGCGGTCGTAAATTACAGCGAGTATCGTGAAACGTAATCACAAAACAACGATAACGATGGGTTTTTTGATGCTCTGTTGGTGACTTTCACAATTGCCCATACAGCTTTTATTGGTTTAATTCTGTAAACAATACTGGAAGATTATAGAAATCCATTTAGTTACATAGGCCATTTTTTTAACTTTCTATCACTTACAGGATTGAATTACCATTTCTGGTGGGTGCAATACTCCTACGTCTCGTTTGCTTTAAAGGTTAAAGGAAAGTTTTGAAAATACCCCTCAAAAGCTCCAGAATTTTCCGATATAGACAGATATTCTCAAAGCTGAAGAAATCAATTATTTCACTTACAGACAGTTTCTTGTGTTTACAAACAAATTTCGATTTCCGTACTCCAACGTCCAGACTTCAGATTCCTTTGCATATTGGCGAGTCGTAGTATGCTTTTTGTTCAATGCAAACATGAAGTTCATTCCACACTCAATGAATCTATGTAGGTAACCTTCTATTCGACAGTCATAACAAAAAAAAAGGAAATTTTTATATGCCAATCTTTTAAGCCAACTATACTTTGCATATGATTTGAATAAGTCGAGTCGCCTATAAATCATACTTCGTAAGGGAAACACTTGTGACAATACATCCTCAAACTCATCAATGCCCTTTCATCGATTTCTCCTCAAGCAAATTCACAAATAGCACAAACCCAAAAAAAAAAGAAAGAAGGAAAAACTCAACTCAATTGAAAATGTAAACACCCACGGAGACCTGAGGGCTTTCCATCCAGTGCACCTATCATAAAACTCTTTTTTTACTCTTAAACCAACAACTCAGACGAAGGGCGCTGCGACCTGCGATTTGAAATTGCAACTTTCCACTATCTATCCATCTATCCTTTCACATTTTTCTTCTAGTTTTTTATTTTATTTATTTCCTTTCTTTTTCATTGTCTGCGACACCAATGCACATATTGAAGCTTCAAACTTTTTTTTTCACCGAAATCTCATTTGGTAAAACCTTCCTTCAAGCAGATTTAACAAATACCACAATCGTCGATACGAATATCCTTCTCTCTTTTTCTGTGTCTTCCACTTTCACAGACTAAGAATGTTTGGCAATCGTCCAGATTACTCGCTTCTCTCCTCACTCCCACTCCATAAGAAACACACACAACCACACCACGCAAGGGAACAAAATCACGAAGCTTTTCTTATTTTTTTTCTTGTCTCCCACATAGTGTACTTAGAAAATGTTTTCAACAAGCTCTTCTCCCTTTTCTAAGTTAAATAAAAAAAAATAAATCAAGGAAGAAAAATAAAACACAACTCATTCACTAACAAGAGGTCGTTGTCGAGAGAGCATATCAATGCAATGTCATCAGTCAATGCGGCAAAAAAGATTTTTTTTTTTTTTTGTTATTATCTCGCTTTTCTTTTCAATGATATAAACTCTTGGATAGAAATTTTCACTTGTTTCTATATATTTTGTATATATTTTTTTTTAATCCTTACTTTTAATTTTGAATACATGCAGGCAAAAGTATTTGGAGTCATTCATGCTCATTATCGCTAGTTGAGACACTGCTATTTAGCTTCATTATAAATTTTTAATTAAAAAACAGAAAAAAATCAAATATTAAAAAAGCATGTAAAATATATTTTAACACTTCCTCTAAATTCTTTGCTTTTATAAACATTTTTTTTATTATTTTAATTTATATTTTTGTTTAAGAAATGAATTTACTAACTCTTGATTTATTGTAGCTCCACCGGATCGAATATGTTCATAGTCGACACCTAATTTATAGAGATGTTAAACCAGAGAATTTTTTAATTGGTAGAACATCAACAAGACGAGAAAAAATTATTCATATAATTGGTGAGTTGGAAAAGTTATTTGATTTAATTTACAGTATAAGCCAAAAGTACTTGGGATTAAAAATGATTTTTATTAAGAAAAAGGCTTTTAGTTGAGAGCAGACTCTTATCTTCAGAAGTTTTCCCTATTTTGATAGACTATTTGAAAACTTTAAAACACCGAGTCTATACTATGCTGAGAACAAGGCTTAACGAAATCAAGTCAAATATAACTGTAACGATCAAAACGGAAGGATTTTTTAAATAAAGGGTGTTTTTTTTAGAGGTATAGATCTTCGAATTGTAATAAAACACAAGAAAATAGTTTTAATGTCGCATCAATTTGGCTTTATTGGAAGGACCGGTCTCCAATAACGGTAACTGACTCGCCAGCATCATTTCGGAAGATGTATGACACAATGACTCCACCAGCCAATAGAGCACACCAAACAGTCAGTTCTTGTAATGACGTCTCAAGGTGCTCAAGTGGATTCTCAACCAAACTCTAAGAAAACACCCGCAAGTTAACTTACAAAGAATGCTATGCACTGCGGTGGACGTGAAATACTGTACAGAAAACCTGTAGATTTGTGAAAGTGCTTATAGGATCAAGTCAAACAGACTGGAAACACTCAGGAAAACCGAGACGCTCAATCTGATACAGAAATCGCATTTTCCAGTAGAACAACCAGCCATGAATCGGCTCACAACAGTCTATTATTCTTAGATTAAGTAAACACGAAAATATTGCATTTTTTTTTTCCAATTGATGGCGCCACCTTAGGCGAAATCTTCCCCTTCCACGAAAATTTATCCAGCCAGATCGTTGATGTCCATCCGCTCTAGATGTCTCAGTTGTTGTAGTCTCGTATCGCGGTCCATACCCTTTTAGCTATGCCCATGTACACATCGGTACAGCTCATAGTTCGTTGTTGGCTCTTCTTCTCTACACATATGTAGCTCATTTTACCTCCTTTCTGCTGCTTAGAAAGCTGGAAAAAATGGTGGAGGCTTTCACATGCAAAACATCCCCTGCGTCAGATGCAACATGTTTAGCAACGCAAACAATTTGCACTTCAAAATCTTATCAACGGAATTGAAAGTGCATTCAACGAGGAATATTTTGCAATCAGTGCCTTCACGTATTAATGTTTCATGTAACTTCGCTATTAGCCATTGAATTGTCTTATAAATTTTGGCGGTCTTTTCAGATTTTCAAACACGCTTTTTTAGTACTTAGAATTAAGACGATAGACGTGTTAGAAGTTACGGAATCCAGATCCACTGTGTTGCAGTGGAAAGGGATAAGGGACGCCCACTCATTGGCGTTCTATGACCTCTTCCTTAGTTGTTTCTAGTTGACTCTCTGCTCGAGCTACCCAATCTTTTTCTTTTTCTTCTATCTTTTCCGCTGTTACGAGCATCGTGATCTCGAAAGGACTACCTACTTCACCTTGGTGAAGAGAGATGCTTTGCAAATCAATTTTTTTGGTCGAGGCATATTCCAGTGATTTCTGTTGGATCAGAGCACAGCTTTCACTGAATATGATTGACAGCTGGTGTGTTGGAAATAGGCCCTCCTTCAATAATCTTTTAACCGACGTTGTTCTCGTCACGAGACGCAAAAAATTCAGAGTTTTGAAAAGGTCAAGTATCTTGGATTAGTACCACTTCTGGTAACTTATACTCTGAACTTAATAAAGCACAATGCACAATGCACATGTACAATGAGACGCATACGTTCCACACCAATGATTGCTCTTAACGGGACTATGGAGCTATCCGAATAAAAATATTTGTAATAAGAAAATGCTTTTCCACAGCCCAAAATTGCACGAAAATAAATATCGCTTAGTGTGGAAAATCTTAAAGCATCCAGTATATTTTTGAACTATCGAAACGGCACAATTCATTAGATTCTGGTGGCTACCTTGGCTGCCATTTCTATGATGTATTTGAATTATCTTTGAGTTCAACATCTCTATTGTTATTTCTCCTACAAAAGACTCAGATAACAACATACAGCAAAATGTTGTTCTACCTTACATTCCAGTACAAAAAGGATACGATGGCAATGAATGGACACTATAGCAAAGGAATGCGCTTCTTTGCCTGATGGGTTACACATCCTCTTTATCTTTCAATAACGTGTCGACTACTGATCTACTCCTTATTGTCAACTCTTTCGCTTCGAATCTTTTGTTAATGACGATACTTATTTTGAGTATTTGCCCAAATTCTCGGTTGATCCACTTCTTCCTATCGAACCATCTCTTATTGAAAAAAGCTAAATGAACCTAGAGATAATTTTATACTTGGTCCTGATCATATCCCTGCCATAATCCAAAAAAATGTTCGTTTTCGCTTTCTCTATCCCTTTTAAAAATCTTCACCTTATCCCTGTCTCAAGGAGTATTTCCTTAAGTATAGAAAAACTATTTTATAACCCCTATCCACAAGAAAATACAAAAATGCGATCATTAAAATTACCGCCGGTTAGCAAAACTTTCGTATAAATCCAAAATCTTCAAAAGTATATTTTATGAAATTTTGAATTTTGATTGCGAGTCTCTCATTTCCACTCGACAACATGGTTTTTCTAAGGCAGATCAACAACCACTAATCTTGTTGAATTCGTCTCGTTCACCCTTTCTGCCTTAGAAAAGGGAAAAGAAGTCGATGTTATTTCAACAAATTTTAGTAAAGCCTTTGATAAAATTTCCCATAAACTAATTTCTTTAAACTATCCACCTTCGAACCCATTATATTGAAATGGATTTCTTCTTATTTTGGAAAACCGTTTTTTTAGTGTTCGTTTTAGATCTTCCCTATCAACTCCTTTATTAGCTACCTCGGGCGTCCCCCAAGGTTGTCATTTAGGTCCTCTTCTTTTCATTCTTACTATAAACGGTCTCCAATTTGTTATTCACCATTTCCTTATTTCACTGTACGCAGGTGATACGAAGTTTTACATGATCATTTCTTCACCTACTGATTCTATTCACTTTCATAAGGATCTCGACAACTTTTCTATCTGGTGCTCTAAAAACTGCTTGAAATTAAACATTTCCAAGTGTCAATCTATTACCTTCTCCCGTAAGCGCATCAAATCTCCACTCCGTCACAGCCTTCTTCACAACCAAACCATTTCACCAGTTGAGAAGATTCGTGATCTCGGAATCATTTGCGACGTAGGGCTCAATTTCCTCTCACATATCGATGTTATACTAAAAGCCAATTCAGCACTTGCTGTCATCAAGCGATGATCCAAAGAATTCTCCGACCCATACGTAACCCGATCTCTGTACATTGCCTTTGTTCTCCTTGAATACGCCTGCCAAATTTGGTTCAACAAGTTCACATTTCTGGAATGGAAAGTATTAAGCGCCCTTTTCTTCGATTTGATCAGAGAGGTCTAACTTGGAATTATCCCTATATTCTCCCTCCTTACCAAGATCGCATCAAGCTTCTCAGCATGAATACTTTGAAAAATCGTTGAGAAATATTCGACATTCTCTTCATTCACCGTCTTTTCTTTTCTGTTATCTTCTTCCTCTTTTACCTACCCCCTCATCGAACGTCATATGGCTCGAAAAAACTTATCTCCCGAATGCTGAGTAATGTTAATTCGAGTTTAAACTGTTGACTTCAACCTCAGCACCCGTTGCCTAAAACTCCATCTTCTAAATCATCTTCCTCATTGAAAAGCTAAGTTGAGAAATCGATTTTTATGGCAATATTAGGTTCGGGAACTTTCCATTTCCTCGCGAAAATTGATTCCAGCAACTACTCATTTTCGATATTACTGTGAATCGACCCTGACCACCACTGAAGAAGACAGCAAACTCTGTCGAAACGTCGGGAAAGTAAATGAAATAAGTTACATTTCATTCCGCTAACCAGTGACTTAAAAAACTGAATCCAAACTTGGTCAAACTTTATCAATTCTAACACCACCGTAATGGCTTAACCGTACCACATCTTATAGGATATGACATGCTTCTTATAGGATATGAAACCCACTTGGAAAGACTCAATCATCCACGGAAACTTATTAACTTCCGGTTAAGGAGTAAAAAAGAAATATGTATGTACATTCATTAGAACCTCGCAGGCACAATACGCATAACCTTGAAACCGCAGTCCCTAGGCTCTGGAAACTCACGCTATTAACTACAATGACCTAATCTAATCTAATAATCGTTAAAAATAAATTCGAATTGGCCTTGAAATTTGACTGAACTTTTAAGTATTTATATGTAACTTGTTTATTAAGTGTTTTTACTCTCTTGTACTTTTGGCAAATAAAGTTTTATTTTTTCAATTTTTGTTGAGATTGTTTTTGATTAATTTTATACGTTTTTTTCTTCTAGATTTCGGTTTGGCCAAAGAATATATTGATTTAGATACAAATAGACATATACCATATCGGGAACATAAATCATTAACGGGCACCGCACGTTACATGTCAATAAACACACACATGGGCAGGGAGCAATCAAGACGTGATGATTTAGAAGCGTTAGGTCATATGTTTATGTACTTTTTAAGAGGTTCACTGCCATGGCAAGGTCTTAAGGCTGATACACTTAAGGAGAGGTATCAGAAAATTGGTGATACTAAACGTGCAACGCCTATTGAGGTGAGTTTTTCAAATTGCAGTTGTTTGCATTGTAACAAAATGTTGTGTATAATTTAGGCGCTTTGCGATGGTCATCCAGAGGAGTTCGCAACATATCTAAGATATGTGCGGCGATTAGATTTTTTTGAAACACCAGACTATGATTTCTTGAGAAGACTGTTTCAAGACTTATTTGAACGCAAAGGCTATGTGGATGATGGCGAATTCGACTGGACAGGGAAGACAATGGTAAGTGCACACTTTATTTTGAATACAATTTTTCCTAGACTGTAATTTTGATTTTTTTTAAATTGAATTTGCATCCAAATTTGAATTTAAGCTCTCAATTTCTGTTCACTAAATACCTTGAAGGTTAGCAGCAAGTATGAACTTTGAAAAAAAGAAAAAGAAACCCCCAATTCTCAAGACTTTCCCTCTTTCCAAGAAGAAAAAGGAGCAAAACTCAACAAAAAGTTGACATTGTACTCCCAAAATACCTTCATATATTTCTGTTTATATTAAGAACACTTTTGTTTTCTTTACTAATTTTGTTTGCAACAAGAACTATGAAAACATTGATACAATTTTATGTTTATAAATGTTTTTTATTTTTTGTCTTTTTCTTTAATTCTTATTACGCTGCATGTTTGCATTTGTTTTAATTCAACTTCCGTTTGCCTACAAAAAAAAATGAACCAAAATTTTAATCAAACTCAAAATCAATAAAAATGTTAAATCAACAAGTCAAAACAACAAATGGAGGCAATGAAGGCAATTAAATTTGCACCTCCGTCACATTTAGGCAAAAATAAATCGGATAAGGTATTTGGATGTTTTTTTTTTTGTTCTTTCGTTATTTGCTATTTCAGTTATATGCGTAGCAAAATGGCTATTGCAAGTTGGAACAACAGATACAATATTTGCTAGGTGTATGCTTTATGCTTCCTTTATTTTTCGTTTTTTTTTTTTTTTTTTTAATTCGAAATCCTTTATTGCTAGGTGGTATGTATTGAATGTTTTATGTTTCATTAAGTAATTAATATACTTTTTTTTTCTTTAAATAACAAAGTTCATTTGCTTGGAAACAAATCATGTACTTACACTCTTGTCTTTTTAACTTCATTTTCTTGTTTTTAGTCAACACCTGTTGGATCTCTTCAAACTGGGCATGAAGTCATCATTTCACCAAATAAGGATCGTCATAATGTTACAGCTAAGGTAAATCAAAAATGCACATTTGTGAATAATCTCAATTTTGTTAAGAAAACAATTTCGTATGTTGTATGCAAACACACTTCACTAGCATCAGGTGTAGATAGAAAGAGAGACAAATGCATGTTGATGTATGTTAATCTTGTTAAACACTCCAAAAAATAGATTCTCTACTTTTCAACTCTTGAGAGTTATTATGTTCCATTCTTCGGAATGGATGCCTTTTAAATGCTCTTTGAATATTGGATGAGCACTTTAAAATATGTTTATTTAGTGTAGTTGTTTGCTTCAAGCTTTTGGGGGCTTAGGAGACCTAATCGCTTTTCGGTAAGTGATGAAGGAATTCATCCCGGTCAGTTTGTAGTGGTTGTGGTTTGTCAGTTCCCTATTTCGATTGAGATCATAGATGGACAGACAGTTGGTACTTACTACAAATTATTTCATTAAGCCAAAAATGTTTCCGAATATGTTTTAATTAAGCGTCTTTTATTGTAGTCAGAAGTCTTACTTACTTAGATGGGTATTACACTTCGGGGTGAACCTGGGCCTCCACCAACATCCTTCTATAACGACTTCAACTTCGGGGCGAGCTCTTTCCAGTTTTGCACTCTAAGTCGGTTGAGGTCTTTTTCCACTTGACTGCGCCAACTAAGACGAGGTCTTCCACTTCCGCGATTTCCCTGCAATGTGCTCTTGAAAAGCCGTCGAGCCGAAGCGTTTGGGTCCATCGCTCTTCAGGGCCCAACCATCGTAGCCTAGCGATGCGTACTCTTCTGGATATGCCCATGTCGCGGTACAGTTCATACAGCTCGTTGTTGTATCTTCTTCTCCACACATTGTTTTCGCATACGGGGCGGGGCCAACGATCATTAGGAGTATTTTTCTTTTGAAACAACTAAGGGTTTCCTCATCCGCTTTCTATTAGGTCCATGCTTCCGCTCCGTAAAGCAAGACTGGGATGATCAAGGTCTTATACAGTGTTACATTGGTTTTTCTGAAGAGAGTTTTTGAGAAGAGAAGTCTGATACCACAAAAAAATTTGGATTTCCCTCCTGCTAACAAAACAATTTAGAGCTTCTAATGAAGAGGGGTCGATGTGTGACATGGACTAAGATCATCGAAGTAATTAAGATCATCTTTGTGATTAAGATAAAAAAAATAAAGTGGCGCAACAGAGCGAGGAACCCCAAGGACTAGCGCATTTCTCAAAACTATGTCTTGTGAGGGAATGGAGGGGACCTACAATTGTCTGCCAGTTCCGAACGGCTAATCAACTAAGCGCTTTTCATGGCAACGAATTTACTAACGCAGGACATGCCAATTCCTCGCGAGGAAGATGATACTTGTCGAAAAATTGTGAAGCGCATTTTTTTGGGATTCGAACCACGAACGTCTGGGTTAATACCAGACATGCTAACCATCACGCCACTAGTTCCATGTGATTAAGATTGTCATTAAGAGCATTGTCATAAGTATCATTTAAAATATGAGAGCCCAAGTCTGAGAAGGAATGTTTTCTTCCTCGTCTCCATCCATTCTGCAGAATTCATTTGAGTCGATCCCTATTCGTGTGACATGAATGCTTGAAGATGTCCGGTAATGACATCTATCTCCGCACTGCTATGCTTTTTATAGAAAGACATGAATCCATGAAATGCCAAAGCTGGGGTTGGATTTGTTCCATTGCGTTACACGTAGAACACGGCTACCTCAGATTGTACACGTGTCTTCACACTTCTTTATTGAGCATCGAATTTGAGTCTTTTTGCAGCAACGTGTGCCTGCACCACCTCGGTACTGGTAAACAAGTGTTGCTGAAGTATTTTTACCGAATCGAATTATTTGAATGGTAATGGAGTCCAACCGACTGACACCAGTCCTTTTTTCTTTAACAGTGTGTAAGGTTTGCGGCTTACCCAAGAGCTGTGGAGACAGACTATATGAAGTGTTTTCTCCTTTGTTGAACCATATGCGAAGTCGACTGTTATGAAATATTGTCTCTGCAGATGCTTAAGACTTATACCTTGTCTACTGCTTCTTTTTACTCGGTTGTAAGGTTTTTGACAAAACTGGTGCTGAATTTAATTTTTAGATTGTTTTTACTTTTTGTCGTGGTGTTGTCATGCCTTCCGCTCGGGAGTTGGTTCTGTTGACTTCATTTCTTTTCCTTATTTTTTTTTTTTGTACAACTGTCTGTTTAAAATGTTCAAAAGGACCACCTGACCCATTACCACTGTCAATTTCGATCGGGTGTTACGAGTATTGTCGTCTACTTCACACTAAAGATCCGCCTGTGAAGTTAGTGTCGGTTAGTTTTTCGGTTTTGATTCGTTCCATGTCTACTTAGCGTTAAGTTCAGTGCCATTTGTTAGTCCCAGCAGTTTTTTTTTTGCCTACTTTTCTTGAGATCTGAGCGCAGAGTCGCATTATACACGAGTCGTATTATACAGAGTCGCTGTGTATAATACTTCAGCTTAGGGGTCGTTTTTCGATAACAGAAGTTGCGAATGTTTACCTCTTATTCTACTCTACGCTTATACGATGATTTTCTTCACAAGTTTCTTCACTATTAATCATAAATTCCATATATTTAACCTTTTCACACTTGAGAAACTTTTCTGTTCTAATGAATATTTGGAATAGGGAAGTATTCATTCATTTTTGAACTTATACAGTATACCCAGTAGCCCACAAACATATTTCTAAAACTCCTACCAATACGTCAAGTGTTCGTTGCATGGATGTAGGATCATCGCTTTTTATGGCGTCTTCTTAGGAAAAGAATAGTTGATGAACAGTGTCTTGTTCTCTACCTTCGAATAAAGTCATGGACTGGTATAAAGAGTATAGATCTCAAGACGCTACCTTGGTATATTTCTACTGTGACTTGGAACTTTCGACGACTTCAGCTGAACATCCTAATTGTTCATATGATCATTACCATCATCATCATCATCATCACCATCGTCATCGACATCATTATCATCTCCGTCATCATCATTTTCATTTTTAAGCACACAGACTTTTAAAACTTTCGTTGTCATCTTCATGAATATATCCTTGAACATAGCTATTAAACGTCGGCGAATGAATCTCCTTAGCATTTCTCCTTCCTTAAGCGGTTATTTTGAAGATGACTGCTTCATTATTCAAGTTGTTTTGCTTTCAAGTTACTTCTCCCAATTAGCATTTTTTTTTTTTTGCATCAGCCACCGGGGCTCGCAATAAGTGCCCTTCATGATCACTGCTGGGAGCCGGATTTAAATTTTTGCCGCCCTGGGGCGCTAAGGAAAATGCCGCCCTATGACTTAAATTTTATTTTAATAGTTTCGATATCTTATTTCTTAAGAGGCAAGCTTGCCTGACTTTTTGAGTTGCAAACTGCTCGATTAAATCTTCACAATCTAAACGTTTAAGCTCATCTGTTTGTATGCATAGAATAGCTAAGCTATTGAGTATATTTGTACCCATTGTAGAACGTAAGTAATTTTTAACCCGTTTTAAACAAGAAAACGATAGTTCTGCGCTACAGTTTGTTACGGCAAAAGTTATAAATATTCGATAAGCGATTTCTACGTTTGGAATAACTCAGTGTAAAGGTCGTTTGAATGCAGAAGTTTCAGAAGATCAGAAGGTGACATTTTTTCCATTTTTTTCGGTGCAATGAGCATGGAAGTGCACAAATTCGTCTTCTAGTGAGGACTCAAGATCTGACCAAAATATTTCTCTTAAAAGTTTAGCTCGTTTACGAATTTTCCTATTATCTAAATCACCAAATTTAATAATAACCGAAAATTTTTCTTGAATCTTTTCGTACGCTGAACATCTTTTACGAAATTCAGATCCCTGATTGTCAAGAATGACATTAAAAGTATTATCTTTAAACTAGTCTCGACCTGATAGCTGAAAATCTCCATCTCGGGTTTCATCAGCATGTAGTTTTATCTTTCTTTGTCTGGAAACTGTTGTTTTATAATCTTGAATTTCTGAAATTTTTATACATAGCATATTTTTCATAGATTTCAAATTTATTTCGCGTATCAGCAACGACTTTGATCAAATCATCGATTACATCAGCGATGCTACAAATTTTTTTCAATCTTTGGCTTACAGCATTAAATGTTGAGAGTAAGAAATGCCAAAATATCTGCATAAATGCTGTTTCAAGGCGCTCCAACTGAATTCGAATACCTTTAGCTTCTTGCCGTTTAATTGCATTTTCTTCCATATCTTCTTCAAGAATAAATCAAAGTTTCAATTATTTCAACAAAATGTTGATTAAGTGCTTAAACCGCTTCATAACGAGCTGACCATCTGGTTGCAGATAAAAATTTTAACGCAATTCTTTTTTCAGTATGGGACTGTAAGACTTCCCAGCGATGCGTCGATGCAGTAAAGAAGTTGTATAAAAGTTGGTACTGTATTAAAGAAAGACGCAGCTTCTGGGGCGCATTCTACTGCGTGAATTCCTACTAAATTCATATAATGAGCAGCACAAGGAGCATGTTCTGCTAGATGATTAATTTCATGAAATCTTGCCTGTAAGCCCGAATAAATCCCTTATAAATTATTCGCGACTTTTGTCCAAAGCGCGCTTTCTTTACTCATATCCACTTAATTTTTTGCGTCCATCAGCCATATTCAAAAATTTATTTTAGATTGTTCAACAAAATTGAAAGTTTTTGCAGGTAGATTCATCTAAACATCAAATACAAATGAAACTATATTGCAGGAACCTTATACAAAATTTTAATTTGATAGATAATGCGTAAATTATATTTCTTGAAAGATAAATTGTTTATTTAAAAAAATAAGTTAATTATATATTGCATAGAAAAATTTGCCGCCCTAGAAAATTTGCCGCCCTGAGCACTAGCCCCGACTGCCCCTAGTGTAAATCCACCATTGGCTGGGAGTGAAGAGCAATTTTTCTCCGTACCTTTTTGTAACTTCTTTATTCGACTTCAAGGCGAGGTTTTCATAGGTTTTACTTTAGAGGTATTTTAACCAAACTCTGAAATCATTCCACCATGTTTCTTTGGTTTGTTGGTAGTGTCTGTTTGGAACCCATATCAATGATTTCTCATACTCTGCTTCACCGCACCCATTCAAAACTCTGTCAGCAGAAGTCACAAACTCTATAAATTTTTTCCAAGACTGCTGTGCGTCCAGCAATCTTAAATTGTTGAATGGTGTACAAAAACTATGAGAGTAAGTTAGCGGCATCTGTGATTAAGATGCTTCGTTTGACATCTTGAGTCACAAAGCTTGATCGTATTAGCAGTACCAACATCGCCTTCCGCCGAATAATACCATTTTGCATAACATAGAGTACACCCAGCTCGGTTTTTGTTATCATGGTCATGTTGAGAGAGAGACGTGGTGCCTGTGGCGTAATTTCTAACATGTCTGCCTGTTTCGTATGAGGTTCAAGCTTATAATACCCACAGAAAACAAAATGTTCTTCCACTGGTATCGGCTTTCGCCAGGAATCGGCAAGTCCTCCGATAATATTTTCATTGCCACGCCGCCCTGAGAACTGTGATCCCTTCGAGATTACGATGCTCGTAACGCCGAAAAGGAACATGTTAAAAACAAGTTTCAATCTTGTTTTGAAATCAAAGTATTTACAGTGTAGCTTCCACATGTTTGAGATATCTTCACCATAAGACCCTTAGTAGACGGCAAGTTAGTACCTGGTATCCCATACCTCCGATGTAGTCTTCTTTAATCCTCTCGTCTTTCCGACATTTTTATTCAAATGTTTGCCAATAAATACATATATATGTATGTATGTAGTTACTTTACTTTTAGCATGTTTGTAAGCAGAACATATCTCAAATCAAATCTCTCAAATCCAATTTACTGAGAATATACCGGAGCGGGTCTCCGGATTTTTCAGGCTTGTTTATATATCTTTACAAAACCTCTTTCTTTTTGCAATGATGCTTTTGAAGTGTGCATATGTTTATATGTTTTTTTTTATATACATTAATATTATTATTTAATTACATTCAAAATTTTGAAATTAATATTAAACATTGTTCCGACCTGAACTTAAATAAAACACACACCAATAACTACAATGTTTGACACATTAACAAAACAATAAAAAAAAACGCACCCTATAAAAAGAACTCCAATGAGTTGGATTTGGATTCCGACGAAGATGATTATTTATTAGTCGAGGTTAGCGAAGTATCCAACAAATTGAATAATTTTTTAAATATTTGTTGTAAAAAAATTCATTGTCAAAGCAAGCCAACAACTATATATACTTCGACGTCGATATCACCATCTCTTGAATGCTAGTACCTCGTTTATAGTAATCCATTTTCCCCTCTACGTCCTCGCTCCCCGCCCAACCGATCCAATCGAGTCCCATTCAATTTCTCAATAGGAAATTGTTAGTCCTATTTTATTAGCTTTTTTTTAGAATGGCTTGTGCTTGAGCTTAGAGCTCTTTATCCGTATTATAACCGTTTTATCTCTTCCTCTCCCCATGTATTTATTCTGCATTCGTGTGAAAATAGTTTACTTTATATACAACATAATATAATAACCATGCTTAACCTTAAACAAAATATTCATTTTTAACTAACAACAAAAACACAACACCGACATTTTTCTTACCAAACTAACTCATTTTCAAAAACACTTCCCATTAAAAAAAAAAATTGTTTTATACAAAATTTAAAAAATAAATTATAAAAACAAATAAGACACAAATCCGAAAATTCATAATCTCACTTAAAAAACAAATAAAAAATAATTCTTCAGACAAATGCCAAAGGAGGCGTTGCTGCATGGCCAGACGTACCGAAACCAGGTGCCACGCTTGGCAATCTAACACCAGCCGACAGGCATGGTTCAGTACAGGTAAGTCTTTGTATGCATTTGTCGATTGTTTTTGTATTCTAAATTTGTTTTTATTTTTGTGTTTTTCATTTAAATTGTTTTTTTGTTATTTTATCAATCAAAACTAAAACTATGTAAAAAAACAAAACTAAAACTGTACAAAACTAATAAAATAAATTTTTTTTTTTTTTGTTTTCTGTGGCTACTACATAAATAAATAACCCAAATGTCTAGACAAAAATATCACAACTTATTGTCAGCTTCAAAAAAAAAAAAAAAAATAAAGACGAAAAACATTGAGCTTGTTCAATTTAAAAATTGCGCATTTAATACTAAGTATGTGAGCATTTTAGAAAACTGTTAGAAAAACCTTTAAAGTTAGCTGATCCTAGTGCGTTTTGCGTGTCCTTGTTCAAGCTCTTCCTCTAATATCTTCCTCTGTAGGTCCCTCGTTTAAAACCTTTGTGATAGTCTTATAGTTATAATCTTTAGAAACCATTGGAAAAAGGTATGTACATTTATTTTTATATTTTCTTGAAAAAAAGAACCAAATTGAAGTAAGCTTAAAGCTAGCCCTACACGACGAACATGCTCGTGCTCGGCGTGTTTTCGTCGTGTAGGGGCTGGTTCGCGAGTACCTCGCAAGCCGCTCGCTGTTGGCGAAATATTTTGATTTTGTCATGTTCGTTGGATTCGATGTTCGCCATGTAGGGCCATGCTCGAGACAAACCTCAATTTTGCTGAAAACATCGCCGGCGTTGTGTGTCTGCATGTGAAATGAATGTTCGGCAAATATGTTCGCCATTTAGAGGATAACGCAAACGAGCATGTTCGGCGAGCATGTTCGTCGTTTCGTATTAGTGGCGCACTGAGGACAACCTCAATGTACTACTAGATCTCACACCCCTAGATATATTCAGCAAACAAGTCGCAGCTAGCTCAGCTACTCGACTCAGAGCTACACCACAGCGGACCAATAATCAAATTGGCCACACTACCATTCTAGATAACTTTAGATTCTTACCGAATCGATCCGACTACACCACCCCCAAGTTGGTGTTTGACAACAATTTCCAAGTAACCATACCTTCAAGAGAAGCTTGGGAAAATGGCACTCTTTTGGAAAATGAAGCAATACACTTTTACACCGATGGTTCAAAAACCAGCAAAGGTGTGGGAAGTGGAATCTACTCAGAAAAACTGAATCTCAGTCTTTTCTTCCGCCTACCCGATCATTGTAGTGTGTTCCAAACGGAAATTCTGGCGATTGGAGGTGCTGTCTTGGGCCAAAGAAAACGTCATATCCTCCACGGATATTCGAATCTTCACGGACAGCTAAGCTGACCTTAAATCTGTTGCTTCTGTCTCTACAAAATCCATCACGGTCCAAAATTGTCAGATGTTTCTGAGGGAGATGTCAAATCAGTTCAACATTCACCTTTCATGGGTGCCAGGGCACATGGACAATGGACATACCAGGCAACTGTATGGCAGACGAACCAGCCAAAAAGGGCACGACCACTTTCTTACGCTCAGAATGAAACAACATAGGCGCACCTTAATGTAAACTCCTACTTAGACAAGACGCTTCAGGGATAACAAACACTAGGTGGACTGAGAGTAACAACTATCTAGGTTCTACCATAGGTGTTCTTACGGGACACTGTCTAATAGGAAGACACGCCAAAAGACTTGGTGTGTTTTCCAATGATTTCTGCAGAAGCTGCATGGACGAGGAGGAGGAAGAAACCGCGTTCAACACCTTCTTTGCTCATGCCCTGCACTACTTCATGGGAGGAAAACTCATCTCGGTGAATTCTTCTTCGATGATACTAGCGACTTAGCTTACATAATCCCTAAAAGTCTTTCGAAATACATCAAAAGTTCCGCGTGGATAAATGAATTTGAGTTTATCTAGAGGGATGATCTCATAGTCAAGTATTTGCTTTCTAAAGCGGAAAAGTGTTGGACATTTCGTAATAACGTGAAGAGATATTTCTTCATTTTCGAGGCATAGTCTACAGATGAGGTCGCTACTAGCCTCATTTGGTGAAGATGTTTCTTTAAAGAACAGTGGCCGGTTAGTAGTCCTGTACAAATTTTTAGGGTTTTCCTACTGAGGTTCAGTAGGAATTTTGACGTTTTTCAGTATACTCTCGCAAAAAGAATTTTGAACAAGTTTGACCAGATGAGTTGCGCCAAGCTTTATTTGATTCTTCCAGTAAGATGTTTTTGGCAGTGTTTTTGAAAGTCCTTTTATTTACACTGCAGAAGGATTCAGGACCGACGAATGGCTTAGACTTAAGTTGTTACCATCATAGCCTTTGTGTGCTGGGATCCAGTGGAGGATTGCAGAGTTTTTCCTTGCTAGTTCACAAAGTGGCATGACTGTCTCTTGGACTAATTTGGATCTTATGACAGGTGAGCTTAACGCCTTTAGTGCAGCTTGGCTGTCTGTGAAAATGAATTTTTGATTGTTTTTCGTGTTCAATGAACTGAACATATTATTCTCGAACATTCGTTAATGGGAAACAGCTTGGAAAATGGACGAGTGACTACCCAGTCTGTCTTACTGAGAAATTCGTTCTGGGAGAGTCATTAAAAATGCCGGAACCTGTACTAGTTTCTATTTTTTAGCCGTCCGTATACCGGACAATATCTTTCCTTGAGGAATGCTGATAAGAAATAGAACTTTGTGTATGATTTTGGTCGTAAAGTTCATATGTGCCGATTTTGTTAAGTTTTACCTTATACGTCATTTTTGCGTCCTTTCACTAACTTTGTCGACCACCCTTTGCAATATTCGCAACAAAAACTCTAAACATTTGATTCGTAACGTAGGATGGGAATTTTTCTTCAATAAAGAGAATGTTTTTATTAAACACAACCAAAAGCTGAGTTTATTTATTTTGTAAAATTGAAACTTGGAGGAAATGGCTTAATCGGACTTTTCAGGTTGCCTTTCTGTCAGAAAGCGAGCGTAAGTTTGGTGTAGTTGAACTTTTTTTTAAGGCTGAAACTTTGTTACGTTTGTCAAACAGAGTCGATCGCTAAAAAGCGGTGATTTTGTAAAAAAACACAGATTTTGTATAATTGAACGTTTAACAGTTGTCAAAAAATGTTTGTATTTAGTTTAGTTTATTCATCAAACAAAGTTACAATACTTTAGTGATATATAATACATTTTAAACATTACCACCAACAAAGTTATTTAAAATTAACAATAATTTTGATTTAAATAAATATCTACTCAGATTAAAATCAATCATATTGTCAAACAATTCGCTTCTCTTAGACATCTTGATAATGGTTCGTTGGCAGCATACACAGTTCTGTGGAAAGGTATTTTAAAAATACAGGGTTTCTCAGCATTCTCACAGGAACAATGAAGTTAATTAAAGCTAAAATTTGGATTTTTTTTGGATTTTTTCAATTCGGAATGATTGAACGGCATATGAGGGATCCCCAGTGTTCCAGTACTCCAAACTCTTTGGAGTTACGCCAAATAAAACCTAACATTAAATTTCCTTTAGCAACTAAAAAATCTATGTGTCGTATAAAGTTCAGCTTCTCGTCAAAAACTACACCAAGATCTTTCTTAAAATGTATCACAGACAGTTCTTTCTGATCAATTTTATAAGTAAAATTAACTGGCGATCGGTTTCGACAAAATGTACACCACCTTGACAACTTATCAAGATCTTCTTGGAATCAATTTCAGATTTTATGCAACGAAAAACTTTCCAATCGTCCGCATACATTAAGCACTCTGAATTTAAAAATATTTCAGGAATGTCGTTGAAAAAAAGTAGAAAAAGAAGGTGGACCAAGGTGGCTTCCTTGTGGAACACCCGAAGTAAGTTGGAAGAACATTGCTTATACGAACGTACTGAATACGATCCCTTAAGTACGAATTGATCCAGTTTAAGAAGTTCGAGTGAAAACCAACTTTGTTTATCTTCTTCAGTAATACGTCGTGATTTACTCGATCGAAATCTTTGGAAAAGTCGGTGTAGATACATAACGTTGTACTGAGAGCCATTCTCAAGTTCATTTAAAACTAAATTACAAAAAATTTTAAGGTTAGTGGTTGTTTTTCATATTCTTAAATCATGATTTAAATATGAAAATGCATGGGCAAACGAACGAACTATAAATCGGAGGCAAAACTGCCCGACTAGGCACTTTGTAGCAACTCTGGTTGTGAAACCTCCATAATCACTGCTTTGTTTAACCCTACCAGTCAGGTGCTATGACACATTGTTAATCATCCCAAACCTCCAATTATCCAACACTTTTATGTTCACATAGTGCCAGTTTTCAAATTAAACAAGCTCGACGTGTCCCTAAAAACAACCTATTAGAACATTTTCTAGGCTTTTGTCTGTATTTTCAAAGAAGTCTATCCGTCAACTAAACTAAACATTTTCTCCAAATGTAAAATACACATTATTCATAAACAAAACTGAACTGCACCAAAAAAACACACATCACTTTGATCACAAAAATCAAATGTAAATACACCATCCAACTCTTATAACGTTACATTTAATTTTAAGTGTTAAATAATCAAATAATCAAAACGCAAATGTAAATAAAAAACAACATCAATTTATTTTCCCTTTTGGTTTTTTTGTTTGTCTTTCTTCACTGTACAATACTTGCAGACTGTTATATTTTTGGCATTTTCAGTCCTAATGTTTACTCTTGATTTGCTCTACATAAATTCAAGGTATTTGGTAGAAGAAGAAGAAAAAAAAGTTAAATAAAAACGAAGATAGCAAAATAAAACAAATTATACTTAATTAAGTCAATTAAAAAATAATTTTATTCAAAAAAACCACCATATACCACCCGCACCTAAATGAACAATATGTGTAGAGTTGTTTTTCGAGTGATTTGGAAAAGCGTTTTTGAATTGCAGCATATTATAGAAAAAAAAAAACAACTAATCTTAGAAATTGCAACAAAAAGAAAAATTGCAATGAAAAGCAAGTGCAAAAACTACAAAGCATCGAGCTCATAACCACTTGTTTCAAGAGTGCAAAGTTGTTTACTTTTACAAATAGAGGAATGTTTAGCGTTTAAAATATGCGTGATTTATTAATGTTTGAAAATACTAATACAAAATAATAGAACTAAGCTTTTACTACACTGCTTTTACTTTTACTTGTTTCTATTCACTCACTTTGTTTTAAATGATTTTTATACACCTACAAACCATTGATGTTAATGTTACACAAATTTGCAACATGCATTTCATATTTTCTTTTTCAATTTGTTTCAAATGTAGATTTTCCAAAGCTAACACTATAAACCGTTTTGAAACTCATCTCTTTATTTTTTCTTTAAACAAATGTGGCCTATATTCACTACTTCATTGTGGTCATGAAAAGATTTTAAGGACAACACAAGTTCTACTCTGCACTTTACTTTTTCTGTTCAACATCAAATCAGACTTCATCGATCTGCATTAAGTTCAGGTTTTCATCCAAGAGACTCTTTAGTAACTCGCTCATTTAGCCAACTCAAAATATGTGACAGAAAATTTAAAGTAAACTTTCATAGCGCATTCAATTTGGAAAGCAGAGTATTAAGGAAATGCTAAGAATCATAAGGAAAAATCTTGGCCCTTATTACGAATTAAGAACTTACTTACTTACTTAGGTTGGCATTACAGATCGGGGTGAACCTGAGCCTCAACCAACATCTTACACCAACAATTTCGATTTCCGGCGAGTTCTCTCCAGTTTTGCACTCTAAGTCGGTTGAGGTTACAAATTAAGAAAAGAGAGACAAAAAAACTAAACCCAAAACAACGATAGCCACGACAGCTTTTAGTTCAGGTTTTAACCGAAGAGATTCTTTAGGAACTAGCTTATCTAGCTCCTTCAAAATATATATGTCAGAACATTTGAAGTAAACTTTCATAGCGCATTCAATTTGAGAAACAAAGTATTAAAGAAATGTTAAGAATAAAAAGGAAATATCTGGGCCCGTATTACTAATTAAGAAACGAGAGTCAAAAAACGAAACCCAAAACAACGATAGCCACGTAATAGAATGATTATGAATTACGAGAATGGTTTCATAAAAATGTCAAAACGATAGCAAAACGACCACCATAAGCAGTTGCAGCGAGTATCGTGAAACGTAATTGCAAAGTTACGATAACGATGGGCTCTTTACGAATATCGTTATTTGCCCTTACTACGAGTTACAAAACCAGAGGCAAAACAAAACGAAACTCAAACAACGATACCCCCAACAACGTAAACGGATTATGAGTTAATAGAATGGATCCAATGTGCGATAATAAAACGACCGCCAAAAGCAGTCGTAAATAACAGCAAGTACCTATCGTCAAACGTAATCGCAATGGAACGATAACGAGGGGGTTTTTGTGAGAGTTATTTGTAATACGGGTCTTGATCTAAACGTGAATTTTTTTTTGGTTCGTTTTAAAGTAAGCAAAAAATAAACATGAAGATCATGCTCGAAGTACGCATAGCTTCACAGAGTTTTTTAAATTCTGATTGCAGTGAGTTAATTTTGTAGGAGATAAGCTGACAACGGCTCAATAGGTCATAGAATCGGCTAAGGTGATAATTGACCGTCGCATTGTTGGCAGCCGCTTCTGACTATCAAAAATCCATTGCTTTTGCCATTTTTCATGGTGCAAGATTTTTGATTTCGACCGTCAACGATGGTTTATCACCTTAGGTGTTTCCACCCCAAGAGTGGAATATTTAACCACGGCTGAGTCACAAAAATGAGTCGCAAAATTTTTACATTCATACAATACAGTAGGTAAATAAAGCGTTTTGACAAAGAGAAGCTTAGTTTTTGTAGGAATGAAACTTTGAGTGACTTCCATTAGCTTTCCAATTGCTTTAATTACATGTTCGTTACATGTGAGGGAACCATTGAAAACCATTCCAAAATGTCTAGCACTGCTAGAAACTTGACTGTTTCTCTTTGAAGATTCAATGGACTTCTACCTGTTGAATCTAAGATTTTGTGATAGATGGAAAGAGCTGTTCATTTGACAGGGCATAGGCAAAGATGGTTTACCTTAGAGCTTAGACCAACTTGAAATTATTGAGACAATAATGCAACGGCATCATTTTTTCCCCGAAAGGTCCACTTATCAGATGCTACACATCGTAAGATGAATTAGACAGCATTCAACAACTTTTGGAAGCTCATTTACGTAAAGTGAGTAGAGAATAGGGCCAAGAATGGATCCCTGTGGCACTCCAGCTGAAACATTTAGGAAGATTGATAATTGACCATTGTTGACTTTCTGTGAGGTACGAAGGACCAGCTTGCGGGTTTTCCAAGAAAACCCAAAGAAATTATGCAATTTTCACATGGTTGACAGTGTCAAAAGACTTTGAAAATTCTAAAAGCATTAGAAGTTTCATTTGATCTCTGCTTATTGCAGTTCTTAATTCGTCATTAACAAAAACCAATGCGGTGCCGGAGTACCTGTGACTGTCATGTTCGCCTGTTACGTGGGAGTTTGACGTAACAGAAACATTCAACAGTTTTTTTTTATCCACCAAGAGTAATTTCACTGCCATGAAAAGAGTTTTTTCACCTATATGTTCGGAATAGGCAAACACTACTAGGTCACCTCCATTACCTCATAAGTCATATTTTACAGACAACGGGCCTTATTGCGACTGTCGTTTGGCTGTCGATACACGACGCGACGGTTGTCGATAGTCGAACATCGAAAATGAATTTTGGTATTGCGTATTCTTATTGTTCGATACTTTCAATTTTGAATTCAGTCGTTATCGTCTGCATTTTTGCGTTCGACTATCACTGAAACTAACTCAAATGCCAAATTATAGGATTTATTCACAATGACTACTTTCATTATTCACAGTAACAGAAATCCTTGTCGATAGAGATACGCAATCTCATCGAACACTCGCAATAAGGGCAAACGTTTCTTGTCTGGCTATCTCCTCGCTTTGACGCTGCTTTGAGAATCAAGCACCTTAAGCAGTCTTAAATGAATCATTAGTGGTTTTTGCTTTTTATCTCCGACTAAACTCAAACTATGTGGCACCCGTCGCGTGATGGTTAGCATGTCCTCTTGCTAACCCAGAGGTTCGAGGTTTGAATCCCAGCAGAGGCAAAAATGTTTTTTTCACGGGTATAGCCTTTCGCGAGGGATTGGCAAGTCCTCCGTTAGTAAATTCATTGCGATGAAAAGCACTTTCTCAAAAAGCCGTTCGGAACCGGCAGAAAATTGAAGGGAGAAATGCGCGTGGCCCAGGGGCTCCTCGCCCTATTTATTTATTTTTTGAACTCAAACTGAACACTGCGAACGTATTCTGAAATGAAAGTGACAGTTAAGATGCGTTACCGTCTCCTGTTCAGTTGCCCCATCATTGTAATTTGAGCACATCGTAAAATGTGCGGTGGAATTGTTCCGAAAGAAAAATAAATAGAATTCTAGCTTTCAGATGTCGTTGAAAAAAGAAATAACCTATTGTGAGCAGCCAACTGTGCAAAACACAAGGTTTTTGAATTGAGTGAATAATTCTTAGAAAATGTCATACAGATAAAAAACGACCCGCAAAAGCAGTCGTAAATTACAGCGAGTATAGTGAAAAGTAATCTCAAAATTACGATAACGAGTGACTTTTTTCCGAGTATCCTCATTTGTAATAGAACCCCAAACTCCTTACAGCAATAATGTTACGTCTCCTAGTTCGAAGATACCAACCTCAATATCATCAACAAAATAGAAAACTACTGTTTTGGCAAAGGGATGATTGTCATTGCCTTAAGGAATATATCGTCGCTTCAGAAGCAGAGAATCTATCATCAATTTAAATTTTAACTCCTCACATAAGCTCTAGAGTCCAGATTATTCAATTTTCAGAATCAAAATATTTTCAGAAAAATCTAGATTTTAAGATAAGCCACTTTGCTTCTGAGGTGACGTTGTTTGTGCAAAGTCATCTCCTGCTAATGACCTACATTTAAAAATGTCTGGAATGGACTTCGTGCATACGACTCATTACGAATATTAAATTCAAATTTCATTTCTCGTCATCGTCCTTTTAAAATCATGAAACAATTTTCAAAACACCATTAGACAACTTCTTTACTTCATTCAGTCATCTTCTTTCTTATTAACCTCCTTTTCAAATCGAAAATTAAATTTTAGTTTGCAACTTTTATTTCGAAGTCAATGCCTGCATTGTTTTGTTTTACCATATTTCTTGCCAAATATTTATTTATTTATTCATTTTTGGATTGTGTTTTATAGGGCTTCATCATAATCCTGGAGAGCAAAGTTTGTCAATTAAAAGTTTTCTCAATTGACATGGTTTCCATTTTTATAGTTTTGTTGTGTTTCATACTTTATTCTCTCTCTCTCTTCTTTGATTGTTGAATGCCTGAGCCAATAAATAGAGTTATTGGTTTGTCTTGATTTTTTTTCTTCTTTCTTTTCGAATGTATTTGTTTCCTTGAAGTGATTTTTATGTTTTTATCTTTTATTTATGGTTTGAGAATGAGAAGAGAGAGAAAGTGCCTGCCATTATGATGGTCGGTCGTAGGTCGTAGGTGACCTTTACTAATTGAGTAGTTTTTTTAAGCTAAACTTAAAGTGAATGCGTTTCTTTCAAATTTAAGAAAAATGGTAGAGCATCATAAATGCATCGTGGTAGTTGGATGCCAGTTCGTAGTTTTCCATCTCCATCATTTCAAAAAACATAAAACAGGGAATCAATCAAATCAAATGCCTAACAATTTTTTTTACAAACGAAAACAATCCCAATCGAACCTTGCAGACAAATCCCGAGGACTCTAGTTCTGACGACGATGATACACCATTCGATCCGAATTACGAAAAAAGCGACAAGGAATAAAACGAAGCAAAACCAAAAGAGATCCCCGAAAAGAAAGCAAATGAATAAAAATAAATTTCAATAGCAATCCTCTAAAGTTTACAACAAAAAAAAAAAACAAAAAGAATCTAGCAGTTTCAAAGTAGAAAAATAAAAACTTGCTACAGCTGAAGACACTTTAAGACCCCGATAAAAATAATTTTCAAACCCGTATGTACTTAAATGTAACAACAAAACAAAACAAATTTGTGTGTTGTGACAGTGTATGTGGTGTGGCAATTGTTATCAGTTAGTTTCTTTATTGTTTAATTCGATTATTTCATCAATTTGTTTTATTGTTATCTCATCGTATGAGCAATCGTTAAGAACACCAACCACCACTGCAAAATTTGTCTTGTATTTTATCACGGTTATTTCGATACCAGCGGAACAAATGTAAATAACCATAGAACTATAAAACAACAGCAACAACAAATGCCAATTTAAAAAAAAGAGCTTAAATGTTTTCTAAATATTTTTTTTATATATAAATTTACATTCTGTCTTACATAGTAAAAACTCTGTTGTATTTCTTTTCTCGTCTTTCAATTTTATTTTATTTTTAATCAAAAATAATAAAATGATGTATTTTTTGGATATTTCAAATGTTTGATTGTTTAGTAATTCGTAAAAATGTTTGACTTTATTATTTTGTTTACAGGTTGTGAGTTCGACGAATGGCGAATTGAATGCAGACGATCCCACGGCCGGACACTCAAATACTCCTATCACACAGCAGCCAGAGGTTGAACTTGTGGACGAAACAAAGTGAGTATTTTATATTTTAAAATTTAATGGTAAAGCAAGGGAGATGTGTTTTTTAAGATAGCTTCAAGTTCGCAGTTCCAGTGTATGTTTGTTGCCAGCCCTAACACAGATTCCATCGTAGAAAACTTCCACACGGAATGTTACGAACTACGAAAATTCGTGATCACAAAATCCGAATGGAATCGAAGAAAGCATTTCCAGTTGCTACACTAAATACCGCCATGTTTTCGAAATCAGCTGTTTAACGCCTAATGACAAGATCATTCACATTTTTCTGCAAACACAACTTCTTTCGTATATTAAGACGACGAATACATTACTCGGGTTTGGTGATACCTGTTCGACGTCTATGCGGATGCGTATTATCACATAAAGTAAACGTAGTGCGAAAACGATCCATGGTTAACCGAATTGATTGCTCTGATGGACGATTATGTCGACCATAGTATGGACGGAGCTTGCGGTAAACTTCGCGAACTGAACCATTATTTTCGAAATAAATTTTGCACGATTTGCAAGCGTTGTTCTTTTGTGAACCCATTTCATGATGAAATGGCAAATCAAACTGAACAAAAATGATATTACAGTTGGCCGATTTGACCACAAAATGTCAGTTTTGTCTCTAAAATCAACCTCTAAAATCCAATTAGAAAAACATCGTGATTCCTCAGAAGAATTGTATGTTTGGTCCAATTCCTTGATGTTCTATGTCCTTGTTTGATGAGAGTATATACTTCGTTTTGCCCTCATTTAACCATCAAACCCATTTTTGCCGTTTCTATTTCAATACTCGCAAAAGCACCTATGACTTTTGACATCATGCTGCTTTCTTTCCATTACGTCAATATCGTCGGCGTAGGCGAGTAACTATACAGACTTTTGAAAGATTGTTCCTCTGGTGTTGACGTTTGAGTTTTGTACAATCTTTTCAAGTAAGATGTTAAGGAAATCGCACGATTGCTTGTCGCCTTACTTAAATCCTTTTTCGACATCAATGTTCGTTATTAGGAGCTGTGTGGATTCTCCAAAATCATCTTACTTAGTCGTTCAAATTTTTCAGTAATACCGAAGGTACCCGTGGCTCTGTACAGTCATGGTATTTGTTGCTTGGATATTATGTTCCCGGGTTTCGTCTAATATCTGCCATAATGTGAAAATTTGGTTGATTGTAAACTTTTCTGGTCTAAAACCGCTTTGATAAGCACTGAACTCTGTGATTGTATCACCATGTTTTCCTGATGTTCTTTAAAGCCTCGAGCCGGAGATTTCCCACCCTGGTAAGATCTTTTTAGGTAACCAAAGTTGATCTCTCGTAAAATCGGGCATCTATAAGGTCCCTATTATGAGTAGCGAATCGAACATTCGATTGGAAGCGAATGTTTTTGCGAGCTTCTTTTATAGCGGTATTATAGGTTGTAGAAACAAAAACTTTGTAGAAAACTTCTTTTTTCGTCGTTTAAGGTATGTCAGATAAGAGAATGGACGAAGTTTAATGATAATAATCCAATAAATGAGTTTCTCTAAAACATTCGCTTGCAGTCGAACGATCGATTCGCTACTCATAATAAGGACCTAACACTGTAAAAGTGTCTTTTGTGTCGATCGCAACATGGTCAATTTCATTGATGGTTGATTGATCTTCAGATCGAGATGCACTTTTTTGAATTGTGAGATGAGGGTAGAGTGTGCTACTTACTAACAACTGGAGCCTTGCAGCATAATCGATTAGTCTTGAGTCTGTTTTAGAAATTTCTGTAATGTAGGCTACGTTTACCGATTGTTTCCTTGTTTCTTGCTTCAAGTCATATCTAGTGCATTGGTCATAGATACACTCTTTGACATTGTAGTCTTTACCCTCGGATATGGGGTGGGCGCATATCAGGTTAATGTGGACGAACTCAGCACTGATGTGAATTTTCATAATATTCTTATTAACCGTATTATGATTGATAACTTTATACTTGATTCTTCCTCCAACGAAGAATCCACTCCCAAATAAGCATCTGTTTTGTGTAGCAGTGGTTACAGTAGATGTAGCAGTTTTTCATCTTTATGTTCTGCCCATTCTATGGCACTTCTGTCATCCAACAGTTATATCTTCTAGCACTCTAAGCGGTCTGATAGTTAACGCCACGCACAACCTCGAATCTGGAGGGCCATGCTTTTGAAATACTTTTGGACATAATGGGTCGGATAATCCGATGTCAGTACCCTGCTGCAGGGGTGTGAGAGCTACTTGGACCTACCGTTGGACAAGACCTGTACCCATGGGTCGATATCATGAACTACGATACGCGAGACAATAAAACGAAACCTAAAACAACGATAGAAACCGCATAGACCGTTTTAAAAATAAAGAGAATCGATCCGTTAAAATATCAAAAAACGATAGCATACCGACAGCCAAAAGCAGTCGTAAATTGCATCGTTTTTGTATCATTATTTGTAATATGGGCCTAGTGGGCACCGCTTGGAGATATAGTAAGCAGTTTTAGCATGTTCTCTGAGTTGCAATGTCTGGTCGCGCGCCGCCAAGTGAACACCAATCAGAGCATTCCCGAAAAGTGCAATAGAAACCACCAATTATTACCCGGTATCTACCTTTTAGCATGCAACTTTTCAATATACAGGTCACTGATTGAAAATTCGCTTGTACTTTTGTACTTCCACAAACTCAATTTTACCGAATTCTGTATTTGCGTCTTTTATTTTTTGTACCAAATTCGATACAATAGAGTTTATAGGAAGTAAACAAATAAAATTACAATGGATTCAGTACATTTTGTAGATTTGTGTTTAAAAAAAAAAAGACATGAAAAGAATTAAATTGAACTGATTGCAAACGGAGTTCATAATTTGCTTAGAGATTAACCCATAAAGCCATCATCTGAAATGAATTCGTTTTCATATCCTCAATCATTTAGTTATAGATGTGAACTGATTTAACTTTTCATTACAGTTCTGACGTCTGAATTGTGAACCATCCAGTGGTCTCATTTTAAATCATAGTTTTTTTTTTTTTTTTAAACTGAGAGCTGTTCCATATCTAGACTGAAAGTCAGGCCACCGCGAAACGAAATGTCACTATACGTTTGAACAGTAAGGTGTAAATATATTGAAAACTTATTTCCAAAATGAGTGCTGTCTAGTCCAAAAAGTGCGTTTTTGGTAATGAAATGAAGCAGCCAACAACGGCTGTCTTGTTCGAGTTTGTGCAAAGAGTTCGCGAAACTGGAGGTGACAATTGGAAACCTTGGAAAACTTAGCCTTTGTAAAAAACTTAGTGTAATTATTGTTGGTTCTTTTCTTTATACAAAACTAGTTTTTAATACAATTGACACCATTTCAGCACGATTTCAAAAGTATTTTTAAGTACAATTGAAAAATTTAATTTTCCATCCCTCTACAGGTTAGACTTAAAAAATAACATCTCCCTCGCATTTCATTTAAGCTCAATCCAATTCCAAATTCAAACAAACAATTTTAAAAAGATGGTTTTTGTGTCTTTCCAGATGTTGTTGCTTCTTTAAAAGAAAGAAGAAGAAATCATCACGCCAAAAATGACTAGATGGTGTCCAATGTAGTCCAGAGCGTGAGGCAGTCACACTGCTTCGTGCAACGTCACATTCAAATTCAAGGGATAGTGTATTAAATAATCCTAGTCAGGATTATATACAGCAAGCGACGTCACAACACACGTTGCGTTATCCTCCATCCGCGTCGATATTGACGCCAACACCAACTACAAATACGCCGACACTTCCGTTGTAATTTAAAACAAAACAAAAAAAATATTATAATTAATTAATTATTATTATTATTATTACAATTTATTATTATTATTATTATGTATTGATTTATTTACTATAATTATTATTAATTATTATGAAAATAAATTAGTTAAATAAATAAAAGCAACAACCCCTAAAAAAACACAACCAACAAGGAACAACAACCATCAAAAAAGATCGCGCGCATGAATAAAATAAAATGTCAAAATCAAAATAAAAATATCGAGCAAAAACATTTACATCTTGCATTGAAAAAAAAAAACAAAAACAAAAACAAAACTATAAATATTGCTGCAATAAAGTAAATTTAATAAAAAATTAAGAAAAAAAAGTAATTTATTTTAATTGAAAAAGGAAAAGTGAAATTGATATAATAGCTACCTACTTCGAGTATTTATTATTATTAAACAAATCTTTTATTGAAGCCTCTTCCTCACGACGTATACACTATATACACATACACACATTTAAACTTCCTCGTGCAATCCCTGCTCCTCCTTTTTTACCGTGTCTTTTTTTTTATAGATATATATATATAATTGTATTGTATTTTTCTTATTCATAGTTCCCTATTTCGACTATCCACCATCACCATCTCTTCTTCATTGAAAACATTGAAAATAAAACAAACTTTCATAAATATATTGTGAATTATATTAAAAACAAAAACATATATATATATGAGTAAATTATATAGAAATCTGATTAAATAAAAACAAAAACAAACAATTAAAAATGATGATATGCTAATGTTTTACTTAAAATACATTTTTTGCATTAATTGTAAGAATATAAATATAAAGTAATTAAAAGAATAAAGAAAAATTGTATAGAGAAACAAAAAATTATTGTGAATAATTTAATCAAACTTGTAAAATTTGGTAAATATTATCTACAACATCCACACAACACATCGCAGGTTTTTAAATAAAATTAAAATTAGCGTTCATGCAAACATACGACAACAACTGTACCACACCTACGACAAAAATTATGAAAAAAACAAGAACAAACTATCATTTTTTCCATTTTTGAATAAAAAATATTTAAATAAAAAAAAACAATTGTGAGTTGATTTATACTTCAAAAATAAATATAAAGAAAACACATACAAAAAAAGTCATACTAAACAAAAAAAAATACTTTAAATAACAAAAAAAAATTAAATGGTGTAAACTCTTTTTCTCTCTTACATAACATACATATACCTACATATGTGTATATATGTATGTATCTACATATATATATACACTCAAAAGCGACAGGCAGTTTTATTATTATTATACAAAAACAAAATAAATATAACGACGAAGAGAAAGTAAAAAAAAAGCAAACAGTCAACTGGAAGAAGACTTTTTTCAGTGTAACACTATTATAATACTTGTAATATAATTATTTTTATTGCGTTATTTTTAAAACCGACTAAAATAAATGAAATGAAAGAAAATTAAATTAAAAGTTAATTCAATTGGTTATAAAACAAGAAATGGCGAACAGAATATAACTTAATACATAAGAATAGCAGAAGAAGAACATAATAAAGGAAAAATAAAAAAAATAAACTTTAAAAAAGAATTATGAAAATTATGATGTGGAAGACGAGAATAACAAGGTAAAATTATAAAAAATTAATATGAAGAACTTTGAAACTGTGTAAAATGATCCTTTTTGAAGAAATGTATTCAAAAAGCAAAACAAAAATGAAAACAAGAAAAAAAAAACAATAAAAAGCGAAAAAAATATTTTAATTAATTGTGTTTTGTTTTCGGAGTCTTTACTTTTTTTGCTCTTTTGTTATTTACTGATCTTTGGGAACTTGGTCCTCAATCAACAGGTGCACTTTTTACTAACGGGTAAGGATATCGACTATGAATTAACAGAAATGCTGTTGCTGATTATATGATTGCGAGAAGCGAGAAGCGACAAAAACGCACCTAACAAATCACATACATTTTTTTTTTAACTTGTAAGATGCGTCTATACTATGCCGGGCGGTACACAGTGGTCAAAAAGCGCTTATAACTTGATTTAAATATGTGTTAAATACCTGTGAGCTCCATTTCTCGAGTTTTAAGCCCTAACCGTTGATTGTAGGACGATGGCTAATCATTGAAATAGTACTAAAACTGTTGCTTCAATTTTACTTGTTCAAGCCGATCAGTTGCGCGAATATTTAGATGTACTTCTATTACATCTTCAAATCATTAGAAAATTATTTTTGATTCAATTTTTAAATGCCAATAAGACTGAATCGGAATCGGTTGTTAATTCTTCCAAATGCTTTCGACAAATATGTCCGGTTTTTGTTCAAGTTTCCCAGTATGGCTATTCCAGAAAGCGCGGTGGATCGTATTTAAAGCGATAACTCAATTGCGAAGCGCTTCGCTTTAGGTTATTCTGAAAAGCGAACATGGTTGGAAATTAAACTTCCAATATTTCCATTTGGAAGTCTTATCCATCCACGCAAATGTCATCCATTTCCAAGTTTTTCCAATTAGAATTCCAAGTTTTCCCTAGGTATCAACTGTTTCAGCGAATTCAAAGAAAGCTAATCAGAAGTAGTTCTTCTCAACTCGATGTAAATTTGAATCATTTTTGTTTATTTATTACTTCAAAAATATTTTCTATGTATACGTCTGTAAAATTATTTCGACTTTCAAAAAAAGAGTTTTGCTTTTGCTATATTTTAGATGGAACAAAGTGGCATTTCAAACCTCTGGTCGCTGCTACGCTTCGTTTCTTAGCGGAGGGTTCAAGCATAAAAAATTGTTGTGTTGTAATGTGTTTTTGACTCCTTTAACAAAATAAAAAAGAAAATTAATCTCAATTCAATTTATGATAGTTAATTTTTTCTTTATTTTAACATTTTTCTATCAATCCACTTGCAATTCGACACTACAACACCTATCGCTTTTGAAAACGAAATGAATTATATCAAAAAGATAGTTTCTACGAAAAAAAAGGTGACGTTTGGAAAGCGCTTTCGCTTTCCATGAAAAACAAAAATTAAAAGCGATTCGCTTTTGAAAACACGAAAATTCATTTCCGCCACCAAAAGCGATCAGCCGCGCTTTCTGGAATAGCCCCACAGTTATTCCTACGTCCTTACAGGCCGCCTCCACCTGCAAGAATTTTCGTTATGTCGGCTCGACTTAACATCAAATGTTACGTGGAGGCGGGTCATTTGACGTCATGTCGCAATCTCTGATATCTCTGTCTTCGATTTTATCTTGACAGAGTCAGCTTGACATCAAATTTGACAGATGCAAGTTTTTTGTGCGTGTTAGTGGAAAATGTCATTTTTTCTCATAATTTTTCGTCTTTTATCAGTGTCGGTTCGTATCGGTAGCTCATATTACAACCTAAAAAAAGTTTTTCTCAACATTTTTTTTTTTTCGAGTTTGCAATACAGTAATACAATTATGACTGATTGGAAAATTTCAAAATAAAAAATTTCAATGTAAAAATTCCTATCTTTGCTTTCATTCCGTTGTCAAAATTCTGCATCCACCATCGATGAGGTTCGAGTACAAAATGAAATGTCATAACATTATTTGCCCAGTCACGCTAACGTTGATTTGTGTCTTTGATGTCAAGTCGAGTCGACATAACGAAAATTCTTGCAGGTGGAGGCGGCCTGTTAAGAATTGCAAAAGAAAGAAACTTGGGCATTCGAATACTTTTATTGTAGAATCGAGTTTAATAACGTAGTTGTTTTAGTGGGATGTCGTCGAAGGGACAAAAAAATATGTTTTTACTTTTCGAATCGCCAAAATGGATGGGTATAGTTCAAAATTAAATTTATTGCACGTATCAGATTACCTTTTGTCTTATAGCTTTTACGTCTCTCTAATATCTTAAATTTTCGTGAACGAATTGGATAAATGAATAGACTAGACTTGCGTTCCAGCGTTGAAACTTTGGTCCGATTAAAGCAAATTTGCTGCACTTTTGAAGAAAAAATAAAATCTACTCTGACGCTCTGATTTCTTTGAGGTTTATTCTACTTTTTCCACAGAAAATTTTGGATACCTAAATTCCAGACAACTGTGAATTGGAATGTTTGGAACTGAAATTATAAATAAGCAAATGAAAAAAAGAAATAGTGGCCGAGCTCATTTCAACGATTTATAATTTTATGCCGAATTGTGCTTTTCATGGCAGTGTTATTCCCTTGGCTTGCCAGTTCCTCGTGAAATTCGACAAGTGCTTTAATGATTTCCAAATTGTTGACAGGGCACGGCCCTTTAAATTCCCCACAAAAATTGCATCTTCGAGGCTGCTAATTCACACCGTCTTGGTTGATTACACTATTTGGCTATTTTAGAGTGCAAAAGATTAATTGTTGTATTGGCTGTGTAGCATTTCACGTCATGCTGCATGATCCAAAGGTCGCCCAAGTCTATTTGGGCTTTTAATGTCTTTAATGTGTTTGTGGATTGGGTCTCACATTCAGCGGCTACATATTAGGGCCTGGGGAACTTTGGGAGTTCTCCACTAGCATTACTTCTTGCTTTCAGCTAAGCGCTAGCTGTTTTATTTCGGCCAAAACTTCCTTTAAAAAAAAAACACTGTTAGGGAACATAGCGTTTACTTTGGAAACAAAAAGAGACCATCAGATGGCCTACACTTTAGTTGAAAAGTGGTTTTTTGTTGTTTTAAATTTACTCCGAAAATTTTGCATTTGCACCATTTTTTTAAAATTTGCTCCAAAATTTAATGATTGAGTTTCGAACTCTGGCGTTTTCTCTCTCTCTCTTTCTCTACCTAGTAAATCCGCCCTATCGAGGTAATTGTCGGACCGGAGTTTTCTCCGCAACGCATTTTTTCGAAGATTCAATTTTGCTTCGAAGTAGTTGTCGTCGTAAGAAATTTTTCACAAAAGCGGCAATGCATTGCATTCCTAAAACTAAAATCTCCGCAACAAAAACTTATCGGAGAACGTCAGTTTGTCCGATCGGAGAACTACCACGATGCGAATGGCTCCGACGGTTACCTCGATAAGGCCGAATGACTGACTCTGGCGTTTTCTCTCTCTCTCTCTCTCTCTCTCTACCTAGTAAATCGACCCTATCGAGGAAACCGTCCGAGCGAAGTTTTCTCCGCAGCGCATCTTTTTTCGGAGTTTCAATTTTGCTTCGAAGTAGTTGTCATCGTAAGAAATTTTTCACAAATGCGGCAACGCATTGCATTCCCAAAACTTAAACTTTCACCAGCAAAAACTTATCGGAGGACGTGGGATCGGCCGATCGGAGAACTTACAACGACGCAAAATGTCTCCGAATCGAAAGAAATCGGAGACAATTCCGCTCCGACCGACCAGTTTTCCGAAAGTGGGAAATGTTTCCAGAGAAATTTTGTTCACGACATGGCCCATTGAACAGTCAAATTCGTTACCAGTACTTGCAGTAGCAAAAAAAAATTATCCGAGTTGGTTCAAACAAAACTCATGGCTTAAAAATCACGGAATTCGACATTTAGACAAGTCGAGTATTAAACACTTTGTGGCTATTTCACGGCAAGCTTTCGTATTTCGGCGAACGCCAGAGCCAATTTTAACGGCATTTGGTCCGTTCGTTGAACTTTCCCCATGTTTGACCCAGGTTTTCTTGACAACCCTTTGAGTTATCAAAAAAAAACTGAGTTTTCCAGTCCTCAAAACACGCTAAACGACAAACCACCTCATATCGCTGTTATTTAAAAAAAAATACATGCCATTTGACAGCCCTCAAATCGCCACAGCAAAAACCTAGAGCGAGTTGAGGGAAAACCTATGTCAACCCTAGGGCTCAAAAAACACTCAATTCGACATTCGACTTCAGGTTTCTCAAAAAACACTTTGTGGCGACCCCAGGGCGACCCTAGAGCTTCAACGAACAAACATATTAAAACAAAAATGGTTCCTGCAACTTCCCTTATTGGCGATTAAAGGACTGAAGAAAAATTTTCAAATTGTAAAAAGATTAAAAATATGCCACCCAAATTTATTTCATCGT
Source organism: Melanostoma mellinum (assembly GCA_914767635.1). Taxonomy (NCBI): domain Eukaryota; kingdom Metazoa; phylum Arthropoda; class Insecta; order Diptera; family Syrphidae; genus Melanostoma; species Melanostoma mellinum. The sequence goes on from OU612060.1 coordinate 184,826,788, forward strand.
ATCACAAGGCCCGTCGTTACAATCTCGGACTACGAATGACACAAAGAAGGGACTAAAAACATCGTCATAGTGAATGTTTTGCAACAGATATTTAGAACTTGTGAAAAATTTAATCCATTGTAACAATTTCGTGGCAAAACATTCACTTCCTTTTGGGCATTCGTAGTTCGAAATTATAACGACGTGCTTTGGAATAGTTGCCTAAATGCAGATGTGTTGCAGATTTTCAAAAAAACCTTTCTAAAAACTATCCCCTCAGTAACTCAAAACATTATTTTTTCTTATTTCGATCAAAAAAAAAATTAAAATTTTCAGTCAAAATTCTAAAATTTCAAAAAATAAACACACACACTCTTTGGCAACTAATTTTGGCAATGAATTCCGTAACCATACCAAACCCCTGTTCTACAAAAAAGTTGGTTCAAGTTTCCGAAGAAGTTCAAAAACCAGTTCATAGTAATTTTTTTCTTTCTTTTTCTCTCAAACACACCACATAAAATGCATTTAATTTTTTTCAGTTCCAGTTGTATTGGGCAATGAATGTTTCATAATCACCCAGCAAGATGTTCGCAAAATCGAAGATGCTCGCTTTTTATCGTACCATAAGCTTGGTGCAAATGGTTATTTTTTTTATTTATTATTCTTTTTTTTTTAATAAGCAGACAAATAATTACCTGGAAACTTTTAGGAGAACTTATTCCTGTTGAAACGATATCAGGCCAAGATGTAGCTTTGAGGGATGCCATCATGACTGCTGCGGCACTTCAAAACCAAAACCTGGGACAAAATATGTCTCAAAACTTTCTTGAAATACTCAAACAGTGTTGCGGGTGAGTCGATACATAGTTTATTTCCCTCCCGTTTGACTCATTTTATGTTTTTAGGCAAAGTAGCCAACAACCACAACCACAACTGCAACCTATTGTTGCATCTATAGCACAACAAATGGAGTGGGCGAATACGTGCAATACTACAACTCCTGCGGTAAAAACTTCTTAAGCTGATTGTTATTTAACTTAACTTAACTTTTGAAATCAGTTCCCTTTCACATATTCAAAGTCCACCTCAATGAGTGAACTACCAACAATCAAAGAACCACAGTGTTGCTCCCGTAGTCACAACTGTTGCTGCTGTAACTGTGCCCCGAAATACATTACTCATCAAGGTTCTAATACTTCTGAAGAAGATCCCACCACACAACCTATTGAAGGATTACTCAGTGCAAGAAAAATGCTTAAAATTCGGAAATCCATTGAAGACATTTTAGGCATTTAATGTTGGTCATAAACATAAAATCTTATTTATTCAACTCTTCTATTGATAAATATAAATCCTTCAATACAATTTTAAAATCTTCAATAAGTGCACTTTTGTTACATTTTACTTTTGTACCATCTTCTGTTAGAGCGCAACCGTTGACAGCACCGACTTTAAATTCTTTTTCGGCAAACACATCCGGTTTCCAAATAACAGCAATATCTCTTGCCCTACAAGGATCGTAAAAGAATATGCAGAACTCCGAAAATGCTTCCTAAAGAAGAAAATCATGTTTCTTGAATGAGTTTGAAAACAGATTCTTCAGTAAACTTACCCTTAGATCGTTTATTGCAAATTGGAGGAAATCCCGTCCAATTGGAAACTGTCTGAAATTTGGCATGCTCCATTCTGAGAATGCCGATGGAAATTCATTTGCCATGCAGTTTGGCACCAGTTCGGGTTTTAGGCGAATCAACAGATCGTATCCTTCTCTCGATGCTGTAAACAGTTTGTTTGGTTTGATTGTAGCTAAAGGAGTCAGGATTTGCGATTCAACGACCGTTAGAGCGTGTTTAGCCAAAAGTGTTACACGAGCTAGGACGGGTGGAATTGGAGCCTCCTTACTCCAAATTCCATATCGTTTCTCATCGAATGAGGTTACAATCATCAATGGCGGGTATGTTTCACGTTCGGTGTTGAATTTGTTCTCCAGTTCTGATAAGCTTTGGTCTTAAAATATAAAATGTTTGTTTATGATAATTTTTTTTATAAATAAATAAATAAATAAATAAATAAATAGTTTGGCGCTACAGAGTGGGGAGATCCGGGGCCTTAGAGGAATGAAGAACAAGAGGGAAAACCATTACTTCTCTTGCCCTCAACTTCCATTTGTTAACATTGTTGCTTTTGTAACACGAGAGCTATCTGTGATACACGTATTCAGCTAATTATAAAGTTTTGTCAATGCAATTACTAACACCACTTTATTTTCTGATTTCAAACTGGTTTTGAGGACAGATGCCGTTGTGTTATTGTGTAATTTGTCCTCTTGTTGTATCTCCTCTGTGGCCGGGACCTAGCGCTTTTCTCACAACTTTACCTTGTGAGGAACGCAGGGAATCTACAATTTTTCGTCGATTCCGAACGGCTAATCGAGAAAGTGCTTTTCATGACAATGAAATTACTTCCAGGGGACTTGCCAAATCCTCGCCAAAAGAAATATCTACCATTGGAAAACCAACTTTTGGTTACTGGAATTTGGAACTCAAGCTCTCATGTAACAGGTAAACATGTTACCACTGCACCAAATAAGTCTGGAGATCAATTGAAGACAATCACCCCTATCACAAGGCCCTTCGTAGCAATTTCGGACTACGAATGTCAAATAGAAATGACTAAACCCATCATCGTAATGAACTTTTCGCAACAGATATTTATAACTTGTTAATAACTTTGTCAATGGTAACAAATTTTGTGGCAAAACATTCACTACATGGTCGTCTGTGATGCTTCCATTTTGGTATTCGAAGTCCGAAATCGAACTCATTGCATCCAAGATTGCAACAAAGTAGGTGTGTTTCTTTGCTGAAAATTATCACCAAATGCACCGAAATTTGGCGAAAGCCAGTCTAATCCTATTCCAGCACATTGATTTTTTGTAGCTGTGCCCAAAAATGAGTGCCCACTCGAGAGTAAAAAATTTCCCCACCCTGCGAATTTCTGCCACCAAAATTTCTGTGGACAGATATCGTGCACAGTCAAAACAAATACAACAACTGTCAAGCGCTACCTGCGAATGTTTTGTTCAAGGCATTTAAAAAAAAATTGCAAAAAGTCAAGTTTCAAATCAACTGAAGACAAGGAGCAAAAAAAACAACAGTCCCAGCAAAACAACCCTAAGGTTAGGTTAGGTTTAAATGGCTCTCAGGAAAACAACTGACACACTGGCCATGAGGTCCATTGTGATACCATGAGAAGTATGTGAGGGAGTACCTCACTTAACAAAACCATTTAGAGCTTTTGATAAAGTGATAGAGACGAAAGGTATCTTTGTACGCCAGATAACTTAGATCATCAATGAAATATTTTCCTAGATGCAGTTTGCTTTTAAAGGAGACTGCAGGACATGAGCAGAGGAGGTGTGGGACTGTCTCTTCCTCCTCATCATCTAAGCAGCTTCTGCATAAGTCGTTAGAGGAAACGCCGAGTATCGTGTTGAGATCGGTAGAACGGTTCCATTCCTGGGGAGTTTTTCGGCTTTGCAGCTACCTAGAATATCTCTGTGCCCCGGCACCCGAATAAGGTGAATATTGAACTGTTCCTCCTGAATTCGTAGAAATAGCTTCAAGTGATTTGAGGGCTGCTAGACTGTCTTAAAAGATCCGGATATTCACTTTCTTTTAGCCACAATAGGGCCTCTTTGATCGCCAGAATTTTCGTTTGGAACACGCTACAGTGGTTTGGAAGGCGGAATGAGAGGCTTACATTGAGTGTGTCTGAGTACAGCCCGCAGTCGACCCCTTCTTCGGTATTTGAACCATCTGTATAGAAATGTATTGAATCATCTCTTAATAATTCTTAATTTTCCCAGATAGTTCTAAGATTTGAAACTTGTTTTCAAAAACCAATTAGGGGATGACGTAGTCGGAGTGACAAGGGATTGATCTGAACAGGGTCAGGATTGTAGCGTGATCGATGTTATTATCGGTTCATTGGGAGATAGTCCTAATACTAATGGCTGTACTGGCAGCCATTTATTTGGTGAAGATATCTAGTGGTGTGAGATTAAGGAGTATGTTTATGACTTCTACAGGGTGTTGAACAAGATGTTCGTTAGACCTTGCTTAGATTATCGCAGTAGGTCCTTTTATCAAGAGCGGTCCAACATATGTGAGTATTGGTCTGATGACGTGTAGAGCCAGTGGGTGATTTGGGGGGAGAAACTCCATTTATGTCCAATAACTTTTTTACAGGAAAAGAGGACTACGGTGGACTTCCTGACTCTTTCCTTTACATTGGATTTTCAGTTTAGCTTTTTGTCTAGGATGATACCTATATATTTAACTTTGCCTGAAGGTTTAAGTGGGTTTCCATTGATTTATTGAGGAATTTTGTATTTCCTGGTGAAAAGAACGAGTTCAGTTTTCTGAGAGTTAACCCTTAGATCACTTTTTCCCGCTCATTTTTAGTTTGCTTAGAGCGGTTTGAATCAGGTCCGTAAGGACGTGAGCATGTTTACCTGATACCGCAATGAAGACCTCATCTGCATATGCAATCACTTTGAATCCCTCAGCTTCTAAGCCAACTAGAAGTTCGTTGACAACTAGGTTTCATAGAAGGGGGATAGGACTCCGCGTTGCGGTGTTCCTTTACTGACAGATATTTTACAGAGAAGTCCCCTAGAGTTGAGGCACAACCCCTGTAACTTTTTTCTCCTTTTCCTGCATTACGAGAATGGTGACCTCAAAGGGACCACAACAACGCCATACAAAACAACGTTTGAACTGATATCATTGTATGTTGCTTTGTGAAATTGTGATATTGGAATGGAAGTGGACCACTCAAATTCGAATTCCTAAGAACTTGAAAATCAAATTTAATTCGCTTTCACTAGCATTGAAGAATATGCTTGATAAAGTCAAAAATGAGTAAAAAGAAGAGTCTAATAATGAATTAATTAATTAATTCTAAAAAATTACAAACATTTAAAACTCACCATCCAACTCCTCGTTGAAATTTAATATCGTCATTTCCGTTCGCCAATCAGTATTGGCCAGCAAATGTAAAAACCTAAAGAATCCTGTCTGTGGTTGGCAGGTATTCGCTTGTGGACCCACTTTCATATACTGACTAGCAATTAGGAGCTCTGTACACTCGTCTGGCCATAAGCCATTATCAATCAATTGTGAATAAAGCCATCTTTTGGCAATCATCACAGTAGGTCCAAAGCTCGAATGCAACTGATGCAACCCATGCAGGGCACTTGTTATCTTTGGAAGCAGGACATGTTGTTTTTCTAGAGCTATACTCTCAGGAGTATCCTTATAGTGTGTAAGTCCTCTCTCATTGACTTCCTTCTTCATCAGTGCGATTTCCTTAGCATGGGCTATTTCCACATGAAACACAAATCCGTCCTTTAAAATAAAAACTCCATCGTATCGGAACTGCGTTCGGTACTTGTGTTTTTCTTTTAGGGCTTGGGCTATCTTTACATAAAATGCTGTTTTTAAAGCTCGTAAGGCTGACAGCTCACTAGGCCATTTCCCACTTACTCCTAAAAACAAAAAACCACATAATTACGTCAAGATAATGCAAAACTAATCAAAACAATAAGAAGCTTACCCAATTGAATGATTCCGTGGCAGACAGTTCTACTAACAAGACTAATTTTATTGCTTTTAGCATCGGCTAGAATCGGTACTGGATCACAGTACCGAAAAACCGGCGATGTACCTTGGATATTTGTAATTTCTAATGGCAACCCATCGAGGGTTCGTAATTGCTGTCCCAATTCGTCAAAGCTTTTGATCGCTTCCAGTGCTGTAGTTTCAGCATTTGTCTCTTGGTTAACATCTTTATCGAGTTTATCAACGTGAAAGATGTGATTCAATTTGTAGACAACGTCCAACTCCCCAGCTATGTAACTCACTTCAGAGGCTTTCAAACTGAAGTGATGCGTGAGAAGATGTTTCACTATCTTCTCAACTATCAGACGCTTCTGGACTAATGACTCCCCCGATGCCGACCAAACACAAGATTCGGTAATGCTTCCGTCTTGAAAGCGTCGCAATTCGGACTTTTCACCCCAAAATTTACGAAAAGCTTCTGCACCTTCATCATTTGCTTGTGGTCCTTTGTCTAGAATTTCGTAAGCTTTTTCCGGATTTAAAATAATTCCAAGATGAAAGTTTCTCCAAATATCTTTGGCTGGTGCAGTGATTTTCCATGAAGAGGATGGGGTTTCGATGGGCGCCAAGTGGAAAATACGATCGGAGAGTCCTTTGCGCAGCAAACTGTTGAAAATTAAACAACGTGTTTAGTTATTTTGCAAAAGGTAAGAAAAAATATTTGTTCTTACTCGGAGACCATTTTGAGAATTTGTGGGAACCAAAATCCGGCATAGTTATGACGATCTGAACGAGTTCCGTGGGTTGTCAGTATGTTGCTGATTGTTGGCTTACCTGAAATTCTAAGAAGAAATATATGACTTAAGATGTGTATAAATATAAATTGTTTTGAAGGTGTTTTTTTCCCCATTACCGTAGACGCCTTTAACAAGGAAATGTTCTTTGTTGTGAGGCAGTCAATCTTTTTTAGAAGCTCAATGTTTTGCCTTTTTCTTGTGATTTGCCTACCTACTAGCGATTTGTAATTTTAAAGCAAAACGATAAAACTTTTATTGAGCTGACAACTAAACAAGTTCCGAGGAAGCTGTGCCAGAATACCAAAGCATCGACACCGAAGAACTTTCAACTACTTTTCACCTTAAGTGATTTTTTTCATTAAGGTGACAGTTGTAAGCATTTGCAATCCGTAAAAAATTCCACCTATAATCAAATTTCTCCGACACATCTTTCTTCCGATGATTCGGTGAGAAAAGCATTGTCAACTATGCTGACTCCGACTCGGACACCCGTCCAGTCATTGAAGGACCCTTCAACAACGTACAAAACAGTGCAATTAAGAAAGCCTTAAATGACCTAGAAGTAGAAGAAACAATCACATGTGGATGCAGACGAAACTTCAGATCCACAGCGAACTCTTAGGTGCAAACTTGAAGAAGTGTGTGTCACGAGAAACCCCACAGGGAGGTATCCTCTCACCCCTACTCTGGATCCTGGTCATAAATGAGATTCTCATAACTCTCAAATATGATAGCGTCAAAGTGGTTGCCTATGCCGGTGATTTAGCTATTCTGGCGACGGGGAAATTCCCTACCACCATAAGCAAACAGTTATTGAATAATGCTCTGCGCTTGGACAAACAGATGCGGTCTTGCAGTTAACCCCCTCAAAACAGATTTGGTATTCTTCACAAACAAAAGAACAGGGGCCCCCATACGAGAAAGATGCAAAAAAGCCATGATAACACTGTATTCGAGTAACAGGGTTTTTGGCAAAAATTATGGACCAAATCCTGGTGGAAGGTGCTGGAAAAAGCCACTCATTTCAAAAACCCTAACCAAAGTTGAAAGAACATCCTGTATTTGGGTTGATAGCCAAGCAACAATAAAAGCTATTTCTGCCACTCTTGTCAAATCTAAGCTTGTTTCTTGCTGTTGCGAAGAGCTAAGGGTTCTTAGCACACAGCATAACGATAAACTCTGCTAAGTTCCCGGTCATAGTGGCATACCGGGAAACAAAAAAGCGGTTGAATTAGCGAGAGACGGCTCAACACTTGACCCTTTTCTCATTGAAGAATCAATCAGGGTCCCAACCTGTGAAATCAAACAGTGACAAGGGAATCTGGGCATTCCCATCTTTCATTGGATTTTCCTATAATTTTTTTATATTTGTAACAATCCAATGAATGTAATCCAATGAAAGATGGGAATGCCCAGATTCCCTTGTCACTTCCAGGAAACTAAGACCAAAATACAATAGGAACAAATCAGAAAGGCTACTCTCCCTGAATAGGCTTATAAGTACTTCAACAGGACACAAGGGTACTAGGCTACCAAAAAAAGAAAATGGGTCTTTGAACCGATAACTTAAGTAGAGGATGCAATGACGAAGACGAACATGAGGATACCACTCTCTTCCTCTGTCACTGCCCAGCAATCTGCCACACCAGGAAAAAATTTCCAAGCAGTTACTTCTTCAACGAACTTGAAGAACTATCAGACACTCCAAGAAACAGCCTGTTGAACGTCATTAAGGCCACAAAACGGTTAAAAATTGACCAAACATAAACTCATAGGTTTTTAGGACTTTGCAATACTCCGGGGCATCATAAGGGATCTACATTGATCTTAGATCAACCGTCAGCTCATTTTAACTAACCTAACCTAAGCTGACTCCAAACATGAGGAAGGTTTTATTATAAATTGGAAGGTTCCTCAAAATAATTCCCAATATTTGATGGGTCGAAGGGTAAAGGAATGCCTGCAAATCATAACGCAGCAAACAAAGTGATTTTGTCCAGCTCAACAAAATGAAAGAGATGACTTTTGGTTGTCCAGAAAAAAAGTCACGCAATTGTTGGCCAAAATTTTCAACAATGGACAACAATTGCAACTACATATTTTAACCCAGGCAGATATTCATGAAAACCCTGATGTTGAAGTTGTTTTAGACGTCGGCAAGGGCACAGAGATAAGCTTACCAGTGGACAAGGGACAAGGGACCGCTTTAATTTGTTATAATTGTCAAAAATCTTCGAAACAACGACATTACGGCGAAAGCTTTGGAAGAATTTGCCTCGGCGTCACGAGCAAAGAGAAGAGGTCACAGCTTTCTCACTTAACCTCAGAGTGCCTCGGCAAACCTCCCGGTTTAAGATTTTTCTATGTCTGAGGTTAACCAAATGCAGATTTCGTTGCATTGCTGATAGTCGGGCCACAAAAGAACAATAATCAGAGTATTAAGTCGACAACTGACAAACGATCATTAATTTGAAAAGAGTGTACAGAAATAAAAGAACTAAAGAGCTTTGGACCACGATGGAAATATTTAAGGTTAGGGCGATGTCCACTTCCCCAGCAGCATCGAACGATGAAAATATTTAAGGGTTGGAAGATGCCCGCGCTTCTCCATTTAAAGAGGCTTGATCGAGGACTTTGTGTATCTAAACATATTAACCTCGAGTACTTACTTCAAAATGTGATCATACTGCGTGTAAACAGGACAATTTGTCATAAAAATCAACGGGAAACTGTTGACTTTAGTGTTGTTTAGGATGTCAACTGTTCGCTTGGCTTCGGCCTTTACTCTGCGATACACATCCACTGACAAATTCGCACAGATATTACAAAATCCAGTAAAATCAATAAAAACAACGTCATAATGTGTCGAAAACTGCTCCAGAGTAGGCTGATTTGGTGCCGTGAAGTCGTTGCAGAGTGTGATGCCTTTGCCATCTTCATCCCACGTACTCAAGGCTGCAAAATGGAATGCACGATAAAAAATTAGTTAATCATACATAAAATAAAACTCACCCAAATTATTCCACACTTGTCTGGCTACTTGATAGCTACTCATGGCAGTATGCAGCTTTCGCTGCCTGAATAGATAAACCACAAAAGCCGATATGATGTGACTCCCGAACCCTGCATACCCAACATCCAGGCTCCTTTGCCGTAGCCACACTTTCAGTAATATCAGTCCGTCTTGAAGGTTTTTATTGTTCGAGAGGGTTTCCTCTAATGCCTGTTGATTCTTTTTCATAGTGAGATCGAACAGTATGTTCGCATTGTAATTAGGTGTAGCAAGTGGCAGGTTGTTCTGAGTATCTTCTTCCCCAAAGATTGCCCCACGGATGTTACTATTCCAAGGCACAAAACGATTTAATTTAAACAAAGAGTCGCTACTTCCAATGAAAATTCTCAACAACAGCTTTTTCCCAATACTCCCTGAAGGAGTGACTTCAAGAACCGGCTTCAATGGATTGTTGTTGAAGTAATTAAAATTGAATTCAAAGTTTTGTGGATTTTGTTGTGTCATTTTCTTTGCAATGTAGGACAAGTACAATGCCCTTTTCTGGTGGTAAACTAAGTTCAAGTAGTCTTCTTTTTGAAAACATTCATTTGGCATCACAACACAAATGTCGACTACAAGTTTCGGACCAATTATTGCTCGGTGTTTGAATGAACCGATTATGTAGGGCTCTTCGGTGGGTTTTATAAATTGAAACTGTAAGCTTTTTAGTTTGTAAGTACCCAACGATAGTGGTGATTTAAGGCCATCTTTTAACCAAGCTAATTTGTTTACATCTTCCTTCGTCTTGTCCGATTTAAGTTGCGTAAGGAATATGGTGAAAGTTCCCATCCATGAGTTCACAAACTTTGTGTATTTCTCTTTCACCTTGAGTTCACCGAGTATTTCCTGAATTTGCATTCGAAACAGATTCGAATGGAAAAGGTTTTTTGTTTCATTTAATTGATTGAGTTCTTCTACAGTTGGTTGCTTAAACAGATCTGAATTAGTGTTGACTTTTTGCTTTTTTGATGGGATAGATTTTTCGGGTGCAGGTGGCTTTCGTTTTGAGGCCGAAGACGTTGGTAAAACTTCTTCCTCTTGTTCAGAGAAACCATCGTCACTCTCATCTTCATTTGGGTTAGTTTGTTCGTCGCTGGAGTCTTCACTTGTTCCATTTTCAATCATAGAATCGTAGTGCAGTTCGCCACCTTCAACACTTGATTCAACATCACTCTCTTCGGGCTCTACTACCTTTATAGGCTGAAATGTTGAATGAAATATAGAAATAGAAGTAAATGATGATTCAAAATTAACCAAACCTTTGATTGAGGAGTTTTTTTCTTCGATTTTGCCATTTTTTAAATAGTTTTTTGTAATTTTGTATTCAGCAGGGAGGTAAATATAAAGAGTGTTCAATGACCTGTTCTAGAACAGTTTCAAACAGAAAAGATCAGACTTTTGGTGTTCAATGAGAAATTTTCTGTTCTTTTCTGATCTTTTTTGTGTTCAATGAGCTGTTCACAACATTTTCTGCACCTCCTTTTGAGCAAGTGCAAGTTTGGTGAAAACTGTCAAAAGCAGCTGTTGACTTTTGCTCGTAGTTTTTGAAGCGAATTGTAATTTTAATTTGTTGTGAAAAATTCAGAAAAAATTTAAAAAATCAGGAAAATAACACCTAGCCTTTTGCTGAAAATAAAATTACTTATTCGTGACAAAAATACGCTAAATTAAATTGATATCAGAAAAAGGAAAATTGGTGGTTGTTTTTTTTCGTTTTTGTTGTTGCTTATTTTGACAAGTTTGCTTGTTCTATTTTGCCTGACGTTTTTCACTGCTTCTGTGCTGTGCTGTGCTGTTCTGATCTAAGAAAAAGCCATTGAACACATCTATAAAATACAAAATCGTCAACACACGTGCTAGTGATCTGACAGACGGAAAGTTTGTTTTGGTTTTTAGCATTTGCGTTACGTCAAAGACAGATAACTATTCAGTTACAGCGGCTGTTTTAGTAAGGGCTCCTAATCATCGATGGGACATGTTATAATTCAGAGATGGCGAACCAACGGCACGCGTGCCATTGGCGGCACGCGGCAAAATATTAAGGGCACGTCGCCGCTGTTTTAAAAAAATAATTCCTTAGATGATCTACATGTTGTGCTGGTTGGCTTCAAAAAGTATTCGATCGACAACCACAAGGTCTAATATCAAAGGCCCTACTAGGTACATAATTATAAAATCTGGAGAATTTTCTTATAAAATATATTCTTTAGCAGATACATCTATAAAAAATATGTCGGAGATGTGACTGGCACACATCATTGTTTTCATACATACAACTAAACCTAGTAGCCCAATAAACAAAAAAAAAAATAAATAGTGGAGACCCCTGCCTAGCATATTCTCACAACCACTCCTTTTGAATGAATGGAGCGGACCTACGATTTTCTGCCTGTTCCGAACGGCTAATCCCGCATTGTTGAGGTATATCATGCACACGCCTCATTGTATGTATATAGCGCTTCTAGCAATTAAAGGTGTGTTAGTAAGTTCATTAAAGGTGGCCCTCAGACAATGGGCGGATAATTAATTGGCCGGATTCTACATTAAAAAAACTTGTTTAAGATCATGAAAAAGTTGCCAAAATTTGTAAGACGTTAGTAAAATAGCTCTCCACTAACCACTGAAAGCAAGATTATATGAAACAATCTTTTGACTACACCAATCTACGATAGACGAATGAACGATAATCGTCTGAAAAGTTGCGGAATCTGGGCCAAGGTGACGAAGGTAAGATATCCATCTGGAAACATCGAAGCATTACAAGTCGCAGTAGGTGTACACCAGAGATCAAAATGAGTATGTTCAAATCAGTTCAAACACATACAAAATTTCTCAACGATTACTCACAACCAAAAATGCTTCTGAACAAACTAAATCAGTAAGAATGCTCACAAGTCATTTTTTCTGTATCGCACTCACAAGCAAATGACTTGCAAGCAGATTGACTTGTTTGAACTTACTTGAATATATTCAAATACTCATGAGCACGCAAAATGTTCACAAGTAGGCAGTGTGTTCACAAGCAGGTAGCGTGTTTACAAGCAGGCAGTGTGTTTATAAGCAGGCAGTGTGTTTATGAGCAGCGTTTACGTGTGTTTATGAACACACTGCTTATTCACAACCACACTGCTTGCTTGTGAGCTAACTGCTTGTTTACGATCAAATTGCTTGTGATTACTTTTACTCACAAGCACTTTGCTCACAAGCAGTTTAGCTCAATGTTATTCAAACTCATTTTGACTTGCAAGCAGGTCTACTTGTTTGGTTCGTTTGAAAAAAGGGGTTGTTCAGAGTTGCTTGGTTCACAAATAAGATTGTTCAAATTTACTTGCTTGTGGGTTGACTCAGTTTGTTCAAACTCGTTTTTTTCAACTAAATACTCATTAATAAATTTGTAAATACTCATTGTTCACAAGCAGACTTAGTTCATTTTAATCTCTGGTGTACACTTACTCTTTTTGCTAGTTTGCTGGAAGATGAAGTACTGAACACCAAAGTACATCAACTATTTTTTGCTGACGATAGAGCGACCATAAGCGAAGATCCAACATTCCTGCAAAAAGCACTTAATGTGTGGGTAAAAGCCTTAGAAAAGCAAATCACTAGTGTCAAGCAGTCAAGTTAAAGAGCTATGATCCCTACGAGATCACGTTGCTCTTAACGCCGTAGAAAAAACGAAAACGAAGTCTGAACGGTGGACGAACAATTGGCTTTTGTTCAAAAGCGTATCAGTTATGGCTGTTTTGATATTCTTGAAATGGTAGGTATTAAGTATTCCAACAGTTTTTTTTTTTAGTATTCCGATTGTGGAGGTATCAAGATAAGGAAGATTCAGCAGTGCGTCGAAAGCCCGGTGTGCTGGGGAAGGCCCCAGTATAGCCAAGACAAATTGTTCTTTGAAGTTTGGCAAACGAGGCAAGGAGGTATTTAGGAGGGAGAGCTTATTCCACCAAACAACTGACGCATAGGAGATGATTGGTATTATAATAGCCGTATAGATCCAAAGGACCCTTTTTGGTGAAAGACCCCATGTCTCGCCAAAAACTCCTTTACATTGCCAGAAGATTGACACCTTGACAGTGCTTTATTTGTAGACTCGACATGTTTAGACCAGAGAAGCTTGTTATCTAGAATTACTCAGAGATGTTTTACTCAGAGTGTTGACACCTTTAAGTATAAGTTGGGTCAGACCAGTCAATTTTCTACGTCTCGTGAAGAGGACAACCTCAGTTTAAGTTCCAACAGCCAAATAATATATATATAAGTATATATGTATTTTTATCTTATACCTTAACAAAGAATTACAAAAAAGAATAGAATTTAAGAAAGCAACATTAGATTATTAATTATATTATTAGTTAAGTTAAATCATGCTATCAACCATTTTACACAATATTCTATCACTTGGATGGCATTGATCAATATTTGTGTTCTTTGTGTTTTGTTTGCCATCAACGTTCATTTTCATAAAGTCTTCCAGTGAATGTTTCTCTTCTTCGAAATCAGGCAAAGCAGCAAAAAGATTCTTCACAATGTCCCTCACTTTCTCCAAATGCTTTTGAAACCTAGTACAAGTTTCGATGCGTTGCCGTTTTTGCATTTCCATCATCACACGCAGTGTTTCTCGTGCTTGGTGTGGTCGAAATTCGTTAAGTAAATGATGGATGTGTACAAATAACAAACTCAGGTCATCGATCTTCTCTGTTCGCCTTGGACTATCAGGAAATTGTATTAACAAATCAATCAAGTCCAAAAAATTCACAAAGAGCGAGTGATTAAGCTTCTTAAGTTCTTTCCTTCTATCCAAATGTTGAGGAATAAGTCTTTTTATTCCTTGGCTCTCTAGGGACCGAATCATTTCTTCGTTGCTATACTGCACTCCGAACATAGAATATGTTTCACCAATAGTTGGTGGGGGCCTAGGTACACGGTTGCGACGAACATTTTCTTCACTGAATAAACTAATGTATTGGGTCGGTGGCAGCGGGAGGGACATAACTTGAGCAGATTCTTGGTTTGCCATGTTTATATTTTGAAAATTGTTTTCTTTTATTGGCAAATGTTTGTTAGTTTATCGGAATGAGATTATTACGCCTTTAAGAATTCAGATGGCTGGTTGATCTTGTTCGATGGTTCTCGTAAACTCTATCAAAGTTTGGACAGTTATTTATTTAGTTTTTGGAAATACTTGAAGCGTTTACCTTTTATTAGAATAATATTGTTCTTTTGCCCATGGAAAGAAAGCATAAAATTGTTTCCTTTGTGATAAGATGGATGCTGCTTTTTGTGAAACAAAACCTAGAATATGATTAATATGTTAAGAAGATGAATTATTTGATTAATACGTATTTTTACTTTGTTTTATATGAAAAAATCCCTTCAGTGAATTGAAATGGAAAACAAAACAGAAGAATTTTTTTCGTAAATTTATACCAAAATGTCTGTTTGGCAACTTAGAAGCGTCAAGTCGTCAATAAATCTGTTCCCTTACGATCAAAATCTATTGAATTCTACGATTACTGTCAAACAACCTCTGAAAAACATCGCTCGTGTAAATGCCACTCCTAAGGCTCCCAAAATTTTCGAAAAGATGTGAAAAGTAGCAAATTTCGGGAAAACACCTGTAACGTTACGTTTTTTCGCAACTCAGAAATCCTTTAATCAGCAATGAATACAAATGCTCCATACATGTCTTATGGTGGATTTACATGCATCTGCAAGTGCAGATGAAAAAAGGAAAAAGACACAAGATGTAAAATTAGTACTTGTCTGATAGAGAGGGAAGGCACCATCTGCACTTCCTTAGTTATAGTATGCAGATGAAAAATTTTAGGTGCAGATGAACATTTTCATCTATGAACGAAATTCTAGATGTGTTCAATGGCATTTTTTGAGATCAGAACAGCACAGCACAGCACAGAAGCAGTGAAAAACGTCAGGCAAGTTAGAACAAGCAAACTTGTCAAAAAAAGCAACAACAAAAACGAAAGAAAAACAACCACCAATTTTTCTTTTTCAGATATCAATTTAATTTAGCGTATTTTCGTCACAAATAAGTAATTTTATTTTCAGCACAAGATTAGGTGTTATTTTCCTGATTTTTTAAAATTTTTTTGAACTTTTCACAACAAATTAAAATTACAATGCACTTAAAAAACTACGAGCAAAAAGTCAACAGCTGCTTTTGACAGTTTTCATCGAACTTGCACTTGCTCAAGAGGAGGTGCAGAAAATGCTGTGCTAAACTGTTCTAGAACAGCTCATTGAACACAAAAAAGATCAGAAAAGAACAGAAAATTTCTCATTGAACACCAAAAGCCTGATCTTTTCTGTCTGAAACTGTTCTAGAACAGGTCATTGAACACTCTTTCTATGAATTGAGTAGGATTTCTTTCCATTTTCCACCGTTTATGCCTGTTTTTATCGAGGCGATAGACAGAACAGGCTAAACAGGGGTACAGTCCTCTTTAAATTCGATCGAACAGACTTCATAATGTTTGTTAACATACGGGAACGCTTTGTGCAACTTTGTGGAAATTTTCACGAAATAAAATCGTAATTTATTTAATCAAATTGAAACTGTGAGAAATAATTTTGTTCAAAATATTCCGTTTATCAGATATCAATTCAAAAATTAAAGCGACATGTCGTCAATGTACTCAAGCAATTTTCAAAATGAGCAAGATGGTGAGCTAAATAAAAATGCAATAAATTTGGGAGTGCAAAGTAAAATGTACCTATTTCTTTCAGATACAATAAATGAAAATGATCTTGTCCAACATATGCACAAAATCGTTGGCGAAGATTATTATTCCAATGACGATTTTAATTCTATGGATGCTCCCGAAGAAGACGAAGATAACTTGGATGACAAAAAATCCATTTGGTTGTATGAGCCTACAAAACGTTTACTTACTCTAGTAGAAGAATATGAGTCAAGGCTGGGAAAAAGCCTTCAGTTGAGCAGTAAAAAAAAGATGTGGTCCGTTATAGCTCGACAACTTGTCGGTGAGGGATACTCCTTTACAGTTAATCAGGTGCAAGGCAAATATCGTAGTTTAGAAAGGCGATACAAAAGTCACCAAGTATTCAGCAACTATAAAAATGGTCGGAAGAGGAGTTCTTGTCCATTTCAAGAGTATGAATTTCCCTAGGAGTATTAATGTTTATTTTATTTAATTTTGCTTCTTTGTTTAAGGGAGTTGGATAGAATAATTGGGAAAAGAACTAAAGTAGAACCTCCAGAGCTACAATCGAACAGCGAACAAAACATGAGTGAAACCGGTGAAGAAGTTAATAAATTTGTCTTGTCCCATGAAGAAGTGTTAGATTCAGGAACCAGTCCCAGGTTGGAAGATCCGCTCCAAAACTCATGTAGAAACATAATTTTTTTGCTTTTGAAACATGTACATATATTTACACATTTTCCTTGTTGTTGTTTTTTTTTTTGTGATTCAGATCATGTTGCAAGGAAAAAACTACCCCCAACCATGACTTTAAACGAAAAAATTCTAAAGAAAGTTGAGGAAATGCAACAGGAACGAGCCAAGCACCACAAAAAAATCTTAGATTTTCTCCAAAGAAGAGAAGAACGTGCTGAAAAAAAGTTGAAATTATTAGAAACTTTGGTCAATCAGTTAAACCAGTAATAATTTTTAAAGTATTTCGTTCTGTTTATTTATGTAAATTTAATGCCTACTTTTTTTAATACTAGCCCAGAAATACTGACTGCTATGGATCAACCATCAACCACAACCTTTGAAAAGTAAAACTAATCAAAACTGAGCTTAAATAATTGAGTTTTTTAATTTGTTTTACTTTTCCCTTTTTACAGGGTTGGTGAGTTGCTGAGTTGCGACAAAAACGCACCTTTAAATAATTAAAATAAATAAAAAAATAAAGTAAATACCTACGTAAAAACGAAACAAAAGGGATAATATATGTTAACTACATTGATGTACCCATAGAGTTCAGGTATCAGCTAAGTTTTAGATGTTTTCATCATATCGCATCAAGAATGTACATTAGACCGGTTCAAAAAAAGTGACTTTTTTCTTTTTCTCGGTGCACATCGATTTTTACCTTCGAGTAGGTGTAAAAACAAGCCTGTTAAAATTTGAGCTCGAAAAATTAATATTTAGAGGTCGCTCATCGCAGATTTCCATTTCCCATACAAATTGTATGGGAAAAAAAACATATAATTTTTGGAATTTTATATTTCGGTGTAGAAGCAAAGTGCGGAGATGAGCGATACATATTCTTATAGAAAATTTGTTGTTCTACGAAAAAGGTTTCTTATCATTTTTCCACAAATTCAGTCCTTCAAAAGTTATACAGGGTTAAAGTTTGAACAAATATTTTTTCTTCTTGATATCTGACAAAATGTTAAAATGTATCACTTAAAATCATAAAATTATTCGCTTATGACACATAATTTTATAGAAAATTAATTGCTCTACAAAAAAGGTGTTTGATCATTTTTCGACAAATTCACTCCTTCAAAAGTTATTCAAGGTTAAAGTTTAATTTAGAGTAAATTTAAGTTTTTCTTCTTGATTTCTAAAAAAAATTAATTTATTAATCAATTATTTAATTAACCTTGAATAACTTTTGAAGGAGTGAATTTGTCGAAAAATGATAAAACACTTTTTTTGAAGAACAATTAATTTTCTATAAAAATATGTGTCATAAGCGAATAATTTTATGATTTTAAGTGATACATTTTAACATTTTGTCAGATATCAAGAAGAAAAAATATTTGTTCAAACTTTAACCCTGTATAACTTTTGAAGGACTGAATTTGTGGAAAAATGATAAGAAACCTTTTTCGTAGAACAACAAATTTTCTATAAGAATATGTATCGCTCATCTCCGCACTTTGCTTCTACACCGAAATATAAAATTCCAAAAATTATATGTTTTTTTTCCCATACAATTTGTATGGGAAATGGAAATCTGCGATGAGCGACCTCTAAATATTAATTTTTCGAGCTCAAATTTTAACAGGCTTGTTTTTACACCTACTCGAAAGTAAAAATCGATGTGCATCGAGAAAAAGAAAAAAGTCACTTTTTTTGAACCGGTCTAATGTACATGTTATCGAATTTATCATTTTTTAAACTTAATCGAATAAAACGAATCTCTGTTAAGAAAAACCATAAAAAAAATGCTTCTTCCTTCAGTATAATCTGATGTCGCTCTCTTTTGGACAAAAAGAAAGCTCTATTAGTATTTTGGGGTATTTCTCAAACCGCCCGATTGATGCAAAAAGATCGCTACTCATGATTTTAAGAAATGGCAGCTACTTCTCGATTTAAAGTGAGTATCAAAAAAAGCAGCACTTACATCATCGGATCATATTGCTCAAACAAATGTCAAAGTGAGATTATCCTCAAGGAGTATGTTAGTCGAATACTTGAACAGCAGGTATATTTTCCGTTAGGCCTACGTTTCCGGTGCAAATGAATTTTACTCGTGCGAACTAGGTAAATATAAGCGATCATAAGTCACGCACATTAGGACTAATAGAAGGGTTTGCGACTAGTTAGTTTCAATAATGTGAAGCTAGCGAAATAAATTTTGTGTAGAAAAATAGCTGATCTTTGAAATCAAGTCGTCGATACATTTACTCTCAACTCAACAACTACTTTCAATGGAGGTTAAACTGATCACGTACAACTGCGGTCAAAATAATAGTAGTATAGAGCTTATGATTAATGTCCAAATTGATTATATGTATTGTACACACTAATGTTTATAATGTTTGAAAACTAATAAATAATCTAGAACTTGAACTTGAACTTGAGCTTATGAAACAACAAAATTGAAAAAAAAAAACTGATCCGTCAATTCTAATTTAAAAACCCAATAACTTGGTTCTCAAAGTGGTGGTGGTGCTTTTTTTTACAAAAAAAACATCAGTTTAATATTATTATCCGATAGTTGCAAGTATATTAAACATATGTTGTAATTCAGCGGTCAAAAAAATAGTAGTGGTAAGAAAATCTACCTTGAAATATTACGAAATCGAAAAAATAGGTCAAAATTTTCATTACAATATGTGGCTTAATGTTCGTACCTTTAATTAGTATTTAGTTGCATGTCCCTTGTGAGCTATAACAACAGTACAAAGACGTTGAATAGAGCTTATCAGGTTTCCACACCTTCATGTGCTTATCGAACTCCATGATTGCTGTAAAGCTTCCCAAAAGGCTGTGTTGTTGCTTGGTTTGAATCTAGAAACATGTTTTTTTACACCTCACCACAGGTTTTCGATGGGATTAAGGTCCGGAGACTGTGCGGGCCACTCCATTACATTTACTCTACTTTCCCATTTCAGTGGCATTTCAACTTCACTATACGGTAGCATTACTTCCTGCATTATCGTTTAACATAGAGGTGCTGATCCATAATGCCTTCAATCCGGTTTATGGGTCCACTCCGTAGAAGGAAAAAACATGCCCATACCATTATGATTGTAAAGCGTGGATTATATTCGGTGTTTGGATGTCTTCTTACATACTGACGAGATCCTTTTCCACCATATAAAACAATTAAAGTGTAACGGTTTTTCACTATCAACGCAATACAAAGTGGAATGATTTTACTCACACTACTATTATTTTGACCGCAACTGTATGTCTGCCTGTTACGAAGGCGGTTAGTGGTTTGAATTCCAAAAACACTAGGGGCCGAACTACCGTACCCGTGATCTAGTATTACGTGACTGAATTATGATCTTTTGGCATTACCTCTCAAGTTATCGAGCATTTTAGGGAAACAATTTGACATTCTTTCCTCATTAGAAATAACAATATTGCCAAAACATAATACGACTGGTCCGTATTACAAAAGCTGTCGTAAATGAAAATGAGTATCGTGCAACGCAAAACGCAATGTAAAGATGACGACAGGTTTTTGCGAATATCATTGTAAGTAATAAGGATGTTGTTTGTTTAAATTTTTATTTTTTTGATTCGCGTTTCGTCATTCTTAATACGGGCCGAGTAAAACTCTGATTTATTGTTATTGGTATTTAGTCTTCAATAATAGAATAATTTTCTCGAGATGAAGAACTGAGGCCCTTATTGCGAGTGTCCTTTGGCTGTCGATACACGACGCGACGGTTGTCGATAGTCGAACATCGAAAATGAAATTTGGTATTGCGTATTCTTATTGTTCGATACTTTCAATTTTTAATTCGGTCGTTATCGTCTGTATTTTTGCGTTCGATTATCACTGAAATTAATTCAAATCTCAAATTATAGCATTTATTCACAATGACTACTTTCTTTATTCACAGTAACAGAAATCCTTGTCGATAGAGATACGCAATACCAAAAAAAGAATTTATCGAAGCTTTCGATCCTTGTCGCATCAAATGTTAGACCACACTCGCAATAAGAGCCTGAGTTTATTTTACAGTTGTCCGGATGTGTGTGGTACCCGTGGTGTCATGGATAACATGTCCGCTTGTTAATCCAGAGGTTCGTGGTTCGAATCCCAACAGGGGCAAAAATGTTTTTCACGGGTATCGCCTTTCGCAAGGAATTGGCAAGTCCTCCGTTTGTATTCATTGCCATGAAAAGTGCTTTCTCGATTAGCCGTTCGGAACCGGCAGAAAATTGTAGGTCCCCTCCATTCCCTCACAAGGCATGGTTGTGAGAAATGCGCTAGGCCCAGGGGCTCCTCACTCTGTTGCGCCACCTTATTTATTTATTTTTATTTGTCCGGATGTGTAGATAATAAACAAGAAAAGCTTTTAATGAGATCATTGAAACCCTTATTTAACTAAATATCTTGGAAAATGAAATTGCATCAACTTGTAGATGATCTTTTTAATCCATAAGTTAGTAAAGAAGATTTCGACATCTTTCTGCAAAGAATTACAGAATAGTTATTTGATTATTTGTTACAGTTTCACATACATGTCTAGATAGGCCCTTTATCAGACTTTGTCAGTAGAAAAAAAGTTCCATTCATCATCTCATGCATCATTACGTAAAGGCAAAAAAAGAATTACTATTGAACTAAGTACATTAGACTCCATATTTGGTAAAAAAAAACAAGAAATCAACTGTTATAAAACTGCTATTTAAAAATCGTAAATTTATTAAACTAAAAGTTGAAAATTTGCAAACAAAATTTTATAAAACACCCTAAGCAAAGCCGAGATCATTTAGCTGCTGGCTCATCTTTTATTGTTGCGTCCTTCACACCAAGTTGTGGATATAACTTGGCAACTTGGCCAATAGGTGTACACATACGCCCAGTAAAATCTAATCGTTTTTGATTTTGACTCTTCTCTGCTGTTGTCATGATATCTAAAAGTGATCTAAAAAAGAGAAGAAAAAGAATTCAAACTCTCCATGTTGATGTCACACTCAAAACCGATAAATCACACCCACCTATGACCATTTGAGGAAATGTTTCTTTTAGATTTGCTTAAGAAATTGCCTTCTATACTATGTGGCGGTGACAGTGGTGAATCTGTTGTGGCTCTAATGATGTTTCTTGGAGCGTCACCTATCAAAGACAAAAGCGATTTAAATGAAACTAGTTTACGCCCGAGGCAATGGCTGGTATCACAAGGCCCTTCGCGTCGTAGCGGATGCCAAGGAAGAAGCATGATAAAAAAACTCGTAGGGAATGTATTGCCACATTTGTTACTACTGATAAGATTATTAATAAGTTCTTAATTTCTGTTGCAAAACATTCCTTGCAAAAATGTTCTTCATTTCCTTTTTGGCAATCGCAGTCCGAAATTGCTACGATAGACCCTGTGAAAAGGGCGATTAACTTACGGCTACTCTCCGAATCGGATTTAGTTGCTGGTTCAACTCCCCGCACTACACTCGAACGACACTCCTGCAGGCATTGCAATACCGACTTATGTTGAGGAGTATCTCCGCTACTCTGGATAAGAACTTCCAACTCCGACCACAGTAGCTTATATTGGTCGTCCTTTTTTGTTCCCTTCAATCTGTTAAAGTGTGAGTGTGTGTATTTCTATATAAGCTAAGTTAATGTTTTAATTTTTATGTTACCTATTTCCCATGTTAGGTAAAGGAAGTGCTTCTCCACGTGAAGCAGAACCGAGTACATTGAAGATACTCTGCTTGCATTGAAGAACATCATGCTCGTCCAATTCTTCTTTGGAAATCTTTTTTAGTAAAACATCCAAGTAACGAACGTTGTAGGCTATTGTGGTGCTAAGGGTGAGTGGAAAGTATCTCGAACGTCGATACATCTTCGTGCGAGCTCGTTGGAGATTTTCATCGGGCAGGTGTTCAGGAACTGCTTTCATCGGATAGAATCGGTGTGCTCGAATAAAGGCGCCAAAATCACTTACACGATAGTCAGTTACACGTCCGCCAGCACCCTCCGATATCGATGGCAAGTCTTCTAGGCACGAGCGTGTTATTTGAAGGGCATGGATAAATATTTCACCACCACGAGCAGAAAGCAGATGGCTGGTTAGCTTGCCACCAGTTTTTCTAAATCAAATAAAATAGAACCATAAACTGAATGGTGAATCAAATTAATGAATTTAGCAATCGTAATTGCTTCCGATTGGTGTTTTGCGTCTCAAATAGGCCCCGGGGCCTAGCGCATTTATCACAATCATACCTTGTGAGGAATTATGGGGCCTACTCTTTTTCCAATTCCAAAGGATTAATCTACAAAGCTCTTTTTAAAAAAATTTATATCGGAGGACTTGCCAACTGCTTATGAAATACGATTTCTCTGAGATGCGAATCACGTAACAGGCAAACATGCTAACCATTACTTCACCATCACCAACTAATAAATACTAATAAATACTAATAAATACATGCATACATACATACATACCAAAAACAAGATAAGATTCCTAATAACAAAATTCTTACCTTGGCATTTCCAGCAACACCGATCGGCCATTGAGAAGAAAGTTAATCAAACACGAACTGGGTCGTGATGTGACATCGACGGGTGTCACTCTATGCATAGCCAGACAAGGTTGCATATCTGATGCGCCGAAACCTCGGGGTGTACACCACTTCAGTGTCACAGTATTATATTCAGCCCCTTCCTTTACACTAGTTGGTAAAAGCGCTTCCGATCCACATATGATGGTGTGTGCGTTTTTTGCATGAAGTATTTCCACATCGTAGTTAGCACTTGAGTTCGCATTTTGTTCTTCCTATAAAAAACAATTCAAATAAACAATTTCAGTCTTTACACCGCAAACAAACCTTCATAGGAATTCCAGTGACTGTAGTACTCGCCAAATTGTAATGCGAAAGTATCAAGTGCGTTAGCTTATTGGATATAGACGGAGCACTAGTGGAATGAATTTCTGTGGTTAGGGAAGGAGAAACTTCTCGTAATGCTCTATTCGTAACCAAAGATTCCATATTTAGTGGTACTACATTTATGATAACCAAATGACAATGATCAATGTGCAGAAATGAATTTTGAGTCGCTGCGAAGGTGTTTTGTTGCATCAGGACAGTGTGGAAAATATCCTCGAGACTTTTCATACTCGGATTGTCGCGAGCTGATGTTATACAAATGACACGTCCCTTATTGGGGACTTTCTGTTTGTCTCCAAGTTCTGCCTGTACATCTTTTTGATGCAATGTTGGTTCCGCTAATGCTTCAATAGCTGCACGTAGACCATGGATTACAGAAAAATCTGATGATTGTGGGGTATTACGTTGGGGTACACCTACCATTGCCATCGCATTGAGGACATGGGACATGTTTTGTGTGCTAAGACCCCAAGTGTTCACTATATGCGCTGCAGTATCACTTACTATGAAACGAATCTAAAAGTAAATGTATAATACATGTTACGTATTTTGTTTGTTTTTGATTTAATACAAAATATACCAGCTTTCCTTTTGGAAATAAATCCCAAACAATGCGACAGTACTCAACAGAAGCCTCCACCGACGATGTCCAAAGACTTTTGCTAAACTGTGCCAGGGAGACATCGCTTGAGGTTTTGCCTTTTAGAAAATCCAAATCAATGTAATCTTCACTAGATATGCTAAAATATTGAGTATGATCAAGCACAAAAATGGTTTTGTGATTGATATCATACATTTTTAATGTTAAATTAGAAATTTTTTATTTGTTTAGTGAAGAAATTTTTGATGTGATGTTACTGGCTGTCATTCGGCTTTGCTTGTTTTTGTTTTGTCTCTTGTCAAAAATTTTATGGTTTCCTTTTATTTAAGTATTAAAAGTGGTTGGCAATGATGTTGCGAATAGAAATGTTGCGGACTCAAAAAAAAAAATCGTTTCAAATGTTGCATTGATAAAAACGAGTTTAAATGTTCAAGTCTGCTTTTTAACGATCTTTTTCCAAAAGAATGCCGCTTTTACCACCTTGGAAAAAGACTGTTTCAAGTTTGTCAAGCTGTATCATCAAATCTTTTTCCAAAAGAATGCCGCTTTTACCACCTTGGAAAAAGACTGTTTCAAGTTTGTCAAGCTGTATCATCAAATCGTTGTAAATCGCAATAGTAGAATCTTTCGTTGAACTTTAGCCAGGATTAGCCCCAGGTTTCCTTGACAACCCCACAGAGTAAAATACTGGCTGAAATGCAAAATAAATAATTGTTTTTGTATGGTTTTCTGCAGTGCTAAGGAAATCTTAAAAATACCAACTTTTCTGCAGCAAAATAAAAAACGTTGAGTTTTCTTAATTGATCACACCTCAACCGTTTTTTCACTGTGCACACTTTCCGGCCGGGTGCTTCCGGTGCGGGAGCTTCCGCTCACTTTCAGCTGGTAGAAAAAATGAACTTTTTTGAATGAATATACTCTCTATTTTCTGTGGACAACCCTATGAGTTTTCAAAAAGTACCATTGTTTTCAACAGTTCTCTAAAAACGCCAAGCCACATATTCACTACACATCCTTGTCATTTGAACAGGACATTAACTAAACTCTCCCCAGCAAAAATCTAGTGCTACTTGAGGGTGAGTTGGGCTCAAAAAACACTCAGTTTGGCATTCAGGACAAGTTAAGGTTTCTCAAAAAATGCTTTGTGGTGACAACGAGGCAATCTCAGGGCTGAAATCGAAAGCCAATAAGGACGACCTATGATTTCTTTCGAAATTTTTATTGGCCGTTGTACTGTTTGATAAAATCATTAACAAAGCAGAGGTGAGGTGCCCTTGATGGAAGAGACCGAGGACTACTGCCAGTCTTGCTTTCATTTTTGTAAAAAGGTGGATAGGTGGGTGGTCCTAGATGACGTTAAATGTTCGTTTGGTACTCTTACAGCAAGTATTTTATTGTCGTTGTTAGTCTATTTAAGTTTTTCTAACTTTTGAATTGCGGTTACTTCTTTTGTTTTTGGCCATAAAAGCACAGTTGCATACGTCATTGTTGGTCTGACTACCAGCGTATAGAAGTCGCATATCATTTTAGGTTAGGCAACAATTGTTCCCGCAAATGCTGCGACAGGTTCATAGTGCTTTGTTGGTGCGTTCTAGTTGTGGGTATAGGCTCAATGACCGTTTGCTGTCTGGAATGATCTCGATGTGTTTTGATTCTTAGGAGAAAAATTGTTATCGTTTCACCAATGACAGAAGGGCGTACCCGTGGCGTGATGGTTAGCATGTACACCTGTCACCTGCTAACCCAGAGGTTCGAGGTTCGAATCCCAGCAGAGGCAAAAATGATTTTCCACGGGTATCGCCTTTTGCGAGGAATTGGCAAGTCCTCTGTTTGTAAATTCATTGTCATGAAAAGCGCTTTCTCGATTCACCGTTCGGAAACGGCAGAAAATTGTAGGTCCCCTCCATTCCCTCACAAGGCATGGTTGTGAGAAATGCGCTAGGTCCAGGGGCTCCTCGCTCTGTTGCGCCACCCTATTTATTTTTTATTTTAAAGAAAGAAGGTGGTATTGGACAAAGCGCGTCTTATGAGAGTTGAGAGAAGGACTTTCGTCTGAGCACCAATATTGCACTGTGTTCAGAGCTGACTGGATCCTTCCTAATATTTATTTTTCGGATGAGCCTTGTATGACAGTAACTAAATCATCTGTCGAATCAACGGCATATATGATGCTTCGGGGTGCAAGTAATCTTAATAGACTGTTTACGGCAATTGACCAGATAAGTGAGGAGAGGACACCACATTGTTCAATTGTTGGCAGCCTTTGGTTGTTGTTGCTGAGATATCCACTTCATCAACTTTGCTGTGGACAATTCTGCTGTTTAGCATGGACAATACCAATCACAAACAGGGGCCGAATTATCGCATCGGTGATCGATTGAGTGAGCACTATTTTTCTTTAAAGTATCCTTCCATATTACACAACATCAGTCTGCTGTACATTTGTCGACTTCAATTACTGATGAATGAATGAACGAATGAATTCTAAAAACATCTAATTCAGTCACGTATTATTCGATCACGTGTGCGGTGATTTGACCCCAGGCTTCAGGTAACCAACTTTTTCTTTGGTTGACATGCATTTGTAGTGGTATAGTGTAAAAGTTTCTAGAGGACAGGAAAGCAGAATTATGATTTCGTAACCTTTTAGTTGATAATAGGTCCGTTCGTTGAACTTTCCCCAGGGTTGACCCAGGTTTTCTTCACAACCCTATGAGTTGTCAAGAAAACCTGAAAAAACGCTAAACCACAAGTCACCACACATCCCTGTCATTTAAAAAAAAAATTACATGCCATTTGACAGCCCTCAAAAAGCTAGGGCGAGTTTGGGGAAAACCTATGGCTCGAAATACACTCAATTTGACATTCAGGGTGAATTTAGGTTTTTCAAAAACGCATTGTGGCGACCCTAGGGCAACCCCAGTACTGCGTTCCTAAATAGCTTCGATGTTACGCGATGCTGTAGTGTCAAAATCATCGTTGTTGTTGTGTATGTTTGACTTTGTTACAAAATCATGATTGCATTTAGGAACGACTCGATGTTACACTTTGTTGGTCTGTCAAAAATAAGAATAAAGTATGTCTTAAAATATAAAACCAGATAAAAGAAACATGTTTTTGATGAAGAAAAAAGAATTCTGAAATGAACAAGATTGAAAATTATTAGGTCTGTTCGTTGAACTTTCCCCAGGGTTGACCCAGGTTTTCTTGACAACCCTATGAGTTGTCAAAAAAACCTGGGTTTTCCAGTCCTCAAAAAACGCTAAACCACAAATCACCACACATCCCTGTCATTTAAAAAAAAAATTACATGCCATTTGACAGCCCTCAAAAAGCTAGGGCGAGTTTGGGGAAAACCTATGGCAAACCTATGGCTCGAAATACACTCAATTTGACATTCAGGGTGAATTTAGGTTTTTCAAAAACGCATTGTGGCGACCCTAGGGCAACCCCAGTACTGCGTTCCTAAATAGCTTCGATGTTACGCGATGCTGTAGTGTCAAAATCATCGTTGTTGTTGTGTATGTTTGACTTTGTTACAAAATCATGATTGCATTTAGGAACGACTCGATGTTACACTTTGTTGGTCTGTCAAAAATAAGAATAAAGTATGTCTTAAAATATAAAACCAGATAAAAGAAACATGTTTTTGATGAAGAAAAAAGAATTCTGAAATGAACAAGATTGAAAATTATTAGGTCTGTTCGTTGAACTTTCCCCAGGGTTGACCCAGGTTTTCTTGACAACCCTATGAGTTGTCAAAAAAAACCTGGGTTTTCCAGTCCTCAAAAAACGCTAGACCACAAATCACCACACATCCCTGCCATTAAAAAAAAAAAATACATGCCATTTGACAGCCCTCAAATCGCCACAGCAAAAAGCTAGGGCGAGTTTGGGGAAAACCTATGGCAAACCTATGGCTCAAAAAACACTCAATTTGACATTCATGGCGAATTTAGGTTTCTCAAAAAACGCTTTGTGGTGACCATAGGGCAACCCCAGGGCTTCAACGAACAAACCTAATAACTGCTTACAGAATTTTTAAAGATAAATGAAAAAAAAACCAAACACAAATCTGAGCAACAACAATTTTAAAGGGGTTTGACAGATCAACATCGAAATTCAAGTCCCAGAGATGAATTGGAAAAAGTTACGAAACGTAACATTCTGACACTTCAACATTGCATTTAGGAACGACATCGATGTTACATCGTGTAACTTTTTTGCATTTAGGAACGACATAATAGGTGCGTTTTTTTGCACGCGTATATACACTTGCTTAAATTTTTGCATGTTAAATACAACAACAAAATAAGCGAATAGCGCGGATAAACTTCTACGTTTATTTCTGAAGCGAATATAAACTGCAAGTGCTACCAAGATCGTGTAGATGAATTTTTATAGATGTCAAAAAATTCATTCAAAATTCATCCGTTTGACAAAGCAAATAAAAACAAATTCCGATGCTTTTTTTTCTCATTTGTCAATGCCTGAATCCTGAAATGCTGAAACCTTAAGAACTACCTCCGCGGTGTTGGAGACTCCCTGGACGTGGTGGTAATTGGCGGTTAAATTGGCAAAGGAAAGCGAACTGGGACCTACGGAGGCTTTCTATTGGCCTGCTACGACGCCGACAACGAGGAGTACCAGAACATTTGCAAAATTGGAACAGGTAAGATTACCATGTGTCTCTATTTCAACAAAATTCTAAACCACCCTTAAAGGTTTCAGTGGCATTGTGGATCCCGAAAAGGGCATCCCACTGCGTTTTCCGCGATCCATTCAGATCCGAGATGACAAAACACCCGAAGATGCCACCTCTGCATCCCAAGTTGCTGGCAAGTACTCCAACCAAGACCTAGACCAAATCAAAAACCAGCAACACAAATCCAAGGACTCCGAGGAAGATTTCTATTAAAAGTCGAGTTTATTTTTAGTCGTTTGTTAACATTGTGGTAGAAACTAATAAATTTAATGAAAAACTAAACATCGACTGTTTCCTTCTGGTTTTTGCGCTCCATTTCACGCATGCTTGTCCAGATGTTACCACCGGGCCCGGGCTTGGTGTCGTAGTTCATCGAGTCTGGCGGTGGAAATGGTGTCGTTTTGTCATGGTAGTAGCTGTTGGGAGCATGCATCACAAACTCGAGACATGAGATCTTTCGTGACTGTTCTTCGTCGGGGCCTTAGAACACAAGAAACTATCACTTTGAATCCTTAAGATTGTTTCACAGAGTACTTACCGATCAGGTACGTGCTGGGGTCAAAACAATCGTTGGGGTTTGGACTTGACCAATGGTGTATTTAAACGCTTTTATGTAAAGACACAGACGTCCGCTTGAAGGCTAAAAAGCATTAGTGAAATTCCTACTCCCTCACATCTGTTTAAGTTTGTTCTTGTGGTGTTGCAGGGTTAGGTGCGATTTCTTTTAGCACGGTCATCGATTCTGTAGTTTTAATAGAATCTATGCAGTCTAGGACATGCTTATCAGATTCTGGATTCCCTGATGAAGTCTGTGGTGATTGTCCATTGACAGAAGGATTTTCCAACTGATTTGGAACTGGTAGAATCTGTCGCAATGCATTATTTGTTGGCTTGGTACTTGCTACGTTTGAAATACCAGCATTTGTTGTCTGAACAGTCAGTTTATCTGGCACTCCTGGATTCACTATTTGAGCTTCTGGTATGTATGTATGTATGGTACCTCAACTGGGAAGTTTCGCATTTGCTATTTGGACAGTTTCAATGATTGGAGCCCCTGCACTTACTATCTGGGCTGTTGGTATCGTCGTACAAATTATGATTACACCTTCATGCTGTTTTCCACATTGCCATCGTAGTCTACAGTCTAGTACAAACAGCTGTTTAGTAAAAAAAATTTCATTTATGTCAAATTGCAGTGCTGCCAAATGTTTTAATAGTTTGGGGAAGTCGTTTTTTTGGGCGAAATTTATATCCGCGGGCAAAAAAACACGCCTAATAGGTGCGTTTTTTTGCACGCGTATATACACTTGCTTAAATTTTTGCATGTTAAATACAACAACAAAATAAGCGAATAGCGCGGATAAACTTCTACGTTTATTTCTGAAGCGAATATAAACTGCAAGTGCTACCAAGATCGTGTAGATGAATTTTTATAGATGTCAAAAAATTCATTCAAAATTCATCCGTTTGACAAAGCAAATAAAAACAAATTCCGATGCTTTTTTTTCTCATTTGTCAATGCCTGAATCCTGAAATGCTGAAACCTTAAGAACTACCTCCGCGGTGTTGGAGACTCCCTGGACGTGGTGGTAATTGGCGGTTAAATTGGCAAAGGAAAGCGAACTGGGACCTACGGAGGCTTTCTATTGGCCTGCTACGACGCCGACAACGAGGAGTACCAGAACATTTGCAAAATTGGAACAGGTAAGATTACCATGTGTCTCTATTTCAACAAAATTCTAAACCACCCTTAAAGGTTTCAGTGGCATTGTGGATCCCGAAAAGGGCATCCCACTGCGTTTTCCGCGATCCATTCAGATCCGAGATGACAAAACACCCGAAGATGCCACCTCTGCATCCCAAGTTGCTGGCAAGTACTCCAACCAAGACCTAGACCAAATCAAAAACCAGCAACACAAATCCAAGGACTCCGAGGAAGATTTCTATTAAAAGTCGAGTTTATTTTTAGTCGTTTGTTAACATTGTGGTAGAAACTAATAAATTTAATGAAAAACTAAACATCGACTGTTTCCTTCTGGTTTTTGCGCTCCATTTCACGCATGCTTGTCCAGATGTTACCACCGGGCCCGGGCTTGGTGTCGTAGTTCATCGAGTCTGGCGGTGGAAATGGTGTCGTTTTGTCATGGTAGTAGCTGTTGGGAGCATGCATCACAAACTCGAGACATGAGATCTTTCGTGACTGTTCTTCGTCGGGGCCTTAGAACACAAGAAACTATCACTTTGAATCCTTAAGATTGTTTCACAGAGTACTTACCGATCAGGTACGTGCTGGGGTCAAAACAATCGTTGGGGTTTGGACTTGACCAATGGTGTATTTAAACGCTTTTATGTAAAGACACAGACGTCCGCTTGAAG
This sequence comes from Melanostoma mellinum, assembly GCA_914767635.1. NCBI lineage: Eukaryota > Metazoa > Arthropoda > Insecta > Diptera > Syrphidae > Melanostoma > Melanostoma mellinum. The sequence goes on from OU612060.1 coordinate 184,858,219, forward strand.
GCTAAAAAGCATTAGTGAAATTCCTACTCCCTCACATCTGTTTAAGTTTGTTCTTGTGGTGTTGCAGGGTTAGGTGCGATTTCTTTTAGCACGGTCATCGATTCTGTAGTTTTAATAGAATCTATGCAGTCTAGGACATGCTTATCAGATTCTGGATTCCCTGATGAAGTCTGTGGTGATTGTCCATTGACAGAAGGATTTTCCAACTGATTTGGAACTGGTAGAATCTGTCGCAATGCATTATTTGTTGGCTTGGTACTTGCTACGTTTGAAATACCAGCATTTGTTGTCTGAACAGTCAGTTTATCTGGCACTCCTGGATTCACTATTTGAGCTTCTGGTATGTATGTATGTATGGTACCTCAACTGGGAAGTTTCGCATTTGCTATTTGGACAGTTTCAATGATTGGAGCCCCTGCACTTACTATCTGGGCTGTTGGTATCGTCGTACAAATTATGATTACACCTTCATGCTGTTTTCCACATTGCCATCGTAGTCTACAGTCTAGTACAAACAGCTGTTTAGTAAAAAAAATTTCATTTATGTCAAATTGCAGTGCTGCCAAATGTTTTAATAGTTTGGGGAAGTCGTTTTTTTGGGCGAAATTTATATCCGCGGGCAAAAAAACACGCCTAATGTTACCGGATGTTACATCGCGTAACATCCAAGAATAAAAGAACAGACCACAGGGCTTCGACGAACAAACCTAATATCGTCAAAATATTATTCTTTGAGTGTTTTTGCTGCTGTCAGAAAAGGTTTGGTTTGGGAGAGCTATTTACCTTTGACAACGTTATCCAAAACTTTTATTACGTGCCCGCACACATGGATACATATTCGTTTGACAGAGTATTTTTTTAAAACTAAAAAAATCTATCGTGTCTGAAAATATGAACGAAATGTGTATTAAGTCCTGCGCAAACTCGCGCGGTTGGTGGTGCGTGTGATCCGATTGTGTTAACTGGAACCTCCATAAGGTTACATGTGTTTCATTTTGACAGAAATCTCATCGCACGCACCAACCACGCTGGTTTGCGCAGGGTTTTAAAAGAAAAACAACCATGCTGTATGTTGTTGATTTGATTTATTTATATTTTATTTTAATTTGCATTATTTTCGTCAATTAATAAATTTAATTATAATATATGCGAATACGAATGAATAAGAGAGGTAAGCTTTTACACACACGATAGCTGTGTACACTAATAAATTTAGTTATCGATACATAAATATATCATAATAATATAATTAAGTTTTCATATTGTTAATTTTTTGTGTTAAATTTAAATTTATAATTTTTAACGACCACGATTACAGTTTTTGTTTTGTTGAATTTTTTTTTTAATATAGAGTTTGCTGTAAAATTAAATTTTACTAATGATTGTTTTAATAATATCAAATATTTGAATTTTTGTAATTATTTTTTTCTTATTATTTTACTAAAATTACTTTTCTTTCAAATAACTAATGGAAAACAATTGATTTTTTAAAATATTTTATTAAATGTACAAATAAATTAACTGAATTTGTTGTTAGTTAGGAATTTTATAGAAAAGAAATGTATTCGTTCTTAATTTGTTTTACACGAAAAAAGTAAGGGATGGATTTAATCCAATTAACGAGTTTTTAACATATTATGGAATTCATGATAGTAAGGAACAATTTATAATTACAGAAGATGTAGGTAAGTAATAAAGAAAATTTCTACAATTAAAGTTCTATGGTGGAGTTACTAGATGGAGTGATCTTGGATTTCAATAAATTATAAGCCCAGCTATATTCCATTGGTTCATATTCGTGTTTTTCTCTGTTGACGATGGAGCTATCATAGTGAGGATCCTACATCTTGAGAATGGGTTGCATATTTAATATTAAAATTATTTAACAGAAGAAAAGCTAACTAAGCGCTATAGGAGAGTAGGAGAGAAAGAGGGTGCCTACCGCTGCCGCAAGCGTTAGAGTTGAATTTTGAAATTGTCATGTTCAAAAGAGAGATGCTGAAAACACCGTCAAAAAGGCAATTCCATAGAAAGTTCAGAGACGAACGTGAAGAAACACAAAAAAATACAAACCAAAACTCTTCTGGTACAAACCATTGAAATAACAACTGCATTTGGTTGGAATCAGTAATCCTAAACCGGAACCCCTGTAAAACTTTTGTTTGGCGTTGTGTGCGGTTGAAATACAAAGTGACTTTTATTTTTTCTTCTTCCATTTTTCTATTAATTGGCAGTTTAATTCGGAAATAAATAAATAGGGTGGCGCAACAGGTCGAGTAGCCCCAGGGCCTAGCGCATTTCTCACAACCATGCCTTGTGAGGGAATGTAGGGGACCAACAATTTTCTGCCGTTTCCGAACGGTTAATCGAGAAAGCGCTTTTCATGGCAAACATTTTTGCTTCTGTTGGGATTTGAAACACGAACCTCTGGGTTAACAGCAGACATGCTAACCATCACGGCACGGGTATCACCAATTCGGAAGCTATATACTTTTCTAGAAGTATAGAATACGGCCCAAATACCTAGATAAATCAATTCTACTTTTGAATGAAAATAGAATCACATTCGAATTCCTTCAACTGCTTTTGACAGAAGCTTCCGAGTTTTTGTGAATTGATTTCACGCATTCGAACTCTAATTTTGTAGAATCGAGTTATAAAATAAGACTATTGATATGCAGAGTAGAGGCCCCTTGGGAGCCCCAGTCTTAGCGCATTTTTCTCAAGCACACCTTGTGAGGAAGTGGATTGGACCCAGAAAATTGGTCGATTCGGAGCGTCTAACAGAGAAAGTGCTATGCAATTCTTATCGTACAAAATGTCGATTGCCCGCGAAAGGCGATTCCACTCGAAAAACATTTTTTTTACTTGATGTTTCTGCAATTCGAACATCGAACCGCATAATAGGCAGACACCCTCATCATTACGCGACGCAGACCATATGCTGATTTTACATGAGCCATATAAGGAAAAATAAAAATAAATTTAAAACACACATTCTCATCAAACATCACAAATAATCAGTGAAATCAAAGCTTTCCACTCAATACTCAAATATTGTGATGTGTTCTTCGGCAGACCACAACCCTTTCATTTATGATTTTCGGAGATAATGGCTGGGTTATGAAACTATTCGAAATAAAAATTTATCACTCCACTTCTACTTTCTAGCCCCTCACACCCACAGACCATAGCCTTATCGCAGAAATGGTGAAGACGCACCTGAAATTTAATTGTTTTTTCTTTTTTTTTTCAATTTTCTATTTGGTTTCATTTTGATTGACATTTCTATAAACTATTAAACAATGGTTAGAATTATTCTCAATACATTCCTTTATATTACATACTTAATTTACAATACATTTTGCTTAAATTTTGCAAGCAACTTGTCTTCTTCATATTTCTATAATTTAATTTTATTGTTATTTCTTAATTTGTTTCAATTTATTGTTTTGGCCAATACAAAAGATAATTATTTTGATAATACTTTTGTATTCAATGAATCTATTTTCTACACTTTGTTGTAACTAAATAAAAAGACAAAAATAAAAGTACAAAACAAAAACTATAGAAAATATGTGCGGTAGGATTTTTGACAAATAAATGTTGTATACACATTCAATAAAATAAATTCTTAAACGAAAGTTTATAACTCGATTTTATTTTAAAAACTAAAAACAAATTGTCACTTAAGTATATTTCAATTATGTATACATTTCTGTTGTAATAAGCTTTAAAACAAATGCTTCATTTTTTCAACTATTTTTATAAAACTGAAAAAAATATTTATGTTTGTATATTTATATAAAGGTGGTTTCAAAAGTACTTACGTTAGAAGGACATAGTTAGGCAATAAGCAAGAGTGGTGCCTTTTTGATTTCCAAAATGTTTGAAAATGTGTGAACGTAGTTAACTTAGGGCCAGTTGCTCAATCGAATCATAAATTTAAGTTCTACATAAAGTTTTCATTTTTGTATGAGACGTTCCGGAATTCTTAAGTTCTACATAAAATCCCCATACTAAAGTAGAACTTTATGTAGAACTTAAATTTACATTTCAATTGAGCAACTGGCCCTTAGATCTTAGACAAACAGAAATTTGGTGAAACTTGTTAGATTATAAAAAAAAAGTTGAAGAAAAACCAAAATTTACAAGAGGAAGGGATAAAATGATTTTCTTTAATTGTAAAAAAAGAGTTTTAAGTCTACAGCAATACTTTCATCTCATCATTTCCAAGACTCAAATAAATCCTCGGCAGCTTAAATTCGGTCCTATCGAGAGGAATTCTCTCCGATCGGAGACATTTTTGCTTCGTGGTAGTTATCCGACCGGACGAATCGACCTTCTTCGATAAGTTTTTGTTGTGGAGATTTTAGTTTTGGGAATGCAATGCATTGCCACATTAGTGAAAAATTTCTTACGACAACTACTTCGAAGCAAAATTCAATCTTCGAAGAAAATGCATTGCGGAGAAAAATCCGCTCTGACAGTTACCTCGAAATTTTATTGTTCTTTGCGTTCTTCCGTAATCGATAATCGTCCAATCGTCTATCTGCGACTGAATCGTGTCAAGAGTTTGTTTCATTTAACTTCGCTTTCGGCCATTGAAGCATAGTTATTTGGTATCGTCTTTTAAATTTTGGTAAATTTAGACGATAACGGCCTTAAACATTTCGGAAATCAGGCCAATCGACCTTGTTCAATTTAACAAACACAGAAAAGTGTAACAATACTACAATATTTAATCGATTCAACAAGCTAGCTGTCCAGTCGATTGCCGATAGACACCCACACTTGCGCTGTAAGTTCATTGCATCAAATAGGAACACTTCTAGTCGGCTTTCTAAGATTTGGTCATTGGAAACGAAAAAGCTGGAAAACTGGCAAGTAAATGCATAGAACTGACACGAACGCACATAAAAGATTTACATTTAAAGTCCCAAGTATTTGACATCAAGTCTAAGATATCTTCCTTTTCCAAGCGAATAGATAATATTGGTCTAAGCGACTTAAGACCTGAGAGGTGATAAAAAAAATTCTGACCGATGCATCTACTACAAAAAAAAAAGAATAGAATATAACAAAGCTTTAAAAATCAGTAAGCACTTGTGTGAAGCAGATGAGTGGGAGAGCTAAGATTCCTTTCTGATATCGATTAACGTTAAGCCACAAAAAGAAAGAAAAAGTATGGGCGACATACTTGAAAAACGAGAACATTGAACACGGAAAAGACCCTCCAAAAATACTTATCATTTACGATCATTGATGTTTGAAACGAAGTTCTTAATTGCTCCGCCTGTGTGTCGTTGCAAAATATCATATTCGTGTTATGTGCGACTCAACGTATAAATCGGAAATAGAGAAATATTTTAATAAGTTTCATTGAAAAATAGTAACATAGAAGTAGTTTCGTCCGTGTGTCTCTATATTTTACATCACACCAAATTTCAATGCTTAGTAAGGTTCAGAAAACAGCCTTAACTACCCAAAAACAATGCGACCGTAACTGGTTTGCACTGCTTGTGGATAAGACGCAACTATCAAAATAATTACAATTTCAATGTTATTCTTCATTCCTTTCGGTGTTCTCGAAGGAATCACAGCTCTTTACTTCACACTGTACATCCGCTTGAGCACCTTGATCTCGAAGGGATCACAGCTCTTTGCTATGAACCCACCGCGCTGACCTCAGAAAATGTCGGCATGCCTCCCGGTTTTGGATGATTGTTCCAAATTCAATTCTAAGCTTATGTAGATTTTGCTACATTTGTCTGTGCCATGAATGTTCTGCTTTTCTTTTCTTCCTTCGTGTCGGAACGTTGTATGATGCCTTTTGGTGGGGTTTTCTGAATTTTTCCTTTGTACATGACAATACCAACGGTCGGGTCCGTCGGTCGTCCTAAAGAGCTGACGTGAAGGCTCACCGTTTTTTAACAAATATATTGTAAGGTTGTTTCCGCGGGCCTGTGTCGTACACCGCAATGGTATTGTGTAGAGCCAGTCTAACTAAAAGCCTTTCACCCATACTTTATTATCATAACCATTCTTTAGAGGACCCGCGTCTTGGTTGAATTGATGAATGATCGTCATGACTCAAGATGTTCATGGCCCAATTATAATTGGAACGAGAATGTATCAACTTATGTCACAATCGAACTGTAATAAAACATATTTTATCCGTCAATCGAGTCTCACCGCTATCAATGGCAACAAATTTAAATGACCACTCAACATCAATTGAGGTGTTTGCGCGGATATTACAAAAAAAAAAGACGTATCCCATAGTGAAGAACCAGTCCTTTTGATATCAATGAATGCAGCTTTTTTAGCCAACAAATTTTTTAGCAACGTTTGCCTTCAACAGAGTGTGCAAAGCTTTCACATTTTGTACAATCCAGACGAACCAATTATTTTTTGTTTTTCACCCTTATTAAAATAGGCGTTTTAGTAAAATGAAAGATCTAGATACAAGAGTTGGCGTTGAGGTAAAACAACTTTTGACTGATTTACAGGAGCATCGAAAAAAAATTTTGAAACAGCAGCTCAAAGCATTAAACAAACTCTTGGAAATGGACAAACAAGTTCTGCCATGTTATTGTGCGTTTGAAAAATAATAAATAAATAAACAAAAAAATCGCTTCACATAAATTTAATTTAATTTTTAATTTAAAATAATGAATAATGCAGAAAAAGGTGGAGACAAAAAATATAAGTAGAAATTATTGTTATGCGTCCTTAACACAAAATTATTTTGTTTCGGTTTTCTTATTATTTTTTTCTTTTCTTAAGCATTTATACTAAAAATGTACATCGTAATTTATATGTTTATAAAAACTAAAAGTAGGTTTATCTAAAAAAACAAAAAACTGACTTAACATAAAATCTATTATTCCACTATCACCGATAAATTTACACAAATTTCTTTAATTTTTCTTTGTTGGTGTTCTTCGTCTGCCTTGTATTTACAAAGTGTATGCGTGTGTGTGTATAGACAGATTTTTTTCTAATTTTATTTATAAACATGAAACAAATATCTTTTCTTTACATAAGGAAAGTAGTGTAAGGGGACATTTTATGTTGATTTGATTGTTAATTTTGACAGATTTTATATACCAAGCATGCTTAGAAGAGATAGAAGGGAAGGGAGATCTTAAAGTATAGTTATGCTGATCTTCTTTTTGTCAATAAATATAATAATATTTAAATTAAGCAGAATTTTACATTTTTTGTTGAAGTTATAGAAAACAATCAAAGGATGGTGAGGGCGGGTGTTATTGAAGTAGAAAACGGCTTGTGTAACAGATTGTGTTCTTTTCTTTTTTGATTGTACGTTGTTTTTCTTTTCATTTTGGGCTTCATAAACATATATAAACAGATATGTGTATAAATGAAAACTAAATCATTTAACAAAATAGAAAAAAATAAATAATACTTAGCAATCAACATTTAAATTTAGGTATATATTTATATATTTATAGAGATATATCCTTGCACTATTATCATTAGTACGTTTGATTTATCCTTTTTTTCTTGCTCTTTATTTTAAATATTATTATTTAGAAGTATCATTATTATTATCATCTTTTTTTAAAAGGTTTTTCGTGTTTCTTTTACCATCATTGTATTTTCATATAGCTAGATTAGTATATAGGTTTGTTTTGTTGTTGTGTGGTTGTTGTTACTCTTATAATTATATATGACTTCGACATCATCATCGGATGAGTTATGATGATGGATTACACATTTCACGTTGTTGAATTTTTTAAATGCAACAATTTCACTTTTAGCTCAGCAAATGTGGGCCTTTTAGCTGGATTAAGATCCCAGGCTTGGCGCATCATCTCATAGATTTCCGGTGGGCAGCCTTCGGGTGCTTCCATTTTGTAACCCACTTCGACGTGTTTTACAACATCAGCAAGTGGCTGGAAAATACAAGAAATATTAAATTCTAGCTAATCTAAATATCTGTTTCTTTTAAATCATAGGTTAAGTTTGATCCTGGCAACTGTTCTTTGTTCGAAATCCTAACAGAAAGTTAGTATCACACATTCGCGGAACGAAATGCACAACGTTTGGGCACAATGAAAACTTATTTCCAAGGTAAGTGCGTGGTGTATAATCCAAACAATGCTTTTATTGGAGTAGAAGTATAGCCAATGAGTACATTGCCTGACACTTTTAGACGGCAAGGGCCCATTGTGATACCTAATGATCACCTACTGATCTCAGAAACCCGATGTAAGATTAACGCATTGATCACTTATTAATCTTCCATTACGGGACTAGCCGGTTAATCACCTGCTAGTCGAACGGAACTTTTAATGTATTTCGAAAGACTTTTAAGACTTATTCATCAAAGAAGAATTCACCGAAATGAGTTTTCCTCCTATGAAGTAATGCAGGGCATGAGCAAAGAAGGTGTTGAACGGTTTCTTCCTCCTCCTCGTCCATGCAGCCTCTGCAAAAATCCTTGGAAAGCACACCAAGTCTTTTGGCGTGTCTCCCTATTAGACAGTGTCCCGTAACAACACCTATGGTAGAACCTAAATACAGGCGGTTTTGGGCCAACAAACTCTTCGAGCGTTTTGAGTTTGGGGCCAACAAACTCTTCGAGCGTTTTGAGTCAACACACGGCCAAACTTTTTGGTTGCAAGGGAGTTGTTACTCTCAGTCCATCTAGTGTTTGTTATCCTCAAAGCGTCTTGTCTAAGTAGGAGTTTACATGTAGCGATAGGTACACCTATGTTGCTCCATTCTGAGCGTAGGAAAGTGGTCGCGCATTTGTTGGCTAGTTCGTCTGCCATACAGTAGCCTGGTATGTCCCTGTGCCCCGGCACCCGTGAAAGGTGAATGTTGAACTGATTTGACATCTCCCTCAGAGACATCTGACAATTTTGGACCGAGATGGATTTTGTAGAGACAGAGGCAAGAGATTTAAGGACAGCTTGGCTCTCCGAGAAGATTTGAATATCCGCGGAGGATATGACGTTTTCTTTGAGCCAAGACAGCACCTCCTTGCCAGAATTTCCGCTTGGAACACACTACAATGATCGGGTAGGCGGAAGAAAAGACTGAGATTCAGTTTTTCTGAGTAGATTTCACTTCCCACACCTTCGCTGGTTTTTGAACCATCATCGGTGTATCATCGGTAATGCTTCATTTTCCAAAGGGTGCCATTTTCCCAAGCTTCTATTGAAGGTATGGTTACTTGGAAATTATTGTCAAACACCAACTTGGGGGTGGTGTAGTCGGATCGATTCGGTAGGAATCTAAAGTAAATGTAGACTGGTAGTGTGGCCAATTTGATTATTGGTTCACTGTGATGTAGCTCTGAGTCGAGTAGCTGAGCTAGCTGCGACTTGTTTGCTCAAGATATATAGGTGTGTGAGATCTAGTAGTACATTGAGGGCGTCCGATGGGGTTCTCCTCAGTGCGCCACTAATACACAGACTAGCCGTTGTTTGAACTTTGGCCAAATGGCAAATGGCGGAGGGCTTGTCAATTTCTCGCAAAAGGCGATACCCGCGAAAAACTTTTTTCCTATGATGTTTTTGGGATCTAGTGTTCGTGGTCCTAAAAAAGGCAGACCCTCGTCAACAATTTGATAGGTCCTTATCAATGTGGTTTTAGACCAGAAAAGTCCATAATACATCAAATTTTTCAATTACGCAGATTTTGGAACAAAACCGAGCATATAATATCGATGTATACCATTTTCTTATCCATTTCAAGGCCACCTATGATAGCACTTACAGAAACGAGCTGTTCAATCATCTATCGTGGATTGCACCGTTAAAAGATTGTTTTATATAATCTTGCTTTCAGTGGTTGGTGGAAATCTTTTTTACTATTGTCCTAAAATTGTTGGCAACTCTTTCGGGGTCTTAAACGTTTTTTTTATTGCCTTAAATTCAGACGATAGTCGTCTAGAACGTTACAGAATCCGACCTCATGTCTAGTTTCGGTATCCCTTCAAACCTCGCAATACCATGCAGAACGACACTATACATAAATCTCGAATCGAAGCCATCATACAGCACAGACTCAAACGTTTCGCTCTCAAAGGTCTTCCGTGGGAAGACCCTTTCAATCTCCTTCCTTATGAAAATCTTATTCGACTATTAAATCTTCAAACCATCTTACAGAGACGAATCAGCAATGGTTTAGTATTTATTTATCAATTAATAACCGGTTCAACTGATACCCCCCGACTTGCTTTCCCACATTAGCTTCAACTATTGTGGTTTACGTAATTTACGTAATTTAGAGTTTTTTACATTGCTTCCACCACAGAACTAACTATGGCATGCATGAGCCATTAGCTCGCATTAGCTAGCATGAGTAGGTTATCTAAGTTCTATCCTTTTATTTCCGATTTCAAAATACTCCGAATTATCTTTGGCCCCGTATATGAATACAATGTGTGGAGAAGAAAAGTCAACAACGCACTTTATGAGATGTACTGCGACATGGGCACAGCTAGAAGAGTACGCATCGCGAGACTACGGTGACTTGGACCAACGGGTTTTCGATAGCACATAATATTTGTGGGGCTCAATTATATTCAAATTTAAGTGTTACAAAATCCCTTTGATTACCGCAAATTTAGTATCGATCAGTTAATACATTTCAAAGATATCACACGAAAAATTTTTACCTTATCGTTTGAATATCTTTGAAATTATTAAACCCATCAACACAAACATTTTGTCAAATTTAAAACTAATTTTGTTTAGTTTTTGCTAAATACTTACACAAAAAAACTCATTGTTGCAATATAAAGTGAGTATCGGCACCATAAAACGTATTCCAATCGAGCTCAAACTTAGGCTATCTAAGCAAATTGTGTCGTTTTCAATTCGACAAAAAAAAATGGCTTTGTGGGCTACATTCAATAGCAGCTTGACAAAAACAACTACATCTTTAAAAGACAGGTTCAAAACTTAACCGAATTAAAGAATAATCGAATAAATGAATAAAGTTCTTTTCTTATTTATTATAACTTCTAACAACAAAACAAGTACTTACAATTCTTGGATAGGGAACACGGCCGAAAGAATAGATTTCCCATAATAGAATACCAAAACTCCACATATCGGATTTGTTTGAAAAACGCTAAAAAAAATTATAAACAAAATATTACTTCCTCACAAGTCTTTTATATTATTTTTATTTCACTCACTCCATTTTTAAGAGCTTCTGGTGCAGTCCATTTGATTGGAAGCTTTCCAACTTCCAAGTTATAACACTCTTCTCGAGCCAATCCAAAATCGGATACTTTAGCGACACAGTTTTCAGAAATTAAAACATTTCTAGCTGCCAAATCCCTGTGTACAACCTTTTTTGCTTCCAAGTACTCCATTCCAGATGATGTATCACTATGAAATAAACAACAATATTTATAATATGTTCTCACACATTACAAAATAAATCAATTTACTAGGCAAAGTTTATTTGATCCTTTTTCGTTATATGTTGTCGTCCCCGCGACCTCAAATAATCAACCAGTGATCCTTTGCTCATGTACTCGGTGACCAAATAAATATGCTTGCTGTTAAACACAAGTCCAATAAACTTAACAAGGTTCTCATGCTCCAGTGTCCTGAGGAAACAAGTAAATTTGTATTAAGTGGGTAAAGGGAGGGATAAAACAAAACAAACAGACAACTTACGTCATAACAGATGCTTCAGCTAAGAATTTCTGTACGGCTCCTTCGTCTTTCAGCATTTTTACAGCAACTTTTTCGTTGCGTAGTATGCCCAGCATTACATCACCGAATTCCCCTTTTCCTATACTCTCGCGAAGTTGTAAATCAGCTTCAGGAATGACCCAGCCCTTGTCTGCAAAGTCTTTTGAATTGATGCAGAATTCTTGTTTGCCCATTTTGGGCAGACATTTTATAAGCTGCGTGCACAATCCATCAGCGTCTTTCTCATAATGCTAATTTAAGAGAGAACGATAAACCCAACTCCTTCATTTTGTACTTCAAAATCTTAAAACTTACCGCTACAAGTTGTCCAAGATTTTCAAAGTATTCCTCGTCGTCTATGGTCAGTTTATTATCTAAATATTTCACTCGATAGTGCTCGACCTTGCCCTGGAAACACACACATAAAGTGTAATCCCCTGGAAAATTGGTGGACTCTCGTACTAAAAATAATCCATCGTCGCGAGGTTGGAGCAAGTGTTCGGCTTCGTCCCGAGAAATACTACCATGGAACCAACTGAAAAACACAAAATAATAATGAAAAAAAAAAAGAAATGAATTAACTTCTATTTTAAAATAATGTAAAATAGTGGCTGACAACTTTAGACGGCTTGGCGGCTGCTTTGGGCGTCTCCATGGACACAAGTTTCTCATACTGCAAAAGTAGACTGTTAATGAAAACAAATGTTATACATTTCGGTTGACTTTAATTTTGCGTGTGCGTCGACATTCAGATAAGCACTTTTATTCGCTTCCCTTGGCTTTTGGGCGATAAGATATAATTTTTTTTATCATTTTTATTTTTAATCACAAAGGTGAGTATATATGAACACATGACGTCCGGCATGATCATTTTTGTGAATAATTGGCTTTTAATTAACCCGGGAAGCGTTTTAGTTTTGTAAATAAATTAAGCTTTATGATTGAGGTCACTGGCAGCAATAAGTGGGTTTTTTGCAAGACGTATATGCTAATTGGGCTAAATTTGTTTGCTTTATCACGTGGAAACAACAGAACAGTAGTCTATTGTTTGACTTAACGGAAGGGACATATTAGGGAGTAAAGCATCTAGCTATGAAATTTCAAACTGTGTTTCTGACAAGGCAAAAAGTGAAGTAAAAAGTTAAATAAATAAATCGAACAAATGCTTTGTTGTTTTGGGCAACATCGTCGTACTCATTAGACCAACAAATGGCATAATTTAGAAAAATTCTAAATTGGATTCCAAATTGACACAATTTCCTTAAAATTGACATCTGATATCATCTCAATTTGATCTCAATTTAAAAAAAGGAAAAAACTAAAATGAATTTAATGAACTTTACTAGAACAGTAAAGTCTTGAGCCCTATGCTCCGCTGTAAGTTCGAACAAGTTTTTGCGCTGTTTTGCTACCGTGGACAAATCTTAGACTCATCACAATACACTAGAGACCAAGGAACAGTCAAAATAGTGTGGTTCTCCTGGTAAACGACCACCAAAGGAAGCTAAGGTGGGTTTGTCGGCTAAAAAGATCATGGCCACAGTTTTTTAGGATACACGTGGTGTCGTTCACATCGATTTCCTTGAAAAGCGTAAAACGCTAAATGGAGAATATTATTCAGAGCTTTAGGATAGATTCGATTTCGATTCGAAGCGGAAACGACTGCATTTGGCGAAGAAAAAAGTGCTGTTTCATCAAGACAATGAACGGATGCATACGTTTTTAGTTTCCATGGCAAAAATCCATAAATTGGGCAACGAGCCCCATCCAGAAAACTTTCCTCAGGCAATATTTTTTATATGCTGTAGGAAAACGTTAATTTAAGCAGGAACAATTTTAGGTACTAAGTGCTCCATTGGTTTTCAAAATGAGTGCTTTTCCGAGTGAAACCAATGAACAGAGATTTTTATATTCGGAATTAAATTGAAGAGTTTTTTTCCAGACTAACTTAAAATTTGCAAATTGCGAACTTTTTCTGTACGTTTTACCCATCTCTAATTTCTTCTAATTCTTTAACATTAGATAAGGGTAATGTGATTGTCAGGAAACCAATGCACACACTTAGACAAGTTATAGATCCATTGTGACATCACAAGAAGAGCGAGTGCTTTCTTAGCTAAAACGCAAGCTTTCTATAAAATGACGAGGGCACTGATGGTCCGCGTCGCAACAGATCGCTTGGATCATTGAAGAAAAAATCTTCTAGATATTGTTTACGCTTTTGGTTGGGAGCAGGAGGACGAAAGATGAGATGTGAGATTGTTTTCTCATTAAAGCCGGTGTTATTCATGATCGATCCTGTCTCCTGTTCTCTATAATAAAGAGTGGGAAATCTACAGTTTTTTTTTAATCATAGGTTGCTAGGTTATTTTGAACTTGAAAGCTGTTGACAGAGCCTCATGTTACCACAGAACGAAATAAGCCGCATTACGCTTGAACAACGATAGAAAATATTGAAAATGTATTTCCGAAGTGAGTGCTGTATAGCCCGAACAGGGCGGTTTTAAAAAAGAAGATTTGGTCGAAATGATAAATGAAGAACACATCGCGCATACTTTACGCAAGTTTTTGCAAACAAAATCGTACAAGTGTACAGACAAGAACTCGGCTGCTGTAATTGTTGGATTCAGTCCACTAACATCAACACCCATCATCAACGAACCGTGTAGTGTATACAGAAGAGAACGTAGTTGCTGTAGACTGAGTCCTGTAAACTCAGTTCACACACTTCAACCCCTATCGATCTCAACAGCTCAACATTTCGCACACTAGCCTGAGGATGATTCTGCTGAAAGATTTCGGGCTATTCGCTTACATGGCCCAATCAATGCACAAATTTTGAAGGATCACGACCATTCGCTTCGTTACCGCTTCGTAGTTAAAGCTTAAAAGCAGCTAAAATCGGACAACGATTTTGGGCGTTGTTTCCTCCAAAATGAGCCTAGAGACAACGTTTAAGTCAACGACACATTTTTATAATAAAATTAAGGATCTGGTTCATGCAATATATCGCTCTTTTCACAGAGTAGAACGAAGAATAAAGTTATCTCCGTACGTTCTTTTTGTCATACAAAAAATGTCTATGTTGGGGAAGTTCACGCTGTACAAATAGTCAGACAGACTTTGGCCTAAATGACTAATGTTGGATAATGTGAACACTCAAAACGACAGCATGTCCGACTTGTTGTAAGGTTTTCTAATATTTTTGATAATTTTTTCTTGGAATAAGGTCTGACGACAAGTCTTCATAAGTTTTAACTATTCAACATCTAAAAGACCTTGTCTGCATTGCGTTTCATTATTTAAAATAAAGGAAATATCCTTTCCAAAGTCTTTGACAGCCACGTCTCATTGTTCAAAAAAAAAGATTAAAAATTATGCAAAAACTTACGGCATTGCATTCAATTTCACTTCGCATTTCCGCTGCTGATGCTGGTTGTGCATCAATTGCTGTTGTTGTTGTTGTATTCCCTGTTGCAGCTGTTGTTGTTGTTGTTGTTGTTGTGGCAGTAATTGTTGTTGCTGTTGTATTGTCTGATGACTGACGGCAGATGATGAATTCGATATGGTGGGCGATAGAGATGACGTACTGTTCCACGCAGTACCGTTCGAATCAAAGTTGTGCAATGACGTTGACATGACACTACCACCATTTCCGCCGCTCCCACCAAGCCCACAGCCGGTGCCAATACCGCTGACGCCACCGCCTACGGCTACGTGCATCACTGGTGGACACTGAGATATGGATAACGACATTGACGATTGTTGCGTTGGATGATGTTGAAGCTGTAGCTGTTGCTGTTGTTGCTGTCGCAGATTCGGATGCATCATCAATGATTCTGCACACAGATTGCCACTCGAACCAGGATGCAGTTTAACTGCGTGGCCAGCACCTGAATTGACAACCGTAGCAGCAACAGCAGCCGCAGGGCTCATATGGCTCTGAAGCTGAGCCGCATTTAACGATGTAGACATAAGATTGTTGTTGGACGTGTTAGTTAACAGCTGCTGAGTCTGACAGGTCGATGTGACCATCGCATGCGTCAGCGGCGCGAGAATGTGCTGCTGTTGCCCGACTATGACCGATCCAGTTGTCACTCCAACAGAGCCTTGATTTGGCGACTTGGGCGAATGATTGGCGGTTATAAGATTATGACTATTTAAAGCATGCGAGGAGACATGAAGATGTTGGTTCTAGAAAACAACAGAAAAAGAAGTGTAAGCACTTGAAGCAGCTAAACTAAAAAGAACTCAATAACTTACCGCAGTAGATTGATGGGGAGGAATTGTCGGTGGTACAATATGCGGCTGGGATTGACTAAGTTGCTGTTGTTGCAACAGAGCACTGTTAACATTTATTCCACCCGAAATATAATTGCCGCCAGAACCTGGTTGTGGTGCTGGACGTTTATTGTGCCTGATAGGGGCTGTTGGGGGCATTTGATGGCCAGTCGATTGTAAAAACCATGGATCACCGGCCGAATTGGCTACGACCGATGGTTGCGAGAATCCACGATGATGACCAACAACTGATGTCTGTCCGGCAGTGGATTGCAAATTTAGGGCCTGCGTTGCTGTAGCGTGACTGTTCATAATAGCGCCAGCTTTAGGACTCTCTTTAGCCTCTTCTTTCACCACGCAACTCAACGTAATTTCTTTCTCCTTGTTGCCTGTTGATGTTGCGTCTGTTTCGATTTCAGATTTTCGATGAGATTCAAATTTATTTGATTTATCAACCACTGATGTTGTGCAGCGATCAATCGGATGGCATTGCACCGCCGATTTGGGGCTTACATCCGCATCTAAAAAGACAATTTTTGTGGTTAGAGCTTAGAACAGGTTTATTTTTGAAATGAAAATGAATTTGAATATAGAATCAACAAACATGGAGAGCCCATTAGTTATTGTCAGAAAGACCACATGTTTTTATTGTGTCTCGAAGTCAACATAGCCTGTTGTTGGAACTAAATTAAACAGGTGACAGGTTTGTTTTGCGCTATGACTTGTGAGCAAGTCAAATGTGAATTAATTATATTATTTCAGATAAATATCACTTTGTGAATTTTTTCAATCAGCAAATAAATAAGAAACATAAAATGAATAAACCTAAATACTTAGAAAAGTAAATTCGTAGTATTCTTGGTTCAGCTTCTCTTCAGAGAAAAAGCTATTCAAATGCACTGAGTTCTCGATTTCTGATTTGGAATGTTATACTTTTATCGGGACTTTTGGGTTTTCGTTTGCGCTTATTTCATTAAGTTTAATAGATTTTCGAGTATGGAAATCTGTAAATGATTCTTTTGCATCTGAAACATTCTGTAACACTTAGAAAAACTTTAGCGGAAAGAAATTTTGTTTCAGAAGAAAAAGGAACGTTTAGACGGACGAACGGAAATACCGGCTCACTACTAAGGTAGCAATCATCCGTTCTAATTGATATATTATCTCAAAGTCGACAGAAAAGAAGATAACTTTTGCCCACGGTTAATGGGATGGTTTTAAAGATGATAAAATCTGAAGGCAGGCTTCTTCAAGTTATTACTCTCATTTGACAATGTTAAATTCAAGATGCCTGCTGCTCCTTCTTTCTTTTCCGGCGTTACGAGCACCGTCATCTCGAAGTGATCACAGCTCTCCTACAAGAGCTTCAACTCGTGGGATACGCCGCCGCCGCACTCCTACTGGACATGTAACGAAAGAATCGGGGGAGAGAATCACTATTAAAGAGATAACATTGTCATCAGCATATCGAGAAGTTGAATTACCTTTACAACATCATTTAGGACAAAAATAAAAAAGGGGTGTGCAATATGGCTACCGTTGGGTTCTCAAAAGGTGGCCACAAATGGAACTGAAAGATTTTCTCACAAAAATGCTCGAGCAATAGTTGCGAATTCTTCAATGAGTACTATTTAGTGTCGTTCCTAAGTTTTTAAATTCAAGAAAGTCTCTTTGATACTCACAGGACCCGAATTACAAGTTCCGATACTGACAAAAAACCCCTCACAATCGTTATGTTCCGATAAAGTTTCACGATACTCGCTGTCATTTACTACTTTGTTTGGCAGTCGTTTTGTTATCGTTCTGACATTTCATTATGGACCCATTCTAGTTATTCTTAATCTGTTAACATCGTGGCTATCGTTGTTCTAAGTTTCGTTTTTTTTTGCTTCGTGTTGCGTAGTTTGTAATGTACAGCCTTAAAGTGTGTTACCTTAAAAAAATGCCAATTTCGCAACTATTTATAATGGATAATCATTTACGTTAACTCATCACTTATCCTGGACTAGGTCGCCTTGTAGTATGTGAAGGGTACGAAAGTCCCACCAATTACACGAAGTTACAAGAATAGATGCGACGACTACACAGACTGAGGAAGTCGGCTGACATCAAGCAAGATGGCTTTTTTTGTTCAATCTCACCAACAAAAGTCTGTTCACTAAATACAAAGAAGTTAAGACTCTCTAGCCCAACTTACGTTCGCCCGTCAATGCTGTGGCTAAAACAACACAAAAAAAAGAACAACGTTGTTATCCATGGATTTTAAGAGTAGTAAATTGGACTTCTCAATATTGTATTTAAAATCCAAATATGTACTCAGCAAAGCAACACAGAGCTTTCAAAATCTCTTCTCTGTCCTGAAATCAGTTTCTTTACATACCTCCCCTCTCTCAACGCCGACCTCATCACCATGGGAAAGTTCACTGCTCGTGAGTGATGTTAACGACTTGTGAATGAGGTACACAGCTCGTGAATGAGGTTTACAGCTCATGAATCAGGTACACAGCTCGTGAATCAGGTTCACAGCTCTTGAATCAGGTTCACAGCTCGTGAATCAGGTTCACAGCTCATGAATCAGTTTCACAGCTCGTGAATCAGGTTCACAGCTCGTGAATCAGGTTCACAGCTCGTGAATCAGGTTCACAGCTCGTGAATCAGGTTCACAGCTCGTGAATCAGGTTCACAGCTCGTGAATCAGGTTCACAGCTCGTGAATCAGGTTCACAGCTCGTGAATCAGGTTCACTGCTCGTGAATCAGGTTCACTGCTCGTGAATCAGGTTCACTGCTCGTGAATCAGGTTCACTGCTCGTGAATCAGGTTCACTGCTCGTGAATCAGGTTCACTGCTCGTGAATCAGGTTCACTGCTCGTGAATCAGGTTCACTGCTCGTGAATCAGGTTCACTGCTCGTGAATCAGGTTCACTGCTCGTGAATCAGGTTCACTGCTCGTGAATCAGGTTCACTGCTCGTGAATCAGGTTCACAGCTCGTGAATGAGGTTCACAGCTCTTGAATGAGGTTCACAGCTCGTGAATCAGGTTCACAGCTCGTGAATGAGGTTCACAGCTCGTGAATGAGGTTCAAAGCTCGTGAATGAGGTTCACAAGCAACGAATGAGGTTGACAGCTCGTGAATGAGGTTCACAAGCAACGAATGACGTTGACAGCTCGTGAATAAGGTTGACAGCGCGTGAATAAGGTTGACAGCTCGTGAAAGAGGTTCACAGCTCTTGAATGATGTTCACAAACAACGAACGTGGTTCACAGATCATGAATGAGGTTCACAGCTACCGAATGAGGTTCACAGTTCGTGAATGAGCTTCACAGCTACCGAATGAGGTTAACGGCTATACCGAATGAGGTTTACGGCTAGCAAGTGAGGTTCACGGCTCGTAGATGAGGTTCACAGGTCGTGAATGTGGAATAGTGAATGAGTATCACAGCTCGCGAACGATAACCCTCCACTTTGCTAAAGTCTGAACTATTACTCGCTAACGCACACTATATTGACGTATTGGGATGAGGTAGGCGCGTTGTCACAGGTGCTTTTGCGAGCATTGAAACAAAAGCGGTAAGAAAAGGTTTAATGGTTGATGATGGCAAAATGATGTCTATGCTGTCATAAAAAAAGGGTTGAGAACATCGATGAATTGAACAAAACGTCACAATAGATAGACATAACTTCGAGGTAGTACAGGACATCGTCTACCTAGGATTCGCTATAGACACAGAAAACGACATCAGCGCGGATATCAAACGGAGAACAACTCTTGCAAACCGTCGCTTTTTTAGGTTAAGAAGGCAATTGAGAAACCCTCTCTAGAGAAACCAAGGAAATTCTTTATAAGATCTTGATCATCCCAGTTCTGCTTTATGGCGCAGAAGCGTTGGCCTTACCAAAGGCGGATGAGGAAACCCTTGGTCGTTTCGAAAGAAAAATCCTTCTAATGATCTTTGGTCCCGTATGGGAAGGTTATGTGTGGTGGTGAAGATTTAACAACGAGTTGTTTGAGCTGTACCACGACATTGGCTTAGCTAAAAGGGTAAGCTTAGCGCGACATCGGTCGCTGGGACACGTGAAGCGGACATTAAGGATCCAACTCGATAGTTAACATTATAGAAAAAATGACCGCATGACGTTTTCTCAAAAAACCTCAGGCGATTCAAAGTACAAAACTGGAGAGAACTCGCCCAAAATCGGAATTGTTGACGAAAGTTGTTAGTTAAGACCCAGGTTCATTCCGAACTACAATGACCTCCTAAGTTAGTTTAAGTACATCGGTAAGTATTTACACTTCACAAGCTCGCGCACAATCAATTCACTTCCGAAGGCACTTTTCACAAATTACAATTTAAATTTTCTTTCTATCAAAGAACAAAAACCATCTGTTTACCTCCAGGCAGGGCAATAAAACAAAAAACAAGATTCAAAACAAAAGATTCAAAATGTATCACTTTTACTATCCGCCTTTTCTTTAGAAACTTTAAACACAACTGCGTTCGGGTCAGTCATCTTTTCAATTTCTAAACTCGGCCAAAGGCAAAAGACCAACATATTCATCAATAAACTCGTTATAAAATATTTTACCAACCGTAGAGTTGTTTATTTTGAATGTAAATTTGACCAAATCCACTAATTTGAATAAATTAAATCAAAACACAACAAAACATCTCTCCAAACTGGTCTCATTTTTTCTTACTATTATTAAATTTTTTCTTCTCTTTTCGACACAACAATAAAAGAACCTAGACACGTCGAACATACCTTAAGCAGCCTCATTCCAGAGCGACCGAGTCATTTAGGTTGATTTATTATTATTTTGGTTTGAGGCTGAATGCATCTCAAGTTTGCACTTGTTAAATGGAAAATTGTTTTTCTTAATTTTTCCACTCAGCTTGTAGGTAGGTATATTTACATTTCATGAATCAAAAATAAATATTCTTCAAGTGCACACTCAAGAACGCGTCGCCACAAAACCAACCATCAGGGGCAGTGAGACGTATATCATATGCACACCTACCTACAAGCAATTTGCATTTATTTTTGTATCTTTCCCTGACAAAACACCCCTCCATTTTGCAACTCAATTGAATTATTCGATATTGTGTGTTCTGTTTACCAATCATATTCGAATAGATAACATTGGAGAAGAACCCCCTGTGTCGAGCCGAGAACAACCTGCGAGTTCTACAGTAGGAACTGACTTAAAAAAAAGGAGATAAAAAATACACATGTATAAATATTCACTGCCAAGGTCA
The DNA here is from genome assembly GCA_914767635.1 of Melanostoma mellinum. Classification (NCBI taxonomy): domain Eukaryota; kingdom Metazoa; phylum Arthropoda; class Insecta; order Diptera; family Syrphidae; genus Melanostoma; species Melanostoma mellinum. The sequence continues at coordinate 184,879,448 of OU612060.1, forward strand.
ACCGCATTAAACTAAAAAAAAAAAATATTTTCGACGCTGTTCAACGATCAAACGAATATAACGAGCTGTTCTCTGACTGTGCACTATCTGAAGTTAATGGAACAAGTGCTTCACTTTATCCAGCCCCAATGCCACCACTGCCACTTGTTTACGACGATTGTCTTTCTTGTTTATTTGATAGGTAGAATGTTTGGGTAGGAAAAAAATTATTTAAGTTTTTATTTGTTTTGTGCTCGAATAAGTGGAGGTGAGTGTTAGGTAGACGTGTATACCTCAGGGAGACACTATATATATTTACGTAAATAAGTAGCATTCTAAAATCACCTCATTTGAATATACACTGCGACGGAGATTCTCAAATGACTCATTCTCACTGTCACACACAATCCAAACGAGTATAGTCAATTTACTCAACTGACAACTCAATTTGGATTAACTTCCTTTCTTTAAGCTCAGACAAGCGATACAACAGCGCTTTTACAGTGTAAAAAATAAATAAACAAAAATAAAGAAAAAAAAAAACACTGTGGGAAGTTCACAGCAATTGACATTGAATCTGCCCAGATGAGTTCATGCAGGGCAGGGGAGACGATCGATGTACCCACAAACGCCATAAAATGCCAATTAACAGATATGTTTAGCAATACCTTTTCTATACACAGAGTTGGACTTTTTTTTTTTTGTTAATAAAGAGACACAACAACAAAGCAAAGAGTAAACAATTCCATTTTGGTATCAAATTCAACTCCAACTTGAAAAAAAAAGAAAGAAAAGAGAATCGTCAAAATGGTTTATTTTTCTTTTTGGTTTATTGTTACTGCGTAGTTTATTGTTTCCGATATTCATTGTTATACATCCACACGAAAGTGAATAACTGAGACTTGTGTAAATTAATTGAAATACGATACACCATTTCCGAAAAAAAGGGGGGAAAACTGAATTATAGCCTTGATAGATTTGTTTACGATTGAAGAATGCCCAAAAAAGGTTGATTTTTTTGTCATGCACGTTAATTTCATTCAGATTTTCTTTTAAGCTCAACGTGAAAAATAAAATAAAAACTTATGACTTCATTTTGATTGGCACTTATGAGAGGTTGTTGGGTTGTAAAACAGCGTACCCCACGAGCGGATCACAAGAGTGATGCAGTTAAGTGGGAGAACTGTGATCCATTCTAAACAGGATGATCGTAACGCTGCAAAAAGGAAGAAGAAGAAGAGTTTTCAATTGAGGCCATTATAGACCCAGAGCGTCCTAACTGAAATTTGTTTTAATATTGGTTTTATTCGAGTAAACTATTGTAAACAGCAAACCTTTAAGTTATATATAAAATATTTTATAGATTGTGTGGCCAGTGCCGATTTTAGCACTACCAACGCCCTGGGCGAGATTTCTACGGCGCCCTCTCATACTGCAATTCAAACCCATACAAAAAAATAAGAAGCATGATAGTGAAATATTCATTTATTAGAAGACATAATTATTTATTATAAAAAATAACCATTTATTATGAAAACAACTAATAAAATTTTACTTTTCTGGTCTTTTTATCAGCTAACTCTTTTATAAGGTTATCAAAGTCGATGTTTTCAGCAATTTCGTTTTCAATTGACAAAGTTGATAGGTTTGTCAATCTAGGTTGAGATATTATTGATCGAAGATAAGTTTTTATCAGCTTCAATTTTGAAAAACTCCGCTCCCTACTAGCAACCGTTACATGTATAGTCAATATAAGGCTCGGAATGCTATCTATACATTTGAATACAGTTCTTGTAAGTTGCGATCTTTGATGAAATTTAAAACAAAAATGGGAGTAAAAACATTATGATCAGGCAAATAGGATATCAGACTTACAAATTCATCACACAACATACAACCATCTATGTCTGATTTAGAGTCTACAGTTAATTTTGATTGGAGACCACTAAAGAGCTTGACAAGCTCGACTTTTACTGGAATCTGTTTAATATTGTACAAAAAAGACCTAGATTCCTAGTACTCATTTAACTGTTCGAACCTTTTATTGACTGAACTTAATGTAGTATCCAAAAGGCAGTTGAAAAGTTCTAAATTCGCAGTTAAAATAGCACTTTTACAGCCTGTAATTCTGTAGTCTTCCAAGAAATTGCAGCATTTTTTCATCATTTTTGTACATTTACCGATATCGATGCCTCTTGACTGTAAAGATTTACTTACAATATTTATTTGAAAAAGTATGTCATACCAAACAACCAATGAAACTATAAGTGCCTCATGAGACACTTGAACATCAGTTTTCTGAGTTTCAATAGCCAAAGTAATTAAAGCATCATTTTTAACACTAATTTGATAACGGACTGCTTTAACACTGCTAATTCTTGCTTCCCAACGTCCCAAGTGATCGGTTAGAATTTTCCATCGATGAACAGAAGCTGGAAACAATGTGAACAACCTCTGAAGTACCCCAAACAAAGTGACTAATACTACGGATGACTTAGCGGCATCGCATAGTATTAGATTGTAGCTATGACAGCCACACGGTACATAAACAGCTAAGGGGTTATGTCCAGAATTCTCCTTTGAACCCCAATATTTTTTCCTTTCATATTCGCCCCGTTGTCATAACCCTGACCCCTGCAAATGAACTCCGATCGAACAGATTGAATTCTATGTTAAATTCAAGTGTTGCCAACAGAAAAAAACCGATTTATTTAGGGAATTTATGGAATCTATTTAGTCGTAAAGTAAACCCCGAACTATGAACATGGACTGTCTGGCGTCCTGGGCCATCACCCAACCTCGCCCTACCCTAAAACGGCTATTGGGTGTGGCAATACCACCTTTTGTAAAGGGTGTATTTTTAGAAATATAGAACTTCAAATTGAAATAAAACCCAAGTTTTAATCAATTCGGCTTTATTGGAAGGATAATTTTATGCCATTTATGTTTAAATATGATCATATTTAAACATAAATGGCTGACTCGAATAAAGCCAAGTGTAGAGGTCCAATTTTCAACCAATTTTTCGAGCATTTGAGGCCACGAATGTTGGCTTCCAAGCCCTCTAAAGTGTTTGGTTTGTTGACGTAGACGAGCGACTTCACATACATATGTCTCCCCATTGGTGGCCAATGACAGGTCCATTCCGCGAAATTATGCGCTCATCGAATGTTTCCTTCAATAAATCGATTGTGACGTGCGAAGTGCGATGTGTGGCATGTAGCGCCGTCTAGTTGAACAAAATAGTCGGTTATCATGGCTCTATACCGGTTTCAATTAATGGTAACTGGGCCAGCATCATTTCGGAAGAAGTACAGGGTGGCGCACCAATCGTGCTACAAAAATAAAACGCAATAACTTTTTTTCTGTGTGAGTAATCGGCTTATTTTTTTTTTTATTTTGTAGGTTACTATTTAGATTTATAAAAATGGATGCTTGGGATACGGAGAAAAGAATTTGGATAGTGCAACGGTACCATGCTTTGCAGTCCGTCATTTCCGTCCAAAGGGAATTTAGGCGGGAGTTTGGCGGTAATCCCCCGAGTAGATGGACCATTATGAGGTTTGTAAACATGTTTGCCGAATCTGGAAGCATCGCACGAAGGCCGTACCATCGAGATGCCAATGTTCGGGTTCAGGATACAATCGCAGCAGTAGCATCTGCAATACAGGCCAATCCGAACGTTTCGACCCGAAACTTATCGGGGCGAATTGGAATTAGTAGACGGTCTATAATCTTTAAAAACAACTAACTATTTAAAATAAAATTTAATTTTCTAACCAATAAAAAAAAAAAAAAAATTAAATACATCGATTAAAAAAAAAGTTATTTGAATTTCTTATTGTAGCACAATTGGTGCGCCACCCTGTATGACCCAATGACTCCACTAGCCCATAGTTTTTGTGGATGTCATCGTCCGTGACCATGACGTCTCAAAGTACCCATGTGGATTCTCTTCACTCCAAACGCGGCAATTTTGCTTGATGACGTTACCATTCAACGAAAAATGAGCCTCATCACTGAACAAGATTTTGTGATGAAAATCAGCATCAAGATCAATCCCATTTTCGGCCTGTACACCAAAATCACGAAGCATTGCGTAGTCTCGAGGCTTTAATTCTTGCACAAGCTGGTTCTTATAAGGTCGTAAGCCAAGATATTTGCTCAAAATCTTCCAAAAAGTTGATGGACAAAGCTCCAATTGCTGTGCTCGGTGGCGAATCGATTCATTCGGGTCCTCTTCAACACTGTGCTCTACAGCGGCAATTGTTTCTTCGATGCGCAGTGTTTGACGTCTCTGCGCATGCGTATCATCACACAAGTTAACGTAGTACGAAAACGATCCATGGTTAATCGAATTGATTTCTCTGATGAACGATTATGTCGACCATAAAATGGACGAAGCTTGCGGTAAACTTCGAGAACTGAATCATTATCTTCGATATAAATTTCCACGATTTGCAAGGATTGTTCTTTTGTTAACCTGTTCATGATGAAATGACAACCCAAACTGAACATAAATGACATTGGAGTTGGGCTTTGACTACAAGATGTCAGTTTTATCTCTATTCGAAAAACCAACCTCTAAAAAAAAAACACCCGATACTAACGAGTTTTTTTGAAAAATAATATACTGCATAGATATGGAACCCACTGCACTTTTTTGTCAATCTATTTTGGAGATTTTTTCAATACAGTGGCCTAAGAAAGTAGAAAAGGCGATTCTTCTTCCCCTTCCAATTACCGTCCAATTCCACTGTCGTCCCTTCTTTTCATGGCCATGAAATCGTTGATAAAGCGTCAAATCATGAAATATCATGAAGAAAAGAACGAAAGCTTCTTAATGACCAACAGTTCGGCTTTTGCAGCGAAAGGTCCACTACCGATTTGATGGCATATCTCATTGAAAAGTGGAACAAATCTTTACACTAATTTGTAGAAAGCAGGATTATTGCGCTTGATATTTCTATGGCATTTGATAAAGTTTTGGTATCGATGAGTCTCTCCTTTGTTGGATTAGAAACTACCTTCAGGATCGTTCAACACAAGTTGTGTTGGATGGATGCAACCCTGATGCTCACCTTATGAATGATGGTGTGCCTCAGGGCTCCGTTTTGTCTCCAACTCTCTTTCTCATTTTCATAAATGACTTCTTGTAAGTTCTAATCCTCTCAACTGTTTTGCTGCCGACTCAACCCTATTTTCATATTCGTTTCAGGTCCCTGCTTTTCGGATGTAAAACTGGAACGGTTGCTTAGGATTAGCTCATTGAGTTCTGACCTTGTCATCATTATTATATAGGGTAATAAAAACCTAGTAGAGTTCAATGCTTCGAAAACTCAATGCTGTTATTTGTCGTTAAAGTTTATTATTCCCCCATTGCCATTATCTTTGAATGATACCTGCATCCAAAAAACCCAATAGTTTTCAGTACTTGGTATGTGTGTAAACGATGATCTTTGTTTGAATGACCACATACTAGAAGTCGTCAAAAATGCTGCTAAATGCCTAGGTTTCTCAAGACGATGCAGGACATTCTTCACCCCTTCTGATTTGGCTACATTTTATAAATCTTACACCCGCCCACAACTAGAGTACAATTCTTATGTTTGGTCGAATGCTCCTCAAACATCTTTGCTCCTACTAAACACAAAAATAATACAAAACAGATCAATGAGGTTGATAGGTGATAGTTTAATCGTAGAATGGATTGATTCTCTTGAACATCGTCGAAATGTTGCCAGTCTGACTCTTTTCTATCGCTTTTTACGCAAACAGTGCTCTAGTGAAATAGCCAGTTGCATTCCTCCCCTGAAACAATTTAGACACAACACCCGCCTCGCTACGAATGCTCATCAATTTTTCCTTGAGCCCAACCTCGGACATACAGTAAAGTATAGAGATTCATATTTTAGTCGCACAACCCGAATGTGGAATGCTTTCCCAGACTCTGTCTTTCCCCTGCAACACGATTCACAAAAATTCAAAAGGAGTTATCGGCGGGCGACTCTTATTGAATCCTCTCCTATTTTCCTTAATGGGTTTTAAAACAAAGTCCATCTCTGATGGATCAAGAGATGGAGCACTGTTCAAATGACGATATTTCGACAAATCTGAATCCTTTTTCACGGAACGTTGAATAATTTTCATATACAACATACCTACCAACAATTTGTATTCGTAACATATAATACATTTTAACTGTAAAAATCATACATTGTATGTGTTGTATGACCTGTGAAAAAGGCCGCTGATCACAATCCGGGTTCCCTGAACTATTTCAGTAGAGACAACACTGTTCTGTTTATGACTTTGACTATAACAAATAATAATAATAACCAATTCATCATCCCATATTGCGATATATCTTATAGCTGATGTCATGAGTCAAAGAATTTCCTTATCCATCACACAATCGCTTCACACTGACTGCCTGTAATCAAAGATAGTTCATTCTTCTTGTCCTATGGACCTATATGCCTTTCCCCCCATTGCATTGGTTTGAATTTTTAATTAGCCATTCTCACAGTGCCCTCCATTGTTTTTATTCAATGAGCTCTCATCTATCAGCCTGTCTGGTCTGATGCGCCTCTACTTGCCTTTTATTACTCGTATATGACTTTCCATGGGCCCTCATGTTCGTCGTGTAGGCTTATGGGATGAGAGATCTAATTCATTTACAACACAATTTCGTTCTTCAATCAGAAACTAATCTTATTTGCAAATTTCCTCAGTCAGACCAACGAACTTTTCTTGTTTCATATTTTTTTTTTTAGTTTTTCTTTTAACCGGAAAAGCAGACGAAAGAAAAAGGAGCCATACAACAACGTACGTGTGAACGTTAGACTTCCTCATTAGGTTTTCGACGCGCCTCAATATGATTGAGGAGTCGCATATAACAAAAAAAAATAAAAAAATAGGAAAAATAGAAAATTGATCTGAATTTGCCTGCTTTATATTCCAAGACACCATTAAATATTTTTTCTTCTCGTCTTTTTTATGATATTCGATTCTGGATATCGTCGTCGTTGATTTTTGCACATTTCCTTTTCATGGCATGACGACGTTGAACTGCGCCGCGCTGTTGATGACTGGGAATGGTCCATAGGTACGACTCTTACGTCTATGAGTAATACATTTCCTCCCAAGTGTAAAATAGATTAACGGAAATCGTACATATTGATTACTTTTCTTATATTTCGCGCTGTATATAGACGCAGACAATTTTTTTTCTGTTTTATTTTCTTTTAGGAAAAAATGGAACTCAATATCTTTGGGGATTGTATTGCTTTTAGTTACGAGAAAATATATGAATTTTCAGCCCACGTTTAAATGAATCAATAAATAGGAAGTTAACTAAATAATTCTTCTTAGATGAGTACTGCGCGGGCTCATCCATGACTAAATGGCAAGACGGAGTACCTACTATAAGAACGTCATCACGTGATGTGCTTTTGGAAAGGGGGTTTTATTGACTCTCTTTGTACTTTGATGAATGAATAAGCACACCAACTGAATGTCACCTAAGCAGAATAAAAACTGTATCATTAGAGGTACAGCTTCAAAAGGATAAGTAGACTCACTTGTGGATAGTTTGATATTGAATGATAAAGATTACTTTTTATAAACTATTAACAATTGAATACGTCAAAGCTATTGTACTTGGTGGGCATTACAGTTCAGGGTGACCCTGGAAATCAACCAACATCTTTCGCCATCAATATTAATTTCGGGCGAGCTCTCTCCAGTTTTGCACTCTAAGTCGGTTGAGGCCTTCTTCCACTTGATTGTGGCACCTAAGGCGCGTCTTCCCCTTCCGCGATTTCAGTGCAATGTGCTTTCGAAACACCGTAGAACCGGAGCGTTTGGGTCCATCCGCTCTACATGGCAAAACCAAAAACCACCGTAGTCTCGCGATGCGTACTCTTCTGGCTATGCCCATGTCGCGGTACAGCTCATACAGCTCGTTGTTCTATCTTCTTCTCAACACATTGTCTTCGCATACGGGACCAAATATAGAGAATTTTTCTTCCGAAACGAGAGGTTTCCATTATCTTACTTACTTACTTCGCCGCCGTATAGCAGAACTCGGATAATAGAGGGTTTTGTTTCTCGATTGCCTTGTTAACCCAAAGAAGCAGCGATTGGCAAGAGTTATTCTCCGTTTAATCTCCGCAGTGGTGTTATTTTCCGTGTCTATAGCGGATCCTAGTTAGAGGATGTCCTGTACTACCTCGAAGTTTTGTTTCTTCATTGTGCGGTTTTGTCGAATTTGTCGGAAGTTCGCTCTCTTTGCTTGATGACAAGCTTACTTCTTCCCATTACGTCAATATCTACGCGTCTGCGTAAGCGTGTAATTGTCCGAACTTTTAAAGATTATGTCTCTGATTTTGACGTCTCTTTTCTCAGACAGTCACGCGGTCATCAAATCCCTGGCGTCAAATTCTTTCAACTCTATTCTAGTCCTCAGGTGCCTATCATCAGAGAGTTTAACATTCACCTGTGCTGGGTACCGGGGCATAGACATTCCAGGAAACTGCAAAGCAAATGAACCAGCCAGAAACGGAACACTTCTGCCCTTCTCATCGATAAAGGAGAGTATCGACATACCAATAGCTGCATACAAACTCTTGCTCAAGCAGAACGCATAAAAAACTAATCTGATCAGTTTAACGTGTAACGCAATGAAACAAATCTGGCCCAAACCAGATCTTAAGCGGTCGAACGGTTTGATCTCTCTCATCATAAAACAAATCAGTGCGACATGCCACAAGGCTAGGAGTCGTTTAAAACGATTTTTGCAGCAGCTGTATGGATGAGGAGAAGGAGGAGACTACTACACCTACTCTGTTTATGCCCAACTTTAGCCTCACGAATGCAGGATACACCTAGGGTCGTGTTTCTTTAATGACTCTAGTGATCTTACTCACATCACCGACTTTCTCGCTTCATTGGAAGCTCAAAATGGTTCCATTAAAATGAGGATAAATTAGATCCATCGTAGTATCACAATGGGCCCAACGGGCCTAAGTGCTAACAGAACTGACAGCCCTTCAAATATTATGTTAAAGAAATCGGATATTAGTTTGTCGCCTTGCGAAAGCCTTTTCCGACTTCAAAGGTCTCGGTGAGTTCTTTACCAGCCTTGAGGGAGCAGCTTGTCATTCTGCAAAGTAGTACGAGTTTTGCAGCTTTGCCAAAAATAGGCATGGCTCCATACAGTTGGTCTCTGTAAATACTGTAAAACTTCTTCTAGAGGACTGCATTCTTGCTTATCGTTCAAGTTGATTGGGACATTCTGCCTACGAGTGGAATTTGTGTCTTCATCGCCGCCGTTAAGCAGTCTGCAGAAGTGTTCTTTCCAAATTCTCAGTAGCAATAACTTTGTTTCCTTGCTGGCCCTTACCGGCTTGAGCTCGAGGTTTGCCACTTGACATGATCTTTTCAAAATAAAAAATTAAAAAGGATGGCACAACAGAGCGAGGAGACCATGCCTTATGAGGTAATGAAGGGGTCCTACAAATTTCTATCAGTTCCGAGCTGCTAATCAAGAAAGCGCTTTTCATAACAGTAAATCTACTAACAGATGACTTGCCAATTCCTCGCGAAAGGCGATACCCGTGAAAAAAACATTCTTGCCTCTGTTGAGATTCGAACCTCGAACCTCTGGGCTAACAGGTAGACATCCTAACCATCACGCCACTGGTACCACTCTGTTGTCGCAATAGAGTAGAAGTCGCAGTTTTTCATCTTCTTTATTCTTTGCCATTTTATCGCAATTTTTCGATGGTGGTTAAGTCTACAGTCTAGGGCCTCAAGTTTGCCTCTTACACGTAGTCCGTACAGCGATTTTATATGCTCCACGTGCAAATCCGTAGGTCTTTGGCTTTTATTCGTTTGCTACAATCGTCAACGGTGAAATCATCATTGTATGTGGTTATTGGTTGTTTCGGAACAACGTAATTTTTATGCAATTTGGGTAACCTGGAGGTCCTGGTTCTTTTGGGATCACCTTAGATACAAAGAGCCGCATAATCCGATGTCAGTATCTTGCTGCAGGGGTTTGAGAGCTTTCGTTGGCTTGCCAGGAGCTCATCCACAACCATCTGTATTTCAATACCCTAATGAAAGACTCTGAAAGACTTTTAAAATAAATAGGTTGGAGTAGCTCATTCAGAAAAAATTGCAACTATCCGCTCTAGAGTAATATAATTCGGATTATTTAAATCTATAGTATCACCAAAACAAACTTAAAAAAACAGATTATTTGAACTGCAAAAGCTTTTTTAAACCCAAACATAAAAATAAATTAGTGTCAAGCTGTCAAGCACTAATTAGGCAATCGTTTTTCCAAATTAAACACAAAACCATTCATCTGAGTTATTTTAAAGCTGATAACCCAAAGTTCTTAATGTGCTGTGTGTTTTTAAAAATATATGATGGCCCCATTTGGTATGAAATGCTCTATTTCAACACACTTCCTTATTAATCTACAGTTCACCCAACATGAACTAGTTCATCAAAGACTCAAAACAAGGCAGTCGTTTGTTTGTTTGTCTGTTGTTTTTGTAACATAAACGGCTGCTTATCGATTGCCATTTTTAGTTTTCTTCAACAGTTTTTTCCCCAGGCAGCACTCACAAATGCTTCTATTTATTTGATTGAAGAAAAAAACCACATTCGACCGGGTTTCATGATCAAGACTCTCCTCCACTATAGGTTTTCAATTCGTCTTCAGTAAATACCATCAGATGCACCACCGCTTATCTCCAAGTGAATGGATCTTATCTGACTGGCGTTTGCACACAATTTTATTGCAATAAAAAGTAACATTCGATTAGATATGCGAATGCATTAAAATAAGGAAAGTCCGATTCATAAAAGAGGCACCATGACTTGAGAGCCTTATAAGATGTTTATTTAGAGGCAAGCGTAATGATCGCGTGAGTTTTTCTTTAATTTATTGCCCAGTTAATGTTGCAACAAGCATTGGACATTGCAAGCAGAAAGTTGCATAGTCACTTTCTCTGTTTATATTTACGTTTGGGATGCAGACAGACAGCAGAGCTATACCCGATGACAAACCACCAGAGTAAATGTTTGTGTGGTGTGGTAAAAAGGTCGAATCAGACTTTTATTTTGGCCAAAAAGGTAATCGTTGTAAAGTTTTCTTTTGAATGATTTTCATTTCAGGGAAATCAATCGCGATATGAAGTGAACAAGTTATTAATTCAAAAAATAACTCATGTCGCGATGTGCAAAGTTGTTTTAAAGTTCGATGCATGCAAAACCGGCAAACTTTCATTTTCTTAAGTTGACGACGAAGCAGTTTTGACTTTGCATATCAATATGTACATATGTAGTTGTTTGATTGGAAATTTGATTGTAAGTTTGTATTTGAAGAAACCACTATGTACTTCTTAGATTTCCTTTGGTTTTTATGTTTCGGAAAAAAGACTTTAGCGAGACATTGTAAATGAAATATAATTTGTAAAGCAAGTGGTTGGTAGTGGCAGAGGAGTAATGGCAGTGGCCAGTTTGAGCTTCAAATCTCAGAAACACAAAGTTTTTAAACATGTTTTATTTCCCGCGAGGAACTGCGCCAAATCTACTGACAGTAAATGCACCATACATGGTCATGGTAAGCGGTTGCTCACTTCACCCTTCGGATAAATTGTAGGTCCTTAAAATGCGCCACGAAGTTCCCCGAGCTTTGTTGCGCCATTCTATTAACAGAGTTTGTTAAGCCTTCCTTTTCAGATATCCCCACAAAAAGAAGTCCGGAGCAGTCAAACCAGGCGACCGTGGAGGCCAATCAACATCAGCATTTCTTGAAATAACTTGCTGTGGAAAGAGGTCTCGCAGTAGTTCCATTGCAATCCTGGCTGTATGCAATGTGGCACCGACTTGTTGATACCGGATGTTAATCAAGCCCAAAGCATGCAGTTGTGGCGTTAAAAAGTTTTCAATCATATCACGATATCGCTCCCTATTCACAGTTACCGTTACAAGGTTTTAATTTTCAAAGAAGTAAGGTCAAAAGATCCTCCTGACCAAATTTCACACCAGACTGTAACTTTTAATTGATGCAAAGGTGACTGATGAATAATTTGAAAGCTTTCCATTGCCCAGAACGGACTTCTTTGTTTTCTCACACATCCATTCAAATAAAAATGAGCCTCGTAACAAGATTTTTTCATGAAAATCAGGGTTGTCATGGGCTAGTTGTAACGTCCTATTAAATTAGCACTTTGCGTTTGTTCATCGAATATTTTTCCATTTTAAATTTGCCACGTGTCTACTTCACGATTGCCGAATATGAACTGCCAATGTTTACAAAATGGCGCCAGAACAAAGTACTTAGTACACCTTCCCGGTGAACACCCTGTATTTATTTTTAGCAGGAAACTATTCGTTTTTCTTTTAAAAAGCTGAAACCAATTTATTTGTGATGTATTTCAAAATTGTAGAAGTAAACAATTCGAAAGTGAAATAATAGAATAGTTTCCGCATTTCTAAATTTATTTTCTTTCTACGAATGGAAGCACTTTCGGATGATTTGTATTAAGTGGAAATTGCAATCAACTAGTTATTGTTTTTATTATTTTTTTAGGTGATTGTCAAATTTGACAGTGCCAGCTATTTGTTAATCACTTTCATGCGAAATTAATGTTCAATGCTTAGTTTCATAATTTTCGGGGTAAAATAAATGTGCTGGATACAAATGATGCTTCACACAAATCACGAAAACACCACCTACGTAACGCCGCCGACGCACCAGACAATGGTTTTTAGCTGCAAAAAACACAAAAAATAATAATAATTTTTGTATCTCTTTTTTCTACATGTATATCTGTACTCAAAAATTTAGAATTTTTGACAAGATAAAGCCCCCCAAAAGGCGCATTTCTTTCCGGAGTGAAATGTTATATTTCTTTGAATGTTTTCATAAAACGAGTTCTTTTATTGAATTAAAATAAATTTAAATAAATAGTGTGGTGCAACAGAGTGGGAAGCTCGGTGCCTAGCGCATTTCTCACAATCATGCCGTGAGAAGGAAAGGAGGGAATCTTTTTTTATAAGTAAAGCGCACATCAAGGGGTTATGAATACGCTTATAATGTTATAGAACACAGTGCGAGCATTTAGGAAAATAGGAGAGGATTTAATAGATACCGATGCACGTTGCTTTTTAACAATTGTGAATCGTAATATAGGGGAAAAACAGAGTCGGGTAGAGCATTACACATTCGGGTGATGCGAATAAAAATGAATCTCTATACTTGACTGTACGACTGAAGCTGTGCCCCTGTTTTGTAACTATTGATAGTTACAGAACAGGGGCACTGGTCTCAAGGTAAAGCTGATGTGCATTCCTGGCGAGGCGGGTGTTGCGTGTAAATTGTTTCAGGGGATAAATGCAACTGGCTATTTCACTAGAGCACTGTTTGTAAAAAAAAGCGATAAAAGAGATAGAGAGGTAACGGTTCGCCAAAGTTCAAAAGAATCAATCGACTCTACGATATAACTATCACCTATCAATCTCAACGCTCTGTTCAAGTAGGCGCAGAGATGTCTATGAGGCATCTGACCAGGCTTGGGAATTGTACTCTAGTTTTGGGCGGATGTAAGCTTTGTAAACAGTAGCCAGATCAGAAGGGGTGAAGGATTTCCTGCATGGTCTTACGAATTAAGAAACCTAAAAATTTAGCAGCTGTTGGTGACTTTGTAATGACCCATTACATTTTCGCCACCAACAACACTAATGCCAGTGGAAGTTTGTATATACCAAAACAGGCAATGATAATGGTGACAATAACACATAACAACAACATCACCAGCAGCTTACCTTTGACTCCACGTAGAGTTGCATTTCGTTGACTTTTACAGCTCACATCCAGTTTACACTAAATGGTGTATAAGCTAACTTACTAACGAAATGGACGAAATTCATGCTTAACTGTTGACTGTCTAACTAACTGCTTCACTTAACTACTTTTTTTTTGTAGTTAAACAGTTAGTTATACAGTTAATCGAAATTCATTCCGGTACCAGCAGGAGCAGAGAACAGGAAGTATCCGGGACCCAACACTGTCCTACGCTACCTCGTTGTGAATTTAGTGGCTCCTGCTACCGCAGAGCAACCATTAACTCTCTCCGTCTAGTGTCGAGCCCACCTTACCACGGGAAAAGTACCAAGAACCCCACATTGCTCCAAGTCCAAATCCGAGAACTGGAAGCATACAACCCAGGACAGGACCTTCATCCGATTTACCCGAAGACCAATCTTAGAACCTGGTCGAGAATGCCGGGCGATCTTACATCCCAACCGAACCCCGAGTGAAGCCCCTCACCCGAAGTGGCCTCACTGGAACCTACCTACACCGACGAGGACGTTAAAAATAGAAACCTGAACTAAATTTATAAAATATTGTATAAAATTTATAAACGAATACTATTTTGAATATCGGAAATAAACTAGCTTCAATAATCTAAAGTTTTGATGCTTCTTTGGAACACTCTAGATCCGCTGAGCCTACCTAAGCTTTTGACTTACAACTTCAAATATGTTGTCATTCCAACGAAGATCAACGTTTATACACATACAACACGCATTGTTTTATTAGAGTCTTGTTGTGGCATTTTAATTTTGCTTGTTTTTTTACTCGCATTACTTCTTACGAGACAAAGAGACTCGTAACCTCTTAATTACTATCGCTTTAGTCTTTTTTCGGAAGAAGCCAAAAAGAATCATTCTCTGTCGTGTCGGTTTTGCAATTCGCTTTTACCTTATACGCATTTTGCCTTCCACCATCTTTTCCACTCTCTACATTTTGTTTAAAAATAAAATAAATAAATAGGGTGGCGCAACAGAGCGAGGAGCCCCTGGGCCTAGCGTATTTCTCACAACCATGCCTTGTGAGGGAATGGAGGGACCTACAATTTTTCGCCGGTTCCGAACGGCTAATTGAGAATACGCTTTTCATGGCAATGAATTTACTAACGGAGGACTTGCCAATTCCTCGCGAAAGGCGATACCCGTGGAAAAACATTTTTGCATTTTGCCTCTGCTGGGATTCGAACCTTGAACCTCTGGGTTAGCAGGTGGACATGCTAACCATTACGCCACGGGTACCACGCTTTTACCTTATACGCATTTTGCCTTCCACCATCTTTTCCACTCTCTACATTTTGTTTGCTTTTGTTTAAAACGTCGCGAAGTTGGTTTTTCGTCCAAGGCTTCCCCAAAGTTTTCTTCAGAATTAGTACGCCCTGTGTATTTTCTTATGCACTTAATTGGGTGGATTCGGATAATCCAAGCTTCGTCTTCCCTAATAATAATTGTCCAGAAATATAAAAAATGCAACAAATTGGCGCCCAACATGGGGCTCCAGGCGCTACCACTGCCAACGCATAGTACTGATCCTGAACCTAGAAGAAGTAATCGAGTCAGAGCTATGCTGGTTCCGGAGATAGCAAAACAATGCAACGAATTGGACGAAATTTAAGAGCTGCGAGTTTGAACATGGCGTCATGTCGGTTGTATGACTAGTCGATGCATCGAACTGAAAGAGATAATGAGAAGAAAGCGAGTAGACATCTTGTAAGTCCGAGAAAATAAGCCTACAATTAGGTCTGGTAAGAAAGGGATTAGGGTTAGCTACTTTAGACCGTGTTGATTGATCTCGTGTGGGCCATTTGCATCTTCAAATCAAATCAATGCCTCGTTGGTATAAATTTACAAAAACAAATTCAAGAACCTGCACAGAAAGAAAATTCTAAGTCTAATCCATCCAATTGCCAGGAAAAACTGAGTTTTCTCGACCAGTAATGCATAAAACATGTGACAATTCACTCCTAACTTAGTAGCTTTGCAAAACCCCATCTTGTACACCTCCTGCTTCTTTTGAAGAGATAGTATCGGATAGTATCGAATGGTATGTAAAACGCTACTGGTGAATAGCACCGTGAGAAGTTTTTTTTCCTAAAGAAGCACTAAATTATTCGTTGCACTATCTCGATGTCTGTCCATTGGAACGCTGTTGTAATTTTATAAATAAATTTCTTTCAATGTTATTTAGATCACGCTTTATAACAGTATTTTTACGAAATTATTTCGAGGAGGCAACATTCATTGCATGCTATACTACTTAACAAAACAAGTGCACGGGCAATGCCTGAATTGAATACGAAATGGAGAAGCCGAACGACACGACGACGACAACGACGTAATTGTGTTGATATGTGGTCAAGCTTCACTATAAAACTTTTTTTATATACTTCTTTTGGTATATAATAAAAAAGCAAACGTTCAGCAACTTACGTTTTATTGCTCTGCATGCCAATGCACAATCGTTTTTAATTCATTTCAACAAACACAACAATGAGTAATACTTAAAAAAAAAAAAAACAATAACAACAACGGCACAGCAGTTGTGGGTGGGTGATGGAATTAATTGCGACACTGGGCGGATACAATGACTAACCAACAACCTATTGACGGACGTTGATTTGTTTTGATTTTTCCAGTGAGAAAGATAAAAGCGAAAAATATGTGTTACCAAATTTGGCAATCGGGTGGTTGAACGAGTAGATAAAGTGATATGTAAGTAGAGTAAATATAAGCAGGTACGGTTACATGTGTAGGCGAAAGCTCCATCTGACTGCAAACACTTGTGTCGAACAAATGTAATTTTGATGGGAATTCCAATTTTAAGTTTACCTCTGGAGTGCCCCATGGTAGCCATCTTGGACCCCTTTTGTTTATTTTTGGCATAAATGATGTCGAGAAGGCAATTGAATGACCTATACTATCGTTTTATATTGATAAAAATGACCTCAATTCTGCAAATTGGTGAAGATGAATTTTCTTGAATCTAACATGGCCAAATGCGAGTTAATGGCCCGTATCACAAGGCCAAGTTTAGATCAAAGAACGTCAGACGTGGTCGAAGTGAATGTTTTGCAACCTAATTTGCTACTGATAAAATTACTAACAGGTTTCGAACCTTGTTTTTTTAGTAAGATCTTGGAAACTTTCTTTTAATAAAACGCAAATTATTTAACATATTTCAAAAATTTTACTATCGCCTTGAATTACAATCAGAAAAATTCATGATTTGAAATCGACTTAATTCATATGGCCACCGCAAGCACGTTTGCAGCTGTATATTTGTTGGAAGCAGCAATTTTCGATGACACGGCCACATATTTCGGTCGAAATGGTGGCTATTTCGAGTTCAATGTTGGCTCTGACCTCTTCCAAAGCCATCGGCTTGTCGGCATCAGGCAATGTCTTTTTTTCTGTGGGAGGTTTTTTAAAACACCAGCATGATCACTTAGACCTAAATACCGGCCCAATGTTCTGCCAGATAGCAAACTTCTTGTTACATCTTTCTAGAAGTTTGTAGAAAAGCCAAAAGCCGCTGCCATGATAATGAGCCTAAGTTACCAGCTCTCACCATGTCTACGCCGAGTATCTGTGACCTCATGCGAGAAAAATCAGGACATTCACTGAAGAAGTGCTCTGCGGTGTCCTCTTTTTCTACACCAGATTCACAGAGCGTGGTATCACTCAAGCCTAACACGTTTAAATGTTTGACAAAAGAGAAGTACCCGCTGGCAACGCCAATAAGCTTTCTACAGTCTTTTCTGCTACGGGATAGCAAAAATGTTGCAGTCTTCTTATGAACGTTGGGGAGCATACGTTTGGTCTGTCTGCATCCAATGGATGCATGCCATCCAAAGTTGTACTCTTGTCAGATCCAATCGTTGATTGAAGCCCTCACTGAGGACGCTGGCAGACCTACCAACGGTTCAGGTCCTGAGAAAACTTTCTGAGATCCTTGCCTAGAAAGTTCATAGGCGATCTCATTTCCAGTTATGCCGTGATGGTATGGAATCCAAACGAGACTTAAGGAATTTAGTCTTCCGACCGCATTCAGAGAGCTCTTGCATTACTCGATCACTTTCGAAGTAATTAGAGGGTTGAAAAGGGCCATAAGCACAGCTTGGCTGTCGCTGCAAACACAGATACTTCTCCCCGGCAATGTCTTAACGTATCCCAAAAGAAGATTATCTAAAGGTGTTGAATCGCGGTCCATTTCTTGAGATTACAAACTCGTTAAATTTGCTGTTCAATAAATCGATTGTTACGTGTACTGTGTGGCTTATGGTACCATCATGTCGAAACCATATGCCGTTCAAGTCCATATCTTTCAATCCGATCAAAAATTAATCGATAAGCATGGCTCGATAACGCTCGCCATTCACAATAACGTGATTGTCCTCGTCGACTAAAAAATTTGGCCAAATAACGCCGCCTAATAATAACTGCACCAAACAGTTCATTTTTGTGGAAAAAGTGGTGATTCATGAAGCCCATGTTTGTTTGATTTTCACCCGGCCAATAACGCATATTTTGCTCATTGAAGAATCCACTGATTCAAAAATGAGCTTCGTCACTAAAATGATTTTGCGATGAAATACATAAATACACTTGGAGAAGGTGAGACTCGGACGCTTGAAATGGGCCATCAGCCTCAGTTCTTGAATCAGCTTGATCTTGTATGGGTGCAAGCCAAAATCGTTACTCAAAATACCCCATAATTTCGACTGAACGATGCCCAGTTCTTGATAACGCGGTGGAATTGACACGACGAATATGCATACTCATTTTTATTATTACCTACATATATACTATAAGGTGAGAATTACAAGCGAAAATTGAAATTAAAATTGCGTTCACCGACCGCGTATTTCGATAAAAAAAAATTTATAACTTGCAGACGTTGCACGTTCGTGTACTTTACCATGAAGCAAGTATTGAGATTCTAAACTAATTGACATCGACAACTCCATGACTAGTAAAAGTTTCAAAAATTCACAATTGTCAAGACCGAATTAGAGAACCTTTTATCTGTTGCAAACATTTATTTCTCGCGGAACCATAAAGTGTCTTCTCAGATCTGATCATCTTAGGAACCATCCGTGAAGCCTTGTGCAGCTTATTAGTGGTTTAGGTGACTTATGGACTGCGACTTAGATATTCATATTTACGAAACTAGTGATGTGCCAAACCGTAAAATTTACAAACCGGGTTAACCCGAGTTGGAATTTGATTAACCCGAGTTGTAACTCGAGTTGGCTAACTCGGTTTACAAAAATAATATTTGCGCTTTTTCCTTCAATACTATGTTTTGAAAAATAGAAACAAACAATTTTTTCAATCGAAATAAACGGATTTAGTCAAAATGAATTTATAAAAAAAAACCAAAAGCAATAAGCGTACCTACTAATTAATCACACTGGAAAGAACCGAACCGACTTGACTCTGGATATTTTACAGAAATTTAATTCCTAACTCGAGTGGCAATATGTACCCAAAACATTCAAACCGTTTACCTATTAACAGATGACAATAGCGGCGTCCACACTGTCCAATTTGTTTGTCAAACTTCGAGTTTGTCAAACAAATTGGATAGTGTGGCCGCTCATCAATAGGCTTGTCAAATTTGTTGGATGGTTTTCAAAATTTTTTGATATTTTTGCAAGTTGGACAACAAATTGGATGAGTGTGGACGCAAGTCGTCAAACTTGGAAGAAATTTCATTTCAAAAATGTTTTCAAGTAGTGCACATCACACGGAAAGAACATTTTTCTTTGTTCGGTAGGTACATTCATGAGGCAAGGAAAAAATGTTGGGCAGATTGAAAATGGATTTTAATGAGGGTTTTAGGTAGCGCACCTAGCAAGGAAAAAATGTTTTTTTTTGTTGGGCAGATTAAATATTGAATTTATGATACCTCGAATATATGACCTCGAACGGAAAAAAATTTTTTCCTTGATGCAAAATGCAAATTACGATAAATTGATAATATAAAAAGTTTGGTAGCACCTAAATGTAATTATCATTTAATTACTATAAAGTAAAGGGATGCTTTTGTTTATAGCTTATATTTTAAAATAAGGTGCGTCCATCCTGAGATAGTTTATATAGTCATCTGGTGCAGTCAGTTTCAATTCGTTCAACAAATTGGAAGAATATTTTGGGCGCTTTTTAATTCATTCCTTGGTCCAAATCATTTTCCTTTTATTTTGTTGCTTTTCTTTTTCTGCTTGTTCATCGCACTCTATAATCACCAAAGCTGCTACAATTACGTCCGCCATGATCAAAATTCTAAAAAGAACTGATTATTTCCAAATTCCAAATGTTTTCAGGTACCTAGTGCACATCACATGCACGGAAAGAATATTTTTTCTACAGCTTATAATTTAAATTAAAGTCGATTATCTCCAAATGTTTTCAGGTAGCGCACATCGTACGGAAAGAATATTTTTTCTTCGTTGTGCACATTTATGATGTTTTCAGGTAGTTTCCTCTTTAGTTCCTACACACTGTCTTTTGTTTTTCTTGCTTTTCTAAAATTTCATCCCTAAATTGCGCTGCTACTGCTATGTCCTTCATGGTTGAAATTCAGACCATCAGACCAGAATGAAGTTGGACAACAAGTTTGATCAGTGTGGACGCAATGGGTATTTTCCGTCCAACTTTTCATCCAACAAATTTGACAAACAAATTGGACAGTGTGGACAGGGCTAAGTCCACTATTCCACGGCGCATTTCTCTCGTGCATGAATGAAGTGCAAGCGAGAAAAAAATCGAGATAGAAATACAGCTGCCCGGGCATGCACGGGTAGCATTTGTCGTGCATTTTTCATGTTTCTGTTTATCTCTATTCGTTATTTTTCGTAGTTGCTTTATTCTTGATTTGAACTTTGTTGGGAAATCACTTTGTATTATGGCGGAAGAATTCAAGTGATCAATGGAATTGACTTGTGAGTTGATAGTTCACTACGAACTAAATTCAATATTATACGATCCCTGCCACCCTGACTATGTATATAAATCGGGTTGAGAAAGCAGATGCTTTTCAAGTTATTTAAGATTTATTGAAATTGAGTGACCCATTGATTAATATAAACTTTATAAAAAGACAAATAAACATTTTGCGAACTCAGTTTTCTAAAGAGTTTCGTGAAATGGAAAAATCGAAAAAAGTAGAGCTGGTGCGAAACTCTGGTGCTTTGACCAGTTAATGTTTTTAAGAAACTACTGCAAGACCAGGTGTCCATGTTCAACATATCATTAATTTCTTCTATACTCATTTTTACCACAGCTCAACAACTGTTTCAATGGAACTTTAAAACTGCAAGACTGAGCGCAGAAATCAATATGAAAGAAAATTGGCAAAAACATGCGCAACTCGAAAAATGCAGCGTGTAAAAATGAGAGCATTACCGAATACAATTTCAAAACGAAAAAAGCGATTAATGCGCATTAAAAACATGCGCCATGTAATAGCCGACTAATGAAAAAACCGAACCGCAGTCCAACTCGGGATAAATTAATTCCTAACTCGAGTTGCAGATTGCAGATTGCAGTATGTATCCATTGTAGCTATACGGGGAATTAATTTATCCCGAGTCAAGTCAAACCGAGTTGGACTGCGGTTCGGTTTTTTCATTGTCGTTGAAAAAACCGAACCGCAGTCCAACTCGGTTTGACTTGACTCGGATAAATTAATTCCTAACTCGAGTTGCAGTATGTATCCATTGTAGCTATACGGGGAATTAATTTATCCCGAGTCAAGTCAAACCTCAAAACGAGTTGGACAGCGGTTCGGTTTTTTCACTGTCGTCTGTTATACTATATTACTATACTGCAACTCGAGTTAGGAATTAATTTTCTGTAAAATATCCCGAGTCAAGTTTAACAGATGTGTTTGTTTCTGTATGCCTGCGCAAATAACTCACTTGCTTTACATACTACTACCAGTCGACTATCGACTTTATTTGTATAAGTGAATTGTGTTTGGCACAGACCGCAACTAAAGGAGGGTAGTTTTGATTATGTTCAAGTGAACTCGGTCTGCTTGCATTAATTTCATTTTAATTATTTGGTTGACGGTTCGGTTTTTTCTTCGGTTTGCCAACTCGGTTCGAAAAAATGTAAACCGAGTCAACTCGGTTTGACTCGGTTTATGAAACCGAGTTGACACATCACTACACGAAACTATGACAAGGGCAAGCTTCATCTTGGGTTTTATCAGGATGTGGTACAGAGATTTTCGAAACGCCTTTGCTACCGAAGTACTCTTATTGACCATGTATCTCAGTTCGCAGTTATTGGCTATTTGTCAAGTCGTTTGGGATCACAGCTCAGCTCGACTCTTTCCCCCAATATGAATAATAAATAAGGTGGCTCGACAGAGTTTGGAGAGCCAAGCTTATTTCTCCCAACCATACCCTGTAAGAAATGGAAAGGCCCTTCAAGAGTTTTTCCAATTCCGAACGTCTAAGTAAGAAAAAACTTTTCATGGCACTGTATTTTTGGAAGACAATCCCTCGCGACTGGCGATACCCGGCGACTCCCGAGTCACCCGAGGAGGACACCGCCCTGAATAAGCCTGTCTGCACCATAAAACGGACAGCACAAGTACTCACTCAGTTTTGCAACGAAACAGCACCATTTTCCCTATAAAATATTGTTTCTTTATGATGGATCTACCCTCAGCAAAGCAAAAGATTGAAAGGTTCTTCACCAGTATCCAAAGTAGGAAGCTCATTTAGTGGATATAGATTTTCAACTTTAAAAACAGGGATAATCGAAACAAAAAAAAATATTGGGACCATCACGACCTTCAAGGTTGCAACACCTAAGGAAAGAAACTCTCCAAAACAAAGTGTTGCTCAGACCAAATGCCCAGAGTTTATGTTCTTACTCAAGATAGTAAACCTAGTTTCCTTAAAAACAGAGCATTCATACACAAAAGTCACACACTCTAACACTCTATACTTACTACACCGCGAACATTAATCATTAAAGTTTAACAAACAATTTCAAGATTCCATATTTGTAGCATGTCGTTTTTTTTTTTAATTATTTTTGGCCACAAGTTGTCATCAGCTTTTGTGTCTAGTGTGTGTACAAATATTTTTATTGCAGCTGTTAAAATAATTGACACTCATTAAACCCCGTCACAACAGGTTGGGTTATTTTAAAAAGCATTTATCAAAAGAAAAAATTCCATTAAGAGTATGTCAACAAATTCGTTGTACTCTCAAAACCACCTAACTTCGGGAATAAGTAAGTACAAACCCGCGACCTTGAATGCACAAAACAATAAGAAAATGTGGAAAAACAAAAAAACAACTTACTTCTGCCATTTGTGGTGGTGGGTGAAACCTTTTCCTCAGTCTTTCCAACCGGCAACAAAGGCGTACAAGATGCAGACGAAGAGGAGGAGGTTGCTCTACTTGTAACACTAGATATGGATCGCTTTTGCTGGTTGCTCTCCTCTTGATGTTGATCTCCTTTCTTTGGAACATCAACTTTACAATCAAATGCTGCTGCTGTTGCAGTTAAAAGATCCGGATTCTTAGGAACTGATAGCACAGAGACTTTCTTTTTTGATTGTTGCTGTTGATGGGGATTTGGCTGCTGTTGTTTATCGCCTTTCGTCGTCTGTGTATAAAAACAATAGTTTTCCAGCAATTTTCTCGATGGAAATGATTTTCGCTTCAATTCAATGCAACTTTTAGATTTTTTCACTTCACTGCTGCTAGTGCTTCTACTGCTGGTGGTGGTGGGGCAACCGCCATTAAGACTGCCCCCACAAGTCGACTCGGAGTTGTCTTTTGCAATGAAAAGTTCATGGCACAACAACTTATGATGATTTCGTCTTTTAGTTTGTCGTTGATGAGTCAGTGACTTGTTTCTGGTTACAACTGTCTGCTGCAACAAAATATTCTGCTCCTTCGTAGTCAGACTGCTTGTACTGCGGCAAATTTTTAACGAACTCTTGGAAGAGATGAAACCTGATGATGGTTTTGACACGATCTGCTTGCACAAGTAAACGTCACCACCGTTGAGATCACAACGATTGGCCTTTAGCTTTGGCGACACACGAATCGAAGAGGTTTTCGTTAGGAGTTTATCTTTGCCACTAATGCCACTGCAAATCGACGAGGTTACTATTTGAGATTTGGTATCAGTTTTAGTTGGTTTTGGGGATAAAAAAGAATTCGATTGAATGAAAACTCCATCACAGGTTATTTTGATTGTTGTCACCATTATTTTGGGTATTCATAGATTGAAAATGTTTGTACAGCTGTTGTTGAAGATGGTGTTGGTCGATACCATGGATGGCATTTCCGAAATTCAAAAAAAAAAAAACACTTTTTCTTTCGTTCATAGATCAGACTAAACCTTTTGTTTTCGTTTTTTTTTTTTTTTTTATTTGGCAGCACTAAACAAGTAAACGTTAAGGTATTAGTGGCTGTTGTTGTTGTTGTTGTTGAGTGGAATGTGGGACAGAACCTAGCGAACAGCAAAGATTTGGTAGCTCCAAAGGAATTGTTTTATGCTTAGGCAAGCAAAAGCTGCACATTTGTTCGATTTTTATAATAAAAAAAAGTTTATGCAACACCCTGAGACACACCGAAGAGTAAATTCCGTTTAATCGTTCTGAAAGAAACTCGATGAAACGAAATGCGTCACGATAAAGAAACAAAATTCGGCAATAGAATGCGATAGAATAAATTCTACATTTACTGAAGTGGAACTTTATCTCTTTACTGAACCGAAACTTCATTGAATTGTTGCCATTCAAAACTCGATGAAACGAAAATGAGTCAAGGTAAGGAAACAAACACAAGTTAGTGAGATAATGCAATGGAATACATTAAACATCTATTGAATTGAAACTTTTTCATTAAACTGAAAGTTCTTTAGAATCACTGTGTTTGAAACTCGATGAAACGAAAATGCATCACGATAAAGAAACAAACAAAAGTGGGCGGGAGAATGTGATAGTACACACTAAACATTTACAAAGGAGAAGCTTCTTTACTGAAGTATATCACTGTGATTTGAAACTCGATGAAACGAAAATGCGCCACGATAAAGGAAAAAACAAAAGTTGGCGTTAAAATACTTTCTACATTTATTGAATTGAGATTTCACTTCTTCATTGAAGTGAAACTTCTATAGTATCGTTGTTACTTGAAACTCGATGAAACGATAATGCGTCACGGTAAAGACACATACACAAGTCGGCAAGATGATGTAATGGAATGCATTACATATTTATTGAAGTGAAACTTCTTTAGAATCGTGTTATGAAACACAACGAAACGCAATTGCGTCACGATGAAAAAACAAACAAAAGAAGTTGAAAGAGTTCGATAGTATATATTGCACCTTTACTAAAGAGAAACTTCTTTATTTCCACTGTTGTCGGACCATGTGTAGTGGTATTATGAGTATATCTACAAGTATCTACAGTCGAGCCTCGTTATAAGACTAAAAGTTTCTCTGTAACAAAAATCTGAGTTTGATACATGTGTTGGAACCTGCATATTACAAAGCTTAAGTATAAAGCGTGATGTAATATTGAAGTAAAACTCTTTTTTGATGATCCGGTGTATTTTCAGCCTTACACAGTTTCTACTCACATCATCATCTAGAACCAATACTTTCTTGAAGAGAACGTCCAAGAATAAACCGATGGTATTGCTCGAACAAACCATGCCATTAAAAGCAACAAGAACTTTGATCAATTCCTTGCCACTCCGACTACAACATGCCTCAATTGGTTTTTGATAATAAGTTCCAAGACTCAATTCCACCGATAACGACCTGGGAAGACGAAGAATTTTTGAGAGATGATTCAATTCATACAGATGGTTCCAAAACCGTAGAAGGGGTAGGCTGCGGGGTGTACTCAAACCGACTTAACGTAAGTCTCTCGTTCCGCCTTCCAAAACTATTGCATTGTAGCGTATTCCAAGCTGAAATTCTGGCGATCAAAGAGGTCCTATCATGGCTAAAAGAAAACGTGATATCCTCAGCGAATATCCGGATTTTCTCAGACAGTCAAGCAGTCCTCAAATCACTCGGCGCTGTTTCTACGAACTCAGTTACCGCCCTTAACTGTCGCTTATCTCTTAAGGATATGGCTGAACAGTTCAATATTCACCTTATTTGGGTGCCGGGCACAGAGATATCGTAGGTAACTGTAAAGCCCATGAACTCGCCAGAAAAGGAACCGTTCTATCGATCTCAACCAGCAAGTTCAATATTGGTATACAAATCGCTACATGTAAACTCATGCTTAAGCAAGAGGCAATGGATAGAACAAATAATAGGTGGAACAATATCACCACGTGTGTAGCAACAAAACGGATATGGCCAGGACTAAATCCAAAACGCACAAGACGTTTGCTATTTATTACCAAATTGCAAGTTAGCTCCGTAATCAACCGGACATTGTCTTATAGGAAGACACGCCATAAGACTTGGCGTTCCCTCTAATGACTTCTGCAGAAGTTGCTTAGATGAGGAGGAGGAGGAGGACAATCCCACACCTTCTCTGCTCATGACCTGCACTCTCTTTTAAAAGAAAACGGCATCTAGGAAAATATTTTCTTGATTATCCAAGCGATCTGGCGAACATAGATCCCCTGCATCTCCTTCGCTTTATTAAAAGCTCCAAATGGTTTTGTTAAGTGAGGTACTCCCTCGCATAATTTCTATGGTATCACAATGGACATAATATTGGTCTAAATGTGTCAGTTTGTTTTCCTGACAGCCATTTAAACCTAACCTAACCTAACAAGAACTTTGTGCTGAAATTGCGAATATACGGTATAAATATGTGTTGTTAAAGGCAAGAGCAATGTTTTTTAAAGCCGCAGCTAAGTTTTTACTGGAATTGGGGTACAAAGTAGTCAAAGCTTACGTACGCCAGTGTAAATTCATCATCAACTATAGTCCGTTTATCGCAATTAACTGAAAAAAGGGTAGTTGGAATGATCATTTGCCTTAATACCAAGATTGGTAACAGTGTCCACAAAACTAAGCTGAGATTTAGAAAGAAAAAACGAGTGCTGAAGAAATATTATCTTTCTTTTTGGAAATTGCAATAATCTGACTTGGTCAGGCAGAATTTTCAGATTGCTGTAAAATCCTCATTTAGTCCATTTACGCCAAATCTTCTTCAAAGTTAATCAGACAGTTAATCAGGAGCACATTTGAGCAGACACTCTGGGTCATTGGTATAAATGTAAAACAATACCGGTCCTTCAATAGAACCTTGATTGATCTGTTGCGCCACCCTGTTTATTTATTTAAAAGAATCACATCTGGAAAAACTTCAAGAAATAAAATTGCAAACGTTCGAATGCGTACGCTTTACGTACGTCTAAAAATGTAAAGTCTATTTCCTCTTGAAACAAGAACCGCCATCGGACATGGCAATATACATACACTGCCAACCACAAGGATGAGGCCACACATTTTGCGATCGATTTTCGCTTTTGTTGGAGTTTCCCAAGATCAATTAATACTACTGAAAATACATAGGTATAAAAAGGTGCTCCACTAGGATGAGGCCATTGCGAATATTTCCGTGCGGGAGTGCGCATGTGTGAATTCTTGAATAAAATACCTAAGAGAGTGTTAACAATAACCGTTTTATTTAGTTTTAAGCACACGTGGGTTCCGGAAAGACTTTGACAGCAACAGAAAGAGCAAAAATAGATGGTTTCAAGGAAATAGGACTCTCAGGCCGTGAAATAGCAAGGAGACTTAACAGGAGCAAAACAGTTGAAAACAATTATCTTGCTTATCCACAAAATTATGCCAAAATCAAAAAGGACGCACGGGAAAAGCCACAACACAAAGAGAAAATCGGTTGATTCTACGACTTGCCTCAAATTCCACTCTACCAGCGACTATGATAAGGGTCAAAAGCGGAGTTTCAGCCAGCATAACAACGGTTCAAAGAATAACACAAAAAAAATTGATACTATTCAAAGGAGGAAACTAAAAAAGAAATCTATTTTGAAGCCAGTACACATGGAGCATCGTAAGGATTTTGCAAGACAGCATATTTATGGGAGAAGTGAATGGAAACGCGGTGTCTTTTCGGACGAAAAACAGTTTAACCTTGACGGTCTTGATGGTTACAACTTTTATTTCCATGATATTAAAAAGGATGAGCTTATTTTGGCAAGACATCATAGCCGTACATCAGGTGTAATGGTGTGGGGAGCTATTACATACTATAGCACGAACAGTAGAATTGGAGTCGGAGTTTTTATCCACAACAATGAACGAAAATAGCTACAAATGTTTGCTGGAAAAATTAAAAACATTTTTGGACCTCTGACTTGGATTTTTCAACAAGATAATGCCCCAATCCGCACTAGCAGGGCTGTCAGAAGCTGGATTCAATCAGAAGACGTGGAACTTTTGTCATAGCCGCCATATTCACCAGACTTAAACATTATTGTAAGCATTTGGTCATGGCTATCTCGTAAAGTTTATGAAAGTGGCAGAGAACCTTAGAGAACTTGAAGACAAGGACACCTTAATTGATGCTATTCGTAGTGACCGGGCCCAAATTTCATATGATTATTTAAAAAAAACTGTATGATTCTATTCCAAACCGTCTAATAAAGGTTATATCCAAAAATGGCGGACATACTCATTATTAATGTAAAAAAACGTTATTAATAAATATTATTAAACCATAAAATGTAAACATCTCACTCAAATTTATTTGTTTTTTTTTCTAAAATTTTGCATGTGGCCTCGTCCTAGTGGAGCACCTTTTTATATACCTATTTTCAGTATTATAATTGATTTTGGGAAATTCCAACGGTCGTTTCGAATAAACCCTTTAATTTTATGAATTTGTTATGGGAAAATACGTATCTATTAACTGGTAATAAACTTTTACGGGTACAAAACTTCCACCAGTTATAAAAAACGAAATACGTTTGCAAAATTTGTGGCCTCATCCTAGTGGTTGGCAGTGTATCTATTTATAAATTCATTATCATTAAATCCAATTAGAATAGTGCCCGTGACTTAATGATTAGCGTGTCTCCCTGTTACGTGGGAAGTTCGAAGTTCGAACCCCAGATACATCAACGCAAAAAAAAAATTTATGAGTATCGCTTTCGAAATTGGCAAGTCCACCGATATTAATTTCCGTTCGGAATCGGCAAAAAATTGTAGGCCTCTTCCAATCCCTCAAAAAGGTATGGTTGAGAGAAGTGCGCTAGGCTCTGGGTTTCTTGATCTGTTTCTCCACCCAATTTATTTGCTTTAGAATCACATCAGGAAAAGAATTTGAATAAAATTGAAAACGTTTAAAGGTGAACACTTTACGTACCTACGTCAAAGAATTCAAAGTATATTTCCTCTGATAAAAAGAACCGCCATCGGACATGGCAATATATGTACCACATATGGCTTAAATATCTCACCCTCTATTTCTGAGACATGCGTGAGACATTCAAAAGCAGCGCCGGAGTGTAAACATTTAAAAGGATGGGCGAAGTGCGGTATAAAACAAAAGCCTTGACAAAAATTCCGCTCCAGTAATGACTCAGAGTAAACTGATAAACATTTCAAACAGACGACGTGATGGAAAGGTTAGCGCATATAACTTTAAACATAGAATATTTCTAAGCAACGACACTTAACTTAACCACGCAGTAAACACTCAAGCCTTCACCCACTCAAAATTATCAACAACTTTGTATCTTGAAATTCTTCCACATCCCAACATGAAGACGCACTATACAAATTCTACGCAATTTATGTGTTCTAATCAAACAATCTAATCACAAGAACCTCGTTGCTTTAATGATTCAAATTAAGCAATTTATTTCATAACATCCTCGCTGAAGCATTATCCCACACAATAACAACAACAACAACAACATGAGAATTAAACTATTAACTAGACAGGAAATTAAATTCGTTTCTGGCTGTTAAACAATATTGCACAATTCAGCTTTACAAAAAACTATCAGAATTTTAATTCCGAATTCAGATCACGCAGTTGAGTAGAATTTCAATTACACACTCTACTCAACATTTCAATGTTTCCCATTGTTACATCGAACTTCTCTCGAATGATTAATAAGAGTGATGTGCATTTTGATTATCACTACCAAAAAAAACGAAAATCGAAAAACAACTTTAATACAAGCGGGCGCGGTCGGCAGCGGCAGCGGTAGCGACTTTGCCAACTCTGAGGTTTTAATGAAAATAAACCGCGGTTCAATGTCAGTGGGATTGAAATACGGCCAAGTCATATCTGAAAAACTGACTGGTGGGGTGAGCAGATTGCACTGCAATTAACAAAGATGATGAATGACTTCGAATTCGAGCAGAAATGACTAAATCACCGTTGTCTGGTTGGTAGTTGCGGTTCACTGCAAATTAAACAAAAGTCATTCATTTGTTGTGTTTTGTTTTGATTGTTGTTTCTATTTCTTTTTTTGCAAAAATAACTTTCTCGTTGCTCGCGTATTCATTAGAGTCTCCTCGGGAGATTTACACAAACAATGGACCGACCACCGAACTAATGATTTAATTATTATTTCTTCCGAACCTGATGATGACTAATCTTTGTTGTGTTGTTCGCGCAAGCCATAAATCTCGAAGCACCGAGATTGTGGTTTATTTACATTCAAAGGAGTGTCTTTTTTTCTGTATTATTAGATATTCATTTATGGACAGAGCGTATGAAAACATGACATCGTGCGTCCTACCGTATTACTCTCCCCGTTGCTCATCAATTAAATAAATTCAATTTCGCGATCGGAAGATTTAATTTAAAAAATCATCTGCGGCGCACTGGCAGATCGAGCGAAACGACATTTTCGTGTAACGCGTAATAACAGACTGAACTGACACAACCGAGTTTAGCCTCTTTGGGCAGCAGGCAAAGTGTGTGCAGCAATTGCTGGGAAACCACTTTTCCTCTTCGTCTTTGCTAAATTTCATTGACGACTCGACGTGCGTCGTCGTCGACACCATATCGTTGGTACCGGCCAGAGCTTTATGGGTGTAAAGCTGGTTAGGACTTTGGGTTTGTTTCTTTTTGTTTGCTTCTGTTTTTTGTCCCTCAAACAAGTGTCGCCGGATGAAATTGTTTAGGTTTTTTTAAAACAGAAAAAAACAACACTACAAGAGGGTTGATTAAGCTAATTTGTTTCGTTTCCGGGGAGTATTTACTACAGAGAATTATGCCAAACGCTCTAAGCCTTTTCAAACACGAAAGGCCGGCCTGTTCGTGCGTTCATCACACGTAGTGCATTGCTCTTTGTTCACTTCGTGTGTGTCATGGCCGTGCCGTGTGTCAACAACTTATTGAAAAATTTTAATTTAATGAGTTTTGCTTATCTTTCAAGTTCAACAGCATTTTGGACTCCAAAAGTAGACATTTGCCTTGTAGACATAAAAAAGACGTTTAAAGACAGCGAAGCTTTCATTAAAGTGGGAGTGGGATGTTTTCTCTCAAATTGAATGCGAAATTTTTCTCCGATTCAAATTCGTCCAGTGAAATTGGTCGTGCGAAACAAGTTCATACAATGAGCCATTGCCTATACTTCTCAATTTTTGTTTGCTGTCATGGGTTGGTACACCCTTCACAGCATTCTATAAATCGATATAAGTAATTTCTGATTAAAAAAGAAAGTCAAAAAGTCCAGTCTTCAGTTGAACATTCAGCCCTATTATCGTAACAGATCGGAACGAAATTCATTCCGATTTGTACGAAATGTAAGATATTTGTATTATGGTTACGTTTCCGATTGCTTAATCGGACATATCTCCGAAAAGAACGAAACAATGCGATGAAAATGTCAAACTCACCGCAACGCGTCTAAAATTCATGCGATGCATGGCGATTAAATGTGAAAATGGTGGGAACGCATTCGGAATTCATGCGGTGCATGCCGATTTCTTGGTTTTCTGTTCTATCCGATGTCTCCGACAGCAAAGTAGTCGCGGAAGGGTTGTTTTATGTCACCTACATGCGTCAGTGTTTCCTTTACGAAACGGATACCATAAACAAAATAAATGTTACGATCGGAACTTCTCAACGATCGTATGTTTCTTCGATCTGTTACGATGATAGGGCTGATTATGAGGTATACCAATGAGTGAACATCAAATGGTTTGGTCTCACTTGTTGTTTTGATGGTTGGGCGTATATACTGTTCGGGAAGGCTCTGAGTGGTGCCAACTTACCGGCTCCCAGATGTTGGAACTTTGATTACTATAACTTCTTGCGGTAAGCACTGGGTGTTGGTCCCCTCCAGCCGGAGATGACTTGCCAAACTAGAAACTGGAGTGTTGACAAAGCGACGAAGAAAAATAGAGCATCACAATAGTACTCAACGGGTAATGGCTGACTGTTCGAATCTCAGTGGCCTGCCAGAATATATGGGGAAGGGGAATGTCACAGCGGATGAGTTCAATTTAGAGAGCCAACGGACTTCAGTGGACGAAAAGCAAAACCACAAAATGAGCTGCTCCGACATATTTGGTATAAGAAGTGAAGTGCTTTTTTCTCTAGAGCTGAGGTATGCTCGTCGGGTCCAGGGTCGACCAAAGAAAACACGTAAAACCTCGGTGACGATGGTCTAATTTTTTTATTTGTCTTAAAGCTAGTCTAATATAATGTTTATTAGTTCTTATCACTAATGCTGGTGATCGGTGGTTCCAACGCTGGTAGATCCTTAGTCCTATGCTGGCACAACGGTCATCAAGTACGGGTTTTTAATCGCTGGTAAATCAACAGTCATATACTGGCATCAACAGGCAAATCCTGGAATCAACGGCTAAATAGCCGGCAAGATAAAACCCAAAAGTCTTTAAGAGGCTAGCGGGGGATTTGTGCTAGTTACTCCAAGGAGACTTTGCTAAAATTGAGAATCTCTTGGCACACTACGTTACGTACCCCTGGTTTTCCTCTAGTGGAAGTAGCCTGTACTCTAGATTGGTATTTTTCCATCACGGGCTGACTATTCCCTTCTCGTATACTATTCCCTTCTCGTATTATTCAGGATGCTTTATAAAATTATCTACAGCTAGTGCATGTGAGTTCTATGGCATTAGTGAAAAATATCATGTGACAATATTGGTATGTGTGTTGACTGGCGGTAGGGCGTACATTTGCAACTTCGTTACAAGGTCTTTTAGTGCCTTTCAATATTAAGAAAGGGCTTGAGAGATGGTGCCGGATGAGCTCCTGGCGAGCCAACAGCCAGCTCTCACATCCGTGCAGCAGGCGGACTTAGACTAATCATTCGGTAAGCATAGCCTGAATCATAAAACCTCTTAAAACTGACTCATGTTAATCGATTTTACAGGGTGTTTAATCTTGTTGTGTTTAGCACACGGTTCCCATAGCGCATAATTCAGAAAGATACATGGCGATACCCAGATCAATCAACTGTCATCCAATATGATATTGCGACCAACGTTATAAGATGTCTGAACTTACCGAGGGGTCAACTACTTTGTAGCAGCCAAGATACGATAAGAATATGCTATTCACGACTCGCGCTAACTAACGTTGTGAAACGATATGATGTTGGAACGCTTCAATAGCAGCAATGCCAACAAGCCATCAAAACCTCTGGTGTTCACACGACCCTCAAAAACGAAGTTCGAGGTAGAATGCAGGCAGTCTTCTTTATATTCTTCCTCTCCCTTTTCCTCTTCCTCTCCCTTTTCCTCTTCCTCTTCCTCTTCCTTTTCGTTTTCCTCTTCCTCTCTCTTTTCCTCTTCCTCTCTCTTTTCCTCTTCCTCTCCCTTTTCCTCTTGAATGAATGAATGAATAATTTGGGTTTTGTATTGCACCTCGACCTTTTTTAGATCTATTGTACCCCCTACTTCTTAAGTGGTATTTCTTAATTAAAGTACTTCATCCAGATAAGTTCCTCTGATGAAACCAAGTATGTATGTATCTGGGTTACGCTTAGGAGTTTAAGCTCTTTTTCCCCTCTACGTAGTAGGATCCTAGGTACTTCTTCCTTTGGTGTATTAAAGCTTCGCAGTCACCTAAGAGGTGATCAGGAGACTCTTCCTGTTCGTTGCAATATCTGCATTGGTCGTCGCTCTCTATGCCTAGTACTTTTAGGTGTTTTCTTAGTCTGCAGTGTTCGGTTAAGAACCCGGCTAGCATTCTCACATTGTTCCTACTTAGTTTTATTGCGTCTTTGTAACGTTTTGTGTTAAAAGTGCCAAGTAGAAGTTTGGCTTGGGCCTCTTGCGGAGGTCATTCCAGTGTTTAGCTCTGTTGTCTTCCTCCGACTTTTTGATTTCTTTCTTGATGTGGCTTTCTGTTACTCCACAAAAAGGTTCCGGTCCTATGAGTGGTGATCCGGCTCCTGTCTTTGCCAGTTCGTCTGTCTGCTCGTTGCCTATGATTCCTACATGTTCTGGTACCCAGTAGATTGTAACCTTGTTGTTGCAGCCCAGTTTGTTCAATTTGTTCAATGCATTCGGTGACAAGATTTGAGGAGATTGTGTAGGATCTTAAGGCCTTATTTGCAGCTTGACTGTACGTCATCATTGCAATATGTTTGTTTTTATATTTCCTGTCAATGTTTACTACATTCTTCCCATAGGTACTGAAATTTTTGTTCTTGGCCCAAAAATTCCTGCTCCAGTTCCCTCCGTTGTTTTTGAGCCATCTGTATACCATTTTATTGCATGGGTCTTAATTGAGTAGGTCTCTTTTTTACTTTGCCATGTCTTTTTGTTACTTAGCTCAACGTTGAAGAGCTTATCGAATTTGCTACCCCGAGGGAAGTCAATAAGTGGTAACTCAAATCAGAAAGAGGATCAAGTGAGATCCAGTGGTAACTCGTTCGAAATTATGCTCTTTTCGGACACACTCAGTCTCTTTGGCAAATTTAGCTATCGTTGCATTTGATATGCTTCTTATTACCAAGTGCAAAGGTGTCAGGTTTAGCAATACTTCCAAAGACGCAGTTGGACAGCTTCTCATTGCTCTTGATATGCATATGCACGCAAGTCTTTGTACTTTTCTAATGCTTTCCTAGTGGTCACCTGGTCAGTTCTCTTGTTCCAGACTACCGTTCCATAGGTAAGGGTTGGTCTTACCGAATAATGCTCGGTTTACAGCCCCATGATCTCCCTGCTATACTTTTGCATATCAGTAGGGTTTTCTTAGCTTTTTCAGTTGCTGCTTTTCCTCTTTCTCTTCCTCTTCCTCTTCCTCTTCCTCTTCCTCTTCCTCTTCCTCTTCCTCTTCCTCTTCCTCTTCCTCTTCCTCTTCCTCTTCCTCTTCCTCTTCATCTTCATCTTCATCTTCCTCTTCCTCTTCCTCTTCCTCTTCCTCTTCCTCTTCCTCTTCCTCTTCCTCTTCCTCTTCCTCTTCCTCTTCCTCTTCCTCTTCCTCTTCCTCTTCCTCTTCCTCTTCCTCTTCCTCTTCCTCTTCCTCTTCCTCTTCCTCTTCCTCTTCCTCTTCCTCTTCCTCTTCCTCTTCCTCTTCCTCTTCCTCTTCCTCTTCCTCTTCCTCTTCCTCTTCCTCTTCCTCTTCCTCTTCCTCTTCCTCTTCCTCTTCCTCTTCCTCTTCCTCTTCCTCTTCCTCTTCCTCTTCCTCTTCCTCTTCCTCTTCCTCTTCCTCTTCCTCTTCCTCTTCCTCTTCCTATTCCTCTTCTTGTTCCTGTTCCTGTTCCTGTTCCTGTTCCTGTTCCTGTTCCTGTTCCTGTTCCTCTTCCTCTTCCTCTTCTTTTCCGGCTTTAAAGGCATCGTTATACCAAAGGGATCACAGCAATACTAGTGGAGTGATCTGCAAAAGACCTAGTTCTTATAAACGACGCAAAAACTTTTCGTAGACGTACTGGTGTTGGTCGATCGTTTACTGAACCAGCAAACCAAATTTTCGTCGATTATGGCGACCGTACAATAGGCGAATTACGTGGTTACTTCTCCCAATAAAATATTCAGTTTTGAATGCGCTATAAACGTCCACGGTGATTTGGCTTAAAGCAGATTGACTATATGACAACTAAATTGACAAATGTAGCTTTAACAAGATGGTCGATGGCCTGCTGTAAGGCCTTTTATTCGGCTCAACGAGGTATCCGTTCGGACTTCGAAGAGGAAAATTATTTTGTATTCCTTACTATGCTCTATGCTCCGCTCCGAACGCCATCTATACTAACATTGCAACTACGATGGAACTTGAAAATCTCAAACTCAAACTTTGCTGTGCTAATTCAATTTGCAAAATAAAATATTCCCAAATAGCTTCCCAAGCAATGACTCGCAAACACTTAAAAGTAATCACTTAACCAACATGTTCATCAATTAGCCTTAATATTTATGGAATTTCCTGAAATCCGGGGATTAGCTGAGCATTGGCTAACTAACATGAAAACAACCACAACAGACGCTTAAAACTAACACCCACACACATCAGGCGGAGATTAACTCGCTAACGAGAAGTTATAAATGTCGTTTGAATTTAATGTGTACTTTAACCCTCAGTCAATGGACGTCAATGCGACTCAGAAATGTGCATTAGGTAATTGGTACGTAAGTAGATATGAAATTTGTTTGGTAGGTGAGGTACGAGCACTTACCTCGTCGCTGGAGAAATTGTTAAATTCAATGCAAAAGTGTTGTGCCAATAGTAAATTTATACCAACTGCAGTTTGCTTTGTCAACAGAATTCGAAACTAATGAAAAATTATGCAAACAAAGTAGCATTGACCTGTGTCTACTACTAAATTACTTTCTTCAAATAAACAAACGTGTTGAACATAGATAAACAAAGAAACATTGGTCCGTCTATTGGTTTAGGAAGGTGCAACCGCATTGTATCGTTAATTAAGCAACACTTTGTCTGTCATTGCAGCAGCGAATTTATTTTCATTCAACATGCAACTTACCTGCACGTTTCACCATAAACACACTTCAACCATTCGAGGATGGTTTCAAAAATTTCACAAAAAAATATTCCATGCAAAATGCACAATATGCCCCCAAATGGTGAACGAAGCCAGCACAAGAAGCCGTAAAACTCTGTGCCTGCTTCAGTGGTGGTTTGGTATTGTAGTACCCTGCTTCTGAAAAGGTGTGTAGTGTATAGTCGATATAAAAGAAGGTACCTATACCTATAAGAAATGTATTTGTGAACGTGACAAACAAACGAAAATAGTTGCACACTCCTATGGTGTCCTACTCCAAAACTATGACTGCAGAATCTCGGTTGAAAATTTGGGTTTGGTTGGTAAAAAAAAACTTTATTTGGTTCTCTTGCCTGCCCAGCACACATTGTTCTGTTCCTGCTTCTGTTTATTTCCGTCAAACTGCATTCCTTATTACGGAAATCCCACTAGTCTCCTATCCAATCTCACATTTATTTGCTACTACAACAACAACCACGCAACAAACAAACAAAATAAAAAAAACACTTCTCATTCATGTCAAAAGGTGTATACGCAAAAGCCAACAAATCTAGACCATCAAGGACGGGACAAAAAGGAAGTTTCAGACCAACAAAAAAAACCCCACATTCCTATGAGGACGTCCTCTTCTACACCACACGTACCTATATAATAAAGTGATGAAGAAGAACAGGAATGTGGGAACAAACAAAAGAAGAAGAAAAACAAAAATTAAGAAAAAGAACTTGCTCAACAAAATTTCCGAGTTTATTTCGCGTGTGTGATGATGTGCGGAGACGGAGATCATCACACCAAAGCGGTAAAATACCTTTTCATATAGACAAAGATGATGAGGATAGTGGCGTTAAGGAATGTGGCCAGCGGCTATGAATCAACTCGCAGAATTTCCGACGGCTGCTAATAATAGAACACTGCTGATGGTTGTTGCCGTATGTACCAAGAAAATATTGCATTTAATCACCATTCGGTTGAAAAGCTTCTTCTTTTTTTTCAAGTCACAGCCAGCTTAAGCCTCCTCTCACTCAATTTGATTAAACGCAGGTCTTGTTTATCTAAATTCATTCAAATATTCATAGTCTCTCAGTTTTTGGGGTAAGACTTTGTGGAAGTGGAACCGAGAAAAATCCTTCGAAGTGAAAGAATTTGTTTAAAAAATAATCACCAAAGACCAAAGTGAACTCCGGCTAAACTTACTGACTAAAGTTTTGGATGATATGATGAGAAGGATGTGTGAAAACCAAGTGGTATAC
Source organism: Melanostoma mellinum (assembly GCA_914767635.1). Lineage (NCBI taxonomy): Eukaryota > Metazoa > Arthropoda > Insecta > Diptera > Syrphidae > Melanostoma > Melanostoma mellinum. The sequence goes on from OU612060.1 coordinate 184,917,495, forward strand.
ATAATTTGAACAATTCATTTTAAATATGCAGACACATGTGTGCAACAACACCAACACATTCCAGAAAGCAGGGAGCACGGCACAACATATGTCGGATTGCTTACAAAAAAACTACGTACTTAAAGCCAAATCATTGGTAGTAGTTTTCAAAAAACACTACCAACAAGCCAAGGAAAAAGGTGGAATGATGAAGCTAAAGCAGTGATAAGGAAGAAGAAAGCCTGTTTCAAGGAATGGTCAAAGTGCCCCTCAAATAATAGAGATGAAAATACTTCGCCTCAAAAGTTAATCCAGAAGCTGCAAGAAAGAAGCGAAGAAGTGCATCCAATTCCAAGCAAAGAGCATAGACGCTTGTATCGCGAGCTGGAAGAAATATCTGTCCCAGCTGCTGATGCAAACTGTGACGAAGCGTCACAATGTCTTTTCCTTACCTCCTCCCAAAAGGCTGCACCAAAACAGTGCAGTATTTATTTCTATTGAAATCCCCCGCACGTAATTAAATACAAAGTAAATGCCTACTCCAAGGCCAAACATTGTTTACTTCTTCGTGCCTTATCACTTCTTGTACATTTCCTTATTGGGAAATACATTGGCAATTCCCATCCAATTATTTCTATGCAAAATTGTCACTGAGCGGTTACAGCTTACATTCGGTTTCAGTGGAAGATAAAGGTGAATTAATCACCATGAATCAGAAAAAGTTTTTATAGGTTTCTAAGTGTTGTGGCTTGTTTTCAGCCGGGCAAATACCTGATACTTTAACTCGTTTCACCGCAAAGGAGATTTGATCGTTGTGGCCTGTTTTCAGCCGGGTGTTTAGGTCTTCCTCTTCATTATCTTTTGACTTTGAAAGTTTCCGTGAAGGAAATTTGATCATTTTGGCTTGTTTCAGCCCGGCGTTCGAATCCTTCTTATCTTTTTGACATTTAGTCCTTGTATATTTATTCTATAGTATTATCACAGTTCATTTCTCATTTTCGAAATGAGTTTCGAACGTTGTCCACAAATTTTTTTCATATAGGTTTGTATAGGAGTGGAAATTGTGGACAACGTTCGAAAATTCATTTCGAAAATGAGAAATGAACTGTGATAATACTATAGAATAAATATACAAGGATTTAGTCTCCGTGAAGGAAATCTAATCGTTGTGGATTGTCCTCAGCCGGCCGTTTGTATTCTCCTTACTTTTAGACGTTACGCTTCCGTGAAGGAAATTTAATCGTTGTGGCTTGTTTCCAGCCGGGCGTTTAAACTCCTTAGTTAGTTTTGTTAGGCGTTGCGTCGCCGTAAAGTCCGCGTAGGAGGTGTAATCGTTGTGGCTTGTTCCCAGCCAGGCGTTTTGACTTTCCTTGTTTGGTCTTTTTAGACGTTGTGTTTCCGTGAAGGAAATTTATTCGTTGTGGCTTGTTTCCAGCCGGGCGTCTCGATTTTCCTTGGTTAGACATCGCGTCTCCGCAAATGGAGCTTTCATCGTGGTACGCTGCGATTGCGTCTTTTTCTACAAAATCCGCCGCCGCCGACAGTGTTCTGCCCTAGAAAACGCTGGCACATTCTACGAAGTCCGTCGCTGCCGATAAATTGCTCTGCCGTTTGATACAACGCAGGCACTTTCTGCGCAGTCCGCCACCGCCGATAAACTGCTCTGCCTTTCACACAACGCAGACCAATGCTACGAAATCCGCTGCTGCCGATAGAGCGCCTTGCCTAACGCAGATCTAGATAGGAGTCCACTGCCGCCAAACAGAGGAAAAATAACTGCCGCAGTATACAACCGCATCCCCAGAGGAATCATCACCACTACACCAGTGAAGATCGATACCAGCTTTTCCGTGGACCAGCACCAGAAATAGAATAGACAATAAATCATAAAACTTGCTTTTTTGTAAAACTAAATATAAAATTTGCTAATTTGTAAACCTGATCCTGAGAGGAGACATTGTAATAAAGTTAAAGTTAAATAAAATTAAACCGGCCGTTTCGCGTATCATTTTGAGAAGTTGGGCCGCCGAAACTCAAGTCTTACGAAGCTTCCTTGGGTAGACCCTGGAAACACTGAGTCATACGTCATACCCCAGCCTTTGAAGAAGAAGGATCAAAAAACCAAGCTACTCATCTCAAGAAATACGACAAAAAAAAAACTTAAATAAAATTCAAGCACCTGCATAATATTCCCTCAAAGAAGTAGAAATGCTGAGAACACTTCTTAGCCGAAGGCTGTTCAATAGATTCGTTCGTTGAACTTTACTCAGGGTTGACCCTATGATTTGTCAAAAAAAAACTGGGTTTTCCAGTCCTTGTCATTCCAATCCCCGTCATTTGAATAAAAAAAATACATGCCATTTGACAGCCTTCAACTCGTCATAGCAAAAACCTAGGGTGAGTTAAGGGCAAACCCAGGTCAACTCCAGGGCTCAAAAAACACCAATAACCTAAACTTGCCCTGAATGTCAAATTTAGGTTTTACAAAAACACTTTATGGCGACGCCAGGGCTTCAACGAACGAAGCTATTGATAGTTTCTTGTGGATAATGACAAAATGGTGAACAGGAATGCAAGGGAGAGAGGTTTGCCAGAGCCTACTAAACGAACAATTTACTTGATAACACTTCGAGAAGCTGAACCTAGCTTTACGAAAATACCCGACATCTCAGTTGAAGAAGTTACTGAGGCATTTGTGTTGGTCAAGGGAGACACTGGGCTTGGATTCTAATGTCCAAGCTGATAAGAAGTAAAAGTCTATCTATCTTTTACCAATGTACAAAGAAAAGAGAGCATACAAACGGTGTTTTTTTTTTAGAGGTATAGAACTTCGAATTAAAATAAAACAGAAGAAAATCGTTTTAATGTCCTTCAATTTGGCTTTATTGGAAGGATATTATGCCATTAATGTTTAAATATGATTTCGGGCACGTGGCCGCCGCGGCTGGCTCGAGTAAAGCCTAGTCTAGAGGTCCAATATTCAACCACTTTTTCGAGCATATAAGGCCGTATGTCGGCAATAACGCCACGAATGTTAGCTTCCAAGCCCTCTTACATTTCTGGTTTGTTGACGTAGACGAGTGATTTCACATATCCCCAAAGAAAATAATTCTATTATGTCAAAACACTCGATCTTAATAGCCAATAATTGACAAATCCATTCCGCGAAATTATGCGCTCATTGAATGTTTCCTTCAATAAATCGATGCGCTCTGTGTCATGTTGCGCTGTCTTATTGGAACCACATCTCATCTACTTTCATGCCATCCAGGAACAAAATATTCGGTTATCTATACTATACCGGTCTCCATTAACGGTAACAACCTCTAAAAAAAAACACCCGATAGAATCGATTGATTCTCTTGAACATCGTCGAAACGTTACTTGCCTCATTCTTTTTTATGGATTTTTTTCACAAACAGTGCTCCAGTTAAAAGGCAGTTGTATTCCTTTCTTCAAACAATTAAGCCGCAACACCCACCTTTCTAGGAATGCTCATCAGTTGTATCTCGAACCCAACTTTCGTCCTACTGTCGAGTATAGAGACTCATGTTTTAGTTTTTCCTCTGCAGTACGATCCACAAAAGTTAAAAAACAATGTGCCTAGTATTACATCCTCTCCTTTGTCCCTAAATGCTCGTACTGTGCTTTATTCTATTGCAAAATTTCCATTGTAGTATCAAAAATCGCAAGCAAAAAGAAGCCTGCAGATCTAAACTGACTGATGAATTTTTCCATCTATTTCAACCTTTCCTTTGAGCAATTTACAACAAAATGATTACAATCCTTCCTCACTCGAGCATTGCATTGTTCTTTTGAAATGAACCAAATACTCGTATCTGACTTGCTGCAGTAACTTTATGTTTGTTCTACCCTCACGCTGGTGCATTGCATTTAAATTTTGTCATTGAATTGAAATCATCCGCAAAAACATCCCCATTCATTCACTAGTACAGGCAATAGAGACCAAATAAGGGGGGTTACCTTACAAAAGGTCCGGTAGTTCTAAATTTTTTATATGTTGTCTAGGATGGTTGTTAAGTGTTTAAAATGAAAAATGCACAATTCCCCCCCCTCCGCGCCCGCCGCCATTTTGAAAAAACCGAAAAAAATCGGCATTTTTTTTAGATTTTCACTTATATCTTTGTTTCGGTGCATTTTAGCTACAAGACAGTTGTATTCAATGTTGTAGAGAATGAAATTCCCTACAATATACGTGTTAAATTTTGTTTATAGGGCAGATAGTTCACGAGATATGATATTTTAAAAAAGATCAAAAATACGCATTTAACAGAAAATTTTTCAAACTTCTAACTTTAGAACGCTGTACTTCAATTTTGACCTATTTGAGAAAAACAAGTATAAGAATAAAAATTGTAGGGAATTTAATTACCTACAAAATGGATGTATACTTGTTTTAACCAACCTTACGGAGGGGGCAGTAAGCATTAAAATGAAAACAACGGCATATTGCGTTTTTTGTTTTGTTTTAGCAATTGTTACTCCATAGTGTATTTTTAAAAAATCACTTATTATTTTCCAGTGGTGGCTTGAATTTGTAGCAATGATCATCAGAAAGGTACTATTCCACTTGAATATTTCACTGTTTCACTTAACTGGTGATAGCGGATGTTCAATTTCAAATAAGCCACCAACACAGCAGATACATTTTTTAAATATTCATTTATTTAAACATAGTGAGAACAAAAGGCAGTAATTATCATACAATAATCATTAGTAATTGAACTAAGTACTGAAAAAAAAATTTTTATAAGCGCTTCGCTCGTTTTGTAGGTGGTGGGTGAGTTCATGAAGTCGGGGTCTTCATTTTCGTAACATAGTGAAATTACTTGATCGGCGTCGTCTTCCTCGTCGACGATGACTTCATTTCTGTTGTCACATTCTTGGCCAGCACAGAATTTGCAAAGGGTGGAACAATTAAGTCCTGCCTTTCTACAGCCACACATCGCCATACAGTCAGTTTTACATCTGCATGAAATAGTCTTGAGCAGGTTTGGGGGAGCCGCGTCTCTACTCATCCTGATAGGCTCCAGTCTTCCAGCTTTTCTACTCCAGCCCCACTCGATAGGGTCTTTGACAATCCCCATCCACTCCATGACCTGGTGGCATGTCCTCAGGAAGTGGAAATGTGCTGCGTCAGTGGTCGGAGGTAGTTTTGCCAGATTGAGCTTGGTGGTACTTGTTTTCAATTTGCAATAGCGGAGGGAGTTTAACGACTGTTCTCTACTTCCACCATACAGGGATACCAAGATTTTCTCCCCTGCTGCTGAAATTTCTTGGCAACTTGCAGCAGGGTCACTGAACTTCTCCGCCTGCTCCAGCAATGATGGGTCTTTCCTAAAAAGTTGGCAGAGTTTATTCTTTCCAAACCCAAAAATGTTTGAAGTGGTGTCACAGCCCGATATTGCGTGCAGGACCAAGATGCAGCCTTTGGAGTTGTATTTGTAGGAGGTGGAGGAGTATATTGCGTCTGGATGTTTCCCTCGTGCTGGTTTTTCACCGCAGGTGTTGTGCCAGTCAGCAGAACGAGAAGGTCAATGTCTTCCCCGACAATGATGACGGCGTCGTATGTGGGGGAGAGGCATTTAGCTGTGGCAACTATCAACCTGTCAGCATCTTCGGAAGCTTGGTCTGTGGCTATGCTTGACGCTTGCATTGCACTCGAGAGCAGCTTCATGAATCGGTCCTTGTTCCCCTCATTGGCCAGGAACTTATCCTGAGGTGTGGTGTTGACAGTTGTTTTGTCAAACACAACGTCTGCCGATGAGTTTGCCTTATACCTTCTCGCTCTTTCAGCAGTCTTTGTCCCTTGCTGAGAAGGATCTGTAGCGTAACCATCGAAAATCACCATCACATTGGTGCCATAGTGACGCTGAACGTACTTGACGTAATCATGGCAAATCGCTTCAAAGGTGGAGCTTCTGTTCCATACAACCTTTGTTTGTTTGTTTGTTTTCATTTTAATGCTTACTGCCCCCTCCGTAAGGTTGGTTAAAACAAGTATACATCCATTTTGTAGGTAATTAAATTCCCTACAATTTTTATTCTTATACTTGTTTTTCTCAAATAGGTCAAAATTGAAGTACAGCGTTCTAAAGTTAGAAGTTTGAAAAATTTTCTGTTAAATGCGTATTTTTGATCTTTTTTAAAATATCATATCTCGTGAACTATCTGCCCTATAAACAAAATTTAACACGTATATTGTAGGGAATTTCATTCTCTACAACATTGAATACAACTGTCTTGTAGCTAAAATGCACCGAAACAAAGATATAAGTGAAAATCTAAAAAAAAGTGCCGATTTTTTTCGGTTTTTTCAAAATGGCGGCGGGCGCGGAGGGGGGGAATTGTGCATTTTTCATTTTAAACACTTAACAACCATCCTAGACAACATATAAAAAATTTAGAACTACCGGACCTTTTGTAAGGTATCAACCCTTTATTCACTGGGTTACACTCAGCGTAAACGAACAGGTTTCAATATCGACATCACAGCCCGATATGATGTAAGGCTTTGTATTTAATGCGTCTTTGGTTTTTTGAGGGCGAGGGCTTTAGTATCATTACAACACCCAAATAAGTCGTCCACAGTCAAAATCGGATCTTCCTAGATGCCTCTCTTATCATGTTAAAGCCTTCCGGTCGTTATTACTCCGCCTGTATTTAATGAACTGTAATTGTAACTCACCTAAGTAAGGGTCTTCCTCATTAAATGAGGATTAAAGTATTGTGTTCGGTTATCGCAACCTATGCAGTGGTTTCATTTCATTCATTATTTCTATAAATTTCAATGTTTCGGTTTCAAACACCAACTAAGGGGTGCGTAAATAAAGTAACATGAACCAGAATTGTAAATCCTTACAATAAGAAAAATGCCGACATCGATTTACAAGGGGCACAGAACAGCATCACTTTAAAACCCCGCAGAGTTACTTGCAGGGGATGAAACAAACACTTGTGTATGCATAATTGTTTATTTACGGTTCCAATGTTAATAAACGGAAAAACCTGTTCTTTTGATTCGTGGAAGGAAGAGGAAGAGGATCATCGGCTTAGGCTTTCACAGTGAGGGTTGTTTGTATTTCTTTTGAGATGCATATCGGAACAACTTGACACAAAAGAGAGAAAAGTTGTTGAAAAATGCAATTTTAAACATCTGCGAGTTTTATACAATTGTGGGATATTCCATGAGTTGCAGTTGCAGTGTAAGTACTTTGTGTGTGAGCTAATTTCCATATTTGCCTTGCAGGTCAAGTGTAATGTATTTGCAAGGAAATATTTACATTTGTTTTAAAATGATGCAGAGAAACCCAAAAAATGGAGCTGCTTTATGTGAGGAAATCAACGATGGTCGGTATACAGTGAAATCTCCCTTTGCGGACACCTCCTTTAGGCGGACACCTCCCTTAGACGGACAAATTTTTTTGCACGGAAATCGCTCCATATAAGTTTCATTGTTTTCAGTTTCCTTTAGACGGACACTCCCTTGGACGGACGCGGACAGAAATTTCACGTATGATAGACAAAATATTTTCTCTTAGACGTACACCAAAGCAGGATTGAACATGGCATCAGGCTGATAACTTTGGCAGCGGTATTTTTTTTAAGTCGCAGTTTACAGCGAGCATCAAATTCTTTGAAAAATAAGTGATTTTGTTTGGACGTGAAAAATTGTCCATTTTTTTGATTTTAGTTTATTTGCGCTCAGGCAGTTTTAAATTCTTTTAATTATTTTTACCTATGTAGATTTTATAGAAACATGTTTTCAGGATGCCACCAAAAAAGAGAACTTTGATTTTAAAGGGAAAAGTATACGTAATTAGCTTAAGTCAAAAATATAAAAAAAGGCATTCGAATAAAAGCAACAGAATTTAAAATAGGAAAAACCCTAGTTGGTGATCTACTGAAAAAAAGAATGAGCTTTTGAGAGAATGGCGGTCAAACTATACAATGCAACTCATCCTAAAAGACGATTTATTTCGTCAAGCGGCCTTGATAAAAATGTTTTCGATTGGTTCAATGCAACTCGAAACAAAGGGTTTCAGATAAAGTGCAATTCGATAACAGGCAACAGAAGTTGCAACACGCTTAGGAATCACAGATTTTGAAGCATCAGCTATTTCTTTTTTTAAATTGGTGTTTTTGTTTGATTTCCTTTAAACGGACAACTCCCTTAGGCGGACAAAAACTTCTGCACCATGGCTGTCCGCCCAAGGGAGATTTCACTGTACAGGCATGTAGGTGAGTGAAGTAAGATCTACTTTCGTATAAAAGGGCGATGTGGATCATTTATAAAGAGTTGAGCACCACAAAAACTGCATCAGTACATTAATTTTGCACTTTCTTTAACACAAGAATCTGGCACCTATAAAAAAAACAAACTTTATGTGGCTTTAAAACCTACTACAAATGGGGTACACCGTGGTACCCGTGGTGTGATGGATAACATAGCCGCCTGTTAATCCAGAGGTTCGAGTTCAAATCCCAACAAAGGCAAAAATGTTTTTTCCACGGGTATCGCCTTTCGCGAAGAATGGGCAAGTCCTCCGTTAGTATTCATTGCCTTGAAAAGCGCTTTCTCGATTAACCGCTCGGAACCGGTAGAAAATTGTAGGTCCCCTCCATTCCCTCACACGGCATGGTTGTGAGAAATGTGATAGGCCCAGGGGCTCCTCGCTCTGTTGCGCCACCCTATTTATTTTTTATTTAACTCCTTGCGACAACCACTGTGGGTATTGGTCTCCTTCAACCTGAGGTGACTTGCGCAACTAGTAAGTCCGAATGTTGACAAAGGGGTGAAGAAAAAATAGGCCAACACTATAATGCTCTGTGATTAATGACTGACTTCCCGAATCTTAGTGGTCTACCGGAGCTTGAGGAAAACGTCACAGAGAATGAATTTGACTTACAGGACCAACGGTGGACTTCAGCAGTACAAAAGCAAAAACCTTTCAAGGAGCTCCTCTGACATATTTGATTTTAAGGTCTTTCAGTGACTTTCAATACTAAAACAGGACATTGAAATAGAGATGGTGGCGGATGAGCTCCTATCGGAGCAACGTTATTGTGCGTGGAGTTCCCATTATTTGTATTTTGTATTTGTATTTATTGTTATATAAATTATGTTTACACGTAGATATAATGTTATCTTTTAGTTGTGAAACAATAGATCGAGCATCAAGGCTATAATTACATAAAATCAAAACTTTTAATTATGAGTTACTCAGACCTTTCTTATTTATATATCTATTATGTTGTTATGTATTTATGGATTTACTTTGAAACATATTGCAATTCTTATTCCTTACTTCTCTTTTGCTTTTCAACGCTTATGTGCAGTAATGTTTTCCTTGAAGACCTCCTGACATAAAGCGGAAGGGAATTCCAAAGTCTTATAGCGTAACCAAAGAATTGTTTTTGAGTAACAGTGTAGTTCGGGTGGGTGTGACAAAACTTCTACTTCTTTCGGAGGAAGATGAATATTGTAATCTTTGGAAAAGATATTCGGGCACTTTGTTTTCCTTTAAAGTAAGAAAATTTAATGTTTTAGATTCGAGATACTTCTGTAATTCCATTCCAAGGTAACATAACCAGAAATGTGTTCTCTTCGACCGGTGTTATAAGCAAACCTTACTGTGCTATTAATGGCTACATTTAACTTTCGCAAAGAGTAGCTATCTAGGTTACAAAAAACGGAATAGGCATAAAAAATAATTGGGAACAGGAGTGTCTTAATCAGCATTTAATTCTAAAAGGAAGGCAGTTTCCAATTTGATACAAAGCAAGAAGGGAATAGTATATCTTGAAAACTGTTTTATCAATGTGATTTTCCCAGTTGAGATTATATATAATTCCGAAATTTTCCTTCTATGCACAGTTTTGCTAAGCTTTGAGTGTAATGCTTGAACGACTAATTAATATGGCTTGAGTTTTATTGGAGTTCAACATAAGCTTATTTTCCATCGACCAAGAGGCTATCAAGCAAAGATCCTCATTAATTCGTTCAGTGACAGCTTCAACAAGACCTTTCGGATAGATATAGTGCATTTGCGCATCATCTGCGTACATTTGGACCATACAGCATTTTGAAATTGATGGAATGTCGTTATTGAATAGGGTAAACAATAGTGGACACAAGATGGATCCTTGCGGGATACCAGCGTTCGTTCTAAGGAAATTTGACATTTTTTGGTTGCAGTAGACGGTTTGTGAGCGACCTATTAAGTAACATTCCATAAGCTTCAAAGCTGTGGGGTTGAAAGCGAAGTAGTTTTTCAGTTTTAGAATGAGAATATCATGGGGAACTGTATCGAACGCCTTTGAGAAATCTAGCAGAACAAGTGAAGTGACATTATCTTCATTCAATTCCAAGTTGTTTGCTCATAAGTTTTTCAAAAACTTTCGAGATGAAAGGAAGAATAGATATAGGACGGTATAATTTATTCCCAGACCGCGCATTTTTAAGACGGAAATGATTTTGGAAATTTACCAGGAAGACTGGGAATATGGAGTAAGTTAAGATGTTATTAAAAATGTAAGCAATTTCGGAGAGCATCCCATGAATAATCATTTTCAAGAACTTTGGCTGAATTCCATCTAATCCAGTCGCATTTGACTTTATTGCAGAAACTGCACTAAAAACTTCGTATTCGGCATCTCTTTGAAAGCTAAAACTTCTAGATATTGTTGGTATGTTGGTTATCACTTAAAAGTTTAAGTATTGGGACACAACCAAAGCCCTCGGATAGGAAAAATGATTTGATCTTAATCAATCCTAGAAAACATAACAAGGACAAAGCAAAGATCTCTTCACCTGGATCTGGGGGTATACTGGGGGAAGAGGTTATCAATCAAAATCTAGTTAATGAGCGTATTATGACAATCCGCATCAGGGCTAAATTCGTCAACATTAGCCTCAAATAAGACTGCAGGTGCAAATGACTTTGATGCCGAACTTTTCAAGGCAGCTGGATACATAGACAGACAGACATGACTTCGAGGTAGTACAGGACTCCGTCTACCTATAGACATCATCCGCTAAAGACATGGAAAACAACATCAGTGCGGAGATCAAACGGAGAACAACTCTTGCCAACCGTTGCTTCTTTGGGTTAAGAAGACAATTGAGAAACAAAACCCTTTCCAGAAAACACAAGGTAACCTTGTATAGGACCCTAATCATACCAGTCCTGCTTTACGGCGCGGAAGCATGGACCTTATCGAAAGCGGATGAGGAAATCCTTGGTCGTTTTGAAAGAAAAATTCTCCGAATGGTCTTTGGTCCCGTATGCGAAGACAATGTGTGGAGAAGAAGATACAACAACGAGCTTTATGAAATGTACCACGACATGGGCATAGCCAGAAGAGTACGCATCACGAGGCTATGATGGTTGGGTCATGTAGAGCGGATGGACCCAAGCGCTTCGGCTCGTCGGGTGTTCGAAAGCACATTGCAGGGTAATCGCGGAAGGGGAAGACCTCGTTTTAGGTGGCGCAATCAAGTGGAAGAAGACCTCTACCGACTTAGAGTGCAAAAGTGAAAAGAGCTCGCCCGAAATCGAAGTAGTTATAGAAGGATGTTGGCCCAGGTTCAACCCGAACTGTAATGCCCCCTTAAGTAAGCAAATCCTGACAGCTGATCCATGTATTGAGTACATTAAAAATAAAGTCATGCAGCATTGCCAGGGTGATGAAACGATCCCCTGTGGGCAGCCATCTGTACCAAGATACAAACAGTCTGCCATCCGCGCCCACCATCAAAGGTTCATCATGTAATGATTCATATCGTATCGACCTTTATATTGAAGACAACGACCACTATTTCCTGTCGAGCGCTAAATACAAGTCATAAAAGTTTCTTCCCCAACGAGATACACGCTAGGCAGCGCCCAGACTTCATCTGAAATTCTCAAAACGTCTGATCTCTCTCAACACCTTCATGTGGGCTCCACTCAACAAGGGTCACTACAACACAATTTCTTATAAGAAAACTGCCGCAAGGCTAAGCCCTTCTTCTTCAAACAGCAGCATGAAACTACAATTTATTCCAACCAAACCAATCCATTTCATAACACTCGTAATGTAAGACAGCATCGTTATTTGTTTATTTACCAGCAAAGCCATTTCAACAACAACCACTACAACAGGACACACCCTAAATGGTTATGTGAAGAGAAAATCAAACATCAAGAACCTAATTGCTGTACCCATAACAGCCTCAGTTTTCTTTTACGAAACCCTTCGCCTCATAATCTAATTTCTGTTTTCGGATGAATCCAGATAAATCCAGATCCCGGAAAGGTGAATTGATGACCTTGAAGTTAAAACAGTGAGCCATCAATTTAGGGCAAACCCACCTTAATTATCCCATTACCGACCTAATTTCGTACACATTCACCATTCCATCCAACAAGCACAGAATTCTCCAACCCATTAAAAACCGACCGACGAAACAGTCAACCACCCTTACAGAATAGGGACTACTCCACTCGTACATAGCCCTACGCATTCATATTACATCTTGTGCTTGTAATCTGCAGCACTACATGTCCCAGACGTTCCAATCTACCCTCTAACATTCCGCCCAAGGACATGCCCTGAGAATAATAAATCGTACGGCAATAGAAAAATAATTCGAGAAGAGAGCAGAAAAGAACAAATTACACGAAAAACATAAAACGCCAACACAAACACAGGCACACACATTTACACAAAAACTTTATGAAGTTCAAATGGAAATGGAATGTAATTGAAGGCACTCCCCTTTCCGCAGAAAGGCAGAACAAGGACCTTGGTACCAGTTTTGTGATTTTTCTTATTCGTTTTCTCCCAAGAATTTAACAGCTCCGCTGCTCTCCCTGGTTGCTCCCAAAAAAAAAAATGAAAATAAAAAAATTACAAAATTGTGTGTGATACAACGCACAAAAAGCCAACGATAACGACAACGTAACGACCATCAACCAACGATCCAACGAAGACGACGACGAAGAAGCGCCGATGAAAACGAATTGTGAATTCATTTCACTTCTTGACTTGATGTTGTGGCATCTTTTCTTGTGTTGTAGTTGTTGGTCGTTGGGTCGGTCGTTGACGAAGGCGATGAGAAATTCCCTAATAAGAAAATGCGTAAAATGAAGAGCTTCTCGCTCGCCCCCGTCACCCAGTGCCCGACGCGACCACGACCACTACCACCATCATCATATTCAGCAGCAGCGGTGGCAGTGGCCTCGGTAGCACAAGCAACGGCGACACAGCGGTCCGCCGTACAGCCATGACCCAAAAATACAAAAAAATAAAAGCATAATAATAAAAGAAGAAAATGCAAAGCTCAGGCATGGCAAGCATCCGCCGATAAATTTCATATTTCCCAAGACTCTGCCTTGCTTGTCGTCCAAAAATAATGTTAAAAATAAATCCCGTCTGAATAATTTGCACAAATAATTTTGAAATACCATTGGGGCATTCGAGAGCTTCATGCTCCACTGTATCTAACTTATTTTTCGCATTTTCTTTGGGTTTTCTCCCGTTTCGAATGGATGGTTGAACGTTGAACGTTGTTGGAAGGAAAAAAGGTGCGCCCCATGAATTGTATTAATTAATGAACACTTTACTCCACTGTGGATGTGGTTGGTGCTCTTGCAAAAGAACTCACTTACCTTCGGGATCTTTTATGCAATTAAATATCCAAATGCGTCGTCGTAGTTGTCCTAGAAGTGCTGCTGCTCAATAAACGGCTGGTAAATATTTAAATTTTGGCCTCAGCCCAGGGGAATATCCTGTATTTGGGTTAGAAGTTGGAATCTTTTTTGGTAGTTTTCTGTTTTTTTGTTTTTATTTCCGAGAGAAAATTTTGGAAATTTTATTTTCTATAAAGGAGCACGACACAGGTAGAGAGTTGGGAGGAATCGAGAATATCTACAACTCTTGCGATTCGACTTTTACAGCAGAAATTACATACAGAACAAACTACACGAGAGACAAGTTACAACTTATTATTTTTTCTTCTTCTTTTGCTGTTTAGCTTTTAGCTATGCACTTCTTTAATCGATTTTTAGGAACAAATAAACACTTTTAACATTATCACGGATTGAAGAAGTGATAAATTGATAATTTTATGGAATTATTACACTGAAATGGACACTTTTTCAGAAAGAATTTTCGTTAGTTGAAGAAAACACCTTACACACTACTTGCCGCCATTTTGACGAATTTGGTTTTTTTTATTTTCACACACGAATATGTGTGTGTCAGTTGCGTTGATGTGTGCGAAAGTGAAGGAATTTTGGGATATTATTGGGCTTGTTTGTTTTGGTTTTTGAGATTTTTCTGGAATGTATGGGATATTTTTTTAAAGTTTCCAAAAGATTCGTTTGCTTGAAAAATTCTTTGGACTAGAAAATTAAAAGAAAAAAATTATCTTTGAAGGGTGGACATAATATGGCTTTTGTTATAATTTTTTATGGTTATACCAATTATAATTGGAGGATTTGGAAATTGACTAGTTCCATTTACATGCATCTGCAAGTGCAGATGAAAATCCGAAAAAGACACAAGATGTAAAATTCATACTTGTCTGATAGAGAGAAGACACCAAGTACAGACGTCTGGTTATAGGATGCGGATCAAAAATTATAGGTGCAGATGACCATGTTCTTCTGCACCTATAATTTTTCATCTGCAGCCATGACTGGAAGTGCAGATAATGCGTTCCCTCTCTATCAGACAAGTATGAATTTTACATCTTGTGCTTTTTCCGATTTTCATCTGCACTTGCAGATGCATGTAAGTCCACCATAAATCCATCATTAAGGTGGATTTAAATGCATCTGCAAGTGCAGATTAAAAAAGGGAATAGGCACAAGATTTCAAATTCATACTTGTCCGATAGAGAGGAAAAACACGTTAGCACTTCTGCAGTAGCAGATGCATGTAAATCCAGCATAATGATAGGTTTATGGTGGATTAACATGCATCTGCAAGTGCAGATGAAACAAGGAAAAAGACACAAGATGTTAAATTCATAGGGAAGGCTCCGTCTGAAAAATCATATGTGCAGATGAACATGTTCATGAACATGTTCATCATCACATATACCATCTGCACCCATACCGCCGTATTAATAAACGCGGAATAGCTGGGTTAAGCCTTATTCCATGGATTAAGTGGAAAATTGTATAGCATTTTCCACTTAATCCATGAATAAGGAACTTCCTATTCGTGTCTCTTTTTAACTTTTGTGTTTTTTAACCGTCATCCGTCTAGCTTTACTTTTCTGCACTTCCGCAGTTGCAGATGCATGTAAGCCCAGCATTAAAAGGATGTCATTAATGGTGGATTTACATGCATCTGCAAGTGCAGATGAAAATCGGAAAAAGACACAAGATGTAAAATTCATACTTGTGCAGATGAACATGTTCATCTGCAACCATAATGTTTCATCTGCAACCATAATCCTATTCGTCTCTCTTTTTAACCTTTGTGCTTTGTAATCTTCATCCGTCTCGCTTTACTTTTCTGCACTTCCGCAGTTGTAGATGCATGTAAGCCCAGCATAAAGCCTTACCCAAACCAACGCGGTGAGCGCGTGCGATGCGATTGCGATAAGTCAAATCCCTATGTAATCTTATGGACGTTTGACTTAATACATAGGGATTTGACTTATCGCAATCGCATCGCACGCGCTCACCGCGTTGGTTTGGGCAAGGCTCTTTTGTGGTGAGCGCGTGCGATGCGATTGCGATAAGTCAAATCCCTATACATTAAGTCAAACGTTTATGGACGTTTGACTTAATGCAAAGGGATTTGACTTATCGCAATCGCATCGTACGATCTCACCGCGTTGGTTTGGCCAAGGCTTTAAAGCAGCGTAAATTTACCAAGTATGAATTTCTAATAACAATTTTGCTTTATTGATGAGAATACATCTCGTAGAATGAGGGTGGGATTTGGAATAGGTGTTTTTATTTATCTATTTGAGCAGTAGCAGTCCATTTCATCTAATTATGTTAAAAGGATGTCAATATTCCATACCACGCCCAAATATGATTGATGTGACGAACGCCTAAAGGAAAATCCCAAAAGTGTTCCCTTTTATAGGACAACTCAGCTGATTTTGACATCTGACATAACCACGAAAACAAGCTCGTCTTCCCATGCAAAATAACTTTCATTCTGAAATAAGATAAAAATTGTGTATTCAAAATTGAAAATTAAAGAAAATAACTATTTGCATGAATACTCCACCTCATCTTAACGAACCGAGAAGCCAAGCAATGCGTTTAGGAGCCGTTCTTTACGTGTACAAAGGCGAATGGGGTCTTCCGTCAATAGATTTCGAGTGCCTGCGGGCGCTGGTAAAAAATTAACAACACAACCGAAACAATTGCATCACAAGTATTATTAATCACATTTTTTTTTTGTTTTAGTGTTTAATCAAATTCACAAGATGTCCAGTTAAAATTGAAACAAATAGTAATCCCTTAAGGTCAGGAGGTGGTAAACTGCCATATTTGCAAATAGGAAATAAAAAATTTGTCGGTTACCGGCAAATCAAGGAACTGCTTGATAAAGAGGTTCAATAACATTATCTATTATTCTATAATTAGATCAATAAAATGTTCCTTTTGTTTACTTATTATTCCCTAAAACAGGGCTACCCAGTGGATGCCAATCTAGCGGAGAAACAGAAATTCCTTTCCGTCGCATACACAAACTATGTGTTCAATAATTTGCATGCATATTTTAATTATTTTATGTTTGGCGAAGCAAACAATATTGATTGTACACGTGCTATATATGCGAAAAGAACACCTTTTCCATTCAACTTCTACTTCCCAGGAACATACCACAGAGAGGCACACAACATTGTTAACATTCTCGGGGGATTCGATTTGAATGATAAGGTGGAGGTGCATGAAACGGATTATGTGAGTATTGATATTTTAAGGCCTTAAAGTATAGTCTATAGCTTTTTCTGAATACCTTCGGTGTGGGGTATAGTTTGCTAGTCAGTTGGAGATCATTGTTAAGGAATGTACCAGCTGGTCTGCACGGCATGATTGAAGGAAAGCACGATCGATGGACTGATTCTCAGAATCTTTTCCATACCTTTTTACGTCGCGGAGATGTTAACGACACGCATATGCTTAACCCAGAGGCCAGAACTTTTTGTTGTTTTCTTGGACATAAAGGTCTTGAAAGTGTGTTGTCGTTACCCTGCTGCAGAGGCTTGAGAGCTGTCGTTGACGCAATAGAAGCTCATACGCTACCATCTCTGTTTCAGTACCCTTCTGTTGGATTGAAAGACCCGGCAAGGCCTTTAAACCAAATAATTTGAAGTACCTCATTCATGGGCTTCTGCTCTTTGATATGTAGTATCTGCGGTTTATTCTGAAAGTCGAATTCCATTCGCTGTGACATTTCTCTGACAGACTAATGTCGCTTTTCATTGGTTTCACTTGGAGAAGCACTCATTTTAAAAGCCAATGGAACACCCAAAATTGTTTCTATTCAGTTTAACGTAATTTCCTTTGTGTGAGTGAAACACCTATGGCTCTTAAAAAATATTCCTTGAAGAAACTTTTCATTTTGACATTTTGTTAGTGCGTCTTGAGTCGATTCTCACTTCAAATCGAGAAGCGGGTGTAACTCCTCAGAATCATGAGAAGCGATCTTTTTGCACCAATGGAACGGTTTGAGAATGCTTCTGGACGCTCCTAGACGGTTCTTTTCGTTCAATGGAAAGTGACATAAGGTTCGCGTACTCAGTTAACTCGCTGAGCATTTTCACATGCTAATTTGGCGAGTCGTCCCATTTAACGAGGGCAGTACCCAGTGGAGGTGTAGTAAGCACAATGAACTTGTTATTAGTTCTCATCGATATTATCATTTCCTTCACTCGCACATACATCGCTTGGGCATTAAGCCAATAAGGGGGCGTTCAAGTTCGCAATTTGTGGAGACTGGGTATTAGCGTTACGGTGCGTTACAGGGGTGGAAGTGGGTATTGGAGCAACGCGTAGGGTAACATTTTTTTAATAGGGAATTTAAGTCTTATAAACTGGCAATCTTTTCGCTTTAAGTTGGAGTCACGTCACGTTGTCTTGTACCTGAACCAACGTTACTTCGAAATCAAAGCCATATTGTGATAGGGTCCACTGATTTCCTATGATTGCAATAATAAACGTCAGGTGATACTGAAGCTATAAAGCGGTATTCTGATTCAGGTAGTTCAATCATAGCCAATCAGTACGATGTTTCGTTGGTTCGTGTATAAGACAACGTAACGTAACCCAAAATCAAAGCAAAAAATCCACCTTGTTTCAACTTTTGCTCGCTTTAACGGTCAAAACATCAACAAAATCATAATGCCAAAATCAAAGCAAACACAAAGCGCTCGCACGTAACGGGGTCCAAGTCGAAGCGTGATTGTGATTCCAGTAATTTGCCCCTACAACATCGCAGGGAGAGCCCGAGTCTCAGCGCATTTGATTCAACCATACCTTTAAAGAACAGACCGACATGCTAAGCATTACGCAAATAATAGAATGTCCTTTATGTGCAGATGTTGAAATGCGCGTCCAACTAAACTCAAGCGATGGCACTATTTTGTCGAAATGTTTTCGACGTTGAGTCTTCTTGGTTCTTTTTTTTCGCAAAGTCTGCATATACATGAAAACTACCAGGATTGTTTTTCTTTTAAATGCTTTCCTCATTAGGATTATCAGATATTTATATAGGACCAATCTGTTTAAATTTTGTATGCCTTTAAAATCAAGAGAAACAGCGATTGGCAGCTCACCTTTTGATCTCTACGGGGCGGCGTAGGATGTTATATTCCATGTTACTAGCGGAGCTCAAGAATTAAAGAATTCCTGAGCTGCCCGAAGTTATGATTGTGCTTGGGACATCTCATCCAATTGCTCTGGGTTTTTTGTGTTGAAGAATAAAGTTTTTTCTTGTTTTTCAGCTCGTAATGAATGCCAAAAAGTGCGTAAACATGCTTGCGAAGAAACTTGGCAAGAAAGTTTGGTTCTTTGGCGATTTCTATAGTGAATTCGATGCTATAGTCTACTCGTACCTATCGGTTTTGTACAGCATTTCTCTGCCAAACAATCCACTCCAGTATCACATCAAAGGCTGCCAGAACCTCGTTAATTTCATCAATCGAATATCGAAAGATGTCTTTAAACAGGAAACATTTAACTCTGTTAAAACTGCCAAGGGAACAACAAACGATCCAATGCTAACGCCAACGGAACGTGACTTCCTTGAATCAGAAAAAAAGACAAAAATTGTGGCAGGTGCTGTAGCTGTAGTGGCGATGGGAACGTTTGCGGTGTGGAAAGGTTTTTACCAAAGTGTAAGTAGTTTAAGAATCTTTATTTTTGCAGTGTGACTTATAACAGGTGTCCTCTTATAGATTGTCCAGCCAAATAATTACTACGATGGATATGACTATGATGATGACGATGATGACGTCGAAGGCGAATAAAACTAGCAGCAACACTTTTGTTCCTTTTTGTCCTAAAACTACCAAATGACTTAAAAACTTCAAAAAACAAATTGAGAACTAGGAACTATTTCGTTTTAGAATTATGCAAAACAAATCACAGTCAGACCCTGTTCAAAAGAGAACTGTGGAACTGTTATGAATTCGTTGTAGCTGCATTTTATTGTTTCAATCAAATGGTTGTAAATTTAAACATCTCCATTTTACTATGATTTCAAAGAACCTCATAAGAACAGGGTAACGTTAAAGAATTATAAATAAAATAATAAAAATAAATTTACAACGAAGCTCTTCCCAGTGTTGCTACCTCGAGTGTGCTTTTTTTATTATGAGAAATGCACTCACGATGCAAACTATCAGGACCCTTAAATCTCACACTTCAATCAACCATCCAATTTTGATTTCATTGCTGGGTATTTTGTAAATTTGCTGATTTTGGTAAGTTTCTGAAATATAAATACCAAATACATTCCCAAGATTCAACAGCGCTCTTTGCCTTGTTTAAAAATTGAATTTTCAACGACATGTCGAGTAATTGGACAAGGATTTTGTTTTCGTCTCTCTTGAATTGTCGGTAGATGTGATTTCGGTGTAGATGCATTTGTTGTTGTGCTAGCAAACACCTTTAACCCGACTACTTCAAGAGCTCGGCCGTTTTTTGTTATTAATACACTGTGGACGAATATTCTCATGTTACTTATGAGTATGACACATATTTTTCCTCGTTGTAAATAGAGCTCTGCTTTTTTTCTCGAAATTACTGTGGCGTATGAGTACTATTTCTTTTTCTTACATCCGATTTCTTTGTGCAAAAGTACTAGGTTCGCTGACCTTTGAACTTGTTTACTATTTTAATAATAATATTGTTGATATAGTTTACTTTTTCTCATGTAGGGTACAGACAAATGCAGAAACAAATGAAAGAAACTAGTTTCTGAACTTCACGTTCCTCTTATTGTGATCTATCGTCAAACTCCTTTAAGGTCCATATTATGTCCTCTACAGAAAAACTTAAGTGCACGCATGCTCCTGTCAGTTTTGCTGATTGTTTGCGCTCTTGTTACAAGCCCAATATAAGCCGTGTTTTATTGGGAATTTCTATATTCATTTCAATTGCGAGTCTCAATAAAACGCTTTTTTGGAAAAACAACAACTCTAAAGTGAATAGCGTAAGTGGACCAAAAAATAACTCACTTACAGAAGTGAACAACAGGGATGGTTGGTAAATGGAGTTTATGTGAAAGTAAGCTTGGTAAGTGAATATAGCCAAAAAACCGTTTTATTGAGACTCGCAAGTGGAGTGAATATAGAAATTCAGAGTAAAACACGGCTAATATAACATCTCACTCTTCTTCGAGATAGCGACGTTACATTTTCACTTTAATCTACTTCTGTGTATATACGTATTCGAGGCCCACATTTGTAAAGCAGCGTCGTATTTTCATTTTTATATCGTTCTGCGAATGTACGTGATAGGGGCCCATATTTTTTGACAAGAAGTTTATTGACAACAGGGGAACACATGGTTTTCGTGGATACACACAATTAATAAATAACGCTGAATTTTCTATGTAAATCCGTCATTTGCTCTCTTAAAATCGTCCTTTATCTTTCGCATAAAAAGGAGTATTGAGATTTTTCACCCAAATTTCGTGCCTGAAAAGTAAAATGACAAAACTTGAAATCATTCGGATTCCAAACTGGTTTTGAAATCTGAAAGTAAAGTGTTGTTTGAGAAGTCAGTTTGAGGACAGATGCTGTGGTGTGTGTGTGGGTGGTTTGGCTTCTTGTGATATTTCCTCTGTTGTGCTTAATGACTGAATATTTTGCTTATATCACACACAATTTCATTTGTTCATTAAATAGTAAAAGAAAATTTGTAAATAAATATCCTGAGATTTATAAACCTCACAGCCACACCCTGTTTAGCTTCGTACACTTCGAAGCAAAAATAAAATAATCGGAATTTTGTGTTTACTTCTTTCTCCACTTGGTTGAGCCACCATCTAATCTGTCATGTGATAGGCAGAAACTTTTTCGATCGGAATCACCTGTCACAAGATTTTTTAGATTTTGTAAGTACCACTTTCTGTAAATATTCTCCTAATTCAATTCACATTACTCCATAAAAAACTTTTCATCGTGTTCCAGCATTATCAAAAATGGCATCACTGCGAAGCGTCCTTGGAAAAACTTTCTTTGGTCTGTTCACTACAGTCGTAACGATTCTGATTCTGTATCATGTACTCACTGGCAAGGGTGAACGTGTAAGTGTTGGTTGGTTCCTGGCCGAAACATCGCCCTATATGTGGGCTTGCCTTGGAATTGGTTTAGCTGTGTCCTTGTCTGTGGTTGGTGCCGCCCTTGGCATTCACACTACAGGTACAACCATCGTAGGCGCTGGTGTCAAGGCACCACGCATCAAGACGAAAAATCTTATCTCTGTCATCTTCTGCGAGGCTGTCGCTATCTACGGACTCATCACTGCCATTGTCCTGTCAGGTCTGCTTGACTCATACCACTCTAACATTGCAATGAGTAACCAAATGGTTATGAACAACAACTGGACAGCTGGATACGTGATGTTCGGAGCTGGTCTAGCTGTAGGCATGGTCAATCTGGTCTGTGGTATTGCTGTAGGTGTTGTTGGTTCAGGAGCTGCTCTCGCCGATGCCGCCAACTCGGCACTGTTTGTGAAAATTCTCATTGTTGAGATTTTTGGTTCGGCTATTGGTCTGTTTGGCCTCATCGTTGGAATCTACATGACTTCCAAAGTGAAAATGGGCGACAAGGAGTAAAAGCCAAGTTTGTAAATTTGATCATCCTTCCTATTTTCTTTTTACTCTTTCAAACACAAATAAATTGCAAATAGTTTGTCTTTTCGCAAAGAAACAAGAAATTATTCATTCAGTTGTAAAAATCAATGAATATTTCTCTGTGTATATATGGAACCCTAAACAAAATATATATTATATAAATTAATTAGACAAAATATTCATTCCGTTCTTTGTTAAATTGATAATTCTTTTAGCCAAGAACAAAAGACTTGTCCAATCATATTTTTTTTTCATTCAGTAGAAATCACTTCAATGTTAAGATTGCTTTTTTTTACTAAATCATTCTTACGATTATTTTCTTTTATTTTTATTTTGTTGTCTTCGTTTTGAAAACATTAAATTGTTTAATTTTTGTTAATTCGTCTTGAGACATTGTTTTTTCTTTACTTTTCTTTGTATTACTTGTATTCGTAGGACCGAAAAAAAGCCAATAAAAACAATGCTCGTGGTACAAACGCATGTTGCAAGATGTTTACTTACATACTTACCTACTCACAATTGAAAGGGTCTTTTGTTTAGAAGAAACTGCATTGAAAATATAAATATATGTACTAATAAAAAAAATGAAAACCTATTCAAGTCATTTATGTGAAAATTAACTTTATTATTATTGATGTAAGTGGATTGTAAAGATAAAAAACAAAAGTATTCCAATAAAATGTTAGTTCTCCTTCAGGGAAAATGTTTGTTTTTTTAATTTTTGGAAGTGCGTATTTATACTCATCAATTTATCATCGGCTGACTCACTGGTGGGCGTAGGATAAAGATTTCGTTCTTTATTATTGGTGAAAACAACAAATTTTTGAAATCAATTTTTTATATATGTATATTTCATTATTTGCAAAGAGGTCCTGCATTTCCAATAACGGTTTTCAAGATCCTAACCCAACATACAACTTTTTTCATCAAACCTATTGTGCCAGCCCATGTGAGGTTTCAATGCAGTTCTCCTGCTCCTGAATTGAACCAGAAGTTAGCAGTCTTCTGTGGGTGAATGAGTTTGAGTTTATCAAGGGGATGATCTCATAGTCAAGTATTTGCTTTCTAAGGCGGAAAAGTGCTGGACATTCTGTAATGATGTGCAGAGATGTTTCTTCATTTTCGAGGCATAGTGTACAGATGGGGCCTGATGTTACTTTAAAGAACAGTGACCGGTTAGTAGTCCTGTGCAAATTTTTAGGGTTTTCCAATTGAGGTTCAGTAGGAATTTTGATGTTTTTTCAGTATATTCTGGCAAAAAGAGTTTTAAACAGAGTTGGCCAGATGAGTTACTCCAAGCTTTATTTGATTCCCCCAGCAGGATGTTTTTAGCAGCATGTTTGAAAGTGCTTTTATTTACACCGCAGAAGGGTTCAGGTCCGACGAATGGTTTAGATGCACCGTCTTTAGCTAAGATGTTTGCCTTCTCGTCACCATCATTGCCTTTGTGTGCTGGGAGCCAGTGGAGGATTACAGTGTTTTTCCTTGCTAGTTCAGAGAGTGACATGACTGTCTCTTGGACTAGTTTGAATCTTATGACAGGTGAGCTTAACGCCTTTAGTGCAGCTTGACTGTCTGAAAAAATGAATATTGTTTTGTTTTTCGTGTTCGATGAACATATTATTCTCAAACATTCGTTAATGGCAAAGACTTCAGCTTGGAAATTGGACGAGTGACTGCCCATACTTACTGAGAAGTTCGTTCTGGGACAGTCGCTGAAAATGCCGGAACGTGTACCAGTTTCCATTTTTGAGCCGTCCGTATACCAGACCATATCTTGCCTTGAAGGATGAGGTTTTGTGTTCTCCCAGTTTTCCCTAGGGTGGATGACAGTGGAGAAGTTGAGTTTGAAGTTGTACATGGGAATAATAGCATCCAAGCACATACTAAAGGTATTAAGTTTTTCTGGACTTTCTATTTTCGACAGATGTCCTTTCGGGTATGGATGTGATTTTATGTGTCCTTGATGGAAAAAACGGTGTTTCGTCAGTCTTGCTTCCATTTTTATGAAAAGGTGGATTGGAGGTAGTCCTGTAATGACGTTTAGAGCGTATGTTGGTGTTGTACGTATGCATCCAGTTGCTAAGTTCTGTTAATTATTTAAATTGGTATTGAATAGTAAAGTGTCTACGATAGGATCTTTAGAATTTTTTAGTATATTGTGCTGTCGGTCAACTTTTACTGGGCCCAA
This sequence comes from Melanostoma mellinum, assembly GCA_914767635.1. Classification (NCBI taxonomy): domain Eukaryota; kingdom Metazoa; phylum Arthropoda; class Insecta; order Diptera; family Syrphidae; genus Melanostoma; species Melanostoma mellinum. The sequence continues at coordinate 184,942,012 of OU612060.1, forward strand.
TAAAAGGCTCGACATAATAATTTCGGACTGCGAATGCCAAACAGGAAGCATCATAGACGACATCGTAGTGAAGGCAAGATGTTTTTAGTCTTTGCTATTTTCCATTTGGTGTCCGAAATTGTTACGACAGCCCTTGTAATAAGAGTCATTGCTAAGCGAATAGCCAGAGAAATTGTAATTTTAGGTTAGATGTAGCTGCTGGTGTACGGAGACCGGCGCACTTAGACCACAGAGGGTCCATTGTGATACCACTGAGACTAGAACGTTGATCACCCTCTGATTCCTATCTAGGAAATAAAAGAGTTGAAACACCCTATCGAACCTGGACTAACGAGTTGATTATCAGTCAGTCAAACCATCCAGGACTTCCTACGAAAATTGAGAGACTTTTAAGGTCAGTTATATGGACAAAGCACTGAAAATTGGAAAAACATGGTCGATAAAGGACAAACAATCCAAAATAAAATATTTTAAACATTAGATTATTTTTAAGAAAGAGTAAAAATATTTATATTTCTGTTATTTTCATTTATTGACAGGTACTTCAAATTACCTGGCAATCAACATTAACGAGCCTAACTCCTGAGACTATTGGCGCCGTCGAATTAGATTACACAGTTCGATAAATTTTCTTTTTTTGAATGCCTTAAATAGCAAACTGTATTATTCTTAAAGGATTTGCTTCGCTTAATCTGGATATGAGCTCAGAATTTACCTAATAACTCAAGTCTCCGAGATGTTAAGCATTCAAAATAAATATAGGCCAGTTTTTGTTAGCTTTGAGCCTTTGTTTAAACATGAAAACAATGTTAGCCCAAACATCAAATTACTGAGATTGAAGTTATAGTACACACTCGTGCATTATTTTGAAGCCTAAGTAGAGTCTCGAAAGGGAATTTGAATCAGAATTTGGATTTTTTCGCTCTTGAATGCTTAATATCTCGGAGACTGTTGGTGTTGGACAGTGTTTAATAACAAGCTAAGATTTTGGAACATAATAAGAGATCCTCCTATGTTTGTCAAACTGGGGCTTTGAAGTATTTTGTAAATTGATTTGTGTTTAAGGGGGGGGGGGGGGGTTATGGTTTCAAAGTAAAAAAACCTTTTTTGCGAATTTTTTTCGCTTTTTTGATTGAGTAATTTTATTCGGACCTTTCGTACATTTTTGAGCATACTTTCGACAATAAAGGGTAATTTTTTCATGCAGAAATATTGAAGCATAAGCCGGTAACAGAGCTTCCCCCAGAACGTCTTGAGAAAAAAAAAACAATTTCAAACAAAATCGTTATCCGAAGCTATTGGCTGCTTCGGAACCAGATGTTTTTTATGTGGTGGGGTAGTAAACCCCACGCACAACCTCAACCTGGAGATCCAGGTCTTTTTGGATCCCTTCGCACATAAACGGCTGGAATATCCAGTGTCAGTACCCTGCTGCAGGGGTGTGAGGGCTGCCTTTGACTCACCAGGTAATCCGCCACCATCTCTACACTCTACTTCAATACCCTGTCCTAGTATTGAAAGACCCTGAAAGAACATTAAGCCAAATATGTTGGAGTAGCTCCTTCAGGGGTTTCTGCTTTTTTTGACTGCTGAAGTCCACCGTGTCGTACCCGTGGCGTGATGGTTAGCATGTCCACCTGCTTACCCAGAGGTTCGAGGTTCGAATCCCAGCAGAGGCGAAAATGTTTTTTCACGGATATCGCCTTTCGCGAGGAATTGGCAAGTCCTCCGTTAGTAAAATCATTGCCATGAAAAGCGCTTTCTCAATTAGCCTTTCGAAACGGGCAGAGAATTGTAGGGGAACCTGGCATCCCAGGGCCCAGTGGATACCACGTGGAGGCATTGTAGCATTATAGTATACACATTTGACGTGTATACTATAAGTGGCAACATCTGGGCGCCGCCAAGATGACACCAGTCAGCGCCTTCCCGAATAGTACAACGCCCATCCACTGGTGTTCACCATAACTAGGCTGGAAATTATTTGAAAATAAAAAACCTAGAAAAATCAATCAAATCTCAAATTATGATCAAATCTTCCCCCAACGTTCTCTGATAATTTTTTTTTTTATTTAAAAATTTTTGGCGGTCATTTAAAGTGTAAACTGTTGTTTTCCACTAAAAATTCCGCCATTCTGGGGGTAGAAAACACCCTTAAAGTAAAAAACGTTGGGAGGCGGTATTTTATGTTCTAAAAATATGTATATAAAGTTTGAAATGAATCAGTCAAGTAGTTTTGAAATGATAGTGAACACGGAATTTGAAAAAGTAGTTTTGAGAAAAATGCGTCTAACTAACGTTTATGAACTAAAAAAGTGAGAAAAAAAATAATTTTTTCCAAATTACATAAAATCATCGATAAATATAAAATATATTTTTATGGCTTTTTCTACCTGAATTTACCTACGGTCAGGACAATAAAAAAAAACCCCCTCCCCCCTTAAATTTTTTATTAATAGACTGAGAATTGGAAGCAAATTTTTGGAGTGGAGTGATAACCACAAATCATGCGCATGTATGTGTAGATATATACGTACCATTATATAAAGTTCAACCATTGAACAATTATTTGAAGGCCAAGATGATCGTGATAGTATGGGGATTACGTCCAATCTAGCGTTACTAGTAAATAGTGCAAACTGAAGGTTTGTTTTGGCTGAGAAGGTGAGAAGTTTGGGTATGTCCAAGAGTCCAAGTCTCAGACGCAAAAAGTTGTATATTTTTTGTGTATGCAGGTTTGTGGTGGTTTACATTTTATTTTAATATTTTTTTTAGTTTTTGATGAAAACATGTTAAATCTTTTAACATCAGATTTTTTGGCGGAATTGGCAGCAAAGTCTTCATGTTCGTTGTCTTAGATTCCAACTACGTGTCCACCTCTGTTTTATGTTGGTGGGGAATAATTTTAGTTGATAGCTTCTTACCTTATTTCCAATATGAGTTCATTTCTGTTGCTTATTATGAAATTGGAGGCGAATTGTTTTTGTTTTCGAAATCGAATGTGAATGTGAAACTACATTTCACTACATACTGTTTGCATTTTCGATATCTTTTACTTGACGGATTAGTTTTTTTGACTGGCGATTGACATATTTGTAACTTTTGTTTTCTTTATTTCCGACGGTTTGGCCTGTTTTCGAGAAAAATAGCCAGGACCCAGGAACCGTTACTTTAAGACCTAGATGATGCCCAATGTTTTGAAGCGTTTAAATACAGCGTTCGTATCTTTAGCTAAACCAGCAGTGCAGCAGTCGGTACATAGAAGCCACATCGGCAGCTAAGCCCGCATTAGCAGTCTGATTCGTAACCTAACCGCAGCTGTCGCCGTGTCAATAGCCGTATATGATCAGCCATATTCGCAATCATATCAGTAACCGCAGCTGTGTCAGTAGCAGTATAAGACCCATAGTAACCGAAATAACCTTCAACCGTATTGCCAGCTGAATCGGTAGCATTGTATCCGCCCGCTGTATCCGCAACTGTAGCCGCAGTCGTATTCCCATTTCCCAACCATATCTACAGCCGCGTGCGTAGTCATACCAGCAACCGAACCGGCAGTTATTTTGGCACCCGCTCCCTCATACATATCCACAGCAGTATTTTCAACAATATAGACTGCTCTAACTGTAGTGCTTTCAGCAGCCGTCTCTCCAACAGTATCGGCAGCCATAATATCCCCATATCCTTAAAATAAAGTCGCGGGATCCCAAAACATCCCAACAAGAGTTTATTCGCTTTTTTCTGACATAAAGGTGGCAGAGCTTCGAGCTTCGAGGATTTTTCTAGTTTTCTCACTTCCCCATTGAATTCAAATTTATGTTTGATATAATACGAAATAATCTAATGTCGAATTCCTTTCAACAAAAAAATCGACTGCAGTCGACTGCAGTCAATTTTTTTTTTCAATGGAATTCATTTAGGAGGGGAAAAAAATCGACTGCAGTCGATCTCTTTTTTGAGACGGATTTGCCCACGGATTTTCACACACACAACAATTTTGACAGATCGAAAACGGCAAACAAAAACATCAGTATATGAAAAAAATTAAAGGAAGCAGGATTCTTTAGTATTTAGTTGTGAATTTGGAAAACAATTGATGAAAAAAAATATAAAAATTGTGTGCTTAACAATATGAATGTAATTGTTTTGTTCCATGGTGCTTGTTTTTCTTCATTAGTCAGTTGGACACACATACATTCATAAAAAAGAAAATCGCTACTTTTTTAATTTCCTAAATACCCAAAAAAGAATCGAATTTAGTAGCGACTGCAGTCGACTGCAAATTGGTGAAAGGAAATCGACATAAATTTTTTGCAAAACAAAGTAAGAATAGGTTTGTTCGTTGTTGAAGCCCATGGGTCGTCCTAGGGTCGCTACAAAGCGTTTTTTGAGAAACCTAAAGTCGCCCTGAATGTCAAATCGAGTGTTTTTTGAGTTGAGGGTTGACCTAGGGTTTCCATCAACTCGCCCTAGATTTTTGCTGTGGCGAGTTGAGGGCTGTCAAATGGCATGTATTTTTTTTTTAATGACAGGGATGTGTGGTGTTTTGTGGTTTAGCGATTTTTGAGAACTGGAAAACCCAGGTATCTATTTTTGACAACTCATAGGGTTGTCAAGAAAACCTGGGTCAACCCTGCATTTTTTTTATTCATGAACTACAAAATCAACATCAACTCGATCATACTCAAATTCGATCCCGTGGGACCCCGCGGGATCCTAAAACGTGTATCTTTACTTTTCTTGACGTAAAAGTGGCAGAGCTTTTGCTTTTTTCGCACTTCCCCTCCAGTAAGAATTTACTCGAACAATTTGCTATTGCACTTTCTTGCTTGTCAAATCGGCTGTTTGTGAAATCAGCTGATCGAAACATTTCGATTGAATTCAAATTTATATTTGAAATTAAATGAAAAATGGAAAGCATTAATCTCTTCAATTCAATGCATAGTTAGCATTGCAATATTGCTTTGAGCTCATTTTAATTCGTTTCTGAAACAAAATTGTGTGTATGTCTTTGTACTATTTCTACTGAGAGTGCATGATAAATGTCATTCAGCAAGAAACAGCCCAAAGGCGTATATTAACTTTACATTTTCGGATGGAGATTACAAAAATAACATTAAAAAGCTCGAGCCCAAACTTTTTCCCGGGATTTTCCCCCAACTTTATCCAGAAATCAAATAAAAAAAGATCGTTTTCTTAATTTGGTTCCTCGCCTACTGACTCGTGCCGCTTATCGTCAAAAATATGCAATTGTTCCAGTGATGACGTATCTATCTTTGGTTGAAAAGAACAAGTTAATGAGTTGCAATTTGGTTTTTTTCACAAGAGTAGAGAAACTGAAATTTAAATTTTAAAAGAGAAATTTGATAGCATATTACCTTATAATAATCAATTTATTCTACTCGTACTTATTTCGCGTTTGATAATGGTTTTCAATACATAGTACGGAGTGCACAATTATAGTCCGGATGGCAGCACTGTTGAAAGATTCGTTTTAGTTTATTTTCATATTCTTTACTCACCCCGCCAATGCTCGCACGGCACATCCCACTGAGTAAATGAATAAATGTGTTGTACTAATACCTCTACAATCTGCATCTACACTAACAAATTTTGTTATTCATTTATAACATTCGATTCCCCACCTTCCACGCAAGCCTCTTCCAAAATACAATCGCACACACATCATGAGAAACGTGATTCAATCGACATGGAAAGAAAAATTCGAAACATGCCAGTGTAGTGTACAAGTTTTGCTGCTTTCCCAGTTGTTCAGCGGACTTGAAGTTCCAATAATTCCGTGTTCTGTCGGTAAAATCCTTTCTGGATGGTGTTGGTTTGCATAGGTAGGTACTACGCCTACCTACCTAGTACCTATCTGCCGTAGTTTTCGCTGACGTCTGACGTGTTCGTGTTGACTATTGATACAAGCTGTTTCTTCTCTTCTATCGCTATCGTCAGACTTCACGTCAGACCAACAAAGTATTTGTGAGAAATTCACAAACAAGTAACAAAAGTATCGTAGGACAGCACACATAACTGCGTGAACACAATGGGAGCCGCAGACGCAATACGCAGCCGGTGCTGAAAGAGCTGTCAAACTGTGTCGTACGTGTTTTTTAAAAACTGCACACAATGCAGCTGGACATCGTACGTGTTTTTTGACATAAAGTCTGTATTGATGTCAGCTGACTGCATGAAATCTAATTTACGAGTATATCAAATTTGAGTTTGTGAAAATAAAATAAAAGCTAGAATGGAAAGAGAAAATGAAGAGATGGTTTTTTTGATGGGTGTAATCCAGATTTGTTATCTGGCTTTACAATATTTCATAGAAAAAAAACGAAGATGGTGGGTACGACCATTGTACCAAAACAGAAAAACCGAAGGATATTATGAAACTAAAAATTCAATTCCTCAGATATGTTTTTCCACTCCTTGGCTTTCATTTTAACATTTTTATAATTTCTGTTACACAAATTCCATAACATCTCTCGGCTTCGCACTGCTTCAATAATTTTTTCCGACTCGTCCATCTTCTACCGCCTTTAAAACCAAAACAACTTTATTGAGTACGCACGTAAAAGTTAAAAGTTAGCCAACTCTTCCGTCTGCGGCTTGCGGCGCGTAGTGCGTTGCGTATGCATTGTGTTCCAGGGCATCTTTTAAGTAGGTAATACGAACGTGGCCAAATTGCCACGTAGTACACCGCCGTGGCCACGTAGTAATCATAATCTGGCCACAACCAATTTCCGAAAATGCGTGAATAACACCTAACTGAAATAATGTCAGAAATTTTCTCAACATATAGGTACATGATTTCCCCAAAATGTCAAAAAATATATAACTTGCAAATTCTAATGAAGTTTTTAGGTGCTAATCGAAGAAATTTATCAACGAATGAATGACAGCTCATCAAATATACTGTCAATGAGGATTCATATATGGAAAAAAATATACTTACGACTTCTGTTAGATATATAAATTCTATAAATTCTGGACGTGCTCGAGGATTTTTGTCAGCATATAATTAAAAATTTATGGGCAATAAATAGTTATGAAAAATAACTATTTCTGGGATTACTTTTTTTACTGCAAATGTTTTGGTATTATAGTGAGTCACAACCCTTCGATCACACTTCGTCTATTCGTCAAACATTCTTGAGTTCATGGTCTCATCTGAAATTGACAGTCAGTGGTTTGATTTAATTTGATTATAATGAGAAATCACTTTCTCAACAATCATGGAGTGATGTTAAGTGACAAGTAAAAAGCACAACAGTTTCTGCGAAATCCCACATGTCAGATGTCACTGGTATCAGTCGAAGCAGCTTATGCGATTTTTTGCACCTTCGTCTGAAGTGTCAAGATCTCTGATTTCTTGGATTGCTGGCCAACAATCGCAAACATTTGATGAAGAGTCGGAAACTTTTTCTTCGCCAAAAATGGTTTCAACCAAGAATCGACAATCTTGAATCATTTCTCCTGTGGTTTTCACCATTAGAAATGTAGAAAATCTTTTGATCAGCTCATTTTCTTCAATGTTGAGCCGGATGTCAAGAAAATTGATGAACGCTGATATCATTTCGATTCGGAGTGCCGTTCATGATCGGGTGCCTGTTGTGACGAGAGAATGCGATACTTTGCGTCTTTTTCTGTCGTTTTCTTTATTGTCAGTGTTGTCTTAAAATTTTTTTTGGTGTAAGGGAAACTTCTCTCCCTGTCCACCTGGTTATGGACCCTGGAGCATGAGTTTCAACTTTCTGAGAGCGTTTTGTTTCAAAGTTAAAACATCAGACAGAATCAAACACCCTTTCTGGAGATTTTTTTGCAAATCTTTCGTGATCAATAAAACATCTGCCATCAAGCATGTTTGGAGAAGTTGTTGAAATTCCGATTTGCTCCAAGTATTAAGCATCCCAACCTGGAACCTGGAATTTTTGAGACATGTCGCCAGTATTTGAAACATCCCGGTAAATTTTATAAAACTGCAGTGATCAAATTATTGACATGTTCTTTATTAGATAAAAATTGGCAGTTTCACTAACTTCTCATCATAACACCTGATGATGACCGATGATTTTATAAGATGCGCCTAATATCTATCTACTATTTCTGGGCTAGTTGCATATATATTTTCTAGTTATAAAACGAAAAAGAAAAAAATAAAGAGTTCATAAATACGGATGCCCCGACCAAAATAGTGAGCAAATCGAGATTTTCAATAAAAAAACAGCTTTTGGTCCCTATAAAAACCGTTACGGAATAACTTTCAGCATTTGAATGATACACAAATGTTTGTGGGCTTATCATCTTTAAAAAACATTTTGTTTCATCAAATTATCAAGGAAATTGCAAAAGTTATGAAGTAATAAGCAAACGAACCTTTTATATTGTATATATTGTTTGAGGAGATATTTTTCTTTTGGCCACCTAGTGAAAAATCCTTAAAAAATGCCCTGTTGTGTTCACATCAATGGATTTGCTACTTTTTAATATTTTGACAGTTCTTGCGGCTCCGGCTCCGTTGCGTATGCGTATGCATTGTGTTCACGCAGTAAGACATAGCCCAGCTTGAAATAATATGATATCATGAAAGAATCTGCCGCTGTAAAAATGTTAGATACACCAGCAGAGCGTTTTCTTTGTCAAAGGCACGCTATCGCAAACTAGACAGATGCCCGCCGACAGCGGCGATGCACGCTTTCGCTGTCGCATTTCAGTCGCAAAGCCGAAAACAAACCAGGCAATCATAAACAGAATTAAGCGACCAAGCAAACGCTGGCTGGTGCAAATAATCGTTCATGGTTATTTCAAGCGCGCACAAGTATATTGGCTGATTGTTGGTATTCGCTTTGTAAAGTGTATTTTCTATTTTTGTTTGGGGTAGTGAGGAAAAAAACAACCTGCTGTTATACACTTGTGGGGAATTTGCTTGTGTGTATAGTAGCAGGAGGCGTGGCTTGAGAACTAGTTAGAGAATAAAATGGTTGTTTTTTTCTTATGTTATTTTATTTCACTTCATTCACAAGTGTGGAATTTTGGTGTTGGCCCCAACATCAGTATCAGTCTATCAGCAGTGTTGCCCCCCAAACGTGCCCAAAATGTAGCGTTGTGGCGTTAAAATGTAGCAGAATCTATGTACATTAGTAAAAAACAACATTCCTCCTGTTAAATAAAGTAAACATGTCAACGAAAACTTAAAATTTTATTTCACCGAAGTAAACATTATAAAAAAGGCTAACAACGTAAACATTTAGTTCAATAGGCTTAACATAAATAAATACCTCAACATTTCTTTAACTTTATGTTTTTAATTTAAATGTGTACTTGTATTTTTGTAATGAGTGGAGTTATGATATGAAAAAGCCTGTGTGTAGCTAACTAATGAAGCGGGTGGATCATAAAATCTTTCAACATCTCTTAAAAGTTCCGACAATATCGCATCAACAGTCGAAATATTTAAATTGTTTCTCGAATCGCCTTTTATTAAAGACTTCAAAAACATCGTTCTGCTGTCCCACTGCTATGAAGCAAACTGCATAGCTTTAGCATATAGCTGCTTAAATTGTTAAATGTTTGCTTTCCCTGGAAATTTTTGGCTTTCCTTAAATTAATCCAAAACTTAACAGCATCTTCATCAAAATATTCGGTCAAGACTCTTTAGACCCCACTAACAACCTGGTATTATTATATATATTATTATATACAATAATAACTGCATTTTTTCGCAATCAAACGGAATTTTTTTTAACTTTTCCTAACATAATGTTTGGTTCTAAATTTCTGCAAATTTATTTGTTCTGATTTTGTGAAATTGTAGCGTTTTGCGAATATTTTACGAATGTAAGGAGCAGATTTTTTTGAAAAAAAAATGTAGCAAAAATGCTACAATTGTAGTAGGGGGAAACGCTGTCTATCAGTAGTCAGCACTATAGTCATTCCGTTAAAACGAGTTGTGCTACAATTTTTGGTTAGGTTATGTAGTTAAGAAGAAGTTAATGTTAGGAACAGATTTGTAGAGTTGCACTAGATTTTTGGGATACCCGAAACAATGTATTAAATTATTACCTAAGATCTACCGACACTCATTGACTTATCCGGCACCTTGCCTCTACAGGAATATTTTCTGTTGAATGCTTACATCTAAAGACAGACATTTGTTTAAAGGACTGGGCATATAATTTGAAGACAACTACAATGATGGGTAGACTGCATTGCTGTGTCTAGATGAAGATGATGTGAAAACTATTGTGCCAAAAGGTTAGATTAGATTATGGGGTGTGACATGTGATGAATGAGTAGGTACCTATAATATTCTTGCACAAATCAAAGGAAAAAAATAAATATAGTAGGTTTGTTTGTTCAAGCTCTGAGGTCGCCCTGTGTTTGCCACAAAGCGTTTTTTGAAAAGCCTTAAGGGGCTCGGCTAGTTTCTCGAGCTCAAATGGAGGTGATTTTTTGAAGGCGTGTAAAAAAAGAACTATAGCTTCAAATGTTCTGTAATTTTAGGAGTTTATTATTCATATATTCATGTAAATTGTCGCGAAATTTCGAGTTAAAATATTGAAATCCAAGAGAGATATGGACCATTTCTTGAACTTCTTGAAATTAGAAGACGTCAATTTGCCGCATTTTTATGAATTTTTCTGGTACCTGTAACAAGAAAATAAAAACATGGCGTTAAAGTAGACCCTTTTTCCCATACAGCCATCTATAATTATAGTGAAGAATTGAAAACTGACAAAATGGCAGCAATTTAAAAAAAATAGTCCAAATTTCGCCAAAAGAAATCGTCTTTCGATGGCTGCCAAAGCTACAATTTTCATCCGATCGTAAAAGTTGTAGATGGCTGTATGTAAAAACATATGGAGAGTATGCAGTTAAAATTTCAAGACGATTCGTCAATATTTGCGTGAGTTACAGCTGCGGCAATTTGAAAAATGTAGTTTTGAGAAAAACGCATTTAAAGTTTTCAGAGCAGGAGTTCAAGCGCCCGAGATGCTTCTCTTCTATACTCTGTCATTTCAAAAATATCCAAGATATCATTCCAACATTTTAGGACATCATTTTTGAGATAGAAAAATAAAAAAAAAATCGATTTTTTGAAAATGAGAAACTAGCTGAGCCCTTAACTCACCTGAATGTCAAACTGAGTGTTTTTTGAGCCCTGGAGTTGACCTGGCATTGCCCTCAACTCGCCCTTGGTTTTCGCTAGAGCGAGTTGAGATGAGAGCTGTCAAATGGCAAATGGCATGAATTTTTATTCAAATGACAGGTATATGTGCGGTGACTTTTTGGCTTAGCGTTTTTTGAGGACTGGAAACAGGTTTTTTCGACAACTGATTCTGATAGGGTTTTCAAGGAAAACTGGGTCAATCCTAGATTAAGTTCAAAGAACAAACCTAGTTTCGTAATGGCGAAAAAAGTAAGAAAGTAAGTGACATAGGTGATTATGTATTTATATACAGTGATGGCCAAAATAATAAGAGTTGACTGTTATGTTTTTTTTTTTCACAATAGAATCTAGGTATGCCTTAAACTTTTTTAATTGGACAAAAAATATATATACGAATTCTCTTTGACCTGACTGTTAAACATTTCCAGTGCTACCAAACATTAATGATGGTCACTTGCAATGTACCGTTAGTTTTACTTAGAAATGTTAGATTTGCAATGGTAAAAAATATAAGAGTGCTGTGTAGAATCGCATTATTTCTGGACTTTTTCAGTTCCGATCGCAATTTAACTATTAAATTTACCGTTAGACTTGTGTTCATGTGTTTAAAACGCATTAATTTTTTAAATAATAGGACGCGGAAAGCATTCCTCTGAGGAAGAACGCCGTTTGATCCTCCAACTAGGAGATCTAGGCTAAACATTCAGTTTTATTCAAGATGCTCTTCACCGATCTCAATGTGTTGTTCCTATGGCGCTAAGGCAGGGCGTAGCGAGAGGGGGGTGTGGGGGGGGGGGGGGGGGGGGGCAGCAGTATTTATTAATGTATTCTCAAGATAAATTTATTTGGTTTTGATGGCAGAACTTATGTTAGAACTAGTGCCAATGAAGAGCTGATGGAAGAGCTAATGGAAAAAATTGGTTTCACTCTTATTATTTTGGCCACCACTGTATGTAGGTACAATTTGGTATGATTAAATAAAATAGTAAGCGCTGTTTTCATTTGTTTGAAATTAGAGAACTCTAAGAGTAGGGGAAAGTAAGGCAAGATATTACCTTGGGGCAAAAAGAACCAAACCGATTTTTAACATAGTTCTTAACTCCATCTAATATTCAATAGCTAGAACTAATAAAAAAACCTTCTTTCCCAACACATTCTTTAGTTTCACTGAAAAACTAAAGTTGTCACGAGTACGATAACTTTGGCAACAAAAAATAATAACGGTTTTTGGGTTCAAATTTTTTATATGAAAAGTTTATTTCAAAATTAGATAATTTTTTGGGTTTAAAGAGGAAATATTTTTGAATTTTTTTTTTTGAATTTGAAGTGTTTTTTATTCCATTACAAATAATAAATATACATATAATTTATACAAAAAACGTTTGAGCATGGCTTATGCCGTCTGCCGGATTGACAATTAATAATAATTTAAATTATATTTCCTGTTTACATTTTTTTAATTTCTGACAATAGCTTTAAGCAAAATAAGACAATTTGAAAAGTAGCAATTATTAATGGTATACTTAAAAATTCTCACTCACTAAAGAGGAAATATAGTTTTACTATTTTTCAATTATCTCAAAAACTAGCAAGTATAGAAAAAAGTAGTTTACAGCGGTTAATAAAAACATTTTTGAAGCAGCTAACTACATCATACATTATTATTTTTTATTGGTATTTGCAGTGCCGTAACTAGCCTGGTGCGAGCTTTCAAAAATGCGCCCCTAAAAAATGCTCTAACCAAATGTGCATACAAATAAATCTATCTATATTTATTATTTACCGAAGTATATAAGTACCACCTACTTAGTATATTTCTTTAAGATAAAAATTGTTTATTCAAAAATATTTGCTCAAATACAGAAATGAAACAGAGTACTCGATAGTAACCCAAGGCTGTCCTTACTTTGAGATTAAGGATTTACTTTCCGCGTTTTTATTTTCATAAGACAGGAGCCGTGCTATGTCGAATTCAAACGATGAAATCGCTAGGACAGACAATCTTTCTTGACCCATCGTCGACCGCAGGTACGTTTTTATCAATTTGAGCTCACTGAATGGTAAAAAAACCGAAAGAGTTACTTACTCGTGCCGTTTTTATTTTCAACAATATACACTCACGATCACAATAAGCATACATGTCAGTACACCACACATGTCATTTGTTTACCTACTAAATAAACTAGGAAAAAATATTTATAGGTACCAAACACTATAACAACAGCAACTGTGCAAATTGAGAGAAGAGGTTGTGTTGAAAATGTCATTATAAAAGCAAAGCGATATATCAAAGGAATTTTGTTTTATTGACAATCAAATAATTACACAACATTGTATTTTGGCTTAGTGTTTATGACCTCTCCTGCGAATTTCAGTAACATATGAAGTTGATTATTGAAATTGTATAGGGGGTGGAAACTTGAAACACGGAAGCTTAAAACAGTATGGGCAATTTTACCTTTAAATAAAATAAATAAATAGGTCGGCGCAACAAAGCAAGGAGCCAAGGGGCCAGCGCATTTCTCACAACCATGCCTTGTCAGGGAATGGAGGGTACCTATAAAATTTCCTGCTGGTTCCGAACGGCTAATCGAGAAAGCGCTTTTCATGCCACGAAGTTACGTGGCCTCTGTTGGAATCCGACCCGAGCCACAAACCTCTGGATTAATAGGCTAGGCAGACATGCTAGCCATTATACCACGGATACCAGTTCTATACAAGTTTTACCCTTATACCTATTTAGATTTGCAATCGTCACCAGATGCATATCCTGTTTTCAATGTTTCAATTATTTTATTGTAGAAATCGGAAATAACAACATTTTTCATAAAACTGGTACAATCGCAAAAAATTAAACGAAAATGAAAAGCCCTAACGTAACATGCAATTAAACTACTTATACGTCAAAGAAAACAAAATACTTCTTAGAATATATCGAACTTGATGGAGTATAGTCCCTTTCTTTTTTTTTCACTTCTAAAAAAGTGCAAAATAATGCCACATGAAGTTTTTCAAGGAATTTATTAAGAGACTTCGTTGTATAATGAGAATGAATTATTACTTGCTAATAGCGATGTCTGCACAATTTTTGAATGTCTCCTGTGGTCCGCAACCAACAGCTCCAGTGCCATCCGCACACGTTCCCCAATTATTGCCTTTAAAATCGAAAGGATTTGCATATTGGATTTTCAATGCTTTTCAAAATATATATACTCACCAGCTGTGTAAGTCCATCTAATAACGCAGTGTTTGCAAGTTACATCAGATGGAATGACCACAGACGTTTCATAGTCACGACTTTCGTCAGAGTTAAGGAAGAACTTGTATTCTCCTGTGGTAAGTTTCAAGGGTTTCTTTTCAAAGCATTCCTCTGTTTCTTTGCTTTTGTCGAGATTACACAAATGGAAAGTAAAGTATCCCAAGTGGTTTTTGGTAATTCGAACATTAATCTTAGCAGGCTTTCCAGCAACATATTTCTTAACAATCACACCCAGTCCGTAAGTTCCTCCATCTTCATGTGGTCTAGGCCTTGCATCTCCATAGCTATCACCACACACTCCACATCTGCCTGCATAAACTGAATAATGAGTCTGCAGAAAAAAAATAATATTTTGAGAAAAACGTTGCCAGAATTTCACCTAATTTCTAATTCTCACCACATATCCACCGCAATATAATCCATTGTCATCATAATTTGGAGGTGCTGTAGGATCGAATCTCCATCTTGATCCACGACTCACAGGATCCAACATCATTCCATGGCTGTCAACTCCTGCGAAATATCCAACTGCTAACAAAACAAGCAGACTCAACTTAAGACCCAGCATATTTTCAAATATTTTCTTAACTATACAAAAGACTTATGTCAATCGCTCAAGGTGATTGACTAGAAAGAAGTTAGACATCAGCACAACCTTCCCCTGCTTTTATAAGCTTGGTTTATTTGTTTAAGATATTGAAATCTATACATGCGCATTTAAAACTTAAAAATTAATAACAACACTTGATGGATAATGTCTCCAAAATATTTACATTAAGTCAAAGCTCATTTTGCTTCCCAGTTCAACAGATGAAAAATTTATTTTTTCGTTGGTTGGAGATTGTTTTTATTTTAAAACTTTAAGAAGCTATTCACGCTACTCATTTGATTGTTCACGCACCGTTTTTCTGACAAACCTTTTAAATTTTTTTCATAAATATTCACTAAATGTACCAGTATATACCTTAAATCAAACTGCTGTCACAGAGGCAACTGGCCAAAATCTGTAATAGTGCAGTCAATGAAGCGAAAAATAGGGCCTTACCTCCGAATTTTTTTACTGTGAACCGATTTGCATGAAATTTTGGAATTAGGCTCAGCTTACCCTTAACTTCAAAAGTGAAAATGATTTGAACACCGCAACCACCCTGGGGGTGGTTGCCACGCCTTCTCGGGGTTGAATTTTTTTTTTTTTCAAAATAACCTCGGATATCGATAGAAGGCCTAATTTTAAGCAAAAAATCAAATATAAAGTTTTTGATTAAGTCCAATACTTTTCGAGTTATTGACAATTAAATAAGCGAGCTGTAGTGCAAATAAGGGGAGCATTTAATGTTTTTTTCTTTTAAATCAATTAGTTTTTGGACCATAACTCCTTCAATTTTCATGCTACCACAACTTATAAATAACCATTGTAAAGGTAATTGAGAGAGCTTCAACATCCTTTATTGCAATATGTAGTAAACAACCTTTTGCTAAAACGGTGAAGGGTTAAAGGACTTAAGAGAGGCGGCGATTGCGCTGCCACGCGCTCTTTAAACAATCATATCTCCGTCAATTTTTGTCTGACAGAAGAAACTAAAAAACCAAATTGTTTTTCAAAAAAATACCTAAATTTTTCCTTTTAACACTTTTATACGTATCTGTCGTCATTTTTGAGATATTATGAAAAAAAGTGGGTTTTTTTTAAATTTGAAAATTTTTTGTTTTTTTTTTAAATCGTGACTTTTTTGAAAAATATGTGTCCTGAAGCAGCCAAACTGATACTATCTATCAAACTCTTCATAACAAACTTAATTTTAGGCGGAATACGATTAAATTTAATTTTGGTGGAAATGGCACTTATGGAACCCATTGATTTAAAAGAAAAAAACATTACATGCTCCCCTTATTTGCACTACAGCTCACTTATTTTACATGCAAAAGACTTTAAATAGTGCTCATTTTAAAGCTTATTTCAAGCACTACAAATTATCTCTCTATATTAGAATGCATAAAAAGCATCTGCTCGCCGCTAGATGGCATTGAACATATCGATTAAATTTCAGACAAAACAAAAAATTACTTTGATCTTTAATATCTAGCTTAATATTGCACTTAGAATACATTAAAAAAAAACAAATTGTTAATTGATTTATCTGCTACAATTTTGTTCTTTATAAAATTTTCGATAAAACGTATAGTTTTGGAGATATTTGCAATAAATAGATGAAAAACGTGAAAAAATTGCGAATTTTCAATTGCCAATAACTCGAAAAGTATTGGACTTAATGAGAAACTTTATATTTGTTTTTTTGCTTAAAATTAGGCCTTTCATCCATATCCGAGGTTATTTTAAGAAAAAAAAAATTCACCCTCGAGAAGGGGTGGCAACCACCCCCAGGGCGGTTGCGGGGTTTAATTCATTTTCACTTTTGAAGTTAAGGATAAGATGAGCCTAATTCCAAAATTTCATGCAAATCGGTTCACAGTAAAAAAATTCGGACCTAAAATGCTTCATTGACTGCACTATAAGACCACAATATTTTAGCTTTCTCACAACCCCTGAAAGCGAAATTACACTAGACAATCTTTTGCCGATAGGCGACTGAGCGATGATAGTCTAAAAATGAACGGAATCTGGGCCCTGTCTGTCAGCACCAATAAAAAAAGCTTTCTTATACAGGATAGCGAAGAAAAAATAAATAAAAATAAGGCATTAGCCAAGGAAAAATGCTGAGCCATGGTCAGCATTAACCTGGTGAATTCGTCGTTGGCTGGTATTACTTCTTCGTCCTGGGTTTGTGCAGTTGATGGGGTCACTTGATGGGTTGTTGTTGCTGAATATTGCTGCATCAGTGTTGGGCCCCAGGGTCCGTTGGATGGATGTCTCAATTTCGTCTAGAAAATCAGGGTCATCCGTTGGTGTGGGCACGAAGTTGCCCTCGAACTTTAAGGCTTGCCTCCGCCTTTTCCTGATCTGATCTTTCTCCGTCGTTGGATGTGATGACTTCCGTCATTGCTCTTTGTACCAACTATCCTGTTTGTTTCTTGAAAACATCTGGTCCAGGTTTAATATTTTCCAGTCTTCCGGAAGTGGACGTCGTTGCAGTGCGGGATTGCGTTCCGGAACATTATGTTGGCTTGTTGTTAACTTTAAAAATGCTGCTGTATCATGTTGTATACTTTACTTTCATTGCTACCAAACCAGGTTCGTGTATTTGCTTAGCAAGAGTTTTGCTTTCAAAATCTCGCAATCGGAAGTTCACTCGCTTTTTTTGTTTGTTTCGTAAATTTCTGATTTTCAATGATTTTTTAAGCTTTTTGACTAGCGAACCCCAAAAATACCTACCAAAGAAATTAAAAGAAGTCATAAGTGTGCTATCAGTGGTTTCTTTCCAAATCATCGGTTATTTTGAGACAAACAGCGGTTTCCCGCTCGATTTCAACGGCTTAATATTTAACACATTATCCTGAGGAGAATTCTACACAAAGATTTTGGAAAGAAACCTAAGTCAATACCTAATTACCACTGAGTCAATACCTAAGACGAACGACCATTGCATGGCCATCCTTTCGTTATCATTTCGCAGTTTGTGCCTTAGATGTTAGATCAGCTTTGAATTAGATAACGACTTTGGGCAAAAAATCATATTTTCTGACAAGGCGATATCTCGGCTATGCTAACAAATAAAATTGCCGCATCGGGGACTCGGAAGACCCCTACACTAATGCTGTGAAAGTAATGAATCCACAGAGAGTGACAGTTTAAAGCAGAGTATGGAATGGAATGATGTCATCATTTGACCTTTTTTCTTTGAAAATGGGGATGCACCCCACGAAAAGAAAGAAAACTTATGTATTTCCCTCACCCTTTAATATATATGCATTTTTTTTTTTCTTGATTTTTTTGGAGCGTGAAACTCATATATTTTTCTGCGGAAACAAGAATTGGTGAGACATGACAAATTATATCATCCATTTCATACAGAAAATGAAAAAGGAACCCGGTATATATGAATATACGGTACATTCTTGATATTGTTCTAGAATTCTTTAATTACTTTTTTTGCAAAGCGCATAAATATATTTATTTATTTATTTTTTAATTCAAAACTAAAACATAAAATTTCTCCACCTCTTGAAACACTTATTGAGGAATTTCGTTAAAGAATGACTCAGATGGTGGTTTGATAGCAACGTCTGCACAGTTTTTGTATGTCTCTTGTGGTCCACAACCAATAGCACCAGTTCCATTCTCACAGATTCCCCAAGAGTTGCCTTAAAATTCATAAAAATTGTTAGTTGTTGTACGAGTTGTGAAAAATGTACTCACCAGCTGTGTAAGTCCATCTTATAACGCAATGATCACAAGTTATATCAGAGGGAATAATCACAGATGTTTCATACATACGACTTTTGTCGGAGTTAAGGAAGAACTTATAACCTCCAGTGGTGAGTTCTAAGGGTTCTTTTGCAAAACAGTCCTCCGTCTCTAAACTATTGTCGAGATTGCACAGGTGGAAAGTGAAGTATCCCAAGTGGTTTTGGGTGATTCTGACACTAATCGTAGCACTTTCTCCAGCCACATAGCTTTTAACAATTACATCACCCATACCGTAGATGCCTCCATTTTCATGTGGTCTTGGTGTTGCATCTCCATAACTGTCACCACACACTCCACATCTGCCTGCATAAACCGAATAATGAACCTGGAATAATTATTATTGGTACTTCTTAAAGTGTTCTTAAAATGTCTCTTGATTTCTATGTGACTTACATAAAATCCACCACAGAATAACGCATTGTCATCATAGTTTTTGAGTGCAGTGCCATCGACCCTCCATCGCGATCCACGACTTACAGGATCCATCATCATTCCATGGCTATGAACACCTACGAAATATACAACTGCCAACAAGGCAACCAACATAATTTCAAATAAATTCTTTTGAGGAGCTATATGACTACTGATGCAACAAGCCCCGAAAGTGTTCGACTAGAGAATGATAAAGACATCAGAAAAGCTACACTTTGCTCTTATAAGTAGGTATGGAATTGAAGCAATTTCAAAGTCTTCCTTATCAATCTTATCTTTGCGAATAAATTCAATTTCACCCGTTCGACACAGAAATGTTGTTGAAGTTGAAACATCTTTTGTCCGAACAATTTCCTTCCTCTTTTGCACTTGATTGTGTTCTAATTGAGTCAGTGTACAATGAGCGGCATGTTAATTTTAAGGGTTTTCATTGAAAATTCTGAAGTGAGCTGAGAAGTATGATTATGATTATATTTACTATGGCAATAGACACTACTGTCTTGAAATTTACCATTGACTTGAAGTGATTTGATGTGTCGTCAGTTTCGTCAATGGAAAAAGTTTATACGTTTTTTTCTCACTTTTTTTACGAAGGTGAAGTGGGTATAGTTTTACCAACACACTTGTTTTGTTTTTCTTGACTCATCTGATAAATACGAATGAAATACTTAATTAGTGTAAATATTATTATTCTTTAATGGACTACAACTTTCCGTATGTCAGTCCATTGTCGATATGTCAACATACTCATTCAATTCCAGGGTTCTGAACTTAAACTAACGAACAAATTGTTGTTCCTAGGGCAGACGCCTTTCAGAGTTAAAGCTACTTGAACTTATAACGAAACATATTGAAGAACTACGAGTATGCGAGAATTTATCAAACAATGAAGCTTTTGCTATGGTCTTTCTTTTACGATGGAGATCACCTCTGATGAGCCCCAAGAATGTGCTATATCGCTATCGGCTAAAATTGTAGGTTTTTTTGATCCCTTAAAAGTTATGTTTGAGATTTCCCTCAGAAATCTCAAAACTAACTTATTGTAACGTGCGCTTAGTTCGCAAAAATAAAACTCTACTTTTCAATTTAATTCTACCACTTTATTCAGTATCTACTTTCGATATACACTTTATTCGAACTCAACTCGACTTTTGGACTATCACTTGTATTTACTCTTAACTTTATCACTCTATAAACAAAACTGCCCTCTGGTTGCCTCGGGCGGGCTATTTATATCGAATGACATGCCATCTAGAACTCTCCAGTAACTTCTATATTGTCTCCACATTTGCTGTCTACTCTCTGTCTGTCTGTCTCTCTATACACTCACACACACTGGCTTACAAGCAACGCCTGTCATTTATACCATTCCATTAAAGTGTTGCCAGTTGTGTTTTCGGTTGAACGTTTTTCGATTAGGAAATTGGTATAAAATGTTGGGTTCACGTTACACTGCCCCCTCCTTAGGATTGTTCGTCCCGAATAATTCCATCTGCAGCCTCGCCACTATATCGATGCAGCCTGTCACAATGAACTACTTTTAACTTGCCTCTTAGTCCTCTTTGGATGCGGTAAACCACGTCGTTAATCCTCGTGACTACAGTATAAGGACCTTCCCAGTTTTGCTGAAGTTTCGGTGACAATCCCTTCACCCAGAGAAAAGTCGGTGTAAAATTAGCCTATTTCGGGGGCTGATTTCACCTTAGGCCTAAGGCCGTTTTGAGCCAGGTAAGGAATAGGCTACGATAGCCTATTTTCCTAAGGTGATTTGAAAATTTTCAACTTTACCTTATCCCTAACATAAACCTTACCTATTTTACCTATTCCCTGAGGTGATTTCCAAATTTCCCCTCCGAAGTTTTACTTAGCAAATAGGTAGATTTTACCTATTTCCTAACATGACTCACCTTATTTCTTGGGCAAATTTTACCTATTTGCTAAGGCAAATTACCTTATTCCTAAGGCAATTTTTACCTATTTCCTAAGGCAAATCACCTTATTCCTAAGGTAAATTTTACTTATTTCCTAAGGCAAATTTTACCTTTTTCCTAAGGCAAATTACCTTATTCCTAAGGCAAATTTTACCTATTTCCTAAGGTAAATTTTACCTATTTCCTAAGGTAAATTTTACCTATTTCCTAAGGTAAATTTTACCTATTTCCTAAGGTAAATTTTACCTATTTCCTAAGGTAATTTTTACCTATTTCCTAAGGTAAATTTTACCTATTTCCTAAGGTAAATTTTACCTATTTCCTAAGGTAATTTTTACCTATTTCCTAAGGTAATTTTTACCTATTTCCTTAGGTAAATTTTACCTATTTCCTTAGGTAAATTTTACCTATTTCCTTAGGTAAATTTTACCTATTTCCTAAGGTAATTTTTACCTATTTCCTTAGGTAAATTTTACCTATTTCCTAAGGTAATTTTTACCTATTTCCTAAGATAAATCTTACCTATTTCCTAAGGTAAATTTAACCTATTTCCTAAGGTAAATTTTACCTATTTCCTAAGGTAAATTTTACCTATTTTCTAAGCTAAGTTTTAAGTAAATTTTACCTATTTCCTAAGGTAAATTTTACCTATTTCCTTAGGTAAATTTTACCTACTTTATAGGTCATTTTAAAGCTGAAAAAAAAAGTTATTTTTAAAGAAAAAAAAATTTGTATTAATTTTATAATAGTATACATATTTATTTTTTTAAAAATATTTAAGTTAATACATTATATATATATATATGCAAATGTTACTAGTCCGTACGATTTATCAGCGGAGTAGTGTAGTGTAAATGTAAATGTAAATATTTATACATATATTTTATACTTTAAGTAAGTAATGCATTGAAATTGTTGATTAATGTTTAAATTAAAACTTTTTTTACAACTTTAAGTAAGTAATGAATTGATATCGTTAATTAATGTTGAAACAGAAGGAATTTTTTTACCATCGTGAATATTAAAAAAAAAAGATTCAATAAAAACCCATACTGAAGAACATTGAGTAGGGTATTCAATATTTAAAACGTATGAAAGCTTTAAATAAAAAATAATACAATGCAAATACGTATCCAATTTAAATTTAATGTTGTCCAAAGAAACGACAAAATTTTTATATTTAAATTTCTCACCAATAACAAATATAACGGGTTGAAGTTTCGTGCCGGATTTTGCACATTCTTCCTGTTTTTGTTTAAGGACCTGTTCAATATGGCTTGCATTTTCAACTTCAGTGGTGAATGATTGCCTGGAGTCCTCGATTGTAAATTTCTTGAACTTGCCTTTGAACTGCTGCGATGATGGAGGCAGCAATCCATGTAACAAAGTTGCATAAGCAATGTTAACATTATCTGAAAATAAATTAAAGCCTCATAAGAAAAATAGAATAAACACATTAATTAAAAAAACAATTGAAAGACAAATATTTAATCAAACCAAGTGTTAAAATAGAGTCATTTTACCTATGTCAAGGTCAGCAATATTTTCTCTGACCTCATTGAGGTATGATTTGAGACCGCTACACTTCACCCTCTCACTGAAGAATTTGATGGCAATTTTTGAAAATTGCTCCCACTTCGAAAAATCAAACCCGTTGTTTGGCCTTAAGAAATCGAAATCCATGGCAATCTGTTCATAAAAATAAGAAAACACATTGAATGTTATGTTAAAATTTAATGTATTATTTGCTTTAAGAAAGGTGAAGAAATAAGTTAAAAAAAAACGAATATTGTTACCAGTTCTGGCGCTCGTGAAAATTTGTAAAGCGGCCATTCTTGGAGGACTGTCTGAATGTCGTTGTCATTACTCTGGCTTATCATATCCCTCCTCATTGACATAGTTTGCTTCCATTGCTTAATAACGGTGTCCCAGTCGCGGTTTTGTTTTAGCTCATCGCAAATTTTTTGCATTTCGTTCGAATTTAGTGGTTCCACATAATGATCTTCATTGAAATGATCCTCCACTTCTACGACTTTTGCCATCTTTGATGTTGTGGGACTATTATAGAGCCTTTTGAGCGACCTGCGCTGTCCCCTATATCGATCGTACAGCTTACCCTTAGGGGGCATTTTGTTACAACCTCTAACAAAATATGAGCTCTGTAATGTAAACAATGCTTTTTAAAGCACATTATATTTTTTAAATTCTATAAACCAACCATGTTTTCCCTAGGAAAAATTTTTACAATTTCCCCTGCCAAGATTTCGCATTTTTGTACCGTCATTTTTTTTTATTTTCTATATAATATTGTACAATCTTGTGGACTAACGTTGTTCGATTCTCTGGATTCAAACAATTTTTGAGGCGATAGGATTCTAAAATTGATCTCCCTTGCTCTGTTTTATTCAAAATTTCTAGTACAGTAACCTAAAATTAAATCAACGATTTTTTCACTCATTGCGATAAGTACCTTAAGACTCTTACCCCCTTATTTATAATCAAATCTTAAAGGTTTTTTAAGATTTTTAAGAGTCTCAACTATCTTAAACAAACACAAAAAGTGTCAAAAATTTAAAATTTGCTATCAAAACAAAGCGGTAAAAAAAGCTTAAATTTAAGAAACCTTCAAGATTTGATTATAAATAAGGGGGTTATTGTATGAGAAAATATTAATTCTTTTCCCTTGCAGGATAGCCAGCCAAATGCTAGGGTCTTGGATTTTAAATGTGTAAAAAGTTTCTACATTCTACTTAAAGCTTGCATACGTATTCAAATATCAAATGTATGCAAGCTTTAAATACAAAATAATACAATTCATATACCTTAAGTAAGTAATGCATTGATATCGTTAATTAATGTTGAAACAGTAGGAATTTTCTTGTCATCGTGAATTAAAAAAAAAAAAGATTCAATAAAACCCATACTGAAAGGCAGAGACTATGTAACAGAGTTACATAGCCAATATACAGTTTTTTTTATGTCTCGAAAATTTGTGCATCTTTCATGCTTAAATTTTGTGCGTTTGACTAAGAATTGTCTACAGCATTGAATACAGCATGAAAACATTGTTTTTTCTTGGCAGAACTTAATCTAATTTCAATCTGACCTGATCTGATCCCAAACAAAGTGATTCGTTTCTATTTTTCTGCCCATGACAGTATGCTCACTCTTAAAATTTGCTGTCGGCTCTCAGTCTATTAATAAAATCCCTTCAAACCCCAAAAATATAATTTTGTTAGCAAACGGCTCTTTTAAACTTAAGATTTGAAAAAAGTTTAGTACCATAATTTGAATAGCCTATTTATTGAATATTAAAACTTAAATCTAAGGTTTATTAAATTTAGTTATTTATTATCGTTGTTTATATATGCAAGCACTTACATCAGAATCCGACGAAATGCTTGTTGGCGATGAGCTATCTAAGGTGTCAACCCACGATTCCACTGAAAGTTGCTTGGTCAGTTTGTTCGCTGGTCTCGGACTTAAATTGAATATTCCCTGTTTGCAATAAAAAAAAATTAGAAAACACAAATTAGAACTGAATGCATATTTGGAAAGGTAAATTTTGCTTACAAGTTCGTTTTGCCAGATTCCTAATTTATACTCAAAGATTATTTTTGTGTTAAAGTTTTGGAATTCGGAGAATAATTGGTCGATATGCCTTTCTTTTATAAATTTCAACCCATCAACATTGATTTTTTTTTCTGTGAAATACAAAAATTATGAGCAAATGAAATGAATATTCGTAAATTTATGAAATAAAGATATATAACCTTTAAGAAACTCATAAAGCTGTTCATAAAGCTCCCATGAAATGAGTAGATTGGCTAATTGTACGTCATCATCGCTTTCTTCTGGTTCTTCAGAGGGACTTATAGTTTCAACTATAAGACTTTGTAATTGGTTTTCATTATTGAGAATTGATACTTCGCCATCGTCATTCATAAAATATATTGATTCCGTTTCATCTTGAAGATTCACATCACTTGACTCATTATTTGAGAATGCTGCATTCATTTTGATTGTTCTCTACGAAAAATAGTGCTTTTTACGAATGAATTCACCACTATAAAGAAAATTGTGGGAATGGACAGGTGGTCCATCAAATGCTGTAATAAGCTTTAATATAAATTTCTCTTGTTTTGCTTTAATCATCTCAAATGACACATAATGATCGTTAAAAACTGTTGATATTTCCTGACAAAGCATATATATTTCTCTATTTTCATCTACAATGATAATTCGATTTAATTCGTAGAACGTCACATTTAAGTCATTGGTTATTGATAAGTAAGAACCCTTTTTATAGAGTGTTCCTAAGTATTCAATTTTTTCGAAATGTTTAGAACTCAGATTTAATATGTCGGAATTTAAGTGGTTTATATTTTTAATATCAGAAGACATTTCATCATGCTGTGAGACTTGAAGAAAATCATTCCTTGCACTGATTATTTGGTAAGCAAACTTGAATTGGAATTTCGTTGCAATTGAAAGTGAAATATTTTTGCGGCTGGTTGTAACTCTACTGTATGATTTCAGTTCTTGATGTTTTGATTCAAATAAAAACGACCAATAAAATCTTGGAAGTCCTGAAAACCGTATAATTCGTGGATAATGGATAAGATTGTGATGTTTAGGTTTTAAAGTATCGCCAAATAAATTTTGATATAACTCATTGTGTTTTTCAATAAGATGTTCAAGTTCATGTAATATACAGTCAGTACACTGTGGTAAAAGCAATATATCAATAAGTTTTATAAAAACAACAACGAACTCCCAAACTTTATCGTTTACTGGGATCAAGTGACCAATCATCAAAGGAAAATGGTGAATAAAAGTCCACATTTCTCTTGCTGAAGCATTCAGTCTTTTTCTTTTCAAATGTTGAACAGTAATATCTTTAAAGACATTTCCTTTCTCAGTATCTCCATAGGAAAATGTTAATTTGTATTGATTAAGTTCAGCTAATGTAAATACTTTGCTTTTTATGTAATGTTGTATTATATGTGAAAGATTATAATGCGCAACACCCTCAAAAATATCATGCATAAGATCAACAGAAAAGTTTGTTACAACATGAAAAGAAGGAATTTTGTTTAAAATTGAGTTTTCGTAAACTCCTTCAGATGGAGAGTCTTCATTGCAACATAAATTCTCATTATAATTTTCTTCAGTTCTAATCAATGCTGAATCTTCCCTGCACATTACTTTTGTCAATGCATTTGGTGCTGTACAGAATCTGCAAAAGTAGTTAGAAGAGAAAGATTTACTAAATTCGAGAATCTGATTCAGTCCCAAATTATCTCCTAGGATTATGCCCAATATTAAACAAACTGTTGTTTTTTGCCCATTAAGAGTCAGTTCAATTCCTTCAACTTCTAGAGAAATAATATCTTGAACAAGCTTATACATTGTCAAACCATTTCCGTATGTTTTGATATCATGAGCCTTAATCAAGCCAGCTAGATAGATATCACTGACTTTAAAATAATGTTCGAATATGGGAATGGAAAAATATATTCCTGTTAATTTATGAACACCACTATGAGCTCCTAGTGGATTATTTACTTCGAAATCGTCTGCGAACAGAAAATACGGTACCAACTTCTTATTTTTGTACATGGCTTTCTTTTGTTTCCATAATTCTCCGTTCAAAAAATTCCTTATATTAGATGGCCTGCTACGTTCGTCCAAAAATGTTGTTAGTACTTCTTGATTTTCTGCTTTTTCAAAAATTTTTCGGAATGCAAATTTTAAATCCATAAGAATACCCTTATCTACTTTTTCATCTAAATTACTTTGCCCGTTCACCATCACATAAGAAATTTCTCTGTTGATGTCAAATTCTTTCGGTTTCTTGAGTAAATCTCGGTTTTCCAGGAATTTTTCAAGCTTATACTCAGTATTCAATTCATTAAAAACTTTTTTATATTCTCTTACAACATGCTCAATCTTTTTTTTATCTTCATCGCACATTTCAATGGCAAACACAATATCTAGTAATGGTGATATAATTAAAGTTTCGGCTGCTTTTTGTACGGTAAATGCATTTTTTCTAGAAAAATTATTGTTATTGTATAGACTTAGAACGAATTGAAGTATGCTACTTTCAATAATGTTTTTTTGTAATGGCGTTCGAATTTTTTCTTCACCTTTATTAAATACAGGTTGTTCTTGTTCATTTTTGAATGAATCAGGAATATATTGTAGCTCGTTTAATAAAATACTAGAAGAATTTTTAGCTTTTGTGTTCAAATTATCTAGCGGAAGGTTCATATTTTGTGTTTCAACTTCTATGTTATCTAAGTTCTTTAAATGAGCACCTAAATGTTTTTTGTATGAAGATAATCCACTGAACATTTGCTGACATGATTTCTCACAGCATTTCATTTTGCTGTTTTTATCACAGCCATGTAGAATTTTTAAATGCATGAACAATGTTTTCAAGCAATTAAATTCTTGTGAACAGATAACGCAATGCATTTCACCTTGTTGACTAAAATGAGAATTGTTTTTTTTTTAATTTTTTTTTCGAACTAAATTTATTAAGTTTCGCAAAGGGCCAATTTTTCAATCAACATCCTGATTGAGTATATTTATTCGATAGAAATTTTTTTTTTTTTCACGAAAAACTTATTCATTCAATAAATGAGGCATTCCATGAGAAGTTGAACCATTATAGGCTCATTTTGCCGATTTTACTGGTTACAATGATTTATACTGCGAAGCTTTAGCCAATTTACTTTAAAACAAAAAGGTTTTTTATCAGTTGAAACTTTGATCATTCTCTTCTAATTGTTATTTTAAGTTATTTTTTCATTTCAAAGAAAAGAAATTCCCACTATTCCCGACAGTGACAGAAGCTGCCCCAACCGTGACGCTACTTTTTCCGTTTTATTTCAGTTATGCAAAGTTTTTTTTCTTATTTATTTTATATTATAGAAGCTTAAGGCATCATATTTAATATCACAAACAGTTGGAATAAAAATGTTAATTAAATTCGCAGAGTTTAATTAAAAACTGAGACTGTTTTAAAATCACTTCTTTTTTTTTGTCCCAGCCCGTGACCATGGAATGCCTCAAATACCTAAACTGTACATTTATTTCAAATATAATTTCAATTGCTAAGGTTCCGATCAAAGCTATCATTGAATCGAATCATGGGAAATGTTTGAATAGATTTTTAAACATGTTATCCTTTGGCCAGGAACGTAAATGATGTACCAATCGATTGGAAATCACTGAAAGAATTTTTTTTTTACAAAAAAAAGTTCAAACGCAAGTTAATTTTTTTCTAAAAATGTGAATTTCTATTTCCATAATGGAAATCAATTTTCCGGATCAACTGAATTTTGATTTCCATCATGAAAATAGAAATTTAAATTTTTAGAAAAAAATAAATTTTGTCACAAAAAATTCTTTGAGTGATTTCCAATCGATTGGTACATCATTTACGTTCCTGACCAAAGGATAACATGCTTAAAGATCTATTCAAACATTTCCAATGATACGATTCAATGATAGCTATAATCGGCCCCTAAGAAACAAAATATATGCCAAAATTATACAAAATTTTATGAAAAATAAGAGTAATTTGTTTATAATTAAGCAAAATCTTTCGTTTGTGTTAGGGCCCGTTGCTGATTCGGAACTTAGCAGCCTTAAGTTGAACTTAAGAAATTACGATCTACATTTTGTATGGCGAAAACTAAGTTCTGAATCAGCAACCGGGCCTTAGAGAATAGAAAATTTCTGTCTGTCGGTTCAAAAATCAAATAAGTATACTATCCAAGTAACTAACAGATTATTTATCTGGGGATTGAAAAATTGGCTCTTAGAGAAAAAAAA
This sequence comes from Melanostoma mellinum, assembly GCA_914767635.1. Taxonomy (NCBI): domain Eukaryota; kingdom Metazoa; phylum Arthropoda; class Insecta; order Diptera; family Syrphidae; genus Melanostoma; species Melanostoma mellinum. Next base: position 184,971,027 of record OU612060.1, read on the forward strand.
GTATTTTGTTTTTAACGAATTTAGTCATTTAATAGATAAGCAATGAAAAAAAAAATCGCTCACAGAAAAAAAAGAACAAACGTTTCCTGCTCATTAGACCAAGAATAATACAACTTTCATATAACGAAATTCTCTATAGCGATAGAAAAAGCCTCCCGATCCTAAGGGGTGGATTATAGCTATCATTGAATCGTATCATTGGAAATGTTTGAATAGATCTTTAAGCATGTTATCCTTTGGCCAGGAACGTAAATGATGTACCAATCGATTGGAAATCATTCAAAGAATTTTTTTGACAAAAAAAATTCAATCGCACATTTATTTTTTTCTTAAAATGTAAATTTCTATTTCCATGATGGAAATCAAAATTCAGGGCAGGAATCATGTAACGCGATAGTTGAGTATCGCATTTTTTTTCTTATCTTTTTTGATGAGAAAACGATTTTGTGTGAAAAGGACATAATTATATTAAAACGACACCAAATAAGGTGTCGCAAAAAATGATCGCAAAAAAGTGATAATCACTTAAATTTGTCAGTTTACATATGTACAAACAAATAGTTAATGCAAAGTTGAAACGTGTCCCAAAAATAACTTAATTGTAAGATGGATACGATTAAAAGCAGGATTGAACACGTTTTCTATACTTAAAATACACAAAATGAAGAGTTTTATACTTTTTTTTCTACGAGCGAAATAAAAACGCAAATATGTATATTGTAAAATATTGTAGGTAAAAATACTTACTTTGATATAATATTTGCTAGACACTGCTTTTCTTTATATTTACTTTTATATTCACTTTTAAAACTTTTAATACATATATAACATTTAATTGAAGACATGAACTGCACGCTGCACGCCACGAAGTTTTGGAAGTAAATGATGTAAAGCACGTTTCGAAAGCAACCATACAACGATTTTACCTTAGGACTAAGGCAATTTTAAAGAACTAACATAAAATCACCTTAGGAATAAGGTGATTTTATGGCGTCACCTAGAAATTAGCTTAGGCCTAAGGTAAATTTATGTTAGCTCCTAAGGTAAATTTATGTTAGCTCCTTAGGTAAACGGCGTCACCTAGAAATTAGCTTAGGCCTAAGGTAATTTTACCTTAGGAGTTAACATAAATTTGCCTTAGGCCTAAGCTAATTTCTAGGTGACGCCATAAAATCACCTTATTCCTAAGGTGATTTTATGTTAGTTCTTAATGCTATGTCCGCACCTGAAGTTAACCTGGGTTTCGTTCCAGTTTGGTTTGAGTTAACCAAGTAGTGTCCGCATATGCCAAAAAGTTTTAAGTTTATCTTTTTGTCTTAAGTTAAAAAGAGACAGACATAAAGTGTGAGCAGAACGTCAACGACGTATGAGAGAATTCATTCTCTCTCCACTCACTTCCACTCTCTTAAATGTCAAATTCAATGGAATATTGGAAATAGTGCATTCAGCGAACTTGGTTTCGAGTAGGTTATCACGAAACCCAGTGACTAAAAAGGTTTCGTTTTGTATGGCAAACCACTTGGTTATCATGTTGGTTTGGGATTGTTTTGAGTTAAACAAGTTTATCTCTCAGGTGCGGACATAGCATAAGGTAAAATGGAATAATTTTGGAGGGAAAACAACACGTGAGCGTATCCTTTATGCTATGTCCGCACCTGAAGTTAACCTGGGTTTCGTTCCAGTTTGGTTTGAGTTAACCAAGTAGTGTCCGCATATGCCAAAAAGTTTTAAGTTTATCTTTTTGTCTTAAGTTAAAAAGAGACAGACATAAAGTGTGAGCAGAACGACAACGACGTATGAGAGAATTCATTCTCTCTCCACTCACTTCCACTCTCTTAAATGTCAAATTCAATGGAATATTGGAAATAGTGCATTCAGCGAACTTGGTTTCGAGTAGGTTATCACGAAACCCAGTGACTAAAAAGGTTTCGTTTTGTATGGCAAACCACTTGGTTATCATGTTGGTTTGGGATTGTTTTGAGTTAAACAAGTTTATCTCTCAGGTGCGGACATAGCATAAGGTAAAATGGAATAATTTTGGAGGGAAAACAACACGTGAGCGTATCCTTTATGCTATGTCCGCACCTGAAGTTAACCTGGGTTTCGTTCCAGTTTGGTTTGAGTTAACCAAGTAGTGTCCGCATATGCCAAAAAGTTTTAAGTTTATCTTTTTGTCGTAAGTTAAAAAGAGACAGACATAAAGTGTGAGCAGAACGACAACGACGTATGAGAGAATTCATTCTCTCTCCACTCACTTCCACTCTCTTAAATGTCAAATTCAATGGAATGTTGGAAATAGTGCATTCAGCACGCTTGGTTTCGAGTAGGTTATCTCGAAACCCAGTGACTAAAAAGGTTTCGTGTTGTATGGCAAACCACTTGGTTATCATGTTGGTTTGGGATTGTTTTGAGATAACCCAGGTTAACTCTCAGGTGCGGACATAGCATTAGGGGTAGTTTGTTCGTTTTTTATTGGAAAAAGTAAGAAAACAGCGTCAAATAGTCATCCGAAAATGAGGATTCCTTTTAATAACATTTATTTTAGATCTTGGTAAAATTAGATATAGCGTAGGTAAAATTAGATAGGCCATGGTCAAATTTTATTTGGTTAAAGTTACAATGAAATAATGTGGGTGATGCAAGATCAAACATGAGCGTATCCTTAAAGGGGCATTTGAAAGGAAAATTGAAGTTAAATTAAATCATTTTAATAATTTTACGTTCTCATTGCATTTTTCACATCATTATCTCTTTTAAAATCAGTTTTTTAAGGGATTGTTTCTAATTACAAGTTTCCCTATAACAAAAAGCAAATTTGATAAACCAATGGATTATATCCATAGTTTTTTTTTCATAAATTATTTCTTTAGCTCTTAAAAAAAATCTGGAGTCTAGATTTATTACACAGGGTTGATTTATTTTATGAAATAGGATCTTATATTAGAAAAACAAATCAAAGTGTGTTTTGTTTTATACTTAATTTGCATTTGGCTGAAGTTAAAGGCTTTATTCATTAAGGCGCAAATTATAGCTATATCATTGAAAAAGCATAATAGAAATGTTTGAATGGATTTCTTAGCATGTTATCTTTTGCTAAGAAATGCGAATTTTGTACCAATCGATCGGAAATCAACAAAATAATTGTTTGCCATTAAAAAAAGTTCAGACGGAATTTTTTTTCCGGAAAGATGATTCTGTCACTGAAATAGAAAAACCTAATTTTAACAAGAAATAAATGCGGAATTGAAATTTTTTTTTCTCAAACAAAATTATTTGACTAATTTCCCATCAATTGGTATAACATTTGCATTCCTGGCCAGAAGAAAACATGCTAAAAATTCCATTTAAACATTCCAATTATTCTTTTTCAATGAAAGCTATAATTTGCGCCTAAACATCTCTTAGACATTTATTGCATTTATCTATATCCACTTCGGCTGCAGTATAAGGAATAATAGAACCCCCATCTAAATCGATTGATTTTTCGGTTTTCAAACAAAGTTTTCATGTTCTTGCATGGATAAATAAATATAATAACAAAGAAAAAGAGATTGTGAAAATATATAATTTTTATTGTTTCCTTTTTTTTAATTTTATTCGCAAATCTCAAGGCTTATGGACATATTCTATCGAACCAATTATTATTGATACAGTTTTATTTATACAAATGTATATCTCATAATTAAATAAAATAAATATAATAAAATAGGTAAAATTTATTTATTATTTTTTTCTTTGCTAAAATAAATTTAACCTAGGACCTAAGTTGATTTTACCTAAGACCTAAGGTGATTTTACCTAAGGCCTAAGGTGATTTTCCCTCCAAAACTCGAATCATTGTTTTTTGCGCTTTTGGTGGGAAAATCACCTTAGGCCCTAGGTAAAATCACCTTAGGCCCTAGGTAAAATTTATTTTTTTTTTTTTGCTGAAATAAATTTTACCTAGGGCCTAAGGTGATTTTACCTAAGGCCTAAGGTGATTTTCCCTCCAAAACTCGAATCATTGTTTTTTGCGCTTTTGGTGGGAAAATCACCTTAGGCCTTAGGTAAAATCACCTTAGGCCCTAGGTAAAATTAATTTTTTTTTTTTTGCTGAAAAAAATTTTACCTAGGGCCTAAGGTGATTTTACCTAAGGCCTAAGGTGATTTTCCCTCCAAAACTCGAATCATTGTTTTTTGCGCTTTTGGTGGGAAAATCACCTTAGGCCTAAGGTAAAATCACCTTAGGCCCTAGGTAAAGTTTATTCATTATTTTTTTCTTTGCTGAAACAAACCTGTGTAAAAAACAACAACAATACAAAATTTCGTTGAAGGTCAAGAAAATAAAACATTTGTATATTTTTAAAAACTATAATAAATTTTTTTTTTCCTTTATATTTCCTTTTTTTTAGGAAGAATTCAAAACTTTTTGCCGAACAAAAAAAAAATATCGTAAAATTAACGTAGGTAAAGTTGCCTTAGTTCTAGGCAAAATTATGTTAGCAAAATAACATATCACCGAAAAAATTCCCCAGGAAAAAATTAGCTTAGGCCATAGGTAAAATTGCCTTAGTTCTAGGCAAAATTATTTTAGAAAAAAAATATTTTAGCAAAAAAAAAAATCCTAGGTAAAATTAACCAAGGTCTAAGGTAAAATTACCTTAGTCATAGGTAAGAGTCTAACATAAATTGCCTTAGTTCTAGGCAAAATTATGTTAGGAAAATAACATTCTAGGTAAAAAAAATTTCTAGGTAAAATTAGCCTAGGCTTAGGTGAAATTACCTTATTTCTAGGCTAAAATTTTACAATTAATTGCCTTAGTCCTAAGGTAAATTTATGTTAGGAAATATTTTCCATACAAAAAAATTTACCTTATCCATCTAAGGCACGGTAGCCTATTCTAGGTAAATTTAGCTTAGGATTTTCGAGCATAAATTGCCTTAGAACTAAGGCAAAATTATGTTAGAAAATAACTTCCATACAAAAAAATTCACCTTAGGCAAATAAGGCAATTTTACACAGTCTTTTTCTCTGGGTGTTTTGACGATGAGGATTATAAAGCCACACACGATCTCCTGCTTGGAATCCTGACGTTGTCGCTTTTGTGTCATACCGTGTCTTCATCCGGTCGCTGTAGGTTTTCATCCGTTCCTTTGTTCTTTTATGGATGTCAGCGAGTCTCTCCTTGAGGTCGTCCACATACTCGTTTGTGTCCTGTGGCTCCTCTGTGGGGCATCCAAATTTAAGTTCGCTGGGCAGCCGCATGGTTTTCCCGAACAGGATGTCAGATGGTGTTTGTCCTGTCGAGCTATGTACTGCATTTCTATAGGCCATCAGGAATAGCGGTACGTGCCTATCCCAGTCTCTTTGGTAGTCGCCTACGACCTTGGTGAGGTGTTCTTTCAAGGTCCGGTTGAATCTTTCAACCATCCCATCAGATTGTGGATGAAGCGGTGTGGTTCTCGTCTTCTTAATGCCAAGTAGTCCGCACACTCCTTGGAAGATGTTTGACTCAAAGTTCCTCCCTTGGTCGGAATGGAGTTCCATAGGCACGCCAAACCTACTCACCCAGTTAAACACAATCTGGTCGACCACCGTTTTGGCTTCTTGATTTGGGATGGCATACGCCTCAGGCCACTTGCTAAAATAGTCCATAACAACCAGAATGTATTTGTTTCCAGCGTTGGTCTCTGGAAAAGGCCCAGCCACATCTACTGCAATCCTCTCAAAAGGCGATCCAACGTTGTACTGATGCATCTTACCTTGAATCTTCCTACCAGGTCCTTTGGTTGCAGCACACTTGTCACATGTTCGGCACCACTTCTCCACGTCATCTCTAGCATGTAACCAGTAGAACCGATGTCGCACCTTCTCCAGTGTTTTGTTTACTCCCAGGTGGCCTCCAGAAGGTCCGTCGTGCATCTCCCGAAGAACTTCACTGACTTTCGATTGCGGTACGATCAGCTGCATCACATGTGACTTACCGTCAGCGGATTCCCATCTTCGCCTGAGGACACCTTCTTGCACATATAGTGAGTCCCACTGTGCCCAATAGGCTTTGAGAACTGGACTCCTGTCAGAAATGTCTCCCCATTCCGGTTTCTCTTCATTTTCTTTCCATGCGAGAATGGGTTCGATATCTGGATCCTCCTGTTGAGCAGTCCTCACTTCCTCATTGCTCCATCCGCTTATGGGGTCAGCTCTTAGTCGCTGAGCGGTAATGATTTCTTTGTCTTCTTGCCGCTTGCAATGCTTGCAATCCACTTTGCAAGGTCTTCATGATAATGCATCGGCGTTTGAGTGCAGCTTTCCTCTGCGGTGTTGGATCTGGTAGTCATAGGTCTGCAATCTTTCTATCCACCTTGCGACTTGACCTTCTGGATTTTTGAAGTTCAACAGCCAGCTCAGAGCACCGTGGTCTGTCCGCAGAAGGAATTTCTGTCCATAGATGTACTTATGGAAGTGCTTTGTTGCCAAGATAAGAGCTAGCAGTTCCCTTCTGGTCACGCAGTAGTTCCTTTCGGGTTTCGATAGGACCTTGCTGTAGTATGCCACCACTTTCTCTTCGCCATCATGCACTTGGGATAGTACCGCCCCGATTCCAACGTTGCTTGCATCTGCGTCGACGATGAATGTTTTGCCAGGTGTTGGATGTGCCAGCACTGGAGCGTTACAGAGGCGGTATTTGAGTTCCTGGAAAGATTTCTCACACTCACCTGACCATTTAAACTGCTTCCCCTTTTCGGTGAGCTGATGCAAACTCTTTGCAACTCCAGCGAAGTTCTTAACGAAACGTCGGTAATATGTGGCAAGTCCCAGAAAGCTTCGGAGTTGATGTTTGTCCTGTGGTGTTGGCCAATTTTTGACGGAGTCAACTTTTTCAGGATCAGTCTTTACTCCTTGGGATGAGATGATGTGTCCCAAATACTTGACTTCGGTTTTGAAAAGTGCACATTTTTCTGGATTCAGTTTAAGGTTAGCCTCTCGAAGTCTCTGAAACACGGCTTTAAGGTTCTTACAATGTTGGTCAAATGTTTTCCCGTAAACAATGACATCGTCCAAGTAGACTAGGCAAGCTTTCCACGTCAGTCCTTGGAGAACGCACTCCATCAAACGCTCGAATGTTGCCGGGGCGTTGCATAGCCCAAACGGCATAACCTTAAACTGCCAGAGCCCATTACCTGTAGAAAATGCCGTCTTTTCCCGATCATCAGGGTGGATGTCAACTTGCCAATATCCGCTCTTCAAGTCCAGCGTCGAGAACCACTGCGCTCCCTCCATGGCATCCAGGGTATCACTGATTCTCGGCAGGGGATAGCTGTCCTTCTTAGTTACATCATTCAGCCTTCGGTAGTCCACACAAAAACGAGTGCTTCCGTCTTTCTTTTTCACTAGCACCACTGGTGACGCCCAAGGACTTTTGGAATTTTCGATAAGACCGTCCTTTTTCATTGCTGTTATCATTTCCTCAACCTCACCTTGTTTGGCCAGTGGAAGGCGTCTTGCGGGTTGACGAATCGGTCTTGCATCTCCTGTGTTGATGCGATGCTGCACCAACTGTGTCCTACCATATTGTCCCTTTTTCGATGCGAAGATGTCAGTGTACTCTTGTAGGAGATTTTCAGCCATCCTTGTTTGTTGGTGATCAAGGTTGGATGAACTCAGTATTTTAGCTCTGATGGTTATGAGCTCCTCCGGAGCTAACGTTTTTCTCGGGGCCTCGTCTGTGATCTTCGTAATTGCTGCAACCGATTCGCAACGTCCAACGACTTCTCCTTTCTTCAACTTTACATCGTACGGTCTGGTGTTTAGTAATCGTACGGGGACCATTTTGTTTTTCGGTGCTACCAGTGTTTTCCCAATGATGACGCTTTGGGAGGAGCACTCTGGGTTTGGTTCCACCATTAGGTATCGAAGGCTTCCAAACTCACCTTCCAGTTTTGTCCAAACGAACACTTCAGAAGAAGGAGGCAGAATCAGATCTTCCGTGATGACAGTTCTCAATGTCGACGTACTTTCGTTCGAATAGGTCATTGGAAGTTCCTTATTTTGGTACTTCAAAACCTGATTACCGATGTCTAAAATAACTCCGTGCTGTTTCATAAAGTCGATTCCAATGATGCACTCGACACATATATCTGCCACCAGGAATTGATGAGTAAACACTAGATCGGCCAGTCGGATCTTAAGACACACTTCTCCGTATACTCTTGCTGCTTCTCCCGTTGCGGTTCTTAGACGGTAGCTATTGGTGTTATGAAGCCACGTCATCTTTACCAGGTCTCGACGTACTATGGATGCTGTGGCACCGGTGTCGATGGTAGCCACATGTTTGTTCCCGTTAATAGTAGTGTCCACAGTCAGACTTTTGTTGTCTCGTTTGGTCTGAGAGACCTGGATGGTGGTTCTGGGGCCATCGATACAAGAAACCAGCCTCTGCCCCTCGAAGTTGGTTCTTACTCGTTTCCCTGATGGGAAACGGGCTGATAGGCAGCGCTGGTGTTGTTGTTACCTTGCTCTGCGTTGGATCTCTTGCTTCCACAATGTTGACAACTGGCTTTATTTGGTGGTAGTCGGCATTGACGCTGTAAGTGCCCAGTCTTGTTGCAGTTCCAACATCTTGCTAGTCCGCTCCGCTGGTTCTTTTGTATTTCAGCTCTTTGGCACGAGCATTCTTCGACTATGGCTTCTCTAAGTCGATGTATCCCATGAGAAGCCTGTTCTGCTGCTTCAATTGTCAATGCGAATGCTAAGGTTTCAGAAAGAGTACGTGTTCTAGCAGTTCGCACAGACCTCTGAAGATGTATATCGGAAATGGCACGAACGAAGGACTCAACAGCAAGCTGGTTGATGATTTCTTCTCCAGCATCCGGGTATGCCAGGTGAACCAGTCTTTCGACGTCTGCTTGGAGCTGCTGTAGACTTTCACCCCTTTTCTGGACTCTGTTATTGAGTTGGACTCGGAAGACTTCCTTCAAGTGGCTATCTCCAAAGCGCTTATCTATAGCTGCCACGAGAGAACTGAAATCGCCGCTCTTACCAGCTGGAACTGTTTGAAGTAATTCAGCTGCTGGTCCTCTAAGAGCAAGAGTCAGTGCAATGTACTTGTCTTCGTCATCCCAGCCATTTGTTGTCGCGGCTGCCTCAAATTGTCTCTTGTAGACTGGCCAAGAAGACTGTCCATCAAATGTTGGGGGTTTCATCTCCTTTTTCTTCGCAAATTCCCCAGCAGACTCTCGAATTTTTATTTTCCGGATCTGGTCCAATTCCTTGGTCAGAACAGAGAACTGTTTATCACATCGGGTTTCTACGATTTCGAAACGATTCTCTACAACAGAAAGCTGCTTCTCCACACCTTCAACGCGTTCGTCTAGGGCACATACATTTTTCTCAATGTTACCCAATTTACCTTCTAGAATGTTTTTCTGACCTTCCAAAACATTCTGTTGCGCCTCAAGTCTTTCGAGAATATTCTGTTGTTCCTTCTTTTGTTCGCTTCGTTGTGCTTCCAGTTGTTCGAAAACATTCTGCTGTTCTTTCTTTTGCTCGCTTCGTTGCTCTTCAATCAGCTTCTTTTGCTCGTTTCGTTGTGCTTCAAGTTGTTCGAGAACATTCTGCTGTTCTTTCTTTTGCTCGCTTCGTTGCTCTTCAATCAGCTTCTTTTGCTCGTTTCGTTGTGCTTCAAGTTGTTCGAGAACATTCTGTTGTTCCTTCTTTTGATCGTTTCGTTGTTCTTCCAGACGTCCTAGAACCTTCTGCTGTTCTGTCTTTTGTTCTAATAAAAGCTTCATTATACTAGAAAAATCTACACTTTCACTTGCTTCCTCTTCTTCCACTACTGTTTCAAAAACAAAAGTGTTTACGTCTTTCCCTTGCTGTTCCAAATAGTTACGCAAGCGCAGGACGAGCTCATTTTTCGATCCCGCTCTAGAAAGATTTCGCTTACCTAACTCACTTTTAAGCTCAATGCAGTTGAGCTCTTCTAACAACTTACCCATTTTCACTGTATAATTATTATTTTTCTTTTTACCTTTTTTTTACACTTTACTTCAAATAAGTTTTATTTACACTTCTGACACCAATGTAACGTGCGCTTAGTTCGCAAAAATAAAACTCTACTTTTTAATTTAATTCTACCACTTTATTCAGTATCTACTTTCGATATACACTTTATTCGAACTCAACTCGACTTTTGGACTATCACTTGTATTTACTCTTAACTTTATCACTCTATAAACAAAACTGCCCTCTGGTTGCCTCGGGCGGGCTATTTATATCGAATGACATGCCATCTAGAACTCTCCAGTAACTTCTACATCGTCTCCACATTTGCTGTCTACTCTCTGTCTGTCTGTCTCTCTATACACTCACACACACTGGCTTACAAGCAACGCCTGTCATTTATACCATTCCATTAAAGTGTTGCCAGTTGTGTTTTCGGTTGAACGTTTTTCGATTAGGAAATTGGTATAAAATGTTGGGTTCACGTTACATTATAAAGAAGGTAGTCAAAAGAACTTACAACTTTTTCCGAATCTGATCGGCTAATCGAGATAGCGGTTTTGTGGTATGAAATCAGAGATAGTTTTTATTTCCGTTTTCCATAACTTTTCGCAAAATTTCAAGATACCAGAGATTCAACAGCGGTAAGGTAGTGCCATTTTGTCCGCAAGCTAGATTAGACCGGAAACCCACGACCGGGAACCCTCGCCGCCATTTCTTATTTTTTCAAAAATGAACGTTTTTTTCGCTATTTTTGAAAGCTTCATTCAAATCTGCCACAATAAACATTGTTTGTCATGTAATTGGAATTCACAACAAAAAAAAGTGAAAAGTGAAAAATGAAACTCAATTGCAGTCGCATAAAGCCGTTAATTCAAAAAAGACGCTATCTTTGATTTCATCACAAAAATAATTTTAGTGGAATATATCACTTAACAAAGCCATTGATTCAGTACATATATTGTGACTCCATCTTGTTGAAACTACAAGGTTGGATATGGGTTTCCATAGCTGGCCTAGTAAAATTTTTCAACATCGTCCGGTATTTAGCAGTGTCACTTTCAAAAAGAAATATGGGACAATTATCCTTTCGGATGATACATTGCACCAAACAGTAGATTTGAGTGGGTGTAGTTGTCGCTGATAAACTCCTCTATTAGGTTTCTTTGTTAAAGTTCTGCTGATGGGGTCACCACTAACTGTTTTTGAAGACCCTGAATTCGCCTTATGTTTATTGAGCCCTGGTTTTGCCCTCAACTCGCTCTGAAGTAGCCTTTGGTTTCTGCTGGGAGTTCAGGTAATGAACAGGGCTGTCAAATGGCATGTGTTTTTGTTCAAATGATAGGGATGGGTGTTGGTTTTGTGGTTAAGCGTTTTTGAGAACTGCAAAACCCAGGTTTTTTTGATTCATATAGGTTTGTCAAGGAAGCCTGTGTCCAACCCTGGGTAAAGTTTAACGAATGAACCTATTCTATTCTAGATATTCTTTGTATATAGCCTCGGCAAACCAGAGCAGCCTATAACCGCGATTCATTCATGTGGCGGTTCGTGAAAAATGAATACGTTTTGCAGATCGCTTTTGCATTGGCTACACTATGATTAAAAACCGCTTGGATAATTTCTAGACAATCAATGTCTTAGACATGTTGGGGCATTGACATAACACATACGGACTTTTAGACAGGGTGCGACAAAAGTATGGAAACCCCTGGAAATGTGGCAGAATATGCGTTAAGAAAAATCATATATCCGACGTATTTTTCGACGAGGAATCCGATGGTGACCTTGAATTTGACCTTGGACGTAACCTTGAAGCCCAGCGACCCAAAAATCGATTTTTCAAATAGAAACCCCCATTCAAGGTTATACCCAAGGTCAAATTCAAGGTCACCATCGGATTCCTCGTCGAAAAATACGTCGGCTATAGGGTCTTTGATTTTTTTAACGCGCCATATTTCCAGGGAATGCCAAAAAGAAAGGATCATAGCCGACCTCGTATAACTGAATGCTTTCACACGAAATTGTTACTATTGATAAAATTTTCAACTAGTTCCAAGAATCTGTTGCTTCATTACGAAGATGTTTTTACTTACATTACATACCTATAGGGTGGCGCAACAGAGCGGTGACCCCCGGGGCCTAGCGTGTTTCTCATAACCATGCCTTTTGAAGAAATGGAGCATGAAGGGACCTACAATTTTCTGCCGGTTCTCAACGCCTAACTATCGGAGGCTTAGCCAATTCCTCGCGAAAAGTGATTCCCGTGTAAAACATTTTTTGGTTTCTGTTGGGATTCGAACCACGGATTTCCCGCGTAACAAGCACACATGCTAATCATTATGCTGGGTTTAAATGCATCTGCAACTGCAGAAGTGCAGAACAAGTATAAATTTTACTTCTTGTGTCTTTTTCCGATTTTCATCTGCGCTTGCAGATGCATGTAAATCCACCATTATGCTGCGAGTACCTCAGAAGATGTTTTTAGTCATTTCTTTTGGCATCCGTAGTCCAAAATGGCTACGTTACGCGCACTTTGATGTGGCTGAGTTTTAACAACAAAAAATGGGTTCAAACTTCAAAAGGCATGAATTTTTTAAATGTATTTAGTTGTTGACTTGAAAACGTTGCATACTTATTGCTCTCGAACCCAATGAAGTGAAAATCTTAATCAAAAAAATCGTTCAATGTTAAAAAGTTATGCCAAAAAAGCAAAACTGAATGTAATGAAAGATCATTTTGTTTTTTTTATTTACTATCTAACTCTAATAAGTCAGATTTAGGAACCATGTTTTTTTTTTATTTGTCGGACATCGACTTGTCAAAAAGTTTATTGAGGAATTTCGTTGATCAATGAGTCAGTCGATGGGCTGATAGACACATCTGCACAGCTTCTGAATGTTTCCTGTGGTCCACACCCAAGTGCACCAGTTCCATCTGGACACATTCCCCAGTTATTACCTTAAAATTTGTAAAAATTGGTAACTAGTTATTTAACAACTTGCAAAAAATTATAGACTCACCAGCTGTGTAAGTCCACCTTACTACGCAATGGTCGCAAGCTACGTCCGATGGAATGACAACTTCCGCTTCATACATACGATTTTCCGTAGAGTTAAGGAAGAACTTGTATTCTCCTGAACTTAATTTTAAGGGGTACTGTGCGTAGCACTCTTCTGTTTCAAGGCTATTATCGAGGTTGCACATATCGAAAGTAAAGTATCCTTTGTGGTTTGTGGTAATATCCACACTGATCGTGGCAGTTTCTCCAGCCACATATTTCCGAACAATAACTCCCTGTCCGTATGTTCCTCCATTTTCATTAGACCTAGGGGTTGGATCTCCATAACTATCACCACACAAGCCACACTTACCTCCATAAGTTGAATACTGGACCTGAAAGAATTTGATATTATTGAGAAGTTGCCATACTGTAGGTATAACATCATTTTCACACTCACTGTAAATCCACCACAATAAAATCCGTTGTCATTATAATCTTTTGGTGCTGAAGGATCAATTCTCCACCTTGATGCACGATTCACAGGATCCATCATCATTCCATGACTGTCAACACCTACGAGGTATACAACTGCTAACAAAACGAACACGTTCAACTTAAGTCCCAACATATTTTCAAATATGTATTTTTTTTTTAGCTTGAAAAGACTAATGGCAATCGCTCAAGGCGCTGACTGGAATGATGGACAATGGAACATTTTTAGTCTGCTTTTATAAGCGGAGCAACACCCACTTCAAAATTTACCTTATCATTGATATCTTTGCAAACAAATTAAATCTAGCCCGTTCGATACACAGATACGTTATTGAAGTTGAATCTATTGTTTGCAAATAATCTATTTTTTCTCTTGTATTGATAGTGGTCTTATCAAATTTAAATTTTGAAAATATATTGAGAAGCATGACTACTATCGCAAGAGAGACTTCTGTTTTTGACCGTTTGATTTGATCTATGCCGTCACACACTTGTCGGTTGGCGGAAAAAGCTTGTAGTTTTAGCTGTGATTTATTTCAAATATAATATTCCTGTTCATTCGTTCTTATAGGTGCATTACAGTTCGGGTGAACCTGGGCCTCAACCAACATCCTTCTATAACGACTTCGGTTGGGGTTCCACTTGATTGCGACACCTGAGACGAGGTTTGCCTTTCCGCGATTTCCCTGCAATGTGCTTTCGAAAACCCGTCGAGCAGGACTGCTGATGTGATGTCCATCCGCTATACATGTCCCATCAGCCATCGTATAGCCTCGCGATGCGTACTCTTCTAGCTATGCCCATCCTCATGTCGCGGTACATTTCATACAGCTCGTTGTTGTATCTTCTTCTCCACACATTGTCTTCGCATACGAGACCAAAGATCATTCGGAGAATTTTTCTTTCGAAACGACCAAGGGTTCTCTCATCCGCTTTCGATAAGGTCCATGCTTCCGCGCCGTAAAGCAGGACTGGGATGATTAAGGTCTTATGCAAGGTCACCTTGGTTTTTCTGGAGCGGGTTTTGTTTCTCAATTGCCTTCTTAACCCAAAGAAGCAACGGTTGGCAAGAGTTATTCTCCGTTTGATCTCCGCACTTGTTTTTTCTTGTTTTTCACTTGCTTTCCGTGTTTACAGCGGATCCTGGGTAGACGATGTACTGTACAACATCGAAGTTATGTCTGTCTATTGTGACGTTTTTTCCTTGTTTGATGACAGCATTTTACTTCGTTTTGCCTTCATCAACCATCAAATCCATTTTTGCCGCTTCTGTTTCAATACTCGCAAAAGCACCTATGACATCCCGCTTCCTTCTTCCCATTACGTCAATATCGTCTGCGTAGGCGAGTAATTGTACAGACTTTTGAAAGATTGTTCCTCTGGTGTTGACGTTTGAGTTTTGTTCAATCTTTTCAAGTATGATGTTGAAGAAATCGCATGACAGTTTGTCGCCTTGTCTAAAACCTTTTTCGACATCAAAGGTCTCGGTGAGTTCTTTACCGACCTTGACGGAGCAGCGTGAATTCTCCAAAATCATCCTGCATAGTCGTACGAGTTTTGCAGGGATGCCGAAACTAGACATGGCTCTGTACAGCCCGTCTCTGTAAATACTGTCTTACGTGGACTTGAAATCGATAAAGAGATGGTGAATATCGATATTATATTCTCGGGTTTTTTCCAAGATCTGTCGTAATGTGAATTTGGTCTATTGTGGACTTCTCTGGCCTAAAACCACATTGATAAGGACCTACCACGTTGTTGACGCGGGGTTTCAGACGTTCACATATTACAGCAGATAAGATCTTATAAGCAACGTTAAGGAGGCTTATCCCTCTGTTGGCGCAATTGTGAGGGTCTCCCTTCTTTAGGATCGGGCATACGATAATGAGGTTACATTCGGCCGGGCATGCTTTCTCCCAACCATAGGTCAAGAGGACGACATTCTTGATCATCGTCCAAGTTGAATGAGGTAATTTGCTTGACAGCGGAATTTGTGTCTTCATCGCCGTTAAGCAGTCTGCAGAAATGATCCTTCCTGATCCTCAGTAGTGACTGCGGCTCTATTACTATGTTTTCCTGCTGGATTTTACAGGCTTGAGTTCAGGGCTTGCCCCCCTGGCAGGATCTTTTTACCTTTTGGTAAAACTTCCGAATCTCGTTCTTATCATGGCACCATTCTATTTCCTCAAACGAGCGCTTCTCACGTTGCTTCTTTTCCATTCATTCGTGACTACAGGCTCGTTAATCAATCAGCCGAAAATCAGATCACTCGAGAAACTATTTCACAGACTTCAACTTGGGGCTCAAAATGAACAACTTTTGGTTGCGTTGGAGCAGCTTTACTGGAAAACTTTATTCGTCCACAACTTGGTAAAATTGAAAAAAGTTGGAATTAGTTGAACATTTTGTTGAATTTTTGCATTCACGGCAGAGGCAATTTCAGTTGTCAGAATTAAGTTATGCAGCGGCATATGAGAATACTCACATCGACGCAGCAAAAAAACGCAGCCTTTGCGTACATTTGTATCGTCGCGAAGGCAAAAGTGTTCAAAACAGCGTTTCTGCCGCTGCAGCAAGTGCAAACACGTTTTGGTTTGCGAGAACCATTAATGTTTTTGAAGTTACCGATTGTCGATGAACATTAACAAAAACTCTTCACTCGTTGATCCAAGATCTGTCCTTGCCACTTCCGCTTCCTTTTTTTTTATATTTTCAACCGAAAGCTTTATAAGCTTATATAAGCTTTTTTGTCTTCAAAGAAAAAGTGAATGGAAAGAGAACTCGGCTATCAAAAAACACAGTTAAGTAAGATGTATGATTTTTAAATACTCGTATTGAACCAAGAACGCAATGTGTCAACTTGTTAAAGCATTTATTGAGGAATTTCTTTGTTCAATGAATCGAACGATGGACTTATAGAAATATCTGCACAATTCTTGAATGTCTCCTGTGGTCCACAGCCAACAGCACCAGTTCCATCCTCACACATTCCCCAGTTATTGGCTTAAAATTTGTAAGAGTTAAGAATTTATTTTATAACGGGTTTTTGCAAAAAAATAATCTACTCACCAGCTGTGTAAGTCCACCTTAGTACACAATGGTCGCAAGAAACATCAGAAGGAATAACCACAGATGTTTCATACACACGATTCTCGGTAGAGTTAAGGATGAACTTGTATTCTCCTGTGCTAATTTTTAAAGGTACCTGTGCAAAGCACTCTTCTGTTTCAAGACTATTATCGAGATTGCACAAATGGAAAGTAAAGTGTCCTCTGTGGTTTGCAGTAATTTTTACACTAATCTCGGCAGTCTCTCCAGCCACATACTTCCGTACAATCTCACCTTGTCCATATTTTCCACCGTTTTCATGAGCTCTTGGGGTTGCATCTCCATAGCTATCACCACACAAGCCACACTTGCCTCCATAAGTTGAATGTTGAACCTGGAATAATGTGATATTTTCATATTTTGGAAAGAGTTGACAGAATTTACATTGACAGGAAGCCTTGTTTCCTAACGCACTGTATATCCACCACAATATAATCCGTTGTCGTCATAATCTGCAGGTGCTGAAGGATCAACTCTCCATCTTGATGCACGATTCACAGGCTCCATCATCATTCCATGACTTTCAACACTTGCAAAGTATCCAACCGCTAACAAAACGACCAGGTATATTTTAAGACCCAACATGTTTTTAAATATATTTGAAAAGACTTTCTACTACCGCCCAATGTGTTTGACTAGAACATTTCACATTGGAACAGCCTCACTCTGCTTTTATAAGTGGAGCAACAGTCACTAAAATGTTTACCTTATCATAGTCTTATCTTTGCTAAGGGTTATAAATCTTACCCGTTCGATACAGAAATGTTGTTGATGTTGGATCTAGTTTTTGATAAATATTTTCTTCTTTCTTTCGAGCTTGATAGTGTTCTTATCAAATTAAATAGTTTGGGAACATTTTTAAACTTCCGAAGTTGACTGGAACGTATGACTGCTCCTGTAGCAGGTAAAACTGTTGTAATTTCGTCTTCTTTTCGACGTTGCGATCATTGTGAATTGTGATCCTGAAGGGGTCACAGCTCTTACATCGCATACTGTTTGCAATCTCGTCAGTGGGAACTATCTTGTTTTATTAGGTTCGTTTGTTGAAGCCCTGGGCTTGTCCTGTGTGTCACAACAAAGCAATTTTTAAAAAAACCTAAGCTCGCCCTGAATGTCAGCCTGGGTTCGTCCTGGGTTTTCCCTCAACTTGCCCTAGGCTTTTTGCTGTGGCGAGCTTAGGTACTGAACGGGGCTGTCAAATGGCATATATTTTTGTTCAAATGTCAGGGATGTGTGGTAACTCATAGGGTTGTCGAGGAAACCTGGGTCAATCCCGGATAAAGTTCAACGAACAAACCTATTCTATCCAGATCAGTAGCCCCAGGATTGTTTATTTGACGGCTAAGCTAATCAACATGTGTTTAAATTTTAGTGCGCAACTCCGTACGTGCAATAAGCTACTCGTCTCAGATGCCACTGGGTGTGTTTTGTTATCTTCTATCTGAATCTGGATCTAGACCTGGATTGGCACTTAACACTACTTGCGTAGCAACAAAACAGATATGGCCAAAATTAGATCTAAAACGCTCAAGACCCTTGCTATCTATAAGTAGATTGCACATTGGCTCCGTAATCGTTGCCATTGCCGGACATTACCTCACAGTTAAATACGCCATAGGACTCGGCGTTCCATCAAACGACTTCTGCAAAAGCTGCTTATATGGGGATTCATCCCCGTAATCAGCTACAGCTACAGATCCTCACCTCTGTCCATGTCCTGCAGTCTCCCTCTAAACAAAACTTCGTCAAGTAGAATACTTCCTTGATATTCGAAGGGATCTGGTAAAGACAGATACCTACCCTTCACCTCTATCGCTTTAATAAAAGCTCCAATTGGTTTAGTAGATTGGGGTACTTCCTCACACACTTCATATGGTATCACAACGGGCCTAGTGTTGGTCTAAATGTATCAGTTGTTTTCTTGACAACCTTTTTAACCAAACCTAATTTAACCTAACCTTACACGTAGGTCATAAAAAAATGCGTGTTAAGCCAAAAATTACTTTTTATTACATATAATATAAATGTTAATCTGGACTCAGAAGGATAGTAAAACACGCTTCCTGATAACAATAAGGTTCATGAACTCATGAGTGACGCATTTTTACAAAACGAAGTAGTTTACCAAAATAAGCTATTGGGGAATTTGTTTGTTTGCGAAAAAATCTAATCGGAGATGATATCTGACTGAATAATTTGAACAGTATAATTTATAAGATATGAAAAAGACGAAAGCAAAGCAAAGCAGTTAAATATAGAGGTTATGTATGCCCACTCCAAATATTTTATCAATGAGTGATTTAAATTAAAAGTTAACCTACACAAGTCTACTACGGGCTTAATAATTGTCAGGTTATTTGGTTTGTCACTTTGTACGTTTGTATCAACGGTACCTATTATTTTGTCCCTAATACACAAAAGTCAATTGGTCTCAAAATTCAGTTGCGATTATCGCTATTTGATTGTAATTTGAATGTTTTATGACTTCAAGTATTTTAACGCAAAACAAACCCTCAGTTTTTTTTTGTGTAGTTTAAGCTTACATATAATTTATTATGTTGTCGTTGATTAATTTCATTTTGCATTCCAATTACGAAAAATTGTACCTTGAACTAAACCTGTGTCCAATAAAAGATGGTATACGAATGAATATATCTTTTAGAAGCTGGGTAATTTAAGAAAGGGATGTTATATTTAATTCGTTCGTTAAGCAAAGGGTTTACGTAGAAGTTTCTGTATTTCCCCTGCAAAGCGTTTTCAGTATACCCAAACCCTAATCACCTTATAGAGGCGATGATAGCACCCAGCATGTTAGCATGACCGCACCGCACACTAGTGTTATGGTAAGATACAAACCTGGCAACGGGGCCTCGTACTCTGAGCCTAATAACCGTACAAGGTTTTTCTAAACTCTCCAGATATATTTTCTGTGGCGCAGGCCTAAGGGCACGGCAAATAGGCAGAACTTATCTAATTTTATTGCAAGATAGACGGGAATTGAGTTATGGTATTTCTGTCTAGTTACCATGTACAAACGTTCAGGACTCACAACATTTTGGTTAAGCCAGTGTCCCGGTGGAAAATTATTGTTTTTGTTGAAGCATACTCTTTTGGTTTAAGAAATTAAAATGACTTAAGATCGGAGAATCGAGTCGGATTATGATTCAGATTTCGATACTAGTATCTACTTTTCACCGAATCGGGTAATCGAATCTAAATGGAAACGAGTTGTGTTGGACACAATATGCATTAAAGTGTGTGTTTGTGCAATAACTGGTTCACTAAAATTTAGAACACACAAACCAACACACTTGATATTCACCGATTATTTGATCTTGGTATACAGACCCTTTCGAATCGATCCAGCTACCAAAGTAAAGTATCAGATCAGGTAGTCCTAATTCGATTCGATCTAGGTACACACTGGCACTTATTCGAATTGAAGCATGATTCAATTGTAAGTGAAAACGTGGTAATCTTAAATTTAAATTGACTCAAAGACATGGCGGTGTTAAATGATTCAAGATTTATTTTCAGCTGGTGCAGCCACCAACTTTGTTCAAAGTCACGAGTCACAATCAGTCACAACATTGACCTGTGCTCCTGTTCTCGGTGGAAAATATAACAAAATTCAATGAATTTAGTTGGGTTTCGTTCCGGCTTTCACTGATTCTCGATCGATGTTATCGATGGGTTAGTTACAGAACAGGGGCACTGGTCCTTGATTCCGTAACGTTTTAGATGAATATCCTTCTAATTTTTAGGTACTTCAAAAATGTGTTATAAACCCAAAAAAATTTCCAAAATTTTTAGGCGATACTAAAAGCATTGTATATAGAAACTATAGTATTATTATGTAGACTTTTTGGCTGGTGGTCTCCGTGCCAACTTAGCAGTCTCCGTTTCAAGCAATTTGTTTTACCATTGTGTGTAGAGAAACGAATGCTGCGCCACCATGCTCGTCCGGTCCAAGGCACTGTTAAATCGATTCATGAACTTGCTATAGTTTCTGTATACAATAGGCGTGTTTTTTTTTATGCTAGTATATAGTACAGTAAAAATTTCCCTTGGGGAACAACAACAAATCATTTTATTGTCGTAATTTTCCACAGTGAAAACAGGGATGACATTGCTGTGGATTGATAGTTTCCAGCTTTGAAAATAAGATGGCACCACCAATGATTTCAGTTCATCAAAGCTTTTTCGAAAGGACGTGTTCAAAATAAAAGTGGTATTTGCAAAGACATTTTTTCACTCGATTAAAAATTATAGAAATAAAAACTAAATTCATATTGAATTTCCCTGTTTCTTACCTGGTGGTGTATATAATACAGGATTTTGCACTAGTTCTTTTTTGCTGAAGCTAGTAGCTTTTCTCATGGAATTATTTGACTAAAAAATATAGCCCAATGCAAGAAAAACACAAATCAAACAAACAAACGAAGCAGTAAAAAATGGTCAAAAGGGAAAGATATATGTATGAAAATTAAATATTCTTTAATAGAAATTCAAGTTTGGGACTAGCAGTACGTGTTTCAACTTACTTTAATTAGGGTTGTGTTTATTTGTGCGGTAATATTATAGTTCAATTTCACGGTTTTGTAAATCAACTTATTTTCTTTCTAAGCCTATCGAAAAGACTGTTCAATAGTGTAAAATTGCTTTACCACAGGTTTGGGTTAAAAATAAATTGATTCTGTTTTCCAATGGAAAATCTCATCAAAGATTGGTTTTTAATATCTTTTTACATACTCCCCGAACATACCCGAAAGTTTTTTTTTTCAACAAAACAGCTGACTTTGACATAGAGCTTTCTTCACTAGTGCACGATGCCTCCAAAAATAGTAAAAAAGAGCTGTAAGAAAGAATCTGATGTATGGAAAATAAGAAAAAAAGTACAAATTCATACCTGGCTTTGTATCGTTATTCATTTGATAGAACAATTAACGAAACAAACTTGGTATGAATTTGATTTTGTTTCATCTTGAATTTCACAGAGAGCTTTGAAAAGTAGCAACAAGCTTTGACGTTGAGCTCCATCTTGTTGCTGAAAATAGAACTGAAAATACTGTGGACAGATCGTTTTTTTTTAACTCGAATGCTGTACTATATACTAGCTTAAAAAAAACACGCCTAGCTAAAAGTGTATTGAATTTTGTAGTCACACTAAGCTGATTAGTTGGCTGGAAGTATAGCGGCTACCGGCTACTCGATTCGTCGCTGGCAAGTAGTCATGTGTGACCCGTTCCTTAATTCGAGTCTCGTTTTGTTAAAAACAACAAACTTCAAAATCTATTCACATGAAAAATTATCTATCGGAAACGAATTTGGTTGAGAGTTTTGCATTTGAAAATGGAAAATCACAAATAGAGGGCAAAAGGCTTCAGCCCAAAAAATGATCTTAATTGAGTTTTTAAAGCAATGGCATGAGCTAGAAAACGACAAGTATATAAGCAGCAATACGTTAATTCAAAACCTTATAATTTAAGATAATTCAATTCGTACCTCCGGATTCTTCAAACACCACAGCCGGAAAAGGAAAACGACAAATTTGTCCTAAAAAAAAAGAACAATAATAATTGTAAGACACTGGAACGCCCTCCGGTATGACTTGACATTTGAAACGTCAACGCTCAACAGTCGTATTTTCTGTAAAATGCCTATGGAAATTGGATTAAACAAATAAATACATTTGAAATGATGAGTGGCGAAAAACAAAACCAACAAAAAGATTGTCTCGAATGTAGGCTTGTAAGCGGTTTCGGCATTATAGCTATAGGTGTTTACATATTTTCTCAAGCCCAAAAAAGGAAGAAACTTGAAGCAAACCTAATGAAATTCATTTCCGGCGGTAAGTGGCAACTGATATTTTAAACAAAAAAAAAACTATCACCAATAAACTTTCGTTACAGGAGCTGTTTTTTTGGGTGTTGCTAGACTGTTAAACTTGCCGATTTTAAAAAGACAAAATAAAAATGATCAGTAGCTTAAAATGTTTTATTATTTTTACAGTAGTTCTTATCTATTATAAATGTCACTCGTCTTCTGATGAAGCATTCGCATCTTCTTCGTCGCTGTCTTCCTCATCCCAATGCTTGATTTTTTTGTTCGTCATGAAGTCACCCCTGAAAACAATTTTGAAGTTGAAAAAAATAATATTAAACTGATTCAAGTTCTACTTACCTTAACACACTCCATCCCTTCTTCTTTCCATCGTCACCTCCATCATCGTCTTCATCATCTGGGTCTTCATATTTTGATTCCACTTTGACAGGATTGTCGATGGCTTCTGACTTTGCACGCTTACCACCCATAAGTACATCCAAGAATTTTTTCTTGTCAATGTTTTGAAGGACAGCTTCTCTCTTTGAATCCAATGGTCCCGCTTCCTTCAACTGAGTGTCTATATCCTTTTGTTGCAAGCGGACAGCATTGAACAACTGAACTACTCCACGAGTGGCTATTTTGCGAAGTGCACGCTCTCGTTCAAAGTCTTCTGTTGATGGTTTGACTCTTAGTGCCAAGGATTGGTTTTTCAGCTTTTTCACTTGATGGTCAAGTTCATCTTTGTCTGGTTTCTCTTCTTTTATCTCACCATCGATTTCGAAGCTTATAGCATCTGTTGCTTCTTTTGACTTGGGTGCAATTTTTTTGGCTTTCGATAGAACGATTGATTTCTTTGACTTTGGCTTGTTGGTGTTCAAAACTTTCGCTATGGAATCTGCCCATCCAGCATTGCCTGTAGCTTCTGTCTCGGAATCATTTTCTTCAGATGATGACGACGATGCAGCTTCCACTGGCTTTTTGCCTTTCTTTGAACTACTT
Organism: Melanostoma mellinum; assembly: GCA_914767635.1. NCBI lineage: Eukaryota > Metazoa > Arthropoda > Insecta > Diptera > Syrphidae > Melanostoma > Melanostoma mellinum. The sequence goes on from OU612060.1 coordinate 184,994,435, forward strand.
TTATTAGAAAGAGTTTTACCTGTGTGCACTTTGCGCTTAAGGGTTTTCGTTGCCATATTTTTCTTCGTTTATTTAATTTTTATAAAACTTTAATTGTACGAACTACGAAAATGTAAATACGTTTGACATTCAACGATGCACGTGTGTTTGTTTATTTTTTTGCGAAAAAGTACCCCACTGTAGAACGGTAAGGAAGTTCATGGGAAGTATGCGTTCCCAGGTATAAAAAAGCCGTTTAGAATTATAATAAGTTGCGTCGATTTATTTCGAATTTTCGAAAGGCACATTCTCTTATGGATCTGAGTTTACATTACATGTGATATGTAAAACGTGGAGCATATTCTTGTGTTTCATGTAAAATTAAGTCAAAGTTTTAATTCTTATCCAGATCCATCTAAACAAATATATAAATAGCTAAGGTGGCGCAGCAATTTCTAACCACTATACCTGGTTAGCAATGGAAAGGACCTGAAATTTTCTGGCGGTTGCAATCAGCGAATCGAGGAAGCTCTTTTTATTACGTGAAATAACTATAGAAGGACTTGTTAACTCCTCGCGAAAACTGATCCAGATCCATATAAAAGTATGTAAAACACGCCTTGTGCCTGTGACAATTGTCGAGTATAAGCACTAAGGTATTGGCTGAAAATCAAAAAGAAATATAAAATTTATTTTTATATAAATGGCCTTCGCCTGATTACTTATTTTTTTTTATATATTTTTTTATATGTAGCTGTTGAAAAAGTTTTTGGTGTTAATAAAGTAAAATATGTTTGACTCGGAACGTACTCCTAATGTGTTTTTCTGTGGAAATGGTGGAAATGTAGTTCAAAGAAACTTCTACACCCCTGCATTCTGAACACAAAGCAAAAATTTTCTCCTTCGTGATTCTGAACAAATATTGACAGAACAGCGTCTCACATCTGACTGATAAATTTGCAAAAGCTTCTTAAAATTTGGTAATAAATTAATACCGGTGAAGTTAATAAACACAGAAACACTAATTTTTATTAAAATAACTCATTAAGAAATAAAGCAATATGTTGAAAATGAAATTAGAAGCCTTGGAGCATCCAAATCCCGACTCCGTAGAAGTCAATAGTGAGTAATAACTTCAAATACATAAGTAAAAGGTTATTCACAACACAAAACAAATATCCAACTTTCCTCCACTATAGACCGTAAAGTATTTGCTAGCACCGTTCTCTGGCTGGAGGATCAAAAAATTCGTCAATACAAAATAGAAGATCGCATAGGCTTGCGCAAAGTAGATAACATTAAGGAATGGGAAAAAGCATACCAACATTACAAAATTGATATCGGAGTTCCCAAATTTGATTCTCCAGTTGAAGAGCTATCATGGCTACTAAGCTATGCAGTTCGACTTGAATATTTAGACGCTCCAGAAAATTATGAAAGCATCACTTCGAAAGAAATTCAGGAACGAGATAGCAAATCGGTTGCACCAAGTATAAAAGCTGAGAACTTGTTTGACAATATTGATTGTGAGTCTCAATTGTCTTGAAAGTAAGTCCCCAAATTTGTATATATTTTAAATTTTGCATTTCTTCAAAGATCAACACAAAGATTTCATTGCCGGAGTTCGTGCTTTGGCTAAAAAACTCCAGGTAGCCCACCACCCCAATCATCTAATCCAACTTGAGGCCATTGCTCGAATAGTTCACGATCGACTTTCCCCTGAGGCAAGAAAACAAGAGCCAATTACAGGAACACCTTTTCCATTTGCAAATGGAAATGATGTGGTGACGGATGAACCCGCTTTAGACTATGCTGTTCGTATTCTTCGACTTCTTCAAATACAAAGTTTGCGTAAGTTGCAAACTTTAATCAATGAAACCATTGTATGCGTTCAGGATCTAACGGCAAATCCTAAGACTGATACTAAATTGGGCAAAGTAGGATTTTAAAATCGAATATTTTTTCTTCTATCGAATTATATCAAACAAATAGTACAGACAAGTTTTTGTTTTATTTGAGAAAGAATTTGTTTTAAGATCAGAAATAGGAGTTTCAATCTGAAGCTAACAAATTCACTCGTATTTAACAGTATACAGCCGAAGGGGGTTTGATAAGTTTCTAACAAGAATTCTCGGTTATCGCAAACTAGATGTTCTGTGGAAATATTTTTTATTTTTTGGAAAAGCTCGAAGACTATCCTGGGCCCAAAGTACAAATATAATACTCGCAAAAAACCTATCGTAATCGTTACGTTGCGATAAAGTTTTTAAATAAATAAATGAATAGGGTGGCGCAACAGAGCGAGGAGCTTAAGGACCTACCGCATTTACACAATCATGCCTTATGAGGGAATGGAGGGGTCATACAATTTTCTACCGGTTCTGAACGGCTAATCGAGAAAGTACTTTTCATGGCAAAAGAAGACTTGCCATTTCCTCGCGAAAGGCGATACCCGTGGAAAAACATTTTTACCTCTGATGGGAATCGAACCACAGGAGATATGTTAAATATCACCCCACGGGTACCACGTTTTACGATACCCGATGTGATTTGCGACTGGGCCTGTATTATTACGAAATGCGAGACAAGAAAACAGCGATAGCCACGACATAAACCAAAAATGAATTACGAGAATGAATTCATGAAAAAGTCAGAACGATAACCGATCGCCTACTAAAAGCAATCGTAAATGACAGCCAATGTCGTGAAACATAAATCGCAAGGTAACGATTACGAGTGGATTTTTGCGAGTATTGCTATTTCTAATGCCCGCACTAAGGTTTCGTTCTTCTGGAATGGTTTTTTGCGATCATATCATGCAGTTCAGCTCATACTTGTTTTGCAACAACATTGAAAAGCTCGGCGTCAAGGTAATCTCAACCTGCAGTTTTTTTTATTTAAGTATTTAAGGACGTGTCTAAATGCACCCACGGTGTAGTTCGTTTAGGTGGTGTTACACCGCACTTTTGAATAACCACTACACCGCATTTTAAATAACGAATGGAAATAAATCGAGTAGATTCGTGTTACACCGCATTTTTTTTAGAAATATCTCAAGTCATAGTGGAAATAAATCGAGTAGGTTCGTGTTACACCGCATTTTTTAAAGAAATCTCTCAAGTCATTTGACAGGATCGAATGCTTTTTAGTAGCTTTTCAAGTATAAAAACAGTATGAGTGAAAAAATATGCGGTGTTACACCGCATTTTTTAAAAATCTCTCAAGTCATTTAACAGAAAAAAATGCTTTTTTGTAGCTTTAGTTGTAGGCCATCTAGCGCTGTATAGAAAAACAATGTAGTAGCTTTTCGCTATCATCCATTTTACAGATCCAAATTCGCTATGACCATCTAGAGTTGTATAGAAACATGATAGAAATAAGAAAATAGCTTTTCACTATAACCAATAGCGAGGCCCAGACTGTCCAATTTGTTTGTCAAATTTGTTGGATGAAAAGTTGGACGGAAAAAACCCATAGCGTTTACACTCATCAAACAAGTTGTCCAACTTCATTCTGGTCTGAATTTCAACCATGAAGGACAAAGCAGTAGCAGCGCAATTTAGGGATGAAATTTTAGAAAAGCAAGAAAAACAAAAGAAGAGGTGGACTACCTGAAAACATCATAAATGTGCACAATGAAAAAAAAAATATTATTTCAATCCGATGTGCACATTTTTCCAACAGAGTTTCATAGGCCTTATACGTTTTAGTTATATTTTTGTATTCTTCGCATTTTATATGCCATATCTCTAGAAAACTTTTGTAGACTTCAAACTTCTGTAGAATCCAAAACTCGCGATTTCAGGTTACAGCCATCTAATAAACTGATATGAACACTTTAGATTTAACTTTTACCACTTCTCTACTTGGAGTCAGTTCAACTTTAATTTGAATTATAAGCTTTAAACAAAAGCAACCCTTTACTTTATAGTAGTTAAATGATAATTGCATTTTGGTGCCACTAAACTATTTATATCATCAATTTATCGTAATTTGCATTTTGTAGATATGTGCCCATTAAGGAAAAAATATTTTTACTTGCGACGCCCACTACCTGAAAGTATCGTAAATTCATTCCTATTTCAATGTGCCTACCTACAAAAAAAATTTTTTCCGTGCGAGGCCCACTACCTGAAAATATTACAAATTCCATTTTCAATGTGCCCAACAAAGAAAAAACATTTTTTTTCCTTGCGAGGTGCACTACCATCGTAAATTCCTCTTTCAATGTACCTACCGAACAAAGCAAAATATTCTTTCCGTGCGATGTGCACTACTTAAAAACATTTTTGAAATGAAATTTCTTCGAAGTTTGACGACTAGCGTTCACATTCATCCAGTTTGTTGTCCAACTTGCAAAAATATCAAAAAAATTTGAAAACCATCCAACAAATTTGACAAGCCTGTTGATGAGCGGCCACACTTTCAAATTTGCTTGACAAACTCGATGCTTGACAAACAAATTGGACAGTGTGGACACCGCTAAAGATTAAAGTGATGCCAAATAATAACTATTTTGTGCTACTTTGTTATTTTTTTAAGAATTTTTTTAAAACTCGAAGGAAGTTACTTATATCTTCGTAACCTTCTTCTGTGTTTTAAGTAAAAAAGAATTTTAGGCTTTCTCCTTCGCTACGCTCTTGATAAATATTTTGCTGATTCAACTTTTTTGCGGAGCTCGGCATAGGCTGACTTGGTATAACTTTCGTAACTTTGATGTCTTGGGTTTTAATTTTGCTGAATAGTTAAAAAGTCTATGAATTGCAGTTCAAAAATATCTAACTTTGAATATGTTTCGTTCTTTCTGTTTTAAAAGCGATATTGCTGTTTGTCCTATTCTGTGGACGTATTAGAAAGTTATTTCACTTAAACGACAATAGTGGCAACAGGAGCTTTACCATTTTACTGGTGTTTTAATACAACGTTTATTGTAGTAAGGGTGATTTACTAACGTTGCAGACAAATCCTCCTCATTAGCTGCGTCGCTGTTTTATTTCGGATCAACTGATAATTCAGAATCACTGTTTTCAACATTTTAAGTTACAACTTACAATCACACCAAGGCACGAAAGTACTTGATGCCGATGCTAAAAAAAATGCAGATGCTAATAGCTGTTGGCAATTTTTCGTTTCTAAATGCAAATAAAGTTGAATGTAACTTAAGGGCACTGTCGCACTTGGAACGTCGAAAAAAAGTCAATTTTTCTTAATTTTTTTTGTAGGAAAAGTATGAAATGCATTTTAACGAATTTTTGCACTCATATTAATACATGTTTGAATAATATTTTGTAATTTTTCGCACATCAAAATATTCATTACAACTGAACTTATGTATAAACAAGTAAAGACATGTAAAAATATTTTATTTTGCGGTGAACGCGATTTCACATTGAAAGATTATCTGAAACAAAAAATTTAAATAGATATCGTTAGATAACATATTATTCAGTTAAGTATTCGCTGGGTTTTCAGAAGTATCGATTTTTGAATTTTTGGTGACCATTTAAAAAAAAAAAGTTCGATTTTCACCCCAAAATCGGACTTCAAATCGGCTTCAAAATCGGTTTTATTCAGAAAAAATAAAAACTCCACGATAACTTACTTTGTTTTTATATTAACTGGTTTAAGTGTTTTTGAGTTATCGCGTTTCCGGCTTCAAAAAAGTGGTTTTGAGATAATCGCATTAAAAGGTAAAATAAGGAATTATATCTTCCTGACTCTAATGTAACTTTCCATTTGACGAAAAGAACCGTCCAGGAGCGTCCAGGAGCATTCTCAAACTATTGGTGCAAAAAGATTGCTGCTCGATTCTTAGGAGTGACAGCCTTTTCTCGGTTTGAAGTGAGAATCGAATCAAGAAGCATTAACATTTGTTACTCAAATGTCAAAAAGAAAATTTTCTTCAAGGAATATTTTTTAAGAGCCATAGGTGTTTCACTCACACAAAGGAAATTACGTTAAACTGAATAGAAATAATTTTGGGTGTTCCATTGGCTTTTAAAAAATTAGTGCTTCTCGGAGTGAAACCAATGGAAAGCGACATAAGTATGCCGAGCTCCGCAAAAAAGTTGAATCAGCAAAATATTTATCAAGAGCGTTGCGAAGGAGAAAGCTTAAAATTCTTTTTTACTTAAAACACAGAAGAAGGTTACGAAGATATAAGTAACTTCCTTCGAGTTTTAAAAAAATTCTTAAAAAAATAACAAAGTAGCACAAAATAGTTATTATTTGGCATCACTTTAATCTTTAGCGGTGTCCACACTGTCCAATTTGTTTGTCAAGCATCGAGTTTGTCAAGCAAATTTGAAAGTGTGGCCGCTCATCAACAGGCTTGTCAAATTTGTTGGATGGTTTTCAAATTTTTTTGATATTTTTGCAAGTTGGACAACAAACTGGATGAATGTGAACGCTAGTCGTCAAACTTCGAAGAAATTTCATTTCAAAAATGTTTTTAAGTAGTGCACATCGCACGGAAAGAATATTTTGCTTTGTTCGGTAGGTACATTGAAAGAGGAATTTACGATGGTAGTGCACCTCGCAAGGAAAAAAAATGTTTTTTCTTTGTTGGGCACATTGAAAATGGAATTTGTAATATTTTCAGGTAGTGGGCCTCGCACGGAAAAAATTTTTTTTGTAGGTAGGCACATTGAAATAGGAATGAATTTACGATACTTTCAGGTAGTGGGCGTCGCAAGTAAAAATATTTTTTCCTTAATGGGCACATATCTACAAAATGCAAATTACGATAAATTGATGATATAAATAGTTTAGTGGCACCAAAATGCAATTATCATTTAACTACTATAAAGTAAAGGGTTGCTTTTGTTTAAAGCTTATAATTCAAATTAAAGTTGAACTGACTCCAAGTAGAGAAGTGGTAAAAGTTAAATCTAAAGTGTTCATATCAGTTTATTAGATGGCTGTAACCTGAAATCGCGAGTTTTGGATTCTACAGAAGTTTGAAGTCTACAAAAGTTTTCTAGAGATATGGCATATAAAATGCGAAGAATACAAAAATATAACTAAAACGTATAAGGCCTATGAAACTCTGTTGGAAAAATGTGCACATCGGATTGAAATAATATTTTTTTTTTCATTGTGCACATTTATGATGTTTTCAGGTAGTCCACCTCTTCTTTTGTTTTTCTTGCTTTTCTAAAATTTCATCCCTAAATTGCGCTGCTACTGCTTTGTCCTTCATGGTTGAAATTCAGACCAGAATGAAGTTGGACAACTTGTTTGATGAGTGTAAACGCTATGGGTTTTTTCCGTCCAACTTTTCATCCAACAAATTTGACAAACAAATTGGACAGTCTGGGCCTCGCTATTGGTTATAGTGAAAAGCTATTTTCTTATTTCTATCATGTTTCTATACAACTCTAGATGGTCATAGCGAATTTGGATCTGTAAAATGGATGATAGCGAAAAGCTACTACATTGTTTTTCTATACAGCGCTAGATGGCCTACAACTAAAGCTACAAAAAAGCATTTTTTTCTGTTAAATGACTTGAGAGATTTTTAAAAAATGCGGTGTAACACCGCATATTTTTTCACTCATACTGTTTTTATACTTGAAAAGCTACTAAAAAGCATTCGATCCTGTCAAATGACTTGAGAGATTTCTTTAAAAAATGCGGTGTAACACGAACCTACTCGATTTATTTCCACTATGACTTGAGATATTTCTAAAAAAAATGCGGTGTAACACGAACCTACTCGATTTATTTCCATTCGTTATTTAAAATGCGGTGTAGTGGTTATTCAAAAGTGCGGTGTAACACCACCTAAACGAACTACACCGTGGGTGCATTTAGACACGTCCAAGGACGTGTCTAAATGCACCCACGGTGTAGTTCGTTTAGGTGGTGTTACACCGCACTTTTGAATAACCACTACACCGCATTTTAAATAACGAATGGAAATAAATCCAGTAGGTTCGTGTTACACCGCATTTTTTAAAGAAATCTCTCAAGTCATTTGACAGGATCGAATGCTTTTTAGTAGCTTTTCAAGTATAAAAACAGTATGAGTTAAAAAATATGCGGTGTTACACCGCATTTTTTAAAAATCTCTCAAGTCATTTAACAGAAAAAAATGCTTTTTTGTAGCTTTAGTTGTAGGCCATCTAGCGCTGTATAGAAAAACAATGTACCTAGTAGCTTTTCGCTATCATCCATTTTACAGATCCAAATTAGCTATGACCATCTAGAGTTGTATAGAAACATGATAGAAATAAGAAAATAGCTTTTCACTATAACCAATAGCGGGGTTTACATGGTCCAACATGGTTTGACAACATGGTTTGACAACAGCAATGTTGGATCATCTAAACGCTAAAACAACCGCTTGACAAACCATGTTGGATGGTTTTTAAAATTTTTTAAAAACATGCTGGTTTGTCATACCATCCAACGTGTGTAAACAGATGTTTGACAAACCTGACTGCGCCGTCTATCATTTTTCATTTGAATTTGCTTCAGTTACTGTGAAGTCGCAATCGCAAAGCAATAACTAACAACGATTTTTGCAGGGAGTTTTTTGAGATTTATAAAATTCTTTCAGAACTTTGGAAGATAAAATCTGAGAATTATAAAAACAGAAAAGCGAAAACAGAGGAATATGAAATTTTATTGACAAAATATAAAGAAATCAAACAAAATGCTAATATTGAACTTTTAAAAAAGAATATAAATTGAATTCGTTCTTTTTATCGTAGACAGTTTTCATATAATGTGAGGATGACTACAGAAAAACTGTGAACATTTAAATTTGGAGTAAAACAATTCCCCTTTTCCTATACCATGAAGAATTCCTGCTTTCTTTGGAATATTCATACCCAACATTTTTACTTATTTACTTTTTACACTTTTACTTCGCAATTTTTAAATCTGTAATATCTTCGAAAATATTTATTTAAATCACATGTTGTAAAGGGCAATCTATCTACAAGGGCAATAATCTACACGAAATGCACAACGTATCTAATGTATTTAATTGGATAAGGAATGATGAAAGTGCACCTAGCAAGGAAAAAAATGTTTTTTCTTTGTTGGGCACATTGAAAATGGAATTTGTAATATTTACAGGTAGTGGACCTCGCACTGAAAATTTTTTTAGGCACATTGAAATAGGAATGAATTTACGATACTTTCAGGTAGTGGGCGTCGCAAGTAAAAATATTTTATCCTTAATGGGCACATATCTACAAAATGCAAATTATGATAAATTGATAATATAAATAGTTTGGTGGCACCAAAATGCAATTATCATTTAATTACTATAAAGTAAAGGGTTGCTTTTGTTTATAGCTTATAATTTAAATTAAAGTTGAACTGACTCCAAGTAGAACTAGTCCAAGTGGTAAAAGTTAAATCTAAAGTGTTCATATCAGTTTATTAGATGGCTGTAACCTGAAATTGCGAGTTTTGGACTCTACAGAAGTTTGAAGTCTATAAAATTTTCCAGAGATATGGCATATAAAATGCGAAGAATACAAAAATATAACTAAAACGTATAAGGCCTATGAAACTCTGGTGGAAAAATGTGCACATCGGATTTAAATAATTTTTTTTTTCATTGTGCACATTTATGATGTTTTCAGGTAGTCCACCTCTTCTTTTGTTTTTTTTTTGCTTTTCTAAAATTTCATCCCTAAATTGCGCTGCTACTGCTATGTCCTTCATGGTTGAAAGTAAGACCAGAATGAAGTTGGACAACTTGTTTGATGAGTGTGGACGCTATGGGTTTTTTCCGTCCAACTTTTCATCCAACAAATTTGACAAACAAATTGGACAGTCTGGGCCTCGCTATTAGCGGGGTTTACATGGTCCAACATGGTTTGACAACATGGTTGGATGAAAAACATCAGCTTTGCGTTTACACGAAATTCGATGTTGTTGGTTATTTTTCGCGAACGAGACGGACACGTTATGGATAAGAAAATTTTAGAAGAAATAAAAATTTAAAGAAAAAAGAAAAAACGTAAGTGGTTAAAAAAGTGGATTAAGAATAGGTCCAAGAACTCACATACTCATGCGCTACAGGAGTCGCTTTCTCTGTCCCTATGTCCCTATGTATACTTGTCCCTATGTATGCTTTTTTTTAAAGAATAGAATGATTTAAGAGGAAGGTTTATATGTATAATACATGCATATTATAGTAGAAAAAAGCCGAGAAATTTTAAGATTTGAAATGTGATGTCTTAACAAACATATTTTTCTCCGCTCACATTGCAAACGCTGGCTAAACCTGATGAGATAGATCAAATTTATGTACTACGGAATTGTGTATCTTAAAAAGATGAAAAAAAAGTCCACGACAGCATTATGTTCATCTCCTTAGGATAACCCACAGTAACCATTTTTATCTTTTACATATTACAACAAAATATGGGTTATTTACCAAGCTATTTTAAACGATACAGTATCATTCCTTATCCAATTAAATACATTAGATACGTTGTGCATTTCGTGTAGATTATTGCCCTTGTAGATAGATTGCCCTTTACAACATGTGATTTAAATAAATATTTTCGAAGATATTACAGATTTAAAAATTGCGAAGTAAAAGTGTAAAAAGTAAATAAGTAAAAATGTTGTGTATGAATATTCCAAAGAAAGCAGGAATTCTTCATGGTATAGGAAAAGGGGAATTATTTTACTCCAAATTTAAATGTTCACAGTTTTTCTGTAGTCATCCTCACATTATATGAAAACTGTCTACGATAAAAAGAACGAATTCAATTTATATTCTTTTTTAAAAGTTCAATATTAGCATTTTGTTTGATTTCTTTATATTTTGTCAATAAAATTTCATATTCCTCTGTTTTCGCTTTTCTGTTTTTATAATTCTCAGATTTTATCTTCCAAAGTTCTGAAAGAATTTTATAAATCTCAAAAAACTCCCTGCAAAAATCGTTGTTAGTTATTGCATTGCGATTGCGACTTCACAGTAACCGAAGCAAATTCAAATGAAAAATGATAGACGGCGCAGTCAGGTTTGTCAAACATCTGTTTACACACGTTGGATGGTATGACAAACCAGCATGTTTTTAAAAAATTTTAAAAACCATCCAACATGGTTTGTCAAGCGGTTGTTTTAGCGTTTAGATGATCCAACATTGCTGTTGTCAAACCATGTTGTCAAACCATGTTGGACCATGTAAACCCCGCTATTGGTTATAGTGAAAAGCTATTTTCTTATTTCTATCATGTTTCTATACAACTCTAGATGGTCATAGCTAATTTGGATCTGTAAAATGGATGATAGCGAAAAGCTACTAGGTACATTGTTTTTCTATACAGCGCTAGATGGCCTACAACTAAAGCTACAAAAAAGCATTTTTTTCTGTTAAATGACTTGAGAGATTTTTAAAAAATGCGGTGTAACACCGCATATTTTTTAACTCATACTGTTTTTATACTTGAAAAGCTACTAAAAAGCATTCGATCCTGTCAAATGACTTGAGAGATTTCTTTAAAAAATGCGGTGTAACACGAACCTACTGGATTTATTTCCATTCGTTATTTAAAATGCGGTGTAGTGGTTATTCAAAAGTGCGGTGTAACACCACCTAAACGAACTACACCGTGGGTGCATTTAGACACGTCCTTTTTCCATACATTCTCACCCTCTGTTTGCTCTTAGCAATGTTAATTGTTGCATAGCTTTGACAAATAACAAAAGCAGATGCCTTCCATCGAAACAGCGGACTGGCTGAACAGATATCATCGGCATTTCGAAAATACATCATTGCAACTGGATGCAAACACACATACAACACAGCATCATACAGACTAACAATATGAGCACGCATCGTAAAATTTAGATCGACAAAACAGCACCCAACTTAGCGCTTAGCCAAGAGTCTAAATTAAATTGAGGGTTTATCGACATCAAATGCTATCCAAAGGACTCTAGTCTTAAAACCCAAATTTCGAATTTAAGTCCTCGACCTGAGATCCCCAGTGTTAAATAAAACTAAAGTATTTAAAAAGAAAAAACAAAATATTTATTGAGATGCAACACGTGCATCGTACAAAATTCTCTTCTCAACAACTGATCTAACACGCTTGACTGGTTTAGTCAATTCACTCTCGTCCATCGGCCTGATAATTTGTCCCTTTTTCGTGATGACCGCGGGTTTGGTTAGCATACGAAAAGCTGTCTCCGGAACGTAATCTCTTCCAATCGGTGCCCGAATACTAGCTTCGTAGTCCTTCACCGATGTAAATGGAAATGGAACATCTGATACCAAATGCTCCCTCAGCTTCTTGTTGTTAACATTTTCATTGATCCGTACTCGACTCTTATTTCCATTTTCGTTCTTCTTTTCAGCCGCTGCTTTACCAAAATCCAGAGTCAAATTTTTCCTTTTGTTTTTATTTTGTGAAATTCCCGATCCGGCCCATGAACCCCATCCAGGCATAGTCAAAGTTATTTGATCTGACAACTCACGCTTCTCATCGGCGCTTTTCTCCTTTCCGAAGTCGGCTACAATGTCGTCGTCCTCGAAGGCATCGTTGATTGTTGCTTGGCGAGCAAGTGCGATATCTTCATCATTATCGTCATCAAAGTCTACATCCTCACCAATGTTAGTTAACTCCGCCAAAGATGTCCTTAGTGCCTTGGGTTTAACATTGGCGTAGTTGTCATGTTTTATGGAGTCCGATGCTAAACTTTCCCTTGGTACTACTGGCGGTAGATTTGTTGTAGGAACAGATGATGGCAAAACGGGTTCTTCTCCTTTTGATGTTTCCAGTAGCTGCTCATCAATTTCAATGCGAGGCAGCTGCTTCTTGAATTTTAAATCTTTCAGATTTTTAAGCTCGTCTTTAGCTTTAGGTCTACGAGAGTTTTCCTTTTTTTGTTTTCTTTTCGCTTCCTTTGCCAAAAGTTTTTGGAGTTGTTGCTGTTTCTTAGTGAGTTTTCTTTGGATCTTATCTTCAGCCTTATCAAATAGCTTATCGATTGTAAAATCGTCTGTTTCATCATCGACGTCCTTCACGTCCTCCACTATCCAACCGTTCTTAAGAACCACCGGTGATTTGCTTTTAGTTTTTTTGTTTTTCTTCTTTTTTATTGGTTGGGTTGGTTTTGTTTCTGTTTCTTCGACTTCAGCTTCAATTCCGGAATCCTCAATCAATGCCGCTTGTTGGTTAGGTTCCTTCTTCTTCCTTTTTACTGGCTTGGTTGACTCCTGTTCATTGTTTTTGCTTTCAGTGCCAATTCCTGAATCATCAGCGACTATTGCTTGATGCTCTCTTAGTTTCTTTTCGTTTTCCTTGCGCTCCAACCAGTACTTCCTGTATCCAACTTCGACTGCATCAATTTTCGCGTCATCGGTTTTTTTACCGTTTGCTTGCATCCATGGATTTGAATCGTTTGCGAAGTCAATATCGGCATCATCATCTGACTTCATCTCGTCATCGTCATCTGAAACGTCCTTCTTCTCAGTCAGTTGACGACTAAGAGCAAGTTGCTCCGATAAGTCTTTCTGTATATCCCTGTTGTACTTGGCTTTGACAAGATTGTTCTTTGCCCAAGTACCTGTGTTTTTGTGCCTCAAATTGGCACGTTCCAGGATTCGGTTCTTTTCGAGGCTCTCCAATTTCTCCAAAGCCGCCTGCGGGTTTGTCTTTTGCAACGTTTCAAAATCTTTCATCTGCTCTTTCAGTTTATGTTGCTTCGCAAGTCTGTGGTACTTTTTGGACTTGATCTTGTTTTGTAGACGAAGTTTGGCAGATTTCTGTTGTTCACGCATCTTCAGATGAAGCAACTCTTGGCGACGCTTTTTGATTTCTTCTTTTGTCAGCATCATTTTTTCATTTAGAAGATCAGCATCCGTTATTTCAGCTCTCTTCTCACCTTTAAGTGCCCGTAACTTAGCTTCGGCTTCCTCAACAGCTATTTGCAACTCAGATTTCATTGTCAGGGGCAGAGGCTTTTTCAGTTTACCCGTGTTGATGTAAACAGTTTCAGAGTTTAAGGGAAATGTTTGCGATTCGGCAGATTGAAATTGTGCCACGACTGCATCCCATCGTTGTAAATCCTTCTTTGTCTTTTCATAATTTATGGAACGTGATACACGATCTGCTTCGGGTTTTTCCAATGGTTTAGGTAAGATCTTTGTTGAGTTGGCAACATTCTTCAATTCCTTGCCTACTTTTAAATGTTTGCTTGCTCCTTTGAGAGTGTTGACAAGATCCACAACACTGACGGCACTTTTCGTAGGTTGCACCTCCTTGGGCAGTTCCAATCGTGGTTTTATCAACTCAAACTCATTATGGTTGGACGATGGTTCCTTGCGAGAAATTTTTCGAATGTGTTGAACTTTGCCTAGACTTCCAACGGCTCGAAGAAGTTTGTTATGGTTTTTGGAAATTGTTTCATCTTCAGATGATAAGCTATTATCTTCGGAATCAGACATTGTTTTGAAAAGTTTAAGAAAATATAAATTGCTGCACTCTGCGGGCTATTTTGTTGTGACGGTTGCTTTCTTGTACTCACACGTGCTACTGCGGCTGTCACTTTGGAGCAAATGTAAATAAACCAAAGAATTGTTTCTAAACAGAGTTATGAAAAATAATTTTTTATTTTAAAAATGAATAGATATTTGAATTTTCTCAACTTAATTCAATAAACTGCAAAACGAAAAAAATTTTAAAGATAAATTCCAGCCACTAGACTAGTAAAGTAGGTAGGTGTGTTCGTTTGTTTAATTTACTAGCAACCGCAATGTCAAATAGAAGTATTAGCTGTGTTCGCTGTGTTTACTGAAAACTATCAGGAAATGCTCCGAAATTTAAAAAAGTAAAGAAACGTTTTGAACAAAACATTCATTCATTGGTCTTCAAATAACTTTTGTTTGTTGTGATTTATTTAAAAGCTCTCTCAATAACCGGTTATGATGAGTTTTATTTTTTTGGTTTCTCTCTGAGATATACATTTATTTTTGTTATTTTGTGAAATCATCATCTCCTTTCTTTCCCGCACTCATGTGAGCCCGGGCTCGTGAGACATCCAGCTTTATACCCCCGTCAACTTGGCAGCGCTATAACACGAAATTCGATTTTTTTAATGCAAATAATTTGGAAAACATTTGGAAAAATTTGGGAAATAGTTTTCGCAATTTGGGAAAGTCCCAAAAAAAATTATTAACAGTTTAAAATTTGGCGTATACTTGGCAGCGCTAGAAATGAAATTCAGAATTTTTGGTCTCAATCGGTCGGGGACAATTTGGGAAAATTTGGAAAACACTTTTCCGAATTTGGGAAACGATAGTTTTGCTAAAAAATGCAAAAAACATAATACTTGTGAGCCGCTGTACCTTTTTTTATAGGAAAATTAGTTTTTTAAACTAAAACCTTAATAACTTTTCTTCTATACTTTTCTAAATTACAAAACTGGTTGTTTTAGTTTGCAAAAAGCTTGATTGAATTTGGAAACTGGGAAACCAAAACAGTTCATGAAATCTGTGATTTTCGTACTATTTTAATCAAAAATATTTTGTAATGCGTTTTTTAATGGAGAATTGAATCTTTACAACTAAAATGCTAATAACTTTTTTTCTATACTTTCCCAAATTACAAAATTAGTTTTTTTTTAGTTCGAAAAGAGCTCGACTGAATTTGGGAAATGAAAACAGTTCATGAAATCTGTGATTTTGGTCAATCGGGGACAGTTTGGAAAAATTTGGAAAACACTTTTCCGAATTTGAACAACGATAGTTTTGTTAAAAAAAATGCAAAAAACATAATACTGGATAACCACTGTACCTTTTACTAGCAGCAAATGAAACATGCTAAACACTTTTTTTCTATACTTTTCCAAATTACAAAATCAGTTTTTTTATTTTGTAAAAAACTTTATTGAATTTGGAAAACCAAAACAGTTCATCAAGTGTGCTCACATGAGTGCGGAAAAGAAAGGAGATGTGAAATCATCATCTCCTTTCATTTTCGCACTCATGTGAGAACGGGTTCGTGAGACATCCAGCCTTATTATGAGTTTCACGTGAACATCATTCCCCTCGAAAAAGATCCAATTTCACTTTTCCCTCATTATGACTTTCGGGGGGAAAATTTTGCATTTTCAAAAAAATTCCTTTATCATGAGCTATTTTTCACCGTGTAACGTGAAAACGATGAGAGCAATTTATTTCACCTATTTTTGTGAGGCGAACAAGTGAACAACAAAAGTGGAAAAAATGTATAGTGGAATTTTGTACAGGGGAAACCCATAATAGCCTTCAAAATTCCGGGCTAACAAAAATGTTCCTGGCGAAAAGCTGTTCACGTGAAACTCTGATGAAATGCTTATCATGTAATAGGGGTATAAGCGTTGACCGACTCCATTCTGCTCAGACCCTTATGTTAAAATTTTAAAACGAATAGCCCTGTTCACACTGTACAATTAGTTGGACAGACTTGAGCTTGAACGACCAACGCTTGATAGTGTGAACCCTTCAGACGACCGCTTGTCCAACTTGTTGGATGGTTTTCAAAAATTTTTGAAAATCTAGAAGTTGAACGTGGAATTTGACATAAAGTTGGACGACAAGCTTGATAAGTGTGAAAGCAAACTACATCAGAGCCATTGACGTAATAGATATTATGTCAATGATCAGAGCATCCAACTTCCATCAGACAAAGTCTGTCCAACTAATTGTACAGTCTGAACAGGGCTAATTAATCTTTTATGCTTCAGACCTGCCATCTGTTTTCTCGCTACGTTAGCACACCAGCGTGGTATATTTCCATTGCTGCCAACTACGAGAAGCAAAAAACAATAAGAGACATACCAAAAAATGCCCGCCATTTGAAAATTTTCCATACTCAGAATAAAAAAAAACACAAGTGAAAAACCCGTACGTAGAAACACGACGGCATCATACCTGCATGCGAGATTTTATATTGATTATTAAATCAAAAGCAAACGCTTAAAAAAGTATCTAATCTTCATTGTTAAACTTTTTTGCTATAATAAAAAACATTAATCTAAAAGATCTGTGTGTGCCAGCGGCAGTGAGCGCGAAAGAAAAAAAAATTTAATTGCAAATCCAATCGGGTTGCTTGGAAGTTATAAAAAAGCAAAGTCTACTCGTGATTTTGCAAAATCTAGTTTGAATTACAAAAACCGGAAGGAATTGCATTGTGCAAAAAATTAATTTCATTTTCCCAATAAATCCAAACATAAGTTGTGTAAAAATGTCGGACACTGGAAGCAACGGCGATAATAAACCACAACAAGAGCCGACCCTTGGTTCTCCGGAGGCGGTGACAGTCCCTGAAGTTGAAAATAAACCAGTTACACCCGTAAGCATTAAAAATAATTATTGAACAATTTTTCTTGAATTCTAGAAACAACGCGAAAGTTTCGTTTCCATTTCCACCATTGCGCGTTTTTGCCAATATATTTTTTTTTTCTCGTTAGCCAAACAAAAAAATAAAAGGGAAAAATAAAGCCAACCAATTGAAAAAAAAAATTGTTGCGTGTTGCTGCAAGGGTTTATGCAATGGAAGCGCCATAAAAAATTATGATAGTGGTGGCATCGGTGTATCACACATTGTGCATGAAAATTTCATTTCCTCGTTGCCGTTCGCCGCTTGCTACCTATCGTGGAGCGTTGATGATACGGCGAGCCGCAAAGAGGGCATAGCTTATTTTCGAAAAAAAAGAAACTATTGTAAATGTGTATGCTATCTCTTGGGTAGTTCTGGTTGTGTTTACTTTGAAGTGCTCACAATTCACAAATGTTAATGTACGTAGACGCGATGGTAGAGCTTGTAGAGAGACTCTTGAAAGCGCCAAACACACTTCCCCCCATGTGTTGTTTCTAATCGGTGATCGCGTCACAAAGATGAGAGTCGTTCGGGGGTGTGTTTTTTTCACCTGGTTTGGCGTTAATTTCTATGGAAAAATCACGTCTATTTCATAATTAGTTGTTCAGCAGTCAAATCTAGTAAACGTTTTAATCAGAAGTCGAGAAGCATTTCATGTTTTATTGAATTGGAGAAAGAGTGCCAACACCAGAGTGTAGAAGGTTGTAGAGTGTGCATGGACACACAAACATGGGTGTAGGACAAACGTGTTTTTTTTTTTCTACTCTCCATTCCAAACAAGAGATATATGTAATTTTCGGCTATTTTGTGTAAGGTATACTTGTTATTTGTGTTGGAGTGTTTTTTTAGTTCGCTATGACAGTTCATTAGATTTTGATGTCATGAAATGACAGTTATAAGATACTAGTTTGAAAAGTTTGTTTGCCTTTTTTTTCCTGTAGGTTTTATGAGAAATGTACAGTCTGGTCCGAAAATATGTTTGTAATTTGTGGAGTTCACATTAACTTGTGTTGATATACCAAAAGTAAACTTAAATGCGTTAACGCATGCGTTAAATAATTTTACATGTTGATTTTTTATTTTTGATGCAATTTAAAGTTTGTTTTGTTATTTTGATGCGTATTAAATATTTACAATTTTCCACCCATCAAGGTCCGATTCCAGCCAAACAAACATAAGCTGTGTTCGTTTACTGAAAATTATCACGAAATGTACAAAATTCCCCGAAAATCTGTCTAAAGCTATGTCCCCTCTTAAAGTTATTTTATGCTATGTCCGTACCTGGGACTTAAACTCAAAACAATCCCAAACCAACAACATGACAACCAAGTGATTTGCCATACAAAATGGAACCTTTTTAGTCACTGGGTTTCATCTTAACCTACTCGAAACCAAGCGGGCTGAATGCACTATTTCCAACATTCCATTGAATTTGACATTTAAGAGAGTGGAAGTGAGTGGAGAGAAAATGAATTCTCTCATATGTCGTTGACGTTCTGCTCACACTTTATGTCTGTCTCTTTTTAACTTAAGACAAAAAGATAAACTTAAAACTTTTTGGTATATGCGGACACTACTTGATTAACTCAAACCAAACTGGAACGAAACCCAGGTTAACTTGAGGTGCGGACATAGCATTAACCTACTCGAAACCGAGTGCGCTGAATGCACTATTTCCAATATTCCAGTGAATTTGACGTTTAAGAGAGTGGAAGTGATTGGAAATAGAGGGAATTCTCTCATAGGTCGCTGACGTTCTGCTCAACGCCCACGGAGCCGGAGCCGCAAGAACTCTCAAAATATTAAAATGTAGCAAATCCATTGCTGTGAACAAAATGCATACGCAACGCACTACGCGCCGCAAGCCGCAGACGGAAGAGTTGGCTAACTTTTAACTTTTACGTGCGTACTCAATAAAGTTGTTTTGGTTTAAAGGCGGTAGAAGATGGACGAGTCGGAAAAAATTTTTGAAGCAGTGCGAAGCCGAGAGATGTTATGGAATTTGTGTAACGGAAATTATAAAAATGTTAAAATGAAAGCCAAGGAGTGGAAAAACATATCTAAGGAATTGAATTTGCCCAATTTTGATATACTCGTAAATTAGATTTCATGCAGTCAGCTGACATCAATGCAGACCTTATGTCAAAAAACACGTACGACGTCCAGCTGCATTGTGTGCAGTTTTTAAAAAACACGTACGACACAGTTTGACAGCTCTTTCAGCACCGGCTGCGTATTGCGTCTGCGGCTCCCATTGTGTTCACGCAGTTATGTCTGTCCCTTTTTAACTTAATGCTATGTCCGCACCTGAAGATAAGTCAGGGATGACACGATGTATCGTGAGACAAGTCTCACATGAGTGCGAAAAAGAAAGGAGATGTGAGGAAATGAGATGCGAAAAAACTTTACGGTGAGTACCGGGCCGATTTTTAGCAGGCTCATTTGCGTTTTTCTTTTCTCATTTTCTCTTTTTGCTATGTTGCTTTATTCGTTTTTCCGTGTTGGGATGAACGTCTTATGTATCATAGAGGAAAAGATAACTTTGAACGTTATAAAGCATTCAAAGCGAAATGAAGAATTGTCAAATTTGAGACGTGAGCCTGCGAAATTGACGTGTAATTGCGATTGCCTCACGGGATTGAAATTTAAAAGGAACGTCAAAAAAGAGATATCTCACGATACATCGAGAACGTGACGGATTTATTTTGATGTTTATTTTGCCTTCAGTTTTGGGCAAGAAACTCAGAAATTGAATTGAAAAAAGTAATGTTGTGAAAAAATAAGCTCTAAGAATCCGAAAAACATTCGCTGAATATGTATTTCAGTAATGAAGGCAATTTTTATTTTTTTTTTCAATCAACGACGATGGTCGTTCGATACTTCAATCGATATATATTCTTAATTTTGCACAAGCTTAGACGAATGAATGACAGTAGGGCGTTTTGAGGATTTCTCATGTAACGTGAAGCCTACGTGAGGTCGACGCGGCGCGACGCGCTTATGTGTTATGGCTTTAAGCCTTGCGCAAACCAACGCGGTGAGTGCGTGCGATGCGATTGCAATAAGTCAAATCTCTATGCAATCTTATGGACGTTGGACCGCGTTGGTTTGCGCAAGGCTTTCTTCAACAAAGAAAAATGTCAACTCAACCAAGACAATTTTAAATTTTTTAAAAACTCCGGTGCAAAACCACGTCTCTTACGATTATGTGGGAAAGAAAAAAAAAAAAAAAACACAGACTTCAATTTAGCCCGGTTGACTTGCCCCAGTGTGAACAGCGGCAAAATGGTTTGAGTTAACCAAGTAGTGTCCGCATATGAAAATGTTTTGATTTTATCTTTTCGTCTTAAGTTAAAAAGAGACAGACATAAAGTGTGAGCAGTTCGTCAACGACGTATGAGAGAATTCATTCTCTCTTTACTCACTTCCACTCTCAAATGTCAAATTCAATGGAATATTGGAAATAGTGCATTCAGCGCACTTGGTTTCGAATAGGTTGTCACGAAACCCAGTGACTAAAAAGGTTTCATTTTGTATGGCAAACCATTTGTTTATCATAGGTTCGTTTGTTGAACTTTCCCCAGGGTTGACCCAGGTTTTCTTGACAATCCTACGAGTTGTCAAAAAACCTGGGTTTCCCAGTCCTCAAAAAACGATAAACCACAAATCACCATACATCCCTGTCATTGAAAAAAAAACATGCCATTTGACAGCCCTCAACTCGCCACTCGATGGAAAACCTATGTCAACCATAGAGCTCAAAAAACACTCGATTTGACATTCAGGGCGACTTTAGGTTTCTCAAAAAACGCTTTGTGGCGACCCCAAGGCGACCCTAGGGCTTCAACGAACAAACCTCATGTTGGTTTGGGATTGTTTTGAGTTAAACAAGTTTAACTATCAGTTGCGGACATAGCATGACGTTTTTTATTCGTATATTTGTTTTATTGATAGACATTAAACACACATGTTGCTCAGTGTAGTTAAAAAAAAAATGATTACTTTCAAGGTTAGTATTGAGTTAGTTTTGAAGATATTTGTTATTATTGTTCAAAAACAAAAGAAAAGATATTGTTTTGACGATATTACTACTCTCTGTAACACAAAAGAACGCGCTACCGTCTCAGATAGATGTTTAGCATGTCCGCCTGTTTACCCAGAGATTCATTGTTCAAATCCCACCAAAGGCAAAAATGTTTTTATACGGGTATCGCCTTTCGCGAGGAATTGGAAAAGTCCCCTCTTAGTAAATTCATTGCAATGAAAAGCGCTTTCCCTATTAGCCGTTCGGAACCCGCAAAAAATTGTAGGTCCCCTTCATTCTCTCACAAGGCATGGTTGTGAGAAATTCGCTACGCCCTGGGGCTCATCGATCTGTTGCGCCACCCTCTTTTTTTGTGACATGGTGGTTAAAGTCGCATTTTTAACAGCACAAAGTATTAACAAATGCATGAATTCATTTCTTTTGTCTTATTACTAGTAAAGAAATGAGGAACTGTAATGTAATTCCTCGCCATGTCTGAATGCTCCCAGATGACACCAGTTTAAAGTTTATTTTAGCAGAAAAAAATTTGAACATTTTGAAAATAAATCCAATTGGAACTTGCCATTTTTAGACAGAAATGTCATCTTTGGTGCTATCTTTGATGATACAATAAGTTTAGTTAAAAAACTTCGATAACTTTTTTTTAACGATAGACGAGACGACAGAACGTAACGAAAGTAAAGTACGGAAAGCAACGTTTGGGCGTTATTGTCGACGATAGACGAAAAAACGATGATCGTCTGTGAAAGTTACGGAATGACCCCCCCCCCCCCCCCCTGTTCAGCTATAGCTGCATTTATTAAAAATATGGAAAAAAAAGGTAAACAAACAATAATTGTTTACACAGCAAATTACATAATATGTAGCCAAAACAGAAAGTATTGAACGTCATTCGTGACGAATGTAAAACAACCATGTGAATAAAATGACAAAATTAACGAATATTGCGTTCATTCGTCGCTCATGTGAATAATCAGTCTTATTATGAGTTTCACGTGAACTAATTCCCCTCGAAAAATATCCCATTTCACTTTTCCCTTATGAGTTTCGGGGCAAAAATTTTCCATATTCGCAAAAATTCTCTTATTATGAGCTATTGTCCCCGTGAAATGTGAAAACGTTGAGAGCAATGACGGGGAATTGGATGCAACTGAACGTAGTCTTTTTTTCGAAGTGAGCTTTCCGATTCCAAGTGGAATTTCGTTCAGGGGAAACTCATAATAACTTAAAATTCCGGGCGAACAAAAATGTTCCGGGCGAAAAGCTGTTCACGTAAAACTCATAATAAGGCTGAATACTTAACCCTAGAAGGTAGCCTTCGTCGATTCGACGAACATCAATTTTATTTTTTCATTTTGCTTTTGACTGCTCTTTCCGATTGCATCCTCTTTTCGTGTAACCCCAGTTATCTATGAGCGTTTAAAGTGAGTGTAATATACATAAAATTTTTAAAATCACAGAAACAAGCTAACAACTTTTCTCTAAAAGCGCAGTTGAATATCGGTTCGTCGATTCGACGAAAGGTTACCTTGTTGCACCTTTGTGATTATTTTTATATAATAGGTTCGTTCGTTGAACTTGACCCAGGGTTGATCCAGGCTTCCTTGACAACCCTATGAGTTGTCAAAAAAACCTGGGTTTTCTAGTCCTCAAAGAACGCTAAACCACAAATCACCACACATCCCTGTCATTGAAAAACAATACATGCCATTTGACAGCCCTCAAAACGCCACAGCAAAAACCTGGGACGAGTTGAGGGAAAACCTATGTCAACCCTAGGGCTCAAAAAACACTCAATTTGACATTCAGGGCGACTTTAGGTTTTTCAAAAAACGCTTTGTGGCGACCCCAGGGCGACCCTAGGGCTTCAAACGAACAAACCTAATGGCTTTATAACCTTTGAGTTTGTATACATAGAGGAAACATGCTAGCTTGCGTTAAGACGTCGACAAGTAAATAAATTAACATTTGAAATTTCAAAGCAACAGTTTTCTTGTGCGTTTCTCCATACACATGACGTTTTCCCTGTTTCCCTTTTCTGCTGAATTTTTTTAAGTCAAATTTCTGTGCAGAGCATTCCACCAAAAATTTCAAATGTCGATTTTATTTACTTGGTGACATCTACCGACGTCTTAACGAAAACTAGCATGGTCCTTCTTTGTATACAAACTCAATGGTATAATAATTTAATTTACCTCTGATAACGAAAAAAATAAATAGTTTTATAGAAAACCTAATTTCCCAATGCAAAGCCCATAAGACAAATATTTACAGGAGCGCTACACTGCGAATGATATTTGGTATGTCGAATCTACTTAACATCAAATGGATCGCCTTTATTGTACATTATATGTTAAGTCAATGTACATACTTATGTGTCGATAGAAAACTTGAGAAAAAACAAATGTATTGCTATAATCAATTTCACCAAGTAATCAAAAGGAATAATTTAACAGTGTTAGAATATTCTTTATATCAAACGAAAAAAACCATGTTCTTAATAGTCAATAATATGTTTGGGGACTGATGTGGGTTCAAGTTTATTGAATAATTGCCATGAAGCATAAATGTAACGAAATGCTGTTGTACGAAAAGGCAGGATTAGGTAGTCGGTCTTACAAAGAAAACCATTAAAAATTTATAGAAATAAAGAAAGCGCTTTTCATGACAATGAATTTACTATCGGATGAATTACGGACAATACAGTTTGACAGCATGATAATTTCTTGAAATATTTCGACTTGTATATTTATGTCCTATTTTTTACATTTACTTTAAAGGTTAAGCGAACACCTTCTAAGCGTGTATCAGCGGCTCAACGCGAAAGCGAAGAACTAGTGAAGACTCTTGGGGGCAGTCTTGATATCGAGGGTGGTCGCAAGACACGTTCCAGTACACGAGGTACTCCATCAAGATCAAATGTAGTCGATACCCCACCACCAACCAAGAAATCAAGAGCATCGTCCGGAACCCCAAAACGCGGTCGTGGTAGAAAAATAGACACAGCTGTCGAAGATGAAGTAAAAGTATGTTGTGGCATTTATTAGCAAATTTTCAACCACGTAAATTCATTTTATTATTTTTTTTTAAATTAATAGAAAAGTCCACAAAAAGCGCCCTCGGAAAAAGAAGAACCAATAAAAGAAGAAGAAGAGAAGAGCGTTGTAGAGGAAGCACCCAAACCAGAAGAAAAAGAGAAAACTGAAGAAAAAACAATTGCAGAGGACAAAGAAAAAGAAACTCCACCAGCTCCAGTCGAAGAAAAACAATCTCCAGCTAAACAGGAATCTAAGCCAGAACCAGAACCAGAGCCAATGGAAGTTGATGGTGTGAGTAAGGATATTCCTGTTGAAACAACAGAACCTGCAACTGAGAGTGCACAGAATGAAGTTAAGTCCTCAGAAAAATCAGTTGAGGAAGAACCCAAGGAGTTAGAAAATGATGCAGCTGAAGAAGTAAAAAGTTCGAGCACTACTGTTGAGCCAGCCGATTTACCGGTAGTGGAGGCAGTAGTAGAAAAGGAGGAGGAAAAAAAATCTGAGGTGGTGGATAATGTCGTTGCTGAGAATGTGCATGAAAATAATGTGGAAGCAAATGATATAAAAGCAAAGGAGAATTCGCTTCCGGCGGCTGAAGTGCCCCTACCAACCGTTACACCAGCTACACCAGATACTCCAGTGTTAGTAGACGGCAACGAACACAAAGCGGAGAGTAATGATTTAAGTGAGTAAAAATATTTTCTTTTAGGTCCAAAAGCTGCTTAAATTCATTTCATTCACTTGGTTGAAAGTTACTTCCATATGATTATTCAAATTTATATTGGCCTCTATCACCAGACCCGTCTCTTTTTGACTTTCGTAGTGTAAAATTGTTCCGACGGACCTTGTGATAGGAGTGATTATGCCATTGTGGATAACAAAAGGGTCGTAGGTAATTTTGAAATTTAGCAGAGTTAGTGCTGTGAGTTTAAAATAGTTGAAGGGGAACCTGGGGCCCAACTATGCCACTCTATTCTACTTTGGAATTTTTGTTCATTGTACTGAAAGGGTAGCAGCCTTCTCTTTTTTGTGTTGCAGTAGATAGAAATAAGGTGTCAGTAATTTCACATAATTACCTCAAGGGCGGCGTCCATATGAAACTGGGAGGCTGAAAGAAAAGTAGATGCCCATAGCGGGATTCGAACCCACGCGTCTGGCCTATCTACTGAACACTACCACTGCACCACGGCCGCGGCCGCCCTTTGTTTATAATACTAATTCCATTAAGAATGAAAGTAGAATCAAATTTGACTTCTTCCAACTTTTTCGATAAAAACTTCCGTTTATTGTAAAATGAAGTAACATAGTACGCCCCCCTGCTCCTCGCCAACAATTTGTTATTAGCCTGTTAAATCTGTGAAATAAAAGAGTAACTAAATTTTGATTTAGAGCGTGCTCTCTCTAGACATGGTGTAACAAACCGAACATTATTCGGTGGATGTACGTGAGACCAATTTCACCTATGGATCAGTGGTCGGTTCTGTCAAGAGAACAGAATTAGTAACAATGAAGGCACTAAAAAAGTACAGAAAATTCAGTGCATATGCTGACAACGTCAATAAGCTTTCTACAGTCTTTTCTGCTACGAGATAGCAAAAATGTTGCAGTCTTCTTGTTTACGTTGGCGAGCATACGTTTGGTCTGTCTGCATCCAATGGAGGCATGCCATCAACGGTTGTGCTGTTGCCAGATCCAATACTTTATTGAAGCCTTAACTGAGGACGTTGGCAGACCTATTGGCCGTTTCTGAGAAAGCTGTCTGAGATCCTTGCCTACCAAGTTCATCTTCGATTTTATTTTTAGTTATGCCGTGAGCGCCTAGAATCCAAATAAGACTCAAGAAATTAAGTCGTCCGACCGCATTCAGAGAGCTCTTGCATTTCTGGATCACATTCGAAGTAGTTAGAGGGCTGAGAAGGTCCTTAAGCACAGCTTGGTTGTTGCTAAAACACAGATACTTCGCCCCATCCGGCCATTGTTCGTAACGTGGCTTAAAGCCATTTGAATATCATACGCCTCCGCTTCGAAGATAGATGCGTATGAGCCTAAAGAGGCGTGCAGTCGTATGTCATCATTCTCCACAAAGGCTCCAGCGCCATATCTCTCGTCGGTTTCGGAACCATCTGTGAAGATTTGCTAACAGTTCTTTCCAGGATCAGATTCTGGAGTGGACCTGTACAGTGGAAAGTTGACTGATAATTTTTGACGCAGTTTAAGCCTTGGGATCAATCGTCTCAGTTGGCATATCCATTAGACGTGAGTCAAAAGATATGCTGCTTGCGAGTTCCTCAAAGCTCCAGTGCGAATTGTGCCAGAGAACACACCTTTTTAAACGAGAAATGGTCTTGAAACTACACCCTATGATGTATCCAGTTGAGGCAGATTCAGTAGTGCGCCGAGAGCAGCTCCGAATTTGTACCAAGACAAATTGTTCTCTGAAGTTTAGCCAACGAGGCAACGTATTTACGCGAGAGCTTATTCCAATAAACAACTGACGCATAGGATATAATTGGTCTTATATATAGCCGTAAAGATCCAACGGACCCTTTTCGGTAAAAAACTCCATGTCTTAATGGGAATCCATGCCTAGGATCACAGTACATAGACAAGAGAGATCCTTAAATCATATAACCCAGATCAGATCCTTAGTTTCATTATTTGCTGTAGATCAGGGGTGACATTCTGTATGTAAAAAGTGAACAAACGTTTTCGTGTGTGCGAACAATTAGCAATATCTTTCGCATTGAAAAACGTTTGATCGCTTTCGTTTCGCTTTTTATAGAATCTGGCCCCCAGTTATACCTCTGCTTAACTGGTTACTATTACCAGTTGATTAATGGCACTTTCCATTGGTTTCACTCGGGGAAGCACTCATTTTAAAAACCAATGGAACACCCAAAATAAATTCTGTTCAATTTAACGTAATTGCCTTTGTGTGAGTGAAACACCTATGGCTCTTAAGGAATATTCTTTAAAAAAAATTTTTTTTGACATTTGAGTAACATGTGATAGTGCTTCTTGAGTCGATTCTCACTTCAAATCGAGAATCGGCTGTCACTCCTCAGAATCATGAGAAGCGATCTTTTTGCACCAATGGAACGGTTTGAGAATTGTTCTGGACGCTCCTGGATGGTTCTTTTCGTCCAATGGAAAGTGCCATAAGAAAGGACCGATACAGATCTACATGATCGGGTTGCAATACTAAAAACCCCAAAATATTCATTCATACCACACCAAAAATTATTTGCACAATGATACATTCTTGATTTTATGTCGACAATAAATTAATACTTTTTTGTGGTTTAATTTTCAGGTGAACCAAAAATCGCATCGCCGCCAATATCCGCCAAAACTGAAGGAGCGACGCCGCAATATTGTAATTAAAAACAATTTATAATTAATATTTTGTTAATGTATTTTTTTTAATAAACAGTGACTTCTTTTTTTTAAATACATTATGAAATATATATATGTATACATAGATATATGTATATATATTTTTTCAAAAACAAAGTTTAAATTCTTAATAGTTGAGATAGAAAGCAATATTTCTGGGACAAAAATTAAGTGAAATTTTGTAACTTTTCTTCTTTTTTTTTTATATAAATGCAACCCTCCTTTTATGAAACTTAATAGTAGTTAATTATCATTTAAACCACCAAGACCACCTTTCTCTTTCCAATTACATTTTATTACAATACCAACATATAGACCTGCATTTTAATTTGTTCTTTTAATTGAATCAAAACATTTTCATTGAATCCAAAATTCAAAACTTAAACATGAGAAAAAGAAAAGGAAAACGAACTAAAATTAAAAATAACGACAACAACACAAAGCAACAATCTTACCAATAACAAATTTTTAATTCTTAGTCAAAGCTACTATTGTAGTTATTAAGTTCAAGAACAAACAAAATATTTAATCGAAGCGAACATATCTCTCTTCCGAGAACAGTTGTCAAGATTGAAATTATTATATACATAGAATCCGATACGGCGCATATTCGCTCACATATATATTGAAAACTATGTAAACAATTCAATTTCATGTCGGAGTTTTCGGTCACAAAATGACAACTTGATTAAATGATGGTTTGTATATTCGCGAATCCGCAGAACTTGTTTTTATCAATCGACGTGAAGAAGACACTCACTAATAAAAAAGCATCTTGGTTGAGGTTATATCGTAACAATTATTTTTCAACCCAATTAGATCTATAATTGATATTAAATGATTTGATAGTTTCTCTAGGATTATCTCCTAACAACTATAAATCAACTCGGTCATTAAACAACATTAACAAAAGATTTGATAGTTTCTCCAAAACATCAGACCGCTCCCGCCTTTTCCATACGAGAGACATTTAAACTTAAACAAAAAAAATCTAAAAAAAAAAAAAAGGTAAAATGATCAGAGTTAAGCACAAAAATGTATTTCATAGAATTACTTTAAATAAATGAATGAAAACAAACAAACAAACAAAAAACTGTAATGTATAGTATGAAAATTTGTTAAAAGCAGCATGATGAATGAAATAAAAGGATATAACAAACAAAAATTAATATAGAATCTTTGCTTCCTATTCTTCGGAAAAAGAAAAAACAAGAAAATTAATCTCATCAAATTTTACATCATATTTTGTGTGTGTTACATCACAAAAACTCATGTAGTGTAAAACAAATAACTAATTTGCATTCGTTTAAATCGTAAGTATAAAATCAAAAACAAACAAACAAAAAAACATTAAAATTTATGTGTACTTTTTTAGCAAATAATTGATTTGGTTTGAAATTAGTACAACATCTCATTGTTAAAATTGAAAGCAAAATATATACAAACATTATAATATAATAGTGACTATGTGTACGTATATATATAGGGACTTATATATTTTATACATATTTTTACATTATGTACTACTTAACGAGAAAACAAAATTAATACAGCGCCATATTTTTTTTTTTACATATAACATCTTCATTAATGTATATAAAGTATTTAATATATGTATAAACATTTGAATGATTAAATAGTTTTTTTTTTAACTAAATGAAAACGAAAACTGTTAGCTTTCTCCGATGATGTGATACGGTACATAGTGGGGAATGCAATCGATAAATAGAAGCCATAGTTATTCTGCCCAGAAGTCACAATTCATAACGTTGAATTGAGTCGAAAGTTTTGATTCTATTGTAAGATTATGACTTGTGACTTTTGAGCCATCAGTGGATTTTGAAAAAGTCGAACTTTTAGTCGTGCGGCTTCAACATGAAATAGTTGAGTCCTGGAAATGCGTTAGGCCCCAAAGTTTTCATATTTTTGTTGCGCCACCCGATTTACTTAGGTCCTTATTGCGAGTGCTCGCGTTCTATGCACCGGGACTTCGAAAACTATTGTCATTTTTCGTCGCTCTGATTGGTCAAAAAAGTCAGAAGTTTCAGCTGACATTTAGCTGACAGTTAGATTTTCAGTTTTTCGAACATACTAGATTTTCAGATGGAAAAAAGCAGTCTGAAAATTCTTTAAAAAAGTTCTGGTTGTCAAAACAAGGAAAACAACGTACATGACAATCGGACTTTACTTGGTATTCTTGGGTTAGTTTTTTGTTTTATTAGTTTTCGCTTACTTGCTGAATTAAAATTGATTATTATTGGTGTTCGGATATTGTTTTATAAATTGATTTATAATTGAAAGTGAATTTATCAGCAACGAAAATATATTTTTGAGGGCACATGATTTTAATTTTTTTTTATCAAAATTGATTGAAGTGAATTTAATTTGCATTCTATCTTACACAAGAACTTGGAAATCGAATTTCTTAATTTCAAAGTGGGAAAATCTGTATGGCCCTTATTGCGAGTGTCGTCTTAAAATCGATGCGACAAGGGTCGAAAGCTTCGATAAATTTTTCTTTTGGTATTGCGTATCTCTATCGACAAGGATTTCGGTTACTGTGAATAATGAAAGTTGTCATTGCGAACAAACACTATCGGCCCTATCGTGGTAACCGTCGGAGCGGAATTCTCTCCGATCGGAGACATTTTGCTTCGTGGTAGTTCTCCGATCGGACGTTCCGACGTTCTCCGATAAGTTTTTGTTGCGGAGATTTTAGTTTTGGGAATGCAATACATTGCCGCATTTGTGAAAAATTTCTTACGTTGACAACTACTTCGAAGCAAAATTGAATCTCCGAAAAAACAGTTGCGAAGAAAACTCCGCTCCGACGGTTACCACGATAGGGCCGTATAATTTGACGTTTGAATTAATTTCAGTGATAGTCGAACGCAAAAATACAGTGGGGCCCAACTATGTAATTCGATTCTATAATAAAAAGGTTCGAATTGGAAAGATTCGAACTATGCAATTCTACAAGAACGTTCCAATATACTACAATCGAACAGAAAAGTAATACCAATTATGTTTTGTAAACTTTCGGATATTCGGTGAACTACCAATCTCGAAAGTCGAAGGCAAATCGAGTAAAATCCTTCGATATCAAATGTGTTTGCGAGTAGAGCTAAAAACACAGCTAAAAAGATTTGTCTGCCTCAAAAATGTAAGTAAATAATCAAAGAAATTGATCGTTGGGTTGTTGATTTTAATGCAATCATTAAAATCAACAACCCAACGACTATCTTTACTTTTTATACTTTTTATTTACACCACGTCGACGTCATCACAATTTGAAATGATCAAATCAATTACATGATTGTTCATCGGGACCTCCTGTTGACAAAAATAAATAAAATAATCATATTTGGAACAGAATTTATAGCTTTCTGCGAATATTCACATACGAAAATATATCTGTCTCTAATTCTTTTACGTTGAATTTGCTCTTTTCGTTCCCGATTTTCATAAATCCAACCAAATCGCAACGCTGTATATTTTTGTAATTATTATTTTTACTATGTTTGTTTCTTATTTTGAGAATGAGTCCTGTCAAAGAGCTCGAGGATCGTTCGAAAATCGAACATTTGTTGAAAAATAGTTGGCATTACCGGCATTCGATTCTGTTTTCATAGATAGTACCAACTGAAAGTAGAATCGAAAATTAGATTCGAATAGAACCAAGAGTAGAATCGAATTACATAGTAGGCCCCCAGACGATAACGACCGAATTCAAAATTGAAAGTATCGAACAATAAGAATACGCAATACCAAATATCATTTTCGATGTTCGACTATCGACAACCGTCGTCTATCGACAGCCAAACGACACTCGTAATAAGGGCCTATGTTTTCCAATTACTTTTACCACTAACTATGTAGAACCGAGAGGTAAATCACAGTACCATTTTATTTCTGACACAGAGCTTAATTTGCGTTCTTGAACTAACAGATTGAATATCGAAGGTTCGAAACTGCGACGAACGCGAGCAGTGTCGTTTGGCTGTCGATAAACGACGGTTGTCGATAGTCGAAAATGAAATTTGGTATTGCGTATTCTTATTGTTCAATACTTTTAATTTTGAATTCGGTCGTCATCGTCTGTATTTTTGCGTTCGACTATAACTGAAACTAACTCAAATGTCAAATTATAGGTTTTAACCACAATGACTACTTTCATTATTCACAGTACAGAAATCCTTGTCGATAGAGATACGCAATACCAAAAGGAAAATTTATCGAAACTTTCGATCCTTGTCGCATCGAATGTTAGACGAAACTTGAAATAAGAGCCTTAATTTTTTGCTATTATTTAAGTAAAAAAACGTGGTTAAGAACCCTGAAAAAGTTAAAAAGATCAAAGCAACGTAACATGAAACAGTCTTTTGGTGATACATCAGTGAATTTTATAGATATACAGCCCTATTATGGTTGTCAAATATCAACACGAACTTGATAAATTTGTTCGTTTATCAATGAAATAGTTTAAGTGGTTTTACGGATAACAACCATCAAAATTTTTGATCAGCTGCGAATGAAATGGTTTTTGCGATCTATTGTGAACGTCTCTGGTTTCTTGTTCGGTACTATGGTTATCAGTCAATCGCAAATTCGTCGTTGATAAACAATTTTTTGGTTTATTTTAATGGAATTGTGTAATCAATACACAGGTAACAAGTACGTGGTTGACTAGCCTCTGGGTAGTAATGTGAAATGTGAAGTGCTTTTTCTGTGCCGTATAGCAAAAAAAAGTGGTACCCGTTGTGTGACGGATAGCATGTCCGCCTGTTAATCCAGAGGTTCGAGTTCGAATCCCAACAGAGGTAAAAATGTTTTTTCCACTGGTATCGCCTTTCGTGAGGAATTGGCAAATGACAAGTCCTCCGTTAGTATTAGGTCTGTTCGTTGAAGCCCTGGGTTTGCCATAGGGTCGCCACAAAGTGTTTTTTGATAAACCTAAATTCACCCTGAATGTCAAATTGAGTGTTTTTTGAGCCATAGGTTTGCCATAGGTTTTCCCCAAACTCGCCCTAGCTTTTTGGTGTGGCGATTGGAGGGCTGTCAAATAGCATGTATTTTTTTTTTAATGACAGGGATGTATGGTGATTTGTGGTAAAGCGTTTTTTGAGGACTGGTAAACCCAGGTTTTTTTTGATAATTCACAGGGTTGTCAAGAAAACCTGGGTCAACCCTGGGGAAAGTTCAACGAACAGACCTATTAATTGCCATGAAAAGCGCTTTCTCGATTAGCCGTTCGGAACCGGCAGAAAATTGTAGTTCCCCTCCATTCCCCCACAAGGCATGGTTGTGAGAAATGCGCTAAGCCTAGGAACTAGTCGCTCTGTTGCGCCACCCTATTTATTTATAACAAAAATTCTTTGCAAATTAATTTTTGAAATTTATTATGTGCTTAGGGACACACTGTTCACAATAGATGAAAATTTATCAATTGGCATGCATATTATCGATTTATCAATCAATTGATAGAACTTATTGTGTATCAATTAATTCATAGTTGACAACCGTAATAGGGCTGATAGATAGAGTTTAGGTATGTTTCTTTACTTTGTGCACAGAAATTCACAATCTGTCAAATTTTAAGGAGTGGGGGTAAAATTCTCTCAGAAATGGTCAGAAACTCTCTGAAAGAGCGTAATTGTCTCAAAAGTAAAGAAACGGTCTTTAACAAACATTCGCAGCAGCGCTTGGAAAAACGTCTGTTTGACAGTTGTTGTATTTGTTTTGGCTGTGCACGATTTCTGCCCACAGAAATTTAGGTGGCAGAAATTCGCAGGGTGGGGAAATTTTTTACTCTCTCGTAAGCACTCTCTTTTGTGCACTGCTACGAAAAATCGCTGTGCTGGAACGACATTTGACTGACTTTCACCGACTTTCGGTGCATTTCGTGTGAATTTTCAGTAGAGAAACACACCTTTTATTTCCATCTGAAACTAGCTTAACTCAAAACTGCCCCAAACCTACAAAAAAACTGTGAATTGAATCTCATGCTATGTCCGCACCTGAGAGTTAACCTGGGTTATCTCAAAACAATCCCAAACCAACATGATAACCAAGTGGTTTGCCATACAAAACGAAACCTTTTTAGTCACTGGGTTTCGTGATAACCTACTCGAAACCAAGCGCGCTGAATGCACTATTTCCAACATTCCATTGAATTTGACATTTAGGAGAGTGGAAGTGAGTGGAGAGAGAATGAATTCTCTCATACGTCGTTGACGTGCTGCTCACACTTTATGTCTCTGTCTCTTTTTAACTTAAGACAAAAAGATAAACTTAAAACTTTTTGGCATATGCGGGTTAACTCAAACCAAACTGGAACGAAACCCAGGTTAACTTCAGGTGCGGACATAGCATCATACGTTGCAATCCTGGAATGAAAGCCAGTTTAATGCTATGTCCGCACCTGAAGCTAATGCTATGTTCGCACCTGAAGTTAACCCGGGTTTCGTTCCAGTTTGGTTTGAGTTAACCAAGTAGTGTCCGCATATGCAAAAAAGTTTTAAGTTTATCTTTTTATCTTAAGTTAAAAAGAGACAGACACAAAGTGTGAGCAGAACGTCAACGACGTATGAGATAATTCATTCTCTCTCCAATCACTTCCGTTCTCTTAAATGTCAAATTCAGTGGAATATTGGAAATAGTGCGTTCAGCGCGATTGGTTTCGAGTAGGTTATCTCGAAACCCAGTGACTAAAGAGGTTTCGTTTTGTATGGCAAACCACTTGGTTATCATGTTGGTTTGGGATTGTTTTGAGATAACCCAGGTTAACTCTCAGGTGCGGACATAGCATAAACTGGGTCTCATTCCAGGATGGTTTGAGAAGTTAACCAAGTAGCGGCCGCATATGTTAAATGTTATGTTATCTTTTCGTCTTAAGTTAAAAAGAGACAGATTTAAAGTGTGAGCAGTAGAACCTCAACGACGTATGAGAGAATTCATTCTCTCTCCACTCACTTCCACTCTCTTAAATTTCAAATTCAATGGAATATTGGAAATAGTGCATTCAGCGCCCTTGGTTTCGAGTAGGTTATCTCGAAACCCAGTGACTAAAAAGGTTTCATTTTGTATGGCAAATCACTTGGTTATCATGGTGTTGAGATAACATAAATTTCGGTGAAAATAAGTGTAATACGGCTACAAAATAAAATACAGCTTGGCTTTGCAGAAGTTTTTATTCGTTAGCCGCGTCCATTAGAATTCAATCTGAACGCTGCCTTTATAGTTCTAAAAAAACAACACTGACTGCACCCATTTTTTGACACTACAAAGCTTTCGAAAGCTTTTCCTTTGCGAAATTGAACTTCTGCATTCATCCATCCTTCAATGATTGCATATTTTATAAACATACGCATTTACACATGTTTTTCAATCGTTTAAATATCTAGCATCAATAAGTGTAACAAAGTCCTTAAATTTTATTATCAACTAAATTTTATTTTATTGCCTGTGAAACTTATTCTTAAACATTTAACTGCTTTAAAAAAGTTAAAGCTTGTGTTTGTTTGCTA
Source organism: Melanostoma mellinum (assembly GCA_914767635.1). Classification (NCBI taxonomy): domain Eukaryota; kingdom Metazoa; phylum Arthropoda; class Insecta; order Diptera; family Syrphidae; genus Melanostoma; species Melanostoma mellinum. The sequence goes on from OU612060.1 coordinate 185,029,762, forward strand.
GACTACATAGCCATACCTCTAAATATTTCATCGATGGTCTTTATTTTCGCCCACATGACACATCCAGTCAAAGTTTGATATTCCTATATTCGAGGTGTTGTGAAATGAAAATACCCTATTAATCATTTCCCCACAATCTGAAGTCCCCAACAAAAAAAAAAAAAACAATTTCTTCATGATGTACAATTTATTCGTACGCCGAAAAACAAGAATGAGCAATCCAATTTTTAATAACAATAACAAGGTAGGTGCTGTGGTTGGTGTAATCTTGTAGTAACTATTGATAAAGGTTACGTTTTGATAAATAAATTTTGCAGAACGATATTGCTGTGAATTTGCTGGATGGTTTAAATAAACTTCGGGAACAAGGAACGGTTAGCTCATTTTATATTTTATTAATTCTTTCTTTCTTACTAAAATGTTGTTACTTTTTGCAGTTCTGTGATATTAAACTGAAAGCTGGCGATGAGCTGATAGTAGCTCACAAGAATGTACTCTGCGCATGTAGTCCCTACTTCAGTGCCATGTTCTCAGGTTAAGAACTCAGCATGAAATTTGAAATAACACATAATCTATAAACAAAACTTATTCTTTATTACAGGTCTGTTTGTAGAGTCGGATCAAACGGTAATAATCATCAAGGACGTCGATCCGGATTGCTTAAAGATTCTTGTGGACTACCTTTATACTGGACTATTGAAATTTAATTCAAATAATGTTGAGAGAGTTCTGTTGTCTGCGTCCTTCCTACAGATCTCTAGCGCAGAAGAGGTTTGCTGTTCATATATGGTTAACAATTTGGTTTTGGAGAATTGCATTGAGTATATTATTTTTGCCGGTAAATGATTTGATTAAAAATACGCTCGTGATCGAATCAAATCACTTTTTCTTTGTATTTCTTAATAGGTAAACATTCCATTAAGGTCTTGTGTCAGAAGGCTCTCCAGATTGCCGTTATTAATTTCCACAATATTTTCTCAAAGGATGATTACCTGGAAATCGACTTTGATGAGGTATGCTATAGACAAAGATTCATTTTAAATAAAAACACCTGCACAAATGAAATCAGAAAAGCGATTTGCGATTATTAGATTCTTGTACTTAGAACACGAACACAAAGCTTAGCGTTGTCAAATTGGATAGACTCCATGTAACAAACAAGAATAGTAAAAGAAAAAATGGGTGCAAGCACCTTGATCAGAATAAAAGTCATTCTGATTGCACTGTCATCCTGGTTTCGAGGAAATTCACAACAATTCTTTGTGAGCTCCTCCAGCCAGTTCATAATAAGCTTATCAGCTGGGCCGTTCAAAGCAGATTTTGCTTTGTTCACGGAAAAAAACATTCCAGATTTACTTCATCCAACCACCAATGGTATACCAGTACACTTATCTGGTGAAGCGGGATGCCTCGGAATTTTTCTCGATCGTAAGCTCAACTGCAAAGAAAATTTAAAATAAAGAGTTATAAAAACCTGAATCGTCTTCAACATCTGCAGTAGAGTTGAGTCGTTCCGGACTAAATAGTTCCAGGAACTATATCCTTACTCGGACACATTTCCTTTCGTTCCACAAACAGAATGCAAACATGTCCATAGTTCCGACAACGATACACAAAAAAAAGAGATAATAAAGGAGAGCGAACAAGTCTGCTGAGTTTAGTTACAAATAAATGAAATAATCGAACACACACTACACACATGTGTATTGTTTTTGTGTTGCAAAATTCCCAACCAAAGCCAATAAGAAAAAGAACGAGTAGAGTGTTGAGCTTCATACAAATCCAAATCTGCAGTAGAATTTTTGGGAAAAAACGGTAACAAACCATTCACTGGATGTACACATCCATAACAAGACCATTCCTCACATACGCTTGTTTGGTATGACGACCACTCATTAGAGAAGGCGTCAAACCTCAAGAACATGACCAAAATCAAAAGACTGTCTTGCATTGCCTTAACTATGAGAACTGTTGCGCTAGGTCAGCGCAGAATTCGCTGTAGGGAAAAAACTTTACCTTTAGGAGAAAAAACCACAAATATTTGCCGTGTAATTAGAAACTTGTTGTTTATTAGTAATTCTCATAGAGAGCGTTACAAAAAAATAAGTCTTTTTTTCCTTTACCTTGTGTAGCAGCCGGTCCAGAGGTCGAAAGCCAAAAGAAATAAATTTCTCCCGCGTTCGGTGTTTTCACCGAATTTGCACGATGGCGTTTCGACGAGGGCAACAATTAAGTTGGCTGTGCACGGGCAACAAGAACTAAAAAAACTGTAGCCCTTAGAACATTCCTGTCGGTAGCTCTCTTCAACCACTTCAATAAACTGATGGCATATTGCGCTCAAACAGTGCAATAGATGGAAAGTTGACCTTTCAAGCTTCTGAATCATACTGATATAGATATTCAAACATATATAAAAAATTCCTGTCTCAGCCTTCACAGACTGTTCCAAAACACCATGGGATAGGATCAGGCATCAACTCATGAATTGATGAATAAAGCTGCTCGAATGTTGCAGTGTCTTCCAGGCTGGAGTACTTTCAGTCTGTGAAGCCACAAAACATCTTCATCATCATCAGGTCCTGTAACCACGCTCGGGGCATAGGGCGTCAACAAATGGTCTAAATGGCTAAGCCTTTCAAACGTTCTCCATTGTAATTAATAAATGAAAATGAAAAATTAAATGAAATACCCTGCCTGTCAGTTGTACCGACGCTGGCCGTCAAAACATGATCCATCGCCAGCAGAAAAAGAATTGGCGATAAAACATCCCCTTGTCTCACACCCTGACGACTCGAAAGAGTCGGATAGCTGCCCATTATGTAACACGAAACACCATGCATTGTTGTAGGACTCCTTTACAATGGCAACAATTTTTGGTGGAACTCCTCTACCAAGAAGTGATCTCCATATACATTCTCGGTTAACTCGGTCAAAGGCCTTCTCAAAATCTACAAACATAAGATTTAGCGGTGTTTGAAATTCTGCAGACTAAGAAAAATGCGTAAGGTGTTGATATGGTCAACGCACGACCGACCGCTGCGGAAGCCAAGAGGCATCATCTTGAGTGTAGTCTCAATTCTAGCCTTTATCCGTTCGGGGATTAGAGTTGATATTAGCTTTGGAAAAACGGACAAAACGGTTATACAACATCTTGCAAGACAAAAATTTATCAACATAAACATCGATTTCATCCTAGACAGCTAGGCGCTCAAAAAAGCTATCTCATTCACTGTCCCAAAATGTAAATTAGTAGGAAGCTGTAGCAGTAATTTAAGACGGATCAGCTCAACGAACACCGTAACTTTAATTTGGGTTCCAGAACAATGTGAGATAACTGACTGTAAAATTATGGATAAGTTGACAAAATCATGTCATCACTCAAATCCATAAAGCAAAAAAAAAGAAATGCAAATAAATTTCCAAAAACTGCTAATGAAAGGCGTTTTTTTTTAACAAAACTTACCGGGTTTCCAGGAACCTATGACCAGTTACGTGTATTTCAAAGAAAATATACGACGACCCTCTTCGTCGATTGTCATTCACAACTCATTGGGTATCCGAATGATGAGAATAGGCATTAGCAACTACGACTTATGTAGACCGGAGTGGCCAAGATTGACAGACTTCTTCGACGAACTGAGTAACCACTGATCCAATAGGAGTCTCGGGTCTAACTTATTTGAGGTACCTACAATTTTATGCCGATTACGTACTGCTAATTGAGAAAGCGCTTTTCATAATTCGTAGCGGAAGGTGATACCCGTCGAAAAACAATTTTCTGTTTGACTACGTTTCTGTTACTCCCACACAACAGACAGACATACTTACATTTCTCTCCTCATATTATGCAAAACGAATCTTTGTATGGCAACAATAGTTAATACCGGTTCTGTTAGAAATTGTAATTAAAGCTTTGAGAACACTGATTTCAGCGGCAAATCAAAGTTAAAACTACAAATTTACGATAAAAGGCAGCCAATAGTTTTCCGATTGGCCACAACGAAATAACTAGGCCACTTAGTTCAACTGCATTGGTTAATGTTCTTATTTTATTTCCTTACAGTTCAATCTGCTTGTCCAAAGCCTCAAAAAAAGTGGATATATTGAAGATTCAATTTATTCGTTTGTGATGCGTTGGATTTATCATTCCTACGAAGCGCGTGTCCCGTTTCTTGAGGACCTTTTGCAACACCTTCAGCCCGGTCTTGTGTCACCTGATCTCTTGTTGTCATCGAGAATCTCCCCCCGAGCTATTCACTATTTGGATCATTGGGCTGCTCCAGCTACTTCCGTCAATTCAGATGAATCGCATGTGCAGATATTACTTACGCGAAGAATTGGAAACTTCCATCCAAGGACTGTAAAATTTTATACACAAACGAAACAACATCTTATTGACCAGTTACCTGAGAAAATTTTCGATGGCAGCTATACTTGTCATGGTTACAATATTTACCATCAAGGTGGATGGAAAAATAAAAAACTTATTACCAAAGACTCGTTTGCCTTTCATCAGAAAATTAACGTGTGGACTGCATTTGTTCCACTGTTAGAGGCAAGAGCTTACCATAGGAGTGGAGTGCTAAATGGCACGATTTTCACGCTTGGCGGTTCCAATGGGCTCAAATCGATTCCACATGTTGAGTTTTTGGACTTGCACACAGGACGTGCTGGATGGTGTGAACCAATGCCTCGTGCTAAGGAGCAAATGGGACTTGCTTTTCATGGTGAGAAAAGATTGTTTTTTTTTCTTTTTTTGAATTTATTAAAATTAAAATTTTATTTTTTGTTTTAGAAAATTCTATTTATACCATTGGAGGAAGGGATCGAGGAGTAAGTTTAAAGTGCATGCATCGCATGGATCCTCGTATTGGCAAATGGGAAGAAATAAATACAAACGCCTATAGATACGGTGCTTCTTCGTGCGCAGTAATATACGATGATATCTTCACAACTCATGCAGATGCATTGCAACGTTATGACGTGCGGGCGAATCGTTGGACCCTGATTCACACTCAGTACAATAGGTTAGTCTGATGAGGATTGAGTAAATGTGTATTTTCTTTTTTCAACAAACTTTTCTATTGTTACAGATATCCCGATGAAGTGTTTGCTGTGGACCAGAAACTATACGGACTCTTCAAAGATCATATAGCACTTTACGTACCTGAAGAAGGCAGGTGGTCTATGCAGCGACAGTTAAAATATCACCACGATTATTTAAGTGTATCGACGAATCTCCGATATCCGCATGCAGCACCGCACGGGTTCCAAATAATTATGGGCGACATGGACGATGATAGTGACAATGATGTGCTTGACTTAGATGAAGAAAATGTAGCATTTTGAATGGCCGTGTTAAGAGTATTTTGTTAAATTTATGTGTATTTATTCTATTAAAAAAAAATTGTTTAAATTTATAATAAGACTCGAACTTAATGTAGTTTTCTAATTGTAAAATATCTCTATCAGAACTATCGTTGACTGAAAGTCGTATTTATTGATGACTTATTTTGTATGATTTATTGATAATTTGACAATTTGTAAACTTTGTCTACAAAAAATGTCTTATTTCTTGCAAATAACCAAATGTTAATTTCTATTGATTTGTATGTTCTTTTTTCTGGTTCATTACGAAAGAGGTGTAGCGCGAATTTAAAAAAAAAAATCCGAACGCCCGGTAAACATTAAAATTTATGTCAAGGAGAGTAGAGCTCGACGGCCGGCGGCCGTTCTTAACATGGATTGCAAGCTAACGCAATCTAAGATTCTTGTAGCTCTCTTTGCCATGAATTTGGAAACGAATATGAGAAGCTGAGGGTTGAGTCGTCAGAAAAACAATGAAGAGGATTAGAAGTTTCAGAAAGGAGATCATTTATGAAAATAACGAAAAGAGTCGGAGACAAAACGGAGCCCTAGGGCACACCAGCATTTATAAAGTAGGTTTCAGAAGAAAGAAGGTTCGTCCTTTTTTAGGGACGGGCTGGAAAAAAGCAGTTTTCCATCTTCTTCTTTTCTTTAGGTGGCTCAACTAGAGCGTGGTGCTCCTAGGCCTGGTCCAATATGCCCCTCCAGCCGGCTCGATCTCTAGCCTGCCGTCTCCAATTTTGCACACCAAGTTGGCGAAGGTCTCCTTCTACCTGGTCGCTTCATCGAAGATGAGGTCTACCTTGGCTTCTGACTCCCTCTGGTTTGGCGTTGAAGACTTTACGCGCTGGAGCGTTGATGTACATTCGCTCTCATGGCCCAGCCATCTTAGTCGTTGGACTCTTAATTTTTCTGGCTAAGTTTATGTCGCTTTACAGCTCGTATAGTTCGTCGTTGTATCTTCTTCGTCAAACGTTGTCTTCTCGATTAACGCAAACGGGACCATAAATCGTACGCAGTACTTTTCTCTCGAAGGCCCCAAGTGACTTTTCATCCGATTGGGAGAGGGCCCATGCTTCTGCACCATATAGCAGGGTCGGGATGATGAGTGTTTTGTATAGTGTCTCCTTGGTTTTTCTCGATAGGGTTTTATTCCTCAATGAATATGAATACCGTGGACAGAACTGTGACACTAAATAGACATACCTATTCTTACTATCCTCTACGAGTATTTTAGTGAGCCTGATAGTATAGTTTAGGCTCCTTTTCATGACGGAGACTTTTCTCTTCTGGTGTCGAATTACCGCATCAGTGATCGAGTGAGTGAGTGCTATTATTCTATCAAAATTTGCTCTATACTACACAACGTCAGTTTGCTGTTCATTTATCAACTTCAATTCGTTCAAATACTGATGAAAGAATGTCCAATTGTGGTAATAAAGTACGCTATAACGCGAGAAGTTATGCCAAAAACAAACATAATTCAGTAACGTATTACTCGATCACGTGTGCGTTAATTTGGCCCCTGGCTTTTCAGCTTGATAAAAGTTGTTAGCGGGTTTTTATTTAAAAAAATCATAGATTTATGATTTCAATTGGTAAAAAAAAACAAAAATTTCACTGTATAGTAATGTACATTATATTTAATTAAATTTTATTAATAATTATAATAATTAGTTTAAAAAGATCAACATACAAATACAATTTACTATATAATTTAATTATTAGTAACTGTTGATATAAATTGACTCGAATACACAATGAGCAGCAAAAAAAGCAAATAACTGGAATGCGCAGACAAAATAACAGACTTTCTCAAAATACCCTTTTTCATTCCTTTAGTCAAACCCACCTTAGGGAATAAAATTTTTGTTCTTAACTTAAGTGTATCGAAAATGACTAGTTTGTTTTGAAATTTCAACACGAGTATTATGCTTCTGTGATGGAAACGTACTCTTTGATATAAGAACTCATTTTCCTACTTTCAATCTCAATGGAATTTGGGTAGAATCAATCCCTTGAGCATATCGAAACTGTTACCATCTGGTTGAACTGATTCAATTTTTCCTTTAAGCGTTTTTATTTTCAAAAACCCAAAGTCATCAATTCCTACAACGGTAGCACGATCTTTGCGACCGTTTTTGTCTTGAATTTCAATTTCTTGCTGACTGTGGAATAGAATAAAAAGTAAAAAAAATATACTTCGAAGTTAGAATATTTGTTGTTAAAGCAAACTTACTCGTGTAGCCAGTATTTGTAATACAACTCATACACTTGATCTATGTTGTTGTCTTGTGCCAGGCCGATAAGTCTTTCGATTTCATTAAAAACTAGAGCTATTGACCGTTCATAGCCCAGCAATGGAATATTTTGATGAGTGCTACGGTTATGTTCTTGTACTAAGTCATTTATACAGGTGCCCGGAGTTTTGTTGTCTAAGTTAAAACCCAATCCAATGTTTACAAGGGCAACATCATCAACGAATTTACTTGTAACTAAAAGACCACCAATTTTGTTAGTTCCATTGGCGTAGATGTCATTTGGCCATTTTACACCGAGGTCAAGAAACTATAAATTTAAAAAAATGTTTCAATTATAAATATAATTATAAATAAATAAATGAATAAATAAATAGCCAACAAGTTTGGGAGCCCCGCAGTCTAGTTTAGTTTTATCGACCATACCTTGTGAGGGAATGGAAAGGACCTACAATTTTTTGCCAATTTCGAACGGCTGGCTAATCGAGAAAGCTCTTTTCATGACATGAAATCACTATCGGAGGTATCGCCAACTCCGCAATACCCGCGGAAATGCATATTTTGTTCTACGATTTTTCTGTGGTTTCCCAAGCAATTAATAGAGTAGGCCAGCTATAAAAAGAACACTCCAACTCAGAAATCATTAGTTTTGGTACTACAAACTTTTTATCAAACCACATCCATTGCCTTTTAGAGTTGGAGGGGACCTACAATTTTCTGCCGGTTCCGAAAATCTTATCGAGAAAGCGCTTTTCATACCATCAATTTACAAACGAAGGACTTGCCAGTTCCTAGCGAAAGACGATACCCGTGGAAATACATTTTTGCCTTTGTTTGGGAAAAACAAATGCGGCTTGTGTAATGAATAGACAGAAATGTAAAACATGAAAAAAAAAAATTCATGAATGGGTGCTTTTGGTATCGATGAGTATCTTCTTCATTGGATTAGAAACTACCTTTCGGACCGTTCTACTATACAAGTTTTGTTGGATGGATTCAAGTCTCTTACCCATTTCATAAATGCTGGCGTGTACCAGGGCTCCGTTTGTCTTTGACTCTCTTCCTCATGTTCACATGTGATCTCTTGTCTAAAACTTCTAATCCTCTCAATTGATTTGCTGACGACTCAGCCCTCAGCTTCTCATATTCGTTTCCAAATTCACGTCGCTGCTCTTCGGATGTGCAACTGGAACGGTTGCGTATGATGAGCTCATTGAATTCTGACCTTGACAGCATTGTTACAAGGGGTTATAAAAACCGAGTAGAATTCAATACTTCGAAAACGCAATGCTGTATCTTGTCGTTGAAGCTTAACATCCCCCCATTGCCATTATCTAAGAATGGTACCTGCATCCAAGAAACCGGAAAACTGTACTTGGTATGTGTGTAAACGATGATCTTCGTTGGAATGACCACATATTTGAAGTCGCCAAAAACGTTACCAAATGCTTAGGTTTCTTAAGACGATGCAGAAAATTCTTGACCCTTTCCGATCTGGCTACAATTTATAAAACATCATTCACCCAAAACTAGAGTACATTTCCCATATTTTGTCAGGTGATCCTCAAACGTCTTTGTGCCTACTTAATAGGATACAAAACAGAGCATTGAGATTGATAAGTGACAGTTCAATCGTAGAATCAATTGATTCTTTGGAACATCGTCGAAACATTAGCTGTCTGTCTCTCTTTTATCGCCTTGTTACAATCAGTGCTCTAGCGAAATAGCCAGCTGCATTTTTCTCCTAAAAAAAAAAAAATAGCCCCAACACCCGCCTCGCTAGGAATGCTTATCAATTTTACCTCGAATCTAGCTTCGGACTTACAGTAAAGTACAAAAATTCGTATTTTAGAATCACCACCCGAATGTGGAATGCTTTACCTTACTCTGTTTTCCCCCCACATTACGACCCACATGCCACATCACATTGGTGTCTCCTCTTAAATCCTCTCCTATTTTCCTAAATGTCCGCACTGTGTTTAACATTAGGTTTGTGTTTTTTGAGTCCTAGGGTTGAACTGGGTTTTCCCTCAACTCGCCACAGGTTTTTGTTATGGCGATTTGAGGGCGCGTTTATGAGCATTGAGACGGAAGCGAAGAAGATGATGGGTTTAGTGGTGAATGAGGGCAAGACCAAGTATATGCTGTCATCAAGAAAGGACACCCAACACAGACGTCTTGGACAGAACATCACGATAGACAGCTATAACTTTGAGGTAGTTAAGGACTTTGTCTACCTAGGCGCCGCTATTAATTCAGTCAACAAATCTGAAATTAAACGAAGAATAACTCTTGCCAATCGCTGTTTCTTCGGGCTAAGAGGGCAATTGAGTAGTAAAGTCCTCTCTCGAGCAACTAAGGTGTCCCTGTATAAGAAACTTATCATCCCGGTTCTCATATATGGCGCAGAGGCATGGGCCTTGTCAAAGGTAGACGAGAACGCTTTAGGATGCTTCGAGAGAAAAATTCTTCGGGTGATTTTTGGTCCCGTCTGAATAGATGGAGAGTGGAGAAGAAGATTCAACGACGAACTGTACGGGCTGCACAGCGACACTGACCTTGTCAAACGAGTCAAGGTCCAGCGGCTTAGATAGCTGGGTCATGTAGAGCGAATGGACACCAACGCTCCGGCCCGGAAAACTTTCGAATCCAATCCCGAGGGACGGCGCAGTAAAGGAAGACCGCGACTCAGGTGGCGCACGCAAGTAGGAGAGGACCTCAACCACTTTGGCGTACAGAACTGGAGGCAGCTAGCTAGGGACCGAGCTAGCTGGAGAAGCATGTTGGTTGAAGCCCTGGTTCGACCCGGACTGTAGCGCCACCTTAAGTAAGATTTGAGGGCTGCCAAATGGCATGTGTTTTTATTCAAATGACAGAGATGTGTGGTGATTTTTTGGCTAAAAAGTGTCGTATTACATTCAGATATTTTCTTTTGAACCCTCATCCTCAATCTCTCAGTATTACACTCAGATGTTTTTCGGTTGCGTGTTTTTTGACACTTCGCTTTCATTTTTTGTTCTCACCCACAGAGTCAAAGTGTGAAAATAATCAAAGAAGCTCAGCTGTATTTTTTTATATCAATAACAAAAATCTCATAAGGAGCAAAATTTCATTTGAAGTGGTAAATAATTTAATAAGATTCTGCAGCAATGATTATTGACATCATGGATGCGGAAAATACTTGAAAATACATGGAAAATTAAAGAAATTTTCCGACGACATACTACTTCTTTACTCATGAACATTAGAAGATGCAATTAAGCAACGACAAGAAACAAAGAAAGGCAAGAAAAAGAAACGTCAAAAACCATCCAAGGCAATAGAACAATTCCTCAACCCAAAACTTTGCGGGTTGAGACTTTTTAAAGTATTTCTATTTCATCTGCTTTCGCTTTCGCACTTATTTGCGTCTTTTCAAAACCGTCTGGGTGTAATACTACACTAAGCGTTTTTTGAGGACTGGTAAACGCAGGTTTTTTTTGACAACCCATAGGGTTTATTGTTTTATTCAAACAAACCTCAAAGCTAAAAATCTTCTTTTTTTTTTAAATTTACCCATTTTGTATTTTTTTAAGTATCATAAAATGCATGAGTTTTCGAGTGCACTTATTAATGAGTTTTTTTTTATTATTGTTTTGTTCATATGTAAAAAATAAAAAAAAACTCTATGTTTATCAGGCCTTTTTTTTGAAAAAAATGACCTCAAAGTCAAAACTTTTCTTCGGGTAGAAAATTTGAAAACCAGTTTTAAAGATTATTATTTCTTCAACAAATTAAGTCTAAATTTAGGTCTCTACCATCAGTATTGACAGAGATATCGAATTTAACACAGGCCAGAGTACATCAAAGTTGGCCTTTTTTTAAATTGTCAAAAAGAGATGTCAAAGTTGAGAAACGGACTTTACTGTAGAACAATTTTTTTCCTAGAATATGAACAAGATTCACATCCCAAAGTATGCAACACGAATTACGGAACACCCTGTATATGTGAAAAAAGCGCAGTAGATTTTACAAAATATAACAGCACACAATATAAAAATGAAATTCAATCCACTTTAAATGCATTGTATTTGAAAAAACAAACTTTAAAAGGAATTTAAAAAAATAATTCAAATGAGCAATACCACAGAGAAACAACAGGCTCAAATATCAAAGGAAAACAATAAAATTTCAATTCAAACGAAAACGGTTCCGTTGTTTCAAAAGGACTCCTACCAACCTTTACAACAACCTTCACTGCCGAAGCGTTTGCTATTTACAAAGCAATAACACTATCGCAAAAAAGCAAAACCGTTATATTTTCTGACAGCCTTTCCACTCTAAAAGCCATAGAAAATATATCAAACTCAACCGAAATAATAGAAACCATACGCAACCATCTAATCTTGAACAGTAAAACATTAAAACTTGTATGGATTCCCGGTCATGTTGGTATTAGAGGCAACTAAGCAGCAGATGCAGAAGCCAAATCAGCTATTAAAGAACCCCTAAAATTATTTATCCCACATAACAATAAAGACATTTCGAACTATCTCTGGGATAACTGGAAATATAAAAGAAAAAATTCATGGGGAAGATACAACCACCCCTATAAAAACGCTAACCCCACCGGTGATAGAGCAATATACCCCAAAACAACATCCAAAAAAAAACTTCAGGTATTCATAAGACTCCGACTTGGTCACACCTACATCACACACAAACACCTCTTCAATAAGGAGCTTCCCCCTATGTGCCACCTTTGCCAAGACAGATCATCCACTTTAACAATAGCCCATCTCCATTCCTGCCCGAAAGTTCTATCAGCCTGCGCAAGGCTATCCAACAACAATCTACATAACCTTTTGAAAGTTATCAACATCAACAACATAAACTTAGTTTACAACATAATAACGAACTTAAAACTTGAAAATCTCACCTAAAAAAAAAAAAAAAACAATAATAACGATACTGAACTCTATTTTTACCATTCTAGTAGATAGCCCTGGCAGCTAATTCTAGTCACTATTGAATATGCAATTTACTTACTATTTAATAAAAACAAATAAATAAATAAATAAATAAATAAAAATTCTTTAAAGAAGAGTAGATTTGATTTGCTGGGAAGTAGATTTTCATTTTAACCTAAACGCAGTGTAGATCTACTGCTAAAGGAGTAAAGTGGCAGCGCTCGCCCAGCAACCACAACTTTTGTTTATCTCAGAGAGGGCGACCAAAAGAAGAGAGCTTTATTTTCTCTTCACTTTAGTCTAGCTCTTTCCAAATGACATTTTAGATTTTACCTTAATTCAATGTGTGCAAAACGACCAGCAGCATTATCATTCGCCTAACCTTGAACACAAAAGTGCAAGCGAGAACACTCTATCATTACCAACAATGAAAATACACTGGAAGCAAATGGACAAAATGACAGCCACTGTCTTATTTTCCCATTAAAGTTTAGGAGTTGTTATTTTTGGCAAAGGAAAATTGATTTCGTTTATCAAATTTTTTTTTGTGTTCCTTCTTGTTGTTTTTCACACTTGTACAGTCAATGTGTGTGTGTTTGTACAGATCAGAAGGAAAATTTAAATTTACCCAAATCAATACAAGAAATATACTTTGCATTTTCAATTTTCCACCGTGGAGTACAAACGACGATATAATCTCTAGTCTGGCAGAATGTAGTCCGTGTGTTGCTCCCGCAGTGAAGTAAAAAAAAGTAGAAATATCTTTTCATTTTAGTTACCTATTCTTTTCCTTTTAAAGCCCACTCAAAATATAAATTCACGTTACGTAAAATAAAATAAATAAAAGTTTTTGTGTGCCCAGTCGAGGAGAGATAAAGAAACCAAAACATTTTCCATAATAATACGAGCATAGTACCTACAGGGAAATACAATTTTTGCGAGATTTTTTTCTTTTTGTATTTAACTTCATCATATCGTTTATGGCGATCCCCTTTTTCCAGGTGGAAAATCGATTTGGTTAAAAGTTTTTTTCTTCTTTTATTTTTAACCATTTTTGATACGCGTGTTTTGTGTCGGGGGTTTTTTTTTGTTGCAATTTAATTTGAACTTTTTTAGTTGTTTTCCTGGCATTGTGGGCTGAGTTGGGACAAATGAAAAAGCAAATCAAAGCCTTCACACATCTCGCCGAGACAGTGATTATATATTTTATGGGACAAGAAGAAAACAATTCGTTTTGAAAGAGGTTAGTTGTGTCGTCTGCTCATTATTGTGTTTCTTTTATTTATTGTTTAAAATATTTGAAAAAAAAAAGAAGTGTCTGCAAAATTGCAACAGAAAAAAAAAACAATGTTTTATGATGCAACTAAAAAGTCTGATGGAATTACATACAAGGAAATTATGTACAGACAGTCTGCTGAATCATAATTATTTTTTTTCTTCTTCTAAGCTTTGTGTGCCTTCGGGGTAAAGGTTGGATATTGTGTGTTAAATTTGATTGTACGCAGATTATACACTAGCCACTTGACAAGATTGATTATAAGTACCTATGATCTGAAAATATGTTGGTTTGAGGTGAAGAAAAGACTATTTTGTCGGCATAACTAGCTACTTGTCGAGGACACACAAGATTAGGCAAAACAAAAGGTACCTAGATGATTTAAAGATACCAGTGGTGTGAAAGGTGTTCATCATTAAAATGGAATGTCTAGTGAACACAAAAAGCCCTTGATTTTCCAAATGAAATGCCTATCGACTTTTCAAGTGGGAAAGTGGTACCTGGGTATAAAAGATTATCTGTTGCTTCTAAAGCACTATCAATATTCTAAAGGATCGATTGATACGAGTTTATCCTCTTAAACAGAAAAACTGTGACCTGATGGCACACTAAAGTCGATTCTCACTTCAAATCAAGAAGCGGCTGTCACTCCTCAGAATCATGAGAAGCGTTGTTTTTGCACCAATGGAACGGTTTGAGAATGCTTTTGGACGCTCCTCGACGGTTCTTTTCGTCCAATGGAAAGTGACATAAGTAAGCTAACGCCAACAAAGTAGTTAATTCATTAATTTTATTACTTGACATATGAATAAACGCGTAGTCTTCGGATGTAAAGGTTCAAGTTCAAGCAAAAACTGTAACTCGTTTAGTTGCAACTAAAAGCCCTGCACCACTGTTCAAGTTTAAGCAAAAGGACGAGCTGTTACTCGTTTAGTGGAAACCAAGAGCCTAGCCCTACTGTTGAGTTACCAAATATGTCATTTGTACTCTTACCACTTCTTTGAATTGGACACAAAAAAGTTTAGGTTAGATAGAGTCATGAGTTACTTAAAAATAGAGAAGGAAACCTTGTGAATTCTGCTAAGAATATACTTGTTGCCAGCTTCTAAACCGTTTGTACGTAAACTTCAAGTATTCTACATATAGACTAGCTTTGCGGCTTTGTTATGATAAGAGCATCAAAATATTACGTGGGAAAGTGAGGTTCGAACTAAAGTAAAATCAGAGAAATTGAGTTTCAAAGCAGCTTTATCCTCTGGAAGAGAGTTGAAGAAGAATTGTATTTCTTTCTCACAAAAATGCACCAGGCCCTGGCTTACGCCAATCTCTTGGGTTAAATATTTTGAATATATTTCAAGAAAACTGTCAAAGAGAATTTATAATCGACATGATTCATGCGTTCAGAACGTCCAGCAAAAAATTCGTTCGAATTTAACTTAACTTTTGGTTCACCCCACCATAAGACTCTTTTAAACTTTTCCTAATTTCCGTAACACTCCTGTGAAATTTTAAAACAACTAAATTTTGTTTTCATTTTCTTTGTAGCGAATAAATCTGAAAAACAAAACACAAAAACACAATGGACAACAATGCAAGTGCCAACAATGGCTTGGATGTGATCCAGGGTATGATTGACATATCTGCGGATCGTTTGGAAGGCCTTCGAACACAATGCGCAACAAGTGCAACCTTAACACAACAAGAAATTCGCATTCTAGAAACCAAACTAGTGCGGATGTTCTCCGAATTGCTAATAACAAAATCACGACTACCAGAACGAATACCTGCAAGTGGACTAGCCGCATCTGGATCAGAACTTAAGCAATGGCTACGTGTTGTTGGACTGAGTACAGAATCACTTAATGTTTGCTTACAGCGTATCAATACGCTAGAGGACTTATTGCAACGTTCGGATGATGAGTTGCGTGAAATTTTGGTTTATAATCCGAATTTTCGTGAAGAGGAAGTACGTCGTTTAATTAATGCGATGGAATGTCTAAGACGATGTCGAACAGCGTTAAGTGATAACATAAAAGAACCTGAGAATTTGTTTTGGGATTCATGGGATCGACACCATCATCATCATCACCATCATCATCACCATCGTGGGAGTACAGGGAATATTGGAGTGACTGCGTCGCCAAAAACTTATCGAACAATGAACAAACAGAAACCAATTCAATCACCGGTGAATAACAACTATGACCCTCAATCGCCACCATCTACGATGAATCGTCATACTCCAGACGAATCGTCAAGTGCACATGGTTCAGTTTTAACTCTGACTCCCTCACCATCGCCACCGAACTCGCCCAGTTTGAATACTAGTGGAAGTGCTGGCGGTGGCGGAAGCGGAACACCAGGGCGTAGTGGACAGAGGAAATCAACACCGCCACCAAAGAAGAAACACCAGACCTTGTTGTCGTACCATCACCCCTCAACACCATCACACAATGGGATGGCAACAAATTCAATGACTGCATCGACAAGTTCTTCTTCAAGTCAAGATCCATTGGCCATACCAATAGCCAAATCAAAATCAAATGAATCACAGTTTCAAGAAGGGCCAGGTGGTGGTATAGCGACTCCGGGTGGAACAAATGGCAACAGTGGCAGTGGTACCGGTTCGAATTCAACAAAATCGTCTTCAGTGCTTCAAACAATTCCAAGAACACGACTACACACTGACCCGAGTCCTGAGTCACATTCCTCGTCAATGAGTTCGGATATTTTCATGGAAAACACTAACAATTTGACTGTTCCACGTTCCCCATGCACACCTTTAGTCTCCCTTGGAATGGGACACATGATAGCGCATCGATTCACCAAAAAATTTAAGATGATGTCAACATGCGATCTGTGCCAGAAACAAATGTTTTTTGGTCTCAAGTGCAAAGAATGCAAGTATCGTTGCCATAAGGACTGTGAACCTAATGTACCACCATCGTGTGGTTTGCCTAGAGAATTTGTCGACGAGTTCAAGAAAACTCTCAAATCCAATGAAGGTTTCCTCCCGCCATCTAATATTTCTCCAAATCTAAGTATCATTGGGAGGAGTGGAACGACAGTCAGTACATATCTGACAGGTCGCAGGCAGAAAGTGTCAATAAGTGCGAGTGGTCATCCAGATAGTAGTTCGCCAGGTTCAAGTTGTAACAGTTCTTCGCCCTCAAGCCCAGCTCTATTTAATCTTCAACATCAACAGTTGCACATAAGTGGAACCAATAGCGGCGGAGGCAGTTCAACTGCTAGTGGTAGCACCAGCACTGGGCCGAATCCTATTTCCACTCCTTCCTCGTTACATAAGAACGTGAGTCAATTTAACTTTCCCGATGTAACCATTACCAGTCATCAGACAACGCAAACGTTGTATTTATCATCATCAACGGGAGGAGTAGTAGGGGGAGGATTACAAGGTGTTCCTTTGTCAAACCACAACACTGATCAAATGGATAATAAGTCTTTGCATCACCACTCCCAGTCGAGTATCGCAACCAGTAACAATGCCAGCTCGATGAGTTCCAGTGTCATAACAAGTGGACATTTCTCGGAAAGCAGAATTCACAGTGAAACTTCAAGTGGACGCACTGCTTCAAGTAGCGGCTCTGTACTTAGTCAAATAAATCCCGATCTAGCGGACACACACAAGAGCAACGACAGCGATAAGACTGTCTCTCTATCGGGCAGTACCAGTGCTAGCACTGATTCAGACAGAACTCCAGTCAGATTAGATTCCACAGAGGAAGGCGATTCAGGTAATTGGCCCCGCCAAAACTCACTATCGCTCAAGGAATGGGACATCCCCTATGATGACCTACGGCTGTTGGAGAAAATCGGCAAAGGTCGCTTTGGAACTGTACATCGTGCTCTCTGGCATGGCGATGTTGCTGTGAAACTTCTAAAGGAGGACTACCTAGATGACGAACATATGCTTGAGGCTTTCAAACTGGAAGTAGCTAATTTCAAAAAGACACGTCACGAGAATCTGGTGCTATTCATGGGTGCTTGCATGAACCCACCATACCTCGCAATTGTAACCTCGCTGTGCAAGGGAAACACTCTTTACACATATATTCATCTGCGACGGGATAAATTTACCATCAATCGCACCACTCTCGTCGCTCAGCAGATCTCTCAGGGCATGGGCTATTTGCATGCACGGGGAATCTTCCACAAGGATCTGCGTACAAAGAACATATTCCTGGAGAATGGAAAAGTCATCATCACCGACTTTGGTTTGTTTAGCTCGACGAAGCTGGTGTACTGTGATATTGGCCTGGGAGTGCCTAGTGGTTGGCTATGCTATCTCGCTCCCGAGCTTATGCGTGCTTTGACTCCATACAAACCAACTGACGAGATTTTACCATTTTCAAAGTCATCGGACGTCTATTCATTCGGTACGGTTTGGTATGAACTTCTTTGTGGGGAATTCCCCTTCAAAATGCAACCACCTCAGTCCATCATTTGGCAAGTGGGTAGAGGCATGAAGCAAACCCTTGCAAATCTACAAACATCCCGCGACGTCAAGGACATTCTTATGCTGTGTTGGTCTTTTCAAGCAGACGACAGACCAGACTTTCCAAAACTTCTAACTCTTTTGGAAAGACTACCCAAGAAGCGTTTAGCTCGAAGCCCCTCGCATCCGGTACAACTTTCCAGATCGGCCGAATCAGTGTTTTAACGCAAACTAATGCAAGATCATCAACAACAGCAACAACAACAACTACAAAAACAACAGCAGCAGTATTCATCACTACTACATTAAGAAATTAAACAAGTATTGTAGGTTTTTCCTTTTCTTTCGAAAAAGTAATTCATTTTTTTCTTATTCAATTTGACAACAAAAAAAAAACGTATAATGAATAATATTAATAATAATTAGCATATTATATTATATAAATGTAAAAAGCAATGTCTACGTTTCTAAAATATGGAATAAATTAATTAAATATAATTCTAAAGCTTCTATTCGATTGCTAGAGAAAAAAACAACAACACAATAAAGAAAAAACACAACATCCAAAAAACAGAAAACCACGCATTGATGAGACTTTTTCTTTTTTGAATAAAATAACGAATCGAGTTTATTAAACAGAAGTCTTAACTTGAGCATAACTTATTTAAATGACTCCTTCAGCTCTGAAGACAAGAAACAGTAGACGGGTATTTTAAGAGAACTTTTTTGTCGTCTTTCAATAATGACTATTGACTTGTATGTATTTTATTTCCAATCAAATTAATTGAACGTAAAAACAGTCTTAAATTATACGATTAAAAAAAAAAACTATGAGGTAAAAGAATTTGTTAAAAAAGAAAGTACATATTGTAAAGAGTGTGTGTAGGTCACACAATTACTATAAAACTAAAAACTACAACTATTATGACTATCCCATACATTGGGAGTGAATTAAATTATATTAAATAAATGAATTTGAAAAATAACTATTGAAATTCACAAAGTTTAGTTTTCTTTGATTGGGTGAATTGTTTCTGTACAACATGGCAAATGCAAAACCTGCAATAATTCGTACATCTGTTTAATCCAAAGTTATCACTAGTTCCCTAGAAGTTCTCTTTACACTTCGGACTTAATCAATTTCAATACGTTTTTATGCAGTTGCTAATTCGAAGGAGCAAATCATCGCTACGTAGCGAAATTACAAGTTAATAATTCGAACTCATCGGCGTCAAACACTCAGCAATTCAAAGTTGTGGAGAAAATGAACTTGCAGGGGTGTGTAAGTACATTTTGAAGACAAGTTCAAACTAGAACACACAAAACTTTTTCCATTCAGTTCTGACAAACTATTTTTGTTTGAGTGAAACACTTACAGCTCATAATAAAAATTCCAAAGTAGAATTTTCTTTTTGACATTTGATTTACATGTATTGATGGTTATTGAGAGTAGGTTAGGTTAGGTTAAATGGGGGGTGCAGCCACAAGTGGCAACACCTCACTCGGATCTCGAGGATCCATTGTGCTCCCCGGGAAATCAGAGGATGAGGAAATGGGAGGATTGGAGAGGTGGATGGTTATTGTGGTAGGGAACTCCCACTGAACCATTTGGAGCCCTGAGTAAATTTCAGGACGTTGCTCAGTGGGAGGTTAGAGATGTCGCCCAGTTCGTCGAAGAAGTATTCTCCGAGGGTTTTTTTCCGAGTGTGGGCCAAGCTAGGACACTCACAGAGGAAGTGGAAAGATCCCTCCTCTGCCTCCTCATCTTGGCATCCTCTACATAAGTCGGATGTGCTAATGCCCATTCTCATCATGTGGGTACCCAACGAGTTGTGACCCGTGAGAATGCCAATCAACAGAGAGAGCCGATGTCTGCTTAGCTGGAGTAGAAATTCTGTTTTTTTCTTGGAAATATCTGGCCAAAGGTTTCTAGAGACTCGGCATGTTTCTAAAGATGACCACCTGTCATTGGCGATTTTTAGAAAATTGTGTTTGATTCTGCTTTTTTCTTGCTCTAGTGGCTTTAGAACTGAAGTGTTCGCTTCGCTGGATTCGAGTGCTGACCCGATTTTTGCCAGCTTTTCCGCCATTTCATTAACGATAATGTCACGATGTCCTGGAACCCAGGTTAAACTAATTGAGAGTATTCTCACTTCAAAACGAGAAGCGATTTTTTTGCACTAATTGAACAGTTTGAAAATGCTCCTGGAAACTCCTGGGCGGTTCTTTTCGTTGCAAAAGACCTCTTCGTCTCTCATCCTTAACATAAGTCGAATGTGTTAATGCCCATTCTCATCACTTGGGTACCTAGTGAATTGTGAATATGCCAAACAAGCAAAGAGAACCGATGGATGCTAATGTCACTTTCCATTGGACGAAAAGAATCCTCCAGAAGCGTCCAGGAGCATTCTCAAACCGTTCCATTGGTGCAAAAATATCGCTTCATGATTCCGAGGAGTGACAGCCGCTTCTCGATTTGAAGTGAAAATCGACTCAGAAGCACCAACACATGTTACTCAAATGTCAAAAAGAAAAGTTTCTTCAAGGAATATTTTTTGAGAGCCATAGGTGTTTCAATCACACAAAGGATATTACGATAAACTGAATAGAAACAATTTTGGGTGTTCAATTGGTTCTTAAAATGAGTGCTTCGCCGTGTGAAACCAATGTTCCAGTTTGAAATCCGAAAATAAAGTGGTGTTTGTAGTTCACTAACAAAACTTTATATTCAGCTGAATACGTATATGACAGATGGATCTCGTGTTACAAAAGCAACAATGTAAGCAAATGGAAGTTGTGGGGCAAGACAAGTAAACGCTTTCCCTTTTGTCTTTAAGTTTGTTCGTTGAACTTTCCATAGGTTTTGGTCCAGGTTTTCTTGACAACCCTGAGTTGTCAAAAAAACTTGGGTTTTTCAGTCCTCCAAAAACGCTAAGCCACAAATCACCACACATCCTGTTGAATATCTTGAATTTGTTCTTGAAGCTTTTTCTTTGAAATAAAACAATGGATCATATATTTTGAAATTAATCTATGTTTCAAGTTTAATGTTTTTAGATTAAGCCTTAGAAAATTTTATCCCTTTGTTGACCAAGCTATGAAAAACCTTAAAATAAAAAGTTTTTTTTTATTAATATTTGAGATTGGAGCATTTTAAACTAGAAAACAGATTTCAAAATTTTGCAGGGACATCTAAAGACTTAAATTGATAGTAGGACTCAAAAACTCCGAAGGGCCATAAAAAATAAGATACATCATAAGAATGTTCAGTTTTTGTTTTCTTTTATAATTCAATATTATTCTCACATAAATACAAGCTTGGAAAGACAATTTGTGTAATACTTTTTGAATAATGTTGGAATTACTCATTGTATATCTTATTATTCACAATCACGCATTTCAAAAGTCTAGCATGTTGTCGAAAAAAGCCCTTGTAAGAATGTCGTGGACTTAGATAAGAACAAAAAAAAAGTTGAAACACGGAGATAACATAGTTTTTAAAAGTTGCTTTGGTCGACATTGTCCAATTTTAATCATATAGGGACTTTATTTGAAGTAAAATTCAGTGGTACTTATAAGTACCGTCGGTCGACAAAGGGTTATAATGAAAAGTCTTAAAAGGAAAATATGTTTTTCATAAATTTATAGTGGAATGAAAAACTAAGTAATTTAACTGAGTGTGATGTTTGGATATCAACACTCCTCCTCGTCACACCAAATTGCATTTTCGCCGCAAGTTATCGTGTTTGATTGCAGATAATGGTTTTGTTAATATGTCTGCAACCATGTCTTGCGTTGGACAGTATTCACATTTGATGATTTTCTTCTTTACCAGGTCACGAATCATTTTGAATCTAGTGTCTATGTGTTTCGTCTTGTATGAAAATTTGTGATCGCGTACCAGGTCAATGCAACTTTGATTATCCTCAAACATGATTGTTGGAGATTCGATTCGTTCGTGCATTTCTTCCAACAATTGTCGCAACCACTTTACTTCTTTTGATGCCTCAGAGATTGATACAAATTCAGCTTCACATGATGATGTTGCAACTATGCTTTGCTTGTTACATGCCCAACTGATGGTTCCATCGTTGAAGTAGATGATTCTACCACTGTTCGATTTTCTATCAATTCGATCGTCAGCCCATGTAGCATCCGCATAACCAAATAATGATAAATCCTTTGATTGCATGTTGCTCACCTTCAATTTCATTTTGTGCGTTGTTTTCAAGTACTTTACAACACGCTTGAGCTGATTCCAATCCTCATTGGTTGGTTGTGATACCTTTTGCGCCAAAATATTAACGCTGGCTGAAATATCAGGTCTTGTGTTCACCGATAAATACAACAATCGCCCAATTAGAGATCGATATTTCTTGTTATTTTCTAATGTTTCTGTTGAATCCGATTTTCCGTAGTTGGTTTCCATTGGCGTTTTCGCCGCTTTTGCATCTGTTAGTCCAAAATCCGATGCAATTTTCATAATGTATGCCGATTGATTCAAATCAAAGTTACCATGAATGTCCTTCGTGACTTCAATGCCCAAATAATAATTGATTGGTCCCAAGTCTTGCATCACAAAATGCGGCTTAAAAATCTGTTCAATGTCATTGATTTGTTTCTTCGTCATGCATGCCACAATTAAGTCATCCACGTAGATGATAATATAACAAAAATTGTTACCAATCTTCTTTGAATACAAGCATGGATCGTTATAGCTTTGATTGAATTCGGCTTCAATGAGCACTTTGTGCAGCTCCTTATTCCACGATCTGGCAGCCTGCTTCAGACCATAGATGCTTTTCTTGAGTAAGCACACTTTTGAACTGTTGTTATCAAAACCGATCGGTTGCTTCATGTAGATGGTTTCTTCTAACTTTCCATTGAGAAAAGCGGTCTTTGCGTCGAAGTGATACACGAGCATGTTTCTCTTTGCGCAAACTGATAGCAGTGTTCTGAATGTTGTATGAAGTACTACTGGCGCAAATACCTCGTCATAATCTTCGCCGTACCTTTGC
Source organism: Melanostoma mellinum (assembly GCA_914767635.1). Classification (NCBI taxonomy): domain Eukaryota; kingdom Metazoa; phylum Arthropoda; class Insecta; order Diptera; family Syrphidae; genus Melanostoma; species Melanostoma mellinum. Next base: position 185,053,086 of record OU612060.1, read on the forward strand.
GAAAAACCTTGTGCAACGAATCTAGCCTTATATCGTTGTATATCACCATCTGCGCTGGTTTTTACCTTAAAAACCCATTTGCTACCAATCGCCTTCTTGCCCGGTGGCAAATCAACCAATTCCCAGGTTCCATTGTGTTCATGTGCTTCAAATTCTTCTTGCATGGCAGTGAGCCACTGCACTTTTTCGTCGCTATTTATTGCTTCATTGTAATTCTTTGGTTCATTGATCTCTCTAACCATATTCATCTCCTCAATCAATCGCTTTTGTGCAACACCCTTGTTTGACCGTTGTGATACACGTAACGCCGGTTGATTTTCTTGAACAATCACTTGATCATGAATCACACGTCTTGTTGGTGTTCGAGCTTGTGTTTCAATCAATGTATCGTCGTTTATCTCCTCCTGAGAGTTATCGCATCCATTGAGAGTATTATCGAGAGATGAATCCACTATACCATTCGAAGACTCCTCCTGAATTGATGCACTATCAACATGAATTTCCGTTACTTGATTGTCTTTTCGTGTTGCATCATTCAAATCAATCGAAATTTCATTTGCTCCCATTCCCGGTTTACAAAATCGAACATCTCGACTGATTACCACCTTTTTGGTCGCAGCGTTGTAGCACCGGTATGCTTTTGAATTGTCGTCATACCCAAGAAATATCATTTCAATTGCTACGTCGTCCAACTTTCCTCTTTTTGCTGATGTTACGTGAACAAAACATTTAGATCCAAATATTTGAAAACAATTTACACCTGGCTTCGTGTTGTTCCATCTTTCAAATGGCGTCATGTTCGTTGTTCTTGTGATCACACGATTCTGGATGAAATTTGCCGTAGCGACAGCTTCGCCCCAAAAACTATTTGGTAATCCTGCATCAATGAGCATACATCTAGCCATTTCAATCAGTGTACGATTTTTACGTTCAGCCTTTCCATTTTGTTGTGGACAATCTGCTGCTGTCAACTGAATTTGAATGCCCTGAGACTTTAAATACTTTGTTAGTTCCTTCGAAGTATATTCACCTCCCCGATCCGAACGCATTACTTTTGGTTTCCTGCCGAACTTGTTTACACATAATGCGATGAACTGTTTCATTGTATTTTCAACTTCTGACTTGTGTGCCAACAACACAACGATCGTAAAACCCGAATAATCGTCAATAAATGTGACCAAATATCTCTTTCCGCTTGGTGTTACTGTGCGCATCGGTCCACATACGTCGGTATGTATCAAATCCATTACTGCTGATGATTCGCTTAACGATTTCTTCGGAAATGGTAGTCGTGTCATTTTGCCCTTCATGCACACATCGCATACTTCCTTTATTCCGCATTCAACAATTTTAAGCCCTTCAATTGATCCGTTTGATGCCATTTGTCGAATTGCTACTGGATCGCGATGTCCCATTTTGCGATGTAATTCATGTATGCAATTGTCATTGTGTGCTATCACCGCACACACCGAATTCGGCTTACGCAATACATATAATTCACCTCTTGGATCAGCCACGCCAACTTGTTCACCTTTATACTTGATTTCGTAAATCCGATTATCAAATTCAACTTTGAATCCGTCTTTCGCCAACCGTCTGACAGAAATAATATTTCCAGCCAACTTTGGCGCATACAACACATCGGTTACCTTTACCTTGCGAATGCATCCCCTTTCGTTCACAAACGTCAAATAGCCAGTGCCGATACCAAGTACGTTTATTATTTCACCATTGGCCACCTCAATTGTGCTTCTGTATGATTCGTCAAGATCAGTGAAAAAACTTTTATCCTTCGCACCATGTTTCGTTACTCCCGAATCAATGAGGTCGTCTTTCTTTTGTGTGCTTCCAACAAAGAACATAAAATCTCTTTGCTCGGCTGAATTTATTTTATCCGCTGGTTTTCCGCCCTTACCATTCTGTTTTGCCAGCCACCTTTGATACTTAGAGCAATTTTTCTTTTGATGATTGGGCTTCTTACAGAAAAAACAAACAGAAACCTTGTCAACAACCTTCATTACCGAATTGCCAGTTCCGCCTGATGCATTTGTGCTTAGCTCGTATTCAGCAATTATGTGCTTCTTTGCCACATCAAATGTAATTTCAGCTTCGCCACGTCCGCTCAATGCTTGTACTAATGGATCATAGCTTTCCGGTAAACTGCTTGTCACAAATATTTTGCTCCATTCCTGTGATAATGCACTTTCACCCAAATCACCCAATTGTGTGAACAAATCTTGCATTCTGTTCACATGCGCTCTCGCATCACCACCTTCTTCGAGCTTCAACGCACAAATTGATCGCACCAAGAAAACCTTATTTGAATACGTGTTTTTCTCGTGATAATCCTTCAATGCGTCCCATGTGGCCTTTGCAGTTGTTTTTGTCCTTATAATTGCTAGCTGATCGTCTTCGACAGCCAAACCAATTGTGCCACGTGCCTCGTCGTCGTGTTGGTCCCATGCATCAAGTGCCGCTTGATTTTTATTTGAACCATCAGTATTCACTTCAGCCGTTGGTCTTGTTTCAACAATCACTTTCTTCCACAAATTTTGCTTCCGCAACAGCAATTCCATCCTGAATTTCCAATTTGGATAATTGCTATCATTCAATTTGACGAATTTCTGTTTTACTGACTCCGCCATTGTCCTTATGCAAATTTGCTTCGTTCCTCTGTTGTGATTGGCTTTATTTTATTAATTTCAAACTTTATTTCTTTTTACTTTATGTTTATTTCAATCGCTGGTCCCATAACCTGTTGAATATCTTGAATTTGTTCTTGAAGCTTTTTCTTTGAAATAAAACAATGGATCATATATTTTGAAATTAATCTATGTTTCAAGTTTAATGTTTTTAGATTAAGCCTTAGAAAATTTTATAATGAAAAGTCTTAAAAGGAAAATATGTTTTTCATAAATTTATAGTGGAATGAAAAACTAAGTAATTTAACTGAGTGTGATGTTTGGATATCAACACATCCCTGTCATTAAAAAAAATGAATGCCATTTGACAGCCCTCAACTTGCCGCAGCAAAACCTAGGGCGAGTTGAGGTAAAAAACCTAGGTCAACCCTAGGGCTCAAAAAATACTAAGTTTGACATTCAGGGCGACTTTAGGTTTATCGAAAAACGCTTTGTGGCAACCCCAGGGTGACCCCAGGGCTTCAACGAACAAACCCTTTATTTCTCTTAGCATTTGTACGCGATCGTCGGATATTAAAAATAGATAATCAAAGAAAATCGTCGTCAAACTGATGTTGGGGCCACTGTTAGATGGAAAAACCGAACCAACAAAGAAGTTTCTATCAACACGACTGGCGTAACAAGATAAAATAAATAATACAATAATAGAAAGTGTTCAAATATCTAAAACTGATTTATCATTGCGGTTTATTCAACTTCTACCAAAAAAAATCCAAGACAAAAGAAAATGCTACTCGATTAGCCACGTAGCACAAAAATCGGACCTTCCATCAGTAAAACCTAAACTCGCCCTGAATGTCATCCAGTGTTTTTTTTTTGTTTCAATGGTATGCCTCAACTCGTCTTAAATAAGCCATATGTTTTTGCGTTTTCGAGTTCAGGTAACGAATAGGGCTGTTAAATTGCACACAGGAGTGTGTGGTCTGTGGTGATTTCGTGGTTTAGGGTTTTACGCGAACCTAAAAGCCATTTTTTGACGACACACACGGTTGTCAAGCGAACTTGGGTTAATCCAGGGTAAACAAACGAACCTCATACCCGCTACTTTTATAGTAGAATCTCTATCAATATTTCATATTATTGTATTATTGGAAAGCTGTTGGTGGGCGATTCTTCAAGCCAATTCATTTAGACTTCCTGCTTGCAGCATATTACAGTGCAGTCGTTAAAACAATTTATCACAAGTTATCGTTAAGAGACTGTAATGCCTCAAACTTTCCTCAAAATAGTTTAAAAGCGGAATATTTGACTTACCTCATATTTTTCTATCTGTTTGATGGCACTGACAACAGAAAGTCCAATTATGTGTTGAATCAAAGGCAATCTTCCTCCCAAAGTCGAGTGAATTGGTATGTGTAGTTGTAAGGAAAACATAGCACAACCCAACGGACTTAACCACTGCAATATTAAAAGAAAACAGTTATATGCATGTTTCTCACTTTGAAATCGTTACAATACTTACTTGATTGTTGCTACGGCCCATGCCTTCTGTCTGAACTCTTGGCAAAACGGCAATGCCGTGAGTTAGATTCAATTCAGAAACAATATTCATTGAGCTGCTTATAATGGGCGCATAAATAACAAGACGACCTACATCTTTAGTTGAAAGGTTCTGCAAATAAATAAATGATAATAGATTATAAAAATTTGACCTTTGTTAAATTTACAAATGCTTCTTACATCGAAATAGTCAACAGTCGAAAAGTCCTCAGGACAGGAATGGATAAGAATTGGAAGAACATTCGTATTGGCACCTGGAACTGTTTCATTTTTTCCACAAAATTTCATTGAAAGCTTTGATGTTTGAATCATGTTGTCTGCATTGTAAACACTTTTTAGTTTTTCTAAAACTTCGAATTTAAGCTAAAAAAAAAAATAGGAAGTTATAACATGAATAAGATAAATCAATTGTACAAAAAATTATTAAAATAAAAGTGCGAAGACGAATTAGAAATATCTTAGGAAGTTTTGCTGTAAAATGTAAAATAAAAGTATCAAAGTGCTGAGGAAAAAATAGCGACGAATGTTGGAAAAATTAATTAAATTTTTAATTAAAAAACACACAGAAGCTCCTATGCATTAGTGCAAGAGCACAAGTAAATAAAATTGGTAGAAAATCAGTTTGCAATGGTCGCAAAAGACGATATTTGTAAGGTGTGGCAGATTGGATTTGATTAAGCAGGTTAACTATTGTTAAAGTACTGGTAGAATTTCTCATTGCGATGTAAAAGTTTTTTTTAATAAAAAGATATTTTAAATTCATTCCCTTTATAAGAAAAAAAAAAATTACGTATACGCCCAAGTGAGTAACTTCAAAATGTTTTAATGGCATGTGCTCTCATTTGCAATTGTCAAGAATCTTAACTGGAAGAACACAGCCCCTGCGTTCAAAAACCTTTCGGATCGGCTATGCCTTGAATAGCTTTGGATCCACGTACTCGTATGTTATTGAATTATTAAACGCAAGCAATGATTCACAGCTGAATACTTAGTCTCAGTAGTCAAAGCAGCAAAATGTTAAGTACACACGAACGATGTGCGAAGCTAAAGTCGAACAAATTATTTTTATAAATAAACTGTTGCGACTGCGGCTTCATATTCGGTTGGGTTCTTTAAGTCCGAACCAGCGCGGCCTGCGGCCTGAATAGATATTGAAGCATTCTAATTTTGAAAGAATTTTGGAAATCGGCTCATCAATTTTTAGTTTCCACTTAAAGTTCCCGTTGACGTTGTAATATGGGGATGAAATATAGTCATGTTCCTCGGGGATAGCTTTGCATTGTAAGGATTTGTAATCGATTCAGGGGTTTTTTGACTTCACGTTCCAAATCTTTTTTTGTCTATAAAGATTTCCCACAAACGCCGCCGCTAATCTTGCCGATTTTCTCAAAAAACACTACTATTTCCAAAAAAGAACACATTGTTACCATGAGTATTGTGTTCTTGTTTTTGGAAGCACAGACATTGTAATCTCTACAGATGATGAGAGCTGGTTTTGTTCCAGAGTTTTTAAATAGCTGGCTTTCATATGCATATGCTCCTTTTGGGTTACCAGTCTCAAGCCAGGTATAAAGAGTAAGGTCTTCTTTACTTTGATTTTTCTTTTGGTTGACGATTCTCATTTTGTAAATCCAAACATGAATCAATCAGCTTTATTATGAGTTTCACGTGAAATCATTCCCCTCGAAAAAGATCCCATTTCACTTTTCCCTTATTATGAGTTACAGGGGAAAAATTTCCATGTTCGAAAAAATTCCCTTATTATGAGCTATTTTTCCCCGTGAAATGTTAAAACTTTGAGAGCAATTTATTTCATTTATTTTTTTGAGGCGAACAAAAACAAACAAAAGCGGAAAAATTGTAAGTCTGGAATTTTGTTCAGGTGAAACTCATAAAAGCTTTTAAAATTCCGGGCGAACAAGAATGTTCCGGGCGAAAAGCTGTTCACGTGAAACTCATAATAAGGCTGAATAAAAGACTTATCCAACAGAAAGCTTTGAAAGAGGTTGATTTTGCTGCAGATCGAAAACTATGTCGATTGTGTCCTCTTTTGGTTTGTTCATTCAGCCAGGATTGAACATACTTCACCATTCAAAAATTTGCTCAAATAGAGTAAATCGTTTTCAAACAATCTGACCAACAGTTATTTCATTAAATACTAAAAAAGGATTGGAAAACCAAATGTACCTCAATAAAAATGTAATTACATCAACTACCTACGCGCCGAAACAGTACTTAGGTACGAAAAGAAATTTGTTGAGTTTTTTAAAAAGTGCAACAGAACTACTTATCTTTTTTATAATAAAATGGCAAAAGTAACGCAAAACTACCTTAAAAGTTTTAAATAAGAACATGTGTAAAGGGGTCAATTGCAGAATTTATCGAGATTTCGTTATTGTCAGCTCCTGGGAAACCGATTTCAACTCCAAGGCTGGGGTCAGTCGAAACCATAGGTCTGTTTCTGCTCTCAACTACGGGAGCCCACGGCATCACGAAAGATGCCAAAAAGTGTGACTTTACTTTACTTCAGACATAAAAAAGGCAAAGCTTTCGAGTTTTTTCTCTCGTTTTTTTCACATGCAATCCTGCAAGAATTTACTGGAACAATTAGCCCGGGCACTTTTTTCCTTGTCTAATCGGGTGATCGAAAATATTCATTGAACTCAAATTTTTATTTGAAATAAAACGAAAAAACGATGTGTTTAATAAAAAAAAAAAAAAAAATAGGCAGAGCAAAACAGCTCAGATTGTAGCAAGAAAGATGAAATATTTCAAAGGAATAACTACGTGCCAAAAGTCAACAGCTGGTTTTGACAGTTTTCACCAACTTTGATCTTTCTCGAAAAGAGGTGCGTAAAATGCTGTAGAACTCATTGAACACAAAAAGAACGGAAAAGATCGCTTAGCCACAAAATCACCACCCATGCCTGTCATTTGAATAAAAACACACGCTATTTGACGTTAAATCGAAAGCAGCGAAAACATAGGGCGAGTTGAGGGCAAACTCAGTTTGACATTCAAGGCGATTTTACGTTTCTCAAAAAACGTAACTCCAGGGCGACACTTGGGCTTCAACGAACAAACCTAATAAATATTTGAGTTAAACTGCAAAATAAAGGTTTGTTCGTTGAAGCCCTAGGGTCGCCACAAAGCGTTTTTTGAGAAACCTAAAGTCGCCCTGAATGCCAAATTGAGTGTTTTTTGAGCCCTAGGGTTGACCTAGGTTTTCCATCAACTCGCCCTAGCTTTTTGCTGTGGTGAGCTGAGGGCTGTCAAATGGCATGTATTTTATTTAATGGCAGGGATGTGTGGTGATTTGTTATTTAGCGTATTCTGAGGACTGGAAAACCCAGGTTTTTTTGACTACTCATAGGGCTGTCAAGAAAACCTGGGTCAACCCTGGGGAAAGTTCAACGAACGAACCTTATGTAATATAAGTAATATAAGATTTCATGTTGGATTCGAATTCAAATTGATTGCAAAACACAAAATATATGTAGCTACACAAATATTTGAAGCAAATGTCAACAGTTGTTTTTGGCACTTTGCTCAAATTATAATCTTTTAGTTGAAAGGAGGTGCAGAAAATGCTGCTCTAAAGTGATCTAGATATGGTCATTAAACGCAAAACGTTCTTGCTCGGAGCATAAAAATTGTTATGAAACAACAATTCTGTTCTAGATCGATTTAGAGCAGGTGCTTAAACTTAATATCGAAAAGTGGACATCAAATTATTGCCTTTGGTTATTAGAAAAAGAAGTTGTTTTTGTAAATTTATGCTTGGGGTATGTCACACTCCAGTGGGAGGAGCACGTTAAAAAAAAAAATAGGTGAGAGGAAGGAAGGTTAAAGTCCTAGACAAAATAAATACCACCTGATAGGATCACCGAACCATCCAAGACGAGCAAAAATGGATGCATAAGCCATCCCCGCAGATGTCGTTTCTCACCAAGCAAAACTTTTGTCTCCGTATTCTCTGTAGAGCTGCTGTTATATTGTAATCATCAAGCCTTTGTTTTCTATTCACGAAACCTAATCTTAGGACCTTCCTCTAAAGTTTTTATTCACAACATACATTAAAATAATATTATGCACATTTTTACCTTCAGCTATTATGGAGAATTGTTTGAGAATCAAAAAACTTACAAACAGTTATGTGTTTGTGCTTCTATATAACGTGAATAAAATTTAGACTTATTGTAAAATCAAAGTAAACTTACTTCATGTCGTCCCAAAAAGTACGCATTTTGATACGTTATTTTAGGCCCTGATTGCATTACAGGTTCTTTCTTTGTTGTCAAGCCCAAATGTTTCACTAGAAGATCAGAGAAAATTTCCAGGCGGTTTTTTTCATTTTCTTTTAAAACACGGAATTTGGTTTCGTCAGTTTCGTATTCGCTGGGATCGGTTTCCAAATGTACCTATATTTAAAAAAAAAGTTATAACACAGATATAATTCATGAAATAAAACAACTGACAGAACCAACTGCAAACAACTGGGTTTCGTTATTCATTCAAAAGCAAATAAATGTATTTGAAATAAAAGTTCAAGGTGCACAAATTATACGAGTATTTGCGGAAGTTTTATTGTATGCTTCTCTTTATATTGTCTTCACATACGGAACCAAAGATCTTTCGGAGTACTTTCCTTTCGAAACGACGAACAGTTTCTTTATCCAATTTAGATAAGGTCTATGCTTCTGTTGCGTTTAGCATGACTGGGATTTTATCGAAGTCTTGAAGGAGTGTTAATTACTAACTTATTAGCTTAAAGTAGCAGCAACTAAATAAATAAATAAATAGAGAGGACCAACATAGCGAGGAGCTTCAGGGCCTAGCGCATTTCTCACAACCATGCTTTTTTTCCGAACGGCTAATCGATAAAGCGCTTTTCATGGCAATGAATTTACTAACGGAGGACTTGCCAATCCCTCGCCAAAGGCGATACCCGTTGAAAAATATTTTTGCCTTTGTTGGGATTCGAACCACGAACCTCCGGGTTAACAGGCAGACATGCAACTGGCAACTGGCAAGCGTAATTCTCTGAGGCCGAGTCAAAGCCAGAACCACAGAGGCAACTGGTCTTCAAGCTTTAAAATTGTCGGCATAGGATTCACGGCTAGTTGTATGTACATTCGATTGGAAAAGACAAAGGCTATCTCATATCATTTCACAGTGTTAGCTTGTGCGGGTCCTGAAGAGGATTCGTACCTTGTCTACAACAAGGTAGGGTCCGAGTCTAGGCCCGTCGGAAAGTTCAGAAATCCATAACCATGCTTTGTATAGATTGCAACATAGTCAATTTGGTTGGCGGTTGATTGATCATGGTTCGCCATGTACCTTTATGAATTTTGAGATGAGGGAAGCGTGTGCTAATTAACAACTGGGTTTACAGCCCGATTCGGCCCAATTCACTAATCATAACGTTGTCACCTGCTGAGAACGATACCACAATTGGAGTATTGAGTGGAAAGCTGTGAATTGCTGGAACGTTGGAACTTGTTAGGTATCAGCGATGTCGGGTAGAAACGGCCGGTTAATCAAATAGTCTGAGTCCGATTTCGGATGTTTTTTTTTCATGCAGGGTTGCTCGTCGATAGTGTTTCCAAAGATGATCTTTTTCCTTAGTTCTACATGAAAATGGCCAAGGATGATTATCACGTCTCTAGGACATTGCTTATGTCTTTTTGAGGAGCTCGTAGATACAGTCTTTGGGGTCATCATCTTTCCTTTTTGTTCGATCGAGGACGTATGTTTAGCGCAATTTAGCATTGATGCGGATTCTCATTATACGCTCATTTTGGCTGATAAATTAATCCTTGAGTCCACCTCTAGCGTCAAATCAGCACTCAAATAAGAATTGTTTCTCTTGTCTGTAGCAGTCATCATAAGGACGTGTTTCCATTTGCAAGAAAATTTCTGCAAGAAATGTCTGACAGTCTGCCCGACATTGACTTGCAAGTGGAAACTGCAAAGCAAGTTTTATCGCTACAGTTCTTGCGAGTAATGTCGGAAGCAATAAATTGCATTAAACCACGACAGTTCTTGCAGCTTACCGAACAAATTTCGTATATATCGCGCTCGCGGCTGGTTGACTTTTATTTTTAATAAAAAAAAAAAAAATGAGCCAAAAGAGAGTTCGTGAAAGGGCTCGTGAAGAAATAATGCGTTTAATTGGACGTTACGAGTGTAATCCGTGTTTATGGATGTTTAGAATCTGAGCGTCAAGAGGGTCTTTCTTTCGGTGTTATTGAATCACGGAATCGAGTGCCATGCTTTTTTTTATAAAAGGACCTACTTTTAATAAAAAAACTTCAGCGGACATCCCAGTGAAATTGAAGTATTGTTGAGGGTCTTCTATTGTTAGTTAGCTTAGTAAATTATAGAAGGCACCAGCTTCCCGTCTTCGCAAAATCTAATCAATCAATAAAATTGTAATTGCAGCTGTTTAACGTTGACGTCTTCCCGCCATGATTTTAAGATTTTAATTACATAACCAAATTTCTTGCGACATTAATGACTCTCCTGTGTAAATACCTCTGCAATAATATTTAGTGCAAAAGAAATTACAAAAAATTTTAAAGCAATGTAAACGATATTACAAGAAACTTCTGCAAGACTTCTATGAGTTTACTTACAAATGGAAACGCGGCCTAGCTGCGCTCAGCCCGACTGAAGACCGTTTTCTAGGTCTCTGTCTTGTTTTAGCTTGCTTGTATTTGTCAATGGTAGAACTTCTATAGTTATTTTGCTATCCGAAGCTGATGACTGCTTGGAAACCAGTTTTTTAGGCAACCTTATAAAACTCTACCTGGTCCGTTTTTATGACTTTATCTTTTATTTAAAAGCAGCGCTAGTGTTCTTTTAAACGAGTGGCTATACTTCGTTAAGTTTACATAATCGACCAACACATACAAGGAACTGAAGGTTTGGAGCCTTTCGTGACAAAAAAATTGTTTTCATTCCAAATATCTTTCACAATTTTCCAACAAGAAAAGCTTTCTTTTCTTCTTTTTCCGTTTCTCGCAACAATGTTCTTTGTCTTGTGGAAAAGTCATTTTCATTTTCAATTCATTTTTATTATATAGTAGTCATTCGCTTTAAGGATATTGTCTACCAGCTCAAACTCAGTGTCGAGATAATTCTTATCACATATTTTACGCGCAAGATATATAAAGAGGTATCTGCGATTGTGTTTTATTTAGATTGTATACCCCTTGGTGGTATAATAGTTGGCATGTCTGGCCGTTACATGGGAGTTCGAGTTTCGAATCCTAGAAACATTCAATTGTTTTTCTACGTGTATCACAAGACTTTCGATAGTAATTTCACTGCCATAAAAAGCGCTTTCTCACTTAGCCTTTCAGAATCAGTTCTTCCATTCCTCCTCAAGCAATTGGTGGAGAGAAGTCCACTACACACCGAAACTTTCTGATCTCTGTTGTGACACCCTATCTACTGTTTTATTTATAGATTTGTATGTCCCAATGCAACTTTACCTGTAATGCTTGACTGCAACGCCTTTTTTGTGATTTATGTAGTTGTAAATGAAAATCTTTAACTCCAGTTTTTACATTTACATAAACTTTAAAGTTAACATTTATAATCAAAAGTAGAGTTCAAAAATAGAGTTCAAGTGACCTCCACTCCATTATGCGTTTCGCCCAGGTACAAACAATGGGCTCATAAGTTAGGTGTGGTTTATACCTTTCTAAGACCTTTCTTAACATTTTTATGCCTTGTTTTTTATTTTTTGATCAATAAAACCCATTTGTACAGTTTTCTCTGCCCAGAAAAAAAAATTAAAGCAAAAAACAGTTTATATTTACCTGAGAAAAGACCGCCTTTCCACCACTCTTCACGTTACTGGCCAGAAGCAAGCTCGGGGTATTCCATGTCTCCTCAGAACCAAGAATCTTCACGTCCAGATTGTGCATGTCACCTTGCAGATCTTTCAGTTCAATGGACCTTGGACACACTATAGCTCTAAGCCGGATGTAATGTGACCACAAATACGAAGAAGTTTTCACACACGAGCAAAAAAACGACGAGATAAAGACAAAAAAAAGATTTTCGAGCAAGCAGGCAAATGATGTATTTTTTGTGTTTCTTGTCTTTGGTGGTGGGGATTGATTCATGATGACGGGGATAGCTTTTGAGTAAGATTGGTGTAAGTTTGGTTTTGCAAATGGTTTGCATTTTAAGCTTAAAATTTTTTTTGCAAGCGGGCGCAGTATGATATGAAATTGAATCGCTAACGAGTACATACGTGCGGTTACCAAGTTTCTGGGTCCAATGGAAATGATTCTTGTTTTAAAACACTGTCTTCAAAATAATGTCGTCAATTGTGTGATTTTGATACGAGTATGGGTAGGGAATTTGATTAAGAAAGTCTTTTTTTGTGCCGCCATTGCATATTACTTCAAAAATAAATTAAGCGACAAAAATAATGAATGTGAGTTTATGAGAACCAACTTCAAATGAGTTGAGATCTGTTTAATGTTGGTGAGAAGATTATGAGCTTCGGAACATTGACAATTTTGATACTCTCCGTGTCCACCAACATCACATCGAAACATTTATAAAATGCAAGAGAAGGGTGAATGGAATAAGGTATCAGGGGCTGAGTATAATTGCAGAAAGAAGTTCAACATGCTGTTTCTTGGAGGTTTTTTGGTTCTTCAACTGTCGGTATCCAAATTGCAATTCGCAAACAATATGAATGAATATTGCGGCTAACTTCCCACTTTGGTTGTCTTCTGTAGTCGTAAGGTTTAAATCTAATAGAACCTGGGCTATATTGAAACTTTCAACTAAAAAAGTTGCTTCACCTTAAAAAGTTGCACGATGGTTCTAAGGATTCTGGGATGTGTATACTAAGGACTCATCTGCTCTTAATTACAGTCATTGTTGGAAAATAAAGTAAAGAACACCAAGATACACCAGAAGGATCTTACATCTCTGCAACGAACTTGAGGTATCGGTTTTTAGAAGCAAACGAGGACAATATTAGTCAAAAAACTACTGAATACTTATATTTTCTGATTCGAGATAATTACTACAGACATTTACATAATTGAATGCAAACGTGTTTCCCAAGTGTGAAAATTTCAAGTATCTAGTATCTATGTAAGTAATCTGTTTTGAGCGATGAACCGACTTGCATCAATCGTAACGTAGGCTTGATGAAATGGAGGGAGGAACCCGCACATCTTCTCTGAAAGAAAAATCCACCAAGGTTGAAAGAGAACATTTTCAAACCGTCAAGTTCACCAAAGCTTTTTGGGGTCAACGAGAGGGATATCCCACCCCGAATCACCGGTATAAAGCTGACCAAAGCGAGAGCTGTCACTGAGATCACTGAATAGTTATAATTTTATTTGTTAAAGCAGTACACGTGATATAACTTGTTTTGTAAATTTTCTATTTTCTATGCCTGTCATCTGACTTGACGAATGGGTTTTCAATTTGATTATTTGGGTGGGTTATATTTTTAATTTTGTTTACTTCACATTTCAGGTTTGCAAAAAAGGCGGGCGTCAAATATCAACAAACTCATCTTCCGATTTTTATTAAAAGAGGACGAACTTACGAATGCATTTAGCTATACGATTTGATTCTGGCCTGCCATTTTTACAAAGAGGCAAAGGCGTCAAAAGACAGGCATCAAATATCAACAAACTCATCTTCCGATTTTTATTGAAGAGGACGGACTTACGAGTTCCTTTAGCCATACGATTTGATTCTTTTTCAAAGAGAACCATGTCAAAAAGACACAGGCGTTCAAATACGGTCGCGAAGCAAAAAAAAAAAAAAAAAAACAGATCAAAACACTCTTTGTACAAGACATATGGAACAAAATCTGTGTTTGGTTTTGGAACAATCTAAAACCGGGAGATTCTAAGGTCAACGAGGCGTACCACACAAGCGGATCACTAGTGTGATGCACTTAAGTGGGAGAGATTGACTCTTTTGAGATCACGATGCTAGTAAAGTCGAAAACAGAAAGAAGATGCAGTGGAGGGAGAATCACGCCTTTTAAATATTAGGTTGTAATTTAATTTTGATATCGACTTCCTTTTTCACACAACGACGACAAACACCAAAAACCAGCATAAGAGATACATGAAAACGGAAAAAGAGAGAGTCTATCGTTTTAAAAAAATAAATGAATAAGCTGGCGTTACAAGCGTCACAAAGCCAACCTCGAACTTCAACGTAACTGGCAAACACGCTGACCATTACGCCACTCCACCACAAAAATATCAAAAGTATTTAAAAACTACCCACCACTTGTCTAAAAGACGGTCTTTCCCACATTGGAGGGCGCGACCCTTTCAGACCATGTCTGTCATATAAGTTTAACAACGTGAACCTCACTTAAGGGATGGAGACCCGTACTCATAAAACTAATTGGACTGCGTCGGAATAGAATGAACGATGAACAAAAAAGACTAACAGAAAAACTAGAATTTTGAACTGACATGTTTGATTGGGCGTTTTTTATATAATTTATCTCTTCCACGTCGGGACGCAAAATTGTGTGGCAACAAGAAAAATCCGGAGAAAAACCAAGGCCTGAAGTGGTTCGAATAAGATAATCTAATGATCGAAAAGGAATTTAAATGAATAATTCACATTCCCTTACTTTTCTCACAGGGATCGTTCAACCAGGCTGGAAGCTTTTAGAAGACACAATGTTTTCTACACTGTTCTCAAATTGAAGATGTTTATTCACTACCAAAGAGACAACAGGTCACATTCAATTCTCATCCCCGTAATCAGAAATTTTATCAGTTGACACCACAAATTTCGGATACTTAATAACGAGTTTCCATTTCTTTTTTGGCAAGAAGCAAAGCTTAACTCTCTGACAAGTTCTTCAATAATTTTTGTTACGTTACATGTTGCACATATTGAAGATTTTATAAAATAATCCCACAATTCACAATGAGTATGAATGAATGAGAAATGAATTGAAAAAAACAAAAAACAAATTTATATACATAGCTGCAAAAAGTGTCTTTTTAGTAAATTTCAAAGCCGATAGTTTCATTCTCGTTGTGAAAAATTCATAATAAAAAATAAATATACAAAAATATTTACACATTATTTCAAAATGTATAGATAGATTTAAATTACACACTCGCTCACACATTAAGTTCTTCATTTAAAACACCAAAACAAAGGGAAATCGAAGGAAATGGAAAATAAAAACCACACAAAAGAACAAAACATGCAAGACTTACGGTTTCCTAGAAAGTGTTGAGCTAGATTCGTCGCTGTCAGTAGAAAAGTTTTTCTTTACAGGCGATGGATGGTAACAGAATATATAATGCATCATCTTGACCTTTTGCCATTTGTCATACGAAAACTGCACCAGTTCATGTTCTCGAACCTACAAAACGAAAATCTTTAAATGAACACATTGAACATGAAACCAATAACTAAACATTTACCTCTGCCGTGCGATAGGTTGGAAGTACAATGTGAAGGACATCGGAGCAGAGTGAGAGCATTTTGCCACCTCGAAGAAAATAGTCTACTAAAATCTCTCCTAGATCAGCAGACACAGATCCACATATTACCAGCAATGAAGTATTGTCAATCCATGTCTTTTCTTTTACCTGTTGAGATGACAAGGGATAGATTGTGTACCTAATGGAAGAGAGGTCATAAGTGTAATCATTTGAAAGGAATTTTCATTATTATTATACATATCTCTCTCCAGAATATTTTTAAGTGTAGAAACAACATTGTCTCTGGAAGTGGCTACGTCAGAATAAACAAGAATGTTTGGAGGTTTACACTCCTTCAAACTGTCTTTGTTTCTTCGAAGACTTGGCCGTTTTGTATTATTTTTGATAGCCGAGATCGGTTCAGGAGTCTTATTTGGCAAGGTTTCAGCCTTTTTCTCTTCTTTCTTAGCCTCAGTCACTTTTGTGGTAGATGGTAAAGGTTCCGCAATCGATCTTGGAATTGGTTCGATTTTTGCAGTTACTATAGACTCTAAATGTGAAGGTTTTGGTTCGACGACTACTTCGGTGGGTTTGGAAATAATGGGCTCTTTTTTGAACTCAACTTGTTTTACAGGAGAGGCTTTTGCTGGTGAAGTTGCTTTTGCAGGCGAAGCCTTTACTGGGGACTTTGCAGGAGAGCCTTCTGCTGCTTTTATTGTTTTGATTGCTGTTGGTTCTTCTGCTGCTCGTTTCATAGGACTAACCTTGGCTTCTATTTTGGTTTTTTCACTGAGCATTTTAATAGGCGATGATTTTTTAGACTCGATCGTTTCCTCTCCAATCGATTGAGATGAAAGATCTGGAATATTCTTGCCAGAAGGTATTAAGTCCGGCTTCACTATACCTGTCTTGCCTTCAGTGCGATTTTTGTTATATTCGAATTCAGTTGCTTGATTTGCAAGCACACTCAAGCTACGCAAGCCATCTAAATGCTTATGCCAATCTTCCTCACAGAGTCGACTCTCACAGCGTGAGGTTAGTTGTTTACGAAGGTGTTTCTTCATCATTTCATAGGGTTGCGGCTGACCTTCATAGGAAACAGCTGTGACAGTAAGCAAGGAAGGGAAATATAAAAAAATGATTGTGCATGATTTCAATGTGAGAAAATTGATTGCGCCTTACATTCAATACGAATTAAAGGTAGCGAATCGTTTATGCATAAATTATTTTGCAAAAATGTTGCTATGAGAAGATTTGTGAAGTGATCTATGTCGCTCTCGAGCAGCACCGCAAAATGTGAGTCGACTTTCCATGCTATTGGCTTACCGTATTTTTCGACCTAAGAACGAAAAAAAAAAAAGTTTAAGGAAAGATTGAAATTTAAAGGGCTTGAGCCATCACCGAAAACAAAAATAAATAAAAACAAGTGTAAGAGTAAATAAATAGGGAGGCGCAACAGAGCGGGGCGCCCTGGAGCCTAGGGCTTTTCTCACAACCATACCTTGTGAGGAATGGAGGAACCACCAATTTTTTGCCAATTACGAACGGCTAATCGAGAAAGCACTTTTAATGTCAATAAAATTACGATCGGAGAAATTGCTAGTTCTTCGGGAAAGGCGATTACCGTGAAAAAACATTTTCATCTTCCGTTCGGATTCGAACCTCACTTTAAGGTTCCCTATTTAACCAAGTGGTGCGGGGCCGGCGGCGCGGGCGTTGCGAGTATTGAGACCTCAAAAAAAATCACAACCTGCCTATTTGTCTACTCTATAGGTCTGTTCGTTGAACTTTCCCCAGGGTTGACCCAGGTTTTCTTGACAACCCCATGAGTTGTCAAAAAAACCTGGGTTTTCCACTCCTCAAAAAACGCTAAACCACAAATCACCACACATCCCTGTCATTAAAAAAAAATACAGTCCATTTGACAGCCCTCAAATCGCCACAGCAAAAAGCTAGGGTGAGTTGGGGGAAAACCTATGGCAAACCTATGGCTCAAAAAACACTCAATTTGACATTCAGGGCGAATTTAGGTTTCTCAAAAAACGCTTTGTGGTGATCCTAGGGCAAACCCAGGGCTTCAACGAACAAACCTATTATATTTAACATTATTCTTAACTGCGTGAACACAATGGCTGCAGAGACGCAACCGCAAGAGATGTCAAAACATTAAATACAAGCGAATACAACAACAACGCAAGCGGAGCTGGACAAGTTAACTTGATTTTAACTCTTGCGGCTCCGGCTCCGTATGCGTATGCGTATGCATTGTGTTCACCCAGTAAGTCTTAACGACACACACAGGTAAATTTTCCCAAAAACATGGCCATAACTACAAAAAAAAATTGGGATTTGTTGTTTTTTTTTAATGCAAAGTTATTTGCAAATAGTAGGTCTGTTCGTTGAACTTTCCCCAGGGGTGACCCAGGTTTTCTTGACAACCCTGTGAACTATCAAAAAAACCTAGGGTTTCCAGTCCTCAAAAAACGCTATACCACAAATCACCACACATCCCTGTCATTAAAAAAAAATACATGCCATTTGACAGCTCTCAACTCGCCACAGCAAAAAGCTAGGGCGAGTTGGGGGAAAACCTATGGCAAACCTATGGCTCAAAAAACACTCAATTTGACATTCAGGGTGAATTAAGGTTTCTCAAAAAACGCTTTGTGGCGACCCTGGGGCAACCCCAGGGCTTCAACGAACAGACCTAGTATAAGCTTCACTGCGTGAACACAATGCATACGCATACGCATACGGACCCGGAGCCGCAAGAACAGTCAAAATATTAAAAAGTAGCAAATCCATTGATGTGAACACAATGCATACGCAACGCACTACGCGCCGCAAGCCGCAGCCGGAAGAGTTGGCTAACTTTTAACTTTTACGTGCGTACTCAATAAAGTTGTTTTGGATTTAAAGGCGGTAGAAGATGGACGAGTCGGAAAAATTATTGAAGCAGTTCGAAGCCGAGAGATGTTATGGAACTTGTGTAACAGAAATTATAAAAATGTTAAAATGAAAGCCAAGGAGTGGAAAAACATATCTGAGGAATTAAATTTGCCCAATTTTGATATACTCGTAAATTAGATTTCATGCAGTCAGCTGACATCAATGCAGACCTTATGTCAAAAAACATGTACGACGTCCAGCTGCATTGTGTGCAGTTTTTAAAAAACACGTACGGCACAGTTTGACAGCTCTTTCAGCACCGGCTGCGTATTGCGTCTGCGGCTCCCATTGTGTTCACGCAGTCAAGCCAATTATAACGGTTTAATCAGTCGATGCTTTTAAAGTGCAAACTTTAAATTGACAAATGGATTTTATTCTGTGCTAAGAGGTTATTTTGGTGTTTATTTTTCTACTTTTTTTGGCCGCTTTGGAAAATAATTTAACATGGATTCTGTTGCTAGTAGTATGGTAAAACAAATAAAATTTTTTTTTACAATATTTTAAGTTTGTAGTTAATTTTGGAGGCAATGTATTTGATCGGTATTTTTTTGTTTATCTTTTATAATGAAAATGTTACATTGATTGGCATTGCTTTGCAATCAAAACAGTCTTAAAATTTGCATATGCATTTAATTTATTAGAAACAGTCTAAACATATTGCGACTTTTTTAAATATTGGCCCTCAAAGATGATATGACAAGGCGTTTTTGTTTTGTTTTTTAATTTGAGCTTTTCATTTTGTAAACATGATCGCGATCAAGTTTCATTTATTTGTCAAGAAATCAGCTTTCTGATTATTTAGGAAGTTGCAAATCTCGAGACATTACGCTGTGTCTCCACTTGCTTTAAATTCATAGCAGAAAGCAGGAAAATGACAGACGAAAAAAAGCAGAGCAACTGACGAATTTTGTGTTGTGGGCATTTTGTATAGCATACTTTTCATACCAAACATAACAGCGAAGTAACAAAATGGTGGAAAAACCTATGCAGCTTTAATAGCTGCGATAGATACCCTGCGATAAAAGTATGCTATCTATCGCAGGCTATGAAAATAAAGCTGCTATAATGGTCTCCACTTGCGATATTCAAAGGCTGCTGTAACAGCTGCGATAGATTTAAAGCATGTGGAGACCAGGCGTTAGGTTTGTTCGTTGAAGCCCTGGGGTTGCCCTAGGGTCGCCACAAAGCGTTTTTTGAGAAACCTAAATTCGCCCTGAATGTCAAATTGAGTGTTTTTTGAGCCATAGGTTTGCCATAGGTTTTCCCCCAACTCGCCCTAGCTTTTTGCTGTGGCGATTTGAGGGCTCTCAAATGGCATGTATTTTTTTTTAATGGCAGGGATGTGTGGTGATTTGTGGTTTAGCGTTTTTTGAGGAGTGGAAAACCCAGGTTTTTTTGACAACTCATAGGGTTGTCAAGAAAACCTGGTTCAACCCTGGGGAAAGTTCAACGACCGGACCTATTAGTGAAAAAGTCAAGTTTTTGGCAGAAACGAAGCTCAAAAATCCCGAAACAAAGATATAAAACACTTTCTTGTATAATAAGCCCTGTTCACACTGTACAATTAGTTGGACAGACTTAGGTTTGAACGACCAATGCTTGATAGTGTGAACCCTTCATACGACCGCTTGTCCAACTTGTTGGATGGTTTTCAAAAATTTTTGAGAATCTAGAAGTTGGACGAAATGGAAGGGTATGTGACATAAAGTTGGACGGCAAGCTTGATAAGTGTGAACGAAAACTACATCAGACCATCCAACTTCCATCAAACGAAGTCTGTCCAACTAATTGTACAGTGTGAACAGGGCTATAGGCTGAAAATATTTTTTTTTTTAAAATCCACTGTTTTTAATATTATAACTTGATTTTGGCCATGTTTTTGGGAAAATTTACCTTGTGCGGCATGAAAAACTTTGGTCCTCACAGAACTGAAAGCACATCCCCAAACATAAGGTCTGTTCGTTGAACTTTCCCCAGGGTTGACCCAGGTTTTCTTGACAACCCTGTGAATTATCAAAAAAAACCTGGGTTTACCAGTCCTCAAAAAACGATTTACCACAAATCACCATACATCCCTGTCATTAAAAAAAAAATACATGCCATTTGACAGCCCTCAAATCGCCACACCAAAAAGCTAGGGCGAGTTTGGGGAAAACCTATGGCAAACCTATGGCTCAAAAAACACTCAATTTGACATTCAGGGTGAATTTAGGTTTCTCAAAAAACGATTTGTGGCGACCCTAGGGCAAACCCAGGGCTTCAACGAACAGACCTATAATAAGCGCTTTGATTTAAGCTCTAAAAACGAGATCAGGGACAGAGAAGTTATTTTAGTACTAAAACGACCTTTTAGCAGAAATCCGAATATGTTCTAATGGGCCAGAAATATTTGTAATGCTCACATAAATAAGACCAAATTTTTACACTGCTAAAGAGTAAGGCAAAAAATGCTTTTGTGTACAAAAAGAACTACAAATGTTTGGCTCTTTGTGAAGAACATTTACGTCATCGGCCCCGACCCGTCTCTAATGACCCTTCCTTTGCTTAATCGAAAAAGCTAGTTTCCTGGCAGCCCTGTTTGCTGGTAAATAGAGTCAATAGTAAATAGATCAACACTTCAACTAATCAAAGTGCGTAACTTCAATGTTAAATATAGTGCAATACGTGGGTTATCAGTTTGAATTCATTCAACACCATAACCTATGACGTCAACAAACAAATCGACTTTTTGAAAACTTCTCCTCTTTACAGAAGAATGCAGTTGTAACATTATAAGTGAATAAAGATAGAACTTTTAATATAATTTTCAAAATATTGGACTCTACCACAAGGAGCGTCGTAACAATTTCGGCATATGGATGCCAAAAAGGAAGCACGATTTGATAGTTGTTAAATATCTGTTGCAAGACTTTTATTGCGTAAATGATTTTAGTCCATTCTATTTGCATTCGTAGTCGAACTCTGTTACAACGTAACGGGTATTGTGAAAGGACGATCACCTCACGTGTTAACGGACTGATAATGCAAACATTAAACGATTCGACCTCGATTTTTCTTTCTAAGGAAATACAACCTCAATCACATTCTTTTTTCTTTTTTCAATAAAATTTTAACTAGGTCATCAGCATTGACTGTGTATGTATCTTGAAGGTGCACATAGCACCTCTTTTGAATAAAATACAAAAAGAAGAAAAAACAAAAAATGTGCCTAAAGAAATCAAACAAGTACGGTGGTTGTCAAAACAATAAGCCGTCTTTCATTACGCTCATCAAACAACAGAAAAAACCACCTTTTACGTCTTATAACAAGCACTGCTCTAAGCCCCACTAGAACACTCATATGAATACCCTTATTAGAATTTATAAATACAAAATCGATTAGAACATTAAGCAGTATAATAACGAGCACCACAGCTCTTACCATAATATTTTCCGAATTATAATCCAAGCAGGGGAGGATATCAGTCTCCAATAGTAAATGCACAATTTTGTCCTTGTCCAAACAGAGTTCTTCTGAACTGCAGTTGAATGGAATTAGGGTGGGAGGTTCGGGAAACGTCACCCATGGGCTGATGTGAACGTTCTGTGATGGCGTTAGGCAACAACCCCTATGGTCGGCGAACATCCAAAGAAGGTCACAGACCTTTGCCTCTGAGCGATTGGTGCATAGTTCTGAAGTTACGAGATTTGCTTCTGAAATTGTAATGATTGTGTAAGAAAAAAAGATTTATTTGATGTTTTTGTCATTTGTATCTCACCATAACCTTCCTTGGGAAGCACATAGAAAACAACACTAGACTTCTCCGAGAATTTTTCTGCAATTTTTGTACAGGCATTCTTGATTCGCCACGATTGAACAAAAGTCGCAGTAACATAATAGAGAGACAACATTGCTAACTGAATTCTTCGGATGATGACTTTGCTTGAGGAAAGGGTTTCTGACCACCGTAAGACTTAAGGCAAGTTTGTTAATTCTTTGAAAGTACCAAATTCCGATATTCTTGAAACCAATCTTGTTATAGCTTGAACTCCTTATGATGTCATGTTATTGATTGAATCGACACCGTGGGGATAAGGATTAGGAAAAGTTATGAGGGAAATTGTATCCACGACAACTTAAAATAACACTAGAATTGTTTCTTTAGCTAACTTTTAACAGAAGCAGAAGATAACTTCGCGATGCAATCTTTGCTATGCTTTGAGATTGGAATTTTTCTGCACAAGATTTCGTAACTACAAGAAGTTTGACAGCTGTATGTTTTTTAAGAGAGGACCAAATGTTACTGAGAAGAAGAGAACAGCAAGAGAAAATGGAAAGAAAGAGAACATTGGGAATGAGAAATAAATTCCAGTACGCTGTGGATTTCATTTGCATAGCTTTCCCGATGAGTCTGGAATTACACGAGAAGACTTCTCAGACTTTAAGGCCGTGTGTGAATTGCGTTAAGATTTGCGTTAAAACTTCTACCACGATTAAAATTTGACGTCTTGTTTGAGGTGGGATCAAATTTAGCCATTTGCTGTGTGAATTGCGTTAAAACAATTATTTTAACCAAGATTTCTGCGTAGGTTAAAAAAATTTCCCTCGATAATTTAAGAAATTTCCCTGAACAAAAATTGGTTTTCTTTTCACGGAAAAATAGTTTCAATTACAAAACATATTTTTAAGAAAACAGGGTTAATAAAAAGTCTCTGAAACTGAAAAAAAATCTTTTTCATTTATTGTTCTCGATTCTAATGTCATATTTTAAAACAACAATGAAAAATATTCAAATAAAATTCCCATTTTGATTAATTGATTTCTTCGGTATAGTAACACTGAAAATTAGTTTTCATGGCTGATATCTTTCATAGATTTCAAAAGAAACAAAACAATAAATTCGTATTTGGTTTAGAAAAATGACAAATTTAAAGTATTGTAACGTGAACCCAACATTTTATACCAATTTCCTAATCGAAAAACGTTCAACCGAAAACACAACTGGCAACACTATAATGGAATGGTATAAATGACAGACGTTGCTTGTAAGCCAGTGTGTGTGAGTGTATAGAGAGACAGACAGACAGAGAGTAGACAGCAAATGTGGAGACAATGTAGAAGTTACTGGAGAGTTCTAGATGGCATGTCATTCGATATAAATAGCCCGCCCGAGGCAACCAGAGGGCAGTTTTGTTTATAGAGTGATAAAGTTAAGAGTAAATACAAGTGATAGTCCAAAAGTCGAGTTGAGTTCGAATAAAGTGTATATCGAAAGTAGATACTGAATAAAGTGGTAGATTTAAATTGAAAGGTAGAGTTTTATTTTTGCGAACTAAGCGTACGTTACATTGGTGTCAGAAGTGTAAATAAAACTTATTTGACTAGTAAAGTGTTAAAAAAAAAAAAAAAAAAAAAGTAAAAAGAAAAATAATAATTATATACAGTGAAAATGGGTAAGTTGTTAGAAGAGCTCACTTGCATTGAGCTTAAAAGTGAGTTAGGTAAGCGAAATCTTTCTAGAGCGGGATCGAAAAATGAGCTCGTCCTGCGCTTGCGTAACTATTTGGAACAGCAAGGGGAAGACGTAAACACTTTTGTTTTTGAAACAGAAGTGGAAGAAGAGGAAGTAAGTGAAAGTGTAGATTTTTCTAGTATGATGAAACTTTTGTTAGAACAACGAAACGAGCAAAAGAAAGAACAGCAGAATGTTCTCGAACGACTCGAAGTACAACAAAAGAAGCTGGAAGAGCAACGAAACGAGCAAAAGAAAGAACAACAGAATATTCTCGAAAGACTTGAGGCGCAGCAGAATGTTTTGGAAGGTCAGAAAAACATTCTAGAAGGTAAATTGGGTAACATTGAGAAAAATGTTTGTGGCCTAGAAAAACGCATTGAATGTGTTGAGAAACGATTTTCCAAGCTTGAGAGTCAATGCGAAAGTCAGCTTGCCACTTTGGAGAAACGAATCGAAAACATGGCTAAGGAACTAGACCAGATGCGGAAAATGGAGCTACGGAAAACTTGTGGAGATTGTGTAAGGCAAAGAGAAGTACAACCACCAACATTCGACGGACAGTCGTCTTGGTCAGTTTACAGGAGACAATTCGAGGCAGCTGCGACAGCAAATGGCTGGGATGACGAAGACAAATACATAGCACTGACTCTTGCTCTTAGAGGACCAGCAGCTGAATTACTTCAAACTGTTCCAGCTGGTAAGAGCTACGATTTCAGTTCTCTCGTGGCAGCTATAGATAAACGGTTTGGTGATAGCCACTTGAAGGAGGTCTTCCGAGTCCAACTCAATAGCAGAGTCCAGAAAAGGGGTGAAAGTCTACAGCAGCTCCAAGCAGACGTCGAAAGACTGGCTCACCTGGCATACCCGGATGCTGGAGAAGAAATCATCAACCATCTGGCTGTTGAGTCCTTCGTTCGTGCCATTTCTGACAAACATCTTCAGAGATCTGTGCGAACTGCTAGAACACGAACTCTTTCCGAAACTCTAGAGTTTGCATTAATGATGGAAGCATCTGAGCAAGCTCTCAAATGGTACATTGTCAAAGAGAAGCCATATTCGAAGCTGGATCATGCCCAGGAATTAAGCTACAAAGGAACCAGCGGCACGGACTTGCCAGATGTTGGAATTGTAATAAGACGGGGCACTTACAGCGACAATGCCGGTTGCCACCAATTAAAACTGAAACTGCTTGTCGACGTTGTGAAGTCCAAGAAAATCAATCCGCGAGCTGTAGAGTAAGACCGCAGACTTATCAATACCGAATTGGACATCAGGTAGAAAACCCCCAATGGAATTGCTGGCGGAAAATAGAGACCAAGACTCAGCAGATGAGAGTGGAACCCATATTCGGATGGAACAAGGAAGAATTGAGGTCTGATCAAAAGAAGGATCCAGACATCGGACCGATTCTCAAATGGAAAGAGAACAACACGAAACCTGACTGGAACGACATTTCGGACCAAAGCCCTGTTGTCAAAGCTTATTGGGCACAGTGGGACTCGCTTCGCGTGCAAGAAGGCGTACTCCAGCGCAAATGGGAATCTCCTGACGGTAAATCCTTTGTAATGCAGCTTATTGTTCCTCAATCGAAAATCAAAGAGGTTTTACAAAAGATGCATAGAAGCCCTACAGGAAGCCACCTGGGAGTCAACAAGACGCTGGAGAATGTGCGAAAACGCTTTTACTGGCTGCATGTTAGAGGTGACGTGGAGAAGTGGTTCCGAAATTGTTATGTCTGTGATTCAAACATAGAGGTGGGTAGGCTGACAGATAGACCTAATAGAACAGGGACATGGGCCACAGTGTATAGCGACCGGATGAAGACTCGGTATGACACAAAAGCGAGAACGGCAGGATTCCAAGCAGGAGAACGTGTGTGGCTTTATAATCCTCATCGTCAAAAGGGATTGTCACCGAAACTTCAGCAAAACTGGGAAGGTCCTTATACTGTTGTCACGAGGATTAATGACGTGGTTTACCGCATCCAAAGAGGACTAAGAGGCAAGTTAAAAGTAGTTCATTGTGACCGGCTGCATCGATATAGTGGCGAGGCTGTAAATGGAATTATTCGGGACGAACAATCCTAAGGAGGGGGCAGTGTAACGTGAACCCAACATTTTATACCAATTTCCTAATCGAAAAACGTTCAACCGAAAACACAACTGGCAACACTATAATGGAATGGTATAAATGACAGACGTTGCTTGTAAGCCAGTGTGTGTGAGTGTATAGAGAGACAGACAGACAGAGAGTAGACAGCAAATGTGGAGACAATGTAGAAGTTACTGGAGAGTTCTAGATGGCATGTCATTCGATATAAATAGCCCGCCCGAGGCAACCAGAGGGCAGTTTTGTTTATAGAGTGATAAAGTTAAGAGTAAATACAAGTGATAGTCCAAAAGTCGAGTTGAGTTCGAATAAAGTGTATATCGAAAGTAGATACTGAATAAAGTGGTAGATTTAAATTGAAAGGTAGAGTTTTATTTTTGCGAACTAAGCGAACGTTACAGTATTTTGTATTAATTCTTGTTTTTGTCATCCAGACTTATCCTAATTTCAATTAGTTTTTTTTTTTCTTGAGACCCTAGAAAACAAAACCATTGAAGATTGAATTTATATAAATTAATTGATTTCTAACTGACATTTAATGTATGGTTTTCCAGCCTGCCTTCGTTTTTTTTTCTTGATTCATATTTCGTTGTTTGAATTGAATGCAAAGCAAGAGCAAATTTCTCTATCACTAGAAACGTCAAATGTTAACACACTTTAACCTGCTCCACAGCTCAATAAATTTTTACCCGTTTTATTCACCTCATTAGTGTCAAATTTTAACGCGGGTTAAATTTTAACACACATTTTAACGCAATTCACACACGGCCTAAAAATGAAAAAAATAAAAAAGAGTGAATTTTAATTTTGAAAATAATGAATTGTGTATTTCACAAGAGTTGATCATGATGGTGGATTTACATGCATCTGCAAGTGCAGATGAAAAAGGAAGTAAACACAAGCAGCCTTATTTATAAACCCGTATTATCGGCGGATTAAGGTTACTACGAACTTAATACTCCACTAATACTCCAAACCTTATTTATAAAAAAAATACACCAGTATTAGCGACGGATTAAGCTAATACTGGTTCATAGGAGTTTTAAGGGAGGATTAAGGTCGTATTATAGTCAAATGTCATTTTGAGGATAAAAGTGTAGGAAAAATATTGTTGAAATTTCTGGAGGAAAAGTGGAAAATATTTTGGTTTTGTGAATAATTTAAATTCTTATTCCGCCTTAAATACCATAAATAAATTAATAAATTAAAACTAGTATTTCTTGTTTTGTTTTGTTTAATATCCATTTTAGAAAAATTTCCGCCAACCACAAAAAAAAATATAAATCATAACACTCGGGTTCAACGCAATTTAGTTTTTCATGTAATCTAACTTTTTTTTCAACCTCTAATTGGTCAGAAGTCACGTATCAAAAGAAGAACTGAAACTCTGGCCAATCAGAGTCCGAAAGAAGTAAGAATATCTGAAAAAATTTAATGCGTTGAACGTGCACAATGAAGTCAGCTGGGATTTGTTTACGTTTATAGTAACCAGAGCTACAGATGGGTCATTTTTTTGATGAAAAATTTGACATAAGCTAGTATTAACTAATACGGGTTGGAAAATGTTTTATAAATAAGGATTCGCTCGACCTGGCGTAAGGGAGTATTAAGTGCTAATACTAGTATTAACTAATACCAGGTTGAACCGAGTATTAGTGAAATCTAATAAATAAGGCTGAAGATGTAAAATTCATACTTGTCTGATAGAGAGGGAAGACACCAAGTGCAGACGTCTAGTTATAAAATGCGGATAAAAAATTATAGATGCAGATAAGAAATTAAAATTAAATTAAATAATTAATTTCTTATCTGTGGTGCAGATGAACATGTTCATTGCTGTTTCTCTTCTAATGTCGAATTCCTTTCAACAAAAAAATCGACTGCAGTCAATTTTTTTTTCAATGGAATTCATTTAGGGAAAAAAAATCGACTGCAGTCGATCTCTTTTTTGAGACGGATTTGCCCACGGATTTTCACACACACAACAATTTTGACAGATCGAAAACGGCAAACAAAAACATCAGTATATGAAAAAAATTAAAGGAAGCAGGATTGTTTAGTACTTAGTTGTGAATTTGGAAAACAATTGGTGAAAAAAATATAAAAATTGTATGCTTAACAATACGAATGTAATTGTTTTGTTCTTTGGTGCTCGTTTTTCTTCATTAGTCAGTTGGACACACATACATTCATAAAAAAGAAAATCGCTACTTTTTTAATTTCCTAAATACCCAAAAAAGAATCGAATTTAGTAGCGACTGCAGTCGACTGCAAATTGGTGAAAGGAAATCGACATAAAATAATTTTTTTGACAGAAGCCTTCCACATAATTCTTCAAACTTACAGCTGGATTTTGCCTGACATCATTATGAGAAATGCACTAGTGCCCGAGGCTATTCGCTCTGAAGCGCAACCTGTTTATTTATTGGTTTCGAAATGAATAAGCAACCCCACATTTTCACAACACGAACAACACCGAGTTCCCATATATTTGTACATGTCACGGCAACTGTAGCAGTGATTTATGCTGGGCTTACATGCATCTGCAACTGCGGAAGTGCAGAACAGTAAAGCGAGACGGATGAAGATTACAAAGCACAAAGGTTAAAAAGAGAGACGAATAGGATTATGGTTGCAGTTGAAAAATTATTGTTTTTTATTTACAAATTTATGTCCCACTAAATAGGTCACATGTTTGTGTTTTATTTTGATAGCGATGTAATCGTAACCGTAGAGTTTGTTTCTTGTTTGAAATTACGCATGAGCCACGAACGCATCACGTTTCTCTGCTTCAAAAAAAAGAACTGTCAGATGACTGCAAAAACTTCAATTTATTTTTTATTTCATTTAAATTCAACAAGTGCATAATTTAATAATTGTTTTATTTAACTTCTTTTTGCCAATAATGTTCAATCCGGAAGATCACGGCCTATCGGCCGACTTTCGTTTAACAAAATTCTCAACTCTACGCGGCTGAGGCTGCAAACTCCCTCAAGATGTTCTTCTAAAATATCTCGAGGGACTAGAAATCTCAAATACATCATGTTCAACAACACATAATTCGCCTCACAAAGATGAAGATTACATTGGTAAAGTTCTTTTCTTCCTCCTAATTAAGAATATTCTATAAGAAAACGAGTTATTTTTTTAGGGAGTGGTATGGATTGCGCTGTCATACCACTTTCGCGTCATAAAAACTTATCTCTAGTTCAAACTGTTGACTTTTTCTATCCCCTCGTTGACAATCCTTTAATCATGGGAAAGATTGCCTTAGCTAATGTACTAAGCGATGTCTACGCTGTAGGCGTGACGGCTATTGATAAGCTAAGCCTCATAATAAGCTCCCCAACAGAGTTCTCTCCGGAGCAAAGGGACATTGTTTTACCATTGATTATCGAAGGGTTCAAAGAGTCTGCTGAGCTAGCCGGCTGTAAGGTTGGTGTGAGGAACATCGCTCTGAATCCCTGGTGTATTATTGGTGGAATAGCCAGTTCTGTTTGCATTAGGGATGAAATTATCATGTGAGTTTCGTAAGAAAACAAAACATTCCTTACATGTATTGATTTTTTAAAATATAGGCCATCGAACGCCAAACCGGGCGATGCTATTGTTCTTACAAAGCCTTTGGGTACACAACTGGCAACTAACGCACACATTTGGTGGGAAGAAAAGGCTGAAAAGTACAACAAACTAGTACAGGATTTGAATGAAACTCATATATTGGAGACTTTCCAAATAGCGATTAGTTCAATGACCCATCTGAACATGAACGGTAGGCGACTTCATTGTATTGAAATAAAATTAACTAAATTTTTTTAAAGGAGCCAAATTGATGCACAAGTATGAAGCTCATGCAGCTACCGACGTGACAGGGTTTGGATTGTTGGGACACGCTCTCAATCTTGCCGAGTTCCAAAGAGAGTGTGTAGAATTTGTACTAGAAAAGCTTCCAATCATCAAGAATGTACTGCAAATTGGACGAATAGTTGGGCAAGACAGCAAACTAAGGAATGGTAAGGCAGTCGAAACATCAGGTGGTTTGTTGATATGCCTACCAGCCGATAACGCACAATCATTTTGTGAAGAATATGCAGCTATGCATGCTAACAAACAGAAGGCATGGATTGTAGGACACGTTAAGGTTTCCGACAAGAGAAGCGCATCTCTTGTCGAAAATGTGGAGTTCATCGAAGTGGCGCTTTAAGATGTATTTGAGATTATGTGTACAAATATATTTTTTATATTTATATTTTTTTTTTTAATGAGAACTTAGATGTCCAACGTATGACAAGTGCATCTGAAAGGTCGAAAGATCAGGATGCATTTTGATAATTTTTTTGGCTTTTAAGTTCTTTTTATTAATAAATATTGGTTTGCATTTTAAATTCTTTTTTATTTATTGTCGTTTGGGGCTACATGTCCCTAGTCTCACGAAACCTCGTAGGGTACTATTCTTATTGCCCTTGACCCCCTACGCACATCGTCCTCGGGAACGAGACCAAATATCACTCAGAGTATTTTATTTTAAACTACCGACGGTTTTGTCATCGGCTTTATATAAGATCCATGGTTCTGGTTCAAGGGTTACAACAGTTCTTTGAGAGAATGTTTAATTTCTTTTAACTTAATCCAAAGAACAAGGATTGGCAAAAGTAATTCTCTGTTTGATCTCCGCACTGATGTTATTACGTATATATTATAAGACGAGGCCTTTCCCTTCCGCTATTTCCTTGCAATGTGCTTTCGAAAACCCGTGGAGCCGGTGCGTTGACGTCCATCCGCTCTACATGGCCCAGTAATCGTAGCCTGGAAGCTATTGTGACGTTTTATCCTCTAGCTCTGGCGTTGATGTATGAGTTTTGTATAGTTTTTTAAGTATGATCCTCAAGTAATCGCATAGTAGTTTTTCATTGTTGAAAGCCATTTTATGAAAGGCCTCGGGGAGTTCTTTATCGATTTTGACGGAACAGCTTGAATTCTCTAAAGTCATCTGGCTGTAAATGTGAATATTTGGTTTGTTTACTTTACCTTATTGATGTAGACCAATACAATTATTGTTGATGTGGAGTTTCAGACGTTCACATATTACAGTAGACAAGATCTTATATGCGACGTTACGGAGGCTTATTATTTTTGCGATGCTTGCTTTCTAAGGCTAAGGCAAGCTCAGTCTGTCCAAAGTATTCTCGACGAAGCACCAGAAGTCGAGATAAAGATTCAATCAAAACTTAGCCAAAATAACCAAACACAACCAACGTTTCCTTTTCCAATAATAATTCCTTTTTATTTATCGTATTAATTTCAACAGGTTTTGCTTAAGATAATATATAACGGTCCTCAGTGCAAATGCCAAAAAATAAATGGGTGGCTACAAACCTGTCCTCACTACACTCAGAGGGAGTGGAAAGAGGAATAAACAAAGCAGGTTCTCGCTTCTGCCTTCTGTCGAAAGCTCCAATGCAATGGAATTATCGTTGAAACTACTTTTGCGTTGGTAGCTTCCAATGTCCGTGGTGATTCCTGAAGGAAATCTTCATGGAATAAACGTTTGAGCCTTGCCGGACTCTGCAAAATCAATGATCGGAGAGAAGCTAGGATCGGTTGGGAGTATATTTTTAGAAAATATATTTTCAAATTCCAACTAAAATTTGGATACCTAGATAATAAACTAGTGCCAGCCTCAAAAGGTATGCTGAATTAGTGCTTGGTACTGAATTCAAAGTTTCATTTAAGCACTACGTGCACTCGACCTAGGCGGAGCAGAAACTCTCTCTCTCTTTTTTTAGGATCGAAGTTTCTATACGACAAAATCGTTGTACTGGTCAAAAGGAGTTTCTTTTCTCTTTTGCATCTGTATTTGTTGTCATTTTTGTTTAGCTACATTTGCCTACCTCCATTCTTCATCGATCCATAGGTTTCATTTTTGGGGATTAAGTTCAGCAGTCCAGAAAATCAGAGTATGCGGGTCTGATGGCTTGTTGGCAGTGCTGTAACTGATCTTCAATACTTAATGCTGGCTACCTCGGATTAAAGGATAGTTGGAAGGGGGAAAAAATTGGTTCCCCGAAAAGTTCAGCATTAATAATACTAGAAGAGTGTCGCTTGTGTCGATCGCTAAATGGCCAATATGGTTGAGGGTTGATTGGTATGGGAATCACCATGTCCCTCTATGAATTTTGATGCGTCGGGAGCGTGTACTGCTAACAACAAGATTTAGCCCGATAACGAAGTCGATTAGCCTGAATCTGAATACGTTGTCGGACGTTATTCCTCTATAGTATCATGATGACTACGTGGTGATTTTTATTTTGAAAAAAAAGCACGTATACGCCACAGTAGTTTTGGTATAATTAAATTAGCCATATAACAGTGCATTTGCCTACATCCATTCTTCATCGATCCATAGGTTTCATTTTGGAGTTTAAGTGCAGTCGAGAAATTCAGAGGATACTGTTCTGATGGCTTGTTGACAGTGCTGTAACTGATCTTCAATACTTAATGCTGGCGGCCTAGGATTAAAGGATAATTGGAGGGGGACTCGATTGGAAAGGCGTTGGCTATCTCTTGCGATTATAGCTTTCCTCAGCGTTAGGTCGCGGTCGGAAACATGATATCCTCATTCCTTCCTTGGCAACAACAGGGCAGTGCTCCTAGTCAAAGTTGTTTCCTGGAATAGTTCGAGATCAATAACACTGGAAGAGTGTTGTGCCGATTGTAATATATGGTCAATTTGGTTAAAGGCTGATTGGTATAGGGATCACCACCACTGCTAACAAGATTAAGCTGCTTTTTTTGACAAAAAAGCACCCATACACCCACAGTAGTTTTGGTACAATTAAATTAGCGGAATGATATATTCAAAGTGAGGTAAAATATTTTTCATTAATACAAGTTACATAAAAGGTTTGTTCTTTGAAGTCCTGGGTTTGACCTGTGGTTGCCACAAAGCATTTTTTGAAACACCTTAACTCGCTCTGAATGTCAAACTGGATGTTTCTTGAGCCCTCTGGGATTGCCCTCAACTCGCTCTGGTTTTTTGGTTGGACGAGTTTAGGCAATGAACAGGGTTGTTAGATGACATG
Organism: Melanostoma mellinum; assembly: GCA_914767635.1. NCBI lineage: Eukaryota > Metazoa > Arthropoda > Insecta > Diptera > Syrphidae > Melanostoma > Melanostoma mellinum. The sequence continues at coordinate 185,086,382 of OU612060.1, forward strand.
TATTTTTCTTCAAAAGGCAGGGGTGTATGGCGATTTCATGGTTAAGCGTTTTTCGAGAATCGAAGCCCAAGGTTTTTTTTAACAACTCTTGAGGTTGTCAAGCGAACCTGAGTCAATCCTGGGTAAAGCTTAACGAACGAACTGAATGATATCCAGCCATAGTGTATATGCAAGGGTACACTATCCACTTAAACCTTTCTTCTTTCGCCGAAACTTGGAATGAATAAAGTTGGTTCCAGTGGTTTTGAGATTCATAAGGTCCACGTATAATAAAAAGAAATCGATTCGAGGTTAGAAAATAGAACATGCCTTTTATTATTACGTGCATATAAAGATCCAGGTCGAGATCCAAATAGAAGATAACAAAACACGCATACTAACTAACCCGATATGCATGGCTTTAAGCGTAAATTCAAGATAAATTGGCCACGAACAAGGACCTGTCGCTGTTAGGATACACCTTGATATCATTTAAGCAAGTAAGACAAGAATTCAGCGTTTGAAGCAGAGAAACATACAAAATGTTGTAGTAAAACAATTGGAATTGGTTTTTTCGAGCCAAAAGTGCTCAATGTTATGTCGCTTTGTATTAGTTAGTTAGAGAGACTTCGTTTGATGGATGTTGCATGGTCGGATTTAGTTCAGACTTATCAAATTTGTCGTCCAACTTTATGTCATATATTCCTCCGCTCCGTCCAACTTAAAAACTTTAAAAAATATTTGAAAACCATCCAAGCAGTCGGCTGAGGGTTCACATTATCAAACATTGGTCGTTCAAGCCAAAGTCTGTTCAACTAATTGTATAGTCTCAACGGCCCTTTTGTGTGAGTAAATACCTATTTTCCCTGAGCTAAAATTTCTTGAGTGGATTTTCAACTTCTCATAATCATGAGAAGCAATCTTTTTGCATTAATCTAACGATTGAGGATGCTTCCGAACGCAGCCTTCAGAGAGTTTCTTGCAATTGAGTTTCTAAGTCTTGAAATAACGGTACTTGCCATACAACCGATATGATAATACTTATTTTTCTCGAAAACGGTTCCAGTTCGTCCAGAGTTCGATAAAATTTTGTGTGAAGAACTAATCTTAGATTGTCTTTCTTATGATGTAAAAAAGTCTATAACCGGTACTGTTTTTTCAAAACCGCTGATGGCCTACACGATATTAACGAAATTTTGGGTTTTAGAACTGGTTTTTGACATTTGAGTTAATTGTATGAGTGCTTCTTGAGTGGATTCTTACTTTAACCAGTTCGAAATTTTAGGTATTACTGAAGATCGTACCGTCAAACGTTTCAGCTGACCGTCATACACTTTTTTAATTTGAAGAAAAAAAAAAAAAAAAAAACAAGAAACAGAGTCATCAAAAAGGTTGAACACGACGCCGCGCAAGACGAATTAAATCAATTCACAGGAATATGTTGTACAATAATGTTTTTATTTCTTCGAAATTACAATAATCATACATCAAATTTATCTGACCAACATACAAATTTGCTTGGATATTTTTCTAAGGAACGTTACATCTACAAACAATTTTTGGGTATATTTTGTTTGGTTTTATTCACTTAAAACTAGTTTAATCTATATCTATATACTGTTTATTTTAACTTGGCAATCTATGTTAATTGAGTTCTGTAAAAATACATAAAATTTTTTGTTGATTTACATATGTACTTTTTTCTTAGATCCAAAACAAAACATGGAACTTTATTTTTCAAGGTTAAATTTTTGCTATTTTCTTTTATTTTATTAAAAAACTAAATAGCTTAAAGCGGACTTGTGCCATTTGGTTTTCTTTAAAATTATTGAAAATAATTGGCTATGTAAGGGTATTAGGGTATAGCATACATTTATCTATTTGGAAGATTGTAAGAGGAATAACATGACTGAATATCAATCTTTCGTTGATTTGAAATTTGGTTTTTTTTTTTAACTTTTAGTGTTTACTCGCAAGAGTTTTTATGACGGTTATATAAGTATGTAAGTATGTCCCAGTCGAGCAATGGCATAAATTTAAAAAAATGGCGTCGATTGTCAACTTGGGTTAGAAATTTATTGAAGTATAGTTTCCAACTGGCCGTTCATGAGATCACTTACCGTTCTGAAACGGTGCCATTGGTACAAACAACAATTTTTATAATTGATTAGGTTTCAATGGCTGCCAAAAAAACCATAACTGAAACACTTTGACAAATATTAGGTACGATTTGATACCATACGAAATGTGTAAAGGAGTACCTACTTTTAAAAAAGCGTAATTGGTGCCCCCACTTAACTGCTCTGATCTAGTGATCCGCTCGTACGATATGACGCGTTGACATTAGAATGTGTCGGCAAACCATCCGGGTTAGGATTGTTCCTTACCTGAGGCGGATGTTGGCAGACTAAGACACTACCTTTTTTTCGCGTTTTTGGCGGGGTTCTCTGAATATCTCCTTTGAACATGGCTGTGAGCCGGTCGTGCTCTAAGATGGTATTTTTGATGTATGGTGTATAATTCACAATTCGGTGCCGAAGGACTAGAAAACGACATAAATTCGCCTTTTATTGGGCAAAGAAAGGCAATCGGAGCGATAGGTACGGATTTGCTCAAAAACTGTTCCATCGGTACGTAAAGTTCGCTCTTGATTGATCCGTCAGTTATTTATTATGTCGAGCATTGAAACAGAAGTGGCAAAAATAGGTCAGATGGTTAATGAGGTTAAAACGAAGTATAATATGTTGTCATCAAACAAGAACACCGAACATCAACGAATTGGACAAAATGTCACAATAGACAGACATAAGTTCGACAGGACTTCGTCTACCTAGGATCCACTATAGACACGGATAACAACATAAGTGCGGAGATCAAACGGAGAGTAACTCTTACCAAAAAATTGAGAAATAAAACCCTTTTCAAGGAAAAACCAAGGTAACCCTTTATAGGACCTTAATCATGTCAGTCCTGCTTTACGGTGTGGAAGCGTGGCCTTTATCGAAAGTGGATGAAATTTCTTCTTCTTCTTCTTCTTCTTGGTCGTTTCGAAAGAAAAATACTCCGAATGATCTTTGATCCCGTATGCGAAGCCAATGTGTGGATAAGAAGATACAACAAGCTGTATGAGCACTATCGCCACATGGGCATAGCTAGAAAAGTACGCATCGCGAGGCTACGATGGCTTGTCTATGTAGATTGAATGGACCCAAACGCTCCGGCTCGACGGGTTTTCGATCGAAACAATAGGGAAATCGTGCAATGGGAAGACCTCGTCTTAGGTGGTGCAATTAATCAGAAGAAGATCTCAAAACTGGAAAGAGTTCGCCCGAAATCGAGGTCGTTATAAAAGGATGTTGGTTGAGGCTCAGCTTCACCCCGGACTGCAATGTCCACCTAAGTAAGCAGGCCGCATAGGTGTGTGCTACTCAATAAGGTGTACATGTATTTCATTTTGACATCAAATCGCAAACTTGCAAGCCAATTAAGTAGTCAAAACCAAAATGTGGTTTTACTTTGGTCAGAAAAAGGCAAACCAAGAAATCACCATAGAAATACATCTCATTTTACAACCCTGTTTGTTACACGAACTTGCCCAACAGCGAAAACCCAGTGCTACGTTAGGGCGAGTTGATGGCAGCACTAAAAGACTCACATTGCAACATTTATAAGGCGATAGTAAAATAACTACCTACCACTTAATAACTGAAAGCGACTATACATGAAACAATTTTTCGATTATACAACCGACGATAGACTACCCAAGCAAAGGATCTTTAAGAGTTATCCAAAAAAATTGCTCAGCACTTACAAAGCATTTAATTTGATATTTTGAATACTATTCCACCTAATAACCTTTAATTTAGCTCTTTGTGAGAGGCAAAGCTAAAACTCTTTAGGATATCTTAAATAATTCCTTAATAAGCGCTTTTCATAAGGACACTTTGGAGGACTTATTTAAAACCTAATTCAGTAGTTTTCGCTCAGAGATCGTCGAAAATTTTTGAATCCACTCTTAAGGAGGATTATCATCTGAAAAGTTACAGAATCCAGGCCCGGCGCTACATGGAACAAACCTATTAAGCCAAAAATTTATATTCGACTCCATTTCAATGCTTTTTTCTATTAACTAGGTGAACACAATGATCAAAAGCCGCATACAGATCCGCAGATGCTGAATTTTAGGTACAACATGAATAAAATAATTTAAACTCAACAACGCAAACAGGAGCAGCGCAAGTTAACCATACTTTTGTGGTTGGCGGCTCCATTTGCGACCGTTGCTAATTGTGTTCACCCACTTAATGTTGTAATTTATTGCCGACTGGTGTTGAGATTCAGCTAATTTGTCTTTCCAGTGAGTGATACTCAAGTAAGTCACTTTCTATTGACAGTCGATTGAACTTGTGGAATTCAAGGCGTGAGCTAGGCTGTCAAAGATTACTCATCTAGACTCACTACTCACTCACTTTCTGGAAAGTCAAATTAGCTAAATCCCGGGATTGGTATGTGCATTATGTTTGTATTTTACAATGTTAACATTCGAGTTATATGTTTTACTTAACAATATAAAATAAATTTTTATATTTCCTCTTTGACTTTGTCATAAAGTTTCTTATCTTAAAAGGCATTCAAAATTAATATGTGAACAAATAGGATTTTATCGTTCTCGTATTCTTTGAGAAGTTTTATTTTACCCACAGGCTCTGGAAATAATATCTTTTAAATCCTTTCAAATAACCAAACAATGAAAATCAAAAGTCTGAAAGGCTGCATCAATAAATTTTTAAATTGGAAAGACTTCACCTTAACATTAAACAACTAAATGTGATACGTTGGTGGTATATGCTGGCGAATATCTTGGTGGGGGTAGAAGATTCGAAAGTGATTGCTTCCATCCGAAAGCTGTTTTACTAGAGTCCTCATACAAACGTCGATTGCGAACCAGCTCCGAGTCACCTGGCCAAGCACGTTCGGGTCCTCTTGCCCCAAGGCGAGGATACCGAGTTTTATCCACAGCGAGACTTATAGTTCCTGGATTCGCATTTAATCCAACATTGTACTGACGTTGCATGGCCAAGGAAGCACGTAAGGTCTTTCGTTTCTGGAATTGACATAAATTTATTACTTCAAAACAAATTTACTCTGGATCAAAAAACCTACCTCGATGGTTCCCCTCCACTTATCAGCGGCATGACGTGCTATTTCCATTCGCTTCTGTTTTTTGATTTGATGTTTTTTGTAAGCAACTTCTATGATAATGAGTCCTGTTCCGCCAACAATGCCAACAACTACAACTATGAATACCCCGGCCATGTTTTTGAGGCCCAAAGTGTTGGGAGTTTTTTCAAATTGTTCACACTGTTGTACGTTGCCATGAAAGATCCAATCCTTGTCTAATGATTCCATAAAACCGCCTGCAATTGGAAAACAGAGTTGAAAATAAACTAATAAATATGAAGGCGCAATAGAACGGGGAGCCCGGTATTTCTTACAACCATGTTTCGCCAGGGAATGGAGGGGTCCAACAATTTTCTGCCGATTTCGAACGGCTAATCGAGAAAGCAAATCCCATGGCAATAAATTTACTATCGGAGTTCGTAGGTCTTGGCATTTCCACGTGAAGGGCAATACCACTTTCCACGTGGAAATACATTTTTGTTTTTCTATTGGGACTGGAACCACGAACCTACCGCCACCGTTACACCACGGACACAATAACAGAGATAAAGTTGCAATTGTAAGCTTAGAAGAGGAATTTTTAGGGAGATAAAAGTCCACAGTACCTACTAACCAACCAAGTATTTTTAATCATTTTACCCCCAATGAAAAAAATTTTTTCTGTGAAGTAATCGAGTACTTCCAGAGTCGAACTGAAGATATAAAAGCAATACTTACTTTCATGAAACTCTAGAATCGCTAGTGTTACAGCATCTGTCCAAGGCGACCCCTTCTGCAAGCCTATCCCATATCCACTTCTGCCAAACAACTCTCCAGCTGTCACTAGCTCACAATCTTTAGCCGCTTCATATTCCAACCGTGAAGAATCCCAAATGAATGCCATGAGTTTTCTAAAAGAAAAAAACGAAAATTACACTTTCAGGAATTTGATAAAATTAAAACTCACCCCTTCTTTACATCTTGAATAGCCTGCTCAGCGGTCGCATAATTATTTGCTTCCATTGTCCGATACATATTCGATAGTTCAACTTGTCGTCTAAAGTACATATCTACTGCCGAGCCCTTAACAGTTGCACAAGTTAGATTTTCCATTGTATTTCTCAGACGAGCGTCATTGATTCCGCTTAGTTTGGTTTTTGGTCGTTCCAACACGAGGAAGGCAGCCAAGTTGGCAGTGTATGATGCGACAATTATCATAGCAAATCCAGCCCAAACCATTCCCAAGACTCGTGCTGAGAAACTTCGTGGTGTACCTTCACCAATTCCGCTGTTCAAAAGAACACCCCAAGCAAACCATATTGCTGAACTAAGATTTAAAGCATCCTCTTCTGTGTTGTCATTGCTGGTTAGTTTAAAACGACCAAACGGTGAAAATCTACAAAGAATATGGATTTCAAATAAGGATTGTAGAGATTTTTTTTAAAGTTTCGGGACCTACCTGTCAAGGAGGTAAAGCACTACAGCGACGACATGCACTGAAACCATTACCAATACCCAAAGGGTGTTGCTGAAGGGTTGCAAGAAGGACACCAGAGTACTGGAACGTGAAGGTTTCTTCTCTAGAATGGTAATACCTTGGTACTTGAATGGTTTGGAAAACTCAATGAATTCAGCTCTTTCAGGATTGATGGTTAGAGGAGCTACAATCATGTCAGCACGCTCATTTACCACTTCACCAATGAGTCCAGTCCATTCCTTTTTAACAGCCAAAGTTCCAGTGGTTTGATTTTTTAAAATGTAATGACCAAATTGGTGATCAGGTGATAAGGCGAGGTCGTAGGTGAAGTTGATGCGACGCGAAAGAGCTATAAGGAGGTCTATGCAGTATCCACGACAGCAGTAGTCATCCTCTGCAAAGATTTGTTGTTTTTTTGTTTTTAAATTAAACGTGTTTTAAATAAATTAAATTGTTTTTCCTTCAAGTGGCAAATATAGGTGGTGGTTTCTTTGTTGAGCGTTTCTTGAGAACCAAGAAATTATGGGGTTGTCAAGGAAACCTGGGTCAGCTCAAAGGTTAACTAAGAGCCTTAATAGCTTCTTGATATCTGTCTTCTACTCGGTGTCGTGTAACTTTCGTCCAAAGCGCCTAGGAACTGAAAAATCATCTTAAAAAACTCGAAAAAGTCACCAACAGCTAGGAGACAATAGTAAAATATGTAGATATCCTTTATCAATGGATGAAAGTAAAATTACATGGAATTATCTTTTAAGCATACTTGTCGATAGACATTTAGAAAATAATCGTCTTAAAAGCTACGCAAATCGAGTCCAACAAAGAATATCGCATAGAGTTGAGTTAATGTTTTTCAATTTAAGACTGACAGCATTGAAGACGTAGTTTGTTGCTGTTGGAAAGCTTACCAAAAAACAATTTGGTGATGAACATGGATATGGATTTGTATTTTAAAAAAGTCTGAAATTTGAAACTTTAGCTTGTCAAAAAATGTCTCCCAGAACAACCACAAACTTGCACCTCTCAGTTGTTGTAACTGTTATAAGATTGCAAATCTCCAGGGTTAATAAGAAGAGCACTGTGTAAAGCATTACGGTAGCAAAAAGAACTGTAAAGACGATCTTTTAACTACAAGAACACCACAGGTGAGCATCTTTCTTTACCTTTTTTTTTTTGGAGGTTTTTAAAATACCAGCTGGAGCACTCAGACCTAAATACCCGTCCATTGTGCTACCAGATAGCAACCTTCTATTTGTTATAGCTTTCCAGATGTTCGGAGAAAAGCCAAAAGACGCTGCCATGATAAGGAGCCTAAGTTACCAGCTCTCACCATATCTGCCGAGTATCTGTAACCTCAAGCGAGAAAAGCAGGACATTCACAGAAGAAGTGCTGTTCGGTGTCCTCATAGTCTGCACAAGATTCACAGGGTGTGGTATCACTTAAATCGTTTAAATGCTTGGCAAAAGAGAAGTGCCCGCTGGCAACGCCAATAAGCTTTCTACAGTCTTTTCTGCTACGAGCTAGCAAAAATGTTGCAGTCTTCTTACTTACGTTGGGGAGCATACGCTTGGTTTGTCTGCATCCGATAGAGGCATGCCATCTACGGTTGTGCTCTTCACAAATCCAATCGTTGATTGAAGCCCTCACTGAAGACGCTGGCAAACCTAGCGACGCTAGGCGCTTGGAAAACGGATGAGTACGATCCCAAAAATGAGTGCAGTCGTATGTCGTCGTTCTCAACAAAGGCACCAGCATCAGAACCCTCATCGGTTTTGGAGCCATCTGTGAAGATATGATAACAGTTCTTTCCAGGCTCAGATTCTGGAGCGAACCAGTCCTGAACCGAAGGAAAGTTGACTGAGTAATTTTGACGCAGTTTGAGCGTTGGGATCATCGTGTCAGATGGCATATCCATTAGACGTGAGTCAAAAGATATGCTGCTTGCGAGTTCTTGAAAGCTCCAAAGCAAATTGTGCCAGAGACCACATCGCTTTAAACGAGAAATGGTCTTGAGAGTACACCCCATGATGTAGGTATCAAGGGGAGGAAGATTCAACAGTGCGTCGAGAGCAGCTCCCGGTGTGCTGGGGAAGGCCCCCGTTACACCCAGACAAATTGTTCTTTGAAGTTTGGCAAACGAGGCAATAACGTATTTACGCGAGAGCTTATTCCACCAAACAACTGACGCATAGGAGATGATTGGTCTTATCATAGCCGTATAGATCCAAAGGACCCTTTTCGGTGAAAGACCCCATGTCTTGCCAAAGGCTCCTTTACATTGCCAGAAAACTGACAGTGCTTTAGTAGTTTTAGACTCGACATGTTTCGACCAAAGAAGTTTGCTATCCAGGATTACTCCAAGATGTTTGACTTCATTTGAAAAGGGAATGTTGACGCTTTACAATTTTCTACGTCTCGTGAAGAGGACAACCTCGTTTTTAAGAGGATTGACGGAGAGACCGTTCCTAACACACCAGGTGTCAATCATAAAAAGCGCAGCCTGTGCTCGGGATCAGACAGCCGTTTCAATTGATTTTCTCTTGCAACATGCGTGTTGGGCTTGTGAAAGAAGTGACTAACCAAGCGTGTTTCGTAAGTGGATATCAATCAACTTCTCTAATGCCTTAAGCAGAAAAGAAGATAATTTGATGGGTCGGAGATCGTTAGGGTTAGTTTGGGAATATTTTCCAGCTTTAGGTATAAGCACTTCCTTCACTTCCCTCCAAGTTGCGGAAATGTGAGCCAGTCTTAAACAGCCACTCAATAGATTTTCCAAAGTTGGTAAAATTATCAAGGGATCTCTGAAGCTCAACACGTGCTATGTTGTCTGGCCCCGGGGATTTGTAGGGTTTGAAGCTGTTTATTGCCCATACTATTTTTTCCCTTGAAATGAGATCGTTTAAGTGGTTTGTTGGCATGTTGTGTCTAACTTTGCTTTGTTCAATAGTGTTGGTTGAAAGTGTGTATCGAGCAGCAGATTGAGTGTTTCTCCAGGTATCGTCTACTTTTTTCAGAAAAACTTCATACCGTTGGAATTTTTGAGAGGATCTTCTTAAGTCTTGAAGCTCTGGATGTATCTGTTACAGAGGTGCAGAAGTTTTTCCAGGACAAGCTTGATTTCTTTCTTGTAGGTAGGAGTCCCAGTGTTGAGATCTCTTTAGGGCCTTACCTGTGTTTAAGAGTTTCCTACTTAACTTTCTTAGAATACCTAGTTTGGGAGTTCACCATAGTGATTTCTTCTTACCTCTAGGAGTTATTAAGGCGCATGAAGATTCCAATGTTTTCGATGTTAATCTGTCAAAACCCTCAGATTTATTTTGATTATTCTTTCATTAATCTTTAAAAAATTCTCTAAGTACGTAATCAAATAACTTTAGTTTAAGGCGAAAGTATTCTCTGAATTAATATTCATTGATTCATCGCCTTCTGTATCACCGCTCTTGAATAAACCATCTTCACAGCCTCACGTTTTTTTCTTTCTTGTAATTGATTGTTCATCCTCCAAGTAAGCTTTTTGGTTTGTTGTTTGTTGAAGCCCTAGGTGTGCCTTGTAGTCTCCGCAAAGCGTTTTTCGAAAAGTCTTGCGTTTTAGAGCCCTAAAGTACGGTAGTTCACGTACGGCGAAAGGGACTGGTGTGTACCTTACTAATACAGTTGTTTTGATAGCACTGACATTTGATCCGAAAATTTAGAAGAACCATTTCATCTTAATAACTAACTTGAAAGCATGGTATCAACAAAAGGTTGGCTATGGAAGCAGAAAAATTGATCCATTCATACATAGATATGTACACCGATTCCATCACCTCAACCTGATTTTCCCTACAGGATTATTATTCATCGCAATTTGTATTCTATACATAAACTGCCTTCCTCTCCAAAGGTTATAATCTCAATGAATGTTAAAGTTGTCACCTATTTACTATCAAACGTTTTTCTGAAATCCATCATATCAAATGAATAATAAATATGTAAATATATGTAAGTGAAGTCTTTCAAAATCTGTTTCAAGTAACTGCAGAGCTTTCTACTACCAACTTTCGCACATAAACATTTATTAAAACCCAAAATTCCTCAACCAATCAATTCACTTGAAGCCATATTTCAACATAAATTTATAAATCATCCTTCAAGTAGGTACTACACCTATTCACCTAGATCTTTAGGCTGGTTAAGCTCTCTCTCTCAATACATAATAAATTCACTTTATCCCATCCCAACCTATGATAAGCATAAGCATACCTTTCCATGCGAAATATGATTCCCATGTTGTGTATTCAGAGACCACAAAAACAATTTCAACCTACATAATTCATCAATGCAAAGAGGGAAAGTGACACCCTGTTATTGCATCCAATGAATATACAACTTACCGGTGCCATCGGTCGTGTTATAATACGGACAGGAAATCTCATCCTCATCACACATCACCTCCTCATCGTTCAAATGTCTTACGTACACAAATGGTTTCTCCTCTATCGTCAGAACTTTTAAGTGAGTAGGAATTATGATCCCTTCTGGCTTCTTCCTCTGCATACCGGGCCATAGAATCTGACTGTCGTTGATTTTCAAACGCATCTTCGCCTTATCCTGTGAAAGATGTTTGTTCAGAAAAAAGAAAAAAAAAGGAAAAACGAATAAATTTACGTAACCCGAAGCCTTAAGATAAATAATGTACTACATACAGAATCATAGTAAAAGGATCCAACAACATTTTTCTCTTGGCGTTCTCCGATATTTATCACATCGTAGGCAGCATAGATTCTATCGCCATTGTCATCAAATGCTACTTGTCCCGTCTGGCCCGTAATGTTACGTGTTTTAAGGTACTGGAATAAGCGTTTACCTAAAATATCACAAAGTGGCAGGTGAATTTCAGAACCAAAGAAGTTATTGAATTAATAAAATATTAACTATTCATAAACCTTACTTCAGTCTGAATGACCAAAGTAGTAGGTTAAAGGAGAGTAGATAACACATAGAGACAATTCGTACTGACTTTGGCACCCTTATTTTCTTTCTGATGTGAAATCAAAGACTGATTCTATTTCAATTAAGTTTTCTATATCCGACTTGAATAACTTAGTTTTCTTAGTGTTTTTTTTAGTTCAATGGTAAATATTGTTGATTTTGATTAAGTTGATACTTGATTAAGTTCACTTGAAACCAATTTATAAACGAATATGAGAAGCTTAGTGTTGAGTCGCGAGCAAAAGAGCTTAGAGGATTAGAAGTTTCAGACAAAACTGCATATTAGAAGGTAAGAAAGAGTGTTGGAGATAAGATGCATCCCTGAGTTGAGTTGGAGACAAGATGCATCCCTGAGGCACACCAGCATTTATGAGTTAAGTTGCTTTAAAAACGATCAGAACGGTCTTTTAAATCCAGCGAAGAAGATACTCAATACTCATAGATACCAAAAGCACTTAGAGGGGGAGGAGGGTCTGCTTAAGCGCAATTATATTGCAGCATAGCAGCAGCTTTTATAAAAAGAGGGTAAGTTGTTTAGTTCTTTCTCTTCTTTAATGTGTTTGTGGTATGGTGTGGTGCGTAACCCTTAGCAGACCTCTGACGTTCGCCGCAACTACAAAAACGGTTTGGTTTGCTGTCGAGTTCAGCGTTAATTGCAGTTACCAAAGTTAAGTTTTATAGCGCCATATGCGAGAATTCTCACACAAAAAAATCTCAATTTGACAAAAAACACAGCGTTTTCATATTGATTGTAGCTATGTACGTCAAAAATGATGACAACAGCGTTTCTGCCGTTGCCGTAGCTACAAAAACGCGTACTGAGTACAGCAGGGGCCAACGCAGGGGGGGGAGTTTGGGGTTTGAGCTACTTTTGCATTTATAATATTAGTAAGGACTGGTTCCCGTGGGAGTGTTCGGATGAAATGAAGCCTATGTTCTCCTTCAGGATCTAGATCATCTCTGTTTAAAATATTACTTAAATCGATTCAGTGGTTTGGGCGATGGTAACATAGAAAGACGGACAGACAGAGCTTCTTTCACGCTTATTATATTAGTAAGGACTCCCGTTCCTGTAGAAATACGGGGATCAGATAAAGTTTATGTTACTTGAGGATAGTGAGGCAGTCAAATGGCATGTGCTTATTCAAATGACAGGGATGTGTTGTGATTTTGTGGCTAAGCGTTTCTTTTTTCGAGGATTGGAAAACCCAGGTTTTTCGACAACTCATATTGTTAGAAGACATGAAAGGATCAAAGATCCATTACCACAACTCTTAAAAATTGTTGGCGTTTCGCCCAGGTACGGAAGTGGGCTGATCAGTTAGATGCTGCCGTACCCTTCTAAGACGCGAAGTTGTTTGGCTTACACCAAAACACTTATAAATTTCACAGCAGTCATATCTCATATTGTTGTCAAGAAAACCTGTGTCAATCCTGAGAAAGTTCAACGAACGAGCCTTAAGACGAAGTTCACATTGGTCGATTTATTGAAATTTCGTACAAATGAAGCAACTGTTTTCTTGTTCTCATTCTCTATTATACAAATACGTCGGTATTTACTTGCAGTCAATTCGTTAACCAATCAAATCGTTTTGGTGGATTCATACTTCAACAAAGTTGACCATTATTGAGTGTAAACTTTGTCAAAGGAAACTCGTTTTTGACCAGAAAAATAGATTGAAAGATTGAAAATCAATACCTGTTAAGATGACCTTGAAAGATTAATAGCCTATTCCCACCGGGACAAAATACGTGGTTTTTTCAAAAATTCAAACAAACTATCAAGTTTTCCCTTACATTTCTCTTAATCGACATGTTTTAATAAACGAGATGTTTATTAAAAAAAACCCATTGGAAAAAGGGTGGTGGTTGTACAGGATAGAGTCTATTTTTTGTGCTGAATCCGTCCAAAACAGCTGTCACCTCAAGCACATGGATTCTAAGTAATTAATGATATAAAATAAAGAGTGCAAAAGTGGTCGAGACGTCGAACAAAAACTGGTGAGAACAGGTTAACTCGTTTTTGTAAACCAATCACGTTTTTGCCCCGATGGGAATAGGCTATAACATCGAAACACAGGTCCCAAAGTTGAGTTGGAATGGTTGCAAAACGCAGCATTCTGACGGTTCAACATTGCGTTTGACATCGATTTTACATTTCGTAACTTTTTTTCATTTGGGAACGATGAATGTCAACAGATGTTGCATAGCGTAACATCGACATCAAAAGAGAACGGGACTACAGAGCTTTCTGAGGGACATGACCCAATCATCGTACCCTCGCGATGCGTACTCTTCTGGCTATACCCATGTCGCGGTACAGCTCATACAGCTCTCTGTTGTATCATCTTCTCCACACATTGTTTTCGCATACGGGACCAAAGATCATTCGGAGAATTTTTCTTTCAAAACGACCAAGGGTTTCCTCATCCGCTTTCGATAAAGTCCATGCTTCCGCGCCGTAAAGCAGGACTGGGATGATTAAGGTCTTATATAAGGTTACCTTGGTTTTTCTGGAGAGGGTTTTGTTACTCAATTGCCTTCTTAACCCAAAGAAGCAACGGTTGGCAAGAGTTATTCTCCGTTTGATCTCTGCACTGATCTTGTTGTCCGTGTCTACAGCGGATCCTAGGTAGACGAAGTCCTGTACTACCTCGAAGTTATGTCTGTCTATTGTGACGTTTTGTCCAATTCGTCGATGTTCTGTGTCCTTGTTTGATGACAGCATATACTTTGTTTTGCCCTCATTAACCATCAAACCTATTTTTGCCGCTTTTGTTTCAATACTCGCAAAAGCACCTATGACACGCTTTTTTCTTCCCATTACGTCAATATCGTCTGCATATGCGAGTAATTGCACAGATTTTTGAAAGATTGTTCCTCTGGTGTTGACGTTTGAGTTTCTTACAATCTGTTCAAGTATGATGTTGAAGAAATCGCATGACAGTTTGTCGCCTTGTCTAAAACCTTTTTCGACATCAAAGGTCTCGGTGAGTTCTTTACCGACCTTGACGGAGCAGCGTGAATTCTCCAAAGTCATCCTGCATAGTCGTACGAGTTTTGCAGGGATGCCGAAACTAGACATGGCTCTGTACAGCTCGTCTCTGTAGATACTGTCATACGCGGCCTTGAAATCGATAAAGAGATGGTGAATATCGATATTATGTTCACGGGTTTTTTCCAAGATCTGCCGTAATGTGAAAATTTGGTCTATTGTGGACTTCTCCGGTCTAAAACCAAATTGATAAGGACCTATCAAGTTGTTGACGTGGGGTTTCAGACGTTCACATATTACAGCAGACAAGATCTTATGAGCGACGTTAAGGAGGCTTATCCCTCTATAATTGGCGCAATTGTGAGGGTCTCCGTTCTTTAGGATCGGGCATACGATACTGAGGTTCCATTCATCGGGCATGCTTTCTTCCGACCATATCATGCAGATCAGCTGGTGTATACTTCTTTCCAATCCAACTGGTCTCCAACAGCCTTGAAAAGTTCGGCATCAATGCCATCTGCACCTGCAGTCTTATTTGATTTAAGTTTGCATATAGCAAGCTTAACTTCCTCTAAGTCGGGAGAACGGCATGCAAGGCATATAGCAAGCTTAACTTCATCTAGGTCGGGAGGACGGCATTCTTGATCATCGTTCAGGCTGAATGGGGCAATCTGCCTGACAGCGGAATTTGTGTCCTCATCGCCTTTCAGCAGTCTGCAGAAATGATCTTTCCAGATCCTCAGTAGTGACTGTGACTCTACAACTGTGTTTCCCTGCTGGTCTTTACAGGCTTAAGTTCGGGGTTTGCCACCCTGGCAGGATCTTTTTACCTTTTCGTAAAACTTCTGAATCTCGTTCCTGTCATGACACCTCTCTATTTCCTCAAACGAGCGCTTCTCATGCTGCTTCTTTTTCTTTTTCTTCCCTTCTTTTCTCCTTGTAGATCTCGTTATACTGATCGTAAGCAGCCCTTGTTCGTTGTTGCATCAACATTTGTCGTGCTTTTAGTTTGGCTGCATTTGCCTGCCTGCATTCTTCATCAAACCATGGGTTTCGTTTTAGTGGTCGAACGAAACCCAGAACATCAGAGGCAGCGGTTCTGATGGCCCCTTGGCATTGCTGCCACTGGTCTTCAATGTTTAATGCTGGCGGCATGGGATTCAAGGATAATTGAAGGGACACTCGATTGGAAAAGGGACTGGCAATCTCTTGCGATTGTAGCTTTCCGACGTCTTACCTCTTCACAGCGTTAGTTCGTGCTGGTCGTGAACAAGATATCCTCATTCGTACCTAGGCTACAACAAGGAAGTGGTCCGAGTCAAAGTTGGCCCCTCAGAAAGTTCGGACATCTAGCACACTGGAAGAGTGCCTTGCGTCGATCGCAACATGGTCAATTTGGTTGACGGTTAATTGATCTGGGGATCGGCATGTACCTTTATGAATTTTGAGATGCGGGAAGCGTTAACTACTTACAACAGCAGCAGCTGTCTTTCTCTTCTGAGGGGGCATGGGCGCATATTAGGCTAATGTTAGCTTTCCTCTAATCACCATGCAAAAATTACTGAGAGCTCTGTCTGTTCAAGCCGCTGAATTGGCATTTTTTATGAAATCATACAAAAAAAGAAATCAAATTTCAAAAATCGTTACCACACAATGAGATCTATAATTTACAACTAAATTACTGAAACGTCTGATATCTCATACAAATTAGACTTAATGATTAAATTGTCATTACTCCATGATATTTATTGAACAGCCGAATATCTCACTTCAAAACGAAATGTTTTCGTCAAAGAAACCCGTGTCGCTCATCCTCCAATTAGCTGTTCTAGTCACAGGCATATTTAGTGAAGTAAGATTTATGAAGTGTCACAAACTCAAAATCGTATCTAATTAATTTGCATGTTTTTTTAAGCGTGACTTTTTTGTCAACATTGACTCAATATTGTGCACCCATAATCCAGAATACATCAAGTTATCCAACTGTTCCACTGACAAAAGTCTTGATCGACCACGAGGATATGTTGATGTTCAATTGCAAAAGGACTTGTTCAAAATTTTCTATACAACGGAAATTACTTTTCGATACAAGAAAATCGTTAGAAAACTTTTGAGCATAAATAATGCAAATGGATGCGAATTTTTTAGAGGAAAAAAGGTTGTGAGTTTGCTTAGGTTCGTACGAAATATTTTAAATCAATTTGGAAAGCTTCCAAATGGATGTCCAGTGAAAAAGGTTACTTCGATTTATAGAACGAAAATCAAAATTCATAATTATAAAAATTGCATTCTAGGAATTTCACTTCTTGTTCAAGGATATTTTTATTGACGAGGATAAAATGATGTACATTTCGCCGCCGGATGGAAAATTTGTTTTGAATACAACAATACATTCTGAGAAGGATTTCTACTTCCATATCATATTTAATGGAACAATCAGCAGAAAAAGAACTGAAGAAATCAATTAAAAAAGTTTTATTGCTTTGCTGTTTGTGAAAAATTCAATAAAAATATATTAGTGAAGCTAGTACTGTGTATTTGGGGCACAAAGAACCTTGAATATGTAGCACTTTTTGCTATCCAAATGGGAGAAGCATTTGTGTCTGCAGCCACATCCGGGCTGTTCTTTAGGTTATGCTCCCCCCTCCAGCTACTCCGAAAGTTATCCAGTAATGTAAGGCTGAACGCTGTCGAAAGCCTAGTTTTATGAGTCACGTTTGGGTTCCTGGAAATCATTCCATAGCTGGAAACGAGCTTTCTGATGAACTAGCAATGCAAGGATCTCAAACAGCTTTTTCAGAACCTAAACTAGCAGTTGGTCTGCCGGGGTCCTTAATGGGGCTTTAATTAACGATTGGATCTGCCAAGAGCACGTCGCTAATAAGAAAACTGCATCATTTTTGCTATCTCGTTGCAGAAAAGACGCTTATTGGCGTTGCAGCTGGCACATCTGCGAATTATTTAAATGTGTTGGATCTTAGTGATACCATCCTCTCTTGATTCTTGTACAGAAGATGAGTGAAGCGGAGCATTTCTTCTATTCACGGCTTCTTATAAATTTCAACTTTGCTTAGTCACCACGATCATGGTTTTGCAAAGAAAACCACAAGAAGCCTCTAAGTTGTCGACCTTTTTACTTTTTTTTTTTCAAAGTGCCACAACGGAACCAGAGTTCTTTTGGATGCGGATTTGTGATAAAAAAAAGGTTTAAGCAAGAAGTCTTAGTCTTGAACAATGTAGACAGTTAAATAAAAAAAATTGATAGGCTCGAGAGGCAAAGCTATGAAAACCATGGGGCCTAACCGATTTCAAGGGCTTGCAATTTTATTCCGATTCCGAATGGCCAAGTTAGAATGCGCTTTTCATGGCTGTGTAATTACTCTTGGAGGACTTGCAAATTCCACTCGAAAGGCGATACCCTATTGAAAAACAGTTTTCAACTAGGGCTCAACTCTTGGACTGCCCACATGATAACTTATACGACTGCTTGGCCACCATCTAGGTTAAAGGGAAATTCAAACAATCAACGCGGATTTGCGCCCTCGCCCTTACAGAGGATAAGGCAATTCAGCAAAAGAAGAACTCCACAATATTTTCAAGGAAAAGTCCTCGAACTTCAACGTCAAGATTGTTCTTGGTGACTGACGAAAGCAGAAAAGATGACACCATTGGTCATTAACGCAAGATGAGATCTATATTTTCCAACTAAATTACTAAAACGTTTGATATCTCATATTTATAGATTAGACTTAATAGAACAGAATGTATCAAGTCATCCAATTACTGACAAAAGTCTTGCTCGATCACGAGGATATATTGACATTCAATTGCAAAAGGACTTGTCGAAAGTATTCTATTCTATGGAAATTATTTTTCGTTATAAAAAATCGTTAGAAAAATATTGAGCATTAAAAATGGAAATGTGTGCGATTTGCTTGAGTGAAAAAATCTTGGGAGTGCGCTTATGTTGTTTCCAAGTATTTCAATTCAATTTAGACATCTGTCAAAACGATGTCCATTGAAGAAGGTTACTTGAGTTTCAAGAAAATAAAACTTACTTATTTATTAAAAATGATTTCTTAGGAATCTCACTTTTTGTTCAAGGGTCTTACGCCTGATGGAAACTTTGTTGTGGATACAGCAATACATTCTGGGAATTATTTGTACGCCCCCCAGTGGTTTCTCCAATAGACCAAAAGTCAAAATTTCAAGGTTAAACAAACTAGTTTGTTTCAATGCAATAATTTATCTTAGATAACAGGACATTGAAAAGGGAAAAGAGTTTCTTCTTTAAAATTGGTTATTGCTTGTCAGTCTTGCCACGAAGTTGAGTGTTTCTCACAATTTTAAATATAATAGCTTCAATTGCAAATACTATATTAAGGTTTATTCATTTATGGTTTATTGTTTGAAGCTATAGCTATTAAGGTCTCGAGAGTTTCTCTAGGTGTCTATTCATTTAAGAGTTGATACTTTACTACCGCTAGTTAATTTGTTCAGTTTTGAGAGATGATTTCCTGGTAGTACTTTCGTAATGGTGTGCACTTGATTCATTTTTCCTGCTAGTTGGAAGTATAGAGTGATGAAAATAACATATTTAAACAAACTACTAAGCTTGTTAACTTTGGGTTGTTAAACGATGGATAGATTATCACGTCATAGCCAATTTGGAGTGGGGCCTACTTTCGCAATAGATGCCCAACAATGAAGAAATTTTACTATCAGTATAGGAAAATTCTACTCAGTTTTTTGCTTTCAAATGCACACGTATACCTAAAGGCCTATTCACATGAGCACGACCAACGCAACGGACGGCGAATGAACGAATATTCCATAATTTTTACGTTTTATTCACCACTTCACCACCAAAAAACAACCAGAAAGACTTTTGAGGTTGAACACGCTTTGAAAAATGTATTCATTGAAATGTGAATTGTTAGTGGAACGAGAACAGAGTCTGACAGTTTTCCGACCTATCAAGATTTTTTTGTAACGAACAAATATAGTTTTTTTATAATCTTTAATCTGTCTATCTATCTACCTATATATATAAACCAGGATGTATCTATGTGTGTATGTCCGGTATAGACTCCTAAACCACTCAACAGATTTTTATGAAATTTTCAGGGTAGTAATAGTTAAATCCAGAGATGGTTCCTGTCAAGGTTTGATCCCCATATTCAAACAAGAACGGGATTGGGAACGGAAACTTAAAAACTGCTAGACAGATTTCAAAAATTTTTTCAGCGCTGAATTGCCACATAATCCCTCAGAAACTTAGCGTATATTTCATTTCTATATTTTCACGGGAACAGAAACAGGAACGAGAACGGGAACCTTGAAGTAACCTTTACGATTTTAAAAATTCTTTCAACTCTAGGATATTACATTATCCCTTAGTTACATAGACTAACATTTCATTCACATATTTCCTTGGCAATTGAAGATTCCCACAGGAACGGGTTTGGAACGGAAGCTTATGGGAACTACTGGTCAGATTTCAAAAATTCTTTCAGCACTGAGATGCCACATAGTCCCTCAGTAACTGACCGTATATTTCATCACTATAAACAGCAAACGGGAACGAGAACGGGAACCCTAAAACTACAGACCCGAGCAACGCAACCCGAGCGTTGTCGGAAATAGATTTTGTTTAGTCCAGAATTTTCAACAAAAAGTACTATTTTAAGCCAATGACAGCCACCAATGGAAGTGAATATTTTTATGGAGATATTTAAAAGTTTTAGCCAGCTTATTTAATTTTTGTGGTTCACATTGAAAGGAAAGCGATAAATAATCTGAATATGTTAAAAGCGGAGTTCACACAGTACCATTAGTAGGTCAGACTTGGCTTGACGGATGGGTGTAGTTTGCGTTTAGACTTAGTAGATTTGTTACCCAACGTCAATTTCAAAATTTTCAAAAATATTTGAAACTATATAACAAGTTGGATGAGCATAGTCGTCTGGAGGCTTACATTATCCAACGTTGGTCGTTAAAACCAAGGTTTGTTCAACTAATTGTGCAGTGTGAACTCCGCTAAAATTAAATCTAGGAATTTAAAACATATTTTCAGTTTTGGTTCGTTCAACAAATTAGAAAGTTAAAGATATTTTGACAGATGAGTAGAGCGGTTAAATTGGTTGCTTCTCTGAGGTCTGCGGCAGATAGCAGATTGTTAGAAATGAATACGCTCAGCAATTCTGGAGGTAGAAGTAGTGTTTTTTTAGGAGACATAGGAATTGCTGAGAAAGCCCATGTGTCAAATTAAATTTACTTCACGCCTTAATCAAAACAAAACAACATTACCCATTTTTTTAAATTCTACACAAATAGATGAACCATAAAACCAAAGCGTTTTTGTAGTTGCGGCTGCGGCAGAAACGCTGTTGTCATCATTTTTGCCGTAGCAACAATTTGAATGTATGAAAATAATGCTGGGTTTTTTTGTCAAATCGGTGTGACAATTCTCATATTTCGCTGTACAAGTGAAGTTAACTTTGTCAACTGCAATTAACACTGCCTCGTTAATTATAACGTTGGGAGTTCCTTTAAAGTTATCACAAACCAAACCATTTTTGTAGTTGCGGCAGCAGGAGAAACGCTGTTTTCATTATTTTTGGGAGTCACGACAATAAAAAAATAGAACATCCACACCCACCGGTGCGAAAAAAACGATGCGTTCGAATACATTTATATTGTTGCGACCGACGGCTAAAGTGATGACAGCAGCGTATTTGAAACTGCTACAAATACAAAAACGCTTTGGTTTGGAAGAATCTTGACTCGATACCTTAATGCTAAAAAATTATTGAGTATTCATTGACTCATTGGAAAAGTCTTCATTACTAAATAAGCCAAAGAGTTTGAAAAGTCCTTTTCCCCAAATCCACATTGGTTTGCGAAAGAGCCACCAAAGGTATGTAAAAATCGCAGAGAAAAAAACTATTAAATAAACAAACAATTTTTATTGAATTTTTCGTAAACCGCAGAGCAATACAAAGTTTTCTAAATAAATTCTTCAGTTCGCTTTCGACTGATTGATCCATTAAATATCAAACGCAAACCAAAGTACAAATCTTTCCCAAAATGTAATGTTGTATTCGCCGTAAAATGTCCATCCGGTGCATATGCCACTATTTTTTCTTCATCGACAAATATACCCTTGAACAGCAGGGGAAATTCCTGAAAATAATTTTTATAAACAAATGTTGACTATTTTCTTTTTAAACGCAAGTAACCTTTTTGATTGGACATCTTTTCGGAAGTTGTCCAAATCGCCTTGCAATATCTCGAAAAAACTTTACGTAAGTCATAGTATTCTGATTCGTAAGAAATTCGCATAAATTTGCGTTCTTTAGACTCAGCATTTTTCTAACGATTTTCTTATATTGTAAAGTAACTTCCGTGGAATAGGATCCTTCAAATATGTCCCGTTGGAGTCGTATGTCAACGTACCCGAGTGGTCGATCAAAACTTTTATCAGTAGAACAATTGGATGCCTTGACATATACCGGATTATGAATGCACGTTATTGAGTCAATGTTGACAACAAAGTCACGCTTTTGAAAAATATAGTATTTGTGAGATACAATTTTTAGCTTGGGTAACTATGTACATAAATCTTACTTCGCCGTGTATGCCAAGAACGGCTAACTGCAGAAAGAAAACCACGAGTTTAACTGACGAAATCATTTTGTTTTGGGAGATGCACACTTACAATGATGTGAAAATAAATTAACATTAAACTTTTATCTGTATGACATTCTAAAAATGTATGTACATAGCTTAAATTTATTGACTTTATCGTGCTCTAATGATTGTCTCTTGCTGGTAATTATTTAATTGTTTTGTTAATCTGATCACTGGGCTTAAAATTGCATTACAAATGGAATTTCGTTTTTAGTTTAAAGATTTAAAGCAAGCATTGTTGGTTAGAAGATAAAAATAATTGATCATATGCAGAAATGTTATTAAAGAGCGAATTCGAAAATGTCCACATATAATAATTAACAAAACTCTTTACAATGGCCCACATAACATTAATTTTTCAAAACTTTGAGGCCACCAATCTCAAGTATGAATCCGAAATTTTTTCCTTAATGAAAATGAATAGTTTATTTATTAATATGTACATACATTTAATTTTTACACCTTCTAGCTTAAAGCTCACTCTCTGTGTTGTTAGAGCACCTCAGTAAATGCTTATTGAATGAATGTTCTCAATTAGTTTATTAAGGAAAAAAATTATTTTGTATTTGGAAAGAAAACCAAATAAAAGAATTCACTTAAAAAAAACTGTCAAAAGAAGCAAAGAGCCCAACAGATTCCAACGGGAAAAAACGTGTATAGCAACACTAAAAAAAGTTGTAACACCATTTCCAACTGATTGTGGACAAAACTCGACCGTTGGCAATTTCAAATGGGCGTCGTCTATATTGTATGATTCAGTTCTAAAAATGTTTGGGACGTTTGCGATCGAAAAACGATTTCTTGACATTTGTAAAGAAAACAAGATGACGATAAAAAATACCACAAAGCATTTCAGCTGCCCAAAATATTCATCTTTAGTCCCGTGGCCTACACAACACAACAACAAAAATGGCATTAGGTTCGATCGTTGAACTTTATCCAGGGTTGACCCAGGTTTCCTAGACAGCCCTATGAGTTGTCAAGAAATCCAGGATTTTCTAGTCTTCAAAAAACGCTAAGCCACTAGATCATCACACAACTCTATCATTTGAATAAAAATACATGCCATTTGACAGCCCTCAACTCGCCCCAGCAAAAGCCTAGGGCAAGTTGAGCTCAAACTCAGGTCAACCCACGGCTTAAAAAACACTCAGTTTGACATTCAGGGCTTGTTTAGGGTTTTCAAAAAACGCTTTGTGGCGACCACATAGTGACCCCTGGGGTCACTTGCCTGAACTTTTGATTAAAATGTTTCAAAAGCTGTGGACTGTGGTTAGTTTGTCTGCCTTCTAACGAGAGGCGTCTAACCAGAGGCCCAGTCAAAAGGACCACTATTGGAAATAAAGTTATTACCAGATTGGTTTTGCAATAAATTGGTGGCTAAGATCGTTGTAAGACAAGTTGCACCGTCTTGTTTAAACCAAATGTCGTTGATTTTGTTCAGGTTAATTTTTGAAAACAAAAAACCAGTCAAAATGGCTCGATAGCGCTCGTCGTTCACCGCAACGGTAGCTATTTACTCCATTTTGAAAGAAATAAAGATCGATAATGCCGAACACGTTGTGCCCGTGGCGTTCTCGTTAGAGTTTCGAAACTTTCAAGAAAAAATAAGAAGTTTTTCCACGGCTATAGTTTTTGTGACGAGTTGGTAGTTTCTCCGAGAAAAATAAATGATATAAAAAGCAATTTCTCGATTAGAGGTTTGAAGTTTGAAAAACAATCTCCGTATTTCCGTCCGTCTTTCTATGTTACCACCTTTCGCCCAAACTACAGAACCGATTAGAACAAAATTTTATACAGAGATGACCTAGAACCTGAAGAAGAATATAGGCTATATTTCATTTGAATATTCCCACGGGAACCGGTCCTCACTAATATTTTAAATACGAAAATAGCTCTCTCTGTTCATCTTTCTATGTTACCATCTCCCGTTCAAGCTCCTTAACCGATTTATATGAAATTTGGTACAGAGATAGTCAAGAACCCGAGGAAGGACACAGGCTATATATTTTATCCCAATATTTCCACGGCAACAGGAACACAGACGGGAACTTAGATACTACAACATTTCTACGGGAATCCGCACCATATTTCCATGGGAATGGGAGTCTATACTAATATTATACGTCTGAAGTTAAATCTGTCTATTTCTCTTTGTTACCATTATTTATACGAATTTTGGTACAGAGACAGTATAGAACCCGAGGATGGGCATATGTTATGCTATATGTTTTATCCCTGTATTCCCATGGGAACGGGAACTTGGAAAATACATCGCCCATTTCAAAAAATGTCCACCGTTAGAATACTACACTATTCCCAACTAATATAAACTGTAAGTCATCCTCCGGAAACGGCCCTCATATTCCCACGGGAATGGAAAACTCTAGTAACATTATAGATCTAAAATTAACTCTGTGTGCCTGTTTATTATATTTACCGCCCAAACTATGGAAGCGATTTATATGAATTTTGGTACAGAGACAGTCTAGAACCCGAAGATAGACATCCTTACTAATATTACAGATCCAAAATTAACTCTGTCGTGTTTCTTTGTTACCATCTTCCACCCAGACCACTGATCGGATTTAAATGAAATTTTATTCAGAGATACCCTAGAGCCTGAGGAAGGACATTTTAATTTTTAATTTTTCATTTTATTTATTCATTTCAATTAACCTTAAGATTGGAGTCTTATTTTGGCTTAAAATTAACAATATATAATTATAATAAATTGTTCGATTCATATACATATATGTATTAGGGTGGTCCTTATTTTGTTTTTTTCCGAATTTTTTTCCACGATAGTCCGATAGTTGAAGCTTAAATCAATTATGACCTTAAATAACTCAGAAACCGTTAGAGTTAGCAAAAAATCATAAAAGACTTTTTTTGTAGAACGTTAAATTTTCTATAAGAAGCATTATTATTTGACATGACCTGTTCATTATTTCATAATGAAAAAAATTTCAAACAATCAACAGAACTTTTCCCATGTTATTTCTATATAAAACTTTGACTGTTGGGGGGGTCGGGTTAAAATTGAAATAAAGGGCTATAACTTGGCATGATTTGTTTTAATATATTTAGAACCGATTAAGGACTATCGTGGAAAAAAATTCGGAAAAAAACAAAATAAGGACCACCCCAAATGTATATATATATATAAATTAATATATGGTAGGAAAAATTTACATCAATAAAGAGCAACATTACAGTTAAGTTACAACTAATAAAACTGATAAAAGTAAGTTAAACTAATCAACAAAAATCGAGTGAAAACGTAACGCAATGTCTGGGTTTCGTAAATGGGAGGTCGTAGAGGCTATAAATTGGTTAAAATTCGATAAATTTTTGATTTCGACGGGCAAGGCATTCCAGATTTTAGCAGCTAAAACAAAAAAGGATCTTCGTGTTTGCAGTGTAAAAGTTTTAATAATATTTAAGTTTAGAGTACGACGCGATAGTAATCCCTATATATTTCTACGCGATCGACAGCGTAAACGGGAACCTTGAAACTGTTGGATCGATAAAAGTTCTTTCACAGCGGGGTGATTTCTGTCAAACTGTCGAAAATACAGAAGAAATGTCTATCTTGATCTTTAAATAACAATTGGCAATCTGGAAAGGCTGTGTGAAAGGTCGATTTCGGCGCCAACTAATGAGATAGTTAACCATATAAACTAATAAATTATGATTGACGTATTGGGGGATGTTGACGAATGTCTATCAATAGACACTATTATGGACACTGAGCAAGTCACATCATACCCTATAGATTTCTCAATTTCTTAGGTGTTCGAGTGCCAATAATGAGTAATCCAGAATTGTACACAGCTACAAATTATACACATCTGGGTTGCAGCACTATAAAAGCCTTAATAATGACTGGAACAGCAAAAGGAGAAAACGTTTTGATTCCCCGTTTTCCTTTAATTCCCACTGATTTGTCATTATAAATAGAGATCGACGAGAGAAGACGCCTTAAGTTGCAGGTGTTCGTTTAAAAAAAAATCCTATGGCAACTCTATGTGGCACGCTCACGTGTATCAAACCCGCAAAACATTTTTACTTTGCAAAACATGGAAAAAATAAGAACGTTGTGTGCAAAAATGTACTTAAATAAAATAATATAACAACAGGTTACTGTAATGAATGTGTTTTATTTGCAAAATAAGAAGCCTAAAAAATTAAGAGTGCTGCCGAAAGTCATTATTCCACGGGCACAGCTTGTAAGTAAATAAAAAAAAAAAAAAATTGACGTGAAGTGCTTACCGCATGAACACACTTTTTAATTTATACCTACTCCAATATAATTGACTTTATGTGATCCACTTCTTTAGTGTTGTTTACTGTTTTGATAAAATTACTATTATTTTCACCCTTTATTGCTCTTCATTCTTTTCCAACCACCAAATTCGTTCGGTCCGTTTAAAATACTAATGGTACTAAAAAAACCAAGCATTCAAACTTTTCAGATCTAATCATGACAAAGCAATCAAATAATTACTAACACAAGGCAATCATTGGAGAAAGATGGGATCTATACTTTTCAACTACCTCATTAGAACATCATTTGGTTTGTCACACAGTTTAGAAGTATTAAATAATCATTTTTCTATGAAGTTATTGAGCATTGGGTGTGTCTCATTAAAACAAAATGCTTTCGACAAATAAACTGGTGTTTTTATTCCTTCAATCAATCGCTCTATTCACAGAAATATATTGCGAAGTAAGATTTATACAGTGCAACAAAATAAAAATTGCATCAAATAATGACTTTGTTTTTCTAACAGCGTGACTTTGTTATAAATATCGACTCTATAACATGTACTCATAATCCAGTTTATATCAAAACATCCAACTGTTCGACTGATAAAAGTTTTGGTCGATCTCGAGGATATATTGACATAGAATTTCAACAGGACTTATTGAGACCGCTCTATTCAACGGAAATAATTTTTCGATACGGAAAAACTGTTAGAAAAATGGTGAGCATTAAGAACGGAAGTGTGTGTGATTTCTTAGAAGGAAAATCTCTAGTGAGCTTCATCAGATTGTATAGACACATTTTTAATAAATTTGGTGTTGGAAAACTGCCAAAAAGGTGTCCAGTGAAAAAGGTGATTTGGACTGAAGGAAAAAAAAAACGAACTTACATATAATGATTTTTTTTTAGGAATATCATTTCTTGATGAAGGGTATAGAAATTGAAGAGGACAAAATAGTACCCTTTGCACCAAATGGAAATTTTACAGTTGATACAACAGTACATTCTGCAAAAGAATTCTTCTGCCGTACAATATTGTATGGGACAGTCAGTCGTAAGAGAATTGAAGTAATTCGTTAATAAAGTGTACTTAATTTTTATCTATTTGGGATATATTCAATAAAAATAACTTTTAACCAATGCTAGTACGCATATTTTGTTATACGGTTTTGTTTGGCTTGCCCTGTTTGTTTGCTTATTTATTTAATAATTTGGGTCAAATCTATAATTAGACCCCCTTCCTGTTTAACGGATTGATGACCGTAAAATATATGGATAAGCAGTTCTGATTGCAGTGAAATATAATACATATATGGTACTATTTTGAAGCAAGATGGAGGCCGCTACGAAAGGAAGGATTGCTTTTTTTCAATACTTTCACAATATGGGTATCAAATGAAAAGACTTGATTATAGTAGAATAGAGTTCTCTTTTCTCCTTCTTTTCTTTTTTCGGATTTACGAGCATCGTGATCTCGAAGAAATCACCCCTCTCAAACTTAACTGTAGAATAGAGTTCTTTATAAAAACAAAATGGAAATTCAGCATGGCCGCTAACAAAATAAGAAATAAAAAAATAGAGGAATTAAAAAAATGATGTAGACGATGTACAAAAAGTTAAAAAATAATTTGGTAGGCCTTAGGCATAGACTAAAATCGGAAAGCCAGCTGCGGTAAGGTAGTGTAATTTTGTCCACAAGCTAAACTAGATCGGTAACCCTCGTCGCCATTTTTTTCAGTTCTTTTGAAATCAATTTAAAAAAGTGATCGTGTTTTCGATATTTTTGGGTTGGATACAGTGGAGAATGTTGAAAGAATACAAAAACTCGATTGCAGCCAGATTTCACCGTTAATTCAAATAAGACGCTTTCTTGGATTTCACCACAGAAAAATTTGGGGGTGAAGGTATGAGTTATCCCTTTGCATTTTCTACTCTGTGGTATAAAGTACCACTCATCACATTATACCGCTCCCCTCATTCCGCTAATCGCTTTTCATGGCATTGAATTCACTATCACATAACTTGTCAGTTCATCGCGAAAGGCGATACCCGTGGAAAAACATTTTCGCATCTGTTGAGATTCGAACCACGAACCTCGGTCAACACCCAGACATGCTAACCTCACTCTCCTCATCAATGAAATTCATTAACATTATCCAAAGACAATTCGAAGTCAAAGGAAGCTCTGTGGAATGGATCTACTCTATCGCACTGAATTGAAACAAATAATTGAGTAAAACAAGGCTGTTTCTTGAGTGCACTATTGTTTTCAATCTTTACCAACGATGTTGTCTACCTGGAGGAAATACTGCAGGTGGTTCAAAAATAATGTATTAATGTATGCTGATGATCTGGTCATACTGACGGAGTTTAAATAAGCTGAGTTGCTTGAAGTTTTGAAGGGTTCCGCTGGATGGGATGCTCTCTGTTCGTCTGTTGCAGTTGCACTTCAATATAGAAATTGAATAAATTAAGACCTGTAATCTATTTATTACAATTTTGTTTTGTTTTTGCCAAAAAAAAGGTTTTGTGAATTTGAGAATGTTGGTCTCGTAGACGGCCATAGGCCCAAGACATCAAAGAACTCGGGATATAAAACCAATTGATTGTTGATAGTGGAGTGCCGTAAGCTTTATACCTAGAAATCCAGACCACTCCATGGGTGTTCATGAAATTTTCGGAAATGTGTTTTAATGTGTTACCAAAAAATTGTGGTCTTATGCCAAATAAATACTCGCGATTTCGTCTATGTGTTTTCAGTATGCAGGCAAAAGGATATCAAAAAAGGATATGCATTAAAAATATTATTTAAAAAAAAGATCAGTATGCTCTTCACTTGAAAAAAAAAACTTCAAGTCGCTAATTTAACTAATTTTGATCTCTTTGATTGTTCAAAAATTGTCAATTTGGCAAAATACCACAATTGTTTGGTTTCAGGAGCTCGTTTGACCGGAATCGGTATTTGGGGCACAAATCAGTATATGTGTAGTCCTTTGAGACCAATGTTCAAGTTTCTAATAGTTCTTCTTTTTGAAATTTAACTTAAAACTAATATAATGAAAAGATAATTCTTAAATATTAATCTATAATAAAAATTAATATCGCACTAAATATTTTTTTAACATCTTTTTATATGCTATGTAAAACACATTTCAGGTTTCACTCATCAGCGGAAAATTAACAACATTTTGCTTTCAAAAAAAGTACTTTTTCTTTTTTTGAGAAAAACCAAGAAAGATTTTTTCTTGGTTTTGAGTAAAAATTAATAAAAGCATTGATTATTGAATGATTTTTTCTTCCCTTAACAAGGCAAAATTTTGTATAAAAAATTAATTAAGGAAAAATAGTTTCTTTTTTCAAAATTTTGACTTTGAGGCTTGATTTCTCAAAAACTATTCATTAAGTAAACTCAAACTAAAATATTTATTAAAAAACAAAGCATTAGCTCTCAAAAAAATTATAGTATGAGGTAGTAAATGGCTTAGTTGATTTTTAATTTTTTTTTTTAAATTTGATTTAATTTTTAATAAAATTGCCCCTCGTGCCTACACGGAGGGATATAAACCCCCCTCCCAAACAATTTTTTTTTGTTTTTACCTAACCTATTCATCCTGAGACTTTGGCAAACCGTATCTAAAACACCCTACACAAATAAAAAAAAACTCTAAAAGTTAATAATTAATTATAAAAATAATTAAAAAATTGAGAGCGGTGAATTTTTTTTTTTACTTTTCTCTATACGCTATTTAAAACACATTTCCGAAAATTTCATGAAAATCTATGAATTGGCCCTGGATTCCTAGGTTTTGCCATTTTTATGTCTAACGGCACTCCACTATATTTTGAATTTTGAAGTGAGAAAATCTTCAACTGATGATCAATCGCCTATCAGGCCAACCAAAAATAATGGTATTTGGTCGTTCTACCGGAAACCAAGTCCAAAGCAGTTGGACCAATTATAGTACTGGGGAGGATATTGTTGGTGAGTATAAATATTTGGGGATGAAATTGGAAACTTAGATTACAGTTCACACCTTTGAGACAAACCGAAGACATCTATAAATCCAGGTATCCAGTTTTTTCCTCCCAACGTCTACTATACTTCACAAAAAGTACTCTTACCATGAAACAACAGCCACTAGAGTCCGCGGCGGACGTTGGCCTAGTGTCTCTAGCCAAATAAGTTTCTAGTTTCATTTTTGCCATGATCAGCTTGGACCTGGTCTTTCTTTTGCTTATGCCGTTGGCACGATCCTTCGCGAGTAGACTTTAAAATTGTCGACAGTGATATCCATCCGCTCTACAAAATCAAGTCCTGTTATCTCTCAGACTCTCATTTCACACAATTCGTTGATATACATCCTCCTCTACTTATCGTTTACGCATACGCTATCAAACCAACAACTTCCGAAAAATTGTTCTCTTAGTAAAACCTAAAGGATTCTAATCCACCTTTGACATGGTGAAAGAAAGAAAACAAGGAAAAGCAAGGGATATTCTTAGGCATTCTCGCATCCCGACCTAGAGGAAGTTAAGCTTGCCATATGCAAACTTAAATCAAATAAGACTGCAGGTGCAGATGGCCTTGATGCCGAACTTTTCAAGGCAGCTGGAGACCAGTTGGAAAGGAGCATACACCAGTTGATCTGCATGATATGGTCGATGAATGGAACCTCAGTATCGTATGCCCGATCCTAAAGAAGGGAGACCCTCACAATTGCGCCAATTATAGAGAGATAAGCCTCCTTAACGTCGCTTATAAGATCTTGTCTGCTGTAATATGTGAACGTCTGAAACCCCACGTCAACAACTTGATAGGTCCTTATCAATGTGGTTTTAGACCAGAGAAGTCCACAATCTACCAAATTTTCACATTACGGCAGATCTTGGAAAAAACCCGAGAACATAATATCCCCATCTCTTTATTGATTTCAAGGCCGCGTATGACAGTATTTACAGAGACGAGCTGTACAGAGCCATGTCTAGTTTCGGCATCCCTGCAAAACTCGTAGGACTATGCAGAATGACTTTGGAGAATTCACGCTGTTCCGTTAAGGTCGGTAGAGAACTCACCAAGACCTTTGATGTCGAAAAAGGCTTTAGTATTTAGTATTTAGTAACGTCAACACCAGAGGAACAATCTTTCAAAAGTCTGTACAATTACTCGCCTACGCATACGATATTGACGTAATGGGAAGAAAAAAGCGTGATGTCATAGGTGCTTTTGCGAGTATTGAAACGGAAGCGGCAAAAATGAGTTTGATGGTTAATGAGTTTAAGACGAAGTATATGATATAATAAACAGGGACACCGAACATCGACGAATTGGACAAAACGTCACAATAGACCGACATAACTGTGGTACCCGTGGTGCGATAGTTAGCATGTCCACCTGCTAATCCAGAGGTTCGAGGTTCGAATCCCAGCAGAGGCAAAAATGTTTTTCCACGGGTATCGCCTTTCGCGAGGAATTGGCAAGTCCTCCGTTAGTAAATTCACTGCCATGAAAGGCGCTTTTTCAATTAGCCGTTCGGAACCGGCCCAAAATTGTAGGTCCCCTCCATTCCCTCACAAGGTTTGGTTGTGAGAAATGCGCTAGGCCCAGGGGCTCCTCGCTCTGTTGCGCCACTCTATTTATTTATTTATTTATTTAGACCGACATAACTTCGAGGGAGTACAGGACTTCGTCTACCTAGGATCCGCTATAGACACGGAAAGCAACATCAGTGCGGAAATCAAACGGAGAATAACTCTTGCCAACCGTTGCTTCTTTGGGTTAAGAAGGCAATTGAGAAACAAAACCCTCTCCAGAAAAACCAAGGAAACCTTGTATAACATCCTAATCATCCCAGTCCTGCTTTACGGAAAGCGGATGAGGAAACCCTTGGTCGTTTCGAAAGAAAAATTCTCCGAATGATCTTTGGTCCCGTATGCGAAGACAATGTGTGGAGAAGAAGATACAACAACGAGCTTTATGAGCTGTACCGCGACATGGGCATAGCCAGGCTACGATGGTAGGGTCATGTAGAGCGGATGGACCCAAACGCTCCGGCTCGACGGAAGACCTCAACCGACTTGGAGTGCGAAACTGGAGAGAACTCGCCCGAAATCGAAGTCGTTATAGAAGGATGTTGGCCCAGGTTCACCCCAAACTGTAATGCCCACCTAAGTAAGTAAGTATTCTTCGGCATTCTCAGTATTATTGTCTTTATTGATTGATTGAATTTATAACAGAGTCTAGCTTTACGTAAACAGAGCTCTTAGCTGTTGCAAAGTTTATGCTGACGTTTTGCCGAAGACTTTGGTTGTTTTTTTCATTGCTTCGATCGAGATCGAGAATTGGCTGTCGCTTTTCAGAGTCAATAGAGAATACTCCTGAACGCTACTGGACGAGTCTTTTCGTCCAATGGAAAGCGACATGAGTGTAGAAGTGAGTGCCAAAACACTTTCGATAATTGAAATATTTTTTCGAAGTACTACCAAGAACTTTTGGCGATGGTCAACTAATCAACTACATTCGCTTCCATAGTACATATATCAGTTCATAGTTCCTTTCATCATCTAATATGGAAAGTCCAATAATAAATAACACTTCATTTTTACATGAGAAAATCGGAGCCTTAAAACAAAAACCTGTTTAAAAATTTAAAAAAAAAAAACCTAGCTGACCGAATCAATCGACCCTGAATGTAATGTGTTGATGTCATAGTCAAATGCTCACCCGATTCCCAATTCACACCGGAATCCCCGCAATCTTTGGGAGCTTCTGTTATAGTTTCGTTTGCCATCATCTCCTTTATCGCCGACGCCAACACGTACACACTATCCTAAGGGTGAATTCAAATAAGAAAACCGAAAAGTAAATACACAGTTCAAAGTTTGTACGATGGTGTTAGTGGAATTAAATTATTCATTTCATATACCCACAAAACACCTTGCGAACAGACCTATACGAAACTATTGAAGAACGTCAACAACATCGACTTACCCTTATGTGCTCTTTTTCGCTATTGGAATGTTCGAGCTGTAGTCCCAGGACACCATCTGGAGTGTTGTTGGCATTAAGTGCCTGCTCTGTAACAATCCAAACGTGACCAGCCTCAGTCATATTAAATAGAGCGGCATCCCGGAAAATTACATGCGCATCTTCGGTGCTGAAAATTTATAATTAATTAAGTGACAAGGGATTTGATTTCTGATGGAATATTTATAATTTCACTTTCGGCTTACGATGATTGCTAGGCAATTAAAGGGGAATTCAATAAATGGGTGGTATATAAGTTGAAGAATCATACCTTGCGTACATAAGGTACACCCGAGACTGTGCCGACTTCATATCAATTAAGTGCTCAGTGAACGTTTCAAGTTTCGGTTCGAATTCCACGATTAATTCAACTGTTGCACGGACATCTATGTCATCGTAATTGGTTTGTGATGAAGTTTGGAAACGACCGAGAACAGCCCTGCCGTCAGTATCAGAGCTGTGTATAATTATAACCTGAAAAGGAAAGTACACATTGAGTTGAGAGATGGGGAGAAACGGTTTAATTGATGCTGTTCAGTTTGACTCTTTTGGGAATTAAACGGTACTATAAGGGCTAATTTAATTGATTGATTGGAATGGGAATATTTAATATAAAAAAAAGTACAAGACCCAGCGGACGGTTAAGTGATAAGAGAAGAAGATTTAAATTGTCTCTCGAACAATAGAGACGACGAGATACAAAAATAGAGAAAGCGCTTTTTGCACCCATTCGAAATTTTCATTATATTGTTTTTTTTATGTTACCTTTACGTTGCTCAATGGAAGAACACAAAGCGATAAGTCTGGTAATTTTACGTTTTTGAAAGGAACTTCCTGCTCCACCATTGATTTCTGCTTTATTCGTGGTAAGTGGCTCGATTGTGTAAATGATTTGAAGGTAGATCAACTGGTATATTCGGACCATTTTCCACTTATAATAACGTGCAACTTCAATCAAGTCCCAAAACTATAAAATGAAAGTTTTGGATTGTTACCAAAATTCCAATGGAAGGACTCGTTCTTGGCTCCATATTTAGTCAACCTTGAGCAGAGGCTGGATCTTGTAAGCGACGACCAAATTAGTTCTCTCGAGGGTATTGAGCTCTTAGTGTCATGTATAAAAAATGCTGGCCAGCCTTTTCAATCCAATCACAGGCGAACTGAAAATCCCCATGGTTTGATGATGAGTGTGCTACAGCGAGAAATAAATCAGATAGACAAACTCAGTCATTTCAAAATCAATGTACCTAGAGGCAAACAAGACCTTTAAGAACTTCTGCAAGGAAAAGCAATCGCAGTATTCACGATCACTAATGGAAAGACTGGTAGAGGTCAGGGACAGTCGTTCTTTCTAGAAAATAGCATCCGAACTAAATGGCATACCGTTCGCGAAAAAAAACCGAAATAAGCACTTCGCTGCTAACCGACCACTTATAACAGCTTCTTTCAAATCAAGAAAATCTAGACCAATTTCAATTTGCTTACCCATGGACCGAAAATGAAATCCTTGATCGAGCTTTTTCATCTCAAAAAGTGAGGATTGTGTTACAAAGATGCAAGAACAACAAGGCTCCAGGTGACGATAGAGTCCCATACGAATTCTATAAGTTTTCTTCGGAACTCTTTGTAGAGAAATTAACGAAAGCCTACAACTACATTTTTGCAAATGAAAACTTCCCTGAAAGCTTCCAAAGAAATATTTTTTTCTTTTTAAAAAAGGTGATGTATATGACCCAGGTAATTAAAGAGGAATTTCGGTCATGAACTGTGTCATGAAGGTTTTTACTGGCGTGATCCTAGACAGACTTACGATATGAGCCCAAGAAAATAACACTTTAAGGGAATTCCCAGCCGGATTTAGAAAAGGAAACTCTACAGTAGATCACATTTTTTCCCTCAACTGTATCGCTCGTTCATACCTTAACAAAAGTAAAAAACTATACGCCTTCTTCATTGATTTCAAGGCTGCCTGCGACTCAATTGATCGTAAAGCTCTGTTCTTTAAGCTAAGCTGCTTAGGTATATCAACCAAAATGATGGCAATGCTAAAAGGGCTGTATGAAAATAACTTAACGGCAATATGAGATGGAAACGAAGTATCAGACTGGTTTTCAGGAGTTAAACAAGGTTGCCTCTTGAGCCCGCTTCTCTTCTCACTTTTCCTGGATGACCTCACAAGCTACCTTCCCGGTGGTATTTTTTTTTGCTGGTACTTAAATAAAAGCACTTTTATACGCTGATGATATTGTCATGTTCACAGAAACTCCAAATATGATGCAAATCATGATTAAATAATTGGAAATTGTACTGCCAGCTATGGAGCCTTACTGTTAACACTAGTAAATCAAAAATAATGATTTTCCGAAACGGCACTGGACGATACGCAAGAGAAGAGAGATGGAAATTCATGAATACGGACATCGAGGTGGTAAAAGAATATGAATACTTGGGTGTTGTCATTACGCCATCGCTATCGTTCAAAAAGCATTTGCAAGAGAAGCATTCAGAATCAAAAAAGGCTATCAACTGCAATGAGTTCTCAACAAAAAAATATTGCCCGCAGCGTCAAATTCAAACTTTTTGAATCAGTACTGAGATCGATCCTCTACTATGGTGCTCAAGTATGGGGATTCTTGCAGTACGAAGAAGTCGAAAAGCTACTAAGGTGCTTTGCCAAGAAGATGTTTTGGCTCCCTATGAACACGCCAAATTAAATGATTCATTTGGATTTTTAAAATGCACTTCCAGTACATTGCAAAGGTAATGGCACTCCCAAGTCATCTTGCGGAAAGAACTCAATTTTTCGAAGAATGGACCCTTATTGGTCTGAAACAAGGTATTCAATTACTAGAGATGGATTCAGTAACCTGGGGAAATGTTTTTCCATCGCTATTGGAGAAAATAGAAGAGCAAATGTTTGTTCATTTCACGGAGTCAGCACGTCAAAGTGAATCCCGAGTTCTATACAAAGAACAACAAATCAGAAACGTTAGGGGGCTTGGAAGCCAACATTCGTGGCGTTATTGCCGATATACGGCTATTGGATATGGGTTCTAACAATTATTTCAACGATCAAATCTCGATTAAGTTTATATTCCTTATTTTTAAGACTAGAGGAGAACTGCTTCGTTTAAATTACCAACCACATGGCGCCAACGATCAAACGCAATGTAACTTATGTTACCTTCAGACAACCGAAGATGTTTTGCATTTTCTAGGAGTCTTCCCCATATTAAAATCGATCCGCCGTTTTAATTTAAGCAAAAGTATTTTGAACGTAGAGGAAGTCAAAGAAATTCTAAATGGACTGAACTGAACCGCACTAGCCCAATTCGTCACTTCAGCTCTAAGCTACCGACAACTAAATTACATACAGAGTTCAAAATTGCAATTTTGGCAATCTGAATAATTTAAATTTATATAAAACATTGCAAATTATATGTTTAAATTTCTTTTTCTGGCTGACGGCAAAAGCCAACGCTATAATTAGTGATATCCGAAAATAATTATAATTGTATTCATGCTCATCAATTTTATAAATATTGCTAAATAAAGTCACTATTACTACCACTACTACTACTACTACCGTTCAATTATGGTCGACATAATCGTCTATCATAGCAATAAATTCGGTTCACTATGGATCGTTTTTGCACTACGTTTACTTTATGTGATAATACGCATCTGCAGAGACGTCGGACAGTACCCACCGAACAAACAATTGCCGCTGTAAAGCAACCCGAATGAATCGGTTCACCACCGTGCACAGCAATTGGAGCTTTGTCCATCAACTTTATGGAAGATTTTGCGTAAAGATCTTGGCTTAGGAACTTACAAAATCCAGCTTGTGCAGCTTTTCTTTGGGCATATGTGTAGTCGCTCGTGTACGTCAACAAATCAGAAACCTTAGGGGGCTTAGAAGCCAAGATTCGTGGCGTTATTGCCGATATACGGCCTCAAATAGTCGAAAAGTGATTGAAAATTGGACCTCTAAACTTGAAAACCAAAAAAAAAAAAAAAAATAGAAATTGACAAATCGCTATTTGTTTGGATGCATCTCATAAAAACTACACACAGATTGCAACTCGCCAGATGCATGTATTTGATAAATAAGTAAGATTTAAGATAAATTCAATAAAAAATATGATTTCAGGTCAAGCCAGATTCAAATACATTTATTTCTCAAATCACCAAAGTTACCAGCTGTCACCATCTCTGAGCCCAGTATTTATACCCTGGTAGGAGTAAATTTAGTACACTCTGAAAGGAAGTGTGCCGAGGTGTCGTAATCTTTTAGACCGCATTTGTTGCTGTTTTCTTATTAACATTGAGGAGCATAAGATAATCGAATATCGACCAAGCGATCGATGCATTCGATACTTGATAGTCCCCTAGCAAGTCTCACTTAGTTGATAGGCAACCTTGGAACATTCGATACTGGGCGTGTAAATTCCATATTCAGTTGATTCGATGACATATGACTGCATGAGATAAAGATCTCAGACAGCTACTTCAGGATATAAACCGAGGGTTGGCCCACCTGGGTCCTCCGTCAAGAGCACTTTCGTAGATAGCAAACGGGCTATACTTATGCTCCTCAATGTTAATAAGAAAACTGCAACATATGCGGTAGTGGTTTAAAATTTGACGAAACCGCGAAACACTTCTCTTCTAAGTGTACTTAATTTTCTTTTATCAAAGTACATACAAGGTAAGTGGTGGTAACCTAGGCTCCTCACTATGGCAGTGTCTTATGGCTTATCTTCGAACATCTGGAAAGCAGTAACCATCAAAGAAGGTTGCTGTTTGTTTAGTCAGTATTTTAAAAGCATCCGACAGAAGAAAATCGTTATTTATGACTCAGCTATTGCTCTAGGAGAACTTCGTAATTCCTCGCGAAAGGCGATACCCGAGGAAAACCATTCCAAATTTCTAAAATTTCAACATAGAATTCTCACGTAATAGGCAATCATTCTGTGACAAAGCGTCACAATTTCTTTCTTCTACCTTATCCCAAAAGGCTGCACCAAAACAGTGCAATATTTAACTCTATTGAAATCCCCCGCACGCAATTAAATTGCAAAGTGAATGCCTACTCCAAGGCCAAAAATTGTTTACTTCTCCGTGCCTTATCACTTCTTGAGCCTTACGGGGAAATACATTGGCAATACCCATCCAATTTTTTCTATGCAAAATTGTCACTGACCGGATACAGCTCACATTCGGTTTCAGTGGCAAAGTCAATGAATAGAGGTGAATTAATCACCAAAAATCAGAAAAAGATTTTATAGGTTTCTACTTGTTATGGCTTGTTTCAGCCGGGCGAATAGAATTTACCTGATACTTTTTCTCATTTCACCGCAAAAGAAATTTGATCGTTTTGCTTTGTTTGAGCCACCTTACCTTTCTGACTTTGACAGTCTCCGTATAGAAAATCCGTTCGTTGTGGCTTGTTTCAGCCAGGTGTTTGAATCCTCCTTACCATTTAGTCTCCGTAAGGCTAAGGCCACGCAGACAGCGATGAGCGAGCGAGCGATTGAACGATCAGCGATTAAGCGACGAAGTCGAGCGACGAGTGGCCTTTTCGTGAGCGACATTTCTTTAGCGATTAGTTGTTAGTTGTTGTTGCACAGCAGAGATCAAAATTTCTATATTTACTTTAACCATCTGTTGCTCTTGACGCTAAGCGATAAACTAAAAATTAGAACAAGTTTGGTGACAGAGCGACGTCGTTCAGTCGCTTAAAAAAATCGCTCATCGCTCGCTCAATGCATGGCCAGTTCAATGCAATTTCATTCGTTTTAATTTTTTCATGTCGTTCAGTCGCTCGCTCGCTCGCTTATCGCTGACTGCGTGGCCTCGGCCTTAGGCATTGCGTCTCCACAAAGGGAGTTTTCATCGCTGTACGCAACCGCAGACCCTTTCTACGAAGTCCGCCGCCGCTGACAGAGTGTTTTGCCTCAACGTAAATGCATGCACTTTCTACGAAGTCCGTTGCCTTCGATAGATTGCTCTGGGGTTTGATACAACGCAGGCACTTCTTACGCAGTCTGCTGCCTTTCACGCAACGCAGACCTTGGCTACGAAATTCACTCTGCTTAACGCAGAGCTAGATAGGATTTAAATCTCAAATTAGAAGTGCTCTAAGTGTGTCATGATTGCTTTTCATGGCAATAAATTTATTAACGGAGGACTTGCCAGTTCCTCGCAAAAGACGATAACCGTAGAAAACGATTTTGCCTCTGTTCGGAATTCGAACCACGAACCTGTGAGTTAACAGGCGGACATGCTTACCATATCTCTATCGCTTAGGCTTAGTAGCAATCGTCAAAAATCCCCATTCCCATAAATGACAAATCATTTCTGTTGACATTCAGCCACAGACCAATTGAATTGAAAGTGTATTCTTCATCCCCGGAAAACAGTAAAAAATGCGACGTTAATTGTCAATGAATTCATTTAAGCAAACCGGGCAAGGTCATCTCATAGGTTAATGGAAAGCAGTTCAAAAGGGAACGCTTTCGGTTTTTGTTTGTTAGAACAAAGTTCCAGTGAAAGAATTTTTGATATCGGTCCAGCATTTTCAAAGTTCCCGGGTATGTTGCCGTTGCAGTGGGAATATGGGAATGAAATATAGCCCATGCTGCTCGGGGAACTTGAAATCCACACTATTCGAGGATAATGAAGCACAGTGAAAGAATTTTTGAAATCGATCCAGTATTTTTTAATGACCTTATTATGTTTCCGTTCTCATCCTCACCGTTGAAATAAGAGAAATACAGCCGATATCATTTCTGAGACTTCAAACTGTCTAAACCATCTTTGTTTCAAATATTATTCAATTCAAGTGAGTAGGTTTTGAGCCTATTCAATACAAACTCTAAGTTCTCGTTTACGTTCCTGTTTCTGTTCCCGAATGAATATCGATATGAAATATGAACTATGCTACTTTCTAGGCTCTAAACTATATCCGTTCCAAATTTCATTCAAATCGGTTCAGTAGTTTTAAAGCCCATTGAATACCAACAAATAACCAAAAAATTTTTTCTCCTTATAATAATGCAAAGATATAAATAAATACCTTGGTATATCCAAAGTGACTCAGCATCTCCAGCCATACATCCGCTTGATGATAATACGGCGGCACCGTCCTTAGAAATGAAACATGAATATTTTTATCGGAGAATGCAGCATCTCTTGAGGATATTCCAATTACAGGAATCTGATAAAATCCACTAGTATAACTGACAGCTGCCGGTGATAGATCACCCGACGTTTGTTCATGAGACACCACCACCGCATAAACCTAGATAAAAGGGATGAAAGCAAAAATTTATATTCATACAGTCGGCGCATTACAGAGATACTTTGGAATAAAGGACATCTTTGAACAGATAAAGGATAAACTTGGTAAATTGATTTCCTCAACGAGTTAACTTCCTCCCACTTTTCGGTCGTTCATGTCTTCATCCGATGAAGAGGAATAAAAAGGTTAAAAATATTTTACTTCTAGTGAAGGGCACGACACTCTTATTGCTTTGTGGGGAAGGGGGCGAAGAATTTTATTATTTTTTTTTTTTGGTTGTCATGCTTGCTTATTTGCATGTTCTGTCAAAAATGTTGTGAAATCTAAATTAACTCACCCGTTTTTCAATGAGCTTATCGCAGACGTTGAAAACTGTTTTGATAGGATTCTTGTCCATTCGTATCGTCTTGTCGTAGTAGGTGGTTTTTCTTGGCACGTATTGTTGATCGAAATTCAAATGCTGTGTACAGGAAAAGGATATAACTTGTGTATTTGTTTTGGGGTTGGGTACACATGAGGCTTACCGCTATTGTGTCTTTGAAATGTTGCTCAGTTGCGTTGTCACTTAATACTCCACCAATGTTGTATGTGGAGGGATTATCCGAATTTGACATTTGCTTTTGCATTGTGGCAATGGGGAATCGGCTTAAAATGGTGAATCCTATGATGATGCATTGTGTGAGTTGATTTCTATTTGGGGATGTCATCTTTTCGTAGACTAAAGAGTCAGTTCAAAAAATCACAAAACGAGTTAAATTGTGTTTGATGAGTGCGGCAACTTGTTTCTATTCCATTGTTTGATTTCGGTGTGTGAGGCCTTATCGGTATTTAATGTTTTATTTTCGAATGTTTCTAATTTGATACTTTCTATTGCATTCTTAACAACAGTCCAATGAACGAGTTTTTAAGAAATGGCAAGAGCTTTGACGAATATCTGCATAAAATTAATGGTCGGATAATGTGCTGCAATATTAAGAGAAAAACTGATTTTTGAAAATTTCCGAACTTTCCACCCCACAAGTAACGCTTTGTGCGGTGTTTCTGTACCAGATGCGTAGCATATTAAAAATGAAACATAAACGAACAGGTTTACCAACCCAACTAAACACAAAAATGGCGTTTCGAGGGATTTTGAGGGGTAAAACATGAACGAACAGAATTGCATATTGGGGAGTATTGAATGCCTAGTTTTTGAAACTAAAAAAATCAAATGTTACGAAATACTTTGTTTCAACACGCCCTAGGGGTCCTGCAACGCACCGTAATGTTTGACAAAACCAACATATTCAAATAATTTTTGTTCTTACTTTACTTAACATGCCTAAATACATTTAAGACCAGGTATAGGGTTGTGCGTGGAATTAACTACCCAACCACTCAAAAGTGGTACGGTTCCGAAACAACCAACTGCTTCAGATAGCAATAATCAATTCATCTCTGACGACTCAAGCAAAAAAAAGATAAACACGTCTGAAAAATCCTTTAACGAAGTGTAGTGGAAGCCACGGGATTATGGGACTACGTTATTCGCAGAGACATGTAAAGCATGGAAATTTCGGAAGAGGAAGACTTCTGAAAGACCGAATGCGCTTCAAAACCAGGGAGAGGTCTTTCGACATCGAAATTATTGGCGAAGTATGGTGGTTGAGGCCAAGAGGTTCACTTTGAGCTGTGATAAGCAGGTTAATAAAAATATCAGTTTAGAGACTGCACTGGGACGAAATGCACACAAGACTTGACGAAGCAGTTAGTTTAGCCTTATAAATTAGAATTAGTTAGATTTGACCCTTATAAATCACCAGGGCCTGACGGAATCATCCCTGCGGAGCTGCAGCAGGTTTCAAATATCATCATCTATTACTTAGAGATGATCATGAAAGGATGCATCATATATCCAAGGCCTGGAACAGAAGAACAGAGAAGCTAGGGTCGTCTTTATACCCAAA
Source organism: Melanostoma mellinum (assembly GCA_914767635.1). Taxonomy (NCBI): domain Eukaryota; kingdom Metazoa; phylum Arthropoda; class Insecta; order Diptera; family Syrphidae; genus Melanostoma; species Melanostoma mellinum. The sequence goes on from OU612060.1 coordinate 185,129,200, forward strand.
GCCCGGCAAAAGCTCCCATGTAAATCCAAAAGATTTAAGACCTATTAGTCTATCATCCTTCCTCCTTAAAACACTGGAAAAAATGATTGACATGCACTTAAGACAAGAAATGAAGCCTAGTCTGATCTCAACGGCGCAACATGCCTACACAAAATGTAAATCAGTTTAAACTGCACTCCACGCTCTGGTTTGCACCATTGAAAAATCCCTGCACTACAAAGAATATTCTCTCGTCGTATTCCAAGACATAGAGGGCGCATTTAACAATGTTAACAATACAGCAATCACTAATGCTCTTGATGGGCTGCTCATAGAAGAACACATCAAGATTATGATAACAACAATGCTCAGCAGCAGAATCATTAGTTCCGAATTGGGGAACTACAAAACAAGCAGAATGGCCAATAGAGGAACCCCGCAGGAAGGAGTTCTATCTCCCCTACTGTGGAACCTGGTCGTTAACAAACTGTTAATCGACCTAGAGTACAAAGGTTTCAAAACCATAGCCTATGCCGATGATATAGCAAAAAAAAATTCAAAAGCAACGTGCATCGGTGTCTCCTATTAAACCCTCTCCTACTTTCCTAAATGCTCGCACTGTGTTTATAACATTATAAGGGTATTCATAACCCCTTGATGTGCGCGCTAATTATATAAAAAAAAAAAAAAAAATATAGCAATTGCCGTTTCAGGCAAGCAACCACAAACCCCAGCTGAGCTGCTACAAACAGCACTTAACAAGCTTAACAATTGAGCTGTAGATTGTGGTCTGAACATCAATTCACACAAAACGGAATTCTCTTTACGACGAAATACAAAATTCCGGACTTCAGACCCCCAACTATTAGAGGGGTAACTCTCACACTGTCAAATCAGGCTTAATATCTAGGTTTCATTTTTGACAAAAAACTGACCTGGTAAACCAATATTGAGGAAAGAGTAAATAAAGCCAACGTTGCACTCTTCTCCTGTAAAAAAGCCATTGGTGGGAAATGGGGTTTCTCCTCCCAAAACACTCATTGGCTGTTTACCTCGGTAATTAGACCGATACTCACAAACGGGGTGATAGTCTGGTGGACAGCACTATAGACAAGATGATCATCTACAACAAGGTGGCCAATTTTCAAAAAACGGCTAGTCTGTGTATTAGTGGCGCACTGAGGACAACCGCATCGCACCCCCTCAATGTACTACTAGATCTCACACCCCTAGATATCTTCAGCAAACAAGTCGCAGCTAGCTCAGCTACTCGACTCAGAGCTACATCACAGTGGACCAATAATCAAATCGGTCACACTACTATTCTAGATAACTTTAGATTCTTACCGAATCGATCCAACTACACCACCCTCAAGTTGGTGTTTGACAACAATTTCGAAGTAACCATACCTTCAAGAGAAGCTTGAGAAAATGGCACTCTTTTGGAAAATGAAAGCAATAAACTTTTACACCGATGGTTCAAAAACCAGCGAAGGTGAAGAAGTGGAATCTACTCAGGAAAACTGAATCTGTCTTATCTTTCGCATACCCGATCATTGTAATGTGTTCCAAGCGGAAATTCTGGCGATTAAGGAGGTGCTGTCTTGGCTTAAAGAAAACGTCATATCCTCCACGGATATTCAAATCTTCTCGGACAGCCAAGCCCTTAAATCTCTTGCCTCTGTTTCTACAAAATCTATCACGGTACAAAATTGTCTCTGAGGGAGCTGTCAAATCAGTTCAACATTCACTTTTCATAAGTACCAGGGCACAGGGACATACCAGGCAACTGTATGGCAGACGAACTAGCCAAAAAATGCACGACCACTTCCCTACGCTCAGAATGGAACAACATAGGTGCACCTATCGCTACATGTAAACTCCTACTTAGACAAGACGCTTCAGGGATAACAAACACTAGATGAACTGAGAGTAACAACTGCCTTGCAAGTTGGAATCAAAAAAGTTTGGCCGTGTGTAGACTCAAAACGATCGAAGAGTTTGTAAGCCCTGAACCACCTGTATCTAGGTTCTACCATAGGTGTTCTTACGGGACACTGTCTAATAGGGAGACATGCCAAAAGATTTGGTGTGTTTTCCAATGATTTCTGCAGAAGCTGCATGGACGACGAGGAGGAAGAAACCGTTCAACACCTTCTTTTGCTCATGCCCTGCACTACTTCATAGGAGGAAAACTCATCTCGGTGAATTCTTCTTCGATGACACTAGCGATTTAGCTTACATAGACCCTAAAAGTCTTTCGAAATGCATTAAAAGTTCCGCGTGGTTCGACTAGCAGGTGATTAACCGGCTAGTCCCGTAATGGAAGATTAATAAGTGATCAACTCGTTAATCTTAAGTCGGGTTTCTGAGAGCAGTAGGTGATTAACTTTCTGATCTCTGTGGTATCACAATGGGCCTTTGCGGCCTAAGTGTGTCAGGCAATGTACTCATTGGATGACAGCCACTTCCACCTAACCTAACCTCCATTTTAAATACTTAGGAGCATGCTCTAACTCATCAGACGCTTCTCATTTGCTTTACATTTTGTGTGAGTTATTTCCGAATTAATATTTGCTCTGAATCAAGTATTTCTAGTTAAAAACTAAACTTTCATTCCAAATCTTCGTTTGCAATCAAAATTTGTTATATTTTTTACTTGAGTTTATTTTTTTTCGCTCATTCATTTGCCTGAACTGTCCAACGTTTCGGTACTGTTCACATTTATTTTTAACAAGTGCCTTGTAAAGTTGTCACTAGTTAGTGAGGTGTTTATAAATCGTTTGTATTTATTGATCCCATTTTTAAGTTAGAGTGATGTTAACTAGAGCCTGCACTTTCTCTTAAAAACTCTTGGTTTTTTTTTCAAAAAAATTGGTTACTCATCCGCACTGCATGCCAAAGCTACACGAATTTGAATACAAAATCGTTAAACTACAACTCACACGCCGCAACACTACTACAACATTTGTACGTCTTGCTTAAGCTACAAATAATGTCGCATTTACAAACGCACCCCATCAATGTTGTCATTTCAGTTCACCAAAAGATTGCAATTTCACTTGTTGATCATCTCGCAGTCTTGCACTTGGTTAAAAGTTTTCAGTTTCTCGTATTTGTTTTGAGTTTAAATTTGTTTTGTTTTATTGTTTATATCAATTTGAAAGCGTAATTAATCAAACAAATACAAAATCGATCACCCAACAACAGCGCCAAGTGCTCGTTAGGCAATGCAAAAAAAGTGTTGAAAAAAAAGTGCTTCCGTGCACCATGTTAGATCTAGAGGCAGACCAAAATTAAAAAAGGTAACAAAATAATAATTGTTTTCCAATGAGGAGTGATAATGTTTAAATTTATGGACCTGTCTTCGTCGTTATAATATATTTTATAGCATTTTCATAATAATTGAAAGGCTGGTAATTGTTAATTAATGCAAAAGCACGCAAAGATTGTGAATTGTGTGTGCGCAGCGCAATGTGTGGTGTTTGTTTTGTTTTCGGTGGGTGGCACTTTGGGGGCTGCCAGAGGGACCTTCTGTTAAAGCTGCGGCAGGCGGTGGCAGCAGTGTCATTTGACGGTGTGGCGACTGGCGACGGCCGACGGCGCGGCATCTCGGTGAGGGAGAGACTAGAGACAAACAGAAGAGAGCATAGATTGCGCAAAAGCAGACTTGCGGCGGCAATTTAATTGTGATTTGTGATTCTATTTGTTTCTCCAAATGATACCCTCAATTATATTGTTGGAAAGCAAACATGCAAAATTCGGTATGCCGAATGTCGATGCCGACACCGCATACCCAAACGATAACGAAAGATGATGATGATGATAGATTGGGCTAATGAATTACAATTAATTGAACAAATAACTACTCGAAATGATAGGTTGAGAAAATAGTTGGCTCGTGCTTCGATTCGAATTGGTCGTTGTTTTTGTTGTCGATTAACGGTGGCACGGTGTGTCACCATCACCAGAGTGCATGTGATTAGAGAGAAGGTGGTAACAAGTTTGTCCAAAAATTCTTATTGCTTACAATGTGCACATTCTCAACAAACGCCTTAATTAGTCATTAGATCTTCCAAGTGCTTGTGTTGAACAATGTGCCCTAATTGTTTCCAGTCGCTTATTTTAATCTCATAAACAAATTAAACGCGTTTTCCTCTTACGCTGCTCTGCTCTCTTATCAAAAGATCTATTCTTATTTCTTAATTAAGAATAAGTGCGATTTACGCTGCTGTAGAAATTCAAAATTGTTCTTGGGTCAAAGTTGTCGTCGCAATGAGCTTTTTGCATCACGTTGTTTGTTATAAATTTCCATAGCTCTACATATTTCCATGCTATCATCAGCTAGAATATTGTAGGTAAGCTCTAACCGTATCCAGTGCCAAACAGCGTTGCCACTGTTTGAAAAAATTTTCGAAGTAGATTTACAAAAAAAGTGCAGTAGATATCATTTTTATGCAGTAGATTTTTTTTTTTCAGAGACACTCATTTATAATCTTAAATCTATATAAATACATATATAAAAATCAATTGCTGTGCGTTAGTCTTGTTATAACTCGAGAACAGGTACTGATTTGGCAAATTTTGGTTTTGAATTATTTGTGGAAGTTCAAAGAAAAGTTAAGTGAATATAAATAAAAGGAATTGAATATATAAAAGCAACAATTTTCTCATTCTTAACTGTAGTGAATTAAAAAATAAATCAAAACAATGCTTTCGTTATTTTTTTAATCGTTTTTGACAAAAAAAAAAAAAATGAAATAATAAATAACAAATAATTAGATTATAGGATCGTTTGTTTTTAACAATTCTTTTAATTTAGTTTTGAAATTGGACAATAAATTGCTGACTTTAATTACTTATTCCTATTTTATTGAGTGATTTACATAAATTCAAAAGTACTCAAGATCGGGACCGGGAACGCAAACGAGAACTAATGGTTTGTATTGAAGGGGCACCAAAACCATTGATCCAATGAATGAAGTTTGGAACACAAAAATGGTCTGAAACCTGAGAAATAACATAGGCTAAATTTCCTTTCCATATTCCCACGGGAACGGAAACATAACCGGGAACTTGAAAAATACTAGACTGATTCCAAAAATTTTATCAGTGCTTCATTGCCACTGAATACCATGGATTATATATCATCCCCGAATTCCCACATGAACGGCAATTCAAAACCACTGGAACGATATAAAATTTTTAAATCTATTACAATATGACGTTATCTCCAAATAGTTTAAACAATATTTTATCCCCATACTCCCAAGAGAATAGGACGAAAAAAAATTATTATCAGGAACTTGGAAAGTACTGAACCGATTTCAAAAATTCTTTCAATGTTAGAGTGCTTCATTGTTCCTGAGTAGCATAGACTATATTTCATCCCCACCAATTTATTTAACTTTCAATTTGATAAACGTAGGGGCTGAGCTATGCCAGGCGGGTTAACTAGTACACAAATGTATATGTACATCAATCTCTTTTCAAAACATAGAAAAAACTATTCATAAACTAATTTCAAAAAAATCTAATTCTCTCCATTAAAAACTCTATAGCCAAAAGCTGAGTGCACCTATAATACGGGTGCGTTTGAAAAATGGTTGTATTCAGTAAATAAGGTCAAAAAATTCATTAATGAGTATTGCAATTATTTAAGCTTAGTTTTTATTCGTAAAACCAAAAGTGCAGCAGATATCTTTTTAAGGCAGTAGAATCATTTTAGGAGAAAAATGCAGTAGATCTACTGCGATTGCAGTAAAGTGGCAACATTGGTGCCAAATGCAAGGTCGTGAGTTGATCATGACAATTGACGAGTAGCAACAACGAAACGAGTACCCTTAAACTGATAAATTGATTTACTAGCTGCTTGTAAGCTTTTGTTTATCGGTGGACTGTTCGAAAATAGGCACGTCAGTCGTCCGTCTTAAAACAAAGTTCAGTGACATTTTGTATCCGCTTTGCATATAACAAAACATGTTACATTCCCGCTAAGCGATTACGTTTAACTTGAATCGTGAAAAAATGTTTTTTTTTTAAGATAAATTTTTAGTCATTGTTTGGAAAACGTTGTCGATGCATTAAAAAGTATACCTGGACCCGACATGGATCTTGTGTAATTTATTCAATTGAGCTTAAGGTTCTTTTTTTATTCAATTAAATGTATGAGATCTCTTGGAACCTGTGGTTATGATTTTCATCTTTTAGTCAGTTGATATTGATAATACTTAAGGCCTATTATTTGAATGTAAATAAGGTTATCAAAAGTGCAGTGTATTAGGTAACTTCAAGTGTGTTGTGTTTCTTGTTTGTTAGTTAATACAAACACATGCATTTTGAGCCTATATATTAACACCTAGTATATTGACTTTCCGCGTTCTCTGTCTCCTGAGCCCTGAATTCTGTCTAAAGAAAGTAATTTTGGATTTGTTTTTGAGTTAGGTTAGATTAGGTTGGATTGGGGGTGCACAAGTGGTAGCACCTCACTCGGATCTCTACGATCCATTGTAAACCCCGGAAAACAGAGGATGAGGAAGTGGGAAGATTGGAGAGTTAGACGGTTGGTCTAGTTGCTGGGTTATTGGGGTACCTACTGAATCATTCTGAGTAAATTTCAGGTTGCTGTTCAATGGGAGGTTAAAGATGTCGCCCAGTTCGTCGAAGAAGTTTTCTGCGAGGACTTTTTTCCTAGAGTGGGCTAAGCTAGGACACTCACAGAGGTAGTAGAATGATACTTCCTCTGCTTCTTCCTATTGGCATTCCCTACATAAAGTCTGATGGCTAATACCAATTCTCATCATGTGGGTGCCCAACGAGTTGTGGCCTATAAGAATGCCAATCAACAGAGACAGCCTTAGCAAACGTCTGCTAAGCTGTTTTTTCTTCTTGGAAACATCTGTCCAAAGGTTTCTGGAGATCCGGCATGTTTTTAAAGATGACCATCTGTCATTGGCAGTTTTTAGAAAATTGTGTTTGATTCTGTTTTTTTTTCTTGTTCTAGTGGCTTTAGAACTCAGGTGTTTGTATCGCTGGATTCGAGTGCTGACCGGATTTTAGACAGCTTATTCACCATTTCATTACCGATGGTGTCACGATTTCCTGGAACCCAAATTAAAGTTACAGTGTTTGGTTCGCTGAGCGGTGCAGTGCATTAAAGCCCGCGGCAATAAGACCCGCGGGTCTTAATTCCTCTTTGTTTTGGAAGTAAAGCCCACGGGGGTTATTTCCATGATGAAATGGCAGTAAGAGCCGCAGGCCTTAGTTCCTTTTTCTGCGAAATCAAATCGGAAAGTAGTCTCACCGTTTGCACTTTAACTTGTTTTCAATGTGAATAAACTGGCACAGGGACGCAACTCCACTAGACATAAGTTTATGCTCTGATTGTGGATTATGACATATCAAAGAGGATCACACCTCCATAAGAAATATCTATGGAACTATGCATCATACAGTATATGTTTAGTGAAGTCAGTTCGCTCGAATTTCTTAAGTTCACCCACCAGCCCGTATTACCCAGAGGCAAATTTTGTTCGCTTTGCTTTTTACACCACACATCAAACTTTGAACATGAAAGATTCACACGAACAGACCAGGAGCTAGTAGCTAAGAGCAAAACAAACATTAAGAATGTAGATACAGTTATTATATGCACATAAGAAAATGGACTGAGTTTCCATCATCCTATGTCACGAAGTGGGAAACAACGTGAGCTATGAATACATATTTATTGACCCCAAATTTTGGAGCATTGTTTTTCGGTACCTCAAAATGTTTTTCCTCCAAATGAAAGGACTCTAGAATATATACATTTAGCGCATCCACTATGTTCTTAATCCTTTCTAAGAAGAACTAATTTTAAGATCCCATGTGCATCACACTCATATAAATGCTGTTTCAACGCAATAGCAACAAAAGACATGGGTTTGAATTCTTTTGGTGGGTCTTATTGCCTCTTCAAAGTGGAAACAAAGCCCGTGGGTGTTATTTCCTTTTTTTGAGCAATAAGGGCCACGGGTCTTATTGCCGCGGGGCTTATTGCACTGCACCTCGCTGAGCAATCTTAGATTACTGCGACAGCTTTCTACTTACATATTTGGATTTTGTGACAACAGATGAGATAGCTGTAGTGGCCGCCTGGCTGTCTATGCAGATGTCAATATTTTTGTTGATCAAGTTTTGCGTAGCCAGGTGTTTTGCGATTTCACACACTGCAAGTACTTCTGCTCGGAAGACACTGCAGAAGTCGGGGAGTTTTATTGATCTATTCATAGTATTGTAATCTGAAAAGATACCTGACCCTACCCCTTCGTCCGTTTTGTAACCATCTGTGAAGACGGAAATGTGATTTTCTTTTGTTACCCTGTTTTCCTCCCAGCTCCCTCTTGTCTGTTAGGGCCACTAGAATGAACTCAATATGCGAGGGTGTAGTTTGCTTGAATGTCTGTATTGATGGTTCATGATGGTTCTATGGCCTGATATGTCTGTTTTCCAATTATTGCATTGTTTGAGTTGCAGTGTGCTTTTGGCCGCCATCTGCTTAGTAAAAAGATCTAGAGGGACTAGCGACAGGAAAATTTTCAGAGCTGCCGTTGGTGTCGTTCTCATAGCACTGGTTCAGCCATTGCATGTAAGCCTTTGGATTGTGGCCATGGTCTTAAGGTTTGACGCCTTCTCTAATGATAGCCACCAGATTAGACAGGCTTATGTGAGTATTGGTCTTGTTATGGATGTGTACATCCAGTGAATAGTTTTTTTTTTCCAAAAAATTCTACTACAAGTGTAGAAGGCGATTTGAGCTTTTTTCTTTCCAGTTAAGATTATATTTAAGAACAATTTCGAGATATTATGCCGTACCAGATAAGTTTATTGGTATACCGTTTATGTGAGTGGAAGCATGTCTGGAATGTTACGTTTTCTGTAGGGTTGACATTTAGCCCACAGTTTTTGGTCCAGTTGATAAGCTTATTTAGAGCTGTCTGTTGGAGTTCACAAAGGGTTGTTGTGAATTTTCCGGAAGTCATGATGAAGATGTCATCGGCATAGGCTACGGGTTTTATTCCGTTCATGTCTAGTTTAACCATGGTTTGTGTTACTACTGGGAGTCAGAGTAGCGGGGATAACACTCCTTCTTGAGGTGTACCTCTACAAGTTTTGACCTTTAGGGTGCTTACACCCATTTCTGCTTTGACGCTTTTACTATTCTTGTTTGGAGCATAGAGTCGATCCAATTTGATAGCGTTGGCTTGATATTTATGGATCTTGATTCTAGGCGAATGTCACTATATTCAACGTTGTTGAAGGCCCCTTCTATGTCAAGGAATGGAGCCAACGTGTTCTTCTTATACTAGATTGATCTCCGCACTGATTTTGTTTTCCGTGTCTATAGCGGATCCTAGGTAGACGAAGTCCTGTAGTACCTCGAAGTAATGTCTGTCTATTGTGACGTTTTGTCCAATTCGTCGAAGCTCTTATTTGATGACAGCATATACGCGGCCTTGAAATCGATAAAAAGATGGTGTATATCGAAATTATATTCCCGGGTTTTTCCAAGGTCTACCGTAATGGAAAAATTTGGTAGATTGTGGACTTCTCTGGTTTAAAACCACATTGATAAGGACCTATCAAGTTGTTGAGGTAGGGTTGGGTTAGGCGACGTTAAGGAGGCTTATCCCTCTTTAATTGGCGCAACGAGACTGGGGTTCCATTCATTGGGTATGCTTTCTCCGACCATATCATGCAGATCTGCTGGTGTATGCTAATTTCAAACTGGTCTCCAGCTGCCTTGAAAAGCTCGGCATCAAGGCCATCTGCACCTGCAGTCTTATGATTTGAGTTTGCATACAAGCCTAACTTCTAGGTCGGGAGGACGGCACTCTTGATCATTGTCCAAGTTGATTGGGGCTGAAAAGGTTCCCGATGCGATGGTGTGATTTTTTGAAGAGGCGATCACAATTGCAAACGAGATCTTATGATTTAACACATTTAGAATATTGATTCTTAGGACCAAGTGAAGAATATGGGTTAAGTCAATTGCCCACAGCCAATTCTCGACATAAAAGATAAACTTACTTCGTGAATTTGTCGAGGATTGGCGGCTGATTTTCTTTTCCAATGTCATACCCTCTGGTTCCTGCCGGTTCCGAATGGCTAATTGAGATTGCGCTTTTCATGGAAATGAACTAACTAACGAAGGACTTGCTAAATTCTGGCGAAAGGCGATACTCGTGGAAAAACATTTTGCATGTTGGTATTCGAACCACGAACCTCTGGGTTAACAGGCGGACATGCTAACCATCACGCCATGGGTGTATAAATAAATAAATAAATAAATAAATAAATAAATAAATAGGCGGGGGGGGGGGGGGGGGCAACAGAACGGGAAACCTGGGACGAACGGCTAATCGAGAAAGCGCCATGAATGGCAATGAATTTGCTACCGAAAGACTTGCCAATTCTTCGCGAAAGGTGGTACCAGTGGAAACCTCCTGCGTAAGCAGGCATGCTACCCATCACGTCACGGGTACAGCTCATTAGAAAGAAACTAGTGTTTTCGAGAGCTCTGAGAGGTGGGCTGCTTTTTGTACGCGTGAGTGCTGCAAACAAACTTATTTACCACTCTGGCTGTTAACAATAGTTTTTCTCAGCCTAACTAAGCGATATTTGACATAAAGATCTTGAAAGGAATTTCACTACTTTACGGTTACAGATGAATTTAGAAAAAGAATTAAATTTTCTGTGCTTTTAGTAGAGAAAGACTTTGGAGCTTACAGAATCAACGAGATTACAGAATCAAAAAAACATAATTACAAAAACAAACGAAAAAGAAGTGGTTGCTTTTTTTTAAAGTCTTCAACCTTTATACAAGGAAAAATTGTGCAGGAATAAGGTCCAGTTTGGCAGTACTTGACTCATCTTTCTATGGAAACAATACTGTTCCTGCTTTAAAGGCAAAACGACCTCTGTCCCAAAGTTTCTTTTAGTCAACTGAGCAGTTAAGAGAAAGAAGTTTAAAAAATACAATAACTAAAAAAAACTAAGGAAAACTTAAATTCAAAATCAACACTTTTGCCCTCTTCAAACCAAACATAATGTTTATGTCATCGAACATCACATATAACTATCTCCAGATCTCACTTTACCTTGAAACGTCGTACAAACGCATTCATGTCTTCACTAACTAAAAATAAAAACAACACAGTTTTACCATATTCGAAGGGACAGAAGGAGGATTAACCACTCTCCTTATTCACTTGGTGTGCCAATAAATCACAATCAGATAAAAACAAACAAACAAATCGCACATGTTTTGGTCTCCTCTCGCTGGCAGGACAACAACAGAGAGAATATTTTCGAATCAGAGAAAATAATAGAATCCAACATCGAATTGTGTGCGCAGGATTCGTAATTTTTTCCCCACTTTGTTTTGAACAACCCCTTCGCAAAAGTATAATACGCTTTAAGTTGCGAAGCTTTTCACAATTCACTTTCCTTTGGTGTACAAAGATTTAGCTGTAAACACTTTCCACTACACTTTTCGTAACAATGACTTCTTCTCAAATCAGAAATCACACGTACCAAGAAAAGACAATACCGAAAAACTGACGACACAAGATGACCTTATTTATAGATACGAGTATTGGGGCGTGATACGACGGCAAATTTTTTCTTCTTCAGTCTTGGGATGATTTTGAAATTTTCACTCAATTTTTGCTTTTTTTCAACTTTTGTAAGAATTTTGATCACATAACGAACCTCTTAATAAGCATAGAAGGTTTTAGCCTTAAATTAAGAGTTTTTGTTATGGGTTTGCATTTTTTTTTCAACTTTTGAACTCCGACGTTATTTGATAAAGGGAATGAGAAAGATGAAAGGATAAATAAGTTTTGGTTTTTCTGGTTACAGAAGAAAATAGATGGACAAATCCCAAATGGAATGAAAACCCATTTAGGTTTTCTTTTTTTTTCTGAGAAAGAAAAGTATGTACTTTGGACTACGACGGGTGACAAGTTATCCGTTTGAAGAAATTCGCACAACTGAGGTGAAAGGATACAGAACCGAACCCCTCTTGTGAAAACTTCGAAAGTAAAGTTTTATTTGGTTTATTTTCATTGAGAGCTTTCTGGTGTTGTTTTGTTATTTGAACTTTAATTCCCCCTCAAAAAAAAAAAAAAAAAAAAATGCCGTTTAGGAAACTTTAATTTTTGAAATTTTAAATTTTACCTCTTGCACTTTAAAATGTTGAAGTGCTTAAATAGGAGCTTCGCTTTTAGAAAGTATGTTTCATTCAACGAAACTGCTTCTCACCTACTCATTACTTTGTCCATTATTTTGTTTTGGCCTCTTTCAACAACTCTTGCATTGTGCTTCTTTTGTTGATGTTCTTAAACTTATTTGCCAGCTGCGGAAGTTGAATAACACTGCACAACTTATTAAATTGTGTTTTCATGGGAAATGCAGAACTTTTTTCATTTCATTGTAATGAAGATGGAAAATGGAAGAACTCGTACGATCTCGAAAAATGCATTCGTAGATTACAAAAGTTTATGAGTTGTTTTGTTTTTTGAAGGGAATCCTTAAAGCACACCAATGCTGAGCAGCCGGTGTTTGTTCAGACTCAATTAAAGCTTTCGTATTCTGCATTGTAACCGAAATCATTTGAAGTACATACCTATAAAACAATCGGGAGAAATCATTTAAATCAAGACGATGTCAATAGAATTATCAGCTTTATTTAATTAGACTGAGTGATTAATTTATTGGCTAAGAGCAAAATGGTAATCGAGTGAGCAGAAAAGATACCAATATATCTTTAAATTTGTGTACTAAAATAAGACCAAGGACAAGTAAAATAAGACCTTTGAAAAATTGGCCTTATTCAAAAACTCTATGAAGGATTTCGCCGAATTACTCACAATTCCTCATAGAATTTTCAAATCTTGAAATGAAAGTTAATAACTTTTCGGCGTTGTTGCACTTCGGCTGTAGGTAAGGAGGCGCTCATGACGTGAAAGGTATTGTAAGTGGATTACGTAAGTAACTGAAAACTATGAATGATTCTTTGAACCAATCTTTTAATTCTGGGTCAGAGTATTGAAATAAAAATGGTGGCGTTTTAGCTCATGGGGGCCAACTATGTAAATCTTTACTTTCGAACCGTTCGAAAGTTATTTTTTATTCTACTTTTAAATGCCAGTAAGAATGGAAATAGAATCAGATTCTTTCAACTGGTTTCTACAAAAACTTCTGAGTTTAGGTGAAGCACGTTTTTAAGAGTTACAGGAAGGAATCATAGAATCGAGTTACATACTGGGCCCCCTTGTAAACTAACTGTTGCAGAATACTGACACCAATTATCCGCCCTTTTTGTCCAAGGGTATCCTAAAAGAACCGGGCCCTCCAGGTTGGAGTGCGCATAGGGTTAACTAAACATCTACGCAAAAGTTCCATGTTTCGGAAACAGCCAACAGCCTCGCATAACAATAGTGACTTCACCGTTGCCGAACCTAGGCAACAAAAAAAGATAAACATTTAAGGAAGGTCGCGTGGAACGTATTATCCCTGCTGCAAAGCAGATATAACCGCCATTCTAGAAGTGCGATGGAATAGGCTGGGAATAAAGAAGACGAAAATGTGCGACATCTGTTATGGCGACTGCTACAGACAACAGAAACAGCGCTTATTTGGGTGCGGGTTTGTCGTTAGAGGAAGACTCAGGGATATGGTTATCAGCCAAAATTCAGTTAATGAGCGTATAATGAACATTCGCGTCTGAGCTAATTTCGCCAACATTAGCCTAATATGCAACCACGCCCCCACAAAAGAGAAAGACGACAATTCCAAAGACTGTTTCTACGAGCTCCTCGAAGAAACATATGAGCAGTGCCCTAGAATGAATGAATAAATAGGGTGGCGCAACAGAGTGAGGAGCCCCTGGGCCTAGCGCATTTCTCACAACCATGCCTTGTGAGGAAACGGAGGGACCTACAATTTTCTGCCGGTTCCGAACGGCTAATTGAGAAACCGTTTCTCATGGCAATGAATTTACCATAGGAGGACTTGCCAATTCCTCTCGAAAGGCGATACCCGTGCCTCTACTGGGATTCGAACCTCGAACCTCTGATTTAGCAGGTGGACATGCTAACCATCACGCTACGGATACCAGTGCCCTAGAAACGACGTTAAAATCGTTCTTGGCGATTTTAATGCAAAACTAGGGAAGGAGGACATCTTTGTAAACACAATCGGTAAGCATAGCCTCCATTACAAAACCTCCGAAAACGGACTGAGCTAATCGATTTTGCTGTGGGGCTAAATCTTGTTGTAAGTAGTACACGCTTCCCGCATCTCAAAATTTATAAAGGTACATGGCGATCCCCAGATCAATTAACCTGTCTCTGAGGTTCGGGGTTTCACTCGGCCACCAAAACGAAACCCATGGTTCGATGAAGAATGCAGGCAGGCAAATGCAGTCAAACAAAAAGCACGTCAAATGCTGATGCAAAGACGAACGAGGGCTGCTTACGAGATTAACAAGGAGAAATGAAGGAAGGAAGACCGAATTCTCAAAAAGAAAAGAAGCAGCATGAGAAGCGCTCGTTTGAAGAAATAGAGAGGTGCCATGACAGGAACGAGATTCGGAAGTTTTACCAAAAGGTTAAAAGATCCTGCCAGGGTGGCAAGCCTCGGACTCAAGCCTGTAAAGACCGGCAGGGAAACACAGTTGTAGAGTCACAGTCGCTACTGAGGATCTGGAAAGATCACTTCTGCAGACTGCTTAACGGCGATGAAGACACAAATTCCGCTGTCAAGCAGATTGCCTCATTCAATTTGGACGATGAACACGAAAGTCGTCCTCCCAAATCCCGACCTAGAAGAAGTTAAGCTTGTCATATGCAAACTTAAATCAAATAAGACTGCAGGTGCAGATGGCCTTGATGCCGAACTTTTCAGGGCAGCTGGAGACCAGTTGGAAAGGAGGATGCACCAGCTGATCTGCGTGATATGGTCGGAAGAAGGCATGCCAGATGAATGGAACCCCAGTATCGTATGAACGATCCTTAAGAAGGGAGACCCTCACAATTGCGCCAATTACAGAGGGATAAGCCTCCTTAACGTCGCTTATAAGATCTTGTCTGCTGTAATATGTGAACGTCTGAAACCCCACGTCAACAACTTGATAGGTCCTTATCAATGTGGTTTTAGACCAGAGAAGTCCACAATAGACCAAATTTTCACATTACGGCAGATTTTGGAAAAACCCGAGAACATAATATCGATATTCACCATCTCTTTATCGATTTCAAGGCCGCGTATGACAGTATCTACAGAGACGAGCTGTACATAGCCATGTCTAGTTCGGCATCCCTGCAAAACTCCTACTACTATGCAGGATGACTTTGAGGAATTAACGCTGCTCCGTCAAGGTCGGAAAAGAACTCACCGAGACCTTTGATGTCAAATGTGCTTTTGCGAGTATTGAAACGGAAGCGGCAAAAATGATGGTTTGATGGTTAATGAGGGCAAAACGAAGTATATGCTGTCATCAAACAGGGACACAGAACATCGACGAATTGGACAAAACGTCAAAATAGATAAACATAACTTCGAGGTAGTACAGGACTTCGTCTACCTAGGATCCGCTGTAGACACGGACAACAACATCAGTGCGGAGATCAAACGGAGAATAACTCTTGCCAATCGTTGCTTCTTTGGGCTAAGAAGGCAATTGAGAAACAAAACCCTCTCCAGAAAAACCAAGGTTACCTTGTATAAGACCTTAATCATCCCAGTCCTGCTTTACGGCGCGGAAGCATGGACCTTATCGAAAGCGGATGAGGAAACCCTTGGTCGTTTCGAAGGAAAAATTCTCCGAATGATCTTTGGTCCCGTATGTGGAGAAGAAGATACAACAACGAGCTGTATGAGCTGTACCGCGACATGGGCATAGCCAGAAGAGTACGCATCGCGAGGTTACGATGGTTGGGCCATGTAAAGCGGATGGACCCAAACGCTCCGGCTCGACGGGTTTTCGAAAGCACATTGCAGGGGAATCGTGGAAGGGGACACAATGAAGTGGATGAAGACCTCAACCGACTTAGAGTGTAAAATTTGAGAGAACTTACCCGAAATCGAAGTCGTTACAGAAGGATGTTGGTTGAAGCCCAGGTTCTCCCCGAACTGTAATGCCCGCCTAAGTAAGTAAGTAAGTAAGACTGCGATTGCATTTAAAACTTTTCTCCAAATGTTGTGAAAACTCTTACGAATCATAGTTACCTACAAAGTATTTCTTTTACTTTGTGAGCTCATCAAATCCAAAACCAGGAGGAATTTTTCATCATCTTTTACGAAGTGTTCCTTGGAGTTGGTAACATCTGTGATCTCATAAACGCCCCTGTTATCACATTTAGTTGTGATCTCTTTTTCATCCGCAAACAATGAGTTGATCTATAATCACGCTTCTCATCTCATCTCACCAAACATGACTCTTGTTCATCATAATAAAAACACTTTTTCGTATTGTTCGGTGCCACTGGAATCCATCGTAGAAAAAAAGCTGAGCTTTTCTTCTGTCAACTCTCGCCAACGAAGGGGTAGTGTAATTGTGCACTCACATTTGTACTAGTTCTCTCCCAATTTTCTTGAGATTTGAACTTAATTTTGGAAGTTTATTCTTCATCCTCTCCAAACAGAACGGTTCCGTTTTCATCAGGGTGTGGGATAGATACCATTCTATCCTGATGTCGTTCCTATTGGTAGGTACTTTGATAGATGCAAATATATCGGTTAAAGCTCCTTCAGTTGTGTTTTGACCCAGTCCAATGGGTGTATATGGTTTCCAGAATAGTTAAATAAGACAAAAAAATACGTTTAAATTGTTGTTCCAAATTATTTTCCATTTTTTCAAAAAGATGCTGATGATTAGTGAATAAAAAAAAGGAGAAGATAAAACCAAGATCCGGTAGTGTTTACATGTCACACAGGTGGGTGTTTCTCTCACACCTGAACGAAATACACATTTTTTCCCTGAATATTGAATTATTTATCACGTACCTCTGAAGAAGGAGCTTTCATTTTTATTATACTCATTTGTGTGAATCTCTATCTTATTAAACCCAGTGGATTAAAGTAACAGCAAAAGAAAAAAACTATTTCCATCTCTGCGCGATGTTGACTTATTATTATTTTTTGCTCGGTGCGATGCGATTATTCGCGTGTGTAAATTAGTTGATGTCGAAGATTTCCAGCTCATTGTTTACATGAAAATGAATTTATTTTTAATCACACGGCAATCACCATTGAACAACGAACGGAACCACTTGAGGAGATCCGCTCTTTGGATTAGTTGTGTATAGCATTATCCAGAAGAAGATTTTTCATTTCTTTCTTTTTTTTTCTCAAACTGTGAGCTTATGGGGGCAGCAGTGATTGTTTGGACAGTACCCACTTCACAGGAGCCACTACTAAATCTTCGAGTGAACAATAAAATTGTTTATCTAACTTGTGTATTTTTTTTATTACGCTTCTTCTCGCAAATCTTCGACATATTGCAGATGGTTTATTTGATCTCATAATTAGATAATTCGATTCTGTTCTCATTACAGGTCCGACTTCTTGTTAAGTAACATTTTAATTAAACTAAAGCTGAAAAGGTATTCATCTCGCTTCGGAAACCAATCAAAGTACGTGCATAAGTAACAAAAAGAAAAAAGAACCAACAAAAAAAAGCAAGGACATAAAATGGGTGACAATATTATTGGATCAGCAAGTTTTCTCCATTTGGGGGATGTAGTTTCGTTGTATGCCGAAGGAAATGTGTCAGGATTCTTAAGTACTCTTGGGTAAGATATTAACATGCCTGCCTCCAACAAATTTGAATTTTGATTTTGTTTACTCTTTTAATTTCCCAGATTGGTTGACGACAGAACCGTGGTGTGTCCAGAAGCTGGTGACTTGAATTGCCCGCCTAAGAAATTTAGAGGTATGAATGAATTGACATAAAACAGATTTGCTAAGGTGCTTTAATGTTTATGTTCGAATTTTTATTTGGATTTCGGAAAAACTCTCTTCGTTTTTTATTGAAGCATCCAGACGTATAAAAATGTTTATTCATTTCACGTAATGTGAAAAACGGGTCGATATAATGATGGGAACGAATGAGTTTTTAGACATTTATTTCTCACATCATTTAATCGAGGGGTAGAATGTAAAGAATAATCATTATTACCTTGAAGGGGGTGCTTTGCGTAGATATGTCACGCGACTTATTATTGACGATTTAATTCATGTACACTAGACCAAAAGTTGAAGTTCCACGCAATCAACTGCTGTCATTTGTGCTTTGGGGTTGATTTTATGAATTGAAGATAGGGTTTTTGACCTAAGTTTAGTACTTAAACGATACGCAAGACGTGCAAGTAGTTAAAGATTGGTTTTATGATCCAGTTTTTTTTTCAAAGTGGCGTTTTGTTTGAAAATGTGGAAAAACGGCTTGTATGGATTATTGAGAAGTATTTGGAATTTTATAGTTTTAGAAGTACGAAGATCCTTGTAAGCCTTCAAGTCAAGAACATTGTCTTGGAAAAAATAGAAAACGAACAGTTGTTGATGTCATGTTCGAAGGAGAGATCAAAGCAACCCCGTCAAAGAGACAATTGGTTCTAGCAAGGTATCAGTTCGGACTGGCTCGCCAGCATCATTTTGAAAGAAGTATGGCCCAATGACTCCACCAGCCCATAGAGCACACCAAAGAGTCAGTTTTTGTGGATGTAATGGCATCTCAAGATACTCATGGAAATTCTCTTCACTCCAAATACGGCAATTTTGCTTGTTGACGTAACCATTCAACCAAAAATCATCTTTGCATCACTGAACAAAATTTTGCGATGAAAATCAGCATCGAGATCAATCGCGTTTCTGGCTTTTAAACCAAAATCACGACACATTGGATGGTTTCGCGGCTTTAATTGTTGCACAAGCTAGATTTTGTAAGGTCCTAAGCCAAGATCTTTACGCAAAATCTTCCATAGAGTTGATGGACAAAGCTCCAATTGCTGCGCACGGTGGCGAATCGATTCATTCGGGTTTCAACACTTTGCTCTATAGCGGCAATTGTTTCTTCGGTGCGCACTGTTCGAGGTCTCTGCGGATGCGTTTTATCACATAAAGTGAACGTAGTGGGAAAACGATTCATGGCTAACCGAATTAATAGCTTTGATGGACGATTATGTCGACCATAAAATGGACGGAGCTTGTGGTAAACTTTGCGAACTTTCCGATTTGTAAGCGTTGTTCTTTTGTCACCCTGTTCATGATGAAATGGCAAACCAAGCTGAACATAAATGACATTAGAGTTGGCCGATTTGATCACAAGATTTCAGTTTTATCTCGATGCGAAAACCAACCTCTTAAAAAAAAACCGATATAAAAGCCAAGCTTTGAGCATTTGAAGGGTGAGTAACCTAGTGGTGTCTTTCTAAATCATAGGTTATTTTGATACACACAGTTAACCGCTTGAAATCTTGACAGAAAGTCTGTATTATGTCTCCACTGAACGGAATGAATTGCTTTGCGATTGAACTAAATGATAAATAAAAAACAAAGATATGGCAGCCTCGTAAACATTTACAGGACCTACAATTCAAATTGCGCTACTGTTAGGCCAACCGAGGCAGGTACTTGAACTTCGTTATTTTCCATAATTGATGAAAATGTTTGCTCTTATTAATGAGGCTTTACTTACTTCCTTAGGG
Organism: Melanostoma mellinum; assembly: GCA_914767635.1. Lineage (NCBI taxonomy): Eukaryota > Metazoa > Arthropoda > Insecta > Diptera > Syrphidae > Melanostoma > Melanostoma mellinum. The sequence continues at coordinate 185,148,930 of OU612060.1, forward strand.
GGACTTTATAGTTCAGAGTGAACCTGGGCCTCAACCAACATCTTTTGATTACAGTTTCGCTTTCGGGGAACTTCTCTCTAGCTTTGCACTCAAAGTCGGTTGTGGTTCTTTTTCACTTGTTTTCGCCATCTAAGACGAGGTCTTCCGTATTCTTCCTGCAATGTGCTTTCGGAAACCCGTCTAACCGGAGCATTTCTCGTCCATCCACGCTACTTGTACTTTACATTTCACATTTCTCAAATCAGTGAAAGAATGGAAAGGACCTAAAATTTTCTGCCGAATCCGAATGGCTAATCGAGAAACCGCTTTTCATGGATATGAATTTATTACCCGAGGACTTGCCAATTCATCACGAAGGGCGATAGCCGTGGAAAAAATCATTTTTGCCTCTGATGAACCAAGAACCTCTGCATAAACAGGCAGACATGCTAACCATAACGCCACGGGTACCACTTGCACTTCTTCAGCTATTGAATAACATCTTGTTCAAAATGAAAAAAATTGCGGAGATCACGTTTAAAAAAATATTTTATGATCATATCTCGCATTAAGGAAGGCAGGTTAGAGCGGAAAGTTGCTTCTCAGTTGAAAATATCGAAATAAATATACACACGGATGCACGGAAATAGTCGGTTTCCTCAGTCAAAGCTAAGAAATGCTGGATTATTTGGACGAGTTGCTAATAAGAACCGTTCTTTGAAGTAACATTGAAAAAGGTTGGAGTTATAGTGGGCCGAAACAAAAAAAGAGACTGGACAGATAAAGGCTGCAAAAGATTTTTATGGAGTTATGACCCCGAGGTATTTCGGGCAAAACGGAGGGTTTTAGTTCAGCACTGAGCAGCGATGATTATTATGAAATGCCCACTCGTTTCACGCACGCAAATAAAAAAAAGGAACAAAAGATGTGAAGATGTCCACTGTCAATCATAGCGATCTGCTATGGTTTTGTGTTGCTTCTCTTCAAGTAGAGTTTTTTAAGATTTGACTCGAGTTATTGGAATAATGAACAAGGAGACATTTAAAGAAGTATTGGAAGAAACGCTACATCTGGATTAAGATGTCTTAAAACACATCCAGACCTTGCTAAAAAAACCTCAAACATAGAGGAGGTGAAGAAACTTTAACAAGTCATGACATGGCTGCGCAATCACCGGATATATGAAAAAACTGTTTTTCATGTGTATCGCCTTGATGAATTCGGAAGTCGTTCGAGAGTAATTGCACACTCCCATGAAAAGCACTTTCTAATTTAGCCATTCGGAATAGGTATAGTGCTTTGAAATGCGTAACACCCTGTGGTTCCCATAGCTTTATTGGGCCAATTTATCTATTTGTTTATTTTATTTGTTTAAAGTTGTTCTTGAAGAACCTTGAAAGATCCAGGATTAATGCTCTTCATCTGCGTTATAGAATATACTTCTTTGACCGTACTCCTGGAAAAATATACTACAAGAAACAATCCAAAGACTTATAGCTTCAATGCGAAGAATCAAAAGAAAGTAAGCGAATGTAAGCCAGGCTTTTTCCACGTAAGATCAGTTTAAGCAATTTTTCTTTTTCAAATTAATTCCAAAGTGTTAAGATTTGAATGAAAATGTTTTTCTGCTTATTTCACTTTTATACCGGCTCCTTTTAAATTCTTACTCCCTTTGTTTTCAAACTAAAAAGTTGTTGCCTTTGTCCTCTGAATTTAGTTATCTTTTGAAAAGTGAGAGTGGACTCAAACTTTTGGCCTGCAGTGTATATGTACATATTTTCAGATTCCATTACAATGTAAGACTGTTGGGTTTTCCACCACTTACATATTTACAGACAAACAAATTTATTTTAAATGACACGTAAGAAATATGTAAAAAGTGTCTTCGCATCCATAAGCAGTTCGTTCATGAATAAAAATTAAGTGTTGCTTTTATGTTTATGGTTCTGTTTTTAGCTTGTTGTTATTAAAAGGAGTTGTTTGAATGTTTGAAATAGTCGATAGAAGCTGAGAAACAGAGTGCTTTATGTATTACGCTAGCGATTGTATCAACGCAAACTTGAAATGACGAAGGATTGCATTTTATTCACCTTTGTCAATTACTATAGTGTCTAGCTACCGAGTTGTTCAGTTTTCAGGTTTACTCATTTCCACTTACAGCTGAAATAAATCCTTAAGAATTCAAAGTTTTGTTTTATAATCACTTAGATCCTCTTTGTTTTACATAACAATCCCAACAAAGCCAATCGCAGCTCGTTCTATAAGCTTGCCGGTTATTATTTTTTTTTTTTTTTTCTTGAGGACTGAAAAAGTCTCGCCTGATAAACTGTATTATAGACTTTTAGTTTTGAATCCTTTATAATTGCATTAGAAGTTTTCAGTGTGGTCTTTATTGTACTACGATAAAGTAAGAACAAGGCAGTAGTGCGGTCATAAACACCACATGTTCAATTTGATTGATCTGACAATCGCAATGTACTTTTATGAACTTTGAGATAAGAAAAGTGTGTTCTACTTACAAGTAGATCTAGCCCCACAGTAAAATGGATTAGTCTGAGTCCGTGTTTCCAAAGTCGATATTGTTTTCAGAGATGTCTTCCGTTTTGGTTTTGCGTTTGAATAGCCAAGGACGATTTTCACGTCGTGTTTAGGGCATTGCTCATATGTTTCTTCGAGGAGCTCGTTGGAACAGTCTTTGGAATTATCGTCTTTCTCTTCTGTGGGGGCCTGTGCCTGTAGCAATCGTGCTTAATGAAGAATCTGGAAAGGAACACGTAGTTTGTAAGAATTTCCAAAATTCGTGTCAATTTAAAAAAAAAGTACTCATACGCCACAGTGTCAGTGTTTTCGGAGAAATTAGTATAGACTATCTTATACGCACAACTAGGTTACAGTGATGACGGCACTTGGTAGTTTCAAGTTTCTTTCATACCCAAAACTTACCTTTGTCTTTTTAAAGTACTATGTCATCATTAACAGTCTTCATATTTCAACTATTGAGCACTTTTATGGCAGTGTTGAATTGTTTTTGTGTTCAGTGCATTGCTGAGCGGATTTATAGAATTGCTGAGTTGCGACAAAAACGCACCTTAGATCTGCGTTTTGATCTTGGTTTGAAACACATCCAGTTTTTATATTACCTTCCATTTTTTTATAGATTGCCTCATCAAAGTTTGTCCCATGAACAGATATTCTGCTCAGAAGCAGTTCTGGAAAGCAGCTAAACAGAGTGGCAGTTCAAGCACCGATACGAATCTCTTAACACGGCTCCACGTAAGTTGTTATGTATTTATGAACAATCAACGTCTAAATATTTCGATCCTTTTCTAGCATGCCGCTGAAATCGAAAAGAAACAAAATGAAACTGAAAATAAAAAACTTCTTGGCAGCTCGGTACAATATGGAAGTGTTGTCCAAATGCTGCATCTCAAATCGAATAAATACCTGACAGTAAACAAACGCCTTCCATCGTTACTCGAAAAGAACGCCATGCGTGTGTACCTAGATGCAAATGGTAACGAAGGATCTTGGTTCTATATCATGCCTTTCTACAAACTCCGTTCGATTGGTGACAATGTTGTGGTTGGCGATAAAGTGATATTGAATCCGGTAAATGCTGACCAACAGAATCTCCATGTGGCTGCAAATTATGAACTACCCGATAATCCTGGTTCCAAAGAGGTTAATGTACTCAACTCTTCAACATCATGGAAAATAACTCTTTTTATGGAGCACAAGGAGAATCAGGAGCACATACTGAAGGGTGGCGATGTTGTTCGTCTATTCCATGCAGAGCAAGAAAAATTTCTCACCATGGACGAGTATAAAAAACAACAGCATGTATTTCTTCGGACGACTGGCAGGACCAGTGCAACAGCCGCAACTAGCAGTAAAGCACTTTGGGAGATTGAAGTTGTCCAACATGATTCATGTCGTGGTGGTGCTGGCCATTGGAACTCGCTTTATCGTTTCAAACACCTAGCTACGGGGTATTATCTTGCAGCTGAACTGGACGCGGATACCAGTTATGAAGATGCTTCTGACAGTGGAATGAGGACAATGGGTAAGAATTGATGAGAAAGTAAGAATTTTTGATACAAGAAATTGAATTTCTTGCAGATAAATCAAAAGGTGAACAGTTCCGCTTGGTTTCTGTTCCTTATTCAACTGAGATAGCGTCTGTGTTCGAGCTGGATCCGACTACAATGACCAGAGCCGACAGCCTTGTTCCACAGTCCAGCTATGTGAGGTTGAGGCATTTATGTTCGAATACCTGGGTCCATGCCACTTCAATTCCAATTGATATTGATGATGACAAACCTGTTATGTCTAAGGTATGGGCGTCCTTACATTTATAAAGTTTGTAATTCTGTTTTTACAAATCCTTCAATAGGTTTGCTGTTCTGCTATCAAAGAGGACAAAGAAGCATTTGCTCTCATTCCAGTTTCTCCTGTGGAAGTTCGTGATCTTGATTTTGCAAATGACGCATGCAAAGTATTAGCCAATGTTACATCAAAACTCGAAAACGGTTCGATTTCCGTCAACGAAAGACGAGCATTGGTGTCTCTACTGCAAGACATTGTCTTCTTCATTGCCGGAATGGAAAACGAGCAAAACAAAAGCAAAGCCCTCGAGTTGACAATCAAAAATCCAATCCGTGATCGGCAAAAGCTTCTGCGAGAGCAGTACATTCTTAAGCAATTATTCAAAATTCTCCAAGGGCCATTCCAAGAAAAAGATGGGGAGCCACCATTCCTACGGCTAGACGAACTAGGGGACCCAAAAAATAGTCCATACAAGAATATATTTCGACTGTGTTATCGCATTCTGAGACTATCCCAACAAGACTACAGAAAAAATCAGGTATTTTCCAAGGAATTTGTTGATAAATATTGACATACTGATTTTTGACATTCTTATATTTTCCAGGAATACATTGCGAAGCATTTCGGATTGATGCAAAAACAAATTGGATATGATATTCTGGCAGAAGATACGATCACAGCATTGTTGCATAATAATCGAAAACTTCTGGAAAAACATATCACAGCTTCGGAGATTGAGACATTTGTGGGCTTGGTTCGAAAAAACATGCTGTGCTGGGATTCCAGGTTCTTAGATTATCTATCCGATTTGTGTGTATCGAACCGAAAGGCAATAGCAGTGACCCAAGAGTTAATTTGTAAAAGTGTTTTAAGTTCGAAAAATGCCGACATTCTAATTGAAACACACGTCAAACGTTCACCAGTTAGGAAACAATCAAACCCAAACCTTTTACTGGATAATTTGGATGAAGACGACAATCTGTTGGTTGAAATGGTGGAAATAAATGGTGATACTTCAACAGTAAACTCTAATAACTATGAAATCCATTTACAATGGAAGGGTCAACCGGTGAGTGAGAAATAAATATCTTTGTAGTTGATGTGATAAAGTTACGGCTGCCATTGTTTAATCAAGTAGTGAAAATACAAAAATGATTTGAGGTTTCAATAAAACCTCTTCAGGGTTTTTCAATATTCAATAAATTTCATAGAAGAGTTTGTCTTGACAGTGTTAGTTCCTTTTTGCACACTTTGGGCTACTCTTGATTCAGTGTTGAACCTCATCTCCCTTAAAACTTACATCATTGGCTTGTTTCTCGTTCAAAAGGAAGTGGTTCCTAGCACAACTCGCTCTGAAGTTTAGATAACCTCGTGAGCAGCATATCTTTTGATAGATATGCAGTTGGAACAATTAGTTCTAAGGCTCAATCTGCAGCAGACATCAACAGTCCACTTTTTTCTGTTTATGATTTATTTACATCAGAAAAACTGTTGTCGAGAACCCAACAGGAACATTGATGGAATTGGTTCTGGTAACTTTACAGATTGCGATAACATAAAACTGCACCCTTCTTTATCCTACCGCGCGTCCGTCTTACGAGCAGACATACGTTTCCTCGGAAGAAGTATATTTGTCTGCTAAGTTGTGTTTTTTTAAAATAAATAAATAAATGTGATGGCGCAACAGAGCGGGGAACCTAGCACGTTTCTCCCAACCATACCTGGTGAGGGAATGGAAGAATCTTACAATTTGTTTCGTCGATTTTGAACGCCTAATCGAGAAAGAACTTTTCTTGTCATTAAATTGCTATCGGAGAAATTACCAATTACTCGGGAAAGGCGATACCAGTGGTAAAACATTTTTTTCTTTGGTGTTTCTGGAACTCGAACCTTGAACCTCCATTTACCATTACGACACGGGCATCACTAACTGACTTGCTTGTATTTGTTGAAATTGATACAAAAATGTAAAACTTTGCTGAATTTGGTTGGAGTACTTAATTCATTTAGTCATGTTTGGGTTCTAAGTTATCGTGGCATGATTGGATATGGTATCGCTAGTTAACTTGGCATCTATTTAAGGACCTTAATCGCCGCGCCGGTCGCCGCTTAGTCAGCCGAACTCTTTAATAAAGATTTCTATCGACAGTTAAATAAGTGCAAGGCCGTAGACCTCATGAATGTAAAAAAACTAAAGGATTGATCGTGAAGAAATATTTGCACTTGACTTGGTGGCTGCCTGAGTCAAGTTGCGCCATCCGTTTTAACTTTCTTTTCCTAGCAATATCGTTTATACAAACCAACCTTCGTGAATCCTACGCATGGAATTTCAACATTGTGTAGCCTCACTACCTTCTTAATTTTCTATAAGTAGACTTCTTGGCTTTGGGACATAACATTTCTCCTTTTCAAAGTAACCGAGCATAACGGAGGGCATGTCTTGATGTTGAAAGTTCGAGATTAAAATCCCAAAAACTTAAAATTGTTTTTCTATGAATATCGCCTTTTGTCTTTTGAAAGTAAATACACTGCAGTAAAAAGGGCGTTCTCACTTAGCTGGACCCCGAGGTTCCCCTTGCTATGTTGCGATACCCTTTTTATTTTTATCCAAGCACCTGATGAAGCTTCGTTTATTCAGAGTAAACTTCTATGATTTCTACGCATGGAATTAAAACACCGTGAACCAAGTGTCTGAAAATTGTACGAGTGAGGCTTTATTCTCTGCCTCATTATCTATTAAAATTACTGAAACTAGACTTGTGCTTTTCCGAACACCATAGAGTAGTGAATGGATAAGCATGTCTGCCTGTTAGTTGGGAGTTCAAGTATCTCTTTTTGAAAGTAATTACACTGCAAAAAGTGCTTAGCTAAACTCCGACGCTCCCGTAGCTAACTTGCGCCACCTCTTTTCAGAGCACTTAATGAAGCTTCGTTTATACAAAGCTGCCTTAAGTGAATCCTAAGCATGGAATTAAAACATCATGAAGCAAATTTCTAGAATTTTTTCGAGTTAGGTTATAAATACTGAGCATCATTGTCTTCTGAATTTTCTACAATGATGTAGAAAGCTTTGACCAGGGAATTAAAAATGGCACCATAAATTGGTGTTTTAAAGTCTTAGTGCTTTAGTATGATCTTATTTTACCCGGTGTTTTGAAAGTTTTTTTTATCTTCCAGATTAACAGCTTTTAACTAATCGCTTCTATTTCAGGCTTCAGCTTTGTTTTTTGTTTTGTGAGGTGCTAAGCTTATATTGCAACATTATTTTCACTTTTTTATATGTTGCCCGTTTTAAGTAAAACATGAAAAGAATTGCGCAACAGAGCGGGGAGTCCCTGCAGAATTATTCCTTGTGAGTGACTGGAGGGTATCTAAATACATCTTTCTGCCGATTCCGAACGGCTAATCGAGAAAACGCTTTTCATGGCAATGAATTTACTATCGGGGGATTTGCCAATTTCTCGCAAAAGGCGATACCCGTGTAAAAATATTTTTGTGTTCTATTGGCATACAAACAACGAAGCTCTCGCGTAATTGAAAGATATGCTACCCATTACGCCACAGGTACCAACGTGGTGGCACATATTACGCCCCTTTGTATGTTCCAAATTGTTTTTAATAAAAAACTTGCGAAAATCTTGTATCCCTGTGCATATGGAATCTGTTTAAGTACTTTTTTATTCCCTCTGTCTACCTGTATCCTGTACTAGCTGGTTTTTAGGCGATGTCTGCAGTTGATCCGCCTTAGCAAAACCCTAAACCATTCTCTTCGACATTTGTTACTGACATTTTCATGTGAGTTTGCTCCAATATCTGGCATCGAAAGGACACTTTCTTGGGCTGAACAATTTTTATATAACTAATTTTAAAAGCCACATTGTGTGTCACAACGGTCGTAAGACAAGTCTAAATCGTGAGACCATTCCGCAGGTTTTTAACGCACCGAAAACGTTAAAAAAGAGACATCGTAATCTTTTGAATGCATACGATACCCCAGTTATAAAAAGGACGTGTTTTAAGTCACAAGAACAACCTGTAAAAATCCGCCTTTTTGCAATAAAATGTTCTGATGTTTTTCTCACGCTCAGTTTAGTTCCACTTCATTGAGTTTAAAAACGCGATTCTTGGTGTGGCCAGATACCATCGTTTGATTAATAAATGTTCGATCGAGTGTGTGTCACTGGCTATAAATAAATCATAAACCCATACCCCACATTAATCTACGAGACACTGACACGTGTTATGCATCAAAGATAAATGTATAAAAATAAATGACGTCCGTTCGCACCTTATCCTTGCCGAGGCAGATTGGAGACAAGTCACAGTTCCCTTTAATGCAGTCAAGTTTATGAGGAAGGAAGACATACTCAGAATCAAATATTAATTATGAATACTTTGTCTCAATATAAATATCTATTTCCGTTGATATTACAGAAATCCAAGTCCATGGCAGAATTGGCCAACTCATCATGCCAAGGCAGAACTGAAGAAGGCGAAATACTGAACTATTATCGCCATCAACTAAACCTATTCTCCAATATGTGCCTCAATAGGCAATATCTCGCATTAAATAATCTCTCACCACAATTGAATATCGATTTAATTTTAAGGTAAGTTTGTATAAAGTCTGAGTAAATGAAATATAATAAATTGTTTCTTGTCCTTGCAGATGTATGTCGGATGAAACTATTCCTTATGAATTGAGAGCATCGTTTTGTAGACTTATGCTGCATTTACACGTTGATCGTGATCCACAGGAGCCAGTTACTCCTGTTAAATATGCAAGACTGTGGAGTGAAATTCCATCGAAGATGTCCATTCATGAGTAAAAATTGAGTTGTGGCAATACAAATTTCCTTTACCAATCGGTTTCTTCTCTGTTCAATTGCAGTTATGATTACAAAAAACATCCGGATTGCAACAAAGAGGCTGTACGGGCAAAGTTTAACACGACAATTGTGTTTGTTGAAAACTATCTGTGTAACGTGGCAGTCAAAGCTTGGCTTTTCACAGACCAAGAGCAAAATAAATTAACATTTGAGGTAAGGAATTTAAGTTTTTGAGTTCTGCTCTGTGCAATTTTTTGCTTTGTTTTTTGTGTGAAGTTCTGTGTTTTATTTGGGCTTGCTTATTTGTGTACACATAAGAATTGCTTCTTACATATTATTTTGCTTTTAGGTTGTTAAACTTGCACGAGATTTGATCTACTTTGGATTCTACAGCTTCAGTGATTTACTGCGATTGACTAAAACTTTGCTTTGCATTCTGGATTGTGTTTCTGATAACAACACCAGTGCGAGTGCTCGTTATAGTACTAATGATGTTGAATGTGAGTTTATGTTTATTCATTTATTTTTTTTTTATTTTTATAGCTAAGATTTTGATTATGTTTGGTCTGGAAATATGAAATATGAAAATGGTTACATTTCATGTGTGTGTGTGTGCTTCCCTCTTCTTTTAGCCGAAGGCGGTGTTCTGCGATCGATTGGTGACATGAACACAGTCATGACATCTTTGGCTCTGGGTCCAGTTGGATCGGCTATGGCTACACCAACAATTCAACAGCGCAAATCAATCAGCCAAATGAAGGAATATCCTCTAGTAATGGATACAAAATTGAAAATAATCGAAATTTTACAATTCATTCTGGATGTCCGCCTCGACTATCGAATCAGCTGCTTATTGTCGATCTTTAAGCGTGAGTTCGACGAGACTGAAACACAACCAACCGAATCGGCGGTAAATACTCGACAGAAGAATATTGATTTGGAATCGATTGGAATTCAAGCCGAAGGAATATTTGGCAGCGATGGTGATGCTGCTAACTTGGACTTGGATGGACAAGGTGGGCGTACATTTTTGAGAGTATTATTACATCTCATCATGCATGACTATCCGCCATTGGTTTCGGGAGCTCTGCATTTGCTCTTTCGACATTTCAGTCAAAGACAGGAGGTCTTGCATGCTTTTCGACAGGTAAATACACTCGTAGGCTTTTCAATAAGAGTGTGTGTTGATATATTTTCTCTTTAAAGGTTCAACTTCTGGTTTCGGATAGCGATGTCGAATCATACAAACAGATTAAATCTGATTTGGACATACTTCGTCAGAGTGTTGAGAAATCAGAGCTGTGGGTGTACAAATCGAAAGCAATGGAAGAGAACACAATGGCCGTTTCTGGTAAGTTATAGTTTAAGCCACTTGACGATGTATGTTTTGATTTTAAACATTTTCAGTCGATCGATCAATGGACAAATCACTAGAAATTGCAATAAGCTCAGAATACAGAGCTTCACTCAGCTTAGACCAACTGATGGAATATCAAAAAGTCAAAGATATTCTTATTCGAATGAATAAGTTTTGCGTAACCAGTGGTAAGGATTTTTAATTATTTTGGGGCATACTCATTTCTTAGAGTTGATTTTTAAGGTTCAAACTCCAAACCCCGGAAGCATGAGCAACGTCTTTTGAGAAATGTAAGCGTCCACACAGTTGTTTTGGATCTTCTACAGAATCCTTACGATGAAAAGGACGACGAATTGATGCAAGAGTTGATGTGTCTGGCACATGAATTCTTAGAAAATTTCTGTCTGGGTAATCCACAGAATCAAGTGCTGCTGCATGATCATTTGGATTTGTTCCTTAACCCAGGAGTAAGTAGAACAATTGTTTGAATATAATTTGATGTAGTCGATGTATTAAAAGAGGAAAAACATAAACAAAATATTAAAAATTTCTAGCCTAGGTGGTGGAATGACAACGCGACTATAAAACTTTGAAATGTGAGGCTTTAAATGTGTGTTGAGTGTGTAAATTTTAATTTTTTCTTTTTTAATTGCTTGCTGTTAGTTTGTGTTTTAGTGTGAATGCTTGATTCCTTAACAAGTGACTGCTAGATGTTTTAAATGACTCTAATTCAATTGTATAGGAGCGTCGAGAAAGTACTATTTTAAGTTTAAAAAATCTTTTTTCAGTGTGCAAATTAATTGCTTTCATTTCGTTGATTATTCTTAACAAGTCAAAAAGAAAATCATTCGAAAACAAACACACAGCGTCGTTGTTTAAGAAGCTACCTTGAACCGTATCAACTTTTGCACTTTTTACTATAAACCTAAAAAGATAGACGACGTTGTAGTAGTTGTAAACCGAACCAGCTGCGCCAAAGCGATTTCTTGTTAATAGCGTTGTAAACTCACAAACTGAGCATTGTGCCCTTTAGCAAATTTTAAACATGAAAAAATTATATCAGAAATACTTTGGAAGTTTTTTCCAAAAATGTTTTTAGTAAAAAAAAATTAAATGGAGATTTTTGTCCTATTTTTGACATTCGATCCGTGAATGCGATAAAAATTAACATTCAAACTAATTTCTATTTCACGACTGCAGACTTCTTGCAGGCGAACGATTGGATGATAGGAATAGATATATCTCAAGCTAATTTCCATGAACCAATAGCAAAGACCCGTCGAAGTTTTCTAAAATTGGCGAGATCTTACGACTAAAAATAAGTAAATAGGGTGGCGCCACAGAGCCAGGAACCTAGGGCGCAGGGCCTAGGGCGCATTTCTCACAACCATGCCTTGCGAGGGAATGGAGGGGACCTGCAATTTTCTACCGGTTCCGAACGGCTAATCGAGAAAGCGCGAAATGGAAGACTTCTTAATTCCTCGCGAAAGGCGATAGCCGTGGTACACGGAGATTAAACCCTTCGAAGGTGCTCGTGCCCTTGTTTACTTTAACGATTTTCTTTTAGCGAACCGAAGTCTTTGCAAACTAGAAAAACAAGGAAACCGTTGAGACTCTGAAAACATAAATTACGTCTGGAACATAAATTATGTAAAATCTATTCTGTCTCCAAGTCAAGAACTAGCCAAGAATGGTAGATAAGATACGATTTTCTCTGCAGGTAATGTGTAGGCTTAAGTTTTGCACTATTCACAAATAATTGCAACAATTATTAGGTCAGCTGAGCTTTTTAAGCTTCGTTATACCGAGAGCCATCACTCTCGCTTTCATCAACTATTACCAAAGCAGTTCAACATACGTCCGAGGCTAGAACTTAGCATCCCTCAGAGGGTTTTGAAAGAAAAAAATTGGTGGTTCGGAGCTCTAACGTCGGTTAAAGTATTCAGACGTAAGTTGGGGAGCATATTTGATTTATTTTGTCCTATGAGGCCGGTGGTCAAGAAGTCATAAGAAATAAGACTTTAATTTGAAAGAAATGTACGACGTTTCAAAATCAGCTGTTTTAAAAGACACCCAATTACTTCTTGAGACGACAACTTTAGTGAATTCATACGAAATGAAGTCAAGTCTAACATATTAGCTTCATCAGTTGATCAGTCGGCTCAACAAAACACTGTTATTTTTCTTTCGGTAGGGTACAACACCATAGCTGACGGGTCCTCAGGATGGATGTCTTCGAATACCAGAGTGGTATCTCATACTTTAATCGACTGTGAAAGTCTTCAAGATATGGGGAAAGCTAAAAAGCTCGAAAAATATGTATCCTTTCTACATCATCCTTGGCCAACCAACAGACTCGTACAAGTTAGTTGTAGAGGCTATTGACAAGGGCTTTTGAAAGTGCTTGAACCATAGGATGACATTATTATTTTCGGTGACTTCAATCTCCCATACCTTTAATGGAACATTTCAGAAGATCAGAGTGCCTTCACTCTCTCCCCCGTTTCCATCAAAGAATGTGTTTTTGTTGACGGCCTTACAGATTTAGGCCTTTCCCGAACGAGTAGTATTAAAAATTACATTAGCTCGATTTTATCTTCACTTTCGGCCATATTAACTCATCTGTTCCAGAAAGTTCATTCCCATTATATACTATTGACAATTTTCACCCGCCTCTCACTCTCTTTTTTATAACCTTACCTTTTCTTCTACCTAGCCCAAGTAAGTATTCGTTTAGCCTTCGTAATCAAGAAAATCAATGAAAACCTTTCGAATACATCATTCGAAAATCTTTCAATGAATGATCTAATTTCGGAGCCAAAATCATTTTATAAGCTTATCAACTATTAAAAGAAAAATGATGGTTCCCCTCCTTCTCTCCACTACTAAATCCAATCTTCCAACAAACCAACAACCATCGCAAATTTTTTCTCTGGTCACTTTAAACTGTCTTTTGCTCAAAAAATCTCAGATCTAGACCTGACTTACTTTTCCTATCTTCCCCATTTCTCTACAGGCTCTTCTAATCTAAGTCTTAATCAGCCAACTGTTCTTAATAAATTCCTCAAACTCAAAGACGAGTATAATCCAGTTCCAGATGGCATTCCTGCCATTTTGCTTTAAAAATGTTGCTCCAGTATAGTTCTTCCCATTAAACATGGGTAACGCAACAAAAAATCGTGCGCTGATACACTAACTCAAGCGCAGTTTACTGTATCAACGCAATGCGTTAACGCATTATTATCTCACTTATCCATAGAAATCCCCAAAAACCTAATTTCCAACTCTTGATCCATAGCTGAATTCTCTCATATCCCTGAGATTTTCGAAAGCATTCTGTATGAAATACCTACTTTCTTTTCAGTGCAAATCAATGATATCCTCCAAGCAGCATGGTTTCTGTAAGGGAATGTCTACAACCATTAATCTAGTTGTGTTTTTTTCCTTCTCTCTCTCTCTCTCTCTCTCTGCGATTGAAAAAGGAAACGAAGTAGACGTCATCACCACAGATTTCAGCAAATTTTCGACAAAATCTCTCACACCTCCTCTCCTATTCTTTAAACTTTCTTTCCTCGGATTCAGCGCTATCCTGCTCAAATGGATCTTTTCATATCTTGACAACCGCCGAAATAGAGTTCGTTTCCGATCTACTCTTGGACTACTCTTTTTCATCTTTGCCATTAGTGATGTCGAAAAGATCATCCATATGCTTCTGTCTCACTTTACGCTGATGATGCAAAAATTTTTCAATGTCATCTTCTCTGATCAGGATTTTCTCTAGCTTCACAACGACTTCTTCGATTCATTCGTCACTTGGTGTAATAAAAATTTCCTTGAATTAAACATTACGAGGTAATAACTTTTTCTCGAAAAGTAAAAAAACCTCCCCCAGATCCTTTTTATCTTCAGAAACTTCCCATAAACCGTTCCCAGTTCACTTTTCACAGATATGAAAAAATCTGTTCTTGTAACTGGATAAAATATTTGATTAGAAGTTTGATTGTTAATCGAGGCGAGCCCTGGCCGAAAACCTGGCTAATTTATTCTTTGCAATTGATGGACGTTCGAAGCAGGTATTAAGGACGGTAGTTGGCCTTTGGGTTCGTACTGTTTTGAAGGAACTTGCTACGACGGCGACGCTATGTGTTTTACTTTTAACAATTTTTTGTTGCAAAGGTAATATCTTACAAATTGAAAATCATTTCATCAATCAAACAGCCTTACCTCATAATTTGATCCCCAAACCGATTGGTGTCCCGTTTGGTGTACCTCTTGGTTCCCTTGTGTCTTCTGTTCTTTTAATGGTTATAAGATTGCTAGTGCAAAATGCATTATTAAGTGTGTTTTTGTAAAAACTATTATATGTAATCAAAGCGTGGCCAAAATACTTTGAATTGTAATTTTAACAGCCTTATACAACTCCATTGGTGTGTTTTTGTACTAATTCCTTTTGAATTTATAGTTTCATGGTTAATTATCATCACATTACTATTCCATTATAGATTTTGGAAGCAAAAACCGTCTGTGCAATCTTCAAAGACAATCTTTCACTTTGTAATGAAGTCACCGATAAAGTAGTCCAACATTTTGTTCATTGCATCGAGATTCATGGCCGACACGTAGTTTATTTACAATTCCTACAAACAATTGTCAAAGCAGAAAATCAATTTATACGTAAATGTCAAGATATGGTAATGCAGGAGCTCATAAATGCAGGCGAAGACGTCCTAGTCTTTTACAACGATAAGACTTCGTTCAATCAATTCGTCACTATGATGCGCAAAACCAACAAAGATCAACCTCTCTCCGATGACAATCCACTGAAGTATCACGTGGAATTGGTGAAGCTTCTTGCGTGTTGCACAATGGGCAAGAATGTATACACAGAAATAAAGTGCAACAATTTGTTGTCTCTGGATGATATTGTTACGGTTATATGCCATCCTGATTGTATACCCGAGGTCAAAGAAGCATATGTAGATTTTCTAAATCATTGCTACATTGACACCGAGGTTGAAATGAAGGAGATTTATTCGTCGGGACACATGTGGAACCTGTTTGAGAAGTCATTCCTTGCCGATATAAATCAACTGATTGCCATCCATCAAGTAGAGCAGAATAAGACTTTGATAAACTATGTGCTGACTGGAGTCATGACTATCTTAGGGACGTTCTTTAGCAGCCCCTTCTCTGATCAGAGTACTATTGTTCAAACACGCCAGATGATCTTTGTGCAGTTGTTAACAGCCACATACAAACTATCGCAATGCAAGTGGCTTTCCTTAGCGGAGCGCTTCAATGTTGAAAATTGCATAAAGACTCTCTCGGAATCGGCCAAAAGTAGGAACATTGCAATACCATTGGACCTGGAGCAGAAAGTTGTATCGATGTCTAGCAAAACAGCGCTGCTTACTCGTCAGACCACCAAGTGGTTACTTGCTTCCAAACAGCCAAAATACGACAGTGCTTACTACTCAAATTGCATGCGCATGGATAGGAGTATTATAGAAGGTCTCCAAGACATCGTTTCACTGTTGGAGGACCAGTTGAAGCCTTTGGTGGAAGCTGAGTTGTCTCTGTTAGTTGACATACTGTATCGTTCCGAGTTGTTATTCCCGAAAGGAACAGAATCTCGAAAGAAATGTGAGAGTGGAGGCTTCATACGGAAGCTAATCAAACACACTGAGAAGCTTTTGGAAGAGAAAGAAGAAAAACTCTGCGTCAAAGTACTGAGAACCTTGCGAGAGATGATGGCTTTTGACGTCAATTATGGAGAGAAAGGTGATTCCCTACGAAATTCTTTACTGATTCGTTATTTTGGAAAAGGTTTCTCACAAAAGTCTATTGAGGGAGGTGACAATCGACGAGTGCACATTGTCACTCACGGACCGGGGGCAAAATTCCTTATACGAGCGGGGAAGACGTTGCATGAAGTTCAAAATCACCTGGATCGCGAAGGAGCCTCGGATTTGGTGGTGGAGCTCGTAATTAAATCAGTACACTCACCATCGATCTTTGTGGAAGCAATAGAACTGGGAATAGCCCTCCTAGAAGGTGGAAACCCCATAATCCAGAAAGGCATGTTCACAAAATTCCTGAGTGGTGACCTAAACCAGGCATTCTTTAAGGTTTTCTTTGAGAAGATGAAGGATTCCCAACAGGAAATCAAATCCACAGTAACAGTGAACACATCTGACATCGCCGCAAAAGCTCATGAGTCGAAGCCACATGATATGAGTCTGGAGTTGGAGACCATTTCGCGAAAACACGGTGTTAAAACCAATGGAGTTGTCATCACCGAGGAGCTAAAGAAAGAACTACACAATGCGGGATTGGCTACCGCACGGTCATACATCCACGCTCGGAATCTCAATCCAGGTGATGAAAATTCTGCTTTGAATATTTCCAGTCCGCTTGAAGACATTTTAGCAGAGAAACTTGAGAAAAACAAAGACAAAGACGATCGGAATAAGCTCTCGAACAAAGTCCTCGTAATGCAACCGATTTTGAGATTCCTTCAACTTCTTTGCGAGAATCATAATCCGGATTTGCAGAATCTGCTTCGCAATCAAAACCAAAAGACTAACTACAATCTCGTTTCGGAGACTTTGATGTTCTTGGACTGCATTTGTGGCTCCACAACAGGTGGACTGGGTCTACTCGGCTTGTATATCAATGAGAACAACGTAGCACTCATCAATCAGACTCTGGAAACCCTCACCGAGTACTGTCAAGGGCCGTGCCATGAAAACCAGAATTGCATAGCAACGCACGAATCAAACGGGCTTGACATCATAACGGCTTTGATTATGAATAACATCAACCCCTTGGGGGAAAATCGCATGGATCTGGTTCTGGAACTGAAAAACAATGCATCAAAGTTGTTGTTGGCCATAATGGAGTCGCGTGGAGATAGTGAGAATGCAGAGAGGATTCTTTACAATATGAATCCAAAGCAGCTGGTTGAAGTGGCTTGCAAAGCCTATCACCAGGAAGAAATGGTCGAAGAAGCCGAACACGATGATGCTGAACCTGAAGACGATGATTCGACGGTATCACCTCGCGAAGTTGGTCATAACATATATATTTTGTGTCACCAGCTGGCGCAGCATAACAAAGAGTTAGCTGCGTTGCTGAAATCCTCAGATGAGGCTTTGAATTTCGACTCGAAAATGAGTCAGGCACTGATGTATTACGCAACACACACTGCGCAGATTGAGGTGGGTTTTTTTGTGGAACTTTTTTGTTGGCTTTCAGACTAAAGTATATTTTTAAATCAAGATTGTTCGAAATGATAGAACACTGGAGCAGATTGTGTTTCCCATTCCCGAAATATGTGAATACTTAACGACTGATACCAAAGTGAAGATTTTGAATACGGCTGAGCGGGATGACCAAGGTTCGAAAGTGGCTGACTTCTTCGATCGGGCTGAGGAGATGTTTAACGAAATGAAGTGGCAAAAGAAGCTAAGAGGTTTGTTGTATACCTTCAGATTCTTTACAGAACCTACATGTTCTCTCTTTTTAGGTCAACCTGCATTGTTTTGGGTTAGCAGTTACATGTCCTTGTGGGCTAGTATACTCTTCAATTGTGTCGTTGTGATAAATATGATTGTGGCGTTCTTCTATCCTTTTGATAATACCGTCCCCGGTAGGTTTTTTTTTTTGTTTTGTAACACTTCGTTTTATGGAAAACTCTATGTTCTAGAATTACTTCCACATGTTTCTTGGCTGTTCTGGGCAATTATGATATTTTCTCTTGTGATTGTCATTATGTTGCCACGTGAATCTGGAATAAGAACACTGATTGGTTCGATGATATTGAGGTTTATATTCCTCATAGGACCGGAGCCTACTCTTTGGCTATTGGGATCAGTGACTGTAAGTTCGTTTGATTTGCCTTCGGAATTGTGTTGATAGTTTATTTTTTAACTCTTCTGACAGGTGGCGTTGAAAGGCATTCATATTATAAGTATAATGGGTAATCAAGGAACACTGGAAAAGAACTTTTTAAAAATTATAACAGACTTTCAACTTTTATACCATGTCGGATATATATGCTTTGTCTTCTGTGGCCTTCTAGTTCATCCGTTTTTCTATTCTCTATTGGTAAGTTTATATTAAATACACAAAATAATATATTAAGTTTACACACCTTAACGTCACGTAAAGAACAAGAACAATAACTGTTCAACTGCCGAAACTTTAAGGGCAATTGTTTCGGTATCGTCACGTTCATGAGCTTTTGATGAAAGGTATTAAATGACCACCACTTCGGGGTCGAATTGAATCTTCGGGATGTTTTGTAATAATAATAAAAAAAAAATGCGCGTTTCGGGACGCTTTACAGAAGTGAAACTTAAACTAATCTAAGTTGAACTATTAAATTTTGAAATAATTTAACTTGAGAAAATCGCTGTTTGTTAGATTGAGAGTGGAGGACCCTGCCTAACGCTGTCGTATGTGTGAGAAAAATGAAAACCAAGCAGACTGGTTTCATAACGCGTTCCGTAACAAAGCGGTTTATCTTCCCGTAAGAAGTTATATCTTCAAAAATTAGGTACCTAATTCGAAATGATTTTTGTTAAGAATATGACGAAGCCTCAAATTGCTCATCGTGTTATTGCAATGGTTGGACATAAAGATAAGAACGAGTTCTTCTCGCTCAATCTTACCCAATACTAAAAACTGCTATAGGGCTATCCACAAAATGGAGTCCTATCGGCTCAACTTTGGACAATATTGTAATATGTACAACTGCTTCTGGATGAGTCTTACAAGTTACAATTTTGGACTAAATACACACGGGCTTGCAGACCACCTGATCATTCAAATCGGTGATCAGGTTCGATTTCTTTTTGTTTGCAGCTCGATGGTTTACCTGTGACTACAATTGAAATTCTAAGAAGCTTCCACTTTGGCTTCAGTATATGTATAAGCCTTTCTAGAGCCAATTTCTCTGACCGGTGACAATGCCCACATTTTGTTTGTTCAGGCACATTTATTTGTTGGAGATTGTTTTTGAACACCCAGTTTTAAATGCTACGCTGTCAACGGTTTACAGAAACCCTTGTAACCTTTGTCCCTTTTTTTAAATATTTCTACCGGATTCAGTCCATCATCGAGTTATACATGACTGCAAAGTTAATAGGTGGTTAAAGTGCAAGACCTTCTTCTGTCTGAAAAAAGCACACGTTGTTTTTTCTTATCGACGCAGTTTATGCCTACATGAAGCCTATTGGTTTGTTAGACGGATAGTCAACCAAAGGTTAGGTTAGATCACGTTTCAATGGTTGTCAGCAACCAACTGCTACACTTAGATCAATATAAGGTTGTGATACAATACGAAATATGTGAGGGTGTGCCTCTCATCTCATAGATGTAGATTTCCTTTAAGGAAGAAGACAGCACCTGAAACAGAGGAAGTGTGTGGACGCTCTTCTTCCATTTCATATAAACAGCTTCTGCAGAAATCGTTTGACAGAACGCCGAATCTTGTGGCGTGTCTGCCTATGACACCGATAATGACACCGATTACGGAGCCAATGTGCAATCTGATTATGGATAGCAAGCGTCTTGTGAGTTTTAGATCCATTTTTGGTAAGATTTGTTTTGTTGGTAGACAAGTAGTGGTATTTCTCTACATGCTGTTTGTTTTATCCGTGGCATCTTGGTTCAGCAGGAGTTTGCAAGCAAAATTTATAAAAATAATAGGGTGGCACCATAGAGCGGGGAGCCCCGATGCCTAACGTATTTATCACATCCATTTTGTGTGAGGGAATGGAGGGGACCTACAATTTTCTGCCGATTCCGAACGGCTAACAGAAAAGGTGCTTTCCATGGCAATGAATCTACTATCGAAAGATCGAACAATTCCTCGCAAAAAGCGAAACCCGTGGAAAGACATGATAACAATTACGCTACTGTATGTAACAGTTGGTGTATCAGTGTTAGGTTTGCTGGTTGAAATTAGTATCACTTCTACCGAGTTGTTCGGCTTTGCAGTTCTCTAGGATATGTCTATCCTCAGGCACCCAAAAAAGGTGAATGTTGAACTGTTAACTGTTCAGCTATGTTCATGAGAGATAGTCGACAGTTGAGGGCGGTTTCTGAGTTCGTGGAAACAGTGCCGAGTAATTTTGCAGCCGTCTGAGAAGATGAGTATATTCACTTAGGTACTTAGGATATCATGTTTTCTTTTAGCCACGGTACGACTTTTTTGATCGATAGAACTTCCACTGGAACATCTACAAAAGTTTGGAAGATGGATATAGAGATCTACGTTTAGTTTGTTTGAGTACACTCCACCACCCATCTCTTCTTCGGGCTTTGAACCATCTGTATATATATGAGCTTCATTAAAAAATTTTCCTAATCCCAAAAAGATCTTGGTGGAGTGGAGACTTAGAACTTGTTTTCAAAGGCCGATTGGAAGACTGGTGTTGTCGGAGCGACTTGGAATTGATTCAAGCAAGTTGTTGAGTGACCAGTAGTTATATTGGTCCATTAAGAGATGAATCCAAAATGAACCTGCTAATTGAAAATATCTAGGGGTGTAAGATTAGGGAGTATGCATAGCTCAGCTAAGGCACAAACAATCTGTTCGCTGGGCTTTGCTTAGACTATCGCACTCTACTCTACTACACTGACTTCTCTAAGTGAATCTGTAAGTAAGACCCTGCAACTTTATTCAGCCCTCTTCTGCTATTCGATTCGATCGCAATTTGTAACTCACAAATTACAAAAGTTCACGTGAACGCTTAGCAGAATAGGATTAGGTGTCTTATTAGTTATTTTTCTAAAAAGTAATAGAGAATGCTTCCTCTCATTTCTTTACTCTTATTTTCTGTATGTAACATGTCTACAATTTATAAGGCTTCGTTACATCTAGAAGTTTTAACCATAATTCTTAAAAGTTTATTAATATATTTAAAAAAAAGTGTACTTTTATTTATTGTTTATTTACTTAATTTTAAAACACGCAAATCTTTTCTTTCTCTCTTTTCAGTTATTCGACGTAGTTTATCGCGAAGAGACATTAGTAAATGTTATTCGATCTGTTACTCGAAATGGTCGTTCTATTGTTTTGACGGCTGTTTTGGCTCTCATTCTTGTTTATCTGTTCTCTATCATAGGCTATATATTCTTTAAGGATGACTTTTTAGTACCTGTTGACCCAGATTTGCCTTTGGGTAATGATTTGCTGCTTTTATTTATATCCTCAAACATACTCATTATTATACCTTTCACTTTTACAGAAGAGAATGAACCACTTATCAATCACCTCACCGGCGAACCGATCGATGGTGAACCTTCATGTCTTTCTCCCGAAGAAGTCGCAAGAATGCGCAGCGAGGGTGGCGATGGAGAACAAAAAGAACGTGCATGTGATTCACTTGTCATGTGTATTGTGACAACTCTAAATCAAGGTTTACGTAATGGTGGTGGTATTGGTGATATTTTAAGGAATCCATCCAGTAAGGTAGAGTTATCAAAAATCTTTTCATAACATCTTCTGACATCAAATTTTTTTTTATTCAATTGCAGGAGGGACTCTTTGCAGCACGTGTAATCTATGACCTGCTCTTCTTCTTCATTGTGATTATTATTGTACTTAACTTGATTTTCGGTGTGATAATCGACACGTTTGCCGATCTCAGAAGTGAAAAGCAACAAAAGGAACTGATTTTGAAGAATACATGTTTCATTTGTGGTTTGAATAGATCGGCTTTTGATAACAAAACTGTCAGCTTCGAAGAACATATCAAAAGCGAACACAATATGTGGCACTATTTGTACTTTATTGTTCTGGTTAAGGTGAAAGATCCAACAGAATTTACTGGACCCGAAAGTTATGTCTATGCTATGGTAAAGGCCGGGATATTGGATTGGTTTCCACGATTGCGTGCAATGTCATTGGCTGCAGTTGACTCGGATGGTGATCAAATTGAATTAAGAAGTTTGCAAGTAAACTTGGAAGAAACACAAATACTTGTTACGAATTTATCACAACAACTGCGTGAACTGAAGGACCATATGACAGAACAAAGGAAACAGAAACAAAGATTGGGTCTTTTGAATCCCGGTGCCTCAACAATCGCCGGTTATCAATTCGCCTAATTTAAATCATTGATTGTGTTAAAAAAGAAAATATTAGGAAAAATATGGAATAGTTATGCAAATGGCAGTGATGAAAGCGTTTGTAATTTATTTTTAGATTCAATAAAGTAGTTAGATGGTTGTGTTTAAAGTCGACGAATATGTTTTATTTTTCAAAAATGTTACATCGAGCTATATCGTGGGAGAACAATAATGTCTCTTTGTAGTTATTAAATGTGAATCAGCAGTGGGGTACAGTATTTAACAACATTCTATCAAAATTTTAGTACAATCCCATGTTTAATCAGGTGCCTCTCAAACATCCTTGCACCTATTTGATAGGGTTCAAAACAGAGCCTTAAAACTAATAGATGGTAGTTCATTCATAGGATCGATTGACGTAATCGTTGCGTCGTCGTAATATCACCTGTCTAAACCTCTTTTGTCGCAATTTTTTCTCACAAACAGTGCTCTAGTAAAATATTCGGTTGCACTCCTCCCTTGAAACAATGTTGCTGCAAAACGCGCCGTACTAGGAATCCTCATCAGTTTTATCTGGAATCCAACTTTGACATAGTATAGTTTTTCGTATTTTAGTCGCACTATATATGGACTACTTTATCCAACTTTGATTTACCCTTCATCTCTACTCAACAAAGCTAAAAAATAACCTTCTTCGGTCCCTCCTTCTTTGTGTTCTGTGTTCGGTTTTCTACAACGTTTGGTTTGTTCGTTGAACTTTACCCAGGGGACCCTATGAGTTGTCAAAAAAAAAAATTGGGTTTTCCAGTCCTCAAAAAAAAAAAAAAGCTTGGCCACAAAATCACAACACATCCCTGTCATTTTACAAAAACACATGCCATTTGACAGCCTTCAAATCGCCACAGCAGAAACCTAAAGCGAGTTGAGGAAAAACCTAGGTCAACCCGAGGGCTAAAAAGAACTCAGTTTGACATTCAGGGCTACTCAAAAAAACAAACCTATTTATTATAAGGGTAGTTAAAACCTCTTGATGTGCGCATTTAAGCGCACATCAAACTAAAAAGAAGTCTCTTCGAATTGCTTTAGGCCGACTCAAAACATCTCGCAACGACTGGCCGCTGTCAGGGGATCATTTGAAATGGCAGTTTAAAGCATTGGAAGAGCGCGTTGGTTTTCTCAGGAGTTTTCTTAAATGCCTTGTTTTAATTTTATTCGTAAAAAACCCATCGTTATCGTTAAGTTGCGAGTACGTTTAGCGATCATTGTCATTTACTATTACTTTTGGCGATCGTTTTGTTATCGCTCTGACATTTTTATGAACCCAATTTCGTAATTCATAATCGTTCTATGTCAAGGCTATCGTTGTTTTGGGTTTCGGATTTTTCCTCTTTGCTATGGGAAACGTGCGAAACGAAACCTTTCAAATTATTTGTAGGTAGAAAAAAATATTACGTATACGCAACAGTGTCTCATTTGCCTACTTAGGATTCTGATGCAGACATGGTTAGGTTAGGTAAGGTTAAATTAGCCGTCAGCTTGACTAACACACTTAGGCCCGTTCGGCCCATTGTGATACCATAATGCATCTAATGTATCCTCATCATAATGGACCCCTTTTGAGTTTACAATGAAGCGGGTACATCTTTAAACACAACTTCTCCGTTGTCTTCCCATAGGTAAGACTGGCAGAACACAAAGCCCCACGCCCAACTTTTCAAGGCAAGGTATGGTGTGGTATACTGACGGCTCACAAATGGAAACTGTCCCGTTACTTTAAGCGAATTTCCTAGAAGGAACTTTTCAGTAAGTCTTGGTCGTCATTTTTCCAAGTTTTAGCCATAAACCAACACGAAAAACATAACAGTCTTCATTTTCTCAGACAGCCAAGCTGGACTAAAAGTACTTAGATGGCCTGTCATAAGATCCAAACTAGTCCAAAAGACAATAATGTCACTCTCTGAACTAACATAGAAAAACTCTGCCATCCTCCACTGGATCTCAGCACACAAAGGCTGTGATCATAACGAGAAGGCAGACATCTTAGCTTAGGACGGCGCATCTAAGCCATTCGTCTGTCCTGAACCCTTCTGCGGTGTGAAAAAAGCACCTTCAAACACACCAGAACATCCTACTGGAAACCTGTTCAAAACTCTTTGCCAGAATATACTGAAAAAACATCAAAATTCCTACTGAACCTCAATAGGAAAACCCTAAAAACTTTCACAAGACTACTAACCGGCCACTATTCTTTAAAGAAACATCTTCAAGAAATGAGGTTGGTAGTAGACTATGCATCGAAAATGAAGAAACATCTCTGCACATTATTACGGAATGTCCAGCACCTTTCCGCCTTAGAAAGCAAATACCTGATTATGAGATCATCCCCCTAGATAAACTCAACCCAACAGAAGGTAACTAAGTTCTGGTTCCACTCAGGAGCAGGAGAACTACCTTAAAACCTCACATAGGTTGGTACAATAGGTTTCATTCAGACATCGCAGTGCCCACTAGGCTCGAGAAATAAAACTTTGATTTTCACGTGGAAGCAGTGCCTTTTTTGTTTTGTTGAAGCTTCAGCGACAACCGCTTACGATGATGAGGATCCACACGATCTCCTTCATGAAATCGTGCCGTTTGTTCCTCTTGTTCTGTATCGTGTCTTTAACCGGTCGCTATACGCTGTCATACTGGTCCATTTGTGTCCTATGTCTCCGTTGTAGGGCATCCACATTTGAGCTCACTAGGCAGCCGTTTTGATTTTCTCAAAAAATTTCCGATGGTGTTTGTTCTGTCGAGTTATGCATCGCACTTTTATTGACTCTCAAGATAAGCGGCGGACACCTATTTCAGCCTCATTGGTAGTCGCCTACGACCTTGATTAGATATACTTTCAAGATCCAGTTAAGTCTTTCAACTATCTCTTTAGATTGTGGATGAATCGGTGTGGTTCTCGTCTTCGTTATGCCAAGTAGCACTCTCCCTGGAAGATGTTGGATTCAAAGTTACTTCTCTGTTCGGAATGGAATTTTATAGGTACGCCGAACTCGCTCACTCAATTGAACACAATTTTGTCGACCGCCGTTTTAGCTTCTTGATTTGTCATGTAGTTACACAGCTCAATATGAATTTTGGTGATGTTGTAAATGATTTCCTTTGATTCTTCTTTAAAAAAAATCTAGACACGTTTGAAAACAAAATACAAAGTACCAAATATTCCTCTGACAATACCGTTGCACAGCTTTTTTATATTCCTATTTAAAGTATCAAAACCTTATGACCCCAAACGTGTACCTGTTTAGCTTGTGCTTTACTGAGATTTGTGTTACAACTCTTTAGCAATTATTCTACAAATATTTTCTTCTTATTAAAGATAATACCGTGATGCTAAGTGCATTTTTTAATATTGTTCGCCATGGCAGCTTCCTTGGTTTACCTTTCGATAGCTAATTAAACTAAACCCTTTCACCTGTTTTGTAGTTGCATCAGAAAAGTCTGGCACGTGATTGTGCGCAAATTGTATCATCAACGAAATCGAAAGTTACTTGGTGCATTTTGGTTAGAAAAGCAATCAATTGGATGGACGCATAAATACGAAGTCAGTTGGCATCTCACTATCAGAGCATCCTACGACTTTGTCCAAGAAACAAGAAGCAAGCAAACCTAAGAAAATGGCTTCAAACTTATCGGTAAGAAATTGAAACGATAATAGTTTCCTTCATCTTAAGATTACTCCTTTCCTAGATTGTGTTTCTCATTGCTTTTGCAAGTATCCTAAACACCATCAATGGAACTCAAGCAACTGATAAAATCAAGAAACGTGAATTGCCTGGTTTTGGACAGGGGTATAACTTTTTTGGCGGTGCATCACTAAGTGGCTGGAAGCCTGGAAATGGTTATGGAACAGGACCGTGGCATTCAGGGTAAGTTTCTTTTGTTTTCATTGGTAAAATATCTTGACAAAAACACACATTCAATAGACCATCTCCTGCTGATGTGGCCAATGCAATTGCTGCAGCTAAACAAGCTTCGGCAAACGTTTTGATAGCACAACAACAAATGCAAGCTGCTAAGGATAATGTTCTTAAACAACAGAGCATCGCCATGGAGCGTGAAGCAGCAGCTACAATTCTTACTCAAAAGAGCCAAGCAGCTGCAGCTATTCAGAGGTCAGAAGCAGCGGCTGCAGCTCAGAGTGTTGTTTTGGCTCAGCAGCGTTTGGCTGCTTCGAAATCGGCTGTAGCTCATCAACAACGCATTGCCGCTGCTAAAGAAGCTGAAGCAGCTTCTGCTTTACAACGATCTGCTCATGCAGCAGCCGCCGAAATTCAAAAGTCTGAATACGAAGCATCAAAATTGGGTACATACTTCCAGAATGGGGCCGCATCGACTGCTCATCATTTGTCTCTAACAAAAGATAATGCATTTAGTCCAATAAATTCGGGAACAAACCACGTTTCAAACTTGGAACTCTATGGCCCTTGGGCAGGATCTCAGGTTGGTGGTGGTGTTGTTGGTGGTCAAGGAAGTTCCAAAGGAGGACCTTGGTTCTAAGACTTTTAGGAACTGAATGTATTTTCTTTTTATGTAATTTCAACATAGTATTTTTTTTTGCAATAAAACTTAAAAAGTTAGTTAAACAAAAAGAAAAGTCATCTTTTAGGATTGAATCTTGTGTCTGTTGGCGTTAAGGTAAGCGTCTTCTTCCACTTGTTTTTTTTTTTCGACATTGTGAATTCAAATAAGTTCACATCACTCCCGATAAAAAATTCTTCTCCCTTCCACCCTATCTCAAAAGTTTCTTTATTATTAATCCCTTGAATACCATAGGGATACGTTCAACTAAATTTTCATTCAGAAGCTTTTAAAAGGTGCCTCTGATTGCTTCCTTCTTCATGATCTTATATTCTTCAACAGCTCAAATGGACAAAACATCAGACTCCCATTCATATTTTTAGAGGAGTATAACTGTAAAATGAAACAAAACACTGATAAATTGTATTAATTTCTATAAATTGATAAATTGACGTTCGTTCGCTTACGCCGTGGGATGGCCATATGGTTTTTCTAAAATAACTGGAAGAGTTGAACGTTGAACTGAGGAATTTTTTAGTCCTGAGCCCGTATTGCGAAATTCGGGACAAAAAAATTAAACGAATACAATACAATACAATACAACGAATGTCACGACGTAGATCGATCATAGGTTTGTTCGTTGAAGACCTAGGGTCGCCCTGAGGTCGCCACAAACCGTTTTATGAAAAACTCAAACTCGGCCTGAATGTCAAACTTAGTGTTTTTTGAGCACTAGGCTTGACCTAGGTTTTCCCTCAACTCGCCATAGGTCAAATGGCATATATTTTTTTAATGACAGGGATGTCTGGTGATTTGTGGCTTACCATTTTTTGAGGACTGGAAAACCCAGATTTTTTCCATCAACCAGTCTTAGGGTTGTCAGGAAAACCTGGGTCAACCCTGGGGAAAATTCAACGAACGAGCCTTATGAATTACGAGAGTTGTTTCATGAAAATTTCAGAGCGAAACCGAAACGACCGCCAAGGGTACGTATAACAAACAACGGAGTGTGATAAAAACCCTCGTTATCGTTACTGGCAATGAAGACGTCAAAACCCCGCAGAAGTTATTTTTCGCTCGTTGGTGTTGCGGCTTCTTTTCTCACACGATTTAAATGTTGTAAGCTGGCAAACTGAGATTTTTTTCCAGATCCAATTATTGCGCACCATGGTGCAGGATACCTTCTTCTTCATTTCTGTCACGGCACCAACTTCAAATGTATGGGAACGTGGTGTCATTTTTGTGGCAACGGGTTAACATATTTTGACAGCAGAACCTGTCCCAGCCACAACTTGCTGCTTTAATTATTGCAATAAACTTTGCTTTTAACACACCACAACACCGGTAAACTTTTATATAATTCGAAAAATTCCGTCCAAAAAATTTGTTCTTGTTTATTCATTTACAAAATTGACAACTATTTGAGCAAAATTCAACACACACGACTCAAACATGTTTGTGCAAACACTGAAAATTCAAAATTTTTTGAATTTTTTCAGGCCGTTAGCGAAAACACTCAACATCGCTACACACTACTTAAACAGTTTGCACAAAGATTTTTACAAAAACAAAATACATATGTTTGCACAAACGGTTTGTGTAGTGTAGGGTCCCTATAAGTGACTGAAGGACTATGTGGCATCCCATTTCCGAAAGAATTTTTGAAATCTGTCCAGTAGTTTCTAGGTTTCCATTTCCAACTCCTTTCCTGAGGGAATCTTCCGTTCACGTGCAAATATGTGAGTGAAATATAATTTTATGTCACTGAGGGATAAGTTCAATGAATTTGAATTGATACAGACGAAATTAATTCAGCAACAATCAGCAACTAAAATTTTTCTCATTGAACTCTTAAATATAAAATGTATTGAAAGAAGTTACAATTTATTATCAGAATAAAACTTAAAAAAAAAAAAACAGTACGTATACGCCAGAGTCAATAGTATACACTTAAGAAAAAGTATCAAAAATGTCTTTTTTGTGTTCCGATAAATAAAAGACCTATACTTTTGTATAAATTAATTTCAAAACAAACAAAACGAATTCGTATTTAATAAAAAACCATTTTTTTATGAAGATTGAAATATTATTATTATTTTCGGCACATCATGTTGCTTTACTTACAAAACAATGTTTTCCTAAAATACTGGCTATTTATAAGGTATAAATTTGATATTGACAGAC
The DNA here is from genome assembly GCA_914767635.1 of Melanostoma mellinum. Taxonomy (NCBI): domain Eukaryota; kingdom Metazoa; phylum Arthropoda; class Insecta; order Diptera; family Syrphidae; genus Melanostoma; species Melanostoma mellinum. The sequence continues at coordinate 185,178,258 of OU612060.1, forward strand.
ACTGTTATTATACAGTTTGTTAGTCAATTTAAAGCTTTCTCATAAACCATATATTTTGTTCTATTTTGTGGTGCGTAAATAAATAAAGAAGACGGTTTTCTGACGCGCGAACATGCGGCGTATAATTGTCCATGCGCGAAACAGGAAAACTAGCCCAGTCATTATAGTAAGTTCACCTCGGAATTTGAGATACCCAGCTGTAAATTTGTATGAACTTCTATTTTGACACCCTAAAAGTTGTCTCAAAACTTACATACTGTAGGGTGTCAGCGTCCATTAAAAACCAAAGGTCAAAGGTCACAAAAATCCTTTTTTGGCATATATCTCGTTTACTATGGGTTTTTTGCTATTTGTTTCTATTACAATATTGTAGAAAATTAAATTCTCTACAACTTTTGCTTGAACAGTTTTTTTATACGTTGAACCGTTTTCAAGATAGAGACCAGAATGAGCAAGGTTAGAGCATAATTTTACGAAAAACGAAATTGAACTTTTTTTTTCAGCGCCTACCACGACAACGATAGCCAAAAACTGAACTTTCGGCTTCGGCCAAAGCTTCGGCTTATTTCGGCCGAAGCCGAAGGCCTTGCCGATTGTAGTTTTCTTAGCCGAATGTGGCCCAAGCCGCATTAAGTGGCTGTGACACGACTTCTGCGCTTTTTAAAAAAGGGAAAAAAAACTTTTTTAAAAGCATTGGAGAAACCACCGAATTTGGATGAAGTTGCTGCAGCATTTCAAGAAAATAACTGTCCAATTCAAAAATTATTTGAACATGAAATTCAAACGTTGTTGGCAGTCTATAATGCTCCTACATCTGTGGCAAATATCGATCATTTTTGTTATACACAGTACGTTAAGTCTACCAAATTTAATAAACCTGTACAGTTATCAAATATTCCGCCAACAAGTGCAACAGCTCATCAACATCTTAGTCGTGAACCAATTACGACACTTCTAAAACCTGCTCCATAGGAATTGCTTATTACGATTTTCTGTAACGGCAAGGTTGGTTGTGGTTCGCGATGTAAATGGAGGAAATCAGGGTTGCAGTGCACTTTTGCTTGTGGCCAGTTAAAGGCCAAGCTTGTCTCAATGCTTCACCATATCTAAGCGACAACATTGAAGATGAAACATTTGACTTCGAAATCGTTGAAGACCCATACACAAATGGTGTTGAAGATGATAAAGAAGAAGAATTGCAATCTCTACAGCAGCCGGAAAATGACGATGATGAAGAAGAATATAGTTTGAGTTTTAATAATATTCATAAATTTCTTTCAAATTCAAACACTAGAAAAATGAGATTTTGCAATAAAAACATTACTTATAAAAAATTTATACATACATATACAGTATACGAGTTATACAGTACATTATAAAGTATGATGAATAAATATTGATGACATTATTAAATTTCTTATTTTATGAGCTTTCACAATAGTTTAGAATCTTTACATGGCTGGTTTCCGGCCGGGGCTACCGGATGACCTTAAATTATGCTTTAACCTTGCGAATTCTGGTCTCTATCTCGAAAACGGCTCAACGTATAAAAAAACTGTTGAGGCGAAATTTGTAGAGAATTTAATCTTCTACAATATTGTAATAGACACAAATAGCAAAAAACCCATAGTAAACGAGATATATGCCAATAAAGGATTTTTGTGACCTTTGACCTTTGGTTTTTAATGGACGCTGACACCCTACAGTATGTAAGTTTTGAGACAACTTGCTTATTTTCTCAACTTTTTCTAATAGCATATTTTAGTCTATCAGAGGTATTTGAAATATTAGCGGGAGCACTCAGATCTGAATACCAGTCTGTTACATAGCCAGACAGCAAGCTACTTATGTTGTAGATGTTTTCAGATGTTCGTAGAAAAACTAAAAAATGTTGCCATGATGAGGAACTTAAATTGCAAGCTCTCACCATGTCTGGTCGAGTTTCTGTAACCAGGGGTCGACTGGTACGTGACTGAATTATGTATTTCTGGCATTATTTCTCATGTCATCGATCACTTTAGCGCCACGATTTGACCTCTATCGTCAGTATTTGAACGAATTGAAGTCGTAAGCCTTCTGGAGTAGCATAATTACTTTGTTCCTTCAATTGCCCAGGTTTAGTAATCCATAATCCATATGAAAGACCTCTGTGAATGCGGTCGGAGTATTTAATTCTTTGAATATCGTTTGGGTTCCAGGCCATCTCGGCATTAATGAAAACGAGATCGCTGATGAACTTTCAATGCAATAACCTCAAACAGCTATATGTCATGTATGGATCTGTCAAGACCACAACCGTAGATTACATGCCTCTATTGAATGCAGACAGGCTAAAAGAAAGCGACGTTAAAAAGAAAACTACATCATTCTTACTGTCTCGTAGCAAAAAGAAAACTGTTTAGACCTTATTGGCATTACCACTGGGCCCTTCCCGTTTGTCAAACTTTTATTGCAAGGTCTAAGTGATACCACACTCTTAGTGTGAAAATATTTTTTTATTAGATGTAATTGGTGTTCTCAAACTAAGCGCTTGGCATCGTGAGGTAAATTTATCTTTTGTTTGTCATAAACAATGGATAAAACAATAGAGAAAATCAACAAAAAAATAAAAATTAAAACGCAACTATCTATATGAATAAATGTACGTATAACACAGTTTATTACTTATTTACAAATGAAAATTTACAATGTTCTCTTCTTATCAACTAAAAAAAATCATATACTTTTGATTAATACCTTTCTATATTAAACATAATATGTGCAAATTCCATTCAAATACAGAATCTTAAAAACAAAACATATATTCCTAGTTCGTATTTAGTATTTTTCGTAACATAGACCACATAAAATGCAGGGATCTTTTATGTCCACAAAAGATTTTTAAAGCAGAAACAAAAAAAAAGTTAAAATAAAGAAATTAAATTTTAGTACATAATATGTAGGTAGGTATATATTTATATCACAATAGAGAGGAATACCATTAGAGCTGTTCTGGGAATTTGATAACCTAAGCACATTTATGTGAATAAAGCTTAAAAACAAAAATTAATAAAACAAATAAAGGAAAAAAGAAATACACAGAAGGCCTATTTTGTGGGCGCACCTTTAGCTTAATTTAAAAACTAATTATCATTATTGATGTTTGATATTTTCGTTGCGTACATGTGGGTTACTTGGTAAATAAATTCGTATTGTTCCTTAGTCTGAACAGCGCTGGCACGACCTCTTCGTACACTGTAAACTATTTGTGGGATGTCAACGATACGCTTGGGTTCTTCCAGGCAGCGCATGGCAATGTCGCAGGCTAGAATTGTTCCAGTTCGGCCCGTACCTGGAGAGCAGTGAATGGTTAGGGGGCTATAAGTAAACAGATAAATTGAAAATTAATTGGTTATTGAACAAACACAAAACACTTTTTGAATTGATGTTGTGTTAATCAAGAATTGAGTTTCCACGTGCAATGATTTGGCTGGTCGCAATTAAAACGGATCTTATAGCCCGATCTTGCCCGACATCACTGTTACGTCACAAGTCACAACGTTCCACTCTAATTTTGATATGGTTCTAAGCAAGTCCCAACGTTGTGGCTGATGGTGACAAGTGACATTTGGGCAAAACCAGGCTGTAAACCATTGAGATGTCAGTAAAAACACGTAACAAATTCTTACCCTTGGTCCTTTGGAACTGGCTTCTGCTTCTCCGAATTAACATTCCCATTGATTTCAACCTTTTGCGACACGTTATCCTCAGCGATGATGGTCTCAATTTTATTGTCATCTTGTTCGATTGCATACAACTTGAGGGAGCTTCTAGCCTCTAGTAGCATAGCTATAATAGCTGCCTCATCGGTTGGTACACCTGCCTCTGGCCACTGATACCAATAGTGTGTGATCTCACGACTTTCGTCAGTAGTTGTATTCTTTAATGTCAACGTTGAGATGGCATATTTCTCTTTGACTTCACGGTGCTTTAATGTAACTTGGTATTCACCAAATGAGGTGTGGTTGTCCAGTGTAACTGATGGCGGAAGGTATTCGGCACATTTTTCAATGCCATTTTCCATGAGATCTGTAGCCATAATAATGACACGAGAATTCTGCTCCCATATCATTCGCCAAAAGTCGTTGACTGTTGTTTCTAGTGGGGCTTGGCATGCGATGTAGTAATTGGTGGTATCTTTTGGACCCTGGAAAAAAAGAACAAATAAAATGGGATTAATTGAAATCCAATTCGATTTGTAAACAAATAACTAGCTTAAGTTTTATCTGAAAACCAATTAAGTTGTTAAATCAGATGGTCACAGTGGGTATGAGCAAACAAAGCTGTCCTAGTGACATACAAAAAAGCAATTAAGCAGAGTCAAGGTTGAGTTCCACTTGATTTGATTTGAATTTTGATCTCAATCAGCCAGAAGCAGAAAATTTGCAGCGATCATTGTGTCAAGTTGATTAAAAATAGAATGAGCTTAAGGTAAATCTCATTATTTTTCTTTTAATCAATTAACTTATTATGCATCTTTTATGGCTCTGGTGAATCAAAATTAGAGCAATCTTCGTTTTGAAGTTTTGCATACCTAGCGAGAAAACGGTGGGACTGATGACTAGTGTGAAGGAGGTAAGGGAGAGAACTGTGATCTCTTCGAGAAATTGATGATTGTAAAGTTGAGATTGGATAAGGAGGTGGTAAACATTATGAGCTAGCTGACTTCGAAAAAGCACTCGATCTTCAGCCAAAAGATTTGATGCGGGTGACCATCAGACAACGAGAAGTTTCAGAAGCTAATGCGCGATTAAAGTACCTGGGCCTCAACCAACATCTTTTGATAACGAATTTGATTTCAGGCGAGGTCTCTTCAGTTTTGTACTCTAAGTCGCTTGAAATCATCTGCCACTTGCGCCACCTAACACAAAGTCCTCCCCTTTCCGCGATTTTCTTGCAGTGTGCCCGACAAGCTGAAGCGGTGATGTCCGTCCGCTAAGGTCTGTACAAGCATTATACAGACTTTTGAAAGATTATGCCTCTGTAATCGATGTTTGAGCATTGTAAAATCTTTTCACGTATGAAGTTAAGAAAATCGCATAACAGTTTGTCGCCTTCTCGAAAGCCTTTTCCGACATCAAAGGCTTCGGTGAATTTTTTACCGACCTAAGTCATCCTATATTTATGCGAAAACGGGAAGCCCGGGGCTCAAAAATATTGCTCACAACTATGTCTTGTGAGGGGATGAAGAGAACGTACAATTTTCTGCTGGTTTCGAACAGCTAATCAAGAAAGCGCTTTTCATGTCAGTAAATTTACTTTCGCAATACTTGCCAGTTCGCAACAAAGGGTGATACCCGTGAAAAACAAAAACATATTTTTGGTTTCTGTTGGGATCGATTAGTCAGTCCATTGTGGACTTTTCTGGTCTAAAGCTACATTGGTAAGGACCTATCAAGTTGTTGACGTCAGATTTCAGACGTTTTCATATTACAGTAGACAAGATTCTCCTCAACTTGAAGGAGGCTTATTCTTCTATAGTTGACGCAATTGTTTGGGCCTCGCTTTTTTAGAATCGGTCATACTATACTGAGGACCCATTCATCGAGAGGTTTTTCGATGCCTTTTAAGGTCAATGCGGAGTACGCCACAGGTCTCTTACGTTAAGCAGGCAATTCATAGAGGAACTATTCTGATGAGACAATTATGCTCATAGCTCGTTTCAAGAAAAAGAAAAAAAAAGCTAAACTTGCGCCGAAACTCTCCTCCAACATAAATGAAGAACATTAGTGCGTATTACTAACACTCTTGTAACATTCTATTGTGGTGCCCGAGGAGTGTTCGTTAGCATGTCTGCCTGTTACGTGGCAGGTTAGAATCCGAAGAGAAAATAATAAATGCTTTTCCACGAGAAACGCCTTTCGCAGAGAATTTTCAAGGCCTCCGATAGTAATTTCGTTGCCAAGCGCTTTCTCGATTAGCCTTTCAAAATCGGCATCAAATTGTAGGTTCCCTAACAATGTTTATTTGTGAGAAATGCGCTAGGCCCGGACCGAACTGTTGTACCACATTTCTTATTTTTTTATTTTTTTCAAGTTTTATTTACGTGGCCATTTTTGGAAACAACATTGCTGAGAGAACCTTGGGACTTCAAGATCTAACGCATTTCAATGACCTTTAATTTTATATCGATGCCGAACGGTTAAGTGCGAGTAAACACATTTCACATCAGGGTAATTACTTTCTAAGGACTTGACTATTCCTTGCGAAATGCGAAAAAAACCAAATTTTATGTCTTTGCGATGAAAACCTCGAACTCCGTAGCTTAACAGGTAGCCATGCTAACCTTAACGCTACGGGCTGGTTTTAATAAACTTCAATGACTTCAATTCTGCTAAACTGAAGAAGACTTATTTAATTTTTTTGTATCAGGTTCGATTAACCACACTGTACTTTAATAAGCAAACTGGCGCCCAATTCAAAACGGAAGGAGTTGTTATAAAGTTGGAATAAACATTCAATTAACTTAGCTGATATTTTGATGACCTCACCTCAATTTGTCGATGTTGAAACACGGTCCTAAGTTTACTAAGTGCTTTTTAGACAATTCCCTTTTGGCAAAACTGGTTTTGACAGCTCCACTCTTGCAGATGGAATTAGGTGTGAAGCCTTTCAAAATCCTGGTGCAAGAGTTGAGACCAAAAACCATGTACAACTCTGAGTTTTTGGTGATGGGGCTTTTGGAAAGTTAACCGAAGATCCGTCTTTTTACCGAAAAATTATTCAGCGACGAAGCTCATTTCTGGTTGAATGGATAAGTGAACAAGCAAAACTTCTGTTTTGGAGTAGAGACCAGCCAGAAGCATTGCAAAAGCTACTAATCTCACTCTTTGGGCTGGCGGAATCATTACTTACTTACTTAAGGTGGCTCTACAGTCTGGGTCGGACTAGGGCCTCAACCAACATCAGCTCGGTCCCTAGCTAGCTGCCTCCAGTTTTGCACGCTAAGTTGGTTGAGTTCCTCTCCTACTTGTGTGCGCCACCTGAGTAGCGGCCTTCCTCTACTGCGCCGTCCCTCGGGATTGGATTCGAAGACTTTCCGGGCCGGAGCGTTGGTGTCTATTCGCTCTACATGACCCAGCCATCTAAGCCGCTGGACCTTGACTAGCTTGACCAGGTCAGTGTCGCTGTAAAGCCCGAACAGTTCGTGGTTAAATCTCATTCTCCACTCTCCATCTATGCGGACGAGACCAAAAATTACCCGAAGAATTTTTCTCTCGAAGCGATCCTAGAGCGTTCTCATCTACCTTTGACAAGGTCCATGCCTCTGCACCATATATAAGAACCGGGATGATAAGTGTCTTATACAGGGACACTTTAGTTGCTCGAGAGAGGACTTTACTATTCAATTGCCTTCATAGTCCGAAGAAACAGCGATTGGCAAGAGTTATTCTTCGTTTGATTTCAGCGCTGGTGTCGTTGTCTGAATTAATAGCGGCGCCTAGGTAGACAAAGTCCTTAACTACCTCAAATTTATAGCTGTCTATCGTTACGTTCTGTACAAGACGTCGGTGTTGAATGTCCTTTCTTGATGACAGCATATACTTGGTCTTGCCCTCATTGACCACTTAGCCCACCTTCTTCGCTTCCGTCTCAATGCTCAAAAACGCGCCACGCTGCGTTCTTCCAATTATGCCAATATCGTCGGCATATCCGAGTAATTGGACGGATCTTTGAAAGATTGTGCCTCTTGTGTTGACGTGGGAGATTTGCACTATTCTTTCAAGAACGATATTGAAGAAGTCGCATGACAGTGCATCACCTTGCCTAAAATCTTTTTTGATATCGAATGTATCGGTGAGATCTTTTCCGACCCTGATGGAGCAGCGTGCGTTCTAAAACGTCATCCTACACCTACACAATCGGACAAGTTTGGTATAGGGATGCCAAAACTTGACATGGCTCTATATAACTTCTCTCTATAGATGCTGTCATACGTGACCTTAAAATCGATAAAAAGGTGGTAGGTATCGATTTGAAGCTCCTGGATTTTTTTCCAAGATCTGCCGTAGTGTGAAGATTTGATCTATGGTGGACTTTCCTGGTCTAAAGCCGCACTGATAAGGACCTATCAGGTTGTTGACGAATGGCTTCAGACGCTCACACAATACGGCAGAGAGGATCTTGTATGCGATATTAAGAAGATTAATACCTCTGTAGTTGGCACAGTTCCGAGGGTCTCCTTTCTTGAGGACCGGGGAAACAATGCTGAGGTTCCATTCATCGGGCAGGCGGAATCATTGGGCAGTATTTTTTCAAAGATAATGCCAATTGCAACGTTACTGTGAAAGAAGAGCGCTACCGTGGGATGATAACAAAATGGCGCAAAATGGAAGAGCTGGACTTGCATGACATGTGGTTTCAAAAAGATGGTACCACATTCCACAAGCCACACAATTCTCTTAACAATGCATCAATTGCGAGTTCGGTGAACAGTTTATTTCACGTTTGGGATCGGGTGAATGAATTATCGCCTCTTGAATATTTTTCGTGGGACGATGTTAAGACTCATGTATATAACGGCAAGCCCGTTTCGATTGACACACTGGTAGGCAACATTGCAGCAAATATTCGTGGGACTTTACAATGTTTGCAAATCACTCAAAAATAGTTTCGTTTATTTCACCCACTTCATATCTCAAAGCTGAATTCTCAATTCATTCCATGTACAAGTTTTGAAGTTCAAAATGAAGCAAATCAAATGCTTGTTTAGTTGTTATCATTTTTTAAATTTTAACATTACTCTCTCTGAAATTTATTAATATGCATGTCACATGCAACGTCATACGCCCCATGAACGGTTAACAGGCCATATATAAAATATTCTTTCGATGAAACAATCAACTCTGAGCTGAGTCATCAGCACTCGTTGTGAAGTACAAAATGGAAAACTCTTCAAAAACAAAGCCCAAGCACATGTGAAACGAATCTTATCTGCAAGTCAACAACAATCAAGTCAAAAACGTTATCTGTGCGCAAAAGTTACGATTAAAGCGAATTAACTTTCCCCGCAATACAATAGGCTGAGTAGTAGGTAGAGTATATGTACGAGTGCGCTCGTAGAATTCCTATTCTCACACTCGTTAGGAATAAGTGTAGGTACATAAGTGAGCGATGATATTAATTAACTTCCAGTGCCAGACAAGGTTAACATTTTTATGTAAAGTTGTTGCAAAAAAGCTAATTAGAGAGACGCCTTCTTAGAATGTTCTGATTTTAAAGAAGTAGAGTTGTGAGAAGCAACACAGTAAAACACATAGAAAAAAATGAATGTTAAATGCCCAAAAAAGGACTTTTGCAAAGATGGCGCTAGGCTATCCATCACAACACCACTTATTAACTTGTGCTTGAGTTTAATTCTTGCGTCATTTTAAATGCGCCATCATGACTCAGACAAATGAAGACTTTATCTAATAAGCAACAACTGTCATTAGTTCTTCTCGGGTGGTTTTCTTGGAATATTCAAAATTATATTTTTTTTTTTCTTAAAACCCACGCACTGTTTTCGCAGTTTCTTCTTCTTTTAGTATGTGAACTTTGTGGCTATGGGATGTACGAATAATATAGACCGTAATTGCCCTCCCTCTCTATGCTTTATGCTTCCGTGACTTAGACTTAAGTGCAGATTAGATGGAATAATTGTATCTGTACGGATGATACTACTTACCCTGACATAGTTCGCGTTAATGTATTCGCTCTTCTCGTCACCGTTCTGTTGCTGAAGTATAACCCGTGTCTCTGGCAATGGAATAACATTGGCGTACCTGAAAAGATTGCAATAGTTAAAATCATTGGATGAGTGATTTCGGCAAAAGACACATGACTTAAATCTACAATAAAGGTAACTTTACTTTGGGGAAATAATATTACAGAAATAACCGACTTTTTGTTTCTTTAATTGATTTGTCATGCCTTCAAAGCTATGGATAGTTTGAGCTTGTAATCTGTGTTTAACAGCATGTCTAAGACTATACATTGTAGAATAAACCGATTTGTAAAGACATTGTTGTAAATGGAACACATTTAATGCAAACTCATTTAAAAAGCGCATAATACCCAAAGTTTTCACTTAGAAAATGGTACAATTGTCTTTGGATACACTCTAGAGACTTCACAAACAGGAAAGGGAAGGGGTTATGAGGAATATCTTGAGAGAAACTTAAAAGAAAGCCACTTCCTTATTTCGAATGCTAAAAAGAAAAAGGCAACATGCCTACCTATATGAGATGATCGACTAAGGGCCGCCACCCATAGAATCCGTTGCGTCCGTTCGCTGCCGGATTCAACTGACAGCAGTGAGTTTTACCGGACACAACGGATTGGGGTGACCCATAGATTCCGTTGGGGTGTGAAGAGTAAACTTCAAATTGGTTTTGACTGCGCATGTCATCAGTTCTGCCGGACGCAAAAGTTAAAAGTTGGGCTACTTTTTCCGTTGCGTACGTTGCATCCGATGCCTTTGAGTCACCTCTCATAAGATCGTGTGTATTTAATCGAGCTGTCAGTTGAATCCGGCAGCGAACGGACGCAACGGATTCTATGAGTCGGGGCCTTAATTCGTCAAGAAAATGGGCAAAAGAACATCTTCTTGTTGAAATTTGTGACGACGAAAATCTGTAGGTAAGTGATCTGTAAACAAGATACCTTTTCGAATACTTTCGCGGTCATGTATGTGTTCAAAACCGCTCCAACCTTCGCCATAAACTACGAAGATTTTGTAGGTTAGCCTTCTGGGGCCTTCAACACAAAACTACAAGCACTTGTAATACAAGTGAATGAGTATATAAAATTTCTGTAACACAAAGCCGCAAGTTTGCTTGCTCCCAGGGGCCTGTAGCACAAAGCTACAAGTCTACAACTCAAAAACAACTTTTAGGATTATGACCATTACACTTGTAGAAGAGCAAGCAAACTTGTAGCTTTGTGTCAAAGGAAGTTAGCCGAGCCAACAGCCACTGTAACCTACAGATAAATGTTTGCTGTCCGTATTTTTCGCCATAAAAAAGTATTTAACTAGCTGCAGCAATCGAATTTCAATCAGGGCCCTGGAATACAATAAACTACAAGTACCTACTTGTAATAAAATAGAATTTTTACAAGTTTAAGAAATTTCTGTAACACAAAGCTGCAAGTTAGCTCTTCTACAAGTGTAATGGACATAATGTAATTGTTTTTGACTTGTTTTTTACTCGTTGACTTGTAACTTTGTGTCACAGGCCAACTTAAACAATTTTCATAGTTTTTGGCAAAGGTTAGTGTAAACCCGCACTAACTATGGCAAGTAACTATGGCCTTTTAGACTTGTAGCTTAGTAGTACAAGCTCCAGATCGAAACTATGTCGAAAATGTTTAACTTAAACAGTAATGACTTAAGAGAAACCAAGAATTCTTTCGTGTTTACCCAGGGTTCCTAGACAATCCCATGCTTCTCTTTCCCTTTTTCAACGTTATTACCATGGTGATCTCTAAGGTATCACAGCACTCCCACTTAACTGCTTCACAGTTCACACCAGTGATGCGCTCCTGAGGTACCTCGCGTTTTGTATAGGGAAACTCCACGGTTTTGGATTGTTGAGCCAACGAAATGCAGATTTTGTTGGATTTATATGTAACAGCAGTGTTTTGGTCTGTCTTCTTCTTTTTCCTTCGCGATCATATCTGAACGTTGTATGTTTACTCCCTTTTTGAAGGGATTTGCTGGATATATCCTTCGAACATGACAAAAGAGTCGATTCCGGTTCTTAAAAACCCTAAAACACGAAATTACCACACAAACTAATCATTTGAAGGAAAAAATATGTCATTTGACATCCCTGCTTGCTACCTAAATTCGCCTCAGGAAAAACTTAGTGCTACTTTAAAACAAATTGGGGGCAAACCCAATCCTAAATGAAATGCTCAGTTTCTACATTTAGGATGAGTTTTTATTAAAAAAACGCTTTGTATAGACAACAGCTAACCCTAAGACTGTCGCTCTGCAACACCGTATCCTGCTAACAGAATTTTTGAATTTTTATCGAGGTGGTGGAGGAAATCAAACAAACAAGGACTTCTAAGAGAATCAAGTGACATAATTTGAAGTTTGGACAAAGCAAAAGGCGAGCAATTCTTTTGAATATGCAGAGAAATGAAGAGAACACAGATGAAATATGTGGTGCCAACAAAGCACAAAAATGTGGTGATGGAATGTTGAAGTAAAATCAGTGACAAGTAAGAAGAAAGTGGCTTTCAATGCATAATCCAAGTCCCATTCAAATAATAGAGATGAAAAGTATCGCCACGAAGTGGAATAAACACACTGAAAGAAAGAAGCGAAGAAAATACAAAATATATCCCAATTCCCAACACCAAGCAAAGAGCGCGGAGCACGGAGGACAAGTATCGAGAGTTGAAAGAAATTTTTAATTTTAATTTTGGTGGGGGCAAAACCATCAATCATTCGGCTTAATACAAGCTAATTCTTATTCCAACTTAAAAACTAAGAAACTAATAGCTAACGTTAATGTGGAGGGTGATATAGAAGATGGAGTTTTAGGCAAAGGGTGCTGAGGTTGAAGTCAAAATTGTCAAAACTGTCAAAACTGTCAAAACTGTCGAAACTCGAATTGACATTACTCTGTATTCGGGACATAAGTTCATTAGATCCATATGATGGTAGGTAAAAGAGGTGAGGATTCCTTATGTTGCGAGGATTAGTGTTAAGGAAGATAAAGTGGTAAAAGTCGACGGTTCTAGAAAAGACAAGAATGAAGAGAATATCGAATATTTCTCTTCGATCTTTCAACGTATTCATACTGAGAAGCTTGATGCGATCTAGGTAAGGAGGGAATATCAAGGGATTAATCCAAGAAAGACTTCTCAAAGCAATACGAAGAAAACTGCGCTGAATATTTTCAATTCTAGAAATGAACTTGTTGGAAAGGGGACCAGACTTGAAAGGCGTATTCAAAGAGTGGGCGAACCAAAGGAATGTACAGAGATCGGGATACGTAAGGATCGGAGAATTCCTTTGACCAACGCTTAATGAAACCAAGCGCTGAATTGACTTTTAGTATTTAGTATAATATCATCAGTATGTGAGATGAAATTAGGTCGCAAATGATCCCGAAGTCACGAATCTTATCAGCTGTTGAAATGGTCTAGTTGTGAAGGAGGTAGTAACGGAGAGGAGATTTGATACGCTTACGAGAGAAGGTAATAAATTGACACTTGGAAATGTTTAACTTCAAGCAGTTTACAGATAAAATAAAAAAGCGGTCGTGGTCTTGTTGAAAATGAATAGAATCGGTAGGTGAAGAAATGATATTAAAAACTTCGTATAATCAGCATAGAGAGAAATAAGGGAATGATGAATAATCAATTCGAGATCATTAATAGTAAGAATGAAAAGAAGAGGACCTAAATGACTGCCCTGGGGGACGCCGGAGGTAGCTAAAAAAGGGCTTGATAGGAAAGATCTAAAACGAACACTACAGTAACGGTTTTCCAAATAAGAAGAAATCCATTTCAATAAAATGGGTTCGAGGCCGAGTGTGGATAGTTTAAAAAAAATTTGCTGTAATAACATCGACTTCTTTTCCTTTTTCAAAGGCAGAAATGTGAGATGAATACGACGACGGTTAAACAAAGAGTGAGAGTCAAAAACCATAAGCCTCAAAATCACTACACATCCCTGTTATTTGAAGTCAATTGGGAAAGGTAGTGCCATTTTGTCTACATTAGACCGGAAACTCTCGGCTGGGTACTCAATTTAAAAAAGTGAACGTGTTTCTGATTCATTCAAAACTGCTAGGTACAATAAACAAAACATTTTTTATTTATAATTTAAGGGTGTTTCAAGCAAAGAGGGTACGAGTTATTACCTACTCTGTGGCCTGAACGAACGAACCCAATTTTACACCTCACCCTGAACTTCATTCTAAAAGCGTCAAGCTTAAGAATGCATAAGGAGCTGCGAATGAATTTCGCCAGAGAGTATGTCTCTTAAGGCAATTACAACTACTAAAAAATATTTGTCTTGATGAATTCTTTGGCAAGAGTTTTACTTTTTTATTTAGGGAAGTTATTACTTCAAGAGCTCGCAGGTGTACTACATACGTCTAGCCTTATGGTGTGCCAGTGGGACGCTATCATCTATCAGAACATAGTTTTGGTGGAAGCTAAATTGAAATAGCCACACATTTCTATTAAAGTGAGCATTTCCTAAATTCGCTACCATTTTCTTAGCTGATGGCAACCCAATTACTCCGTCCACAGTTTCAGAGAAATTTTCAGTCGAATAACGTGGAGTTCATTCCATAGCCATCATAAGCATCGAAAAGGTTACGAGCCCGGAAGGCAGTTCAAAGATAAACACACCTGAATCAAAACTATACTCAATGCAATGGCCTTGATTATTCATAGTTCAATACAAAGCTGTTGAATGCAGCTCAATTCAAAAACAGTTCAATAATGCGACTCACAGTGTACCTGATACGCGACGTAGTCGTGTATTTATTCCGTTTAATTTTCAGTTGTATGATGACCAAGCGCCTTCTTCGAAAAGAACTTTGAAGTCATTTTAATTAAAAGTTTCAATTAAATTCCAACACATAATATCAATTACGTTCCAATAAAATCTAAAGTTTTGGTAAAAACAAAAACTGGTGACAGACACTTCATCAGTAAGTAGGTACTACGAAAACATTTGTGAATCAAATTACAAACAAAAGGAACGTGAGTCAAAAAATATAGATTATCAACTCTGCCACTAGGACTTGCTTTGATCTGATGATTGAACAATCAACCTTACACGAAATCAATTGGTGGCCAAACCAAAAGAAAGCCAAAAAAAAACTCCACCTGTACAATCATATACTCGCTTCAAGGTTTTCAATCAGAAAAGACGATACACACACAATGACTTCGACTTGTACACAAAGTGGTGGTCCAAGCTCCTTTCAACTGTGAATCATTTCACGCATGACCCAACAAAACATTTTTTTTCGTTTTAAACACAAACTGATTAAGTATATCACACCCACCTGTTCTTGTCTTCACATCCTGCTGGTACCTCGTCGGCCCTTGCGATTATTTGTGGCACCTCTTTGAACTCCTCCCATATACTTGACTTCTTCTCCACATACTTTGCCAACTCATGCGTCCCCAAAGCATTGTGTCTGAGCGAGGGATCGTCGAAGGCAACATTGCCATAGGAACGCTTCGACGCCCTCAATGTTGCCCCTTTCCTCCTTACACTATTATACACTGACACATTATCCAAACTATACGCATCTAAACTAACCGGTCGACATCTTTGCCCGTATGACATCTGCTTCTGTCTCTTCCGCATGACGTACAAAAATGCCACCAACAATATGAGGGCGATTATCCCCACTGTACTCACTGATATTGCAATTATGACATTGACATCAGTTTCCTGTCCATCTTGTGAGTCCATAGGCTGAAGACCACCACTACCACCAACCCCACCAATCCCGCTGATGCCTAGGTCTCTTGGTGGCATTAAGGTGGTGGTGTCATCCAAAACTAATTTCGGGACATGGAATCCACCATTATCGATTGTTGGAACAATTGAATAAATATCTTCGTTCTTTGTCGATATCGATTGTAACGTTGTCGATGAATCATCATCATGAATCGCATTCGAGGTGGTTGTTGTTGATGTTGAACTGTTCGAATCCACCCCTACGCTTTCGTTCGAATGCATTCTCATGTTCTCTTGGCTGTTTTCCGTAGTCGTAGTTGCTGATGTAGTAGGCTTCGTAGATGTCTCTCCCACATGCAATGGATCGATGACATTACTTTCAATTGATGTTTCGGCCGTATCCGAAATCTTATGAATCGGATCAATGTGATCCAAGTCCTCTGTTGAAGTTTGAACGCGAACGGTAACAGGAGCCGTTGTGTGTGTGGGTTTTGTTTTGTTTGGCGCTAATGTAACTCCTGCACTAATGACAGTACTCGTAGTTGTGGATTCAGTACCGAATGTGTTACTATTTTCATCAAAATTCGGTGCAGTTGTGGTGTCGAATTCAAAATCTACTTCCTTTGTAGATATTTTGCCGATACTTGTAGTTGACCAAGTTGACGACGACGACGCGACGCGACGACGTGTGGTAGCTTCAATAGATTCGGTAGAACTGCTGTCATCAGATTTTTCAGTTGTTTTGTTCACCACTTCGTATTCGTGATAATTGTTGCTTTTTTGTATTATCGTCGTCGTATCGTTGCTGGTGATTATTGCGGGCGTGTGTGGTGCTTCAGTCGTTGTTTGTGTTTCAGATTCTGTTGTTCCAGCCATAAAAGTATCAGCTGGCATTGTTGTCGTTGTCGTTGTTGTCGTTGTTGTTGTTGTTGTTGTTGTGGTTGTTGCTATCGCCACTGGCTCTGTAACGTCCATTTCCACTGATGGGGAAGATGATTGCAAAGGTATTTGTGTGGATGTCATGTTTGGGGACTCATTCACTGCGTCATCCATATTAAATACAATTACTGGAGTTGTCGGTGGTGCTTCTGTTGTTGTCGTTGTTGTTGTTGTTGTCATGATTGTTGATGTCAAAAATGGTATTGACGTAGTGAAATCTAATAACGACGATGTTGACAAAGAAGTCGTGCCGGCATTTGTTTCTTCTGTTGTTTCGCCATCATTCGCATGTGAGTTAGTTGTTTCACTTTTCATTGACACTATATCGGGGATGGGAGTCGTTGTGGTCGTGGTCGTGGTCGTAGGTGTGCTTTCTGCTTGTATTTCTTTTTCAAAATTCGCACCGTCAACTTTGTTCTCTTCTATGAGTTCATCTTCGTGGCGGTTAAAAGATTTGGCGGGATTATCAGTATTCGGTACAGCGGTTTCGGTTTCTTTAAGTGCAATGGCATCTGTTGTGAGGTGATTGAGAGTGCTTCCTTCAACTTTGTCGTCGAAATTTGTTGTAGTTTCAGGTTCCTGATCGACCTTCGCTTCGGTTGTGTCTGTCAAAGGAACAGATGTTTTGACATCGGTTGCATCTGTCCAACCGACAGCCATCTTGACTTCTGTTGTATCTGTCAAAACGACAGATGCTTCTGTTGTCGTTTCTGAAGGACTCTCTATTATTTTCGATCCACTAGTAGCCACCGAAGCAACTGTTGAAGAAGTGACTTCAGTTCTAGATTCTGGAACAATCTTTTCCAGTTTAGGCTCACTGGTATTATTCATATCGACTGTTACGGTCGTTTCATCAGCCTCAAGCTTCGTAGATGCAATTTCTACTTCATTTTCCCGTAACAGCACTGATTCGTTGGTTGTAGGTAGTTCAGTCGTTGTGGTGTCATCATCATCTTTGTGGGAAGACTTCAGTGTAGTTTCAGAATCCATTCCTTGTGTCGTCTCCATAACTCGGGTCCAATCCAGTAAACTTTTGGTGGCCATCGAATTATTTACAGGTTTCTCTTCAGAAGTTTCAACGCTGTTTTCCTGCAACTCAGCTGGTTTGGGTTTTCCGGCGAACTTCAAACCAGCCAGCGCCCATACGTCACTTGTGTTTGGCAAATGAAGTTCATTAAACGAACTGAAGTTATGAGCAATGAACTTCCCACGCTTTTCTGACGATGCAGAAGGGGTGGAGTTCTTAACTTCATCTTCGTCTTTTACTGTTTCTTCATCAGAAGTCTCTGTTGAAGTCAAAAGAACGGTTGTTTCGTCTAACTTCACTGTTGATGTTTTAGAATCATCTGTAAGCCCATCAATTGTGGAATTTTCATCACTTATTGGAAGCACTGATTCTGTGGTGGTTCTTACAGGCATGAGCTTACCGTCTGTTGAAATTTCTTTTGGATTCGTTTTGAGATTATTTGTTGTTGAAATTTCAGTTATCGATTGTTCAGTTACTGTTTCACCAATTTTGTCTTTCATTGTTGACATATCCGTCACTAGATCTACCGTACTTGTTGATGCAACGTGAATAGGATCTTCTGTTTTGGAGGGACGTTCGGTTTCTTCTTCCGATTCTGTCGAGATGTTTGTAGAATCTTCTTCAGTTGATTGTTTTAGTGCAATTCTTTCGTTGGCTGTATTTTCGATAGGATCAACTAACGTCGTGTGTTCCAATGAATCAGATTCTTCTAAAGTTGTCATTTGAGGTGTTTCTGCTTCCGGACCTTGAATTGTAGTATCGTTTGTGTTTTCATCACTTACAGTGGTTTGGTCTTTAGATTCATTTTGACTTTCAGTAGTTATGGGAATTTTCTTATCGGTTGTTTTCACTGTAGTTTCCATAACGGTAGTTGTTGGCATTTCTTCGTGCATCGTAGTTTTCTCATTCTTCGACATTGATTCTGTTGTCGTTGTTGTTTCATTTGCCTTTGGAGATTCCTGACTATCAGAGGACAATCCAACGGTATTCTCATCAACCGTTTGTGTTGTAACTGTTGTTTCTTTCTTCATGTCCTCATTATCGATGATTGTGCTTTGTATCGTTTTTTCCGTCGTTGTTTTATCTTTTACCGAAGGCTCTTCAAGCAAAAGATTCTCTATGTCTTCGTTTGCTGGGACAGAACCTGGATCAACTTCATTGTTGACTGTCACATTTGATGAAATCGAACGCGTCTCTCTTCTTATTACTGCTGAATTTGTAATGGTGATCCTGAGCAGAAATTGACATATCAAGAATACACAGAGATGTGAGTTGAATTTTTTAAATTGAGCCATTTTTTTTTTTTAAATTGAGCGCGTTTATGGGATGTGCATGTGCAGTGTAAATATATGAAAAGAAATTGTATATGCAAAGGCACTTTATAGAAGTCTAAAGTTGCATGGAAATTTAGGCGCAGTAGCCATTTAAAAAAAGCTTTGTTTAGCTCATTGAGGGAGGAGCGCGTAAGGGAGATTTATAAGTGATGCTTGGGCATATTGGTGCCATTTTCTTCTAAAAACTGGATCTGAAAAGATAAAGAAAAGAAAACAAATATTAATTTTTTTCTAAAGACTCGAAGAAATAAGGTAAGGGCTAAGAGGTTATAAAGTAAGAGTGAATGTTAAACAGGGACAAGTGCATTTCTCTCAACCATGCTTTCTGAAGGAATAGAAGGAACCCACAATTTTTTCCCGATTTGGTACGGCTTATCGAGAAAGCCCTTTTCATGACATGAAATTAGTATCAGAGAAATTGGTACTCGAAGTTCGGACCTCCTACATAGCAGGCAAACAAGGTAATTATTAAGTCACGGGCACCACAAAATCTGCTTCACTAACAATTTAACACGTTAGAAGACAAACGCAAACCGTTCTTTTAGAATTTTGTTGCATTATTTAAAAAGATCTACAAACTTGTGGCTGTTGATTGGCAAAACGGAAAAGCTTTTGATGCAACAACAAGAAACGAGACAGGTACTTATGGTAGATCTTTGAAGACTAGGACATTTACGATGAAAACAAAACATCTTTAAATTTGAGCGAATTCTGACAACATCATGAGTTTTTCAACTCAAACGACTACAATAAGCTCATTTCAATAGAATACCTTTTTCATCAGATATGACTGAGAGGTTTTGCTTTACAAGAACCAACACGAGCCAGATCATGAGGTTTTCAACTCAAACAACTGCAATAAGCTTCATATTGGGCAATAAGAATCGCAATCACCTTTTCCTTTAGAAATGACTGAGTGGTTTCGTTTTGAATGTACCAACACGATTCACAGTTTAGCTAACGGGAAGTATGTGCATTAGCTGATCGCTAAGGATAACTCTTTTGGATGTCCTAGACAAACTACTAAACCTTAAACCTTACATACAGTCAGCAGCGAACTCAGCTATACTCGACTAAAAGCCAGCTAACAGTGGGCCAACATTCAAATTGGTTGCACTAATATTTTAAACAACTTAAGATTCATTCCGGATCGATTAGACTACATCATTCCTTAGTTGGTTTTTGATAACAGTTTTCAAATAACCAAACCCTCAAGAGAAGCTTGGGAGAACGGCACTCTCTTGTATAATAAAGCCATAAACTTCTAGACTGACGGATCTAAAACCTGTGAGGTGTAGGAAACAGAGTTATCTCGAAAAGTCTGAATTCAAGTCCTTTCTTCCGCCTACCTGATTACTGTAGTTTGTTTCAAGCGGAAATTCTGGTGAAAAAAGTCCTCTCCTGGCTCAGAGAAAACGTTGTATCCTCCACAGATATTATCTTCTGAGACAGTTAGGCTGCTCTCAAAGCTTTTGCCTCTGTCTCTACAAAGTCTACTACGGTCCAAAACTCTACGAAGTCTCTAAAGGAGATGTCAGATTAGTTCAACATTCACCTTTCATGGGCATCGGGTCACAGGGACATACCAGGCAACTGCAAGGCAGTCAAATACGCCAAAACGACAATATAGGTATACCTATCGCTACATAATTACTTTTGCTAAAGCAGGACGCTTCTGAAAAGATGAGCACTTGATGGACGCAGAGTAGACACTTCTTATCACTAAACAAATTTGGCCATTTGTGGACTCGAAAAGTTCAAAGAGTTTAAATAAAATAAAATAAATAGGGTGGCGCAACAGAGCGAGGAGCCCCTGGGCCTAGCGCATTTCTCACAACCATGCCTAGTGAGGGAATGGAAAAGACCTACAATTTTCTGCCGGTTCCGAACGGATAATTGAGAAAGAGCTTTTCATGGCAATGAATACTAAGGGAGGACTTTCCAATTCCTTGCGAAAGGGGATAACCGTGGAAAAAACATTTTTGCCTCTGTCTGTTGGGATTCGAACTCGAACCTCTGGATTGACAGGCGGACATGCTATCCATCACATGGGTTCAAAGAGTTTATTGAATTTTAATCGTCTGACACTGTCTATCTAACACGCCAAAAGACTTGGTGTCTACTCCAGTGACTTTTGTAGAAGCTGCATGGACGAGGAGGAAGAGGAGACAAATCCTTTGTTCATGCCCTGCGCTTGCTAGCAGCAGAAAACTCACCTAGGTGATTAATTTTTCGACGACACCAGCAATTTAGCTAATAAAGACCTAAAAGTCTCTCCCTTTTCGTACGAAGTTCTAGTCAAACTAGGTGGTGATCAACTCGTTAGTCTTGGCTTGATTAGAGGGTGAATCAATTCTCTGATCTCCTAGATAGGGACCAGAGAGTGGTTTAAGTATATCGGTCTTCGTACACTGACAGCCACATCTAACCCAACCTTACCTAAAACGAGTCGCACGCTTTGTTTTTCCCCTCAAATTACTCAAAAAGTCGTGTCAAACGAGCGAGCACGAACTACACGATCCTCTTTCTTCCCTCAAAGGAACAATGTATGAGTCCACATCCATTCATTAAACCTTAATGTACATCAACAAATACAATAAAATGAAATTCACCATAAACATTCTGCAGACCATTAGCACATTCATAAATATTTGGATGTTTCTATGATTCAAACCTTGAACTTTCACTTATGTAATAGCCAGACATGCTAACCATCACCCTGCGGGCACCAAAATTTACGTTATATGCGGTAGCCGTGGCTTGATGGTATGCATGTGTGCCTTTTAACCAGGAGGTTCGTGGTTCGAATTCCAACAGAAGCTAAAATGTTTTATTTCACGGGTATCGCCTTTCGCGAGGAATTGGCTAATCCTCCGTTAGTAAATTCATTGCCATGAAAAGCGCTTTACTTACAGCGAATTTTAGGTTCCCTCCATTCCCTTTCCAGGCATGATTGTGAGAAATGCGCTAGGACCTAAGGCTTCTCGCTGTGTTGCGCCACCCTATTTTTTTTAATGTTCTTGCTTCAAAACAAAAATTATTGCAGCAGCATATCTTAGAGCAACCCATAAAAACACGATGACCCGCTCCCCTTTTCCATGCAGAAGGCAATGGGATTACAATTTTCGCTAATAAGCTATTAAGTGATGTAGCCTATAAAATAAAAACTTACGATGTGAAATAGTAAGTGTATCATTAAAGCCCATTTCAGGTGAGCGAATGAGTTTAATAAGCTCTTAAGTTGCTTCAAAAACAATTGTATGAAACTCATCCATGAAACTCATTTCCATACAAAGAAAGGTCCCACCCTTCGAGTGGCACTATTTCCTTTCACTTGGGTGCGTAATAGTTTCTCACACGAATAAATAGAAAAAAAGGGAAGTGATTACCATGACTACAATACTTCCCAATCTAACACTTTTCAACAAAAACTCAAAACAAAAGCCCTACCTCTTTAAGTCAAATAGGCGCAATTCCCTGGAATCCCATCAACACTCCACAACAACTCTCATGTCACATACGTTTATGTATCAACAAATGCGAATGACACATAAATTCCCATAATATTCAGTAAACAATACTTGCGTGACTGGGACTTTGCACTAATGTTGTCTTTAATCTTACCCATCAGGAAGTATACCTACACTCTTCCAAGGGGGCAAAAAAAACCACTTCAATCATACTACACCATGTGACAGAGGCAATGCAAGTGGGAAATGATATTTCCATTCAATTTTCATTTCGATTCGAACCAAATCATAACAATTACCATCTAACCCCAACTGCACTTACGTTGCAGGTTAATGTGCTATAGTTATTCTGCAAACGCGACGCAGTGCGGCCAGCGTAACCATGGACATGAAGCAACATAATCGGAGAGCATAACAAACGAAAAGGAAATGGAAAACCCAGCAAATAAGACATCAAAAGTTATGATTATGCACACCGTTGCTGGGTAAGAGGTTTTTAGCTAAGCAATTCTACAAAAATGCGATAAATTGCTAATACGTGCCAGAATTTCTTTCTATCAGTGTTTGGTACGACGGCAGATTTGAAAGCGCAAACTGATTTTGAAAAAATGTTACGTAAACGAAGCATTTCAACAAAAATATTCCATCGAAGGTTCAAGTACAACTTTTGTGATTACAAATTTAATCATATCAGAACAGAGAGAGAGATAGACTTGAATGAAATTGATAAGATAGCAACATTTAGCTTCAATGTCGTAGTCTCATGATGCAAAATATGTTTGTGCACTAATACATCTTCAAACTGATATTACGTTACGTTCTTACGATGGGTCTAGTGAATTCTCACTGCATACTTATTTGAATTAGAAAATATTGGTTAGCAGAGTGTTGCATACTTTTGGTAGTTGACATGGAAAAAAGTTTAAATTTAAATTGTGGCGCCCAACCTTGGGTTGATTGTACAAGTGATGAAGCCACAGGTGAAAGAGGTACAAGATCACAAAGTAGATTATATATAGAGTCAAATCGTCTCCCTTTGAATGAAACACCCTCCAATTTCTTCTGAGTTGAAATCAAAAATAGCGTTTCATTTGAATTAACGGCTATATCCGGCTGAAATTGAGTTTTATTATATCCACTTATTTTTAATGTAGTTTTTACTTAGAAACTGTTAACATTATTGACATAAAAAAAATATCAAAAACACGTTAAATTTTTTTTTAAACTGATTTCAAACCAACTGACAAAAAATGGAGACGAGTGCTCCCGGTATAACTTAGCTTGTGCGGACGAAATGGCACTATATTGTCGCAGTTGACTCTCTGGATCTACTCTGTGTACAGGATTGAACTGGAATACGAAGTTCACTGTTAATTAAAAGAAATCAAATTTTCTTTTCTAATAACTGAGAAAACTGCTGATTTATTTGATTTGATTTAATGCGAAAGAAGTTTTCTGGGTTCTTGCAGCTTAAGTGAAAATTCAATGAGATTCAATTGTTGGTTGGTTTCAAAAATTATGTTCCTGTATCACCACAAAACAATCTCTAAAGGCTTTGATCAAATAATCAGAAACACGCAAATGGAAGTAAATTTAAAACTTGTCGAACAAACAATATAATTTTACTTTTTTAGTTCCAAATGGTGTGGTAAACTGAAACTCAATATTGCACATGCACATGTCTCCTAAGCTGAGCGTGTTAATTTGGTTGCGTTCAGTCCCTTACTCAGTTGACCCTTCATTTTATTTAATAATCAATTAAAAGATAATAATAATAAAATTAAAATTAAAAATAAGGTGTCGAGACAAAGCTTGAAGAGCTTCTAGCCTTGAGTTTTTTGAGGTCCTATAATTTGTCATTTAGCTGTGAGAAAGCGATTTCCATGGAAGTGTAACAATTCTCGGAGGACTTGCCAATTACATGCCAAAAGAGATGCCAGAGGAAAAACAGTTTTCTGTTACTGAAATCATCGAACTTACTAATCAAAATGTCATTTGCTGCAATGCATCGCTATTGCAACATCAAATAGCCACTTAATTCTACGAAATTTTTTATTTTGAAGAGCTTATGATCGACAATAGTATTGAACTTCTACGCAATGTTGTTATAAGAAAACCTAATCATTTGAGGTTAATGTAACGTTAACTCTATCGTCTCAAATTATGCTAATACAAAAGAATGCTCGCGTTCGTCGCAGTTTCGAATCTTCAAAGTTCAATCTGTCAGCTCAGGAACGCAATTTAAGCTCTGTGTCAGATATAAAATGGAACTATGATTCACCTTTCGGTTCTACATAGTAAGTGGTAAAAGTAATTGGAAAACATACAGATTTTCCCAGTTTGAAATTGAGGAATTCGATTTACAAGTATTTGTGTAAGGTAGTATGCAAATTAAATTTACTTCAATCAATTTTGATAAAAAAAAAATTAAAATCATATACCCTCAAAAATATATTTTCGTTGCTAATTAATTCACTTTCAATATCAATTTACAGAATATCCGAACATCAATAATAATCAATCTCAATTCAACAAGTAAGCGAAAATTAGTAAAACAAAAAACTAACCCAAGAATACCGAGTAAAGTCCGATTGTCATAAACGTTGTTTTCCTTGTTGTCAAAACTAGATCTTTTTTTAAGAATTTTCAGACTTTTTTTTCCATCTGAAAATCTATGTTCGAAAAACTAAAAAATCTAACTGTCAGCTAAATGTCAGCTACAACTTCTGGCACTTTTGACCAATCAGAGCAAAGAAAACTGACAGTAGTTTTCGAAGTCCCAGTGCGAAGAACGCGAGCAATTTCAGACATTAAATTGTGGAAATTGTAATATCTATTCCTTATTCAGAGAGCTTGGCAAAAAAAAGTATCGTAATTTCTAGCCTACAGTATAGTCTCCCCATTCGAATTGAACATATGGAAAAGTTTAGTAGAAACGCTTATTGTATGAACACCAATTTAAAGTGAGCTTCTTCATGATAATATCACAAGAAAAGTAACGTAACGTTACGAAAAAATGGCAGCATACACTCTATACTCTAACGTATCGTTGTTCTATCCTCTCTCATCTCATCCTTTTTTGTAGAGCATTCAATTTCCTACTAGAATAAATTGTCAGTTTATTTTTACAAAGCGCAAATGTCAAGTTTCAAAAATGAGAAAAAATAAAAAAAATGTCTATGTTATTTATATGGAAAAATGAAAGTTAAGAACAGGCACCTCTTAATGTTAATATTAAAAAATTTTAAGAGACTTCTTTTTATACCTTTCTGAAAGTATTCAGCCTTTTTTTTTTTGTGGAAAAGAAAAAGATGCCCTAAAATGACACAACCTAGTGGTCATCGCCGTGACGCCGTCTGTCAACGAATGTCCATATTGGCACAAAAGGTTTCTTCATTCCCCAATCTTGTACATAGAGGCGTTGAAGTGCCCGTGTTCGGTGAGGAAATGTGTGATCTAGTAATACACTTTACAGTGTTTCCGGGTGTTCCATTCGCTTAGGTCTCCGATCATCCTAGCACTACAGCCCCTCTGCATTCCGATTCAAATAGTTCCTGCCACTTCTGCTGTGTTAGCATTTTTGTTTCCGTATTTACGCCTTCCTGGCCGATTTCTGATTTTTTTTTGTGTATGTAATTTGTTTATGCTTCAAACCTCAATTGGTCTCATACCTGCAGCTACAAAAACTGCTAGCTCAGACAATAAGCATATGCGCTCGAAAAGGTACATCACCTTTGTATCGATACCAGCTGTTTCCGGTACGTTTCTCAAGGACAATTGGGCTAAAACATGTCCTTAAGCCCAAATCTTGCTTGCGTATAGTAGAGTTTAGTGTATTGTTACCAGAAAAAGTCTCCATATGCTCGCAGATAGTACATCTAAGTTTGCCATCAACCTACATAGATAGCTATAGTTTTTGACTCTGGATGCATGTACTGCGACCGTCCGTGTCTGATCCCAAAATCTCAGTTTCGAATCGAGCTTTATCCCCAGGTTTTTGCTCTTTATAACTTAGTAGTAGAATTACTACCTATCAGTCTTCTTAGTAGCCAGAGACAGCCCATGCCCATCCATCCAGGAATTTGTCCTCCGCATCGTCCTGCCTCGTTAGAGATATTTGAGAGGTCTGGTCCAATGATAGATCTCTGTATTGCACTTGCTGTGATGTCAATTCCTCTCATTTCTGCTTCTCGTCCTTTGAGGTAAATTTTTATCGCATCAATCATATTTGATCATAGAGCTGAATTAAAGGCGCCTCGGGCATCCAGCATTACCACGATTTTCTTGGTGTGTTGGTTTCTTTGCCGATCGTTTTCACCATCCGTCACTACTTTTCCTATTGCTCCTATTGTAGAGCGCCCTTCCTGGAGAGATATTGTCTTTCAGACAAGTCTCTTATTTTTTGTATGTCGGCTATGATTCGTGGTTGCAACATCTTTTCTAGGAGCTTACCTGATCCTGATGTGTTTAGCATTGTACAGAGGGCTGTATGTGGATGGAGAGTTTGTTGTTTCCTGTTAAGTGCAACGACTTCAAACTCTTGCGAGAAATTGCTCCTGTTAAGCAGCTATTGTGCATATTCAACAGCAGTTGGTGACAGCATTGTGCGATTTCTTTCAATACTTCCACCGGTATGCCATCTGGTGCGGAAGCTTCTGCACGTATGCCGGGTACGTCTGTACGGTAGTAATCATTTCCCGTCAGATCGGAATAGTTTCATGCGATGCAAAAACATAAAACTAATAACTGAGTAAATTTTCAGCTAAAATCGGTTCAGTCGTTTTTCGTGGAAGATGGAAAAAGACTTATGATACGTGCGCATGTATGTTTTTAATGGTTTTTCGTCACAGATTTCTCAGAAATCAACAACGAGATCGACGTGAAAGTAGTTTTGTGTGACGTATACCTTCGTAACCGAAAGCTGATTTCGTCACCCAGAAGTTTGTCGAGTGATCCACGCGGGTTTTGTTGAATTTCGGTGCCTGAAATTTTCCCGAGAAGTCCTTTTTCAAACCGATTTGAAGCTATTGAATACTCTTTGGACACACCCCAGATATGACAACTTGCTCTATTGCTGCTTCTACACAACGCAACGCTATTAATTTACGTAACCAAATCAATTCGCTTTTTTGCCCTACGGAAAGCAGTGTAACGCCTCATGTTATAAGCAGAAACTAATAAAAACTTCCAAAAGTTGAAAAATTATTATTCATATTTTAATCTCATTTTGGTTCAACCACTTGAAAGAATGGCCTCCTGTAGCGCGTCAAAATATCTTTTTTCAACCATAACCAAGCGATTCAGATAGCGTCACAGCCTTCATTGAAAGAAACCACAACAAATATGTTGAATTTTTAAAAGGCTTCATTTCAATAAACTTTC
Organism: Melanostoma mellinum; assembly: GCA_914767635.1. Taxonomy (NCBI): domain Eukaryota; kingdom Metazoa; phylum Arthropoda; class Insecta; order Diptera; family Syrphidae; genus Melanostoma; species Melanostoma mellinum. The sequence goes on from OU612060.1 coordinate 185,205,876, forward strand.
AATTTTCTAGACACAAAAGTTTCTTAATCCTAAACACTTTATTATGCAAAGCCAACAGAGTTTTTCTTTCAATACAGGTCAATGCCTAATCTGTTAGCATATTTCTACTATACAAGAACCTACCTCAACATAAACATGCTAAAGAAGAGTTCACACATCCGATTCGCATTTAAACGTTCGACAACAATCAATTCGATAGATATAATCGTCTTCGTCATAGCATTTATATTCACTCATTCATATCAACGCTTGATTCTCTTTCCACTGGCGTTTCGCTTTTCAAGAACGTTTACTCTGTGTATCTAAGACCCCAAGCGAAGGTAAAGCAAAACTGGAACGTGTTTCAATTGGAAAATCAATCTAATCAAGTTGTGTTTTTTTATTGTTATGAACCTCTCAGCAGTTTAAGGTAAGGCACAAATGGATACAAACAAAATGGTCTTAATGAATGCAAACAAAATGTCTGTCGGTCTGTTTGCTTTATTAGCTTTTCATCACTCTATTCAAGCATGCTAAAGTATCCACAGACAGTAGCTCCATCTTTTATGATGTAATGGCTTTTAGATCGTGAAGAAGGGGTTTGGCGAAATGGCGAAGCGAAGCGATATAAATGCAAATACCTACATACGCCGCACCGGCAGTCGTGCCCTTGGAAAAAACAATATTTTCTATCTGTTTTCCTCTATTAAGCTCGTGAATAAGTAATTGAATTTGATGGCATGTAGAAAGCGTCCATTTATCGGTCATCCACATTTTAAGGGCCTATATGGCTAATCGGTTTAATTAAAACATAATTTTCACCAGAGTTATTTATGCAAATTAAGGTGAAGTAGCTTGGGTATGTTTGATTTGACATTGAAACTAGTTTAAGAGGCAGACAACTATGATAAAGTGTAGGGGAAAAACAACATGTCAACATTGACAGGTCAAGTGAACTCATTTGCATTCTTAAACACTTTACTTTATATTTATAAATTCATATCGGTAGTTTGACATTTAAGGATTGGTTCCATGGAAGTGTTTCTTTGTCTTTACACTTCACGCATGAATTAGTATTATCTGCAACTAATTAGTTGTGGTGATTTGATCGCAAAGTGAGTCAAATCGTTGGAATTATTACAAAAATTGAAGCATTTTAGCATAAGACAGAGCAAAAGAGGAAATGAAGTCTTGCAACTTGCTTGTGTGGGAGGTAGAAACTAGATAAACTGGTTTTTTCTTTTACATTATAAAATTTTCTTTAATAATTAAAGTATGTTATGTAGGTAGCAGACTTAGCACGTGGGGCTTTGCAAAATGCAGGATAGTAGCCAAAGTGTACCTATGTACGTTCCTCTGTCTGACTTTTAATGGATTCAATTTCTACTAAGAAAGTCTGTCTAACTCAATGCGACTACTTAACTTTACACGTAACGTTAAGTCAGAAAGGAAACTACTGCCGGAAGGAACAAAATCAGAGGATTTTTTGATGCAGTTTGGTGACTAGGGGAAGACTTATACTACTTATTAAGATAAGGCTTGAGCATTCATACGGAAAGCGAGAGTATCGCCATTGTGAAGCAGGTAATTAGGATAGCTGTGATTCCTTTGAGAACAGAAAGTTCGTAGAGCAAAACGACGAATCATCTATAGAGATGATGTCATACGTCATAGGTTCCTTCAGCAATTCGTCAAAACTATTTTTGAAACTCAAAAGCAGTATTTAGAAAGGCGTTTCTCGCAACAATACCTTGCAATGTAAGGGATCTACAATTGCTGCCGATTCCAAACCGCTGCGCTGATCGAGAAAGCGCTTATATATACATGAAATTGCTCTTAGAGAAATTACCCATTCCACGCGAAGGGGGATACCTATGGAAAAGTCTTTTTTGTGATGTTTCTGGGATTCAAACTTCGTCGCTTTGCTAACAGGTAGACACGCTAACTTTTACGCTTGGCATCTTTACCGTCTGCACAACAATACTAACTATCTTTATCTTTATATACCTTAACGTCTGTAACCTCTACTTAGCATGTCCTATATGCCCTCATAGATTAAAGCACGGCCACGAACGAAGCGTACCCTTAGACCAGAAAAGTCCGAGCAAATCTTCACACTAAGGCAGATCTTGGAAAAGTACACCATCAAATATTCAAAACCACTACTACTAGTTACATAGAAATTCACTGGTAAATTTCGGGTTTGTATTAACTTACAGACGTCGCTGATGTCTCTTTAGACTAATTTAATTTTTTTTTTCTTAGCGAAATTCATTCCTTTGCAAAAAAAAATGACATGTTTAAGAGTTTCAGAAAACGAAAAAATTGCACAGTGGTGTTGGTAAAGGAAATCTTGTTAATTGCTACGTAGACAGTTTTGATTGTCTTTCGATGCATGTGTACATGGGCAAAAAAATGGATAGGTTTGAAAAAATATGAACTTCTTTTTCGATATGGTTAGGCACTTTACAACAAACTAACTTTGACTGGGATAAAATAATCTGCCTTCGTTATAAATACAAGTAAGATGTTTACCAAGTATCTTATAAAGGGTTTTCCAATAAGAGTGATATGATTTCTTTAAAAAAAACACACCTGTAGTAAAGGAAATTCAAAATTTTTTTATTTAACGTGCAATTCAATCAATACAATTAAGTCAAAGCAAATGCCCACCACGACTTCTTCTACAGCAACAAATTCGATGAACACAATTTTCGAGCACCTATTCCACTAAATCAAGTCGTATATCATGAATGGCACGTCCAATATTGACTTGTAAAGCTTGAAGAGAATCTGGTTTATCTTGAATGACCAATGACTTCAAATCACCCTACAAGAAATAGTCTAATGCTGTTAAAACACGACTTCTTGCAGGCCATTCAATATGACCGTTTTTTGAAATAATCGAATCTCTAAATTTTTCTCGCAATAATTCAATTGTTGCATTTGGTGTGTGACACGTAGCCCCTTCTTGTTGAGAACAAATGTTGTCAAGATCAACTCCTTCTATTTTCGGACATAAAAAGTTGGTTATCATCGATCTATACCGTTCTCCATTGACAGTAGTGTTGTTACCAGCTTCATTTTGAAAGAAGTACGGATCGATGATTCCAGCCCAAAAACCACACCAAACTGTCTATTTAGGTGAATGTTATCGTTTTTCATGAATATTTTGTGGATTTTCATCGCAACAGAATTGATAGTTTTGTTTATTTACCGCGCCTGTCAAATGAAATTGAGCCTCATCGGAAAAGATGATTTTTATAAAAAATTGTTGTCGTTTTCAAGTTGTTCCAAGGCAAAATCAGAAAACTCACGACGTTTACATTTTTGAATGCAATAAAAAACAAATGACAGATCATGACATACTAATATCATTTTTCATTGACGAAAAGAGTTACTCCTTTTGTGAAAAGATCTACTCTTTTTCCATTTTTAGTGTTTTATTGGAAAAAAGAGTAGTTCTGGAGTAACTCTAAACGCCAAAGATCTACTCCCAATCGGTTGGGAGATTTACTCTGAAAATAGGTTTGTTCGTTGAAGCCCTGGGGTTGCCCTAGGGTCGCCACAAAGCGTTTTTTGAGAAACCTAAATTCGCCATGAATGTCAAATTGAGTGTTTTTTGAGCCATAGGTTTGCCATAGGCTTTCCCCAAACTCGCACTAGCTTTTTGCTGTGGCGATTTGAGGGCTGTCAAATGGCATGTATTTTTTTTTTTAATGACAGGGATGTGTGGTGATTTGTGGTTTAGCGTTTTTTGAGGACTGGAAAACCCAGGTTTTTTTGACAACTCATAGGGTTGTCAAGAAAACCTGGGTCAGCCCTGGGGAAAGTTCAACGAACAGACCTAATTACACACAGATGCAAAAACAGCTGTTGTATCAAACGTCAAATGGAAAAATTTGTGAAATTTATTTGGTGATTATTAAAATTGAAAAGAAAAAAGAAAGTAATTGAATATGAGTACAGAAATATGTAAATAATTTAAAATTTATTAGTTCGCTGCATTCTTTTTTGTCATCTTCTTCGTCGGCATCCCTTTCCATCTATCACCTACATGGAATGTAAAAAAAATTTAAAAGATGCAAGTGGGCGCTTTCACTGCTTTAGTAACTACGTATCCAGTCATTAGAAACAACTGCGAAATGAGTTGAAAATTTTTCACCCCAAGTAATGTAAAAATTTCAGATATAAAGTTAATTTAGAATCATTTCGAAGTTTCACAACCGGCTGTTCGGAATAAAATACGAAAGATTACAAACAAAAAAGGATTTATTGCGTTTGTAGTTCAGTTTTGCATTCACAAAACTAATTGAATTTTGACTACATAGTGACTACAGAAGTGAATGCACCCAATGCTATTCATGCCAATTGCCACCAATACTACGACAAAACTGTTAAAAAATGTTTCATTGAAAAGAGTAGTTCTGCATTTGAGAGTAGTTCTTTCGGATTTCAATGAAAAACGCTATAAGGTTTGTCCACACCAAAGAAACATTTCACAAACATTTCAGAAACATTCCAAAAACATTTCAGAAACATTTCAGAAACAAAAAATCATTTCTGAAATGTTTCACAAATGTTTCTGAAATGTTTCAGAAATGTTTCTATACAGTTGTTTTGGTCTGGACGCTTCTTGAAACATTTCTGAAATGTTTTTTGTTTCCCATTCTCAATGGAAAATTTTCTTTGTTTTTCTGAAACATTTGCGAATGAAGAGAGGGATCCACAAGATGAAGGTTATAAAAATAAAAACAAAAAAGCCGATGCTTTAAGTAAAATTTGTGAAAGCCTAAATTGTAAAAAGGTTGAAATTCCAAAAATTTTTTTAATATGTTTCTTTGCCAGTTGCTGTCTTAGTTTTTTTTTTTTTTATTTATTTTCATGATTATAAAACACGACGCTATAATTGCTACTTCTATACAATTCATATTCAAGCATTAAACTGAACTCAAGAAACAAAAAAAGTTCCCATTAAAAATGGGAAACAAAAAACATTTCAGAAATGTTTCACGAAACGTTCACACCAAAAAAAAAAAAACATTTCAGAAACATTTCTAAAATGTTTTTGAAACGTTTCTGAAGTGTCTCAGAAATGTTTTTTATACAAATGGGAAACATTTTAGAAGCGTTTTTGAAACAATGTTTCCTGAAATGTTTCTCTGGTGTGGGCACACCTCTACAAATGGCCGAAACGCCACTGCAAAATCATATCATTCATTTCAAGAATATTCAGGGAGCACTCCACGCGTCGAATGAAATTCCTTTTGACTACTGATGAGAAAAATGCCAAATTGTAGGACTAGATCACTCGAAAACGTGATTCCGTCACTAGTTGTTCGATAACGTGTGCCGTAATTTTGCCCCTGGGCAGAAAGTCAGTATCTTACTTCGCAGAATGAAATAAATGGCCTTACGCTTAAACAGCGCAGCGTTGGGAAATATTCGACACTTATTTTGAAAGTAAGTGCCGTGTAACAGAGGCAAAACGTTTTTGAAAAAAGTATACCGAAATGAATTACGCATAGAGCTTGTTGGTCGCAAGTTTGTTTGAAAAGTTCGTGAGAGTGGCATGCCACTGGGCAACACTTAAAGTCTCCGTCTTCGTCCCATGAGCACAGATGAGAACTCTTAAAAGTTCCAATTGACTCAGTAGTTAAAGGCCTACGATCACCCTCTTCGCTATTGAAAAGTTTGAGTTTTAGAGCAGCTTAAATTGGGCAGCGACTTTTACCTCGCCAACTGGGTAGAGCGGATAGACATCAACGGTACGGTCCAACGGGTTTTTGAAAACGCATGGCAGGGAAATTTCGAAAAAGGAAGACTACGTCTTAGGTGGCGCAATCAAGTGATAGAGGACCTCAACCGACTTAGAGAGTCAAAGTATGGAATAAATCAGCAATGCTCTGGAGACTGCAGGGCCTACCGTATTTTAAGAACCTGCAATTTCATGCCAACATCAATTCAAGTTTGAAAGCGCTTTTCCCCACGACAGGCAGGACCTAAAGAAAAACGATTGAATCTAATAAGTAGGTAAGGAAGTGTGCAAGTGTTTATTTTAACAAATTTTCTGAAACAGACAGACCTACCCTCAGACTACACTTAGATTATCCTTAGCGTAGCCAAACTAACAATAATACCACTTTGACAGCTTAGAGAGTATTTCTAGAGTACTCTCTAAGGATTCCATTTTTCCGAAACGAAAACGACACAAAACGAGTTTGTCTGGCCAAATCAACTTGGGGAGTTTAGCGACCAACAACCCACGTATAAAAGTGTGTCTGACCAGAAAATGATTTTCAGCGACGGAAAAAACGACTGGATGATGTTGGATGAATGGATTTTGTCAATAAGCAAAACTGCGGAATTTGGGCGGTCAAAAATGACACGAGATCCATAAAATAGCAATTCATCCAGAGAATGCTGCTTTTGTTTGTGTTTGGCTTTTTGGCTGGTGGCACCATTGGTCCATATTTCTTCGAATTTAGCCTTGTCATAAACGTCAACGGCAAGCGATATTGGTCGATGATTATCAATTTGATTTGGCCGAGTTAGGTGATAAGAGCAGTGGTTTCAATAGAACGATCGGCGCGCGAGGCACTACGTTCGTATTCAGCCCGTGTCCCAATATTTTTCTCAAGTGGTTTTCGAAAATAGTTGTCTCAATTGAAGGCGATGTAAGTTTACCACCGAGATCGTGTCATTCGACCCCCGTTAGACTCCTTCTTTTAGAGTTTTTCTTAAATTACAGGTTTTATCCGCAAACCACAACTAACTATCCTGAAAGCCAATATGCTCAATGCTATTGGTTAAATTCAGTAGATTAGTACGCCAGAATTATAGAAAATTGTACGAATTTCGCATTTTAGCAAACCATACTAAATTTAACTTACTTCCGCTTCCAAATTGTGGCCTTTCTATAATCAGCATTAATACTCTTATAAAAGGAAAGTAATTTTCGAATGGAACCGATACTTTTCTTGAAGGCCAATTTCCTGAAATCAAAGTCGACCACTTTGATTAATGCTAATTTCATTTGTTTTTAAGGTTGTGTAGTTTTTTAGGACAATTTTCTACCACGCAAAGGCAATAATTACCTTCGACGTATTAAACCTTGACCCTTGGAAAGTTCATTTGTCAACTTACTTAAAAGCATTTGTATACGCCTCCCTCATTTTTCTGTGAAAAAGAAAAGTGGATCATCTTGATCGAAAGGGATATTAATTTCATTCCTATTTTCAAGCTGTCGATTGGCCCATCCCACCGAGAGGACTTAATTGAGTTCACCTAATTTGCTTTTAATACAACCGTCTAGCGCCTTACCATAAATTCATGGTCATTTTGGTCAATCGTCAACCATTAGCAGCCACACAAAAAAGGCGACTACTTTACGATTGTGTACTTCCATAATTACGCCCATATTCAGAACTCTCATTCCTTACGCATTAAGAAAATCAGATTTCACGATAATCAAATGGCGACCATTTGGTATTTCGGAAAGCAAAAAAAAAAACACAAAAATAAAAACCAAATCAACCTAAAAGCAAACAACAAAGAAACACAGCTACCAAAGCGAAGTGACACTCCATACAGGAATTCCGTTCGACATAAATCATAGCTCCTGCTCCCTACTACATAATGAAGTTAAGTGCAACGAAGTGGGCACGTTGAACGTTGAAGTGGCCATACCACACAAAACAGCTTACAAAAAGTGAACGGAGCCCGAATAGACAAAAGACAATGCGCATAAAAAGCTAACCTTCAAGCAGAATTTATTTGAAAGGCATTTCACGACCTACAGATACATTCTGATTGTTAACAGGTAGTAAGGTTCTATTCTATGCCATTGCTTTGAGTTCAGGCCATAAGCAGCAGCAGTGGCGGATGGCTAATAACGACTCAAAACGTGATCCTACTTTGCAAAATGATTTAACATTTACTCGTGCTTATGCTGCGTATACTCTGCTGCGCATTTTGAAATTGTTTTGCAAAAATAAAATTAAAATAAAGCCGGGAACTCTGTGTAGATAGTCGTCCAGTCCAGAGGCGTATTCAGTGTTTCGAGATAAGAGACGGGCAAAGGCCAAAATCGGAAACATAATTAATACGCCCTCTCATAAAAATCTGATTAGTTTTTCTTTGCCCCTTTAATTCTAATAGGCGTTTACATGGATTGGAGGAACTCTATATCAGGACAATGTTGACACGACACCACAGAGCAGAACCAGGGAGTCAACTGTGGTAACGTTATTCCCTTTTGTCCACATGCTAAATAGAACTCGACCGGAAACTCTCGGCGAGGTATCAGTCTTTGCTTTTCCGCCATTTTGTTCGAAATAGTATCTGCGTTGGTCGAACTTTACTCAGGGTTGACCCAGGTTTCCATACCCTACGAGCTTTAAAAATAACCAAGACTTCATAAAATGCTAAGCCAGGAATTTACCACACATCCCTGTTATTTGAAGCAAACTACGTGCCATTTAACAGCCCTGTTGGGTACTTGCCTATGGTCATCAGCAATATGGCAGTGTCATTTTTTTCACAAGTTCAACTAGACTGGGAACTCTTGACCGAGAACTAAGGCCATCGTTTTTTTGTCGGTTGGTTTGAGAATTGAGATACAATTAAAAAAGTGAACGTGTTTTTACTGCTTTTTTATACTATGCGCACAAATCAAGGGGTTATAATATAACTACCCTTAATGTTATAAAACACAGTACGAGTATTCAAGAAAATAGGAGAGGATAAACTAGGAGATATCCATTCACACTGCCTTTAAACCTTTGTGAGTCGCAATGTAGGGGAAAACAAGTCGGGTAAAGCATTTAATGCGCATTTGTCATTATTGATATTTAATTTAAATACCAAAACACCAAAACGATTATGAAATACTCTCTTGATTCTACATACTGCTAAATTAATCTCCTTACATTGCTGTCAATTAAACTACTCAGCTTGAATTTTTTCTAAGTGATTTTATTTTTCCACTTCAAGAAATTGCTAGCGATCACATAAGCCAGACTTGCCTTTATTTGGTCAACTACATCAACACAACACGATATTCACAATCCCCACCCCCACACGATTTCATTAACAACGCTGCAGCCGCCTCGCCATAGATCACAACTTTCCCCTAATTAACTCTTTTATACGAGGCCAACTTGAATGTTAAAATATTTTTTCTTCGTATTGCATTCCATGCGAAACCCGCTGGAAAAAAGTGGTCTTTTGGCCATCAGTCTAGGCCAACTAGGTTCTGTTTCATTTCATGGAAATCTACAACAATCAACTTGGAAATGAGTTTCAAAGTACTTTTAAGACAAATTTTAATTAGATCCAGCACGAAATAAAACTTGTCACAGTTACAAATAATGAATGGCATTGCGTTTACAGAATTTCAATATTCTCACCATTTATTTAAACGAATTCTTGGCCAAAATTTATAACCTTTTTGTAGAGAAAAAAACACGCAACATTGGCCAGAAGCATTTCGTTCCAAGTTCCAAGCGCTTTGTTTGGTCTTTGGTACGACATTGGAGCAAGCTTGGTTGTACAGGTTTATACCAGAAATAATAACTCCTTAAACTGAAGTCATTAGATCGTGTCTCCAGAAATGTTAACCTCATGCTAAAACGAAAGGGAAAAAACCTAAAATCACTGATACGTAGCGTGGATTTTGTTTTTATGTAAGTCTTGTGAAATGTGGTCAAATAACGACATTGTGTTCGTTCGCTTGTCATTTGGCCACAAGTTGAATATGATCGTAACGTAATGACTAATGACAAATTGGGAAAAGCATTTTTGTCTATGCTGCTTCTGCTGCAGGAGTACACATTTGCATGTTGTCTTATATGATCCAGGGTCGCACTTGTTATTTTGGGAAGTTTGAGGTGCACTTATTAATTTTTGTAAAGTGAAGAGTTTTTAAATTGATTGAATTGATGGGAGGGAAACCGCTTCATAGTTGCGGTAAGCATATTTTAAAATTCCAAATAATGAACATAGTTAAAAAAGATACATTCAGTTTCGAACCATTTCGTTTTTATTTAAAAGCAAAGAATAAGAGTAAGTTTACAGCAAATGAGTTGAAGATTCTACGTCTGAAGCAGGAGTAACAAAGCTTCATCGTATTAGAAGTAGCAGAATAAATGAAAGCCTTCATGTCAAAATTAGCTTCTTTGAAAAAATAGATCACGATCGGCTCAGTTGGTATTGTCATCTTCAAAGTGGAGATGAAGAGAACAGCGTGGAATTAGTAAGGAAAAACATAAGAAAGGCTAACCAAAACACTCCTCATACAGAAAAGTGCGACAAAATTTGCCTTTGGTTGTCCTTAAGCCTGGAAAAATCCGAAACTGGGTTTGCGGACCCAATCTCAGATCAAAGCGACGCAACTCCGTGAACAAAATCATTGGAAAGTTTCAATTCTCTTCCGAACATGAGCTTTGCGGTAGTGAGTCCTGTTGCTTCGTGCTCTCCGTCAAAATAAACGACCAAAGCAGATTTATAGTCGAATAAGCTGGGAAACTCTGGGATTGAATCACTCAAAAATTCCATCTGATTGCGGGCGAAATGGAGTGTTGCTAGTTTCGTCGTACCTAGTGCCATCAGAGTTGTTTGCAGGGTCTCTGATTCAAAATTGCGTTTAATTTTAATTTACTCTAAAAATAAATTAGTGGCTACAGCTTTTGTTGGGAGATGTGGAACATTCTGGTCAGTTAGTTAAATAGTCCATGACTACATTGACTTTGGTGATCATTCGTTAATTACAATAATGGACAATTCATTATTTGGGGAAATGTTCATTATGAGTTATTTCTTTTTCAAAATCATTAAAATGATTAAATCGTTATATGTTCAGTTTTTTATACAAGTACGTAAAAAGCAAACTCTAAACTAACCAAAACAATTTTATTAAGAAGTGATGTGAACCACGGAGTAGAACCAGAGAGTCCACTTCTGCACTGTAGTAACATTTGCCTACAAGCTTTTCTAGACCGGGAAGCCGCGTTTACCACGACCGGAAATCCACGTTTACCACAGCCGCCACTGTTTTGTCAGAGAATAAAATCAGTTAAGTTTGAATAGTAAACAACTTTTTTTTGGTTGCAAGAAAATCAATAGTTTTTAATTTTCATACAGCCTCCTACAATATAGAAAAATTCATTTATGTTGCAGGAACTAACATTATTTTTAATTTTTTCATGTTTTTTTTTACTTTCCTATTGACGTTTAGAACTTTACCACTACTTAATTTTTTTGAAATAGGACGCCATTTTCAATTTGTGGTAGAAAATTTTTTTGCGGGTGTTTCGGGCAAAGGGGATGGAGTTGATACTCTGTATTATCTACTCTGTTATGTGAACGTGCCTTATATCGTTTTTCATTAGCGGGGTCCACACTGTCCAATTTGTTTGTCAAACTTGTTGGATGAAAAGTTGGACGGAAAATACTCATTGCGTCCACACTGATCAAACAAGTCGTCAAACTTCATTCTGGTCTGAATTTCAAGCATGGAGGACATAGCAGTAGCAGCGCAATTTAGGGATGAAATTTTAGAAAAGTAAGAAAAACAAAAGAAAGTGTGTAGGGACTGTAGAGGTAGACTACCTAAAAACATCATAAATGTGCACAACGAAGAAAAAATATTCTTTCCGTACGATGTGCGCTACCTGAAAATATTTGGAGATAATCGACTTTAATATTATAAGCTGTAGAAAAAATATTCTTTCCGTGCATGTGATGTGCACTAGGTACCTGAACCTTTCCTTGCTTGGTGCACTACCTAAAACCCTCAAGTGCCCAAGAAAAATGTTCTTTCCGTGCGATGTGCACTACCTACTTGAAAACATTTTTGAAATGAAATTTCTTCCAAATTTGATGACTTGCGTCCACACTCATCCAATTTGTTGTCCAACTTGCAAAAATATCAAAAAATTTTGAAAACCATCCAACAAATTTGACAAACCTGTTGATGAGCGGCCACACTATCCAATTTGTTTGACAAACTCGATGTTTGACAAACAAATTGGACAGTGTGGACGGGGCTATTGACGAAAGGAGTTAAGCCTTGCGCAAACCAATGCGGTGAGTGCGTGCGATGCGATTGCGATAAGTCAAATCCCTATGTAATCTTATGGACGTTTGACTTAATGCATAGGGATTTGACTTAACGCAATCGCATCGCACGATCTCACCGCATTGGTTTGGGCAAGCCTTTACTCCTTTTGGGAAAAGATTCACTCTTTTTCTATTTCTCACGTTTCATTGAAAAATAGAGTAGATCTGCAGTAAGTAACTCTAAACGCCACAGATCTACTCCTATGTGGTTGGGAGATCTACTCTGATATCACGTACACATGCAAAAACATTTGTTCTGTCAAACGTTGAAAGGAAAATAATTTGATAATTTTAAATTTGTTGTGTCAGCGTTATGCTGGGTTTCCACATGTCACTAAAATGACATAGTTTGACAGATCAAAATCTTGTCAGTAATTGATGCAATTGCCAGTTCATTTCCACTTGTGTCGTTTACTGTCAAAAAGTTGGTTGTCATTTCATTGATAAGGAAATTTTGACAAAATGTTTTGTCAACTCAATGAGTGCTATTTCCACTTGTTTTGTCATTTCTGAACTGCTAGTGGATTGTCACTGAAAATTATTTGCCTCCTTGCATCATCGAATTTTTGTTTTGTGTTGCAAGGTTTTCATCTTTTTTAATCAGTAAATAAAATTGTGTGAAATGAAAATAAAATGAAAATTAATTTATGTTATGCCTGCTGTAGTTATAAGGGCCAGTTGCTCAATCGAATCATAAATTTAAGTTCTACATAAAGTTCTACTTTAGTATGGGGATTTTATGTAGAACTTAAGAATTCCGAAACGTCTCATACAAAAATGAAAACTTTATGTAGAACTTAAATTTATAATTCGATTGAGAACTGGCCCTAAGTCAAAGAAAGCCTTTCAGGAGGAGGGACTAGGTGCTTTTATACTTTGTGAGGATAATGCCGGGTGAACAGTCAACAACAAATGTAAAATAAAAGGTTCAGCTATCACTGGTCCTGTTGCAAAAGAGTGTGCTGATTTATAGCGCCGTATCGCATCAAACGCAAGCTCGGTTAGATAGTTCCATCTCAAGATGGCTTCAGACTTTGAAACTCCAACAGCCAGAGGAATGCTTTCCCATGAATTATTATTCATGTCTCGGTTCTTACAGGACTTGCTGCTGGAGTTCTAAAATTTTCAAACATAACACCTCCATGTTGCTTACAATTTTTATGGAGGATTCAACACTTCGCAACGTCGTTGATTTCCTCTGCCTTCGATTTTTTTTTCTTTTGATTTTTTTTTTCAATACCATAGTATTATTTATTTATGTCTTCTCGTGTTATTACTCGTCACTTCATTGACAAAAGATTCAATACGATGCCAAAAAAAAATATCGATGTCAGTGAATGATGGAGTGACATTTCGTTTGCCAATCAGCAATTTCCACTTGTCATTCCAATTTACTGCCAAAAAATGACCCACGCTGTTCGTCAGTTGAATGACTGTCAATTTTTGAAATTTCAACTTGTCATTTTTCTCGATGACTCGATGGAATCAAATTACAAAATGTGAAAATATGAATGCCTATATGCTGTGAACATCAATTCAACCTCCAATACTTGGAAAAAATTTAAAAACATGTTTCATTTTCAGGAGTAGTTCTCGATTTGAGAGTAAATCTTTCGAATTTCAATGAAAAACGCTATTAGTGTCTCAGTGTAAAATAGTAATGTAGTGCGAATATTTCGTTTTCGAACATAGTATGGTGTTGTTGTTTTTGGTGTTGCACCCAAAGATCTCAATTAATCAACAGTATACAGTTCAGATCTCTCTTTGAACAGAAAGCATACAGCTGCTACGATAGATGTAACTGCGGTTTAATTCACAACTTTTGGTTGGAATCGAGTGGGTGTTGCAGAATGCGCATATGGGTGTGGAAAAGAAGAAAACGATTTTACCAAAAAAGGTAGCTGTTCTGTAGTACTGAGTGAACTGAGTGTTCCAGTTTGGTAACAAACCCTCAAGACGAGTTGCTGGCAATTCAAAAAGCACATTAAAAGGTACCCAGCTATGTTTTTGTACATTTCTTCATAGAATCAAGTAACACAAAGACACTATACAAGTCATACAAATTTCAATGCTCAACAGCTCTTAACTCCGAACCCATCCAGACCTGCGACGGGATTTTGAATACAATTTTTTTCTTAAAAACCCGAATCGAATAATCACCGCTATTAAAAACTCATCTTTATCCTAATATTAAATGTTTATTTTATTAATTGAATATGTTGCCTCAGAAAACCTAAACCTAACCTCGAAATGGTTGCCAAACAAACAAAATAACTTCATTTCATTCAGAAAAGCTCGCAGAGTTTACAACACCTCCATTAAAATATCATAAAGACTCCCCCGTCACTATATTTAAAAGTATTTAAAGATTATGCTAATAATACAATCAACCTCACACATGCGAGTTTCGAAATAACTCTTCATGTCCGAAAAGATGAATCTAAAAATAGAGAAATAGAGAAAAAAACACAACTTACGAATTCCGAATTAAATGATGACCATAGACACTAATAGAATGTATTTCCTGAAATCAAAAAGAAAATTTACATATGAGAATTTAAGTAGAAGCAAAAAAATTTATTTATGAAAATAAATAGAAAACTACCACACCGACAGCGACGACGCCAACGGTTACACGCTCTGAGGTAACATATGAAAAAATACGAAAAAAAGTTTCACTGCACACAGACACAACAATCGCCGCATAGTCATTGTATTAACGGAATAATATTCCAACTATCTACGGAACCGGAACCAAATGCCATGCAATAATAATGATGTTTATTTTGCTATTATGTATGCCATTTTATATGCCATCATAGAGTGTTTACTGTTTAGTTATATTTCGCGCAATTAACGCAACATAATGCATAACCTGAGTCATATTTTTTTTTTTGTAATGCATCGAACGCCCTGCATGTTTGTTGCAAAATACCGACGGGCTGTAGTGCCATCCGTCTACTTAGTCAATGTGCTTGGTAATTAGCAGCATCTTTTTTTTGCTGTTCCATTCAGACACAAGTGGGACAATCGAATGACTATAACTAAAGGGGACGCGAGTAAAGGGTGATACGAAACAAAAAAAAAACAGACTTAGGCGGAAAAATAGAGCAGCAATTGATAGAAAATTGATGCCTGTTCCAATTCCACTAAAATTAACTTTTATACTTCACTTTGATTTTGCTGGTTGAACAAAAATAAAACAAATATTTTGGATTTTTTATAGGCCCTCATGAATGGTGAACTAAATTAGCTAATTTCATGATGATCTGATCAACTCCGGACATAGTGGCTTGTAATTGCAAAACAGTTTTTCATTTATTGTTAGATAACTTTTTTCAAGGCCTACTTTAAAGTTAATTGCTTTGTAATTATTAGCAATGAAACGGAAATGAATTCAAAGAGGTTAAGTGAAAAAAGATTAGCTACAGAACTTTACGCCCAATTACGAGCTTTAAAGACCAGTAGTAAGCCCAAACCCCTACATGAAATCTGGGAAATAATTATTTATTATCAAAGAGCTGCCCTAGGGATGCAATAGAGTGGATATCAGGGGAAAATAGAAAGACTCCACTTCAACCATGGAATCCGAAGTGTAAAAAAAAGGAATGGATTTTTTTTAGAGCCTAGATTCCTTAACGATTTAGACCACCATCGTCTAAAAAAACATGTTCAAACCTCCGAAAAGTTGCCAAAAATTTGAAAGAAGATTGTAAAATCGCTTTCCATCAACCACTGAAAGCGAAATTACATAAAACAATCCTTGGACGATACGAGGGCGGTTTGATAAGTTCATGACTTTTTGATTTTCCCGCGCAATTATTTTGAATGTGAGACTTCTACCATCGACTGCCATCTATTTATAAACTACTGTTAAATTTCGGGCAAGCTATGACTTTAAGTTTGAAGTTTGCATTTTACAGCTATTAGCGGAGTTCACACTGTACAATTAGTTGGACAGTCTTTGGTTTAAACGACCAATATTGGATAATGTGAACCCTCAGACGACGGCTTGTCCAACTTGTTGGATAGGTTTTCAAATTTTTTTGAATATTTTTAAGTTTAAGTTAAGTAATATAAAGGGTTTTTCAATAGGTATGATATGATTTTCCAGTGGTGTTTCGGCCATTTGTAATATGTCATGATCTTTCATTTGTTTTTTATTGCATTCAGAAGTGTTTACATTTCACCATTGGACCACTGTAAACGTCGTGAACTTTCTGATTTTGCCTCGGAACAACTTGAAATTTTTTTTTAAGAAAATCATCTTTTCAGAAGAGGCTTACTTTTATTTGACTAGTGTGTTAAGTAAACAAAACTGGCTATGAAAATCCACAAAATATTCATGGAAAACCATTACATTCACCTAAATTGACAATTTGGTGTGGTTTTTGTGCTGGTGGAATCATCGGTCCGTACTTCTTTCAAAATGAAGCTGGAAACACCATTACTGTCAATAAAGAGCGGTAAAGATCGATGATAACCAACTTTTAATCGGCGAAATTGGAAGAAATTGATTTTGACAACAAGACGGGGCTACGTGTCAAACACCAAATGCAACAATTGAATGATTGCAAGAAAAATTTTGAGATTCGATTATTTCAAGAAATGGTGATATTGAATGGTATTCAAGAAGTTGTCATTTAACACCAGGGTTATTTGAAGTCATTGGTCTTTCAACATAAACAAGATTCTCTTCAACTTTACAAGTCAATATTGAACGTGCTATTCATCATATACGACTTGATTTAGTGGAAAAAGTGCTCGAAAATTGGGTTCATCGAATTTGTTACTGCAACAGAAACCGTGGTGGCCATTTGAATGACGTTTTTATTTAAAACTTAATTGTATTGATTGGACTGCACAATAAATAAAAAATATTTGAGTGTCATTAACAAAAAGTGTGCTTTTTTCAAAAAAGAAATCATATCACTCTTATTGGAAAACCCTTTATTTATGTCATAATGTTGGTGGACAAGCCTGATAAGTCTGAACGCAAAAATCCGACCATCCAACATCCATCAAACAAAGTCTGTCCAACTAATTGTACAGTGTGAACTCCGTTTTTGAAAGGAGTAATCTCGCAAAATTAATGAAAATGGAGAAAAGTGTATTTCGTTGGTTTTTATGTAAAAAATGAATTGTCACCGAAAGCGAAGAAAGACTTGATAAGCACTTTGGGGTCTCTGAATCATCAATTTCCACGATCAAAAAGTGGTTTACTGAGTTCCGTTGTGGTTACATCAGCATCCAATCCGTCCAATTCGCTCGAAAGAGGTCGTCGCACCAAAAACCGTCGCACCGTCGCACACTGGGGCCCGCTGTATGGAGAGCGTGCTCAAAATGCAAAATTGAGAATGACTCTTTTTTCCAAAACAAATGTTTTGTTGCAAAGTCAACAAGATTGTCTATCAACCGGTAAAATTTCAAGGTCAAAGAGATTGTAGGTCAAAAGAAAATCAGTGTTAAATGTTGTGTTTTAGGCCAAAGAAATTGGTGTTGTGATTTAGAGGTCGATTTAAAATGCAATAAAAATCGTTTCGCGTTGAATTACGCGGAGTGGCGATATGTCATCGATTGGTCAATGTTAGTAGATAATAAAAACGTATTTTGTAAGTATCAAAAACAAAAACCATGGAAAAAGAAATAATAAAGCGAACAAAAATGTATAAACACATTTTTTTCCAAATTGCAACAGAGGCTTCCACTTCTAACTTAAGTTTTTATTAAAAGAAGGTATGCACTATAAGACTGCATACTTAGTTTTGAAAGCCCGTGTTGCAAATTGGAAAAAAAAGTATTTAAAATTTTTTTACAAATTCGTTCGCTTTTTTGTTTCTTTTTCCATGGTTTTTGTTTTTGATGCTTACAAAATACGTTTTTATTATCTACTAACATTGACCAATCGATGACATATCGCCACTCCGCGTAATTCAACGCGAAACGATTTTTATTGCATTTTAAATCGACCTCTAAATCACAACACAAATTTCTTTGGCCTAAAACACAACATTTAACACTGATTTTCTTTTGACCTACAATCTCTTTGACCTTGAAATTTTACCGGTTGATAGACAATCTTGTTGACTTTGCAACAAAACATTTGTTTTGGAAAAAAGAGTCATTCTCAATTTTGCAATTTTGAGCACGCTCTCCATACAGCGGGCCCCAGTGTGCGTCGGTGAAATCCATCGATTGATATTGACAATTTGAGAATGAAAGTGCATGAGGTGGTTGAGACAATAGCCACCTCAACTGAGCAGGTACATAACATTCTACATTGGGTATGCAAAAGCTATCCACGCGATAGGTGCCACAATTGCTCACACTCGGCCATAAAAACTCAACCGTGTGACCATTGCAAAGGAGTGTTTGGTGATGTTCAGCCGCGATCCGAACGAGGTTTGAGTCGTTTTGCTACCATGGACGAAACCTGGACTCATCACAATATTCCAGAGACCCAGGAACAGTCATAACAGAGGGTTTTGCCGAACAAAAGAAAGATAAGGTGAGTTTGCCAGCTAAGAAGGTCATGGCCTAATTTTTTTTTTTGGGATGCGCGCGGTCTGATTCAAATCGGTTAACTTGAAAATGGTAAAAAGGTAAATGGACAATATTATTCAGAGCTTTTGGATAGATTCGATTTCGATTTGAAGGCGTAGGAAAAAGTGCTGTTTCCATAAGGCAATGTGTATAGTTACCATGGCAAAACTCCATAAACTAGCCTACGAACTGTTATACCATCCAGCATATTCTCCAGATTTCGCCTCCTGCGACTATTTCCTGTTTCTGAATCTGAAGAAATGTCTGCGTTGTAAAAGATTTGGTTCGAAAGAAGAGCTTATAAATGAAGCAAATTCATGTTTTGAAGGTCTAGAAAAAGCCTTCAATTTGGAAGGAATACAAAAATTTTTAAAAACTGGACGATTTCTTGACTAGCCGATTCGATTTGGCTATCCAAGCTAGATCGAACCGACACTATAAAGGAATCTTATGCACCAATTACTCGATATTCGATATATTTCCATCAATGTTTGAGCGAGTTGACGTCAATAAATGAACAGCAAGCTGATGTTGTGTAATATAGAACGAATTTTGAGGGGAATAAAAATTTCATTCCAAATCGATTTGATCGGTCGATCTGTTCGTCGAAACGGGGTAAGTGCTAGAGAAGTTTCACTTCAATATTATTACACGGTACTTGTTCTTGATGTGCTAACGATAGGAAGTGTTTTTCTTTTGCTCTCTCTTTTTAACCATTTTTATACAACCTAAACTTAAATTGTTTTGCAAAGTAGTTTTAAAATTCAGTGCAGCCCTTCCCCCATTTGAGACAAACGAAAATATTAAACAACTGATAACTTAAATAACAATCAGTGATCTCTTTTTGCAAATAAATTATTGCTCTTTGTGCTTTTTTTTTGCCTGAATTTAATTGCAAATACTTTTTATCGGTGAATATCACACATACACCCATATTAGTTTTCCGGTAAATTGTCACACATAAACAATGGCCCACAAACACGATCCCAAACTCTTGAAAGCGTCAAACTCTCCACTCTCATCATCATCACTATCATCCCACTCACCCGCACAAGTACAGACTCGAGCGGGGAAGGCAAAAACCGCAATAGACGTATTAAAGTCATCAAACACAACATCATCTTCGTCATCAACAACTCATGACATCACTGAAATTCTGGCCAAGATAAAATCTCAGGGTGATTCACTATCACAACAATTGAGATCTATGGAAGAAAATCTCACAATACGAATCATCGCCATAGAACAAAAAATAATGAAGATTGATGACATGGACAACAACATAAACAAACTCAATGATCGCGTCAACGTTCTAGAGACACTTTTTGCAAGGGTTGATTGTCTGGACAGAGATGTCAACAAAATCATTTCCACAAAACCGATAAATAATAATAATGATGGCAGCTTACTCTCAAGTAACACGGTTTCCACTGAAATCGCTGGCTTAAAAGCACAGATAGAAGCTCTGAACGTCAAAAATCTAGCAACAGATGCCATCCTTATTGGAGTACCAACGTTATCAGGAGAAATTTTAAAAAACACTTTTAACCACATTTGCCACACGCTGAATTTTCAACCACCAAAACTGTCCCGAATCTTTCGCGCAAGCCATAGAGATGACTCGATTATTATTGTGAAATTTTTCTCGGCACACGACAAAAATACTACACTAAAGGCCTTTGCTGATTTTCGAAGAACAAACTCGCGACAATTAATTCTTAGAGATCTCGGCCAAGACTCGAATACCCCAATTTATTTCCACGAGAGTTTAACCAAAAACAACCGAGCAATTTTACGACACGCAATTCGTCTTAGGCGCAAACATGAATTATTTTCTGTTTTCACTTCAAGTGGACTTGTTTACGTTAAACTAACCAACAACGATGAGCCTAAAACAGTAAACACCATTGATATGCTAAACTTAGTTGTCAAAAACTGCAAACAAAAAATAAATAATGATAACGAAGAAGACCGAAGAGAAAACACCAACAATGAACCTGTAATAAACTGCAACATTACAAATCCAGGAGTTGAGAAAAGCAAAAACAACAACTATTAAGCTACACATAATTGGAATGATGATGTACCAGTGCCGCTTCCGGAACATCTTTAATACTATTTCACTTTTTTCTTTTCATACATTAATACTTTTTTTATCTTTCTTAATTACTTTTCTTCCCTTTTTAATTTGCCTATTTTTTGAAATTATGTCAACAAATACTAACTGTAACCAATGTAAAATCTTTTCAGCAACACTTTCTGTTAAATTAAGTTTTCTTTTTCGTTGTGGTTGTTTTATCTTGCTCGGGAGGCGCTTTTTATCGTTAAATCGTTATGAGTTTAGCTGATAATAGAGGAGTTTCACTGGTCGGCAGCCTTACAAATTTGAACAAAACTAGGACAATGTTGAAAGTTTTTCGAAACAGATACGATGGATTATCCATTTGTCATATAAATTCTCAAAGTCTGCAAAAACATTTAGATGAATTTAAAAGTACTTTCAATGACTCTGTTATGGACATTATCTGTGTGTCAGAAACATGGTTGACTGACCAGGTAGATAGCGGCATTTTGAGCACAGGTAACTATAGGGTATTCCGGTCTGACCGTGTGGTCTCCAGAGGAGGGGGAGTGGCAATTTTCGTAAGAAAATGTTTCAATAGCAGGATTGTCAACAGTGCTGACGGTAGTAACGGAATGCAATACTTATTTTTAGAAGTTACTTGTGCAACCGAAAAATGTCTGGTTGGTGTAATCTACAAACCACCCAATATAGCAGACACAAGTGTTATTACAGATGTATTAGAAGAAGTTACATTGAACTTTAACCATATTTTAATTGCAGGAGATTTTAACATTAATCTTTTAGATAAAGAAAATAGTAGGATAAAAAATTTCAATGATGACCTTTTATCTCTAAACCTTATTCCTGTTAACAGTGATCAGCCAACGCATTTTACATCTTCCAGCTCCACCTTGCTTGATGTGTTCTTGGTAAATAAACCCGACCTTGTCAATTTCTATGGACAGCTTGATGTCCCCGGTTTCTCTAAACATGATTTAATTGTCGCTTTTTACAATATTAATCTTAATATGGTCCCAACAACCGAAAATATCTCATTTAGAAATTTCAATAACATAGATATGCAGTCGCTAATAACGAATATTTATAACTCTAACCTTGAAAATATCTATCATCTCTTAGACGTTGATGAACAAGTGCAATTCTTCACTAATACAATAAATAACCTGTTTGATACTTTTGTACCTATTAAAAGTATTCGTGTCAAAAACCCTGACTTAGGATGGTACTCTAACGCTATCGATAAACTTATTGAGAAAAGAAACACAGCTTATCGACGTTGGAAAAGATTCAGACTACCTCAATTGCTACAGGAGTATAAGACCTTAAGAAATGCAGTAAATATTGAAATAAGAAGTTCTAAGCGGAGATTCTTTTCTTCAAAATTCAACAATGTGTCCTCCAAAAAACTTTGGCAAAACATCAAATCTCTTGGTATCACGAAGAAACAAAAGAACGTTGTAGATGATTGCGATGTAAATGAGTTAAACAAACAGTTCGTAGGTTCCGTGTCTAACATCAATGTTAATGCTGGGATTGAAAGAAACGTTCACAGAAGTGTTCAGCTTCTATCAGGTTTCAATTTTAAAAGAGTTTTTGAAGTTGAGGTATTTAAGGCCGTAAAAGATATTAAATCGGAAGCTATTGGATTAGACAATATGCATCCAAAGTTTGTAAAAATAATCCTTCCTTTTATATCTCCTTTCTTGACACATATTTTTAATACCATTCTTACAAAGTCGTGCTATCCAAAACTATGGAAAGCTTCAAAAATAATTCCAATTCTTAAGAACTCGCAATCGCAGAAACAGGAATACCGACCAATTTCCATCCTTCCTTTCATCTCAAAAGCATTCGAAAAGATTGTTAGCCGACAGATTACAGAGTTTTTGGAAAATCATCAATTAATTTCACCCATGCAATCTGGTTTCAGACAAAAACACAGTTGCACAACTGCGCTTCTTAAAATAGTAGACGATATACGGCAGCAAATTGATAAAAATCTTGTGACCACTCTGGCTTTACTGGATTTCTCTAAGGCGTTCGATACTGTTTCGCATGAGATACTTCTGAACAAACTCAAAACATTTTTCTTCTTTGATAACTCCGCCTTATCTCTCATTGAACAATATCTAAGCCACAGAACTCAAGCTGTTTATGCGAACTCAAGGCTGTCCGAATTTCTCTCTACTTCTAGTGGTGTGCCTCAGGGATCGATATTAGGTCCGCTTTTATTCACGCTTTTCAACAACGATCTTCCTTCTATACTCAAACACTGCAAAATGCATATGTATGCAGATGATGTGCAAATTTACTTGAGCTATCAAATTGGTATGGTTGAAGATGCAACAGCCAGGTTAAACGAAGACCTTATGGGTATTGGACAGTGGTCTAGAGAGAATCGTTTGAAACTGAATTTGAATAAATGTCAGGCTATTGTTATTAGCAACACAACTATTGACATGTCATATCTGCCAAGTATTGAACTTGAGGGAAAAACTTTAAACTACGTTAGAACAGTAAAAAATCTTGGTGTTGTTTTCAATCAAACATTATCGTGGAACAATCATTTGGCAAGCGCTATTGGTCGGGTTTATGCGGCTCTGCGGGTTTTGTACATATCTGGAAGTTGTCTTCCAGTCTCCACAAAAATGACTATAGCCAAAACACTTGTTCTACCAACCCTTTTTTACGGTAGCCCCATTTTTTGTTGTCCTGATAGTGCTAACAAACGCAAGCTACAAGTTGCATTTAACAATATTGTTCGTTTTGTTTATGGTCTACGTCGTTTTGATCATGTTTCGGTACAGGCAGCTAGTGTTTTTAATATGTCTTTTAACAAGTATATGGATTATCAAACTTTGATATTTCTTTTTAAACTTCTTCATACAAAATCTCCTGGATATCTTTTCGAAAAGCTTAATTTTCCGCTACTTAGAAGAAGTAATATTCTTATTGTCCCTACTTTTAAATACAGAAACTCAAAGCAACAGTTCTTTGTGCACGCTGTGGGCCTTTGGAACTCCTTACCTGCCAACCTGAGAGGAATAAATAGCTACAAACGTTTCGAAAATTCCATAAAAAACCTTTTCAAATGCTGAAACTATTTCTTTATCTTCTTTCTTAAACTTCATCTTATTTTTTTTTTTTTTTTCTCATTTCTTTCATATATATATAAAATAAAATAATGTAAATTAACTGAAGCACATTAACAAATATATAATTTTACAAGCTTTATTTAAAAAAAAAAAACAAATTTTTTTGTTCTTTTCCTTAAATTCTGTTTTTTAATAATTTAATTCTGTTTTTAAATAATTTTAATTCTTTTTTAAATAATTACTTAAATTTAAATGTTCCACTTCTAAGTATTTCTAATAAGACACTTTGTTTTAAAATGCTTATCGTTTAATAAATAAATACAAATACAAATACAAAATACACGCTTGCTTCATAACAAGGGTTTCTAATATGCAAGTTCAAGCAATAGCATTATACAAAAGGTCTGTTTCTTTACTTTCTGGGTAAAGTTTGGGAAAAAGCCCGGGAAAAAGTTTGGGCTCGGGCTTTTTAATGTTGTTTTTGTAATCTCCATACGAAAATGAAAAGTAAAGATACACCTTTTGGGATGTTTCTTGCTGAATGACATTTATCATGCACTCTCCGTAGAGATGTAAAAAAACATACAAAAAATTTTGTTTCAGAAACGTGTCAAAATGAGCTCAAGCAATATTGCATTGTATATTTAACATTATTTTGAATTTTCAAACCAACAAAGAGAGATTATGTTTTCCATTTTTCATTTAATTTCAAATATAAATTTGAATTCAATCGAAATGTTTCGATCAGCTGATTTCACAAACAGCCGATTTGACAAGCAAGAAAGTGCACGAGCAAATTGTTCGGGTGAATTCTTACTGGAGGGGAAGTGACAAAAAAGCAAAAGCTCTGCCACTTTTACGTCAAATAAAAGTAAAGATACACGTTTCGGGATCCCGCTGATACAGTGAGTAAAGATACAGACCTAAAATGTCTTATTTCGAAAAACGTTGAATTTTTTAAATCATTTCAAACCGACTGATAATGAAATGGCGACCGAAGGTTTCTGTTCGAGGGTTCGTGGTGTAATTTAATTTAGCTGGTGGTGCCATTTTCTCCACCTTACATTCCAGCAGCTGGCTCTCTAAATATACTCTGTGGTTCGAACAAAACAAGTAAATTGTTCATATTTATGTCGAAAATATAACCATGTTGTAAGTAAGAAAACCAAATTAATGCTTTACAGAGAATTCAATGCGATTGCAGAGGAAGCAAAGTGAAGATACCAATATCTAAAAAAGCCTAGAAAGCATACATTGGTTACCATCAGTTACAAAATCATGCGAAATGCTAGCGCATTTCTCGCAACCATGCTTTGTGAAGGAAAGGAGGGGACCATAAATTGTCTGCCGGCTCCAAACGGATTATAGAGAAAGCGCTTTTCATGGCAATGGATTTACTATTGGAAGACTTGCCAATTCCTCACGAAACATGATGCGTAGTATAAAAACTTTTGGTTTCTACTAGGATTCGAACCACCAACCTCCCGCTTAACAGGCAGACATTCTAACCATTACAGGCCGCCTCCACCTGCAAGAATTTTCTTTATGTCGGCTCGACTTAACATCAAATGTTACGTGGAGGCGGGTCATTTGACGTCATGTCGCAATCTCTGATATCTCTGTCTTCGATTTTATCTTGACAGAGTCAGCTTGACATCAAATTTGACAGATGCAAGTTTTTTGTGCTTGTTAGTGGAAAATGTCATTTTTTCTCATAATTTTTCGTCTTTTATCAGTGTCGGTTCGTATCGGTAGCTCATATTACAACCTAAAAAAAGTTTTTCTCAACATTTTTTTTTTTTTTTTTTGAGTTTGCAATACAGTAATACAATTATGACTGATTGGAAAATTTCAAAATAAAAAATTTCAATGTAAAAATTCTTATCTTTGCTTTCATTCCGTTGTCAAAATTCTGCATCCACCATCGATGAGGTTCGAGTACAAAATGAAATGTCATAACATTATTTGCCCAGTCACGCTAACGTTGATTTGTGTCTTTGATGTCAAGTCGAGTCGACATAACGAAAATTCTTGCAGGTGGAGGCGGCCTGTTACGCAAATGGCACCAGTTATAGTTTGCTAGTTCTTTAATTTTTTAGTTCAACAATAAAGAATGAACTGAAGAGCCCTAGTAAAACCTTGTTTATATCTCTAAGTCCTTGATTAGTCATCTTGTTTTATATTTCTTAGCAAAAACCAGGAGACGCTTCAGCTGAAATTGATACAATAACATGACTCATGGCATCTAAAGCTAAATCTCTCTTTGACTTATTGTCAATTCGAGTCGAAAGAGGTAGGTTAAGTCTATTTAGCTTCTTTATGACACACACACCTCTTTTACCAAGAAACCTAACACTCATCTCTAAAGAATGAAGAAAAAAAGGTGTGATTCTTTATTTGCAACCCAACTTAGCTCTCATTTTGAACTGACAAACTTAAAAACGTTCGTAAATGGCAGTCTACAAACTCAGCTAAGCTAAATTTTATTCAAAATCACAGTATGTTGCCCAAAAGATTGTATTAAATGACTCACATACTCAATCCAAACGAACCCAATGATGTCCTTTATTTTTGTTCCGAGAATTGGCCAACAAAACCGAATAAGTAAAGAAAAAAAAACACCTCAAAAGGTCTTTTAACAAGCTTCCCCACTTTATAAGCCAGCCATCCACACATAGTTAATGCTTTCACATTCCCTTATACAAGCATCCGGTAAGGAATTCTAATATACATTTGTTAATTTACATAGCAATTAAGCTTACATGGAAGGCGCTATAGCACTTCAATCGAACGTTTTACACTCGCAAAGTGGTTACAATTACAATGGCTCGAGATATATTTGCTTCCCCTTTTACAGCTCTCCTCCATCAGTCAGTTAAATGCTGAAAGTTGTTTTCCATTTCAACACCAAACAACTGCAAAATAGATTACTTCCTGACACTCTCTGGCCTAGCCAAACCCAAGTTGTACACTTCGTTTCAGATCTCACAGATGATATCCCCTGCCTCTTCGATAGCGCAGGCACGGTACGGTGGCTGTGTTTTTGTCTTATTTCAAGTCTCCACCATCCCGACCACATGAACAAACATTCTGAAACGACTAATAAAAGATTTCAGTTTTCACTTGAAAAAATTGACAAAATGTCTCTGTGGCATAATTCGTTTATTTCTGACTTGTCTTTTTGTTTGAGTCAACATCAAGCGCACTGTGAGAGATCTAGACTGTGTCATGTCATAGTCTGCCTTGGGGCACAGTTGCGTCGACAAACAACGTCGACGTCGACGTCGCGTTGCACCAGTTGAGTTAACATGCATGGAAAAGGGATCACATACTTTGCATCAGCAAACAACTAAAATATGTTTCGCGTTGCAGAAGAAACAGAAAGAAACAATTGGCTTTTGCGGCGCCTGGCCGCGCCGCGCCGCCTTTCTGCAGCACCTAGCGTCTGATGAGTGTTACTCTTCTTTGGCTACATCATAATAATTCATGAATCGAATTCAGTGGAAACAAACAATGGCAAAACTGCAGGTGAATGCTCCCCTTAGCATAGGTAACATGAGAGTAACTTTTACTTTTATTCACATCGAGCAAACCGCAGTGTGACTACGAGTATGACTACGAGGGTTCATCTATCTTTAACCGCTCAGTTGTTTAATCGTGTTACCCATTTCGAAACACACACAAATTGCTTTGAACCCAATTCAATTACCTCGGCATGAGTGTCAATGGACTCGATGCCATTGGATATGAGGAAACGCATTAGGTTTAAGCCACTTTGGAGTGGTACCATCATGGGTTGGGTATAAGCTGCTGGTAATATTTGAAGACCACAGAGGCGTTGGCTTAAACCATTTTCATATTCGGTTTTAGGTGGCAATTCAAACTTCAGGAATAAGCTGTCGAATTTTCACTTCCACTGAACCATACAAGGCCAATGTCAACATATTGAAACAAAAAAAAAAAAAAAAAAAAACATGTTGGCTTCTGAAAAGTTATGAGTTAAGGAATGGGAATGTCAAGCTTCCATCGAACAAAAACGTGCGACTATTGCGTTTCAGAGTTTATAGGTGGGGTAACGAAATTCCACAACGATGTTTGGATAGCTTGTGCAATGCAAACATTGCGGGTGGTGGATAATTATAGCTCTTTTCATCGCAACGGAGTTTAGCTCGTTGTCGGGCATGCCGCATGCCGTCACTTTAATTTCTGGTTTTATGAGCTGCGACTTCCTACTATCTGCTTTGCTGCAACTGGTTTCTCAAGGTTGTATTTGCCATCAGAGAAAAGAAAATGACTTTTATTACTTGGAGATTCGAAAGTGAGTGCGCGGCTGTTTGTTTCGTTCTTTTGTTAAACAAAATGGTTTTTTAAATCATTCACTTGTTTTATACACGCGATAGCTTGTCGGCATCGTTAACTACTCTGATTGTTGTTCTAAGGTCTAAGCGCAAGTATCGAACGTGTCAATCGTATGTTTAAGACTAAACTGCCTTTCAGTTAAATCTTAAGGCTTGCAGTGCAAAGGAATGATGGTAGAACTTATAGGTAGGCGATACATTGCAGACATTGCATGGTTCTTCAAAGTTAATGTATGCATCCCAGTTAATCATCCTTTTTTGTGATTAGCACCTCATAAAAGTGTCTACTGAGGCCTCTAGCCGAAAACTTAAATGGCAGGCAAGAAACCATCCATTTTGTAGTTTACCTAAAATCTCCTTTAAAGACCTTTAAATGAGAATATGAGCCCGAAATAAAATGGCGACATTTTTTATTTTTATTTGAAGAGACCACATTGGACTCAGCAGCATTTTTTCAATGACTTCCAGACTTCCCCTGGTAAGTGGTCGTACCAGACTTGTAAGACAAATGATGATCATGATCATTAATTGACTCAATCATCGATCGGCATTGTATAAATTAAACTATCAAAAATTGAACACTTGAATATATTTAGTGAAAAAAAGTTTGTTTATTCGACACACTAAAAACTAAAGCTCGTGCGCTTATACCTGAAGTAGAATTTTAAAAATGGTGTGTTAACCACACTGAAGAGTGAATAGTGATGAGTGATGGCATTTAAGAGAAATTTAGTCAACTATACAAGCCTTACTTTGCTTAGAACCAAGTATGTAATTTGTTTGGACGAAAAATCAATTCATACATTTAGCGATTCATTGTTAATTTTAACTGTTATTAAGCATTTTTTAAAACATAAAATACAGGGTGGGTCATATAGTGGTATCCTTTTGGACCAAAAATAAGGCTATTTTGACAGTGGCAGCTATTTCCTCCTCGAAAATTCGACAGAAATTCAGTATCATACTCACTGCACCTTTTGTACAAAAATTTAGTCCTCGTCATCGTACGGCACGGAATGAGGAGGTGACTGCTGTATGTACATATGTAAGTCGATTTCTTTTTATTGAAGTTGTATAAATGGATTTTGACGACTTCTGGCTTACTCAAGATAGCGCGCCATTCCACACACAACAATTAATCTTTTGCGCACCAAATTCTGAAATCGTGCCATCTGCCATTTTGGCGATGTCGATTGACCGTACATAAAAAATCCCATGTCGGATTTATTGTGACCATAAATTTTCTTGTCAAAAAACAACAACTTCAATTAGTAGGCCACGACGTAAAAAGCTATTTCTTTACATATCTATAAATAACTGTTTTCAGAAAATTAATTCAAATACCAGGGTTCGAGTTACAGCATCAGTGATCGAGTGAGTGAGTACTATTCCAAAATTTGCTCTATATTACACAACATCAATCTGCTGTTCATTTATTGACTTCAATTTGTTCAAATATTGATGAAAGAATGTCAAATTGTGGTACTGAAATGCTCGATAACGCGAGAAGTAAAACCCATAATTCAGTCACGTTTTACTCGATAACGTATGCGGTTATTCAGATCCAGATTTTTTATTTCTAGAAATCAAAAATTTACTTTGAACTTCGGATGAAGAATTTCAAGTCGACAAGTTATAATACACTTTATGTGAAGAAAATGTCCACTTCTATTCCACGAAGAAATTTGTTTTCAAATATTTGGTTGCTTTGTAGGTTTTTTGCCTTTAAGTATCCCCATAGTTGGACGGATATACAAATGGGGCCAAGTTTCTTTGAGCTTATTTCGTTTTAGAGAAACAGTACGAAATATCGAAATACAGAAGACAAGAACTCGTATCTCTTACATGAAGACAAAAGCCTACAAGATATTCTACTGTGGAATGGATTAGAGTAAAAACGTAATCAGTATCACCGCTGCGGAAGAACTACTTGGCAGCATACGGACTATGTCGAAGTCAAGTTGCCGTTTGAATTGCTGAAGCAAGGAAAGGTTTGGAATATTGTCAGAAAAACGAGGAATATGAAGACGTTTGTGCAAGTTACTTGTCTAAAAAAAAGTCTTCTTCTTTTTTGAAGGAATAACAGCATCCTCACTTGTCTGCATCACACTAAAAAGCCATCAAGTCCCATGGTCTTATCGTATTAAATATCTTTTTCATTAAACATCTTTCCACTTACAGCATTGGTGGAAATGAAATAAAAATAAACTACCATTCGATAGCCAAATTTATGAAGCTTAGGAGAAAAGACTGAGAGTGGTACTGGTTGAAGCTGTCACTCAGCGAAATTGTCTTCGCTAACAGATTTTGTTACAGAGGAAGTGAAGGTATTCAAACAAAAAAAGGCTAATAAGATAATTAAACAGTATTTGGACAAAGGACGCCGTGACCAATTCTATTCAAATATGCGTGTAATTATCTTTGTTACATGGCATCAATACCGTCCAAAACTTAGAGGTCACAGCACAACGTATGTGAGGTGAGGTTGCATACAACAAACTTGCTTACGAATGAACTTATTAGAAGTTTCAAATGGACATTTGCAACAAGCCAAAGAAACATGTTGACGGAGTGATAAAACTAGAAAAGTGATAAGTAAGAAAGAAGCATCTTTCAAAGCATGGTCATTGTGAGTTGTGACCCTCTAATAATGGAGATGAAAATTTTGGCCTGGCTGCAACTAAACAACTTGAATAAGGAGGCAACCATCTTCAAAACAGACGCTTTCAGAACGAGAAATGTTCAGGTGCCTTTTTTATCGAAATACGCTGTTGTGATTCAAGGACAGCTTCCGGTGGATGACAATGAACAATTTCCTTGAAAGCTTTCGAAAACTAAACCACAATCGAAGAAGTTAGTCAATTAAGATCTTCTTAAAAGGCTAAAGTGCAGGACCGCAGACAATATCTACGTAGGTTTTGGAGAGTGATCAGGCTTAGATGGTTCACGATTTTCTTATAAATGATTATATGATAATTTACCTCAGCAATGGAGGGAAAGTCACCATCCTCTGATATTCAAAGAGAAGGGAGATACACAAAGCTGTATTGATACTGTGTCATTACTACAGAGGTTCGAGTTCGAATCCCAACAGAGGCAAAAATGTTTTTTCCACGGGTATCACCTTTCGCGAGGAATTGGCAATTCCTCCGTTAGTATTCATTGCCATGAAAAGCGCTTTCTCGATTAGCCGTTCGGAACCGGCAGAAAATTGTAGGTCCCTTCCATTCCCTCACAAGGCATGGTTGTGAGAAATGCGCTAGGCCCAGGGGTTCCTCGCTCTGTTGCGCCACCCTATTTATTTATTTATTTTTTATCTAAGTTGACAGCAGCTGAGATGAATATGTTCCGAATGACATCAAAACTAAAAACATCTTGATGTAATTAGCAGCAATTAGGGGCGAGTACGGCCATATTGGATTTTTATAAACTCTTCACGGAGTTCAGAGTGGTAAAGCTGGTATCGCCATCTTGACCCGCAGTTTGACGAACCACCTTCTCGAATCGGAAAGAAGTGAATCCTAGAATTGTAGAGTGATTAATTTATTTAACTTTCTTAAAGAGAGTAGTGTTTCATAAAGGTGCTTACATGTTCAAAGGATCCAGAAAACTCAGAGGACAGAATTACGACTAAGAAATGGAAATAGTACAGGAGCCAAATTACGGCACACATGATCGAGTAATACGTGACTGAACTATATGTTTTTGGCAATACTTCTCACGTTATCGAGCACATTAGTGCCACTATTTGACATTCTTTCACCAATATTTTAACGAATTGAAGCCGATAGATGAACGGTAGAGTGATGTTGTGTAATATAGAGCGAATTTTGAAAGAAATATAGTCACAGATTCCATCGTAATCGAAAAAAATCTAAGTTTCCCGGTGTAACTATCACATAATCCATTCGGAGTGGAACGAATTTCGAAATTCATAGGTTTGGTATCATCAAATTCGAATGGAATGTAAATTCGTCATCTTAATATACGAAAGAAGTTATGTTTGCAGAAAAATGTGAATGATCTTGCTCATTTGACGTAAAACAGGAGATTTCGAAAACCAGCATGGCGGTATTTAGTGTGGGAACTGGCAATGCTTTCTTTGATTCCATTCGGATTTTGTGAACACAAATATTCGTATTTCGTAACTTAGCTTTCCATATGGAAGGTTTCTACGATGTAATCTGTGATAGGGCTGAGTATTACCTAACTCGATTACTGATGCGGTTATTCGGTCCCAGGTACACAGATACGTAGCGACAATTTTGTTTTAATTGAAAAATGAAAGAATAATAAGCCACGAGCGGAACACTAGTGTGAG
The DNA here is from genome assembly GCA_914767635.1 of Melanostoma mellinum. Lineage (NCBI taxonomy): Eukaryota > Metazoa > Arthropoda > Insecta > Diptera > Syrphidae > Melanostoma > Melanostoma mellinum. The sequence goes on from OU612060.1 coordinate 185,238,378, forward strand.
GCAGAATGGTGGGAGAACTGCGATCCCTTCAAGATCATGTTGCTCCCAACGGCGGAAAAAGGAAGAAGATGAAGAAGATTTAAAATAATTAAAAACATTTTCTTCTATCTTGTCGTTGATTTCTGAAAACACTTAACTGTCAAATGCCTAAAAGCTTTGCAAATGGCGGCAAGCAAAATTTTTTGTATGGTTTGTGTAAACTTTAAATTTTGAATTTGAAATTTCAAATACCTGCTCAAAGAAATCATTACAGAATATTTTCCACGAAGTTTTAAGAAATGCTGTCAGTTAAATTAAGCTAAAAACATTTTCTCGAGCCTCTCCATCGTCATAGTGCTTTTCACAATGCTCTGCCATGTAGAGAAGCAAAATTATTATGAATCGTATTCAATCAGTTGACGATTGATTGATTAAACAAGACATCTAAACAAAATGTTAAATATTCTTTTTCTCAATAGATACTGAGCTAATCTTAGCAAGATGACGATGAGAGATTTTGTTTACTGTAACTCTGCTGAACTTGCCTATATTCACCAAATAAGTATACAAATAGGCTCTAGATATATGTTTGTCAACATGTTTCTAAAAATATCCAAAGACGACGAGAAACAGCGTTAGATTTCTGTAAAGCTAATCATTTCTAATTCAGTAGCCATTCGGATGTTATTCTTAGTGAAACTATTTCAACTCTCAGGGGCTTCTATCCTAACACTTAACAGTCTTTAATGTTGACCCAGTTGTCTGCTCTTGTAATGAATTTGTTTTCCGTATTCACACCACCCTTCGTGTCAGACTCACATACTTCTCTCAACACAGCACATTGAAAGAGCTCTCAATTCTCATAGTAAACAAAGTTTAACTCAAGACCTTAACTAAGCGGATCAAATTGTGTCTACTCGAAAACTCAATGACGTGTGACAGGGGAGACATAAATGGTTTAGAAAAAATAGATGACAAAAAAAAAACTCAAACTTAGTCCTAATGTTGGCTCCATTCCTTTTCTCCTGCTATAGCCAACCATAAACATCAGTGACAAGAAAAAAGAAATAAAAACAAATTGTAAGCCATTCTCAATTTAAATTAAATGAAACTTACACTGATTGAAGATAATTCAATTAAGCCACCAGTTACACGACACAAATACTTACTGACTCGGCGCGCAAGATTCTATTTTATTCGTTTGGATCTTTATGATCATTCGTCTTCGTGTACAGTTTGGCTGAGAGATTATGTGATCGTTTTTTTTTTCTCTCTTTTTTGTTATTGTTAATGCTTAATTGTGTTTATGATGTTTATGATTATTTTATGGTGGTTCGTTCTGTGCCACTCAGTGAGTTAGGTGCCGTCATGAAATGAATTCACACTTTTCTAAGAAGAATATAAAATAAAAAGAGTAAGGCAATCTTGATAGGTTTTACTGGTTTTCCTCAACACTGAGCTGATGAATACACAAATTAACTTTTGGGATAAAAAAAAGGTCAAAGTAAAACAACAACAAAAAAATAATAATCGATGAACATTAGTTTGATGGGATGGGAGCAACATACAAAAGCCTGCCAGATAGAATGATGAGTCGATTTTATTCAAAAGAAAAATCTAGAGGAAGATTAAACTTGAGAAACAATTTATAACCATTAGGTCTTTGTTTTCTGTGACAGCTTCCTCGGCACGGTTGTTAGATCTTGGGACTCGTTTTGGAATTCGGGAAGGTTAAAATGTGAACAAAACGCATCGTATCAAAAAAGAGTTACATGCTCCACCAACTTCTTTATCTTCTTTTGTGAGTAAAAAGATCTTGATCTTTTTCAAAAGATCAAATAAGAACAAGCGCTTTGATTTCAAAATAGCGTTGGTGTGTTTCTGTGATTTAGTCAAGGAAAGGAGATTATTGAAACTGATAGAGTGTTCATGCAGATTTATACCTTCGCACAAAGAACCGATTGAATATACCAAATTAAATAGAATTGTATATTACAAATGCAGCAAACTGTTTCGATCGGCGCACAGTGGGGCAGAAGTAGTGGTTTTGTGCGATAAACTATTTTGATAAGTTTAAAGTGATACTTTGTATTTTAAAGCCTTGTATAAGAGTAAAAATAAGTTTAAATTTAATTTCTTTTAAGAAAGGACGAATTTGCTGGGTTGTTAACATATAAGCTTACGTGTTTACACCAGATCAAATTGCTGCAAATTCGACACTCCCTGATAGCATATTGGATCCACCTGAGCTTGAGTCTGTAAAATCTGCAATGAAGCAGATATTTTTCCCTCGGTTGCGAGAGTCCTCAAAGATCTCAATATACATAAATCCGTTGGTCCAAATGGTATCCCCATCGTTATTCTAAAGAGGTGTTCTTCTACGCTGGCAAAACCACTGCGTAAACTTTTCCATCTTTCCTATTCTGCTGGGGTTTTTCCAAGCAGATGGAAAACTGCATTTGTCCAGCACGTCCCTAAAAAAGGCGAATCTTCCTCCCCTTCCAATTACCGTCCAATTGCACTTACGTCCCTTCTTTTCAAGGTCATGGAAACGTTGATAAACCGTCAACTTATGAAATATCTTGAAGACCAAAGGCGTCTTAATGACCGACAGTACGGCTTTTGTAGCAAACGGTCCATTGGTGATTTGATGGCTTATCTCACCTAAAAGTGGAACCAATCTTTACATCGTTTTGGAGAAAGTAAGATTATTGCGCTTGATATTTCTAAAGCATTTGATAGAGTTTGGCATCAGGCTCTTTTATCGAAAATGCGTGCTTTTGGTATCGATGAGCCTCTTCTTCGTTGGATTAGAAACTACCTTTTCAACCGTTCAATACAAATTGTATTGGATGGTTTCAAGTCTGATACCCACTTCATAAGTGCTGCTGTGCCCCAGGGCTCCGTTTTGTCTCCGACTCTCTTCTTCATTTTCATAAATAGTTTCTTGGCTGAAGCTTCTAGTCCTATAAATTGTTTTGCTGACGACTCAACCCTCAGCTTTTCATATTAGTTTCCAAATTCACGGATGTGGAACTGGAACGGTTGCGTATGATAAGCTCATTGAATTTTGACTTTGACAACATTGTTACATAGGGTCATAAAAACCTAGTAGAATTCAATGCTTCGAAAACTCAATGCTGTCTCTTGTCGTTGAAGCTTAACATTCCCCCATTGACATTATCTATGAATGGTACCTGTACCATCCATGGATAATCCAAGAAACCGGAAAGCTGTCAGTTCTTGGTATTGTGTGTAAACGATGATCTTCGTTGGAATTACCACATATTTGAAGTTGCCAAAACCGCTGCTAAATGCTTAGGCTTCTTGAAACGATGCTTCTTGAAGTTCCTCACCCTTTCTGATCTGGCTACAATTCATAAGGCCTTCATCCGCCCAAAACTAGAGTATAACTCCCATTTGTTTCATTACATTAGGTCTGTTCTGTTTCTTACTTTCTGGGTAAAGTTTGGGAAAAGTTTGGGCTCGAGCTTTTTAATGTTGTTTTTGTAATCTCAATCCGAAAATGAAAATCAAAGATACGCCTTTGGAATGTTTCTTGCTGAATGACATTAATCATGCACTCTCAGTAGAGATAGTAAAAAAACATACAATCAATTTTGTTTCAGAAACGTGTTAAAATGAGCTCAAAGCAATATTGCATTGCATACATAACATTATTTTAATTTTCAAACCAACTAAGAGAGATTAAGTCCTGCCCAAACCAGTGCGATTTGTGCGTGCGATGCGATTGCGTTAAGTCAAACCTCCATGGAATTATGTACATGTATTTCATTTTGACAGAAATCGCATCGCACGACGTTATCGCGCTGGTTTGCACAGGGCTTTAAGGCCGCGACCCATAGAATCCGTTGCGTCCGTTCGCTGCCGGATTCAACTGACAGCTCGATTAAATACACACGATCATATGAGAGGTGACCCATAAGCATCGGATGCAACGGACGCAACGGAAAAAGTAGCCCAACTTTTAACTTTTGCGTCCGGCAGAACTGATGACATGCGCAGTCCAAACCAAAGTTTGAAATTTTCTCTTCACACCGCAACGGATTCTATGGGTCACCCCAATCCGTTGTGTCCGGTAAAACTAAAAACTCACTGCTGTCAGTTGAATCCGGCAGCGAACGGACGCAACGGATTCTATGGGTCGGGGCCTTTATGCTTTCCATTTTTCATTTTATTTCAAATATAAATTTGAATTCAATCGAAAATTTCGATCAGCTGATTTCACAAACAGCCGATTTGACAAGGAAGAAAGTGCACGAGCAAATTGTTGGGGTAAATTCTTACTGGAGTGACCAAAAATCAAAATCTCTGCCACTTTTACGTAAAAAAAAAGTAAAGATACACGTTTTGGGATGACTAAAGATACAGACCAATTATTTCTAGGATCTTATCACAAAATTGCTGTTTACTATCCCCACACAGTTACCCTAAGCAACGAAATTTTCAGCGTAAGCAGTGATTTTCATCTGTAAATGATAAATATCCATAAAACATTCAATTTTGCTCGAACAGTTTAAAATAAATAATATGAACTTTTATAATGAATTCATATGTGTTCTATCTTCCATGAAGCACGAAACGAAGCCGCAAAAACTATTAAAATAATTACGATTCAGAGACTTCGCTTTGGTGCCAAACGAATTACATTCCGAAAACATCTTGTGTCTCCAATCCTCATTTTGATTCGTTTTGTTATTTACATGTGAGCTCGCTCAAATGTCAGATGAGATGATAAATGTCATCTAAATGCTAATCTCAAGTTGTTTATTCATGCAGGGAGTGAGTATTATGTTATTCACACCAATCTAAATTAAAAGTTTCTACCGACCTGGCGGCATATAGTGCCATCGAAGTCCCGAATATTATGAACATTTTCGCTTGGTTTTGCACACTTAAACATTTTTTATTAGTTTTTGTTCATTCTTCCATTTAAAAAGAGGCAAATGGTATTGATTGTAATGAACTATTATAATTTTTCCCATCTATCAACAAAACAGAACCACATTATAACCGATTTATTATTACTACTCAGAAAAAAAAGCCAACAGCTGAAAACAACAAAACGATCACCACAGCATGTACTGGTATACAAAGCACCAATCAAGAATTGAGTTCGATCCAACAGGGCTAAAGAGGGTAGATTAAATTAAACAAAATGACCCTCCAAAACACCCAACGATCCAGGGTTTCTTGAAAAGGTAAAAGGTTGTAGGGTTAACCACACCTGGAGTAGAAGTCATGAAATCAAGTTATTCAACCATGAAAACCATGAAAATGATCCGGAACTTTACAAAAAGCTATACAAATCCAGTTGAAGTTGCTGAATTAATCCACGGTGGACAGCCTAAAAAATCATCCAGACCTGACATGATCTAAAACTACATCATAAAGAAGTTTCATTAAGTCTTAATGTTAATTTTGGCAATACTTTTGAAGAACTGCACAAACAACCGCTATTTTCCGAAAAGATTGAAGACAGCAAAGATCGTGCCGATTCCGATTCCCAAAGAAAGGTGCTAAACCAGCTTAATTTTTAAAAGACCGGAGTCTAAACGCATTCTGCGACTACAACATCATCAGGAGAACTATCCAATCTACTACTGATCCTAAGGCTTCATAAAGAAATCGTATTTCTAGTCGGCTTCCTCGATATTGAAGCATTTGACAGCATTTGTGGTACCCGTGGCGTAATTGTTAGCATGTCTGGCTGGTTCCTGGTTTAAAGCCCAGAAAAATCAGAATTTTTTCACGATAATCGCCTTGCACAAGGAATTAGCAAGTACTCCGAGAGTAATATCACACTTTCTAACTTAGTTAAAAAGCCCGAGAATATAATATCGATATGTACCATCTTTTTGTTGATTTCAAGCCCGCACCGCGAACAGAGCCATGTCTAGTTTCGGCATCCCTACAAAACTCGTACGACTATGCAAGAAGACTTTGGAGAATTCACGCTGCTCCTTCAAGGTCGGTAGAGAACTCACCGAGACCTTTGATGTAGAAAAAGGCTTTAGGCAAGGCGACAAACTGTAATGCAGTTTCTTCAACATCATACTTGAAAAGATTATGCAAAACTCAAACGTCAACACCAGAGGAACAATCTTTCAATTGACGTAATGGGAAAAATGAAGTATATGCTGTCATCGAACAGGGACACAGAACATCGACGAATTGGACAAAACCTCACACACATTCGAGACAGTACCGGACCTATGATCCGGCATAGACAAAGACATGGAAAATAGCATCAGAGCGGAGATCAAACGGAGAATTACTCTAGCTAAACGCTGCTTCTGTAGTTAAAGAAATAAAACCTTCTCCTGAAAAACCAAGATAACCTTTCATAAACTTTGATCATCCCAGCCCTGCTATACAGCACGGGAGGATGGATCTCGAAAGAAAAATACTCCGATTGATCGTTGGTCCCGTCTGTGAGTGTGGAGACAATTCCTGCAGAAGAAGATTCAACAACCAACTGTATGTGCTGTGCCGTGACATTGGCAGGGCACAGCTAGAAGAGTACACATCACGAGACTATGTTGGCTGTAGAGCGGATGGACATAAACGCTCCGGCTCGACTGATTTTCGAAAGCACATTGCAGAGAAATAGCGGGAAGGAAAGACCTCGTCGCATTTAAGTGAAAGAAGACCCCGATTTGCTTAGAGTGCGATACTGAAGACATCTCGCCCAAAATCGAATTCGTTATCAAAAGATGTTTGTTGAGGCTCAAGTTCATGTCGAACTGTAATGCCCACCTTAGTAAGAGAAGTAAACATATATAGAACTGTTTTAAATTCAAGGCTCTTTATTTTAAGCTAAAACACTGCAACACCAAATCCAGTGGATTGGTTATTTAACTGTTCTTTAAAGAAAAAAACTAGTCCATCCTCGAATCAAGAGTCAACGACCTGCGAAGTTAAAAGCTCATTAAGAAGCGTTCATAAAAGGTTATACCTTACAGCACTTCCATGGGCACTCTCTACTCTTTGATGCTTTCATAATAATTATCAGGTATGCTTGGAGAACATCCTAAGCACAGACAAAAGGTAGACTTGTCAGAGATTCAATTTGTTAATTTTAGATACTAAGAGTTATCTACAGCACCATGCTTCAAAGAGCTGTCCTACATGCTGTTGAATTCGCTTTGTGGGCAATGATAAACTTCTCACACAGCACAGGAACAGCCAAAGTCTGGATTCTTAACCTAAGTGTAGATCTGCTGATACAGTCACCAAATACTAAGCTTGCCTGACTTGCGAACATCATGCAACGCACGTGATACGTGAATATGACTATATCAAGGAAAGTCTGCACTCAGTCTTCACACTTACATATTACTAACAGAATTCTCAGATATTTTATGTCAATGCTATCTCTATTCATATTCAATGCCTAATTCGCGATACTTTCGATTTGACATTAGATCGCATTTATTCAAATTATTCCACGAATTACTTTCAATCTTTACTACGTGTCATATGCAAACATTCGCTCTATCAAAGTCAACTTCAATTGCAAAGTGTCAGTCATTGGCATTTCAATGAGCCAAGCGATTGTTTTTCACCGTCTAGGTTACATTTCTGTTCACCCGCCTGCACCTTTCAAATCAACTTTTTCTTGAAACTTTATTGATAATTCAATATTTTTAAATAAAATTGACACTAACAAATGATATTTTCAACTCTGCAACAATACAATGTATTAACGACTAATTAATTAAATTTGAATTTTAGTTGTTTGCATCTTTCTATCTAACCTTCAACTCATCTTATCAGATGTTAAATGCACATTCATTATAATTTTTTTTTCAGCTTTGGAAAGTAATCATTGCTTATCGAATCAATACTCAAATAACTCAAGAAGATGTATTTCCCGCTAAATAGTAATTGGTCGTTAGAATAAATTAAAAACGAAATGTTAACAGCACGATGAGCCGATTAAATGTTCATTTGAATATTAAAAGATGTAGATAAATCGTGTTTTTTAGGTAGTGGCAGACGGTTTATGTCTGAAATAATACGCCACATGTAACAGATATAAATGATAAATGCATTGTTTCAGTAAATTTTTCATTTAAACTATGTCCCAGAGTAGTAGTTAAGACTATTGGTTTTTATATACTTCAAATCTCAAGTTAAATTTTTGAAAGACTAAAGAAAAAAGTTTAGGGATTGGACTTAATCCAGTTTTCGTGGTGTTCACTGTATATAGCGCATTAATGCATCAGGGTTCATAGCACCTAATGATCTTAAAATTGGTTTAATCGGAAATAAGTCGAATATGTTCATAGTTTAAAAAACAAAGGTGCTTAGATGTTTGAACGATGATCAAGAATGCGTCCTCCCGACCTAGAGGAAGTTAAACTTGCCATATGCAAACTTAAATCAAATAAGACTGCAGGTGCAGATGGCCTTGATGCCGAGCTCTTCAAGGCGGCTGGGGATCAGTTGGAATTGAGCATACACCAGCTGATCTCCATGATATGGTCGGAAAAAAGCATGCCCGATGAATGGAACCTCAGTATCGTATGCCCGATCCTAAAGAAGGGAGACCCTCACAATTGCGCCAATTATAGAGGGATAAGCCTCCTTAACGTCACTTATAAGATCTTGTCTGCTGTAATATGTGAACGTCTGAAACCCCACGTCAACAACTTGATAGGTCCTTATCAATGTGGTTTTAGACCAGAGAAGTCCACAATAGACCAAATTTTCACATTACGGCTGATCTTGGAAAAAAACCCGAGAATATAATATCGATATTCACCATCTCTTTATCGATTTCAAGGCCGCGTATGACAGTATTTACAGAGACGAGCTGTATGTCTAGTTTCGGCATCCCTGCAAAACTCGTACGACTATGCAGGATGACTTTGGAGAATTCACGCTGCTCCGTCAAGGTCGGTAAAGAACTCACCGAGACGTCGAAAACGGCTTTAGGCAAGGCGACAAACTGTCGTGCGATTTCTTCAACATCATACTTGAAAAGATTGTAAGAAACTCAAACGTCAACACCAGAGGAACAATCTTTCAAAAGTCTGTACAATTACTCGCCTATGCAGACGATATTGACGTAATGGGAAGAAAAAAGCGTGATGTCATAGGTGCTTTTGCGAGTTTTGAAACAGAAGCAGCAAAAATGGGTTTGATGGTTAATGAGAGCAAAACGAAGTATATGTTGTCTTCAAACAAGGACACAGAACATCGACGAATTGGACAAAACGTCACAATAGACCGACATAACTTCGAGGTAGTACAGGACTTCTTCTGCCTAGGATCCGCTATAGACACGGAAAACAACATCCGTGCAGAGATCAAACGGAGAATAACTCTTGCCAACCGTTGCTTCCTTGGGTTAAGAAGGCAATTGAGAAACAAAACCCTCTCCAGAAAAACCAAGGTAGGCCCGTATTATGAGTAGCGAATCGAACTAAAATCCAAGCGAATTTGATAATTTCGTATTATTAGTAGCGACTCGCTTAAATGAAGTTCGCTTCAAATGTCAAAAAGTTATCGAATAGAGCTATCGACCAATTATGAGTAGCGAACGTTCGATATTGTATTCGCTCAGGGCGTCAAAATCGGTCGAACGACAGTTATTGGTGATAAAGCAAGCGAACAAAGGGTTCGGTTTTTTTTGTGTTTGTTTACTGTTTCTGTTTGGATGCATTTCTGGCAAAAATGAGTGAATTAAAGAAAAAAAAGATATCAAAAAAAAGATGCTAATTTCTTACGATTCATTAAGGACAAACAGCAGTCAGTTCGCAAAGCAATTGAGCAATTGTTTTGCAATTGACCTCAAATCACTTGGCCCTCGGGAGAGAAAAAAATGGCATGAGGTTTGCATATGGGTTTCTAATTTTGGTTGGATTTCAAATTGAAACATAAAAAAAAATTTCAGAAAGGAAGGGAAAATGCACATATGAAATTTTTAAAACACCAAACTAACACTAATTTGTTCCGTGCACTCTCATTTTCTTCCTCATCTTCAAAAAACAAATCAACTCTACTAATCATACTTCTAATGAATTATTTTCTTAATTTAATTGGGAAAGATGTTCTATTAATAGATCAACAACAATTATAAGGCAATTTGACACATGACTTTATGAAATATTCACTTTTTTATGTTGGTACCTATCACATCAAAAGCGAAAGTTGTAGTTCGTTACTCATAATACCACGAAGCTTGTAGTTCGCTGAACAGTTCAAATAAAAGCGAACGTTCGATTCGCTACTCATAATACGGGCCATAACCTTGTATAAGACCTTGATCATGCCAGTCCTGCTTTACGGCGGCGCGGAAGCATGGACTTTATCGAAAGCGGATGAGGAAACCCTTAGTCGTTTCGAAAGAAAAATTCTCCGAATGATCTTTGGCCCCGTATGCGAAGACAATGTTGCGGAAATCGCGGAAGGAAAAGACCTCGTCTTAGGTGGCGCAATCAAGTGGATGAAGACCTCAACCGACTTAGAGTGCGAAACTGAAGAGAGCTCGCCCGAAATCGAAGTCGTTATAGAAGGATGTTGGTTGAGGCCCAGGTTCACCCCGAACTGTAATGCCCACCTAAGTAAGTACGTAAGCTTAGATGCTATTGGAAAACAAACAGAAAAACAACATAATGGATAGTTCTTCTCGATTTGAGGGTTTGCAAGCCCAGAAGCCTTTGATAAAACGATTCTGAAAGATTTTGAACTCTATCTGAATGGTTTTGCTAGCCTGATACAATCAGCTTATTCCAGGTTACAAAAGAAGTGTATATGGATTGCTGACACCGGTAGATATTCTTTTTAAAGACGCTTGTCATCAAAAATGGTGAGAAAATCAGATTTTGGAATCAAATAAAACTTATGACTTCATCACAATACTTCGCGAAATAATGGGCCGTATTTCAGAGAATAAGAAAATTGGAGAGTGGAAAGATTTCTAGAACAGGATACGGCCACAGAGCAGAGCCGGAGAGTCGACTGATGCTAAATTCAACCAACGACGGTAAGGTTCATCTGTATAAGAAACTATCCCTTTCGACGATCAGTCACCTTGTCGTGATGATGGGCTTTAATAGTTTGTTTTGAACCGAGCTCGATGCCGAATGGTGTTCAAAGGATGACGAAAATAAACGAAACTAAGAATTGATCAAAACAAAAATTTATGGAAGATAGACTAAAGGATATTTGTTCTCCAGGTGGTATTCGTCAAAGCGATAATCCACCCGTAGTTTATTCTCGACCGCAGCAGGCGCACGGATTCTAGAGGCCCCATCTGACATACAAACTTCCGCCTCTTCAGGTGTGTATTATGGTTCAGCTTTTGATCAGAGTGGTACTACCGCAAGATCAAATGAGGCTGAACAGGCTGATCTTAATCCAATGGTCGCGTCCCCTGGAAGATGGTCTTCCAAGTGCCAACAGAGAAAAGAAAGAAGGTTAGCAGTGAATAATTAGTGCACTAGGGTGGTCACAGGCACGGAGTTTAACTGCTACCCTTTGGCAGCGGAGGTGAAAAGGAGCAGTTCGGAAGAGGTCTTAACCTCCACTTCAGGACGTTCTCTAGTAACCGATGTTGCCCCTTTTCTACGAGGCTTTGTCAAAAATTCTGGTGGTCCAACCAAAACACTAGTAAATGAAACTTAAACCGTGAGTCGCAAGGCTCTGTATCTCTCTATGTCCCAACCTGACTATTTCTCTATCTCTCTATCTCTCTATCTCTCCATCTCTCTATTTCTCTAACTCTCTATCTCTGTTTCTCTAACTCCCTATCTCTCTATCTCTCTATCCCTCTATCTCTCTATCCCTCTATCTCTCTATCCCTTATCTCTCTATCCCTCTATCTCTCTATCCCTCTATCTCTCTATTTCTCTAACTCTGTATCACTCTCTATTTCTCTAACTCTGTATCACTCTCTATAAATCTATCTATCTGTCTACCTCCTACTTTTAATAGTTGCTATGCTAACTATTCTTTATCTCTCTCTCTGAATGTGTCTCTTCTCTTCCTTTTTAAAGCAGAGTACTTGAAACTAACGATTCAACTTTTCCTGTACTGTCGTTCCAAAAACAAATCTTCCAAAAATCTCAGTCTTCCATTTTTCAACGTGACTTTTATTATATTTTCCTGGTGTAGAAAATAACAAAACCACTTCTCATATTTGTGATTCCAAACTCAACAAACGTGGCATTTCCTGAGAATTTGTTCGTTAAGCTGCTTAGTGTTAAGCTCTTTGATATATGTATGCAGGTAAAAAAAACTTCAATTATAAGTCATCTCGGCTAGACTCCGAAACAGAAACATAATGAATAAGCATTTAAAAACTGACAGCCACTGCAAAGCCTTCGGCGAGGCCATGGAACCACAGGTTTTTTAACACCTGCCTGAGTTACTTTAAGTATAAAATAGCAGAACAAAAAAATCTTACAATTTCCTGAAAGTGTTTTCCCAGCTGAAAGTCAATGACTTCTGATGGTGATCAGAACGAAGTAAAAAACGATGCGGGCATAAAAAGATCAATCGAGCAATTTCCTTCAATTATTTCGTAATTTATTTCCAAAGTTCATTAAAACACTTGCAATAACCCATAAACTTATCCCCTCACAAAGATTTCTTAAGTTTCACTAAAACGTGAACTACCTACCACTTTTCCCACCTCCAACCACACCACCCACCCCAAAATGAAACCAGGGTTGCAAAGGCTTAAATCACTTTTAGCTTAACTCTTGGCTTTAATTCACAAGCTAGTCGGTGACTTATGAATTAAAAAAAATATAATTCATAAGCTAGTATGTGACTTGTGAATTAAATAAACCATAAGTCATAAGCTAACAAGTGACTTATGAATTAAATAAGTCACAAGTCATAAGCTAGGAAGTGACTTATGAATTAAATGAGTCACAAGTCAGAAGCTAGGAATTGACTTATGAATTAAATAAGTCACAAGTCATAAGCTAGCAAGTGACTTATGAATTAAATAAGAATAATTCTAAAGTCGGTAACTGACTTATGAATTAAAATAATTTTATTAACAGCCTGTTAAGTGACTTATGAATTAAAATAATTTTATTAACAGCCTGTTAAGTGACTTACGGATTAAAAAACTGTAAGTCATTAGCTGGTAGGTGACTTTAGAATTAAAAACCTTTAGTAGGTGAGTTAGGTGGTGACTTGATGCACACACACACTCTCACACTCTCTCTGTCTCTCACACACACCACGCAAATACACACACACATACACACACTAAAGGTTTTTAATTATAAAGTCACCTACCCTAATGACTTACAGTTTTTTAATCCGTAAGTCACTTAACAGGCTGTTAATAAAATTATTTTAATTCATAAGTCACTTAACAGGCTGTTAATAAAATTATTTTAATTCATAAGTCACTTAACAGGCTGTTAATAAAATTATTTTAATTCATAAGTCAGTTACCGACTTTAGAATTATTCTTATTTAATTCATAAGTCACTTGCTAGCTTATGACTTATGACTTATTTAATTCATAAGTCAATTCCTAGCTTCTGACTTGTGACTCATTTAATTCATAAGTCACTTCCTAACTTATGACTTGTGACTTATTTAATTCATAAGTCACTTGTTAGCTTATGACTTATGGTTTATTTAATTCACAAGTCACATACTAGCTTATGAATTAATTTTTTTTAAATTCATAAGTCACTTACTAACTTATGACTTAATGATTTTTTAATTCACAAACTCGCAACCCTGAATGAAACACAACCTCCACAGTAAAAAACATAAACCAGTCGGCTAAAAATCAATCCGCGTTTTCACGATTGAACTATTTGTGTTTTATGTGTTTTTTTTCTTCCTGCAGAGCTTTGAAAAGGAGAATGGCACAATTATTGTGCTTGCAGAGTATCTGTGGCATTTAACGTACGTGCTGTGATAATATCTGCTCTGGAAATAAATAAATAAAATCAGATTTGATTTTGTTTTTTTTTTTTTTTTTTTGAAATTCCGAAGGTGATTGTACTTGCAAGCCCCCAAAGAGGTGTTTGTGTTATGTTGGAGGGTTATTCACTTTCAAAACAAGTCGAACAATATCGTAAATTCTAAACTTCCAAATTGGGAAATCAAGTGGTGCGCGGCTGTGCTTAAATTCCATTTCACATTCCAATTTTTTCTTGTGTTGTTTAATTTTTGTAAAAATGTACCTATGAGCTACGAGTACGAAAATGTATTACGCATTCGTTGTGCAATTTTTCTTTTCAGCTTTTTTTATAGCTCCAAGTAAACCTATTTGTGGTGCATAATTATGAGCAATGGGCATGTTATTGTGTTTTATGCTGGGCATTGCGCCGAGCAGTATGTCTCTGTGGCAAAAAACGATTGCATTTTCTGCAACAGAGCGGTTGTAGGTCAGTGGTTTTTTAGCCGTCAGTGTTACCTACATTGTAAAAGTTTTCGTTTTTCTGTTTTAAAACTTGTTCATTGACAGGCAGCATTTAAATATATGGATGGCAGTGCACCCAATTGAAACGATTTATCAATTCGATTTGATGTCAATTTGAGGTTGACCCCCGTCATTGGACTACTTTCAGTATACATGGACGAGAGGTGGTATCTCACAAAGTACAAGGTCTTAAGTGATGTTTAGTCAAATGATTTGTAGAAGAGTGCTCTCAATAGTGAGAGTCAAATTAATTGGTTCCATAGGTTGCATATTATGTTGTTTATTGTTCGAATTTTATAATTGCAACTTGAAGAAGTTAATCTCATAACAAAGCGAAGAATGAATTATAAAATTTTAAGCCCCATGAGCCATGAAATGATACAAATGAAATCGTTTCAAATAAGGTCGTGAAACAAAAGGAATGTGAGACTGAATATGTATTGAAGAGATAAACTTGAAAACATATGATAAATTGGATACACCAAATCGATCATGTTTAAAAATATTTAATAGCCAAACATTAACACAGTTTTGTCTCAATATAACAACATCTCAACTCGAGTTAAACGTCGATACGTTGAGCTGGTCCACAGGTCAAACCGACTGCCTTTTCTTACTTAGTACAAATTACAAATTACTGGTTTTACATCATGTAAGGGCAAGTTAAGCTTAAGTGACAAAAGACATAATTGTATTTTTGATGCATTAAGTTCTACTTGATTTTTATAACTTGACAGTGCTGCCAAGGTCAGAATTCAATGAGATAATCATACGCAACCATTCCGTTTTCACATTCAAAGTGCAGAGACGTGAACTTGGAAACGAATATGAAAAACTGAGCGTTGAGTCGTCGGCATCAAAAGTTTCAGACAAGAGAGAGTTTATGAAAATAAGAGAGAGAATAGGAAACAAAACGGAACCTTTGGACATACAACTTGAACGGTATTGAGCGGTCAGAAAGGTGTTTTTTTTTTTTTGTTGGAGGTTTTTAAAATACCAGCTGGAGCACTCAGACCTAAATTCCGGTCCATTGTACTACCAGTTAGCAAACCTTATATTTTTTATAGCTTTCCAGATGTTCGGAGAAAAGCCAAAGGACGCTGCCATGATAAGGAGCCTAAGTTACCAGCTCTCACCATGTCTGCGCCGAGTATCTGTAACCTCATGCGAGAAAAGCAAGACATTCACAAAGGACGTGCGGTGTCCTCATCTTCTCTACAAGATTCACAGAGTGTGGTATGACTTAAGCTAGCAAAAATGTTGCAGTTTTCTTACTAACGTTGGGGAGCATACGCTTGGTTTGCCTGCATCCAATGGAGGCATGCCATCTACGGTTGTGCTCTTCACAGATCCAATCGTTGATTGAAGCCCTCACTGAGGACGCTGGCAGATATAGCGACGGTTCAGGTCCTGAGAAAGCTGTCTGAGATCCCCGCCTAGCGAGTTCATCGGCGATCTCATTTCCAGTTATGCCGTGATGACCCGGAACTCAAATGAGACTCAAGGAATTTAATCTTCCGATCGCATTCAGAGCGCACTTGCATTCTTGGATCACTTTAGAAGTGGTTAGAGGGTTGAGCAGGGCCTTAAGCACAGCTTGTTTGTCGCTGCAAACAAAGATACTTCTCCCCGTGCATCAGTTGTTCGTAACGTGGCTCAAGGTCAGAAAGGTAGTTTCCAACGAAAAAGAGACTCATCGATACCACTTTCGATAAGAAAGCCTTATGCGAAACTCTATCAATTGTCCTAGAAAAATCGAGCTAAATATAACCTTAACCTCTCCAAAACGAAGTAAAGATGGACCATTGCCTCCAAAACCGCACCTCCATTTAGAATAAAAAAATAATACCACCGACGTCATTGATTGCAAGCAAGAACAGGAGTAGACCGAGATGGCTACCTTGAGGAACTCCAGAAGACGCAAGTATTTGGTCAGAAATTGTGTTTCTAAAAACCACAATACACACGGTTCTCTTGATATGATATGAATCATTCGATAATTGATAGTTAGTGGGAAGCCGAAGGCTTTGAGCTTTAGGTAGATAATTTGATGGCTAATTTTGTTGAATGCTTTACTCAATTCGGTAGTAATTACATCGATCCCGATGCCCTGTTCCAAGGCCAAGATAATCGTTGATACGAATTCGGTAAGGTTAGTCGTAGTAGACCGCTCCTTTTAGAAACCATGTTGAAGTGGAGAAACAATTGGTTTACAGTGAAAACACAGAGAGTCGTGCATAAAACTTTGGAGATGGGGGAAAGTAACCCGATAATACGAGATTTTTGAAAATTGGGAAAATTGAAGATTCTTTTCAAATAGAGGGGGAAACTTCCTGGGAGAGAGAGAGAGAGAGAGAGACAGAGTTGGAAAAGAATAGTAAGGGGTTCATTTTCTTCACTTTATAAAGAAAATTGTCGGAATGCTATCGGGACCAGGTGAGAAGTCATCATACAGTAAGCCCAATTCATCACGATCAGTCGGAGGACTAACAATTACTTTGGGGTCAGAGAAGGATTTGTCAAGGAAATTAAGCGTTGAAGGAATACCGTGATCTTCTCTTTACGTTAATAAATTGATAAAATCGTTTCGGTTCTGAAATTAGAGAGATCTGCAATTTATCAACATAAGTTTGGTAGAGAGATTGACACTTAACTGAGAAGTTGTAAGAGGCTTATTGGTAGTAAAAGTAGTTAGAAGGTGTCTGGAATGTTGAATAAGTTTTTCATAACATGTTTCTAATATTACGGACATTTTTCAACTCAGTTGTGTATCAGGAAGGAGATAATAAACAGATTTTTTGAAGTGCATATAAGGAACAAGTCAATCAAAGTTTGGAGAGTTGAAGAAGGAAAGAGCTTTATCCATGGGTGTGGAGAGGTCAATGAAGAGATTAAAGTCAATTCTGCTCAGAAGATGACTAATGCATGTTCAAATTGCCTTTACATCATTCATTTGAGTCTGAATAAGGTGCGGTTCAACTCAGCTTATACCTACTATCTCAGTTCTCAGCACACAATCCTTCGGAAGTAGCCTTTCCAAAAAAGCGAAGAATCGCCCGGAATTGCGATTTCAGTGCGAATCGATTGCTTACAATAGAATAAAATCGGTTATGTAGTCTCAGAAGTCTATCGCCCGTGTTTATAAAAAAGTTTTAGAGGGTGAATAGACCAACACACTTGTAAGTGACAGAAAAGCCTTATAGAATGTATCACTTAGAGACGTGTTAGCTTACTCAGCCTAAAAATTTTTTATAAATACGGAAGTATATTCTTAAATTTAAATAAATAAAAAAGGGTCCTCGGAGCATATCGCACTGAATTTTTATACTTAGATTTACAAAATATGTTTGATCGCTTTTCGCAGATTTTAAATAATGCTTTCAATCAATTAGTGCCACTCAAAAAGAAAAAGAATATTTCCAAACTTCCATAGAATAATAACAGGCTGACACACCTTAAAAATTTTAAAAATAAATCTTTCGCTTAATTTAAGAAATCAAATGATTTGGTTGACCAAATACAGTTTTGTAATCTTCGCAGGGAGTTCAATTTGTTAAGTAAATTCACGCAAAGATATTATATTATGCAGGTTGAATTCAATTTAAAAAACGACACAAAAAGTTTTTGGTCTTTTATAAACTCAAAACGAAAATTGCTCGGGATTCCGAATTCTATGTTTTTTTTAAAATCAAGAGTCTGATGAAATTGAAAACACGGTTGAGCTATTTGCTCAGTTTTTTGAATCGGTCTATTCTAACTCACATGAAAATCATGAAAATCTGATCTTAAGCCAAACTCTAAACCTGGCCTTGATGGTATTCCTGCGATAATTTTGAAAAGATGTTCCAGTTCTCTGGCTCTTCAATTACTAATCATTTTCAATTCTTCATTGTCATCTGGACTGTTCTTAGATGAATGGAAATCCTCTTTCTTGATTTCAATTTTTGAATCGGGTTCCAAAAACAATGTAGAGAACTAGAGAGGAATTTGCAATCTGCAATTCCTAAGTTTTTTGAAAGCCTTGTCAAAAAAAAAAATCGATTTCCTAGTGAAGGAACATATAAGTGATGCCCAACATGGGTTCATCTTGGGAAGATCAACAATCACCAATTTAACATGTTTCTCTTCTTTCGTTGTTGACGCTATTGATTATTTATTATTATTTATACCGATTTTAGCAAAGTGTTTGATTCGGTTTGTCACAAAATACTGCTTCAAAAATTGGAATCATTTGGTTTCCACTCAAGCCTCCTTCAATGGAGGTGACGAATTCACCTCAAGGCAGATTAATTGCACCTCTGGTGTTCCACAGGGTAGTCATCAAGGTCCTCTACTTTTTATCATATTTTTTTTATTTCATTTCATTTATTAGTTTCTATATAAGTGAGTACATTAAGAATTAAATTCTTTTCATTTGTACCTTAACAATATGAAGATATATTAATTAATAGATATAAAATCAGAATAATAATATAAAAGAGTATACAGATTACAATCGCAAGAGAATGAATACAATTTAGTTAAACAATGTGTTCGATCGATTAGTTTTAACAAAAGAATACAACATTTTTTTTGAACTTAGAGGTTGTTATGCAAGAACGTACAAGTATTGGAAGTGAATTCCATAATCTGATAGCGTGAACAAAGAATAGGCGTTTGCTATTTAAAAAGTTTACTGTATCAACTTCAGCAAATGCCTCATATACGCAGACGAACTGAAACTTTTTCTGAAAGTAACCTCTATTAGTGGTTGCCAAAAACTCCAATTGGATCTTGATAATCTATCTCGCTGGTGTGTGTTAAACCGCTTGAATCTTAACGCCAAGAAATGTTTGGTGATTTCTCTCTCAAGAAAGAATCATATGCAAGAGTTTTCATATTACCCTGATTGCAACCCTCTTCAGAGAACTGAAAAATTTAAGGATTTAGGCGTACTCTTTGACTCCAAATTCACTTTTACACCACATATAAAGGCTATTGTATCAAAAGCTAACTCAATGTAAGGATTCATCAAAAGAAATTCAACAGACTTTACTAACCCCTACAGCCTACACCCTTGTGTCTCTTTATACCTCACTAGTAAGACCCAACCTAGAATATGCAGACATCATCTGGAACCCTCACCAACAATGTTTTTCCGATCGAATTCAGAAAGTTCAGAATAGGTTTACGAAGTATGCATTTTTCCAAATGCGATGGTACTTTCATCCAAATTCCGAAGCTAGGCAGAGTCTTCTAGGTCTGCAGTCGCTCAAATCGCGTAGAACTAGTCATGACATCGTTTTTGTGCGAGACATTTTATGTTATCATATAAACTATAAAGTGTCCTTCCTTGTTGTCCTTAATTTGTATTTATACTCCAGAGGGATAGAAATCTTCTTTTTCAATCAAGGCACAGAACTAATTATGGCATGAGTGAACCAATTTCAAGATCAGTTAGAGAGTTTAATGAAATTTGTGGTCATATTGATTTAGCCTTCTCTAGAGATAAATTTCGAAATAAATTGTAGGTATTACTTATTTTTAAGAAATTGAAACCTATTTTGTAATAATGTGTAATCAGCTCATTGCTCGTAGGTGAAATAAAAAAATAAATAAATAAAGTATATTGATTTGCTGAATTCCCACTCAGCTCTCTTTCTAAATTGAGTCTTATTTTTCAAGACATCCGTCATACATTTTTCTTTTTTTTTTAATCAAAAGTCCAAAACTGGGTTGATATTGTCACAAACGGATTTATCAAAGGTGCTGAACTAATCGATATTTTCTAGTTCACGACTGACCGTAAAATTAATTCATAAGCGGTAGCATGAAGGCTATTAACAGAACGTGATCAATCTAAATAAAGAGATATATGTAGGCAATTCTCTGTTAGTCATTGTTTTCGAAAAAAACGAAAACATTATGTCCCAGGTTTATGTGCGAACGTGATTACTTTCACAATTTTCGAACACGATCAAAACAGTTTCATTTAATTTGTTACAACTGATTATGGTTTACAAAAAAAAGTCTGCTTTGTCTACAGTCCATGCTTTTGCTACAGACAACAACTCAGATATACATTGTTGTGTTTCCTTTTTGTTTTGTTTTCTTTGGAATTTCCACTAAATGCCTTCTAATCTGTTGGCTTGACAAATTATTGTAAACTTTTTTTTCTTCAAAATTCCATTGTCCGAATTAAGAGTGCTTTTGATTTTTATTTTGAGGCATAGCTTAGTTGTTTGGAAAATTGTTCCTTAATTGACCAAACATTCAATTCTATGCAAAACAACTTTGATTTTCAGTCTTGTTGTGTCAGTCAGTCGCAGACGCTTTCTATGCTCCTCATCATGGTAATTGTTGCAGTGAATTATACAATTAGAGGCCAAACAAGACAAACAAAGAATGACAAACAAATTGCAAATAGAGTAACTACCTAATTCATTGTCGACACGTTAAAATCCTGTTGTGTGTGAACGTTGACATAAAAGAAGAAGGAAAATTGCATCACACAATTGTGTTGTCTAGCCCATCTCTTTTACAAACCTCCAACCAAAGGAAAGCAACAAAGGTCTACATCAAACTTTATCTTGGCAAAGTACCTACACATTTTTGCGTTTGTTGAACTTCATTATTTGTCCGTCGCGTCCGTCGTAGGTACCTACACCTACCAGATACCACTCAATTCAGTTAATCCATTTGAATTTTGCGAACAAACGTCTTGACGCACACTTCAAGAAATATGTTTCAGCACTTCATCAAAAATGACGTAGGGAAAACAATCTTTCGATTTTATTTATTGGTGACCTCTGTAGTCTGGTTTTTTGTGTTTTCTTTTGTTGATTTGGTGATCGGTTTTTTGAACTGTTAAATATTTTGTCTTTTTTGTTTTCAAGTTTGATTATGATGTGATCTCTTGGCTCTTGAATCTGACACAATTGAAACATTTTAGGAAAACAGCTGCGAGCTAATGGTGACCTTCGGAGTTTTCGGCATATGAATCACCACCCCACACACTTTAATTTTTGCAGCTGATGTTTGAAAATATTTTATTTGAGGCACCAAATGAACTTGAAAATTGATTGCGGATTCAAAAAGAGCTAACAACTTTCGGGAGGGGGGGGGGGGGGGTGGGGTGGCTGCGACATGTGATTGGGTTCGGAAAATTGAATATCAATAACCGCTATAAGGTCCAAAGCCAGGTTCAACCTTAGTAAGTAAAGATGAATAAATAGCTGCCTTCATCAAATAAAAGAGTTGCCATTGTATGATTTTTCATTTTTAATAAAAAAAAAGAGACAAAAGTTTTGAATCTCAAAACAAAAGATTTGCAACCGCTGATTAGATTTCAATGAAACACGTTTGAGTAGCTACACGAAGTGAACAGGAACTTCCGCAAGCCTTACGAATTGAATAGAAACTTGAAATCTGGATTATAGCTTAGAAGTGGATGACAATTGATAAAAATGTGAAAAAGAAGAAGAAGGACGGAACAAGGAGATAGAAAAAAACAAAAAAGAGCAACTTTCCGATGAACTTAGACTTGAAATTTTTGGTTATGGATGACAATGCAGGAAAATTGGAAAAGAGAAGGAAGAAAAAAATTAAAAGGAGAAGAGAAAGATGACACTGTGTCCGAAAAGGGGACATTGGATCTATACTGCTATGATAAAACCAATCATCTCCTTTGTGTCAGTTGTTTGGTGGAACAAGCTCTCACAATATGTTATTTGGCTGGAACGTGAAATTGCTGAACTCTATGATGTACTTAAACCTTTCCCAGCACTCCAGGGGCTGATCTCTGTGCATTGCTGATGAATCTTGCTCTCCTTGATACCTTAATCATGGGTTGTACTCTCAAGACCATTTCTGGTGCAAAGAGATGTTGTCTCTGGCATGATTCACACTGAAGCTTTGAGAAACTCGCATGTAGGATATCTGTTGACATGCCGTCCGACACGATGATTCCAAGGCTGTGTTAAAATACACAGTCAACTTTTCGTATCAGACCTTTGTGGATAGCGATGACATACGACAACACGCCTCATTCTTTAAAATGGAGGAGTATGCTATCCAAATGGCTGAAAGCTACGTTACGAAGAATACCTGGATAGGAAAGAGTATTTTTGTCTGCAGCGGCAGGTAATCTTAAGGCTCTACTCAACCCTCTAACTTCTTTGAAAGTGATCCGGGAATGCAAGACTCTGATGCGGCTTAAAGACAAAATTTGTTGAGCCTCTTTTAGGTTCCAGACCATCACGGCACAGCTGGAAACGAGATCCCCGATGAATTTATGAGGCAAGGATCTCAAACAGTTTCTTAGGACCTGAACCAGTGCTTGGTCTGCCGGGATCCTTAGTGAGATAGACCGAACGTATGTTCGTCAACGTTAGTAAAAAAAACGGCAAAATTTTTGTAATGTAATAGCAGAAAAGACTGTAGAAAGTTTAATGGCGGGGCACTTTTCTTTTGCCAACAGCTTAAACGTGTTAGGCTCAAGTGCTACCAAGCTCTGTGGAGAGGATGACGACAACGCGGAGCATTTCCTCTGTAAATGTCCTGAAATTTTTCGGCGCAGGCATGATGAGAGCTGGCAACCGTCCTTATCATGGCATCATCTTCTAGCTTTTCTAAGAACATCTAAGAACATCATAAGAATCTGTAACAAAAAATGGTTGCTCTCTCTGATAGTACAATGTACAATATTTAGATCTGAGTGTTCAAGTTAATATTTAAAACCTCGTTTGGGTGGAATTTTGTAATTGGTTTAGAGCTCCCCGAAAATAATTCTGCGTTCAAACTACCCTTACTCATAAAGAGGGTGTTTTAAGGCCATTTTAGGCGGTCAGTTCTCAGTTCAGTTGTCAGTTCAGTTTTCAGTTCAGCTATCAGTTCATTTTTAAGCGTTTAGACATCAGTTTAACTGAAAGCTTAACTGAAGGCTCAACTGAAATGAAAAGTGAAATGATCGTCTAAAAGAGCCTTTAAATTTTAGGCGGGCTCAAAAACTGATTATAAATCCGTTCGAAAAGGCAAAAGCTCTTAGGTCTATTTCCAAAGTTTATCAATTCAATCTCTATTTAAAAACATAAACTTAAATCATTTTAAAAAGGGTAATAACTTCCTTGTTTTTAAAGATCAGCCATTGTAGAAAGGACGGAAACGTAGGTAATGCAAACAGTATTTGAGAAAAAAAAAATAGCTGAACAGGATTAAGAGCTTTTGCCTTTTATGCACAGAAATAAAAAATAATGCTGTCAAATGCGAAAGAAATTTATATGACATTATTTGACTTGCACAACACACTGTTTACGCCCTTTATACGCAAAACTATCCACATCTCAAAAAAAAGCACTTGTAATTCTAAAGAAGTACAAACTGGTGATGATGATGATCAATCGTTGCTTTTCCCATCAGTCCAAGTTAAAGCCATAACACAAGTTGACTATACTCCTCAAAGAAGAGGATGTAGATGGTGATGGCTCGCACAATGAAAACGTAGAGTCACCATAACATTGCAACGAAGAAGGTTCAACAAAATATTCTAAAGTGCCGTCTCTTTGTTTAAAAATAAAATGAACACAACTAAAAGACCAAAGAGTTTTCAAGTAGTGGGTACCCTCTACATTTCTCGATGTTTATTATGTTTCTCTTGTTTCCATCGCAGGTCGCAGCAAGATCCCGGCTCTTGAATGCTAAATTGATTTCCATGCAATTGATGTGCAGTGTGTAAACAATATGAGTTTGGAATTTAAATTAACTTGTAAATGGCATCAGATGAGTGTATGGAGATACTAAAAGAAGGTGTTTTGCCGACTGCTTACAAATATTGTGTTTATTTTTGAAACTAACTAAATACATAAATCCAAGCATTTTTCGGAGAGGTATGACAACGTAAGACAGGTGAATAATTAGCAAGTTGCCTTTCAAAGCAAACCTGTTTTAGTTTGTCTTTTATCCTTCCTGTGAACGACTTTATTCAAGAGTTTGAATATTGCTTATTCACCATCATCAACATGTCATCGCATCATCTTCATCTTCAATGTCAACAAATATTTCGCAAAATAAGTTCCACAACTGATCAGCGAAGGTATTACAAATATCGGAGGCGTTTGCGAGAGCCTTTTTGTCTGATTTGTTCAGTTATAATCGGCCCTATTGTGGTACCCTCGCAATTAATGATATTGATGCAAAAATGTCGCTCCACTGATATCCATTGCGATCTTTATAAATAAATAAGAAGCCTGGTGCAACAGAGCGGGGAGGCCCCGGGGTCGAGTGGATTTTTTTCAATCATATCTTTTGAGGAATTGAAAGCACCTACAGTTTTTTGCCGATTCTCAATGGCTAATCAAGAAAGAAAAAAATTCTGCATGATGCTTGGGTTTCTTAAAACTATGCAGGAAGTTCTTCTTCCCTCCTAATCTGACTACAATTTGTAAAGTCTTAATTCTCCCAAACTGGAGTATAACTCCCATATCTGGTCAGGTGCTTCTCAAACATCTTTGTGTCTACTTCATGGGATTCAAAACAGAGCGCTAGGATTGATACTTTAATTGTAGAACCGGTTGGTTGTCTCGAATATCGAAGAAACATTACTTGCCTCACTCTCTATTATCGCTTTTTTTACAAACAGTGCTCTAGTGAAGTATAGCCAGTTCCTGAAACAGTTTAGCCGCAACACCCGTCTCGATGGGTATGCTCATCAGTTTTTTGAGCCTACTACCACTACCCGTATTCATTCTTATTTCTTATCATGCTGAGATCTCTTTTTTAAAAACTCAACGTTTGAATTTCCTGTTCATAAAATAGTCTCCAAACCGTTTCGTTATTTGATAATTTGAAACTTGAAAGTCATTTCAACTCGAGAGAAGGTTAACCTGCCAGCGTCAGAGACATTACAGTAACCAGCATCTGTACGAGACCGCCATGATGACGCTCTTGGACCAATACGTCTTTTCGACTGTATTGAAAACGGCTGCAAATATCAGCAACCACCCTAAGCCCCTGGTGAGAAGGATGACCACTGAGGACCGACACCCTGAGCCAAGATACCTTAGCGTGATGAACACTTTGGACAAAGAAGTTATATCAACCAACGACGAAGCCACCAACTTCTACGCTGACCCTGGGTCAGCATACTTCCGTGGCTGATGCCACTCACACAACCTCCTCATAAAGAGAGACACAAGCGACAACCGGGACGGAACATCCCGAGATAAATCAAGTCAGCCGACTTATAATCAAGAATTTTCTTTCTTTTCAACTATATAATATTAAGTTATTATTTTTATTCAAGACAATGTATTTGGTTAGGCCCCCTATGTGTCAACATTCCTACATTATTATCATTTTCTTAATTTTAAAAATACCTAGTATAATAAGTATCAATTGTATATATGTATATATCGTTCAATAAACATAATGTCAAAATAAAGGTTAACCTATTGCGGCTTTTTTGTGCGCATTTCAAAAGCAGGTAGTGTACTTTTAAATAAGTCCCAGCAGCCTTCCATTAAAAAATCCAAATTCGAAGCAAGGGAATTGTTCATAAGAAAGTATAAATGCCAAACTGGAGTTCAGCTTAGTGATAATCAATTAAAAAGATAATAATAATTTGAAGACTGATATCAAGAAAATGACAGATCTTGAGAAAACAGGTATAACAAGCCGATTTGTCTTTAGGAATGGGAAGTCTTATTGCTGGAGCATTAGACATAACGCTGGAAGAAATGTAGAAAAGAAGAGTAAATTACGATGCCTTACTCCCTTTTTGGATGAAGAGGCATGACAATTTATCCATATCTTGAATACCTTGTAAGCACAATTTTTTTTTTTTTAGTATTTTAACAAAATTTTTATTTCCCAGTAAAACATGCCAGTAGATAGATTTCCTCATAGTGGGTTCCAGAGCAGTATTTCTTTAATTTTTGGAATTATGAACTGAACTAGGCGATCTACAATCGATACTTCGTTTCATCACAGGTTGCTTGGATATTAATGGACGCATATCCTTTTCGATTTATGTGCTCTTCTGAATGCAATCGTGGTTTTAATACTTCTACATGGGTGCAATCCAATGCAATATGGGAATATGTATTTACTAATCCACTCATGTTTTACTCTTAACCGTTCCTCATAATTTTATGGAAACTTTATCAACAAATGTGCTTTGTTTTTGAAAATTTTGCAACAAAATTGATTGTAGTACAAGTAGTCAATTGATTATGTCAAAATTTTCCAATTTTTCAGTTTTGTTAGTTTTTTTACTGGCATTTGTATCTGGTTGCAGATAGGTAGAGGCATTACTCCATAAAAAAGAAAGTAAATAAAATTTTCTTTTAAATGCTATATCAGGAAACTTTTTGCGATTGAAATTCACGGAAATATTACCCCTTAATTAAAGACATTTATCGTTACTTTTCATCCTTTTTATACTGACTGCATTTATTCTTATTTTTAGAAAACATAAAAAGTGCTTTAACTGTTAAAAACTTTTACTAATCTTTTTTTTTTTAATATTTCTTACTCGATGGAAATTATTTAATATATTTAAAAAATGCAATATATATATATATTTTTTTTTACTTAACAATTTAAGTGTTTAATCCAGGTGCTATTATAATTCTAATATCGTAATTGACTCCCATTCATTCTTTACAAAATAATGAACAAGGAATCTTTATTTTTTTTTCAGAAGCAGAAGGTATAATTATGCGAATCGGAATGAATTCACATTTAGAACTTTCCCACCAAAGATCAAAGGATTTAAACGGCTTCCATGCCACTGTTGGATTTGGTAAAAAGTTCTTAGGGCATGATGTTTGATGGCGTCGAGTGTTGGTGGTATTTGTGCCAGCGAAAAATTTGCACTTTTTGATAATTTGCAAAAATATTGGAAACGACAGTTGCTTAGAGTCTGGTTCAACTTTATTCCATTCAAACGCAGAAAGTTTCCTGATATAACATTTAAAAGAAAATTTTATTTACTTTCTTTTTTATGAAGCATTCCCTTTACCTATCTGCAACCAGATAGAAATGCCAGTAAAAAAACTGACAAAACTGAAAAATTAATTTTCGACTTTTTTCTTTTCGGGAATTTTAACGTTTTGGATAAAAAACTTTTTTTTACAAATATTCAAAAGATGTTTTTTGATGGAGGAATTTGCTCTCTACAAAAAACGTTTTGGAATTGTATCAAAATTTTGCTTTGTTTTCGAGTTATATTGAAAAAACGTGTGAAGATGGTTTAGAACCCATATCTCCGATTTGCACCCTCTAGTTTCATAGCACTTTCCGTTTTTTCTCCTAAATTAGCCCATTAATCGATTCATGCAATAAAAATCTGCCCTTTTTCGAGTTCCTTTATATGCCCTTTTTAACGACATAATCAATTAACTAAAACAGTACTCTGATGGACAGCTACATCTTCCCCAACTTGAAACCTACTTGAAAACAGGATCTCCAAAGTACATCAAAAATTCTTCATCTTTTTCAGCATTTCGAAATTTTTAGGTTCAGCGAATTTACTTTTACTCAAAAATGTATAAAGCTGAAGCAATTATCTTAAAGCTGTTAATCGAAATTTCCTAGTTGAAGTCTTTACTAGTAAAGTACATATTCACTTAACCATTCCATGTTTTCCCTCTCAAAACGATAAAGTTGTTTAAAATTCGTATCTGAAGCGGATCTTCTATCCTTATAAACTTTTAGTAAATTTACACATTTTAATAAATGTGAAAAAGATTGCACTTTAAAAAATACCATCTGAATTCCTAAAAAGTTAGACTCAAGACAATTATGCTATATTCCTTACCACCTTCAAATACAAGTCTCAGACAGAAAAGCACTTACTGTACAATATTCAAGTTGCTGTCTAGTAACTTTAAAAAAAATGAGTAAAAAAAGTAACTACTAGTTTTTATGCATACGAAACGAAGTATTTACCTAAAAAGTTCATCTGAAAAAAGTAACTACTATTAAAGAAAGTAAATACTATATTTTCGGAATTTACTGCATAATTATGCATATCAAAAATATAAAAATACTACGAATTTCATCAGTAAAAGAATTTACTGTGTTTTATGCGTACCACCCCATGAAGCACTTTTTTTTAGCAACGACTTCAGCGGCATGAAATTTGACTGCTTTTTGAACAATAGTGAAAATCATATTAAAACTGATAGTAAAAACTATTTTTCACTTTCTTATCCTAACGTGAAAGATTCCTAAAATTAATTAATTAATTAATTAATCTTCTAGACCAGGATACCACCTTAAACTGATCTTCCACCACCACTGATGAAAGATTCTAATGGCCCCATTCACCAGCCTTAATAAGAATGCAAAAGCAAGGAGTGTCGATGGTGAGAGATCGTGAATGCCCTGCTTTGGAAACAAACCTCCTTTTACAAAAAAAAAAAAGTACAGAGTTCACAGAACTAGCCAATGCAACTAAAATGCGTCCCTAATTAACAGTCAAATTAGCGACTGTAGCAGAATTATTCGCAATCAACAGCATTTTAATGTTTTTTTCTTTCTTTTTCCTTTTTATGTTTTGAGAGCCGTTTTGTTTCTTTGTTCACCAACTGTTAGTGTAGAGGGTGGTGTGCAAGAACTATTAAACATCAGAAGAACAAAAGTGACCATCCCGACTTCCATAGGAAAGATGAAGCGATAGCAAAAACCGGTCTTCAGCAGTTTAGCATTTAAAATTCGCAAAACCGAACCTCTTCAATGGTTCCAACTCCATGCAAAAGCCATCTGATAAAAAAAGAAAAAAAACCTCACTGACCACGCCAAGCAAATAGTCTGGCTGTTCAACATAGCCACACCGCCACTCACATGACTATACAATAAGCCGGTGAGGTACGCGGAATACTTGGTCTTCTGTGAGGTGATGCGGTTGACTCTTAGTCAGATGACTCATAGCTTGTAGCAATTCTTGTTTTCTTTTTATTTATTTTCTTTCTCACACAGAATTCCTATACTCTTTGCGGTGATTTACGAAGCATAAAAAGCGAAATAAACAACACAAGCAAAAACTGAATAAAACCTCCTAAAAAAAAAAACTAGTGCTGCACTTCTTCACTTATTGAAGAAACAACACTAACAAAGCAAAAAAAGAGGTTAACTAACCAAAGGTTGCAAAATATGCCGATTCGAATTTGATTTTGGTCAAAGCTCATTCTGGTAAGCTCTAAAAGATGTAAGCCATAAAAACATAAGCGCGAGGCCATAACTTGATCTCTTTGATTTAGATCAACTTCGGTAGGAAGGTGGTTAAAGAAAAATAAAAATAAAAGTCCAATTGGATTATCAATCATCTAGTTTCTATTTACCTTATTCGATTCAATGTAGGAAATCCGGGTGAAACTCCTTCAGGTAAAAATTGGACATAAAATGTTGTTCCATCAACGAGTTGTTACACTTGTAGACTTTAAATAGGAAACATCAAAAATTGTGTTTTTGATTTCTAACTATTTTTTAAAGTAAACACAAAACCGGTTGTTTGATATTCTTTTTAAATTATTTTATTTAAATCCACTGGAATAACACTCACAACACGATACACGACAGTGCGACGAAGACGGAACAAGTTAAACCATTTCCGCGATGGAGAACCCGGTTTGCACGAGAAGAAATTGAATTCGAATTCGATTTCTTTTTAATTTTGATTTTATTTCGCATGTGACATTAAATTGAATATTTACAGAGAAAATAAACAAATTTTCACAGTTAATCAAATGTATGGGAATATCAACGATGAACCGCGCTTGGGAGCAATTAAAATTCAACGACGAGACGAACTGCGAGGAACCGTCTGCTTCATTCAAGCGAACTCACTCAAATGATGGGAACGCTGTTAGCTGAAGCTGCTACAAACTGAATGCACTCAACCGTCGTCCGTCCGTCGGTGATTTGAGATTCAGTTTACTGATGAATGAAGAGAGGGGGTAAAGACTATAGAGAGACACCAAAGAACACCTCTTCTGGAGCTGGTGCTGAAGCAGCGAGTGTGGAAAACGGCGTGATGTATGGAAAAAACCTGTTGTATTATCGCTTTCAAGCTGTGGCCCGTGGTAGGAAAATCGGTTTTTTTTTTTTTGATTTATGTTGTACGGCGTTGGACTTTTGTTTGTTTTGCTGTTCGGTCTCGGTTGCTACGCTGGAATGGAACAACAATTGAGAGAGCCACTGGAAGTAAATTAACATTTTTTTCTTGACCATTTTGAGTAGAATGGGATGGGAGTAGATTTTAGACGTTGAGATTGAGGTGCAATCGAATTTTTGAATTGAATCCCGGTTTATTTGAATTTTTTTTTTTTCAAGACATGAACGATTTTTCGTGTGTCTTTGAAATAAGCTCGAATAGTCCACGACCCTACATGTCTACATAGGTACCTACAAAGAGCAACAAGTGGGTGATATAATAAAACACGCGGACGGCGCGGCGGTTCCGCTTGGACTTTAGTTTCCTAGAAGTTGCAAGCCTTTATTCAAAATTGAAAGTATTCGGTTGCGTTTAAACGAAGAGATTGGGTCTTAGAAACTGATGAAAATTTTATCAGAGACATCTCTAGGGCATCTAAAAGAAGATATAGGAAATAAGATAGATAGTGGAAAGCATTTTTAAAATGCTTTTCTCTTTAGAGATAAAAAACAACTGGTACCGAATCACCACACACGTGATCGAGTGATACGTGACCGAATTATTTGAGTTTGGCATTACTTTTCACGTTATCGAGCACTTTAGTACCACAATTTTACATTTTTTCATCAGTATTTGAACGAATTGCCCTTGATAAATGAACAGCATATAGACAATCTGCAATTAAATTAAGTGCCATTTTAATTTCGAAAGAAAAATGGCACTCACTCGATTACTAGGTTTGTTCGTTGAAGCCCTGGGGTTGCCCTAGGGTCGCCACAAAGCGTTTTTTGAGAAACCTAAATTCACCCTGAATGTCAAATTGAGTGTTTTTTGAGCCATAGGTTTGCCATAGGTTTTCCCCCAACTCGCCCTAGCTTTTTGCTGTGGCGATTTGAGGGCTGTCAAATGGCATGTATTTTTTTTTTAATGACAGGAATGTGTGGTGATTTGTGGTTTAGCGTTTTTTGACGAGTGGAAAACACAGGTTTTTTTGACAACTTATAGGGTTGTCAAGAAAACCTGGGTCAACCATGGGGAAAGTTCAACGAACAGACCTACTGATGCGGTAAATTCGGCCCCTGGATAAGTGGAAACGATTCCTGTGACGAACACAACATAAAAATATAATGAGATTTGAGACGAAAGGAAGTTTCTTAACACTCTCAATCACCTTTAGATTGCCATTATCCATGAATGGTACCTGCATCCAAGAAACCGAAAAGCAGTCAGTACTTGGTAAAACTCTGCAAAGTGCTTAGGTTCCTTAAGACGATGCAGGAAATTTTTCTCAGAGCTGTTCTTTTGCTCCAGATCAGGGCCCTATTGCACCAACCACTTTTCACTTTGCACTTTGCAACTTTTCACTATTACTTTGCAAATTTCGTTGCACCAAACGCCAATTTGCAAAGAGGAAATTATTTTTTTGAAAAGTAAAACAAAAATTCCCTCTTTGCAAATTTCGTTGCACCAAACGCCAATCTGCAAAGTGAAAAGTACTTTTCAGAAAAGTGCAAAGTTGAGCCAATTTGCAAAGAATTCTTTGATTTCGTTTCACCAAACAAAAAGACTTTGCACTTTGCATTTCATATTCTGCAAAGCTTTTCAATAATTTGCAAAGAAAAAATTTCATTTCACCTTTTGAAGTGTTAAGTTCAGGTATAGTAAATATTAAACTAAAATGAATCGCTTTGAACGACTTTTTGAAAACGACGAGTATTATTATAGTTATGTAAGAGGTGTTAAACTGAGAATAAACCGGCCAGGGTTAAAAAAAACACTCAGTTTGACATTCAGGGCGAGTTTAGGGAATTGGATATGAACGACTACCTCGATTTCAACATGCACAGGAACTAAATAAAATATAAAAGGTTTGGCAAACCTTATCTTTTGTCATTCCAACAAGTTTTTACAACAAGGTGTGAGGTATCCAAGATTTTGAAATAAATTTTAACGTGATTTTTTTCAATAAGACTCCTTCGTTGAAGCCCTTGGGTTTTTCCTATGGTCACTTTAAATATAAATTACATGAAAAAATTTGTGGTTGTGAAAAAAAACTTCAATAAAGGTTTAACTTGTGTCTTGTGTGTTTATATACTAAAATTAGTATTTGTTAATTGCTCTCGCCACTTGTTCTTATAATTAATGCATTTTATACTAGTTCAAACTAATTACCTCTACTAACTGTATATTAAGTTCAATTTTGTTTAAAATAATGATTCAAGAAATGAATAAAAAAATTGCAACCACAAGTTAAAATAATGGTGTAGATATCAAAAATTCGATCATTTTTTTTTAACACAAATGTTGTGTACCTACAGCAATAATTGCAGCATTATAGCAACGTTCTAAATAACAATTTAGAGAAAATAAACAAATGGTTAAGTAAAGTGCAACAAAATTGACAGCGATTTAAAAGGATGTCGTTGTTTTAGTGAAAAAAACAAGGCCTCAACGTTTTTAGTTTAGTCATTACAACGAAAAGAAGTTGAAACCATTTAAATTGTTTCACTTTGCAACTTTTCAAAATGCGACTGAAAATGAAAAGTTACATTTTTAGTTGGTGAAACGCCCACACTTTTCACTTTGCAAAAAAACATCAGAAACTGCAAAGTGCAAAGTCATGGACTTTTCATTTTTGGTGAAACACTTTGCACTTTTACTTTGCAGGAAATTATTATTTTGAAAAGTTGCAAAGTGCAAAGTGAAAAGTGGTTGGTGCAATAGGGCCCAGAATTTAACGATTCTCTATGGGTAAATGAGTTTGAGTTTATCTAGGGGGGTGATCTCGTCAATCATGTAACCGCTTTCTAAGTCGGAGAAGTTTTGGACATTCTGTAATGATTCTCATAGATGTTTCTACGCTTCCGAGGCATAGTTTGCAGAAAGGGTCGCTGCCAACCTCATCTGGCGTAGATGTTTTTTTGACAAAAAAGTTACTGATTAATAATACCGGTCCAAATTTTGAGGGTTTCTTTTGAGGCTCAATAGGACTTTTAATGTTTCTTGGGAATATTCATTCCAACATAAAAAGTTTACAATACGTTTTGGACAAAGCATTTACCCCGAGCTTTGTTGGATTCTTCCAAAGGATATTCTTGGCAGAATTTTTTATTGTTTTTTTTTTTATTTCATAAAATGGTTTACGGCTCATGTTGGATGCTTTATGGTGAGGATTGTTTTTATGAGGTAAACAAACTCATTAGGTTTGTTCGTTGAAGCCCTAGGATCGACCTGGGGTCGCCACAAAGCGTGTTTTGAGAAACCTAAAGTCAACCTGAATGTCAATCAAATTGAGTGTTTTTGAGCCCTAGGGTTGACCTAGCTTTTCCATAAACTCGCCCTAGCTTTTTGCTGTGGCGTTTTGAGGGCTGTCAAATGGCATGTGTTTTTATTCAAAGGACAGGGATGTGTGGTGATTTGTGGTTTAGCGTTTTTTGAGGACTGGAAAACCCAGGCTTTTTCGACAACTCATAGGGTTGTCAAGAAAAAGTGGGTCAACCCTGGGAAAGTTCAACGATCGGACCTATCGTCAGCAAGACTTTTTTAATCAAAATGTATAATAATAAGTTATTGCCATTTGAAGTTTTTTTCGGGTTCAGAATGCAATAGTAGGTTCGTTTGTTGAAGAATTTGGCCTACGTACTACTAGACTAGGGTAAAAAAAAGCTTTTTTTTGGAAATTAATGTCGTTTCTGAATGCTTCCGAAACCTTTTCATTGGCATCAAATGGCAGTTGCTTATTAACTTAGACAGGCATAAGAGTTCGAATGGGTTTGGGAGTCAACCAACATCTATCGACAACAATTTCGATTTCGGGCGAGCTCTTTTGATTTTTGAACTCCAAGTCGACTTACGTTCTCTTCTTCTTCAGCCAACTAAGACGAGGTCATCCTCTTCAGCAGCTCCACTGCAATTTGTCAGAGTGTTTTTCTAGAAAATGTGAAAGTGTGGACGTTTCGCATCTAAAACCGCGTTGATAAGAACGTGTACACAGCAGACAAGATCTTATACACGACGTCCAGGATATTCATTTTTCTTTAATTGGCGTAATTGTGAGGGTCTTCCTTTTTTATCATCTGAAATACGATACTGAGATTAGGTTCACTGGGCATGCCTGCTATCATGCAGATAATCCGAAGCATGCTCCTTTCCAACTGATCTTCAGCTGCCTTAAAAAACTAGGCGTCAAGGCCATTAGCACGTACAGTTTTATTAGATTTGACCATACATATGGCAAGTTCAATTTTCTCTAGGTTTGGATGACGGTATTCTTGATCATCGTCCAAGTTGAATGAGGCATTCTGCCTTACAGAGAAATAAGTGTCTTCATCGCTATTAAGTTGTCTACAGAAGTGGATAGTGGTCTTTCCAGATCCTTAGTAACGGCTCCGATGCTATCACCATGTTTCTCTGCTGGTCCTCACAGAATTGAGTTCAAAGTTTGCCACCCAGACATAACCGCTTATTCATTCAGACTATGGACACCAATTGTATTTCCAAAGACTTCCTCCTTTCGTAGTTTTGCTTTAAAGTTTCTTAGCCCTTTTCACGTCATATCTAGAGTACGGCTCATATCTTTTTTTTAGGAGCTCGTAAAAACAGTTTTTGGAAGTATCCCTGAGTCCCTGAGACTACCTCTAATTTCAATTCCGCACCCAAATAAGCGCTGTTTCTGGTATCCATAGCAGTTGCTGTACTAGATGTCGCAGTTTTTCATCTTCTGTATTCCCGGCCCATTCCATTTTAAATCTACTGTGGAGCAGTTTAAGACTCCTCTTAGCTCTCCGGCTGTAGGTAGTCCGTTAAGGGATCCTACGTTTCGAATGCATGTCCGGAGATCTTTATCCATTTGCAGTTTCTCCGTCATCAACGATCAAATCATTATCATATTTGAGGCTGTTGGGTTAAGTACGTAACCCTACGCCCAACTACCAACTTGAAGGGCCAGGCCCTTTTAAAACATAAAGGACGGATAGTCCGGTGTCAGTTCCCTGCTGCAGGGGTGTGAGAGATGCCGTTGGCTCTCTATTTCAATATCCAGCCCTTGTATCGAAATACCCTGAAAGACCTTAAAGCCAAATATGTCGGAGTAGCTTATCCACAGATTTCTGCTTTTTGACGGTTGAACCTATGGTTCTATGGCATTAGCTCTGGCAGACCGGTGAGATTCGGGCGTTTAGTCATTATTTTTAGAGCAATATAATTTTGCTTTTTGATCAACATTCCCACTTACAAGTTTGGCAAGTTACGTCCGGTTGGACGAGACCAGAACCCAGTTGTTAACGCTTAGAGGCATAGCAAGCACAATTGAAGTGTACTATATGTTACAGCATCTGGGAGCAATCAACGAGTTGACACCAACCAGGGGCCTTCCCGAATAGAAATGTACTAGGTTGTTTCGTCGGTTCGTTTAAAAAGAAATCACTCTGTCCTTTCTGATGAAAAAGTGTCATATCGGTCCTTTTAAAATAAGCTCATTGCAGTATGTTCAAAGGAGAAAGCTCTATCATCTTAACAACCATTTTTCATTATTATAATTATGCAAAAACTTGCATTCAGTGTAATTATTTAAATATGTCTCATACAATAAAATCAAACCGCTAATGAGAAATACGCTAATCACTCACACCCACAATTTGCATAGCGCTCTCGGTTTATCACTCGGCTTTATAATCGTAGTCATTTTAAAGAATAAATTTTTCCAAAAAAATTTAAATATCATATTTCCAGTGTCCTTTTCCGTTTCTTTTCTTCAATAGCAAAAGAGTTGCGGACAACACGAAAAATATGAATCTCTCCATTCAAATTCTCCGACCAGTTTCAATGTATGAAAGAGCAGACTGTGTTCTATTCAAGCTTTGAAAAAAAAAAAACATTGTTGAATGTCTCTTTCTGGTGAATGATGCTTTCTGATACTTTTTCATTAAGTCCGTGTTAAATTCTTCAAAACTGCTAAGTTCAAGTTGAGTTAAATGTACTCAAAACCTTTGGGAATACATTCATTTTTTTACACATTTTTCTGTAATCTTTGTTTTTACAAGCTGTGTAAGCAACAATTTCTTCCGGACACAAAAAAAAAGTCAGTAAAAAAAATTAGAGGCGTAAACACATTGAATTGTATCAATTCTGATAAACATAAAGTACAAGTACGCCCCATCATTACTCGATTTTAATATGCCAAGAAAAATCATCAAGACACAAAATAGACACAAATAACTTTTTGATTAATCATACGTTTCTACTGTTTTAAGCAATTATCTGTTTTTTTTTTTACAAAACAGCACATTCACTTACACTTTCTTGCATGTTTCACTGACTCGATCAGCGTGCTTTTAGCATCTTGCGTGTGATATTTTCTTAACATCTTAATTAAAAGTGCAAACTGCACGAATGAGATTCACTTTCCACACATCAAGAGTAAAAAAGAAAATTATTTCTCATTTAAAACATGCAAAACTTCTATTCATCTTTTTCTTTAAAGCTTCGTTCTGTTGCTGTTAAGATAAGATTCATGTGAATGTTATTTGATGTGAATTAATTACTAGGCTAAGAAAAGAAAAACACATTTAATCATATTCGTTTGATTAAATTTAATGGATTATTAAATTCATTATCGCTATTGGTAAAATGCACGTATTCTATCTAAGGATCTCGTGCTGCCAATCCAATATGACTGGTTCTGGCTTGAAACGTTTTAAGGGATCTGTACAGGGAATGAATTAATTTTAGTTAATTGAATAAAAAAATAAATATAAATTCTGTGTAACTCACTTATCATAGCGTAACGTTGTTCATTTTGCAATGCCGCATAGTCAATATTTGGCCCTGTTACATATTGTGCAGTGGTCGTTATCTCTGGCGTCCATATTTCATCTGATGAATCCTTTAGCAGGATAAGAAGAGCTCTAAACTGACTTTGTATAGCTCGAGCGTGGTCATCTTCGAAAACTTCTAGCAACGCTTTGCAAATATCACGTATATGAGCTTGTTGTCCATAGACTTTGATTATGTGATTGTGCAGTGAATCAATTAGAGCGATGTCTTCGAATGGATTGCCCTCCTTCAAACTTAGCAATTTTCTTTCGTGTTTCCTGCGATTCTTACTCGAACGAAATGTTTTTCTATTAAGAATGATATTGCATTTTGAAAAATGCAAATTTTGTAATTTGAATAAACAAAACTTACCCTGTACCTCGGGAACTTGCTGTGTATCTAGATGAATGCATGCTTGTTGTATCGGACAGAAGATCACTTTCATCGACTTGACCACTATCATCTAGATCTTCTAAAGCGGATTCTTTGGATTTCTTTTCTCTGACAGCGAGCAAGCGAGATTTTTGGTGGAGGAAAAGCTCTCGATCTGCATTCAAATTTGACGCAAGAATATTTTTGTAGACGAGGAGTTCAGGAGTGATGACGGATGCTGGAATAGGAAACAAAAGTTGGATAAGATACGTGCGTGCTTCCAAAAAAAAAAGATTTTTTTTTTTAAATTTAAATCAAGGAAACTATGGTAGCATAGTATGTTTGTTCCTTGAAGTCCTGGGTTTGTCCTGTGGTCGAGACAAAGCGTTTTCGGAAAACGCGACTTGCTCTTAGTGTCAAAATGAGGTCTAGATTTGCCCTCAAAGCACTCCAAAGAAACTCAAGGTTTTTATTTCTATAAAACGCATTAAATTCTTTACTTAGTTTGTCTAGTTTTTAGTTTTAGTTTTCAGTTTTTCAAACAACGAGAATGAAATTGAGTGTGAAGCTGTGAAAAATTTCTTCATTTCACATTTTTACAGAATGACGATACGATGATATATGTAGCATCACATTGTGGAGTAACATTTCGTTATTCGTAGATGCTGATTTGTCATGACATGGTACATTTTATACCTACAAAATGAAAATTACATTCAAATTTGACACGACGTAATAATGGCCCGATATTTTCTTACTGTTTATAAAAAAAAAATCAAAACCATGAAGCATTTATGTGTACGGAGAAGGAAGGGAAGTGCATGATGATGTATAACATTTTACACTATGATTTTGTTAGCATATGACCACACTGAACCAAAAATGAAATCACAAATGAACACAAGAAATTTAGTACAGTGTAACAACTGGAAAGTAAAACATATGAAGAATTTGGTGGCACAACAAAAATCGAGGAGCCTTGGAGCTCTAAGCTTCGACAAAGAGAACAAGATTATTTCTGACAGTAAATATAGATCCTGATAACGCCATTTCTAGTCGAAGAAGCTTTCGAGAAAGGAGGCAGAGGGTGCAGAGTTCAAGCAAGTATATGCATAAGGTGAATAAAGATATTCGATCAAATAAACGATCGTCGAACACTTTTATCTCAGAAATGAGATCTCGCACTGGGGATCTGAGAATCTTAGTTTCAAAACTTTTCGTGATGATAATATCCTGTTCGTATCGAAGATGGAACTCGAAAGCATCTTCGTCTCAATCAAGAAAAACAAATCAGCAGGAGTCGCTGTGATGTTTGAAGCGTTATAAAAGTTATGGGCCCATGCTCTCCTTAAAAAAGCTAAGGATGATTTCAATCCGGTTAAATCTCCGGTACATTAACTTGCTTCCCCGTGTCAGCAAAGTATTTGAGAAGGTTCTCAAAAGTACACTGTCCGCATGATACCACACATGCCGCGCCTAATTTAGTACCAGATATTCAATGGAAAAGGTTAAAAATCATTTTACAGATTCATGAATGATCAACTTAAGGAAGGCATACGATACTTTAGATTTAGATGACCTTTTTCATACGTTTCCAACACCCTATCTGATTATTTTTAAATTCTACCAAAAACTCGTCTGCAAAGTTAGCAGAAAGCTGATGACCATTGATAAGTTAAGTACATCGGCATCTGGCAATGTGACTGTTTTGCAAACAACTTGACAGTTGTGTGAAAGTGGTTCGCCCTTTTATGGCCAATGATTGTCAATGGGTGTCCAGATGGTTCAATGTTACAGCCTCAAATGAAAAAGATTCAGATTATTGGATAGACAGTGTCCGCCGATCTATCGTCGATTGTACAGAACACCAGAGTCACATTATTATCACATTATTACCCTACTATACCCGTGGCGTGCTGGTTAGCATGTCCACGTGCTAACCCAGAGGTTCGAGGTTCGAATCCCAGCAGAGGCAAAAATCTTATTCCACGGGTATCACCTTTCGCGAGGAATTGGCAAGTCTTCCGTTAGTAAATTCATTGCCATAAAAAGTTCTTTCTCAATTAGCCGTTCGGAACCGGCAGAAAATTGTAGGTCCCATCCATTCCCTCACAATGCATGGTTGTGAGAAATGCGCTAGGCCCAGGGGCTCCTCGCTCTGTTGCGCCACCCTATTTTATTTTTTTTAACTACCCAAC
This sequence comes from Melanostoma mellinum, assembly GCA_914767635.1. Lineage (NCBI taxonomy): Eukaryota > Metazoa > Arthropoda > Insecta > Diptera > Syrphidae > Melanostoma > Melanostoma mellinum. The sequence continues at coordinate 185,278,306 of OU612060.1, forward strand.
TTTATTATGAAACATATTCGCCGTCGGTAGAGCCAACTGCAAGAGCGATTACTTCTTCGACTAATGGCCCCTTGTTTTAGGGCTTATTACCTCAATATAGAATATATATGTACATGGATAAAATACGCTGTTACAGTCGATTTGTTCCAATGGCAGCTTTTCTCAACTATGATATGTAGGAGTGGTGACAAATGAAAGGAAATCTGCATTTGTTTGGCCTCGGACAACACAATTCCAGACCGGGAGGTTTGCCGACGCATTCTGAGGTAAACGCGGCATACCCCATGAGAGGATCACTAGTGTCAAGTGGATCGCAGCCTGAGAGAGCTGTAATCCCTTCGAGATCATGATATTCGTAGCACTGGAAAAAGAAAGAAGAAGAAGAAAAGAGGGGCAGATACAGGACAGGACACGTCAAGTTCAAGGCTACCTTTAGTTAATTTAATATTGCTGTATATAATTTTGTTGGTATGTAAGTAAGTTTAATTAAATACAAATAAAAATGAACGCAATAGGTCCCTATTACAAATTTTCTTACTTAGGAGAAGCACTTTTCATGGCCTTTGGAGGACTTGGCAATTCCTCGTGTTAGGCAATACCCGTGAAAAAACATTAGATGTTTCTTAAATTCAAATCTCCTTACTTACTTAGGTGGGCATTACAGTTCGGGGTGAACCTGGGCCTCAACCAACATCCTTCGATAACGACTTCTATTTCGGGCGAGCTCTCTCCAGTTTCGCACTCCAAGTCGGTTGAGGTCATCCTCCACTTGATTGCGCCACCTAAGACGAGGTCTTCCCCTTCCGCGATTTCCCTGCAATGTGCTTTCGAACACCCGACGAGCCGGAGCGTTTGGGTCCATCCGCTCAACATGGCCCAACCATCGTAGCCTCGCGATGCGTACTCTTCTGGCTATGCCCATGTCGCGGTACAGCTCATACAGCTCGTTGTTGTATCTTCTTCTCCACACATTGCCTTCGCATACGGGACCAAAGATCATTCGGAGAATTTTTCTTTCGAAACGACCAAGGGTTTCCTCATCCGCTTTCGATAAGGTCCATGCTTCCGCGCCGTAAAGCAGGACTGGGATGATTAAGGTCTTATATAAGGTTACCTTGGTTTTTCTGGAGAGGGTTTTGTTTCTCAATTGCCTTCTTAACCCAAAGAAGCAACGGTTGGCAAGAGTTATTCTCCGTTTGATCTCCGCACTGATGTTGTTGTCCGTGTCTACAGCGGATCCTAGGTAGACGAAGTCCTGTACTACCTCGAAGTTATGTCTGTCTATTGTGACGTTTTGTCCAATTCGTCGATGTTCTGTGTCCTTGTTTGATGACAGCATATACTTTGTTTTGCCCTCATTAACCATCAAACCCATTTTTGCCGCTTCTGTTTCAATACTCGCAAAAGCACCTATGACATCACGCTTTTTTCTTCCCATTACGTCAATATCGTCTGCATATGCGAGCAATTGCACAGACTTTTGAAAGATTGTTCCTCTGGTGTTGACGTTTGAGTTTCTTACAATCTGTTCAAGTATGATGTTGAAGAAATCGCATGACAGTTTATCGCCGTGCCTAAAACCTTTTTCGACATTTGTTCGTTCGTGTTTGCAAAAGCATTTGTCGTGCCCTTTGCTTGGCTGCATTTGCCTGCCTACATTCTTCATCGAACCATGGGTTTCGTTTTGGTGGCCGAGTGAAACCCAGAACCTCAGAGGCAGCGGTTCTGATGGCTTCTTGGCATTGCTGCCACTGGTCTTCAATGTTTAATGCTGGCGGCATGGGATTCAAGGATAATTGAAGGGACACTCGATTGGAAAAGGCATTGGCAATCTCTTGCGATTGTAGCTTTCCGACGTCATATCTCTTCACAGCGTTAGTTCGTGTTGGTCGTGAACAAGATATCCTCATTCGTACCTTGGCTACAACAAGGTAGTGGTCCGAGTCAAAGTTGGCCCCTCGGAAAGTTCGGACATCTAGCACACTGGAAGAGTGCCTTGCGTCGATCGCAACATGGTCAATTTGGTTGACGGTTAATTGATCTGGGGATCGCCATGTGCCTTTATGAATTTTGAGATGCGGGAAGCGTGTACTACTTACAACAAGATTTAGCTCCGCAGCAAAATCGATTAGCCTCAATCCGTTTTCGGAGGTTTTGTCGTGGAGGCTATGCTTACCGATTGTGTTTCCAAAGATGTCCTCCTTCCCTAGTTTTGCGTTGAAATCGCCAAGAACGATTTTCACGTCGTATCTAGGGCATTGCTCATATATTTCTTCGAGGAGCTCGTAGAAACAGTCTTTGGAATCGTCGTCTTTCTCTTCTGTGGGGGCGTGGGCGCATATAAGGCTAATGTTGGCGAATTTAGCCCTGATGCGGATGGTCATTATACGCTCATTGACTGGATTTTGGCTAATCACCTTATCCCTGAGTCTAACTCTAACGACAAATCCGCATCCAAATAAACGCTTTTTCTGTTGTCTGTAGCAGTCGCCATAGTATATGTCACAGTTTTTCATCTTCTTTATGCCCGGTCCACTCCATCGCACTTCTTGGATGGCGGTTATGTCTGCTTTGCAGCAGTCCAGGGCGTCCGCTAATTCTCCAGCTGCACCTAGTCCGTTAAGAGATCTTACGTTCCAAGTGCAGATCCGGAGGTCGTTGTCCTTTTTTCGTTTGCATGGGTCGTCAACTTTGAAATCATTATCGTTATCCGAGGCTGTTAATTGTTTCGGAACTGGGCTTTTTTTACGTGGTTGGGTAGTTAACCCTACGCACAACCCCCAACCTGGAGGGCCAGGTCCTTTTGGATCCCTTCGGACACAAAGGGCTGGAGTATCCAGAGTCAGTACCCTGCTGCAGGGGTGTGAGTGCTGCCGTTGGCTCACCAGGAGCTCATCCGCCACCATATCTACTTCAATACCCTGTTCTAGTATTGAAAGACCCCAAAAGACCTTTAAACCAAATATGTTGGAGTAGCTCTTTCAGGGGTTTCTGCTTTTATGGCTGCTGAAGTCCACCGTTGATTCTGTCCTTCGAATTCATCCGCTGGGACATTTACACGAAAGCTCTCGTAGACCACTGAGATTCGTGCAGTCAGTCATTATTCGCAGAGCAATTATAGTGTTGATCGATCACAATTCTTTGTTCCGGATTCCCTTATCAACACTCGCACTTACTAGTTTAGCAGGTCAGCTCTGGACGGAGCATCCCAGGTGCCAGTGGATACCGCTTGGAGGTATAGTAAGCACAGTTGACGTGTACTATAAGTTACAGCATCTGGGCGCCGCCATGTTAGCACCAATCAGAGCCTACCCGAATAGTACAACGCCCATTTAAATCTCCACCCCTGAGTAATAAGCAGGCATGCTGACCACTGTGCAATTGAGACTCACAAAATTTCTTTTTTGCATCGGCAAATTAATCTATTTTTATTGTTAACTAAATAAAACTTACCCAATAAATGTGTGTTCTCCATTCTAGCTTCGTAAATGGCTCTCAAGTACAGATTTCCCTTCAAGAGACATGAGATTCCTTCACAAAAGTTGTTTCCATACCTCTTAAGCAGTTCAAATGCTTCTTCGCAGCGTCCATGTTCAATTAATGAGGGCACCAAGGACCTAGAATAAGTGCAACCTTATCAATATCTAACAAACACAAGTTTCAAAAATTTTGCTTACAACGCAACTTCTTGCGGATAGACTCCTTCCATTTTTGTTAAAGCTAAACAGCGCTGCCAGTCTAGCACATGACGGGCACATGCTACAGCTTGTGTTAATGCATCAGCTCGTTCGTACATTAAACTAGCGTTTTCAAACTTTCCGTTTTCTCTCAGATAATCGCCATAAGCGTGCGCCATTTTCTTATAACACACACTATTTCCTTTATAAGCCGATAAAGCTTCTTTGTATAAGTTGTGCGTTTTTATCAGGGACAAAGCTTCTTCATATCTTTCTTCACCACAGCGACTGATATGTACCAGAGCTTTGTCAAACTTCTTAAGATGGAAATCGATTTTGAATTTCCTGTAATTCTCTTCGAGTGCTTTCAATTCATTTAGAAACGGTAGGAACTCTCTTGGATCTTTCTGAGACTTTTTGGCAACCATAAGAACCAAACTAAAATCGTACATTCCCAAAGCTACGTCGTACAGTTGATTAACATCCACCAAATAGAGAAGATACTTTAAGGCATCATCAGCACTACAATTACCATCTTCTTGTCGTTCATTCCAGATTATTTCTAGTGCTTTTTCAACGTTGCCACATTTTACATGTGCCGTAATTATCGGCAAGAGGAACTTATTTACATCTTGAGCTTGCATTTCTTCACGAAGTGCGCTACAAACGTGCACCACTTTGTTTTCTAAGCGAAAGCCCTCAGGATATTCGCGCTTTGAGTCCGGATAATTGCTGGAGTACATTGTCAAAGTATAATCCTGGTTTTGCAAATCAGTTAGAAACAAATTCAACCACTGTGGTTTGACTTGTTTTAGAAAAGCTTTCAAATTCAAAAGGAACTGTCCCACATTATGATCGCAGATTATGTTCAAGTTTATTCTTTGCTTCTGCAGCAAAGTCATTGCCTCACTGTATTCCTTTCTATTAAGCAGTGTACCTACCGTCTCCAAACACAAAACTCGTGGGTGTATAGCTTCCAAATTACCTCGTGGTAACTGAAGTATTGTCAGCGATCCACGCGGAACTATAGTTACAATCTTAGCTCCACGTTCGATTTTGCGCTCATTAACTATCTTCCAATCGTTTAGCCTAATAAACTTCATCACAGTTAGTTGAGTAAAAACGAGATAGTTAGAGGCTATATGAAACGATGTTACATCGCTCGAAAGAGTCTTGGAATTTACTCGCAGGCATTGATGAACATCTAATGATACAACACCATCTGTATCGTTGTGTTTAAAGTATTCAATTTTATCACAAATTTGTCCAGGATTGCAATAGGGTTCCACATCAATGCTATCACTCTTACTAAATGATATCTTTGAAATAATTCCATCAGTTGTTTGTGCAACGACTTCAGATTCATTTGCTTGTTCAAAACAACATACATTCTCTTCGAGGACTTTTTCATTAGGAAAACCCAAAGGAAAACTAACATTTATCGAGGTAAGTTTCGACTTAATTCCGATACTGTGAATCCAATAGACGTAAAGACTTGATGCAAATACAAAACTATAATGACCCAGTGGTACTACACAAGGCGATATACTAGTTGGGTATGCTAATTTGAATGTCTTATCGCCAACCAAGTCATAGGTGAGTAAATTGTTTTTAGCATCGTATACAAGAATTGATAAACCATGATTCCGAATCCTTTTACTAACAGAACGAAAAACGCATCCGTTTATGTATTCGTCGCATAACAGCTCAAAACTGCACATAGGAGGTGGGATTATACTTTTGCAAAAGTCTGTGATTAGAAGACGTTTGCCATCGATGACTGCTACCAGAGCGTTACCATCGAGTAATGAAGTGCTTGATTTGAAACTATCAATTTTATAAGTCCAGCTATAGAAAGAAAGAAATTTCAATTTCAATTTAAATTTATAACAAAAACCGTGTACAAGTAAGATATTTTATTCTATAGTACTGTACAACAATATAATTTAATCAAATGAAACTTTAATTATCTTACCGTGTTCATTAAACAAGGCCGACAGCTTGTCACTTATAGTAGTGATGAGTCAAATTTATGAGACGTAGGATGAAAGACGGCAACAAACTTGTTCAAAAAGAACAAAATTATGGCTAGGGATTTTAAAGGGATACTACCAAAAAGCCAAAGTCACTACCAACACGTTAAAAAACATGGTGGTGGAAAGATAAAGCTAAATTAGTGATAAACGTAAGCCAGAGAAAAGCGACTTTTAAAGCATGGTCCTCCCAAAACAATAAAGATAAAAAGGCTTGCCTCGAAAGGGAACACAGAACTGACAGAAAGAAACAAAGAAAGAGTGCACCTAAAAGAGAACAGAACAAATGTATAAGAAGCTGGAAGAGATTTCTGCGCCGGATAGAGATTCGTCAAAAAAGAGCAACAATCTTCAAAATAACCGCTCAAAGAAGGAGAAATGTTCAGGAGACTCGTTAGCCGAAGTTCATTAATGATGCGCAAGGACAGCTTCTTGTGGATGACAACAAAATTCTAGAATTTCGATTGCCTTTTGAATGAACAGTTTCCTCCAGAGCACTTTCCAGAAGATGAACCAAACTAAAAGGAAAAATTCGACATCGAAGTCGAAGAAGCTACTGAATCAGTTAAGTACTCCAAAAAAGGCAAAAGTGTTGAGCCAGACGGGATACATTATGAGTACAAAGGGAAGAGAGATATGCTTACTTACTTACTAAGGTGGGCATTACAGTTCGGGGTGAACCTGGGCCTCAACCAACATCTTTCTATAACGACATCGTTTGGGTCCATCCGCTCTACATGACCCAACCATCGCAGCCTCGCGGTGCATACTCTTCTGGTTATACCCATGTCGCGGTACAGCTCATACAGCTCGTGGTTGTATCTTCTTCTCCACACATTGCCTTCGCATACGGGACCAAAGATCATTCGGAGAATTTTTCTTTCGAAACAACAAAGGGTTTCCTCATCCGCTTTCGATAAGGTCCATGCTTCCGCGCCGTAAAGCAGGACTGGAATGATTAAGGTCTTATACAAGGTTACCTTGGTTTTTCTGGAGAAGGTTATGTTTCTCAATTGCCTTCTTAACCCAAAGAAGCAACTGTTGGCAAGAATTATTCTCCGTTTGAACTCCGCACTAATGTTGTTTTCCGTGTCTATAGCGGATCCTAGGTAGACGAAGTCCTGTACTACCTCGAAGTTATGTCTGTCTATTGTGACGTTTTGTCCAATTCGTCGTTCAAGAGAATAGCAAAGGGAAGAAATATACGCAAAATCAAGATCAAGATAAGATAACGATGCATTTGGAATTTTTTGGGTTTAGAATGAGGCCGTTTAGCGCAGTCCAACTTTGAATTTTTTCGAGATCTTTGTTGACACAAAGCTCCATGCTCTATGAGCCCAAGGGGACAGCTAAAATGCAATTGGAAGTCATCTGCGTACACATTAGAAGAGCAATAATCAAATAAAGATGTGAGTTCGATAACGTACATCGAAAACAGTAGTGGACCAAGTATAGAACCCTGTGGACACCTGTAATGTTCGGGAGGAAACTAGACAATCTACCATCAACTTGGACTGCTTGTTTTCTATCAGCTAAATAAGAATAAATAAGGGGTAACTCTCACACTGTCGAATCAGGCTAAATAGCTAGGTCTCATTTTTGACAAAAAACTGACCTGGAAAAACAATATTGAGGAAAGAGCAAATAAAGCCAACGTGGCACTCTTCTCCTGTAAAAAAGCCATTGGTAAGAAATGGGGTTTCTCCCCCCAAATCACCCATTGGCTGTTAACCTCGGTAATTAGACCGATACTCACATACGGGGTGATAGTCTGGTGGACATCACTAGACAAGATGATCAACTACAACAAGCTGACCAAAGTTTAAAAAACGGCTAGTCTGTGTATTAGTGGCGCACTGAGGACAACCCCATCTGAAGCCCTCAATGTATTACTAGATATCTTCAGCAAACAAGTCGCAGCTAGCTCAGCTTCTCGAATCAGAGCTACATCACAGTGGACCAATAATCAAATCGGTCACACTACTATTCTAGATAACTTTAGATTCTTACCGAATCGATCCGACTATACCACCCCCTAGTTGGTGTTTGACAATAATTTCCAAGTAACTATACCTTCAAGAGAAGCTTGGGAAAATGGCACTCTTTTGGAAAATGAAGCAATACACTTTTACACCGATGGAAGTGGAATCTACTCAGAAAAACTGAACCTCAGTCTTTTCTTCCGAACTCCCGATCATTGTAGTGTGTTCCAAGCGGAAATTCTGGCGATTAAGGAGGTGATGTCTTGGCTCAAAGAAAACGTCATATCCTCCACGGATATTCGAATCTTCTAAGACAGCCAAGCTGCCCTTAAATCTCTTGCCTCTGTCTCTACAAAATCCATCACGGTCCAAAATTGTCAGATGTCTCTGAGGGAGATGTCAAATCAGTTTAACATTCACCTTTCATGACTGCCAGGGCACAGGGACATACCAGGCAACTGTATGGCAGACGAACTATCCAAAACGAACGACCACTTCCCTACACTCAGAATGGAACAACATAGGTGCACCTATCGCCACACGTAAACTCCTACTTAGACAAGACGCTTCAAGGATAACAAACACTTGATGGACTGAGAGTAACAACTGCCTTGCAACCAAAAAAGTTTGACCGTGTGTAGACTCAAAACGCTCTAAGAGTTTGTTAGCCTTGAACCGCCTGTATCTAGGTTCTACCATAGGTGTTCTTTCGGGACACTGTCTAATAGGGAGACACGCCAAAAGACTTGGTGTGTTTTCCAATGAATTCTGCAGAAGCTGCATGGACGAGGAGGAGGAAGAAACCGTCTAACGCCTTCTTTGCTCATGCCCTGCACTACTTCATAGGAGGAAAACTCATCTCGGTGAATTCTTCTTCGATGATACTAGCGACTTAGCTTACATAGACCCTAAAAGTCTTTCGAAATATATTAAAAGTTCCGCGTGGTTTGACTAGCAGATGATTAATCGGCTAGTCCCGTAATGGAAGATTAATAAGTGATCAACTCGTTAATCTTACATCTGGTTTCTGGGATCAGTAGGTGATTAACACCCCTATTATGGATGACAACTCAACTGAAATTGGGTTGTCTTCTCATATAAAAAACACGGGCACACAACCCAATTTTCAGTTGGGTTGTCATCTGTAATAGAGGTGTAACTTGCTGATCTCTGTGGTATCACAATGGACCCTTGCGGCGTAAGTTTATCAGGCAGTGTACTCATTGGCTGACCTAACCTTTGGGATGAGCTAACCTAACCTAACCCTTGGGATGAAGTTTCTATACTAAAACTTAAATTTTTGTCACATCCGCTTTTCTCTACCGTGTCTAGAAAGGTTACTTAACTAAAGCTAAAAGTACTATATGCATACAAAATACGTGCAGGTAATAAAATTTTACCGCATTTACTCAAATTTTTGAAAATGTCACTTAGCACCTTCATCTTCCGAGCGCTTCAATTATCTCTTTAAAAAATGCGCAAAATGATAAACAATAAATAATCAATTTATTATAACTTTACCTGTAGTAAGCCAACCTTCCATTTGGCAAAACAGCAAACATTTTTCTTTCCTCGCCGATTCTGTTGTCCCAGACAAATGAGCACAAAGTACTTTCAAAACAAAGTGTTTGTTTTAAATACCAATGGTAGTTTCCTATGGTGTATAAGTACAAAGTACTCCTTCCTTCGACAACAGTTTCTACTGCTAAAATATCCGAATTCGCACTCCATTTGAGGTTAACTACCGGTTCAACATCAAATTCAAATGGAAGGACAATCTCTCTATGCCGAAGTCCATTTTTTTCAAAAAGAGCAATTGTACTTTTATTTGGTAACTTATGTGGAACGGCAATCCATGTACCAGAGGGCCTCCATGCCAAAGCAGGCCACAAATCATTAAGCTTCTCCGACGTGAATTTTAATCCTCCTTCTTTATCAAAAACTTTGAACATTCTACCGAGTCTTCCTACAAAAGTCACCGCAAAATATCTACCATCTTCTCTCCAAGATATATCAATCGATTGTGGCAGCTCTTTGATATTGTCAGGAATGGTAAAATCGGTCTTTTGTTTGGCTGCCGTCTTGCCTTCAGATCCATGAAATTGTGTTTCTTTTTTACCCCATCCAACAGTAATAAATTCATTTTCACCAAAAAGATCATCGTCTAATTCGACTTCGGAGATGGGATCGAAATTAAATGTCATAACAACGACTTTGCGAAAAGTTGTGACGAAAGCAACGACTTCTTGGTCAGGAGACCAAACCATTTTTTGAATTCCTCCATCACAAAAAGAAACTTCATTTGAAGTTTTTGTTTCAGGATTGATAAGAAGTACTTCTCCGGCATCGGTGGCAATGCAAATTTGATGCTCTAGAGATAAACATTCACAAGATACTACTCCTGTTACATCAGTTATAAGGTCAAGTGCTTTAGTCTGTAGATTGTACGAAAAGAGTTCCGTATCGGTGCAAATGAAGATAATGTTCTTTTTCGCACCACTAGAATCCATAACGATAAACTTTGCATTTTTAATGGCTGTGTTGTAACTTTTAGTGCAGTTGATTTTTAAATTCCTCATGTTGTTATTTAACACTTATTGCGATTAATTAAAAGGAAAAACAATTCAAAATCAACAAAAGTTCCCAGTCAAAACAACGTGCTTGTGAGAAATGTCAAAAACAGTCATTCAGCGTTCAGCTTTTCAGCGCGCTGTATCACTGAAGGTGTGTTTACTTTGGTGTTTGGGCCAGTTTAGGTTTAATTAATCATTTGCAGCGGCTGTTTCGAAATTTCTTTAATAAAAAAGTGAATTGTGGTCGAATCTCAGTAATTCATATTACCATTCTGAAAACAAATACAAGTTAGTACTGAGCATTCACTTTTTATTATAATTGACAGTATAAATAAATCATTTTACTATTTTCACTATTCCATTGAATTTGACGTTTAAATGAGTGGAATGAAAAAGGGAATCTCTCATTCGTCGGTGACGTTCTGCTCACATTTTACGTTTATCTCTTTTTAACTCAAGAAGAAACGTCAACTCAAAGCTTTTTTTCATATGGGAACACTACTAGGTTAACTCAAACAATCCTGGAGTGAGACCAACAGCCCGATTCTTTTTAAAGTCACTGATACTTGAGAAGTCACAACTTTCCACTCAACACTCAAATTGTGATGTGGTTGCAACCAGGTCACAAGGGCCCATATTCCGTAACTTTTTAGACGATTATCGTTCAATCGCCTATCGTAAATTGCGTCGTCAAAAGATTGTTTCATACAGTCTTGCTTTCAGTGGTTAGTGGAAAGCTATTTTACTATCGTTTTACAAATTTTGGCAACTTCTTCAGGGTCTTAAACACGTTTTTTCACTGCTTAAAACTCAGTCGTCTACAACGTTACAGAATCCGACGGTTGTGACTTGTGACTTTTTGGCAGACTCGAACTGCTAGTTTAACTTCAAGTGGGGACACAGTATAAAACATTTCAAATTAGGATGTTGGCAGGGCTGTCAGTGATTTATCAAAGTGGCGCCCTTTTGAAGCCCAAATTTTCAATTATTGGTTAACATATCTGCGCTAGCTCATATTATATTCAATGACTTTCTGCCTTAGTCAAAAGCAAATTAAGGGTTCCTTCTTTGCAACAAAAAAATTTATTCATGCGAAATGAAATTGTTCCACTTTATTTTTCCAGTACTTGTGAAATTGCGGTTAGTAAGACTATCTGTTACAAGGGAGTATAATACTCTTTTCCCACAGTATTGCCTTTCGCGAGGAGTTGGCAAGTGTGTCGAAAATACACTCGCCGTGCTATTAAAAGCGCTTTCTCACTTAGCCGATCAGAATCGGCAAAAACTTGTGTGTTCCTTCGATACCTCACAAAGTATGGATGAAAGAAGTGGGCTTGACCCCTGCGGGGCTCTGTTGTCTTTAAACGACTGATAGTCGAAATCTTCAAACACTTTTTCTTACCGTTAAAAAGCACATGTATGTGTGTCCTAATTTTATATGTTGAATGGCTTGTACAATCTATTTACTGTGACAGAAAGTTTGTTTTATCGTAGGTCAGCAATTTTATAATCAGTTCAGCAATGCATTTTAACACTGAACACAAAAACAAATCAATACTAAGCTTCATTTACTTTTGTTTCTTTTCTTTTCATGTTGACTTTTTTTATTTTGGTGTGTGGTCTATTTTAGAATTAAAGTCACTAAAGTTGAATGAGATTTCGAATGTTTTTTGTTGAATTGAAAAAGTTGAATTTTTATATTCCAAAGCTGGGTACTTCCAAGAACCTAATGGATATGCTATCCCGGATACCTAACAAAATTAATCTTCTATCAGCTGATCACTTAAAGAGAGAGGTATATTAAAAATTCTTGGATTCTTCTTTGAATAGCTATTTGTTAGAAATGGGTGTCTGCCTCTGCTAAATGCTTAACACGTAAGCAAATACAAAAAGCTAACCGGATAAGTTTATTGAATGTACCCCCATAACTTAGAGAAAGGTAAAATATATTCAAATCGTAACGGACTTGCAATACGTTGAATTCAATATCAGAACTACAAGTCAGTTGATACATACTCGCATTTGATTTTATTTCTACTCTGTACTCAAAAATTGCACTTCTTTTTTTTTGTATTAACAACTGTATTATTCTAAACATCCCAACAAACAAACATTTCCTACATTCGTAGCAGTAGCCTAAAGCATAACAACTTACGGTTTCCATGGTCTCTGCGACTTCATCATTATCGACCAATCATATGCGCACCACAACCTAACATCCTTAATTTAAATTCAGTTCAACTTTGTTTCTTGTCTTAATCATGTCTAATCAATTGTATAACGAAACTTGGATACAAACCCAACAAGAGTTGGAAGTTTTGGCAATTACAGATATTGACCAGCAGTCTCGAGAAGTCCCCACTGATAGAACTATACTCCAAACCGCTGTCTACGAATTATATTTAAATTACATTTGTATCTCCAATAGACTCGAAGATATCTACGACAAAATGATACACCCACAGAAACGACTTTTAATAAGGCGTGTCCTTGACTCTTGTTTGGGTCGTGTCATTGAATTGAAGCACGATCTCGTTAATATCGACATGATGGAGTTTAGTTACAATGATGGAGTAATGGAGAAACTGAAATTGACTCCACAAGACACTGAACTACAAATACCACGATACTTTCATCGTGAAAGGGCAAGTGAAATTCAATTCAGGAAAACTGCTATGGATGAAATACTGATAAAACTAGGTTGGCTAGATGAAAATCCACAAGAGGAGAAGCCAACCGAAATCGAAGCAATAAGATTAATTCAAATTCATGAACGCGCCCGACAGGGTCGTTTAAGAGCTCATTTTATGAAAGAAATTCGTCTTCTCAAAGAAAAAAGCAAATCGGATAATGTCCAAGAGAAAAACGATTCAGGTCTTTTGGCCGCGATGAGAATACAGAAAATGTGGAGAGGACATACAGCCCGAAGGAAGACACGCCGCAAAAAAGCGGAAGAAATGGTTTTGATTGGTATGATTCCACCTCCACAACGGAAAAAATCAGAAGCTATTGAACAAATGAACCAAGCAAGTGGATATCATTTTTAGACAAATTCTGATTTTATATTACTTTCTGTTTTAGATGTTTGAGGAGAGATATAAGACTCAGGAAGAGTTTCGCAAAGATTACGAAAAGGCAGTTGTTCAAATACGTGACGAAATACGAACCAAACAGGGTCCTGCATTGATGGATGACATTGCTGATGAGATCAGACTTTGGATCAAGGACTGCTATGATAAAACTGGAAAATTACCCGATTTCCCATCTGAGGATAGTGGTGGTTCTTTGCATATTTTTAGCAGAGCTGGTAAATTCAAATGAGAAATCAGAAAATTTACAGAAAAATGTTGTGTCTTTTTTTTAGGAACTGAAAGTGAAATGAGTCGATCTTCAGCAAGATCGTCAAAGGAATCCAGAAAAACAAAAGACAAGTCTAAGTCCCCGGCAAGGAGTGGCGACTTGAATGTAGCTGACAATCAGGATGGAGTATATCAACCTAGCCAATCAATGTTTTTGAGTGACTTAAAAAGCCAAATTGAGGAGTAACTTGGAAACAAATTTAAGATCACGAATTATTTAAATTTCTACTCCCTCTGTATTGCAGGTTCACTGAAATATGGAAAGATAACGATGAAACTGGCAATTTGCACCAAAAACACAACGAGGAAATGATTTACGCTGAGAAATATGCCGAAGTTGAGCTTGAGTTTCGTAAGATCGTCGACGAACTGATGCGACAGGAGCTTGATCTCTTACAGGTATCAAAGTTAATTCTGTAAAGCGGGATGTTTATGTTAGTTTCATATTTTTTGCAGACAGCCGTTGGTAAAAAAGCAAAGAAAAGTAGCAAGAAAACACGACGTTCCGGAAAGAAGGGCAAAAAGAAAAAAGAAAAGGATCTTACACCAGACCGCACAACGGAATCACTTTTCGAAGAGTTGGTTACAAATGGGATCATCAGAAAATATCCTGAAACCCCTCTTCGAGCATACCTGGGCGACAAATCATATACTGCGCGAAGTGGTTTAAATCCATCCGCTGGTGATCTGCGTCAGGTGTTAATCGAATATTGCATTCTTCCCTTGGGATCACAGACTATTCGTAACTCTTGTCCATGCATTCGATCTCTCTTAATAGCTGGCCCAAAAGGCAGCGGTAAAAAGACTCTATTACATGCCGTTTGTACAGAAGTTGGTGCTATTCTTTTCGACTTGACACCTGCAAATATTGTCGGAAAATATCCCGGAAAATCTGGACTCATTATGCTTATTCATTTGGTTCTCAAAGTCTCAAGACTTCTTCAACCAGCTGTTATATATATGGGTGACGCAGAACGGCCTTACATGAAAAAAATACCAAAAACTGATCGTAGTGATCCAAAACGTTTGAAAAAAGATTTGTCTAAACTAATCAAGAACATTGCACCAGAGGATAGAGTTATTTTTATTGGAACATCAAGCTTTCCTTGGGAAGCTGATCAAAAACTATTTCAGCAGACTTACAACCGATTTATTTATATTCCAAGACCAGATTATGGAGCGCTGTCGTTTGCATGGAAAACCCTTATGGAGTAAGTTAATAATGAAATTTGAAATGTTCTTGTAATTTGCTGAAATTGTTGTTTTTCAGGGAACATAGTGGAGGCTTATGTCAGATAGATTGTAGTGTTATGGCAAAGATATCAGATGGCTATACGATTGGATCGGTAAATGCATGTATTCAGGAAGTCTTAACGTGTAAAAGAAAGCTTCAATTGCGAACACAGCCACTTACACATGTTGAGCTCATTAATTCTCTATGGTAAAAAAAAGTAATTTAATTGTTAGCTTTTAAAAGCAATACAATTTGTGTTTTTTTATTTGTCAGTACCAAAGATCCAGTTTATTGTGAAGAAGAGGAAGCATTTGAAGGATGGTGGTCGAAAACACCATTAGGCAGAAGAAAGCAAAGAGCTTTAGATGAAGAAGAGGAAGCAAAAATGGAAGAACAAGTCCAAGCAGCAAAACAAGGAAATGGTAGCAGGAAAAAGAAATAAATTTATATACATAAGCAAAAAATAAATAAGAAACCTTTTTACTTAAACAAAAATAAATCTTTTACATACTTTCTTAGATGGCAGTTGTTTTCATTGCATTCTATTCTCATTAGCGTTTATAAAGCATCAATATGTAGCTCACATAGGATTTATTTCCAAAAATACATTGGTCCTTCCAGCTCTTTGGTCGCAGTCTAACTTTGATACCATAGTTTTGAGCACCATTGCCAATTTTGGGATTAAGGTTAAGTTAGTCTTATTGTTGATTTCAATATAGTCCGCTTTTTGAAAACTACGATTTACCACTTAACACATTGACTGCCATGGCCATCATATTTGATAGCCAGTTATGTTTTCAGTGGTGCCGTGGCTATCAAATATGATAGCCAGGTATGCTTTCATAAAATGATAGGAGTACCAAAAATGGTAGCTACTAGGGAGAAATCTCCATACAAATTGATAACTCTGGCACCCTGTGATGTGCTAGGTAAACTTGGTTTGAGCAAACTGTATATCACATAAAATAGCAATGGCCTCCTACGGAAAGATAGAAGTCTAACTTATTGTGCTGTGCCATGGCTATCATATTTGATTGCCAGGCAAAAATCCCTCACAAGGTCTCCCAGGACAACACAAACATAAAAATTCATATCAAAATATATATTTATATAGTAAAAATTTTGAATATATAGCAAAAAACGTTGTTGGCACCCATTGAAACATACTGAAAATTGGCGTGGCAGTCAACGTGTTAAGGAGTGGTATTAGTTGTGGCCTATGGAGCTTTTGAACTTAACAAAATTACAATAGCTTGTTGTCTTCTCCAAGTGTTGGCAAAATATTTCGATGGTTCCCATGCGGTTAGCAGTAAAGATGATATTGGGTTCAAACAGTTTTAACTTAGTTGGAAACGATATTTGTTTCGCACTGGAAAGGATTTTGAGAGCACTGCTATGTTTAAAGCTTATACAACCATTCAACCTCATTGTTGTGTACCAGGAAGTAGTTATTCGGCCCTATCGAGGTAACTGTCGGAGTGGAATTCTCTTCGATTTCCTACGATTCGGAGACATTTTGGTTCATGGTAGTTCTTCGATCAGCCGAAACGACTTCCTCCGATAAGTTTTTGGTGCGGAAAGCCTTAGTTTTGGGAATGCAATGCGTTGTCGCCGATAACAACTACTTCGAAACAAAATTGAATTACCTCGATAGGGCCGATTTTATCAGCGTAATTAAATTGAATAGACGATGAAATGAATTGCAGATCTTGAGATTCCTTTCTATTATCTGCCCTACTATTATATCCCAAACTACTTGGTCCGCATTACGAATTACGAAATGCGAGGTTAAAACATCATTGGATAGACAAAATAACGATAGCCATGAATTAAGAGAATACTTACTTACTTAGGGGTGAACCTGGGCCTTAACCAACATCCTTCTATACGACTTCGATTTCGGGCGAACTCTCTCCAGTTTCGCACTCTAAGGCGGTGGAGGTCTTCATCCACTTGATTGCGCCACCTAAGACGAGGTCTTCCCCTTCCGCGATTTCCCTGTAATGTGCTTTCGAAAACCCGCCGAGCCGGAGCGTTTTGGTCCATCCGCTCTACATGGCCCAACCATCGTAGCCCCGCGATGCGTACTCTTCTGGCTATGCCCATATCGCGGTACAGCTCATACAGCTCGTTGTTGTATCTTCTTCTCCACACATTGTCTTCGCATTCCGGATCAAAGATCATTCGGAGAATTTTTCTTTCGAAACGACCAAGGGTTTCCTCATCCGCTTTCGATAAGGAGGTCCATGCTTCTGCGCCGTAAATCAGGACTGGGATGATCAAGGTCTTATACAAGGTTACCTTGGTTTTCCTGGAGAGGTTTTTGTTTCTCAATTGCCTTCTTAACCCAAAGAAGCAACGGAATGGAGAATGATTTCATGAAAATACCAGAAAGAAACCAAAAACAAAACCAAACCAAAGGGTTGGGTAAATTACAGCGAATATCGTAAAACTAATCGCAAATTAACGATGACGAGGGGTATTATTATTTAGAATACAGGCGCTAAAAACAAAATAAATAAATAGGGTGGCGCAACAGAGCGAGGAGCCCCAGGGCTTTGCGCATTTCTCACAACCATGCCTTGCGAGTAAATGGAGGCAACCTACAATTTTCTACCGGTTCCGAACGGTTTATCGAGAAAGCGCTTTTCATGGCAATGAATTTACTAACGGAGGACTTGCCAATTCTTCATGAAAGGCGATATCCGTGAAAAAACATTTTTGCCTCTGTTGGGATTCGAACCACTAACATCTGGGCTAACAGCAGACATACTAACCATCACAAATCTGGTACCACAAAAAGCCCTCACTTGTTCAGCAAAATACAGAGGCTAGATTATGGAATAGGATACGAACCGTTTTAAAGTCGATACCTTCTTATCGACTCGCCTCGATCCCTCGATTTGCTGAACGAACACAGCTGGTGTCGAATCACCGCATTAGTGATCGAGTGAATGAGTACTATTTTTCTTTTAAAATTCAATCTATATTACACACCTTCAGTCTGCTGTTAATTTGTCAACTTCAATTCGTTCAAATACTGATGAAAGAATATTAAATTGTGGCACTAAATTGCGCAATAATGCAAGAGTACTGCCAAAAAAACATAATTCAGTGACGTATTACTCGATCACGTGCGCGGTAATTCGGCCCCTGGTCTTTGGAAAAAATGTTTTACTGAAACTTTTTTCCTTATAATTTTGTTTAAGACCTAATGCTGTTTATGCATTTGAACCACCATATCAAAGAATTATTTTTACACATTTGACGCCCTTTGTAAGGAATTGAGAGAATTATAGTGCCATGAATGGCGTACTTAAGCGTCCCGACCGTCCGGAGTAGTCAAAAGCTCTGGACTCACGAGCTAAAAGTTAGTGTTACTTTATGGTAACCCAATGTCACAAGTTTTCGACATGGGACCTCGGCACCTAAGCGGAATAGGGGCCCTGCCACTTTGTCAGTTCAGTACATATCCAGATCCAAAGAGTGTATTAACCTTGCAAAAAGAGTTGCACCCTGAGGGGTACTAAAACAAAAATGAAAACGCCAGGCTAGAGATCTCATCATTATTTGTAGCACCCTCAAATGTAAGTAAAATAATCAAGATTTCAATGTTAAAAATGATATTTACTAATGAAGTCTACTTCAATTCAAATGTAAAAAGTTTGTTACCCGTTTTACAGTAAATTTCTTTAACTTTTATCTGAAAGTCATCTAAGTTTGTGTTAATCATTTCAGAAACAATATCATTCACCTTGGGTAATTGTTCTTTCAAAAACTTTTCAAAATCACCCAAGCACCAAAGTATACTCGCATGAAACAATGGATTCTATAAAAGAAAAATTCAAATCACAACCAAAATCATTCAAACGAAATTGTTAACCCTCAATTACCTCATAAAATGTATCCAATTGAAATTCTCTCATCAAGGTATCCATTTTTTGCATAAGTTGATAAAGTTTTGCAAAGTAATTATCACTGGCCACTAGTCCTACAAATGTTCTAGTCCTTTCTTCATTTGTGTAGACTTTGAGTGATTGAAAATCTAAAGGAAAGCTTAATTACTTTACATTTTCAAAACCATAATAGAATATGTGACATTGACTTACTGTTGGGAAGATTTAAGCGTCTGTTGGAGTGATTTCACGAATGTGTCTATCCAATGATGTCTTAGAACAACAGTTTTTGAGAGACTTAAGTGGATATTTTCTGAGGATTTCAACTCAAGAGAGTCCTTGAAGAAATTCTGTACCACATTCTGAAGCTCATCCATTATTTCCAAATCAACTTAAGATTCATGTAAGCAAATAGAGTTTTAAGATAAATAAAAATCTGTTAATCAAAGATTTTTTCACCTGATATGTAGACAAGGGTTGCCCAGTTTCCCCGTTCGTGTTCAAAGGAACGAATGCGCCCGTCATGTTTTGATGGATCATCCACTGGGAGCTCATGTGAAACTTTGTTCATGCTTTTGATAGCTGGAGGTAAAGGAAGTCTGGAGGGAAAATATGGTTACATTTACATATTTATGGAAAAAGCATGGTAACGTTTACAATAAGTTTGTTCGTTGAACTTTGCCTAGTGCTTTTAGTGCAAAATGTTGAATTAAATAAATTTGAATTCGATTAATACAACTTGTGACTTTATTTACATAAACTTGTGTTATTATAAAAGAAATTCTTGTGGCGATATAACCTTATTACCTTAACTGTACGATACGAACCTTTTTGGGGTGTTGAATTTCATGATCTTTGGCTCTGGTTGGTCTTGGTCGTCGTCATTCTCACTTTCATTTTCAGATGAAGAACTATAATTCACTAAGGCCATCATTTAACAGAAAAAACTATTGATGTTTAAAGTCTATCTAAAAGAAATAACTACATAAGGTAAAACAAATTCAATTCGAAACAACTTGTTTTGCTATCAGCTAAAAGGTCTGTTCGTTGAACTTTCCCCAGGGTTGACCCAGGTTTTCTTGACAACCCTGTGAATAATCAAAAAAACCTGGGTTTACCAGTCCTCAAAAAACGCTTTACCACAAATCACCATACATCCCTGTCATTAAAAAAAAAAAATACATGCCATTTGACAGCCCTCAAATCGCCACACCAAAAAGCTAGGGCGAGTTTGGGGAAAACCTATGGCAAACCTATGGCTCAAAAAACACTCATTTTGACATTCAGGGTGAATTTAGGTTTCTCAAAAAACGCTTTGTGGCGACCCTAGGGCAAACCCAGGGCTTCAACGAACAGACCTAAAGTTGCAACTTTGTTTTGTTTTGCATTTTGTTGTCAAACGTCGTGACAGTGGTCTGTTCTTTTATTCTTGGATGTTACGCGATGTAACATCCGGTAACATTATGTCGTTCCTAAATGCAAAAAAGTTACGCGATGTAACATCGATGTCGTTCCTAAATGCAATGTTGAAGTGTCAGAATGTTACGTTTCGTAACTTTTTCCAACTCATCTCTGGGACTTGAGTTTCGATGTTGATCTGTCAAACCCCTCTAAAATTGTTGTTGCTCAGATTTGTGCTTGGTTTTTTTTTCATTAATCTTTAAAAATTCTGTAAGCAGTTATTAATTTTCAATCTTGTTCATTTCAGAATTCTTTTTTCTTCATCAAAAACATGTTTCTTTTATCTGCAGTACTGCGTTCCTAAATAGCTTCGATGTTACGCGATGCTGTAGTGTCAAAATCATCGTTGTTGTTGTGTATGTTTGACTTTGTTACAAAATCATGATTGCATTTAGGAACGACTCGATGTTACACTTTGTTGGTCTGTCAAAAATAAGAATAAAGTATGTCTTAAAATATAGAACCAGATAAAAGAAACATGTTTTTGATGAAGAAAAAAGAATTCTGAAATGAACAAGATTGAAAATTAATAACTGCTTACAGAATTTTTAAAGATTAATGAAAAAAAAACCAAGCACAAATCTGAGCAACAACAATTTTAGAGGGGTTTGACAGATCAACATCGAAACTCAAGTCCCAGAGATGAGTTGGAAAAAGTTACGAAACGTAACATTCTGACACTTCAACATTGCATTTAGGAACGACATCGATGTTACATCGCGTAACTTTTTTGCATTTAGGAACGACATAATGTTACCGGATGTTACATCGCGTAACATCCAAGAATAAAAGAACAGACCACAGTACTGAGTTCAAATTTTTTACAAAAACTTAAGCGGTACCGTTCAGTGGTAATGGTAGCATTCGAGGATGAGCTCTGATGAGTGATAACGGATAACTGAAATACCGAACAAAAACAGAGCGGCCAGCGACTGCGATCCAATCGCTATCAAATTGAAGCTCATGTCACCTTATGAAGTGACACAAATTTACCAGTTTTGTGGTTTGTTCCAAGAATCGCAATCGCAAGACGTGAAAAACTCAGGAGTCAAATTATGTTTACATAGTGATGTATGACAGTCCCCCGCCCCACTAAAATAACTTCGTGCTTAAATTTATTCGTTGCAGTTGTGCCGTCCAAAACTTTGCCAACAGGGGGAACATAGCCACTTTTCATTGACTGTCAGGTTACGCAGAAGTATTAATTACGCCTTTAAATCTAGCACAAACTCGAGTGGACTGCAATTGCAGGGGGTGGAATCGCGTAAGGTGATAGTTGACTGTCATTTTTTCTTGTTATCAAATTGATAGTTGCAGCTTTTCCGTCTGTGTAAGATGATCAATTTGAAATCAAAATTTTTTTCTACTTATTTGGTATCACTTAAAGAGAAAATGTTTGAATTCTGTCAAATTCTTACCTATCTATAATCTATAATCTAATTTATAGCATTGAGCGGTAATACACAGGTGTACTTCACTATCGAAAACAAACCGGTCTCTGAAAGCCATCTATGTATCCGCCGGCGTACGAACATTTCCTTGTCATTTCACAATAGCGATGACATAAACCTATCCAGTACCCACCACCTCCAAGAAAATTTAACGTTACTGCTAGCTGAAGGACTGGGTGAAGACGTGTTGAACGAATTCCAACTGGCAAATCCAAAAGTTGTAGTAAACTTTTAAAAGTATCTTTTGATACTCGAAAATTTTGAATGAATCTATTGAAAACAGAGATTGAAGGCAACATATGTATATTGTTAATAATTTTCAATAAGCTATAGGTCTGAACTTACTTAACTGTAGGGAGATCAAAAAATATATTTAATTTTCTCCTCAAATTAATACGAGTGAGCCTGACCATCCTATTTTCTCTTTCGTTTCGATTTTCATTATTTTGTGGGATTGAAAACTGTACAGGCACAAAAATATTCATATTTTATAAAAAAAAACGGAAGGAATAGTAAAATTTCATCTATCAAATTTAATCAAATTGACACCTAAATAGGTGTCACTTCAATTAGTCACAAAAATATGACTGTCAAATTTGATTATCAGCTTACGCAGACCGATTTTCCTGGTTTTGACTGTCAACTATCAAATATCACCTTACGCGATTCCACCCCAGTTTCAATCTCTGTCAAAATAGCTATATGCATCGTTTTGACAGCGATCGGATCGTAATCGTATCGCTCTCGTTTGGGCATCGATACGCAACTATGACGAAGCTCACATTGGTTAATTTGTTGCTCAAACAAACCGACCAAAATGATTACATTGTTCAACGAAATGATTGCAAGTCAATACCAATAAAACCTTGCTCAAAACAGCACGGTTTGTGCGTATGGTGCGATTTCTGTCAAAATTAAACACATGTAACCTTATGGAGGTTCCACATTCCACTTAACGCAATCGCATCGCTCGCACCAACAGCTCTGGTTTGCGCAGGACTTAAATTGGTGCAACAGAGAAGGAGAACAAGAAAACAGTCGCACAAAGTTTCTATAAATCAACCAATTTCGTCAATTCTGCATCGGCTGTTAAATTATCAAAACTCGTTTTTTGGTAAGGTTCTATAGCTCAGCGGAGCAAGGCAAACCTTATAGTAAAAATGATATCTCTGAAGGCACTCTTTTAATTGAATCAAATTGAATCAAATGACTACTCTTTTGACACATGTCATTTTCTGTTTGGCAACTTTTCTCTTTCTTCTGTTTTTCTTTAATCCATAGTGGCAGTGGGGTGGATATAAAAAGAAACTTTTATCTCGTAGCTTTCTTTTGATAAGAAATAAAAAATTACTAATTTATTTCAAATGAATTTGTCTTTGGAAATCGCTGCTTACATTGCTGTAGCGGTTTTAGCACATATCCTTGTGTATGTTTTTGTTACAAAGAAAAAACAAAAATGTATTTTTGGTCGGCATGTAGTTGTGACTGGTGGCTCCAAAGGAATAGGACTTTACGTTGCTGTAGAATGTGCCATGAAGGGTGCTAATGTTACAGTGGTAGCTAGAGATGAAAAAATGTTAAGTAAGGCTTAGTCATTTCAAATTTATCGATGTGTTAAAAATCAAAGTATTCTTTTTAAGACGGAGCCGTTGTACTGTTAGAAGTTTTAAGACAATCTCCTGAACAAAAATTCAACTACAAATCATTAGACATATCCCAGAGCTATGAGAAGGTTGCAGAAGGTTTTGCAGAAATAGAAAAGGATTTTGGAGAGATCTATATGCTGGTAAACTGTGCTGGAATGGCTATTTGTGGTGTTTTCGAGGAGGTCTCAGTAGAGGATTCAAAAAAATTAATGGACATCAACTATTTCGGCACATACAATTGTACCCGGTATGTTTTGCCAAAAATGAAGGCCGCTCGAGAAGGAATTATTGTGATTACAGCCTCACAGGCAGCTTTGTTTGGAATATACGGGTATGGAGCATATACTGCTTCCAAATATGCTCTACGTGGTATGGCCGAAACTATAGAAATGGAGTCGCGTCATTTAGGAGTTTCGGTTACTTTGGCACTACCTGCTGATACGAACACTCCTGGTTTTGAGAATGAAGAGAAAACTAAACCTAAAATCACTAAGCTTATATCTGGAAGCGGAGGACTATCTCAGCCAGATGATGTTGCAAAGCGGATTGTTAACGATGCCTTGGTGGGTTTTTATTTTCTTTCGTATTTAAACAATATTTGTTTCAAATTTTATTTTTATTTTATATAGAAAGGATCATTCATTTCAATCATGGGCTTTGAGAGTTGGCTAATCACTCTTTTGTGTGGTGGGATGTTTCCCTGGGGAGGTATATTTCAAAACTTATTCCATGCGCTGTTATTGGGACCCCTTCGAATTATTGGGTGCTTTCTGCAATGGCATTTCGGTAGGATAGTTCGGAATTGTGAAAAAGATAAAACCGATTAGTGATCTTACCCGGTTTCCTCTTTTAATCATCAATGGGATTTTGTTTTAAATCAGCCGTTTTTTAGGTATAAACTTTTTTCTGTTTCTTGTTCACCTGTGCAAAATGCATTTACATATTTTCTAGCAAGTACAAAGTATTGTGTTTTTCGAACTTAATTTTTTCCTGCTTTTTTGCAATCGATGCCGCACAGCCATATGATTCTTTTTAATATAAGAAAAACTTTTTATATCTACTAGTAGGAATGGTTAAACCAATGGTTATAGTAAATATATTTATGAATAAATTTTTACACAGGATGGTGATATTCAATTATTTCAACAGCGATGTTCTAGACCGTGCGTTTATGAGCATTGAGACGGAAGCGAAGAAGATGGGTTTGGTTGTAAATGAGGGCAAGACCAAGTATATGCTGTCATCAAGAAAGGACACCCAACACCAACGTCTTGGACAGAACGTCAAAATAGACAGCTATAACTTTGAGGTAGTTAAGGACTTTGTCTACCTAGGCGCCGCTATTAATTCAGACAACGACACCAGCGCTGAAATCAAACGAAGAATAACTCTTGCCAATCGCTGTTTTTTCGGACTAAGAAGGCAATTGAGTAGTAAAGTCCTCTCTCTAGCAACTAAAGTGTCCCTGTATAAGACACTTATTATCCCGGTTCTTATATATGGTGCAGAGGCATGGACCTTGTCAAAGGCAGACGAGAACGCTTTAGGATGCTTCGAGAGAAAAATTCTTCAAGTGATTTTTGGTCCCGTCTGCATAGATGGAGAGTGGAGAAGATTTAACGACGAATTGTACGGGCTGTACAGCGACACTGACCTTGTCAAACGAATCAAGGTCCAGCGGCTTAGATGGCTGGGTCATGTAGAGCGAATGGAAACCAAGTCTCCGGCCTGGAAAGTCTTCGAATTCAATCCCGAGGGACGGTGCAGTAGAGGAAGACCGCGACTCAGGTGGCGCACGCAAGTAGGAGAGGACCTCAATCAACTTGGCGTGTGAAACTGGAGGCAGCTAGCTAGGGACGAAGCTGGCTGGAGAAGCATGTTGGTTGAGGCCCTAGTCCGACCCGGACTGTAGCGCCACCTTAGGTAAGTAAGATGTTCTAGACCTGTTGCCAGAAGACAGAAAAATACAATGTTTTTTTTACGCTGCATTTACGTCAATCGATAAAAGTTTGTAGTTTGCTTACCGTGTGTTGCAAATTCATGCTGTTGTAAAAGAAACCACATAGTCGTTTGCCTGGTGACGGTATAAATATTACATACTTCCAGGGGCACCTGGCGGCGTACTTAACGGACGGATAATTAATGAAGCAGATAAGTAGGATAGTTGTGATCATTTCGATATCAGGCTTAGAGGAATAAAGAACAAGAGGGAAAACCATGACTGCTCCTGCCCGGAACTTCCATTTGCTTAAATTTTTGCTTTTGTAACACGAGATCTATCGGTGTTACGCGTAGTCAGCTAAATACAAAGTGGTGTTTATGAAGTCAGTTGTTTTCGAAGCTATTTTCGAACTTATGCTTGGCTTACATGCATCTGCAACTGTAGAAGTGCAGAAAAGTAAAGCGGGACAGATGAAGATTATAAAACACAAAAGTTAAAAAGAGAGACGAACGAATAGGAATAGGATGAACATGTTCATCTGCACCCATAATTTCTCATCTGCAGCCATAACTAAGGAAGTGCAGATGGTGCGTTCCCTCTCTGTCAGACAAGTATGAATTTTACATCTTGTGTCTTTTTCCGTTTTCCATCTACACTTGCAGATGCATGTAAATCCACCATTACTCATCGCACAAAAATATCTAAATCGCTTTTTCGATGCGAGATGATTAGGTGATTATAGTGATTCACCTCTCTTCATTCACTGAAATTAGTTAAATCACGGCACAGCAGCTGCCGAAATAAAACATGAAGGTAGCCAGCGCAACACACAAACAAGTTTACATTCAAAAGGTCGAAATAGCAGGTCACGCTGGCTTATTGTGCAACTATTTTCAGTACCTAAAACTGACGATAGTCGTCTTAAGCGTTACGGAATTCTACAAGATTCTATTTGAACACAGTTGCCTCCATTCCTGGCAAAAGACCGATTGCGTACGGCAACACCCCTATTATGTCATCTAATGAACACATCCCAAAAACTATTCACAATATGCATTCCCAATCTTAACTGTCAAATCCTATAAAAAAAAATTGACGTTTATCAATAAAATATTGAAGATAAATGGTGGAAAAATTCTATTTATTTTGCTCCATAAAACGTTCAAAACTAGTTGCTCGCAATAATACAGCAATTATTTAAAAATGAATGTAATAACAGCAATCAAACTTTATGTCGAGAAAATGACGAACGAATCTGGACCCGGTATGAAAATTATCCTTCTGGACAAGGAAACAGTGAGTTCATATTATGTGATTTTAATTTTTATCGCAAGGACCATATTGTTTACATTTTCATTAAAAAACAGACCAGTATCATATCAATGGCATTTAGCCAATCAGATATGCTGCAAAGAGAAGTGTACCTTTTCGAACGTCTTGATTCCGGTCGATCAAATGAACGACTCAAGCATTTAAAGTGTATCGTCTTTGTACGCCCAACGAAACAGAATGTTGCTCTATTATCCGATGAACTCAGGAATCCTAAATACGGATCGTACTACATATGTAAGTGTACAAATATTTTTATTTATCATAATTTCATTGATTGTAAAGAGCACGTTCAAAGATTTTAGTAACATCATTCCAAGAACGGACATCAAAATACTTGCCGAATGCGATGAAAGTGAATCGGTGCGCGAAGTCAAAGAAATCTATGCTGACTACCTTTGTGTGAATCCAAATCTATTTTCTTTAAACATTCCTACCTGTCTGAGTCGTCTTACGTGGACACCTGAGGCATTAAGTCGAAGTGTGCAAGGTCTTACTTCTGTGCTTCTTTCTCTCAAAATTAATCCAGTTATAAGATATCGAGGGGGTAGCATACCAGCTCAAACATTGGCCAAACAAATCTACGAGCAAACGACAAAAGAGTCTTCTTTGTTTGACTTTCGAACTCATGAAAATGGCGCAGCACCTCCTTTGCTCTTGATTCTGGATCGTATGGACGACCCCGTTACACCACTATTACATCAGTGGACATACCAAGCAATGGTTCATGAACTTCTAAATATTAAAAACAATCGTGTTGATCTCTCTGGAACACCACAAATTCCTAAAGACTTTAAAGAAGTAGTTCTATCGGGTGATCAAGATGAGTTCTATGCTAAAAACATGTATGCCAATTACGGTGAAATTGGGTCGACCATTAAAAGCCTCATGGAAGAGTTTCAGAAGAAAGCCAAGGACCAGAAAAAGGTACATACAAAATGGAGCACTCTGAATATTTTTCCATTTTTCATTCTCTTTCTAGGTGGAGAGTATTGCCGACATGAAAAACTTTATTGAAACGTACCCACAATTCAAAAAAATGTCTGGAACTGTAACCAAACATCTTTGTGTCATTGGAGAGCTCTCGAACATGTGCACTAAGAGAAATCTATTCGAGCTATCAGAACTGGAACAAGAAGTTGCCTGCAAAGCCGAACATTCTGCACAACTACAAAGGATAAAAAAAATTATTACTGACGAACGCATAGCCGTAGATGATGCATTAAAACTGGTAGCTCTATATGCTCTACGCTATGAACGACATGCTAACTGTGACACCTGTGGGCTATTGCAAATAATAAAGACTCGTGGGGGTCGTACTTCTTTGGTGCCAAGTCTGATCGAATACGCCGGACAACATGCTAGACAGGGCGAA
The DNA here is from genome assembly GCA_914767635.1 of Melanostoma mellinum. Classification (NCBI taxonomy): domain Eukaryota; kingdom Metazoa; phylum Arthropoda; class Insecta; order Diptera; family Syrphidae; genus Melanostoma; species Melanostoma mellinum. The sequence goes on from OU612060.1 coordinate 185,306,264, forward strand.
CTTTTTAATTTGGTTCGAATCACTGACGCTGTTAAACTTACCAGGAATTTGATTAAGGTAAATATTTTTCAAAATGTGTTTTTGAAGTTCTACGTTCATGAGTTTTTGTTTCTTTTAACAACCGCAGGGTCTAAAGGGTGTAGAAAACGTCTTTACTCAGCATACTTGTTTGCTCAAGGAAACCCTTGAAGATATATTTAAAGGTCGCGATGTCGAACCAATTTACCCGGCAATCAACTCTGAGCTTGTACCATTCCGTCGGCCACCACAGGACGTGGTTGTTTTTATTGTAGGTGGTGCTACATATGAAGAGGCTTTAGCAGTTCATCAGTTGAACAATTCCGGCTACAGGGTAATCCTCGGTGGGACAACAATACATAATTCAACAAGTTTTATGCAAGAGGTGCTTGCAGCAACGCAAGGAGTACAATTTAAACACACAAAATCAATGCTTAAATTTTGTGCAAGTGAAAACTTTTAAAGACTAAAATTATTATAATTCCTATAAAATGTTGATACAAGGAATATTATTACCAACCTAATATCACTTAAAAAATTTTATAAAAATAATTCAACTAACAGTTGAAAAAAAGGCTTTAAATCAAGGAAAACAGAGACTAAATTTTACATTTCGTTTCTCATTAAAGATATGAAAATCATTTTATTTTCATTGACATTTTTGGAAGCTTCATAAAAATCAAAATATTATATTTCCTTTTTTTAAGCTGATAGTTGAGTTGTTTTTTTCCTAAATCATATATTTGTATGTATGCATTTTTTAAAAGCTAATTTATTAATATTCTTATTGTAAAAAATTTGTTGTTAATTTGTGAAAGTTAAATATACATTTATGAATGAAATAGTAAACGTAAGCATTAACTTGACTGTTTCTTTAAAATAACGGTGTTTGAACTTGCTAGTCCTTATACCTTTATAATGTTATAGAACACATTGCGAGCGTTTAGAAAAACAGAACAGGACTTAATATAAGACATCGATACACATGCTTTTGGAACTTTTTGAAAAGCAATGCAAGCGACAGAGAGTCTGGCAAAGCATTTCAATTACGAGGAACTGAAATATGAATCTTTATACTTGACTGTATGTTCCAAGTTGGGCTCAAGGTAAGATTGATGAGCCTTCGTAGCCAGAAGAGTGTTGTGACTAGATTGGTGCAGTGCATTAAGGCCCGCGGGTCTTAATTCCTCTTTGTTTTGGAAGTAAGCCCACGGAGGTTATTTCCATGATGAAATGGCAGTAAGAGCCGCAGGCCGTAGTTCCTTTTTCTGCGAAATCAAATCCGAAAGTAGTCTCACCGTTTGCACTTTAACTTATTTTCAATGTGAATAAACTGGCACAGGGACGCAACTCCACTAGACATAAGTTTATGATCTAATTGTGGATTATGACATATCAAAAAAGATCACACGTCCATAAGAAATATTTTTGAAAATATGCATCATACTATACAGTAAGTCATGCTTATTTTGACATTCTATTCGAATGAAAGTTTAATCGAATTCGAAAGAAGTGAATTTTGAAACTCGAATGATTCGGGATTTTACATGTTTAACATTCGAATCATTCGAGTATCAAAATGCACTTCTTTCGCATTCGACTAAACTTTCATTCGAATAGAATGTCAAAATAAGCATGATTATATGTTTAGTGCGGTCAGTTCGCTCGAATTTCTTAAGTTTACCCAAAAGCCCGTATTCGTGCGAATTTTTTGTTTTTACACCACATCCATACTCCCTTGAGAAAATTTTATTTTTCCATGTTGTTCCTTTTTCTTTTTGAGAATTATACATACAAATATAAATACATAGATTGATCTCAGTGGTACTCGTGAAAAAACAGAGTGAGTGAGCAGTGTACACTTAGAGAAAAAGAAGTTTTGAAATCGTTTAAATGTTGGGGCAACGATGATTGAATTCAAAGAGAACAACGATCTACAATTTCACAAAATTATATTATGTATTCTAGTGTCTTACTCGTAGGTTAGTTTAAGTCAATAAAAATAAATATCATTACCAGAGCTTAAGTCAGATGTTTTTTTGCACTGGTCGGCTCTTTCAAGGTTAGACACAAAAAAGAGTGAGATGTAGTCTCAATCGTTACTCTCCACTTGAACAACACTGCTTGATACTAAACCTTCAAGGCATCTTGAAGTTTTCGTCTGGCAACATTGACACGGTCTTCTTGGCGGCGGATGTCGTCTTCTGAGATGACTATAGACTGCATCAGTGGCTGATCGGGGTTAAGAAATGCCCCGGAATTCTTAGTAAGCTCTACTTTTGATGAAGTCTGGCCTGTTACCGGTTGGCTAAGCACATGAAGAGCAGTAGCTACAGATTGAAGCACTGTCTGCTCGTCGACGTTAGGTCCCACAGATCTTATACCTCGGGGTAGTTCAATGTTGTCAAATTCTTCGCCAGTAATATTGCATGCACGAAGGCCCTCTAAGCGTTTCTCCCAGAAGAGTTGCTTTGGCTTTTCTTGATTGCCATTCTTCATATCATGTTTTACTTTGCCGTTCTCGTGGTTACGAATAACCGTTACGGGTTGCTTGAAGATAGAAGCGGTTTGTCTAATGGGCGGTACCAGTGAGACATCTGTCCGAATAGCACGGCTGTAACAAAGGTAAAACAAAATTATGTACTTTCAATTTCACTTGAAAAAATAAATACAAATAATAAACACTGAATCCAATTTTTGTGTTTTTTTTTTTCAGCACGATTTACTGGGTAGCCAATGGGTTTTCTCAATTTATGGACACAACAAACAAACAGTAAAGTAATAACAAAAATGGAAAGACCAATTTTAGTTAGTACATTGGGTAAAATAAATAAGGTGAACTGAATGATTGAACTACATGCGCTTGTACCTGAACTCAAGATGCTGTCTTAGAGTCGATGGTGCAAGTGAGGAGCTACCGCTACTACTGGATGCTGAGATGCTATGGGAGGAACTAGAGGATGGTGGCCCACCAAATCCACCGGCACATGAAGATGGTGGCGTAGTCTGTGGGGCCGGTGGTGCTGCTATTCCGAATTGGGTCTTATACTTGCGTTTAAGTGAGCTCGAAGAGCCGCCACAACGATGCAAGGATATCGATGGCGGTGGCAGGTTTTGTATGGTCTTACCCGATTGAAAATCAAACGCCGATATATCAACAGTGTCGCCTAGTTGACGTGCTAGTTGGGGTTTACTATCAAATTTCTTACCACTGGGACTAAATTATAGTTATAGATAGGCAATTTAAAGGAATAAATGGATGCTAGAGATTTGTAATATAATTTCTAATAAGGATAACGAAGCGGTCCTAGGACACATACCTGTAATAGTAAACATCAACTTTTCCCGCAGAAAGACCGGATTTTCGTAGGACTTCTTCTCTTTGCCATCCTTTAGGGAGAGAATTGCACTCAATGCGTTTACGTTCGATGGTTATATTGGGATTCATTTACTTTAATTGAATACTGATATGCTTTTTCGGGAATAGAAATATTTAAGGAGAAAGCTCAATTCCCAAAAAAACTTGTTTGTTGTTTCTGTTTGTCTGGTCTCTGGTGTCCTGTCTGAAAAAAGCGTCGTCGTCTCGTATCTTTTTATGACATGTCAAAAACTGACACTTTAAATTTCCCTTTTTTGTGTGGCGAGTCTCCTCAAACTGTGCCAAGAGGACGTCATCTGTTGCCGATACTGGCGATATGCTGGCGATAGCTTGTTGTCTACTCCTCTTCCCAAATCGAAATTATTCCCTTTGAGACGGGTAGACAAAATAAATAAATAATAGGTTCGTTTTCTTGTACGCGGTTATACTCTTGCTCAAATTATTGAGTGCTAAAAACAACAACAAAACAAGTGGATAGCGCGGATAAACATCATCGCTTATATTTTAAGAGGATATAAACTGCAAAGTATTTCTAATCTTGGTGTAGATGCGTTTTTGGAAAGGTCTCTCATGAATTAAATATTCATCCGCATGGAAAACAAATTCGTCGTCGTTTTCCAAAACTATTTTTAATCATTTCAGCTAAATTGACAGATTTCAAGTGGTTGCGTGCGCAATTTTAGAGCCAACAAAAATTAAATAGAAACTGATGTTTGCTTGAAATTGCAAAAGTTGGCGTGGAGACAGAAATCTTGTTAAAAGCGTTTCTGCAGTTACTGCAACAGCTTTGTTGGTTTAGCTATAAGTTGATGTTGCCGATAGCTGAATAACCTTATAAACACAATAAAATAAATCACAAAGAGAAATAATATTGAAAAAAAATTGAGAGAAAAAAATGTGTTCCACTTTTCACAACCTTCACTCAAAATTTTTTAAAGTTGCCCGAAAAAGTTTTCCCGATGTGAACGGGGGTTAAAATACTTTTCTTTTTCCCAAGAATTTCCCGTCAAGGGAAAAAGTGATGACATTTGCATCTGTCAGCGACTTTGAATCTTGAAATGTGCGCATAGAAATAAAATTGAAGCTTTAATTTGGATATTTGCGATAATACAACCGGAATTTAAACTACTTAAATGAAAAACAATTGAAATTTAAAAGTTAAATTACTGAATATTTGAATAGCAAGTGTTTTGGTTAATAAATAGTGAAGTGAAAGAATCTCTTCAATAAAATCCCAGCCCTACAGCAAATGTAAATAACAACGGCTTAAGATAGTCCATTTCAACTATAAATACAACTTTTACAAATAAAATGAACAACTCTTCAATAAGTCGACGGCTCAGTTTGAGTACCACAAATATAACAAGTCCGATAGCTGAATCTACATGCCTTGATGGACCTAGGTGAGAAACAAGCATTTTGTTCTGTAGGTTTGTTCTTAAAGCGTCTATATTTTTATAGCTCACGTTCTAAATTCAACTGGGGCGAGGGGACAATGAGTCCCAGAAACCGAAATGAATCACATTCTTTCGCTGACAAAAGCAGTTCCATGTCCAAAAACTTAAATGGAACACCAACAAAAGTTGCAATGTCACCATCTACGCGCATCGATCCAAGGTTATTCTTGAGATTAATTGCAATTGATTAATTTCCTTTAATATCTCTTCCATAACTTTCTCCTTAGAACCTATGTCGATATACACAGTAATGGTTTGGCATCGAGAATTGTGAAATACCACGACAATAGCACACGATTAAATCGAAGTCTTTCCATGGGAAACTTGTATAATAAACCCGGACAGTTTCCAGTAGTTCATTTAAAGAAAAACGAACAACAATACAAAGCAAAGAAGACAAAAAACCTATCAATGACGAGAATAGCTGCACCAGGTTTGTTGTTTTAATTGTTAGGAGAATTTATTAATTTATAGCTTTTTTTGTTTTCAGAAAAATCGGCTTTTCATGGGAATACGCTTTCAAGTATACTGCGTTCAGGATCAATAGTGGGACTTCAGAAAAGTGACGAAGAAATATCTAGAGAAAACCGACCAATTTTACATCCACCACCAACGGAAAACGAAATGGCACCCACCAGAAGTGTCCTTGAAGTTCTCAAGGAAATTTCTAGAAAGAGAATAAACAGTGATGTAAGTTACAATACTGCAGTCATTGCAGGCAATTCGAGAACTCATTCTTGTTTTTGTTTAAATTTTAGGAGATCGATGGGACGGAGCTTATCAAAAAGCACTGCAAAGAAGCAGAACTTGACACAATTCCATACAATGGCGAACGTACTCATAGTAAACGACAGAGGGAAATCTCAAACTCAGCGTCATCCAATGTACAAATATCTCCCGAACAACACGTCCTAAAGAAACGCATTTGCAACTACAACAACGACATAATGAGTTCGCTTAGCTCGAGTATGTTGAGCGTCAACAAAAAAAGAGCCCAGGAAATCCAGTCTCAGAAACGAAGTGCTTCCGATCTGAGTGTGCTGAATAACTCAAGTACCAGTTCAAGGGATGTTGAGGCTTCTCGTAGTGAAAAACAGCGTTGTATAGGAAATTTCGATTTGACTAATTTGGCTTCGTCTACAAAATATTCACCTATAACTCCTCTACCAAGTACACCACAACAACCTGCTGGTGAGGTTGAAAGTGGACGAAGTGGTGGAATAGTTACTCGAAGAGCATCTGAGCCGGTTTTGAGTAATACAAAGCCAAAAATTACACTTTTTAATAAAGACTATGACGAAGTACCTACCAACCCCGCAAACTTTGAACTCGAGTCCAGAGAAGATGGAGATTTATGTGGAATTCAATTTGTCAAACCAAAAAAGAGCAGTTCAATGTCATCTGGTGGCTCACTGCTGATGGAGAAAACCAAAAAATCAAAATTAGCATTGATGCTGAGTGGGCTTAAAGGAGAATTAGACGAAGAAGATGAAATTGACGCTGCACCACCAAGAGCTGAGCCCCAGAAGACACCTGAAGCGGCTATTACTAACTCGACTACATCAGCACCACCCGTTTCGGAATCTTTAAGTTTATCATCGACAGGAATACCAGTTTCCTCCTCATCTAAACTTGACACAATGACAAAATCGGTTTCTGAGGATTCTAAAACCACACCGACAGTGACCAATGGTGGTTTAACATTGAATCCTCTTATTGCTGCAGCTAAACAGATGTCAAATACATCAAATAAACTAAAACCCGACACTGCCCCAATACCGCCTGCAGTCACAACTACTGTCAACGTGTTAACAAATGCGAATCCTTCCATCACTTCAAATATGACTTTAAAACCCCCAACAGATGGTGGATTTAGTTTCGGCTTAAATAAAGCAAACACCACTTCAACAGTAGCTCCACAACCGCCCAAAGAAATTGCTGTTACTACCTCAATGCTCACGCCAGCTACAAAACCAACAGATAGTGTTTCAAATGCTGGAACAAAAACTTTTTCGTTTGGTTTGCCCTCATCAGTAGCAACTGCTTCAACTGTCCCTACCTTTTCTTTTGGACTGTCTAACAATTTATCACAACCAGCCGCAAAAGAATCTTCCATGGGTAGTGAGTTGGGAAAAGAATCTGCTAAAACAACGGAACCGGCTCCTATTCCTAGTTTTGGACAACCTTCTTCAGCAGCCAAACCAGCGTTTTCTTTTGGCTTGCCTGCTGGTGGAACTGTAAACACAACCGTAACTACAGTTTCCACTACCAGTACGCCATCATTTAGTTTCGGCACACAAAAATCAACTTGGAGTCCACCTGTTGCTCCAGCTACCGCCGCAGCTGCCGCTCCAGTCATTACAAATACAAATTCAATGCTTGGTGTAGGTTCGTTTGGAGGAATAGGCAATGCATCTGCTCCCCCGTCAAACACATCTGCACCTTCTACTTCAGCTGGAGGATTTTCATTTGGGCTTTCAGCTTCAACAGAGCCCCCAAAACTTTTATTTGGGAATATAAATCCAAGTAGTACATCTTCTAATCCAACTTCGACATTTTCTTTCTCAGCAAACAAAACCACCGCAACGCCATCGAACCAAACAAATACATTTACATTTGGTTCAGCAGCCTTGCCCCAAGCAACTGCGAATAACTCGACACCAACATTCGGTTCTGTGGCTACAAACCCCACTGTTAATCCAGCACCTTCATTTAGTTCCGTAGCAGTAGCGCCTGTCATGAATCCCGCTCCTTCATTTGGTTCTACTCAAACAGCCCAAACAAACCAAAATCAATCAATTTTTGGCACAGCTTTATCAAAACCAGCAACGAATACATTTTCTTTTGGTGGTTCTTCAGCCTTAGCAGCACCTCAAAAAAGCGCCTTTACATTCTCAGCATCAGCAGATAAACCTACTGCTGCAACAACTAACAACTCTGTCGGCGGTTTCTCTTTCAACAATCCATCCGCAAGTTCTGTACCTGCAGAGGCGAACAAAAACATTTTTGGCGCGGTAGCTCCTGCTGCAAGTGCAGCCAAACCAGCTTTCAGTTTTGGTTCAGCAACTACCACAAATCAAAAAGACAAACCGTCTATGTTCGGCGCAACATCTACAAATCAGTTTGGTGCACCAGCTACACAAAATTCTCCATTCGCATTTGGATCATCAAATTCCCTGCCAGGCAATCAAGGAGCCGCGGTCATAGCTCCAAATACAAACCTTTTCGGACAAGCGGCAGCTTCAACCAATCCGGCAAGTAATATGGGAGCTCCTTCCCAATCAACCTCAATGTTCGGAACTCCATCGGCTGTTGTAGCACCCTTACAACAGACATCTGCTTTCACTTTCGGGGGTGCAGTTGCAAATAATACAAACCAAGAAGCAAACAAATCTGCTGGTGGATTTGTTTTTGGAAGCAGCTCATCAATTGGAAGTAACGCTTCAAAGCCCGCCGTTGACATGAATAAGACATTTGTTTTTGGAGATGGCAACACCACAATTACTGCAGCTCCGCCAGGAGCAACTAGCCTTTTTGGTGGAAGCAATGTTACCAACGGAAGCAGCAACATCGGCTCTGCAGACAACAAAATATTTTCGTTCGGCGCTGCTGCTGGTGGTAATCATAACACTTTTGCTGCTCCCCGTCAAACATCAAATCCGTCGCCAGCTTTTAGTTTTGGAACGCAAAACACAGTGGTCAATACTGCACCAGATTCAAATAAGTTAATTGAAGAACCCCCAGCGCAGCAAGAAAATCGCGTCATAAGAAAAGCAATGCGACGACTACACAAGACTTAAATAATAATTTTTTTTAAAAACTTTTACTTTGTACTTTTCAAAAAAATGGGTGTGGACTTGTACTTTGTAAGTTCTTGTGGTAGTCGATTCTAATAAAAATTATTGTTTCAATATAAATGAAGACTTTTTGCTCTCAAGTAGCTCACGGAAGTTCCAAAAGTTATTTCCAACCTCTTTCTGAAAGGCGAAATTTTCTCGTTGTTGTGAAGCCCCTGCGAAACGCCAAAAACGAACTCATCCCTATAGATGCCTTGTTCAGCCCATTTATCCTTATTCTGCTATTCGAATTGATCGGATTTAAGTTATTTTTTTAAATTAATTTTTTTGAATCTTCTATATTTCGAAAGCAGTGTGCTAGTGCTCGATTTTTATGGTACAACGTACAAACAAATTCAAAGACCGCCTTCAGCATTTGGTTGGCCTCACTCCTCACACTTCACACATGGAATAATTTAAAACCGGAGGGCTTGTCGACGATGTCTGAGGTTAACAAAGCGTACTTCATTGGAGGATTATTAATCAAAATACCCCTCTTCCCCAAAACGGAGATGTTGGGCAAACTCAACAGAAAGAAAACTCGTGAGTAGGTAGTCCGATATATTGCTGGAAATCTGAATTTGCGAATAATGAACAGACAAAATATGAAAAAAGCAATCTTCTAACTATTTAATGTCGCATATTTTGGTGCTTGCACAAAGACAGAGAAATTGAATTTTGATTCTGTTGTAACGCGTGCTGGAGAAGCTACTTCACGATTAAGGCAAAGACAAGCTATGTCAGCAGTGTTAATAACTTACTTCCTTACTTAGGTGGGATCACAGTTCGGGGTGGACCTTGGCCTCAACCAACATTCTTCTATAACGACTTCGATTTCGGGCAATCTCTCTCCAGTTTTGCACTCTAAGTTGGTTAAGGTCTTCTTCCACTTGATTGCGCCACCTAAGACGAAGTATTTCCCTTCCGCGATTCCCCTGCAATGTGCTTTCGAAAACCCGATGAGGCGGAGCATTTGGGTCCATCCGCTCTACATGGCCCGGCCCAGCCATCATAGTCTCACAATGCGTACTCTTCTAGCTATGCCCATGCCACAGTTAGTTGTTGAATCTTCTTCTCCGTAAATTTTCTTCACAATCGGAACCAAAGACCATTCTAGGTATTTTTCTTTCGAAACAACCAAGGGCTCTTTTTCTGTTGGAGGTTTTTTAAATACCAGCTGGATCATTAAGACCTGGGGTGACATTCTGTAAGTAAAAAGCGAACAAACGTTTTCGTGTGTGCGAACGATTTGCAATGTCTTTCCTATTGAAAAACGTTTGATCGCTTTCGTTTCGCTTTTTTATAGAATCTGGCCCCTGAATGTACTACAAGATATGTAACAACATTTATTTGTTATAGCTTTCCAGATGTTCAAAGAAAAGCCAAAAGACGCTGCCATGATAATTTACCAGCTCTCACAGGACATTCACAAACACGGACCATCAGAACTTTCACAGAAGAAGTGTTCTGCGGTGTCCTCATCTTCTCCACAAGATTCAGAGAGTGTAATATCACTTAAGCAAGCCTAACACGTTTAAATGCTTGGCAAAAGAGAAGTGCCCGCTGGTAACGCAAATAAACTTTTTACAGTCATTTTTGCAAAGGGATAGCAAAAATGTTGCAATCTTCTTATTTATGTTGGAGGGCATACGTTTGGTCTGTCTGCATCCAATGGAGGCATGCATCTTCGGTTGTGCTCTTGGCAGATCCAATAGTTGATTCAAGCCCTCAATGAGGGCGCTGGCAGGCCTATCGACGGTTGAGGTCCTGAGAAAGCTGTCCGAGATCCTTGCCTACAAAGTTTGTCGGCGATCTTATTTTCAGTTATGCCGTGATGGCCTGGAACCCAAACAAGACTCAAAGAATTTCATCTTCCGACCCCATTCAGAGAGCTCTAGCATTCCTGGATCACTTCGAAGTAATTAGACGGTTGGGAAGGGCACAGCTTGGATGTCGCTGCAAACACTGATGCTTCTCCCTATCCAGCCATTATTCGTAACGTGGCTTAAGGCCATTTGAATAGCATACGCCTCCACTTGGAAAAATGCGTGCAGTCGTATTTCATCGTTGTCTTACCAAGGGCACAAAAAATGGAATGATTAAGGTCTTAAAAATGGTTACATCGGGTTTTCCAGAGGTTTTTTTTTTTAAAACTGTCTGCTTAACCCAAAGTAGCAGGAATTTCAGTTCATTCTATTTGGCATTCGCAGTTTGAAATTGTAGCGATGCCGACAGACCTTGTGATGGGGCTGTATGCATCCGCTGTTGGTGCTTGAGTTTTGCACAATATTTTCAAGTAGAAGTACAGAAGAAAGCTTTTTCGACATCAAAGGTCTCGGTGCGTTCTTTGCCGACTTTGACAAAGCAGCATGGTTTCTCCAAACTCATCCAAGTGACCGTGCTACTCTGCCGCACGAGTTTTGGCATCTTCATCTCTTAGTAAGCATCGTAAAGCATCTTGTTCTCAAAACACAGGTTCCCATTGAATCGGGATTACCAGCTTGGTGATAAAACTTACCAAAAACTGTTTGGCAGATGAGTATGACCGTTTGGTGCAAGTTTTCTTAACTTCCAAGAAACTGCTACATTCATAAATCCATTTTGCAATTGAACCAACTATCCACATCAACAAATCCATAAAGGCAATCGATGCCCAGAAACAGGCCTCTTTCGCTTTTAGTTGTCGTTACTCAAAATCCGACCTGTCGATAAGATGCTCATCTCTCAGTGGAACAAATTTTTGCAAGGATGTGTGGCAAATAGCAACTGTTTAAGTAAACGAAATCAGGAGGAAAGAATACACAAAAACCACTCTATAAACTGAAACAAATACCCAATCAATCAATTTCTATGAAAACGCAACACATCAATTAAAAAATAAGTTCTGACGAGTTTATTATCCCTAAAACATACAAATGTAACTTTGTACCAAGTTTTCGGAATTACGCATCATCACCCTTGGTAGCCCTGGTGTAGATAACTTGCGAATGGTGCTGGACAACTTGTCTGATCAAACCTGAAAAAGAGAAGAACAAATCGTAAGCCACAAGGCAATACTGATGAAACACTTTAGACTTACCTTTGTCTCTAAGTTCAACCAAAGCCTTCTTGGCCAAGGATCCACGAATCTTCAAACGTTCAGAGACAACCGATGGAGTAATCAGTTTGTATTGTGGCACTTCCTTGTACAGTTTTTCGTATGTAGCCTTGTCGAAAAGGATCTGGTTGTTTAACTTATCCCTCACTTTACCCTTGGACCACTTCTTCTTCTTGGCCTTGCCACCGCCGCCTCCTTCCTTCTTCTTTTGAGTCTTTTGTGGCTGCTTAGCCGAGGACTTTGAATCCTTTTTGGGCGGCTATAAGCAGAAAAAGAGAACTTGAATAATTTTCATTTCTTAACACACACTATTGACATGTGCACTGGATAAATTAATAAATTTTGACTAATCAACAATGAAAACTCAAATATTTTGAATTTATTAAAGCCGCAGGTGTATCAACGATCAATATTTTATTATAAATTCAAGTTTTCATTTAATTTAAACAGTTTAAAATTGAATTTTTGTCAAAATTTTATTTCGGCACGACTTACCATCTCGAAAACTTCAATGCAAAAAGATGGAGGACGGAAGTTATCGGAGGTACCAAAACGAAGAAACGAAATTCTACGTTATGCTAGAAAGTGCTCAGAAAATTTTTGTAGGTTAATTTATGTTTGGGTGTAAGCACAAAGTAAAAGAATTTTCACAGTTTTTGTATTTTGAACGAAAAAGATTTTTTGTGTGCATACGAAACAGTACAAATTCGCACGAAGTTTCAACAAATCGACCAATGTGACTTTCGTCTTAGATACAATACTACAATCAGTTTAACAAAAGTACAAGCTTTTAATAAAACATTTTAATATTTTCACTGATTTACTTAAATGTGTTTTTTGAGCTAAGCTGGATGCACATGCATCTGCTCGTACGAAAGTGCAGAAAAGTAAAGCGGGCGGATATAGGTGATAAGGCACAAAAGTTAAAAAGAGAAACTCGACATCGCTTTTCGAAGATGCTATAGTCAGTTAAGACTTTTTGACAGATTTGGATTTCTTATTTTAACAACTTTCAATAGATATACTGGCACCTGAATAAATAAAATTATGGCTGCAGATGAACATGTACATCTGCACCTATAATTTTTCATTTGCATGCTATAGATGGATTCACATGCTTCTGCTACTGCAGAAAAGTGAAGATGAAAGATGAAGATAATAAAGCTCAGAAGTTAAAAATAGAAACAAATACAATTATGGCTGCAGATGAAAAATTGTAGGTGCAGATGTACATGTTCATCTGCACCTATAATTTTTAATCCACATTCTATAACTATAGTTGTCTTCTCTCTCTATCAGGCAAGTATGAATTTTACATCTTGTGTCTATTTCCTCTTTTCATCTGCCGTTGCATAAGCATGTAAGTCCACCATATAACTAAGCAAGGGCAGACCTCTGCACTTAGTGTCTTCCCTCTCTATCAGACAGGTATTAATTTTACATCTTGCGCCTATTAAATTTTTTCATCTGCATGTAAGTCCACCATAAGTGCCTGATAAAAATATATCATAACGAACTGAGCGCACTCATTTTCGATGTTATTCGGGCAGTTTTTTGTCGTCACTTATTCTATGTTAATTGCCTGAACCGAAATGTCAGTTTCTATATGTATGGTTGTGGTAGTTTTGTGGTGTTGTCAACAATACGTCAGAATTAAAAAGTTCCCTTAAATCTTCCGAAAATTTTTCATTTTATTTAATTATAAAGAAACATGCCTGCACAATGAAATAAAAACAGTTTTTATTGCTATTTTAAGTGTATCTTCGTTAAAAGAAATTCAAAAATTTGTCATTCTAATTGCTGCCAAGTCAAAACAAATTGTTTCAGGTTAACCAAATCTGTAACAAATCCTCCCAAGTGATAACACCACACCACGTATGCTATTTTATCCTCGAAATAATTTCTAAAACCAAAAAAATAACCCAATTTAATTTGTTTCTTTATTTAAATAAGATTCTCTGCTGTAAGATGTTACCGTATATACATAATATCAAGGAAAAACTAAACAGTTGGAAGCGGCTTATATTCTCAGATCGGAATTCCAGAAACTTGTTCCTTTTTCTCTTGCTTAATTTAAGTTTTGCCTTTGTTGAACTATTCTATGGAATAATAACAAACAGTTTGGGTAAGTCCTTCAATTTTAATATGTCAGCACTTTTATATGCGTGTAGATAATTTAAAAAAAAATGCTAATCTCGGTCAACGAAATCGCGGAGTGGTTTGTTTTGTAAGAAGGAAACTCTTTCCTTTAAAAAAGAGAAAAATGAATGTTGTATCCTGTGTCATTTGACTTACTTTGAGATCGTTTTTCTTATTTTTATTATCTATATTGTTCAATATCTTAAACAATGAACCGTCTAAATTTTTCAAAGAAATTTGATTTGCATTTCTATTTGACCTCGATTCCAACAAAAATTTTAAAATGACAATGATGATCGAAATTACTTTAGAATCGGGGCTATTGGGCTCTTTAAATTTCACCCCAATGAGATGATGATCTTAAAAAAATTAACGAATTAAATGATTGAGAATCGAGTTTTACTATCCAAATTGTTCAGGTTTTGGTCCGTACCTTTGTTTTTCTTAATGTGAATATAATTACTCATAACAGCTTGGCCTTGACAAGGACATAAACGAACGTCTACTCGATTGTCTTCGCAATGCTAATGTAATGACCTGTAATTGAATTTTGTTGTAAACACGCTCTACTTGTTGTGATTTCTTGCGTTCTTTAGTTAATTTAAAATTTAATTATTAAAAAAACACTTCAAAATGGGTGCGGTTTGCCATGGTTTGCTTCACTAGTATGTTCTCCCTTGGTTCCTTAACTTTCCTGAGATTTTTTTTTTTTTTTTGTGAAAAAGGCAAGGAAAGTCTATTTGCAATTCCTTTATGCAGAGTGGAACAATCAATGAAGGTTGAAGGGGTAATGCTATGATATTCGGACTACTCAATAGTATGATCATGTAGACCTAGATAGTGCCTGTTTGATCCAATAGCTCTTTGTGTTTTTTTAAATAAAAAACCCAACAATTTGCGTCACGATTTAAAGATTAGCTCAAATCTTTTGAAGTACCAAACTCTATATCTAATTATAATAAAATAACGATCACCTTAGATTGATTTAACCGAACATAGATTAACTTTAAACACTTTAACGAAAATTGTTTTTAGAATTAAACGTTAACATACCTTGTATACATTTCGAAACACTTTCGTTTCATCATCAGCAATGCAATAACTGAAGCATTGAATGTTTTTTGGTTTTAGATTACAGCGAGGTGAATCATTGATTGATAAGAATAAAAACTACGTACACAGTTTTATATTTAGTCAAAGAGACAATATTCTACATTGTCGTTGTCTTGATTTAAAAGATTCTTAATCTTTTGGATAAAAAAACTTTCATAAGCATCTAATTGCATTTTATTGTGCACTTCTCTTATCTAAGCTTACACTGTAGTTCTCTTCTATTACGTGTGCTGCCACAGCCGATCGTGAGGGTTGGTTTAAACGTATGCAGGCTAAATGGTCTATAAATCATCTTTTTATACTTCTTTTTGTTTGTCCGATGTATTCTCAATCACAAATATTGCACCTGATTTGTCTAGTTTCCCTGTTTTGCCTTAAGTCGATCCCAGATAGTTGCTTAGTTTATTGTTATTTTTGTAATCAATGTCATATCCATGTTCTTTGAATTTCGTCTTGAGTTTATTTGTTGCTTGAAGTAAACAGGTTATGGGTATTCTTTGGTTTTTAATTTTATCTTGTTGTGCAAATAAGGTTGTTAGGTTAGAATGGTAGCGAATAAGCCCGTCAATCATTGACCCTTCATAACCATTTACTGCAGTTGTCTTTTTTATGTAGTCATACTCTCTTTTGAAAATCGATACTGATAATGGTAAATTACAAAGTCTGTATGTACTAGCGAATGATATGCTGCTTTTTTTATGTTGAATAGGAGTCGGATGTTATGGTTCTCATTATGTTTGTTGGCTTAAGATAGATACCAACTTCAATATTTTCACTAGCCAGTTGCATTCCTCCCCTGAAACAATTTAGCCGCAACACCCGCCTCGCTAGGAATGCTCATCAGTTTTACCTTGAGCCCAACTTCGGACGTACAGTCAAATATAGAGATTCGTATTTCAGTCGCACCACCCGAATGTGGAATGCTTTACCTGGATCTGTATTTCCCCAGCATTACGATTCACAAAAATTCAAAAGCAACGTGCATCGGTGTCTCCTTTCAAATCCTCTCCTATTTTCCTAAATGCTCGCACTGTGTTTTATAACATTATAAGGGTAGTCATAACCCCTTGATGTGCGCGTTAATTATAAAAAAAAAAAAAAAAACTAAAACGTTTTAGTTCCAGGTCTAAAAATGGAAGTTTCCCATTTTGTTCCTCTTCATAAGCAAATTTTATCGAACTATTTTTGGAATTGAGAAGATCGAATGTTTTTGTAACGTTTTTTCTTTCAACGATAGCAAAAACATCATCAACA
Organism: Melanostoma mellinum; assembly: GCA_914767635.1. Taxonomy (NCBI): domain Eukaryota; kingdom Metazoa; phylum Arthropoda; class Insecta; order Diptera; family Syrphidae; genus Melanostoma; species Melanostoma mellinum. The sequence goes on from OU612060.1 coordinate 185,322,557, forward strand.
TATTTCCACCAAACACATGGAAGACATCCTTTTTTGCTTAGACTTACTTCAAACGACGACATGAACACCTCTGAAATTAGCGGACTCAAAGGATTACCCATATACATATGTACGTTTTGTTGCCTTAAAAAGTTCATTATCTTCCGAAACTCAGGTTGCCCCAGGTTTCCATGACAACGTTATGATTTGTCAAAAAAAAAAGCAAAAAAAAAAATGGGTTTTCCAGTCCTCAAAAACGCTAAACCACAAAATCACCACACATCACTGTCTTTTGAATAAAAATAGGTCTGTTCGTTGAACTTTCCCCAGGGTTGACCCAGGTTTTCTTGACAACCCTGTGAATTATCAAAAAAACCTGGGTTTACCCAGTCCTCAAAAAACGCTTTACCACAAATCATCATACATCCCTGTCATTAAAAAAAAATACATGCCATTTGACAGCCCTCAAAATCGCCACACCAAAAAGCTAGGGCGAGTTTGGGGAAAACCTATGGCAAACCTATGGCTCAAAAAACACTCAATTTGACATTCAGGGTGAATTTAGGTTTCTCAAAAAACGCTTTGTGGCGACCCTGGGGCAAACCCAGGGCTTCAACGAACAGACCTAATACATGCAATTTAATAGCCCTAAATTAACCACAGCAAAAACCTAGGGCGAGTTAAGGGAAAACATAGGTTAACCCTAGGGCTCAAAAAACATTCAGTTTGACATTCAGGGCCAGTTTGGTTTTTTTCACAAATCGCTTTATGGCGACCACAGGGCGACCCCAGGGTTTCAACGAACGAACCTAATAAATGAAATGATCTTTGAAGTGGGTCTATTAAGACACACTTTTTTTTGACCAGATCATGTCTATTAGCTTGTGCATGCTTTTTTTCGAAGAATGGCTGGATGGAGAGATAGATACATTTGTTTCTGCTGCAACAGACAAGATGTGATTAAGGCTCTATTCAGCTCTCTAACTACTTTGAAATCGATTACGTAATGGAAGAAATCTCTGAATGCGGTCTTATAACTGATTTCTTTGAGTCTCGTTTAGGTTCCAGGCCATCAAGGCATGGCTGGAAACAAAATCGTCGATGAACTTGTCTGCTCCCACCCAGTTTTTCAGGACCTCAACCAGCGCTTAATCTGCCGGTCCGCAGTGAGATCTTCATTCAACGATTGGATCTGTACAGCACAACCGTAGCTGACATGCCTCCTTTGTATAGCGACATGAACAATGTATAATTTAAGTTTATGATAATGATATTGCATAATGATATTGTGGGGACCTAAATCACTTTTTAACTAAATTACACTGCTCTTTTCCTTATCAACACGTAAATAATCACTGACAGTAATTTATAATAACAAAAAAACAAAACACTCATCACACTAAGCATCGGCCCTAAAGAATTAAAGAAATGTTCAAACTACTGTGTATTCACCTAATACAATAGACTTTATTTCAAATGATCTAGTAACTTGTTTCCATGGTGATACATATCGTTTTTTCATTATTATATCAAATCATTCATTCTTTTAGTTTTAGTCATACATTCAAGTTATGTAATAAATACTTTTTTATAAAAGATAGTATTCTTTAATTACCATATATAACACAAACGAAACAGATCTGGCACGCGCCGTGCTGCCCGCGCTAAACTTGTCATTTCATATATGTCTGAACCTATTTTTTGTGCCGTTCCGTAGTCATTGGATTAACTATTAACGGACTTCTGCATAGAAGTTAATGTGTCCGTTAAAATTTTTGAAAGTTAACTTAAAAGTTTAATCCGCTAATGAAAATGTTGACTTTGTTGATTAACGATTAACGAGTTGATGGCCAGCTATGCTCCATTGCATGCAGACATTGCATAAGACCGCAACATTTTTGCACTTAAGGCTCTCATGTTTTCCCAATCGTTTAAACATGTTAGGCTCAAGTGGTGCCACACTCTTTGAATCCAGTGGAGGGGATGAAGACACCGCGGAGTACTTCAGTTGATAATGTTCCTCTCTTTTTGTCGAATCAGATTACACACTCGATGCAGACATGTTGTGACCAGGTCAAGTTAAAGTTACAGTTTTATTTGTTTACCAAAGCGAATTTGTAGTTGCCCCAGTAACATCGGCTCTGTTTGAGAAAACCATTAAGCTTACATATGGCAAGTTTAGCTTCAGATCGAAAGGACATCATAATTAATCGTCATAATTGCTTATGTCAACAATGCCGCTTAGCCATCTGCAGAAGTGATCGTTACAGATCCTCAGTAGCAAAGCAACTGAGATTAAAAACCGATGTTAAGTACTAGGCGTAACTTTTAAGATCAATATCTTCCAAAAATCCAAGTATGTACTGAATTAATGTTTATAAAAATCCGAAAAAATGCTTAAAATCTTTTAGCCCATAGAAAAAAAATAGAAGGTTCCTTCGTTGAACTTTTCTTAAGGTTGACCCAGGTTTCCTTGACAACGCTATGATTTGTCAAAAAACCTGGGTTTTCCAGTTCTCAAAAAAACGCTAAACCACACATCCCTGCCCTTTGAATAAAAATACATGCCATTTGACGGCCTTCAACTCCCCCAGCAAGTTGATTGCAAACCCAGGACTCAAAAAACACTCTGTTTGACATTCGGGGCGAGTTTAGGTTTATCAAAAACGCTTTGTGGCGACCACAGGGTGACTCCAGGTCTCCAACGAACGAACCTATAGACTAGACGGACTACAGGGGTTTTACGCCGATGCATGAACATCCCTAGTCTCAAAAGTAACGCGATCGGGACCCTTGTCTTTGCAAGTTCAAGTTAAAGGTTGCCACCTTGGTATCATCTGTTATCTTTTGGTAAAACGTTCAACACTAGTTTCTTTTATAGTCAAACAAGCACTTCTCAACTTTCCTTCCTTTTCTTGTTTAGAATACGATGCCTTCTCATTTTTTTTTTGCCTGCAGAGCTCACAAACAGCCATGAGAAACCTTTGAATCAGAATCAGCACTTGGTGCTTTCGCCTTGGTGGTCGAATGAGGCTGTAGTTCTGATGGCTTGTGATCGTACCATTCTCATTCGCAACATAGCTACAACAAAGCAGTGGTCCGAATCAATATTGGACCCCTCGGGCCCTCGGAAAGTAATTTTGCGGTTTTTGAATGTTATGGAAAAGCTTAATTGACTAGAACTCATTCATAAATTGACCTAATATCCAAAATTTCTCACAATTCATTACTGATTATTGTTAGTTAATTGGTCTTTTGTTATTGGCTTGTGGTTGTACCATTTGATTGGTTTCAAATTGTTTCAAATTTGCAATTGTTGATTGTTTTAGACAAATAAAGAACAAAAGAGTATAATTCATTCGAACTGATTCATAAACTGAATTTAACTCAAATGTGTGGGAAATCGATCGCTGATTATACTAATTATTTCTCAAAATAGAATTTTTTTGTCAGTACATAATTTGGTCTTCTAAGTACGCGGGTGGAGCACCCGGAATGTCCATAGGGCATTCTAAACTAAAGGTTTTGAAGTACTTTCAATGTTTTGTTGTAGAATTTATTTCGACATACCTATGTAAATATTTTATCTCTTTTTTCTTCTCTTTTGCAGGTCTCATATCGGACTCTTTTCATATGTTCTTTGATTGTACGGGTCTACTAGCCGGTCTAGCTGCCTCTGTTATAACCAAGTGGAAAGCGAACGAGAAATACTCCTACGGCTATGTGCGAGCGGAAGTACTAGCTGGCTTCGTAAATAGCCTCTTCCTTTTATTTATCTCGTTCTTCATTCTATCAGAGGGAGTAGAGCGTCTGATTGAGCCACCAGAAGTAAAGCACGAGCGGTTATTTGTCGTTTCTGTGCTGGGGCTTTTGGTCAATCTTGTTGGTATATATGCATTCCAGCACGGCCATGGACATTCGCACGGTGGCGGTGGCCACGGACATTCACACGGCGGCGGAGGTCATGGACATTCTCACGGCTCATCGAGTTATCTTAATGATCATGAAGAATTGCTTAGCATCACAGTCGATGATCACCATCAAAATCACGGCCATAGTCACAACCATGGCAGTCATGGTCATAGCCACAACGGAAAAAGCAGTATTTCAGTAAGTGAAATGAGCGGAAACAACTCTCAAATAATGCGTGGAGTATTTCTGCACATATTGGCCGATACATTGGGCTCTGTGGGTGTCATTGTATCAGCAGTGCTAATGCAAATGTTTGGTTGGATGATTGCAGACCCCATTTGTTCAATATTCATTGCACTCTTGATTTCCTTGAGTGTTCTGAGTCTTATCAAAGAATCCATCATGGTTCTTATGCAACGACAGCCCGAAGCTCTTGACCGGTCGTTACCTCAATGTTACCAAAAAGTAACTGGTTTGGCTGGTGTTTACGCAGTACAAGAGCCGCATTTCTGGACTCTTTGCTCAGAAGTCTACGTAGGAGCTATAAAACTAGAAGTTTCGAAAAACGTTGACCCTAAATATGTGGTGACGCACGCTCGAATGATATTCGAATCGGTCGGAGTAAAGCAACTATACATTCAGCTAGATTATGTGTGATGAAAGTACAGTTAAAAATTAACGATTAGTAATTAATTTATTGTTTATACTTTTCAAAACGAAATTAAACGAACAAATTTCAGTTGTAAAGTTCAATACAAATTTTAATGTATGCTTTGAAATTTCTTGTTCTTATTTCTTGCATCCAAAAGGGCTTAGCAAACTTTTATGATCTATTAACTAAATTATCATTCCAATCTGCAGATGTCTAACTTTACACAATAAAAACGTCTTTTTTATTATTCTAATAACATTGCCAGATGCTCTCTTTTGAAAATTTTCATTTAACTTTTTGTAATGAGATAAAATTAAAGATTAACCGGGATACAATCTGGTGTCGACTGTTTACTTAAAAAGAAGTCCGTATGTTTAACACCATATATGTTTAAGAACAAAAAAAAATATTTATAAACTGAACGATAAAATTGTAAATAAAAAAATCCAACGCTCATAAAATTGCCTTTTTTTAAATGGGCAAAGGTTTGATTATTGAAACAGCTGCTAAGTCGAAAGAAAGTTATAACAAAGAAAATATGAATTTGATTGATTTGCCCAAAGCTTTTCGTATTGTTGTGAGGAAACAGATATTTTGTATTGTTGCAATGCAACACAAAATCATAGCTCACATAAAAATAGAGAGCTTAGCAATAATTTGTTTGCACAGGGGCTTTTTGCGAAGCGTTTTTTGAAAAACCTCAAATCTCCCTAATTCTACAAATTCCTGTTTATGAAACCTGGGTTCATGGCTATCATGTCTGCCTGTTAACCTAATCCTAACAGAAAGGAAAAATGCTTTTCCAGGAGCATCGCCTTTCGCCAGCAATTGGCAAGTCTTCCGATAGTAGATTCAATGACATTTAAAGCACCTTCTCGATTAGCCAGTCCAAATCGGCAGAAAATCCTCTAATAACTCATAAGACATGGTTGTGAGAAATGCACAGTATTCTTTCTATTAGTCTACTTACATATATAAAAGATGATGTATGTTTGCTTGTTTGTTTATGAGGTATAGAGTTCGAAACCACCCAAAGGATTTTTATGAAAGTTTTAGGGTAAATAAAGTTTAGTCCAAGGATGTTTCCTGTCAAGGTTTTCTTCTATTTTACTAAACTGCCTCTTCAATTTCATTTCGAAGCTCATTCTGGATTTCACAATTTATGCTCTTTTGTATCTTCTTTGTAAGATGCGAACCATCATTTTCAGGTTTTCTTTTCCTCTGGTTCAGTTAAATTTATGGTCAATTTATGTTACACGTTCTCATCGAAAGATTTTTCGTTTAGCACTTAAACAGAAGGGCTGGTTTATAGGAACTTTTGTTCTTCTTCTTAATTTTCCAGCGTACGAGCTTCGTGATCTCGAATAGAACATAGCTCTCCCACTAAAATGCTTCACATTAGTGATGCCCTCGTGGGGTACGCCGCGTTGACTTCAGAATGCGTCGCCAAAACCTCCCGCTTTTGTATTGTTCTATGTCTGAGGTCAACCAAATGCAGATTTCGTTGCATTTGTCTGTACCAGGAGCGTTGTGGTCTGCCTTTCTTTTCATTTCTTCGCAACCGCGTCTGAACTTTCTATGATATTGCTTTTTTGACGAGGTTCTCTGAATCTCTCCTTTGAAAATGACAATACCAACTGTGCCAATCGTGCTTTACTGTTTTCAAGGCGGTATTTTTGAAGTGGAGGTTTCCATGAATAAGTTTAATAACTCCTGCTGTCATTCGAAGTACCTTCATCTCAGTTGCTGTCAACCTACCATCATGGTTTTTGTACATTGTCCAACATTATGAACCGTATGTCAGTGCTGGACGCACAACCGCGCTGTAGTCTCCCTTTCAGATGGGTGAGCATTTTTCTGTCACTGAAGAGGGCGAAGGTTTCTCATCACTTAAACCACCTTGCGTTTAATCGATGATTGACGTCGTGATCACAAGTTGGTTCACTATTGATCACAGATGTTTCCATTCAAATAAATGTCTGGAATAGGTATGAGTGTGAAACACAAAATGGACAACGAAAGTTTTTTGGATGTAGGTTCCATTGGCTGCAAAGAATAGTGGTTGTGCTTTGGTGGTCTGTACTTAATCGACTGGGAATATATCGGTGACTCCAGCAGGGCATCTAATCTTCGTCATCGCTCCTTTATACATAATCTCAATCATCCCCACGTAGGTACGCCTCTAATTACATGCATTGTTTATCTGATGGTTTTGTTATTTTTCACATTCATTTTCATCACACCCAAACTCGAATTTGAAAACCAACAAATTTCCGAGCGACCATTACATCCAGAACAGACTGTGAGGACCAATTATTCTTGGAAAACGAATACGTTCATTTTTATACGGACGGTTCAAAAACAAATAAAGGATTAGGTTGTGGTTTTCCAGGAAACTGCAAAGCAGACGAACTCGCCAGAAACAGAACACTTATGACCATCTCACCGAAAACGGATAGAGTATCAGCATACCAATCCCTGCATACAAAATCTTGCTCAAGCAGGACACATACAAAAAAATTGATTTGAAATGGCCAAGCAGTTGAACGTGTAACGCGACAATAGGTGTCATCACAGGACACTGACTTATTGGAAGACATACCGCAGGGCTAGGAGTCACCTCTAACGATTTTTGAAGAAGCTATATGGGTTAGAAAGAGGAGGAGGAAACTATTTTCCACCTGCTCTGTTCATACCCAGCTTTAGCTCACAAACTTAGGATATACTTACGACATCTACGCCCTGCGTCTCTCCCACTTCATTGTAAGCTCGAAATGGTTCAATTAGGATAAGGATACAGATCCATTGTGGTATCACAATGGGCCCAACGGCCTAGTGCCAGTTTGCTAGTCGAGCTAACAGGCACTTTAACCTAACATTCAGCTTTTATCTAATACAAGCTCAATGATTCTTTAAAGTTTGAGACATTGGTTTCCTTCATTTTGGCTATATTATTCTTCGGGTGGGAAATGAAGGATCGATTTGTTACTCAATGCGCTGTGCAAAAATACACTGACTTTATAAAACATATCAGACATCACACTGAATATACTGGCTTGCGACCCCGAAAGAAAAGGGTCTATGAAATAACTCCCACGAAATAAGTCCCACTTTTGAAAACGAAATAAGTCCCACCAAAAATTGCTTAAAAAAATGAAATAACTCCCACGAAATAAGTCCCACTTTTGAAAACGAAATAAGTCCCACCAAAATGAAATGATTTAAAAATTTACTTGAAATGAAATAACTCCCACTCAAAATGAAATAACTCCCCCTTGAATAATATATTTCTTAAATGAATTAAGTCCCACTTTCATAAACGAAATAAGTCCCACTTTTTCATTGTTTAATGCGATTTCAAATAAGAAGTATTTGGCTCTTCGAAAAAAACACACGTCGAATAATATGAATAATCAAAGCAGAGGAATAATAAAGAAAAATCGTATACAAGCAAGAAGAGCCATGAGAGATAAGGACAAAAAATTATGGTTGTCCCTTTTACGAAATATTGGACATTTCGTAAAAGGGACAACCATAACTTTTTGCATAAGAAAAAATATAAATTTAGGGGTATGAAATAACTCCCACTTTACAAAACGAATTTATTCCCACTCAAAACGAAATAAGTCCCACTTAAAATAAAAACGCGTAACGAAATAAGTCCCACCATTTTACGAAATAAGTCCCACTTTTAAAAACGAAATAGCTCCCACTTTCAAAATAGCAATTTTTGGTGGGACTTATTTCGTTTTTAAAAGTGGGACTTATTTCGTGGGAGTTATTTCATAGACCCGAAAGAAAAACCATCTTGCGTTAGGTATTGACTGACCCACAAATACAACAATAAATACATCTATGTACTTTAAAGGAAAAGTTTTCTTCAAAAGTTGCTGTAGTGAAGTAGGTACAGTACTTAAAAACGGAAATGCAGTCGGAAACCCTCACTTCCTGTCCTTTTAAATGACAGTTTCAAGTCATTAACATACAAAATACGCTGGCAATTTTTTCGCCAGCAAACTAAATTTTCCTAAATTAGAATTTTCCCTCACAAAACATACCTACGTAGTCATCAACACGATTCAATTAGCAACGTCGAGCAAACGAGATCTTAATTCCATTTAAGATTATTGTCACCTCATTGAAACTGTAATCTTCAAATAAGTACCTACATATCAACTTCAACAGTATACTTAACCTACCCAATTAATAAATTTGTTCAGAATTATTTTTGTGGAATATCAATTTCATTGTACCTAAATAAAAAGTGCAATCACGCATGCTTCGGCTGACACATAATTGCTTGTCTTATAAACATTCTGTGTTGCAGCAACATTTTGAACGGAGAAAATTGTAGATGAGACAGCAAAATTAATCGTCCACGTAAACAAAAAGATTTGCAAATCTCTTTAAAGCCAAAGCATAATGTCTGTACTTCAACCAAAATTACAGAAAAAAAAATCAACAAACTAGTTCACGTCGCATTATGACGCCCATTGTCCTTGCTGCACTTGCAGTCATCGACGGCGACGACGACGAACAAAACGAGGTTATGGCGTGAGTCACCCCATTAAAATTTCACACTGAAATCAACAAGTTTATCCAGAGCAATAACCCAAGCCGCAAGCCCAGCCATTGAAGGACATCAAACTTTTCAACACGAGAAGAAAAAAAGGATGAAATAAAAAAGTTTTTTTTTCAATTTCGTTCCCATATGAGTTTTATATCAATCAATATCGTTGAACAGTTACAATAAAAAGAAAACTTTTTTTCTACAATCACGGTACCTACAATTTTTTTATTTCTTGATGATCGTTTGTTTATTAAATATTTTTGTTGAGTAGTTTCATCGTTAGAATGTAAAATATAACCGAATAAAAATGAACATAAGAAATAAAAATTGAATTACTTAAAATATGTGGTGTTAATATAAAAAAAGTAATAAATTGAAATAAAGAGTTTTTTTGTTTATAATTTATGATGATAGTTCGGCCATTGTGCTTGCCTTATAATTTCTCCTCTTCGAGACCGTGTTTGTAGAACATAAAAACGGGTGTACTCTTTCCATTGATGTCACGGTATTCACACATAGCTACCATACCATCGCAGTCCATTGATTCCCCGGTGAAAAACTGTAGGTCCTTGAAGCGTCCCAGGATTTCCTTCATGACTTTGTTCATGTTGGTTTTGAAAATGTCGACTTGGTCGGGCGAGTTTTCTTCTAGTTTGGCAATGAGCTTTTTCATGTAGTCCTTAAGGTAGAGGGTGTAGGATTTTTTGTCGCCGAATGCGAAGCACTCTTGCAAACGATGGTTGAGGACAACATCGACTCCGGTTTCTACAGATGAGTCGGTTCCTTCGTCGGCTTCTTCGGCAGATGGATTGAAACCCTCGATTTTGATGTCATCCTGGGAGCGACTGACGAGACTTCCGTAAACTTCGTAGATTACATCATCTACCAGCTTCATTTTGTAGGTGTCTGAGAACATCTCGTCACCGGAGATAAGATCCTTGAACAATTTCATTTTTTGGGATGATTTTTAATGGAGAAATTTACGGAAAAAATTTAGTCACACCGACAATGGACTGACACGATGCCACGCGCTATGCAAAAAGAAGGAAAAGTGTTGCTCGTTTCGAGAACTTCATGAAAAAGTACAAGATTTGCACATGTAATAGATTTTTATTGCGATAGTAGAACAGGTTTAGGGTGGATCTTGAAGTTTATCATTGAAGCCCAGGCTACACTTGGTGATTTCATAGATTTTTAATTTTGATAAATGGTCCTTTTTTCTATAAAAAAGCAATCATTTTTTTTTTTCATTTCATCCAAGGCAAACAAGAAAATAGGTAAATACTGTGAAGATTAATGAAAAAAATTGTAAGAAAGTAAATCGATTCTTTTTACCAATAAGAAGCTGTTAAACTATTGGGAGCAAACCGAAATCGCTTTTGCAGTGGATCTGTCAACGCTGCTCGCTGGATTACCATGAAAATTGTTGCTTCAGTACAGCTACAAAATCAGTTTTCGGAATTAAGCTATACTGTAACATATGAGAATACGTTCTTATACAATTATATTGTCACGACTGCAAAAATTATGACAACTACGTTCTTACTGCTCCCACGACTGCCACAACAATTTGGTTTGGCAGGTCTTTAAAGGTTCTCCGAAACTAATGTGTTTCTGCAGTTGCAGTTGGTTCAGAATTGCTGTTGTCATCATTTTTACCTTCGCGATAATACAAAAATGCGTGAAAATGTTTCCTCTTTTTGTCACGTCAGTGCAGGTATCCTCAAATGTCACTGCGTAACTAAATTTTGTCTATTTGGGAGGTACTTAACATTGTTTTCAAGCAAAACAAAACACATTCTAGAGATCTGAAATAAAAGATGTCCAAAACCTAAGCGATCCTGCAATCGTGACAGCGGCAGAAACGCTACATAAAAAGATTTTTGAAAGCCCCACGAAAAATTGCACAACTGCACGTTATATTTCCAGTCGCAACAGCGGCACTTGCAGTTGTCAAAATTGATTTATAAAAGGCGTTTTTCTTTTTTAGTTCCGAACAAAAAAGTGAAACGTCAAAAACGTAAGAGTATTTCTTTTTCAGTTCAGCGACATCTGAACGCTCAAAATGCTTTTCTTTTTTCTTCAGAACACTACGCGAGTGCGCTCTACGTGCTCGAAATAATATGACGGGCATCTAGAGCAAGAGTCTGAGCGCAGCCAACTTCACATAGCTCAGTTCAGAACATGTTCACGCTGTTCGTTCTCCGTTCAGTGCACGGTTTGGAACTAAAAAAGAAAAACGCCTAAAGTTACATATGACAATACCCTAATCGAAGCGACGAAAGCTCGTCATGTGCAAGAAACACCCTTTAGATAACAAATTTCTTACAATTTATGCTTAGAAGTGAAGTCAATTGCTCTTATGATTTTCAAATGACGTTTTGATTTGTTTTGATTCGCTTTCGTTAAGCACGGGTCACACACGGCTGCTGCCAGCCGCTTCTTACCAGCGGCTGGCGGTAGCAGCAGCAAGCAGCGGCTGGCAGTGCGGTCACACTTAGCTGCTAGCCACTCGTCAAATCGCACTCTGACAGCTAACCGATTGACAGCAGCTGCTATTCTTCAATTTCAATTTGTTGTTTTTTTGTTTAGAACATACTTTTCTACACAGAAACCAAGAACAAAGAGTCTGTGTTTATGGCCGTTGATGGTGAGGATGAAGATGAAACAATACCAAAAGTATTAGAGACACCACCTGCTGATAAAAAGAAAGCTAAACCAGCGGATGTTAAAGAACCTACAAAATCATTTAAGCAAACACTGATTTATCAATGAAATTGATAAGCCCGAACCAGAAAATTAAATTAAATTAAACACCATCTTCTCTAACTAAAAAAAATATTTTCTTTTATTTCTTTGGTGCTGTGATTCCTTCTAGTTGTGCTTTAAGCTGGCCATTTGTCTTTTGAAGAAAACAAACTTCTTCGGCGTATTTTTTCTCTTCACGCAGTTCGGCGTTTCGTCGTTCGTTCTGTTCTGATTTGATTTTCATATCTGTGATGATTTCTTCCAAAGTCTCTTTATCCGTTTCCAATTGTAGGAAAAATGCAAGTTTCTCGAGCCTGGGTTTGCTGGAGTCTAGTGTCTAGCATTTCTTGAAGGTTTATAACATCCTGACGAGTAGCTGGAGTGCTGGAGACCTAGGAAAAACATTTTTTTTGAATCATTTTTATTTATTAATTCTTTGTAGCTCCTCTTTGAGACACTTTTCTAAATTTTACATGTCACATAGTATGTGGTGTATTTGCAGCAGTAGTTACAGCGTTATCAAAATGAGGAGTTGGTCAATCATTGACCAAAACTAAAGTTCATATCGTTGGTCCTTCAAGAAAAGTAAAGCTGACTACTGCTGCATTAACTCCACTCTGTACTGGCAATAAAACGTGAACACAAACCCTTGTGAGGACTGTTGATACTTACTGTTTGTGTCCAAAGTTGACCATCTTCTTCCCAGCAACGAGGTGGTAGTATTGAGCTTAAATTTTCTTCGGTTTCTCGTTTGATATCAAATATAGCTGCTGCTGTCTGAGGCCTTGATATTTCCTTTAAATTTACATTTTTACTCCCAAAATCAAAAACGAGAATTACAAAAAAGCAACTTACGGTATCTCCAGCGTCTTCCTTTTTTGGATAACCAAAACCGAATTATTTTTATTTGAAATGAGCAAAACTGTCAAATCAATTCGCTGCTACTTACCAGCCGATGCGGTCAGATTGCGCTACTAGCTGCCAGCCGCCGCTGCTTGCTACCAAAAGTTGAACATGTTCAACTTCGCCAGCCGCTGCTAAACACTCGCCGGCTGCCAGGGCTGGTTGCGAATTTTGTGGTCACACAAAGCTGATCACACAAAGCTACTCAATTCGCCGCTGGCAGCAGCCGTGTGTGACCCGTGCTTTACATACTTAATCATATTGTGGTTCCAGCCTTAGTAATGTACTACCAAATCAATTAGCAACTATTACTTTTTTGTTTTAAAATAAACTTGAACCGCATGCAGCTTCACAAAATTATAGTGCTGCCAATCTCTTAAAACTTCTTAAGTCAGTTGACTACTGACGTTTATGGTGAAATAATAGAAATAAGGAAGACAAAATCAGCAATATGTAACTAAAATATTATTTCTTTTCAATTAAACTTTAATTAATTGTATTTATATTCAAGGTTTAACATTACACGAGCACTTACTCACTCAAATGCACTACGAAGCGCTGGATCAGTCAACGCTGCTCGCTGCATCAGCATGAAAATTGTTGCACCAGTACCGGAGCCAGTTGAATCCTTCGATGAAAAGAATTCCCGTCTCCAGCGTGCCTTGTCACCTCACTTGACCATCTATAGGCCACAATTGACCAGCATCCTATCAATTTCCCATCGAATGACTGGTCTTGCTTTGGTTGGCTACTCAACAGTACTTGGTCTAGGAGCTCTTATTTCGCCAGTTGATTTTTCCCACTATGTCACCATGATCGAAGGGCTTCATCTAAGTGCGGGAACACTAATCGCTCTTAAATTCGTTTTAGCCTTCCCAATGGGCTACCATACAGCAAACGGAGTTCGCCATCTCATCTGGGACACTGGCAAGTGCTTGAAAATCGGCGAAGTTTACTCAACTGGTTATGCAATGGTTGGGTCATCAGTCGTACTCTCTGCTATCCTTGCTTTACTATAAACGGACATAAGTAGCTTATATTTGTAAATATTTATTTCAAGACGAAGTTTTAAAGTCGAATCTGAAATGAAAAAGTGAAAAACAAGTGATTTTCTTTGGCAATAAGCTTGAAAGTGTTACATAACAGTTTTGTTTACATCTCATCAATACACACACAAACACGTATTAGCTGAATGTATTATTATGCGATTGAAATTTCTATTATTTTCTTGATTTCAATAAATTAAGTTATCGAAATTTCATCCTTAAACTACAATGAATCATTTCATTTGAAGTTGAATTGGATGTAATGTTGTTAAACAGGTTTATTCAGTTTGTCTAGTAAAAGCCATTTGATGACTTTTCTTGTTCTTTCGTAGAGTCCTCTTCTATGTCGTTCTTTCAACACGGGCAAGAGCTCCACCGTATATTTCCACAAAAGCATTTGGCACTCTTTTTCTCGTAGCCGCATTGATGTCCAACAAAGGTCAGTTCAGATAGGACTGATAGTCAGAACTGGGTGCTTAGCTTTCATTCGAACTTCCTGGAAGATGTAAATCGGTTTAAAGATGTTAAGACAATATGTGGCTTGAAAAGAAACTGAATGATATGAAAAAAGTAGTACTATGTGTTGGCCTCAAATTGTAGTAGTACACTCCTGTGGCTAGTCCAGTATGACTGATGTGAGTGATTTATTGGCTCCATTATCATAGAACTTAATTGACCGACCGTCAATTAAATTGAATTCGTCAGCCGTTCGACTACGGGCATCGGCCTCATCTGATGAGGGAATCAGAAAAAAGGCAATCAAATTTAGTATCAGAGCTACAATTGATGTCAATATTGACCATTGGCGCCTTTTATCTCTCAAATCACATTTCTCTGCCTTTGTGATGCGGGATGTCATACATCAATGCATAAAATATGCAACAATGTTGATTGACGACGCTGTACTGCGTGTCTATTTGTAATTAGCAAAGCGGTCAGTCAGTTTTTTCTCTTGTTTTCGTTATCTACACTTGGTATATTTAATTCGGTGGGCATTACAGTTCGGGGTGAACCTGAGACTCAACCAACATCTTAAGGCAACAATTTCGATTTCGGTCAAGCTCTCTCCAGTTTTGCACTCGAAGTCGGTTCAGATCTTCCAATTGATTGCGCCGCCTAAGACAAGGTCGTTCGCTTGCACGACTTTTCTGTAATGTGCCCGTCGAGCCGCAGCGTTTGGGTCCATCCGCTCTACATGGCCCAGCAATCGTAGCCTCGGGATGAGTACTCTTCTAGCTATGCCCATGTTGCATACAGCTCATACAGCTCGTTGTATCTTCTCCACACATTGTCTTCGGGACCAAAGATTATTCGGAGTATTTTTCTTTCAAAACGACCAAGGTCTTCCTCATCTGCTTTCAATATAGTCTACGCTTCCGCGCCGTAAAACAGGACTGGCATGATTAAGGTCTTATTAAGGGTTGCCTTGAGGGAGTTTCTCAATTGCCTTCTTAATCCAAAGAATCAATTGTTTTTATGGTGGTGAAGTTTTAGTTTTGTGCAATCTTTTCAAGTTTGATGTTAAAGTAATCGCATAACAGTTTGTGGCCTTGCCTAATCCTTTTTCAACATCAAAGTTCTTGGTGTGTTCTTTGCCGACCTTGACGGAGCAGCGTGAATTCCCCAAAGTCATCCTGCATAGTCGTACGAGTTTTGCAGAGATGCGGCAACTAGATATGGCTCTGTACAGCTCGCCTATAAATTTGGTATGGTTATCCGGAAAAGTACATTGAATTTTAAAATTTTTAAGATTTCGGATTAGCCGCGTTTATATTAAAATATATAAAATGAGTGCACTACTGTAGTCACCCCGAACGTTTCGCTTCAAGTTATATTGAGCGTGGTCACCGGGAAACTGCTTTTTTGAAATGTTATTCTCTTCTTTGACTACGAAAGTTGTAGCGGTGCGTAGACGGTTCTATTTGACGCTGTTGTTGTTGCTGAGTAAAAGATTGGGAGCAAACAGTGCTCACTATAAGCGACAATTTTATGCTGTCATCGCGATTGAAATTTTGATGGCGTTTTATTTCAATCGTTTCGCGTATAAGCCGAGGGATATAATGAGGCTCGTGAGCTAAAACTTTAGCTTGATCGAAGTGAACCCAGTGGTGTTCGCCTGGATTGTCTAGGATGTGCTCGACTATTGCCGACTTTTCCCGCTGTTTTTTGCTGACAGCACTTATGTGTTCTTTTAAGCGGGTGGCAACATTTCGTTGGGTTTGTCCCACATAAGAAGACCCGCAGCTGCAAGGGACTACGAATGGGTATTCCAAAAGCAAAGAACATGGAAGCAAAGTTTGCCACGGGAAACTTCCTTTTATGTAAGGAAGAAACCTTACGTAAAAGGCGTAACGAATAAAGTTGGGAAAATGTTGAAATGGTATCTCAAACGAGAGATTTTTAATTTTCAGTGAGGCGAATGACAAACGCTCAAGTGGCGACCAAACCCTCGAGGGATTTTCCCAAACATTTTAGTTGACTTAAACCGCATTTAGGAGTCAAAATGGCTTACAATACCTAACTTGGTATAATTTTGACAACGGAGAAGTCAACCAAATCATTTTGAATGTGCAAAGATATCTGCAAAGAGCACAGCATAAAGTATGCAGTATTGCCTGAATCAAACTTGCTAACATAGAACCAAATTTATTTTTTATTTATTTATTTATTTCACAGGTAACAGTAAAAATAAATTTACACTGTCCGGAATATTTAGCGCCGGGGAGCAAAGCCCATATGGCAGTTTTTAAATAGAGAATGACAAATTTGAATTTAGTTATATAAGATTTAAGTCATAAAATACAAAAGGATAAGTTACAATTTGAAAAGGAAAATGTATAATAATATTGTAAGTAGGATAGTTAATTTATATAAGGTTAAGTTTGTGTTTGTTTAAAAGTGGGAAAATTAGCGAATTGGTTGGGTGCACTGTTGTGTCTAAAATTCTTTCAATAGGTGGTATGTTATGATTGAAGTGTTCTTTTGTAAGTGGGCAACTTTGTAGGACGTGATACACGGTCAGAACTTCATGGCAGTAGGAGCATAATGGTGGTGATTCTTTTTTGTATAAATGTAATTTGTTGAAAAGTGTATGTCCCAGCCTTAATCGGAAGAGTTGCACCAAATTATTGCTTTGGGTTTCAAAGGGACACTACCAACAAGACAAAGCAACATGGTGGTGAAATGATGAAACTAAGGCAGTGAAAAGTAAGAAAAAGGGGGTTTTCAAAGCATAACCAAAGTGCTCCCAATAAAGATGAGAAGGCTCGCCTCGAAAGGGAACATAGAAGAGGTTTGTAAACCCGGCTGCTGATGTAATTCCAGCTATTCAAGAAATAAGAAAAAACAAATTGAATAAAGGAGCAACAATCGGCAACTTAGGGGCTCAAAGAACTAGGAATGCTCAGGAGATTCGTTTGTTGAAGTGTATTAACAATGCTCAAGCATATCTTGTGTATGAAGACTAAATTCTGATCAGGTGACGACAGTGTTGCGGTTGTCTTTTGAACGAACGGTTTCCTCGAGAGCACCTTCCAGCAACTGAACTTAACTTAAAGGAAATACCCGACATCACTGTCACTACGTCGTGAATCAGTTAAATAAAAATAAATAAATAAATAGGCTGGCGCAACAGAGCGAGGAGCCCCAGGCGTAGCGGATTTCTCACAAGTATGCTTTGCGAGAGAATGGAGGGGACCTACAATTTTTTGCCGGTTTCGAAAGGCTAATCGAAAAAGCGCTTTTCATGGCAATAAATTTACTATCGGAGGACGTGGCAATTCCTCGCGAAAGGTAGACATGCTAACCATCACGCCACGGGTACCACGTGAATCAGTTAAGAGCTCCAAAAAAGTCAAAGGTGCTGGGCCAGATGACATGAGGTATGAGTTTTGGAGAAAACATAAGAGACATCTCTAAGCTTATAAGAGGTATTAGTCTGCCTATGCAATGGAAGGAACTTTATTTTCTAAAAATGTACAAAGCTAAAAGAGTTACACGAAATTGCAATAACTACCGTTGAACTTATATTGGGTACCCGACTGCGGAAAATAGTAAAATCTGATAACCAATGCGTGTTTGTCGCGGGGAAGGCAAACAGCAGATGCAATCTTAAGTATAAGGATCATAATGGAAAAATATCGTGATTAGAAGATTTGCATGATAATTGACTTCAAAAAAGCATTCGATCTACAACCGAGAGATCGAATATGGGTGACCCTCAGACACCAAGGAGTTTTAAAGGCTTATGTGCAGATGATTGGAGATGTGTATGAAGAAGCGATGATGAACGTAAGATTTTTAGCTGGAGTCACAGAAAAATTCTTCTTGTTGTACACCAAAGAAGCTTTTTGTGCCCTCTACTCCGTCCTTTCTTCCTGCTGTAGGACAAAGTAAACAACACGAAAAGAACAATAAACTACTATTTGCTGACAATGAAGCCATCATAAGTGAAGATCCTACATACTTGTAAGAAGCACTTATTTACTGCATGGGAATAGTTTTAGAAAGCAGTGAATACCATCCAAAAAAGAGTGAGTACCTGTGTGGCCCAGTTTGTGATCCAAACATGCCCATATCCGACATTTATGTGCTCCTCAAGTGTGAAAAATTTAACTTTCAGACAAAATTGCGAAGGAAACGCAGAACAAAACGCTCCTGGTACAGACAAATGCAATGAAGTAACGAACGTTGATTCGAAATAAAAATAAATTCAAGACATTAAAAACAGAAACTCAAACTATTTGTTTTTTTAATGTAAGTAAAGATTTTTACGAATCATTTCAGTTGCAAACACAAAACATTTTTATTGGAATCTTCAAAGCATAGTCAAAATGCCGGATAAAATGACAGACGAACCAATTGCTGCATATCCGGTCAAATAAACACCTCTTGTTGTCAAAAATCTTCCAGTGTCCCATAGAAGATGACGAACTCCACAGGATAAATGAAAAGCAAACGGGTACACCAACAAAAATTTTAAGCTCATTAAAGTTGCGTCACTAAGCTCGAGTCCTTCAATCATGGTGATGTAATGGGAAAACTCATGTGGACAAAAAATGGAATTCAGTCCAAACAAAGTGGTATAACCCACTAACGCAAGTCCACTAAATCTATGAGAGATTGAAAGTATTGTTGTCAACTGCGGCTTGTAAATTCTTAAGGCAGGAGAAAGAGGAAGCTTCCTACGTTGGCTTTTGCTGTCAGCTGTTTCATATCTGTGCACGAAAGGAGTAATTTTCATTTTAATATTCCGAACCAAGTAAAAGTTTCCTGTGTTGCGGATAGCATTGAGATTATTGATAAGTTTGGGACCCAGTTTAATCCTGAAAGGTAATGTTGTAGTAAGTTTAAGGTAAAATATTGGTATCAACGTACATTTGGATGTTTTTTAATTTTTTTAAATCTGTTTGCTTTTGTGAAAATTATAAAGTAATAACATACATATACATATGTATGTATGTATGTAAATGAGAATTTTTAAAAGTTGTGTCTTGTGAAGTTATGACTCCCTGACACTGCGATCTAGTTCTTTCACAGTAAAGTGTACAAAAAGTCAAAGTGGTTTTTTTCATTGCAGACTTTAGTGTTGAATTGAATAGTAAAGTGGCACAACCAATAATATCGACATTGGCTAGTGAATGTTGAATTATTTACTCTGTCTGGATTTGGCATAACTTTCTATGAAGAAGAAGCTTCTCTCTCATCATCTAATGTCATATTAATTTTTTAAATGAATTTGTTTTGAAAGAAAAGTACGTATACGCCAGAGTAAACGTATTACAAATCATAAAAACAGCAAGAATGCCTTGAGGATCAAAAACAATTGCAGAGGTGCAATAGGCTGCAATCTGTAGTAATTTTTAATAACTTTACTCAGGTGGAAGTAGAGTTCGTGATGGTGAGCTTGGGTCTCAAGGATATATTAGTTATGGTAAGTTGAGTTTATGCAGCTCTGGACACTGCGGTGTCTAGTTGAAACTAATTGTACCGACCCATGGGTAGTTTCAGAGTAGACCTTTCGGTCCTGAATTAAATCAATGATTCTTTGTGAGTGAATGAATTTGAGTTTGTACAGGGAGAACCTGAGCTTATACAGGGACATGCTGGATTTTCTATAATGATTTGCATACATGTTTCTTTACTTTTGATGCATAGTCTGCAGAAAGGGTCTGCTGCCAACCTGATACTTTTAAGAGAGGAGTGGCCGTTAATTATCCGGTCCAGAGGTTCAATTGGGACTTTGATATTTTTTGAGTAAAATGTTTGAACAGGTTTGACCAGAGGAGTAACCCCAAGCTTTGTTGGATTCTTCTAGTAGGATATTCTTGCCTGGATATTTGTTTTGTTCCGCCCCTTTTTTGCTTGTTTATTCATAATTTTCAACGAACAAACCTTTTAGTTTTTGCCACCAAGCCAACATCTTCAACACGGTACTCTCGACAGATGCAGGCCATTGATCTGGAGTGCTACCTTCTTGGCATTTTGAAGTATTTGGTTCCATCACTTGTTTGGGGTAGCGAATACCTCTCTCTCTTGTTTCGGCTTCAAGCGATGGCTACTAACTGTTTGGTAGGACTTGAACAATTCTTTCAGGTTTCATCTCCTTGACAATGTTCTAACTGCTAATGGCCATTTTTGTGCTGAAAAAATGCCTTTTTTAGTTGTCATCGATTAACAGCTGCATTTGGGACATGAAAATAAACCCTTCTCTCTATCGAAACATGTCTCAATCTTCCACAATTCTAGTTCTAGTTTTTTCAGTATTGAAGCGGATCTACCTAAACGTATTAAGCACGAGTATAATACAGGGATGATTTCCAGTCGCTTCTTACCAGCCGCTGGCTGGCAATAGCAGAGAGGCAGTGGCTGGCAACCAGGTCACATTGTCGGCTTCCACTCATAAGCTTCTATCAGTTAGGTTACCAACTTGTTTTGTTTTGCTTTCATCCAATTATTGACGTGCATGAGGGACATTAAATTAAACAAATCAAAAACAATATCCCTTTTGCCCTACTCGGAAATTATCATACTCCACAAATGTAAACGTATATGAACAAAAATTCGAATTATCGTTATGTGCAAAGAGCTCTGCTCGTATTCTTTTGCCATATTTGCAAGAAATTGCAATCAAAATATTCATTTGGGGGCCATAGCATAGCATCACTACCCAATAAGCGAAGTCTCTAGTCAGTAAGGCTCTTAAATCTTGAAATTTCAATTCAAAATATTTGAAACAAAGCAAATTCAATATCAACATTGGTATAATAACAATCAATGTGTAACCTATATATGCTCGCACATCTGCAAAAGCACGTAATCAAAACGTATGTACGTTTCACATGGAGAAAAGCCATCATCCATGGATGTGCAAAATTTGTTTAGAATTTAAGGAACTTGTTATCATTGGCCACAAAATTGAATGACATTTTGTTAGTCAGGCCTACGTCAACTAGACGAAGACACAAGCCATCCATTTGGGCCAGAGGCTGAATCGAGGGAAGCTGTGTGAAGGCATAGCTTTTGAGATTCAATATAATGTTGTCATATGAAGAGGACGACAGCTATACCCCTTCCACCACTCTCTCTTCGTGCTCTCATTCGAGAAACCATTTTTCCGATTTCGTACCGCACAAGAGTTTGATTCTTTGCTTAGAACCAAGTTTCATAGTCCATGCTGATGACACATTATATATGACAAAATGCTTTGCACACACAGACAAGACAGACGAAACGACACCCTGTGCTTATGGAAGGGTAACGTTCTGGTTGCATGTTCGGCACGCATGAACAGGGAGCAAATCATTTTCACAGCGTAATCTACACAATTTTCAGAATTTTCAATTCGATTTCATTTCGAGCATAGAGATTGCCAAACGATTGTACCTACTCGTATTGAAAGGCCAATACTGAACATTCACACTGTATCGAATGGTAACAACAGTTTTGCAGAATATTCCAATTATTGATTTAGTCCACCACCATACCACCCTATGGTTTCAAGTGATGTAGTTTGTGTGTCATAAAGTTCTGGCACAACACAACTAGACACAAGAACAAGACTGTAGACTTGCAAGTGAAATAGGTTCATTAAACATCCAACTGGCTGATAGATTATTCTGTTCAATCTTAAAGGCAGATTTTGCAGTCATCTCTGCTTGTACACAAATGAATTTGTTAAAATCACAAGATGGAGATTTGAGTTGTGTCGACTGCAAAAGCATCCTTTTAATTGGTCGACAAATGTACATGTGAGTAATAAGTCTGTTGAGGTAGTGTTAGTTTAACAAATTACAGACAAACATTGTATGAATTTTAAATATATAGAAACGTTTCCTTTTGAGTTTTACAGAAGTTTGATGAGATCTTCATGTTGTGGTCTTAAGAAATATAAATAAAGACCTTCGGAGGTTTTGAAATGCTAACTGAAGCATTCTGGCCTATAGACCGGTCTATTGTGTAATAACATTCGCAGCAAAGCAAGCTTGGAATATAGCTAACGAAAAGAAGTTTCCAGGGCCCAGATTCCGTATCTTTTCAAACGATTATCGTTCAATCGTCTATCGAAGATTACGTCGCCAAAAGATTGTTTCATATAATCTTCTTTGGCTGGTGTTAAGCTTTTTTACTATCTACCCCCTAAAAACAGACGATAGTCGTCTAAAACGTTACAGAACCCGGCCCCAGCTTCCACTATGTCATAGCCGAGCATCAGTAATTTGAATCGAGGAATTACAGGCCAGTCGCAGTGGAAATGGTCTTTGGTGTCAGAACTCATGAAGCATATGCGGTAAACGAGAGCGGGAACTTCGCCCAAAGTTTCATAGTCTGCTATTACACGGCACATTTCTCTCGTGCATGAATGATGTGCAAGCGAGAAAAAAATTGAGGCAAAAACAAAGCTGCCCGAACATATGCACGTTTAAAAACGTTTCTCTTTATCTCTATTCGTTGTGTTTCGCATTTGCTTTATTCTCGATTCGAATTTAGTAAAGAAAACACTCGATGTTATGGCCTAAGAGTTCAAATGGTCAAAGGAGTTGACATGTCAATTAATCGTTTACTATGAATTAATCCGACTATAAAAATCGGATTAAGAAAACAGATGCTCTTTAACCCATTTTAAAGTCTTTGAAATTGTATGATTCATCAATTAATTGAAATGTGATAAAGGAAAAAATACTTTGCGAACTCAATCTTCAGAAGAGTTTCGTGAAATGGAAAATCCAATGAACCATTAACTTCTACTAAATTCATTTTGTTAGCAGCTCAATCGCAATTTCAATAGAAAATTTTGAATTGCGAGACTGAGCGCAGAAAGTAAAATGAAAGATAACTGTCAAAAACATGCTTAATTCGCACGAAGTTTCAACAAGTCGACGAGTGTGAACGGCGTCAATCAATAGAAGCATGTTTGTTGTTTGTTTTTAGCGTAATAGCCTATTTGCTTTATTGACTTTAGTAAAGCTTTCTATAAAATGTCTCATAAACTTATTCTTTTTAAACTTTCCACCCTCGGCTTTGAACCCATTCTGTTGAGATGGATTTCTTCTTATTTAGAAAACCGTTTTTACAGCGTTCGGTTCAGATCCGCCTTATCCAGCCGCTTTCTAGCTACATCCAGTGTTCCCCAAGACAGCCATTTAGACCCTCTCCTCTTCATTCTCAGTATTAACGACATTGAAATGATCATCAAACACTCCTCTATCTCTCTGTATACAGACGATACTAAGTTTTACCGAGTCATTTCTTCTTCTGAAGACTCTTCCCACCTCCAGCAGGATCTCTACAGTTTTTCAATATGGTGCTCCAAAAACTGCCTCGAGCTAAATGTTTCCAAGTGCCAATCAATAACCTTCTCACGTAAACGCATCAAATCTCCTCCCCGTCTCCATCTTCTAAGCGGGCAAATCATTTCCACCGTTGAGGTGATCCGGGACCTTGGGATTATTTGCGACTGTGAGCTGAATTTCCTCAAGCATATCGACGATATAATCCTTAAGGCAAATTCAGCACTTGGCTTCGTGAAACGATAGTCCAAGGAATTTGCAGACCCCTACGTAACCCGATCCCTTTACATTTCATTTGTTCGTCCGCTTCTTGAATACGCTTGTCAAGTCTGGTCGCCTTTCCAACAAGTGCACATTGCCAGAATTGAGAGCAAACAACGCCGTTTCCTCCGATTTGCTCTTCGAGGTCTTAATTGGGGTAATCCCCTGATATTAACTCCTTAACAAGACCGAATAAAACTCCTCAACCTCAATACGCTGAAAGATCGAAGAGAAATATTTGACGTTCTCTTCATTCACCGAATCTTCACACTTCACAGGTACCATTGACTGTCCAGCCCTTAACGAATCCATTTTTCTAAATACTAGCCCTCGTAACACTCGGAATCCCGGTCTCTTCTATCTTCCCACCCATCGAACCTCTTACGGGTCCAATGAACCCATCTCCCGAATGCTGAGGAATGTCAACTCCCACTCCTCTTGTTTTGACTTTATTGAAAGAAAACACGTTACCTCGATGAAATTCAGAACACAAGTGAGCCATTTATTAAAATGAAAGAGAAAATTATGTAAAGCAAGTGACAGTCAAGTTCTATGTACTTTATGTCAAGAGTGGAGAGTGCAGTGAGTCAGATAATTATTTCAATGATTTTTACAAACGATTAACAAATCTTAACACTCCCACTTTATCTTTATAAAAATGTTATTAACAAAAAAAAATTCAAGCAAAACTAAACAACGTTTTGTACATACATATTATGATTGAATGAAGCTATTATTTTAACATTATAATTCCAATTTCTTTTCGAAAAAATTCAAATTTTTGTCTTGCTAAAGGCTTTGTAAACAAATCTGCTAATTGATTATCAGTAGCAACGTAATGTAATTCAAAAAAATTGTCTGCAAATTTTTCACGAATGAAGTGAAACTTCACCTCAATGTGTTTGCTTCTTTTGTGAAATTCCGGGTTTCGCACCAACTTAATTGCACTCTGGTTGTCAATGTACAGATTAGGTCGACTGGTTTTATCAGGAAGTAGATCATACATAAGACCTCTCAGCCACACCATTTCTTTTACTGCACTAGCACCAGCCATTTATTCTGCTTCCATGGTGGAAAGGGCAACACATGACTGCCTTTGTGATGACCATGATATAGGTGATTGTCCAAGTAAGACAACACAGCCACTAGTTGAACGCCTTGTACCTGGATCACCAGCGAAATCTGCATCACTGAAACAATTCATGGTTAAAATAGAATTTGTTTTAAAAATTATACCATAAAGCGTTGTCCCCTTAACGTATCTGATAATACGTTTCACGGCCTTGACATGAAGAATATTTGGTTTTTCCAAATGTCTGCTAGCAATACCAAGAGCGTATGATATATCTGGCCTGGTCCCAATGGCTAGATACATTAGGCTTCCAACGGCCTCACGGTATGGAAA
This sequence comes from Melanostoma mellinum, assembly GCA_914767635.1. NCBI lineage: Eukaryota > Metazoa > Arthropoda > Insecta > Diptera > Syrphidae > Melanostoma > Melanostoma mellinum. The sequence goes on from OU612060.1 coordinate 185,347,821, forward strand.
ATGATGTTCTTTTAAATCTGCTTCAATGCTACCCATCATAACAGATGGATCAGCTGGTGTCATTACTGGATTCGCATCGTCCATATTGAATTTCTCCACAATCTTTTCAGCATAACTCTTTTGCCCAAGCGAGATCATGCCACTCTCAGCCCTATTGATCTCCAGGCCTAAGAAACACCTTGCTTCATACACCTTGACTTCGAAGACATCTCTCAAGTGATCTATTAGCTTCTCAATATCCTCACGTTTTGTACCAGCTATCAAACCATCATCGATGTATATTGCGACAAATAGACTATCTCCCACTAAAACGCAAGGATCCGCTTCTGATGGTTTCAGATGAAAAGAACGAAGAAAATCCATAAACTTTTTATTCCAGCACCTGGAAGCCTGTTTCAGACCATAGATGCTCCTCCTCAGTCTGCATACGCGTTCACTGCCATCTTCAAATCCTCTTGGTTGACGCATATAAATTTCCTCCTCTAAGTTACCATAGAGAAAAGCGATTTTTATATCAAACTGCTTTAGATGCATGTTATTACACGCTGCGATTGCAAGAATCATCCTTATGGATGCAAATTTGGCTACGGGACTAAACGTCTCTTTGTAATCCACATCGTATTGCTGGGAAAACCCTTTGACAACTAGCCTTGCTCGAAAACGATCGGGTTCATTACTTGCAGCATCTTTGATCTTGAAAACCCATCGATTGTCTATAGCTTTTTTGTTGGATGGCAAAGTTACTAGATCCCAGGTGCCGTTTTTCGATAGAGCTGCAATTTCTTCTCTCATAGCATCTTGCCATTTTCCCATATCTTTCGACTGGAGAGCGTTAAAGGCTCTTGTTTCTCAGCAGCAAAAACATGCGGATCTTGTATAGCTGTCATGGACTTTGAACTACTGTGAGCACTTCGAAGCCGTTCCTTTAAAGGGATGCTACGTTCACGTTCTTCAATGACCTGCAAAACCTCACCAGCCTGATCATCTTGGTCTTCCGCATCAACATAATCATCTTCGTCAGTTTGCCCACTGTCGACTCTTCCAGCATTCTCACCATCCAGCCCATCAATGGTTAGTTCGCCATCGCCATTATCACCAAACTGATTTATATTATAACCATTTGAGTCAACAGTCATGACACTTTCTTCAACCAAATCTTCTACTTTCACACTTTTAACTACATCTGTCGTCGTTTCTTTTAAGTTTTTGTAAGAAGAGTAGTCCTGGTCTCCGCTGATGACAACTTCTGTGGAACCGTTTTTAAATAAAATGTCATGTTTCACTTCTACTTTAGTATAGTTCCAGGAAAATATATGCGACACCCTTTCACATTTTCTTCAAACCCAACGAAAATACCTGCCTGCGACTTGGCGTCCCATTTCCTACGTTTTTGTTGAGGAATGTGCGCAAAGTATTCTGCACCGAAAACATGCATACCTTTTGGATTGAAATCATGCTCCTTTCCAACCCTTAAATCATAAGCACTTTTATTTGCTACTCCAGTTGGACCTGTCCTATTAAGGATGAAAACTGCATGTTTGACAGCCTCAGCCCACAACTTCAACGACAAATTTTTGGCGTAAATCATTGTTCTGCCAGCCTCTACTATTGTCCGCAATTCTCTCTCCGCCCTCCCATTTTGTTGCGGAGAATAGGGAACAGAAGTCTGGTGTAAGACACACTCGTCTTTCAAAATGGATTTTACCTCAGAGTTGACGAATTCAAGTCCGTTATCCGTCCGAATACATTTAACATTCATCCCAGTTTCCATTTTAATTTTCTTTAAGAAATCTCTTACGCATCTTACGACTTCAGTTTTGGATTTCAAAAAATACACCACACGATATCGTGAAAAATCGTCTTTGAATAGAAGGAAATACTTTGACCCACCAAACGAAGTTTCCTGCATCGGGCCGCATAAATCGGAGTGCACAAGCTCGCCTACAAACTTTGCCCTGCTTTCGCTGTTTGGAAACGGTAACCTGTGTGACTTGCCCAGAGCACATGCATCGCAAAAAAAATTATCATAATCTTTAAACTGTTTTTTTCGATCTTTGAGAAACGCTCGAATGTATGCTAGATTTTGGTGGCCGAGCACATTATGCCAATATGAAATTGGTTGGATTACCATACCCACATGTGCACTAAGAGGTACTTCAATTTTGAACAGCATCTTAAACACAGAACCGTTTCGCACTCCTACTGCTACGGTAGATCTATTGGACAGCAATTCACATTGCTCTTTGTTAGACACCAACTCTAAGTTTTTATCGAGAGCCGCGTTTGAAGAAAAAAGATTAAGTGATAAATCTGGCACATATAACACTTTTGATAAATATTTTGGAACCCACTGTATATTATCAAATGCTAGAATATTAACATCTCCATAACCAAGTGCACAAATTGTTTTTCCATCTCCAATTCTAACTAACTGTGGATCATCATACTTTTTATAATTTACCAGCCAGTCTCTCCGAAACGACATGTGGTCACTTGCCCCCGAATCAAGAAACCAGTCCTCAGAATTCATAGCTACGTTAGCTGAGCCATCAGCCACCATAGTGCACACAAACGCATCCCGTTGCTCCCCCTTCTGAGCGACACTTGCCCTTCTAGTTTTTCCAGTGACCAGGCTTTCCACATAAAAAACATTTACCCGTTTTCTTTGCCTTGTTGTTGCTCGCTTTCGATTTTTGCCATTTTACCGTTCTCCTTGCCACCATGGCACTGTTTTCTCCAGGTACCGTTGATCCAGGTACCGCTGTCTGGGAAGAAAACCGCGACTCTTCCATTATGAGTCGTGCCGTTAGATTTTCTAAGGTTTTTTGTTCTGCCTGGGTCGAATCCCACGCGAAATAAAAATGGTTGTATTCTGGAGGTAACGTCATTAAAATTTTCGTCATGAGCATAGACGAAGAGATGCTTTCACCAAAATCTTTCAGTTGTTGCACTAAAGTCTCAATTTTCGATATACTCGTAGCAATATCTTCACTCGGATCCATTTGAAAATTACAAAATTTTTGCTGGAGCAAATATTTTATAATTTAATATTTGTTTGAGCCTTTTGCTCTCGAGCTTTGTCCACATCTGATGTGACGTGCTATAATTTAAAATATGCAAAAGTGGCTTTGGCCCCACACTCATGACGATAACTTTTTGCGCTTTTTTGTCTAATGTTTCCCATTCCGCTATCTTTGCCGCAACATCTGGTTTTTTAATTTCCCCACTAACCACACCGAAAAGATTACTCGCATTGAGGATAACCTTAATTTGGAACTTCCAAATATTCCACTGGTCCCCACTCATGAGCTTCTCTATTCTAAGAAAATCGTTGTTTCCTTCCATTTTTGATGAGCAGAATAAATACAAAAACCAACAATTATTATGTTCAATGCGCTACCGAAAATTACCCTTTTGATGCAAAAGAAAACTAATCTTTTATCCGCACGCAAATAATAAAAATTAATTTTCGCGCGTAATAATTTGCTTTTATTCAGATTAGGTATCAAAAAATAAATTTACAGCAAACTAGTGGGATTACAATCTCAAAACTGTTTTTTACAGTGAATTTGGGTCTGGGCCCATAACCTATTGAAAGAAAACACGTTACCTCGATGAAATTCAGAACACAAGTGAGCCATTTATTAAAATGAAAGAGAAAATGAGAAGTGACAGTCTCGAAGCACTAGCACATGTTACTCAAATGTCAAAAGGAAAATTTTCCTCATGGAATATTTTTTAAGAGCCATAGGTGTTTCACTTACACAAAGAAAACACGTTAAACTGATCAGAAGCAATTTTAGGTGTTTTATTGGTTTTCAAATGAATGCTTCCCCGAGTGAAACCAATGGAAAGCGACATTATTGTGTCATCAAAGATGGCAACAAAGGTGACATTTCTCCGATTGGATTTATTTTCAAAATGTAAGTTAAAAATTTTTTCTGGAAAAATAAACTAAAAATTTAAATAAAATACTTATTTTACTGGTCAGCATAACGCCAAAACATGCGGTGAATATCATGGGGGAGCACCCAGACACGACTAGGAGTTACATTAAATTTCTTCATGAATTCATGCATTTATTAATAATTTGCATGTTTGCTGTCAAAAACGTGACTTTAACCAACATGTCATAAAAAAATACACAAAATAAATTTTAATTTAAATTAAAGAATTGCATGAGACGATAGTAAAATAGCTATCGAACGATCGCTTTCGTCCTATCGTCACAGTTACGGAAAGCATTGGTTCAGTCGTCTATCGTCTATAAACGACTTTTTTCTTATGATAGATGCTTTGGATGAGCGAATTCAGCATACAAAATAGTCTCAATCCTGTGCAACCACCACTCGTTTTCCTGTGGGTTTTTCAAAAACGACTTAAAAACATTCCGTTTATGAAAACATGTGGCTTAAGGAAAATGTATGGGAAAACTTGTTAGATTATCAGAGCTTTTTGCTAAAACTGAGTCTTTGCCGCGATGTGAATAATACTTGAAGATCTGCGTCTGAATTTCATGTCATCGTCGCTTTTATGTGGAGTCAATTTAAATGGTAATGCTTACCATGCCTGCCTGTTACGTCTGGATGTTTGTAGTTCGCGTACCAGAAACATAAAAAGAAAAAAAAATTTTCACGGACATAACCTTTCCTGAAGAACTGGCAAGTCCCCCGCTTTTTAGCTTAGCCGTTCCGTTTGGAACCGGCATAAGATTGTACGTCATTGAAATGTGTCAGGCCTTGAGATCTCTATAGAATTGTTGCACTACCCTATTTATTGATTATATTATTTAACTAGGTTTATCTAGCTGACCTTAACTTATCTGGTCTCCAAAATGACTATTCGCTTTCACTATCATCATTTGGCCATTAAAGGAAAGCATTAAAATACTTCAGTGATCACTTCACTGATAAACAGACAAACAAAATAAAATAATAGAAAGTCCCAAAGGCTTTATAAAAGGTGTAAATTTCCTACGGCCCTAGAATATTGATTCAGCACTTCGAATTCACTTGAATTAACCCTTTATAGCGAAAGTTTTCAATTTCATCTTTAAAACAAATGGTATTGACTTCAGGGAGTCGGAGTAACAATCATTCGTTTGGATTATTCATTAACTTCTCACATTCATACATATTATAGAAACCAATTACCCGAAAATCGTAAACTTTCTTTCAACCATTATAGCCGCACTCTTATAACATCCAAATACTAACGGCTAGCCGTTTATTACCTATGATTCTGTGCTCATTAAATCATTATGAAATTAATGTCGATAATAACCTTTATTAGCCATTAGCCAAAGTTATGGTCAAATTTTACAACTCTTTCATAAACTTTGTGTGCTCTTTTTGTTGTTACTCCTTACCTTATATTATGTCTTCGTATATCATACGTAATGAAGGGTAACACCGATAAGTATGCTCATCTAACACAAATATGAAGAGGCAGCGCAATGAAAACAAAACGGAACGAAAAGTTGCAAAGTGGATTGTTATATTTTCTTATTCTTTTTAAGCTTTTACCAGCCAGGAAGCCACAATTAACAGGGTTGCACCCTTGAGCTATCTTCCCCATTATTTTCCTGCTCTTATACAATCGTTTATTGTTATCACATTATTGCTCAGTCTGTGGTTTGTTCATTTCGTCGTTGTCGTTGTTTGGGGTTGGGTAGGTATCTGCTCTCTTTCTTAAGCAAAGAGTCCTTTACCTCATCCTCATAATAACACCACCACAGTAGGCACTTTACTGTTTTATTATAAGTAATTACCTTGGCTGGCATTGTCTTCAACTTTAATTGGCTCTCCCTTCTTTTGTATTATTATTTGCCAACCCAGGAATATGACTATGGGTGTAGGAAAGAATGAATGAAAGACAGCCCAGGATGTGGTCTGATGTAGGGCTACTAAAGTGCTTAAGTTTAGCCTGTAATCACGGTCTTAACTTTATATGACCCTTAAGTGCTTTCAAAAAGTTTCTTTGGAAAATGGTCAAAGTATATAAGGAAAAGCGGATGGGTGTTCGAAGACAAGAAGTGAAGCTCCATTCAGCTAATAGGACTTTCAAGGTGGTAAAAATGGAATTTTGAAAAACACCAATTGGATGGCCATTTGTGGATATTACAAGAATGTTTGATTCTTTTTATTACGAGTATAATGGTCATGGAAACGAAAATAATGTTTGTCGTTAACATAATGGAAAGGAAGACAGATTCTATAAATGTAAGAGTGAGGTTTTTAATTTGAACTTGTGTTGAATGCGGAGTTGAAATCAAGTGATTCTTCTTCATGACTTTATAACGGATTAGGAACTTCAGTTTTGATTTTAAATGTATGCTGTCCTCGCAGTAAATTGTTTGTGGGGCTATTTGTTAAGTGAGGTTCAATTTCACAACTGTTGCATGTCCTGTTGAATTTGGGGACTCTCTACTCAGCATAATTCAAACACAAGATCAAAATCGCAGAGCATTTGTTGATATATGGAGTTTTCTGTTAGGCAGCCAAGGTAAAAATAAAATAAACGCTATCTATCCGCCCTACGTAGCTCAGGCAATTCGTTTATCAAATTGAAAGTTAAGTAAAGTTGCTTCAAAGCTTCCATTTTTTTGTTGATTTCCTTGTATTTTATATTCAAGAAAAATGTCATAGCTCGGGAACGAGTCGACCGATTTTAGACTTTTTCTTAAAACCATCCACCAACATCCCCTAATCTACCAAAAATATTTGATTTCATTCGTTCGAGCCGTTCTCAAGTGATGCGATCACAACCAACCGTAAACTTCTTTTTATATGTTAGAATAACGGACGAACAGGAACCAAAAGACGCCTACCATGATCATGAAAATTACTAAAAAAAGAAAAAAAGAACCAGAAAAATATTTGATTTCTTTTGGGATTTCCATTGCTTAGAGATCGCGACCGTTCTTGCTGGCCCCAGTCTGTTGCTGTTGGTCTGTCTTTAAAAATTTCTATGATAGTTTTTATGATAGCCGATGTCAAACTGCCGCTACAAAAAAAACTAGGGAATGATGCTAAACATATTGAGCACGTACAAGAACCTATCGAAAATTCTCGACTACCTTTAGATTACTCCTTGGAATGAATGGGTTTATGTCTTTGCTAAATGTTTAATACATAAACAACAGCAGAACTCCTTTCGGTCACGTTAACACAACCAATGTCAGCTACCGGACTGTTTGGGGCGAACTTCAACAAGACAACATAATGTTACGGAACGCGATCCAGCACTGCAACGACGTCCATTTCCAAAAGAGACTGGAAAATATAAGACCTGGACCAGATTTTTTCAAGAATATAAACAGTATAGTTGGCGAAAAAGAATGCAATACCGGAAGTCATCACAACTAACTACGGGGACGCCAGATCAGATCAGGAAAAGGAGGAGGCATCCGCTAAACATTTCGAAGGCAACTTCGTGCCCGCACCTTCTAATGACCCTGATTTTCTGGACAAAATCGAGACATCCATCCCACGAACCCTGGAGCTCAACACTGATGCAGCAATATTCAGCAACAACAACCCGTCGAGTGACCCAATCAACTGCCCGAACTTGTCCACTCCGATGAAATTGCAGAAATTATACATAGCTCCAAGTCCAAGAAATCAACAGGACCAGACGATGTCTCAAATTACGTCCTGAAGAGGCTCCCACAGACAGTGATGATCTTTCTGGCTATTATCTTAAACAACTGCATCAACAACAGCTACTTTCCCAGGAAGTGGAAAACGGCCAAGATAGTGGCGATTCCGAAGAAAGGCGTTCCGAACCTCATCGACAACTACAGGCCCATTTCCCTACTCAAGTAAGTAAACTCCTGGAGGAGCTAATACTTAGAAAGTTGAAAAAGTTCTGCAGGGATAATAATATCATCCCAAACATGCAGTTTGGCATGAAACTACACAATGACGTCGCCAAAGACCTTGACAGCCATCGTGTCACCGTCGCATGCTTTTTGGATATCGAAAAAGCATTTGACACCTTTTGGATTGATACACACATCCATAAGCTAAATATTCTAAAATTTTCAGCTCCATTAATCAAAATAATTTTTTCTTTTCTCTCCCACAGAAACTTTTTCGTCCAAATTGGAAGCGCAAAGTCCGCCACCAAGAACATCAGAGCAGGAGTCACTCAGGGATCAAAACTAGGACCATTCCTCTTTAACATCATGACGTCGGACCAACCTACTCCAAGGGACTGCGAAAACCTGCTTTACGCCGATGACTCTCTGACATATAGCACATCTATATCACAAACCAACGCTGCCCGGGGAGTGGAAACTCACATCCACTTAATTCTTATTATATTAAGTGGGGTATCTGGATCAACTCAGCTAAGTCAGAGCTCGTCTGCTTCAGAAGGACCGGAGGAAGAGGCCGTTGTTCTGCTGGTAACTGCAGATCCACATTACTCTACCTGATGGAACCAGACTGGATGCCCAAAGAAACACGAAGTATCTAGGTATCAACTTTAACGAGGTGCTTAGATTCAACCCGCACTCACGCACTGTACTGAAGAAGGCCAACTTCGCTTTCCACCGACTGTACCCTTTGCTGAGGAGAAGGACAGGACTAAGTCAGCCAACAAAACTACTGATGTACAAGCAGCTGCTAAGACCTGTCATCAACTACGGAAGCCCAGTTTGGTTCACCATCTCGAAGACCGCGATGAAGGATCTCCTAGTTTTCGAAAGAAAGATTCTGAGACTCTGCACCGGCCTCACTTTCAACCACCAGCGTCAGAGACATTACAGAAACCAGCATCTGCACGAGACCGCCAAGATGACGCCCTAGGACCAATACGTCTTATCGACTAAAAACGGCTGCAAATATCAGCAACCACTCTAATCCCCTGGTGAGAATGATGACCACTGAGGACCGACACCATGAGCCAAGATACCTAAGCTTGATGAACAATTCGGACGAAGAAGTTATACCAACCAACGACGAAGCCACCAATTTCTACGCTGACCCTGGGTCAGCATACTTCCGTGGCTGATGCCACCCCCCACAACCTTCCCATAAAGACAGACAACAGCGACAACCGGGACAGAACATCCCGAGATAACTCAAGTCAGCCGACTTATAATCAAGAATTCTCTTGCTTTTCAGCTATATAATATTAAGTTATTATTTTTATTCTAGACAATGTATTTGGTTAGGCCTCCTTTATGCCAACATTCCTACATTATTATCATTTCCTTAATTTTCAAATGACCTAGTATTAGTATCAATTTTATATACATAAAGTTCAATAAACATAAACCCCATTCATATCAATTGTCCGAAAATTCTCTAATAACTTTAGATAGCTTCTTGGTAGACATAACATCCGCTAAATGTTTAATACGTTAACAGCAGCAGAACTCTAGTCGGTTACGTTTTTATTGAACGCCTCCGACTTATATCAATTGTCTGACTTCATCACCGCCAGCAGCTTTCACTAAAAATTCCTACCTGGCACAAGATAATCCCAAAGGATGTAAGACACTCTCATTTTTCTACAATTTAGAACTTGACTTTGGTTTTGTTTCGATGTTTTTCCAAACAACAAACTTTACCCTAGATGCATGTGTGTCAACCACGCTTTCGCCAAGTTTATTCACACAGCTAAAAGTAAAAATATTTTTCGCGGCTCGAACAGGAATCCTGCATCCTATAGAGTCGCGATGTTGTTTGTTTTAGTCGTGCAGATGTCTGCTTCCGTCATCGTCATATCATCAAAAGGTGAACTACTACTGCTATATACATTTGTGATTTTCATTTCCCATCCTGCCACACGTAAGTCTCAGTGCCAGCTCAATGATGCCGACTCGGAGGCATTTCATTCGCTCCCACTGACAGTTTCCATGATACTCAGAGCCGTGTCTGCCAGAATTTATATGGCTTGTGGTTGAAACCCTATCAGTTCGTTGCATTATTGGCTTTTAGCGCTTCTATTGGAATGATATCACTCTGACAGAAAGTGCAATCTACTATCATTCGTTATAGATTCCAATTAAAATAATTTAAGCGATTGTGGGACTGCTGCGTTTTCTGATGAGATACTGAAATGTATTTGCTGGATAAACTTTATTGTGATGATGTTTCCATGTTCCGTGTTGCTGGTGCTGATAGTTGAGCTCTATAAATAGGAAAATTAAACAGAACAGGAACAGTGAAAGTGTAGGCGTTTGTCATGCTTTTGATTATGGAAGTTTAATTATTTAGAGGTAGTTTCCGCTCTCTCGTAGTGATTAGACTTATACTACAAATGATATGACTAAAAAACAATCGTAAAAACCTTTACGTTGAAAACGGTTGTGAAACAAGAGTAATGAACAATATTTATACGTACCCTATGTATGTACCGCAACAGAGCGGGGAGCCCTGTTGCCCAGCGCATTTCTCACAACCATACCTTCTAAGGAATATAGGACAATTTTGAGTGAAGATATTGTGTACCCAACGAAGTGCTTAGGTCAACCTCATTTTGAGTTCTTCATAGACTTTCTGTGTGGTGCCCGTGGATGAGGAAACACTTGTTTGAAGAATTCTATTTGATATAAAGGCGACTTATGGTTTCGAAGGACTTGCTAGTCGCTGATTGATAATTAAATAAATAGAATGGTGCACAAAGCCTTTTTCTCACCCTTACCTTGCGAGGGGATGAAAGGGGCCTATAATTTTTCACCGATTCTAAAAGACTATTCGAGAAAGGGCTTTAATTGCATGAAATTACTATCAGAGAAATTGCAAGTTAGTCACGAAAGGCGATACACGTGGAAAACATTCTATTTCTTAATGGCCCTTATTGCGAGTGTCGTCTAACATTCGATGCGACAAGGGTCGAAAGCTTCGATAAATTTTTCTTTTGGTGTTGCGTATCTCTATCGACAAGGATTTCTGTTACTGTGAATAATGAAAGTTGTCATTGTGAACAAATACTATAATTTGGCATTTGAATTAATTTCAGTGATAGTCGAACGCAAAAATACAGACGATAACGATCGAATTCAAAACTGAAAGTATCGAACAATAAGAATACGCAATACCAAATATCATTTTCGATGTTCGACTATCGACAACCGTCGTCTATCGACAGCCAAACGACACTCGCAATAAGGGCCAATGTTTCTGGGGTTCGAACCTCAAACTGCCCACGTAACCGGCAAGCACACTGCTATTGCGGCACGGGCACCACAGGGCTAGTCGCTGATCTATGCCCTCAGAATAGTTTCCGCTCTGAAACTGATGAGGCTCCTGACACTTCCTTGACTTTTTGTCATATGATGGGTAGTATAGCACTAGATATATAAATTTCTGAAGCTCGATCTATTCTTGAAGAAATTCTTCGAAGAACTTCGGCCTCCGGAAGAACAATCTGATTATGTAATTCACAAATGGCAGCCAATAACGAACGGCAGTAGAGTTGCAACAGAAGCAAAGTCTGAATGTGAACTTACATCAGAGATTTTATTTTCTTATGCTTTGAGGTCTACATTTTCACTACATGACGGGGTAACAGTTGTTTCATTCATAAGGTTCTGAGGATGTCTTTCGAAATTGTGTGTGAAATAAGCTCTTTTATATTTGTCAAAAACTGAGTTGGGTGTCTTCCATGAAGAGTGGTACTGCTGCGAAGTAGTCGAGTCTTCGGGAGTTTTTTAAGGAGGTGATATATCATCTTGGACTTCAGCGCATCTGTTTCTATGTTTCCAACCTGATTGGAATATTTCGAGACATTTGAAATGAGTCCGCTGGTTTGGAACTAGGCCTCAAAATCTATGAATCAGAGGGCGAGGCTCCAGTTCCATAAAAGTGGCACTTTTACGGACATTTTCTTCTGTTCCTTTTTCTTCTGGATTAGTCATTGCATTGGTTAAGATGTCATTTGTCGTGCTGGTTGATAATCACACCTTACCGTTGGTAAGAGGGTATCTTTTTAGCTGGGTGCGACTACGAGTAACAAGGCAATTTGCTGTGGCTCGGGAGATACTCTATTAAATGTGTGTGAGTGTGAGTTGTAGGAAACCTTTTTTTTTTGTTGGAGGTTTTTAAAATACCAGCTGGAGCACTCATACCTAAATACCGGTCCATTGTACTTCTAGGACACCTTACCGTCGGTTAGGGGATACCATCATTACTGTGTGTGAATATGAGTTGTAAGGTTCCCTACCACAGGTAGGGGAAAACCTAAAATATATACTGTGATAGTGTATAATAGTGTGGTACCCGTGTGGTGGTGGTTAGAATGTCTGCCTGTTAACCGGGAGGTTAACAGGCAGACATTCCCAAAGTGACAAAAACGTTTTTCCACGTGTATCGCCTTTCGCGAGAAATGGCATGCCCTCCGTTAGTAGATTCACTGCCATTAAAAGCGCTTTCTCGATTAGACGCTCGAAACCGGCAGAAAATTGTAGGTCCCCACCATTCCCTAACAAGGCATGGTTGTGGGAAATGTGCTAGGCCCTCGATCTATTGCGCCACCCTATATATTTAATTAGTTTTCAGGTTTCTAAATTGGAGACAGTGTACCGAAGGTACGAATTTCGTTTTGTCCGCTTTAATCGTCCGGATCTGTACCACTATCAAAAACTGATACATTGCATCTCGGGTAAGCAAATGGTTTGACTTCTTCAACTATCTTCTGTAAAACAATGCGATAGAAGTCTCTATAGGCTTTACGACGCACTGAATTTGAAAATCGGCCTAGCTTTTGAAACTCTACTTGTATCGCTACGAATAAACCGACTGACTGAAAAAAAGGGCTTTGAGACTTTCTTTTATAATTTCACCATCATCATAATGTTGAGTTTGATTGATATCTCGAGTTCGATTTTTTTACTCATACATATCATCCCCTATATGTGCCCTACTTATGTACATGGAACACAAGTAATAAATGGTTCACAAAAATACATAAAAGAAGTTGCCCATAAAAAGGCGTCATAAATTTACTTTCATGTTCATCGTTACCTAAAGTTACATCGCTTAAGTATCGTGTTCCTTGCCGTGCCTGTGTGATTTTATGCTGATATTCCAGACTGCGTTATTGTTGTTGTTGATGTTTTTTTTCTTCAATTTTCCAAAACAATTAAGAGTTTGATAAAAAATCTTCATCCCGCACAAGCATTTCCACCTGTTTTATCTTATCCAATGCCTTGAACAGCAGCTCTCACGATATTGGCACACTTATTGCATTATGCCTTTGAAAATAATAAAAACATTTACTCTCTGCTGCCTTGCATTTCAAAATATTTTATATTCGTCTTTTTTTTTTATTGAGATTCTTTATGTAATTTCGCGAATCATAAAATAAGCAGGTGCGTGAAATTTCGAGAGCGAGCAAACTCTAGGCACGTTTATCACATAATTCACCCCTATTGACAGTTCATCAGATGGATGAGTATCCTCTTGCGATGTAATATCCTTTCAAGCCGGTCAAAGAGGAACCGTCGAAAATCAATTTTTATTATTTTTCCTCCCCCAGGGCGAAAAGGCGTTCTTTTATTTGCATAATTTAGGTCCTTGACTATCCATCCCAACACACCCACACACACATACTCTAGAATACCAAAAAAAAGACAGTCAATTCAAATGGCCCAAGTAGTGCGGGTGAACCTCTTCTTCTTTCTTCTTCTTCAGTGGTGACTGATGGTACAACTTGAAAAATGAATAAAATCCGACATGTGGCGTTTAAGACATACACGTGATGTGAATTTTTCAGTTCAAGCAATTTAGTACCGCAATATGTGTGTAGTAAGGAAAAAATTCTTAGATCTGCCATTCAGATCCAATAGGCTCCTCCACTCGACACACAAGGCAGACAGACGTTAACAAATGTTTTACGAATCACATTCAAATTTAATTTCAATGTTAAACGGCTTTTGAGGCAAGATACACAGTCTACATGTGCACAAAATATATCCTAGGGTTGTGTAACTGGGCTTTTTTTTGGCAGAAGAAGAAGAGTGCTTCAACAACTATTCGTTGTCCTAGCAAATGGGCCATAAAAAGAGGCGTAAATATAGGCCAGAGCATATTTTTTTTTTTGTTTTTCTCTTTATGTATGTACATATTGTGCTTGCCTTGAGGCATTTTTGAACAGTTCATCTATTCGGTGAAGGTATTTGTGTCTCTTTTGTTGTCTAAGATAACATAGTCGAGAGAAGAGCTTCTGCTCTGTTATGTTGTGAATTTTAAATTTAACTCCTTTTTGCGGACGAACAATCATACACGATTTATCAAAAAGTAGCACACATAGACATGAGTGTAGCAAAATAGATAAGGAATTGTGCCGCGATGATGGAATAACAAAATTGCATTAGATGAGCTATTTTTCAAGGACGGCGTGTGTGAATTTTCAATAGAAATATTTTTCCTTTGATATTTGATGGAGAGTCCTTTTAAATTGAATGTAACGAAATAAATAGTTAGTTTTCAGCTTGGAATTCAAGCAATCGACTTTCTTAATTTAGTAACCATCACGTTTATTGTCCCGAAATACTTCAAAATGAATATAGAGATACTTTTGCTTTGAAAGAATTTAGCTATGTGTTATTAAGTATTTGTATGGATAGGTGAGGTTAAAGTGGCTGTTAGCTCGGCTTACACATTAAGGCCCGTTGGGCCCATTGTGATAACAAAATGGATCTAATGTATCCTCATCCTAATGGAACCCTTTTGAGCTTACAATGAAGCTGGAGAGATGCAGCACGCAGGGCGTAGTCATCAAAGAAATGCGAACCTAAGTGTATCCTAGTTTGTGAGCTAAAGCTAATCATGAACAGAGAAAGTGGGAAATAGTTTCCTCCTCCTCCTAATCCATACAGCTTCTTCCAAAATCGTTGGAGATGACATCTAGCCTTGCGGCATGTCTTCCAACAAGACAGTGTCCTGTGATGACACCTATCATCGCACTAATGTGTTTTCTTTTGAGAGAGGTCAAGCCTATCGACCACTTAAGATCTAGCTTGGATCAGATCTGTTTCGTTGCGTTATAGACGTTAAACTGCTTGACCTTCTCAGACTACTTTTCTGGTATCCGTCCTACTTCAGCAAGAGTTTGTATGTAGCGATTGGTATGCCGATACTCTCCGTTATCGTTGAGAAGAGCAGAAGTGTTCCGTTTCTGGCAAGTTCATCTGCTTTGCAGTTTCCTGGAATGTCTCTATGCCCCGGCACCCAGCACAGATGGGTGAATGTTAAACTGATCTGATATATTCCTTAGAGATGATTGGCAGTTAAGGGCCACAATAGAGTCGCGTCCGTATAAAAGTGAATGTGCTCGTTTTCCGAAAACGATTGGCGCTCCCAGTCTGTTCTGGATGGAATGGTTGCCCGGAAATTTGTGCCAAATTCGAGTTTGTGTTAGGTGTTACCAGTTTTTAGTTTGGGGACTCCGAGTTTGTTCAGCAGCATTACCAATATAGTTGTTGATTGTCCATTGTGGGACTTCTTGTAATCAAATAGCCAACTTGCTGCTGTTTGCTTACTGTAGATGTCAAGTGGGAATAGGTGAAGGAGGATGTTCAGTGCCGCTGAAGGAGTGGTGCGTAAGGGAAGGCTCTTACATATGCAAGCTGAAAGTTGGACTTTGATGAGACTGTCTCAATAAATTGCTTTATCTAGTGCAGTCTACCATATTGTAACACCGTAACGATAGGGCTGATGACAGAGATGTAAAGCCAGTGTGTGATGCGGCGTTGAAGACCCCATTTGCTTCCTTTGGCTTTTTTACATCAAAAGAGTGCTACTGTAGCTTTTTTAATTTTTCTTGTATATTTGGCTTCTAACTCAGCTTTAAATCTAAAACTAGACCCGTGAATTTAGCCTCATTAGAAAAAGTTGGAGTACCAGTTCAGTCTCGTGAGGATTTATTCCAAGTTTACACTTACTGGTCCTTTTTGAAAGTTTGTTTAGAGCATTTTGAAGCAGTCCTTCTATTGTGCTACAATACTTTCCTGTGACTAAAATGGCAACTTCATCTGCATAAACAATAACCTTGCAGCCATCCCCTTCCAGGTTTATTTCACTTCACTATCAAATTCCGACGAAGAGGACAGAGGACCTTGCGGAGTGTCTCTACTTACACCTATTTTGGTAGAAGCATCTCCCAGTATTGAGTTTATGGTTTGACTTTCAAAGAGTCTTTCAATCAACTCACCGAGTGAGGGATCCACCTTTAGAGTTGTAAGTACACGGGAGATCGCAGATGATTTGACTTTGTTAAAGGCGCCTTCGATGTCTATTAAAGCAACTATAGTGAACTCCTTATGATGCAGCGAGTATTCTATTGTACGGACTAGTGTGTCTATAGCTGTTTCAACTGATTTACCCTTACAATATGCGTGTTGGGTTTGAGAAAAAGTGACTTCTCAAAGTGAATATCAATCAACTTCTCTAGTGTTTTAAGCATAAAAAAAGATAAACTGATGGATGGAGATCTTTAGGGTAAGTTTGAGAATATTTTCCAGCACTAAACAACTACCCTCACTTCCCTCCGAGTAGCTGGAATGGGAACCAGTTTTAAGCAACCCCTCAATAGGTTTTCCAAATGGATAGCCTCATATATATATGATCACTTTGGTGTCCATCTGTCTGTCTCAAAAAAAAAAAAAAAAAACTCATGAAAGTGAATTTTTAGTAATTGCAATTTCTAAAAGAAAATTCTTTAAATAAGCCTTTTCTTTGTCCCATACTAAATCAATAACCAATCGATTCAAAGATCGAATCATTTAGGTAGCCGATGATGATAAATAATAGACGATCGATTCGGTTTTCAAAAATGATCAATTTACCCAGGCCTAATAGTGCGCCCTGAAACGGCACGAAGATATACGAAGGCTACCAAATGCGATCTGATAATCGACTACGGTTGGCGCGGCGGCCGACGGGCTATACTGATGTGGAGGGCAGCGTGATGCTGAAGACCTTGTTGCTCCAAGTGAACGTTGCCAACAGTCTGAAGCGTATGTAAATGCTGGATGTACAACCGTGGTGTAGAGTCCTTCCTTCAGTGAAGAAGCCGTTTTTTGATCTACTTAAATCCCGCTAATATTGATCCCACACTTGTCCAACGATTGATATCGTGATTTAAAGTTGCTTTGCTTTTGAGCAAAGTTTTTCAACGTTAATACGCTCCTTTTTCGTTGTACATTAGATGAAGGTGACTTTCCTTCCATTGCGTCGGCCAACTATCACCTCCTTTTAGCTTACAGATGACAATTGTGCATCCCAAGATGTCCCACACTCTTCAAACTGGTATAGTTCACCTGGTCTGATCGTTTCGCCCATTTTAGAGTTCTTAACAGAAGCACTAACTTCTTCGTCGGTGACTTCGTATTTCTGTTAAGGGGGGACGCTGGTCTAGAGCGTGAAAAAATGGGCATAATTTATGAATTTTTTGTGACTCAACAAAAAGATCAATCGAAAATCTGTGAAAGAGGTCTTATAATTTAGGTCTTAATAAACAAATACAAATTTTTTCGTATCAATTAAATTCAAAATGGCGGCTGTTCAGCATTTCTTCGGAGGCACTTCATTTTTTAGATGGGTCCATGGCCGAAAGTGTAACCTCCTTAATTTTGATCCTGGAACAAAATCCCGAAATTTTTTAGTTTCCTTATAACAACAGCTAGAGCCGTACGTAGGATTTTTTCGATATTTTGTTTTTTCGCGAAATGGTGTACGTTTGAACAAAAAATTCAAATTTTCACTAAAAAAATGCGACAAAATTATTGATTAAAAAAAAACTGGAGAAAGGTATTTTGAATGTACTGTCAAAATTTCGTATAGATCGGTGAAGATTTGCTCAAGTTATGTTTTCGGCCAGTCAAAAAAAAGTGATTTTGAGAAAAATGCGTTTAAAGTTTTAAATACTATAAAATCATACGGCATACCAGAGGGGCGCTGCCGCAGAATGGAAAGTTTGGGCATTTAGACATTTTTGCCGGCATCCATCCTTTCATATGTTATTTTTAAGACGCTAAAGTACCTTTTCAGACAAAAAAAAATTTTCGGTTTCTTCAAAATTCTAGACCAGCGTCCCCCCTTAAGTGAGTTTCAGTGTTCATATGTTGGACGGAATGTTCTTTCGGTTCGATTGTCAATGATTTACCAGGAAAGAAGAAAGGAAAGTTATACAAAAAATGAAATAATCCGAAACTGAGAGGGCTTTCGCCGTTCAAGTTCTATGGGAATAAGTTCTAGTAAAGGGTGTGTATTTTAGACGTTTGGTTTTCTAGAAGAAATAAAAAGCATATAATTTGATGTTGTGGAATTTAGCTTTATTATAATGGTAAGTGTGTGCCCTTATGCTTTCGAAATGTTTACAAGCAAGTTGCTACCGTGGCCGGCTTCAATAAATTCCAGCCGAGAGACCAATTTTCGACCTATTCTTGTAGCATTAGGAGCCGTATGTCAGCAAAAACTCGCCGAATATTCTCTTCCAAAGCGGCATCAATCACCTCAGGCTTAGAACAGCGACTTCACCTAATCCCACAAAAATTAATTTAGCGGTGTTAAATCGCCGATTTTGGAGGTAACTCACAGGATTCAAACCCGAAACTGTGTAAAAATCGGCGTAAACAACGTTTTTGTATCGAGACAAATTACTAAACGTACGCAGTGCCCACAAGTCGAGTGGTTTAAATTCTCTAAAAATAAAATGGCAAAACAAACTGAGTATAAATAAAGTACTGCCCAAAAGACCAACTCCGGAAAAAGTATTGTCAAATGGATAACCACACGTCTGAAAAAACACTTTATAATAAAAAAAGCAAGTATACGCCACAGTAACTATGCAATTATTTTTTCATTTTCTTCTTTCTTGTCTCAATTAAAACACTTATGCGCCTTGTCACAAAAAAAAGAGAAGAGACAATTTCCTTCTTGATTGTTCTTCTGCTGTGCATAGAGAATCATTTTTGGAAAATAGAACAAAACTCCAAATGGAGTTCCATTTCCCACAAGGATAACAAGCAATTCTACATAGTTACAAGAATGCACATTATCCTTTTTGTAATTACCAGAAAAATAAATTTAAAACTACCTCGGGCCTCATTTGCTTCCTTTTTCATATCCATTTTCTCTGCAATTGTTGCAGAGCTCGGTTGTCTTTGATGTTCTATTTGTGTATGTTTGATGTTCTTCTTCGTCCTTAGCCAGCTTTCAACAGTTTCGATGCAGTAGTTGCGATAGCTTTATATGTTGAAACTCCCTGAACTGTAATTTGTTTTATATGCTCGTTGTGAGATTTATGCGATTTATTTGGTGTCTTTTAGGGATGCACATCTTGGATAGTGGTAGTAAAGATGCGCATTGTAAATCTAATTGCTATTTGAATTAACCGATTACTTTATTTTGTTTAGTCACTATAAAAGCGAAATTTCAAAAAACTTGGTTTTTTTTAAAACTTTTTTTGTTTTATGATTTGTATGATATGTACATTTCTATAATTTGCTTAGAAAAAAACTAAGTCAACTAGGTATTTGAGAAAAAGAAAAAAATAAATAAATAAAAAATATATAAATAGAGTGGCACAACAAAACTCAGGGAAGGGTTCAGGGTACTTCTGTTAAATATACCTTGTGAAGAATGGTGGAAACCGATACATTTATCCCTTATCCGAAAAGGAGTTATTTTGGAAGGACACGATGATCCTAAGGATAAAACAGCATTTTAAATACCACGAGTCAATTTTCCGTTGGGTCAGGCCCGGTCCACTCTAGAATTTGAACCAGAAAAGAATTGTTATCGAATCTTCACAGACGGATGATGGATTTGACTCTGGTGCTTTTGTGGAAAGCAACATAAGATTTCACGCTTCAATCTTCCCAGAGGAGAGGTAGGCTTTCCAAATGGCTATTAGATATCTACGTTACGAAGAATACCTTGATGAGGAGAAATGTTACTGCAGCGATAATCAACCTATATTTAAGGTTCAGCTAAATCCTCTAACTTTTTCGAAAGCGATCCAGGAATGCGAAACCTCTCTGAATAAGGACGGAAGACCAAATTCTCTGAGTCTCTTTTAGGTCCCAATCCATCACAGCATAACTGGAAAAGAGATCCCCGATGAACTTGCGAAGCAAGACAACTTTCTCAGAACCTAAGCCAGTCCCTGGTCTTTTGGGTCCCCAGTCAGGGTTTCAATCAACGCAACGATTAGATTTATCAAGAGCGCAACCGTGAATGGCATTCCAACATTGGATGCAGACGGACTAAACGTATGCTCTCAATTAGAAAACTGTAACAGTATTGCTATCAGGCAGTAGAAAAGAATTTTCAAAGCTAATTGGCGTTAGCAAGGAGCACTTCTCTTTTGTTCAAGTAATACCACGCTCTGTGAATGTCCTTTTTTTTCTAGTATCAGGTTACAGATACTTGGCGTAGACATGGCGAGAATTGGCAAGCTGGGCTCCTTATCATGCCAGCGCTTTTTGGTTTTTCCACAAACATCTGGAAGGGTTGTCATCTGGTAGCACAATGGACTGATATTCAAGTCTGAGTGCTCCTGCTAGTATTTCAAAACCTTCGACAGAAAAAAAAACACTTTTTCAAAGTCTTCGTTGAAGGCGAAGTCCGTGCAAAAACATTTGGATATTTCTTAGATTCGAGACTCGAAAATTCACACAACAGACAGGCATTAAACTACACGCACCACTCCTAAAACGAATTTGAAGTTTCAAATTTCAGTGAACTAACCTTCAAATCATCAGTACATCAATTGCTAAGAAACAGCAGGTTATCGAGAAGCTTTCTTTCTAAAAGATATTTCTAGAGCTGAATTTTAGTGCGGGCTGTGCAAATGCTACTTTTCGTTCCCTAGGAAGGAAATGAGTCGAGTGACGCAGGTGCCATCTGCGTCACTCAACTCATTTCCTTTCAAAAAACGAAGTGGGTGTGCTAAAAAAGAAATAGCTCAAATCGAACAAAGTGGGCAGCCCCTTGGCCTAGAACGTTACTCTCAATCACACCTTACAAGGTAATGAAAGGGGCGTACAATTTTTTGCCGATTCCGAACCAATTCGTTACGGCAGCTTCAATAAATGGTCATGTGAAAGGTTGGTTCGTTGAATGTTGAAAGTTTTCCTTTAAAATGCCTATTCGAAGTTGATGCCTCCAAAGTTATTTTAGCATGGGACATTTTCTTCTTCCTTTTTTCGGAGTTAAGAACATCTTGACATCGATGGGATCACTGTTTTCCAACTTAACCGCTTTGCGATATTGATCCGCTCGTGGGTTACGCTGATGTTTTTGAATTCGACTAAATCATAGGAAGTGGGCTTCACCTTTTTGAACATTAAAAATCACACAGTATTGGCAGCATTGCTCGATGTCGAATGTAAATACGGTCAACAAGTTCTCCTCTTGCAAAATAAGCAATTAGCTCACTTAAAATCGTAGGAAACCTGGGGCCGAATTATCGTACACGTGATCGAGTAATACGTGACTGAATTATGCATTTTTGACATTACTTCTCGCGTTATCGTGAATTTTAGTACCACAATTTGACATTCTTTCACTAGTATTTGAACGAATTGAAGTCGATAAATGAACAGCAGACTGACGGTGTGTACTATAGAGCGAATTTTGAAGGAAAAGTACTACTCACTCACTCGATCACTGATGCGGTTATTCGACCTTTGCTCTTTTTTGTGAACGAGTGTTTGCATATCAAAGTTTCAATGTTCAGATTAGCTTCACTTTCATATTTCTCGCTAAGGTGTTTTGACTTTTATCTCAGCAGCTTGCTTGCTGAGCTAAATAGCGAACTTAAAAGTGCTCAGTATTGATCTTTATTGCAATAGGATTGCGACAAATTAATTTCAAAGCAATTCAAACACAGACTCCAGTATAGTGTTTTTTTTGTATTAATACCTCTTTTTATACATACTCGTAAATACTCGCAATCAATGCCATTTCCTCTGACCTTTCAACCAACTCAAAGCCCATCCAGTCCCACACAAAAGCTTCTTTGATGAAAAAATGATCTATTAGTGTAAGAAAAGAAAAGACTTAATTGGTTAAATCAAAAACACCACACAGACGACCATGATGAGGATCTCAAACGACTCTGATTAAGTATACGATGCACTGATAACAAAAAAACGAATCTTCAGTGCCTATAGGATATCAGAAAATAATGATAAATGGAAAAATAAGCCAACAAAATAATAATAATAAAAAGTAACACAAAAGTACAACTGACGACGACTACACGATGCGATGGGACAGACCGGACGGACGACACCGACGGACGGACGCAACTATAGAAAATGAAAAGTTTTGTAATTAAAATTGGAAAATTTCCAGATAATACTTTTCCATCTCCATAGCGTTTTGTTTGATGAACGTTGTCCTTTTTTCACTGTCTGCTGAATAGGGCACGACAAAAAAGAAACGCAAAAAAGAAAAAAAAAAAATTAATTGAAAAAGGAGAACCCTACTCGAAGTCGGCGAGGGCAAAACTTCCAATGGGGTTTTGAGGACACACTAACCAAAGATTTGCCATACTCATTGGGTGTCATCAGTAGGATGGATGACTGTTATTGCTTATTGGATTTTTATTTTCAATTTTAAGTGGAATCTTCTCAATTGATTACTTCGTCTTCGTCGTTGTCATTGTTTTCGTATCATGAATTCAAAGCAATTATTTGATGGCCATCGAAGGTTCAGTCGAATGGAAATTAAAGAGTCCTGCGGCTATGTGTTTTTTCCTTTCTACAGCGTTTTAATTATTGTTTTTTTTTTTGTTACTACTTTATTATTTTGCGATTTTGTTTTTCTTTTCAATTCGATTTCTCATGAAGGAAGTAATTTAAAATAAATGTTTCCCTATAATTGGAATTTAGTATCTTTGTTGTTTAGTCAAAGCAATTTTCTGGTTGATAAATTGCTTTGAATATTCTATAGAGAAATGAGGGGCGGGTCGTCCTTGATCTAGCGTATTATTTTGCTATTGCGGTTGAAAGTGTGTGTATATATTTGAAATTGGGGGTATCGAAAATATTAAGTGGACTTAATTTCGCACATCGAAAACAAATTAAATAGAGCCTTTCTATGGAATTGTTCACTGATTTGTAATGCCAATTTGAATGATGGTATTTATTGTTGTCAGCACCACGCTTTGAGATAAATTTCCTTCTGATATAAAGCAAAGCAATCAAGTAGACAGAATGTTTAAAACATGAAATATTTATTTACAGAGATCCTGAATCCTTCTAAGCTGATGGTATCGATTGTTAGTATTCTTACTCTGTCCTGTACTATGATGCCTACTTGTGTGTCTCACACGTCTCTGATCATCTTTCATCTGAATTTACTCAATGAAAATAAAGTGATTTTTTTTGAAAATTTATTTTCGATCTTTCGGCAAAACCTTTAAAAAATTGAAAATGAATGAATATACAAAATTTCATGCCCAACTATTAAGAAGTTCTCTGTTTAGGTCTTATTTCAGAGTGTCGAAAACACGTCATCTGTCTTTGTGGCATATGCATTCAGAGAAACTCAAAGATTATTACTCATTCTATAAAACTTTTTATCTATGATCTTCAACTTTCTTTAAGACGTAAGTATAGAGATTGCGCTTAAAACAGAATTCAGGCTCGATTTTTGAGGGCTCTTATACTTTCTTACTAAGGTTGGCTTTACAGTTTCAATTGAAACTGGGCTTCAGCAAACGTCTTCCGCCAACATTTTCGATTTCTAGCGAGCTATATCCAGTTTTACACCCTAAAATGTCCATCCATTTGATTGCGAAGAGTTCCCCTTTTGCAATTTCTCTGCAATGTGCTTTGCAAAACCTGTCGAACCATCCGCTCCTCATACCTACCAGCCGTGCGTCGTAGTATCGCGATGCGAACTCTTCTAGCTATGCCCATGTTGCAGTACATCTCTTACAGATTTTTGTTGAATCTTCTTCTCCACACATTATCTCCACACACGGGACCAAAGATCATTCGGAGTATTTTTCTTTCGAAACGACCAAGGACTTCCGAGTACACTTTAGATAAGACCAATGATTTGTTGCCTGTTAGCAGGGCTAGTATGATCAAGGTCTTATAAAGGGTTACCATGGTCCTTATAGAGGGAGTTTTATTTCTTGATTGGATTCTATACTCAAGGTAGCAGCTATTGACAAAAGTGATCCTCCGTTTGATCCCCACATTGATTTTATTTTCCGTGTCTATAGCGGATCCTAGGTAGACGAAGTCTTGCACTACCTTAAAGTTACGTCTGCCTATTGTGACGTTTTGTCCGATTCGTAGATATTTGGCGTCCTTGTTTGATGACAGCATAAAACCCATCTTTGCCGCTTTTGTTTCTGTACTCGAAAAAGCACCTATGACTTCAGGCTTGCTTCTTTCCATTATGTCAATATTGTCTGGGAAAGGAAGTAATTGCATAGGCCTTTGAAAGATTATTCATTTGATGTTGACGTTTAAGTTTTGAACAGTCTTTCCTAGCTAAAAATGACAACATGTGGAAAGCCTTTTGACCTTGACGGAGTAGCGTGAGTACTCCAAAGTCTTCCTGCATAATCGAACAAGTTTTGCAGTTTCGAAACTAGACATGGCTCTGTACAGCTTGTCTCTCGAAAAACGTACTGTCATTGCGGCCTTGAAATCGATAAAAAGATGGTGTGTATCTACTTTATATTCTCCGGTTTTTTTCCAAGACCTGCTGCAAATTGAAAATTTGTTCGATTGTGGGCTTTTCTGATCTTAAACTGCATTGGTAAGGATCTATGAACTGTGATGGTCTCCCATTTTTAAGATGGGACATACGATACTAATTTCCACGCGTGCGCAGTCTTTTCCCCGACTGTTTAATGCAGTTGAGCTGGTGTATGCTTCTTTCAAAATGATCTCCTGCGTTTAAATGCAAGGTCTTGAGAACGCCATTATGGTCATGGATATTGCAGCCACTGGTTCTGAATATTGAATGCTGGCAGCAAAGGATTTTTCTTTTCATTTCAATTATTAATAACATTTGAGATGAACATTTAAGATAAAATATCTTTTGTAGTACTTAGAAAATTGCTTATACATACATGAATTGTTTCTAAAAATTCTAATTGAATTTATAAAAAAAAAAAATATACAAAAATAAGTAGTTGATAATTAAATAGGAAGGATTGATTTTTGAAGTTGATTGGTTTAGGCTTGGTGTCTTAGAGCAAAGTAGAGAAGAAGAGAAAGTTAAATTCGCAAGGTGCACCTGGACATCATCTGCATACAGATGCATGTATGCAAACAGATGGCAAGACCTAAGAGAGTATGGACCTTGCGGTACACCTTAGCTTATTTGTTTTGAGAAGGAGCAGCGATCAACTCTTTGAAATCCGTCAGTTCAAAAACTCTTTATCAAATCGACAGCCCTTTTGCTAAACCCAAAGTTGTTTTCAATCTTATGACAAAGAATGAGATGATTGACTTTATCAAATGCCTTAGAAAAGCAATCAAAGGAAAGAAATGCGACGCATACTACCGGGCCTAAAATCAATCAATAAACGCAGACTAAAACATGTTCGCCTTATCATTTGGATCAGAATATGAATAACTTTGAAGTCAAGCGGCAGAAACAGCAACTATGTTGAGAATAATTGGAGGGACATTGGACACTAGATTGGACTATCGCTTACGATGGTAGTTTTTCAGTGTCATATCGTTTCACAACGTTAGTTCGTGAGAGTCGTGAACAAAATATCGCAATTCGTACCTTGGCTACAACGAAGAAATGGTCCGAGTCCAATTTGGTACCCCGAAGAGTTCAGATACCCATAACATTGGAAGAATTTCTTGCGCCGGACGCAACATGGTCACTTTCAATTGATAATGAGTTTTCAAGATGAGGTGAGCGTGTGCTACTAGCAATGAGATTAAGCCCCGTAGTAAAATCGATTAGTTTTCGTAGGTTTAGTCATGCAGGCTTCATGAGAAGTAATGATGTCACCTTAACAATAAATAAGTTATTTTTTTCTCTCTTTGACAGTTTTTTCATATACGTATAGGTAGTTTTTGAGTTTCTGTTCCTGTTCTCCAAGGAATATGGTATGGGAATGAAAAATAATGTATCTGACTCGGGGATAGCAGAGCATTCTAATGGTGCAAGAATTTTTGGAAACGGTCCAGTGTTTTTAAACAAATTCCCAGTCAACTTCATTTTGTCACTTCTTTTAGGTAAGGGAAGGGTCGGAAGTGGTTGTGATGTCGCGTTGTAATATTTTTACTCACATAATTTTTTTAAAGCGTGCTGAAAGATGCATCTTTTATTTCAAAAATAAACAAGTAAATAGGGCGGTCTCGGAGCCTAGCGTATTTCTCAAAATCTTACCAAATATTCCAACTGTTATGAAAGCTTGTTGAAAGCATAAGTGCCAAACTAAGAATAAAGCGCCCTTTAAAAAGTTAACGTAGTATATTGACCTATTACAAACCCAATTGACAGTCGTGACTCAGAGATGATAAGTTCTAAATAAAGCCAATTGCTCAGTAGCTATGTATGTAGAGGCCGGAGGCGCATATGAACACAATTTTAAGAGCTTAAAATTAAGGAATATAAAGCCGTTTGAGTGAAAACTTCTAAATTCAAATTTTCAATTCAATTTGACAGAGCCTATTGAGAAAAAGATGCAAAATGAAGGAAAGCTGCTTCACAAGCAGTTCCTGAAGTGTTCTGTCCGCAAAAATTACTCATTGACCTGTTGAAGTTTTCATTTCAAAATTTTGAATTTAATGTCATCGAGAATAGGAGAAGCAC
This sequence comes from Melanostoma mellinum, assembly GCA_914767635.1. NCBI lineage: Eukaryota > Metazoa > Arthropoda > Insecta > Diptera > Syrphidae > Melanostoma > Melanostoma mellinum. The sequence goes on from OU612060.1 coordinate 185,374,592, forward strand.
CTGCACAAGGCCATAACAAGTGCTTTCACAAAATAAAGAAAAAGAAATAGTCGGCGGCGTTTACAATATTTTGCTGCCAAACCTCCCTTCGGAAGCGATGGACATCTACACCACGTAGCTTAACAATGCTCTGAATAATGCGTGGAAGACGGCACATTCCAATAAAAAAGGGAAGGATGGTTCCAATCCAGCAAATCTCCGGTCAATTGGTCTCCTTCCGAGTATCAGCAAGGTTTTCGAGAAAGTTCTCAATAGAGCAGTGTTCACATGGGCTGAGTACAAACATTTTATTCCAGAAAATCAGTTAGGTTTTAAGGCGGGTCATGATACCATCCATGCCGCGTCTAAGTTAACTAGTATCTGATATTCAATGGAACAAAGCTCAAAGGCAGTGTACGGGTGACTTGGGGAAGGTATTCGATACCGTTTAGTTAGACGGTCATTTCTATAAGTTGATCAGGTATGGCATGAGTAGGCCACTGCTATATATTCTTAATGATATTCTTCAAGGTAGAGCGTTTGTTGTCAGAAAGGTCAATGTAACTTCTACCAGAACTTTCAATATACAGAACGGTCTGCAACAGAGAGCTGTGAGTTCGCCTATTTTATTCAGCATTTTCACTGGCGACTGGTTCTCTTCCACATGCTATAGCAGACGATCTCATTGTTTACAGAACTGTTCAAAAAAAATCTTTTGCAACATGACTTCGACAAGATTTAGCAATATTGCGCTGACTGGAAGTTGAAAATCAATCGTATGGGTTACGAGAAAGAACTGGCGAACACTGGAGATCGCTGATATATACATATATATATATATCAAGTACCTCGGCCCCATGCTAGATCAGTATCTATATTTTAACAAAGATATTTAAGCCGTTCACAAGCGATTTAGTGCAACTCTAGTTAATACATCTAAATCACCACTCACTGAACTAGTATGCGTAAAACTATTTGTTTTTAATCGGTGTTTTATCTTGCTTTTTGCTATATTCATCCTTCGCAACCTATTCTCGCATATCAAATGTTAGTTGATTCATTTGACTCCCTTTTTGAAACCGCTGACTCCAGTGATGACTTTATCATAATTGTAGACTTTAATTTGCCTGATTTGCGCTGGATTTCCCCATTTGCCCCAAAAGAATTGCTCGTTATCTCTCCCTTGGTATACGAAAGAATTGCGATCACTTCGTAATCTTAGAAATAAATTATGAAAAACGTTCATGATTCCGAACCCAAACGTTTCTGCCAATTTATAAACATTAGGAGAAAATCTGACGGACTTACTCTTTCTTCTAATTTTTTTGACACCTCTTTAGTTAGTCGGGACATTGTCTACAAAAAAATCAGCTCACTAAAAGATGACTTCTCTCTTGGTCCGGACGGTATCCCGCCATATTTCACAAAAAAGGTTGCAAAAATGAAGTTTCCAACTACCGTCCCATAGCTAAACTCTCAGCAACTCCCAAACGCTTTGAAAGTATAGTTTATGATATGCTTAATTTCAACTGCAAGTCAATTGTTTCTCAACTACAGCATGGTTTCTAAAAGGGCAGACCAATCACAACGAACCTTACACAATTTGTTTCTATGACGATCTGTGCTTTAGAAAAAGGCAGCGAGGTTGATGTATTTACTACTGACTTCCCTAAAGCGTTTGATAAAATCTCTCACGGCATTATCTACCTTGTTACGAGCTTTTGATTTTCCACCATAATTCATCCAATGGGTCAGATCCTATTTGGAAGACCGGTTTTATAGGGTGGTTTTCCGAGGTTCTATTTCGACCCCCATTTCCGCCACTTCTGGCGTTCCTCAGGGCAGCCATCTTGGCCCACTTTTATTTGTCCTTGCCAGAAATGATGTGGACAAGATTATTTCCTACTCAAAACTTCAAATATGCAGATGACATAAAAATAACAAGGGTAGTTTTGACACCTTTCGACCCTCCACTGCTTCAACATTAATAAAATATCCTTTCTAACTTGGTGTCAAAAAAATTTCCTTGAACTTAATGTTAGCAAGTGTCAATTCATGACTTTCTAACGGAAACGGCTTCCAATCCCCCCCTCGAACTTACAGCTTTTGTGACATAGCCGTTCCAGCAGTGTCTTCCATTCGCAATCTCGGTATCTATTGTTATAAGGAACTCAATTTCCGTTCCCACATTGACCAAATCATAGCAAGAGCTAATTCTTCCCTTTGTTTTATAAAACACTGGTCTAAGGAATTTTCAATGTGGGAAGTCACTCTGCATAACTTTCGTCAGGCCTATCCTTGAGTATGCTTCTCAGGTGTGGTCTCATTATCAAACAATCCACTTTCTTAGAATTGAAGCTGCATAGCCGCTCTGGCCAGGGGTAGAAGAGCTTTTGCTCTGACAAGGCGACTGCTCCACAACAGTCAACTTAATAGGAGAGTGAAAGAGCGATGACTTCAACCAATGGCCTGATATTTGGAGCTTATTACCAAAACATAGAATATATGCAGACAACACGTTTATGATTGCAGAGTTTCGACAAAAACTCATCTTTTATATAGTGACCATATACACACTTACTTTTTTTTATACTGATTTTCAGTGTTTTCCAAGAAAGCAACACACCTAATGGAATTACGGCTTGGCAGCAATGCTTTTTAAGCATTGAACTTCAACTGCCTCAATAATGTCTAATTTTAAGCAGTTGCAGCGGCAGCTCTATGCACATCTGTTTCCCTACAACGCGACGCATGTAATTAAAATTCCACAGCGCATTCACGCTTGAGATTCTCTTTTTGGAATGCATTCGCACGAATATAGTTTAACGAACTCCGAAGTCGATTATGACTATACTCAAATTGTTTTTGCTATGTGGTTGCTGTCTGGAGATAAGAGTCAATAGTTTAGGTGGTTTTTAAAAAACATTCAATGCACAAATTTCATTTGTTTTTCATGAAAGAAAAATAAAACGAATAAACCATGTGTACCTCGACTTAAACCCTACAAACAAATGTTTACGTCCAGGTTCTAAAAATATATGCGAGCTTCTAGGTTACCGATATTCTAAATTATATGTACATAGATGCCAAAAGCAAACTTTAATACTTGAACTGCTTTATTCATTCCACACGATTTCAAATAAAACAATAATAAAATATGTAGCCAATTAAGACAGTAGTGAATTTAAAGTAAGTAGTCACATTCCCCATTGTTTCTGGTCGTTCAGAGGCTCTTGACTTAATCAGAACTTTAGTTTGTAAAGTCAACTCATTGTTACGGAGTGTTCAATTCGGGAATAACGAAACAATCAATTACAAGCATGAAAACGATTTCGATAGCGATAATAGTGTTTGGCTACATCCTGCAAAATTGCTCTAGTGCCTATAAAATTTTGGGTGTTTTTCCAAGCTCATCACAGTCACATTACATAGCAGGTTCAGCGTTGATGAGAGGACTCGCAGCTAGAGGTCATGAAGTGAGTGCGATAACTGCATTTCCGGGAAAGGAAAAAATTGAAAATTTCGAAGAAATACCCATACCGGAGATATTGGAGCACTTTAAAGGTTTGAATTCGTTTTAGTGTATTGAAAATATAAGTTGCAAATGGTCAGGGGAGTTCAGTCATTGAAGTTCAGTCTGGTGAAAGGCTTCACGTTGTAGATGACCGCGAAATGTTAGAAGCAGCTATTTCGACTAACTTTTCAGTCGCTGTCCGTGCTAGCTTTAATCAAATCAACAAATGAGCCTGTTTTAATCACATTTTTGGTTTGTCAGGAATCGGCGTTCCATTCATATAAAGGAAAATAGTTACATGCCTGTCTTGTGATTCTCGAAGCAACATCTAATGAAGTCAAACCCTAAGCTCTTATATACAAAGAAATAAGCATCGATATATTCGGAGAATTCCTTGGAATTTTGAAGAAGTTTATGAGCTTAACAACAGTTTGGTATGGATAACGGGCGTCAAACTGGTTCGAAATGGCAATTGATATTCCTCAAGGTTGTATCTTGAGTCCGATTATATTTGCAGTTTTTTTTTGTTTCTTAAATATTTGTGACATATTTCCGGTTGGCGCCAATATTTCAGAAACGCTTGTCAAGCGACAGAGTCTTCATCTCTTCAGCTAAAAAAAATTTACTGTCTTGCGAAGCACTGCAACATCTAGGGCCTTGAGATTAACGTTTCTTAAAAAAAATTTGCAGATCCCACAAGTTTCAACCGTAGTCATTATTAGATAATTTCTCTTTCAGATTTGCACAGCACTCTCCAAAGAACTGGCGACAAATTTATCCTTGAAATATATCGCGAAATGGTCTACACAGGACGCAAGTTACCAGCAACAGTCCTTGAACAACCCATCATACAAAAGCTGCTTACAAATCCAAATCGAACTTTTGATTTAGTAATATGCGAGGTTTTCGTAGCAGATGCCCTCTATGGATTCGCTCAGCATTTCAATGCACCGATTATCGGACTGAGTCCGATGGGAAACAGTTATTGGAGTTCAGTTCTCAGTGGATCACCAGTGCCGCCATCTTACGTTCCAAATATATTTCTCTCCAATAACGATCGAATGAACTATGCGGAAAGAGCTCTAAATCTCGCAGTTCTTACGATTCAATATTTGGGTTACAATTACCATTGGTTGCCCTATCAATCAAAAGTTTTCAATAAATATTTTCCCAATGCCAAATGTAGTTTGCCAGAAGTAATTAAGAACTTTTCATTGGTACTTCTCAATACACACGTTTCAATTGGTAGTCCAGAGCCATACTTACCAAATGTGATTGGTGTTGGAGGTTTTCATATTCAACGACAGCTAAATCCACTTCGAGATGACATCCAACGATTTTTGGACGATGCTACTGAGGGAGCAATCTACTTTTCTCTCGGTACAAACTTTAAGAGTGAAAGTCTGCGTACAGATAAATTGGAAGCTTTCTTAGTTACATTCAGTTTGCTGAAGCAAAGGGTTTTATGGAAATATGAAAACTCGAGCTTGACTGGGAAGAGTGAAAATGTTTTAATCAGTAACTGGTTTCCACAGAGTGAAGTTCTGGCACATCCTAATATAAAGTTGTTCATCACACACGGAGGAATGCTTGGAATCACTGAGGCTTTGTATCATGGCAAACCGGTCTTGGGTATACCCTTTCTTTTTGATCAGTTTTTGAATATTGCTCGTGCTGTGGATGCTGGTTACGGTTTGAAGGTACCAATCGGTGAGATTAGTGTTGAGAAACTGAAGGGAACAATCAGAGAACTGCTTACGAATACAAAATACACCTCAAAAGCGAAGGAGTTGTCGACGAGATTCAAAGACCAACCAATGGCACCTTTGGATACTGCAATTTATTGGGTGGAGTATGTGATAAGACACAAAGGTGCCCGACACTTGCGAACAAGAGCACTCGACTTGAATTTCTTCCAATACCACAGCCTCGATACCATACCAGTTGTGTATGGAGGAGTCCTGTTCATCTGTAGTCTTCTGTTGAGAATCACAATGTCATACATGTTCGGTGTTCTTCGATTGAATAAAACTACCAAAGTAAAACAACAATAATTCTATGGATTTATGAGCAAATAAAAGTCAGTCGTGAAAAGTTCGACCATTTCTTGTGCATTATACTTTTCATGTCTTTTGTGCTTATTATTCACCTGAGTAGATACACAAACTTGTATTCCAGTTACAAGTACTATTTCTGAATAATTCACTACCAACAGTTTCAGTCATAAAAACGAAGTGCCATCATCGTTCGGTTGATTGTAAATACAATAGTACGTTCACACCTGCACTTGAAGGGATGAACAGTAGAGAGGAATTGACCACAAGGGAGCAAAGTGAACAAAGATAACAACCATCAACACTACTTAATTTTTATCACCGATTTTGTTTATGGACCGGTTGGATGGATGGGTGAATACAAACATGTTTAAGAAAAAATTATGCATTCTTCTCAGGGTCACGAATTTTGAGAGGGAGCGGGTCAAAATTCTGGTTCAACATACTGCTTTTAAAACGAAAATTCTGCTTTTCAAAATTCTGTTTTTTTTTATTCTGGTTGACAAATTTCTGCTTTCCGAAATTCTGCTTTTCAAAATTCTGGCTTTTAAAAAAGAAAAAATTGTGCTGATTTTTTTATGATACTTTTTATTTGCAGAAGAACAAAAACAAATTAAAAAAACAAACCTTAAAAAACTAAAGCATGATACACAACATAATATGAAGATAAACAAAACCAAAAAGAACAATAATTGCATGAGATATCCAGTGTGACTTAAATCTCTTTTTTTTCTGTATCCTCTCCCCATGCTTCGCACGCTCAATTTCTGATTTGGCATTGATAAGCTCCTTTCGTAGGTCTCCAATTAGTTTATAGACACCTGCGTGGCTACTGCCAAATATAACTTTCAGTCGACGATGCCAAGCCTCTACATGGTTTTGCGTTCTTCGGAATGCATCTTTAGTTTCATCATAGTTTTACCATAAACTAACTGGATTTTGTAATTCTTTTGAGTAGGAGAGCGACAATGAGGAAACCAAAGAACTACTGCTCTACTTTCAAATTCTTTAGAAAGTAAGAGTTTGCAATTATTTTCAATATTCTGCCAATTATAAAGAAAAATAAGGTTTGGAAAATGTTTAAAAGCGCGCGCATGATTGTGTGCTAATGTCAAAATCTTAAGGCTGAGTAAAAAGTTTTACTATGCTCTTAACATATTTGTTGGTGCAGGGTTGCCAACCTCGTTGCGCTCGTTTGAGGAAATTGAGAGGTGCCATGACAGGAACGAGATTCGGAAGTTTTAGCAAAAGGTGAAAAGATCCTGCCAGGGTGGCAAACCCCGAACTCAAGCCTGTAAAGACCAGCAGGGAAACATAGTTATAGAGTTACAGTCGCTACTGAGGATCTGGAAAGATCATTTCTGCAGACTGCTTAACGGCGATGAGGATACAAATTCCGCTGTCAGGCAGGTTGCCCCATTCAGCTTGGACGATGATCAAGAATGCCGTTCTCCCGACCTAGAAGAAGTTAAGCTTGCCATATGCAAACTTAAATCAAATAAGACTGCAGGTGCAGATGGCCTTGATGCCGAACTTTTCAAGGCAGCTGGAGATCAGTTGGAAAGGAGCATGCACCTGCTGATCTGCATGATATGGTCGGAAGAAAGCATGCCCGATGAATGGAACCTCAGTATCGTATGCCCGATCCTAAAGAAAGGAGACCCTCACAATTGCGCCAATTATAGAGGGATAAGCCTCCATATCGTCGCTTATAAGATCTTGTCTGCTGTAATATGCGCACACCTGAAACCCCACGTCAACAACTTGATAGGTCCTTATCAATGTGGTTTTTGACCAGAGAAGTCCACAATAGGAAAAATTTTCACATTACGGCAGATCTTGGAAAAAACCCGAGAACATAATATCGATATTCACCAATTCTTTATCGATTTCAAAGCCGCGTATCTACAGACACGAGCTGTACAGAGCCATGTCTAGTTTCGGCATCCCTGCAAAACTCGTACGACTATGCAGGATGGCTTTGGAGAATTCACGCTGCTCCGTCAAGTTCGGTAAAGAACTCACCGAGACTTTTGATGTCGAAAAAGGCTTTAGGCAAGGCGGCAAACTGTCATGCGATTTCTTCAACATCATACTTGAACAGATTGTAAGAAACTCAAACGTCAACACTAGAGGAACAATCTTTCAAAGTCTGTACAATTACTCGCCTATGCAGACGATATTGACATAATGGGAAGAAAAAAGCGTGATGTCATAGGTGCTTTTGCGAGTATTGAAACAGAAGCGGCAAAAATGGGTTTGATGGTTAATGAGGGCAAAACGAAGAATATGCTATCATCAAACAAGGACACAGAACATCGACGAATTGGACAAAACGTCACAATAGACAGACATAACTTCTAGGTAGTACAGGACTTCGTCTACCTAGGATCCGCTGTAGACACGGACAACAACATCAGTGCGGAGATCAAACGGAGAATAACTCTTGCCAACCGTTGCTTCTTTGGGTTAAGAGGGTTAAGAAGGAAACAAAACCCTCTCCAGAAAAACCAAGGTAACCTTATATAAGACCTTAATCATCCCAGTCCTGCTTTACGGCGCGGAAGCATGGACCTTATCGAAAGCGGATGAGGAAACCCTTGGTCGTTTCGAAAGAAAAATTCTCCCAATGATCTTTGGTCCCGTATGCGAAGGCAATGTGTGGAGAAGAAGATACAACAACGAGCTGTATGATCTATACCGCGACATGGGCATAGCCAGAAGAGTACGCATCGCGAGGCTACGATGGTTGGGCCATGTAGAGCGGATGGACCCAAACGCTCCGGCTCGTCGGGTGATCGAAAGCACATTGCAGGGAAATCGCGGAAGGGGAAGACCTCGTCTTAGGTGGCGCAATCAAGTGGAAGAAGACCTCAACCGACTTGGAGTGCGAAACTGGAGAGAGCTCGCCCGAAATCAAGGTCGTTATAGAAGGATGTTGGTTGAGGCCCAGGTTCACCCCGAACTGTTATATCCACCTAAGTAAGTAAGTAAGACAGACAGAATTGTTGGACCCACTTTTTTCGTATTATCTCTATCATCGTAATATCATGTTTAATTGTTATCTCAAAATTTTTTTTCTGCACGATTGCAGGAATTGCCTTATAGTACCTACATACACATGTATAATCGCAAGTAGAAATAATTAAAAAACAAACAAGTAAATTAATCGTACAGTAATTATTTTTTTAACAGAAAGCAAAACGAAGTTTGTTGGGCATAACTATTCAGATCTCGCTATAGACAATAATCAAACATCAGCATGAAGATCAGATGGAGAACTCTTGCTAATCGCTTCTACTTTAGGTTAAGAAAGATATTGAGCAGTAAAATTCTCTATCAAAAAGCCATGAAAACCTTTTATATGACCCTGACCATCTCAGTCTTGTTAAACGGCACAGAAGCATGTCAAAAGAGGATAAGGGAACCAATGGTGGTTTTAAAATAAAATTACTTCGAATAACTCTTTGCCATGTTTAAGAAAGTTTAAACCGAATTAGAGCGAAACTAAAGAGATATCTAAAAACGTCGAGTATTTTTGCGAGAGAATTCTGTAAAGGCCAAGTTTCACCATGAACTGTAATGAGTACAGAGAAAAAAGAACAAAGCAAATATTAAGCCTCATTAAATGGCTTTTAGATTTTGGTTAATTGAGCTTATGTGGCTCCCGAAACTGCGGTGTTTAGTTGAAGCCTATTGTGCTACTTAATGGCTTGAAAACTACTCTTCTAGAAAGACCCTTTTTTTCAACATCGCCACATCCTTGACTTATGTACATACATACGCACATATGATCTGTAAAACTTGCAACTTTCTTAACTTAACCAAATTAAATCTTGCGAGAAAGCTATTTACCCGTCAAGAATAAGAGAATATGACAAAATCTAAGTAAACTTCTATTCAATTTAAGTTAATCCATGTTTCCTTACACATTACAATAATAAACATGTTCTCATTTCGTTCGTTAGCCCTCTTGTTGCCATTAAGCGAAAATCCCCATTTTCTAATTTTGGATGTGTCATAAAACGCCCAGATTCTTGCAAAGACCTTTTCCCAAATTAAGAAAAGCACAGCAAGTAAAAAAAAATAAGAAAAGAAAAATAATATCAACAACAAAATTTCCGGGCCACTGAAAGTGCTCCTTCACTCGAAATCTGTTTCCAAATTATCACATCGCCTGTGACAAATGGCCTCCTCCATCTCTCGGTTACTCTTTTTTTATCATCCTCACGAGAAAATCCTTCTCTGTATACAAAAAAAGAAGGAAGAAAGAAAAATTCATGGATTCATGTAAAGAAAGCCTTCCGTACAGGCCTTAGGCATTTGACTTTAAAAAAAAGCCAACGAAGTATGTCGGTACGAGTATACGACCACCAAAAATATCCTCCACCTCAACCTCATGCATTTTCATTTTTGCCGTTTTTAATTCACTTCTCCTGGCCTCTAAGGACGCCCAGCCTAGTAAAATATACATCTCCAAGGACTACTTCCAAATCCGTACTAATTCTTCGCGTGTTCCTTTACTACCGCAAACAAAATGTAACTTTTATCATCGTCACCTTTGCACCTAGGTACAATAGAAAAGAATTCCCTTTCTTATAATTTGGATATACTTTTTATTATCCTTGTGATTTATAAAAAAGAAAAAAAGAGAGAGAGAGAGAAGGAATAATAATAATAAAGACGCGTTTCTTATCTTATTTATTTTGTTTATTCAAGAGGATTGTGCTACAGAATGGTTCGATGCAAACAAGAAAGTTGTTTATGCGAAGGAAAATATAAGGCAAGGGATAATGGCAGTAAGCATCAACGGAGACGCCGAACAAAAATATTTTTATGGTCCATAAAAATGTCCTGCTGACATTTATTTATTTACTATGTGAGACCTGTCATTTGGTTGTATCCCTACAACAAGCGATCCTACACATACACGTACATATTTACGATGATGGCTGATTGCATTTGGTATTTTTGTTAACAGAATCATATTTTTTTTATTCATCATTTAAAGGCTTAGTTGTGTGGAGGTACTCACATTTCGATGGCTTGCGGAAAATCCTCCTATTTCCTGTTTTCTTGTTATGAACGATGCGATGTCGAGATCAGAAAGTCAGTATATTTTGAGATTGGTAAGGTTCTTCGCATTTGATTGAGTTTCAGTTTCAGTTTCAAAATTTCTTTATTCTTACAATATTTCGTTTTACAATAGGCTACCTACAAAGCAAAGTGCTTATCTGCAGGTGGTTAAATACAGTAATGTTATTAAAGTTTAAAAGTGATTCAAAAGTTCAGTTAATGTTTTTGTTGAAATGAATTTGGACTTTGATAAATTACAAAAATAGTAAAACAAACAAAAATAAAAGAAATATATCGTATTATTTACGACTTATATGAAAGGTAAGAGTTTAAAGTTATTTATATATTATACTAGCTGAGCCACCCGGCGCGGCGTTGCGCGGGTCTGTAGTTTTAAGGCTCCCATTCTCGTTCCTGGTGTTGAAAGAATTGTTGAAATCTGTCCAGTAGTTTCTAAGTTTCCAGTTCCAACCCCGTTCCTGAGGGTATCTTCCGTCCCTATGGAAATATGTGAATGAAATATAAGTCTATGTCAAAGAGGGATTAGTTCAATGAATTTGAATTGATAAACTCACAGACGAAATTAATTCACCAGCAATCAGCAATTACAATTTTTCTCAATGAACTCTTAAGCGTGAAACGTATTAAAAGTGGTACAATTTATTATCAGATTAAAACTTAAAAAAATAGTACGTATACGCCAGAGACAATATAGTTTACACTTAAAAAATGTAACGAAAATGCGTTCTTTGTGTACCTAAACTTTTGTATAAATTAATTTTAAAAGAAACAAAACGAATCCTTATTCAATAAAAGAGCATCTTTTTTAATAAATAATGAAGCATGCAATATTATTATTATTTTCGGCACATCATGTTGCATACTTACAAAACAGAGTTTTTCCGAAATACTGGCTATTTATAAGGTTTAAATTTGATATTTACAGACACACATTCTTAAGGTATGTCCACACCAAAGAAACATTTTTGAAACATTTCAGAAACATTTCAGAAACAAAAAAACATTTCTGAAATGTTTCAGAAATGTTTCTATAAAGTTGTTTTGGTGTGGACGCTTCGTGAAACATTTCTGAAATGTTTCTGAAATGTTTTTGGAATGTTTTTTGTTTCCCATTCTGAATGGAAAACTTTCTTTGTTTTTCTGAAACATTTGCAAATAAAGCGAGTGGAAGTGCAAAGTGGTTTCTTTTTGTTATAAAAGAAATGTCGCAAAAAGTGTGGAAAATGCGCTCCCTTGACCCTTTTGGATATGTACCACTGAATGGTTTTAAAATATGAGTGTGCAATGGAAATGCGGCATCGCTGACTATAACGTAGGGTTCTGGATGTTCTCTTCCTGGTAATATGTTATAATCTGGCAAATTCAGTGTTTCGTTGTTTAAAGCCGTCCATAGCATACTGTTCTTAAAAACACCACCGTCAGATATACGACCTTTACAGCCAACATCGACGAATATAAAAGAATATGATGAGTCAACTACGGCCAAAAGCACAACGCTAAAAGTTCCTTTGTAGTTGAAGTAATCAGAACCACTATGAAAAGGTGATGATATAACTATATGACGACCATCCATTGCACCAACACATTGTTTAAATTGCCATCTTTTATCAAAACCATCTGCGATTTTCAGCCATTCAGATTCTGTTGCAGGAACCTATTCGATAAAATAAAAGTTAGATAATGGCTTAAGAACAGAATATCTTAGACATACCTGCATATAACTTTGAAGACCATTCACAAGTGCTTCGCAAACTTCGGGCACATTACAAGATATGCTTTGTTTCGAAATTTTAAATAAATACATTAAAGAGTGATATGATATGAATCACCAGTGGCCAAAAATCGAAGAGTCACTGCTAAACGTTCTACTACACTTATGCTCGATCTGAAGTTTGTATTTTGTTTTCTAATTTTATGACCAACCAAATTAACAAGAAACTCGAAGTCCTCACTTGACATTCTAGCGAAATTTCTATATCCACTTAAACCATCAATTTTCAGTTCTTCCAATAATTTTACACCACCTGAATTATTTCTATTTTTCAAAATGTTTCTTTGCCACTGTCTTGGTTTTTTTATTTTTTATTTTTTTTTTTTATTTTTTCATGATTATAAAACACGACGCTATAATTGCTACTTCTTTACAATCCATATTCAAGCACTAAACTGAGCTCGAGAAACAAAAAAAAAATCCCATTAAAAATGGGAAACAAAAAACATTTCAGAAACATTTCAGAAATGTTTATGAAATGTTTCCGAAATGTTTCAAAAATGTTTTTTATATGTACAAATGGGAAACATTTTAGAAACGTTTTTGAAACAATGTTTCTTGAAATGTTTCTCTGGTGTGGACACACCTTTATAATACAGTCTCTTTATCAATTTAAAGCTTTCTCATTTGTTTTGTTTTGTGGTGCGTAATTAAACAAATTGACGTATAATTGTCCATGCGCAAAACAGGGAAACTCCAAGTTGATTCCGTAAACTTCTAAGGACTGTCCTTGCAATTTATATATGGTCATCGCAAGGACCAGACGTACTGGCAATTGTAAGCGATTAAAATCGAATGGTAAATCCGCTGGAATTCTCGGTATTCGCGGGATCAAGACATCCTCTCCTTTGTATTTTCCTTCTATGATTGTTGCTTCAATGACATCATCAGCTTGTTCACAGCCAGTCTTGTTCAATTGCATAGTCCAGGTTGATTAATGCTACGCGGTATGATGAGAACTGATCCTTCTTTTAGCTGCAAACTCTAAGGTGGTAATCCAGGCAATTCCAGTGAATTTAAAAACTCCGTGGAATAGTTGACTACGTCATCCTGGCTCATATCGGTGTCGACTGATTTGAAGGAAACCAACTATCCTGGAAGAAAATTCTGAATGGTCGCATTGATATCCTCGACGTCTTTATTTTTCGCCGCAAATATTACTCGTTCACCCAGCCAATTATGGTTATTGAACTTTTGCGCTACACCTGGGAAAACACGCTGAATAAGATAGTCTTTTGAATCTGTGATGTGACAGAAATCAGTGGGTAATATGATGAATCCGCATTTTTATAATTTTCAATGTCTAAAAACTGTTTCGTAAACACATTTGGAGTCTCATCATGTTGCAAAAATACTCTTCATTCAGTTCATCAGCAAAAGTTGATTGGGGAATAACTGGAAAAGTCTGAGGAAAGTCACCTGACAACAGAATCATGGCCCCACCAAAAATATTATGTTTGCCACGAAGATCTTTCAGCGTTCTGTACAGTGCCTCCAGTGACTTCTTATGGGCAATTGTGCATTCATCCCAAGCAATCAGTTTGCATACCTGTAAGATCTTGGCCATTGTGCTATTCTTAGCGATGTTGCAAATTGGTGTTTCGGTGATTTGCATGTTTAATGGTAATTTAATGGCAGAATACGCAGTTCTCCCACCTTCAAGCACAGTCGCAGCTATTCCAGGTGAGGCCAACCCCAGAGCAACCGCGATCAAATCCTCGTCAATACTAATGAAATTAAGAACGTTTTTCCGATTCCTCCTGAAGCATCAAGGAAATAAATTCCACCAGATCCACTGCTCTAGCTTCTATCAAAATGTCTTACGCAGTTCCTTGTTGTTGATTTAATTGTGAAACATTTGTACGATTTGTACGGCCAATGCTTCAATGTCGTACTGTAGACTATTTTCTTGATCTGTCTCTCTCTGTACATCTTCGCGGTTAGGACGTGTGGTAGCTTTTTGCACATTTGATTGACTGCGACTACCTAAGTCAGGTCGTTTTCTCCGCGGCATCGTTGATTGCTAACTTAGTAGTAAATAGTGACTATCACAGAACATCAATAAAAAATTTATTGGATAAAGCAGTAAAGCACACTACTTGGAATGTCACAATCACTAAGAATCACAAAAATAAGGAAAGTTTTCGCGCACGTAGCGGTAATCTTCACTCTCAAAGATTGGTTGTCATCTCAAATCTCAATTATTATGGTTGCGTTCAGAAATTTCCAGATCCCGATTCCTGTGGGAATTTGAGCATGAAATATAGTCTGGGGCAATAAATTGAAAAAATTTAAATCTTTATTCTTACCATTCAAAAAATTAAAATGATTTTTAAACAAACAATCCAATAATCTCATTACTTATTATTAAAATTTTTTGTTGTCAAAATCATTAAATAAAAAGATTAATATAATTTTCAACAGTTAAAAACACTTATTTTATTTCCTCAAATGCACATTTCAGAAGCAATGCTTCCATCGTCAGTGAGATTTATAAATTAAATTAAATTATTTGTCAAAAAACTAACAAAAAACAGAAATGTTTCTAAACAATATTACAATTGAGTTGAGTTGAATCTATTGAAAAATATTTTGAATATTGAATCTTTGATTGGTCCATCATCACTATTCATTAGATTATTTTTGTTTTTAAATATGTAAAATGATTCAAAAGCATCTAATTCATAATTGCTATTTACATTTCTTATTAATTTTAAATTTTGCAAACTAAAGCTATGACTATTTTCTAGCATATGTTCTGCAACACTTGACTTTTCTTTTTCATTATATTTAAGATGTGCAAAATGTTCTTTAAATCTTTTTAGAATAGGTCTTCTTGTCTGTCCTATATATTCTTTTGCACAATCATTACATCCGATAGAATAAATTCCTGATTTTTGAAGTTGTTCAATTTTATCTTTAGATCCTCCAATCAGATTTTCTATTTTTATTTCGCTGCACTCACTCATACGGATATTATATTTATTAAAGATTGGTTTCATCTTAGATGTTATTTCTGGATAGAAATAAAATTTTGAATATTTCTTTTCTTCATTTCTTTCATTTCTTATAAGATCTAAAGTTGTATAATTTCTCAATTCCTGTATTCTTCTATGTGCAATAGTTAAATCTTCAATAAACTCTTCAGTATATCCATTAATTTTGTCAAAATCGTTAAAAAAACAAAAGTATTGTTTGAATTTAATTTTTTGTTCATTAAAGTTGAGAATAAAGAAATCATTTCTTTTACTATATTCCTATTCTTTTTTTCATATTTACTTACCTTTCCTAGACCTCCACAAACATTTCAAGACCAAGATAAAATAAGTCCGTTCAGATGTTCTCGAGTTTTAGCCAGACTAACGAACAGCATATCATTTTTATATATATAGATAGATAGATAGATAGATAGATAGATTAATCATCGCACAAAATGCAATTCTAACAGGTTTTTTTTAACTTCTTTTTTTCTTTTTTTAAAGTTTAATATATTTTTAATATTTCGAGGTATTTCATTTAGATTTTTCGGAGTAATATACATATCTAAGCTCTCTGTTCCCATAACCGTTGAATGTGGACGGAATTTCAAGGTACAGAGGCTCCTTTCATCTTTCTACGATGCGTTCCAAAACTGTCCTTTGATTTCGTTTTATGTACAACTACGAATGATTTTCACTTTCTATCAAAAAATGTTTTCGTATGCAGACAAAATACAGAAACATTTGATGCTAATAAAAGTCTAGTTCTTGTTCGAATATTAGCTTGGTTGTAAAAAAAAATCTGTTGAGTCAAGTGACACCTAATGATTCTGTAAAAGCCAAACCAAAGTAATTTTTTAGTTGCGGCAGCGATAAATTTAGCTAACAAATTACATATATGTACTGGCTTTATGAGAGTGGATAAGCTGAACAGCAATCCGATCTATTTCACTCGGTTCGAATTCCGGTCGGCTTTCGGTAGGTAGGAGGCCGTTGCGATGGGGCGTGTACACTAATTCGGGATTGCCCATCGGCATGTCTCAGTTAGTGTTGTTCGGCAAAGCTTAAATGCGCATTAAAGTAGTATTCTACAGATAAATGAGCTCTCGTTCCCATTCCCTTAAAAAAGTTTGAAAACATAACAAACCAGTCCAGTTACTTTTGAGTTTCCATTTACGTTCCTCATGGAATATTTGGATGAAACATTGTCTAATTCAGGGATAAAGTATATACTTAGGCTAAGCAACTACAATTCAGCCATTAAGTGGCTCTTTTGATGTTGCTCGAACTTATTGTTGTTGCTTGAAAGAATCAATAACCGTACACCAAGCACCTCAATACCTATCATTCTAAAACCTAAATACTTGGTCAGTTTGCGTCTGCCCTTGTTTCAAAACTCTCTTCGATGGAAAATATATCGCAACAGAAGAAAGTGTGTAGATAGAAATAGTCTTCAAATGTCCTTACACTCTCGTGTGTAAAAGGATAGGAACTCACATGAAATCTCCGTATAAAGTGTCGATCAATAATTTTCAACTGTAAAACTGTCTAACTATGTGTCACACCTAAGTCCTTTCCAAATTGTCAGCCTTTACCACTTAATACAAACAAAATTAACTGATGCCAAAAACCCTTTACACATTCTAGACAAGGGCAAGGGCAAATAGAAAACTTTGAAAACTCCAAAAGAAAAAGAGGCTTACATTTGGGGTCAAAACATGTTGAGCAAACCCACTCATCCATCCCCAGCCTAAGTTAGTTCTGAAACCACTTCCAAAGACAAACAAAACACAAACAGAATGAAGAAAGCACAACAACATTAACCTTAGCAGGGATTTATGTAAATATTTATTCTTACATAAAAAACATTTTAATTCATTACCCTACTCCATCAATATCCTCCCTGCCTCAGATTTTAACGACCAACTAATGGTATTCCCACTTTCCCATATACATATGTATGTAAGTATAAAACTTCGTCTTTGATTACTATACACATACGACCATCCATCTGTTACTCACCTCTTTCTTAATGCGTCTGTCGCACATAGAAAATTCACATACATCAAATCCATAAGCTTAAGCTCTCCCAACTACAGAAAGGACACGATAAGGAAGAGTTGCCTAATTAATTAAAACCGTTCCACTTTCATTATACTTTTCTCCAGGAAATGTGATCGTTAAACAACAGAAGGACTAATTAAAAGCTCTTATGTACCATAAAACTATACAAAAACAAAACAATCAAAAAAAAAAAAAAAACAAAAACAGGAAGAAAAAAAATTAATCACGATTAAAGAACAAAAGTCATCAAAGAAAGACAAAGCTTCATATCCTTGCATATCCACTAAACTAACTTATGTACTATCAGTTTTGCTTCGTAGACAGATTTTTCTTTGCCAACAACCCTTGTGTGTTTTTCGCCGCACTTCATGACAAGAGCCTTTTATAGCCTGCTTGTTTTCCTCAAATACTCGAATATCCCATAGCAAACTATACACTCGTCTACCAATACCATACACCTACCGGATGTTATATTGAGCTAAATAAACGTATACTTGTAATTAGTTAAATAAAAATTTGATAGCCTGTTGTTGGTGTCGTTAACGTCAACCCACACGCACGCAAGCACCTTTCCCGAACAGAAAATAACAGAGAGAAAAACATAAAGAGTCGAGCGTGTAATGAAATGTTTGGTCAATCTTGATGTTGACCTTGAGTGGTCATCATTCATCCATAAATATCCATCCATCTATTCGACTTTTCCATCCATCTAATCATTTACTTCCTCAGGGATTGTGAATTAGGTTTGAGTAATGAATAATTTGATATCAGGGGTATAATATTTTCTGTGTGTTTGGTTTTTTTTTTATATTCATTTTTTATTTTGGTGTGTGCGTGGAGACGGGTGAAGGTGATGTTCTTTATCCAACACAAACACCAAGGTCATAAATAAAAGGATGAGCGGAAAGTAATTTTCAAGAATGGAAATCCGTTTTATCGGTAAGAAGCGCCTTAATGCTCTGACATGACAGTGTCTATAGAGAAGGTGTGACTACTAGAATAGGGGAGTATTGGGTAAAACGGAGTACCGACTTTAATTTTTTTTTAAATTAGCGCGCGCATCAAGGGGTTATGAATACCCTTATAATGTTATAAATCACTGTGTGAGCACTTAGGAAAACAGGAGGCAATTTAATGGGAGACACCGATACAAAGTGTTTTTGAATTTTTGGGAATCGTAATGCAGGGTAAAAACAGAGTCTGGCAAAGCATTCCGCATTCGGGTACTGCGTTTAAAGTTTTTAGCCAATGTAATGGTAACGTATGTGAAGATGTTTTGTTCGTGTTCTCTTGCCTTGGTAATTTGCGATGCACTGTGCACTTTGACTATCAGTGAAGATAACTATTGGTGTTTCCGCATTAAATAAGTCCATTTCAGTGAGCAATAGTTTGAAGTATTTTGCTCTCTTTGCACAAGAAGTAAGTGTTACATACTCCGCTTCGGCACTGGATAAGGTTATGAAGTTTTGTTTCCGTGATTCCCAATCGACTGGTCCACCAGATAACACGAAAATCATTCCAGATTGTGACCTTCTATCATTGGTATCCTCAGCCCAACTGGAGTCAGCATATGCACAAAGTGGTTTCCCTGTTTGACGATATGTAATTTTATAATTTTGTGTTCCCTTCAAATACCTCAAAACTGATAAAGCAGAGTTCCAGTGCTGAACTTTGGGATCCTGATTAAATTGAGAAAGGGCGTTTACGCTATATGTTATGTCTGGTCGGCTAAAGGTTGACAAGCTGCCGATTAGCTTTTGATAATCCCTTTGATTTACTTTCTGCTTTTCTGCTTCAATGTCTGGTTCCCTTTGTAGCTTGAGCTTTGGTGGCGATGGGGTCTTGTTGGGCCTGCAATGATTAATGTTATAAGCCATTATTAAATTTTTGATATAACCTGATTGACATATCGAAATAGTTCTTTCTTTTCGGTTTCGAGAAACTTCAAGACCAACTGTTAATTTGGGCTCCCCACAATCGCGAATATCAAAATGTTTTTCAAGTGTTTTCTTAATTGTTTTATAGAAACTCATATCACTCGTTGCAATAATTAAGTCATCTACATATACAGCTAAGTATGTAGCTTTAGTACCATTTTTGTAAAAATATAAGCATTTGTCATAATTCGAATTTGAAAAACCTATTTGTTTTCATGTATTATCCAACTTCTTGTTCCACTGATGTCCCGATTGCTTAAGGCCGTAAATTGATTTTTCCAGTTTACAAACTTTGCTATCATCCTCAACGAAACCATCTGGTTGCTCCATATAAATTTCTTCGTCGAGATCGCCGTACAGAAACGCTGTTGAAACATCAATGTGATGAAGTTCTAAATCATCATTTGCGATCTACAATTTCTGGCTTTGTGCCCTCTTTTTCCGCATCGTCGACAGTTGTAATTAATAAACCTATTTGGTTGAAATGATGTTGGACGAAAATTATTGAACTTTTTGTTTCGGAAAGATGGGTTACCTGAATGTGATGGATTACCTATAGCTCTCATGGCATTATTACTCACTGTGTCTTTCCTTTTGTCGCCGATTTCCATTAATCGACTTCGAATAGTGTCCAACGATGGGAATTTTTCTTGAGCATCAAATGCTACTTGCACACTTTTATACGAATCGTCCAAACTGTCTAACAGAATGATAGAGAGTAGATCGTTGTCTAATTTAGCCTCCAGTTCTATTAAACGATTTATAACTGCATTAAACTCTATTAGATATTCATCCATGCTCTGGGCGGTGTCCATTTTCATATTGAGTAGTTTTCTGAATTCCTCCGCTTTTTGCCGCACACCCTTCCTGTTGTATGTTTTTTCGACGAAGTCCCATATTTCCTTCGACGTTCGCAGATGTCGCACTAACGAAACCACGTGGGGCTCCATTGCGAGAATAAGCTCAGCTCGAGCATCTAAGTCTTTCTCGATCCATTTTTCTGCCTCCGTGCTATCTGCTGGTCGGCATTCAGTTCCTTCAACTATTTTAAGGAATCTTAGTTTATGAAGAATTCCCTCCATCTGTACACGCCATGTACTATAATTTTCTCCGCAAAGAAGCGTGATTTTTCTGTACATTGCATTGGGCATTTTAATTTTAACTATTGTCTTTAGCTAGGTATGTGCAAGCTTGTTAGCTGGAATTTCATCTTAAAAGATAACTTGAAATTACTGTTCTATTTAATGATTTAATCTAGTGGGACTGGGCCCATAACCTATTAGAAATGAAACACGCGGAAAACCTTCTTGACTCAAGGAGTTTTATTTAAGGAATGAATGTTAAGACCAAAGTGAACTAGAAAATAAGGATGACAGATGTAAAGAGAAAATGTATGTTTAAGAGTTGCCACTTTAAGTTATTTCTAACAGAGACTACTTCTTCATATCACTTGATGGCACTGCGAGTATTGTGCCCTCGAAGGGATCACAATCCTCGCACTCATCCACTCAAGGGATTTAAGAAACAAGGATTTTAGAAGCATGATCAAAAATGGTTTATATTTTTTTAATTTTGGTGGGGCTACCGCCCCATTTGTTTATTTAGCTAACAAATGGGGCGATAGCTTAAAATAACTTAAACATACTAAACTAAAACTAATTAAAACTAATTAAAACTAAATTAAAGTACAAAGATGAGAAATGGTTTTAAAGGAGGACTTTCAAACAAGGACTTGTAAGATTGAGGTCGAAAAGAACAGGAACAGAATTAATCTTACTCATCATGCGGGTTAAGGGTTCGTTGAGACCATAGGATGTCGGGGATTAGTGTTGAAGGAGATAAGGTCTAACTGCTCCCCAGTCAGTGTTACCAGTAAGAAGTCGGGGAATGAATATGATGTCAACAACATTCCTTCTGTTTTCTAGGGAGTGGAGATTAATGATTGCGAGACGTTCGCGGTAAGGAGGCATGGTGAGTAAGTTTCTTACATCGAAGAGATCCCGAAGGGCAAAGAGCAGAAAACGACATTGAATACTTTCGATCCTTGAGATATGAACCGCTTGATATGGAGCCCACACTTGCGATGCATACTCGAGGGGAAGTCAAACATAGGCAATATAGAGGGATTTTGTTACAAGGGGGTTGTGGAACTCTTTAGACCATCTCTTGATAAAACCAAGGGCGGAATTAGCTCTTGATGTTACTTCGTCAATATGAGAACGAAAATTTAATTCCCTGTCGCAGAGAACTCCTAAATCTCTGAAAAGCTGCACACGGTTTATAGAAATGTTCTGAAGATGATAGGATCTGGGGGGAGGTTTATTACTTTTACGAGAAAAAGTTATTGCTTCGCATTTGGCAATGTTTAATTCAAGGAAGTTTTTAGAACACCAAAAGACGAATGAATCGAGGTTATTTTGAAGCTGGAGAGAATCTCGATCGTGATGACTTTGAAAATCTTAGATAGAAGAATATTGGATGATCTTTTCGACATCATTAATGGCAAAGATGAAAAAAAGGGGTCCAAGATAACTGCCTTGGGGCACACCGGAGGTTGCCAGAAAAGGAACTGAAAGAGTAGAACGGAAAAGAACTCTATATTGGCGGTTGTCAAGATATGAAGAGATCCATTTGAGTGGGATAGGGCTGAATCCGAGGAAGGAGAGTTTAAAGAGTATTAAAGTGTGAGAAATTTTGTCGAAAGCTTTGCTGAAATCTGTGGTAATGACGTCTTCTTCGTTTCCTTTTTCCATCGCAGAAAGAGAGAAGGAAACAAACTCAACTAGATTAGTGGTTGTAGACCTTCCCTTACAGAAACCATGCTGCTTGGTGGATATCGTTGATTTGCACTGGAAAGAAAGTATTTCATACAGAATGCTTTCGAAAAGCTTAGGGATATGAGAGAAATTGGCTATGGGTCTATAGTTAGAAATTATAAGTCCGGAAAAACACCACTTGATAGGGATAGTTTGAAAAGGTTAGTGATGGGAGGGGCTAAACTGGAACAACATTTTTTAAGTAAAATGGCAGAAATGCCATCTGGACTTGGATTATACTCGTTTTTGAGTTTGAGGAGACCATTAAGAACAGTTGGCTGGTTAAAGCTTAGATTAGAAGGCCCTGTAGAGAAATGGCCAAGATAGGAAAAGTAAGTCTGGTCTAGATCTGGGGTTTTTTGAGCAAAAGACAGTTTGAAGTAACTGTCGATGTTGCGATTGTTGTTGGTTCGTTGGAAGATTGGCTTTCGTAGTGAAGAGAAGGAGGGAAACCATCATTTTTCTTTTTATAGTAGATAAACTTATAAAACGATTTTGGCTCCGAAATTAGATTAGCTTGGGTGGTGGACGTAAAGTCATTGTAAAGAGCTTCATTGAGGTTGAAAAATTTATAAAATACTCCAAGGTAATCAGAGTATTCGAAAATTGAACGGGAGCGTAGAAATTTATTCCAGAGCTTATTTCTCTTGTTTCGCAGCTCACGCAGTTTATGATTGTACCAGGGAGGGGATGTTGAGAAGGACTTATCACGCGAAAGGGGAACATAAAGATTTATGCAGTGCGACAATTTATCGTAAAACAGACTAGTTGCACTAGTTTCGTACTAGGCTGAAATTTCTCGGATTGATTGATAATTGACGATGCATACAATTTCGACATTGGCAGATATCCATGGTCAAAGACATTATTTCTTATGTTAGCCTGGTGTTTGTCTTCTTTTCCCATAACGGAGCGATACTCTTCATCATCTCACACAGCTTCGGCAAGCATCCGGCATTTGTATTCCCCAATGTCTGATATAAACCAATTGCTGGCGTTGTTAAATTTTTTTGTACCTGAAGCTTTTTGTTTTTAGTCTGACTTTGTGCTCTCTTTGCGATCGCCCTGACTTTTCCCACAAAGCGTTGCTTGAAAACCCTAAACTCGCTCTAAATGTCAATCTGTGTGGTTATCGCGGTCTGAATTTTTCTTTGAGCTCATCTTAAAGTTGCGCTAGGCGGTATAGTTAGGGCGAGTTCAGGTAGCGAATATTGTATGCAAATGGCATGTAATTTTTCTCAAATGACAATCATCTGTAGTGATTTCGAGGTTGACCGTTTTTTGAGAAACGAAATTCAGTTTTTTTGATAACTCCTAAGGTTGTCAGGGATCGGTTCAACCCTGGGTAAAGTTCAGGAAACGAACCTATTGTCTGTTAACGGGGTGCTTAGGATTTCTACTTCAAACATGACATAAAGAATCATCTTTATCTATGCACCCGCCAACTTACTCGTACCTACTTTCTTGAGCGGCCATTCATGATCTGAAGGAAACTGAGAATCAATCATCATTTCCCACCAACAGTTTTAATTTCTGATGAGCTCTTCGCAATTTAACACTTCAAGTAAGTTCAGGTGCTTTCAATACTTGAATGAGGGGGAGGGTTGACTGGAGATGAATTGATTGTTAGGGTTTAGAAGCCTGATTCCTGTTGTCCGGTGAAAGGTTTGAGATGTCGCCAAACTCGTCGAAGAAGTGATCTTCGAGGAATTTTCCTCATCGTGTGGAAGAAAGTGTGTGGCCAAACTTGAGCCCTGCCATGGCGTACTTTACAAACGGATCATAAGTATAAAGCGGTTGAGTGGGAGAGCTGTGATACCTTCATGGTCACGATTCTCGAAACATCAAAGAAGAAGAAGTGGGCTGGACATAGGCACTGACGGAAGAATTGAAATTACATTTATTCTGCCTTCTCGTCGTGTGCTAAATTCGCCAACATAAGCTCCTCGAAGAAACGTATGAGCAGTGCCCTAGACACGACGTGAAAATCGTTCTTGGCGATTTTAACGCAAAGCTAGGGAAGGAGGACATCTTTGGAAACACAATCGGTAAGCATAGCCTCCACGACAAAACCTCCGAAAATGAACTGAGGCTAATCGATTTTGCTGCCGGGCTAAATCTTGTTGTAAGTAGTACAGGCTTCCCGCATCTCAAAATTCATAAAGGTACATGGCGATCCCCAGATCAATCAACCGTCAACCAAATTGACCATGTTGCGATCGACGCAAGGCACTCTTGCAGTGTGTTAGATGTCCGAACTTTCCGAGGGGCCAACTTTGACTCGGACCACTACCTTGTAGTAGCCAAGGTACGAATGAGGATATCTTGTTCACGACCTGCACGAACTAACGCAGTGAAAAGATATGACGTCGGAAAGCTACAATCGCAAGAGATTGCCAATGCCTTTTCCAATCGAGTGTCCCTTCAATTATCCTTGAATCCCATGCCGCCAGCATTAAACATTGAAGACCAGTGGCAGCAATGCCAAGAAGCCATCAGAACCGCTGCCTCTGAGGTTCTGGGTTTCACTCGGCCACCAAAACGAAACCCATGGTTCGATGAAGAATGCAGGCAGGCAAATGCAGCCAAACAAAAAGCACGACAAATGCTTATGCAAACACGAACGAGGGCTGCTTACGATCAGTATAACGAGATTTACAAGGAGAGAAGAAGGGAAGAACACTGACTTCTCAAAAAGAAAAAGAAGCAGCATGAGAAGCGCTCGTTTGAGGAAATAGAGAGGTGCCATGACAGATGTTTTACCAAAAGGTAAAAAGATCTCCGACCTCTTCAAGGCAGCTTGAGATCAGTTGGAAAGGAGCATGCACCAGCTGATCTGCATGATATGGTCGAAAGAAACCATGCCCGATGAATGGAACCTCTGTATCGTATGCCCGATCCTTAAGAAGGAAGACCCTCACAATTGCGCCAATTATAGAGGGATAAGCCTCCTTAACGTCGCTTACAAGATTTTGTCTGCTGTAATATGTGAACGTCTGAAACCCCACGTCAACAACTTGATAGGTCCTTATCAATGTGGTTTTAGACCAGAGAAGTCCACAATAGACCAAATTTTCACATTACGACAGATCTTGGAAAAAACGCGAGAACGTAATATCGATATTCACCATCTCTTTATCGATTTCAAGGCCGCGTATGACAGCATTTACAGAGACGCGCTGTACAGAGCCATGTCTAGTTTCGGCATCCCTGCAAAACTCGTACGACTATACAGGATGACTTTGGAGAATTCACGCTGCTCCGTCAAGGTCGGTAAAGAACTCACCGAGTCCTTTGATGTCGAAAAAGGTTTTTTGGCAAGGCGACAAACTGTCATGCGATTTCTTCAATATCATACTTGAACAGATTGTAAGAAACTCAAACGTCAACACCAGAGGAACAATCTTTCAAAAGCCTGTGCAATTACTCGCCTATGCAGACGATATTGACGTAATGGGAAGAAAAAAGCGTGATGTCATATCATAGGTGCTTTTGCGAGTATTGAAACAGAAGCGGCAAAAATGGTTTTGATGGTTAATGAGGGCAAAACGAAGTATATGTTGTCATCAAACAAGGACACAGAACATCGACGAATTGGACAAAACGTCAAAATAGACAGACATAACTTCGAGGTAGTACAGGACTTCGTCTACCTAGGATCCGCTGTAGACACGGACAACAACATCAGTGCGGAGATCAAACGGAGAATAACTCTTGCCAACCGTTGCTTCTTTGGGTTAAGAAGGCAATTGAGAAACAAAACCCTCTCCAGAAAAACCAAGGTAACCTTGTATAAGACATTAATCATCCCAGTCCTGCTTTACGGCGCGGAAGCATGGACCTTATCGAAAGCGGATGAGGAAACCCTTGGTCGTTTCGAAAGAAAAATTCTCCGAATGATCTTTGGTCCCGTATGCGAAGACAATGTGTGGAGAAGAAGATACAACAACGAGCTGTATGAGCAGGGGCGTAGCGAGGCTCCAAGCCATGGGGGGGTGAATTTTAATGAAATGCCGACTAAGGGTCTATGAAATAACTCCCACGAAATAAGTCCCAATTTTAAAAACGAAATAAGTCCCACCAAAAATTGCTATTTTGAAAGTGGGAGTTATTTCGTTTTTAAAAGTGGGACTTATTTCGTCAATTGGTGGGACTTATTTCGTTACGCGTTTTTATTTTAAGTGGGACTTATTTCGTTTTGAGTGGAAATAAATTCGTTTTGTAAAGTGGGAGTTATTTCATACCCCTAAATTTATATTTTTTCTTATGCAAAAAGTTATGGTTGTCCCTTTTACGAAATGTCCAATATTTCGTAAAAGGGACAACCATAATTTTTTGTCCTTATCTCTCATGGCTCTTCTTGCTTGTATACGATTTTTCTTTATTATTCCTCTGCTTTGATTATTCATATTATTTGACGTGTGTTTTTTTCGAAGAGCCAAATACTTCTTATTTGAAATCGCATTAAACAATGAAAAAGTGGGACTTATTTCGTTTATGAAAGTGGGACTTAATTCATTTAAGAAATATATTATTCAAGGGGGAGTTATTTCATTTTGAGTGGGAGTTATTTCACTTCAAGTAAATTTTTAAATCATTTCATTTTGGTGGGACTTATTTCGTTTTCAAAAGTGGGACTTATTTCGTGGGAGTTATTTCATTTTTTTAAGCAATTTTTGGTGGGACTTATTTCGTTTTTAAAAGTGGGACTTATTTCGTGGGAGTTATTTCATAGACCCGCCGACTAGTCTTCAGAATTTGCCGACTGCATCAAAAAATAAATCTATATACATAATACATATATAAAATAGGATGTATGTATGTTTGTATTTATGTCCGTTATAGACTGGTTTCTTATGAGATTTTCAGGGTAGACATAGTTCAAACCAGAGATGGTTCCTTTCAAGGTTTTATCTCCATACTCCCACAGGAACGGGGTTGGGAACGGAAACCTAGAAACTACTGAACAGATTTCAAAAATTCTTTCGCCATTGCGATGTCACATAATCCCACAGTAAAAAAACTTATATTTTATACCCATATTCCTACGGAAGCGGAAGAACGAGAAAGGGAACCTTAAAACTACAGACTCGAGCAACACCGGGTGGCTCAGCTAATAAATAAATAAAACTATTTAAAAACTTAAAAGTGTTCATTTCACAAAAATTCATTTATTAACATAAAATCAGTTTATAATTGCAATATACCTAACGATATAACAACAAAAAAATTAAAAATATTTATTAGAAATAATGTTACAATATAGTATTTGGTATGAGAAAGAGCACATATTCTTTGATTTTAGTTTTTAAAAATTTTATCATTATTCAAAAAAAAGTTCATCAATTGGAATTTAAACTCCAACTCTCCGGTGTTTTAATAATGCCCATTTGTTGACGACCTCACTAGGTTGAATATTATCAACAACATCCTTTGAGGAATACAGAAGCATTAATGAATTTAGCATATCACTACACATCGTCGTACGCAAATAATTAAGAACTATTTTAAGTTTACTAAATGACCGCTCACAAGAAGCCGACGTCACAGGAGCAGTTAACATGTAGCAAACTAGTTTAAAGGCTAACGGAATCACATATCTTAATTTGAATACCTCTTTAACAATATCATCGAAATTTGAGCATTTCTAACAAATAAATAAAAAGATTAATATAATTTTCAACAGTTAAAAACACTTATTTTATTTCCTCAAATGCACATTTCAGAAGCAATGCTTCCATCGTCAGTGAGATTTATAAATTAAATTTAATTAAATTATTTGTCAAAAAACTAACAAAAAACAAAAATGTTTCTAAACAAAATTACAATTGAGTTGAGTTGAATCTATTGAAAAATTTTTTGAATATTGAATCTTTGATTTAATTTAATTTAATTTATAAATCTCACTGACGATGGAAGCATTGCTTCTGAAATGTGCATTTGAGGAAATAAAATAAGTGTTTTTAACTGTTGAAAATTATATTAATCTTTTTATTTATTAGATTAAAAAACACGTGGAATATCTCTACTACAAAACTCATCATTTCTAACAAGTAAAAAGAAGAATTTGCAGTTCCGATAAATAGCAGTTCAAATCTTCTTAAAAAAAAAATGGATCTAATTCTATGATAGATTTGACTAGTTCTATGTTGGCATTTGCTCTGGAAGCGGGTATTTTAAAAATTTTTAAGAAAGGTTCAAAAATAATCTGTTAGATTATCTTTAACGTGCGAAATAAAAGTTTGAAGAATCATTTTGAACTCTTTTCTATAAAATGTTTCTAGATCAAATACAAAAGCAGTTTCAGAATTTTCATCAATTCTCTTTGGTAAGCGACGCGTTCTATAATGTTTTAAAAAATCGTTTTCGGGACTTATCTTTAGTTTTTCAGCAAATGAAGAAGAAATTTTTATCAAAGCATTTAATGAATGTCATCATCGTTCATTTCTTGAAATAACTTCAATGTACTTCGAATCAGTAATGAAGTGTCAAAAACGTTTAACTCTTCCGCCTCTAGACTTTCGGTCAAATTTTTAACTTTAAACATGACATTTTTGCAAAAATATAACGAACTAATAAAATCTAAATCTAAGCTTTTTTTCAAAAGTCCAGAAGCAGAGGTACGATTATTGTTATCAAAAGAACTGGCATCGCTTTTTATTCCTTCTAAAGCATTTACAATGCCTTCAAAGGATATCCACACAGCTTTTACTGTTTCAGCTCTAGCAGTCCATGGAGTTTTTGACAAATTTTTCAATTGCAAGGAGTTTTCAATGTTTTTGAATTTTTCTTGCATACACTGAAAACGTTTTGTACTACCATAGAAAAAAACAAACAATGCTTCCAAAGTATTAAAAAACTCTTTGATCAGCACGCTTGAATTGCATGCTGTTTCAACGAAAAAAAAAAAACGATTCCATTCGTGTCTTTCTGGTTGAGATCACTCGAGTCGGCATGGCAGTCGGGAAATCTACTTTGTTTTTCTACCTTAATTTGCCGACTTGTTATTTTTTTTTTTGCCAAAAAACGACTGTCACAAACACTTCCATTCGTGTCTTTTTGGTTGAGTTGACTTAACTCGACAAATCTACTTTGTTTTTCTTCCTCGATTTGCCGACTCGGAAAAATCGTGGGGGGGTGCTACACCCCCCCACACCCCCCCTCGCTACGCCCCCGTGTATGAGCTGTACCGCGACATGGGCATAGTTAAAAGAGTATCACGAGACTACATGGCTGGGCCATGTAGAGCAGATGGACCCAAACGCTCCGGCTCGTCGGGTGTTCGAAAGCACATTGCAGGGAAATCGCGGAAGGGGAAGACCTCGTCTTAGGTGGCGCAATCAAGTGGATGAAGACCTCAACCGACTTGGAGTGCGAAACTGGAGAGAGCTCGCCCGAAATCGAAGTCGTTATAGAAGGATGTTGGTTGAGGCTCAGGTTCACCCCGAACTGTAATGCCCACCTAAGTAAGTAAGTAAGTTCTCGTCGTGTCATCCTCTAAATAAATCTTATGTGCTTATGTTCATTCTGTGATGTCCGTGGCGTTATGGTTAACATGCCTGATACGTGGGAGGTTCGTGGTTCGAGTCCTGGCAAAAAAGAAATGTTTTTACACGAGTATCACCTTTTGCAAGGAGTTGGCAAGTCCTCCGCTAGTAAATTCGTTGCCATGAAAAGCTCTTTCTATAGATTAGCTATTCGGAACCGGCATTGTAGGTCCCCTCCATTCCTTCACAAGGCATTGTTGTGAGAAATTCGCCAGGCCCCGGGGCTACACGCTCTGATGCGCCACTCTATTTATCTCTTTGTATATCGATCAATCTTATCATAAAACTTGTCGAGAGCCAATTAGTTGTGTTGTATGAGATAGCCAATCAACAGGGGGAACCGCGGTCTGTTAAGCTGGCCATAGCTTCTCGGAAAGCTGGCAAGTTCATACAGATGCCCATTTTGGTCGTTTTTAGAATGTTCCAGTGGATTCTGGAGGTGCTGGTTTCCCTGGGTTTGAATGGTTCGATTTTGGCCGCCTTATCCGCCATTTGATTACCAATTATGCCTTGGTGTTCTTCAGCTCAAATTCAGCTTTTACCACTTTTGCGAGCCTACAAACTCAACCAACAAAAAAGGAATGAAACTGAACTGCAAAATAAAAAGTTTCTATTTGTTGTAAAAATATGAACCCAAGAAAAAAACAAGCCCCCTTTTCCCTTAAACATGAACTTCACTAGACATTTCTATTGACACCTTACAAATGGATTTTGCTTTGTTTTCTTTCCCTCGTCATCGTCTTTTTCGATTCGAGGGGGGTGAATTGAACTCTTAAGATTAAATCAGAATTGATAGGAAACGAAGAGGATATACCTTTTCATTGTCTGATTTCTGTATACACCTGCCTTTATTAGCTCAAACAAGAGGGGCTGACTTCATCCCAAGGTTATAGTTCAATTTGGGGCAAAGAAGGTATATTTGCATTAATATAATATAGGCATAGCCTTTGCTATTGCCATGAATGTTACTTAAAAAGATTATCCTGAGAAAAGGGTTGTTAGTTCGTTGTATCTTATCCTTCGTACACATATTTGGAAAGAGGGTGCTAGAGAGGAACGTAACGTTATACTTTATTTTGGCTCGAATGATATTAAAAGTGAATCTGATTATTCATAAACGTAACGAAGTAAAAAAAAGGATTTTCTAGAGAGTTATGTTTACGGTGATCTTTTACAGTTTTTCTTTCTGGATTTTCAATGTCATTACCAAGTAAACAACTTAAAGGATGTTCAGATTTGTTTAACCTTAAGATAAGATAATCGAAGCAAAATTTGTATAGGGTGCCGTATTCTCGTATTCTCAATTTTAGAGAAGCGCAAAGTAAGGGACCTGTTTTAGCTATCAGGTAAACGAATCAGGAAAAAATTCCCAATTGAATTATTAACTATGCTTTTGTTCAATTTAAAAAAAGAAAAACAAAGGCAACACTTTTTGATAGTCAATAGCTGGAATTTTTTTTAGTGGGTAGTGAAAGTGATGTGTAACAGGAAGGCGGAGAGGTCATTTTACAATCAGTTAATTTAAAGTTGATAAAAAAGTAGAGATGCGCACAGCTGGGTCGCACTAACTTGCGATTGTGTGCTAAGTACAATATCAAAATCTTTAGTACAGGATTTGAGTATCCGCTATTAATAATATATTTGGTGGTATATGATTGCCAAGTGCGTATTAATTAGGAAAACTAAATGGACACACATAACTTCGCAGCAGTACAGAACTTCATCTACCTAGGAACGGTAAACAGTGCGGAGATCAAACGGAGAATAACTCTTGCCAACATTTTGTTTTGGTAGGACTTTAAGCACGCACACGGTACACTGTCTTTCCTTAAAGCAAAGGTAACTCACAGTTGCCATTGTTGCCAGCTGCTGGTCGTTTTCAACTCTTGGCTGTTAGCACAAAGAAATATTGCTACACTTAATATTAAGTAAACTTTTCCTTCAAAATTGTTTGCTTAGGTTTAAAAATTTAACATAATGCTCAAATCCCATTTTTTAGGTTTTCTGTACACGCGTTTGCTGATAAAAGCAGGCGAGTAGGATTCAATAGCTCGGTCACCGGTTAGAAGCTGCACCCAGCTGCTGCTGTACTGTAAATATTTAAGGCGCAGATCACACGGTGCTGGTTGACAGTGGGGGGCATAAAATACATAAAATTCACCACAACCGCATTTCACAATGGGGCAAAACGCTTAAAAGCTGGCATATAATCAGTTTTGAAACTGAGCTATGTTTAAAACAACCTTTCTATTTCTCTTCAAAATATTGCGCAGAATTAGTAATGAGAGAAAACTTATTGGCATCACGCGATCTTCTAGAGACCGTCACAAATGAAGAGTTAATTAACGTTTTGCATCAAGTGTGGACCTCTTTTTACCATTTCAAGTTGTTTCATTAAATTGAGTATTATTTTTTGTTTATAACGAGCAATAAATTGATGTTATTTTTAATGGAATCAGTTAGCCCAGGTACCTATGCCGATGATGTAGCAATTGCCGTTTCAGGCAAGCACCCACAAACCCTAGCTGAGCTGCTACAAACAGCACTTAACAAGCTTAACAATTGGGCTGTAGATCGTGGTCTGAACCAGGGGTGTTGCAGATATTCGCATTCGCATCCGCAATCGCGGATTATTCGCATTGATTTCAACATCTGCATCCGCATCCGCATCCGCATCAATTTATGCGGAGTTTATGCGGATGTGATTCAAAGTTTTTTTTTACTTACTATCTGCACACAGTTAAAAAGCAAAGAGAAACTATTCGGTTTTTTAATTTTTTTTTTTTTAAAATGACAAACATTCCTTTAACCTCTGACTCTCCCACGAAGTCACCAAATTCAAAAAAATCAAAAAAACAGAAAAAAGATTCAGAACCAGGAACTTCCGGGTTGTGTGATAAGGCTTGCTTTAAAAGCGATATGGCGATGATGCTAAATTCATCGAGTGAAGATGATGGTGAAGCAGAATCTGACAACGCAAGTCCCGAAACGCTTCTTCGAAGAGAGATAGCTACTTATCGCAATAAAAAAAGACTGGATTTGGATTATAATCCCCTCGATTGGTGGAAAACTAATGAAACAGATCTAAAAACACTCTCCAAAATTGCACGCAGGTATTTGTCACCTCCACCTGCTAGTGTTCCCAGCGAACAGCTGTTTAGTGGAGCTGGTTTAATCTACGATCCATTAAGAAACAGATTGGAGTCTGAGAAGGTTGCAATATTATTATTTATCAAATATAATTCACCTATTTTTAATTTTAATTATTAAACCATTTTCTTATTCAGTAACACAATGAAGTACATAACATTTTTATTTTTATTTTTAAATAAAAAAAATTTAAAATTGATAAATTTTCATTCATTTATGTATTTAAAATGATATATATTTCGCAAATTCTAAGATCCGCATCCGCATCCGCATCCGCGGATATTGGTTTCCTAAAATCTGCATCCGCATCCGCATCCGCGGATGTCAAAATTTGCACATCCGTAACAACCCTGGTCTGAACATCAATCCACACAAAACGGAATTAGTTCTCTTTACGAGGAAATACAAAATTTTGGACTTCAGACCCCCAACTATAAAAGGGGTAAATCTTAGACTGTCAAATCAGGCTAAATATCTAGGTCTGATTTTTGACAAAAAACTGACCTGGAAACCCAGTATTGAGGAAAAAGTAAATAAAGCCAACGTGGCACTCTTCTCTTGTAAAAAAGCCATTGGTGGGAAATGGGGTTTCTCCCCCCAAATCGCCCATTGGCTGTTTACCTCGGTAATTAGACCGATACTCACATACGGTGTGATATAAACAAGGGTAACTCAGCGCTGCGCTAGCGCAATGCGTTGGCGCACTAACTACGCTATGAGCGCTGATACACTTTTGCCTGCGCCAATAACTCAGTGGCGCAATTGCAACTCAATAGCAACACAACAAATAGATCCGATATACAACATAAAACTTACCCAAAAGCATTGCAAATTGAACTTCAAGCGCTTTCATACTCAGCCCCAGCACAGAACCAAGAGCCATAGCCAACA
The DNA here is from genome assembly GCA_914767635.1 of Melanostoma mellinum. Taxonomy (NCBI): domain Eukaryota; kingdom Metazoa; phylum Arthropoda; class Insecta; order Diptera; family Syrphidae; genus Melanostoma; species Melanostoma mellinum. The sequence continues at coordinate 185,408,390 of OU612060.1, forward strand.
CTCCAACAGCATCACACACAAGTTACAGGCAAAAATCATCCCTTATCTCACACACAATACTACAGTAGTGTACTCTCAGTCGTTCAGCAACAGCTATCGAGCGTAGACGTGTTGACGACTTTAGCTGTAAGTATATTTACAAGTGGAGTGTGTTAGAAAAGTTTAAAAAGTTCAGTGAATTTCAACTAAGGCAGTAGCCAAGGTTGTCTAGCAGCAAGTACCCAGCGTGGAAGGACCCGGAATCGATCCCCACGCGAACCTAAAAGTTCAACTTCTTTGGTTAAACAAAATTGCGGAGCAAAAAGAACGTGAACGTTTATTGAAAGAAATAAGAGAAAAAATTGATGTGATGGACCAGTCAGGTCCAGCAAAAAAAGCTGAAATAAGTAAAAAAACTGCTACCGATGAGCAGCCACGAGGGACCGCGGCTATAAAAGTCGCGACAACGATCCCCAGCAAGAAGCAGCAGCCATCAAAGCAGCAACAGAGGAAACAACAACAACAAGAGCCAGCACAACAACAGCAGCAGCCACAAGAAAAGACCACAAAAAAGGCAGAGTGCCCCCGATAAATACCCACAGCATGGAGCTGAAAGCCACTATAAATCTGTGTAAGTCCGCCATTGGCGATAAATTTACTATAAAACGATTAGGTCAAGATCGGCATGCGATCCAATGTGAAAACATTGGTGACCATAAGATCGTTCGAGAGTTGTTGAAAGTGACAGCCACCGAACATTTTACATTTACTCCCAAAGAGGAGAAACCAAAATCCATGTTATTGAAAGGGGTAGAGCCTACCTCTGACCCAGAGGAGCTCTTAGTTGAACTCCGCAGGTTGGCGGGTGACGATCTCGAGTTCATCGGGGTCAAGTCGTTCACCACGGCCAAGGCCAGACGGGAGAAGCGGCTATTGCCGATGTTCCTCGTCACTTTATCACCCAATAGCCGTCTGGAGAGTCTAAGGAAAATCTCCGTCCTGGACTACCAGATGGTAAGATGGGAAAAATTAAACAGGCACGGGGACATTTTACTGTCCGTTGGTGTCTTCGTTGCCAACGGTTCGGGCACGCCGCATTCAACTGCCAAATGCAGTCGAGGTGCGTCAAGTGTGGAAAGAACCACAACGACAAAGAGTGTAAGCTCGGTGAGACAAGGGTCGAAGGCAAGACCCTACTGAAGTGCGTACTCTGTGGTGGAGATGGGCACCCTGCTAATTATCGGGGTTGTCCTCGATACCAGATTATTAAAAAATCAAAAAAAGCTGCTCCAACAGCAACTAAGGATGAGGGCAGGCAAACAGCCAGACCAATTCCAAATGCCGTCGTTCCCGAAGTCTCTTACGCCCAAATTGCGTGGGGGGGGGGGGGGGCTGGGAAAACGGTACAGCCTCCTCAGAAAGCGGCCGCACAGCCATCTGTGTCTAAGGCTGCGACTGGGGAGTCAGAGGTGATGGTCGCTCTGCGTGTCATTCAGGCACAAATGAGTGAACTATCACGGTAAATAAGTGAGCAGGCGCGTAGGGTGGACTTGATCTACCGTGCAGTGCCTTCGCTTGCGCAATTTTTGGGTTAACGGGCGCGCTGCCGGAGAGGCCTTTCAAGATCCTAGCCGTGAATGTAAATTCGCTAGTTAGGGTAGAACGACGAGCCAACTTCTCTGAGTTGTTAAAAGACCAACGTCCCGATGTATGTATGGTTATAGCGAAACTAGGCTAAACCAGCATCACAAATTGACGGATAACAATTACATTATCGTAAGGAGGGACCGACCCAACTCGACTTTCGCGGGTGGGGTTGCGATCTTCATACGTAAGGGCATTGCTCATAAGGTAATATATAGTGGTGAAGTACGCCGATTCCAGTTGCTAGAAGCGTGTATTGTATGCATCCTTCTCCAACAGAGGAGGCGCTTGTATGTGGTCGCGATCTATGCGCCGGAGGCTTCTCAAAATTCATGTTTTATAACAGAGCTTGAAACACTTTTTCGATGTCTGAAGCTGATCTCAGAAGAAAACTATTTCCTTTTGGCCGGTGATTACAATGCTAAACACCAAGATTGGGGAAACCGATTAGCCAATCCAAGGGGGACCCAGCTATTCAATTGGCTGGGGCTCCACAGCATTGAGTGTAAAGTCGATCTGCTGGCTACTGACAGGCCTTCATATCCTCGAAGTGGCTCTTATTTGGATCTATTGCTTTTAGACTCAAGACTGAGACTGCTTCTTCGACGGACGAAAAATTGTTTGACGACGGTTGAGTACGACGATAGTGACCACTGTGGACTTGCCGCCGTCATACTGCTTCCGAACGACCTTGTGGAACTGGAGGAGTACGTGCCGACGCACTCTTACAACTACGGTAAGACACGTTGGCCGCGCTTTTCCGGTGCCGTCTCAAGGGAACTTCGTTCGAACGGTATTGCGCCGCCATGCAACAGGAATCTGTCGAACGTTGAGATCGATGGGTACCTGCAACGTATGGAGGATGCAATCCGTAGTACAATGGACAGGACAATTCCTAAATATAGGCAACATGACCCTACGAACATGTACAGAAACGCGACAATAGACGCACTTTACAAACAAAAAAGTAGACTCCTGTCGAGACTCAAACTCTTGCACAGGAGGTTTACTGACCGACACGATTTGGAGATTAGAACTCTGAAGTCACAGATCAAAAATCTCCAACAGTTAATTAAAGAAAATTACAGAATATCTATATCTCTTTTCTGGAACAACAAAATTCGGGCTGTACAGTCCAACAACCCGAGTATGTTTCCGGAAATAAATAAAATTTTTAGGAGAAAAGATCAAAATGACCTTCAGAGTATTAAACTCCAAAGGACGACAGAAAACAAAAACTTACTTTTGACAATAGGGATAGATCCGGATGAGGCCATCTTGGATGATGACCACTTTATAGTGGAAGATGATCAAGAGAAGGTAGAGACTGTGGGTGCTGTTTTCGAGCGAGTATATAAGGTGAATGAGTGCGTTCGCCCTAATTACGACCTCGAGAACAGAGCCTTCGTTGGACACTTCTATCTTAGAGACGAGATCTCGCATTGGCGATCCGGGAATCCTGGTTTCACTAGGTTCAATGACGACCGACTTGCAAATGCAGTCATCGCCCAGCGAAACGGGGATAACACCCTGTTCGTTTCTAAGATGGACCTCGTGGACATCTTTCACAAAATAAAGAAAAAGAAGTCAGCAGGACTCGACGGCATACCCAATGTTGTGCTGCGAAACCTCCCTTCGGAAGCGGTGGACATATACACCACGTTGTTCAACAATGCGCTGAATAATGCATATTATCCAGTGCGTTGGAAGACGGCAGTGGTCCATCCTCTCTTTAAAAAAGGTAAGGATGGTTCCAATCCAGCAAATCTCCGGTCAATTAGTCTTCTTCCGAGTATCAGCAAGGTATTCGAGAAAGTTCTCAATAGAGCTCTGTCCACATGGGCCGAGGACAAAAATATTATTCCAGAAAATCAGTTCGGTTTTAAGGCGGGGCATGATACCACACATGCCGCGTCTAAACTAGTATCAGATATTCAATGGAACAAAGCTAAAAATCAGTGTACGGGTGCATGTCTGGTTGACTTGGAGAAGGCTTTCGATACCGTTTGGTTAGACGGTCTTTTTTATAAGTTGATCAGATATGGCATGAGTAAACCACTGCTATATATTCTGAATGACATGCTTCATGGTAGAACGTTTGTTGTGAAAAGTTGCAATAGAACTTCTACCAGAACTTTTAAAATACAGAACGGTCTGCAACAAGGAGCGGTGAATTCTCCTATTCTATTTAGCATTTTCACCGGCGATCTAATTGGTTCTCTTCACCATGCTATAGCGTACGCCGACGACCTTATTGCGTACAGAACAGGTCCAAAGATCGAAGTTATCAGAATACTTTTGCGGCGTGACTTCGATAAAATCCAGCAATATTGCGATGACTGAAAGTTGAAAATCAACTTCCAGAAATCGGAAACAATTGTGTTTAGAACCCCGTTGGCTCTGGCCTCATGGGATACGAGAAAGAACTGGCGAAAGCTGCTGATCGTTGATCTACATGGCAACCCACTGCCAAACAAAGTAGTAGTCAAGTATCTCGGCATCTGGTTAGATCAGTATCTATATTTTAACAAACATATGGATGCAGCTCTGGCCAGGGCTAGAGGAGCTTTTGCTCTGACAAGGCGACTGTTTCACAGCAGTCAACTTGATAGCAGAGTGAAGGTGATTTGCTACATGGCCCTCATAAGGCCAATGATTGTCTATGGGTGCCCCGTGTGGTTCAATGTTACAGCGTCTCAAATGGAAAAGATTCGGGTGTTTGAGAGACAGTGTCTGCGTACCTGTCTTGGATTGCACAGAACACCAGAGTCGGAGTACAGAAAATATTATCCTAATGAGGTCCTTTACAACGGGGCTCAAATAAACAGGATCGACAACTTCATTATAAAACTGACTCGTGGTCACACTGCAAGAGCGATGACCTCGACCAATGGCCTGATTTTTGGGGCTTATTACCCCAACACTGAATATATGGAGAAAACGCGCTTCAGTGGATTTGTCCCACCGGAGGCTTTCCTCTATTTGGATATGGTAGGGCTGATTCAGGATAGGTTGGCGGTTCCGCTAATCTACCACGTCTGCCGAAAGTCCGTGGAACGACGGCTCCTTTACAACCGAGACGTCACCGCAGTAGGCGGAGAAGCTGAAGAGCTCCTCCGGTTCAGTAGGGCGGTTTCAGATCGCGATCGTAGTGACGTTGTTAAAACGTCGAAAATGTTCTGGTGGTTGTCGGAGCAACAACATGAATTTGATATTGATAGCGAGTCGCCAATGGCTGGCTTACACAGGTTTAGCGTGTAAGTCTTAGGGTATAGGGGGTGGGTACAGTGGCAAACAAAAAAATCACAAAAATCAAAAAAAAAAAATCACAAAATACAAAAAAAAAAAAAATTACAAAATACAAAAAACCCAAAAAAAAATTACAAAATACAAAAAAAAAAAAAAATACAAAATACAAAAAACCCAAAAAAAAAAAATACAAAACACAAAAAAAAAAAAAACCAAAAGCTACTGTGGCTGCTCTAGATTTAAGTAGATTTAAGTAGTTTTGATTAGTTTTAAGAAAACACAAAAAAATGATCCTGAAAACTAAGTTTTTTAAAAAATTTTCTTAGTTTTAACTAGTTCTAGTTTTTAATTCATAATGTATTTTAAGGCCGAAAGGCATTAGTAGTAAGATATTGAGTAATTTAGAGTACCCGCCTAGGGTCAGTAAGTTAATTAAGTTATTATATAAGCTAGTTTTACACATTTTTGTTAGCATGTAAGTAGATATAAGTAAAATTGAATAAAAATGAATTGAAAATGAAAAAAAAAAAGTAGTGTACTCGATAGCACAGCGTTAAGAGAACAGAACCAAAGTTGACTCTTTACTCTTATCTATATTCTCTTCTTTAGAGCAGAGAAATCAGGATATTTTTTTGATGGTTGTTGGTCTGTTGGTTGGCTGATGGATGCTTGTATGTTGTATCGCAGATAAATCTCTTAATTTCATTTGTTTACATTGTTGTTTTTGTAAAACTAGATATATCTTTAATAAACGTATGTAGCTGAATATAAAGTGGTGTTTTTAAAGTCAATTGTATGGGCGTTGGGCGGCGGCGGATGCAGTTGTGTGTGAGGTTTACCCTCTTGGTTGTTATTTCTCTAATAAGCTACCAAGAAAGGGTGGATATTTTCTTTCACTATCACACGATTTTTTTTCGTCTACATTTTGATCTCAGCCAAACCTTACTACAACGGTAGGCGTTGCAACTTACAAGGACATATGAGTATTCTGCAGGTGCTCCCAATACTGAAATCGCCTGCAGCCTACTCCTCGGACTTTATGCCTAAACGCATAATGTTACACCACCCCTTTGAAGTAATTTTTCCAAACCGCTCAGCATGGAAGAACCCTGTAATTCTTACAAATAACTTCCAATACATCTGGTATACTGACGGTTCAAAAACAAACAACGGCGTAGGTGCAGGGATTTACGGTCCCAACTTTAAATCATCTACATCCCTTGGTAACACAACTACTATCTTTCAGGCAGAGGTAATGGCTATAGAATTCTGTATTAGGGAATGCATTAGAAGAAACCTCCGAAAATCAAGTATCCTAATCTGCTCTGACAGTCAGGCAGCACTAAAGGCTCTGTCCTCGACAAAAATCGAATCCAAACTAGTTTGGAACTGCCTGACATGTATAGTTCAATTAGCTACTCACAATAAAATAACTCTGTCATGGGTGCCTGGTCATGAAGGTGTACCGGGTAACGAAGAGGCTGACCGACTTGCTAGACTTGGCTCTCAGTCCCAATTCAAAGACCCTGAACCCTACTGTGGTTTCCCAACCAGTAGCCTTAAAAACTAATTAGCTACCTGGGAACGACAGAACATGATCAGCACCTGGAACAACTCAAATGGCCATCGTCAGTCAAAACTATTCATTGACTTATCCCACAAACGTATAAGAAATTCTTGATATGAGCAAACGTGACGCAAAGTTGCTTACGGACTTCTTCACTGGACACTGCTCTCTCAAGTATCATCTTAAAAACATGGGCATCAGCCAATATAACACCTGTCGTCTCTGTCTTGAAGACATAGAAACAGCTGAACACATTTTATGTGAATGCCCTGCCTTAGCTAGATCCAGGCTTAAAGTATTCAATAAAGGGTTCCCCTGTCCCCTTGATATCAGAAACACCTCTTCCTCGAAGATTATTAGGTTCTTACATGACCTCAGCTTCGAATGAACAAACCTATACACTAGTGTTTTTAAACCTAAGGGAACAGCACAAAAGATCTTTCAGGTCGACGTGCTTGTAAAGGTAATTTTCACCTTCACCCTATATAATTAAAAAAAAAAGCGTTGCAACATATGCATATTGAGCAGACTAACTTTATTTTTCTCAGCAGGTGAAACACTTTACCTGAGAAATCATTCATCAATCTCACCTATGTAATCATATAAAAAGTTTAATTTTGTCACATCACTTAAACTCAAAATATACAAGACATAAAAGAAAATAAATCATTTTTCCACTGGATATATTCAGTCCAGAAAAATTGCGCCATAGCGCAATTGCGTTCACGCATTGCGTTGATACAGTAAACTGCGTTAGAGTTAGTTTATCAGCGCACGATTTTTTGCTGCGTTACCCATGTTTAGATGGGAGAATATCCAATGTGTGAAATGAGGTTTGTGGAGAGTTATTTAAATATTGGAAATAATGAAAATCCACTTCTACCTCGCAATCACTAAATAATCACACTGTGATAGTCTGGTGGACAGCACTAGACAAGATGATCAACTACAACAAGCTGGCCAAAGTTCAAAGAACGGCTAGTCTGTGTATTAGTGGCGCACCGAAGACAACCCCATCGGACCCCCTCAATGAACAACTAGATGTCACACCCCTAGATATCTTCAGCAAAAAAGTCGCAGACAGCTCAGCTACTCGACTCAGAGCTAAATCACAGTGGACCAATAACCAAATCGGCCACATTACGATTCTAGATAACTTTAGATTCTTACCGAATCGATCCGACTAAACCACCCCCAAGTTGGTGTTTGACAACAATTTCCAAGTAACCATACCTTCAAGAGAAGCTTGGGAAAATGGCACTCTTTTGGAAAATGAAGCAATACACTTTTACACCGATGGTTCAAAAACCATCAAAGGCGTGGAAAGTGGAATCTACTCAGAAAAACTGAACCTCAGTCTTTTCTTCCGCCTACCCGATCATTGAAGTGTGTTCCAAGCGGAAATTCTGTCTTGGCTAGAAGAAAACGTCATATCCTCCACGGATATTCGAATCTTCTCAGACAGCCAAGCTGCCCTAAAATTTCTTGCCTCTGTCTATACAAAATCCATCACGGTCCAAAATTGTCAGATGTCTCTGAGGGAAATATCAAATCAGTTCAACATTCACCTCTCATTGGTGCCGGGACACAGTGACATACCAGGCAACTGTATGGCAGACGAACTAGCCAAAAAATGCACGACAACTTCCCTACGCTCAGAATGGAACAACATAGGTGTACCTGTCGCTACATGTAAGCTCCTACTTAGACAAGACGCTTCGAGGATAACAAACACTAGATGGACTGAGAGTAGCAACTGACTTGCAACCAAAAAAGTTTGGTCGTGTGTAGACTCAAAACCCTCGAAGAGTTTGTTAGTTTTAAACCACCTGTATCTAGGTTCTACCATAGGTGTTCTTATGGGACGCAGTCTAATAAAGAGACACGCCAAAAGACTTGGTGTGCTTTCCAATCATTTCGGAGAAGGAAAAAACCGTTCAACACCTTCTTTGCTCATGCCCTGCACTACTTCATAGGAGGAAAACTCATCTCGGTGAATTCTTCTTCGATGATACTAGCGACTTAGCTTACATAGACCCTAAAAGTCTTTCGAAATACATTAAAAGGTCTGCGTGGTTCGACTAGCAGGTGATTTACCGGCTAGTCCCGTAATGGAAGATAAATGGGTGATCAACTCGTTAATCTTACATCGGGTTTCTGAGATCAGTAGGTGATTAACTTACTGATCTCTGTGGTATTACAATGGACCCTTGCGGCCTAAGTGTGTCAGGCAATATACTCATTGGCTGACAGCCACTTCCACCTAACTTAACCTAGTTTCAATTTTCAATCCAATCCCGATTCGATTTCAATCTGATTTCAATTCAATTTCCATCCGATCTTAATATGATTTCGATCTTTTGATTCGATTTTGATTCAATTTTATTTTTCGATCTTTGGATCCCTCGATCTTGGGCTGTTAACCTCGACACCCATATTTCAACTTATGATTAGAACTGTTATTTCAATCATTTTAATAAAAGTGTAACAACAAACTATTGCTATATATTCCTTTAGTATAAAAGATCTTATATACCAGATGATTCACACTCTGATGGCTTACTTCTTATATGCTTGTGGCGAAGTTGGTTCATAAGGAAAATCCTTTACACAACCATCCGACCCAACAAAAAAATCCAACAACGCTTTTAAATATAAAGAAATTGAGGTGATTTAAAACTTTTGAGTCTGATTTGGAAGAACATGAAGAAGAAGCGTTGCCACCGTTGATAGCAATTGGAGCTTTGTCCATCAACTTTATGGAAGATTTTGCTCAAAGATCTTACGTTAAGACCTTACAAGATCCAACTTGTGCAAGAATTAAAGCCGCGAGACCATGCAAAATGCAATGCGTCTTAATTTTGGTGTATGGGTCGAAAATGAGATTGATCTCAATGTTGATTTTCATCTCAAAATTTTGTTCAGAGGTGAGGCTCATGTTTGGTTGAATGGTTACTTCAACAAGCAAAATTGCTGCATTTGAAGTGAAGAGAATCCACATGAGTAACTTGAGGCGCTCGCCATTTCATTCACAAAAACTAACTGTTTAATGTGCTCAATGGGCTGTTGGAGTCATTGGGCCATACTTTTTTCAAAATAACCAGTTGCCGTTAATTGAGACCAGTATAGAGCCATGATAACCGACTATTTTGTTCTCGAATCAGATGGCATGAATGTGGATCAGATGTGGATCCAACAAGACGGCGCTACATGCCACACAGCGCACGTCACAATCGATTTGTTGAAGGAAACATTCGAAGTGCGCATAGTTTCGCGGAATGAACCTGTCAATTGGCTAACAAGTTCGTGTGATTTGACACCATTGAATTATTATCTTTGGGGATATGTGAAGTTACTCGTCTACATCAACAAACAAGAAACGTTAAGGGGTTGGAAGCCAACATTCGTGGCGTTATTGCCGACATACGGCCTCAAATACACGAAAAAGTGGTTAAAAGTTGGACCTCTAGACTTGAATTTGTTCGAGCCAGCCGTGGCGGCGACATTCCCGAAATCGTAGTTAAACATTAATGCCATAAAATTATTTTTCCTATTAAGCTTAATTAATCGGCATTAAATGTTGAATATCTTGAATTTGTTCTTGAAGCTTTTTCTTTGAAATAAAACAATGGATCATATATTTTGAAATTAATCTATGTTTCAAGTTTAATGTTTTTAGATTAAGCTCTAGAAAATTTTATAATGAAAAGTCTTAAAAGGAAAATATGTTTTTCATAAATTTATAGTGGAATGAAAAACTAAGTAATTTAACTGAGTGTGATGTTTGGATATCAACACTCCTCCTCGTCACACCAAATTGCATTTTTGCCGCAAGTTATCGTGTTTGATTGCAGATAATGGTTTTGTTAATATGTCTGCAACCATGTCTTGCGTTGGACAGTATTCACATTTGATGATTTTCTTCTTTACCAGGTCACGAATCATTTTGAATCTAGTGTCTATGTGTTTCGTCTTGTATGAAAACTTGTGATCGCGTACCAGGTCAATGCAACTTTGATTATCCTCAAACATGATTGTTGGAGATTCGATTCGTTCGTGCATTTCTTCCAACAATTGTCGCAACCACTTTACTTCTTTTGATGCCTCAGAGATTGATACAAATTCAGCTTCACATGATGATGTTGCAACTATGCTTTGCTTGTTACATGCCCAACTGATGGTTCCACCGTTGAAGTAGATGATTCTACCACTGTTCGATTTTCTATCAATTCGATCGTCAGCCCATGTAGCATCCGCATAACCAAATAATGATAAATCCTTTGATTGCATGTTGCTCACCTTCAATTTCATTTTGTGCATTGTTTTCAAGTACTTTACAACACGCTTGAGCTGATTCCAATCCTCATTGGTTGGTTGTGATACCTTTTGCGCCAAAATACTAACGCTGGCTGAAATATCAGGTCTTGTGTTCACCGATAAATACAACAATCGCCCAATTAGAGATCGATATTTCTTGTTATTTTCTAATGTTTCTGTTGAATCCGATTTTCCGTAGTTGGTTTCCATTAGCGATTTCGCCGCTTTTGCATCTGTTAGTCCAAAATCCGATGCAATTTTCATAATGTATGCCGATTGATTCAAATCAAAGTTACCATGAATGTCCTTCGTGACTTCTGACTTCAATGCCCAAATAATAATTGATTGGTCCCAAGTCTTGCATCACAAAATGCGGCTTAAAAATCTGTTCAATGTCATTGATTTGTTTCTCCGTCATGCATGCCACAATTAAGTCATCCACGTAGATGATAATATAACAAAAATTGTTACCAATCTTCTTTGAATACAAGCATGGATCGTTATAGCTTTGATTGAATTCGGCTTCAATGAGCACTTTGTGCAGCTCCTTATTCCACGATCTGGCAGCCTGCTTCAGACCATAGATGCTTTTCTTGAGTAAGCACACTTTTGAACTGTTGTTATCAAAACCGATCGGTTGCTTCATGTAGATGGTTTCTTCTAACTTTCCATTGAGAAAAGCGGTCTTTGCGTCGAAGTGATACACGAGCATGTTTCTCTTTGCGCAAACTGATAGCAGTGTTCTGAATGTTGTATGAAGTACTACTGGCGCAAATACCTCGTCATAATCTTCGCCGTACCTTTGCGAAAAGCCTTGTGCAACGAATCTAGCCTTATATCGTTGTATATCACCATCTGCGCTGGTTTTTACCTTGAGCAAATGAAATTTCGATTGATTTGAATGATGCAACACGAAAAGACAATCAAGTAACGGAAATTCATGTTGATAGTGCATCAATTCAGGAGGAGTCTTCGAATGGTATAGTGGATTCATCTCTCGATAATACTCTCAATGGATGCGATAACTCTCAGGAGGAGATAAACGACGATACATTGATTGAAACACAAGCTCGAACACCAACAAGACGTGTGATTCATGATCAAGTGATTGTTCAAGAAAATCAACCGGCGTTACGTGTATCACAACGGTCTAACAAGAGTGTTGCACAAAAGCGATTGATTGAGGAGATGAATATGGTTAGAGAGATCAATGAACCAAAGAATTACAATGAAGCAATAAATAGCGACGAAAAAATGCAGTGGCTCACTGCCATGCAAGAAGAATTTGAAGCACATGAACACAATGGAACCTAGGAATTGGTTGATTTGGGTGAAAGTGCATTATCACAGGAATGGAGCAAAATATTTGTGACAAGCAGTTTACCGGAAAGCTATGATCCATTAGTACAAGCATTGAGCGGACGTGGCGAAGCTGAAATTACATTTGATGTGGCAAAGAAGCACATAATTGCTGAATATGAGCGACGCACGAATGCATCAGGCGGAACTGGCAATTCGGTAATGAAGGTTGTTGACAAGGTTTCTGTTTGTTTTTTCTGTAAGAAGCCCAATCATCAAAAGAAAAATTGCTCTAAGTATCAAAGGTGGCTGGCAAAACAGAATGGTAAGGGCGGAAAACCAGCGGATAAAGTCAATTCAGCCGAGCAAACAGATTTCATGTTCTTTGTTGGAAGCAAACAAAAGAAAGACGACTTCATTGATTCGGGAGCAACGAAACATGGTGCGAAGGATAAAAGTTTTTTCACTGATCTTGACGAATCATACAGAAGCACAATTGAGGTGGCCAATGGTGAAATAATAAACGTACTTGGTATCGGCACTGGCTATTTGACGTTTGTGAACGAAAGGGGATGCATTCGCAAGGTAAAGGTAACCGATGTGTTGTATACGCCAAAGTTGGCTGGAAATATTATTTCTGTCAGACGGTTGGCGAAAGACAGATTCAAAGTTGAATTTGATAATCGGATTTGCGAAATCAAGTATAAAGGTGAACAAGTTGGCGTGGCTGATCCAAGAGGTGAATTATATGTATTGCGTAAGCCGAATTCGGTGTGTGCGGTGATAGCACACAATGACAATTGCATACATGAATTACATCGCAAAATGGGACATCGCGATCCAGTAGCAATTCGATAAATGGCATCAAACGGATCAATTGAAGGGCTTAAAATTGTTTAATGCGGAATAAAGGAAGTATGCGATGTGTGCATGAAGGGAAAAATGACACGACTACCATTTCCGAAGAAATCGTTAAGCGAATCATCAGCAGTAATGGATTTGATACATACCGACGTCTGTGGACCGATGCGCACAGTAACACCAAGCGGAAAGAGATATTTGGTCACATTTATTGACGATTATTCGGGTTTTACGATCGTTGTGTTGTTGGCACACAAGTCAGAAGTTGAAAATACAATGAAACAGTTCATCGCATTATGTGTAAACAAGTTCGGCAGGAAACCAAAAGTAATGCGTTCGGATCGGGGAGGTGAATATACTTCGAAGGAACTAACAAAGTATTTAAAGTCTCAGGGCATTCAAATTCAATTGACAGCAGCAGATTGTCCACAACAAAATGGAAAGGCTGAACGTAAAAATCGTACACTGATTGAAATGGCTAGATGTATGCTCATTGATGCAGGATTACCAAATAGTTTTTGGGGCGAAGCTGTCGCTACGGCAAATTTCATCCAGAATCGTGTGATCACAAGAACAACGAACATGACGCCATATGAAAGATGGAACAAAACGAAGCCAGGTGTAAATTGCTTTCAAATATTTGGATCTAAATGTTTTGTTCATGTATCATCAGCCAAAAGAGGAAAGTTGGACGACGTAGCAATTGAAATGATATTTCTTGGGTATGACGACAATTCAAAAGCATACCGGTGCTACAACATTAAAACGATTTTCTTGTGTTTTATTTCAATTCGAAGTTCTATACCTCAAAAAAATATAAGTAATATAATAATAATAATAATATAATATAAGATAAGTTTCTTTTGGATTGGGAAATATGAAACCTTTTCATCAAAAATTACGGAGTGATTTCGTTTGATACGAAGCGACACGAATCACACGATGTTTATTTTTTTGTCCTGAAATGACTTTATTTTTGAAATCACTTGTCAAAGACAACCTTACACGATCCTCCACCGTCGATACCTATAGACACTGCCGTTATTGTCACACCACTTGCCGTTATCGTTATGAAATTGTCGTAATTGCAACCATTCACTTAACGTTGTTAGTAACTTTTTGGTGTTTTTTTCTCTTCTTAAAAGCACCAAGTTTCTTCTAAATGACATGGCTTCGTTTACGTACATACTTACATAATCTTAAGTCTTTTTACTCTTGAAAAACCGAGTTTCCTTGTCCTTAGTCCTAATCAATAACTGAATAGCCCCCTTACAGAACTGTAAATAATTCAAGACCTCAAAACTCTTAAACAAGTCGTTTCAACTTAAATGTTCAGATTCAAAATTTGCAAAGATGAACCTTCTGATTTGTTGAAGGACAAAAGATATAACCATCTAGCGATAGCTCAATATTCATACCACTGTTTACCAGGACATTCCAACAAAGTATTGCATCCTTTTGTAGTTTATTGAACACAACTTCCATTGTACTCGTGTTGTGAGTTCCAAAAAAAGAGCATTTACAACAACATCCATTCCTCAAACACAATGGTGTCAAAAATCACACAAACCATTTAATCAGTCCCTTGAACGTTACGATTTCGATTGCAAAACTGCCTCAATTGCCAATAAAGCTGTACCACAATGCTTGTTGATTTTTTATGGCGTAGAATACATAACGCCCATTCACAAAGTGCCAGGCATGTTAAGTCTGCCGGCCTAAATATGACTATGACTACATTTCTGTAAGATAACAAAACCCAAAAGCTTCCCCTGTCCTCGATTCCAGTCAAAAAGATGAAAAAAACAGGAGAGAAATAAAACAAAACAATAATAATGATAACCCACGAGGTTTTTTAAACAACAAACAAAAACCGTTTGCAGTATGAACAAAAAAAAATCCCATCCGTACTCAATATTTATTTATGCATTGAAAAATCAAAAGCAGAAAAAAACTTTTTTGCTAAAAGTTTTCAAGGCAAACCATCAGCTACCGATCGAAAATAGTGCGGGAGGTTTGTAAGCCCTATTTCCATTCCCCAATCCTTTGTACTGTGGAAGAGTTTTTTTTTGTTTCTGTAAAATTGAAAAAATAAAAAAAGCGAAAGTGAGGACGGGGGGTAAACAGAACTTAAAGAGGAACGCAGAAAAAAAAATCGAGGAGGGCGATATATTTCAACGCTGTCGGATACGGATATACGGGCCACGGTGTCTGTCGCCATCTTTGCTCCTGCTGCCGCCATTATGGTGAGGAACATGTTGAATACGTTGGATTTCACTATTCAATGCAGAGTCAAGTGTTCAATTCGCATTTAAGTAAAATGGAGTAGAAGATAAACTCGCGCGCGGATTACAAGAACCGAATAATGAATACGAAGGAGCAGAAGATTGAAAATTCTTTTCCCATCCACTTGAACTTATCTGCGTAGGTATCGTTTGCAAAAAAAAAAAACTAAATTGCAAACGATGTCATCGATTTGGGTAAAGCTTCGTTCGTCGTGTTAAGAGTTGACGCTCTATTTCAGGTTTGTTGTGATAGCATCTCCTGATGCTTGAATGTTGTATACTTTGGAAATGCTGCTTCATTGTGTGCAGGTGTTTTTTTTTTGTTAACATCCATCGGAAGCTTATTGTGTAAGGATGATAGATCCGTTAATTAACTTTTATGAGACGTCTCAATTTTGTATGATTCTTTTTGTATTTGAATTGAGGCATACTTGTTGCTAAAAAAAAAATGCCTTGCTACATATACTCAGAAAAGGGCTTATTACATTGTAAGCCAAGTTGATAATGGAGTAAGTACTTTGGTACATATCGACAGCACAAGAGGTGAGCTACAGTAGAAGACTTTATATTTGTTTTCGGATAATCTGATGATTTTTTGATGAATCATGCCGCAATGGGAAAAGGAGTTTTGGCACAACAAAACAAATTTGAGAGTCTCTTCACTTTGGTCGACTAACATCAAGCAAACGAAGAAATTGAATCTACAAATTATAAACCTCCAGACCTGGAAGGAGAAACTTGTTCATTGACATTACGCTCTCATCAACTGCTTATTAGACTGTGGTTATAAAAAAAAAAAAAAAAATAGGGTGGCGCAACAGAGCGAGGAGCCCTTGGGCCTAGCGCATTTCTCACAACCATGCCTTGTGAGAAAATGGAGGGGACCTACAATTTTCTGCCGGTTCCGAACGGCTAATCGAGAAAGCGCTTTTCAAGGCAATGAATACTAACGGAGGACTTGCCAATTCCTCGCGAAAGACGATACCCGTGGAAAAAACATTTTTGCCTCTGATGGGATTCGAAATCGAACCTCTGGATTAGCAGGCGGACATGCTATCCATCACACAACGGGTACCACATTAGACTGTGGTTCCTGTAGTGTAATAGCTTGCATGTGTGATTACCTATTACGTTGGGGTTTGAGATTTAAATCCGAAAAACTTAAAGGGTATCGCGTTGTGAGAACCATTAAAAGTCCCCTTGAGTATTAGGGCCACCATGATAACTACTTTCTCACTTAGAAGGTTCGGAGTCGGCAAAAATTTGTAAGACCCTTCCATTTTGCACCATGGGATGGTTTACCTACTGATATTCGCTAGGTCTGGCCTTTTCCCTAGCTCGTTCTGTTGACTTTTTTGGTTAGCTTTTTTGACAAAAGAACACCAATTAGCCATATCACAATGGATGCAGTGTAATAGTAATCCGAACTTTCTGAGAGGCTCGGAGCACAACTTTATTGCAGTATGGTTACGGATTTATATTTCCAAGGACTGTTCACAAAAACCACCTGCAGTTAGTTCAGTTCAACTATGCAGCCGGCCGTATAAAACAGCTTTTAATGTGCTTCTTAATCCTCTTTGAGAACTGTAGACCAGTATAACGAGGAGAAATGGATGAAAGAACACCGAATTCTCAAAAAGAAAAAGAAGCAGCATGACAAATGCTCGTTTGAGGAAATTGAGAGATGCCAGGACCGGAATGCGGTTCGGAAGTTTTACCAAAAGGTAAAAAGATCTTGCCAGGGTGTCAGAACCCGAACTCAAGACGATGAAGACTAACAGCACAGCATAGTAATAGAGACGCAGTTGCTACTGAAGATCTAGAAAGACCACTTAAGCCGACTGCTTAACGGCAGCACCTCACTCGTGTCTCAAGGATCATTGTACTCCCCGGATAACAGAGGCTGAGGAGGTAGAAGAGAGGAGTGGCAGAGGATTGGGTTTGTGACTGGATGAATTTCAGGTTGCTGTTTAGTGGGAGGTTAGAGATGTCGCCCAGATTGTATTTTCCGAGGGCTTTTTTTCCTAGTGTGTGCCAAGCTAGGACACTCAGAGAAGAAGTAAAATGGTTCCTCTTCTGCCTTTTCGTCTTGGCATCCCCCACATTAGTCGGAGATGTTAATGCCCATTCTCATCATATGAATGAGTTTCGACACGTCAGAAAGCTAATCAACAAAGAGAGTCGAGGCCTGCTAAGGTGTAATAAAAATCCTCTTTTTTTGGAAATATTTAACCATAGGTTTCTAGAAAACACCCGGAATGTTTCTAAAGATGACCAACTGTCATTGGCGGTTTTTAAAAAAATTCTTGAATTCTGTTTTTTTTCCCTGTTCTAGTGGCTTGAGAACTAAGGTGGTCGTTTCACTGGATTCGAGTTCTGACCCAATTTTAACCAACTTATCTGCCATTTCGTTTCCTGTCATGTCACGATGTTATGATTAAATTTATGTTGTTCGTTGAGCTGAGCAGTCCCAGATTTCTGCGACAGCTTACTACTTGTTTGGGTTAAGTGACAATAGATGAGATAGCTTTAATCGCCGGATGTGTATGAAAACGTCGATATTTTCGTTTATCAAGTTTTGCGTAGCCAGGCGTTTTGCGGCTTCACAAACTGCAGGTACTTCTTCTTGGAAGACACTGCAGAAGTCGGGGAGCTCTATTGATCAGTTCATATGAGGGTAGCCTGAGAAGTTGACTGACCCTACGCCTTCGTCCGTTTTGGAACCATCTGTGAAGACGGAAATGTAATGTAGTTTTCTTTTATAACCCTGGTTTTCCTCTCAGCTTTCTCTTGTCGGAAAGACTGTAAGGGTCACTGGAATAAAATCAACACCCTCCCCCGCAAGGTGTAGTCTGTTTGAATGTCTCTATCGGTATCATTATGGTTCTATGGCCTGATATGTCCGTTTTCCAATTAATGCATTGTTTGAGTCGCAGTGCGCTTTTGGCCGCCATCTCTTTAGTAAAAAGGCCTGGAGGGCTAGCAACAGGAAAGTTTTCAGAGCAACCGTTGCGTTAGTGTCGCTCTCATGGCACTGGTTGCGCCAATGCATGATGGACGTAAGATCTGATGCCTTCTTTTATAATGGTGACCATCATACCACCAAAACAAGCAGATGTATGTGAGGGTTGGTTTTATTATGGATGTGTACAATGTACATCCAGTGAATTGTTTTGAGCTTTTCTTTCTCTTTCTTTTAAATTTTCTGTCCAGTTAAGTTGACGATCAAGGATAATTCCGTAATACTTCGCCGTATGTTTATTGGTGTACCGTTTATAGCCATTGGAAGTATTTCTGAAATTTTCTGTTTCTGTAGGGTTGAAATTTTTTGTTTTTGGCCTACTTAGTTGTTGAGTTTATTAATAGCTATCTGGGGGAGTTCACAGAGTGTTGTGGTGAATTAGCTGGAAGATGAATGGAAACTCATTATCGTATGCCCGATCCTAAAAAAGGAAGATCCTTACAATTTCGCCAGTTACATATTTAGAAATAAGCCCCCTTTAGAAATAAGCTCGCTTATAAGATCTATAGTCTCCAATCCTGCCTTATGGCGCGGAAGCGTGGACCTTAGTAATCCGAATAGGCTTTGAAGCCATTTGTGAAAACGATACGAGGAGAAGAAGAATTTACAACGAACTGTATTAGCCGTACTGCAACATATGTGCATAGCTAGAAGTGTACGCATCGCGATCCGCGAGGCTACGATAACTGGGCCATGTAGAGCGAATGGACATCAACGTTCCGGCTCGACAAGCTTTCGAAAGCACATAGAAGGGAAATCTCGGAAGGAGAAGACCTCGCCTAAGATGACGCTGTCAAGTGGAAGAACACTTAGAGGCCAAAACTGGATAGAGTTTGCCAGTTTCGCCGTCGGTTGTGGGCGAATGATTTTGACCCTGGTTCACCCTGAACTTCAATGTTCTTAAAAGCGGCAATGAATAAGGGGAAAAGGTGACTGCCTTTACCTAGCTGATTAGTCTAGTCTAGATAGATTAAGGTTATTTACGGGAACCATTTCGCTTGCAGTCTAGTCCTGAATGAGAGAGAGAATTAAACAAAAACGCTTAACCTCGTTGTAATCTATTCTCCAAATTTCCTTGCCTATTCGAAGTTCAATGCCCCACACGGTGAATCAGCGATGTGAGAGATATGAGCCTTGAATTAAGGCTGAAAAGCACTATTTTGGATCGCACTGCTTTCTTTACAAGGAGACTCCTTGTGGTTGTATTAAAACACTTTCTCAAAATCTCTCAATGCTTATCTCATATGTATATTGTACCGTCGCGTCGATGGCTTTAAAATTGTTGGCTGTAATTCATTGTCTTTTAGATATCTCGACAGTCTCTTTTTTTTTTTTTGCGCACAATACAACCAAACCACCATCTAAATAAAAATCAACAAAAGCCCTACCTCCCACGCAACCAAGTATACTGTCGAACACAAGAAAATCTTCTAACTCGAGCCACCAAGAGCGGTGCACACAATTTTTATTGAAAGGTCAAAACACAAAGAAGGCTTTGCCTTCTGTGTAATGTTATTTGAAATTTCGTATTCTGAAACATGTGTACATTATGCACATTTGTATGCGAGTGTATGTTAAAGACAAGAGATTATAGTCGCTCCAGCGAAAGCTAACACAGTTTATATCCATGCACTAAAGATCACAGAAAATCCTTATTTATTGGAATGAAACTATCAAAGTTGTTGCTGCAGCGAAGCAGCGAAGCTACAGCACAGGTACTATAATTACGTTGTTTTCAGTCAGAGTATCGCCTTACGATTCATTGAGCTCACATGTTCGTTACCTATTGAATATCCTAAAGGACTTAAAAATGATAGTATAGATACATTTAACGTGAAGTAGCATTAGGCCAATATCTACCGGGAAAAGGAATTGAAATCCAGAAAATATACTCGTAACATGGGCGTACTGTGTCGTTGTTGTGTCATCGTGCGAAGGATTCCAATGGCAAAGTTTACAATTTATATTGCAAACAATTTCACAGGACGTTACCAGGCAGCGGGTATAGTATCGACGGATATGAAAGAGGTTTTGCAATTTGTTTCAGGGACCAATAATCGGGTTGGAATATTTTCAGTTCATTGGACAAACAGTAAAGTTGATGTTAGCTATGAATCAGATTACCATATCGTTCTAAGAACTTGTCCTAATTTCTGTTGGGTGTAGGGCTTAATTTATTTTATTGAGTTTGAGTTTGTTGATCGGAATTGGTCTTGAGAACTTAATTTAGAGATGTTGGGGGGCTTGCCGAATGTCTGTCGTAAGTGCACGTGAACAAAGTTTAAAAATTTAATTTGGAGTTTGGGGCTTTGCAAGCAGAAGTGAGCGAGGTTTGACAGAAGACTGCTTCATTCCATGCCAATGTCTTCGTTCTATGCCTTTGCCATTAGCCCTGTTCACACTGTACAATTAGTTGGACAGACTTCGTTTGATGGAAGTTGGATGGTCTGATGTAGTTTTCGTTCACACTTATCAAGCTAGTCGTCCAACTTTACGTCACATACCCTTCCACTCCGACCAACTTCTAGGCTTTCAAAAATTTTTGAAAACCATCCAACAAGTTGGACAAGCGGTCGTATGAAGGGTTCACACTATCAAGCATTGTTCGTTCAAACCTAAGTCTGTCCAACTAATTGAACAGTGTGAACAGGGCTATTGCCTTTGTGTTTGCCATCGCCACCGCCATCGCCATCGCCATCGCCATCGCCATCGCCATCGCCATCGCCATCGCCATCGCCATCGCCATCGCCATCGCCATCGCCATCGCCATCGCCATCGCCATCGCCATCGCCATCGCCATCGCCATCGCCATCGCCATCGCCATCGCCATCGCCATCGCCATCGCCATCGCCATCGCCATCGCCATCGCCGTCGCCATCGCCATCGCCATCGCCATCGCATTCGTCATCGCTTTAAAATTTGCTTTCACTTTCGCTTTCGCTTGCTCTTTCGCCATCACTTTCGACTTCGCCTTCGCTTTCGTTCTCGCTTCGACTTCGTTTACACTTTCGCTTTCACAACTGCAATAGGATTTGCCTAAATCTACAATCTCAAGGTATAAGACCGCAATGCAATATTTTCTTGTCATCTTAACTCTCGGGAGTAGCAGAGTTCAAATCAAATGAAATGGTTTTCCTTCTACTAATCCTAGTTTAATGAAAACTTCAACTATTTTCACGCCTGTTTAAGTTTATCAGCGTCAAGTCAACCCGAATCCAACCAGTGGAATATTTTTTCCTAACACGTCTGGCGCAAATCACAAATTACGGTTAATCAGACCTATCTGTGTGAAAGATTTAAGCTTCTTTTTTTCTTTTGATTTGTTATTTCAGATTTCAGTCACGCATCGGACCACCACCAAGCTCATTAGAGTCACAAAACTGTACCCACCATACCGTATTAACCTAATCCCTTTTCTATCGCTTGGGCTGCCTCCGCTTGGCTAGCAAAGCGAGTGGTTCTCAATGAAAATTCCTAATTAAGTTCAAAGCAAATAATACCAACACAGTACACACACATTGACGGTACATAAGCCGTTTGAAAATAAATTTTTAATTATGAATGCAAAATATTCTGCCATTTGGCTGGAGATAAATTCTCCATAATAACTACAAAGCGTGTGGATATATACGTGTATATGTGCCATTCAAATATGTGGGTGAAGGAGTTCAGCGCCTATGCTCTTTTAAATTCCCAGGCGACCCTAATTGCGGGAATACTATTTGAGAGATTTTTAAGGGTCCTTCGACCATGAACTAATTCCCTTTAGCAGATCTTATATGGGGTATGGCGAAAGGAACGGTGTAAGGTTCATAATTTTATTGAAGAAACCTTTAAGCACTTCCACCATAACCACCTACCACAACCATCACCATTACCACACAACATATGTGACATGGTACAGAACAGATTTTTATATTTGCTTCAATTTGATATCAAAGTGAAATACCAAACGGAAATGGCAAAAGTAAAAGGCACTAAGGCAGTCAAAATCAAACCTTTTGGGTTCTTCATATAAAAAGGGACGCGGCGCTAGAAAGTGCGGCTGAAATGTTAGGCGGTAAATTCGAACGTGTTAGAAGTTGCGCAATACTTATTTATTATTTATTGAATTATCTATGGAATTGCTTATTACCCAGAGGTTTTTGGCAATTTATCTTTAGCTTAATCTACATGGAAATTGTTGTTATACCAGGATACAAAAATTACACCAGGGAGAGCGCATGTGAGCATGTGGTAATGTAATAAATTTTGCCGACAGTAGGTGCGCAATTTGAGAACATTGGATCATAATGGTTTCATAAATCAGAATATTTTAATATTCATTCTTGTTTTTGGGCTCGCTCTCTGGAGATGGTATATTTATTGAAAGTCATGGACAATTTTGTTGTTGAAAGGACTAAGCTAATAGGATACATTAGGTACTTCATAATATCCACGTCTGTTTGTTTTATTATGGTAAATGGTTGACCTGTATTTAGTTCAGGAATGGAGTGAACGAAACGCATGTGAGCCATGTGATCTGAGGATTTAGAATTGTCTTGTGTTGAAAAGGAATTCAAGGAAGTTCTCTGAGAGTTTTATGTGGAATATTGAATATTTTTTGTATATGATCTGGCTTGCAGATTTGGAAAAAATTCACAATTGTATGGCACCTAAAACGTATTATGTCTTGAATTCGATTGTTCCGCATGATTATTTCTTGAGAGGAAACAAGGCTTATGCATTTTTGATATTTGGATTCTTGTCCGTGTGTACTCGCACTTCTTCAAAAGAGATATGATAAGTGTTTATCCTCTTAATGTTTATCAAGAGCACCTGGGTTACTAAAGTTGTAACTTTTGAGACAGACAATTATCTTCAATCGTCTACCTTCGATTAAATTGCTGAGATAAATTAGTAAATAAGCAAGGTGGGGAAACTGAGTGAATAGCCCTCGAGGACGAGCGCATTTCTCTAAACCACCCTATTGAGGAATCGAACGGGCCAACAATTGTTTGCCGATTCCGAAGGGCTAATCGAGAAAGCACCTTTCACGGCAGAGTAATCACTCTCGAAAACAATTCGAATTTTTTGAGATTCGAGCCTTGTAGAATTTATATTCTAATTAAAGCGATGGCAGCGGATAAAGAACGGAGTAGGAAGACTGTTAACAAGTAAGTGATTTATTCAAAGTGTTGAAGATATATAAAAAGCTAAAATGTCAAACTCACAGGAAGTTTGGTAAGATTGGTTAAGGTAAGTATAAAGTGAAATATACATTATTAATTTAAGTGTAGATGACATAGTTAAGTAATTGTAAGTGTTGCCGTATCAATATTATAATTAATTTTGTTTAACAAGCCTTGAACTCCCACGAACAAGATAGAGATGCTAACCATTACGTCGCGAGCATCATTTTTTTTCTTTCCAGGGTTGTATCATGTCTCAATATCTAGACTTCGGACAGTAGTCATCACAAAAGTCACGGTATCTAATCCATGACAGAAGTTTCATTTTGGAGCAATCATAGAAAGGTTTTACTATGTGATTGTTTCGTTAAGCCAGAACTTTGAAGAGCACCGAATCAAGGTCGTAGACGACTACGAAAAAAGGTGGAATCTGCTGTAAAGCGAAGTTTAATTTGAATGTCCCGCAGAAGAACCACAGAACACAAATGTATGATTGGACT
Organism: Melanostoma mellinum; assembly: GCA_914767635.1. Classification (NCBI taxonomy): domain Eukaryota; kingdom Metazoa; phylum Arthropoda; class Insecta; order Diptera; family Syrphidae; genus Melanostoma; species Melanostoma mellinum. The sequence continues at coordinate 185,432,284 of OU612060.1, forward strand.
ACTAAGAAAGATTCGCTTACATCAACGAACGGACCTTACAAAGATTTGATCGTATTGAGATCGGATAAAAACATGGAAACACAAAAGCAACAACGATAGAATTTCAGGTAAAAGATCGTGTGTAGTTTAATAAATAGTCTTCATTGTCGAAAGAGATTGTCGAGAAAGCTTCCACGAAGCGAAGAAAGATGTTATACTTTTGTCATGAGGATCAATGGCATCGTTAACCGCAACTACAGAGCATTGACAGGAATGTTTAAAGTACTTCAAAGTACTGTAATGTACACCCAACGAAAGGCATTGTGCACAAAAATATAATTGAGGAGTGTATCCGAAGGAGGCAGTGTGTAGACCAATGGGTTCATACATATGATAATTGAAAAGAGCTTTCCTATAAACTGTTTTTAGCTGCTAGAGTGTTCTCGAACTTTCGTGTATACTCCTCAAAGCTTTTAGAATATTCTCATGTGTGGCAAGGCTGCTGGCGCAATTAGAGTCAGTTTGTTTTATGGTAAAGTGTTGGCGTTGCTAATTGAATAATTATACATATAGAACAAAAATGGTTTAGTTATAGGCGGATAGTAAGTAAAAGCAAAGTGTTATTTTTAAACTCAGTGAACCTTACAGTACTATTCATCCTATTTAAGTGTGATAGACGACGTCATTGATTTTCTGAACAAGGCTGTAAAGTCCTTCCTCGTTAATGCTCAATTGGGCCGCCCGCATCATTAAGTGAACAAGTTGCAGGTGTTTATGACGAAGGAAGAAAAAATAAATCTAATGAAAATGAAACACAAAGCTGTTTGTAATTCATTATCAATGCGCCCAGAAATAGACTACAAAAAATAATATCGTAACCGAAATCTAATTCCGAAACCAGGGACCGAAATGCGGCATCAGTGATCGACTGAGTCAGTGTCATTGCTCTCTGAAAACTCGAGCTAATTACAAAATATCAGCCTGCTACCCATCTACCGAATCAAAATACGATCATTTTATGATGAAAGAATGTTAAATTTTGAAGTTCGATTGCTAAAAAACTTGTTGCAATGCCAAACTCACATAATTCAGTTACGTTTTATTCGATAACGTGTGCTGTAATTCGCCACCAGGAGTTGAATGACAGACAGTACACGTTAACAAAAAATCGGGACAGAATTATGTGCGTATAGTATTAAAGTTCACTTTATCGAACCCACAATTTTTGCATACTCTCATCTCTTCATTCGTAGTCAAACGAAGTTTCATTGTGCACATGAAGTTGGAACATACACAGGGTGGCGCAACAGAGCTAGGAGCTTGAGAGGCTAGCGCATTTCTCATAACCATGCCTTGTATAAGTGATTGTAGGGGACTTTCAATATTCTTCCGAATCCGAACGGTTCATCGAGGGGTGCTTTTCATGGCAACGAATCTACTATCGTAGGCTTTGCCAATTCCTCGTGAAAGGCGATACTCATTGAAAATCACTTCTTATTTTCTGTTGGTAGTCGAACCAAGAACACCTTTCCTTACAGGCAGACACACGTATCTTTATGCCACCGGCAATATATTGAGAGGACATACACTAGTAGTTTAAAATGAATCCAAAGACACATCAACAACATCTATTTATTATTGGAGACTCGAAAAGCATTAATGAATATTCGAATTTATTATGTAGTTTAATGTTAAAAACACGTTAGGCAACGGATGCCATAATCCCGAAGTAGTTACTCGTCAGACAACTCAAGCGTTGTCCCATTCATACTCGCAATGTCATACCATTCTCTAAACGCAGTGGGTCCGCATCGGAACGCATATCAACTGATTTTTCTTTTCATTGCAAATCATCCGGCCTCTGGTTTTAATCGGGTAATTAATTCAGCATTTTTTGCTCTTAGAGTTTTCAGGTAAAACTGGTAAATTGCTGGTTCTGTATGTAAAGCATTAGATGGTGGTAGCCTGAAGATTCGTTTGATGAAGGATCTCTGCAGCGCTTCAAATTCTTATATTCGAAGACTTTGCTTCCGTAGCACAGGCATGTACTAGTACTTTGAACTTCGAGAGCTGATTGCAAAAAAAAACCGCCACATGCGGTTGATAGCTGTTTTCATAGCCAAACATTTTTCTTTTAAATGGAGACTCAGGTCTAGGTTACTTCAAACCAAAACTCCGAAGTATTTGTATTGATTAACAACTTCAACAGGGTCCGATCCAAGGATAACCAAATGTTTTGCGGTAGTGTCCTTTTATTTACTGCTTCGCAGATCATGATTTTCGATTTGAAATAAAAGTAAGTAGGGTTCCCCGGGACCAAGCTATTTCTTACAACCATGCCCTTAAAGCGAATGAAGGAAACCAACAATCTTCTAACAGTTCCGAACGGCTAATCAAGAAAGCGCTTGCATGGCAGTAAATTATCTTTCGGACAAACTGCCAATTCCTTGCGAAAGGTGATGTCCATGTTAAAATAGTTTTGCCTTTTGTTAGGATTCAAACCACGAGCCTCTCGTGTAACAGGCAAACATGCTTACCATCAACGCACGGGTTGCAAATGATTTTCGATTTGTAAGTAAGACATTAAGACTTTAGTCGGCTTAGGAGGAGCTGTAGTGAGGGTGAGTAAGTTGTCAGCACGAACCAAAAGTCTGATGAAAATACCTAAAGTAAGGTTAGGTTAGGTAAGGTTAAGGTGGCTGTCAACTCGGCTTAAGCACTTAGGCCCTTTAGTGCCATTGTGATACCAGGGTGGATTTAATGTAAACTCATCCTAATGGAACAATTTTGAGCTTACCATGGAGCGAAAGAGACGCAGGGCGTCGTTGTGAGTAAGATCACTAGAGTCATGAAAGAAACACGATCCAAGTTGGTATCCTACTTTTTTGAGCTAAAGCGAGTCATTAATAGAGTGAGGAATAGTCTCCTCCTCCTCTTCATTCCTACAGCTTCAGCAAAAATCGTTTAAGGAGACTCCTAGCCTTGTGGCATGTCTTGCAATATGTATAAGACAGTGTTCTGTGATAACACCTATCGTCGCACTAATATGTTTTCTGTTGAGATAGATCAAGCCGTTCGAACGCTTAAGACCTAGCTTGGGCCAGTTTTGTTTCGTTGCGTTATACACTTTAAACTGCTTTACCATCTCAGATTTGCTTTCTTGTACGCGTCCTGCTTGAGAAAGAGCTTGTATGTAGCGATTGGTATGCCGCTACTCTCCGTTATCGGTGAAAAGTGCAGAAGTGATCCGCTTCTGACGAGTTCATTTGTTTTGCAGTTTCTTGGAATGTCTTTTTGTCCCGGCACAGCACAGGTGAATGTTAAACTGCTCTGACATCTCCCTGAGTGATGATCGGCAGTTAAGGGCAAGAAAAGAGTCGAAGAAGTTTGACGCCAGCGATTTGATTGCCAGCGATTTGAAAGCACAGCCTTATGGAACACCGGAATTCGAGTCAAAAATTGATATACTATGGTTTCATTCGAAACGACAGACATTGCTTTCGATGCTAAGGTACAAGCAACCTATAGTCTAAGAAACTTCGACAACAGACCGAGGTTGGAAAGTTTGCACAGCAGGGTTTATGATGTCAAATGCATTCTTCAATCAACAATGCAGTGAAAAGTTACTTGTTGTGGTCCACATACCACTTAGCAATACTCGTAAGGGCAAACATCAATAAGAGATAGTCCAGCTCTAAAACCAACTTGAAAAGGGATCAATAGCTTGTTTTTTCCACCTAGTTTGTTAGACTTTGTTAAAGGATGTCTGTAAACACCTCAGCTAATCTGTTTGCTTGATCTTACAAACACTGTATCTGTTTACTGAGAGATTCAAAAGCCAAAAAAGTATAGGAGCTTGTTTTTCTATAAAGTTTTAAAACCGACTGCAACGCTCTTGATAAACGTGGTGCTTGCGTTCGACGGGCATCGGTCGTACTCTTGATCGGCATTGTTTATATTCATTTTATGACGAGTATTGAAAAAACAATAAGTGTTAAGGTGCAAACTATGCTGAACGCCAACAATCGGAACATGTCGATCGGCAATACCGACTTAGTGGGGACGTCCCAATCGGCCTTCCTACTTATCCAAAGCCGACACGAATTAAAACCGAATCAAATGCATCCGATTGCCGCCGGGTATAGTTTGGAAAAGAAAGCCGGTTTTGAACAAACAAAAAAGAGAAAATAAAATAAGAAAAAACTTATTCAAACTCTCTATAGTTTGCTTTGGTCAAGATGTTCTGAAGTTCTTTAAAAGCCATGACGGCGGTCAATCAAACCAATGAACATAATGTACCCAAACCACTTGCATGAAGCCTGTAACATCGAGATTTATCATCTCGTAACACAAAAACTACACAATTATTGGAAATCCTTGTAAGAAATATCCATTGAACCAACCACCATATTAGCTACAATCCCAAGTTATTCCTTTTGCCTTCAATGGCGAACAATTTACTGTCCTTAACCGAATTCTGATCAGATCGTGTCGTGAGCAGAATTTACAGGAAGCTCATAAATTTATTGTGTTTTTCTAATAAATCATAGTACCAAACAATAGTCCTTTACTAGCCACTCTTCCCAAGTGTATACAACCATATCTACTTTTGGAGGCAAAAATCCATTCCACTCCATACTATCGGTGGTTTCATTCATATGCAGGAGAGGTACCGATGGATTCGACCGTCCAGTCTGGCTTATTGAGTACGCCCCCCAAAGTATCAATCAACCTTAGACATGGTAAAAGAAGGGCAAGCGTGTGTTTCTGTACTCGTTTGTGTGTAAAAAGAAAATTCCCTTTGGGAAAAAAGTGGCTCACATGTAACAGGGGATTTTCCTTTTGACCTTTTTTTTTTGTTAGTGAATTCTGTAATTTACGACGAAGTGCCATGCATTCAAAGTTTGCATGCAAGGGTTCTTCTTTATCTATGTTCATTCATCCGACATTCTCCTACAGCAGAGCAACACGAAGAGAAGAGGGATCAATCGTTCAAAAAATCTGGATATATTTTAAGCGATTGGAAATTGTGTCCCCCATGTAACCATAAATCAATTTTCAACAAAAGAAGCCAACAAAACCAATTTCGTTTAGAAAAATGAAAAAAAAAAATACCAAAAAAATGAAAACAAGTGGCGTCGAGTTTTTGATTACAAAACACCCATCCTCTGACTGGCGTTGTAACTTAAAAGTTAGGTAAGAGTCCGACATAAATTATCAAAAGAATCTCATATTGACTGCACTGTCTGGAAGGCTAAATTAGAATATTTCTTTGTTTGTTTTTTTTTGTCCTGTTTTCTCATTTTGAGGGTGATGATCCGAAAGTCCCTTCTTGTGTTATGAGTACCCAAAAGCTTATGATGTATTTTAGTGTGTCTTTGGGCCAAAGCCTCAGTCAAAAGACTTTTAATCTGTTTGTTTCTCTTAGTCTGGAAGAAGAAACAGAAATAAAACCTTAAAAAACTTTTTGACAAATGTCAAAGAAAGGCGCACGTTGGTTGATATCAACATCTTGAGGGGGTGGATTTGTTTTATTCAGTTGTATTTCGTGTATATCAGATGTCAAGGTTTGTTTTATGTCCATTCAGCACAAGGTTAAAGTGTGAAAAATGGTTTAATAATGAGTGCCAGTGTTTCCATGCTGACAGGACAGCACTTGATGCCTAAACATTTTTTAAATTAGGACTCAATTTTGGAACATTACAGGCGGGCTTGGGAAGAAGATGGGGAAATATTTGAAATATGAAAATGTGTTTTCTTTCTACTTTTTTCAGAAATTGAAGGGAATACTACACCTCAACCAACCCCAACCTTACCCAACTAATAAAGTTTTTTGATTTAGTTCAAATACCAAAACCATAACCAAATTGGTGTGAGATTTTATTTCAAAAATGTCGCAGGAGTGATGTTGTTTTCTAAGATCGAGGTGCACGTGGAAAGATGAACTAATAGAAAATAAAAGTTCGAAAGCTCAGAAGTCAGCTGAATTTATTTTTAGAAATGAAAATTGTTCAAGAATTGCCTGCGATCTGAGATGAGACAGACATCCTTCCCGCAACAAAACCCATTCTTATGATTGGTTACTTTAATTTCGACATCCCTCTCTTTTCCTCGGGTTTATTGACAGCTCCTATTTCGACGTGTCCAGATTTTTCGAAGCCTTTTATCGTTCGTGGAAGGTGAGAAGGTGATTCCAGGTTCCATGACAGTAATCCAGAGGTCCGTTACAGTAATAGTTAATGGAAATTAGTAGTGGGTAAAGAAGATATAGAAAAGATTTTATATAAGAATCATGGCCATCCACTAGCAGGGCAAATGGGGATAAAGAAAACATTTGCTTGGATAGGAAAAAAGTATTACTGGCCTAAGATGAAGTCAGATTTTACTAAATATGTTAGGTGCTGTAAAGTGTCCCAAAGCGTGAAGCCGATTAACGAGAAACCGGCTGGATTGATGACGGAGAAGAAAGAGGTAACCTATCCGTGGGAGATGTTGTGCTTGGACTTAGTTGGTCCATTGCATAAGTCGAGTACAGGAGTTTCGTTTATATTTTGACGGTTGTGGATTATTTACTAAATTAACTCTTTTGTTTCCTTTGAGGTAAGCTACAGCAAAATCTGATTGAAAGGAGCTGAAAGACAATGCCTTTTTGTTGTTGTTCGTACCCAATTTTGCTGTCTGTTGTTGGTCGTATCCAATTTTGCTGTCTGCGACAACGGTCCCCAGTTCAAGAGTAAGGAACTGATATTGTTGTGTGATTCTTACGGTTCGTCAATTCAGTTTAACGCGCACTACCACCTTCAACCGAATCCCGCGGAACGTTTAAAGCAGGTTTAAAAGTCTAAATTCAGGGCTTTTATGTATCAGAGAAATATTGGGTCTGGGACTCACAGCTTGCGAAAGTAGCGTGCAGTATTCGCACGAAAATTTAGGTGTTTCAACATTTTACGCAAATTTCGGTAGGGGAATGGTGACGTTTGCTGGTTCCTTCACCGCAACGGCCATTCTAAATAGTAGGGATAGTCATAGGGACCTGAGCAGGAAAAGTGATAGGAACTTGTGTAGGGAATAGTTTAGGAAACTTAAGGAACAGATAGCGATGAGTTGGCGTCTAAGAAGGGGACGTACAGTTCTTTTCAAACGAGTCAGTTTGGCAACGAAACTTTGTGCTATCTGATGCGGCAAATTATAACACTGCAAAGCTTACTCCAAAGTGTGTCAGCCTTTTTCAGGTGAAGAAAAGAGTGTCGGCTTGGGCATACATTCTCGAAGATGCTAATATTGTCTCTCGAGGAAAGTGAAATGTCAAGGACCTCAAACCTTATTCTGACGACCCTGAAGAGGAGGCGAAAGATAGTCGCGTAGCGAGAACATGCTGCGCAAAGATATAGTAAGGGCAATCTGATGTCGGCGTTTCGTGTGTCGAGCCAGAAGCCTCTGAAAGCACGCACACTATTTTCTTAAATTGAATGATCTGTTTCATCATTCACCAACAATCATCATCATACATAAATATGTATATTGAAATATACTGTTATACACCCAACATTCAAGACAAATTCCCTAAACGAAACCCCAACTTTCAACCGATTCAACAAAATGGCATCACTATAATGTACTTCTAATGGAAGGCGTTGCTTGTGAGCTGATTTTGATAAAGCTGCAGAAAAACATCAGCGCTCGAGATTTCATATTGCTTTCTAAGGTCATGTTGACTACCCTCTTAGTTAGGTGAAAAATGTGATCATATCTTCTGAGACAGTAAACATGAAGATTTCAAAGAACACCATGTACCTTTCTTGAAACAGAATTAGTCTAGGACAGAATTACCGCATCAGTGATCGAATGAGTGAGTACAGCTTTTCTTTCAAAATTCGATACACATTATATACAACATCAATCTGCCATTCGCTTATCAACTTCAATTCGTTCAGATTATAATGAAAGAATGTCAAATTTTGGTACAAAAGTGCTCGATAACGTGAGAAATAATGCCAAAAACACATAATTCAGTCGCGTATTACTCGATCACGTATGCGGTGATTCATCCCGTATTTTCCAAAACTTATTGTTCTATTAAAAAGATCATCAACATTTTTCACGAACTCAGCGAAGACTATTTCCGTCCCTATCGCAAGGTCCGTCGTAAAAATTTCGGAAAACGAATGCAAAAAAGAAAGCTGGAACTCCTAATACAATCAAGCTTTGTTACTCCTGCTGTCACGCGAAGCATCTTCATTTCAGCTGCTGTCAACTAACTGTTGTACTTTCTGTATATGGTGATCCTAGCACTGACATAGATTTCACAGTGAATTATGAACTCTATCTATGTCAGTGCTAGGATCATAACCGCGGCTTAGAGTACTGCTTTTAAGGGGTCCTTTTTATCAGTGAAGATATACTCTTGGTTGATACCCGTCAGTTTCAAAATGCATAGCGGCATGGAAACTAGCCAAAGTACTTTTATCAAGCGGCTTAAGCGTTATTGGGGATTTACTATTATGGCCTTACCACTGTTGGGTGATAAAAACAAAATAAGCTCAATAAATTGATCACCATGTTCATGCCCAAGATACAACGTGGAAATGATCGAAGACCCAAGATGAACAATGGAAATACTGTGAGAAAATTCGACGTTTGACGACTACAATTGCAAGAGATTGCCAACTCCTTTTCCGATCGAGTCTCTTACAACCTCTTAAGGAGTCCTATACCGCCAGCATCAAGTATAGAGAACCAGTGGCCGCACTACCAATCAGCCATCAGAGATGCAGCTTCTGAAGTACTGGGTTTCACACGGCCACCACAACGAAACCCCTGGTTGACGACGAATGCCGGCAAGTACATTCAGTTAAAAAGGAAGCATGCAAAGCGCCGCGGTACAAAAAGATTAAAACACCGGCTACTTAGACGGAAAAAGAGAGAGCATGAAAAGCGCGTGTTATGTATAGCTCAGAAAGTGTCATCGAACCTCCAAGTTCTGATGACACTAACAGAAAAGCCACCACGAAATTTTAGACACTGTAAATTATTGATGGGAACGGAAACGAAAAGGTTCCGATTACGTACCTGTTGTTTCCGTTGCCAATAAAACTAGGAATAAGCAAATTAGGTATTAGCTATGTGTTAAGATACATTTAAGTAAGCAATAAAGTTCAGTCATTACTTGGACACCAACTTGATGGTATATTACTTTCCGTAACTTAACTGGCGCAGTCGACGGAGTGAACCAAATTATTTTTTTTCGTTTTGCAAAGTGTATGTGTTGTGTTGTTTGCCACCACTTAACCCCACCTCCACCCGAAAAACAAAAAAGCAAAAGAAAAATATAATAAACAAAAACGGTGTGAAAGCAGATACAAAGCGAATTAAAGTAAAACTTAGTGATTCGCGAAGAAACGAAGCTAAAAACAAAAACCAAAATAAAAAAAAAGTTTACGGATAATAACTATCAACAAGTAAAAATGGCTCAAGATTCAATGGCCCAGTGCATTGTGTTGCTTACCCAGCTTATACGGAGTAATGCACAAAATCATGCACAGGAACAGATGAAATATGTTCCCGTATTCAAAGGAGAACCGGGGACGTTACCATCGTTCATAGATATTGTGGATATGAAGATGGCTTCAATTAGAGAGGGAGACAGAGGAGCAGCCTACGAGGCACTTTTCAACGGTAAAATCTTGGGAGCAGCTAAGAACCTTTTGAAGGTGAACGTGCCAAGGAACTGGGAGGAATGCAGAGAGCGCCTCAAAACCCACTTCAAGCCAAGGAAGGACCAGCTCTTCATCACTAACGAAATATTGAAATTAAGAGTAAGTAGTGTGTTAGATTTAAGTAGGAAACTAACAACTATTGTAGAGGATATTGCAGAGTACGCTGCACTTTGTGTAAATGGTAATGCAATGGCTGATATATTAAGCAGCATTGCAATACAAAAAGTAAAAACTATAGTTTCTGGTTCATTAGCATACGCTATAATGGACATTACAAATTTGTCCGAGATTAGGGTTACTGTTGACAAATTCATCGGGTTGGATGAAACAAATTTGAGCCAAGTAGGAAGTGAAACTATCAAAAGTAAAAATAGGTATAACGAGGGGAATTTCAGGCAGCAAAGCAGTAGAATTATTCCTAATACAAACAATTTTAGACAAAGTAATAGAATAAACACAAATGCAAATAATTTTAGGCCGCCGAATTTTGCAAACCCATTCAGGCAGCCAAGTGTGCCACACAATTCTGGGCAACCTCACTATAGGAATAGCAATAGCAACAGCCAGCAAAGTAGGCAAAGGTCCGACCACATGTCAGTTGACGCCCTAAACAATGAGGAGGAAGGTGTAGGAGAAGATTTTTTTTACAAACTAGCCTCGGAAAATAGGATAATACTAAAGCTTGCAATTAAGGATGAAAGTTATCTAGCACTATTAGATACAGGGTCAACAGTTAGTATAATGTTAGAAAATAACTGCCCGAGACTTAGTTACACGACTTTAAATACAAATTCAACGCGGATAAGTACAATTCAAGGTCAAGTGCAAATGCTAAACAAGTCAGTAGCAACAATCTGCCCAAAAGAGTTTAAATACGCAGACAATGCAAGAATAAAGTGGCTAGCCATGAAAATTGATAAGCCATTTAATTTTATTATTGGCATGGACTGGATAGGTAAGAATGTCAGAGAAATAAACGTTGACAAACAAGAGTTAGTTTTAAACAATGAGGTCCGTCTTCCATTTTTGAGTAAAATCGTGTCTGAAGAAGTTAACGCACTCGAAGTGAGCAAACTACAAGATATTCAATTTGACCATTTAAGGGAAAAAGAAAGAGAACTTGTAGAACCACTTATCAAAAAATTTTCTAAGCTATTTTATAGAGAAGGGGACATGTTAACAAATACGGACACAATACGTCATGAGATACGAACTACGACAGAACAACAAATAAATTCTAGGTTGTACCGCTTACCCCAAAATCCATGAAGAAGAAGTAAAGAGGCAAATGGACGAGATGGAAAAAAACGGCATTATAAGAAAAAGTAGGAGCAGATATAGCTCACCGATTATAGTTGTACCAAAAAAGAAAGACAACTCGGGAATTCAAAAGTTTAGAATAGTGGTAGATTATAGAAGGTTGAACCAAGTCACCATAGATGACAAGTATCCTATACCAAACATTGACAACATCTTAGACAAGCTAGGGAAGGCACAATACTTTAGTACGATAGACTTGGCGAAAGGCTATCACCAGATTAAAGTTGCTAAAAAAGACATTGAAAAAACAGCCTTTGTTACACCAAGTGGCTTGTACGAGTTTGTTCGTATGCCTTTCGGGTTGAAAAATGCTTCAGCCACTTTCCAGAGAATGATGAACGATATTCTCCGTGATTATATTAATTCTATTTGTGTGGTATACATGGACGATATTTTAATTTTTTCCACATCTCTGGAAGAGCATATTATTTCATTGAACAAAATTTTTACTAGACTCCAACAACATAATTTAAAGATACATGCAAACAAGTGTAGCTTTCTTAAGAGACACACAGAGTTTTTGGGTCATGTTTTAACTAAAGATGGTATGATGCCAAATCCAGACAAAGTGAAAACGATACAAGAAATTGAAATACCAAAAACGGAAAGGCAATTAAAAGGATTTTTGGGGGCTACAGGTTTTTATAGAAAGTTTATTCGAGATTATTCCAAAATAGCTTACCCAATGATCAAATATTTAAAGAAGGATAACAAAATAAATATCAAAGATCCACAATACATATCAGCGTTCGAAAATTTAAAAAGTCTCATAATTTCTCATCCTATATTAAAATACCCAGATTATAACCAACCGTTCGTCCTCACCACAGATGCTAGTGATTACGCTATTGGAGCTGTGTTGTCACAACAAGGTCATCCAGTATGTTTTATTTCAAGAACTCTAAATAATCATGAACAGAAGTATAGTACAACAGACAAAGAGTTTCTAGCGATAGTGTACTCAGTTTGTTATTTCCGACCATACTTGTATGGGAATAAGTTTAAAATTGTGACAGATCATATAGCTATAAAATATATTAACAGCAAATATAAGGGAAAGGAGTTTTCTCAACGTGATCAAAGATGGTTACTTAAGCTACAAGAATTCAATTACGAAATAGAATACATGCAAGGAAAGGATAACAAAGTAGCAGACTACTTAAGTAGACTTGAAAATACAGAAAAAATCAATGAAAACAACGATGAAGACTCAAATTTTGCATTAGCTGAGACTCAGACTCAGCACTCTCTGGAGGAACAAAGATTAGACCATATAGGTATTAAAGATGAGATTGTTAATAAGTATAGCATCCAAATATTATTAACCTACAGCCCAGAACGTGAAGTCCAAACCCTTCACAAAAGAACGATAATGGAAATAAATCCATTAGAGTGTGAAAACAAGATAAGAGATTTATTAAAGCGATGTGTAAAGAGAGGTCAAATAGGAATTTACACAAATAATGTATCCGATTCTGATTACAACAGAATACAGAAAATTTTAATATCCCTGTTCTCATCAGACTCTAAGATCAAATTTATAAGGTGTTCCAAAATAGCTCAGGAAATAAAAACAGAAGAAGATTTGCATAAACAACTATCTCTGTATCATACCAAAGAGTCGTTTCATAGTGGCATAAATGAGTGTTACCATAGTCTTAAAGACAAAATATATTTTCCTAAACTAAGAGACCAAATCCGTTTAGTAATAGGAAATTGTCCTAAATGTAGAGAAATCAAATACGACAGGAAGCCAATTAAGCCGAAATTTCAAATTACAGAAACCCCAAAAGAAAAAAACCAAATTATTCACCTTGACATATTTCACTTTCGGAAACATTCATTTGTGACAACAATAGATAAGTTAACGAAATTTGCAGCAGCTTATCCTATTACTGATCGTAACTGGAGAGCAAAAAAGACCATAATCATTGAGCAGTTTTCAAAGTTTGGCAAACCTAAGAAAATTGTAATGGACAATGAGTTTAGGGCCGAGCAATTAGTAGAGTTCCTTAATGCCGAAGGTGTAGACGTTCACTTGACAAAACCGAACAATCACACTGGAAATGCCGACATAGAGCGACTTCACTCTACCTTATTAGAAATAATAACAGGAATTGAGGGAAGTGAGCTTTCGATTGAGATGAAGATACAGATGGCTATAGGAAACTATAACGATCGATATCACTCAACAATCAAATGTTCTCCCAGGCATGCTAAGGAAACAGTTAACTGTTCGGAATTAATTTTAAGGACAGATAGTATCAAAAGAAATGTCATTAACAAAAGAAATTTAACCAGAGAAAACTACATAGAAAAACGAAGTTCAGGGCATATCAGAAATTATAAAAGGCTAAGACATAAAGACGAACCCTATTATAGATTAAATCCTCTTCAAAATGTTCATACGTCGAATATTAAAAGACCTTTCAAACTTACAGATACGGACAATGACCAGCCTAATAATATTCCTCGCAGTTATTCCAGTAGTGCAAGGGCTACTGCAGGTCAATCAGATTCATGAAGAAATTGGATACACTACAATCAAAATCAAAGAAGTTGAAATTATAAGCGATACAAACACCATACTGCATGTTATTGATATGGGAGAAATAGACAGGTTACTGATGCAAATTGAGACGAACATTCTAAATATGAATATGGACAACAAAGAGTTGTTAAACACAGTAGTTGCCGATATTAAGTCAAAGATAAAATCCATTAAACCAAAAGAATCTAGAAAAAAAAGAGGACTCCTCAACGTTGTGGGTAGTGCACACAAGTGGTTGTTCGGAACAATGAATGACGATGATAGGCAGGAAATTTTAGAACATTTAAGAATAGATGAAGAGAATAACCATAACTCCATTCTAAATTCTAACAAACAAATTTCTATAAATACTCATTTTAATGATACTTTCAATATTCTAAAAAAAGCTATAGAACAGGATAGGAATAAGACAATAGGATTCTTAAATACGATAACAGACCAAAGAAAGTCAGTCGAAGAACATTCTATGTATTTAGATCAGATGATAAAACTCAGATATTTAGAAAATAAAGTAGACCAAATACTAGACAGTATAGCAGCAGCAAAAAACGATATTTTTCACCCCAGTATCCTTACAAGAGAGGAACAGAATCTGTATGATATTGATTTTTATAAGATTAAGCTAGTAAAAGTTGGTATTCTTAAGTACATTAATCAGTCTTTAATCATTGCAATAAAGATTCCTAAAACTTATATAACAGAAGACCTTAAGTTAGTTATACCACTGCCAAATACAGAATTTCTAGAAATTGATGAAAATGTTGAGAGATTTGTAACAGTAGGTAATAAGAATTTTGTATACAAAGAAAATAAACTTTTAAGAGATTTGGAAACTAGCAAAAGTTGTATTTGGAAAAATGAATGCCAATTTAAGTATAATAATAAGACAACTATCGAAAGAATTGATGAAGATACGTTACTAATTAAGAATGCTGTAAACGAAAATTTAACTCAAAATTGTGATGATCGAAAAATATTGTTAAACAAAAATAGTTTGATTACTTTCTACAACTGTACATTGGAAATCTGTAAAGAGAAATTTTACAATCAAGTAACAAAGATTCAAGCGAAATACTTCTATCCTAGTAACATTGTTAATCAAACTAAGCCAAAAATTGTGAATTTTGAAAAAATTATATTAAAACATTTCGAAAATATAAAAGAAATCAAAGAGTTAAAGTTCCACAAGGACGTAACTTACGGCCTTAATTCTATGTTGATTTTAATTGCAATAGCGTTTTTGATTTTTGTTATCTTACGGTGGAAAAAGAATAATAATGTAAATATTAAAATTTCAAGTAATGAAACAAATAAGAGAATTCGGGAGAATTCAAAGTTTGGCGGTGGGAGTGTTATGTATAGCTCAGAAAGTGTCATCGAACCTCCAAGTTCTGATGACACTAACAGAAAAGCCACCACGAAATTTTAGACACTGTAAATTATTGATGGGAACGGAAACGAAAAGGTTCCGATTACGTACCTGTTGTTTCCGTTGCCAATAAAACTAGGAATAAGCAAATTAGGTATTAGCTATGTGTTAAGATACATTTAAGTAAGCAATAAAGTTCAGTCATTACTTGGACACCAACTTGATGGTATATTACTTTCCGTAACTTAACTCGCGCGAACGAGGAGAAAGAAGGGTGCCGCAGCTGGAATGAGGTTGGGAAGTTTTACCAAAATGTAAAAACAACAGCCTCGGGCTATAAGTCCCGAGCCGAAGCCTGCAAAGACGATCAAGGCAACATCGTGGTGGAACCGCAGTCAATGCTGAGGATATTGAAAGACCACTTCTCCAAGCTCTATAACGGCGATGAGGAACCCAATTCCGCTGAACCCAATTCCCCCAACCCGGCCTGAAGGAAGTGAAGACAGCAGTATCCAATCTAAAGTCCAACAAAGCTGCTAGAGCTGATGGCCTCACTGCCGAATTGTTTAAAGCGGCAGGTGATGACCTGGTCAGGAGTATGCACCAGCTCATTTGCAAAATATGGTCGGAAGAAAGCATGCCCGATGAATGGAACCTCAGCATTGTTTCCCTGGTCCACAAGAAAGGATACCCTCTGAACTGCGCCAACTACAGAGGTATCAGTCTTCTTAACATCGCATACAAGTTGCTCTCTGCCGTATTGTGTGAGCCTCTGTAGCCATTCGTCAACAACCTGATGTGTCCTTATCAGTGCGGCTTTAGACCAGGAAAGTCCACCATAAACCAAATCTTCACACTACGGTAGATCTTGGAAAAAACCCAGGGGCTTCAAATCGATACCTACCACCTTTTTATCGACTTTAAGGCCGCAAATGACAGCATATATAGAGAGGAGTTATATAGAGACATGTCTAGTTTTGGTATCCCAGGGTCGGAAAAGATCTCACCGATACATTTGATGTCAAAAAAGGTTTTAGGCAAGGCGATGCAAGTCATGCGACTTCTTCAACATCGTTCTTGAAAGAATAGTGCAAAACTCCTACGTCAACACAAGAGGCACAATTTTTCAAAGATCCGTCCAATTGCTTGGGTATGCCGACGATATTGACTTAATTCGAAGAACGCAGCGTGATGTCAATGGCGCGTTTATGAGCATTGAGACGGAAGCGAAGAAGATGGGTCTAAAGGTCAATGAGGGCAAGACCAAGTATATGCTGTCATTTAGAAAGGACACCCAACACCGACGTCTTGGACAGAATGTCACGATAGAGAGCTACATATAACTTTGAGGTAGTTTAGGACTTAGTCTACCTAGGCGCCGCGCCGCCAGCCAACGACACTAAACGAAGAATAACTCTTGCCAATCGCTGTTTCTTCGGCCTAAGAAGGAAATTGAGTAGTAAAGTCCTCTCTCGAGCACTAAAGTGTCCCTATAAAGACACTTATCATCCCTGTTCCTATATATGGCACAGAGGCATTTAGAATGCCATGCCATTTAGACAGAGAACGCTTTAGAATGCTTTGAGAGAATAATTCTTCGGGTGATTTTTGGTCCCGTCTGCATAGTAGATAAGAAGATTCAACCACAAACTGTACGGGCTGTACAGCGACAATGCCCTTACAAAGGAGTCAAGGTCCAGCTGCTTAGATAGCTGGGTCATGTAGAGCGAATGGACACCAACGCTCTCGCTCCGGCCCGAAAAGTCTTCGAATCCAATCCCGAGGGACGGTGCAGTAGAGGAAGACCGTGACTCACGTGGCGCACGCAAGTAGGAGAGGACCTCAACCAACTTGGAGTGCAAATCTGGAGGCAGCTAACTAGGGACCGAGCATGCTGGAGAAGCATGTTGATTGAGGCCCTAGTCCGACCCGGACTGTAGCGCCACCTTAAGTAAGTAAGAAACTAAGATGAAGAATTAAAACAGACCAGCTGCTTTATCATCGTTAAGTATGTAGATACGAACTCATACAAGCGTTCGGATACCAAATAAAAAGTATGAGGATAATGCTCATCTCAGCACTTTAGCCTAATAAAACAGATATTATTTTATAATAAATTTTATTCCACTCGAAAGTTTTTCCTTCAAGTTGAGAAAAAGTAAACTTGAAATCACAAATTTCCTTCACTTTTAAAGTGTCGATTAAATTTTGATTAAACGGACTAGCGTCTAATAAGCTTAACCAACCATCCTCTAATGCTCTCTTCTTCCCTCTATTTTACATTGAACTTCAAAGTCACTGCTCATCATCCGCTAGAAGTTCTACGCCAATCCATCAATTTTTTTTCTAACTTAAACTTACCCATCATTTTATTTCACAAATCTCTAATGAATATTAACAACACAGGGAAGGAGAAATAAAAATAAACAAAAACTTTCCAAGGACACTTTTAAGAGCAACACGCAAAAATTCATGGAAAACTTTTGAAGAAAACTTTTAGCACGCTCTGCTGTCAACCTAATTTCTAAAAATCAAAATTTAAATTAACCCGCTCCCTCAAAAACTTAATACCGAAATTGCTCCTTAGAATTTCTATAATAAACTCCTGAAAATTGAAAATTTAATGAAATATCACCAAAGCAACAACGAAACAACTTTTAACCCATTCCCGGCAGCTCATTAACCTTAAACACGTCATGCATTTGTACAACCACAAAATACAAACCAAAGATATAAGACTGAGGTTGAAAAGTTTTCACAAAATTTATAACCATCTCACTGCACTGAGATTTGTGTCTTCCTCTACAGTAGTCCCAGCATCAGCATGTGTGTGTGAAGGAAGGTGTATCTAAAGTAGTTAGAAGAAATTGTTTCTTATTCCATATCCATATTCCCTATACTCCCAGCCCAACCCGAAGACTTCCAAACTCTTCTACTGTCTATCTCTGTGCTTATGACGAAAAGCATCTCGCATGAAGATACTTGGTCCTCGGTCTTAGATAAGTATGTAAATTTTAAGTATGAATACGTTCTGGGAAATACAATTTGCAAGAAGTGTAAAAGTTTTTCATTTACACTTTGCGTTTCGCTGGTTATAGATGTGTGTAGGTAGTAGTTGGCCCGCCTGATAATCTGGCACCACCGAGCACCGACTGAAGCAACAAAGTTTTCTTTTTTTTTATTCTTTTTAATTTCTGTTCTTTCGAAATCAACTATCTGTGTTCTTTATATTTGAATTTCTAGTTGGCGCTGCAGTGGAGCAGTTTTTGACTTCAAATTACATTTGCAAGTCATTTTTGAAGGCGGTGCGAAACGTTGCTTTTTGGGACCAGCTATACAATGGTTCTACTGTGTGTGTGTTTCTATGAGTGCGAATACCATTTGCATAATGGTATTGATTCAGGGCGGGCAGTGTTGTGAATGGCTCTTCTATTTGTAGCGTGTTTTGGTTGATCATGAAATATATAAATATTCATATTTTTTTGAGGAAAAATGTTAATTAGAACAGTCAGTGCTTTGGAAAACACTGCACAAGAAACATGCTGAGGACCTCTCATTTGGTAGCACAAAAAATTGCTGGTTCCGTAGACTGGTTTTGTTTGTTGGTTTCATTTTGTTTTCGTTTGTTTTTGTCCAGTTCAACATTTATGAAAGAGGACTTCTCTAACATCAGAATTGTTCATGCAAATTAAAGGAGAGTCCTTAGCTGGGAAAAATGAACTGTTCTGCTTTATAAATGGTTTCTTCTGTTTCAGAGATAGAAAAAAGTTGTTTGGTAATTACTACTAAAAACGCTTTTCAAATTTTAGCAGATACTTTTAATGAATCTGAAGATCGTTTAGTCAGTTTTTTGGTAAGAATCCTTGAAACTTTCAACGCAATTGAGACTTTTGTCTTGTTTAATTTAACAAATGGTCATTCTTAGTGAATAACAAATGCATCGTACTAGTCTTTGAAGACTGAGTACTAATGCTGCTCGTTTCCGATTCCAGGTGTTATTTAACGAAAAAGTACTTCCCTAGAGTAAAAACCTTGTGAAGTGTTACAGACACCTCTTCTTTCTAAAAAATGTCCTCTGTGCTCAAAAGAGACTCCAAACAGCGGCGTTAGCCAATTTTCTGCCCAATAGCTTGAGTAGTTTCTGAGGCACATAGCTTCAAAAACCACAAAATTGTTAACTAACAGATTACCGACTGACTGATGACTGACTGATGACTGACTGATGACTGACTGATGACTGACTGATGACTGACTGATGACTGACTGATGACTGACTGATGACTGACTGATGACTGACTGATGACTGACTGATGACTGACAAGTTCTTGGCGTTGTTTGGCTGAGGCTGATTGGAGGTTGTAGAGGTAGGGGCTTTGATCCTTGAGCTACTCCTGTTCTTATATATTTGGTTGCTGATTGGCTGTTTTCAATTTGGACGAAGAATAACCTGCAATAGAGAAAACTGAAAATTATTTTGATAAATGTACCTGGAAAATTAAGAAGAGTTAGTTTGTTAATTAGCCTTTGGATCCAGATGCTATCAAATGCTTTCTCGATATCAAGGAAGCATCCCACAGCAACCTGGTAGCTGTTCAGAGTTTTTACGACATTTTTTTGAAACCTGGAGTGGTTCTTCCGGAACCGGAACTCTGCATACTTGGGATGATGTTGTTGTGGTTGCATAATGACTTTAGTCTCCGGGGAATAATTCCCTCCAGGATTTTGCTGTTGTTGTTCAAAAGTGAGATAAGATGATATCCAGAGACAGTACTTCTGTCACCTTTCTTGCAGATTGGCACGATTTTTGCAGTCTTTCATCTCTTTGGGAAATAGCAGTTGTTGACGCAGTTGTTGAATATGATTGCCAGGAATAGCTTCAGGACTTGGGGAAACCTTTTTATGATGTAGTTGGATGATTTTTTAGGTCGTCCGCCGTGGATCATTTCTGCTACTTCTTTTGGATTTGTGAAGCTTTTTGCAGACCGGGTCACTCGCAAGGTTATCATCGTTGAATAACATGACTTGAGTGTCCGTTTGCTGCAGTTGTCGAAGAGTTGACTCAACTTCTTCGATAAACCTTGGATCGTTGATCATCTGCTTTGTCCTGGGTCGTCTCGACTTCCCCCTGTCCGGTGCTTATTTTTTCTGGCATCTTTGGTTTTTTCCCGATGATATTGTTGATCGCTTTGAATGCGTCGGGTCTAGGCTTGATGTTCTGCAGCTTTTGTTGGAACTGGCTGTTGTTATGATATTGAAGAGCGTTCCTCAGCATAATGTGGGTGCATTGGAGCTCACTCTTCACCATTTGGTGGGTGTTGCTCACAGTATTCCAATCTCTTTGCTGAATCCTTTGCAGTTTCTTCCTCAGCCTTTGGCGGTGTTCGTATAGCCGCACAATCCCTTCTGGGAGGTGCTGATATCTGTTTCTCGATGTTCTCGGTCTCTTCTGTTTGTCTAAAGTGTTTGCTATTTTGCCCTCCATTGATTCAATAGTCTCATCGATCTCGTCGTTGGAGGGTTCCTGTTTGCTTCCGGCAAAATGATCGTTTCCTAGATCTTTCTTTGTGGAGAACCTTCTAAATTCATTTGATTTAAGCTTCCTCCCTTTTCCATTAAGGAAAAAATTTTCATTGCATTCTTATCGGAATCAAACCTCTCTCAGCTCTGTCCTGTGTTAGTTTGAAAGGGAGTTTCGGGTTTGGTTAAGTTTCTCTCTTCAGCCAACATTACCGTTGAATAGTCAGTAGGCAGCAGGCAGCCAGGGGCAGGGCAGATCTTTTTTAGATCTCCCACTTATTTCCTAAGCAATTGGAAATTTGACATTTCCTCTTTCGCTGTGTTCATTATGCTGCCGAAAAAAAGGTTAAAAGCTTCTGTTGTCAAGGTCGAAGAGATATTCCTCTTCCCTAGTTCCTTTCGATTAAATTTACACAGTGCTTTGTTTTCACAGAGAAGTAGACTATCGTGTTTTTAAGTAATAAAATATTTAATCAAATATTTACGTCTCTTTTTAAGATTACTACATCTCCATGTCTCGCTATTTTGTCTTAATCTGATGTGAATCATTCTGTACCATAATTTTGTCGTAATAAAACAAATCAGTGATGCAATAAAGTTTGCTATGCACTCAATTAAATTTTGTAGACTCATGATTACGTTTTAAGTCAAAATTCAACAATTTCACCTATCAGCTTAATGATGGTGACAGAGAGTTGATAAGCCGCATTATCACTGATATACGCAAAGCAATAAAATAATCAGTCATGGTGACATTGTAAGAAATTAGTAGCATGACATTGCTGGAATGAAAGTGATTGCAAGAATTGAAAGCGAGGATTGTAGATAAAGATGAATGACGGTGTGTTTTTACTATGACATAAATGAATCATCTGCGGAGGTTTGGAAAAGCTGCTCTTTAAGAAAAGAAATCGAATGAGGAAGAAAGGGTGTGACCCAGAGCATAGTTCACAGATTCTTATGAAAATCAAGTTAATTTTTCTACTTGTGCCGATAAGAAAGCGCATTTTGGGGGATTATCTTTTTGTAAGAAGTCACGATCTGAAATATTTTCCATAGCTTTAAGATTCTTCACATTTGCAGACAGAATTAGAATATTGCTGCAAAAGATGCAAAAACTACCTAATAAATTGCAGGACTAAAAAGCAAAGAACCGAGGTGACTTCATTGCGGTACGTCAATTAAAGCGTTAGATAGATTCGAAAAGAAGTAACGAGACCTGAGCTGTTAACACCAATTTTTTAAGTAAGAGCTTACCGAAACCATCTTTATTTGAAGAAATCGAAGGTCTTATTTCTTGACCCGAAGAAGCAGCGGTTAGCCGTTTCATCTTCGCACTAATGTCTTTTTTTGCGTCTATAGTTGATCCTAGGTTGACGAAGCCCTGTATTACCTCAGGAGTTATGTCTGTCTATTGTCACGTTTTGTGAATTTTGCCAATATTCTCTGTCCTTGTTTGATGACAACATATACCTCGTTTTGCCATCATTAACCATCAAACTCATTTCGCTGCTTCTATTTCAATACTCGCAAAAGAACCTATGACATCATGATTGCTTCTTCCCACAACGTCATTATCGTCTGCTTAGGCGAGCAATTGTACAGACTTTAGAAGATTATGCCTCAGGTGTTGGTACTTGAGTTTTGAGCAATCTTTTTAAAAAGTATGTTGAAAAAATCGAATGACAGTGTGAAGCCCCATCGAAAGCTGATTTCGACGTCAAAGGTCTCGGTGAGTTCCGTCTTTGACGAAGCAGCGTGAATTCTCCAATGCCATTCTGCATAGCCGTTCAAGTTTTGCAGGGTTCCGAAATAAGATATGGCCTTGTTCAGCTCGTGTCCATTAATACTGTCATATGCGGCCTTGAAATCGATAAAAAGATGATGTATATCGTATCGCCGTATTGTGAAGATATCGTCTATTGTGAGCTTTTCTGGTAAAAACCACATTAATAAGGCCCTAAGAATCTATCAAATGGCACACGTGAGGTTTCACAAGTTCACATATCGCAGTAGACAAGATCATATATGCGAAGTTAAAGAGACTTATTTCTCTAAAATTGGCACCATCGTTAATCTATAGATTCGAACAAACGATACTGAGGTTCCATTTAGATGGGATGGTGTATGCTCATTTTCAACTGATCTCCAGCTGTTTTGAAAAACTTGTCGCCGAGACCATCTGTACATGCAGTCTTACTTTATTTCTGTCAGATGTGACAAGCTTAACTTCTTCTTGGTCGGAAAGACTCCATTCAAGTGCAAGTTGAATGGGGCATTCTGATAGTAATGGATTTGGTGTATTGATCGCCGTTGAGCTGTCTGCAGAAGTAGTCTTTCCAGATCCTCAATAGTGACTACGAATCTATCTTTCTCCTGTTGGTATTTACAGGCCTGAGTTAGGGGTCTGCCACAGTGACGTGTTCTTTTTACTTTTTGGTAAAATCTCCGAACCTCATTCCTTCAATTTCCTTTTAGTTGAAAAGAAAGAGAATTCTTGATTATAAGTCGGCTGATTTGAATTATGTCGGGATGTTCTGTCCCGGTTGTCGCTGTTGTCCATCTTTATGGAGAGGTTGTGGGGGTGGCATTAGCCACTGAAGTATGCTGCCCCAGGGTCAGCGTAGAAGTTGGCTGGTATTACTTCTTCGTCCAAAGTGTTTATCACGCTTAGGTACCTTGGCTCAGGGTGTCGGACTTCAGTGGTCATCCTTCTCAACAAGGCATTTGGGTGGTTGCTGATATTTGCAGCCGTTTTCAATGCAGTCGATAAAACGTATTGGTCCAAGGGCGTCATCTTGGCTGTCTCGTACAGATGCTGGTTACTGTAATGTCTCTGATGCTGGCGCTTGTGGTTGAAAGTAAGGCCGGTGCAGAGTCTCAGAATCTTCCTTTCGAAAATTAGGAGTTCCTTCATCGCGGCCTACGAGATGGTGAATCAAACTGGGTTTCTGTATTTGATGACGGGTCTCAGCAGCTGCTTGTCAAATGCTGTTTCGACATCCAAAAAGCATGCGACGCGATGGTGATACGACGGCTGTTTAGGTCTTCGGTGACGTCATTGTGTAGTTTCATCAGCGGATGCAGGTTTAAATGCTTTTCCCGGAAGCCGAACTGCATGTTTGGGATGATATTATTATCCCTGCAGAACTTCCTAAGTATTAGCTCCTCCAGGAGCTTACTTAGATTGTTGAGTAGGGAGATGGGCCAGTAGTTGTCGATTAGGTTAAGATCGCCTTTTTTCGGGATCGCCACTATCTTGGCCGTTCTCCACTTCTTGGGAAAGTAGCTGTTGTTAATGCAGTTGTTTGAGATGATAGCCAGAAAGATCATCACTGTCTGTGGGAGCCTTTTCAGGCCGTAATTTGAGAGATCATCTGGGCCTGTTGATTTCTTTCTATTATTTCTGCAATTTCTTCCGGAGTGGTAAGGTTTGTGCAGTTGATGGGGTCACTCGACGGGTTGTTGTTGCTGAAAATTGCTGCATCAGTGTTGGGCCACAGGGTCCGTTGGATGGATGTCTCAATTTCGTCCAGAAAATCAGGGTCAAGTCAAGGCACAAAGTTGCCTTCGAAATGCTTAGCGAATGCCTCCGTCTTTTCCTGATCTGATCTGGCTTCCTCGTCGTTGGATGTGATGACTTCCGGTATTGCGTTCTTCGTGCCAACTATCCTGTTTATTTTCTTGAAAACATTTGGTCCAGGATTTATGTTTTCCAGTCTATTCTGGAAGTGGACGTCGTTGCAGTGTTGGATAGCGTTCCGGAACAACATCAACATTTGTTGTACTTTTTGCTTGGCTGTATTTATCCACATTTTGTAGTGATATTAATCTTGGTCTTAACTCACCCAAGTTAAAAAAAAAGTTTCAGTGAGCACATTAACTCAGGACTCAGGAAGCCAATCTCAATAAATATCAATAATCATGGTTTGGATCTTGGAAGGGTTGAGACAAAGATCATTCTTTTTACACCACGTTTCGAAAACATCTACCTCAAAAAATCGTGAGCAAAAATATTCAACGATCCTCATCTAACTCTGTCTTTGTTCGCCCTTATATTAAGTATGCCTCTGAAGCTTGGTCATCACCATATGAAATTCAAAAATATCGAATTGTGGCAATACAAAACAAATTTATACGCCTTGCTCTTAAGCGCTTCATTTGTTTATAAAAATGTTTACCTCTGTTCTGCCACCAAATTTGAGTAATTTTATTGAAGCGAAATGACGCGACGTGACTTAAGGTACTTCTTCTGGACAATAGAAATATCTATCTGTCTTTTCGGACAAGAATTCATACGAAAAACAATGAACAATTCCTAGAAAATATACATTCCCATTTTCCAATTATCGTAGAGCATCATTGTCTGGCATATCAAACTTTTGTCATAACATTTCCAAGTAATTTCGAACTTCAAATCAATTTAGTCTCAAGCAGTTCCAAACTTGCGAGATAATTGCAATTAAATTGTTCTCTACAACAATGGATAGCCTTTAATTACTCCGTAATTATATTCGAAAACATATTAACATATCCTTGGATATATGATATGGTTGGAGCTTCTTCAATTTCCAAAACACAAACATTATTTTAGGAAATCGATTTAATGGCTCCTCTCGGCATTTTCAGATCGTCGTAAGGCCGAACCTAGAGATGTTGCACATCAGTGTTTTAACCAAATAGCATAACCACTGACCAAAGACATTATAGTTACAACATCTATGTATGTAGGTGTATGTGTATAGACTTTGCAGGACGAAGTTGCAGGAATGCTGCAGGTTATTACGCTTCTTAAGAGCATCGCAACGGCAAAACAACATATAACATGGCTGCAATTTAATAGTGTTGCGGGAAATCCTTAAATTGAAAGATTATGTTTAACTTTGATGGGCTAGCTAAGCATTAAGAACGGAAACAACAACATCAGCACGATATAGCTTTTGTGTGGTGGTGCCTCTTGCAGTTGCAATGTAGTAACTATAAACGTTATTGAGTATCACATTAACCCAAGACTGCTTGTTTTGAGAAAATATCTCTCAGGCATTGAATGTGTAAGGGAACATAAATGTGTCTGTGTGTGTGTATGTGGCTATGACCATGCTGACAGAAACACGCAATTACTGCGTCAAACCGACAGCATTATTGTCAAATTATTGCCTCGAAGCTCATCAGCACCATCATTGTTCTTCGTCATCACCGTAATCAGCCTGCTATCCTTGATTATCTCCACCTTCATATACCCACATTTGTGGCACACACGGCACAGGCACACCCAACCGTCATTCATGTACACATCATCAATATGCAGACGAAGAACGTTGGCCTTTATAATTGGAGGTAGGTTTGAATTGCCTACCATTGATAGAGTTGCCTACCACTGAAATTTCTTGGAGATCATTTGCAAGTAGGCATACTTAATAAGGATAAGTCTGTTTACTAATAAAGTGCATTTCATTTGCCTAAATCCTTATGGGTGGATGACAATGCTGATAACGTCAGGACGATGTTTATGCTTTGGCTTAGCAGTGCCGAAGTCTAGTGTTGCATTAGTGGCTGAATTGAGTTGGAGTGGCGGTTGGTATTGTCGAATGATAGACAGGTAATATAGTGTTCAAAATAATGCTAATTAATGTTTTTTTTGTATAGTAGCAAGAGGTTTGTCCTTCCAATCCGAATTAAACCGGATACCGCATTTCGAATGGAATTCGACGGTAATTTCTCCATAAGCAGTTCGGAATTAACAGAAAATTGTTGTGAGAATTGTATTATGCCCCGCGGCTCCCCGCTCTGTTGCCCCACCCTAATTATTTATTAAGTGGCAAAAGATTTCAAAAAAGCACTACAAAAATATTCCCAGGACCAGCCTTATCAAATGGTATCCGATTTTAGTCATAAGTAAGAGCACAGCGTTTAGGAAAATACACACTTGTAGTTACAAAAATTATGGGCTGAAATTCACGCACGTGAAAAAAAAAAAAAAAATAGAATTAAATTAACTTTGCATTTTAACAACAAAACTACCATTAAATGAGCTAAAATTGACCAATACGATTTCGTGTTAAACGAACCATAACAAATCACACGGTGTGTTTTTTTTTCCTTTCAAATGATTTGGTCGCGTTATAGTACCAAGCCAACCAACACCTCGCATATGTCCTATGGGCCACTAAAGCTGCTTTTAGTTCCTGGTGAAAACGTTGTCGAACGAAACTCCTGCCTTGACGAGTTGTAACAAAAATGCATACACGAGTGTGTTGGATTTGACCTTGTCAAAAAAAGATGAAAATCCACGATGATTTCTCTCGTGAACGACAGATGATATTCGTGGCGTGTCATGTCTGCCTTTTACATAGGAGGTCCGTAGTTTGAACCCCAGGAACGTCAAAGATATAAAATGTTTTTATCGGGTATCGCTGTCCGTGGAGAATTGAAAAGAGCGTTAGTAAAACACTGCCGTGAAAATCCCTTTCTAACCTACATTTCGGAAACAGCATAAATTAGTAGGTTTTTGAAATGCGTTAGGCCCTGTGGTTTCAACAGCTTTGTTGCACCACCCTATTCAATTTATTCGGCTAACAGGTTGTAGGTGCAACGACTATTTTGTATAGGAGATTCAGAAAGCAAATCATTTGGCACCTATCAATAAAAAAAACATCTCATAATTCAGCTCTAAGTTTTGAACAGGAAACTTTAAAAATAATAAGATATTTTTCATGTTCGACCCTTTCGAGGGCCATCATTGAACTTAAACTAATTACTTTGCTGCAACACGGTAAGAGAGTGGTATGATTTTGCTCACTTCCAACTCGAACTCGAACTATAATACCAAACAATGTCAATAAAAACAGGACTGCGCTGCGGTCAGTTCTGAGAAAAAAATGGGTTAGCGGGGAGCCTTGAATCGGAACATAACGCATTTTTACAGGGTCTACAATTTTATGCTGATTGCGAACAACTTAGTGAGAAAACCTTTTTCTTAGCAGTGCATTATACTCTCGGAGGCCTTGCCAGTTCCTCGCGGGAAACGATACTCGTTGAAAAACAATTTTAAATGAGTTGGGACTCAAACGATACTCTTAGGTGTCTGGGATTCAAACCTCGAACTTACATGTAACGCCACGGACACAACACTTGTCAGCTCTACTTGGTGGAGACGTAAAATAACAAGGAATGGCGCAACAAATCTTTCGAAACTTCGAAGCGTAACGCATTTATCCGATTCTGAGCGGCTAAGTTAGAAAGAATTTTTCATGCCAATCTGTAATTTATTCTCCGAAGACTTTCCAAATGTTCTCGAAAAATATTCTTTGATGTTTCTGGGAGTTACCCAAGAACTTTCCAAGAAAAAGGCATGCATTCTTACCACTACGCCACAGACGCAGGCACGCGAGAAGTTAGCGTAATGATTGCAATCGCAACTGTGGGTCCAAAAATATCATTCCTTTAACGATAATGACATAGATCCCGCAGTAAAGTAAAATGTTCCTCAACTTGCAACCAGCATGGACTAATATACGATCAAATCAAAAAAGACGCAAGTACTGATTGGATTTATTACTAGCTTGCAGCTGGAGTTCACCTTAAAACAGTGTTTGTGCTCAATTCAAACTCGGCAACACAGGTGGCGAAAGCCCGAACAAAGAGAAGACAAAGATTAGTTTCACCTCTTTCTCTCGCAGACTAAAATCAATTTATGAATATTTTTTCTATGTTTTTTGTGTCGCTTTTTCGTTTCATCGAATGTGCAAATGACGTAGTGCTAAGGAAGTTTCACTTTAATATTACAATCCCTTGTTTTTTTTTTTTTATAATTAGCGCGCACATCAAGGGGTTATGACTACCCATATAATGTTATAAAAACACAGTGCGAGCATTTAGGAAAATAGGAGAGGATTTGAAAGGAGACACCGACGCACGTTGCTTTTGAATCTTTGTAAATCGTAATGCAGGGGAAACACAGAGCCAGGTAAAGCATTCCACATTCGGGTGGTGCGACTAAAATAAGAATCTCTATACTTGACTGTACGCCCGAAGTTGGGCTCAAGGCAAAACTGATGAGCATTCCTAGCGAAGCGGGTGTTGCGGCTAAATTGTTTCAGGGGAATCAATCGATTCTGCAGTTGAACTATCACCTATCAATTTTAGCGCTCTGTTTTGTACCCTATCAAGCAGGTGCAAAGATGTTTGAGCAGCACGTGACCAGATATGGGAGTTATACTCCAGTTTTGGGCGGATGAAGGCCTTATAAATTGTAGCCAGATCAGAAGGGGTGAAGAACTTCCTGCATCGTCTTAAGAAACCTAAGAATTTATTAGCGTTTTAGGCGACTTCAAATATGTGGTCGTTCCAACGAAGATCATCGGTTACACACATACCAAGTACTGACAGCTTTTCGGTTTCTTCGATGCAGGTACCATTCATGGATAATGGCAATGGGCGAATGTTTAGCTTCAACGACAAGAGACAGCATTGAGTTTTCGAAGCATTGAATTTTACTCGGTTCATAAGACCCACTGAAACAATGCTGTCAAGGTCAGAATTCAATGAGCTTATCATACGCAACCGTTCCAGTTCCACATCCGAAGAGCAGGGACGTGAATTTGGAAACGAATATGAAAAGCTGTGGGTCGAGTCGTCAGCAAAACAGTTAAGTGGATTAGAACTTTTAAGACAAGAGATCATTAATGAAAATGAGGAAGAGATTCGGAGACAAAACGGAGCCCTGGGGCACACCAGCATCCATAAAGTGGGTATCAGACTTGAAGCCATCCAACACAACTTGTATTGAACGGTCGGAAAGGTAATTTCTAATCCAACGAAGAAGAGACTCATCGATACCAAAAGCACGCATTTTCGATAAAAGGGCCTGATGCCAAACTCTATCAAATGCTTTAGAAATACCAAGCGCAATAATCTTACTTTCTCCAAAACAATGTAAAGATTGGTTCCACTTTTCGGTGAGATATGCCATCAAATCACCAGTGGACCGTTTGCTACGAAAGCCGTACTGACGGTCATTAAGAAGCTTTCGTTCGATATTTCATAAGTTGACGGTTTATCAACGTTTCCATGACCTTGGAAAGAAGGGACGTTAGTGCAATTGGACGGTAATTGGAAGGGGAGGAAGATTCGCCTTATTTAGGGACCGGCTGGACAAATGCAGTTTTCCATCTGCTCGGAGAAATCCCAGCAGAATAGGAAAGATGGAAAAGTTTACGCAGTGGTTTTGCCAGCGTAGAAGAACACCTCTTCAGAATAACGGCGGGGATACCATCTGGACTAGCGGATTTATGAATGTTGAGATCTTTGAGGACTCTCGCAACCGAGCGAGTTCGAAAAAATATCTGCTTCATCAAAGAATTTGCAGACTCGAGCTCAGGTCGAGCCAGTATGCTATGAGGAAGTGTCGAGTTGGCAGCAAATTTAGCTGCCAGCAAATTGGCTTTGTCGATGGAGCTGACATACGGAGAGTCATTGAAGACGAGCGTTGGAACCGATGACGTAGTCGAGTTCTTAATGTTCTTCACAAAAGACCAAAAGTTTTTGCTTCCTTTTGGACACAATAGTATTTTTTGCCTTACTTTTTGGTCATGTAAGAACTTAGCCCTTTTTATTTGAGCATTACAGATATTTCTGGCCCGTTTGAACAAATTTCGGTTTTCTGTAGTAGGGCTGTCTTTAAACTTTCGAAAACTACTTTCTCGATCCCTAATCGTGTCTTTACAGCTTGAATCAAACCACGAATTCTCTTTGGGGATGATACTTTTTGTTCTGTGAGGAACAAAACTTCTCATGCCGTTAAGAATTACGTTAGATATCATATCAGCTGATGCATCAACGTTTCCGTCAAGAAAGCACAATGACCAGTTAAAATTTCGAAAGAAATTATTCAGGCCGTCCCAATTGGCTTTCTCGTATTGCCACACAGCTTTATACCATTGCAGGTACTACATACGCAGGATAAGCATATGTATTAAGGTGCCGGACGGCACAGATTGGCACATCCCAATCGTCAATACCGAATTAGCGTAGACGTCCAAATCGGCCTTCCTACCTACCAATATCCGACCAGAATTCAAACCGAATTGCATGGAATTGCCGCCTGCCAAAGTGTGGACGCACTTTTGGACATTGATTATTTGCAACTTCTTTTCTCAATCACACGTTGCTATAGTCAAATGGAAATCACTTATGCTGCTGTTGCGAAAGAAGAACTAGTGGCCTTAAAACTAGTCTTGGCTGTCGACACACTCGATACACCCTCTATATCACCGCTTTTAAATTTTATTCAGTGTTTGTTTCTTTTGCGTGACGCATTATCGTTTCATCGTCTTTTTTTGCTTTAAAGGATAGCATCAGCATTCTTGTTTGCATTACATGGCCAAAACCTTTCTATCGTTTGATCGAGCTATCAGAGATAGCCTTTTGCTCAAATATAAAAGGAAAAAAGTCTCCTTTACGTCATTTTCTGTTTTGCGTACCTCATGTAATATATTTAATTCATCATTATGAGTGCGTCCTTTAACCAGGAAAAACTACAACCACGAAAATTGCTCATAAGATATCAGACTCTTGAAAAAACTCGGAAGTATGACAACGATAGCACCAACTATTAAACGCTACGGTATTTAAAAAGACGAGCTCTATAGAGCCTTGCCTAGTTTCGACGTTTCTGCAAAACTTCTCTTACTTTGCAAGGTAGTTTTTGAAAATTTACTCGGTTTTACGTCAGGGTGAAAAAAGATCTCTACGATGACTCTCGACTTTCTTTTATACATATATGACTTTGTCTTATCTTGTCTTAACAGGCCCAAGTTGCCAAGCAGCTGGCCTTTCGCGAGGAAATATCAAGTCATTTGAGAGTAATCAAAATTGCGATGAAAATCGTTTTCTCTATATGCCATTCGAAATCGGCATAAAATTGTAGGTCCCTGAAATAATTTAAGCCCAGAGGCTTCCCAAGCTTTGTGGTACACTTTTTTAGGCGTAACTAACACTTAGAAATCACATACGATTTTTTGATGCAGTGAATTGCCCTTGTCCTGAATTAATTTTACCTACTCGTTTGATTCTGTGATTATCTCTTTCTTTTTATAGACTCCATTCACAACACATCTGAATCATGGAATACATAAATATCCAGACCCAGTTCCCTTTATATATTTCTCGACAAAAATTGAATTTAAATTCATTAGTGCCTTTTCCATACAGAATTGCAGACACAGAGCAGAAGCAATAATTATAATCTGGCCGAAGAGAAAACCAGCTACTCTTTTTAAAATTAAATCAGAGTCCTTTGTGTTTATTGCTCCAAAGGGCTTTTTTCATACCCTACTCGATACATTGTATATTGTTGTATAATAAATTTTAATTGTGGCTCACAAGCTCTTCGTTACTTGTTTGCGATTGTGCAGGGAATTTTATAGCTCTCTCTGCATATGCAGCTTCCATTTTCCATTTGACTTCAGAATGGACGATGGTCAATCGTATTTCGTATCTACCTTTAACAATTTTGCATCCACCTCTGACTCAAATTTATTGCTTTTGTAATATTGATTGAAGTTCGATAAATTTTCTTTCGTGGCGCGAGCGGGATTGCGCTGTACACATAAATTAATGATTTGTATATGCACTTTTTTGAGTTGTACTTCCCGCTAGCGCACATCAATCGTGTGAATGGGATTTTTAAAGGATATTGGGGTCTTTAATGATGGACAGGGTTTGTTTTCGTACAAATCTGAAATTATTGTAAGGTACCTAGTTTTGTTTTTACTTAATTTTTTTTTTGTGTGATTGAATGATATCGTGTTGCAACTGATCGACAGACATCAGAATGTCTCAAAATGAGACCTGGAACCGAATTACCGCACACGTGATCGAGTAATACGTGACTGAATTATAGTGAGTTTGGTATTACTTCTGACGTTATCGAGCACTTCAGTACCACAGCTTTTCTTTCTTTGATCAGAATTTGAACGAATTTTAATCAAAAAGTAAACAGCAGACAGATAATGTGTAATTTAAATAAAATTTTGAAAGCAAAATGGCACTCAATCACTTGATCATTGATACGGTAATTCGACTCCTGATTCGAGAAAGTGCAAGTTTCTTCATGTGACGAGTTTTTTCTTTTTTTTCTATCGGGGTACAATTCACGGCTGGCCAGGGTCCGTGAAATGGCCAGAAACACATTCTTTGCGAACTCTGGTAGTATATCTCTCATACTGCTGTGCTCGACAGGATTGATATGAGAGCTTGTTCAATGGCTGGCGATGACAGTTCTTTGATGTATTTCTTATATGCGATGCCTTCTTTGGAAGGAAAGAACGCCTGGTAAATCTGTGTGGAGAGTCAAAGTAAAGATTAGCGTTGTCAGGTAATGACAAACGCCTTGACGGCACATGCACAGCGGGCTTTTTCAGCCCTGGTAGGAATGATCAGCAGTGATACTTGGCAAAAGAGAAGTGCCCAGTGACAACTTTATCAAGCTTTCTAGTCTTTTCTGTTATGGCAATAGCAAAGAAATTGCAGACTTCATTTTAACTTTGGGGAGCATATGTTTAACTCGTCTGCCATGTGTCTTCTTCATTGTTCCAATCATTAATGAAAGCCTTCATTGAGGACCCCAGCAGACCAAAGGCTTCTTCAGGTCTTCGGGAATGCCTTGCCTTAGTAGTTCATCTGAGACTTCGTCTCCAGCTGTAGCGTCATTGAATACTTCTATATGCAACATGACTCCAAGAATTTAGTCATCCGATCGCATTTAAAAAGGCCCTAGGTAACTTTCGAAGTACTAAGAGGGCTTAGAAGAGCTTAGTAAAAGACAAAAATACTATTTCCCATCCAATTATTCTTCGCAACGTGGACTCCAGTCATGGAAAGGCTATATCTCAAGTTTTTATATGTTCCATCACCCAACTGACACATAGAAGACGATTGATATTATAAAAGCCGATCCCATGTAGGGCCAAAAGCTGAAGCGCTTTTTTTTGAAGTGTGGTTCTTAATCTGACTCTACATTTTTTCTTAGTTGCTCTTTTCGACAGCTGTTACTTGATTTATGGTCAATTCGGTTTGTTATTTCATCGTGGAATAGCTGAAGCCGCAGTAGTACATAATGGACCGGTATTTAGGTCTGAGTGCTCCAGCTGGTATTTTAAAAACCTCCAACAGAAAAAAAAACCACTGTGCAATTCATGCGTTCGGTAAATTGTCTTGAAACGAAATCGATGTTGATGTCGATTTTTAAGTAGTTTCGAGAATTAATTCGAGTAAGTTACCTCCAAGATCGGGCGATTTAACACTGC
This sequence comes from Melanostoma mellinum, assembly GCA_914767635.1. Lineage (NCBI taxonomy): Eukaryota > Metazoa > Arthropoda > Insecta > Diptera > Syrphidae > Melanostoma > Melanostoma mellinum. The sequence goes on from OU612060.1 coordinate 185,466,043, forward strand.
TGGCCTATTTTTGGTGGGATTATGTGAAAGCGCTTGTATACGCAGATAAACCTGAGACGAATGACGCCTTGGAAGAGAATATTCGGTCCAGTATTGCTGCCATTCCGCCTCATATGCTGCTGCAAAGTGGAAGAAAATCTGGTTTCTCGGCTGAAATTTTTTAGGGCCAGCAACCACGACAGCCATTTGCCCAAGATCAATATTTATAATTAATTTTTTGCTTAATTTTTGATCAAAACATTTAATTATATGCGTTTTAGTTCTTCTTGAAAACAAACACCATTTACCCTATATTCCTAGAAGACTTACAATGCCTTAGCAATTTTCGGCTCGACATGTTTGGACCAAATGAGCTTGATGTATGAGATTATTTAAAGATGTTTGAATTCGATTTAGAAGGGAATGTTGAGCCTTAAAGTCTGAGTGGGGTAAGACCAGTCAAATTTCTGTGTCTCGTTTGAGCTTACTATTATGTCTCAGGCGTTCTACAATTTTGACCACCGGTCAAAGTACCTCCGTGGAACTCAAATAGTCCTTAGCTCTGAAGTGGCACGTTTTGTTACTAAAAAGATATGCATGCGGACTTTACTGCTACATCTCGCAAAAACGGTCTTGTTAAATTGTTAATTCTTAGATACTATTTAGTTGCATTTGAATTTTCTTTGTTACCATTTTGAGTTTTTTGTCACTCAAGAGTTTTGTGTAACTTTGTAACTTTGGTGGAGGATGTTAAGTCTTCCATTATCCATTCTGTTGAACTGTTGACAGGTCTAGTCATAGACCCTATCTGAGGTGGTTCAGGTCATGTGAAAGCTGTCTTAGGCCGTTTGGCTACACAATATCGGCAAATGTCGTTTCTATTGATGCAGTAACGATGATGGAGCCTAGTGAGACTCAAAGTATTGAGTCCTCCCACCGCATTCAGAGAAGGACTGCATTCCTGGATTACTTTCGAAGTATTCAGAGGGTTGAGTAGAGCCTTAAGAGTCACTTCGCTATCGCTGCAGACACATTTCTTCCCGTCAAGCCATTCCACAAAACGGAGTTTGCAACCACTACAGTACCATTCGCAGCGTAAAATAAATATGGTTGAGCAAAAAACCCCTCGCAAAGCCTAGAGGCGTAACCCACTTCAGGGACCTGCAATTTTATGCCCATTCCGAAGGTCCCAAGGAAACTTGCTTTGTAGATTTACTAAGAGAAGTATGACTTCACTGGACACAATTGTAATGACGTCGAAGTAAGTTGAGTATGGTAAAACCAGTCAATTTTATGCGTCTTGTAGGTCAATAGAACAATTTCGCTGTGAGTAGGACTGATGTTAAGCGAGGCCTGCAATTTGGGAACTGTTCGTTCTATCTTCTGAACGCAGACCTTGAATCCATGAATCTCCTGAAGCAAAGAGTCAACCATTGTACATCACATTTGAAAGAACGACATCCAAAATCAATTATATTGTAGCATACTGTTCGCAATTTACTTCTGCGGCTAGGGTTTAATCCACTGCACCACTAATTTACTTAAGCCATGTTTTTTGGTCCCTCGCATCTATTGCGAGGGGGGCGACACCGTTGCAGTGGATTAGTGTTGCTGCACCGAACGTGATAGGTTCAAACCCACTCCGGATAATCTCCGCTTCCATCAGTTTCCCCATATAACCTGAATACTAAATGCCAATTCACAAAGGAAAAACAACCATTTGATCCCGAGCAAAGCAAGAGTGAGGTGGATTCCTGAAGATTCAATCTAAAGTTCCTGAGAAATGTGTTTATACCACGGCCCTCAAACAGAATCAAAGAAGCCGAAGCAATAAAATATCTAAGATACCGCAAAAATATTGAACCATTCTCATGAACACCGGCTGATCTCAATGGATACAGCGGCAAAGAATAGCTATGCCACTAATCACCTCCAGTATCATTACTGTCCTCCTTAAGAACAAAAAAAAAACTAAAACAAAAAACAAACTGTTTACAGATTATTTTCACCGAAAAGTTTCGCATGACAAAAATTACCAAATAAGAACCAACGTAGGACTGCGAAATGGCAGCAAACAAAACATTAAAGAACGAACAAAGTACAATCGAAGGCGGGTCGTAAATGCCACCATTACATTTACAGGAGGAGTAATTTTCCAACTATAATAATTACACGACGACAACGACGAGAACGACAACGTCAACGAAGCATTAGGATGTTTGGCATCAGATGCCGTTAATGTTGCCAAAAATTGTCATTTCGCCGAGAATCCAAAAATCCGAAGTCAAAAAGGATATTGCGGTCGCGGCTGTTCTCCTTCGATTCCCTTCATATACGCTATATGTTGGCACTTTCACACACATGTGTCCCATCGAAGTTTTCTCATAACGACACAGACACTGGATTTAATACAGGTCAAAAGCTTCAACTATCGAGGACAAGAAAAAGACAAAAAAAAAAAACTGAAAAAATCTCAACTCCCTTGCCTTTTTTCTTTTCTTTTTGAGAGTAAGGTCCGAGAATATATTTAAGGACATCCAGGGGATATTTGATGCTAGAGGAGAACATAGTATGTGACTCCCTTGGATTTTGAGTGCCCAGTTAAATATTAAAAGACATCTGTGGAAAAGTCATTTCATACAGCACACATGTCCTTCTCGGTTTGGTTGTCCTAGATAGATACCACTTCTCTCTTTTTGCACACACATGAAGGACATTTGGTCAATCACACTCATATCAAAGTGGCCATATGCTTGTCACCCCCCGGAACGTACGGACCCGCCTGCAATGTTTCTAATATGTGGCAATAGTGCAGAAGAAAATCAAATGAAATTAAATAAATAGAAAAATGAAAAAGTGGATTTCAAAGGGTTCAACAAGGACATTTTGTTCGCATTGCACACTTATGTCCAGAGAGCCATCATTCCCACCCAACAGCTAGCGCAAGCACAGCGGGAGAAAAGAGACACACCATCATCACCAAAGTTCATTCGAGTGTAAAACGATTTCTCGGTAATACTTATTATGGAAGTTGGTCGGGGTCAGATAGTTAGGCAGCATCCAGGATTGCATTTCTTATTGCATTCGCAAAATAATGAGAATTGGCAAAAGTTTATATGGATTTGGTCGGATACATTGGTAACTCTTGGCTACCCATTTCGAAGTCAGGAACATAGGTGTGTGTGTATTTGTGTGCTTTCGAAGGGATATAATGCAGATGCGTTTATGGCGCTGGTACCTACATATAACCATCAACCCACCTACCTACCTATTCCCAACCACACTCCACTGCAATTATAAAGCGAAGCAGAAATGGTGGATGGGGAAAGGAATTAAAACTTTAAACACAAATGTGCAATAATTGTAAAGTTTTATTATGAAACTCAAATTCGTTTTGGGAAATAATCGTCCTGCGAGGAGAGGAGCAGAGCAACACGGACAAAAAGCACATTCCAACGCATTCACAACTACGAAAGGATGATGCTCTGCTCCTATACACTGGTACACTCTGGTGCTCTGCACTAAATAGAAAGTTATCAGATAAAATGACCAGAGAAGAGAAATTTATAGCTGGAAATAATTTGAGAGTTATTACCGTTATAATAACACTAATGGCAATATTGCCACATTTGCAGGTCATGCCACAGGGATGGATAGTAAAGTAATGCACCAACAAAATAAATATACAAAGAAAAGGATGCCTTCTCTGCTGCTAATGGCTTTTGTAAGACAAGAATGTTGCTGCACTTCATACAGATGCTCTTGTGCTGGAATATTTTCATTCATCCGAATAAAATATAAATCAAATGACATGGAGTGCAAAACTTGCATTTTTATAGAGCAAATAAATATCGCTGTAGATTAGAAGACGTAATTATATTATTTGGTGTCAGTGAACTAGCTTTAGGCTCAGGTTTAGTGGGGTCTTTTGAAGTAAAGAAGGTTGTCTGTTAGAAGATGAGGTACAGAACAACAAAGTACGTCAACTATTTGAGTTTTTTTTCGAGTAGTTGAAATAATTTACTGAAGATGGAAACATTATTCCGAAACTTACATCTGAATAGAAAAAAGTGTGTGATGTTGATGTCTTTTATTTATATTTACTGACGAATGAGCTGTAATAAGTGAGGCTTTCATATCCCTGCAAGAAGGCCCTTAATGTATGTGGACACCGTATTAGTTCAAAACAGGCTGAGGACTTGTATTGCTCATTTTCAACTCCAGGCATTCCAATTCCAGACATTTATTTGGATGTAAATGTTCTTCAAAAGTGAAAAGTTTAAGTATCTAGAATCAATGAAGCAACTTTCGATAAAAACGTCGGTCTTCGAGTAAGCATAGGGTGGATGAAGTGGAGAGAGAACTCAGCCATCTTCAGTGATAGAAAAACACCTCCTAAGCTGAAAGGAAGGCGCTACAGCGCGCTTTAGAGTTTAGCACTCACTTATGGATCCGCAATGATGGACAATATGCCAAAAAAATGAGATTCCGTTGACAGCAACTGAGAAGGAAACGCTTCATATGACGGCAGAAGTGAAAAATCTTTATCATATCAGAAGTATGAAGATCCATCCTCCTTCACACGTCAAAAATACCATCTCGGAATAAATAGAGCACGAGCGGCTCTGTTGGCATTGCCGAATTCAAATTAGAGATCCGGCAACCCCGTCAAAAATGCAATATCATACAAGGATTAGACATGATCGTGAAAGAAAAGAAGAAAATCAGACCAAAATATTCCTGATATAGTCAAACTAAGTAAAACCTGAATTTGATTGGACTCTCTGACATGGAACAATCCAAAGCCGAGAGGTTTGCAGACGCATTCTGAGGTCAACGGGGCGTACTACACCAGTGGGTCGTAAGTGTGAAGCAGTTAAGTGAAAGAGCTATGATCGTCTAGAGATCACGATGTTCGTAGCGTTGGAAAAAAATTAACGAAAAGAAGAATATGAAGAAGATGATGGAGAACAAAAACTCATCCCTGAAAATAACCCACACTTAGAAAGCATCGACTAAAAGAATTTTCTATTTAAGCTCGGAACAAAAAACTATTTTGTCATTAGTGTAAGAGTATATGTCTTTTTTAGTACAGAAACACATTAAAACTCAAAGATAAATTCATTTGTTTAGCGGTGTTAAACCTAATGCGAAAGGCGTAAGGCGTGAAGCGTAAGCCGTTATGCGTGAGACGTGATGCGTATGGCATAATGTATAAATCGCAAGGCAAAAGGTTTAATGCGTAAGGCATAAAGCGTAAGGCGAAAGGCGTAAGGCGTAAGGCGTAAGGCGTAAGGCGTAAGGCGTAAGGCGTAAGGCGTAAGGCGTAAGGCGTAAGGCGTAAGGCGTAAGGCGTAAGGCGTAAGGCGTAAGGCGTAAGGCGTAAGGCGTAAGGCGTAAGGCGTAAGGCGTAAGGTGTAAGGCGTAAGGCGTAAGGCGTAAGGCGTAAGGCATAAGGCGTAAAGCGTACGGTGTAAGTCGTAAGGCGAAAAACGTAAGACATAAGACAAATTTCTGGGGCTTTGTAGGGGGCCTCACATTACAGGGTGTTTTACATAGAAAGTGACAAAAGCCCAGGACGGAAAGTTTCGTTTGAGGCAAGAAGAAAACCACAAAGGAGTGGGAAGGGTCTATTTGTCTCCATTGAGCCGTGAAAGGCAGTTTTATAAAAACAAGTTCAAATTCTAAATTAATTTTTTTAACTGAATCACTAACTACTTGTGAATTGTGATGCCCGTAGCATGTCTGCCGTTTACGAGGGAGGTTCACTGTTCGAGTCTCAACCGTCTCAATTGAGTCTCAATTTTCAGGCTTATCGCTTCTCGCGAGGAATTTGCTAGACCTCCGATAGGAAGTTCACTGCCATAAGCAGCGCTTTCTCTAGCTGTTTGGAACCGACAGAAAATTGTAGGTTCCCTCACAAAGGCAATGGTTGTGAGAAATGAGCTAGACACGCATGTTCCTTGCTCTGTTGCACCACCCTATTTATTTAGCCATTCTTTTTAAATCAACCAACTGAGGCGGCTGTTAGGGCTTCTGTGAATAAATTAAGATTGTTCGATACTAAACCAAAAATAAGCTAACGTAAAGTGTGAACTGAGGAAGATATGGCAGCTGTATTAGTCAGTGTTAGTTATGAGCGTGAATTATCGTTTCGACGCTTTTAACAGCAATTGAGCCTTTGTTATTTTATTTATTTTTTTTTTTTGCTCAAAAAAGAAAAATAGAGACGGAGTTACACAACATGTGATTTTAACGAAGCTGTGCTACAGCACGCTTTACAATGGACATATTAAGAGGCGAGTTTTGTCATTTTACGTTTGGGACAAGTCAATTGGCCCCTAGATCGTGTGATTCAAAGCGAGAGGCGTATTTTTTGTGGGGCTATGTTGACTTATTTCTGTAGCGACAAACACGCTTCAATTGACGCACTGGAAGGCAATATTGAATTTTTTACTTATGAAACACCAGGGAAAATGTTGGAACTATTGGATGGACCACATTTAAGGCGCTGCCGCACCTAAAAATTGCTTGAAATAATTTTCAAACAAAAGTAAAGTGAAGCTTTTAGTTTAGTTTATTCATCAAACAGAGTAAAGCTCTTACAGACTACTATAAATTATAAATAAATGTATATATATAAAATTAAATAACAAATGATAATAAACAATAAAATTTATGTGACAGGTCGCAATAGTAAAGCAGACAGTAAATACTTTTTGAAAACATCCCTTGAGTTACTTGAGAAAATATATATTATTTCAATTACAGAATTTGTTTCTATTATATAACGTGCAAACGGTTTATTTTTACCATAATTTCGTGTCGAAAAATTCTCTCGAAAATGAAAATTAGAACGAAGTGCTCTTGGCGGAGAGTGAAAATTTATTTGTTGTAATAAGAGAGAACAGTTAATTCTATTATTTTGTTAAATAAAATCACACTTTTACACATTTACACACATTTAATTCTATTACAATTAGATCTTTTATAAACATTATTGCAAAATACTTTCTTCTTCGCTCAAGCGTTTGAATATCTATAAGCAGGCATCTAGATACGTATAGCAATTCGGTATTCCAATTAAGTTTATGGAAAGCAAATCTTGTGAAACTCTTTTGAACCCTTTCTATTCGTAACTAGTGTACATTATAGTAAGGATTCCAAACTGTGCTACAATATTCCAGCACTGATCTTACTAGAGTTATATATAGTGATTTAAGGGGATATGGATCTGAAAAATCTTTAGAGTTCCTCTTTATGAACCATAACATCCCATTGACTTTATTTACTATATAATCAATATGCTTTATTTTGTAGTGACTCTTTCTAAAATCATGTTATTGATACTGTAATCAAAGAAAATAGGAGATTTCGTCCTAAACAAGTAAAAGTCTGGCATTTGGCAACATTTAGAAACAACTGGTTATAATCACACCACTCAGCCAAATTTTGAATATCTTTTTGAAGAAGGAGGCAGTCTGAGGAAGATTTTATGATTCGGAAAATTTCGACAACATCGGCATACAAGAGGTAACTCGAGTGATTAAAACAAACTGGAATATCATTAGTGAAGAGGATAAACAGCAAGGGACAAATATGACTTCCTTGAGGATTGAGGTACTCCAGAGGTCACATTTATCCTTCTTGACCTATGATTACCTAATCTATCATATTGAATTCTTTTGTCTAAATAGGCAGAGATCCATTTTAAAAAGCTTGAATGAAAGCCTAATTTGGAAAATTTAAAATTTAGTATACTATGGTTGACTCTATCGAATGCCTTAGCAAAATCCGTAAAAATAATGTCAGTTTGAAAACTATTTTCAAACCCATTAATGATAGAACCACACAACATTGTAAGGTTAGTAGCAGTAGATCTCCCTGACACAAAACCATGCTGAAATTCGGACACTTTACCTTTAACAAGGAAGCAGTCTTCAAATCTTTATTTTAGTGGCAGAGTGAGGATGAAATACAGTCTATGCTACTCAGGGGCAATTAAGCACTTTAACAAAGACAGAGTTTTTGGAATAGGCCCAGTATTTTCCAATTTCCCGAATGTGTTTCAGCTCCCTTTCCGTTTCCGTACGGGGATGACATATATTCTATGTAACTTGGGAATAATACCGTATTGTTATAGTGAAAACCGTTTTGAAATCGGTACAATGGTTTTTAAATTCGTTGCCGCTCCTGTGGGAAAATGGTGATGAAATGTTGCCTATATAACTCAGGGACAATGAAGCACTCTAAATGTGAAAGAATTTTTGGGATCGGTTCAGAACTCTTCAAGTTCCCCCATGTTTTATATTCGTGTGCCGTCCTCCTGGGAATATGGCGATAAAATATTGTTGAAGCTATTTGGGCATAACGTCGTATTGTAATAGCCACTAAAATCTGATATCGCTCGAGTAGTTTTTGAACTCCCGTTCCCGTTCCCAATCCCATTCTTTTGGGAATTTAGAGATGAAATATACTCCATGGTACTAAGTGGCAATGCGGTACTCCAGCGGCGAAAGAATTTTTGGAATCAGTCTAGTATTTTTCATGTTCCAGGTTATATTTCCGTTCCCGAGAGGGTATGAAAAGGAAATCTAGCCTAAGTTGTTGTTTCTCAGGTTCTATGCCATTTTTGTGTTCCAAATTTCATTCAAATTGCATTGATAGTTTTAGTGGCTCTTGAATAAAAAACCCCGCGCTCTCTTTAACGTTTCCATTCCCGCTCCCTAGTACTACCTGAGGTTATGTAAACCGCTCAATGAAATAGAAATAAATAATTATAGTCAGCGATTTACTGCAAAAAAATAATTATATTATAATTTAGATAATAATTTATTTTCAGATCAAAGCAGAATGCTGCTAATTCCAGAATAAAAGAAGCACTACGCTCAACTTCATTTTGTCGTGCTCGCAGTTATTGTGCCTGATGGGCATAACCTATTCATTTCATTTCCACTCACTATAGAACGTATTTGCGACATACTTATACGACTTTTTTGCTATATGTATCTCGCTGGTTAACAGTTTAGTTAGCACGTGATGTTTCTCTCCGCACATTTGATTTTCTATCTACATACACATTAAGCTACGCCGGCGCCGGGCGGGTCAGCTAGTGAGATTTTGAATTACATGTAGAGGTCCCGGAAATATATGAAAAATTGCTTGGATTAAAGTAAAAGCAGCACTTTAAATAAAAAAAATTTAATCTTTGTTCTTACCATACTATTCAAACGTTGAATTAAAGGAATTCTTAGAAACAAACAATAAAATAATCATATTATTTGTTGTTTATTTATTTATTTATCAATGTCAAAATAAAAAAAAAAATCATTCTCTTTATTTAATTTTGTATTTATTACAGTAAAGATCAAAGAAGTTCTTACTTTTACTTTATTTCAATTTCTTTTTTTTCATATGAACTTGCCTTTTAAACCTCCTCTAGACCTCCACGAACATTTCAAGACCAAGATAAGATAAATCCGTTCAGTTGTTCTCGAGTTTTAGCCATAGATATATCGAATTTATATCGATTTTTCTGAATTCTGTGTATTTTTTTTAGTTTCCCTTTAAAAGTCACTATTTAGTTCATTTCCAATCCTTAGCCCCCTCAACCGCAATTCCATATTTTTAATACATATTTGCATGTTTGTTTTGCATTGTCAATATCTACTTTTTATTGTGTATTTTATTGTTTGACGAAGCTAAAATTTGTATAGACTAGTACCTAGACTAGCACCTTCTGTTACAACACTTCTGGCTCGAGTAAATCAAAAGCAAATACCGACGCTATTAATAACAGGTTTTTTTCTTAATCGCTATTCATATAGACCAAGAGCTAACGACCGATTTGCTTACCTCATTTTACCAAGGCTCAAACTTTGCTCATAGAAGGATTTAGGCCCGACAAGTATAAAAGTGCCCGTCTTACACTCCGGTTCGGTCCATGAGGCCTTAAGATTAGGGCTTGAAGTTGTAAAAAATAAGTAACCATTTACCTCATTTTACCAAGGCTCATCTTTTAATATATTCTTCATTGATTCAATATATACACGAAAATAGCATTGTAAGACGTTTTAGCTGTCCATGACATGCTGTAAGACGCTCGTATATATGTAAAAAAAATGACCCCATTTACCTCATTTTACCAAGGCTGATATTTACACACAACTAAGATGACATAAAAGCAAACACACATTTCAAGTGTAAGACGTTTATTCGGTCGATAACCCTCCGTAAGACGCTGAAAATTAAATTAAGATAGAAACAATTATAGTCTATTGATTATGTCATTTCTTAAGGAACTCTACATTGAATGAACTTTTATTGCATGAATCGATTAATGGGTTAATTTTAGAGAAAAAAACCAAAGTCCTATTAAATTAGAGGGTGCGAATCGGAGATATGGCTTCCAAACCATCTTCATTCGTTTTTTCAATATATCTCGAGAACGAAGCAAAATTTTGATACAATTCCAAGAACATTTTTGTAGAGAGCAAATTTTCCCATCGAAATGCATCTTTTTAAAAATTGTAAATAAAAATTTTTTATCCGAAATAGTAAAATTCCCGATAGAAAAAAAAATCAATTTTTTCCAGTTTTTGAGTTTTGTCAGTTTTCTTAATGGCATTTCTTTCTGGTTGCAGATAGGTATAGACAATGCTCCATAAAAAAGAAAGTAAATAAAATTTTCTTTAAAATGCTATATCAGAGAGCTTTCTATGTTTGAATTTCACCGAAATATTGTTACTTGAACATAGACATTTATCGTCGATTTTCATCTTTTTTATACTAACTGCATTTATTTTTACTCTGTGGAATAAAAAAACATTTTTTACACAATGAAAAAGGTATTTGTTACAAAAAAAAAGTTTTATGTACTTATTTTTTTTTTATAAGTCTTCAATAACATTGTGAGGGTCTATATCGACATCTACATCTTCCTCTTATGCAATATCGGCTACTTGCTCATTATCGCAATTGACTCCCATACATATTGAGCAAGCAATTTGTTGTTTTCTGGAACCACAGCTTACAAGGCAACCTGTAGTTCAACAACAAGCAGTATCCACATTTAGAGTTTTCCCGACCAAAGTTCAGAAGATTTAAGTGCTTCCATGCCACTGTTGGATTTGGAAAAAAGTTCTTAGGCCATGATGTTTGATGGCATCGCGTTTTGGTGGTATTTTTGCCAGCGAAAAATTTGCTCTTTTGATAATTTGCAAAAAAATTGGAAATAACAGTTGCTTAGTGTCTGGTTCAACTTTGTTCCATACAAGGAAACTGCAATATATCTGACGCAGATCTTGTGTCTTCTTTAGCAGCAGCATCTCGTAAAAATGTGTCTATATGTGTGTTTGTAACTGTTTGATATTTTCATTTATAAATTTCATGATTTTTTTTTCAAAATTATAAAATGCAGACATAGTATTGCAGCCACTAAATGCATGAATAAAGCCGAGATATTTTTGGAGATGAAGAAAATTGAAAATCTTTCGATAGTAGAATTGGCGGTTGTTTTTTCTAGACCTGGTTTCAATACATACACATTTTGATAATGTTCCGGCAAAAGTGGGACCTAAGTGGTTAACTGTAGATAAAAAAAATAAATAAATAGGGTGTCGCAACAGAGCGAGGAGCCCATGGGCCTAGTTCTTTTCTCACAACCATTCCTTGTGAGGTCAACTGTAGATAACTGTTTTATTTTAAATTCAAGAAACAAAGTATTCAGGTAATTTATTTTACTTATTATCAACCTAAAATACTTTCGCATAGAGTAAAAAATTTTTTTTTCAACAAAATAAGGATAAATGCTGTGTGTCAGTATAGGAAAGATGAAAATCGACGATAAATGTCTATGTTCAAGTAACAATATTTCGGTGAAATTCAAACATAGAAAGCTCTCTGATATAGCATTTTAAAGAAAATTTTATTTACTTTCTTTTTTATGGAGCATTGTCTATACCTATCTGCAACCAGAAAGAAATGCCATTAAGAAAACTGACAAAACTCAAAAACTGGAAAAAATTGATTTTTTTTTCTATCGGGAATTTTACTATTTCGGATAAAAAATTTTTATTTACAATTTTTAAAAAGATGCATTTCGATGGGAAAATTTGCTCTCTACAAAAATGTTCTTGGAATTGTATCAAAATTTTGCTTCGTTCTCGAGATATATTGAAAAAACGAATGAAGATGGTTTGGAAGCCATATCTCCGATTCGCACCCTCTAATTTAATAGGACTTTGGTTTTTTTCTCTAAAATTAACCCATTAATCGATTCATGCAATAAAAGTTCATTCAATGTAGAGTTCCTTAAGAAATGACATAATCAATAGACTATAATTGTTTCTATCTTAATTTAATTTTCAGCGTCTTACGGAGGGTTATCGACCGAATAAACGTCTTACACTTGAAATGTGTGTTTGCTTTTATGTCATCTTAGTTGTGTGTAAATATCAGCCTTGGTAAAATGAGGTAAATGGGGTCATTTTTTTTACATATATACGAGCGTCTTACAGCATGTCATGGACAGCTAAAACGTCTTACAATGCTATTTTCGTGTATATATTGAATCAATGAAGAATATATTAAAAGATGAGCCTTGGTAAAATGAGGTAAATGGTTACTTATTTTTTACAACTTCAAGCCCTAATCTTAAGGCCTCATGGACCGAACCGGAGTGTAAGACGGGCACTTTTATACTTGTCGGGCCTAAATCTTTCTATGAGCAAAGTTTGAGCCTTGGTAAAATGAGGTAAGCAAATCGGTCACTAGCTCTCCGGCTAATAGAAGTAGATTAGAAGTTAATATAAAAAAGAAGATGTAAACAACGGCTTGTCGCATCAAATGACCTCATCTTCAAATGTTTTTTTGTATGTTCTTTCTTAAGACTATGACTGAGGTCTGATAATGAACGCAACGAGTTTGTTATGGGCACCTGATGCCGATGCGGAAATGCCACAGAGGGGATTGGTTGTTGAATGGGCTGGCATTGTTTGTAGGAATTGGCGTTGTTGCGATGGGATGTTTTGGACAGTGGATTGGTTGGAGCAGCCTTCATGGTCGGGACGGCTGTTGGTACTGCCACAATGATTTTTTTTGAATCCTATAGGGATCCCTTTGATCTACGGTATAAGACCGGGGTATTTCGGAACCGACCGGATTAGAGCGGTCGTTCTGCGAGTTGTGCAGGGCAGGAAAGGCTGTCGGCTCTTGTTACTGGGTCCAAGGGTTCTGTAAAATGAAAAAAAAAACTGGTTAACACCTTGTGTCCACCCGGTGGTTCGTCTTCGTAAAGATTACCAACGTCAGATGAGCTGGCGGCGCGGCGGGGATTTCGTGTCTTTTTGGTTGGGAAAGATAGGGGAGTATCTGCAGTCACAGAAAGATTCTTGTGGGGCCCTTTTCTCGAACCTATTGGTAGACCTGAAAAAGAAACAGAAATAAATGGATCAAATTAGGGAATTGAGAGAAGTTTTCTAAAATAAATTCCTACCGCGTCATGTCTCTGTTTTTGGGTTAGTGTCGGCTTGGTAAATAAAATAAAATAAGAACGAAACGTCAAAATAGAGAGACACTTGTCTAGAATATTTTAGTGACGTAAAGGCCCTCAATGAACCGATAGGAAAAAAAAATATACTGGGATGGAAAGACCGGAAAGTGGAAGTACTAAGATGTAAAATGCACGAACCCATACGAGGACAATTTAAGAAAAAAATTAGAGAACCAATAACTGGACGGATTAAAATCGAATGGTCCGAAAGATGTAGGCAGAAGAAGTGGGAAACTGTGGTGGTTCATGATCACGATCACGGGATTTAGCCAGACAGTTCTTACGATAGAAGTAGGGCAGAAGGTTGCCAACCAGTTAGCGCCGCGCTGTACCAATAAAGAAAGAAATTAAAGAACCAAGTCAATTGTACGACATAAAATTCAAATAAAACGACCCGGATAGGGAAGTTGAAATTTTTTTTGAAAACGAAAAGTGTTGTGTTATTTCGAATAATAGGTATGGTTGAAAAATTAAACTCAAGTTAATAGTGAATAAGGACATTGAAAATTTAAAATAATATAGATTATAACCGGATCATAATTCGAATCCGAAGATTTCCTCATCATCGAGGTACCACGACTATTACGGTGGGATTAGGCGAGACAGCCGATAGAATTAAAAACCAAAAAAAAAAAAAAAACGAAATTTTGGTAAGTGTAGATAGAAAGTGAATAAGATAGGTTTTTTTATGCTAGTTCAGCCCTAGGATACCCAGACACCACGAGGGTCCGATTTGACGACCTGGCCTTGTAGACATCGAACCGTAGCCCACATAGTAGAGGTACTAACGGCCACTGGCAACAGCAAGGAGCTCCACATTAGAGAGTCTCCGGTCAGATGGTCGGGATCCGACTCCCCGAGCGCAGCCAAGTGGAAAAAAAGGAAAAGCAAGGTCACAGTGAGTCTGGGTGTCGGTAAAAAAAAAGGAAATTTATTTTCTTATATAAATTTCCGTTTTCGTCAACTGACGAACTTGAAAAAGTTTTTTTTAAGTTAAGAACTGAAAGATAAAGAAAAAAAAATTTACGTATTGGAAGACCTACCACCATTTGAAGGAAGCCTTCAGTATTTTAAAGTCCAGTTGAGACTATCTCCCAGGAACAAATTTATTATAAAAGATATATTGTATTTAAGGAGGCGGTAAAAGTTTTTTTTCATACGTTGTCAAATTTACTTACGTTCATCCTGTTTTTTTTGTTAATTTAATTATTTTCTTGAAATCATTATTGTAAGTGATAGTTTTTTTTCATGTCGCGGTATTATTGTGTTGGCTAAAGAAAATTAGCCGAGTATATTAGAAATTACCAAACTTAGAGCTCTGGTTAGGTAGGATCTAAGAAAGAAAAATAAGGAATCGTGGTATTAGAAGAGTACCTTAATGACAAAAGGACTATAGCCTTTTTCTTTGTTATTTTTTTTGTATAAATTAGTTTTTTTTTGATGATCCTTGAGTAACTTTACTCCGTTGACTAGATTAGATGTTACCGGAAGAGGGGTGAATCCGCAAAGGAAAAAAAATCAAAAATAGTGTTATACACATAAGCATAACCTTTGTTTATACAGTTCATTCAGTGTAAACACTTGTTCAGCTGTTGTCAGCTCCACCCTCAGCCTGTCAGCTGTAATCAGCTAATTACAACAAGTGTAAATGATTAATCACTCCAACTTCACACTCATACTTGGCAATGAGTCGAGTGGGTCAGTGCAGTGTCGGTCCTCGACTGTCTGAACTTTGACTGGGAAGTGGGAAATATCATGGAAGCTACAATCAGCTTTCTAAAAACATCATTTATACACCTTCTTACACTTGTGTTTCCAAATTACGATCTCAATTGCACAAAATTTGACCAAGCCCAAAACAAATCATCTCCCCAAAGAATGCCGCATTCATTTGCACTAGCATCAAGTGTTTTGTTGGTTCTGTACACGTTGGTTAGCTCCATAAACAAAAATCTAAAAGTCTAATCGGCTACAGAAATATTTTCAGTTGTTCTCTTCGATCGCCAGTGAACGGAGTATCAGAACAGATCGCTATCGTTCAGTTATTGTTGTTTAAATTCTATCTGTTTAAGTATCTTTAAAAAAAATCCAATATGGAGAAAATAATAGTGTGGGCGAGTGTTCTTCTGATTTTGGTTATTATTCTTATTACTTTATTATTTCTTTCATCAATCACATAAGCTCTTATAGACTAGATATAAAAATGAATATTAAAAAAAAAAAGAAAATGACTGTAATTATAACGATACAATAGTAAATTATGATAAGATGACATTTAATAAATGTATTTTAAAAGATTATCTTGAGCAATTATTAAAAATATCAAAAAATATGCTTCTAACAAGGTAACGAGAAATTGGTTCATTCAACAAAAGAACAAACATTGACCGAGTTTTAAACATCCTAAGCAACAGATATGATAGCATTGAATTTACTTTTGAAAAGGAATCCAACATCGACCATACTTTGACCTTTCTGGATTTCATGATCATACGTAATAAGAACCGAGAAATTCAATCTTCAGTGTATAGAAAGCCCACATCCACTGACCGGTTTATAACATTTGATTCTTTTTGTACTCATCCAAACAAACTCGCTGCATTTCATTCCATGGTTTACAGACTCTGCCGTCTCCCCCTTACGCTACAATACTTTAAAATTGAATATGAGGTCATCCTTCATCTGGCTCTAAGAAACGGATTTTAACAAACGTTGATAAAAAAATTAGTTAAAAAGCATTCAGATACAATTAAAAAAGGTAATCTTTCAATGCTATTTTATCAGAACTCAGCATGCCAAAAATCTAACGACAGATGTGTTACACTCGCATATGTACCGAGTATTGCAAACAAGCTACACAAAAATTATAAAAGAGCCAAAATGAAGATTGTACACAATAATTCAAACAAACTACGACTATCGCTAGGCATTACCAAAGACGTTGCATCGATGACGGAGCGGAGTGGCGTATATAAAATAAGCTGCACAAAATGTGATGCCTCTTACATAGGGCAGACCAGGAGAGCTTTAAAGACGAGAGCAAGCGAGCACGCAAGAACAATCCAAAACAAACAAATTTCTAACTCATATTTTCGATCTTGACAACACAGAGCCCCACTCTGTCTCACCAATTGAAGAAAACATCAAATTATTATAGACGGTCAATTATCCCCATAAGTTAGACGCATACGAATCGTTCTACATTCAAACCACCAACAAAAATAATTTAATGAATTTGGAGCCCGGTGCAATAGAGTCTTCTCTTTTTTATTGTTATTGTTTTAATTCTATGACAAATTTGTTATTGCTTTTAATTTCATTTTTTGTTCTATGTGTCACATTCGTTCTCTAGTGTATATTAAACGCTCGCTGATGATGGCGCACGGTTGCCACTTGCCAAAAAAATATGTGTCCAAAATTGAAAATAAAAATGACCAAACGTAGCTTGAAATGACCAAAACTATGATTGATTCCGATGAAGAAAGAAGGGAAGAAAACCAAGTTCTTAAACCGAAAAAGCATCATGAGGCGCTTGTTTAAGGAAATACCGAAATTTTTTGAAAGTATGAGCTTCAAAGTTTGCACCAAAAGTTAAAAATCATGCCAGGGTGGAAAAATAATAACCAAGCCCGTAAAGACCACCACCAAGCAAACATAGCTATAGAACCGCATTCACCGCTGCAGATCTTGAAAAGCTAATTATGCAGACTCAACTTAAACGATTAGAAGGATGCCATACTCTATAGATCAGAAGAATTAGGGTTGCAAACTCGCATATAAGCTTAAATTAAATAAAACTGGATTTCCAGACGGTTTCGACGCCGAAATTTTCAAGGAAGCTAGTGATTACAGCTTGAAAGGAGAGTGCACATGCTGCATGGTTTAGTCGTGAAAAAGCATGTTCAATGAATGGAAAATCTTACAGTTGCACCAATTATAGAGGAATACTCCTCCTTAACGTCAGATGCGATGTCTTGTCTTTTTGACTGTCTGAAAAACCCCCCACGTCAACGAATTCGTACAGCACACGGGAGAACTTGGAAAAAACATGCGTACGACAGTATTGACAGAAACAAGCTGTGCAATATCATGTCTAGTTGCCAAAAAACCTTGGTTTTCAGTTCGTAAGACAGATTGAATCACGAAGTTACCACACATGCCGGTCATTTGAAGAAAAGCACGTGTCATTTGATATCAGTGTTTGCTTCCTGGATTCTCCCCGGCAAAATCCTAGTTCTAATTCAGGGCGAGTGCAGAACTCAAAAAATACCTAGGTTGGTATTAAGGGTAAGCTCAGGTTTTTCAAGAGAACTCATTGCGGCTACCTCAGAGAAATCGTTGGTCTTGAACGAACGAACTTATTGGTGCACTTTTTACATAATTCGATAAGAAAACTGCCTTACGTATACATTTCAATTTTAAGGACCTATAAACTGAAGGGTTTCTCTTATTTAATTTCGTTGAAAAAATGACCAAATGGAATAAAAAGTGACCATGTGACCAAGTGAAAAAATAATGACCAGATTTGGACATAAATGACCAACAACCGTGATGATGGGTCCTCCATAGAAAGAACCCGAAATGCATACGATAAAAATAAAGAATTTTGAAACCGAAATCAAATCTTGTGTGCTTTAAATTTTTTATCGATAAATTTGCGGTCAATAAGAATATTAAGAAACTTAACATTAATTACAACGACCACAAAGTTACGTTTAAAAAATTTGGTGATTAAATATCAAATAAACCTCTTCAACCCGTAGTTTACTCGATGAAATTGTTCTTGCAGTAAATAAGAACTCCGTAAATTTCTTTGAGGAACACTTAAACGGATTACTAATAACAAATCTGGACTTTTAATACGATGTGTGAGAATATCTCTAATAAACCATTATGGAGAAGGAAGTACACTGACTCTGGAGACTCTTAATACCAAACAATAAACACCTGGATTCATAAGTTGGCCTTTCAATTCGCCAATTGAGTTTGAAGAACAAAAATCTAAAAAAAATTCTTTGAACTTTTTCAATTCTATCGCTATGGTTTTTATAGAATGGATTCCATACTATACTGGAATATTCTAGCACAGATCTTACCAATGAATTAAAAAGCGCTTTCAAAGAGTATGGATCTGTAAATTCTTTTGAATTCCCTATTACAAATCCTCTAACATTTGGTAAGCCTTATTGACAACATAATCTATGTGAGGAAGAAAAGTAAATTTTGTGTCAAGGATGACACCCCAAGGTCCTTCTTACGTTCGAAACGGTCTAGAATGATATTGCTGATCACGTAACTAAAATTTATCGACGAATTATGTCTGAAACATGATATCATTTGACATTTAGAGATATTCAAACTTAGAAAATTAGTATCACACAATTTTGTCAACCTAAGTCATCTTGAAGAAGACGACAATCTGATAAATCTTCTATCGTATGGTATAGTTTGAGATCATTTGCAAACAACAAAAAGGTTGCATATTCGAAAATTGAGGGAATGTCATTAATAAATGTAAGAAACAGCAATGGACCCAAACGGCTGCCCTGTGGCACACCTGATGGGACTTTTATCTTTGCAGAAGTACAGCTATCAATCTTTACTATTTGAACCCTATCTGTAAGGTAAGATTTTATCCAATCCAGAAGTTCAGATTGACAACCTAAGGAGAACAATTTGTGCAAAAGCACCTTACCTTATGGCTTACGCGATCAAATGCTTTAGCGAAATCTGTAAAGATAATATCCGTTTGAATATGATTTTCAAAATTATTTATTATAAAGTTTGTCATCTGTGAGGAAGCTTTATATCAAAGGCTGAGGTAGACTCAGCGGATCCAAGGCCAGAAAAACTTTAGTTTAATGAAGTTAGTTTTATTTCCAATATTCAAACTTATAATTTTCTTATAAACTTTGGTACAATGGTTTAAGTTTTAATAAATTCAATTCAGGTTTCTAGTTTCTCTATTGCTACGGGTAGATTCCAAGTAGGCCTCTTCGGATGAGGGTAGTTTCACTTGGTGTTCGGTTGGGTGTGGTCAAGTCTGGGACTAACGACCAGGTTCTCGTGTGGATCTTCAGGCCAATCGAGCTAAGTCAACAGAAGCTCCACCGCGAGCAATTCAATTCTGTACCAGCTCCGTTTTCTACTATATTTCCTTACTAATAATAAAGTTAAGGATGGAGGGAGTAGTCAAAAACTTATATTATTTATTCGAGGAAATGCCATATCAGGGGCTCCTAATATTAATGGAACTAATCAATTTCCGAATCCTCCAATTATAATTGGTATAACTATAAAAAAAATTATCTTGGATTACGTGTGGATTGATCTTCGGGACACTCGGAGTACGGTTTCCTGTCCTGGGCTTCCAGTTCCTTAGCTCGGATTTGAAGTCACGCTGGGTTCTCGGCAACAGTCTGTAATGATACTAGGAAGCAGGAGGTAATGGTTGCTCTGAGATAGCAGGAGCCACTAAATTCACAACGAGATAGCGTTGGACACTAAATTCACACCGAGATAGCGGTGGACACTATTATGCTCACCTGAACCTTTCCTAGATGACCGCTCACTTGCCACGGTCGGCGCAGACTCAAAATGGAAAATTCCATTCAACGTATTGATACTGAAGTGCCTGTGGTGTTGTTTTGCTGCGGTATGTATCGGGCATAGTATGATTAGGTTGATTTGGTTGTGTCGTAAAGTTGATATGGGGGTAAATTTGTAATGGTTCATTACACATCAAAGCTAAATTAGTCGCTGTAGACCTCCCATGTTGATGATCAGATATATAATTTAAAAAAAAAAGATAGTTTTTTTTATAAAGCATCTTTTCAAAAAGTTTTGGTAGAGCAGATAATTTACTAATTGGTCTATAATTAGAAATGTCCTGCTTACATCCTGATTTAATGACTGGAGTTAAAAAGGAAAGTTTCCCGCAATCGAGAAACTGTTGCACTCTTTTTTCTTCCTTTTATTCTTCCCTTCTTTCACGGGGGCTATATCTTCAATAATATTTATTTTAACTAAATTTAGGATGATTTTGGAAACTAGAAAACCGCGAAAAAAACAAATTAACTTTTAAGAAAGAAATTGCACGTAGTGCACCGGTAGGATAATGGCGATTGAATGAGTCAATTAGTCTATAGCTGAATGAAGGGTGAAGAAAAACACAATATGCAACACACAGCATGTAATGATGCTGTCAGCCACGGCTACTCAGCTGGGTGTGTTCGATGATGGTTATGATGTGAAGTTTTATTGAGGTAGGTTAGATTAATTAGAAGTGGTTTTGATACGAAATAGGTAAGTATGCAATTAATTGATAAAGTTCAGTGTTGTTAAATAAATAAGGGTGGGTGCCAGAAAATCTTTTTTTGAAAAAGGAATTTTCAAACCTTTTGGTGAAAAGGGAGAAAGTGAAAATACGACCAAAAGGGAAAAGGAACGACAAATGAAAATCTGAAGAACACGATTGTCTTAAATGGAAAATGCAATTACCTATTATGTGTTGGGAAAACCGTAGTAAACTTGGATTAAAAACCCAGATCTTTTTGAACAAAGTAATTATTATAAAATGGATGATGTTAAAAAAAGTAAATGAACGACGTTATACAATATATATATGAATTATGTACAAGGCGTCTGAAGGACTGCTATGTCATATAGCATTTGCATGGGCAAGTCGAAGATTGGACCGTTAATAATGATTTCCCGAAAATTCTCAATATGAGAAGAATTTAAAAAGGGATCTTAAATCTTCTATTAAAAGAAAGAAAGGGACCACACGGTTAACCCTTAACTAAAGTCGTGGGTCCAGTGGACCCACACACAATCTATAAATGTGTACAGTAAACGGTACAGTCACCGCAGCTCTCTCAACTTCTCAGTACCTTTCTACAGTAAGCCAATGTAGCTCGCTTCTCCTTAGGTGTGTATTGACGTGTACATGGGTCCGCTGGACCCACAACTTTATTTACGTTACTTTTTTTCGGTTATTTATTTTATTTATTATTTCAGTTTATTCTAATGTTTCCGCTGATTATAATTGCAAATCAAAAAAGTTTTTCTGCATATCCCAAAAACATGTTGGAGCAACAGCTGTTTATGGAATTTAACAACGAAGAAAAGGAAATTGATCTAAATTCTAGCAATTTTTCGGAAAAATGATTTTTCTGCCGGCAGTGACGACGATTTGGTATTGAAATGATCACAATTCAGACTCAGAATTGTCTTCTGAATAGTCAGGCAATAACCAAGAAGAAAGAAGCAAAAGAAAAGGTGCTATTTGTGACCGGCAAATAAAAAATCGAGGACGGTACATCTGTGTGCTAAGTCCAAGCTGCCCATTTGTATGGCCTGTTCGAAAAAATATGTTTTTCTAGTTTGTAGCTTGCCTGACTTTGACCATTGTCAAATTTTTTTCAGAAACTGATTTTAATTTTTTGAATTTACAGTTTTGAAGAGTTGGTTTTAAAATTGCAAACAATTCTATTGATGGATTTTTAACTTTGTTTTTAGTATTTAATTTAAAATTTTTTTAAACACACTATTTTTGAACTATATAAATTGAGACTGCTTGACGAAAGTGCAAATTTGAAGTACAAATGAGAGTTCCTGTGTTTGGTTTCTTAAAAACTTGTTTGTTATTGTTAAAGTATGAAGTTTGATAAAAAAAAAAATTATAAAATATATTATACTTTTTTTTTATTGACATTTTAAGCGGCTTGAGGGTTAAAAATTCTCACAAATCACCTAACCTAAAAAACTACGAAACTCAAAAAAAAAAAAAAAAAATGCACTCTACTTATCTTTCTTTTTTTGACAAGATGTCCTCCCGCTATGTCTTCTCTATTTCTCACGAATTTACGTCCTGCTGACGCTTACTTTTTCTTGCTTTTATCCTGTTCTTCTCACTATTTTCCTCAATTTTTCTCACAATTTTCTATTTTTTCTTCGCTAAAAAAAAACTAAAACTTGATTTTCGCTTAAAACTCTTTAAACTTTCTCCCTCTCAAAAAAACCTCTTTGCAGCTTGATAGCTAACCAAGAAGTGTCTCCCATTTCAAGTCTAGCTCCCTGTCTGGACCCAACACCGCACTCATACACACACAAATTCAATCTTTCAAACAATCACGTTTGGTGGGATTCAGTTCCACGACATCAACCACCAATGGGGTTCTGCCATTGCTGTCGAATACCCAACGAAAGTCCTCGTACTCACTCCCTCAATTCAGCGAGTTCGACAAGTTGTTGGTGTCATCCAAAACTTGCTAATCTCATGGATGAGTCCAGACCCCAATTACCCAATATCAAAACCTTTCGACGAAGAAATGATGAGACACATTTAAACAAAATGATGGGAGGAATACCATCAGGCCCCTCATCAGGTCGAGATTTAACAGAGCTTCTAGCACATCTAAAATGCTCACACTCAGAGAAAAGTAAATGCGCATTTCTCCTATAAAATATTGTTAAGAAAAATATCTGTTATTTAACAATAAATTTGTTAGAACTACAAATTTAATTGATAAAATCCCAACAAAAAAAAAGTATTTTGCCTATATTATTTTTTGATTTATAGGAATAGAAATAAATCACGTTTTCCTATGCAGATTGCATATAATACCGATAGAGTATTGTCAAAAACAAAAATATATTGAAACTTTACATATATTTATTGCAAACTTTAATTCATAACATATCAGATAGGAAGCTTTCCAATAACATATCGGAATAAGTACCAATACAATAAGGCTTATTACCGATACATCGAAATACCAATACTATCAAGGTGATATTTCAATGAGGTGTAGAAGAACACCACATACGTATTGTTAAAACTTCAATTAATTTATTGTTAGTATACCCATTAAAGTAACAGAATGGTGAGTGAGTTTATGTTCCATAATGTATCGGTATATTATAATTATTATTATTATTAAAGAATCTTTATTTTTTTCCATAAAAAGTACAATTTTTGATTAAGATTTACAAGCATGGCTTTAAGCCTGTTGCGGTATATTTTACCACAACAAGTTATACCTTTACTTTTCTTCCTCTTCCCATTTTCACCCCTCCTTTAGTTGTGGCTTCAAGGTGCTGGCAGAGTACAAAGCAACCCTAGTCCATCAGCTAGCGGTGTACTTCAAAGCATTTTGGAAAAGCAACCCAAATAGGTACCCCTTCATTGAGCCAGTGGACGGCTGGAGACTCAAACAGCAGCGATAATAAGAACCAGGAACGTTCTGAAGGAAGTCCATCGCAACAACAGCAGTAGCAGGTTACTAACAACCTAATATTTGTAGTAAAAGTAGAGATATGGCTACCCACCTTTAACGCACTGACTAGCTATCAGTCAACGTTTGCGTTAACGTCATCATCATCAGAATTTGACATTTGAAGCCTTTTTCAATATAAACGGCCAAGAGCCCAACGTAATGGCTGAGTGCCCACCCTAAAGTGCTGCACCTTAAAAAGAAATGACTCTTTACAGAATTATCCCCATTCCCCCAAATCTGCGCGAAGGTTCACCGAAGTAGTTTAGTAGTTTTCGCGAAAAATGACGAATCCTCGTTAACTGAATCCTAGCTTAAATAGTTTTCTTGCACAGTGTAACTTGGGTCGGTTGGGCCGAGGGAATTTGTTTAAAGAAATAGTTTTTCAATTTTCTATTCTGGAATGGACTGAAATGGAACAGGTCTGGATTCGTTCATTCGGGCAAGTTGTTGCGAATCTCTAACGACCAAGAGATTCACAACGAAATTGTTTAGAAGAGAGCGATGGATGCGTTTCGCCTACGGCGCAGACTCCAGCGAATTTGCTGAGAGTATTGCAGAGACCCCGTGACGAACCTCCACGACTCTGATTGGTTGAAGTGAGTGGAATTTGCTGAATGCGCCGATGAACGAAGAGACCGCCAAGAAGATGGCACTTCTTCATTGACCTCTAAAAAGGACACTGTGCCAAAGAATTTTGAGATTTGAGAAATTATTCGGAAATTTTATAATCGAGTGTTTAATCTTTGCAAGTAGTGCAAGTTTAAATTTTTATAGTGTTTGATTGGCAGGAAGGCCAAACTAAACAGTATTTTGGATCTGTGCAGGAAAGCTCCAAGCAGGCAGGAATTCAGAGGAGTTAGTGCCAGTACGGGCAAGAAAACTCAGGCAGGATTCGTCAGCAGAAAAAGTTAAGTATTTTTCTATAAAAGTGGAAAAGTGTTAGTAGTGCGTTTGTTTTGGCTTTGATTATTGAGTCATATTGTTGTTTCGGTAACCCTTCGCCTTTCGTAATTAATCCTGAGATTGCAGGACGCGCGACCTCCATTTAACCTTGTTGTCTGTTCGGGAAAATTCCCAAAGAGTCGTTTGTTTGCGGGTGTGTTGTGCACACAAGTTGTTGTTTTGAATTTTAACCTGGGTAAAATCCCATCTTCGTACTTAAATATCATTCCATTAAAATTGTTAACTGGCACTTTGCCAAACTTTACATATTGACTTTGTACACTCCCAATTGTTTACGAAAAGATTTCAGGTTTTATACCTATACTTGTAAAGGTTTCCTGAACAAAATATAGTTTTATTCCTTTTGGAAAATAATCGCGTTTTAATTCTATTTGAAGACCATTTTCAGTGCTAAAGTTGGTTTGGAAATTCCAAACAAAAATTTCCTGGCGCCCTTTACATTGTGAAACACCCTACTTGTGTTTTGATTGAATATTATTCATCGCATTAAATTCGTTTTATTTACCTTTAATTCATCAGTATTTACCTATAAAACTACCTACGGACCACCCCTTGCTGAGCAGCTGGCATTGGCAGCATACAATATTGCTACCTGTTGCATTCTTTTCCCATCGAAATCCACCCAGCTGTCATTTGACAGTTCATCATAAAATTAAATTCGATAAACATCGCCGCGGCACATCGGTGTGCATATTTATATTTCGGTGTAATAAATAATTAATTAATCAGTCGTTGCGTTTAATTAATATATTAGTTTGTTATAATCCAAGTTGTGGATTCGGTGGTAATTTGTTTTGTCGGGAAAAAAGTGCAACAAGCCGTCTGCCGGAAAGTTTAATACTCTTAATATTTCGAGAGAAAAAGGTATACATTTAGGTATATAAAGCAAAAGTGATAACTGATAAGCTATAAATACAGAAAACAAAAAAAAAAAAAAAAACAAAATAAAATATGACTCTTCGAATTGGAAATTCAAGATTATTCAAAGATATTGTTTACAATTTAAATTTTCAAATGATTAAATTAAATTTTAAAAAGATGCTAGTGTTCAAAAGCTTAGGGCTTTTAGTTTAGCTAAAACAAAATTAGGAATGAGTTTCAAAGTTTTGCAAAGTCATTTAAAAAGCGCAAAAAAAAACGAAAATAAATTGAGCTTATAATTTAGCTAGAACAAAATTTTGTATGAAGGTTAACCTAAAAGTCCTCGTACAAATTTCTTTATGAAACCGCATGTGAGCAATAACGTATAAGTAATTTCCAACCACTATCTCCATTAAGAACGCTTAAGCATTCCTCCAACGATAGGGAACTTTTATTGAAATATAGACGTCGGATTTCTTGTAGCACTGGACATACGGCCAGGAGGTGGAAAATGTTTTCTGGTTCGTTGAGGTTACATAGTGTACAGTTCGGGTTAAGATCAGATCTATGTGGCCTGTAGTTTAACTGTAACATTTCGTACGGGCCTTAAATATAAGACTCATCTCCGTTACAGAAAATTCATTTCGAAAGTAATTGGTTTCTCCTAACCTGTGATTCAATATTTTGTATATTGATCGTGAATCAGTCTCTCCAGCCCGATCAAGAAATGATCGGTACACGTTTTGTTTGTCAAGTACCTACATATCTTGTAATAAAAATCTACGTTTTCATCAATGCAAGAAATGCAGTCATAAAAAACAGACCTCCATGAATTTAAATTATCCACGGAGAGGTTAAGAGAAAAGTCGTGTGCCGACGCTAGTTCATACCAGTCTTTAAAAGGCGTATATCGACACCTCAAAGACACTTACATAATTCTTTTCTGCAAATTGTCGTCGGATCTTTGCATGACTTTAAGAATGTAGTCTGCATTAGCTTTTAATTTTTTTACAAATATTGTAGGTAACCCCGATTCGACGTGTATCGCATAGTTAGGCGTGTTTGCCGGTAAGCGAAAAATGCGTTTGAAGAAATATCTTTGTATGCTTTCGATTTCATCTATTTTCTTGTATCCATAGACTTCATTCGCGTAACAAAAACAGGTTTTGATTGTTGCATCGAAAACTTTAAATTTTGACGCTTTATCAATATATTTATTCTTAAAAAAATTTGACCACATGCAATTGATTGCAGCTTTTGCACTCACTAACTTTTCTCTTATGTGAGCTTTAAGATTTAGATTATGAGTTATTTTGAAACCTAAGTATTTGAATTCTTTCACTACCTCAAGATTGGAACCATCAAGAGTCCAAGTGCGGTCATTAGCTGTGCTGCGACTTTGGGTTCTAAAGACCAACATTTTTGCTTTTGCTGTGTTGATTTTAAGATCCCACAGATCACAAAATTGTTTTAACTTGTTTATCTGAAGCTGCAGTGTCACCGGATTATCCGTCAAAACTACAACGTCATCAGCGTACAACAAGACTTTGACATTTAAATCACCAAAAGTAACACCCACTGGTAAATGATCTTCAACATCATTTATAAAAAGTGAAAAGATTAAAGGACTCAAAATACTTCCCTGGGGAACACCCGTATCAGAGCGAAACTCTTTAGATTTGCTACTGCCATTTGAAACAACAGCAGTCATATTTGAGAGAAGCTGCTCGTATATTCTTATGAATTTGGTTGATAGGCCGATAGCTGCCAGTTTAAACAAAAGCGATCTTCTGTTTATGGTATCAAAAGCGGACTTAAAATCCACGAAGAATGCATAAAGAATAACTTTTTTTATCCAAATAACGCCTAGCAATACTTGTGAGGGCAAAGATTTGGTCAGCTGTCGAAAGGTTAGCCCGGAAGCCAGCCTGAAAGCAGCTTATTTTCTTATTTCGCTCAACCCATGAAACCAGTCTGAAATAGAGAATTTGCGTGAATAATTTTCGAAAGGAGCTAAGTACAGAAATACCTCTATAGTTTTCGGGTAAGTTAGGATCACCTTTTTGAAAATTGCTGAGATCGACGAAGTACGAAAGCACTTCGGAAAATTTTCCTCGTGAAACATTTTGTTGAAAAGTACCAAAACGTGTTCTAAAAACAGAGAGCTGGCATTTTTGAAGAATTCAGCTGAGATGCCATCTGAGCCTGCTGCCTTATTATTTTTCATTTCTTTTAAAGCTGCGAGCAGCTCTAACATTGGAAAAGGAGAGTCTAGGTATAATAACAATAAAAGTTGGATTGTAGCCTGAACTTGGCTAAAGCTTTACTATATATGGTAAATTAACAACACGGTATAGGGAAAATCCCACCTGAAATTTTCGAAGCATTCCAATAAAGTATGGTTAAAATAACATTACATTATTTAATTCCTATAATATATTGATAACAAAACTATTCCTATAATATTTAGACAAAATTTCAATATACCAAATTAAAAATCCAATATCATTGTGTCACCGTTTCAATAAAGTACGGTTAGGCCACCAAATCGAATGAAAATTATTCCCTATACAGTTTCAAGCTCAACTGCAGAAAAGCGAAAACAATAGCCTACGAAAACCTGACCTCAGTTATCAACCCTCTTACGCCAACACAAAAAATCTGGAACAACGTAAAGTGTATATCAAGCGGCTACCAGGGCAATACCATTAGAGTTATTGAATAAAATGCTGGCCCCATATCTGACTCCAAAGCCATGGCTGAACTATTTGGGCAGTCCTGGTCCAATTACTCAAGCGACTCAAATTATCACCAAAGATTCCTACTAAACAAGAATGAAATTGCTACCACCTTACAAAATCTTCCAGTTCCTTCTTGCAGCGCCTTAAAAATTGAAACGCCTATTACATTAAATGAGTTTGAATTCACGCTCAAAACACTGGAAGGCTCAACGCCATCATACGATCGAATATCATACCCAATGATTTCTCACCTACCTAAAACAGCAAAAAATCGGTTATGTCAACTTTACAACAACATTTTCTCAAAAGGTATCCTTCCTCAGCAATGGAAAACAGCAACTGTTATTCCGATTCTTAAGCCCCAGAGAAATATATCAACCAACTGGAAAGCTACCGCCCGATATCTTTGCTGCCATGCCTCAGTAAAATACTTGAAAAAATTATTTCGAGAAGATTGATGTGGTACATGGAACAAAATAACCTGATCAATAAATCTCAAGTCGCATTCAGATCCAACAAAGGTACAATGGATGCCTTACTACACGTCGATTACACCGTTTCCAATATACTGTCATCTCGCAACCATTGCAGCATCATATCAATAGACTTTGAAAGAGCATTCGAAAGAATTGGTGCACAAACCATACTACAACAATTGATAAAATGGAAACTTGGGCCGAAAATCATAAACTTCATCAAAAAACTTTTTAACGCACCGAAAATTCAGAACCAAGGTCAACAATGAGTACTCAACACTCTGGGATCTTGACAACGGAACCCCTCAAGGATCCCCTTTATCCGTTATACTATTCATAATTGCCTTTAATAACGTCAGTAAGTGAAAAAATCATTGATCATGGAATATATGCGGATGATCTTATTATAATAGCTAAAATCACTAACACCAACGCAATTCAGGAAGCTTTGATAAGAATCCTGGACAAATTAATTGATTGGTCTGAAAACTCTGGCGCTAAAATTTTAACCCAAAAATGCCAACAACTGCACATATGCAGAAAAACAAGCTGCAAAAACATCTCCTTAATCCTTAACAATCTAACACCAGTAAGTGTAGATACAATGAAAGTCCTAGGACTTCATTTAAACAAAGCTTATAAAGCAACTAAAAAATGGACTAACTTCACGGCTAAATATAATTAAATACCTCTGCAGCAAAAAGAGCAATGTTCACACCAATGCCATCCTTAACGTGGTACGTGCAATAATCTTATCCAAAATTGAATACGGACTTCCAATCTACGGTTACTGTGCAAAGAGTGAATTTAACAAAATAAAATCTAATTTTAACGCCTCAATAAGGATAGCACTAGGCGCTTTTCGTACAACACCCATTCCTTACCTTCTTGCCGAATCCGGATTCTTACCGCTAGAGGAACATAGAGACCTACAAACCGCCAAACTCATTCCAAAACAAATTACCTCAAATGGATCTCCACTTCATAAAGATTTTTTGGCAACGATCAAACGCAAGACTAAACCCAAATTGGAACACACTATATTTAAGGCTTCACAAACAGCAAAGGAGCTTAACATCCCACTCAAAATCGCTAAAACAAAGCCAGGCCGTTTCCCACCATGGACATCACAGAACAGCAGCGTCGACACTCAACTCTCGGATTTAAAAAAAACAAACCTCCACCCCAGCCAATTCAAGCAACTGTTCAACGAAAAGGTTACTCCAACAAAATTTCAACTTTCTCTACACTGATGTTGTTGACCAAAATCTCAACACCGTCCTAACTTAAAGTCTCCACCACCACAGCAACATATTTACAGCCGAAGCAGCAGCAATTTTAAGCGCATTTGAATACGCTGAACAACGAAGAGGCAAATTCTGTATTTTTTCTGACAGTCTTTCAGTCTTGAACGCCATCCAGAACATAAATTGCAGACTGATACCCATCAATGACATCCGCAACAAACTCTGCCAACACGTTTCAAAAATGAAACTCGTCTGGATACCAGGACATGTCAACATTCCAGGTAACGACGCAGCAGATGCTGCAGCAAAACTGGCCACTAACTCTCCTGTATATCAATCCAACGTCACCAACCCAGCCGATTTCCTAAAAATAATTACACGCTCCCAAGTTGAGAAATCACTCCAGCATTTCAAAAACATAAACAACTATTACATCAACTTAATAAACCCTCTTCGCTTGCCTGTTCACCTACCTAATACACTCAAAAGACCAGAATTGAGAGCCATCACTAGACTAAGACTAGGTCATACGCACCTTACGCATATACACCTCATCGACAAAAATGCAACCAACATCTCCTGTATCTTCTGCAACAACCCTCAAAAAATAACGATAGAACACATCTTGACGACCTGTCCACAACTCCAATCGGCCGCCCACAGGACCGACCACATTAACTTCATCAAAAATCCTAACCTAGAAAATTGTCTAAAAACTATAGAATTTTTAAAACAATGTAATTTGTTTAACAAAATATAAATAAGTATAGTAAATCTAAACTCTAGAATATGCAAAACAAAATCCATACAAATGTAACTAAACATCATAATCTTGTAAACCATTTCTTTCAAATTTGAGCGTAGGCTGATGGCTTATTTGTTAGTGCCTCAATGCTTCATTTTATGTAATTTTTAACATTGCATTAAATATATTAATAAATAAATAAATAAATAAAAATACACAGATAGGACTATATCCTATAATATTTAGGCAAAATTTCAGTAGAAAAGCCATTCTGTATAGGAAATGAAGCTATATTTATTGGAACTATCCCACTAAATTGTTGGAATCTTTTAAATCATAGGATATCTTACAAAAGGGTAAGGAATTTTAACGACAATTTCAGTAGAAAAGCCATTCTGGTTAGCAAATGAAACTATAATTAATTAATCAATAATTATTGGAACATGGCCATTAAATATATCTGGAACCCTTACACAAAATTCAAACTTTAGAATGAGTAAGGTATTTTATCATTAATAATAGGTAAAATCCCATTATATTTGGCTAATTAAACTAAAATTATTGCGGTTATTGCATTATGTTTTGTTGGAATTCTGGTACAATATAGAAAAATAAATAATATTTAGGTATTCCAACATTAAATATAGTTGAAATCCCATGCTGTATAATGAATAACACTTTATTAAATTGGGCATTTACCATTAAGTGTTGTTCGAATCTTCATTGAGAATAGGTATTTTGCATTTATTTGAAGTAAGATCTTGAAATTGAAAGGAATTGAACTGAAAGGTATACCAATACAAGTCTAAAATATCCCAATAAATATGTTTGCATTAACCCAATTAAATTTATTGGATTTTTAACTATAAAAAGTAGAAGCCACGATTTCGCCTATAAATATAGTAGAATAACACGTAAAAATACGGCTAATCCAACAATATGTTCTCTGAGTGCAGTACAATGGAACCAATATCTAACATTCGATAAACATTAGGTAATCCCTGATTAGGAAGTTGTTTGTCCATGGAGTGCACTGATTGAAAATATTATATACAGTTGCGGTCAAAATAATAGTAGTGTGAGTAAAAGCATTGCACAGATCGGTATTTTTCCACTTTGCATTGCGTTGATAGTGAAAACCCGTTATACTTTAATTGTTTTAAGGGGTGGAAAAGGATCTCGTCAATATGTAAGAAGACCTCCTAACACCAAATATAATCCACGCTTTACAATCATAATGGTATGAGCATGTTTTTTCTTCTACGGAGTGGGACCCATAAACCGGATTGAAGGCATTATGGATCAGCATCTCTATAATGCAGGATAATGCAGGAAGAAATGCTACCGTATACTGGAGTTGAAATGCCACTGAAATGGGTCTTTCAGCAAGAAGCAATGGTTCCAGGAAAGTAGAGTAGATGTGATAGAGTGGCGCGCATAGTCTCCGGACCTTAATCCCATCGAAAACCTGTGGTGCGATGTAAAAAAATATGTTTCTAGATTCAAACCAAGCAACAACACAGGCCTTTGGGAAGCTTTGCAGCAATCATGGAGTTCGATAAGCAAGGAAGATGTGGAAAACTGATAAACTCTATTCAACGTCGTTGTACTGCTGTTATAGCTAACAAGGGACATGTAACCAAATACTAATTAAAAGTACGAACAATAAGCCACATATTGTAATAAAAACTTTGACCTAATTTTTCGATTTCGTAACATTTCAAGGTAGATTTTCCTAATACTACTATTTTTTTGACCGCTGAATTTCAACATCTGTTTAATAAACTTGCAACTATCGGATAATAATATTAAACTGATGTTTTTTTTTTTGTAAATAAAAGCTTAAAACACCACTTTGAAAACCACGTTATTGGTTTTTTAAATTAGAATTGACGGATCAGTTTTTTTCAATTTTGTTGTTTCATAAGCTCTATACTACTATTATTTTGACCGCAGCTATATATATATATAGAAATAAGGTATTAGTAATTTCACATATAACCTCAAGCAGTGGCTAGGGGGGATAGATCTAATTAGCTCATTTTCTCATTATGTATGCCATAAAAAATTATATTTTTTTTAGAGATAATATATTATACGCATTAGTTTGAAAACGAACTTTAATAAATCCTCCTTATATATATAAAATTTCGGTGTCACAATGTTAGTTACCGTACTCCTCCGAAACGGCTTTACCGATTTTTACCAAATCTTATATGCGTATTCAGTAGGTCTGAGAATCGGCTTCTTATTATTTTCCATACCTCTAAGTGATAAGGGCCATCTACCCTTAACATTGTTTCTTTATTTACACTGTGACACGAGAATTTTATATATTAGATTTTACAGTCTCAGTGTAAATGTCATATTTATCAATTTTTTAAAATAAATTCTGAAATATTATGTTTTTGGCAGTTATTGGTCGTGCTACAAATCCACCTTAAACACTCATATCATTTTTTTGAATTGTTTAATAGTACGGATGATTTTGGTGCAAGAACATTACTCTATTCACAAGTACGACGGTATTTCACATGGGCTCAAACAAAAAAATGGATGCCGCGCAAGCAAGGCTCACCAGTTGGTGCATTTCTCAATTTATTTAAATCGAATGCTATGGGCCGATTATTTACAGTCAGTCCAACCCACACTGAGTGCTTTTATCTTCGACTGTTGTTGGTTAATGTTACTGGCCCATTATCATTTCAAGATATACGTAAAGTGAATGGGCAACAGGGGCCCTACTCTGTAATTCGTTTCGAAAGCAAAAATTTCCCAAAACGAATATTTTGTACTCTTTATTTCTAAAGCGGATTCGAATCTGCCACTTTCGGAACGGCAAATCTGAAAACGATTTTTTTATTTCATTTATTTATATTTTTACTTGTTTGTAATTTGCTTTGATATTATTTTTTTGCTTGATTGGACAGATATCTTGAGAAATGTTTCAAGACTTCGCAAATCTATTCCGTTAATGAAAATATTAACAAGTACTTTTTTTCGATTCGAGAACGAAATACAGAGTACGAATTCATAATCGAATCGAAAATCACTTTCGAATAGACTTACGATTCGAAACGAAATACAGAGTAGGGCCCCAGTATCCAATATATAAAGACGCATGCCTTGCACTCGGCTTGCTGGAAGACGATAACCAGTGGGAGCGTGTGCTTGCTGAAGCTGCATTGAACTGTACAGCAATACAAATTCGTCTACTTTTTGCTGTAGTGTTGACTGTTGACTACATGTTTCCCATCTCGAGCAAACATATTGTGGGATAATCACAAAGATTCCATGACTGATGATATATTTCATCAACATCGTACACGGTGCAACGATCTAACGATAACATTCAGCGACGCTATGTACAATGAAGCATTGATTGCCATATCATTTCGATATGAATTCGCCAAATCGACCTGCATCTGATTTTATTAACACTGAAATAAATCGTGAACTGCAGTACAACACTGTAGAAAGGGCAGCGATTGTTACTCGCAATGTCCCACTAATGAATGAGGAATAAAGAACCATTTATGACTTCATTTTACTCGCGTTTCAACAGGACAAGGTGCGGGTTCTTCTTTTTGGATGCACCGGGTGGAACTGGCAAAACATTCCTTATTTTCCTAATTCTGCTTGCTGAAATACGATCAAATAATGGCATCGCATTGGCCGTTGCATCATCCATTGCGGCAACTTTATTGGATGGAGGCAGAACAGCTCATTCAGTATTTAAGCTGCCACTTAATATTCAAAATAACCCCCATGCAATGTGTAACATTAAAAAACAATCGTCCATGGCACCGTGCTAATTATCATCTGGGATGAATGTACTTTGGCACACAAACATTCAATAAAAACAACGACAAACTACATATTTGGCGGCACTCTATTGGTGCTTTCAGGTGATTTCAGACAAACACTTCCCGTCATTCCACGTTCAACATATGCTGATGAGATCAACGCTTGCTTAAAATCTTCTCCATTGAAGCGTCATGTTGAAAAAGTACAGCTGAAAGTAAACAAACATGTGCGTTCAAATGCCTCAAGATCCATCCGCTGAAACATTCTCAAAAAAACTTTTAGATATCGGTGATGGAAAAGTTGCTACAGATGAAACTGGATCCGTAAAATTGCCGACCGATTCCTGCACAAATCGCTGATTCGCAAAATACTCTCATTAAACAAATATTTCCCGATGTACATAAACAGTACATAAATCATGAAAGGTTTGCTGAAAGAGCTATCTTAGCAGCAATGCAGTGTTTTAGCAGCAAATATAGCCAGCATTTTAAATGGCAGGTTCAAAGGTGAAAAGATATTAATACCAAGGATTTCTATCATACCAACAGATGTGCCAATTCAATTCAAACGAATTCAGTTTCCGCTCAGATTAGCATTTGCAATGACAAGTAACAAATGTCAAGGCCAAACGATGCCTATTTGTGGCTTAGATTTAAGTACACCATGTTTTTCACACGGACAATTGTACGTAGCATGCTCTCGAGTGGGTAAACCATCAAGTTTGTTTGTGCTCGCTAAAGATGGGCTAACGAAAAATATTGTTCATAATATTTTTCATAATTTTAAGAAATAAATTATAGTAACTTAAAAATAATATTTTTTGGCGTTTGTTGTTTTTATATTTCCTTATCGTTTATAGCGCTCCACGCCTATTTCACGCTTATACCACATGCTTATACACTTATAATAAGTTCCTTTTTGTCTACACTAGAATTTATCTAGAAACTAGAAATAATTTACAGGCAAAACAACGATTGCCGGGTCAGCTAGTTCTACTATAATTCGTACGTAATTCTAAGTTTTAATGATTTTTCTTTTTTTAAGTTTAAAAGCTTTATTCTTTTGGTTTTTAAGATTCATTAGCCTTTTATTAAACCAAGCTGGGTTCGAGCCTGAATTAAGTTTTTTATAAGGAACGAATCTACGTATTGCTTCTTCAATTACTGATATAAAACTAAGATATGAGCATTCTAAGTCATTATGTAATTTCCAAAATGGAATTCCATTAAAAAGAGAAAAAATATTCATTCATATTATCAAAGTTAGCTTTGCCAAAATTAGGTACAAATGAATTACTTAAAGAAGTTTTCTTCATAAAAGTGTAGAAATGGAAACTTCCTTCAAATGCAACCATTACTGACAATAGGAAAATCAGATTTTTCAATATAAATATTAAATTCCTTATTAGCAAATATTAAATAAAGAACTCTATCAAGTTCATTTTGAAAAGAATTTAATTGAATTAAATCAAACTGACTGAAAAAGTCGATTACATACGCATTAAATATTTATCATCCAAATCTAGGACCCAATTTATTTCACCCTGATTGAAATCAACAATACATAATACAACGTGCTGAGCACTACTCAAATTTCTTAAAATGTTTTCACAATTTTTTAAATGTGTATTTAAAAGTGTTTTGCATTGTCAATATTAACTTTTTATTGTGTTTTTTATTGTTTGACGAAGCTAAAATTTGTATAGACTTTTGCTATGACGAACCTTCTCTCACAACACTTCTGACTCGAGTAAATCAAAAGCAAATACTAACACTATTAATAACAAGTTTCTTTCTCAATCGCTATTCATAGCAGTAGATTAAAGGTTTATATAAAAAAGAAGACGTAATCAACGGCTAGTCGTATCAAATGACCTCATCTTCAAATGTTTTTTTTGTGTGTTTTTTCTTAAGACTATCATTGAGGTCTGATAATGAACGCAATGAGTTCTGCTAAGCGTTATAACTCATAAGTCTATACCTACTCTAGACTCTCGAGTCTAATCTATGCATAAGGTGTTTGTTTGCTGTAAGGGCAATGATCGCCTCTAGTGTGTATAAATAAAGAAAGGAATGTAAGAAAAATAATTGCAGCTCATATACAAGTGTTATACACATAAGCATAACCTTTGTTTATACAGTTCATTCAGTGTTAACACTTGTTCAGCTGTTGTCAGCTCCACCCTCAGCCTGTCAGCTGTAATCAGCTAATTACAACAAGTGTAAATGATTAATCACTCCAACTTCACACTCATACTTGGCAATGAGTCGAGTGGGTCAGTGCAGTGTCGGTACTCGACTGTCTGAACTTTGACTGGGAAGTGGGAAATATCAGGGAAGCTACAATCAGCTTTCTAAAAACATCATTTATACACCTTCTTACACTTGTGTTTCCAAATTACGATCTCAATTGCACAAAATTTGACCAAGCCCAAAACAAATCATCTCCCCAAAGAATGCCGCATTCATTTGTACGAGCATCAAGTGATTTGTTGGTTCTGTACACGTTGGTTAGCACCATAGACTCAATCTAAAAGTCTAATCGGCTACAGAAATATTTTCAGTTGTTCTCTTCGATCGTCAGTGAACGGATCATCAGAACAGATCGCTATCGTTCAGTAGTTGATGTAGGCGCGACGCGACGGGCTAGAACATTGTTTTATAAATTCTATCAGTTGAAGTGCCTTTAAAAAATCCAATATGAAGACAATAATATTGTGGGCGAGTGTTCTTCTGTTTTTAGCGGTTATAGGAAGTGCAAATGCGTATAAAATTCTCGGTGTTATTCCAACCATGGCGAAGTCTCACTTCTTTGTCGGCAGTTCACTTATGAAGGGCTTAGCTGAGAAGGGCCACGAAGTTACTGTAGTTTCACCGTTCCCGCAGAAGAAACCCATCAAGAACTATCGAGACATACCAACTGAAAATGTTCTGAATATGTGGAAAGGTAAAAAAAAAACAATATTTTTAATTAATTCAATTCGCTACCTACACATAGACGTAGAGTGAACCTCAATTAGTGAGATCACTTTGGTATAATTTTATGCTATTTTTTTTTGTTTTCATTGTGATGATAGAGAAACGAGGAAACCAACCGGTTTCGGTTTGTTTACCCAGGTTGGGAGTGACTTCATATTTGATAAACAAAATTGTTATCGTCGATTTCGTAATTCGTTTTGGTTGCGTGTGGCTTCGCACTGGCTCAACGAGTATATCATAATTTGTAGAATAACAAAAAACTTTGATTTCTTTTTTCTTTGATTTAAGAACAAAGTCCGGACTGTGAAAGAGTTTTTATTTAAATTAATGAGACATTTCATGATGGGTGTCTGATAAGATAGACTTGTAGCTACTGCAATGCTACCAACAAAAAAAATGATAGTGATGATGATAAATCAACGTGAAGATAGAGAATTCCTTAAAAGAGTGGTTCCAAAATCTGGCATGTGCGGGCGGGTCGGGCAGTGGATATCGGAACGTGTGGAATTATTAATTAGTTGCTAGTTGATGTCTTTGGTCTGTAAATCATTTTTAAAGTTGACTTTGGCTTTCAAACCCAACGATCGCATCGGCAGCATTGAAATGAAATTCAATTCAACTTTACCAACGAAATTACAAATTCGCCTTGGGAAAAAAAGTTGATAATGTGTTGATTTTGGCAAGCCTAAGGTCAAATTTAAAGCAGATTCGGGGCTTTAAACCATCAACTCTTTTAATTGAGATGAGTTTCTTCTGGAAACACGTTATTATACTGTTCTGTGTAGTGTGTAGATTTACCCTATCAAGTCCTCTTTCATCGAGTTGCGGTGTACCCCAGGGTAGTAATTTAAGTCCTCTTCTGTTCATTTGTACTCAGAATGAACTCGTATTGGTCATATCACTGTACGCAGATGATACTAGGTGCCCGTAGAGTGATGGTTGGCATGCCTAACTGTAAACCCAAAGGTTTGTGGTTCGAATCCAAACAGAATCCCAAAATATCTTTCCACCGGTATTGCCTTTCGCGAGGAGTTGGCAAGTCCTCCGTTAGTAACTTTATTGCCATTAAAAGCGCTTTCTCGATTAGCCGTTCAGAACCGGCTTCTGCCGGCTTCTGTAGGTTCCCTCCAATTCCTCACAAGGTATGGTTGTCAAGTAGGTCCTGGGGCTCCTCGCTCTGTTGCGCCACCCTATTTATTCATTAAGATTACCAGATCACTTCTCCAGCTACTAACTCTTCTCTTTTTCAACAGGATGTCGATAGCTCTTCAATCTGGTGCTCTAATCTCTTTTCTTTTAACTGAACTTTGCAAATTGTCAATCCGTTCGGCGTACCTTTTCTCGATCCCATCAAATTTCTTTTCCATTGCTATCCTCACAGTGAAACTATTCTATAAGTAGAGATGACTGGTATCTTCGGGATCATTTACGACCAGGAACTCAACTATCTCTTACATATTGACGACATAAAATCAAAAGCTAATTCAGTACTTCAGACTTTGTTAAGTAATGGTTCAAGGAATTTTTCGACCCATAAGGAAACCAAACTTTGTACCAAACTTTTTTGCTCTCCAGATTCTTGAATAAACGCCTGTTCAGTGTGGTACCTACGAAAAGTTCATATTTCTAGAATTGAAAAATATTCAACACCCGCCGTTTGATCGGATTGTTAAAAGTCTCCTTTTTGGCAATCTCCTGATTATTCCTTTCTATCAAAATCAGAATGAGCTTGAATTTTTTAAAGCTCGAAGAGAAGAGATATATTCGATGGTCTTATCACTCACTGAGTACTTTTCCACGACCGTTGAGTGCATGTTCCTTAACAGCTCTGTTTTCATCAGAAAAAACCCTCTCGAAACTTTTGCTTTTTTATTCGCCCTGCTGAAATACATTGCGATACCCTTGACGAGATGGGTAACATGTCTGCTTCTTATTCGAGGTTCAAATCTCAGAAACTACGAAGAAAAAAGTGTTTTTCACAAGCATAACTCTCCACGAGCTATTGATAAGTCCTCCGAGAGTAATTACTGCCGGGAAAAAGGCTTCCTAACTTAGTGGTTCGAAATTGGCATAAAATTATAGGTCCTTGAAATGCATGAGGTCACAAAAATGTTCTAAAGCTTTGTTGCGCAATTTATTTTTATTTACTTTGGATTCATTTGGCTAGTCTTGTAGTAGTTGGTTTTCATTGACATCAAAAAGTTTTCTCACTTAGTTCAGAATAGGCAAAAAATGGAAGGGTCGCAGCCGCCTGAAATTTCTTCATTTCTCAAAAGTTATAATTGAGAAACGTACGATAGGCAGCCTATTAGTGCAGTCAATGAAGCATTTTAGGTCCGAATTTTTTTACTGTGAACAGATTTGCATGAAATTTTGGAATTAGGCTCATCTTACCCTTAACTTCAAAAGTGAAAATGATTTGAACACCGCCACCACCCTGGGGCTGGTTGCCACCCCTTTTCGGGGGCGAATTTTTTTTTCTTCAAAATAACCTCGGATATCGATAAAAGGCCTAATTTTAAGCAAAAAATCAAATATAAAGTTTTTTATTAAGTCCAATACTTTTCCAGTTATTGGCAATTGAAAATTCGCAATTTTTTCACGTTTTTCATCTATTTATTGCAAATATCTCCAAAACTATACGTTTTATCGAAAATTTTATAAAGAACAAAATTGTAGCAGGTAAAACAATAAACAATTTGGTTTCTTATAAAGTATTCTAAGAACAATATTAAGCTAGTTATAAAAGATCAAAGCCATTTTTTATTTTGTCTGAAATTTAATCGTCGTGGTCAATGCCATTTAGCGGC
Source organism: Melanostoma mellinum (assembly GCA_914767635.1). NCBI lineage: Eukaryota > Metazoa > Arthropoda > Insecta > Diptera > Syrphidae > Melanostoma > Melanostoma mellinum. Next base: position 185,506,482 of record OU612060.1, read on the forward strand.
GAGCAGATGCATTTTATGCATTCTAATACAAGAAGATGTTTTGTAGTGCTTGAAATAAGCTTTAAAATGAGCACTATTAAAAGTCTTTTGCACGTAAAATAAGTGAGCTGTAGTGCAAATAAGAAGAGCATCTAATGTTTTTTTCTTTTAAATCAATGGGTTTCATAAGTGCCATTTCCACCAAAATTAAATTTAATCGTATTCCGCCTAAAATTAAGTTTGTTATGAAGAGTTTGATAGATAGTATCAGTTTGGATGCTTCAGGACACATATTTTTCAAAAACGTCAAGATTAAAAAAAAACAAAAAATTTTAAAATTTAAAAAAAACCCACTTTTTTTCATAATATCTCAAAAATGACGACAGATAAGTGTAAGAATAAAAATTTAGGTATTTTTCTGACAAACAATTTGGTTTTTTAGTTTTTTCTGTCAGACAAAAATTGACGGAGATATAATTGTTTAAAGAGCTCGTGGCAGCGCAATCGCAGCTTCTCTTTAGTCCTTTGACCCTTCACCGTTTTAGCAAAAGGTTGTTTACTACATATTGCAATAAAGCATGTTTTAGTTCTCTTAATTACCTTTACTATGGTTTTTTATAAGTTGAGATAGCATGAAAATTGAAGGAGTTATGGTCCAAAAACTCATTGATTTAAAAGAAAAAAACATTAGATGCTCTCCTTATTTGCGCTACAGCTCACTTATTTTACGTGCAAAAGACTTTTAATAGTGCTCATTTTAAAGCTTATTTCAAGCACTACAAAACATTTTCTTGTATTAGAATGCATAAAATGCATCTGCTCGCCGCTAAATGGCATTGACCACGACGATTAAATTTCAGACAAAATAAAAAATGGCTTTGATCTTTTATAACTAGCTTAAAATTGTTCTTAGAATACTTTATAAGAAACCAAATTGTTTATTGTTTTACCTGCTACAATTTTGTTCTTTATAAAATTTTCGATAAAACGTATAGTTTTGGAGATATTTGCATAAATAGATGAAAAATGTGAAAAAATTGCGAATTTTCAATTGCCAATAACTGGAAAAGTATTGGACTTAATAAAAAACTTTATATTTGATTTTTTGCTTAAAATTAGGCCTTTTATCGATATCCGAGGTTATTTTGAAGAAAAAAAAATTCGCCCCCGAAAAGGGGTGGCAACCAGCCCCAAGGTGGTGGCGGTGTTCAAATCATTTTCACTTTTGAAGTTAAGGGTAAGATGAGCCTAATTCCAAAATTTCATGCAAATCGGTTCACAGTAAAAAAATTCGGAGGTAAAGCCCTATTTTTCGCTTCATTGACTGCACTATATTTGCTTATATATACTTAGTCTTTGTTTTTATTTGATCTAAGACTCCTAACTCCAACCGAAAGTAGATCTTTCTTGGATTAATTTAAGGCTTGAGAGTAAGTCACAAGTTTCTTGAAGTACAAGTTTATGTATAAAAGTGTGTGTAAAACATAGTTAAATCACGGTGAAACTAAATGGATTTGAATTCAATGAACATAAATTCTTATCATTTAGACAATCAGAAGATTCGATTCATATTTCATGACTATTTATTTTTTGAGTAGTTTGTTGACTGCTTTATCTAATCAAAAGATTACAAAATTTATTTGAAATAGAAACGAAGAAGTAGCTATGTAGATTCCAGACTTTTTACAGGGTGATAAAAGAACACGTTCAAACGTAAAGCGTTGAGTCCTAACATTTTTATTAAAGTGAACACAACATACTAAGCGGTTCCCGCGGCGTAATGTTTACCTTGTCTGTCTGTTAAGTGGGAGGTTCCAGTCCTAAAAACATTAAGCAAAGAAATGTTTTGTACTCGAGTATCCCGGGCAATTAACAATTTCTTTAATAATATGTAATTTTGTATCATAGGTCCCGAGGCCTATGATTTCGATTGTGCAGAAAAACTTTTGACGCTGCAAATAAAACATGACGTAACGATAAAAGAGAAAATGAAAAAAGTGGGCTTAGTAATTATGTCTGCCTCTCCGTATATGGATCTGCAACCTGAAAAGCTGAACTGATTTTCTTCAAAACTGCATTAAACGTCTGTAGGAGTGTAGGGCATCCTACAGAAGGCTTCTTGGAATATCGAATATATGCCAATTTTCAATTTTTTCGAAAATGACTACAACTATTTTATTAGAATTTCTATCAAAGGATTAGGTTTTTAGTCGTCTTTCTTTTGATATAAGAAATAATTTTAAAAACGGTATTCCACATAGCACCTTTTCTTAGAAGGAAATTCCCGTTAATAGCTTACGCTATTTTGACGAAATTTTATTTTTTAGTAGTCCTAGTCTTAAAATGATTGCTTATCAACATTTGGAAAATTTTAGTTTTTTTAATTTTTATACTAATTTTGGAAATGAATTTTAGCTTTTTTTGCCATTTTCAAAACGTGCCTTTATTTTTTTCAAATTTTTATGTCGAAAATCTGCTGGTGTGATTTTAAGACTTGCATACCTCATTTTTAAAAAATATGTCAAAACTGGATTTTTAGAAAACCGTCCCTATGTATTAGCAAAGGTAAGAAAATGGCTTTTCATATTTTCGTTAAGTACCTTCGGAATATTTGATTTAATTTTTTTAAATATACTATGTGACTTTACTCACTTTTCATATAAAATGTGCAGCTGGCTACCCTGTACCACCAAATACACTACATCAAATGCAAGGCATTGTACTCAGCCTTAAGATTTTGATGTTGTTCTTAGCACACAATCGCAAGTCCGTGCGACCCAGTTGTGCCCATTAAATTTTTGTTGGTTTCAAATTAACTGCTATTAAATGAAGACTTGGTCTCTTCGTCATCGTTTTCCGCCTTAAATTTACATTATAAAAAAAAAAAATTGAATCCTTCAACACTGCCACCATATTTCCGAGCCCAATTTTTACTGGAATGTCTCAAGTCAAAAGAGACTTGAATGCATCACCCAAATGAGACCTCCACTTTCTGCTACAATTCTTCACTCTTTATGTTCATTCAGCTGTCATTTGCTAGTTTTTCTTTTAGTTCCCGTCTACAAACGGAGGCAATCAAGTATTTAATAAGTATTTTGGTAACGCACCGTCTTGCTTCTTTGTGTCTCTTTCTCCCCTTCCCTTCCCTAAGTGTAGCGCAACTTATAAGTAACCATTTAAAGAAGAAATTACGTAAAGGGTCGCTATCTTGGGCGAACATAAATAGAACTAACGCACAGTAACTGCGTGAACACAATGAAACGCATACGCAGACGGATCCGGAGCCGCAAGAGTTAAAATCAAGTTAACTTTTCCGGCTCCGTCTTGTGTTGTTTTTGTATTCGCTTGTATTTAATGTTTTGACATTTCTTGCAGCTGCGTCTCTGCAGCCATTGTGTTCATGCAGTAAAATGGTGGCGTCTCCCGCAAATCATAAACGAGATGGTTTCCTCAATTGGGATATTTTACAAAGGCTAGTATCCAATACAGATGATATGAACGACAAATTTTTTAGAGTTGTGGTCATTGGATCTTCTTTGATCCTTCCATGTATTTTTTTGAGATGATATGATTTTTTAAGTGGTGTTTCGGCCATTTGTAATATGTCATGATCTGTCACTTGATTTTCATTATATTCAGTAGTGTTTGCAATTTCATCATGGAAGAATATAGTTATGCAAGAAAAACGTTTACAAATTATTCAGTTTTATCCTCAAAATAATCGTTTTCCAATTGCAACTATTCGTGCGTTTTCGCAATTTTATTGCGACTGTCTCAAACCACAACCTGGTGGATTTTGAGAAAGGATTTGGGTTTGCATCCGTATTAAATTATTGTTCTCACTCAAGAACTGAAGCCATTGGACCTTTCAAAATGAAGCTGGTAACATCGTTACTGTCAATAGAGAGCGGCATATATCGAAGATAACCAACTACTAATGAGCGAAATTGGAAGAAGTTACTGCCCGGACAGAATGGTGTAGCTGTAGCTGTAGTACACCGCGCTGTCAAAGTGAAATTAGGCAAATGCCATAAGAGTGAACACAATGCGTAGTAGTAGCTGTAGCTGTAGTACAAGTTGACTCAACTTCAACTTTTGAGCGCGCTGCAACTCTACATTTTGACGTTTCGTACTGAAAAAAACAAAACAAAGCAAACTGGCTCAGCAACTTTGACATCTTGCGCTACACCATTGTGGACGAGCTTTGCTACATTCCTCAGCTGCATTCTGATTTTTTATTTGACAGCGCGGCGTATACTATAGCTACAGCTACACCATTCTGTTCAGGCAGTTAATCTTGACAACATTTGATTCTAATAATACAGGCTTCGTGACGCACAAGCAAATGCAACAATCGAATAATTGTGAGAAAAGTTTGGAGACTCGATTATTTCAAGAAATTGTGATATTGAATGGTGTATCGAAAGTACACTGATATAAAAAGTTTCATACAAGAAAAATTATATGTGTGTTTGTAACCGCGGTCAGTTGTCGCGAATATTCAACCACACTACAAAGGCTACCGTCGAGACCTTGGATCACTGTCATGTAAAATAAAGCAACTATTTTTCTATTTTTTTTGCGGCTTTATTTGTCAATTTTACTTTTTTTATTGAATGTTGCACAGCTCCTAACTTTGGTAACGGACATCCAAGGCTGTTGTTTTGCCGTCGCCGTCGCGTCGGTAGTTTGTCTTGCATATTGCGCTGCAAAAAATGGCCTCCAAGAAGTTGTGATTTAATACCGTTCGACTATTTCTTCTTGGATCAGACTCTGTTCAAGGGTTCAAGCCTTACAAGTCAATATTGATCGTGCCATTCATGACATACGTCTTGATATAGATGAAAAAGTGCTCGAAAATTGGGTTCATGGAACTCGTTCCTGCAAGAAGAAGTCTTGGAGGTAATTTGAATGACGTTTTATTTAAAAGGAGGTGGTGCATACTTGGGCCCAGAGCGTACACCTATGAGACTAGTACCAAATGAAAGCTTACGTTCAGCCCAATCAGCCTGCCAAATATTTTTGAATTCGGTCTTGGTGATTTTGAGATAATTAGACTTGAAGTTGAGCGCCGGAAATGGGAAAAATCTGACATTTCTGCAAATAATTACGAATATCTCGAAAAGCATAGCACGTAGGACAATGATTTTGGTATCATATGAAAGATCATAAAAATATCTTTCATTTCATTTAAAATACAGTTTTCAAAATTCCTTATATTTCGAAAAAACAGACCTAAAAGTTGTTTAAAAAAAACATTTTCGTTGACGTTTGACAGCCAATATCTCGAAAAAATCAGTGATGACCTATAATTTTTTTTGCACCACTTTAATCCTTAATTGGTAAGCTTTAATTTGATATACAATTACGCTATCATACATAAAGCATATCACGTACATTATACACAATTCCTAAAAAAAATTAAACAAAAAATATGTTCCACAGGAAATGCATTTTTTCATTTAATTCTTCGCAGTTTCTACTTTGTTTTTTACTAAACATAAAACCAAAATACATTTTAATGCTGCAAATGAGAAAAAAAATGACTAATCTTCGTTTAGATCTATCAAAATACCATCCAAAAACAAAGCTGGTGCTATATTCATTGCTTCCTGGTGTCTTGCGTAACCCAAATACCATAAAATACTCATGACATAAGCGCAACAACCAACAGTCCTCATTCCAACGAGACAGTTACAATAGTAAGCTTTTATTGCGTTCGAACTATGTGCTATGTTTGCATCGCTATTCACCAAGATGTAAGTTAGATACACTTTTCTACTTACATGCCTGGATTTGAATCGCCCTCGCAATAAAAAGTTATTGTTGCCTATAAGACTTTTATGAGCAGTAGAGGTAATTCGCATCCGATCTTCGCAGACTTAGTTAGTTAGTTAGTTACAAAACTTTATTAAAAGGGCAGCCTTTTTTTACAATTTACAATTTGTTTACCTTAAGTTTAATATGGTTTGGCCAGTGGCCGTCTCGCAGACTTCGATTGTATAGGTTCCCTGGTCTTTTAAATGTTCACCTTAGTAGGATCGAGCCTGGTTTATTTGGTAATTCCCCAATGATATCATACGAAGTTCTTGAATAGAGAGTTGTGGGAAATTACTTAAATTCGGGATATTACCATCGATGCCGCTGAACATAGCTCTGGTTCTGTTAAGATTATTTTCTCTTACAAAGGCACCTAAATAATTAGGAGTATTAAAACGATTTAAAGCCAGTTCTAGCAGAACGTTCGCATCAGCACTATCTTCAATGGTTGGATGAAACTTATTAAGAATTGCAGCTGCAACTTTGAAGTCGTCCATCAAATGACCAGCAGCTAGATTAAAAAAATCTTGCCGAAATAGTTTAAAATCCCTTTTAAATCGTCCGTTCACGACTTCAACGACCCATCTGACCATAGTTACACACCTGAATCTATTAGCCTGCTCTGTGGTAAGTTGAAAGTTACCTTCAGCAACGGATTCAGGCATGTAAGTCTTATATCCTTGAGATTCAAGATGTGGGATTGCGTCTCTGAATCCTCTGTCCAAAATAAAAACATCGTTTTGTCTAAAGTATTGCCTGAACGTTCCATAATCGTCTCTGAAAAGATGTTTCATTATGTTAGCATCAGATACAGTTGCAGCATAAGGTCCTATAACGTCCAGGATATACCCATCACAGCATGTGATCACAAAAGGCTTAACCAGATTTTGATACTTATGTAGGCTGCTAGATTGTTTCTGGAAGCCGTAGTTTGAACTTTTTTGAAGGTACACATATGTTCCATCGCAAATGACTATAGATGGACGATCATTTTCATTTAAATTGATGTTTCCAAACAGTCCGTTGGGAATAAGTCTGTTCCTTCTAGATACATCTTGGTAAATAGCGATGCAAACGTAGCACATAGTTCGAACGCAATAAAAGCTTACTATTGTAACTGTCTCGTTGGAATGAGGACTGTTGGTTGTTGCGCTCATGTCATGAGTATTTTATGGTATTTGGGTTACGCAAGACACCAGGAAGCAATGAATATAGCACCAGCTTTGTTTTTGGATGGTATTTTGATAGATCTAAACGAAGATTAGTCATTTTTTTTCTCATTTGCAGCATTAAAATGTATTTTGGTTTTATGTTTAGTAAAAAACAAAGTAGAAACTGCGAAGAATTAAATGAAAAAATGCATTTCCTGTGGAACATATTTTTTGTTTAATTTTTTTTAGGAATTGTGTATAATGTACGTGATATGCTTTATGTATGATAGCGTAATTGTATATCAAATTAAAGCTTACCAATTAAGGATTAAAGTGGTGCAAAAAAAATTATAGGTCATCACTGATTTTTTCGAGATATTGGCTGTCAAACGTCAACGAAAATGTTTTTTTTAAACAACTTTTAGGTCTGTTTTTTCGAAATATAAGGAATTTTGAAAACTGTATTTTAAATGAAATGAAAGATATTTTTATGATCTTTCATATGATACCAAAATCATTGTCTTACGTGCTATGCTTTTCGAGATATTCGTAATTATTTGCAGAAATGTCAGATTTTTCCCATTTCCGGCGCTCAACTTCAAGTCTAATTATCTCAAAATCACCAAGACCGAATTCAAAAATATTTGGCAGGCTGATTGGGCTGAACGTAAGCTTTCATTTGGTACTAGTCTCATAGGTGTATGCCCTGGGCCCAGGCTCCATAGAAGTATGCACCACCTCCTTAAATTGCATCTATCGTACTTCTCATGAAATAAAATAAAAATTTGAATTTCCTTACCAATAAGTTTGTTTTTTTTTTTCTAAGAAATCATATCACTGTTATTGGAAAACCCTTTACTAAGAAAGTTCTTCATAAAAGTAGAAAAAAATGTTGCACTTTGTTCCAATACGCATCGTAATGTCTTAAAAATCCCGATTTCATTATCCTTTTCCTAGTTAAGCTTCAAAGTATTCTATGCTCTTAAGTTTCACATGCACCATTTTATAGTTTAATTGTTTGAGTTAAATGTCACCCTAAATCGATTTAATTTTTAAAAATCAAAGTGAAATCAAATTTTGTAACAACAGAGATAAATGATATCATTTAAGTACTCTACTGCAATTTTAGTCAAAGTTGCATAATTGGTATGAGTTGGTATGGTGGTTGGTTACCTTATCAGAAAAGTTTGATTATCTCAAGGTACGTGCGTTATCTACTGATACCCCAAATAATCGATATGTGTGCTTTAAAAATATAAATATCTCTTCTACACCACGGTAGGCATACAACTAAATTTCTAATCCATTATTAAAACACTTTCAGTTGTTCTCATAGATCGACAGTAAAAAGGTCGATTTTTCAGTGCTTTTTTGACCGGTGTTATACTTTGCTTTTAAAAAGATTCAACAAGTGATAAAAAAACGAATCCAACATGAAAAAGATATTGTGGGCCTGTGTTCTTATGTTCGTGGCAGTGATTGGAGGAGCAAATGCATACAAGATTCTCGGTGTACTTCCAACCATGGCCAGATCTCATTTCTTTGTTGGTAGTTCGCTTATGAGAGGCTTAGCTGAGAAGGGCCATGAAGTGACTGTAGTTTCACCATTCCCGCAAAAGAAACCCATCAAGAACTATCGTGATGTACCAACTGAAAATGTTCTGAATATGTGGAAAGGTAAAAACTAATTCCAAACTGTTTTGATTTACTGTAGAGAGAATCTTTGAGCTTTTGCTGGTTCTAAAGAGCAACTATTTGTTTCGTGTTTAAAAAAAATTCGGTTCGGTTTCAATCAAAACTGAAATATTCATGAAGGAGAAGCTAAAAAAAACTTCGTGTTCGTCATATTGTCACCCGGTGTGCACTTGCTTCATGTCAGTTAGTACGTGCGTTCCCGAGTAATTTACAGCCCAAATTAATGAACGACATCCTTTCAAAATGTCAAATGTCAAACAAATTTTACAATTTATTGAAAACTCAACATGAAGTGTAAATAAAGTGGTTGGAAAATATCCACGTTTTGAGTGCTACAGCTAAAAATGCATAAAACGATATTTGGCTTGAATGGGTTTGACCAAAAATTCAAAGTGACTCAAACGACTGTATACTCTTATTCAGTTCATACTTAGTTACTTACTTACTTAGGTGAACATTACAGTTCGGGTTGAACCTGAGCCTCAACCAACATCTTACGCCAACAAAATTCGATTTCGGGCGAGCTCTCTCCAAATATGCACTTTAGGTCGGCAAAGCGGTAGAGGTCTTCTTCCGCTTGACGAGGTCTTCCCCTTCCACCATTTTCCCATATTCTTTCGACAAATCCGTTGAGCCGGATCGTTTGGGTCCATACGCTCTACGTGGCCCAACCATCATAGTCTTCAATTCAGTACCTACTGATTGTTAATAATTTTGTACTTGGCTAAGTGAGAAAACTCTTTTCTTGGTTGTGTAATTAATCTCGGACGAACTCCAGTTCGTCGCGAAATGTAATACCGTTGAAAGACAGTTCTTTGATTTGTACCTCGAACTCTAGTGTAACAGGCAAACACGCTAACCTTTCACCACGGTTTCTACGTTCGTTTCATAAACCCGATTTTAAAAAAAAAAATTACCATTTTTCCGAAAAAAGTACGGTGTCAAACCGTAAGATCTTAACGGCCACGTGCCCTCGCAAAAGTATTAAACGAAACTACGAGGAGAAACAATTACGCGATAAAGTCGTAATTGGCCGCGTTGGACTTCTTGTTGTCCAGTCTTGAAGCAACCGCATGTCATAGAAGTCATGATTATCAGCTGCCGAACAAAGTAAACCGGTTAACATTCAACAACTTTGTTTCGAATTGACAGTAACCGTCTGCCTCCCGGCCGTAGAGCACACTAAACAGTCACTTTGTTTGGATTCAACGGCACCTCTACGATCTTACTTACTTACTTAGGTGGGCATTACAGTTCAGGGTGAACCTGGGCCTCAACCAACATCCTTCGATAACGACTTCTATTTCGGGCGAGCTCTCTCCAGTTTCGCACTCCAAGTCGGTTGAGGTCATCCTCCACTTGATTGCGCCACCTAAGACGAGGTCTTCCCCTTCCGCGATTTCCCTGCAATGTGCTTTCGAACACCCGACGAGCCGGAGCGTTTGGGTCCATCCGCTCAACATGGCCCAACCATCGTAGCCTCGCGATGCGTACTCTTCTGGCTATGCCCATGTCGCGGTACAGCTCATACAGCTCGTTGTTGTATCTTCTTCTACACACATTGCCTTCGCATACGGGACCAAAGATCATTCGGAGAATTTTTCTTTCGAAACGACCAAGGGTTTCCTCATCCGCTTTCGATAAGGTCTATGCTTCCGCGCCGTAAAGCAGGACTGGGATGATTAAGGTCTTATATAAGGTTACCTTGGTTTTTCTGGAGAGGGTTTTGTTTCTCAATTGCCTTCTTAACCCAAAGAAGCAACGGTTGGCAAGAGTTATTCTCCGTTTGATCTCCGCACTGATGTTGTTGTCCGTGTCTACAGCGGATCCTAGGTAGACGAAGTCCTGTACTACCTCGAAGTTATGTCTGTCTATTGTGACGTTTTGTCCAATTCGTCGATGTTCTGTATCCTTGTTTGATGACAGCATATACTTTGTTTTGCCCTCATTAACCATCAAACCCATTTTTGACGCTTCTGTTTCAATACTCGCAAAAGCACCTATGACATCAAGCTTCTTTCTTCCCATTACGTCAATATCGTCTGCATATGCGAGTAATTGCACAGACTTTTGAAAGATTGTTCCTCTGGTGTTGACGTTTGAGTTTCTTACAATCTGTTCAAGTATGATGTTGAAGAAATCGCATGACAGTTTATCGCCTTGCCTAAAACCTTTTTCGACATTAAAGGTCTCGGTGAGTTCTTTACCGACCTTGACGGAGCAGCGTGAATTCTCCAAAGTCATCCTGCATAGTCGTACGAGTTTTGCAGGGATGCCGAAACTAGACATGGCTCTGTACAGCTCGTCTCTGTAGATACTGTCATACGCGGCCTTGAAATCGATAAAGAAATGGTGAATATCGATATTATGTTCACGGGTTTTTTCCAAGATCTGCCGCAATGTGAAAATTTGGTCTATTGTGGACTTCTCTGGTCTAAAACCACATTGATAAGGACCTATCAAGTTGTTGACGTGGGGTTTCAGACGTTCACATATCACAGCAGACAAGATCTTATAAGCGACGTTAAGGAGGCTTATCCCTCTATAATTGGCGCAGTTGTGAGGGTCTCCTTTCTTTAGAATCGGGCATACGATACTGAGGTTCCATTCATCGGTCAGGCTTTCTTTCGACCATATCATGCAGATCAGCTGGTGCATGCTCCTTTCCAACTGATCTCCAGCTGCCTTGAAAAGTTCGGCATCAAGGCCATCTGCACCTGCAGTCTTATTTGATTTAAGTTTGCATATAGCAAGCTTAACATCTTCTAGGTCAGGAGGACGGCATTCTTGATCATCGTCCAGGCTGAATGGGGCAGTCTGCCTGACAGCGGAATTTGTGTCCTCATCGCCGTTAAGCAGTCTGCAGAAATGATCTTTCCAGATCCTCAGTAGCGACTGTGACTCTATAACTATGTTTCCCTGCTGGTCTTTACAGGCTTGAGTTCGGGGTTTGCTACCCTGGCAGGATCTTTTTACCTTTTGGTAAAACTTCCGAGTCTCGTCCCTGTCATGGCACCTCTCTATTTCCTCAAACGAGCGCTTCTCATGCTGCTTCTTTTTCTTTTTGAGAAGTCGGTGTTCTTCCCTTCTTCTCTCCTTGTAAATCTCGTTATACCGATCGTAAGCAGCCCTCGTTCGTGTTTGCAAAAGCATTTGTCGTGCTCTTTGCTTGGCTGCATTTGCCTGCCTACATTCTTCATCGAACCATGGGTTTCGTTTTGGTGGCCGAGTTAAACCCAGAACCTCAGAGGCAGCGGTTCTGATGGCTTCTTGGCATTGCTGCCACTGGTCTTCAATGTTTAATACTGGCGGCATGGGATTCAAGGATAATTGAAGGGACACTCGATTGGAATAGGCATTGGCAATCTCTTGCGATTGTAGCTTTCCGACGTCATATCTCTTCACAGCGTTAGTTCGTGCTGGTCGTGAACAAGATATCCTCATTCGTACCTTGGCTACAACAAGGTAGTGGTCCGAGTCAAAGTTGGCCCCTCGGAAAGTTCGGACATCTAACACACTGGAAGAGTGCCTTGCGTCGATCGCAACATGGTCAATTTGGTTGACGGTTAATTGATCTGGGGATCGCCATGTGCCTTTATGAATTTTGAGATGAGATTTAGCCCCGCAGCAGAATCGATTAGCCTCAATCCGTTTTCGGAGGTTTTGTCGTGGAGGCTATGCTTACCGATTGTGTTTCCAAAGATGTCCTCCTTCCCTAGTTTTGCGTTGAAATCGCCAAGAACGATTTTCACGGGGCGCATATAAGGCTAATGTTGGCGAATTTAGCCCTGATGCGGACGGTCATTATACGCTCATTGACTGGACCTCTTCGATCGCTCCTGAGCAAATGTGCTGGGAAAATTTCTTTGTTTACATACCTTACCTATCAACTGAAAAATATGCCTCATCGCTGAAGAAGTTGTGAGAAAAATCGGTGTTTGTTGTTCCAACTCCCAAGAAGCGTTTCTAGGATTTGAAATTTATTATGGCGGAGAGTCTAATTCAAACACGTTCCTTTGCTGTCAACGCCCAGAAATCGATGCCACCAGATAGCTTCGTTTTTTGTAAAATTTCGTTTTTTTTTCGTTTTAAAAGATGAAGAAAAATGTTTTTTTTATGTTTTATATTTGAAAAGGAAAAAGTTTATTTCATTTTACAACAGTAATGAATTCATTTCCTTTACAAATATGAATTGTAATTTAGTTGAATTTCTCTAAGTAAAAAATGTATGTGAAAAAAAAAAAAATAAAGCGTTACACTTGTCCGCAAATTATCCGTTTCATTGAAGTGCTTTATGGTAAACCACATTTTTTGTTTTTTGGATGTTAACACAAACAAAGCGGATGGCTTCCCAACTTGTGACCACGCAAAGTATAGCTGCCCATGTGAAAAACAATGATTTTTTAAATTTATCTCGCAAACACTAAGCGATTGACCTTGCAAGACGAATCGGAAACTGCAATCGGTTGAAGTCAAACGGAAGATCAGTCGGAATTATTGGTATTCGAGGAATACATATACATTTTCTCCTGCGTACTTTCCGTTAATAATGGTTGGCTCAGTCAAATTCGACATAAGTCTTTTCACCGCAAGTGGAGTACCGTTGCAAAGTCGCGGTGGATTTTTTTTTTTTTTTTTTTTTTTTTTTTTTTTTTTTTTTTTTTTTTTTAACTTTGTAATAATTCAAATTTCTTAGCTCTTTTTGTTCAGCCTGCTCAAAACGGTAAAAGGTTCTGCTTGCTGCCTGTGTGGAGCTTAAGTGGAGGTGATTGGTGAAGTATGTGTTTGATTCTACGGGGTTGGATGTTATATGTATTACTGAGACATGGTTTAAACCTGATGTTCCTAGTGGCATATATGATATCAATGACTTCAACTTAACACGTAACGATAGAATCACTGACACTACTGGGGGTGGAGTTGCAGTTTACTGCAATGCATCACTTAAAAGTAGAGTTTTGAGGAAGTCAGATAATAAAGGAATTGAGTTTCTTATTTTAGAAGTAACTGATGGGACCACCAAGGCTATTTTGGGTGTTGGTTATAATCCTAACAGAAGCTGCTCCCCTGAACCCTTTTTTCTGCACTTCAAGAGTTCTCTGCTTCATATGAACACATTGTTGTTTGTGGTGACTTCAATGCAGATCTTCTGTTACTAGACAGTCGGGCAAAACAATTATTGGATCAAATTGCGGCTAATGGACTTCATGTCTCAAACTCGTTTGCTACGCGTTTTGGCCCCAACTCTAATCCGAGTCTCCTTGACCTCATGATTGTTTCTGATATTTCGAACGTTCTCTTACAAGACCAATTATCCCTGGATTGTATATCTGACCATGATCTGATTTTTTGTACATACGACATAAATTTTTCCCGTGTGTTACCTTTGTCATTTCAGTATAGAGACTATAAGGCTATAAATAATGCTGCACTACAAGCCGATGCAATGCTTTTCCCCTGGCATTTATGCCGTAGTTTCTCTGACCCCAATGACAAAGTGGATTTTATCCAATCGTTGGTGCTTGAATTGTTCGACAAACATGTTCCCCTTAAAACTGTGTCTGTACGGAGCAAAAGCTGTCCTTGGTTTACATCTGACGTACATTGATCAATTAAAAATCGAAGGAAATCGTACGCCAGATGGAAGCTCAATCCCTCAAACTCTAACTGGGAACTATTCTGCCGTTCACGAAATGAAGCTACGTTTATTACTTGCAGAGCTAAGAAATGCTATTTTATGTCGAAATTGGATTCAAACCAGTCCTCTCGTAAGCTGTGGAGTAATTTACGGTCTATTGGAATCGGTAAGAAGGAGACTCCTCTCAACTTCCTTGATCTCAATGAACTAAACAACACCTTTGTTATGAGTGATGTCCAAGAACTTAATTTTGTCTCCTCCAACGAAATGTTGTTTGAACCTTCAACGGTATTCGAGTTTGAAGTGGTATCAGAATATCATATTCTCGAAAGCATTCGTTCTATCAAATCTGACGCTTGCGGAGAAGATGGTATTCCAATCAATTTTTTAAAAAGGATTCTGCCACATGTATCCAATGCTTTGACACACTTGGTTAATTTTTGTATCGCTTCTTCGTCGTTTCCTGAGAGCTGGAAAAAAGCTAAGGTCATCCCTGTTGCTAAGAAACCGAATGCTTGCTCTAGCTTAGACTTTCGACCCATTAGTATTCTTTCGTGTTTGTCAAAGGTTTTCGAGAAAATTCTAGCGTCGCAGATTTCTAGTTACCTTAAAAGCTTTAATTTACTGTCAACAGTGCAATCTGGTTTCCGTGAACAGCATAGTTGTGAGACTGCTATGATAAAAGTCCTTGACGATATCAGGGTTCAATATGATCTAGATAATGTGACAAGTGTCTGTTCGAATTTACTCCTACATCTTTATGCAGACGATGTACAACTGTATATATCTCGTCCGTCGTCCAATTGATTTGCAAGAAGATTTGGCTTGTAGACTGAATGAGGATCTCTCTGCAATTTCCAGTTGGTCCCTTGAAAATGGTCTTACACTTAATCCGGCAAAGTCTCAACTCATTGCAATTTCCAAAAAGAATATTGATACTTCTTCTTTGCCTCCAATTTTTCTCTCCGAAACCCAGCTTAGTTTTGTGGACACTGTAACCAGTCTTGGTATTGAAATAAATAAATCGCTTTCTGCCGTAAATCATGCCAACTATATAGTCGGAAGAATTTATGCTGGCCTGCGTAAGCTCTGGCTATTTTCTGCCTTAACTCCAGTAAACACTAAACTACGGCTAATAAAAACATTACTTCTACCCTTAATTACATATGGTCATACTGTTTATTGTAAACCCGATTCCCATTCGCAACACAAAATTCTTGTCGCTTTTAATGACATGGTAAGATACGTGTATGGTATTCGAAGACACGAACACATATCACATTATCATCAGCTTGTCCAAGGATGTTCCCTTCAAAATTATCTTGATGCTAGATGCTTAATTTTCCTACACAAAGTTATGCAGAGTTGAAAACCTCTCTATTTGTTTGAAAAACTTAGATTTGCTCAATCATCTAGAACATCAATGCTTTCGGTACCAACATATAACTACTTGAACTCTTCGCGGCTCTTCTTAGTACACGCCACAAGACTATGGAACTCTCTACCAGTGACTATTAAAAAAATAATAAATGCTAAAAATTTTGAAAATGCCCTTGCTTCCCACTTCTCACAGCAACCATGAAATTTTAAACAGGCTCTTTTTTGTATTCGTTCTTTTTTCACTGTTCTTTTTCTATATTTCTACTCTATATATTTTATTCTATATTCTATTCTTCTCTTTATTCTATTCTACTCTAAAAAAACCATTATGTATTATTTTGTATAATTAATTTTGTTGAATAAGTGAAATTGTTATTTACTACCCAATGTTAGGTACGATAAAAGACTAAGTCTTATTTGTACATTTGAATTGTTAATAAATTGAATTGAATTGAATTGAATTGAATCAACGGATTTGTATGTCGCCAAATCGCCATCGGTTTATGATTGAATGGTGAGATTCAGTGCATTTTCATCATTATTGTTTGCAGCGATAGTTCTGATAGTTCTCACTAATGTTAGGGAAAAAATTTTCAATAAGAGCTAATTGAGAGTCTACAAATCCGCAAAAGTCGTTGGTAAGAGTAATTAATCCAGTTGTCGCATCAACTGGAACTTTTCCATTTCCAACAGCTTACAATTGTTTGGAAAATTGTGCAGCGCTTTGTGTGAAGTTAAGTGCTTCAAGTGATTTCTTATGTGCCATTGTGCACTAATCCCAAACAATGAGCTTGCGTTGCATCAACAATTTTCCCATTGCACTGGATCGGGAAATATTGCATGTTGGAGTATCAATTGTGTTTTTTAAATTGAGTGGCAACTTAAGCGCAGAATATGCAGTACGACCATATCTAGAAGAGTCTGCAATTCCAGATGATGCTAACGCCAAAACTATGTCACATCTTGATCGAATAGTGGCTAAAATCAATGAAGTGACAAATGTTTTCCCTGTTCTTCCAGGTGCGTCCAGGAAGAATAGACCACCAGTATTATTGGTCCAATTTCTAAATTGCCATCATCAATGTAGTTCGCAGTGGGATCATATTGGAATGCCAAGCGATTTTATGATACCAATGATCTTCGTGTGCTCAAGCGTTGTCTCAATCTGGCATTTTCTCTTATTATATTTTGTTGTTCTTCGCTTACAAGGCCGTCTTTACCCTTTTGGGGGCCCTGGGCACTTTTTGAAAATGGGGCCCCTGTATGATTCTTTAAAAATGTTATGTTGTATGTGTAGTAAAGGTATACAGAAAAAAGCACATAACTTTGAATCGTTATATCATCAATCATTATAAATCAAAAAGTAAATAATTGAAGCATGTTTATGTCTTAACATAAACATTAACATAAACATAAATAATGTAAAAATTAAAACAAAATAATAAATTTTTCATATAAGAATTCAAAAATAAACAAAATTTAAATAACAGAAAATTAAATTCAGTTATATTTTAAGGAATGAACAAAATATTGAAATGCTAAAAGAATGAAAGAGGAATGTTTATTGAAGGAGTATTTTTCTTGATTTAAGAATAGCAAAATCATTGATTATATCTACAAAATCGATACCTCTGAAGATGTCGCTTTCGATTGACATCAGCGAAAAACTTGTCAATCTTTCCTAAACCATTGTAGTTCTGAGTTAGTTTGTATTCATTTTATCATAGAGAAGGAACGTTCACCGCTGCAGTTGCATCATACTTAAGAAAATTCTAAGTGCAATTTCAACACTTGGAAGTTCATCTTCAACTGTACTTGTTTTTGAGAAATTATAAAGTTCTTCATTTTCGTGTCGAATAGTTTTCCAATATTCTTTTCAATTCAGGCATTTAGCATGTAGTTCATCTCCGTTTACATCTTCAGTGTAAAATTTAGCAAAAGAATTGCAGTTTTCTTTTAAGTCTTCTGAATTCAGGTTTTTAAATCGAAAAAGAAGTCAAAACTTTGTCCAATATTCGTATATAAACCTAGTCGCTGTTTCAAATCAACGCTAAGAGTGTCAACAATGGAAAGAAAGGTTTCAATTTCGAACCTTTCTTTCCCAGTCAAAATTAATGAGGGTTCAGAGCCGTCATAAAAAGTCCTAGTCAAGGAAAGGTGCTTATATTCGGAATCCGCTTTTTTTTTGTCTGGATGATGAATCAAAGCTATCAAAATTGTCCTTGAGCCCATTATAAATTCATCGATTGCACTCAACAAATTTAACATTGTTTTTGCAAAGACTAAGAGCTTCCTGTCTGACATTTCGTGCCTGTCTTAAATCGTTAGCGATATGCATCAAAGCCTCTTCAATTTATTGATGATCATTATATAAGGCGCTTATTGCATCAACTCGCGCTGATCATCTTGTTTGATAAAAAATTTTTGCAACTTTTTTTGAACCTAAATAAGCAGTCGACACACTCCATCTTTGAAATTTTAAAAAATTGAGTGCCGTTCATCCCAGAGTATATCTAATAATGAGTAGGGACACTCTTCATGCAAACGCAACGCCTACATTAACAATAAACAGCAAAAAATAAAAACTCTCAATTAGTGAAAATTAAGCAAAAATTATTAATCGCACCCCTTCGGACCATCACATCGCAAATGTCAGAAGAATACACAAGAAGTTTTCCCATCCTCACAACACCATTTAATTTCGATCGTAAGGTACACGTATGGATGTTTATACCGACTGGATCTTTAAAAGTGCTCTGAAACGAACACAAGGGAGTGTATGGTTTCGTTGTCCTGATCATTACTTGAGTGGCCTCTTTTTTTATTGACTTCGAAAAAACTTTGTTCAGAAAAAAAAATTTATTGAAAATAAACCAATAGAGTTACAGTGTTGTTTCAGCAATTTGGGGGCCCCTGGTGACTGAGGAGCCCTGGGCATGGGCCCAGTGGGCCCAGTGGTAAAGAGGGGTCTGTTCGCTTAAGTTCTGTGAATACACTTCTTGCTGGCTTGCGTGTCTTGTGCGGCGGCCGATGTTCGCACGTCTTACTTTTGGCATTTTGGACTATTGTCTGACTGGTGAATTTAAACTTAAATCCACGATCCACATAATTTACACAGTTAAACGTACCACCTTAAGGACAAATGCCTGCTATTGTATTTGAATTGATTTGATGGTTTCCAATTAAATTGTAAAGAAACGAATAGCTTTTATCTCAATTTCACAATTTCACAGTGTGTCACATAAAACTGAGTTAACTCATTTAATAACTGATCAGAGTTGAATGTATGTAATTGAAAAATGATTTTCCCTTCCTGCTTTTCTTTTGAAATTTTTCCGGAATTTTCTTTGCTATAAACCTCATGGAGCCTGAGACCTTTCCAACGAATGCAAAACCGTGGAAATTGGTTCGTGCGTTCTGGAGTTATAGCGTCAGGAAGGAAAACCCGACTTATTTTATTTGCAAGCAGAAAACAACTGGCACCTAAAATTCTATCGGATAAAAAAGTTCCAATCACAATAAAAAAAAAAACAATTGAAATTCCATCAAGTTTCTTATAATCAAAGTGCCTGCTTCTCAACATGTGTTTCTATGTTAACTCTGCTGTTGTTGGTGTTGATTTCATTGTTTGTGTGTACCATGTGTTTGCACTGGAGCATATCACACGGAGTGCTACAATTTTTTGTAAAGTATCAAATAAATAATTTGATATCTTTCAGCTTTAATGTTTACCGTTAAATGTTATGATTTATCAAAGTAAACCTAAAGGAGAGAAATAGAAGCTTCGTTGCTGTCAGAATATAAGAACTTGTTAAGGACTTTGAGGTCCAATGACTGGCTATAAATTTCTGACTCAGAAAACTTACAATTAAACGAAGAAGCCGCTGCAATCAGACAAAGCGACTGTTTCTGGTGCTCTATGGTCAAATGTTTACTGTCAATTTTAGCGATAATCCGAATGATCACTCATTTTTTTAGATTTCGTTCATACCCAGTGTCTCAGTGTCTGTAAGGCCCAAAACTTAGAAGAGGTTCTGTTTCTAGGTCTTTAAAAAGAACGAGCTGTTAATCCGCTGTCAGAATAAATTCTATTTTTTTTTTTTACGATAAACCCAAAGATTTGAATAATTTCATATTTGAGGTTTTTTGTGTCAGTCCATAACTAGTTTTTTGCATGTTTTCTTTTTTTTTTTTTCCTTTTGTTTCAACTTTAACCTCAAAGTCGAGAGACTAGTCTTTATGAAAAACGACAAAAATCTGGAATTTTGGTTTTCTTAGACTTAATTTTGATTTGTTTGCTATTTTACCACTTGAGTTGTTTCCACTACTTGCGAAAATGACAAACTGAGCCATTCGTAAAAGGAGAACGATTTACGTTTCAGCAAAACATTGAAATTGTTTAAATTCATTCAAGAAGAGGGGAAATGTCGAGGTCATAATGAGGTAAAGCATTTTTTTCTTTAGTGCGCAAAAGATCATTTTGAAATTTTGTGTATACAAACAAAAAATTTTGTCTTTTTCAAAAAAAAAAAAAAAAAAAAATATAAATTAAGCGGTTTGAAAACTGAGTGCTTTTCCAGCTTTGTTTGAGCTCCCCCTAATATCTTCTGTTCCGGAAAAGCTAAGCAGGTCTGTCAATTGGTATTTCCTTAATACAACTGTGAAAGCAGAAATGCTAAACTTTGGCCAGAATTTTTTTGAAGATTTTTTTTTGAGGATATCCGTGATATGATATGCGTGGCGGTAAAATAAGACAATGAATTTAGCTTAATTAGACAAAAACAAAACGAAACTGTTAAATAAAATTTTTCGATGTCTTGTTTTGTTTTCGAGACATTCATACTTGAAGTCGAAAAAGCCTTTTTTGTTCAATCTTTTTTTTGGGCTTGAAGTATCGATATCTTGTTTCATATTTTCGTAACATTTTGGCCTAGTTCAACCAAATTTATTGTAAGATTGTGGCGCCACGAATCTGTAATTTATAATAATTTATCACACAGAGCCACTACTTCTTCCCACTGTGCTTAATACGCGGTTCCGTCTCGAACAGCAATTGTGAAACATGTCGAACAAACTTCAGCATTTGGAACGAGTGATGTAAAGAATCACGACGCGATGTCCATTCGCAATAATAAGGCGAAACGTGCTACACAAGCACCGTTACCACCGCTCTTGTGCGAACACAAATTTCGGTCTGAAAGCACCTGGTCTTTATGACTTACTTGTTCAGAACATTTTTGAACGCAAAAGTCATAAGCTTTTATATTGTATTTAAAATTTTAAAAAACTTAAGTTTTAAGACACAAAGTTTAAATAGATTAGATTTTTAGATTTAGATTTATTGACTTCAATAGTAATACAATTTTCATTTTCTTAATTTTTTGAATGTTACATAAGTCTGTAAATGGTTTGGCCGAAAGCCGTCTACCAGATTAACATTTATTTTATAAAAGATATGAAAAAACTAGTATACATTATTATTATTATTACTTTTTTTTTCTAATAAATTTGAAATCAAAGTATTAAAAACTTTCTCGGACTATACATGTTCTATAACGGAGGGCAATCAGACAATACTCGTAAAGACGATCCCAACCTCGTTCCCCATTCAGGATGCTGATTGTTTCCTCTAAATTGAGATTTTCAGCGCCGAAGAAGCGCTTTCGGAACTCCTTAAGTATTGGGCACATTCCCAGGAAATGAAACACATCCTCACGTTCTTTGCGATTGCATAGATCACACAATATTGGCAGCTCTGGTCGATGTGGAATGTAATTCAAACCGATGAGTTCACCCCTCACTTTGAAAATCAAACTAATTTTTGCAGAAGTGTTTTCAGCTAGAAAGTAGGTTTTATCGTTTAGGAAGTGGTTAACTTTACTGTAGTAGGCTCTGTACATTGACGATTCAGCCTCTTTCATGAATTTATCATACATCATATTGCCAGCTTTCTTCAGCAAATCATCAAATTTCACCTTAAGCGAATCGGGGTTTTCGTCTCCAGAAAATGTCAAGGTAGATTGACACTCGGTTGCCAGATTCTTCCACTCTTTTAAGCATGTTCCTCCCATGTTTATAACTTGCGTTAATACTACTCGCGGAATCCTCTCTTCGTTCAGTGCCATAACTCCTGTCACGTAATTAAAATGTAATTTAAGTGTGTCCAAAAATAGTGGTGCTATACCTGTCTCAAGGTGAATCATATAATTTGGAGCATTACTTGGTAGTCGAAAGGTACTTTTTATAAAAAAACGGAGAAACTTCTCTACTGCTTTAAAAGAGCAATATCCCCATACCTGAGCGCCGTAGAACAGTATTGCGATTGCGGTTGCTCGAAAAACTTTGTATTTAGCAACATGTGAAACATTATTCTTTAGAATACAACTTCTCCACACAGAACACATTGCACGCTTAGCTTCCGCCAATTTGGCTTGAAGATGTTTTTCCATATTTAAGTTGGCGGTAATCAAGACTCCCAGATATTTATACTCCTTTACGATTTCTATCGGCTCCTCATCGAACGTCCATTTCTCTCTCCGGGAGTATCTCCCACCTCCATTTCTTAATATCATCATTTTGGACTTTGAAAGATTTACCGACAAATTCCATGTCTTACAATACTCTTGAAGCCTATTTACCATCAGCTGCATCCCATCAATAGTTTCCGCTAGAAAAACGATGTCGTCTGCAAACATCAGCGCTGGAATATTCTTTCCTCCCACGGATACACCACCTTTGACGGCATCAGTTATATCATTTATGTATAAAATGAAGAGGAGGGTACTTAGAACACATCCTTGCTTGACGCCCATCGACGTTTCAAACTCATCTGAAAGCGATGTTCCATCCCAAACTCGTGCTGTATTTTCTTTGTACATTGCTCTTATGATCGACACAATTTTTGTTGAGATTCCATATTTGTAGAGCTTATAAAAGAGTGCTTCTCGTGGTATTGAATCGAACGCTGCTCGAAAATCGACAAAAAAAGCGTATTACTTTTTCCCTTTCTTTTTATAAATGTCAGCAATATTCATCAATGAAAAAATTTGATCAACTGTGGAGTGGTTTTTTCGGAACCCCGCTTGAAAAACATTTAAAATTTTGTTCGATTCAACCCACTCGCTGAGTCTGTTGTATAATACTGAGCAAAAGATCTTTGCCACTGTATTTAAAAATGATATTCGTCTATAGTTTATTGGATCGTTAAGATTACCTTTTTTATGAATCGGGAAGATTATGGCTTTTTGAAAGCTAGCAGGAACGTCAGCTGTCTCAAAAATTCTGTTATACTCCAATGTAAGTAGTCGTACGTATTTTGTTGGAAGGTTTTTAAAGTATTCAAATGGTATTCTGTCTTCTCCTGGTGGTTTATCATATTTGGCTTTTTTAATAACCCTTTCTATTTCAGATTGCGTGATGAGTGCATCTAGATATTCATCCAAAATTAAGGGTGCTGCGTAGTGAAACGATGGAGCTATTTGGTTGACATTCAGCAGATTCGTAAAATGAATTTTCAGTTCTTCAATGCGTAGACCCGAAGCTATTAATGCCTTTCTGCCAATTCGGACTGCTTTCCAGAATTCCGTTGACGTTTTCGCTTTATTTATTATTTCAATGTTTTTCTCATCAAAATATCGTTATTTAGCATTACAAAGCTCTTTGAAGTTTTTGTTTGCTGTTGCATAGAGGTTTCTAAAGTAACAGTTGTTAGATGTTCTGAATAATCGCAAGTACGCAAAGGACAAGTTTCTAGCCCTCGCACATTCACTGTCGAACCACTTTTGACTGTTATTCAAAGCTTTATTCCCCGATTTCCTTGTAGGCGCCGCTTTTTTGATAGCATTGGTTAAGGTCTCTATCTCCAGATTGCACAGACCGTGTATGCTTACATGTGTTTCAAGTTTAAATACAAAAGCAGAGTGAGGAAAAGTACACTGCATTTTCTATATTTTGAACGAAGCGACAGCCATTTGTAATAACGATTTCCATCTCTGTGCTCCAGAGCGTGAAAAAAGAAGCGAGTTGAATATCTTTTATCCAATGATTGAGAAGATAACTTTTTCAACAGAGCTTACCGACTGCTGTTGTGGCAATCTATTTATTTCCGTTCGCAAATGAGTCTGGCCCAAGAGATTTTCAGTGGGATGTGGGGGAGTGATATTATTTCAAGAAATCGGTTGCAGGGACACTTCTGTTTTTTTTTTATTTTTTTTTTTTTGTCTATAAACTTAGTTTTCTACATAAAATCAAGTTATATCAAAGTAACCCCTTAACTTATTGCGTTTCCTTGCCATTTTTCTACTTTCAGTTCTCTCAAAGAATATGGTAAACATGAGGGATCAGAGCGTTTTGGAAGGTATTCTCGGAATATACGACTTAGGAATTACGATAACTAATTATACACTGGAAGAGCCTTCATTAAAAAAACTAATGGCATCCGGAGAAAAGTTTGACGTTGTCATCTGCGAAGTCTTTGTCACTGAGGCACTTTTCGGTCTTGCAGAGCATTTCAACGCGCCACTCATCGGTATCAGTACTTTTGGTGCCACCCAATGGAACACTGACTTAGTTGGATCTCCATCACCACCGTCCTACGTGCCAAATCCATTCCTGCCCTTGACTGATAAAATGTCCCTTGGTGGACGTATCTTCAACTTAGTTGTTGCCACAATGGAACATGTTTTCTTCAATCATTTATACATGCCCAGACAACGAGCACTCTTCAACAAACATTTCCCCAACTCAAAACTTGGACTTGATGCAATCCGCAAAAACACAGCACTGGTTCTCTTGAACGCACACGTCTCCCTCGGATTCCCAAGACCCTATATGCCAAATATGATTGAAGTCGGAGGAATGCACATCAATCGCAAACTAAATCCTCTTCCAGCTGAAATGCAGAAGTTTTTGGATGAAGCTAAGGACGGTGCCATCTACTTCTCGATGGGATCGAACTTGAAGAGTACCTACCTACCAGCAGAAAAACGAGATGTTATCCTCAATACCTTCAAATCACTCAAACAACGAGTACTGTGGAAGTTTGAAGACACCAATTTGCCAGGAAAGAGTGACAACGTTTTCATCAGTGACTGGTTCCCTCAGCAAGATATTTTGGCACATCCCAATGTCAAATTGTTCATCACTCATGGGGGTCTACTCAGCACAACGGAGTCAATTTATATTGGAAAGCCATTCGTAGGTATTCCTATGTTCGGCGATCAGTATTTGAACATGGCTCGTGCCGAAAATGGTGGCTACGGCGTTATGGTTGATTACAGTACCTTGACAGTTGAAACTTTTTCAGCTGCAATCAATAAAGTGATTCAGAACCCAGAATATGAAAAACGAGCAAAGGTGATCTCAGAGAGATACCGTGATCAACCATTGAAACCAATGGAATTGGCGACTTACTGGGTGGAGTACATTTGCAGGCATAAAGGTGCCCCACATCTTCATTCTGCCGGTCAGGATCTTAATTTTATTCAGTATCACAACCTCGATGCCATCGTGATTCTTTATGGTGGAATTCTTTCGGTTATTGGTCTGATACTCACAGTGCTTTACAAGTTGGTAGCACGTTTTCTCAGGAAGAAACCGAAGCTATCGAAAAAGAAGCAGAATTAAGTGAAAACCTTTAATATATCATAAGTCATTTGGTTTTGATATTTGATTTTTGTTTTGTTTTGTTTTGTAAATATATTTGTAAATGTAATAAAAATTTAATGGTAGAAAAATGATGTGGTCATTTGCTTTATGCCTCACAGATCACAATATCATTTACTGTCTTAAGTTGGTTTACTTAGACTCTATGCCCTCACTCTGGTGGCTTTGAACGGAATCTAGGAATTTTTCGATAGTCAAAAAGCTTCAAAGTTGTGAGAAGGAAAGTCATACAGTAGTTATGTTTATTTTGAAGAAACGTAAGTGTTATCACAAAATGCGAGAATTTCCGACAATCAACGGAACCAGTAAAATCAAATCGGAAAGTCTAGAATTTCGGCAACGTAGAAAGGTTGCTGCTCTAAACAGGATCTCGGCATGAAAGATCGGTCGCAGGAAAATGTTGCAAACGAGAATATACTCGGAAGTTCTTCAAGGAAGTGGAATAAGTTTAGCGAAACTGGAAGGAGCTTCATCTTCTTGTAGTTTGAATGCTTAGGCTCTCTTAGTTGCAGTTGAAAGCATGGGCTTCCATTTCCGTAGGTCATGTCAGTTTGAAACTTTTGAAACTTTTTTAAGCTTTGTAGTAGGTTTCATTACTTTTAAAGTGTTGTTGAATTTCAAAGATCCGTCCAATTGCTCAGATATGCCGACGATATTGACATAATTGGAAGAACGCAGCGTGATATAAATGGAGCGTTTATGAGCATTGAGACGCAGCGAAGAGGGTGGGAAGACCAAGTATATGCTGCCATCAAGAAAGCACACCCAACACAGTTATAACTTTGAGGTAGTTAAGGGCTTTGTCTACCTAGGGGCCGCTATTAATTCAGACAACGATATCAGCGCTGAAATCAAACGAAGAATAACTCATGTCAATCGCTGTTTCTTCGAACTAAGAAGGCAATTGAGTAGTAAAGTCCTCTCTCGATCAACTAAAGTGTTTAAGACACTAAATACAGAGTTCTTATATATGGCGCAGAGGCATGGACCTTGTCAAAAATAGATGAGAACGCTTTTGGGATGCTTCGAGAGAAAAAATCTTCGTGTGATTTTTGGCCCCGTCTGCATAGATGGAGAGTGAAGAAGAAGACTTAACGATGAACTGTACGGGCTGTACAGCGACACTGAACTTGTCAAACGAGTCAAAGTCCAGCGGCTTAGATGGCTGGGTCATGTAGAGCGAATGGACACCAACGCTCCGGCCCGGAAAGTCTTCGAGTCCAATCTCGAGGGACGGCGCAGTAGAGGACGACCGCGACTGAGGTGGCGCACTTAATTAGGAGAAGATCTTAACCAACTTGGCGTGCAGCTAGCGAGGGACCAAACTGGCTGAAGAAGCATATAAGTAAAGGCCCTAGTCCGACCAGGACTGTAGCGCCACCTTAAGTAAGTATAAGTGTTGAATTGCTAAGCAATCCATCATTATAAATGGCAAACATTTAATTGATACTAATGTCAAATTCTTTTCACCCATTTGTAGTCGACTGCAGTCGCTACTAAATTCGATTCTTTTTTGGATATTTAGGAAATTAAAAAAGTAGCAAAATCAAATTTTTTTTTCAATTTCATTTTATTACATTAAATGGGAAGTACAATAAGACTTTGGCTTTTATAGTACAA
Source organism: Melanostoma mellinum (assembly GCA_914767635.1). Taxonomy (NCBI): domain Eukaryota; kingdom Metazoa; phylum Arthropoda; class Insecta; order Diptera; family Syrphidae; genus Melanostoma; species Melanostoma mellinum. The sequence continues at coordinate 185,533,428 of OU612060.1, forward strand.
ATTGTTTGGCGAAAAGTTAAAAAAGAATACAATTAAAAATAAAAATATAAAATATAAAATGAAATGCAGTGCTGAAAGCTTAAATTTTTTTGGCTTCAGTTATTTGCTTAGTCGTAAGAGGAAGTGAGTTCCAAAGTCTGGTAGCGTGAACGAAGAAGTGGCCCGAAGAGTTCAGATAATTATAAGCAGGAAAAATAAGGTCTTGTCGTCTAAGAGATTGTGTGGATTGAATTTTATTAAAAAGGTATGATGGGACTCTACTGTTAGTGAGGCTGTGCAAGAATTGACAACGTCTTATTTTAAGGAACTGATCAAAACAACATCCAAAACCTCTTGAAGGTAGTGCGATTTATGCTCACAGCGACGAAGTCCAAAAACGTATCGAATGGCATCATTAACTGCGACAAGCAGCTTATGTTGAGAGTGGGAGTCTAGTTTGCAGAATACTTTTGAAGAAAAATCAAGTACAAGGACGATTAATGCTTTGAAAAGTCTGAACTTAGTGTCTACTCGAGTAAATTTAGAGGACAACCACAGTTTTCTAAAACCTGCATAAATTCGTCCAATAATATTATTTGTGTGGTCAAAGGATGTAAGCGACAACATCAAAAAAATTTTATTCGAATATTATTAACGAACTGAACGGTAATTCATCGGTGTCATAGTATTTTTTTGAGAAAAGAATCATTTTAGTCTGGTCTATATTCAACTTTAAACCGTTTGATTGAGACCAGTCGAAGATTACTGCAAGGTCCTCATTCACTCTGGCTATTAGGTCTTCAATCAGACCAATAGGGCGTTACAGATAAACTTGGGCATCATCAGCATAAAGGTGAAAAGTAACATTTGAACATACACTAGGTAAATCATTGATGAATAAACTAAATAGTATAGGTCCCAATATAGACCCTTGAGGTACACCAACTTTTAAAGAATTCAGAGGATCTCCCCTCGTGTATAGTTCTTTGATAGCAATTTTTTAAGTAATTACAAATGAGGTGCAACGATCTCTCGCTAAAACCAAAATAAAGCCTTAGCTTCTTATACAGCACTCTATGATCCAGTGAATCAAAAGCTTTGGAGAAGTCAAGTAAGCAAAGTACCGTTAGCTGATTCATATCATATTTTAATCTTATATCATCAACAAATTTTATCATAGCGGTAGAGCAACTGTACTCTTTTCTAAAACCAGATTGAACTCGAGAAAGAAAGTTATGGTCACTCAAATAATTTGAAATTTGATCTGCAAGGATCTTTTCCAAGGCCTTTTTTTTTTAAATTTGATAGGGTGAAGGTGAAAATTACCTTTACAAGCACGTAGACCTGAAAGATCTTTTGTGCTGTTCCCTTAGGTTTAAAAACACGTAGTGTATAGGTTAGCTCATTCGAAGCTGTCATGTAAGAACCTAAGAATCTTCGAGGAAGAGGTGTTTCTGATATCAAGAGGACAGGGTCACCCTTTATTGAATATTTTTAACCTTTATCTATCTAAGGCAGGGCATTCACATAAAATGTGTTCAGTTGTTTCTATGTCTTCAGAGACGACAGGTGTTATCATGGCTGATGCCCATGTTTTTAAGATGATACTTGAGAGAACAGTGTCCAGTGAAGAAGTCCGTAAGTAACTTTGCGTCACGTTTGTTCATGTCAAGAATTTCTTTCATACGTTTGTGGGATAAGTTAATGAATAGTTTTGACTGACGATGGCCATTTGAGTTGTTCCAGGTGCTGATTATGTTCTTTCGTTCCCAGCTAGTTAATTCGTTTTTAAGGCTACTGATTGGGAGATGACCACAGTAGGGTTCAGGGCCTTTGAATTGGGACTGAGTGCCAAGTCTAGCAAGTCGGTCAGCCTCTTCGTTACCCGGTACGCCTTCATGACCAGGCACCCATGAAAGAGTTATTTTATTGTGAGTAGCTAATTGAAATGTACATGTCAGGCAGTTCCAAACTGTAGGGAATCTTCATGCAAATTAAATTAAAAGCAACAAAAACATTTAAGCAAAGCGGTTTAAAAGCAAGCAAAACTAGACTAAGGCAAAGCAAATACAATTAAAAAAACATGCAACATCTTCAATCGACTTCTTTATTCAGACTGACTCTTATCTTAATATATAAAAGATCATAAACGAAAGTGAAAGAAAAGCTTTCACGGGATCGGTAATTTAACCGTAAGGAGAATACATAAGAGTATACATGCATAATTATTAACCCTAATTTACAAACTGGGGTCCATTTGGACCCCAGAGCATGTTTGAACAGTCATAACTTTTTTGTTTTTCATTTTTTTTAAATGGGATTTTTACTCAGTGAACAAAATTCAATTTTTTATTCATTTCTTAAGTTGAAACGATTATCAGATGTTTACAGATTTTTCTGCGATTTTTTTGTGAAAAGAACCCGTCCACCCGAACTGGTGTCCATTTGGACCCCAGTACTGAAATTCTATGAAAAATCATATTTTTTCTAATAAATAATTATTTTATTTTAAAAGCAGTCTAGTTTATGTTTAGAAGAATTTAACTTGAAGTTGTGGGCAGTTTCGGGAGACATTTAACACATAAGGTTCTAGTGTGGCAAGGGCAACAACATCTGCCACATCCATCGCAGGTGGTTCTGGTTTTCTTGTCATCTGCTCTTGGGCAAAGGTGACATCTGCTTCTTTTACAAGAGAGCCTTTCGGGGACTGTTGGTAATTTTTCCTGAACTCTCCCCAAAATACAGAGAGCATCCAATGCAGATTTTCCTATGCCAGATTGTGTTGCAGAGGTTGTGAACGGTGATTCAGTTCTGACTCAACCAGTTCCTCCGCTAATTCGATGAGTTTATCAATTCTGAACAAATTTTTGTTTCTTCTAGGCGGATTGAAGTGTCGAAAAATGATAACAGTTGCTAGGGCTGCTACGTTCAGTAAGTTGTAGAATACAATCATCGGCCAGCGATTTGTTTTGCGTGTACATGAATAAACTGAGACCATTTGGTCGAATACATCGACTCCACCTTTGGTGCTGTTATAATCCAGTATCATTGCAGGCTTACTTTGATGACCGGAAGTGGCTTTCTCACAGTTATGTTTTGATAGCAATACCACTTGTTAGTTTGGCTTCGGACCATAACTCACCAACGCCATTTTTCCAGAAAATCCAAAAATGGATGAGTGGACTGGACGATACTGCTTTTTGTTATTGACCTTTACAGGCTCATTCTGCTCATCAAGAACCTCCTTCGCTACAAAAGGTTAAGGCAAATCTCTTTTGTTTTTCCGAATCGTGCCAAGAATAGTGATCTTCTTATCCAGCAACTTCAATGCCAAATCCACCGACGTAAGGAAATTATCAATAGTGAGGTTGCGTCCAGAATTGAAATATGACGGCATCAACGACTTCACCACATCATATCCACGACCAAGTCCTGTACTTTGGTCAGAGCTACCAGTGTAGACAGAAAACTTCAGTGGATAGCCCGTTGAGCTTTCATACATCCACCTAAAGTTCAAGCCATTTTTGGCAGGCTTGCTTGGCATGTATTGAGGAAATTCAATCATTTTTACCTGAACAAAGTGAAATATTGACTATTTTTTTCTTTTGATAGGCGGACTGGCAAGAACATTGATATGCATCAATATTACAATCAGTAATTACGTAAAACAGACATATCGAAAGGGATAAGCGGGAATCCCAGATTTGCAAAATTAGGCAATTTCCATCGTTTTTGAAATTGAAAAATTTTATTGCCGACCTCCTACATACCTGCATAATGACATCTCTGCTTAAATTTCTTTATACCCTGCTATACAGGGTGATTCGCATAAGGTGTGACAAAAAGATAGGGTGTGTAGGTTGGACCTAGACAAGCAAAAAATCGTATGGGAGGGGGGGGTCCATTTTCCCCCGTTTAGGCGGGAGGGGCAATTTAAGAAAAAAATCACTAAAAATGGGAAAAAAATTATTTTAAAAGAACGGTAATACCTACAGAGTCGTGCTATAGGATTTTGAAAAGCCAAAAACCTATAAATTTATTTAAATTTTAAAATAAGTTGTTCAAATGAATAGTTTTTGAAATATTAATTTTCAAAGTCAAAATTTTGAAAAAAAAACATAATTTTTTTTATTAAAACCATTTTTTTTCAAAATTTTACGTAATTAAGGAGTATTTTTCTGGCTTATTTTCAATGCTCTTATTTATTTTTGATCAAACACAAAAAACCGGATGTCAAAATAACCTGTAGTTTTTGAGAAAACCAAAAATTACAAAAACGACTTTTATAAATTTTTTGTTTTTTTAAAGTTTTTTTTTCGTTATTGGATTTTTAAGTGAATTCTCAATAAAAAAAGTAAAGAGAAAATTCATCCTTTATTTCGTTAGTTCACTTAAGAATCCAATAACGAAAAAAAAACTTTAAAAAAACAAAAAATTTATAAAAGTCGTTTTTGTAATTTTTGGTTTTCTCAAAAACTACAGGTTATTTTGACATCCGGTTTTTTGTGTTTGATCAAAAATAAATAAGAGCATTGAAAATAAGCCAGAAAAATACTCCTTAATTACGTAAAATTTTGAAAAAAAATGGTTTTAATAAAAAAAATTATGTTTTTTTTTCAAAATTTTGACTTTGAAAATTAATATTTCAAAAACTATTCATTTGAACAACTTATTTTAAAATTTAAATAAATTTATAGGTTTTTGGCTTTTCAAAATCCTATAGCACGACTCTGTAGGTATTACCGTTCTTTTAAAATAATTTTTTTCCCATTTTTAGTGATTTTTTTCTTAAATTGCCCCTCCCGCCTAAACGGGGGAAAATGGACCCCCCCTTCCCATACGATTTTTTGCTTGTCTAGGTCCAACCTACACACCCTATCTTTTTGTCACACCTTATGCGAATCACCCTGTATATATTGAATACTTTATAATTAGTGCATATAATACTTAGAAACAATTCATACAACAGCCAGAAGAACTATAACTGAACAATATAAGTCAGAAATCAAAAAAATTTTCGAAGAAAAAATCGTGGGTCCATTTGGACCCCAGTTCGGGTGGACACGACTTTTGCCGGTTTGTAAACGAGGGTTAACAGTGGAAGCTTTGAATATCATACGATTTATCCGCAAAGAGAGATCACTTTTGTTAAACATTACAGTTTTATTATTTGAAAGAAACATATGATTTGAAAGCTTTCTCTCACGCATAATTTGAACACAATATTGTAAGCTCGCGTTGCCGATTGTGTTTTAATGGTATTGACAAAATGAATACATATAAAATGTAGTATTGCAAGGGATTAAGTCCCTTACAAAACTAGTTTGGATTCGATTTTTGTCGAGGACAGAGCCTTTAGTGCTGCCTGACTGTCAGAGCAGATTAGGATGCTTGATTTTCGGAGTTTTCTTCTAATGCATTCCCTAATACAGAATTCTATAGCCATTACCTCTGCCTGAAAGATAGTAGTTGTATTACCAAGGGATGTAGATGATTTAAAGTTGGGACCGTAAATCCCTGCACCTACACCGTTGTTTGTTTTTGAACCGTCAGTATACCAGATGTATTGGAAGTTATTTGTAAGAATTACAGGGTTCTTCCATGCTGAGCGGTTTGAAAAGATTACTTCAAAGGGGTGGTGTAACGGTATGCGCTTAGGCATAAAGTCCGAGGAGTGGGCTGCAGGCGATTTTACTACTGGGAGTACCTGCAGAATACTCATATGTCCTTGTAAGTATCGTTCGCTGGGGTTATGATTTGATTCACAAGAATCCCGGATCCTCGAATCGGCGGATTCCTCGAAAAGACGATATCGATCGGAAAACATTTTTCCTTCCTCGATTTTTCCTGGATTCAATCCTCGAAGCTACATGGGAGCAGGCAGTGGTGCTAAACATTAAACCACTGACACCACAAATGTGATGTAATCATATTATCAAATTCTTCATGACAATGATATTGCATTTTATTGGATTTTGACTTTGGGTTTCATATATCCCCAAAAGAATTCTAAAAAAAGGAAAAAACAATTTTGTATGTTGTCCCAATGCTAAATTAGACAAATTTTTGCTGTGTAATTGAGTTATAGATAACAATTACCACCACAATGGAATACTTTGTAGTCAATAGAAACTTGTGGTCGCCTTATCAGAAATATGTATTTTGTTTTCGTATGCCAAGTGCGTTATCAACTGAATCGATTATTTTACCATCAAAACATAGATTTCACTTCTAAAATCGGATGAACAGCGAACATAAGTTTTAGTTCATTTTTCGAACATGTTCAGTCAGGATTGCCAGTGAATAAGTCGATTTACCAGTGTTTTTGACCAGTCTCGCTTTACTTCTCAAAAGATTCAATAAGTGGTGTAAAAAAAAAAAAAACAAATCCAACATGAAAAAGATTCTGTGGGCCTGTGTCCTTATGTTCGTGGCAGTGGTTGGTGGGGCAAATGCATACAAGATTCTCGGTGTTCTTCCAACTATGGCGAAATCTCATTTTTTTGTTGGTAGTTCACTTATGAGGAGCTTAGCTGAGAAGGGCCATGAAGTGACTGTAATTTCACCGTACCCAATGAAGAAACCCATGAAGAACTATCGAGATGTGCCAACTTTAAACATTCTTGAGATGTGGAAAGGTAAACCTTAAATTTTGGTAAACTATCAGCTTTTCTAGCTCTCCCTGCTAAGGCAAATATTGTTTTTTTTTAGAAAAGAAATCCGAGAATCTATTGAAAACCGACATTATGTTAATAGAAGGCTAAACTAAAGACAGTCCATCGATCGAAGTGTGCGCCGAGTCGGGATATTGCGACAACGAACGTCGTAGTGTTGGTCGATGTGAGTCCTTGTGTAAATCAAACCACAGCAAAAGTTGACAAAGGAGATCTTTTAAAAGTTTTAGCAAATATTAGATATTTTTTCACTTCCCTGGAGAAGAAAATTTTGAATCTGAGTAATCCGACTCTACCTAAAAGTAAATGGAGTTGCAGAACAGAGATTTAAGAACGCAGGTGCCTATAGTGCGCTTCTCTCAACCATACTTTGATGAAGAAAAGAAGGACTAACGTACTTTTTCCAATTTCGAACGGCATGACCGCTTTGCACAGCAGTTTAATTACACTCGGATGGGCTGACAATTCCTCTCAAAGAGTAATACTCGTATAAAAACAGTTTCATGTTTCTGGGACTCGAACTTTGAACTTTCAGAACTTTCAGACAGACATGCTAACCGAAGACTATCATGTACCATTCCCTCTTCATTAATGCCCTATCTACTTTTACTGCCTAAGGTCGAGGCCACGCAGTCAGCGATAAGCGAGCGAGCGAGCGACTGAACGACATGAAAAAATTAAAACAAATGAAATTGCATTGAACTGGCCATGCATTGATTTTTTTAAGCGAGCTCTGTCACCAAACTTGTTCTAATTTTTAGTTTATCGCTTAGCGTCAAGAGCAACAGATGGTTAACGTAAATATAGAAATTTTGAGAACGGCGTTTTAACAACTAATCGCTAAAGAAATGTCGCTCACGAAAAGGCCACTCGTCGCTCGACTTTGTCGCTTAATCGCTGATCGTTCAATCGCTCGCTCGCTTAACGCTGACTGCGTGGCCTTAGCCTAAGATGACTCCAGAGCACATGAGCTTCATACAGTCCCATCAATTTGTAATGAGAGAAGTGGGTTTGAAGCCCGGAAAAGATACCATTTCTTATTTTCTTATTTTTATGACTTTTATTATGTATGCCAACTGCTAAATCAAACACTTGTAACTTTGTTACTTTTCTACTTTCAGTTCGCTCCCAGCAAATAATTACGATGAGGGAACAAAACATAAAGGACATTTTTCTGGGAATATACGAGCTGGGAATTACGATAACTAATACAACACTGGAAGAGCCTTCATTGAAAAAACTAATGGCATCGGGAGAAAAATTTGACGTTGTCATCTGCGAAGTCTTTGTCACTGAGGCACTTTTCGGTCTTGCAGAGCATTTCAACGCACCACTCATCGGTATCAGTACTTTTGGTGCCACCCAATGGAACACTGATTTAGTGGGATCTCCATCACCACCGTCCTACGTGCCAAATCCGTTCCTACCCTTGACTGATAAAATGTCCCTTGGTGGACGTATCTTCAATTTAGCTGTTGCCACAATGGAACATGTTTTCTTCAATCACTTATACATGCCCAGACAACGAGCACTCTTCAACAAACACTTCCCCAACTCCAAACTTGGACTTGATGCAATCCGCAAAAATACAGCATTGGTTCTCTTGAACGCACACGTCTCTCTCGGATTCCCAAGACCCTACATGCCAAATATGATTGAAGTTGGAGGAATGCACATCAATCACAAACTAAGTCCTCTTCCAGCTGAAATGCAGAAGTTTTTGGATGAAGCTAAGGATGGTGCCATCTACTTCTCGATGGGATCAAATTTGAAGAGTACTTACCTGCCAGCAGAAAAACGCGATGTTATCCTCAATACCTTCAAATCACTCAAACAACGAGTTATGTGGAAGTTTGAAGACACCAATTTGCCTGGAAAGAGTGACAACGTCTTCATCAGTGACTGGTTCCCTCAACAAGATATTTTGGCACATCCCAATGTCAAATTGTTCATCACTCATGGGGGTCTACTCAGCACAACGGAGTCAATTTATATTGGAAAGCCATTTGTAGGCATTCCCATGTTCGGCGATCAGTATTTGAACATGGCTCGTGCCGAAAATGGTGGCTACGGCGTTATGGTTGATTACAGTACCTTGACAGTTGAAACTTTCTCGGCTGCAATCAATAAAGTAATTCAAAACCCAGAATATGAAAAACGAGCAAAGGTGATCTCAGAGAGATACCGTGATCAACCATTGAAACCAATGGAATTGGCGACTTACTGGGTGGAGTACATTTGCAGGCATAAAGGTGCCCCACATCTTCATTCTGCCGGTCAGGATCTTAATTTTATTCAGTATCATAACCTCGATGCCATCGTGATTCTTTATGGTGGAATTCTTTCGGTTATTGGTTTGATACTCACAGTGCTTTACAAGTTGGTAGCACGTTTTCTCAGGAAGAAGCCGAAGCTATCGAAAAAGAAGCAGAATTAAGTGGAAATCCATTTTGTCTCATAAGTCGTTTGAGTGTGTATTTGATTTCATGGTTTATATTTTTTTTTATTGTGAATGTAAAATAAAAGTCTGTAGGTGGAAACATGCGTTTGTTGTTTTTTGATATTCCTCGCAGTATCATTTGCTCATCTTTATTGTAAAAGTTTTGAGTTGCTTCCCTTAGACTCTATGGTCTTGCTCTAGAATTCTTGATCAAAATCTGGAAATTTTTCGACAGTCAAATAGCTTCAAAGCCGTGAATCGTGAGTATGAGTACAAAATTTATATTTTACGGTAAAGTTTTTATGTTTTTGATGTAAAAACGGAAGTAAGGCTGTGAACGGCGTCATTTAAATCTAATCAGAATGTTTGTCCAGAAAGAGAACCAAAGCAAACCCTCTAGTCATGACTTATTGATGGCAATTATAGCCTCGAATACGGGTATAGTTTTAACAAATTTTCGAAAAATTGGAATAGTGGGTGAAAAGTAAGCTGCAGGGAAAGTTAGACATCATCTGGTGGGTTGAATGATGAGGCCCTCTAACTAGCAGATGTTAGTCTGCAGTTTAACCGAAAGTAAAATGGCAGATAAGTTGGCTAAAAGCGGGTCAGCACTCGAATACAGTGAAACGAACGCCTTAGCTCTCAAGCCACTAGAACAAGAAAAAAACAAACAGAATCCAACGGAACTTTCTTAAAACCGTTGATAAGAACTGGTCATCTTTGGAAACATGTTGGGCTTCCAGAAATATATGACTAGCTATTTTTCAAGGAACAAAAAAGCAGAATCTTTGCTCCACCTTAACAGGCTACTCACTCCGTTGATTGGCATTCTCACGGGTAAGAATTCATTAGGAACCAACATGATGAGAATAGGCACGAAGAAGCAGAAGAAAGATCATACGACTTCCTCCGTGAGTGCACTAGCTTGGCCCACACTTAGAAGAATACTTCTTCGATGAACTAGGCGACATCTCTAACCTCAACCGAACAGTATCCTTCGGAGCTAAAATGGTTCAGTGGGGGTTTTCAAACCCAATAACCCAATCACCAACCCATTCCTCTGCCTCCTCTGCCTTCACCTCCTCCTACCTCCTCAATCGTGGAGCACAATGGATCCTTGAGATCCGAGTGATAAGTTGCCGCTTGCACCCACTCATCTAACCACCTAGCCTAACCTAGTCTGTGGTTTCACTTGATGTTCGGTTTATTTCTGTTTTAAAAAGCAACCACCACAACTGAGGAGAAACAGTAGCAATTTTTATTTTGCACTAAAAGCCACAAGACCTGAAAAACTTAAGCAAATTATGGTCTAATTTAAAATGCGTGAGGATACCAAAATTTAATAAAAATGGTGGGACAACAGAGTGGGGAGCGCAGAAGCCTAAAGCACGTCTCTCAACTGTAGCTAGAATAGAGAGAATGGAGGGGACCCAAAAGTTTTTGCTGATTCTGAATGGTTTTTCGAGCAAGAGCTTTTCATGACATGATATTACTGTCGATGAAGTGCCAAACCCCCGGCGAAGGGCGATACCCATAACATTTATTTTTTTTTGGTTTCGAGCCCTGAGCTTCCTATGAACGTTACAGACAATCTAGATATTACGCCACAGGCGCCGATTTGAAAAGATAGCAGTCTTTAAAGTTATTAAAGCTTCCTGAATTCCTCCGATTTATTGGTTTCCACATTTTGTTTGTCTCTACATTTGCAGATTATTCTATGTTAGCAAAGAACTCTTCACAATTACTTATGCAAACTTGACGTTGATGTTTGCTCTTTCAATGATTTTTGTTTTCAATTCTTCAGTCAAAATCTAAGTTATTCGAAAAACCAATTCGAAGTCAAAAATGTTCATCTGATTCCAATGATATCTGAGTGTAATCATTTCTACTGTGAAAAAGTTTAATAACAAAACAATTAAGCATTACGCAATGAGTAAGAATTCATGACCACCTTATCAGAGGCAATGTGTTATCGTACGCAGCGTGTGTTTTGCTATTGATACCAAAATAGTCGATTGTATTTTACTCCAGAAACATATCTCACTTAGAATTATTAGATGGGCTCTTTTTGTATTGCCCAACACGAAGAGATTAAAGTCTAACCCATTTTGAATCATTTTTTCAGTGGTTTTCTTGCATTGGTAGTGAATAAGTCGTCGTGATATTAGTGTCGGACCGGTTTTTTCATATTTTAAGATCAAAAAGGGGAACAAACAAAAAAATATGAAGAAGATACTGTTTACATGTGTTCTTATGTTTGTGGCGTTAATTGGAGGCGTTAATGCGTATAAAATACTCGGTGTGATTCCAACAATGGGTCGATCTCACTTTTTTGTCAGCAGTGCCCTTATGAAGGGCTTAGCTGAGAAGGGTCATGAAGTTACTGTAGTTTCACCATTCCCAGAGAAGAAACCTATCAAAAACTATCGAGATATACCAACTTTAAAAGTTCTTGAGATGTGGAAAGGTAAACACTAATGCTATCCAAACAAGAGTCTTTTGTCAATCGCACTTTGTGAGATCACTCTTTTTGGAATTTCATTTATTTTTTATATTGATTTTCGGTATTATCATTTGAAAAGAAAAAGAGCAAATGATTCTCCGTCTTGTTTTTGTTGTCGTTTTCATTGTTCGTGCGCAGCATGTTCTTGTAGCAGGTACTGAGGGAGTGGCCGATTGGAGACCGGCGTGCGTGCCCACTGAAAAACATTTGTTTTTGGATATTTTCACCATTTGTCAAAACAAACAAGGTCCACAAAAATGTCTGTGTAGTTGTTGATTAGAGATGGTTGATGAGATTAGTAATTTATCGCTCGGCAGCAGCAGCAAATCTTAATTAATATTTTAAATAAAATAAATAAAAATAAATAGGGTGGCGCAACAGAGCGAGGAGCCCCTGGGCTTACCGCATTTGTCACAACCATGCCTAGTGAGGGAATGGAGGGGACCTACAATTTTCTGCGGGATCCGAACGGATTTTTTGAGAAAGCGTTTTTAATGGCAATGAACGGAGGACTTGCCAATTCCTCGCGAAAGGCGATACCCGTGGAAAAACATTTTTTCTTCTGCTGGGATTCGAATATACATTTTAATTGTTAAATTAAAATTCAATCGTCATTTCATTAATGATCACTTAACGTTGTGGATGAAGGTAAACAGTCAATACAAGAGATTTTGCAAGTATTACAAATGTTTGTATGGATTGATCCATTGCTGGCTTTAAAGTTAGCACCTTCGTCTAATCTTCTTGAGGCCTTGAGCCAATATTTTCATGAAAAGAAAAGTGAATCGCAAGTGGTGATTGAATTTTTTGGATTGAGGAGCCTCTTTGAACCTTCTGGAATATTACGTTGTTCAGTAGGGCGGATCGAAAAAGCACTTTTTCGCGGATCGCTTCGTATTAGCAAAAAAACGTCTTTATTAAATATAAAATTAAGAAGTTAACGCATCGAAAGATGCGCGCACGTATCCGACCGACTTCGTATTTATATTTCTCGGCTTAGGAGCGACCGATTCATTTAAAATTTTCAGGTACTCAAAAAAAAATTTTCTCTCTACTAAAAACGGCGGAATTGCATCAAAGTTTTGCTTCGTTTTCGAGGTATATTGAAAAACGAATAAAGATGGTTTAGATATCTCCGATTTTCATCCTCTATTTTAATAGCTCTTTCAGTTTTTTTTTTTAATTAAACCATTAATCGATTCATGCAATAAAAGTCCATTCAATTTCGAGTTTCTTTATATGCCCTTTTCACGACATAGTCAACAGGCTATAAGATATAAGAGGGTTCGCACTTTTTGCACTGTAGTTTGATTAATTTTTAACAAAATCCCATACTTAGCAATATGGTTGTAAAACTATTGAAAAGACAAAAAACTTCCTCTTTTATTGCGTTTCGTTAACTGCAAAATTTGCCGTGTAGAGTTATTCAAAGCTGTGGAAAATACAAAAATGCCAAAAATTACGTTTTTTCATCAACTTCTTTTGCGTTTATCTTAGTTTCTAGATCACCTAGAGAGCTAAAATTAAAGAGATCCTCCTTTCATTATGTACAATAAGCCCTGAAAATTTCAAATGAATCGGTCGCTCTTGAGTCCAGAAATATAAAAACGAAGTCGGTCGGATAAGTGCGTGCATCTTTCGAGTGAAAAAAAAATTTGAGACCTATGCGTTAACTGAAGGCATCGTTCGTCCACCCGCAGGCTTCGGATTTCTTAATTTTATATTTAACCCTCTGCGACAGACGTGTCTTTTTTGTTGCAATTCCACTGACGTGGTAGTCCACCAGACACCATTTGGAAAGCTTGTACTTCAAAAACTAGACTTATAACTAACTTCTTTACTAAATTTAATAGCTCATATTATGTTAAGTAAAAAAGCACATGTAAGGTAATAATTTTTATTTATAACATAAATATCTCTTCATAACGAACCGCTTTTAAAAAAAAAAATTTTAAATATCAAAATAAATATTTTCTTCATTCAAATTATTAAATTCTCAAAGTTAACACTTATAATAATAATAATAATAATAAAAAAAAAAATTTGAATCCATCGGTTGAAAAAAATTAAAACTAAAAACTAAAATCACAATTTTTTTTGGCAGTTTTCACAAATTGGCTTCGAGCATTGAAGACAGATAAGCTTCAAACAATCACAGCAATCATGTTTAACCATTGCGACTCATTGTTGATATTTAAGTGAGCAATTAAAAAAGAAAACATATAAATGATACTCTACCAATCAGTTTTACTGACGTGTGGTCTGGGAGACACTATGAAAATAAAACAATAACACTGAGTTGGTGGTCTCACAGACACCTACCTTAATGCTGACGTGGTGGTCTCGTAGACACCCTACCTTATAAAACAAACTCTGAGCACGCAACGACAGCTGATTATACACTTATGCATGCTCGAACGTACAATTGTAAGGTAAGTACTGAGAATACACCGGTCAAATCTAAAAAAATAAGGGCGATATAACAGATTTTACACTTTGTGGTGTCTGTCAGACCACCACGTCAGTCGCAGAGGGTTAATAAAGACGGTTTTTTGCTAATACGAAGCGATCCGCGAAAAAAGTGGTTTTTCTATCCGCCTTATTGTTCAGTGGCATATTTGAAACGTCACCCAGTTCGTCAAAAATTTACCTAGTCTATATAAGGACTGTATTCTTGGTGTGATGTGAGCCAATCTTGGGCACTAATAGAGTTAGTGGAATAGGCTTTTCTCTGCCTATCCGTTACAGCTCACAGCATACTCTTAGTTAATCAGATGTTTTAAAGCTCATTCTCATCATATGAATAGTAACATATGAAAAAGCCAATCAACAGAGACAGCTTTCTCAGGTGGAATTAGTTTTCGGCTAAAACTGAAATAGCTTTTCGCTGATCTCCTTCTTTGGGATCAATTGCGAATTTCATTTTATTTCATTTGTTTATTCAGTTCATTTAGCCTTAAGATTTGAGTCTTATTTTGGCACAAAATTAACAATATGTAATTATGATTAATTTTTCAATTCATATATGTTCCTCACCTATTTCTTCCTGTTTCTTACTTGTTTTATTGGTACTATTAGGCAAGTATTGCAATCGTCCAGATTAAAAACTCTGAAATGATAATCAAATAAGACACCACATACGATGATAAGAAATACGAAAAAGTGGGTCCTGCATTCCTGTTAGGCTGTTTAAAAGAGAATGCGAATCAAAAACATTTTGATATCAAAGTTTTTATTATTTTTTTTACAAAAAATTTTGATTTCTTGAAATATTTTGAAAACGGTGACATTGATTTTTTTTCTTCAAATTCTTTGTCGTTACATCTTCTGGCAATATCTTAAGGCTTTCGTACTTGGTTTTTTTTTTTTAAGAAAGTGAAGAATAAAAAACTTGGTCGAATTACCGCATCAGTGATCGAGTGAGTGAATAATATTTTTCTTTCAAAATTCGCTCTATATTATACATCATCAGTCTGCAGTACATTTATCGACTTCAATTCGTTCAAATATTGATGAAAGAATGTCGAATTGTGGTAATAAAGTGCTCGATACTGCGACAAATAGTACCTAACAAAAGCACATAGTTCAGTCTCGTATTGCTCGATCACGTGTGCTGTAATTGGGCCCCTGGTATTTTAAAAATCCTGGTCTAACGATTTGGTTAAATTTTCTATGCTTTTATATATATATTGCTAGCAAACTACACAAAAGTGGCGTTTTTATACTTTTGCAGTACTTAATTAAATTTTTTTTGTCTTTTTAGTATTTCATGTGATTTTCTTAAATTTTCATAATCAATGTAAAGGTTGCAACCTTGTACCTCCAAATATCTTATGAAGAGCGAATACTTAAAACCTTGTACTTTGCCTTTAAATTTTCATACTGTACTAAGCACACAATCGCAAGTTCGTGCGACACAATCGTACCCCTTTTTACTAACTTATGTGCTACAAAAGCATAATTCGCTGACGGACTGAACAACGTGCAAGAGCTGAACTCGTCACAACACTAACTTGTCTCAACAGCTCAAATTTTAGACGAATTTAAGATTCACGACGACGAAGAATGCTGTAGTTTCGCTAACTTTTACCGCACAGAATTTGCATGGCTGGTATAGTGATTTCCACATTATATCAAACGAACTTCGCAAATAAATCTGTGATCTAGAGGGGGTGCGGATGACAAAGGCAGTCGATGTTGCACCGTGAATTTAAATGACTGTTTTGTCACCTGTTTGCCTAACGGGCGGCCGTTGTGTAAAGGTAGAGTGTTCAGTAGATAGGCCAGAAGCGTGGGTTCGTATCCCGCTCGGGGCATTTCCTTTTATTTCAAACTCCCAGTTTCATCTGGAAACCACGCCAGCCGCCCAGATAAAAAATTATAACCACAATATTCCCATCTAATGCACCACAAAAAAAGGGAAGGCTGCTACTCGGTTGCACAATGGACCGGAAATTAGTTCTGAGTGCTCTAGATTTGCATAAGCTTCCACTTCACTCAAAGAGAAAAAACCTGATGTCTTGAGTCACGTCATTGATTACCGAGCAATTCAAAATTTAGATTGATGTTGGAAGGTCCACTGAATTAATTAAAAGTAGATAGGATGGCACAACAGAGCGAGGATTCCCGGGACCTACAGTTTTCTGCTGATTCCGAACGGCTAATCGAGAAAGCTCTTTTCATGACAATGAATTTACTATCGGAGGGCTTACCAATTGCCCGTGGAAGGCGATACCCGTGAAAAACATTATTGCTTTTGTTAAGACTCGAACCTCAAACCTCCCGGCTAGCAGACAGACATGTTAACCATCACGACACGGGTACAACAGTGTTTTACTTTGACGTCGTATTTTTGTTCGACAATCGTTTGTTGTTGTTTTCAGCGTTAAATTTTACGGTGCTTTATATGTCTTTTTATTCTTCTGCCATTTACTACGCTACGAACATGATGAATCGTACCCAGCACAATTTTGAAACTGTTCTGCAGTAAATGTTAAAATAAGTCATTCCATCGGGTCAGTAAATTTTTTTTAATTAAGTTTATTTACAGCCGCTCTGAAAAGAACATGACAAGAAGCGTTTTAATAGCTGTAACCAATGCGGTGATGCAATAAAATAAACTTCTCGCAGAAACTCGAAAATTTTCAAAAAATTTATCACCTAGCCACTCGATTGTGTAATAATAAAGTGCAGTACTTGAGAATCTACGTAAAATGTACTTGTTGGTTGATACAAACAAAGATCTCAGTGACAATTTAGAATTCATTAGACACAACCTCTCTATGTAAAAATAAGTGACTTTTAATGAAAAACAAGCCATAGACTGTGTTCAACACAACACAACACCACACCACACACAGGGTTATGATTAATATGTCATTAAACAACGTGCTGAGAGCATTAAAAAATTTTACAAAGCAACACAATTATTACCTACGAATATGCAGTACAATGGCAGGTATGTAACTAGATACCAGTTTTCTGTGGATTCACCTAATTATACATTAGGTACTCGTATCTACGACTACACTCCATGACGGCATGTTCTTAATAACGTTGAAACAGATTAATATTAGATTAGCATGATGACAATTAAAAAAAAAGAGCTGTGTGGAGTGATTAAAAACACCATTCGCAGCTTGTGTGTGTAGACATTTCAAATAAATTCTAAGTGCAATCAAAATGAAGATACATACATAGTTGGCACAATTAGACCAATCAATGAGAATTTTAATGGGCTGGGAGCTGGGTTCTTTTAGTAATGAAGTGAAGGCATTTTAGTATTTGCGAGCGCAAATTAAAGTTGATTCATGACGAGCCAAGCTCTGTGTGTATGCCTTTACTAATGCCATCAAAATTAATAGGTTTGCGAGATAAAAATCTTCAAAAGTGATCCAAATTAAGTCAAGGCATGATCAACGTGCGAGAATTATTTTGTTCAAGCTTTAGTGTGTTTTTTTAAAAATTTGGTTTTTAAATCGGCACCAATGTGTCCACTGACTGTCAATCTAACAGTTGGCGGTATATTGTCGTTGTGGTTAGTATGTGCGATTTCACAACGAATAGACTTTTTTTCGGTTGGAGGTTTTTAAAATACCAGCTGGAGCACTCAGATCTAAATACCGGTCCATTGTAATACCTGTTAGCAAGCTTCTATTTGTTATTGCTTTCCAGATGTTCGGAGAAAAGCCAAAATACGCTGCCATGATAAGGAGCCTAAGTTACCAGCTCTCATTATGTCTGCGCCGAGTATCTCTAATCTCATGAGAGAAAAAGCAGGACATTCACAGAGGAAGTGCTCTGCGGTGTCCTCATCTTCTCCACAAGATTCACAGAGTGTGGTATCACTTAAGCTTAACACGTTTAAATGCTTGGCAAAATGGAAGTGCCCGCTGGCAACGCTAATAAGCTTTCTACAGTCTTTTCTGCTACGAGCTAGCAAAAATGCTACAGTCTTCTTAATATAGTTGGGTTGTGCTCTTCACAGATCCAATCGTTGATTGAAGCCCTCACTGAAGACGCAGGCAGCCCCTGCGACGGTTGAGGTCCTGAGCAAGCTGTCTGAGATCCCAGCCTAGCAAGTTCATCGGCGATTTCCAGTTATGCCGTGATGTCCCGGAACCCAAATGATATTCAAGAAATTTAATCTTCCGATCGCATTCAGAGAGCTCTTGCATTCATGGATCACTTTCGTAGTCGTTAGAGTGTTAGAAGGGCCTTAAGCACAGCTTGGCTGTCGCTGCTAACAAAGATACTTCTCCCCGTCCATCCATTGTTCGAAACGTGGCTCAAGGCCACTAGGATAGCATAAGCCTCCGCTTGGAATGCATATGATCCCAAAGATGAGTGCAGTCTTATGTCGTCGTTAGAATAGACTTAGGTGAGAGCAACACTTGCAAGTTGTGCAGAGCTATTTCAAAATCATGGTTCAGTTCACGCTACGTCCACCTTAGTCCCCCCAAAAAACATTTTGTATTGCAGCTCCAAAGTGGCCAAGGTTCGAATGTGGAATGAGCTGGCATGACATGCCATTTCAGAACATCGAAGTCCATGTCATCAATTTCAAATAGAAAAAAATCCAGTTAAGGTGCGTGCACACTGTGTTGGTATTGCACCAATTGATGACGTTCGGCATAGTGTGAACGAACCTTTTAAGTGGCCGATGTGAACGGTGGTTCACTTAAACTTTGTTTTCAAATTAGTTTTTGAAGAGAAGTTCTAAAATGCTGCTAATACTTAACAATCTCCAACAAACGGACACTTTCTGTAGATGCCTTGGCTTCCCGGAATATGCATGACGGCCTTCCAGGCCGCAGATATGCCTATTTTAAATTTTGATAGCGTATTTGAAAATGCATCTCATCAAGAAATACGATTTTGTACGATTTAAAGTCGCTGTGCAATTCGAGGATAAGGACGGATGGTCATGCGCTTTTAACAGTTGAGCCAGTTTTAACTTGTAATCCTTATAAGGTGGGATCTTAGCGCGTAGTTTTCGTGACGCTTGGGAGTGAAATGTTGAGCTGGTTGACATCGATGGACAGTTGATGTTCTGGTTTCAGTGTCACATTCTTGGCTACAGCAACCACATTTTCGTCTTCGAGCACAGTGAGAAGAAAGGGACTATGAGTGTTGTTCACTGAAATTACAGTTTTACATACCTTATTGCGCAAACTTGCGAACTGCAGGCCCGGTGTTTGCTTAGTTTCAGCCAAACCTTTTTTTCAAAACACCACTCTCTTGTTTTTTATATTTAACAATATTGTTCAAGATTAACGTTACTAGTTTCGTACCGCTGAGGCAGAATTCTGACTTTTTGTAATTATGTTGAACGGCTATGTTTGCCTGTTATATCCGTAGAATCGTATTTCTGCTTATATCGCAAGAAAATCCATCGATAGTATTCCACTTCTATGAAAAACTCAGGGGCATCCAATTCCTCAAAATTTGGTGAGTCTGACTAATTCAACCCCGAATATTTCTTCCTATAATTTTAAATTTATATGTAAATCTGTTATGTACTTACAACTACTTATTGCTTCTCTTTGATACTTTTCTACTTTCAGTTCTCTCAAAGGAAATGATAAATGCAAATAAACAAAGCCTTGTGGAGGCGTTTCTCGGAGTTTACGACTGGGGAATAGCAATTACCAACAGCACACTGGAAGAGCCTTCATTGAAAAAACTAATGGCATCGGGAGAAAAGTTTGACGTTGTCATCTGCGAAGTGTTTGTCAGTGAAGCACTTTTTGGTCTTGCAGACCACTTCGATGCACCTCTTATCGGTGTCAGTACTTTTGTGGCCAACCAGTGGAACACTGATTTAGTAGGATCTCCATCACCACCGTCTTTCGTGCCAAATCCTTTTCTTCCCTTGACTGATAAAATGTCCCTTGGTGGACGTATCTTCAATTTAGCTGTTGCCACAATGGAGCGTGTTTTCTTTGACTTATTATACATGCCCAGACAACGAGCACTTTTCAATAAGCATTTTCCCAACTCCAAACTTGGACTTGATGCGATCCGCAAAAACACAGCATTGGTTCTCTTGAACACACACGTGTCACTCGGATTTCCAAGACCCTACATGCCAAATATGATTGAAGTCGGAGGAATGCACATTAATCGCAAGCAAAGTCCTCTTCCCGTCGAAATGCAGAAGTTTTTGGATGAAGCTAAGGACGGTGCCATCTACTTCTCCATGGGATCGAACTTGAAGAGTACTTTCCTTCCAGCAGAGAAACGTGATGCTCTCCTAAATACCTTCAAATCACTCAAACAACGAGTTTTGTGGAAGTTTGAAGACACCAATTTGCCAGGAAAGAGTGACAACGTCTTCATCAGTGACTGGTTCCCTCAGCAAGATATTTTGGCACATCCTAATGTGAAATTATTCATCACTCATGGGGGTCTACTCAGCACAACGGAGTCAATTTATATCGGAAAGCCAATAGTAGGTATTCCCATGTTTGGAGATCAACATTTGAACATGGCACGTGCCGTAACCGGTGGCTACGGCTTGATAGTGGATTACGATACCTTGACAGTTGAAACTTTTTTGGCTGCAATCAATAAAGTGATTCAAAACCCAGAATACGGAAAACGAGCAAAGGTTATCTCAGAGAGATACCGTGACCAACCATTGGAACCATTGGAATTGGCGACTTACTGGGTGGAGTACATTGCCAGGCACAAGGGTGCTCCACATCTTCATTCAGCCGGCCAGGATCTTAATTTCATTCAGTATCATAACCTCGATGCCATCGTGATTCTTTATGGTGGAATTCTTTCGGTTATTGGTTTGGTACTTACAGTGCTTTACAAGTTGGTGGCACGTTTTCTCAGGAAGAAACCGAAACTATCGAAAAAGAAGCTGAACTAAGTGAAGTCCCTGTTGGCTCATGAGCCAACTAAATGTGTTATATGATTTCAATCTGTTTGTTTTTTTTTGCTTTTTTGCAAATATGTATGTAAACGTAATCAAAAAATAAATTGTTAAGAGCTTTGCTTGTTCATGGGAAGACTTAAAATGTCATTATCTTTTCTCTGCCATGAAGTTAGAGTTTTAATTTCGTTTGCTTATAGGCTATAAAATCCTTAGGCTTGGACTCTAGAGCTTTTGATTAGTGTCTGGAAGGTCTTCCATAAACGGAAGGGTTTCCATAGTTGGAAGGTCTTCCACAGTCGAAAGGTCTTCCACAGTCGGAAGGTCTTCCACAGTCGGAAGGTCTTCCACAGTCGAAAGGTCTTTCACAGTCGGTAAGTCTTCAACAGTCTTAAAATCTTCCCTGGTCGTAAAGTTTCCCATAGTTGGAAGGTCTTCCACAGTAGGAAGGTCTTTCACAGTCGGTAGGTCTTCCACTGTCGGAAGGTCTTTCACAGTCGGTAAGTCTTCCATAGTTGGAAGGTAATTTAATTATTTGCGTTCTGAGGTCTATTAAAAGCACAGAGGACCGTACCACAAATGTAAAATGTTGAAATGATTCTTGAAAAGTTTCGTCACATTGAAGTTGAGAATTAGCTGGCGCAACATTGAATTAGCAGGGAACCACGGGGCGTAGCATATTTCTCTCAGCCATGTCTTTGAGAAAATGGAATGTGAACTTCAAGTCTCCCACGTAAAAGGTACGCTGAACAATACGCCACGGTCTGATTAAAAACAATGTGTCTGTACACAAAAGTTCATGATAAGACTTTCGATTCTATAGATTTACGGAGTTTAATATCGTTCAAGTGGCTACCCGGATGGCGTCGCAGTTACCCATTCTGTCGCTTTAATTTTTCGATACCCTGCTATTGTTTCAGACCTTTGAAATACTTTGCTCAAGTCAGAGTTGAAATGGGGAGTAGTGTCTTCGATCGTTCCAATTCTGTAGCTGCATTACAGTTAAACGTCATTTGCATACTTAACCGCTTTAGCAAATCTTAAGGTCATTTATACATAATGAAAACAGAAGAGGGCCAAACCTAGACCCCTGTGGATTAGCAACGTGAGTAAACTAAAACTCGCTGACTTTACCCAGATTGACGAAACTTGAGTTCTTTTATGAAAATAGTTTTGGATCTGTGTAACCGGAGTGTAGAATGATTTTCACAAGTCAAGCGTCACTTAAGTCAACACATTTTCGCTCTCAGTTTCCTAAAGCATTTCAAAAGTGTGGTCAAGCAACTATGTTCATGTCTGGAACTTGAATTGGAATAAAAGTTTGTATTTGGACAAAAACGAAGATAGCTGTGAGCCTTTGAAAAGTGTGTATAATTTTTAATAATGCTACATACAACAAAGTCTTCCATAAAGTGAAAGCCTATCCATAGTTGCTCGAATTACCGACTCTGGAACGACTATGTTGTTAGAATATTGGACGCAAATTTTGTTAATGAATTTGCACTGTTTCCAAAAGATGTTTCGAAGTAGGTCTACTTATTTCTTATGAAATTGCAACCACACTAAGCATAAATCAAACGGCAGCTGTCAAATAGACAAACTCTGAAAAATGCACTGCCAGACTGAAAATTGAACGTCTAAAAACATACTTAATTTAAATTTGCAATCACAGAGTAGATAATACAGAGTATCAGCAGTATCAACTTTCCACCCCTTCAACTCAAAAAAAATTTTCAACACGAATTGAAAATGGCGTTCATTTCCTGATAAAAAAAAAATTTAGTAGTGGTAAGATTCTAAACGTCAATAGAAAAGTTAGTTAGTTAAAGCTTACAAATTGAGTAGACTTCTTATTTAGCTGCCGATTTCTTTTAATCACCCTTTAAGGGGTTCAAATGTTCTGAGTGAGCCAAATAGAGTTCCTGAAATTAATATTTTCAGTTTACTTAAACATAATTTAAAGTTAAGTGGTTATTTTCAAATGATTTACCTACTGCTTTTTAATATCAGACAAGAGCGACACCAGCTCGAGGAAAATTGTATCAAATTTATCCTGAAGTACAGGTTGGCAGTGTTCGTTGTCGTGTTGAGCTTTGTATAATCCTTCGCGGTATTTCTGAGATATAAGGCTTTTTGCTTAAGGAACTCAAAATGAAACTTCTTGTGGAACACTCAAAGGCTCACAGGATCTTCTTTAACACCGCTATCATTTGAAAGATATTAACAACCATTGCTAGTGTTCTTATTTTTCTTTTCTTTCTTGTCCCATTATTTTGTCCGTATTTGGAACTTTTATGTTCAACCAACTATGGCTTTCAAATACTTCAGGTTGCTGGAAAACTCATAGAAACTAGACTGGGAGCACTTGCTTCAAATGTAGCTTTTTTTGGCTCTCGCTTCTTCTGCTTCTTTTTGAACAAGTTGATTTTTTTGGAAATTACTCGAGTTCGCTACGGAAACATAATCATCCGTTAAAGAACCATGTTTTGTTGAAACACTCTCAATGTTCAAATTCCAATTCGATATCATGGAGCACGTGACAAAGAAGAGTTCCTAGGAAGACAATTTGTCAAGTTAGATTCTAAAGGAACGTTAATTGTTTACCATAAAAATTTTTCGTCATCTGTAACTCCGAAGCCCGGTCTAAATGAAAACTTGGGCTCCACACTATTCTTTTTTTTTATGAAGTACTAGCTGAGCCGCCCGGCTTTGCTCGGGTCTATATAGTTTTAAGGTTCCCGTTCTCGTTTTACCACTTCCGTGGGAGTTTGTGGATGAAATATAATCTTTCTTACTGTGGACTAATGCTGAAAGAATTTTTGAAACCTGTCCAGTAGTTCCTAAGCTTTCGTTCCTAACCCCGTTCCTGTATGAATATGGGGATCAAACCTTGACAGGAACCATCTCTGGACTAAACGAAAATTTCATAAAAATCCGTTGGGTGGTTTAGGAGTTTACCCCGGACATACATACATACATCCTATTTTATATATATAGAAGAAAGAAGATAGAAGATAGTGAGGCGCATTTATATGTACTTCCTGAAAATGTTATGGCACTATGCGTCTACAGCAGTTTGTGATAGGTTTTTCCTACTAAGCCAAGAACATACTTCAGCACCAGGAGGTGCATTTATAATTGGATAGCCCAACTTTCGTAACGCCACAAACATTGAGTCAGACTTATGTGTAATTGCCGGACAACGATATGGAGAAGAAAAATACTGGCTATTTTTCGGAAACTTTTCCAACATCCAAAATGTTTGTTTTTGTTTTGCTTATCTGTCATTATAACCTACCACACCAGGTGCTATCGTGTAGGGAGCTTAAGGCTATGTTCTGTGAAACTTAACAAACCGCCTACATCGGTATGAAATTTTTACTAATTTTTGTATTTTTCAGTGAAATACTAACCAAAATGGAAAAAAATGTTAATTCCTACAACTTAAATTCATTTTTCTAAGTTCTAGGCAGTACAACACAATGGCAAGACAACAATGACAAAATGTTTGTCTTGTTCTTTCCAATGCATCTGTAGAGCTTGGTGCTCTGCCCATTTGCACATCTTGCACAATATAAATTTAAATTTAAATTTGGCTCGGTACTCTGTTCAAAACAATGCGCTCTCAGAACTTGGTGCGCTGTGAATTTGCACATCTAGCTTATATCATTGTCCCGGCCCGTATGACCATCTTTTTCTTCGCAAAAAAAAAAACAATTTTAATTGTGTGATCATCGTCTATTAGACCACCTGTCAAAGCATTGAAAAAATCAGTCTTACTCAAGATTGGTGGAAAATAACTTGAGCTTTCTGAGAAAAAATATGGTGACAATCATTTTATAGTGAAAAGTGTCTTAAATTGTACTTTTCTTGTGAACAGCAAAATGTCGGTTGATTGACGGTTCATTTTACTCCCATTCCACTACAGCCAATTAACTGACCAATGGAGGAAAAAAAATTGTTCCACTTATTGTTTGTATTATGGCAAAAAACCCAATAAAGAGTTTTGAGTTGTGTTGGGAGTTGAAAAAAGTGGCAAATGAATTCAAAATTCAGTTGCGTCCATTTCATGGTCGACACAATCGTCCATCGCAGCAGTCAACTTGACCTTAAATGAAACGTTTTCACGTCACGCTAATTGTAAATGGTAATCCTCATCATCTGAGACGTTGTCGTAAAGTGCGTACCGAAAAAATTACTGCTTCTGTTGAGCACAACATCGTAGAAGACCCAAATTATTCCATCCACCATCGTGATGCATAACAATTGGATCAAAGTCTGTCCACTTTAGGGAAAATTTCGAAAGAAAATCGAAAAATTTCCCAACCTCACTCATCACTTTACAAAACGAGTAATGCGAGACACTTCTTTAGGAAAAAAACGGTGTCAATCTGATGCCTGCTTCACGAATTATCTTTATCGGTGTTCGCTCTACTCACCAATCAATTTCAAGCTAATTTCGTCTTATCAAAGTGTTCTATGAAATCCATAAATGCTTTCTCATTCGATTTCGCATCTAATCCAATCAGCATATTTTATCAGACCCAGATGTATTGAACACTACTATGCTTTTACTACAAACAAAGATAAGAAAATAATTGCTGTCTATAGTTAAATTGAGCCCAACTGATTTATTTATGGGGCAGGCTATTAGTCAATCATCTGAGCTCCTAGTGAACAGCTTCTAAAAGCTCTTAAGTTTTTCGTTTGTTTGTTTTCCGGCATTCGACTTGTAAAAGTTTATTCCTGACTAAAAAAGACTAAAAGTGAAATGGTGAACCAGAAATGGATTCTATCGAGTGTTTTACTGTGCATTGCCGTCATTGGTGGAGCAAACTCATATAAGATCCTCGGAGTCTTTCCAACTATGCTCAAATCCCATTACTTCGTTGGAAGTTCGTTGATGAAAAGCCTCGCTCAAAAGGGCCACGAAGTAACAATGATATCACCGTTTCCTCAGAAGACCCCATTGAAAAATTTTCGGGATATTGTCACGCCAAAGGTCGTGGAGATATTCAAAGGTAGGCTTGTGTAGCGTGAATATCAAAAGTTTTATTTGGTTTTGTTCTTATTGAAATCAAATCCGACTCCTTTTCCAGGTTTCGACAACAACACTGTTTCCTTGCGCGACAATAGTTACCTCGAATCCTTGTTGGAGGTGTACTCCTTTGGATTGGCGATCACAACAATCACATTCACAGAGCCTTCAATGCAACAATTAATGGCGTCCGGGGAAAAGTTCGATGCAATTGTCTGTGAAGTCTTCTTAAACGACGCCTTGTTTGGTTTAGCTGAACTATTCAACGCACCTTTGATCGGTGTGAGTCCGTTTGGTTCCTCACTTTGGACCAACGATCTGGTTGGAACACCGTCACCACTCTCGTATATGCCTAGTGATAGCCTTCCATATAGTCAGCACATGACACTTTTTCAAAGAATTCACAGTCTCTTTTATAAGACAATTGAACATCTGTCTTACGAAATCAGTCATCTCCCTGCGCAAGAACGGCTTTTCAAAAAATATTTTCCAAACTCGAAACTTGGATTGCAAAAAATTCGTAAAAACACTGCCTTGGTCCTACTCAACTCTCACGTGAGTCTTGGGAGGCCAAGGCCATATATGCCGAATATGATTGAAGTGGGAGGCCTCCATATTGATCGTCAAGTGAAACCTCTTCCCGGTGATTTGAAAAAGTTTCTCGATGATGCAAAAGAGGGCGCTATATATTTTTCAATGGGATCGGGACTGAAGAGCTCATCACTTGCTATCGAAAAACGTGATGCCATCCTGCGTACGTTCAAATTACTTAAACAAAAAGTCCTATGGAAGTTCGAGGACGAGAATCTTCCTGGCAAAAGTGACAACGTTCTAATAAGAGATTGGTTCCCTCAACAAGAAATTCTTGCACATCCAAATGTCAAAATGTTTATTACACATGGCGGATTGTTGAGTACCCTTGAATCAATTTATGTTGGAAAACCTTTTGTTGGAATTCCCATGTTTGGTGATCAGCACTCGAATATGGGACGGTCACAGGAGGGTGGTTATGCAATCACAGTCGATTACGAGAAACTCAGCTTTGAAACCTTTTCGACAGCCATCAATGAAATGCTGAACAACCCCAAATATGCAACGCAGATGAAAATTACTTCGGAAAGGTACCGCGACCAGCCACGAGAACCAATGGAGTTGGCCACATATTGGGTGGAGTATGTTGCTAGACACAATGGTGCACCTCATCTTCATTGTGCTGGACAAGATCTTGACTTCATTCAGTATCATAACATTGATGCAATTTTAGTTCTTTTAAGTGGAGTCTTAGTCGTTGTTCTGGCGGTGTGTGTTGTTTTATTCAAAATATTTGTTCGTTTATTTATACAGAAAAAGAAATTAAAAGTGAAAACGAAATAAAATAAACCAAATTTTAGGTTTAAAAGCAATTTGGAGTCTAATTTTTAAGGAAAGGTAACACATTTCTGTGGTACCCGTGGTGTGATGGTTGGCATATCCACCTGTTAACTCAGAAATTCGAATCCCAGCAGAGACAAAAATGTTTTTAAACGGGTATCGCCTTTCGCGAGGATCTGACAAGTCCGCCGCTAGTAAATTCACTGCCATGAAAAGCGTTTTCTCGATAAGTCGTTCGGAACCAGCAGAAAACTGTTGGTCCCCTAAATTCACTCACTAGGCATGGTTGTGAAAAATGCGTTAGACCTCACACCCCGGAGCTCCTCGTTTCATTTATTGAATCCCTCAACATACCAAAGTTTCACAGCAATTTTTCTATCAGTGACGTAACATTTGCATAGACTGGTCTCCGCTACTTTGAGTTCCACGTAGGCGTACTGCTCTGAGCTTTTGAACAAATGCTATGAGCCACTTCCAGCTAGGCAACTAGTCTCGTCATAACTCTCTGCAATCGTATGTCTAGGAACATAGGTGAGAGTAATTTCAACGTAGTGTCTCTAAGTTAAGGACTTTCAAGGCTCTTCGAATTTATGGGGAAATTAAAAGGCGAGCAATTGAATATTCAGTCCGCAATGTCGGCTGCAGTTATTTTTTATTCTTTTACTGGGGACTGCAACACAAAACTACAACCACTTGTAATACAAGTGAATTATGACAAGTGTAAGAAATTTCTTTAATACAAAGCTGCAAGTCTCCCTGGCCTTCTAAAATCGTAATGCATAATGTTGTCGTCATCCACAGTAAGGCAGTAAGGGGCCTGAAAGACAAACCCACAAGTACTTGTAATACAAGTATAGTACAGTGCTCCCCGGTTGATTGCGTCACCTTAAATGCACAACTTTAGACGCATTTAACAGGGGAACGCAATTAAAAGAATCCCGCTTAATTGATCTGCTGTCCCATTTAGAAAAACCCCGCTTAATTGAAATGAAAACGCAATAAAGCGATTTTTTTTACGACTTTGGCAAGAAAGTCAAGAAGAACCTTTTTAATGAAAATCAAAGTTTTATTGAACGGAAAGTTAACATAAATAATGGTAAGACATAAAAAAAGAACAAAACAATTTCAGCATAGGAATGATTGAAAAGGAACAATTTTTCATAATGTACACAACACATAAATTATGAATTGGTACATAATCCGTGCGTATATCTTTAGCAAGCGTACAAGAGGGAATTAGTCAGATTTGCTTTTTATTTGGCTAGAACATTATATCATGGCAAGAATCTGTAATTTTCACCTGCATTGTTTCCTTACACATTTTCAAGATTTTAATTTGCAGTCGCTAAACTCTGATGTTTCAGCAAACAATAGGCTCGTTCGTTGAACTTTACCCAGGGTTGACCCAAGTTTTCTTGACAATCTTATGAGTTGTCAAAAAAACCTGGGTTTTCCAATTCTCAAAAAAACAGCCCTCAACTCGCCTCAGCAAAAACCTAGGGTGAGTTGAGGGAAACCCAGGTCAACCCCAGGGCTAAAAAACACTCAATTTGACATTCAGGGCGACCTTAGGTTTCTCAAAAAAACGCTTTGTGGCGACCCCAGGGTTTTAACGAACAAACCTAATAATAAATAGGTGTGTTTCTTTACTGAAAATTCGCACGAAATGCACCGAAATTCGGTGAAAGTCAGTCTAATCCTGTTCCAGCACAGCGATTTTTCGTAGCAGTGCACAAAAGAGAGTGCTCACGAAAGAGTAAAAAATCTCACAACGATTTAAGACATGTCAATTTGACTATTAACTTGTAGGCGCGCAACAATGCGACCAATTCATCATCAATCATTTAAGGTGTAAGCAAAAAGTGACTTCAATGATTTGGTTTTTTTCGTTCAATTAACCGGGCAATTTTGCTTCAAATTGAAAAAAGAGTTTTGATTTTTGGACCATTTAACCGGGAAACGCAATTAAGCGGAATGCATTTAAACGGGAAATTTTATGTATATTTCTTATGTGATCTTTTTTTTGCCTAGGATTCAGGTCAATTAAACGGGTAACGCAACTAAGCGGGGGGTATTTATCCGGGGATTACTGTATAACAAGTGTAAGGACTTTCTACATCACAAGCCATCAAGGTTCCTTTTCCTTCTATAAGTGTTGTAACGAAGTTACAAATACACACCCTACCGACAGCCAATACACACACCATTGTTTTCACATGAGATTTTTCACTCACGCCATAGAGCTCACACTCACTAGTTGCAGATAACTTTATAAGGCACCCTCAAAAATACGAGAAGACTGAAGCCAGCCCGTGTTGAAAAGTATCAATCTCGTGTACAGGCTACTTCCATTAGAGGAAACCAGGGGTACTTAGTGTGCCCAGAGATTCCCAATTTTAAGCAAGGTCTCCTTGGAGTTCCTTGCACAAATCCCCCCACTAGCCTCTTAAGGACTTTTGGGTTTTATTTTGCCGACTATTAGCCGTTGATGCCAGGTTTCCTGTTGATGCCAGCGTTTGCTGTTGATACCAGGTTTCCTGTTGATGCCAGCGTTTGTCTGTTGATGCCAGTATTTTTACTGTTAATGCCAGAATTTTCCTGTTGATGCCAGCGATTAAAGACTTGATGACCGTGTTGCCAGCATAGGAGTACGGATCTACCAGCGTTGGAACCACCACCAGAATTAGTGATAAGAATTAATGAATATTATATTAGATTAGCTTTAAGACCAATAAAAGGATTGGACTTTCTGCATAACCGAAGTTTTACGTGTTTTCTTTGGTCGACCCTGGACCCGACGAGCATACCCCAGCTCTAGAGAAAAAAGCAAGCACATCACAGTGTGATGGACATGGCCCTACATGTGGCTTCTGGCTTGTAGACACGTTGCTTTGTGTTCCAGGCCCCTGGCATCAGTTTGTGAAGAGTACTTTTCAGCTGATTTCGTATTCGAATGGTTTCTACACTTTTCGGGCACATCAGAATTTCAAAGAAGCCGTTCAAAGAAAGAGAAATGCGTTCATTGAAGCTTATTTACGATGCTCTAGAGCAGCTGTAATACCAAGTAACAAGTCTACAAGTCAAGGGAAGACATTAAAATTATGTCCATCATACTTATAAAGAGGAAGAAAACTTGTAGTATTCATCTCTTTGTCAGCAAGGCGACTGTTTTACAGCAGATAACTTGATAGCTGGATGAAATTGAATGTCTATGGGTGTCCCGTGTGGTTCAACGTAACAGCAGCGTCTCAAATGAAAAAGTCTTGGATGTCTGCGAGAGGCAGTGTCCGAATTGGAGTTCAAGTATTGCTATCCTTATAAGGTCGTTTATAGCGGAGTTGATATAAACAGGACTGATAGTCTTGTAATGAAGCTCTTTTGTGGTCACACTCCAAGAGCGATGAATACAACCAATGGCCTGATATCCTAGGCTTATTACTCCAATGAAGAGTATTTAAACAGATCCAGTGGATATTCTCCTACGGAGGCCTCCCTCTTCATTGATATGAACAATTTTTTGTTCAGAACAGAAGAGGGGCAACGCTAATCTACCACGTCAGTTGTATGTGCAGTGGCGGCGGCGCAGCGGCTCCTTTAAAATTAGGACATCGCCGCAGTAGGATGGCGAAGAGCTATTTCGGTTCATTGGGGGCGGTCTAAGACAGCGGATAATTTTGAAGCATCAAGTTGTGCAAATGAGCTCTAGTGGTTGTCGCATTCTTACAATGTACAAAGAGCGGTTGAAATAGTATCCGAGGACAGCGATAACGAGGACAGGGATGACTGTCTTTGGCCCCCGTGGTGTCATGGTAAGCATATCCGCTCCTCGGTACTTGCGGCACCCTGTTAACTTATTTATAATGATTGTCTTTCACAATTTTTGTGAGTAGGAAAATGTTTTTCAGGCAAACTTTTATATTCTATAAACTTATAGATGAGAATCGTAAGCCATCTAAGCCCGATGTTCCCTATTTCTTTCCAACATTCATGTAGTATCTCGATCACCACTGCCTTCTTTCGAACTCTTAACTCCATCACTTACTTCTTCGACTGTGATATCGGCAAATTCGTGGCAAAGTGTTCTCGAGGAAATTGTCCCTTCGAAAGGTCAGTCCAATCCTGTCACCATGTTTTTTTTTCAAAATATATGTAGATCATTATGTAGATCAACAATCCCCAGCGTTCGGCAGTTCTTTGACGTATTCCATGAGGCCCGACCCAGAGTTCTGTACACAATTCCTTCCGATTTCTTAAGGCTGATTTTCACGCTCCAAAAGAACTCCGATGACGATCTTTGCACCTGTTCTTTACACAATATGGTCTTCGGCGTGAGCTATAGAAGAGGGAACCAATTAGATCGCTGGTGTAAGTGCTAAACAAGATAGGCGAGCTCCCCGTTTTCATGTTGCAGGTCATTTTTATTTTGAAAGTTCTGATAGAAGTTACCTTGCCACCTTTGACATCAAACGTTCTATCATTTTGTATGCCATTAAGAACTTACGGGGTATTTTGAATAAGGTGCGAGAAAAGCCAAAGAGGGATAGGTTGGTTAAAGTCAAGAAAGATGTCGTATGAGAGGGGCTTATATCTAGGCAGTTTCATAAAAACAAAATCTACTCAAAACTGCAAGAAGAAATTATACAAAAATTACCTAAGTCACTCACTACCACTATCTGAAGTGTTTTCGAAAGTCAATACTATAGCATTTTAGAATTCAGCTTTATCGCTAATCCGCCCCTGTTAAGTTAAGGACAGATTTAGATCTTTTGACCGTATTTCTTTTAATTTAAGTCTGCCAACTATTTCCAAGCCATTTAAACTAAAAGAGTCGTACCATTTGAAGTATTTTTGTATTTATTTTACACATAACAAAAAAGGAATATAACTTACTACAACTAGATAAGGCTTTGTCAGGTCTGCAAATCTAACAATATAGAGATACTGTCAAAAAATAATTTCAGATAGTATGTTAGCATGAGTTGAATGTCTGATTCAATACATATTTGTATTTATTAGTGTTTTCATAGTTTTAGAAGTAAGAGCACGTAAAATGCAGTGGCTTACGTCAAGCGTGTTTCTGTTTTGTGCGATTTTGAGTACTGCAAGTGCATACAAAATCCTTGGAGTGATTCCAACACTATCAAAGTCACATTTCTTTGTTGGAGAAGCCTTGTTTAAGGGTCTAGCAGCGAAAGGCCATGAGGTTACAGTGATATCGCCATATCCATTGAAAAAACCAATGAAAAACTATCGTGATATTCCGTGTACTAATATACTGAAGCGATGGAGTGGTATGTTACAATTATGCCGCTTGAATGGTTATATTTTTTGATTGAAATTTTTGGATTTTCATTCCATTGCCGTACAGCTATGAACATTAAGCCAAATTTCAGTTCGAGTTGAATAGTGTCGCATTTCGGGCTAAGTACATTTTTTTTTTTTTTTTAGTTTTTAGTCGTGTTGTGACGCAATGTCATTGAGATTTTATTCACTCAGAAAAATGTCAGAACAGTTCAATATTCGCAAGTGCTGGATACCGGGGCATAGAGACATTACAGGAAACTGATAAGCAGATGAACTCGCCAGAAACGGAACACTTCTGCCCTTCTCACCGATTACCGATGATCACTGATGATGGAAGCATTGCTTCTGAAATGTGCATTTGAGGAAATATAAAAAGTGTTTTTTACTGTTTAAAATTGTATTAATCTCTTTATTTAGTATCGGCATACCAATCGCTACATTGCTCTAGCAGGACGCTTAACGAAGTTGTTTGGATGAAGAGGAGGAGAATAAGACTATTTTTCGCCTTCTCTATTCATGCCCCGCTTGAGTTCACAAAAATAGGATAGGTACACCTAGGATCGTATTTCTTTAATGACCCTAGTAAGTTTACTCACATCGACGCCTTGTGTCTCTCCCGCTTCCTTGTAAGCTCAAAATGGTTTCATTAGGATGAGGAAACATTAGATCCATTGTGGTATCGCCACCTAACAGCCTCGCCGCGCCACCCTATTTATTTTAAATTATTCATTGAAGACAAAGTTTTTTTATTCCAAATTCAAGTATTTCTGGGAGAAAGGATCAATTCGTGTAAACTATACGGAAGTTTATAAAACTCTAACATTTTCTAGCAATTGCTTTTAATTTTTTTGGCCTTGTTAAGGCTACTATAAAAAAAAAAAAAAATTTAGAAAAAAACAAAAACAAATTGTTTACATTGTGTGTATCGGTTTTTAAATTGATATCTTTGTAAGTAGCCATAAAGATTTGAGCAACGATTAATGTATCTGATCAACGTGCGTGTTTGGTTCTGTCTGATGACGACGGAATGAACTTTGAAAGATATTGTTATTTAATAAATATGATGTAATCTGAGCCAGCTACCTAATAGATTTCAACAATACAAACTTATCTATCGCTACTTTTCATATAGGGTGGGTGAAAATACTGCCGAGTGGATTTTCTACACCTGACGGTGTTCATTTAAAGGGTAATTCATTTTTGGGTTTCGTCAAACAACGATACATTTTATTCCATTATAAAGTTCGGTCTTTGCAATTGAAGTGTGGGGAGCAATGTCGTTTAGGTGGCCGTCTCGGGACGATTCGCAGGTTGCTTTTCTTTTGAATCAATTTTTTACGACTATTGCGGACATTTTGGGCAGTAGCTTTGTCATAACTTAATAAATGTCGTCAAGACTTTAGGAATTTGGCTTAAACACTGTCTTTTTTTTTTTGTGCGAGAAAATCTCTAATGGTGTTAAAGCCCATGAACTCGGTGGCAAGTCGATCAACAAAATGTGAAGTCACGTGACCCGCTATAAAGCCATAATTGACATGTTATGTAGCTTGCTGCCAAGTCTTGTTGAAACCACATATCGTCCAAGTCAAGTTCTTCAATCTCCATCATCATTTTCATCATTTTCATTTCCGGCGTTACGAGTAGTGATCTTAAAGCGATCACAACTCTCCCACTTTTCTGCTTCACACTAGTGATCCGCCTGTGGGGTACGCCGCGTTGACCTCAGGAAGCGTGCGTCGGCAAGCCTCCCGGTTTTGGATTTTTCCATGTCTGAGGCCAACCAAATGCTGCTGTTTTTGCACTTGCTTGTACCAGGAGTGTTTTGGCCTGCCTTTTCTTTTTCGTCGCGAATTTGTTGAAACGTTGTACAATATTGCCTTTTGGACGGGGTTCGGCGGATCTCTCCTTTGAACATGACAATACCAACTGAGCCGGTCATGTTGAATTTTGTCCAAGATGGTACTTTTGACATGAAGGCTTCCACGGATCTTAGTATGTACTTCTAATTCGATCAAGCTTTGTTACTCCTGCTGTCATCCGAAGCATCTTCATTTCGGCTGCCGTCAATTTGCTCTCATACTTTTTGTACATTGTCCAACATTGTGAACCGTATGTCAGAGCTGGACGGACAACTGCTGTGTAGATTCTTCCCTTCAGCTTAGGGGGCATTTTTTGATCACAGAAGATAGCGGAGTTTTCTCGCCACTTCATCCACCCTACGCTTACTCGATGATTGATGTCGTCATCACAAGTTGCTTCACCATCATAGATCCCAGATATTTAAACTTTTCACACTTGGGAAGTACATTTCCATTCAAATAAATGTCTGGAATAGTCTTGTCTGGATCAGAAAAGGGCACAGGTATTCAGTCTTTTTAGCGCTAGTACGGGACCCATTTCCTTCCAGAACATCAATCCAAACGTCAAGTGCTCGTTGCAGGGATATAGGATCCTCGCTTATGATGTCTCCAAGTTCTTCAATCTCCACGCAGCTGAAAAACCGTATTGATCCAAAATGAGAAAAAGCCATGTAAGAGCTTTGCCATGACATATGACGAAGTATTTATTTTACGCGGTAGGTTTGAATTCCAGAAGATCCCAAAAATGTTTTTCGACGGGTATGACTTTTCGCGAGGACTTGACATTTCCTCCGTTTATAAATTCATTGGCAGGACTTTCTCGATAGCCGTTCGAAAGAAAATTTTTGTTTCCCTCCATTCCCTCAGCAAATGTGAGAAATGCGCTAGGTCCTAGGGCTCATCGCTTTGTTGCACCACCTTATGTATGTAAGAACAAACACCAACAACAATAATATGTGAATTTTAACTCAACTAAGGCACGAGATTAACCAGTAAAGCCAATCGCAATTAGCTTTTTCATCAGAAATGACTGTGTGGTTTTGTTTCAAACGAGCCAGCACGTTTAACAAGATGTATCATTTCACCTCAGATCAGTCAGAAAGATCGTATTAAACGGATGAACACGATTTTGTTAAAAACCTCCAATGTCTCGGTTTTGGGTAAATATGTACAAACCCTAAATACAAACTTCGCCGTTCTGCAAATAGGTTTGTTGCTGTGCCCTTAGACTAATTGTTTGGGATAAGCATTAAGCATTTTTTAAGCACAAAAGTTGATAGATTGGAGTGTGAATAAGATGGTAGTGGACTGAGAACTAAGAACCTAGCTTCGGTGAGAACCATGTTTCCATCAGAATTATTATATATAAAGTGTTTTCTCTTTGAACCATAAGCCATTTTGGCATTCACAAATGTTCCCGCTCAATATCGTGAAAAAAATCTTTACCATGCCTCCGCAGACGGAAATGGGGCGCCGTGTAACCTAAAAAGTTCGATTGAGAATAGAGTTTTCGACCAAAAGTCTTGACGCCACTAAAAATAGAAATCTTTTGTTTTTGTCTGCCAACACGGGGCCTGTAAGAAAAAACCACAAGTTCTTTTAAATACAAGTGAATTATGAGATATGAGAAATGTAAGAAATTTATGTAACACAAAACTTCAAATTTGATGGACCTTCTACAAGTGAAAATTCTTCTAAAAGTATCTCTTGACTTTTAGACTTGTAGCTTTGTGTTACGGCATACTCAACCAACAGTCCCTTTGTGTTAAGCATTTCCGAAGTACAAATACATAATTACACAGATTTACCATTCTCCATATTTAGCGCGTTGGTTTCTAAATTAATTTTCTTTTCTTTTTTTCAGATAAATCAAGCCAAGTGATGTCTTTACGGGATCAGAACGTCGTTCAAGCGTTCTTCCATTTATACGAAACTGGACTAATTTACTGTAATAGCACTTTATCAGAGCCCAATGTTCAAGCTTTAATGACGTCAGGAGAGAAGTTCGATGTGGTTATCTGTGAAGTGTTCCTCTCCGAAGCTTTGTTCGGTCTAGCCGAATATTTCGATGCACCTTTGATCGGACTGAGTACGTTTGGTGCAACTTTATGGAATACTGACCTAGTTGGCACACCATCCCCGCCGTCATATGTACCAGTTACTTTTGTCCCGCTCACCCACCATATGACACTTTGCCAACGAATATTCAATTTGGCTGTTTTGACCATTGAAACGGTTGCACATAACGTTTACTACATGCCGAAACAGAGAGAGATTTTCAACAAGTACTTCCCGAATTCCAAGGCCGGTCTGGACAATATTCGCAAGGATACCGCTTTGGTTTTGCTAAATTCTCACGTATCACTTGGCTTTCCAAGGCCGTATATGCCGAATATGATTGAAGTTGGAGGAATGCATATCAACCACAAGCAAAAGCCATTGCCAGCTAACATGCAAAAGTTTCTTGATGAAGCTAAGGATGGTGCCATCTTTTTCTCAATGGGTTCGATTCTCAAGAGTAGTCTACTTCCAGCCGATAAACGAGATGCCATACTTCGTACGTTTGCATCACTAAAACAACGAGTCATGTGGAAATTCGAGGAGTCCAATCTACAGGGCAAGAGCGACAATGTATTCATCAGTGACTGGTTTCCACAACAGGAAGTCCTATCTCATTCAAATGTAAAATTATTCATCACTCACGGAGGACTACTGGGCACAACTGAATCAATTTTTTTGGGCAAACCTTTCCTTGGAATTCCTATGTTTAGTGATCAATATTTGAATATGAAACGTTCTGAGGCAAGTGGATACGGCATTCAGCTAGATTATGACCATCTTACACAAGAAACATTTACAGCAGCGATCAACAAAGTACTGAACAATCCAAAATATGAAGAACTAGCCAAAGTCATATCGTCAAGGTTTCGAGATCAACCAATGAAACCTTTGGATTTGGCCATATATTGGGTGGAATATGTGGCAAGACATAAGGGAGCTCCACACTTACATTCCGCTGGGCAAGACCTCAACTTCGTCCAATATCATAATCTTGACGCTATTGCCATTTTGTATGGTGGCATTATTGTTGTCTTTGTTGCTCTTCATGTGATTTTTTTCAGGATTATCATTCGGTTATTTTTTCGAAAAAATCTGCGGAAATCCGACTACATCAAAAAATAAATCTATATATAAAATAGAATGTACGTATGTTTGTATGTATGTCCGTTATGGACTCCTTAACCACCCAACGGATTCTTATGAAATTTTCAGGGTAAACATAGTTTAATCCAGAGTTCCAGTCAAGGTTTGACCTCCATATAACCACAGGAACGGGCTTGGGAACAGAAACCTAGAAACTACTGCACAGATTTTAAAAATTCTTCCGAAATTGGCATGCCACATAGTCCCACAGTAAATAAAATTATATTTCATCCCCATATTCACAAGGAAGCGGAAGATCGAGAAAGGGAACCTTAAAACTACAGAATCTGGCAACACCGGGCGGTTCCTTTCTCGTTTAAGTTGTTAAGTTCTTTCCAGAGGCATTTGATTCACATTCTGTCATCTCATAAGAAGAACTAAACTCTGTTAAGGAAGCAACACGTATCACCGAGAGAGTCTAGCTCTTCCTATGAGTAGCCAAGAGCTTCCTATAACTAGGCCATTTAAGGCTTATAAGAGTCTCTTAACAATCTTGGAGAGCTCTACAAGATTACTTTTAACTCCCAGAAATAAGTGTAGTAATGCTCTTGGAGAGTCTTATGAGAGTAAAAATGTTACTGGGGATATGTGATTCAGAAGTGAAATGTTGAACCAATTTTCCTTCTTTTTGTGTTTTTTTGTACCCCGACTCTTCATTTATGCCACTGACGAACACCCACCGATACCCATTCCGGATTAGCAAATTGTATTTGAATTCCTTCCGAGAATAAAATGCAAGCAAAGCAAAATGCAGAATCTTTGTAAGGACTGTATTCCAAAAAATAATAATTAAAATACCATGTGAAAAATTGTATGTGATGTATGATTTTAAAATTGTTGTATGTTGTATGAAATTTAGTGTTGTATTAACTGTGAACAGACCCCTGACTGTAGAATTGCTGAGTTGAAACAAATACGCTTCCATTCGCGTCTTTTTGGTTGTGATGACTTGAATCGGCAGTTGGAAAATCTATTTTGTTTTTCTTCCTCGATTTGCCGACTCGAGAAGACACCTCCCCTCGTTACGTCCTGGCATTACAGTTCGGGATGAATCTGAGTCTCAACAAGCGAATTCTCTCTAGTTTTCCACTCTAAAGGCGGCTTAGTGTTGAAAGTGAATGTAAAAACACTTGTTGCTAAACACTGTATCAAGAAATATTAAAATCAATCAATGTTTCATATGCAATTATGCTATTTATTTTGTGAAAAATAAAGTTCAGAAAGTTCGTTTACTATAATATATTTAATTGTTCTGTCTTTTATTTTCGAGAAGTTTCCTTGGCTCTTTAACTAATAAATTTCTTCAGGTTATGGGCCCACACTACGTACATATATACGCCGTTACAATTTTATTGAAAACTTAAAGAATTTTTAGTTTGGTATTAACGATTGAGAAAATGGCTCAAGATGGACTTCCTGCATTTGAAAGATTAAACTGTCGAGAAAACTACGATACCTGGAAGTTTGCTGTTCAAGCATATTTGGAACATGAGGACTTATGGTCATCTCATGCGCCGAAAAGGAAGGTGAGAAAGATGCAAGGAAAATATCCATAGCGAGATCAAAAATTATTTTATTGGTTGATCCGGTGAATTATTCACATATTCAATCAACTAAAACGGCGAAAGAAGCATGGAATAGTTTGCAGGAGGCCTTTCAAGACAACGGATTAACGCGTAGGGTAGTTTTGCTACGAAAATTGTCAACCACAAGGTTAAAAAATAGCTCATCAGTTGAAGAGTATGTGAATACTATAATAACAACTGCTTATAAGCTCTCGAGCGTTGGATTTATCAATGAGCGAAGAATGGATTGGGACGATTTTGCTGTCAGGCTTACCAGAACAGTATAAGCCTATGATTATGGGAATTGAGAGCTCTGGTGTGAGTATCACAGGTGATTCCATAAAAACGAACGCTAGCAAGCAACTGGTAGCCACAGCTTCATTTGATGGAAATTTGTTTAAATTGGATAGCCCAGTGAATGATAAGTGTTTGGTCACTAGCAATGTTAACGCGGAGTATAAGTTGTGGGTGTGGCACAGAAGAATGGGACCTCTAAACACAGCCATCCTAAAACTGATGAGTGATCGTTTTGGACGTAGTAAGAAATTCCCATACAACGATAACTGGAACTGTGAAGTATGCTTACGAGGGAAGCAATGCCGCTTTCCATTTAATCGTACAGGTCCACGAGCTAGCGAAGTACTAGAAGTAGTTCATACAGATTTGTGCGGTCCAATACAGGTAGCAAGTCTGGGTGGTGCTCGATACATTTTAATATTCGTGGATGACTTCATGAGGAAATGTTTTGTTTATTTTTTGCAATCAAAACATGAAACTGTTCTTCGTTTTGAAGAATTCAAATCGTTTGTAGAGAATCAAACAAATAAACGCATTAAGGCTTTGCAGTCAGATAATGATTTAGAATACTGCAACAAAACTTTTGAATAAATACTCAAAAAGAATTGAATAAAACATATAAGGTCGGCTCCATATATACTGGAACACAATGGACTAGCGGAGCGCATGAACCGTACCATAATCGAAAAAGCGAGGTGTATGTTAATTGATTCAGATTTGTCGACAGTTTTTTGGGCTGAAGCTGTTTCAACGGTAGTGCATTTAATAAATCGTTTGCCATGCAGTTCAACGTCAAATTTGATGCGTGAAGAAGTTTGGACAGGAAAGACTTCTGATATCAGCAATTAACGAACATTTGGATGCAAAACAATGGTCCACATTCAAAAAGAACGCCGTAAGAAGTTGGACCCCAAAGCTGAAGCTTGTATTTTCGTTGGTTACAGTGGAGATTCAAAAACCTATCGTTTATATCATCCAGAAAAAAAAGAATCATTATTAGTAGTGATATGGTATTTCTTGAAGATGAGCAGATGTCTTCTCAAGAGGTAATTATGTATAATAATTATAATAATAATTATATATAGGATGATTTCTGATAGTTCAAGTGCAGAACCAGATACAGAAGCTGTGAAAAAACTTATAGTTTGAGTGTAGAACCAGATTCAAGGAGTTCTCAGGAGAAGTGAGCGTATTCCTAAACCAGAGATGATTATGTTTCATATTCTGTTCAGAAACAAAAGTTATATGATCCTCTTAGTTTGAAAGAAGCTCTTTAAAGAGCAGATTCTGAAATGTGGCAACAAGCTATGAAAGAGGAGTTGGATTCGTTAAAAGAAAATGGAACATGGAACCTTGTCGATTTGCCCGTTGATAAAAGGCCTATCAATTGTAAATGGGTTTTTAAAACAAAATTTAATAGCAATGGATTGTGCGTTATAAAGCTCGGTTGGTTGTAAAAGGATGTGCACAAAGGAAAGGAATTGACTATGAAGAAAATTTTTCCCCCGTTGTGAGATATAGTACTGTAAGATTTTTGCTTTCTTTGTCAGCTCGATATTGACCAAATGGATGCAGTTTCTGCTTTTCTTCAGGGTGATTTTCACGAGAACATTTATATGTTGCAACCAGAAGGTTTCTCCGATAACTCTGGCAGAGTATGCCATTTAAAGAAAGCTAAACGCCTCAAAGCTATTCAACGTAGATTTCTCCTTTACGCTCTACGCAAACTTCCCTGAGAAGATAGATATCACTTGCCTCCATATGCTAATCGTCTGCAACTTATTGATCTTCAGTCTCTTCAAAGAAGACGTGAGATCTCAGATATCGTATTTGTTCAAGATCTTTTGAGTGGAAACATTGATTGTCCGTCACTATTGAGTTTAATCTCTTTTAATGTAAATTCAGGGAGTCTTAGGACTGTTCCCGAAGATTTTGTCGAAATAAGTTTGAAGAAAGAAAAAAAAAAGCTTTTGAATGGTTCGAAAATAGAACAGAATTACATAGCTGGGCCACTGCCTTTGCAGAGCTTCCATTAGTTCTCCGACTGCATGAAGTCCGTTGAAGAATCTTTGCTACGGTCGTCTACTTTGAAATCAATTGTGTTCTCTGAGGCCGCTGGTTGTTTCAAAACCGTGAAATTTTCACGAAGTTGGGTAGTTAGCCTCACAGTCCCCAAATCTTACATCTACGAAATTTATGGCTTCTACTGCATTTTGTCCACCACTATATTCAATGAACTTCGTCCCGACA
Organism: Melanostoma mellinum; assembly: GCA_914767635.1. Classification (NCBI taxonomy): domain Eukaryota; kingdom Metazoa; phylum Arthropoda; class Insecta; order Diptera; family Syrphidae; genus Melanostoma; species Melanostoma mellinum. The sequence continues at coordinate 185,575,297 of OU612060.1, forward strand.
ACTACAACTGTTTCAAAACACAGTGTTTTCATACAGTTTTAGTTATCGCGAACTGCGAGAGGTGGCAGAAATGTGGCAACAGCCTTTTTGCAACTGTGGCGGCAGCTTTGATTTGGTTTAGTTTGGGAGAACCTTTAAGATAAATGATTTTGGGGCTTGCAAACACATTTGTTGCGGAATGGAATTATATAGTAGGCCTCTTGAATTCTAGACACTCAGCTCCTTTTAGTACACCAAATGGAGAATTCAAACGATGAGTCTAATAAGCTCTGTATGATAAATAAATACTAATAAAGGGAAGTCTACATCAGATGCAACGTCCATTAGTTTCTTTTCTCTCAAAGCTTTCAGTAATGAATCTCATCACATCATGTTTCAAAACATTTACAACTACTACCATCGTCTTTCTTTGCCACATTTTTATTTTAGTTCTAATTAAAGACTTTAGTTAGTTTTAGTCTTTGGTTTTGATTTGAAAATTCGTAATAAAATCGCATAAGCTAACAAAACGATGATAAAGAGCACTAAAAGTAGTCCCCCAAAAAGGATAACTATTGCATCAATGCTATGATACTGAACAAAGCTTAGATCTTGAGCGGCACAATGGAGGTGTGGTGCTCCTTTGTGTTTGACAACATATTCAATCCAATATATAGCCAACTTCATGGGTTCCAAGGGCTGATCGTGAAATCTAGCCGAGACTTCTTGAACCTTCTGTGTATATTTGCTGTTGTTCAATATTTCAGTGATTGCAGATTTGAAATTTTCCTCTGTCAGTTGATAATAATCGACGAAATGGAGAACCTTACTAAAGAGATGGCGTCGTTTGCTGTCCCTGTCGCTCTACTTTTGTAGAGTCCCATTGACCCTTTTGAAACCCATTATGTGACTCAGCTAGTGAATTCGACTTCTGATCCCAATGGTTGACAAAAAGAGGAGCTTATTCGTCACATTTTGGTGAAAATTTATTCATAGTCTTTCAAAACAAGATAATTGTGTTGAAATAGAGATCGTGGTGGTAGAGCCCGTAATGATCGAACGTAAGCCGAGGCAGGAGGGATGTTTGTATATGACTTGTCACGGGCTGATTCCTTAACTAATTAAAAAAATGTCTTGCTCCTTAAAAATTTTAGTAAAAAATAAAAAGAGAAGAGAATGTCCACTGAAAGTTCTTTGAGAACTGACCCTTTTTTTATATCCCCCACCTGCGGTAAGGGGTCTTAAACACAAACTTGGTATGAATACTCTTTGATGTGTAGGAAACGATAGTGTCACAAGAGTTGTGGCTTTTTTTTTTTTTGCAAAAATAGTCTGCGCAATCAAAAGTTATTACTGCAGTTTACATTACACCATTTACTTTACACTACACTCATTCTACTTCAGGAAAAACAATAAAGCACGCACCCAATATTTATCAATTTTCCGACAACACAGGATGTTGTCAATAACGCACACTGCTCGTTTCTATCAAAATGACGATAGCTTCGCAGAAAGCTATTTCGCAATCACCCATTGTAGCTCCGAAAGAACTATTCGACCCTGACAGTGGACTCTTCAACAAGATAATGCGCCAGTCCAAAACGCTTGTGATCGAAACTTTTTTGCCGAAGAAAATGTGAGACGATTTATTTACTAGACCTCAACATAATTCAGAATGTTTGCTAACGGTTTGTGCGTAAAATTACGAAGTGTGTCCTAAGGGTTAACATGTCTGCCTGTTCTTGGGAGTTCCAGAAATAAGCATAAAATTAATTTCCAATGGACATCGCCTTTAGCGAGAAATTTAATTGCATTGAAATTGCGGTTGCGATCAGTGGAATGTACCGCAGGCGACGTAGGTACAAGTGTTTCATTTGGACAGCAAACGCAGGCCACCATAGTACGCGCAGGGTTTCAATTATGGGAGTGAAAGAAGAGTGGAAGACGATTCTCTCGGATTAAAAAAAAATTTGTATAATATGTATATTCGAAAATAGATTTTTTTATGTTGTTTTAAGACCCGGTAAAACATATAGTATAAAAGTCTAAGAAACATAAATTCAGAAATTTATGTTTCATATTAGCTTCGCTTTAGAGTTGTATTTTACCACGTGAACAGAATAACTTCTCGCTTTCTTAGGTTGAAAACACACGGTATAAATCAGAACGTATTTTTTCTTGTTTCTTGAAAATCGTCTCGTAGTCTCTTATATGACACTACAACCATCGCATCGTATCGATTTCTTTGATGTGTGCAGTCTCTTATTTTGCGACACGTTTTACTTTACCCGGTGTGCTTTTAGCCTTGGAGTCAACCGTCAACTTCCTCTCACCTATCATTTGCTAGTATATTTTTTGTGGAAAACTCAATGACCTTTCAAATAAATGCTATTGCTTACATATTGTTACAAGCACTTATATAAGAGAGGAAATATTTATAAAAAATATATCTAGGTGCGTTTAAATCAAGAGCACTTCGAGCACTTATGTGAGTGTTGTAACTATTCACGTAACAACTCTTGTCATATAATGAGTACCTCATTGAATTGAATAAACTACACATTACAATCAATTTGAGTGTTTTTAGACAAAAAGATGATGAATAATTAAAAAAAAAAAAAGATTCACGTGTATGCGGCTTTATTTCAATGAGCGTGATTTACATAATAGCTGAGTGAATTCCAGAGATGTGGTGCCACAAGCCACACTTTTCGCTAAAACATTTATTTTGTGATTTAAAAGCTTTCAGTAGATTTAGTATTTATGAACAAATCGTGTTTTTTGCCACGGCCACCCCAAGTTGTTCGTGCTATAAATATAAGATCCGGCTTTGGATTAAAGCCAAAGTCAAGTCCTGCTGTCAATAGATTTTCCTATAGTATCGAAAAGAGGTTTGGATGTTTCATCTATTACATTTTGCTACAATGTTGAAAATAACTCCACATCTCAAACCATTTAGATTTGGCTCAAGTACTCAACTGAATGAGCTACTCCAGACATATTTGGTTAAAAAGCCTTTCAGAGTCTTTCTAATCTAGGACAGGGTATTAAAGAAGAGATGGTGTCGGATGACCTCCTGGCGAGCCAACAGCAGCTCTCATGCGGCCTTTTATGTCCAAGAGGCTACCAAAAGGACTTAGCCCTCCAGGTTGGGGGTTGTGTAGGGTTAACTACACAACCACGAAAAAACATCTGGTTTCGAAACAACCAACAGCATCGGGTAACAATAACGATTTCAACGTTGACGACCTAAGCAAACGAAAAAAGGACAAGGACCTCCGGATCTGCACGTGGAATGTAAGATCCCTTAACAGATTACGTGCAGCTAGAGTATTAGCGGACGCCCTAGACTGCTGCAAAGCAGACATAACCACCATCAAAGAAGTTCGATGGAATGGGCCATGCATAAAGAAGATGAAAAACTGCGAGATCTAGTATGGCGACTATTCTGCAAACAAGAGAAGCAACGCTTACTGGGGTGCGGATTTGTGGTTTGAGAAAGGCTCAGGGATAAGGTTATAAGCCAAAATTCAGATAATGAGCGTATAATGATCATCCTCATCAGGGATAGATTCGTCAACCTTAGCCTAATATGCGCTAAAAAGAAAGACGAGATCTCCAATGATTACTTTTACGAGGCCATCGAAAAAACCTATGAGCAATGCCCATGACGTGAAAATCGTTCTTGGTTGTTTTAACGTAGAAAGAGGACATCTTTGGAAATACCATTCGGTAAACATATCCTGCATGGCAAAACCTCCGAAAACGGACTGAGGCTAATCGATTTTGCTGCGGGGCTAGATCTTGTTGTAAATACTACGCGCTTCCCGCATCTCAAAATTCATAAAGATACATGGCGATCCCCAGATCAATTAACCGTTAACCAAAAATTGATCATCTTGGCATCGACACAAGGCACTCTTCCAGTGTGTTAGATGTCCGAACTTTCTGAGGGGCCAACTTTGACTTGGACCACTACCTCGTTGTAGCCAAGATACGAATAAGCAATGAGGATATAATGTTCACGACTCGTGCGAACCAACGCTTTGAAGAGAAAGCTACAATCGCAAGATATTGCCAGTGCTTTCTCCAATCGAGTGTTCCTCCAACTATCCTTGAATAGTATGCCGGCAGCCAGCATCGAGCACTGAAGACCAATGTCAGCAATGCCCAGAACTGCTGCCTCTGTGGTTTCGGGTTTCATTTGGCCCCAAAAACGAAGCCCATGGTTTGATGAAACATCAAACATTCTTTTTCATATCGACTACGTCGAGGTTCAATTTGAAGTTTTCCAGAAGGGTCATCTTATGACGCAACCGAAAACTATTAATAGTAGTTTTGCGATTTTTCTTACCCTTTGCAATGCCCCACCAGAACTTCCCACTCACTGCACATGTTGCACATATCGCTGGTCCGGCCCTGGCTACGGCCATCATTATTAAAAATATTATCAGTCAAATGTTTGCTGGGCAGCTAAGTTTTAGATTCTGTATGTTTTGTATCTGTGAAAACTAATGCTTTTAACTAACACTGCAAATCATTTGAGAGAATTCATCAGATATTCGTTGCATAACATTCACATTAGAACATCACTGCGTGACAGTGCATTTTTAAAACTTTTTCTAATATAGAGGAGCGGTTATTTCCATTTGTGTATTTCTCCCGCTCATTTTCTTGTGAGGTCATTTACTTTTCCGATATTAAACATTTCCTAAGTAAACAAACTATTGGAACTTTTATAACAGAAACACCTTCACTTAAATAAACAAATAAAATCAATTCAAAGAACATAGTGTTCCTCTTTGCTGGTTTTTTTGTTCAAGACCAATTAATATAAACGGGAAGTCTCTCGGTTTCAAAAATCACTTCACGCCGAACATGCTTTAAATGTCCCAATTGTTTCATATCAACCCACCATTAAACGCCGGTATTAGATGCTTCAGTTCAATACCGCGATAGTTTTTGTTGTTCATTGGATAAGGTGATATCACCGTCACTTCATGACCTTTTTCCGCAAGACTCCTCATCAATGCATCACCAATGATAAAATGCGATTTAGATGGTGTTGGAAATAAGCCAAGAATTTTGTATCCATCTGCAACGTTTGACACGGCAGCGAAGATAAATAGAGACAAACAGATAAATTTGATGCTTCGCATTGTGCTGAGAATAGCAAATAAATGGGCACTTTATTAGAATGAGACACACTCTTGACACAATAATTCACTTAACCGCATCCGGCAAGTATAGGACGCCAATGACAACTGAATACTGAACATCTGAACACTATTGAGATTAAGACAGTCAATTGCAGGTTGAACTTGAAGAGGCTATTTGTTTGTATTTGAGCTAGAAGCCCTCATCTAATGTTTGTATTTGATAGAAGATATATATTTGCGAAGGTGACGAGGCTAATAAAATGGTGAGTGAGAAAAGATAGTGCATTTGAGATAGTGCATGTGCAGCAATAGAGAAAGCTTTATTGGTCAATTTAGACGAATGTGAAAAGATCTCTCTTATTCCGTTGAATGTAAATGTGCATAGGACATTATAAAACCTTTTAAGACTTCTATAGTTCTGATGGGAATTCTATTTCAGTTTTGGCTTTGTTTTCATTTATGCATGCTGAGATTTTAACTTCATGTCTATCGATGCAAATCGTTAGCGAGACCGTTGGAGTTGAAAAGGCAACCGTTTTTCTTGACATCTGCTTTAATTATGCTTCTTCTTGAATATGTTACAAACTTACAATACATATAAGCTTTGTACATAATAAATTTACCAAATAAGGTGCCAGTTATAGAAAACTATAAAAGTTATTCATATAAATTAATTACTTCAATTCATATATGAATTTTCATTTAATTGTAATTTAAATACTTTTCTTTTAAGACTTAAGTCTAAGTTAAAATTTAATTCATTAAATAGCCTCATACTTCTAGTGAAAGGTTCATTAGAGCCATAATTATATCGGAGCTGATGGATATAAAAAAAAATTCTTGGTCGAAGATTTCTTCCCGGAACATACATAGATATTTAAAAGACTTAGCAAAACGGGATATTTAATATGATAAGACATTATATCATAAGCAAACATTGCACAATTTACAAAATGACGTTTTTCTTAGGAAGTGGCCTAGCTCAATGCACACCTAGTAGAATAGCTGGGCATTTCTGGTAAGTTTCATTTTGGTTGTCTTACCAAAAATTTTGTAAATGATTTTTGAATTCTTTCGATTCTATTTCTTGGGACCGTATAATTCGGGTTCCAAACCACTGATTCATATTCTAAATGAGGGCGAAACAAGTGAAGTATAATAAGCTTTTATTGCATACGGGTTAGAGAATTCAGAGCAATTTCTTTTAAGGAATCCTAACATAGAATTTGCTTTTGCCACAATAAAATCAATTTGTAAACAGAAATTCAGCTTTTCGTTGAATACTACGCCAAGATCTTTCACTTCAAATAATCTTTCTAAAGGAATATTTTTTTATAATGATATAGAATGGAAGTATGTGATCTTAAGAAGGACAAGTTCTTAAACTTTTTAATATTGAGTGATATATAGTTATCTTATACCATTCAACTACTTCACTATGAAGATTAATACAATCATTACTACAAGTCATTTTGAAATCATCTATAAGTCCGTCGTATATTGCAGTAGATTATTTACATAAAATTAATACATAAATTAAGAAAAAGAAAGGTCCAAAATGGCTGCCTTGGGGAACACTGGATGACGCAGTTATTACTTTTGAAACACAGTCTTGAACTTTGACACTTTGTTTTCTTTTAAATAAACAGCTAGAAATCCACAAGGTAATTCGAGTGAAATCCAAAGCTTTTTAGTTTTAGTAGAAGCATAGGTATACATTGAGTATCAAAAAAATTTTTAAAAACCTGTATATAAGATCAACCTGAAAAGCTGATTCTAGAGCATCCGAGACATAATTAGTAAACAATGACAAATTTGTAGTTGTCGATCTTCCACTAACGAATCCATGTTGAAATGGAGATATGTTTTCTTTCATGTTGAAATAGGTTTAAAGTTGAGATTCCTTCATTTATATCATTAAGAGACAAAAAAAGGTTTCCTTAATTCATATAAGTTGAAGGAATTAGCTCTTCTTGGGTATCAGGAAAAACAACATTATAGTGACCTCCATACACGGACTCCAAAAAGGAAACAAAAAGATAGCAAGTCATTCTCGAATCAATTGATGTTTGATTATTATTTTACTTCATGTTACTTAACATACCAGAAGTTTTTCTTTTAGAATTAATAATAGCCCAAAAAGGTTTTGGATTTCTTGTAATCTGTGTTTGAATATTCATCTTATATTGCCTATGTAAAAAACGATTGAGAAAATCATATTCCTTGCGTAGTTGACAGTAACGATACCTGTCGGAATCTGATTTCGACTTTCTAAATATTTTAAATGCTTCTATTTTGACATCCAAAAGATATTTTTTTTAAAATTTTTGCATATTATTTCAATTTTTGCTCCAGAAAGAACAAATTGAACAAATATTTTCAGCTAAAAATGTGTTTTTCCACTTTCCTGATGAAATTTAATCAGAAAAATAGAAATATACAATTTTAACAGAAGATATTTGTTCTTTTATACGTTTTCTGAGCACAAAAAATACTTTGAGTGATTTCCCATCGATTGGTATAACATTTGTTGTTCAATTGTACCGAAAACATAGTTATTAATAACTATGTTTTCGTTTCGAATAATTATTCCATTTGAAAGTTTTTCCCGAATGGGTTTCCTCATCGCTATAACTGGCCCCTAAGGCCAGTCACAATAGGAATCAAAAACCATTTTAAAATGATTCACATTATTATGGGTGTGTGCTAAAAAAGCAAAGTAAATAATTTTATGTTTTATGATGAGTTGGTGAGTTGACTCGGCCTGAGCCCTCACAGTACTCCCAGTGCTCAGGAATTAATATACAAACGATACTTTGATGGAATAATGATTCTTGGACGTTGGACCTGATCGAGTTGTTGTCGTTTGGTGCAGTCATCGTATCGGATATTCTTTGGAATTTTTGAATGATGGATCTATTGTAGTGATTTGTTCTTCGCTGCGGTAGAAGCCTACAGTTAAAAAAAGAAAAAATATAAATAAGATTTTTTTTTTTAATAGGGTAAGGTCCCTCATACGGTGGTTAAAGCGAGGACCCAACGCTGTCAAATCTTATGAAAACATGAGTTAATTTCTCTAAGAACTTCTCAACGAAGATTTTTGTTGAGTGGCTGGTGTAAGTTTGCCTTGGAGTAATTTTGGGGCGACAGTCCCAGCTCTGATGTCTTTCCTATAGTAGGCCTCTAGCCAAAGGGAATATAGATCTACAACCGTTCGGAGATACATGAAATCGTGTAATGAAGGAAAGTTGCTCACCGACCGGCTTCCCATTGTTGGAAATGAAAAACAGGTCCAAGTGCAGTGGGTAAAGTATCAGCTTTCATCTCCTCAGAAGGAGCTGAGCATGAAAAATAAATTTGATTGCTTCAAATCAATGCGGACTTTTAAAAACCCAAGCTGATTCTACTAGCAAAGAAGAGTTCTATTCTAGGGCTGCGTTAAAACAGATCAGAGAAAATGGGCAAAAGTTCGATACTTACGAGCACGACCGAATAAGAAAAACTGAAGGGGCGATATGTAGTGTTTATATAAAAACACCAGAGACAAAGGTGAGTGGTTGGTATTGGTATCAGCAGCGGAATGACGTTAGGGGATCCCACTGCATCGCCCAAAGGCTTTCTTCAGAGTAAGTTGAAGCCCGCACTGCAACGTAATATGCAGCCAATCTGGAGGTTGATCGATTCACAATTTCTGTCTTGATCAATGTGAAAGGTAGCAGCGGGAACAAAGTCCTGCCAAAATTCGACGAGCCAGTGCTCCATTTTCTGGCTCTATCCACTTTGTATCCCCCTTCCCACCGGTTTCCTTTATTCGATTTCAATGTTCATAGTTAATAGTGTCTCTCTGTATTTTTGTTCTTTCTTTTGCTTTTCTTTTCTCTTCTTTACCTTTCCTTTTCCTACCCATCCATGCCCTTTCTATTTCTGATGAATTCCTTACCCTATCCACATCCCGTTTAGACCTTCCGTTTCCTTTCCAGAATTCCAATTTGCCAAAGCTCCCAGGTTGGCTGTGTTTCAAATAGTTTAGTTCAAATTGAGTCTGAATCAGAAAACAATCATTCTCCTGAGTTGTTCTGTAGACGGTTCATTCGCCAGTGCGCGTTCTACGGATGACATTTTTCCAAGAGAAATTGAATCCGTCACCTATGTGTGTTTCGGTTCGATTCAGTGTAAAGCCTAGTACGCTGCTAAAAAAAAAAATGAAAAATTCCATACACGAATCCTAAACGCAGCATTCCACTCTTCTTTTCATTGAACAGTACGCTCATTGTGTTTTTGGAAAGCATTTTCCATGGCAGTGTGATTACTCTTGAAGGACCTGCTAGTTCCTTGTGAAAGGCGACACCCGTGGAAAACTTTGAACCTCCCGCGTAACAGGCAGACAAGTAAACAAATGAAATCTCAATTTAACTTACTTAAAAAATAAAGGGAAAAATGTGGTATGTGAAAAACAGATTGATTTATTTATTTAACTAAAACACACAGCAAAAAACTCAGATACATCGCTCAAAAGACCAATCCCCAGAATTGGCTCTCAATGTTGTTTTACTTTTCGCTGACTCCATGAACAAAATAACTGAACAATGATCTTGAAGAAAACCACACGAACAACAACGAAGACTACAATAATTCCGCCAAACAAAATGGCAATTGCGTCAAGATTATGATATTGGACGAAGTTGAGGTCTTGTCCAGCGGAATGTAAGTGTGGAGCTCCCTTATGTCTAGCCACGTACTCCACCCAGTAAATTGCCAAATCCAATGTTTTCATTGGTTGATCTCGATACCTTGACGATATGACTTTGGCCATTTCTCCATATTTCGGATTGTTCAGTACTTTAATGATCGCCGCTGTAAAAGTTTCTTGTGTAAGATGATCGAAATCAAGTTGAACGCCTAATCCAATCGCTTCAGAACGTTCCATGTTCAAAAATTGATCACCAAACATAGGAATTCCAACGATTGGTTTACCCAGAAAAACGGATTCAGTTGTGCTCAGTTGTCCTCCGTGAGTGATGAATAATCTTACGTTTGGGTGAGCCAAGATATCCTGTTGAGGAAACCAGTCACTGATGAATACATTGTCGCTCTTATTCGGTAGATTAGTCTCTTCGAATTTCCACATGACTCGTTGTTTGAGTGATGCAAACGTACGAAGTATGGCGTCTCGTTTATCAGCTGGAAGCAGACTGCTTATTACATTCGAACCCATTGAGAAATAAATGGCACCGTCCTTAGCTTCATCAAGAAACTTTTGCATATTAGCTGGCAATGGCTTTTGCTCGTGATTAATATGCAATCCTCCAACTTCAATCATATTCGGCATGTATGGCCGTGGAAAGCCAAGTGATACATGAGAATTTAGCAAAACCAATGAAGTATCCTTGCGAATATTGTCCAGACCGACCTTGGAGTTTGGGAAGTACTTGTTGAAAATCTGTCTCTGTTTCGGCATGTAGTAAACGTTATGTGCAACCGTTTCAATGGTTAGAAGAGCCAAATTGAGTATTCGTTGGCAAAGTGTCATATGGTGGGTGAGTGGCAGGAAAGCAACTGGTACATATGACGGCGGAGATGGTGTGCCAACTAGGTCAGTATTCCATAGAGTTGCACTGAACGTTCCCAGTCCTATTAAAGGTGCATCGAAATATTCGGCTAGACCAAACAAAGCTTCGGAGAGGAACACTTCACAGATAACAACATCGAATATTTCTCCTGACTTCATCAAAGCCTGCACATTGGGATCTGATAAGGTGCTATTACAGTAAATTAGTCCAACGTTATATAAAAAGAAGAACGCCTCTATAACGTTTTGATCCCGCAAAGACATCGTTTCTTTGGATTTATCTGAAAAAAAAGAAAAGAAAATGAGTTCAAAAATCGAAGGACTACGACGAGTAACGATGTTTATTCATAAGAATCTATGAGTGATTTTGTTCACTTTGGTTATGAATATGTTTGCCTCGTTCTAAGGGGCTTTCAATCTTTACCTGTTGAAACTAAAAGCCTACTAACTGACCCTCAGCAGGTAGTTACTTTAAACTAAGCTGATTGAAACGTGCTATTAGTGGGCGATTTGAACAGAAGATGTGGGAATGAAGCTGGATTACAAAGCAACGAAGCTGGAATATCACCTCAATCTAAGGATGAAATGTGTAATACAAGAGGAAAAAAAATATTGGAGCTTTGTGTCACTTTTAGACTGAGAATTGTCAACGGGACCTCGACATCTGATATGTTTGGTGAGCTTACGTTTGTTGGAAGGCAAGGAAAATCGGTCGCAGATTACTGTATGGTAGCTGAAAATGGGCTGACTATGTGCGAGATTTCAAAGTTGTTCTAGAAATGTTTTCCGATTATCTGCAGTTCCAAATTGAAATTAATGCAGAATCTGGTAAATAGAAGTACCGATTCCGAATTAGCATCGATCACAAGCTGTATAAGATTTGCTTACCCAACCCTTAGGATCAACACGAAGAGGTTGATACCAATTGAATTCTGAGGTCTTTTGCATGGTTGAAGTCACTTCGTGTACACGACAATGAATTTTTCAAAAGTCAATACATAGAAGCAAATAAGATTTTCAAAGACATGTGTAGACGCAAACGAAATAATTATTTCGAAGAGGAATCTAGGGGGTTTGCGAAGTGCAGGAAATCTACCGATTTTTGGAGTTTGGTAAAACACTTGAACGTAAATAAGTTTACGATTCATCGAAATCTCACACCAAGTGTACTGTGTATCATTGTTTAAAGGAACTTTTAAATCACCACTCCAGTAATGTAAAAATTTTAACCAAGGATCAAAAATCAGTTGTTGGATGCGCGAATAACTCATGAAGAGATAATTAACGTGTTGAAGAATATAAAAGATGGCAAGGGCAGGCTTCGATGGAATACCTATAAAGCTCAATTATTCTCTCAACCGAATTTTGGATCTTGGAACCGTACCACAAGAGTTTAAGGAATCCTTAATTTTTCCAACTCACAAAAAAAGGAAGTACGCAAAATCCGGAGAACTATCGGGGGATAAGTTTTCTTAAGGCTTCGTATAAAATATTTACCGCAATTTTGCAACAGAGGCTCAATACGTGGATCAACCAAAACCATTGAATGAGTATCAAGCTGGTTTCAGGACGGGGTAACCGACGGTCGATCATATTTTTGTACTAAAAAGCATTGGAGAATCTTTCCTTCAAAACAGAAAAAAAAATACATCTTCTTTATCAATTTCAAAGCAGCGTTTGATGCGGTGGAGAGGCAAGCGCTTATCTATACGCTCTATGGACTTGGGACGTCTACAAAGTTTGGAAAAGTCTTACAAAATCTGTACAACGAAACAAAGGCAGCAGTTAAGAATGGGGAACAAATATCCGAATGGTTTCAAACGGAGTCTGGCGTTCGACAAGGATGTGCACTTAGCCCTCTCTTATTTGCGCTTTTTATAGACGATCTAACGGATTGCATTTCTGGAGGTGTAGAATTTTCGGGGACCATTATAAAGGCCCCCTTTTACGCTAATGACATAGTACTACTATTTACCTCACCCAAATCGCTTCAATTGATGATCAATCAATTGTATAAGTACTGTACAACGTGGAATCTTCAAGTTAACTTAAACAAATCAAAGATAATGATCTTCAGAAACGGGTGGAGGAAGAAATAGCCAAAACGAAAGATAGTTCTACAATTTAACACCTATTGAATTCGTGAACGAATTTAGATGGCTAGGAGTGTGCGTGACAAAAAACCTAAGCATGGAAAAGCATCTGGGTGAACAACTAGTTGAGGCAAAGAGAGCTATTGGAGCTACGTGGATAAAGTGTTTCTCTAACAGAAGTATAGCTCATAGCTGTAAATTCCGTGTATTTGAAGCAGCTGCTGAATCGATTATTATACAAGCAATATGGAAGTGTGGAAAAGTTGCTCAGGTTCTTCATTAAAAGGATATTCCACCTCCCTTCAAACACACCAAACTACGTCGTGATGCTGGAAATAGGAATATCAACACTCTTCGTCATAACCCTCAAGGCTCAGATGGACTATATTATCAACGTTTTAAATAGTGAAAGACTTCCCAAGAAAGCTGCCTTATACGTAGTCACCCGGAAATACAGCTGGCATGCGGAATGGAACAAGCTCGCGCAATAGTGTGGTATGGAGCTAGACTTGAACATTGAAAATGTCAGCGTATGGAAAACTCAACTTTATAAGTTAATTGCATTGGTTGATGAAAAGCTTATAGAAAAATATATCGAAGATACCAACAGCTTAGTACACCGAGTTGTTTACATTCAAAGCAGGACAAAGAAACTACTTCAGAGACCAGAATAGTGTGGAACATATCTCGATGATGGTGAGACTTCGTGCAGAACTTTTACATTTGAATTATATGCCACATAGAGAGGACCTTCCCAGCTTATGTAGTCTGTGTAATCGGGGGGAAAGAGACGGTATTTTCCATTTTCTAGGAAAATGTCCCTTTTTAATGGAAACTATTAGCTTCTTCTTCGGCTTCAATTATTCAGCCGACAATGAAATGATAGAGTATTTAAACGAAATGGATGTGCAAAAACTTTTCATGTACTGCAAAGTAGCGCAAGCTTACAGAAACAGAATTCTCTCCGAAAATTTTTGAAGCAAGAAAAATTTATAATAATTTAATCTCTATATATAAAAATGAATTGCTGTTCGTTAGTCTGGCTAAAACTCGAGAACGGCTGAACCGATTTATCTTATCTTGGTCTTGAAATGTTCGTGAAGGTCTAGGGAAGGTTTAAAAGGTAAGATTATATGAAAAAAAGGAATTGAAATAAAGTAAAAGTTAGAATTTCTTTAATCGTAACTGTAATAAATAAAAAATTAAATTAAAACATTGCTTTTGTTTTTTGTTTTGACAATGAAAAATTAAAAAAATAAATAACAAATATGTATGTAATATTATTATTGAACTGTTTTTTTTCTAAGAATTCTTTAGATTTTTGACTGGTATGGTAAGAGCGAAGATTTAAATTATATTCTTTAAAGTGTTACTTTAACTTTAATCTATTTAATTTTTCATACATACATATATTCCCTGGACTTCCACAAGTAATATTCAAAATCTCACTAACTGACCCGCCCCGCGTAGCTTTATGTATATGTAGATGGAAAATCAAATGTGTGTGGGAAACCAACCCCGACAAAATTTTTTTTTATAATTCAAAATTCAAATCTTTGGTTTGAGAAGCTCTGGTGAGACAAGAGATCGTTTCTAGCTACCATTCAAAGTTGTGGAACGTAATCTCAGACAAGAACCTTTTCTTAGAAACCAACAAAAACCATAATAGCTCAATTATAGCTCTCTTAAAACACATTGAAAGCAAAGAATTGTTAAACAAAAATCCAGTAGAATGAGTCAATTTTCTGAGTCGGATCTAAGATGTAAGTTTGGATTGAGTAAAAATCATAAGGCTTTATTTAAAGAAGAAAAAATGAAACTATATCTTTCAAGAAATAATGTATAAGGAAAAATGTGTAAAAAAAAAAAAAAAAGAACAGAAAAGCTTCGGATAGGAGTCGAACCGGTGCTTCGGGGCTTGGCCCGCAAACACCTTAGCATTAGGCTACGCAGACAGGTGAAATTCGATGCATAGAATCGTGAGACGATGCATTTGTCAAAAGCGATCTTGACACATGGTTCTAACAGCATGAGTTGGGCTTTCGAAGATACGCTACTAATACTATCACCTTAAGAACCACAACTACATTGAACTGCTGGACTGCGGGACTTTTCGAAAATTGGATATTTTAAGACATTTTATATGAAAAAATTAGTTTTTGACACACGTATTTGCAGAAAATTAGATAAAACTTAGATTTTAAAAGTAAGTTCTGATTTTTTTGAATAAAATTGAGGAAAATATAAAGAAAATTCGGAAAGTAACGCCACATCCTAATGTAAACTTTCATGTAGGTGTAGGTGCGCATGGTTTTTTTTTTGGAGACTTCTTGAAAGCTATAAAAGCAGCCATTGGATACGATACGGGATCAGTTGGATGTCGAAAGTGTGGAGAAGTGTCGCTTTGGTAGGGCTGAAGGAAGTTCTTTTTTTTTGGCAAGCCCTCAGTCAGAATCTTTTCTTTTGTTTTTTTTTACGATTGCAATTTTAATTTTTTTTGTGAACAAAGTAAAGTTCAGAGATAGTGAAACAGAATTGTTACTTATCAGCGTGAAAAAAAAGGAGTAAAAACAAGAAAGAAAAAAATAATAATAAAATCGTATAACTGAGGGTAAGTTTTTTTTCTGCGTCGAAGAGAAAAAAAAAAGTTCTCATCACTTATTACTGTTCTAAAACGTGTATAGGCTTAAATATTTTTTGCTAAATATTTTGGTTGAAAATTTTGCTGCTAACAAAGCACATTTTCCGACGTGAAAAACAAAACACCGTCGCCAAGAAGCCCGAGTCAAGCACACCACACAGCACACTCCCATAAAAATATGACATGAGCAAATCCAACCAGAACACCTCCAGAACATTCACTTGATCATTCCGTAAACATAGTGATCATACCCACAGCAGATTTCAACCTCATCCATCGGACGAATCTTCCGAAACGAAATACATCCAGACAAAATGCTCACCTTTAATAACGCACAAAGCACCTGAAAAGAAAGAAAACAGAAGCACAGACCCTACACTTCAGCAGTACACCTCATCGTCAGCAGCATAGAAAATGAAGAACCTCCATCGTACAACCACAATTTTTTATACCCAGTAGTCATTCACAACGCATTTGCTTGTAAAACAATCGCAAACAGTCAGAAATTTCGCCACAGTTCATTCCAAGCTTCTAACTAAGTTTTTTTTTAAAAGCTAAGTATCGTAATTTTTTTTTTATTTTTCTACTTCTGGTTATGTACAGTTCGTTCAAATTTACTTAATTTTCTTTTAATCAAACATACAGGTTCTACGTATCAAATTCACACACATATACATATACGATAAATATCTACGAATACCCTGCTGATGCTGTGCACACCATCCAGGATGCAAAACAACAACAATAAAATAAAGGTATAAGAAAAAAACCTACAACAAAATGAATTCAACAAACGGGGTGAGTGAATATTTTTCAATCTTTGATTAAATAAAATTGAGCGAACTTTGAGTTAAGTTAATATTTCAATAAGTTTTGATTTAAAGTTTCGTTAGAGCTTCTTATTTTTCCCATTTAAAAATCAAGAGTTGTTTACTTTTTTCATAAGCACCAGAGGAGTGCATATTTAACAACAAGGTCACATTGAATGAAGATCTAAAGATAAAGTTGATATCATGCGAAATTATTTTTTTTTTATGAACTAATGGTAACGCGAGATATATATATATATTACAAAGATCACACATCACATAATCTAAATGTCGATAGTATTCTATGATTGCTCTCATTTTATTTCACTCCCAAATTAAGAGAGAGTGAGTGTTTTTAAAGATTTTTTTTGAGTTTTACATATGATTTGAGTTATTTTTTTTGAGAAAGTTTTTAGAAAAAAAAACTTAAATTCATGATCTTTTATCCAAAAATTGATATTCTTAAAGAAAAGTTCTTTCTTAAAGACAAAATTTAATATTGCTTTTTTTTCTTTTTTGAACCCATTTTGTGGAATATTTGTTATCCTTTTTCTAGTTTTAAGTTATATTCTTTTTACGATATTAAAAAAATTTATAATGTTTACATTGAAATTCCTTCTTTTGATTTGATTTGGTCGTTCACGTTGAGTTAGTTCTCATGATATATCAGAACGTAGATTGGAAAGTATCTTGGTCTTAGAATAGTTTTCTGATCATGGTTCGTATTTAAGATACTAAATGTGGACGTGTCTTTGGTAGGGGAAGTAAAGAACAATCGATGGCAGACGTGACTTGATGTGATGGAGATAGGATGATTTTCTATCTCTTTTCGGTAAAATAGGGGTTTCCTTCAATATCGAGGACAAGGAAACCAGGTTAGTACCACAACTGATTACAGTGTGTGAGTACAGGGGTGGGACAACCCTCAGACGAGCTCTTTCATCTTTGCTCTCCTCACTTATGCAAAATAAATAATTGTAAACAGGATATTATAGGACATTATTTTTCGACTTCACGCGATTTTTCGTACTTTTATTTTTTTGGCATGTATACGTAACGCCCGTTCAGGTTTCAGATAGCAAAAACCCCCCCCATCCGTCGAGCTAGTCTAATTGGCCTTTGCAAGCATGCCAAGCTTTCTGATCCTGGACAGCCATCCGCTTTTGCCTCCAGTATCTACAAGTGTTCCTGTAAGCGCCGAGTAGTGATGGAAGCATGGAAAGCGAGTGGTTTATTTGGAATTCTGGTTTCGGCTCTGGACACATACGGTGTAAAGTACACTGGTATAAGCTCGGCATGTCGTTTCCGTTTTCCTTCCTCGGTTAACATCTCGGGGGTACGTTACATGTGCGAAGAGAAACATCACGTACTAACCGCATTGATGATTAGCGAGAGACATATAACGAAAGTAGTCGTATAAGTATGTCAAAAATATGTTCTATAGCGAGTGGAAATGGAGTGGATAGGTTAAGAATGCAACGAGTTCGTGCCCATCAGACTCAGCAACTGCGAGCCGCGACAAAATGAAGTTGAGCGTAGAGCGTAGTGCTTCAGCAGCATTCTACTTTGATCTTAAAATAAATTATTGCAATTTTTTTTTTTGACAATAAATCGCTGACTATAATTATTTATTTCTATTGCATTGCGCGATTTACATAACCTCAAAAGTACTCGGGAACGGGAATGGAAGCGTTAACGAAAGCTAGGTGTTTGTACTGAAGAGCCACTAAAACTATTCCAATCCAATTTGAATGATACTTGGAACACAAAAATGGCATAGAACCTGAGAAATAACATCTTAGGCTAGATTTCCTTTTCATATTCTCTCGGGAACGGAAACATAACCGGGAACTTGAAAAATACTATACTGGTTCTAAAAATGGTTTCGCCGTTGGAGTGCTGCATTTCCCCTTAGGTGCCAGTTATAGCGATCAGGAAAACGAATCCGGAAAAATTTCCAAAAGGGATAATCACTATATTTTTGTTACAATTGAATAACAAATGTTATACCAATCAATAGTAAACAGACCAGAGATTGTATTTTTCTATTTTCCTGATGAAATTGAAGCAGGAAAATAGAAAAATACCAATTAAACAGAAAATATTTGTTCTATTATATCTTTTCTGGGCACAAAAAATACTTTGAGTGATTTGCAATCGATTGGTATAACATTTGTTATTCAATTCTAATGAAAACATAGTTATTATTCCATTTGACATTTTTTCCTGATTCGTTTTCCTGATCGCTATAACTGGCCCCTTAGTACCATGGACTTTATTTCATCCCTGAATTCCCACAAGAACGGAATTAGGAACGGGAACGGGAACAAGAATTCAAAAACCACTTGAACTATATAAAATTTTTGTCGCTATTACAATACGATGTTATCCTTAAATAGCTTCAACAATATTTTATCCCCATATCCCCTCGTGGGTGGGACAGGAAAAGAAAACATGCGGGAACTTGGAGAGTATTGAACCGATTACAAAAATTCTTTCACTGTAAGAGTGCTTCATTGTCCCTGGGTAATATAGACTATATTTCATCGCCATTTTCTCAGAGGAACGGGAACGGAAATTCAAAAACCACTGTTCTGATTTCAATAAGGTTTTCACTATAAAATACGGTGCTATTTATTTTCAAGTTACATAGACTATATATTTCATCCCCATACGAGAACGGAATGGGGACTGGAACAAATCAGGGAACTTGGAAAATACTGAACCAATTTCAAAAATTCTGTCATCGTTAGAGTCCCAAATGCCCCTGAGTAACATAGACTTTATTTCATCTCCACTCTGCCACTAGAATGAAAACTTGGGCCTGAGCTACGCCGGGGGGGTCAGCTAGTAATAATATAAAAAAATAAGAAGAATTTGTTTACGATATTTATGTAATTTATTTGGATTGTCAACCAGGCAGACGGCATTGCCATGCTTTATTTGATTTTGTTATACATAAACGATTTGAATAAGAAAATAAAATCTATTTACTACTACTACTACTAAGCCGATTGGAAGTTGATTATAAAACGAAATTTTAGAAGTCCGAATACAAATTGTGAATGTTGTATGAATCCAATAGACATTTCTATGAATTTAGAATACACGAAAAAAGTAACATACCCTCCCATTGCTTGAATATATTCGTGCACGGAATATCACGATAGTTTTGCACTGGTTTTTTCAATGGATATGGCGATATCACTGTAACCTCATGGCCTTTCTCTGCTAGACCCTTAAACAAGGCTTCGCCAACAAAGAAATGCGACTTTGATAGTGTTGGAAATACACCAAGGATTTTGTATGCACTTGCAGTACTCAAAAACATGAAAATCATAAACACACTAGACCTTAACCACTGCATGTTAATTGTTCTGACTTCTAAAACTATTACAATACTAAACTCTAACGAACATTAAATTCATAAGTTGATCTCATGCCATCACACTATCTGAATTTCATTTTTGACAATATCTCTATTTTCGAAGATTTATGGCACCCTCAAAATCTTATCTGTTTATAACATCATTTGTCATGTGTAACATGATTCAAATGATACAAAGAATGATTAGAATATGTTTTTATCTTTTTAGTTCTTCTTATTCTTTATAAGAATAACTTTCTTATTATTCTGTTTCACACTATGTATTCACTTGAAGAGTAACCAAAAAGAACAATTTGTCTTGGTGTTACTGGGGCCTTCCCCAGCACACCGGGAGCTGCTCTTGACGCACTGCTGAATCTACCTGCCCTTGATACCTACATCATTGGGTGTACTATCAAGACCATTTTTCGTTTAAAGAGATGTGGTCTCTGGCACAGTTCGCACTGGAGCTTTGAAGAACTCGCAAGCAGCATACCTTTTGATTCACGTCTGACACGATGATCCCAAGGTTCAAACTGCGTCAAAATTACGCAGTCAACTTTAAGGACTAGTTCGCTCCAGAACTTGAGCCAGGAAAGAGCTGTTATCAAATCTTCACAGATGGCTCCAAAACCATCGACGACACACGACTGCCCGCCTCTTGAGGATCATACGCATCCGTTTTCCAAGTGGAGGCGTATGCTACCCTAATGGCCTTGAGCCACGTTACGAACAATGGATGGACGGGGAGAAGTATCTTTGTTTGCAGCAACAGCCAAGCTGTGCTTATGGCACTTCTCAACCCTCTGACTACTTCGAAAGTGATCCAGGAATGCAAGAGCTCTCTGAATGCGATCGGAAGGTTAGATTCCTTGAATCTCATTTGGGTTCCAGGCTATCACGGCATAGCTGGAAATGAGATCGCCGATCAACTTGCTAGGCAAGGATCTCAGACAGCTTTCTCAGGACCTGAACCGTCGCTAGGTCTGCCAGCGTCCTCAGTGGAGGGCTTCAATCAAAGATTGGATCTGTGAAGAGCACAACCGTATATGGCACGCCTCCATTTGATGCAGACAGACCAAACGTAGTCTTCCCCAACGTTAGTAAGAAGACTGCACCATTTTTGCTATCCTGTAGTAGAAAAGACTGTAGAAAGCTTATTGGCGTTGCTAGCGGGCACTTCTCTTTTAATTTAAACGTATTAGGCTTAAGTGATACCACACTCTGTGAATCTTGTGGAGAAGATGGGGACACCGCAGAACACTTCCTTTGTGAATGTCCTGCTTTTTCTCGCATGAAGTTACAGATACTCGGGGCAGACATGGTAAGAGCTGGTAACTTAGGCTCCTTATCATGGTAGCGTCTTTTGGCTTTTCTACGAACATCTGGAAAGCTATAACAAATTGAAGGTTGCTATCTGGTATTACAATAGACCGGTATTTAAGTCTGAATGCTCCAGCTGGTATTTTAAAAACCTCCAACAGAAAAAAAGAAATCTTAAATTGAATGAAAAGTAGTTCTACCCGAGAGAATATAAGCCAATGTTGAAACCCAAACATCTACGCTCTGAAAGAGAAATAAAATTGTTCTACACCAAATGTTTCTTATAAAAAACTTTGATAAGATGAAAAAAAAAAAAAAAAAATTATAGAGTAAGCTTGGTTAGTGCGGAGCAGGAGGCTTATGTTAGCCCCTGAATTCGTCCCTTTTCTGCGATAAGAAGAGTTTCTTTTTTAACTAGATAAGGGGAAGGAAGGTCACCTTTACCTGCACGTGGACTTGAAAAACTTCATTTCATTTCATTTTATTTACATAAAAAAGCCTTGAGATCAGATCTAAATTCATGGCTAAAAAATACAATTATCTCTTGTGTTGTGAAAAAAGAGCTGTGCGTCTACCTTTGATATACGGACTGTATTTCCTGTAACCTTTTTATGTAATCTTTTCTAACAAAATCCGCAATCCAAATTTGCCTTATTTCTGCTGTCTACAAAAAGCAAATCATCTCTCAGTTCTTACAAACGGTTCCAAAACGGACGGGATTGGGGTAGGTTCAGGCATTATCTCAGACTTCCCTTTTATCAATGAAACTCTGCGATTTTCGCAGTGTCTTTAAAGCAGAAGTACTTGCAGGCTGTGAAGCCGCAAAACATTTTTTTTAACAAAAATATTGACATCTTCAAATACAGCCAGGCGGTCATTAAAGCTTTCTCATCTATTGTCAAAAATAAGTAGAAAGCTAGCACTGTTATCTTAAACTATTCAGCTTAACGAACACCGTAACTTTAATCCCGGACATCGTGTCAGCATTCGAATTCAGCATAAATTTTTCCATAAAATTTCTAAAAACCGTCGCGCGCGCCGCTGAGAGGTGGTCATTCTTAGAAGCATGCTAGGCTTCCAGAAATCTATTGCCAGATATTCCCATAAGAAAACAGAACTTTTGCTCCAGCTTAGCATGTCTCGACTCTTCCTGTTTATTGCCATTTTCAAGCGTTACCACTCATTGGGTACCCATATGATTAGAATGGGCTTCAGCAGTCAGCACCCAATTGTGTAGAGGATGACAGAACTAAGAGGCAGGGGAAAGATCAGATATTTTCCTCTGTGAGTGCCCTAGCTTTACCAGAAAAAGCCTACACCAGGAAAAAAGCCCTCGGAAAATAGTTCTTCGACGAACTGCGCAAAATTTTTAGCTCCCACTGAACTCCAAAAGTCGTAGCCTCTGACGTTCTGGATTTATTTGGCCTTCAATACGAACCATATGGTTAAATGAAGAATGCAGGCCGGCAAATGAACAAAAATCACACCAGATGTTGATGCCAATGAAAATCAGTACTGCAAGTGACCAGAACAAACTAAACAAGGAAAAAGAAGGGGAGAACACCGAATTGTCAAAAAGAAAGAGTAGAAAGCACTCGCTTTAGTAAATTGAGAGATACCCTGAAAGGCAGAGATTCGAAAGTTTCACCATAAAGTAAGAGTATCATGCCAAGGTGGAGGGTGGTAGGCCTGCAATTAAACCCTGCAGGGAAAAAGAATAGCGATAGAATCCTGTTGATACTAAAATTATGAGTAGTCCACTTCTATAGACTGCTTAGGTGATGAAGACACAAATTCTGTTGTCAGGCAACTTGAGATAAAAGGGAGAATGCATCATCGCACTCTCCTTTTCAACTAATCTCCAACTGAATGAATGGAAACTTGAGTTTTTTGAGCTTATCACAACAACACAAACTTCCTACAGCGAACGATGTTCCAAGTGAATCGGATATATAAAAAGCTTCGTTCCAATACTGCGCATCTGCGCTTGTTTGGCTGGCGGTTCGGTAGCAGTTGAGCATTCGAGAGGAACACAATTAAGGTTGGTTTTTGTTCACACTATTGTTGAAAGAATAGTGCAAAAATCTTACGTCAACACAAGAGGCACAATCTTTCAAAGATCCGTCCAATTATTCGGATATGCCGACGATAACACGATATTGAGATAATTATGGAAGAACGCAGCGTGGCGTGTCAATGGCGCGTTTATGAGCATTGAGACGGATGTGAAGAAGATGGGTTTAGTGGTAAATGAGGGCAAGACCAAGTGTATGCTGTCATCTAAAAAGAACACCCAACACCGACGTCTTGGACAGAACGTCACGATAGACAGCTATAACTTTGAGGTAGTTAAAGACCTTGTCTACCTAGGTGCCGCTATTAGTTCAGACAACGACACCAGCGCTGAAATCAAATGAAGAATAGATCTTGCCAATCGCTGTTTCTTCGGAATAAGAAGGCAATTGAGTAGTAAAGTCCTTTCTCAAGCAACTAAGGATATAAGGACACTTAAAATATATGAACTAAGGATGTATAGGACACTTACCCTCCCTGTTCTTATAAATGGCGCAGAGGCATGGCCATTATAAATGGCGTCAAAGGTAGACGAGAACGCTCTAGGATGCTTCGAGAGAAAAAATCTTCGGGTGATTTTTGGTCCCGTCTGCATAGATAGAGAGTTGAGAGGAAGATTTAACCACGAACTGTACGGGCTGTACAGCGACACTGACCTGGTCAAACGAAACAAGGTCCAGCGGCTTAGATGGCTGGGTCATTTAGAGCGAATGGACACCAACGCTCCGGCCCGGAAAGTCTGCAAAACCGATCCCGAGGGACGGCGCAGTCGAGGAAAACCGCGACTCAGGTAGCGCACGCAAGTAGGAGCGGACCTCAACCAACTTGGAGTGCAAAACTAAGTAAGTAAGTTTTGTTCACTTTCCAGCTTTCAATTATTGGTTTTATTTTTGTGTTTTCTTATGCTCCAGTCAAAACACACACAATTAAAGGAGGGGGCTTCCGGGTACTTCAAGGTGCGAAGGGTTTCATTGAGAAAGTAACAAAAGAATCTCAATCAGATATCACATTGATCATATCCCAAATAATATAATACGAAATATTAGAAGACTCCATCGTATAGCCCATAAGAAAACAGTTAGCTTGGAGCAACACATGCTCCAAGTTCTCCACGACAAACAGTTTTTTATTTTCTCCTTCGGTTTGTTTTTCTATTTCATTTTGTTTTTGGTAAGCAAATTGTTTTCTTGTGTTTTCGCATCAATGTGACGAAAAACAGAATTAAATAGAAAAACTTTCCAATTCAAATCGAAGAATTTTGAATTATTTAGTTTTAAGTTTTGTTTTCTTGCGACCAATTTTTAATTTTTTTTTTATTCCAGTCCTTGTTGTTGTTATTGCTGTTGTTGTTGTCAATCCATGCCTATTGTTCATTTAGTTTTGAATTGTATAAGCCACAAGCAAGCGCTACCCTCATAAAAAATTCAAAAAAAAAACCAACCAAAATAAACTTTCAATATTAAAAAGAACGGATAGAAAGTTTATTTTGCAAAAACGTCCCAACCGGGATAAAAACGTCCATCTATAAATCCACACGGGAGTCACTAAAGAATTACTTTGTAAACAAGAAATCTTCGCTGTGCTCCATAATCTACCCTTAGTCGTTCCCAATTTGCATTTTTACAACAAAAAAAAGAAAGAAAAATAAAGCAACTAAATTGTCTTGAATTGTTGGGGATAGCTTTAGAGGAAAGTTTCAAGCACTAATTATATTTGAAGTTTGGAAGTGTACGGTAGACAATTTTTCACATTAAAAATTGATAGGTGGGTGGCTATGGCTTTGGCTTTGGCTTCTGCCTCGGAAGTTTTTCGGCATTCTTAGCCATCTTACTTTTGCATCTTTATGTATGTTTTATAGTCCGGGCTATCGCTGAAAGATTCATGGTACGTTAAGCTTTGTTGTAACGTGCTGAAATAAAATCCATAAATAACGATGCTTCTTTAGTGGCTGCAGAGAGGGTGTATGAAGTTGTATCTTCAACTTGTTTACGAAATAAAGAATTAAGGACATACTTTTAAAACAGGGAAAAGTAGTCACAGGAGGTTGATAAAAATGCTTTTGAATTGCTTATGCTACGACTGAAGGAAGGAACATAAAAAAAACCCGCACCAGCAAACACGTTCGATAATTGTTTAATCTTCGTGCAACGACTACGAGGTAGGGAACAAGGATTATCCGCTTGCTTTCAATTTCAACACTCTTAAGGCTACGTTTATGACCGAGCGTAATCGCAACGCGCGATGCGATGAGAATCGCTACTAGCGATAAATTATATTAGTGCATATGGTGGTGTTCACGACCCAGCGATTTAGCGAAAAGCGAATTGAGCGATTACAAGCGATAAAAGCGACGAAAATTTGCAATCAAAATATTTTGATTCATTTGAGCGAAACCAGCGAAACAGCATGGACATTTTCATAGAGTGTGTGCGTGATAATCAATGTTTATGGAATTTGCGCCATGCAGATTACCACAATCAAAATATAATAAGAAAAGCTTGGGAGGATGTTGAAAAAAAATGTGACTTGGAACGTGAGTAAATATATTTAATGTTTTTTATTGTTTTTAATTATTGTTACATTTAACAAAAATTTACAAAATGCGCGCTTCGCTGTTGTGATTTGTTCTTATATACAGTGGCAAGCAAAAGTGAGTGCATGTTTTAAAATTCTATGTTTCAATATCTGTAACTTACACAATATTAAACCAAATTCAACCAAATTTTCAGCAATATTTTATTTATTATGTATTAAAAGAAATTATCTTCAAATTGAAATTGCTCATGCTCGTTCCGTGGCGATTGGGTGCACTTGAAAATTTTTTGTTTTATTTATATTTTTTAAATATTTTTTGCGCAACAAATAGCTGTTCTCTAACAATAAAATTTTGCTAGTTAATGCACGCATGTTGCTTTCTCAACTGCTCCAACGTGTATAAAAAAAAATGTTGAATTGTGTTGTTAACTTTCAATCGCTTGCGATTACGCGCTACTATAAACACTCAATCGCCCGCGATAAATATAGCGAAAATGTGACAAGCGATGGAGCGATTCTCATCGCATCGCGCGTTGCGATTACGCTCGGTCATAAACGTAGCCTAAAGCTGATTGGTGAAGGTAGAGTTTTACTGAAAAACCAAAAAAACAACAAATTTTGGTGAAAAATTATGGGAAATATTGTGGTGGAAAAACAAGACTTTTGAAGCAGAACAATTAAGGTAGCCGAAGGACTAGCGGAGGTTCTAGAACCTAGACTGACATGAAGCGGAATAAGCGCCATCCGCGTGATAAGAGGGCCAAGGTAGGAGGAGATGGGAAACAGAGATAGTAAGAACAAAAATTGTTATGTTCTTAGAATGCCAAAGAAGAAGAAGAAAAACAAGAAGAAGGATTTTTTCTGCTTAAGAGAGCATCTTTTAAAATCTTAAAATTTTTGCCTGTTGTACTTAGGTTATGTAAGGTGGAAGTGGCTGGCAGCCATTGCCTGACACTCTTAGGCCGCAAGGGCCCATTGTGATACCACAGAGATCAGCAAGTTAATCACCTACTGATCTCAGAAACCCGATGTAAGATTAACGAGTTGATCAATCATTACTCTTCCATTACGGGACTAGCCGGTTAATCTCCCGCTAGTCGAACCACGCAGAACTTTTAATGTATTTCTAAAGACTTTTAGGGTCTATGCAAGCTAAGTCGCTAGTATTATCGAAAAAGAATTTACCGAGATGAGTTTACCTCCTATGAAGTAGTGCAGGGCATGAGCAAAGAAGGTGTTGGACGGTTTGTTCCTCTTCTTCATCCATGCAGCTTCTTCAGAAATCATTCGAAACCACACCAAGTCTTTTCGCGTGTTTTCTTATTAGACAGCGTCCCGTAAGAACACCTATGGTTGAACCTAAATACAGGCGCTTCAATGCTAACAAACTCTTCGAGCGTCTACACACGGCCTAACTTTTTTGGTTGCAAGGCAGTTGTTACTCTCAGTCCATCTAGTGTTTGTTATCCTCGAAGCGTCTTGTCTAAGTAGGAGTATATTTGTAGCGATAGGTGCACCTATGTTGTTCCATTCTGAGTGTAGGAAAGTGGTCGTTTCCTTTTTGGCTAGTTCGTCTGCCATACAGTTGCCTGGTATGTCCCTGTGTCTTGGCACCCATGAAAGGTGAATATTAAACTGATTTGACATCTCCCTCAGAGACATCTGACAATTTTGGACTGTGATGGATTTTGTAGAGACAGCGGAAAGAGATTTAAGGGCAGCTTGGCTGTCCGAGAAGATTCGAATATCCGTGGAGGATATGACGTTTTCTTTGAGCCAAGACAGCATCTCTTTCATCGCCAGAATTTCCGCTTGGAACACACTACAATGATCGGGTAGGCGGATGAAATTTTCTGAGAAGATTCCACGAACTACACCTTCGCTAGTTTTTGAACCATCGCATCGGTGTAGAAGTGTATTGCTTCATTTTCCAAGAGAGTGCCACTTTCCCAAGCTTCTCTTGAAGGTATGGTTACTTAGAAATTGTTGGCAAACACCAACTTGGGGATGGTGTAGTCGGATTGATTCGGTAAGAATCTAAAGTGACCACTGTGATGTAGCTCTGAGTCGAGTAGCTAAGCTAGCAGCGACTTGTTTGCTGAAGATATCTAGCGGTGCGAGATCTAGTAGTACATTGAGGGCGTCCGATGGGGTTGTTCTCAGTGCACCACTAATACACAGACTAGCCGTTCTTTGAACTTTGGCCAGCTTGTTGTAGTTGATCATCTTGTCTAGTGTGGTCCACCAGACTATCACCCCGTATGTGAGTATCGGTCTAATTACCGAGGTAAAGAGCCAATGGGTGATTTGGAGGGAGAAGCCCTATTTCCCACAAAGGGCTTTTTTACAAGAGAAGAGTGTCACGTCGGTTTTATTTATTATTTTCCAGGTCAGTTTTTTTTTCCAAAAATGAGACCTATGTATTAAGCCTGATAGTGGGGGGTCTGAAGCCCGGAATTTTGTATTTTCTCGTAAAGAGAACTAATTCCGTTTTGTGTGGATTGATGTTCAGACCTCAATCTAGAGCCCAATTGTTAAGCTTGTTAAGTGCTGTTTGTAGTAGCTCAGCTAGGGTGTGTGGGTGTTTGCCTGAAACGGCAATTGCTACATCATTTGAAACCTTCGTCCTCGAGGTCGATTAAAAATTTGCTAACGACCAGGCTCCACAGTAGAGGACATAAAACTCCTCCCTGCGGGGTTCCTCTATTGGCCATTCTGCTTGTTTTTCAGTTAACCAATTCGGAACTAATGATTCTACTGCTGAGCATTGTTGTTATCATGTTCTTGATGTGTTCTTCGATGAGAAGCCCATCAAGAGCATTATAGTGATTGCGGTATTGTTAACATTTTTAAATGCACCCTCTTTGTATAGGAATGCGACGAGAGAGTATTCTTCGTAGTGCAGGCTGCAGGGATTTTTCAATGATGCAATGAGTGGAGTGCAGTTTCCACTGATTTACCTTTTGTATAGGCATGTTGCGCCGTTGAGATCAGACTAAGTTTAATTTCTTGTCTTAAGTGTATGTCAATCATTCTTTCCAGTATTTTAAGGAGTCTTAAATGCCTGTTGTCCTTACATACGTCTATTATTATGGAATGTCATTGTCGATCACATCGATTTGGTAGCATTGAAGCAGAGACTCCATATTCTAGTCAATTTATTTATCACTTACGTCATTTCTGGTGTCTCCGAGTAGTAACACTGAAATCCGTGAAGAGGAAAAACAGATAAATTATTTCCTTCATTTCAATGGTTAGGGGTGTGGAATACGAGAAACCTCTGATTTGTGTCATCTTTACAAAGCGACGCACAGATGGTCCAACTGATAGTACACCTCAATTTTGCTTACTGTACCTCCTCTCGGCAATAAGGGGTTTGGTCTCGTCCAACGTGAAGTGGCTTGCCGAGCTAGCAAATCTGAGTGTTGGCCTCTTGCCAAAGAGCAACCTCATAATGTTGTAGGAGTAACGACTGACTGATCGAACCTCAGTGGTCTGTCTAAGCTGATGGGGAGTTTCACAGCGGATGAATATAACTTCCAGAAACCACGGTAGACATTAGCAGTCAAAAAACAAGAAGCCCTTGAATAAGTTCCTCTGATTTATTTGGCTCAGATGAACTTCAATCAATAGATAGATCGGGAACAGAAATCGAAATTTCAACGGATATAATTCTAAATTTTGTGCTCTTTCAAAAAAAAAAAAAAAAAAACATCCTTGGACATTTTTGGAGCACACAGTCGGTTGCATAGGTTGCATAGGTTGATGAACAAAAGCCAAGTTACACCAGTTCGGTACTTCTAATCTACGCTCGATCCAAAGCCATCGTGATATCTACAAGACTTACCAAAAATGTCCTTGTTTACTCCCCCATAGTTTACGATTAGAACGGACATAACGTCATGCAAATGTAACAGCCAGTAAATTTGATGTGATGATTTTTAATCTTCGTTGAACCAATTTCGTATGTTTGGCTTACTCCTCAACTTTGCTTTACTCCCTCCCATAAGCCAACATAAAATATGTTGTTCCGTTGTTTTCCAATATCAAAGTAAAACAGAAAGAAAAATAAAAAAAAAAAAAAATGGGAAAAAGCATTTCCATTCAAAAAGTACGTTATTGCACCTGACGGATGCAATCCGCATCTGTGATGCTCTTTTCTTATTAATATGAAAAATCTCGATAAAATTGTGTATGCAATTTATATTTCAAATGCTTCCTACACTCGCTCTGTGTGTGTGTGTGTGTGTAGATATGAGCATACCTAGAATTCCACTTGTTGTTTCTTTTTTTGTTCCAGCGAAAAACGAAATTGGAATTTTTCCTTTGTCAAGGTATGTTTGCTTACGTTAAATATAAAATATTGATGTTTGACCATCGGATATTTGTTTGGCGATGCAGTCATGTAGATTTGATCCTGTCTGATGAATTACATTCGAGCGAGGTGTTTTGGTTTTTCTAACCTAAAATGAAAAGTAAAAATGAAAAAAAAAAAAATGTGTGCATTTTTGCATTTTTCATCGAATGTGATGGACAAGTGCACGGTTGTTCATTCGGTGCTGGATTTTTACAGCGGATGGGCATTTAAAATTTGAATTCTCACCGACAGGCATATTCAGAATTTGCCTCAGATTGAGATTTTTGAGTGAGTGTGTGCTTTTTTATTTATTCTATTTTTCATTGTGGCACATTTTTTTCTGCATGACGAAATTGATATTTTAATCAATTGTATGGCAATGGTTAAATGAAAATTGAAGCATTTTGTTAAAATTTATTATTAAAAGCACATGAATGTGAGTAGTTGAATGCCAAATATGCTTGATTTATAAGGATAATGCGAGTTAAGAGGATTAATTTTTATATTTGATGGAAAAAGCTGAAACTTCGTAGTGGATAAAAAATTTATGAAGCATTTGCAGATATGAATTTTAAGGTCCAGGGTCATTCCACACCCGAAACTCACTTTTTTCGACTCATAAACTGTTAATCCATATGCTGATATTTTAGCGATTTAAATTTTTGTATTTTCTACGTTTTTAGTTGTTTTATCTTAATTGTAAGATTTGTAGATTTTAGCATAAGGAGTCAAAGTTTTATAAGTCGAAAAGTTTGCGTTGCGAGTATTACACCATGGAATGACCCTTTAGAGCAGTGTTTTTCAATCTTTTTGATTTCGCGACCCCCTTACAGGTTGAAATATTCTCGCGACCCCCTCTTGTCATAGAAAGCAAAAGAATAATTTAACGAAAAGACTACATACGCTAGATAATGATTTTTCGCTACTTTGGGACATTTAACTATTATACACGCGGGCGTATTTGCGTCGCGTCGTCGCACTTCCCACTTACTGGAACATGATCAAATATCAAACATTTAACATCAAACATATCGAACATCCAACATTTTGATTTGCAGTTTGACGAATCTACACTCTACAGATGTTTCTGACTGTGCACAGTTTGTGGTATTTGTGCGATTTGAAGCAAATGACAGTGTCACGGAAGAAATCTTAATTTGCAAAGCACTTCCTGCAAACACTACTGGTCAATGTTTGTATGATATATTTTTGGAAAGCACTTGCAACTACGATATTGATTGGAAAAAAAGTATCGCAATTTATAGCGATGGCTTCGAATTTGAACTTGAATAATGCCAAATATGTCCTGGACGCCTGGACACACTGTTTTCTGCATCGACAGGCTCTAGCTGCTCAGGCAGTACCTACCTTCTGATTTAAATGACGTGCTCATGGAGGTATTAAAAATTGTGAAAAGCTTTGCAAACCCGGCTATTCAGAATAGTTTGTGAAGATATGGGGTCGCTTCATCAAAAAATTTATCATGTGATAAAGGTCACATGGAGGTCAGGTGGCGTTATATTAGCAAGAGTTCTGGAACTGAGAGCCGAATTGTTAATGTTCTTAAAAAATGCAAAATCGGAATATGCGTATCGTTTTTCTGATCCTATTTGGCTCCTGAAACTAGCATTTTTGGCAGATCTTTTTAGCCACCTCAACAATTTAAGCAAGAACCTTCAAGAAAGAGAACAAAATTTTTTGACTGCCAAAAATAAAGTAAAATCATTTCACGCAAAACTTCGTTTGTGGTCAACCTCTCTCCAAAACAATGTGTTTGAGTCTTTTCTATGTTTATCCAACAGACCAAAGTTTTGCAGTATCAGCTCGCATTCCTTTTATGATTCAGAGCTTGCATAATTTACAATGGGAGCTTTTGACATACTTTCCGGATTTGCACTCTGAAGCTGACAATGGGCGTCGATGGATTTTAAACCCTTTTTGGATAAACCAATAGATCTGGCCATGTCACTAATGTCACCAGAAACGAAAGAATGTCTTCTAGATTTGGCTGCAGATGGCATGCTTAAAATGGAATTATGTTCGGAAAGTGTCGACGTATTTTGGATGAAAAGAAACCACGAATATCCAGAGCTGGCAAGGGAAGCTCTTAAATTGTAAGTGCTATTCGCCACTTCATACTTTTGTGTACTGACAATTTCTTCAATAGTAGACATTAAAACTAAGAAGAGGTATAGGCTGGAATTAGAAAATGATTTACAGTCAAACCTGGATAAGTGAGAACTGGATAAGTGAGAAAACTCTATAAGTGAGAGTAATAGCCAGGACCCGACATTTTAAACTCCCAAAACCTCTATTAGCGAGAAACAGAAACCTCTGTAAGAGAGAGTCGTTTTTCCCTCATTGACTTCCGTAATTGAGACTGCTACTTAACTATACCTCTCCAAGCGACAGTCGAGCAAACAAATTTAACATCTGCTATTTTATGACTCGTTCTTAACTTTCGTGGAACCTTCTACCATTGTTTTTGTATTGTCGTCAATATTGTACCCATTCTTTTTCGTGGAACTAAAAAAATTTTGTTATTTTATCGCATTCTTTTCGAATGGACACGTGTCCCTGTGTTTATGTAATTTTATCATTATTACATATTAACTACATTCGTTCTTGCTGTCACTTGATATTGCTGCATACCTCTATAAGTGAGAAACGCTTCCCATGTACCTTAATTAGCGAGAAACTCGGGTTAGTGAGAAACCTCTATAAGCGAGAATGAGATTGTGCTCCCTTGAACTCTCGCTTATCCAGGTTTGACTGTAATTATTTACGTTTCAAAAATAGCACCACAATTCGATACACTGAAAAATAAACAAGCGCATCCTTCTCACTAAAACTGTGTTTTTGTTGTTTAAGAACCTCTACTTTTTTTTTAAGCCGGCGACCCCCCGAGTAAAGCTTCGCGACCCCCCAGGGGGTCATCATTGAGCACAAAAAGATGTTAGGGAGATTTTTTGCCGACGTGTATGGATTTTAAAAGCTAAATGAAAATTAGTGTCGGCGTCCTGGTTTCTAGCTTTTAGTACTTAAATCTTCACAAATTATTGGTCATTTTGTTGAACGACGGGTTGGAAGAGCAGGAATAAAAGAAAATTTCTATCAGTGTGTCTCGCAAGTGGTTAAATAAGTAAATAAATCGTTAGAGAGGCGCAATAGAGCGGGTAGCCTGGGAGCCTAGCGCATTTTGTTACAACCATACCTTTCGAGAAATGGAGGGGGGCTTAAATTTTCTAACGGCTTATCGAGAAAGCGCTTTTCATGGAAATGAATCTACCATCGTAGGACTTCCCACTTCTTCGCAAAACGCAAACCACCGACGAAAAATCGTACCAGCCAACTATTTCCCTACGGGCACCACGTGGTTACTTCCAAATGTAATTTCGTACTTCGTAGTTAATACCAATGCATTTTTCGACCCGGTTACTTAATAATTGAAAGCGTTTTTGTTCGTTCAAATATTGGGAAAAAGATTGGGAATAACTTCTTCGTTTGGTATCAAAGTTCTCACATCATTCGCCATCGGAGTCTCACGATGCGTTCTCTTCTAGCTATGCTCATACTCATATTGTAAATGTACAAATAATATAAAGGGTATTCCAAAAGAGACATGACAGCTTTATATTTAATTTGTAACGCACCTTTCGATAATCATCGAACTTTCACTGTCAATTTGTTCAGTAGACTCAACATTTTCATCATCGAAGAACACGAACGCGCAACGTTTGTAAATTATAAAACTTTCACCTTTGATTCGGACAGCAATTTAAGAGCATTAACACCAACTTTCTTAGATCTCACGCCAATAACAAGTTTAGTGCAAAAACTTCGTTCGGTCGTGTTGCCGTGCGAGTGAGACAGCGTGTTCGTCAAAGTGCCGAGAACATCGCAGCCATTCAGGCGTCCGTTGCAAACGATCACTATAACAGGCAGCTCCACAACGGCGGATTTCAATTAAGTCAAACGAATATACAAGCCACATGAACGAAGTCAAGTATCATTCAAAAATGTTTTGATTGAGCTTCAAGCCAATAACAAAGTTTTTGAAATAGGTATCTTAAATAGTTTACATTTAAAAAAAAAGTTGTCTTTGTTGAAAAAACCCGATAATTCACACCTTCGCCAATCATCTTCTTCATATAAGATCTTTTGGGATATTTCCCGATCCATTTTTCTGCGCCGGTTAGCAGGATTGGGATGATCGCAGTGTCTTATGAAGGGGTACTTTGGTCACCGTCGAGGGTCTCCCTTCTCAAGATCGAACATACGATACTGAAATTCTATTAATCGGGGGGCACTGTTTCTTACGACTATATCATGCAGATCTGCTGGCGCGTGTTCTTTTCTAACTGATCTTCATCTAGGGAAGGATTCTGTAAAGTCTTAGACGAGTATCGTCTGAACATGAAGCAGTAAAAAAACGTCTTTAAGACTCTGAAAATTTGCCTAAATTTGTAAGACGAAAGTCAAATAGCTTTCCACCAACTAATGAAAGCAAAATTATATGAAACAATCTTTTGACGACCCAATTACGATAGCGGATTGAACGATAAAATCGTCAGAAAAGTTACGGTATCTCAGCCCTGCATTGAGAAGTTCGGTGTCAAGGCCATGTGCACCTGCAGTTTTACTTAACTTCTTCAAAGTTGGAAGTAGGACATTCTCTATTCTCTCTCTTTTTTTTTTTGCATCAAGTGTCGTTTTTCTTCATAGTGGAGTTTGTGTCTTGGATGTCATAAAGCCGTCTGCAGCAGTGGAATTTCCAAATCCTCAGTAACGAATGCAATCCAGGCTTAAATTCAGAGCCTGCCACCATGGCATGATCTCTTTACGTTTTGATAGGTCTTCCGAACTTTATTTTATCAATTTCATTTTCCTCAGACGAGCCTCTTTATTCGTTTTGAGCTTTTTATGTTCTTCCGTTCTTTTCTCCTTGTAAAACTCTGACTAGGGTGGCGCAACAGAGCGAAGAGTCCCAGGGCCTAGCACATTTCTCACAATCATTGTCTTTGTAGGAGAATGGAGAAGAAAGTACTTTCATGGCAATGAATTTATTATCGTAAGACTTGCCATGTAGTACCCGTGGTGTGATGGATAGCATGTCCGCCTGTTAATCCAGAGGTTCGAGTTCGAATCCCAACAGAGGCAAAAATGTTTTTCCACGGGTATCGCCTTTCGCGAGGAACTGGCAAGCCCTCCGATAGTATTCATTGCCATGAAAAGTGCTTTCTTGATTAGCCGTTCGGAACCGGCAGAAAATTGTAGGTCCCCTCCATTCCCTCACAAGGCATGGTTGTGAGAAATGCGCTAGTCCCAGGGGCTCCTCGCTCTGTTGCGCCACCCTATTTATTTATTTTAACTCAACAATTTCAGTCTCTGCTCCACGCACAGACTCTGCAAGCTTCGTTGAACGATTTATTAATAAAAGATAATTGAATCATAACACCGGTCATTCACAATGCAGTTTAAAGGATAAGTTGCCTATCCAGGTTATGATTTTCCTTGTTTTGCCCATCCATATTTTGCCTTTACTATTTGTTCCTTTTAAAATTTACCCGTAATTTAAAAACAACATTCAATCCAATTCAAGCCCCCTTATTTGAACTTTGCAATTGGTCAACCACCCGTTGAAAATATTGGTTACAAATCCCATAGGGACAATTATATGAGCCTTATATTTATCCATATTATCACTTGAACGTCTTATTCTTAGCGTGTTTAGTTAACACTTATTAGTTAATTTACTTCATTATGTTTTCCACCTCCCATCAAAGTTCACCAGAAACTACATAACAAAACACCAACCCCACCTACCACATCGCCACGCTCTGAACAAGTATTTAAAGCCGGTTGTTTACGTTTTACCCTTCTGTTTCTACCACGTAAGTGGCAAACTTTCAGCAGCAAGAGTTACGAGTGCTTGGCTCTTGGTACGCGCTTAGGACCAGAGAAAGATGAAGAAAAAAAAAAAGTGTAATAAACTGTGCGAACAAAGAGAACATTATTGAGAACAAAAAAGGCGGATAGAAACAGGAAAAACAGACACAAAAGAGGGAAAAACTTGCGGGTGAAAAAGTTTGTGAAAAGACGTTTTTGTGGCGGAAGAATTTCATCAGGAACATGCAAGCGGAACACACTGGATGGAACCCCTCGGGACAGAAGGAGAGAATAGAAACAAGAAAAGAACATAAGCAAAAGAGGATGTGAAAGTTATTTTTGTTCTTCGCTTGGGGTTTTTATTTTTTTGTTTTTGGTTTTTTTTCTCGTATACTTTCTTCTTTTACAAACATTTTTTTAAAACAATTTCAAACTCAACAAGAACGAAAAGAAGAACTTTTCAACGGTTACGCTACGTTGATATATCTAAGCCCAACCAGAGACCAGACTCCCCACAAACAGCCACCCAAGCGTCCTGCCCCAATCCCATCGCCTTTTATGTTGAACATCCTTGCGTAACTTTAGTAAAAGTGTCTCAATTGCAAAGGACTTTGTTGTCACTGATGCTTGATAACCAGCGCCACTTCCACTTGCCAACTAGCTACACTACTTTCTGTTCTTTTTATCATGGATTCACATTGCTTGATCCTCTCTGTCTCTCTCTCTTTTGCTCTCTCTATTTCTTTCTGTCTGGATCAAACCTTAATCCTAATGGCACGGTCATACATAATTTATTAGTTTTTAAGGAAAAAGTTAAGTGTCATCAAATTGTATTATTTACTGAAAGTATAAGAAAAAGAAGCAGAAGAAGAACGTAAAAAATAAGAGAGAGAGACAAGAATGTAAATTAAAGAAAATTGAAATTACTGGTCCGCCAAAGGGATTCAGTTAGCACAAAGTTACGAGTTGGACTTTTGTTCCAATTTAGTCCTTGGGGATTGGCTTTTTAAATTTCCACTTAATTCAGAAGCCGCATAAAGTTAAGAATGTGTTGATTGAATAGATAATTTTGTACGGAGAGTGATTTTTTTTTAAATTCTTGAGGGTAAACCTTTTGATTTAAGACCAACTGCATATAACATTGAGAGTGATTCTCAGGACAACTTTGAGATTTCATAGGTGGTGAAAAATTGTGAACTGAGTTAATCGGTGAAATTGTGTTATTGACATTCGGTGGCTTGAAGCTATGAACCAATAATTAGGTCATACATACCTGGCCACATGAATTTCAAAGTAAAGTACTAAGCCATTTTTACTGCTAAAGAATAATTTTTCTGCGGAATCTTCAACTCTATAAAATGAAGTCTTAGCTTGATTCATTTGCGACTTATTGCAATTGGTGTTCTTTTATTAGAGGTATAAAAATTCAATTCAGGAAAATAGGAGAGGATTAAGTGAGAGACACCGATGCACGTTGCTTTTGAACTTTTGCGAATCTTAATGCAGAGGAAATACAGAGCCAAGTAAAGCATTCCACATTCGGGTGGTACGACTGAAATAAGAAACTCTATACTTGACTGCACGCCCGAAGATGGGCTCAAGGTAAAACTGATGAGCATTCCTAGTAAGGCGGGTGTTACGGCTAAATTGTTTCAGGGGTGCAACTGGCTATTTCACTAGAGCACTGTTTGTAGAAAAAGCGATAAAAAAGAGAGAGACAGGTAATGTTTCGACGATGTTCAAGAGAATCAATCGATTCTACGATTAAACTATCACCTATCAATTTAAACGCTCTATTTTGTACCTTATAAAGTAGGTGCAATGATGTTTGAGAAGCACCTGACCAGATATGGGAGTTATACTCCAGTTTTGGGCGGATGAAGGCCTTATAGATTGTAGCCAGATCAGAAGGGGTGAAGAACCTCCTGTATCGTCTCAAGAAACTTAAGCATTTAGCAGCGTTTTTAGCGACTTCGAATATGTGGTCATTCCAACGAAGATCATCGTTTAGACACATACCGAGTACTGACAGCTTTTCGGTTTCTTCGATGTAGGTACCGTTAATGGATAATGGCAATGGGGGAATGTTAAGCTTCAACGACAAGAGACAGCATTGAGTTTTCGAAGCATTGAATTCTACTCGGTTCATAAGACCCCATGCAACAATGCTGTCAAGGTATTCAATGAGCTTATCATACGCAACCGTTCCGAATTTGGAAATGAATATGAAAAGCTGAGGGTTTAGTCGTCGGCAAAACAGTTGAGAGGATTAGAAGTTTCAGACAAGAGATTATTTATGAAAATGAGGAATAGAGTCGGAGACAAAACGGAGCCCTGGGGCACACCAGCATTTATGAAGTGGGTATCAGACTTGAAGCCATCCAATACAACTTGTACTGAACGGTCGGAAAGGTAGTTTCTAATCCAACGAAGAAGAGACTCATCGATACCAAAAACACGCATTTTCGATAAAAAAGCCTGATGCCAAACTCTATCAAATGCTTTAGAAATATCAAGCGCAATAATCTTACTTTCTCCAAAACAATGAAAAGATTGGTTCCACTTTTCGGTGAGATAAGCCATCAAATCACCAGTGGACCGTTTGCTACGAAAGCCGTACTGACGGTCATTAAGAAGCTTTCGTTCTTCAAGATATTTCATAAGTTGACGGTTTATCAACGTTTCCATGACCTTGGAAAGAAGGGACGTAAGTGCAATTTTACGGTAACTGGAACGGGAGGAAGATTCGCCTTTTTTAGGGACCGGCTGGACAAATGCAGTTTTCCATTTGCTCGGGAAAATCGCAGCAGAATAGGAAAGATGGAAAAGTTTACGCAGTGGTTTTGCCAGCGTAGAAGAACACTTTTTCAGAATAACGGTGGGGATACTATCTGGACCAGCGGATTTATGTATGTTGAGATCTTTGAGGACTCTCGCAACCGACCGAGTTCAAAAAAATATCTGTTTCATAACAGAATTTGCAGACTCAAGGTCAGGTGGAGCCAATATGCTATGAGGAAGTGTCGTGTTGGTAGCAAATTGAGCTGCTAGCAAATTGGCTTTGTCGATGGAGCTAACATCCAGATAGTAGTTGAAGACGAGAGTTGGGACCGATGACGTGGTCAAAGCTTTAAAAAGATGGAATAAAATAACTTATCATCATCATTATAATCAAGTTATTGAAGCTTCGGCTGTGGCTTCGGTCGAAGGTTAATGTCAAGCCGAATAATCGAACTGGGCTTCGGCTTCGGCTAGAATTCGACCTTCGGTCATCACGGAACTTATTTCAAATTAAATATTCTCTTATGTCATCAGTGCTTACGTGACATGTCAAGCGCAATCAGGGAGTACAATTTTGGACCACTTATTTCCAATTTTTGGAGCAACTAGTGTCGAAAATTGTAAAATGTCGGTGTTGCAAAAATATCTTGTGGGTTGCCTAAGACATAGACATCAACGCTCTCAACAAATCTTTCCTTTCTAACCCAATTGTTAATTGTTGTTCTTCAGACCCTCTGGAATATTTTTAAGAGATTTTGTCAACCCCTAAACAATTAGACTTTCGAAAGAAAAACAGCTGCATTACAGCTTTGCTTAGTGACGAGGGTTTTGTCACATTTTTAATACTCCTCGATTTCTCAAAAGCTTTCGACATGGTAAATCACGTGGTACTTTGCAAAAAACTCTCCCGTGATTTTAACTTTTCTTCCTGCGCAGTCAGGCTCTTATTTTCTTATCTTACTGATAGAGTGCAAGCGGTTGAAGTTAACAAAACTCTTTCCAGTTTCTTACCTGTCGTTAGGGGTGTCTCACAAGGTTCGTTTCTTGGCCCGTTCCTGTTTTCAATATATGATAACGAACTTATTACAATTGTAAGACAATGTTCGATACGCATGTATGCTGATGACACTCAACTCTATTTGAGCTGCCCATTGGGGCTAATTGAACACTCTGCGGCGTGCATAAATGAGGATTTAAATTTGATTGAACGTTGGTTAGTTGAAAACTGCTTGCTTTGGAATCCAAAGAAATCAAAGTGTCTCGTAATCTTAAAAAGCAAAAACAGATGTGTCTTACTTTCCAGGAATCCTTTTTGTCCTTGGGGTGTGTTTTGAAAATTTCATAAAATTTCAAAGCTGACAGCTGGAAAGTGGCCAAGGTCTTAGATGATATAAGATTGAAATTCGACGCACAAGATGTGACCATTCCTTCTTGATTTTTCAAGGGCTTTTGACAACCACACAATTTTGTGTCAGAAACTAAGTACATATTTTGAATTTGGTGAAAGCGCTGTGTGTCCAATAAAAAATTACCTTTATAACCTTAAGCAGAAAGTGACAGTTGAAAACAAGTCTTCGAATTATAAAAATTTATTTGCTGGTGTGCCCCAAGGTTCCATTTTGGGTCCTTTATTATTTAGCATTTTCATAAATGATCTGGTCAAAGTTTGTAAAAATGTATCTATTCACCTGTATGCAGATGATGTGCAAATTTATCTTTCCAGGCCGATTACTTAGTATGCCGTATTAACCAAGACCTATGTGCAATTTTAAAATGGTCAATTACAAATGGACTTTCCTTAAATCCAAAAAAGTGTCAAGCCATGACTATAACTAAGAAAAAGTACAATCCTGATAATATTCCGTCGGTTTACTTAGGAAGCTTTGTTGACAAGGTAAGAAACTTAGGCTTCAGAATGAATTGCACCTTATCGGCTTGTGATCACATTAATTGTGTTATTGGGCGAATTTATGGTGGACTACGAAAACTTTGGCATTGTGCCCCAGCTTTACCCCCGAAAATACCAAGCTTAGGCTGATAAAAGCCCTATTGTTGCCTCTTATTAGTTATGGAGAATTGTCCTATTATTTATTTTTTGTACTACAAAAGACTTTCTTGTGTTACTTGTACTCCCTTATGTTGAATAAACTCTGGCGTATACGTACTTTTTTACAATCAATAAAAAAAATGTTGTTGACTCTGTTGCTGTCTCTGTTACTATTACGAATGATCTGTTACGGGTTGATCTGTAAATAAATCGTAAGAAAATGCAGAATTACACTGATAAGACGATCATCAAGTTAAAGCATTGAGTAGATATGAACTTTATTTAGGCTGGGGGAGCACTTGACAGCCAAGCCACGGCTACGGCATGGCAGCCAGCTAAACATTGGACTTTAAGGCCAATGTTTAGCTGGATCTGCATGCAAACAACTTTTCACGTGGATAAATTTCAGAAAAGAGTTCAACTGGAATACACAGGATCGAATTTCAATAATAAAACCATCAAAGAAGGCCAATATTCTCTTCCACCTTTTAGAACACTTGAAACACATGAAATGTACTGGCAACATTTCATTTCCTAAAAAAAAGATGATGCCAATTTTTATTGTTAAATGTTTCCTGTTGAAAGGGCAGAGGATTGAAGACCATATGAGTAGCGAAATAAAATACATAAACAACGGGCAAAATGTAAAACTAACACGTG
Source organism: Melanostoma mellinum (assembly GCA_914767635.1). Taxonomy (NCBI): domain Eukaryota; kingdom Metazoa; phylum Arthropoda; class Insecta; order Diptera; family Syrphidae; genus Melanostoma; species Melanostoma mellinum. The sequence goes on from OU612060.1 coordinate 185,616,579, forward strand.
CCAAAATGTAGGCACCCAAACCTATATTGAGCTCTCCATTCACACCACCATGCCTATCCAGGACCCCTCATTTTATATTGGCACATCACTTCCGAGGACACATATCTGATAGCTAGATCCAACCATTGCCATCGCCGCAAGCACAACAACAACAACAACAACTACAACAACATGTAGATTGGTAGCAACAACATTTCGAGCTCATAGGAGCCATAGCAACTATTCACATTCCGTTTACCACCACTCCTTTGCCTGAATATCCTCTATTGTTCGACAATCTTTCCCGTCATCGCTTGCAGAGCCACAGTAGTCGTTGCTTTGTACACTTGTCGTCCTCATCACCATCATTGACACGGCATCTGTCTGTTCAAAGTGTAAGCACAAGTACACACACAATCCATTTGTTTCTTTTCTTTCCTCCATTTTTGTTTTGATTTTTTTTTTTTTTTGTTCCGAACTATTGTGGAGCACTTTGAAAGCAAAGTTATCGAAATGAATCGTTATTGATTCAATTTGGAATAATTGAAAGATTCACCCTGTGCGTTGTCGTCCTCGTCGTCGTCGGTCGTTGGCGTTGTCGCATTTGCTTTGGTTCTCAATCGAACACTCCATAGAAGAAACAACGACGACGATTGTCAATGCTAATGCAGTAATGAAAATGAAGATTTATTCTGACCGGAAGGGGGAGCTCAAAAAATGAGATGACGACGACGCACGGCCCGGCGACGGACGGCAACGATGAGGAAAGTCCAAAAAGCAGCACAAAGAACTGATTGTGGATTTTAATTCAAAGTGTAAAAAGGATGTTCAGTCGAACGTACGATTCGTATACTCGTATATACTTATATAGATTCCAACGATTCCCGTTTCCGGTTATAGGTACGCGAGTACTTTACTTGGTTTTCCCTTTTTTTCCTCTCGGTGCCAGATGAAAACCGTCTTTTATTAGATTTTTTATTATTCAAATCAGGAAATTTTCTTCGAACGCGAATGACAGTTATTATTGGTCCTTCTTTGCAATGCTTGATGATGAGTCGTTCTGCTACTTCCTGCCGCCCTCTCAAGACTAAGGCTGGCGTTGACTAAGGTATGAGTAAAAAATTTCACTCAAATTAGTTTTTATTGAAAAGGTGGTGATGGTGCGGAGCTGAAACGCTGGCAAAGAGTCAGCCCCAAACAGTAAAATAGCATGGCCCGCGAATATGCTTCTGTAACTGTTATTCATTTTTTTTCGTTTTTTTTATACAGAGGAATTTTTATTTTGTACGACGAAAAGCGAGAGAGAGAGAACGGAAACAAAATTCAAAATGACGATGTAGCAAAAACATAAGGGAAGCATACAATGGCGTTGAGTTCGTTTATTAACTTTGTGCAGCAGATGGCAGGCTTGTTGGCATAACAAGAACAACGCTTGGCGACGCGAATAGAAGAAACTCAAGTGGTTATTCGATAAATTGTTCGATAACGTTTTATTACTTCGTGCAAATGATGCAGGGGAAGGCGCTTGCCTTAATTTTCAAAAGCAGTTTGATTTTAATTGATTGTGATTGTGAGGTGGAAGAACAAAGCCATGTTGATGGGGAAGGCAAATTTTCTGGAATTGCGTTTGAGAAGATGGGAGTTTTAAGACTGTGACTACATATAGCAATAAGCGCTACCTTACGTGCGTAGTACATGTACAGAATTTAGTTTATATATGGCACTTTGAGGTGTAGCTATTTGAGGTTCGCAAGGCGCAAAAACAGTTTACATCAAAGAGAAGGTGAAACAGAGACCAAACTTGTACCCTTTTTCCATAAGGCTAGGTTAGGTAAGATGTGGCTGCCAGGATACGGAGTCTGACTTAAACCACGAGGGTCCATTGATACCACTAGGACCAGAAGGTTGTTCACCCTCTTCTCTCCATCTAAGAGAGGTGGCCGCCCTCTAATCAAATCAGGGCTTATAAGTTAACCCACCTCTTAGTCAAACCGTGCCGTTTAGTTCGCATAAAAAGGTAGAGACTTTAAGGAAAATGCAGCCAAACAAAAAGCACGACAAATGTTGATGCAAAAGCGAACAAGGGCTCCTATCGACCAGTATAACTAAATTTACAAGGAGCAAAGAAGGGAAGAACATTGAATTCTCAAAAAGAAAAAGAAGCGGCATGAGAAGCGCTTGAGGAAATTGAGAGATGCCGTGACAGGAATGAGGTTCGGAAGTTTTGCCAAAAGGTTAAAAGACATTGCCAGGGCGAGAAAGTCCGAACTCAAGCCTGTAAGGCCCAGCAGGGAAACATAGTACTAGAGACGCAATCGCTACAGAGGATCTGGCAAAACTACATCTGCGCAGACTGCTTAACGGCGATGAAGACACCAGTTCCGCTGTCAGGCAAATGAGCCATTCAACTTGGACGATGATCAAGAGTGCCGTCCTCCCGACCTAGAAGCAGTTAAGCTTCCCATATGCAAACTTAAATCAAGCAAGACTGCAGGTGCAGATGGCTTAAATGACGAACTTTTCAAAGCAGCTGGGGATCAGAAGGAAAGAAGCGTGCACCTACTGGTCTACTTCAACAGTGCACATCATAACTGGAAAGATTGTACAAAACTCAAACGTCTAGACCAGGAGAACAATCTTTTAAATGTCTGTTCAATTACTTGCTAACGAAAACGATATTGACAAAACGGACACATGATATCATAGGTCCCTTGTGTGCATTGAAACAGAAGTGGCAAGAATTGGTTAACACTTTAAAGATTGCACTATGAAGTTGATGTTGTTATCAAACAAGGACAGATAACATCGACGAATAGGACTTCGTCTACCTTATATCCGCCATAGACACGGAAAACAACATCAGTGCGGAGATCAAACTAAGAATTACTCTTGCCAACCGTTGCTTCTTGGGGTTAAGGAGGCAATTGTCAAAGAAAACAATCTCTAGAAAAACAATGGTGTCCCTTTATATGACCTTGATCATTCCAGTCCTGCTTTACGGCGCGAAAGGATGGACCTTATCGAAAGCGGATGAGGAAATCTTTAGTCGTTTTGAAAGAAAAATACACAGAATGATACTTAGCCTCGTATGTGAAGGCAATGTGTGGAGAAGAAGAAGAAGAACAACGAACTGTATGAGCTGTACAACGACAAGAGTCTCGCATTGCGAGGCTACGATGTAATGTTGGTGCATGTAGAGCGGACGCGCACTAAACCACTACAAGATCGATGGGCTCTCGGAAGCACAATGCAGTGACGTCCCGCAAGAGAAAGATATAACTTTGGATGGAACTATCAAGTGAGATAAGACTTCGGGAGCCTTGCGACCTAGAACACAAAACTGATGAGAACTCTCCCGAAAATCGAAATTGTTAGCAAAATGGTTGTGGTCCTGGCTCATCCGAAAAGTAATACCAACCTAAGTTAGTAAGCAAATTTACAACTTCACACCATCCCATTAAGAAACTAGCCTAGTCAAAAGAAACAATGAAGTGAATCTCCCATCCTAGACAAACGAGAACAAGAAAGACAAAAATTGGATTCCTGATTCAATTCCAAAAATTAATTTCAAAAAATCACTGAACTGAGTTCATTGCTGTTCCAAATTTAAACAACTCATTTCGATGCTTTTATTAAGAAGAATTAAAATCAAGCAAAACAAACTTCGTTTAATGAAAAATCATAAAATAAAAGTGAGCGTATCACGCTGCTTCATTATTATATGCCAATGTGTACGGAAGGAAAATCATCCCTAGGCATAACAAAAATAATTTAAAATCATCAAACCGAGGTATCACTTACACGCTATGTTAAGCAAGCAATTTAAAGAATAAAATAATTCATGAGATATACGTTCTTACATCTCTCACGCAAGCCAACAGGATGAGTGCCAGAATCAGGATACGTTGATATATAAATGAATATCAAATGAATTCGTCGAATTGAATACCCATTACCCACTCAACTGGGTGTAAGGACGTTTTTTTCACAATTTAACTCACATGCTCCTTGTGTTTTACTTTTTTTTTTTGCCCAAGGATCCTCTCAACGCTAGCCGTGGAATAAAAAAAAGCCCCGCGACAAGTCAAAAATTGAGATTTTAAATTTCAACATTTATATTCCCCATCATCATTGTGGTTCTGCGTACATATTTTGCCCCGCAGAACCGAATTGCGAATCCATTTCAGTTGGTAGCGAACAAAAAGAGGTGACAAAAATTAAAAAACAGAAAAAACAGACAGAAGGCCTTGTCTTGTTCCATCACATTTACTGCGGTAATAAATCATTTAAATGCAGTGTTATTGCATTATGTATTCAGCAGACACCTTTTTTTTCCAGAAGAGAAAAAAGCTGATTTCCTGGTGAGATGTTTTTATAAACGAAACGTTGCGTTGTGGAAAAAAGTTGTTGGCACTGCTCCACCCTACCGTCCTATAGGCGATACACCCCGTTGGAGTTATTTTTGAGATGGGAGTCAATACGGAAGCTGTATTTAAGTTCAGTCAACTTCGGATGCAATTTTGCTCCGTCGAATATTATGTACATAGAGTTCTTGGCTTAGGGTAGACTTTGGAAAAAGTGCATTCGTCTTCGTATTGCAATTAATTGACTTAAGACACTGGTTAAGGAGTAGCTATTAAAATTATTGCGCTTGATATTTCTAAAGCATTTGATAGAGTTTGGCATCAAGCTCTCTAATCGAAAATGCGTGTCTTTGTTGTCGATGAGTGTCTTCTTCGTTGGATTAGAAATTACCTTTCGGTCCGGACAATACACGTTGTGTTGGATGGCTTCAAGTCTGATACTCACTTTAAAAAAGCTAGTGTGTCCCAGGACTCCATTTTGTCTCACACTCTCTTCCTTATCCTTGTAATGATCTCTTGTCTGAAACTTCTTACTTACTTACTTAGATGGGCATTGTAGTTCGGGGTGAACCAGTGCCTCATCCCACATACTTTTATAACGACTTCAATTTCGGGAGAGCTCTGTCCAGTTTTCCACTCTAGTCTCTAGGTCGGTTGAGGTCTTCATCAACTTGATTACGCCACCTAAGACGAAGTCTTTCCCTTTGACGATTTCCATACTTTTGAAAGCCCGTCGAGCCGGATTGTTTGGGTCCATCCGCTCTACATGGCCTAACCATCGTAGCCTCGCGATGCGTACTGTTAATTGTTAATTGTTGATTGTTTATTTGCATCAATCAAAGATTACAATAATCATCTTACAGACTAGAAACATATCTAACTATATACAAATATACTCTTCTGGCGTTGTTGTATCTTCTTCTCCACACATTGTCTTCGCATGCGAAACCAAAGATCATTCGGAGAATTTTTCTTTCGAAACGACCAAGGGTTTCCTCATCCGCTTTCGATAAGGTCCATGCTTCTGCGCCGTAAAGCAAAACTGGGATGATTAAGGTCTTATATAAGGTTACCTTGGTTTTTCTGGAGAGGGTTTTGTTTCTCAATAGCCTTCTTAACCCAAAGAAGCAATAGTTGGCAAGAGTTATTCTCCGTTTGATCTCCGTGTTTTCCGTGTCTACAACGGATCCTAGGTAGACGAAGTCCTGCACTACCTCGAAGTTATGTCTGTCTATTGTGACGTTTTACTCGTCGATGTTCTGTGTCCTTGTTTGATGACAACATATACATCGTTTTGCCCTCATTAACCATCAAACCCATTTTTGCCGCTTCTGTTTCAATACTCGCAAAAACACCTATGACATCACGCTTTTTTCTTCCCATTACGTCAATATCGTCTGCATAAGCGAGTAATTGTACAGACTTTGAAAGATTGTTCCTCTAGTGTTGACGTTTGAGTTTCTTACAATCTGTTCAAGTATGATGTTGAAGAAATCGCATGACAGTTTGCCGCCCTGCCTAAAGCCTTTTTCGACATCAAAAGTCTCGGTGAGTTCTTTACCGACCTTGACGGAGCAGCGTGAATTCTCCAAAGCCATCCTGCATAGTCGTACGAGTTTTGCAGGGATGCCGAAACTAGATATGGCTCTGTACAGCTCGTCTCTGTAAATACTGTCATACGCGGTCTTGAAATCGATAAAGAGATGGAGAATATCGATATTAAATTCTCGGGTTTTTTCCAAGATCTGCCGTAATGTGAAAATTTGGTCTATTGTGGACTTCTCTGGTCAAAACCACATTGATAAGACCCTATCAAGTTGTTGACGTGGGGTTTCAGGCGTGCGCATATGACGGCAGACAAGATCTTTTCTGGGTCGGGAGGACAGCATTCTAGATCATCCTCCAAGTTGAAGGGGGTATTCTGGCTGAAAGCGGAACTTTTGTCGTCATCACCGTTAAGCATTCTGGAGGAGTTATAATTCGAGATCCTCAGTAGGGAAAATGGCTTTAAAATTATGTTGCCTTGCTAGTCTTCACAGGCTTGAGTTGAGCGCTTGTCACCCTGGCAGGATCTTTTAACCTATTGATAAAACTTCCGAATCTCGTTCCTGTCATGGCACCTCTCAATTACCTCAAACGAGCGGTGCTCATGCTGCTTCTTTTTCTTTTTCGGAGGTTTTGTCATGAAGGCAATGCTTACCGATTGTGTCGCCAAAAATGTCTTCCTTCCACAGTTTTGCGTTAAAATCGCCAAGAACGATTTTCATGTCGTGTCTAGGACACTGCTCATATGTTTCTTCGAGGAGCTCGTAGAAACAGTCTTTGGAATCGTCGTCTTTCTCTTCTGTGGGGGCGTGGGCGCATATCAGGCTAATGTTGGCGAATTTAGCCTTGATGCGGATGGTCATTATACGCTCATTAACTAGATTTTGGCTAATAACCTTATCCCTGAGTCTTTCTCTAACGACAAATCCGCACCCAAATAAGCGCTGTTTCTGTTGTCTGTAGCAGTCGCCATAGTATATGTCACAGTTTTTCATCTTCATTATGCCCGGTCCACTCCATCGCACTTCTTGGATGGCGGTTATGTCTGCTTTGCAGCAGTCCAGGGCGTCTGCTAATTCTCCAGCTGCACGTAATCCATTAAGTGACCTAACGTTCCACGTGCAGATCCAGAGGCCATTGTCCTTTATTCGTTTGCTTGGGTCATCAACTTTAAAATCATTATCGTTATCCGAGGCTTTTGGTATTTTCGGAACTGGGCTTTTTTACGTGGTTGGGTAGTTAACCCTACGCACAACCCCCAACCTGGAGGGCCAGGTCATTTTGGATCCCTTCGGACACAAAGGGCTGGAATATCCAGTGTCAGTACCCTGCTGCAGGGGTGTGAGTGTTGCCGTTGGCTTACCAGGAACTCATCCGTCACCATCTCTAGTTCAGTACCCTGTCCTAGTATTGAAAGACCCCGAAAGACCTTTAAACCAAATATGTTGGAGTAGCTCCTTCAGGGGTTTCTGCTTTTATGGCTGCTGAAGTCCACCGTTGATTCTGTCCTTCGAATTCATCCGCTGGGACATTTACACGAAAGCCCTCTTAGACCACTGAGATTCATGCAGTCAGTCATTGTTCGTAGATGTAATGCAATAAGCTGGTACCAACATTTAGACCACCACATTATAGGTAATGGTTGTCCTCACATTGGCCAGCCATATTACATTTGTATGGTAGGGAGACATCTGTTAATCCCTTGTATGCAGCAGGTTGGCACGCTTGTCGACGCACGGCATAAGCTCGTCGGATGGGGGGGATCTTGCTGCGTTGGAACCACACAAAAATAATAAAATTTTCGTGCCAAAAAAACCAAATAGATAATGGATTACTATCTATTAACACGAGAGAATGCTCGTTGACCATCAAGCTATAACTAAATGCTTTCATCACAACAGGTGGTGTGTGTGTGTAACCCGAAGGTTACATGGCTACCCTTATCCATTAGTAGCGCATAAGCTACCTCCAAACTGCACTTGCCTATGTTGATGTGCAGCCCCTTTTGGCTATCTCAGAAAAAACAACCGATTTATTATTTACCCCGTTTCATCCTTTCTTTTACTTCATCTTCCCCTTAAATATTTCCTTAACCCATCTTCATATTAATTAAAAAGTCTTTCAATTCTTTGATTTAAATCTTAAACAATCATTCTTATTTATTTATCTCAATATAATTCACTTCTATGTACTGACCTATCTCACTTATGGTTCATTGACCTAACATATGTTTTAATGCACGCTGTTACAACATCATGTAATGTGGTCCAATCTTAAGAGACATTAACGTTAAATGAAATTTGTGGATTCTATGTGCACAGAGAAAAAAAACTCTTGTGTACTTGGGTACAATATAAATACAAACAGCGCTTAAGAAAATTCAATAGTACTTAATTGGCAACTGCTTTTTTAAGAGCGTGACTCCTCACGGCAAAATTTCCCCACTTACTCTTATGTTCCACATACCCATGAACATGTTGTATGATTACTTATCTTATCGTTATACACTAACACTACTACACTACTAAGAGAGCGGACTCAATACGTCACTCCGGATTCTACTACCATAGAAAAAAAATAGCACAAGAAAAAAAAGAACCGATCAATTGCAAGTCATGGATATGCATGACGTATCAATTTAAGAGATTAACTTAACTCAACATTATTTGAATTATTTTTCTTCTTTAGGTTTGTTTTATGTGTTCAATAGCGACAATGGATTATGTAGTACGTAATCATTTAAAGTAAATATAGATAATTTTACTCACATTTATTTAATTTTTACAGGGTGATCCATCCAGCGTTGTGCGCACAAAGGTGGTGACGATCCTGAATTTTCCCTGTTGTATGTTTTATATAATTGTGTTTGGTTAATGTGTCCACTGTCACTTAATGTCTTTTCTTGTTGTTTAGGTTAGATAAAATTATATTCATCGATAATTCTTTTCTTTCTTTCTCTTTTTCTTTCTTTACAAAAACACTATTTTTCTTATTTCTATTTTTAACTCAACTCCCATTACTTCACTAAATCACACCAGGTCTTCTTCTGCTACTTTGCCTTAGGTTTGTTTTAATTCGTTTTAAATTGTTATTATTATTTTTTTTTTTTTCTTTTTTTTTTTTTTTTTTTTTTTCATTGATTTATACGCTTAATAAAAGAAAGCAAAAACTTGGTAAACTCCTTCTATCAGACTTTTGTGTATGAGATGCTGTTTTAAACTGAGTCGGGGGACTTGCAGTATCTGGAGCACCCGGTTGCGATACCAACTTTAACGAGTCTCTGAACATCGTTGCTATGGATCGATCGTAGTTCAAGGGATTACTTTATTGAGGGTTGGCTCTGGGTGGTACTTTTGACCACCTCTCTCTGACGTTGCTGCCCACCATGTGACGATGCTTGCGTCCGAAAAGATCGTGGTCTTTTTGGGGGGGGGGGGCAATTTCTCCTGACTGGGAGACTATGCTTTCCTGCTAGAATATGTCACTTTAGGATAACTACTTTGCATCATTAAACAAATAAAAATTTCTATATTTACCTCGAAATTGAAATTGGATGTCTTGTGTGCCGTGCTCGGGTTGAGCAAAAAAAAAAAACCAAAATGGCCCATCTGCCACACTGCGAGTGCATGTACAATTGGGCAGGGTACGTCTGCCTCGGCCGATGGTTTAAGTAAAAAGAGAGCGATCATTTCGACGGAAATGATCAGCTCTACGATAGCCATTTGTAAAATTAATTCGAGAAGGAATTCCGATGACAAATTCGAACATCGAATTTGCGATGTTAAGCTGGGAACACACCAGTTGGTAAATACAACTTTCGTTGAGTACACCCAAGATAAAGTAGTTCTTTTAACTAGGAAATAAAATTCATCACATAGAGCAATTATAGTGTTGATCGCTCACAATTCTTTTGTTCCGGATTCCTTCGTCAACATTCGCATTTACTTGTTTAGCAGGTCAGCTCTGGACAGATCATCCCAGGTTTCAGTGGATACCGCTTGGAGGTATAGTAAGCACAATTGACGTGTAGCATAAGTTACAGTATCTGGGCGCCGCAAAGTTGGCACCAGTCAGAGCCTACCCGAATAGTACAACGCCCATATACTTTTCCCATTTCAATTTTCAATACCCTGTCCTGGTATTGAAAGACCTTGGAAGACCTTTAAACCGAATATGTCAGAGTAGCTCCTGCTGCTTGATGTCTGCTTTTTTGACTGCTGTATTCCACCGTTAATTCTGTCATTCGAATTCATTCGCTCGGACATTTCCGAAAAGCTCTGGTAGCCCACTCAGATTCGGATAGAGCATTATAGTGTTGACCACCAGTAGAGTAGGGTTCCTATACTACTTTAATTCTTAAAAAACTAATACGCACATTTTTGTACCGAGTTTAACATTCATTCATCTTTCCCTTGACCAAAACTCGACAAAGTCTCAGATAAGAACAGAAAACCCAAATTGTGTCAAAATTCTGTGGAAAATAAGTCGCTTCGTTTTAACTAAACACGAAGGAACTATAATTAAATCTGAACGAAACTTTCTCATGAAAAGGGAGTAAAATGCTTGAACTCATGTTTCTTTCTTCCTTTCATCTTCTTTTACTATAAAAAAAACTTTGGGGTTCTCTCTTAAAGCGAAGCAATTATTTTATCACGATTCACAACTGCCCCATATTGACAGCAGTTGGCAGTTACTTACAAGAAATATTCACTGTCCTGTGTCGGAGCATTTATAAGGCAACAGAGCCACCCATCCTACATACTGATCATCCTGAGCCCTAATAATCAATTCGATTCCCGTACGCTTCATAAAATTATGAAATTCTTTTGCTTGTTCACATGGGCTTCCCCATTGAAGATCCTTTGTTCACTCCATATTGACATGCTGGATGTTTTCTCGTAGGGGAAATTCGGTTGCCTGAATCTCAAATTGGCAACAGGAAATGGCCCTAGGAATACGTGTTGTGTATACACACCATATATGGTATGTACTGTGCTTCAAGGTTATGACTGTTTGCTACTGGAAAAGACATTCATATTCCTATGGCAAAGTCGAGACGAAATTGTTTGGGTAGTATGACGGTTATACACTCAGAGAAAAAAATAGTCAATAATGACTATTTTTTAACTATTTTCGTAATAAAAACCGGGAACACTATTATTTATAGTTAAAAATAGTTAAATACGACTACTGCCATAGTTATTTTCAAAATTAACTATGAAATAGCACATTCTACTACAAATTATAGTAATCGTTGACTATTTTATAATTACTTGATGTTTTCTTTTCAATGCAACTATTCAGTAGTTAATGTTACTGATAACATAGTTATTTTAACTCTTTCGTAGTCACTTGATGTTTTCCTTTTAAATCAACTATACAATAGTCAATGTTACTAGAACCAAAGTTATTGTTGACTATTTCAAAAGTCAATCAATATTTTTCCTAGAATTAACTGAAAAATAGTCAATATGATTAATGAAAATAGTTAAAAGTGAAACTATTGAGATTGTCACTTATTTTCTTTTCGAAATCATCTTCTGACAGCCACTTTTAAGTACTTGACTAGTAACCTGTATGTTCATATATATATCCTAAAATATACTTACTCATGGAAGCTTTTTAGTTTGGAATTCTATGTTTAACCTACTCCAGAAAAACATAACCTCAAATTTTCTGAAAATTTCTTCAACAACAAAAAATTTATTGCTTTTTATCAATTTATTTGCCACTTTCTTTTTACATAATGTTTATAAAATTTATATTCTTCCTTCTCCTAGTTTTAAAGTGTTTCTAGAACTCGTAAAACTGAAGTTTTTTCAGAATAGTTTTTGTTTTCAATAGAATTCGCATTCTAAGGAATATTTTATGTTAAATACAAAGTTAATCTTAAAACAAGAAACCAATGCTTTTAAGAAGCTATCAAATTTGTAAATTAAATTGTCCAAAATAACGTAGAACTCTTTTAGCTCACCAAGAGTTTCTCCACCAGCAATCAAGTATGGTTGACAACTAAGTCCCATTTCCAAGTACATTTTTGACCGTCGTTCAATAGTAGGGGCTACTTCTGCTGCAGCCGTCAGATGCAAAAGGAGGCTTACTTGCGATGCACTACAGCTTGGTCGCCATGGTTTTCTTGTCCTTTGAGTGTTATTAAATTAACATGATGTATGATGTAGTGAAGGAGCAGAATTATAGTAACATCTCGTGAATCTAAAGTATGAAAATTATGACTGAGTTAATAAAAATAGGTTCAATTTTACCTGGTAATGTTTTTTCATTAATATCGTCATACATTTTCGTTTGTCTTTAATGTTTGACAGCAACCGGGGAAATTTCAGGATTAATTCCGACCATCTGTCAAACAGCCCCATTGATTTTTCTTTGCCGAGACTTTGAGTGAAATCCTTATTTATCTAGTAGAAAGTAGATTTAAAACATTTTCAATTGTTTGTAGGCTAGCCCCTTTAAAGGTACATGTATATTTCAGAAATCTCGCGAGGCTAAGGAGCTTTATTTTTTGGTAATGATAAAATGTAAAAAACTCACCAACAAAGTTTTGATACAGGATATCCAGATTCCAGTCTTGTAAAACACAATACAGCTGTCTATCGATATTTGTCACTGAAGAAGCCGTTGACTGCAGATCTGTTAATTGTTCTTCGTCTGCAACGAAGTCTAGAAACGGAAGTGAAACTGCTCCTTCACTTGCGCTTAAGTCTAAATTTTCACTAATATGGTTTCTATTTTCATTTTCCATTTTTCTTTTTTTCAACTGTATCTATCACTTTCTTTTCACTGCTTACACAAAATCACTTACAAATTGTTTACCTCTGAAATTACACTAATTATCGAGTCCCGATATTAACACTGCAAAAGCTCACAATAGAATGATCGAATTTCAATCAAAAACGAGATCGACACGCACGTAAATGTAATCTCCAACTAGATTTCATTTATGTTGTTTGCATCAAAGTAATATAGTAAAAAATGACTACAGAGTAGTTACAAGTGACTATTTAGCCCCAAATGTTGAAATCCAACGCTCGAAAATCGACCACCACATAGATTTGATTTTATTTGTTTTTTGCATGTGAAGTACAAATTTACACAGATGTTCACTACAACATAGTTAGAATCAACTAAAGAATAGGTGCAATCGACTATTCTGTTCCAAATATTTATAATCCACCAATAAACAGAGACGCACGCAGATCTAATTCTACATAGTAATTTCCCAATTACAGCATAGTAAGAAATAACTAAATAATAGTTACAAGCGACTATTTAGTTCCAAATTTTGAAAACCAACCAAGAGATCGAGACGCGCAAATCTACTACTACATTCTACATAGTAATTTCCAACTGTGTATGTAGATTTTATTTGTTGTTGACTACAGCTCAGTAAGAAATAATTACTGAATAGTTAGAATCGACCATTAATAGTCATTTCGCAGAAACTGTTAAGTAACTATAGTTTACATTGTGGAAAAATCAAAATAGTCACTATTAACCATTTTGTATAGCAACTAAGTAAATTTACTGCTTTCTTACTATTTTATTACTATTTCTAACTATTTCTTAACTATTTCCGACTTATTTTCGTTTACGAATAGTTATTTGATAAATTTAACAGTATGACTATGACAATAGTTGCAAAAGTAACTATTTTTTTCTCTGAGTGTACGGTTTACTCCTTGTTCAATGTCGAAAAAAGCCCACAGGACGGTGATGCGGCTGCTGATTCCCTGATGAATCCTATTATCAGAATAATAAACAAAAATATACTTATGTGCGTGAGATTCAGTAAATATTTCCTAACATCGACTGCAGGGCAAAATAGCCACCTCCGCAATACACTTTCAAATGAAGCGGAATAGCCAATATAGGTTAGAAGGGTGAGAGAGGCAAATATATGTAAAATGAAAGTGCTGATGTTGAATATAAAGAAAATCGGTCGGTCGGTGGTAATTTAGGGTTGGCTTCTTTATTTGGGGGATGTGAACAAAATGGAAGACAATGCAAACGCAAAGAGTGTTTCTGATTTAGTTGTGGGCAAACGGTTTTTACTCGAAGGCAATTAGGCACGTGTTCTCATGATTGGGGATCTGCTATGGCATGTTACTTTGTCGGGAATGGGGGAGCATCAGAGTCTCAAAATAAAAATTCTGATATATGTGGGTTTTAAGTTGGTATTGGGTCGATTGGTCTTAATTGAAAATTATTATTGGGCTTCCCTTTCCCTGTATGGTTTCAAATACAAATATTTTCGTATCCCAATTTTTTATTAAGAATTTGGTCGATTGCTCTGGGCAATAATATGTGACGCAATCGGGTTTGAGATGGTCTTCGTACATATTGTTTACGTTCTAAGGATTATTGAATATTGTTATTGGCGAACATATTTTATAACAAGCCTAAGGAGTTTGAGTTTTTTAAGAGCCAGGAAGAACTGGAACTTGTAAAAAGTTAAATTTAAAATTCTGATAAAGGTCTGAGCTTAGGGGTAGACTAGCCACGTAGTAATGCTATGCGCATTCAGGTCCATTTTGCTCCAATGGATAGGACCGTAAAAATATTTTGCTCACCTTGACCAATAATGACGTACTACGAATGCATTTAAGGATTGTATTTTTGAAACTACAAATTTTTAAGAAGTTATTATACACTGGTTGGTCAGCACGAGCTGATACTACGTAGGCACATTTATTTGGTTTTATCAATATGAAGCAAGTTTTGGAAAACATTTTCAATAACAAGGATCAAAAAGCAGAAGGCTTACTGATTTTTTCAGGGATGAAGGTGTTAAAGATGGGATCAATGACAACTACGCTTCCAAGCGACAAGTGCTTCGCTGCAGTTGTCTTAACATTAATACCGACCTTAATATCAGATACGTCATTCTTAAATTAATATATGGCTCCATCGTAGTAATATGATCCACATTTGGAGATATTGGGACAAGAGCCGAAGATCGGACCGGAATGTCGGCAGCAGACTTCGAGACGAATCAACTGGAAACACACGCCAGGGGCATCTTGACAGAGTTTGCTACAGGCCTTGCGCTGGCCTAATCTGGCATGTCCGAACACATATCGGTGAAGAATTCAGTTCAACTTTGTTAGAAAAGCAGAATCCACAGAGACTCGAGGCATATTAAAAAGTTTCCTTTCATGACAATGTGAATAATTAAAAAAATTAATAATCTCTCCAAAAAGCAACCGTGATACTCATTTTGTTTGAAAGCGACAGATTGGAAGAAATTTATGTGTCTCAAGTTGAAACTTGGGAAGTGTGTATATGAAATAAAAATGGTACCAGTATCAGCCTTGGAAAAGGGCATGTTTACATATTGACCACTCGAAGCCTAGTGCAAGTTTAAAGTTTCTTTGCTGCAAAGGAATGGCGTACAATACTGTCAGTGAATGAATATGCTTCCCAAGTATAATTCAAGCAGGCGGAAAAGATGCTTATTGAGAAGTTTTGTGATGCTTCTTTTTCAAAAGCTGGGGTATGACTCAGGGTGGCTACCCAAGGAAGCTTCGTAAGACTTGAGTTTCGGCGGTCCAACTTCTCAAAATGATACGCGAAACGGTCGGTTAAATTCTAATTAACTCTAAATTTATTTTAGTATCTTCTCTCAAAAGAAAGTATACAAATTAACAAATTTTATATTCAATATTACAAGAAGAAGCAAATTTTATGATTTCTTGAGTACGGTCTATTTCGGGTGCTGGTCCACGGAGCGCCTGATATCGATCCTCACTAGTTTAATGGCGATGGTTTCTTTGGGGATACGGTTGTATACCACGGCTGTTATTTGCTCTGTTCGGCGGTGGTGAACTCCTATTTTGCTCTATGCTAGGCAGAACAATCTATCGGCGGCAGCGGACTTCGTAGAAAGTGCAAGCGTTTACTCAGAGGCTCAGAGGCAAAACACTCTATCGGCGGCGGTGGCCTTCGTAGAAAAGGTCTGCGGTTGCGTACCACGATGAAATTTTAGTTTGTGGAGACGCAATGCCTAACTAACTGAGGAGAATTCAAACAGCCGGCTCAAACAAGCCGATTGAATTTCCTTTATGGAAACGCAAATTCTACAAGTAAGGAGAATCTAAACGCCCGGCTGAGAACAAGCCACACTAACAAGGCTTCCTTTACAGAAACTAAATGGTAAGAAGGATTCAAACGCCCGGCTGAAACAAGCCACAACGATCAAATCTCTTTTGCGGTGAAATGAGAAAAAGTATCAGGTAAATTCTATTCGCCCGGCTGACAATAAACAAGCCACAACAAGTAGAAACCTATAAAATATTTTTCTGATTTCCGGTGATTAATTCACCTCTATTCATTGACTTTGCCACTGAAACCTAATGTGAGCTATAACCGGTCAGTGACAATTTTGCATAGAAAAAATTGGATGGGGATTGCCAACGTATTTCCCAATAAGGAAATGCACAAGAAGTGATAAGGCACGGAGAAGTAAATAATGTTTGGCCTTGGAGTATGTGTTTCACTTTATAATTTGAGTTCGTGCGGGGGATTTCAAAAGAATTCAATCCTGCACTGTTTTGGTGCGGCATTTTGGGAAGAGGTAGGAAAAAGAAACCGTGACGCTTTGTCACAGTTTCTTACAATCTTCTGAATAGATATCCCAGAATAGAAGCATTTGTTGGCAGAGATTTATAACCCTATTCTACTCGACATCATTGATACCTCACATCTTTCAAGGTAAATCACAATTTTCTACTCAAAACTCAAATTGGTATGTGGTTTTTAGCCTCGTTTTTCTTCATGACAGTTTTACATCCGGGTTTGACCAAAGGTCACAAGTCACAACGAGTCAGCACGTTGTGACTTGTGACTTTTGGCCAGAACCCAGTTGTAAACTGTCATGAAGAAACCGAGTATTTCGAGAACTGCTTAAGATTTATTGAATACTGTTGCAGTAACCCTCGTGGCATTGATATCTCAAATCTCAAGTGTGTAAGTATAAGTATCACAGTCTCATTGTGTTGAATAGCATCAAACAAAAATGGTATTTCTGTAATCAGCTCAAATCGCCTTCGCTTTCACTTTTAGCCAAATTTAAGAAGTCTCGGATGAAGATTGGAAGGTGGTACTGATAAAGCGACCACACCAAGGAAGCACAGCACAAAGTATGTTTGATGGCTTACAAAGAATTGGCTGGGACAAAACCCAGGCAGTGAAAGTAACTCGACGACTTTGCGAGGGTGCAAGGCTTTTAAAACGAACAAGTTCCTGGAGAGCATTTCCAGAAGCTCATTTTAACTCATGGCAAAGAAAAACCAGACTTCCAAAAAAGGCAAAACACTTGGCCAGGCAATATACTTTATGAGTAGAGTAGACAAAGATGAAGGGCATCAGGCTTAGATGGCTTTCGATTCTAATCTCCAAGCTTCAACAAGTGGGAGTCTTCCTAAGAGGTAAATTAGCCTTCTACCATAGTACAAAGAGAAGGGAGATACAAGAAGTTGTTATAACTACCTTTTAATCAAACAGATGTCACACACTTCAAAAATATTTGAACGGGTAATCGTAAGTCAACTTAAAACTTTAAAGAAATCTGGTCGCCAATGTTGGTGCGTCGCGGGCAAATCAACAACAGATACAGTACAAGGAATAAGGACGTGATTTATTATCTTTGAGGAACTGGAAGTTTTGCTAGTTCACTTAAACAAAACATTCAATGAACAACCTTGAAGTCTAATAGGGGTTGCTTTCGATAACTTTCAAAGCCTTATTATTGAGTCATGTAAGAAGGAGCAGGGCGGCCGTGGTGCAGTGGTAGAGTGTTTAGTAGATAGGCCGGACGCGTGGGTTCGAAATCCGCTCTGGGCATCTACTATTCTTTCAGCCTCCCATTTTCATATGGACGCCGCCCTTGAGGTTATATATGTGAAGTTACTAACAACTTATTGCCAACTACTGCAACACAAAAAAGGGAATGCTGCTACTCTGGTACTGAGTACAATGGACCGGATATTAGGTCTGAGTTCTCCATATTAGCATATAAGCCTCCTCTTTTTATATATAAAAAAAGCAGTTTGTTGTCCAGCACCAGCCACCCAACAATTCATAGACACGCAGTAATTAGGCACCAACGATTTGTCGTAAGCACTATGCTTTATCTACAAGCTGCCAAACTGAAATGTGTTACTGTTTAGGGGAAATTTGAAGTTCGATTCCCACAGAAGCATCCGAAGGCTTCATATTTTCTAAATTGAGATATCTTCTTATCACTGACCGACCGATATTGTTTTAAAATGAACCAATTTGTCCACAAGCTTAATTCGACCGGGAACAATCGATCGAACCCTCGTTACCACTTCTATATCAGTTGGTTTGAAATCAATTAAAAACAAAATAAAAGCTTTTCTTCATATTAATGGGTGAGTCACAGTGGAGAATATAGGAAGGTTCATTTAAAGCTGCCGTAATGAACATTATTTGCCGTTAAATTGCAATAATGGAACAAAATTGTGTCTAGTGGTAGCTGTTAGTTCTAATAAGACGCCATATTTGATTTCACCTTAGAAGAAATAAGTGGGTGAATCAGGCAAAAGGTAAATCAGTGGAAATAGCAGTACATTCTCGGATTTGCTCCATTGAATAGCCTACACTATAAAGAGTACACTCTGGTCTTCTTAGACATAAAAGGTGCTTTCAACAATGTCAAAAACTCAGACATTACGACAGACTAAACATGTAAACCCTATTAAAAATGTGATAAATTCTATGCTAAGAAGCAGGATTATGAGGTCAATGATAGGTGATTACGAAACTAGTAGAACCCCTTTGGTCGTAAACGAACTGCTAAACGACCTTATAACAGCAGGATTCAAGGTTATTCCCGACACAGATGATGTGGCGACTGCTGTCTCAAGCAAAAAAATACAAACTCTAGCCGAGCTGCTACAAATGGTACTAAGTAAGCTCAACCACTGGGCTGAAGTTCAAGGACTGATTACGGACCCTCTTAAAACGGAGCTAGATTGCTTCAGAGAGAAAATAGAAGATCCCGGATTTCTTTCTGGGAAAATGAAGCCTTAAACATCCCAACAGACTGATCTTAGACCTGTGATGATGTAGGAAGTGGAAGTTCCACGAATAGGCTGAACTTAATTCTTTTCATCCGCCTACCTGACCATTGTCGTGTTTTCCAAGTGGAAACTCTGGCGATAAAGGAAGTCCTGTTCTAAGGTTCTGGTTCAGAGAATACGTTTTATCCTCCACAAATATTCGTATCTTCTCAGGCAGTCATGCTGCTCTCAAAGCTCCTGCTTCTGTCTCTTAATAATCGAATACGGTCCAAAACTGTCCAAAGTTTTTTAAAATATGTCAGTTCAAGTTCGGATTTCATGGGCACCGGGACACAGAAACTATCCAGGCAGTGATGGAAGACGAATAAAATAGGAACGTCTTTTCCTCTTCGACTTAAAAGGATAAGTGCATGTAAACTTTTGCTAAAAGGGACACTTCTGTGAAGAAAAAAATTTTTTGACGACACCATCGATTTAGCTAATGCTTCTTCATCGTAACATGGGCTTTGTTTTGGAAGCCGAGTGAAACCCAGAAACTCAGAGGCAGCGGTTCTGATGGCTGGTTGGCATTGTTGCCACTGGTCTTCAATGCGTGACGCTGGCCGCATAGGATTCAAGGATAGTTCTCTTGCGATTGTAGCTCTCTGACACACCGACGCCGACGTCATCGCCACATGGTCAATTTGGTTGAGGGTTGATTGATCTGATCATACACCTTTATGAATTTTGATTTAGGCCCGCAGCAAAATGAACTAGCCTCAGTCCGTTTTCGGAGGTTTGGTCATTTAGGCTATGCTTACCGATTTTATTTCCAAAGATGTCTTCCTTCCCTAGTTTTGCGTTCATCAAGAACTATTTTCACGTTATGTCAAGGGCACTGCCAAAAGATTTCTTCGAGGAGCACACAGAAACAGTTTTTGGAATAACTATATCATCCCTCTCTTCTCTGTTGTCGTGATCCCATATGAGACTTAGTTGCCGAATTTAGCCCTGATGTAAGTGGCCTTTTGAAGTTCCTTAACTGGATTTTAATTCATAAGCTTATCCCTGAGTCAACCTCTTACGACGCATCCGCACCCAAATAACTGTCAGTCGTCATAGCAGAAGTCACTTAGTTTTCCATCTTCTTTATGCCCGGCTTATCCCATCGCACTTCTTGGATGGCGGTCATGTCTGCTTTGTAGCAGTCTTGTTCGTCCTCTAACTCTCCGGCATCAGTCTGTAATCCGATAAGACATATCTTACGTTCGACGAATAGATCCGGAGGTGTTTGTTCTATTTTTCGTTTGCTTGGGTCGTCAATGTTGAAATAATTATTATCTAAGGCTGTTGGCTGGCTTCGGAACCATATCTTTTTCACCTGGTTGTGTAGATAGCTCCACGCACAACCCCCATCCCAAAAAGCCAGGTCCTTTGGAATCCCGTTTTGCATAGAGGGCCAGATAGTTCGATGTCAGCGCCCTACAGCAGGAGGTGCAAGAGCTGCAGTTGGATCGTCAGGACTTCGTCCTCCATCATCTCTTCTTCAATACCCTGTTCTTATATTGAAATATCAGCTTCTAATACCCTGCTTTTTGACTGCTGAATTCCTTCGTTTCGTTGGTTCTGTAAGTCGAGTTCATCCGCTGAGACATTCCCAATTAGCTCTGGCAGACCTCTGAGATAAGGGCAGTCAGCTTCTTCTTCGTCCCCCGGTCAACACTCGCACTTAGTATTAGATCGCCTCCAGTTGAAGGATCCCAAGACCCAGTGGCTACCGCGAGGAGATATACTAAGCACAATTGACATGTACTACAATTAGTAACATCTGAACGCCACAGCCCGCCACCAACTTGACCCCATTCGGAGGCGGTAAATATAGTGCAGCCCAACCACCAAAGATGTAATGACATAACCTTAAGCTTATTAATTTATTGGACCTGTGGCCAAGCTTTGGAAGCTTCTGTTTCTTACAACTATAAATATATACATATAAATACCAACATGTCTTCTTGGTTACCTATAGTATAACAGCCCCTAACAGCAATTCAAGTGATACTTTTTCAAGTCGTCTAAAATCGTGCCTCATACTTACGTGCGTGTAAGATTCTAAAATAATTGTTTCTATCGAACGAATAGTAAGTACACCAAAATATCCCTTTACAACTGCAACAAAAGTCTCTGTCAATAGAAATCATTTCAGACGTGTAAAAATTGTTTTGAGTGTTTACTCAACACACACAGACATGTAAAATATCCTTCAATTTTGGAAATGTAATAAAGAAGGATATATCTGTGATATCAACGAAAACCCCTCCATATATTGAAGGAAATAATATTTAATCAAGTTAATATTAAGTTCATCACGTAACCAATTCTCGATCTATACGTATATGAATTTTTCTCAAGAAAAGTCACGGCTCAACAGCAGGCGTTAACTTAATAAAATCGACATACCTATGCACATCATATATAGAAAATTGGTTTGAGAAATTTCATACATACAGAGATTTTCTTCACAACTTGAGTGGTAAGAATTCGGAATTCCACCGTTTCCACCAAATTCAAGGGATTTAGCACATTGAATCGTATACGTGTACATAGAACCAACCAGCAGCGTATACAAACTGGGAGAGGCGAAAAATATCGTTGGATTTCCTTTTTTGGAATAACAATGCAGAAGATGGATTATCCTGATTCAAGTGCAATACTTTTCCCGGGCATGTTATGAAAGGAAATTCTTTTACACCCTTCTGTGTCTCACCATCAAAAGCAAAATATTAATTTCCTGTTGACTGACTTTGCCTCCACCGCCACCTTCGCACTCAAGCCCCATCCAACTTGAAGAGCTCTATAGAGCACTCCTTAGACACAAACAGTCAAAACGACCAGACCAAGTGAGCGCGTTTAGCGGGGGTCTTAAGAGACTTAGAATCTTAGATGATATTAAAAATGAACATTTTATTTTCTTTTATTAACAAAGCAGAATTATACGAAATAAAGTTGCTCCTTGTGAATGGATAAAAGTCCTTCGGGATCAATTTATTGTGCATTATATGTCAGTCGTTATACATATTTAGAGTGCGGGGTGGATGATGCCAAAGTGTACATATCTTCGCATGGAAGAGCACACCAGATCGACTTTATGCAACTTTAAATTGCATTTATGAACTCATTCCCAATGCTGTAAGAAAAGGACCCGCCTTCCGTGTCTATATTTTCTTTGCTGATGCGCTTACCATACTTTGCCGGCTTCCATTGCAACTGTGCACAACTTATGGCAGCCCTGAGCTCTTGCATATTCTTTTCTTTTCTCATACAATTCAATTTGTATGTGAATACCAGTAGCTAAGTGCACTACTTCTCTGAATTTCCACTTTAAGAATGTTAAATGTAATTTGAAAAATTTATAAGAAGGAAAGCCTTGTGTAGCTGGGAATTTCGCAGTACTTTTTGCAATGTTTTGTGCGGCTTCGCAAGTTGAAAGTTGTCCTTTTCTTAAGGGTTCTTATATTTAACTAAAGACAAGAGCAATTATGTTTTGTTTGTTGGTGGAGGGATTGGTAAGTTTTTTTGTGTAGAAATTATGTAATTAATTCCAAAACAAAATGTTGTTTTAGGTTCCTTTTTCCTTCAAAGAATTCGAAAAACTACTTTCAATTTCATCAGGTTTTTCCTCAAAATAGCTGTTGATAAAGGTTAAGGACATGAGCACTACCAACGAACGACAAAGTCTCCTTGAAAGTCTTATTGCCATGAAAAGCGCTTTCTCGACTAGCCGTTCGGAACCGGTGGAAAAATTTAGGTTCCCTCCATTCCCTCACAAGGTATGGTTGTGAGAAATGCGCTAGGCCTTGGGGCTCCCCGCTCTATTGCGCCACCCTATTCATCACAAATTCTCAAGACAACGATGGAAGTGCAGTTCACATTTGAAACACAAAAACTTTTATTTTTGTATCTTATATCAAGAATAGTGGCCCTTTGCTAGGATCGATTGGATTATAATCGTCTAAAGATCTATAGAATCCAGGCCTAGGCTATTTCAGTATTAAAACAGAGTATATTGTGCTTGTAGTGCTTGTCGCCGATGACCTCCTGTGGTAAGCCAAAAAATGCTCTCAAGCCACTACTGCAAGGTACCGACATCAGAATACCCTGGTCCTTTAGCGCAAACTTTCAAAGGGCCTCTTCTAAAGTTTGTTTTTAAACACTCAAACAGGAAAACATTTCACTACTTTTTGAAACAACAAACAACCTTGAAATGTTTAAGGACTTAAGCCAACGAAAAAATGCAAAGCCCTCCCGATATTCATTTATGTGAGACCTTAGGTCCTTCGTTAGGCTATAACACCCAGCCAGAAAGTTAGTGAGGGTTTTAGACCATTGCAAAGCAAATATGAAAGCCATTCAATGAATGGAATGGGACAGGCTTAGAGTAAAAAACTGCGTTCTCTGTCAATGCGACTGCTAGAGAAAAGACAAACTACTTTTATTAAGGTGCTGATTTAGAGTCCGCCGGAGAAAAAGTGTTATAAGCGAGAGTCTGGCCAGCGAGTGTCTTGAAACAATCGGCATCTGGGTCAAATTTGCCAACCAAAGCCTAATGTTCGCTAACGCTCCCATAGAAGAAAAGGTCGATGCTAATACTTTCACATACTGTTTTTACGAGTTCCTCAAAAAATTATAAGCACTAGACAAGACTCTAAAATCGTCCTTGGAGATTTCAATTGCGAAAAAAGGACGTCTTTGGAAATACAATTAATTAACAGAGCGCCTGCATCAAAAAATTCACGAATATAAACCCCACTAGTGTATATAGTCGTTAGTTATACACTAGTGCTGCAGCAAAAGGTAGCTGTACACGCTTCTCTCATAGAAGTACACGGCGATCCCATGTGACGATCGACACAAGGCACTCTTTCATTTACAAACCTTCCAAGTGTCATGCTTTAACATGAACTGCTGCTTTGATATAGCCATGGCGTGAATGAAGAAATACTGTTCAAGACCAACGCGAATCGCCGCTGTGAAGTGGTATAACATGAGAAAACTACAATAGCAGAAGACAGCAAATGCTTTCTCCAATCGAATGTCACTCCATTATCCTTGCATCTTATGGTGGCAGCTTCTAGCACTAAAGACCAATGGCAGCAATGCCAAAAAGTCATATAAACTGCAGTCTCTGACGCACAACCCCAAAACCAGAGGATCAGGTGATTTGGAAGTGTTCTTGGAAAAAGGGAGCTGGGTATCATAGGATACGTCAGTGGTCTGTTGACTCAACAAAAGCTCATCTACAACCATATCTTCTTCAATAATCTGATTTAGTATTGAAAGAAACTAGGAGACGTCATGAGCTCAGTAAGCTTTCGATTTTATAAAACCAGCCAACTGTGGTGCTCGTGCGGTAATGGTTAGCAATTTTGCTTGTTAAATCACATGGGAGATTCAAGGATCGAGTTCCTTCAGAAAAATAAAACATTTGTTTTCTCGCCCTTCGCGAAAAATTGGTATGTTCTTCGGTAGTAAAACTCATTGTGAAGAAAAGCCCTTTCTTGATCAGCCGTTTGGGATCGGCCAAAAAAATTAGATCCCTCCATTCCTCTCAAGGTATCTATCGTTGTGAGAAATATGCTAGACCTCGAAGCTCACCGCTTTGTTGCGCCATCACATTTATTTATTTATTTCTGAACTGAAGAAGTCCCGAAAAAGGTTAAACAGGCCATTTGAAAAACAAAAGGATTACACTATTAAAACTTAAAGCAAAAATACTACATCGGCTTAAGGTTAGTAGAGTTCTTAATCATCTGTAAAAGCATTCGTAAAACATGAACATCTTCCGTTCCAACACTAGTCCTCAATGACATTCCGCATTTGCTAGCTCTCTAGAGAAGGCTATAACCTTCATGTGAGGTTTTTTGAAGAAGTTTGAATGTATCCAGAAAGTTTCATAAATCCGCCAGTACTTGGAATCTTTAACGATTAATGGAACTAGTTTTGTACAGTGACAGGAGTTTCGGAAGATATTGGTTTCAACAAATGCGCTAACCCAAATAGTGTCCCCGATATTGATCTAAAATTGTGATGTTCTTCCACGCTGTCAAAGGCACTGCGAAAGGTTTTTTGTTTGTGCCACTCTACAGTCTCTTTCCGAGTAGATGGAAAACAGCAGTTTATCCAGCCGTTCCCGAAAAAAGGTGATTTTTTTTTTTCATTATTTATAACCATCGACTAACTGCACAGTTCTTCTATTTTTTGTAAAGTCATGAAAATGTTGATTAACTATCAGTTTAGGAAATACATATCTTGAAGAGCGAAGGCTTTCGTATGACGGCCAGTACGACTTTGCCTTTAGTGATGTAATCATGTAATGGCATACTTCATCGAACAGAGGAACAAGTCTTTACATCGTGTTGGAGAAAGTAAGATTATGGCTCTTGATATTTCAAAGACATTCAGTAGAATCTGGCAAATGGCTCTTTTATCTAAAATGCGTGCTTTAGATGATTATCTTCTTTTAAGGATTAGTAACTACCGATACACCCCTGGTACAAATAAATGTGACAAAATGTGTAATTGGTTGGCCTCATATGGAACAATTCAAGACGTATTTTGTGGTCAACGACGTCCACTCCACGAGCAGATCACTGCTGTAAGGCTGATAAGGTGGAGAGAGATGTGATTTCTTTCAAAGCACGATGCTCGTACCGTCGAAGAAAGAAGAAGAAGGACCTGTCTTCAATATAAATCGTTTTGGACGGACTTAAGTGAATGATCAAGTGGCCCTAGGCTCCGTTTTGTCTGTGACCTTCCTTCTCATTTTCTATAAGGAGCTTCTGCCTTAAGAGCCATTAGTGATTGATAGGCGATAAAAATATCAATGAAACATCTATACCTCACTTAAACATCTTCGTTATGTTCTTGACTTTTTTTTTTCCAGACAGTGCTCTAGTGAGATAGCTTAAAACGTTTTCCTCCTCAAAGAATTCAACAGCAATACTCGCGCTTCTGGAAATGTGCACCAATTCCCTCTTGACTCCAATTTAGCTAGCACTGCTAAAACAGAAATTCCTTTTTCAGCCTCACTATACGAATGTGGAACGCATAACAAAGCTCATATTTTCCTATAGGGCGTGGTGCGTTCAAATAAAACAAAGTGTTTCAACTACTTCAGTGATTATCGCTATTCAAGGACTCAAAATTTTTTTTGCACATTCCAAACTTCTTAGTTAGCAAAGTGTTTTCCAGTGCAGTGTGTGATTATTATTACTCTCAGAGGACTTGCTAATTCCTCGCGAAAGCGGATACCCAGTAAAAGAAAACAATAAAACATTGCTCCAGCTTAGCATGCTTCGACTTTCTCTGTTGATTGGCATTCTAACGGGTTTCAACTCGTAAGGTACCCACATGATGAGAATGGGCACAAGCACATCCGACTTGTATAGAGGATGTCAGGTCGAAGAAGAACTTCTCTCTGAGTGCCCTGCTAGGAACGAATAGGGCGACATCTCTTATCTCCCACTAAACAGCATCTTAAAATTCCTCATAGGCCCCAAATAGTTCAGTGGGAGTTCTACCTTTAACTCAGTTATCAACACAATCCTCTGCTACTCGTTTTGACCGGTGAATAAGTCCACCGCTGGTTTTTATAGTTAACTCTATTCGATGTGACTTTTTCTCTTAGTTCTGGCAGACCACTTGAGTTAGGCAGTGCTAAGCTGGCACCCAATGCAAAACATAGATACACAAAGCGGCTTATTTCTAGTCTAGTCCTTTACCAGGCCTAATGGAATTGTTAATTTTGCGTTATTTTTAGGCCCAGTGCATATCTCAATACCATACTAATTTGGCAAAATGGAGGAGACCTACAGATTTTATGCTGATTTTAAACATCACGAACTGCTCGTGTAACAGGCAGACATGCTAAGCATTACGCCATGGGCAGCCCTTATTTTGGAGTAACTTGAATAATTTTTCATAGGCAAATCCAGTGATGTGGTTAATGAGTTTTATGTATCAAAAGTGGGTTAGTGCTGTTACTCTTCTGTGAGTAGTTGTAGTAGCAGTTACTTTCTAAGCATGTGACTTCCGGTTACACAAGTCAAGGATCAGTTGCTATTATTCCTTGGAGGCACAGCATAATCAATGCATTCTATCAGTTGCAACATCTGGATGTTATCGCCCGCTCGACACCAATCAAAGCCCTCCCCGGTAGTAAACACGCCCGACCACCATAGAGGTATCCCAGTTATAGCCTTTAACAATCGTTCGCTGAAGTTGCTTTGCACTTAGGGATGTATATTTCTATGTCCGTTCAAAACTTAAGATTTTAATGGAGCGCAATTATACAAAATTCTCTTCCAAACACAAATACCATCCGGCACAACCTCTCTCTACTGATTATTCTGCGACCCCGAAGCGAAGAGTGCATTAGGCTTTCAACTGAATTTACCCAAAGACTTTATGCTAATCTCAATTTGATTGCCTTATTCACACTTCATTTTCCACCTTTATTTTTCTTCTCCAAACATATCATTCGACACTAAGTCTGACAAAAAGAAGGAGCCAAAATTGATAATCTTCCCATTCCATCAGGACATTCGCAGGCTTTACTTTTCTGACAGACTTTTCTAAATCACCTCCTTAGTAACAAAACTGTTCACTGCAGCTGCTGGGTGTATAATTCCTTTCTTACGTGAAAATTTTCATGAACAGTCTCATTTGTCTATGTCTATTTAAACTGGTTTTTCAAGGACACAATACGTACAATCTAAAATGACTTAAAATAAATCAGCTAATTAACATTAATGTTGTAGAAAGTAACGTACGTAACGTCGTAAACAGGTCCTTTTACTTTGTATTTATCGAATAACAAGATATCATGAAACGGGATTAGTTTGATCGCAGTGTAATTTCTTCCATTTACCTAGCTTATCATTATGTCTTAGTCCATGACGACATGCTTTACTTACTCTCATAAATAATCCCACCCTCGAGGCTTTGCGCTTTGGCAAGGTTTTCGCCTTACTTCAAATATCAACCCGATAATGGTGCGGGTGTAGAGAACCGCTAAGACTCGATTTGTATCACGGAAATGCTATAAATTTCGCTAGTACATACTTAACATTTATTCCGACAATGTCCCTAAGCAAAAATTTTGCGAAAAGTTGATTTTTTCTGTTTTTTTTTTAGCATTCACTCCCCCGTCCTTTATTTAAAACTTGCAAAGCGGAGGTAAACTTTCTTTTGTTTTATTCTTTTTATTTTCTTCCTCTCTACTCTTACTTTCGGTTTAATTTTTTTTCTCCTTTTCTTTTCCAAATCGTAAACTCGGAAGTTAAAGCCATTAATTTTGCGGCCATCTCGTAAAATCGTATTCCTGATTAAATTAAAAAAAAGAAGGAGAAAGAAATCCTTCGTCTTCGGTGGTGCCGTAGTTTAGATTATTATTTTGTTTCTTCGTGTGATGCCATCAGGACCGGCCGCTAACAACATGACAAAGTGTCGCCACTAAGAGTCACAGGAGCTCTAGGTTTTTAATATCTTTATTTATATTTATCCTTCTCAAGCTCAGGAGGCTAAATAGTATACGCGAGTAATTATTAAGGATACGATAAGAGAGGATCCAGACAATAAATGTTTCATTTAAAATAAAATACTCGCTATGATGAGTCATAATGGAAAGGTGCTTTGTTTAAAAAAGTTCAGCGTAACGCTGTTTCTTTCTTTCGTCCTTGTTTTTCTTTTTGTAAGATACTTTTAAACGAAGTTTAAAGGGAAAGTAGATAAAACACGACGGGGGTGGCTGATTGGCTTTTAACTTTTGAAATACCGCATTAGTTATGTCCACTCAGGTGAGAAACATAAAAATGTAAATGAAAGCAAAATTTCTCATTGCGTGTTAATTTATGTTTCTTTCTTTTATTCGTTGTTTACTGATTTAGCTTTTGTAATTAATGTCATAAAGTTATTGGATTTAACACGGCCGACGACGACAAGGTGACTGAATTTCCTCTATTAATTAAAGAATGGTGCAGAAATTTAAAAAAAAGATGACTTTTCTACAACTGAAAAATACGATATTAATGTGAGTTTTTAATAATGACTTTATAGAACGATACTATGTTGGAAAGAGATGAAGTCACTGTTGGCTCTGTGCAAGGACCAGTGAATATTGCCGCTGCCCTAAGTTAAGCAGACTGCTTAACGGCGACAAAGACACTAATCCCGCTGTCAGGCTGAATGTCAAATTCAACTTGGACGAAGATCAAAAATGTCGTCCTCCCGAACTTGAAGAAGTTAAACTTGCCATATGCAAACTTTAATCAAATAAGACTGCAGGTGCAGATGGCCTTGATGCTGTACTTTTCAAGGCAGCAGGAGATCACTTGGAAAGAGGCATGCACCAGCTTATCTGCATGATATGGTCGGAAGAAAGCATGCCCGATGAATGGAACCTCTGTATCGTATGCCCGATCCTAAAGAAAGGAGACCCTCACAATTGCGCCAGTTACAGAGGGATAAGCCTCCTTAACGTCGCTTATAAGATCTTGTCTGCTGTAATATGTGAACGTTTGCAACCCCAAGTCAACAATTGGATAGGTCTTTGTCAATGTGGTTTTAGACCAAAAAAAAAAGTTCACAATACACCAAATTTTCACATTACGGCAGATCTTGCATAAAACCCGGAACATAATATCGATATACACCATCTTTTTATTGATTTTAAGGCCGCATTTGGCAGTATTTACAGGGATGAGCAGTAAAGAGCCATGTCCAGTTTCGGCATCCCTGCAAAGCTCGTACTACTGTGTAGGATGACTTTGAAGGATTCAAGATGCTTTTCCGTCAAGGTCAGTAAAGAAATCACCGAGACTTCTGATGTTGAAAAGGCATAGGATTTGATGGTGATGATGGTAAAGTTAAGTAAATGTTATCATCAAAAAAAGACACCGCACATCGACGAATTGGACGAAACGTCACAGTAGACATGCATAAATTCGAGGTAGTAGCGTACTTCCATCTACCTAGTATTTGCTATAGACACGGAAAACACCATCAGTGCGGAGATCATGTGGAGAATTATTCTTACTTACCGTTGCTTCTTTAGGTTGAAAAGACAATTGAGAAACAAAACCCTCTCTTGAAAAACTAAGGTGTCCCTTCCTTGATCATTCCAGAGTACTGCTTTATGACGCGTGGAAGCTTTGACCTTTTCGAAAGCGAATGAGGAAACCTTTGGTCGTTTCGAAAGAAAAGTAGATCGAATGATAGATGGTCAAGTCAATACACAATGTATGGAGAAGAAAATAACACATAAGCAACCAACTGTATGAGCTGTAAAACGACAAGGGCTGAAGTGAGCATTCACGATTTGAAACGAAGATGGTATGACAACAGTAGTTACAAAGCTTGGTTGCATAGGGTGTAACGTCTAATAGTTCCATCTTAAATAAAATGTTATTTTGACTCTGACTGCTATTTCCCGCTCGAAATTGTGAACAGAATGTCAGTATAAAGCTTTCGGTTCGGTTGAACCAACTTTGCTATGTAATAAGCTATGCAAGCTTTTTCAGTTTCTCGTCTGCTGCAACCGAAATTATTTTCTCTTACTTCTATCATCGATCACAAGCAGTTTTCAAAAAAGGTAAACTGTCATCATTCCTTGACTTAAAAATAGGTATGCCACAAGGTTCGATACTGGGAACCTTACTTTTTTCATTATTTATAAGCGATCTTCCATCTATTCTGAATCACTCCTCTTATGCGGACTGTGATCAAATTTATTTCAGTTTCCGTTTGGGGCTTGTCGAAGACGCAATAGCAAGAACTACTTCTCAGTTTCCTTATGATCAGATGAAAACCGGCTATTACTTAATCCGACTAAAACCAAGTGTATACCGATAAGCACTCAGAAACTAGATTTTGATGATTTTCCCAGACAAAATCCTGAATGGTCGAAATGGTCTCGAAAGTAAGGAACCTTGGTATCACTTTTAATAATACTCTTACTTTGTATGACCATATCAACTCACTATGCAGCTAATCGAGTTACAGATTATTTTTACCCATCGAAGTTAAAATGAAATTGGCCATGTCTCTAATCTGATCATCTTTGTGAAATATTTGCTGACATGGATATTTGCTGACATGGACTCTGAATGAATTAAGGGGGTAACTCTCACACTGTCACATCAGGCTAAATATCTACGTCTCATATTTGACAAAAAACTGACCTGGAAAAACAATATTGAGGAAAGAGTAAATAAGTCCAACGTAGTGCTCTTCTCTTGTAAAAAAGTCGCTGGTGGGAAGTGGGATTTCTCCCCCCAAATCACCCATTGGCTGTTTACCTCTGTAGTTAAACTGATACTCACATACGGGATGATTGTCTGGTGGACCGCACTAGAACAGCAAGCTGGCCAAAGTTCAAAGAACGTCTAGTCTGTGTATTAGTGACTCAATGTACTACTAAATCTCACACCCCTTGATATCTTCAGCAAACAAGTCGCAGCTAGCTCAGCAACTCGACTCAGAGCTACATTACAGTGGACCAATAATCAAATCGGTCACACTACGAATCTAGATAACTTTAGATTCCTACCGAATCGCTCCGACTACACGACTCCCAAGTTGGTGTTTGACAACAATTTCCAAGTAACCATACTGTTAAATCTAAATATCTACTAAACCCAACTTTCATTATAAACTACATATAATAACTTTCTCATTTCTGAACAACTAAACTTACTAACGAGTACTAATGAAAACTACATATGTTAACACTTAAATATACTTCATTCTCATATCGTGTCACTTTTTCTCTTGAAGTGACAGTTTTCCTTCTGCAATTCTTGCTTATTCAGTCAGCGCTAGCCGCAAGTAATAAACTACTAGTAAAATTAATAAAAAATAAAATTGTTCTACCTAACAAATTCCAGCATTTCTTTTCGGAATTTAGAGAAGCTTCGGAAAATGGCACTCTTTTGGAAAATAAAGCAAAACACTTCTGCATCTATGGTTCAAAAACCAGCGAAGGTGTGGGAAGTGGAATCCACTCGCAAAAACTGAATCTCAATCTTTTCTTCCGCCTACCCCATCATTGTAGTGTGTTCCCAGCGGAAATTCTGGCGATTAAGAAGGTGCTGTCTTTGCTCAAATAAAACGTTATATCCTCCACGGATATTCGAATCTTCTCGGACAGCCAAGCTGCCCTTAAATCTCGTGCCTCTGTCTCTACAAAATCCATCACGGTCCAAAATTGTCAGATGTCTCTGAGGGAGATGTCAAATCAGTTTAACATTCACCTTTCATGGGTGCCAGGGCACAGGGACATACCAGGCAACTGTATTGCAGACAAACTAGCCAAAAAATGCTACTTGTAAACTCCTACTCAGACAAGACGCTTCAAGGATAACAAACACTAGATGGACTGAGAGTAACAACTGACTTGCAACCAAAAAGTTTGGCCTTGTTTAAACTCAGATTCAAGATTTTGTTAGCCTTGAACCGCCTGTATCTAGGTTCTACCATAGGTGTTCTTACGGGACACTGTCTAATAGGGAGACACGCCAAAAGACTTGGAGTGTTTTCTAATGATTTCTGCAGAAGCTGCATGGACGAAGAAGAGGAAGAAACCGTTCAACACCCTCTTTGCTCATGCCCTGTACTACTTCATAGGAGGCAAACTCATCCCGGTGAATTCTACTTCGACGATACAAGCAACTTGGCTTACATAGCAATACATAAGTATTTCGAAATCAACTAGCGGGTGATTAACCGGATAGTCTCGTAATGGAAGATTAATGGGTGATCAACTCGTTAATCTTACATCGGGTTTCTGAGATCAGTAGGTGATTAACTTGCTGATATCTGTGGTATCACAATGGATCCTTGCGGTCTAAATGTGTCAGGCAATGTACGTAGGTATTACTCATTGGCTATCAGCCACTTCCACCTGACCTACCTACCTTATCAAATAAAAAATCCAAGGGTCCCAGACTACTATCACTCCAGCAGAACAACAATCAGACATATCAGACAATCAGAAGAAGATCGTCAGTTTTTCGTTCATGCTGTGGAAGCTTGTAATATTCTCCCTTTGTCACTTAGGAACAATATTGGACGCAAACAGTTTTCTTCGTAACTATTTTCATATCTAACTGTTGACGTAATTAGCTTAGCTCAGTACATAAAAGCCACCATTTGTTGAGGAACAGCTTCAAAATGTTTGTAGATTATCAAGCGAATAATAAGCCGAACAGGGCATATCAAAAGGTTAACAAACAGAATGCCTGAGGGACTAAAGCAGTCGATCAATTCGTTGTCAGTACTTTGTCCAACCATAATGACTGTCGAACGTCACCAGCAACTTTTTTCGTCTCAAAAAACGAAAAACAAAAAGCCGATTGTTTAAGCCAATCACTCGAACAAATGAATTGTCAACGAAGACACGTGAACAGGAAACCCATTGATTGGAAAGTCGGTTGTTTTCGTCTTCTTCCTTTTTTTCAAATGAACTCACAAGAATTAAAAAAAAAAAAAAAAACAAACTTACATAGGCCCAGCTAGGAAGAAAAATGGTCCCTACACACACGGAACTGGATTATCATATCAATCCACACCTGATGGCCTCCGGAATCGAGTAGAATCGAAGCATTCATATCAAGATATCGAGTGCCACCACATCGTGTCGGTCGTTTCCTGTTGGCAATAGAGTCCATTGATTCAATGACTGATGAAGTAAACCCATCGTTTACTTACCAACTGAACTTGTCCATCAGCCGACGGGCAGGCAGTCATTGCTTTTGAGTTTAGACAAAACTATAGAATGAGTGGCTAGTGCAGAGTCCGGTTCTGTAGGTGTAGGCACACACACATGAAACTAATATCGACCGTTGGAATTAAATGGCTGATGTCCTTTCATCGCTC
Organism: Melanostoma mellinum; assembly: GCA_914767635.1. NCBI lineage: Eukaryota > Metazoa > Arthropoda > Insecta > Diptera > Syrphidae > Melanostoma > Melanostoma mellinum. The sequence continues at coordinate 185,650,438 of OU612060.1, forward strand.
ATCCTGCACTCGACGTCAATTCATCATTCATTTCTTCGAATTTAGAAGGCAGAGGTTTACCTGGTGTCTAACAAGGCATGCCATACCAACGGCTACCTATGCCATGCGGATGCAAAAATCATAATTGAAATTATGTGATAGAGTCTTCTGAAATCCAATCTCAAACCGTAGAACAGCAAATTATGAAACTAACTTTGATTTACCCACATAATGACCATTTTCGATCAATTTGACTATCGCCAACCACGTGCGATGCCACCATGATTCGAGGTTACATGCATTTTTGACAACCTTACACCTGCTATGTCCTGGCAATCTGAATAAGGCATTCAGCGGACAGATTTTGCATTCATAGATAGATGGATTTGCCAATCGATAAGCTATAGCTACTGCGAGAATTTCTCGTAAATTCAGTTTGGGAATTGTGCGGTGTCGTCGTCGTTTTCGTCGCACTCATTCACTCAAGAACATTGAAATTTTGAACACAGTCGTTCTGGAGCAAGGACTTTTGGAAATGCTATTGATTTATGCACGTAACCGGAAGACGCAAAAACTTTTCCATCCCCTCAAAATAATAATGTGAAATGGTCATGTGTGTGTGTGAACATTTAAGATGACACTGCTCGTTCCTCGGAACACATTCGGACAAGGAGGCGGACAGAAATGGGGGGCTTTGCTTAATAGCTGCTCATGATATTATATGCTTGGTGTGAGTGCATATTGAAAGTTGGATACACAATTGGGAATAATCGCATAGAAAATTCGAGGGAAATACGTTCCTCTTGCCAACTTGCATGGGACTTCATTCAAGTAGAAACTTGAAACTTGTGCAGTGTATGAAATGCATTTTGAAAGTTGGTGCGACTTAAAGTAGCAGCGGTGACTGTCGATATTTTTCGTATTCCTACCTTCGTACATAATAATGTGTGTGTTTTGAAGAAAAAGTTGCTGTCTTTCTGTTATTAGACTCCGCATTCTTGAGTTTAGTTTTTGTTAAAGTTCTTGAATTCTATAGAAAGGCGCTCAACAAGTTTTCATGGGAGTGGGATATTGGAAACTGAGCAGATATCACCTTAAAGAAAACACTTTTTAAGTTAAAGATTTTGTCTATGCAAAAAACTGTAATCAATTCAGTGAATCGATCCATCAGATGCAAAACAGTAACATCGACACTGAATTCACAAGCTGAGGAATAGCAGGTCTGCTTTGAGAAAATTGTAGGTTCCGGAATCGTGAACTGATGATGGAGTGCTCAAGTACAATTACGGATCGTTGATTTTGTTGTTTTAAGTTGGTAGCACTGACTTTTGACAGCTGTCAAACTCAGTTATCAATTGGAGACGAATGATTGCAGTTTACGATAATGGATCGCTTTTGCAAACGAACAACTTAATCCTAGCCAATTTTTTCGCATTAAGCGATGATAATCACCGTCATAGATTAGGTAAGGTTAGAAGTCTACCGAGTTGTTCCCCCTCCAATCTTACCTGAGGTCAAATTACTGCATCTGTGATCGAGTGAGTGAGCACTATTTTTCCTTCAACATCAGTCTGATGTTCATTTTTGGACTTCAATTCGTTCAAAGAATGTTAAAATATGGTTCTAAAGTGCTCGATATCGTGAAAAGTAACGCCGAAAAGACATAATTTAGTCCCGTATCACTGGGTCACGTATTCGGTCCCTGATAAAACACCCGTTAGTCAAACCATGCTGAATTTTGTATAAAAAGGAAGAGACTTTTAAGGTCTTTGTTAGCAAAATTGCTAGATATGTCAAAAAGTTTTCAATCAGGTGAGTTTTTCGTGAACCAACGAGGTGTTCGACTGTTTCCTCCTCCTCTTCCTCGTCTATTCAGCTTCTACAATAGCCATTGGAATAGATACCAAGTCTTTTGTAGTGTCTACCCATTAGGCAGTGTCCTGTGAGGTTGCCTGTGGTGAAGGTAATTTGTAAACGATTTGGATTAAATAAGCTCCTTGAACGTTTCATGGCCAAATTCGTTGAGTCATAAGACATGAGTATAACTCTGCGTTTCTCTAGTGCTCATCAGAAGCGTCATGCTGTAGCAAAAGCTTACATGCACCTATTGGTATATACTTATTCGTATTTTGTTCCTTTCAGGTCGAAGAGGAGAAGTCGTTCCCTTTTTGGCGAGCTTGTTTGCCATGATTGCCTGGATTCTCTCTGTGTTCCGGCACCCATGAATGTTGAATGTTGAACTATTCTGACATCTCCTTTATAGAAGTGGGGCAGTTTTGGACCGTCGTATGTTTTATAGAGACAGAGGTAAGAGCTTTGAGAGCAGTAAGACTGTCTGAGAAGATACGAATATCTGTGGAGGATACAACGTTTTCGTTCGAAGCTCTCATGCACCAGAGTCAATAATAATAATTCTTATAGACAAGAGGGAGCTCTTAAATCTCAAAGCGCAGATCCTTAATTTCATCAATGACAATAGTAATAAGGATTACAACTTAATCAAGCAGGCGACTCAACACATCTACAAGATCGAAGTGCAAAGCAAATCACTAAACTTTTTATTCATTCATTCAACCTCGTCCAGAAGCTTCATTGAAAGGTACCGCTGGGCAATTCACTCAAAATGCCCCTATTAGAGGGATTAAGTGGGCAGGCTTGTTCTGCAGACAACTTCAGCTCGAATTCAATCCAGGTATCTGTTGTATTGCCTTGGCTTCTTCGTAGACTCTCTTGTTGCTGACGTTTTGCTTTCGTATCTTGTCTTCCACTTGAAAAGTGCCAGCTTATTTATGTCGGCGTTTACCAAAAAGGGAAAGAGTTGGTGATCACATGCTGGATGGGCTGGTTGTTTTGAATGTTTATTAAGGTTGAGGTGACTGCCGGGAAAATGACTGACGCACATAGACCAATAAAAAGGTTAATTGAGGAATTGACCGTTTTTTGACACCATTTTGAGCTTTCTGTAAAGCGATAAGGTCTATGAATCTCTATGTTCCAGAGATCATTTGGATCGAATTTTAATATGGAATAGACACTCCCAAGCCTGCTAAATTTGTCAACAATAGACAAAAAGTTTTCTTCGTGTCTAGAATAATTTGCAGTGGATTGCATGGGGTCTGGAAGGAAGTATCCACATTTCCTCGTGTGATGGACTCTGCAAGATGTACTAAACTTGGCCTACCGGCAAAAGGTTCAAAAGTTTCTCGCTAATCTCCCAGAATCAGAAGTCTTCGTTTGCTAGGGGATGGTCCACCAACATTTGCCATCAGCCTGGATAGGTGGCTTGTATCTATCGATGCGCGTTTAGCCCACGTTCGTATCTGGGGCCGAATGCCACATCAGATCGAATGAGTGAGTAGTTCTCTCAAAATTTGGTCCATATTACACAACGTCAGTCTGCTGGTCAAATTATTGACTTCGACTAGTTCAAATACTGATGAAAAACAATAAAATTTTGGTAAAAATGTGTTCGATTACATGAGAAGTAATGCCAAAAACACATAATTCAGTCACGTATTATTCGATCACGTGTGCCGCGATTCCGCCCCTGCTCAGTTTCGTGTCGAGCTTTGAAAATGATAAAAAGGATGGCGCAACAGAGCGAAGAGCCCCTGGGCCTAGTGCATTTCTCGCAACCATGCCTTATGAGGGAATGGCAGGGACCTACAATTTTCTGCCGGTTCCGAACTGCTAATCGAGAAAGCGCTTTTCATGGCAATGAATACTAACGGAGGACTTGCAAATTCCTCGCGATACCCGTGGAAAAAAACATTTTTGCCTCTGTTGGGATTCGAGCTTTACTCCCACATATACTACCACGTTTTAGCTCTTTATAACTTCGATAACCAAGGGTATTCGTTTTTTTCTCAGTAGCCTGAGACAGCACATATGTTCCTCCATCCAGCAATCTGTCCTTCGCATCACTAGATTTAAGTTTTTACGTGTCCTTTCAGTGTCTTTTGCTAATATCACCGCAGCAACGTCATCTGCGTATCCAACTAAAAAGCAGCCTCAGCGCATCTCCTTACAGGGAATGTCATCGTATAAGATATTCCAGAGGTCTAGTGTCTAGTCAAACGGCAGATCCCTATGCCGCTCCAACTGTGATGTTCTTTCGTCTCATTCCTTCTGTGGTTCGGTAGATGAGTTCTCGTTCTTTGAGATAGTCTTTTACCATCCGTAAGAGATACACGTGAATTTGTAATCTTATTTCAAGTCCATCGGCCATATTTGACTCCCTGGCGGAATTAAAGGCATTTCGGACACCAAGCGTCACCAGCAGCTTTTCGAGAGCCCTAACTACTTTAACACGTTGACTGCCACGCCAATTTTCAGTATGTTTCACTGGGTGCCAACAACGTTTTTTGCTATATTCAAAATTTTTACTATATAAATATATATTTTGATATGAATTTTTATGTTTGTGTTGTCCTGGGAAACCTTGTGAGGGATTTTTGCCTGGCAATCAAATATGATAGCCATGGCACAGCACAATAAGTTAGACTTCTATCTTTCCGTAGGAGGCCATTGCTATTTTATGTGATATTCAGTTTGCTCAAACCAAGTTTACCCAGCACACCACAGGGTGCAAGAGTTATCAATTTGTATGGAGATTTCTCCTTAGTAGCCACCATTTTTGGTACTCCTATCATTTTCTGAAAGCATACCTGGCTATCATATTTGATAGCCACGGCACCACTGAAAACATAACTGGCTATCAAATATGATGGCCATGGCAGTCAATGTGTTAAAGACTTCCGACGTTAAAATTTTCGTTGCTCCTATTGCTACTACTGTAGAGCGCCCCTTTCTGAAGCCATATTGTCTTTCAGAAAGTCTCACATTCTTTGAATCGTATCTATTAATCTCGGTTGCGTTAGCGATACGCATGTCAATTTTCATTCTGTTAAAGGTTATGATCTTTTATCATTGTTACTACTCGCGTTTATGAGGTTAAAAAATCGTGAGCAATGTAAGCGTAACGTCTCTCTTCTGCTCAAACGTTACCTCGTCTGGGTCCATTTGCCATTCCCATTTTGTTGCTTTTAATTGCTTCATTAACTTCTTTGACTCCGATGTTTGATGGTTTCCAAGAATTTGTAAGCAGCTGTGTTTTCTAAAAAGCCACTTCGCTTAACAGACAATCGCGATCGTTACGAAGCTGAGTTTTCTTAACTAACTTTGGCCAACGAATCGTTAGAGCGTTTCTCTTTCTTTGAGCTGCTTTTTCTGGTAGGCGAACCAAAATGAAACTCAATAAGACAAGAAATTAAAACTCAAATCATATTTAAAAGAAAACCAAGGCTTTCTTCAACATCAACACAAAGAACTCCATAGCCTCACATGCCTATACATCGCAAGAAACCATTGCTCTCCTCAAAATCTCTCATTTATGGATTTGCTTTATATTCTTGTGTGAAATTTAATTAAACCAGTCAACTGCTGGCAGATATCTACTCGTATAAGATGCTCCAATGTCACTGGTAGTACAGATACGTTATTATTACTTTGCTCGATAGAAAAAGTTAGATTAAATCTAATTAAGTTATATTTTTTTTTTTGTGTTTTGCCTTCACGATGCTCCCAGTTTAAAAACAAAACCCATAACATTTGTAGCGGATCAAATAACTTTTGAATCAAAAAGTTTCCCAGAAGGAATTTTAATTATTTCACAAAGTTGACAGGGCCGTTAACGAGCTAGCGCATGACTGAACTTGAAACCAGTTCGCAACAAAGATTTTCAAATTAAAACAAAGCATTTTAAGGCAACATTCTCCAAACCTCAGCCAGCAGCCATCACCAGCCCTTCAATTAAATCTCACAAACTCAATTACACTAAGCGACAAAATAATAAGCAGGACGTGGAATCATTTTCAACAACTTGTATATGTTGGTGGGGGTATATACGACGACGAGTTGGTCGTGTACGTGTATACCACAAGGATATGCGGCATTTTCCTAAACAACACAGAGCAAAATGTAAAACTTCTCTCTTTTTCCTAATTTGATCGTAAAAAATCATTCACCGTGAATCGAAATTTGCGTAGCCATTACCTTGTCCGGGAATTTTCACACTCAATTTGATGTCGTAAAAAATTATTTCCCGCTAAGGCATTTCTTCCTTGTTCCAATCGTTTTCACTTCCTCTATCACATTCGCCACATTCAAATTCTGACCCTCATCTATACGGTGGTGTTCTGGGACTTTGCCTGTGATGCCTTGTGTCCTTAGTCCTTACCAACTACGACGGCACATAAATGTACATGAATGTTAAACAATAAAATTACATTAATAAAGTAAAACGTTTAGCTTTGGTTAATCTCCAACTTAAGGCGATTAGAGAGAAGACCTCACAAGCACAACGCCCCGGTCGGTCGTCCTTCAAAGTGAAAAATTAACCAGAACTGTGCTCGCAAGAATGTTGTTGTTGCGATTTCCAAGAAGTGGAAGAAAATTTTTTAACGACTTCCGATTTTATCGAAATTGAATTAATAAATGAAGGGAAAATTCAATTAGGATGACTTCCTTCTTATTCGTCTTTCGTTCCGTTAATAATTCCATAGATTTTGTAAATTTTTCTTTCTCATTTCCTTTTCCTGTTGTCCCCTTGTCCTTGATTCGATTTAGTAGCAAGTACCTACTTGTACTGTACTTTTTCTAAGAAGCAGGTGAGAATTATGTTGAAATGCTTGGCAACATAAAAAAAGAAGCAGAGGAATTCATGCTAATCGAAAAATAAAAAGACAAATGTGTGTAAGTGAGTTTAAAGGCACGTGGTTTGTTTGATTTTTTTTTTGTGTTTCGTAGCTCCATAGCAGACACTGAAGGGGCAGTCCTTAAACAGGCAGATGAATAAATAAAAAGAAAACCAAACGTGATTTGGTAATGGGTCGATATGTATCCACGTTTAAGTTGTGATTCAGATGACAAGCATTTAGTTGACACTTCAAGATCATAGCAACAACAGGGACCAAGGAACATTGTTCTTTTTTTTAGCTACAGTTAATTGCTTGCTCGCCAAGTATAACTCACATGCAGTTATTTCATCAATATCCTCCCGGAATACATCCAAAATCTATACGCGCACAGACAACTACTGAGGAAGAAACTCCAAAGTATTCTTCAAAGCCTGATGAATACAGCAAACTGGTGCTACCAAACAATCTGCAGCGGGTCAACATCATCTTCCGGAACTCGATCCAGTACCTCAACAACATCGATTTCCAGAAAAAGCGATTAGACCCGGCCCGGATACGTATGGAAGCATCAATAAAATTATTGGAAAGCAACAAAAACACCCCGAAAGCCGAAATGCCAATTGTCAACCAAGACAAGGCTGAAGCTCTCGCCAACTACTTCGAAGGAAACTGTTATCTAGGCCCGTCTGTTAACCAGACATTTTTGCAGGAGGTGGAATCTTCTATGCAGCAAACACTCGAACCAAGCCCGGATGTAGTGATCTTCGACGCTGCAAATCCAGCTGACAACCCAACAAACAACATTCGTCTCTGCAAACTAAAGGAGGTAGCAGAGATCATCGGCAATTTCAAGCCAAAAAAGTCATCTGGACTAGATGGCATCTCTCCACTTTCACTTCCTCAAAAGGCATCCCCTTGCAGCGATGATTCTCCTCACAATCATCCTTAGCAACTGTATTAACAACTGTTACTTTCCCCGGAACTGGAAAACAGCAAATATCGTGGCAATTCCCAAGAAAGGCGCTTCCAATCAAATCTTCAACTACAGTCCGATTTCCTTACTGAGTAACATCTGCAAAAAACTGGAAAAAGTAATCCTCCGCAGACTCAAAATATTCTGCAACAATAACCTCCTCATACCTGACATGCAGTTCGGCTTTCGGGAGAAACACTCTACGCTGCATCTACTCCTTGAGTCTTAGCATGACATCACCACCTCGCTCAATAGTCATCGTGTCACAGTTGGATGTTTTTTGGACGTCGAGAAGGCATTCGATAGCGTATGGATAGATGGATTAATACATAAACTAACCATTTTACGCTTTCCAGGTACACTAACGCAGATTTTATTTAATACTCTTCATTTCAGATTCTTCTACGTGCAAGTAGACAACACTATATCATCAAACAGATCAAACAGAGCAAGGGTTCCTCGTGGTTCGAAGCTAGGACCTATTCTGTATAGTATCTTCGCCTCGGACCAACCTCAAGTAGAAAACACCGCCAACTTTCTCTTTTCGGATGATTCCTTAATCTACGTTTGCAGCTCGTTGGGTTGTAGCTCCGCAAAGTCCGAGGTAATTTGCATACAAGCGCCGACAAAAGGACGGAGACGTTCGCGATCAGCCACAAGAACTGCATCAACTGAGAGCACAGCTCTGTTGAAAGAAGCAGATGAAGTATCTAGGGTCCACTTCAACGAACTGATGCTTTCCAACCTGAACGCCTGAAGCTGTTAGAATAGCTAACTATGCTTTCCATCGCGTTCATTCGCTGGTGTGCAAAAGAACTCAACCAAACACAATTGTTCACAACGTCCAAGACTGGAACTGGCTGTAGTCTTATGAAAGGTTTTGCGCATGTGCACAGGATTTAGTTGCTATCCGATACGCAGGAAAGCGGTCAGCAATAGAAAACTTTATGAAGAAACTAGGATCATTCCTAGAGCGAGAAATACATGGTGTGATCTGGAAGGCACCTACTGGAAAGCAAAAGAAGATAGACACCCGAAGTCGAGAAGCACCGATGCGATGACTCTAATTTTTGGCTGTGGATTAAAGAGTTTTGTTAAGAACTACCCCGAATTTTTATGTTTTTCGTAAGAAAAACCGTGGCTTGATGGCAAAAAGGGGACAACCTTGTGACGAATGTGGGGAACATTTTTGTTTGCTAAAATCCGAACAGTAAAATGAGAATGCGCTTTCCATTGCAGTGTAACTACTCTCGAATAACTTGCCACTTCGTCGCTGGTGGACAGCACTAGATAAAGCAATTTATCGAGATAGTCTATGCAAAGTCCAACGTTCACCATGCACATGTATGAGCGATGCCTTACGCACCAATCCTTCAGCGGCACTGGACATCCAGTTTCACCTAGTTACACTTGACTTCTACAGTAAACAAACAGCTGCGAGTTCAGCTTTTCGACTGCAAGAAGTCTCACAATGGGCCAACATCAATATTGGTCATGCCAATCTTCAGAACAATCTCGGAATCCCCAAACTAAAACAGATTACACCCCACCCAAACTCGAATTTGGTACAAATTTACGAGTGACCGTTCCATCCAGAACAGATTGGGAGACAAATCATTCTTGGAAAATAAATAAGTCCATTTTTATACGACAAATGAAAGCGTTCATTGTGGTGTCTATTCAGACGAAATGAAATTAATCATCTCGCTTCGTCTTTCAGATCATTGCAGGGTGTTCTTGTTCCAAGCGGAGATGATGGCAATTAAAGAAGCTTTGTCTTGGCTAAAAAAAACCGATATCTAAAAGGGATTATGTATCTTCTCAGACAGTCAGGCGACCACCAAATCCCTGGTGTTAAATTATTTCAACTCTATTCTAGCCCTTAACTGGCGATCTTCTCTCATGGAGATGTCAGAGCAGTTTAACATTCACCTGTGCTTGGTGCCGGAGAATAGAGACAATCCAGGAAAATGCAGGGCTGATGAACTCGCCAGAAACGCAACACTTCTGCCCTCTTCACCAAAACATACATACATAAAACTCTAGCTCATAAGCAGGACGCATACAAGAAAACTAATCAGATATTGTCAAGCAGTTAACGTGTAACGCAACGAAACAAATCTGGCCAAACTAGATCGTAAGCGGTCGACCGGTCTGATCTCTCTAACAGAAAATTCGTGTTACGATAGGTGTCTTATTGGAAGACAAGCCGCATGACCAGGAATCTCCTCAAACGATATTTTCAGAAGCTGTATGGATGAGGAGGAGGAGGAGGAGACTATTCCTTACATTCTCTGTTCATGCCCAACTTTAACTCACAAACATAGGATTCACCTAGGTTCGTAATTCATTAATGACCCTAGGGATCTCACATCGACGCCCTGCGACTCTCCCGCTTCATTGTAAGCTCGAAATGGTTGCATAAGAATGAGGATACATTACATCCATTGTGGTATCACAATAGGCCCAACGGGCCTTAGTGTGTTAGCCTAGCTGACAGCCACTTAAACCTTACCTAATCTCCTCGCTGATTATCTTAAATTGACACCGGTTTCGTCTAATTTGTCAAAAAATGGGAAGGTATGGAAAATCATGCCAAGCTTTGCCTGCAACCATATCTACGATAGTGATCACTTTTTCCAAGCTTCTAACCAAGATCTTAATGTATGGTATGCTTATCTGAAAAATCTACATGTCCAGATTTAGCAAATTGGTAGCAAACACATAAGCCCGGACGTGTCGGGAAACAAGGAATGTAGACAGGTTTTGACATTTTCACAAGTGCACAAGTGAAACCGTTTGAGAGCCGTTGTTTCTTCATATGAACGTCTCGCTTGCGAACATTGCTCTATCCCTCAGCTCTCAAGATGTTCATAAAAACTATTCGATCCGGAGCTTTGGTTTTCATTTGCTCTAAATGTCCAATCCGTCGTCGACTCTTATTTTCTTTAAGTTAGGCCTACGTTAGATACAGCCTTCAATTTAGAATCTACAATGTCTAAAATGGCAAAAAATTTTTTCCACGGGCATCGCCTTTCGCGAGGAATTGGCAAGTCCTCCGTTAATAAATTCATTGCCATGAAAAGCGCTTTCTCAATTAGCCGTTCGGAACCGGCGAAAAATTGTAGGTCCCCTCCATTTCCCTCACAAGGCATGGTTGTGAGAAATGCGCTAGGCCCAGGGGCTCTTCGCTCTGTTGCGCCACCCTATTTATTTTATTTTAATGTCTAAAATGTATGGAAATATTGCTTAGGGTCCAAGTCTTTCGAAGGCTATTCTTTCACTTTCGTTGAAGTCCGTGTTTCGGAAGTATTCAGAAGCGAAGAATAACAAGTGGTTTTATGTTTTGTGTGAGCTTTGATGTTAAAAGCACCTCTGGTCCCAATCTAAGGGATGAGAGAGTGTTGATCAAACTGTAATCGAACCGGTTCAGTTTTCAGAACCTAGGTCAGTTTTCAGTCATGAGCGCAGGGCATGAACAAAGAAGGTGTTGGACTATTTCCTTCTCCTCCTTATCCGTGGAACTTCTATAAAAGCCATTGGAGCAGATACAAAGTCTTTTGGTGGGTCTACCTACCAAGCAGCTGAGACACCTGTGGTGGAGGCAATCTGCAGAAGAAGAAGAAAATGTTTTGGCTCCCGAAAAACACGCCTACGTATATGTTACACCTGGGGACTGGTGTTTCGCTGTTTTATATATTCTCACTCAAGATGCAACTCAATTATATTTTAAAAGTTACTGAGCTTCCCCTTTATCGCCTCCCTGGGACCATTGCAAGGCATCTACTCAACCAAAAAGTTCAGTTCTTTACTTTACTGAGCGGACTCACAATGTGCGGTTATTGGAAACCGGAAAGGAGACTTGGAAACGTAGGTTTGAGGTGCTCCTTGCTAAGGTTGAACAGGAGAGTTTCTCTAAATTTACGGTTTTTATGAACAAATGCCTACAACACGAATGATTTACATTCAATAAACTCTTTGAATGCTTCGAGTCTAAACATGTCCAAATTTAAGCTTGGAAAGCAGTCTTACCTTCCAAGAAGATACGAATATGGAGAATAAAAACTTTCTCTGGGCCAGGACAGAACTTCTTTTATTACCAGAGTTTCCGCTTGGAAGACACTACAATGGCCATGTAGGCGAAGGAAAAAGCTTAAATTCAGCCATTTCCAGAAAATTCGCTTTCAACAGGTATTAGACCCGCCTATGTTGAAGTGTATAGCCATCGAGTAATATTGAGGGAGAAACCTCATTTACGTGACAAAAGCGCCACACAATCCTTTGTACTTCTCAACTCCTTCTGTTCCTGTTCACAAAGGTAACTCTCTTCCCTATTTGTAGACTAAACCTATGATATGGAAGGGTTTCTCTATTGATATTGCACATCACATTACACTGTGTCAAAAATATCGTAAATCGTACAAAACACTCATTTGGATTATTGCAATAACCCGGTGCTATCCAATGGTTTATGAGTATCCATAAATATTTTCTTGGTCCTCAGCTCTTTCCTCTGATGGGTTGATACCTACATAAACCCATAAAGGAACTATAAAGCCATATATTTCTGTTTCGGGAATTCCTTTTCTCTCAACATTAACTAAAACCAATTTCATACTTATTCCCACAATCTTATCAGATCGTCTCTTCCCGTCTGCGTCTCAAACAATTTCAAAATAAACTCGTTCAGTTGTAATTGTATATAACGCACGTATACAAACTCAAACTCAAACCAACATAACAAAAGCCACAAGCATCTTAAGCTGTAATTTCATTTAATTTTGAAAATAGTAACTTTGGTTATTTAGCATCTTGAAGCCACAACTGCTATTCCACGAAGAGAGACTTTTAAAAGGGCGGAAGCAGCAAAGGAGTTTATTAAATTCCATGCATAGAACACAAAGGAACATGGAAGCTGTTTGTGTCTGTGCGGAGGTCCTTCTGTATCCTTGATCTTGATAATATGCTGCTCCATTCCGATTCTTGCTCTGGCTGATATTGCTATTGCGTGTGATGCTGTTGTTTTAAGCAATCTTGCACAGTTCTACAAAGTGTTGACATTTAAATTTATTGATATTTTTATGGTAAATTCGGTAAACAAGTTTGGGACATACTCGTACATATATGACTTTAATTTCAATATGCTCTGGAAACCTTCCGTGTTACGTTACATATGGTGCGGTGATGTGCGATATTCTAAACAACAGCCACTGCCAAGAAATTGCCTTGCCTTTTGTTTGGTTCCCTTGTTTAGGAGCGGCGGAGGAAAAAAAAAAAAGAAGAAGAAGAAAGCAGCAGCAATAAAGCTTAGCACAATGCAAACTCATTTCACCTCAAATTCAAATAAAATTAATTTATTTGGCAATTAATACCTCTACCTACCATCAGAGGAAGGAAAACTTCTGCTAAACAAAAGGAAACACTTACCAGGAATTTAGCTTTCTATTTTTCTGCACCATTAAGAGTGGCGGCATTAAATTTGTTTTTGCGGTAACCTCGATGCTGCAGCGAACTCTGGTCGGTGTTGGTGGCTTTGTTTTATAAAGTGATGTCAGTTTGAATTTAGGTTGAAGGTGATGGACTTTGAGTTTTAGGAAAGGGCAAAGGTATACCAACAGAGATATTGTAGCCGAAAAATGCGCTAAAAGACAACGATTTAGATTATGAGGACTTAATAATTTAGTAGAAAGAGTTTACTTCAATGGTGATGTACTGATCTAAGGGTCTATTGTGAGTAAATGTTTTGTATGACTTTGTCAGTGTCGTGAAAACTCAATGATGCTCTCAGGAAACAGGTACTACAACGCCAGAATTGGGATTCAAATAAGACTGAATTGCTTTTTTGACGTTGAAATATAACACGAAAACAAACAATTATACTACGCTCACACTCATTCTGTAAGCTATCTTAAAATCTATGAAAGTCAGTCAAAATTGTTTACAAAAGAGACCTTTTTTTTTGCAATAGTGAAGACATTTGTCTAAAATGTCTATTAAAGGTATCTTCAGAGCTTGAGAAAGCATTTCGTTTGGATATGACATAAAACTGTGCATGCAATGCCAAATGAAAGTTGAGCTTAGAGCAAGCACATGCTTCTAAAGGGTAGTTAAATTTTAAGGGTTGATGTTGAATGTGAACCACACTTAAAAGTATATAATTTTCTTTTCAGTCAATTTAATACTCCAAATGTACGTACAATCGAAAAATCTTGCAAAAATTTGAGCAAACTAGGTCAGAAAGAGATGTTAAAACACCAGCATACATGCTCATACAGCTCGTGCCGCTCGTACTGCAGAAAATATTACAATTGCATCAGCTCTCACGTTACACGCTAACGCTCGTTGACGTTACACGCTAACAAAGAGCAATTCACTCAAGAACTAAATCCTCTTGACCATTACAAGCGTCGCCGTCGCCGTCGTCAATGGTTAGAAGGTGGTAGGAAATGGCAAGAGTGGATTGTGGAAGATCAATTTTCGACGAAAATCATCTTCAGTGATGAGACACAAGTTCACCTAACTGGTTTAGTCCATAAATAGAATATATAATATAATAATTAGTTGGTGCGGTTAATGAGCTGGCGGCTTCACGGGCCGTATTTATTCCAAAATGAGGCCCGTCAAGTTGTTACTGTGAATGGTGTTAGCTATCTTGAGATTAAAAGGAACTTTTTATGTCCCGAATTGGAAGTTATGGATGTGGAAGATTTGTGGTTTCAATTAGACGGTGCCGCTTGCCTCACACCTAGAAAACAATGGCTATTTTGCGCTCAAAATCAATGGCCGTGTTATCTTACGTTGTGGCGATTTCAATTGGTAGCCAAGATCATTTCTTGAAAGTTATTTGAAAGAAAAGGTGTGCGTCGCACCGGTAAGCTAGCAACAATTGAAGAACTAAGGAATGAGATAATTCGGCACATTATCGACTTAGAATAACCTCTATTATGAATCAGCATCATCGAAAATTTGGACCATCGGATGGAGGTATGCCGCAGAGATCGCGGCGGCCATTTGGCCGATATTTTATTCTATACATAACTGAACTATACCAATATTTTCATAATTAAAAGAAATGACAATAATTAAATTGTGTTTTATTCAAAATCAACATCGGCCTTTTGAATTTACCCACCCTTTAAATATTTTGTACCCATAAAACAAATGCTTACATAAGCATAACGCCAACTTGAGCACAAGCAAAAGTATAGAATAGTGTGAAACGAGGCTTGTGTTTCATATATCATATGACGGGTGACATTTCGACGATGATCAAGAGAATTAATTTATTCAATGATTAAACTATCAGTCTTAACACTCATTTTTGTACCCTATGAAGTAGACACACAAGGATGTTTCAGGAGCATTTGAGCAGATATGAGAATTATACTCTAGCTATTGATGGGAATTTCAAATTTCGAATCCCAACAAAAAACAAAAAATCGTCTTTCCACTAGTGTCGCCTTCCGCAAGGAATTTGAAAGTCCTCAGTAAGTAATTTCATTGTCACGAAAAACGCTTTTTCGATAGGCCTTCGGAATCGGCAGAAAATTGTAGATCCTATCTATTGTCTCACAAGGCATGGCTGTGAGAAATCCGTTAGAACTGGGGGCTTATAGCTGTGCTCCGCCACCATATAATGATCGTATATCTTAAGAAAACAGCTTTTCCATTTCGTAGATGCAAGAACCATGGTAAATGGCAATTGGAGAATGTCAAGCATTGACAACAAAAGACAGCAATGGATTTTCAAAGCACTGAATTATACTTGATTTTTACTACCACAAGTCAAAATGCTGAAAAAGTCAGAATTCAAGTTCCAGTTCCCTATCTGAAGATCAGGAATGTGAATTTGGAAAGGTATATTAGAAGCTGAGAGTTAAGTAGTTAGTGAAACAATTGAACGGAGCTCGCTTATAAAAAAAAGAAAGAGAGTCTTGAAACAATACATAGCCTTGGAGTACACCAGCATTGAAGAATTAAAGTACGAGTATCACACTTGAAGTCATCCCATACCACTTGCAATTGGACGGCCCGTTGAGTGGCCCGTTTAGACAAAAGTGCTTGCAAAATTTATTTTTCGGGTGGGTCTATAATGCAAAACTCTTACACTTTATGAAATAACTAGCTGTGCCCGCGACTTCGTCTGCGTGGGATAGTGATTTTCGGCAGCATTTTCAATTTTTAGGCACCTTTTTTGCAAATAAGACACGTGCACTTTGGTAAACTATTGCTTTATTATTTTATTTCAATACATATCTGCACACGACGTTCTTACTTTTTCCATTTTATGTCAAATAAAAAGGTTTTGCGAGTTTGATACAATCTTTTAAACTAAAATGAAAAATGAAATGAAAAAATCAGTGGGAATTAAAGAAATACGGGGAATCAATAGTTTTCTGTTTTCTCCTATCGCTGTTCAGTCATTATTAAATCTTTTGTAATGCCGCATCCCAAATGTGTAATTAGTAGCTGTGTACAATTCTAGATTACTCATTATTGGCACTGGAACACAAACTTGCAGCCACTTATGATAATTCGAATAAATTTAAGAAACTCTATAGGGTATGATGTCACTTGCTCAGTGTCTATGATATAGTCTAGTCTATAACTTAATAGTTTATATGGTTAACTATCTCATTAGTCGGCGCCGAAACCAACTTTTCAAGCAGTCATTACTGAAAAAAATATTAATGATTGAAAATATTTATTTGAAGATCAAGATAGACATTTCTTCTCAGGTCAACTGTGTTATCGACAATTTAACAGAAATCACCTCACGGTGACAGAACTTTTGAAATCGGTCCAGTAGCTCCAAGGTTCCCGTTTACGTTGCCGTTCCCGTAGAAATATTGGGATAACAAATACAGCCCATGTCCTTCTTCAGGTTCAAAACTATCTCTGCACCAAAATTCATACAAATAGGTTCAATAGTTTGGGCGGTAGATGGTAACAAAGAAAAACAGACAAACGGAGTTGATTTCAGATCTATAATGTAAGTAAGTACTTCCGTTCCCATGGGAATATGGGGATAAATTAAAGATCATGTTACTTTGAGATAGTGTAGCATTCTAACGGGAGAATAGTTCTTGAAATCAGTTCAGTAGTTTCCAGGTTCCCGTTTATGTTTGCGTTTCTTGTGGGAATACAGGGATAACATAAATAGCCTTATGTCCATCTTCAGGCTGAAGACAATATCTGTGTACCAATTCATATAAATAGGTTTAAAAGTTTGGGTGGTTTTTGATAACAAATAGAAATAGACAGACAGATTTCATTTCAGACTTATGATATTAGTAAAGACTCCCATTCCCGTGGGAATATGGTGACCGTTCCTATAGGAATATGGGGATAAATTAATGTTTATGTTACTCGGGGATAGTGTAGCATTCTAACGGTAGAAGAATTTTTGAAATCGGTGCTGTAGCTTCTAATTTCCCGTATACGTTCCCGTTCCCGTGGAAATTAAGGGATAAAATATATAGCCTATGTCTTTCCTCAGGTTCTAGACTATCTCTATACAAAATTTCATATCAATCAGTTTAGTAGTTTGGGCGGGAGACGGTAACATAGAATGTCGGACAGACAGAGTTATTTTCACAATTATAATATTAGTTAGGATTAGGATTAAGAGCATTAAACATTTTTTGAAACTTCTAGCCTTAAAAATGGCGGTATTTCCAAAAATATACATTCATCCCCTATTTCAACACCTTATAGCCCTGTTAAAAGTACTTTTGAGACCGTAGTTTTTGAATTCCCATTTCCGTTCCCGTGGGAATATAAGGATAAATATATAGCCTTTATCCTTCCGCATGTTCTAGACCATCTCTTTAGCTAGTTTAATAAAATCTGTTTAGCAATTTGAACGGCTGAAATACGAAAAACATACCGACAAAGCTACATTCGCATTTTCAATATTAGTAAAAACTCCCGTTCCCGTGGGAATAGGGTGACCGTTTTCGTGGGAATATGTGGATGAGTTGAAGTTAATGCTACTCAGGGACTATGGAGCAAGCATTCCAACGGTGGAAGAATTTTTGAAATCGGTGCTGTAGTGTCAAAGTTCCCGTATACGTTCCTGCTCCCGTGGGAACATAGGGAAAAAAATATATAGCCTATGTCCTCCCTCAGGTTCTGAACAATCTTTGTACAAAATTTCATTTAAATTGGTTTAATAGTTTGGGCGGGAGATGGTAACATAGAACGACGAACAGGCAGAGCTTCTTTCACACATATTATATTAGTAAGGACTCCCGTTCCCGTAGGAATATGTGGATGAAATAAAGTTTATGTTACTCTGGGATAGAGAAGCATTCTATCGGTGGAAAAATTTTTGAAATCGGTGTTGTAGTTTCTAAATTCCCGTATACGTTCCCGTTCCCGTGGGAATTTAGGGATAAAATATATAGCCCATGTCCTTCCTCAGGTTCTGAGCAATCTTTGTACAAAAATTCATTAAAATCTGTTCATTAGTTTGAGCGGGAGATGGTAACATAGAAAGGTGAACAGACAGAGCTACTTTTGCATTTATAATAATAGTGAGGACCGGTTCCCGAGAGAATATTCGAATGAATAAAGTCTATGTCCGTCCTTAAGTTCAGAACAATCTTTGTACAAAATTTCATTTAAATCGGTTTATTAGTTTGGGCGGGAGATGGTAACATAGAACGACGAACAGGCAGAGCTTCTTTCACACATATATTATATTAGTAAGGACTCCCGTTCCCGTAGGAATATGTGGATAAAATAAAGTTTATGTTACTCTGGGATAGAGAAGCATTCTATCGGTGGAAAAATTTTTGAAATCGGTGTTGTAGTTTCTAAATTCCCGTGTACGTTCCCGTTCCCTTGGGAATTTAGGGATAAAATATATAGGCTATGTCCTTCCTCAAGTTTTAGACTATATCTGTATCAAATTTTATTTGAATCGGTTCAGTAGTTTGTGCGAGAGATGGTAACATAGAAAGCCGGACAGACAGAGGGACTTTCACATTTATAATATTAGTTAGGATAAATGTTTGGAGTTTTAGTAATCGAAAAAATTATTTCATTTGAACGATCGAACCGATCAAAGTTGACAAATATTTAAGGTGAGAAAAAACATAAAAAAATTTAATTTTTTTAACTTTGAGACTAAAACCTAGGAATAGAGGGTGATATACTTATGTGTTTATTGCTATGATCAGAAATTAAGTTACAAATTTTTTGAATAACTTAATTTAATTATTTTCGAGACACCACTTTTTGCGCACTTCTTCAACTTTATATTGAGTAAAAAAAAGTATTCAAAAGTTGTCAAGCCGAAATCGACGGTAAATGAATCCTTTAATATTTCTCCACTTACAACCAAAAACTCAGCTGCACAAAATTGCACAACACTGAGCTAGAGAAATTTGATTTGAAAAAAACAGTAATTTTTTCTGAGTTTTTTTTTTAAGCGCAAGAAAAAGTTATTGAAAATGTTATTTTTTCGTTTTGCTGGAATGGGTCTTTAATAATAATATGTCAACAAAATACTTTACAAACAATTATAAGTAGTATTTTATAAGAAAAAAAAAAAAAATTAAAAAACACAAAAACCAATTATGAGAAAACCATTTTTTTCATGTTTAAAATTAATTTGGTCTGTTTTCGATTTTTACTTAAATTATACTCAAATAATATACCAATTATGTTAACCACCTTAACTAAAACTTTTAATTTCAACAGCAGATTCTGAAACACCCTGTGAATATTTTTTTTCAATATCCCAAACTTTATAGCCTTGGAAATTACCAATAAGGAAAAAATATATATATATATCTTTATTCGTTTAAGAGATATGATTTTTGCAACCAAAAAAGTCAATTTGGGCCACTGTGGGCCGTTGGAAAAGGAGGAAGAAACGTGGCTATTTTAGGAACAAACTGGACAGATGCAGTTTTGCATCTGCTTGGGAAAAACCCATAAGAATAACGAAGGGGATATCAACTGGGTAAACGGATGTATGTGTATTGAGATCTTTGAGGACTCTCGCCACCGAGCGAGTACGAAAAAAATCTGCTTCATCGATCAATTTACAGACTCAAGCTCAGGTGGAGCCAATAAGCTGTCGGGAAATGTCGAGTTAGCAGCAAACTGAAGTTCTAGCAAATCGGCTTTGTCGATGGAGCTAACAAACGGACGGACAGTCGTTGTAGACGAGCGTTGGGACCGATAACGATGTGGTGCTCTTAATTTCCTTCATGGAAAAAAGTGATTCACCCGAGAGACCCACTGATTTGACTGCTTTTTCCGGTGTGTTGTGAACGAGTTTTTACGCTGTTTTGTAGCCGAGGAAAAAACGTGGATCCACCACAAGACACCGGAGGCCAAACAGCAGTCTAGTCAGTGGGATTTTCGGGGTGAATCACTTTCCCATTTTCTTCTCTGTTCACGCGGTAGTCTGATATTAACGGCTGTCAGCTTGTTCAGTTTTTGGCAAGAGTCAACTGACAGATAACTGTTGACGGGAGCATTGTTTCCATTTCATATAAGAGGGGGGAAATTTAAAAGGTCACGGACTTATTATCCAATGGTCGTATCTATATTGCCACGGAAACGGGATTCGGAACGGAAACTTAGAATTCTAGTCAGACTTCAAAAATTCATTATACTTTTGGATGCTACATTATCCTTCAGTACTTATAAGACTGTATTTCATCATAATACTGCCACAAGAACAGAAACGGAAACGATAACGTGAACTTTAAAACTACGGGCTCGAGCAACACCGTTCTGGGTGGGTCATCTAGTTACAGATATTTCTCGATGGTTGAAACAAATTTCGTTTTTCTTGGAGGGATGTAGGATTTTTTTTAATGATTCGAATAGGCGAGTTTCCTAGTGGAGTCAGAAGAAAAGTCTTTTTGCCAAACTTGTAAATATGGTGGCGTTACAAGGCTCGGAAACATCGGGAGTCGGGACCTATAATCTTTGCCGATTCTGACCGGTTTATTAAGAAAGTGCATTTCATGACATTGCAATTACTCTCGGAGGACTCGCAGAAATTTATATCCCTGGAAAAGCACTATCATGTTTCTAGGATTTGACCGTCAAACTCCAAAGTTACACGCAGGCAGGATAATCGTAACTCTACGGGCATCACAAAGAGACGAGGAATATTAGAAAGTATTGTTTTTGTCGACAGGCAGCAGTTGTTAGCTTTGAAGAAGTTGGGTTAGCATACGAAAAGTAGTTTCCATTGATTTTCACATATCAAACAACATGACCTGCAAAGATGATTGGATATGGTTCTGCCCCTTACTGCAGCAGTATGGTGCCTTTTGTCTTTTGCAATTCGAAACTCTGAGGTTTTTATCTGGGTCTTCTGGAGAACGTATACAAAAAGCACTAAATGTTTGGATAGAGGCTTTCGAAGGTAGTGGGTACCGTAGGCGTATTAATTTAAAGACTGCGGCGCATACTGAGGTCAACGTGGGGCGTATTCTAAGAGAGGATCACTAGTGAGCAGCATTGCAGTGAGGGAGCTGTGATCTCTCCAAAATCTTGATGAGTGTTACGCCAAAAAAGGACAACGAAAAAGAAGGAATGGAAACATACACGAACGTTTCTATTCCTGGACTATTATTTTGATTTTCTAATGCACACATACCCAGTTGCACATTCCCAAAATAAGTTAATCTCCTCACCATTAAAAAAGGAGATAAAAGAAAATTAAAACATTTCGTCCCTGGATCCTTCCAACAGCATTCACCGTAGACAAAATATATGAGAACATGACGCACTCGAACAATACAAGAACAGCATACGTTCTTTAAGTTGCAGCAACCGTTATAGTTTTTCGAGAATGGCATTTCTACATGTAAGTCCTTAAAATGATTCAAAAATTTAAATTGTTTGTTGTGTTCCTCTGAAGAAGCTCTACCCATTATACGAACACAATATTCTGCTACAGGCACATTTGGCATTAGCGAACAAATCTTTGGAAAGAAACATAGAATGCAATGCAAATGTCTTCTCCATCCGTAGCTGACCTCGTTTTAGCACTCTAATACACACAACACACAGAAGCGCCAACCGGATGAGGAAGTAGAAAAGAGTGTAGTTGTAGTGCAGCAAAGCAATTGTTAGAAATTACATTTGCAAGTCGTCTTGCAGATTATCTTTAAGTAAAATTTTCCCTCGAACTCATCAAAAATTCGCATCTTATCCTTTTGGTATTTTGTGCATTATAATGATGTTAAACTGCGGTGTTGATTATTCTGTTTGTTTGAGAATGGGGTTGGAGTTTTGATGGTAGAAGGGTGCTTCTGAGATGCTTTGCTTTGCTGCAAGAACCAGCAACTACTATTCTTCTGATGTTGTGTCCTCTCTTCGTTGTTGTGTATTATACGATGCTCATTGCAATTCTGTTGATGATGCTCGCGATGCTGCATGGATGGGTTCTTCTAATTTTATGTATACAGTGCTGTATACCTATACAGCTACGGCACTCACCGAAGACAATGAAGACAAAGTGAATAAGCAGCATCTTAACCGCATTGGGATGAATATGTACCTAACAAGAGGAATGCACCTACAATTGTGCAAAGTATAATTGTACAGCTCTAGAGATGATGAAACATAAGTTAAGCATCGAACAATGGTTTGTGTATGTAGGTATACGTTTTCTCAAGACGCTATTCCCTGTAATTTGTTATTCAAGCCGCGAGTTTCAGCACGAGACGCCATGTGTGACCGAATTGAACAAGTAAATGTAAAAACATTTGGAAAAAAGCTGTAAGCTTAAACAAACAGTTAAGTTTCGTAGGGATGAAGGATGATTTGAAGGTATACGTGGTAAGTTTCGGTATAAGCAATACTTTAAGAGGCCTCTGCGTCACTGACTAAATTTATATATAACAATTTTGGGTTATTCAAATGTTGATTAATGGCATTTCAGCATCATCTACTCTAGTGTGAACAAATGTTTGCATCTAGACTGGAAACCAGGTGTGGTGTTTGCATAGCTCGAGATCCAACGGGTCGACAGTGCGGATTTGAACGTTTCCAAGTCATGCTTCTCTTTCTCGTTCAATTCAGACAAACTGAGCAGAGCTTTCCCAAACCGTTTCTTGTTTGACTTCTTTGTTTTGGACGATTTTTTTTTTTTCTGGCGCTGATTTTTAAAACACTTAGAGGAGCACTTAGAAAAAATATCTGTCCATTGCAATACTAGATAGAGAATTTCTTTTACTAAAACTTTTGTGAATATTTAACTGTGCTCTCCTAGCCAATAGAGGTTTGACAGTTTCTCAGCCTTTTTACAAAAAAGATTTATCCAACACAACAATGGGCACTTGTTCTTTGAACTAGTGAATCCTGTGTGTGAATCCTGACATCAATAAAAAAAAAACTTAACACTACAGAAAAGATCGTTAAAGCGACCTGCTCTTCAATCAAGAAAGGAGGGAATTTTATTCTCTGTCAGATCGAAGAATGGCTGAATTTATATGAGAAAGAGTAGCGATGATAGAGAGATCAAAATCCAATCGAGTACGCTCTCAACTACAGGAGCCACAGAACCTCAACTTTGATTGTCATCAAAAGCGGATTTTGTATGCAAATACTTACATATTTGCATTAGGGTAATTTTTTAGCTTTCTAGATATTTCATTCATATTATTTACAATGGCTCAATTTTTCGGCTTTCTTTGTTTTGTGTAGCTTTACTAAGCTTAATGGATGGTATACCAGTAAAATCTGTTTTAAAAATACTTAAAAGTGCCCGTGGAAGCTTCAAGGTGTGTTGTTATAATGCTTGTAGCCTCAATATTGCTAAATTTGATTTTTTGAAATATGTTTTGATTTATCTGGGGTAGATATTATATGCATTACTAAGACATGGCTTAGGTCTGATATTCCCAGCAGAATATCTATCTATCTGTGTATAAAAAATAGAATGTACATATGTATGTACACGTACAGTATGTACGGTATAGAGTCTTAAGCCAATGAACGGATTTTTATGAAATTTTCAGGGTAGACATAGTTTAGCCCAGAGATAGTTCCTGTCATGGTTTGATCCCCAAATTCCCACAGGAACGGGGTTGGCAACGGAAACTTAGAAACTGCTGGCCAGATTTCATAAATTCATTCAGCATTAGGGGTGATGCATTATCCCCCTTCATCAGTCATTTCATTTCATTTATTTATTAATACTAGCTGACCCGGCAAACGTTGTTTTGCCATGTAAATAAAAATAATTATCTACTATAAGCGTGCGGGGAAGTATTTATAATCGAATGCATTATAAAGAATAAAAGTATGTTTTATTTAGGTTAATAAATAAATCTTTATTAGAGTAACGAATATATTTTAAATAACAGTCTTTGATAGCTATCTAAACATCAAAAATAAATATTTATATTTTTACTATCAATTATGGAAGTTAAAAAAAAAATTTATCTCTTAGCGCAATAGAGTGTACAATATTTTTGGTTAGTCCGTGTTTAGCCAGCACAAACAAACTGGATGGTTTTCCCACGCGAGAACATCCCACATATAGTTGTCCGTGGGAGAAGCACGGTGTTTCCAAATCTAAGCCACATACAGACAATGTTTGTCCTTGTGACTTATTGATTGTCATAGCGAATGCCAATCTAATTAGGAATTGAGTGCGTTTGAATTCAATTGGCACATCTGTATGAATCATAGGAATTCGTGGCAGCAACACATTTTCGCCTTGAAACTTGCCATTCAAGATGATGGCTTCAATAACGTTTAGCCGTGGTGGGTTTAAGTTTCGAAGTAGAATAATCGGAGATCCAACCTTCAATTGTAAATGATGCGGTGGCATGCCTGGCAAATCCAATGAATTTAAGAACTCAATTGGATAATTCACAGTCTCGTTGGTATCGCAAACTGCATCGATAGATTTATATGACACCAAGTCCCCAGGCAACAGCTGTTGTATCTTTTAACCCATTGACGTCCACATTTATAGCTGCCAAGATCGCTCTTTCTGCCAGCCACTTATGATTTGCATATTGTGTGTTTACGTCGGGAAATATGTGATCGATGAGACTATTTTGCGAGTCGATGATTGTGCAGAAGTCCCTCTGTAATTTTATGCAACCAGTATTTTCATGTGCAGCAACTTTCCCATCACCAATATCTAACAGTTGTTTAGAGAAAGTTTCGGCGGATGGATCCTGAAGCATTTGAACGCGCATGTTCACCGTCAGTTGTACTTTTTCAACATTACGCCATAGTCGCGATGATTTTAAGCATGCGTTTATTTCATCAACGTAGGTTGAACGCGGAATAACGGGAAGTGTTTGTCTGAAATCACCTGAAAGGAGTAACAAAGTGCCGCCAAATAGTTTATCGTTGTTTTTTATATCCTTTAATGTCCTATCCAATGCCTCAAGCGAATGTTTGTGTGCCATAGTGCATTCATCCCAGATAATAATTTTAGATTGTTTCAGCACTGTGGCCATAGACGATTGTTTTTCTATGTTGCACATTGCATCTGGATTATTTTGAATGTTTAACGGCAGCTTAAATGCTGAATGAGCTGTTCTGCCTCCATCTAATAAAGTTGCTGCAATGCCAGAAGATGCAACGGCCAATGAGATGCCATTTTTTGATCGTATCTCGGCCAGAAGTAGCGAAATAAGAAATGTTTTGCCAGTCCCACCTGGTGCATCTAAAAAAAAGAATCCTCCTTGTCCTGCTGAAACTGCCAGCATGATGCGGTCGTAGATAATTTTTTGTTCATGATTAAGTAGTGAAACATTGCGGCTAACAATGCTCGCCATTTGTACAATATCGTGATGTAGTTCACGATTCATATCTGTGTTGAGTAAATCAGATGCACTTCGATTCGGTGAGCTCATACCGAAATGACTGATTTGTAAATTCGCAATAGCAATGCAAAGATCCTCGATAGCAATCAATGCTTCATTGTACATTGCTTCACTGAATGATATTGTTAGATCGTTGCACCTTGTACGATGTCGATACAATATATCATCAGTCATTGAATCTTTGTGATTATCCCACAACATTTGTGCTCGGGCCGGGAAACATGTAGTCAGTACTATAGCAAATAGTAGACGAATTTGTGTTCCTGTGCAGTTTAATGCTGCTTCAGCAAGCATGCTGTCCCAATGATTGTCGTCTTCTAGCAAGCCTAGAGCAAGGCATGCATCTTTATACGTAGGATACTGTTGTCCATCTACCTTCCGTATATCTTGAAATGACAATGGTCCGGTGACATCAACCAACAATAGTCGCAGATAAAAGCACTCAGTCTGCCTTGGATTGACGGTATATACACGACCCAAACTATTTGATTTGAATAAACCGGGGCACGCATCAACTGTTATCCCTTGCTTGCGGGGTATCCATTTTTTCGATTGAGCCCACATGTAAAATACCGCGGAACTTCAGAATAGAGAATTGTTTGTGCGAAGGCACCAAAAGCATCCGCACGATTGCACAGTTTAAGAAATTCTGTGAGCGTAGTTTTCGGTGGATTAATAGCACGATCAAGCGCTGTATCGTTCGTGATCTCAGAGGGGTGACAATTTAGGGTTGTATGTATTTTTGTATGCTGTGTCACAAAAAAATAAAAACAAAAAATTTTGCTTTTGAGATGAACTACCCTTAACATTTAGGGGGATGAAAAATAGATGTTGGCCGATTCTCCACCCTGGCCGACAATCATGCTAAGGATCACAAAAATCGGTCGAGCCGTTTCGGAGGAGTTCAAGTTCGAACACCGTGACACGAGAATTTTATATATATGATTCAATAAGTAAATAAGCATTTACGGCAAAAAAAAAAATTCAGAGATGATATCGAATATAGAAGTAAAGATTTGTAATAACAATATGACAGTTTAGTAGGGATAACTGTAAGATTAATTAAAGGAAATTTAACTAAAAGAAAAAAATTATAAAATACTATAACTAAATGACAAATAAAGAGTGAAAATGCTAGGCTGTGTCTGGGTTCGTGAGATAATCAATTAAAGAGCGGATGAAATTAGTTAAGGAACTTTATGTTTTTAGACGATGAGGTAAACTGTTTCATATTCTGGCACCAATCACGAAGAACGTGGAGAGACTGAAAATTCGAAGTTGACAGACAAATATCCGCGCGTTTTGAAACGTATTAATTTAAAAATATTTTAACACATTTCAATTACGCAATGTGACATCAATGACATACCAAAAACGCTATGTGACAGGTGTGAAATATAATCACATCGTCTTAATGAATGTACGAAGCGGATGCAAGAATTAAATGCTACATTCAGCTTCTGTTTGCTTATTGACTCCATACCCCTATACAAAGGGGATCCATAAGTTATTAATGGAGCTAATAGCGTTTTTATTAGCATTAGTCGAGATATGTGTGGTAAATTAGAAGAAAATCTCCATAACCGCCTAAGGTCTCCATAAATGCCACAAATAACTTTATTTACGTGGTCGCTCCAAGTAAGCGTTTTGTTAAGAATGAACCCTTCGTTCTTAACCGTAGAGCTGTAAGGGATTACATGGCCATTCAAGTATAAGCAAGAGAAAAGCAACTCTTCTAACTTACGTTTAAAAATAATTATACTTTGCGATTTGCTAGGATTTAAAACTAAGTCATTCCTAACTGCCCAATCGTGAATATTTTTGAAATCGTCGTTCATACTACAAATGGTGTTTTTGATGCGACCGATTGAGAAGGGAAAGAAAATTTGTAAGTCGTCAGCGTAAAGATGATACGAACAATGTTCAATAACTTCAACAACATCATTAATGAACAAACAAAAAAGCATGGGGCTCAGTAGCGAACCCTGAAGGACACCAGCTTTAAGATTTAAGAAGTCGGAAGTTTTTGAACCAATACTGTTTCCGGGCCGCTAAATAACTTTGCATCAGCTTTAATGCGGATGAAGAAGAACTAAATTTATGCTTTAATTTGTGAATTAAGATTGAATGATTTACTGATCCGAAAGCATTAGAAAAATCAAGCAAGCATAAAACAAACATAAACACTAACTTAGACTATATGTATTTCATCACATCATATTAATCCCGCGGGAACAGAAACGGGAACGAGAACAAGAACATTAAAATAACTTGACCGATTTCAATTATTCTTTCAACAACGCAACATATCCTTCAGTGACATAGACTTACATTTCATGCACATATTTCCACGGGTACGGAAAATTCCCTCAGGAAAGGGATTTGGAAAGGAAGCTTAGAAAACACTGGACAGATCTCAAAAATGCTTTCAGCACTGCGATGCCACATAATCGCTTAGTCACTACGCGTAGATTTGATATAAGGGGGTTTAAAGGAAGAGGAAAGGAGAGGATGGGAAATTTGGATGGGATATGGGAAAGGAAACGGAAGGTAGGAAAAGGATATGGAAGGCAGGATGAGGATAAGGAAGGGAAACAGAACCAACACAGAAAACAGGAAGGTAGGTATGTAGGAAAGGAAAGTGAAATGAAGGGAAGGAAGGATGTGAAGGGTAAGGATGCTCTACTTGGAGGCCTGGCACGCTTGCGAGGCACGGCTTAGTTCGCCGGATATGGGGGGGAGGGGTCTTGCCTCCTCGCAGAGCGGAACCTCATATCAAAAACATATATCGTGCCGAAACAAAATTTTACCACCACCACAAAAATTACCTCACCTCACCCTGGGCACTACCGCTGTTATGTAGTGCGGCCTTTTCCCACCCCTCCTGGGATCCCGTTGGCCAACGATGGTGGGATCCCCCTTACGCGAACCGGCTGTCAGGGACCACTCACAATAGCCACATCGTCACCGTCACAACCCCCTGAAATTTCAAATTTAAACCTCCATTGAGCTTATTTGAGGCCCATTAAAAAGTCTGTAATTTCGCATATAGGCGTGATGTACAAAAAGAACTTTATTATTCACAAACCCTACTTTGCATCGCAACAGAAAACAAATTCTCAAAAGAAACAAAAATCAAAAAAGCAACAAAAGGGAAATGAACACTTAAACTAAAATTTTAACGGAAACCATAACTTATTTAAAACGACTTAAAACTATAAAGGATTTGAAATTGACTTTGGATTTGAAAAGCATTTTCAATTGGTCTTGAGGGTAGTGAAGGTTCGCGAGGTCAGGTGCTGCTGACCTTGACCTGGGTGCTCAGGGGCGCTTGTTTTAGCTAGCCCACGCTACTGTAAGTCCTACCTACTTAGATCTCTAAACAGGGGTTGTCCAATGGGACTACAAAAAAAACTCAACCCAGTTCGAGGAGACACACTTATTCTCGTTCCCCTATCCGAACTCAAACCAACAAAAACAATTTTCTTCAAGTTGCCCTCTTGAAAAGAAAATAAAATCAATTTACCAAAAAAAAAAAACTTAGCACTAATAAAAAAAAAAACAATAAAATACAAAAAAAAATTAATAAAAAAAAAATCACGCCTAATTATAACATAATGTAAAACAGCCAAACTGTTGATCGCTGCCTCTTACTGGCGGTCCACCAGCCAATTCGAATTCTGGGGCTCCACCCCGGGAATATTTCTTGTGCCGCCCTTTTGTGCACTTTGACACCTTTTATTTTTTTTTGTATTTTGTTATTTATCGTAGTTTTAGTGAATCTTTAAATACTTTTGAATAATTTTAGGGGTAATTTTCAGTAGTTCAAAGAAATATTAGGTCCACGGTCGCAGAGATCGTGTGGCTTTGACTCAGTTTTGAGCATACGGATATGTATATGTATATGTATAGGCACTCGCTATGGGCTTATCATAAATACTTGTGGGGTCCGGAGATTCCCACGGACCCAAATGGTGATTTTTCCCGCCAGGAAACGTATAATACGTGAAATTTCCCTTTTCCTTTTGTGTTCTATTCTATATATTGCTCTGATGGCCACTGCTGCGTTTCCCTGCAACTGGACAAAAAAAAAAACACCATTTAAAATATACTACACTAATCAACTACATTTACAGCACAGTTCACGATTAGCCAGACACTTACCCGTGGATAAAATATTTCTTTAATTGGGTGTCTTAGCTAAGGCAATTATCACTGGATTTTAATTATTGCCACTTTATTACTAGGCGATTAATTATCCCGCTTTCTACAAAAAAAAAAAAAATGACACATTCAATTTAATTTACACGACAAAAAAAAAATACTGACTTTACGTACTTTACATGAAATCGGTTTACCAAACGCGACACAATTTCTTCAACGCACAACTTTGAATGTTTCTTATGGTCTTCAAAAATTTTCGTTCGACCCACAAACGGACTCGTTGCGGTTACACAGTTTGA
Source organism: Melanostoma mellinum (assembly GCA_914767635.1). Taxonomy (NCBI): domain Eukaryota; kingdom Metazoa; phylum Arthropoda; class Insecta; order Diptera; family Syrphidae; genus Melanostoma; species Melanostoma mellinum. Next base: position 185,680,382 of record OU612060.1, read on the forward strand.
CCAACGCAACTTTTGGCCGTTGTAACCGTTCGCCCAGTTACTTGGTCATCGACCCTATTTACCACTTGACATTGAAAATCAAATTAGATTCAAACATTTAACGACACTTAACACCTACACAAACCTTTCCAAATCTCACAACCGATGTCTTTCCCACGCTCCACCTTATCATGTTTTTCATTAATCAGTTGTGGAATACAATCCACACTGACATTTCGCAAAATTTTGACTTTTAAGCCAAACTAAAATTGCCGGATAGCGTGGTCGGATGCATGTGCATGGAAAACAACCTTAAAAACCATCAGGAATATACCAAAAATCAAACAAACATTCTCACACAACGCTGTACAATCATTCTCAGGTAAGTACCTACCATTTTTTTAATTTTTTTATTTGTTTTGTTCGAAGGTGGTTGGTGCAATCCACCTTTTACTCTGTCACCTTCAGTGACGGAGCGAAGGAAAACTTGCAGCAACCCACCCCCGTGGCCAGTGGTCCCTCTGCAACCTCAATTTCCCTTGAGTATCAGCTCACAGCTGACCAAGGTGAGGTCAATAACCCTGGTCGCGTAATGCAGCCAAAGAGCCTGTAATACTCTTTCTATCTTGGCGCTTCTTCCTGCCCACTCAAAACAACAACCAAAACATACGGCAACTACTACTTCAACATACGTCCTCAAAACCAAAACACACCTCATCCATACAACATTCATTCTAAGGGAACATCCAACCATAAACATCCTCAAAGCAACATCCATCCGCAGACAACCCTAGGTAGACATCAATACAAATCAAAACAATGGACAAAATAACAGAGGACATCAAACTAATAGTATTGTAACGTGCGCTTAGTTCGCAAAAATAAAACTCTACCTTTCAATTTAATTCTACCACTTTATTCAGTATCTACTTTCGATATACACTTTATTCGAACTCAACTCGACTTTTGGACTATCACTTGTATTTACTCTTAACTTTATCACTCTATAAACAAAACTGACTGCTCGTTGCGTCAGCTGCCTATTTATATAGAACAACACTCATCTAGAGCGTTCCAGTTTCTTCTCCATGTTCTCCACATTTGCTGTCAAGCATCTGTAATACTTACAACCCTGACCCTCATGATCCAAGGCCATACGCTGACGTTTTAATTTTTGGCAAATTAATGCGAGGCCTTTTAGATAGCGGAGCCGGCATTAGCTGTTTGGGAGCCGGATGTCTCGAATTTCTAAACGCCGAAGGTATTTCTTTTAAATCACGTAGTTACAAAGTTAAAACAGCTAGTGGTCAGACCCAACCAATCATAGGTGAATTATTGACATTAGTTACGTATGGAGGTGTTTCAAAGTATATTCTGGTGTACTTGGTGCCCTCATTGGAACAGCCTTTATATCTGGGAGTAAATTTTTGGAGTTCATTTGGAATTGCAACAAACATTATTCCGCCAATTTCGGCAATCTCTTCCATAGCAAGGTCTCAGGATCCAAATGCTCACGAACTGTCTGCAGATCATACCAAAAGTTTAGAAAATGTAATAAGCTTATTTCCTTGCGCAGCCAAACTCGGGCTTGGGAGGACTTCGCTCGAAGAACATATAATAAATACAGGTGATGCCGAGCCCGTAAAACAACGTCATTACCCGGTCTCTCCAGCGGTACAGGCCCTAATATATGAGGAACTGGATAGAATGATCGCTTTAGGGGTCATTGAAGAAAGCCAAAGTGCTTGGAGCTCTCCTATGGTCTTAGTACAGAAGCCAGGGAAAAATCGCCTGTGCCTTGACTCTAGGAAAGTGAATATAGCCACTAAGAAAGACGCCTATCCACTCCATCATGTTGACGGGCTTCTAAGTCGCCAGACAAATACGCACTTCATATCCACCGTGGATCTGAAGGACGCATTTTGGCAGATACCATTGGAGAGCACTTCTAGGGAAAAGACCGCGTTTACCGTGCCCGGCAGGCCCTTATATCAATTCACGGTAATGCCCTTTGGCCTCTGCAATGCTGCACAGCGACTTTGCAGACTCATGGACAAAGTGGTTCCTCACGAATTGAGACAACATATTTATGTTTATTTGGATGATTTGTTGGTTGTTTCGTCAACATTTGAGGAACATATAACCATCCTTGCTAAGCTTGCCATTCTTTTGAAAAACGCTGGCCTAACAATAAACTTAGCCAAATCGAAATTTTGTTTCAAAGAGCTAAAGTTCTTAGGGTTTATCATAGGAGGAGGATGTATCCAGACAGATCCAGACAAAGTATCAGCGATTAGGGATTTTCCCACACCGAAAACAGCCAGACAGGTTAGGCGGTTTTTGGGTCTGTCAGGATGGTATCGACGGTTCGTCAACAATTATTCGGCCCTAGCATCTCCGTTGACAGATACACTCAAGAAAGGCAAATCATTTAGTTTTACACCAGAAGCAGTAAAAGCCTTCGAAGAACTTAAAGACGCTTTAACCTCCGCACCTATTTTAGTTAATCCAGATTTCAGTAAGCCGTTTAAAATTCTGTGCGACGCATCCACGACCGGTGTGGGCAGTGTGTTGTGTCAGGAAGACGAGGATAAAGTAGAGAGACCAATATACTATTATTCACATAAGCTTACATCAGCACAGCGAAATTACAGCATTACGGAGCTGGAATGCCTAGCCGCGGTTCTAGGGGTTGAAAAATTTCGCTCATACGTTGAGGGACAGGAATTTACAATAGTGACTGATCATGCGAGCCTGCGGTGGCTCATGAGTCAAAGGGATCTAAATGGGCGGTTAGCACGTTGGAGTCTTAGGCTTCAACGTTTTTCTTTTGAAATAATGCATAGGAAGGGCACTCAAAATGTCGTTCCGGATGCGCTTTCGCGTGTCTTTAGTGTCGACGAAATAATATCTGAGAAAAGTAGCACCATAGGTCCTTCCGATGTTTTATGCATTGATCTAACAGATCCGGCATTTAAATCGAACGAGTATGTTCAATTAATAAAGACAATCGAGGAAAGTCAAAATCAGCTACCGGACCTTCGGGTTTCCGAATCCTATGTTTACAAGAAAGTCAAACCCAGCACAGGGGACCCAAAAGAAGATGATTACACCTGGAAACTCTGGATCCCAACCATGTTGACTACTCGTTTGATCCGTTTGGCTCATGATCCTCCTCGAGCATCGCATGGTGGAATCGCTAAGACATTATATCGTCTGCGTGACCGGTTTTACTGGCCTAATATGGCGGCTCAGGTGAGAACGTTCGTAGGCGAATGCAGTGTCTGCAAAGCGTCCAAGGCTCCAAACTCTGTCCTTAGACCACCGATGGGTCAAGCCTTCATGGTTGATAGACCATTCCAACACGTCTATGTGGATTTTTTAGGGCCTTACCCAAGATCAAAAAAAGGTAATACCCATATAATAGTGTGCCTTGATCAACTCACAAAGTTTGTTCTCGTTAAAGCGCTACGAAAAGCTACAGGTGAAACCGCTATAGGTTTTTTGGAAGATGAAGTTTTTTCGGTGTTCGGTGTACCCGAATCTCTTCTGTCTGACAACGGTAAGCAATTCATTGGTAAAGAATTTTCAAAATTTCTCACAAGCTATGGAACGAAGCATATAAAAACAGCTTCTCATTCACCTCAGGCAAATGCCAGCGAAAGGGTCAACCGCTCGATCCTCGCGGCAATCCGGTCCTATATAGGTTCCGATCAATCCACCTGGGACAAGCATTTGCTATCAATAGTAAGCGCACTGCGTTCGACTGTTCATTCGGCGATAGCAATGTCGCCTCATGAAGCCCTGTTCGGGCAGTGCAAGATTGAGCTTGCCTCAGATTATAAGCTACTCAAAAGACTAAACAGTTTAAACAATTCCGAATTCAGTATCTTACCCAAATCCGCCAAGATGAACATCCTTCACGAAAGGATTAAGGAATCCTTAGCACAGTCGCACACAAGTTATGAAAAATCATATAACCTCAGAAGCAAAAGTCGTTTGTATAAAGTAGGACAAAATGTTTTCAAGCGAAATTTCATCCTAAGTGATGCAGCTAAAAACCGCAATGCAAAGTTATGCCCAAAATTCGTACCAGCCATAGTCAAAAGCGTAGTAGGAAACAGCTTGTATGAGCTAACAGACGCTAGTGGTAATAATATAGGTGTAGTACATGCTAAAGATATTCGCGAGTAGAGTCAGTTTTCATTTCCATTTCAGGCGCGAGATGCCAGAAATTGAAATGTTGTGTATGAGCACTAATACGCCACAGTAAAATTTTTTTTTTCCTCGAATTTTTTTTCCTTAGCAAAATTAATTTCCCTCCAAAATCTTGAATTTACGTAAAGTCAGAGATATTATCAAAAATTATGTCGTAACTTCGTTGTTTAAATTGAGTGAACTCTGCCACCGGAAATTCCCTTATCCATGGTTCCGATAATAATGTAGCGATATATCGTTCCATTCCCATGACGGTTCGATAGTGGAAGATCAACGCGATGTGACCAACCTAACCTCTGAAAATGCTTAAGCATATTCTTTTCTGATTCGACCATCTTATCGTGCAGACGTCGAAAGAAATCTAAATAAAAAAAAAAATAAAAAAAGAATAAGAGTTCGGCTAAAATTTGCGTATTTCCTGTTAAGGAATTTTTTTTAAAGAGAAATTGCAACATTTCAATAAGTTGATATAAAAGTAAATCCCTTATTAATATAATAAATAGAACTCTTTAGTTATTGCTTTATTCGACTGGGAATCTTCCAGAGCACCGAATAATTCGAGGAGTACTTTAAAAGATTACCTCGAACAATAAGACAAGCCCACTTAGTGTCCAAATCACGAAGGTAATTTGTTTGATTCCACAATAAATAGTGGGCACGGCTTGATGGGTGTGTGTTTTTTTTTAATTAAGTGTTAAAAGTGTCGCCTAAGAGTCTCCACAAAAGCGAACACGTGGAAGGTCACCACACTACCACTTACCTAGTTAGAGCTGTTGTGTGTGCTGAATACCTCACGCTGCAAAAGATCATATCTGCAAAGCCAGAAAGAAAATTTTAATACAAAAGAAATTTATTTCCTTTACACCCGCGGCGCCCACGTCCAACACGCCCAACTCAACAACTGTAAAAAAAAAGGTAATCCATTCTTCATTCTTTGAACGCAGCTAATTTTAAATATGGGTTTTTTCTCTTGAACGTTAGTCAAAGTCGATATCCGAAGGGCAAACACATCTGCTGACTGGGGCCTTCAAACGTGTCCTACAAGCCACGTGTGACGTCACCGACGCACATTGCTCCAGTCAGCTATCGAGTTCAGGTGACCTGGCATCGAGCCTAAGTTACCAACCGCCGTCAGCGAGGTGTTAGAATCTCTGGAAGGCTCAAAACCAGCCCCACAGACAGTGAATAAATATATTTATCGCTGCCAACTCTCTCCAGCTATCATCCTTTTACATAATCATCCTCACATCCCATCAACCAAACATCATATCATCCATACATTACCTTCAACGTCCAACGAGGTCCAGTGCTGACGCGCAACTAAAATTAAGATTATTTACTTGTTTTTCTTTAGGTTATTGTGTCAAATTCACTAATAACGTTATTACTCAAGAAAGTAGGTATTCTCATTCAGCTCAAACACGATCACCCATACATGCATATGATATAATTGTTTTTTTCCTTAATTAGCAAAGAGTATGTAGCGAGCATAAGCACTCTTTTCCACAAAAAGAGTCTCAAAACCTGGGATCACACCTGCCAACAAGTCGTGCGCACTTCTTATCTGGAGGGGAGATTTCGGTGAGTAAAAAATTGAAAAGACCATATACAATTTTATGTAAGATATATCATATGGATGAATCGGAGCAGTGTCTCACATCAGAACTGGATGAGTGAATCTTTGAACTTAAATTGAACATAAGTTTAGAAGTTGCGATAAGCATTATTATAAAATATAAATTTAAGAGAAAAATTATAACATTGAGTGATTTCGGTATACACTTGCAGGGTATAGACATTGTTGTCTTCTTTCATAAAAATTACTCAAGAACTCGCTTGAGAGACCTAGGGTTAGTGAACTTGAAAGTTTTAATTGATAATGAGATTCAATGTTCGTTTTAATTTGCTCAAAAACTATACACTTCATTTGTTTTTGCCATGCTATTAAGATCACTAGATAATAAAAAAAAGGATTAATGAACTTGAATTATAGCTTTTGATACTTAAATAAATAATCAACATATGTTACTAAATAATTGGTGCCCATTTATAACAATCAATATGGTGCTTGATTAGAGCGTTGCGTGTGCTTAGAAGGGTGGATTTCGGCAGGTTAGTTTCGGCGGTGAGAAGATGAGTCTGACATAAGGTTTTATGGGACTTCGCTTTAGGGGTTATCGCAAAAAGGTCATAGAGTGGTGCGGTAGCCATGGAGTTTCTACCAAAGGTAGCAAACGGTGGGAGGGTCACACTCCGGAGCTAATACCATCTAATAGTTCCAATAAAGATAAAGTTGTTGATTTAGTTTTGTAATGGTATTGTTAGCAGATATATTAGTATACACTTAGGCATGTTTTAAATGTACGGCAGTCCAGTGGTGTTTGCAAGATCCCACCCCTCCGACGAGATAGCCTAATGGCGGATGCTAGCATGCCTACAAGCATTCGACCGACTGGACAACCTACTTCACCTTCTCTGGTGTCTTTGAGAATCCTGTGGTTCAAAGGGATCAGTGATGATGATGCTGGACATCACACATTCGTGAAGTAGGAACAGCAGTTCCGTTACACATCTCTACACTCACACACACTGGCTTACAAGCAACGCCTGTCATTTATACCATTCCATTATAGTGTTGCCAGTTGTGTTTTCGGTTGAACGTTTTTCGATTAGGAAATTGGTATAAATGTTGGTTGTTCACTACAGTATACTCAAACCAAACCATATACAAAACAAACACGGTAAGCAAAAGGTTATATTTTTATTGTCTGTTTATTCTAAGTCCCAATTCATTTTTCTTTTTCAGGTGCCTGCAACAGATTTCATCCGTATAATCCCACGGGAACAGATACAGGAACGAGAACGGGAACATACAAACAGTAACAAACAGTTATGCCACCAGTTTTGCTATCCTAACTCTATTCCAAGTCTTCTGGATCTAATGATTGAACAAGACTTTTGAATTAAGTGATATTCAAAACTTTGAACCCTACTGTGTTTGAATTCAATTCTATTTCTTAACTTAAGGTCTTAGAGAGTATCCGTTCTATTTAGTCTAATGGCCCCGGCCCATAGAACGCGTTGCGTGCGGTAGGAGCGGTGCGGCAACTGATGCGGTGGGTTTTGCCGCACGCAACTGATAGGGGTGACCCAATGAACGCGGCGCGGTGTTTTGACAGATAAATTTAGTCAAAATGGGGGCGTTCATGAATCGTATCCGGATAGCTTGTTGTTGTTGTTTACGTGTGGGAAATCGAAAAAAATAAGTTATAATCGTCTAGCAATGATATTTTGAATGTTTTTCTGTTTTCAAAAGTCGAATTTTAATATTTCACAGCTGTTGTCTGTTGTCGATCGTTCAAAAAGGTATCTAAAATACGGCTATCCGAGATAGGCTGTAAGATAGGTTCTTGAGCGCGCCCATTGTCACTTTTTCCATATAAGAGAAAACTTCAAATTGCTTGTGACTGCGCATGTCTCCCTTCTGTCACCGCGTGAGAGCCGCGGCAAAGTAGAAAGTTGGGCTACTCGGCGCGTTCGGCGCGTTGCGCGCGGTGCTTATGGGTCACCTCTCATAAGATCGTGTGTATTTAATCGAGCTGTCAGTTGGAAGCGGTGCCGCACGCGCGCAACGCGTTCTATGGGCCGGGGCCTTAATGCAGCTGTAGAGGATGGTATGTCTATATGTATAAATAATAAATAAAATAAATAGGGTGGCGCAACAGAGCGAGGAGCCCCTGGGCCTAGCGCATTTCTCACAACCATGCCTTGTGAGGTAATGGAGGGGACCTACAATTTTTCGCCGGTTCCGAACGGCTAATTGAGAATGCGCTTTTCATGGCAATGAATTTACTAACGGAGGACTTGCCAATTCCTCGCGAAAGGCGATACCCGTGGAAAAACATTTTTGCATTTTGCCTCTGCTGGGATTTGAACCTCGAACCTCTGGGTTAGCAGGTGGACATGCTAACCATTACGCCGCGGGTACCACCGGTACACCGGTATGCCTATATGCTTTGTAGAAATAATTTTATCTTATATTCTGAGTGCCTTCACCCATTTGTTGAATTTCTGCATTGCATCCTTCTCATTTCCAGTGTGTTGGAAAACATCAATAGCAATTCCCTTAGCAAAAAAGTCCAGTCCAATTTCCAGCTCGGATTTTCATCCAAATTTCTTCTTTTCACTTCACAGATCTCAGATTATTATATGTGGTCCAATTTACTATCACCAGGGCAGTCTGGTTTTTCGTTCAAATCATAGCCAATTGAATCTGAGTCTTTTAACTTACATAATATGGTTGTGAATCTTTAGTCCTTTACTATTCTGCACGTATTTACATTGTAACGTATATACATAAATGGCCTCCCTAGCGTATGTTCAAGTGTAAAGATGTACAAATTTATTTATGATGAAAATCTAATAGCATATTCAAAGTGGTCCATTCATTACGGTTTAAATTTAAACCTGATATGTCTCAACTTATCTAAGAAAAATGTTGATACCTCGCTCATGCCAACTGTTGTCTTTCCCATTGTCATAGTTGCATTTCGTAGATTCTGTTGCCAATTTAGGTTTTAAAATGAATAAATCACTATCAGTCGAAAATCAAATTAATTACACAGTAAGTAGAATCTGTTCTGGATTACGTAGACTTTGGCCTTTCTCTGCTTTAACTCCGTTCAAAACGAAATTGAGATTAATAAAAAAGTAACTTGTACTTTGCCGTCGTACCCCTAATCGATCACTCCAATGTCGTATGTTATAGGCCTGATTCGCACTCTTCATCCTTAGGTACATTAACGGTCTGATGGATTCACCTGATCTATGGAAAATAGATAGTTGCGAATTGCGATCCGATTCACAACTGGTTTATTGGGAAAAGAGTTTCCAGCGTAAGACTGAGTGTCTCTGCTTTTGATTCAGTAAAGGAAGCGTTTGATTTCGAGTCTGTTGACCTTGCTACTTTAATAGGCTTTGGCAAGTTGGCTAACTGCACTGAGTGTTTCTATGCATTCACCAGCATTCTTTTAATAAGCATTCTTTGATCTTTGAATTAACCTTTAAAAGTCCTCCTGTTTTGATCGGTACAAGTTACAGTGGGACATCCAAGACCAAGAACTTGATCTTTTCAAGACCATAGCTCCCTGCATTATCTAAAGATGGAATTACTAGTACAAAAGTGCAAGTGTATTAATAAAATAGTTTCACTGAAAATTAAGACACACAACTTTATTTAGGCATCCTCACTATTCTGATTCTCAGAGACATCACTATCCACACGCAAAGCAAAACTTTCGTATGATGTGAAGAGCAAAGAAAGCCATTCATAACACTTTCATCCACTCCCGCCCCATCTATTTAACCCACACGCTGCAAAACTTTGAAAATAACTCAATTAAAATTCAACCCCTAGCTCGGATGTATGAATGAGGGTGGTGAAGACAAAAAATGTTCGCTCGAAAGCATGACTTTGGAAGGAAACAAGATTTACAACCCAGTTGGTTGCTTTGAAGTATTTCCAAATGGTAGATGCGTTGGAAAATGCCACACATTTTCATCTTAACCACCGCCATTACCACCCGCCGACGCAGTGGTATTTCATCTTCAGTTTGGTTAGAGTTTGTTAACCAAACGTCTCTAGAAATTTGCGTCTTCTGAAAAAAAAAAACGACTCTCATGTCGCGGGAAAGGTTTTATGCATCCTCTGGCTTTTGAAATTATTTCATCGAATCGAAAATGGTTTTTGGAAACGGTGCGGCACAAGTCTAAACTAGAAAGTCATCTATACTCCCTCCCTGTTTCTGATTCACTGATAATAATTATTGATTTTGCTTTACACAAGTTCACGATTTTAATTTCAGCTAAGTACTCAATTAAATTCGATGAGAGGACTTTTAAGCAGTGCCATTCATAGGGCTCACATCAGAACAACAACGGTGACGATGACGACGGGAATTTTAACTACGACCAATCCAAATCCAACGGTGACGACGGTGGCGCAGCGATGATGGTGATGATGATAATGTTAAGGAGGTTTCCAAGGACTTGCTTCACGTTACTTTTATGAGGGTCCATTAAATGCTAGAAAAAAGAAACCCCGAACGAGAATCATTAATGGTTTGACATTGCATCGTAGAAATACTTTTGCCATTGTCCTTCTCCAAACACGGGAAAATATCGTCAGAGGGCTTCAGGTACATTAAAGTACCACGTTCAAACGTTCTTGGCGTTGATTCTGATTTCCAACCTGAAAGACTCACCTCGAGCGTAAATATTTTGCAATTAAAATAATTTACCACCCATTTTCTATTAATTTTCCCGTAGGGCAATTTTTCAAACCCTGCTGCTGCTGCTTTTATATAGACGAGTGTTTAGCCAAGCTATGGAAAGCAGTGAACCAGATGTGATCGATCGCTACGTGTAAAATGCGAGGAGTTCACTGCGGATTTTGCTTATTTCTCGAGCTTTTGTTAGGGTAAATTACGAAGGTTGACAATGAGACTGCTTTAAATGGTTCAAATCGAACATCTACGACGACGACTACGACACCCCTTAATCAGGGTGACTTTGTGAAGGCTTCGTATATAAATATAAATCCACAACCCACCTTCAACGGGATGCGTTGAAATTGAAGGGAATGATGCTATACAAAGAAACAGAGGCAGTGTTTATTTGTTTGTACCCAAAGCGAAACAACTTTTATCATTTGTTTTCTGCTCTATATGAAATTTAATTAGAGTAGATATGCCTGAAGTCACCTTTGATTCATTAATACGTAAATTTATTTGTTCCTGAGGGGATGTGAATGGCATTAATAAAGTCTTTATTGCTTGCGAAGGTTATCTTCTCTCGCAAAATGAGAACATTGTATAGGTAATTTGATTAGATTTGTTTAATTCTGTGCCTTTGTGAACAGATACAGTGGCACAGATTCTCGTGTCGTTTAAACATTCCAATGATTAAAATTGAATATCCCCATGGATATTATGATGTTAGCTATTGAGAACGTTACTTCAACCTAAATGAATTAAGTTATACTTTAATGTGAATCGCATTATCTGCTTGATAGAATAGCGTTACAAGCAGTTACCACACAATTGGGTTTTTTAAATGAGCATTAAGCATTTATAGAAACGTTGCACGAAATGAGAGCCAGAGTCCTTTCAAAAAGGACTATGCTAGCTCTTTAACTTGATGAATTTTGTATTTTTATCCCAATGAATCGGTCGTGCTCTTTTTTCCTTTCAAAGCAAAGGTTGGGTGAAGGAAATGGGACGTGTGTTGCGAACAAATACAGTGTGGGACTTACAAGTATCCCAGCTGTTAGCAGTTTTCTGGTTCTGGCATTTCATAAATTACAAATTACGACTTGATCAGTGTAAGCGAGTTTTGGAGCGTGGCGTGGCTTCTATACTGCGACTTGGATTTTAGTTTCAGAGGAAGAAGTGCTCTTTGAATTGCATGTTAGTAGATATGCTGAATAAGAATTATTCCTTGTCACAGCTGACAGATGACAGATGACAGATGACAGACGACAGATGACAAATGACAGATGGCAGATGACAGATGACAAATGACAGATGACAAATGACAGATGAGAGATGAGAGATGACAGATGACAGATGACAGATGACAGATGACAGATGACAGATGACAGATGACAGATGACAAATGCAAAATGACAGATGACAGATGACAGATGACAGATGACAGATGACAGATGACAGATGACAGATGACAGATGACAGATGACAAATGCAAAATGACAGATGACAGATGACAGATGACAGATGACAGATGACAGATGACAGATGACAGATGACAAATAACAGATGACAGATAACAGATGGCAGATGATAGACGAATGACGAGGAACAAATGACAGATGATATATAAACCTGCAGCTACACGATCAAGATATGGTAAGCCATCAGCCTACATAATTATACACTTTGCCAATTTCCTATTCGTGTTTCGGCTGTGACGTAGGCGACTTACAATTTGCCAGGCAAATGGCTTTCAATCGACATGTCATTATATATTTTCAACATGGCACCCACAAGAAATTTGAATTTCAAAGTTTTTTCCAGGCACTCTTTTCTCTTGTTGAGGATATTTGACGAAGCTGTCAATTTCATGGCTACTGAAACTGCTTCTCGTGTGGCTTTCAATATTCCATACCAGTTGGGTTTCAAATTGTAAAAGTTTGGTAGTGTATGTAAGAAAGTTCGAATGTATTGTAAATGGCTTACCATATCTTGATCGTGTAGCCCCGGGGTAAAAGATGTAAGATAACAGATGATGAATCATAATTAATTCCATTCAAAAATTAAAGCGATATCGCTGTTGCTACAGCGGCTAAAACGCTCTTTGACAGAATGAAAACGTTCCAGTCACGTCTGTATGAATGTTCTCATATGTAGCTATGAAAACGGACAGCTGCATTTGCCTCTGCAGCAACTACCAAAATGCCTTAGCTCGGGTGAGGTGTTATACTAATTCTGAAATTGTGAATTTCAGGTGATTTCAATGTACACAGTTCTGGCTGACTTGGACATTCTAACCAGACAACGTTGTTAAGATCTTTGCTGAGTAATCATTTGACCCAGTTTATTGATGAGCTCACTCGCCACTCGGGAGGCTGATTTTAAAGGCCATGCAGCCAACACTATCGAAATATTTCTCACCATTCATCCCGTGGTTTGATGGTTAACATGTCTGCCTGTTAACCAAGAGGTTTTCTATTAGCCGTTTGGAACCGGCAGAGAAATACGCTAGGCCCTGGAGTTCCTCGCTCTATTGCGCCACCCTATTTATTTTTATTTTAGTCATTTTTCATCCTGAAAAATATAATCTGCTCTCGGCCAATCGAAATTTTGTGTAATATCCAAAGAATTTACGTACTCCGTTCTGGAAAAAAGATAGAGTCCTTAAAAGAACTGTGTGGCAATATGAGAAAGCCAGTTGCAATGGCCTGTATAATTTCTTATGAAATTTTATTTGATCATCGTGTTTCTTTGACGGAAACTTTGACACATCAGCTGGGGTGTATAGTTCGTATAGTTCGACTCGGGCTGTAAGGAAGTTATTGGAAATTGAGAAAGAATCTTTCCAAATTAATTGCTAAAATAGAACTCCGAAATTTATTCAAACAGGCCAAAAACATCATATTCATATGAGCAAGTAATTATGCTGGGTCAAAATGTAAGACCAAAAAAACTTTTGGTCTCTTTCTTCCAAAACCATGGAAACATTGAAACCTCAACTCATGAAATATCTTGGAGAATGAATGCTTTTCTTCATGACCGGTTTTCATCGAGAAAGGTCCACTGCTTCTTTCATGGCATTTCTCACCAAAGAGTGGAACCAATCCTTATACTGTTTTTTGGGAAAATAAGTTTATTGCGCTTGATTTTTCTAAAGCATTTGACAGAGTTTGGTATCAAGCTCTCTTATCGAAAATACGTGCTTTTGGTATCGACGAGTCTCTTTTTCGTTGGATTAGAAACTATCGCTCGGACCATCCAATGCAAGTTGTGCTGGATGGTTTCAAGTCTGATATCCACTTCATAAATGCTGATGTACCCCAGGGCTCTGTATTTTGTCCAACTCTCTTTTTTGTTTTCATAAACGAGCTTCGTTTTGTCTCTTACTCTCTTCTATGTTTTCATAAGCAATCTCTTTTCGAAATCTTTTCCGTTTCTCTGACGACTCTGTCTCTGCTCTTCAGATGTGGAACCAGAACGGTTGCGTATATGATTACCTCATTGAGTTCAGATTATTACAGCGTTTTTACATGGGTTAAAAAAATCGTGCAGAATTCAATGCTTCGAAAACTCATTGTTGGATCCAAGAAACCGTAAAGCTGTCAGTACTTGTTATGTGTGTAAACGATGACCTTCGTTGGAGTGACCACATATTTGAAGTCACCAAAAATGCTGCTAAATGTTAAGGTTTCTTAAGACGATGAGGGAAGCTCTTTACCCCTTCTGATCTGTATTTAATCTATAAAGCTTTCTTCCTTCTTAAACTACATTATATTTCTGGTGATCGTTAAACACTTTTGCGCCAACTTGATAGATGATAGGGTGTAAAACAGACCGTTATTCTACTATCAATCGGTGATAGTTCTATCGTTGAATCGATTGATTATCTTGAACATCATCGAAACATGACTAGCCGCACTCTCTTTTGTCGTATTGCTCTGGTGAAATAGTTTCTAGCATTACTCCCCTGAACCAATGTAGCCAGTAGCCAGGTGCCACAATACCCACCTCGCTAGGAATATTTTATTCCTAGATCAGTTTTACCTTGAACCTAGCAATGTCTGCCTGTTGACGGTGAGGTTCGTGGTTCGAATCACAACACAAACAAAAATATTTGTTCACGGGTATCGCCTTTCGCGAGGAAATGGCAAGTCCTTCGATAGTAAATTCTTTGCCAAGGAAAGCGTTTACTCGATTAGCCGTTTGGAGAAAATTGTAGGTCCCCTCCCCTCACATGGCTATGATTGTGAGAAATGCGCTAAGCCTCAGGGCTCCTCGCTCTTTTACGCCACCCAATTTTTTTTTTATTTAACTTCGGACGTAGAGTCAACTTAGTCGCATTACGCGTATGGTACCCGAACAATTTATCAGAGTCTACTTTTTCCCTGCCTTAAGGCAAAAAGTTAAAAGCAACGTGTATCAGCGTCTTATACTGGATCCTCTGTGTTTGAAAATATTGTAAGGAGAGTAATAGGCTCTTGATGTGCACTTCAGTTATAAGAAAAGATAAGCTGCTAGAAGATTTTTCGGCCTAACCGTGTCTCCAGTAGATGAAATTGAAACGCTGTAATACGAAAATGAAAAATGTATTAGGATTGCCTTAGCTTTCAAATTGTAAGAAGTTGATTGCGAGTCAAGCCTTGCAATATAACATGCCGACACAGACAGGAAGGTGAGTCACCTGACCTAGAAAAACTTGTAAAACGTTTACTTTCGACAGTACAGTAAACTCCTGCCTGAACATCAATAGGAAAAGTTGACCTACCAAGGGCCTAGGCTAAACTTAATGAATTCAGCTCAAAACAATTTATTAGTGTGTCTACTTTAACATCTCTTCCCATTTACTTAAACGCCAACGCATTCTGTAAAACACTATTACGGTTCTTATATAGCTCTTTTAAATGCGTGTTAATTGTGAAAAAGACCCCCGTAGCGGTTCGCACCACACAAGTCGTGTTCTGTATTTCAAAGAGACAGGACTATTTTCATCGCACCTGAGGATACAAGTGCTCAGTGAGTTTCAAACTTCCTGTCGTGTATTTCTAAATTGAATATTTTTGCTGCACGAGAACTCAACTTCAATTTCCTTATGCTGATAGCTGTAAAACTCCCTGTGTGTCATGCTACACCTGCAGTGAACTCTAGAAATTGTTTGTACCTACGTAACTACAAATCACATGGCGGCGCGGCGGCGGAAAGAATTGCGTGTCCATAAACCGACAAGACAATTAAATTAAAATCCTTTTATAACCATGCAAATACACCCCTCGGCATCTCAGTGTGTGATGACCTCTCAAATTTTCTGACAACAAAATTTCTATCATGCCAGCGCAGTTCCCAGTAGGCCTAGGCCTACTACAATCATCCCACCACCCACCTCTCTAGGAATGTGCCACAAAATTCAGCTCTTCCCGGGGTCCTTTTGCACTGCAAAGCGAACCACCGTTTGTTTTCCCACTTGAGCTCTGATTGTAGTACATTTCAATATTTAGTATGATTGTATTATTTTTTTTTTTATTTTATTTCGTTTTGCAATTCAGTCACGGAACCAAAAATCACAAGCTGGGAAACTCGTATTCCATTTAGAACTGATGTGGCACACATTGGCTCAAAGTGGACAGGCAACATGACAGCTTGTTGTGGGTGAATTTCATTATAGTCGATGTGGTGGCGCTGTTGTGTTTAAAAATGTCTAAAAGTGATTTGTTCAGTCAGTTTATGATAGACAGCAAGATTGTTTTATGCGGTTTGATTGTGAGACACTGATGAGATGGGTCGCTTGCCTCTGCCTCTGTCTCTGCCTCTGATCTGCACTAAGCTAGACTCTATTATAAAACACATCGTCCTTGCTGTGGCTTTGAAACAAAAAACCCAAAACGAAGACCGAAACCGAAAACAAAAAACTAGTTCAATTTATTCCGACAGAATTTGTTGTTTTGCAGATAAAGTTGCTGAGGGTGCGGGTTTGTTTATTGTAATGTGATGAGCATAATGTCAGGAGCTATGATGCAGTACCCAAGCTTAGGTCAAAAGCCTCAGTATGATGTACCTAAAGTATCGTACTGTGCTGTGGCCACGACCACAAAACATCAAAGTGATGATGGAAAGCCACATGGAGCTTTTCCGCTCGGAACAAGATACGAGAGTCCACACATCAAGTCCGTATCCGCAGTGGCTCTATTCGAGTTTATCTAGTCTTGGAGACTTTGAAATACAAATGTTCGTTTAGGAAGAAGAAACATATACACGATATTGGTATCATGCATCATTTTTAAAATGAAATTTGTACGTCAAAAGCAGACATATTATTTCTTACTTAAACTGCCACCTCTTGCAGAATGCTCAAAGCAATAAGCTCTGCCATCAGCAAGTACCACAAGGCACCAGACCATCAGGAGGAGGGTGCGAGTGCGAGGGTGAAGGCTGAAAGCTGAAGGACAAAACATCATCTAAAGCGGTGCGCCTTTAGATGTTCTGTAGACTTCAGACTGATATCCTTGTTATGTTGTAAATTTGTATGTAGCAACATATACTAAACGTCACAATGTGTGCAAAATTCATTTGTCCAGAGCGAACTATAAGAGAGAGAAGTTGACAACGGTACCGATGATGATGATGATGATGATGATGATGCTGCTGCTGCTGGCTGGTGTTGTGCTCTATGAATATTATGCTGCGTGCAATAATGCCCGGTGATTCGTTCCTTGCTTTTCTTACACTTCCACGTTCCATCGGTACAGAGCACACAGCACAGACTCATCTATCCCATACCCACCACAGCCTTCACCTTTTTCTATTCTATGTTCTGTGATTGCGAAGGGTAAAATCTGTTGTTAAAAGGAGATTGCTACAGATGAAGAAGGAAGCGAGGAGGAGGATTTTGGTATGCGGTTTCTTGTACAGACAACAAATTTTGACATTTATTGTCTTGGGTTAAATTGAAATTTATAGCAGGAGTGCCTGTGCTGTCGGTCGGTCTCTTGACTTGGAAAGCCTTGTGTGTGCGCTGCAGCTATTTCTAAACAACAGTCAGCACCTACAAGGGATAGCTGTAATGGCGTTTTGCACCACTGCATGGTGTTGGCTAAATTGTAAATGTCTGTAGAAAGAACTCATATTTGACAGCTATTTACATGAATGTTTATGAGTGTTTGGGGGTAGGACGGAGTATGAGAGTAGAAAGTACTGTTTCTGTCATCTCATTTACCTAAAAGGTTACGTACAGTACGTAGGTACATGTTGTTTGGTAAAAAGGATTTTTCGTAATCAGTGTGGGTACATATTACCCTTGTTAAAAAAATCTTCTTTTTTTGTTTGTCCTACCTCAAATCCTTTCATTTCCTTTTATGAGAAATGGCGATGGGATAAAATATTTTCCAGCTGTCGCTTCGGCTTGAGTGAACTTCTGAGAATATTTTACTTCGTGGAAAAACACAAAATGGACACTCCGACAAAGTAAGATTAAGAATTATTGAAATGATTTTTTCCCCCGTCTTTCTTACCAATGCTACGGTAACAAGCGTGTCTTATAAAGTTTTTATTTTTATTTCGGGCTCCTTAAATTGGAAATGCATGAAAAAACAGGAATGATTGCTGTATGTTTAATGTAGCTATCTATTAACGCTGAACAGCTTATTTCAAGGTTGTGAACATAACGTTCGCTTCTTTTTCTTATTACTGGGGTAGAATCTGATCCGCTATACGAAGCGTTTATAGTTCGATGACCATTTCAAAGTCTACTGATTGTTTGATGTTAGTGCGCTCTTAAAATTGGATGCGGGCAAATGTAAAAAGACAAACGTGTAGGTTATTTAAAGACAAGTAGTAGTAGTAGTAGTGGTAAGATTTATTACAAAAGCTTAAGGTTTACAAGTTCAGTTTACAAATCTTTTACGAAATTGCAAAAGCCGTCTGCCAGAATGACAAGTTTAAAATAAAACAAAATAGAAAAAGGTGCACAAAGTAACATATTTATAAGAATTAAAACGCTTCATTCCTTCATTTAATATTTGGTTTCAATATCGTAGCGCAGATTTCACATATTGACAGGAGCAGCCCAGTCTCGACCGTTTAGTATTTGAAGAACTTCATCCGTGTCGTAGTTAGATTTTCCCAAGTGTAGTTTTCTTAGTTCTGTTAGTATGGGAAAAACTCCAATAAAATGCTTTATGTCTTCACAATCTTTCAAATTCCACAAGCTGCAGATTACGGGCCGATCGGAGTCGTGGGGTTTGTAATTTAATGGCAGCAACTCTCCTCTAGCTTTAAATATTGTTGAGATTTTGTCTGCATCCACATTATCTCCGAAGTAATTTATCGTGCTAAGATCATGCTCCAGTTTTGAGTAATATATTCTGTATGTATGTATGATGACTTTGCTTGTTCAATAAAGGCTTTATGCATTTTTTCATCAAGGGCCTGCAGTCCATTGTAAGGCTTTTCTCCGGTTTGTCTCAGACTAACTGCCGTTAGGTTAAGAGGACATCCTACACCCTCCGTTAGTTCCTCACATTTTTCGAAGCATGCTGTTGTTTTGACGAAAGCATGCATTGCCACTATTTTAGGTAAGTGAGCTTCTTCCATGCTAAACACTTTCAGGACGTAATCAAAACGGAGCTTCAGTGTAGAGATGAACATTGATGGTAGTCCTGTTTCGATGTGCAACATATAAGTGAGCGTGGTCAAGGGAGGGAGCAATACTCTTTTCAGAAAGAATCTGAGCAACTGCTCCACACTCTCATTTTGAAGATATCCCCAAACTTGGGCTGAGTACAACATAACCGATCTCGCTGTAGCATCGAAGATTTGGAATTTCGCTCGGAGTCCTATATTTTCATTCTTCGTACATGTTGACCAATTTGTGTTTGTTGGCGATTTTCGCAATTTCAATTTTTCTGCTAAGTGAAGTTTCATGTTATTTTGTGGATCGACTACTTCCACAACTTCTCTCCTGTTTCCAGATGTAGTTCCAATTCCTCTGTCTCTTTCTCTACCAAAAATCATTATTTGGGACCTACTTTGGTTTGTTGCAAGGTTCCATAAATTGCAAAACTCATCTAGCTTATGTATCATTTGAAGTTTTAAAGGAGTATCAGAGAACAGAACTATGTCGTCATAAATTAAACAATAACAAAAAAGTTCTGTTATTGTAGTGGTTTTTGTCCTGGAGTTGTAGTTGTTTAAAATACAAAAACCTAAAAAGAAATAAATTAATTCAAGGCATGTTAAATGATCGTGAAGATCAACCTTATAACTCCAAACTTGCGTTTCGCCTAGGTACGGCAATGGGCTCATCAGTTAGATGTGGCCGTACCCTTCTAAGACGCAAACTTTGTTCAGAATACACCGACACTTATAAAATTAACTGCGCTCACACGTAGTGAATTTTATATCCAAGTGAATGAACAAGTCATATTGCACTTGGAAAAATAAACGAAATATTTTCCATGGTTTGGCTTCAAATTATAAATTAAACAATAACAAAAAAAGGTTGATCTTCACGATCATTTAACATGCCTTAAAGAAATTTATTTCTTTTTAGGTTTTTGTATTTTAAACAACTGCAACTAAACAACTACAACTCCTCGAATTATATCTTGCATTTTTTCAATAGAGATTATTTCACCTCTCGATTTTGATTTACCAAGTTCTTAAGTTTAAGGACTATGCCCTGCAGATATGGGAAATAGGTCCAGAAACCCTCCTGATCAAGATGTCCTTAAATAAAGAAATAAATACCTAAAATAGACCTAGCGCATTTCTCACAACCATGCCTTGTGTTGTGACGTTGTGAGGGAATGCAAGGACCTACAATTTTCTGCCAGTTCCAAAAGATCAACATATTCTGAACATATACAGCACATTATATGAATGTGCAAATCACACGTAAGGTTTCAGTCCTATCGTACTACAAACCAAGTTAGCTAAACAAAATAGAAATGAAATCGAAGTTGGCTACCATTTCCTAGCCGCCAAATTTCTGAAGTCTATGGTAAAACACTGCAAAGCGGTATGGGGTGAAGCTGTCTGTCATCACAGCACCGTCTCACACTGACAGAGTTTTTTTATGGAGACGATGAGGAAATCAAAAAATGGGCACGACTGGGTCGCACGAACGATTGTGTTCTAAATACGATATCAAAATCTAAAGGCTGAGTTAAAGATTTTGGTATTAGCTCTTCATAATATATTTTGTGGTACAGGGTTGCCAACTACACATAGATTATGAAAATTGATTTAAATCACGTAAAATAATGAAAAAATTAAATTAAATATTCCAAAGGTTTCAAGCAAAAATCTAAAAACGCCATTCTTTTGCAATAGCTTATACATATGAATGATGAAAATTTAATCAAAATCGTTGGAGCAGTTTTCCAAAAAAGGGTTTTTTATTTTTCACTTTTTTTTTAAAACTGTTTTTTAAAAGTCGAGTATGCAAAGTTTTAGATCTTAATAAGAGTTGTTTTGACAAAAAATTTGAAAAAAATCAAAGTTATAGTTTTGAAGTTATTTCAAAATATCAAAATTTTTTAAAAATATTTTTAAAAATTTCCACAACTAAATTTTTTTTAATATTGATATGCAGTCTTTTTGTTACTGTTTACGACTTTTTAAATCTAAAGTTTCGTCAAGATCGTGTAAGCCATTAACGAGAAAGTCGGTTTTGAAAAAAACGGTACTATGGGAGGTACCGTTTTTAGGCTTTTTGCAAAATTTTTTTTTACATTATAAGAAAGAAAATTCAAAATTAATCCCTCAAACAAAATTTTATCGAAATCGTTGGAGCGGTTTTCGAGAAAAATAAGTATTATCATATCGGTTGTATGGCAGGTACCGTTCAAGACCTAGAAACTCAATTCCAAAAACCCCTCTGTAGACTGCTCCACAGACCCTAACTGCAAATTTTGAAGAAAATCGGTCTACTAGTTCAGGCTGTAGATCCATATACAGACAGACAGACAGACACACAGGCACACAGACACACAGACAGAATTGTAGGACCCACTTTTTTCGTATTCTCTATCATCATAATGTCATATTTGATTGTTATCTCAAAATTTTTTTTCTGCACGATTGCAAGACTTGCCTTATAGTACCTATAATCGCAAGTAAAAAGCAAGGACTGTTAGGAAAATCATGTAGTATAACCAGTTGAGAAGAAAAGTCGAGCTTTTCATTGAATGCAAAATTATCCTATTAGCGTCATAAAAACACTCCAAAATGAAGTAGCAGCACAAAGTATGTTGGATTGCACACAACAGATGCAATTTATGCGGAGATAACTCCTTACAGCATGTTATGGAAATATTCGACTTGAAAATCAAGATTCTATTACTGGGTGACTTCAATTAACCATATATCCAATTGCTACATTCTTGTAATGGTTGCATTCAAAAAGCTTCACTGACTTCTTCAAAATAGTAGCTTTCCTATTCAGAAAACATAATTTCTGTGGACTAACGGTAAGTAAGCTGTATTAACAGTGTCCTGTAATGACACCTATCGTCGTACTAATGTGTTTTCTGTTGAGAGAGATCCCTTGGAAATATCAGATATATTTCTTAGCCAAGACAGAGCTTCACTGATTGCAATCCGCTTGGAACACCCCACAATGATCTGGAAGACGAAGTGAGATGTTTAATTTCATTTCTGCGGAATAAACACCACAACCTACTCCTTCATTTGTTTTTGAACCGCCCGGCCCGTATGAAAATGGACATATTCGTTTTCCAAGAATGATTGGCCCTCCCAATCTGTTCTGACGTTCTGAGACTTCTTGTAATCAAACTTGCTGTTTACTGTAGATGTTAGGTGTGACTAGGTGAAACAGGATGTGCAGTGCCGCTGAAGGAGTGATGTTAAATAAACAGCTCATACATATATAAGCTGAACTTTGGACTTTGCTGAGACTGTCTGTATAAATTGCTTTATCTAGTGCAACCCATTATACTGTAACACCGTAAGTAAGGATAGATCTGATGACCGAAATGTAAAGCCAATGTGTGATGCGGATTTGAAGACCCCCTTGTTTCCTGTAGCGTTTTTTACTCTTTCTTCTATATTTGACTTCCAACTCAGCTTTCTATTTATAACTAGAACCAAGTACTTAGCCACATCGGAGAAAGTTAGATGTATGCCGTTAATGAAACGAGGGTTTATGTACAGAATATTATATTTCTAGATAAGTGGTACCTGTGGTGTGATGATAAGAATGTCCGACTGTCAACCCAGAGGTTCGTGGTTCGAATCCCAACAGAGGCAATAGTATTTTTCCACGGGTATCGCCTTTCGCAAGGCGTTGGCAAGTCCTCCGATAGTATAAGGAAACACATAAAATTTCGGTTATGAAGGTCCAATCCTTTTATTGGTCTTAAAGCTAGTCTAATATAATATTTATCAATTCTTATCTCTAATGCTGGTGATCGGTGGCTCCAACGCTGGTAGATCCTTAGTCCAATGCTGGCATCAACAGTCAAATACAAAAGTCTTAAAGAGATTAGTGGGTGATTTGTGCTAGGTAAACTAGGCTTATAACTAACTTAACTTTTACTATGTTGTTGACACAGAATTGGGCCTAACTACTGTCTAAACTCTAAAGAGATGGTTTTATAATATAAAATATATATTTCTAACTACTAAATCTACGACATGAAAATAAAACAAAATAAAAAAACGGCGTGACTAAAAGTCTTAAATAAAGTAAAAACTAAAAATAAGATGAGCTCTAGGTCTCATCCCCTGTCGTGTCCATTGTTTGCTTTTTTGTAGAAATGTCTTCCTACGTTGAACATTACATCATGGAATCTGGTGGCATCGATGATTGCTCTTAGGAGTAGGTACCTATGGCTGGTATTAATTTCTTCCTGCAGTAGCTGTTACTTTTCTGGGTTCTAATGTCCTTCGAGGTTCCTCAGGATTCGGCTGGAAAGCTCCATCTTATAAATTTGTCTATTGGTACTATGTCAGCTGCCTAGTATAACATCTTATTTTACCAGTACTTCCTCGTGAGGGGGTTTCTATGAAGTCCACTGCAAACTCTGAGTATTTTCCTCTCGAAGAGCTTAATTTTCTTCATGGTTGACGGTGAAATGGTGAACCAGACCGGGCAGGCACATGTGATGACGGGCCTGATGAGTTGCTTGTTAAACTTAATCCGGTGGGTGAAGCTTACACCCAGGTATTTGGCACTGTCCTTTGTTGTGACAACTGATGTGTTGTCTAGAAATCCGATAGTGATTTTCCTACTCCTTTTAGCGATTCTTCTTCTGGCCCTCGTCCTTGTCTGTGGACTTGTTCTTTCTCGTATTCTTCAGGATGTCTTATAAAATTATCTACAACTAGTGCGTGTGAGCTCTATTGCATGAGTGAAAATTATATTGTGACAACAATGGTATGTGTATTGGCTGGCGGTAGAGTTTGTATTTGCAACTTCGTTACACAACTTTTCTTTTCTTTTTGTTCTGACCTTGCAGATATTCGCAGAAAAGCCAAAAGACGCAGCCATGATAAGAAGCTTAAGTTGCCAGTTCTCACCATGTCTGCGCCGAGTATCTGTAACCTCATGCGAGAAAAAACAGGACATTCACAAGGAAGTGCTTTGCAGTGTCCTCATCTTCTCCAGACAATTCACAGAGTGTGGTATCACTTTAACCTAACACGCTTAAATGCTTGACAAAACAGAAGTATCTGCTGGCAACGCCAACAAGCTTTCGAAAGTCTTCAAATTTACGTTGGGAGCATACGTTTGGTCTGTCTGCATCCAATGGAGGCATAACATCTACGGTTGTGCTTTTCACAGCTCCACTCGTTGATTGCATCCATCACTGAATACGCTGGCAGACCTATCGACGGCGACGGTTCAGGTCATGAGAAAGTGTCTGAGATCCTTGCCTAACAAGTTCATCGGCGTTCTGATTTACAGTTATGCCGTGATGTCCTGGAACTCAAATGAGACTCAAAGAATTTAATCTTCCAACCGCATTCAGAGAACTCCTGCATTTATGGATCACTTTCACAGATTGGCTGTCGGTGCAAACACAAATACTTCTCCCCGTCCATCCATTGCTCGTATCGTAGCCGCGTATGTCATCGTATGTCATCACTCTCCACGAAGGCACCAGTGCCAGAACCCTCGTCGGTTTCGGAGCCATCTGTGAAGATTCGACAACAGTTCTTTCCAGGCTCAGATTCTGGAGCGAACAAGTCCTGAACCGAAGGAAAGTTGACTGAGTAATTTTGACGCAGTTTGAGCCTTGGGATAATCGTGTCAGACGGCGTATACATTAGACGTGAGTCAAAAGATATGCTTCTTGTGAGGTTGCTCAAAGCTCCAGTATGAGTTGTGGCAGAGACCACATCTTTTTAAACGAGAAATGGTCTTGAGAGTACACCCCCTGATGTAGGTATCAAGGGGAGGAAGATTCAGCAGTGCGTCGAGAGTAGCACCCAGTGTGCTTTGGAAGGCCTCAGTAAAGCCAAGAAAAATTGTTCTTTGAAGTTTGGCAAACGAGGCAATAACGTTTTTACACGAGAACTTTTTCCACCAAACAACTGACGCATAGGATATAATTGGTCTTATCATAGCCGTATAGATCCAATAAACCCTTTTCGGTGAAAGACCCCATGTCTTTCCAAAGGCTCTTTTACATTGCCAGAAGGCTGACAGTGCTTTACTAGTTTTAGACTCGACATGTTTAGACCAAAGAAGCTTGTTGTCTAGGATGTTTAAGATGTTTGACTTTAAGTGTAAGTTGGATCAGACCCTCAGACCAGTCAATTTTCTACGTTTCGTGAAGAGGACAACCTCAGAGTTAAGAGGTTTGATGGAGAGACCGTTATTAGCTCACCAGGTGTCAATCATATACAGCGCAGCCTGTGCTCTAGATCACACAGCTTGGAGGCTGGAATCAACCGAGAGCACGGCGACATCACGTCAACTGCATATGCTTGGGCGTGAAGTAGAAGCATTACAAGTAGAGAGTCGATCAGCATGCACCACAGAAGAGGAGATAGAACGCCACCTTGTGGATAGCCCTTATTCACTCCTGTTGCAACATGTTTTCCGCATCTGCTTCAACGATCACGGCTCTATTCACTAGCTTTGCCTTAATTCACAACACTAATGATTCGTTCATTGATCAAAAATAAGTCAGTGAAGTTCAAGTAAAGTTAGCAAGACAATCAAAAGCATCTGCAAAACGTTTAGTTTGCATGTAAAACACGATGCGCATAATCGTTTTCCGTTCAATTGTACACAAATATTTTGTAGAGAAGAACGCTTTCAACACAATTTATAAAATACGAATCTACGAAGGATGAAGTTGTGTATATGCAAATTTGCAACTCAATTGGTCCCTTAGATTTCTATGTTCCCTTTATTCGAGGCCCCTTTCACTTAATTTCCAACGACTATGAAAGAAAATTATATCTTAAGCTTAGAATGCTTGCAGTGTTTGACTAATAAATTATAAAATAGGTTTTAGCTCTTCAGGGTAGAAAGAAAATTGGAAAGAAGAAGAACAACAACAAAAGCGGCACATGGCAGTAGCAGTAGTCGAGTCGAGAGCAAATGAACGACGAAAGGATGCCTTCATCATGGTCCATTATCGACGAAAGGACAATGGAAACCAATTAACAAAAGCATTGTTCCGTATCGCACTAGGAGTTTGTTCTTTTTTTTTTTTAATTTTTTATCCAAACTTCACCAAAACCTAGAGCTGGACCATTTCATTCTCTCTTAGTCCTGAAGGTCTTCTGGATTTATCCATTATCTATGGAGACAGGACTAGAGAGCGATTTTTGTGGACAATAGGATACCATACTGAATTTGGAAAAGGAGACTCTATGCAGCTGAAAGAGGATTTCTTCCCCAGCACTTTTTTGATAGTCTCCTTTTGTTCTTCTTAGATATACAAAGGGCATAAACAAGGAATCAAGCTCCTGCTCTGCAGATAGGGTGTATAAATGTTCCTGAGGGTACAGTATACACGGTTACTTTTGCAATTGTTAATGAATGCTCCGACCTCATCATTTATACATGTTGAGCATAATGAGCAAAGTAAGTCGAATGTAACTATGTAAACGATGCACAACGCTGCTTACACCATGATGGTGGGAAGAAGGATGCGGGAATGATTTTTAAAGAAACTCCTGTACCTACTTGAAATCCGAGTGAAAGTAAATGTTTGCCATTAACTCCTTTCCTCCTACCTACAAAAAAGAACGCGCGTTAAGATAGTGTGGATCCCTTTTAGTTGCAATATGTCTGAGTGAGCTGGTGCATATAGTTTTTGACTTGGCATTTATTCCACTTCTTATTATTTTTCTTAGTCGTCGTCTCTCGTCTCTCTCGAATAGTTCTTTGGAGGAGTCACTCTTCTTTTAGCCAAAGTGTGCTACAGTTTTCTTATATCCTGATGGTGTTTTCTGTTTGAGGAGTGCATTTTTGATTCATCTGATGGATTAAAGTGATGAATCATCAATGCTGAAAGTTAAAGGCAAAGTTCATTTTCTGTTTGAATTGGACTGGTGCGGATGATGGGTGGTGCGCTGGGTGCTTAGTCCTTGCTGCTTGATGCTTGGTGGTAAGAGCGTATAAAGTAAATAGATGAATACACTTTGGATGAGTGATCACTACACAGAATTGGATTCGATGCTATCATCATCAGATTGTGTAAACAGAAGTTGGGTATCATTGGGTGAAGTCGACGTAGACGTCGACGTCAGAGTGATTGAATTTCTAGGGTATTGTTAAAACAATCCCTTCAAATCCTTATCTCGATTGGACTCACTAGGATAAAATCAATTTATTGCCACTTTTTCGCATGGAAATGTCATCACGGTGTGTGTTTAAGCAAGCTACGGAAAAGTTTGTAAAAAAAAATTATTTTTTGCGAAAAGTCAATCAAGTTAGCTATAGAAAAACGGATTTGAAAAAAAAAAAAAAAAAAAACACCCAAAGGACAACGCTAAAAAGATGCTGTCGCTTAGACAGAGTACTCATGCTCTGAACCCTCTATTCCGCATCAAATGATGAACTTCTGGAAATAGACTTAGGACAAGCCTAAGTCCTTCATCCATTTCCGACACTAGATTTCATATAGAGGCCAATAGATGAGGACGACAAACAAGACCCGCAACATCTTTCTCAAATTAACGCCTAGTATTTATGCAGGACATGCAATGGAGGTCAATTCCTGTCAAAGAATGAGGTCTTTTTTGCATCAGGTCAACTGAGGATTTCGCTTGGTTATGATGACAAGTGGAACCTTCGCACAGTGGGGCAGAAAGTGCCTGTTAACGGCGATAATTATAAATTTTTATGTTGACTATGATCAAAAATATACTTTATGAAAGGATTTTGGTGTGCTGAATTCAAATCCGAAGTAAAAACAACGGTACTACTTCAGGTTTTTGAGATAATGCCGTTATAAACTTTTTATTGAAGTTGTTTGGTATTTTTTGTGTTGCGAGAAACTTAAATAATAGAAAGTATACAAAAATCAATTATGATTGATTTTTGAACACAATTTCCAAAAATTTGTTTTTAGTGGATTGATCATAATATCTAGAAAGCTCTTTACGCATATGAAGGGTTGAAGACATTGAATGCATAATCCACATTTGGACTCATCCTCGCTATGATGGAACGTGGCATGTCGAAGTACTTCACATAGGTTCATACTAGAAGTAGAAGTAGTAGTACTACATTTTTAAAATGGAAATGAAAGCAAAGTTGCAGTAATAAAGCACCCATATTATTTTTTAATCCTATTTAAAACATTTTCTTATGCTTTTGCGTGCATTACTTTTCAACATTTGATAAGTTATCAATTTTTAAAAAGCTGTCAAAAAAACCATTTCCCAAATGTTGTTGATAGAGCTGCAATACAGCTCTGCAGAGAGAGTGAATTTCAATTCGATAAGTCCCAACAGGCTTTGAAGTCTAAAAAACTAAAACAAACAAACTAAAATACTTTGTGAAATGCGATTTATAATTTAAAAAAATCGATTATATTTTCTTAATATTGTTTACAAATCATTTGTGTAATTGTGACTATTCTGTCAGTCTGTGGTTGGATAATGAAGACGGGCTCTAAAAACATTATGATAGTTTCATAATCCAAAGGTTGGATTTCTTATTCCCTGATTGGTAATAAATGGATCTGAAAATATTCAAATTCGGTAAATTGTATTCGTTAATGTCTCTTGCTTAGATATTTTTCGACCAAAATATTCAATACTCATTTTGAAATCCTTTTTTTGGACTTCTAAACGCTTAATAATTCTCAAATGGGTACTATTATTCTGTGATAAAGTAGTAATATTTCGGTGAACTTTAAACGTAGAAAGTTCTCTGATACAGCATTTTAAAGAAAGTTTAATTAACTTTCTTTTTTTGGAGCAACGTCTGTACTGATCTGCGATCAGAAAAAAATGCTATTGAAAAACTAAAAAAACTAAAAAACTTGAAAATGTTGACTTTTATTTTGTCGGGGAATTTATCGTTTTGTATGGAAATTTTTTTTTATCATTATTTAAAAGATGCATTTCGATGGGACAATTTGCTCTCTACAAAAATCATCTTGAAAGTGCAGCAAAATTTTGCTTCGTTTGCGAGATATATGGAAAAAACGGATGAGGATGATTCAAAACCCATTTCTCTGTTAATATCCATCTAATATAATAGCACTCCGAGTGTTTTTTTACATAGTATAGCTGACAAAAGTGCTGTTATAATGAATATACCTACTTCAACAAACTCTATGCAAAATTTCTAGCAACTATACATTTTTTAAATATTTTCAAAACAATTTTAACTGAAATGTCAACTTTGATGTCCATTGGTACATTGATGGAGCCACTGACTCCATTGGTCCATTGGCACATTGATGGAGCCACTGACTGAGAAAACGTTTTTTGATTCATGTGAGGAATTTTTTCAACTAATAGAAACTGTGTAGGCCGATGTAACAACCCCTTTAAATAAAACGGAACGTAATTCCATACCATCGATCATGACCTAAATGGTCTAAAATAATTCTGTCAGAAATTCGAACAAATCATTTCCTTCGAACAAATTTCGAACTTTGGCCGCAAAGCGCAACTCATTTCCGTGAGTCGATCTCTTTTGCTTCAGCTCTCGTCGAGGACATATATCAGTCTGTTTCTGTACCAAAGTTTTATTTTTTTGAGACAAGTAAAGTAGATCAGTGCGATTTTCTCTAACAATAAAATTAATAAAGAAAAAAAGAAATCGCATGGTTTAAAGAAAAATTTAATAATTAAGTAAACAGAACACGTAATTAAACGAGAATCTACCAGTTGAAGATCTAAAGACCTATACGCAAGCGCTTTTTATTATAAAGTGGCACAGATCAAGGAGTTGATCTAAAAGTCACTCCCAGAATCGCAATCAAGGATAGGGAATCCTTCCTCCAAGAAGTGAAGCAGTGGGCTTATCCCCATAATTCGGCTAGAGATATCGTTTTGACTGTGCTGTTGGCACCTACACGTGAACCCCAATCAATCACACGATCAATCAGACACGACCATTGATCACATCACGAGCCAATTTCAATCATTTGGCAAATCAAGCTGAAATACTCTGTCCGCTATAGCAATACAAAAAAAAAACACGACAGACACGACCAACAACTTTTATCAGAGAGCTTCCAAGGGTTCCAAACCAGCGACCCGACAACAGCTCTGATCATCCAACCTCACAACCAGCGACGCACACTGGTGCCGCTTGTATGGAGAGCGTGCTCAAAATGCAAAATTGAGAATAACTGTTTCTTCCAAAGTAAATGTTATGTTGCAAACAGGGCTGCCGTTTCAAATTTTCGCTGGGGAGTATTTCAAAGATTAATACGGGAGTATTTCCCATTCGTGGGGAGTACGCATAAAACTTTTTTTTTTAAATTAGAGAATTGAAATTATTCAGATAAAAAACTAATCAAAAGAAAACGCAAAATTGGAAATCATAAATTTTCTTTGAAACGATTGAATTAAATTCGAAACTTAGACAAATTAAATATAAAGTAAAATTTGAATTAGAAGCAAAAAAAATCCATACTAAAGGGAGTACCTTATTTATCATTTCTGACAGCAAAATACTGGCAGGGAACGTGCTATAAAATGATGTCAGTTTTATAGTGCCGGTTGACTGACAAAAAAGGCGTTCATCAAAAGTTATAGTTTCAGATTAACTATTTTTTCTCGGTCTCTGATGGGCCAGACGTTAAGTTTTTCAGTTGAGAATTCATCAGCTGCTAGTTTTTGCAAGTTCAGTTTCTTGAGCCGTCATATCAGAGAAAATACCCTAGGTATATGACAACTGAACTTTATTTCATATTTTAAGGTTATTTTTTTGTCGAACAATTTTTGTAGCGAACTGTGGCATTTAAATTGACCCTTATTTATTTTTCGGCAATTTGTCGTAGAAGTAAATGTTTTCATTAAGATACCTGACAAAGGAAATATTTTCTTAAAAAAAATATTTGCTACACTTTTGCTCGAAATCTATTCAAATTATGGCTATTCGCATATTTATAAACACAATTATTGAAAAAGTAGCTTTGAAGTAGTCTTTTGAACCAACTACAACAAATTAGTTATTTCTCATCAGATCTCTCAAAGTAGATTTGAAAGGTGAATCGCAATACAATTTTAATCTGACGTTAAATTTAGATGACCGTCCAACGCAAAACTGAATAAGTTTTTTAGTCAGTCTGACAATCTGAATTCTTATGAACGCGCTCAAAGACTGACAAAAGCTGACACGCTGCCAGAAAAAATGAAAATTTTCATTTTTTTCTGACAGGCTGTCAGTTTTTCTGGCATAGATTTTCTGATAGAACTGACGCACTGTAAATGGTATGCCAGAATTATCCATAATCACGACAGAATTATGACTGGAAATACTGACAAATTTGTCAGTCGTTTAAATCTG
This sequence comes from Melanostoma mellinum, assembly GCA_914767635.1. Taxonomy (NCBI): domain Eukaryota; kingdom Metazoa; phylum Arthropoda; class Insecta; order Diptera; family Syrphidae; genus Melanostoma; species Melanostoma mellinum. Next base: position 185,711,801 of record OU612060.1, read on the forward strand.
GCATATCAAAATCAAATTTTAGACAGCAGCAATTTCACAGGCTTTAAACAAGAACATCCTAACTCAAGTCCAGAATTGTATTGGAAAATATAACAAAGTGTAATATTTTAACAGTCCGACATCGCATTTAAGTCTATTTAGTCTAGAGACATGAATTTCAAGTAATCTGTAAAGTGTCGTAAAAAAGACAATCAATATTTTTACTACACATTTTTTTGTCAGTTATTTATTAATGTTAAAAGATTACAAAACATTTTTTTTTTTTTAAGTTAAAAACTTTTAATCCTAGCACGTGATGAAGTGGGGTATCTCAAAAAACTGACACATGACCATACCCATTATTTCAACCCTCTTAGTCATCCGAATTAAAAAACAGTTTCTTAATCTGTAATGATGTCGCTATCCCATGAACCAGCGATAAGAAAAAAAAAAATTTTTTTGAGAAAATAGCGACTGTTTGAAAAAAATAACCATTTTTTCAACCTTTTTTTGAGTTTCTCGATTTTTTTAAAAATAGTAAAAATTGAAAAATGAAGATGAGGCTGGTTCATGCCATCATGAGGGGTCCATAAGGTTCCCTCAAAATTTCAATTGAATCGGTCCCGTAACACTCGAGGAATCGTGGGTATCATATTGAAAAAGTATGTTCTAAAAAAAAATGAATGCATTCAAAGCTTTATGAGGTTTTACACTAGATGGATGTATTCCAAATAATTTTAGATAAAATGAAAAAATAAAATTGGTCATTGTGAATATTAAAACCAAAGATAACTTTTTAACATTTTTGAGGGTAGTACAATTGAAAGTAGGGGAGTACAGGAGTACAGTGAATGCGAAGGTAGTACGAATACTCCCTTAGTTCGCATTCCGGCAGCCCTGGTTGCAAAGTCGATAAGATTGTCTATCAACTGGTAAAATTTGAAGGTCAAAGAGATTGTAGGTTAAAAGAAAATCAGTGTTGAAAGTTGTGTTCTAGGCCAACAAAATTTGTGTTGTATTTTAGAGGTCGATTTAAAATGCAATAAAAATCTTTTCGCGTTGAATTACGCAAAGCTGCAATATGTCATCGATTGGTTAATTTCAGTAGATAATAAAAACGTATTTCATTAGCATCAAAAACAAAAATCATGGAAATAGTAACAAAAAAGCGAACAAATACGTATTAAATGTTCAAACACATTTTTTTTCCAATTTGCAACACGGGCTTTTAAAACTAACTATGCAGTCTTATAGTGCATACCTTTTTTTTAGTAAAAACAGAAGTTAGAAGTGAAAGCCTCTGTTGCAATTTGGAAAAAAATATGTTTATACATTTTTGTTCGCTTTTTTGTTTCTATTTCCATGGTTTTTGTTTTGGGGCCTCACTGTATGAAGACTGTTTCTTTCAAAGTAAATGTTTTGTTGCAAAGTCGTCAAGATTGTCTATCAACCGGTAAAATTTTGAAGAGATTGTAGTGTAAAAGAAAATCAGTGTAGAAAGTTGTGTTTAGAGGAATCTGTGTAGTGACTTAGCGGTCGATTTAAAAATCTAATAAAAATCTTTTCGCAGTAAATTTGGCAGAGTTGCAGTATATCATCGATTGATCAAGGTCAGTAAAAAATAAAAACGTATTTCATTAGCATCAAAAAATAGTAACAAAAAAGCGAACAAATACGTATTAAATGTTCAAACACATTTTTTTCCAATTTGCAACACGGGATTTTAAAACTAAGTATGTATAGTCTTATAGTGCATACCTTCTTTTAGTAAAAACATAATTTAGAAGTGAAAGCCTTTGTTGCAACTTGGAGTTTTTTAATTATTTCTATAAAAAAAAGGTTTAGAAATAAAAAAAAAAAATTTTCAGGTTCTCCTTCGAATATTGTAATGAAGAAAAAAGATTTAGTTGATAAATTCATAGCTTGTAATGGTAGGCTATCGAAAAAAAATTTGATTACGTTGTAGACTATGTTACCCAATTAACGGCTACCCTTATTGAAGAAACCGACAAAATTAAGAAAGCACTCCGGAACTTCAAGACTCAACTCCGTAGAAAGTGGACATTCCATTGTAAGCAGAGTGAACGACTTGTAGCTAATGAAAAAAAATGGTTGGAACAAATTTGTATATTTCAAAAGTCATTTGTTTCTAGTGTGGTTATGGGAGGACGTGCGTTAGAGTTTCAGGAGTGTAGTGATCAAACTAAACGTAGAAAACAGCTGAATTACGCTCTGAGGTTCCTGCAAATATTTTGACTTTTGCTGCTCAGAAGTTTTTGAGAGCTTCAGGAAGAGATCAAGAAGCAGAGGTTATAAAAAAAGTTTCAGAATCACCCACTTATGCAAAAGAATGCCTCGATTTAAATCTAAATTCAAAAAGTAGCAAAATGTCACCTTGAGAAGCACTTTCTATGATAATCGAGGCACAACTTTCAAGAAAGCAATACGAAATAGTCAGGAGCTCTTCTAAAGATCTATTTCCATCATATAAAATGGTTCAGGCGGAAAAGTCTTTATGCTATCCTAATGATGTTTCAGTGAGTGAGACTAAAACCGAAGTGCCTCTTCAATCGTTGCTTGATCACACAGCCAACCGCTTGTTGAATTCCAATGCAAATATTTTTCATAATATGCCTTATATGAATCCGTCTGATGAGATGGTATTAATTTCAAAATGGGGTTTCGACGGAAGTTCCAGCCATACACAATACAAACAAAAGTTTATTTCTGAATTTTCCGATAATAAATATATGTTTTTAACTTCCCTTGTACCTTTACGGTTAGTATTAAATAAAAGAAATGAAAGACCTGTTGTCTTATGGCAAAACCCAAGGCCTTCCTCGCCAAGATTTTGCAGACCCATAAGTCTTGAATATGCTAAAGAAACAGATGAACTTGTAAAGCAAAAAAAAAAAAAAAAAATCGGTGCCGAGATCAGAGACTTAACATGTACATTAATACACTTAAATGGAAAATCATTGAAAGTCAACCACAAACCTATATTTACCATGGTTGATGGACAGATTTGTAATTCTCTAACTGATACGAATTCTACTCTCAGATGTTATTTATGTGGAGCAACTTCAAAGGAATTTAACAATATCGACTTAGTTGTTCAAAAGGATATCCAAAGTGATTACTTGTCATTCGGTATTTCTGTGCTACATTCTTGGATAAGAGCTTTCAAGTGCATATTACATCTTGCGTACAAGATACCGATAGCTTCTTGGCGTGTAAATAAAGAAAATAAATTGATGGTGGAAGAAAATAAAATTAGAATACAGAGTGACTTTAAGAGCCGCATGTCACTTATTGTGGATAAACCTAAGCTAGGTTTCGGTAACAGTAATGACGGAAACGTAGCTCGAAAGTTTTTTCAAAACTATGAAGTATCTGCAAATGTAACAGGAGTACGTCCGGAGTTAATCAGACGTTCTTATATGATACTATAAGCCATATCTAGCGGCTTTAATATCAACTCTGAAAAATTTAAATATTACTGTCTAGACACTGCTCATTTATATGTACATTTATATCCGTGGATGCCAATGACTCCAACTGTAGACAAAATCCTTATTCATGGCCCAGAAATTGTTAATAATGCTTTGTTACCAATTGGTATGCTTAGTGAAGAGGCACAAGAAGCCAGGAACAAGGATTTAAGGCTTACAGGGAATATTTTAGCAGAAAAACATCCAGAAAATATAATACAACTGATATTTTTAATCGTTTATTTATCTCATCAGATCCAGTCATGAGTCAAATGCGTTCATTGCCCGTATTAAATCGAAAGTCATTCGACCCCGAAGTTCTAAATTTATTAGAAGAACAACGTCAATAATAATTCATATACATATATGTATCTAAACTTTTTTTATAACTCCAATTTTTTAAATTTATCATAAATTCCTACTTTTTTCCATTGAATTAATGTAATTTCGGTTTATAAATAAATTTGTTTACTTTTGAATGAAATATATATAAAGCGACGATACAACGCCACGGTTGGCCCTACTTGCTCTTCGCACACCAACATCCTAATCATTTTATAACATTTTACAAAAAAAAAAAAAAAAAAAAAAAAAAAAAAAAAAAAAAAAAAAAAAAAAAAAAAAAAAAAAAAAAAAAAAAAAAAAAAAAATTGAATTGTGATAAAGTAAAAGAAAATTTCAATTGCAATCACACTCAGCACAGTTTTTTTCTTTTCACTCGCATGCATTACAAAAATGAATTTATAGTTTGGATCGTAATGAGACATTTAGCTTAGGAGATTAATGGTTTTTGTTTGGTTGGCTCACAACTGAGTCGTAATGGAGTGATGATATAATAGTGCTTGGGGTAAGTCATATTTAAGGATGCGGCAACAATATGACGTCAAGATGAGTGTTTAATTAGAATAACAATTCATCTTCCGGTTAGGGGTTATTGAAATAAAATAAAAAGTAGCTCAGTAACCATGGTTTTCGTCTTGTTTAAAGATGAAGGGGAGGGTTATACTCAGGATCCCCACTAACACCAAGGGATCCAAATCATGAAATTTCGTTTGTTCGCGTTGATTTTGTTTTAAAGTTGATTTCACATCGCATTATAAAAACAATTTGTTTTCTTTTATTTCGGCATGATTAATAATGACGGTAGTCTAGCGGCGGATGCATGGACCTACCCCACCGACGAGCTGGCCTATGGTGGAAGCAATCATGCCGAACCGTATCTAGCTGACTAGACATCTTTTTTAGAGTGTTGTGGTATGCTTCTGGGAGCCTGTGGCCCTAATGTATCCATAGCAAAGCATATCATCGCCTTTTTCTAAACAAGGACAACTAAATCCGTGACAAAACAATTATTTTCAAAAATTGGTTTCGTTTTGAAAAAAATGACTTCTCGCCGCTTTTCCTTAGGCCAGACCCCATAGTGCGTCGTTAAGCAAAGAGACTCATAATATAAAAATTAAATTCATTACCCGGGAATCACAACAGAGTTGGGAGAGATCTGGGGCCTAGTTGACGTTTCTCAACCACACCCTAATTAGGAATGGACTGGTCCTACAAATGTTTTTGGTTTTTGGCACTGTTCATTGCGGTTTAGTAACAGAGGACATGCCAATTCCCAGCGAAAGGTGATGTGATAGAGTTATTTAGGGTAATGTGGTACAGGCAGTTTTTTCTTAAACTAAGTAGCATACTTCAACGTTTTCTAATTTATTAGGTGCATAAATAAATGAAACTAATAATGCGTGCTTCAACGAGTAAAAAAATCTTGATATCTGTCAAAAAAGTAACCAACAAGAGTGTGTGGCTGATAGGACGCATGGGTTCGAATTACGCACTAGGCATCTACATTTCTCTCAGCCTGACAGTTACACCTGGACGTCTCCTTGTGGTCATATGCGAAATTACAACCATCTTGCTGTAATTAACTGCATGACAAAAATAAGGGGGGTTGCTAACCTGGTAGAATAATGGGCCAACACTTGGTTTGAGTGCTCCAGAAAAGTATGAAATTCCTCTTTTACTAAAATAAAAATTAAGAAAATACAATCCACTCTTTTTGAGCTGCTAGATGTTCTTCGTCGTGCTTGTAGTCCGAATTTATTCTTCCCGCCTTTGATTCGGGCTTTCAAGTTGGGGCTGACACGAAGACTTCATTGGTTGACTTAGCCTTCGTGTACATCCAGTTGCTATTTTCAGAAAGAGTCCTGGTTGGTATTGACTGCTTGTCAAGTACCTACTTAACAAACAGAGCCGAAAGAAGCTTATCGACAAGTTGTTGCAGCAGCGTAATTGGAATTGAAGAACGCTCCTGAGATTTCAAAAGCCGCATAGGCTCTGTACTGCAATAGAGTAGGTGACAATTGTCTTAAGTTCAGTTGCTTTCGGAGAATATCGGAGACTGATGCTTTGAATCAAGATGAATCAAGAAAGCATCTCTAAGGTCGTTGAACACTATTCGGTCGTACGATCATACTTTTCGCTGTCTGTAGTGCATGTCCCTTGAGGACAAAAAATAGATTCAGCTGGTGTAATGGTTAGTTAATCTGCCTGTTACGTTAGAGTTAGCGTTCCAGTGTCTTACCCCAGAAACATTCATTTATGAAAAGAGCTTCAGTAGACCCTTAAAAATCGATAAAAATATGTAGCTCCCTCGTGCTGTCGCAACCGCATTAATAAACGGCTAAGTTTCTGTTTTCAAGTAAAGAAAAGTAGTTTACAGACTCCTTACCTTGAAGGTTAGTTTGGAAAGGATTAGGAAAAATTGGAATATACATGCTACGAAAATATAAACATAAGAATTTAAATATTAGCAGCTTGCGCCTTTACAATAATGAGTTAATCGCAAGCCTTTAAGTATATCTGGAATCAGAAAGAAAAGCTTTTATCAAAAATGTGGCAAAGCAATTTTCTTAGCTTATAACTCACCCACTGTGATGCTTACACCAAATTACACTCATTTGCTATGTTTCTATAGACTAAACAATCACCCTTCTTACACATTAAACTTCGAACTAAGAGAAAATGGAAAGCAAACAAAAATCGTAATTTGCGAGGGAAGATTATGCAATTACTCTTGAAAGACTGAAAGCGGTCCCTACAGGTAGCTTACCGTCTAATTTTCAAAATACCTTACATTATCTACTTACTTATTACAACCCTTTTTTCTTCTTTTTTGTGTCTTGCCTCTTTTTCTATTTGTTGCCCAGAAAGGATTCATTATACACCCTGACCGTATTAATTTACTTGCCACTAAGGTAGGACTGTTCATTTATCGTGGTCGTTTACCATTTTCGTGGTTCGAAAAAATCGTCTTCTTTTTTTGTTCTTGGCTGCTGTCGTCTGTGTATGGCTTTTTCAACAAGAAAAGGGAAAGAAAAAGTTTCTAGGTTTGGAGAAGGAGGCACGCCCGACCTTGGTATTGACCGTGTTAATTTTTTCAAAGAAAAAAAAGGACTCTATTTGTTTTCAATCAGCGGCACACCGAATAAATAACAAAAACTTAAAACGAAGGGACAGTTAGATTAAATCAAACTGACTGTGGCATCCTTTGGTGTTTTTCTCTCTGCGTCTGAGGTTGAGGGACAACTTCACTGCATAGCGCAGGGGTGTAAGTTGTTTTCAAAAGCAACTTGCTATTAACCTGAATACGTTATTTTGTTTGCGTTTTACCTTCTCCCAGTTAATTTCAATCAATAACCAAACAAATAACATTTCACGGACAAAAGTGTGTCCTTTGTTTTCAGTATAAAGTTAGAGTGTAGCGCCTTGCGCCTTTATCCATGATTTATTATGTTTGTTTATATCTTTTGTTGCATAATGAGGACATGTATAATGTATCCTTATTATGCAGTTTGAGAATCTCATTCAAAGTTGTAAGAATCCATTTATCTTTCTTGGAAAAACAACGCAATCGATTGATTTCAACTGAAAAGAATTTTTTTCGAAGTTTTGTCTTTACTCCAAATCGAGGTATTTAGGAGCTTAGGCAAAGTTTTATGAGAAAATTGTTTTTGTTTATCCTCATTTAGGTGTAGCCCACAAAATACGGATATTGTTTATCCAAATTCGACTTACACATGTGACACTTGAGGACAATGGAATTTTCATTGTATTTATTTATTTGAGAAAATTCAAGACAGTGCTCGGCAAAGTGTCATCATTCTTTCACCACAGGGCTAGCTGATGGGACCATTCCTTAAACCTATCCCGTTGAAAAATTCGCAAATAAGAAGCATCTCGTGACAACGCCAACGATTCTATTGTAGTCTTAATTAAAAAGGGGCGAATTATTTTATATCCGCTGCACCTTACAGGAGTTTGTCATCTACGAAGGTGGTAGAGCTTTTGACAGATAAAGGGTTTTCTTAGACAAGTGTTTTTTTTTTATAATCAGTGCATACCTCAAGGGGTTATGAATTCCCTTATAATGCTTAGAACACATTGCGAGCGTTAAGGCAAATAGGAGAGGGTTTAACAGGAAACACCAATGAACATTGCTTTCGAAAGAAGCAAGAAAAGAGTTGGTATAGCATTCCACATTCGGGTTGTGCGAATGAAGTATGAATCTCTATACTATACTGTAAGTCCGAAGTTGAGTTCAAGGTAAAACTGATTAGCATTACTAACGAGGCGGGTGATGCGTCTAAATTGTAGAAGGGGTAAAATGCAACTGGCTATTTCACTAACGATAGATGCAGGTAACGTTTCGACGATGTTCAAGAGAATCAATCGATTCTACGATTGAACTATTACCTAGCTGTCTTAAAGCTCTGTTTTTTACCTTATCAAGTAAGCCCGAAATTGTTGGGAAATCCCCGGACCAGATATAAGAATTGCACTATCGTTTTAGGCAAATGTTAGCTTTATAAATTGTAGCCAGATCAGAAGGGGTAAAGAACTTCCTACATCGTTTTAAAAAATCTAAGCGTTTTTGGCTACTCCAGATTTTTGTGTTAATTCCAGAGAAGATCATCGTTTACACACACACTAAGTAATGACAGCTTTTCGGGCTGGACTGCCAGTAAATTAGTTTTGTCGACGGAGTTAACATGCGGAGAGTCATGGAAGACAAACTTTGGGACAGATGACGGGGTGGGGTATTTATTATGTTCTTAACAAAAGACCAAAAGTGTTTGCTTCCCTTTGGAAACAACAGAGTTCAAGTGAGCGAAAATTTCAATTGCAGCGTCAAATATTCGGTGGACGCACAGTACAGTCGGTAATTTGGATTGATAGGACAAATCTTCAGAAACGCCGAGCAATGCGCACTTAAAGCGCTATTGCTGCAATTACGCAGAGTATCGAAGAAGACCCGAATGAGTGCATCCGCCAAAGCGAGTCAAAAATTGGAGCTGTGCCCATCCACTTTATGGAAAATTTAGTGAAAGGATTTTGTTCTGCCAGCCTCACAAAATCCCAATCCTTCAAGAAATGAAGCCGAACAACCATCAAATGTGTCGAAAGTTTCGTGAAAATGCCCAAAACTAGATGAACACCGATCCCGATTTTCACAAGAAAATTTTGTTCAGCAATGGAGCTCACTTTAAGTTAAATTGGTACTTGTGTATCAAGGTAATTCCGAGACATTTAACGACTTGGAAGCGAATATTCAAGCCAGCCGAACAAGAACAAGAACAAGAACAAGAACAAGAACAAGAACAAGAACAAGAACAAGAACAAGAACAAGAACAAGAACAAGAACAAGAACAAGAACAAGAACAAGAACAAGAACAAGAACAAGAACAAGAACAAGAACAAGAACAAGAACAAGAACAAGAACAAGAACAAGAACAAGAACAAGAACAAGAACAAGAACAAGAACAAGAACAAGAACAAGAACAAGAACAAGAACAAGAACAAGAACAAGAACAAGAACAAGAACAAGAACAAGAACAAGAACAAGAACAAGAACAAGAACAAGAACAAGAACAAGAACAAGAACAACAACAAGAACAAGAACAAGAACAAGAACAATTCGGCAAAATATATTAGGTCCCTTTCTTTCCTTCACAGTAAGGTTAAGAGAAATGTGTCAGGTCCTGAAATTCTTCTTTTTTAATTTGGGTGCCAAGATTTAAATTCAAAAGTCTTACCGAAAGATAAAAAGGCCACGTGAAAGAAACAAACCTCGAATTTTAGTTGAGCAAAGAAACATAAAAAAAGGATCGTCTACATCGGTAATAAGGTTTCGGAAAGACTTCTCCAAAAATGCTCGACGACGACGAATAAGACTCTAGTTCTGATGTAAGGCATAGCAACACATTTAAATTAGTCGATGAGGAGCACGAATGCACGTTTCTGTCGATCTACAAGAAGCCGATTTTGCCATATGTAGCTTAAGATATAATAAAACTACTTATTCAGATGGTCTTAACGCTAACCTTTTCAATACAGCTGAAAATTAATTGGAAAGGGACATGCTCCAGTTGATCTGCATAATATATGGTCGGAAGAAACTAATGTTCGATGAATGAAATCTCATTATTGTACGTATTTCCCACAAAGAACGTGGTTTTAGAACCAAAAAGTTCACAATCGACCAAAATTTCATATTACGGCAGATCGAAGAAACATGGAACCGCATTGAAGCATTAATGATCGAATTAGTGAGTAGGTATTTCTTTCAAAATTCGCTCTTTGTTACACAACGTCAGTCTGCTGTTAATTTTTCGGCTTCAATTCGTTCAAATACTTGTTGTGGTACTCGTGGTACTCGTGCTCGATAAAGTGAGAAGTAATGCCAGAAACACACAATTCAGCCACGTATTACTCGATCACGTGCGAGTTAATTCGACAACTGGGAACTGGGCATACAATATCGATGTACATTATCCTTTTGTCGGTTTCAAGTTAAACCAGACTTTTACTTATGATCCGCTATAGACAAGGAAAGTAACATCAGTACGGAAATCTTGGCAAGAATTACTCTTGCCAGTCGCTGCTTGAAATAAAAATGAATAGGGTGGCATAACAGAGCGGGGTGCCATGCCCCAGCCTTAGAGTCTAGCACTAGCAAGCAGCACTTGCCAATTCCTCGCAAAAGGCTATACCCGAGGAAAGATATTCTTTGTTTTTTCGTTTTTTGTTGTTATTTGAACCCCGAACCTCCCGCGTAACAGATGGACATACTAACCCTAACGCCAGTTGCTGCTACTTTGGGTTAAAACGGTAACCAAGAAATAAAACTCTCCCATAAAACACCAAAGTAGCTCCTTCTCTTTTTCCTACAAGTTTTTTCTTAAGGAAACATTTTTGTATATTAAATTTCTTGAAAATTCAAGACAGAACCTCTTGCCTGCCCCAGAGATGTTCATATATACAGGTAACATGCCAGAGAACAATTACCTGCAGTCACTTTTGCTTCGTGTCAGGGGTTGTTGTATTTGCATGCTCGGTATTTAAAATTAATGGAGTTATTAAACGCAGTCCTTGTCTAACCCTAGTTACGTATATGTATAACAATGTCCTTGAATCGCTTGATTTAATTGTGCTTTGTGCAATTTTCATATCATGCTTCTTAGGATAATTGATCGTGTGTATGAAAATTGAATTCTTAATTAACGACAATCAAGTAAGGTGTGTATTTTTTTTCAATTTTTTTTTTTTTCAAATGCAGTTGTTCAGCGTTTGCACACCATCAGTTTTCTTTTGTCTTAACCAGACTCATTACTCATTTCTGTTAACAATTAATTATCCTCTGCTTCGGGCTCTTACCCAAATCTCAACTGCAGTTTTCGTTTCAAAATGGTTTCTTAAATTCCTAAATTGGAAATCACGCTGCCAGCAATTACACGCAATCTCTCACAGTGTATTACGTCGTATAATTTATGAGTTTGCCCTGAAAGCAGAAACAACTTTGACGAATCATCTGCACAACCAACGGCTTTGGGTACCGCAGGGCTGCTTTAAATATGGGCGGTTGTGTGGGCTTGGAGGTTTGGGTTAGGCTTATACGAAATATTTGATTGCAATTAGTAGACGAGTTCGGAGTTGCATTTGTTCGCAATAATATTTACTGGCGATGTGAGGGTGGTGTGCAGCACTTCAGTGCACTTAAATAGCCTCAAGTGCATAACGAGGTACCATTGACGAGTGTTCAAACAACAATTCACCGCGTCCATAGGCGGATTCATTCGATTTAAGGTTTTAAGGCTCCCATTTCTTATGTGATGCCAGTTTAGCAATGTTAAATATTTCTGCATGCAGTGAGGGTGTTTGAAGTTCAAGTCCCAGGAACCTGTTATTAATTTTTCATTGGGTGTTGCTTTTCGCGGAGAATAGGAAAGTCTTCCGTTGTCTCTCGATTGCGAGAGGCCTTGCGGCTACCCCGAGCTTGTCAACTTCGTCAATGGCTTTTATGGGGATTATGGGGAGTATGGAATCCGAAGTAGAGGCTACATTTATATATATATAGGGTGACTCTATAGAGCGGGGATCCCCGGCGCCTAGCGCGCTTCCCACAACCACATCTTGTGAAGGAATGGAGGGGACCAACAATTTTCTGATAGTTCTGAACAACTAATCGAGAAAGCGCTTTTCGTGGCAATGAATTTACTGTCGGATGAGTTGACAATTCTTCAGGGTGAAACCCGTGAAAGCACATTTTTTGGTTTCTAAAAATATCACAGAATGTGAAAAAGGCACGATAGAAAAGGTCAACCATTAGGGCGGGCAGTATATTTCGCTTTGATGAAACGCACTTTGCTGAATTAAATCTTGGTTCAATACTTCCTAAAGTACATTCCAAAATCATCTCGATTTGGAAAGGACTTTTAATGAACACTTCGCTGACTTGGTCCTTTAGGAGGAATGTGTTCAGGCCCAGCCAATTATACAAGAACCTAATTTTTTGCAAAGAATGCAGCCCTGGACGCAAAAATGTTTTTCAACTTGAAGAATAAATGGTTGTGTGCATGCTGTACATGAACTGCAACCCTCAGAAAGGACACAAGGAACGCGATACACTACACATAAACTTGTGTGCATTAAGGAGAGTTGGAGATTTTGTGTACATAGGTTACATAACCTATAAAATACTATGCAAAATGCATTCCGTGGAACCATTTGCATGTGCGATGATGACACGCGCTTAATGTTTACGTCGGTCGCTTCGACGACTCGACGTGTCCTTGTTGAAATGTTCGCCGAGCAAAGGAGACATGGAGTTGCTATAGCAATTGAGGAAATGGAATTTAAAATTATGCATTAAGGCGGAGTGTTATGTGTTCCCGTTGCGTAAAGCGTCTTTCACACTTACTGAAAGTGTCTGTTATGTGAAAAGGGGGACCGAGTTGTGTCAGCTAATGAATTTAGACATAATGGAATCTGAAAGAACATTAAATACTTATTGTTTAAGAAAAAGATCCTTTAGGAAATATGGCAAAAATTCGCTGGTTTTTGGAATTTGAAGGACTATGCACCTTTGATTTAGAAGTCAGACAAAATAGGTATAAGTTCTTATCTTTTTGATAAGAACTTATACCTATTTTATGTCAAACTTATAAAAGCGCCATCCAATGACTGATATCGACTAAATTGGTTGACGGAAAAGTGTGAAAGTAGCGTTCAATTGTGGTTTAAAGCAAAATACACCTTAGGAAGCAGTGCGACATGTTCAATTAATACGAATATCGTTTCGGAAAATCGAAAAGTTCGGTGCATTACGACAATGAACAGGTTACAAAATCAGTAAGGTTCTCACTTTTGAAATTCTTTTGTCTTTTTTGGCTGATATTGCATGAGGGAGTAAGTCCTTCAAAGTGTAGCAGCGTTTGGGAGTCTTTTAAGTGATTTGAAGCGAAATGTTGAATGAAAGTGATTTGATTGTTTCTTGTGAAGCTAGAGCCAGATCGTAAGAAGGTGGTTTGGTTGATTAGCGCCGAAAGACTTCTGTGTACTTATTTAAAACGCAAAATACTGTTACAGTTTCTAAAGATTGTCCTCAGAATATCGGCAAAGAAGCCAGAAAAGCTATTGCGGCGCAGAAGAGAATAAGGTCGAGAAAGATCATTTTTACCAAGAAACTTGATACGATGCGCTGTTGTAATGCGCTATTTATCTGTTATTTATTAAACTAAAGAGTTTTGTGTAGAACTTAAAATTGGAAAAGGGGGGGGGGGGGGGGGGGGGGGTGAATAGGTGAATAGGTGCTGTATGAGCGCAATGTACTGAATCAAAGTTAATAGCTGCTGGTGACAAAGTCCATGGTCTCTAAAGCTCGAAACGAAAAGTAAGTGACTGTGAGGAAAAAGGGCTGACGAACTTTGACCAATAATAAAGATTGATTTTTTTTTTTGAGCCGTGTAGTTTCCAGTCTGGAAACGACTTTTTCTCGGACTGGTCTTTTTGACCGTTTTTACCTGATTTATGCTCAGTTTGGTTCACCATTCCATTATGGAAGAATTGAAGCCACACGACGACTATTTACTACTACTTTCGGTTAATTGTGTCCAAATAAAGTTGTTAAAATATAGTGTAAAATGCGTGGCGCAACAGAGCGGAGAGCCACGGGGCCTAGCGCATTTCTTACGATCATTTCTTGTGAGGGAATGGAGGGGCCTTCAATTTTATATCGATTCCGAGTGGCTACTCAAGAAGGCACATTGAATTTATTAGCCCCTATCACACGGCCCTTGGAAGCAATTTTGGACTACGAGTAACAAAGTGGAAGATTCACAGGCGCCCTTGTAGTGCCACAAAATTTGTTACAATTTCTAAAACTATTATCAAGCTATGAATATCTGTTCCCAAACATATGTATATTACGAAGATGTTTTCAGTAATTTTTGGCATTCAAAGTCCGAAATTGCTACGAAAGGACTTGTGGTAAAGGTGATTATTAGAAGACTTGCAAGTTCCTCCCAAAAGGCGATACAAGTGTTGGGATCCGAAACACAAACCTTTCGTGTAACAGGCGGACATGTAAATCATAACGCCACGGACACCAGAAAATAGATTTCTTACGTCGCGTCGTCGTAATGCGCAAAAAGGCTTTGATAACCCGTCGTTCAATAATTATAGATATCCGGATTGCTTTTTGTTGTTTACGTCTTGAACATTTACCAGAGACACACACCCAAAAGCTTTCTAAACGTATCCGAGAATATTCGGTACACCTTTCTATTGAATTGAAGTTGAAAGTATATTTTTGTCTCTTTTCATCTTGGTTTTTGTTGTTTTGGTGGGAATTAAAATCACTTAAGTAGCGTAAATTCTTATGCAGTTATGAAGAAAACAGATTCCAATCGTTTAGCAATGTTATCTTGGATTTTTTCTGTTTTCATAAGCTGAATTTTTGTATTGCACAGCTGTTGTGTGCAGTAATCTGAAAAAAAAAAAAAAAAAACATCTCAATCGTTCAAGGAAGTCTCTTAAGTACGGGCATAAGGTGTAGCATATCCAATAGGTTCTTGAACGTGCCAATGGCAAACATACAACTAATATTGTGATACTCTGATACTTCAAATGACAGCTGAATTTGACAGCTGTCTAGTGCTAGCGCTACCAACTTTATTTTTTTTTATTAAAGGAATAGTAAGCCTGCTGACGGCAAACCAATCAATAACATTGCACTTAGGTTTCAAGGCTTGGATATTCAAGCCTTAAACTCATGAGTTATTGAAAATTTGTCCTCTACTCCACACAAAAAGTAGCGCAAAGAGGTTGCTGATGGCAACAGTTTTGGCTTTTGGGTGACAATACAATGTATTGTTGCTCTTCTTCCTTAGCGAGGCTTTGAGCTTTCTTTCCTCAAAGGGTTCACAACTCTTCCACATGTCTCATCTGTAGTAATTATAAAGACTCGTTTAATTTACTGATTACTAAGATTTAATTCAATTAAATTTCACTATTCAATTTACAAAAGGTAAGTTAGGTTACAATGTTAAAAAGCGAATGAACGATAGAGAGAAAACCAAATTGACAGATGGTCGATAACTAAACTCATATTGCCAACTGTAAGATGTGAACAATCTCTAAGGCTGATATTACACCATCATCCATAGTGATTCGTCTCTGGGGTACTCCACGTTGACTTCAGAACACGTTGGAAACCCTCTAGGTATCGGATTATTCCATCTACTTTATTATTTTCCTTTCATATTTTCATTAGCAATCGAACTGAAAGCACCTTCCGATAGCTTAAACTTACTTAACAGATATACGCGACATCACGAACGAAGAAACGGTTAAAAAAAGCGGTTAAGAACTCTAAAATGGGAGAGTGAAATACGAGTTTGAATAGAGCGGGGTACTAAGGGGTGCAGGAATGTCATCTCCAAGCTGAAAGGTGGTGATATTCTGCCGACGCCATGGAAGGAAACTCGCCTTCTACCAATGTTCAACGAAAAAGCAGATTTGCGTTAGCGTTCACCCACTTTTCTCAATAGCGAAGAAACTTTCAATCACGATAGACAAGTGTATGGTCGATACCTAATATTGGCCATTTAGTACTTTAGTACATTTGAAAACGGCCTGAAAACTGAAAGAAATACTCTATACCACGGTCTCTATACCACGGTTATGCGTACAGCACTCTCATACGGTTCACAATGTAGGGCAACGTACAAAAAGGATGAGAAAAGGCTTACGTCAGCTGAAATGAAAACGATTATCTTTATCTTTATCTTTATTTCATCTACTTATATAAATTGACATGACGCTTCAAGATGTATATCTTTTGATAAGCGTTAATATGTAATTACAAAAAATTTTTAACATTAATAAATTAAGAATGTATACAGATGACACAATTATTATATACATATATAAACAAAATTTTCAAAAATATAAAATTAAAAGAATTTTTTTACTAAGCATTTAATTATTTAGCTAACGTTGTGAGATATGAGAAAACAATTTTATATGAAAATCTTTTGTTGAGTTTGTTCTTTGTAATTCATGTGGAAGATCATTCCATAATTTAATGGCTTTGACCAAATAAGATCGCTCTCCTATAATGTGTGTAAAACTGTGCACGTTTAATTTGAGGCCTCTAGGTGACTGTGAAAAGTTTAGATTTTCAAATAAATACTGTGGACATTTGTTGTAAATTATATTATGAAGTTTTATAATGATTCTGAACTCATAATATTCATCAAGGCTTATCCCTAACAAAGATCTTTCATGTTGAGACACACTTACATACCTTGGTAAGCCATGAATATATCTCAAGCAATCATTAAACGCAACTTTAATTTTACGTTTACATACAGAGTCTAGACACGGATACACATTGATATTGTAAGCAAAGAAAGGAAGTATAAGGCTTTTAACGAGGTGTATTTTCATATCTTGACAGAGCATACGAGAAGAGGCTCTTAACTTGCGCAAGGCAGTATAGATTTTCTTGATAGTATCCGCAGTGGCATTACAGCAGCTCAATTCTCCGGTTTATTTTAAATCCTAGATATTTAACACAATCCACATAAGGAATACGAATGCCATTTACAACTAGAGGGGGAACATTTGTGGGGCATATTTCCGTTCTAGAGCATGCAATGCCCAAAGACTTGTCTGGGTTTAAAAATAAATGATTTTTGTTTGACCAATTTTGTATATTGAGTAAATCTTCATTGATTCTTGTTACACAATCTTCAACCAAACCTAATTTTATATTAAGATATATAACAACATCGTCAGCATAAAGATGAATGTTACAATTTTCTAGAATATCAGGGAGGTCATTAATGAATAAAGAAAACAATAGTGGTCCTAATACAGATCCTTGTGGGACACCCTTATTGACCAAACATGGAGTAGAGATACCTAGATTAGTTTGCACTGTATGGTAACGGTTACTTAGGTATTGATGAATCAATTTAAGGGCTGTGTCAGAAAATTGAAAATTTTCTTTTAGTTTTTGAAAAAGAACCTGATGATTAATGGAGTCAAAAGCCTTTGAAAAATCTAACAATGCCATTATACATATTTCACCCTTGTCCATTGACTTTCTCACATCAGTGGTAACTTTCATCACTGCTGATTCACAGCTATGTTTTTTACGAAATCCAGATTGCCATTTTGAGAGTAGGTTGCGTAAGTCTAAATGATCCTGAATCTGCTGTGCCAATATTTTTTCGAATACTTTGGATAAATAGGGCAGTATGCTAATGGGACGGAATTCTGAACTATTAGTTGGGTTTGGTTTTTTTAGTATTGGAACAATCTTTGCATACTTCCAGACTTCCGGGTAACTACAACTATAGATACAGTAATTGAAAACGTGAACTATATATGGAAGAAGCAAAGGCAGAATAAATTTTACAAATTTTGGAGTTACATTATCCATCCCTGCTGCATTGGATTTGACCGAACGAACAGCCCACTCAACGTTAACATTGCTAACACAACGGAAAGAAAATCCAGAGTCAGAAGAACTGGGACCACTAAGGTCCAGTGGTGACGAGTCCGATGAAGTCGGAATCAAAGCTAAAGCCATCTCTACAGGACCAAAAGGACAGCTAGGGTTTTCTTTTGAAACCACTCCTACTTCCTTTAAATTATTCCATAAAGTTTTGGTGTTTAGTGTTGGATGCAGAAGTTTCTGGAAGTAGGAACGTTTATTTGAACGAATAAGTGATGTAACTTTATTACGTGCATGAACGTACTGTAACTTATTATATTCTGAAGGTGTTCTTTTAAATCTCCTATAAAAACGCTCCCTTTCCTTAATCAGTAAATTTATCTGCGTTGTGAACCATGGACAAGTTGTAGGTTTCAAAACTTTTGTTACTATAGGTACATAGATTTCATACAGCTCTGTAGTAACTCTATTTAACAAATTAACTTTAGCATCAATACTAGACGCCATATAAATTTCATTCAAACTTAAAACGTTAGTGTTACTAAGTAAAGGTTCAAGTTCTACGTTGCGATAAGATCTGTACCTTAAGATGCGTTCCTGTGGACGTGACATTAGATTTAAATCGAGTGAACAATAGAGAAGATCATGAATAAAATCTGAAGTTAGTCTAACTTGATCGTTTTTAATTACTTTTTGTATTGAGTTTATCAAAAACATGTCAATAAGTGATGGGTTTCTTTCAGACTGAAAACATGTAGGCCACTTTTCATTTATAACACTAAATCCATTTTTTTCACAGAAAAATTTAAATAGTTTTAGAGCAGTAGAGTTTTCAAGATAATTAACATTAAAATCTCCACCAATCAGGATAGTATTATATTTTGAGCTAAGCATATCTAAAGTTTCCTCAAGCTCAATCAAGTTCTCTTCCTTAAATTTACATGGTGGGCAGTAAACAGTAATAAGCAGACACTTTTCTACGTCACTGCCTATTTCAACACATAAAAACTCTATTTCAGATTGGGTGGCAGTATAGACAAGTTTTGGTGCTAAGCTATCTCTAGTATATATACATACACCTCCTCCGATTCTATCCTTCCGATCGTTACGGTACAATGAGTATCCAGGAATAGCAACAAGTCTTGACGAAATGTTATTGTTTAACCAGGATTCAGACACCATTACAACATCCAATTTTGATGTACTAAATATTTCATATAAAATTGTATACTTTGAGCTAAGACTACCAGCGTTTAAATGACAGACATTAATACCATTACAAGAACTACACATTACATTGAGAACAGATCTTATTATGTCAGGACTTAAACCAAAAACCATATCGACTTAATGTGATTAAAATGAAAAAATTGTTTGGTGTAATATCGAAATAATAACGCTATAGAAAATTATTTAAAATAAATTTCATCAATATCTGAGCTAAGCAAAAATAAGAAAAAAATAATAATAATAATACGCAAAAATTTTAGATTACAGATAAGTATTGAAAAAGTATTAAACAAAACTAAAAATTGAAAAAAAGAAAAAATAAATTGGCATCACTTACAAAAGAAAAATTAAAAACAAAAATTAAAATAAAGTGGGATCACTTATTCATATAACAAGCTCACTGCATCGCCGCCGTCAACGTCGCTCTCAGGATTATTAATTATGTTTACTTCTCGTTCCTTATTGCAGATCATGTCAAGTGAAAGAAGGGTGTCAATATAGACCGGCTATCTTACAAACACTTTTCCATCTCGGGTAAACACAGAATGAATTAGGTGGTCTCTTCTTCGCTCATTGGCATTTATGAACAATTTATGGTTCTGTTTTGTCAAACATTCATATATTCGTACAAATTTGTTGCTTTCAAAGCCCATATCACGGAGAGTAATTGATCTTTTGTTTACTTTAAGGTAATTCGCAGCCGCAATCAAGAGAGATCGTTTTAATTGTGCGTGCTGTAATTTGACAATGGGCGCGTTCGTTGCAATTCAGATTTTAAGATTAACTGAAAAACTTATTCAGTTTTGCGTCGAACGGTCTTCTTTTTTTTTTGTCAGATTTGAATGGTATTGAGATTCACCTTTCAATTCTGCTAGGAAAGATTTGATAAGAAATAAATAATTTCTTGTAGTTGGTTCAAAATAGTATTAACTTATAGTCCAAAGCATTTCTCTTCAATATTTGTGATTAGAAATATGACTTCGAGTGAAAATGTAGCAAATAATTTTCTTAAAAATCTATTTCCTTTGTAAGGGTTTCCATTAATAATCTTTAATTATACGACAAATTGCCTAAAAATAAATTAGAGTTCAGTTTAATGAAAAAGTTCACTACAAAAATGTTTCCACAAAAAGCTAACCGAAAAATACAAAGTAAAGTTCAATTGTCATGTAGGCTATTTATCGCATCTGACAGCTTAATAAACTAAATCTAGATTTTCAGCCTGCTTTTCTTGACTGAAAAACTGAATCGGTAAAAACTAACAGCTGATGAGTTGTCAACTGAAAAACTTAACGTCTGGCCAATCAGAGGCCGAGAATAGTTAGTTAATCTGAAAATCTGAATTGCACCGAACGCGCCCAAGCTTGAAGTTTTCTTTATAGGTTTTGTGCGGAAAATATGTATGGGTTTAACTACAGGCTGATTAAGTACATTGCACATCTGTGAGAATATTCCATTAAGGTTTTCGTTTTGGACATAAGGGATTCCATGAATAACCATGTCTCCGGAGATCTGTTGACGTGTGAGAAAGTCAATTTGTTTTTTAAGGCTGTTTTCGTTCTCATAACAATTTGCCTCTAGAGCAACAAGTCTTTCATGAAAAGTGTTAATGTTTTTGTCTTCCTTTTCCAGCTCCATAATTTTGCTGTTGCAAGTAAATATTGCTAGATTCATAGAAGTACATCGGTCGTTGAGTTTTTGTTCAACGGCTTTGATTTTAGCTTCGAATTGCAATTCTAATGCATTGATGCTATCAGATAAGCTTTTATGAGCCTGAGCAATTTCAGTTTTCAGCTGCGACACAATGGAATCTGTCAGTTCTTTCGTTAGTGTTTTGAAGCGACTATCCAATTTATCCCATAATTTTACTGTTGTCGATGACGACAAAGGAGATCCATATATGGGTGGGGCAGAGCAAGTCTTATCCACCGCAGATCGTAATTTTCTTTGTTTGTCACATTCACTTGTGTTAGACATTTTAACGTTTTTGGTGCTATTTTCAATTGACTAGTTAAGCACTTCGATAAAAATATGTTTGTATTTGAAACGTTTATAAGAAAATCAATTTTATTTAAACTTTTTAACTTTAAAAACTTAAATAACAAATTAAATTTTGCAGAGCTCAAATTACACGTCTATACGACAATCGACATGGTTGCCACTTCGTGTGATAGCAATAGTAGCAAAGCAATGCTTATAGAATTCGTGAAAATGTACATGTACAAAATACTTTCTTGTAGAAAATGGATGTATAGACCTCCCTTGAGAAAGGAATCCTATAACAACTTTATTGGAAGGTTTGATACAACCAGCCAGGATTGTACGACTCGTGAAGAGAACAGCCTTGGTTGTGGGAAGTCTGATAAAAATGAATGAATAGTGCGGAGAGCCCTGAGGCCTGAGGCTTATACCCGATTCTGAACGACTATTCGAGAAAGCATTTTTCAAGCAGCTCTTTGAATGTTCGGAGATTCCTCGCGAAAGGCGATGTCTATGAAATCATTTTTTTTCTAATGAGTTTCAGTAATTCCAACTTCAAGCCTCCTACGTTACAGGCAGCTATGAAAACCATTGCACCGCGGGAACATTCAGGTTTGATAAGTAAAATAAATAGGATAGCAACAGAACGAGGAGCTCCAAGGCCTTTTACATATCTCATAACCATGCCTTGTGAGAGAATGGAGGGCACCTACAATTTTCTGCCGGTTCCAAACGGCTAATCGAGAAAACGCTTTTCATGGCAATGAACTAACTAAAGGAGGACCTGCCAGTTCCTCGCGAAAGGCAATACTAGTGAAAAAAATGTTTTGCCTCTGTTGGGATTCGAATCACGAACCTCTGGGATAGCAAGCAGACATGCTCACTACCACGACACGGGTACCACACCACTAGGTGTGAAGCAGACCCCAATTCTAACCTACTCTTCTCTTCTACAAGGAATAAACATAGGTACGAAGAAATGCCTTCAATTGACTGATAAGCTAAAGTTAGGCTTCAAGGGTGGCCGTGGTGCAGTGGTAAGGTGTTCAGTAGATAAGCCGGACGCGTGTGTTCGAGTCCTGCTATGGATATCAATTTTTTTTTTAGCCTCCCAGTTTTTCCTGGACCCCTCGCCTCCCTTTAGGAAATAACAACCACCTTATTTAAATCTACTGCATCTGCATCACAAAAAAGGAAAATTGCTACCCTGGTAGCGGGTGGCAGTTGGTGCGAGTGCTAAAAATTAGCTAATGCTTCTTCTTTTGTTGAGAAAAAGTAAGATCTTGTTATACTCGGTTGAAAGACTCACTTTATGCTTAAAATGACACTTTTCGGTATCGGTGCATGTAATTTCGTTCATTGATCAATACTTGTTTCCTTCTTCTTCACCCACATTTATCTATACGGCTATGTCTTTAATTTCCTTTTGATTAATACTCAACTCAACGTAAATGGAGGGCCTAAAGTATCTTAAGTTGAGTGAGTAGAGAAGAAATATCCCCCCGAATCGTATATGTAGCTAGTTAATAACAATAATTCATTCAAATCAATTTAATTTATTCGAAGCTCCTGCTTATACGAACGTCAAACCCTTTGAAGCCCTCAGATGCTGCCGGTTCGGTTAGTTTTGAAACAAAGGCAGCAATGATAATAATTAATAACAACTCACAGCTCACACTCACAACGATAACGCTTCACGGAACCTAGAAAGCAAAAATAATTGCTCACGATTAACTCAGATTATTAATTTGCATTTCATTTGATGTGTTCTGCTTCGTCCATCAGCTGTGCCCTTATGAAATGGTTGGTAGGAACTAGGACGCTAGTAGGCAGCCATTCCAGTACCCATATAACATACATAGGTATTAACCAACACTTACTCGCATAGAAAAAGAAAACACACAACCATTAATCAATTAAAGCTTTTTATTTAATTTATATTAATTGCAACTCCCACTGCCATGCCGCTCTCCAACTTGGGGGTTGGAGTTTGATTTGGGCATTCGGCTCGACTTCCTCTGCTTTTCTCTTTCAATCTGTAAATATATGTACATTTGTGTGTGTATTTATTTATATTTACTTTCAAATTTACAACATGCGTGCTCATAACCATTACATTGAAGCAATTTAAAAGCATTTAACTTTAAAATAATAAATTTTTAATACTCGTTTATTGCAAAGGATAACAAAGGATGAAACGCATTTTAACTGGTTAAAGGATGCTGAGTGCGGATCAGTGTTCTGCTTGGTTATTTTATTTTCTTTGTGTTTTATTTATTTTGTTTCTTTGGTAGGTACGAGTAGGACCTATAGCCTTGTGTAGATACCTACCATACCAACTACACATTTATTTGAATGTGTATGTCTATGGTGCCTTTGCGCAAATTTTCCGGTTACTAAGTTTCAGACCAGACAACACAGCCCAACCGAGCAACTGCTTTTGGGAGTTGAGTATGTTGAATGGGAAATGGGAAATGGGAGTGTAGAATTCTGGACATTGTACATGAAATGATGTCCCCGAGAATACAGGTAACTTTGCGGGTTTATTTTGAAATATACATTTACTCCTTTTTTTTTAGTGGTAGGTATTGTTTCTGTACGTTGTGGTATCTTTAATTAAACAATGAACCTTGAATGCACGGATGTATAGTTGGGAATATTGAAACGCGCCACTCAGAAAAAAAAACAAAAATAAAGAAGGACGACAAAGGATGCGGAGAGTAAGTGATATATATGCATGCGTGTATGAGGAGCTAACGTATAGAGTCGTAAAATGTGTTGCCTCGTATAGAGAACACAGCCCATTAATTATTTCCTCCCATGAATTTAAATACGGATTTAAATCCGCACGTAATAATTCACCGTCAGTGTAAATAATAAAAGCAAAAAGACAGGAAAACACAATGCAGCAGCACACACATACCTCCAAACACACTTACACATGAGTAGGTAATTGAAACAAAAAAAAAAAAAAAAAGAAGAAGAAAAACACAACAACAAAAAAGATTTAACCCGAAAGTGAAAATTCATGGCTCACCCAAAAGATACCACGAATGTTGTCGGTGCTGTAAGTACATATAACAGTGATTTAAAGGGTTAAAGTGGAGAGTTAAAGTTTCTGGGGTTTTTTGCTTGGCTCGAACAATTTTTACGGTAGGAAGGTAGGTAAGGTACCTCTGTCTCTACCCGTCATTCATCAAGATTATGGGAAGATATAAAGAAGGAGGCAGGTATTTTTGTTAATTGCTAGTAATACCCCTGCTCTATGACATGCAAAAGATTCATAGGTAGAAGACCTAACTGCGAGTAAATGTTTGAAAAAATTACAGCAGGTACCCTCGCTCGAAGGGAGACGATTTAATTTTAGTGGATACTTTTACAAACTATTAAACTTATGATGATGTGGTGTTGCTTTGATGGTATACCCATGATGTCATGTCTAACTGTTACGTGGGAGTTCGAAGTTCGATTCGTAGAAAACCCCAACTATTTTTACCAAGTGGAAGTACTCTAAGAACAATCACATTCAATTGGAAAGCGCTTTCGCACAGAGCCCTTCGGAGTCGGCAAAAGTTTGAAGATCCTATCCATTATTCATATGGGTCTATGATAAAACCTAATTTTGTGAAATCAACACCATACGAGCGAGGGAGAACTAGGCGTGAACTGGAAAAGAGATTCTGATCCACTTTAGTCTTAAATTTCTGAAGAATGTGATGAAAGAGAAAAACACAGCCGGGTAAAGCATTCCGCATTTGTATAGTGCGGTTGATAAAGGGATATCTGTATTCGACAGCACTTTCGAAATTACGAGTATTTCGGTTGATTGGTTGAAATTAGGCATGCAACTGGCATCGCACTAGAGCACTGTTCGGAGAAATACGCTCAACCTGGTATGACATCTAACTCGACACTGATAGCGTGTAGGCTAAATCTGAGTTTAAGTCTGGAATTTTTGTAAAAAAAAAAAAAAAGGTGGCGCAACAGAGCGAGGAGCCCCTGGGCCAAGCACATTTATCACAACCATGCCTTGTCAGGGAATGGAGGGGACCTAAAATTTTTCGCCGGTTCCGAACGGCTAATTGAGAATGCGCTTTTCATGGCAATGAATTTACTAACGGAGGACTTTGCTGCAAAAATCACTGTGTAAGCTTTTCTATATTTCTCATTCTTCTGTGCTCTTCCCGAGCATATGGAAAACTTCATTTGCTTAGCCCGTCCCTAAAAAAGGTAAATCTTCTTCCTTTTCCAGTTACAGCCCTATTGCACTGCGTTCATTCTCTCCAAGATCTTGGAAACGTTGATTGACCGTTAACACAAGAAATATCATGAAGAACGAAAGATTATTCATGACCGACAGTATACGGCTATGGTATCAAAAGGTCAACTGGTGATTTGATGGCATATCAACCGAAAAGTAGAACCCTGGCGAAACGCCAACAATTTTTAAGAGTTGTGGTTATGGATCTGCTTTGATCCTTCCATGTCTTTTTAATCTTTACACTGGTTTGGAGAAAGTGAGAAGATTGCGCTCGATATCTCTAAGGAATTTGATAGACCTTGGCATCAAGCCCTCTCATCGAAAATGCGTGCTTTTGAATTGATTAGTCTCTTCTTCGTTCGATTAGAAACTACCTTTCCGACCGTTCAATACAAGTTGTGCTGGATGGTTTCAAGTCTGATATCCATTTTTTAAATGCTGGTTTACCCCAGGGTTCCGTTTTATCTTCAACGCTCTTCCTTTTTTTCGTAAGCGATCTTTTGTTTGAAATTTCAAACCCTCTTCAGTTTGTTGCTGACGATCAAACCCTCAGCTTTTCATGTTCGTTTTCAAATTTACATCGCAGCTCTTCGGATGTGAAACTGAAACGGTTGTGTATGATAAGCTCAATTCTGACCTTTACAGCGTTGTAAAACAAATAAAAAAATCCCAATTGACCTTGCTTAACTGTCAGTACTTTTGACTAGTATCTATGTGATACCTTTGAAGCGTGTCCCCCTGTAATGTGTGAGTCCGAAGCTCGAATTCCAGAATGTGGGAATTCTTACTATCAAAGGCTTAGGTAAGTTCGTCGGACCAATGGTTTACTAACGAAGTTGACAGTTTTTGGATTCTAGTTCTGTAACTCCGGTGGAATACTGACAAATCTGGGATTTCTAGTAATAGGACTCGGAAGAGTATTGATGATGAGTTCTTGGCTTCACTGCTCAGTACCAGCAGGATCTGATGATGCAAGTAATTTAATAGCGAGGTAGCACTGGACACTTAATTCGACAGCAGAATAGCACTGGACTGGACACAAAATTGGACAACCAGGTAGCGCTGGACACTAAATTCGACAGCGAGGTAGTGCCGGACACTATTCAACGTAATATTTCTTGACCTTGATGACTTATTTTTAAATCCTTATAAGCTGCAAGACCATCTGGGTACTTTCCAATGTGTGTGTTCCGTGATCACTGTCGGAAGGAAGGAGGTTTTTATACTCTGGTTTTTGACTTAGGTATGTGGATGGTTTTTGACTTAGGTATGTGGATGGTATTTTAGTGGATGCTTGAGTCCTGTTCATCAATTTTATGCTTCATTCTCAAAACATTACAAAATTATACGTTCCAATGGTTTTACGATTCCCTTTTCCGATTTGAGAAGGTGGTACTGGGAACGACAGGTAACGATGAAAGCGTTCCCTCCTCCGCAATGCTGCTATAGCTTATAATAAAATGCCCTGTGCTCTGTTGTGACACTCCAACCATATATACTATGGTATAGTATTTTCTACAAGCAACCCAAAGAATTCCACTCCCTTAAAACTAGGGACGCTAATTTCTAAACCAGCTGAGTTGTCACTTTTTCTTAGTTTGAAATTTATCATATATAAATTTATTCGCTTTGAGTTCAATTGAAATTGACATTTTAAGAAGCTCCAAATCACTAGAGCCGTTGTTTTTTTATTTTGTTATAAAATGGCAAAGATGAAAATTCTAAATAAAAAAGCAAAACTCACAAACAACCCTGAAGCCATTCGCACAACGACTTGAAAAAGCCTCTTCACAACAGCAGAGGCTTTTAAAGTTTCATTTTTTCTGACATGTTTACCTTTTACTTACGAAAATATTGTGGATAAAATATCATATGCATTGCAGGATGAAGCTTTTGGGTAGTTTCTGGCTCTGAGTTCTTATTGTTGTCTGTTGTTGTTATTGTTGGTGTGGTGATTTTAAGTCATAACCTATGTTATAACTGCCGCGCAAATATATTGCACCTTCGGGTTAGCGTTCATGTGTTGGTGTACGTTTTTTTTTATTTATTTTCCTCGTATCCTGGCTGGGTTCAGTGTAATTGAATTTTTAATCTCGTTTGTAGTCAAGTGATCTGCCCAAACCCACTGGCTATTTTTATACAGTTTGACTTTTTTGGTACTTCTGGAACCATAAGAAGGCTTTTTAGACGCTGTGGGTGACTGTTTTTTGCGCGTGTTGTGTTGCTCTAAAATAGTCGCATGTGTCACATGCAGATAGTCTCATTTATTTATCTACTTAGAATACTGCTTCAATTCGACATCGGGAATTTGACTCTCAGTTTTAATTACGAAAATAGTTATGTAGTTTCTTTGTTGATTTTCGTTAAATGTTGAATTTTCTTCGTTGTAAATACTTGTTATGTTTTTTTTTTTAAGTTGAATTAATATTGAAGAAAAACTAATAGGTGGCGCAACAGAGCGTGAATCCTCGGAGCCTAGCCCATTTCCTTCAACCCAACCTTTTGAGGAAATGAAGGGACATGCAATTTTCTGCCGGTTGCGGATCTTATCGCGAAAGCGCTTTTTAAGGCAATTATAATCAAGTAATGTAGTACCTGCCAATTTTTAGCGAAAAGCGATATCCGTGGAGAAACATTTCCTCTATTGGAACTCGAACCACTAAATATCTGGGCTAACAGCAGACATGCTAACCATCACGTCACTGGTACAACTGAAGAAGTGAAGAAGTATTTTTTGAGTGATTGCCAGCAAGACTTTTTGTTACGTGTGAGTTCAAGGTTTAAGTTCCAGAAACAGAAACCAATAAGTTCTCCGAGAGTAGTTTCACTTCTATTCAGGTACTCTTCATTTCTAAAAAGGTATCGTTGCAGCAAAAACTTTCCATCCATTTTAACAAAGCTTAGCATCATTTAAAGTAAGTTTGAAATCATAAATAAGAGAAATAAACAAAAACAAATAGGGTGGAGTAACACAGCGGGGATTCCCGGGGCCCAGTGCATTTCTCGCAACCATACCTTACGATGGAGAATGGAAGGGGCCTACAAATTACTGCCAATTCCGAACGGCTGATCGAGAAAACACTTTTTATGGAATGGAATTGCTGTTGGAGAATCGCCAATTCCTCTCGAAAAGTGTGAACTTGGGATTCAAAGCTCGAACCTCTCACGTAACAGACAACACTCTAAATAAAACGCCGCGGGCGTTGAGTAAGTTGTTAGGTTGTGGTTTAGTGCTCGATATAGGTAACTGTACTCACCCTAACCCGTGGTGAAATTGAAAATCAGATCTTTATAGAATCTACAAAGGAATCCAATGAACTTCGATACGTTGTCGGTGTCTGTTTGCACTTCATGATCTAAGACCAGTTTTAAGAATTCACCTAAGGATGATGCGGGATGCCATATTCCACTATTTTGTCATTGCTTTTCTGATAAATCTGAAGCCTTAAGTTTAGTTCTATAGGCGGAGAGACGACCAACGGTTCACTTATCTCATCCTCTCAATGGCTGCAATTACACTCAATCAATAGAGATTCTCCAGACAAAGACAGCGCACCTAAAATGGCTATATAAGTCCGTGGACAAGGCGTTTGAAACGGGACACTGCCGGTGCATTTTTTTAACCATAACCTTGCTCATGCAGTCAAGGGTAAAAAGGAGACTCAAACTTCAAAGCTCAATGAGATGAAACCACAAATATTTGGGATGCTTAGCCAAAACCTTGGCTAGTGTGGGCAGCCTCCTTCTTAACACCACGTTTCCGACCATGTTTTAGGTCATAGAGTTCATGATTGAAGTAGGTATCATATTCAAGTTCTTTTCTGAAGTATTAAGCTTGTAGCCTCAATAGAAAAAAGGAACATCAAAACATCGGAAGGTTGAATGATCGAGGGATAGAAAGATTGAACGCTGGAAAGCTGGAAAGATCAAAAAATCAAATCGAGCCCTTTCAATATTGCAATCTTTTGATCATACGACCTTTTATTAGCTCGATCTTCGACAGTTTGATTTTTAATCATTCGACCTTTCGATCCTTTGATCTTTCGATCCTTCGATCATTCGATCCTTCGATCATTCGATCCTTCGATCTATCGATCTTTAAATCTATCGATCTTTAAATTTGTCACTCTATTGATATTGTAACTTCCTCGTTACAGAAAGGCATGTTAACCAATAATAACAATTGCACCTGGTAGCATGAGACTTATGTATATTATTCAGGAGCATTGAAAAACGTGAAGGGCTCGGTAAGCATCCTAGCTTTACAGCCATTTTGGTTTCAAACCATCGAGACAATTGGTTTCTTGGTGGGATAGAACCACACAGTAGTTTAATTTTGCTCTATCTGTCTTTGTGTTATTTTGAGTAATTTCTAGATAAGCCTCTATTGCAGGCTTAAAAAAAGCATTTCTATCTACAGAATCAAAAGCTACCTTTAAAACTATGAAATAAGCTTTTTCTGTCCTTTAGATATGGCTAGGCTTTGCTTGTTAACGTATAGATGTTATATGACGGCCAATTGGGACGGCCTGAATAATTTCTTTCGAAATTTTAATTGGTCATTGTGCTTTCTCGACGGAAACGTTGATGCATCAGCTGATATGATATCTAACGTAATTCTCAAAGCCATGAAAAATTTTGTTCCTCACAGAGCAAAAAGTATCATTCCCAAAGAGAATTCATGGTTTGATTCAAGCTGTAAGGAGGCGATTAGGGATCGAGAAAGTAGTTTTCGTAAATTTAAAGATAACCCTACCGTAGAAAACCGAAATTTGTTCAAACGGGCCAGAAATATCTGTAATGGTCAAATACAAAAGGCTATGTTTTTGCATGACCAAAAAGTAAGACAAAAAATACCAATGTGTCCAAAAGGAAGTAAAAACTTTTGGTCTTTTGTGAAGAACATTAAGAACTCGACCACGTCATCGGTCCCAACGCTCGTCTTCAATGACTCTCCGTATGTCAGCTCCATCGAGAAAGCCAATTTCCTGGCAGCTCAATTTGCTGCCAACTCGACACTTCCTCATAGCATATTGGCTCGAGTCTGCAAATTCTTTAATGAAGCAGATATTTTATCGAACTTGCTCGGTTGCGAGAGTCCTTAAAGATCTCAACATACATAAGTCCGCTGGTCCAGATGGTATCCCCGTTGTTATTCTGAAGAGGTGTCCTTCTACGCTGGCAAAACCACTGCGTAAACTTTTCCATCTTTCCTATCCTGATGGGACTTTTCCGAGCAGATGAAAAACTGCATTTGTCCAGCCGGTCCCTAATATAGGCGAATCTTCCTCCCCTTCCAATTACCGTCCAATTGCACTTACGTCCCTTCTTTCCAAGGTCATGGAAACGTTGATGAACCGTCAACCTATGAAATTATCTCGAAGAACGAAAGCTTCTTAATGACCGTCAGTACGGCTTTCGTAGCAAACGGTCCACTGGTGATTTGATGGCATATCTCACCAAAAAGTGGAACCAATCTTTACATTGTTTTGGAGAAAGTAAGATTATTGCGCTTGATATTTCTAAAGCATTTGATAGAGTTTGGCATCAGGCTCTTTTACCGAAAATGCGTGCTTTTGGTATCGATGAGTCTCTTCTTCGTTGGATTAGAAACTGCCTTTCCAACCGTTCAATACAAGTTGTGTTGGATGGTTTCAAGTCTGATGCCCATTTCATAAATGCTGTTGTGCCCCAGGGCTCCGTTTTGTCTCTGACTCTCTTCCTCATTTTCATTGATGATCTCTCGTCTGAAACTTCTAATCTACTTAACTGTTTTGCTGACGAATCGACCCTCAGCTTTTCATATTCGTTCCCAAATTCACGTCCCTGCTCTTCGGATGTGGAATTGAACGGTTGCGTATGATAAGCTCATTGAATTCTGACCTTGACAGCATTGTTGCATGGGGTCTTATGAACCGAGTAGAATTCAATGCTTCGAAAACTCAATGCTGCCTCTTGTCGTTGAAGCTAAACATTCCCGCATTGCCATTATACATGAATGGTACCTGTCAGTACTTGGTATGTGTGTAAACGATCTTCGTTGGAACGACCACATATTTGAAGTCGCCAAAAACGCTGCTAAATGCTTAGGCTTCTAAAGACGATGCACTAAGTTGTTCACCTCTTCTTATCTGGCTACAATTTATAAGGCCTTCATCTGCCTAAAACTGGAGTATAACGCTCATATATGGTCAGGTGCTTCTCATCTTTGCACCTGCTTGATAGGGTACAAAATTTATAGGTGATAGTTCAATCGTCGAATAGATTGATTCTCTTGAACATCGCCGAAATGTCACCTGTCTCACTCTTTTTTACCATTTTTCCCAAGCAGTGCTCTAGTGAAGTAGCCAGTTGCATTCCTCCCCTGAAACAATTTAGACGCAACACTCGCCAGTTCTACCTTGAGCTCAACTTCGGACGTACAAACAAGTATAGAGTATTTTAGTCGCACCACCCGAATGTGGAATGCTTTACCTGGCTCTGTATTTCCCCTTCATTACGATTCACAAAAAATCAAAAGCAACGTGCATCGGTGTCTCCTTTCAAATCCTCTCCTATTTTCCTAAATGCTCGCACTGTGTTCTATTTAACATTATAAGGGTAGTCATAACCCTTTTATGTGCGCGTTAATTATAAAAAAAAAAAAAAAAAATATGGACAGCACAAAGCTGTTTGCGAAAACCAGCTAGGAGCTTACCAATGAGACTATTTTGCGTAATCCAACTTCTTATACGGTTAAGAAGTATTGCAAAAAAGGTTTTCATTAATTCGCCTAAAAAGATATACATCGATAGTTGCTATCGTCTTCTGCGTTTCCTATTTTAAGTATTGGAAAGATAACACCTCCTCTGAAGTATTCTAGCACCGATCCCTCATTGATTATCCGATTAAACCATTTTCAAGTATATTTCAGAAATTTATCCTTGGAATTAGTTCTCCAAGGATAAATTTCTGAAAGGGCGATTTTTTGAGCGAAGTTTATTTAAAAATCGAAATTTCCATCATATACTACTCAAAATCTCTACTAAATTTAACTTCATGTAAATGTTTTGTGAGTCTCCGTTTCAAATGGTCCATTTGGAAGGTAACATTTTTCGACACTTTTCGAGGCAAAAAAACTTGATGTTGTTCGCCGTAGACGGTAACGTTTTTTCCACGGCCGTCTTTGAAGAAAAATGGACCAATGATGCCATCAGCTAATAAACCACACCAAACTGTCGTTTTTTCGGGATGCATCGGTAATTCTTGTATGGCATGGTGCTGTTTATCAATCCAGATTCGACAGTTTTGCTTATTTACCTATCTGTTGAGCCATAAATGAGCCTAATTTCCTACGGTCAATTCATCAAAAATTAGACGTTGTGGTAGGCCAATCGGCTTGAATTTTTGTAGGGGTTGGATTTCATAGGCTTTCAAAACCAAGTCGACACGTTAAATTTAAAATGTCGTTGAATGACTAACACATGTCCATAATTGCTGAGAACGGCGACGAATTGTCATTTCACGATTCTCATTTACACTGGACATGCGAGTCAATGATTTAATGTCCAACAAAGTAAATTTGGTGCAAAATTTGTTAACTCACCAGAAGTCGAATTACAGCATCAGTGATCGAGTGAGTGAGTACGATTTTTCTTTCCAAATTCGGTCTTTAATACACAACATCATTCTGCTGTTCATTTAAGGACTTCAATTCGCTCAAATACTGATGATAGAATGTCAAGTTGGGTACTTAAGTGCTCGACAACGTGAGAAGTAATGCCAATAACACATAATTCCGTCACGTATTACTCGATCATTGTTCGAGATGACCAGCGAGCGAATTTTGAAGGAAAAAAAAGTGCACTCTCACTCGATCGCTGATGCGGTGATTCGGTCCCAGGGTTGATGCGCACATTTTCATTGTCAAGCTTGCCAGCCACTAAAAGTGGATGATGATTGGAGAAAGGGTATTCGCCTATCTGAGGATCCAGCGTATAGTTGAAGTATTCTATTGTCAAAGACGCCGTTCCTATGAAAATGTAAAGTGAGCCATCTTCATCTTCGGTCATTTAGTATCCACAGGCAGATAGATTCACACATTTCTCATCATTACTGTCTATTGTTTTGTCTTTCAACTTCCTGGGAATGAAAGCTGGACTCCCAGCGAATTCCGGTTGGAGTTCCCACAATTGTGTTTCACCGCCCCCGCATTGCAGTCTCCAATCAGCATCATAATTTTTTTGTCTGTAGCCATCAGCAAAAGTCCCTTATCATTTCACTTCAATCGGGAATATATTTCATGAAAGATATCCTTAAGAATGCAAATATTCTATAAGAAGAGTCAGTCTTTTTCTTCTTCTCAACCTTGTGTTGAATATCGAACAGCGAACACCATTCGGTAGCTTCATCAAACATAAACTTAAGAAAAAAACCCTTTCCAACGAAATCGAATTCCTTTTAATCATCCGCCATTCATCACTTTAGGTCAGTATTGTCAAGCGTAAGCTTTTTTTTGATATAAAAACAGATAAACATTCGACTTTGACAACCAAGTCACGTTCAAAAAAGAAGGAAAAACATGAAAAACGTGAATTAATTCGTCTGCTGCAAAAAGGTTTAAGAAAAAGGAAATTATCAATTATTCCGGTAAGCGAGTTTGTTTATAGGGTAGGCCTTTACCAATTATGAGCGGGTGACCTTTTACTGGTTTCCTTTGTGAAATTTATTATCAAAGAAGGAAAATGCACGAACGACCGCAGAAATATGTGTTGTCATTACAAAGATTGAAATTAAGTAAGAAATGGGATTAAAAAACAAAATAAATAAAAAGGTAGAAGAAAAAGTACGAGACCTTCAGCCATGGAAAAAAAAAATATCATGAGCTAAATTTTACAGAGTTGAGTGAATGAAGTGAATTAACGGTGCTCTTAATAAGTAGCTATACAAAGCTTGGTGTTTGTTATTTACTTAAAAAATTCCGTCAGCGTAGTCCTGATTTCTGCATTTTTAACTCCTTCTTGATGTTGGTTTTGTGGTTAAGTTTATTGAATTTTTGGCGGTGTGAAAATTACATGAATATCTTGAAGGGAGGGCTCCACTTTTTGGTTTATCTTTTGGTGTACACACTTCATTTCTTCTCACATTCAAAGATCATTTGAAAGAAAGAACGATGGTATTCAAATAATCAAACAAGACAAAAAACATCTTAAGCTCTCCCATTCCATGACCGATTATTCTCCCAAAAATAACTGATGTACCCAACTGATGTTCCGTAGTAGTCTGGTAGAAAATGCATTAAAATATTTTCTCTGTCACTCTCCAAGGCAACGCAACATCAATTTACTTAAAGCTATGATTAATGCACTACGTGTTATACCAGTGTTTGCTCAAGCCGCAAAACACAACCCCAGAAGCCAGAACCCACTCTGGCATGGCTATGGCTGTTTTATTGACCCACTTGGAAGGAAGTATTCTTTTAGTCGAGTACAATGATTCACCATAGTTTGTGAAGATGAAGACGTCCTTGTGCTTGTAGTAACATAATGCAATGCCTCCTGACAAACACAGAAGAAATATACTCACATTTAGATTATAGGATCAATCAAGTTCAATGATGGCCCCATTCTCTCATCCCTTAGCTGAGTCTTTTTTATGCCCTATGGAATTTTGTTTCTTATCGCTAGCTCACTCTAGGTTTATTGAATCAAAGAAATAGAAGAGGAGTCTATGAGGAGTTAGGTGTATATAGCATTTTGTGTGAGAAAAAGGTTTGATAATTGAAAATAGAGAGCAAGAAGGATCACAGCTTCCCAGCGTGTCGTTTTCATTCTCAGTTAATGGAGAATTGTTTTCGGTATTTTCCTGAGGAGTCCTTGAACACTGGAAATTTGCATTCAATGGTCTAGACAGGTGTTTCTTATTCTCACCTTCTTTCTAAGGCAACAGCTATGATACTGTTTAGAAGTAACTATTGGATTTGAATAACAATGAGGTAGTCTTTTTCTATTGTTACAAAAGGTGAGAATCATGAGTGTCTCAAAGTATCCCTTTCTTGAATTAAGAAAAAGTACTTCAAATGCTTTGGAAATTGTCATTGAGTAGCAAAAACAAAAGACAAATAAAGGCGCCCGCTGTTAGGGCGCAAAAATTTCAGTGAATATTTTTCTAATTAAGTACAATCAATCAGGTGTTAAGTTGATTGCTTTTTAAATAAAAGACACGATTATGAGACAGAGTCTTGTTTTGGAGTCTTGAGTTCTCCGGGCAGGAAAGGAGTGGGCCCCACCCAAATTTTTTTTTTTTCAAAATACAAATAAAACAGACAAAAATGTAGATTCGTTTATTATTTAACAAAATTCAAACACAGAAATAAGGATCATTTGAATTTATGTCTTAGGGCTAACATACGCAACCGTCCGATTTTTTTTTTTGGCAAAAAGTCATTGAAGATAACGTTGAAGTCCAGAGTCCGAAGTAAATCACTTTCAGTGCTCAGGCGAGAATAAATTTTGTAAAGCGGTATCGTCACATCGCGGTTCGAACCCAAATACATTCTCAATTCAAACTCAAAGTTGGGGAATGTAGCCCTGAAGCTTTGATCCTTGAGAATTTTGCTATGAAGTTTTTTTTCTGTTGGAGGTTTTTAAAATACCAGCTGGAGCACTCAGACCTAAATGCCGCTCCATTGTACCTACTACCAGATAGCAACCTTCTATTTGTTATAGCTTTCCAGATGTTCGGAGAAAGGCCAAAAGACGCTGCCATGATAAGGAGCCTAAGCTCTCACCATATCTGCGCCGAGTATCTGTAACCTCATGTGAGAAAAAACAGGACATTCACAGAGGAAGTGCTCTGCGGTTTTTTCATCTTCTCCACAAGATTTATAGAGCGTGCTATCAATTAAACCTAACACATTTAAATGCTTGGCAAAAGAGCAGCACCCGCTGGCAACGCCAATAAGCTTTCTAGAGTCTTTTCTGCTACGAGCTAGAAAAAATGTTGCAGTCTTCTTACACACGTTGGGGAGCATACGCTTGGTTTGTCTGCATCCAAAGGAGGCATGCCATCTACGGTTGTGATCTTTATAGATCCAATCGTTAATTGAAGCCCTCACTGAGGACGCTGGCCGACCTAGCGACGGTTCAGGTCTGAGATCCTTGCATAGCAAGTTCATCGGCGATCTCATTTCCAGTTATGCCGTGATGGCCCGAAACCCAAATGAGGCTCAAAGAATTCAATCTACCGAACGCATTCTGAGAGCTATTGCATTTCT
Organism: Melanostoma mellinum; assembly: GCA_914767635.1. Classification (NCBI taxonomy): domain Eukaryota; kingdom Metazoa; phylum Arthropoda; class Insecta; order Diptera; family Syrphidae; genus Melanostoma; species Melanostoma mellinum. The sequence goes on from OU612060.1 coordinate 185,748,298, forward strand.
GAATCACTTTCAAAGTGGTTATAGGGTTGAGAAGGGCCTTAAGCAAAGCTTGGCTGTCGCTGCAAACAAAGATACTTCTCTCAGTCCATCCATTGTTCGTTACGTGGCTAAAGGCCATTAGGAAAGCATAAGCCTCCGCTTGGAAAACGAATGCGTATGTGTAGGTCCTTCAAAGACACAAACTGTTCCAAATCATTAGCAGGACTACTTTCCAAGACATCCTTATGAACTTTCACAAATGCCTCTTTGCCAGTGTGCTTAATTCCAGCGACCATCTCACTGATGTAATTAAGAAGTCCAAATCTCGAATATACAGCTTCATAGGCATGCATCACATATCTAGTGGATCACCGGGGTAAGGTGGATAATTTATGTTTCTTCTTCGTTGACAGGTCTACGTCTTGTGCTCAGATGTCCGAAATCAACTTAATGTTTCTCGTTATGATGTATCGTTGTATGTGCGTATTTATCAGTCAGGGATATTATTACGGCAGCTTTCTAGTATTTGCCGAAATCATTTCTTTTGAATGCCAATAAGGATTTCAATGATTTTCTGAATGCATCATTTTCTGATCTTGTAACATCTTGTTGGTAGTTTCGAATCGCTTTATAGATATCGTTGCAGAAGATTGCGATTAAAACCACTTCCAGGACAATCATGTTCTGTAGACGAAAGGCTGTTTCAACTCTCGAGATGTCTTTTTGTTCTTTATCGAAAGATGTGCTAGTCAAAAATATTTTCTTCGGCTTTTGAATAGGCTTTCGTAGCTTCAGTTTGACGAAATCAACGAGTAGTACTAACTTTGCTGATAATTCAACACTTCCACACAGTATATTAGCCGCTTCCGAGTTTGAGAATGTATTCCCGGCAATGAGGCAAATTTATTTTTCGGTCGAGAGTTCTCAAAGACGACTGGTCCAGATAGTATCCCCACCATTATTCTGAAGAGGTGTTCTTCTACGCTAGCTAAGCCAGCCTAGCCATTGCGTAAGCTTATCTATCGTTCCTATTCCTTTGGGTTCTTCCCAAGCAGATGGAAAACAGCATTTATTCAACCCTTCCCTAAAAGAGGCAAACCTTCTTTGCTCTTGCAATCACCGACCAATTGCATTAACGTTCCTTCTTCTCAAATCATGAAATATCTTGAAGAACGAAAGCTTCTTAATGGCCGACATGACAGTTCGAATTTCGTGGCAAAAGGTCCGCTGGTGATTAGATGGCATATCTCACCGAATAGTGCAACCATTGTAGGGTTATTGCGCTTCATGTTTCTAAGGCATTTTATATAGAATTTGCCATCAAGTTCTCTTATCGAAAATGCGTGCTTTTGGTATTAATGAGTCTCTTCTTCGTTGGATTAGAAATTACCTTTCTGACGTTTCAGTACAAGTTGCTTTGAACGACCTTACAAGTTTAAAAATTCTAAGTTGAATCAACTCCTCTAAATTCTTTCTTAAAAGGTCGTTCGCTTCTTCACCATTTTTGAATCGTGCAGTAAAGGACGAAGACGACTATCTTAAGGAACACCAGAATTGACGATACTTTAAAAGCATTTAAAAGAGATACATTTTTGATGCTCACTACAGAAACAATTCATATAATGAAACATAAACCAACATATTATGCTTAAAACTTACACTTGAATCAATATGAGAATTACTTACAAAACTTTTGACGTCCTCACACGTCTACTTTTCCTGTGAGAACCATTTTTTAGAAGCTAGTGCTTTCCTGCTGTTGCAGAGGAGTGCATCCCAAAATTAGCAACATTTGTCAGTATGTTCTCATCATGTGCCTTGTTTCGTGACGGTATAACTTTATCATTTCATCTTTAAGCTGTCGATATATCTTCATCTTCATTATGTCGCTTTTCGGCTGTCAGTGTTCCTTTCAAACTAATGGTGTGGCCTCATAATACAGCTTTTGGGCTTTCAGTATAACTTTAAATAACAACTAACAGCATCACGTCGCGTTTTGACTGTCGGTCTGCGTCATTATGTCACTTTTTGGATGTCGGTATGACAACATAATTTCGCTTGTTAGCTGTCGATGTCACTTTTTGGACTGTCAGTGTGAAGTCCCAGTTATTCGCATGTTGAATTGGAACGATCTCGTATGGTAAGCTTATTGCCCTCTTAGGACTGTTAGAAGAGGTAGAATTCATTGCTTCTAAAACACAACGTTAAAGCTAAGTGGCAATGGCCATTATCTATGAATGGTACCTGCATCCAGAAAACCGAAAAGCTGTCAGTACTCAGTACTTGGATGTGTGTAAATGATGACCTTCGTTGGAATGACCACATATTCGATATCTCTAAAAACTATATATCCGCTTTTCAGTTGAGATAATCCACGTGTTTTTTAATCTAATAAATGAAAAGATTAGTAAAATTTTCAACAATTAAAACACTTTTTATATTTCCTCAGATGTACATTTCAGAAGCAATGCTTCCATCGTCAGTGAGATTTATAAATTAAATTAAATTAAATTATTTGTCAAAAAACTAATAATAAACAAAAATGTTTCTAAACAAATTCACAGTTAAGTTGAGTTGAATCTATTAAAAAATTTTTTGAATATTGAATTTTTGATTGGTCCATCATCACTATTCATTAGACTATTTTTGTTTTTAAATATGTAAAATGATTCAAAAGCATCTAATTCATAATTGTTATTTACATTTCTTATTAATTTTAAATTTTGCAAACTAAAGCTATGACTATTTTCTAGCATATGTTCTGCAACACTTGACTTTTCTTTTTCATTATATTTAAGATGTGCAAAATGTTCTTTAAATCTTTTTAGAATAGGTCTTCTTGTCTGTCCTATATATTCTTTCGCACAATCATTACATCCGATAGAATAAATTCCTGATTTTTGAAGTTGTTCAATTTTATCTTTAGATCCTCCAATCAGATTTTTTATTTTTATTTCGCTGCACTCACTCATACGGATATTATATTTATTGAAGATTGGTTTTATCTTAGATGTTATTTCTGGATAGAAATAAAATTTTGAATATTTCTTTTCTTCATTTCCTTCATTCCTTATTAAATCTAAAGTTGTAAAATTTCTCAATTCTTGTTTTCTTTTATGTGCAATTGTTAAATCTTCAATCAATTCTTCGGTATATCCATTAATTTTGGCTATATCCTTAATTTTTTGGAATTCTTTTATTTTTGTTTCTATAGTCATTGGAATATTTAGAGCTCTAAAAATCATTGAGTGAAAAGCTGACATCTTATGTTCAAAGGAATGGAACGAGTCTGATGTAATGTATCTCAGAGTATTCGTTGGTTTTCTGTATATATCCAATTCGAAATTGTCTCCATTCCGAGTTATACTTAAATCCAGAAAATTTAGTTTCCCTTCAATTTCTTCTTCATATGTAAATTTTATTGATGGGTATTTAGTTCTATTTAATTTATTAATGAACTGTCGGAGTTCATGTTTTTTGATTATCGCCCATATATCATCTACATACCTTAACCAAATTCTTGGAAAATTTACTTGATTTTTCATTTCAGTTTCTATATGCGACATAAATAAATTTGCTAAAAATGGGCTCATATGTGATCCCATACTGCAGCCAAATTTTTGTCTGTAAAACTTTTCATTAAACTGGAACCAATTTTCATCCATGCACAGTTTAGTAAGTATTACAAATTCATTTATTTCTTCTGGCTTAAGTGCATTTCTTTCGAGCCATTTTCTCAGAAAAATTAAAGTTTCATCAATTGGAACATTTGGATATAATGAAACAACATCGAATGAAACTTGAATCTCGTTGCTAGCTATTTTGAAGTTCTTTACTTTTTCTGCAAATTCAATTCCATTTCTTATAGCTGCTGTTTCAAATTTGATTGGGAGATTATTTAGTTTTTCTAATAACCAACATTCAAGTTTTGATAATATTGATCCAGTTGTTGATGTAATTGGTCTTATTTGTTTTCCTGGCTTATGTAATTTTAACTGAGAATATAATCTTGGTAAAATTGGATTTGAAACATTTAATTTCCTTGATAAGTTAGGATCATTAAAAACTTTAACTGCTTTTTTGATAGCTTCTTTAGTTCTCCTTATCATTCCTGGTAAAGGATTAAAAATTACTTCTTCATAAGGTCCATTTTGCACATCTTAAATATAATGAAAAAGAAAAGTCAAGTGTTGCAGAACATACATATGCTAGAAAATAGTCATAGCTTTAGTTTGCAAAATTTAAAATTAATAAGAAATGTAAATAACAATTATGAATTAGATGCTTTTGAATCATTTTACATATTTAAAAACAAAAATAGTCTAATGAATAGTGATGATGGACCAATCAAAAATTCAATATTCAAAAAATTTTTTAATAGATTCAACTCAACTTAACTGTGAATTTGTTTAGAAACATTTTTGTTTATTATTAGTTTTTTGACAAATAATTTAATTTAATTTAATTTATAAATCTCACTGACGATGGAAGCATTGCTTCTGAAATGTACATCTGAGGAAATATAAAAAGTGTTTTAATTGTTGAAAATTTTACTAATCTTTTCATTTATTATATATCCGCCTTAAACTAGAGCATAATTCACATATCTAGTCAGGTACTCCTCTAAAAGATTCAAAGGATTCAAAACAGAGTCTTAAGACTGATAGTTTATTCGTAGTATCGATTGATTCTCTTGAACTTCGTTGAAACTTTATCTTTCTCTCTCTCTCTCTCTCTCTCTCTCTCTCTCTCTCTCTCTCTCTCTCTCCACTTGCATTCCTCCCCTGAACAGCCGCAACACCCGCCCCGCTAGGAATGCTCATCAGTTTACCTCGAAACCAACTTCGGGCGTACACTAAGGAATAGAGATTCATATTTAAGTCGCATCACTCGAATGTTGAATGCTTTGTAAAACTCTGCTTTTCCTCTGCATTACGATTCACAAAAAATTAAAAAAGTTAAAAAAAAAGAAAAATGTCAAAGAATTTGAATGTGGGACGTTTTTTGATTCTTCGTCAGTATAACCGCAGTGTGTTGAAATGGAGAGACATCTTTCTTTTGCCGCCGATCTTTCCAGCCAAGTCAGGTTTTAATTTTTTCACTGAAGTCTTTTTTGAGATGGTCTAATTTTTATGTGGTTTCAATTTAATTTCAATTTATTACTTAGATTCGGTTGTACAAATAAGACATAATTAAGTCTTTTATAGTACTTTACAATAGGGTAAAATAATTTGATGATTTATTTTAAAATATAATAATATAATAACAAAAATAACAATAATAATAATTTTTTTTTTTTTTTTTTTTTTTTTTTTTTTGTGGTGTTTGGGAATTTAGCGCTAGATCCCGGAGCTCCCCGCTGCGTTAAGAAACACAACTAAAAATAGCTGAACATGTTCTCCACTAACTGTAACGTTGCTAATTTTTCTTCAAAGATGTAAGACCCGAGAGCGCAGTGCGATAAAACTGCACACGAAGCAATTCCATTTCTTGGAAAGTCTCTGGATTAGACACAATTCATATTCGAGAGCTCAGCTTTTTTGTAGTGCTGCTTGGATCGAAATGCTCGTAAGACTTAAAAAGGCAGCTTAACATGTTTTGGTCCTCTCCACCATTTGACGCATTTTCTGGTAAATTTCCAAGCGAATCGACAAGTCTGCCACTTTTGTTTTGATAGTTTTTTGAATTTTATAGGAAAATAGGATAAAATCTTTTTGCATCATTGTTTGCAATGACCGCCTGCTCATACACATTTGAGCAGATAAGATCCTTGTCAAAGTTTTTGGATTGGTTTTATGGGACCATCAGCTGCAACAGCGATATTTCCCTGCGTTCGAATCGAAGGTTTGCCGTGATCTTTGTGCTACTGTCTGATATTTGCTACCAAACGTGCGCTTTAGCTCTCTTTGCATCTGAACTACGGGCTGCAGTGCGTTATAACAGGTGACAATCATGTTTCAGTGTCCCAGCTATCACTTTTTCATAACATCGAAATATTAATCTCCAAAATTAAAAACGAGAATTTTGCAGATTATTTAAATAGAAAAAAATGCTAAAGTCTTTTTTTTGGTATCGACTCGACTTTCACTAGCCATCGTGTATACCTAAGCACTGCTGGAAACGAAGTCCCCGTGGCGTAAAGCTAACCATGGCTGCCTGTAACGCAGGAGGCTGGAACTTCGAATCCCAACAGAAGGCTTAACTGTTATTCTATTGGTATCGCTCTTAACGTGGAAAGCACTTCCTCTATTCGCCAGTCGTGATGGGCAAACATTTGCCAACAAAGTTGTCTCTTTACTGTCATTTTAGTGGTGCCACCACACAGAAGAATTCAAATTCTAAAATTGGCAAGATTCCTGGAAATGATATTCCACCTACAGCTATGGCAAATGAAAGTTCACATCCCAATGTTTGTCTTCGTCGTCTTGATTCTGCCTCGAAACAAATGCTCATGTATTTCAAAATACATAAATTAAAAAAAAAAAAAAACAATACCAAAAAACTGTTTCAGCCCCTTGATGTATATTTCAAACAAGTAAAGCTCATTAGTATAGCTAAGTGCATCCCCAAGTAGTCAATTCCCTCCTCTCATATCAGTCACCTTGTCGCATAGTCTATACAACAATTCTCAAGTTGCTGCCCTCCCCAGACTCATAGACTCATATAATACAAAATACATCCTCTTCGGGGTAATTTGCAAGTACATTAACTATTTAACCGATGACATGACTGCATGTTATACACGACATTTCGTTTCAGTGGTGGGTGTACAAATAATTGTCAACACTTTGTCCTTGCTATTTCACTCTTACAACAATTTCAGTTTTAATGGACAGAAGTAACCACAATTCTCTTGTGGGGGTAAAAGGAAATGCACCAACATTCCTCCATTCATTGAAATCGACTACAAGAAGAAGTATGCATATACAACGTACGATGCACGAAATGAATGCGGTTCCTCGAGAACGGTTGAGGACCATAAAAACTCAAGCTCTCGAGAACATCAGTCTTTATCTGTACGCTCGTATATGATGCCCTGTGTGCTGAGGAAACTATACTCCTTTTGAAACTATTTGTAACAAAATTGCGTTGCAGATAACTTTCGTGAGACCACTATTTTGCTTCGGTGATTTTGTATCATCACCGATGCGGACATATAAAATCATATACACTGTCATTTAGTGTGTGGGACAAGAAAAGGACAACAGCATCCAATTTAAGGAAACTATAATTTTCCTTTATTTTTCGTATCTCTACAGCACAACGAAGAGTCCGGAAGTAATAAATCAAAGTGGAAGTTGAGTTGACAGAAGGTGAAGCATGTACTTGAATTAAATTGACTTTTATTAACGGTGGCTCTGTCATAGTTTTTAATTGAAAATTATTTTAGTGTCCCCTGTATGTTGGGACAGTGTCACAGATAGAAGAGATGATTAGTAGCAATTTATGCAACATTGATGAAATTGGCTTTACTCAAAGGGTGGGCCAAAAAAAGCATCTTTTTGGGATTTCAATAAAGTGAACAAAATTTAATATTTTCTATGAATGCTTTGGGTGTAAGAGACAACTTTGTTATTGATTATGAAAAACAACGTCGGCCATAGTTGGATTCTCAGTAATGGATTGCTGTCACTCCTATTTTCCAAGTCCCAGTTGATGGTTTGGGGAATGGTCGAGTTTGTCTAGATGTCGGTCGAATGGGTCTTGATATCGGTCGAGCTGGCCTAGATCTCAGTCACATGGGCCTGGCTTTCTGTCAAATGGTTCATGATCACGGTCAAATCGGTGGTCTAAATCTCAGTCGAGTTGGTCCAGATCTCGGTGGGATAGGTAGTGATGAGCCCATTGCCGTGCCTGGGCGAAACGCAATTTTGGAGTTGAAGGTTGATCTTCACGATCATTTAAAAATGCCTTTAAGAAATTTATTTCTTTTTAGGTTTTTGTATTTTAACAACAACAACTCCAGGACAAAAACCACGACAATAACAAAACTTTTTTGTTATTGTTTAATTTATAATTCTACTATCTGTTTTATCGAAGTTGGAAGAGAGTTCCAGAGCTTAGTAACATATACAAAAAATAACCTGGATGAGTAAAGGAAAGTGTACGAAGGTAAAATTAAATTCATTGTCCTTGCAGACTGCGCAAAGCATAATTTTTCAAATAAGTATGAAGGTGCTTTTCTTTGTATTATTTTATGCAAGAAAATATAACATCTTGATTCAAAAAATTGATTGAAAGTGCATCCTAGTACAAGCCGATGGTAGTGAGAGACATGTTCGAATCTCCGCAAACAATAAATGTATCTTATAATATCATTAAAAGCGACAAGCAATTTACGCTGTGAATGAGAGTCCAACTTAGGGTAAATAACTGAAGCGTAATCGAAGATAGGCAAGAGAAGTGATTTAGTGATTTTAATTTTTGTGTCAGTCGGTATAAGAGAAGAAAACATATTTAGTTTACGGAGACCAGCATATATACGACCAACAGATAAGTTAATATGATCAGTGGCAGAGAGGTATCGATTTATTTTAAAGCCTAGACTTGTGACACTAGCAGAGAATTCAAGTTTTAATTCAGATAAAAGTATAGCTGGCAGATTATTTGTATCGAACTTGCGTTTGGAAATTGCAATTATTTGTGATTTGCCTGGATTGAGCATAAGATCGTTACTCAGAGACCAAGCATGGATCTCATTCAAATCCTCATTCATTCTACAAGCCAGATCCTCCAATAAGTTGAACCGTTGCGAGATGTAAATTTGAACATCATCCGCGTAGAGATGGACCATTACATTCTTGCAAACATATGGCAAGTCATTAATGAACATGCAAAACAAAATTGGACCCAAAATTGAACCTTGTGGCACGCCAGTAAGCAAATGGATGGATTCAGAAAATAAATTGCCAACTTTTACTTTTTGAGTACGATGATGTAAATAGTCTTGAATGAGGCGCACTGATCTATCACTGAAGCCAAAATACAATTTAAGCTTTTTACATAGAAAACTATGATTAACTCGGTCAAAGGCTTTAGTAAAATCGAGCAGGCACAGGAGCGTAAGCTTTTCTTGATCATACTCAATGCGGATGTCGTCAAGGACTTTTACCATAGCTGAAGAACAGCTGTGTTCAGCACGAAAACCCGACTGCACCGGAGAGAACAGTTCACGAATTCGCATGTGGTTTGAAATCTGACTGCATAAGATTTTTTCAAAGATCTTAGAGAGGCAAGGCAGCAAACTAATGGGACGGAAATCAGAAACTCCAGAGGGATTGTTCTTTTTAGGCACAGGAATAACAATAGCGCGTTTCCAACATTGTGGAAATGAGGATGACGTGATGCAAAAGTTAATTATGTGTGTAAGTGTGGGTATAATAAAGGGTAAGACAATTTTTATAAACCGAATTGGAATTCCATCTTCACCAACAGCATTGGAACTAATGGAAAGAACGTTTCTGATCAGATCATTCTCAGATATGACTTCAAAGTCAAACTCTGAGGGAGGTTCGTAAATAGCAGAGTTGTTCTCTGTGAAGCTTGATGAGGGTAGCTTGCTGGTGATAAATCCTGTATTGAGATCGTTAGGATGAGGAAAATCGCTAACGATTACTTTTTTGCCAATATCAAACGAACGCAGATTATTCCAAAATTTACGAGAACTTTGAGCAGGGTTAAATTTTGAGAAATAATATCTTTTCATGTTTCTTCGAGTTATAAATGAGGCTTGATTACGAGCTCGACAAAAATTCTCCCAGTTTAAAGACGTGGGAAGATGCTTCCACTTAGAATACAGTTTGCGCCGCTTTTTTATCGAATTTAAGACTTCTGAAGTGAACCATGGGCAGTTCGTATTGCTGATAGAAATTGTTGAAATAAGATAACTTTCTCATTAACGTTATATAAACCATGACACAGGTAAAACGGACAATTGAAGACGTCTTCTTGTAGTGCACTATAGTTCACAGATTTGTCACCTCACCTCATATAAACTTCCTATTCGGCGAAGTGCTCTTCATCAACGACAACCATCAAAGGAAACTGCACGAAAAGCAAAACCCTCCTCATACACAAGTCCGCCTCCACATACAAAAAATAAAAATAAATGCAAGTTATGTTTGTCCAGCTCTTCTGGTTTGCTAACAAAAATATTTTCGCAATTTGTGTAAAGTGAACAAACTTGACGGCAATGGCATACCTAAAAGTTAGAAAGAACTAACCAAGCCGTAATTTAAATTACAAATGAAGAACTATGTAGGTAAGTTGAAGCATTTGTAGCCTTTTACTTTTGACTCTGACGGAAAGTTTTTGGAAGTTCATATTTGTTTTTATTTTCTACTTCTTGTATAGGGCACGCAATTTTGTTTTTGTGTTTTTTTTTTTCCTAAGAACGAAAAAGATGTTGAAGCTTAAATATAGAACATCAGATATAGCTAGTATTCTTTATTATGACAAAAGTACATTCCGCCAACGTCAAAAACTTTTTAACGAATATAATTCTTGAGTCATCTTTCTACAGGTAGATTGCTCTCTATCATAACCATGCCGCCCGCCCTACTTTCTGTTCATTCTTTGGGGTTTGTTCTTCAAGATTCATAATGCGACAGCAAGGATAACTTTGGACTGTGGTTGGTGTGGTCAGCAGAAGTTTAAGAAATTACTTCAGAAGCCAATGCGGAAAAGTCAATTGAAGTAGAACGACAAAGTAATGCATCAAGGGAAGTAAAAAGGAATGAATTATGTTTTCTTTGCAATTTAATATGTTAAATCTTTTTAAATATGAATACCTACCAATAGATAGGTATAGGTACTAACTTCTGTTCATAGTAAACAAGTAATAAATAAGTTTTAATTTATTGCTAGGCTACGTTTGTTCGTGTAGAAACAAATCCAAAACTCAAATACCATTTCAGACCATCAACTTTTTCTGAAAAGTAAATGAAACAAATAAAGATGAGTTTATGGAATATCTCAAGCTTAACTGCAGTTTTGCATACATAAACGTCAGTGAATTAATGAATGGATTCTATTTGCGTAGCATCGAAATTCTTTTCTTGGCAGAATTCAATTTTTAGTCTTCAATCACAGGAAGAATTGTTTCTTGCCAACTGTGAAGAACGCAGTAAGATGCGATCAATTACGATCTGTGTCTATTAATTTATTTGACTTACTACAAGCGACTATAAAAGCTATAACTAAACTTAACCCTCTGCGACTCACGTGACCTTAATTTAAAAATTTTGCTTACGTGGTAGTCTACCAGACACTGTGCGGCCAGCTTGTATTTTAATCATTTTTTTGATGTTCCATTTTTTAATATTCTATTACGGTTGTCGAAAATGGCGTAGATACAAATTCTGTCTTTTGGGTTTTAGAGAAGTTTTGTTGAATTTTGCAAGTTTTCGCGGACAATTTTAAGTGGGTGCAGTATTGATTAACTTATTTCAAAAGTGATTGCTGCAGAACACAAATAGTGCGTTTTGAAAAGAAGTTTTATTAGGAATGAATCACCCGCCATGCATACTTCTACGCAAAATAGTTGAAAAAGTTCTTGCAACTGTCGTGATAGTAGACAACATTCTTGGTCCCTGTAGCCCCGACCAATGGGCAGACATTTACTTTTCGTAGCGCTGTAACTGAATGGTAACTAATTTGTGTTGCTGCCCGGTGATTGAAGATCATGACTTGGACGAAATGAGCTTCCAAAAAGATGCCACAAAAGGCCAAACAATTTATGACCAATGTTTTATTGCTTGAGTAATTTCTTTAGCTACTCAAGTAATTACCAGAGTCTAGACGCCAAATTTCTCTAGTTACGGCCGATGTACCGCCTGAAAAATGGTTAAAAAGTTACTACAATGAGCTCAGTTCTGATTGAACATCGAAAAACGACCTTTTTCACCAAAACTGATTGAGTGTTTTAAACGAACAAACACACCACTTGTTTTTTTCCTTCAAATAGCTTGAATGTGATTGCGTTACGTGGGTGTTCAAAGACACTTCCAAAACAACCTCATCGCTAGTGTATAAAGCAGACAAATGGGATAGCTACTGAAGCTATCATTTGCTCTTCCGGGGCTTTTGTTACGTAATGTGGCTCATGCACAACCACCAAAATTATCTCTTTTTGGAAACCTCTTGCACATAAGGGTGCCTTTTGAGTGTCAGGTGCCCTAGGAGCAAGTCCGTTCTCATATCTATACGCAACCCTGATTTTTGAATACATCCAACGCGCATATCATAGAATTATAAAAACATTTATCATTTTAAAAGACACAGTCCGAGCATTTAGGAAAGAAGAAGAGGATTTGATAGGAAGCACTGATGCACATTTTCTTTAAATTTTTGTGAATCGTAATTCAGGGGAAAAGCAGAGTCTAGTATAACATTTCACATACGGGCTGCGTGACAAAAATATGGATCTCTTTGCATGAATGTTGTCCGAAGTTGGGTTCTGTGCTGCTAAATTGTTTCAGTAGAGGAATGCAACTGTTCTGTTTAGAACCCTATCAAGTCAGCTCAAAGTGTTTGTGAAGTAGCTGACCAGAAACGAGAATAATACTCCAGTTTTGAGCCTCATAAATTATAGAAGTCGTCGAGAACTTTCTGCGTCTCCTTAAGAAACCTAAGCATTTTGCCGCTTTGAAGTATTTCCTTCTAGCGAAGGTTATTATTCAATGAGCTTATCATACACAATCGTTCCGTTTCCTCATCTGAAGAGCAGGGACGTGAATTTGGAAACGAATATGAGAATCTAAGGGTTGAGTCGTCATTGAAACACTTGAGTGGACTAAAAGTTCTAGGCAAGAGATCATTTGTGAAAGCAAAAAAAGAAAAGAAAGACAGTTGGAGATAAAACGGAGCCCTGCGGCACACCAGCATTGATGAAATGTCATACAGAAAATCATCCAATATCGATCGGAAATGTAGTTTCTTATCTAACGAAGAAGAGATTCATCGTTACCAAAAACCATGCCTTTTTTGTAAGATACCTTGATGCCAATCTCTACCAAATGCCTTAGTAATATCAAATGCAATAATCTTACTATCTTCAAAGCAGTGAAGAGATTGGTTCCAATTTTCGATAAGATATGCCATGAAATCACCAGTGAACCTTTCGCTATAAAAGCCGTACTTTCGGTCATTGAGAACCTTTTGTTCTTCAAAATATTTCATGATTTGACGGTAGAAAGGCGTTACCATAACGTTGGAAAGAAGGCACGTAAGTGCAATTGAACTGTGGATTAGAAGGAGAGGAAGATTCGCCTAGCTTAGAATTTGAATACCTTAAATTATTATATGTGGAAGGAACCTCTTTTTGACTAGATAGGACGAATATAGATCACTTTGACCAGCACGTCAACCTGAGAGATCTTTTGTGCAAGTCAGAAGCTCCTGCTGCTGCCTTCCAACTTAATCTGGGAGAGTCCTAACTAAAAGAGGCAAAGTCTTTTTGTTGCAGAATTGGTACAGCAATCGGAGGAAGCGAAATTAAATGTGTTCTTAAAACGAGCAGTTGGTGAAATACATCCCATGTCTAGTTTCCTCCAGTCATACTTGAAAAGGCTGCCATTTTTTCTTAACTCATATCCGTCAATCCGCCAGTACATCGCCAACCACACCATCCACCTGTCATCCATCCACCTTCCACCATCGCAATTAAAATTTGATTATTGAATCTTTTAACTTAAGTGAATGAGTAATAAAAATGAAATAAAAAGTACAAGAAATAACCCAGGTGTTTTGTTGGAAACTCGAATTAAAAAGAACCTACGCGGCTAAAAACTTTTGATGAGCTACCTTAAGAAGTAAGTTTAAAATGTAAATAGCTGTAGATACTACTTGATTGAGGTTGCTCTAATTTTTTAGAAGACTCAACAGTGGACTGTATGAGCTGTTCTGCGAAATGGGCATAGTTAGAATAATACACATCGCTAGACTACGATGATTTGGGACATGTAAAGTGGATAAACACACACACGATTTCCAAAGCACATTCCAGGGAAATCGTGGAAGGGGAAGACCTCGTCTAAGGTGCGGCGCAATCAAGTCGACTTAGTGTGCAACACTCGAAACAACTCGCTCGCCAAATGGTTGACAAAAGATGTTGGTCAGTCTAAAGCTTATCCAAAACTTTCCAACGTTTTAACCTGGATAATATTCCCATTGCACCTTACTATCAATTAAGGACTTCTTGTGGCTATTTTTTACTATCTCTTTTGTCAGTTAATACAGGCTATACCTAGGCAACAACTTTCGTTATAAAAACTTTGACTTTGTCATACCTGAAAAGTTCCTTAGACAATGATGTGAAAAGTCTTTGAATTGACTTCTCACCCAACTAAGCCATAAAAAAATTGCTTTGTGGCCCCTTTTCTTCATTCAGACGCTCTTTGCATTATTTCCCAGCTCCTGAAAGATTTAATAACTGAAAATAAAACAAAGTAAAATGAAAAAAAAAAAAAATCCTAAAACGGGTTACATAAACTCCAAAACAAAAAAGGTAGAACAGGAAATATCTTTTAGAGATTTGCCCTCAGCCGACATAATTAAATTCCTTCCGCCTTACCTTTTGTTGTCCTTTGCGTTGTTTCTAAAAGAGGATAGAGTTACTGCAAAATTCTTTTGTTCTAACAACGTTAGCGCTGTTTAAATACTTTTAATCCTTTGTAATCCTAACACAACTCTAAGTAACTTTAATACCCACTGTCAACATTAAGTTTACCTCCTGTCGGTGGTCGTCCAAAGAGAAGAGAATACACTTGGACTTCGTCTTACTCCGGTTACATCAGATCCTTTTCTGACTCTCCATCCGCAAATTCAGCAAGTGTCCTTCTCGAATGGAGTTGGAAAATGTGAAAGTTGCTACACAAAGTGCCACGACCAATAAATGACTTTCGTCTTATGTTTACGCTGCAGCCCAACAATCTCTCCATCAGCCCTTTTATCCATATCCTTCGATTGAATGGGACACTTCGACTTCATCGACATTCTCCTTTTTCGGCATTGTAATAAGGCAATAAAGGATTAATTAAAGAAGTATCGGCTTTTGAAAATGTCCTCATTTAAATATTAAAATCGGTTATTGAGTGAATATTGAAACAAGACTTCCAAATAGGCCGCTAGGTGACAGAGGGCGTTTTTTCACTGACAGCGACAACCTTTCTTCGAGCAAAATTTAATTTGACATGGGATGGGTCACAAGGGATTCGCTTTGTTTAAAATATGGACAAGGAAGAAGGCAACTATAGGGGGTAACATTATTGATAATTGATTTGCTCGATATAAGCTGGAAATTGATAAGGAAAAAAGTGCCTAATACCATTGAATGGGCACGATGACAAGCAATTTCATCCTTCGATGAATAAACTCGAATTAAAATTTCATTTGAATAGAACTTATATCATTATTTATGTAGATCGATGTCCTTTTGTTTGTTGCATTCGAAGCTGTGAGTCGACGATATCGAAGCTGGTGCGGGTGGAGAAAAAAGATGGGTGAGTTGAGAAAGGATGGCATGGTATTAAATATTAATTAATTGGTTCTTAAATGGATCACTCCGCAATATCTCGAGGAAATATTTATTGATTAAATGCTAATGAGGAATTTGATTTTGCGGTTTCAGAATGTAGTAGCTGGTGGAGGGGTGGAATATTGTGAATCCTCTCGAGGCAAGGCAAATATGGTTGGGTTGATGTATTTAGTTTTGCTTTGCAATATTAATGAGTTGCCAGGGGTGGTGTGAAGTCCTATGAAAAGTGGTTTAAAAGCGAAATATGAAACCAATCAGATTTTGGTGCTCGGACTGATGGAACTTCCCCAAATATTTTTGGAAGCAATGTCAAAGATCTAAAATTAATAACCCACGGCGGGCATGGTTATCATGTCTGCCGTTTACGTAGGAGTTCGTTTGAGTTCGTGGGATCGCGATTCACTTTCGTAGGGAATTGATTTATTCTCCGAATGTATTGAATTAACATGAAAAGCCTTTTCCGTTTGGGATCGACAAGAACTTGTAGGTCCACTCCATCCCTCTCAATTTTAAATCGCTCTCCACGATTTACTGTCGGTACCTTTTGTTGATTGAGTTATGATAAAATTTCGTTTTTATATAAATTTGTAATAATGGATTGTTGTGGAAATATCACTGGAGGGATTCAAAGTCCAATTCAAAGACAAAAACAACCTTTTGCTTTTCCAAGAGACATTCCCCTAGGCGAATTGCATTTGTAACTTCTTGTGAACTTGTTATGTGGTGGTTTTTCATTTGAAACTGTTTTTGGTGATCAAAGAGTGAAATTCGAGGAAATCCAAAGAATTAACAGCTTTTCATGTTATGATTGGTTCTGTTGGGCGCCTGTTTTGATTTTTTCAAATGTTTTCTGTATCATCTCGATATTTAATCACTCACACCAAAACTTCTTTCATTTTTACGACCGAACAGCCCCACAATCCGTTGAAATGGTCTACTTTTTCATTTCAAGGGTCATCAAAGTAGGGACTCCAGGCCCCAATTTCGTTATACAGGGTGATTCGCATAAGGTGTGACAAAAAGATAGGGTGTGTAGGTTGGACCTAGACAAGCAAAAAATCGTATGGGAGGGGGGGGTCCATTTTCCCCCGTTTAGGCGGGAGGGGCAATTTAAGAAAAAAATCACTAAAAATGGGAAAAAAATTATTTTAAAAGAACGGTAATACCTACAGAGTCGTGCTATAGCATTTTGAAAAGCCAAAAACCTATACATTTATTTAAATTTTAAAATAAGTTGTTCAGATGAATAGTTTTTGAAATATTAATTTTCAAAGTCAAAATTTTGAAAAAAAAACATAATTTTTTTTTTTCAAACCATTTTTTTTCAAAATTTTACATTATAAGTAATATTTTTCTGGCTTATTTTCAATGCTCTTATTTATTTAAGATCAAACACAAAAAACCGGATGTCAAAATAACCTGTAGTTTTTGAGAAAACCAAAAATTACAAAAATGACTTTTTTAAATTTTTTGTTTTTTTAAAGTTTTTTTTTCGTTATTGGATTTTTAAGTGAATTCTCAATAAAAAAAGTAAAGAGAAAATTCATCCTTTATTTCGTAAGTTCACTTAAGAATCCAATAACAAAAAAAAAAAACTTTAAAAAATCAAAAAATTTTAAAAAGTCGTTTTTGTAATTTTTGGTTTTCTCAAAAACTACAGGTTATTTTGACATCCGGTTTTTTGTGTTTGATCTAAAATAAATAAGAGCATTGAAAATAAGCCAGAAAAATATTACTTATAATGTAAAATTTTGAAAAAAATGGTTTGAAAAAAAAAAATTATGTTTTTTTTTCAAAATTTTGACTTTGAAAATTAATATTTCAAAAACTATTCATTTGAACAACTTATTTTAAAATTTAAATAAATGTATAGGTTTTTGGCTTTTCAAAATGCTATAGCACGACTCTGTAGGTATTACCGTTCTTTTAAAATAATTTTTTTCCCATTTTTAGTGATTTTTTTCTTAAATTGCCCCTCCCGCCTAAACGGGGGAAAATGGACCCCCCCTCCCATACGATTTTTTGCTTGTCTAGGTCCAACCTACACACCCTATCTTTTTGTCACACCTTATGCGAATCACCCTGTATATACAATCGATACTTATAGATAATTAAAAAAAAACTAAATGATAATAATGTAGGAATGTTGGCACAAAGGGGGCTTAACCAAATACATTGTCTATAACTAAAATAATAACTAAATATTATTATATAGCTGAAAAGAGAGAGAATTCTTGATCTTAATTCGGCTGACTTGAGCTATCTCGGAATGTTCCGTTCCGGTTATCGCTGGTGTCCCTTTTTTTTTGGGAGGATGTCGGGGGTGGCATCAGACACGGAAGTATCATGACCCAGGGTCAGCGTAGAAATTGGTGGCTTCGTCGTTGGCTGGTATTACTTCTTCGTCCAAAGAGTTATTCACGATTAGGTATCTTGGCTCAGGGTGTCGGTCCTCTGTGGTCATCCTTCTCACCAGGGGGTTAGGGTGGTTGCAGACCAAGGGCGTCATCTTGGCTTTCTCGTACAGATGCTGGTTACTGTAGTGTCTCTAACGCTGGTGGTTGAAAGTGCGGCCGGTGCAGATTCTCAGAATCTTCCTTTCGAAAATTAGGACATCCTTCATCGCGGTCTTCGAGAAAGTGAACCAAACTGGGCTTCTGTAGTTGATGAGGGGTCTCAGCAGCTGCTTGTAAATCAGTACTTTTTTCGCTGACTTAGTTCTGTCCTTCTCCTCAGCAAAGGGTACAGTCGGTGGAAAGCGAAGTTGGCCTTCTTCAGTACAGTGCGTGAGTGTGGGTTGAATCTTAGCACCTCATTGAAATTGATGCCTAGATACTTCACGTTTCTTTGGGCAGCCAGTCTTGTTCCACCAGGTAGAGTAATGGATGTGGCCAGCAGTACAACGGCCTCTTCCTCCGGGCTTTCTGAAGCAGATGAGCTCTGATTTAGCTGAGTTAATCCGGATACCCCACTTACTATAATAAGAATATAGTTTATGGATGTGAGTTTCCACTCTCCGGGCAGCTATGGTTAGTGATATGGATGTACTATATGTCAGAGAGTCATCGGCGTAAAGCAGGTTTTCGCAGTCCCTTCGAGTAGGTTGGTCCGATGCATGATGTTGAAGAGGAATGGTTTTGATCCTTGAGCGACTCCTGCTCTGATATTCTTGGTGGCGGACTTAGGGCTTCTGATTTGGACGAAAAAGTTCCTGTAGGAAAGAATAGAAAAAATTATTTTTATTAATGGAGCTTATGGATTAGTGCTTCAATCCAAACGCTGTCAAATGCATTTTCGACATCCAAAAAGCATGCGACAGTGACACGACGTGACGGCTGTTTAGGTCTTAGGCGACGTCATTGTATAATTTCATCAGCGGATGCAGGTTTGAATGCTTTTCCCGGTAGCCAAACTGCATGTTTGGGATGATATTACTATCCCTATAGAACTTTTCAACTTCCTAAGTATTAGCTCCTCCAGGAGCTTATTTAGATTGTTGAGTAGGGAGAAGGGCCTGTAGTTGTCGATGAGGTTCAGATCGCCTTTCTTCGGGATGGCCACTATCTTGGCCATTTTCCACTTCCTGGGAAAGAAGCTGTTGTTAATGCAGTTGTTTGAGATGATAGCTAGAAAGATCATCATTGTCTGTGGGAGCCTCTTCAGGACGTAAATTGAGAGATCGTTTGGGCCTGTTGATTCCTTGGGCTTGGAGCTGTGTATTATTTCTGCAATTTCTTCTGGAGTGGTAAGGTTTGTGCAAAGTTGATGGGCTCACTCGACGGGTTGTTGTTGCTGAATATTGCTGCATCAGTGTTGGGCCCCAGGATCCGTTGGATGAATGTCTCAATTTCGTCCAAGGGTCATCAGAAGGTGCGTGCACAAAGTTGCCTTCGAAATATCTAGCAAAAGCCTCCGTCTTTTCCTGATCTGATCTGGCATCCCCGTAGTTAGTTGTGATGACTTCCGGTATTGCATTCCTTGCGCCAACTATCTTGTTTATCTTCTTGAAAACATCTGGTTCAGGATTTATGTTTTCCAGTCTCTTCTGGAAGTGAACGTCGTTGCAGTGCTGGAAAGCGTTCCGAAACAATATGTTGGTCTGTTGAAGTTCTCTCCAAACAGTCCGGTAGCTGACATTGGTTGTGTTGAGTTCGCTTTGGTGGATCCTTTGCAGTTTCCTACGTGCCTAGTACCTACATGTGCTTGTACAGGCTTCGCACGTAATCAGGGAGGTGATGATATCTGTCTATGCTCTTCTTTGGTTGCTTTTGGCAGATGATTGTTATTGTGCGTTTAGTTTATGAAAATTGTTAATCTGCGTGGTTTGTGTATGAGGTGTTTAACCTGATGTGTTTCGTGTAGGTTTGTTTGTGAGATAGTTGAGACAGACTCCTTCTGTCTTTACGCAATGTTCATACACCCTGTTACATGAGTCTCCAGCTCACCTGCTGGCTCGACATTATCAATGAAAATCCAGGTGGAAAAATGAGGCAAGTAAACAGGAATCGGGAAGTGACGAGGATGGGTAAAGTTTTTAACTGAACCGTCTGATCTGCTCGCAAGTGGTTGTTTGCTTTTGCAGGGTTCTTTGTGAGTACGCCACTGGCTAATGGGACCATGGCTGCCCTCAACTCACCCAGAATTATGCAGCTACGAACAAAATCAAGAGAATAAGGTTTTTAAACAAATTACGTAAGATGGTTTTAAAGAGTTATTCCCCGTTTGATCTGCGCACTGATGTTATTTTCCATGTCTACAGCAAATCTTAGGTAGACGAAGTTGTGTACTAAATCGAAGTTATGACTATCTGTTGTGACGATTTGTCCAATACATCGATGATCACTGTCTTTGCTTGATGACAGCACATACTTCGTCTTGTTCTCATTTACCATCCAAAGCAATTTCTGTAGCTTTTGTGTCAACACTCGCAAAAGCACCTTTGACAACGCGCTTTCTTCTTCCCAGGTCATCAATATCGTCTGCGTAAGCAAAAAAATTATTTCTTTGGTGTTGACGTTTAAGACTTGTACAATCTTTTAAAGTATACGATGATAATTGAATCGCATGACAGTCTGTCGCCTTGTCGAAAAACACAAAAAACACATATTCGATACATTTTCTTAAGTGTATACCATTAACTCTGGCGTATACTTACTATTTTTTTTTCTTAGTTTTAATCTGAAAATAAATTGTACCTAACTACTTTCAATACGTTTCACGCTTAAGAGTTCATTAAGAAAAATTGTAGATGCTGATTGTTGCTGATTTGATTTCGTCTGTGAGTTTATCAATTCAAATTCATTGAAGATATCCTTCTTTGACATATGTATGCTTATATTTCATTCACATATTTCCACGGGGACGGAAGATTCCCTCAGGAACGTGGATGGCACTGGAAAATTAGAAACTACTGGACAGATTTCAAACATTTTTTCTTAAAACTACAGACCCTAGCAAAAAAGTATTTCGAGGACAAGGAAAAGCAAATCTCTAAGTTTTTCGACACAGAAACTGTATTTACGTTTGATTTTGTTGCTGAATCGCGAATCCCTCCAGTTGTCAGCCTAGAATAATGATTGACATCTTTTCTAATCTTTTCTCCAACAGTAAAAAATTGTCCTCAAAGAATAACTTTATTCAGTTGATTGATAAAGCATTTACGTTCCTTAGCGTGAAGTATGCTAATGGTTGATAAATTACTTTAACTCTGACTAAACATATTGTTGTTCATTAAAGCTTCAATGGAGTCATCAGCTAGACCATTTGTTATCATAACCAAATGCCCAACAAAAAACATCTCCACCAAGCTATAAATCAATCAGAGCTCATCAGATTCGCTTTATTAATTATCTCTACTTACGAAAACGTGAAGATTTAATAAACACATCCGATGTTTCCCTCCCTATCACCACCAACCGTTCAATTTTACCCCACCATTAGCAAAATCTTAAATAGTCCGTCACATAATCTCTGTTTGACATTCTTGATACATTTCACACTTTTCGTGTCCAATCAAAAAAATACCTACACCCTTCGACTGAGTTCACATAAAAGCCTACTTTTGTATTCAATAATCACACGATACACCTGGACAGCTATAAAATTATTAAGCCCATCAAATAATTCATTCAGATCCTTTCAATATTTTATCTCAAACATTCAGTTAATAAATAAAGCTCCCCCCGACGAACGTCAATTCCCACCCCACCCTCTCAGAGGACTGCAGATGGCACATTTTTTTTGTGTGTGTTTCCACACCTATTGTCAGCTAATGCTGCCAAGCGCCACCACCCGCACCCTCCATCTAAACTGCAAACATCTTCATCAACATTGTCATACGCGGAGGTTACCATACACCTCCATCCATAGTCTAACTTTTTCCTATTCATTCATCCATCTGATGGAATAAATCAACACAAAAAGCACACACAAAGGACGATAGAGGGACATAACACAAAAAAAAAAAAAAAAAAAAAAAAACAAGAAGAGCGGAAGAAGAGACAATGATAGGCGATACACAATCCAAACCCAGTAACACTGTCAGTGCCATAAGCTTCGCAGTTGAGCGCCAGGAAGGCCATTCGGATTATGTGGGACATAATAAAACTATAAATTAAATTAACTCATAAAAATTCCAACTGCATAAAATAAATAAAATTCTAGTACCCGCAGGAGAGTGTTCGCAGTTCTTCTTTTATTATTTTATGTTTCACAGAATGGGGAATGTTTGTTTTGGCCGGAGCAAGCATGGGGGTGGCTTCAGATCACAACGGGCGTCAAGAGAAACACACAATAAATAAGACAATGAGAGAGGGAGAGAGAGAGCGAGCTCCATCTTGGAAGAATTCCTTGCGAGCTGAGCTACAAAAGCTGTTTTCTTTATTATTATTATTATTATCATTATTATGAGACCGTTACTGTATACGAGGTTGTTTCCGCCCTGCTCAATAGGTCAGAGGCGAAGAATCTTCTTGAATTTTACGTTTTCCGTTGGCCATCTTCATCTTTGTCTCTTGATATGTTTTTGAGAGAGGAGGGACAAGAATTTGAAAAGTAAACCAATGCCCAATAGCCCTGGCCCTGGCCCGTCTTCTTTCTTCGATTTTGTATCTTGAAGTACAATTTAGGTACGGATGCTGTTTTGCTATAGTGATGTTTTAGGAAAAAAAAAGAGAGGAAGACTATCTTTTGTGTCCAGGTCTATAAGGAAAGATACATTTTTCTTTTGTGATGCTCTGTTGTTATAGTGGAAGCAACCTCCCCAGGAAGCCCGTGGGTTCTATTATTTGTTTCTTAGATGATCACAGAGGACGGGTATTACGACGCCGACGACGACGACGATGACGAAGGCGATAATAAAGGGCAAACAAAATATTGAGGAAACTACCCCAATTTGAAGGTGCTCGATATAGCGGTATATGCGGATACTATGTTGTCTTTGGTAGTCCCTAGGTCAATAAATTGAGTGTTGGGTTTTGCTGTTGTTTTTGTTTTGCCTTGTGTGCTTTTGTGTACCTATATTATGCATTGTTTAAGTTGTTTATGTTGATGACATAAATAAAGAAGGAAGAAAAAAATGGAACTTTATTGTCCGATGGTTTTTATTACGATATCAGATACATTAACTTAGTTCATTTGGGACAATGAAAAGATTTTATCGATGTGATGTCAGCAAACAAATTGAGGTACTCTTTTCCCTTCTTTTTTTTGTAGCTTTTTAGGGTTTATATATTCAAAAACATATACGAACATATTTAAGTTCTAGAGGAGAATCTAGTTCAGTTGTAATTTGTTACTGAAAAACTTACATGTAACTGCGGTTAGACAAAAACTAGCCTGCTTTTTCTCCAACAAACGAATATCCTTAGCAACTTACATAAAAATATTTAAGAACAGTATGGCATGGAGCCTTTCTACGGTAGTAGATTGCTATCAACTTTGGGCGCAACTGCTCTTGTTTGCTTCCGGCTGTCTTCTGAACTGTTTATTGCTTTTAGTTTTCGTAGTCAAAGTTCGATGAACTAGAGAACTGAATATTCAAAAAGGATTTTTCTTTCATTGTACATTTCAGTGTCAGACAAAAGCGTGTTACCCTAGGTTGCTGTCTCAATTACTCTTCTCCTGTTAAGCTTCGGTAAAACTTTCTACAGCGATCTTACCGAACTCTTTGAAAGAATCTTATCAAAGATGTGTTGATACATTGTCATTTTGTATACGGTAAAATTTCACCGCAACAAAAATCCTTGCGATTGTTTTCTTCACTGAACAAAGTGAGTGAAAACAATCGCTTTGAGCAGATAACAAAAGCAGATGCAGCAGCTTATCAGCGGATGAGCTGAACGGTAGTTTGAGCCAAACATACACACCCTGTAGATGAGGACACCGCGTACACTATACAAAAGCATCATATAAAAAAGAAGACGCCAGGTTTACTTAACACAGCATCACACATACAACAGCATCCAATATACCACAGGATGCAATATCACAAAACATTTCCCACTAAAAACCGGGTGTTTCTTTATTAGGATAAAACTAACATGCTGTCGTCTATGTGGTCTATGCTATGGTCTGGTCACTCTAATGTCATTTATGTTCATTGACAAATTTATGTTCATTGACAAAAGAGCAACACCTGCAAAAAGTGCAGATTTACTTCGAAAACAGTGGTTCAGTTCGCGAAGTTTACCGCATGCTCCGTCTATTTTATGGTCGACATAATCGTTCATCAAAGCAATTAATTCGGTTAACCATGTATCGCTTTCGCATTACGTTTATTTTATGTGATAATGGTTAGGTTAGGTTAGGTAGAATGGGCTGACGGTTGATCTTATTACCGTCACACTAAGATCAATGTAGATCCATTGTGATACCCTGGAGTATTGTAACGTCCTAGAATCTTATGAGTTTATGTCTGGTCAGTTTTTAACCATTTTGTGGACTCAGTGAAGTTTAACAGGCTGCTATTTGAAGTGTCTGATAATTCTTCTAGTTCATTGAAAAAGTAATTGCCTAGAAACTTTTTCCTAATGTGGCAGATTGCTGGGCATTGACAAAGGAAGTGAGTTGTATCCTCGTGTTCATCTTCGCCATTGCATCCTCTGCACAGGTCATCGGTACAAAGACCCATTTTCTTTTTGTGGTAACCTAGTAGACTATGTCCAGTTATGATACTGATAAGCATTTGTAATGATGGTCTATTCAATGATAGCAGCTTTTCAGATCCGTTCTTCTCGTATTTCGGCCATAGTTTCCTGGAAGTAACACAGGAGTCTAGGCATTCCCATCTCTCATTGGATTTTCGCATTATTTTGTTACCAATGATCTGTTTAATTTCACAAGGTGGAATCCTGATTGATTGATCAATGAGAGTTCCTTTCCTCGCTAGTTCGTTCGCTTTTTCGTTTCCCGATATACCACTATGACCAGGAACCCAGCAGAGTCTAACGTTATGCTGTGTGCCAAGAACCCTTAGACCCTTCGCGACAGCAAGAAACAAGCTTTGATTTGACAAGAATGGCAGAAATCGCTTTTATTGCTGCTTGGCTATCCATGAAAAAAGTGATATCAGCATGTGATAGCGCCATCATAGACACCTGTTTTGCAGCGTTTATAACTAAAGATCTCGGCTTGGAAGACGCTGCTGTGATTTGGAAGTTTGAATGAACTGGCAAGTTTTAGGCTTTCTGAAAAGAAACCTGCCCCTGTTCCAACTTCCATTTTCGAACCGTCGGTATAGGTTGATATAGATGTCTCGTTCAGGTAAGGTGTTTCACTCTCCCAATCCTGTCTATTGGGGAAGCTGGTTGTGAAGGATTTTTAAAAGTCCAGGTATGGATAGGTATGGATGTAATCCGTGCAGATATTATTATCTGCGTATCCTGATAAAATCTGTGCGTGTCCTGTTTGGTTGGTTTTCTAGACATTACACTGATTTAGTCTAAGTGCACTTTTTGCTGCCGCTTCTTGATTATGTGATAATACGCATCTGCAGAATCGTCGATGAGTGCGCACCGAAGAAACGATTGCCGCTGTAGAGAAGAATACTGAAAAGGCCCCTAATGAATCGATTCGCCACCGTGAATTGGAGGTTTGGCCAACAACTTTATGGAAGATTTTGCGGAAAGATCTAAGCTTAGCAAGATCTAGCTTTTGTAAGAATTAAACCCGCGAGACCATGCAAAGTTCAATGCGTCGTGATTTTTGTGTGCCGAAAATGATAATATAGCCGAGTTTTATTGGGAACTTCTACATTCACTTATATTCACTTAACTTGCGAGTGTCAATGAAACGCTTTATATGGCTATATTCACTTACCAAGCACACTTTCACAAACTCCATTTACCAACCATCCCTGTTGTTCACTTAGGTAAGTGAGTTATTTTTGTTCACTTACGCTATTCACTAGGTTAGGTTAGGTTAGGTGGAAGTGGCTGTCAGTCAATGAGTACATTGCCTAACACACTTAGGCCGCAAGGGCCCATTGTGATACCACAGAGATCAGCAAGTTAATCACCTACTGATCTCAGAAAACCGATGTAAGATTAACGAGTTGATCACTTATTTATCTTCCATTACGGGACTAGCGGGTTAATCACCTGCTAGTCGAACCACGCGGACCTTTTAATGTATTTCGAAAGACTTTAAGGGTCTATGTAAGCTTGGTCGCTAGTATCATTGAAGAAGAATTCACCGAGATGAGTTTTCCTCCTATGAAGTAGTGCAGGGCATGAGCAAAGAAGGTGTTGAACGGTTTCTTCCTCCTCCTCGTCCATGCAGCTTCTGCAGAAATCATTGGAAAACACAACAAATCTTTTGGCGTGTCTCCCTATTAGACAGTGTCCCGTAAGAACACCTATGGTAAAATCTAGACACAGACGGTTCAGGGCTAACATACTCTTTGATCGTTTTGAGTCTACACACGGCCAAACTTTTTTGGTTGCAAGGCAGTTGTTACTCTCAGCCCATCTAGTGTTTGTTATCCTTGAAGCGTCTTGTCTAAGTAGGAGTTTACATGCAGCGATAGGTAAACCTATGTTGTTCCATTCTGAGCGTAGGGAAGTGGTCGTGCCCTTTTTGGCAAGTTCGTCTGCCATACAGTTGCCTGGTATGTCCCTGTGTCCTGGCACCCATGAAAGGTGAATGTTGAACTGATTTGACATCTCCCTCAGAGACATCTGACAATTTTGGACCGTGATGGGTTTTGTAGAGACAGAGGCAAGAGATTTAAGGGCAGCTTGGCTGTCTGAGAAGATCCGAATATCCGTGGAGGATATGACGCTATTCACTAAGAGGTTGTTGTTTTTCCATGAGCGATGTTTTGCTTAAGTGAATGCAAGTGAATATATGTAGATTCGCAATGAAACTCGGCCTATATTCTCAATGCTGATTTTCTTCGCAAAATTTTGTTCATCAGTGCTGACGCTCATTGTCGGTTGAGTGGTTACGTCAACAAACAAAATTGCCACACTTGGAGCTAAGAGAAATTACATGAGTATCTTGAGAAGCCATTACATCCATAAAAACTGATTGTTTGGTGTGCTCTATGGGCTGGTGGAGTCATTGGGCGATACTTCTTCCGAAATGATGCTGACAAGCCAGTTACCATTAATGGAGACCGGTATAGAGCCATGATAACCAACTATTGTGTTTCCGAATTGGATGGCATGAATGTGGAACTAATAATTATTTTATTGAACGTTATATACATACAATTGATACTTATACTAGATAATTTTAGATTTTAAAAAATGATAATGTAAGAATGTTGGCACATAGGGGCTTAACGAAATACTTTGTCTAGAATTGAAATAATAACTTAATATTATACAGCTGAGTAGAAAAGAAAAATCTTAATTATAAGTCGTTTGACTTGGTTGATCTCGGGATGTTCCGTCCCGGTTGTCGCTGGCGTCCCTCTGCATGGGGCGGTCGTAGGGGATGGCATTAGCCACGGAAATATGCTGACTCAGGGTCAGCGTAGAAATTGGTGGCTTCGTCGTTGGCTGGTATTATTTCTTCGTTCAAAGTGTTCATCACGCTTAGGTATCTTGGCTCGGGGTGTTGGTCCTCACTGGTTATCCTTCCACCAAATGATTCGAGTAGTTGTTGATATCTGCAGCCGTTTTCCTTACTGTCAATAACACGTGTTGATCTAACGGCATCACTTTGGTTTTCTCGTACACAAGCTGGTTAGTGTAGAATGGAATGGATCATTCAATTAGCCACCAAGATAGTGTGATTTGACACCATTAGATTTTCTTTCTGGATATGTGAAGTCACTCGCCTACGTAGTCAAACAAAAACGTTAGGGGGCTTGGAAGCCTACATTCGTGGCGTTATTACCAACATACAGCCTCAATGCTCGAAAAAGTTGTTGAAAATTGGTACTCCAGACTTGGTTTTATTCTAGCCAGCCACAGTGGCAACATGCCAGACATCATATTTAAACATCAATGGCATAAAATTATCCTTCTAAATTGGTTTACATTTAAACGATCTTTTTGTGTTTTATTTAAATTTGAATTAGAAACATAGAAGAAAAAACACCCTCTATTTAATAAAGTTCAATAGTGATAGTTTTTCCTCTCCCTCAAATCTGCAAAAGGGTCGACTGGCGTTCGCGATTGTAAAAAATTTCCTCCGGCTATGATTCTTCTCAAGAAATAAAAAAGGTTATTTAAAATAAATTTTTTTGAAAACTGAAAGTTCCTCGATTCGCTATTTGCGCGGCTTAGAGTAGCTGGGAGAATGACCAACTGAAATTTGCTTTCATGTTCAGCATTTTTCAATTTTCTCGAAAGGTTTTGATCTTGGGCAACTGGTGTTTGGACTCACCTATGAGATCGGCAACTATTGGACAACGCCAACAACTTGTCAAAGTCGCTGAATTGAGAGAATGAGCACGAACACTTTCGTTGTATATTCGTCTACCAAGCGTAGGATATTTTTCGCCTAGGAGATTCTTTCGTCAAAGTTAAAATGCTCTCTGAGATAACATCTTGTTAAAGACATTATTGGAAAAAACAGTTTGTTTTGTGAGGCATTCCAAACAGCTGAACCTAACTTCCAAACCAACGATTTCAAAAAAAGAACTTATAGAGACGTTTACCACTGGAAAACTTAGCAAAAAAAATAAATTAATTTTGCCATACGATGTGCCATAAAAGTTTTAGAGAAGATTGAATGTTTCATTAGCCTATCTCCAAAGTCATAGGACCTGTTCGAGGGACAATGCTAAGCATGTCTGTGACCCAACTTTACTCTGTTATATTCTCGATCAATTCGAAAGTTCTTACTGAACTATTTCTACTGCTTTTGGCAAAAACTTCCTACTTTTTGGTGAAGTCTCCCATTTACTCGTAAGTATTAAGAATTGCTGAAAGGGAATTTAAACCTTCCTTTTATTTTGGAATTAAGTTATCTGCTTCGCGCTAGTGATTCGTCTGCGTAATACGCCGCAATCAAAAGCAAATGGATCTTTAGTATATAAAATTCTATTGAAAACTTAATAAATTAGGTGTGTTTTTTTCACAACTCAGCAATCCCATAGTGTAACGCTAACTTGGTAGGACCGGCTACGCGACAAACGCCAGAAAAATAAGCCGAAAGCCGACAGCCATATTTATTTGGAGCAGCCACATTCTATTTTGTCAATATATGTCGTTCTCTTACCATTTGCTGATGACGTCACATCGTTAATAAAGAAAAGTAAATTAACGACTTCATGGTGATGGATCTCCTATCTTAGACCAACTGTCATTAATGTAATATCATTATTCTTCTCCTTCAAAGATAAAAAATTCAGAAACTGCACATAATAATAAATGTAAGGATGGGCCAGACAATGCTTAGCAACTTTTGGTATCTCATTTGCGTAAAGTTAGAAGGGTATCGGACCAAGAATGGATCTTTGTGGCACTCCAGTTGAACATTGTGAAAGATTGATAATCGACGATTTCGCACCTGTTGAGTGTTAACTACAGGTGTTACAACGTTCAAGGATGGCTGCTTGGATGTGAACTTTTCGTCGAGAGTTTCACTTCTAGAACATTGAAAGGTGCCAAAGAGACTTGTAGTCGCGTTTCCTATCAATATTGTGGATTGCGTTAGTTCAAAGCAAAGAAGGTCCTGCTTATTACTAATAAGTCTTTTCACAAAGGTCATTCGCTTATCTCATCTACCAAGGTACTCAACTATGAAAATTTTGCTATGATCCCAGGCTATACTAACAGCCTTCGGAACTAGTCAATTGAAATTAACTCACTCTTTTTTCTTAAAACATTAAATCAAGCATTTGCCACTCAACATCAACAATCCTTTTTCGGAAAAAAACTAAAACTACACTAACATGTTGGCTAAGTAGGTAAAATTCACCCCTTTTACCATCTTGCCATTCAGAGACAAGAAGGACAATCGACAAAAAAACATTTGAAATCATTTCGATTCTCGGGGAAAATCTTGTCTTCTGCTTGCTTTATGTTAATTCCTTTTTGGGCAAATTGCCAACTATCGAAATAATTTAAACATTGCCCTCGTAATTTATATTGCTTTTGCCACAAGGCATTAAAATCCTGCTGCATTCCTTGCATATATGTATATATACTCGTGTATAAGCTTTCGATACATTCTTGTATAGCTTCTCTTTATACTTTTGGTATCTACCTGTTAAGCAGGACACTGAATTGTTTGAACGTTGCCTTACCTGTGTATAGAGAAAGAAGTGTTGCACTCAGTTATTTAAGAACTAGAGTGGGGGTAAAGCTAATGGTATGTTGCGTCAGGACGAAGCACAGGAGTACAATGAAAAGAGCCATGGACTAGGAACTAGGTATACGGAATGGTAATTTCCAGGCCCCTTTCATAGGAACTTGAAGGAGGACAATATTGGCTTTTGTACAGCTAAATTAACTTATTTCATTATGAGTTTATTATCTCTGATTATCTTTGAGTTTTTTCCTTGGTTTCGTCTTTCTTTTGGGCATAGTATCATGCTTCTAACTTTGTTATGAGAAAAGTAGGAGACTAGGACAGAAGAAAATGGAATGGGATTATTTTGTTGGGATGGCAAATATCTAAGCTGCGTGCATGATAAGGATGTAATCGAATTGGGTCTTTTCAGATTTTGTTTTTCAATCAATTGATTTTGAGAGAAGCTCTGTGTTGAAAGTTTAGTAAAAATAAAGCTGGAATTTCATGTATATAGGTATGTAGGTTTGTTGAGTGTTCGCTCCTTCTATGTCTTTAAGGCTTGTGTTTTGAATTAACTTTGAACCGTTTTGATATATCATGCAGCCTAACGACTACGAGATGATGGACTGTTGTTGTAATATCGTCACCAAATGACTCATTTCCTTGAAATTTGTAGCATTTCTGGGGCTTTCCTTTAGTTTTGGAACCTAGTTTGCTGATACGGACTGCCTTATTTGGTGCTAATGTTTTTTGAGAGCAGTAGCGAGCTTATAGTTCGGTCAACAGGTTTACCCAAAGGAACTAGGCCAAGCTTTAGCTAAGATGTGTGCATTCTCGTTACCGTAATAACCCTTGAGTGCTGGAATCTAGTGAGGGATTCCGTAGACAACTTCCTTCCCTGTCAAAGAGTAACATGGTTGTCTTCTGAACAAGCTTTGGTCTTGTGACGAGCTCAGTAATTTGAGGGTTTTGACTAAGCTGCCTGAGAAAATGAAAATGGTTTCGATTTTCTTTTATTCGATGAATTTAATAGTCTCGCACACTGATTGATGTTAGTGGCATTGGCGTTTCCTCCTAATTCCATGGCCATCGAAACCGTTTTTTCGATTAGCCGTTTGGAACCTGCAAAAAAAATGTTGGTGTCTTCCATCCCCCAGGAGGTATTTATGTGAAAATTTCGCTAGGCTCTGGAGCACGCTTTTAGTTTGATTGATATCAAAGGTAGGAGGATAATCAAGTCTCTTCTTTTTCTTCTAATACAAGAACTGTCAGTAGAGGCACACCACAAGGTTGAGTCCTAAGCCCACTTCTTTTAAACATAGTTGTTAACAAAAAGCCACTGAAGGGTTATCCAAATGAAAATCCCTCTGATCAAAGAGGCAGTATCACAATATTTTCGCTTAAATCACTTGGTAATGTTTCTACATACTCTGTAACCGCCAACGACTTATTAAGATAACAGAAGAGTGTAACATTCACCTTTAATGGATGGTAGAGCACGGAGAGTTCCCGGGTAACTGATGAAATATCAGTGAACTCGCTAGGAAAGAAACTTCCATGCCGAAATGCCGATATCTCGTAACAGAATAAAAACTTTCATGTGTACCGCTACAGTCAAACTTATGCGAAGGCAAAATGATGTAAAGCACTAGATGAGCAAATATCACCTGCAGTGTAGCTTCCTAAAAAGCAAAGATATGGTCTAACTTTGCTCCAAAGCATAGAACAAGCTTGCTATCTAAAGGCAGATTGTACCGTAGCTTCGTAATCGATGATTACTTCATCAGAAAATTTCATCGGAAACTGCCTCATCCAAAAACTTCTGTGACAACTGGACGGACGATTAAAAAGTGGAAACCGTTCTTCGTCGCTTCTTTGCAAATGCCATGCCTTTTCTCATTTTCGTTTTTCTCACGTAAAACGAATGCTGAAGAGCTTTTCTTCGACCATCCAAACGATCTCAGCAATATTGACATTTAGATTCGCTTTATGGAAAGCTCAAAGTTGTTTAAATAATGAAGGAGTTCCTCGGTTTTCTAAGTGTGACACAGTTTTCCAATTATTGGTCTGAGTGCATCCGTTTCGATAACCTCTTTAACCAAATTTAACGTAACCAAGATTTCAAGTCGTTGGCAGTAAAACGCTTTCGCCAAGTTTTTTTTATAACTTTGAAGTTTGAACTTTGAATCCTAAAAAGAAAAATTGTTTTTAGTAGGTACTGCCAACTGCGAACAATTAACAAGTACTCCGATAACGACTACAATACAATGAAAAGCTCTTCCCCACTAAGCCATTAGAAGTTGGCTTAGATTTGTGGATCAGATTTTAGAAATATTGGACATCCACTTGACTATAAAGTTCAGCAAAAAAACTTTATAATGTTTTAAGCTCCAGTGCGAGTATTTAGAAGAATAGGAGAGGATTAACGAACGATACCTACACATTGCTTTTACGAGTCGTAATGTGGGGAAAATGCTGAGCCTGGTAAAGCATTCCACATACGGGTTGTACGACTAAAATATGAATACCAGCACTTCCGAAGCTGGGCCTAAAGTAAAACTGATGAGCATTCCTGACGAGGTGAGTGCTGCGCCAGAATTGTTTCAGGGAAGGGTTGCATGGGGTACAGGATTGATAGAAAAACGTTCGCTCTTAAATTGTAACTCTAATTTCAAATTGTAAATATATGAGCAATACAGGGGCCCAATTACCGCACACGTGACCGAGTAATACGTGACTGAGAACGTATGATCAAGGATGCTTTTAACAACGGCTGAGGTAAGCTCAGTGGACCCTGAGTCTTCTTAAGAAGCAGCAAAACTTAAGATTATTGAAGCTAGTTTATTTCCGATATTTAAAATTAGTGTTGGTTATACATTTCATACAGTGTTTCAGAACTTTAATTCAGGTTTTCTTTTGCAAAGTCTCTTTTGATATGGAAAGATCCCAAGTACGCCTCTTCGAGTGAGGAAGGTTTCACTTGGGGTTTGGCTGGGATGTGGTCTAGTCCGGGATTCACGACCAGATTCTTGGATTGGTAGTCGGGCCAATCGGATGAAGGTTTCTTGTCATGGAGTGTGTGTGGGATAGGTCTTGGGACATTCGGATTACGATTTCCTGTCCTGGGTTATGGGTTTCCAGTTCTTGGGCTTGGATCAAGGTTTCCTGTCTTGGGTTAAAGGCTTCCAATTCTGGGGCTCAGATTTGGAGTAACACTGGGTTCTTGGTATCTCTCTCTTAGTAAGGTAAATTCTGTAATGATACTAGAAAGAGGGAGTTAATGGTTGCTCTGAGGTAGCAGGAGCCACTAAATTCACAACGAGGTAGCGTTGGACACTAAATTCACAACGAGGTAGCGTTGGACACTATTTACTTACCCAGTCTTGGTTCCTGGAGACTCCTCATACTCTGCTTCTGCGTCGCCGGTACCGGCTAACTGCTAACTGCTGGGACTAGAACTGATTTTCGTGTAATTCATTAGTTACCTTTTACACCATTTGGTGTCAGCTGGTCGTGAGTTGTAACAATCAACTGGTACGATAATTTTGGTGGAGTGAGGTGAATTAAACAATAGACTACAAAAATATGCCTCGAGTAGAGCTTGATTTTTGATTTTAATCAATTCAAAATCAGTTAAATGCGAGGTTTTGATAAGATGGCATCAAGACAATACCTCATTGCTAACAAAATCCTAAGGCCCGATTCCTTGCTGCAGTATTCAAGGACATCCTCATGTTAAATTAAATACTCAGCTCAGACATAAGTAGTTCACTATCAAGAATAATTGGAGTATGGTAAGTTTCAGTCAGTGCAAAAATATCGTGCGGAAAGGATTGTTGATTGAACAAAACAAAAATTGAGGAAGTTTTAGTTCGGAGTCTTCCGATGTTCTTGAAGTATGTAGTAAAGAAAGTCGAACGGTGAAGTATCAGTTGAGACTAACACGTTTCAATGGCAAAAGGGAAGTGCGCCGTGGCAGCGCCGCGCCGGCACCGACAAAGTTTCTACAATCTTTTATGCTACAGGATTTTACTTCAATTATTATTGACTTACCATAAAAGCTTCAACCAAGTAGGAAAAAATCTGTTGTAGACTATTTCAAAGAGAGTACCTTCAAGAAGCAGTAATTGTATTTAAATGAGTGGATGAAAATAAAATCAGTTTAATGCTATAAGGGTGACCAACCTATTCCTTAACGAAAAAGATACTTACTTACTTAGGTGGGCATTACAGTTAGGGGTGAACCTGGGTCTCAACCAACATCCTTCTATAACGACTTCGATTTCGGGCGAGCTCTCTCCAGTTTCGCCCTCCAAGTCCGTTGAGGTCATCCTCCAATTGATTGCGCCACCTAAGACGAGGTCTTCCTCTTCCACGATTTCCCTGCAATGTGTTTTCGAACACCCGACGAGCCGGAGCATTTGGGTCCATCCGCTCTACGTGGCCCAACCATTGTAGCCTTGCGATGCGTACTCTTCTGGCTATGCCCATGTCGCGGTACAGCTCATACAGCTCGTTGTTGTATCTTCTTCTCCACACATTGCCTTCGCATACGGGACCAAAGATCATTCGGAGAATTTTTCTTTCGAAACGACCAAGGGTTTCCTCATCCGCTTTCGATAAAGATACATCAACAAAAACCTCAAGATAGATAAAGAAACAAGAAAGCTCTTGGACTATGTTTGCTTTTGGATGAACGAATATAGTCACACTAAAAGTTTTCGAAACCAAGCAAGAAAAAACTGAAAAGCTGGGTTTGTTGATTCTAGAAGGCTGAAGCCATAGCTTTTTTACTTCTTTTCCGGCCTTACGAACATCGTTATCTCCAAGGAATCGGGTTTCTCTCACAACAACTCAACACTACTTGTCTGTTAGTGGAGTATACCGCGTTGACATCAGTTTGCGTCGGAAAACTTCCCGAACTTGGATTCTTCCACGACTGAGACCAACTAAATGCGGATTTGCTTGCAGTTGTCTCTACCAGGAATGTTTTAATCTACCTTTCGTCTTTTTCTTCATAGATCGATTCATAAACATTTTTTCGAAAGCTGCGTTTGCATCTAAACAAACTTAAGTATAAAGATTGATTTGCAACAAATAAGAAAAATTAAAACAAAGAATATTAAAAAAGAGGGCAAGATACCAGTTCCAAAGTCCATAGACCAAAAAGACCACTTGTCCTCTTTAAGTAGGACATCTGGTCACCTTATGTGCAATAGAAGCTTCAGCACCCACAGACAAAGTACGTGCAACCAAGTCGTGCAATTTATCTTCGAATAGATTTGCAATAAAATTGTATGGAAATAAGGTCGATGGCATGATAGACAAACATGTGTGTGTTGTGAACCCCACCCCATCCCTTTATATGTTCGGTGTAAGATTAAATTATTTATCATTCCTTGGCAAGGACATAAAAATAAAAGAGGAAAACTTCAGAGCGATACATATTTTCTAAGATGAGTTTGTATTCCTCGGAGAACAGTGATGAGGACAATGTACCGTGCCAAAGGGAATATACGAACAAGCTCGTACCATCTGTGTATGCATTTGCTGTTTTTTCATTTCATTTCTTTTATTTAATTCACAAATGCCGTTGATAGTTCTTTGAGAGTAAAGAACTTATGAGTTATTGCTTTTTGAACTAAGGAGAGTAGAAAAAATGTATTCAATAAATTCATTACCAACTTTAAAATACAAAACAAGACTTAATATGTATGTAGAATGGAGGGTCTCAAAAATAATTGTCTTAACTAAAACCAGTAAAAGAGATAGGCAAAGCTAAAGGATTCTTCTTCAGATTTCAATAACTTCTTGTTCTTGGTTCTTGGTTCTTGGTTCTTGGATCTTGGTTCTTGGTTCTTGGGTCTTGGTTCTTGGTTCTTGGTTCTTGATTTTTGGCTCTTGGTTCTTGGTTCTTGGTTCTTGGTTCTTGGTTCTTGGTTTTTGGTTCTTCGTTCTTGGTTCTTGGTTCTTGGTTCTTGGTTCTTGGTTCTTGGTTTTTGGTTCTTGGTTCTTGGTTCTTGGTTCTTGGTTCTTGGTTCTTGGTTCTTGGTTCGTGGTTCTTGGTTCTTGGTTCTTGGTTCTTGGTTCTTGGTTCTTGGTTCTTGGTTCTTGGTTCTTGGTTCTTGGTTTTTGGTTCTTGGTTCTTGGTTCTTGGTTCTTGGTTCTTGGTTTTTGGTTCTTGGTTCTTGGTTCTTGGTTCTTGGTTCTTGGTTCTTGGTTCTTGGTTCTTGGTTCTTGGTTCTTGGTTCTTGGTTCTTGGTTCTTGGTTCTTGGTTCTTGGTTCTTGGTTCTTGGTTCTTGGTTATTGGTTCTTGGTTCTTGGTTCTTGGTTCTTGGTTCTTGGTTCTTGGTTCTTGGTTCTTGGTTCTTGGTTCTTGGTTCTTGGTTCTTGGTTCTTGGTTCTTGGTTCTTGGTTCTTGGTTCTTGGTTCTTGGTTCTTGGTTCTTGGTTCTTGGTTCTTGGTTCTTGGTTCTTGGTTCTTGGTTCTTGGTTCTTGGTTCTTGGTTCTTGGTTCTTGGTTCTTGGTTCTTGGTTCTTGGTTCTTGGTTCTTGGTTCTTGGTTCTTGGTTCTTGGTTCTTGGTTCTTGGTTCTTGGTTCTTGGTTCTTGGTTCTTGGTTCTTGGTTCTTGGTTCTTGGTTCTTGGTTCTTGGTTCTTGGTTCTTGGTTCTTGGTTCTTGGTTCTTGGTTCTTGGTTCTTGGTTCTTGGTTCTTGGTTCTTGGTTCTTGGTTTTTGGTTCTTGGTTCTTGGTTCTTGGTTCTTGGTTCTTGGTTCTTGGTTCTTGGTTCTTGGTTCTTGGTTCTTGGTTCTTGGTTCTTGGTTCTTGGTTCTTGGTTCTTGGTTCTTGGTTCTTGGTTCTTGGTTCTTGGTTCTTGGTTCTTGGTTCTTGGTTCTTGGTTCTTGGTTCTTGGTTCTTGATTCTTGGTTCTTGGTTCTTGGTTCTTGGTTCTTGGTTCTTGGTTCTTGGTTCTTGGTTCTTGGTTCTTGGTTCTTGGTTCTTGGTTCTTGGTTCTTGGTTCTTGGTTCTTGGTTCTTGGTTCTTGGTTCTTGGTTCTTGGTTCTTGGTTCTTGGTTCTTGGTTCTTGGTTTTTTTTTCTTGTTCTTGTTTTTCTCTTTCTCTTTCTCTTCTCTGTTTTTCACCTGTTATTTGGAATTTTATTATTTTAAGTCCCGAAGAAATCAATTGATACTGATTCCTTTTAATTGAAATTGATTCCTTTTCGTGCTTAAAAGGTATTGAAAAAATTTAAAGTTTCTTACACTAATGACTACTGCTGTGTAGCTATAGCAGCCCTCTCCATTTATAAGGTTTATCTGGTATTTTATCCTTTTACAGACCAAAAACACTCGTTAACAACATTGATCGCTAAAACAACTCTGCATTGCAATGATAAACTTTAGATTTTGTTACATCAACCAAAAAACAAAATTCTACTGACCCCACTCTTGCACTCAATCAATTCAGACGCATTCTTCTTCGTCTCGCTTTTCAACGAATTATTTATCTTTACTTAGCCAAACACTTGCAAAGCAAACCTTAAATAATTAAGATACCATAAATATCTCAAAGAATGTTATTTCACGCCCACCGCAAACGCCCATTGCAAGAAGCCAAAACCAATCCACAGAAGACCATCGTCTTCTACATCCATGTATACGACAATATTCATCTCTATAAAGCCATATAGAAAGTTCTCATCAATTTACTGCATTCTTATTCCAATGTACCATGTCGAAAGAATCTCAAGAAGTTTCTAATTTTTGCCACCCACTTCCATCCCACCTACCAAGTATACGAGCAATATGAACCTACCTATACCATGCTATTCCATACTTGGAATTGTAGAAACATCACAAACTATTTCAAATGTACACACATGAATAATGGAAATATTCACATTCGAATCATCAACGAAGGAAAGACGACATCCACGACTATGACGACGACACAACGGAGAGAAAGAATTCCAGATATCTTTTGTGTCCCTCCATTAGGTTTGAAATACATTTTCTGTTATAAGTTTCTTGGGAAAATATTCTCATAGGGATCGCTTTGAGTAAGTGGCTTCACATATGCAAAACCAACATTTTAAACCGCTCCCATTTCGTTATGCTGATTTTGCAATCCTCTGCTCTTACATCCGTCGTCTGCCTTCCTCTATACTTCTTCTCTTGCTCCTGGTCCTGGTTCCTGGCCTATACGCCTTGTGTGCATGCATAAAACTCTCGGATATGTCTAAATGCGTTGCATTTAGAAATGTGGGAGGCTTCGTTTCGTCTTCGAAAGATATAACAGAATTTACAATCCTAAGGCTGGAGCATCATTCTTCCATGTTTCTCAAGATGCTATGTCATTCTGGTTAAGGCTTTAACAACTGCATAATGGTGCAAGTGCAACACATACAACTATGTTCTCATCCTTGTGCAGTTTATCCAATTCTATATTTATCCTTAACATATTTTATTAGACAATTATCCTTAGAAACATTTTCTTCTTTTTGAGTTCATTCTTTGGACTTAAATTTTAAATTTGGTCTTTCGACATTGGCATAGTCACAAACAATTGAAATCTAGTCCACACGAGGAAAGCTATCCTTTGGATGGGATGTAGACAAGATCTTATTGTAATAAAGTAACAAGACAAATATTGTGTTTTCTATACCTCCACGCGGTAACCACTGGAAACTGGAATGCTCCATCTGGACATATACTTGGTTAAAAGGTCCTTTTAGGGTCTGTGATGCATCTTTTGCGAGGCTGGGGTAGGACTCAGGGTGTCCAGGGTCTACCCAAGGAAGCTTCGTAAGACTTGGGTTTTGGGGGTCCCACTTCTCAAGAAATTATTACCAGGAGACGGTCGGGTTATTTTTAATTAATTCTAATTTTATTACACTGTCTATTCTCAGGATCGGTTTACAAAGTTAAATAATTTCTGTTCTTTTAGTTTTACAAAAAGTAAGTTTCAACGATTTCTGATGCTGGTCCTCGGACTGGCTGATCTTCTCTGTGGTAGCGATGATGGTTTCTTCGGGTT
This sequence comes from Melanostoma mellinum, assembly GCA_914767635.1. Lineage (NCBI taxonomy): Eukaryota > Metazoa > Arthropoda > Insecta > Diptera > Syrphidae > Melanostoma > Melanostoma mellinum. Next base: position 185,787,539 of record OU612060.1, read on the forward strand.
TATATATGGTGGTATGCCACGGCAGCTGTTTCCTCTGTTCGGCAGCGGTGAACATCTATCGGACTCTGCGTTAGGCAGGGCACTCTGTTGGCGGCGGCGGACATCGTAACAATGGTCTGCGGTTGCGTATAGTGATATGAACTTTCCTTTACAAATGGAAAACGTTTACCGAAGAAGAGAATCTAACCACTCGGCCGACCAATAACGCAACGAATAGATCTGCTTTGATGAAGACTAAACGGCATGGAGAACCTACACGCTCGGCCGACAAAAACCGCAACAATGTAATTCCCTCACAAAGAGACTATCAAAGTCAAAGAAAAGAAAGAATATCTTTCACGGGGAGGAGAAAAAGCACTGAATAAGTTCCTTATCTGCTTCGCCAACCAACAACCATAACAAATAAAAACATATGTAGATCTTTTTCTCGAAGTATGGTGAATAAACCACCTCTATTCATAGACTTTGTGATGCTTCTTTTTCAAGGCTGGGGTAGGACTCAGGGTGTCCAGGGTCTACCCAAGGAAGCGTCGTAGGACTAGGGGCTTCGGCGATCCAATTTCTCAAGATGAATAAAAACGAGGAGACGATCGGGTAATTTCTTAAGTAAATCTAGGTTTATTGTTTTACTCTTTTCTCAAAATATAAATATAATTCCTTTTTATTACAAAAATGAGTATTTAACAATTCTGCGGTTAAATCTGGCTTCTGGTACCGGTCTTCGGAACGTCAGGTCGTCTTGGGGGAGTATTGTTGTTTCCCTGGGGGCGGGATGCTGCGGTTGCGGTGTCCTTTATGCGGTGATGATAACTGCTTAGTTGGCGCTGCGTTAGGCAGGGCACTCTGTCGGCGGCCGCGGATTTCGAAGTAAAGGTCTGTGTTGCGTGGAAGGCAGAACGATCTATCAGCGGCGGTGGACTACGTAGGAAGCGCCTGCGTAGTGTAAACGGCAGAGCAATTTATCGGCGTTGGCGGAATTCGTAGAAAGTGTATGCGTTTGTCTTAAGGCAAAACACTTTGTCGGCGGCAGCGGATTTCGAAGCAAAAGTCTGCGGTTGCGGGTATTATCAATAATACGATCTGCGTCTCGAGGAGAATTAATGATGAGGAGAGTATACAAATACAACACCAATGTGAGGTAACTTCCTATACGGTGAGGCTAGGTGGCAAGGAGAGTATACACGGCGGTTACACACCACTGCAATGCAACTTCCTAAACGGCGGAGACTAAGTGAGGAGGAGAGTATACACGGCGGTTACACACCACTGCAATGCAACTTCCTAAACGGCGGAGACTAACAATAGTCAAAATCAGGAAGAGTATCTTCCACAGGAAAGGAGAAATAAGCAACTATACGTTGGAGGTACTAAGACCCGTATATCTTTTTCTCTCATTCAAATAAATGAGCTAAATGAGGAGGAGAGTATACACGGCGGTTACACACCACCAACTAGGCAACTATACGTTAAAGGTACTAAGACCCCTACCCCTATATCTTCTTCTCTAATTATTGCCAATAATTCACCTCTATTCATAGATTTTCCTGATGCAAGGAAATGTGAATTATAAGGCAATGACAATATTGCATACAAAAATTGGCTGACAATTGCCAATGCATTTCCCTATACGGAGATACACACAAACTAATCAATACATGCTATTTGGCCTTGAAATACATTTTTATTGCACGATTTGGTTGCGTATGAATATTTTAATGGGAAAAGAACGACACGTACAGTGTTTAGATGCGGTGTTCTGGAGAAATTGTGACGCTTCGTCACAACTTTTCTACTAAAAGTAAATGTGAACTTTAACTCAGTGAAAATTTTGCATATAAAAAATTGGATGCGAATTCCCAATGTATTTCCCCATAAGCAAATGCACACAAGGTGATGAGGCACGTTGAAGTAAACAATATCTGGCCTTGGAGTAGACATTTACTGTGTAATTTAATTGCGTGCGAGGTGGGGTAAGAAAAGAAATAGTGACGCTTCGTCACAGGTCTTTTAATACCAGGACAGGATATTGAAGTAGAGATGGAGGTGGATGACTTCATGTCGAGCCAACAACAAGTCTCATACCCCTGCAGCAGCAAACTTCTTCCGAACTATCCGGCCCCTTATGTCCAAGCCAATACCATAAGGACCTTTCTCTCCAGGTTGGGAGATGTGCGAGAGGTTAACTATACCCAACCACATAAAAACAACATGGTTCCGAAACAACCAACAGTTTCGGAAAAGAATTATGATTTCAACGTTGAAGATCCAAGCAACGACGAAATGAAACATGGACAAAGATTTACGGATCTGCCGTGGAGCCACTATCTTGACGTAGCCAAGGTACGAATGAAGATATCATGTTGACGACTCGCTCGAATCATCGCTGTAAAGGAGATATGACTTCGGAAAGCTACAATCGCAAGAGATTGCGAATGCATTCTCCAATTGAGTGTCTTTCCAGCTCCAACTATCCTAGAATCACATCAATCAAGACCAGCCTTGAAAAGTTCAGGATCAAGGCCATCTGTACCTGCAGTCGGGAGGACGGCATTCTTGCTCATTGTCCAAGTTGAATGGAGCATTCTTCCTGACAGCGGAATTTGTGTCTTCCTTTAAGCAGTCTACACAGTGGTCTTTCCAGATTCTCAGTAGTGACTGCCGCTCTATTACTATGTTTCCCTGCTAGTTCTTTGGCTTGAGCACGGAGTTTTCCATCCTGTCAAAACCTTTTATACCTTGGTAGAACTTCAGAACATCATTCCTATCATGGTATCTCTCAGTTTCCTCAAACGAGCGCTTCTCTAGCTGCTTCTTTTCTTTTTGAGAATTCGGTGGCCTTTCCTTCTTTTCTCCCTATAAATCTCGTTATACTGGTTGAAAGCCCCTGTCCTCTTTTGCATCAATATTTTTCGTCCTTTTGCTTAAGTGTATTTTCCTGCCAGCATTCTTCATCGCAGCATGGGTTTCGTTTTGGGGACCGAGTGTAACCCAGAACCTCAGCAGCAGCGGACGTATGACTTGTTGGCATTGCTGCCAACTCACTTACGCAGACGATATTGACGAGATGTCTTCCCATCCAAGTAAGCGAGATGACAAAGGTGCTTTTGAAACAGGAGCGACAAAAATGGGTTTGATGGTCAATGGAGGCCAAATGAGGTGCACGTTGTCATCAAACAAGGACACAGAACATCGACGAATTGGACAAACTATCACAAAAGTCAGACAGAACTTGGAGCTTTTACAGGACTTCGTCTACCTAGGATCCGAAACACACACGAAAAATATCATCAAAGCGGAAATCCAACGGAGAATAACTGTTTTTAATCGTTGCTTCTTTGGGTTAAGGAGGCAATGGAGGAACAAAACCCTCTCTACGAAAACATAGGCAACCATTTACAAGACCCTAATCATGGAACGTGGAACTGATCCAAACTCAATGAGGAAAAACTTGGTCGTTTTGAAGGAAAAATATTTTTTACAATATTTGACCCTGGTATGTGAAAATAATGTGTGGAGAAGATTCCACAGCGAGCTGTATATGAGCTGTACCGCCACATAAGCATTGCATAACTAGAGGAGTACGCATCATAAGTTTCGATGACTGGGCCATGTAGAACGGCTGGACACGAGTATTCCAGCTTCCTGGATTTTGAATGCAAACTGCAGCGAAGTCGGTTAAAGTGAAAAGCTTAGGAGGCACAATAAAGTGGAAGAGCACCTTACCCGTTTTAGAGAGCAAAACTGGAAAACTTTTAATTTAACTTGAATTTAAATTTGGGGCGAAAGGTATTGGTTTAATTCATGTGTGCCATGTAGTGCATCGTCCATAGAGATAAGTAAGTCGCTAAGCATGACGCCATTTGAATGATGTTTCCAAGTTATTGAAATGAATTGCCATCCTCTTCCACAAAAACACTTTCGAGTTTTTCAAGCACAGTTTTCGAAAGTGTAGTTCTCGGATATGGTTCTTAGTAAGGCCTCGGCCACGCAGTAAGCGGCAGAGCGGCAAAAAAAATTTATAACATATGAAATCACACAGGAGCGGCCACGCACTGAGCGAGTGGCAAAACAAAATTCTGAGCGTCAAAGCGGCGCCGCTCAGCAACCAAACATATTTTAATTTTTAGTAATGTTCTGAGTGGCAAAAAGTGTTGAAATATGTGTTGCTATATCATGAGCCGGATTTTTCTGGTACAGGAAATACTGCTCTTCCAAAAGATGTTTCGCTGAATCGTTTGTTTGTTCTTAAATTGAATGTAATTTGTCCTACATTGCTTAGAGGTTGAATAGTTGCATAAATGAATAAGAACATTAGAATTACAAGAATTCACAATAACTCTCTGAGCTTTGACATCATTCTTTGTCCATGCAATTTATGTAGACGATAGAATTGTGACTGGAGACGATAAAGCTCAAGTGGAATCCGTATGATTGAGCATTTGCAAAAAGAATTTGAAATCGAACAAATGGCAGTTGGTTGTTTTCTTGGTCTGGAGATTGATAAGCGTGCGGATGGTTCAATATTTATGCACCAAGCAGGATATGCCAAGAGGATTTTACAAAGATTTCACCATGAAAGTTGCAATCCAGTGTCTGTTCCAGCTGACCCAAATCAGTTACTTTCGAATTTTGAGCAATCACAACCAAGCAAGTTTCCATATCGACATCTAGTTGGAAGTCTTATGTAATTGACCATAGCTACAAGACCAAATATTAGTTATGCGATTGGGAACGTAAGTCAATATATGGAAAAACCAACGGTGATACATGAGAATGCGCTGAAACGAATTTTGAAATACATCATAGGTACAATCAGTAATGGTATTCTGTACAATGCAAATGGTGATCATCAGTTATGCGGTTTAAGGATGCAGATTGGGCTGGTGACATTTATACACGAAGATCGACATAAGGTTTTGTCTTTATAAGTATAATGATAGTATAGTCAGTTGGAGTAGCACCAGACAAAAATGTGTATCACTCTCCACAACAGAGTCAGAATACATAGCAGCTTCTGGGGCAATCAAGGAATTAATTTGGTTACAACGGTTGTTTGAAGAGCTATTGCAAAATAAAATTAAAATGGTTACAACATTTTAAATGGACAACATTAACGCGATCAGATTAATAAAAAATCCGCAGTTTCATCGACGTACTAAACACATCGATGTAAGGTAACATTTTATACATGAAAAATTCGAGGAAGGATGTTTCGAGTTAAAAAGTTTATCAACAACAGACATGGTTGCTGACATCTTAACCAAGGCGTTACCGTTTTCAATTTCTACGAGCTTTAATGGGAGTTTTTGACCAAAATTGGGAGTGTTGAAAATATTACTTGAGTATTAAATAACTACTTTGCATGTATTTTGTCATAAACTTGTTTTTTTATTACGGATCATAGTATCCATCGCTTTTTGTTTACTACAAATCAACAATGTTTTTTCATTATTCATTAAATATCCTTTGCAATAAAGATTTGTATAGTCTTTTACTTTTGAGAACATTTCAATAACTACAATAAAAAGTAAAGATGCCCAAAGTAAACATAGGGTTGTTAATTTCGTGTGTGCAATGTCGACTAGATTTATGGCAAGACAGGAATCCAAATTTTAAGAATAAAAACATTACTGAGAAACTTTGGAAGGAAGTTGTTGAAATTTGTGGTTTAAGTGGTAAGTTTTTATTCAAAGTTTTTGTGATACATAGTTTAGTGCATTGCAAGTTAAAACCTATGGTTTAGTGTGCAAAATCAAAAAAATAGGCAAAAAGGCACATTGAACTTCTCAGTTTCGTAAATAATTTGGAACCTGCAAAAGTTCCGCCATCACTTTGTTTTCCTCTCCCACCAACTTCTATTGTGATAAACTTTTTGTCAGCATCAGCTACAGCTTGCAGTACAATGGAGAAATAATAATGCATAATATAATTGAAATAATGGGATCCAGAGCTTGCTGGACATTTAATTCGACAATGTTTGTCATCAATACTGCCAAAACAGTTAGGGAACTTCCAACTTCCATACGAAAAGCAAATACCAAATCCCTAAAAGATTGGCCAGTAGCAAAAAACCTGAAAATATTATATAATATATATGTACATAAATATACAAATAATAAAAAAAATATATAAAATATCGTTAGGAGTGGACGCAAAAAACAAGTGGAAGAACCTAAAAGACTCGTATCGCAAAAACCTCCAAAAAATACCAAGACCATTATCTGGATCTGAAGAAACTTCCATTAAAATAAAATGGCGATACGTCGAATCTATGGCATTCACTAAAGATACCATTGTGCCGGATCCAACTGAGGGAAATTTGTCGGAGCCTGTGGATGCTGCAAATGACCTCAACCTCACTGATATATTGGATGATTTGTTGGGCGATGAAGAGGAAGTTTTAAAAAAACAATACGATAGCCAACGCCCATCCGCCACATTAGCCAAAAAAAAAAAGAAGAGCTCAGCCATTGGATGTGGATTCCGAATTTTTGAATTTGGAAAAGGAGAGGCTTAAGTTGTTGAAAGCAGAAATGGAAAAGCCGGAAGACTGTGAAGATCTACAGTTTTTATTCAAAGTTTATGTGATTGTCGCGGTAAAATTTACCGCTACAAAAAGTATCCTTAGGATCCTTTCTCGTATCCCTTCCTCTTCTTCGTTTTTGGATGTGGCTGCAGAATTCTGGGAGAGTTAGGGGCAACCAAGGTTCCATCAGCCTATGGTTTACTCACCCAGCATTACGCAAAAACATCCCACGTAGGTTGATGTGGCAAAATCGGTCAAAGCTAGACCAGAAAAGGGACAGGCGGTCCCCAACGAACATTGAAGAACGTGCAGACGGGCGGTCTCACGAAAAACACAAAAACTGCCTAATGGAATCTGGCAAAACACCCAAGGCAACACAACAACACTTAATACAAACAGCTATGGTAGATTTATCAATTCCTACCCAACGTTTTACGTCACTTTGACAAAAGTAGTATGGCCTTCTGCCCAACCTAAACTTACCATCAACTTTTAACTAAAATTTAAATGATATTGACATAAAAGAAGAATCACTTAGAGACGTGTTTCCGATTTTAGCTTCATTTCCCTTTACTTACGATCTGGACGAAGGTCTACGGACAGTACTTCGAACTTTCAAACTTAGCTTCTCCTGTTCTTTGTTCTCCGAGAAAATATCTTCTTCGTATTTTAGTTTTGGCCGGTTTGGGCTGGGTACTTTGCGCGAATTAAATAATTTTTCGGAGTAAGTCTTTCTTTAGGGGTTGAACTCGTCCACTCGGCTACTGGTGATCACATCACCTGAACGCAAAGGACCGCGGGTAGTTGATTCGTGATCTCACTCGCACATCCTAGCCTAATGGCGGAATGCTGTTGTAAAAGTGACACCGAACAACACCACGCTCAAAGGTCTGACGAGGATGGCCGCATGGCCGATGCCGGATGGATGAGAAAAACCCGCCATCTTGTTGGCTATTGATTCTTGGTGTGGAAAGAAGAAAGAACTGGAAGAAAGCTCCCGAAGGATTATAGCGATTTTTTTGGATATAACGATTTTTGGAGGTAGCAGAATTTTCGTTTTAGCGAGAGGAGATTTAATTGACTGAGAGGCGATATTCCGGTTGGGAAATTTTGAGAAAGAGACTTAGAGGTTTACGTAGAAGGTATTTCCTCACGGAGTTCAGGATAGCGGTGAACAGAAGGAGAGCTAAGTATTTTTGATTTTATTATTTTATACCTGACGCATCGAAAAATCCTTCCTTTTCAAGGGTTTCTCGAGCGAATCTAGAGTCGCCTTATTTGAGGCAAAATTAAAATCCGCTAGGCCTTCGTTGACCTATCGTTTTTCTTTCCCGAGATTGCGGGACTCGCGACCGTTTTCCTTTGTTTTCTTCTATTACTTCTTATCTCGGAAACTTTCCTAAAGTAACTCTTCTTTGTGTCCAAACGACACACTAATCTGTTGTACCATTTAATTTCCAACTTTCTAAACTTTTCTTAATTTCGAGAATTGGCCTCCTGCCAACCTCGAAATAAACTCTGTACTTTTTCTTCCATCTTGAAAAGATTCTGGTTTTAGTCCAGGTTTCGACCACGGTTTTACCCAGACAACCTATTAAAACAATAAATCTTTTTAAACTTCCCCTTTGGGAATTCAATCATATCTTTTTTTCTTTTATTTTCTGTCATCAAGGTTTGGAAATTTATCCCCTCAAAAATTTTCTGGCGCCCGAAATTACGAGGATACCCTGCTCTCCCAATTGATCATTTATACACAATTTATTATAATCCCACACATCAATCTTCGATTAATTTAATTTTTACCTGACCTACCTTATCAAATAAATCGTCGAACACACCCAGCTGAGCTAGTCGCGGTGGCAGCATACATTTGTTGCTGGATGCACCTTTTTATCTTGCCGGCATTTCATCTGCGATCTGTCATTTACAATTCTTGCCGCAAGCCAGCCGGCTGTGCGTAATTTAGATTAATTTTGTTTGTTTTAATACGCGGTATTTAAGTTTTCGTTACCATCCTAAAGTTAGTTTAATTAAATCTAAAATACATAATAAGTAATACCCTCCAAGTAAGAAGGAAGTGTCGGCGAGAAAAAGGGGCAACATGATACATAGTTTAGTGCATAGCAAGTTAAAACCGGTTTCGTTTCAATGTTTTTTTGCAAAAAACACCATTTTGATCCCATTATTCCAAATGCACATTCTATACATTTTCTTGCCGTTGAAAGTCGAACGTTAAAGTGTTCATTTCGTGCATTTAAATCCCTCCGTGGGTACGCTCTTAACAAATAAGGTTTCGAAGGATAAGCTTCATCACCTTTCAAAAAATTCGGTACTACAATATTTGATTCCGGCAGTGCTTGTGGAGGAGGCACATTGAACTTCTCAGTTTCAAGCAACGTAAATAATTTGGAACCTGCAAAAGTTCCGCCATCACTTTGTTTTCCTCTCTCACCAACTTCTATTGTGATAAACTTTTTGTCAGCATCAGCTACAGCTTGCAGTACAATAGAGAAATAATGCATATAATTGAAATAATGAGATCCAGAGCTTGCTGGACATTTAATTTGACAATGTTTGCCATCAATACTGCCAAAACAGTTAGGGAACTTCGAACGCGTATAGTAATCATTGATCACTATTTTAAGACGATCTGTTGTTGGAACGGGCATATATCCATTAAAGTTCTTTCCATATAATAACAGAAGTCTCAGAAACGATTGCACTGACTGTGCTTCTGCCCATACGAAAAGCAAATACCAAATCCCTAAAAGAATGTTCAGTAGCAAGAAACCTGAAAATATTATATAATATATAAATATACAAATAATAATAATGGATCTGAAGCAACTTCCATTAAAATAAAATGGCCATACTTCGAATCTATGGCATTCACTAAAAATACCATTGTGCCGGATCCAACTGAGGGAAATTTGTCGGAGCCTGTGGATGCTGCAAATGACCTCAACCTCACTGATATATTGGATGATTTGTTGGGCGATGAAGAGGAAGTTTTAAAAAAACAATACGATAGCCAACGCCCATCCGCCACATTAGCCAAAAAAAAAGGAAGAGCTCAGCCATGGATGTGGATTCCGAATTTTTGAATTTGGAAAAGGAGAGGCTTAAGTTGTTGAAAGCAGAAATGGAAAAGCCGGAAGACTGTGAAGATCTACAGTTTTTTTAAAAGTTTATTGCCATATATGAAAAAAATTCCATTATTGGACAAACTGGAAGTAAGGGGAGACATCCAAAAGATTATTTTGGAAAAACTTAAAACTAATGAGAAAATTTGAAAAAAAAAGTTAGAAATGTAATAATAAATGTACATACCTTAAAGTTAAAACCAATCTTTGTTCTGGAGAAATAGCAATTCTTTGTTTCATTGATCTAGGACGCACTTTTTCAAGCAGCAAATCAAAAGATTCGATAAACATACGTAGGTATTGCCAAAATCTATCTGGAAATATTCGTAAATTCAAAAATAAATGATTAAATTCACCAAATTCCGATCTTAATTGGTTAATCGGATGAACACCAAATCGTCTTCTTTTTTGTATACGTTTAGTAATTTGTACACATACAAACGATTTTCCGACAGTAAAATACGGCGAACTGTTCTTGACAACGGCATTATAACTACTAATCGCTCAAAAGCAAAAAAAACTGAGTGCCTCGCCATACGTCGCTTAGAATAGCCGCTCAGCCGCTTAGTGCCTGGCCATACGTCACTCTGCCGTTCTGCCGCTTACTGAGTGGCCGAGGCCTTAGTTTTTTTTAACACATTTTATGTTAAAAAATATTAATTTGTTTTATTGCTTCTGGTGACACTTTTGACTTGACTTTGACTGTCTTTTTTTCAAAACAGCTGATTATACTCTATACAAATATTTTCCGCAGTCGTGCTCGTGCATAACAACGAAAAATTCCGTTTCGCATCAGCAGCGTACCAGGCTCTAGCGTTTTTTTTTTTTTTTTGGAAAACGACTCAATAACAGATGAGGGGTGACAGATGGCAAATGGCAGATGTAAGATGACATATAACAGATATGAACTGTTTAAGGAAATTGTAGAAAGTAGAGTTTTGTAACAGAGAAAGGAGCTTGTGAATTTCTCTCCACCAAATACGTTGTGATAGTGGAAGGGACTAAAATTTTTTGCCAATTCCAAACGGCTGTTGTGGAAAGCGCTTTTCATGACATGAATTTCGGATGAATGGCCAATTCCTTAGTGATACCTCTAGGAAAATATTTTTTGCTATAATGCTTGAAAATCGAACCATCCACGTAATAGGAAGACAGGTTAACCATTACGCCACGATCAGAAGAAATGGTGGATCATAGCTTGACATTCCCATGTTAGCAGCTCATATTCAATGCCACTGATTGGGAGATTACAACAGCATTTAAAGCCAATTTTTTAAAAATGAGAGTAAAGCTTAACTATTCAGTTGCCTTCCTCTTTACTTGCGCATGTTCCTGTTCAGGAAACCTAATGATCTCATCTTGCGGAGCTTATTGTGGCATGAATGTCAAGCAGCTCCCTACTAGTTTAGATACTTATTTCTTCGTATTCGGGACTCTCAAAACAGCTTGATTTTATTGTTGGAGCAAACATAATACATAAATATTGGTAATTTTTGTAGGTAAAAAGCGCTGCGTTAATAACAACTTTTTTATTAGAGCATCTTCGACTCGATCCATTCTCTTTGCTTTGCAATATCTGTATAAACCGTATAGTGATAGAAACTACACTTCATCTCATAGAGCCCACCCTGTAAAGCAAATACTGTTCCCCTGAGGAACCATTTTTTACCCATTAGTATCATAAACGCATTTCCAGCGTCTCCGTCGCATGGCCCACTCCCATCATCATTAAATGCACAAAATGTCCCATTTGAAAGATACTCAGAAAGCCGGTTGTTTGATCTAATACAAGTTAATCCAGAAGCTACTTTCGCATTAATAAGCTTGGGACTTGTAGAAGGAGTAATTATTCCTTTAATGTTCCCATTAGAGCTCACAATTGTCACTGTGCTACCAGAATTCCAGCTAACTGCAGTCCCTATGTGACCAACAATATGTTCAAGAGCGTTTGAAGCTCCCTGCCACATGCAAATCGGTCGTACAGCATTTGAGAACCTATAGAATATGATAAGTCAGTTTCAAAGTTTATCGTTGAATATTGAAGTCCTTACGTCACACTTTGCTTAAGCTGGACAAGAGCTACATCCACATCAATATCCGGTGCTTGGGATAAGCGGTAGTCTGGGTGCTCGATAACTTTTTCGATATCAGTCAGATTGTTTTGCATACCAATCAAGGATACGCGAACATCTCCTGGATTCAAATTATACCTGAAGCAAGATGCACGAGTTATAAGGGAACGTGTGGATACTAAACTAGAACCGCATCGATAAATGAACTTGTCCTTGTCATAAGAATCCCTCAAGTAAATCTTCCCAATCCATGCGAGTGTTCCTGGAACTGAAGCATCGCTCTGATAGCCACAAACCGAATTGATGTAAGTAAAATTAGCCCGGCTTGGTTCGACTAAAATTGGAGGTGGTGTAGTAGTTGACGGTCTTCTTCTTTTAGTAGTAGAAGTAGTAGTATAATATGGTCTTGATGTGGTTGTAGTGGATGTGGGTGTTTCCGAGAAATAAGGGATTATTGTCGTTGATGTTGAACTCACCGATCTCGTGGTAGTGTCTAAAAACGCAAACTCTTCGAACTTTAAACGTATTGTCTGTTGATCAAAGTATTTCTTCATGGATTCTGGAATCATGAATCTGGTGGAATAAACATCTGTGAAATGAGTTCAAGTATAGAGTTAGTTGCTTAGCACGTACACAAGCTTACCTCTAGTGACTTTTGGACCTGGCAGTTTCTGAGTTGAAAAGGAAGAGTTCGGTGCAAGAAGAGTCAAAGTATGTCGTAAAACTAATGTGGCACTAGGTGGAGAAACTAGAAAATGAGATTTTTGAAATGAAGCCGATGTCATGTGTATAAAGCTAGCTTACCTTTGTGACCCCAACACTCCAGCTCACCATTGATTCTAATTGCGGTGACTTGAGGTATAAGATCCTGAAAAGGAAAGTTGACTCGATATGTAATCGAACTCCCTGGAGAAACAATAAATATGTCCTTATCGAAGTTTACGGATAAGGACCCCCAGTAGTCCTGTTATGAAGAAAAAAAGAAAAGGAAATTTGTTTGTACCAAAGTTGAGGATTGAATTTTATTTTGACGTTTTTAATTGTTTCTTCCCTTCCGTTTTGGAAGTGCTTCTAGTTGAAAATACACAAAAAATGAAAAAAAAAATGCTGAAGAACGTTGTGCAACGAATTGATTGCGTTGTATCGGTTTTCTTTACACAAAATAATTAAGGAAAATAAAAAGTCAAGTACCAACACTCAAGTCCTTTTGTTGTTTGTTCTCAACAGCTTAAAAGAATTTGAACAAAGAGGCTGATGAATGTAGCGAAAGTTTTGTTTAAATTTTTATTCGAGACATTCGCCACAGCTAATTTAATCATGTCGATTTTTGGATGTGGCGGTAAAATTTATTGCTACAAAAAGTATCCTTCGGATCCCTTCACGTATCCCTACATCTTCTTCATTTTTGGGTGTGGCTGCATAATTCTGGGAGAGTTAGGGGCAACCAAGCTTCCATCAGCCAATGGTTTACTCACCCAGCATTCTGCAAAAACATCCCCCGTAGGTTGCTGTGGCAAAACTGGTCGAGGCTAGACCGACAAAGTGACAGGCGAAAGGTAATCCCCTACGATGATCAAGAAGCGTGCGGGCGGGCTCACGCAAGACAATGTAAATGTCCGGTGTGAACACACACAAGGTGACACAACACCACAATCAATGGTAGATGGTAAATGCCTACCCAACGATTTACGTCACTTTGACAACACGAGTATGGCCTTCTGCCCAACCTAGCTTTAATAAGGTACCCAAGGGTTGAAACGTTAAAGTTCTTCCCTCCTCCCCCAAATCAGCAAAAGAGGTCACCAGTGTAGGATAGGGATTTTTGGTAAGTTAAGATTTCCAAAAAAATCAAAATGAAAAGTTCAAGTGACCTTCACTCCTTATGCGTTTCGCCCAGGTACAAACAATGGGCTCATCAGTTAGATGTTGTTTGTACCTTTCTAAGACGCAATGTTTGGTCGAAAGGTTTGGTAGAAAGGCACAAACAACATCTAACTGATGAGCCCATTGTTTGTACCTGGGCGAAACGCATAAGGAGTGAAGGTCACTTGAACTTCTCATTTTGATTTTTAAAAATCAACACTCCACAAGAAAACAATAAATTCTTTTATTATTTTTCTTTTTTTTTCAGTTAAGATTTCCTCCTCCTAAAGTTCTCCTGAAATAATATGTTAAAAAGGTTTATTAAAAAATGGATTTGTTTACTTACTCGATTCACTCTCCACGCGATTAAATGTAACTGAGAGAATGCTCAGATTATTTTCAATTTCAGCATAATGCGATGTTTTTCACGAAGGTTGTTTTATTAGTCTGGACTCACCCATCAAGATCGGCAAGTGTTGGACGACACCAACCACTTGTCGAACTTTTGAAATTTGGTGAGTGTCGAGAGAGAGGGAAAGTTTTGGACGACACCTACAACTTGTCGAGCTCTATGTGTGTAGTGGTTGAGCATGCGCAATTTCGTTGGAATTCGACAGCGATGGGGCGATGGCACATCAAACCAACGCCGGCGCTTCTCATCTCATCTGACATTTGACAATCTTTTCGCACGCCAGCCTACTGTGCAAATTATTAGCTTCTTTTCCCTTTTTTTTGTACGCGGTATTCAAGTTTACGTTACCATCCTAAAATCAGTTTGCCTAATTAAGAAATAAAATTAATTAATTAAATGTTCCTTTTTCTCTGTCGTTGTGTCTCCATCACTTGGGTTGTCAATTTGCCTTCATCGTGTCCCTTGACCTTCTTCTTACAACTTTTTCTCTTTCGGTGTGTCTATGATGTCACTTTTTGGCTGTCGGTGTTCTTATATAATGTCCCTTTTTGGCTAACGATATGCTTTCATTATGTAAGTTTGATAACGTGACCGACATAAAATGTTTTGAGACATTTCGTTGTAGAAATACCTGCAAATATCTGTGATTGAATGCCTTCCGCCAGATACTTCCACTGCCATGCATGGTACTGATCTTTGAGCGAAGGGTTCGAGAGCTATACAGATTCCGGGGGACAACAAAAATTATTCTATGGATCTTGGATATCGTATCATTGAGAGTATGACTGATCGAAGATTTGAACTAGAAGAGACGGTAAGAAGGAGGCATGTAGACATGAAAACTATCCATGAAACAAAATGGCGGAATACAGGAATTGGGTTCGTTTTACTTATGTAAAAAGACAAAGCCCACCAAATGTCTTTTTTTCTAAGGCGTGTGGTTTTCAACAAGAAACAAATCGTATGCAACCTAAAATGAACTTCTTCGCTGAACAAAATTTTCTTGTGAAAACCGGTGGCCGTATCATTTTTTTAGGACCAAATTTGCACGATTTGCCTACTCATTTCAAAATGGCAATTCAAAATAAGCATAAGTTAAGTGACAGCAGTCAACTGTTCGCATGGAACAGAACAGTGCAGAAACCGCTACTTGGCCGCGTGTTGACAACTTCGAAGTCTAGTGACCGTTGTAGTACCCCTGGTGTTATGGTTTGCATGTCTGCCTGTAAGCCCGGAGGTTCGGTGCTTGAATCGCAACAGAGGCAAACATGTTTTTCCACTGGTATCGCATTTTGCGAAGAATTGAGAAGTCCTTCTCATTGCTATGAAAAGCGCTTTCTCGATTAGCCTTTCGGACCTGGCATAATGTTGTAGATCCCCTCCATACCCTCACAAGTTATGTTTGCGAGAAATGCGCTAGGCAGTAAGGCTCCTCGCTCTGTTTCGCCACCGTATTTATTTATTTTATTTAGTGACCGTTTGATGTCACTTAAATTGGTGACACAAAAGAAAGATGTGGGTACATTAAATTAATGTCAGTGCATATGCTCCCCAAATTGAATGTGAGCAGGTTGGAAAAAGATGAATTTTGGCTAGATTTTCAAAATCTAGGGATATCCTTAATCCCAAAAGAGGAGTTTTTGTTTGTTGGTAAAGATTTGAACGAACCCGCTTTCTTCGAAGTTTAAAGTCCTCTTGCAGCTGGTCCTTATGGCTTGATTATTTGGAACCGGTAAGTTCATTGACTATGGTACAACGCTTTTTCCTACCACTGCATGTTTGCCAGCCAATTATTTTACGTTTTATGGAAGCTAAGAAAAAAGATGCTTCTTCTATATCACCTTCTCCTCTTTAAACGGGTTTCGACTACATCCACATAAGATGGGTTTTTGTATGTATGGCTTCAGTAGAAAACTCCTTGAGCTTGAGCCATCATTGACAATTAACATTGAGCCTCTTCGACAAGATCATGAATTTATCACGAAGGAGATGCTCGACATTCGTTTAGGAATCCACCCTTTGACATGTGAACAATGTGCTTTAGAATAGCTAATTCCTCCGAGCTCCCACGGGGCACCATCCTATTCATCTTAGATATTTATTTTTCAATATACTTCCCACTTCTTTGGTGCTGTTTCTTTCAACAGTTCTATCTCAACAGTGTCTTTTTTGGTCTGTGAAATGACCACTAGAACATCGAGAAACTTATCGATGTTCTCGAGCTGCTGATCATCTTTCCATAGTTTTGTGGCCAGTGAATCTGATCGTTGCGGCCTTCAGCAGAAACTTGTCATCTTAGTTGTAGATTCATCATTTATTTTCCCAACCAAAACTTCCAATAACAGCCCTGATCTTTGTTTCATTTGCATAACATCGCGCACCATAAAGTGATTCTACATCTACCGTGCACTCTCATTGATTCTCTTAACATCTACTGCTGGTTCCGAATACGTAATCGTTGCCCACCAGCTGTTGGCAATAGAAAACCCCTGATCCCCTCGAGCTGTAAAGGCTCGCCACGTTTGGTACGCGGCTTGTAATTTTATTTTAAATGTTGTAAAATAAAAAAGGAAAGAAACAAAAAGTCTAAAAAGTCTAATTTGATCTGATCTCTAACTTTCCTAAATGAGCTATTTAGATTTTTGGAAGAGTTTTCAAGATTTTTTACTGAGTAGGTATATTAACTGACATGCATTGCCCAAGTGACTTCAAATGCTTACCTTAAAAGTTTTGTGTAAAGTGAGTAGTGTTACATTTCAAATTTGTTTTAATATCGAACAAGAAGGGCGTATACACCTCACAGTGCCCACTTTTCAAAAACCATTCACATCAATCAATTCTTACCGATTCAAATGTTCCAGAGTATGATAGTTCGATTTGCACTTGTGTCTTTCCAACTTTAATATCCTCAACAGTTATAGTTCCAAAAGTGTTGTTCCCATCTTTGGTATATTCAAATATCTCTGGACAGAGCACACGAGGGTATTGACCCGGGGTCATTCTACAAAGCACGGTATTTATGACAAGAACTGATGTAATCACATTCCACAAAGCTTGAGTCTTCATTTTAAAAATTTGTTTTTTTTATCAAAGTACAAACTTAAACTTCAATTCATAGCATTATTTTTTTCAATTTAATAGAAGTCATATATTTCATCACCAAATAGAACAGATACTAAAAATTAAATAAAAAAGTCTGGCGCACTGGAATCCGTCAATTGCCAGTTTGGCTTTTAAATCTGCAATGATGTTTTTCTACTTTACAATCGTTTTCACTGTCTTTCATGAATTGTGAATTGAAAAGCTCTCATTAATCAGCTTCTTAATCAGTAAGAGAAACAGAAGAGAGAAGACTTTCGGCGCTTGTTTTGTTTTATTAATAATTCTTATCTTCAAGAATATTCCTCAAATATAACACTTTTTTTGCTTTCTTTAGCATCTAACAGAAAAATGAGCAATGGAATTCAACTAGATTGGTGCGTTCATAATCTGTGGTGACTTCAATCCAGACCTCTTAAAAAGTGATGTACTGGGTTATCAGTAGTAAATTCGTATGTTACCCATTTTTCTCTTAATACCACTTCTAGCCTTCTATGCTTCTGACCTAGCTATGGTCTCTAATAAATCGAGAATATAAAACTAATGGAAGTGTATGAAATAAATAATTTTTATATTATACGAAAAACAGAAGGTTCAGTTGATTACATATGCATTATAGAATCAATCTTCTGTTTTTCTTTTTAAATACATCCACTACTTCATCTACGTCAATAGCTTTCCCGTAGTGAATATTCATGAGAGCCAAGCCGTTCAGTCTGTTTTCACCCGTTGTGTTTCGCAAATAGTTTTTAAGTCTCCGTAGGCTTGAGAAAGTCCTTTCTGGTGTAGCAGTAGAAACAGGTATGGTAGCCAATATCAACGAAGCAACGTGTAAATATTTGGATATAATTTTTTATCGCACTTATCCAAACATTCCAAAGCAGATTTTGGACTAGGGGAACAGATAGTCATAGCTGATTTCAACACTTCAAGTTCTGCTTTAACGACAGATGTACTTCTTTCGGGGAGCACTCACTGCTTAATACATAAAAATTGCGTCTTCAATTTCAGAACTGACTGTACAATTTGAAGGTAGCACACCAGATAAAGCCAATACTATACTTTACGGTGTTTCGCAAACTTCTAGGGTAGTTGGTAAATTGTGTGCTCTAGAAATGGGACGAATAAATTTATTTTGTCATACATGTATATATCCGACGCTGGAGTGTTAGAGTGACTTAGTTGCCATCTAGCTATAGGTGGCCATTTTTTTCGAGCATCACACTCGCTTCTTCATATAGATGACCGTACTCTTTGTCAACTTTATTGCTCAAAATTTTGCAAAGCATTAAAAACATTGTCCACCTGACTGAATGTTGTTAAATGTGTATAGTTGTTTTGATTGATGGGCGTTGTACTATTCGGGTAGGCTCTGATTGGTGCTAACTTGGCGGCGCCCAGATGCTGTAACTTATAGTACACGTCAACTGTGCTTACTATACCTCCAAGCGGTATCCACTGGGACCTGGGATGCTCCGTCCAGAGCTGACCTGCTAAACTAGTAAGTGCGAGAGTTGAGATAAGGGAATCCGGAACAAAGAATTGTGATCGATCAACACTATAATTGCTCTGCGAACAATGACTGACTGCACGAATCTCAGTGGTCTACGAGAGCTTTCGTGTAAATGTCCCAGCGGATGAATTCGAAGGACAGAATCAACGGTGGACTTCAGCAGCCATAAAAGCAGAAACCCCTGAAGGAGCTACTCCAACATATTTGGTTTAAAGGTCTTTCAGGGTCTTTCAATACTAGGACAGGGTATTGAAGTAGAGATGGTGGCGGATGAGCTCCTGGTGAGCCAACGGCAGCACTCACACCCCTGCAGCAGGGTACTGACACTGGATATTCCAGCCCTTTGTGTCCGAAGGGATCCAAAAGGACCTGGCCCTCCAGGTTGGGGGTTGTGCGTAGGGTTAACTACCCTACCACGGAAAAAATAATTTGTTCCGAAACAACGAACAGCCTCGGATAACGATAATGATTTCAAAGTTGACGACCCATGCAAACGAAAAAAGGACAACGACCTCCGGATCTGCACTTGGAACGTAAGATCTCTTTACGGACTAGGTGCAGCTGGAGAATTAGCGGACGCCCTGGACTGCTGCAAAGCAGACATAACCGCCATCCAAGAAGTGCGATGGAGTGGACCGGGCATAAAGAAGATGAAAAACTGTGACATATACTATGGCGACTGCTACAGACAACAGAAACAGCGTTTATTTGGGTGTGGATTTGTCGTTAGAGGAAGACTCAGGGATAAGGTGATTAGCCAAAATCCAGTCAATGAGCGTATAATGACCATCCGCATCAGGGCTAAATTCGCCAACATTAGCCTTATATGCGCCCACGCCCCCACAGAAGAGAAAGACGACGATTCCAAAGACTGCTTCTACGAGCTCCTCGAAGAAACATATGAGCAATGCCCTAGATACGACGTGAAAATCGTTCTTGGCGATTTCAACGCAAAACTAGGGAAGGAGGACATCTTTGGAAACACAATCGGTAAGCATAGCCTCCACGACAAAACCTCCGAAAACGGATTGAGGCTAATCGATTTTGCTGCGGGGCTAAATCTTGTTGTAAGTAGTACACGCTTCCCGCATCTCAAAATTCATAAAGGCACATGGCGATCCCCAGATCAATTAACCGTCAACCAAATTGACCATGTTGCGATCGACGCAAGGCACTCTTCCAGTGTGCTAGATGTCCGAACTTTCCGAGGGGCCAACTTTGACTCGGACCACTACCTTGTTGTAGCCAAGGTACGAATGAGGATATCTTGTTCACGACCAGCACGAACTAACGCTGTGAAGAGATATGACGTCGGAAAGCTACAATCGCAAGAGATTGCCAATGCCTTTTCCAATCGAGTGTCCCTTCAATTATCCTTGAATCCCATGCCGCCAGCATTAAACATTGAAGACCAGTGGCAGCAATGCCAAGAAGCTATCAGAACCGCTGCCTCTGAGATTCTGGGTTTCACTCGGCCACCAACACGAAACCCATGGTTCGATGAAGAATGTAGGCAGGCAAATGCAGCCAAGCAAAGAGCACGACAAATGCTTTTGCAAACACGAACGAGGGCTGCTCACGATCGGTATAACGAGATTTACAAGGAGAGAAGAAGGGAAGAACACCGACTTCTCAAAAAGAAAAAGAAGCAACATGAGAAGCGCTCGTTTGAGGAAATAGAGAGGTGCCATGACAGGAACGAGACTCGGAAGTTTTACCAAAAGGTAAAAAGATCCTGCCAGGGTGGCAAACCCCGAACTCAAGCCTGTAAAGACCAGCAGGGAAACATAGTTATAGAGTCACAGTCGCTACTGAGGATCTGGAAAGATCATTTCTGCAGACTGCTTAACGGCGAAGAGGACACAAATTCCGCTGTCAGGCAGACTGCCCCATTCAGCCTGGACGATGATCAAGAATGCCGTCCTCCCGACCTAGAAGAAGTTAAGCTTGCTATATGCAAACTTAAATCAAATAAGACTGCAGGTGCAGATGGCCTTGATGCCGAACTTTTCAAGGCAGCTGGAGATCAGTTGGAAAGGAGCATGCACCAGCTGATCTGCATGATATGGTCGAAAGAAAGCATGCCCGATGAATGGAACCTCAGTATCGTATGCCCGATCCTAAAGAAAGGAGACCCTCACAACTGCGCCAATTATAGAGGGATAAGCCTCCTTAACGTCGCTTATAAGATCTTGTCTGCTGTAATATGTGGAACGTCTGAAACCCCACGTCAACAACTTGATAGGTCCTTATCAATGTGGTTTTAGACCGGAGAAGTCCACAATAGACCAAATTTTCACATTACGGCAGATCTTGGAAAAAACCCGAGAACACAATATCGATATTCACCATCTTTTTATCGATTTCAAGGCCGCGTATGACAGTATCTACAGAGACGAGCTGTACAGAGCCATGTCTAGTTTCGGCATCCCTGCAAAACTCGTACGACTATGCAGGATGACTTTGGAGAATTCACGCTGCTCCGTCAAGGTCGGTAAAGAACTCACCGAGACCTTTAATGTCGAAAAAGGTTTTAGGCAAGGCGATAAACTGTCATGCGATTTCTTCAACATCATACTTGAACAGATTGTAAGAAACTCAAACGTCAACACCAGAGGAACAATTTTTCAAAAGTCTGTGCAATTGCTCGCATATGCAGACGATATTGACGTAATGGGAAGAAGAAAGCGTGATGTCATAGGTGCTTTTGCGAGTATTGAAACAGAAGCGGCAAAAATGGGTTTGATGGTTAATGAGGGCAAAACAAAGTATATGCTGTCATCAAACAAGGACACAGAACATCGACGAATTGGACAAAACGTCACAATAGACAGACATAACTTCGAGGTAGTACAGGACTTCGTCTACCTAGGATCCGCTGTAGACACGGAAAACAACATCAGTGCGGAGATCAAACGGAGAATAACTCTTGCCAACCGTTGCTTCTTTGGGTTAAGAAGGCAATTGAGAAACAAAACCCTCTCCAGAAAAACCAAGGTAACCTTATATAAGACCTTAATCATCCCAGTCCTGCTGTACGGCGCGGAAGCATGGACCTTATCGAAAGCGGATGAGGAAACCCTTGGTCGTTTCGAAAGAAAAATTCTCCGAATGATCTTTGGTCCCGTATGCGAAGGCAATGTGTGGAGAAGAAGATACAACAACGAGCTGTATGAGCTGTACCGCGACATGGGCATAGCCAGAAGAGTACGCATCGCGAGGCTACGATGGTTGGGCCATGTTGAGCGGATGGACCCAAACGCTCCGGCTCGTCGGGTGTTCAAAAGCACATTGCAGGGAAATCGCGGAAGGGGAAGACCTCGTCTTAGGTGGCGCAATCAAGTGGAGGATGACCTCAACCGACTTGGAGTGCGAAACTGGAGAGAGCTCGCCCGAAATAGAAGTCGTTATCGAAGGATGTTGGTTGAGGCCCAGGTTCACCCCGAACTGTAATGCCCACCTTAGTAGTAGTAGTAGTAGTAGTTGTTTTGATAGCAACAACGTAAGGCTCATGACTTTTTTAAGAATCACTTGGCACATAACATAATTCGAAGATCGAAGCATGTATGTTAAGCATTTGAACAGCTTGCTGCGATGTTGCTTTATTGTGGCTAGTTTGGAGTTCTTCGAGTGCATTGACAATAGCTGGATAAATTTACTTAAGTCGCATAACGGCTTCATGCTTGTGAACCCACCGTGTTTCACACAATGCCAACAGCTTTTTTTTATTTTCAGCCGGTAATAGCTCCCGATTTATACCATTGAAAACAGCAGTGCGTTGAGCAGAATGTCGAAAGCAGGAACCAACAGACTGCACGATCCCAACGCAATTTCGCACATCTGCTTGTGAATACGAGTCAGCAATAGCAAGGTTGAGAGAGTGTACACTGCAATGTACATACAGAGCTAAAGCAAATTCTTTACGAATATACGCTTGGGCACCGTGCAAATACCCACTCATAGCTGCAGCTCCATCGTAGCCTTGACCTACCATATGAGAACAATCAAGACCATGCTTTTTCTGTGAAGTCAGCAGTTGGAACGTGCTGGAAGAACATCTCTTTAACCTTGTGATGTTTATCATCTTTTATGTCGACATAACGCAAGCACATCGAGACTTGCTCCATATGCGCAATATCTTTCGTCTCGTCAGCGAGAATAGCAAAAAATTGTACTTCCTTTACTTCACTTATTATATTATGCTGAATAATTTCACCGCAAATGTTTATTATTTCATTTTGGATCTGAGGGCTTGTGTAAAGGGCATTCTTCTGCGATGTGACCAAATGCTCAGAAAGATCTTTTTCCCCAGATTCGGCTGCGCATCGCAATACCTTGTTTGCCACAAAAAATTATTCCTTTCACGATAGGAACTAGTTTCTTTCGGTTTTCTTGTTGCTGTCTCTTTCTTTCAAAAGACAATTGCTCATAGACTGAAATAGCCTGAGAAGACATAACTTTAAGGAAGTTATCTGCCAGTTCCGAATTCCGTTTGAGGTATCCTGATTTCGCATGAACTTCAAATATTTCCAGTGCATTTTTTCACTTGCAAAAAGGCTCCGTTATAAGCTTGCCAACCCGCTGATGACCCCTTTGCCTTCATCAAGCAAACGCCTCATTACGACGCAAATTCTGCAGAACGCTCCACTATTGCATTCGGAATATGACAACCAGGGAAATCTTTCCATCCATTTCGTTTGAAAGCGCAAATTTCGTTTTGTAGAAACGGGAAACTTATAACCATTAGGTGGGATCCAAGGCTCTTTTAAGATTTTGGCCTTTAAAGCTTCATCCTCGACCTTGTCTTGATTTGTGTAAAAACCAACGTCCAGTTTAGATGCAGAGTGAAAGATTGGTGAAACAAATGAAAGACTTTAATTAAACTCAATAGATCCAAAAATTAACTTGAAATTCCAATAAATTCATAAGGCCACTTCTTCTTCTTGCAAAGGCTTTATTGAGACTGACTCGAAATAATAAGATAGCAACGTTATAAAATAGAGAAAACATATTCTAATCTGTTAATTACTGTAAACTTTAATACAATGCAGTAAGCTAAGATTACAAACTGTCCAAAGATCGTGCGATTATTCTGTTACTCAAGAGAAATCACAAAAATGAATACATACATAATTATGTGTGTTTGATTTGAACGAAACATTTAAAAGCTTTTTTTTGTGGTACCCGTGGCGCAATGGTTAGCATGTCCACCTGCTCCACCTGGTTCGAGGTTCGAATCCCAGCAGAGGCAAAATGCAAAAATGTTTTTCCACGGGTATCGCCTTTCGCGAGGAATTGGCAAGTCCTCCGTTAGTAAATTCATTGCCATGAAAAGCGCATTCTCAATTAGCCGTTCGGAACCGGCGAAAAATTGAAGTTCCCCTCCATTCCCTCACAAGGCATGGTTGTGAGAAATGCGCTAGGCCCAGGGGCTCCTCGCTCTGTTGCGCCACCCTATTTTTTATTTTTTTATTTAAAAGCTTTTATTTGACATTTGTGCAAGTGCATACTATAGTAAATGGGTTGCCACTTTGTCAAGTATATTATGTATCAATTAAATGATTAGATGAAGTCTCTTACACAAATGAGCTGGGTGTTGCTGCTGGTCGTTGCCATGCCAAATGCAGGCATGGTGTTCGTAGGCATAAAACTGGGCACCGCCGTCGGAAGCACCGCCGCGCCGACTCGGTTTCGACATTCGATACTGCAACCTAGGTCAAAGGCTCGCTTGTCACCATAATCTTACTCTCGGCATTAGAACAAGTTGGTCCCAAAGAGGATTCATTACGGGAAGAAGCTTGGCCACACCACTTTTTCCAGTCGATGTCGTCGATGTTGCTAACTAAAAACAAGTCTAAAAGTGAAGCTTCTCCACCAAAGTAATGAGTTGGTGGACAGAATATTTTGATATAAAATGTTGCAATTAAAGTCTTCACATAGAACAATATTTGGAGAGCCCAGTTAAATTTCTTTCAAAAGTGAATACAGGGGGGACTAGTCAATGTTTCGATTTGGTCTATATATGGCCTCTAGAAGAAGGTTTTCATCATTTCCCACTATATCAATTGTTATAAAAAATTCTGATCTAAACAAAAAAAAAAAAAAACAAAATATTTAAACTTGTCACCACTGAGATTCGAACCAAGCCTTCTAATCTGTATTTTTCTTGTTAAAAAAAACAATTGTTAAGCCCCGTCACTTTTGGAAACCCAGATCCCAGACTCCTCAATTGCGAAGCGGGTGATCTATATCCACTACACTTATATTATGAAATAGAAAATATTTCGAATAATGTCTGGTTTTCTGTAAGTTCTACTCCAAATACTAAGCATTTGTGACCAAGGATCCAAAAAAATTCCGATTTACCCTCAACAACAAAATCTAAAAATAAAATCCGCTGAACAGATCCACTTCAGTTCTGATTCCACTCAAAAATCAATTCATCCACCATCACTGCGAAAGCAATATTCTGAACCACAGTAAGGATTTCCAAACCATTCCAAGAATTGAAGAACTTATCTTTTTAAAAGCCTATCCTCAGGCTAATATTATAACTCCGATATCAATAATTACTTTATTACAAAATCATTTCTAAGTAAGTACTTACACCTACACCATCTTCACCCGTTGGGTGAGCGGGGCCCCAGTCCAATTACCTCATAGACAAAAAGAGATAAAACAAATTAAACGTTCAAATTAAAATGAAATAAAGCTGGTTCCGGGGTTTGTGGTTTGTTGTAGGAAAATCTGTTGGGTTTGGTAAGTATATTGGATAATGTGTAGTTGTTTTATTATTCGACGATACTCTGTGCTCGCCACAATAATTGGAAAAGTTTTCATCTCTGTGGAGATCCATAGACAGGCGTTTTTCAATAATTCAAGTGTTTGCAGATAAATGCGAAAAGTTTTGTTTGAACGTAGATTATCCGCAGAGAAAAGCCACGGGGCGCTGTTACTTGGCATTGCTTGGTTAGTTGGTTGGTTGGTAGGTTGGATGGTCTTTCCGGATACCATCTTCATAGATTGGACGTTGAAAATGCTCTAGCGCAACCATCAAGACATATGGGGGACTTCTTATTCGGTGTAAGAAATATTACATCTTGTGGATTGTTAAGGTAGTTTTAATGTTCGATCTTGAGGGTGTGTTGGCTGTGTGCTCCATCGCAGCATGGCTCACGTTCAAAGTTATAATTGATATCATTATGAGGAAACAGTAAGATTGTGTGCTTCGATTGTTTACTCGTTGAGTTGTCTGGAAGAATGTTGAAAAAAGAGATTTGACTTTTTAATCTGAAAGTTGCACTCATAGTTGAAATATAGAAACTTAAGAAATGGGAGCACTTGCAAACGTACTACCTTGTTATAGCCAAGGTACGACTGTGTGGATATCCCGATCTAAGCCAAAACAAGGAAATACTGTGATAAAATTCGACGTTGGACGACTACAATCGCAAAAGATCAATAAGGCCTTTTCCAGTCGAGTCTCTTACAACCTCTTAAGGAGTCCTATGTCACCAGCATCAAGTATAGAGAACCAGTGGCAGCACTGCCAATCAGCCATCAGAGATGCCGCCTCTGAAGTGCTGTGTTTCACACGGCCACCACAACAAAACCCCTGGTTTGACGACGAATGCCGGCAGGAACACACAGCTAAACATGAAGTATACAAAGCGGTGGTGCACAAAAAGACTAGAACTGTTTGCGAGCTCTACAAGCAAAAGAGGAGAGACGAACACCGGCTTCTTATAGACGGAAAAAGAGAGAGCATGAAAAGCGCGCGATCGAGGAGTTAGAAGGGTGACACAGCAGGAATGAGGTTCGAAAGTTTTACCAAAAGGTAAAAATAACAGCCTCGGACTATAAGCCCCGAGCCGAAGCCTGCAAAGACGATCAAGGAAACCATGGAAAGACCACTTTTCCAAGCTCTATAACGGCGATGATGAAACCAATTTCGCTGTTAGAGAGATAGAACCATTCGATTCCGGCGACGTGACGTAGACCAACAATACGGCCAACCCGACCTAAATGAAGTGAAGACAGCAGTATCCAAGCTAAAGTCCAACAAAAGTGCTGGAGCTGATGTACTCACTGATGAATTGTTTAAAGCGGCAGGCGATAACCTGGTCAGTTCGTTCTTGAAAGAATAGTGCAAGACTTGCGCGTCAACACAAGAAGCACAATCTTTCCAAAATCTGTCCAATCACTTGGATATGCCGACGGTTTCGACATATTTGGAAGAACGCATCGTGATGTCAATGGCTTATGAGCATTGAGACGGAAGCGAAGATAATGGGTTTAGTGGTCAATGAGGGCAAGACCAAGTATATATGCTGTCATCAAAAAAGGAAACCCAACACCGACGCGACGTCTTGGACAGAACGTCACAATAAACAGCTATAATGTTAAGGTAGTTAAGGACTTTGTTTGCCCAGGCGCCGCTATTAATTCAGACAACGACACCAGCGCTGAAATAAACGAAGAAAAACTCTGGCCAATCGCTGTTTCTTCGGACTAAGCAGGCAATTGAGTAGTAAAGTCCTCTTTAGAGCAACTACAGTGTCCCTGTATAAGAAACTTATAATCCTTATATGGCCCAGAGGCATAGACCTTGTCGAAGTTAGATGAAAACGCTTTAGGATGGGTCATGTAGAGCGAATGTACACAAATGCTCCGGCCCGGAGAGTCTTAGAATCTAACACCGAGGGACGGGGCAGTAGAGGAAGGCCGCGACTCCTCACGCCTTACTGCCTTACGCACCACTTCTTCAGCGGCACTGGACTATTCAGACGAAATGAAATAAAATATCTTGCCTGCGTCTCGGTCTTGGCTAAGATACAACATTACATCCAAAAGTATGTATGTGCATCTTCTCAGACAGTCATCCTTTCAACTCTATTCTAGCCCTTAGCTGCCGATCATCTCTCAGGGTGATGTCAGAGGAGTTTAACCTTCACCTGTGCTGGGTGGTGAGGCATAGAGACATTTCGGGAGACTGCAAAGTAGATGATCTCGCCAGAAACGGAACCCTTCTGCTTTTCTCGTCGATAACAGAAAGTATCGGCATACCAATCGCTACATACAAACTCTTGCTCAAGCAGGACGCATACAAGAAAACTAATCAGATATGGTCAAGCAGTTTAACGTGTAACGCAACGAAGCAAATCTGGCCCAAGCTAAATCTTAAAGATCTAGCTTGGGCCAGCCAGTTTGATCTCTCTCAACTGAAAACACATTCGTGCGTCGATAGGTGTCATTACAGAACACTGTCTTATTAGAAGACATGCCACAAGGCTAGGTTTCTCCTGAAACGAGAGGCCCTTGGTGTTCCTCACTCAGTTGCGCCACCCTATTTATTTTATTGGAACCACAAAATCACCACATATCCCTGTCATTTGAAGAAAAAACACATGCCATTTGTCAGCAACCCAGGGCTGAAAACACACTCAGTTTGACATTCAGGGTGAGGTTAGGTTTTTCTAAGATCGCTTTCTGACAACCACAAGGCTGCCCAACATCAGGACTTTAACGAACATAAATGATTCATTGCATAGGAAACAAAATGGCGTTCGTAATAGAAAAAAGGTCTGTTGTTGTTGCTGTTGTATGAGCCTTGCTGCCGTTAAAATATCTTATAACTGTTAGAAAAATATTTGGAATATGTATAGGGCACTGAACAGAGTCTATAAACCCCTATGATTGCTTGATTACGAATGCAAAACTTCATCGAAACAACATTTCGGCAGAAGAACCGAAGCATAAGCTTTGTTTCATCTTATGCAAATCAGGACGAAAAAAAAAACTGTTCATTGCTCTTCGGGGTACATATACTTTGAAAAGCTCAAACAATTCTATTGACAAAGACCAATGTTGCGTTGTAGCTAGGTTACCTTTGCGTATTTTTTCTTCTCCTTGGTTTGTTGATTTCCTTTTGATTGTTTCAAGATTAAATCCTTTAGTTTTCTTTATTTGAGTTTTTTGTACTATAATAGTTTTTGATTTCGAATACAATTCCTTGGTTTTAGTTAAACTTTTTACTTTTTCTTTTAAAAATGGATGGATGGGTGGTGGCTGCCGTCAATCGAATGAACATTTTTTCCATATATTTTATTTAGCCGACGGAGAAGCCGCCGCAAGTAAATTAGCCGCGAGCCGAGTAATATTCAAGTAAAACTCGAACTCTCCACTTTGAGGGCGACAACCTACTAGGTCATATTTTGTTGGAGATTCACTTGAACATTACCGGCCGCCTTGCAATATTTATTGCGAAATTTATGATTGTAAAAAAGCACTATACCACCATACCACCAAACATCAAATTCAAGTTAATTGACTTTTAATCTTTTAATTGCAAAGTAAAGTTTTAAATGCAAAATACTATTCAATAAAGAGTTTACGTTAGTCCTTTTGAAACTTTACAATGTATATTGTTGTACATATTTAATAATATTTTTTTTTTTCTCAAATCTTAAAGATATCATACAATGTTTTTCCAATTTGCTTTACTGTTTATACTTGTATTACGTAAATTTGTTTTTTTTTTTTGAATATCACAATGGAGAGCAGCCTTAATTTTTGATTTGAATAAATGTATTCCATTCTGAATACGTTGTAAATAAAGATTTTTAATCGATTTCATTCTGCTACTGAGGTAGGAGGACACAAAGTTTGGCAATCGAACGCGTGACGATTCCATTCGCAGTTTTTACTTCTGCTACCCGAATTTTATTTTCTTGTCCGGCATACACTTTGATAACTCGACCAAGGCGCCACTCGTTGGGTGGCAAATTTTCGTGTCGAATAATAACTAAATCATTTATTTCGATATTTCTTTGTGGATGTTTCCATTTGTACCTCTTATGAAGCTCTTTTAAATATTCTTCTTTCCACCTAGCACAAAGTTGATGATGTAGAATCTTTAACTTTTTCCACCGGTTCATTACAGTAAGGGATTCTTCTTGGAAAGATGGTTCAGGCAGACCTGTCATTAAGTCGCCTGTGAGAAAATGACCAGGGGTCAATGGAACAATGTCAGTCAAACCTTCAGACATGGGTGAGATGGGGCGAGAATTCAAACTACACTCTATTCGAGTAAGCAGAGTTACAAATTCTTCGAATGTGAACTTTTCGTTGCCTGCCACTTTTCGAAAATGCATTTTGAAGCTTTTAACGCCCGCTTCCCATAACCCACCCATATGAGGCGATCCGGGAGGAATAAAGTTCCACTTTATTTGTGAGAATTGATGAGCGCAGGCGGTAGGACATTGCTTGAGTGACTTATGAAAGTCAGATAAAAGAACTTTAGAGGCTCCCACGAAATTAGTTCCGTGATCGGAAAACACTTTATCAGGCGTTCCTCTTCGAGACACGAAGCGTGTAAATGCAGCTAGGAAGGCTTGTGTTGTGAGATCGCTCACCAGTTCCAGATGTATGGCTCGTGTCGCAAAGCAAACAAAAATACATACATATCCTTTGTCCAACCGACATTTTCGACCATAATACGTTTTAATTAAAAACGGTCCTGCAAAGTCTACGCCTACGTTCGTAAATGCCCGCGTCAAAACTGTTCTTTCTTTGGGTAACGCACCCATTAATTGCGTTTGCACATGTTTTTTGTACCGAGTACAAGTTGTACAGTTAATTATACATTTTTTTATAAGGTTTTTAATGCGTGGTGTCCAATATTCTGCTCGAATCATCCGCAACATGAGTTGAATTTCACCGTGAAGAGACAACTCGTGAACATATTCAACGTACCGTTGAATGAAGAGACAATTGACAGGGAGTAAAATCGGAAATTTTTCACTGTAGGACAAAGTCGATTGCACCAATCTTCCATTGGAGCGCAAAATACCGTCTTCGTCGATTAGGGGGTTGAATTTTTGCAACCAATTCTTGGAAGCTAACTGCTTTTTTTGTAACAAATCAGAATATTCTTTTTGAAAGTATTTTTTTTGAGTAAGAACGACAAGTTTTCGTTTCGCTAATATAATTTCTTCGTGTGAGAGTTCTGAACGTGAATGTTTCATGTTTCCATGTTTTTTGAAAGAGTGATAAAATCGCAAGATGTAAGCGAATACACAAACCATCTTATGCCAGTTTGAATATTTGCACATATCTTCTTCAAAATCTTGAACGATTTGAACTGTGAGTGTTTTACTAGTTTTCATCTCTAAAACTGACTCATCGACTGGTTTATGCTTCAATTTTGGCCACTCTGACTCTGATTGCACCAACCATTCAGGAGAGTTGAAAGGCGAAACACCTGAAGATGAAATTTTAATTTCGAAACGCGTCGAATAAAATAATAATAGTTGTGATAAGTTTATTTAATAAAATAAAACATAAGAAAATATACATTTATTTCTTTATTTATATTATACTCTATATTTCCATTCAGGACCATTCCACCACAATGAATTGAGTTTTAACTCGGCCGGAGAAACTCCCCTTGTAGCCAAATCAGCTGGATTTTCAGATGAAACAACGTGCGACCAATTTGTCACTGAAGAATTTTTCAAAATTTCCGCTGTTCGATTTGCGACAAAGGTTTTCCACGAACTTGGATGTTTCTGAAGCCAGGCCAAAACTATGGTAGAATCCGTCCACAAATGGACTGACGAAAGGTTTTGTATCTGAAGTGAGGCTGACGCTAAATGGAGCATCCTTGACAAAAGAACAGCACCTTGTAACTCCAATCTGGGCAACGAAATTGTACTCACTGGGGCTACTTTCGATTTGGCCCACAAAAGATGTGATGTAATTTTATCAGAGTGCTGCACCCGTAAATAAATGCATGCTGCATAGGCCTTCTCCGACGAATCGCAGAACCCATGTATTTGTGATACACCATGTGGACGATATTCTACCCACCGAGGAATACGCACTGTTGCAACTTCATGCAAACTGGATACAAATGTTCTCCACCTTTGCTCTGTACTGGGAAGAAGATTGCTGTCCCAATCAGTGTTGTCCTTCCATATTTGTTGCATCAGTATTTTAGCGACAATCACGACAGGGGCCAACCACCCTACCGGATCATAGAGTTTCGCTATCACTGATAAAACTGAACGCTTAGTGAAAGAACTAGCTTGGGGAATTGACTGAACCGAAAAGGAAAATGTATCCACTGTTGCCTTCCACTGTATACCGAGAGTTTTAACTGAACTTTTATCATCAAATTTCAGGAAGTCTTCGTTAAGAAGTGAACCTTTTGGAATAGATTCCAACAACTCCTTTGAGTTCGACGTCCATTTTCTCAAGTTCAAACCAGCCGATTGCAAAGCAAGAATTAATTCGGATTGCGCTTTTAACGCTGTGGAAATATCATGTGCACCTGATAACACGTCATCTACAAACAATTCTCTTTGAAGTATAGTGGAAGCTAGAGGATGAGAGATTTTTACTGTTTTAGCTAAGTGGTGCAATGTACGAATGGCCAAGTATGGAGAACAGGACACACCAAATGTTAATGTCGTCATTTCAAAAACACTGAGAAGATCTTTTGGGTTTTCGCGAAATAAAATTTTTTGAAAGGGGGTTTGATCGGAATGTATTTTAATTTGCCGATACATTTTTTCTATATCGCTATTGAAAACGTATTTGTAAAGCCGCCAATTCAACATTAAAAGCGTTATGTCCGTTTGCAGCGCTGGGCCCGGATACAATACGTCATTTAAGCTCTTCCCGTTTGACGAAGCGAATGACGCATTGAAGACAACACGAACCTTTGTCGTTGAACTCTCGGGCTTTATGATTGCGTGATGCGGCATAAAAAACGCTTTTTGTTCGCTTAAACCAGTCTCACTTGAATCACTTGGCTTCATGTGACCCAGGTCAACGTACTCCGATAAAACCGAATCATACTCATGTTTAAAGCTAGGGTTGCTTAAAAGACGCTTCTCATTTTTGAGAAATTGCCGTTGTGCGTTTCCGTATGAAAATCCTAAACGAGGATCTTGTAAAAAATGTTCTTTGAACGGCAACCGCACTACATAACGACCGGTTTCATCACGATACGTGGTATTTTCAAAAAGATCTTCACAAAATTGTTCCGCTGCCGTCCATACTTGAATTTGTGGGAGCTCTTCTACTATCCAAAACTTTTGAATTTCATCTACAACAGAAACTTCGTTAAAAAACGATAGTGATTTGGAAGGCTGCGTATTATTTGCAGAATTGGGGTTTTGCAGAGGGCCCAGTAAAACCCATCCGAAAACTGTGTTTTGAGCCATTAGTTGCTGAAACACCTTATGTTTCAAACCTTCACGGATAATAGACGGGTATAAATCCGCGCCAATCAATAGATCAATCTTGGAACTTTGATTAAAATAGGGATCTGCCAGTTGAAAATCGAAAAGTTTTCCATTGAAACCGAAGGTAAATTCTCCGTTACTGTTTTGAGAACAAGAGCTTGAGCAAAAAGATTAAAATTTTCATCAATTCGAGACTTAAGTGTAAACGAACACATCTTTGAAGAAGTTGCTGTCACCTTTGAATTAATGCCTGCCACCGTGGCTCTAACTGATCTAACGGGAAGTTGAAGTTTCCTTTGAACCTCTTCAGAAATAAAAGAAATTTCCGAACCCGGATCGATGAGCGCTCGCCACTCAAAATCAGTTTGATTTTGGTGAATACTTACTATCGCCGTGGCCAACAAAGTTGTTCGCCGTGACTTGGCAAAGAAAGCTTGGGCATTTACATTCGGGGTTTCAGTAGGATGTGAAGATTTCGAACTGTTATTTGGAACAGTGTTGGGTGTACTTGAGTTTGGAGCGTGAGTGGACTGTAAATTTGTATTTGCATTCCCCGGCGGAGTGCTATCAAAATGTAAAAGTGAATGATGCTTTCCCTTACAATGAAAACAGGTGTTTTCACCTTTGCACGCGGGTACCATATGGGTATAAGCTAAACAATTGAAACAATATTTTAATTTCCTAACAGCATTTCTTCTTTTGGACACATTCATTTTTAAAAACTCTGGGCATAAACGTAGTGAATGTTCTCCTTGACAAATTTTGCATTGGGAACCTACTTGGGCATGATGTGCACGAACACGGGGCGTATTGCTTGAAGACTGTTGCTTAGGCACTGTAACTCGCGAAACTTTATTAACCTTTTGCATATCCGCGACATTTTCCAAAACCCGATACCTATTTGAGATGAAAATATTCATGCTCTCCCACGTTTGAATTTCTGTGGGCTTATCGAGGGATTCTTCCCAAAATGAAAGTGTTTGAGATGGAAGACGAGTTGCACAAAAATAGGTTATAAACGCGTCCCATGTTTTTGTTTCGATACCATGTGACTTTAAAGCAATAAGAGCATCATTGATGTTGCTTTGCAGTTCCTTCAATGCCGCGGCCGATTCTACCTGAATGCACGGTTGCCCGAGTAAAACACTAAGATGGCTGTTAACAAGTACTCTTTTATTTTCATAATGCTCTTTAAGAGCCGACCACGCAGCTTCAAAATTCTCGTTTGTAATTTCAAATTTGGAAACAATGTTCAAAGCATGATCTTTAGTTCGGGCACGCAAATGAAAAAGTTTTTGAACGGGACTTAGTTTTGCGTGCCGGACATAAAGTGCAGTAAACATGTCTCTGAACGCTGGCCATTTTAAAAAATCTCCACTAAAAACTTCCGCTTCGCATGGTGGAACACGCATACTATGCATTAAGCCCTCTTCAGTATCATCTTTACTATCGCCATCCTTTTTTGATTTACTTTCGATTGGCCGAGTGGCCTCCAGAATTTCACTAAGAAATTCGATATATGTGTTCGAAGAACTTTTATATTTTGCCCTAACCTCAACGAGTGACGCCTTGAGGTCGTCATCCTCCGTAGCCGCCCGCGTATACTGAGCATATACTTTTTTAACTTCAAGCCATAATTCTTGAAGCTCAACCCGAAATGCTTCCATCACTGATTGTGAAAGCTTATTGCGTGGTTTTTCTTTAAATGTCGCATGAAAATCGACCAATGTGTCGCAAGCCAAAATTAAATCTTCCAAGCTCATGACAAAAATGATATACAAATCGCGTTTCAACAAAAAATAAAATTGCTCACCACCGTTACGAACTGCACTACTCTAAAGAACTTATATTTCTCAATTTTACCGCTTTATAACGCGTATTATAACGTACCAATATATATATATATATGAATATAAAATGCAAAAGGGCAAATTGGAAAGAATTGTATAAATACCTGTACAATACAAAATTTATGTTGGCTGCGATGACGATGCTGGAACAAACGATGCTGGAACTGATGAGAGCTATGGATGACTTCGTTTTCTTTGCTACAGATGTAAATGGCTACAGATGTAATAATTTTTCGCTGAGTATAGGTGTTTCTCTGACTTCGAGAAGAATGGCTGCAGATGTAACAATTGGCTACAGCTGTAATATTGCTGATTTGTTGAATATGCAGGCGTGCCGTTATTGTGGGACGGTGCCAGTTCCCAGAACTTCTTCCGAAAATGGTCGGATATACTGGTAACAAAATGTCTTCCGAAAATGGTCGGATAGACTGGCCACGACGGTTTCCAAAAATATTCCGAAAATGGTCGGATCTGTGCTGATGCAGTCGTGCCGTTATTATGGGACGGTGCCAATGGTTTCCAAAAACTTGATCCGAAAATGGTCGGATCTTTGTTGCAATATATATATATTGCGCACTGGTACTGCTATGAGGCCGAATGGACCAAATGTTGCGTTGTAGCTAGGTTACCTTTGCGTATTTTTTCTTCTCCTTGGTTTGTTGATTTCCTTTTGATTGTTTCAAGATTAAATCCTTTAGTTTTCTTTATTTGAGTTTATTGTACTATAATAGTTTTTGATTTCGAATACAATTCCTTGGTTTTAGTTAAACTTTTTACTTTTTCTTTTAAAAATGGATGGATGGGTGGTGGCTGCCGTCAATCGAATGAACATTTTTTCCATATATTTTATTTAGCCGACGGAGAAGCCGCCGCAAGTAAATTAGCCGCGAGCCGAGTAATATTCAAGTAAAACTCGAACTCTCCACTTTGAGGGCGACAACCTACTAGGTCATATTTTGTTGGAGATTCACTTGAACAACCAACTTACATTGCAGACTCCATTCTCCAACATTATCCTTGACCCAGAAAATAATAGTCCACATCCAGTTTCGAGTAAGTTTCTTACTCCAGCTATTGTAGCATATGTAACAAATTCTAAACCAATAATTACAGTCACATTCAAAATACATTATTGACTGCCTTTGTATACAAGGAACCTCTCTCAAAAAAAAAAAGAATAAAAAAAAACCAAAGCAACAATGGCACA
The DNA here is from genome assembly GCA_914767635.1 of Melanostoma mellinum. Lineage (NCBI taxonomy): Eukaryota > Metazoa > Arthropoda > Insecta > Diptera > Syrphidae > Melanostoma > Melanostoma mellinum. The sequence continues at coordinate 185,823,476 of OU612060.1, forward strand.
CGGCGATGAAAAAAGGGTCCTCCCAAATACGCACATATCTTCCGAAAAAAAACACACACAAAAAATGTTATCTAAATTCATAAAAGTCGAAATGAAAACAAAATTTGCCCCGCAGATACATGTGCGACCAGCAAACGAGCTGTTCAATCTATTTTTTCGCCTTGCCACCCACTCAAAATGAAAGAGTATTAAAAAAATGAAAAAAAAAAATGAAAAAAAAAATAAAAATGACCGCAGACCCACTTCGTGTCGCCCACTGAGAGCAAGCAAAGAAAATAGAACATCCTTAGACAAAAAGTGCACAAAAAGGACCAAGGTGAAACGGAAGAGGATACACAAGGTCCTCGAGGGCGAATTGTCACTGTTATTCTACTCAAAAACAGAGACGAGGGATATATAATATCTCTAGCTCTTCATCGACATCGTTGTCGTCGTCGTCGTCGGCGGGCGGGCGGTCGGTGCGGTGGTCGTCGTGTTGCTCTTGGTAGCTGCTGCTGCTGCTCCTTCTTCCTTTGCGATAGAAAATGAAAAGGTGGTGAACGTGTTTTGTTATTAGTATTTCGACAGTTTAAAATTGATGTGGGTTACACACACATAGCCATATATACGACAAGCGGGTAGCTATAGCTACACGCATTCAGTTTTTAGAATAACATTGCTGTGGGGCATGTTGACATTCCAATATTGTCTTGTCGACATCGGCAATATATCGTTCAAAACCAGATCAACTGACGTAGCCACTGTTTTTCCCCAATCTGGTAAAGTCCTTAGGGAGTAGGCACTAGGCAAGCATTCATTGGCATATGATGACTGACCAAGTGTAAATTAAATTAGGAAAATTGTAAGTTTGATTTCTAAGAACAACCGGTGGATAGTTCATGAGATGGATCTTCGATCATTTTGAGCACGACCAGTGACCAGACAGAAAAATTGTGCAGCAAAAATTTAAATCTACTGAGCCCACAAAATAAATCTATAGATTTCATTGGATTAAGGGCGGGTTGAGCTTGCGCAGCTCTGGGCACTGCGGTGTCTGAATGAAACCTATTGTACCAGCCCATGTCAAGTTCAAGGGCAGTTCTCCTGCTCCTGAATTGAACCAGAAGTTAGCAATTTTCTGTGGTGGAATGGGTTTGATCTCATAGCCAAGTATTTGCTTTCTAAGGCGGAAAAGTGCTGGACATTCTGTAATAATGTGCAGAAATGTTTCTTCATTTTCGAGGCATAATCTGCAAATGGGGTCTGCTACCAGCCTCATTTGGTAAAGATGTTTCTTTAAAAAACAGTTTTCAAGGCTTTCCTATTGAGGTTCAGTAAGAATGTGATGTTTTTCAGTATATTGTGGCAGGAAGAGTTTTGAACAGTTTTGGTCAGATGAGTTACGCTAAGTTTTATTTGATACTTCCAGTGAGATGTTCTTGGCAGCGTTTTTGAAGGTGCTTTTATTATTTGTTTACACCGCAGAAGGTTCAGGTCCGACGAATGTTTTAGATGTGTCGTCTTTAGTTAAGATGCCTGCCTTCTCGTTACCATCATAGCCTTTGTGCGCTGGAATCCAGTGGAGGATTACAGCGTTTTTCCTTGCTAGTCCAGAGAGTGACATAATTGTCTCTTGGACTAGTTTGGATCTTATGACAGGTGAGCTTAACGCTTATAGTGCAGCTTGACTGTCTGACAAAATGAATATTGTTTTGTTTTTATTGTGGCAAAGACTTAAAATTGGAAAATGGACGTATAACTACCTAGACTTACTGAGAAATTTGTTCTGGGACAGTCGCTGAAAATACCGGAACCTGTACCTACCAGTTTCCAATTTTGAGTCGTCGTATTCCAGACCATTTATCTTGATTGAATGATGAGGCTTTGTGTTCTCTCAGCTTTCCTTAGAGGAGGCTGACAATGGAGAAGTTGAGTCTGAAGTTGTACATGGGATTAATGGCATCCAAGCACATACTAAAGGTATAAAGTTTTTCTAGATTGTCCATTATCGGCAGATGTTCTTTGGGGATTGGGTATGATTTGATGTATTCCTGATTATAACGGGTGATTTTTTAGCTGGTTTGGTTTTGGCAACACTGGTTTTGACTGCTGACGTGTGTTTAGTACCTTGTGTCACTGTCAAACAGCTTCAGTTTGGTTTGCAATTTAACCATGGATCGTCTTACAAATGAACAACGCTTGCAAATTATTGAATTTTACTATCAAAATTCGTGCTCGGTTCGAAATGTTCATCGCGCGCTGCTTCCATTTTATGGTCGGCGAATCGCAGCGTTACTGTCAATGGTGAACGCTACCGAGCGATGATAACAAACTTTTTTTTTGCCCGAAATGGAAGTTCTTGACTTGCATGATATGTGGTTTCAACAAGACGGTGCCACATGCCACACAGCACGCGAAACAATGGCGCAATTGCGAGGCGAGTTTGGTGAACAGTTAATTTCACGTTTCGGGCCGGTCAATTGGCCGCCTAGATCGTGTGATTTGACACCATTAGACTATTTTTTGTGGGGGTATGTCAAGGCTAATATCTATAGGGACAAGCCCGCATCGATTGACGCACTGGAAGCCAACATCCATGCATTCATTCGTGAGATACCGGCCGATATGTGTGAAAGAGTATGCCAAAATTCGACTCAGCGGATGGGCTACCTGAGACGCAGCCGCGGTCAACATTTGCATGAAATTATCCTTAAACATTAAAATGCAAGGTTCAAACTATCGATTCAAATAAATATTTCCTTCATTTTTTCGAATTTTTTGTGTTTTTTTAAAAAAAAAGTTCTTAACCTCTTAAAAAATCACCCGTTATAACCGCAATCTTATATCTGAAAAAGCTTCCAAAAGCAAAACTATCAACACACCTTCCCTTCCCTTCCATCAATGTCACTTCATCTTGAACTCAAATAATGGAGAGAATAGAAAAATTGGGAACTATCACCCACTATTAAGTGCTCGGATTTTACTATTCTCGCATACAAATCAACTTATCTATAAATCAGCCAATTGGGAAGACTGAGAGAACAAAAAACCCCACTATTAAGTCTCGTATAGCTCAAAAATGGAAACTGGCTCCAGCTCCGATACTTTCAGCGACGACGAGAACGAACTTTCCAGTAAGACTTGGTATAGTGATTGACTTTTCAGGCTGATGTCTTTGCCACTAGTTGATGTGTGAGTGATGAACACAAAAAACCAAACAATGTCCATTTTCTTAAAAAAAAAAACATCTTTACAAAAAGAGGTTGGCAGCTTTCCCTTCGTGGCAATGAATCTACTTTTTAGGGAGACTCACAAATTCTCTTTGAAAAACACTTTTGCTTCTGCTGCGATTCGAACCATAGACCTCCAAGGCAACCGGCAGACATGCCAACTATCACGCCACGCGTACCACATCTAATCTAATCAACCAGAAGCAAGACGAGTTACATGCTCACCTTAATAATTCTGTCATCTCTCATCTATCATCTATCATCTCTCGCATTTTATTTATCAACAATAAGGTGTCAATTTGATTTGTCATCTGTCATCTTTCATCTTTCATCTACAATTTGGCATCTGCTTTCTTTCATCTGTCATCTGACAACTGTCATCTGTCATTTGTCGTTTGGCGTCTTTCATTTGTCATCCGTCTCCTGTTAACGAAAAGATCCAAATATTTATCTCGTCCGACTGAATAGCCAGAATTTGGTACAAACGATGCGTCTCCAATTCTTTCTCCGCATTGAAAATGAGCTTAGTAAACTGGAATCTCATAGTCACATCAGCTTTCAGACGCCTTGACTCTTCTCTACCGACGAACAGTCCCCATAAGCCTTAAATGATAATTGCTTCCAAAGTCTTCCTCACATGAAATATTTATTGTGGTGCATTTTTTAAAATGCTTAAATATCACACAGCGTTCTCAGCTAAATACTGACACCGGGGTGACCAACGAACAACAAAACCAATATACAAACATATGAGAATTAAAACAATTGTACAGTTCTCTATTTGATTTGCAATTTTGCAAGCTTAAAAGAACAAATTCATGTGAATGTTAGAATATTAAACTTTGCATTTAAGCTGTAGAGATAAAAATATTGGGGACATTGAATCATTCGTCGCAGCTCGCAAAAAAGCCGTAAAAATTCAATAAACACTAAACTTGAAAAGCCATTGAAACCTATTTTTCACTAGCAGTTCATTGAAAACATATCGTTTTATTAAATTTTCATGCAAAAGTCGTAGACAAGGAACCCCCGTTCCAAAGGCGAGGTATACATGAGAACAATGCTCTAAAATTTTGCGCCGAAACTAACACAGGCAGAAAAAGGATTACAAACGAAGAGTTGAAATTCCTAACTCTTTACCCAAGAATTTAACGGTCCTATACTAAACCAAACAGAGTTTTAAAACCTCTAAGCACCATTTGCCTGCAGTTTGTTAAGTCTTCTTTTATTCGCAATAAAAATCACATAAAAAGTTTTCCTAAACATCATACCTACACCTACTTTAAATTGGATTTAAAACTCTTCACAGAAAAGACCCTATACAAGTTTCGAGTGGCTGTATAGCTTTAGGTAGGTACCTGGCACTGGTACCTAACCTATACCAACTCAGAGAGTTCGTTTGTTTTGGTATAGCAATTGTTAACCTCTTTTCTCTTTTAGGATTTAACCTTCATTCCGAGGACACCCATCCGTCCATAAGAGCACATTTCATACAAAAAAGTATTTCCAACTGAGTTTTAACCAGGCAAAAAAAAAAAGGACTAAAATACTCCACAAACGGATAAGTAAAACTTTTTAAATCCAAAGTGGAAAATAACTTTGAACACAACCACAGAGGTATGTGTATTGGTTTTCTTTTCGAGAAAAATACGATTCCACCAGCTGAGTAAAAAAAAAATTCACAACACATAAAACAACTTTCCAGGACTTCTGTCCCAAATGAATTATTTTGGTGTTTTTTTTTTTGCTTTTAATTTAAAACTATATTGAGATTCTATAAATGAGATGCTGAGATTGACCGCAGATGATTATTTAGTTCTGACTCTTGATACGTCCCAAATATTCCATCACAACATGTGGTTCTTATCCATGTCACAAAAATAACACGACATTAAACTACTTTTGGCAGAATGAACAAGAATAAAAGGTTCGTAATAGAAGATCCAGTGTATTATTATCAGATGTCCCCTTTGTGGCCACGTCCAATGCCACTGTACAGGAATCGACCAAGGCTTTGTAAAAGAATTTTCTAACCTAATTAAAATGTTGGCCATTGTCCAAGGACATTAATTAAAAATTGAGCGAAAAAGAAATAATAACAATAATTATCCTTGAATTTCATAGTATTATAAAAAGTCCTAGATGCCTCTGGCCGAGTGGCCGGCAAGGCCGATATTGTCCTTGTGCTTAAGAAAAATCCTTGTAATTGCAAGCAGCAACGATGGTAATGGCAACTGGAAAGTGATGTAATAATGCATTCGAAACACGTAGCCAGGGCTTACGCTCTCTCATCTCGTGGAATGTGATACTTTTTAGTAATTATTTTTATTTTCTATTCGCTTTGTGGATTTTTCTGTTCACTTTTATCCTTGTTCACTTCTTCTCCGTTGATGGCGTCGGCGTCCGTCGGTCTTATCTATTATGTCCTATTAAAGTGCCCTCAAAGATATTAAAACTTTGAAGTGGAGATCAAGCTGCTCTCAACTGCATTTAATTAGATGAATATATTATGATGCCCTTCGTATTGAGATTCTATAAACGTTGCGCGTTCGTTAGTGGGGGGAGAATTAACTGCCTGCCCTTCGTCCGAACTTTGTGGGAGTTTTATTTATTTGATATTATGCGAAAACTGATTATATGTGATATAACTAATTTCGCGATAGATGAATATGTATTCAAATTGGCGGAAATTGTTGATTGCCTACCAATTAGTGGAAGCAATTTGTGGTGTCGGTTGGTTTCATTCGTGGTTTGGGTGCGGTGAAGTTAGCTGGTAGAGTGAGGTTGATCTGGGTAAAGGGTTATCCAAGCTGACTGCAGTGTTTTTTTTTTTTTTTTGGGTAAGAAGAAGATACACAGTAAGTTAACATTGATGAACATATCAAGCCAATAACTACGGTTAATTAAACCAAATATTTTTTTGTGTTAGTCTGTGTATTGCTCAAGATTCAATCTGATTTCCCACTGTTATAAAAAGACGTAGTCTAAAAAATAAAGTTCATAGGGTGGCACAATAGAGCGGGAAGCCCCAGGAGTTAGCGCATTTCTCAAAACCATATCTAGTGAGGGAATGTAAAGGACCATCGGCTTTCTACTGATTTCGAAAGGCGCATAGAGAATCCACTTTTCATGGCAATGAATTTGTGATCAGAGGAGTTGTCATTTCCTCACAAAAGGCGATACCTCTGGAAAAAACCTTTTGGTTGGGATTCGAACTACGGACCTCCCGCGTAACGAAATACACATGCAACCGGTGGTGCCCGTACGAAGTTTGAAAAACTAGTCAAGAATCTACAGGGGACCTTAGGTACCTAATAGAGTCAAAAGTGTCTACGTTATCATTAAATAAGTGTGCAAATGTTGAACCATGAAACAGCACATGCTGAAAGCCGTGCCGAACAAGCCCAGACATCACAAGCTTGTATCATCATAATTAAGCTGTGAAAATGAGATACCACGACACCGGAGTTCATGTCTCAAGACTAAGACTTGAAACTTGACAACTTACAACCAGATTTAAGACAGTAGACCCACAGCCAGTCGCCGGAGTCGAAGCTTTCCTAACCAGAAGAGACTGCGATAAAAGCTTTTAGACGTACATTATTCACTGGAATTATTACCTGAATCAGATAGAGACAGTGCCGTAGGGTCGGCTTGGCGGAGGGGGCTGTTCGCTCCAGGTGGCAGCCTGAGCGAAGGTCAGGGACGGCAAAATGTCGCCGTTGAAGCGAATAAACAACATGTTTCATGACAGAATGTTTAACAAGTCAACAAACACGAACAATCTGACGATAAAAGGACTCTCCGAACATGGATGGTGTCACCTTTGACGCAGTCCTTGTATTGTTTCTGTTGCAAGCTGTTTGACAATTCCTGTGGCTGGACATGCAAGGAGTTGGAAGTTCACCTGAACCGTAAAGCAACCATTGATCAGAAACAACAAGACGGTTTCGATATTGAGAAGACATTTGAGGAGATGATAGTGGCAATGGGGGAGACTTTTGGAGCAAGTGAACCTACAAAATATGACCCTCTTCTAATGAAACACTTGACAAAGACAAATCTGGGAGATAATCCTAGTTTCTTATCTTTCTCCAGAATACCAGAAAGAATTTATAAACTTTCTGCGACAGCGAGTTCGATCCACCGCATTTAAGATTTCGTCGTATTTAAAAAGCTGAATACCATTGCGTAGTCTTCGACAGCACAAAAGACATCTCCCAACAAAGACCAAATGACCCAGGTTCCGCGACACGTACATATTGAAGGAGAAAAGATCGCCGTGGTTGAATCATTTCTCGGCTTCTTCGAACCAAAATGGAAATATGCAAAAGATCTCAGCATCGTTATAATCGGAATCATACAGATTTTGAGAGGACATGCTTAATGACAACTATGTCAGGAACCAACAATTTAGTTCAAGTCCAGAATAAAGCACTGAATCCGGAAGCTACATTCGTTGCAAGCACAAACTATTTTCTTAGCTTGGCTGGGGTACACGCTGTTTCTGAATCAGTGAATTCTGTGACGTTTTGTTTTTACTCTGGACAAGCTTTATGCCTTCTTTCCTGCTCGGTGGAACGCTTTGGCTGCAATCGCTGGCCAAGCAGTGAAACTAGTCACAAATCGCGCTAGAGTGCTAGCCTTGATATTTTCAAGACGATAAAAATAAAATTTGGGTAAGTTCTTCAAGCCATGAAAAGCGCTTTCCCCATTAGCTGTTCGGAACCGGCAGAAAATTGAAGGTCCCCTTCATTCCCTTACAAGGCATGGTTGCGAGAAATGCGCTAGACCTTGAAACTCTTCGGTCAGTTGCGCCATACTACTTATTTATTAAAGTTCTTGAGGTACTGGAAGAACTGACAGCTTCATCTCAAGTCTTCGAAACAAGATTAGGAACCAGTCTTCTTCTGACAGTCATGCAATTATTCAACTTCCTCATTTTTCTTGGCTCGTGAGCTACAGTGCTAAATGAAGAAGATGACGCACAGATTTACCTGCAACGAGGATTAAAAGTGTTCAGAAACTCTGCTTGTGCTTTAAAATCTGTTTTAGTGGAGAGAAAAGACCGTTGCGTCCAATCCGCAATCGATAATTCTCTGCGAAAAACTCAGAATCGAACTCAGAAATCATTGGAAAAATCTCACGTATGGGAATGAATCCGCAGATGTAGCTTTGTCGTCCCCGTCGAGAGATGTTAGCACCGATTGATAAGATCACTCTAGAAATGAAGACTCGATTCCAGTAAGTTCAAGAAATAGCGAAAAAGTTTGGATTTTGTACTAGATGACATCAAAAAAGACGAATTTCAGATGGAGCAGTAGGGTCTCCACCAGTTTCTCGCCAGCTCTGAATCAGAGGAAGATAAAAAGGAGACAAAGAACTTCAGGAGCTCCTCCAGTTCATTGGAAATTAGTGTCGCTAATTGTGAGCGAAAGTTTAAGCTAATTAAAAATTACCTCAGATCCACTATGAGCTCCACTAGACTATCAAACTTGGCTCTGTTGTCGATTGAACCAGAATTGGTCGTAAATATTATTTCTGACGTCGGCGTTCGTAAGGCCCATAGAATTCGTTTGTGAAACGGCTGATCTTCTTTTACTTTTAAAAAAAGCTAACTCTTTGCCTGTGAAATGATGTCTCAAAATTTATTTTCAATTATGTATTGAATTAGAGCGGCAAAATAGGTGTCCCGCCCCGGGCGCCGAGATTGCACTCTACATGGAGAATACGAATGTATGAAAATGTAAAGCCCCTTTCAAAAACATCGGCATTATATTAACTTCAGTGAACTTAAGTTTTGCTGCTTCTTTAGTAAACCTAGAATCGGGTGAGCTTGCCTAGGCCATTGATAAAAAATATTCTCATAAAGCACACATCAATTCGTTCAACTTTCGCTATAGTAACTAATCGATCATTGCCCTACACTTCACCACGATAACAAGACAACGATTTCTGCTCAAGGACTTAAAGCTGACCATGCTTCTACACACATTAAATTCAAAAACAGCTTTGTAACAGAGTTAGCTGCCTCAAAGACAGGTCCAACTCAGCATCGTCCTGAAAATTGTAAACGTAGGACCATAAAAATGTACACTTACTGATATAATTCAAAATCATCTCAATTTATTGACAAGGAAATTCAACAGAGATTCCATAACTAAACTGATCAATGACTCCAACGAATAACCACTATCTTCATCTGTTCCTTTGAAGCTAAATTGTGTTCGAAAAAATTACCAACTAAGGAACAAAATTTGCTGTGTAATGGGCTTGTGTTTTTCTGCTTCGTATGCAACTGAGCTGACATTTTTCAAAGGAAGTTAAGCACCACTGCTCTACTTTTTGATTTCTACTCAACTGCTGCGGTCCTTATACAGCTGTCAACGTTTAAGCCATAGACCACTATCCATAACGACAGACAAGAGAACGAAATAACTTAATGTTGAATAAAAAGAACTTTATTTTCTTAAGTGAAAAACTCCAGCCCAAAGAAATGGAATCAAAATACCACCACAACCACAAGCTTTCTTTTAAAGTTCACCCCATTCCTCTCCATCTCTACACACAGCAAATGAACAAAAACCGTTCCGACACAAAATATAGTAAAAAAAAAAGAAAACTCTTCACTCCTAATACAATGCAGACCGCAACGTGGACTGTGGTTGCTTTGCGATACTAGTCCTAGTCCATGGTGCTATGGGTCCCGGTCACATTCAATTTTCTCAATCTACAGCTTGTTGTATAGAATCTATAAACTATTGGCTTTCGGAAATACCTTTGGGTAGTGCAAAAAAAAAACCACACAGAAATTGCAAGGAACAACTTTGACGTTGGTTCTCTCTTCTCTGTTTAAACACGAAAAGAGCTCCTCTCACATTTCAAGGAGGGAATTTCAATTTAAAACTTTATAATTTTTTGCGAAGTGTATCCTGTCAAAAGAATTTCAGTGGCTAGGACTAGTTAAATCAAATAATGACATGAAATTCCTTGGCGAACTGTTTCATTTGTATTTTCTATTTTGTAAGGGGGTTATACGAAGCTCGTGATGGCAATGATAGGTATAGAGGTGCAGACGACTTGGAAATTGTGTTTTCCTTTTCAATATAAACTTCAATTAGAGAAGCACTATGAGCTCGAGTTTGAAATAGTTTCAATTTAAAGATTATTTTATATTTGAGACAGAAATAAAGTTATCAACTTAGTTTAAATATGGTTAACCCATTGTATAACAGACACAACGCAATGACTGGCTTATGAAACGGGGAGTTGTGTGCTTCTCTGAGTGAAGAATCCTTCAATACTTGAGTTTCCGCAACATGATTAAGACAAAGTGAATTCAACTGCAAAACTGACCTATCCGTAGGTACTGTGTGAAAGTAGGTAGAGTAGACAATTTAAAAGTCCAAACAAAAGCAGGGGTCAAATCACCGCATCAGTGATCGAATGAGTGAGTACGATTTTTCTTTCAAAGTTCGCTCATACACAACATCAGTCAGTTCATTTACTGACTGCAATTCGTTCAAATACTTATGAAAGAATGTCAAATTTTGGTACTAAAGTCCTCCAAAACGCGAGAAGTAATGCCAAAAGCACATAATTCAGTAACGTATTTCTCGATCACGCTTGCGCCAATTCGGTCCAGGTGCACCTGGCGTTATGGTTAGCACGAGTGCCTGTTAATTGAGAAGTTTGAGGTTTGAGTCCCAACAGAATAAAGAAGTTTTACCTCAGGTATTACCTTTTGCGAGGAATTGTCAAGTCATTCGATAGTATTTTGATTGCCAGGAAAGCGCGTATCATGAAGGTACAGAATAAGGAAGATGTCCAAGACCCAGGTCAAAAGAGGCTCGAAAATACCAGAAGGATCGTCCGAATAAACATTCCTTGACCGCGCTTGAAGATAGAAACAATTGAGCTTTTCTTACGAAACTCAACCAAGTTTCTCAAGTGCTGACTGGGAAGTGTTGGAGGTTGGCCTTCGAGCGCAGGCCAAGAAGTCTTAGTCATTCTCAATCATGAGTCAATGGCTATGCTTCCAGAAAGGGGATATAGACTCAACATTGGCCTAAACAAGGTTAGGGTAAGGCCGGCAACGGCTGCCAACTTTCAAAACGAAAATGTGGGACAGAAGAAAGAGGATGAAGGTGTTACAAGTAAACCTGTAGCACGCAGTAAGTAGGCCTCTGCTACCTTGACCGCGTTAATGTTAAGTGATGACATAGATTTAGCCCTGATACAAAAGCCACGAATAAATCATGACCAGATCTGCGGACTAAAATATAAAGATCATTTCCATTTCTTTAACAAAAGGCCTAAAGAATGTAACTATCGTACTTGCATTTTATCAATGACAAATTTAAATCTCTTCCTTCTAACCCCTCACAGTAGTAATGATCTGACAACAGTGAAGTGTGAGAGAGAAGGGGCGCCACCCCTAATCCTAGCCTCCGTTTACATGCCAGGCGATGCAACCTCCAACCCCGCCGGCAGCTGTTGCAGAATTGGTCGCCACAACAAAAAGGAATGGCTGGGACCTTCTCATGGCAAATATGATGCAAATGCCTATCATTTACAGTGGAAAGAGGTGAGTCACTTTTTGAATATATTACTGACAACAACCTGATTATTATGAGTAGAGGTAACGAACCAGCGTTTATAACAAAGGTTAGAAAAGAAGTGTAAGACGTTACACTTTCCACCAATTCTGGTTCGCTATTAACCAGTAATTGGAGGGTCTCCAACAACGTAACCTTCTCTGACCAGAGAATGATAACATTCTAAACATAACATAAATCTGAAAACTGTATCCCTTACAGGAACCCTAGAAAAACTGACTGGGGTCTCTATAACCACAAAACTGGCCCTAACTCTCAGCCAGAAGAACAATCAGCCTTTATTTAGCTGCTCAGCCGTAGAGCCATAGGTAAATAAGCTTACGTCAGACATAATCAATGCCTTCGAAAGCTCATGACCGCCATCCGAAAGGAGAGGTAGATCCAATCCCATATAGTGGACAAGTGAACTATCGACCCTTTGAAGGAACCCCAGAAGGATCTTCAATAGAACAAAATTTAGCAACCTTTCGGCTGACTGGGACCTATAAAAGATCAGTAAAAATGAATACAAAAATAGAACTATCGCAAAAAGAGCAGCCTGGCGCAAGTTCTGCTTATTGAGTGCACTAATGACGCCGCAAGGCTAAGAAAAGCCAAGTCCAAGGTCCAAAATATCCCTAGTCCTAGGTCTTAGAAGACCTGAACCTTGTGGCTGCCACTTGTGGCTGCACCACCCCATGCAACCTAACCTAACCTAACTTGAGCCTTTTAAATCAAAACTATCTGAGCTTTCAAGACAAAATATCTTTTGCACTGGCTTCTGTCTTAATGAAACAGCAGGCTTCAAGCTTTAAAAAAGCGTTTCTTAGTAAGCCATCGCTTGGGCAAACTTGCACAACAAGTTCTCTTTCTTTCACATTGCCTTAAACATCGTGATCTCCATAAGACTGACAACTACCCTCTGCAAGCAAATATATCAATACCAAAGGACTGATCCACCTAAAAACCGAATGCCGTTCAGCAGCCTCCCAACTTATTTCCATTAGGTTTCTATACTAGCCGCTGACTGTTGAGTTTCGTTTTACGGCAAGGCTTTTTTAAAGACTTCTTGAAGCATGTGACTCGTTCGTGACGAATGCTGTTCCATTGTATCTAGATGATTCCCGGTATGGTCCTCAACGAACACAGATACAGATCTTAAAAGATCTAATGAGAGTTTGTCGCTCTAAAAGCCCGGATAGCCCTTTTCAACATCAGGAGGCCTTGACGGAGCAGGGTTATGCGTGAGTTTTGCAAAGTCATTCGAGTTTTGCAGGGATATCAAGATTCAACATGGCGCTGTATAGGTCGGCTCAGCAATTACTGCCATACGCGGCCTTGAAATCAATAAAACATGTCGTATATCGATATTATGTTTTCAGGTTTATTTCAAGATATGCCGCAATATGAAAATTGGGTCTTTTGTGAATATTGTTTACTTTTCTTGGCTGAAACCACATTGAGAAGGACCTATCAATTACATTACGTGGGGCTTCAGACGTTCACATACATTGACAAGGTCTTATATGAGGTGCTATGGAGGATTGTTCTTTTAGATCAGGAAGTCTGCATTCCTGATCATAGTCCAAGTAGAATGACACACTGCCTGACAGTGGTATTAGTGTCTTCGTCGCCGTTTAGCAGTCTGTAGAAGTGGTTTTGCAAATTCTCAGTAGCGACTGCGATTCTGTTGCTATCTTTCCCTGCTGCGGTCCTTAGAAGCTTTCATCCGATGTTTCCTCGCATGATCTCTTAACCTTTTGGTAGAACTTCCAAACATCATTTCTGTCATGGAATCTCTCAATTTCTTCAAAAGAGCGCTTCTCATGCTGCTTCTCTTTCTTTTTGAGAATTCGGTGTTCTTCCCTTCTTTTCCCCTTGTAAATCTCGTTTACTGGTCGAAAGTTGTCCTTGTTCGCTTTTTCACTTTTTGAACGGCGGTTAACGTCTGCTTTGTTTCATTCTGAACATCTGCTATTTCTCTGACTACACATAGTCCGTTAAGGGATCTTAAGTTCCACGTGCAGAGCTGAAAATCTTTGTCTTTTATTCGTTTGCTATTGTCGTCAACAGTGAAATTATGTCGACACCGCAAGTTTTTTACGTGGTTGGGTTCTTTATCAATCGCAAAGCCCTCAACCTCAAGATTCAGAATCTATTGAGGTTCCCTTGGACATAAAGAGCCCAATAATCAGGTATCACTTACCTGCAGCAGTAGTTTGAGAGCAGCTTCTGGCTGGCCAGAAGCTCACCCGCCACCATCTCTATATTTCAAAATAAATGGCGAACTATAAAGCAAACCTTCAAAGCAAATATATTGGAGTAGCTCGCTCATTCAGGGACCTCTGCTTTTTTTAACTGCTGATGCTGTGGTCCACAGTGGATTTTGTGATTCGAATTCATCCGCTGTGACATTCTGGCAGACCACTGAGATTCGTACAGTCAGTCACTTCTCGCAGAGTGTTATTATTTTTTTTCCTTGTCGCTTTTTTCAACACTCGCACTTTCTAGTTTGGCGAATCTCTTGCTCTGATTACAGACGACCAGTACCCAGTATAACAACGTGGAAATAGTAAACACTATAAGTTGCAACGTCTGTGCACCGCAAAGTTGATTCCAATCAGAGCCTTCCGAAATAGTACACGCCCAACCACCTAGAAAGAGCCGTTCGAATCATCGTTGTTCTCTCTGTGGGGGCGTGGGCGCATATTAGGCAAATTACGAGTATAGCGTATTTAGCTCAGATGCGAACAGTAATAATCCGCTCATGAACTGAATCTTGGCTGATAAGCTAATTCCTGAGTACACTTCTAACGACTTAAAAGCACCCCAAACAAGTCAACGTTCAAATAATTCTTGTTATCGAAAGCTGTTGGTATTTTCGGATCCATTGCATTCTTAAATGTTCGTTTGGTAAACCCCTCGCATATTCTCAAACCTAGAGGGCCATGTTATTTTGGAATCCTCTTGGACATGAACGGTCTGATAATCCGGTGCCATTACTTTGCATTAATGGTTTGAAAGCTTGAGTTGTTTCACCAGGAGCTCACCCGCCACCATCTCTATTTGAACATACTGTCATATTATTGAAAGGTCATAAATGAATTGTAAATTAGCCTTATTATGAGTTTCACGTGAACTTATTCCCCTCTAAAACGATCCCATTTCATTTTTCCCTTATTATGAGTCTCGGGGGGAAAATTCTCTTATTATGAGCTATTTTCCCCTTGAAATGTGAAAACGTTGAGAGCAATGACGGGAAATTGGATGCAACTGAACGTGGTCCTTTTTCAAAGTGAACTTTCTGATTCCAAGTGGAATTTTGTTCAGGGGAAACTCATAATAGCCTTTAAAAATCCGGGCGAACATAAATGTTCCGGGGGAAAAGCTGTTTAAGTGAAACTCATAATAAGGATGAATGAAACATGTCGAAGTAGCTCACTCTGATGTTTCTGTAAATCGAGTTCATCCTGTGACATTCTCTTGAAGCTCTGGTAGGCTACTAAAACTCAGGTGGTCCTGGTCAGTCAAAATTCGCAAAGTGTTGATCTATTTTTTCATTGTCCTTTTTTGCGAACACTTCCAAGCTAACTAGATTGGCAGTTCACCTCCGGTTCGAGGAGAGTAGCACCCAGAGTAGTAACCGAGTAATGATATACTTAGCACAATTGACGTTTACAATTTCAAGTTGCATCAGCTGGGTGCCGCCAAGTTGACATCATTCTGAGCCATCCCGTATAGTACACCCCTCACTACCATAAATAATTTCGGCTACTAAATGGTAATCAAATTGTGTTGGAACACTTTTAAGACCCCGTGACTTGTACTCTCTTTGAATAACTGGGCCAGGATAGTTCCTAAAACTGTCTCAATTATCATTTTAGAATGAGTGAAATATGTAGTATTATTAATGTCTGTCCGACTGGTGCTGTTCACATTTTCTGGCGGCTCCACATTGCTCAAAACGACCCGAAAAGGAGGAATTTTGTCGCTTCAATGCTCGTGAAAAAGTTTTAAGATGGAATTAGTGTCACCAACCTCACTTTGATGCCAATGGTCCAGAGGTGATTTATCCTAGCCCATTTCGACAAGCAGGAAGACGCTGCAGTAACATTCTTACGCGTCACTACGCAGGCTAATTACTTCGGAACCAAGTTAGCAATACCGATGACTGATTCTCATCCGTTGACATGCTACAATCGAAACTCTTTAACAATTTTTCGTTAAAATATAAATTAAACCCAATTTGTTTCAATCCTCACTCGACTGAAAAACCTAAATAGCCGATTTAAGTTCTTTCAAATTCAATTTAAAAATTGTAGTAGAAAAAAACTCTATGCTCGCTTTATCGGTCACATAATAGGAATTAACACATTCAAACTATGCGAACACAACAATGCCACAGCAAATCCATTTTAAAATCAGCAAAAAAAAAAAAAACAAAACAAAACCCCATAACACTCACTAACCAAATTAACTCCCATCCTGCAGAAACTTTTATATTTAATTAAAATCGACATAAAAATAAAATCAATTTACCTAAAACAAATTCACTCTCGCACTTTACACACACGCACACCCAACACATATCGGAATTCTTGATTATTTACCAATTAATGTGGAAAACTCGTTTTCAATTTAAAAGTGCCAAACGAATGTATAGGCAATGATGGTACTACACGCAGCACTTGTATAAAATATATTCACACACTCTAAGTTGGAATCAATATAAGTGCTCGTACTCACACTAAATGCATTTATATTATTTGCTTATATCACTCGGGTGCTGAAATATCTAAAATCCTTAATGGACATACACGAGTGCGAGTACCTGTATAGCAAATCGATTTTGCCCATCAATGAGTTTCAGACATTTCGCTACAACAATCCATTGTATGTTACTACACCTGTTTTATGGAACAATATGCACATGGACAGGACCCTTTATGCACACTAAATGTCATTAGCAGATGGAGAATTTATTGCTATAGTAACGTGGCGCCTCCACTCGCACATGATATCGGTTAGGGATCTCTGTTAATTTGAGTACTGTATATCAAGTCGAGCGAAATCTTTTAATTAAAAGCCAAAACTATCAACCGCTCAACTTTATCGTGAACATAGATCAAATGCAACTTTTTTGGTTGGCTGCTTTATTCATTATCAGAGGTGAAGGTATTCATTTCCTGATTTGAGATTTGAGTAGGTATACGTGAATCGAGTGAATGAAAATGGCAGTAAAATATTTTGCTTAAATGATTCTGAATGGTTTTTGGGCAAGAGGTTTGAGATTGGGTTGGGAAAGCCGCAGTAGCTTCTCTAACACACAATTTCTATCATTAGACAACAATAACACGGTAGGAGATAATACGAAGATCTTTTTGGTTAAAGCGATGGGCAACTATAAAGGAGGTCTAGGTTTGATTCCCAGTACCCAGAAGTTGGAAGGCCAACATCCTTAAGTGTTAAGGTGTTGGAGTTGGTCTATTCAGTATTCTTAGAAGTGGGACAGGAAATATCAGATAGAAAAAAGAGATGCGTAATGGAACTGGAAGCCCCGGAACCTGATGCAGCTCTCTTAACCACACCGTGTCAGGAATGGAGGGAACCTATATTTTGCCTATCTCAAATGGCTAGTCGAGAATGCACTTCTCATGGCTATGAAATTACTATAATATGACTTGCCAATTAAGTGGTTGGGCGTGAACTACTAGGGAAGGCTCTGATTGGAGTCAATTTGGAGGTACCCAGACGTTGCAACTTATAGGACACGTGAATTGTGCTCACGCTCTCCATGTTGCTTACACTGGGTAATAGTCTCCAGCAATCAGAGTCAGAGCAGGAGATTATCCGCCAAACTAGAAAGTGTGAATGTTGGAAAAAGCGACAAGGAAAAAAAATAATTACACTCTGCGAGAAGCGACTGACTGTACGAATCTCAGTGGTCTGCCAGAATGTCACAGCGGATGAATTCGAATCACAGAATCCACGGTGGACCTCAGCATCAGCAGTAAAAAAAAAGCAGAGGTCCCTGAATGAGCGAGCAACCCCAACATATTTGCTTTGAAGGTTTGCCTTATAGTTCACCATTTCTTTTGAAATATAAAGATGGTGGCGGGTGAGCTCCAGGCCAGCCAGCAGCTGCTCTCAAACTACTGCTACAGGGAAGTTATACCCGATTATTGGGCTCTTTATGTCCAAGGGAACCTTAATAGAGTCTGAATCTTGAGGTTGAGGGCTTTGCGATTGACCAACCACGTAAAAAAATAGCAAACGAATAAAGGACAAAGATATTCAGCACTGCACGTGGAACGTAAGATCCCTTAACGGAGTATGTTTAGTCAGAGAATTCGTAGATGCTCTAGAATGCTACAAAGCATACGTAACCACCGTCCAAAAGCAAAATCAAACAAGGGCTGCCTTCGACCAGTATAACGAGATTTACAAGGAGAAAAGAAGGGAAGAACACCGAATTCTCAAAAGAAAAAGAAGCAGCATGAAAAGCACTCTTTTGAGGAAATTGAGAGATCCCATGACAGAAATGTGTATCGGAAGTTCTACCTAAAGGTTAAGAGATCATGCGAGCAAACCTCGAAAGCAAGCTTCTAAGGACCGCAGCAGGGAAAGATATTAACAGAATCGCAGTCGCTACTGAGAATTTGCAAAAAACCCTTCTACAGACTGCGAAACGGTGACGAAGACACTAATTCCGCTGTCAGGCAGGGTATCTCATTCAACTTGGACTATGATCAAGAATGCAGCCTTCCCGATCTGGAAGAAGTAAAGCTTTCGATATGCAAACTTAAATCAGGTGCAGATGCTGAACTTTTCAATACAGCAGGAGATCAGTTGGGAAAAAGCATGCACCAGCTGATCTGCATAATATTGTTGAAAGAAAGTATGTATTTATAAAATCTCAGTATCGGTTCTCCGATCTTTCAAAAGGGAACCCTCACAAATGCGCCATTTATAGAGGAACAAGCATCCATAACATCACATATAAGACCTTGTCAATATAAGTGAACGTCTGAAACCCCACGTCATGTTATTGATAGGTCCTTATCAATGCAAAAAGTTAATAATATCCACAACAGACCCAATTTTCATACTGCGCCATATCTTGCAAAAAACCTGAGAACATAATATCGATATACGCCATGTTTTATTGATTTCAAGGCCGCGTATGGCAGTAATTGCTGAGGCGATCTATACAGCCGCATGTTGAATCTTGACATCCCTGCAAAACTCGAATGATTTTGGAAAACTCACGCATAACCCCCGTAAAACATCTAGCTACAATGGAACAGCATTCGTCACGAACGAGTCACTTGCTTCAAGAAGTCTTAAAAAAAGCTTTGCCGTAAAATGAAACTCAACAGTCAGCGGCTAGTAATGAAACCTACACTGGCAATTATTGGTTGGGAGGCTGCCGAACGGCATTCGGTTTTTAGGTGGATCAGTCCTTTGGTAGATATAACTGCTTGCAGAAGCATCTCTACATTTGCGTCAACTCACTTCATTACATAAAAAACAGGGAGCTGAGTTCGCTTTATAACCTGTGAATTTTATAGTTGGGGTACCGCACTGTGCGAGGGGTTATCCAACCAACGACTTGAGAATGCAATGGATCCGAAAAAACAAAAATAATTTCAACGTGGACTTGTTTAGGTGCTTTTAAGTCGTTAGAAGTGTACGCGGGAACTAGCTTATCAGCCAAGATCCAGTTGGAGAGCGAATTATTACTGTTCGCATCTGAGATAAATACGCCATCATTAGCTTAATATGCTCCTACGCCCCCATAGAAGAGAACGACGATGATTCCAACGACTGTTTCTACGAGCTCCTCGAAGAAACATACGAGCAATGTCCGATACTAGACGTTAAAATCATAATTGGCGATTTCAACTTAAAACTAGGGAAGAAAGACATCTATGAAAAACCAATTAATAAGCAGAGCTAGCCCGACAAATCATCCGAAAAGAACACAGGCTCGATTTAGGAACGGGGTTAAATCGTGTTGTTTTTAGCCAGCAGGGAAGCACGGTGATAAAAGGATGGGATAACAGTGAGTGAATGGAAAGAACTTACAATTGTCTGCCTGTTCCGAACGGTTGATCGAAAAAGATCTTTTCATGGCAAATGACTTTACTAATGGAGGACTTACCATAATTCTTCGCGATAGGCGGTAGGTATCCGTGGAAAACATTTTTACCTCTGTTGGAAATCGAACCACGAATTTCTGGGTTAACAGCAGACATGCTAACCATCAGGCCACGGGTACTACTGGACCACATCTGCGGACTGCTAAACGGCAATGAAAACAATAATTCCGATGTATAGCGGAATGCCCCATTCAACTTGTACGATGATCAAGAAAGCTGTCCTCTCGACCAAGAAGAAGTTAAGTTGATCAAATAGGACTTCAAGTTGTGATGGACTTGACACCAAGCTCTGAATGGAAAGGAGCATGCACCAGTTTTTCAACAGATATGGACTGAAGAAATAAGAACAGATGACTGCAACTTCATTATCGAATGTCCGATCTTTAAAAAGGGAGAATCTCACAATTACGCCAATTCTAGAGGAATAAGCCTCCTTAATGGGTCTATGAAATAACTCCCACGAAATAAGTCCCACTTTTAAAAACGAAATAAGTCCCACCAAAAATTGCTATTTTGAAAGTTGGAGTTATTTCGTTTTTAAAAGTGGGACTTATTTCGTCAATTGGTGGGACTTATTTCGTTACGCGTTTTTATTTTAAGTGGAACTTATTTCGTTTTGAGTGGGAATAAATTCGTTTTGTAAAGTGGGAGTTATTTATTTTTTTCTTATGCAAAAAGTTATATATTGGACATTTCGTAAAAGGGACAACCATAATTGGTTGTGGGACTTAATTCATTTAAGAAATATATTATTCAAGGGGGAGTTATTTCATTTTGAGTGGGAGTTATTTCATTTCAAGTAAATTTTTAAATCATTTCATTTTGGTGGGACTTATTTCGTTTTCAAAAGTGGGACTTATTTCGTGGGAGTTATTTCATTTTATTAAGCAATTTCTGGTGGGACTTATTTCGTTTTTAAAAGTGGGACTTATTTCGTGGGAGTTATTTCATAGAACCCTCCTTAATATCCTTAATGGCGTCCCTGTAAAATACCTTCAAAGGTTTGTCTATATTGACGCTATGTGAAGCAGTTATAGATGCTTTAACGGGAACTAAAATAGAAGCGCTTAAAGTGGGTTAAATGAAGGCAAAAAGAAGTCCTCAAACAAGGACACCGAACATCGACGAATCGGACAAAGCGTCACAATAGAGAAAAGAGTAGGTACGCATCACGACACAGCGATGCGATGGCTGAGACAAGTAAAGTGAATGGACAATAATGATCCCGGTCGACGGGCTTTGGAGAGTACGTTGCGGAATAAGCACATCTCGTCTTGTTTTGCCAACAATACAGACACGATTCAACATCATCAAGGTCTTGGAAAATTGGTGCAACTGTATGCGCCCCTGAGATGCTAAAGCTGAAGCAGCCAATTGAATGACTCTGGAGAATGTTTGCTCCAACTTATTAATCTGAAATACATGAAAAAGATTTGATTGTGTTCATTTTATTGCACTTTTAAAAAGCTCGCCCTTTATAAAGGCTATCAGAAGCTTAGTCTTAGAAAATAGATTTTTCAAAATAAAAAACTCATGGCATTGATAGGCAGATCAATTGGATGTGTGTATTCATATAGGGTGTCCAGAAATTGTTCTCGTTCATGGAAATTATCAATTCCAAGGTTTGCATTTAACCTATGCCTCCATCAAGAACCTTTAGAATGTTGAAATTATTATAATTTAATGTTAATTTACTTTACATTTTATTTAAGCAGTTTTAATTTTGATCAAGTTCTTGTGTTTTATACTCAGCTTAATATTTTTGTTTTTCATTTTAATTCTAATCAAATGTTTTCTCATAATTAGTTTTATCAAATAAACTTTAATCAATAAATTCCTTTAATATAAAAATAATATAGAACACCAAAAACTTAAAAAAGCCAATGTAGTTGTTGACAACTTTAACTCTGTTCTCTTTGGATTCAACCAAGTTTACTATCGGAGCTTAGTTAAGGCACATTCCAAAAACTCTTTTATTACCTATCGTCAGCCCCATCTGCAATTAGCATACATACCTGCTTAAATCGTATACACATGACTTTTCTCGCTGTCATCAAGAATCCATGCCGTGTTGTAAATTGCTTGAAAATTGTATTCAAATCGAAAGTTGATTATTTCCACAAGTCACCCAACTTCTCTCCACATCCACTCCCCCATTCCATTCTTATTCAAAGATTTTCCTCTAAAGCAGCGTATTATTCTTCCCTGGCGGATCTTCAAAAATAAAGATTGGAATTTCGATTGGAAACTATGGCAATAGAAGAGTCAAGTGCACGGAAGAAGTTTCTGTATATTCCGTGCAATCTGAAAAAAAAGAAAGAAAAAACCAAAAAAAAAAATGTATAACTAAATAAAATGAAATGGAAAAAGACGAGAAGAGAAAAACAAAATCAAAAATAAAACGCGATAAAATCATACTGGGAATCGGGTATACTCCCTTTTTAGAGTACCTTTATGTAACTCATCCCCGCAGCATTTTACTTGAGGATATGGATACAAAACAACGACTAATGCATCACTTATTTTATCCTCGTTGAGTTTTTGTTTCTCTTTTTTTTCGTTTTCAATCCACTCTTCGTCCTTTTTTCCTTTATCGAGTGTAGCTGCTAGCTGCTTGCTATGTGCACCTAAACTTTGTTATGTTCTATCCTGGCGGTATAGTTGTAAGTCCTGGGCCGAAAGAGTGAGAGTTGATGCTTTTTTTCATCGTCTTTATTCAGAAAAAAAAGGTAAACTTAACTCGGCGCTTAGCAGTGGGTGCATCAGCATCAGTAGCAGTCTTTATTGAACGAGAGGAGAATTCCATTTCATTTTACGTAGTAGCTGATGGTTATATTCGTTTTCCAGGATTTTAGTTCTTCTTTTTTTTTTTTCTTCTTCATCCTCACTGTGTTGTTTTTCACATTTTTACTTTTCGTTTTTTGTATCTTTGAAAGCTCCTTCCGAGCACTCTGCAGAATTGTTTCAATTTTTAAGAAAATATCCTTATAAAGTGGAATCGTTCTCGATTTTACCCTTTCATGTCGTCCCGTTTGGTATATTGGTTGTACCTACTTCTCTATATTTGGTCGTGCAACTCCATCCTGCAGAAAACAAGACTAAGAAATTGCCAGGATAGTGGGCAAAATAAATGGCATGTTGCTATAGCATGGCGCTGCTTCAACGCTGAATTCGGTGAAAATTGAAACTTATTCAACAGAGGATGCAAAGAGGATATATTCAAAGCTGTTCTTCAGGTGATATGCGTGTGTATGTAATAATGAAAGCCAAATTGATAGTCAGAAAGAAGGTCTTTTTGAGAAGAGAGGTGTTCGAGATCTTCACCAATTCACTTGCTTCTAATGGCCATTCAACGGAATTTGAAAGGTTCTTATTGGAAAACTATTTAAAGGTAGGTACCGTTTGCTTTCACTCAGTGCGGTGGGATGTTGCTTACTTATTTATGTTTTATCTTAAATTACTTTAAACGCACGATGTTAAACGCTGCATATACTTTAATGCAACATTCTCACATTTAAGGAAGAGGAAGTGATTGAGCGAGTGAGAGCTAAGGAAATTAAAGAAGTATGGTGGCTAATGGAAAGCTTTACACTAAACCAAAAATGGTTGTCATATTGATGAATTTGTTCATCATATTGATGAAAAAAGTTGTTATTTTTCAGCCAACGACCGCTATCATCAATATGATGGTTTTGAAAACCGCTGTCATCACATTGACAACCGCGTGCATCGTATTGACTACTGCTATTATGATCATACTGAACCCTGTGGTCATCATATTGACTACCGAGATTGTCAATATGACGATTATAGTTGTTGTCAATAGGATGATCGCAGTTGTCAATGAGAATATTTTGGTTGTCAATAGGATGATAGTACTTGTCAATATGACTATTGTAGTTGTCAAAAGGATGATCGCAGTTTTCAATACGATTATTCCGATCATCATATCGACAACCACAGTAATCATATTCACAACCACAATTTTCTCTAAAAAATGAGTTAAGCTTTCCACTCCTCATTTTTAATCAAACAAATACTTACTATTCAGCGCTTTAATTGAACCATTTAATGAACTTCCCTCCTGAAATACAACCGAAGTTAATTATAAAAATACATTAAACATTATATGTGTTTAGATATCCATTTATTTAGAAAAAAAAAAAATTATTAAGCGCATCAAGCAGTGGGTACAATTTTTGCGGTAAAGCTTTTTTGGCTTTTTTCAAATAAAAAAAAAATATCTATAAATTGCCACACGTTCTCACAAGCTGGTGGGTAATGTATATTAAAAACACTTAAAAATAAATAGACTATAAACTCTTTTGATCCACGCAGATGCATGATGAAAGGCTGAATGGTTTCCCCACGATCTTTTAAGAACTTTATTTGGTCCTCCAATGGTTGGACACTTTCTCCCTGGAAAAGAAATATAAATAATATTAAATTAACCACACATTCAAGAAAAAGAATTAGGAAATTACTAATTACTCACCTGATTACTATATTTTTATTTTTAATCACAAATCTATCTTCCATAAACTTCATAGTTTTTTACTTCACTTACTTTTCACAATAGTGGTTGTTAATAAAATTAACTCTGCGCACACAAAATTGGTATTCCAACACGACTACCTAAACTTTTACGGAACGAATGACGCGCTTTACTCAAAATAAAGATTAAAACAACATTTTTTACCGTTGTATTTTTGTCTGGATTTTCATATTTGATGACTGCAATTTTCAATGCGAAAACTGCTAAAATGAGATCATCATATTAACAACCACGATCGTCAATATGACAACCGCAAAGCGACGATCATCATATTGACAACCGAAGTTGTTAATATGACAACGGTCTGTTGCTATATTTTGGCAAGAACAACTGCAAGGAGGTGATCATCATATTAACAGCAACGATTGTCAATATGACAACCGCATAGTGACGATCATCATAAATTGTTCAATTGCAAATCAACGATCATCACATTGACAATCTTTGTTTTCATATTGAAAATAACGATCATCATATTGACAATTGCAAATTGATAACCGAAATTGAAGACTGCAATCATCAAATGCAAAAAACAGATTTTCATATTGATTATTTTGTTCCTCAATATGACGATTTTCAGTTAACAAACACCGATTATCAATATGACAACCAATATTTTTTTCAGTGTAATATTGGTGTTACGTAGATCGTTCGGGGTAACTGTGCGCAGTGGGGAAGTTTTCGCACTGTGCTTTCCTTGAAAATAGGGATGAAATTCAGGTTTCTGTTGATGAGCAATTCAGTAGGTATCTGAACTGAGTGCAAGTAAGTTGTGTTAGTGCTGCTGCCGTGTTTGGTGTTTCGACGAGAGACAAAAGAAAAAAAGGTACGTTTCACTAAAATATTTCTTCATTTTCAAACTGTGTCAGTGACTTGAGTTTGTCTTGTAGTGCAGTGAGTAGGGATTTTTTTTATAATATACTTTATTGTCCTTACGTTTGGGTGAAGATTTTACAGTTTTTGGCAATTGTTTGTTTAAAATTTTGTAAAAACAATAAAAAAGTCCTTTTGGGGTAAGTGTGCGCAACAATTTGGGGGTAAGTGAACGCATGCGTACACTTACCCCAAACTAATTTTTCACAGTTATGGAAATCAAAACACATCATAAAATTCTTGAATAATCATTGTATTTAATTGCAAATATTTGTACATGTTTATATATCTGTGTATTTTTATATTTTTTTTTAAATGAAACAGGCATGCCTCGAACATATGTTAGAAAAAATACAATAAAATCTAGTTTCACAAGCTCAAATTGATGAAGCTAAATGGCTTATAAGTCTTGGCTCAAGTAAACGTGCGCCTGCAGAGAAGGTGAGAATCAGCGAGTCTGCCTTGAGAAAGCGGCTAATCCTGACCACTGTGGCGAGTTCTTTTGGGCATTATAAATCAACTTTTGCTTCAAGTCAGGAAAATTACGAATAAAATAACGGTCACACATTCTACTCCAACGAATCTAAACACACAAAAATCTACTTATGTTGCTCTCCTGTCCATGAGTCCTTTGCCAAGACCGGAGACGGCCGCACAAAGAAAACGAAAAACCCTTAAGTCTGAAATTATAACATCAAGTCCATTTAAGCAAGATCTTGAATCCAAACGGAAAGCAGAGGATGAAAAGGCAATCCTTTCGGAACCAGGACCATCCGGTGTGGGAAAGCTACCTGAAACGACACGTTCTGAGGCAGAAATAGCATGCGCACACTTACCCTACACCCTGCGCACACTTGCCCCGTCATAGGGGCAAGTGTGCGGAATTCGACTTGCCTTAATTTTCTTATAAAAATACAGCTAAATTTATAAAAAAAATGTACTTTTATGGTTGAACTATAGTAGTAAAAATGTGTCCGTTCAATATTCAATAAACTGTTTTTGAGTATTATCCTTTCTTTTGCATGAAATCCTTCTTCAAAGTCAAAAGTGCGTACACTTACCCCGAACGACTCAGTCCCAACTTTGGATCGCCCAATTGGTTGAAGTTGTAGAACTCAGCGCTGCAATCACTTCTCTTCTATTAAGTCCTTGAGCCGTTTTTGTGCTTCAGCATTTTCTGCGTCATATAAAGCGTCCTCAAAGAGCTGTTTTTGGGAAACTGTTATTACTAAAAAATGAAATATTGTCGTTTTGGGTTAATCTCTGCTTTACCGAACAATTTCCCCGAACATTTTCCGTCAGTCTTTCTCAAGTTCTGCATTTCAAGTTGGTTGAGGTTTTTTTTCGCTGGATTGCAACATTTATGGCAAAGATTCTCTGCTCCACAATTTATCCCCAGTTGGAAAACTCGACAATGATCATTGTCGCTCTGCATGTCGTTCTGCATGTCGCTCTACATGTAGTTTTACAACATGTTACTCTAAATGTCGTGGCCATCGCGGCTTTGCGATGCGCCCTCTTTCAGCTATCCTCTTTTCTGACTGCGATCGTGTAGAGACTTTGTTATTATGTATATCGACGGATGCATGTTGACTGTGCTCTTCTGCTCCCTCCTTTTGACATGGAAATAATAACTGATCCGGTTGATTTTTTTTTGCATGATGGTATCTTCAACGGAGCCTGTTGCTTCAAATATGAAGGAGCTTTGCTACTCTTGCTGTTAAACGAAGAATTTTCTTGTCAGCTGCCTTGAAGTAACTGTCATACTTTTTGTTAGTTTCCCAACACCAACTCCTTATAAGAAAGGTACGAGCACGATTACAGTCAAGAGTCTTCTGAGGGCATTTTGTGACCCCCGCAGATAGTGGAAATCTCCCCCACTTCACACAACTTACATTTTTAAATAAAAAAGTGATCACATGCTACTTCTAAATTTATCAAAAATATCTGGTATATAAGTTTTTAACCTTAGAGAAAAGCGTCTCCATTCAAAAAATGCCTGGAATAGTCAAAACTGAATCGGAATTGAGTAAAACCTCGAAAGTATTCAGTCTTTTTTCTGCTTATATGGCGACGGCACAAACTTCTCTCTTTTATTCGTCAAGCACTCGTTCCAGACATAGTCGATCTCTTACTGCGATTGTTCTTTCGTGCATTTCGAACAATTGTTGAACTGTTTTGCCTGGGTCTTTACTTTCGTCGTCAAAGGCTGTTATAAAACCACGCTGTTGTAAGAACACAGACTACACAAGACGCTTCTTGAGTATGCAACTACTATCTCTTGGAAATACTTTGCCTTTAGCTTATGACGTGCGTTTTGCTTTCAGGCCGAAGTTTCGTCCGTAGGATTTGTCTGTAGAAAAGCTCGAAACTTTTGAACAAGGCCTTCACCTACAATGTACAAGCTCTTTAATTCGTACCAACTCTTGGATCAAACCAAAACCTGTTCATATATGCGCAGAACCTTCCTCTCGCATTCTAGTCTTGAATATTGTAAACCAGACGGGGAAGCAGTAGGTGATCACGGGTCATATTAGCTGCTTGTAGAGCAAACATTTTGTGTTTTGGCTGAGTCCACTTCTTTTGTGCATCAGCGGATGGACGCGATGGAAAGCAAATTCAACTTTTTTGACGACTGCAGTGGCGTGCGGGTTGAAGCGCATCAGTTCGTTGAAGTGGACTCCTAGATACTTGACCTTCTTTTTCGGCCTGAGCTGTGTACCGTCGGGAAGGATTACGCAGATATTGTGGCAGTTTGCGGCTGATCTCGTTCGTCTCCGTCCTTGTGTTGGTCCTCTTATGCAAATTAGCTCTGATAACGCTGAATTAGTTCTGATTCCCCATAGTTTTGTAGTACTCGAAGAGCTTCTTTATTTCGTCTTCAACTCTACGAACAGCGATCACAGGTGACAGTGAGTGCGCGTAGATCAATGAGTAATCCCCAAAGAGATGGTTGGTGGTGTTTTCTTGTTGAGCAACCCCTGCTCGGATGGGTATGGTTGAAGACACGGTGTTGTCTAATAAAATAAAATTTTTATTAATGAACCTGGAAAACGTTAAATGGTTAGTTAATGGATTAGTCCGTTTATTCAGACACTATCAAATGCCTTCTCCTCGTCCAAGAAACATCCACCTGTTGTTTGGTGGTTGTTGGGTTTCCTTAAAACGTCCGCTTGGAGCTTTAGGAGCGGATGAATATAGTAGAATATTTCTTCTAGAATCCAAACTGCATATTCGGGATGATGCTGTTGTCGTTGCAGAATGACTTGAGCCTTCGGAGAACCAGATCCTCCAGAATTTTGCTGACGTTGCTGAGTAGGGATATGGGCCTGTAACCAGACACAATGTTTCGGTTTCCCTTTTTGGGAATGGCTACGATCTTCGCCTTCTTCCATCACTCGAGAAAGTGGCAGTTGTTCATCACAATGGCCAGAAAGATCATCACTGTCTGAGGAAGTATCTTTAAAAACGAATTTTGAAATGAAGGAACATTGAAAACAGTTTCTTCGATTGTGCTTCCTTCAATCAGCTGGATGGTTGAGTTCACATCATTTAGGAATACAGGGTCAGGAGGTGGGGTTTACACGAAATTTTCTTTAAAAAACTCGGCAAATCCTTCTGCTTTATCCTTTGATGATGATACTTCTCCTCTGCTGGTGGTGATCTTCTCTGACAAACGATATGTCCACAAATTTATTTTGCTTATATAAATGTTAAAGAAAGAACTGCATGTGAGTTATATTCGGCTAATAAAGACTCTACTGCTCCATGAATTCTTATTGCTGTTGTGTGGTTGGAATGGCGATGACACATTTTACATTCTTTGTTCAGTTCTGTCGACACATTGTGGTATGAAAAACACTAGGAAGCAAAAAGGTACCAAAAGTAGCAGGTAACATTAAGCAATCATTACCATCTGGTCATCTTAACTATTGTTACAGTCTATGAAACCGCAGCACATCTGATCGAGTTGATCAACTAAAGTATTGATATTTTCATAGGCAACCGGGCGGCCTTAAAATCTATTGCACCATTAGCCACAACATCAAAATCAGCGGAGAGCAGTAATTTAAAACTGCTCAGTACAATGAACACGATAACGTTGATTTGAGTTTCAAGTTACATAACCAGAAAATAAACGGCGGATAAGCTGGTTAAAATAGAGTCATCACTAGAATCCAGCGAGGCCAACACATCTGGACAAAATCACTAGAGCAAGAAGATCACATAATTCACCATTATTTTCCTAAAAAGCTCCAATGATTGAAGATCATCTTTGAGAACTTGTTGGCTTTTTGGCAACCGATGGGAGTTCAAGATGAAATCTGAATCTTTCTTCATCTTAACAGGTCTTGGTTCTTTCTGTTGATAGTTGATAGGCATTCTCGAGGGTCACTTTTCTTTTTGACGCTGCTGATTTCGAAGGAATCAGACCTCTCCGACTTTCTTTTCGGATACACCGGTCACGTCATGATGTCATTCCTGCATCCAATGTAGAGAAGTCAGAGGAAGGTGCATTTCACTTCCTCTGTGAGAGCTCAAGGTTGACAAACTTCGTTTTTTTTTCTTTTTCTGGTGTTATCATCGTGATTTCGAAGGTGTCACAGCCCTCGAACTTATCTGCTAAACACTATAGAGATCCGCTTTTGGGGTACGACACGTTGGCCTCAGAAAAACTCTCGGCTTGGGATTGGTTCATGCCTGAGGCCTTCCAAATGCACACAATCCCACACTACGCAAAAGCCCACAGAGAGTACAACTTCAGGCTTGAAACGCTCTGCTATCATGAGGTTTATAAAGAGTTACAAATGGTTCAGGTTTCTTCAATCCAATGATACCTTCTCCACACACCGCACCTCGTATATCATTGGGAACACAACGAATTTTTTAAAATCTAAGTGAGGTTTTCCGCCTTGCCACCCTAGCTTACCCATCTCCCTAGCTGCTGTTTTGTACGATTCCTAGATCTGCAACTCGGCTCGTCAATGTCTGAGAAGCAACCAATGTTAGATCTCAGTGACTTTCCATCAAATGCATTTTCGAAGACAACCTAATCATCATGAAATTATTTTCTCTACTGAATCACGAAGGTTTTCATAATGACCCCAAGCCTTGAATCACATTTCTGTTTTTAAAATACCCAACACAGACCCGCATTGGTCATTAAAGCAGCAAAATCAGACAAATCATTTCTACTTAACGAACAAAATGTGAGACTCCATCTGAGCAGGGGCGTAGCGAGGGGGGGGGGGGGGGCGAACACTTTAAGTTTTGAATTTTTGTTTTTATTAAAAGCTCGGTAGAAATTTTTTTAAAAACCTGTCTGAATCAAAATCTTTAAATGTGGAATTTTTGTCCACGTTGTGTTGAGCTCAGAGAGCCATCATTCATCTCTGTAGCACAATTATTAACAAAGCTCCAAAAACTTAAAGTGTTGGCGCTTTGTAAGTAATTGTGCTACAGAGATGAATGAAGGCTTTCTGAGCTCTCCATAATATCTACAAGATTGCTGCATTTCAATATTTTGATTGAAATAAGTTTTTCAAAAAATGTCTACATAGTTTGATATTTAGGTTTTGGTATTAATAAAAAGTTAAGACAAATAACCGAGCTGAGGGAGCGAATCACACTATAATGAGTCCCAATAGAACCAGTATAGTTTATGAGTTTTCACATCTTGCCCAGCTTTACAAAAAAAAAATTAGTTTTTAAAAAACAAAAACTTTGGTGTTGTTCAAACCCTCCCCTTAAGAATTTTTCAGTAGTGTGGTTAAAAATAAATTTCAGGTTATGTTTTAAATAGCCAAGCGTCAAATGAAAATAAACTCACCGCACATATGCTTCCACAACTTTTTCGCGCCTTTTTTCTGCAGCTCATTGATTTTATTAGTTCGTTATATTTTTGCAAAAATGTCATGTTTATAGTCAAAACGTTTAGGAAACAATAAAAGACTTTGATTCGACTTGTACTTAATTTGATAGTTTATTCGAAAAGAAGAAAGAAACAGCCAGCGACAGCTGTATTTATAACATTGAATGTTCTTATGTACTTATTACATATGTTCTTATATTGCGGGAAAATCTTACGATCAGAGTAAATAGTTTATCTCTGCTTTATATACTTTATGTGGCGAATTGCAAAAACAGCCACAGGGTGTTTTGGTAAAAAGATAATTGCCTACAGCTCGGCCATCCTGACCGTAAAATCGTCCCGATTACAAATTTCTTTTACATAAATCAATTACGCAAACATTATTGTATATATACATTATTTTTTCTTAGTTAAGTAGTGAGGTATACGAGTACCTTCATTTCATAAAAAAAATAGTTGACATTACATATAATAGTAAGTTTTTCATTCACATGCATAATGTTACATAAAATTGAAGGTTTAAAAAATAAAAAGTTAAAATGACATTAAGTTTTATATTCGAAAATACAATGTTATCATTTATTAAAATATACGTTCATTTGAAAGCTTAATGGATAAAAGCTCATCGACATAATTAGCATAGATGCGGCAAACACAAACAAATTTCATTTATAAATTTTCAGTTTCGGAATTCAGTTTTCAGAAACACCATCTTCTTGATTATTATCGTTCAAGTCAGTATCTGGAAGCACATATAATTTCATATTATTAGGAGAACTTATGCCTTTATATGGCAACCTTGTCAATTGTAGTCCTTCTATGTCGCCTATAGCGTACCTGCGATTTGGCAGAACTTTCTTAATTTCGTATGGTCCACGATACTTGGCTAACAGTTTCTTATTCGTTCCAGGTGTGGTATCAACATTTTTTATCATGATATAATCTCCTAGTTTATATTCCGTTGGACTTTTATGTCGATTATCATAATGTATTTTGTTTTTCATTTGTTCCTTCTCAATTTTTTGCTCAGCTTTATTTCTTATCTCGTCTACGTTAATTTCTTCAGGCCCTATGTTACTAACTAAAAACTCTTTAACTCTATCACAAAATCTGCCTTTCTGATCCCTACCAAAAAGTAAAGTGCTAGGTGTAAATCCGGTACTTCGGTTAACGCTGTTATTGATAGCAAATTCAACTTTTTCAAGATTTTTGTCCCAATTGCTAGTGGTAAGCGCTTCACATTCCTTTGCTAGCATAGGTGTTATCACTCGATTCAACCGTTCTACCTGACCATTCGATTGCGGAGAGTGGGTGGCAATCTTGACATGCTGGATGTTGTTATCATGCAAAAATTCGGAAAACTCTTTGGAAGTAAAACATGTTCCACGGTCAGAGATTATTCGCTTTGGTCTGGAATAATTAGCAAAATATATTTTTAAGCATTCTATAGCTTCTTTGCTGGAGGTGCTTTTGGTAGAATAAAGTTTGACAAATTTGGTGAAACCATCGACCATCACAAGAATGTGCTTCTTGTTGCAACGCGAGCTAGCAAATGGGCCTAAGTGGTCAATATGAAGCGTATCAAAAGGTAACTTTCCTTTTGGAATTGGGTGGAGAATCCCTTCTGCTTTTCCGGATTCGGGAGAAAAATAAATACATTTAATACATTTTTTAATAACAGCTCTAATCTTGTCCTTCATATTAGGAAACCAATAGATTCCAGCTATATGTTCGAAGCATTTATCAACACCCAAATGACAAAGGGCTTCATGATGAGTCCGGATCACTTGCTCTTCCATTTGAGATGGGACATAAAAAGTTATTTTGTCTTTCGTCTTTCTATATATTAATCCATCAACCATCTCATAGTAAGGACTTTCAGATTTCGTTAAGTCGGACGCAATCGCGATTATCTTAGGGTCTTGTTTTTGGGCGGCTGCGAGTACAAACTCGAACGATTGGTCGTCAATGTGCAAAACATTAAAAGATCTACTAAGTGAATCGACATGCGACATTCGATCGCTTTTCCTATGCTCGACAGAATAATCGTATGTTTGTAGCTCCAACGCCCATCGAGATATACGAGCATTCAAAGTTTTTTGTTTAAAGTTAAAACAAGAGCTTGGCAGTCCGTTACTATTTTAAAGGGAATACCTAGTAAGTAAATTCGGAATCGCCTTAGAGCATAGACTATGGACAAAGTCTCAAGCTCATAGCTATGAAACCTACTTTCAGCATCGCTGGCACGTTTGGAGAAATAAAACACTGGATGGAATTTGGCATCGCTCTGTTTTTGGAGCAACACTGCTCCAAATCCATACGAGCTTGCATCGCAATGTAGTTCTGTAGGACTATGTGGACTATAGACCGACAGTACTGGTGCTGAAATTAGTTTACTTTTTAATAGATTAAAACAGGCTACTTCCTTTGGACTGAAGATAAACGGAGTTTCTTTCCTTAACAAATCATACAGTGGTTTTGCTATGTTTGCAAACTGATGTATAAATTTCCTAAAATAGGAACAAAGTCCTAAGAAACTATGGATATTTTTCGCTGAGGTGGGAAGAGGAAAATTCTGAATAGCTTTTAAATTTGTTTCATTTGGTCTAACACCGTCTTTGTTTATTCTATAACCCAAATATACTATCTCACTTTGCAGAAAAACGCACTTATCCAATCTAAGTTTTAACCCTTTAGTAACAACTATACTAATGACTTCTCTAAGAATATCTATATTTTCCTCAATGGTTTCCGTCGCGATAAGAATGTCATCAAGGTAAGTCAAAATTTTTGATTCCTGTATCAATTTACCAAACACATGTTTCATATAACGCTCAAAAACTGAGGGGGCGTTCTTAAGCCCAAACGGCATTTTGGTGAATTCATACTGCCCAATCGGTGTGGTAAACGACGTGTATTTCCTTGATTCAATTTCAAGTGGAACGTGATAGAAACCATTTTTCAAATCGAGTGTAGTATAATATTTCTTATTTTTCAGTCGATCAATGTTATCTTCTATTAAGGGTAAAGGATAATTATCACGCAAAGTTATTTTATTTAACTCCCTTAAATCAATGCACAGCCTAATTTCCTTATTTTTCTATTCAACAAGTACGATTGGAGAAGCGTATTGTGAGCTTGACTGTTGTATTATGCCTTTACTAAGCAAATCCTCAATAATCTTCTCCAGCTCGATTTTATGAAAATAGGGTAACCTCCTAGGTGAGCAATGAAAAGGCGCATCCTTAGACAAGACTATTCTCATTTTGAATTGGTCCTCCTCAGGAACAACATTATTTAATTCTGAACAAAAAGCTGGTCTGACTACTTCCTTAACACTTTCTTGAATACTATACGGCAAATCTGGATTAACCTTAATATCCATCTCTGATTTTTCATCACATATATCAATATTAAAAATCTGTTCAATAAAATTGAGTTCTTCATTTGATTTACTTACATGCGGACAACGACACTGACTTGAAGACAATAAATTCATGCAGACTTTTGTTTCATGCAGACACGGGTTTCTTGAAGACAATGACACATCTGAAAAGCGATTACACTCAACGCTGTTTGATAACTCGGATAAATTAACACATTCTTGAATTTCAGATTTATTTTCGGTTCTCTTAAGCACCATACCAATTTTGTCGATGAAGTTTCTTCCAAGAACAGCTGGATAACTCATAGAGTTGTTTTTTACTACTAAAAGATAAATATTAGTTTCTAGATTTTCAAAAAATATAAATGTATTAACACTTCCCAATACTTGCAGCGGGCTGTTGTTGACTCCACAATACGAGCGACTATTTTTTTCCAATGGTATGATCATCGACGACGGCAAACATTTTTCTTGCACGAAGCTTATCGGACTCCCTGAGTCCAAAAGCGTTGTAAGTGCACCTGAACATTCGAAATGACCATCAATAAATCGATAAGAAATATCCTTCTCAAAGTCATTGGATTCTGGGCTGCCTTGTGGTTGCAAGCGGCTGCTTTTTCGATTGAAGACTTCTTTAATATTATCTGAGCAGTTTCGTTGTTTATCGTTGTTGCTGTTGTTGTTGACTTTGAGTGTCAAAACTGGTTTATTGCTGGAGCAATTTTTTGCGATGTGGCCACGTGTACCACACTTAAAACAAGTGAACTCTTTTCTCTGATAGAAACCATTAGCAGGTGCTCCAACTACTGTTTCTCTCTCATTGTTTTGCTCTTTTTTCTTGAACTGAATATTCCTTTGGTTGTTTCGAACAGCATAAGATGTACTGGGCTTGTGTGCTGCTGCTGAACTGTCACGATCACGGCTATTGATCTTAAATTTCTCGTACTTTCGTAGAGCGGTTTTTAGCTGATCGATGTTGTTGGCGCTGTAGAGAATGCTCTTGTTAATCTCCGCATCAGATATGCCTTTGATTATAAACTGAATCAAATCCTCTTCTTCGATCGGGTTATGTGACGCAATTTCTTGCATTGACAGCACATATTGCTGTATAGTCTCATCACGTCGTCTTTTTCTATCATTTAGCTCACTGAAAATATCTGCTTTTGTTACGACACGTTTAAACTCACCCATAAGTGCGTCTCTTAGCTCAGTCCAAGTTCGCGTTTTCAAAGATCTTGTAAAGAGTCTTGCTGTTCCACTGAGGAGCCTCTTTCCATAGATGAACATGGTACGGTCATCTAAATGAAGAGTTTCGGAATACTCTTCAAAGAACTCAATCCACTTGTCAATTGGAAAGTTGTCATCCCCGCTAAATGGACACAAAAGGTCTTCCATGTCTTTAAAGTTATTTGAAGCATGTGGCCTTGGGCTAAGATTTTCACGAGCGTCTTCCATCTGCAGCTCCTTCAGTTTTCGCTTGAGTAGAATAATCTCCTCTCTCTTCCTGCATGCTTCTCGCAGATCGTTAAGCTCCTCATCGATGTCGTCACATGGCACAGTATCTGATTCCTCCTCTAGGTCAGACCCTTGATTATCAGATTCAACTTCGTTTTGTCTTCTAACGGGCATGAAATCTCGTACAATCTTTTGCAGATCCTCTTCGGCATAGTCTTTCACTGAGTCCTGTACTCGCATCTTTAACACTGCTTTTGTGCCATCAGTTTTTCCATTAATGGACCGCAAAATGTCTTTCAGTACAGCCACAGTTGCTGTATTTATAAAATCGTTAAATTCTTGCGACATATTTGCAAACGACTTTAAACATTAAATAAATTAACACTGTTTGTTAAACTAGTTATATTGGAATCAGATCCCACTTCTGAATTTTATAGGCAAAACGTTTATGAAACAATAAAAGACTTTGATTCGACTTGTACTTAATTTGATAGTTTATTCGAGAAGAAGAAAGAAACAGCCAGCGACAGCTGTATTTATAACATTGAATGTTCTTATGTACTTATTACATATGTTCTTATATTGCGGGAAAATCTTACGATCAGAGTAAATAGTTTATCTCTGCTTTATATACTTTATGTGGCGAATTGCAAAAACAGCCACAGGGTGTTTTGGTAAAAAGATAATTGCCTACATGTTTAAAGTTAAAAATTTGACTGAGTCTAGAGGCGGAAGAGTTAAACGTTTTTGACGCTTCATGACTGATTCGAAGCACATTGGAGTTATTTCAAGAAATGAACGATGATGACATTCAATTAAATGCTTTGATAAAAAGTTCTTCTTCATCTGCTGAAAAACTAAAGATAAGTCTCGAAAACGATTTTTTAAAACATCATAGAACGCGTCGGTTACCAAAGAGAATTGATGAAAATTCTGAAACTGCTTTTGTATTTGATCTAGAAACATTTTATAGAAAAGAGTTCAAAATGGTTCTTCAAACTTTTATTTCGCACGTTAAAGATAATCTAACAAATAATTTTACCATTTTTGAACCTTTCTTAAAAATTTTTAAAATACCCGCTTCCAGAGCAAATGCCAACATAGAACTAGTCAAATCTATCATAGAATTAGATCCATTTTTTTTTTTAAAGAAGATGTGGACTGCTATTTATCGGAACTGCAAATTCTTCCTTTTACTTGTGAGAAATGCTCAAATTTCGATGATATTGAATTTAAAGAGGTATTCAAATTAAGATATGTGATTCCGTTAGCCTTTAAACTAGTTTGCTACATGTTAACTGCTCCTGTGACGTCGGCTTCTTGTGAGCGGTCATTTAGTAAATTTAAAATAGTTCTTAATTATTTGCGTACGACGATGGGTAGTGATAGGCTAAATTCATTAATGCTTCCGTATTCCTCAAAGGATGTTGTTGATAATATTCAACTTAGTGAGGTCGTCAAAAAATGGGCATTATTAAAACACCGGAGAGTGGGAGTATAAATTCCAATTGATGAACTTTTTTTTGAATAATGATACAATTTTTAAAGACTAAAATCAAAGAATATGTACTCTTTCTCATACCAAATACTATATTGTAATATTATTTCTTATAAATACTTTAAATTTTTTTGTTGTTATATCGGTAGGTACATTGCAATTATAAACTGATTTTATGTTAATAAATGAATTTCTGTGAAATGAACACTTTTACGTTTTTAAATAGTTTTATTTATTTACTAGCTGTACCCGCGACTTCGTCCGCGTGGAATAGTGACTTACGGCAGCATTTTTAAATTTTTAGGCTACTTAATTTGCAAATAAGACACATTCATGCGTTTCAGTAAACCATTGTTATATTATTTTATTTCAGTACATTTTTCCACACGACGTTCTTACTTTTCCATCTTTTGTCAAATAAAAAGGTTTTGCATGTTTGATACACTCCAAAATGACAAATTAGTGTGAATTAAAGAATTACGGGAATTCAATAGTTTTTTCCTTTC
This sequence comes from Melanostoma mellinum, assembly GCA_914767635.1. Lineage (NCBI taxonomy): Eukaryota > Metazoa > Arthropoda > Insecta > Diptera > Syrphidae > Melanostoma > Melanostoma mellinum. Next base: position 185,861,588 of record OU612060.1, read on the forward strand.
GCTGTTCCAGTCATTATTAAAACTTTTATAATGCCGCATCCCAGATGTGTAATTTGTAGCTGTGTACAATTCTAGATTACTCATTATAGGCACTGGAACACCAACTTGCAGCCACTCCTGATAATTCTAAGTAATTGGGAAACTCTATAGGGTATGATGTGACTTGCTCATGCTCAGTGTCCATAATATTGTCTATTGATATAGACATTCAACAACATCCCCTAATACGTCAAACATAATTTATTAGTTTATATGGTTAACTATCTCATTAGTCGGCGCCGAAATCGACATGTTCATACAGTCATTACCGATTGCCAATATTTATTTGAAGATCAAGATAGACATTTCTTCTCAGATCAACTGTGTAATCGACAATTTGACAGAAATCGGTGAAAGAACCTATGAAATCGGTCCAGTAGCTTCTAGGTTCCAGTTTAAGTTGCCGTACCCGTAGAAATGTTGGGATAACAAATACAGCCCATGTCCTTCTTCAGGCTCAAGACTATCTCTGCACCGAAATTCTTAGAAATGGGTTCAAAAATTTTGGGCGGGAGATAGTAACAAAGAAAAACAGGCAGACGGAGTTGATTTCGCATCTATAATGTTAGTAAGTACTTCCGTCCCTATGGGAATATGGGGATAAATCAAAATTAATGTTACTTTGCGATAGTGCGTAGCATTCTAACGGGGAAATAATTCTTGAAATCAGTTCAGTAGTTTCTAGGTTCCCGTTTACGTTTGCGTTCTTGTGGGAATACAGGGATAACATATATAGCCTATGTCCATCTTCAGGCTCAAGACTATATCTCTGTACCAAAATTCATACAGATAGGTTTAAAAACAAATAAAAATAGACAGACAGATTTCATTTCAGACTTATGATATTAGTAAGGACCCCCATTTCCGTGGGAATATGGTGACCGTTCCCGTAGGAATATGGGGATAAATTACAGTTTATGTTACTCAGGGATAGTGTAGCATTCTAACGGTGGAAGAATTTTTGAAAATGTTGCTATAGTGTCAACGTATGAACGTATGCGTTCTCGTTTCCGTGAGAATTTAGGGATAAACAATATTGCCTATTGCCTTTCTTAAATTTTAGACTATCTCAACAAAATTTCATTTCAATCTGTTCATTAGTTTGGGCGGGAGATGGTTACATAGATAGGCGAACAAACAGAGCTTTTTTTGCATTTACAATATTAGTGAAGACTGTCTCCCGTGGGAATATTCAAATGAAATGCATCCTATGTCCTTCTTCGGGTTCTAGATCATCTCTGTACAAAATTTCATTTAAATCGGTTCTGTAGCTTGGGCAAGAGATGGTAACATAGAAAGACGAACAAAAAGAGCTTCTTTCGCACTTATTATATTAGTATAGACTCCCGTTCTCGTAGGAATATGTGAATGAATCAAAGTTTATGTTACTCGGGTTTATGTAGCATTCTAACGGTGGAAATTTTCGAAATCGGTGCTGTAGTTTCTAAGTTCCCGTATGCGTTCCAGTTCCCGTGGGAGTTTAGGGATAAAAAAAAATAGCCTATGTCCCTCCTCAGGTTCTAGGCTATCTCTGTACAAAATTTGACATCAATCAATTAAGTAGTTAGGGCGCGAGACGGTAACATACAAAGTAGGACAGACAGAGTTACTTTCACATTTATAAATATTAGATAGGAATTAGGATTTATGTCTAGTTAAGAGCATTAAACATTTTTTTTGAAACTTTTAGCCTTAAAAATGGTGGTATTTCCAAAAAACCATTCATCCCCTATTTCAACAGCCTTGCAGCCTTGTTAAAAATACTTTTGAGAAAGTAGTTTTTGATTTCCCATTTCCGTTTCCGTTGGATTATAAGGATAAATATATAGCCTTTATCCTTCCGCATGTTCTAGACCATCTCTGTAGCTAATTTAATAAAATCTGTTTAGCAGTTTGAACGGGACACATACGGAAAACATACCGACATAGCTACATTCGCATTTTCAATATTAGTTAAGACTCCCGTTCCCGTGGGAATATGGTGACCATTTTCGTGGGAATATGTGGATGAGTTGAAGCTAATGTTACTCCGAAATTATGGAGCATTCCAATGGTGGAAGAATTTTTGAAATCGGTGCTGTAATCAAAGTTCCCGTAAACGTTCCTGCTCCCGTGGGAATATAGGGAAAAAATATAAATCCTTCCTCATGTTCTGAACAATCTTTGTACAAAATTCCATTTAAATCAGTTTCTTAGTTTGGGCGGGAGATGGTAACATAAAAACGGCGGACGGACAGAGCTACTTTCCCACTTTTTATATAAGTAAGGACTCCCGTTCCCGTAGGAATATGTGGATGAATTAAAGTTTATGTTACTCAGGGATAGCGTAGCATTCTAACGGTGGAAAAATTTTTGAAATTGGTGTTGTAGTTTCTATGTTCCCGTATACGTTTCCCTTCCCGTGGGAATATAAGGATAAAATATATAGCCTATGTCCTTCCTCAGGTTCTGAACAATCTTTGTACAAAAATTCATTTTAATCTGTTCATTAGTTTGAGCGGGAGATGGTAACATAGAATGGTGAACAAACAGAGCTACTTTTGCACTTATAATAATAGTGTGGACCGGTTCCCGTGGGAATATTCGAATGAAATACAGCCTATGTCCGTCTTTAAGTTCAGAACAATCTTTGTACAAAATTTCATTTAAATCGGTTTATTAGTTTGGGCGGGAGATGGTAACATAGAACGACGGACAGACAGAGCTTCTTTCACACTTACTATATTAGTAAGGACTCCCGTTCCCGTAGGAATATGTGGATGAATTAAAATTTATGTTACTCTGGGATAGTGAAGCATTCTATCGGTGGAAAAATTTTTGAAATCGGTGTTGTAGTTTCTAAGTTCCCGTATACGTTCCCGTTCCCGTGGGAGTTTAGGGAAAAAATATATAGCCTATGTCCTTCCTCAAGTTTTAGACCATCTCTGTATCAAATTTTATTTAAATCGATTCAGTAGTTTTGGCGGGAGATGGTAACATAGAAAGCCGGACAGACAGAGGGACTTTCACATTTATAATATTAGTTATGATTATGATTATGATTATGATTAGCTGAGCCACCCGGTGTTGCTCGAGTCTGTAGTTTTAAGGTTCCCTTTCTCGTTCTTCCGCTTCCGTAGGAATATGGGTATAAAATATAAGTTTTTTTACTGTGGGATTATGTGACATCGCAATGGCGAAAGAATTTTTGAAATCTGTTCAGTAGTTTTTAGGTTTCCGTTCCCAACCCCGTTCCTGTGGGAGTATGGAGATAAAACCTTGAAAGGAACCATCTCTGGTTTGAACTTTGTCTACCCTGAAAATCTCATAAGAAACCAGTCTATAACGGACATTAATACAAACATACATACATCCTATTTTATATATTATGTATATAGATTTATTTTTTGATGCAGTCGGCAAATTCTGAAGACTAGTCGGCATTTCATTAAAACTCACCCCCCATGGCTTGGAGCCTCGCTACGCCCCTGCATCTGAGCGAAGAATAATTTTTAAGACCTCGTGCATCTAATTTCATACTTGACGTTGGTAACTATCCTTCAATTATGCTTACGAAGCATGTCAATATGTCCATATAAGGTGATGGTAAAGTCTGCTAAAAAAATCTCAAATAGTTATCTGATAGATTGTTATGTGCAGGCCGATGACTTGCCATGAAAATCATGATCGTGTAGCCGCAGTACACAAATGAGCCTCATAAGCTTAAGCTTTGAAATTTCAAATTATCTATGGTGTCTGGTATATTAATTAGTTCCCAAGAGCTATTCATTTTTAGTTTCCTTGTGATTTTTCAATATGACTTGAAGGAAAACGTCCAAAAATAGACTTCATTTGACTCGGTGACAGTGACAAAAAACTACTTCCGTTAACGCAAGTACAAAACAAAAAATACATTTGCCTCAGATATGATAAGCAAATCAACTACAGGATTTCTCTTGTTAAATTGGCCATGTTAATAATAAACTCCACAGCTCTATTGATTTATCATTGAATATTAAATTCAATTAACCAATAACAATCCTACATGTTCGATTGTGAGGGTATGCAAAATTCACGTAAATCTTTCGCATTGAACCCTAAAGAGCGTAATTATAGCTTGTTAACAATAGATGCATACATAAGTACACCAATTATAGGCTTCTTAGGTTTGCACAATGAGAAATTTATTATGTGGAGCCATTATGAACGGTGCTCTGTTTTCAAATTCTTCTAATAAGACTGCCTTAAGTTATTCAGCTCATTAATGCATCAAAGCATTAATTAAGATGGTAATTGAAAGCAAATCTGTCATTGCATGAGTGCTATTTGGATTTTGAGAGAATCAACATTGCAAGCCAAATGAAAATTGAAAAAAAGCAATATTATGTCCACACTATACAACACTTTCCAAGTGTTCTTCTGGTACCTTGAAAATTTATTCATCAAGGCCATCTGCACCGGCAGTCTTATTTGATTTAAGTTTGCAAGCGTAACTTCTACTAGTCCAAGTTGAATGGAGCATTCTGGCTGACAGCGGAATTAGTGTCTTCATTCCCGTTAAGAAGAAGCGCTTCTCTGGGAACTCGCCCTTCCCTTCCCTTCCTGCCATCCACACTGGTCAAAATCAGCCCGTTCTCTTTTCCATAAATATTTGTCGCGCTTTTTGTTTAATAACATTTTTCATCGCATGATGGGTTTTTGCTTTGGAGTCTGAGTCTCAGAGGCAGTGGTTCTGATGGCTAATTGACATTGCCGCCACAGGTCTTCAATGTTAAATGCTGGAACCTGGAAGCATAGAATTCAATGATAGTTAGACCGATACTCGATTTAAAAAGTCACTGGCAACCTCTTGCAACGTTATATCACTTTTTTACAGCATTTGTCTACATGTGTCAAATACGGAATATCGTACCTTGGCTTCAACACAAAAGTGGTCCGAGTCAGCCAGTTAGCAATTGAGATACATTCAGCTCAAAGAACAATTCACTTCCTTTGGTTGCTTTGAATTAAAGACTCCTCAGAGGCATCTAGACTTAGGAAAATCCTATCAACGAGTCCAAACATGCCAAGTTCCATAAAATAATAAAACGGCAACTGGACCAACTCATATAAAGACACACTAAACTTGCTACTGGATACTCATTTACCTGGTAACTCGTTGACAGTAACAGACGAGGAGCACTTGCCTCGACTTGCAAACCAACCAGTTAAAGGTCTTATCTATAGAGAAGTACTGTTATGGGCAATAAACAGCTTTGAGCCTTATAAATTACCAGGGCCTGACGGAATCATCCTTGCAGAGCTGCAGTAGGTTTCAGACATCACCATCTATAACTTGGAGATGATCATGAAAGTATGCAACAGCTACGCCTATATTCCAAAGGCCTGGAGAGAAGCTAGGGTCGTCTTCATACCTAAAGCCGGCAAAAGCTCTCATACAAATCCAAAAGGTTTAAGAACTATTAGTCTATCATCTCCTCCTTAAAACACTGGAAAGAATGATTGACATACACTTAAGACAAGAAATTAAACCTAGTCTGATCTCAACGGCGCAACAAGCCTATACAAAAGGAAAATCAGTGGAAATTGCACTCCACTCTCTGGTTTGCACCAATGAAAAATCCCTGCACTACAAAGAATACTCTCTCGTCGCATTCCTAGACATAGAGGGTGCATTTAACAATGTTAACAATACAGCAGTCACTAATGCTCTTGATGGGCTGAGCAGCAAACCAAGGAACAAACCAAGAACATGATAACAACAATGCTCAGCAGCAGAATCATTAGTTCCGAATTGGGGAACTACGAAACAAGCAGAGTGGCCAATAAAGGAACCCCGCAGGGAGGAGTTTTATCTCCCCTACTGTGGAACCTGGTCGTTAACAAATTGTTAATCGACCTAGAGGACGAAGGTTTCAAAACCATAGCCTATGCCGATGATGTAACAATTGCCGTTTCAGGCAAGCACCCACAAACCCTATAGCTGAGCTGCTACAAACAGCACTTAACAAGCTTAACAATTGGGCAGTAAATTGTGGTCTGAACATCAATCCACACAAAACGGAATTTGTTCTCTTTACGAGGAAATACAAAATTCCGGACTTCAGACCCCCAACTAATAAGGGGTAACTCTCACACTGTCACATCAGGCTAAATATCTAAGTTTCATTTTTGACAAAAAACTAACCTGGAAAACCAATATTGAGGACAGAGTAAATAAAGCCAACGTGGCACTCTTCTCCTGTAAAAAAGCCATTGGTGGGAAATGGAGTTTCTCCCCCCAAATCACCCATTGGCTGTTTACCTCGCTAATTAGACCGATACTCACATACGGGGTGATAGTCTGGTGGACAGCACTAGACAAGATGATCAACTACAACAAGCTAGCCAAAGTTCAAAGAACGGCTAGTCTGTGTATTAGTGGCGCACTGAGGACAACCCCATCGGACGCCCTCAATGTACTACTAGATCTCACACCCCTAGATATCTTCAGCAAACAAGTCGCAGCTAGCTCAGCTACTCGACTCAGAGCTACATCACAGTGGACCAATAATCAAATCGGCCACACTACCATTCTAGATAACTTTAGATTCTTACCGAATCGATTCGACTACACCACCCCCAAGTTGGTGTTTGATCCTCCACGGATATTCGAATCTTCTCGGACACCCAAGCTGCCCTTAACTCTCTTGCCTCTGTCTCTACAAAATCCATCACGGTCCAAAATTATCAGATGTCTCTGAGGGAGATGTCAAATCAGTTCACCTTTTTCATGGGTGCCAGGGCACAGAGACATACCAGGCAACTGTATGGCAGACGAAATAGGCAAAAAGGGCACGACCACTTTCCTTCGCACAGAATGGAACAACATAGGTGTACCTATCGCTACATGTAAACTCCTGCTTAGAAAAAAAGCTTCGAGGATGACAAACACTTGATGGACTGAGAGTAACAACTGCCTTGTAACCAAGAAAGTTTGGCCGTGTGTAGAAAAAAGTTTGTAAGCCCTGAACCGCCTCTATCTAGGTTCTAACGTAGGTGTTCTTACGGGACACTGTCTAATAGGAAGACACGCCAAAAGACTTGGTATGTTTTCCAATGATTTCTGCAGGAACTGCATGGACGAAGTGGAGGAGGAAACCGTTCAACATCTTCTTTGCTCACTACTTCATAGGAGGAAAACTCATCTCGGTGAATTCTTTTTCGGTGATACTAGCGAGTTAGCTTACATAGTCTTTCGAAATACATTAAAAGTTCCGCGTGGTTCGACTAGCGGGGGATTAACCGGCTAGTCCCGTAATGGATGGAAGATAAATCGGGTTTCTGCGATATCAGTAGGTGATAAATTCTCTGATCTCTGTGGTATCACAATGGGCCCTTGCGGCCTAAGTGTGTCAGGCAATGTACGATGGTATTATGGCTGACAGCCACTTACATCTAACCTGACCTAACCTAGCCTTGGTTGCTTTTCACAATATCCATGCTTTATTGATTAATGGAACAGGCAAATTGTTCATTCCAACAAAAATTCAACAGCTCTATTTTAAATCAAATAAATTAATTGGCTGACGTAACAGAGCTAGAAGCCCCAGGGCCTAACGCTTTTTTCACAACCATTGTGTGGGAATGGGAGCGGGGACTTACAATTTTCTACCGGTTACCAACGGCTAGATCGACAGAAAGTGCATTTCATGGTAATGAACATACTGACTTGCCAATTCCTCGCAAAAGGCGATACCCACGGACAAACATTTTTTTCCTGTTGCAGGATTCGAACTACGAACCTTTGGGTTAACAGGAAGACATGCTTTGCTTACCATCACGCCAAGGGTAGGTACCACGAAACAACAGCTCTACTTTATTTTAACTTTATTAGTCTCAACTTAGCAGTCCCTGTAATCAGCTCAGCGATGCACCTTACAACATTTGAACCTATTCTTTTCTCAAATGGTTTTTTTACAGAGACACTTCATCTCAGTGGTACGCGTGGCGTAATGGTTAGCATGTCCACCTGCTAACCCAGAGGTTCGAGGTTCGAATCCCAGCAGAGGCAAAATGCAAAAATGTTTTTCCACGGGTATCGCCTTTCGCGAGGAATTGGCAAGTCCTCCGTTAGTAAATTCATTGCCATGAAAAGCGCATTCTCAATTAGCCGTTCGGAACCGGCGAAAAATTGTAGGTCCCCTCCATTCCCTGACAAGGCATGGTTGTGAGAAATGTGCTAGGCCCAGGGGCTCCTCGCTCTGTTGCGCCACCCTATTTATTTTTTATTTATTTTACTTCATCTCATTTGGTTTCTCATCACATCTCACCAACTTAACCATCACAAGAAACGTCATTCCAAAAACTCTTAATGCGCCGAAAAAAAAAGAATTCAAATTATTCGACACAATTTATGGTTCGGAAAAACACACATTGGTGTCTACTCCTTGCTCAGTATGATATAATTTTTTGTTTTCTAACACTAATGAGACAGCGTTGCCTTCGGCGTCATACCCATCAGGACAATGGAAAGCATAATCATTACTAATGATCACTGAGATTCATCCAGATTCGCGTTCATTCATTTCCGCAATAATTTACAATCACGAACCTAATCTAATTGTGATTTCCGAAAGACATTTTTATTAATAGGTCCTCCCAGACTTTTCATTATTATATTCTTTTTCATTTTTATTTATTTTCATATTTCCGCAGGCTTGCGTCACTTGAGGGGAAACTTTTGACTGAGTGAGAGGACTTTTTTTTTGTTGTGAGAAATTTCCTTCGAAATTTCATAAACATTCATTCTTCCCCGAAATAGAGTAATTTTTTTGTCGGATGTCTGGGTAGGAAGTAGCTAGCTATACGCTATACCATCGCATAGCTATGATCCTGAAATCACTAGACTTTTTGTGGCTTGATTTGTTATTTCTTCCTCTTCGTATTTTTCTTTCGGTATATAGCTTATTTTAAACAATTCATCTTCCAGGACTCGTCGAGCATAGGGGGAATCCCTGGCCCTGGTTGAATAAACGGATCGCCTTGCGTACTTGAATGAGAATAAAGTTGACTAAAGTCGTGATGGCTACTCTAGTTGTTAAGTGGAGTTATTATCATGTTCAAATCTGTGAGGATGATGGGATATGAAAATAAGCGAAATTGGCTGTCTTGTGTTAACAAAATCAATATGGCACTTGTGAAGGACATAAGTCCTTGTAGGTAAGTGAGATGGAGGTGCAACAACGTGGGCTTTTTCGGAGAAAAAAGTAACACAGCTAAAATCCGCTTTTAAAGGAAGCGCATCTCCTTTCAACAGCACGTTGTATACTTTACTTCTAAGAACATATTTTCTTCAGCCCACACATACTTTCAAACGTATAGAGGTACAGGAATTCGCGTATCCTTATAAATTATCTTCAAACATTTAATATTTCTTCCGCTGAGCGAATGTGCTTTGCTTAAAGGCACAGCAGCTCCAAGAAGTTGAAGTGAAAAAAAAGAAGAAGAATTCTCCATGGGTGAATGTGCATGAGCACACTGAGCAGTTCGATGTTGGTTGGGACTTGGAAACCTTTTGAATTTTGGAGGGGGATGGGTAGGTTGGATGAGTAAGCGGGCTTGCACACCGTTCTAAAATATGAAAGACCATAAATTTTCATTCAATTTAATGCTCTAGTAAACAATTTTTATTCAGTTTTTACAAGAAAACACATTTGAGATGAAAAAAAAAGGAAGAAGCTAAGGCAAAAAAAGAATATAGGTACGTATACAAAAAATGAAAACACCAACGACTTTAGTACGTTGCGTTGGAGGTTGGCTTGGCTTCATCGCGATGTTATTCTTGTTGATTGTACGTACCTCTACCTACCTATACCTTCCTTATTCCTTTGTCGTTCTTCAGTTAAGTCTTATCGCGAGTCTCGGTATATGGCTGTCTGTCTGTCTGTTTTGTAGCGCATTTATTTTTGGCTGGCTGACTGCTATAGAAATTTTATAACTTTTGCACGTATAAAGTGCAAGAAACTCAAAATGAATGCAGCCATGAATCTATGTATGAGTGTGTAGTGATGCAGAAATTAGTATCAGATTTATGAGATCCTTGAACAGGTTTGGTGAATAAAACAAATTAATTCATTGAAGAAAAAAGTTATTTGGCATGATTTACGGTGTATTGTAGATGTGAAGTGTGTTTCTACATCCAGATGTACCTACACTTCAATCCAGTCTTTTATTTCGAATGGTATTATTGCCACCGCGACGTCGACTTTAGGAGACTAAGGTTAAGATGGCTTCTTGTGTAGATAGGTAGATACCATGTGGGTAAGCTATAAATGTTGCTATAGCTGGCTTTTGTGACAGTGAACTTGGTGCAAGGCGGGTAAACTTGGGGAGGACTCGGAACATTATCAACTGCTGGGTTGTTGTTACTAGAAGTAGGTACACTTGAATTGGGCTTATTGTACCTATCCCCGCTGCAAACGTGTGTGCGTTCGGCAAGCAAAACAATTGTAATGTACGGCGAAATGTTGTTTGGCTGTCATTTGCTTAGTTAGGATAGCATTACAGTTCAGGATGAAAAATAGGTTGGTTTTACAGTTGTAGGTGAGTCTAAGGCGAGTATTATAGTTCAGGGCGAACCTATCCATCTCCTCTACATGTCCGAGCCATTGCAGTCTCGGGATGGTTACTTTTCTAGCTATACCCATGTTGCGATATAGCTCACGCAGTTAGTTGACGAATCTTAGGATTTACAGATACTTTGGAACACAAAAATGGTGAGTTAATATTTTCATTAAAAACAACTTCCGGACAACTCCCTACGATTTACAAGGCTGCACATATTAATAAGATTCAGTCGATGTGAATAACGCAGTAAGACGAAACTGTCGGGGTTCCATCCAAGACCTCTCAAGGCGAACAACAAAAATTGCTTTTGGACAGACCCTAGTTTCTTTATATCAACAGCATACAACCGAGACCATATAACACTACAGTACTCTAACAGTGACCGTGCCAATGAACAATATACCAAACATAGCCAAACTCTGGGAATGAATTTTATCAATATGATGTTTAAAAGCTATAATTTTCTGTCAATTAAAACTCCTAAGTCTTTTACTACGTCAATTCTGACTAACTTTTGTCCGTCTATGGAGTAGTCAAAATTTATTGCACATGTTTTTCTTAAAAAAGAAATTATATTGCATTTCTCCACATTTAACATCATTCCGTTAGCTTTACACCACTTTGCTAGGCTGATTAAACATTGCTGCAATAATTGCGTATCGGCAATATTGTTAATTGTTTTAAACAACTTTATATTGTCGGCATATATCGAAAATCTACAACCTTCGAACAGTAAGGGCAAGTAATTTTTAAAGAGGAGAAATAAAAGTGGGCCTAGATGGCTACCTTGCGGTACACCAGTAGTTACATTAAATTGACGAGACAAGACATCACAAACACTACGTCCTTTGCGACAAATACGATTGGATCCATAATAAGGTTTCATGAATGCTTTCTTTTTTTTAATTTAAAAATAAGCTGATTGTGATCAAGGCTTTGCTGAAGCCAGTATAGATAGCATCAACCTGGTTCCCTTTTTCCATTTCTAAAAGAATGAATGAGGTATAATCTGCTAAATTGGTAGTTGTAGACCTACCTTGAAGAAATCCATGTCGATGCTCGCTTTAAAGTGAAATCAGCTCCACGTACAGCTTGTAAGTTACCAGTTTCTCAAATAATTCGGGAATAGCTGACAGGATTACAATACCTATATAATTTTAAATGTTGGATCTGTCTCCGTTTTTAAATATTGGCGTTAGAAACGAGTTACGCCAAGTGTTAGGAAATATACCATTAGACAACGATTGGTTGAAAAGTTGACGCAAAGGCTTGGAAACAGTTTCAGCGGTCTTTTTTTAAAAACAAAGGCGAAATGCCATCGGGACCACTACCTTTGTTAATACGATGGTTCTAAGGTTACGGATAAGGTCTTCCATAGTGATTCAAACAGGGCTTTGGCTAATATAATTAAAATCATTGCTGTCAAAAGTGATTGCATTTGAATATATAGATTCAAAAAAAGAAGCAAGAAGTTCACATATATCTGATGTTTCCGAGCTAACACTACTTCCAGAGTATATCGTGGAAGGGAAGTTTGTTACGTTACGTTTATTGTTAATAAATTTATGAAAGTGACGAGGATTCTTCTTAATAAGAAATCCTGATTCAACCACGTATCGATCTTAACATATTTTGTCATATGATTTGAATTCAGCGTCATAACTCTGACCTCTGAGAAGTTTCGTAGCCAGGAGAACTGCTCGAGGCTGTCCACTTACGATAAGCTATATATTTTTTAAGTAAGTTAACAATTTTTCATACCAGTGAGGGGCTTTAGAAGAAGTGATAATCTTTTTATGAACAAAATTTTCACAAACAGAATTTAAAAATTTATACAACTTAGCAGCCTTTTCATTTACTGTAGAGGATTCACTAAACCATTCAATGTTATTTAAGTGTAAGTTGATTTGATGATAATTATTATTAAAATCGCCCCTTCTTCTTCCTTTTCAGAGATAGACACAAAGTGATTTTGAAGGGATCACCAGGGGCCTGTAACACAAAACTACGAGTACCTACTTATAATATAAGTAATTAGGACAAGTACACGAAAATTCTGTAACACAAAGCTTCAAAGTTTGCTTGATCATTTACAAGTATAATGGACGTAATCAGACAAGTCTCTCCTGACTTCCAGACTTGTAGCTTTGTGTACGAGGCCCAAGCTCTCCTACCACCTATCTCCTTCACACTAGTGATCCACTCATGGGGCACATTACGTTGACCTCAGAATTTGTCGGCAAGACTCCCAGTACCAGGAGTGTTTTGGCCGGCCTTTCTTCTCTTTTTTTCGCAATCGTGTTTGAACGTTGTATTACATTGCCTTTTTGAAGCGGATTTGTGGATCTATCCTTTGAGCATGACAATGCCAGTTTATCCGGTCGTGCTTTATTTTTGCCAAAATGGTAATTTTGAAGTGAAGTGCATGCTTCCACAGATCTTGATACTCAGAATACGGCTAAACTTTGTCACTCATATTTGAGCATCTTCACGTAGCTGCCGTCAATTTACTCTCATACTTTTTGTAAATTGTTCAACATTGCGGTTCGGATTTGAGTGCTGGATACACATTGCACAATCTTCCCTTAAGCTTAATGGGCTACAACAGACAATGGCGTAGTTTACTTGCCACTTCATCCATCCTACAGTTTCTCTGTGGTTTATGTCGTCATCGCAAGTAGCTTCTCTTTTGATCATTGACCTTTGATATTTAAACTTTTCATACTTAGGACCTGCACTTCCAATCAAATTCATGGAATAGGCATGTGTGGACCAGAAAATGGCCGACACAAGTATTCAGCCTTTTTTGAAGAAATGCTCAGTACCTACTACTTTTGAAAACCTTAACCCATATATACTCCTTCTTGAAAAGATTTAGGGTCCTCACCTCACGATGCCTCTATCGCCAGCAAAGAATAGTTGATGTTTTTTTGGTAGTTTGTGATTTATCTTCCAGCAGATAGCCAAGAAGTATAATAAAGAGCAGAGAGATCAAGACGCTTTCTCTTGGTAGTCGATCAAGAGCTTTTTTGTAGTAAACAATCACAAAACATAAATCCTCTGAGCAATCAAAATATTTTCCCATAAGGATCCTTATTCCCTGTATTGCATCTGCTTTTGACTTTTCAGCGACAAGTTGACTTTTGTTATTCGATAGTTTTAATACAGGGTATATTACTTTGCTTTGTCGCCATTTTGGTAAACATAAATCTTGACAGTTCATGCTTTTTTCCATGTAAATCTCGTTTTACTGATCTTAAGTAGCCCTTGTTCGTTTTTGCATCAGTATTTGTCGTGCTTTTTGTTTGGCTGCATTTGTCTTGCCTCTATTCTTCATCAAACAATGGGTTTCGTTTTGGAGGCCGAGTTAAACCCAAAACCTCAGAGGCAGCGGTTCTGATGGTTTCTTGGCATTACTCCCACAGGTCTTCAATGCTTAATGCTGGTGGCCTATTATTCAAGGATGAATGAAGGGACACTCGATCGGAAAAGGCTTTGGCAATCTCTTGCGATTGTAGCATTCCGACATCATATCTCTTCACAGCGTTAGTTCGTGCAGGTCGTGAACAGGATATCCTCATTTGTACTTTGGGTACAAATAAGTTGTGGCCCGAGTCAAAGTTCGCCCTTCGGAAAGTTCAGACATCCATCTCTCTGGAAGAGTGCCTTGTGTCTATCGCTACATGGTCGATTTGGTTGATAGTTGACTGATCTGGGGATCAACATGTTTGTATACCTTTATGAATTTTGAGATGCGGTAAGCGTGCGCTACTAACAACAAGACAGAGGTTTTCTATAATGGATTAACTTGAATCCGTTTTCGGAGGTTTTGTCATGCAGAATATGCATATGCATACCGGCGATTATTTCCGCGATTTCCGAGGATATCCTTCTTCTCCAGTATTGCGTTAATATTGATAAAGACGAATTTCGCACAATGTCTTGGGCATTGCTCATATGCTCCTTCGAGGAGCCCGCCGAGATGTTTTTGAAATATCGCTGTTCTCTGGTGTGGGGCACATTAGGCTAATGTTGCCGATTTTAGCCCTGATGCCATTATACGCTTATTGACTGGATCTTGCATGACAACCCCATCCCTGAGGCTATACCTCAGACAAACGACAAATCCAACCCAAACTAGCGCTGCTCCTGTTGCCTGTAGTAGTCGCCATCGCACTTCTTGGATGGCGATAATGTCTGCTTTGCAGCAGTCTAGGGCCACCGCTTAATCTTCGTTTGAATATTGTCCGATATGGGATCCTAAGTTCCTTGTACAGATTCGGAAGTCTTTGTCCTTCAGCCGTTTTCTAGAGCCATGAGATTATTATTGTTGTGGAGTTGTTTCGGAACCATAGAACTTTTTCATGGTGCGGTAGCTAACCCACTTTTAGGATCCTCTTGGACATAAAGTGCTGGGTACTCCGTGGTCAGTACCCACCAGGAGCTCATCCGCCACTGTCTCTATTTGCATACCCTATCCCATAGTATTTAAAGGCCTTAAAAGACCTGATTTATCGTATAAGCTCATTCAGTGCTTTCTTCTTATTTGACTTGTTTTAGCCACTGTTGATTCTGTGCGTGGAATTCATCCACTGTAATGTTCCCCATTAGTTTTGCCAGGCTACTGAGATTTGGGCATCAGTCAGTCAAAACTCTCAAGGCATTTCTATTGATCTATTCTTCTTCGTCCCTTTGTTAACCCTCGCACTTACTAGTTTGGCTACTAGGCCACCTCCTGTTCGAAGAAACCAGCACCCAGGGGCTACCATGAGGAGGTATACTGAGCACAATTGACGTGTACCATAAGTTGCAACGTCTGGGCAACGCAACGCAAAGGTGAAAACAATCAAAGCCTTCCCAAATACACCACGCCCAATTTTTGGAGGAGGTCTTTTCCACCTTTGGACTCCAGAACGTTACGAATGAACTAGGGAAACAAAAATTTAAAACAAGCCTTTTATCCTATACAAAATCGCCCTGTTTGTAAAACGAGATGAGAAATTAAACCAATAATCAATCCAATTAACTATTAAAACTTAGCGTTAGTGCTCCAGGATATCAATTTGCGATTGTTTGTGTCACTCACAACTAATGCAAAATCTATTTGCTTTTCCTGATTGATTTGGCAAAAATACTAATTAATATTCAAATAAATTTCGATATTGGCTTCGAGCAAACAAAGCATATTAAAGTGTTGGTTATGCAATATGCATATCTGCCTACGAATGTAACATCATAGAAACTGTATTTACTTGTTTAAATTGAAAAAACTCACCACAAACATTAAGGTCCTTTCAACCATCAAATCACGTTAAAAAAATATTCATTCTTTTTTTGTGTTTTCTTTTGCGACAGCAATGATTTCAAAATAATGAACAGAACCGATCAAGTAGAGGAACCTACCTACAAACAAGTAAAACTGAAAGATAAAATTTAAATTCAGTTTGTAGGTAAAAGGATATGGAAGAGCCATTATACGCAGTGATTTCTAGGACGACCTCAAATACCATCTCTCTCTCTATCGGAATTCTTCGCATCAGTAGCATTCAGCTTGGCTTTCAAATATTTTCTGAAAATCTAGTTTTCCACTCTATGGAACATCGAAATTTATCGAATTTTCATATGAATGTCCTTTTTTTGCAACCATATGGTGGAACAGAGGAGTGGAGTTGCATATGGATACCTAAATGGAATACGACTATGAATCTACCAAGGGCTGCTTTTTTTTTGCTAGTTTTTTTTTCCTTTTGGTTATCGCATCTGGATCTGTAACATCATTTTGCGTTTCCCATGCGCCTGAACGCTACTCTTCATAATCCAAGAATATAGAGAGATCCTTACATGAGTGAAAATAAAGAACATTCTACATGTACAAGTATCCATACACGACTTTCAGGGTAATACAATTATTGTAACGGATAACATCATTTGCCAACGCAGCCAAGTTGGAGTTACGGTGGAACATAAGGACTTTTGTGGAGTTTTATTTCTTTTTTTTTCCTGTGTTGGTGCCCTTAAAAAGGGAGGATTCCATTTGGAAATTAAATGTCAGGCGACTCCTCGTTTGTCCTTTGGATTGCCACTGACAGTATGGTGTCCTCGTATATTTTATTCTGTGATTTTTTTTTCTTGTACCTATCGAAGTACGTACCTACACATGTATGTGTATGTTCTCTGGTCCGCTTGATATTCTAGATGATCGGTAGCTTTTGGTTATTTAACCGAATGTAATTATTACACTCCGTTAAATCAAGTGCAGATTTTGTCCCAAAGGCAAACTGTCAAAGAAGCAACACCAACGCTACATGTGGCTGCCTGTTTGTGCTGATGGTTGCCATCGCATTTCTTTAATTTTTTTGACAAATTGAGCTTGACATGAGGAAATATCCCTCCAGGGGAGCGTTTGGATTGTGTTACGTACGTAAAGTGAATATAGCTAGGCGGAATTTAACCGCGACTGCATTTTTGATGCAAGTATAGCTGTAAACGATGTTCGAAATTAAAGTCAACAATTCTCAAAAGGAGTAAAAATTTATAGGTCACCGAGTAGAGTTCATAGTCTAAATTGGTGGAACCAGAATTGTATATAAGACTGCGAGTGATGGACTTATGAGACGCTTTCAGCTCAGTGAGGGCTACACCCTCGACAAACAAGTCAATCCAGTTTTAAATTAGGTAGTCGTATAGGTACTTGAAGTTAATTGAAAATTCTCTTTACCACATTGAAAGTGACTTCTTCTTCGCTTTGTTCTTCCTAAGGTCAAAACTTGACGGGCTGTTCAATTGTTGTTCACTCGCACTACGACGCGACGGCCGCTGAATTATCATCTTTATGACAGGGTCAGTGTTTCGGCACAGGTTGTCTTTGAATCTTTTCTTATACAATCCATTGTCAAAGATTGGAATTTGGCCGAGTATTATTTTCTTTTAAAGAAACTTAGCCATTAAAATCATCAAGTTATTATAGACTCCATGCACGATAAAGTAGGGTCGGAATGATTGGGTTTTGTGATTCATTTTTTTTTTTTTTTTTTTTTTTTTTTTTTTTTTTTTTTTTTTTTTTTTTTTTTTTTTCAGAGACCTTTGACTATAATTAGCCTATTTAGATCGAAGAATCGACGCTTGGATAGTGTAATTTAGCTACACTGAACCAAAAAGGTACTTAGATTTTAAGTATTTGGACTTATTTCTTAGGAAAAAAATCATGTGTTTTGAGCCAAACATTTTATTCTTAAAATATAAGAATCGCGATTCATACTTTTTAAAAAAGTTCTTAAAAATTGGATAAAAGCTATAAGTTTCTTAAATTTTAAGAATTTGTACTTAGTTTTTAAGAATTTTATTCATAAAACATAAAAGCTTTTCATGAAAGCGTAAGAAAAAATTTCTTAATTTTTATGAATAAATCTTAAAATCTAAGAACAAAATCATGTGTTTTGAGCCAAACATTTTTTTCTTACAAAATATGAATTTGTGCATAATTTTTAAGAACTTTATTCTTATAAATCTTAAAACTTTACGCTGGAAGCGGAAGAAACAATTCTTAGTTCTTATGATTTAATTCTTAAAATTAATGTATTAGTTCTTAAAATTTAAGAATAAATTCTTAGAAACCTATGAATTTTTGCATAATTTTTATGAATTTACTCCTAAGTTTTAAGTAACTGTTCTTAAAATTTATGAATAAATTCTTAAAAACCTATGAATTTTTGCATTATTTTTATGAATTTATTCCTAAGTTTTAAGTAACTGTTCTTAAAATTTAAGAATAAATTCTTAAAAACCTATGAATTTTTGCGTTATTTTTATGAATTTATTCCTAAGTTTTAAGTAACTGTTCTTAAAATTTAAGAATAAATTCTTAAAAACCTATGAATTTTTGCATTATATTTATGAACTTATTCCTAAGTTTTAAGTAACTGTTCTTAAAATTTAAGAATAAATTCTTAAAAACCCATGAATTTTTGCATTATTTTTATGAATTTATTCCTAAGTTTTAAGTAACTGTTCTTAAAATTTAAGAATAAATTCTTAAAAACCTATGAATTTTTGCATTATATTTATGAATTTATTCCTAAGTTTTAAGTAACTGTTCTTAAAATTTAAGAATAAATTCTTAAAAACCTATGAATTTTTGCATTATTTTTATGAATTTATTCCTAAGTTTTAAGTAACTGTTCTTAAAATTTAAGAATAAATTCTTAAAAACCTATGAATATTTGCATTATTTTTATGAATTTATTCCTAAGTTTTAAGTAACTGTTCTTAAAATTTAAGAATAAATTCTTAAAAACCTATGAATTTTTGCATTATATTTATGAATTTATTCCTAAGTTTTAAGTAACTGTTCTTAAAATTTAAGAATAAATTCTTAAAAACCTATGAATTTTTGCATTATATTTATGAATTTATTCCTAAGTTTTAAGTAACTGTTCTTAAAATTTAAGAATAAATTCTTAAAAACCTATGAATTTTTGCATTATATTTATGAATTTATTCCTAAGTTTTAAGTAACTGTTCTTAAAATTTAAGAATAAATTCTTAAAAACCTATGAATTTTTGCATTATTTTTATGAATTTATTCCTAAGTTTTAAGTAACTGTTCTTAAAATTTAAGAATAAATTCTTAAAAACCTATGAATTTTTGCATTATATTTATGAATTTATTCCTAAGTTTTAAGTAACTGTTCTTAAAATTTAAGAATAAATTCTTAAAAACCTATGAATTTTTGCATTATATTTATGAATTTATTCCTAAGTTTTAAGTAACTGTTCTTAAAATTTAAGAATAAATTCTTAAAAACCTATGAATTTTTGCATTATATTTATGAATTTATTCCTAAGTTTTAAGTAACTGTTCTTAAAATTTAAGAATAAATTCTTAAAAACCTATGAATTTTTGCATTATTTTTATGAATTTATTCCTAAGTTTTAAGTAACTGTTCTTAAAATTTAAGAATAAATTCTTAAAAACCTATGAATTTTTGCATTATATTTATGAATTTATTCCTAAGTTTTAAGTAACTGTTCTTAAAATTTAAGAATAAATTCTTAAAAACCTATGAATTTTTGCATTATTTTTATGAATTTATTCCTAAGTTTTAAGAACAGTTACTTAAAACTTAGGAATAAATTCTTAAAAACCTATGAATTTTTGCATTATATTTATGAATTTATTCCTAAGTTTTAAGTAACTGTTCTTAAAATTTAAGAATAAATTCTTAAAAACCTATGAATTTTTGCATTATATTTATGAATTTATTCCTAAGTTTTAAGTAACTGTTCTTAAAATTTAAGAATAAATTCTTAAAAACCTATGAATTTTTGCATTATTTTTATGAATTTATTCCTAAGTTTTAAGTAACTGTTCTTAAATTTTAAGAATAAATTCTTAAAAACCTATGCATTTTTGCATTAATTTTATGAATTCTTTCTTAAAATTTAAGTCTCAGGTCTTAAATTTTAAGAATGAATTCATAAAATTAATGCAAACATTCATAGGTTTTTAAGAATTTATTCTTGAATTTTAAGAACTGGAACTTAAATTTTAAGAATAAATTCAAAAAACTTACTAATTTCCCATTAGTTTTATGATTTATTCTTAACTTCCTAGGTTTATTTTCAAAAATTTAAGGTAAAAACGAAGTAAAAAATTCTTAGCATATATCGATTAGTTCACCAAATTTAAATAAATGTTAATAATTTTTTACTAAGTTTTTACCTTAAATCTTTGAAAATAGACTAAGAAGCAAGGAATAAATAATAAAAGTAATGAGTTATCCTAAAATGCAAGAAAAAAGTATTAAATTAATGAATTTAAGACAATCTGAAAGATAAAAAAAAATTTTCAACGACGCATATATACCATATATATTTACCTTTCCAATTATCCTCGTTCCAGAAAGCTACGTGCCAAAATAGGAAAAACAGAATCAAAATATCTTGGTGAAACCACAAACACTTCAGAAACTTCATTCGAAAAGAAAAACTGGATTTTTTTTTCAATAACTTACATCAAATTTGTCTTTATTGTACATATTTGTTAGATTTAGTTTTTTAACTGCTCAGAAAGCAGATACATTTTTGAAGTTTTATTGGTTGAAGCGTTTATGTCATAAAAATGATGCTCTATAAAAGACCAAAATTGAGAGCATGCAGATGGATACTCCAAGTTGAATAGATGGAAACACTTGAAGCACGCATCTACAGCCCCCAAAAAACTTCTGAAACAATGTTTTATGTTGTCCATATAAACGAAAAAATTCTCAAAGTTATTGAAACTTGTATCGCCTATAGCCAGGATAAATGGCTGGATGCTGTTGTTTTTCGATTTCAAAAATGTAAGGTGTTCCTCCACTTCCTGGGTCGTATTACCAATGAAAAGGAACGCCTCCTGAGAGCTCTTGACTGTAAATTTGAGTACCATTTTCTTCCCGTCCAGATTTTTTTTTACAGTTTTTTGGGTTGGAATGAGATATGCATGTAGGCACCACATCAACCTCACCGCTGCGTTTTCTATTGGGAGAAAATAATAAAAACATTTACATTTGTTTTTATAAAGCCTATGGAAAAATGATTATAAATTTAAAAAGTATGGGGGTCTTAAATAATAAAAACATTTACATTTGTTTATGAAACCTTTATTGGAAAGGAAAGAAAAATGATTATAAATTTAAAAAGTATGGGGTTAAGAGATGATTAGCCTACCACCATTTACATCTGCTTCTCGAATGCTCTCTAATAAAGCCCGCATTTGCTTGTCCCTTATATTGTTTTCCTGTAAAAGGAAGTCTTTCAATTTAAGGGCTTGTTCGGGCCACCTTGTCACCACCCCTGGGCGATTTCCGAAAAGGACTCCAAAATCTTTGCTGATCTTAAGAAAAATTGGGTACTTATTTTTTTAATCAGGCAATATACACTTACTAATCGATATCCAGTCGGTGATTTGTACTCTGGCCACCTCTTTATAATTTTATCCAACGATTCTGCAGACTGTATTTCCTGCAGGCGAAGTTGACTGCACGCCTGCCAACAACTGTCGAATTCGGCAATCGAGAGGTCCGAGTTTTTCAGAATCTTAACATATTCTTCTGCATTCGATTCGGGAGCTTAATAAAATTTATAAATTAAAAAAATTAGTTTAAAAAATTATAAATAAAAATTTTAAAAAAAGAAATCACAGAATTCCATATTCAGAATTAGTTTTTTTTTTCCTTCAGGCTGTTTAGGATCTTCTGGAGTACTGGCCCTTTTCATTACTGAACGCAATGTGTTTTTTGTATTGCAAAATTTGGAATAAATCTTGCCTCTCTTCCCAACTCTATAATATTCCGATTTCTCACTCGGAAAGCGGTTTAGGATTTCAGCCTCTATTCTGTAGCTCCCCTTTAACGACAAATGTAGGTCGTTGTCAATTAAATGACTACATATTATGTTAATGAGGCTTTGCCGATGTTCCACTAACAGTTTTGAATTCTCATCGTAGAATTTCAGAATCGCAGCCGATTTTTGATTGCTATTTAAAATATCAGCTAATGATAACGTTCTCTCAAATGGTTCAGGCGAGTTTGAAGGTGAATGTGTTGGAGGTGTTGATTCCCAAGATTTGGAAACGTTAAGTTCTTCTTTACAAGTATTATAGTTGTTTGCCTTCCGCCATTCAGACAACTTGTGATCAAACAACACTAAGTCACCAATAGCCCGATTTTTAAATAGCAAGCCTACATGCTGTGGCTTTATTATTTTCAATACTTCTATTGTGATCCTGTGTTCTAAATAAAAAAAGAAAAACATATTCTCTAAGCAAAAATTTATAAGAAAAACGGAAAACATATCAATCCAAACATATCAGGACAGGAGGCGCAATTTTATAAAAATTCACTTAATATGAAAATTATTCAACACCAGCTATGGCACCTACCTACGTACTATATAAATGCTTTTGAAAGCTTATGTTTTGTTATTTTAACTTTAAAATTTATTTCAAGCTGTTTTAGTGAATGATTTTTGAGTAAGTATCTATCTCGATCGATCGATCTATACGTCAATTGTACGACCCTATTTGGAATATGCTTCAGTAGTTTGGGATCCACATTACACTGTTTCAAAAAATCGTGTTGAAAAAATTCAAAAATCCTTTACAAGGTTCTTAGTTAGACAACTCCGGTGGAATTTACCAGAGATGCCTTCTTACTCCACTAGATGTGCTCTAATTAGTCTTGACAGTTTAGAAAGCCGTCGCGGTGTAAATTGCATTATGTTTATTTATGATATGATATATTGTCTTATCACATAAAATGTCCCGTTGTTTTAAGTCATTTGAATATTTATGTTCCGGAAAGAAGTATTCGGCCCAGAAATATTTTTTATATTCCTCATCATAGATGTAATTATGCTCTTAATGAACCATTTACTAGATGTATGAAATTATTTAATTCTCTTTGTGGTAAAATTGATTTTACAAAGGAAAGAAAAGTGTTTAAAATTCTTAAAAGGACAACAGCTAGGAAAAAGTACTTAAAAAAGACGCGCACTAGTAAAGAAAAATTCTTAACTCTCATGAAAAAATTCTTAAAAGGACAACAGCTAAGAAAAAGTACTTAAAAAAGACGCGCACTAGTAAAGAAAAATTCTTAACTCTCATGAAAAAATTCTTAAAAAGACAACTGCTAAGAAAAAAACCCCAAAAAAGGCGCGCACTTAAAGAAAAATCTTAACTTTTATGAAATGAACAATTTTTAAATGAAGCCATTGAAAAAAAGTTCTGCAGAAATATTCAGGGAAAAATTGTTGTATTTTATGTCTATGTATACATACCACATCAAAATGAAAAAAATTGACTGTTTCGCATTACTCTATTGCTTATTTTATGTCTATGTATATTGTATACATACCAGACCAAAATGAAAAAATTTTCTCATAAAAATTGAATGTTCCGCATTTTAAGACTCTGTTGCTTGTTTCTACTACACTTTTCTTTTAAGTAATCAAAACGACAGGGTTACGAATGACATCTGATCACCACCAAAACTAAACTTGAACTAAACCAATAAACCACGTTAGTGTTTGTTGTTAGTAATACACTCTCACGTGCTGGTCAAGCATTTGAACAGTGTATATGCCGCAATAGGATGCATAGTAAAGAAAAATTCTTAACTCTCATGAAAAAATTCTTAAAAAGACAACTGCTAAGAAAAAGTACTTAAAAAAGACGCGCACTAGTAAAGAAAAATTCTTAACTCTTATGAAAAAATTCTTAAAAGGACAACAGCTAGGAAAAAGTACTTAAAAAAGACGCGCACTAGTAAAGAAAAATTCTTAACTCTCATGAAAAAATTCTTAAAAGGACAACAGCTAAGAAAAAGTACTTAAAAAAGACGCGCACTAGTAGAGAAAAATCTTAACTCTCATGAAAAAATTCTTAAAAAGACAACTGCTAAGAAAAAAACCCCAAAAAAGGCGCGCACTTAAAGAAAAATCTTAACTTTTATGAAATGAACAATTTTTAAATGAAGCCATTGAAAAAAAGTTCTGCAGAAATATTCAGGGAAAAATTGTTGTATTTTATGTCTATGTATACATACCACATCAAAATGAAAAAAATTGACTGTTTCGCATTACTCTATTGCTTATTTTATGTCTATGTATACATACCAGACCAAAATGAAAAAAATTTCTCATAAAAATTGAATGTTCCGCATTTTAAGACTCTGTTGCTTGTTTCTTCTACACTTTTCTTTTAAGTAATCAAAACGACAGGGTTACGAATGACATCTGATCACCACCAAAACTAAACTTGAACTAAACCAATAAACCACGTTAGTGTTTGTTGTTAGTAATACACTCTCACGTGCTGGTCAAGCATTTGAACAGTGTATATGCCGCAATAGGATGCATAGTAAAGAAAAATTCTTAACTCTCATGAAAAAATTCTTAAAAAGACAACTGCTAAGAAAAAGTACTTAAAAAAGACGCGCACTAGTAAAGAAAAATTCTTAACTCTTATGAAAAAATTCTTAAAAGGACAACAGCTAGGAAAAAGTACTTAAAAAAGACGCGCACTAGTAAAGAAAAATTCTTAACTCTCATGAAAAAATTCTTAAAAGGACAACAGCTAAGAAAAAGTACTTAAAAAAGACGCGCACTAGTAGAGAAAAATCTTAACTCTCATGAAAAAATTCTTAAAAAGACAACAGCTAGGAAAAAGTACTTAAAAAAGACGCGCACTAGTAAAGAAAAATTCTTAACTCTCATGAAAAAATTCTTAAAAGGACAACAGCTAAGAAAAAGTACTTAAAAAAGACGCGCACTAGTAGAGAAAAATCTTAACTCTCATGAAAAAATTCTTAAAAAGACAACTGCTAAGAAAAAAACCCCAAAAAAGGCGCGCACTTAAAGAACAATCTTAACTTTTATGAAATGAACAATTTTTAAATGAAGCCATTGAAAAAAAGTTCTGCAGAAATATTCAGGGAAAAATTGTTAAAAGGAACATCAAAAATCATATAAAAACTGAAATGGTTTTTTTTGCAAATTTTTGTATTTTATGTCTATGTATATATACCACATCAAAATGAAAAAAATTGACTGTTTCGCATTACTCTATTGCTTATTTTATGTCTATGTATACATACCAGACCAAAATGAAAAAAATTTCTCATAAAAATTGAATGTTCCGCATTTTAAGACTCTGTTGCTTGTTTCTTCTACACTTTTCTTTTAAGTAATCAAAACGACAGGGTTACGAATGACATCTGATCACCACCAAAACTAAACTTGAACTAAACCAATAAACCACGTTAGTGTTTGTTGTTAGTAATACACTCTCACGTGCTGGTCAAGCATTTGAACAGTGTATATGCCGCAATAGGATGCATAGTAAAGAAAAATTCTTAACTCTTATGAAAAAATTCTTAAAAGGAACACAGCTAAGAAAAAGTACTTAAAAAAGACGCGCACTAGTAAAGAAAAATTCTTAACTCTTATGAAAAAATTCTTAAAAGGACAACAGCTAGGAAAAAGTACTTAAAAAAGACGCGCACTAGTAGAGAAAAATCTTAACTCTCATGAAAAAATTCTTAAAAAGACAACTGCTAAGAAAAAAACCCCAAAAAAGGCGCGCACTTAAAGAAAAATCTTAACTTTTATGAAATGAACAATTTTTAAATGAAGCCATTGAAAAAAAGTTCTGCAGAAATATTCAGGGAAAAATTGTTAAAAGGAACATCAAAAATCATATAAAAACTGAAATGGTTTTTTGCAAATTTTTGTATTTTATGTCTATGTATACATACCACATCAAAATGAAAAAAATTGACTGTTTCGCATTACTCTATTGCTTGATTCTACTAAGACTAACACATACACTTTTCTTTTATTTAATCAAACAGAGTCACGGATAACGTCCTATCTCCACCAAAACCAAACTTGAACTAAACCAATAAACCACGTTGAATGATCACATTTCACAATTCACATCATAGCATAGTAGAATCAGGGTTCGAACCTCAAGAATCAAATTTCGAAGTGAAATTGTAAAAAAATGTGAAGCAAATCGAAAAATTGCGAAGTAGATTTGATTCGAAAGAAACTCAAGTTATTAAAAACAGTATCGAAAATTATGTGTGAATTGAGTTCGTTTGATTCCAAGACTGAAATAAATGTTCATTGAAAAATAGTGAAGGGAAAATGAAATTTAAGTGGAAATGGAAAATCGAGTCAAGGGAGTTATTAAAAATTGAGACTGATTGAAGTTTAAAAGGGTAATTTTTCAGTATGAAAAAAGTGAAGTATGTACATAGATCTCAACTCAAGCGAAGAAACGAAGTAAATTTTGGCTTTTTCTTAAAAGCGGATTGGATTTGCTTCGATTGAAGTAAAGGTTTGAACCCTGTAGTAGATGCTAAATTCATGATAACTGTGAAATCTTGGCATTATTTTGCATCTGCAGTTTTCTGAAGTGAAGAAGACGAAACAAGAAGATATATGAATTTCATACTTGTTGAATTGAGAGAGAAGAGAAAAGTAAATACAAATTCATCTCCTTCTGTTTATAATGCGGCATTCCGGCATATACACTGTTCAAATGCTTTACCAGTATGTAAGAGTGTATTAGTGAAAATAAGTCACGTATGCAGTGTGTTTATGCTGGAAGCAAAATCAAATCGTTTTGATTTTCGTTCAATCATTGAAGAGTGTATATGCCAGATTGATTGCATGCAAAGCGAACATTCGTCGTTACCGAGCGCGAAGTTTAATGGGGAAAACAACAACAACAACAATGATTGAAGACTCAAGCTTGAAGTGTGTATATCCAAAGTCAAATAGTGTTTGTTGTTAGTAATACACTCTCACGTGCTGGTCAAGCATTTGAACAGTGTATATGCCGCAATAGGATGCATAGATGAAAAATTAAGGTGAATTCACATGAGAACGACCAACGAACGACGAATAAATAAAGAAATGTGATTTTGAGTACATTACAAGCATAAATTCCACACGAGTTTTTTAGGAATCGATTTAAATATAGTTCAATGAATTGAAATATGTACACTACTCAGAAAAAATTAAAGAATCAATTTTTTTATTTGAAATTCAAGTGGGTTTTATTATGAGGATTGAAATATCTTTTCGAATCTTTACCTAGGATTATAAACAGGATACATACATACTTAAATATTTCAATAAATTGTTGTTTTAGAGGCAACATGGCGCGAGACTAGGATTCAGCACAAAGAAATTCTTACAAATTCTTAAATTATTTCAGGCTGAAGATTTCTTAATTCAAACACATGCCGAAAAATAAAGGGAAACTTAATTTTTACTTACCAATTGGCTGAATTAACGAAAACATAAGATCTTATATAGAAATTCTTAGTTAAGGAACCATGAATAAACAGCTTTTAAGACCTTAACAAAAGTAACCAACAAAAAAAACTTGGAAACATAGAGTAACACTATTCAAAAATAAAAGTCGCCTTAGCCATTTAGTAGAATGTAAAGCGAAAAGGTTGACAATAAACAACTCAAAAATACTTCATGAAGTTGATGATGTTGTTCAACAAAAAAAATTAACAAAGAGTTCTACCACAACGTATTGCAGTGTTATGAAAACTTATGATCTTTTCTCTAGTTAACTACACTGGTCAACAAAATTTCACGTTTTCGAATGCCGTCAAAAGCAAACTATATTTTTTAAGGAATCTTGGCTCGGTAAGCTCAAATCTGGCCTCAGGATTGCTCTGTCATATCACGTTTTCGAGATATGAAGCCTTCAAAATCCAGAAAAATAGGTTTTTGCCATTTTTGAGCCTATTTCTTAACATAAAACAGTGTTAACCCAAAAACAAATCATTGCTTTTCCGATAATTTGCTACCCGCTGAATCCAAATCTGGTCTCAAAATGGCTCTAATCAAATAACTGAGATATCTAGCTTCTATCTATCTAGAGATTTTGTAAGAAAAAGTTCTTAAAACAGATGGAGTTAAGAAAAATTCTTAACTTTTAAGAAAAAAGTTCTTAAAGTGGAAACTTTTAAGAAAAAGTTCTTACAACACAAACTATGAAAAAATACTGAGTTTTATGAACAATTTCTTAAAACGGAGATTTTGTAAGAAAAAGTTCTTAAAACAGATGGAGTTAAGAAAAATTCTTAACTTTTAAGAAAAAAGTTCTTAAAGTGGAAACTTTTAAGAAAAAGTTCTTACAACACAAACTATGAAAAAATACTGAGTTTTATGAACAATTTCTTAAAACGGAGATTTTGTAAGAAAAAGTTCTTAAAACAGATGGAGTTAAGAAAAATTCTTAACTTTTAAGAAAAAAGTTCTTAAAGTGGAAACTTTTAAGAAAAAGTTCTTACAACACAAACTATGAAAAAATACTGAGTTTTATGAACAATTTCTTAAAACGGAGATTTTGTAAGAAAAAGTTCTTAAAACAGATGGAGTTAAGAAAAATTCTTAACTTTTAAGAAAAAAGTTCTTAAAGTGGAAACTTTTAAGAAAAAGTTCTTACAACACAAACTATGAAAAAATACTGAGTTTTATGAACAATTTCTTAAAACGGAGATTTTGTAAGAAAAAGTTCTTAAAACAGATGGAGTTAAGAAAAATTCTTAACTTTTAAGAAAAAAGTTCTTAAAGTGGAAACTTTTAAGAAAAAGTTCTTACAACACAAACTATGAAAAAATACTGAGTTTTATGAACAATTTCTTAAAACGGAGATTTTGTAAGAAAAAGTTCTTAAAACAGATGGAGTTAAGAAAAATTCTTAACTTATAAGAAAAAATTCTTAAAGTGGAAACTTTTAAGAAAAAGTTCTTACAACACAAACTATGAAAAAACACTGAGTTCTATGAACAATTTCTTAAAACGGAGATTTTGTAAGAAAAAGTTCTTAAAACAGATGGAGTTAAGAAAAATTCTTAACTTTTAAGAAAAAAGTTCTTAAAGTGGAAACTTTTAAGAAAAAGTTCTTACAACACAAACTATGAAAAAATACTGAGTTTTATGAACAATTTCTTAAAACGGAGATTTTGTAAGAAAAAGTTCTTAAAACAGATGGAGTTAAGAAAAATTCTTAACTTTTAAGAAAAAAGTTCTTAAAGTGGAAACTTTTAAGAAAAAGTTCTTACAACACAAACTATGAAAAAATACTGAGTTTTATGAACAATTTCTTAAAACGGAGATTTTGTAAGAAAAAGTTCTTAAAACAGATGGAGTTAAGAAAAATTCTTAACTTTTAAGAAAAAAGTTCTTAAAGTGGAAACTTTTAAGAAAAAGTTCTTACAACACAAACTATGAAAAAATACTGAGTTTTATGAACAATTTCTTAAAACGGAGATTTTGTAAGAAAAAGTTCTTAAAACAGATGGAGTTAAGAAAAATTCTTAACTTATAAGAAAAAATTCTTAAAGTGGAAACTTTTAAGAAAAAGTTCTTACAACACAAACTATGAAAAAATACTGAGTTTTATGAACAATTTCTTAAAACGGAGATTTTGTAAGAAAAAGTTCTTAAAACAGATGGAGTTAAGAAAAATTCTTAACTTATAAGAAAAAATTCTTAAAGTGGAAACTTTTAAGAAAAAGTTCTTACAACACAAACTATGAAAAAACACTGAGTTCTATGAACAATTTCTTAAAACGGAGATTTTGTAAGAAAAAGTTCTTAAAACAGATGGAGTTAAGAAAAATTCTTAACTTTTAAGAAAAAAGTTCTTAAAGTGGAAACTTTTAAGAAAAAGTTCTTACAACACAAACTATGAAAAAATACTGAGTTTTATGAACAATTTCTTAAAACGGAGATTTTGTAAGAAAAAGTTCTTAAAACAGATGGAGTTAAGAAAAATTCTTAACTTTTAAGAAAAAAGTTCTTAAAGTGGAAACTTTTAAGAAAAAGTTCTTACAACACAAACTATGAAAAAATACTGAGTTTTATGAACAATTTCTTAAAACGGAGATTTTGTAAGAAAAAGTTCTTAAAACAGATGGAGTTAAGAAAAATTCTTAACTTTTAAGAAAAAAGTTCTTAAAGTGGAAACTTTTAAGAAAAAGTTCTTACAACACAAACTATGAAAAAATACTGAGTTTTATGAACAATTTCTTAAAACGGAGATTTTGTAAGAAAAAGTTCTTAAAACAGATGGAGTTAAGAAAAATTCTTAACTTTTAAGAAAAAAGTTCTTAAAGTGGAAACTTTTAAGAAAAAGTTCTTACAACACAAACTATGAAAAAATACTGAGTTTTATGAACAATTTCTTAAAACGGAGATTTTGTAAGAAAAAGTTCTTAAAACAGATGGAGTTAAGAAAAATTCTTAACTTATAAGAAAAAATTCTTAAAGTGGAAACTTTTAAGAAAAAGTTCTTACAACACAAACTATGAAAAAACACTGAGTTCTATGAACAATTTCTTAAAACGGAGATTTTGTAAGAAAAAGTTCTTAAAACAGATGGAGTTAAGAAAAATTCTTAACTTTTAAGAAAAAAGTTCTTAAAGTGGAAACTTTTAAGAAAAAGTTCTTACAACACAAACTATGAAAAAATACTGAGTTTTATGAACAATTTCTTAAAACGGAGATTTTGTAAGAAAAAGTTCTTAAAACAGATGGAGTTAAGAAAAATTCTTAACTTTTAAGAAAAAAGTTCTTAAAGTGGAAACTTTTAAGAAAAAGTTCTTACAACACAAACTATGAAAAAATACTGAGTTTTATGAACAATTTCTTAAAACGGAGATTTTGTAAGAAAAAGTTCTTAAAACAGATGGAGTTAAGAAAAATTCTTAACTTTTAAGAAAAAAGTTCTTAAAGTGGAAACTTTTAAGAAAAAGTTCTTACAACACAAACTATGAAAAAATACTGAGTTTTATGAACAATTTCTTAAAACGGAGATTTTGTAAGAAAAAGTTCTTAAAACAGATGGAGTTAAGAAAAATTCTTAACTTTTAAGAAAAAAGTTCTTAAAGTGGAAACTTTTAAGAAAAAGTTCTTACAACACAAACTATGAAAAAATACTGAGTTTTATGAACAATTTCTTAAAACGGAGATTTTGTAAGAAAAAGTTCTTAAAACAGATGGAGTTAAGAAAAATTCTTAACTTTTAAGAAAAAAGTTCTTAAAGTGGAAACTTTTAAGAAAAAGTTCTTACAACACAAACTATGAAAAAATACTGAGTTTTATGAACAATTTCTTAAAACGGAGATTTTGTAAGAAAAAGTTCTTAAAACAGATGGAGTTAAGAAAAATTCTTAACTTTTAAGAAAAAAGTTCTTAAAGTGGAAACTTTTAAGAAAAAGTTCTTACAACACAAACTATGAAAAAATACTGAGTTTTATGAACAATTTCTTAAAACGGAGATTTTGTAAGAAAAAGTTCTTAAAACAGATGGAGTTAAGAAAAATTCTTAACTTTTAAGAAAAAAGTTCTTAAAGTGGAAACTTTTAAGAAAAAGTTCTTACAACACAAACTATGAAAAAATACTGAGTTTTATGAACAATTTCTTAAAACGGAGATTTTGTAAGAAAAAGTTCTTAAAACAGATGGAGTTAAGAAAAATTCTTAACTTATAAGAAAAAATTCTTAAAGTGGAAACTTTTAAGAAAAAGTTCTTACAACACAAACTATGAAAAAACACTGAGTTCTATGAACAATTTCTTAAAACGGAGATTTTGTAAGAAAAAGTTCTTAAAACAGATGGAGTTAAGAAAAATTCTTAACTTTTAAGAAAAAAGTTCTTAAAGTGGAAACTTTTAAGAAAAAGTTCTTACAACACAAACTATGAAAAAATACTGAGTTTTATGAACAATTTCTTAAAACGGAGATTTTGTAAGAAAAAGTTCTTAAAACAGATGGAGTTAAGAAAAATTCTTAACTTTTAAGAAAAAAGTTCTTAAAGTGGAAACTTTTAAGAAAAAGTTCTTACAACACAAACTATGAAAAAATACTGAGTTTTATGAACAATTTCTTAAAACGGAGATTTTGTAAGAAAAAGTTCTTAAAACAGATGGAGTTAAGAAAAATTCTTAACTTATAAGAAAAAATTCTTAAAGTGGAAACTTTTAAGAAAAAGTTCTTACAACACAAACTATGAAAAAACACTGAGTTCTATGAACAATTTCTTAAAACGGAGATTTTGTAAGAAAAAGTTCTTAAAACAGATGGAGTTAAGAAAAATTCTTAACTTTTAAGAAAAAAGTTCTTAAAGTGGAAACTTTTAAGAAAAAGTTCTTACAACACAAACTATGAAAAAATACTGAGTTTTATGAACAATTTCTTAAAACGGAGATTTTGTAAGAAAAAGTTCTTAAAACAGATGGAGTTAAGAAAAATTCTTAACTTTTAAGAAAAAAGTTCTTAAAGTGGAAACTTTTAAGAAAAAGTTCTTACAACACAAACTATGAAAAAATACTGAGTTTTATGAACAATTTCTTAAAACGGAGATTTTGTAAGAAAAAGTTCTTAAAACAGATGGAGTTAAGAAAAATTCTTAACTTTTAAGAAAAAAGTTCTTAAAGTGGAAACTTTTAAGAAAAAGTTCTTACAACACAAACTATGAAAAAATACTGAGTTTTATGAACAATTTCTTAAAACGGAGATTTTGTAAGAAAAAGTTCTTAAAACAGATGGAGTTAAGAAAAATTCTTAACTTTTAAGAAAAAAGTTCTTAAAGTGGAAACTTTTAAGAAAAAGTTCTTACAACACAAACTATGAAAAAATACTGAGTTTTATGAACAATTTCTTAAAACTGAGATTTTTTAAGAAAAAGTTCTTAAAACAGATGGAGTTAAGAAAAATTCTTAACTTATAAGAAAAAATTCTTAAAGTGGAAACTTTTAAGAAAAAGTTCTTACAACACAAACTATGAAAAAACACTGAGTTCTATGAACAATTTCTTAAAACGGAGATTTTGTAAGAAAAAGTTCTTAAAACAGATGGAGTTAAGAAAAATTCTTAACTTTTAAGAAAAAAGTTCTTAAAGTGGAAACTTTTAAGAAAAAGTTCTTACAACACAAACTATGAAAAAATACTGAGTTTTATGAACAATTTCTTAAAACGGAGATTTTGTAAGAAAAAGTTCTTAAAACAGATGGAGTTAAGAAAAATTCTTAACTTTTAAGAAAAAAGTTCTTAAAGTGGAAACTTTTAAGAAAAAGTTCTTACAACACAAACTATGAAAAAATACTGAGTTTTATGAACAATTTCTTAAAACGGAGATTTTGTAAGAAAAAGTTCTTAAAACAGATGGAGTTAAGAAAAATTCTTAACTTTTAAGAAAAAAGTTCTTAAAGTGGAAACTTTTAAGAAAAAGTTCTTACAACACAAACTATGAAAAAATACTGAGTTTTATGAACAATTTCTTAAAACGGAGATTTTGTAAGAAAAAGTTCTTAAAACAGATGGAGTTAAGAAAAATTCTTAACTTTTAAGAAAAAAGTTCTTAAAGTGGAAACTTTTAAGAAAAAGTTCTTACAACACAAACTATGAAAAAATACTGAGTTTTATGAACAATTTCTTAAAACGGAGATTTTGTAAGAAAAAGTTCTTAAAACAGATGGAGTTAAGAAAAATTCTTAACTTATAAGAAAAAATTCTTAAAGTGGAAACTTTTAAGAAAAAGTTCTTACAACACAAACTATGAAAAAACACTGAGTTCTATGAACTATTTCTTAAAACGGAGATTTTGTAAGAAAAAGTTCTTAAAACAGATGGAGTTAAGAAAAATTCTTAACTTTTAAGAAAAAAGTTCTTAAAGTGGAAACTTTTAAGAAAAAGTTCTTACAACACAAACTATGAAAAAATACTGAGTTTTATGAACAATTTCTTAAAACGGAGATTTTGTAAGAAAAAGTTCTTAAAACAGATGGAGTTAAGAAAAATTCTTAACTTATAAGAAAAAATTCTTAAAGTGGAAACTTTTAAGAAAAAGTTCTTACAACACAAACTATGAAAAAATACTGAGTTTTATGAACAATTTCTTAAAACGGAGATTTTGTAAGAAAAAGTTCTTAAAACAGATGGAGTTAAGAAAAATTCTTAACTTTTAAGAAAAAAGTTCTTAAAGTGGAAACTTTTAAGAAAAAGTTCTTACAACACAAACTATGAAAAAATACTGAGTTTTATGAACAATTTCTTAAAACGGAGATTTTGTAAGAAAAAGTTCTTAAAACAGATGGAGTTAAGAAAAATTCTTAACTTATAAGAAAAAATTCTTAAAGTGGAAACTTTTAAGAAAAAGTTCTTACAACACAAACTATGAAAAAATACTGAGTTTTATGAACAATTTCTTAAAACGGAGATTTTGTAAGAAAAAGTTCTTAAAACAGATGGAGTTAAGAAAAATTCTTAACTTTTAAGAAAAAAGTTCTTAAAGTGGAAACTTTTAAGAAAAAGTTCTTACAACACAAACTATGAAAAAATACTGAGTTTTATGAACAATTTCTTAAAACGGAGATTTTGTAAGAAAAAGTTCTTAAAACAGATGGAGTTAAGAAAAATTCTTAACTTATAAGAAAAAATTCTTAAAGTGGAAACTTTTAAGAAAAAGTTCTTACAACACAAACTATGAAAAAATACTGAGTTTTATGAACAATTTCTTAAAACGGAGATTTTGTAAGAAAAAGTTCTTAAAACTGATGGAGTTAAGAAAAATTCTTAACTTTTAAGAAAAAAATTCTTAAAAATGAAACTTTTAAGAAAAAGTTCTTAAGCCAATGCTCACAAAATAAGAAAAATTCATAATTTTTATGAAAAAATTCTTAAAAAATGGAGCTTTTCAATAAACTTCGGCAAAATAATTTTTAAGAATGAATTTTAAGAACTGTTCTTAAAACAGTGCTTTTTTTTAAAGAATTCGTGCTTAAAATTTAAGTATTCTGCTTAGAATTTAATGAATTTCGGTTTAAGAATGCGATTCTTAACTTTTAAGAACAATAATTTTTTCAGTGTATTGAGGGTCCGAAAACATTTAAATAAAATAGTTTTTCACTAGTATCGCCTTTCGAATAGAGTTGGAACTTTCTCCGAGAGCAAATTTGCAATGAAACCCGCTTTATAAGCTCGCCGTTCAGGATCGACATGAAAATGCGTTATGTTCCGTGTTTTCCAAAGCATTATTGTGCCACCCTATTTATTTATTTATTTATTTATTTTAATTTTTCGATTGGTCGCAACTCTGATGCTGTTTTTGAGCGGTAGTAGATACCGAGATTTATTTGCCTTTGTATAGCACTTTCAATACTTACTGACTTCAAGTGGGAATAATTCAAGAACAACTCAATTCTTGTTTTGTGTAGGTATAAGTGACGATCCTGTTGTTGAAAAAGTGTTCCATGACAGAAGTTCATTTGAATACAAAAAGAACCTTACCCAGGGATCGAACTTCAGCCGTGAAATTTCGGAGAAAATTTAAAAAAATGGAGTTAATGCAAAATGCAATATTTCCATAGTTAGTTTAGATCAAAACGAATAATTTTTTTCTTTTCTAAGAAAAATTTTTTATGTAAAGAGTGGGCCATCTTATAGCTTCGTTTAACATTATAGGTCATTTTGACACTGAAAAATGAGTGTCATAAAGTCAAAGTCAAAGTTAGTGCTATTTATCCAAACCGTACGGTTTTTGAAAAAGTTTTCGTTGAATTGAATCACACAGCGCACCGGTGCTAGTATGCCAGTTTGTGAAAAAAGGCCCTGTCTTATAGTCTGCTCAGACTGGAATGTAGCTGCTGTAGCCAAAAGTGTGAGACTCAATCCCGGATCACATTTCTACGCTCGGGTTTGATACTGACATGGACCACTTTCAATATTTCTACTAATTTTTGTGGGGACTGTGAAGGACCGATGCTATGTCGAGAACTTTGAAACCATTCTAGCACATATTAGCTTTTATGAGGAACTGGCAGGTCAAGAGAATTAAATTGCGATAAAAAGCATTGTTTTGCTT
This sequence comes from Melanostoma mellinum, assembly GCA_914767635.1. Lineage (NCBI taxonomy): Eukaryota > Metazoa > Arthropoda > Insecta > Diptera > Syrphidae > Melanostoma > Melanostoma mellinum. Next base: position 185,897,652 of record OU612060.1, read on the forward strand.
AATTGTTCGAACCTAGCATAAAATTATAGTCCTTTGGAATGCGGTCCTGAGACTTCCAGTTTTTGTACTTTCTTTTCATTTACTTATTTACAACACAAATTTCAAATCCATGGTTGTCTGGAGTTTATGTATCCAAAAAATTTTAAGTGAAAAAGTAGAGTTAACCTAGAAAACGAAGTTCATTGAACTTCATTGAACTTCGTTTTCTGGGTTAACTCTACTTTTTCACTTAAAAATTTTTGGATACATAAACTCCAGACAACTGAACTTAGTTCAAGTTTTAAAGCTAGCCGTAACTGTTGTATTTTTATGTAAGCTTATTTCAATAACTGAGAAAATGTGTCTAATTAGGGAAAAAACAGAAGTGTAGTTAAAAATGGGATATACCTACCATCCAGAAACCTTGAGATATATGGCAGCGGTACCATTCCTCAGCTCCTGCTATTTTTAGCCTAATTATTTTTCTACGTTATATTTTTCTTTAAGAAAAAATGCTTACAGCATATAAAGTCTAATTTGCATCACCCGTTGGAGCTGTGCGTATGAAATGCTAAAAAAATGTAAAAAAGCTGCAGTAAAGCTACACAGAGGACCACACCCTTTCGTACACAGATTGGGATCCTTGTCCTGTAAAGGAGAACAAAGAGATGAAAAAATCGTTCCCCATATAGAAAAGTAAGTTGAAAAGTGTGGTACAAAGCACCAATTCAATCATCCAAAAATAAGCAGGGAATGACTGGTTCACTCTATTTTTACGAATCGCCATCCATTGAAGACCCCCGCGCAAAAATTTGTGTGGGATTTGTTGAGGATTGCGGTCAAACAGCGAATACACCAATGAATGGTTTTATCTCAAGATTCCTGTACGTAATTCAACAGCACATGCAATAAGGTTGGCAAAATGGAAGTTTGAAGACAAAGTGGGGTGCCATATCACCCTCGGTCAGGTGTGATTTGACCCCTAATTTTCAAAAAATTAGTGCCATATCCCCCGGACCCTAAGCTAAAGGGTCCCGCAATGCCGAGATTTCATTTGTCTTTGCAATATTTTCAAACAAATGGGTAAATGCGGCTTATAAAGATATCCCATCCTTCTTGAAGAGCTCCACTGAGATCTAAATATTTTAGGGACAAGAATAATATTTTATACAAAACTTATTTCCCACAAACAAAATCTTTCACAAACTTATTCTTTTTAAACTTTCCACCCTCGGCTTCGAACCCATTTTGTTGAGATGGATTTCTCCTTATTTAGAAAACCATTTAAAGCGTTCGGTTCAGATCCGCCTTATCCAGCCGCCTTTAAGCTACATCCGGAGTTCCCCAAGGCCATTTAGGCCCTTAGGCCATTTAGGCCCTCTCCTCTTCATTCTTAGTATTAACGACATTGTAATGATCATCAAACACTCCTCTATCTCCCTCTATGTGGACGATACTAAGTTTTACCACGAAATTTTTTCCTCTGAAGATTCTTCCCACCTCCAACAGGATCTCGACAATTTTCCAATATGGTGCTCCAAAATAAGCCTTGAGCTAAATGTTTCCAAGTGCCAATCAATAACCTCCTCACGTATAAACTCATAAAATCTCCTCCCCTCTCTATCCTCTAAACAGTCAAATCATTTATACCGTTAAGGTGATCCATGACCTTGGGATTATTTGCGACCGTGAGCTGAATTTCCTCAAAAATATCGACGATATAATCCTTAAGGCAAATTCAGCACTTGATGGCTCAATATGAGTACTCCCTGCCTAAAGCTTCGTCTTCTAAGCCCTCCAACTAGTAAACTTAAGTCTTAGCTTAAGTTTCTTAGTTTGTAAGTTAGATTAAGTAATAGCTTGTATTAAGCCTAATAAATGGGGGTTTTGCCCTATCAAAATTAAATAATTTTTTTGGAGCCTTATTTGAACAGTTGTTCAAGAAGAATTTTTAGAAAATTTCAAGAACTCCCGTTAACTGAGTTCAATTCTTGCCAAATTTACAAATAATATTCAAACACCTCCGTTGAATTTGATGCTGATCCGCCGAAAGTAAGGCAAACCTTCTCAATGTACCTGTGACTACTCAAAAGGATTCAAAGTTACACAAAAATGCATGAACTTGCTCAAAAACTCGCAAAATTACACAATAAGCATAAAAGTTCGTAAAGAGGGGTAAAGTTCTGAAAAGCAGCTTAAATGTTTTTTTAGATTGCGAAAAGATTCTCAAAGATCCGCAAAATTGAGCAGACTTCTCCAAAACTGCAAAATGACACAAAATTGTGCTAAAAAAATCGCAAAAACTTGCAAACTAACCAAAATTGTAGCAAAAATCCTCGAAGAGCGACAAAATTGCATCTAGTTCTGCAAAAACTACCAAATTGACGCAACCTGGAGCAAAAATGTTCAAAGCTCTGACCAAAGGTCTGTAAAATCTGCCTAAAATTGGACAAAATGCGCAAAATTTTCCTAAATCTCTGAACAAATTTAAAAACCAACACAAATAACAACAAAAATGCACTAAATTTTGAAAAAATATCCAAAGTACTTAAATGCTCCGCAAAGTTGGAGAAAATTGAGAAAGATGTACAAAATTTTGCAAAATTGAACGCAATTGATCAAAATTCAGAAACTTACAAAGGCGAAAAAATCCCGCGAAGTTGTGCAAAATTCCGCAAAAAATTGTCGTTCTTGTTATTATTTTTTTTCGGTCTAAGATAAATGACGATTGAGTTCTCTGATATCTGCTTCACTGCTTAGATTGGATATGAGGTACATACCAAATCTTATGAATATAAGCAATGGAATACTTGTCCATTATTATCGAAAAGTTGCTGTAAATTCGAATTATCACCATCGAATTTGGGGTCTCTATTCGGTAAATGAAAAGGAATTCTTCTCAACATCAAGAATACTGCTGTTTTGTGGTCGTATTTTCATGTATATAATTGGATGACTTTGTTCCCATATGATGTAGTATTCAAATTCAACTTCCTGTTAAAATTGATGATGACTTCATTTCGCAGTACTGTGATTCGCCAACCCATCCAGCGAAATTTCTAGAAGGCACTATTGATTCTTCGAAAGTGGCTTTTGGTGGATCAATCACCTCGACGCTTCTTACGATTGTTTGAGGTGTAAATATCATTTTTGTCACTTCGAAACATTTCATGTATTGTTGAGCAAAGGAACGAAATGCTAAGTGAAGGAAGCATGATCATCTTCAGGCAGTTCTTTAATCTTCACGTCTTCTTATGTTCAAATTACTGCCAGTGAAGCGAAAAAAGTTTTCATCACAGTACATCCTTTGACTCTTTTCAACTCTTGAGTTCGAGATGATGCCTTAAATTACCCGGCCATTTTTGCTCATTGGGTCAATATGTGCCTAGATACTCTTGGAAGGCTGTCGCCATGGTTATGTAAAGTACATTCACCAAAATTGAGTAGCAAGATGCTGGAAGGTGCAGAAGTACATATATAGAAAAATTGTTCGTATGATCTGTTGGATCACGTCATGGATACTCGCTTAGCCAAATCCAGAAGTGTCAACCACATTATCTCGGTACTTAAGGTTATGCTTGAAGCAAGCACTTGAATTTGTTAGATTTTTTCAAATAATGCAAGTAGTTCGGCTGGTCTAAGCCTGGTTAGAATCTTCTGCTTCTACTTCCACCATTTCATTTTCCTCTTTTACGTCTCGTCGTTACGTCGTGCAAGTTGAAGCGTTTACTCAGATCTACTTAAGACCAGTTCAGTTAAGCCTAAAGCCATCCACACCACTCAGATGTTGCACATAGAAATTACATTCTAAAAACCACCTCAGGTGCTAAGTACGCGTGAATAATCCTTTAACACTATTAACAAGCCGCCTAAAAAATGCCTCATTCAAAAAACAAAAAGCAAATTCTACCATGGACTGCCGGTGGCCTTCTATATCCACTTTAATTGTTCATTTTCCAGACGTAGCGCACGTTAGGTACTACAACACAACTACATTCAGCTTCAAAGTTTCTTAAACATTAAATACTCCACACGCCACTACACCGTGTTGGTCGACGTTGGTTGGCAGGCCTTTTAGTATTTGCCAATTCAGAATTCCTCTCAAAAATCAACTTTCACTCTTGAAGTACGGAACGTTGTTGGTATAGAAGAGGTACCCAACTCATTATGTTTTTGAAGGAAACATGATTTCAATTTTGCTCCAACGAAGTAAAAGCAACTTTAAAGTTCAAAACTTTGCTGAATGCAAAACGTTTATGAGCTCGACTTCGCCAACCATGCGAGAACAGTAAACAAAGTTGAAGGTAATTAACAATTCTGCACAGTTCCAAACAATTTTGCTCCTTACAATCGCAGTCATAAACGTTATGGTCACCTCACACACATCCCTAACTCCTGTATAAAGTAATAAAAAAAAAAACAAAATTTCAGCCCAACAAAAATGAAATGAAAGCCTCGCAAAAAAAAAAGAAAATTGAAAAGAATGAAAACGAAGAAAGGAAAAGGGAACAGTGTTCGAGGAATTTTCTGCCCTAATAAGTTGGTTAAGCTGAAAAGCGCCAAGAAGTTGCATTCCAATGTGATGGCAAAGATCAAAGAGGACGGCCACACTCAAGTAGAACGCCTAGAAAAGCTATATCTACCTTTACCCACCTGGAAAGTTTTGAGTTGCCTGTTTTTTCTTTCTTTTCTTCATTCGTTTTTATTAAATTCCCGCAGTTAATTACCGTGCTAAGGATTTTGGTTTTTGTATAAGAGGATCGAAGGTGATGGTTAAAGTTAAGATGGCTGATGCCGTCTTGGAGTTATGCAAGTCCTCTTTACAAAGAGTTTGCAATGAAGTTTCTCAGTAAAGTTGAGGGAGTTAATGGAAGGTCCAGTGATTTCTTTGTTTTGAACAGTGAACTAAATGACTTTCAGAGGGTTTTTTCGAGCTTCAAGAAATTTGGTACCTGTTAACTCGTCTTAAAAACTGTGTTGAGTATGACTTGTTAACGCTCCGGAATTCGGGGGCTAGCAGAGCAATGAGACCGATTGGACGAAATTAAACGGCGATGAGGACACAAATTCCGCTGTCAGGCAAATTGCTCCATTCAGCTTGGACGATGATCAAGAATGCCGTCCTCCCGACCTAGAAGAAGTTAAGCTTGCCATATGCAAACTCAAATCAAATCAAAAATCAGATGGCCTTGATGAAGAACTTTTCAAGGCAGCTGGAGACCAATTGGAAAGGAGCATGCTCCAGCTGATCAGCGGGATATGGTCGGAATAAAACGTGATCGATGAATGGAACTTCAGTATCGTATGCCCGATCCTAAAGAAGGGAGACCCTCACAATTGCGCCAAATACATAGGGATAAGCCTTCTCAACTTCGCTTTTAAGATCTTGCCTGCTGTAATATGTGAACGTCTGAAGCCCCACTTCAACAAATTTATAGTTCACAATTGACAAACATAACTTCGAGGTAGTACAGGACTTCGTCTACCTAGGATCCGAAATACAGACGGAAAACAACATCAGTGCGGAAATCAGACGGAGAACTACTCTTGCCAACCGTTGCTTCTTTGGGTTGAGAAGACAATTGAAAACCAAACTTCTGTAGAAAGACCACGATTAACCCTTATAGGCCCTTAATTATCAAAGTAATGATTAACGCTGCGGAAGCGTGGACTTCATCGAAAACGGATGAGGAAATCCTTGGTCGTTTCGAAAGAAAAATACTCCGAATATTCTTTGGTCCCATATGCAAAGACAATGTGTGAAGAAGAAGATACAACAAGGAGCTGTATGAGCTGTACTGCGACATGGGCATAGCTAGAAGAGTACGCATCGCTAACGTAATATGGCCCTGCCATGTAGATTGGATAGACGATCGACGGGTTTAAGAATGTCCATTGTGGAGAATTCCTTGAATTCACTCCAGCTTGTTCCCTAAATATCAAATAAACTAAATAAATAAAATGAATAAACAAATAGGGTGGCGCAACAGAGCGAGGAGCCCCTGGGCCTTGCGCATTTCTCACAACCATGCCTTGTGAGGAAATGGAAGGGACCTACAATTTTCTGCCGGATCCGATCGGCTTATCGAAAAAGTGCTTTTCATGGCAATGAATACTAACGGAGGACTTGCCAGTTCCTCGCGAAAGACGATACCCGTGGAAAAAACATTTTTGCCTCTGCTGGGATTCGAACTCGAACCTCTGGATTAACAGGCGGACATGCTATCCATCACACCACACGCACCACAAAATAAATTAAGTGTCACAGGTTAAATCAAGAATATATTTAATGCTTCCAAGTATAAACTTGCTGGAAAGCTTTTCATAACGCGAAATTATTTGGAGAAAATGAAGATGGCCATGAGCGAAGTGTTTAATAAATAAATACTCAGTAATCTCTCAATTCAAATGGCTTTTCGAACGTGAGTGTTTCGTCCTGATGACTGACGCTCATGGACGAATTCAATGAGCAAGGACAAAACCAAATCAAATCTTGTTGCTCTTCCCTTCAGCGGACTTAACCAATTAATCAACACTTCCTTCTTTTAACGCCCCAATAAGTCAGCAAATCCGCAAATATGCTAACACCCAATGCAAACACTTTACACGGTGGGTTGGTATGCCATCAAACAATTGGTTTTTTTTTGAAGTTTTTACCAACATATGGCTGAGTTATTGGTAACAGGGAAAAAAAATATTCCCATTGCAAGAAACGAGATGAGTTTCAGCAGTTGTGAGTTCCTTGCAGCGTTGTATGCATCTACTGCTGTAGGTAGGAGCGTGTATATTCAATTCAACTCAAGTTGTGTTCACCGGGTGGTAGTACAAATCGCATCAATCACGTCATCAAGTACGTAGCCGTAATAGACCAGCACTCCAGCACCAACTGCTCATGGTAGTTCTACACGTGTAAATCGAGTTAGAAATATGTAACTCAACTTCTCAGGCATGGATGGAGCCCTCAAGTGGATCTGAAAACAACATCTACTCTCCGGCAACCAGCCCCTTTTCCTTCCTATTTCATAAGTCTTGCTCTTGGTCTGTCTTTCGGGCAAATGATTAAAAATGCAATTACAGCCATGTTAACGTACACTGAAAGATACAGATTCTATTTTTGTTATTCTTCTTTTTTTCTTTTTCTCTGGCCAGCCCTTTAATCCACATTCCACGTTTTCATGTTTCCTGGGAGCTAACGCAGGCAAAAAGTTGGTACTGTCATTGCATTTGTTTGTACACACATAGACGAATGGGATTTTGTGCTGTTTTTCGGGCACTGTGTCCTTCAGGTAAGTGAAGGAAAAGAAAATGTGGATCACAACGACCAACCGACCGACGCGACGCCGACGTATAAATTCGAATAAAACAGAGAGGAAAATGAATAAAAAAAAAACTTGTGTCTAAAACAAACCGCCACATTTTTGCACCCCGAGTTGGCATTCAATTACGGACTTTGCAGGTAACATGACTTAAGGCCAATGTGCAACGAGAGAACCGAATGCTACTTTTTCGTTCAGGGCTGCATTAGGGTTCATATCAGACTAGGGGCTTCATGCCTTCATAAACCAATTCAAGACTCTTCTCGGCTACTCAGTGTGATGAAAGACGAACAGGAAAACGACAGGGACTGACGATTTCCATCACCCCGTTTTTGGTGAAGTGCTTATAAATGAACATACGCTCTAACCTCTAAGGACGATAGTATTGTCTTCAGCTCTTCCACGCTTAGGGTTAAAGAACTTTGTTACCTTCTTGTCAAACATTCAAGACACTCTATGTTATGTCAGTTATCAGTTAAGCGTTTCACAATTGGAAACATCAAGAGCAATTGTTGGTGCATTTATAGAGGACGATGACAGTCTTAGGAACTGCACACCTCTTTGGGCATTTAAGCACAACTATTCCAAATGGATACTCATGCTACGCTATGTACGTTACGAAAAATGGCTGCGCCCGAGATGTTTGACTTTGAAGTTCATTAGCGATCTCGTTTGCCATAATGCCCTGGAACCTAAACAATCTTAACAGAAGTGGCTTTCAAGGCCTGTATTTCAAATAACTACAATCGCAAAAAACCCCTCGTTATCGTTACGTGACGATTGCGTTTAACAATACTCGCAGTCATTTGACATTGAGATCGTGTTTCAATTAATGATACGTAACAAGTATCAATCAAAGGCAGTCGTTTACGAAGCGTTGCGCGTATTGGAAAAAACAGCACATCATTGTAGTTACGTTACGATTACGTTTCATTATACTTTCTGTCATTAACGACTGATTTCGGTGGTCGTTTTGCTATCGTTCTGACATTTTCAATGTTTCATTCTGATAATTCATAATCGGTTTATGTCACATCTATGGGTATCGCTTATTCGCCTTACGTTGCGTAATTTGTTTTACTGACACTTAACTGAAAATTGTATTTACGGTTCGCATCAAAAGCCAAGATACGCTATGGGCTATACTCAACCCCCTTATTAGTTTGAAGCAATTGGAAAATGCAAAAACTCTCTGAATCCGTACTACGAACTACGTTACGTGACTCCAAAAAATGGAGTTCACGGCAACGATATCCACGGCATGAATTGTGGAAATAGATCCACGAAAACGTCAGAATTGACATCCTTCCGACGTTTTCGTGGATCCAATTTCTCAATCCATTTTGTAAGGTAATCGTAAATGACCACAAGTATAGTTAAACGTATATCGCAACGTAACGATGATTAAGGGTTTCTTGCGAGTATCGTTATTTGCAGTACGCTCCCAGCTGTTAATGAAGCGTGAATCGTGAAACTTAATCGCAACTTCGATAACGAGGTAATTTTCAAGAGAATCGTTAATTGAAATAAGCCCAGTCGTAAATGACAGTAAGTATGGTGAAACGTAAATCGAAACGTGACGATAACGAGGGGTTTCTATCGAGTATCGCGAATTGAAACACGAACTACAAAAGTGAGTTTCGTTTGGGCTGCAACCTGCAAGCCATCACGACACAATTGAAAACGAGATTGGTGATGAACTTTGAAGGACAAAGATATCCTAAAGATTTCTCATTGTCTGAACCAGCACTTGCTGTGCCAGAAGCTTCAGTGAGAGTCTAAAGGAATAATTACATCTTTCAAGAGCACCACCGTAGTTGCCAAAGGATGCTTCTCTTAGCAAACATCGCTAAGCTTAACTGATATGATGCTTTGTAAGTCTCAGTGAGTGGGGAATTTGATGGCACATCGCAGAATTTCTTCAGGAACCATAATATGTTTTCTCTTATCAGGCTACAGACACACAGAGCGGGCATGGCGATAACTGGTAACTGGTACACTGGTTCTTCAATGACCATTAATGTTTTGAGGCTTGAGTCCTTAAGTCAGTAATTTAAAGCCTGTGTCACGAAAAGGCTTGAAGCTTAAAACGGGATCCATGATCCCTTAAATCGAAAATCCATCGCGTGGTCCCGTCATTTCCAATTAGCTTCAAGGCACCGGAGAAAGAATATTGAGGGCCTTTCTTAGGGTCTAAGAGGCCCTGCACTAGCAAATAAAATGTACAGCAACTACAGACAGATACAAGCGATGAGATAAAGGCATGGCCGAACTGGCTTAAGTTTGTGATATCATCTGCGCTGCTCTTTTTTGTGACGACTGACGAGTAGCTGTAAAATTTTTCTTCCTTTTTTATATGTTGATGATATCGTCATCATCATCATCATCATCATCACAGCACATCAGCGAAGTATGTAACAGGACGAGGGTGTACTGAGGGAGGACTTTTTTTCTTATTTTTTTGCAGCTAGTGAACCTTACAGAGAACCAGGATATTTGTTGTTTCCACAAATGTAACTCTTGATTTGCAATTTTTTTTTTTTGCTTTTTTTCTTGTTTCAGTGATTCAAAAGCTCGTATACATCGTTGAAGGACCACTAAAAAGCGTGAGAATTCTGTTCGAGCAGTGGTAAGTGGATTGTACTCTGTGAGTTATTTTAAGTGAATCTGTGTGCGGATTATTTGAAATATTGCATTAACAAAAATAGTATTGGTACTTCAGAATTGTGAAATAGGTGAGTACTTGCTTATGAGGCTTTTTTACTTGTTATTATGATTATTTTTTGTTTGCATTACGAGAAACTTTGCGAACTAAACTGACTCTACTGGAAAAGCTGTGGCAGAAAGAAATGAAGTGGTCCATTTTGCTTGTTCCTTTATTCTAATCAGATTGATGTTTAAATGATTGATTATTAAATAAATGGTGAGCGTTATGCTCAGTATATGGATTCATAATTGCACTCTGCCTTTGGTCTTCTGTATTATATAGGGAAGGTAGTTACACACGTTTATGGGTATTTGAAGCTTTACAGCATTTCATTCAAGGTCTTTCTAGAATATTGCACGATTTCAGAATATTAGTGTCAGAATTAAGATAGCAAACAATTTGCTTCCAGTTCCCACATTTGTAAAATAGAAAGATGGCTAAAGCTTAAGTATAGGCAACCATAAATGCATTCAATAACAAAATTTTTGTGTTTGTATTTGCAATCAATAACAAATCCTAAATAACTCAACCATAGGTCGGGAAGGATATTGGAATAAAACTTTTTATTTTAGAAAAATGGATGACTTAATATTTCCCAGGATCTAACAGTAAGGCATTTGCATAAGTCCCATAGATCCTACTTATGTCTTCATTGATTCAGAGACAAAGTTCTTCTTCAAGAAAAGACAAATTTGGACGTCAAATGCATACAGGGTGTTTTGCATAAGATTCGACAAGAGCTCAGGACAAATAAGTTGGGACAAGATAAGAAAAAAATTGTATCGTAGGTGAAGGAGAGGGGAGTTCCTTCGTTTAGGTAGAAAAGGCAGTTATATAAAAAATTGTCAAAAAAAAATATTTAAAATCAACCAAAACACTCACTACCACTAAATAAGTGTTCAAATTAATATGGTGAATGATTTTTGAGTGATCATTCCTCAAAGTCAAAATTTTGAAGAAAAAAAATGATAAAATTTTGTTCCAGTTTTTTGTTAAATAATATTAGTTCTTACTCAAACAAACTCACATAAACTCATTTATGAGTTATGAATTATGATTTAGTTCAATTAAATAGCTGCAAGAATATGTTAAATCGTTGATTAGATCTTGTGTTTGCTGATAAGGAATTAAAAGTACAAGTTGGTAAAAGCTTATGTCCGATTGATCCTAACAAAATGAACCATATTGCTCTGTACCTTACTTCTGAATTTTATGAGTATTCTAAATCGATTTCTACCAATAACAAATTTAGCTTTAAAAAAGCAGATTTTCAAAACATAGCGAGTTATATGTCGCGTATTCCATGGCATCATCAATTAAATCCGACTGATTTATAAAACACGTATTCTACTTTTATCGATTCATTAAAACGTGCAATTAATATGTATGTGCCTAAAATTAAAGTTAGTAATAATTCAAAGCCTCTTTGGTATAACAAAAGGCTTTGTAATTTAAGAAACAAGAAAAATAAGGCTTATAAATTACTTTGAAGATCGGCTAATAACTCTACAGTAAAGGACAATTATGTTCCACTTGAGAGGGAGTTCAGTACTCTAAATAAGTTTTTATATAGAAGCTACATTATTTCAATCGAATCAAGATTAAAAAATAACAGCAAACATTTTTGGACATTCATAAAAAATAAAAAGAAAAACAGTGGTATTCCAAAATGCGTTACCAAGGCTCAGATTTCTCAGATACTACAACAATCTGTTATTTATTTGCTGATTATTTTAAATCGAACTATACAAGTTATAGCCAGCAGCAGTCTGATGCTAATTTAAATAATGGTGACACCTCGATCAACATTGGACAGGTAAGCTATCAGCAAAACGGAAATTCAAGTTGCGCTTTCGAGTTTGAATAGTGATAAACAGCCTGGCCCTGATGGTATCCCTCCTGTTGTTCTAAAAATGTGTGCTGAAGCGCTTTCAGAACCACTTTGGTTATTATTTAATATGTCTCTTTCCCAGGGAAAATTTCTTGATGATTGGTAAAACTCCTTCATAGTACCGATACACAAATCAGGTCCCAAGCCGGAAATATCAAACTATCGACCAATTCGTAAGTTGTCATTTATTCCAAAATTTTTCGAAAAGATAGTGTGCGATAGATTTCCGTTTATGCTGAAAGAAGTCATCTCACCATACCAGCATGGTTTTATTTCGGTTAGGTCAACTACTACCAACCTTTCTATTTTCTCAAATTATGTTTTAAATAAGCTAGAGGACGGATATCAAGTGGGTGTGATTAATACTAATTTTGCGAAAGCGTTTGATAGAGTCAGTCATTCTATTCTAATTGATAAACTGGAAAGAATTGGTTTTCATTCAAGTGTTTTGAAATGGCTTTCGTTTTATTCGGTTGGACGCATTCAGTTTGTGTCAATCGATAGTTTTCTTTCAAGTCCCGTGTTTGTATCATCAGGTGTCTCACAAGGTAGTCACCTTGGTCCGCTTCTTTTTCTTATATTTATAAATAACATGCCGAATGTTTTTTGCAATTCTTTTCGTCTTTTATTTGCGGATGATCTAAAATATTTTAGATGCATCAAATTTGAAGCAGATTGCGTGCTTTTGCAAGAAGATCTTGAAAGGCCTATTTTTGAATGTCAGCAAATGTCAATGTTTTTCATTTCTTCGTACATATTCCCCTATTCTCTATGATTATAAAATCGGAAACAGTGTTCTTGAAAGAGTCTTTGAAAAAAAGATCTAGGTGTTGTTTATGATAAAAAATTTAATTTTAACAAGCATATCGACTAAATTGCTGGTATATTTATTTTTTAAGTTTCATTCACATTCACAGTATCATTAAATTTTACTGTACGAAATCAATCAAGTCAACATATTCATATTCATCAAAGTATTTGTAGTTTTCGAGTTCTAGAAACTATTATTATAATATAACAACTTGATCAATAAAGATGAATTTGTGTTCTAAACTAACATTTTAAAAATTGGCGACGAGGATAAAAAAAGAATTTTTTTTTTGCAATTTGCTTGATTGTATAAAAATATATTGGAATCATGGTAAACGAAATAGAACATCAGGCTGGCCAGGAACAACTACAACCAAGAACCGTGATGGTACAAAGTCTACAAACATCATTCTCAATTGAGCCATTCATCAAAACATTAAATGGACGCGATGGGTAGATAGATTCGAGACGGCTATTGCCCTGTTAGACAATGCAGCAGATAAGAAGTTCTACCTTATTTTACATTACATGGGGGGAGATGCTTATAACACATTGTGTGACAAAATTTCACCTACAAAACCATCAGAGAAGACTTATGAAGAGATAGTTTCGGCTTTGACAGCATTCTACGATCCAGAGCCAAATGAAATAATGGAAAATTATAAATTTCATCTACGGAAGCAAAAGGAAGGTGAGACTGTGGATGAATTTATTATTGCTCTTAGAAGATTGTCAACAAAATGTAAGTTTGGAACCTATTTGGAAACGGCACTGCATAACCAATTAGTGTTTGGGTTACTTAATCAGCGAAGTCAGAATCGCTGTTTGGAAAAGAAGAGTTTGACATTAGAGTCCGCATTGGAATGTGCTAAAGCTATTGAGTTATCCGAGAAAGGCGGTGCTGAGATTCAGAAGGTTAAAGAAGAGGATGTCAACTACGTCAAGGAGAAAAACTACAAGAAAACTTTTAAACAGGCATCATCCAATTCTAAAAATATGATAAAAAAATGTTTTCGATGTGGAGAATCCAGTCATTTAGCTAATAAATGTAAATTTTTGGAATCAGTCTGCCATGGATGTGGACAAAAAGGGCATTTGCTAAGGGTTTGTTTCAAATCGAAAAGGTCAAATTATTTATCCACGAATCAAGTGGAAGAGGAAGAAAACGTACAGCTAGACGAATTGTCACATCTTGAAGAGATTCATCAAATTGGAGATAAGTCTTCGGTAATGTTGCGTTCCAAAGTTCTTTGTGAACTTTTAATTAACGATGTTTCTTTTACTTTCGAAATAGATACCGGATCACCCGTGACTGTGGTTGGCTTGGCAGAGGCACAGCGTTTTTTGGAAGTCTTCGAGTTGAAAACAGCGACATTGAACTGGTCAGTTATTGTGGTAACAAACTGGAATGCCTCGGTTTTATTCGCGTCAAAGTAAAAACAAATAAACAGGGTGAATCGAAATCCACTTTTGGGACGTGAATGGCTAAGACAAATTCGTTTGGATTGGAAAAAAATTTTTGATGGTCAATTGAATCAGGTCATGCAAATAAGAACAACAGAAAAATTTAATGTTAAGGTAGAAGTTAAGAAAGCCAAATACGAGAAAATATTCTCTGGAACAACAGGAAAAATATTGGACTTACAAGCCCGACTACATGTTAGAGAAAATGTAGAACCCGTTTTTTTTAAAGCTCGCCGCGTACCATTTTCGCTTATGAAAGCGGTAGAAGACGAACTAGATAAACTTGTTCCAGAAGATATTTTGGAAAAGGTAGAAACAAGCGAATGGGCAACGCCGATAGTTTCTGTACGGATAAGAATTTGTGGCGATTCCAAGATTACGTTGAATCCATGTTTGTTTATCGATGAGTACCCACTACCATCAATCGACGAATTGTTTGCTTCAATGGCTGCAGGTGAAAAATTTACAAAAATAGATCTTTCAAAGACATATTTGCAACTGGAGATTCATCCGGAGGACCGCGATTTACTCACATTTGTAGGGACCCCTTTACCCAAACGAACAAACAAAGTAAAAAGAAAAATATAAACAAAATATATCTAAAAAAACAAAAAAAAAACCAACATACGGAATTCCACACGCAAAATCAAAATACTATAAAAGTATCACCCTGTATATACTTGCGAAAAATCGTATTCGAAAAACCTATCGGCTGTGTCTTTCGTTAAGTACCAGAAAGGAAATAGTCGACATTTTCTTGCTGAGCCCTTGATTATCGATAAGTACAATCCAGAAGTCTTTTCGATTTAGCTGCTGGCCGGGAGTGGACGTACGACGTGCGTGCTAAGTGTAAGAACCCCTCAATTAACTTACACTTGTCGAAGTTCTACTTCGTGTTAGTCTCCTGAAGTAAAAAAAAAGGTAAATTTCGAGCTTTGATCAAAAGATTTTAGGGAAAGTGAGAAGAAATAGTTAATTAAAGTGTTCGCAGAGACCGAGGAGAAATTCTACTCTACGTGCTGAATCTCGGGCTCGTTCCCAAAAAAAATTCGTATCCATAGCTACTCCAAGTGAAGGTAAATTAACGCTTTGGTCTAAGCGTAAAAGAAAAACTCTTTTAATTGTGTAATACCGCTTTAAAACATAGATAACCCTCCGCGTAGAGAAAGTCACGAGGCAAGAGGATTGGTATTCAAGCGCGGGCTGCACGTGTAGGAGCGAGAATTCTCTCCTTGCCCAGGCACAAAACCGGCCATTGATTCCCGCAACAAAAATCGGCCGCGCAGCCGCGATATCAACTTGAGCTGCCATTTAGCGATTGCAAGCTACAACTCACGTGATTGGAGTCCACGATTTCGTTTGTTTTTTTTCTGATCTGTCAAGATCATCATCTACGTAGAACTCCATCGATCCATCAGCCAGCACTTATAGCAGCAACCCATCGAGCACCGGCTCCCCCAACCTGTCCGCGCCCGAAAGCCCAAAAGCTTACGCTTGCGCTCTACAAGACTGAAAAGACTGGCGAGGGAGAAAGTAACAACACAGCACGCTAGTGCAGTCATTACATAAGGTCGTGCGATTCGTACAGACATATCGATTAAGATAGGCGTAGTAATCCAATTGTAAGCTCTTCTGTGGTCAGTGTTAGAATTTCACCTTGCAAAACGAAAGTAAAATCAAAAGGAAACCAAAAAGATAAGTAATAGAAATTTTAATCTCTGATAAGACTCGTTCAAGTGCTTTAAGATTTTGTTTTTGCATTTAGCTAGCGATAAGCCAACCCGTGAGAGCTGTCCTCCAACGTATGCTGTGCACACCATCGTCGGAGTATGAGCCCACCCAAGGTCAAGAGAAAGTAAACAAACGTAAGCTTGCAAAAGAAGCATTCTGGTGAGTCCAATTTTTCGTTATTTTGAAGTACATTTTCTTAAATCTATTGAACGAAGAATATTTAAGAGTTGAAAATTTGAGCAATCTTTTTGTTTACACTCAACAATAACAAAAGAAAGAATAGGTACTCAAGAGAAAGTTTTGAAATATTGAATGCACAGTATAGTTTAGTTTTATTAATTGAAAAGTAAAAGAGAAATAGAAAATAAAGAGTGAGTGTATAAGAGAGAAAAAAAAAAAACAAAAAACAAGATAAGAAGATTACAGAAAAAAAAAACAATGAATTAAAGAGACACTACAACTTAATCTCATGCACCTATATAAGTGACATGAAACATATTTAAGTGCATTTAAAGAATACGAAATTATACGCGATAATATCGTGGAAGACCACAGAGGGCGTTGAATAAATAAGAATGTTAGTTTTAAGAGAGGAATAATCGGTATCAAATAAAACAAAATTGAAATTTTAGAATGGAAAATATGGTTTCTGTTTTCGGCGAGTATACAAATTATTGAATGACGTTTTTAAGTGAAATGAGTAATTAAAGTATTTATGTGGTGCTGGAAGGGGGGCGTGTAATGAGAGAGTATGTTCGACGGATAGCGGGTGAATCTTATTAATTCATTCCGACTTTAAATTAGGGGCTAGTGTCATAAAATGATTTTGCGAGACATTAGCCAAGGATGGTCTGAGTTCATCGAATTCGACTGAGGGTGGGCAACGCAAAGGAAACTGATACCATCTCACAGTTTCCAAACATTATTATTCAGAATACTTAGACAATCTTTTCTTGTTTTCATTGGTGGTTTGAGTAGTTGTGTATATTTATTATAGAAATCAGGCATGTAAAATTTAACGGGTCCGGCATAGTAGTGCAAGATCCTACGCCTCCGTCGAGCTAGTGTCGCGCGATCGCAAGCATGCCTGCCGCACTTCCCTACCCGGACAACCTAGTCTACGTCCTTTTGAACCTAAAGGGGTTCCTGTTCCTTTTTGTGATTTAGTGGGAAACATATCCGTGCATATCGTAGATTAGGGTCAACATATACCGTTACACAGGTGGCGCCCAAAGTGGGGCAACGAAACAACAATTTTAATAATATATTCTTGTTTAAAATACAAGTTTTGAATATCCTAGTTTTTTTTTTGTCAAGATATCAAATTGTTTGAACTAGATCATAATTTATTTATTACGATGAATTCTCTGAACTCAAACCAGGTTGACCTAACTGCAGAGTTTTATTCTTAGTTAGTTGCAACTATATTTTGGGGTAGAAGTTATAAACACATATTCGATTTGATTATGGCGACCGGAATTATCGGTTCCAGAAACCACTATTCGTCAGCTGCGCTACATTCAGCATCGAAAGTTGAAGAAAACAATTTATTCCATCCTGAAGGAGTTCTTGAGACGACTCGAAATGTCAGTACAGGCTACTACTCTTCGCAATGCGCCTCGGTTCTGTTTCAGTGATTTTGACGTTAAAATATCGTACCATCTACATCGTTGCTTTACAAATCAATACACTACTATTTACGAACTTTACAAATGTGAGAACCATAGACATATGCAAACTTCAATAAAAATAATTTTCGTCTTCAATTGAGAAATAAGTTACTTTCATTTGGCATTGCGCTTTAGATTTTTTTTTATTGAAGGTTGTGGGCATAAACATACTAGTTTTAAATAGGTTCATTTATTCTGAATAAACCGTCGAATTAATTACTCATTGCACAAACCCTAGCACTTTTATGAATTGAATAAAACCAAACTAAACAAATTTAATTGCGAATCAACATTAATCCTTTTGTGGAAAGATTGCAATTACATCTTTTTTTTTATCAATATACTGTATAACTATACGTAAACAAATATTAAATTTTAGAAGAAAATACTAAAACTTTCATTACCTAAAATGAGTCCAAAGACAAATAAAGCTTACAATACTAGATCAGGCAATGTTCCGCCAACCCCTGTTCAAGAAGAACCTTCTGATGTTAACACTAATGATCTTCCGTCTGGCGCGAATGCGAGTAGGACTAATGACAACCTTCTAGTCGAAAATAACGAAAACCTCGCAGAGCATATCCAATCAGTAGTTAACGCGGCGATTGGGCTAAGTAGAACTGAGGATCTTCGCAGGAGGAAAGAAGAATTTGCAAAAGAAAAGGAGGAAATGCAACAGATGGTTGATGCTACTGTTCGCAAGTATTTAAATGCACCAACTCCTACACGGAACCAAACCGAAGATTACGATGTCATTCGACAGCAAAATCCTCGAGAATTTAGAGCTACACTACATCCTTCAGCCTCAACCCAAGCCTCTCGAGCAGAACAAGAGTATAGTCAGAATGTACAGAATTTTCTAAATCGAATTGAAAATCTTGACTTAAATGCGGAAACACCCATTGTAGCGCCTTCCAATGGGATACTTCCCACGGCTACTGGTAGTGCCACGTCCACATCTACATCTAAACGGGTAGATTACCATAAATGGGGTCTGAAATTTGATTCGAAGAAAATGACGGTGGATGATTTCATATTTAGACTGAGTAGGCTAAGGGAATGTTACAACACAACATGGCAAGAAGTGTTTTTAAATTTTCATCAGTTTGTTACGGGCGATGCGGAAACCTGGTACTGGCTATATCTACACGCTCATCCTAACACCGACTGGTCTACTTTTCGAGTTGCGTTATTCGAACAATTTAGAAGTTTGGAGACGGACTCCGAATTATCTCGGATTATGTTTGATCGACGTCAAGGAAGTAACGAAAACTTTGATGATTTCTTCAGTGAGATACAAAAACTCAATACTCGTCTCTATAGACCAAAGACTCCGCGAGAGCTTATTGATCTCTTAAAACAAAATGTGAAGAGACGAATAGGGGAGCTTATCATAACTTTTTATACAAATAGCTTGCCGGAGATGGTTCACGTATGCAGGACTATCGAAAGGTATATAAACAAACAAGACGCTGCCCGGTTAAAAGCATGTCCGCCTACTAATTTTCGAAAACAGGTCGCCGAGTTAGACTTGGATTCAGATCCTTATGATCCACTGCCGCAGATTGAGGCAATGTCTTATACTCAGAAAAAAATTGACACATCGTCGTATTTATGCTGGAACTGCAGGCAAAAGGGTCATTCGTACAGAGAGTGCCCAAGCACACAGGTAACATTGTTCTGCTACAAGTGTGGCTTCCAAAACTCAACATCTCCTAATTGTCCGAGATGTACGGGAAACCGGAAGCGGGGCGATCCAACTTCCGGAGAGAGTTGCCCCCAGGCGAAGAACCCGGAAAACTAAATAACGTTAAACCATATTCGGATACTTACATATGCAATCAATTTAACCTACCTGACTTACCTAAATTAAATACACCTGTTTCAGAAAGAAAAGGTGGAAATGACTTAAACTTAAATAATCCTCAACAGATAACCCTGTTAAAGAGACCACAAGGAATATCAAATGATCCTGTTCCCAAGGAAAAACCGAAATCTTTTCATGAACGGCTTCAAAATTATTACCAAGTTAGAGATCGTATTTTCAATACACAACCATCTAAGCGAATTTTAAAACTTCGGGAACGATTTAAGAAAAAAACCAAGGTGTTTAAAGCAATCTCTGCAACTTGTATCAGTGATGGCAGTGATAACGATCCGCGTCCATATGCAACCATTTCCGTTTTTGGCAGAAACATGTTAGGTTTACTGGATACTGGCGCCAGTATAAACGCGCTTGGAGCAGGTTGTTTAGAATTGTTAGAAGATGTAGGGGTTTCGTTTAGATCCTTCAAGTCGAATGTTCGAACCGCCAGCGGGCAACAGCAATCCATTGTTGGCGAAATATCCACTGATGTTACTTTTAAAGGTAAAACGCATAAGGTTACCTTCCATCTCGTACCGTCGTTAGAGCAACAGGTATATTTGGGGATACAATTCTGGGAGTTGTTTGACATTTTCCCAAAATTTCTCTCAGAGATTACAACAAATAGTTCTGTGAATGGGCGTGATCCGAATGCACACGAATTGTCAGCGGAAGAGGCCGTTGCTTTGAAAAACGCGATCCAATTGTTTCCGTCCTTTGCTAAGTGTGGACTGGGGCGAACACATCTAGAGGAGCACTTTATAGATACAGGGAGTACTGAGCCAATAAAGCAAAGACACTATCCCGTGTCTCCAGCGGTGCAGAAGCTGATGTATGCGGAGTTGGATGAGATGCTGAATTTGGGCATTATCGAAGAGAGCAATAGCTCGTGGAGCTCGCCGATTGTCCTGGTACAAAAACCGGGAAAGAATCGTTTGTGCCTCGACTCTCGAAAGGTCAATAAATGCTCAAAGACAGACGCTTATCCACTTCATCATATGGAAGCACTGCTGAGTCGAGCTTCAGACACACACTTCATCTCAAGTGTAGATTTGAAGCACGCCTTCTGGCAGATACCGCTGGAGAAGTCTTCACGGGAAAAGACTGCGTTTTCTGTGCCAGGTAGGCCCCTGTATCAATTTGTGGTTATGCCATTTGGTCTACACGGCGCAGCCCAAAGGCTATGTCGACTTATGGACAAGGTGGTTCCACACGCGTTGAGACAAAAAGTGTTTGTCTATTTGGACGACCTTTTGGTGATTTCGAGTTCTTTTCAAGAACATATATGCGTCTTAAAGGAATTAGCTGAATGTCTGCGAAAAGCTGGACTAACAATAAACTTAGACAAATCCAAGTTTTGTTTTAAGTATCTTAAATATCTCGGTTATATAGTAGGAGGTGGGTGTCTTAAGACAGATCCCGACAAAGTTGCGGCGATTCAAGAATTCCCTGTACCAAAAACGGCTCGACAAGTTCGTCGATTTCTAGGACTTGCCGGTTGGTACAGGAGATTCATAAAAAACTTTTCAGCAATCGCCACACCGATTTCGGACACGCTTAAAAAGGGAAAAACTTTCATATTTGGACCGGAAGCCATGGAAGCTTTTAAAGAGCTCAAACACGCTCTTACGACTGATCCTGTTTTGATAAATCCCGATTTTTCAAAACCGTTTACAATTTTATGTGACGCTTCGACTTATGGTATAGGGTGCGTTTTATGCCAAGTAGATGAAGATGGGGTGGAGAGGCCGATCTACTACTACTCGCATAAGCTCAACGCGGCGCAACGTAATTATAGTGTTACGGAGCTGGAGTGCCTCGCGGCCGTCTTAGGCGTTGAAAAATTTAGGTCGTATGTTGAGATGCAAGAGTTCAAAATAGTGACTGACCATGCGAGTCTGAAATGGCTCATGAGTCAGAAGGACTTAAGTGGACGTCTTGCTAGATGGAGTCTAAAACTCCAACGTTTTTCGTTCGAGATAGAGCACCGAAGGGGTTCACAGCATGTAGTACCTGATGCACTCTCTCGAGTTCATTGTGTTGATGAGATTAGTTCTAGGAATATAAATGATGTTAACTCTTTCGATGTTCTACACGTCAATCTATTAGACCCATCTTTTAAGTCTGATGAGTATGTTAGATTGATTGAAACGGTGGAGAAGAATAAAAGTCAACTGCCAGATCTTCAAGTGACAGAAGGTTTTGTTTATAAGAAGGTCAAATTCAGTACAGGTAATCCAGTTGAGGATGACCAAACATGGAAATTATGGATACCTTCGGCAAAGACGTCTCACTTGGTTCGGTTGGCACATGATCCACCCAAGGCTTCGCATGGTGGGGTTGCGAAAACGCTGTATCGCCTGCGCGAGCGTTTTTACTGGCCTAATATGGCGGCTCAAGTCAAAACATTCATCGCGGACTGTAGTATTTGTAAGTCATCTAAAGCTCCGAACTCAATTCTAAGACCACCAATGGGGCAAGCGTTCGTGGTGGAGCGACCTTTTCAACACGTCTTCATCGACTTTTTAGGCCCCTATCCCCGTTCAAAACAAGGTAATGCGTATATAATCATTTGTCTAGATCAACTCACCAAATTTGTGGTTATCCAACCTTTACGCAAGGCTACGAGTGAGTCAGCTATAAAATTTCTGGAAGAACATGTTTTTTCAATTTTCGGTATACCCGAATCGTTGCTCTCCGACAACGGGAAACAGTTTATAAGTAAGGACTTTTCAAAACTTTTAATTTCACATGGAATTAGGCATGTAAGAACGGCTTCGTATTCGCCACAGGCGAATGCCAGCGAAAGAGTTAACCGCTCAATCCTAACTGCTATACGTTCATACATCGCCCAAGAACCTAATCAATCTAACTGGGATAGACATATTTCGTCCATAGCAAGTGCGTTACGAACAACCACCCATGGCGCTATAGGAATGTCACCGCATGAAGCCCTTTTCGGGCAATCGAAAGTGGAACATGGGAACGATTACCTTCTTCTTAAGAAACTCAAAGCGCTCAATAACTCCGAAATTGAAATCTTACCAAAAACCTGCAAAATGAACTTAATTCATACGCACTTAAAAGAATCTTTGGCAAGTAGCCACAAAACTTATGAAAGAACATATAATTTGCGAAGTAAACAAAAAAAGTTTACCGTCGGACAAAAAGTGTTTAAAAGAAATTTCGTTCAGAGTGATAAAGCAAAAAAACGGAATGCTAAGCTATGCCTAAAATTTACCCCAGCGGTAGTTAAAAGCGTTCTCAGCAACAATTTATACGAACTCACTGACTCAAGAGACAATATATTGGGAGTATTCCACGCGAAAGATATTCGGATATAAACAGACCAACAGTCTTATATGACTTAACACTATAGCAGGGTCAAATGATAGTCACGACTTTTTCAGAGCTAATAGTCCTTTTTCATTTCAATTTTAGTAAATCGAATTTACAAAATTGAAAAGTTTTGTAGGGACCCCTTTACCCAAACGAACAAACAAAGTAAAAAGAAAAATATAAACAAAATATATCTAAAAAAACAAAAAAAAAACCAACATACGGAATTCCACACGCAAAATCAAAATACTATAAAAGTATCACCCTGTATATACTTGCGAAAAATCGTATTCGAAAAACCTATCGGCTGTGTCTTTCGTTAAGTACCAGAAAGGAAATAGTCGACATTTTCTTGCTGAGCCCTTGATTATCGATAAGTACAATCCAGAAGTCTTTTCGATTTAGCTGCTGGCCGGGAGTGGACGTACGACGTGCGTGCTAAGTGTAAGAACCCCTCAATTAACTTACACTTGTCGAAGTTCTACTTCGTGTTAGTCTCCTGAAGTAAAAAAAAAGGTAAATTTCGAGCTTTGATCAAAAGATTTTAGGGAAAGTGAGAAGAAATAGTTAATTAAAGTGTTCGCAGAGACCGAGGAGAAATTCTACTCTACGTGCTGAATCTCGGGCTCGTTCCCAAAAAAAATTCGTATCCATAGCTACTCCAAGTGAAGGTAAATTAACGCTTTGGTCTAAGCGTAAAAGAAAAACTCTTTTAATTGTGTAATACCGCTTTAAAACATAGATAACCCTCCGCGTAGAGAAAGTCACGAGGCAAGAGGATTGGTATTCAAGCGCGGGCTGCACGTGTAGGAGCGAGAATTCTCTCCTTGCCCAGGCACAAAACCGGCCATTGATTCCCGCAACAAAAATCGGCCGCGCAGCCGCGATATCAACTTGAGCTGCCATTTAGCGATTGCAAGCTACAACTCACGTGATTGGAGTCCACGATTTCGTTTGTTTTTTTTCTGATCTGTCAAGATCATCATCTACGTAGAACTCCATCGATCCATCAGCCAGCACTTATAGCAGCAACCCATCGAGCACCGGCTCCCCCAACCTGTCCGCGCCCGAAAGCCCAAAAGCTTACGCTTGCGCTCTACAAGACTGAAAAGACTGGCGAGGGAGAAAGTAACAACACAGCACGCTAGTGCAGTCATTACATAAGGTCGTGCGATTCGTACAGACATATCGATTAAGATAGGCGTAGTAATCCAATTGTAAGCTCTTCTGTGGTCAGTGTTAGAATTTCACCTTGCAAAACGAAAGTAAAATCAAAAGGAAACCAAAAAGATAAGTAATAGAAATTTTAATCTCTGATAAGACTCGTTCAAGTGCTTTAAGATTTTGTTTTTGCATTTAGCTAGCGATAAGCCAACCCGTGAGAGCTGTCCTCCAACGTATGCTGTGCACACCATCGTCGGAGTATGAGCCCACCCAAGGTCAAGAGAAAGTAAACAAACGTAAGCTTGCAAAAGAAGCATTCTGGTGAGTCCAATTTTTCGTTATTTTGAAGTACATTTTCTTAAATCTATTGAACGAAGAATATTTAAGAGTTGAAAATTTGAGCAATCTTTTTGTTTACACTCAACAATAACAAAAGAAAGAATAGGTACTCAAGAGAAAGTTTTGAAATATTGAATGCACAGTATAGTTTAGTTTTATTAATTGAAAAGTAAAAGAGAAATAGAAAATAAAGAGTGAGTGTATAAGAGAGAAAAAAAAAAAACAAAAAACAAGATAAGAAGATTACAGAAAAAAAAAACAATGAATTAAAGAGACACTACAACTTAATCTCATGCACCTATATAAGTGACATGAAACATATTTAAGTGCATTTAAAGAATACGAAATTATACGCGATAATATCGTGGAAGACCACAGAGGGCGTTGAATAAATAAGAATGTTAGTTTTAAGAGAGGAATAATCGGTATCAAATAAAACAAAATTGAAATTTTAGAATGGAAAATATGGTTTCTGTTTTCGGCGAGTATACAAATTATTGAATGACGTTTTTAAGTGAAATGAGTAATTAAAGTATTTATGTGGTGCTGGAAGGGGGGCGTGTAATGAGAGAGTATGTTCGACGGATAGCGGGTGAATCTTATTAATTCATTCCGACTTTAAATTAGGGGCTAGTGTCATAAAATGATTTTGCGAGACATTAGCCAAGGATGGTCTGAGTTCATCGAATTCGACTGAGGGTGGGCAACGCAAAGGAAACTGATACCATCTCACAGTTTCCAAACATTATTATTCAGAATACTTAGACAATCTTTTCTTGTTTTCATTGGTGGTTTGAGTAGTTGTGTATATTTATTATAGAAATCAGGCATGTAAAATTTAACGGGTCCGGCATAGTAGTGCAAGATCCTACGCCTCCGTCGAGCTAGTGTCGCGCGATCGCAAGCATGCCTGCCGCACTTCCCTACCCGGACAACCTAGTCTACGTCCTTTTGAACCTAAAGGGGTTCCTGTTCCTTTTTGTGATTTAGTGGGAAACATATCCGTGCATATCGTAGATTAGGGTCAACATATACCGTTACACATTGAACACTCATAAGGGACTATATAGACCGAAACGTATGATGTTTGCTATTGCATCTGCACTTGCGAAGTGGCAACGTCTGATGGAGAAGGTTTTAAGTGACATTGAAGGTGTTCAAGTCTTTTTGGATGATATCAAGATAACAGCACCTAATGATGTTATACATCTCAGACGGTTGGATGAAGTTTTGAGACGGTTACATCGGTGCAATATGCGGGTGAATTTAAAAAAATCTGAGTTCATGGTGAATCAAATTGAATATTGTGGATATGTCATTAATCGCCACGGAATCAAAAAGATGAAAGGAAAAATAGAAGCGATAGAACAAATGAAACAACCTGAAAATAAGGATGAGGTTCGCTCCTTTGTTGGACTCATAAACTATTACGGTCGATTTCTAAGAAATTTGAGTACGATTTTGTATCCAGTGAACAATTTGCTAAAAAAAGATTCAAAGTTTATCTGGTCCAAGGAATGTGAACATTCATTTTTGGAAGTAGTCCGTATGGAGTGGGAGCTGTCTTAAGTCATGTATATGAGGATGGATCGGAACATCCAATACAATATGTGTCACAAACGTTGTCAGAAGTCCAACAAAGATGCAGCCAAATCGATCGTGAAGCTTACGCTATTGTTTTCGGAATAAGACGGTTTTATCAGTACGTATGTGGACGTAAATTTATTTTAGTGACAGATAACAAACCAATTTCGCAAATATTTTCGCCAACAAAGGGGCTTCCAAAACTGACAGCAACTCGTATGCAGCATTACGCAATATTTCTGGAATCATTTGATTATGAAATACGCTGCAAGAAATCGAAGGAAAATGCGAATGCTGATGCAATGTCTAGATTGCCGATTTAACGTCCAATAAATAGCTATGAGGAAGTAGACCAGCTGGAAGTGAATGCTATTGAAAATTTACCAGTTACTGTAGAAGAATTGGCGGAGGCTACACAAAAAGACGATAAAGTTCGAAATTTAATAAAAGCATTGAACTTTGGCCGAGAATGCGAAGCAAAAGATCATTTTGGAATTGAACAAACTGAGTTCACATTACAACGGGGCTGTTTGATGAGAATTATACGTGTTTATATACCAGCTACTTTAAGAAGCCGAGTCTTAAGTGAATTACATTCTGCGCATTTTGGGATGACAAAAATGAAATCTCTGGCTCGTGGATATTGTTGGTGGAGCAATATGGATAAGGACATTGAGGTTTTGGTGATGAATTGCTCGAGCTGTCAATCAACACGACCAGAAGCAAAGGAATTGCGACCACACACAGCTGGGAAATGCCTAGTAAGCCATTCGATCGAGTGCACGCGGACTTTGCTGGACCATTTATGGGGCAATATTTTTTTATACTAATGGATGCTTTTTCTAAATGGCCCGAAGTGCACATACTTCCAAATATAACAGCGGAAACAACAATTCGGAAATGTTGGGAAATATATTCAACGTTTGGAATACCAATGACAATTGTGACTGATTGGGGGCCACAGTTTATGTCATCAGAATTCCAACATTTCTTAAAGCAAAATGGAATTCGTCATAAACGGGGTGCACCTTACCACCCAGCAACGAATGGTCAAGCTGAAAGGTTTGTTCAGACTGTGAAAAACAAATTGAAGGAGATCAAGTGCAACCAAAATGAAACTGGAAAAGCTTTATGTAACATTTTGATGTCGTATCGTCGAGCGATACATACAGTAACTGGTAAATCTCCAGCTATGATGGTATTCGGACATCAAATAAGATCAAAACTTGACTTGATGCTGCCCACGGAGCCAACAAAAAAAAAATCTACAGATTCAAATTTTCGAAAATTGGATCTTAAGCAACGAGTAGCAGTGCGGGATTATTTGTTGGGAGAAAAATGGAAATTCGGTCGAGTGAAGGAGGTTTTTGGCAAGTTACATTACAATGTTGAATTAGATGATGGTCGTATATGGAAAAGACATTTTGACCAAATAAGAAAAATAGGAGAGAACGTAGCAAAAGACCTAATAATAATGCCAGAACAAACTGAGGAAAACGTTGAAGATGAAACTGTCGAACAAAAGGAAATCGGAAATAATACTTCAGCGGATACATCAGTCGCAATGCCAAATACAGCACAAACGCTTGCTGAGCCAACCATGATGGCGGATGATTCGGGTAAATTAAATGA
The DNA here is from genome assembly GCA_914767635.1 of Melanostoma mellinum. NCBI lineage: Eukaryota > Metazoa > Arthropoda > Insecta > Diptera > Syrphidae > Melanostoma > Melanostoma mellinum. The sequence goes on from OU612060.1 coordinate 185,925,142, forward strand.
AAGTATTAATGGTTCAGTATCACTTAGACGTTCTACAAGAACACGTAATGCTCCTGATCGTTATGGTTTCGTTAAAGTAAGGTTTATATGAATATTTAATCCCCATATTCTCAATGGAACGGCAAGGCGACGGGTACTGTTAATGTTCTGATTTTCGGTCAGATACGACATCTTTCCGTTAACGAATTTTCGCAGTTCTTAATTCCAAATTCGTACGTTTTCAATTCGCTTATCATTTTGCTAGCGGATTCAAATTTGGTTGATGAATTGTGTAAAATATGGTGCTGAAAGCGCAGTCGTGGCAGACGTTCGGCTCTTATTTCCTCTTTTAAAACCAACACTGGTGATTTTTAAAATATCTGAATGAAACCTCTTTTTGCAAAACCTTGGATAGATATGGTGTCTTCAAATAAGAACACAGTTTCGTTGCGTGCTTCTCAAGATTTCCTTTTTTTTCACAATCCAGCCTTTGAACCCGTTGTATTTCTGTAGGAGTTGATTTTTAGCTGTTGCTGGACCCTCGTCTCCTAGTAAACAATGAAAATGTTTCCTTTTACAATTAATCTCTTACGTAGTTTTTTGTTTATTCAAATATTTTTTTTATCTTATCATCCATTTCTAAATTTGTATACCTTCCTATCTCAACTGGTCGGTGCATCCGTCTCACTCTTCTGGTGTCGGCCATTTACAGCTTAACATGACCTCAGCTTTAACCTTTTAGAAAAAAAAAAAAAAAAAAAAATAGATAAACAAAAAACAAATAAAAAGCGTTTATCCAAAAACCAAACCACAGACCGAAGTAATTTTTAAAAACCTTGACAGTTGCTCGGTCTAATTGGGAAGCGAGAAAAATGTTAATGTTTTCTATTAAGCCCCGCTATACCCTTTACCAATCCCAAATTCCAGCTCATAATTACATTCTCAACCTTTCCATAACAGCTTCATTTGTCCCGTCACCGCCATCATTATCTTCATCAGCATCCATATGCTTCTAGTAGCGGATGTTCGTTGTATTGTTTGTCTAATTTATTATAAAGCCTATCTGATGGGGTCGTGCCATGAAGTGTATATATAGGTACGTGATATTGCTCTTTCTTCGACCGTTACCCAATTCCTTACTCACCTATAATCCACCGTTTAATGGAGTTTTTTAATTCGTTATCCAACCAAAAATTATGAACTCAAAATTTACCACACCATAGAGTTTGTGTGTGTCGACTTAGAGCGAGGTTACTCTAACTGTGTATAGGGAACTAAGGGTGTGTATTTTATTAATGGCATTCACAACATTCCTTTAACTGAAGCCATGCACTCCACACACCAAGTAGCACTTCGCCATTCCTTGTATGTGACTAATGGAAAAATGTACGAATATCACTTTTGGGGATTTTGTAAAATTTACAACAAACAGTTTTACCACCTCAAACCCCGTGTAGGTATACAGAGACAAGCGCGGTTGCCACAGCCACACAATAAAACTGTGTGCGAATTCCCTAACAAAAATAACTACCTTATATTTTTTATTTTTTATTTCATTCGGGACAAGAACATCCGAAATATTCAGAGTGCTATTCTCACTGTGTGTGTTCCTAACGTATCCTTCGAGATATCATCATATCCTCATCGACATATGCAAACGCGTGTATATGGTAGCTGTGTATATGAGGTGTGCGGTGGGTGTAATGTTTTCTTATCATATTTCTATGGGAAATTCTCTCACATCAGCCGTTAGCACTGCAAAGGACAAGATTTAAAAATTATGTACGCGCGTACCCCTTCAACGCATGGATTGGCATTAACCAAGCAGTACACACAAAAATTGAGGATTACTACATCTTTTTGTGATTTTTGGTGAATTTCACCAATGCATGAAGTTTACTATTCATTATTTAGAATCAAAAACTCATGATAGACAAAATTCAGTTCAACGAAAGCCTTTTCCTCTTCTTTTTTGAGCGTTAATAGCATCGTGTTCTCTAAGGGTAAGGGATCACAGCTCTCTGTTTTTTCTGCTTCAATCACCCTAGTGATCCGCATGTGGGTTACTCCTGTAGCTCATAGAAAACTTGCTGAAAAACGAAGTTTACCTCAATTGCTATGTATACAAGTTTCCTTGGTATGACATCTCAAATCTCAAGCCTTTTTAAATGCCTGCATAAAATCTGAACTCTGCGCCCAGTTAAAAGCCAAATTTGAAAAAAGAGAATTATAATTTCTGCTTTTGGCACCGCTTTTCCTTAGCTGAATATCGTGTGCTTGTGAGTAATGGACATGGACAAGGCTCTAGCTTAGGCCAGGTTAGGGTATTAAGACTATCACCCAACAAATTAAGAAATAAAATCAACTATCTCGATCATTGTTTTGGGGTTGAACACCTAAAGTTCTTAGAAAAGGAAACGAACTTTGTTTTTGAAATCAAAATTAAATATTATTCAATTCTGAGTGCTCCAGATAGTGATCAGAATAAATATACAGCAAAACAGAGGGATGAAGCGTTACGACGCGACGTAAGGTGCACATGGAGACCTTAGTTCGCTACGCCTTTATACTGGGCCCTATATTTTTGTAGCCCGAGGCGTTATCATGCCTTTGCTAAGAACTTGATTGGATATTAATTGTTGATTGTTGTGAGTCCAATTTGGCTTTTGGTCATTATCTAGCCTCTTCCTGCAAAAAAGACTTTGGAAACAGATCCAAATTTTCTCCTCATATCATCCGTTTGCTATACCTAAACCGCGGTCATTACACCGATCAAACTACTTAAGGAATATTGGTCGTATGAAAGAACACTCCAGAAAAAGTGACTCCTTGTGATCTTGTGTCTAAGTAAAGTCCATCGACAAGCCTGTGTGTACAAAAGCTCAACTCTCCCATCAACACCTTTAGGCGCTATAAGAACTCTTCATAACCATAAATCTCTTGATATCTTCAGAAGCAGCTGGCGGAGTATTCTGTCTCATCTCTCAATAGACCAATATCACCATTGATCAATCAATAATCCATAACTTGTTCGGACGGAAGACACTCCGACTACACCATCTTCCTATTGACCTTTGAAAACAGGTTTCCAAGTCTCTATTCGACACAGATCCATTTGAGCTTTCGAGGAAATTTAAAGAGATGATTAATATCGTATCTATACAGTTGGTTCATAGGCCGAAGAAAGGGTTTTTTGCGGGGTTCACTCAGACAGATTGACGTTAGTCTCTTATTCCGTCTTTCAAATCAATGTAGCGTGCTCGGGCGATCAAAGAGATGAATATTCATATATTCGCAGACAGACAAGCTGCCTTTAAAACACTTGGCTCTGATTCCACGAACTCAGTTGCTACCCTCAACTATCGACTGTCTCTCATGGAGATGACTGAATCGTTCAACACTCACCTTTTTGGTACCGGAACACAAATATATCGAAGTGAAGTGCAAAAACGATGAACGCGTCAGCAGTGGAACCGGGAAAACATTCTCATGCAGGTCTGAAAATTGTTATACCAATCGCTACATGCTTATATGCATCCTAATATGCGAAAGGAAAATGCTACGGATCAAGCAAACAGCAGATGGAGAAACATCACTACTTGTCTGGCAACAAAACAAATCTGGCCAAAACTGAATATGCAGTGGTGGCCAAAATAATAATAGTGAAACCAATTTTTTCCATTGCCTCTTCCATCAGCTCTTCATTGGGACTCTTTCTAACATAAGTTCTGCCATCAAGATCAAATACACTAATCTTGGCTTCATCACTAAAAAACATACGCTGCTTTATATTCTTAAAACTATGTAACGGAACCTTCATCGCAATTCGGCCAAATAAATTTTTATCCTGCAAACCTCTACGGATCGTGCATGAGCTGATTTCCAATGATATATTTGCTTTTCTACCGCTAGATGTTGCAAAAGGATTTTTAAGCACTTCTCTTACAACCCTTTGGTCCAGCAAAGTTGTTGTTTTTTTGGGCGTACTCTTCGGTGAAATTTGTTGGTTGACCTCGCTGCTTTAGCACTTTAGCAACAACACATTGAGATCGGTGAAGAACATCTTGAATAAAACTGAATGTTTTGCCTCGATATCCTTGTTTGGAGGATAAACGGCGTTCTTCCTCAGAGCAATGCCTTCCGCGTCCTATTATTTAAAAAATTAATGAGTTTTAAACACTTAAACACAAGTCTAACGGTAAATTTAATACGATCGGAAGTGAAAAAGAAAACATAATAGTCCACTCTTATTATTTTGTCCACCACTGTATAACCCACAAGACAACTGTTATCCATAAGCAAATTCCACGTTGACTCCGCAATCGGTGTAATTAGCGGACGTTGCCTTATAAGCTGACTCGGGGTTCTGTTAAACGACTTCTCCGTCAGAAACTGGTTATACACAAGGAGGAAGAAGAGACAATCCCACACCTCTTCTTTTCATGTCCTGCACTCTCCCTCAATCTCATGAGCACAGATATTCTTCACCTCTATTACTTTAAATATAGAAGTCTCCAAATGACTTACTTAATTGAGGTACTCTCACACAACATACCTACTTTCAAGTTAAGGCTGTTGGCTATTTTAGCCTAACCTTGATATGCACCTTGGCATCTTTAAAAACAGGCTGGTTATTTTGCGAAAGTTCGAGTATTCCGCTTGCCATAATGAATTGTAATTTTTCAATCCCGATTAGACTTTTAATCATCAATAGTTTGCCACCACTCATCTGTCATTTATCATCTTGTATCTGTCTTCTGTCTTCTATCATCTTTCGTTATCATTTTTTGTTTGTAATCAGTCACCTATTATCTGTCATCTGTCAACTGTCATCAGTTATCTGTATTCTTTCATCTGTCAACTGTCATCTCCTATTATCTGTACTCTGCCATCTGTTATATGTTATCTGTCATCTGTCAGCTATCATCTGTCATTATCTGTTATTTGTCTTCTGTCGTCTGTTATCTGACATCTGCCATTTGCTATATGTCATCTGCCTTCTGTCTCCTCTCATCTGTTATCTGTCATCTGTCAGTTATCATTTGTTATTTGTCTTCTGTCGTCTGTTATCTGTTATCTTGTTAAATGTCATCTACCTTCTGCCATCTGTAATCTGCCTTCTGCCATCTGTCATCTGTCTTCTGTTTTCTGTCTCCTGTCTCCTGTCTTCTGTTTTCTGTAATCTGTCGTCTCTCTTCTTTCGCCTGTCGTCTGTCATCTGTCATTTTCCATCTGTCATCTGCCAACTCGCCTACAATTGCTTCTACTCTCACTTGGCGTATTTTTATTGTTAGTGTTTTTTACCAGCAATTTCAATACGTTAATGAACACAAAATACAAAGATATATTACTTTCCTTCAAAAAATACCTATCTTCTTAAATTCGTCCCCACTTCCTACTAAAGCTGCGAGTTTTCAAAGAAGATTTTCAAAAGCTGCACTCGTTTTATTGAATCTTTTTGGCGAAATTCCCATTTTCAAAACGACACTATAGCATCATATCAGAACAACGCCAAATAAAAACAGGGAATGTAGGACTTATTCGTATATGTTTTACTCAAGGATAAAGCAGGAGCTCTTATGTGAAAATGACTGTGTCAGGCGGGCTGTGGTGACGGGTAAGAGATGAATCCAACAACCAAAGTGTAATGACAAAAGGGTATGTTAATGTTGCTTTAATATTCAGTGGCAAGCAAATTCCATTTCGCTTGTAATTTCCCTTTATGGGCGAAATGGAATTTATCCGGAGATGAGTAACGCATTCACATCTACGTACAACATCAATTTTGTACGTGTGCGGTGATGATTGTCACAGGTTCACAGGATGAGTTTTATCCCGTTTTTTCTGTTTTTTGTTTCTTTTTTGTTTTTACCGCAGTGCAAAAGGATAAAATACGCATTCATTGATTAAAAGTTGCAAGGATTGTTTTAATGGCAAATAATCAAAAAAGTATAAATTACCTGCTATGTGCACCTATGGAAGATTTTCAAACCAAAAATCCCTGTGTAAGTGTAATCTAAGCCTTACCTTGGGTCTCACTTAGGTGAACAGCGGTTGGCAATAACTCATTGAAATTTCGAACTGGCCGCCCACACCCACACGCTCTGCAAAGTTAAAAATATGGATTTCGACAACGCAGAACGTGCCTTTTGTTTTTCCCTGAAAAAAAAAAAAAAAAAAAACAAAATCGCATAAGGAATTAAAAAAAACACACACACACACCGTGGGATGGTTAGAAAATTGAATTTTTTGGGAAAATTGGTTGGAGTTAAGTGTTGTTATAAATAGAAACAAGGTCCCGTTGAAATTGTTTAGGTACCTTACTTTTATGGGTTGTGAGTTTCTAAGAAATTTGTAACTCGTTACCACACATTCAATAACATTAGGGTGTGTAAAAAGTCGTCAATTTCAGGAAAAAGTTGATTTTCTTTTAGAAATTGTGTTGAATTAACCGCAGTGTTGTTGAAAATCAATCACATGTAGGTACGCAGTAGGTGTTTTTGAATCACCTCGTGTGTCAAAAAGATAACTTAACTCATTGAAGTTTCTGTTTCCCATTTTTGTGAACGTTTTCTGGTTCAAGAAGGTACCTACTTCAAGTCGTTCAATTTTTATTTCAGATTGTTTGGAAATCGTTGTTCTGTTTTGTAGAACTGAGAGATAAATAATTAGAATCATGAATTTCAATAAAATTAAAGCTCAAAGTTCGTTCTATTGGAATTATCATTTCTTTTTTTATACTTAAGGCGCACATAAAAGGTCATGAATACCAATGTAGATCTTTAATCAAGTTTTTCAACAAGAACTTTATTAACTCAGTATGTGAATTCTAGACTTAACGTTGTTTGTCCTTTACTGTGCTACTTTCCGACGACTGGTTCGGTTTGTTGTGTTTCTGGACTGGAAGTTCAGGGTAACCCAATTGTTTATGTTTACCATCTGGTCTCGTTGTTCTAAGAAGTGACTCATATTAGGCAAATGTGAAGTCGATAATAAGACATTATGTGTGCGGGATGATTTGGGATGCTTATTACCCTTAAGATAGATTACTATTTGATGTTTTAAGATTCTGAACAGTAATAATATTTATTTTCAATAAATCAAACATGTATAAAAATTAGAACAATTTGATAACAATAAAATAAACAAAGTATTTAAAAACAAAGTATCAAATCTCAACTTTCAACACCCCCACTAGATTTTTATACTTTTATGCCAATGAGAGTACAACAGTAGTTATGTTTTGTAGCAGGGAGTCCTTTGGTTAGAACATCAGCAGGCATCTCTTCAGTCATCAAATATACTACTTCTAATTTATTTTCTCCTATAAGATCTCGAATGAAATGATGCCTTAGATCGATGTGCTTTGAACGTGCGTGATAAATGTTGTTTTTAGATATGTTTATTGCACTCTTGTTATCGCATTGCAATATAAGTTGTTGATTCCAATGAATTAGTTCTTGCAATAAAGATTGAAGCCAAAGTGCTTCTTGAGATGTTGAGGCTAAAGCCATATACTCAGCCTCTGTGGTGGAGAGAGCGACAGTAGGTTGTTTCTTTGAATTCCACGAAATAGGTCCTCCTTGGTATTTAAAGAGATAACCTGTAGTTGATTTTCTGTCATCTGAGTCACTAGCCCAGTCAGCATCCGAAAATCCTTCTAAACGTCCTTCAATGTCTCGAGTGTATTCTAGCTTGTAGTTTATTGTTCCTTTAATATAACGGAAAAGTCGTTTAACCGCTATCCAGTGAGATTTTGAAGGATTATTATTAAAATAAACAAGCGACTAACTTGTGCTGCATATAAAATACTTCCAATAGCTTCTCGATATGGAACGGTTTTCATGTAGTCAGTTTCGTCTTTGCTTTGTTGATGTGTTTCTTTTATGAGCTTTTGGTTAATATCTAAGGGTGTGGATACCGGATTACAATCCTCCATATTAAATCGCTTGAGAATATTCTTTAAGTATGTCCGTTGGTCTATCCATAACTTTCCCTTTTCTCGATCGCGAGTTATTTGCATACCAAGCACAAATTAAGCTTCTCCAAAATCTTTCATCTCGAATGATTTAGCCAAATTTTCTTTGATAATTTTTTTTTTCATCTTTGTTGTTTGTAAAAATCAGTATGTCGTCTACGTATATAGCGACGAAAGTCTTATCTGTGCTGTTTGTCTTGTAATAAATACGCGGATCGGTTCTGGATTGTTTAGGTCCAATTTTCTTTAAAGTTTCATCCAAATTCTTATTCCAAACTCTGCTAGGTTGTTTGAGGCCGTACAGTGATTTCTTGAGTTTACATACTTTATTTTGAACATTATCAAAACCTTCAGGAAGATTCATGTAAATCTCTTCGTTGAGTTCACTTTGCAGGAAAGCAGTCACAACATCCATTTGATCGATATCCAAATCATATCGTACAGCCAAACTTAAAAGTACCCTTATGGACGTGTACCTTACGACGGGAGAAAATGTTTCTTGATAATCGATCCCTTAACGTTGCGAATACCCCTTAACGACCAATCTAGCTTTATATTTTTCGACATTACCACTTGCATCTTTTGTCGTCTTGAATGTCCATTTGGAATTTATGGCTTTCTTTCCTTTTGGTAATGAAACTATTTCCCAAGTTTCATTTTTCAAAAGAGCTGTATATTCATCATTCATTGCTTTTTTTCCAGTCAGACATATGTTCGCTCTTCATTGCCTCAGCCACTGTCTTTGGATCTTCGTTGTCGTTAGACATGTACGATAGGTAACCGTATCTTTCAGGTGGATTTCTTATTCTGGTCGATCGTCTTATTCCTCTGTCAGATATGATTCCTTCTGAAGATTCTTCAACAATGAAATCATCTTGGGCATCCAAAAAACTGTTTTCACTTGCCGCTTCGTCACTTATTTCGAGTATTTCATTGTTTGAATCCGCTGATGAAATTTCGTCTTCATTACTTTTGCATGAGCCCAACTCTCCTCACAAGACCAGAATATTGAAAAATTTTCTGAAGAGAATCCCAAATCTCCTTAGCGCTTTTGCAATGTCTTATATGAGGATAAATGGATGTTTCAACAAGCAATATATGCTCCGATTTTGCGTTTGTGAGCTTCGTTGCATCCTTCTCCGTCTCACTACCTTCAGAAACAGCCGTCCAAAGTCCTTTCATTTGGAAATAAGCTTCAACGGAAAATTTCCAGTCTTCGAAGTTTTCGCTTCCCCGAAGCTTTTCAATACTGAATTTCGTTTCAGACATCTTTTCCCATTACAAATTTCCTTATTATTTTGTATTTAGTTCGTGATAAGGCCCATAACCTTATGTTTTAAGATTCTGAACAGCAATAATATTTATTTTCAATAAATCAAACATATAAAAATTAGAACAATTTGATAACAATAAAATAAACAAAGTATTTAAAAACAAAGTATCAAATCTCAACTTTCAACACTTTTAAACACAATGTGAGCACTTAAGAAATTTAATTTTTGTAAATGCAGATGAAAAAGAGAGTCTATTAGGGCAAGCCATGTCGGGATTGCTTAATCCTTAATCATGTTTGTCAATAAACGACAGCGTATAGATTGATGCTCTCATCCATAAACTCCACCCACTAAATTTTTCAACTCCCCTAATAAAATTAATATTTTCTTTTCCACAGTAACTTCTTCGTTGAAGTTGGAAGCCCAAAATCAGCCACCAAAAGCTTCCGAGCAGGAATTGCCTAAGGATCGAAGCTAGAGCCATTCCCCTTCATCATATGTAATGACATTGGACCAGCCTTTCCCAAGAGACTGTGAAAACTTGTTTTACGCTGACGAATCTCTAACATACTGCACATTTTTATCGCCATCCATAGCTACCCGGAGAGTGGAAACTCACATTCACACACTACCTTACCTACATATATATCTATGTCTGCCTCAGGAAGCCTGGAGTCAATAGAGGCTGCCATACTATGCTGAAAAATGCAGAACGACATCAATAACGCTACTCGATGGAACCAGACTGACTGCCCAACTGAACGTGAAGTATCTAGGCATCAACTATAACGAAGGGCTTAGATTCAAAGCACACTCACGTGGTGTACTGAAGAGGACAAACTTTGCTTTTACCGACTTTACCCTTTGAAGAGAAGGAAAACAGGGCTAGTTCAGTTAACTGATGTACAAGCAACTGCTGAGACGCGTCATAAACTATACGGTAATCCAGTCTGGTTCACCATCTCCAAGACAGCGATGGAAGAGCTCCTACTTATCGAAAGGAAAGTTCTGAGACTCTGCACCGGCCTCACTTTCGACCACCAGCGCCAAAGACACCACAGAAACCAGCTTGTCTACGAGAAGGCCAAAAATGTTGCCCTTAGATGAATACGTGATAACGAAAAGTGAACTGATTGAAACATAAACAAACAATGTACAAAGTGGTTGGAGTTGTTTTATTTCAAAGGAATCTTTTCTTACAAAAATTTTTCAAGTAATTTTATCAAACATAGACAGTTACATTTGGTCCTTCGAGCCGGGTCAAAAGTAATTATCTATGATTGATAAAATTGCTTCAGGGATTTTCGTAAGAAAAGACCAACAAAAATTACTAAGCCACTTTATTTTCACTTTTTCACTTTACTATCACTTTATGATCGAATATTCACCGAGAATGTAGGTACTGCACTGATATTCTGTTCTCATTTTCGAAACGTTTGGCGTGTCTCATTGTGACGTGGGAGTTTAAGACTCAAATCTCAAAAGCATGAGTCTTTTCTTCTATCGTTTCCTTTTCTAATTTAAGTACATCTCAAGTGTGAAAAACCATCTACCAAAGCACTTCTCTTCATACTCATTTTACTTAACAAATAATGTCAAATTCTTCTCCAACAGTAGATAGTTCAGTGCCTCTGCCTATTAACATGTACATGAGTGAACGAAGCATTTCATTTCAAGTGGACGTTTTCACAGCTCGAACGCCATATGGTGAATTCATTATTACCTCCTCTCATACACAGAAACCCAAAAAGCCTAACTGCATAAATGTCAACAACATAAGCCCTTAAGTCTTTAATAAAATAACTGTGAGTTCATTAGTTCGAAATATGGTAAGTACCCCGAAGCCATATTTATCAAATATCTGACTATTCTGACACACCTACAACACCGCCCTTTCCGCAATATGTTGCATCCTTTCAGGATTATAAATAACGTTCACACAATCATCCTAATTTTCAAATTTTACTTGCAGGATACCGATGACGTTCTACAAAAGGCAGTCGGTCCAACTAAACTAACTATAGGTATAGTCCTTGTTCCTTGTATAGAGCTACTAATAACAGACACCCATCGGCTGGCCATCTCCCTAACACACAAATAATATTACATTATTTTTGTGTAACTCGGAACAACGCGGCGGCTGACGGTTGGCTTGATGCTGTTGCCTATTCTGCCGACATGTCATTTCCGCCTGAAATGTGGCTGGCTCGTCGTGTTCATTAGAATTTTCGTGGTGCACAATATTCGCAACAAACAATAATTGACACAATGACAGTCCAGCGGAAATTAATTATTCCAAGAGACGAGCGAACACCACGCGAACCGTGCTACCATCCGACCGAAAACCAGAGAACAACAAAAAGGCAAATTCAAACACCTTCTGTCCTCTCTCTCTGTAGCTCTCTTGTCGTCGCACTGTTAAAGTTTTGTCGACATACCAACAAATAAGGACTTTTTTGGTTCAGCACACACTTAAACATTGCACCGAAGGGATGTCGATGGTTGGTACATAAGTACGATATTAGAAAAATAAAACGCGAATCTATAAGAATGTTGCCATTGCCAGTAATGCGATGCTGCACCTTTATTGTATGTTTGAAGGAATCGCTGCTGGCTTTGAAATCCCTGCGGATGCATAAATATTGTGAGCTTTGAACAAAGGTGTAATTTATCCCACAGAATGTAGAAAATATACGAACGAATTTGAAACGAGTTGCACCAGCACGTTGGTGAATCCAAACATTGCTCCATTGGGAAATTAATGTGCAGTCTTGAGTTGAGTGTGGATTTTTAGTCTCTCATATCCAGTTCAAAATTATTTTATTTTTTCGCAGTAAAATTACAGCTGCCATTCCAAATACAGAAAGTTGTCTTTTATCGTTAGAGACAGTTGAGAGAGAGTTCAGCATAAAAAAACTAGGAGCGCACCAAATAAAAGAATGGAGGTGAATTTGATGGCAAACTTAAGATGCTGTCGAACTTTCGATAACCTCATGGGTGCTGATTCATTGAGTTTTTCGAACAACTAAGTCAGATGCTCGTACTTGACAACAAAAAGAAAATCAACTCTCATTAAATGTATTGGATGGCCTCATTGAAGATAATCATGATTGCAACATGAACATTTTCTCTCGAAGAGTCAAAGGTTGAAAGTGAACTTTCGTGTATCGAAGGGTGTTGTTCTTGTTCTTGAGTTCAACGAAAAGAACAAGTAATTCCTCAGTCAAGGTAATTGAGAGGAGTTTTTTAAAGTGATGACGATAACAAATTGATGGGCCTGGCACCACAGCAATCAATTCAGCTCAATGTGTCTTGAATTCTTTATTACAAAATATTTTGATCAAATATTTAAATAAATTTCGTCTCCTTTCTAAGAGCGCTACGCCAAGCCGCGCGCCACCTGGGCACAATGTATTTTTCTCATTCATATACCTACCTTCTGATAGAATGGAAGGGATTTACAGTTATTTGCTGACTCCGAACGGTTCGTTACGAAAACACCTCAATGACAGCTAAGTTACTTTTGGATAACCATACAATTCTCCGCGAAAGATGATACCACGGAAAAACGTTTTTTGTATTTAGTTGGGACTCGAACCTATAAACTCTTACATTAAGTACATTCAGACACTAGGTGTGCCAGCGACTTCGTCCGCAAGAATTGGCCTAACATTTTTATTTATCAACCGATAGACATGAAATAAAAACTTAATGTTAAGTAAAGCTTACCACAATCTATTTATATAAAAATCAATTGCTGTTCGTAAGTATGGTTAAAACTCGAGAACAGCTGAACGGATTTATCTTATCTTGGTCTTGAAATGTTCGTGGAGGTCAAGGAAAGGTTTAAAAGGTTAGTAATAATAAAAAAAAAAGGAATTTAAATATAGTAAAAGTATCAGTTTCTTTATAATTAACTGTAATGATTAAAAAATTTAATTCAAACAATACTTTCATTTTTGACAGCAAAAAATTAAATTAATAAATAGAAAGAGAATACGATTATTTGATTGTTTGTTTTTGAAAATTATTTGAATTTTTTGAATGGTAACAATTTTATTTACTGCCCATGAGTACAATAGACTATTCTTCATTCTTAAATTCCCACAGGAACTGGAATGGAAACGTCAAACAGTCAAATTATCAAATAAGCTTCTTCACAGTCTGTCAAATTGATGATCATGCTCGCACTTTACTGTATGCTGCCATGCCACGATTACGATATTACACATGGAGTGCATCATCGAAATTGTTTCAGCGTCGAAAACAAGGAACACCAGTTGAAGGGAATCCAAATTTATTTGCTTCAGACGCTCTGGGTCGCATCTACACAGTACATCCAAATAACGATGAAAGTTATTATTTGCGATTGTTGTTGGTGAATGTTGAGCAACCAAATGAATGAACAACTGAGAACAGTTAATGGACAGCTGTGTGCGACTTACCGTGAGGCATGTCAACTATTACATTTACTTGAGAACGATTCACACTGGGATGATACGCTCAAGGATTCCGTAATATCTTCATCGCCGCATCAAATTCGTATCAAATTGTTTGCGATTATCATATCGACATGTTTCCACTCGAATCCAAAAGATTTGTGGGTTATGTATAGAGATGACATGTCTAAAGATATTTTGATTCGTGTGCGCTGTCGAACTTTTAGCTGCGTCTGTTTGATGGCGAGAGAACTGCGCATTCTGCCTTAAAATAGCCACTACACATGCAACTCACCGAAACACCAATTTGGAACATCGCCAAAAATAGCGCAATGGCCAAGATATTACAAGCAATTTGCAAAATGCAAATTGATTGTTTGGGATGAATGCACGATGGCCCTTAAGAGGTCACTGGAGGCACTGGACAGAACGTTGAAAGATCTTCGTGATAACCAAAATATTTTTGGTGGGGTCATGATTCTGTTGTCAGGTGACTCTTCCAGTTATTCCCCGATCAACTGTAGCTGATGAGCTAAAATCGTAAAATCATCGAATTAGTGGTTCGTAAAGACACTCCAATGCGAGTATTTTTGCAACATGATGAAACTGCAAATGTGTTTGCGAAGCAGTTGTTAGACATTGAAAATATTAAAGTTGCAGTTTACATCTCGACCGGATTCATCACATTACCCACAGACTTCCGTCACATCACACAATCAAAAGAGGAGCTTATTCAGCGTGTTTTCCCAGATATAGCGCAAAAGTTCAAAAACCATAATTGGCTGAGTGAACGAGCAATATTGGCAGCGAAAAATAAAGATGTCGAGGATCGCAATGCGACCATTCAAAATTTTCCTCCAGGACAGTTGTTTTCCTTCAAATCAGTCGACACCGTTATGAACTAGGAAAACATAGTCAACTATCCAACGAAATTTTTTAATTTACTGGAATTGCCTGGACTACCGCCTCACATTTTGCAGTTAAAAGTAGGATCGGTTATCATCATGCTGTATGGAACAAGACTATCTGTGAAAAAGCTGATGAATAACGTCATTGAAGCAACGATCTTAAAAAGAAAATTCAAAGGAGAGGATGTCTTGATCCCGCGATAATCGATGATTCCAACGGATTTGCCATTCGATTTTAAACGCTTACAATTTCCAATACGTTTGGCCTTTGCGATGACCATTAATAAATCACAAGGATAGCCGTTAGAAGTTTGCGGAATTAACTTGGAGTTTTCCTGTTTCGCGCAAGGACAATCATACGTCGCATGTTCGCGCGTCGGAAAACCGTTTTTTTTTTGTTTGTTAACGACAAAACAAAGAATATAGTTTATGATAGAGCTGCAAATTGAACAGATTGTATAATAACAGTTTGTTTCTGTCAATATCAAATTTAAATCTTATAAAGAGCCACTATTTCAGGAGAACTCTGTTTTGTAAGTAAGCAACACGATATGCCGAAAATAATAATAATATTTCAATCTTCATAAAATACGGATTTGTTTTGTTTGCTTTGAAATTAATTTAGGCAAAAGTATAGGTCTTTTATTTATCAGAACACAAAAACACATTTTTGATACATTTTCTTAAGTGTATACTGTTGCCTCTGGCGTATACGTTATATTTTTTTTTTTTTTTATTCCGAAAACAAATTGTAACTATACTTTCAATACACTTTATATTTAAGAGTTCAATGAGAAAAATTTTAGTTGCTGGGTATGGAGCAGCCCACTACGATGAATATAAATATAAAGTAATCAGGGTTTGCATATTGGGTTTGTCAGCAACAACCTAAGGCAACTAGAAGTGCTAGAGGAGGATTCAACTCTTATATCGTATTCTTGTTATAATGGTAGTACCAGTGAGACTGCAATTAGTTTCACTTTAAAGGTTTGATTACAAATGGGCTATGGTGGAAGATATCATAAACAACTTTAGCTACGAAGCTACATATATACAAAAACTTATGTCCTGTCTGCCTGTCACTGATGTTTAATTTACACTGACCACGCGACTAATGATTCAACGATGTCGACTTTGAAACCAGTTCGAAACCATTATTCTGCTCACTTAGACACGTGGAATAACGCCAGAAGCCTTGATTCTGACAAAGAAACTGCCACTGCCTGGAAAGTCAACCATAGCATCGGTGCGCTTGACAATATTACCGTACTTGATCAGCTTTTTTTTGCCGAAGTCGACAACCTCGACTTAATCGACATCCAAATCCGAAGGCACAGACTCAAACAATACCATGAGCCATTAAAAACACAAGACTTGATAAATAAATCTCTTGGTCAATTATGAAACGAAAATTTGAGACAACCGCTATAGCAAATGGTTGAGACGACGAACACAAGTTCAAATAGCACAGGCCTTTGCTCTTAGAGGTCCAGCAGCTGAAATGCTGCAATCTAATCCAACTGGAAGAAGCGGCGATTTCAGTTCGTGGTGGCTATAGGCAAACGCTTTTGCGAAGGTCACTTGAAGGAGGTCTTTGGAGTCCAACCCAATAGCAGCAATTGATCGAGACTCAGCAGATTAATACTGTAATGAACCATTACAAATTCACCCCCACATCAATTACACGACACAACGAAAACAACTTAATCATACGATGCCCAATACATACCGCATCACAACAACACTACAGGCACTTGAGTTTCAATGCGTTGAATGGAATTTGGCATTTTGAGTTTGTTCATTTTTTACAACTCACACCCACTTGTCACCGAAAGGTGTATAAGACAACCAACCCAACACATGAAAAAGGAGTCTGCGCCGACGTGGCAAGTGAGCGGTTATCTAGGAGAGGTTCAGGTGAGTGTAATAGTGTCCACCGCTATCTTGGTGTGAATTTAGTGTCCAACGCTACCTCGCTGTGCATTTAGTGTCCAACGCTATCTCGTTGTGAATTTAGTGTCCAACGCTATCTCGTTGTGAATTTAGTGGCTCCAGTTATCTCAGAGCAACCATAAACTCCCGCTTCCGAGTATCATTACAGATCTTTACCAAGCAACCAGCGTGACCTCATATCCGAGCCCAGGAACTGGAAGCCCAGGACAGGAAACAGTATACCGAGTGTCCGAAGACCAATCCACCCGTAATCCAAGATAGGAGACCATCATTCGATTGGTCTGAAGACGCATACGGGAACCTGATCGTAACTCCCGGACTAGACCACGCCCAACCGAACCCCCAAGTGAAACTCCCCTCATCCGAAGAGGCCTACTTGAAATCTACCCATAGCAATAGAACTAGAAACCTGATTTGAAATTATAAATGCTTAAAACCATTGTACAAAATATTATAAGAAAGTAACAATTTTGAATATCGGAAATAAAACTAACTTCATTAAACTAAAGTCTTGCTGCTTCTTTAGAAGACCTTTGATCCGCTGAGACTACCTCAGCCTTTGATAAAAAGCTTCCTCACAATACAGAACCCAGAGGTCTTATCAACAGCAAGATCCAGATATTGAACCGATTCTCACATGGGCCAATGGCAATCCTCTGACAGTAAACTTTTTGTGATGCAGCTTATTGTTCCTCCATTGAAAATCAAGTAGGTTCTACAAAAGATGCATGAGTTGTCTACAGGAAACCATTTGGGAGTCAACAAGACGTTGGAGAGCGTGGGACAGTGCTTCCACTGGCTGTATGCTAAAGTCGACGTGGCAAAATGGTGCCAAAATTGTTGCATCTATGATGCAAACAAAGGTTACGGTAGAGTCATTGATACACCAAAATAACAGGGACATGGAAAACAGCATTTGGCGACCGGCTGAAGACAAGGTACAACAGAAAAGCAACATTGGCAGAGTTCCACACAGAAGATCGTTTATGGCTTTTAATCCTCGTCGTCTAAAGGAAATGTCACTGAAACTTCAACAAATCTAAGAAGTCCTTTATAATCTTTTCTGGATCAACGACGTGGCTTACCGCATCCAAAGAGGCAAGTAGTTACAAGTTGTTCGTTGTGACCGGCAGAATCGATGTAGCTATGAAGCTCCAAAAGAATTTGTTGAGGACGAGTAATTTTGAGAAGGATGTACTTCACTAGACAGCCAATGAACCTTCCACAAAAAGGGGTTGTTTCTGAGACAGTGTGTGAACACTGTGAAATATAACTGAGGAGTAGGACAGTGTGTACTGTGTACACACATATAATAATTGGAACGGAGATGCAGCATAAACTATTCGTAATTTGTTGTCTTATCTAGAAAGTTCAATAGTGGTGCAAGGATTGGATAACTGTGGAATATAATTAAATTCTATAAAGAATAGAAAAGTGGTGTAATTATAGTAAAGAGACGAATTCAAAAGAAAAGATTTATCCAACCTGGTGAACGTTACAATACCATCGAATAGTCATGTGCAGGGTTAGGATTTTGTTGACCTAAAAAATTAAAAAAAGGCAAATCAAAACACTTAAAAAGGCAAAGAAAAGGCATTTATTAAATAATACAAGGGACATAAACAAAAATACATTTAACTATAGCAGCATTGGACTACCAAGAGTTTTTTAAAGTTCTCAGGTAGAAATCTTCTTCGGTTGTCCCTTAGAATGGCTTTGAAGGTGCTAATTGATCTCTCAACTTCATCTGAAACGAGAGGAGCCCATTTAAAACTTTCAACATTATTCACTTCAATGTTTCCTGGAAGTTTGGAGTCCACGTCGCCGTATATTACAGATTTTATCTGCTCCATTGTTTTTAGGCCTGTGTTTCCATTGAAAACGGCAGTAAACTTCTTCAAGACTTCCTCTGCAATGGGCTCTTTTGCTTTTTTTAAATTTTCTTCAACATATTTCAAAACAGGCAGCACTTCGCCAATGGATGTTCCTGTTTTTTGTAGGTCTTTGAAAATATGTTTTTTCGGATCGACTAAAAACCCAAAATTGACTTTAATATACGCCAGCTGCGCTTGCAGTTCTTCATCTTCAATCAATTTTTTTGCAAATATGCTGCTGCCTCTAACCAAGTACCCCAGCGAGTTGGAAAATAATAGTTATGCAGCGGCCACAAGTGCAAACCGGATGTGGTCATGGTCAGGTCATTCACTTCTCCGAACAGTCTAGAACGTTCTAAATGTTGATGCAGGTTTGCATTTTACGCTGCGAGGAAGAAGTACCAAGCATGTTCGCGCAGATAAACATTAATACATGCATTAATTCGAACATTTTCTATAGTTTTTGTGTATGCTTGAAACTGTATAAAATTTTTAACGAAAGGTGCTCAACGGCAAACGAAAATGTTCGCATTTTTTTTTATGCTAAACCAACTTTATAGATATTTCTTAACAAACTTTAATAAAATAGCAAAAATGGCAGAAAAAGGCAACAATGGCGAAGAAAGGCAAAATAAGGCAATTATGGTATAAAAAGGCAAAAAAAGGCAAAATAAAATACATATATTTGCAATCACCAGGGCTTGAAACATGTTTGTCGAAAGTCTATTTCAAATTCCGTTTAACCAACAAAAAAAGGCAAAGTTAGTAAAATCCTATCCCTGGTCATGTGGCATATGAAGTCGCTTACCCGTGGAGTGACGGTTAGCATGTCTGCCTGTTAACCGGGAAGTTTACAAAAAAAAATTTCACGCGAACCGCCTTTCGCAAGTACTCCGATAGTAAATTCATTGCCATGAAAAAAGCTTTTTCGATTAACCTATTGGAACCGGCAGATCATTATAGATCTCCTCCAATCCCTCACTAGGTAATGGTTGTGAGAATTGCACAAAACTGTTGTCCGCCCAGCATTCACCTACGAAATGCAGTTCACAATGTTTGACAGTCTAGAAAAAGTATGAAAACGATTTGTATGACTGCAGGAGCGGTATTAAGGCACAACCACGTACTGAGCGACAAAGAACTAAACTTAGTTCTAAATTGATGGCCGCTCAATTCGTTGCGTCGCGGCTGTCCTTTTTGTGCAGTAGAATAGTCAATTACAAGTTCAATACATAAAATCGCCGAGATGAAGTGTTCCAAATGGAAGAATAGGTAAGGATCAAGGACAGCACTTTGTGGTGATTCAGAGAGTAAAATGGAGACACAACTGTTGCCAAGTGTTCGAAAATCCACTAAAGAAAAGTCTCGAACATCTGTTAAATGCTTTCGCTTTCGATATTGGAATCAATGAGAAAGAGTTGCCAAAGACTGCCGAAGAGTTGTGCCAAAAATTTAAAGAATACTGTTCCAGTTTTCTTTTGAAATCATCCCTGATGTCCCTCCAAGCGAAACTATTGCCAAACCCCTTGCCATCACCCATATACCCGATCCCAAACCAAAAAAAAGTTCAAAGTGTCCCGAAATTACTTCAGACATTTGCCTCAGCATGAGAACGCTATCATTTATATTTTATAACATCTCCGTTTCCATTTTCCATACTTCCACAAGTAATTACAACCTCAGCAGTTAATGCCATTATTCTGTATAGAGGACTCCTGGTGTGTGAAGTGGCAGAGTAGTTGGTCTCTTTTTGTTTGAACTTTTGTGGATAGTTTGCCTGCAATGCTTTGGTCCAGCACAGAGATACTCGTATCGTTGCCTAAAAGTTTGTTTGCGCTTTATCACATTTCCCTGACAAAAACGAAGAAAATCTACAAAAACCTATCATGTCCTGCAGGCTCATAAAGGCCAAACTATAGACACATACAACGGAGTATATGCCCACAATACTTTGTGTTGGAAAACGAAGGAATCTGGTAGATTCCTCGGGCTGGTTGAAGAAGAGAACGACTGGCACAACGGACGGACGCACAGCGTTCCTACGGCGTTCGACGGCGGCGTCGACGACGACGACGGTCATAAATATCACTTGATTCACTTTGCAAGTTCTGCAATCTGATAAATGATAGCATAGCCCAGGCACATCCTTAAAGTAGTCTATCCAGCAGTTTGTGTAGGTATAGGTATGTGAACCTATGTGTGTGTATGTTATATTAACATACCGGCGGTACACAACGAACGTCTGTCTTTGGAATAACGGGTAGGAGAATGCCCGCCCGTATGTACCAAAAGGAAGGTAATATTCAAATGCGACACGTCCCGGTTTTTGTCCATCGACTGTGAACCAAGTCCTGCTGCAATTGCAAAACCCAGGCAACTTTACCTTCAAACTGCCAACTGGCCAGCTGCCAATGAGGATTTCATTTACATATTGAGAACTCGTATGTTCCTAACTCCTGATCCCGTGTTTCCCGGTAGAATTGGCGATGCTCTACTGTTTCTACACGTCAATTTCGAACGAAGCCATTTTGAGTTGAGAAAGTTTCACATCGTCGTCGTGTGTTTGCATGCTCTTTAATTTGTCACTACTGGGCAAGCCTTCCGTTTACATTTTTGTGATGCCAATGATGGCGAGGAGTTTTTATTTTCGTCCTGTTCACTTTTTGAGAGTTTTTGTTTCTTTTTTTTCACTTTTTTTATTTCTTTTTGCTTGTCGCCGAATGTAAGTGAGGATTTTTTGAATTTCTTTTTTGTGATGTGCCAATTAAAATGAGTTTTTCTGTTGACTTAGTCTCACAGTTTAATTTTGGATAAATTTTTTTTGTGTTTTGGCTCAAAAGTTATTTTGGTAAAACGGCAAGGAAATGTTGCTGTGGGAACCGAAGGCAAATGAAAACTTCAGCAAACGTTACAAGTGGAAATGTTCCATCTAATTTAAACTTTTTTTTCTGTTTTTGTTTGTATTTTATTAATTTAATTTTCTTTTCTTTGTGTCGTGGGAGTTGAGCCATTGACTTTTAGATTGTTTAATGGCTGATTCGTCAGTAGGTTCGTGTAAGTGGGTGATATTGAATAATGTTAACGTTTTGCCAATTAAATACATTTAATTAACGAACATGAGAAGTTTACTTTTTAAAAGTGACTTGATTCGAAGAAATATCGACATTTATGTCGCCTCTTGATGGAGTTTGTGAATGAGAGTGTAATATTCATACATGCGTAGCTAATTTGTTTTTTGACGTGTCACGAAGTTTGTCCTTGTGAAGTGCGAAAGTGTTTTGAAAGGTGTGATTTATTCAAAATTGAAAGTAAGGATGGGGTTTTCATTCATATTCAACCGGCAGGAACTGTTGTCGGACAGAATCTATCCTTTGAATTTGGATAGCATTTGTGAGGGAGCAAATTTGAATAGAGACTTTGTAACAAATGAGTCGTTAAATTCATGTCACCAACACAGCGCTTTTTCTTCATCTCGATTTTACTTGGAAGACCATAATGGTGGTCAATGAAAGAGAACTATCGGCCACAGTGCCATCGGATATCGTTAGATTTTTCCAGAGGCCCAAAATCTTTTCCCGGATTAAAGTCCGATAGTACATTTTATATCTTTATATATATAATTCTGCTGTACGACCTAAACGGCTTGACCAATATGAATGAATTATTCTGTATGCTTTTGAGTGACGCTCTGGATGGTATAGATTCACAAATCTGCACGACAAATGGCGCTGCAGTTGCAGTTGCTGTTCGCTACTTACTTACTTACTTAAGGTGGCGCTACAGTCCGGGTCGGCCTAGGGCCTCAACCAACATGCTTCTCCTGCCAGCTCAATCCCTAGCCAGCTGCCTCCAGTTTTGCACGCCAAGTTGGTTGAGGTCCTCTCCTTCTTGCGTGCGCCACCTGATTCGCCGTCCTCCTCTACTGCGCCGTCCCTCGGGATTGGATTCGAAGACTTTCCGGGCCGGAGCGTTGGTGTTCATTCGCTCTACATGACCCAGCCATCTAAGCCGCTGGACCTTGACTCGTTTGACTAGGTCAGTGTCGCTGTACAGCCCGTACAATTCGTCGTTAAATCTACTTCTCTATTCTCCATCTATGCAGACGGGACCAAATATCACCCGAAGAATTTTTCTCTCGAAGCATCCTAAAGCGTTCTCGTCTGCCTTTGACAAGGTCCATGCCTCTGCGCCATATACACGAACCGGTATGATAAGTGTCTTATACAGGGACACTTTCGAGAGAGGACTTTACCTCTCAATTGCCTTCTTAGTCCGAAGAAACAGCGATTGGCAAGAGTTATTCTTCGTTTGATTTCAGCGCTGGTGTCGTTGTCTGAATTAATAGCGGCGCCTAGGTAGACAAAGTCCTTAACTACCTCAAAGTTATACCTGTCTATTTTGACGTTCTGTCTAAGACGTCGGTGTTGGGTGTCCTGTCTTGATGACAGCATATGCTTGGTCTTGCCCTCATAAACCACCAAACCCATCTTCTTCGTTTCCGTCTCAATCCTCATAAACGCGCCATTGACATCACGCTGCGTTCTTCCAATTATGTCAATATCGTCGGCATATCCGAGCAATTGAACGGACCTTTGAAAGATTGTGCCTCTTGTGTTGACGTAGGAGTTTTGCACTATTCTTTCAAGAACGATGTTGAAGAAGTCGCATGACAGTGCATCGCCTTGCCTAAAACCTTTTTTGACATCGAATGTATCGGTGAGATCTTTTCCGACCCTGATGGAGCAGCGTGCGTTCTCCATCGTCATCCTTCACAATCGGACAAGTTTGGTAGGGATGCCAAAACTAGACATGGCTCTATAGAACTCCTCTCTATAGATGCTGTCATACGCGGCCTTAAAATCGATAAAAAGGTGGTGGGTATCAATTTGAAGCTCCTGGGTTTTTTACAAGATCTGCCGTAGTGTGAAGATGTGGTCTATGGTGGACTTTCCTGGCCTGAAGCCGCACTGATAAGGACCTATCAGGTTGTTGACGAATGGCTTCAGACGCTCACACAATACGGCAGAGAGGATCTTATATGCGATGTTAAGAAGACTGATACCTCTGTAGTTGGCGCAGTTGAGAGGGTCTCCTTTCTTGAGGACCGGGGAAACAATGCTGAGGTTCTATTCATCGGGCATGCTTTCTTCCGACCATATTTTGCAAATGAGCTGGTGCATACTCCTGACCAGGTCATCGCCTGCCGATTTAAACAATTCGGCAGTGAGGCAATCAGCTCCAGCAGCTTTGTTGGACTTTAGCTTGGATACTGCTGTCTTCACTTCGTTCAGGTCGGGTTGGTGGAATTGTTGGTCTACGTCGCCTAAATCGAATGGATCTATCTCTCTAGCAGCTGAATTGGGTTCATCATCGCCGTTATAGAGCTTGGAGAAGTGGCCTTTCCATATCCTCAGCATTGACTGTGGTTCCACCACGATGTTCTTTGATCGTCTTTGCAGGCTTCGGCTTGGGGCTTGTAGCCCGAGGCTGTTGTTTTTACCTTCTGGTAAAACTTCCGAACCTCATTCCTGCTGTGGCACCCTTCTATCTCCTCGATCGCGCCGGTGTGAGAAGCCGGTGTTCGTCTCTCCTCTTCTGCTTGTAGAGCTCGTAGGCAGTTCTAGTCCTTCTGTGCAGCGCCGCATTTTATGTATGCTTCCTGTTTAGCTGCATGTGCTTGCCGGCATTCGTCGTCAAACCAGGGGTTTCGTTGTGGTGGCCATGTGAAACCAAGCACTTCAGAGGCGGCATCTCTGATGGCTGATTGGCAGTGCTGCCACTGGTTCTCTATACTTGATGCTGGTGGCATAGGACTCCTTAAGAGGTTGTAAGAGACTCGATCGGAAAAGGACTTGGCGATCTCTTGTGATTGTAGTCGTCTAACGTCGAATTTTCTCACAGTATTTCCTTGTGTTGGCTGAATCCGTTATCGGAGAGGTGTTGTCGTGCAGGCTGTATCTTCCGATTATTCCACCAAAGATATCCTCTCTTCCTAGCTTGGCATTAAAATCTCCTAGAACAATCTTAATGTCATAGCCATAGGAGCTCGTAGAATACGTCTTTGGTGTCTTCATCCTTTTCCTGTGTGGGGGCGTGTGCGCAAATGAGGCTTATGTTGACGAATTTAGCCTTGATGCGGATTGTTGCTATGCGCTCGTTCACATAGTTGAAACTCAAGACTTTTTGCCTGAGTCTAGTTCCAACAACGAATCCACATCCAAACAGTCGCTGCTTCTATTCCCGGTAGCAATCGCCGTAGTAGATATCGCAGTCTTTTAATCTGCGTCTACCTGGTCCATCCCATCGCATTTTTTGGATAGCGGTAATATCTGCTTTGTAGCAGTTTAGGGCTTCCGCTAACTGTTCGGCTTCACGTGGTCTATTAAGCGACCTAACATTCCACGTACAGATCCGAAGTTCGTTGTCCATTTTTCGTTTGCAAGGTTCGTCATCAGTAAATCCGTCCGTATCACGTGGCCGGGAAGTCACCCTGACAGCACAACCCCCAACCTGGAGGACCAGATCCTTGTATAGCTCCAAAGATGGGGAGCCAGATAAACCGTTTCTTATAGGCCTGAGCTCCAAATATGTTGTAGTAGCCCTATAAGGTGTTCACTAAGTAGTTCTCTACTTCTCAGTCCATACTTTTTTGTGCTTAAGACACTGGAGAAGTTGATAAATATCGCCTCACAAAATGCGCTTCACAAGCCACTTCTTTCTCAAGACTAACACGCATATTGCAACTGTAAATCAATTGAAACAACTCTACACACGTTGTGATTTCTCTGATTTTTATCGGCACACCGTCGTCATTCATAGATGTATTGCTTAACTCTGCAGAAAGTTTCCGCTTCCTTAATAAATTTATTCACAAATTGTTGATTGCAGGATTCTCAAAGCTGACTATTTCCCTTGCTTGTACTGAGATAGTTGCTGGTTAAGGCTGCAAAACGAAGAGTATTTTAGTTACGGCAGAAAGTGGTCAACCTTCATGCTTCATTTCAATGTCCAAAAGAAGCTTCTTAATCTTCGACTAATAGTGATGTGATGAATCGTTTACTTTCTTTTCGGAGTTATAAGCATCGTAATGTTGAAAAAATCACTAATCTTAAATTTATCTCCTTCACTGAAGTGATCATCCCGCAGGTAAAAACAATCTACTATGAAAGGCAACAAATGAAATGTCCTTCGAAATGTTTCCGCCAAAGAATTTGCGAGGCAAGGATATCTCAGACAGCTTTTAAAGAATCTGAACCAGCTCTTGGTCTGTCAGAGTTCTCATCAGTGAAGGCTTCAATTAACGAAAGAGCACATCCGATACATGCTGCCTTCGGA
The DNA here is from genome assembly GCA_914767635.1 of Melanostoma mellinum. NCBI lineage: Eukaryota > Metazoa > Arthropoda > Insecta > Diptera > Syrphidae > Melanostoma > Melanostoma mellinum. The sequence goes on from OU612060.1 coordinate 185,950,882, forward strand.
CGGCTTTCCAAAGTCAGAAAGAAAACAACATTAGACTGTTAAAAGCTTGTTTGTGTTGCCAAGGGTTGTTTCTCTTTTTGAAACTTGTTGGGTTCGATTGATTCCACACCACGGAAACGGATCACATCTTCAGTGAATGTCCTGCATTTTCTTGAATCATGTTACAGTTACTCGCCGCATTCTCAAATCACGGGTCGAATTACCGCATCAATGATGGAGTGAGTACTACTTCCTAAATTCGCTCTATATTACAAAACATCAGTCTACCGTTTCGTTATCGACTTCAATTTGGTCAAATTCTGATAAAAGAATATCAAATTGTGGTACTAAAATGCTCGAAAACGCAGGAAGTAATACCAAAAGCACATAATTCAGCGACGTATTACTTGATCACGTGCGCGGTAATTCGGTCAAAGGTTACGGACACGCGTCTTTTCTCAGAACATCTGGAAAGCTATAGCAAAACATGGGTGCTATCTTGTAGTATAATTAAGATCTGAGTGTTCGGCTCTGTTCGTATCTCAAAAGCCTAGGACCCGTAAGCTGCTACAATGAATGTCTTTTGAAAACTCATCGGCATATCATTTTAAATGGTGGTTAGATTTTGACTCTGAGCAAATCAGAAATAAAAATTCGTGTGGAGATAACTTGGCACTTCATACGAACATCAAGAAGCAATGTTTCGGTAAGAAAAGGGTAGATTCCAGGCAAAGATTTGTCTAAATACTCTCAAATGCAATCGCTCTCCAAAATCATTTCTGTTTTTTATGGGTAGGTATCTTTAAATTTTTGTAAAAGTCATTCTCCCCTTTTCTTCCAGCTACCTCGTTAAGAAGAATTTCAAAATTATTTGTTCGTAGCGTTTCAGTAAAAGCGTTTGGGAGCTTCATCGTTTATATATCTGAATATGCATCCCTCGCACGTTCTTCTGTATGATGTTGAATAATTCTCCACCAGTGAAGTGAAGAGTGTTGAACACACAGCGCACCGGAAGAGAAAAAAAACAAACAAACAAAAATAACCCCTACGGTACGTAATAAATCACAAAATTAATCCTTGATGGTTTATTAGCGTTTCAAATACTTCTTACTGCCAAAGTCTTTGAGTGGAGTAATAAATTAGTTTTTCTCTTGCGACTTCCAGAACCTCTCCATCGTACTTTTGCGAAGAGTGGCTTATTACAGCTGCACGTCCTGCTCCCAGTCCCGCTGCTCCATTCTCCAAACACTCTCCTTATTCAAAATAAAATGAAAACAAAGAAACTTGCAAAGTCAAATAAAACTCCATCAACCTTATCTTATCTCTATCGCTTGCCGAATTAAAATCAAATAATGAACGTTCCACTTTCCCACCTACGGAATCTCAAATAAACTTGCAAAATAAACCTCCAACTCCTAGTCCGGTTCCTATCAACAGAAATAAGGACCAAAAAGCCTTTATAGTGAACACAAAAGTACATCGACATCGACAAAGGGGTGCAAACCACTCAGCCACTGATGATGGCGCCTATATTTGAAAGTTTACCTATCAGTTGGAGGGTAGCTGGAGTGCTATCGGCAGCCAGTGCCAGTACTCGTGTAGTAAAATCTAAGATTACTATTCACTGTGAAACGTCATCATTCATCAATCTCCTTTTTTTAAACTACCACTACCATGCAATCGAAATGAACAGCTGCGGGGCGAGAATGCGAGCAGGGAATAGGCTCGTAAAGCCATTAAACGAATCCATTGTAATGGAGGAGGATGATGATGAAATAAAAAGCAAGCATATTTCACAGGCACTTCACGACTTCAAGTCCTCGCATATTAAATAGACGCTTGAGATCCACACCATAAAGAAATGTGTATATTCACGATTGATGAATTGCTGACAACTAACGCTGTCATCGATGTGCCTTTAGACAGGACAAGCCCAAGGGAAAAAGAAGGCAAACTTTTTGTTATCCATCACTAGATTCGAGATCAAACTGAGTGGTGTACAAATATTGTAACAGCGATAAAGGAAAACAATTGTTCCAATCAACTTGTTAGCCGATTGGGTCATCATTATGAATTTGAAACATAAATCGACTCTGGTTCGAAGTAATTTAGTTTTAAGTTTTCCACCTCACCTATGCAAGCATATTATGGGCTTTCACATCATAATAATGTCTTGAAAATCAAGAAATCAAAAAAGCGTTGGAGCGAAGGAAGCACAGGTTGATTTATTACAACAATCTAGACCAAGTGTAATCAAAAGCGTTTCAACAGAGTTTTCCATTTGAGTTCCTACACCATAATACAACTCACAGTAAATTCACTCAAAAAGGGCGATATGAAGGTAGATCTCAAACAAAATGAGTCTATGGCGAATGAGCGGTCTTATGGAAGTAAAATGAGCATAATTGTTTCCAATGCTATCCCGCTATGAATTTAGTGTCCAGTTCTATATCGGTGAGTTTAGTGACTCCAACAACCTCAGATCAAAATCCTTAGTCAACGTTCAAGTCTTATTTCAGGAATCACCGTAGCAGACGAGGGTTGCGGTTGTAATGCTATTTTGTGGAGCCAAGAATCAACATAAACGCAATTCGACTCAAAAGGACTAAAACCATAGACTCAAATGGTGCTACTTCTTAAATAAGCTTTGGATCCGACTTGCATACCTAAGCTAAGCCGGGCATTTGAATCTGTTCGTCCTGGTAAATGTATTCACAGTAAACTAAGCAAAGAACCCTGAACTGATACCTGAAGTACTCCAGAACGAACGCACTGTTTGGGCTATGCAAAACAGACTTGAAAACGTTGCTCAGTTGAAAAGCAGGTAGGTAATTACTTTTCTCTGAGGCATGACACTGACTTTCCTTGAAGATTTCTAGCGTGAAACAGCTTCAATTGTCAAAAAAATATACGATTTGAAGATATACCACTAGATGGCTCACTCAGCACTTCTTCATTGTTTACTTACTTAGGTGGCCATTACAATTCGAGGAGAATTTGGTCCTCAACCAATACCTTTCCCAAATAATTTAGGTTTAGAGCGGGCTCTAGAGGGAAAAGCGGTAATATTAGAGCAAAATTTAATAAGCAGAGCGATATCACTGAGTTTCCAATTTTGCTCTAATTTTTACCACTTTGCCACTCTGTACGTGGCCATACCCTAAGCCAGTCGAGGTTTTCTTCCACTTGACTGCGATACCTGAGACGAGGTATTCCTCTTCCGCACCCATCAAACTGGAACGATGATGTCGATTAGCTCTACATGGCTTAGCTTCACTTAGCTTGGCGATGCGTACTCTTCTAGCTATGCCGCAATACAGCTCATACAGCTTGTTGTTGTAGCTTATTCTCCACACATTGTCTTCGCCAAAAATCGTTCAGAGTATTTTTCTTGCGAAACAACCAAGGGTTTAATTATCCGCTTTCAATAAGGCCCAGGCTTCCGCACAGGACAGGGATTGAGGTCCCATAAAGAGGTACTTTGGTTTTTATGGCAACAGTTTTTTTTTTCTTAACCAAATAAACATTGATTGGCAAAAATTATTCTCCAATTTCCAATTTCCGTACTAATGTTACTTTTCGTTCCTATTGTGAATCCTGGATGGAAGAAGTCCTGTACTACCTCGGAGTTATGTCTGTCTATTGTGACGTTTTGTTCAATTCATCGATATTCGCTGTTCTTGTTTGATTACAACATACTTACCTATCAAGTTATTGATTTCAGACGTTCACATTATTACAGCAGACAAGATCTTATAGGCTACGTTAAGGAGGCTTATCCCTCTAGAGTTGGCGCAATTTTGAGGGTCTCCCTCTTTTAGGATCGGGCATACAAAGGTTCCATTCATCGGGCATGCTTTCTTTCGACCATATTATGCAGATCAGCTTGTGCATACTCTTTTTCAACTCATCTCCAGCTGCTTTTGAAAAGTTCGTTCGTTCATGGGACCTCTCAATTTTCTCAAACGAGCGCTTCTTATGCTGCTTCTTTTTCTTTTTGATAGTTTGGTGTTCTTCCCTTCTTTTTACCTTTTAAATCTCGTTATACTGATCGTTAGCAGCCCTCGTTCGTTTTTGCATCAGCATTCGACGTGCTTTTTGCTCAGCTGCATTTGCCTGCCTGCATTCTTCATCGAACCATGGGCTTCGTTTTGGTGGCCGAGTGAAACCCAGAACCTCAGAGGCAGTAGTTCTGATGGTTTCTTGGCATTACTGCCACTCGTCTTCAATGCTTAATGCTGCATAGGATTCAAGGATAATTGAAGGGACACTCGATCGGAAAAGGCATTGACAATCTCTTGCGATTGTAGCTTTCCGACGTCACATATCTAACCAGCGTTAGTTCGAGCAGGTTGTGAACAGGATATCCTCATTTGTACATTGGCTACAACTAAATTGTGGTCCGAGTATGAGAAGAACTATCCCAACAATATTGTGTAGGTAAAGGTTTAAGTAAGAAATGTGGCAGAAGTGGATTGTGATAGAAATAAACACTTCTTTTCCACCACGATCAGGTTAAATCAACCGAGGATATTTTCACGCTAAATACGATGATTTAGCACTATCATAACAGATTTTCGTTATACTGGTCGTAGGCAGTCCTTAGACTCCTTAGAAAACCCAAGCTAAAAAAGAGCTGTGTAGGAGTTGCAAGAAATCATGTGAATGTGAATGATGTTTAGCTGTATGCTCTTAAAAACTAGAGGTAAAAAATGGAATCCCTTAGGGTTGCATATCATCACCTCTTCTTTTCTCAGGCATGAAAAGCTGTGCCAATAGCCAAACTAATGAGAGGCAGGAGCCAATCGACATCACAATACAAAGGAAAAAATAGCAGGGGATTGATTAACACAGAATGGCGTAACTTGTGAATACGATTCCGCAGAATGAATACTACCAAAATTGGTCATAAGAGACAGCAAATCGGCCAAAGTGTCACGGTAAAATTTACCGTTACGAAAAACATTCTTGGATCCTTTCCTTATCCTTACCCTTTTTGTCGTCGTTGGATGTGGCTGCACAATGCTGGAAGAGTTGGGGGCAACCAAGGTCTCCATCAGCCTTTGGTCTTCTCGCCGAGCATTTTGCAAAAGCACCCCTCATAGGTATCGAGGTGAAACCGGTCGAAACTAGACCGTAAAGGGACAGGCGATCCCCAACGCGAATTCAAACTACGTGCAGACGGGTGGTCTCAAGACAAGTGGAGTTGATCACCAAATTAATAAAGCCAGAAGGAAAATTCCTACCCAACGTTACACTTCCTTCCGACGAAATGGAATTAGCATGTCCTTTGGCAAATCCTACATTAATAAAAGGTATAAAGGTTGGAACGATGAGTGTTCTTCCCCTTCTCCCCCCAATCTGCAAAGAGGGTCCACCAATTCCAGAGTTAGGGATTTACGCGATTTGAATTTCCTCCTTGAGCGGGTTTTGGATAGCCGACTGCGGAAAATAATAAGGCTGTCTGATGACCAATGCGGGTTTGTCGCGGGTAAGTCAACTACAGACGCAATCCAAAGCTTAAGGATCATTATGGAAAAACACCGAGATGTCTTAGAGGATTTGCATATTGTGTTGGTTGACTTCGAAAAAGCATTCGATTGACAACCACGAGATCTGATATGGGTGGCCCTCAGACACCGAGGAGTTCCTGAAGCCTATGTGCGAATAATTATGGACATGTACGAGGGAGCAGTTACAAAAGTGAGATGCCCAGCTGCAGTCACCGAAGAATTCCAAATAACAGTAGGTGTACATCAGGGAAGTGTCTTGAGTCCACTGCTCTTTATTGCTGTTCTGGATTATTTGCTCGAAGGAAAAGTAACGGACAATAAAGTACAACAATTATTCTTTGCTGACGATGGAGCCATCATAAGCGAGGATCCTACATCCCTGCAACGAGCACTTGACGTTTGGATTGATGTTCTGGAAGGAAATGGGTACCGTATTAGCGATAAAAGGACTGAATACCTGTGCTGCCCTTTTTCTGATCCAGACAAGCCTATTCCAGACATTTATTTGAATGGAAATGTGCTTCCCAAGTGTGAAAAGTTTAAATATCTGGGATCTATAAGCAACTTGTGATAACGACATCAATCATCGAGTAAGCGTAGGGTGGATGAAGTGGCGAGAAAACTCCGCTATCTTCTGTGATCGAAAAATGCCCCCTAAGTTGAAGGGACGACTCTACACAGCAGTTGTCCGTCCAGCTCTGACATACGTTTCACAATGTTGGACAATGTACAAAAAGTATGAGAGCAAATTGACGGCAGCCGAAATGAAGATGCTTCGGATGACAGCAGGAGTAACAAAGCTTGATCGAATTAGAAGTACTAAGATCCGTGGAAGCCTCCATGTCAAAAGTACCATCTTGAACAAAATTCAGCACGACCGGCTCAGTTGGTATTGTCATGTTCAAAGGAGAGATCCGCAGAACCCCGTCCAAAAGGCAATATCGTACAACGTTTCAACAAATTCGCGACGAAAAAGAATAGGCAGGCCAAAACACACCTGGTACAAGCAAATGCAAAACAGCAGCATTTGGTTGGCCTCAGACATGGAACAATCCAAAACCGGGAGGCTTGCCGACGCTTTCTGAGGTCAACGCGGCGTACCCCACAGGCGGATCACTAGTGTGAAGCGGAAAAGTGGGAGAGTTGTGATCGCTTCAAGATCACTACTCGTAACGCCGGAAATGAAAAAGAAGAAGAAGAAGAATTTCCTCCTTCTATGTTATTTTTCGTAATGTATAGTTTGGTTTAGACTTGCTCGACTCACCTTCCGTACGTTTAAATATAACTGGGGAAATGCCCAGCCATCAAATTGCTGACTAGTTGGGAATAAATCAACAGTTCATTTCAACACATTCCTCCGAAAGTTTTGTTCAGAGATGTCCAAAAATTTTTGTCTTAAATTCCCACAAAGTGCAACGCTTTAAATGCAGTTTCACAGCCTTTGATGAAAGTGATACTCATTTGAGTAAAAGTATAAAAACGAAAGTAATGTTTGTAGCAAGTTGGCACACTTAATCCAATGGGTTAAGTTTTATATGTCACACGCTGCTAAAAGTGAATCCTAAAAGGATTTAGATCTCAGATTGACATCCTTAGGCCCTCGTATACGGTTTGAGAGAAAATAAAAAAAGAGAGAAAGTGGTGCAAAGAGCACCATAAGGCAGAACCACTTTAGTTGCAAGTTGCAAGTTCTACTTGACACATCTTTTATTTAAGTATCCTTATTTTTAGTTCCTCTTTTCTGTCGTTTTAAGAACACCACACAAAGAGAACTTAAAAAAAAAATGTAAATACAAGAAATATTTCGCTCAAAGGCACAATCTCATGAACTGAAGTAGCATTCCATCGAATTTTCTTGCCTCAAAGTTCTCTCTGTACATTTCGATTTTTTGTTCCTTTTTTTATACTCTTCATCTGAAATCAGATACAACGTAGGGTGTCTGCACCGAGGGCCAAAAGCCTGCGGCACCAATATGCAAATCACTATTGATTTGTGGCTAAGAGCCAATACATGACAGTGAAGTAGAGTTGTGCATAGCGATGGATTTCTATCTTTTTCTCTTATATCCTTTGGGAAAATGGGGCATGACGATGATAGTGTGTATAGTGTGTAGTAGTAGGTATGGTGGGAAAACAAACATAACAGAAAAGTTTGTCGTAGGACATGGTATGGGTATCGATCGGCTCGGCAGTAAAGGCCCCGTGGGAACATTTCTAAAATGTTCACTTGAAACCAACAGATGTGTCTGCTGGGCCGAATGTTGTCAGATATTTTTGAGTGAATGAGATAGAGCAGTGGGTTACCTACTTACGTTATGGCTAAGCTAAGCACGGAATGACATAAAGTAAGTGTGCTCCTGCCCTCGCATGATGATGATGATTCCTTGTCACGGTGCAGTGTAATGCTTCATGTTACGTTGTACATGTGCACTGACATTCGCATAAATGTATACTCGCTAACACCCATGTGGCGTGGTATAAATTTCGCTTTTGTAGTGCAGCTGTGTAGCAGAAACATCTGCCACAGATTGTGGTGCTACCATACAAGGACTCTGCGGTGGGATGCTTTTGTTCTTCCGTTTTGTTATTTTTTGCATGTGTGCTTAGAAGAACTTTTTTCTTTTATTCAGTTCGTCCTTGCAATGGTTTTGCAATTCTGAGATTTACGAGTTAGTTTTGTAGAGAAATGTGGTTCCATGGTGATTGTGGAAATGGTTGGTGGTATCGCTCATATGGTGAACTATAATTCAATACGAATAATAACCAGTAACCAGGCACTGCCCAGGAAATTTTTCAGCTTGGAATGAAGGCTTACAATAAGCGAAATGCGTCACCCACTATGACAAAACTGAAGCCGGTGAAAACAAAGGTGGTAGATATCGCCAAGCTCGTTGGAGGTAACAAATATTCCAGAAAGATTTTATTTCAGGTCCAATCAATGGTTCTGTCCAATGTAATAAATAAATACACACGAATTGATCCTAGAAATGGCACCAAAACCTTAATCGACCATATTTTATTAAACAAAGTGAACAGCGTAATTAATGCAGCTGTAATTGATAATGGTATCACCGATCACCGAGCAATAATATTTTATGAGGAGAATGAAAAAATGAAGATTAACATAACTCCAAATTCTTCATGCATATGTACCACAAGAGTTAACCAGCTTATTAGGGAAGAAAATTGGAGAGAGGTTTTGGATGAAGAAGATGCAGAAAGTATGTACAACAGACTACTTCAAAAATTTGACAATATATACAAACAGTCAACATACCAGCGAAAGACAGTTAAAAAAAGACAAAACAACCCATGGATAACGACAACATTAGTAGAAGAATGTAAAAAAAGGGATATTCTATACAGAAGATGGAAAAATAATCGGAGAAATGTGACGTATGAAAAAGAGTATAAGACCCTACGAAACGAAATCAATAAACACATAGCAGTACAAAAATCAAACTATTACAAAAAAAAGTTTACACAATTTAAGACTGATTCGAGGAAAACATGGGGTCTCATCAACGAAATCCTAGGAAGAAAAAAAACGAATATAGACGAAACATTGGAAAAAAACTTTAAAAAAACTGATATGACAACACTATCAATGGAACTGGCAGAGTTTTTCTCTTCGCAGACTGAAAAAATAATTCACAAATGCTATATAAAAACGTCAAACAACATCAATGACACAGTGGAAAGTTCAATATTTTCATATGCAACTAACGTCACTGAGATTGAAAGCATTCTCAATACACTTGGAGAAAATAAGGCTCCAGGATTTGATAAAATCAGAGCTATTGATATTAAAAGCTTTAAGGATGTCTTTGCTCCTATTTTAGGCAAATTAATTAACTTGAGTATAACTCAGTCAAAAATTCCATCTACCTTAAAAACAGCAGTTGTAAGACCGATTTACAAAGGAGGAACAAAGGATCAGCTGAATAACTATAGGCCTATATCAATTCTTCCTGTTATTGAAAAATGTTTGGAGGGAGTGATTGCCAACAGGTTGCAAGGTTTTGTTGACAAACATGCACTTATTCATAGAAGCCAGTACGGTTTTCAGAAAGGTAAAAATACAGGAAAGTTGCTTGGGGAGTTTGCAAATTGTGTCAACGAAAGTTTAAATAAGAGGCAACACGTATTAGTAATCTTCATGGACTTCAGTAAGGCATTCGACACTTTAAACCACTCAAATCTTATTGAAGCTTTAAGAAGAATTGGAATTCGTGGTTCTATGGCTGATTGGCTGACAGAGTATCTTCAAAACAGAACATTTTGTGTTAAAATCAAAGATGCAGTGAGTGAGAAAAAAGTGATGAGATATGGAGTTCCGCAGGGATCTAAACTGGGCCCAATTTTGTTTGTGCTATACACTAACGAATTGTTACGACTTTTCAAACAGAGTATTCCCTTCGCTTTTGCTGATGATACGGCTATTGTCGTTCGCCATAGCTCTCTTGATACGGCAACAAAAATAATTCAAGAAGAATTCAACTTGGCAGTTAGATGGTGTCACGACAACGGCTTGGTAATGAATGCGTCAAAAACGAAAATGATGCATATCAGAAGTCCGCAGTTCAAGGCGACAAATCAAAGGATTTATTTACAAAACGATGAATGCCCCAAAACGCAAAAGGAATGCATCGAATTAGTAAGCAGCTACAAGTATCTGGGAGTAGTAATAGACAGTCACTTTTTATGGGATAAACATATAGACAAATTGCGGATGGATCTAAAGAAAGCGATGTTTGCTCTATCTCATCTAAAATACCACACTAACCACGATGTTTTAAAACTAGTTTATTACTCATTAATGGAATCAAGGATACGATATGGTATACTTGCTTGGGGTAATGCAGCTAAGACCCACATAACGAAAATTCAAAAACTCCAAAATGCAGCAGTAAAAATAATAAACAACAACTATCGACCAACATATGACACACTTTTTAAGCCACTACAAGTTGAAGATATTTTCAAGATGACGACCATAGTAGAATACTTTGATGACAACCGATTTAAACAACCAATTCAACACCAACACAACACCAGAAGACGTGCACAAGGAATGTTACAGTTACCAAGAAACTACAACAACTACGGAAGACGCAAACTTCAACACACGGTACCAATAATAATCAATGGACTACCGAGAGAAATTGTCATGATTCAAAACTTTAAAAAAAGAAAAAAAGAGCTAAAAAAATTTTTCCTAAATTGTTCAAATTAAATTTCTAAATATAGAGATTATCATAATATATACTTATATTTTTGAAAAAAATTGAAACCTTAAAATTGTAATTTGTATAAAATCGTAACTTTGATTGCTTTTATGTAATATTATTGAAAATTATTCTTCTGCAGACAAGCTTAGGCTTCGCAGATACTATTTGTAAAACCATATTAAAAAAAAAAAAAAAAAAATAAAAAAAAAAAAAAAAAAAAAAAAAAAAAAAAAAAAAAAAAAAAAAAAAAAAAAAAAAAAAAAAAAAAAAAATGTCTGGATTGCGAACTCTAACAAAAGACTTTAAGAGAAGGAGCAAATTTTTTAATTGACGAAAAACCAATCCACCAATCCAACACCGGGATCTGCACTGTAGATTAATTTAAATGCCTCCTTTCCCGAATTTCTGATTGTATTAACTCGTTGCTCCATTTGAATTTGTGGACCAATTTTGTTGTCGTTGTCGTTGTCATTGTCATTGTCATTGTCGTTGTCGTTGTCGTTGTCGTTGTCGTTGTCGTTGTCGTTGTCGTTGTCGTTGTCGTTGTCGTTGTCGTTGTCGTTGTCGTTGTCGTTGTCGTTGTCGTTGTCGTTGTCGTTGTCGTTGTCGTTGTCGTTGTCGTTGTCGTTGTCGTTGTCGTTGTCGTTGTCGTTGTCGTTGTCGTTGTCGTTGTCGTTGTCGTTGTCGTTGTCGTTGTCGTTGTCGTTGTCGTTGTCGTTGTCGTTGTCGTTGTCGTTGTCGTTGTCGTTGTCGTTGTCGTTGTCGTTGTCGTTGTCGTTGTCGTTGTCGTTGTCGTTGTCGTTGTCGTTGTCGTTGTCGTTGTCGTTGTCGTTGTCGTTGTCGTTGTCGTTGTCGTTGTCGTTGTCGTTGTCGTTGTCGTTGTCGTTGTCGTTGTCGTTGTCGTTGTCGTTGTCGTTGTCGTTGTCGTTGTCGTTGTCGTTGTCGTTGTCGTTGTCGTTGTCGTTGTCGTTGTCGTTGTCGTTGTCGTTGTCGTTGTCGTTGTCGTTGTCGTTGTCGTTGTCGTTGTCGTTGTCGTTGTCGTTGTCGTTGTCGTTGTCGTTGTCGTTGTCGTTGTCGTTGTCGTTGTCGTTGTCGTTGTCGTTGTCGTTGTCGTTGTCGTTGTCGTTGTCGTTGTCGTTGTCGTTGTCGTTGTCGTTGTCGTTGTCGTTGTCGTTGTCGTTGTCGTTGTCGTTGTCGTTGTCGTTGTCGTTGTCGTTGTCGTTGTCGTTGTCGTTGTCGTTGTCGTTGTCGTTGTCGTTGTCGTTGTCGTTGTCGTTGTCGTTGTCGTTGTCGTTGTCGTTGTCGTTGTCGTTGTCGTTGTCGTTGTCGTTGTCGTTGTCGTTGTCGTTGTCGTTGTCGTTGTCGTTGTCGTTGTCGTTGTCGTTGTCGTTGTCGTTGTCGTTGTCGTTGTCGTTGTCGTTGTCGTTGTCGTGTCGTTGTCGTTGTCGTTGTCGTTGTCGTTGTCGTTGTCGTTGTCGTTGTCGTTGTCGTTGTCGTTGTCGTTGTCGTTGTCGTTGTCGTTGTCGTTGTCGTTGTCGTTGTCGTTGTCGTTGTCGTTGTCGTTGTCGTTGTCGTTGTCGTTGTCGTTGTCGTTGTCGTTGTCGTTGTCGTTGTCGTTGTCGTTGTCGTTGTCGTTGTCGTTGTCGTTGTCGTTGTCGTTGTCGTTGTCGTTGTCGTTGTCGTTGTCGTTGTCGTTGTCGTTGTCGTTGTCGTTGTCGTTGTCGTTGTCGTTGTCGTTGTCGTTGTCGTTGTCGTTGTCGTTGTCGTTGTCGTTGTCGTGTTGTCGTTGTCGTTGTCGTTGTCGTTGTCGTTGTCGTTGTCGTTGTCGTTGTCGTTGTCGTTGTCGTTGTCGTTGTCGTTGTCGTTGTCGTTGTCGTTGTCGTTGTCGTTGTCGTTGTCGTTGTCGTTGTCGTTGTCGTTGTCGTTGTCGTTGTCGTTGTCGTTGTCGTTGTCGTTGTCGTTGTCGTTGTCGTTGTCGTTGTCGTTGTCGTTGTCGTTGTCGTTGTCGTTGTCGTTGTCGTTGTCGTTGTCGTTGTCGTTGTCGTTGTCGTTGTCGTTGTCGTTGTCGTTGTCGTTGTCGTTGTCGTTGTCGTTGTCGTTGTCGTTGTCGTTGTCGTTGTCGTTGTCGTTGTCGTTGTCGTTGTCGTTGTCGTTGTCGTTGTCGTTGTCGTTGTCGTTGTCGTTGTCGTTGTCGTTGTCGTTGTCGTTGTCGTTGTCGTTGTCGTTGTCGTTGTCGTTGTCGTTGTCGTTGTCGTTGTCGTTGTCGTTGTCGTTGTCGTTGTCGTTGTCGTTGTCGTTGTCGTTGTCGTTGTCGTTGTCGTTGTCGTTGTCGTTGTCGTTGTCGTTGTCGTTGTCGTTGTCGTTGTCGTTGTCGTTGTCGTTGTCGTTGTCGTTGTCGTTGTCGTTGTCGTTGTCGTTGTCGTTGTCGTTGTCGTTGTCGTTGTCGTTGTCGTTGTCGTTGTCGTTGTCGTTGTCGTTGTCGTTGTCGTTGTCGTTGTCGTTGTCGTTGTCGTTGTCGTTGTCGTTGTCGTTGTCGTTGTCGTTGTCGTTGTCGTTGTCGTTGTCGTTGTCGTTGTCGTTGTCGTTGTCGTTGTCGTTGTCGTTGTCGTTGTCGTTGTCGTTGTCGTTGTCGTTGTCGTTGTCGTTGTCGTTGTCGTTGTCGTTGTCGTTGTCGTTGTCGTTGTCGTTGTCGTTGTCGTTGTCGTTGTCGTTGTCGTTGTCGTTGTCGTTGTCGTTGTCGTTGTCGTTGTCGTTGTCGTTGTCGTTGTCGTTGTCGTTGTCGTTGTCGTTGTCGTTGTCGTTGTCGTTGTCGTTGTCGTTGTCGTTGTCGTTGTCGTTGTCGTTGTCGTTGTCGTTGTCGTTGTCGTTGTCGTTGTCGTTGTCGTTGTCGTTGTCGTTGTCGTTGTCGTTGTCGTTGTCGTTGTCGTTGTCGTTGTCGTTGTCGTTGTCGTTGTCGTTGTCGTTGTCGTTGTCGTTGTCGTTGTCGTTGTCGTTGTCGTTGTCGTTGTCGTTGTCGTTGTCGTTGTCGTTGTCGTTGTCGTTGTCGTTGTCGTTGTCGTTGTCGTTGTTTATAATTGAAATCGAACTTTAACTATTTGCAAAGACAGCTATTCAAAAACTGTCGGTATTTTTTAAAATCCTCAATTATTCAAAGCCCTAGAACAGTTTACATTGACCGCAATGCCCACTGGCTCCTTGTTACAAATCTCTTTTTGCAACAAAGATTTTCCTTGCAATATTAATCGTTCTCGTAATAGATGCCATTTAAGGAGCTTAGGACTACACCCACAAAGAATGTGAGAGCGAAAAAAGACGCAAGGAAACAACGAAGCGAAGGAATAATAATTACGTGACCTCGTTCACTACAATTAAGATATGTTCTAACGTCCACAAGTAGATCCTCTCTTAGAAACCATTTGCCGTGTTGTACGTGAGTTCTTACCACAATTTTTCCACACTTACCCGTGGGCATTTAAAGTCAACCCGACCTAAAAGTCCTTACAAGCTCTCGGCCAACCAAGTATACCTACAAGTAGAACCAAGTAGAACGAGACACACAACCTCGAATAGAAAAAGGCGGAAAAAGTATCTCACATTTAATTTTAATTAAAACCAAAAGCTAGAAATTGCCAAGACTCGCGTTCTTAAATGGATTCATTAAAATTGTTATGCCATAAGGGCATTAGAGTTCAAGGATTCATGTGAAAATATTATCACGCCGCATAGTGCAGAAGTTTACGATTAAATCGTGTGCATGAGAATGGCAAACTATACAATAACAACGACGACATCCCTGATGGTGTGAGCCGGATTTTGTATTTAAAACAAAACAAAAAGAAGTGAAAGAAAGAATACAACACCCAGTCCGACTGTATACACACAAAACCAGGGCAAGTTTAAAGAATTTGTGCGCCATTGCACATTTACTATACCAACAGCAACACTACATGTGCAAGAGTGTATAGACCAGTTCCAGGGAATGTAGCGGTGCGTCCTTGAAACTCTTTGACTCAGTTTCAGTATTCACTATTCCGTCATATTTCCGGTTTTAAAAACTTCCTCCCGCCGCCTCCGGCTCCCAAGAGTGTAATGGAGTGTGATGATGATGATGGCTAGATCCTGGATATAGTGCCATTTCGTGGGACTCAGCTCTTTTGCCTTTTGTAATAATAACATATTTTTATCTCATGCTCCCTGTACGGAAGTGGCTAGATGCAAATGAGTAAAGTCGGCATTCAGCCGAGCGATGCCGAGAAGGAACTCCATCGTGAAGAATAAAAAAGCGGATAATATGTGGGTTGGATGGTTTCCATTAAAATTTTCGACATTGACAGAAACGAGAGAAGAAAAAGACGACATAACTACGTGAAGCTCTTAAAATTCTGTAGTCGCCACTTTTGAACAGATTTTTGTTGAAGGTTATCTTAGCTTAAAAATGAACACAGAAACATCGGCCTCATTTGCCGTGAAATTATGTTTTTATGTTAGACAAGTTTGCAGAAGCCGCATAATTTACTCAATCTCAATGCGATTGTGATTCTAAGCAAGGACCTGAGATTATTTGTCACAGATCCTAAAAGCTGAATCTTTCGAAAATGAAAACTTGACGGAATAAATCTCGTGTCGCGCCAGTGAATATGGCCTAGTTCTTATTTTCTTAGCACCTTGTCAAAGGAGGTAAGTTTTAGCGAAACAACCATCCGGGAAGCCGGTGGAGGGACTCGAATATTGCGGAGAACTTCATCTGAAGTTGGTCCACATGTTTTCTATGGAACCAGGTGGCAGACTATTGGTGTTGACATGGTGATGACTACTGACGACTAAGGCGCGCGCCGTACCATGTAGTGGTGAACGGAACCAATCAACTTCTAAGAACTTCGGAATAACGAGTAATTTGACTTTTTAGTCCGAATTATATCCATTTTCTATCGATCGTTCTTTCAAAAATTTACAGGTTTTTGACATAATTATCAGTTACAAAATGTAATATTTTGATTTCCTTAAAATTTTTCCTTGAGCGTATTTTACTTTTTCAAAGTACTGTTTAACCCACCGAACGATCGACTTTGATAGCTATCACAAACCAAAAATAGGACCAGCATAGCTTCGTCATGTCTGTGTTGATCGGTGGATCTTATCTTTCGACTCCTCCCACTGGCTTCCATGCAGACATCGATGAGTAGGTTAATATCCTGTGAGACTTCTTTGTTCTCAGCTGGGGTAGGACTCAGCGAGTCCAGGGTTTTTTCCAAGGAAGCTCGAAAACTTGGGCAGCGGCGGTCCAACTTCTAAAAATAACGTCCAAACACGGCAAAATGAATTCAAGTATTCCTTATTCTTAACTAATGAGACGAGAGACAAGTCTTTAAAAAGAATTGAGTTGTTTCGACTTTATATTAATTTCACAAAGTTATAAAAGCAAGGTTTGTACTGGTCGACACGAGTTGCCTGGTGCGGTCCTGGCTTTGAGTGCGGGTGGCACTTCCTCTTCGGTTGCTTGGATGGGAACTAAATCCTTAGTAATGGACGGCGCGGGGTGTTGGTACGAATCGGATATTCCGGTGGTCTGACGTGGCTATTTAGATAATACGGGCCTGGTGCTTCTGCCCTTGATGCGCTCCTGTGCATAGTTTAGCATAAACCATTAGGAACGTTACCCAGAGTATGGAACGACGCTTATGAAAAATACATGGGAGTGGTGGCTATAGCAAGGCCATTGCAGAGGAACTGATGGGCGGACCTTATTCCGACCTGCGACTGAAAGTCTAATTGATAAGTCAGGAAAGTGGTCACCACTCCAAACAATTCAAAAGCTAATTTAACGAAGGCGGTTACGACCGAAGTTGAAGTTAATGTGGTCACAAGATTTCGCCAGCTTTGTAATTTTGGGGAGTTGATCAGCGGACCTTATTCCGACATGCGATTGAAAATCTAATAGGTCAGGAAAGTGGTCACCTACTCTAATCAATTCAAAAAGAGATTATTCGGGAGTTGAGAGGATGGAGAAGAGAATTCTCAAATATCGGAGTGGTATTCCCACAGCTAATATGTTCCTGAAATTTTTTTTCCGTTTTTATCGAAAGTTTTCACTAATACTTATGAATTTTCGGCCGTAACTGAATGTGAGGTGTAAAGGGGGAGTGAAATTCTTTCATTTGAAAAACTGCACACACACTCGCGTCTCGCGTTTATGTTTCAACGCCATCATACATACCATCCATGGTAAGATCGTCATCGATCTCAAAAGTTCATTATTTGACGCAAAACCTTAAAAAAGTTTTACGCAATTATAAGCCTTCATGGTCCAATTGATTTAGCAATTGAAGTAGAACGACCATTCGCTTTGTTTGAATTTTTTTTGAACGAGTTGACGGTGGCTATGTTAATAAACTCGTTTTTTAAAAGCAACAAAGTGTTATAAATCTGATGTTATTTGTGTTATTCCGTTTTGATAATAATTAATTTTCTACATTCTTAAAATATTGATGGATGAGGTAAGGTCCTGTAAAAATAGTTAGTATCTAATTTTCGAATATTTAAAGTTTCTTCATGTTTGTCGAAATATACTGAAAAGGACTGCGGAACTATAGCAAGCAGACTTTGTCCAGCAGTCCTACCTATAAGCGATTAGCTGATAGAGTCGATGAAAACAAAAGATAGCTTTTCGGGGATCATGCCTTGAGTGAGGGTTGTATTTCTTCACATCTTTGAAGTTTATTCTGATCTACTATCATTTTCCTTGGCTGATATTCAGATTCTACCAGAAAAAGCTAAAAAGGTGCTTTTGGAACTTGAAACTCAACGGGTGCGATTGTCCCCTGTTTTTGTAAGGCACAATAATTCCGAGTTGGATGCGTTGGTATGGATGCCCTTTTCTGTAAAATCTATGTGTTTGTGGACATGAGCTATAGTTGCCCGGCGGACAAGTGTCACACTAGTGATCCACTCGTGGAGTGCACCGATCCCGATGAGATCACAGCTTTCCTACTCGTCTATTTCACACTAGTGACTCGTGGGGCTTACCCCACTTTAAACTCGGAACGCATCAAACGGCCTCCTGGTTTTGGATAATTCAGCTCCTGAGGCCCAAAATTTGGTGGTGCTTTTGCGGTTGTGTGTCCCCAGAATTTTTTGGCCAATTTTTCCTTCCTGGTCGCGATCGAAACTAGAACTTTACTTGATGTTGCCTTTTTGATTTGATTCTTGGGATCTCCCCTTTGATCGTCACAATTCAAGCTAGTAAAGCCGATCTAGTTCTATTTTCGTAAGATGGTATTTTTGACGTGAAGGCCTCCACCAACCTTATTATTTCCATTCCCTCACAAGGCATGGTTGTAAGAAATACGCTAGGCCCAGGGGCTCCTCGCTCTGTTACGCCACCCTATTTATTTACTTATTTTTACACGGTGTCGGTACACAATATCCGACATCTGACATTTTATAAGAAATACAACAAGATAGGAGAAGTTCCGACTTTCACAAATCCGGAAGACATACTGAAATTGATGAAAAGAGGGCGCCCCAAAAAGTCAGCTAGACCAGACAAAATCATAAATTTTGTGCTGAAGATCCTTCCTCAGACGGTGATAATATTTTTGGACTGCCTTAACAACTGCCATTTTCCTGAGCTGTGGAAGAAGGCGAAGATCGTGGCCATTTTCAAAAAGGGATACCGAAACGTTGTGTGTTGTTACAGGCCTTCATCCCTATTCAGCAAAGTCAACAAAATCTTGGTGAATTTGGTTCTTCAAAAGCTTAAGACATTCTGCAACGCCAAAAGCATCAATCTGAATATTCAGTTTAATTCCGGGAAAAGCACTGCACTTTTCATCCAGTCTAGTAGCTACAAGGCGACGTTATTATTAAGCTTCACCAAACAACAGTTGGGTGTTGACATTGAGAAGCCATTCGATAGTGTCTGGATAAACAGACTTATCCATAAATTAACCATTTTACGATTTACGGAAACAGTTATAAAAAATCTAATTTAATTTTTTAACGTATACAACAACGGGAACTGAGCACTGCCCTCGTACCTGAATTTTTGAAGAAGGTGACCCCTCCCCCCACCCTACCTCAGATTCTCCTCTTCAACCATGAAAATCCGTCCAGCGATCCCACAGACAACCTCGAACTTAACGCTCCCGAAAAAAAAGCAGCCCAAAAAAGTCTACAGAACTAGACAAAATCTCCACATTCATCCTCAAAAGCTTGTCCTAATCAGTGACGATATTCCTGTTAATTGCACCAGCAACTTCTATTTTACCAACAAATGGAAAACGGCTAAGATTTTTGCGTTCCAAAGAAATCCAACACCATAGTCGTCTCTGGATACCGACCAATCTCACTTTTTTGCTGTTATATTATAAACATAACACTGGAATAACTTCTACTGAAGCGGTTTAGATTCTTCTGCAGCAACAACAACCTTATACCATAACACATAGTTCGAATTCTCCGAAAAACTCTAAATCCCCTCACCTCTTCCTTTAAATGCCATCAAGTCACTGTTGGATGCCTTCACGATATCGAAACAGCATTCGACGGTGTTTGGATTCAAGGACAGACATAAATTTTTTTAACTAAATTTTCCAGAAGAGTTGAAGCACACTGGTACTATTTATTTCTTCATTCCAGGTCATTCTTCGTTCAGATAGGAAGTTGCCAGTCATCAACAAGGACAATCAATGCCGGAGTTAGCACAATGTCCCAAACTGTGTATACCTTTTTGTTCACCATCTACACGTCGCGTCGGACCAACTGCAGCCAGAAGACGCACAGACTCTCTTGTTTGCCGATGACTCTCTCACATATGTCAAGTGCAATTGGCTGGTATTTGCTGCCAGAGTCGAAGCTGACGTAATACAGCTTTGTGACATTTTTAACATTGGGGCTTCAATGCCAACTTAGACAAATCCGTATAGAAGCACCAATCACCCTTCTCGATGGAACACAGTTCAACGAGCTACACATGTTCAAGCCCCATGCAGCTGCTGTACTTAGGAAAGCAAATGTTGCTTTTCACAACATCCATTCACTTCTTTCGACTAAGCCAGAAGACGAAACTTCTTCTCTACAAGCAGCTCATTCAACCTGTGATCACATTTACTGTTTCCCTAATTGGTACATACATGGCAACAACAAACAAAAAAAAAAACTCATATACGAACAAGCTGGCAGCTCTAGAGCGCGGAAGTTGCGGATCTAAACAGGATCACTCTAGCAAAAATAATGAAACTCGAAAGAAACTTCATCCAACCCAGCTGGATATCTCTGCAAAACATGGCCAGCCGCCCGATCCCGCCTTAATATAAAGAGTATCAGTCAAGACATCCTGACCAGCGCAACGCTTTTTAGCTTTGGAACTCCTGAATGAGGATCGTATTACTACAAATGCCAAAGCTGATCCTGAGTCATTTCACCACCATGGCTGAGAGCCACTGTGGATTCCCATGCGCAGAGATTCCAAATCTCAAGCCAATTTTCCTTGCAGTACGAGGTATAAGCTATCCCATGGCCTCTTAAAGACCTTTCTACATTATCTTCCTAGTTTTTGACAAATGATCTGCCAGTGGTTGAGCTGTTGATGCCATAGTATTTGCAATTTGATTGCCAGCAACTTAAATGCTAATGCCAGTATTTGACTGTTGATTAAACGGCGATTGAGCTGGTGAAACCTTTAACATACGGTTTGACTGTGAGCTTTACATCGTTCAGCCACTAACAAAGCTAAAAGACTGCTTTTGATCACCAAACAACAGCCTTTTACAACTCAGATTCGGGTTTAAGCAGAAACTTCATTAATTCCGCATATCTAGAACAGTGAAGGAATGAATTTGGCAATCGGCACGGACCTATGTATAAATCTTCAAGCCTCAATACGAACCAGCTTTTTTCAAATATACTTTTTAAAGCTGAAATATTGTTTTGATGAAGCAGTTGAGGATATGATTTCCCTTAACCTGTAAAAACATGAGGCGAAAACTCTCCTCTATCCAAAAAGTAAGACATGTGAGTCACGACTTCTTGAAAAACTTCATCAATTTAGTTTGAGGCTTGTAAAGTCTTTTTTAAGAGCTTATAACTATATGCCACTGCTCAGAGCCAGTTTTCTCATAACTGTCAGCCAACACCGCACCACTTAGTTTACAATAATTTCGATACCACAAGAGTCCCCACATCAGCTTCCACAAAGAAAGCAGGAGAGCTCAACATGCAATTTCAAAGCAAACCAACTTCAAACAAGACAAGACAAGGAAAACAAAAAAGGAGATACAACAAAATTATGAACATATTTACCCAGTTTGCGCGACTAAACAGTTATAATTGGCTTTTGGCGGTACTCTCCTGGTCTCCAGCCCCTGTTTTAAGCCCATTTCAAGTAAAATCTCCACCCCTCATACCAAAAATCCCAAATGACAGCAAGAAAATTTATACATTCGCCTGCAGCATCATGACAAAGCTGATGTGCTCCATCTTGCCTCGCGCTATGGTTTCTCACAACAAAACCCTCAAAAGGAAGGATATGCGAACGTATGTTTGCCTGCGGTGGTATGCCAGCCCTTGTAATGCAAATAGTTGAAGTTGAAAAACTGCTCAATCTTTTCTAGGACACAATTTTCTTGGTGCTTCTGATGCTGTCTTCCTCTGCCACCACCATCACCACCACCACCACCCATATCTCGTTGCTAGCTCATGCTACTGCTCCTATCAACGTATATTTTTAAGGATGGAGTGTGTAGTGAATTCTCCAGTAAGTCCTCTTAAGTCCTTTTACAAGTTTGCAAAGTATTTTTAGTAATTAAAATAAACATAAAATTACGTCAATTAAATTTTAAAGGGAATTACAGCAAAGTTTCGCTCATTAATTTATGTTATGTTACAGAGACCCAGGCTCTGGAAATGTTGTGTAGTCTCATTTATCCAGCTCTTCTGTCTTCTATGCCACATCGTCCTTCAGTCAGTGCCATTAGCTTCTTTTGGCGTTGATATTTCATTTTATTTTGTTTATTTTCTGTTTCCTTCTTAATTTTTTTTTTTTAAATGTTCGCCTTTTAACATGAGTTTGAGTTTATGACTTCTTCAAACTCATGTTCTTTGTTTTTATGTAGCAAATGAATCGGACAGCTTGTTGATAAATAAGGGATAAGCGTGTTAAATGCTTGGAATATAGCAGCTCAAGCGAAGTATTCCTAATCTTAAGGCAAACAAGGCCAACCGTCGATTATTTTTAGAATCATTCCGATGTTGTTCAGTGTCTACGCAAACTATTTTCAAAAGCTTAGACGGTTGAGACGTTAATCTTGCCACCTAACGAAGACAAGGTATATAGGTATATCTCGAAGTTATGTCTGTCTGTTGTGACGTTTGGTCCAATTCGTCGATGGTTAGTGTCCTTGTTTTTTTTTTTTTTTTTTTCAATGCCCGCTTCTTTTCAATTATCTACATGAATATCGTCCGCGTAAGCCAATAATTATATGCAGACTTTTGAAAGGTTATTCCTCTGTTGTTGACGTTGACAATCTGCTAACTAATGACATGACAGTTTGTCGCCTTATACCTAAAGCGTTTTCGACATCAATGGTCTCGGTGAGTTCTCTACCGAAATTGACAGAGCAGAGAGAATTCTCCAAAGTCATCCTTCATAGTCGTACGAGTTTTGCTGGGGCATCCCACTCGACACTGTACAGTGTACAGTTCGTCTCTGTTAATAATGTCATACGCGGCCTTGAAATCGATAAAAAGATTGTGTATATCGATATCATATTTCCGAGTTTTATCTGCCATAGTGTAAAAATATGGTCCATTGCGGACTTTTCTGGTCTAAAACCACATTAATAAGGACTTATCAAGTTGACGTACGATACTGAGATTCCATTCTTCTGCGGTCATACTTTCTTTCGAGCATATCATGAAGATCAACTGGTGCATGCTCCTATCCTACTGATCTCCAGCTGCCTTGAAAAGTTCGGCATCAAGGCCATCTGCACCCTGCTGTCTTATTTGATTTAAGTTTGCATATGGCAAGCCTAACTTCTTCTAGGATGGAAGGACGGCATTGTTGATCATCGTCATAGTTGAATGGGACATTCTGCATTGCCATTAAGCGGTTTGCAGAAGTATTCTTTCCAAATCCTCAGTAGTGACTGCGACTTTTTTACTTTGTTTCCCTGCTGGTCTGTGAATGATACAACCTGTTTAGCTCAATATCTGTTATTGATTGCGAGAAGACTTGCCAAAAGTGTGGGTGCATCATTGACATAGTTGTCTTTTTAAGGCTCTGAATGCGTTTATATAGCTCCTTTTCTTCCCTAGACCATCAATCGTCAGCAGAAAAGTTAGGCATTGGACATCTCTTTCTTGGCCCCCTATCAGGCTTTCCCAGAATTGAAAACTGTGTGTTGGAAGTATTTCTCTCTTAACGAGTAATGGGCGTTATGCGACTCACTGAGACAACGGGTTGAATGAATGAATGAATGAAAATTGGGGTTTTGTATTTACCTCGACCTGTTTAGATCTATTTTACCCCTTACTTCTTAAGTGGTATTCCTTAATTAGAGTACTTCATCCAGATTAGTTCTTCCGATGAAACTTAGTATCTGGGTTACGCTTAGGAGTTTTAGCTCCCTCTCCTCTACGTATTTGGATCCTAGGTACTTTTTCCTTTGGTGTATAAGAGCTTCGCAGTCACCTGAGAGGTGGTAAGGAGACTCTTCCTGTTCGTTGCAAAATCTGCATTGGTCGTCGCTCTCTATGCCTACTACTTTAAGGTGTTTTCTTAGTCTGCAGTGTTCGGTTAAAAACCTGGCTAGCATTCTTACATTGTTTCTATCAAGTTTTATTACGTCTCTGTAACGTTTTGTGTTAAAAGTGCCAAGCAGAAGTTTGGCTTGGCGCATCGTGGGGAGGTCATTCCAGTGTTTAGCTCTGTTGTCTTCCTCCAACTTTTTGATTTCTTTCTTAATGTGGCTTTCCGTTATTCCACAAAAAGGTTCCGGTCCAATGAGTGGTGATCCGGCTCCTGTCTTTTCCAGTTCGTCTGCCTGTTCATTGACTATGATTCCTACATGTCCTGGTACGCAATAGATTGTAACCCTGTTATTACTGCCCAGTTTGTTCAATTTGTCAATGCATTCGCTGACAAGATTTGGAGAGATTGTGTAGGGCCTTAATTGCAGCTTGATTGTCCGTCATTATTGCAATATGTTTGTTTTTATATTTCCTGTCAATGTTTACTTCCGCGCATTTGCCTATTGCCTAGACTTCTGCTTGGAATATGCTTGACATTCTTCCCATAGATACTGAAATGTTTTGTTCTTGGCCCAAAAATTCCTGCTCTTGTTCCCTGAGTTGTTCTTGAGCCATCTGTATTCCATTTTATTGCGTGGGTCTTCATTGAGTAGGTCTCATTTTCACTTTGCCATGCCTTTTTGTTATTTAGCTCAATGCCGAAGATCTTATCGAATTTGAATTCCATGGTCTTGCTACCCCGAGGGAAGTCAATGAGTGGTAACTCGTTCGATATTATACTCTTTTAGATTTTGGGACACACTCAGTCTCTTTGGCAAATCTAACTATCGTTGCATTTGAGAAGCTTCTAATTACCAGGTGCAAAGGTGTCAGATTCAGTAATATTTCCAAAGCCGCAGTTGGACAGCTTCTCATTGCTCCTGATATGCATATCCACGCAAGTCTTTGTACTTTTTCTTATGCTTTTCTAGTGGTCACCTGGTCAGTTCTTTTGTTCCAGACTACCGCTCCATAGGTAAGGGTCGGTCTTACCATCATTAGGTATACATCCACCGAATAATGCTCGGTTTACAACCCCATGATCTCCCTGCTATTTTTTGCATATCATTAGGGTATTTTTAGCCTTTTCAGTTGCTGCTACTACTTGTTTTTTCCACAGGAGCATACTATCTAGAATCACGCCTAGATACTTGACCTCTGTTGTGGGTACTATGGTTACTCCATCCAGTGTAATGTCTTGCATACGTGGCAGGAGTCTTCTTCTGGTGAATGGTATAATTGTAGTTTTTGTGGGGTTGATGTTCAGTCCTACAGATGTACACCACAACGGGTTGGTCGAAGGGTCAAAAATATCGCTGACGTTCAAAAGCGCCCATAGCAAACGACCCAAATCAGCCAATTTCCAAGAATGGGTCATCGCTTGGACCTTGGCGTATTTGTCATAAAGAGGTTGGACATCACCCATACAAGATCAAGCAGACTCAGAAAGGGAAGCCAATGGACCATTCTAATCGACCGACGTACATTTTCCGATCCTGGTCTGGAGAAATGATGAAGAATTTCTACGAAAAATCATTCTCAAGGACGAGGCTCGTTTTTGGTTCAATGGAATCGTCAATATTTATTGCGTTTATTTATATGCGCTTTTGGTCGGGTACCAACACAGACGATCATAATGCTACTGCGATTATGGCGTTGATTTACCAATTGTTTTTCCACGAATCGGAAGATGACGCTTCTTAAGTACTACGTTAATCCAGATTGGAAGAGCTCAGAGTCAAAATTGAACTCACATTAGGAGCTGATTAGGGCAAAATGGGTGGCCAGGTCATCGAAAATTGGGAACAACGATTTAACCCTCCGCTCTTGTGTCAATATGATCGATCTGTCTTCATGTAAATGGTAAAGTTTTTGAACCATTTCAAAATTTCTACGTTTAAAAAAAAAAAAGTAGTCCTATATACACAGACCCTGATGTGCTGAAATATTTTTTATTGTAAATAAACCGCTTTAGTTTTATTACAATCAGCAGCATTTCTCTAATTCCTTTGTAAAAAAAAGAAAATGACTTTCTGGCTCTAAAATTAGAACGTTCCATGTCCAGTAGTGTGTATTTCATTCAGCCCATTATCTCAATCTATTATTGAAGAGATTTCTTTGCCTCAGTTTGCCCCAGTGAGTTCCCATATATGAAGACGAAACACAAAATCTGATTATCCCTCAAGTGGCTCGTCGTTCAGGACCCATTTCCGTTAGAAAAAGAAACTCTCAGTGAAGCGAACTATATACGAATGTGAGATGAGCAACCATGATGACGAGCGACAGTACATCAAGCTAAAACAAAAAAAAAAAAAATAAGTGAAAGTGTATATAAATTGGTGTCCTGGCAGAATCTAACATTGAATCAAGCGGACATCTGCTGGAATGACAAATTGTCAAAAATATATTACAGTTGTGCGTTTGCTATATATGTACACATACATTCATAAGTTTCCTAATACGTCCTTTTTTCCCCCGAACACAACGTAGCGTAATAAATTCGTTGTCTGTGCGAATCACGAAGACGGTTGATGGAATTCAATTTGTCTTGGTTAATGGCATCTGGCATGAAGCGAACGATGTGCTAGGATAGCTTTCTGCTCCTGGGCTTACAACAACGCTCATCATATAGCCTCGCAGTCACTCAGTAGTTGTTATAAAAATGAAAAAGAGAGAAATTATGGGGAGGAAGGTATGTGTTTTTGCATAATTAGGATTATTGGGAATTGTAGTGTTGTAAATTATAAGCACACATGAACCTGCGCACACCTACAACAGATAATAGTGCTGTGTAGAACATGAAATTATCCAAGTTGACATGGCCAACTAGCGAGGGCACATGCAAAAGTAATCGTCGCCATTACTCATATGGCAATGTTGGCTGTCATATTTTTCTGATTGCTTAAGCTTTTTTAAGTGACGGCAGTGATGTGGGAAGATTTCTTTTCTTGAGTTGAGTTTCGTGAGTTGGGTTCTGTTCAAAGAGAGATGAAAAAGGATCTTATTTCTGTTTCTTCTTTTCGGTACGTAAATGGCACCACGCCATCTTAACAACCGTCTTTTGGGGACTTTACAACAACCTTTCCGAACATTATTCAATAGAAATGCAACGGCCTTAAGTCCTTTTTAAATTTGTCAACTACAAAAAAAAAAATATGGGGCCTTTAACACAAAGCTACAAGTATGTACTTGCAATATAAGTGGATTATGACAAGTGCAAGAAATTTATGTAACACGATGCTTGATGTTCTACAAGTGTATTGGACAAAATCCTACAAATAGCTCTTGACTTGTAGACTTGTAGTTTTGTGTAACTGGCCTCTGATAGGTAGCCTCCCCCCTTAACTTTTAATATCCCAACATCAACTGTGTGACGATGCGTCACACTTTTTCTCTGCCACCGCCGAACCGCCTACATCTCACCCTACGAATCGCACCATACAGTCGCCTTGCCATGAGAAAGACCACGGGCACTAAGAAATGATTTACGCAGCCAAGTAAAAGTATGCACCACAACACAGCAAACACCAAAGACCAACAATAGCCGCAAACACACTACTCGGTTGGTGCACATCGTGAATTTGGCTCCATGCAAAAATAAATTCAACCAATCAGCGGCAGGTAAACTGCCATCAACAGTTGAATTTATTTTTCTTCGGTTAGATAGGTAGCCACGAGAAATGAGCGTGTACATGGGTAGTGTAATGGAAATATTTCACTCGTTCAGTGCACCTCACACTTACTTCCAGCGCAAAACCTTATAAGTAGAAGTGACATTTGGGTGTAAATTCAGAGAAGAAATTACTAATATTAATTGTGGGAATACTACTTTAATATTATTATTTTCTACTTCTCCATTTTTCCCTCGAACCCGGAATTATTCGGACGGTGCTCTTAAAGGGCCCCCCGTAATGCTGTGTCAATCGTTCATTTCCAGTGAACGAATCAATCGTTCAGTGGAAAGATTCGGTCATTTCAATCAATCATTCAATCACTTGAACTGGCCGAGGCGATCGACCGAAACTGAAACCCATAGACGCACGTACGCACGAGAACGAGGAACGACCGAAATTGAAAACAATCATTTGCAGTGCAGCGCTGTATTTTATAATTTGTATTACTCTCTGTTTACGCTTCGTGTCTACCTACATACATACATAGGTGCAGTCGAGTCAACATCGAAACAGAAACGTAGGCAAGAACAAATAGTATGGTACTGAGTTGTAGATGGGGGATGGTTTTCTTTTTTAGATGTGCATATACATGCACACATTACATTTATTTTATATTTTCAGTGAGAATCGCTTTAAAATAGAAATAGAAATCTTTCCATATCGCTTTAAAACAAGGACTACAAAAGTTCTAAATCTATCAAATTCTAAAAGCTGAAAATATAAAATAAACATTATGTAAGTATTGATATGTGCTTCATCTGAAATGAAAAACATCCCCCACTTACATACTCAGCAATAGCACTGTTGGAGCGCACTTCATATCTTTATTAAATATGTAATGAATTAATTATAAAATGAATTTGAATCCTGTACAAAATTATATTCAAGATTAATTACTTTAATAACATGAAAAATGTATCGATTCCTTAAGTCTCATCACTAGTGTTATGAAAAATTAAATGTTTAAAATTCGCGCCCAAAGACCAAGGTTCGCCATATTTTTTGAATTTTTTCATTTAATACATACATAATCATATGTTACATTTAAGCTAAAAGCAAAGCTAAAGATCATTCTTACAAGTCACGTCAAACAATACACATCTCTCGTTTTTCTAAAGTCATTCAGTATATGAAAATTAACTTAAAGAAGGCAACAGCAAGTCAAATAAAAGTCATTAATAAAAATTCGTTTTGTTTTATTAAGAAAGAGATTTGTTCTTGAGAAACTTTATCTCACCCAATTCTATTTCACGGTCTGCAAAAGAGCAGAACGTCCATTTTGGCGCCCAGACGTGGAGCAGAATTATCTGCAAAGTCAAAGAAAAATCAAAGACACAGATTAAATGTAATCTCGGCGGTTCGGTTCGGTGCATGTGCATGTAAAAAAGTTTTGAGTTAAAGACATATAAAAGACAGAAAAGTGCATAAGAAACTATAAAATAAAAAGAAAGTGTATAAAAAACTATAATACAAAAAGAAAGAAGTATAATCGGGACAGGAACGCTGAAAATATAAAGAAAAGGTGAAAAAACCACATGGTCAGATCATCACGTCATCATCATCATCTAAAAAAGCATCAGACCTAATCAGTTCAAAGTTCACATCAGCAATTTAATTTGGACAAATTGCACAGGGAAGTTAAGTACAAAACTCCCAATCAAGGTATGTTGCCATTATAATAAAACGAATGTGCGTTCAATCTTCACAAAGTTTAAAGTAATCGCAGAACGACAAATACTGCATGGATAAATGTAATTCTTGAAAAAATTGAACCTACTTAAACGCATCTTCGTTTTAAAACCATAATTGGAAGTTGTCACTGAATTGAACAGATAAAATTAAAATATTTAATAAATTAAAAATAAATAAAATTTTGTGGATCGTTTAACTCTTGCGCCATTATTATACATTCCACAAGAGGATCGTATATATTCCTATTTCATTCTTTCATGCACATCATTTAAAAGCTCGTTCGTCTCATTCGTTATATCGCTCACGGCTTTTGGTATCGAAAATTTGAAAAAAAAAAAAAAAAAAAAAAAGCTTTGTCAATTGTACTTTGAAGATTATCTCTCGCTTGGTCATTATCGGAGCTAATAACTTTGGAATTGGTTCCACATATCGTATCAATACCATTACTCTATCATCATCGTTCGCTTGTTCATAGTCATAGACATACCTATTAACTGGATAGTCGTTCCACATATAGCATCGCCTTCGCTTCGTGTATGATCGCTGCAGCTGCATTCTCGATTTGTTAATCTTCGCCAAACAAGCATTCTCATTGCCATAGCTCATGCATTGTGGATTATAATTTTCGTTGTAAAGTTTTTGCAATCACAATCTAATTGATATTCCTTCTGATTTGTTTGGATGTGTTTTGATTATATTAATTTGCTATTGGCATAGCAAAGAGGGTGGATTCCACATCGTTTTGGATTAATTACATCGTCGCTTGTTATTCAAATTTTTTAAGCCTTCGTTCGTTCACAAAAGCCATAGGTCAACCTTTTGCAAATTGTGCAAGTGTTGACAGCCTTTGAATATTTTTTGGAGAAAATAAATAAGTAAGAATCATGCCAGATCAACCACAAGGACCACCACCACCACCAAGAGAGTCCACATCAAGGTTAGAAGAAGTAAAACAACAACGAGCGTCCACTAAAGGCAACATAACGAGGATAAAAAATATTTTAGATAAACCTCAACAACCTTCTCCTACAGAACTCGAATGTCGGTTAGGTATTCTAGAATCGTATTTTAAACAAGGATTAGCTTACCAAACTCAAATAGAAAATTGGTTGCCATCTGATACAGGACGAAGTGAACTAGAGGAGTTATATATTTCTACAAAAACAAAAATTCTTTCTATGCTTGGAGAAAAAAGACGTTTTAGTGTAGGAGGTGATCATTCATTCATGATGCCAGCTGTTACTCCCACACGTTTGAAGCCATTACATTTACCTAAATTTAATGGAAAATATTCAGAATATAAGAATTTCATACGATCATTTGAATATTTAGTTCACGATAGCCCTACTCTTTGTGCTATAGAAAAATATAATTATTTGATATCCTGTTTGAGTGGTACAGCATTAGACACAGTAAATGCTTTGCAAGTTACTGAGGAAAATTATCCCAAGGCAATAAAACTCCTCAAAGATCGTTTCGACAACAACGTGTTGATATTTTTGGAAAATATTTCTTCAATTTTCGAATATCCAAAAATGTCTAAGGTTTCATCTACAAGCCTAAGAAGTCTCGTTGACAACATGTCTGCCCTTTACAATTCTCTAACTTCGATAGGTAACGAAAAAGACATATGCAATGCAATTTTAATTTACATCATTATGTCAAAGGTTGATTCGGAAACTCGAACTAAATGGGATGAACATTTAGACTTCGAAAATCTCCCTTCTTGGGATGATTGTACTAAGATGCTAAATAAGCGATGTCAATTCTTAGAAGCAAGGGACAACAGGCAAATTCAAGTTGAAACAAATCAAAAATGGAAAAATAAATCTCGTCAAAATCCTAATCAAGAAAAGCAAACTAGTCTGACCATGACTCAAAAAACCCAAAAAGCTTGCGCGTTTTGCAATGACAACAACCACTATGTTGCGTCATGTCAGAGGTTTAAAAATCTATCAGTCTCAGAACGATTTTCAAACGCAAAAAGACTCGAGCTATGCATTAATTGCCTAGGTAGAGGAAACAACGTATCCACCTGTTCGTCAAAGTATACATGCCGAATATGTCATAAACCTCACCACTTTTTGTTGCATCGGACGCAAACGATAAGCAATCCAGGAAAAAATGAAGCTGTCAACCTCCCACCTAAAGAGGAAGGGCTATCAACATCAGCAAATGTTCATGCTGCTCTGGAAGACAATCGAGAAACATCTCATCAAGTTATCTTAGCGACAGCAGTAGTTTTGGTAAAGGATTCAACAGGAGGTTATCAATTTGGCCGAGTCTTGTTAGATTCCGGTTCGCAAGTCAACATGATTAATGAGAAGTTTGGTAAATCTTTATTCCTTCACAAGAAAAGGAAGTCCGTTGAGATTAATGGCATTGGTGACTCAAAAACTAAAATTCAATATCAGACCCAAACTACTATCCGGTCTCGGTTTAACAATTTTGAAATGTCATTAGAATTCTTAGTCGCACCATCCATAACAGGATATCAACCCGATAAGGCATTCCAAACAATCAATTGGAACATACCAAAGAACATCGAGCTAGCCGATGAAAATTTCAACAAGCCCTCTCAAATTGACATGCTTCTTGGAGCAGAAGCATTTTTCGATCTGTTGTCAGTAGGACAAATCAAACTAGGCAGTGGTCTGCCCAGTCTACAAAAAACTGTGCTAGGTTGGATAGCATCAGGCAGATATACAAGTTCTCACAAATCAAAGGGTCAAGGGTGTTGTTTAAACACTGAAGTTGAAAATTTTTTACAGCAGTATGTTGAAAGGTTTTGGGAACTAGAAGGAGTTCATGATCGTAAGTCTAAGTGGACAGAAGAACAAATGCAATGCGAGGAAAATTTCGTTGAATCTATAAAAGAACTAGATACTGGTCGTCTTATGGTGAAATTACCATTTAAAGATAACCCTGAATGCTTAGGAGCATCATATGATATAGCGTTAAGAAGATTTCTTTCATTGGAGCGCATATTCAAAATTCTTAAAAGAATACGAAGACTTGGGACATATGTCGAAAGTGGAAAGTCCTAATCTAGAAATTCCTCACTACTATCTCCCTCATCAATGCGTTTTAAGGCCAGACAGCTCATCAACTAAGTTGAGAGTGGTATTTGATGCTTCGTGTTGCACATCGTCGCAAATTTCTTTAAACAATATCTTAATGGTGGGACCAACAATTCAAGACGACATTTTTACTCTACTCATTCGTTTTCGATGCCATAGATATGTTTTGACGGCAGATATTACCAAGATGTACAGACAAGTTTTAATTCATCCTATGCATAGACAATTTCAGTACATACTGTGGAGAGATGGTTCTGACAAACCCATAGAAACATATGAGTTAAACACAGTAACATACGGTACATCGTCTGCACCTTTCTTAGCCATTCGCTGTCTTAAATATTTGAGTGATAAGTATAAAGACTCTCACATTCTCGGATCTAAAGTATTGAGATCAGATTTTTATGTAGATGATATGCTGACAGGAGCCAATGACCTCGAAACCTTGCAGAAAATCAGAAAAGAGGTTTCATTTATATTATCGTCGTCTGGATTTGAGCTTGCAAAATGGCATAGTAATGTAGACTCAATGCCTCAGTCACCAGAGAAAGTCCTTAAGTTATCAGAGTCAGGTTTAACAAGTACTTTAGGAATTACCTGGAGTCCGGTGCAAGATAATCTAGTTTTCTCATACAAGCCATCGAAAAATTTTGCAAAATTCACAAAGAGAACAATTCTCTCGTTGTCATCGTCACTTTTTGACCCCATAGGCTTATTGGGACCAATTATTATCAAAGCAAAAATTATCTTGCAAAAACTTTGGATAGAAAAGATAGATTGGGATGCATCTATCCCACAAAGTATTGAAACCGAATGGAGACAGTTTCTGGTTGATCTGCATTCATTACAGGACTTCTCTATTCCCCGATTTGTTTTATCGGCAGATAAAGAAAAGTTGCAAATACATGGATTTTGTGACGCATCATTAAACGCTTACGGTTGTTGCATCTATGTCAGTTCTATTGACTCGTCAAATTTTGTCACCACCAAGCTATTAACAGCCAAATCAAAAGTTTCACCAGCCAAAAAGAAGTGTCTTCCAAGGCTGGAGTTGTGCGGTGCACATCTGCTAGCGAAATTTTGGTCAAAGGTCAAAAATCTCTTTGTAGAAATGAATCCCGAGGTGTATTTTTGGACAGATTCAGAAGTAGTACTTCATTGGATTGGGACTCACACGTCCAAACTTCACACGTTTGTAGGCAACAGAGTTGCAGAAATCCAAGAAATAACATCTTTGGAAAGTTGGAGACATGTTCGGACAGATGACAATCCTGCAGACATAATATCAAGGGGAAGCACAGTTCAAGAGCTGAAAGACTCAATTTGGTTTCGTGGCCCGAAATTTATATCAAAATCTCAAGATGAATGGCCCCCCATGTTTTGCAATCAGTCTGTATCGAAAGAAGCAACTCTCGAGATGCATAAAACTGTTTTGCTCGCCAGGAATCGAGACCCGAATCATATTCTCAAAGCTCTGGAAAGGTATTTCAGCTATAGAAAAATGATCCGAATTGTTGCATACATGTTAAGGTTTGTTAAAGCTTGCAGAATTAAGAAGATAAAAAAGAAAAAAGCAACAAATTTATCGCTCTCGCAAAAAGAATCAAAACTTATACAGCAAGAGGAGGAGAATATGCAGAATGTATCACTATCAGTAGATGAGGTTCAGTCTGCAGAGACACTGATCGTATGGAATATTCAGCAGGAACACTTCGAAGAAGAAGCAAAGTCAATAAGTAAAAACGAAATCTTAAAGAGCTCAATGAAATGGTTAAGTCCATTTCTTGATGAGAGTGATGGATTGAAAATAGTCAAAGTAGGAGGCAGGTTAAGTAAGGCAGCCATTCCAGAGGAACAAAAACACCCCATACTACTTCCCAAAGATAGTCACGTTGTTAGATGTTTCGTCAGAGACCTGCATTTGGAAAATTATCATGCAGGACCAAAGGCTCTTTTAATGCTCATAAGGCAGAAGTTTTGGATAGTAAACGCCAGAGAATTAGCTCGTCGTACTCTCAGAAAGTGTGTTTCTTGTATCAGATATCGTCCGAAACTTATGGAGCAGGTAATGGGAAATCTTCCTTCTGATCGGATAACTCCCCCATCGCGCCCGTTTCAGAATTGTGGCGTTGACTTTTGTGGCCCTGTCTCTACATATTTGAAGATTCGTGGAAAAACACCTTATAAAACGTACATAGCAGTATTTGTTTGCTTTGCCTCGAAAGCTGTTCATCTTGAAGCTGTGTCAGATTTGTCTTCTAACGCATTTATAGCAGCATTAAAAAGATTAATTGGTCGTCGTGGTATTCCACAAAACATATTTTGCGATAATGCAACAAACTTCGTAGGGACTAGGTCCAAGCTAAACGATTTGCATAAATTTTTATTTTCAAATAACACAAAAAATTATATTGAAAATTTTTGCACTAATCAAAATATATCTTTCAATTTTATTCCACCCAGGGCGCCTCACTTTGGTGGACTCTGGGAGTCAGCCGTAAAAATTGCAAAAGGCCACTTATACCGTACCTTGGATAACGCAAAACTCACGTTCGAGGAGCTTTCAACTGCACTGGTAGAAGTCGAAGCGGTGATGAATTCACGTCCTATAACGCCCATGTCATCAGATCCTAGTGATTTAGAAGCCCTTACCCCTGGACACTTGTTGATTGGTTCGCCATTAAAATCTATTCCAGAACCAATAGAAGAATCCGAAAACATATCCTACCTTCAACGATGGCGTCGTATTCAGGCAGTTAAGTCCCATTTTTGGAAGCGTTGGACGTCCGAGTATCTAAGTGAATTGCAATCTCGTTCTAAGTGGTTGAAAAATCAGCCTAATCTCAACATTGGAGCCATGGTCATTGTACATGACGACAACGTACCACCCCAACGGTGGTTACTGGGTAGAGTCGTTAAGGCGATACAAGGCGAAGACGGATGTGTTCGAGTAGCAGACGTACGAACAAGTAGAGGCACTATTCGTCGACCAATTCAAAAGCTAGCCTTACTTCCGGTTTGAAAGGAGGTTCTTTCAAAGTGAGGGGAATGTTGGAGCGCACTTCATATCTTTATTAAATATGTAATGAATTAATTATAAAATGAATTTGAATCCTGTACAAAATTATATTCAAGATTAATTACTTTAATAACATGAAAAATGTATCGATTCCTTAAGTCTCATCACTAGTGTTATGAAAAATTAAATGTTTAAAATTCGCGCCCAAAGACCAAGGTTCGCCATATTTTTTGAATTTTTTCATTTAATACATACATAATCATATGTTACA
Organism: Melanostoma mellinum; assembly: GCA_914767635.1. Lineage (NCBI taxonomy): Eukaryota > Metazoa > Arthropoda > Insecta > Diptera > Syrphidae > Melanostoma > Melanostoma mellinum. The sequence continues at coordinate 185,986,130 of OU612060.1, forward strand.
TTTAAGCTAAAAGCAAAGCTAAAGATCATTCTTACAAGTCACGTCAAACAATACACATCTCTCGTTTTTCTAAAGTCATTCAGTATATGAAAATTAACTTAAAGAAGGCAACAGCAAGTCAAATAAAAGTCATTAATAAAAATTCGTTTTGTTTTATTAAGAAAGAGATTTGTTCTTGAGAAACTTTATCTCACCCAATTCTATTTCACGGTCTGCAAAAGAGCAGAACGTCCAAGCACCATTCTATGAGCATAAAAGTAGACAGAGTACTGTAGTACTTTTTTGATTGGTTTCAGTTTCGGTCAATCGTTTCGGGTCTCGTTCAAACGATTGGTTTCAGTCTCGTTCGTTCGTTTCGTTCAAACGATTGGTTTCAATCTCGGTCGGTCGTCTGGTTCAAGTGATTGGTGATTGGTTTCGGTCTCGGTCGTTCATTTCGTTCAAACGATTGGTTTCAATCTCGGTCGTTCGTCTATCGTTCAACTGATTGGTTTCATTTTCAGACGTTCGGCTCGTACAAATGATTGGTTTCGGTCTCGGTCGTTCGTTTCTATCAAATCATTGGTTTCAGTTTCGGTCATTTCTCATACAAATTCAGCATAATAGTAAAATACTGAGTTCCTTTCAGTGGCGTTCTATGGAAATGATTGAAATGATGATTGATTGTTTTGGTTTTGTATGATTGCAATCATCAATCATTTCCAGTGAACGGGTCGAAAAGACCGAATCACCGATTGACACAGCTCTAGCCCCCCGATGAATTTTCCAAATAACCCGCTGAATATCTCGAACGGTACAATCAATCAGCGTTAAATTTCCATATATTCCTCGCCGAATTTCTCGAACGGTGCTCTTAAGGGGCTCAGTCGATAAATTCCCAAATATACCTCGCCGAATTTCTAGGACGGTGCTTTCAAGAGGCCCAGCCGGTAAATTCCCGAGTAGTTTGAATTTCCTTAAAGGTGCTCTCAAGGGGCCCTCTAGGTCAATTCACCGTCTGTGGCTTTTGTGATAGTCACTCCTCCCCCTGTTATTTCAAAAAGTGGTGTGCTAGATTCTGGGCAACTTTCTTAATACACTTACTTATTTACAGGAGCGTATCCAGTACTAGGTTGCAATAACGAGGCCAGCTAAAAAGAAAACCCGTACCGCCCCAGGACGATCAAACCAACCTCTATCGTTCCGAAGAACAAAGAAGACGTTCCGAATTGCATTCACCGCCCCAACCGTACCGTGTTCCAGGCGCTTGACGATTGCATAGCCTGATTTACAACAAACTTGAAAACTTTTTAAGTTGGACTGCCGCTGCCCAAGTTTTCGAGCTTCCTTGGGAAAAACCTTGGACCCGCTGAGTTCTGCCCCAGCTGAAAACAAAGAAGCCTCACAACTGATTCACTCTAATCTGCCATCTTTTACGCTTTCGTTTTCAACACTCTTTCGCCAATGAATCCTTTGTCAAATTTTTTCAGTTCATCCATTTCTTACTCGCACTATCTTTCCGTCTCTCATTGAGAAAAGTTAAATGAACTAAACGATTAGTACACACCAGGTCCTGATGATATCCCCGCCATACACTTAAGGAAATGTTATTTCTACCTTTCTCTACCACTGTCGAAAGTCTCCAAAACCATCCATTTCAAGGTTTATCTGCTCAAAGAGAGAAAACCTTTTTCATGAGCCGAGCCTTATTCCCAAAAGCAAGACGAAGACTGTGCTGTTGAAAACTACCGTTCGATAGCAAAACTTTCGCAAATATCCAAAATCTTGGACAGCATTTTATATGAAGTTTTAAGTTTTCATTGTAAGTTTCTCTCCTTGGTTCTCTCTTATCTAATTGAAAACGCCTCATTCATCAGTGTGCTTTGAAACACAAAAGGAAATTGGTTTTATTTCAGCAGATTTTAGTTAGGAATACTATACAATTTTACATTGTACGTAGTCTTGTTTGTGAAATCACAGCCAACTCAATTCAGTTTACGGGACCAAAAAAAAAAAGAGATGTATGCTACCCTGGTATGACAATCGATCAGCAATCAATATGAGTGCTGCAGAATAGTATTAGCCTCATTAATAAAGTTCACTTCCTCGTCCCGTAAACTCCTCTAATCTCTCCTGTGATCTCGTGATCATTTGCGACAAGGAGCTCAATTTTATGTCCCATGTTGATGATATTATGGGGTCCTCTCCCGCACCAGATCTTATTTATTGACTTGAAATATGGCCTTCCCTTAAATTTGCTCTTAGAGGTCTCTCTTGCAGTAATCTTTTGATTCTACCCCTCTATGAAGATCAGAAGTTGAGTAATGTTAATTCGAGTTCTCATTGTTCGGACTTCAATTCTGCACCCCCTGACTTATATTTTTTAATAACCTTCTTCATTGACAACAGATAAAAATTTCCCATTTTTTGAAGTTGTATTGAGAAAAAGCTTGTTAGCCAAATAAATGGAGGTTTTGCTTCTACCAAAATTCAATTATATGTATCATTTAGCTCATGCTGGATCATGATCATAGAGTATGTAGTACAGAAACTCAGCTCGTACCTCCTTGCCCGAAACACTCTCTTATTATTCTTACGAACAATTAAAGTGAAAAAACTTACTGGGACATATGAGCATTCCGCAGGTGCTCCCAATGTTGGTATCTTCGGACTTTATGCCTAGACGCTGCGTCTAAGACGCATAATGTTACATCATCCCTTCGAATTACTCTCTCTTAACCGCTCAACATGGAAGAACCCTGTAATTCTTATAATAACTTCCAATACATTTGGTACACTGACTGTTCAAAAACTAACAACGGTGTAGGCTGTTCAGGGATATCTGTTCCCAACTTCAAATCATCTATATTGCTTGGTAGCACAACATCTATCTTTCAAACAGAGGTAAAAGCTATATAGAATACAGAGTTATAGATAATGCATTAGAAGAAACCTCCGAGGCTCCCGCATTTTACTGTACTCTGACAGCCAAGCAGCGCTAAAGGCCGTGTCTTCAGCCAAAATCGAGTACAAACTAATTTGGAACAACCAGACATGTCTATCTCAATAAGTCCCCCACAACGAAATCACTCTTTCTTGGGTGCCTGGGACATGAAGGTGTGCAGGGCAACGAAGAGGCTCACTGATGCCTAGCTACACTTGGCTCTTAATCCCAAATTCAAAGGCCCGGAACCCTTCTACGGTCTTCCAATCAGTAGCATTCAACATGAACTGGTTACCTGGGAACAGCAGAACATGATACACACCTGGAAGAACTCTACTGGCCATCGCCGCAGTCAAAACTTTTCGTTTACTTATCTGAAAGAAGTATGAAAGAAATTCTTGACATGAGCAAACGTGACGCAAAGTTAGTTACGGACTTCTTCACTATACACTGGTCTCTCAGATATCACCTTTACATGAGGACCCCATATAGACACAGAAATATTAGCATTGAGAAACAAAACCTTCTGTAGTAAAACCAAGGCAGCCCCTTTTAGGTCCTTAATCATCTAAGTCCTGACTTTATCGAAAACGTGGCAGGAGCAAAATACTCTAAATAACCATTTGTCCCATATGTGATGAGAATGTGTGGAGAAGAAGATACAACAACAAAGAGCTGAATGAGCGGTACCGCAACATGGGCATAGCTAGAAGAGTAGGCGATGCTATGATGGCTGGGTTATGTAGAGAGCAAGGACATCAACCATTTAAATCTTACCAAACCTAGTCCTACTCTGAACTTCCACGAATAACTTTAGAAAATTCACGAATATCTTCAACTATTGTTACATTTTCGCCGCCCTTCCAAAACAAAAAAAAAAAACTTGAAGAATTTTCAATTAAATAAATGATTTCTCGTAATTATTCACTAGGAAGGTACAGGCAACTATTAAAAAATTTGAAAACAAGCAAACAAAAAGGTTAGTTTTAATGTTTGAGAATGCCTTCAACTACATATACAGATACAGTAGGTACCCATAGTTTTATGTGATAAAACAAACAACCCTGTCAATACAACATGGACGGCCTAACCTTACTTGGAACACGTATAAGTCACATTGAACAAGTTGCTATGTCAATCTTTGTTTAGCCTTTTATGACATTTTGTTACCAAACAAAAACCATCTCACACCCAACACATGAGCCAGATAAAGGCAATTAGTAAAAACGAAGAAAAAAACAGCACACAGATATAATACCAGGTGTCATCAAAAATGACAACGAGATGAAAGCAGCAATGAATGTCCTCAAGCAGGACCGCTGAGGATAACCCAGCACAAAAATTACCTTAATTTACCAGTTGTAGTTCATACAGATCATTAATTTTTCCTATAGCATTTTTGAGCCTGAAAAAACATCGTTCAACCACCCCCAAAGGACTAATAGTCCGGAGTTGGCCCGAACTAATGTTTACATAATAACCCGGACCTAAGGGAAATTAATTTTCCAGTGTTAACCATCCGACCAGCCCCTCCATTCTCGCCGCCATCGCCATCCTGCCGCACACAAACCTAACGACCTAATTAATAAAACGAACTTGCATACGAAGTCAGATGGCGAATGGCGAATGGCGAATGGTGAATGGGTACAGTACAACGACGGAAAGTCTGAACATTATGGGATGAATGAATGACATTAATGTGTTCGCCTATCGACATTCCAAAAGGAAAGGTGGCTATGGCAATGAGACTTGATGGTTGGTTTTTGTATTGTGTGTGGTCAGCTATAGTGGCATAAGGATGTGTTCCGGTGAGCTGTGTGTGTGTTAGGAATTTCGCAGTAAACCAACTTTGACAATAAATTGATATTATTTGTTGTTTAGTTTATTTGTTTGCTTGTTGTGTCGGGAATTTCTCATTTGATTAACTGAATTGTATGGGGTGTGGCTAATCGGAGATTTCGCATAATTCATTAACAACAACAAACACGATAAATCTTTTATGCGCACTGTTCATACCTACATATAAAAACAAGCTATTCAACGGAAATGATTTGCAGGCAGGTAGGTACACGCTTTGCTGGTCGATAATGCGATGCTTACAGATCATAGACCTGTGCTCATCCTTGAAGTTGGCGATAGTGTCGAAATAAAATATGAAGGATACCTACAACCGACCACATCCTATTCTCTATTTTCAGGCTTGATAATGTTTTGGATCTTGGTACCTATAGGTATTCATTTTCAGCGATAAACCTAATCATCACAAAGTGTTTTGCCATTATTGATAAGAGACTCAAGTTTTTCACACTTGTGAACTGGTTTCTTTCAGTTTACTGTTGAACCAGTTAGCACGTTTAAGATGCAACCCGCAATAGTTTCTGTCTCAATTGTCACTACTCTCCTTTAGAGTTTAGACCACACCATTGGTGGGGGTGATTTTAACTGAGAAGTCATTGAGGCAATCGAGGATGATGGTTTCCAAAAAAGATTGGGATACAATGTCAGGAAAAGAAAATGTCCTGGAAAGGTGGCAAGTTAAAAATGTTAAAAGGACCCGCAGAAAGAGAAGGGAAAGGTAAGGTAAAGTGGTTTAATTTGGAAAAAGAAAGACGAGCAGCTTATTTTCGTACGCACGGTCTAAAGAAAAGATTCATCCACACTTTGCCAGACTCCACTCGTTGGAACATCCAGATCGGCAGACTGCACTCGTTGGAACATCCAGATCGGCAATTACTACCCGTAGCCAGTTTCGACATCACGATTGGCCTTCCTACTAACCGAAAAAAGACCCAAATTCAAATCGAATGAAAAGGAACTGATTGTCACTCGGCACAATGTGGACGCATCTTAACAGAATTAACTCAGCCCAAACTGTGGTGATTGTGATTGTTTCCCCGGTCCTCAAGAAAGGAGACCCTTTGAACTGCGCGAACTACAGAGGTATAAGTTTTCTTAACATCGCATACAAGATCCTCTCTGCCGTATTGTGTGAGCGTCTATAGCCATTCGTCAACAACCTGATATGTCCTTATCAGTGCGGCTTTAGACCAGAAAAGTCCATTATAGACCAAATCTTTACACTACGCCAGATCTTGGAGAAAACCCAGGAACTTCAAATCGATACCTACCACCTTTTACTCGATTTTAAGGCCGCGTATGACAGCATCTATGGAGAGCAGTTATATAGAACCATGTCTAGTTTTGGTATACCTACCAAACTTTTCCGATTGTGTAGGATGACGATAGAGAACGCACGCTGCTCTATCAGGGTCGGAAGGGATCTCACCGATACATTCAATGTTGAAAAAGGTTTTAAGCAAGGTGATGCACTGTCATGCGATTTCTTCAACATCGTTCTGGAAAGAATAGTGCAAAACTCCCGCGTCAACACAAGAGGCACAATATTTCAAAGATCCGTACAATTATTCGGATATGCCGACGATATTGACATAATTGGAAGAACGCAGCGTGATGTTAATGGCGCGTTTATAAACATTGAGACGGAAGCGAGGAAGATGGGTTCAGTAGTCAATGAGGGCAAGACCAAGTGCTTGCTATCATCTAAAAAAGACACCCAACATCGTCATCTTGGACAGAACGTCACGATAGACAGTTATAAGTTTGAGGTAGTTAAGGACTTTGTCTAAGTAAAATCCTCTCTCGAACAACTGAAGTGTCCCTGTATAAGACACTTATCATCCCTGTTTTTATACATGGCGCAGAGGCAAGGACCCTTTCAAAGGTAGATGAGAACGCTTTAGGATGCTTCGAAAGAAAAATTCTTCGAGTGAGTTTTGGTTCCATCTGCATAGATGAAGTGTGGAGAAGAAGATTTAGCAAGGAACTGTACGGGCTGTACAGCGACACTGACCTCGTCGAACGAGTTAAGGTCCAGCGACTTAGATGGCTGGATCATGTAGAGCGAATGGACACTAACGCTCCGACCCGGAAAGTTTTCGAATCCAATCCCGAGGGACGGCGCAGTAGAGGAAGACCCCGACTCATGGCACCCCTACCTACCCCCGCCGTCACCCCCAACAATAAATTCTACCTGCGAAACTAAAAAGGATAGTCGGGTATCACTTCATCGACCGTACGGTTAAAGAAGTAGGATATTTACTCATGAGATTAGTTCGCCAAAGACTACACTTCGAAAATCGTTGAGTGCTTATATAAGGACTGATGACTGATGATGTTTGTTGCTTCAAACGTTTTCGTTTATAGGGCGGACGTGGTGCAGTGGTTGAGTGTTCAGTAGATAGACCGGATGCGTGGTTTCGAGTTCCGGCATCTGGACATCTTCTTTTCTTTCAGTCTCCCAGTTTCGTTTGGACGCGAGCCACCCTTGAATTTGAATAAGAAACTACAACCACTTTGTTTTCATCTAAAGCACCAAAAAATAGTGAGGACTGCACATGCACATAGCACATGCAAACAGGTCTGAGTGCTCCAGATTAGATTAACGTTGGCGGCAATGTTGCTCGCAGCCTGTTATGCCATCACTCCTTGATCTACACCAAATGTCACTGTCTGTGGAAGCACATCGGTTTTTCGGTAATAACGTTCGGGTCTTCCGAGCTCCAAATGCAGCCATTTCTTTTGTTCAAGAGATGGAAATGCCAAACGCCAAAAATCGGTTGTCATCTGAAATCTTTGTTCGATTCAAGCTGCTTTAAAGCAGAAGCTGCTCCGAGGCCGAGCTGCTCCGAGGTCGAAGTTGCTCCGATGCACAAGCTACTCCCTGGCCCAAGCTGCTCTCAAACCAAAGCTGCTCCAAGGTTCAAGTTGCTCTAAGGCCCAAATTGCTCTAAGGCTCAAGCTGCTCTAAGGCCTGTCTCCCTCTTTTTTATCGCTTTTTTTCACAAAAAGTGCTCTAGTGAAGTTGCCAATTGTTGCATTCCTTCCCTGAACCAATTTAGCCGCAACACCCACCTTACTAGGAATGCTCATCAGTTTTAACTTGAGCCCAACTTCCGATGTAAGGTCAAGTATAGAGATTCGTATTTCAGTCGCACCACCCGACTATGGAATGCTCTACATGGCCCTGTTTTTCCCCCGCATTGTGATTCACAAAGGTTCAACAGCAACGTGCATCGGTGTCTCCTATTCAATCCTCTCCTATTTTCCTAAATGCTCGCACTGTGTTTTTATAAAATTATAAGGGTAGTCATTACCCCTTGATGTGTGCGAAGGCTCAAACTGGGAAGAAATGCCGCAGCAGACAGCAGTGCGAATTCAATTGCTGAGTCAATTGGACCTTGTAAGGGATTGATCAATGTGGTTAATTCTTTCAGGCAATAGTGTGTGAGCTGTTGAGCTATTAAGAACGATGGAGTGGATTGATTCTCGTAGATTGAGCCCTACAATCTCGGCTTCATCAGCCACTTTCTCTTCTGTGCGCATAGCTCAAAGATGGGAACCATGGCATGGGTGTGGTCCACTAAAATGTCTGTCTCAAGAACTTTTTACATAAACCTCCGTACAGCAAACACGATGGGTGCGTTTTTACGGTCAAAATTTATTAAAAAAAAAAACAAATACTTGGGATACGCAGCACAGCACTCTATTTGGAAATTAGTTTTTAATATTATTCAACGTTTCTTAAGCTAAAGGCGCTTCATTTCATTTATCGGATGCATGACACCGAATTTCTGTCAAGATTTCAAGCGCGAAACATCTGCCAGTGGCAAAATAACTAAAAGAAACAGCTAGAGGGCCTCTACCCTATACTCTACCTTGGGAGCCATAGCAAACTTATACTTCAAACGGCTCGCAGAATCATCCAGTTCTGGTTGAGTTTTTTCAACCTTCCAAATAATTAAAAAACGGATTTAAAGAAAATCCTGACGGTAATAAAGGAGTGTTCATGAAAGGAAAACTAAACTACTACCAAAGACTATTGACCTGTGAGATCATAATTTACTTACAATAAATTACACGTAGTAAAAAATTCTCTGTCATAAAAACTCGATATTAAGTCCACTGACGACGGTCTGTAAGTCCAAAGCAATAGACGATTTATCTGCATAGTGAGATCTTTCCTTAAATCAACAGTTTATCTTTTCAAGTTTCTTAAAATGATCTCGTTGTGAACCGTCATTCATTATTTCAATTTCCGGAAAGGTATCCCTCCTTTGTTACGATAGCAGAAAAAAAGAAATCATTTTTGTAAAGAGGATTTCTGTCACAAAAAAAAAGTAAAATTAGATTACAGAAATGTCTTTCCCATATCTCTTGAAGCTCATTCATGCATGACTAGGGTGGTGGCATAGGTATAAAGGTATGCAGAGGTTTTCCTTCGTTTTATTCAAATGAAAGAATAAATCAAAAATATTTTTACAGTTTTTATGCAAATCAAAGAAAGAAATTATAAATCAGCCAACGAATCTCCTCCCAGAGATAACTCCTCATTCTCTCTTGACCGTGCTTTTACCCCAGAATATAGGAAGGATGTTTGGATCTTCTTTTTTTTTTGTCGTTTCGGATAAAATGCAAATTTTGCCTTCACATGACTAACACCAAGGAGCCCCGACACAGTACAGCACAGCGACCATTGATTGTCCGCCATCGCCATCGTCCTCCGCCCGCCTATCTTGTATAGAAACTTTTTCCAAAGCAGTAATAACATTAATTCGAAACAACGAAACACCATAGCAAATCCAAATGAGTACTGTCAGGATCTTTTTGGTAATATCCCATAGCAAACTATAATGGATATGTCCCGATGTCTGTTTGTAATATAATTCCAATTTGGCAGAAGTCCAGACTTTTAGAGAATTTTGAATTCTTTTTTTTTCTTCTCGAGATAAGGATCCCTATAGCTGCCCACTTCGGTTTCGTATAGTGCAGTGAAATGGAAAGGACAACAGCAGGCGGTTACTGTATGCTGCTGCAGGATATTAGATGGAAAGAGGTTTTCCCATAAAAGGAGAAAATATATTATAATTTGCATATTCAATAGCACATTTGAATATCGCTCGTTTTTGAATGGCCGATGTCTGTGTTGTCTTAGAAACGCTTACTCAAGTGGCAGTTTCTACAATTTTTCTATGTGTGTGAGTGTGTGTGAATCCATTGGGTGCTTCTTTGGGAGGAAAAATTTGTATAGGTACCATCGCTTTTGGATAGTTTGTTGCCGTAAGTTTGGGATCATCCCTTCCACTTAGGGTTACTTTAAGTTAGAAGTATGGAGTTGTTTAGATTAAAATAATTTACTTCTGGTTCATGGGACATTCTGAAGTGAAAGCGATAAATTTCAGAAACCGCAATCAGATGTTATGGGAGCTAAGGTAAGAAGAAACATGCTCAAAAGGGGAAAACTCAACTCAACACTCAACTACACACAACAAAAGAGAAAATCCTTAAAACTAAATAACACTGCAGAAGCTGCATGGAAAAAGAAGTGGACACCTTCTTTGCTCATGCCCTGCACAACTTCATAGGAGGAAAACTCATCTCGGTGAATTCTTTTTCGATGATACTATCGACTTAGCTAACATAGACCCTAAAAGTCTTTAGAAATACATTGAAAGTTCCGCGTCTTTCGACTATCGGGTGATTAACCAGCTAGTCCCCTAATGGAAGATAAGTGGGTGATCAACTCGTTAACCTTAAATCGGGTGTCTGAGATCAGTAGGTGATTAACTTACTGATCTCTGTGGTATCACAATGGGCCCTTGCGGCCTAAGTGCGTCAGGCAATATACTCATTGGCTGACAGCCACTTCCACCTAACCTAACCTTACCTAAATAACAAAATCTGAAAACGATGTTTTGAGAGTAGATTTCAGAGGTTTCAGAGTTTGAGTAATGAATTGCATATGAAGCATCAACGCACTGGCGTCTCAACAAATGCTTTGCAGGTTATAGTTGTCGTAAAAGGTTTTGGAAAAGGAAACGTTTGTGTAGTTTTAATTTTGTTCGTATTCTTTGAAATTTTCTTTATTTATCTTTTAAAGTTCTTTTGCTTTCTTCCTTTCGAGTCTTTCAGCCTTTTTTTCCTCTTTTTGTGTTTCAACTTGTTGCTTCTGTTCTTCTTCGATCCACGTAAAGTAAGTGATAACAAAGTTTTTATTTTCTTGGGGCTTGATACTTTTGCGGACAGGTGTTTCAGGCTAGTCCAATTAATTGGTTACACTTAGGACTTGCGCATTTTCTTTTGGTAGTATAAATGTTCAGGTTGTGTGCTTGTGGATGACGACAAAATTCTTCACAGGTGGCGACAGTATTGTGATGATCTTTTGAATGAACAGTTTCCTCGGCGCCACTTTGCAACAGCTGCACCTAACTTCACGGAAGTATCCGACGTTACAGTCGAAGAAGTTAGGGAGGCAGTTAAGAACTCCAAAAAAGGCAAAGCGATTGGGCCAGACGAGGTACCATATGAGTTTTGGAAAAATATGGGAGACATCGGGTTGAGATGGCTCACGATTCTCATCTCCAAACTTATAAGAGGTGACAGTTTGCCTAATCAATGGAGGGAAAGTTTTCTTCTTCCAATGTACAAGGGAAAGAGAGATTCCAGAAGCTTTGACAACTATCGTTCGATCAAGTTGATGTCCCACACTATCAAGATCGTTGAGCGGGTTTTGGATAGCCGACTGCGGAAAATTATAAGGCTGTCTGATGACCAATGCGGGTTTGTCGCGGGTAAGTCAACTACAGACGCAGTCCAAAGTATAAGGATCATTATGGAAAAACACCGAGCTGCCTTAGAGGATTTGCATATTGTGTTGGTTGACTTCGAAAAAGCATTCGATCGACAACCACGTGATCTGATATGGGTGGCCCTCAGACACCGAGGAGTTCCTGAAGCCTATGTGCGAATAATTATGGACATGTACGAGGGAGCAGTTATAAAAGTGAGATGCCCAGCTGGAGTCACCGAAGAATTCCAAATAACAGTAGATAAATGTGGTGGTACCCGTGGCGTAATGGTTAGCATGTCCACCTGCTAACCTAGAGGTTCGAGGTTCGAATCCCAGCAGAGGCAAAATGCAAAAATGTTTTTCCACGGGTATCGCCTTTCGCGAGGAATTGGCAAGTCCTCCGTTAGTAAATTCATTGCCATGAAAAGCGCATTCTCAATTAGCCGTTCGGAACCGGCGAAAAATTGTAGGTCCCCTCCATTCCCTCACAAGGCATGGTTGTGAGAAATGCGCTAGGCCCAGGGGCTCCTCGCTCTGTTGCGCCACCGTATTTATATTTAGTAGGTGTACATATCAGGGAAGTGTCTTGAGTCCACTGCTCTTTATTGTTGTTCTGGATTATTTGCTCGAAGGAAAAGTAACGTACAATAAAGTACAACAATTATTCTTTGCTGAAGATGGAGCCATCATAAGCGAGGATCCTACATCCCTGCAACGAGCACTTGACGTTTGGATTGATGTTCTGGAAGGAAATGGGTACCGTATTAGCGCTAAAAAGATGGAATACCTGTGCTGCCCTTTTTCTGATCCAGACAAGCCTATTCCAGACATTTATTTGAATGGAAATGTGCTTCCCAAGTATGAAAAGTTTAAATATCTGGGATTTATGATCAATAGTGAAGCAACTTGTGATGACGACATCAATCATCGAGTAAGCGTAGGGTGGATGAAGTGGCGAGAAAGCTCCGCTATCTTCTGTGATCGAAAAATGCCCCCTAAGCTGAAGGGAAGACTCTACACAGCAGTTGTCTGTCCAGCTCTGACATACGATTCACAATGTTGGACAATGTACAAAAAGTATGAGAGCAAATTGACGGCAGCCGAAATGAAGATGCTTCGGATGACAGCAGGAGTAACAAAGCTTGATCGAATTAGAAGTACTAAGATCCGTGGGAGCCTTCATGTCAAAAGTACCATCTTGGACAAAATTCAGCACGACCGGCTCAGTTGTTATTGTCATGTTCAAAGGAGAGATCCGCTGAACCCCGTCCAAAAGTCAATATCGTACAACGTTTCAACAAATTCGCGACGAAAAAGAAAAGGCAGGCCAAAACACTCCTGGTACAGGCAAATGCAAAAACAGCAGCATTTGGTTGGCCTCAGACATGGAACAATCCAAGACCGGGAGGCTTGCCGACGCTTTCTGAGGTCAACGCTGCGTACCCCACAGACAGATCACTAGTGTGAAGCAGAAAAGTGGGAGAGTTGTGATCGCTTTAAGATCTCTACTCGTAACGCCGGAAATGAAAAAGAAGAAGAAGTATAAATGTTCAGGTTCATTTATTTCATTGATATTTAAAATTTCGATCTCCAATCCAATTACTTTGCTGAGGCTTTCGAATGCATGGCCTCGGTTCTGCATATATTGAAGTTCATTAACTTTAGTTAAATTTTCCAAGGCATTTAGAGAAATTGAAGCCATTTTTGTCTCAAGGAAACAATCCACACGATTCAAGACTATTAACAATGGTGTATGTAGAAATACTCTTGTCTAAATCTTCTTTCAAAAGGGGAGCTAACACCACTTTTGATAGATATACTCCTGGATTTTTCCGCCGCTAATCTGTTACTGCATCGCTCCAAGTGATCTTTAGAGACTTAAAAACTATATGGATCTACAGCCTGAACCAATAGACCGATTTTCTTCAAAATTTGCATTTATGGTCTGTGGAGCATCCTACAGAGGGGTTTTTGGAATTGAGTCTCTAGGTCTTGAGATAACGGTACCTGCCATACAACCGATATGATAATACTTATTTTTCTCGAAAACGGCTCCAACGATTACGATAAAATTTTGTGTGAAGGATTAATTTAGGATTGTTTTTCTTATGATGTAAAAAAAATTTTTGGAAAACGCCTAAAAACGGTACCTCCCATAGTACCGTTTTTTTTTAAACCGACTTTCTCGTTATTGGCTGACACGATCTTGAAGAAATTTTGGATTTAAGAAGTCGTAAGCTGTTAAAGAAAGACTGCATATCAATATTTAAAAAAAACTTTGTTTTGGAAATTTTTATAAATTTTTTAAAAAAATTTTGCTTTTTGAAAGTAACTTCGAAACTATAACTTTGATTTTTTTCAAATTTTTTGTCAAAATAACTCCTGTTAAGATCTAAAACTTTGCATACTCGACTTTTAAAAAACAGTTTTTAAAAAAAAGTGCAAAATAAAAAACCGTTTTTTGGAAAAACTGCTCCAACGATTTTGATTAAATTTTCATCATTCATATGTATTAGCGATTGCAAGAGAATGGCGTTTTTAGATTTTTGCTTGAAACCTTTGGAGTATTTAATTTAATTTTTTCATTATTTTGCGTGATTTGATTCAATTTTCTTAATTAATGTGTAGTTGGCAACCCTGTACCACAAAATATAAATTATGAAGAGCTAATACCAGAACCTTTAACTCAGCCTTTAGATTTTGATATCGTACTTAGAACACAATCGCAAGTTCGTGCGACCCAGTCGTGCCCATTTTTTTTTTTTTAATTTTACCCATTTGTATTTTTCCAAGTATCATAAAATGTATGGGCTTTTGAGTGCACTTATTACTGAATATTTTTTTATTATTGTTGTGGCTATCTATAAAAAATAAAGAATCTCTATGCCAACCACGCTTTATCTTAAAAAAAGATAACCTTAAAGTCAAAATTTTGTTTGGGAAAGAAAATTTGAACACCACTTAAAATTGAAAATCTGGCAATCCTAAACCTGTGGAAGCTCAACTTAAATACAGTCTTGAAATTTGTTATTTTTACAAAAAATTAAGTCTAAGATTAGGTCTCTATCATCAGTATTGACAGAGATATCGAATTTAACACAGGTAAGAGTACACCAAAGTTAGCCTTCTTTTAAATTGTCAAAAAAAAACTGTCAAAGTTGAGTAACGGACTTCACTGTGGAACAATTTTTTCTTAGAATATGATCAAAAATCACATCCCAAAGTATGTAACACGAATTACCTGACACACTGCATATACATTAAAAGGATATTTCACCTCCCGTCCAACACACCAAACTACGCCTTGATGCTGGAAACAGGATTATCACCACTCTTCGTCAAAACCCTCAAAGCCCAGGCGGACTATATAATCAAAGTTTCGAACATGGATGATGAAAGACTTCCCAAGAAAGCTGCCTTATATGTAGTCAACCGGAAATACAGCTGGTATGCGGAATGGAACGAGCTCGCGCAATGGTGTGGTATGGAGCTAGACTTGCACATTGAAAATGTTAGCGTATGGAAAGGTCAACTTTATAAGTTAATTACAATGGTGGATGAAAAGCTTAGAGAGAAATATGTCGAAGATGCCACCAGCTCTGTACACCGAGTTGTTTACAGTCGCCTATGCCATAACCTAGGACAAAGAAACTACTTCAAAGACCAGAATAGTGTGGAGCATATCTCGATGATGGTGAGACTTCGTACAGAACTTCTACATTTGAATTATATGCCACATAGAGAGGACCTTCCCAGCTTATGCAGCCTGTGTAATCGTGGGGAAAGAGAAGATATTTTCCATTTTCTAGGAAAATGCCCGGTTTTAATAGAAACTAGTAGCTTTTTCTTCGGCTGCAATTATTTAACAGACAGTGAAATGATAGAGTATTTAAACGAAATGGATGTGCAAAAACTTTTCATGTACTGCAAAGTAGCGCAAGCTTACAGAAACAGAATTCTCTCCGGAAACTTTTGAAGTAAGAAAAACTAATAATAATTAAAAAAAAAAAATAAAATCAAAATAAGAAAAAATTGTTTAGGATATTTAAGAGACTTAGACACAACTAATTTATTTATGTAATTTATTTGGATTGTCAACCGGGCAGACGGCATTGCCATGCTTTATTTGATTTTGTAATACATAACTATATTTGAATAAGAAAATAAAATCTATTTACTACTTACTACTACACTGCATATCTATTAGAAAAACAGTTTTTATTTCTTTCTTCGGCTCAACCGATGATTCTACGTATAGAGATGACATTAGAGCCGTTCATACTGTACAATTAGTTGGACAGACTTTGGCTTGAACGACCAATGCTTGACAATGTAGGGCTTACAGCTGACCGCTTGACCAACTTGTTGGAAGATTTTCAAATATTTTTGAAACTTTCAATTTAGATGGAGTGGAGGAACATATGACGTAATAAATAAAGTTGGACGACAAGCTTGATAGTCTGAACGCAAACTACATCCGACCATCCAACATCTGTCAAACGAAGTCTGTTCAACTAATTGTATTGTGTGCACTCGGCTATTTGCATCAAAATGTCATTTTTGTAAATTTTGGGGTGTATTACCTTCTTTCAATTGGTGATTCATTGTTGTTGCCTATACGGTCCCAGTCGAATTTGGACTTCCCGAAGACGCTTTATTGGAGTTAGCCATGGGGCCCATATGCCCGAAAAAGTTTTCGAGCACTATAATGAGATATTAAATATCATTTATTTAAAACCTGTAGCTAGTGGATAATGAAACTTAATTGTGCACGTGATTTTGAGTTATTTGTTTACCTAAAAAACACCTTTTATGGACCTTCTAAACCGAAGTAGTAGTTGTCGAAATTAAATTATACAGCGACATTATAAATGAGAAAACCCAAACCGACGCAACGTTAAAAAAAAACACTAAGCGTTTTCATAAATAAGTTTTCTTTTTTCATATACGATGACAACCGTTTCTACCGCTGCTGCCGAGAACCTTTATGTCTAGCCCCAAGGAAAGATAGTTACCCAGGGAAAGAAAAATATTCCTGGACATTCTTTTATTGAGCACAAAAGTCAGTTCTCTTAACGAAATGAGTAAATATGCTACGATAGCCATTCTTGTCCGCACACAAAGAAGAAAAAAAAAAAAAACAAATCGTTTTAGATTTGCGCCATCAGATGGATGTTTGATAAGCCACAATAGCCGTTAGCCATGATTTTTCTTTGATTTAAGATAAAAACTGAATAAATAAGGGAATGGTTCAGCACAGAGACTCTCTCCCTCCATATGTTTTCTCTTTTTTTTGTTTTTTGTATTTGCTTTATGTCCGTTCGAGACGACATTTTATGCAAATTTCATGCTTGTATTATTGCCTAAGAAATTTACTTTCATCCAACGAATGGTATTTTCTATTTTATAATGCCCTTGTGTTTCCTCGACTATATCCTCGTATATCTCCTTCTCAGATTTTATGAATATTGTATTAGAAATAAGTTTGCCTTGGAATGGAATTCTGAGTGAAGGTGGAGTTCAGACAGTTTTGTTTTCTGGATTGAGCTGGGTCCTTGAATTTAAATCTTTAATGATGTCCTTGCTTTGGTTTTGATGATGGCGGATGCAATTGTAATAATTTAACGTGAGTAAGAGTATTGATGTTTTAAGCTTTGAGTGAGTGACCTGGGTCCCAACTGACGTTGCAGTGAGCGAGGGAGTGAGTGCCAACAACGATCGATGGGTGAATGAGAAATCTGGTATATTCATTTAAAATTGTACATAATATCAATGCCAGTGTATTTTCCTACACCGAATATTTACTGGATAAAATCGAGTCGCTATTGATTGACAAATGTCGCAATTGTAATTATAAGGAGTACTTTTCTTTCGGAGCGATCGAAATCCGCCAAGCATCCAAGGGCTTCCTCATCCGCTGTCGATATGTCATTATGTGTTCTTGCGTTCTTTAAAATCTTAGTTATACGAGGTTTGCAGGGAATACGAACCTAAAAACGGCTCAGTTCAGCTCGTCTCAGTAAATACTGTTATATAATGGCCGTGGAATAGATAAAAAGATGGTGTACATCGATATTATTTTCCTGAGTTTGTTGCCCGTGCGCCGGCCGCCGTAATGTGAAAAATTGGTCTATTCTGGACTTAAACCACATTTGAATGAATCATTCTGCCTGGCAGTGGAATTTGTGTCTTCATCGCCACTAAGCATCATGCAGAAGTGGTCTTTCTAGATCCTCAATAGTCAGTTCGAATCAATCGCTGTATTATTTTTTCGCTGGTCTGAACAGGTTTGAGTGCGGGTCTTACCGCCCTGGCAAAATCTTTCTGCCTTTTGGTAAAACTTCTGAATCTCATTCCTGTCATGGCATCACCCAATTTTCTCAAATAAGCCAAGGATTCAAGGATACATAGAGAAACACTCGGTAGGAGTAGGCACTGGCAGTCTCTTGCATGAAGCATGAGTCGTGAAAAGGATAACCCAATTGGTACTTCGGCCCCAAAAGAGTAGTTTTAGTGTGGATCGTTTCACTCGTGTTGGTTGGTTCAGAACGAGTCACTTCTGATGTAACAAATGATCGCGTTTCAACTTGGTCAGTCTGAAACGAGGTTATAGAAGTCATTTGGATTGAAAACATCATAAAGTGGTTAGTGTTGGTTGGTTTAAAACGAAATCACTCAGTCATTGATGAGAAAGAGAACTGATGTCATAAATTCGGTTCCGGTCTATCACGGTTCCTCACAAAAGGATGTGTCGAACCTCAAATCGCATCTCCGAGATGTCCAATGTCGGTAGACGCTTCATTTCGACAATGATTCCTATGTAAGAAATGCACGGTTTGGGCTACACAACACTCACTTTGGTAGTCGGTATTTACCGAACTAGTTGAAGCATAAGGCGACTAATTTTATACAACAGAGGAATATTACTTACTTTTTGTCAGGATTTCGAGCAATAAAGCTTAGGTATACGCTGATTATTTATTTTCAACAGTCATGCTTTGGCATGTAATTCATAAGGCGGCGGTTCCAAGAGTGTCAAAAACCCAGGTTTGTTTGATTTTGTTGGCATATTGATGACTTATGAAGATGACGTCCACGTGTAGCTCACTTGTAAGCTTCAACAAGAGGTTGTCCGTTAGGTTCTGTGGACGTTTGCTTGGCGTAATATGGTCACTTTTAGGATGCCGTTTTTATCTTTTCAAGTGCCTGTCGAAATACTTTGCACTTTACCGATCCAGGTATATGATTCGTTGCACATGGTTGATTTTTTACGGTTGCGCATAAACAGCACTATGGTAGTTCATTGCAGTCTTTCCATTTGTGATCAGAATTCCCACATTTGAAGCACGTTTCTTGCTTTCTTCATTCAGGTCCAGTGCAGTTTGCTTGCATATGCCCATAACCGAGACACTCGAAACCTTTTGGGACCTCTATTCCGCGTCTTACCCTGCATTGGCACAATCTTATTTTTAGTATCAGGTTTTCCAATAGTTTACTCGCAATTCGCTCGTTTATATGTATTATTGCCATCTTCAAGGCGGTTCTATTTTTTTTTGGTCACAAAGATTTTGAAGTCAGCCTGTAGATCGCCGATTTCCTTATTTATGGCTTCCTGAATCTCTTCAACAGTGTTGACTGTTGAGTTCGTAAATATCTCTTATTCCCAGAGTGGTTTTCTGTTCAAGGTTCTGAATCTTGGCTCTCCCTTCTAAAATATTTCCAAGGGTTTTTTTCTGAAACTGTTCGGTTCTTGGCTTTTGGTCCTAGTTCCAAAACCACTTGCCCCGCTTTTGTTTTCTTTGCGGTTTTTATTGTAGTTTTCGTATCTTCAGGATTAACCTTCTGTTTGATTTCCCACTAAAGCTTCCACCCTCATTCGGTTGAATGAGTATTGCTTCATAGTTTCGAACGCCTTCTTGCACTTCGAAAGCTCTAGAAAGATGATGTCTTCTTCTGTCTCCGTGATTTTATTTGACGGAGCTTCTTCATTAGGTGCCAGCATAATTTGTCTGGCTATGGTGTTTCCTGAGGCTGTCGTGTTTTCCTCTTTCAAGGATCTGATACTTCGTGGTGATGTATGTTGCATTTTCGATCCTCTCTTGAAAGGGTCGCTTATATCTTCGTTTCTTTTACTTGTAGTTATAAATTCTTTGGAAGCCAAGTGTACCACTCCCAAAGATTGGTTTTTCCTCCCATGGTGGCCGTGGCGTAATGGTTATCATGGCTACCATTTACGTGCAGGTTTGAGGTTCGTATTTCAGAAGCATCCACTTGTTTTTCTACGAGTATCGCCTTTCGTGAGGAGTTATCTCAAGTTTCTCAAGAGTGATTTCAATACCATGAAAAGCGTGTTTATTACGTAATCGACGAAATATTATTGGTCATTTCCATTCCTATCACACTGGAAGAGTCCCTTGCGTCGCGTCGATCGTTACATGGTCAATTTGGCTTACAGTTGACTATGATCTGAAGGGGATCGGTATATACCTTTATGGATTTTGTGATGCGGAAAGCGTGTACTACTCACAACAAGATCAAGCCCAGCAGATAAGTCACCTTTTTTTTTTTTTTTTTTTTTATAATTTGCACACACATCAAGGGGTTATGACTACCCTTATAATGTTATAGAACACAGTGCGAGCATGTGGAAAAAGCGATAAAAGAGAGAGAGACAGGTGACGTTTCGACGATGTTCAAGAGAATCAATCGATTCTACGATTGAACTATCACCTATCAATTTTAACGCTCTGTTTTGTACCCTATCGAGTAGGCGCAAAGATGTTTGAGAAGCACCTGACCAGATATGAGAGTTATACTCCAGTTTTGGGCGGATGAAGGCCTTATAAATTGTAGCCAGATCAGAGGGGGTGAAGAACTTCCTGCATCTTCTCAAGAAACCTAAGCATTTAGCAGCGTTTTTGGCGACTTCAAATATGTGGTCATTCCAACGAAGATCATCGTTTACACACATACCAAGTACTGACAGCTTTTCGGTTTCTTCGATGCAGGTACCATTCATGGATAATGGCAATGGGGGAATGTTAAGCTTCAACGACAAGAGACAGCATTGAGTTTTCGAAGCATTGAATTCTACTCGGTTCATAATACCCCATGCAACAATGCTGTCAAGGTCAGAATTCAATGAGCTTATCATACGCAACCGTTCCAGTTCCACATCCGAAGAGCAGGGACGTGAATTTGGAAACGAATATGAAAAGCTGAGGGTCGAGTCGTCAGCAAAACAGTTAAGTGGATTAGAAGTTTCAGACAAGAGATCATTAATGAAAATGAGGAAGAGAGTCGGAGACAAAACGGAGCCCTGGGGCACACCAGCATTTATGAAATGGGTATCAGACTTGAAGCCATCCAATACAACTTGTATTGAACGGTCGGAAAGGTAATTTCTAATCCAACGAAGAAGAGACTCATCGATACCAAAAGCACGCATTTTCGATAAAAGAGCCTGATGCCAAACTCTATCAAATGCTTTAGAAATATCAAGCGCAATAATCTTACTTTCTCCAAAACAATGTAAAGATTGGTTCCACTTTTCAGTGAGATAAGCCATCAAATCACCAGTGGACCGTTTGCTACGAAAGCCGTACTGACG
This sequence comes from Melanostoma mellinum, assembly GCA_914767635.1. Lineage (NCBI taxonomy): Eukaryota > Metazoa > Arthropoda > Insecta > Diptera > Syrphidae > Melanostoma > Melanostoma mellinum. The sequence goes on from OU612060.1 coordinate 186,007,310, forward strand.
GTCATTAAGAAGCTTTCGTTCTTCAAGATATTTCATAAGTTGACGGTTTATCAACGTTTCCATGACCTTGGAAAGAAGGGACGTTAGTGCAATTGGACGGTAATTGGAAGGGGAGGAAGATTCGCCTTTTTTAGGGACCGGCTGGACAAATGCAGTTTTCCATCTGCTCGGAAAAATCCCAGCAGAATAGGAAAGATGGAAAAGTTTACGCAGTGGTTTTGCCAGCGTAGAAGAACACCTCTTCAGAATAACGGCGGGGATACCATCTGGACCAGCGGATTTATGTATGTTGAGATCCTTAAGGACTCTCGCAACCGAGCGAGTTCGAAAAAATATCTGCTTCATCAAAGAATTTGCAGACTCGAGCTCAGGTGGAGCCACTATGCTATGAGGAAGTGTCGAGTTGGCAGCAAATTGAGCTGCCAGCAAATTGGCTTTGTCGATGGAGCTGACATACGGAGAGTCATTGAAGACGAGCGTTGGGACCGATGACGTGGTCGAGTTCTTAATGTTCTTGACAAAAGACCAAAAGTTTTTACTTCCTTTTGGACACAATAGTATTTTTTGCCTTACTTTTTGGTCATGTAAAAACTTAGCCTTTTTTATTTGAGCATTACAGATATTTCTGGCCCGTTTGAACAAATTTCGGTTTTCAGCAGTAGGGTTGTCTTTAAATTTACGAAAACTACTTTCTCGATCCCTAATCGCCTCTTTACAGCTTGAATCAAACCACGAATTCTCTTTGGGGATGATACTTTTTGTTCTGTGAGGAACAAAATTTCTCATGCCGTTTAGAATTACGTTAGATATCATATCAGCTGATGCATCAACGTTTCCGTCGAGAAAGCACAATGACCAATTAAAATTTCGAAAGAAATTATTCAGGCCGTCCCAATTGGCTTTCTCGTATTGCCACACAGTTCTTTTAGGGACTTTATCTTTTTCTACCGTGACGGAAAACGAGAAATCTACCGATATGACACAATGGTCCGATTTGCCTAAAGGAGATGATACTACAACCCTGTATTTTTCGGGATGAGAAGTGAGAAATAAGTCAAGAGTGTTGGCCGCATGGCCTTCAATATCTGGAACCCGAGTGGGCTCATCAACAAGTTGAGTTAATTGATTTAACTCAGCGAAGATCTCAGCATATTCTCCTTCGGGTGTTGTCTGGCCAGAATGTCGAAGCCAACCTGAATTGTGTACATTGAAATCGCCCGCAATTGCGATTTCAGTGTGAGGATATTGGGAAACAATTCTTATTATGGAGTCAGATAGCGCATCAAACTCGTTAGAGGTTGAATTGCTATCTAAATTGGGGCTTCTATAAATAAAACAATAATGAATGACATGCTTACGGACAGTGAATTTTAACCACATGAAATTAAAGTTCGTATTAGAACAGAGGCCGTACTGTGGTAGAAGTTGGTAAGCAATATCATGTCTAACATATACGGCGAGGCCATGGGAGGAAAAGAATAATGGCACTAAGCTATATCCAGGCAGGTTGAACTCTGAAGGATCAGAACCAACACCCACCTGTGTTTCACTCAGTGCCAAAACAGCTGGCCTGCATTTTGCAGTGTGAGCGTACACAGCAAAGAAATTCGATCGCAACCCCCTAATGTTGCTAAAATCGACCCGAAATTTACCCGACATTACGATTTACAAAAACACACAAAACAAAATATCGAACGCAGACGCTATCTAAGTAAAATCAACAAGTGCAAATCTTATTGGGAAACCAAAAAAAAAATTACAAGCGGTGTTATGCCCAGCAAGCAATTTGATTTTGGTTCACCAACGGGATCAACACCGTTGATCTCACTATCCGCCTAGCAAACCCACAGTCTCATTGACTGCACACACCACCCAGATAAGATAAGAAATTATCAAATCGAGCAAATGTGTGCAGACACTGAGACTGCGAGAGTGGTGTGGGGGAGGAGAAGATAAGGAGGTAAGCACTAAGTGTTTTAGTCTATTGATGGGCTTTTTTTTTTTTTTTTTTGGTTTGATTGATTTTTGCACTGTTCTGCACTGAATTATTTTTGCACAAGAAACTTGATCACTTTTTCACAGAATGTGTTTTGATCACGGCGCGGCGGAAGATAATTTATTGATTATTGATTTGACGTTTGTTTTACTGTTTTTTTTTTTTTTTTTGAATGATTATTTTTATGCTTACCAATTGTGCTTTCAAGGATATTCCTCATTCCTAGTTTGAGATATAATTACCAAGAACGATTTCCAAGTCATAGATGTCTTCAAGGAGCTCATAGAAACAATCATTAAAGTTCTAGTCGTTCCTTCCTGTGGAGCATGTTCGCATATTAGCTTATACTCCCATATTTAGCTCTGATGCGGATGTTCATCATACGCTCATTAACTAGATCTTCCCTGAGACCACCTCTTACGATAAGATAAATTCGCACCCAAATAACAGCTGTTTCTGTTGTCTGTAGCAGTCGCCATAGTAGATGTCGCAGTTTTTTCTCTTCTTTATAACCGGCCTATTCCATCGCACTTCTTGGTGGTTGTATTCCCCCTAAAGCCGTCTAGGGCATTCACTTATTCTCCCACTGCACGTAATCCGTTAAGGAGTCTTACGTTCCACGTGGATCTGCACGTCCTTGGCGTTCTTCGTTTGCAACGATGAATCATAACTGTTATCCGAAAGAATATTCGGCGCGATATTGCTGACATAAGGCCCAAAATCCTGAAAGAAGTGGTCGTAAATTGGGACCAATACCATCAATAAGAGTGTACTGACCATGAGCGGACAAAGGGCATACACATAGCGAGCGTCCAAGCCATGGGAAATGACCTTCAGTGAAAACCCGACTAGTTTCAGAAATGTGTCGACTGCATCCGATTCGATAACATTATTAGATAAAGAAATTGACTTCTAGGATTCAAACATTCCATTTCATCAGCCCTTACACAAAAAAAAAAGAAGAAAAACGACATTTTCCCAGCTTCCACCATCCACTTGGACGCATCTGGAACCATTTATGAGCTGCAATTAAATGCTCCATCAAGAATGATGATCTTGAACAAATACCAGTTTATCCACGGCTTGATGTGTAGGTACCACGGTCATGTTCTCTTTCCCGAATGCTGTTTGACAACTTTGTCCCGAATACCAAACTACTAGGTACTCGTAGTTGTAGAAATATGTTCTCAACGACAAAATAGAACTAGGCCAAAAGACTGCTACATTTAGAGTTATTAAATAGTTTCGTATTCAAATTCACACCACACTCACACACACACATCCACTCCATTTCTAAAGCCCCGAATGGAGCGAAAAAACACCATGTGTGACTTAAAGTCCTACATTTAGACCATCATCCCCACATCCTTACAAACTAATCCGCAACGAATAATATTATCACGATGGCGATGTGTACATTTGAATATATGTATATGCGAATACGTATACGGCTCTCAACTTATACGGCAGGCTAAAAGCTGAAACAAAAACCCATCTCTCAACCTTTAAGAAAATTTAAGGGATCACAAGCATACATCTAGGCGTAGGAGGTGGCAAAAGGCAAGGAAATATGTTAAAATGTCCTTTAAGACAATATTTTTTTTTCTTTTCTGCCGTTGTATGCCGTACCCAATAAGTTTGCTGCATTACAACAACTGCATACCGTAGGAGAAAGTCAAGACAGTGTTCAACTACTATACACTGATGTGTGTACTTGTACGAGAAAAGAAACGGTGGCGTGGCATTTGAGAATACACTATCCTCTGACTATGTAATTGAGAGAAGGATACGGCAAGATGGAAATCCTTTTGTCATAAAGTTACATCGCTTCGAGGTATTCAAGGATACAAAACATGCATGAAGGTAAATACATATGCTTGCAGCTAAAGCATACTATCATATGATGCGAGGGATCAAAATGTTTCGATAGTTATTTGTGCAGGTTACTATGACTGAGACAGCAGAAAACAATGAAAGGAGTTAAACTCGGAGTAAGGCTTTCAAAACCACATAAGACTTTAAGGATATTTCCTTTCCGCTTTTGACAAAAAAGTGAAAAAAGAAGAAAAAAGAAAAACACGAAGAAGAAGAAAAAAGTTGATATTCCTTATTTTCCAGCTTTTGTAAGTAGCTTTGCGCCTTTAAACATCATGTGCAATATAAGCAAAGCATGTGGATGTGTGTGTGAAGGTTTGTGTGTAAAACAGAATGCGGTTGACTGGAGAATATCCTCTGATGGAGGAAGATCTTTCTACGGTTGTTCTTGTTCTTGTGGTTTGCCATAGTCCTTGTTAAAGTTGAGTTCTTCATCGTCGTAGTCGTCTTCGTCGTCGTCGTCGTCGTCGTTGTCGTCGTCGTCGTTGTCCTCATCGTCCTCTTGATCGACTTTATTCGTATTTTTTCGCCTTCTGCTCCAAAAAGAGAACAAGACAAGAAAGTTATTTCTCATGTCCTAAGGGAGATTATATTTAGGAAAATTTATGGAAGGAATGTGATTAAAGGATTTTGTACAACGAACGGTACTACATGCTCCTATATATGTATATAAATATCTATCTTTCTTTTTTTTTGTTCGTACCTACAAAGAGAAAAATAGAATAGTCTCCAAAATTTGTTATATGAAATATTGTAAGTCTCCATGTGAGTTCAAAGATGGGCGTGGCGTATACAAAGTGAATTGTCGAAAAGGATATCCTGGGTTTGGGTATGAGCTTTGTTAAGTATGGGCATACAAGTAGGTACTGTAGATATATCCGTATATCGGGGATGTGTGTATATGTTTGAGAGGACAAGAGGCTATTAGTTACAGTGGAATGAAGAGATGGAGAAGAAATTTTTATGGGATAACTTCAGATGGTACCTAACATCGAAAAGGTCGACCCTTTTTGACCTGCCATAAATGTCAGATTCGGTTGTAGAGGGTGTATAATATGCTGAGCATTTTTATGTGCCTTGTACAATGTAATGGCGTTGAATGTTCTATGAACCCAGAATATGTCAGTTTGAGGTTTTATTTTTCTCATTTTATTTTCAATTGAATTAGGACACCATTTGACTCATAAAGCTGGTATAGGTAGTATACTTAGATGAGACTACCTACTTTAAGTAGAGCAACGATAAGCTGAAGCGTTAATACTTAATAGACTTCATAAAGCTATGGCATTGGGTATTTCTCTTGCTAACGAGTTATATCGCTGTTGAGTAGATGTATATTAAGGTAAATGGTTGAAGCCGTCAAGTCCAATTGGGGAGAGCAATAGCATGCAGAGTTAAGTAATTTTAACGAAGTCTCTTTTGTCGAACACCTACTAAGAGTAAAGAACTGGTTTCTGGGTCAACCCATGGTTGAGGTTTCCTTAGAACGTTGATTTTGAATGATAGGATGGCTGTAGTAAGTTAACTGCTAGCCAATCGCAAGACTTGGCTCACATATTCGGATACCTACCTTTGCTTGAGAAATATTTTATCACGTCAGCAGCAAAGTGTATTTTTTCATGTATGGCATGTTGTCTCATCTTTTTGTAACCAAATGCCGTTGATGTTCAGTTGAGCCTGAATTCATGTGCCATCTCCAGGAAAATATGGTCAAAATACGAAGAGAACATTTATCTGAATGGCTCCTATCTCTGAAAAGACCTTTATCACGAACGCTTATCAGCATTTCAACAGGGCATAACCTACTAGAATACCACAAAAAAATGAGTCCTTGCAACGATGACTTATGTAGAGGATTCAATGACGAAGACGAACATGAGGATATTTCTGTATTTAAAAAACCTCAAGTAACAAAATTTTTTCCTACTAGCATTTTGTCACGTCTTTCAAGTCTTGCAAAAGATCCTCGCTGATCAAATGTCTAGTTATTTGGACGAATATAGTTTGTGCCCTCAAGTTTAATAAGAATATGGCACGACCGCTCTACCGCTATGATAAAAATTCTTGAGGATATTTAAATAAAATATGATATGGATCACTTCGCGGTACTGCGCTTATTTGACTCCTCCAAAGATTTTCAACCAATGGATCATTGACTGCTGCATCAGAAGCTAAGGTTTCATTTTGATTTCAGTGAATGATCGATATCCCTCATAAGAAATCCTTTAAAAAGCCGTTTTCAAAGAGTAATACATGGAGGCAAGTCTTCCAAGTTGGAGGCTTTATTATAGCTGGAGTACCTCAAAAATCAGTATTAAGATCGTTACTATTTTATTCAAGTATAAATGATCTATCTAGTGTTTGTTCAAATATAACTTTTCACTTGTGTGCTGAAGATATCCAAGCCTATCAATCACGCTGAATTGTGATAATTGAAGAGCTCATTGCTTATAATTGACTGAGAATCTGTAATGGTATGACTGACCTCGAACAAGAAGAATAAATTTGAATTTGGATAACACTCAAATGATTGCAATTTTAAGGGATTGTGACAACAGCAAAACACCACCTGTGTTCCTTAAAGTTCCTGAAGTTGTAACTCATCTTAAGTTGAAAACAGATCATACACTTTCTGCCATCGAAAAAATTAAAATCATTCTAGATTTTTCTACCAAACTGGTTGCTGAAGCTTTTCACATCATCTTTGAACTTATAAAAGAAATTATTAAAAACAATAGTCAGATAAAGAATTTCTGGATTCAAAAAAAGAACTGGGGGTGATGCCATAATATCTTAGATCTGTGGGTGTCATACACCGCTTTTGACTACACTTCTGTTTTTCCTTTCATAACACGAATAAACATATATTTGCTTCGGTTATTTATGAAAACCGTACTCAAAATGTACTAAATTTTTTTTTGACCTTTTTTAAATTTTAAATCTCTATGGTTAATGCTGATCCGAATGTAAAATAAACCTTGAGTCAGACTGCATTCTTTTGCTTTGAAAAGCAGTAATTAAGTGAGAGTTATTGAAAGGGTGCCAAATCCACCGTGGTGGCATATCAGATATCACCCGACTTTACCCTAATATATCTAATTTTTAATTTGATCAAGTTTTTCTCTTCAGGGAAATAGTTACTATGATATCAAGGACCTGCATTAAGGCCATACGCCAACGAAATCATTTCATTTCATTTCATTTACTTGAAGTATCTTTTACATTGGGCAAAAAAACCTACTTTAAACTGTAAAAGTTAATAGTTACATTGTTTTGTAAATTATATAGAAATTCTACTTGTTTGTTCACAAATTCAATTTAAATAAACTGTATAACAAATACAAATACCTACATATCTTCATATTGGTTTAATTCAACAACAAGTGTCTGAATAGAACTGTCTCAAACTGTGTGGTGCCGCGAAGTCTTCTAATGACGATGGGTAATCTGTTCCAATGCCTTACGACGTAGATGAGAAACTGACGCTCAGAATTTCTGCATGAAAATCTTGGTTGCAGCAACGTAAAGGTCCGGGTTGAACTTGTAAAATGTATTCTTTCAAAAAGATATGATGGCTGTTTGCTCATGATTATTTTATTAAGTGTTTTAAGGGAAAAATATTGCAAATATGTGTATAGACCACAGCCCAAAATATTACTTGAATAGTTAGAAATATGGTCGTACCGTTTGAGACCATAAACGTACCGAGTAACGTTGTTGAACGCAACAGTAAGATTTCTTTTCGTTTCTGAATTATGACATGCAATGATCTGACACCCATAAGTTATTATAGGGAGGATTAAAGACTTTGCTAGTCTTAGTCTTATGTGACAAGGGGTAAAGTGCTTCGATAAAGATAGAATACGTAAGCATCTATATATTTGAAAAGATTGCCCATATGCCCATTTGAGTTGAAAAGAATGCCCAAGTTCATAGCCTTATCGACATACTCAATTAGTTCGTTTCCGATAAACAGTGCAGGAAAGTAGCCATGATCGAGTTTAGTTTTGTAAATTATTAGTGATTTTGACTTTCTTGGATTGATCTTCAGGTTATTCATTTCAGACCAACCAACGATTCTTTTTAAATCAGAGTTTAATCTATCAACACCGTCCTCAATCAGGCCTAATTTACAGCTAAGGAGAACTTGGGCATCATCCGCATACAAATCTAAGCAAGAATTTCTAACCTGAAGTGGAAGGTCATTGATAAAAATACTGAACAAAAGTGGACCAAGAATTGATCCCTGAGGGACTCCAGAAAGGAGTCTTAAATTCTGGGATGTTTTTTCACCAATGACAACAGTTTGGCTCCGACCACTAAGATATGAAAGAATCAAAGAAGCTGCTGATTGTGAAAATCGAAATTGGTCTCTAAGTTTAGTGTGAAGTCTCATATGATTTACTGTGTCAAATGCCTTGGAAAAATCTAACAAAACTAATAACGAAACCTCGTCTCTGTCAATGACATTTCTGATGTCATCTGAAACCTTTAAAATAGCTGAAACACAACTGTGGTATTCTCTGAAGCCGGACTGCTTATCACTTAACAATTTGTGAATTTTTAAAAACTCTGAGATCTGTTTATGTAAGATTTTTTCCAAGATTTTTGATAAGAACGACAAAATTGATATCGGTCTGAATTCTTGCTTTGATAGTCGAGTAGCTGGTTTTTTTAGGACCGGTATTACTTTAGCTACCTTCCAAATGGCTGGGAAAGATGATGTATTTATTATGGTATTGAACACATGTGTAATAACCGGGAGTATATGGGGTAGGATTATTTTGACAAAGTGAGGATGTATTTCATCAAGACCTGTAGCTGAAGATTGTATCTCTAATAAAGCACTCAAAACATCTACATCCCCCCTTGAAACTGGAACGAATGCTCAACATCAGGGTCAACAACCTGATGGACTTCATCCAAGCCCGCGTTATCTTGTAAGTCTCCACATTCGGGGTCAACAACCCGAACGCTTTGACAGGATGGAAAATTTTGATTGTTGCTGCATTGAATTGTTGCAAACTCTCTATTCAATTGATCAGGACAGACATCTGATGGACACATTTCTTTTTGTCAACCAACACCAAGCTCTCGTATATTTTTCCATAAAGTTTTAGATGGAAGGTTTTTGTTGAAACGCTTTGAAAATACACTACATTTAGCTTCTCTGATTTTTTTGGATACGGAATTGCGCAAATCATCGGCATTAGACATTTTGCAATGGAATTAGGAAGTCGAAACAAAGAGAAAAATGACCACCAATTTAATAGTCCAACACTTGGAATCAAATAAACTTTGCTTTTAAACGATTATTTGTTTTAAAAATGTATTAAAACTTAAAAAAATCACTGCACAATGAAAATGTGTGTCTAGCTTGTCATAGCGTTTGACGTTATGACGTTATCAATATATGAAATAATATCTTCTAAGGCCTCAGGACTGACCTACTGACTTATTTCGGTGGGTTCATCCTGAACCGTAATTCCCTCTTTCAACATCTTTCACCAACAATTTCGACTTCAGAAGAGTTCTCTGCAGTTTTCCACTCTAGGAAGGTGAAGTCTTCTTCCTCTTGATTGCACCACCTTAGACGAGATCTTCTTCACCGAAGCTCCTGCAATGTGCTTTTGAAAACTCTTCGTGACAAAGTTGATGTCTATTCGTCCTACACGTCCCAGCCATCGTAGTCTCGCGTTGCGTACTCTTTGAGATATGCCCAAGCCCATGTCGCGGTACAGCTCAAACAGCTCGTTGTTATAAAGAGTGGTTAAATTTTAAGGGGATATGTTGATTTTGAATAATTATGAAATTATTGTCAATACCTTTTATTATGTTAATATTATAAGGGTTCAATTATGTATGAAACAAAATAGCAGCCAAATGGCCGCTACGACTTCGGCGGCACACCTCCATCCGATGGTCAAAATTTTCGATGACGCGCTGAGGCATAATTGAGGTTCTATGCCCTTAATATGCGGAATTATCTCATCCTTTAGCACTTAAATCGTTGCTGGCATATCGATGTACACATTTCCTTTCAAATAACGCCAAAGAAAGAAGTCCAACGGTATTATATCACATGATCTTGGCGTCAATTGACATCGCCACCACGTGAGATAACACGGCCACTGAATTTGTCGCGCAAAAAGCAATTGTTTCCTTAGCTATGTGGCAAATGGCAGTCCTGTTGAAACCACATAACGTACACATCCATATCTTTCAATGCGAGCTATGAAAAGCTCGTTGTCTTCTCACTATAGCGCAAAATATTCACAGTAGCTGCTTGACCGGGCTCGTTTTTGGAAAAATACGGCCCAATGATGACACCAAACAGTCGCTCTTTTAGGGTGAATTGGTTTTTAACAATCAATCTTGGATTATCATTCGCTCAAATGCGGTAATTCTGCTTATTGACGAATCCACTGAGGTGAAAATTTGCTTCATGACTGAAGATGTTTTTCTCTAATTTGACCGCCCATTTTTATAATAAGCCTGAAAAACTTTAACGCGTGCTTCGAATTGAATTGGTCTGAAATTGAGAAATGTCAAATGACATCTACTCCACACATTGTCTTAACATACGGGACAAAAAACTTGTCTTTCAAAACTACCAAGTTAGAAGACAAAAGGGCTTCATTTCTCTATTGCCTTCTTTGCCTTAAAAAGCAGCGGTTGGCAAGAGCAAAGGGAGTTTGCTTAGAAAAACTTTCGAAGTTCAAATACAAAATGCAAAAAATTCACTAAAAAAAAAAAAAAAAAAAAAAATACAAGTTACCTACCCAAAAAAACGATAGCTACGAAAAAAACCGATAGTGAATTATGAGAGTGAGTCCGCCGAAAGCATTCGTAATTACAGCGAGTATCGTTTAACACAATCGCAACTTAACGATTAACGATAAGGTTAAATGCGAGTATGGGTGTTTGTAATACGGGCTCTGACTAGAGAGTTGATCAACTGTTTGGTTTCAGGAAAGTTGAAGAAAAGTGAAGAGTTGTTCTCTAAATATTGAGAATGTTTTCCATTATACTATTGTTCTCACGTAGATTCTGATTACTTACACACCGATTCTGTCCCAACATTTTGACCTGCTGAGAGGCACATTACAATATGAGTGTTGAGTATAGAAGGTTAAGCCTCGGCTGGAAAATTCTGACTCTTGAAATATTAGTAATGTCGGGGTCGGGTATACAACCAATCTCAGTGCAACCCTTACCATCGCACCCCATCTCGTCGCACATAGTCTCACGGACACAACATCTCTCATATTACACAATTACACATATCAAAATGTAACCACAATTACTGTTATCAAAATCTTTTTGGACACCCCATAAATGTAATCTTCAAATTGGACGCCCCATAAATACACTCTTCAAATTATCTAAACACCATGGGAAAATGAAATTTGAGGTTTTACTTTGTGTTCGATATTGAAGTAAGTAGAAATGTGAAAAAAATTTTCATAGTTTCCTGAAAAGAAAAAAACACATAGGTACACTCATTTGGTGTTCTTAAAGAAATTTTATTTATTTCAACCGAAAACTTTATAGTAGGGGAGCCATCGTATATTTATTCTAAAAGTACTATCAGACTATCACAGTTCATTGTTCATTTTCGAAATGAATTTGGAAGTTTGTCCACAAAACTGAAAAGGGAATTTGAAGTTTGTCCACAAGCATGCATTAAAAGAGTGAGAGATCGTATATATGTGCGAGCAGGAAACAAACAAAAACAAATTTTTAACGGTTTATTGCATGAGAGATGAGAGAAGTTATTTTATATGAAATCATATAGTGGGGTCGACTCAACCAGTCTCAGTGCAACCCATACCATCGCACCCAATCTCATCGCACATAATACATCGGACACAACATCTTTTTCGCAGATAATCTGTTATATTTGTCAGCACTTATATTGTGCATTGTCGTTGCGTCGTTTTGGCAGCCCTGACAAATGACAGAAGACGTCACCAAAAAATCATCATCGACAGATCCCGCCTTTTATAGATCAGATATCTTTTGATCCCGCCAGAACTTAGTCGTCTAACCAAGTTACTATTGAATTAATACTTTCCCTTTTAATAAAGATAGGTATTTAGTAATAGTCACAGGCCTTGTGTTTCATTGAAACTATTCTCTCAACTTATTACATAATCTCACGGACATTTCATCTTTTTACCGTTATAAATGGGTTGTAACTTTGTTTTGTTTTGAATATGGAGTTTGACTGTGCCACCATTTTTTAAGACTTGTTGTATGATTTGCTTCTTAAATGATAACATGTGAGTGTGTGCGTTATGAAATGTAGTGTTTTAAGTGATTGGAAAAAAACTTTTTAAAAGGCGTTACCTACCTATGTTCGGAAAGTGGTTGAAAATGGCGAATTAATTTAAAAGGTCTTCTCACACAATTGTGGTAAATGTGAGGTTACCTACAAAGATATTTACCTATTTCTTTTTATTAGATATTATAGGTGGACACCTACTCATTTGTGTCTCCATAAGTTTTTTCAGTCTGAAATAAAAGTTTGCTTCATGGCTAAGTGTTAGCAGATAACTAAATTAAGACACAATTGTGTTGTATCTTGTATGTATTGTATGTTTCATAAAACGTAGATAGGTATTGAAAGTTTTAGTGTAGATATGTAGAATGTAGATAGGGAGAACGACACTGCGGAAAATCAGGTGTTACGTTTTAAAATATTATTATTGCAAGCGTATGATTGCATTGTTTTAATTTATTTATTTATCAAAACTCTCGTACAGGATAAACAAAATTGTTTGTAACATAACAGTTCTAGGTACCTATATTCATCATGCTCGTTCTAGAAAATCCGGTCTTATATATTTCCCTGCACAGACAACATAAGTCATCACACTTTGCCTACCCTCAGTTCAAAATTACAATGAAAATGAGCTCTTCGTCTCACTTCATCTTATTAATAATACAAAGTGATTATAAAAAAAAGAAGCAAAGACAATGTTCTTATCGGAGAGAAATATATGTACAACAAAACATTATAAATGTACCGCTTTTCGGGCTTTAGCACTCAAATTTCATTTGAAACCCGAATCTGTTTTTCTTTAGACATGTGTTGTGATTTGTTGTTGATTGCGATTACACTGTCTGTTTATATTCTGTGTGTGATAAACTAAATAATGTTTGTGACCCTGAAACTTTGTGGGGCGTGGTGATTCATTTAAACTAAAAATGGCCTTATATAATTAACAGCTAAGACCTGATCATTCAGTCTTGAACGAAACACGGAGTCGATTGAAGCTTAAATTTATAAACTTAATGTAAGTACCTGTGTTATGGTCGCTATAGTCACAGATTTTTCTATTATAAATCAGAACTAGGAACTGAATCATATCAAATTAAAGCTTGTGATTGTGGTCTTATGTGCCTTAATTTATAACAAGACCGATTTTTGTTTTTCATCTAAAAAATTTATTGTTGTGATTTAAATGTGTGGACTTTCTTTGTCACTTAACCTAGCCATTTACGATTCTAAGAAAACTTCAAATCTCCGGTTAAAATTTAATCTTGTTAACTTTTTTTTTCAATTCCAGAAGATAAAACTACAGTCAGAAATCATCATGTCAAGGACTTGTTTATTTGTTTTGATTGCTCTATTCGCTGTAACCACAGTCTTGGCACGCAGCACACAAGTTGAACAATCCTCAAGGTTGAAACCTGGAATTATGAGAGTTCACACTACAAGGAGACCAAATTGCGGAATGGACGGTAGCTACGTATGTGATAACTTTTCTTCTTCTTCCGCATGATTTAATTAACCGCTTTCTAACCATTTTTTTTTAGTGTACATCATTCAAAGACTGCTGCGGACATTGTTATGAAAACAAGTGTAGGCGACCACAGTTCATCTAATGTTCTTACTCTTGGTGTTCCTCAAGGATCTGTTCTTGGTCCTATTTTATTCCTTGTTTATATAAACCATTGTATATTCATTCTATAGTAGTACCACAGTTCATTGTTTATTTTCAAAATGAATTTGGAAGTTAGTCCACAAAACTGAAATGGGGAATATGAAGTTGGTCCACAAGTATGCATTAAAAGAGTGAGAGGTCGTATATGTGCGAGCAGGGAACAAACAAAAACAAATGTTTAACGGTTTATTGCAGGAGAGGAGTTATTTTATATGAAATTACATAATAAATATGCAATGGAGAATCAAAATTTTAAACTGTGTTTGTGTTCTTTAATAGGAAAGGAAAATGTAAAATATTTTACTCTGTGTTACATACCTTGAGCATTGGGTGATAATGCAAACAAATGATTTTACAGATGATATTCGAAACAGTTACTACTTTTGATACGGATAGTAATGCAATAAATGTTGGAAATAAAGTATTGAACTTTTACTTCATTTCGGATGCATACAAATTAGTATGTATGTACTTTTTTTTTTAAATATAGCAATTTGTAAAAGCTTTTCTGCCTTAGACTTTGAGTTTATTTGACGAATTCAGTTGGTAGTTTTTTAAAGTGCTTTTTTCACATTCATTTAAAAAAAGAAATTGTTCTTTTAATTGGTTAACAAGGATAGAAGACCCACATTTAAGACTTAAATTTTAGGCAACGTTATCGTTTTGAGAGAGAAAATATGCAATGGTTATATAAATACTTTATTGGTAAAGATTTCAACTAGGAAATCTCCATTATAAGTTTCAAGAAAATTGATTCAGCTTTTAATAATTTCAAAATGCTGAAAAAGATGATGATTTTTTTTAGGTACCTTGTAGGTCCTGGTTTTGAAGTAGGTGTTACGTGTTGGAGAAGATTTATGTGTCTGTCAGAAAAGTGTTTGTAGGACAATTAAATTGTTCCAAATTAATCAAAAACAGAGCACATTTTTGAATAAAGTTTCCATTGAATAATGGGGAACTGTTAAGAGCAAAACATGAGTTGCCTAGCAAATACAGCTTTCCATAGGGGTACTCATGTTAAAGTATTAAAACCACGATTGTATTCAGAAGAATACATATATGGAGAGGGATATGCGTCTATTAACTAATACCCAAGAAACCTGTTAATGTTTCACAAGTATTAATAAAAATTTTCTTAGATAAAATACATCATATCTTTTTGATTGTTTATCACTGTGATGCTTCTTTTGCGAGGCTGGGGTAGGACTCAGGGTGTCCAGGGTCTACCCAAGGAAGCTTCGTAAGACTTGGGCTTCGGCGGTCGAACTTCTCAAACAAATGAAAACGAGGAGACGGTCGGGTAAATTTTAAATAAGTCTAAACTTATTTTTTCTCAAGTTCTCTCAGGATTCGGTTTACAATTTTACACAAATTTTTATTTTGATTCTCAAAAGCAAGTCTTAACCATGTCTGGACTATGGTTCGTTTCTGGTGCTGGTCCTCGGGATGGCTGTTCTTCTCTGGGATAGCGATGATGGTTCACTCGGGTCTATACGGCATCTGTTCCCTCTATTCAGCAGCGGTGAACGTCTATCTGCGTTAGGCAGGGTACTCTATCGGCGGCGGAGGATTTCGTAGCAAAGGTCTGCGTTGTGTGGTAGGTAGAACAATATATCGGCAGCGGCGGACTGCGTAGGAAGTGCCTGCGTTGACTTCTTCTCTCAATTTAATTCAGCTCCTTAGAACGGCAGAACAATTTATCGGCGTTGGCGGACTTCGTAGGAAGTGTATGCGTCTACTCAGAGCAAAACACTCTGTCGGCGGCGGCGGACTTCGTAACAAAAGTCTGCGGTTGCGTAAATATGAGCTTTCCTTTATAAACGGTCAATGTCTACCGTAAAAGAAGATCTAACCGCTCGGCCAAGCAAAACCGCAACGAATAGATCCGCTTAAATGACGACAAAAAGGCAAGAACTGACACGCTCGGCCAACACAAACCGCAACAATGTAGTTCCCTTTGAAATCGGGTGCTGTCTATCGAAACAGGAAATATAACCGCTCGGCCAAATCAAACCGCAACGAATAGATCCGCTTAAATGATGACAAAAAGGCAAGAAGAACTTACACGCTCGGCCAACACAAACCGCAACAATGTAGTTCCCTTACAAAGAGACTATAGAAGTCGAAGAAAAGAAAGAATATCTTTCACGGGGAAGAGAAAAAGCAATAATACGTTAATGGCCCCGACCCATAGAACGCGTTGCGTGCGGTAGAAGCGGCGCGGCAACTGATGCGGTGGGTTTTGCCGCGCGCAACTGATAGGGGTGACCCATAGAATCCGTTGCGGTGTTTTGACAGATAAATTTAGTCAAAATGGGGGCGTTCAAGAATCGTATCCGGATAGCTTGTTGTTGTTGTTTACGTGTGGGAAATCGAAAAAAATATGTTATAATCGTCTAGCAATGATATTTTGAATGTTTATCTGTTTTCAAAAGTCGAATTTTAATATTTCACAGCTGTTGTCTGTTGTCGATCGTTCAAAAAGGTATCTAAGATACGGCTATCCTAGATAGGCTATCCGATAGGTTCTTGAACGAGCCCATTGTCATTTTTTCCATATAAGAGAAAACTTCAAATTGGTTGTGACTGCGCATGTCTCTCTTCTGTCACCGCGTGAGAGCCGCGGCAAAGAGAAAGTTGGGCTACTCGGCGCGTTCGGCGCGTTGCGCGCGTTGCTTATGGGTCACCTCTCATAAGATCGTGTGTATTTAATCGAGCTGTCAGTTGGAAGCGGTGCCGCACGCGCGCAAAGCGTTCTATGGGCCGGGGCCTTAAGGCATAAAAGGATAAAAGCCCGTAAATCTTTTTCTGAATTATGGTGATTAATTCACCTCTATTAATAGATTTTTCTAATACAAGTAAATGTGAGTTGTAAGTCAATGACAATATTGCATACAAAAAAAATTGGATGGGGATTACCAATGTATTTCCCCATAAGGAAGTGCATTCACAGTGCTAAGGCACGTAGCAGCAAACGATATTTGGCATTGGAATAAATTTTCATTGTGGAATTTAATTGCTGGTGAGCATTTTAGTAAAACGAAACACGTACAGTGTTTTGATGCGGTGTTTTGGAAATGGGGTAGGAAATAAAATTGTGACGCTTCGTCACATCACTAAGCGGAATTCGGTTTAAGCTTCGAATTTGGATTATTGTACTGGGAATTATTTAAAAGTACACTAGGTATGTTACTTTGAAATGCGCACAAAAGAAAGATGGATAAGGTTTATTGATGAACCGTCCATCGAATTATAATTAGATTTTAGATTAGATTTTAGATTAGATAGATTTTATTAAATTATTAAGTTGCACATATAATTCATAGTACAAAAATCTTTATAGCATGGCGTAACGCCGTCTGTCAGATTGACAACATAAATAATTATTTGTAACTTTTTAAACAATGTTTTTTACTATTACTTTTCATATTTTTTAAAACTTGTAAAAATCTTTTCAGTTACTTTATTTCTCAAAACTCTTCATTAATTCATTAATTATTCTTTCTCTATATTTCAAAGAAATTTTGCAGTACTCATATAGTCTTGGTATATCCATCTCATCCAGTTTCATTAGAACCTGGTCCTCCGATAAGAAGTCACAGCCAAAAATACATCTCCTTGTTTCTCTCAGAGTTGGGCACCTTCCGACGAAGTGAATAACGTCTTCCCGTTCCGCCAAGTTGCAAGTACTACATTCCAATGTTATATCTGTCCTGTGCGGTATAAAGTTTAAGCTTAGTAATTCGCTTCGAAGCCTGACCATTGTGCTAATCATGTCAACACTATGCGTATCTTTTAAGTAGTTTTTATCTGCTATATTGTGGTTAAGACGGCTATAAATTGATCTGAATAATGACCCAGTTGCTTCAGCGATAAAATCTGTTCTGCATTGCTCATCTACTCTTCTGATTGTCTCGTACAGGTGCAGTTTAGTGCTTTTTAAATCTTCGACGTTTATGTTCAAAATCATACCACAACTTTGCGCTAGTCCGAACCACTCGCTGAACCAGTAACTTTTGTTTTGTATGGCTTTGACAACTATTTTTCTAATAAGCCGGGTTTCGGGCATTTGAAAAACTTTAAGCAAATAGTCCGATTGTAACTTTAGCGTTTTTATGTATAGAGGTAACAATACCGTTTTAAGCATAACTACATAGTTTGGTGTACTTGGTGGTAGATAAAATATCCTCTTCACATAATACTTTAACAGTTTCTCAACAGCGTTAAATGTTTGGCCTCCCCAAGCCTGAGAACCATACAGAAGAATCGTTTCCGCTACTGCTTCAAATATCTTGTATTTGCTGCTATGCGCTATATTTTTATTCATAAATATTTTTTTCCACGAGATGTTTATTGCCATTTGTGCCTTTTGCAGCTTCTCCTTGAAATGTGTGTTCATATTGAGGTTTTTTGAAAAATATACACCAAGATATTTGTATTCGTTGACACACTCTTGACTTTCTCCATCAAAAAACCATTTTTCTTTCGCCGCTCTTCGTCCACCACCTCCTTTCAAAATCATTACTTTAGACTTTTGTGTGTTGACTATTAAGTTCCATAACCGACAGTATTGACACACTCTGTTGTCTGTTTATCATTAGCTGTAGCGTTTCCGGGGAATATGAAAACATGACTATATCATCCGCGAAAAGTAAAGCCTTAATAGGCGTGCAAAGTCAACTCCGCCAGTTAGATAATCAATCAGGTCATCAATGAAGAGTGCGAACAAGGTTGGACTCAATGGACATCCTTGTCGAACACCCGATTTTGTTTTGAACCACTTGGAAAGCTCAGCACCAGCCACTTGATTGAAATGAGGACCTCAACAAACATATTGAATTGATCAAGTCTTTTCCCAACCGGTTTCTTTTTTTCGATTTAGCATCGGCTATAACAGAAAAACTCTTTGCACTTCCGCATTTGAGTGCGGCAGAGTTAATGCTGTTTAAACTAATGTTCCCAAGTTATGAAACAAAACTTTATCATTGAAATTTTTCATTCCACATATTTCGAACCACATTTCGTCAAAAGGCATTTTTTTGAGGGAGCTCTTCTTTTCTTCACTGAGAAGAATTGAAATGTTTCTATATTCCTCTGTTGCCTCACAACAAATTGTTGGTTCAACAATTTTCAAAATCTTTGAAAGAGAAAAGCTTCCACTTCTTGCAAAATCAAATGCTACATTGGGGTCAAGAAATTCGAGGCGGGCAACAGCGTCATCATCGAAAGCAAAACGTCTAACCATTTCAACTATGGCAGTTTTATAAAAGCTGATACAATTTTTTTCAACTTCCGATCTACCATCAGCATCCAACTCATTCAAACATTCCTGACATTCCGAGCCCAAACATATTTTTTCAGCATCATACATGAAATGTGTAGTAGGCTCTTTCAAAACCGATAGTTGGTCTTCCCATTTAAGTTCAAAAAATTCAGCCTTTTTAAAATATCGACACATTTTCAATACTAAAACCCTACACTCTTGTACAATGCAATGTGAAAAGACCTTTTTGTTTTGAAAAAGTGCATTGAATTGGTTGCATATAACAAGAATATTTTTCAAAAAATAGAAATAAGTTTTATTTTTATTACTTTCCATTTCTTCAAAAATTTTCTTTGCTTTTTTTCTTTTGTCCTCAAACGCGGCCAGTCGAAAAAAGGATTTTAAGGCTTCCCAGCTCTCAAGAAGCCTCACCACACACGAATGCAAAGATAACCAACGAGTAATTGCTGGTTTTAAAATTTTGAGGACTTCATTACCAAAAAATTCTTGGAACTCGACAAATTCCGCTGAACTTTTTGGACTTTCCGAAATGTAAGAGGAAATGTCTCTCATCAACTGTTCCAAAACTTTTGGTAGTTGATTACATGAGTATGAAGCAACTAATGACGATGAATGGCATATACCTACACTTCATTAAAACCATGTTGGCATTTACTTGCTTCAATTAAGAATAAAAAGAGGAGTTCTTACCTATCATGACCGATGCGTTATCCAAAGCCATCCCTACGATGTTATTCATGGGAATTTGTTTTTCGGCCATCACTTTGGAGAACTGATTATGTAACGCATCTGCTCCCGAATCCAATGCGTTTATGTTTATCATCTCCAGAAGCTTTGTCTTCACTTTTCCCTCTTCAGGGTGAACAAATCTGACTAAGCAGCACATATGTTTGGTGTTTGAAATGTCAGTAGTTTCATCCACCATTATTGAAAATTTGTTGGCTTTCAAAGTGCTTACAAGTTCTTTCTCCTCCACAGCAGCAAGAACATTCTTTATTATTTGGGAACACTTTGTTCTTCCAAGTTTCACTCCTGCTAAAATCTCGGAGTCAGGGAAAATGTTCTTCAATAAAGGAACGAGGTGTTCTACTACTTCATAGGCCACATTATGCTCCGCGAAAAAAGCACTTAATTTTATTTCAGCCGCTTTTACTTTGTCTTGACCCTTATTTTTTTTGTAAACATTGAGCCTACTGATGCAGTTTGGCTGATGCATTTCAGATTTGTCAAGTGTTTAGAGCTGTGTCGTAAGATCTCCGTTTTTCCGCACTGGATTGTTGTTCCACAAGCAATGCAGAATGCCTTGTAGTCATCCGTTGGAACCGACCTCAACCAAGCAGCAAACTTTGGGTCCTCCAACCACCTTGTCTGAATTTTTTTTTTGTTTCCTTTTTCTGAAGACATATTTCTAAAAGAAATAGTTAAGTAAGTCACTAAATAAATTAAGCAATGATATCAAATTTCTCTTACCAACAAAACAAATTGCACTTATTCACGACAACAAAAGACAAGTGACGATCAGTTTTTGTTAACGCTTATGTTTCCTTGCATTTGAACGATATATCCCATTTCCATGAGTAAATAGGTTGATCGAATCCAATTTCAATCTGATTCTCCATTCCACGGAGATTTGAATATTGTTCCAGGAGTTTGAAAGTATGCATGTGTGATTTGAGAGCTACTTACCACGCTTAAGTTTGTGTTTGGCGCTGTGATTTTGAAAGCCACCACACCACATCTACACAATGCAATCGAACAGACTTCTTATGATAGCTTTATGAGTATTTGTGTATGCTGCACACACTCACATGTTATCATATAAGAAGCAAATCATACAACACCTAAGTCTTAAAAAATGGTGGCACATTCAAACTCCATATTAAAAACAAAACAAAGTTACAACCCATTTATAACGGTAAAAAGATGAAATGTCCGTGTGATTATCTGCGAAAAAGATGTTGTGTCCGATGTATTATGTGCGATGAGATTGGGTGCGATGGTATGGGTTGCACTGAGATTGGTTGTACCCGACCCGTAATGTCGGGCGGAACTGAGATGTTAGTAAACGAACGATCTTAAACAAGAGCTGTGTTTTTGGATTGAAAAAGAGTGTGAAATAAAAAAAATTAATTTATTTTATTTGAAATATTTTTTATTATTTTTTTGTTTGTTTTATATATTTTTACTTCGAAATATTGTTTGTTGCTTTTGCTTTTGTTATATCAAATAACATTTACATACATTTTACTCTTTCTTTTCTCCTTTGCGATGACATTTTGCATCCGTTTTTGTTCTTCTACTTCCTCCATTTATATAAATCACGTCAAGAAAACTGATTTCTTAAAATTTAATTTATATAATTTATTTATATTTAGTTTAAACATTATTTCACTTATTTTTCTTTTCCAAAATTAACCTAACAATTTAATTTAATAATTACATAATTTTCATTTTATTATTCAATAGTCAATAAGTATAATTAATTATTATCTAAAATTGTATCTAAATTTCTGCTTTTTCTTAAATATGTTAAATTACTTTATATTTACTTGTTGACTTTTTTTGCCTAATTTAAGTTTAAATTGTGTCTTCTATTTGCAATGCATTCAATTATTTATTACATTTTATATTTTTTTGAAAAGTACTTCTTTTACTTATTTTACAATTTAAAAAAATGTTAAAGTTCGGATTTTTTTTATTTTTTTTTTTTATTTTTGAATATATTGTTTGCGTTTGGTTTGGTTGTTATTATTTTTATTTATTAAAAATTCATTATGTACACTTATTTCAATACAAATTTACTAAATCTTAAATATTTTAATATGAACATCATAAGTTATGGATATAGTAGCAAATCTCTTCTTACGTCGTCTGGCTTTGATTTTCTGTCTTTTTTCATCTCTGATTAGAGGGTTGTGTTTTGTGGCCAAATTTTTTGCTTTGCAAATCTTGTATCTTTGAGTTTTCAATTAGTTATTAGATGAGTTGAAATGATATTACATATATTTTATTGTATATTATTTATGAACAGAATATTTACAAGTTTTTATTTTGAGGATTTTCTTTTTTTTTTCTTAAAGAAACCTTAACAATCAGATTGTTAAAGGTTATTGTTAGCCTTATTATAAGGAAGGAACATTTAAATCGTCGTATCATCAATGAATAATAAAATTTTTGTGTTTTTTTTTTTTGTTTTTGTATATGAATGTGGTTTCTGTTTCCCGAGAAAAAATATTCAGGAAATCAATAGACGTTTGTATTGCTTCAAAAGTTTTGCATTAGATGTTTTCGAACAAAATTGCTAAAGTGATATGCTAACAGAATTTATGATTTTTGTTTCTGGTGACATAAGAAATTAAAGACTTTAAACTTAAGATGTCAACTTATGGTTAAAAAAAAACAAATTATGCCTTAAAAACAAAATCAAATCACAACCGTTTTTATCGCCTTTGAAATTGGCGTCCTCTGTTGTTATGTTGGTGAAGCCTTACTACACTCGTTTATCTTTTTTTAATTGAGAAACTTTTTTGAAAACGCTTGCAGAAATAAGCTTAATGACCACAGTTATGAAAAACATATTTTGGAGGCATAAACGACTATTGTGGTATATTCAAATTTTGAAGCCATCCAGCAACGGAAACATTCATGAGAGGGATGGTAGTGCTGTGAAAACGAAAGAAGAATATGGATTCCCGCTATTTTTACAGTCTCAACTTCTAGGAAATGGCTTTGAAATCAAACTTTTCTGACACCGACGCCACAGCAGCAAATTATATTCATCGAGTGTTTCTGGGAGGTGTACCACAACTAAAGCGCACAATAAAAATGGTAAATTGTTTTAGAGGTGCGTTTTTACCATTCGTCATAAAAGGCTCTCCCAAACCAAATCATCAGTGGCAGCGGTGGAAACTCTGTGGAGAGGATTTCTGCCGTCGCGAAAGCTGCATACTGCAACTGCGATGTGGATACTCTCAGATATCGCCATGTAAACGTAATTCTACAGCTGAATTTTCTCTGCCAGAACTGTAAAATCACTTTTGTTTGGGTGAGCCTTTAATTAGAATTTTAGAATACAAAGCTTCTCCCGAGGTTAGGTAAGGTTTAATGGGGGAACAGCCAGAAGTGGCAGCGCCTCACTCGGATCTGAAAGATCCATTTTGCTCCCTAAGAAAACAGAGGATGATGAAGTGGGAGGATTGGAGAGGTAAAGGGTTGGGCTGGTGGTTGGTTCAATAGGCTAGGGAGCAACAACTGAGCCATTTGGAGCCCTGAGTAAGACGTTGCTCAATGGGATGTTAGAGATGTCACTCATTTCGTCGAAGAAGTATTCTCTGAGGTCTTTTTTCCTAAAGTGTGGGCTAAGCTAGGACACTAACAGAGGAAGAAGAATAATCATTCCTCTGCATCATCGTCTTGGCATCCTCTATACATAAGTCGGATGTGCTTATGTCCATTCTCATCATGTGGGTACCCAACGAGTTGTGGCCCGTGAGAATGCCAAGGTCTGCTAAGCTGAAGTAGAAATTCAGTTTTTTTTTTCTTTTTTCTTAGAAATATCTGGTCAAAGGTTTTTTGAGTCTCGGCATGTTTCTAAAAATGACAACCTGTCATTGGCGGTAATTAGAAATATATGTTTGACTAGCTTTGCCCGCGACTTCGTCCGCGTGGAATAGTGACTTTCAGCAGCATTTTTAACTTGAAACAAAACTTCTAGCCTTAAAAATGGCGGTACATATTTCCAAAAAAAAAAAACATTCAACCCCTATTTCAACACCTTGTAGCCCTGTTAAAAATACTTTTGAGACCGTAGCTTTTGAATTCCCATTTCCGTTCCCGTGGGAATGTAAGGATAGATATATAGCCTTTATCCTTTCGCATGTTCTAGACCATCTCTGTAGCTAATTTAATAAAATCTGTTTAGCAGTTCGAACGGGAGACATACGAAAACATACCGACATAGCTTTATTCGCATTTTCAATATTAGTTAAGATTCCCGTTTCACGTGGGAATATGGTGACCGTTTTCGTGGGAATATTTGGATGAGTTAAAGTTAATGTTACTCCGGGATTATGGAGCATTCCAACGGTGGAAGAATTTTTGAAATCGGTGCTGTAGTGTCAAAGTTCCGGTATACGTTCCTGCTCCAGTGGGAATATAGGGAAAAATTATATAGTCTATGTCCTTCCTCAGGTTCTGAACAATCTTTGTACAAAATCTCATTTAAATCGGTTTATAAGTTTGGGCGGGAGAAGGTAACATAGAACGCCGGACAGACAAAGCTCCTTTCACACTTATTATATTAGTAAGGACTCCCGTTCCCGTAGGAATATGTGGATGAATTAAAGTTAATGTTACACAAGAATCGTGTAGCATTCTAACGGTGAAAGAATTTTTGAAATCAGTGCTCTGTAGTGTCAAAGTTCTCGTATACGTTCCTGCTCCAGTGGGAATATAGATAGGGTACCGTAGGAATATGAGGATGAATTAGTTCTTATGTTACTCGGGGATAATGAAGCATTCTAACAGTGGAAACATTTTTAAAATCGGTGTTGTAGTTTGTAAGTTCCCGTACACGTTCCCGTTCCCGACAGAATTTAGGGATAAATTGTAGTCTATGTGTTATTCTGATGTATTTTGCGTGAAAGAGTAACAAACATACATCCACACATACAAACTTTCACGTTTATAATATTAGTAGGATTCTGTTTCTTTCTTGTTCTCGTGGCGTTAGAACTGAGGTGTTCGTTTCCCTGGATTCAAGTGCTGACCCGATTTTAACCAGCTTATCAGCCATTTTACTACCGATTATGTCACCATGTCCTGGAACCCAGGTTAGGGCTCTTCCCAAACCATAACATTTGGCAAATAAACAGTTACAAATGTTTGGAAACGCTGCAATTTTTTTTTTGCGTCAGTGTACCTGTACATATTCTCATAGGTTTAAATGGTTTAAAATGGCTGTTAGGAAAACAAACTGACACACTTAGACCAATATTAAGTCCATTGTGAAACATATTCTCATACGTGCGTCGTTGTTAAACTCATTTTGAAATCTGAGTTTGCGGCAGCCTAGACAGCAAAACTGCTTCGGGTGATCCTAAGATTTGAGGAAGGGGTGAAGGCCTCTTCATTAAAAGAGCTACTTTTGGATTAGAGTATGTGTGTTCTTGTGTCGCTAAAATGGGTTCTTTGGAGCTAAAATAGTTGACTTCAAAGCAAAACTTATCGAGTCTGTACAATGAACTATGAAACGCCAGGAAAAAAAACAAAGGTGGTTTTTTACGATTATCGTAATTCGTTATAAGTTGTAACATGAGCCTCCTATGGTCGCAAGTGACAGCGAGTATAGTCGAACGTAGACAACAACAACGAGGTGTATTTTTCATTCGTAAGTCGTTACATGAGCCCCCTATGTTCTATGGGCCCTTATTACAACCAACGATTCTCGCAAAAGACACCTTTTAACGTTACGTTGCAATTACGTTTGAGTATACTCGCTGTCATTAACGACAGCTTCTTGCAGTGGTTTTGGTATCGTTCTGACATTTTCATGGATCAGTTCTCGTAATTCATTTTCAGATGTTGAATTACCGTTGCAGTGATCGAATGAGTGAGTACTGTTTTTATTTCGAAATTCGCTTTATATTAAAACATCATTCAATGTCAAATTGTGGCTGTAAAGTGCTCTATAACGCGAGAAGTAATGCAAAATGCACATAATTCAGTCACGTATTACTCGATCACGTGGGCGGTAATTTGGTTCTGGTCTACATAATCGTGACTCTGGAGGCTTTGGGTCTTATTTTTTATCTTGCGTTTCGTTTTTCGCAATACGGGCACAGTGGGTTGAACATAGACCGTAGGTGTTACAAATAACGCCACTAGCAAAAGACACCCGTTATCGTCACCTTGCGATTACGTTCCGGGGTTTTTTTTTGTGAGTATCGTTGTTTGTAATGAGCAAACAAGACAAGGAGAGAAATACAAATGAAATCTTTGTTCTCATGGACGGTTCCACAACAAACGAAGGGGTTGAACCAGACGTTTTCTCAGGATGTCCTGCCCTAAATAGATCAATAATTCTGCCATATTTCACTGCAGTCTTGCAGCCTGTGAAGCAGCAAAACATTTTGCTTGAGAAAAAGAAAGGTGGCCACAATAGCTCTCTCATTTAAAGTGACAAAACTCAAATTAGTAGACAGCTGTAGCAGTAGTTTATGACTGCCAAACTCAATGAAAACCAACATAATGCCTCGGCACTCTCGCGGAAAGCACACTCATTGGAAACAAACATGGTATTGGGCATGCCATTGAAGAGGATGAAGAGGATGCAACGACGAGGAGGCAAAAAAAGGATCGTTCCATTTTGAGTGACCAAATTTGACCCACACTATGGAAAGAGGCACTGCAGAATTCTTCCTCGTCGAACTTGGCTAAGTTTCAGCCTTCCACTGATCAGCTTCATTGTATCTATCTCCTTGACCCTAATAATCCATTCACTCCTCCTTACTTCCCTTACCACTGCCATCCTTAGAAATACGAGTGAGGTTATGCCACTCATATGCACCTCAACCTAATCTTTCTCATTGAAGAAGGTTCTCCTAAAAAGAAAGTATCTCTTCAAAAGAAGTTATTTGTACGGTCTAACCTGCTTCTCATAAAGAGATCCTTCTGGGGTCAAAAGTCTGTCTTTTTGAATAGAGCCTATTTAATGTGAGTATTGTCTTGTCTCGAGAGGTTGCATGAAGATCTGAAGAGGTAAGACTTTGTCTCTTTAGAAGAGGTGCCATTGTATAGTGGAACATGGCTCTGCAAAGCACCGATACTCACAAGAAACCCCTCGTAATCGTTTCATTGCGGTCATGCTTCATGATACTCGCTTACCATTTACGAGTGCTTTTCGCAGCAGTCCTATTGTTAATGTCATTTTCATAGATCGTGGTTTTTTTTTTTTTTATTTGCGTTTTTTTTTTTGCTCCGCCTTTCGTTACTCGTAATACGCCGACCTGTTCGAACCCGAAACCTATCCTTTAAGGTCAAACTGCTCAAAGAAGCACTTTAATTACAACCCCAACCCTTTTCATCATCAAAAAAAGACTTCTTCAACTCGTTCTTCGTATACCTATCGTGGCACTACTTCACCAACTTTCGCAACGTCTAACTACGCCCTTATCAAACTGCAAACTTACCCACTGTCTGTTACCATGAAAACAACGTCTTATTCCTGACTGACAATTTAATTAATTCTTTTCTGTTTCGCAGCCAATCAACGAAAACATGAAACTTTCCTAATGGCGTTTCCAAAACAAAACAATATACAAAAACAACTTCGATCATGACCTCCATGTGCCATGTACCTACGATGATTTAATTGCTTAGCCCGACATTAACGACGGAGACCAAAGACGCTCGCCGATGACGCCGACGGACGACGGACTACGCATAAACACACACACAAGAAAAAAAAAATCAATTATGTAAAGTAAATTCAAACGAGCGAGTGTAGTAGCAACAGGAAAACATTTCTCTACAACCATTTTCGCTAAGGTAAATAATTTTTTTTTTTTTTCAATTAATTATAAGCAAACAAAAATATTATTTAAAATTAAAAACAACGAACAAAACAGAAATTCTATTTTATTGCGAACGTAGAACGTAGAACGTATACTTCATTCAGCTTACCAACAATTTAAGCCTTACATTTTTTTTATATAATATTTTAATTAATATTTTACACAGAGAAAAAAATTTTAAAACAAAAAAAAGGAAAGTTAAACATTTCGCTATACATTATTTGCCTTCAGTTGATTATTTGCACAAGGACTCACGTTATATTCACGATAACAACAACAACTCATGTTAAACCGATTTAGTTCTGATAATTTGATGTTCTGGTTCATGTTGTTCGCTTGAGAGCTGAAGCTGAACTTGTTTCAGTCCCTGCCATGGCATCATCATTCGGGTGTTTTAACAAATAGCTACGAAAATTGTTGTAGACCATTATCAATGTAGATGATGGCGGGTGTTGGTCGGAGTGTGAGTGTGGGTAGTGTCGGTACAAGGAACAATGTCCTGGTTATTTTTTATGTTTCTCATTTTAATAACAAATATTAATTTTCATTGTGCGTGGAGAAGTAACAAAAAAAAAAAAAAAAACATATCAACTAACGGAATGGGATGGGAGATGCTTGATGGGACGGGAGGCAGGGTGTTGGGCTGAGGGATTCTCTAGAAAAACATGAAAATAATCGTCAAGGGGGGCCGAGAAGTAATAAATTTAAATTAAACACAACTCTCCTGCTGCGAGTACATTAATGGCGTTCGTACAGTAACTATTTCCCGGGAGTACGATTTTCCCATGCCCGGTACGACAGCTGCTGTTGGGCTACCAATGGCTGCCACAATCCCAGTGGTGCTCCCGAGAGTCTGCTGTTGCTGCTGCTGCTTAATGGCCATGTGGGTGGGAGCCGGTGAAACACTGCCACCCACCGCCGCCGTCACCGGATGTCCCAGTGTCAACGTTGCATGTTGCTGCTGCTGCTGCTGTTGTTGTTGGTGGTGGTGGTGGTGAGGCAGGGTGTGGTAGCCACCAGGATGCTGTGGCAAAGCGTAAATGGCTACTGTTCCGGGTGACACCGTTGACGGCGTTCCCTGTGACACGGGAGATGATATACAGGGCGGGAAGGGTGAAGACGATGAATTCGACGCCGAGGTGCTACCTTGCGTCTTGTAATGGTCTATTTGAGCGTATATCGTTGGTTCGTCAAAGTAATCGTAAGCAGGTGGAAGTGCTGCCATCTTTGTACGATTCAGTGTACTAGTGGTGAGATTCGTGGGTGGGCAATTGGGCAGTAGTTTCTTGGTACTACTGCCACTGCTGCTACTCAGAAGCATACTACTGCAGTCCACTGACACGGACTTCTTTGGCGGCCCAGCAAGCGAAAGTTCGGCATAATGCAGTTCATCGTCCTGTCAAATACAAAACAATGCGATGAATTTAAAAATCTTCATTATCTAAGGACAGACATTCTTGTGCGGTTTGGTTTTTGTATTTTTGTGGACATACCTTAGCAGATTGATATAACCCTCGGTCGTCCGATGGGTTGCACGTGATTTCCGCTTCACTGGTCGTAGACAAATGTCCTGATGGCGTTTGTGTTGCTGATTTCTGTTTGTATTCACCGTCAACTAAAAGAACAAACACAAAAAAGAAGAACGAAAAAAGGTACAGAGGA
Organism: Melanostoma mellinum; assembly: GCA_914767635.1. Taxonomy (NCBI): domain Eukaryota; kingdom Metazoa; phylum Arthropoda; class Insecta; order Diptera; family Syrphidae; genus Melanostoma; species Melanostoma mellinum. The sequence continues at coordinate 186,036,653 of OU612060.1, forward strand.
CATTAGATTTTATTAGATGTGCCATTGTGCTACGAACGTCGTCCGTCCGTCTGTCAGTTGAATCTCTGTCTGTTTATTGCTGTTCTCTTACCTTCATTGTATGGCACAACGTCTGGATTCTTTTCGTCGTACATTTCCTCAGAGTGACTCAGCGGTAAGGAGATTTTATCCTTAATTTGTAAATTGCCTGGACGTGAGAATTTTTGATTTTGATGTTGGTACTTTTGTTGTTGTTTGTGCGAGCGTAATTTCAATGCAGCAATTGTGCCAATTCCAATGCAGACAAGTGCAACCAAGACACCAACAAATATCCCAACTGAAAGGATTGGTGTTAGCTCAAAGTTTGCTTGAGAGCCTTTGTATGATGTGAGTGCAACTGAAAAGATAATTTGCAAGATGAAATTTTTTTTTTTTTTAAGGTGCGACTTAACAAACAAACAGAGAGAAGGTAGAAACACTCGTAGACACACAGACAGTTGCTGATGCTGTTCTACCGTTTGAATGCAAAAGTAAGTGTGGTATTCAACGGTGCAGGAGAAATAATATGAGATAAATGGAAGGATTAATTTCATAAGATGCAGCTACATAGTTAATGTTGCTTCCAAGCGGATTCTTATATTTTGATTATATGTTTTCAGAGAAGGTAAAGCTTATGTTTGCTTTCTCAAAGTTATTTTCTCTAATTCGGGTGTATGGTGAGGCTGGAGGTGTCTTCCGGTGATGAATGAGTATACTACATATTAAGGGGTGTTTGGGATTAACACTTGCTGTGTCACTATAGAGAATCCGAACAGTGAGACTTTAAACAGTTGAAGAACTTTATCTTAAATTTACAAAAACGATTCGTGAGACAAGTCAGGATTAAAGAGTCCTTTGAATCCTAAAACGGATGTTGGTACTCAGATACGAATTACCCAGAGTGCAAGTAAAGGGGATATCACTTTGAAGTCGGCTCCAGCAGGAGCAGCTTATTCTTCCCACAAACAAACGATTTATTTTCTAGAACGTTGGGAATTTTAACCTTCGAAAAAGAAGTACAAGCCGGTCTTTTGTCAAATTATTAGTTCATTTAGGGTGAAGAAAAAAATTGGTAGGTATACATCATTCAATCCTCGTCCTGTGACTGTCACTGAAGGTATAGAGAACGTATGCAGCACAACAACAGAATTACCAGTACAACTTTCAAAAAAATTGCGGTGAGCTTTGTGGAGCCGCTTCAACATACAAAGTTCTTCAAGAGTTAATTACTAGTTATTATGATTAGTAAGCCTTACTCGCAACATCAATATTCAGATCAAATTTCAAAATAGTTCAGTGAGGGAAAATTTGCGTATTCACCAACCTAAGCTAAAAATTGATTCACAATAGTGAACTGCAGTTAATGAGGGTCTTCATCTTGAACATACGTCTCAAATATCGGTTGCTTTTTTAGAGGCTAGTTTTTTGAACAGGGATAAAACTGACATTTTATAGTCAAACCGGCCAACTCTAGTTGCATTCGTGTTTATTTTTAATAGTTTGCCATTTCATCATAAACAGGTTGACTAAAGAACAAGGGTTGCAAATCGTGCAAAATTTATTTCGACATGATCGTCTATCAGAGCAATCCATTCGGTTAACCCTGGAATGGACTGTAGAGCAAAGTGTCGAAGAGGACCCAAATGAATCGATTCGCTACAGTGCACAGCAATTGGAGCTTTGTCCATCAGCTTTCTGGAAGATTTTGCGCACAGATCTTGGTTTACGACTTTACAGAATCCAGCTTGTGCAAGAATTGAAGAATTGATAATTTCATCTGCAGCAACGAACAGTCTTTAATTTACAGTGTTCTCTGCTACACTGCGGAGCACTTTTTTGTCAGAAGCCATCTATTGTAGAAGTCTTGGTTGAAGTCAATCTGCTTTGCTGAAGTCAATTAGGACAACATATACAAATAGTCTAAGAAATAAAGATTCTCCATTACGATCTTAGTACCCCGATCTGCTGTCTGCTGTGTAACTCAATTCTACTATAAAAGTTTTTGAGTAGTTGAAAGTCCTCTTCGGTAGTGCTTAAGAACTAATGACTAAAAGAGAGATTTCAACAAAATTCGGAACTTTTTTTTCCAAAGAAGTTGAAAAAATTCAAGTTCTACTTTCATTGTTATTGGCATTTGGAATCAAGAATTACTTACGAATACTTAGAGGGAGGTATAAAAATTCATTGTTAGCCACCCTGTTTCGGGTTATCCTTGATTTGAAAATTTGAATCTAGCCAATCGCTTGCTTTTCTACTTCTTCATATACGAATTAGGGAGCATATTCTTCTTCTTTTCATTACCAATTGAAGAGACATCGAAATGCTACCGATTCTGTTTTTATTCTCATCCCTTAAATATTCTAAGACTTGATCTAGGTTTTGTGTCATTGAATCTTGTCTTTGGCGCACTAGATGTCTACCCGCCTTGTTCTCATCATCTCCTCGAATTTGAAGCATCTACCAGTCCTTATTCCATCATCTAAACTCGCGTAGTCAGTCCTACCCAAGCAACACAATCGCGTTTCATCAATATCTTAAACAGATACTTTCACAAGAGATTAAAGGCTTAAAGCAGTCTTAAAAAGTTCTTAATTCTTAAAGAGTTCTTTAAGACCCAAAAGTGGAAAATGGAGCAGATGAGCTCTCAGTTAGATGTTTTCTAGATCTCATAAAGAAAACTGTTATCAAAAATATTACTGATGGACCGAAAAATGTAGGTTTAGAGGAAAAGTAAGGACTTAAATTGAGGATTTATTCTTTCCATAATTATGAAACTGCACTTTCTATACGTTATACAAAATTAAAAACAGAATCAGGTAATAATGTGTTCGGATGTTAGACATCGTTTTGCGGTTTTCTTTGGAAACAAATGCCTTACATCAAAATTTCAGTGGGATGTGTTTGGTTTTTAGTGGGTAGATGGAATTTTTTCTTGTTATAGAGAAAAAGAGAGTGAAATAATTCATACAACTATTTTTTAACTTTTGTGAAGCGAATTGCAGGGGAAAAACAGAGTCTGGCAAAGCATTTCACATGCGAATAAAATATGAATCTCTTTACTTTAATCAACGACCGAAGTTGGGCTCCAGATCAAACTGATGAGCATTCTCACCAAGGAGCCCGTTTCGCCTAAACTTACTCAGAAGAGAAGTGCAACTGGCTACTTCACTAGCGAACTGTTTGTGAAAAAGTGATAAAAGAAACTGAGACAGGTAAAAAGTTTCGAACGTTTCGGAAGGATGCAAGCTTTATAAATAGTAGGCAGATCAGAAGGGGTGAAGAACTTCCTGCATCGTCTTAAGAAACCTAAGCATTTAAGATGCAGGTACCGCTCATAGGTATTAGGGGGAATGTTAAGCTTCAACGGGAAGAGACAGAATTGAATTTTCGACGCATTGAATTCCAGTCGGTTCTTATGACCCCAAGTAATAATGCTATCAAGGTCAGGATTCAATGAGCTTATCATGAGCTTCCCGATCCACATACCAAGAGCAGGAAAGTGAACTTGGAAACGAACTTAAAAAGCTAAGGGTTGAGTCGTCAGCAAAAAATTAAGAGGAATGGTGGTATCAGAAGAGATGGCTTAAGAAAATGAGGAAGAGAGACGGAGTTAAAATGGAGCCCTGGGGCACACCAGAATTTATGAAGTGGCTATCTGACTTAAAATTAAGTATACAATACCACTTGGCACTTGCATTGCACATTCGGAAAGGAGGTTTCAATTCCAATGAAGAAGAGACTCATCGATACCAAAAGCAAGCATTTTTGATAAAAGAGCTTAATGCCAAGCTCTATCAAATGTCTTAGAAATATCAAGAGCAGTAATCTTAATTAAAAAAAAAAATTAAAAATTGGTTCCTTTTCCTACAAAAAACGTACTGTTGATCCTTAAGAAGCTTGTGTTCATCGAGATATTTAATTTGTTGACGACTTATCATCATTTCCATGACCTTGGAAAGAAGGGACGTTAGTGCAATTGAACGGTTATTGGAAGGGCAGGAATATTCAACTTTTTAAGCGATCTACTCAGGAAGATCTCCGAAGAACGGGATCGATACAAATGCTTACGCAGTATAATTTGCCAGTGTAGAAAAAGACCTCTTCAGAATTTCATCGGCTTAGCCATCTGGGCAGCAGAATTGTGAACAGTGCATTCTCGATTGTCGAAAGAAGTAAGGGAATTGCAATGACCGAGATTGTTGCAATAATAAAAAATCCGATCACAGCGTTTTGCGTTCAGCTATTTGCTATTGTGGAAAACGAAAAGTTGCGTGAAACGAGAATTGCGTTATCGAGAGCGTACTGTAGATTGAGATCCTTTAGGGCTCTCGCAACCAAGTACGCAAAAAGATCAACTCAGCTCAGACAATCTCAACCTCGGGCCGCCCAGTGCCAGGTGAGCAGCAATTTGTATTAGCAAATAGTAGAGACCAAAAAGGCGATGCGACAGTCCAAATACCATCTGACTAGGCTGACAATAATTTTTGTTTGAATTGTTTGTAGTTCTTCTAATGTTTTGCGAAAATTCTGAAATCATTTTGATCACTCTTCCATCATTTGAAATAAAACTAGGTACAAGGCGAGAAAAGCTTGGCAAATTCTTCTTTAGATGATTTGAAACACGGGTTGCCAGGAATCATTCCTTCAACCACTTTAAAGTGACTTCAATCTTCTTTCGCAATCACTTTCAAATGAAACTGAGACTGCCCTTTGTTTGCAGAGTTCGTCTTAAAAGTCCCGAAGCAAAACGCAGTTCCCAACATTTTCATACTCTAAATGCACAAGCCAGTGACAATGACAACAGCACATCTACTGAGCAGACATAGTCAAAACAAAATTTGTCAACACTGTCCATGTCCACGAAGCAGAAGCCACGAAAGTAGTTGGACTGTACTCGTACCTACCGAGACAGATCAAATTACAAATTCTCTTACGACATACTACGACAAGCGAAAAGCGCAGAAAGAATAGAATTCACATCTCCTCTATCTTTTCTATGAGAGCAGATATGAATCCAAGCCCCCAGGACAAACCTTCCAACATACACAGAAGCAGAAAAAAATTAAATCATTACTTATTCCTGCCAACCCAGCAACCTTCCAAACGAGAAATATCATCAACATCATTGTCTGTGTTCATTTTCCTCACCATGGACACTCGAAAAAATAAATAAAAAATATTTAAAAAAAAAAAAAAACAGAAGAATTCAACAAAATATTGTGTATATATCGCAAATATGCAAAAATATGTTTTATTTTTATTTTTATATACACAAATTTCCCGTCTCTAATTTTCCTCTGTTTTACTTTTCTTCTTTGAACAATGAAAAATTCATAACAATTTTATGTCATGAAATATTCATAAAAAATATGTTCTCCCCTGGCGCGTAACCAAAAAACCAAAACCAAACTCTTACCCCACCCCTCCCCCTAAAATACCACACAAAACTGAAAACTGTATCTCACCCCCCTCTATCTCTCTCTATTCCTATGTAGCTACCAAAATAAAGATATGTCAGAGAGACATGAAGATTGGAGGGGTGAAAAATAAAGTTATAATGTTGGCATAACCAAAAATTCTTATCTCTCTTACCTGTTTGTTTTTCAGCTGCCTTCAATGTGAAACCCTCTAGGATGACAGCTTCACTGCGGCCACGTAAGTTAACCGCATACACGAAGATCTTAAACAGCCGTCCAGAGTCAAGATGTGTCACGCTCAAAATGGGATATTTTGATGAAATATTCGCTTGCAAATTGCCACTATGCTGATCAAATATTTCCATAAGAAACCATTGTCTCAAACCGCCATCAAATCCTTAAAAAAAATAAGAGAGAAAAAAAAAATGCAAAAGTTATTAGAACCAGGGGTTGTTAGAGAGAACAGAATTTTTGATGAGTTCAGATGAAATAGGATATGGTTGATGCGCAAACAAATGGCGAATGAAATATTTAGAGACTTGATCTGTAAATCTACCCTCATTACGTTGGAGTTCTGCTTGTCCAAGAATTTACCCCAAAAACTTTTGACTTTAAATTTAAAACTTTTTGTAAAGCGGTCGGTGTTTTTCATGCTGAAGTGTAGGTATACATACCTCGGACATATGGACTTGGACGTAATTACACGAGTAGTCAATTACTAAAATAATGGTTCTCCCCCACGCAACAATTAATTTTCCCACATTAAAAAAAAAAAAAAGAATTCCAATTAGTGAATGGATATGGTTTTTGTTTTTATGCCGTAGTCCAATATAATTATTATTGAAAATTGATGATGACATTTAAGCAGTGTCGAGAATAACAACCCGCAGGATGTAAACAAGTCATTATGTGCACCCTTTTCTGAAATTTAAACATTGCAAACTACGCACTCAAATTGACCACACTATTCGAGGCCAATTGACGATTACTACCAAAAACCTACTCTTATTTGCGCACTTGAAATGATTTAAAAATATTTTTCAGAATTTCAATGTTTGTGCACAATTCGCATGGAAAACCACATTCCAAAAATTCTATTGCCACAGGACATTGCTTGTCCTCTATAGACAACGCTTTTTGTGTTTCAATTTTTTAGGTAGGTATAGGTAGTTACATAAGTAGGTGGTTGTTAAATAATTAATGTAAATTTTTATGTTTTGTTATATTTTTGTTAAATGTTGTTAAATTTTTTTATTGGTTTAATATTTCAAATTTACTCCAATTTTACTGAATTTTAATTCAAAACAAATTGAATGGCTGTTAAGGTTTGTTGAAGCCAGAGCGGTACAAACAACACTCCGGGAATTGAAAAGTTCATAGTTTCCCTTAGATATGGCTCACTGCACGAGTGAATCACAAGTGTGAAATTGAAGCTTGAAGCTCGATGGAACCTTGGAACCACCTTCTTAGATCCATCCTGGGCCCGTTTCATGAATTACGGAAGCCGAGGTAATAAAACGAAGCTCAAAACATTGAAAGCCAAGACATAGACCAATTTATCCATAAAAACACCGAATGGATCAATGAAAATATCAAAACGATAACAAAACAACCGGCAAAAGCAATCGTAAATGACAGCAGATAGTATCGCGTGAATCGTAATTTAAAAGTAACGATAACGGAGGTTTTATTGCGAGTATCATAATGTGTAATACCGGCCTATCCTTCACTTTGACAATGTTGGCAAGAGTGGTGGTAGTTGCGTAGTGTTTATCATGCCTATCTGTTTTTACTGCTATGTCTTTTTCGAGTGATCGGCAAGTACTCTGGGAGTACTTACATTGCCATGAAAGCGCTTACTTACTTGGGCTTCAATCAGAAATTGGCAAAAATTTGTAAGTTTCCCATATTTATTTATTGGTCTCTTAGTATCGTCTATTTACCGACCAACAAGCCGAAGGATCTTATCCATTCCGTGGAAGCTGAACCCTCTTAAGTAAAGATAGTTGGCGGTATCACTTTTGACTTAAAACTCAACTCGAACATCACATTCAACTCAAAACTCAGTTCGCGGAATATTTGGCTATCTGGCGCAGCTGCAGCCATATGCAAACTTAAATAAAAAAAATACTGCAGGTGCAGATATCCTTTATGCCGAACTTTTCGAGGCAGCTGGAGACTAGTTTGGAAAGGAGCATGCACCAGCTGATCAGCATCTTATGGCCAGAAGAAAGCATGCCCGATGAATGGAACCTCAGTATCGTATGCCTGATCCTGAAGAAGTCGCGAAAAGATATTGTCTGCTGTAATATGTGAACGTCTGAAACCCCACGTCAACAACTTGATAGGTGTTGGTTGTAGACCAGAGAAGTCCACAATAGACCAAATTTTCACATTACGGCAGATCTTGGAAAAAACTCGATATCGATATTCAAAATCTCTTTATCGACTTCAAGGCCGCGTATGACAGTATTTACAGAGCCATGTCTAGTTTCAGCATCCCTGCTAGACTCGTACGACTACGCAGGATGACTTTGGAGAATTTGCCCTGCTCCGTCATGGTCGGTAAAGAACTCACCGAGACCTTTGATGTCGAAGAAGGCTTTAGGCAAGGCGACAAACTATCATGCGATCATTCTAGATGAGATTGGCAACGTCTACAGCAGAGGAATAATCTTTCAAAAGTCCGTACAGTTACTCGGTTACGCAGACGATATTTCATATGTGCTTTTGCGAGTATTGAAACAGAAGCGACGAAAATGGGTTTGATGGTTATGATTTGTCATCAAACAAGGACACAGAACATCGACAAATTGGACAAAACGTCACAATAGACAGACATAACTTTGAGGTAGTACAAGAGTTCGTCTACCTAAGATCCGCTGTAGACACGGACAACAACATCGGTGCGGAGATCAAACGGAGAATAACTCTTGCCAATCGTTGCTTCTTTGGGTTAAAAAGGCTATTGAAAAACAAAACCCTCTCCAGAAAAACCAAGTTAACCCTATATAAGATATTGATCATCCCAGTCCAGCCTTACGGGCGTAACCATGGACCTTATCGAAAGCGGATGAGGAAACCCTTGGTCGCTTCGAAAGAAAAATTCTCTGAATGGTCTTTGGTCCCGTATGCGAAGACAATGCGTGGAGAAGAAGATACAACAACGAGTTGTATGAGCTGTACCGTGCCTTGGGCGTAGTCAGAAGAGTACGGATCGCGAAGCTACGATGGTTGGGCCACGTAGAGCGGATGGACCCAAACGATCTGGCTCGATGGTTTTTCGAAAGCACATTGCAGCGAAATTGCGGAAGGGGAAGACCTCGTCTTTGGTGGTGCAATCAAGTGGAAGATGACCCCAACCAACTAAGAGTGCAAATTTGGAAAGGGCTCGCCCGAAATCGAAGTCGTTATAGAAAGATGATGGTTGAGGCCCAAGTTCACTCCGAACTGTAATGCTTACCTAAGTAATCAAGTAAGGTATGGCTGCAGAACGAATATCCGGCCAAATTCACTATTCATTACAACAGATGATGATTTGACTTTAGACGACTCATTGAGGCTAATTTTTTATTTTTTTTTTTTTTATTTTTTTATAATTAGCGCGTACATCAAGGGGTTATGACTACCCTTATAATGTTATAAAAACACAGTACGAGCATTTAGGAAAATAGGAGAGGATTTGAAAGGAGACACCGATGCACGTTGCTTTTAAATCTTTGTAAATCGTAATGCAGGGGAAACACAGAGCCAGGTAAAGCATTCCACAATCGGGTGGTGCGACTAAAATAAGAATCTCTATACTTGACTGTACGCCCGAAGTTGGACTCAAGGCAGAACTGATGAGCATTCATAGCGAGGCGGGTGTTGCGGCTAAATTGTTTCAGGGGAGGAATGCAACTGGCTACTTCACTAGAGCACTGTTTATAGAAAAAGCGATAAAAGAGAGTGAGACAGGCAACATTTCGACGATGTTCAAGAGAATCAATCGATTCTACAATTGAACTATCACCTATCAACTTTAGCGCTCTGTTTTGTACCCTATCAAGCAGGTGCAAAGATGTTTGAGCAGCACCTGACCAGATATGGGAGTTATACTCCAGTTTTGGGCGGATGAAGGCCTTATAAATTGTAGCCAGATCAGAAGGGGTGAAGAACTTCCTCCATCGTCTCAAGAAACCTAAGCATTTAGCAGCGTTTTTGGCGACTTCAAATATGTGGTCATTCCAACGTAGATCATCGTTTACACACATACCAAGTACTGACAGCTTTTCGGTTTCTTCGATGCAGGTACATGGATAATGGCAATGGGGGAATGTTTAGCTTCAACGACAAGAGACAGCATTGAGCTTTTGAAGCATTGAATTCTACTCGGTTCATACGACCCCATGAAACAATGCTCTCAAGGTCAGAATTCAATGAGCTTATCATACGCAACCGTTCCAGTTCCACATCCGAAGAGCAGGGACGTGTATTTGGAAACGAATATGAAAAGGGGTATGGTACGATTCATCATTTTTATCTCGTTTATTGTTGTTTCGCCATAATTGTTTCGCGTTTTGTTGTTTCGCAATTTGTTGTTAAATTTTTCGTTTGTTTAGTTTATTTATTTTTCGATATTTCTCGCTTCGCTTAGCATTCGTTTCGTTTAAAGATCATTTGGGCTTTGATTACTTTATATTTGGCTCGTCTCGTTTTCTGTTGTCTCGTTTTTTGATTAGTTCGCTTTTGTTTATATAGATATTGATTATTTCGCCATCGTTTGATTGGCATTTTGCATTTTGTGGATGAAAAAAGAGGCTAGGGGTGTAAAAATTCGCCGTCCCAATTGGCTTTCTCATATTGCCACACAGTTCTTTTAGGGACTTTATCTTTTCTTACTGTGACGGAAATCGAAAAATCTACCGATATGACACAATGGTCCGATTTGCCTAGAGGAGATGATACTACAACCCTGTATTTGTCGGGATGAGAAGTGAGAAATAAGTCAAGTGTGTTGGTCGCATGGCCTTCAATATCTGGAACCCGAGTGGGCTCATCAACAAGTTGAGTTAGTTCGTTAAGCTCAGCGAAGATCTCAACACATTTTCCTTCGGGTGTTGTCTGGCCAGAATGTCGAACCCAACCAGAATTGTGTACATTGAAATCGCCCGCAATTCCGATTTCAGTGTGAGGATAAAGGAAAACAATTCTTACTATGGAGTCAGATAGCGCATCAAACTCGTTAGAGGTTGAATTGCTATCTAAATTGGGGCTTCTATACATAAAACAATAGTGAATGATATGCTTACGGACGCACTAAGGAGCATTTTGCTTTCAAAATCGGACAAAAGTAAAAAATCCAAATGTAGGTAATGACACCAAGTCCATAGTTATTTTGTATCTAAGTTAACGTACTATCCGGGAAAGGGAAAGGAAAGGCTGCACAGGTAGTCGGAATCTAGAAATCTTTCAGAACGCACGCCTCCATTTTCGATACGCTCTATTTCTTGTTAACTTTTAGATACGAGTTATATGTTTTTTGGAGTTAAAGTGACAAGTTTGAGTTATGGATCCTTTGGAACAAGGTATGTACTTAATTTAAAAACCAAAACATTAAGGCTTTGTTAAAAAAATTATAGCATTTAGGCTCATCATCTAAACTTTTTCTTTTTCTTTGACAAAAAGGGGTTTATGTTATAGTGTCGAGGAAGATCGAGTAAAATTTTTTTCTACATAGTATTCTATAGAATGTTACCCTGCTTTAACAGTAAAAACACCTTCCACATCTTTCCACGATTTTGAATTAAAGGACTTTAAAGTGCATAGGCCAATTTTGTAAGCAATTTTCATTTTGTCGCAGGTTTGACATCTAATGTTATGGAGATGTCTCAAAAATCGATTTTTATACCTTTTAAAGAAAGCCTAGCAAGAAAAATTTACGAAAAAGCATCATTTTTGAAAGAAACAATAACCTTTTCAAGCCCGAACCAAATAACGACGATTCATTAATGGATGAAAAAGAATAAAATTATTTTTTTTCAAATATGTACTTATTTTTACTAAAATATACTTTTAATAAGCTTTTCTATGTATTTTCATTTATTTCCAGTTTGAAAATTACTCAAAATATTTTTGTCCGATTTTGAAAGCAAAATGCTCCTTAGTGGGACGGTGAACTTTAACCACATGAAATTAAAGTTTGTATTAGAACAGAGGCCGTATTGTGGTAGAAGCTGGTAAGCAATATCATTCCGAACACATACGGCAAGGCCATGGGAGGAGAAGAATAATGGCACTAAGCTATATCCAGGCAGGTTGAACTCTGAGTCCATTGCCAGGACACCAATTTTCGCTTTTCTTTGTTATTCTTCATTAGCATCCAGACTGGACTGACTGTAAGAAAAGTATAGATGCCTGATGCCGGGTTCGAACTCGTGCCATGGGGCTTAATTTATAACAACCCCGTCTTCATATGTTGATTGGTCCCTTAACAATTTAAATTCAATTGTCGAAACACTTATTGTTGATCCGGCTCGAAGGACCAAATGTTTAATAAAATCACACGATGTTAGCCATTACGATTACTAACAATGCTGGAGAATCCAAAATTTTAAGACAACACTCATTTTTTAGAAACCGATCTTTATCTTAATTCTATTTTAACATGTATTCGAGCACACGCACATTATTTACTTATTTATAGTCCCAATTCCATATTATTAGTTGTTCATCTATATTCAAAGCAGCCGTCACTGTATATTTATGAAGGTTTGTATTATCCCCGACTACCACGCACATCGGGCTACTTAAAAACAATCGCCGCATGATTATTTTTGGAAAACTTAGTGACACCAACAGACTTGGAAAACAGTTTTTCAATTCAATTTCCAAATTCAAAACTCAAATCTATGAAAAATTATTTTATCATGACAGTTGGCTTACAATATTCTTAAGACCTTAGATATCTAAAACGAAGCTGATATGTTTCATAGTTGATTGTCGCTGATGGGGCCATTAATTCAAAAGAAAAGAACGAGTGCTCATACCTCCGTGTAATAAAAAGAGTCGCTTTACAATTCAACAGTTTTGGGAAATATTGGAAACTAGCTTCAAAAGTAGGTGCTGCGTAGCCCCAAAGAGTGCGTTTTTTGACGAGAAGTTTTGGACAAAATGAAGCACCCAATACATATGTAAGGCCGTCTCGGACAAACGTGGTCAATTATCTGGAAACTATTACAACAGTTCAAGTCAATTATAATTTAATGCATTCATTCAGTTTTGTGGTTTGATCCTAATCCATGCCAAAGCCCACTCTAATAGTTTCAGGGAAGTCTTCGATCCGATCCCATGGATCACACAACGACATAGCTATTTAATAGCGATTCATAAGCAGAGTTAACCAGTGTTTTTCAGCTTTTTTCATCATTGAATTGGTGCCTTTTACTCACACTTTTCAGCAAACCAAAAGCCGTATGATCAACTCCCTTCCTAAACGGAGCGAACCCGTGTGCTTGAAACTTTATTATATGGAAAACGTACAGTTTGCTTGGGACTGAATAGTTTTTTCTGCCCGGGGGTTGGGGGAGGAGGCGGGCGATAGAACCCATTGCCTTGTCCCCTAGATCTATTACGCAACGGGTAAGGAAATTGGTATTTCAAGGCGTCAACGGTATCGAAAATCTCTGCATCGACCCTCTTAGTTTCAGTTTTAAAATTGAAAACATTGCCGATCTGTGAAAGTAGAATGTGTGCCAAATTAGTCGATGGACTTTGTTTTTGATTTCGGGCTGCAGCTCACAGATTGATTTTCATTATTTATGTCACTTTTGACACTATTTCGTGTACCTCCCTCAACAGCATATATGCAACGAATGTCAACAGAAAAAATTTAAAAGATGAATTGAGGTGCCACATCACCCTCGCCCATATATTGCGATGCTTTCTTTCTAAAGCTGAGGTAAACTCAGCGTGTCCAAGGTATTCTCGACGAAGCACCAGAAGTCGAGATAAAGATTCCACCAAGACTTAGCCAAAATAACCAAACACGACCAACTTTTATTTTTCCAATAAATTCCTTTTTATTTATCGTCTTAATAACAAAAGGTTTACTTAAAATAGCATATACAACAATAATTCTGTCCTTAGCGCAAATGCCAAAGAATAATCGGGTGGCCAAAAGCCTGTCCTCGATACCTTCAGGAGGAAGGGAAGGAGGAATAAACACAAGTAATCTTGTCCTCTACGCAAATGCCGAAGAATAATCAGGTGGCTAAAAGCCTGTCCTCCCTACACTCAGACGGAGTGGAAAGAGGAATAAACAAATTTGGATAGCAGGTGCCGTCCTTTCAAAAAGTAAATGGGATTAGTACCAAGTACTGAAACCCAAGCTTCAAATAAGTACTGTGTACACTCTACCTAAGCGGAGCAGAAACTTAATTTTACCTGCTCGAGTTACATCCCTATATCATATTTCCTACCACAAGTGAGTGTGAGCTCTATAAATGAGCAAAACCAATTGACCATTGTTTGTGGCGAATGCATATGCAATGTCGCATGCCGATGCCTGTGTTTGCATACAACGAGTGGGGTGAATGGGAAACTTGGAAATGTGTATGTAACTCGTGTGTTGCTGCGGGTGCGGAGGTATTCGGTTCGTTTGTTTGTTTGATTTTCTCAATATACATAGATCTTGTGTATATCGCCCGAATTTTGTTGAGCAAAATATCCGCACTGTGACGGTTCGTTACAATATCCCGACCTTACCCTACATCTTTGCCCAAAACGTTATTAAAATAACAAAAGAAAATATATCTGCAAAATATTCAACTCGATGAAAATTAAAGTCTGAATCTTTTTGCTCAAAGTGCACACCATTAAACTTCTCTTACGGCTGCTTATTATTACCAAAGCCGCCATATCTTTTGCAAACTTCATCCTCCCTAATTTATGCTCAGTTAATTGTTTACTTGACTTCAGTAACAAAAAATAATAAGAAACTTCACAGACACCTAGGCATGTGCAAGAAAAAGTAAACCCAAAGAAACCCAACATCACAAAAAAGAGAGCAGCATCTTGGTACAAAGAGTTTACGATCGTAACTTTAAATGAAAGTTAATGCATTGAAAAAAGAAGCTATGTATCTTTTCATACATAAAAAGTTAAAAAAAAAAAAAAATAAGAAAAGCATGCCTTCTCCGTTGCCCGCCGAGGTAATTAATCGAAGGCGAGCAAGTCTATTAGAATACAAAGAATAATGGAAGTGATGGGAGCGAAGGCTCTTGCCCAGTCCAGTCAGAATCCCAAAGCTGTTTACAAAACTGAAACGAAAACTTTCCTTCCCATAGCACATTTACTTACGATGAGCCTCCGCTTTCTCCAGTTTAATTATATTCTAGCTTCGAAATGTTTTCTTCTTTCCTTCTTTTTTTTGTGTTACACTTTTAATGAGTTTTACTATCTCATTTTTATCTTTTACCCATGATAGGAATTTTATTTCGCAAAAAAAGGAAAAAATAGAATTAAAAAATTGACTCCAAAACAAACTTCTGCAGCCTGGGTCAGGATCAGGACATTGATGCACTCGCTTGACAATCGATGAATAATTCAAATTTGTTATTTTCTAAGAAGGGAACTTTTGACTTAGTCCTCAGAGACGACGGCTTCTGCTTATTGAATTAATGCGATTCTGTGAAATAATGAATGGCGAGGGCAAGGAAAATATGCGCAGAATAATTACTGATGGGCGTTTTTCACAATTTTTTTTTTCCTTCGAGGTATAAAATTTTCTTGAATAATTCTTCGAAGTTTACATCAAGAAGGTTGGTGGTTCAGTAAAAGAAAAAAACTTGGTAGGAAAAGATTCTATAGTTGGTAATCAACTTGATGTATCCCTGGATAAGGTCATGATTATTCCCTGTCGATGGGCAGGGCGCAGGGTATAGAAAATGTCCGGATGTTGCCAACATTCTAAAATGTTGAAATCGGTGGACAGGACGAAAATTAGAAGAATGCTTCCTCGCATGTTGCTTTCTTTGCTCCCCCAAATC
Source organism: Melanostoma mellinum (assembly GCA_914767635.1). Lineage (NCBI taxonomy): Eukaryota > Metazoa > Arthropoda > Insecta > Diptera > Syrphidae > Melanostoma > Melanostoma mellinum. Next base: position 186,052,116 of record OU612060.1, read on the forward strand.
AAGTTTGGAGTAAAAGCATCACAGCATAAGAATAAGTCCTAACTGGAAGATGTCACAGTAACACTCAAGACTTTCCACTGCTCCAAAAAGGTCAAAACTTGTCAAAAATTCCTCAAAATTATATTTTCCTGGAACATTTAGGCTTGACTGTGGTACCCGTGGCGTGATGTTTAACATGTCCACCAGCTAGATAATCCAGAGGTTCGAGGTTCAAATCCCAGCAACGACAAAAATGTTTTTCCATGAGTATCACCTTTCGCGAGGACTTGGCAAATCCTACGTTAGTAAATTCAATGTCACGAAAAGCGCTTTCTTAATTAGCCGTTCGGAACCGGCAGAAAATTGTAGGTCCCTTCCATTCCCTGTGAGAAATGCGCTAGGTCCAGCCACCCTATTTATTTTTTATTTTATTAAGACTTGAATAACTTTCATTAAGTTTCCTACGTGATGAGGCAGGTCACCGGTCGAAGACTGATATAATTTTTTTTTTTTGTAGTAGCTACTCAACTCAGAGTCGCCCGGAAAAGATGTCTGTGTGAAAAATCGTGTACTGGTTGCACTAAGCGACAAAAGTGAGTTACCAGTAGATAAGTATTTGACAGATTGATTTCCAATAGCGCAGCTGAACATAGGTCTTTACTCGAAAGGAAATGAAATGCTCAATGCCATTATTACGGTACAAGAAGTGATTCAAGCACTCGACTGTTTAAAAAAGTGCAAAGCACCGGGTCCAGACACCATTCCGATTGAATTATATAAGAATAGCTCGAACTTGCTGAAAATCAAGCTCTGCCACTCAATGAACAAAGTCTTTGAAAAAGAAATGGCACCACAAGGATTCAAAAAAGCATTGATTTTTCCGATACACAAGAAAAGATCATAAGCTCACCCAGAAAACTATAGGGGAATCTCGTTCCTGAATGAATCATATAAAATTTTTACGGCTGGATGAATGGATAAGGCAGAATAATAGCCTGAGAGAATACCAGGCAGGGTTTACGTCAGGTTACTTTGCAGTAGATCAGCTGTTTGTCCTTACAAGCATTGCGGAATCGTTCCAAAATCAAAACAAAAAACTTTACACGTTTTTTGTTGATTTCAAGACAGCTTTTGACTCCATTCACAGAAATGCGTTACTTTATAAGCTGTACTTGAAGGGAATATCACTAAAGTTTGGAACAGTCTTATCAAGGAACCAAGCTGCTATTTGGAATGGAGAAGAGATGTCAGACTGCTTCGAGACAATTTGTTTTCCTTATTTATAGATGATCTGCTGGATGGACTTCAGGGGGTGTTCTGTATACAAATACATGCATTAAGGGACTGATGTTTGCGAATGATGTGGTGTTGTTAGCTAGCTCCTCTGAAAGTCTTCAACTAATGATAAACCGGCTTGGAGACTACTGTAAGCTCTGGAACTTGACAGTAAACCAAGAAAAATCCAAAGCAATGATTTTTAAAAAAGGAGGTGGTAGAAGAAGTCGAAAGGACAAATGGAACTACAATGGCGGAGAATAAGAAGTGGAATGAGTTCAAGTACTTAGGTGTCCTTTCGTCAAACCTCAATTTGAGTAAGCAGCTCAACGAAAAACTGCAATCAATGCGACGTGGAAAGGATGTTTTTCAAATGGAGCAATTGCTCATAGCAGTAAATATAGAGTCTTTAAAGCAGTGGCTGAATGAGTTTGGGGATATAAAGAACATGAGGCAGTAGAGAAGCTCCTACGGTTCTATATAAAACGAATTTTCTTTATTCCTGCTAAATGCGCCTAATTATCTGTTGATGATAGAAACTTTCACCCTTGTTTTTAAAATCATTAAAGTTGCAGATAGACTACATGCTGAAGGTAATGAAAATGACGGATACAAGACTTCTAAAAATAGCGGCGTTAAAAGTAAAAACAAGTCGACTGGTACGCGGAATCGATTGATCTGGCTCTTCAATGCAAGATGTAGGTTGATCTTAGCGCTGGAAATGTAGATAAATGAAGTAGTGAAATTTGATGAACTAAAGCTACTGGAGTACAGAGAACATAGAGCAGTGTACAGTCGCTTGGACCATAATTTGATAGGAAAAAACTATATACATGATTAAAACAGTGTTCAGGCTATATCAATAATGATGAGGTTGAGAGGTGAAATTATAAACCTGAATTACGTAACACATAGGGAAGATCTACCATGTCGATGTGATCTATGCAACAGGAGAGAACGATAAGATGTCCAACATTTTATTGGGAAATGTCCAATTCTAAGTGAAGTTAGGCGTCAGATATTCGGAAAAACTATCTTTCGGACGAAGAGAGTATAACGGAGTTAAACGAGCTGAATGTGGAAATAGTTTTTAATTTTCAGGGACACCACAAAAGGATCCTGTTGAACTGAAATGAAGCTCTTGAAGGTAATGAACCCAGCTTCTTACCGAAAAATACTTTTGTTGGAAAAAGAAATTGAATATGGCCGTGGTTTAACTGAGACTCCGTTCACCAAAGAGGAGGCATAAAGTCTGTTCAGGGCTGAGCAAACGTCAGTACCTACTCGAATAGTTATTAAAGAAAATATGGCAAATATTAAAAAAAAAAACAAAGAAACATCCTGAAAAGGTTATTGAGGAAGATTCACTCAAAAAAGCATTAATGGAGATTAGAAACAAAACTGAAACATCAACGAGTGCTGCTCGGAAATACGGAAACTCTTTTCAGAAAAGCGGGTCCCAAACGAGCTTGAAAGTAACTAGCATTAAATATTCTGTAGGTAAGGTATAACCAACATCGAAAGAGACCGATTCGACGAAATATTTGAAAAAAATGTTCAAATTTACAACACAGTCTGACAGTTGATATGGCAAGGCGTTTTGTATACGACTATGCCATAAAAAATAAGATCAAATGCCTCTCATCCCGCCATAATGAGCAAGCACCTGGAAAAGTTTGGCTATCGGGATTCATGAGGCGCACTCCATCAATAAGTCTGCGAAATCCGAAGAATATAAGCTTGGCCCGATTTAAATTTTTTACAAAAACTGCTGTGGTTGATTTGTTTTTTGTAAGCTTAAAGGTCTCCTTTTGAAGCATTCATTCAAGCCCGAAAATATTTATAACCGCTATGAAACTGGAATCACAACGGTTATGGACTTGGTAAGTTTTGTTGCTTTATACGAAAAGAGTAACATTTTATTATAATCGCCAATATATTTTTACACATCATAGCACAGAAGAGTAAGAGAACTGTGTATTAAACCGCTTCAGGCGAAAATGAGACTTTAGTGGCAATGATTGCAGTTGTCAATGAAGCTGGAAACCATATTCCTAAAGTCTTAATACGCCCTCGAAGGAATTCATGAAGGTGGCTATATCTGGGGACATTGCCTTACTTTCTAACAGTGGATGGATGCCTCCAGAAATGCATATCTTAAAACACACTTGTTCAAAAGAAGATCCTATTCTTCCAGTCACTCCAGATCAAAAGAAAAAAAGATTTAACGTCCGTTTTGCTGGTCTCGACATTCGTTAAAATACTAACTCGAATTTTTTTTACAAAGTTTTGCGTTTCATCATAATTCAGAACGCATTTTTATAAAAATTATTAGATTGACAAATCCTCCCACCAGTTGTGAAAACCTCCTAAAGATGTGTCAAATCCTCCTAAAAAGTAGGAGGTTTTGTCACTTTCTGAATATTGGTTTTGACCTTCATATCATCAAGACTCTTTTGAATAAAATATTGGGATGTTGATAACTTTGAAGTCAAATAACTAAGGATCACCGTCCATTACGACGTTTTTACCAGTTCGCTAAATGTTGGCCCAATAGTACAAAATATTATTTTTGTGTCAAATCCTCCTCGCTCTACCCTACACCAAAGAGGAGGCATGTAGTCTGTACCAACTACCGTTAAGGACTGAGCAAACGTCACAAAAACCTTCACAAAGCCTTAATCTGTGCAGCGTACCACCTCTCTATTTCCAACTTTTAGATGCTAAGAACGGTTGCTATTCCGATCTTTGCATTGATGAAGGCGAAGTCCACATTTTGCTTCAAAGTCTGGTGAATTCGTCAGCATCTAGACTTGGCCAATGACTTACAATTGTCAAGAGCGAATCTAACTTTGTCGTTGTTATGAGGTTGTTGTGGTTCCTCTCATATCAAAGTGCTTACATGTAAACCTTAAACGACCTCTACCTTAACGATGAAAGTTCATCATGATTTCTTACTGCAACTCACTAACTCTAGGTATGGAACCATTCAAGTTTCAGTTTTTCCTCACCAATTATCTGAAAAAATGTACCGCCCGAATTTCCTTTATTTTTACCAAGAAAACCACGAAAAGAGTTTCGGATGAAGTAAAACTCATATAAGATCTACGGCACGATTAACGTACTGCATTCTACTTTGGTTACAATAAATGAAACAAAATTCATCGTCCACCTCATACTCTTTTTCAGTCATTGATGGGAAAGTTCGAGTCCCAAAACAACCTCCTCAGCCAACAACTTTCTCAGCCTGTTCCTGTGTCTGTGATGCAAAACAATCGGAAATGAAGGACCGATCATTACTGAGTCAGAAGGGAATAAAGATTGCTTCTGCTGATTACGGTATGCCTACTTTTCATGCCAGGATCCTTTTCCATATCAGCTACCGTTTTCATTTCAAAAAGTGGGCTGCAAGGTCGGAAAAAGTGGAGCAAATCGTGAAACTTAACTAAAAACTCGCTCAGGGAGCTTTGAGAGAGAAGGTAGGTTTTGGATCTTCTAAAATAATTCAAAATAGTGGACAGAGTAATTAGATGATGAAAATATGGCTCAAAAAATTTTACATCAGCTAGCAGGTGGCTTCCGAAGCAACAGGTGTTAACCAAGACCACCTCATGCACAGATTTTATGTCATGAGCTATTGGTGTATACCTACAGAGCTTGTTTCAGATGCTTTTACTGTGCGCATCACTTTGTAGCACTCAATATCGCATCTCGTCGAATCGCTTGTCGCATCACTTCCCGCATTCGCACGCCTAAGTTGTTCTTTAGACCGAGAATCATGTACCATGAGTGCAGTAGAGCACTTTAAAAACTTGAACACTATAAAAATAGAATTGTTAAAATCTCCTGGGATGACTTCTTTTTGCTGATTCGTAGCAAACCAGAGCTTGTAGTTAAGCGTGTTTTTTTTTTCTTAAAGCGGCCGTGGTGAAGTGGTAGAATGTTCTCAAGGTAGGCCGGACGTGTGGATTCGATTCCGCTCTGGGCATCTACTTTTCTTTCAGCCTCCGAGTATCATCTGGAAGTCGTCCTTGAGGTTATAAATGAAATTACATCCAACTTATTTTAATCTAGTGCACCAAAAAAAAAAAAAAAAAGGGAAGGCTGCTACCCTGGGAGTGCAATGGACCGGCAATATGGCCTGAGTTTTCCAGATTGGGATAAGCTTCCTCTTTTTATAAGAAAGGCTGGTTTTTATCCAAGGAAGAAGTTACGTGACTCAGATTCTAGTATATCTGCTTCACTTTCCCAGCTGTGCTGCTTTGAATAGATTTTTGGTGTATTCTTCTTCACAAACTCTCTTACTTTTTCGCTAGCTCCTCAAATTCACTCCAAAGAACTTTTATCAACTCAAATTTTTTTCCGCAGATATTCGCTTCCATTCGGGTTCATCTTTGAATAATTTTGGTTTGTAGAAGTTCTATTTTATGATGGCTACAAATCTGTGCACACTTAGTTCTTCCTTGTTATTCGAGATTAAAACGTACTTTGCGGTGGAGTTGCAACTGGCAGCTTTTGAGCTAAGTCAAAACTAAATGTGCCCCTTGTTGCGGTAAAATTTACCACAACAAAAACCATCTTACGATAGTTTGTCCGAGACCCTTATTCTCTTAATTTTGGTCGCAGCTGCATGGTTCTGGGTGAGTTGAGGGCAGCCAAGGTCCCATCAACCAGTGGCGTACTCACAGAGAACCCTGCAAAAGCAACCAACCATTTTCGAACAGAACTGGCGGTTCTGCAAAACTCTTTACCCATCCTATTCATTTTCCTGATTCCTGATACCTACCCCATCTTTCCACCTGGATCATCATCAATCGTGTCGAGCCAGCAGGTTGGCTGGAGACTCGCACGCAACTCTGTGTGTGAATATTGGGTAATGACAGAAGGAGTCTGTCTAGATGATCGAAAACACAAACCAACACTAACCATACCATATTGCATCACATACACAAACCACACGGAGAAACAATATTAGAAACACAAACCTATATTCATACACAAATAGTCAACAATATTAGAAACACAAACCTATATTCATACACAAATAGTCATCACACATACACACATACTTACACTGAGGCAAACAAACCATTCATCCAACACAAATCATCCATCACACATATACACACACATCAGTCACCATCCACATACAACAACACTAATACACAAGTTGATCAACACCAAATCATCAATGGCAAAGTACCCAACGAACATACTTTTCTATGGCCGAGTGCCCAACTTTTAACCTTTACTTTAATTTTACTAATCGCCACTTAAATTTTGTTGCAGGAAAAGCACGTTATTTGTCAGTCTTCCCCTGTTAAAAATCTGAACAAAAGTCCACCAGACCTAAATTGTAAAAATACGCGTTACCAATTTTTCCTCCTTCTCTTCGAAACGTTTTACTACGTCGTTACTAGAAAAATTGTCTGCAGACCCGTTCTGCACATAACTTTTCCAACCACCGATGTAGCTTACCTTTTAGTTGCACAGAATGGTGCATGTCTTCGCTTTATTGCTTTCGCTACAAAAAAAGGCACTGAACTCTTCCGTCAGCTGTAAGCCGACCATAATTTCCCAAGATCGTGGAAATTTGGTGGGTAAGGGGAATATTGAGAGACAGTAGGGTATTCCAAATAAAACGGTAGTCCTCTCACGCAAAACGCTGATTGGTGCTAAATATCCGTAATGGAACCCACTGTGGCTGAATGAACGGCCAAGACAAACGACGATCATGAAGAAGCTTGATGAGAGAGTTGGGGAAGTCACTTCATTGTTGGCTATAGAACATAGAGGTTTTGTTGAAAAAGCGATAAACGATTTGGAGAAATTAACTTTTGGATCAGCCATATTGGTTATATTTTGATTTTAAAAAAAAGTTTCAAGTTACAAGTTTTGTGACTTGTTAAAAAAATAGTAATTTTATTTGCAAGGTTTTAATATTTTTCTCGCGTGTGGATAAAGGGTTCTGGCAGAACGGGCCAGCAACAGATCTTCCAACCAGAGAAAAAGAAAATTTGAAAAGTGTCAGATAAGGACACAGAAAGTGAAGGAGGAAAATTGAATTTGAAGATAAGTAGAGTGAGATTTTTCTTGTGAATTGTGCGTTTTGAACTTTGTGTGATTTTTGCTTTCATTTGTGAATAAAATTCTGGTTGACTTTTGTGCCGATAATTTCCCGTATTTTGAGGGACTCGCGACCTTTTTCATTGCCATACGGCATTTTCAAGACAGCACGATAACGGGCTTTTCTTGCTTCCTTGACTTTGGCGAAACTATTGTTTGCTCTTTTACTATTCTTACATCTTCTAAAAAACTATTATAACTCTATATTTTCGAAAAGATTTGGGTCTTTAATCCTAATCTCTTAAGGTTTTCCCAACACCATTACTTAAACATTTAAGAAAATTCTACTTTACATATACTCTAAACTACCTTTTGTTTTTTTCCACTCAAACTCGTTCTTTCTCCTTGGTCGTATTTTCTTTTTCTTATTTTTCAGCAAAGGTTTGCAAATTCCTTTTACTAAAAATTTTCTGGCGCCCATTAATATTATTTTCGTTGGCTCTCGTACTAACGAGAATTTTTATTACCTTCTATCAATTAAATTATTACTCACCTACCTCAAATAACAATCAATCAAAAACTTTTCCATCGAACACACCCCCAGCTGAGCGGCCGTGGTATCAGCATAAATTGTTGCTGGACGCGCTTTTCCTTTCCAGACAACAAACATACCTTTTTTTTCTACCAAACGTCATTTATCGAAAATTTTCCCTCGTGTGCACATCGGTCGTGCAATTGTTTTTCTTCTTTTTTTAATTTGGAATCGTATATTCCTTTTGTTTTGTTCTAGTCCGTGTTCTATACTAATAAATACAAAGTTCTGTGGAAGGAAAGGTGCAACACCCTTACTGCTGGTGAGGGAAAGCAACGATCAAATCACAGTCACCACACATATCGCACCCTCAGTACAACACGGTGATAAGTCAAAAAATACCATTTTGAGAAAACGCTTGTGCAAAATTACGATTTTAAACTTTGGTTAATAACTTGCCATACGGCAGCAATTTGAGTAATGTCGAAACTCTATTACATGAGGAAACATAAATCGTTTGAATTTTTAGTGAATATATTTCTTATTTGTGGACACAATATAAATAATCTGGTTTTTTGTGAAGTCTCACAAAAAAAAAGAAACAAAACTTCCACTTATCGCTTTGTTGCATGAAAACATTCAAAGAGAAAGACAGAAATATTTTGGTTTATCGCTGTAGGTATAGCACAAAAAAAACTGAAATATTTTTGATAAAAGTCTGTATTGCATTGGAAACAAGAATCGTTCGACGTAACTATTTTGAAATGTCTCTGTCTTACACAGATTTTTTTTTTGAAATAAGAAAATCAAGTTGATTTATGGGATTATTTTGTGTTAGCTCTATTTTCCACTGAGACTTATTTAAGAGTTGGACATAACAAGTAGTAAAAATTTTATAAAAACAGCCATAATCTTTTGAATTTTTTGTTCATGGAAACGACAAGCCACTCAAAAGAAAGGTAATTTCAAAAGAAACATTTCCTCATCATTAACTCAAAAGTGACATTTTTTGACTTGTCACCGTGTTGTACTGAGAGTGCGATATTTGCCATGCTTCTATCGTATTATAAATTGTTGTCCAGACCTCAGTATTTACTTACTATGATTACAAAAGTGACTAAAGCAGAACACTGTTAAAACTTGTTCACTATGAGAATAGATTTGTAAAGAGCTTCTACCCGGCTTCTTGGAAGAGAGGAATGAGAAGTGTTACTGTTATATCTCCGGTTCTTTCCCAGCCGTGTTGCTTTGGATATATGGGATATTCTTCTTTAGAAACCAAAGGTCCTCGTAAGATCTTTCAAGTGCACTCCAAGGATCTTCTATGCAATAAAACCAATTTTTTCTGAAGATATTTTCTTGTCTTTTGATAAATGTTGGATTTTAGACGAAGTAGTTCATCCGTGATGGCCTTCTATGTGGCCACAAATTCACGTCCCAATTATTCCATGCAATCTGATATTAAAATTTGCAGGAGTAAAATGTTGATAACTACCTCTGGTGCCACCACACCGAGGTGACACAAGCTTGTGTTTTCAAATTGTTGCTGTGCTGCTATATCAAAAATTGAGCGAGTTCAATGAATGTGTCATCTTTTGCCGTTTCAAATGAGTAACTTTTCCTCAACATCAACAATCCGATATCCTGAGATTGTCGCTTGCAGTTGAAGCCCTTAAAATAAATAGCTGAGTGCTTGCAAAGGTATCGAACTTTGAATTTAAAAAAGGAAAATCAATAAGCAGTCTTGAGGACGCACACTTCTTTAATTACCCCCACCCCTCGACCGCTATAACTAATGAAGTAATCATAATGTCTTCATCCCAACTCCTTTTCAATCTCCTCAATAGAAATTTGTGATGGAAAACTTCATTTTATTTAAAAAAAAAAAGTGCCACCACTCCTTTTTTGGTTGTGAACTTTAGATTGTTATTGCACGTACCTAAGTAATTGAAAAACCGTAACGATCCATCACGGCAAATGTAACCGTGCCAATTAACTCACAAATTATTCCCTTCAATCACGCTATTGGTAGCTGCCTTGGCTTCAAAAAATAAAATGTCGGCACTATGTAACAAGTCTTTTGTTGTCCTTTTTTGTAACTTTCAAAAGAGTTGTTGTGTATACAAAGTTGTAATAAAAACTATGTCCAAACAACAAAAACCCTCAAAAACAATTATCAAGTTGTTCACAAAATTGTGCAAATATGTACTCACAAAAAAAGAACCCCAAAGTGAATATCTACCTATGCCTGTGGGGGTAATGGACTTTCTGGATAAATAACATCGCCTGCACACGCAAGCCACATAAAAACTACTGCCAACATTTTCTACGTGCTCTTCTGATGTAGTACTTCGCTATTTCAATTCAGATTTCCCATTTGACCTCGGTTATTTAACATGTGCAAACCACATGATCGTCATTGACGACACATTGAAGCAATCGACAGGACATCAATGGCCAAGTTTGCTCTCACCTGAAGAATAATGTTTTCACATTCTCATCCTTATCTATCCTGACATGAAATCACAACAAAACCAACAACAAAAAGTTGTGACACTAAATGAAACAAAAAAACACTTTTTGACTGACCGACAGCAGCTCAAGTAGTGCGAAAGAACACATCAAATCACCCGCCTCGACTGTCTGTCACTTTGTCGTCTATCTGCGAATATCTAACTAAGTTAATGCAACAGCTATATGGCTGGCAGGGCACATCACACCCTAAGTACGAGCTCGACAGAAAACAGCCCAATCGTACAACACAACAAACGTCACCCACTTACCTCATAATGGTGGCCTTTTTTTATTTTTGTTTTCCGTGTCGGAATAAAAATCTCATTCAATTCAATGTCACAAACAATATTTGTGCACGTCAATCACAAAATCATCGGAGTCATCAGGACACAACTCTCTGTCCCGAGTGGGGCAGGACCCCAATACTCTTGTATCCGCATATCTAGTAGATACTTTTAGCTTTTTCAAGAATAGTAGCTAGAGTTGATGTTTGTTTCTTTTTATGTTGTTGTTTTTGCTATTGTTGTTGTGTGGGTGTGTGTGTGTGTTGAATGCGAATTGTGATGCTGTGCAGATGTGGCTGAAATTTTCCCAGCAGCCATGTGAAGGCTGGGATCGGGTTCTCCGTTCTCCACCCACACTCTGGGGTGGTGTCATATTGAACAAGGAAACATGAATTTGTGCTTTTGTCGATAGCAGCACCTCTATACACAAGAAGTGAAGTGGCACTTTCTCACACAAAAATATCACAATTTCTGATGAGATAGTGTTGACCTGTCTGTTTTTGATGTTTTTTTTTCTTTCTTTCCTTTTCCTTTTTCCTTTTTGTGTGTGGGTTGTAGGTTCTTCCTTTTTGTGCGGAGGCTGAGGGTGTCAGATTCGTAATTCGTAGAACAACCTACCTGTGGGGGCATGTTTAGTGCAGGATCTGAAATCGGAGGAGCTTGTTTTTTTACTCAAGTACCTATGAAGTCGTTGTGTTTCAATGGCCAAAGAGAAACAATTTTTGTTTCACAAGGGCTGATCTGTGATTGACATGTTTTCACACAAAGTTACGGAAACAAATGAATCTTATTTGAGTGGGATTAAGTGTCGGTTTTAAAAAGGAGATCTTTAATAAAGTGCAGATTTTGGTTGGCTTAAATCTACTGTCCGAGAAGAGCAATGTCAACGTGTGGTGGATGATTTTTATAAGGCATTTCGTGCCTATTTATTTGTCTTCAGTATTTATTCTCCTTTTCTTCAGTTATTAGGTTATCAAAAAACAAGCGAGTGGACTAGAAAGCAATTCCGAGGACCTTAGGCGGTTTGAAAAGAAAGATATCCTACATATCCAAAGCAACACAGCTCGGAAAGAACAGGAGATATACTAGTAACACTTCTCATTCCTCTCTTCAAAGAAGCCGGGCAGAAGCTCTTTACAACTATTCTCATAGTGAACATAGTGTTCTGCCTTAGTCACCTTTGTAGTCGTAGTAAGTAAATACTGAGGTCTGGGCAACAACTTATAATACGATAGAAGCATGGCAAATATGTGTGGTGACTGTAATTTGATCGTTGCTTTCCCTCACCAGCAGTAAGGGGTGGTTTTAGTTTTCATTTCACTCAAAAGCTGCCAGTTGCCAACTCCTCTGCAAACTTAGTTTTAATTTCGGATAGCATGGATGAATTAAGTGTGCACAGATTTGTAGCCAGGCAGATCCTCTCAAAACATCCTACGCTACCAAGTTTTCTGAAAAAGAAGACGGTACCCGAACAAATTCGTGTGAGGAAACAATCAATTTGGTTCTGTATACAAATTTTCCGGACAGCTCAAATAATACTGGTGGACATAGCATAGCTAGTCACAACATGCCATCAAACCACTGGCACTGAAGTGATCTCAAGTGATTCAAGACAAAAAATAGTACGGGCAATTAACAGCTTCAAACCTTACAAGTCCCCGGAACCAGACAATATAACACCTGTTGAGCTTCAGAGATCCCTCGATATAATTTTACTAACTTTGAAAAATCTATTGAGGGGCTGCTTAAGATTGGCTCACAGTCCCGCTATTTGGAAGGAAGTGAAGGTAGCGATTATACCAAAAGCTGGAAAAAGTTCCCAAACCAACCCTAAAGATCTTTGACCCATTAGTCTATCATCTTTTGGTCTTAAAACACTAGAGACCAAAAGAGGTGTTTGTACAGGTACTCTACAGGGTGGAGTCATCTCTCCTCTTCTCTGGAATTTGGCGGTGAAAGAGCTAACTGGAGGAGGATGATTGCAGAGTTTATGCTTATGCAGAGGATGTTGCCATTGGAGTCGCTGGAAAGCATCTTGGCATACGAGTATTAAAAGAACTGCTACAACATGATCTCAACAAATGGACCAGTTAAGTGTGGACTTGGAGTAAATCCTCACAAGACTGAACTGGTTCTCTTTTCTAGGAAATACAAGATTCTGCACATAGACCCTCTTTTCATTAGCAGCACTCAACTAACTTTCTCCAATGAGGCCAAATACTTGTGTCTAGTTTTAGATAGAAAGTTAAGTTGGACTGCAAATATGCAAGAAAGAGTGAAAAACGCTACAGTAGCTCTCTTTTCATGCAAAAATAAGCCATAGGAAACAAGTGGGTCCTTAACCCCGCATCACACATGGCCTTTATATCATGGTCATCAGACCTTTCCCCTCACTTAAGGTGTTACAGTTAGATGGACTGCACCAGATAAAGCCATTTATCGAGACAGTCACAGAAAAGTCCAACGTTCAGCATGTATATGTATGAGCGGCGCCTTGGCCACCACTCCTCAGCGGCACTGGACATGGTCATGGATATCCTGTCTCACCTTGTCTCAATTGACATATTTTGTAAAAAAACAGCTGCGCTTTCGGCAATATTCCAATACAAGAAGTCTAACAATGGACCCACAGAAACATTAGTCATGCTGATATTCAGAACAAATTCGGAATCCCAAAGCTAAAAACAGACTACACCACACCTCAAACTCGAATTTGGTACAAATTTCCGAGTGACCATTCCATCCAGAAGAGATTGGGAGGGCCAATCATTCATTCTTGGAAAACGGATAAGTTAATTTTTATACGGACTGTTCAAAAACAAACGACGGAGTTGATTGTGGTGTCTTTTCGGACGAAGTGAAAGTAAACATTTCGCTTCGTCTTCCAGATCATTGTAGTATGTTCCAAACGGAAGTGATGGCAATCAGCGAAGCTCTGTCTTGGCTCAGAGAAAACATGATGTCCAAAAAGGATATATTATGCATTTTCTCAGACAGTCAGACGGCCATCAATCCCTGGCATCAAATTCTTTCAACTAAGTTCTAAGCCTTAACTGCCGATCATCTCTCAGGTAGAGGTCAGAGCAGTTTAACATTCGCCTGTGCTGGGTGCTGGGCATAGAGACATTCTAGGAAACTGCAATGCTGATGGACTCGCCAGAAACGGAACACCAAAAACAGAGAGTATCGGCATACCAATCACTACATAGAAACTTTTGCTGAAGCAGGACGCTTACAAGAAACTAATCTGAGATGGTCAAGCAGCTTAACGTGTAACGCAATGCAACAATTCAGACCAAGCTGTCGGACGGCTTGATCTGTCTCTCAACGGATAACGCATGAGAGCGATGATGGGTGTCATTAATGGACACTGTCTTATTGGAAGATAAACCGCAAGGTTAGGAGTCTCCTAAAACAATTTTTCCAGAAGCTGTATGGATAAGGAGGAGAAGGAGACTATTTCCCACCTTCTCTGTTCATGGTCTGCCTTAGCTTTCACTCTCAGGATACATCTAGGTTCGTGTTTCTTTAATGACCCAAGTGATTTTACTCACATCGACGCCCTGCGTCTCTCCCGCTTCATTGTAAGCTCAAAATGGTTCCATTGGGATGGGGATACATTAGATCCATTGTGGTATCACAATGGGCCCGACGAGACGGGCCTTAGTGTGTATTCCGAGCTGAAAGCCACAACCTTACCTAACCTACCTACCAACGCGTTTGGCATATCTGCCTTCAAATCCCAGAAACATCAAGAACAACATGTTTTTCACGATAGTCACCTTTCGCAAAGTGGCAAGTCCTCCGAGAGGAGTGCCATGAAAAGCACTTTCTAACTAAGCCTTTCAAATTTGTCAAAATGTTGTTGGTGCTTGAAATGGGCTCTAAAAGCTTCGTTGCGCCACTCTATTCATTTTTTAATTATTTTTTTTTTATCACTTTTTCTGTTGAATTGTACCTACCCCCTCCCTTCTTTTATTTGGTCTAAGAAAAACTATTAGCAACACTCGCCCCGCCTTTTGAAGTATTTTTTTGAAAGCCAACGCATGTGAAGTTAATGTAAAAGAATTTCAAAAAAGACAGTGTCCCCCGAGTTCGATTGTTCACCGTACTCTAAAAAACAGAACACTGTGTTCCATCAAATCGGGGAAATGAATAATAAATACAAACATGAACGTCTCAAAGTTTATTTTATCCCTCCACTCCAACCAGCAAGAACAACAACAACTTAAAAAAACTTAAAAAAAGAAATTCGATTCTCCTGCTATCGCACTCACACTTTAACCACTCGAAGATGTGTAGCACTGTAGTAGCTACCAAGTACTACTAGCTACTAAACTAAATCGTTTTTGAAAAGTAGGTATTCCTTAGGCAAAAGTTTGAAGTGTTTTCAGTTTTAGATTTTCAAGGATATATCTGACAACAAAAGAAACGAAAAGACTTTTCTCCCCCCCCTCTCTCACTCACTGTAGGTACGTGTACGTATAGAAAATGCTAGTTTTGCACTCCATGACTCTGAGGAAGCTCCTTCCTTGCTTTTCCCAAAACGTATCATCTCATTTAAAAAACATGAAAGATAGAAAAATTTACTTGAAGAAAATTGGAAAACTTTAACGTTTGCGAAGTCATTGTCGGCCGTCAATGTTACAAAGTATAGCCTTACCTGTCTTTAGGTTTCGAGTTGCTTATTTTATTTTATTTTAGTTCTTCTTTTTTTCTGTTTGCTATAAGAAATCGACTGTTGCAGGAATTGATGTGATTGGCATTTGTAACAAAATAAAATGCACTTAAAAGGACTTCAAAAGGATGCTCTTCGAATATAATTCTTTGTATGCTTGGCAAATGTTTAGTTGTCATTTAAGTTTATATTTTTCTTATTCTTGAACTGAAATTCGCTCTTCATTCGGAGGGGGCAGAGCTTTCGAACAATGAAAAAGTATTTTTTAAATTGTCAGCTCATTTTTGGTACAAAATTCAGTTTTAGTAACGCGCAATCTTCTTACCGCGTGCTGGTCACAAGCAGCGTCTTCTGTGTCAGCATTTGTCGTAGATTATTTATGGCTGCACTTGTCTGCCTGTATACCAGTATGCCTCATTGAACTAACGGGCTTCATTTTCAAGGTCGGTTGTATCCCAGAATCTGAGAGGCTGTGTGGTGTCTGATGTTTTAGTTAGTACCGCTAACACAAATCTTCGATGTTTAATGCAATCAGCATCGGATTCAAGGATAAAAGGACATAGGAGTGATATTCGATTGGAAATGGCATTAGCTATCTCATGCGATTGCAGTTTTCTGACGATGTATCGTCTCACAGCACCAGCACCGTTAGTTGAAGTGGGTCTGAACAGTTTATCCTCATTATCGTGCTTTGGCTATAGTAAGGTACTGGTTCGAGTCAAAAATGCCGTCAGGAAGCTACAAGAATGCCTTAAGGTGCTAGCAACACAGTCAAATTGGTATATTGATCAAGTGATTGCCATGTGCCTATGTGAATTTTGAGATGAGGAAATCTTTTGTTACTATTAATTGACAACATTAATTAGAATGAGTTCGTTGTCGCCGTTTTTCTCACACACGTTACTCATTGTTTACTACCAGAAAGCTTTCCAGATGCTCGAAGAAAAGCCAAAAGACACTACCTTTTGATAAAGACCTTAGGTTTCCGGCTCTTACCCAGTCTGATCCGGATATCTATAACCTGCTTCTAAAAAATGCAGAACATTCACAGATGAGACGCACTCCGTGGTGTCATCATTTTCTCCACAGTATTCACAGAGTGTGGTTATCACTTAACGCTTACGCACGTTTAAAAGGTTGACAAAAGAGAAGTGCCCCTTGGCAACTCCAACATGCTTTCTACAGTTTTTCTGCTAGGGAATAGCAAAAATGTTGCAGTTTTCATACTAACATTGAGGAAAGTCTGTCTGCATCCATTGACATCAAAAGGCATGCCATCTAAGAATTTCTCAAAGAATTAAGTCTTCCAACCGCATTCAGAAAGGTCGTGCATTCCGTCGAAAAAGTTAGAGGGTTGAGAAGCGCTTTAAGCACAGCTTAGGCTGTACCTGCAAACACAGATGCTTCTCCCCATCCAGCCATTCTTCGTAACGTAGCCATAGGAATTACATACGCCTCCGCTTCGAAGACTGGTGCATATGAGACTAAAGAAAAGCGGCATGCAGTGTTATGTCATTGCTCTCCACAAAGGCACCAGCACCAAATCCATCATTAGTTTTGGAACCATCTGTGAAGATTCGATAAAAATTCATTCCATTCTCAGAGTGAAACCAGTAATGAACCGAAGGAGAGCCGACTGTGTATTTTTGACGCAGTTTGAGCTTTGGGATCATTGCACAGGACATCATATATATCACTAGGTTTGACAACGTCCTCAGTGAGGACTTCAATCAACGATTGGATCTGTGAAGAGCACACCCGTAGATGGCATGCATCCACACACAGTGTGCTAGACAAACCTAGCGTATGCTCCCCAACGTTAGTAAGAAGACTGCAACATTTTTGTTAGCTCGTAACAGAAAAGACTGTAGAAAGCTTATTGGCGTTGCCAGCGGGCACTTCTCTTTTGCCAAGCATTTAAATGTGTTAGGCTTAAGTGATACCACAATCTGTGAATCTTGTGGAGAAGATGAGGACACCAAAGAGCACTTCCTCTGTGATTGTCCTGCTTTCTCTCGCATGAGGTCGCTGATACTCGGCGTAGACATGGTGAGAGCTGGTAACTTAGGCTCCTTATCATGGCAGCGTCTTTTGGCTTTTTTCCGAACATCTGGAAAGCTGTAACAAATAGAAGGTTGCTAACTGCTAGTACAATGAACCGGTATTTAGGTCTGAGTGCTAAAGCTGGTATTAAAAAAAAAAAAAACGGCATATATACATTAGACGTGACGACGTGAAACAAAAGATATGCTTGCGAGTTCCTCAAAGCTCCAATGCGTGTTTTGCCAGAGACCACATCTCTTCAAACGAGAAATAATGGTCTTGAGAGAACACTCCATGATGTAGGTATCAAGGGGAGGAAGATTCAGCAATGCGCCGATAGCAGCATCCAGAGTGCTTGGGAAGGCCCTCCAGTACAGCAAAGATATACTATTTTTTGAAATTTTGCAATCGAAGCCCTAACGTATTTACGTGAGAACTTGTTCCATCCAACAGGTTCCCTTAGGAGATGAATAGTCCTATCACAGCCACATAGCTCCAAAGAACCCTTTTTGGAGACAGACCCCTTGCATTGCCAAAGGCTCCCTTACATTGCCAGAAGGCTAATAGTTACTTAGCAGTTTTCGGCGCGACCTGTTTAGACCGAAGAAACCTGTTATCTAGGATTGCTCCAAGGTGTTTGACTTCGTTTTAAAAGGGAATGCTAACTCTTTTGAGTGTAATTTGGGCCAAGTCAGTAATTGTGAAGAGGATAATCTCGGTTTTAAGAGGATTGACTGAGAGATCGTTCCTAGCATACCAGGCGCAGTGATCTTGAACACGCGGCTTGGAGGCTGGATATTTCTTACATGGAATTGAGTATATCTGTGTTCTGATGGTGTTTCGTGCAGATCCAGATATTTTTTCCCTATTTTCGTTTGCTAGTGTCGTCAACGCTTCGATGGTTGGGAATTCGCGGAAGGGGAAGACTTCGTCATAGGTGGTGCAATCAAGTGGATGAAAACCTCAACCGACTTAGAGTGCGAAACTGGAGAGAGCTCGGCCGAAATCGAAGTCGTTACAGAAGGATGTTGGTTGAGGCCCAGATTCACCCCGAAATGTAATGCCCACCTAAGTAAGTAAGTAAGTAGCCAGTGCTCTTGAACAAACGGCTTGGAGACTGGATGTTTTTTAAATAGAGTTTAATCTATCTGTGGTATGATAGAGATAGTGAGTGACACGTTCAGATCCGGATATTTTTGTCCTTTTCTGGCTTGCTTGGGATCATTTTTGTTATCCCAGGATGTCGGTTGTTTCGAAATCATGAAATTCTTACATTGGTGGAAAGTTAACTCAATGCACAACCTACGAGCTGTTAGGACAGGTCCCTCTGCAACCACTTTGGACAAAAAAGCCTGACAATCTGGTGACCGTACTCTGCTGATTGGCACAATAGGTCTGATCTAGCCACAGTTTTGCCCAGATTTGCCGCCAAACAATTCAGTCTGTTGCAGGAGTTTGAAAGTTGACGTCGGCTCTCGGCAGGAACTCATCCGTCTTCATCTATTTCAATACCCATTCCATTATCGTGTTGCAGTGTGTTGCAAGACTGAAAGACTATCAAACATTTCAACGAAGTTTCAAATAAACACCCTACACACACGCACTAGGCGTAGATAACTTTATAAAGAAAACCCTGAAAAATACAAAAGACAGAAGTCAGCCCGTGTTGGAAAAGTACCAATCAAGAGTACAAGTAAATTCCACTAAAGAAAAACCAGGGTTACGTAGTGTGCCCAGAGATTCCCAATTTTAGCAAGGTCTAGTTGGAGTACCTAGCACAAATCCCCCACTAGCCTTTTAAAGACTTTTAGGTTTTATCTTGCCGGCTATCAAGCTGTTGATGCCAGGATTTAACTGTTGATGCCGATATTTGGCTGTTGATTTACCAGTGATTAAAAGGCCGTTCTTGATGACCGTTTTTCCAGCATTAAGACTAAGGAAGGAACCACCGATCACCAGCATTAGAGATAAGAATTAATAAATATTGTATTAGACTAGCTTTAAGACCAACAAAAGGATTGGACCTTCCTAACCGAAGTCTTACGTGTTTTCTTTGGTCGACCCTGGACCCGGCGAGCATACCCCAGCTCTAGAGAAAAAAGCTCATCACAACATGTCGCAGTGTTGACTCTGGTTGTCGAATCCATCCGCTGTTTCATTTGCCATAAGCTCGTGAACACCACTCTGATTAATGAGTCTGACATTCTTCTTGAGCCAGCATTGCTCTACTCTTTGGCCAACACTTCCACTTACTTTAGCTTGAGCCTTGTGTTATCAATTCAAAACTCTAAGGATTTCCCATAAGACAAAAAAAAAAAAAAATACAAAATGAAGCCTACAAACTAAAATTATGCTTATGCGAGATACCTTTTTTGCTACTTTCTATTTTATTAACAATCGCCCATTATAAAAGCTACGTTACCTTAATTTTGAAATTGAAATGAAAATTTTTCAAATATTTGACTTTTTAATCGGCCTCTTCAATTTTTAGCGATGACCGCTAGTAAAAGGCTTAGCACCAACACATTCTTATGAATTTTGAATGAGTGAAATGCAATCAAATAGTTTCAGTTACATTTTATGTAAATAAGTAAAAGTGATAGTGAATATATTGTTTCGATACATACCTTCAATGCAATAAACTTCTAATGAATCCGATGTTTGGTTAACCACAGTACAATTTGTTGGTATTTCTGGCTTTCCGGCTGCAATCAAATGAAATACGCAAGGCTCCTTCTGCTGTCCAACATTATTATCCGCCCAGCACATAATGGTGCCAAAGTCCATTTCCTGCTCCAATACAAAAAGGCCAACAGCGCAACAATACAACAAAACAAATAAAATCCAACAACCATCATCATCATCATCATCATCAAAATCGGCAGCGCAAAGAAGTCAGCAAAAGCATCCACATCGGCCATAGTATAGGAATCCAGCCAGGCGTTAGGCAGCAGCATCGAGTATGAAAAAAAACACCAAGTCCAGGGCAAAAACGAGAATGAAAATAAAAGCAAAAGTTAGTATATATTCGAGCATATTTGTGTTCAAATGGCACAAAAACAAACCCAAAAACAAAAAAAAAAAATAAAAAAAAAGAGGGAGAAAGTTTAATATAATGGAAATCGAGAGGGAAAAATTATTCGAAACACACACATACCTACATACTAGCCATATTCGGGTGCACACAAACAATACAAATTGAAAGGCAGATCCCTGCTAATTACACAGTTTATAACGTAGTATACGCATAAAGCAAAAGTCGACTAATCGCTAAGTCGGTCGGAAACGGATATATACCAGAGCAGGCTGAAGGTCATACTAAGCATAGAGATTTGAGTGGAATTCTTTGTTTTTTTTTTTTTTGTTCGTATTCAAAGCTTTTTATGCCAGAGTGGAATGCTGGGGCTTTAAGTGCTTAACTTTATGAAATCCTTTTTGTTTGTTCAACAGGATGCAGATTCTCACGTTGAGGGTTCTGTTTTTTTTGTTTGTTTTAATCTGACACACAATTGACTGATGTCACTGTAAAAACGATAATTCTAATTCTAATCATGATTTGTTAAGTGTTTTGATTCATTTGAGAAAATGTGTGAGGGCAAATTCAAACGCAAAAGAATTTGAACGTTAATTTCAAATTTTATTAGGATGTGCCTACCCAAGTGGCGCAACAGAGTGGGGAGCCTCGGGGACTAGGCCACTTCTCGCAACCACGTGAGGAATGGAGCTGACCTACGCATGATGGTATCGATTGTTTCTAGCAATGCTGAATATTCATCCACCACCAACTGTTGGTACGCCTGGGCCTATTTATCAACATTGATCCACCTTCAATCGACGCTAAGAGTTTTTCAATTGATGGAATTTGATAGCTGTGAAGTTTTAAAACCCGATTCAGTGTAGATTTGTTATATCCTCATATGCGAATGGAGCCAACTTTCCTTGTTCCTTATAACGGGTAGAGTAGAGGTGGTCCACTCAGAATATTCTACTAGCTGAAGAATGCCTTGATGACAAATGCGAGCGAGTTCTTCTTCGTGTAGGCCTTTAATGGCGAATTGAATGCAGCGTGGTGGAAGTCTCAAAAGAGGCTAAGTTGAATAGATGTGCAACGAAACTGCTAGACGTGAGGCCGAATTACAGCTCACGTAATCGAGTAAGTAAGTGACTTCAGTGATCGAGTAAGTGAGTGACAATTTTGGGATTATAGCATAAATGATCTCACGAAGCAAAGCTATTTATAATTGTACTATTTCATCAAAAACTCACTGATATGTTTCGAGTTTCTACTAAGTCACAAATTTCGCTGATGTCTCTTTAGACTAATTTTACATAAATATCTACATTCCTTTTCCAATTCCTTTCGATTCCTGTTAAGAAAATGTCAAATTGTGGAGCTAGATTACTCGATTACGTAAGCGGTAATACCAAATTCACATAATTCCGTCACGAGTAATTCGATGACGTGTACCGTATTTCGGTAGCTGTATAGCAACCTAGTTCCTGGGAGAACAAGTGATGGATCTTCAAATGTTGTATACAGTTTTGATGGAATATATGTCTATGATTTACCTATGGTCTTTTTATGGCTGGCCTATGCACCTTTGTAAAAAGCTCTTTCAATATTTCTCGAACTGTCATATGTGGATGCTTATCTTGAAGAAGAAATACATTAGAGGTTTGGCAGACGCAGTGTAGAGTACCAGACAGCTTAACGTTGGGGACAGTGCTTCCTCAAATAATGGCCATCGAAAACCAGCACACGACGTCACATCTTTGACGACGTCATGACTTTGACATCATCACATCATGGATGAACTGAATGAGCTCAGCATCGCAGCGGTGCGATTCAATAGAGCGACTCATTATTTTAACTCTGATTCACTTGTCAAAGCAAACTCCATATTTCGTTACTTTGTGGGTTCTAGGATTTTTTTTTTTGAAGGGTATCGTCCTTATGCCACATGCAAATCAATCGAGTAACATGCGGTCCATGTGAAGTGAATGAAGTGCTCATAGTTCATAGACTCATCTGCATAATGATCTCGTTTATGAAAACGGTAGAATGCAACAATTTTCGACGATCGCGGTCGTGGAGATTACTTACTTACTTACTTAAGGTGGCGCTACAGTCCGGGTCGGACTATAGGGCCTCAACCAACATGCTTCTCCAGCCAGCTCGGTCCCTAGCTAGCTGCCTCCAGTTTTGCACGCCAAGTTGGTTGAGGTCATCTCCTACTTGAGTGTGCCACCTGAGTCACGGTCTTCCTCTACTTCGTCGTCCCTCGGGATTGGATTCGAAGACTTTCCGGGCCGGAGCGTTGGTGTCCATTCGCTCTACATGACCCAGCCATCTAGGCCGCTGGACCTTGACTCGTTTGACAAGGTCAGTGTCGCTGTACAGCCCGTACAATTCGTCGTTGAATCTTCTTCTCCACTCTCCATCTATGTAGACGGGAACAAAAATCACCCGAAGAATTTTTCTCTCAAAGCATCCTAAAGCGTTCTCGTCTGCCTTTGACAAGGTCCATGCCTCTGCGCCATATATAAGAACCGGGATGATAAGTGTCTTATACAGGGACACTTTAGTTGCTCGAGAAAGGACTTTACTACTTAATTGCCTTCTTAGTCCGAAGAAACAGCGATTGGCAAGAGTTATTCTTCGTTTGATTTCAGCGCTGGTGTCGTTGTCTGAATTAATAGCGGCGCATAGGTAGACAAAGTCCTTAACTACCTCAAAGTTATAGCTGTAAATCGTGACGTTCTGTCTAAGACGTCGGTGTTGGGTGTCCTTTCTTGATGACAGCATATACTTGATCTTACCCTCATAAACCACCAAACCAATCTTCTTCGTTTCCGTCTCAATGCTCATAAACAAGCCATTGACATCACGCTGCGTTCTTCCAATTATGTCAATATCGTCGGCATATCCGATCAATGGGACGGATCTTTGAAACCTTGTGCCTCTTGTGTTGACGTAGGAGTTTTGCACTATTCTTTCAAGAAAGATGTTGAAGAAGTTGCATGACAGTGCATCGCCTTGCCTAAAACCTTTTTTGACATCGAATGTATCGGTGAGATCTTTTCTGACCCTGCTGGAGCAGCGTGAATTCTCCATCGTCATCCTACACAATCGGACAAGTTTGGTAGGGATGCCAAAACTAGACATGGCTCTATATAACTACTCTCTATAGATGCTGTCATACGCTGCCTTAAAATCGATAAAAAGGTGGTGGGTATCAATTTGAAGCTCCTGGGTTTTTTACAAGATCTGCCGTAGTGTGAAGATTTGGTTTATGGTGGACTTTCCTGGCCTGAAGCCGCACTGATAAGGACCTATCAGGTTGTTAACGGATGGCTTCAGACGCTCACACAATACGGCAGAGAGGATATTATATGCGAAAATGAGCTGGTGCATACTCCTGACCAGGTCATCGCCGGCCGATTTAAACAATTCGCCAGCGAGGCCATCAGCTCCGTATGGAGATTAACGATAGGTTAATATTTTCTGAATGTCTACCAGACTAAGTTCACTTATTTCGTTTGAAGATGTCAGTGATGTCAGTAAATTGTAAAGAGGAGCACCAGCCAAACCGAGAATGGCGGCCTTTTTACGTTCACCTGCTTTGACATCATTTGCAAACATGAATAATTGGAAACGTTGCTTATACGACGTCTATTTGTGCTGGAAGTTTCAGTCAAAAGGTTCCGAGGTATCAACTCCAGTCATTCTAACTTGTGCGGGATTTAACAAATGGTCAATATTACAATTACTCGTTTGATTAGGTGCCGAATTACCGCATACGTGATCGAGTAATACGTGACTGAATTATATCTTTTTGGTGTTACTTCTTTCGATGATATCGAGCACTTTTGTACCACAATTGGAATTTTTTTCATCAATATTTGAACGAATTGATAACGTCAACGTGACAACGAGCGAATTTTGATAGATTAAAAATAGAACTCACTTACTCGATCACTGATGCGGTAATCCGACCTAATTTTTATTGGACTCCGTTTTAATTAAAGCGGCACTTTTACTACTTTTTTGCCTGGAATCTGCTGAGTCATCAACGTACTTTCAGCACATAAGCTGTTTCAATTTATTGATTGAATATTGATGTAGCATCAAGATAACTATCTGTGAGATTCACTTGCTCACTTAAAAGATTTACTTTCTTGCAAATCCCATCCTCGTCGCTAGTTTTATAAATATGAGTATGCATATATTAGCCATATAATATGTATTTACTTAAGTAAATGTATATAATCAAAACGGAGGGAACTGGAGCAGGATTTTTTGGGCCAAGAACAAAACATGTCAGTACCCATGGGAAGAATGTCAAGCATATTCCAAGCAGAAGTCTATGCAATATGCAAATGCGTGGAAGTAAACATTGACAGGAAATATAAAAACAAACATATTGCAATAATGACGGACAGTCAAGCTGCAATTAAGGCCTTAAGATCCTAAACAATCTCCTCACATCTTGTCAGCGAATGCATTGACAAATTGAACAAACTGGGCTGCAACAACAAGGTTACAATCTACTGGATACCAGGATATGTAGGAATCATAGGCAACAAACAGGCAGACGAACTGGCAAAGACAGGAGCCGGATCATCACTCATAGGACGGGAACCTTTTTGTGGAGTGACAGAAAGCCACATCAAGAAAGAAATCAAAAAGTTGGAGGAAGACAACAGAGCTAAACACTGGAATGACTTCCCCAAACTGTGCCAAGTCAAACTTTACTTGGCAATTTCAACACAACGTTACAAACACGCAATAAAACTAAGTAGAAACAATGCAAGAATGCTAGCCGGGTTCTTAACCGGACACTGCAGACTAAGAAAACACCTAAAAGTACTAGGCATAGAGAGCGACGATCAGTGCAGATAATGCAACGAATAGGAAAAGTCTCCTGTTACCTCTTAGGTGACTGCGAAGCTCTAATACACCAAAGCAAGAAGTACCTAGGATCCTACTACGAAGAGGAGAGGGAGCTTAAAATCCTAAGCGTAAGCCAGATACTAAGTTTCATCACTGGAACTAATCGGATGAAGTACTTTAAATTAAGGAATATTACTTAAGGAGTAGGGGGCACAATAGATCTAAAAAGGTCGAGGTGCAATACAAAACCCCAATTATTCATTCATTCATTCAAATGTACAAGGTGTCTCAAAAGTAAGTTCACATTTGCTTATCTTATTACGCGAAAGCAACTATTCTGAGGGGCGCGGGGGATATGTCAGTCGGTAGTCTGGCTCTTGGGAATTTAGTCGCTATGGAGCGTTTCTCTGGTGCGGACCGTGCGTTGTGCGTACGTGAGTTTTACAAAAACGGTAATTCGGCGACTGTAGCGCGTAGAAAATTCTGCAGTATTCGACATATTCGTCACTTAAATGATGCGCCTAGCACTCGTCTCATTGCAAAATGGGTTGAGAAGTTTGAAGAGACTGGGTCAACTCTGGAGAAACCAAAATCTGGGCGACCAAGAACATCAAGAACAGCCGAAAACGTGGACAGTGTTACTCAGTCTATTCGAGATGATCCAAACCTCTCGATTCGGAAGCGTGCTGTTGCTTTAAATGTGCACAGATCTTCATTATGCCGCATTTTACACAAAGATTTAAAGCTGCACCCGTACAAAATTCAGTTAGTGCAAGAACTGAAGCCTCAAGATGCTGGTCAGAGGCTTGCCTTTGTAAATCAGATGATTGAGCGCTTTCCAACGTTCACCAACATCTTGTTTTCCTCCACGGAGTCCCGATTTAACGCCTATGGATTTTTTCCTGTGGGGTTATGTCAAATCAAAAGTTTACGCTAATAAACCGACTTCCCTGGCACAATTAAAAGAAAATATCCGTCATGAAATGGCAGCCATCACGGAGACTACCTGCCGAGCTGTCATAGGCAATTTTAGTGCCCGACTAAATGAATGCCGAGAGCGCAACGGTTTACATTTGGACGATGTTATTTTTAAAAAATAAATTCCCAAACAGTGTACTTCAATATAAAATAAACATTTTTTCAATAAAGCTAAGACTTTTCTTTTAAAAAAAGATTTAAATGTGAACTTTCTTTTGAGACACCTTGTATATGTATAATGAGTAGAAATGATAAAGGATGCGATCACATTGACATTTTGCTTGCAACTGGCTGTGTGCTGCATACATTTCAGAATAAAATAATATTCTTCTTCTTTTTCATGTCGATGAGACGCTACAAGCATCCTGATCTCGAAGTGATGACAGCACTCAACTTCTTCACAATTTACTAAAAAGTGGTGACTCCAAAGTCGCCACCTGTTTTGCTAACTACGCAAATCATCAAAATCAAAATTGACCGAAGACGAAAGTAATCGGTAAAACTGCGAAAAAAATGTAAGAAGCCCGAAGCATTCCTAACGTCACTAGCTCGTAACGCCGGTGCATCGTCGAAGATGAAAGTATTGGCTGCAAGTAAGTATTGCTTTTAATTCGAATTTAGCGATTTCCCAGCGCAGCGTTCGTAGCAATTAAACGTTTCGTTCTCCTCACTCTGGGGTGTTTTGCATTAGGCATCTCCTTCGCTATAATTTGAACTTCAAATTACACAACAATTGAACTATGACAATTATTCATGACACCAAGCCGCCCCCGTAGATACGCTTCTTGGGTGTTATAAAAAACAGACATTAAACGCCTTCTTTTTGAACAAAACGAGCTTAACCGTGTCATTCAAGAGATAGAAAGGATCTTATTCGTCCGTTGAAAACGATGATTTTGAGTAAACAGAGGTACAAAAGCACATTTTTCTAAACGTTTTTCTATTATAAATCTCCTTTCAAGTTGGTCAATCTGAAACATGCTAAATGTTATCCTTTGAAATCTAAACTTCATGGTTTTGGTTTTAATGGCCCTTGTGAAACGATGACACTCAGTCTTCACATAACCACATAACACGAACAACTACGGCCTTATTGCGTTTTCAATTCTCCATAAACGCTAAGGGCTAAGCCACAAAACCACCGGACATCCCTCTGATATAAAAGAAAAAAAATGGTATTGGGCAGCCCTGATTGCTACCTGAACTCACCTTAGCAAAACCTAGGGCTACTTTTCAGCGAATTGAGCTCAAAACCACTCATTCACGCCATGTTCAGGTTTTCCAAAAAATCATTTATGGGGACCATAGGGCAAACCAAACGCTTCTACGAACGTGAAATAGCAAAACGCACTGACCCCAATTGTCAAACTGGCAATCACTAGAAACAGTGTTACCAAACCTGAAAACCAAACCTCTGAGCAATTCAAACGCGGTGTAAATGAAATTGCAGAGAAGCAGAAAAGAAAAGACGAAAATTACAGAGAAACTAGCCCCATTCTCTCTCAGACGTAATCCTATACATTTATGGGCTCGTTTTTTCACCGTGACGCATTTTCGTTTCATCGAGTTTCTGATCAAAACGATTCGATAAAAGTTTCCCATCCTCCATAGATTGACTCTCCAACTCCAACAAAGCCTTTTAATTAAAAATAACAATAACTATGGAATGCTGTGACACTCCTTCTAATTACCTCCTCCTCATTTTGTATTTTAATTCATCACAAAATGTCAATTCATTTGGCCTTAAGCTCCACCATAGGAATTTATTTTATATCAATTCAGACAAATACCTTGCCAGAGTTTTCTAAAAGTTAAAAAGCCATTCATCAATTATTTACTGGTGTTTGCCTGCTCAGTTCCAAAAGACACTCCATTCAAAATTAACTTCAAATATTTATCTTTCAAAAGTAAATTGTACAAAAAAAAAAAAACAAGACACAAAAAATAAAAACGTTGACAGCCAAAGTATCTTTAAACTCTTCTTCTCACATCATTAATCATTTGGACTTTGTTTAACAAAAGCCACTCGAACTTGTCTATTTCATCAGAGAGACGAAAGTTTTTTATTGACATTATCATCCTATTGATAGATTCACAACAACATACAACAAAATGTGGATAGGGGGGGAGTAGGTACTCACAATTTATATAAAATTTACCTAAACAATGGCAAAATTATCAAATTGTAATTAATTTCTGGTAACTTTGACAGTTTTCAAAGAACACCTGCTGTTCCATGACAAAGGGTATTTTGAACCCATTACTTTAGCAACACTCACATATAGGTAGGTTACCTCCGGCGCGGCGTAGGTAGGTCGTTGAGTACAGAGAAACCAGCAGTCTTTAGTCCTTGAATCCATTGCAATCTATCAGTTTTCCATTTACGAGAGAGACAGGGATATAGGCAGAGAGAGTGAGAACAGAATATAATAGGGGGGTGAGAATACTCTCATGGAAATTACTTATCGAACGCCCCTTGACGCCAAATTGTCAACAATTAATTACACTGTGGAAGTAATATAACAAAGAGCCTAAAACCGTGCCAACGACATACAAGAGGGTTGGTTAAAGCTTAAATGTAGGCACGAGTTCGAGTGTATGTCGAGTATCCGGCGTGTAACGATATTACCAGCAATTACCTTAACTAATTATACAAACACACACAAGAAAAAAATACAGTAAAACAGGTAAGGAGTTGGTGTTGGTGTATTTAAAATTCATCTAACCACCAATCCAGGCAATTTATTCATCAGCGACGATGAAAAGAAAATTATGTTGGTTTTTGTCTCACTCACACACACACTCATCCTCACCCAAACACACACATGTGAAGAGCTACTTTGAAATTCTAAAACGCTGCAGCAGTGTCTAGCATTATCGCAAATTGGCAATTTGCTTCCCAATCCAATTCCAGCGAGAGCTCACCTGCGACGACGACGACGACGATGACGACCGAAGGTAGCAATGGCGACGAGGACGACGACGCGACATCCACAGCGCAATGTGAGAGTGCCTGCTAACCGCCTCCATGTAGGTACCTAGCCTTCATTCCCCTTCATAAAAATTTCATCCTTTCTGATTGATTGAAGCTGTCAATACCTTGAACGTTGCGAATCGGTATTATTTTTTGCCGGCTCACTGCTCTTTGTAGGTAATAGAATGTAAACATGACTTGATGGTGTATTGAAAAGGCAAGTAAATTGTTCAATGTTCATGCCATGGGGTACCTAGAGAGGTGCTCTGTTGTTGGCAACAATTTATCATATCAAATCAACAGGGCAAATGCTGCCGACATAAGACACACATCATCTCAAAAGTTGGCCATGGTATACACGAAGAAAACAATGTGTGGGAGGAAAAAGGCCAATTCTTTGGTTTGTGTATTAGAATTGTCTCAAAACAGATCACAGTCTCTTAGTCCAGGCAGTAGGGAGTTTTTGAAAACGGATAGGTTATCGATGGCAACGGTTTCCAAATTGGCAAATTATGAAATCTGGATAATATATATATAATTATATGTTAATATCTTGGAAAATGGCGAAAGAATTTTCTTTTCGCAAGTACTGGGGCTTGTAAAACCAAACTACAAGTACTTGTAATGAAAGTCAATTGTAATAAGTGTAAGAAATTTCTATACTAAAAAGCTACAAGTTTGATTAATCTCCTACAAGTTTAATGGACGTAATCCTACAAGTGACTCTTAACTTGTAGACTTGTAGCTTTTAGAGGTTCCTAGTGGATAAGTGGATATTTGATTCTCATTGTCTTCAAGCAGTGTTTTGTATATGGAATTTGTTAAAAAACTAGCGCATTTCTCGCTAGCAAACCTTCTGAGGAATTGAGGGCACATACAATTTTTTGGTGACTCTAAATGCCAACTAAAAAACTTAAATCTCAGGAGTCATCCTAAGAATTCAAACCCTTTTCGAAATGGATGAACGCTATCGGAAGAGAGGGCTCACCTCCCCACTTGTGGTAAGGGGCTATTTAATTAGGAATCACATTTAGACATCAGGTAAATATACCAGCAATCAAATTGACGAAATTTTAGTCTTCGCAATTTACTTGTACATAATCTATGCAGTTTCGAGTGCAGCGATGAGTAATGATA
The DNA here is from genome assembly GCA_914767635.1 of Melanostoma mellinum. Classification (NCBI taxonomy): domain Eukaryota; kingdom Metazoa; phylum Arthropoda; class Insecta; order Diptera; family Syrphidae; genus Melanostoma; species Melanostoma mellinum. The sequence continues at coordinate 186,082,470 of OU612060.1, forward strand.
TAGCTAAAACACTTCCCCAATTGTGGTAAGGCGCGATAAAAGGAAAAAAAAAAACATAAACATCGCAGTGATTCTAGACAAGACCTCAACGGACTTTTAATAATGTTATAGAACACAGTGCGAACATTTAGGAAAAAAGGAGAGGATTTAATAGCAGACACCGATGCACATTGCTTATGAACCTTTGCGGAGCGTAATGCAGGGGAAATACAGAGCCAGGTAGAGCATTCCACATTCGGGTGGTGGGACTAGAATAAGAATCTCTATACTTGACTGTAAGCCCGAAGTTGGGCTCAAAGCAGAACAGATGAGCATTCCTTGCGAGACGGGTGTTGCGGCTTAATTGTTTCAAGGGAGGAATGCAGCTGGCTACTTCACTAGAGCACTGCTTGAGAAAAAAACGATAAAAGAGAGTGAGACAGGCCACATTTCGACGATGTTCAAGAGAATAATCCATTCTACGATTGAACTATCACCTATCAATCTTAACGCTCTGTTTTGTACCCTTTCAAGTAGGCACAAAGATGTTTGAGGTGCACCTGACCAGATATGGGAGTTATACTCCAGTTTTGAACGAATGAAGGCCTCATAAATTGCCAGATCAGAAGGGGTGAAGAACTTCCTGCATCGTCTCAAGAAGCCTAAGCACTTAGCAGCGTTTTTGGCAACTTCAAAAATGTGTTCATTCCAACGAAGATCATCATTCCAACACATACCAAGTACTGACAGCTTTTCGGTTTCTTCGATGCAGGTACTATTCATGGATAACGGCAATGGGGGAATGTTAAGCTTCAACGACAAGAGACAGCATTGAGTTTTCGAAGCATTGAATTGTACTCTTGTATGCTGTCAAGTGTCAAGGTCAGAATTCAATGAGCTTATCATACACAGCCGTTCCAGTTCCACGTCCGAAGATCAGGAACGTGAATTTGGAAACGAATATGAAAAGCTGAGAGTTGAGTCGTTAGCAAAACAATTAAGCGGATTAGAAGTTTCAGACAAGAAATTATTTATGAAAATGGGGAAGAGAGTCGGAGACAAAACGGAACCCTGGGGCACACCAGCATTTATGAAATGGGAGTCAGACTTATAACCATCCAACACAACTTGTATTGAACGGTCGGAAAGTTAATTTCTAATCCAACGAAGAAGAGACTCATTGATAACAAAAGCACGCATTTTCGATAAAAGAGCCTCATGCCAAACTCTATCAAATGCTTTAGAAATATCAAGTGCAATAATCTTACTTTCTCCAAAACAATGTAAAGATTGGTTCCACTTATCGGTGAGATATGCCATCAAATCACCAGCGGACCGTTTGCTACGAAAGCCGTACTGACGGTCATTAAGAAGCTTTCGTTCTTCAAGATATTTCATAAGTTGACGGTTTATCAACGTTTCCATGACCTTGGAAAGAAGGAACGTTAGTGCAATGGGACGGTAATTGGACGGGGAGAAAGATTCGCCTTTTTTAGGGACCGGCTGGACAAATGCAGTTTTCCATCTGCTTGGGAAAATCCCAGCAGAATAGGAAAGATGGAAAAGTTTACGCAGTGGTTTTGCCAAAAGAACACTTCTTCAGAATAACGGCGGGGATACCATATGTATGTTGAGATCTTTGAAGATTCTCGCAGCCGAACGAGCTCAAATAAATATCTGCTTCATAGCAGAATTTACTGTCTCAAGCTCAGGTGGGGCCAAGTGGGATCAGGAAGTGACGAATTAGCAGCAAATTGAGTTGCCAGCAAATTGGCCTTATCTCATGGAACTGACATACGGAGAGTCATTGAAAACGAGCGTTGGTACCGATGACGTGGTCGAGTTCTTAACGTTTTTAACAAAAGACCAACAGTTTTTACTTCCTTTTGGACACAACAGTATTTTTTGCCTTAAAGAGAGCTCGGGCAGATTCAACGAAATTGAAAAGCTTAACTAGGGAATTTTACATTTATGACTAAAAAAAACAGTTTCGAACTAGAGTAAAAAATGAGAAGGAGACATCTTGAGTTTCTGAAGAACAAAATGGCGGAAAACTGGAAACTGGGTCCAATTTGGGATGTAAGGACAGAAGCCTACTATAAAACTAAATAATTAAATTGGATGGCGCAACGAATCGATGCGATGGAAACCTCGGGGCATAACGCATCTTAAGGACCTACAACTACAATTTTATGTCAACTTTGAACAGTTAAATTAGAAAGAGTTCTCATGGCAATGTGTTATTACTCCTGGAGGACCTGCAAATGTTCCACGATTGCAACGAACGAAGCTTAAAATTGAAATCGGTATCAACCTCGCGGATGCTACTTGGCATTTCGCCGACCATTGTCAAATCGAGTGACCGTTTGATATCTTTCAAATTTGTGGTGCCCAATAAGGTATCGGAATATTGTCAGTTCATAAAAAAAAGAAAACCGCTACCAAGCCCGGGAAACCAACGTCAAAAAGGTTTTCCATGACAATTTCCCAAGCAATTTCTAGTTTTCTGATTCCTCTAAAAAGGCGACGCATTCGGAGACACCATTAGATGTTTCTGGAATATGGGTTTCGAGCTTCCAAGAAACAAAAACAGGACTATGCCGTAGTAAAAGTATTATTCATTCAAAGAAATTTTCAATTATACCTTTAAATGCTAATTAGAATGACAGTAAAAAGGAATATCAATTCTTCCAACTGCTTTCGCCAAAAACTTTCGAGTTTCGGTCTATTTTCCAGTGTACTTCTTAGTTTTTAAGAAGTAGGAAAGAAGAACTTTGTCCATTCAAATACTTCTAAAAATTCTATAAACGACGACCTTCTAAGAAGTCCTTTGGTTCCGCGACTAACTGTTCCTAAAAATAAAACAACATCCAAGACAAGAGAAACGATAAAAACAGATGTTTTTCTGAAAACAATTTTTGTTCAAATAAAACAGATCAAAATGTCCTTTCCTTTATTGGGAAAGCAATTATCAATACGACAACAATCAACACATCAATTGGACATACTTTGGAGAAAGATAAGGCATCAATTCATTCTGATGTTCTTTTGGAAAACTTAATTGATTTCCAGAAATGGGGATACCAGGAGGACTTCAATATTTAAGAAGAAAAAAAAGAAAAAGCAAAAAAAACGACCCTTAATTTGTTTCTTCTTTTGTCCAAACTTCGGAAAAGAAACACAAAAACAATTGATGACAGCATTGTGCCATGTACAAGTACTTATAAGTAGATCGATATAATTGCTCTACGTGGTTGCTCTTTAGTCTTCTCCAGAAAAAAATGATTGAAAACATCGAAGGAAAAGCTAAAATAATATCCAAGTACTTACAGCACTTTCACCCATCTACGAAAGCAAGGTTCAGTAAGAAGTGATTAAAACGGTTTCTTAAAATGAACTTGAATTTTTAACTTTTGTTTTTGTTGAAAATATTGTATGCTTTTCTTAATCAGTGCGTTGCATCAAAATGGAGAATCTAACAGAAAGGGTGGCGCAATAGAGTGGGGAGCCTCGGGTTCTAGCGCATTTCTTACATTTTGAAGAATGGAAGAGACCTTTCTAGAAAGAGCTTTTCATGGCATGAAAATACTATCGGAATTTTAAAACTGCGCTAAAGGTGATACCCATGGACAGAAATCTTTTTCTTTGATGTTTTTGTGACTCCAAACTCCCACTTAAGAGTCACACACGACAACTACTGCACCATGAACACAAGGGTATTGAATCATAGCCAACATTTCAGGCAAACTTTATATACTAACTCACTTATGTCCTTGCGGTTAATTTAACCACAATTAGTTAGACCCTTATCTTTCTTCTTTTTTCCTCCTTCTAGTTCTCCTTTAGTTTCGACTTGCAAGTGCTGGCAAAAGGGCGGCTGTAGTGGAGTGGTAGAGTATTCAGTAGATAGGCCCAGTGGCGGATCTGATATAATGGCGCCCCTAGGCTGTGAAAAAAAGCCGTCCCAAAAATTTTTTTTTACATATTTATACTCACCACAGTCATATGAAACTCGACCATTAACGTCGATAGCATAAGATTGTAAAATAAAATATAAAAATCAAGTTGACATAAAAAATAAAAAAATTACATTTCTATTGAAAATTTTTTTTGTTCGAGAAAAAAACTCTTATTTTCAAAATATTTGCCGCCTCCCTGGAGTTGCCGCCCTAGGCTGCAGCCTACTCAGCCTATAGCTAAAATTGCCACTGGATAGGCCGGACGTGTGGGTTCGAATCCCGCTCTGGGCATCTGCTTTTCTTTCAGCCTCCCAATTTCGTATGGACGCCACCCTAGAGGTTATATGCGAAATAACTAACACCTTATTTCCAACTACTGCAACACAGAAAAAAGGGAAGACTGCTACCCTGGTAGTACAATGGACCGGTAATTAGGTCTGAGTTCTCCCGACTAGCTACAAACCTCCTCTTTTTTATTAAAAAAAAAAAAAGTGCTGGCTGAGTACAAACCAACACAGGTATATCAACTGGTGGTATACCATAAAGCATCTTGCAAAAACAACAAAATTAGGTTCCTTTGAAGGCGGCTGGAAACTCAGATAGCAGCGGTGATATGAACGAGGATGGTTTTAAATTTTCTTCCAATAACAACTTAAAGATCAGATTACTGAGAGCCTAATACTTACAACAATCAAGAGAGATATGGCTAATCATCTCGAACACACTGAACGTATATCAATCAATTTTGTTCATCATCAAGAACTTAAATCAAACCTCGAGAGTAAAGCGTTGAGTGTGACCGTTGTGGAGTGGTTTAGTAGTCGCCCGGAAGCGGGGGTTCGAGTCCCGCTCGGATATATTCTTTTTTAAGCCTCCCAGTTTCACCTGGATGGTGCCCTTGAGGTTATATGTGATATAACAACAACATTATTTCCATCTACTGCACCACAAAAAAAAAAAAAAAAAAAAATGTTTCGTGGTACAACAATGGACCGGCAACTATGTCTGAGTGAGACATAAGCTTTATGATCAACAGCTGACGAGAACCCAACCTGAGGTGTAATGAGACCTAGGTTCAACACATACTGCAGCTGTTGAGACTTTGGTGTATAAGGATCATCACACAGCAGGTTGTGTATCCCTGAGCTGAAATTTTGCTTTCCAGCAATAACGTGTCTGTGTCGTCAAACAAGTGCAACAGAATCCTTTTCTTGATCGAAGGAGCTAAGGCTCTAGCGAGACCATCAGAGACATCCGGTTTTTTGGGTGAACGCCTTAAGCAGCTGAATACACTCCGGTGGGAGTCTTTGGAATCTTTTTCCAGGTGAAGAAGTTTTTTGTCTACTTTTCTTTAATGAACTACATTTACCTGCGTATGACTTGTAGACAGAGACACTTTTCAAAGGGGCTGTTTCGTCGAATATAGTTAGACCTGATAAGCTTCTATTACTATTAAGCCTCTATTACTTTCACATTTATACGACTATTGGCTGGCTTGGCTTGAGATAACATCGATGCAATCTGAGTCCTTGAATTTGGAAATGGGTGTACCTGAAGTCTGAACTTTAGGACCGATATTGTTTTGCATTTAATTTAATGAGCTACAAAGTCTGCAGCTGATGTGCAACTACTTATTACTCCATGGAAATATTAGGCGAATGTTCAACGTCAGGATGTAGTACGTAAGCCATATGGTACCCGTGGTTTGATGGTTAGCATGTCTAACTGTTAACTGGGAGGTTTGTGGTTCGAATTCCAATAAAAACTGAAGATGTTTTACACGAGTATCACATTTTGCAAGGCATTAGCAAGTCCTTCGAAAGTAAATTCATTGCGATGAAAAGCCGTTCGCAATCGCTAAAAAATTGTAAGTCCCCTCCATTCAATCACAAAGCATGGTTGTGATAACTGCTGTTGCACTATTTATTTATTTTTACTACATCAGGATCGATAAACCCAACCGGCATACGAATCACCAGCAGATAAGTGGGACACCTGGGATACCTTCTGTGTCACACCCAACGACCTCTTAATTAATTGCTCTACAACTATTAACAGGTTTGTCATCCTTCGACTGTGCCTCGATATCCGATCCTCTCACATTCGGCTGCATTGCATAGAAATGCATAACACTTGACTTGCTTGTGTAATGTGTATCCACAGAGTGCATTGTACTCGGAACAATATGATTCCCAACGGCAGGCCACTACCAGCCGATAGAAGTAATAAGGGATCATATTGCTTTGACTGCATGCGCGCTGTTTCTGTCACAGCAATAGTCTTTGGGTATGAGCATTTGTTTATGATATAGGTCATTGGCGCTTACCCAAAAGAATGTGATGATGAAGCGTTTTAATCGGATATCGAAGTGTGGTCGATTGTTCGAAAACCAGAATTGGAGCATAATAATGTTGTATAAATAGGGTATGAATCTGAGAATAAATCATTGTGATCGTGGAGTCGATCCGAAGAACTTCTTCTTCTTCTTCTTCTTTTTCATTTCCGGCGTTACGAGTAGTGATCTTGAAGCGATCACAACTCTCCCACTTTTCCGCTTCACACTAGTGATCCGCCTGTGGGGTACGCCGCGTTGACCTCAGAAAGCGTCGGCAAGCCTCCCGATTTTGGATTGTTCAATGTCGATCCGAAGAACACCCCTTGTTTATTATTTGACATATCGATGGCCCCATGCAAAACTATACTAAGTCAACATAGTATAGTTTTGAGTTATTTATCCCATAAAAACCGCCGTATCGAATTTTATTTTCTATATTTTTTTCATTCAAATCCGACAAAGAACCTTGCAATTACAGCCAAAATAAGACTTGGTATACCACCCATTTTTAATACTTTTTCCAAGCATAATCATTTTAACTGCTCTTAGTATTTTTATTTCGGATATTTTCATTTGTTTATTTTATACTATCTTGACATAGTATTGTTTTGCATGGAAATCTCGAAAGTGAAATTCCCTCAAGTGACACCTGGTATTCTTTTGTGTGTACAAAAGAGATCGAAGATATTACCTAAATGGACGTTAGTATGATTCATACTGTTTCTTTTTGTCTCATGTCATATTCCAAGTACCGTTACAATGCTTATGTTTGGAGGTTCTTGGTTCATTCTTGTTTGAGACATAAGTGAGCGATAAAGTTTTATTGAAAAATATTAAATTATGGCAGCTAGGGCAAGGAAAATGCTTGATCTTGCAAGGAAATCTAATAATCTGAGTAAGTAGAAAAGTAAAATATTGAAAAACAGTGCTTATAATAAATTTCTACTCAGATAAAACTATGAGCTCTCCTGAGAACGAAATCGATGATTTCCAACCAATCAATACAATGGACACAAGTTAGTAAACTATTTTTCAAAAGACAATGTCTTCAAATATTTAATTAATTTATCAAAGTAGATGTTGGGACTATTTCTGCCTCTCCAAATGCCCTTGAATTATGTGAAGAGTTAGACTTTTCGGGTAACTTAGTGGAAAAAACTTTCTGTTCTAAACTAATCACTTAATTTTATAGAGCCCTTTCAAGATAGTGGAAGCGAATATGCCCCAGACAATGAATATTCGTCTGACTCTAGCATTTCCACGCCAGCATATAGTGTTTTGACACCACCTCACAAAAATGTTGATCATAACCATCAATACAACACTCCTGAAAATCTCAAAACCAAATGTGGAAGAAAGCGTTCTCTCAATCAGAAACTATGGAAACGGAATGCAGCCAAACGCTTAAAAAATTCAGGGAAACCTTTCACTTCTTCAAAAGGCGTTACAGTAGAAGAAAAACGTATGCTTAAAGGCTGTGGAAGCACTTGCAGGACAAATTGTGAAAGCAAAATTTCAGAAGAGGCCAGGTATAACCTTTTTAAAAGCTTTTATAAACTTGGATGCAGAACAAGGCAGTGGGACTTTTTATCAAGACTTGTTGAAAATAATGACAAGAAACGAGCTCTTGTTGGTGTAACGTCAAGACGACAAGACATGCACCAGAAGGTATAACTTAGTTTTTATTCAAGATAATGTTGAACGCAAAGTCCAAGTTTGCCAAAAAATGTTTTTAAATACGTCTTCGATCTCCGCACAAACTATTCGGACTGTTTTCGAAAAGATTTCAATGAGTAACGGATTAACTCTAAGTCCAGACAAAAGAGGTCAGCATTTGAGGCCAGTGAATGAGTTAAGAGAAACTTCAAAAATGTTTGTAAAAGAACACATTGAGTCATTTCCATTAGTAGATTCACATTACTGCCGAAAAGATTCGAAAAAGAAATACTTAAATAATGAAATTGAATCAGTTGGACAAATGTTTCGTCTTTACGAAGAATGGTTTGAACTAAGAGAATACGATTCAATTTATAAAGTTACATTAAGACAGTATCGTGACATCTTTAATTTTAACTTTAATTTAAGCTTTTATATTCCAAAAAAAGATCAATGCGATGTTTGTCTAAAATTCGAAAACATGACTCCAGAAGAAAAAAATGCTTCGAAATTAGAAAATGATCGACATTTATTCAACAAACAAAAAGCTCGAGAGTTGAAAGAAGCTGACAAAAAGCTTCAACAGCCACTGTTACTGCTTGTTTTGACTTCGAAAAAATACTTTCCACTCCTACTGCCAATGCAAGCTGCTTTTATTATAAAAGAAAACTACAAGTTTATAATTTTACTGTTTATGAACTTGCTTCTCATGAAGCCAATTGCTATGTTTGGGATGAAACCATAGCCAAAAAAGGGTGTTTAGAGGTTTCGAACTGTATTTTCAAATTCATTGAAGAATATGTGGCAAAAGGTGTACTTAACTTCTATTTTTGGTCAGATAACTGTGGTGGACAAAATAAGAACAAGGTTTTGTTCGGGTTTTTTGCGTGGGCGTCGAAAAAATTTAAGATTAACATTACTCATAGATTTTTAGAGAAAGGCCATACCCAAAACGAAGGCGATAGTGTACATGCCTTAATTGAAAAAAGTCAGAAAAACAAAATAGTATACACACCAATCCAATGGTATTCAATTATAAGGAATGCAAAAGCCAAAAAACCGGGATATAAAGTATTAGAAATGACACAAGATGATTTCAAAGATTTTAAAACTTTTTCAAATTCTCTTAATTGGCTAAAAAATACCGAAAACGAGAAACTGACAATAAGCAAAATTCGTGAAGTATATTTCAATGCTGATAAACATTATGATATGAACTACAAGTACCTTTTTGAGGATGAATTCAAAGTAATAGAATTAAATTGTGCAAAAACAAAGAAAAGAAACAAGAACCGAACAAAAAAGGTTCCGCAGGAAGTGTTTGAACGAGTTTACAAAGAACCAATTGCCGTTTCTGCTGAAAAATATTTGGACCTAATTTGGCTTTGCGATCAGAATCTTATTCCTTTAATTTATCAGGAATTCTACAGGACATTAACAACTGCATCCTCTGTTCGAGCTCCATCAGATACCGAAAATGATGACTAAATCAACAACTATATTTTATTTATAAATGTGAATTTCATATTTCTTCCTTTTTTTTTGTTTTATACAATAAAGTTGATCTTTAATCGATTTTTTTATATTATTTAGAATATTCTAATATGCATTGAAAATGCAATAGATGCGAAATAAACAATTCTAAGTAGCACTTAGGGCACTGAGTTTTTAAAATGCTGCATCCACTTTAATACTTAGTCAACATAAAATAGATTTCAAATATCTTATTTCCGTGCAGTAAGATACTAACATTACATAGAATCTCTCAAAGTAAGAGATATACACCAATTAATATACCAAGTGAGATCTACCGAAGACCACGCATTTACACAGATTCGGGGTTTTATTTAAAAATAAAGTATAAAAATTAACAAATCATTGATATATCTAGCTTAGACATATATTCAGTAAAAAAAAAGTTATACCCAAAAAACTTTGAACGTCTCTCCTGAAAAATGACATTTGTGCACTTAGTATAGTTTTGCATGGGGCCATCGATATGGCTTCTGGCCTAAAAGTATAAATTTGGACCTCTGTTCCTTCAGTCGTCTTCGGTACCACCCTCAACTTTGCAATTCTTGCGAAAGAGGTTCAAGCGAAAGCAGTGCGATTGGTGCTGAAGTACAGAGTGACCTTACACTTCTAAATCACGATGCAGTATAACCGAAGTGGAGAAAGAAAAAGAACTACATAAATATCGGTATCTCAAACCGATTCCTAATTTTTCATGTTCTCAAAAATGTACACACACAGAACTCGAAGAAATTGCAATAATCTTGTAATGATTTCTGAAAAAAAAAAGTAGATGCTTCATTTCTGTATTTTATTTCCCACACCACATAGCGGTTCAGTTCTGTGAACAATGTTGAAAACGTTGAATACAACCCCGGTTGAAATAGACTATTGCTAGGTGCAAGATTTACAGAAAGTTCCATTTTCTTAGTTAAACTCCCTTTTTCTTTTAAAGTCACATGGCGATCCCTCGATGAATCAACAGTCAACTAAATCGAACCTGTTACGATCGACACAAGACACTTTTCCAACGTGATATTATGTCTAATCCTTACGAGGGGCCAACTTTGAATCGGACCAATAATTTGTGGTGAAGGGAAGACCACTTCTGCAGAGTGCTCAACGACCGGCGATGAAGACACTGATTCCCCTGTCAGGCAGAATACTCGTTCAACTTTAACGATGATCAGGAATGGTGTTCTCCCGACCTTAAGGATGTTACACTTTTCATATGCAAACTCATATTAAATAAAAATTTAGATGGTTTTAGATGCCTAGCTTTTCACGCCAGATGGAGGTTGCACCAAATGATCTGCATAAAATCTATGGAAGGAGGCATACCCAATCAATGAAACCTCAGTATCGTGTATGCTATTCGCAAAGAACCAGACCTTCATAACTGTGCCAATTATAGAGGACTAAGTCAAAGAGGACAGTAATCAATGCGGTTTTAACAGGAAGAGACCACAATCAACCAAATTTTCACCTGTCGGTTTATCTTGGAACCGTGGAATGTTTTATCGATTTACAAATCTTTTTATCGATTACAGGGCGGCGGCGTTTGACAGTTTTTACAAAGATGTACATAACATGTACATGTGTCGGACGGGCTTTCGAAAGCACATTACAGAAGAAGACCTCATCTTAGGTAGCGCAATCAAGTGGAACATAACCTCTACCTAGAGTTCAAAACTGCGGAGAGAGCTCGCCTCAAACCGAAGTCGTTATCGAAAGAGGCCCAGTCTAAGTAGGTAAATACGTTATTCCCTTTCTAGGTAAAGTGGAATTAACAATATTGCAAGTAAACTGAATTAATGTGCACAAAAAAAAGGGTTCAGTTGATAGCAATAATTAATTTTCCTTGCTCTTAGCAGTGCCACCCCGAATTGGGTAAGCACATCTCGCTCATAATGGTTGTTCCGGCCCAGGTAAGATATAAAAGCAAATAAATCGCAGTTTACCTAAGCCACAGAAATTGTTTAGTGGGAAGAGCTAATACTGGCCCAACCCAATGTAAGCTTTGGATATCTGATGCAGTGAGCGTTGCGTTCTTTATTTGTGCACTGAGTTTGTTTTTCTTTAACCGAAACGACTTTTTGCTGCACAAAAAAGACCAAATCCTAAAATCATCATGTGGATGTATATTGCCATTTTAAGACCCATTCTATCTTATGGCAATTGGGTTTGGTGGAAGGCGTTGGAAAAATCCACGCATTTAAGAACCCTAAGCCTTAATTTGCATAACTGGTGCAATGAGAAGAACTGGTGCTTGGAAGTAATCCTTAATCTCACACCACCCCTTGATCTCTATGTTCAAGAATGAGAATCGGCAGCAAGCAGCGCACTTAGGTTAAATCAATGTAATGTCTGAAAAACCAGCTTATCGGGACACTCACAGATTTTATCACGATATGCAGACAACAATATCTGCACGGATTACAAAGCTCCGTACCTTAACTTTAGCAAATCTTTCTCGACCAGCTTTTCCAATAAGACAGGAATGGGAGAGTGAAACACCTCCGACGAACGAGACGTCTATATCAATCTACCCCGACAGCTCGAAAATAGAAGTTGGAACAGGTGCAGGTTTCCTCAGAAAGCCTGAACCTAGCCAGTTCATATACAGACTTCCAAATCACAGCAGCGTCTTCCAAGCTGAGATCTTGGGAGTTGCAAACGCTGCAAAACAGGTATCCACAATGGCGCTATCACATGCTGATAACACTTTTCATTGATAGCCAAAGCTTGTTTTTTTGCGAAGAGCTAAGGGTTCTTGGCACACAACATAACATTAGACTCTAGGACGCTAGGTTCCCGGTCACGGTGGCATACCGGGAAATGAAAAGGGGACTAATTAGCGAGAAAAAGATCAGCACTGGACCCTTCTCTCATCGATCAGCCAATCAGGTTCCCACCTTATGAAATTAAGCAGATCATTGGTAACAAAATAATGCAAAAATTAAATGAAATATGGCAATGCCTAGATTCCTGTGTAACTTCCAGGAAACTATGGCCAAAATACGATAAGAGCGGATCTGAAAGGCTACTATCCTTGAATAGGCCTTCATTACTAGTATTCTAAGCGGACACAACCTTCTGAGCTACCACAAAAAAAAAAATAGGTCTTTTCACCGATGACCTGTGCCGAGAATGCAACAGCGAAGATAAACATGAGGATGCCACTCACTTCCTTTGTCACTGCCCAGCAATTTGCCACACCAGGAAACAATTAAGGCAATTACTTTTTCAATGAACTAGAAGAATTATCAGACACTCTCAGATACAGCCTGTTGATCTCGATTAGGTCCAAAAATGGTAAAAAACTTATCAACCATAAACTCATAGGTTTTAAGGACCTTACAATACTTCAGGATATCACAATGTATCTACATTGAACTTAGTGTGGCGGAAGTAAGATCAACCGTTAGCCCATTTTATAAAAACCTAGCCTAATCTACACAAAAAAGAACACACGAAAAACAAAGAACGAAGTGAACGTTGGCTTCTAAAAATAAATAAGGTGGCGCAACAGAGCGAGGAGCCCCCCAGCGCCTAGCGTGTTTCTCACAACCATGCCTTGCGAGGGAATGGAGGGGACCTACAACGTTGGCTTCTAAGGAATTCTTAAAAAGATCGCGCAAGTTTCAAACGGCTGATCGAAAAAGCGCCTTTTCATGGAAATTATTTTACTATCTGGGGAATGGCTAATTCCTCGCGAAAGGCGATACCCGTGAAAAAAATGTTTGTTTCTGTTAGTATTCGAGCCACAAACCTTCCGGTTATCAAGCAGACAACACGTCACATCACCATCACGTCACGGGTACCTAACACGTAGGAAATAAACAATTGAAATGAGATTTGACTGCAGTTTTAACACGTAGTTGATTTCTCCAGTTCGTGTCTATGGAGTTTTCTCAAAAAAAAAAACCTCTTACATTTCCCTTGCCTAATTCCTGATGGCCACTTTATTTCCAGACGCTCGTCAGCAGAAAAAAAACAGAAAGTTAGCTCAACACCAATCATGGTGATAGTGGTAGACAAGGACGTTTTACAAAAGTTACGCCACCGAAATAAAATATTTAAACTTTGTGTGGAATGTCCCCACCAATAAACAGCAAAAGTTCACACAGCACAAACTATGAAGCGAAACCTACCCCAAAAAGGCAGGACTTCAATAAATCGATTCTGTCGTATTAAGAGCATCGCATGCGGGATCTGCACCTCGTTCACCCACACAATTTTGACATTATAGGGACACTACATTGTAGTGCAATTTGAAATAAAAGAAAAAAACTTTCTGCACGCTACGAGTTGGTTTTTTGTTTTTGTTAAAAAAAATTCGACCCAATTCTGCTGGAAATGGTACAAATTTTATTTCTTGTTTGAAAGTTTTTACTACCTCCAGCTGTAGGTGCCATTTAATGTCCAAAAGAGATCCAACACCGCAGCACTGTGCCTCGAAGCCTTTATCAAACTCCCACTACGTATATACGACTGTCACTAGGACACCACTGTGGTTTGGGGAGAAATGGGAACACAATATCGAAAATATACATAGAAAAGTTCAGCATTTTTGTTTTGGCACCGATTCCCTATATATTTCCCTGATAAACACCGGTGTAGTAGAAGAGACAAAAAAAGGGATAAATCTAATGCCTGGAGGCAGGTGGAGGGCACTCAATCAGAATTGATAGATTGTAGATGCCAAAGTTGATTTTGGGCCAATGCAATTCATGAATATGCAGAGTCCCATCACAAAACACGAGCGTAGGTACATATCCCTATAATAAAATATTCCAACAGATAGCGAGGTTTGGGAGCAACATGCTTTGTCAGAATTCTGTTAAAATTTAAACGAGCTTTTTTCGTTCTTTCTTTCCTTATTTGAGGTGGAAAGGGTTTTTCTATGCTGATGTGGAAATGACAAAATAGTAGGCTGACTGTAAATCAATTAGTTGGGCCAATTCATTATTTAAATGAATTGTATTTCCTCTTTCGAACGCCATTTTGAATTATTTATCAGGCCGTTATTTAATATACTTTCAAGAGCATGACCTCGTCAAGTCGGTATAGTCAAATTAGATGTTTCTACACCACCGTACACCTCTTTGTTCGTGTAATGGATTGACAAAACGTGTCATTTATGTAATTAGTCCAAACATTAATTTTGAAAAGAAAGTAGGCCTCTCTCAACTTGAGTGCGTATACAGCCAGGCGGCTGTCAATATCTATTTGAGGTCGAACTGTCGAGGAGGTGTATTTCGTCGGATTACAACAGAAAAGTTTCTTTATTTTGTCGAAATTTGTTTCGCAGTTTCGAAATGACGTGCCTCTCTTACATTATTTTAAATGAAAAACTTTAACAAAAGCCTGAGCTATTTGAAGTATAACGGAAGTGGCTTTCAGTCTCTGGGGACAGCTTTTCTACCCAAAGATCAATCGAATTCCTTTCGAAGAATAATAAATTGTAACGAGTATAGATGGAGTCTTGATGGGGATGGGGGGTGGTTTTCCCGAAAGACATGACAGCCACGTGGCGTTTTCTTCTGGGGATTTTCTAATTTGCGTTCACTCAGTCAATGTCTCTACCTACCTATAGGTATTAAGCCATCACCAATTTAAAAAGGACTGGCGGAATAAATGTCGTTGTTTTGAACACATTTACATAAATCATATTCGGAATCAATTAAACTTCCGTCTTTGCGGCAACTATAGAAATACTTCTTGATTTCATATTTTTACTTAGGGTGGGATTTGAATGGAATTAAAAGCCTTAAAGATAATTTAATTTACTAAAACAAGTTTCTTTTTTTTTATTCACTTTTCAATTCTGTTTTGGGGTTGGGGTGGGGGTTGTTGGTGTAGCAGTGAAATGTCATCCAAAATGTGGCTGGGGCTGGGAATTAGCATGAGAATATTTTGGTTGTCTTATTTTGGAACGCCAAAGGCGTAGTTGTTAAGGCTTCGCAGACTCTCAAGAGAGCAATTCGTGTCTTTAGTTGCCCCGTGTGGTTAAGCGATGATAGTCTTTGTGGGGGTAAAGTCTTGAATTTAAAATAAGGTCATTGAGATCCTATAGCTATGGCGTGTCTCAACGGTGATTTCTACTCATGGTCTTTTTCCATCTCTGTCTCGATGGTGACTCCAACTTAGGACTGACGTAGCCTGTTTCTACCTCAAGTAGTGTTTGGTATCATAGGAAATTCAAGCGTTTGATTGACTTGGTCTATTTCTACATCTAGCGGTATGGTGTCTCGATGTTGACTTCAACTAATGGTTGACAAAGCCTTTTTCTATTTCTGGCGGTGGCTTTGTCTTGATGGTGACTCTGACTTGTGAATGACAGGGTCCACTTCTACATTTACAAGGAAAATATTGTATCGAAAAACAACAGTACCAGCGGTAGCATCGTAGCAGTCACCAGTTCTATTTGTTCATCGTTGCTTTGCGTTGATTTTTTTTAACTCACTTACGTTCTAAAATCTTCGTCAGTAGCTTCAGACGTTGTGTAAAAAAACTTAAAAGAGCTACCGCAAAATCTATTACAGCAGCTTAATGGTGCCCGTGACGTAATGTTTAGGGTGTTCGCCTTGAGAAGTTCGAGGTTCGACTCCCAAAAATATCAAAACACAATGTCAAAATTATCAGGAGTAAATAGTTTCTCTGAAAGTATGTAACGGCTTATGCCATGACAAGCGTTTTCTCTGTACGCCGTTAGAAATTACGCCAAGAACCTGTAGGTACTTATATTCTCTCATAAGGCATGGTTGGGAGAAAATGTGCTTAGCTAAAAGAAATCAAAACTTAAATAAATTAATAAGGAGGTATAGCACGAACGGGCTCCAGCAAACTCTGGGCCCAACACATTTATTGATTCTATAATCTAATACCGATCTTGAACGCCAAAGTTTGAAACCTATTTTCACGCCACCTTGTTTTTGTTCTCGAAGAAACTACCCATTTCTCGTTAAGAACGATACCCGTGAAGAATTAATTTTATGTTTTCGGGATTCGAACATCAAACTTCTACGTAAGAGGCAAACAATTGAGCAAATGTAAAAAGAACCTTCAAAGTGAGATATTAGATACCTACTATTGTTTTCGTTTGTTGACACCCTATGAGAAAACTGGGTTTTTTAGTCCTCAAGAAACGATAAACAAAAAAATCACACACTTTCCCGTCATTTAAATAAAAATACATGGCATTTGACAGTACCTACTCAACTCGACCCAACAAATATGTACCAAGGGCGAGTTGAGGGCAAGACCAGGTCAACACCAGGACTCAAAAGACACTCAGTTTGACATTAAGGGTGAGCTTAGGTTTTTAAAAAAACGCTTTGTGGCGACCACAGGGCAAATCAATCAGGGTTTCAAAGAACGAACCTATTAGCAACAACCTAACAATGTTCAGAACGTCCTCGCCTACCAACGACATGAGCTAAAAAAAAAAGTCGTCGAAATCTAAAGCATAGTTTTTAAAATGATC
Organism: Melanostoma mellinum; assembly: GCA_914767635.1. Taxonomy (NCBI): domain Eukaryota; kingdom Metazoa; phylum Arthropoda; class Insecta; order Diptera; family Syrphidae; genus Melanostoma; species Melanostoma mellinum. The sequence continues at coordinate 186,099,400 of OU612060.1, forward strand.
ATTTTAGGGAATGCGAAAAGTGACTTTGTGTTTGTAATTGAGCTTTGGGATTTTTTATCAGTGTGAGGGAAACTTCAATAATTCCTTCTGCCAATTGCGCCTCAGAAGCAAGTCTTTTTACTTAAATTTTCCTTCGCCAACTAGCGCATTTGAGGACGATCTCTATAATTACATCTTTAATGTCTTTGATCGATTTAAGACCATTTTCATAAACCCTAATTTACACATTACAAGTTACCTTAAGGTGTGGGATCACAAGTCACCATCGAGAGGCTAATTATACACTCTTCTTCGGTATATCCCACTGCCAGAAAACTCAACATGCAATATGGAACGTTAGTTTTAATTTGTGTTGCACGTAAAAAAGCGTCATCCACAACAGTGGTTCCCAGTTCCGGCCAAACAGAATCATGAAATTTATCGTTCGGTAGCGCAGTTCATTCATCACTTTTCGAAAACTAAGTTCTACTGACATCGTCTGAATAAAACCGCATCAGAGGTAATGTGTTGAAGATAGAGAGGCTGTTAACCAAGCTTAGTAGTTCAATATACCGAAACAAAAACAGAAAACTAGAAATGGTTCGTTTCCATTCTTTCCTGCAAAAACTCCATAGAAATGATATGGGGATTTTCTCCCCATAAAACCAACTGGCTATGAACTGCCGTCATTAAATCGATAATTATTTGTGGAGTAGTAGCATGGAAGTGTAAGTGCAGGGATTAACGGTCCCAACTTTAAATCATCTATATCCCTTGGTAACACAACTACTATCTTTCAGGCAGAAGTAATGGCTATAGAATTCTGTATTAGGGAATGCATTAGAAGAAATCTCCGAAGATCAAGTATCCTAATCTGCTCTGACAGTCAGGCAGCACTAAAGGCTCTGTCCTCGACAAAAATCAAATCCAAACTAGTTTGGAACTGCCTGACATGTATATTTCAATTAGCTACTCACAATAAAATAACTCTTTCATGGGTGCCTGGTCATGAAGGCGTACCGGGTAACGAAGAAGCTGACCGCCTTGCTAGACTTGACTCTCAGTCCCAATTCAAAGGCCTTGAACCCTGCTGTGGTCTCCCAATCAGTAGCCTTAAAAATGAATTAACTACCTGGGAACGACAGAACATGATCAGCACCTGGAACAACTCAAATGGCCATCGTCAGTCAAAACTATTCATTGACTTATCCCACAAACGTATGAAAGAAATTCTTGACATGAGAAAACGTGACGCAAAGTTACTTACGGACTTCTTCACTGGACACTGCTCTCTCAAGTATCATCTTAAAAACATGGGCATCAGCCTTAGCTAGATCCAGACTCAAAATAGTCAATAAAGGGTTCCCCAGTCCCCTTGATATCAGAAACACCTCTTCCTCGAAGATTCTTAGGTTCTTACATGACCTCAGCTTCGAATGAACTAACCTATACACTACGTGTTTTTAAACCTAAGGGAACAGCACAAAAGATCTTTCAGGTCGACGTGCTTGTAAAGGTAATTTTCACCCTATCAAATTAAAAAAAAAAGTTTAGACGAGGAGGATGAAGAGGCAATCCCACATCTCATCTGTTCATGTCCTGCGCTTTTTTCTCAAACAAAAACTCTACCCAGAAGATTTCTCTTTCCATGATTTAAGCGATGTGATTAACAGAGATTCCCACCAGCTCTCCCGCTTTTTAACAACTCTAAATGATTTAGTTAACTGAAGCAATCCCACACATATTTTGGTTGGCAGTCGCTTTACATACCAAGAGCTAAAAGTAGCAGCTACTTCACTCGAGCACCGCTGGCAACCAGCTGTTTGTAACTCACGTTAAAGTGTGTCAGTTGGTTTACTGACATCAATTTAACTTAAATTAAGTCCTAAGTGCGATAATTATGCTTGTTAACGTAGTTTCCAAGATCAAAAGGTACCTCATCACTCAAGATGATTATCCGATGAAAATCCGGATCGTCTTCAACTTCTAGGACCCACAATCAATAAACGAACGGAGTTTTGATGGACGCTATGCTTGAGTTCTAACATAAGCACTTAAAAATTAATTCTTCGAGATCTAAGTCTTTATGCTGAAACATCCCTTGTGGAATGGCTGATTCCAAAGATCATCGGAAAGGGGGCAAAGCTGGACTTTACTCATAATTATGAGGTTGCGATGTTCTCGCAGCAGTGCAAACTTGCTTGCTTTGTTCGATTTTGGTACAGCGAAATTTTCACCATTTTTGTAGTGTTATTTCCTAATTCCAATGCGTTGTAAACCAACAGCGTTCCTTTTATAATCAATAGCGTAGGCTTTACTTGTAATCTGTTCAGTAGTAACAGCTTAAGTGTGGGTTATTCAAAATTACTCATGTTGTTGGAAAACCCCTAAGTAATCCATAGACTATTCAAGTATTTGTGTTCCTTCCTTGAGAAAGGTATAAAGATACTTAAACTAAGGACTGTAACAATATTTGTAGAAGAAGCCCTGCCATCACAAACGAGGTATGGAATCCTTTTTAACAGGGCTAGACTCTGTAGCTATTGCACTTGCCACTTGATCACTTGAGTTACAGCTCAAGTTGGAGCGCACAGCGCAGCTACATTATAAAACACTAAAACCAATGCTTGATCTGAAAATTAAAAAGGAAGAAAAAGAACTAATTTCCAAGATTCAGCTTTTATTCAAACTCACTGAAGCCAACACGCCTTTTCCGACTCTGTTTACATCTCCCTTGACGATATTGGAGCTTCTTTGATCAGAATCTACAAACCGCAAACTAAAGGTAAAGTAAAAAAAAACTGAAATATTAAAATTGTATCTCGAAGACTCCGACTTGAAAATTTCACATCAAATCCAAACCACAAGCACACAACATCCAGGACTCAACAGACATAACTCTGTCCCACTCTATCTCTCAAAGGAACAACTAAATTCTAAATACTAAAGAGGAGTAACTCAAACGTCGAGCGTGCTCTCACATGTAATCGGATATGAATGCTTTTCACTTGATTGAACATTTCCTGCTTTCATGTCATCTATAAATTGTAAATTTAAAATCATTTCCAGGACACACACTTTGAACTTAACGATTCCTTAGTTACCACCTGAATTTGACAACTTCTCAAAGACTCGAAAGGACCATAAAGACAGACTGATTTATCCTGCCTGCCATCCATTTCGTATACAATATCGCACAAGGCTTTGGTGTATAGATGTGAATGAGTGAAATCCAACTGAGCATTTAATGTAGGTCAAAATCCGGAACGGAAATGAAGTGCTGAGTACTTCCTCAGACCGCAAACACATATCCTTTGGCCCCAGCATATATCTACGTATGTGTGTATAGTTTGAGTGGAGCCGCCTGGTGTAATGTGTGATTACTATACCTAAACTCAGAACAGTATTTACAACTGGGTGCGGGGAGAGGGGAGCTGTCCTGACTTGACGTGCTCAAATCATGAAACCATTAAATATAATGTGACATATACTACTGTGAAAGGATGTTTCCATTCAAATTTACGTAGAAGGAATGAGCGTCCAAACGACGACGACCGACGCCGACACTACACTTTTGAAAACAAAGGACGGAAAAGGAAATGCATGAAATTCAATTCCGACACTTTCCAAACCACAAACAAGTTACTTTGACGAAAGAATCAAGTCCATTTTAGTTCCAAACAGATGCAGCAAACGAAGATTGTGTGTAATAAGTGTGAGTGTCGTCTAACGTCCAGTGTCCACTATGTCACTCCTTCTTACTTAGAAATTCACATTAAATAAACTAACTATTAAAACTCCTTGCAGCCAGGGAGTCAATAAACAATTCTGTTTGTGTTGTTATACTTTTAGCACTTTGCGAAGTTGGGAAAAGGAAATGGTACTTTTAAGAAGGAAACAATATTTGTATATTATTTTAATGACTTTTGTGTCGTCCTACCTTTACCGGTGTGTATGTGAGGGTGGAACCTTGAGCTGAATGGGCTCGGAAGCCACTCTGTGGCATGTCAAATGTCTCTGCGGTATTGTTGAATGACCATTTGAAGTTTTCAGGTGGTGGAAACGCATCAACTTCACAGGATATTTCTGCAGCTTCGTTTCGTGCAACGCCGTAAATCTTTTTCTGATCCTGTCGGCATATTGGTTTGTCTGGAATTGAAAAAAGAAATATTTTACAGTTAAGCAAGCAATTTAATTGGCAATTCCCTTGATAAAGTCAAGGTTTTATTCATCACATTTTAATAAGCAAGAAGCTTTACAAGCTGTTAAGGTACTGATTTTGTGATGACACGCTAATGGAGAAGAGCAACCACCAATGATATCCCAGTAGGTAAGGAGAATGTTCTGAGCGTTAGCTACCTTTAATTAAGGATTTTGAGAAATTTGAAACAGTTTCTAGACAAAACTTTGAATGTGCCCAACGGCACTAATCGCCTCTCAAAGGTATTGGCAATACCGAATAAGTGGGGACCGTCCAACTGGCCTTCCTACGATTTTAGGAAAGTTTCGTAGGATTCTGTTTTTTTCTGACTCTATTTGCTTGAGAATAGATGTTTGTTTCGTTGGATTCGAGAACAGACCCGAGGCCAAATTACCGCACACATGATCGAGTGATACGTTAATGAATTATGTGCTTTTGGTATTACGTCTCACATTATCGAGCACTTTGGTATCACAATTTGACATTTTTTCATCAGTTTTCAAATAAATTGAAGTCCATAAATGAACACCAGACCGAAATTGTGTAATAAAAAGCGAATTTTGAAAGAAAAAAAAATACTCACTCACTCGATCACTGATGCGCTAATTCGACCCCGATTTCGGCCAGCTTGTTCGTCAAGGTTCACAAAGGTTCTTAAGCGAAGTATAGGTATCAACGGCAACAGACTTTCTACAATCTTTACATGGGGTAGCAAAACAGTTGCAGTTTTTTTTGTTATAGTTAAGGAGCAAAAACCTATAGTCCGTCTGCATCGAAAGTCCTGGATCACTTTCAAAGTAGTAAGAGGGTTGTTGAGTCATAAGAAGAAGTTTCTTTTATGATTCTCGAAATGCGTTTTTATAGTTTCGCCAGGTGCAGAAACGTTGTGGTCATCATTTTAGCAGTCGCGACAACACAAGTGTATGAAAACGCTGCGTTTTTTCGGTGCTTCGGTGTGGGTACTCTAATATGTCGCTGTATAAATTAATTTTGACAATAATTGTTATCGCCGCTGTCGCGACTGCAAAAACGCTTTGGTTTGGGAGGTCCTTTAAGCAGAAATGGTCTAGAGAGTATATCCCATGATAAAAATATCGAAATGGAAGAAAATTCAGCAGTGCGTTTGAGTCAGCAACCGGTGTTCTGGTGAAAATAAAGTACAGCAAGGACATAATATTTTATGAAATTTAGCGAAAGAAGCAATAACGTATTTACGTGAGGGAGAATGCATTTGATATCATCCGGATTGGATCCAGAGCTGAATCACAAATTAACTCTTCTTAATTTTCGAGGTACCTACATTAATTAAAATACTTTCAATTTTCTCATTTGCAGGTTATTCTTCGGTTAAATTGAAAAGAGACAATCTTCAACCAAATGTATCAGAGCAGGCTTAGGTCAAGGATAAAAACTTTGGCCAGCCTTAAAAAAAAAAACTACACCTAGAACTTGCTGTATGCGGACGAATCTCTCTACCTACTTCGTTGTCGCCAGTAATTGCTGTCCGAAGAATAGAGGATCATATTAGACGTCTTTGGTGAAACTACATCAAATGAGGCATCAAAGTCAATTCGTTAGAATCCGAATTGTCCTGCTCCAGGAGACCCATAAGACATTGAAGTACAAGATCAGCCACAAACTTCCACAAAACAACCATCCAACTACCCGATGGATCAAAACTAAAGACGAAAACTGTCATCAAGTACCTCGGCATAAACTTCGAAGAAAGGTTGCAGTTAAACCCATACGCAACAGCAGATCATAAAAATGAAAACTACGCTCTCCAGCTCAAGCTCATACACCCCCCGATGCCGAGAAGGAACGCACTCAGCCAGAAGACAAACAGATCCTCAGACCAATCATCAGTTACTGCTTCCCTGCTTGGTTTAGTATATCCAAAACCAGCATTAAAAATCTCGGAGCATTTGAGGGGCAAATTCTGAGGATATACGCAGAACTCAACTTTGACCGTCAATGAAAGAAGTACTTTAGCAATTAGGAACCAGTTTCAACTTACCAGCGCGGCAAGAGCTGGGCCAATTTCCCTTCAAAATAAAGACAGCCGGATTTGAACAACCCGACATTGCTCAAAATCAACTTTGTAAATATCTTCTTATTTTTAAAATTTTTCACAGTCATTTATTATATCAAAACAAGAAATTGTCCAAAACATATTATATAGATTTATGAACATATCTCAATGTATTGTAATCATGGAATTAAGAACCATTTGTTTGTTTAATCAAAAAGTTTTACAAAGAAAAAATCATTCTGGCGCTGCAGATGACTTGTTAATGAGAGAATTCATCTGCCGGAATTCACATTAGCAAATCAGCGGCCATTAAACAACGACCAAGGATAAAGATCGGTAAGAAATTTTAATTTTCTTGCCTGAAACGTCAGACTATTGCTTACCATACGCTCTTCGTAGCGAAGGCTTTAGTTTGCAGATTTCTTGCGCACCCAGTGCCACCAAGGGCTGGCAGTCCATAAACCTGCAAATCAATCATAGCGTTGCTTCCTGTTTCTCTGTGCCACAAAGGGCGGCCGTACATAAACCTTCAGACACCAGAGCTTAGCCTGCTATTTCTCTCTGCTGCCAAAGGCCGTTCATAACAGTGCTGATCAACCAGAGCTGTTTCCTGTTGTTTTCCCGTGCCACCAAGGGGCCGTTGATATATCTGTAGATCTACTAGAACTATTGACTGTTCTTTTGTGAGCTATATCAAGGCCATATATAAACCTGAACTTCTCTTTTTGTTTCAGGTAAGGTTCTACCAATATCAAGGAATCAAACCGTAAGTTACTACGACTATGTAGAGTAGGGTGGTCTTTACTTTACTTTTTTGCGAGAATTTAGTGCGACGCCCCCTAAATCGATTCTAAAAAATAAAAAATAAAAATTCCCTAATTTTTTCATAATATACATATGATACTGGTTGTTACTAGAGCAGGGGCGATATTCTGTGTCCAGTGTTGGGTAAATGGTGGATGTTTGATCATTCATACGTATAATAGGTATGATAGTATTATGCGTATGATACCGTATGAACGGTAACGCGCCACTATTTTTTTTAGAAGCTATAAACTGTTTTTTTTTTTTCCTTTAAAAGCTACAACTTCTTAATGAAATAGGGTCAGGAAGGGATAAAAATAAAAATTTGAAAAAATTAAGGATTTTTTTTTCCTGATCTTTAACCAAACTGAAGGGCGTCCCCAATTTTTTTTTTCTTTCTAAGGACCACCCTAGTGTAGAGGTACTGAGCAATTACCGGACGGAATGTTCATACCTATAGTTTTGTTTTAAGTTTTCCGATTATAATAATGAGTTTGTACATTTAAGGTTAATACCTTAACACTGAAGTATCGTGTTTTTCTTCTGAAAGACCCTGGCTAATCTGACAAGCCAAACATCAACTGGAAAGGAAAAAGTACGTCACACCACGTAGCAGTAACATAACGTCACACCAAGTAACACACCACTTAGCTTACCATTTCTATTACGCAATTTACGCAATGAGCATCGCATGGGATTGACACTGAACTATAGCCACTTCTTAAGTTTCTCTCCAAACCAAAGAAGCAGCTGTACGGGAAGAAACATTGAAGCTTAATATTTTTTAAGTGAACAGTATACTTGTTTCAATAGTTCTAGACTTGGTTGTTATAAGACAACCTTTTGGGCTTCGTACAATTGCTACGAAAGATCCATCAACGGGATCCTCCGTCTTGAAGTGTGGCATAGTGGTTATCATGTTTGCCTGTTAGGTAAGAGGTGCAATGTTCGAGTCCCAAATAAAGAAAATCGTTTTCTGTCAATATCGCCTTTCACTAGGAACTGGAAAGCCCTTCATTGTCATCAAAAGTGCTCGATTAGTCGTTCGAAATTGGAAAAAAAAATGCTTCATTTTTGTGAGAAAGGCGGTATACCTCGGGGCTCTAAGACGAGTTGTTTTGTCATCTTAGAATATAACAACGACAACGTGACGGAACCAAAAAATTTTCGAAACATCATTTGATCAACATCCGACAAAAGAGAAAGAAAATGAAGAAGCAAACGCTGATATCTTTTTCAGATATTTTTTGAGAGTTTTTTTAATTTAAATTTGTTTCTTGCTGTGCTCGTTTAACTCTATGACACTAAATTCTTCGTTTGGAGTTAAAGCAGAGAGGGTGACATTTTTAGAATTGTTAGAGCTTTTCGATAGTTGACATTTTTTGTATTTGCATATGCATATGGGGTATTCCATACCAAATCGACCACTTTTGAACCCGACCCCTTTAGATTTTGCTGAAACCTTACCATTCTTTTCTACCCTTAGAAAAACATTTTTGAGAATTTTTTCAAATTTTTTTGTCCAATCTCAAAAAAGTTATGAATTTTTCAAAAAAATGGCTTTCTTATTTTCAAACAGCTTCAAACAGCCATAACTTTTTTAAAAATTGACTTTTCGGAACATTTTTTTTTTTCAAATTGTTTGTTTTTGAATGAACTTTTCGAAAAAATACACGAAAAAAAATTAACATGATCAATTATATAAAATAATCGGTTTTTTTTAGTAAAATCGTCATTTTTTTGAAGTTCGCCATATTTTATTTTATTCATTTTTTTCTCAAAAAAATTTCAATCAATTTGACAACTATTTTCACCAATTTCGGAGTGGGCCGACTTTTTTTTACATTTTTTTTATTTATTTAAAAAAAATCAAAATTAAAATAAAGATAATTGAAAAATAGTAAAAGTATATTTCTTCTTTAAAACTAAAGGAGTCTCTAATCTTAAAAGAAACTTTTATAATAATAGTCTTAGAAGAAATAGTTTTACTATTTTTCAATTTGAAAAAAAAAAATGTTCCGAAAAGTCAATTTTTAAAAAAGTTATGGCTGTTTGAAGCTGTTTGAAAATAAGAAAGCCATTTTTTTGAAAAATTCATAACTTTTTTGAGATTGGACAAAAAAATTTGAAAAAATTCTCAAAAATGTTTTTCTAAGGGTAGAAAAGAATGGTAAGGTTTCAGCAAAATCTAAAGGGGTCGGGTTCAAAAGTGGTCGATTTGGTATGGAATACCCCATATGCATATGCATACTTCTTAAGGGGAGGTCAGTAGCAAGAACGCTGTGAGTCGGAAAGCACAGGACGCTGGACTGCTAGGCTGATCGGAGACACAGGCGAATGGAGTAAACGTCACACAGTTCCTCAACGGACACGGGTATTTCAACGCTTTCCTGCACAAAAATGGAAAAAGAAGAAGCCCTTCGTGCCAATACGGATATTCGCTGACAGACGACACGACGACGTGTGATACAGTGTTCGAGCATAGTAGATGGGAATCTCCCCGTCAGAAAATAAATAGAGTTATCGGAGGGCTCAGCCCGAATAATATCATCCAGGAGAAGCTGAGAGACGCAGAGAGTTGGAGGCGAATCAGCGTGTATCAGACGCAGATCCTGAAAACAAAGAAACAAGAAGAGTAAGTTAAGGGAAAAGATACCCCCACCTAGACACGGATCCTCCCTCGAAGAAATGCGCAAGTGGTCCCTAGGGGAAGATCAGCGAGAAACTTTTGGCGTTGTAGTCGGTATGCCAAGCATATAGATAACTTGGAGAGTCCAACACACGGGGAAGTATGGATACTTCCTTATGGTGCGTAAAGCATTTCTCCAAAAGCAAATAAAAACAAGAGGGGAGGTCAACGTCAACACTGCAACGAACTTGTGCAATTCGTAGATCAATATATGATACGAAACGTCAAATAAAAAACACATTAACTAAAACAGATTGTATATCACTCTTATTAAAATAAAACACGGTAAGAATTTTGTTTGTGTGAAAAATATACAAAAAACACACAATTTATTTTCTCCGGTTTAACAAAAAGCAATACACGTCTTGTCTATCTGCCGGACAGAACAAAACTAAAAAACTATCCTTGTCTCTTATTCTTAAGTATATAATTCAAAGAGAGACATAAATAACTACTGCGTAATTCTATGACTCTTCAAAACACGAATGGTTTGAGTTGCCATTCGTAACAGTCCCAGCTAAAAACCTCTGTTTTTATACTCCTGTATCTTAATTGATGATCTCCTGATCGGTGGTCTTCTAGCTGAGTGTCTCCTGACTAACCGGTAAGATGCAGATTTTTTTTAACTGGACGGCTCAGTTAGTTAGTGGTCGTCGTGACAATGACATTCCAGGTTATCCTTTCCTGGAAGCAGCTCGCATATTCGGTCCATCTCCATTCGGATTCTCCATTTTGTCCGCTCCTGTAGTCAGATATTCTAATGGCCATCACTCCCAGAAATGCTGGACCATTTGACTTCCTTCCTTCCAAAGTTTAACTCCTGTCTTCTTTGACCTTCCGTCAAATCTGAAAGAAAAAGATAAAATTAATGGTTCACCTACCAAAAAATGTCCCGGCGTCAGCGTCTGAACGTCCGAAAGATCGTCTCCCATAGGTACAGAGGACGAGAATTGAGGATAGCCTCTATCTACGTGAGTAATGCTCCAAACTCCTCATAGGGCAACGTCGTTTGCCCCACTATTCTTCTCAGATGAAACTTCATCGATTTGACAGCCACTCCGTGTATTTTAGATGTAAATGATGTACTGCTTCTTCATCTGAAAATATGCTTCAGACCTTAGTTAGTTCTTTTGAAGCTCCAACGAAACCAGTTCCGTTGTCGCTAAACATTTTTTCACATCCACCCCTCCTGGCGATAAACCTTTTAAAACAAGCATTAAAGTCCATTGAGGACAAATCTGATACAACGTTAATATGAACCGCCCTGGTTCTGAGACAACAAATATTGCCACCCAACATGTTCTCCTATTTTCCTTTCTATCCCGCTTGATACCTTTGATTCAAAGTTATCCGCGTAATCCACTCCTGTGGCCAAAAACTGGTTTCCCAACCTGGACTCGATTGGATGGTAACCCCGCCATCAGCTGCCCTTCCATCATTGCGTTCAAACGCACGCAAACTACACATTTATGAATGTGATTTCGTAGTCCACTACGTAATTTTGGTATTCAATATAATTTTCTAATAAATTGCATTATTACTTGGACGTCTCCATGCTCCGATGAGAATAATCAATTAGGCAGACGACAACGCCATTGCCAACTTAAATTATTTTTATACCATAAAGTTTTTAAAAATCAAAAATGTTGGAAATTATTGCTCTGTAAAACTGAAGATAAATAAAAGGTAATTTAAAATACACTAAAATATAAATATATAAATATTGATAATCAATTACCAACTTTGATAGATAATCTTAATCAATTTGCAATGATTACTGAATGTTTCATCTCGTAATCGAATTCCGACCTACCTAATCTTCCCCCTAACATCAGCATCCTTGCTCATCCATTATAGTTTGTAAGCATATCAACAAACTTTTATCTGACAAACGCCTTCCAGGACTTAAAGCCGTAATTTTCAGGCTATAGTATTCTTATTGATTTTTCTTGATCCAATATATCATAGCTGTCACTTGTTCCGTTAAGGTAAGTGGCGACACTTCGGTTCGATCCTTCCTCTTTTAAATATCCTCTCTATTTCTTTAAGAGTTTTTGTTTCGTTCCTTTCTCTGTTTAATCCAGTTTACCACATATCTCCCGACATAATTGAGAATGTTAACTTTTCTCTCTAATTGATTTCTGTATTCCAGTATTGATACACTAGAGTGACTACTGTTAAGTCTTGTGTATACTATTTCCTCTAAAGATGAGATAGAAAATATCTTTATTTCATTTCTAACCTCCTAATATAAATTACAGCACCAAATGCTGACTCTATGCTATCCGATAATACGTGGATTTGAATCCTTGAATTCCTTGCTGTCCCCAGCCATCTGTCTATTTTAATATTCTAAATAAACAATAGAGTTCCATCCACCTGCTCTCTAGATACAAAAGCGGTCTACTATCCCAATCAATTTTTAATTTTCATAACTCAAATTCCCCCAATAATTGTTAACGGAGAAATATATCCATTTGGCTCATTATAATTGTACCCCATATGACTCACAATCCTTCTGTTGTTATTTGCCATCAAATTTAGGGGTTTTGACCACAAAAGTAAATATGTCCTCATCTCGCAACCATTTCAGTTCTAAAATGGTTGTACCTTCCCCCTCTGAAAATATCAAAGATTTTTCAGGTGTAGCATCCATTGCCTTAACAACCTCCTGATTGTTTGATTTTCATTTGCGCAACTAAAATTTAGTCTTTGAGATGCAATCGATTTTCTTTGCCAATTTGATAGCCGCTTCTGACAATGATCCTGTCACACAATCATCCATGTAAAAATCCTCTTTTATTGCTTTAGCTGCAAGTGTATATTCTTCTTCTGCCCTCCTGGCAATCTCTATGACCGACCAGACGGCACAGAATGGTGATGCCGTTGATCCAAAAGTGACTACTGTAAGCCAATACTCCTGTAATATTTGTGAAGAGTTCTCTCTCCAAAAAATTCTTTGCAAGTTTCATTGACTCCTATCCAGCCCTTCCTGACTAAACATCTATCTAAAGTCCGCCATTATAGCAACTTTATGCCTACGGAACCGCATAATAGTTTCGTGTAAGTCTCTTTGAAGGGTCGCGTCGGCGAAGTCGGTTCCAGCATTTGAATAATTTGTTACAAACTTGTGTCCGTTTTCCAATTTGCGTCGAAAACAATCCTATTATCCTTCGGACTACAATGATGCGGTATGTTATATACTATTTCCATTGATCTTGACCTTTCCGTGGCTAAAACAAGATGTCCGATTTGCAAACTATCCCTCATTTTGTCAACATAAATTTCTTTTATCTCCTGATTTTTAACAAGACGTATTTCTAAATACAAAAAGTGTCTTAAAGCAATTTCCCAGAACTTCCTAGCTCTCAGATTCTTTCTCTCAACGGAATTTGTACGACAAATCTTCCTGATTCATCCCGTTTGAAAGTATTTTTGGAAAGGTTTTCAACTAAAGTTTTTTCTTCGGTCCATTGTGGACATGTATTTATTTGGTTCTGTTCCAACAGTCTTTCCTTGAGTTTATCCAGTTGCTCTCCTCTTTATATTGGATTCATGATATGACTGTCGAGTCAATTCATTCACCTGATCCGTTTTAGTTGCAAATATTATAACCCCTACCTAAGTTTGTATTAACGTTACACCCCTCATATCCCTCAATATAACTGACTATACCACCTTTGCAAAAAATCCCACCCCAAAGATTAAATGAATCGGATCTGGGTTCCCAAATTCTGGATCCCCCTGGGAATGTCAGTTGGATTATGAACCAACTCGGGATCTAAAATTCAGGATGGTACAATTAGTTCTCAATTACAATGTTAGGGTAAAACCCAAAAAATTCCTTCCAGGTCCTAATGTCTTTGTGAGTTATACGAAGGAATTATCTTTAGTTTAATCCTTTTCGTAATTTTAAAAAAGGGTGCTCCGTTGATACCTACAGCCTTCCTGCTAGTGGACAACGTTGAGAGCTTGTACTCCTGTACTATTCTGTGACTTAAAATATTTGGTTGTGACCCATTATCAAGAAACCTCTTATTGGACCATATCTAACTCCTTCTACCTCAATACCCACTGTAGAAGTTGCCATAATAATAAACTCGAAAAATAATAATAATAAGTCGAAAAGAAATGAAAAAAATAAAAATAGAAAAGTAAGAATAAATTTGCGTGTAATAAAAAAATAAAAAAAAAGATTATTCTCAAGCTTCAACATCCCTTTTTCTTCCTATTCCAAGGTTAGCTTGACTTTTGTCTTCCGGTTCTGCGTCCTGCAGCCTCCTGCGTTTTATCGATCTTTCGACGAGTCAGGGTTTCATTTTCCCCTGCATGTTGTCTACTCTAGCTTGCTTACTTGGACACAGCATACTGTTGTGGTTTGGATCCTTCCGGCATTGATCGTTCCTGCACTTTATAGCAGTGCATTGTTCTTTCCGATGCCCTTTTTCAAACAATTAGGGCAGATGTTGCGTCGGTACACAAATCCCTCGTTGCATTATAACTCAAGGCACTGAACTCCGGGCAGTGGAACAGTGGATGCGTCTCTATCCCACATCCTTCGCAAAGTCCTTGTGGTGGCAATGGCGTTGATGAAACTCCTGGCTGGGACGACTGTACCGATCTCCTATAGTCACCTAGAGACCTAGCTTCTGCTGTTGTTTCCAAGCTGTATTGCATCGATCCACTGTGTTCCAAAGCTTTGGCCACGTATTTAAAGGAGCGTCAGACTGACATTAATTTTATTTTTTGTACCCTCCTCATTCGTTGGTGCCGGCGTTTGTTCCTGCCTCGCTTATTCCCTTAGCTGTTTTTTCTATGAAAAGTTGGTTGGCCTTCTCCCAATTTTGTAGGAGTCTATCCATTCGAATCAATATTAGTGTTCCTCCTGAGACACCGAACTCAAATCCTTCGATTCAGCAAATGTCAGCGATCTTTTGATTGCCCGTTGGAGCGATATCGACTGTTTGTCTCCTGACTCGCTGGTTGCTGGAGCGGCCTGCTCCTACATTCCGTTTGTTTTTTTTTTTTTTTTTTTTTTGGCTAACGAAAAACCTGAACCTGAAATATTTCCTGCCTAAGATTTAGTAGAAATTAACGTATGTTTGTTTATGCGGGTACAAAAGAAATCAACCAATCAAGTTACATTTCCTTTGACTGATAAATTTTATTTCCATTTTCTCCTGAAAATTTAAAAATCATTTAAAAAAAAATATTCTCCTGACTATTCCCCCTTCTCTGCAAGGAAAATAGAGAACACTTTGCACAGAACCTTTCTAGATTCATGTTGAAAGAAAACGCAAAAAAAATTTCTTTTGCTCAATTAATGCTAGCGATCATGGCATCTCTGTGTGCGCGCTGAACATCCATCCGCTCCTAATTCTCTGGGAAAATTTCCTTATCCTTCCTAGAATATTATTTCTTGTTTCCAAACATGACTTCAAATTTAATTCTTCCTAGTATATCTTCCAAGTCCCAATTTATATTTATAAATATTCTTTATAACCCTCTTTGTTAAATCTCTCTATTCGATTTGCTAATATATGTATAAATATTTTCCCTTGTGTTTATGGACATTTCACTTCCTAGCTGAATTTCTTTTGGTTTTCTTATCACATTTTCGCAGTGCTTATGAACACCTCTCTGCCGCCTAGCCACAATTCATTCATTCATTTGAGAATAAATTTTTCACTGTGTTTCACTAGCTTCTTAGCAATTAATATTATATTGGTTTGTGAATATATTTTTCACTGTGTATATGAACACTTCATAGCTACCTAGCAATTAATATATAGGTATTCGTTTGAGAATATATTGTATACTGTGTTTATGAACACTATTTTCCTAGTCTCCTAGCCCTTGATCATATATTCGTATGAGAATATATTTTTCCATTGTACGAAGTATGAACACTATTTTCCTAACTTCCTAGCCATTTATCATAATATCCGTATGAGAATATATTTTTCCACTGTGTATAGACAGAGACACAGAATTTCTCAGCTTCCTAGCAATTGATATTTGTATGTATATTCGTCTGTGAATAAATTTTTCCACTGTGTCTATCTCCTCGATTGTTAACTGGCGTGCAATATGAGTGTGTGTGAAAGAGAAAAAAAAACGAGTTTGAAATTTGAATTTGAACACAATACATTCCTACTCTCTTGTCCTCAAGAGAGAAAGGAATTACTTAAAAAATATTTTGTCTTCAAAACAAACTATATATCCATTTTCTCTTTCCGCAAGAGAAAGGAGAAAAACGTTTAGATATCTTGTCCTCAAGATGAAGGAAATCTCTTATCTTTGCGATTTTTACTTGATCTCCGGGAACTTGAGTTCCAATATTTTCATTTAAATAAATTTTATATTCTTCCAAGAACATACAAGCTGAATGAGCTGTTATGACAACTAGAGTTCGACCTGAACACTTTTACTTTTCTTTCCTACCTACATACACATACTAAATAGTTGTCATATTTCTCCTGAATTTTTCTCCCGCCGTCCTCGGCAATTCTCATTTATTTACTTATTTCCTCCTGGAAATGTTATGACTTGTCCTCAAGAAATTAAATTTTTGCTTTGTGCTAGCGGTCATGGCACCATATGTAAGTGCTCGCACGTAACACTTTCTTCCTTTTCTAGCGCTAGAACTTCCATTTCTAATCCTTTAGAATATTCCTTAATTCTTCCTAGAGTATGTGTATGTTATGTGATCGACGCGTCACTGAACTCGCCTTGATCATCATATTTTTCCTAATAAATTGTTTTTAAAATAAAATTCAATTCAAGCACTTCCTAGTGTGATCTTGATATCCAAAGATTATTTTTCACGCACTTCCTATCTTAACCCTACAAACTACAATCTCACACCACTCAATTAATGCACGTAATATTTTGTTCACTTTTTCTCTTCTTTTTTCCATGTATGTACCTACTTTTGAATTTACCCCTTTTTTCCTGTTGAACAACATTTTGTTCGCAATGTAGCTCCGCTGAGTACATAAAAAAAAACTGCATATTGAGACGCTACGCTGTGGTAATGAATATAGAAATGAATATGAATATGAAATAAATATACATATAGATAACTAGCTAGCGAGATGTGGTGGTTGCAAATCACCGAAAAGTTTATCTATTTTGTCAAATTAATATTCAAAGATTGATGTTATTAATGGTTACTGTTTCATTTTTGATCACAATTTAGAATTAAATGAATATTATTGTTACAGTTTTTTACCACTTACAAATCAGTCTGCGTGATTCCATTTGTTTTGCTCCTGCGTAGATGTAGATTTCTTTCTTGAATTCCATTCTCGTAGGTACCTCCTGGCGCTGGT
The DNA here is from genome assembly GCA_914767635.1 of Melanostoma mellinum. Lineage (NCBI taxonomy): Eukaryota > Metazoa > Arthropoda > Insecta > Diptera > Syrphidae > Melanostoma > Melanostoma mellinum. The sequence continues at coordinate 186,116,439 of OU612060.1, forward strand.
TCCATTTATTAATTACACTTTTCACTCCGATTTATTATTTTTTTTTTTTGAAAACACATCCGGCTCGAAGGACCAAAATGTATATCACTCTTATTAAAATAAAACACGGTAAGAATTTTGTTTGTGTGAAAAATATACAAAAAACACACAATTTATTTTCTCCGGTTTAACAAAAAGTAATACACGTCTTGTCTATCTGCCGGACAGAACAAAACTAAAAAACTATCCTTGTCTCTTATTCTTAAGTATATAATTCAAAGAGAGACATAAATAACTACTGCGTAATTCTATGACTCTTCAAAACACGAATGGTTTGAGTTGCCATTCGTAACACAGATCGAAGCTTTATAGACTTGACAAATTTACTTGAAATTTATGGATATGAGTGCACCCTATAACATCACGCTGAAAAGTGATGGAAAAGGATTGTTCGGTGGAGTGTCCCTTCTTAGTAAGATAAAAATCTAGGTGTAGGTAGGACATACGATAAGTTAATTTTGTAACCATACCAAAGACTGTTATTGGGAAAACTGAAAGAGAAAAGACCCAAGTTCTACAAAATTTCATCTGCTTTCTTTATGCACTGTAACGACACGTTTCCTATTACATACACAGCAATTCCGAGAAGCGTAAATGAAAAAAAAAGGAGAAACCATCTTTGTGCCCACCATTAACCAATTCATACGAAAAAGACAGCTTCTTTCTAATGAACTTCACCCTTATCACTTCTTTTTGAAGTCACGAAACTATGTGAGTCCAAGAACCAGTTCCTTCGTCTCCATTTCCTTAAACAAATGTACACTCCTTTGATATCTCTAGTGAGGAGATCAATTCGAATTCATTGTAAACTCTTTCAAGGAAATTCATTTTTCTTGTTTTTCATTTTATGAAGAGCTCAGCGAGGAAAGTAAAAGAAAACAATATGAAAGCTACCTTTGTGATAAGTTTAAATTCGTATCGTAGCCTCCTAACTTTGGTCAGACCAAAAAAAGAAAACAAAGAAAGAAATTCTATTCTCTTCGTTCCAAGTTTAGTCCAAAATCTTGTTAGTAAAAGCCCTTGCAAGTGGGCCACCACATCACAGTTCCACTTTCCACTTCACTTTATTAAAAATGAAAAAGGCTTTTTTGCCGAAGCAACAAAAAGGTTTAAGAAAAGAAATGCAAAAAAAAGAAAAGAAAAAGAGTGTAGGTTGGTAGGTAGGTATTGTGTCAAGGATGGAGAATTTTCGCTCGTTTGCACCACACAGAAGTAGCAACTCAAAAGAAACAAAAAAAAAAAATCCTTTTTAAGCTTTACATGTATTTTTCTTTCTCACGCTGAAGGACCTGGTTCACATCTCTTTTTTTTTTGCCTCACTCTCCGTCTCCGTTAAGCAATGATGGTTGCCAGTCTGTTGGGGGGTAGAAGGGTGGGTGAGAAAGGCTTTATAATTTTTTAGCAGCCAAAGCGACCCTTGTATCTGCTTGGATGGAATGAAAATAGTGTTTGAAGCTTACTTAGGGTTGCAAAATAAAGAAAAAAAGATGACAAAAATGCGGAATGGGTTTGTCGGTCGCTCGCTCGGTTGGTGGGCGGAGAGGGGAAGTGCAGTGTTGTGATGGTAAGTCGTTGTTCGTCGCCGTTGTCGGTGGGTTGTTTATTTTTAAACGCTCAATTTTTATTATCCTTAAAGCTCCCTCAAGAGTCTTTTGTTTCATTACGTGCACTAGTTCCAACTATTCCTGAACTTTTTGTTGTTCTTCTTATTCCTACTTGTAGGTACCTATAGGTAGTTTTTATTATGTGTTCTTTTTTTTAATTCAGTTTTTTCTTTTTTGTTTCGAAGTTCCAGATATTTTTCTCAATAGAATGGTTAAAATAGGGTTAAGGCATTGTTTCTTTGTGAAACACATTCCCGAAAGGTTCAACCCAGATGAAAACATTGTTTTCTTTTGTCGGAGAGGGCAGAAAAAGGAATAATAAAAATAAATTAAGAACAAATAGAGGGAGGACACTAACATTCTTCAGGGTGTTTGTTTTTGTGTTGTTCTGTTCTTTACCGTACTCATATCTACTTCCTGTGCAACTGCGTTACACATTTAAAAAGGAAAAGTGATAAAGAATTTGCTTAAATTTTTGATTATGTTTAAATTGGTGGTTGCTTTTCTTTTTTTGTAATCATTATACTCGGTCTGGGTGTCGGTAATTCGTACCTATACATAATGCGAAATTTCGAGATTTCTATAATACTTACACATCACTTTCAATTCCACGATATTGCTGTCACCATCGCCTTCAACATTTGACGCCGTACACGTGTAATTACCAGCTTGATGACGTGTGACACCCTGAAGTGCTAAATCACCGCTGCTGACAATCACTCCGGCTCGTTGATTGTGCTGAATAATTTGGTTCTGAAAGGAAAATTATTATTCATTACAACATTCATTATGGTAATGTTTTCTTTTGATATCCCGAATTCAAAATGACATCAGTAAATTGTCATGAGAAAGCTTCCCCGGGGAGAGGGCGGACTCAGATAAAGAAGAAAAAAAGTTTAATGCACAGTATCGTGCGTTGTATATGAGCAGGAGTTTTATTTTATTTTTTTGGTTTCTATTCTAATACGTGATACGAAGGCAAAGTATTTTTAAGAGATAATTTAATTCAACGCTTTATAAAGTTGTGCTCTACGAAGCAAAGCGTCTTGGTGATAATGAGGAACATACTCTTCAATATCAAATAAATAATTAATTACGGTTTTATAGCTCTAATTTGGAAAACAATATTAAATTGTTAAGCTCGGGTCTAAAATGCTAGTTCAAAAATCTCTTGGAAATTGGAGAACTAAGCTCAGAAATGTGATCAAGGTGAGCCATCTAGCGGTTTCTTTTCAAAATATAGGCTATTTTGACGATAGCTGCTGTTTTCAGCTCGAAATTTCGACAGAAATTCAATATCACATCGTCGCAAAATGAAATGAGTAAGTTTAAGTTTGAACAACGTTGAGAATTATTGAAAACTTATTTAAAAGGTGAGTGCTATTCCGCCCGAAGATTAAGTTTTTTTTAAATGAAACTTTGGTCGAAATGAAGCATTCACCGCAATTTTATATAACCATCTTTGAAAAGAGTTAGGAGTTTGCATTGCTAAGGCGTCACTATATCAAGATCTTGAGAGACTCAGGAGTTATAAAACTCACAGTTTAGTAACTTTTTAGACAAAATAAGAAAATTCTTGCTTTTGTTCAGTAGAAGTGGTGCCATGGATGGCAGCTTGGTTGCTGCCGCCATGACGGTTTCAGCCTTGCTTTCGGTTTTTTTTTGTAGAATAGAACTGCTTGATGTACTATACACGTATACACATATTACACATCAAGCATTTAGAACTCCACGTGCATTTAGTACAACACTTCTATCAAGTACTACACATGCATTTAGTACAACACGTACATTAATTAGTACATGTACATTTAGTACTACACGTCCATTAAGTACTACACCTGCGTTTAGTGTTACACGTGTAAATAGTACAACACTTCTATTGAGTACTACAAGTGCATTTACTACACTTGCATATAGTACTACACGCGCATTTAGTAGTATATGTGGATTTAGAACTATACGGGCATTTATTACCACACTTCTATCAACTACTACATGTGCACTAAGTACTACACCCGTTTAGTACTATACGTGCATTAGCTAATATTGGTTGATTAAGTATTACACGTGCATTGAGTACTATACATGCATTTAATAATACACGTAATTTAGTTAAGCACGTACATTTAGTATAACATGCTCATACACGTGTAATTAATTTGAAATCTATGTATATAAAATAGGATGTATGTATGTATGTATGTATGTATGTCCGGGGTAATCTCCTAAACCACCCAACGGATTTTTATGAAATTTTCAGGGTAGACATAGTTTAGACCAGATCCCCATATTCCCACAGAAACGGGGTTGGGGACGGAAAATTAGAAACTACTCCACAGATTTCAAAATTTTGTTCACCACTAGGGGTGCTTTACTATCTCCCTTCATCAGTAATTTACACTATATTCCATTCCTATAATCCCACAGGAACAGAAACGGGAACAAGAAAGGGAACCATAAAGTTACTTGACCGTTTTCAAAAATTATTTGAACTATAGGATGTTACATTATCTCTCAGTGACATAGATTTACATTTCATTCACATATTTCCATGGGAACGGAAGATTCCCACAGGAACGGGTTTGGGAACAGAAACCTAGAAACTACTGGACAGAATGAGAACGGGAGCCTACTACTGACCCGAGCAACGCCGTATCCAGCCAGCTAGTATCTTATAAAGAAAAAAAAAATAGAACGAAACGAATTGAGATAACGTAAAACACTGATCTCAAAGATTATCGACTGCCACACCCACAAGAGACGGAAAAGAACAGTTAATAAATAACACCAGCACAAGGTTGGTCGTACCCACAGAGTACCCCCATCTAAAAACCAAAAGCGCTCAACTCGACTTAATTGCAGTGTTATAAAAGGGAGCCAATGCTTCTGATTGACAATGCGGTTGTCTTTTATAGAAATTTTTTATGATAATATTGTTGTGATCGGTTCATATATTTTTCAACATAGAACTTTTGTTAGATCCGACAAAAATAAAATCTAAATGTTAGATTTGATTTTAAACAAGTTCCTCGAGAGTTATCACCGTTGAGTGAAATAACTTAAGATCTGGCTCATCATTAGCTTGATGCACCCAGATTTGTATGGGATAGTTTGGTACTACGTATGTCGTTTATTGAATATGCAGTGGTTGCAGACCATCACGTTCAATATTTGGTCATTTTTATGCCGTTCTGTTCCTTCTTAATGTCAAAAGACAGATTTCAATAACTGGCTTCCCCATCGTACTTTTCAAAGTGATTTGAATGGCAAACAAACAAAAACAGAGTAGAAGAACTTCTCTTTGGGGTAAGAGACGAAATAAATAATGAGGGCAGTGGTAAGAACGTTTGAAATAAATACTGGAAAGTACCTTATCCCAGATACAGGACTTGTCAGAGTTTTCGTAAAATTTCAATTTGATCTCAAATAATAGCCGCATTTTATTATTGATCTGATCCGGATCAGATCATGGGTTTATTAGCGTTACAACAACAAAGCGAAATCCTGCTTTTTAGTTGGATCTATTTTTGTGATCTAAAAATTAGTTCTTCTATTTCACACAAGAGGAGACTTTCCATTAAAAACGTTGGTATCATTTCCAATATTTCCAATAACAACAGTATTGCCACTTGAACATTTTTATCTGTGTGAAATGAAATATATTTTAGATAGATAGCGAGAAACTTCACATTTATTCATTTTTGTATAATACATGACATAATGAGAAAGTTTTACAAAACAAAACATATATTCGTGAAATTAATAAGAATTAGTGCAAAAAAACATATATTTGACAAAGTGCATGAGTATCATATTTCCCTAAAGAAAAGAACAAAAAATTTACCATTGAAAAAAAAAGTTCGTAGGGCAACTCTGCAACTCTTTTGAAAATTCAGTTGAAAGAGCGAGTCTCTCACAACTTCCAACTGGAAATATGATGATCCAAAGCTGTTTTATTATCAAGATCTGATTCGGATTGGATCATTGTGATAATAAAACGCGGCTAATATCACAGCCCCATAAGATATACAGACAAATCACATTTTGGTAACTACACGTTATTTAAAATCACACAAGTTGACACTTGTAAAAAATTTTGATACACGTACATAAGTGCAATTGGTTGGTAATTGGAAAGGGAGGATAATTCGCCTTTTTTAGGGACGGGCTGGACAAATTAAGCTTTCCATCTACTCAGGAAGAGCCCAGAAAAATAAAAAAGCTTATGCAGTGGATTTTTCAGCGTAGAAGAACACCTCTTCAGAATAACGGCGGAGAAAATCCAGAACCGAGCGGGCTCGTCAATAAGCGTGAGTCAAGTGATTTAACTCAGCGAGGGTCTCAATATACCTTAATTTGAGGTTGCTGGCCAGAATGACTGAATTGTGTTCGTTTAATGTGTCAAACTGTACATTGAAATCGCCCGTCATTGCGAATGCAGTGTGACGTAAGTGGAACACAATTATGAAAATGGAGTCAGATAGCGCATCAAATTCGTTAGAAGTTGCATTGCTATCTAAATTGTGGCTTCTGTAGATGAAACAACAATGAATGATTTCCTAATGGACGGTGAATTTTGAACACCAATTAACCCGAAATTACGGTTCACAAAAGAAAAAACATATAGAAAGTATCATGCGCCATCTTGCTATGCGGCGTGACGTTGGCCTTATCTGAAGAGAATGAGGAAACCCTAAGTCGTTCTGAAAGGAAAATACTTCGAGTGATCTTTAGTCCCATTTTTTAAAAACAAGAAGATTTAAAAACGAACTGTATGAGCTGTTTCGCAATATGGAACGAATACAAGAGTCCACATAGCGAGACTGCGTTGGCTGGGAGACTTAGAGCAGATTGAAGTTGAAAGCGAAAGTTGATGGAAAAGATCCAGGTTCAACCCAATATGAAGTGGAATGATCATTTTTAGGATAAGTCCCTATGCTTAAAAAGTAGGTCTTATACAAAATCAAATTTTGTAACGGCCTGTCAAATTGATTCCAATAGTTTGTTAGGCGCACCGCAAGGGAGCCACGTTGCTTCTTTGCTTTTAATTTCAATCACTTTCTAAGAGACAGACTGGTCTTTTTTCATCAACTTTCAGGTGTAATTAATGCTCCCTTCTAACTCTCCTACAAAGGATTCAAGTATCGCAAAGGATCTAAACAACTTTGTGATTTAGAGCTTTTGTATTGCTACCACCCCATAACTAACTATGTCATGCATGAGCCGCTACTTGGCATCAGAAGGTTGTTCAACTCCATCCTTTTCGTTTCTCATTTGAACATCAGTTCAACAAGATCTAAAAACCTGTGCTCCGCAAGCGTGAGATTTTCAATTCAAAGGATTGAACTAAAAGTCATATCCTGATATCCTCATGTTCGTCTTCGTCATTTTAACCCTGTAAAGACCCATTTTCTTTTAGCCTTTAGCTCTTCGCGACAGCAATAAATAAGCTTTCATCTTATAAGAGTGGCAGAAATCGTTTGGGTATCGATGAAAAAAGTGATATCAGCATGTGATAGAACCATCATGAACAGCTGTTTTGCAGCGTTTGCAACTTCCAAGATCTCAGCTTGTAAGACACTGCTCTGAGTTGGAAGTTTGAAGGAATTGGCTAGATTCAGGCTTTCTGAAAAAGAACTTGCACCCATCCAAACTGCCATTTTCATGCCGTCCGTCAGTATAAATTGATATAGACGTCTCGTTCGTATGAGTTGTTTCATTCTCCCAATACTTTCTAATTGGCGAAGCTGGTTGAGAAGGATTTATTAAAGTTCAGGTATGGAGATGTGTAATCCGTGCAGCTCCTCTTGTGAGAGTATCTTGATAAAATCTGTGCATGTCTTCTTTGGTTCGTTTTCCACTGATTTAGTGCGCTGTTTACTGCCGAATATTGAACACAGAGATCAAGGGGAGCGAGATTGAGAAATACTTCCAAGCTCGTGGTTGGTGTAGTTCTCATTGCTCCAGTGACCAACATACAGGCTGTTCTTTGTATATTGGTAAAGGCTAAGCGTAGTGGTAACATCTTTACTCGTCCTTTGTGAGAGCTAGTCCTCCGAAAGCAATTACACCATGTCATGAATAACTTTGTCCTACTTTGCTTCTCGGAATCGGCAAAATTGGTAGGTCTCCTTGATTCCTCTCAAGGTATAGCTGAGAGAAACATTTTCGGTCCTGGTGCCTCCCGAGCTCTATTGTGGAACCCTGCTCATTTATTTACTTTTCTGTAGTAAGTAGTTGCCACCACAAATACACTTTTGACAACCCTCCTATACTTGAAGTTGATGTCCCTTCACACATAAATATGTCTGTTTGTGTCAAAGGGTTTCAGGCAAAATGTTTATTGAGAGTCTGTTCTCTAAGTTTACAACTTTCAAATTAATTCAACAAACTTTTCTTGCTACCACTCCACTATGATTTTAGTTTAATTAAAAATAGAACACTTGAGTTCCTAGATTCTGCCCCATCCCCAACTGACACACAATTGGGCGCCTTGTCACTTAAAGGAATCATCATAAATTCATAGCCCAAGCCTGTAACTAACAAACAAAATAGACACTCTTGTCTCTAATTGTGTGCAAATTACAAGTAAATTGTAGTTTTTCCTTTGCTCGCTAAACCGTATCCTAGAAATTCTTTGTCACCAATTTTCTTAATGGATTCTCGATTATTCATTGGCAAAGACAAAGTTTTCTGTTTATAACAACTGTGATCACTTTATGGCATTTTCTTGCTCATTTCACGGCAACAATAAATCCATTTCGAGAATACCTTGCTCAAGCCCGTCGGCCGTCGCCATCGGCCGTTCACTCAAACACTGGGTTATATGGAAATAATAAGGGTTGGTGAAATTTAATAAAACTAATTGTTTACTCGTTTTGCGTTAAGTTAATTTTCGGAATGAATAATTAATTAAATGGTGAACGATTGAATACAGCAAACAGTGGGAAAGAATAAGGAAACAGAAAAATTTTTGGGGCAGAAAACAAAGCAAGGGAAAAAAATTGGAAACCAAAGGCAGTTGTGTAGCTCACGGCTCACGGCTCTACCCCCATCCAATTCGTATTGAAGCGTGATGTCTTTTCGGAGAGTTTGTCTGTATATACCACCTACACATAAGTCCTACCGACAACTAGTTTACTGTGTATTGAGATTGAGACTCCAACTCCAACGCTACTTAAAACTTCCTTTATAAATTTTTGTGTCACCATTGTCAGTCTATTTGCATTCTCCCAAGTATGCCAGTGCCTGAAAATAGAGCTCGATTGTATGTATTCGCCTCACCAGTCACCACAAGTATCCAAGTGCTTGGGCGGATTGTTTAATTGTACGTTTGGCAACAGCAGTAGTTGAGATTTGGAAATGTTGACGTAAAGATAATTAAAAGTTACTCCTTAAACGCAATAGAAAAGAAAATCTTAATTGTTTCCTCTTCGTTATGCCAACTGAAAGTTTCCTGAGACGTGTAGTTGTATAGAGCTGTGTGATTATAAAACGAATAAATTATAGTCACTATTGTGAGGAAAACACACAGAGTGTGCTATGACGAATTTGAATTGATAAATGGAAAAGGTTAACGTGGTAATTTATTTACTAAGGGCAATTAGTAAAAACTGTGCAGTTAATTTAAGAGGTGATTTTGAAAAAAAGGATACAACTGAATTTGAATTCAATATTGAGTAGAAATTGTCGATGAAAATTGAATGACTATACCCAAAGTGAGTAGGTACCTTACTCATACGGACTTCATTATTCGCTGAGTCTTCTCTTCCTTTTTGTTTTTAAAGTGATTTGTTTTAAGCAAACTGTTTTTCGGTCAAGAGAATGATAAATTGACTACAAATATCCATTAATCGAAATCGGTCACAAGACATAGAGTTCTGAGAATGTCCTGCTACTAGCGACTTGTAACAATCAACCCATATTTTGTCTGTTGCTTTCTACTTAGAAGAATGAATTAGGAAGCTCTTTTTGTTGACCCAAATGCAGCTTTCGATACGATCAGTCAGCCGGTGGGCCATAGTTACTAACATTTAGAGGTTGTAGGAACGCATGTTCATTTCCATTTCCTATAACACCTTCTATAATCAAAACCGCAATCAAAGCTTGATGGAAAAGTTGCATTGATTAGGTATAAGTAAACCATATCACATACCGAGTTGCTGAGGCAATAGTGGGATCAGGTGCTGAATTACGGCACACGTGATCGATTAATGCGTGACTGAACTATGCTAGTTTAGCATTACCCTCTCTCGTTATCGAGCACTTAAGTATCACAGTTTGACATTTTTTCATCAGTATTTAAACAAATTGAAGTCGATAAATCAACAGCAGACTGATGTTGCGTAACAAGTATCGAGAGGAAGAAGATATGAGACAGTTAAGAACTCTTAAGATCTAAAATTGGAAAAAAGTTTAACTTTCAACCGCACGCGTCTAATCACATTTATGCTTCTGGTAGAAACTACGAGCATCGTGATCTAGAAGCGATCGCAGCTCTCCCACTTAACCGCTTCATTTTCGTGATCCACTTATTTATGCCACGTTGACGTTCGACAAACCTCCCAGTCTTGGAGCCTTCCATATCTGAGCCCAACTAAATGGAAGATTTTGTTGCACAATGAACAATAAGTTCGAGTTCGAGGACAATCTACAACCGGACGGAAAATATAATCAACAAAAAAAAAAAAAAAAAATTATAATTTAGAGATTGCCAGTGTCGAGATAACTGCGACCATGTTTCTCTAAAGAGGTAAACTTTGCAAGTTCAGTTATTCACATTTTTACAAAACCAACCAATTTTCATGTGTGATTCGTGTTGGTTCGTTTAAAACGAAGCCGCTCGTTCATTTCTGACGAAAAAGGTTATTGCTTTCGAATTGCTCAATCTGAAACGTCATAATTGCCGTCATTTTAGAAGAAAAACTGAAAGTGTTGCTCGTGCCGGTTTTTATGAAACGAACTCTTTCAAAAGTTTTCGATGAATAAAGACTCCAATCTAAAAGGCTGCTGAATGGCTGAAATTCTGATGGTTTCTTCGTACCTCTACTTCTATACTTCGATACTTGATGCTGTCGGGATAAAATTATAGAAAAGAAGTCATATACTTTAAACTGTTTAGTTGGCTTGGAAACAAATAGGATCTCAAGTTAAACATTTTGCCTCGGATCTTCATTTACATCTATCTTAGAGCTCTCGATTAGATTCGTGTATTTAACCACATTTTGTATTCTTAAAACGTGAGTATGTACATACGTTTCTTCTCTCCAAGGTCATGAAAACGTTGATTAACCATCAACTCATATAAGATCATGAAAACGAAAGCTTCTTAATAAGCGACAGTACGACTTTTGTAGTAAAAGGTCCACTGGTGATTTGATGGTAGATTTCACCGAAAAGTTTGTTATCGATGTTGCTCTTCTTCGTGTAGCTAGAAACTATTTATCAGTTCGTTCAACAGAAATTGTATTTGATGGTTTCAAATCGTATACCCACTTTATAAATGCTGCTATGCCTAAGGGCTCCGCTTTGTCTCTGTCTCTTTTACTTATTTTCATAAATGATCTGTTTTCATTGAAATCGTTGTCAGTAATCTTTAAGAATCGACTAAGAACGGTACGCTTCTGAAATGAAAAATATTTCAAGGCTCTCCAATCTGTAGTGCGACAGCTAATTAAATTTAATTTTTGATAAACTTGAAGAAGAAGCCAACCTTTTTGGTTCATTTAAACAATTTTGATGATTTAACATCATAGTTTCATGCCAAAAACACCAAGCTGGTGCAACAAAATTTTGATAAACAAAATTACCCTCATAACTTCTCAAACCTCAAGTCCATATCCTGTTTGTAAACTTAGCAAAGTAGTGGATGTATGTGTAAATATAATATTAGCAAGCCTCATTGTATCAACCACAATTATATCCTCCAGAACTACCCGAGCTGAAACAAAACCCCATTTCCAAGTAATACTTACATTGTGTTTCCAAATAACCTTGTATGCGGCCGGATTAGCATGAACTTTACACTCAAAATATACATCGTCGCCTTCCTCTATGTCTTCTGGATTAAGATTTGATCCCAGATCCAATTGCAATGTTGGTATAACTAAAATGAGAATGTTGAGAAGGCGATTACTCGAATGGATTTCTATTTTTATTTTCTTTCTATCTTAAGAAGTATTCTAACTAAACACACAAACATTTTTCTTAGATTTAATTTTTTTTTTTGTTTACACTGTTTTGAGAGAAAAGAAGAAAATTATACAAGAAAAGCAGTCGCTTAAGACGATGGCAATGAAAAGAAATAGGAGAACATGTGTGACGGGTTAATCCACGATAATCTGTCTTAACATCGCTACAAAAGAGGATGATGACTGGGAGAGAATATATTTTTATATGACAAAAGCGGTTTGCCATACAAGCCGTTGCAAAAAGCTTTTGGATGGTATAAAATAGATGGAGGTAGATAACTTAAATTGAACATTTGGCTTTAGCTATGTTATGGGTTTGTTTTATTTGCCCTAACCACGTGCTCATATTAAAGTGGTCTTGTGGTAAGTGAGCTAGAATAAAAAAAAAAAGAAATTGGAAAGTCCTGGGATAAGATAATTAATATAAGAACTGTAAGAGAAAATCAACCTCAATCACAGAAGAAGATAAATAAAATAGAAACTAATCGCAGAAATTAAATTCACTGGGCTTTTGTTACTTCACTGTCACACATTTGAACATCAAAAGTAACGGAATGATTTGCCTTATTTTCTTCAAAAAGGATGTTTCTGTCCTAACAGTAAGAACCTTTGAAGTTATATCATTGGTATGCTCAGACACATACTCTTTCGGTAAATGTTAGTTTAAAAGCTAAATGAAAAGTGGCTTATCGTTACAAGAGACTTGAGAGGCTCACAGTGAGTTGGTCCAGAAGTGCAATAAAAAGGCAGAAGAAATCAAACAAAATGAGTCTGACGAAAACCCTTCATGTGATCCTAGTGAAGGCACCATTTTTACAAACCCAGAAGGCATTGTAGATTTGATCCAAAGTGGGCCCCCCCAAAAACCAGCTGGGCCAGATAAAATTTCAAAATTCGTTTTGAAGATACTTCCTCAGACAGTGATGATCTTTCTGGCCATTGTTGTAAACAACTGCCACTTTTCCGAGCAATGGAAAAAGGCGAATCGTGGCCATTCCCAAAAAGGGAAACCGAAACACTGTGTCTGAATACAGGCCCATATCCCTACTCAGCAACGTCAGCAAAATTCAGGAATATTTGGTTCTCCGAAGGCTCAAGGCACTCTGCAACGGCAACAGCATCATCCCGAATATGCGCAGTTTGGATTCCGGGAGAAACATTCTACCATTCATCCTTTCCTGAAGATCCAATGGGACGTTACAAGGAAACTCAACAACCACCAAACAACAGTTGGATATTTCTTGGAAGTTGAGAAGGCATTTGATAGTGTCTGGATAAACGGACTTATCCATAAATTAACCGCTGTCCAGGTTCATTAATAAAAATTTTGCTTAATTTACTTCATTCCAGATCTTTCTACGTGCAAGAAGACAACACCGTGTCTTAAACCAGACCCATCTGAGCAGGGGTGCTCAAGCATCATAGCATCTTCACCTCGGACCAACCTCAACCAGTAAATACCACCAACCTTCTCTTTGCGGATGACTCATCGATCTACGCGCACTCACTGTAACCTGTGATCGCTGCTCGTAGAGTTGAAGACAACATAAAGAAGCTCTTCGAGGACTACAAACTATTGGGAACCAGAATTAATTCAGCAATATCCGAGCTAATTTTCATAAGAAGACCCACACAAGGACGGAAACGAACGAGATCAGCCGCAAACTGCCACAATATCTGCGTAAGCCTTCCCGACGGTACACAGCTCAGGCCAAAAAAGCAGGTCAAGTATCTAGGAGTCCACTTCAACGAACTGACGCGCTTCAACCCGCACGCCACTGCAGTCGTCAAAAAAGTTGAATTTGCTTTCCATCGCGTCCATCTGTTGATGCACAAAAGAAGTGGACTCAGCCAAAACACAAAATTATTGCTATACAAGCAGCTAATATGACCCGTGATCACCTACTGCTTCCCCGTCTGGTTTACAATATCCAAGACTAGAATGCAGGAACTGGCTTTATTCGAGAGGAAGGTTCTGCGCATATGCACAGGGCTTGGCTACGATCCGATACGCAGGAAAAACTTCAGCAATAGAAAGCTCTATGAAGAAGCAAGGGTCATTCCCATAAAGAAATACATGGTGTAATCTGGAAGACGCCTACAGGAAAACCTGGCCAGCCATCCGAACCTCTTAGTAAGAAGGGTAGCAGAAGAAGACCGACACCCGAGAAACATCGATGCGATGACACTTATGGAAGACGACACATTCAACAACGATAAAGCAATGGCCTTCTACGCTGAGGCAGCGTCAACCCACCACCGTGGATAGCTGCTCCATCATCACATCACCACATAACCCAAACTTGTCTGCTTTAGAATTTGGCAATGTCTTGGTAGTCGGTCTATTTTTGAAGTTGAAATTATTTCACTTGCCAAGACGTTTTATCACACTCATACACAGCTTCTTGGCCAACCGTAAGTCTTACATACGAGTGAGAAACACCAAACCTATATTCAAAAACATTTCAGCAGGGGTTGACCAAGGCGTCACGTCTACAATCTTTTCACCCTCGACCAACCAGCAATCAAGCAAATTACTTGAACCCTTCTATATGCTGACGACTCCATCACTTATAGCGCATCTATAAACCCAGCTCTCCGTAGAATTAGGGAACACATCCTTAAGCTCTGAAAGTACTATCTACAATAGAGAGTTAAGATCAATCCCACTTAAACAGAATTGGTGTGCCTCACAAGATGCGAGTTCCTGCACCTGAAGAAAGTGCAAGTATTTCAGCGCAAGGTTCTTCGCTATTGTACACCTTTACGTAGATAAACAAATTCAGTCCGCGCTATTACAGCAATGAAAGGTTATACGAAACATCAAAAACTGTCCACATTGCCAAGCACAACCTCAGAACCAAAATGCTGAGGAAAATCCCAACCCAAACTAGAATCCTTATTAATATAATTACAGATAACGAAATAACCCAACCTCCGATGACCGGTAAGGTCAGGTGCTATCCGTTATGGATCTTGCATTCCAAGTACCGCTAGGAAACAGCATCGAAGACTTCTACATCGCTGCAGGAAGGAGATCGCAGCATACCAGAGGTTGAAGCCTGTAACGAAGTTGCAAATACACACCCTACCACCAGTCAATACACATACCATTGTTGTCACATGATATTTTTCACAAGCGCTATAGAACTCACATGCACTAAGTGTAGATAATTTTATAAGGCATCATGAAAAATACGAGAAAGGAGAAAGAGCCCGACCCATAGAATCCGTTGCGTCCGTTCGCTGCCGGATTCACCTGACAGCTCGATTAAATACACACGATCTTATGAGAGGTGACCCATAAGCATCGGATGCAACGGACGCAACGCAAAAAGTAGCCCAACTTTTAACTTTTTGCATCCGGCAAAAGAGAGACATGCGCAGTAAGAACCAATTTGAAATTTTCTCTCTGATGACATGCGCAGTAATAACCAATTTGAAATTTTCTCTTCTGCTAACATGAGTAGTCTTGTTGAGTTGAGACACCGCAACGGATTCTATGGGTCACCTCAATCCGTTGTGTACGGTAAAACTCACAGCTGTCAGGTGAATCCGGCAGCGAACGGACGCAACGGATTCTATGGGTCGGGCTCTGAAGTCAGCCCGTGTTGAAAAAGTACCAATCTAGAGTACAGGCTACTTCCACTAAAGGAAAACCAGGGGTACGTAGTGTGCCCAGAGATTCCCAATCTTAGCAAGGTCTCCTTGGAGTACCTAGCACCAAACCCCACCAGCCTCAATTTTGGGTTTTATCTTGCCGGCTATTAAGCTGTTGATGCCAGGATTTGCCTGTGGATGCCAGTATTTGAATGTTGATTTACCAGCAATTAAAAGCCCGTACTTGATGGCCGTTTTGCCAGCATAGGACTTAGGATCTACCAACGTTGGAGCCACCGATCACCAGTATTAGAGATAAGAATTAATAAATATTAAATAAGACTATCTTTGAGACCAATAAAAGGATTGGACATTCATAACCGAAGTTTTACGTGTTTTCTTTGGTCGACCCTGGACCCGACGAGCATATCCCAGCTCTAGAGAAAAAAGCACATCACAAGCCACTAAGAAACCCATCCAACAACGGGCCAACAACAGCTTCCAGGGCCGAGACCACCATCCAACTAATCTCCCTCTCCATCACTATTGCAGTCACCGACCGATATGGGGTAAGAGACACCACGATATAAATTGAAACGAAGCAATGAATAAGCTGATAAAATAATTATGGCCAGACATTTCACAGATAAGCCAAGTTCTGTATAATGTTGATGTTGACTCATTGGATGACCAACATGATGAGATTAGGCATACAAACACATCTGACTTAAGTAGGGAATAGTACGACAAGAAAGACATCTCTATCTCATTTTTGAGAGATATGACCTGGTTAGGTGAAGTTGGCTGTCAAAGAAACAACTAACTTGGAGTGATAGCTCAATGCATTGTGAGTGTTGTGAGACCTCTAAAAATAATTATGCAACAAGAAAAAGGTTAAAACAGAACTCACCAGAACTTTCCAGAAACTACCAACGACAAGTGGTAATTCCGGCGGGCTGTAGCCAGACATTTTTAAAATAAAAAAATCACAATAACTTCGGTTTTCAATGTTGGCATTCCCCAGCTTACAGCCCCCATAACACATTCGACAAAATGTAGAGGATGCTACAAAGAAATTGGTAGAGGAATCATTCCACTTCCTCGGTGAGTGTCAAAAGCTGGCCCAAACTTAGAAGAAGGCCTCTGAGAGCACTTCTTCGACAAATTGGGTGAACAGTGAACAGCTCATCCTGCCTCGCCCACAATGCATATTCCTATGTTATTCAAGAGAGCCCAACAGATTCAACATCATTAGCACCTATAATTTTTGACATGGATGCTACAATTGGGAGGAGAATAAAGTGACATACCATACTTCCACTGAGGGTGCCATAGCTCGGCCCTTACCAAGAAAATAGAGCTTGGAGTATATTTTTTTGACAAACTAAGCCAAATCAACCACGGAGCATCCTGAAATTCATTCGGAACTTGAGTACCTCTGGAAGCATACCACCAATCCTAGAAATCCAAGTATCACTCTCTTTTTAACACCTTTACTCTCCCATTTGATTTTCCTTACCCGAGAAGCACATTGGGTTCTTCGATATTGTGAAGTCGTGAGTTCAGCCACACCCACCTTACCTAAAGGAGCACATACAAAACAAAAAAGAATGTCTCTGTCTAATATTTGACAAAAGTTGAACAAAAATTGAAGCTAAGAAATGCCTGAAAATCATTTCTAAGAAACACCCTGTTAAACAACACAAATCACACAAAAGGCTTGAGATAATAATGATAATGATGATTGTGAAAGCATTAAGTTCGCTTTACATTCAATTCGTACATATGTAGCTATGTCTGTTCCCCCAGTTCAGGTCAATTCCATTCATGAACCAACCAACATCGCCTCAATTCAAAGCAAATGAGGGGGACAACAATCTAAAGAAGACACACAGGGACCACCATCATCATCATCATGGCACAGATTTAAATCGAAATTGGATTTTAAGAGGGCGACTAATAGGGGAGGACATTTCGTTTTTATAGAACAAAAACCTTTCTTCAAGGGGGTTGTGCTTTCAGTGTGTTCTCTCCACAATAGCTACGCCACACACAAATGAAATCTAATCAATTATAACACAATTAGTGGTGTATTATGTGGCATTTGGCGCAATTCTATTAGTCCTTTCTCTGGTCTTCTTCTTCCTCGTCTTATACTCTTTTTAGTCTTCTCGGATTTGGAACTATATAAATGATCGTTTTCTGTGGCCAAAGATTTCCTCAACCATATCGATATAGTTGTGTTGGTTTGGGGTGCAGTGCAGAGTATAGTTTTCTTCTTCCATCATCACTCTTCACAGAGGGTGACATACTCAAATGGAATTCAATCGAGTGTAGAGGATTTAGTATGGATTGTGTGATTCTCATCGTTATCTGAAATGAAAGGGGGTCTGGGTCAACACATCCAACATCGCCATACAAACAAGCGGCTCTCGCCGCATTGAAAATATTATTTCTCTCTAGCTAAAGTGCTATAATATGAATGAGAACTTGCCAACACTTCTTAAACTCATCGATATAAGAAGATTAATGACAAGCGGAAGACAACATTATAATGATTCTAAAGGAGGGATTTCCATTTGCCATTCGCCTCGAATTAAGTGATGGCATTGAGGATTTCTGTAAAAATGCATTCATCAATAATTCATCGTCTCAACTAATGGTGCTCTTGCCTTCCTACCTTGGGTAAGGGGCAGACGTGTGCGTCGGTCGTGGGAATAAGTGCACACATATGAAAGTGTATATAGAGGAGGTTGTTCAATTCAATGCGATAAGTGTAATTTAAGAATAGCATGAGCCATACGCCGCTTTGGAGGAAATTTCTTTGTAATGATAATTAATGGTTGGAAAAGTAATTTATTTCAAAGTTGAAATCAGAGGCAGTCCTTTTCCAAAACAAAAAGTGACAACATTGGCTGTTCATAGTTGTGTCGTAAACTTTTTAATGAAACGTCAGCTGCTGAATTCGATTTGATATTACTCTAATGACGAAAATTACTATCCATCGCTTTTTTTGTTTGTAGTTTTCCCGAAGAACGGCATTTCAGCTGCTCTATCAGAGGTGCTCGAATAATGGTTACATAGAAGTACGATCAACTAAAAGCAAAGAGAAAGGAGGACATGTATCGGAAGTAAGAACAGATTTCTGATTCGGCTGCTGATGCAAACCCCTCAAAAACGTGAGAGCTACTTGAATTAGAGAGCAACAATCTGCAAAAAGCCGCTCAAAGAAGGGAATTCTTCAGAAAATTCGTTCGCCAAAGCTTATTGAAGCTGCTAAAGCACAGCTTCTTGCGCATACAAACATAGTTTGGCGCAACAGAGCACATAAGCCCCAGGGCCTAGCACATTTCTCACCATCATTGCCTTGTGAGGGAATGGAGGGGACCAACAATTGTCTGCAGGTTCCGAGCGGCTAATCGAGAAAGCGCTTTTCATGGAAATGAAATAGGAATTGATATAACTTTATATTACTTGTTAATTTACGCGAAAGGTGATACCCGGGAAAAAACATTTTTTTGTTTAACAATAATGCCACAGGCACTATAAGTGATGTTGAAAATATTCAGAACAGGTGGCGACAATATATTATTATGCGATAGCGAACGATTTTTTCGAGAAAATTTTCCAGAAGCTGGTCCTAGTTTAACAGAAACACCTGACTTCACACTCAAAGAAGTTAGTGAGGCAGGGAAGATGCCTATAAAATGTCAAAAATTATGGGCCAGATTAGAAATTATAAGAGTTTAGAAAAAAGATTAGGTGAATCGGGCTTAGAAGGCTCACCATTCCGAACTCCAAACATATAAAAGGTGAAAGTCTGCTTATAAGCAAAGAACGGAAATTTGCCTTCTATCAATAAACAAAGTGAGGAAAGATATATTGTGATGTGCTTTAGTTTTCCAGCCGGGGTAAAAACTCACGGCTGTCCAGGGTCGGCGAATAAAACACCAAACTTCGCAACAAGGTCAGAAACTATTTATTTAAGCTAACTTTTCTATTTTAATAAAGGACAAATCAGTTTTCTTTTATAATGTTTATATGTTGGTAATTCTGGTACGGTGGTGGCCGTGGGTACGACTGTTGATATCTGGTACGGTAGCCGGTAGCGGGTGCGTCTGTTGGGCTCTCTAGCAAGAGCGGTAGTAGCGGCGGTATTCGTTTCTTCGTTCATTTCCTTTCCGGTCGGCATCAACTGGTAAGAACACCTGTGAGGAATAGAAGAGGGGTTAGCTGTGACAGAAATTGTTAAACGCCTCTGCGGGGCGAGGACACGGCAAGGGCTTTCTCAGACCCAAGGTGAAGTTCAGAGTTGGCAGAAATTATTAAATGCCTCTGAGGGGCAAGGACACGGCAAGGGCTTTTCAGACCCAAAGGTGAATTCAAGCAGTTATACCCTTGGTGGGTGTTCCAAGATATTATTAAATGCCTCTGTGAGCAAAGACACGGCAGGTGACTCACTGGTCCCTGGTTTGCTGGTTCTCTGGTTCACGGAGTGGGCGACCTCGGTGGTGGAGTCTGGTTCAGCGGTGGTGCACAAGGAGTCTTTAGGTTTCGTTGTTGGTATTGTCTGTGGAGTAGATCTAAATAATGGAGTGATTATTCGGTTCTAAACCTTAGTTCGGCGCTCACGGCGTCCTTTAGCTGTGGAAGAACGTGTTCTGATGAGTGCAAGGATTAGAACGCTCCTGCGGGCTAATGACTCTAGGTCTGACAGATCGAGCTGGTATTTGATCAGCCCCAAGTGGCACTAAATGTTATTTAATATTTGTTTTATAATGTTTACTTACCCTACCGGAGGTTGTTGCTTGCTTGGCCGGAGCCGACGGACTGATGATTTCCATGGCGCAGCCTGCTCTATTTATACCACTGCCCGACAGTGATGTCTTGTGCACTGCCATGCCATTGTGATGGCATGCGATTCGCGTCGTACTGCTGGTATATGGCCAATTCCATATTAAAATTAATTGGCCCACCGTCACGTAGGCAAATCGTGTGTTGATCATTTTTATCGCTGCTGCCTTGTGTTGTTTGTTTACAGCCAGCTCTGCTTCGTGTTGACTTCGGCTTTATTGTGAGTTATATTGTTGGCTCCCCCCCTTTTCACTTTTGCGTAGTTATAGGGTGCCCTCTTTTTTGCACTATCATTGTCGCCTATAAATTGTGTTGCATACTTATAGGCGTTTTTCTCGGCTTATGCTGGCAACTAGCTTAGGTTGTCGGAACATGTAACTTGGAAGCGTAAAAACGCTTCGTTACAATATGAAATTGCTTCCATCAAGCTGATGTCCCAAGCTTTGAAGATTTTTGAACGAGTATTGAGTAGCCGTCTGCGGAAAATATTGAAGCTGTCTGAAAACTAATGTAAGTCACGGATAAGTGAACAACTGACGCAATTTAAGGCATGACGATCATAGTGAAAGAAAACGGTAATTTCTTAGAGGGTTTCCATGTTGTGCCGGTAGACTTTGAAAAAGCATTTGATGAACAACCACGAGATCTAATATGGATGGTCTTCAGACAATGAGAAGTTTCTGAGCCCTATGTGCGAACGATTGAGGATATATGTATGAAGGAGCGATGACAAAAAGGAAGATGTCCAGCTGGTGTCATCAAATCATCCCATTTCAGTGTAGATGTACACCAAAAACGTCAAGTGTCCTCTGATCTCTTATAACCTTGACTATACCAACTGGCAGATGAAGTGCACAACACCAAAGTGCATCAGCTTTTCCTATAGCTGACGATAGAGTCGTCATATGTGAGGATCCTTCAGATTACCAAATACTCAGATCAAAACACTACTGTAACGAAATATGTACATATGTGGTTGGTGTCAGACAAGGAACAACCCAGACCCGAGAGGATTACCGACACAATTTGAGGTCAACGTGGGGCACCCTACGAGCTGATCGCAGCAGTATAAATCAGTTAAGAGGGATAGCTGTGATCCTTTTAATACCACGATATTCGTGATGCCAGAAAAAGGAAGAATAAGAAGAAAACGTCAAACTGACTTTTAAGAACTTCCACTTATCGGCTTTCTGATACCAGTCTGTTATTTCAGTTTGACTCGATTCAGCAGTCCTTCGTCCTTCCGCTTACGAACTTATTTTCATTCAGTGAAGTTGAAATCCACGTTGTTGTTACTTTGTATCTGCTGAGAAAGTAACTAAAAGATAAAACAAATTTTACGTTTTACGTCTTCTTGTTTCGCAGTTTTTTTTAATTTTTTTTTTTTTGTATCTTACACCCATTTTCCTTAAACACGTATATTTAAGGCTCACCCGCTTGTTTGCCCTTAGCCAATATTTATTTCTCTTTTTTTTTTGCAGTTCCTATCAACAAAAGTTTTACAGCGTCGTGTCTGGGTGTTGTTGATGTCGTTCTTTTCACACAACGAATATTCTTTGGGAAAAGTTTTTTTTTTTTTTTTTTTGAGTAAGGCTGCAAGATTTTGTATTGCCACCAGAAAATTTCTATCCCTTGAGAATATGAAATAAAGTTTCTAGGTTTTGTTTTCTCCTGTCATTTATGTAAAAAAAACTCCTTCTTTTTTTAAAGCTCTACTGCACTCATAGTCACAGCACACATATTGTTTACAAAAATTGAAGTTTTCGTTACTTTGTTTTGGAAGACATTGCATATCAATGAGGAGAGCCAAAAGAGACAACAAAACCTATAAACTGTTTTGCTTCAATTCAGGCTTCTTTGTTCTTTTTCTTCTCCTCCATTGTTTGTAAGTAAAAGTTTCAAAAGTTGCCCTGGAATAAGAAAACTAGTGAAGAGAAAAATTGTATCCTTTCGGCTTAGTCCTGGTTACTGGGCCGGGCCGGGATGGGAATGAAAGTCGCAAGCACTTAATTGAAAATTCTTTCATTTTTTTACATCATCATGCGGTAGAAGTAGAAAAAATGTTGCTGGGAAGGATCGCTGGAGGGGTGGGTCGTTGGGGATGGTGAGGTAGCAGATTGGTTGGGATGTGGGTTGTTATTTCATTAAGGAATTGTTTTGAAAGTTTGAAAAATGTTATCATTATAATCTTGGGATAAAGGAAAATACTGCCCCAAAATATTATTAAACATCAAGTTCAGTTGTTTATGTGTAAGAAAGTGAAAACTTTTTCTCGCGCTCATCGCAGAAGCTGTTTTTTTTTTTTTACCGAGATCCACTAACTTAAAAAAGATTAATTGAGTGAAAAATCAAAAGTTTCTAACAAATTGTTGTAATTAACGAGATGGTGGTCATCAATACCTATTGATTGAGAGTTAGCTTAAGGACGAACATTTATGTTGAACTAAAAACAAAAATGACTGCCATTCGTCTTGGAGGTTTTATGGCAGTTATCGTTTTTACGAACCATTATTTCTTAATTTGTTTTGTATGAAAATGAATTCAAACACATCCAATTGAAATACAGAAGCTACAAGAAAGAGGCGACGGACCAGAGCTTCGATTTCAAGCAAAGAGGAGAGAAAACTATTCTTCTTCTTCTTCATCTTTCTCTTCTTTTTTGACGACTCGAGCATCGTGATCTATGTATAAGGAATAACATCTCTCCCATTTAACTGCTTGATCTGCTCGTGGGGTTGACCTCAGAAGCATCCTCCCGATTTGGGGTTGTTCCATGTCTGCGGCCACCATAAGCCAATTTCCTTACAGGAGTGCTTTGTTCTGGCTTTCTTTTTGTTTTTTCACGAAACGAAAATGACCATTTCGAGAGGGTTCTTCTGCTATAAGGGGGTACTTTTCTATTACAAAAGATTGTCAAATATCTCGCAAGTTCATCCATTCTACGCCTACCCGTTGATTGATATCATCATCACAAGTTATTTCAATATCAGGTATAATCACTGATCCTAGGTATCTCAACTTTTCACACTTCGGAAGTGCATCTCCATTCAAATAAATGTTCGGAAACCGCATATTTGGATCAGAAAATGGGAAACACAGGTACTCAGTACTTTTTAATATTCGTTACAACTTTCCTTCTTTTACTTTTACTCATACGTTTAGTGCTTCTTGTAGGTATGGTAAGAGTTATAAGAGATCAGACGACTCTTAACGGTTTTGGTAGATATGTATCTACTGTGAAATCGAATGTTTTGGTGACATTTGCTGGACATTTGACATTCCCCCTTCATACCCATTTTCAATCATTCGCAAAACGCTGACCTAAGAATACTTCGGCAATCTTCCCGGGCTGGAGTTTTATCGTGTTTGAGGCCAACCAAATGCAGATTTTGCTACAGGAGTGTTTGGGTCTCCCTTTCTCTTCATTTCTTGGTAATCTTGGCTACAAGTTGTATGGTGCTCCCTTTTTGACGGAGTTCTCTAGACCTCTCCTTTGAACACGGAAGGATTGTTTTTGTCTGCTTTGGTTTATGTTTTTTGACAACTTTGTCTGAAAGTTGCTTGATACTGCCTTTTTCAACGGAGTCCTCCAGACTTTTCCTTTAAACATGGTAACAATATCAACTGAGACGACCGTGCTTTACTTTTTCTCAGAAGGTGTTTTTGACGTGAATACTTCCACTGATCCTGGTATTTAAAGTACGATCAAAGCTTGTTACTCCTGATGTCAGACGCAGCATCTTCATCTCATTGCATATTATCCCACATTGTGAACTGTATGGGAGTGCTAAGTCCCGACCAGCAGTGTAGAGTCTTCCCTTCTGCTTAAGAGGGAAACTTTTTTCTGTCACAGAAGATGGCTGAATTTTCTCGGCACACCCTACCTTCTTATTCTTTTATTCATACGTTAAGTGTTTCTTGTAGAGATGTGGGATCCTAACTTATGATGGCTAACTTGTCAGCAGGGAATAGAAGATGTACTTTGGTGTTCTGTGCTGTATCTTCGCAGGTAGTCCAAGACTGTTATAAAAGAGCAGATGACTCAAGATGCTTCCTTTAAGTACACTTGCTCTGAGTTGGAATGCTTTTGTGACACCAGCTCAGCTGGAGCTAACCTTCATCACCACTCCTTTATACATGCTCCAATCAACACATGGGCCTCGAAAACTCATCATTTTCTGAAGGCCACCAATATTAGATCTCTTCTACAAAGTCAACCAGCAAGACATGGAAAGCTAGGTTCAGTTTAAACTACGTTCAGCTTCTGGAAAGCTTCCAAAAAGTAGGTCCCTTCAATTCCCTCACAAGGCAATGGTTGTGAGAAATTTGCTAGGCCCTGAGGCTCTCCGCTCTGTAGCGCCACTCTATGCATGTATGTACAAGAAGCTGTCCCTAAGCATCGTTAATTAAATTCGGTGAAAGAATCTACTTAGCATTTCTCATTCTTTGAGCGGTTTTTAGAAGATTGTTGTTCCCTTATTCAAGTTGTTTTGTCTTAGTTTCTGAATAGCTTGATTTACTTCAGTCGAAGCAGAAACCTCTTCCAGCTCCCTCATTCTTCGCTTGAAGCTTCTTCTTCTTCGCTTCTTTCGTGCAGCTTCTTAACCTTCTAACTCCTAAGACTTAAAAGGCCAGCCTTTTCTTTTTTAATATATTTAAGGGCACCTTGACACAATCAGGGCAACAACAACTCGAAATGTAAGTTTTTGAATATAACCCGCATTATACAGTCTCTTTGTTCACGCTCTTCATCTCGACATAAAGACAAACAGAATTCCAACTGAATTTGTTGGTTTCAACTCGGGCTTAAAGAAGAAGAATCATCGCGCCATTTCCATAACTCATACTTACTTACTTACTTAGGTGAGCATCACAATTTGGACTGAGTCTCAATAAACTCTTGTTTTGTCAACAGTTTTGAATTCAGGCAAGCAAGGCGAGGGTTGATGTTCACCCGCATTACATTCGCCAGCCATCGTAGTTACGCGATGCGTACTCTTCTATGTGACTTCGCGAGGAAGTGACTACTAGGCATAAGTGACAATTAAAAACCAAAACTCAAATTTTAACTAACTATTTCCGGTTCTTAAAATTCACATCTAAGCTAAGATGTAAGGGGCGAAGAGTCAGTGATTTTTGTTTTACTTTTCTATGTACGAGTTTTCCCCAACTAAATTTGAAGCACTGTCATTTTTTCACTTATCGAAGTCCTTGCGGTCTACCTACGTTCACCCACCTAGTCCAATCTTACTTCTATTTGAAGGAAACTTATAAACGCCCTTATCCTTATTTCTACACATCCTACTGATCAATAAAGCACTGATTGCACGAATCTGTCCGTCATCAACTGCAAAATGTTGAATTCAATTTCAAGCACCATCGTCGTATAAACTCAATTAATGAGTGCAATAGAAATCAAGCAAAGTGATTTTGCTCTCGAAAATCAAATCACTTTTATCTCTCCACTGACAAACTACGAGTATATCTTCTGTTCTGTTTGTCTTCATCCGGTCTTCCGCTCCGGCAATGACAAATTTTCAAAGAGTCCAACTATAATAAGTCCAATCTAGTCAAATTTAGTTATCGTCATCGTTCTCATTATATCGCTATCGCTGCCGCTGGTATAGAAGGCGTCTTAGAGCCATCTCATCATCATGGTTGTCATTATCATTGTATACGAAGTCATCATCGTTGTGCAGCGAAATACTCTGGATTAGTTCAAGGATTACGAAGAAAAATTTTCTGGCTTTGTCTTGACGATTTGAAAGAAAATTACAAAAAGATTGCGAGATACTCTCGTACCTTCTCCATAGAACATTTGAAAACATCAGTGTATTCGTATGTATACCTGCTCAGCTATACACAGGACAATGGCAATAGAAGTAAATAGAAAACTATAGGGAGATGGGGCGGGGGTGGGGAAAAAAATACTAATTTGTACAGTGGTGTATGTTTGTTATTCTTCACTCAGTGTATTCATTAAGCTTTTGTTGTACAATGTTGAACTGTGGAAACAACGTGGTGTTTTCTGCAACTGTTTTGCTGAGGAATAGGAAGGTAGGTAGAGGGATACAGGACGACCATGTTGATCATGTTCAAGTTGATGATGATGGTAGAAATGCTTAAAGTTGTTTTTTCAATGTTTGGCCTCGCTCAGTTCGGTTGCATGCTATGGCGTAAAATAAAGGATATTTTGGTTTCCGGAGCACAAAAGACAACAGTATCCTTTGGGAATTTCTCGCAATTTTTTTTTTGTCTTCCTTTTTTTAAAAAAAAAAAAAGAAAAATTATTATTTTTGCTGCTTTTTGTGTGTGTTGTTGTGGCAGTGGCAGTGGCAGCAGTGATATATTGTGTATGCTCAAGTAATGAGTTATGACAACTTTGCTTTGAAAAATGGAAAGCTGGATTTCATGGACATTGTTCATGGGATGTGCTATGAAACACAAAAATATCTCAGACGAAGCCCTGAGCCAATTTTGCTTTTTTTCTTTTTCTTTCTATTTCCATCAGATTCACCTAAAAACTAACCATTGCCAGTCAAAGGAAAAGTCTTCTTTTATTTATTTTGTTTCGTATTCTTCCTGGAACATTTTAAATGGTAAAAGGATAGCATTGGGAAGGAAACAACAAGGTTACATTTGTACGGAACATTAGACTTTTTTCTTTTGACGTTTTTCAAGTGGAAAAATAGGTGGGAAGGTGGGTTTGTTGAATTATATTATTTCGAGAGGCTGGCGCTTTTAAATGCTTACAAGTTGTGCTACTTTTTCTGACATTTGAACATATTTTTTTTGCGACATTTTGCAAGAATTGCTTTTAATCCAATGAATGATTTATTTGCACCCTTGCGCATGTCTTGAACAGCTCCGTCAGCAGATTCAGTTCTAAAGGCTGTGAAAGTAGAATTCTCAAGAATTTGCTGTGGTTGATTTTGTGTTCAATGCTCACAGATGTAACACAGGCTACACATTTTCTTCGTTTAGATTCAACCAATTGATCAATTCAAGGAACTGAGACACACGCTTATGAGATTAAAAGGAGTAAATATGTGACTGACACCTAATCAGTTCTGGGACTCCATTCAAACTTCATCCCCCTAAAGGCTAAGACGCATCTCAATAGTTCTGCGAAAACAGTTTTTCGACGAGCACAATTTTGCTAAGCAGCACTTTTATTCTGTTTTGGGTTTTCGAAAGCCAAATTGAACGTTAATCCTAAGCACCTGTTTGTTGTACTTAAGAACACAAACTTTTTTCATTGCAGACTTCCATATATCCTCATTTAAAAGATAAAAGATTGACAAATTGCCTACGCTACCAGCTCTTACCGTGTTTGAGTCGTTGTTTGCAATTTTATTTCGAGAAAATGCAAGGCAGTCGCAGAGAAAATACTCCGTAGTCATCTTTCTCTAAGGTCTTTTTTCTGTCGGAGGTTTCTGAAATACAAGTCGGATCACTGTGACCTAGAGCCCGCGTCATTGTACCACCATATAGCAACTTTCTTTTGTAATTGCTTTCCAGATATTCAGAGGAAAGCCAAAAAGGCACTGTAATAATAAGGAGCCTAAGTTACTAGCTTTCACCATGTTTGGGCCGAGTATTTGTAACCTTTAACCATTTAAGTGTTCTGCTGTGTCGTCACCTTTTCCACAGGATTCACAGAGTGTGGTATCACTTTTAGCTTCTTCTCTCAAAGTTTTGTATTACTTGAGCCTTATACACGTTCAAATAACTGACAAAAGAAAAAAACTCTGAGGCAACCCCATAAAGCTTTCTATAGTCTTTCTGCTTCGGCATAGCATAAATGTCGAAAATTTCTAATCAACGTTGGGGATTTATGTCATCTATTTTTGTGCCCTTGATATATCAAAACGTTAAGAAAAGCCCCCACTGAATAGGTACACACATAGACCAAGTCCTGCCCTGTAAGTTGATCAGAGTCTTCCATTTATGTCGTAATGGGTGTTAAAAGGATGAATACCACAAAAAAAAAATGCAATTGACCGATGTGCGAGTACTACTCAATTGTAACGGCTGATTTTTAAAAGCTATCAGAAAATACATAAAATTCTCAACAAACCCTCACTTGAATTGATGGCTGGGGCGATATATCTGCTTTTTCGATAAGAGCGCTACAAATTTTTTTTTTAAGTAAAATAAAAACGGTTTTAGATACGAGTATCAATGAAATTTTTTATTCTTGTGAAAGTACGTTTGATGCCAATATGTATGCAACTCGATTTCTTTTGCATGGCCACCACGGGCACGCTTGCAGAAGTTCAGACGCAGAACCCAATTTCGACGGTTTTCAAGCATTAATCGGCCGATACTGCTGCAATTTCACGTTTGATATTCGTTTGAAGTTCATCAAACATCAATCGTCGCTGCCTTGTTGGTATAGACCATATTCAAATATACCCCAACAGGAAATAGTCTAACGGTGTCAAATCACACGACCGAGGCAGCCAAGCGACTGGACCATTTAGTTAGATCACACGTTTCCCAAACTTGGTTTTCAATAAATTGATTGTACCTACTATTTGCTGTGTGGCTTAAGGCACCGCGCCGTCCTGTTGGAACTACATGTCCTCCAAGTCCATATCATCCAATTAGGGCCAAAAATATTTGGTTATCATTGAACGGTAGTGATCCCCATTCACAGTAACGTGTCTGTCTTGATCATCACGGAAGAACTACGGCCCAATGAAGCTGCCACACCAAATCGTATTTTTTTCGGGATGCAATGAAGACTAATGGAGTACGCGCGGATTGATGCGTGACCAAAACGCATATTTTGCTTATTGACGAAGCCATTAAGCCAGAAATTAGCCCCATCATAAAATGGACGTAGCACCCTTAACGTTGAGGTCACTGACTCTGAATTTTGGTAGTAAATTGAAATAATTTCGACTCATTGTTGGCTCGTATATCTTTCCATCATGAAATGGCAAATTTTATTGAAGAGAAATGTCAAAAGAGCGAAAAGAAATATGGCGTCGTTTGCTGTCCCTGTAGCTCTACTTTTGTAGCATCCCTTTTGAAAAACCCTTTAGTTTAATAATTGCAGATTATTTCGTGCGCGGCTACGCCACGAAAAAATGACACATACCATAAAATATGTTCTTGACAGTATGGAAACATTGCCGACTACCCTTATCAGTTGTTGAGAACGATGATTAATGAAGAGCAACATCTTGATGGGAAATACCTCAGGGCATGGGCAACCTTAGGCGAATAAATCACTTCAACTAACGACGAAGCAACCAACTTCTACGCTGGGGGGGTAAGCCTACTTCCACTTTCATTTTACATCTACCTCTCTTCCAACCACTCAATGTTAACAGAGGGACGCCAGTGACAATTGGAGCAGAACATCCCGAAAATAGCCAAGCTAGCCAGATTAAGCTACTCTCATCTTTGATGTGATGGTTGGTATGCCTGCCTGTGAACCCAGAGATTCGTGGGTCGACGTGACGAGACGCTCTGTTTTACTCTCATCTTTAAACGAAGGCAGTCCGATAAGTACTTAGCTCCTCCACCCAATAGCGCCAATATCGCAAGAGAAACTTAGCTTAGAAACTTACGTAGTGTAGGACATTTTTGTAGAAGGCTACTGTCGGACACGTAGTCAGCCAAATCCACAGCTTCCGCGTGTGGAAGCAAAAGTGTGAGCGGATTTTAGAAAAATGGGAAAAGAGCAATATCGGTCAATGATTCGATTCTTGTTTTTGGAAGTGAAATCACGCAGCGAAATCAAAGCGCGGTTGGTTGGTTGGTTGGCGGTTGGCTGTTTCAACGATTTTCAACGTGGTCGCACGTCGGTTTTTGATGAGCCATGTCCAGGTGCCCCGAAAACGGCTATCACGGAGGACAAAGGGACAAAAATCCAGGATCTCGTATTGGTAGATCGCCGATTAAAGGTGCATGAGATCGCTGAGGTAGTAGGCATCTCAAAAGATCGCGTGGGTTATATCCTGCATGAAATTTTGGGCATGAGAAAGCTGTCGGCGCGATGGGTGCCGCGTTTGCTCACTCCGGACAACAAACGCAACCGTGTGACCACTTCAGAGCTGTGTTTGACGCTGTTTAAGCGCAATCTGAAGGAGTTTCTACGTTGTTTCGTGATCGTCGACGAAACATGGATCCACTGGTATTCACCAGAGACCAAGGAACAGTCTAAAAAGTGGACTTTACCCGGTGAACGTGCTCCGAAGAAGGCGAAAACTGTCCCATCGGCCGAAAAAACTGCTTTTCCATCACGAAAACGCACTGGTTCATACCTCCGCTGTCGCCGCAGCTAAATTGGTCGAGTTTTGCTTTGAAATATTGCCCCAGCCACCGTATTCTCCAGACTTGGCCCCGTGCGACTTCTTTTTATTTCCAAACTTGAAAAAATCACTTACCGGGCAGAAATTTGTGTCGAATGAAGAGGTCATCACCGTTACCGAGGCCTACTTTACGGAACTCGACAAAACGTATTCTTCAGATGGGTTAAAGAAGTTGGAGCATCGCTGAGTCAAGTGAATCAAACTAAAGGGAGGTTGTGTGGAAAAATAAATCAACACTTTTCCAAAATTTTCGTTTTTCTTTTGTAGGCTAAGTACTTATCGGACTGCCCTCGTACATTAAAATTCTCAGTTTAGAAAATTTATTGAGTTAAACTTCTAGGCCTTAAATTTCTTCTCGTTTCAATTTGAATTGTTGAAAAGAAAAGCCGTGTCGAAAAAAGGATCTATTTGGTACCAATCTAATGGACAAGAAAGGAAATATATGGTTACTTCCTAAGTAGTGTACAAAGAGATTCCCAATTTGAATCCTCCCGCTTGTCTTTAAAAGGCTGTAGAGTATTTTTTCCAACACTCTGTGGCTGTGGATCTACCAGTGTTAGGGCTGTCAATCAGCCAGTGATTGAGCTGTGATATTTGAATACTGGACTATATCATTCAAGGAACGCAGCTTTCTGCAAAAAATATCTGCTGGTGAAGAAGAGACTTGTATTTTGCTTTCTGCAAAAACTATTTTTCCTACTGGAACATTTTTTTTTACTTTCAGTCATTCCAACGAAAGTTTTTCTAGTTTCCAGTGCAGTGCTCTCAAGTCCACTTGTTCCTTCAATGAAACCACAAACGAAGCTTCCGAGTTAACAAATTCTACGAACCAACGGTTTCGTATACCATTTTTTAACTGTTCAAGAACTCTCATCACAAACAATACATCGATTCAGCAGAAATCATCAATAGCTTTTTGCAATCCTCCCCATAAATTTCTTCGTAAATCAATGAAGCGTATACGATGCTCCATCAAAAAATCACTTTGGGCAAAACAAGTCCATACCTAAGTCAATAGTAGGGTTTCGATATGCATAGGCAGAACACCTGTTTTATCCTCAAAAACACTCTTCATTGTGTGTGCAAATTCATCTCTTTATGACTTTGGTTTCATGGATGAAGCTGTTGAGATAAGTTCCTTTGATATGGGGCTACTGCAATCGTGGTATTGAAAGCAACCATGTTTTTATCGTAATCAAAAACAAGATTATACAAAAATGTTTCCCATTCAAAGCCTTCAGGTCATACTCTGGGAGAGTTATTTGAAGTTAGATGCGATCTACAAAGCCGATAGGACAAACAGGCCTAATTAGTCCTGGATATGCAATATTGATGAGACTTACAGCGACTATTTCTTAGTAAATCAATGGTTATGTGGATTCATCGAATCCTTGGTGTGCTTTTGAGTTTGCAGACTCAAGTCTTGAACTGCAAGCTTTTGCAATGATGATTTGCTGCAGCATAATCACATGAGCAATCATTCAAGTCACAACCTTTTCCCCTGAGCTACTTATGAGCAGACTCTTGACTAAAGAGTCGGTCACAAGGACAAGAACCTGCACTACATTTCATTTTCCACCAACTCGAGTACTCTTAGATTTTGGCTCATGACCAGTTCCTTTTGAGTGAAAGTCAATTACAAAAAAATAAGAGAGCAACAGCAACAACAAATAATACTGTTTCAAACAACTAGGTTTCAAAAAGCGAAAACACAAAAACTCCTACGCATCCAGCAAAGTTTACCTACTCTTTAATTACACAAAAGAACACTATTCACTAGACATCTGTGAATGGCTTTCGCTTCCCCTTTGCTGCACTCGCTATACCACGTGCTATTTAAACAATCCAGAAAGATAAAAAGCAAAGCCAAATCAGCAGGTCCTTGTATTTTGTAAAAAGAACGAAAAAAAAAAATTGTTTCCATAGACTCAGCGCTCTTTATTCTTTTTAATTTATTTATTTACTTAACTCGCTTCGCTCCGTTTAATTTTGCAGAATTCATTTTATTCCCCCGCGCACTAAAAACGAGTGCCTAGCTCCCATCTACCACCAAGCAACGAGGTGCATCGAAACTATATATGTACAGGTAGAGGGACGAAAAACATTTCACACACAAACCAAAAACTATTCTCCTTAATTGCTGGGCTCGTCCTTTTGCATAGACAGTAAGAGCTCAGCAAAAAAAAAAAAAAACTGAAAACAAAAAAATATAAAAACAACAAAAAAATTCACAAAAGAAAAAGCGCGCAATTTAAAAACGAAGCTCCATACAAAAAAAGGTCCTGAAATCAACTATCTCATGCGGAAATAAACTATTTTCATCTGGCAGAAAAAGTAAATGCATAAAATAGGAAAATAGGAAAAGCGTTCCGCTGTGATTTTTTATTTATGTTATGTACCCGTTACCGTATATTCACGATGGGGGGCGATGTGAAGGAGCAGCATCAACTTCTAGCGCTTGCCATGAATACACGAATGACAGTGTGTGTTTTGGAAATGAAAAGCTTCAAGCTCCAACCTGTTTAGACCGGAACGTAGCACAACCGTGGCATAGTTATTTATGCGCCCTGCACTACAGTGCACTGAAGTAGTTTCCTATTAAGGGCACATGAAATAAATACTCACAAAAAAAAAGGTCCTACTTAAATTTTAAAAAATATAAAAAAAAATCCAAGACTAAACCATACTGTTGGTTCTATGAAAACAGGAGATGGATGCTTTAAAGGTTTTTAAATTTGTAAGAGTTTCGAAGTTGGGTGCGGGGGATGCGTTTGTGCTTCCTCCGCATTTTAAAATCCATATGTAGCCGCATTCCTTTGTTGATGTAGGTAAATACATGGATGCGAAGACTCACTGTTTGTTTATTTAATACTTTTTGTTTGTTCCTGAATAAAATATTCTCAGTAATGAAATGTATTTAATGGAAACGGAACGATGAACACGGGTAATTGTGAGTATATTTTGCTACCAAAGGTGAATTTTGTTCAGACAATAAAACAATTTCGTTTCATCATATGCAAACGAGTTAAAATGAATATTTCAGTCTTTTTTGCATTAACATTTACATCACACCTACAATATAAATCAAAGGAGTAGGGGGGTTGCGGCCGGGCTGATACACTAGTAACTACACAAATACTGCACTGAACAACAACAGCACATGATGGTACAAGACGGACCCACATCCTGCAACTAACAGCGATCATTCCGATTTAACTACCCTGTTCTAATGGGAACCGACCGACGCCGACGCCTTTCGGTTGACAAGGTTCTTGTCACTTCAGTCTCTATTTTTTATTTTAAAACCAGATGCAGTTATGAAGCTGTTTAATTCAAATGAGAGTAATTATTTTGTGGTATCGAATCAAACGTTTTCTAGGTACTTAAAAAGAGTAGGGGATGGAAGGAGACGGTCTAGTAAGGCGGTAGCCATCACCACACTCTGGGCTCATTGAATTCATTGTGCTAAAGAAGAGAGGAAACAGGAGATGAGGAAGATACAAGAAAATGAATAAGAAGTTATGGCTGAAACTGAGTTAATGACGCTCAAAGTTGCCACTTGCAAAAAAAAATTAACTGAGTCCAAAAATGAAAATAAAAATGACCAAAATAGTTGATTCTGATGAAGAAAGAGAAAGGAAGAGAAGAACACCAAGTTCTCTAAAGGAAAAAGCAGCATGAGAAGCGTTTGTTTGATTAAGTAATTTTGGTGGGGGAAAAACCCCCACTTATTAGGCTTAAATACAAGCTTTTACTTAATCTAACTTACAGACTAAGAAACTTAGTAGCTAAGACTTACTTACTAGTTGGAGAGCTTAGGAGACGAAGTTTTAGGCAGGGAGTACTCATATTGAAGTCAAAACAAGAAGAGTGAGAATTGACATTCCTCAGCATTCGAGAGATGGGTTCATTGGAGCCGTAAGAGGTTTGATGGGTGGGAAGATAGAAGAGACGAGGATTCCGAGTGTTACGAGTGTTAGTATTTAGAAATATGGATTCGTTAAGGGCTGGGCAGTCAATGGTTTTTGTAAGGATTTCAAATATTTCTCTTCGATCTTTCAGCGTATTGAGTGAGCTTGAGGAGTTTGATTCGGTCTTGATAAAAAGGATAAAAAAATAATATCAAAGGATTACTCCAATTAAGACCTCAAAGAGCAAATCGGAGGAAACGGCGTTGTATGCTCTCAATTCTGGCAATGTGCTCTTGTTGGAAAAGCAACCAGACTTGACAAGCGTATTCAAGAAGCGGACGAACAAATGAAATGTAAAGGGATCGGGTTACGTAGATATAGGAGTCTGAAAATTCCTTGGACCATCGTTTCACGAAGCCAAGTGCTGAATTTGCCTTTAAGATTACAGCGTCGATATGCTTGAAGAAATTCAGCTCACGGTCACAAATAATGCCAAGGTCGCGGATCACCTGAACGAGGGAAATGAATTGCACGTTTAGAAGATAGAGACGGGGAGGAGATTTGATGCGTTTACGTGAGAAAGTTATTGATTGGCACTTGGAAACATTTGAGCACCATATTGAGAAATTGTCGAGATCCTGTAGGAAGAGTCTTCAGAAGAAGAAATGACTCGGTAAAACTTAGTATCGTCCGCATAAAGAGAGATAGAGGAGTGTTTGATGATCATTTCAATGTCGTTAATACTGAGAATGAAGAGCAGAGGGCCTAAATGGCTGCCTTGGGGAACATCGGATGTAGCTAAAAAGCGACTGGATAAGATGGATCTGAACAGAACGCTGTAAAAAATGGCTTTCAAAAAAAAAAAAGAAATCCATCTCAACAGAATGGGTTCAAAGTCGAGGGTGAAAAGCTTAAAAAGAATAAGTTTGTGGCGGATTTTATCGAAAGCTTTACTAAAGTCAGTTGAAATTACACCTACCTCCTTTCCATTCTGTAAGGCTGAGAGGGAAAAGGAGACAAAGTCAACGAGGATTGTTGTTGTTGACCTGCCTTTGAGGAAACCGTGTTGTCTAGGGGAACCGTTAAGCAGTTTAGTTGAAGAACTCTGATCCCTTTGAGAGCGCGATGCTCGTAGTGCATCCAAGTCATGCGAGATTAATTACACTCACACTGCAACGAAAATCGTTTAAAAGTTTCTATCAACTTGAACGCTGTCAAAAGGGCCCATAGCTCGCTCTTTTAGGTTTTTCAGGAATATCTACCACACAAATTTCTAGTAAGCCCTTACAAATTTTCTCATACACCACCAAATTGAACAAACAAAAACAGCTGAATGCTGCCCAGAAAAAGAAGTAACAAAACAAGCACTACAAAGTGAGGTATGATACACGCACTGGAATGCTTGTTGATGCTCGGCTTGAGCTCGCCGGGTGGTGTGGGATCTTGTCCGCAACCACAAAAGGATTCAACCTATTACTAAAAAAATCATGCCTTTCATTTAACAGATCCAAAGAAAATGAATTCGAAAAAAAATTGTTGACGACAGACGGACATTACCATCAGCAGCCACACTTGTTTCCGGGGATGGCCGCCTGTTTGAGAGTTCGACTCTCGAACTCGACAAAACGTCAAAAACAAATTTTCAGTATTCATATCCACTCCATCATTTATTTGTTATTCATTTTAAAATGTTGTCAGCGGCAAACAATTAAATATTTAAATCCAATCTACGGACAATTGATAATCGGACCACCTGGCTATGGCAAAACAACCTACTGTCAACATGTCTACGACTTCTACAAAGAACTCGCAGTTGTAAATCTTGATCCTGCTAACGAAAATATGAACTATATACCCGCGATCGGTGTAATGCGCGTCTAATGACAGTGGGCGATGCCATGAATAATTTGTTGAATCTTGGTCAAAACGGTGTCCTTGTTTCCTGCGTGGAGTACTTAGAAGAGAACTTTGACTGGTTCCTAGGTGCACTCAAGAAATCAACCTGCAACTATTTCCTCTTCGATTGCGCTGGCCAAGTCGAATTGTACACTCATCACAACTCATTGTCAAATATTTTTGCCAAACTTGAGCGTTTGGGATATCATTTATGTGTGGTGAACTTTACTAACTCGCATTATTGTTCAGAGCCCAGTAAATTTGTTGCTACACTGTTGGTGGCCTTGAGTGCAATACTGCAGATGGCTTAACCACATATGAATGTTCTAAACAAAGCTGATCTTTTCAAGAAAAATGGATCAAAGTTGCAATTCAATCTAGATTTTTATACAGACGTTCGGGATTTGAAGTACATTTTGGAAGCCCTTGATGTATCGCCCTCAACGCAGAAATATGCAAAGGTGTCTATGGTAGGGGATTATAGTCTCGTATCGTTTCAACCCTAAGATGTGAAAAGTAGCGAGAGTTTGTTGAGAGTATAGAATGTCATCGACAAACCCAACGGGTATGTCTACAAAGTTGGTGAAGGTGGAGGCTTGGACATAGGCTAAATGGCAGCAGTTTTATGTTTAAATGCTATTAATTAACATGTGTGGACTATGCGTTACTGCAATGCACATTCCAAAATTAGAAATAAACAAAGTTTTGCGTCATCTATTGGCATCTCCGGACGAATATCGTTCCAAGGTAACGTATTTTATTTTCAATTCTGACTATTGCCGCTAACTTCTTTTCTTTGTCCATTACAATTCAACAGAACACAACTCATATTGAGCTCATCTGGTACATGTGAGCGTAGTAATGTCCAATGCTATGTCACTGTGAATTAAATGATCAGTGATCCAGCACTATCTGGCTTTGAATTGAGTTGCTCCTGGTATTTCAGCAAATCCAAGTAGTGTAGCCAAGAAACGCTATCATTCAAGCCGTAGAACAAACCCTGAATTGTCATCATCGGAAAATCAAAAGCAGGGAGAACCAGAATCATTGCAATCCTAGCCAAACATCAGAGCCAAACCTTTCCGGCTTACACCTTCGCCGCTGTCGTCATGGCCAAGTTGGTCGAATTGGACTCCGAATTGCTTCCAGTCTACTCTCCAGATTGAGCCCAATGTGACTACTTTTTGTTTCCAAACCCAAAAAAGTCACTCGCCGGGAATAGATTTGAATCGAATGAGTCGGTCTTCGCGGCCACGGGAGAAAACGTATATTTTTTGGACGAGTTGAAAAAGCTGGAGCGTCGCTGGGAAAAGTATTTCGAGCTTTAAAAGGACTAGGTATGTGGAAAATAATTTGCCACTTTTCCAAAATGTTCGTTCATTCTATAAGACTACCTAAGTAGGTACTTGTTGAATGACCCTCGGAATAACATTGGAAATAAACCAACCTAAATAAACTACAGCTTTGCTGCTTCCTTGGTAAGTCTTGGGTCTGACGAGTCGTAGATATAAAGCATGCTCACAATAAAAAAAAATAAAGTAAATCTTCAAACTTCCACCGAAGAACACATTTTACTACAATTAAAACGTCTGACTGAATGACGTGGAATTGTTACAACTCTTATATCAACAAATTGCGAGCAGTGCCGAAAAGTATGCAATCGATAATTCGCGTTATACATTTAACGCAACCTCGTTGGAAGTTACATAAGAAGTTTTATTTCAAAAAGTGTTTCAATCGCTCAGTACCATCGTTGAAAGTGAAATAACTCTGCAGCACTATTAATTTCAAACAATGAAAGTTCGCTACCAAATTCAAAAATATAAAAAAACAAACAAAAAATGCTCAAAAACCACTCAGTCTTCTGTTACATCACATTCCATGATTGCTTAGCTCTACGATAACAAAAACAATACAGCTCGGCTTAGACCTATTGTGTAATCGTGTGTTCAAATTGAACACGTATTTGATCCGAACAATTTATTGAAGTGAGAGTACTCTTATACACCGATTCGCCTCTAAACAAGCTATTAGCCTTCTCAACGTGTCATATTTCACATAGATTAACACAAATCCTTTTATTCCACAAAAATCCCATTTTGTTTTTCGTGATTTGCTTACATAGTATGGTACTTACGTAAACCAATTACAATTTCATCTGTGAATAAATTAAGCCACAGTAAATGCACTTCATAATCTAAACGCGCCATTTCATAAGCCCTCAGGATTATCGATTCAATTAGTCAAGGATTTAAAGGGCAGTTTCTTCTTAAAACTAAAATATAGCGAATATACATACATGTGTAGATATTTAATATTCAATGAACAAAAGAACGGTAGGCAGACTAGTTTTTTTTTTTAACAATTTAATGTTTAGTTCAAAAATAGGGTCAAATTTTAATGAACGACCATGATTTGATGTTACGCAAGGTTAGAGTAATAAATAAGGACAGTGTTCGATGGGAATAACATTAAAACTTACAGAAAACGTTCAGCTTCATTGCAGTCTCTCTGATTCCGTTGCGCACCAATTCGTTGGTAGCACGGCATGCAAGTCCTTTGCCATGGTCTTCTCTTGTTGGTGTCAGAGATAAGACGGATATGCTCACGTTTCCGTCTTCAGATACCTGAAAGAAAGGAAAAGACTTTGTACTGAGATTTGTAGATATTTATGCTGTCTATTTGTTGTCCTTCAGTAAAGGTGAGCCTTTAGTTGGACATATGTGCAAGCACATTAAACACCCTCAAGTGGATTGCAAACTAAGTACCCACCTTTTGATTGTGTCCATGCAACTCAATATTGCCCATCCACCATGTGATTTTTGCTGGTGGCCGAGATCCTATGGCTTGACATTCGATTTCATATTTTCGATCTGCGGACATTGGTTGATTGTTAAAAGATATCTCCACAAAAAGTGGTCGCACTGAAAAAAAAAACAAAAAACAAAATGTGCGGTTAAGAAATTGATTTTTAGCTTGACTTTCAACGAACGTATAAATGATTGCATCCTTTTTTGCTACAAAAAAAAAAAAAAAAACAAGAAAATTCTAAAGCTGATTATAGAATCTCCCAAACTTAAGCCGTTTCGAAGTAAGTCGCTGCTCAAAATATTTTTTAAAAGCGATTTGTAAGAGTATCTACACTGGCGCTACAAGAATGCCACGGCGTTTTTTTACATTTGGAGTTGTTGCAACGACGTATCATTAATCCTGTCAAGAACTGCTGCCGTGACTGCAAAATGTCTCGGAGACCTTTGATAAGACACAGCTCCTGAGACAAAACTGATGCAAAACTTACCTGAAAGCATTAGCGGGTGTCAGTTGACAGACAGAAAACACCACATTCGAGCTTGTACTCAATTTTTTTTTTGTCTTTTTTATTTGAAGTGATAAATAGGTTTGTTTGTTGAAGCCCTAGGATCGCCCCGGGGTCACCATAAAGCGTTTTTTGAGAAATCCAAAGTCGCCCTGAATGTCAAATTGAGTGTTTTTAGAGCCCTAGGGTTGGCCTAGGTTTTCCATAAACTCGCCCTAGCTTTTTGCTGTGGCGAGTTGAGAGCTATCAAATTGCATGTATTTTTTTTTTTTTAATGACAGGGATGTGTGGTGTTTTGTGGTTTAGCGTTTTTTGAGGACTGGAAAACCCTGGTTTCTTTGACAACTCATAAGGTTGTTAAAAAAAACCTGGGTCAACCCTGGGTAAAGTTCAATGAACAGACCTAACGAGATGAAAGGAATTCGGACAGTGACGAAGCTGCATATTTTCCTTACAGCTATACAAGAATTGCCTTACGATTCCAAGCTTAAAGAATTATTCAAGCAAAGTGATTGACAGAGTTTTTGTCGTCGCGAAAAATAGAATTGTGTGAAAACGTGGCGTCGTTCTTGTCACTTCAGTGTGGGTACTCAGTACTCACTCTCATATATTGCCATGCAAACATAGTTTGAGAGCTGAGCTTGTCACTGTGAGCCTTAAACAAGAATTAGGTACAGTGCTGTAATGGAAGACAGCTCTGTGCTCCATAAAGTTTCAGTCACTTTTCAAAGCGTACGTAGGTATGTGCGATCTCAATCGCTCCTGTCATGTGCGATTTGACAAATCTTGCAACTTGAATTATGTTAACTATACTTCCTTGCAGTAACTACCTACTAGGTATTGGGCTCCTCCAACCGGATTTATGACCTGTCAAACTACCAAGTGCGAATGTTGACAAAGGGACAAAAAAAAAAACAAATGAATGGTACAACACTAATGCTCGGAGAGGAATGAGTAATTTACCGAACCTCAATGGCATACCAGAGCTTATAAAAGACATCACAATGGATGAAATTTGAAATTTGGTGGAAAGGTTTTTCAGTACTAGAAAACGGAATTGAAATAGAAATGGTGGAAGTTTTTGGAACCTACCTCAGCTCTCCCACCGTTGCTAATGACAGAGTATTATGTGGCCCCTTATTTCCAAGAGGATACTAGATACTAAAGGACATTTCGTCCACGAGGTTGGGAGTTTTCCTAAATCCTAATACAAAACAACCAACAGTCTCTTATAAAAATATCAATGTCTCCTTTGGCAAGCCTAGCAAACAAAAAATGAAAAATACCTTCGGATTTGCACAGATCCTTGCAGGCTGAATAGACTTTATGCAGACCGAGAGTTAGTAGAAAAGCCTTTCACTGATGCAAAGCAGTGGTCTACGTATAACCACAATCCGAGAAGAGCGATTGAATGCGTTGGAAATAAGGGAGATGAAAAATTTCGAAATTTACTGTGGTGACTGCTTTACAGAACAACAGAAACTACCACTTATTCGGGTGCAGATTTGTCGTTAGAAGGACTCAAGGAGAAGGTTTGCAGCCAAAATGCAGAAAATGAGCGTTTAATAACCATCCGCAGCAGGGCTAAATATGCAAACATTAGCCCAATCGGCACCCATGCCCCACAGAAGAGAAAAACGACAACTCCAAAGGGTGATCTTACCCAGGAGCAATGCCCACAGACATGACTTAAAAGTCGTCATTGGCTATTTTGGCTCAAAAACAGGAAAGTAGGACATCATCGGAAACACAATTGAAAACAGACTCACATTAGTCGATTTTGCTGCGGGGTTAAATCCTGCTGTTATTAGAACAAGCTTCCCGATTCTCATGCTGATCCCCATATTAGTCAACCGTCAACCAAATTTACTATATGTTGCGATCGACGCAAGGCACTCTTCCAGTGTGATAGATGTCCAAACTTTCCAAAGGGGCAAACTTTGACCACTACTTTGTGGTAGCCAAGTTACGAATGAAGACGTTCTGTTTACGACCCGTGTGAACCAACACTATGAAGAGACATGACATACCTTCCCTATCGAGTGTCCTTCAAAATATCCTTGAATTTTATTATGTCAGCATCAAGCAACAAGTCATCAAACTCGCTACCTCTGATATTCGTCACTTTGTCTCATAAACAACCGTTTGAGGAAACTGAGAAAATCGATGACATGAATGAAATTCAGAAGATTTATCAAAAGGTCATGTCAGAGAGGCAAACCATAAAATCAAGCCTGTTTAACAAGACAAGCAGGGAACATATTAACAGAGTAGTAGTCGCCACTGAGGATCTGGAAGGACCATTTCGGCAGACTGTCTTCTTTGCTGTTGTTTGAAGACTCAAATTCCGCAGTAAAATGTGTCCCATTCAACTTGGACGATGACCAAGAATGCCGTTCTTTCGAGCTATAAAATTTCAATATTGCCACATGTAAACATGAAATATATGAAACTCAAGCTTAAGTTGGCCTTCAGGTAAGGTTTTTCAATGCCACTGGAAAGTAGTATAATAGCAGCTGATCTGCATGGACTGCTGGATGAAAGCATGCCCAATGAATGAAATTTCAGTATCAGATCCTAAAAACGGAAAACGCAACTGCGTCAAATAGAAAAGATGTTTCCTTAACGTCGCATATAAAGTTTTGACTGATGCTGTGATATGTTAACATCTGAAGCGTCAAGTACACAATTTTCTGCTGTTTATCAATGCGGTGTACAAAGCCTTTTCGTAAAATTTGTCCATCCGAAACACTAGCCGCAAATGAGATCTGAAGGCCCCGACCCATAGAATCCGTTGCATCTGTTTGCTGCCGGATTAAACTAACAGCTCGATGAAATACACACGATCTTATGACAGCAACGCAAAAAGTAGCCCAACTTTTAACTTTTGCGTCCGGTAGAACTGATGACATGCGCAGTCAAAGCCAATTTGAAGTTTTCTCTTCACACCGCAACGGATTCTATGGGTCACCCCAAATTGTTTTGTCCGGTAAAACTCACTGCTGTCAGTTGAATCCGGCAGCGAACGGACGCAACGGATTCTATGGTTCGGGGCCTTAGCATCGTTAGTCGACATAACGCTCTTGCACGCGGTGTTGGGTTAGACACACGATGAAACTCATGAAGACCG
The DNA here is from genome assembly GCA_914767635.1 of Melanostoma mellinum. Classification (NCBI taxonomy): domain Eukaryota; kingdom Metazoa; phylum Arthropoda; class Insecta; order Diptera; family Syrphidae; genus Melanostoma; species Melanostoma mellinum. The sequence continues at coordinate 186,159,310 of OU612060.1, forward strand.
GCTAAATGACGAACTAACATTTTAGTTTCGTTTTTATTCATCAAGTGTCAGAAGTCAAAAGTTGTGTGCCAAATTCGTAGTGCTGCAGATTCCTAAATCGTGTTGAGCCAGTTGAGTAGCCAGTTGAGTACCTCTTCCACTTGAGTGCGCCACTTTAAGCTGGGACCGTGTAGAGGTGCTTGCCAGCTACTTGTAATCAGAGGCTAGAAATAGCAGTAACAATAAGCAAATGGCAACTCGTTCATCCTAGCGGCCCTAACTCGCTTCTTTTAACAGTAAACAACTGAAGAAAGCCGCACTTACTAAGTCATTAAAACTTTAGTGTTGAACATATTAAACATAAAAAAAAACTTATAAAAAATACACCACAGCACAGCAACGTAGAATTTTGTATTAAAAGCTGTTGATAGGAGCTAAAAAGTTAAACATTCATTACTTTGCCAGACGCTGCTAAATATCGTCGGTTGACCGCGAGTGTGCTGAATATTTTTTTGACAAAATATTGTTCACCGACAGGCAATAGCTGTTACTCAATGTGCCACTGGCAACCAAAACCAGCATTGTAGGACCTTAGCTTAAGACGTGGCCCTCAATCAACGAATCCTTTTTCAACTGTGCAAAATTAATTTTAATGACGAATGAGTTCCTTACGATTCTAATGTTGTTCATTGTCAAATTAATTTTTTACTAGTGAAACAAATATAAAAGGACAAACCTAACTTCCGCAAAGGACAATGGATACCCAGCAAAGCCTTGCGATAAAGCCTTCCAAATTCCGATTATTTTTGGTGGTGATATTCGGTAGGTATCAGTACAGCTACATATTATGTTTCGTTGACATAAATTGATTCTTCCATTCAGGGAACGTGTCAAGTTTCACTCTTGGAACATGCATAGCATGGCCATCGCCCATGATACCCAAATTCGTGAATCAGACCGATGACAGCCCAATAAGTACCAAAATTAATGCTGATCAAATGGGTTGGATATTCTCACTTATTTCCATCGGAGCTCTTTGCGGTGAGCTTAGAGTCCTACATTCTTTTTCAAAAGGTTAACTTACTTGTATTTTGTCTTTTGGATTAGCTGCTCTCATTGCTGGACCATTGGCTGATAGGATTGGACGTAAAAGTACAATGATGGTTGGCTCTTGTATGTTCATTTTGGCCTACTTGACCATGATCTGTGCTAATGGAATTGAAATCATCTATCTGGGAAGAGTTCTTGAGGTATTCTATTTCAATTTACATTCAATTCTAGTCAAAAAAGAAAATCCTATTTTAAGGGACTCGGGGCCGGCTGTACAATGACAGTGATCCCAATGTACGTTGGCGAGATTGCCACCAAAGAAAGTCGGGGCTCTGCTCTGAGTCTAATGATGCTGTTCATGACTCGTAAGCCTGATGAACGTTTTCATAACCATATCACATTTTTCTTTCCTCTTTTTTTCAAGTTGGAATGCTCTACGTCTACTGCATCGGGCCCTTCACCAGATACTTAGTATTGCAATTCTGTTGTCTAGCGTTCCCTTTGCTCACATTTTGGGGATATTGTATTGTACCGGAAAGTCCTCACTATCTGGTCAAGAGAGATCGCATCGATGAAGCAGTCAAAGCCTTGCAAACTATCCGCGGCCAGAGCGCTGAAGCAGTACGGGGTGAACTTTTAGGAATTCAGGAAGCTGCTGAAACAGCTAAAGCTGTGACCAAAGGACGATGCAAGGACATCACCAGCAATCCAGCGAATATGAGAGCCTTGATTATAGCCATTGGATTAATGTCTTTTCAACAATTTTCTGGAGTAGTCATCCTGATCATCAACTCACAGTCGATATTCTTCCAAGCCAATTCAAGCATAAGTTCTGCTTATGCAGCGATCATTGTCGGTGTTGTTCAAGTCGTGTTCAGTTCAAGTCTTCAACTGGTGGTAGATTGGTGGAAACGGAGAACTCTACTGCGTTTATCAGCCACTGGTATGTGTATAGCGCAATTTACTCTCGGGACATTCTTCTTCTTTCAAGCCAAAGGAGACACCACTAATGTTCGATGGATTCCATTGGTTGCATTCATCCTGTTCCAAATGTCATATCGCATAGGGTTTGGTCCATTGCCAGTAACTATCCTGGGTGAACTATTTCCGCCGAATATCAAATCAGTTGCTGCGACTTCCGTGACGATTACTTGTTGGGGTCTTGGATTTTGCATTGCCAAGATGTACCCATTGTTGGATTTAATCGGAGCTTATTACGTGTATTGGATGTTCTCGATTTTTTGTGTGTTGGCATTTCTTTTTGTGCAGTTTGTTGTTATGGAGACACACGGACTGAGTCTTAACGAAATTCAAGAACGCCTTCAAAAATTAACTCAGTAGTTTATTGTTTATTGTTTCTGTTTTAAGACTTTCGTGTGAATTAAATTCAAAAATTTCTATTTGAATCATGAAGTCTAAAAATTGTTTTTATTCTGCAGTGTCGTAGCTGTGGCCTTTTCCAAGAAGTGGAAACCAGCCGCAACATTGCGTAAGCCAAAATCATTCCCCGTAACAAAAGGAACATAATGTTTAAGGACTTTTGTGTTCACACACGATATTGGAGGACGAAGCTGACTAATTTTCACTCAAAAGTGTCGTTTAGGCTAAGTATATGTATGTGAAAAATGGTCAACTTTGAGTTTCTAAAAGTGAGCGAGGATCAAATCAGACACCTACACTGCATCGCAAGGCAGACATTTTTTTTCTCGATTAGTCAAAACAGTTTGTGGTGCAGGTGTTGTAATGTCTGCTTGTTACATGGAAGTTTCAGGTTCAAGTCCCAGACAATTTCTACGGGTGCCACCTGTCAAAAAGAATTGGCCACCTTCTAAGAATAAATACAAGGCCATGAGATTTCGTTTGACCACGAAATTCACCAAACTCGCTGCCAGCCAGCGAGTAATTGGCATCGGCTGGCAAAGTTGAATATGTTAAGTAAATTTTTCATTCAAAATTTGTGTCAAATATCATAAATGAAGCTTTTGAGTATTTTCCCAGTTTTCAGAACACCTATGAATGTACATAGAAATCAGTTGAAACAGGCCTGTGTTATTCGTAATAGATTTCTTGTTATCTGTCATGTCGGTTGAAAAAGTATTCTGATTCCAAATAAATTTCGAAACGACTACGATATCGACAGCTTTCAATATCGATAAGCGACTACAATGATAGGGGTGATTTACTTCATAACATCCACGTAGTATGTACGTAAAAACAATTCTGAAAAAATTTGAGTTTTCATGTTTTTGAGTGAAGTAAATATTGGGAATTGAATGGAAAATTTGACGTAGGTACATACATAATGTACATACAACATACATTTATCCAAAAAAAATGTCGTTTGCGTCAAACTAATATTTATGTGGGTGGATATACGTCAAAGCAATACAAGATATCTATGAGGATTGGATAGAAAGGACCAAATCGATAACATATTTGCAAAGACCACATTCAAAAGTACATTTTGGCGTATACGCCGTACTGATTCCCAGCCGACGAATTCCCTAACAATATCTTACAAATCTCTTCTATACCAAGTAAAGGGAGGGTTTGAAGTTTTGCAACTTATGCATTAATACGCACAAATGCGTGCTATTGAATGTTAGTTCGATTACGAGTAGGTACATTATGTTTAATTTTTTCTACACCATTTTTTGGTCCTTCAACATCTTATATTTTTTCAAAACATTAATAAAAAAATATATATATTTAGTTTTAATTTTCATCTTCACTTCTTTCTTCAGTCAAATCAGGATGAATATTTTTAAGGTCATCAGATTTAAGATTCAAATAGAATTCGTGGTTTTAACAAATATTTTTTCTTTTCCTTGCTTATGTTATGAGGCTTTGAGTAACAAATTGGAACTCCAACGGCATCTCTTCCCCGCTTTTAAATGTTAAATTTCTAAAATTATTCGTTTTCATCAAGGTTGTTTTGTACTAAATAGTTCCAAAATCATTGGTAAATCGCAACCATTTAACTTAGCGCCAAACAAACTTTGTCTTGGCTTCGGATTGTTTGCGCCAAATGAACTTTTCCTTTGATGACGTTTTCGCAAAGTCGAGGAAGTCTGTTTGACTCATTTCATAGATAATGAAAGGTTTTTGTCCTATCGATCTTCCTAGCTGAAACCAATCCCTTGGATGAGGGGTTTTCACTGAAGATACCTTGTTTTTAGTCTCGAGGGCAGCATGATCAACATCACGCTCCATATGCTTATGTGCGGGCACCAAAAATTTGTGTTAAATAACATCAATGGTTGAAATTTCGAATATTGTAGCTGCGTTACGTACCCATTTTTATTTTGACCCGCACAGCAATCACTGTAGAAGATCAGGTGTTCAAAGGTATTTGGGACTGTTTTCAGGTGCTGAAACACACATGAAACTATCTCATTACCTCTACGACTTGCAACAGATTCGTCCCACATATTCTTCTTTCCATTTTCGGCGTTACGAGCAGTGATCTTGAAGTGATCACAACTCTCCCACTTTTCCGCTTCACACTAGTGATCCGCCTGTGGGGTACGCCGCGTTGACCTCAGAAATCGTCGGCAAGCCTCCCGGTTTTGGATTGTTCCATGTCTGAGGCCAACCAAATGCTGCTGTTTTTGCATTTGCTTGTACCAGGTGTGTTTTGGCCTGCCTTTTCTTTTTCGTCGCGAATTTGTTGAAACGTTGTACGATATTGGCTTTTGGACGGGGTTCTGCGGATCTCTCCTTTGAACATGACAATACCAACTGAGCCGGTCGTGCTGAATTTTGTCCAAGATGGTACTTTTGACATGAAGGCTTCCACGGATCTTAGTACTTCCAATTCGATCAAGCTTTGTTACTCCTGCTGTCATCCGAAGCATCTTCATTTCGGCTGCCGTCAATTTTCTCTCATACTTTTTGTACATTGTCCAACATTGTGAACCGTATGTAAGAGCTGGACGGACAACTGCTGTGTAGAGTCTTCCCTTCAACTTAGGGGGCATTTTTCGATCACAGAAGATAGCGGAGTTTTCTCGCCACTTCATCCACCCTACGCTTACTCGATGATTGATGTCGTCAACACAAGTTGCTTCACTATTGATCATAGATCCCAGATATTTAAACTTTTCACACTTGGGAAACACATTTCCATTCAAATAAATGTCTGGAATAGGCTTGTCTGGATCAGAAAAAGGGCTGCACAGGTATTCAGTCTTTTTAGCGCTAATACGGTACCCATTTCCTTCCAGAACATCAATCCAAACGTAAAGTGCTCGTTGCAGGGATGTAGGATCCTCGCTTATGATGGCTCCATCGTCAGCAAAGAATAATTGTTGTACTTTATTATCCGTTACTTTTCCTTCGAGCAAATATTCCAGAACAGCAATAAAGAGCAGTGGACTCAAGACACTTCCCTGATGTACACCTACTGTTATTTGGAATTCTTCGGTGACTCCAGCTGGGCATCTCACTTTTGTAACTGCTCCCTCGTACATGTCCATAATTATTCGCACATAGGCTTCAGGAACTCCTCGTTGTCTGAGGGCCACCCATATCATATCTCGTGGTTGTCGATCGAATGCTTTTTCGAAGTCAACCAACACAATATGCAAATCCTCTAAGGCATCTCGGTGTTTTTCCATAATGATCCTTATGCTTTGGATGGCGTCTGTAGTTGACTTACCCGCGACAAACCCGCTTTGGTCATCAGACAGCCTTATTATTTTCCGCATATATGTAACAATATGCTTCGTTTGTTTCACAGCCATAGAAGTCTTTTATAGAATGAAATATTTGTCCTTCAGGAAAGGAGTAGGAACACACTGTTGTAAGTTAAATGTGTACACTTTGATTGAATCCTCATTCCTAGCAATGATTTTGTCGTTGTTCTTGCTTTTGTATACGAGGTCAGCTGGCATATGGTGCTACTCCTGTTTTTTCATAATGTAAAATTACTCACCAAAATTTCCTGATCTTCTAAAGTTCTTTCCAAAAGAGCTGCAGCTTGTTTAGTATCTTAACTGTAGTCACTACTACTAATGCTGCTGCTTCGGAGACTGTGAGCAAACTTAGGATCTTCCATACTGTCATCCTCACCGTCATAATCAGGTATTGCAGATGAAGCTGTTTCATTTACAACTGGACTCTCAAAACATTCAGCATCTTCCAAAAAATTATTTCGTGTCAAGGGCATGTCAGTTTTGTATCAAAAGTATCGAAATTTTATTTTACAGTGCTTTGTAAGTCACAGCAGATAATCAAGTCTTCATTAAAAAACTCACCTATTTGTTTATTGGTTATAATTTCACTGTTGTCGTTAATAACTGATTTTTGGTGGGCATCTTTTCTTAATGCCATAAAAAGTATTTTTTTAATCGGTTCATGATTTGAACTTTTTCTTCTTAGTTATTTCAATTTAAATAAATCTTAAAATGAGGGGCATAATGATGTACATATGTGAAGCTAGCATAAACGGAACAAAGAAACTAGAAAATAAGATTTTATTTAGCCAAATTAAGGGAGATGCTTATCCTTCAACGAACTCGTTGCAAATGATTCTATCTGCATAATCACTTATTTCTCGATAAAAACAACCGTTATTTTCGATTAAATATCTTATGTCATCTTAAGATATGTGTTTTGTAAAAAGTTAAAGTACTAAAATGGCTTATGTGGAGTTAAGCTGTTATATTAAATTTAGTTTGGTTCTACTTCTTCTACTTTTTTTAAATTGGCTTATGTCGACATAAGTTATCATATGATCAGATTTGCTTGCGTTGAAAAAAAAAACTTACATATGCTTACATAAGCTATGATTTCTTTTGATTTCAACTTGTAATAAGCGGCTATCATGACTTAAGCCGTTTCAAAAAAATATATTTTCTTATTGTTTTGATCAATTTGAGCTCAATATAGACGTATAAGCTGTTGTGCAAATGCATTTCCGGCCTATTTAAACATAAGCTGCTTTGGTTTTTACGGCTATTTTTTGTCGTATGATAACGGGACCCAGACAAAATGTAAGGTAAACAGAATGGAAGATTATGTGGTACTGAAAACATGATTCTCACTTATTAGCACAGTATAAAAACTCAAGTCTCTTGTCGGCCGTTTACAACTTCCACAACCCATCTCACCATTGTTATGTACATACATTTATGTAAGTGTGTACATGTACATCTCGACTTATTGGCTCCTTCACTCCTCAGTTGCAACTTGCAAGTGATCTTCTAAGCCCGATTCGTGCATTATGACAATTGTATGCATATGATTGTAGGCAGGAAATTGCATCAGGAAAGCCTTTATCCAGGAAAAATCATCATTCCTTCTGGAAGATAGTTTACAGTTCCATTTTTATCTCTGAAAAGGCTCTTACATTCCGCGTCTCTGAAACTTCTTGAACATTTTGACGTTCTTTTTTTTATATCTTTAGTGACAGATATTTATTCTAAACATTCGGAACAATATTGCTGCGTTCCTGGTTGATACGAAATTGTTCTCTTTTAGTATTGAGACGTTTCTTTGAGTCATTAGTTTAGTTTTTTTTTTTTTAACTTTTGCTGGCTTCGACAGTAAACAACAATTGCAAGATCATATAGTGAATTCAAAGCGAACACAAAGCACTCGCACGTAACGTGGTCGAAGTCGAAGCTGAATTGTGATTGTGATTCCGGCATTACATTCTTTGCATTACATACTGGGTAAGTCATCCGCTATAACAACGTAAACCAGTTCTGTTGTATTACGCTAAATTCAAACTAACTAAAATACAAAACTACGAATGTAAATTTATAACCTAAAATTTAATCCAATCAAACCAAATATTTCCCCGAATCGGGTAATTTTCACCAAAAGTATTCCAATTCACAGTGGAACTTAGCAGTCGTCGGTATAATTACCAATTTGCCATCCCAAAATCTGTTTTCGACGATACGAAATATAAATTAGGTACACCGCAAATGTTTAAGTTCCCATTCAGCTTTAATTAAAAAAAAAAAAATACAAAAAAACTATCGAACGACAACTTTGTTCCAATTAATGCAGAACCTATCCCGGAAATCCAATCAGTGACATTTTCAAATAACATAAATAGCAACATTGTTTTGTTAGTTTCCCGGTATTCCATGAAAATCAAATCAATTAGCATGTATCATGTGTACATCTCCCTGATTATTTGTTAAAAATCAAATATACACTTAATTTGTTGTTCGCAAAAATGTAAATAAATCCTGTGTTGGATTTATGCAGATAAGCTGCGAGATGAAAATAATTGGCAATGATTTTGTTTGAAGTCTTGCAATCCTCTGGAGTATTCAGACTGCATCAGGAGTGATAAGCGCATCATTCGCTTTGTATCTTACACATAACAATATATAAGGCAATGTCCGAATTTCGAAAATTGCTTTCAACTTTTACATATACATATGTATACGAATGCTTGAAATTAAAATATTTTAAATCAAAATCGAAAAAAAGAACATCGACGTTGGTGTTGAATACTTACAGTACAACTCGATGGTGATGTTGGTGGAGACATATTTTTTGTGGAAGTTGCTGGCTTGGCACGTGTAGACAGCATGCTGATGAATTCGCGATAAATTTCGGACGATTAGTTTGTTATTTATCGTCCCATCGTAATTATTCTCAACATGGCCGTTTTGTATTTGGCCATTCATAAGCCACGTTACTGTTGGCGAAGGACTTCCTGGAATTAAAAATAATACGAAAGTCGTTAGTATAAGATTGTGATTGCAAGAAAGCAGTTAGCAAAGTTGTAATTGCAAATATTGTTAAGTCTCAAAAAATAAACTTCAAATGAAATGCCACCATAGCAAAGTCCAATATTTCAAGGGCATAGCACCAACAAAGAAATATTGAACTCGATAATGGGCCTGCAATGTAATCAAAAAGGTCAAGGTGTAATAAGGAACTGGTAGAAACAGGAAATTAATAGTTTTACAATTTTAAAGTGAGAGAAAGGAGAATAACTATCGCACAACTTCGAAGATTTGGTTTGGATTCACAGAAGTTCAAGAGCAACGTGCATCGGTGTCTCCTTTCAAATTCTCTCCTATTTTCCTAAATGCTCGCACTGTGTTTAACAACATTATAAGGGTATTCATAACCCCTTGATGTGCGCGTTAATTATAAAAAAAAAGGTACACGCTTATAAGGAAAAAATAGGATTTTAATCTAAACGTGAGTTTGCTTAGGAGGATGTTACAGTTCGGGTCGGACCTTTGCCTCAACCAACATCTTTCGATAACGACCTTGATTTCGGGCGAGTATTCTCCAGTTTCCCGCTCTTTGTCAGTTGTGGCGTCTTCTTCTACTTGTTTGCGATAGCTAAGAAGAGTTCTTTCACTTCTGCTAATTCCCTATAATGTGCTTTCAAAAAACAGTGGAGCGAAGCTTTGATGTACGTTTGCTCTACATCTCCCTGCCGTAGTAGTCTAACTATGCGTAATGCCACGGAACAGTTCATACAGTTCGTTATTGTATATATTCTTCTCCACACATTATCTCAATTCGCAGTATTTTTTAGACCTAAGGTAAAGTCCATGCTTCTGCGTCGTATAAGAGGATTGCGATGATCAAAGTCTTATGAGGGCCTACTAAAAATATTCACCAAACATGTAGTTTAGGTTTCTCTAGAACCATTTCTCGCGTCACTGAATTCTTAGGTTCTAGAACGAAGTCTTTAAGGCTCTCAATAACCAAATGGCAACATTTCGGTGCTTGCTCTATATTTTGAACCATGCACATCTGGATTCGGGGGTGTACTTACAAGTTAACTCTTCTGGATTTCTTAAGTCCAATACTAATTTCTGTTTTCTTTAATTCCGCAAGTCATTATGCGTTCAGATAGATTACAGGCTAAGGCTTCAGCTTGCAGCTGGGCAAAGTTCAAAGCAGGGACTGTTTCACCATCCTCACTTCTGAAGAATCCCATTCTTAAATTGGCAAAAAAAATTTACATGTAGAGACCCCCCAAGTCATGGCACGAGATGAGTCCCAAAAGCTGTCACTAAGCTATCATCAACCTACCAAAGGATACCAACTTGTAATGAAACCAGCCATCACGTACCTTGACGTTAATTTCAATTTAAGATTAGATTAAGGGCGGGTTGAGCTTGCGCTGGGCACTGCTGGGTCTGAATGAAACCTATTGTGCCATGCCAACCCATGTGAATTTTCAGGGCAGTTCTCCTGATCCTTAATTGAACCCAAGGCCGTAGCCAGGGGGGGGGGGGTTTAAGGGGTTAAAACCCCCCCGAAATTTTTTCAAAATTCTTTTCATGCTTTTCCGCATCAGTATGAAATTTGTACTCACTCTGTGTTACAGTGAAAAATAACTTTTGATGCGACTTAATGTGGTTGGTATGGTTGAGTAGGAACATCATATTAATTAGAAAGGTGCATAAATATCATGTACTCAACCATACCAATAACCTAAACTAAGTCACAGCAAAAGTAGTTACAATTTCTATTTTGTAGCACAGTTTAAATATTGATTATTTTCAAGATTTCTGATTTTGGCTTTAGCCGAAATTTTCGATGAATTAAGTAAGGTAACTCTGACAATTTTTAAATACAACCCCAAACGAAACAGCTCCAGGATGCCACGTAACTTTAGCTTCGATTCCACATGATATACCTATGTACATTTGTACATACATACATCTAAACAACTCAAGAAAATTTAGTATACCTTGATAGGTATGTACCTTTACCTACATGAAACAAATTGTATAGTTTGATGTATTTTTATTTTCCTTCCTAATAAACAAATGGTTTCTTTGTATGCGTTAGTTTTCAAATTCTTTATTCCACTTCAATTAGTAGGTAGGTATAGCAGCATTTTACCCAGTTTATTGAATGCGTTTCTATTCTCTCGCAAAACCAATACCTAGGCAAAAAGCCAAAAAGCAACATAAGCAACGCACTTCTAATTTTTTTCTTATTTTTACTCTCACATACTTACACATTTCCAGTGCAAAATCACAAGCATAAGCAGAATGAAAAAAGTACCGTTACCGCTACGGCTACTGTGCCCTTAGAATAAGAAAAACACACTCGGTTTTGATAGTAAGTATGTAATTATAAAGAAAACAAAAATTGGTGTATTATTGCTTTTGTTCACTACCACATTGTAAAAAATCTCTTTTTTCCTTTTTGTGAGTTGTGAGTTGTGACACCTTTGAACATTGAAAGCCAAGATGCAAAGAGTGCAATAACAGCTCTTGGGGAATGCAATAAGGATCTGTTTCCTAACATCCACAAGCTTTTAAAAATTTTAGCGACACTACCGGTTTCAACATGTACACCGGAAAGAACATTTTCGACAATGAAGCGTCTAAAAACTTACTTAAGAAATTCTACCGGTGAAGAAAGATTAACGGGACTGGCGTTGATGTCAATTCATCGACAAATTGAGATTGACACTGAGGAAGCTTGGACATATTTGCTGCGCAGAAGGCCAGAAGGTTAAATTTAATTTTATAAAACTGATTACTACCTACATGTTACATAATACTTTTTTAATCTTAAATTCTAATATCTAATAAATAATAACATAAAATATTGAAAAAGTATTTTAGTTTTTTCTAATTGGTTTGAGAGTTTTCTTGGTAAAACTAAGTATGCAATTTTATTATCAATTGTCTACCTAGGAACAAAAATATTGAAAGTTACTAAAGCAGTTTTCTGAATTTTGATTGAAAAATATCTAGCAGTTCTGTAAGTCAGTATTTCATCTGGAAACAATTCGTAAAAACTCAATCAGCACGTTTCCAGCATATTCAAAAACCAAAAAAGTTTTGAATGAATTCAATCATGAGAGCCTTCCTAAATTTTAAATTTAACTGAAATCAGCTTTGTCATTAGCGAGAAATTCTGATGTTAAAATGCGGTTCTGTAGGAGGTCCCGTTTGAAGATAAATCACGCAAAACCCATTCTTACCAAAAGGTAGACTGTTTTATCTAAATCGTGAATGCTGTTTTTAGAATAATTAGGTTTTAATTAGCTTGCGAATCGGCCCATCCATTTGGGCTGCAGATTTGCGAAAAGGCAGAGGGACAAACAGAATTTTTCAACCCTTTTTTCTACTTCTCACCAATCCATAAAGTGCATATATAGATAGTATAGTACCATAATCCTAATTAAAATATTCGTGTTTGATCGATTTTCGGTTAAAACGGACTGTATCAATTTTTTTTATTACATCTACCATTTAAAAAGGTACACACTGATTGGTGTATTGGATATATATAACACCCCCCCCCCCCCCCCCCCGAAATAATTGTCTGGCTACGGCTTTGGTTGATCCAGAAGTTAGCAATCTTCTGGGGGTGAATGACTTTGAGTTAATGCAGGGGGATGTTCTCATAGTTAAGTACTTGCTTTCTAAAGCGGAAAAGTGCTATGGAGATTCCGTAATAGTGTGCAGAGATGTTTTCCTCATTTTCGAGGCATAGTCATGAGGACCGCTACTAGCCTCATTTGGTAAAGATGTTTCTTCAAAGAACAGTGGGTGGTTTAAAAGGGCGGCTGTGGTGCAGTGGTAGAGTGTTCAGTAGATAGGCCGGACGCGTGGGTTCGAATCCCGCTCTGGGCATCTACTTTTCTTTCAGCCTCCCAGTTTCGTATGGACGCCGCCCTTGAGGTTATTATGTGAAATTACTAACATCTTATTTCCAACTACTGCAACACAGAAAAAAGGGAAGGCTGCTACCCTGGTAGTACAATGGATCGGTAATTAGGTCTAAGTTCTCCAGATTAGCATATAAGCCTCCTCTTTTTGATAAAAAAAAAGTGGGGGGTTAGTAGTCCTGTAAAAATACTGGGTTTTTCTATTGAGGTTCAGTTGGAATTTTGATGTTTTTTTCATTTGGACAATTTTGGCGAAATGAGTTACGCCAAGCTTTATTTGGTTCTTCCAGTAAGATGTTCTGTCAGTGTGTTTGAAGGTGTTTTTATTGACACCACAGAAGGGTTCAGGTCCGACGAATGATTTAGATGCACCGTCTTTAGCTAAGATGCCTGCCTTCTCTTTACCATCATAGCATTTGTGTGCTGAGATCCAGTAGATTATTACGGCGTTTTTAATTACTAGTTCAGAGAATGTCATGACTGTCTCTTTGACTAGTTCGCATCTTAGGACAGGTGCAGAATAGCTGTCTGAGAAAATGAATATTGCTGTGTTTTTTGATGAACATGTTATTCTCGAGCCTTCGTAAATGGCAAAGACTTCAGCTTGGAAAATGGACGAGTGACTATCCAGACTTACTGAGAAGCTTGGATATAGCTATAATGTTATGTGCCCTTGATGGAAGAGACGGTGTGTCGCCAGTCTTGCTTCCATTTTTATGTGTTGAATTGGTCGTAGTTGTATAATGACTTTTAGAGCGTATGAAGTTCAGCCTCATAGCGGTGTTCAAAAAAGCAAACTTAAATTCAAAAACAACATCCCTCTATGCAGAGAAGAATTGGACTCACCCACTAAACGAAAAAGCAGCTTTAAGGACTGATTGTCATAAAATGCTTTCATGTCTGGCTTTAAAATGTTCCAAATCGACATCAAAAAGGTTAGAATGTTAGTCCCGAGAATCTGCCATTAAATCAACTTGACCATCAACATCAAAAGACAGATTCCTCTTTAATTGAATACATATACGAGCCCATCCGTTAAAGGCATCATGAGCGTATAGGCGCATCAGGAGCTACAAAATTTATATGTGCTGACGTATTGGACTGATCCAATGACAGATGAAAGATTACAGATGACAGATTACAGATGACAGATGACTGATGACAGATGACTGATGACAGATGACAGATCACAGATGACAGATGATAGATAAAAATAGATGACAATTACAAAGGGCAAATTGCAAAGGACAGACGACAGATTTATAGAAAACAGGCGAGAGTTTCAAGATGGAAAATAAAATATAAAATAAGGTGGACTTACAAAGCTATTGAAATCTCTATTTGAAGGACCTTTAATTTTATGTTTATTTCGAACGGCTAATCGATAAGCGTTTTTCATTGCAGTGTTTACCACTTCCTCACGAAAGTTGATATAAGTTATGGTCTATGGCGAGGAACACTTGAATTTTTCTGTGATAATCCGAAAATGTATTCAGAGCTCAGTGACTATTAAAGTTTATAACTTCTTTGCCTTAAACCTTGGAGTTACTCATTCCCATTGGAAGCCTGAAAACCAAATCAATTTTTTTTTTTTCGTTAAAGAATAATACGCTTAAATCTGACAATTTTCATACGTTAGCTTCTACTCAACTTCAACTTTCGTCTTTGAAATGATGATTTCTCTGATAAGGACTATGACAACAAGCTTTAGTTTTCTGTATACCTGCATAGTACTTCGTTTTTCTTCACAGTTATTTCGGTACACCACAAACAATACTCACTTTATAGGTTAAAAACCTCTTTATTCGATAAGTAGACTACTTCACATTGAATGAAACAATAGACAGGCGAAGAACTAAACACCCCCATCATGTATACCAACCAACACCGTCTGTTAACACAACGTATAACTACTCTAGACGACAAAGGACCAGCAAGCAAGGCAGGAAGCAAAAGTCAAGAAAACTTTTACTATACAAACACAACAACTGCTGCATCGAGTCTCTTTTTTTGTCACATGCGATTGCAGCTATGATGGTGGAAAACCCAATTAAATCTCAAAAGTGCTCTTTAATGACTGTTTCTGTTGTTTCTGTCGTTTTTTTTTTTAGTTTTTCTTTGTTGTTTCAAGTTAGCTCTAAGCTCCTAGTTCTATGTAAGAGGAAAACAACAAAGCCTTGTTGAAAATGGTCTGTTTTTGTTTCGTTCTGTATAGAGAAACGGGAATAACACATAAAAACACGCCTCAATGTTTGCGTGATCCTTGCAATGAAATCAATGATGTTAAAGCTAATACAGCAATCAACAGACAGAAAGTTGCTCTAATTAAGTACATCACCCACTTTCGTGACTTTTTGAAATCCGCACACTTTCGTCATAGTTTTGATGTGACTCAAGATTTTCAATGGAATGTGTATGCTGAATTTTTGGACTCCTTGCAATGGAAATAACTTTCGATATTTTGGGACAAGCAAACGTTTGTGTGGTCGAATATGCCAATGGTGCACACGGTGATTATCTATTGGGGTGGAATTAAAAGCGGGTAGTGATGAAACATCGATGGGTAGACTGGTTTCAAACTTTTCGCATTTGAAGCTACCATCTGAAATGTCACTTCAATCAATTGCTATCCCACATGAAAATTCCAGCAAATTCGTGGTCAGTTCAATTGCAAATTCCAGCCATTCTGTGGTCAGCCCAGTTGCGAGTTCCAGCAACATCACGATTAATAATCGGAAATTGAATTTTCTACAAATTTTGATATTAATTTTTTTCTGTAGCTATTGGCACTTACGAAATGGGGAGAAATAAATATAAGTGACTTTTACTACCCCCAAAGTTTGAGTTACGACTCCGCCGCAATGAACACTGTTGTAGAGGACAGCGATTGTTCCGAGCTGTAGACTTTTGAGAAAGTAAAGTCAAAACGCAAGTCCAAGAAGTACACAAATTTGTATTGGATCATATAATCTAACAGAATTTGATGGCGGTTTTTGTTGAGTGTGAAGTCAATTCTTCAGATCGGCCTATACAATCCTTGTAATCGCCGTCATTGTGGGTATCTGTGGCGTGATTGTTAGCTTGTCTGCTGTTAACAAATATGTTCGAGGTTCGAATCCCAACAGAAGCAAAAACTGTTTTTCCACAGGTATCGCCTTTCGCTACGATTTAGCAAGTCCTGTGATAGTAAATACATTGCCATTGTGCTTTCTCGATAAGCCGTTCGGAACCGACAGAAAATTGCAGGCCCTTCCATTCCCTCACAAAGCATGGTTGTGAGAAATGCGCTCGGCTCTGAGGCTCTTTGCTCTGTTGCGTCACCCTACTTTTTTTTATTTTAATCTTCGCCATTGTCATAGTTTCCAAATCTGTGAAAATCTGGCAACCCTAAAATAAAATGAGCAAAATTTAACTGAAGTTATATAGACTATTCTCTTTGCTAAAAATAAAGTTCAAATTTGAACCTCCACCATTAACAGAGAAATAGAATTTAACATAGTGTACACCAAAGTAAGCCTTTTATGAAATCGGCGAAAAGTAATGTCAAAGCTAAAATCTGGGACTTGGTATATGACCAAGAATCTCATCTCAATGTATGTAACACGAATTATGGGACACGCTGTATACAAATGAAATTCAAAGAAAACGGGAAGAAAAACTCCGTACATCGCCGGAGAACCTCAAGCAATTCTCTACATTTTTCAACGACATTGAACATGTGGTCATTCCAAAGTAAGTATGAAATACACATACAAAGAACAGAATGCTGATCGGTCTCGGAAATGCAAGGAAGAGACACAGTTTGGGAAGCATTTATCATTTTTACACCATCTACGAGTATAAATTTACAATCGGACGATGTCTTCACGTTCGGAATTAGATATGCCGTTCTAGTTCCACCACCGAAGAACAAAGCCATGAATCTTGAAAAATATATTTAATAAGTTAATGGGGTAGCACAAGAATGAGGGGAATCCCAGGGCCTAACTCTAATTCTGAACGGCTATACTGGACCTATTGCTCAAAAAGTTGTACTGCAGGTAGTTGAGAAGCTTTCGATCTTCGAGATATTTCTTCAGATGAAAACTAATCAACGTTTCCGTGGCCCTGAAAAAGAGAGACAGAAGTACAATCGGTCGATAGTTTTTAGTGCGAATAGGATTATCCTTTTTTAAAAGTCGTGAAACCCACCACAAAAAATATTTAAAAATACAAAACCTTAATTAGAAATTAACTTCTTTAAGGCAAGTTGCATGAATATGAAGATCAACCTCAACTCCAAGATTGATTTTGTTAAACAATAAAAAAACTTTTTTGTTATTTTTTAATTTATAATTAAAAGTTAAGTGGGTTTCACGATTTCGAAAAATTTGAAAATCTCTAGAATATTTGCTCTTAATTTTCAAGTTGATCCGAGTAAAAGTTTTGGAGATACAGCCCTTAAAAGTCGTAAAGAGCTAAATGTTTTTTATTGGGAATTGAGTCTTTTGATTAACGAAGGAAATTATATAGTATAATGCTTGTTCGTGATGTCCTTTGCAGTTTTGTTGATTGCACAATTTTGCTTGCTCTTATAATTATATATGCTCCTTCCAGAGCCTTAATGTCTAGGCCACTACTATTTGAATTACCGCACAGAACTTGCTATCTCTTACGAGAACCCTAAGGTCATTGTAGTAAGCTATTTAATGAACCCTTTTATTGTTTAAATATAAGTTTAAAAAGAAATGTTTTCAAAAAGCTATAGTAAGCGTTCTTAGCTCATTTATATATTACATTTGAGTTATGAATATAATTTAACTGTATGTCCGTAGATTAGTATCGTAGATGAAATAAATAAATAAATAGAACTCTTAAACACGGCTACGAAATACAGTTCACAAGTACTTGCTGTTTTTTGGATCGCAGCTTTTTTAAACAGAAATGAAGGTATATTTTGACTGTAATTTTAATATTTTACAAAAATGTCTGAAAAAAATCATTTTCATTTGTTCCAATTACTAGAATTAGTCTTAAGTGTTAAGCTAAAGACCTTTTTTTTTGTTTTTGTTTTTGTTTACTTCAGATGACAGCGTTAATAGTTCGCTGCCAAACCCTCCCATTTCGCAAGAACGACGTTCCAGAAAATTCCAGAAATGGTTTATTAAATGGGCATCTTTAGGGATGTTGAAAGTTGAAATAAAATATTGAAATGAGGAAATGAGACCAATCTCAGATTCGAAGTCTTAGCAGTAATTTGTATCAAATCTACGTTACTTTGCTTTCATCTCTGTCGATGATTGTGCTGTCCGAGAACTGCAACAATCGCTGAACAGGCAACATAGTGGAAATGAAAAGATTTGTTTAAAATCTAAGCAGTAAATAAATTCAATTTTATTTAAATTTAAACGTACGTGACAACGCCTACAAGATGTAAGACGTTACCTGACGATGAAAATGGTCCAATAGTAAAGAATCTCAAACCTTATATTGGATGACGTATCTACAATCTACATTCTTTACAAAGGACGCAAAACTTTTACTGCACAGAAGTATTTTTATTCAAATTTTTGTTCATGTGAATTTTTTTTAGCATGATGGTTAGCATGTCCACCTGTTAAACCAGAGGTTCGGGAGGAGTTGGCAAGTCTTCCGGTAGTAAGTTCATTGCCTTGAAAAGCACTTTCTCGACTAGCCGTTCGGAACCGGCAGACTATTATAGGTCCCCTACATTCTCTTATAAGATATGGTTGTGGGAAAAGTGCTTGGCCCTGGGGCTCCTAGCTCTGCTGCACCACCCTACTTATTTAAATTTTTTTTTTTAGAATTCTCGCTGTCAAATATGGGCACTTTCTACACAAAATATAACTGAGAACGGTTTTCCATAATATAAAAATTGGATTTTAAAAACATAAACTTACGAGTGCAAATAAAAAGATTATTTATCTTCTTACTCTTCCTTTTAGAAGTCCGAAGGAGTTTTCAACATCGATTCTCTTTGTATTTTACGTTGGATGGAATCTTTTGAATCGTCTACGACAGAGGTACCGTTATGTAAACTGTATAGTGTCTACCTATTACTATAGAGGTTCAAAGCTTATTTCCCAGAACAATCAAAAAAAATGTTCCCAAAGGTATCGCCTTTCGCAGGAATCGGCAACCTTTCCCATAGTAATTGGTAAAAAGTGGAAGGCCCTTTCCGTTATTTCAGGAAACATGGTTTAGAGAAATTAGCTAGACTACGAGGCTTCAAACGCAAATTATTTATTTGTTTAGACAAAACTTCTGTTAGGAAACACTTGGCTATGATAGTTCTGGTTCTGTTTCTAGTTTTTTCAACTCTGAAAGTCTTTTTTTTAGTCTTAATGTCTTAAATCGTTCAAAGAGCGTGGTGTACTACAGCTTCTTCTTGTTTTTGTTCTTGATCTTCATTTTTCTATTACGCCATTACAAGGAATCACAGCTGTCCCACTTAACTGTTTCACACTCGTGAGGTACGCCGCGTTGACTTCAGAATGCGTCGCCAAACCTTACGCTTTTGAATGGGCTAAGAACATTGTTTTCTTTCCTTCTAGTTTCTACTAGAATTCATCAACTCTATTGACTGGAATTCAACTTGAGGACTTGGAGTCACGAAACAAGTTCCAAGGTTGGTGAAACTTAACTAAGTTGCTGATGTGTCCTCTTCATCCTCTTCTTTACGAAAGACAAAAGATGAATAGATAAAAAGTGCTGAGAATAACGAGCATCAAAAAATAAATCGTAATATGCAAAAACTCGTAAGCCATTGGTCCTTTGATGGCCAAACAACGCAAAATAGGAGGAGAACTGTAAGCCTCAATAATTCTTAAGAAAGATCTGACTGAGGCAGTTTTTTAAGCGAATTATAGAAAGTCTGAATTCCGTAAGCTTTTATACGATAATCGTCAAATTTCCTATTTCACTTGTATCTTCAAGAGATTTTTTGATGTAATTGAAGGATGAGCTCACTTCTCCCTCCTCTCGTGCAGCTTCTGTACTCCACTAAGCTTTTTCGTATTTATTATTTAATAATTTTTGAGTGTTTCAAACATGTTTCTTAAGTACCTAGAAACTAGACGACAGTCGTCTTAAGCGTTACGGAATCTAGTCCCAGGATCTGTGAGACTTGTGTTTTATGTAAAAAAAAAAAAAATTATCGAGCTTAAGCTCGTCTCGCACGAATCGCACAAAATCTGCAATAAGCAGTCGTCAATTAAATTAAATCTAAACAAAGTGTGGGAATCATGAAAAGTCTTTTTAGCTTCAAGTTGAAAATGCCCAAGACTGCCTATAACATTATATCACCAACATATATCAAAAATGTCACATGACACAATTTATTTCAATACTGTAACCAAATGTGGACGCCAATCAAAGCTCTCAGCCCTTACTTCATACATTTATTCAATCCGTTATGCTACTCTGACGATATTATCATCAAGAGACTTTTCTGACTGTGGCCATAAATTGAAATATCAATACTCACATATGAACACAAATGCTTTTTACTTATTGCTACGCTAACTTGCTGTTAGTTCTAAAACTCGTTCTGTTAGCTAGTTCTTTTTTTTTTTTTAAATTCAATAAAGTGCAAGCTCATAAATTTACAAAAAATCTGGGTTAGCTTTTATCAGTCATCCAAACATTAAAAAAAAAAAAAAATATGGAAAGGCACATAAATAAGTTCCGATAAGCCTATACAACAGCATCCAGTCTATGGAGCCATACTCTAAAAGCATTCTTTTCCATCACGTACTACATGGTGTATTGGTTCGACACCGAAAAATAAGTGGACAAACTTGATGAAATAAAATTTATTACACAATTTATGACAATGGCACCAACGAAGATGTATGGCTCTCTAAAATTTAATTAAAAACCAGCACACACATTAACAGCTTATATGAGAATGAGAGAGAACTGTCAATACTTTAAATAATAACACATTTGACACATCGCCATCGCTTTTGCACCCCAATCTCCCTCTGCTGTCATTTAAGCCATAATTATGATTTAGGACTTTCAAATCGATTGCTTTCGACGGCGACGACCGAACGACGACGGTAACCGGAATTGAATCATTCCAACCACTAAACATGAGCATATCGATTCGGTCGATGGTTAGGTTGATTCGTCATCCGGTCGCCGTTGGTAGCGTGTTCCCCCAAAGGACTTTAGTTGGCCACAAATAGTTGACAACTACATTTGCAGCCAAAAAGCCGCCCTAATCAACTTAAATTTTGACACTTAGCTGTCTAATTTAATTCGCTGAATTAAATTGCTAAAATGGAGTGGTATAAAAGTGACACACAGACACATAAATGGCATGCACCCTTGCACTGTGCTTAGGCAAGGCGATGATGCAGTAGCTAACAGTATGTATAGCTATATCTTTATATGGGCGAAGAAGGTAGTTTTCCTTTGCTAACGTTCTCTACTCCCGACAGGATATAAATTACAAAATTTCATTGCAACTGACTTCCTTATGGCCTATCAAAGTAATTGCAATCGCAATTTGGGGGCACTTCTGGTGCCTCTATCACAAACGGAGAAGTTTTACAACCTGCCAACCCAACAGCTTTAGTTCAAAAAGGAAGAAGTGTAGTCTTATGGATGATGGCATGCTTGTTTGTGAAACACTAAGTTGTAAAAGGAGAAAAAAAATTTGGTAAACGAAAAGAAAAAAGAAAACTGAAAAATTCGTTTAGTGTTATTACATTCTGCACGCTATTTTGGGCAATGACTTGTGGGCCGTGAAGTTGCTTCCGTTTGACGATGTCGGACGGATGTTGAGTGGGTGAAAGAGGTAGCATTCAAAGCCGTACATGTGCAGGTATGCACGAATGTTCTTTTATATCAAATTTTATATAATAATGAAAAAGGAAAAACATGCAACTCACATTTTAGTGAAAATAATTCCAGGTACTTAATGCATGACGAAGATGATCCTTCTTAGATGGCTCACATTCAAGCGCATTTGCTTTTTGAGTCAACCAGGTTCTTAGACACGGTGACAGTCGACAGCCATCTTCAAAAATAGGAGCATAGTTAACGTATGAGTGATTCGGCTCTGTCACTTACGTTCCACAGAGTACATTGACATCAAGGAAGAATATTCATACCAAAGCGCTGATTTACAAAAAAAAAAAACTTGGAAAACGGTACTGCAGGATGTTTGAACTACAGCCAAGCTGTTAATTTGCACCTTACATCATCAACACCTGATTACCAACAACTATGGAGTTGCGTGCCAACATTGCGGAAACAGGAAATCTAACCCAGAAGGTCAACTTGCATTGTGCATTGTAAATGGACCGCCATACTTACTACTGCCAGTTTCAATACGAAAGAAGAAAACTGCACTCAGCTATCGACGAATTATTTCAAGAGCTTATAAAGAACACTATAAACGTTGAGTTGAGTCAACAAGGCGTTCAGGAAAGTGCGAAAACAATTCTAGGGCTACCGACGAGACTTGGAGAAATATCACACATGATGTGCTATAACTAAAGGACCTGTTAGAAAGATTTCAGACACAAATGGTTATGTGAACGACTGTACGATAGGCTTACAAGAATGAATGAATGAAGACACAGAACGCCAAAAACGTAGCGACACAAAATTATCAACGGATCTCGTGCTTGGCTTTAAAATCTTCATTAAAATGGACTGTCTTTGAAATGACACTGGAACACCGCTTTCAATGTTCTCACGACATTGCAGCATGTAACATGTGACATATATAACATGTAGCATGTAACTTGTAACACATACAATATGGCATGTGACAGGTAACGAGTGACATATAATATGTGACATATAACATGGAGAGTCATCGAAGTTTACAAAGGCGGTGATCATCAATATATCTTTTTCGACATTGCGCTAACCGTGAAGCAAACCAACCTGTCGGATAGAGCGTCAATAGACTCAACATCGCCTTGGCGTCTTGAGGAGCAGAATTGATGATGTGCAACTCACTCGTCCGGCATGTGACGCTTGAATGCATAGAGAAAGGTGTGTGTACTGGTGAACGGAATTCCGCATGAACTCCGCCTTAGGCAAAAAGTGACAAGAGATAGGAGAAGCTCAAATAAGAAAAGTGAAAGGTATGTAGAAAAATTCAGGACAGCACACCACGAATTTAAGAGAGCCATTAAGCTGAGCAAGAAACGAAAATGGGAAGAACTGCTTCAAGATATCAACAGCAAATCCTGTAAACGACATAGGTAGCAAGATCGTTTTGCAAAAGTCTTGTAGTTCAGAAACCCCTAGAAGATTTAGACCAACACATCCCATCAGGCTACCAGACAACCCCAGGTTGCAGCAACAAGAAATACCACCGTTCATCAAAGAAAGTACTAAAAACTGCGTTAAACGAGCTGAAAAACAAAAAAACTCCCTTAGTGTTGGAAAAAGCAACGGCATTTACTTTTGAGTAAAAACGAGGGAAACCCAGACTCTTCATCCGCATACAGCCCTCTGTTTTCTAGACACTGAAGGCAAGCTCCTAGAAAAGCTATTTCAACCATGACTTAAGGCCGCGATTCAAAGAATGGGAGACCAGTCTGAAAGAAAATATGGCTTCAGGAAGGCACGATCTACAATAGTAGCAATAGAAGAAGCAGTAATGGCTGTCGAAAATTTTCAACAAGGGAGCCAAAACACCAAAAGAAAAACGTGCTGCTCGAAATGCTTGATGTTCGAATCACCTTTAATTCACCCCGATAGTCAAGTCTGATTGATGGTTCTTGAAAGAAGATTCCAAATTCCAGAGTATCTCTTACGGATGATAAAAGATTATCTCAAAGAACCACAAAAAAAAATTAGACAAAAGCTGGAGCAGCGAAGGGCTCAATCATTGAACCAGGCCTTTGGAATATCTTCTTCTAAAACACTCTCTGAATGGAGATGCCCGACGATCACTTTCTAGTTGGATATGCTGATGACGATGCTGCGTTGATAACTTCAAAGGATAAACCGAAAGCGCACACAGAAAGTTGAAACAAGTGATGCGAACAATAAATTCCTGGATGGAGGTACATATGGGCTGTACCTGGCTACTGAGAAAACAGAAGTAGTGCTTCTAACAAAAAAAAAAAAAAAGAAGCACTCCGGGAGTGCCGACAGAAGTGAAAACAGAATTGAATTTTCAGTAAATATTTAATTGCAGAAGCGTCTTCAGACTAAAATTTTTATATAAAAACTGTCGTATTACACTTGAACACGTATTCGGTGAATTATAAACGCCTACTGTTATAACTTGCTGTCCATTTCCAGACAAACACACAAATCGCCGATATCAAAAACTAGTGTACCTCGTGTCGTATGCAAATCCATATGATTTGAGCAAAATATGGCAGTTGTATAAGACAACCTTTTATAGATAGCTACTCCTGCTGCTGGACGATCGTGCCTTCTGAAACTTGCAACTAAATTGAAATCTGAAATACCTATCATATCTATATTTAAATTAATTAAAACGAAATTAATTAATATTTGAGTAATGGTTTTCAAACTATTTTCATGCAACCATTTCAACTCCATCGCTAAATCATCGCGACGAGTTGTTGATCTCTTTTAATTTGTTATAAAGTTCGAATCATCGACCAGTGCGTCTCCTACTCTGCCATGATGAAATTTCCAGCTTCACTCATCCACTTCATTGTAATGATAGTAAAATATTTGGTGCTTTTTATTTTTTCTGCGTTGCATAAATTTTTCTCTGTCCTTCAATTCCTTTCTTTCTTCTCTGAATTTCTCCGAGTCGGTAATATGACTAGGTAATGTTGCTTTTACATTCTTTTAAGTCCTTTAACAGCGTCGAATTTAAGATGTTTCTTGGTTCAATGGTCGAGTCGTTGGCTATCAAACTCAGGGTATCAGGTTCGAATCCCAGCCGTGGCGACAATTTTTATTTATGTTTTCACTTTAAACAAATAAAAAAATGTAAGTCTTGGCTGGGAATCGAACCTGAGACGCTGGGCTATGACGACTTTACATACGAAATACGATGAGCTAAAAATGGTGTCGGTCGCGAATTCATTGCTTTACCCCCATCGTTAAAGTGCCAAACGCGCCTAAAGAAGTTTTCACTTCAAAAATGAATTTCCACTGTTTTCGACTTCCATATCGAAACCGAATTATAGAGAGCAAAAATGTGGTGAAGTGCCTGAAAATATAGCTCGAAACCAAACTGAGCTTTTGGGACCAGATACGGATGGCACAAGCCACCTATCTAGGTTGATGGAAAAAGAAATGAACCATACACGAGAAAACGCAGTCTTCTTCTGGCAACAACACATCCAACTCTGCTGTACGGAAGCGAGATTTGGGCTGAAGCACTAAAATAGGAAAAGTACCAGAAACAACTATAGCACTGGCAGAGAGGCGTGGTGGGGAGTGCCTTGCGAAATGCTAGCGCGTGCCGCACATTGTCTGAGCCAGCAGTTCTTGCAGTTCGAGGTAACGTACGAAATGATTTCCTCTAACCAAAAAGAAGATCCATACTCGAAAAGAAAGCAGAAATCGAAGTGGAAGCGACGAATAAAGAAGCGAAAGTGATTCATCAGCAGAAGTGGTAAGAACGATTGTAGTCAAAAAAGAGAGGGCAATGGATTGTTAGACTGATCGATGACCTAAGCGAATGGAGTCATCGGAAACTCGGTAAAGTGAACTACTTTCATCACACAATTCCTCACCTGACATGGGTACCTCAACAATTTCTGCACAAAACTGAAAACAGAAGACGCCACATATGCCAACAAGGAGAATGGTTGACAGACGATGCGACGTTTACCATAAAGTGTCAAGTGCCGTAGATGGTAATCTCTTCGTCAGAAAATGAACAGAAGTATCGAAAAACTCAGCTCAATTAATATCATACAGAAGATGCTGAGAGATGGAGAGAATTGTAGGTAAATTAGCACGAATCTGACTCAGATTCTGAAAGAAAGGAAAAAGTAGAGGTAGATGAGGAACTAGAACCAGCCACATAGAACCAGTTTCTCCTGCGAAGCAATGTGCAAGGGGTATTGAAGGAGAACATCAGCGAGAAACTTTTGGAGCTCTTACCTAAAAAATAAGTCTTGAGGGGTCAAATTTCGTAACGCTTTATCAAAACCTTTCTTGTGTGCCACATGGAAGTCATCTTGGTTCCTAACTATTAATTTTTTCAATTAATAATGTCATTTCTTGCATCTTTTTCAGCAACATTTTAATCTTTGCTGATGATATGAAGATCATCAAAAATGCTTCAGACCGATACTTCTTACAAAAATATATCGACAGTTTTGTTCTATGGTGTTCTAAAAGCGGGCTTAGTTTGAACGCTTCCAGGGGCCAAAGTATGACCGCAAGAAATCGACAAGTACTGGAGAGCATTCAATATCGCAACAATCCCCATCTGAAGTTTCTGAATCACCATCACCATCGAAGAAATTGTCACCTCGTGAAAGGTGATATATCCTGGGAAAAACGTTTATGTTTTCTACTGGTAGTCGAAACTCCAATATCCCACGTAAAAGGTAGACAGGCTAACGGTTATGCCACGGGCACCACTGTACATATCATAAGAAATAGTGAGGTGATACTGTCTGTATCTACACTTTAAATACTTTCCCACATAGCTACGCTTCTTTGATTGCCACTCGAATATAGAAAAGTTTATATCATAAATTATTTTATTTATTTCCACCATTGAAGGTCATTTAAAAAAAAAATTGCTGTAATGGTTTGCTTAATTATCAGGAAAACTTTGTTTTCCAAAATGCACAAGTAACAAATAACATTGAAGTCCTTCTACTCACCGCCATAAACAACACAGGTAACTTCCAGGCTGCCGCCTTCTTCATATGGCCCCGCTCTCGAATCAATTCGTACTCGGCGTTCGTTGAAAATATTCGGCTGCTGTGGTGGAACTGTGAAAAGAAAAACAAAATCAGGAAAAATAATAAAAATGCACATTTAAATTCTAAAACATTGGCAAAAAGGTAAACAAAAACATAAATGAAAACGAAAAGAAAACACAAAACATATTTTAAATTAAAAACAATTTCCATGTTAAGCACACTCGCAAAGAAATAGACTGAGAGAGAGAGAGAAATGGAGATGAAGAAAGGGAGAGAGAGCACAAAATGAAAACAAATATTATTAAAAAAAAAAAAAAATTGCTTCTACCCTTCATTCAAGTCGACAAAACTTTTTGGACAATATTCCATTGTAACCAATCTCTAGGGCAAACACGAAATTGGAAAAGGTGGTGTGGTACAACATAACCCAGAATTGTAGATTTGTTTTCTTTTTTTTTCGTTTCGTTATTTTTTTCGTGCTTGTGCTATGCCTGTCGTCCCAGGTTCACAGTTCCGCGGCTAGAAAAACATTTAAAAATAATCATGCGATCCATATTTGCTTGTGTACTTTTCCTTGTTTGTGTACAATATAAACTTTGTTGTTTTGAAATGTTTCTAAAAACTTTCAAATTGAAAAATTCTATCAAACCCTCCCAACGAACGGAAACTTTCGGTCGGAAAAACAAAAAATAAAAAAGGAAAGAAAAACAACAAAAATTAAAGAGGAATGCGGCGCAACAAAAATCGGTGCTCCTCTAACTGACTGTTGCGGAAGTATTTAAATCCCACAAACAAAAATGAGATATGTAAAATAAACAGAAAAAATAATAATCTAAATGTCTGAGCTGGTGATGGCTGCGGCAGATTGGTGAGATCCGCCGCAATGTGGAGTCTAGTGATGCACAATCACAGATTCATCAGCCAAAGCGGAATAAGATCAAATCTTCCTCAAATGTGTGGTAAAGGATTTGTCGTTGGTGCATAAAAGCACCAAAACACCCTTCTTTTATCTTTTATAATAACTCTGTAGCCTATTTTTGTCAAAAGGACAGCTTTATACGGGCTGCAAATTGAATTTAGGCATCCCAAGCCTCGGATATCCTTAAACCGCACTGAACTTGGCATAATTTCCACACACACTTACAGACTGACAGATTTGATGGATTTATTTATAAATCGCAATTTTTCATCTACTGTCAGTTCAACTCTGGTCGGTTGGGATTGCCGTAAATATTTTTAAAAGTTTAAAGTTTACATAGAACGAATTTTGTTGCAGTCGTTTAGTTTTTGTTTCAATTAAAAACTTTTCTGTGGACATCGGACACACAATCAGTGGGGGAGATAGTTTTTTGTTCTATTTTTTCCTTTTCCAACAACAATTGGAATGTATGTATATTAATCTGTGTCAATAAAACGCTTAAGCAATTAGTTTTTGCAACTCTCAACTGCACTCGAGGGTAGACAAATTGGGCAGACAGTTTTATAAATTAAATGCAAAGCGGTAGACGGAAGGACTTTTTTAAAAAAATAAAAAAAAAAATTAATACTGAGCTGTGTCCACTTACCAACAACTTCTAAATTGACATTGCTATTTCTAGTTTGTGATAACTTAAAGTCTACTCTACATCGGAAATTCCCTGCATCCTTTTCCTGTAAATAGCAAAAATTATGAGAATTATAATCGATGTCCTTCCGGTTGACACAAGACACGCGTGTCGCATTGACACAAATACACAAGAAACTTACTTTGACAGGATTTATTATCAATTCAGCTGGCTCTTTGTGCGTTCTAAAGACCGCTCGGTCTTCCAGTACTTCTTCATCTCTCCAATGAGATGGGGTCCCAGCGTGTGCGCCTCTTGTATCAAAACTGTTGAAATAGAAGAATTAGAAGCCACGACGTTATCAATACAAATGTTTCTCTCTCTTAAACTTTGTTTTTCTGTTCTCCTTTTCACAATTCAATGATTTTAAAAAGGAAACGCAGAACATTTTTTTTTATAAGATACTTACCTATAAATTGGAAGATTATTTTTGTACCAGACGACAAGGAGAACCTTGTCCTCTGGCAAACTTGACCCTACATCACATTTAATTTGAGCAGAACTGTTGACTAAAACACGAAGGATTTCACCGTCTGAAAAGAGAGGAAAAAAATTTTTTTTTAATTGATTGTTACCAATTTAGATGAAAGGAAATTTTTTAATAAGAAAAATGTCAGTGTCGCTCAATTTGGCGGAATATCCAAAAATAAGAGAGCTGAAATTTTGTCTTGTCCTTTAGAATTGGAAATGAATTCATGAAATCACAATCCTACTTTGGTTTGGTTTGATGGACGGTAGCACTGCAAGTGATTACATTCAGTTGGTACTCAATTAATCGTCGTGCTTCTCGGGATGACGTTGAAAACGAGAGGAGGAAATGAGCAGGTAAAGGAGGGGTGATTGGAGGTCAGATTGCTAAATTTGATGAGCCTCTTTGATGAGCGTTGATGGGCGGATCACTAGTGTGAAGCAGTTAAGAGGGAGAGCTGTGAGCCATTCTAGATCGTGATTCTCGTAACAATGTTAAGGGAAGAAGAAGAAGATGATGATGATTAGCATCACTGAATCATTTGAAGCCTTAGACACTTTCTTGGTCCAAAATGTGGCTCAGTTCGACAAAAAAATGTTCTCGGAGGACTTTTTTCCTGGTGGTGCCGAGTTTATGTGGACTCAAGGAGGAGGTAAAAAGGTCTTTCCTTCCTATTCGTGTCACTCTCTAACATAAGTCGATAAGATAAAAGATAATATCAATTTTCTTTATCCAATCAACAGAAAGAGCCTGGGGCTCGAGGTCTGCCAAACTTCGAGGCTTAACTCATGACGAGAACGTATAACTTCATTCCGATTTCAAAAAGCTTAGCAAGAAAGACCATTACACGGCAGAGTAATTATATTCTCGGGTGAATTGCCAATTCCTCCCGAAATGCGATGCTCGTGGAAAAACACTTTTATTTTTCTGATGATATGATTTGACATGCGAATCGATTGAATGGTTTAAAAAACTTTCAATTGCTTAAAAAATACCATAAAACAAAAAAAACAAATTAAAAAATAAATAGGGTGGCGCAACAGAGTAAACAGCCTCATGGCTTCTCACAACAATGCCTTGTGACTGAGGCATTGGACCTACAATTTTTTGCCGGTTCCCAACGGCTAATCGAGAAAGCGCTTTTCAAGGCAATGAATATAAACGGACGACTTGTCAATTCCTCGCAAAAGGCGATACCGGTGGAAAAAAAATGTTTGCCTTTGAATTTTGGGACTCGAAACACGAACCTCTGAGTGAATGGAGACGACCTATAGTTTTCTGCCGATTCCGAACAGTTCATCGAGCAAGCCTCTTGCTATGAAATGACTATCGCAGGATTTTCCAATTTCTCGCGAAAGAGAATAGAAAATTGATTTTGGGATTCTAAAATCAACTTTCCCACGCAACAGACAGACAGAATTTACAATGAGTTTGCTATTACAAACTTTACTAACACTACCTGGCGCAGATCGGGCACTACATTGATCGAGTTGAGTAAATTAAGTATAAGGTAGTTTCAAAATATCCATATCATGAAATATGGGCTCTGATACTCAGGGCCAGTGAAGCACTCTAGGTTAGGTTAAGTGGAAGTGGATGTCAGCCAATGGGTACATTGCCTGACACACCTAGGCCGCAAGGGCCCATTCTCAGAAACCCGATGTAAGATTAACGAGTTGACCCATTACTCTTCCATTATGGGACTAGCCGGTTAATCACCCGCTAGTCGAACCACGCATAGCTTTTAATGTATTTCTAAAGACTTTAAGGGTCTATGCGAGCTTAGTTGCTAGTATTATCGAAGAAGAACTCCCAAGTTGAGTGTTCGTCCTATGAAGTAGTGCAGGGCATGAGCAAAGAAGGTGTTGAAAAGTTTCTTCCTCTTCTTCGTCCATGCAGCTTCTGCAGAAATAATTAGGATACACACCAAAGACAGACCGACTTTTGGCGTGTCATGGTAGAACCTAAATACAGGTAGTTCAAGGATAACAAATTCTTCAAACATTTTGAGTCTACACACGGCCACACTTTTTTGGTTGCAAGGCAGTTGTGACTCTCCATCTAGTGTTTGTTATTCTTGAAGCGTCTTGTCTAAGTAGGAGCTTACATGTAGCGATAGGTTCATCTATGTTATTCCATTCTGAGCGTAAGAAAGTGGTCGCGCCTTTTTTGGCTAGTTCGTCTGCCACACAGTTGCCTGGTATGTCCCTTTGCCCTGGCATCCATGAAAGGTGAAAGTTGAACTGATTTGACATCTCCGTCAGAGACATCTGACAATTTTGGACCGTGATGGATTTTGTAGAGACAGAGCCAAGAGATTTAAGGGCAGCTTGGCTGCCCGAGAAGATTCGAATATCCGAGGAGAATATGATGTTTTATTTGAGTCAAGACAGCACCTCCTTAATCGCCAGAATTTCCGCTTGGAACACACTACAATGATCGGGTAGGCAGACGAAAAGACTGATATTCAGTTTTTCTGAGTAGATTCCACTTCCTACACCTTCGCTGGTTTTTGAACCATCGGTGTTAAAGTGTATTGCTTTATTTTCCAAGAGAGTGCCATTTTCCCAAGTTTCTCTTGAAGGTATGGTTACTTGCTGTCAAACACCAACTTGGGGGTGATGTAGTCGGATCGATTCGGTATGAATATAAAGTTATCTAGAATGGTAGTGTGGCCGAATTGATTATTGGTTAACTGTGGTGTAGCTCTGTGTCGAGTAGCTGAGCTAGCTGTGACATGTTTGCTGAAGATATCTAGGGGTGTGAGATCTAGTTGTACATTGAGGGCGTCCGATGGGGTTGTCCTCAGTGCGCCACTAATACACAGACTAGCCGTTCCTTGAACTTTGGCCAGCTTGTTGTAGTTGATCATCTTGTCTAGTACAATCGCCCCATATGTGAGTATCGGTCTAATTACCGAGGTAAACAGCCAATGGGTGATTTGGGGGGAGAGACTTCATTTCCCACCAATGGCCTTTTTACAAGAGAAGAGTGCCACGTTGGTTCTATTTACTCTTTCCTCAATATTGGTTTTCCAGGTCAGTTTTTTTGTGAAACCTAGATATTTAGCCTGATTGGACAGTGCGAGAGTTACCCTCTTAATAGTTGGGGGTCTGAAGTCCGGATTTTGATATTTCCTCGTAAAGAGAACTAATTCCGTTTTGTGCGGATTGATGTTCAGAGCGCTATCTACAGCCCAATTGTTAAGCTTGTTAAGTGCTGTTTGTAGCAGCTCAGCTAGGGTTTGTGGGTGCTTGCTTGAAACGGCATTTGCTGCATCATCGGCATAGGCTATAGTTTTGAAACCTTCGTCCTCTAGGTCGGTCAGCAATTTGTTAACGACCAGGTTCCACAGTAGGGGAGATAAAACTCCTCCCTGCGGGGTTCCTCTATTGGCCATTCTGCTTGTTTTGTAGTTCCCCATTTCGGAACTAATGATTCTGCTGTTGAGCATTGTTGTTATCATGTTTTTGATGTGTTCCTCTATGAGCAGCCCATAAAGAGCATTAGTGATTGCTGAATTTTTAACATTATTAAATGCACCCTCTATGTCTAGGAATGCGACGAGAGAGTATTCTTTGTAGTGCAGCGATTTTTCAATGGTGCAACCAGAGAGTGGAGTACAGTTTCCACTGATTTACATTTTGTATAGGCATGTTGCGCCGTTGAGATCAGACTAGGTTTAATTTCTTGTCTTAAGTGTATGTCAATCATTCTTTCCAGTGTTTTAAGGAGGAAGGATGATAGACTAATAGGTCTTAAATCTTTTGGATTTACATGGGAGCTTTTGCCGGCTTTAGATATGAAGACGACCCTAGCTTCTCTCCAGGCCTTTGGAATATAGGCGTAGCTGTTGCATACTTTCATGATCATCTCCAAGTTATAGATGATGATATCTGAAACCTGCTGCAGCTCTGCAGGGATGATTCCGTCAGGCCCTGGTAGTTTATTAGGCTCAAAGCTGTTTATTGCCCATAACAGTACTTCTCTATAGATAAGACCTTTAACTGGTTGGTTTGCAAGTCGAGGCAAGTGCTCCTCGTCTGTTATTGTCAACGAGTTACCAGGTAAATGAGTATCCAGTAGCAAGTTTAGTGTTTCTTCATATGAGTTGGTTCAGTTGCCGTTT
This sequence comes from Melanostoma mellinum, assembly GCA_914767635.1. Lineage (NCBI taxonomy): Eukaryota > Metazoa > Arthropoda > Insecta > Diptera > Syrphidae > Melanostoma > Melanostoma mellinum. The sequence goes on from OU612060.1 coordinate 186,192,020, forward strand.
TCTTCTTTTATAGAACAACAACTTAGCATTTGCTATTTTAATGGCAAGTGTATAAAGTGCGTTTGTTTTGTCTTTGAGCATTGAGTCATATTGTTTGTGTCGAATACCCTTCGCCATTCGCAGTTTATCCTGAGATTGCAGGACGTGCGACCTTTCTTTGACCTTTTGTTTGTTCCGGAAAATTCCCAGAGAGTCGCTTCCTCGAGGGTGCATTGTGCATATTCTATCTACGAAACACCCCTACCTGTTGCATTATTTTTCCACTTAATTCGATAAACATCGCTGCGGCAGATCGCAGTCTGCATATTTTGCTTATTCGTCTGTAAATAATTAATTAATCATCCGTACGATTAATTGAAATATTAGTTGCTATAATCCAAGTTATGGATTCGGTTAAGACTCGTTTTGTCGGGAAAATAGTCCAACATTTGTTGAGTTGCGACAAAAACGCACCAAAAACAAAATATCGCCAAAGCTTTGTGACTGAAAACGAACTCAAAGTTTTACTAAAATTGTCTTATTGTTTAAATTCACAAGAATTATTATTCCATCAAAGGATAACACCGACTCTCAATCAAAGGGTAACTAGAGCAACGATTTCTATCGAGATTAATGTGAATAAGTTCATTTGAAAAGAACGAATCCTCATAGACATTTCAGAGCAGTAAATGTGAGGTCCTCAAGTGCAAAATAAACACGATGGTCAAAGGAGAGCCACCCACTAAAAAATAGTCGTCGTACAACTCTACCTACTAAAAAATTTTATAAACCTAAATGGGGAACCCAGATACATCGTGACATCATAACATCTTGAGATTTTCCCAAGTTATCATAATTTTGTTATTCAAATGCACAACAAACCTTTAACCTCACCTATCTTCACACAAGATGTTTTGTAAAAGTAAATAACTGATAATAATATTTTCAGGATAGACATTCTGGAAATACGAGTGGGTAAATCTACACTCCCAAGATTCTTCTGGCTCATCGAGATTATAACGGGTTGACTGTTGTTTGTGTTGACACCTTTTTATATCCTTGGGAATGAACATGCCTAATAAAAAATAACCAAAACAACATAATTTTTTTTACTAAATTAACTCCTTATGTCTAACGCTCTCCTCGGGGAACTCTTGAACTGACTTCACACTCTTCGAACCCCATAAGTCGTTCTCCTCTCAAATGAATAAGAAAGAAAAAAATCCTGTATGTCTTAATTATGACGAAGAACTGACAGCTGCTATTTAAAAGGATCTCAAGGACATACCAACATTGAAACATTCATGTCATATACCCGTATAATTCGTGTCTTGGGATTAGTGTCATATGCGGATTGGAATATATTAACATGGCAATTCAAGGTTGCGACATTAAATTTCAACCCACGCATTCGTCTCCCATATAAGAGAGCATGTGTCAAAGTTTCCTTCAAGTTTGTTGGTGTAACATTTCAGTGGCGCGTGTATTAAATTTTTTTTTTTTTTTGTTTTTTCAGTGAAATGCCCAACATAAAACACTCTCCTTGTTTACAGGTAGGTGTACTGCACACCTATATCGCTACCGTACACCTGCTTACTCTGAAGAGAAAGTTTTAAGCACGGGCTGTTTTGAAGGAAAACACAAAAATTAATTTATGCGCGTTTTAAGAAAACATCTTGATGGGGTGAGAGAGAGAGAGGTGAACAAGGACAATGGCACCGGAGAACCCTTCTGCAGCTCAAGACTTAGGTAGATGGTGGCAATTAGTAGAAGGTAGGTAAAGTAGGGTGGTGCTTTAGTGTTCACCGCGTGCCATCATCATCCACCTACCAACATACCTACTTTACGTCCAAGAGAGACTTCGCCTTCGTCTCCATTGTGTTCGTGTAGTTGTTGGTGGCAGCTAATTTCCACATTGCTTAAAATAAGCAAGGTCATTTCAGATTTTTTATTTTAATGTTGTGAAGTACCATAAAGAAGGTAGAGAAGCGCCATGGCAATTTAAACACACACAAAAAAAAAACACAAAAAATACGTCACATTTTGTATGTTAAGTGGTTGTCGAGTGTCTTGTACAATAATTATGAGGAAAATAAATTTTTTTCGCTTTTTTCCTCCTTCTCCTTTTCAGTCCCCATTTACTTCACATCTTCACTTTTCCTTAGTAGAACCAACCGTACACTTTTATTATCTACTTAATAGTTGACTCAAAACGGAATGGCTGAAGTTTTGGACAGTGATGACGACGACGGTTTGTAGTTTATTTTGTGTTTCTAATGGACTCTTTGAGTGCATGATAAATGGTTTTAAGTACATTTAAATTTTAAGCTATAGAAAAGATGTTGTGTTTCATTTGTTTCAATATTGAAATGAGGAAGCAGGAAGCGTTCGTATAGCGTTTTCAGAAAGTATTAAATAATTATAGAGCCGTTTAAAAGCTTTTAAGTTTCTTATGTTCCGAGGTAATGGAGATGAATTGTTGTTTGTTTGTTTGTTTGGATACTTGATAATTTGAATGGGGCCATTCTATAGCGGAGCGGCATACAGCTGTCAGGTGGCAAGCGGTTTTTGTTTGTGATGGAAACTTTTAATCTCTTCTACACGCAAGACGTCTCTTTCAGAGCGGTAAAGTTCAAATTAAGTCGTAAAACCTGAAAGGAAATGAAGAGCTCACGTATACGTAATGATAGTGTTTATCACATCAGAGACTTTTGAACATTCACGAGTTTTGTGAAGACTTTTACGGTTATTAGTTCGGGAAATTGATGACTTGACGCATTTTCGGTGCGATTACCTGAAAAGGTCTTAAACTAAAAGGTTCGGTTGAGAGTAGGTTTACTTGAGAATTCTGTCAACACAATTTTTTTCAGTCAATAGATGACAAAGTGGTGCCCGTAGCGTAGTGGTAGACATATCTGGTAGATACGCAGGAGATCCGTGGTTCGAATATTAACTGAAGTCAAGGGATAATAATCCCTTGACAATAAGGTTTTAGACCAGAGAAGTCCACAATAGACCAAATTTTCACATTACGGCAGACCTTGGAAAAACCCGAGAGTATAATATCGGTATACAATACCGTTTTATCGATTTCAAGGCCGCGTACGAGCGTATTTACAGGGACGAGCTATACAGAGCCATGTCTAGTTTCGGCATCCCTGCAAAACTCGTACGACTATGTAGGATGACTTTGGAGAATTCACGCTGCACTGTCATGGTCGGTAGAGAACTCGCCGAGACATTCGATGTCAAAAAAGGCTTAATTCAAGTTTGTCAACTGTCATGCGATTTCTTTAAAATCATAAAGATTTTGAAAAACTCAAACGTCAACACCAGTGGGACAATCTTTCAAAAGTCTGTTCAATTACTCGGCTACACAGACGATATTGACGTAATGGGAAGAAGGAAGCGTGGTATCAGAGCTGCTTTTGTGGACGTTAAAACTGAAGCGGCAAAAATGGGTTTGATGGTTAATGAGTGCAAAACGAAGTATATGCTGCCATCAAACAAGGAAACAGAACATCGACGAATTGGACAATACGTTACAATAGACAGACATAACTTCGAGGTAGTACAGGAATTCGTCTACCTAGGCTCCGCTGAAGACACGGAAAACAACGTCAGTGCGGAGATCAATCGGAGAATAATAATTTTTACCAACCGTTGCTTTTCTGGGTTAAGATGGCAAACGAGAAACAAAACCCTCTCTATAAAAATCAGGGTAATCCTTTACACTCCTTAATCATTTCAGTCCTGCTTTTCGGCGTGGAAGTGTGGACTTAATCGAAACGGAGGAGAAAAAGTGGAGAAGAAGGTAAAACAACGAGCTGTATGAGCTGTACCGCGATATGGGCATACCCAGAACAGTACGCATAGAGAGGCTACGATGGCTGGGCGATGTAGATCGGAGTTACATTAACGCCTTGGACTGACGAGTTTTCGAAAGCACATTTCAGGGCAATTGCGGAAAGGGAAGACCTTGTATCAGGCGTAATCAAACTGTTAAACTTATTTATTGGATCAGTTAAAGAAGCAAGGAAAGCGCATTTTTAACATTTCTTCAAAAGAAAAAACTTAAAACCTGTGACGAAGCGTCACAATTTCTCCAGAACACCGCATCAAAACACTGTACGTGTTTTTCTTTTCCCATTAAAATGCTCACACGCAATTAAATCGCGCAATAAAAATCTACTCCAATGCCAAATATTGTAAACTTCTTAGTTTGTGTGTATCTCATTATGGGGAAATGCATTGGCAATGGCCAGCCGAATTTTGTACGCAATATTGTCATTGCCTTACAACTCACATTTCCTTGCATCAGGGAAATCTATGAATAGAGGTGAATTATTTACAATAATTCGAGAAAAGGATATACGTTTCTTAGTACCTCTAACGTATAGTTATTTGTTTCTCCATTCCTGTGGAAGATACTCTTCCTGATTTTGACTATTGTTAGTCTCCGCTGTATAGGAAGTTGCATCGCATTGGTGTGTAACCGACGTTGCGTACTCTCCTTGCCACCTAGCCTCACCGTATAGGAAGTTGCATCGCATTGGTGTGTAACCGACGTTGCATACTCTCCTCGCCATCTAGCCCCACCGTATAGGAAGTTACATCGCATTGGTGTGTAACCGACGTTGTATTCTCTCCTCGTCACTTAGCTTCGTCGTATAGGAAGTTGCATCGCATTGGTGTGAAACCGACGTTGCGTACTCTCCTTGCCACCTAGCCTCACCGTATAGGAAGTTGCATCGCATTGGTGTGTAACCGACGTTGCATACTCTCCTTGTCATTTAGCCTCCTCGAGACGAAGATCGTGTTACCGATAATACCCGCAACCGCAGACTTTTGCCTCGAAATCCGCTGCCGCTGACAAAGTGTTTTGCCTTAAAACAAACGCATACACTTTCTACGAAGCCCGCCAACGCCGATAAATTGCTCTGCCGTTTTACACTACGCAGGCGCTTCCTACGCAGTCCGCCGCCGCCGATAGATCGTTTTGCCTTCCACGCAATACAGGCCTTTGCCTCGAAATCCACGGCCGCCGACAGAGCGCCCTGCCTAACGCAGCGCCAACTAAGCATTTATCATCGCCGCACAAAGGACCCAGCAGCCGCAGCATCCCGTTCCCAGGGAAACAACAATACGCCCCTAAGACGGACTTAAGCGCAGAATTAAAAAAACTCTTTTTTGTAATAAAAAGGAATTGTACATATGTTTTGAGAAAAGAGTAAAACAATAAACTTAGATTTACTTAAGAATTTACCCGATCGTCTCCTCGTTTTTATTCATCTTGAGAAGTTGAACCGCCGAAGCCCCCAAGTCCTACGACGCTTCCTTGGGTAGACCCTGGACACCCTGAGTCCTACCTCAGCCTTGTAAAAGAAGCATCACAAACCTTACTCCACTGAAATTCACTACGAAATGCTCGCCAAAAGTAAATAAATAATAATTAACAGCCTAACGCGTTTCAAGGGCCTACAATTTTATGCCGATTCCAAACGTCAAGTTTGAAAGTATATTTCTTTATTTTTGCTTTTAAAATCCTCGATAATGGCGATATACTTACTTACTTTACTTAAGGTGGCGCTACATTCCGTGTTGGACTACGGCCTCAACCAACATGCTTCTCCAGCCAGCTCGGTCCCCAGCTCAGTTTTGCACGCCGTTGAGGTCCTCTCCTACTGCGCTGCCCCTCGCGATTGGATTCGAAGACTTTCTGGACCGGAGCGTTGGTGTCCATTCGCTCTACATGACCCAGCCATCTAAGCCGCTGGACCTTGACTCGTTTGACCAGGTCAGTGTCGCTGTACGTACAATTCGTCGTTAAATCTTCTTCTCCACTCTCCATCTATGCAGACGGGACCAAAATTCACCCGAAGAATTTTTTATTCGAAGCATCCTTAAGCGTTCTCATCTACCTTTGGCAGGGTTCATGCCTAATATAATGTATAAGAACAAGTATGATAAGTGTCGTATACAGGGACACTTTAGTTGCTCGAGAGAGGACTTTACTACTTAATCGCCTTCTTATTCTTAGTCCGAAGAAACTGCGATAGGCAAGAGTAATTCTTCGTTTAATTTCATCGCTGGTGTCGTTGTCTGAATTAATAACGGCGCATAGGTAGACAAAGTCCTTAGCTAACTCAAAGTTATAGCTGTCAATATTGACGTTCTGTCCAAGACGTCAGCGTTGGGTGTTCTTTCTTGAAGACAGCATACACTTGGTCTTGCCCTCATTTACCACTAAACCTTCTTCTTCTTCGCTTCCGTCTCAATGCTCATAAACGCGCCATTGACATCACGCAGCGTACTTCCAATTATGTCAATACTGTCGGCATTTCCAAGCAATTGGACGAATCCTTGAAAGATTGTGTTTCCTGTGTTGACGTGGGAGTTTTGCACTATTCTTTCAAGAACGATGTTGAAAAAGTCGCATGGCAGTGCATCATCTTGCCTAAAATCTTTTTTGACATCGAATGTATCGGTGAGATCTTTTCCGACCCTGATGGAGCAGGCTGCGTTCTCCATCGACATCCTTCACAATCGGACAAGTTTGGTAGGGATGCCAAAACTAGACATGGCTCTATAAAACTCTCTATAGATGCTGTCATACGCAGCCTTAAAATCGATAAAAAGGTGGTAGGTATCGATTTGCAGCTCCTGGGTTTTTTCCAAGATCTGCCGTAGTGTGAAGATTTGGTCTATGGTGGACTTTCCTGGTCTAAAGCCGCACTGATAAGGACCTATCAGGTTGTTGACGAATGGCTTCAGACGCTCACACAGTACAGCAGAGAGGATCTTGTACGCAATGTTAAGAAGACTGATACCTCTGTAGTTGGCGGCGTTCAGAGGTTCTCCTTTCTTGAGGACAGGGAAAACAATGCTGAGGTCCCATTTATCGGGCATGCTTTCTTCCGACCATATTTTGCAAATGAGCTGGTGCATACTTCTGACCAGTTCATCGCCTGCCTCTTTACACAATTCGGCAGTGAGGCCGCTCAAGCAGCTTGGTTGTAATGGCGATATATTCGTCAAAATCACTTGATTTCGACAAATCAGACTGATCACAGCGCGTATGCCTGAATCATAATCAAGCTTGGAGTTTAGACTCGACCCGTTACGTGCGAGTGCTTTGTTGTTGCTTTGAACTGAGTTATGGTTTTGTTGTTGTTTTTAAATGTCAAAGCTAGCAAAAGTTCAACCAAACGAACTTCTTGCTTTGAGTTGGAGTCAATTTAAGTTATCTAGTCAAAGCTACTTTGTGATAAGATTGACTGGGTTGCTATGATTGAACTCGAAAACGCCGGGCGAAGTCGAAGCTAAAACGGCATCGTTAGAAGAATTAATATTTCTCATCTTCTTTTTTTTTTGCGGCGACACAAGTATCGTGATGAAAGGGATCGAATCCTTCTTTCCCAGTCGTAATCAGTCTAAAGAGCAAAACATGTTCAACGTTTTTTTTTAAATTAGACCTTTCTTTCATTACACCGTTAGATATCACGAGTCGGGTAAGCTCCGCGATCTGCAGGCAGACTTGTGGAAAAGTTCTTAGGTGTTACAGTTTATTTTTATTCTCCTTCTCAGTTGATTTCTCCTTCCGTCTCCTCTTTTTACGACAAGTTGGGAGACACTGCAATTACATTGTGAGCCCTGTATAACAAGTTTTATATTTTTTCTCGTAAGGATTAAAATTGCATTTCTTTCGAGTTTTTTAATTGCTTCTGTTCAATTAGTCTTCTTGGAAGAATTCAATTAATATCATCAGTCAACTTCCTTGAAAGCTTAAATTAAAAATGAGTCAACTTCAAAATTCCTGGGAACAATATCCTAGCGATGGCAATAAAAACAAAATTACAGTCCTAAGAACTTCATCTGAAACAATAAATTTGTTGACGTTGTAGTTCAAAAGATGTGAACTTATAAAAGATTCCTTGTCTTCTTGTATTAGTCATATACCAGTTTTTTTTTTTGTAACTGTGCAATAACCTCATCTGTTGCAATCGTACAACGACAGGCTGCTTACAGTCCTATTCCTTTAATCCCGTTGATTTTCCATAACTCAGAGATACCAAGGTCTTCGTGGAAAGTCGTAATCAAAAACCATTTTGCACATATCCAAGTGAATTCCTTTGAATTGAAAATTTAATTCGTTTGAAGCTTTCACCAGTACCTCGCGTTTAATTCGTTTCAGTCATATTTTTTTCTGCTTCGTTGTAATCAGAGTGACAAGGTTACTATCGATTTACTTTGACCACATTATTGCAAGCAGAGCATCTCTCTGTGACCTCGCACAGCTATCACATCCACATCTTTTCATTTTAATCCTGCGATGATTATTTTTAACGTCCTTCCGGATGATTTGTCTGTCGCTCTGCATTTCAAAGGAATTTCTACATCAAACAAATTTATTTTGGAACACTCTTGATTGTATTCCACGAATCTACTTATAAACATCAGCAGTCGCAGAAATACCGGGTCAGTAGGTAATTTAAATTGGTGAAGTAAAACACACTGATCAGATAACCGTAACCCATATTTTTCCCTCCCATACCCCAAGAGCTCTAGTAGATTCCATGGAAATAATTGATATTTCTATAGAGCCCCAATAGAAAATCAAATTATAAAACCGCCTACTAAGCCACCACGAACAAAAGGCAATATAACCTTCATTCGACTGAGAAGTATACAATAATTTTAGAGAACAAAAAAAGAACGCCTATTGTATTAAAATTTTATTGCAAATTCCATAGAAAAATAATTCAGAACAAAAATATAAATAAAATCCGCCAACCTTACCCTGATTTCCTTTGAAAAATCAAAACGTAAATTTCATCAGAAAACAATAGGAAAAGTTAAATGGAATTTTTTGTTTAAAACAATAGCTCCGCAAGTACACAGTGTAAGTCCTTGTGAAAGTTCAAGAACAGCCAGCCCTTCGCCTTCTTCCTTTTTAGGGCATAATCTTTGTTCTTATCACCCTTGTAATTGATTGCACTCGCAAAACACTTTTCATCGTCATTATCGCCTGCCATAATCACCATCATCAGTTTCATATTATCTACGTCCAACTTCCTTTTTATAAAATGACGGGAAATATTGATTAAAGACCAAAATGTACAGTTATAGATGAGAAAGAAAAAACAAGGAAAAAAAATGAGCAAAATAAGCGTTGAGTGTCAATATGAAATGAAATAAAAAGTAAGTGACAAAAGCGCTGACATGAAGATTTTTATAATAGAACTTGGGACTGAGAAGGAAGTTGTTGTTCTTTTTGTTTCCTTATATGTATATATAAATCCAGTTCACAGAGTTGGAAAGGCATATTTGAGGGAAAAAAAGTAAGAAACTTCACATTGACTTGCGAGTGGATATGAATGGATGTGTGTATTCCTTAGGGAATGCTTCAGCAGCATAATCTTCGACAAGGATAATCTTCTGGGGGTCTTAATAGAATGATTGCATTACACAACTTGCCAATTATCCAATTGTCAATGTTGAGCATTGAACAATGAATACGGCGGCGTTGACAATCTAAAGTAAAAATCAATTTTTTGTAGATTCTAATTATTTTAATCTGACAGAGATCAAGTAAATTTCATGCAGGGCTTCCCAATAAGCGATACTTTATCGAAAAATCATATTTCGAGGTAAAAAGGAGTATAGGCCATTAATAATGGCAAACTTATGTCGTCATACACCGCGAACGGATCTTTTTTGTGAAGTAGTTAAGTGGGAGTGCTGTAATCCCACCGAGATCGTAACGCCAAAAAAGGAAGAATCAAATATCAATCCCTTGATATTTTCTATTAACGATTTCCACATTTGCGACTCAATACCCTCGTCCTTGCCAACTTTAAGAATTCTTATTTCGAAATCTGAAATAGATTGAGCTTTATTGGCAGAGACCGATTCATCTTTCACAAAGTCCTCAACATGAAGGTTTATAAGTGTTTAATTACCGATTTCCTTGGTGAATTGTAATCACCTCTTCAAGAAATTACACGATCAAAACTTTTCTAGCAAAAGAGCGATTGTATCTTTGGTTGTGTGTCATGTAGAGCGATGGTATCATTGTCTGTGTGTCACTTGGATTTTTGTATCATTTAGATTTTAGAGCGATGGTGTCGTTTTTTGTGTGTCATGTAGAGCGATGGTATTGTTGGCTGTGTGTCACTTGGAGCGATAATATCGTTGCTTTTGTGTCACATAAGGCTATGTTATCGTTTTGTCACGTAATGCCGCTCCATCTTGTTGAAAACAAACATCGTCTGATGAAAATCTAAAACTGTATACTTGAATACTTGTTTAAAGATAAAAGCAGAAAAACACGTCCGATCTAGTTGACAGCATTAAAAAGACTCATCTTTATTAGGTAATAGTAATATGAAATTCAAAGGTAACAGTAAGAAGAAAAGTAAAAGTAAAAAGAAGATCAAAAGAATAGGTATATAATGTAAATGTAAGTGTGTATGCGTGAGAGGGGAAAAATATATTACTGCAAACAAAAAATGCATACACAAATATGATGTGTTTAACACTCCTTCTCAACACACATAATATATATATAATCAAATTAAAAACAAACTAGTATAATCCCATTACTTTAGTAAATTTAGTATGCTTTTCTTTTGGTAAGTTTTTAGTCAATATGTCTGACATCATATCGTTAGTGTTTACATAGTTTAGGGAAATGTTATTGTTTTTATATAAATCGCGAACATGATGATATTTTATATCTATATGCTTGCTTCGGGAGTGATAAACCGGATTTTTTATCAACTCCTGTGCGCTCTGGTTATCGCTGTTGAGTATCATAGGTAGGGTTACCATTCGTCCCCTTTTAGGGGGACAGTCCTTCATTTTCATCTCAACAAGAAACTAGTCCCCCAAAACAGGAAATGATTAAGGGGGACGCAAATGTCCCCCTTTTTTACACATCCTTAATTTTTCACCATTTTATTAAAAAACTGCGTTCTTAAATATGGAATTTTCTGTTCTAATTGTTTTCTTAAGTAATTCTGTGGATACCTCCATCATAACTTTGAATTTCCCTACAACGGAATACATTCATTTTATACCATTCAACGAACCGTATCCAACTTCAACTGGAATTGGAAGGTTTTGTTAAAAGCGTGCACAGTTCCAAATTTCGAAAGAGTTATTAATTTTATATTTTATATTCTCCACTCAAATGCTCAAAGTGAAAGAATATGCAGTCTTATGTTTAACACCTGGCAAAAAGACAGAAAACGTTTACTTGTCGAATCAGTTGAGGCAGATTTGATTGTTAAGCATAACTACAAATTGAGTTGCAATGACTTTTACAAATTTATATATGGAAATGGCAGTTTGTTGCAAAAAATAAAATCTGGAGATAAATATAATTTGTAAGGGATTTATTCTTATCTTTATCTCACTGAATGTGTATAGGAAAACATGAATACCTGAGCCTATGTTCCTTTTTTAAATCTTTTTCTTTTATTTATTTTTTAATAAAAACCAAAGGTATAATACAAATTAAGTTTCTTTTTTATCTATTTCTAAAACTAAAAAAGCGGATTTTTTTAATTTAGTCCCCCTAAAACCCAACTGTCCCGCTTAGCAAAACTCAAAGTCCCCATTTTGTCTTTTTCTGAATTGGTAACCCTAATCATAGGAGAACTGATATGAAATCCCATTTCCGTCAACAATTTCGTAATGTAGACTGCCTCTCTTGCTGCGGTTGAAAGCGCTACGTATTCCGCTTCCGTTGTGCTGAGTGCCACTATGGTTTGCTTCTTAGACTCCCAAGAAAATACGCTTCCTCCAGCAATGAAGGAACATCCAGTGTAAGACTTTCTGTTACTAGCATCTCCGCCCCAATCAGCATCGACATAGCAAGTAATAGGTCGGCCTGTCTTCTGATAGTGAAGTTTCAAATGCATAGAACCTTTTAGATAACGCAATATACGTTTAGCAGCCGCTTCGTGTTCGGAGTGAGGATCTGTGTTGCATTGAGACAGTTTGGATACAGAGTGAAGAATATCTGGCCGGGTTGAAATTGCCAAATACATTAGAGCGCCGATTATGGACTGGTACTCTGTTGGATTTACGCGTCTGCACATACCACTTGAACAGCTTACTTGAAACCCCGCATCTAAGGGTGTTGACACAGGATTGCATTTCCCCATGTCATACTGTTCTAGTAGATTAGCGATATACTGTCGCTGACACACAGCTATCGCACCTGTATTACCTTCACGGTCTATTTCCATCCCTAGGAAAAATTTTAGTTGACCACCGTCTACTACGGCGAATTCATTGGCAATACGTGTTTTAATTTTGATCAGCTCATCTAAGTTGGAACTCCCTACAATGAGATCATCTACATATACAGCAATTATATGAAAATTACCTCCTTCTTTTTGTGTATATACACACGGCTCGCTAATACATGGTGTGAACCCCATCCTCTTCAATGCCGAATCAAGTTGTTCATTCCATTCGCGCCCGCTCTGTTTCAGCCCATAGAGCGCCTTGTTCAGTCTTAAAACTTTATTTGGAAAATCTGCATCGGTGAAGTATTCAGGCTGCTTCATAAAAACTGTATCATGAAGATCACTGTTGAGGTATGCCGAAGACACGTCCATTTGATGAAGATGTAGTTCATGTTCGCATGCTAATGCAAGAATCATTCGAATAGTAGCGTATCTTACAACGGGTGAAAAAGTTTCGCTAAAGTTAACACCGAATTGCTGGCTACATCCTTTAGCAACCAAACGTGATTTAAAGCGTTGTATTTTCCCGTTGGCATCACGTTTGATGTTGTAGACCCATTTACACCCTATGACCTTTTGCCCAGCTGGTAAGTCAACTAACGACCAAGTATGGTTTTTTACCAAGGCATCATACTCTTCTTGCATCGACTTCCTCCATTGGCTCGATTGCTTACTGTTCAGTGCCTGCTTCACACTTTGCGGGATCTCAATTTCGTCTTTTTGAATTATATGCAGCATATGGCGTTCTTTACGGGGACGTCCAGGGTTTCCAGTGCGGATTAATTTATGTCTGCCAGGGCCATATCGAACCAATTTATTTTCTTCGCTGTCCGCATTTTCTTCTGGGCTCTCATCTTCATTTTCACTTAAATTTTCATACACCCTGTCTTTCATCTTCTTACCCAAATCCACAACGTCCAAAAGCTCGTCCGTGTTCTGACTCTCAAATTCTATTTCTCGGTTGAAGACAACGATTTCCTTGTTCTCTGCTCTTTCTGATCCAAAGAATTTATCTTCAAAGAAGATGACATCTCTGCTAACTATAATTTTTTTCGTGCTTGGATCATACAAACGATAGGCTTTCGACGTATCAGAGCATCCAACCATTACCATTTCCTTACCTTTTGGCTTAAATTTTCTCGTGTGGGTTTTATTAAGGGCAACAGCTAAGGATCCAAAAACTTTTAGGTGCGACACTATTGGTTTTCTTTTTGTCCATGCTTCAAATGGAGTTTCTCCAACGAGTGATTTTGTTTCCGATCGGTTGCGTAAGTAAACAGCGGTCGCAACTGCCTCCGCCCAAAAATACTCGTTCAGCCCACTGTGTGTTAGCATGGTCCTCGCCATTCCCACCAGAGTTCTGTTGGCGCGCTCCGCGACACCGTTCTGCTGTGGAGAATGTGGGACTGTTAGTTGGCGCTTTATTCCGTTTTCAGTTAAAAATTCACAAAAGATTTTGGACGTATATTCACCGCCATTATCGCTGCGTAATATTTTTATTTTTTTCCCTGTTTGCTTTTCTGCCATCACTTTAAAGCACTTGAATGCTGCAAACACTTCATCTTTCGATTTAAGGAAAAATACACACACGTACCTGGATAAATCGTCGATAAATGTAGCAAAATATCTGGATCCACCGATCGAGTTCTTATTGATTGGGCCACATATATCGGTGTGCACAATTCCAAGAAGTTCTTTTGCTCGGTTTTCGGATGCCTGAGGAAATGGTTTGACAGAAATTTTGCTTTTAGCACAAGTGACACATTCATTTTTCGTAGCTACTTCTTTTATTTTAAGTCCGTATGCCAGTTGTCTTGTTGCCATTTCTTTCAGGCTCTTGAAATTTAAATGGCCATAGCGATTGTGCCACACCATTGCATCACTAACCGCGCTTTTCGCATACATGCACACGTTTTTGTTTTTAAAAATGAACAATCCACCAATTTTGTCTGCCTTCAATATAACTGCACCCTTCTGATTTTTTATAATTGCGCAATCTCTTTTGAACAATACCGTAAGCCCGTTATCAACTGCTCTGCTAACCGAAATGAAATTACTTTGCAATGTGGGTACGTATAATACGTCTTTCAGATTGACTACAACACCGCCACATTCAAACTGAACTTCTCCTCGCCCATCTGCGTATTCATAATTATCCCCCGCAAATGAAATTTGTTCTTTACGTTCCTCATATGCATAGAACAAATCTCGTTGACAACACAAATGAGATGTCGCACCACTGTCAACGCACCAAGAACCCCTCTCCAACTCGTTCGTGGAAGAAGCAGCAAGAATAGAAAACGATTGTTCAGTTGTGTGTTCCTTGTGTCTGACTTTCTTTTGGTCTCTACAATTCGCAGCATAGTGACCTCTTCGCCCGCAATTGAAACATTTTGCGTTATTCTTTTTACTGATGTCGTAACCGTTGTATTTACTGTCACTACCGGTGCTATTGGGCCCATTCAGTTTTCTAGAGACTACGTAGTGAACTCTTCTGATTGGTCGAAATCGACTACAAAACGAGTGGAAATTTCCCCTTCCACGTAGTTGAAAATTTTCAGCTACAAAGCTAGTCTGACGTTTGAGAATCAGCTGTTGGGTAAACAGACGAAAAATTACAAAGTGCAAAATGAAATTTTTTTCGACAATTTTTATCAAATTGAAAGCAGTGAAGAGATATGTAATTAAAGTTACTTAATTTAAAAGATAAGATTATTTAAAGTTCTCAAAATGCAATTGTTTCGTGTTTTTGTGTACTTATTTTGACAGTTCTAGGTTGACTACATTTGTAGTGCATTTTGCATTCAAAAAGCTAGTCGACTTTCCACTACGTAGTCACTAGAAAACTGAATGGGCCCATTGTTGTTTCTAGCTGCTGAGTACGTGCGTGTGTGTGTGCGTGCCACAAATGCCTGGTTGCTTTCGACATCCTCCTCTTTGTCGCTCTTTTCTTGCCGTCTTGCTCCTTCTTCCAGTAGCTTAACCTTGAGCGCTTTCAATGATGGCAATTCATCCCGCGATTCAATTGCTACCACGAAATTTTCGTATGACTCTGGCAGACTGGACAGCAAAATTATAACTGTCATTTCGTCTGGTATTTCAATTTCTATTTCACCTAGCTTTTCAATAAAATCGCTGAATTTATTTATATGACCTGCCATACTCACATCTTCAGATAGTTTAAGTGAAAGAAGTTTCTTAAACAAAGTAATTTTTCGAGCCGGCCCTCGTGGCTGATAAAGTTCTTTTAATTTGTTCCAGGCCGCCAAAGACGTTTCGCAATGTCTAACGTGATTTAATTGCGACGTCTTTATGCATAGCATTACACTGGCTAAAGCTTTTTCGTCCTTTGCGTCAAACGCAGCCAACTCCTCAGCCGAACCTTCTACTGCTCTGACAAGCTTACCGCTTACAACCGGCCACAGCTCAGAGTGAACAAGGACACTTTTCATTAGAACTGACCATGTCGCATAATTTGTCTCGTCCAGCTTCTCTATGGTGTATAAACCAGCAGGACCCATTTTCACGCGATAAAGCAAGAAAAACAAAAAAAAACTTTATGCAAAAATATTATTTTCTAATAGACTGAAAGGTGGCCTGGGCCCATAACCTGATGAAAATCTAAAACTGTATACTTGAATACTTGTTTAAAGATAAAAGCAGAAAAACACGTCCGATCTAGTTGACAGCATTAAAAAGACTCATCTTTATTAGGTAATAGTAATATGAAATTCAAAGGTAACAGTAAGAAGAAAAGTAAAAGTAAAAAGAAGATCAAAAGAATAGGTATATAATGTAAATGTGAGTGTGTATGCGTGAGAGGGGAAAAATATATTACTGCAAACAAAAAATGCATACACAAATATGATGTGTTGCCAACTCTTACTTTATTTTACTTTAACATCGTCCAAGTCAACATTTTTTCTTTTCGGAACTGTAACATAGGTTACCGTCACCATCATTGACCGGAATAGTTTACTATATTGCATTATTTATGAAAAAGTTAGGTTCTACGACCACGTCAGATTAAGACCCAAGCCGAATAGTGACCCCGTCAGACATGGAAAGCCCATTCAATAAAAACCTAAAACTTAGTTTACTCAAGCCTCAATTTCCTCAATATACCTTGAAAACTAATGAACCCTCTGGCGTGAAAATGACTCTGATAATTTTGTTGAATTCTAAAGAATAATTAAACAAAGACACGAAGTTGGTGATGGACGGTAGGCTTTAGTTCTATCAATTCAAAATTCGTTGAAAATGTATTTTATGACTCAAACGCAAACCCCAAAATTGCTTTCATTTTGTGAGGCGATATAACAAGCCTTTCAACAATTTTTGTACTGGATGCAAATTTATTGGGACTTTAATGCGTTTTTGAATCAAAAATCATCCAAGGTTTAATTAATGGCAACGACAATTCTTAATTGTGATCTGCAAAGTATTGACAGCTTAAATCATGACATCTGCTGAAACAACGGGCTTTTGAATGTAAGACTCTTTGTTGAAAGACCCTTTATCGCATAGTTGTATTCAAATTGGCCAAATTGACTCAAAAGTTATCAATTTGTTTGGAATACGATGTTTTCAAAAACATCTTCTGTAAAGCCTCTGAAAATGCCTTAAGAAACTTCTAAATTATATTTTGGTCAAAAGATTCCAAAAGACCTGCAAATATTTTTGTTAAATAAAATGAGATGCTATAAGACTTGCATTAACAAGTTGATTCTTGGTTTAGGTCAAATTTCAGCAAATTTTACGAGGAATTCCTTTGACGGCGTAATGGTAAGCATGTCTGCTTGTTACGTGTAAGGTTTAAGGTGCGAATCCTAAATTAGAAATGATCTTCCATGAGAGTCGCGTTTTGCAAGAAATTGGAAAGTCCTCCGATAGATTTCATTGAAATTGAAAGCATTTCTTCTCAATTATTCGTTTGGAATCAAAGAAGTTCCGTCTCAATGAAGTTCCTCCAATGAAGTTCCTCCAATGAAGTTCCTCCAATGAAGTTCCTCCAATGAAGTTCCTCCAAAGAAGTTCCTTCAATGAAATTCCTTGAGAGATGGAAAAGAAGGAAGGAAAGGGATGCTGTAGCTGATGATCGGTGTGATAAATTTCTGGGGCAATATGAAATTTTTTGCTACTTAAGACCCAGTTCTCTTTTTGGCTCTCTGGTTAAGTTAGTGAAAATCAGGATTGAGTCTTGGCATCTCGGTAAGGAGTTTATTGTTTACACTTTAAAGTGAATTTAATGGTTAAGGGTTGTCATCCTCTATAAACTATGGAAAGCTTTCTCAACACCCAGAAAGCGCCCTACAGCCAAACGACTGTTATTGAGGACAAGCTTCAGCTGCGAATGGTATTTCCAAAAACTAAGCTTCATTTCAGGGATGATGCTTTCTATCAATGTCATATGGAAGGATATTTGATAAAGCGAGACTCAACCCTATCCGGGCATCCCGAAGCAGAGCTATCGAGAGTTTCTCAGCTTTGGCTGAAGAGTACTGGTGAAATGCATGCAACGTAATTGGAGTTCTTTTGAAGAAAACTTAGGTAAAAGACTCGTGAATGTGACCTTACTTAGTGCTGACATAGTACATTCTGCGGCTGCTGTAGCCGAGAGGGTTAGACTTAATCCACGAACATAAGATCAACGACGCCACGTTCTTAAGAGCCTTTCTTGCATTAGCTTGAGGAGAATTCTACACAAAGATCTCAGATTTTTCAATGCCGATGATCGTTATTGCATTTCACTTTGGTCCTTCGAGCAACAACGATTTTCGAAAAAAAAATCATCTTTTCTTATCATATATTCATCTCAGCGTCTATGTTCACAGACAAAATTTTCTCATCTGGAGCTCTAACCCTCTGCAGGTTATCTATGAAAGTCGAAAGAATCCACAGAGAGTGACAGTCATGTGCTGATTACGGAGAAGGATCATCAATAGACAATTTTTCTTAAATTTTTTTTTTTTTCAAAGATCAGGTTGGGAACAAAGTTTCGGTCAGCGATGAACGTTTAAGTTAAAAGCCTTCATGTCAAAAGTACCATCTTGGACAAAATTCAGCACGACCGGCTCAGTTGGTATTGTCATGTTCAAAGGAGAGATCCGCAGAACCCCGTCCAAAAGGCAATATCGTACAACGTTTCAACAAATTCGCGACGAAAAAGAAAAGGCAGGCCAAAACACTCCTGGTACAAGCAAATGCAAAAACAGCAGCATTTGGTTGGCCTCAGACATGGAACAATCCAAAACCGGGAGGCTTGCCGACGATTTCTGAGGTCAACGCGGCGTACCCCACAGGCGGATCACTAGTGTGAAGCAGCAAAGTGGGAGAGTTGTGATCGCTTCAAGATCACTACTCGTAACGCCGAAAATGAAGAAGAAGAAGAAGAAGAAGAAGATGAACGTTTAAGTTAAAGTGTTAACCTCTCTTGTTAGTTGGGTTAGCTGTTATCTGTTGACCACTAAGCACGTGTATGGCCAACACTAGGATGCCAACTCAGGCGCCACTTTAAGAAAGTGTAAGAAATGCTTTGTCCAAAATCCACACCTATACCTCGGTATGATTGCTTCCCAGCTGTTTTTTAGTAGACAGCACCAACGATGTCCTCTTCTCCAATCATTTTTCCGGCGAGGTAGAAATATCCTACAAGATAATCTCGTGTGGAGAGAGGACTCCTTCTGACGACATCCATTAACGTTTTAACAATCCATGCACTCAATTGATTTGCACACTAAAAACAATCAATTGATATTCCCTCATTTCTTTCAGCTATGTACTGAAATTTGGAAAAATGGCATCACAATAGCTAACGAAAAAAAAATGTTCCACATACGCCACCGATCCCGCGAATTATTTTCGGAAAAAATTATATCCGCTTATAATAATTGTGGTGACAATCGGAATTAAATTAACAAAATATTCAACCCAAAGTCCGAAACAAAAAAAAAAATACACGTGTGTTCATTCGTATGTGTTTATAATTTAAATTTCCTATAGAACTCTGGGTGGCAATTAGCTTAACTGATACATTTTTGATAGATTAATCCAACCTATCCCTGTGTATATAAGAGCATATGACAATGTTCGTATACATTCATCGTTTGAAAAGATTTACCGAGAAGGCGCGGCAGATTATGTCATTAGGACATTATTTAGTTTTGTTTTATTCATGCACTGACATTTATTACGTGCGTATGCAGCAATTTATCGCTGTCAATTATGCAACCGCACTATATGAATACTGAATGAAGCGATTATTTCTGCTATAGCTATGTGTGTGTGTGTGAATGGTGCGGTCTTTTATAAAACCGTTTGATGGTGTATATGGTGGCGCCCTGCTATGGCCCATTGAATATGAATTGATGTTGATTATGTTTTATGGAGGTTGACTCGAAGTGTCAGCGATAGAATGTTTTTTTTTTTTATTCGTCAATTTTACGTGCAATGGCCTGCTTTTAGGGGAGGTACATATATGCAATATATCGACGAGTGAATTATTATGTTCTCCTAATCGAATGATTTTCGGCAGAGTTCAAATTGCTTAGGACAGCAAATGTTGCACGATGCTGGGAACTTCAATGACTTGTTTTATTTATGAGTGGGTCGGCTTGATTTATTGAACTAAAAATGGGACTTAAACGTGTAGTCTCATAAGTGTAGACACTCAAGTGTAGATTTGAGTATGAAGTAATGAAAACTGTGGTGTAATTTAGCTCTCAAAAAATATTCAAAAAAGATATTGAGAAATGTTATCGGGGTCTTAGTTAAGGAGTGTCAAAGGTGTTAACTTTTGCAGCTTACCTCAAGGCTCACCTTAACCAAATTGATTTTCGAGTTGCGCAGCGAGAGTAAGAGCTGTAGAAAGACACCGCGTTTGACGAAAATCCTGTCAACAGCGTTCCTGGGGCTCCCGCTATTTGAAAATAATTTTCTGTGTTAGCAAATGGTACACGTAATGGAGTGATAGTAAGCATGTTTGCCTGTTAGCCAGGAGGTTTGTGGTTCAAATCCCAGCAGAATTTGTGAGGAATTGGCAAGTCTTCCGATACTAAAATGCAATGCCATGAAAAGCGCATTCCCAATAAGCAGTTTGGAATCAGCAGAAAATTGTAGAAACCGTCCAATGCACTAGCTCCCTGGAGTAACGTGTTATCAATTACGAGCTACGAACACAGTTATTGAAACTCACCGTCTTGTTAAATGAAAATCCCCATTTTTCCTGGTTTTTGTAAGATACCTTCCTTTAGCGGTTATAAGTGGAGCATGAGTGGAAACAACATCGACAGCATGCAATGATAACTTAGTGTCAGTTCCCACGAACGCATTCATTCATGATCGGATGTGAGGTATGGGGATACTTCTCTTGAAATTTAAAGGTAAGAGGGTCTTTCCTTACTCTGGGCTTCTCGCTCTGTTGCATGCAGGAGGGCCCTTTGCAAAGTGGTCTCTGTTACGTGGGAAGTCTCGCAATTCGAATAACAGAAACATCAAGAAACAAGGCATGATTTTGATGAGTATGGCCCGAAGGTCCCTGAAATGTGTGGACCACATCGATAAGGACCTATCAAGTTGTTGACGAAGGGTTCTCAAACGTTCACTTACAACAGACAGTAGACCAGTTTTTATACGCTACGTTAAGAATGCATACTCACCTTTAATTGGTACAACTGTGAGATTCTCCCTTTTTAGAATAAGGCATATCATGCTGAGGTTCCGTTTATCGGGCATATTTTCTCCCAAACATATCATGCAGATGAGGTGGTGCATGCTCCTTTCCAGCTGGTCTCCAGCTGCCTTGAAAAGTTCGGCATCAAAGCCATCTGCACCTGCAGTCTTATTTGATTCAAGTTTGCACATGGCTCACAACCATATACCCTATGAGAAGTGTCAATTGGGCTACTCGCTCTGTTGCGCCACCATATTTAAATAATTTAATTCTTTTTTTTAATAAATTAAGATTTTGTTACCCAAAATTGAACGTTTCATTTCAAATTGCCAATTTCATTGTAACCTTTTGCGACCCAGCCCGACTTCTGAGAGAGGAATGATAATTTTTTACTCAGCCAAATAAACTTTGTTCAGTAAATGTCCCATCTTTGGTCCTTAAGAAGACTCTCATATGTCTAACTTTCAGACTCCTTATGTCTATTTGCCTTCATAATCATAATAATTCCTTCAAAAGTATGTACATAGTTCTCAAAAGGAATAAAAAAAAAACATCAACTTTTGTTATTGCTTGGGATTACCTTCGTTGCCTAACTTTAAAATCCTCTTGTGTTAAGAGTAGATACTCAAAGAAAAAAATGAAAAATATTCTTCCAAACCGTTGTATAGCAGCAGCACTGGGTTGTAGAATAAAATCGTCCTTGGCATCCATATTTGACCATCTCTACGCTCACGTCAGGCATGTGGCTTAAATGTGAAGTTATGCTCGACGAACATTGATTAAGCCCCAGCTGAATCTGTGTGTGCTCAGAATAATCGCCTCCTTTGCTGTGCTGCTTGACAAAAAGATTTTTAGACTGGGATTATTTTTCGTACGTAGTTTGCTGATGTTGATTTTCCTCTTCTTTTTCTTCTTTTTTTTTGTCAACCCACTTCCATCTGCAAGTCCACCTGAAAAGGTGGACAATTTTCTTTGTATCTTGTCCTTGTATGATTTTTTTTTTTTTTTTGTTGTATTATTTTTGTTCTGCTTTGTGGAGAGGAGGACAACCGAAGTCCCTCGGCATATCGGTTTTGATAAGTGAATACACACTTCTTGTCGCATTTTCATTTTTTTCTTTTTTTGGTACTAACCTCTCCAAGGTTTCAGTTGGTTTGGCAACGTGGGGTGGCATTAATTCGTCTTCTTTTTGTGTGTCCTAAACGACGAAGGTAGATATAGAGCAGTATCATGTAAGTACATCAAAGCTTGATTAACGTTCTGTACAGGATGGTAGGACTTCTGGCTAATTCGTTATGACTACGAATACCACATTCGGTTGCAGTGGTTCTTTTATTAATAGAATAAATAAAGTATCCTGTGTGTTGTGTGTGTCTATGCAGGGAAATGATTTTCTTGTTTTGATTTCTGTATTTACGTTAATACCTGCGTATAGTTGTCATGTTGCTATGGCCATTAATGAATTTGACACCCTCTACAGAGGATTGCTAAGTGGACTATAGGGGTGTGGTGAGCGATTGAACAAGAACAAACTGTCACATCTCCTAGTCAATATAAGTGGTTCTAATCGGTCAGTTGGAACAGACAAAAAAAAAATGGGGAAACGATAGCTTTGCAGGCAAGAGGCAACGAACAATTACAACAGCCGTGTTTTATTGGGAATCTATAGTAACGTTTGCAAAACATCGCACATGGGAAAACAACAACGATTAGTGAAGAAAAATAAGTCAATGTTCAGAAGTGAAC
This sequence comes from Melanostoma mellinum, assembly GCA_914767635.1. Taxonomy (NCBI): domain Eukaryota; kingdom Metazoa; phylum Arthropoda; class Insecta; order Diptera; family Syrphidae; genus Melanostoma; species Melanostoma mellinum. The sequence goes on from OU612060.1 coordinate 186,214,676, forward strand.
AATAGGGAAGACTGGTAAATGGAGTTTATGGAATAAAATTACATTAGTGATGAGTACAGCGTTTTATTGAGATTCGTTAGTGAAGATGACTATAAGACTCCCAATAAAACACGGCTAGCGAATATTTGTTTCTTGAAGTTATAGGCACGGAGAATAATATTGTATTGGGCACTGTGAATAGGCCTGATAAAAATGTTGATCTAACAACCTCTTACGATTTGATAGAAGAGATGACAGTCAGCTCACCCAACAGCATTCTTTGTAGGGACTTTAATAACAATATTCTAGCCGATTAAACCTTTTGTGAGAATATGTAGTCGCTGTCTCAGCAATTAGTGAACTTGACAGTGCCCACTAATTTCACCCGCTCTTCCAGCACTTTATAAGACCTATTCTTTGTAAGCAATGAAAACCAAGTTATTTGTTTTGATCAACTCTCGGGTCCAGTTTTTTTACAACACGACATAATATTTCTATCTTTCGATTTTCAAACAGGAGATAAATCAGAAAATCTGAAAACTTTCAGGGACTTTAAAGACATCAATTCTATAAATGTTGAAGAACATGTCCGTTCGATACCTTGGGAAAACATTTTTTTTATGACATCTCCTAATGACCAAATTAGTTTCTTAAATGAAAACATTATTAACATTTTTAACACACATGTTCCACTTAAAACCAAAAGACTTATCAATTCATGTGAACCTTGTAAACGATTAAGGACTTAATAAAAAAACGGGATTAGTCTTATAAACGCTGGGTTAATACTAGAGAAAAGGCAACTTATAAAACTCTACGCAATCAAGTTGTACAGCAAGTAAAAGATGCAAAAAGGATATTTTATTCGAGTCGCATCGATGCGTCTGGAGATAGTCGCAAGCTTTGGAAAGATCTTAGGGATCTCGGTATTGGAAAACAAAATACTCTTTTACAAAACAACATCTTTATTGAAGAACTTAATATGTACGAAGATTTTCTCTCCGCCAGCTAGAAGTGTCTCTAGGATTAGCCAAGACTCTGATGAAGCGCCCTCTAACTTAAATTTGTCAGCTTTTAGTTTATCTTGTGTTAGCTGTGCTGACGTACTTGAAAGTATTATTTCGATTAAATCGAACGCAACAGGTGTCGATGGCATAAGCCCAATGTTTCTTAAAATGATTTTGCCGATACTGCTACCCTTCTAAACACATGTCTTTAACACCATTTTTACAACCGGTATTTTCCCATATCAATGCAAAAACGCTAAAATCATTCCGATTCCCAAAAATGTATTATGTACTGAGTTCCGTCCAGTTTCTATCTTGCCTTTTCCGTCGAAAGCATTCGAAAAAATAATAAAAAAAATCAGTTCTACAGCTATATAGCGGACCACAACTTTTTAACTAACATCCAATCTGGCTTCCACCCGAAGCACAGTTGTAAAACAGCTCTTCTAAAGGCAATTGAGGAAATTAGAAGCCAACTTGATAAAAACAACCTTCCTAGTGCTTTTTGATTTTTTAAAAGCCTTCGATATGGTCAATCATTCAATCATTCACAACATCTTAATAAGCTTAAGTTAAAATACAACGTCTCAACAGAGGCCTAGGAAACAATCGGTATATCAAGGCAACAATCATTCTGAATGCCTGGTCATATCAAATGGTGTACCTCAAAGATCTAGCTTGTCACCCTTATTATTCTCCTTTTACATAAATGAAATAGCCTCAATTTTGTGAAATGTATCTAAGCACTTCTATGCAGACGACATGCAGTTATATAGGGTGCGACAAAAGTATGGAAACCCCTGGCAGAATATGCGTTAAAAAAAATCAAAGACCCTATATCCGACGAGGAATCCGATGGTGACATTTGACCTTGGACGTAACCTTGAAGCGCATTCATTGAAATTAAAATTTTGCGCTCTTTCCAAATCTGCAATAAAAAAAGGGGGTCTCCATTTGAAAAATCGATTTTTGGGTCGCTGGGGCTTCAAGGTTACGTTCAAGGTCAAATTCAAGATCACCATCGGATTCCTCGTCAAAAAATACGTCGGATAGAGGGTCTTTGTTTTTTTTTACGCATATTCTGCCATATTTCCAGGGGTTTCCATACTTTTATCGCATCCTGTATGGTAGCTGTCTTTTGAAACTTACTGTGTCTGCACCATAAACGAAGAAATCTATTTACATGGACAAATAGCAACGCACTTATGCTAAACCAATTGAAATGCAAATGTTTAGTTGTATCTAAGAAAGAAATTGATTTATTCTTCGATTCCATCGATTATTAATGGCACCCCTTTAGAGTTTATAAACAAATCTAAAAACTTAGGAGTAATATTCAACAGAACATTAACATGAAATGACCACATAAATTCGGTAGCGGGAAAAACTTACGGAATGTTACGGTCTTTATAGACATGTCAGAGTTTTACACCTTCCAACACTAGAATGCTTCTTGCAAATACCCTCGTAGTCCCAAACCTTTCGTTTGGTTGCGAAAATTATAACAATTGCAATTTTGCGAGCAGAACGAAATTGAAAGTTGCGTTTAACAATACTATCCGTTACGTTTATGGCCTTAGAAAATATGATCATATATCACATCTTTCTGAAAATCTTTAGGTATGTCATTTGAAAATTATACTAAATTTCTTTCACTATTCTGCACACAAATTAATTCCCCTTTCTGTACGAAATTCTTCAGTTCCCAGCATCCAACAGAACAACTAATTTTATGCTTCCTAATTTCTCTTGTCTAGCATCCGAAGGAATCACATTGGGCCCTTGCGGCCTAAGTGTGTCAGGCAATGTACTCATTGGCTGACAGCCACTTTCACCTAGCCTAACATCCGAAAGACAGTTGCTTATCGCAGCTATACGTTCTTGGAATTAACTCCCAACTCATATACGTGAGTCAAGCAGCATACGGCAGTTTGAAGAAAACATCAAAATCTTCTACCAACATAGTTAAATAAAGCAGCTTACTTACTTGTTAACCTAATAACATCTTAATTAATATCTTACTAATAAACAAACTCTTAACTCAACTCAAATTTTCACTTTCTACTTTCTTTCTTCAACACCTTACACAATATGTACTCCTTTTTAAACTATCAATGTTTACTTTTCATCAATGATAAAATTTTGTCTTACTTTACTTTCCTTTTTTTCTCGGTCTGAAAAATTTTACTTTAAATGTATTATTAAACCTTTGCTACACTAGCTTATAAGATTTATCTTAATGTGTTAGTATTTGCCTTAAATGACTAAACTAAACTAAACTAATATTTATACATGGAACTTATGTACAACTTTCTTATCAACAACCAACTACCTTAGTATCAAATTACATAATATCTATCTGGATCAGAACCTTGTCAGTGGCTGAAGTGATTTTAAGTCTTGTTTCTTATGTGGAAAGCCTAGTACTTTCTCGTTAGCAAGGTTTACGACACCCTGGCTCTATGCCTGGTCAAGAGACTTCTCAAAGACCTTTACCTTGGCAATGGTATCCTAAAATCTCGTTGTTTCAGTAAAGAAAAGTGAGACTCATTCACAAAAGAGTCCAGCTTTAAGCTCCTATCGAATAAAATCACAAACATTTTCCATACAAGTCCATCAACAATAAGGAAATAGGCAGGTGAAACACATTACTTTTATCAATACCTTACTTTTTATTATTCAAAACCAAAGGTACATTGCACCACAGAAGAATGATATTTGATCAAATTAAAATGATATCTCGTCCATTGACAGCGTTGCGTATGTGGCTATCAGGCCATTATCACAAAATTTAGGTAGAGCCGCATAGTGCATGTCTATTGTTCGTGCTTCAGATCAAACGAAGATATCCTGCGGAAAATTATTGTTTCCCTGTTGTATTATTTATGCCAACCGCAGAGCATTTGAAATGTTATTCCTCTAAGGGTCCCGATGCAAAAGGCTTGCCCACGCATTCGAATTTAGGACAAAAGAGTGGGCAAATAAAAAAAAGGAAATAATAAAAAAATAAAAAATCACACAGTCAACATCAGACCGAACGACAAAACACAAATAAAGCAACAAAAAGGAACCTATATAGGTTGACATAAGGATAACAAAGTGCACCCTTCATGCCACACCGTCCTCAATACCCTCTCCACCAACAAACACAACACAACACACACATTGAAGCATTGAAGCGGATAACAAATAGCATATCACTTTGTGTTTACCCTGCAGCATTGGGGGTATGTGAGGCCGATTTGGGGCTAGAGAAAAAGAATACGAGCAGTTCCTACCTACACTTTTTTCCAACTACCAATCCACAGTCAATGTTTTGTGCAACCGCCGCACTCGTTGAAAGTATTGTGTTGTTTTTGTTGTGTGCGATTGTTTTAATGATGAGATAACATGGAACAACAAAAGATTGTCTCCACGAAGGACATAATTTAATTGAAACTCTGCTCGCACTGAACTATTGTTTGGTAGTGTTGCGCACTGGTCGCATTCAAACCGACTACGACTAGGTAGTGCCTCAACTGAAAAAAATACCTACGTTTCAGAATAGCTGATTTGCTCTGAAGTCATTAGAGCTTAAGGTATGTTCCCTGACCAGAAAAGAAGTGATAAATTGTTAGCAATTTACATTGCCTGTAGGTATATACTGTTTTTTAAAACACAAAAATGCTTTTCTTTGTCTATTGGTTATTCGTTTGAGTTAACACGTCGCGTCAGTGACGGAATCAAGGGAATTGTTTTTATAACAATAAAAAGCTCATTCCACCTTGATTAATAATTGGAGTCATCCATTTTTAAAAACAAATGTTTTGATCTGCACATGGAAAAACGGTCAAACGATTCCATACTCTAAAAGGAGCCCTATGGAATGTCCGTCCGTTGTCTTTTTTTTTTTCATTTTTTTTACACTGCGTGCGGCCACAGTCAGTCACGTAGAGGTAGGTACACGCAAATAAAGAAGTGCCATACATTAAGTGCCATACATTAGTGGATGGGCGTTGTACTATTCGGGTAGGCTCTGATTGGTGCTAACTTGGCGGCGCCCAGATGTTGTAACTTATAGTACACGTCAACTGTGCTTACTATACCTCCAAGCGGTATCCACTGGGACCTGGGATGCTCCGTCCAGAGCTGACCTGCTAAACTAGTAAGTGCGAGTGTTGAGATAAGGGAATCCGGAACAAAGAATTGTGATCGATCAACACTATAATTGCTCTGCGAACAATGACTGACTGCACGAATCTCAGTGGTCTACGAGAGCTTTCGTGTAAATGTCCAAGCGGATGAATTCGAAGGACAGAATCAACGGTGGACTTCAGCAGCCATAAAAGCAGAAACCCCTGAAAGAGCTACTCCAACATATCTGGTTTAAAGGTCTTTTGGGGTCTTTCAATACTAGGACAGGGTATTGAAGTAGAGATGGTGGCGGATGAGCTCCTGGTGAGCCAACGGCAGCACTCACACCCCTGCAGCAGGGTACTGACTCTGGATACTCCAGCCCTTTGTGTCCGAAGGGATCCAAAAGGACCTGGCCCTCCAGGTTGGGGGTTGTGCGTAGGGTTAACTACCCAACCACGTAAAAAAGATATTGTTCCGAAACAATCAACAGCCTCGGATAACGATAATGATTTCAAAGTTGACGACCCATGCAAACGAAAAAAGGACAACGACCTCCGGATCTGCACCTGGAACGTAAGATCTCTTAACGGAGAAGGTGCAGCTGGAGAATTAGCGGACGCCCTGGACTGCTGCAAAGCAGACATAACCGCCATCCAAGAAGTGCGATGGAATGGACCGGGCATAAAGAAGATGAAAAACTGTGACATATACTATGGCGACTGCTACAGACAACAGAAAAAGCGTTTATTTGGGTGCGGATTTGTCGTTAGAGGTAGACTCAGGGATAAGGTGATTAGCCAAAATCCAGTCAATGAGCGTATAATGACCATCCGCATCAGGGCTAAATTCGCCAACATTAGCCTTATATGCGCCCACGCCCCCACAGAAGAGAAAGACGACGATTCCAAAGATTGTTTCTACGAGCTCCTCGAAGAAACATATGAGCAATGCCCTAGATACGACGTGAAAATCGTTCTTGGCGATTTCAACGCAAAACTAGGGAAGGAGGACATCTTTGGAAACACAATCGGTAAGCATAGCCTCCATGACAAAACCTCCGAAAACGGATTGAGGCTTATCGATTTTGCTGCGGGGCTAAATCTTGTTGTAAGTAGTACACGCTTCCCGCATCTCAAAATTCATAAAGGCACATGGCGGTCCCCAGATCAATTAACCGTCAACCAAATTGACCATGTTGCGATCGACGCAAGGCACTCTTCCAGTGTGCTAGATGTCCGAACTTTCCGAGGGGCCAACTTTGACTCGGACCACTACCTTGTTGTAGCCAAGGTACGAATGAGGATATCTTGTTCACGACCAGCACGAACTAACGCTGTGAAGAGATATGACGTCGGAAAGCTACAATCGCAAGAGATTGCCAATGCCTTTTCCAATCGAGTGTCCCTTCAATTATCCTTGAATCCCGTGCCGCCAGCATTAAACATCGAAGACCAGTGGCAGCAATGCCAAGAAGCCATCAGAACCGCTGCCTCTGAGGTTCTGGGTTTCACTCGGCCACCAAAACGAAACCCATGGTTCGATGAAGAATGTAGGCAGGCAAACGCAGCCAAGCAAAGAGCACGACAAATGCTTTTGCAAACACGAACGAGGGCTGCTCACGATCGGTATAACGAGATTTACAAGGAGAGAAGAAGGGAAGAACACCGACTTCTCAAAAAGAAAAAGAAGCAGCATGAGAAGCGCTCGTTTGAGGAAATAGAGAAGTGCCATGACAGGAACGAGACTCGGAAGTTTTACCAAAAGGTAAAAAGATCCTGCCAGGGTGGCAAACCCCGAACTCAAGCCTGTAAAGACCAGCAGGGAAACATAGTTGTAGAGTCACAGTCGCTACTGAGGATCTGGAAAGATCATTTCTGCAGACTGCTTAACGGCGATGAGGACACAAATTCCGCTGTCAGGCAGATTGCCCCATTCAGCCTGGACGATGATCAAGAATGCCGTCCTCCCGACCTAGAAGAAGTTAAGCTTGCTATATGCAAACTTAAATCAAATAAGACTGCAGGTGCAGATGGCCTTGATGCCGAACTTTTCAAGGCAGCTGGAGATCAGTTGGAAAGGAGCTTGCACCAGCTGATCTGCATGATATGGTCGGAAGAAAGCATGCCCGATGAATGGAACCTCAGTATCGTATGCCCGATCCTAAAGAAAGGAGACCCTCACAACTGCGCCAATTATAGGGGGATAAGCCTCCTTAACGTCGCTTATAAGATCTTGTCTGCTGTAATATGTGAACGTCTGAAACCCCACGTCAACAACTTGATAGGTCCTTATCAATGTGGTTTTAGACCGGAGAAGTCCACAATAGACCAAATTTTCACATTACGGCAGATCTTGGAAAAAACCCGAGAACATAATATCGATATTCACCACCTCTTTATCGATTTCAAGGCCGCTTATGACAGTATCTACAGAGACGAGCTGTACAGAGCCATGTCTAGTTTCGGCATCCCTGCAAAGCTCGTACGACTATGCAGGATGACTTTGGAGAATTCACGCTGCTCCGTCAAGGTCGGTAAAGAACTCACCGAGACCTTCAATGTCGAAAAAGGTTTTAGGCAAGGCGATAAACTGTCATGCGATTTCTTCAACATCATACTTGAACAGATTGTAAGAAACTCAAACGTCAACACCAGAGGAACAATCTTTCAAAAATCTGTGCAATTGCTCGCATATGCAGACGATATTGACGTAATGGGAAGAAAAAAGCGTGATGTCATAGGTGCTTTTGCGAGTATTGAAACAGAAGCGGCAAAAATGGGTTTGATGGTTAATGAGGGCAAAACGAAGTATATGCTGTCATCAAACAAGGACACAGAACATCGACGAATTGGACAAAACGTCACAATAGACAGACATAACTTCGAGGTAGTACAGGACTTCGTCTACCTAGGATCCGCTGTAGACACGGACAACAACATCAGTGCGGAGATCAAACGGAGAATAACTCTTGCCAACCGTTGCTTCTTTGGGTTAAGAAGGCAATTGAGAAACAAAACCCTCTCCAGAAAAACCAAGGTAACCTTATATAAGACCTTAATCATCCCAGTCCTGCTTTACGGCGCGGAAGCATGGACCTTATCGAAAGCGGATGAGGAAACCCTTGGTCGTTTCGAAAGAAAAATTCTCCGAATGATCTTTGGTCCCGTATGCGAAGGCAATGTGTGGAGAAGAAGATACAACAACGAGCTGTATGAGCTGTACCGCGACATGGGCATAGCCAGAAGAGTACGCATCGCGAGGCTACGATGGTTGGGCCATGTTGAGCGGATGGACCCAAACGCTCCGGCTCGTCGGGTGTTCGAAAGCACATTGCAGGGAAATCGCGGAAGGGGAAGACCTCGTCTTAGGTGGCGCAATCAAGTGGAGGATGACCTCAACCGACTTGGAGTGCGAAACTGGAGAGAGCTCGCCCGAAATAGAAGTCGTTATCGAAGGATGTTGGTTGAGGCCCAGGTTCACCCCGAACTGTAATGCCCACCTAAGTAAGTATACATTAAGTGCGATGGGGTTGGACGCACGTGTAAGATTGACAAGCAGTGATAACTACCACTTCGGCTAAGCAGACGGACCTAAAAAGCAAGTACATCGGATACTAACTTAGTCACTTACTCTTGGCATGAAGCACATAATAACAATATGATTAAGGAATTGATTTCAAAATCGTATCCAAGTTGTGAATAGAAGATGATTTAGAGAGACACTCAAAATTGTGCCAATAAATGCGTGGTAAATGGTGTGTTTTTGGTACACACAAATGAGGAGGCGATCAATCTAAATAGAAGATTTTATAGCTGAAAAAGGTCAACATTTTTTTTTTGAAGAGCACAAAAGGGATGAAAGCTTTCTTTTAGGGTGCCGCCATGTACTGAGTGGCTAAGCGGTAAAATTGGAACCAAATATGACATCGCTATACCGCTCAGGTTTCAATTTTGTTCGAATTTTGCCGCTCAGGCTCATTGTGTAGTCAGACCCTTAACGTTTTAACATTTATGAGGAAAAATTCCGCCGTTTCGATCAAGAAAACTTAAATCAATGAAATGTTTGGAGATTTTTTTGAACAACTCAAAAGTTGTTAGATGAACGCTGTCGAAAAATGAAGAGTGGAGGCAAGTAACAGCAAAAGACGCACAAGATTGACAACGCAGGGAGGAATGATAACCGGCAACAGCTCGCAGGTAGTAGAAGAAGCGCCATTCGGGTCTCGATCCGGCACTTCTTCGAATCAGTGTCTAGGCCAACCACAGGTTATCTCGTTTTTTTTTTTTTTGTCAACTAGAAATTGTCCTCTGCCTCCGTTTTTTTATGTTGTAGGTTTTTTCTACAACTACTAACTGAGTACTCAATCAAATATCGGTTCTCAGAAGTATAAAAGTCCAAAAGAAGGTGTTGAAATTAGAAGCTTAGGCTACCAGCTCTCACCATGTCTGCAACGAATTTTCATAGCCTGTGCCTAGGCCCTAGAGTGAAAAAATCATTTCTGACTTTCTTAATATGATTTGCTTCTACAAGAACGGAAAAGGCAGTTCTAAATATCTTTCTCAGGACCTGAATTAGCGCTTGGTCGTCTTGAATCCTTATTGCGAATGCTTCTGTCAAGTGTCAACGATTGGAACAGTTAAGAGCACGTTGGTGAAGGTAATATTCCTTAAAATATACACTTAGTGAACAGTCAGTCCTTTAAGAGAAAGCTGCAACATTTTAGAAATGATCGACTTGCGAGTGTTTGCTGATGAGGTGTGTCAAGTGGCAGCTCACTACGTATTTAGTCAATACTTCCTATCTACGAACATCTTAAAATCAGAAAAATTGATAGTTAATTCTTGATAATATTCTCAGGACATCCTGATTGAAAGATAATCAGACATTAAAAAGCTTAAACTTTTCTGGGTCACCTCTTAGCTACCATAGCTACCGTAAGACTACAAAAGCTACATTGCGAAGATTTTTAACCAGATCTAAAACCGATTGACCAAGGGAACTCTCAGTGCGTCAACAATAAAAATACTCAATCGAAAACCATTGGTGTCTTCTGAAAAGTGTTAACATGGAAGAATATTCGGTGGGTCACAGCTTCCAGGACAAAAACAAAGATTCTGTTGACAAAGAAATTTGGATAAGTTCAACAAACGATAAAATCTCGTATCGGGAGAAATGAGCTGTCTATGTAGCAAACGAAGATGTGAGTTGTGAGTAGCTTACCGTAACATAAGGCTTCACCATATCATCTAAGGAACAGTTAAATGTACACTTCCTCGCATCATACCCTCTGAGAGATGCTTACAAGTTCTTGGTGATTATGACTGTACCTATATGCAGGATACCTTATTATGAATAAGTAACCAGATCCTACGTTGAGACTGTATCTGCCTAGGTTTCAAGTCATTTTTACTTGCGATTATATTAATTAATATGCAAGTTTCGTTTACGAAAATAAGTGAGTTCTGCAATTCTGTCTGTCTGTTTGTCGGTATATGGATCTACAGCCTGAACCTCTGGACCGATTTTTTCCAAAATTTGCAATTAAGGCCTGTGAGGCAGCCTTCAGAGGGTTTTTGAAATTGAGTCTCTAGGTTTTAAAATAACGGCACTTTGCATATTTGACTTTAAAACCTCGTTCTTAAGAAAAGTGAAAGATAAAAACCCGATTTTTCTAGAAATTGCTTCAGTGATTTTGATTGAATTTTCAGCGTTTATGTGTATTAGCAACTGGAAAAGAATGGCGTCTTTAGATTTTCGCTTTAAACCTTTGAAATATTTTATCTTAAATATTTTGTGTGATCTAATTCAATTTTCATAATTAATGTGTAGTTGGCAACCCTGTACCACAAAATATAGTATAATGAGCTAATATTTAAACCTTGTACTCAAGCCTTAAGATTTTGATACCGTATTTAGTACACAATCGAAAGATAGTGCGACCCAGTCGTACCCATTTTTTTCAAAAATGAAGCAAAGCTCTTAAGACTAGTAGGGCGGTCCAACTTGACCGTATGACCACAAAACACTTACGATCATTAACACCAACAAGCGAGCTACCTCAGCAATCTTTTGTCCTGTAGGGTAGTAAAATAAGCTGCAGATTTCTAGCTAATGTTATGGGAAAAATTTTGTTTGCTTCCAACGGAAGCATAGCATCATGCTCGTAATTCAATTGATCAAGGAAAAAAAATCTTGCAGGCAAATGTCGGCAGGAGTCACGAGTGCCGCTGATGGTTGGGCTTCTTAAAGTAATGATTCGACAGTGAACATTTGTATAACTAAGAAAAAGCAAATAGCGAAAAGGCCGGTGATCCAACTTCATTCCAAGTATGTCTAACGGAGGGCTCTAGAGTTTAGACCCTTAGCTCTGATGTGAACCGAGACGTATCGCAAAAGAATGCCTTTCCTTTGCAGAGGAAACAGTTCCATCTCCTACCTCAGCCCATCAATTGTTTAAGAATTCAGAGTTGACCAGTGCGGATGCCGAGAATTTTAGCTCAAACTCTCCAGCTCCGTGACGGATTTTCTCACGAACAAAGTTTAAAAAAAATTTAGACATCAAAACTGAAGGTATAAAGCCATCATCAGATTTAGAAGTGCATCCGTTTTTCTATTTACAAAGGGTGATTTTTTGAGCGCACTATTTGCATCATGTATTCAAAATTTTTATTAGAATTCATGGATCGGCTTTTCCAATTTACTCTTTTAAAATAGCTTCATTTAAATGTTGTCCATAGCTCCGTTTTAAAGAATCCTTTTAGAAGGTCCACTTTTAAGTCAATTCTTCAAAATTTTTGAAATTGACAGCTGGTTCCCATTTGAACTTTTGACAAAAAGTCCATATTTTACTTTCGCGGAACGAAAAAAGTTGTACGAAACTTGAACAAATTTGGGAAATGCTGTGTGCCCAAACAGGACGTTTTTTTAAAGAAGTTTTGGCTGTAATAAAGCACGTATCGTGCCGCTGAACGCAAGTTTGTGCGAAAGGTATTGTTAGTGGATAACTCCGAAAGTAGCTGTCGGTTGTATACCAGACATAATGTAGCTGCTGTAACCGCGAGTGTGCGCCTCAACCGGCGTTGCACACAGTACCCAACTTTTTTAAAAACGTTGATGACATGGACTTAGACAACCTCTGGTTTATGCAGAATCATTGATTTACTATACACACAGCCTGTCAAATTTAATTTTTTGTACTCTAAATTGCCAAATCGTATTATCAGCCATCTTGGCGTTGTCAATTGGCCACCTCATAGCTGCAGTTTTTTCTGTCAACTGTGAAGGACCGATATTATATCAACGATTTGGAAACTATTCAAGGACACTGTCATGAAAAGAACCGTCTCATTTCGCAGTTCAAAGTCAGCATAAGATTGTAGGTCCTTGAAATGCACTACGCATCATGGCTCCCCGACTTTTTATCCAAAGCTTAGGTATCCAAAAATTTCTTTGTTGAAAAAGTGGAATGAATCCCAAAAAATTGGAGCGTCGGATTTTTTTTTTTTCTTCAATAGTAAAGCAAACTCACTCCAATCGGAGCAATGTTTGAACGCTGCTAACGACTTTACACATCTTCACAAGTAAAATTCACAAGATGTTAAATCGCATGATCTTGGCAGTCCAGGTTCAACTGAAAGGCCAACTCAAAGGGCCATTTCGATCGATGAGCTTCTCATCAAATTCATCCCTCAAGGTGTCCATTGCTTCACAAGCTGTGTGGCATGTAAAACCTTATTGATGAAACCATACGTCAACCGAGTTCAATTCAGCCAACTGGGGCATACAAAAGTTGCTAGTCATGGTTCGACATCGTTCGACACGTTTGACGTTAACATTTCTTCAGCGATGTCACCAGCTCATAAAACACACCAAACTTGTTTTTTAGGGATGCATCGGATAATACTTTTATGACTTGATTGTGGTTGCTTAGCAATTCAGATGCGCCAGTTTTACTGTATCAACGTATCCGTTGAGTCAGAAATGAGCTTTATGGTTAAGAGAAATGCGCTAGGCCACGGAGATTGTTGTACCACTCAAATTATTATTATTTTTATATTCCTTGTAAAATGCTATCAAAGCTTTATTAGATTTCGTAAGAACTTGAACGTCTAATGGGCGATTGGTGAATTTGAATTGTTTTTATTTCACTCAGCGGTGAACAAACTAAGTTCGCCATCAAAAGAAAAACTTATAAATTAAAACATAAACACAAAGATATTCTGCATATTTTATTTATTTATTTTCGAAAACGCACACGTCTTTACAAAAATACAAAAGTATAACTCATATTAAAATTCATGTTTCGAGCCTCATTCAGCATTTTTCTCCCTTGCATGAGATAAGAGGAACAATCCGTCAGCAATATTAAATTTCATGAAGGGTGTGCCATTTTTTATTCTGCGCTTTATCTTTCAATTCTTTATTTTCCATTTCCTCGCACTCACCTCTGCTCTCTTTTTATTTTATTTATTTTTTTTTTCTCTTACCTCCGTAATGTCAAATTTGATTTCTGTCTTGTCTGTAATCAGTATAACATTCAAGAAGCCAATTTAATACGGATAAAGAACACACATATGTGGAGACATGAGTGTTGAATACGAATCAAGGATATGTGGAGCTTGGCTTCTCTTTGAATGACGTTGTATACAGGTACAGATACAGATTGTCAAAAGCAAGCAATATTATAGAGGATTCGTTTCGGTCGGGTCGAAAGGTGAAAGATGTGCACAATTTTACAGACAAAAGATAGAAAAAGTCACACGAAACTTGGAATGTAAGAAGCAAGCTATATTGTGTGCGATTCCAACCTTGAATTTAAATGAAACCCACATGGTCTGTTTTATTTGCTATATGTTTGTTCAATGGCTAGCTCCTTTTTTTTTTCATAAGGGGCTCTTGCTTTTTGAAATAAAATGGGAGCCAATCTGTCAAGGTTTTCTCTAATGGAGTCACGAAAAATCATAAGTTCTTAAACTGTAGACAGTTTAAGCTTCTGAGGTATTTTAAACCAATTTTGTCTTTTTGTCGAAGGCAAGCGAAGACATTAAGACCGAAATACGGAGCTGTAACATTGAAATATAGGATCTCCTTTGGTTTTATAAGAGAAAACTTCCAAAGACAGCAAACCTAAAGCTGTGCATCCACATTTACTCCTAAAAGGCACTGCTGGGATGGACTACTTGATCATTTATGAGTATACTCAACTTTTTTAACATGAAAAGGAATAAAAACTACGGCGACTGCAAATCTTATTTTCGTAAAGATTTGTGGTCAAAGGCAGGCTCAGGAATAATGAGCGTATTAGGGCAGCCTGCACCCCGCCTGGGGCAAAATGGTCAGCGCATAAGCCTGATATGCGAGACTGATAACGACAAATGCAACCATGACAACCACCACTTTAAATCACCAATTCCCTTGAAAATCAATCACTATGACAATAGCACACAAAGCCAAAGCTGTGAGCCTTTTTTCAATTTTCATGTATGTAGGTGAACAACAAATAAATGGTATGGATATATAAATATAAAGACAGGGCACCCCAGGCGAACGACAAACATATACAATCGAAATTTCATGTTGCTATGCACTTAAGTGTTACCACATAATAAATCGATAAATTATGGGGAAACACTCGGTAAATCTACCATGAAATAGAATAATTTCCTCCCAATTTATCCACTCAGTCCATGGGGAGCTTTAGCGGTGGCTGTATCAGAGCAAGACCACAAAGAGATTAGAATCCAAACGAAAATAAAAAAGACGTGAGTGAGTACGTATAAAACGTAGGTATCGGTAAAGAGAGCTCATTTCAAAATTGACACATGAACTTAAATAGAAAAGATAAAACGTGCTATTGATGTGTTTTATGTTTTGATCAATGTGGCGGCGGCGGGCGGCTCTTCCGTTGAAAATATAAATCAGTAGCGATATGCTTTCTTTTTTCTCTTGAATAATCCAGCATTGAACTTTCTATTAGCTTTTAGATTTTTGCAGGAAAATACTCTTCCTCTTTTTTGTCTTCGCACAATTTTTGAGAAGCAGAACTTTATTCTGCTGGACAGATGTTTCGCTTTTAGGTCACTTTAAGACCTTAAGCTCACTCGTTCACTAAGTTATATCCACTACAGTGTTTTTAGGGACGAATTTCTTAAATGAGCGCTGTGACTTCTGGAAGTTCATTCAAAGCTTCTTCACGTTGCCATAAAAATAGTTTAGAAGCATCTATTTTCACGAAATAGGCGGCCAATCGACTGGACTCTTGAGATATGAAGAAACCACTTTTAAATAAATAAATAGATTAGATTTAGATTTAGATTTAGATTTATTATTTCGTAAATTTGGGTACATAATTAACAATATCAGTTTAAAAGCTTGGCTTTATGCCGTCTGCCTGGTTGACAAAACATAATTATTTCTATGAATTAGAAGAAAAAAAAGAAAATCTTCATTAATTTAAATTGATTGATTTTAGTATTGAATAGATATGTGTACTATAAAAGCAGTATAAGTTCAGAAAGTTTCAGTCATAATTTTGTGTCTATAGTTTAAAGCAAGCTTGCAGTAGAGGTATAATTTTGGTACTTCAACTTCATTAAGCATTCGTATAATTTCGTTTTCCATTATGAAATCGCTTCCAAAAGTGTTACGTCTGATCTCTTTCAGGACAGGACATTTTCCCATAAAATGAAAAGTATCTTCTCTTTCGTTTAAATTGCAGAGCGAGCAGATAATAGGTAAATCTGGTCTATGTGGCATAAAGTTTAGCTGCAATAGTTCACCTCGTAACCTGGCCATCATCGCAATTTCGTTGACTCCATTTATGTCCTGAAAATAATTCCTCTCATTCAAATTGTGATTGAGTCTACAATAGAGTTCTCTATGCAGCGATCCTGTTGCGTTATTCAGAAAACTTTCTCTACACTTGAGGTCAACTGAAGAAATAAGCTGATAAAGCGTTTTTTTCCTATTAATGAAATCATAATTATCCAGATTCAGGTCAACCTCACAATCTCTGGCTAAGTGCATCCATTCAGCATACCAACTTGTCTTAGAATTTATGACTTGAAGAGCTGCTATTTTGGGAAGTCGATGATTTTCCATTTTCATAACTTTTAAAACATAGTCAACTTGCATTTTAAGCGTTTCTATGAAAAAAGGCGATAAACCTGTTTCCAACATAACCATGTAGTTGGGCATGTTTGGTGGCAGTCCAAAGATTCGTTTAATATAGAAGCGCAGAAGCTTCTCCACCGTTTCATATTCACCCCTATCATGAAATCCACTCGGAGAAATCCCCGAGTGAAAAATCACGATACGAATCCCGACAAAAAGCAATCACAAATTCCGAACGAATTCGAAAAAAGCATTGCCTGATTGAAAAAATGAGTGTCCATTTTCGAAGTCAGCTGTCCTATGTCAAAATAAATGCTCGAAGCAATAGAAACAAAAATCCCTAAACTTAAAAAAAAATCCCTTAACTTTTCCCAAACACATTTTTTACCGATTTTTGTTTTCTAGTAAAAATTGATTTATTTGCACTTTTTGTGCTTAGAAATAAGTTATAATAGATCTGTATTATTGATCAAATCTTAAATGTTATATGAAATAAACAATTTTACTGTCGAATATAATCAAATATTTTCTTCATCAAGTTATAAATTCCCAAAAGAGGATTTTTGTTACGTGGTCCATGAGTACTTTCCAATCTGTCAAACACAAATTCATTCACTTGTGTTTTTTAACAAACCAAAATAATTTGTGAAATCCAAGTTTGTTTACAGATAAAATTCAAGTGTTATTTTGGCTATCAGATAAAATAATTTAACAACAATACTGTACTATTTTAACACTCCAAATCTGTCAATTTCGCCGCTTAAATTTGGAAACGGGCATAACGAAGACAGTCTTTTGAAAAAATGTAATTTCTTTTGGAAATAATTCTATTCATTGATATGTGTTTCTGTTTATAATAACCGATGTTCTTAAAGGGTGAAAACAACAAACAAACAACAGGTTATATGAAATGTTATCCTGTAATCCAGACGGCAAAAGGATACGCTAAACGCCTAAAAGACGAAGTTAATGACCACTGGGAGGCAATAAAAACAGAGTTTTATGTAATTTAATTTACGAGATAATTTTTGTTTTCATTGTTTTTTCTTGAGTAGAATTATATTTTGTAAAATTGTTCTATACAAATGTGTTTTTTATGTTTTAACAAATGGATTTTGCCTATGGCTCTACGCTCTACGACAGAAGAAACTTGTCGTAGAAAAGGACGTCATTTTTCCGTTTCATTCGGAATTAGTGATACCAGATTCACGAATTTCGAAATTCGTTCCACTCCGAATGGATTATGTGATAGCAACATCGGGAAACGTAGACTTTTTTCGATTACGATGGAATCTGTGATAGGGGTGATTGCTTAGCTCCCCAGATTTGTGCTGCATAAAACAATATTGATTTTGATACCGCTTGAAACACTTGGAATTTGCTACTATGGGCTATATTTTTGTTATAAAAGCATTGTTTCCACGATGCGCTGATCGCACATTTGGCCTTCGCCAGCTTCTCCTTCAAGTGCTTCTCCATATTTAAGTTCTTTGTGAGGTAAAGTCCAAGATATTTGTATTCGGTAACAATTTCAATGGCTAGGTCATTGTAATACCATCTTTCATTGGCACAGTTTCTACCCCTAAAAAGAGCGAGCAGAGAGAGAGCGGAGCCGCAGGGCCTAGCGCATTTTTCACTACCATACCTTGTGGGGGAATGGAAGGGACATATAATTTTCTGCCGGTTCCGAGTGGCTAATCGAGAAAGTGTCTTTCATGGCAATGAATTAATTATTGGAGGACTTGCCAATTCCTCGCAAAAGGTGACATTTTCGGTTTTTGTTGGGATTCGAACCCCGAACCTCTCGCGTAACAGACACACCACGGACACCACCTCGAAATTAATCCGGTTAAAAACAATCGGTAATAATGGCGCGATATCGCTGGCCTTTCACAGTAACTGAGTATCGTTATCATCGACAAAAAAATATGGCCTAACACTGTCGCCGGAAGCACATGTAGATTCTCACCCGACAAATAGCGCATATTTATCTTTTTCAAGAACAAATTGAGCCAAAAAAGCTTCGTCGCTGAGGGTTATTTTGCGATGAAATTTTTCATCTTGGCTCATTTTCTTCAGAGCCCTGTTGCAGAACGTACGTCGCGTAGCTTCAAATGGTTCATCGGCTTCAGTTCTTGAGTCCAATTCATCTTGTATGGGTGTGTTGCCTGAACGATGCCCAATTATTGAGAACGGCTTGCGATTGACTGATTTGGAGCATTTAGTCTTAGTCTAAACTTAAATGATTGCAGTAAACTTGCTAAAGTAGCAGCCACTAACTCCAAATTTGATGACGCTACTCCTTGAGTTTACTGAATAAAGGTTTTTTTTTCCTGTCAGTACTCGACACCAAGTAGTGTGGGATTCTTACCCCACTAAAAACTCCTCGTAATCAGAACAGCCAATGAGCAATTAAAAAAAAAACATAGTTTAAAAACATGATTTGGGATGAAAAAATATGATGGACCTATCTCGTAATGAAAACTAAAGCTACGTGTACACGATTGGTAGGTCGGAAAATCATTGTCAGATCTGCAAACGTCTGACAATGTGTGAAAATGAGCTGACAATGAGGGTAAAAATTGAATTTATGTGTACACAGTTTGCAGAAATCTACAAATGTCTGCAAATCTATTGCCAAGCTATTGGCTGACAATGTCGACAAACAAATTTGGGCAAATAGCTGGCAATAAATTTACAGACATTTGTAGATTTCTGCAAACCGTGTACACAAACATTCTTTTTTGGATCTGCAAGTTCATTTTCAGCTCATAGTCACACCGCCAAATTTGTCTGCCAATAAATAAATTTGCAAATGTTCTTCAAACTGGGTCTCCAAATTTATTTATTGCCAAACATTTGCAAAAGCGTCAGAAAATGAACAAAATTTGGGTACACACGATTGCCGCAGCTGCAAATTAATTTTTCTTCAAAATGATTGATGAACAAATTTTTCTGCAAAATTTATTTGGTGTGTACACGATTGTCATTCAATCGAGACAAATTTTTCACTGACAGATCTGGCAATATTTGCAGATCAGGCAATCGTGTACACGTAGTTTAATAGAAGAAGATTTTCTTTGCGAATCACAAATCTATCTGTTGTCTAGAAAACAAAAACTGAAATTTTAAAATGGCCAAATGCGATTTTAATAAAATAAATACCTGATTTTTCTTAAGCCAAAATATGGCTTCTGTTCTGACTTTCGGTCGGATACTATATCCTCCCGTTTACGAATTTTTGCAATTCTCAATTCCCAATTTGTACGTTTTCAATTCGCTTATCGATTTGATAGCTGAATTGAATTCTTTTGATTTATTATGTAAACAGCTATGCATGAGAAATATTGAACTGTATTAACATTATCATGATCTAAAATAGTAAACAATTCCAATGAACATGAGAATCTATTATTTAAAGAACATTTTAAAAAGAAAAAAATTTTATTAAAAAATGTATGTTGAAGATCGTAAAGATCACCACCTCAACTCCATATTGCGTTTCGCCCAGGCACGGCAATTGGGCTCATCAGTTAGATGATTGCCGTACCCTTCTAAGACGCAATTTTAGTCCGGAATACACCGACACTTATAAAATTCACTGCGCTCACATGCAGTGAATTTTAATTTCTAAGCAAATGTACAAGACATTATTAAAAACTTAGAACAGTAAACAAAAGTTTTCCTTGGTAAGGTATAAATTTATTTAAAAGAAAAATAACAAACAAGTGTTTGTTATTGTTTTGGTTTTGTCCTGGAGTTGTAATTGATATTATTTAAAGAACATTTTAAAAAGAAAAAAATTTTATTAAAAAATGTATGTTGAAGATCGTAAAGATCACCACCTCAACTCCATATTGCGTTTCGCCCAGGCACGGCAATTGGGCTCATCAGTTAGATGATTGCCGTACCCTTCTAAGACGCAATTTTAGTCCGGAATACACCGACACTTATAAAATTCACTGCGCTCACATGCAGTGAATTTTAATTTCTAAGCAAATGTACAAGACATTATTAAAAACTTAGAACAGTAAACAAAAGTTTTCCTTGGTAAGGTATAAATTTATTTAAAAGAAAAATAACAAACAAGTGTTTGTTATTGTTTTGGTTTTGTCCTGGAGTTGTAATTGATATTATTTAAAGAACATTTTAAAAAGAAAAAAATTTTATTAAAAAATGTATGTTGAAGATCGTAAAGATCACCACCTCAACTCCATATTGCGTTTCGCCCAGGCACGGCAATTGGGCTCATCAGTTAGATGATTGCCGTACCCTTCTAAGACGCAATTTTAGTCCGGAATACACCGACACTTATAAAATTCACTGCGCTCACATGCAGTGAATTTTAATTTCTAAGCAAATGTACAAGACATTATTAAAAACTTAGAACAGTAAACAAAAGTTTTCCTTGGTAAGGTATAAATTTATTTAAAAGAAAAATAACAAACAAGTGTTTGTTATTGTTTTGGTTTTGTCCTGGAGTTGTAATTGATATTATTTAAAGAACATTTTAAAAAGAAAAAAATTTTATTAAAAAATGTATGTTGAAGATCGTAAAGATCACCACCTCAACTCCATATTGCGTTTCGCCCAGGCACGGCAATTGGGCTCATCAGTTAGATGATTGCCGTACCCTTCTAAGACGCAATTTTAGTCCGGAATACACCGACACTTATAAAATTCACTGCGCTCACATGCAGTGAATTTTAATTTCTAAGCAAATGTACAAGACATTATTAAAAACTTAGAACAGTAAACAAAAGTTTTCCTTGGTAAGGTATAAATTTATTTAAAAGAAAAATAACAAACAAGTGTTTGTTATTGTTTTGGTTTTGTCCTGGAGTTGTAATTGATATTATTTAAAGAACATTTTAAAAAGAAAAAAATTTTATTAAAAAATGTATGTTGAAGATCGTAAAGATCACCACCTCAACTCCATATTGCGTTTCGCCCAGGCACGGCAATTGGGCTCATCAGTTAGATGATTGCCGTACCCTTCTAAGACGCAATTTTAGTCCGGAATACACCGACACTTATAAAATTCACTGCGCTCACATGCAGTGAATTTTAATTTCTAAGCAAATGTACAAGACATTATTAAAAACTTAGAACAGTAAACAAAAGTTTTCCTTGGTAAGGTATAAATTTATTTAAAAGAAAAATAACAAACAAGTGTTTGTTATTGTTTTGGTTTTGTCCTGGAGTTGTAATTGATATTATTTAAAGAGTTGAGGTGGTGATCTTTACGATCTTCAACATACATTTTTTAATAAAATTTTTTTCTTTTTAAAATGTTCTTTAAATAATATCAATTACAACTCCAGGACAAAACCAAAACAATAACAAACACTTGTTTGTTATTTTTCTTTTAAATAAATTTATACCTTACCAAGGAAAACTTTTGTTTACTGTTCTAAGTTTTTAATAATGTCTTGTACATTTGCTTAGAAATTAAAATTCACTGCATGTGAGCGCAGTGAATTTTATAAGTGTCGGTGTATTCCGGACTAAAATTGCGTCTTAGAAGGGTACGGCAATCATCTAACTGATGAGCCCAATTGCCGTGCCTGGGCGAAACGCAATATGGAGTTGAGGTGGTGATCTTTACGATCTTCAACATACATTTTTTAATAAAATTTTTTTCTTTTTAAAATGTTCTTTAAATAATATCAATTACAACTCCAGGACAAAACCAAAACAATAACAAACACTTGTTTGTTATTTTTCTTTTAAATAAATTTATACCTTACCAAGGAAAACTTTTGTTTACTGTTCTAAGTTTTTAATAATGTCTTGTACATTTGCTTAGAAATTAAAATTCACTGCATGTGAGCGCAGTGAATTTTATAAGTGTCGGTGTATTCCGGACTAAAATTGCGTCTTAGAAGGGTACGGCAATCATCTAACTGATGAGCCCAATTGCCGTGCCTGGGCGAAACGCAATATGGAGTTGAGGTGGTGATCTTTACGATCTTCAACATACATTTTTTAATAAAATTTTTTTTTCTTTTTAAAATGTTCTTTAAATAATATCAATTACAACTCCAGGACAAAACCAAAACAATAACAAACACTTGTTTGTTATTTTTCTTTT
Organism: Melanostoma mellinum; assembly: GCA_914767635.1. Lineage (NCBI taxonomy): Eukaryota > Metazoa > Arthropoda > Insecta > Diptera > Syrphidae > Melanostoma > Melanostoma mellinum. The sequence goes on from OU612060.1 coordinate 186,236,984, forward strand.
AAATAAATTTATACCTTACCAAGGAAAACTTTTGTTTACTGTTCTAAGTTTTTAATAATGTCTTGTACATTTGCTTAGAAATTAAAATTCACTGCATGTGAGCGCAGTGAATTTTATAAGTGTCGGTGTATTCCGGACTAAAATTGCGTCTTAGAAGGGTACGGCAATCATCTAACTGATGAGCCCAATTGCCGTGCCTGGGCGAAACGCAATATGGAGTTGAGGTGGTGATCTTTACGATCTTCAACATACATTTTTTAATAAAATTTTTTTTCTTTTTAAAATGTTCTTTAAATAATATCAATTACAACTCCAGGACAAAACCAAAACAATAACAAACACTTGTTTGTTATTTTTCTTTTAAATAAATTTATACCTTACCAAGGAAAACTTTTGTTTACTGTTCTAAGTTTTTAATAATGTCTTGTACATTTGCTTAGAAATTAAAATTCACTGCATGTGAGCGCAGTGAATTTTATAAGTGTCGGTGTATTCCGGACTAAAATTGCGTCTTAGAAGGGTACGGCAATCATCTAACTGATGAGCCCAATTGCCGTGCCTGGGCGAAACGCAATATGGAGTTGAGGTGGTGATCTTTACGATCTTCAACATACATTTTTTAATAAAATTTTTTTCTTTTTAAAATGTTCTTTAAATAATATCAATTACAACTCCAGGACAAAACCAAAACAATAACAAACACTTGTTTGTTATTTTTCTTTTAAATAAATGAGAATCTAGTTTCCAAAACGTTTTGATGGTATAAAATCGGTACCCCGTTCAAAAATAAGAACACTCTTTTTCAATCCGTACGGATTCAATTTCGGTTTTCGTTTTAAATCCGTTCGAAAATCAGAACAGCCATGTAAATACTTATATGTTACCATTCTCTGCAAATGGCATAATTCCGTGGTTGTGTTTATTTAGAGTAGGCTTGGACATGTGGGTTTTGCGATTATAAGGAAAAGCTTTGTGTGAGATAAAAACATGATTTTGGACTCAAAAACATGAAAATTATGATAAATTATGATTTCTGGCAGCAACGACAACAAATTTTTCTTTCTCAATATTATAATCCGGAAGGGAATCTTAAACTTTTAATGCTTCCCATGACTTTTAGGCCATTAGCTCGTGTGGCTTGGTTCTTCTTAATCTCCGAACATTGCCTCTCGTATTTAATACGAACTCCATTTTAGAGTTGATATGACTATGCAGTCGCTGATTGTGTGATACAGAATGTTTTCTTACAAATTCTGTAACCGTTTCTATTTGTAGGCCACGATGTAAATCGCTATTTCTTTGTCTTGTGGAACTTTTGGATGATTTTAGTATTTGTTTTCTTTGTACAGTCTCATAATTGGATTCCATAGGTCCAAACAGGTCTAAGTACTTGTTTATAAAGCATTATTTTATTTTCGACAGATAAGTCCGAATTTCTACCGAGTAACCAGTACATTTTTCTATATTTCAAGTTCAGCTCTTCCCTTTTCTTTTTGATATGCTCTTTCCATTTTAGATTTGCATCCAAATTCATCCCAAGGTATTTGGCCGTATTGGCGTAAGGTACAGCTTGATTGTTGATGAATATTTGTAAGTAGCTTAACTTTTTATTTGTAAAGTTTATATGTGCAGATTTAGCTTCATTGAGCTTGATACGCCATTTTTTGGTCCAATCACTAACGGTGTCGACGGCATTTTGCAATTTCTCAGCAGCCTTGACGACGCACTTACTGGATGCCAAAATTGCGGTATCATCCGCAAAAGTAGCCATAATGGTGTTGTTATCCACTGGAATATCCCTTGTATATAGCAAATACAGGGTTGGTCCTAGGACGCTTCCTTGTGGAACACCGGCTTGTATATTACATAGCTTTGAATATTCTTGATCATACCGTACTCTGAAGAGCCGGTTTGAGATATAAGATTTAAGTATTTCGTAGTACTGCCAAGGTAGGTCTCTTTGCAGTTTGTACTCTAGCCTCCATGCCATACATTGTCGAATGCTTGAGCAACATCTAAAAATATAGCCGAACAAACTTGTTTTTCTTCTAATGCTTTTTCAACTGCATCCGTTATTCTATGAACTTGGTCTATCGTGGAATGTTTATTTCTAAATCCAAACTGATGATTTGGGATTAGATTTCTTTCTTCTATGACTTTGCTTAGTCTTTTCAGTAGCAATTTTTCAAAGACTTTTGCCATTATTGGTATAAGCGATTTGGTCTGTAAGATGTCACTTCTGTTGGTGGCTTACCTTGCTGTGGTATAACAATTACTTCAATAATTTTCCAATGATGTGGGACATATTGGGTCTTTAGGCATGCATTTATTATGAATTGGAGTTTTATAAAGGCTTTTGATGGTATTTCTTTCATAACCTGAGCAGTTATTAGATCGTACCTCGTATATATATTTTTTTCAAGATTTGCTGTTACGTCAACAGTTTGCTGTTGATTTATCGACTTCAGTTCGTTCAAATACTGATGAAACAATGTCAAATTGTGGTATTAAAAGCATCGATGATGGGACAAGTAATGTCAAAAACACACAAATCAGTCACGTATTATTCGATCACGTGTGCGGCAATTCGGCCCTTTGGTGTCCGTGTCATGTTGGCCCATATCTATGTCTTGGTTGACTTTGTTTTGTATTTGCGTCGTCAAGAATCACTCTTCCAGAATAACCTAGCAAACAATTCACTTACCATCACAGCTCTCATGCTCTCATGAGCGAAGGGACACATCATATCGAACCAAAATGTCGAAATGTGACAGAACAACAAAACACAGAAATAATTCTGCCATCAACTACGATGACAAAGCTAAGTTTTGAAAATACAAAGAACTTCAAAATCAATTCTTTTGTAGAGCTGGAGTATTGCTGGTAATTAGGACCAAGCTTTACCCTGTCTCCAAATCTTCAAAGACTTTTTCTGCTTCTTGGTGGCAACTATTTTACTTTTTAAAACCAATAAGTTAATCTGAAGCCGGGGATAGCAATTTAAAAAACGGACACGAAATTAACTTATCAAATAAGTAAAAAAGAGTGTCACAGAAGAGCGGGAGCGCTCGCCGGGGCCTAGCGCTTTTCTCATAACCATGCCCTGTGAAGGAATATAGGGTACCTATAATTTTCTTCTGTTTTTTCTTCTGAACGAATAATAGAGAAAGTGTTTTCCGTGGCAATAAATTAAGTACCTGAGGATCTGCCAATTCCTTGCGAAAGGCAAAGCCCATGGAAAAACAATAATGACGCTTGTTGGGATTCAAACCATGAACCTCACGCGTAACAAGCAGACATACTTAGCATTACTCAACGGGTACCACTACCATTTACTATACGTAACATTGCATACAAATCTACTATGTTTCACCTTCAAATTGCCGAAGAATCATTATTGCAAATGACTTGGAATACACATAAGTACAACGATAAACAAAATTATATTTATATGCCTATAAGATGACCATTGACAAAGGACGACTAATGAATTACATCGCACTACAACACCACAGTAGAGAATACCTCCACACATCGCAATAACTCAATCCCTTATATCCTACTGCAATACGATCAAGCAGATATAGATGAATGTTCATATTGCTACAACAGTTTTGCTTGTAGGTTTATTACCAACTGCAGAATCTTTTGTAAACATCTCTGACTCCTAGAAGACTTACACGTCCAAATAGGATGTCCCGGCCTTCGTTCGACTGTAAACGGATAACCTTCCAAGAGTTCGAGGTTCAAATCAATCAATGTCCCCTCTATACGACCCTTTGGAGAGCAATATTTTTCTTGAATTCCGTTCAAGATATTACACTTACTATACACAATTCCAACCGAACAAAAACAAAAACAAAATGAAATCTTTTGTGTTTTCCAAAATCAAAGAAAGATTCCAGGGTTGAATGTGGCAATATCAATGATGTGTGACCTCAATAATAACCAAGGACATTGAGGTTTCCATTATATTTTTCCATTGTTGCGCGGCAATTGCCTTTTATTTCACTGTTGGGATATACATCAGATATAGGAAGACTATATGGCTTGTATGGTTGGTTGGATATGCGGTTGGTTTGGTTTGGTATGTTATGTCGTTGGCCAAGGACTAAGTAATGGTTCGAGTCTGACATAATGAACGTCCTTCGATATGGTTTCATTATATTCGTTGCATTGTTACTTTCAGAGGACTCGGAATCGGAACATGATATGTGAAACAATTTAAACGATATTCAGCTTTTTTTTCCATTGGTAATGATGAAGTAATGAAACCATTTGAGGTTGTGTGTGGGAGAGCGGTTGAGTCTTTTGTGCTCAGATTATGAAGGATAAGAAATTACTTATGACCTTGAGCTTTTCATTTGAAATCGAAATAAAACTGTTTAGTCGTTATATCTACAAATGATTACGTCGATTTAAAACCTTGTAGAACTGAGACGGGGGAGGAGAAGAAGAGGTTAGTAGAAGGGGTCTGAAAGAAACGCTAAAGTGGCATGATTTTGTTACAACACAATTTTTTTTTTTTTTTGCACAGATCGCTGGCTTTTTAATGAGATTGCCTAACATCTCTGTTCAGTGTTCAATGAGGGAACTTTTACAAAAACTCACACGGTAATGTAACGTCACAGTTACTATAAGCAGAAAACATTGTTACTCCTACTCGTTTGACGCTAGCCTCTTGACTGACACTTCTTTTGTAAGTAAAATAGTGCCTGAATCACAATGCTGCTTTGGCTTCGCTCTCACCTAAGCTCAATCATAGCAACTTAGTGCATTTTATCACAATGAAGAGTTTTTACTTTGACGTAACGATGGTTCGTGTACGAGACAACGCAACGTGATTCCAACTCAAAGCAAAAAGTTATGTTTGGTTGAATTTTTGTTTGCCTTGACAGTTAACAAAATCACAATGTCAGTTCGAAGCGAACACAAAGCACTCGCAAGCAACTGGATCGAAGCCGAAGCGTAGTTGTGATAGTGTTACAATACGATACGTTACAGTATATTTTGACTCTTAAAAATTCAAGACATGTGATATTGATAGAAGAGATTAACCTGAGCAAGAAATAAAAATAAGATGAACTCCGACAAGATATCAACAGCAATTAAGACTACAAGATCGCTTTAACAAAGTTTGTAGCCCAGAAGATCGTAGAAGATCTTTGTCCGGAACAGATTGGGAGAACATTGCATTCCATATCATCCCGGCATTGCCAGGCCGATGAAACAAGAAACACAAGTTTTCAGCGCGGAGGATATGAAAATCACAACTAACGCAGTACAAAACAAAAATGGTGAAATAACTGAAACTTATCGCACAATGCTGTCCCCAACTGTTCTCGGTTATGTACAACAGCTGCCAAGATGAAGGAATTTATCATAAGTGTTTCTTTTGAAAAGCAACGACTTGTACTTACTAAGCAGCAAAAAAGAAAAGGGATACAGTGACTCTCCATCTGCATACAGATTTCATAAAAGGACGCTCAACAAAAAAGCAGTAGAAGAAGGGGCAGTCGAAAATGCTAAGCAAGGAAGCCAACATACCTACAAAATTGTGTTACGCTGGTAGCGCTGGATGTTTGAAACGCATTTAATTCAGCACGACGGACGGGGAAGTGTGATTGGTGGCCTTGAAGAAGTATTCGAGAGTATCTCTTACGAACAGAAAAGAACTATCTCAAAGAACGAGAACTTATCTACCGTACCACAGAAGGAATGAGTTGAAAAGACATCAAAGCCGGAGCAGTACAGGGATCTTTCATTGGTCCAGACTAATGGAATATATACTACGATGGCAACATTTTAGTAGGATTTTTTGATGAAGTTGCTGCAATGAAAGTACAACTGAGAAAGCTTTACCAAGTGGACCTGGATAGAGGAACATGTGCTGTTTGTGGCTACTGAGAATACTGAAGGAGTGTTTCTAACTTTGAAATGAGTTGCAAAGGTTATCAACTTCCATATCGAAACTGAGTTTATAAAGAACAAAAATTAATAACATACGAGGGAATAAGGCTCGATAAGAGAGTGATAATTTCGGATCTGACAGAGACGGCCGCAGAACGTACATCTATAGCGTCGCAAGCCATCTATTTAAGATAATGATGAATATAGGTGGATCATCTGAGAGGAAACGGACACTCCCTTTGGCAAAAAACACATACTCAATTCGACATAAGAGAAACAAGAATTAGGCTGAAGAAGTAGAACATGAAAAGTATCGGAAACAGATGTCATCGGTACAGAGGCGCGGTTGCTTGTGCCTAGCTAGTGCGTTACGCATTGGGCCAGTAATTTTTATCGTATCCAATAATCTCTTCGTATTATCACAACATAAAGAAAACAGATAGATACACGAAAAGAAAGCAGAAATTGGCGTATATTGGGTGAATACGAAAGCAAAAGCGCTTACAAAGCTGGAGCCATGGAAGTCGGAAAGCAAAGGGCGCTACGCTGCTAGGCTGATCAGAGACCTAATCAAATGGAGTACCCGGAAACACGGTGCAGTTAACTCTTACGCAACACATTTCCTCATCGGACACGTATAATTCAACGCCACCATACACAAGATTGAATAGATAAGAGATATACGACAATAGATCAGATATGGAGATAGATGACGTTTACCACAAAGCGTTCGAAGATGGGAGTCTCTCTGCCAGGAAATAAACAGAAGTATCGGAGAAATCGACTAAGATAACATCATCCAGAAGACGCTTTGAAACGAGGAGCAGTAGAAGCGAACTATAACAGATCCTGAAAATAAAGAAAAAAGACGAGGCAGATGAGAAAGCACAACCCGACACGAACTCCCCATCGAAGAAATGTACAAGTGGTCTCAAAGGAAGACATCAGCGAGAAGCTTTTGGAGTTTTTGCTGATATGCTGAGGTTGGCATACCTTGGACAGTTCAGGACACAGCGAAGTATGAAGATTTCCAAATGGTTCGTTCAAAAAATCCACTGTACGTTTCTTCACTTCTGAGTAACTTTACACTACTTTCCATCACTGCCCTAAAAAAGCTCGCAGTTTCTAACACTTTCGATATGACTACAGCAATTCTGTATTTGAAATAAACAAATAGGTTGGCGCAACAGAGCAAAGAGTCCCAGGGCCTTGCGCATTTCTTACAAATACGCCTTATAAGACAATGTAAGGGACTTACAATTTTCTGCCGGTTCCGAACGGCTTACCGAGAAAGCGCTTTTCAATGCAATGAATTTACTAACGGAGGACTTGCCAATTCCTCGCGAAACTCGATACCCGTGGAAAAACAATATTGACAGACTTTCAGGCTTTCTAATGAGAAAACTCCTTCTCTATATACAAGAGGGCAGAGTAAAGTATATTCACATTTTCACCTTATCTTACAATAGCATCACTAAGACCCTCACTGCTGACACTCAGAAGCTGATTCTCAGACCCTAGGCTAAACCTTTACGAATCTTTAATTTGATTGAGGTGACTACTCTACTACAAAATACGATGTTTTTTCTGCATTGCCTTCCAAAAAATTCATAGAAAGTAAGCTTACCACTTAAACTATTCTACAGCTGAACATCTGCGAGTATTTCATTATAGCACAACCCCACATACGTTACGTTATTAAGTCAAAGCACAATCATTTGAAGCTCAATTTTATTTTCGTTTTTTTTTTACATTGCTTTGTTAATAGTTTATAGAAATTAGGCTTACAACTAAAACAATTTTACTGCTGAACTTTTATTTCATTAACAGAGCACCACACACGTTACGTTCTTACGTCGTAATAGCATTAAGAATCTCAATTCTATTGTCGCTCAAAAGTTCTTCTCTAAGACAAATTTTGTAGAATGACGTTACTTATTAAAGTTGCGTTAGCAATGCACTGCAGTAAATTACGTGAACTTTACGTAACGCAGTATTACTTCTTTAACAATTTCTTTTTGTTTAATTGTGGTGCCCGTGGCTTATCGGTTAGAATATTTGTCCCCACATGGATTTTCGAGTCTCCAATTCCAAAAACAGAAAACTATTTTTCCACTTCCACTACCTTTCCAGACAAATTGACAAGTCCTCCGAGAGTTGTTACTCTGCCATGGGAACCACTTTTTCATTTAGCCGTTTGGAATTACAGGACGTGGAAAAACGGTAGGCTCGAGACTCCCCAAGCTTTGCTGCGACCCCTTATTTACCATGTCATGATTTTTTATAAATCCACAAACGAAAAGTTTTCAAAGAGACAACTTCATTTCCGAATGTTGATTTAGGAAGGAATACTTTATGTCTATCAGAGACTGTGTATCGGTTTGTTGTATTCGACGTAAGTACATTGCCATAGAATACAGAATAATGGATTAAAAATCATTCTCTCAACCCCATTTCCACCTGATTCTCATTTAAATAATAAATTACAACCTCTCTGCACTCCAATTAATGTTGTACAAAACTTGCCATGCTTACTCTGCTCTTGCTTCCCCAACTATGTATCTATATTTATACCTACACTATACCAAAACTCAATGGATTATTATCTCTGACATAGCCATAGTCAAAATCTACAGATCCACTAGCGTATAAATTAAACACAAATACAAAACATGTTTTTGCTTGACATTAAATCCATCATTTAATCGTTAATATTCATGAAGTGGAATAAAGACACATTTTAATGGAACACTGGGTCAGTTTCAGCAATCAATCATGAACTGGCAGACTGTTTTCTGGTTAAGCAAAACATCATGCCGCTCCATCAGTCAAAAGCAGAGGGAGCTGGGATCGGCAATAACAACCCCGCAGCAACCATTACACGCAAACTTCTCACAAAAATATATACCTAAATACAAAGGCTTTATTGGTTGGACGAGTAAATGTCTTATTGCCCTTTCGCTTAAGTAAACAGCCGTTCGACAAATTATTTAAAATTCATTCAAGTTTCAAGCCAACAACAGAGTCTTTTTGTTTAAATTTGTGTTTGTGTTTGGAATTTTAATTTTTTTCAACCACAAATTCTTAAAAACAAATAATAAAAGAAAAAAAGGAGAACGAACTAATTGAATTCGTGCAAGGATAAGGAGAAGTACGAGTATTTAGCTATCTACTACGCGATTTACATGGCAAGTGGTTTCTACTTTTTAACTGCGGTTAGAGAAACTTTTGAAGTTTTGTCGTGATGTTGTTTGTAGATAATGTCAAACTTTTGGTTTTTCTTAAAAAAATTTTATTTCGATATTTTCAATGAGATAGATTGAACAGGATTTATCATGGAGCAATTTAGTGAATAAAGGTGGATTGACAGAACTCGGGAGTATTCGGAACCTGGAACACTTCTTTCAACCATACTCGTATCATGGTTGGGAATGGCAAAAACCTGTGAACCTCCCGTGATTTGAATTGGCTAAATGAATAAGACTTTATCGGGACAGTATGTATACTTTCGGAGGACTTGCCAATATCGCGCTGATAATCGAAGAAAAACTCAGACGAAATAGAATAGGACCAGGTAATTTTCCCTGCGGTACCCCAGCGTTTTTTTTTTAAATTCTTCAAGAAAAAAGTTAAATGCTATAGGTCAAGCTTGTATTCGATTGAAAATGATATACTTTTTTTAAAGACTGTGATTTTTCATTAGCAGTCACCGGATTTGTATTGTTTTGTACAAAAGTTTACTCTTCCAGTTGGTGCCTATCTAATTTTTGTTTGAATCTTTTTGAATTTGTTTGGTTAATCCAGGTGATAAAACGAGATTTTTAACTCGGTTAAGTTAGATTAGGTTAAGGTGGCTGTCGGGAAATCGATCGACGCACTTAGACCAATTATAGGTCCAATGTGTTACCACAAGAAAATTGAGGAATTGAGGAATTTAAACCATTTTGAGCCTTCTATAAAGCAATTAAGAAAATGAATGTCTTTGTTCTAAGATCTCCTATATCGTCGAAAAAGTACTCTCCCAAGAATAATTTGTGTCTTTCAGTGAGAGCAGGGCATGTATAAAGAAGATGTGGAATGGTCCATGCAGCTTTCATAAAAATTGTTCGATGGAATGAATAGTAAGCCTCGCGACATGTCTACCTATGAGGCAGTGTCCGGCTATAAAACCGATTACGGAGCTAAAGTCCAGTCCACTTAAGGATAACAAACTTTTGGTACGTTTTAAGTCTAACTTTGGCCAGATCTTTTTGGTATCCTTGCAAGTCGTGGTGTTTGTCCATATTTTATTCGTTATCTTTATAGCTTCTTGTTTTAGCGCATAAGCTTGGACATAGCGATAGGCATGCCAATTTGTGTTTTGTTTGGTGACATTGCCATGATGGTTCCTTTCCTGGCGAATTCATCGGCTTTGCAGTTTCCTGTAGTGTCTCTATGCTCGGGACCCAAAAGAGGTGAATGTTAAACTGTTCCGTCTTCTAATAAGAGACGATTAACAGTCGCGGGTGGTAACAGAGTTTGTAGAAACACTACCAAGTGATTTAAGTCCTGCTTGGCTATCCGACAAAATGAGGAAATTTGTTCATCGTTCACGTTCACGTTTTATCACGTTTTCTCTGAGCCATGATAGAACCTCTTTGATCGCCAGGATTTCCGCTTGTAATACGCTGCAATGGTTAGAAAGTCTAAAGGATAGACTAATATTTAGCTTTTTTGAGAACAGACCCCCTCCTACTCCGGCCTCAGTTTTCAAGCCGTCTGTGTAAAAATGAATTTTTGTACGAAATCCGTATCGCCCCACAGACTTCTTTGTCGGATGGTGACTTGGAAGTTCTTATCGAAAATAACTTGAGGAGCGGTAGTCGGAGTGACCTGGTATTGAACCAAATAGGTTCGGAATGGTAGAGAAATGCCGTATTTGCCGCCGATTGTTTACTGTAAAAATGTCGAGGGGTAGAGAAGAATGAAGCGCCGCTCACAAATATGCTTGCTGGTCTTTGCACTTTACTAAGTTTATCCCGAAAAGTCGTTTTTTCCAAGGCTATCCACGATACTGCTAACTCATAATTATGTAAGTATCGATCTTACGGCCGCTGTGTATGACAGGTAATCTGTGGAGATATTCCCCATTTGCTTCTAATGGCTTCTTTGCAGGAGAAAAGAGCAAAGAGCTTTTTAGCTCAGCATTGATTTGTTTTTGTTTTCAGTGACAGAGAACATTGCTGAGTGTTTGGTTCTATTTCGGGATGTTGGCGTAACATCGGTTCTTCACTGAAGTTGACAATTAGCATCGCCAATGCGGGTGATAACACGATTCGGAATTTTGGTGCGCATCGATTATTTCATGGCGTGCATGGACCAAAGGTCACGTAAGACCATGTCATCAATTTTAGTAAGAAAAAAAGTCAATTAGCTTGGCTCTCAGAGTTCATCGCTGACTGAAATGTTCTTCCCCGCCTCATCTTTGAAAAAAAAATTTGAAGAAAAATGTTTGCTCCTTCTCCAGAATCAGCACATGACTCTCACTCACTGCGGATTCTTTCGAATTTCAGAGATAACCTGCAGAGTGTCAGAGCTCCAGATGAGAAAATTTTGGCTGTGAACATAGACGCCGAGATGAAAATATGAGAAGAAAAGATGATTTTTATCGGAAATCTTTGGTGCTCGAAGGACCAAAGTGAAAAGCTAAAACGATCCTCGGCATTGAAAAATCTGAGTTCCTTGTGTAGAATTCTTCTCAGGCTAATGGAAAAAATTGTCTTAAGAATGTCGTGTCGTTGATCTCATGTTCATGAATTGAGTCAAACCCTCTCGGCTCCATCAACCGCATTAGCGTCTCTAAGCGCCATGTGGTAATAAATGTGGTAACAGAAGGCGTGGTCATTTCGACTAAAACTTCTTTTTAAAAAAAATACAGTTTGGGCTTCACAGCACTTACTTTGGACATGAGTTTTAGATTTTTTTTCACATAAATTAAAAATACATGTGGTGCGACAGAGCGGGGAGCCTCCGGGGTTTAAAACAATTTTCTCAACCATACCTTATAAGGAAATAACCGGACCTACAATTCATTTCCCGATGTTGCTCCAGCGAGCCATTTTGTTTAGCAAAGATATAAAACCAACTTCCTTTCGAGATTTCGTGCGGAAAACATCTGCCATGATTTGAAGAGAAACCACTAAATGGACCACCCTGTATCTCAAAATGGTTTTAAAATCCAGAACCAGGTCAGTGCAATTCGCACCAAAATTTGCTGCACGTAGTTAAGCATTTAGTGCACTAAATATCTTCGTTTCAAAACTATAACGAGATTGAACAAAATTGTACCGCGTACCATTTCTATATCCATGTCAACGTGTGCTGGAGAAGCTATACGAGAATGCACGTGGATGCGGCCTGCATCATTAGACCTCCTCTTTGCTGCAGTAATTAAATTAGATTGCAAGAACCTTCTACACCTAAACATACTTCGAGATTCCCCCTTTTAACACAGAGTAACAGTAACAGAGTATCCCTAGCAATCTTGCCTTTTTGCTTCTATACGAATATATAGCTGTGTAGTTTGGGATACTTCAATTTAAAGGAAGCACAAAACTCACAGGTATCGTATCTGTAGGTACTATGTACCTACTGTTTATTAAATTTCACAGATATATTTCAACACCATACCATCTAAATGGTGCTGCTGTTACTGGTGGTTGATGCCCATGTCCTCCTTACTTTCTCGTCCTGCTTTTGCATTAATTATCCTGGGAAAAATCTCATTTTGAAGGCATAGTCAAGTACTAAGGAAATATGATCATCATGAGTGTCTCTGATATATCGTAGAGTTTCGGTACCTCGAGTTGGTATATAACTGCTGATGTTGCTCTGCTTCTGCTTAAACATCATCATGAAAAGGAGAAGAAACAAAAATGGTGGGTCTTGTTGGGCACAGCCATACACAGAGATTGTACCTATACAGGTTTGTGTTTTAAACGAACGGTAGTCGGGTGGGAGAGTGTATACTTTTCGAATCTAATTAACAAGTTAAATCCCTGTGTTATTAGTGACCCGCTAAATAATTAAACTCTATATTCCGGGGCATAGCATCAGAGTGTGTTTACTTCCTAAACATATACCTTCGTTGCCCCAGTTTTTTATTTTTTTTATTTAGTTTTTCTCCCTTTGCCTTCTAGTGGAGATCGCTGCTACATTAATTAAAATAAAATAAAAAATTTAAAAATGAGTGGGAGTTCGAAGTAACGGCAATTTAATGCCAAGTATTTCGCAGAGTTTTTAATCGTTTGCGTTTTTAGTCGTTTGAAGAGCTTTTGGTGGTCGTAGTTAAAAAACCATTTTTATTAACTGCCTTTGATTCAGTGTTTTCTTTCCTTGAGTTGTTAATTGACAGTTTCTTGTAAGAGGAAAGAACTGTGTCACTCTTCAATATGCATGTTGACCAGAGCACTTTTTTTATACTTAACGCACATCAAATAGTTAGGAGCCTCCCCAAAATATTTTGAAAAACAGCGCGAACATTTGGTAGAGGTTTCAGCAGGAGATGTTCGTTGCTTTTGAACCTTTGAATGAAAGTCGGGTAAGTTATTCCACAGGCATTTTCACTTCACAGCTTCACGGATCGGGACCCCAGATCAGAAGGAGTAAATATTTTTCTGCATCGTCTCAAGAAACCAAAGTATTTCACAGCATTTTTGTTGAATTCAAATATGAGGTCTGGTCATTCTTACGAATGTCATCGTTTACCCTCAAACCGAGCACTGACAGCTAAACATTTTCTTGATTGCAGGTGCCATTCATAGATTGTAGCAAAGGGCGGATAAAAATAAAATAAAAGGGGTGGCGCACCAGAGCAAGCAACCCCAAGGCCTAGCCAATTTCTCACAACCATGCCTTGTGAGGGAATGGAGGGGATCTACAGTTTTCTGCCGGTTCCGAACGGCTTATCGAAAAAGCGCTTTTTATGGCAATGAATTTACCAACGGAGCACTTGCCTATTCCTCGCTAAAGGCGATACCCCTGGAAAAACTTTTTAGGCAGGTGCTGGGACTCAAACCACTGGCACTGGCTGGTTAACTGGCAGACATGGTAACCATCACGCCACGTAAACCAGCAAAGGGGGGGATGATAAACTCTAGTTTTTTGAAGAATTGAATTCTCAATTTTTATCATCTCATGTCAAAACGCTGTCTAGTTCAGAGATCAAAGGGCTTATCATTATACAACCGTCTCAGTTTCACATCCAAAAAACAGGGACGAGAGTTTGGAATCGAATATGAAAAGTTTATAGCTGCGTTGTCAGTGAAACAGTTGAGAAAACTAAGGGTTTCAGACAAGAGATCATTTACCTAAAAAAAAGGAAAATTGTAGGAGACAAAACGGAGCCTTGGGGCACTCCAGCACTTATAAGTTGAGTAGCAGACTTGAAACCATACAACACAGCTTTGTACTGAACGGTCAAAAAGGTAGTTCCTTATTGAACGTAGAAGAGATCCATCAATACTAAAAGTACACATTTTCGATAAGAGAACCTGTCAATTGAAATATCAACGCATTAATATTACTTTCTCCAAAACAGTAAAAGGGTTGGTTCTACTTTTTGGTGAAATATGCCATCAAATCATCAGGGTACCTTTTGATGTATTGTTGGATGGCGTTCATTAAGAAACATTCCATCTCGGCTTATCAACGTTTCCATGACATTGGAAAAAAGAGACGTTATTGTGATTGGACGGAAATTGGAAGTTGAGTAAGATAAGGGACAGACAATTGCAGTTTGCCATTTGTTCGGGAAGAGCACAAGAAGAATAGGATAGCGAGAAAATCTTGCACAACGGTAGAAGAACATCTCATCAAAATAACGAATACCATTTGGACCAGCAGATTTAATCATATTCAGATCTTTGAGGACTCTCGCAACCGAGCGCGTACAAAATACATTTGCTTCTTTGCAATGTTAACAGTTTCAAGCTCAGGCGGAGCCAATGTACTGCTTGGAAGTGTCGAGTTAGCAGCAAATTGAGCTTCCAACAAATTGCCCTCGTCGTTTGGTTTGACATGAGGTGAGTCATGAAGAAAAACATTTGGACCAGTGACGAGGTGCAGCTCTCAATGTTCTTAAAAAAAATCAAATATGTCTGCTCTCACCACAACTTTTTTGACTTACTCCTCGGCCATGCTGAAAACTGGTTCATTTAAACGAGCACAAATATTTCAGACCGGTGGAAAAAAATTTTGGTTTTCTATTGTAGGGTCGTCTTTAAATATTCGATAGTTTCAGTCTCTATCCCTAATCACAGCTTAACAGATTAAAGAAAAAGTGGAATCGATGTACGAAAAGAATTTTAACCGAATAATCAAATGAGATACCCGTGGTTTGATGGTAAGCATTTCTGTCTGTTAGTGAATTCATTGTCATAGAATACAAATGAAAAAGCGCGTTTCAAAATGGAATACAAGAGCTGCAGAAAAGAAGCGAAGAAAAAGTGCACCCAACTTCAAGCAAAAAGCACGGAGGGCCTGTATCGAGAGCTGGAAGAGATTTCTGCCCCAGCTGCTGAAGCAAATCAGGCAATCCAAGAGCTAAGACAAAGCAACTTGAATAAGGGAGCAACCATTTTCAAAATAGCCGCTCAGAGAAGGAGAAATGCGCAGGAGATTCGTTCGCCGAAGTTCATCAATGATGCTCAAGGACTGCTACTTGTGGATGACGACAAAATTCTTCACAGGTGGCGACAGTATTGTGATGATCTTTTGAATGAACAGTTTCCTCGGCGCCACCTTCCAACAGCTGCACATAACTTTACGGAAGTATCCGACGTCACAGTCGAAGAAGTTAGGGAGGCAGTTAAGAACTCCAAAAAAAGCAAAGCGATTGGCCAGACGAGGTACCATAGGAGTTTTGGAAAAATATGGGAGATATCGGGTTAAGATGGCACACGATTCTCATCTCCAAACTTATAAGAGGTGACAGTTTGCCTAATCAATGGAGGGAAAGTTTTCTTCTTCCAATGTACAAGGGAAAGGGAGATACCAGTAGCTGTGACAACTATCGTTCGATCAAGTTGATGTCCCACACTATGAAGATCGTTGAGCGGGTTTTAGATAGCCGACTGCGGAAAATAATAAGGCTGTCTGATGACCAATGCGGGTTTGTCGCGGGTAAGTCAACTACAGACGCAATCCAAAGTATAAGGATCATTATGGAAAAACACCGAGATGCCTTAGAGGATTTGCATATTGTGTTGGTTGACTTCGAAAAAGCATTCGATCGACAACCACGAGATCTGATATGGGTGGCCCTCAGACACCGAGGAGTTCCCGAAGCCTATGTGCGAATAAAAATAATTATAAACATGTACGAGGGAGCAGTTACAAAAGTGAGATGCCCAGCTGGAGTCACCGAAGAATTCCAAATAACAGTAGGTGTACATCAGGGAAGTGTCTTGAGTCCACTGCTCTTTATTGCTGTTCTGCATTATTTGCTCGAAGGAAAAGTAACAGACCATAAAGTACAACAATTATTCTTTGCTGACGATGGAGCCATCATAAGCGAGGATCCTACATCGCTGCAATGAGCACTTGACGTTTGAATTGATGTTCTGGAAGGAAATGGGTACCGTATTAGCGCTTAAAAGACTGAATACCTGTGCTGCCCTTTTTCTGATCCAGACAAGCCTATTCCAGACATTTATTTGAATGGAAATGTGCTTCCCAAAGTGTGAAAAGTTTAAATATCTGGGATCTATGATCAATAGTGAAGCATCTTATAATGACGACATCAATCATCGAGTAAGCGTAGGGTGGATGAAGTGGCGAGAAAACTCCGCTATCTTCTGGGATCGAAAAATGCCCCCTAAGTTGAAGGGAAGACTCTACACAGCAGTTGTCCGTCCAGCTCTGACATACGGTTCACAATGTTGGACAATGTACAAAAAGTATGAGAGCAAATTGACGGCAGCTGAAATGAAGATTCGTGGAAGCCTTCATGTCAAAAGTGCCATCTTGGACAAAATTCAGCACGATCGGCTCAGTTGGTATTGTCATGTTCAAAGGAGAGATCCGCAGAACCCCGTCCAAAAGGCAATATCGTACAACGTTTCAACAAATTCGCGACGAAAAAGAAAAGGCAGGCCAAAACACTCCTGGTACAAGCAAATGCAAAAACAGCAGCATTTGGTTGGCCTCAGACATGGAACAGTCCAAGACTGGGAGGCTTGCCGACGCTTTCTGAGGTCAACGCGGCGTACCCCACAGGCGGATCACTAGTGTGAAGCAGCAAAGTGGGAGAGTTGTGATCGCTTCAAGATCACTACTCGTAACACCGAAAATGAAAAAGAAGAAGTAAATTCATTGTCATGAAAAGTGCTCTCTCCGCCGTTCGGAACTGGCAGAAAATTGTAGGTCTCCTCCATTTCCTCATAAAACACGGTCGTGAGAAACGCGCTAGGTCCTTGAGCTCCTTGCTCTGTTGCGCCACCCTATTTTAGTAAGAGTCGGGTAAGCCATTTCACATATGGAAAGAGCGGCTTAAATATAAACGTCTATGATTGACCGTGTGTCCGAAGCTGGGCTCAGGGTGAAAATAATGAACATTCTTAGCAGCAGGTGTTTCCAGTACTTTAGGGTAGGAATTCAACGGGCTATTCTCCCAGAGCACATAGCATAGTTCTTAACATTGCTTTCGTGCCATTTATCACCTACTCTGCTGTAAAGCCGTCTTCATAGCATAAATAATGCAAATCTAATAATTTGCCGTAAGCCTCCTCGAACTAACAATGTACATAGAATCAAAAGAAAAGCCGACTACTCAAGCGAACGCCACTTAAAAGCCAATTTTCAAATTCACACCAACTCCAATATTTATGTACGCGCTCAATTCAAAAGCAAAATAACTCTTTAGTTCCCCTCACTTGAATTTCTACAGTTCATGTCTGTGTTTCATTTGTCGTTTGAGTGAAATTAAAAGAATATGCGAAACGACAAAGGTCCTGCTGACTGTGCTTTGATATGAAACGCTCCAACTAACACACAAACAAGCACAGTCTTGTCAGCGCTTCAAGCCTTAAACATATTCAATGTGCGTGCGATTTATGCAACACAACATGCTAATTTAAAACACGCGATGTCTTTCAATGAAATTATCCACCAGCTTTTGCCCATTCCAAACTCGCTGAAAATATTTATGGTTTTTTGTGTAAATCACAGATGTACTGCATTCCTGCATAGATATCGATGCTAAGCTATCGTGCCTCGTGCGTGGTGAATAAAAAATGGGTTAGTGCTTTTATGTTTTATTTCTTTATTTTCTGCGTGTGAAAGTTAAAACTTCATTTAGGCATCATAAAACTGTCAATTTTGAGAACAACAGTTTTTGATATGAAAAATTATGGTGATGGAAATTATTTTGTAAAGAGTTGGATTTATGATTTTCTAGGTGGCTAAGAGCCACACCCTTTTCTTGGCGGTAGAGGGAGGGGTAAGTCATAACTAGGCCGGACGAATATGGAAGCTTTATTGGGAACTTCTATTGCATAGGAATAATACGAATGAATAAGCCCGTAAATTCGTCACGGACATCTAAATGATGGTGAGTGTGCCTATATGGGTTCCACGAAATTTATTTTAATGGAACCCAAATACCGCTTTCTTGCAATCCACGGTTCCGCGGAATCTATTTTGATTAAGTAACATAATTACCGCTTTCTTGGATTCCATTAAGGACTTAAATGTCAATTAATTATGGGAGATTTTTTCAGAAATGTTCTTTAAAGTCTTAGTAGAAACAAAATGATTCCATTGGGATGGGGATACATTAGACACATTGTGGTATCACATTCACAAATCATCACATTGTGGTATGGCCCAACTTGCATGAGTGTGTTAGCTGAGTTAACAGCCACTATAACCTAACCTAACCTAACCTAACCTTGAAACAAGCCCAGTAAGTCCTCCACCAACTTTTTCCCGGTGACCACGCTCAATGCAACTTGAAGCGAAACGTTCGGGGTGAATACAGTAGTGCACTCATTTTATATATTTTAATATTAACGCGGCTAATCCAAAAGCTTAAAGATTTTAAAATGTAAACAAAACTACAGTGAAATCTTCCTCTAAATTTGAATATTTAGTTTATTTTTTAGTGAATCAAGCACAGAGATTTCGGTATATTTATATATTAACAAAAATTAATCCTCCTCTGATTCATCTGACAAGCCTTCGCTACTATCGCGACAAACAACAAAGCGTGGTCAAATGATAAATGTTTACACGCTTGTGGTCGACACAAACGTGGGATACCTAACACGGAGTAAATAATGCTCTGCGCACGCGTAACGGTTTGACTCAGTTGATGTAGAAAAATACAAAAAACTAGTGTCTGTCGAAAGGTCAATTTCTAGCCGAAGTCGATTATTCGGCATAACATCAACCATCGGCAAAACTACGGCCGATTTTTTTTAGTTTAGCCGACTGTAGTATTTTTAGCCGAATTTGGCCGCTTCGGTCGGACACCAACAGAGACAGAAGCAGAACAAATTTTTTTTCGTTATATTTTGTCTTAGTTTTAGTCGACGTTAATTAATTTTTTAACTTATTGTTAAGTGGAATCTACCAAAAAGTCAACATTTTTTATGTCACGTTTAAAAATAAATTAATTTTTTATTTCATGAATTTCAAATACATATAAATTCAATTGGAGAACCGCTATAGCGTAGCGCGCTATTTTTTACATCAAAGATCTGTACTACTACTTTTGGGCGTAGGACCGGGATAACGTACCACGGAATTTGTAGGACACAGTCAGATTCAGATTCTGTTAAATTATATAAATGTTATATAAGTAAAAACTTAAAAATTAGCTTGTTAGTATTCACTTTTTTTGACCTCGTAATCGATACATGTTTGAGGAAGGGGACTATTGGGATCAAACCATATAATTTGTAGGAGAAATATTTTTTCACATAATTTAGATAATTATCTTGAAGTTTAATTAAGAAAGAAACTGTTACTATTAAATTTTTTAGTATCATGAAATCATACATATTTTACCCTTACTACCTCTGTTAGCTGCCACAGTGGAAAGTTTTCGTTAGAAAATTGTTGGGCGTCAAAATGAAGCCACTCAGAGAAAACTAGCTTGATAGTAATCACAAAAAAATTTGGACCAGGGATCCCGGACTATCATATGAGATAGTGTCCCGAACCTAATTTAGCACAAGTTCGATAGATGTTGTTATTTTGAAATATTTTGAACACATTTTTTTTTTTTTTAATGGAAATGCCAGCAGATGTTTACGTTTACTAAAATTCATTTCATTTCAAGCTGATGGCTTAACTTTCTAGAATAATTTTCATTACTCTAACCTATGCGACGATTTGTGCATCCGCTCATCTTGCAAAAAATGTCTGGTCAGGCCCTGGGGACAAGGGATCAATTTTTGGGTAAGCAAAAATCGCACATCCCCACAAAAAAGATTCACGGTAGTTCTAAGGACTTTCTATGAGCTACTCGAAAAAACGAAAAAGCTTATGGAAGTTGAAATCAAATTAACAAGAAATGCAAGCGCAGAAAGCTTTGAAGACGAACTTTTCAAGGCAGCTGGAAATTAGTAGGAACATGCGGAAGAAAGCATAACCGGATGAATGGAACTACATTATTGTATTTCCGATCCTAAAAAAGAAAGACCCGCACAATTATGCCGATTATTGAGAAATAAGCCTTCAGAATATAGCGTAAAACACCACGTCTGCTGTAATATGTTCAGCCTTATTATGAGTTTCGCGTGAATAGTATTCCCCTCGAAAAAGAACACAATTCACTTTTCCCTTATTTAAAGTTTCGGGGCAAAATCTCGCATGTTCGAAAAATTCCCTTATTAGAACTTTTTTCCCGTGAAATGTGAAAACGTTAACAGGAATTTATTTCACTTATTTTTGTGAGGCGAACAAGTAAACAACAAAAACGGAAAAGTTATAGGTCTGGAATTGTTCCGGGAGAACAAAAATGTTCCTTGGGAAAAGCTGTTCACATGAAACTCATAATAAGGCTGGTTATGTTAGTAAAGAACTCTCCTATACCTTTTATGTCAAAAAAAAGGCTTACAGTTGCCGTCACTTTGAGCTTAGAAGGCAATTCAGAAACAAAACTCAGTCAACCATTTTCAAAACCTTGATTATCCCAATACTGCTTTAGGTACGGTTCGGAAGCATGGGCTTAATCAAAATCGGATGAGGAAATCCTTGGTCGATTCCAAAGAAACATACTCTGAATGGTTTTTTGTTTGATACGCGATGACTATGTGTGGAGAAGAAGATTAATGAAAAATAATTCTCAAAGCAGCAATATGTGCATTTAAATCATTCAAATTATTCGTGGGTATCCAAAAAAAACCATTTTGATAAGTAAGAAGAAGTTGTTGAAAAACTATCTGACGAATACGTAGGTACAATCACTTACCAGGACCAGAACGAGAGACGTGAGCCCGAATCCGCTCGAATTACACTGCAAATTAGCCACTGAAGGAGAAACATAAGATATCCGCCATTATCCTTGTGGACGACCAGCTATGTGTTTGTCTTACCATAAGATTGTAGCTGTACTTTCGATATTTGGATTTTTCAATCACATCGTCCAGATGGATACACGTTGCCGCAAAGGTACTTCTTAAAACTTATCAGGTCGATGCAAGACTTAGTGTTGGTAACGATTTGGTTCAATTCTTTCCATTGATCGACTTAAAAAAGGACTATGGAAAAGACTAATCTCCAGAACTTTTTTACTACCAAACTATCAAAGATCGAGATTTTCGAACTGAATTCTCAATCGTATTGAGAAAGTATTTGACTTTGTTGGTATTATATTGCAATGGAGCATTGCGCAATTTTTTCAAGTAATATGTTCAAAAAGTAGCATGCCAAGCGGCAACCTAGTCGAATTTTCGACATCAAAGGTCTAGGCGAGTTCTTTACCGACGTTGAAGAAGAGCGCTGGTTTTTAAAAAAGAAAACTATAATATATAATTTAATTTAATTTTGGTGGGGGCAAAACCCCCATTTACTAGGCTTAATACAAGCTATTAACTTACAAACTAGGTAACTTAATAGCTTAGACTTAAACTTATTAGATGAAGGGCTTGAGAGACGAAGTTTTAGGCAGGGAGTACTCATTAAAGTCTAAACAAGAAGAGTGAGAATTGACATTCTTCAGCAGTCGGGCGATGGGTTCATTGTAGCCGTAAGAGGTTCGATGGGTTGGAAGATAGAAGTTGATTCGTTAAGATCTGGACAGTCAATGGTACCTGTAAAGATTCGGTGAATGAAGAGAATATCAAATGAATGGTTGAGAAGTTTGATTCGGTCTTGATAAGGAGGTAATATTAAAGGATTACTCCAATTAAGACCTCGAACAGCAAATCGGAGGAAACTCGTTGCAAGCTCTGAAATCTGGCAATCTGCACTTGTAAAAAAGGCGACTAAACTTGACAAACGTATTCAAGAAGCGGACGAACGAATGAAATGTAAGGGGGTCGGGTTACGTAAGGGTCTGCAAATTCTTTGGACCATCGTTTCACGAAGCCAAGTGCTGAATTTGCCTTAAGGATAATATCGTCGATATGCTTAAGGAAATTCAGCTCACGGTCACAAATAATCCCAAGGTCAAGGATCACCTGAACGGGGGAAATGATTTGACTGTTTAGAAGATAGAGACGGGTAGGATATTTGATGAATTTACGTGAGAAGGTTATTGATTGGCACTTGGAAACACTAAGCTCCAGGCAGTTTTGGGGGCACCATATTAAAAAATTGTTGAGATCCTATGGGAAAAGTTTTCAGAAGAAGAAATGACTCGGTAAGACTTAGTATCGTCCGCATGGAGAGAGATAGAGGAGTGTTTGATGATCATTTCAATGGCATTAATACTGAGAATGAAGAGCAGAGAACCTAAATGGGTGCCTTGGGGAACATCGGATGTAGCTACAAAGCGGCTGCATAAGGCGAATCTAAACCAAACGCTGTAAAAACTGTTTTCTCAATATTTAATTAATCCATCTCAACAGAATAGGTTCAAAGCCAAGGGTGGAAAGTTAAAAAAGAATAAGTTTGTGGGAGACTTTATCGAAAGCTTTACTAAAGTCAGTTGAAGTTACATCGACCCCCTTTCCATTCTCCAAAACTGAGAGGGAACATCAGACAAAGTTAACTAGGTTTGTTGTTGTTGACTTGCCTTTGATGAACCCGTGTTGGCTAGGAGAAATGAGAGATTTGCAACGAAAACTTAAGTTTTCATACAATATGCTTTCGAAAATTTTGGGTATGTGCGATAGCTTAGCGATGGGACGCTAGTTTTTCACGTCGCACTTAGGACCTTTTTGTGTTTTGGGGTTATAAACGCCGTTTTCCAAGCTTGGAGGAAAACTCCTAGGGATATGGACAAGTTAAAGATTTTTGAGAGAGGAAGAGTGAAGAGTGGAGGAGCATTTCTAAGAAATATGGCAGGTATACCATCGCGACCAATGGTAGGCTTCGAACCACGAAGAAATGAAACCGTTTATCAAAGCTTTCTTCCCTCAACACTTTGAGAGTGACTAACTTCCGGAACTATATTACAGCTCAGATGGTTTCGTTCGTCAATCCTGAATTTTTTTCCCAGATATGTTTTGTTTGTGAATTCCCCGTGCAGTGTCGGGTTAGAATAGCACTGCAGCGCCTCCCCGCTTGTCGTAAAAGGCGACTAAAGGAACAATCATATCTAGACGACTAACATCAAAGTGAGTCTAGCGACACACATACCACCTAAAAACTCTCCCCAAGTATGCATGCAGATCCCGGGGTTTACACGACTGGAGATCACCGGTGTAGTAAAAGGGAAATCAAACTCATTAAATGGAGCATGCATGTGTCGAAAAGGATGAAAGAAAATTTTTGAAAAATTTTGAGCATTATGGAAGTACTTGCGAACATAAGAAGCACTACCCCGCCAGGCAGTTCCATTGCTATGCATGGAGCTGATCCTGGACCGAGCAGCAATGTTCGGGTCAGAGCTATACGGATTCCGGGGGCTAGCAAAGTAATGCGACGAGTTGGACGAAAATTTAGAGTCGCGAGTTGGAACGTTGGAAGTATGACTGGTAGAAGTCTTGAACTCGAAGAGATGATGAGAAGGAGGCGAGTGGACATCTTGTGTGTTCAGGAAACGAAATGGCGAAACACAGCAAACAAAGCCCGTTTCTTAGATGCAAAGACCAAGGCTTACAAGATGTTCTACTATGGAACGGAACAAGGTAGGAACGGAGTCGGTATCATCCTTGACCAAAGTTTATGTAACAGCGTGTTGACCATTTTGAAGTCCAGTGACCGTTTGATGTCTCTTAAATTGGTGATGGAAGGAAAGGTCTGGAATATAATCAGTGCATATGCTCCCCAAATAGGGTGTGAGCAGGAGGAAAAAGATGCATTCTGGCTTGATTTCCATAACCTACTTAAGGACATCCCAAAAGAAGAGTATTTGTTTGTTGGAGGAGATTTGAATGGACATGTCGGGAAGACAAACGAGGATTATGAAGACTGCCATGGAGGTTTGGGATTCGGCACCAGGAACACTCCTGGTGAAGATATTCTAAGTATGTGCAAGTCATACGGTCTAATCGTACTAAATACCATGTTCATCAAACAAGACCGACACCTTATCACTTACAGCAGTGGAGGAAATGAAACCCAGATTGATTACCATTTGGTAACCAATTACATGAAATCTCGGGTGAAAGACTGCAAAGTGATACTAGGAGAAGCTGCCGCTCAACAACACCGTCTTCTTTTAACAGAATTTTTTACGGATGCGGTAAAGGAAGTCAAACAAACAAAGGCTCCTAGGAGAATCAAGTGGTACAATCTGGAGAAAACCAAAGGACAGCAATTCATTTCGTATATGCAAAGTCAGCTGTGTAATACCATCGACGCAGTTTCAAATGCAATCACGGCACAAAATATGTGGGATCGCCTACAACGAACCTGCTTAGAGAGAGCCAAATCACTGTTAGGAGTCTCAAAAGGACACTACCAACAAGCTAAAGAAACCTGGTGGTGGGATGATGAAGCTAAAGCAGTGATTAGAAAGAAGAAAGCAGCTTTCCAAGCTTGGTCGAAGTGCCCCTCAAGAAATACAAATGAAAAAGCGCGTTTCAAAATGGAATACAAGAGCTGCAGAAAAGAAGCGAAGAAAAAGTGCGCCCAACTTCAAGCAAAAAGCACGATACAGGGCCTGTATCGAGAGCTGGAAGAGATTTCTGCCCCAGCTGCTGAAGCAAATCAGGCAATCCAAGAGCTAAGACAAAGCAACTTGAATAAGGGAGCAACCATTTTCAAAATAGCCGCTCAGAGAAGGAGAAATGCGCAGGAGATTCGTTCGCCGAAGTTCATCAATGATGCTCAAGGAGTGCTACTTGTGGATGACGACAAAATTCTTCACAGGTGGCGACAGTATTGTGATGA
This sequence comes from Melanostoma mellinum, assembly GCA_914767635.1. Lineage (NCBI taxonomy): Eukaryota > Metazoa > Arthropoda > Insecta > Diptera > Syrphidae > Melanostoma > Melanostoma mellinum. The sequence goes on from OU612060.1 coordinate 186,262,382, forward strand.
TCTTTTGAATGAACAGTTTCCTCGGCGCCACTTTCCAACAGCTGCACCTAACTTTACGGAAGTATCCGACGTCACAGTCGAAGAAGTTAGGGAGGCAGTTAAGAACTCCAAAAAAGGCAAAGCGATTGGGCCAGACGAGGTACCATATGAGTTTTGGAAAAATATGGGAGACATCGGGTTAAGATGGCTCACGATTCTCATCTCCAAACTTGTAAGAGGTGACAGTTTGCCTAATCAATGGAGGGAAAGTTTTCTTCTTCCAATGTACAAGGGAAAGGGAGATACCAGAAGCTGTGACAACTATCGTTCGATCAAGTTGATGTCCCACACTATGAAGATCGTTGAGCGGGTTTTGGATAGCCGACTGCGGAAAATAATAAGGCTGTCTGATGACCAATGCGGGTTTGTCGCGGGTAAGTCAACTACAGACGCAATCCAAAGCATAAGGATCATTATGGAAAAACACCGAGATGCCTTAGAGGATTTGCATATTGTGTTGGTTGACTTCGAAAAGGCATTCGATCGACAACCACGAGATCTGATATGGGTGGCCCTCAGACACCGAGGAGTTCCTGAAGCCTATGTGCGAATAATTATGGACATGTACGAGGGAGCAGTTACAAAAGTGAGATGCCCAGCTGGAGTCACCGAAGAATTCCAAATAACAGTAGGTGAACATCAGGGAAGTGTCTTGAGTCCACTGCTCTTTATTGCTGTTCTGGATTATTTGCTCGAAGGAAAAGTAACGGACAATAAAGTACAACAATTATTCTTTGCTGACGATGGAGCCATCATAAGCGAGGATCCTACATCCCTGCAACGAGCACTTGACGTTTGGATTGATGTTCTGGAAGGAAATGGGTACCGTATTAGCGCTAAGAAGACTGAATACCTGTGCTGCCCTTTTTCTGATCCAGACAAGCCTATTCCAGACATTTATTTGAATGGAAATGTGCTTCCCAAGTGTGAAAAGTTTAAACATCTGGGATCTATGATCAATAGTGAAGCATCTTGTGATGACGACATCAATCATCGAGTAAGCGTAGGGTGGATGAAGTGGCGAGAAAACTCCGCTATCTTCTGTGATCGAAAAATGCCCCCTAAGCTGAAGGGAAGACTCTACACAGCAGTTGTCCGTCCAGCTCTGACATACGGTTCACAATGTTGGACAATGTACAAAAAGTATGAGAGCAAATTGACGGCAGCCGAAATGAAGATGCTTCGGATGACAGCAGGAGTAACAAAGCTAGATCGAATTAGAAGTACTAAGATCCGTGGAAGCCTTCATGTCAAAAGTACCATCTTGGACAAAATTCAGCACGACCGGCTCAGTTGGTATTGTCATGTTCAAAGGAGAGATCCGCAGAACCCCGTCCAAAAGGCAATATCGTACAACGTTTCAACAAATTCGCGACGAAAAAGAAAAGGCAGGCCAAAACACTCCTGGTACAAGCAAATGCAAAAACAGCAGCATTTGGTTGGCCTCAGACATGGAACAATCCAAAACCGGGAGGCTTGCCGACGATTTCTGAGGTCAACGCGGCGTACCCCACAGGCGGATCACTAGTGTGAAGCAGCAAAGTGGGAGAGTTGTGATCGCTTCAAGATCACTACTCGTAACGCCGAAAAATGAAGAAGAAGAAGAAGATGTTTTGTTTGTGAAATAATAAAAGGATGTGTGCTCATCCACCCTGTGGTCATAAATTGTCTATTTTATTTGGATAATAATTTGTGATCAGGGAGCCTGTACAAGTTCGTACATACTTTGTGCTGACAAGGCATCTTGGCTGTTTTGTGTGTTGCCTTTTTATAGGTATAAAAGTTATGATATGGAATGGGTCAGCAAATTTTTCATTGCGTTGTATCGTGAGTATGAAAATTATAGTTTGAAATGTGTCAGCAAATTGTGTATATAATAAAAGACTGAAAAATTAAATTGATTGATTACGATTACGATTGTGGTCAGGAAAAAGACATTCTCTGTGTTTTTATTATGGTTATTGAGTTCGTGCTTTTAATATCCCACCACCAGTGGTAAGGTGTTAACATTATGTCCTCAACAGAACCTCCACTTCTTTGTGCCTCCAGATCTCTAAATAGAGTTCTGAAACGACCTTATAACGTTGATGTGCTGCTATTGATGGAAGTTGAGATAATCAAGTTCAACATTCAACACTAGTAACAATTACTTGAAACAACTCATCAAACTGTAAAGTGTGCAACCTTTTGATGATAATCAGTTTGACTAATTTTTACCGAATGAGCGAGAAGAAGCAGGAATTTACTTAAAACGCCCAAATATGCCTCACTGGATCAATGGACTTGTCAAAAAAATCATTCCTTCAATAACTTCTGACAGTAGAAGTAGAATAAACTTTCAAGGCTCCAACCAAAAAGTTCTCAAGACATCTGATGGAACAAAAAGCTGTGAAAAAGATTTAAGCACCTTCCTCCAAAAACTTCGCCGATAACGTGAGGAAATTGTTGTCCAACAAAACATTGTAAAAGGAAAAAAATATGTTAAGCTTCCAAAAAAAAACAAACCTTAAATCCTGACAGACCGCTGCTCATAAATTTAAAACATAATAACGAACAGTAACCTACGATCTTTGTCTGGTACATCTATACACATTTTTACTCACAAGACCATAGCCTCACCTCGAACAGTAATTCAACCAGATAACTATTGCTCCCTCAGGCCTCTTCGATAACACCAGACAGTTGTAGTGTGGCTTCTACAAAATTATCCATTCTCCGTTACACTTTATACTTTCCATATCCCACATCCGCAACCTCCACCCACCGCCCACCGCCGTACTACATAAATCTGTTCTATGTTTAAAAGAAGATTTAACTCCCAACTGAAAAGTAAAATCGCAAATATAAAAATAAAAACTTATAACCAAAAGGTGGGAAGATACCTCCCAGCTATTGGGGTTCTTGTGCAATTTTTCTTGGTTTGTGTATTGTCAGAACAGATAGAGAGTTAGTATCCCTGACGCAGTAAAAAAGGAAAGAAAAGGACTAAAAAGAAAAAAACCAAGAAGAAGATCTAATCGATTTAAAAATACAAAAAGAAAACCAGTGGTGATTCAATCCTCCAAGCAATTTACTCACAAATTGATGAAATAAATTTTCCAACACACTTATTCCTTTGGAATATTTTCTGCCGTTCCAAAAAAGAAGCCTTCCGCACAACATTCAACTATCCATTCACCTTTGCGGCTTCTTTTCTTTACAAAATGGGGTATGAGGGTGGGCTGGGTTGGGCTAGGTGGGTATGTGTTTTCCTGTTTTTTTATTTTATTTTTTATTTTTGCTTTTTTACCGTATTTAATGTCTTTTGTTTTATATACTCTTGTAGAAAATTATTCTGCCTTGCGACACCTGAATCGTTTTTGTAAAGCAACTCGTGCGGTAACGAGGAAAAAATAAAATAAAATAAAATAAAATAAAAAAAAAAAGAAAAGAAAAGAGGAAAACGAAAGACAAATTTATAATGGGGCAGGAAAATTGAGATGAAATAGGGTTGCGGTTAAGGAATTTGAAATGAATTTTTAGCAACGATGCCGGTGCCAGTGGTGGTGGAGTAGGCATAGGTGTAGCGGTGTGAAGTGCCTGTTTCTTTTGATTTTTATGAATTAACGCAATTTCCGGAACCATGATGTTTACTCCAGACACATCGGGGTATAATTTATTTATTTTTACTTTTATGTTTCCTTGTTACACGTTTGAGTTTCAAGCATATACGCCATTCGAAGAGCGCACAAAAAATTAAAACGTCGAGCACCGCCTGATGTCTTTCTCTATGGAGAATGACTCTTAAGGGAGGAAGAGCAGGGCGAGTAGGGAAAAAAGTATATCAATCATGTGAGGTTGAGGTGTATTCCAAGAGCAACTGATGCATAAGTGGAATGAGAGATTTACGTTTGAAATTGGCTCACATTGAAAGATGAAATATTAAAAATTATTGGTAGGGCGTTACATCAAAGAACCGATCACCTATACCTCTAAGAATTGCATAGGAGTGTTATGGCCAACAAAGCTTTAATTTACTGTGAGCGCACTGCTAAACCTTAGTTCTTTTCTATATGAACTAAGCTAGATGGAAAAGACTTAGTTCCTACTTGACCAGAAGTTATAGATCGAACGATGATTTTCAAACTTTTGTTTTTCCGAGCTCTGACAGCCTATTTTTAAAAATATTTTCTTCAGTCTCTCATTAAAGCGATAACGGAACATGTAGAGTAGTTATCATGACTACCGGAAGCTGTCCACTTACTGCAGAGGTTGTTCCAGCAGTAATATCTTGTCCTCTGATTTACACATTATCACTGCGGCGAAAGAGGCTTTAAAATGTATCGTAAGGTACGAAGGCAGGAAAAATATAATAGGTACCACTGGGTCGTACGAATTGCTATTGGCAAGGATCAGATCGCAAAATGATGTTGCTTAAGCGTTGCCCTCATCTGGAATAGCTGCGACTCTGTTTAAAGGTGGGAGAACTGCGTATTAAACATACATTAAACATACAAATCACGGAAACACCAATTTGCAACATCGCCAAAAATAGCGCAATGACCAAGATCCTACAGGGATGTAAAATGGTTGCTTGGGATGAATGCATAATGACCCATAAGAGGTCACTAGAGGCACTGAACAGAACGCTGAAAGATCTTCGTGACAGCCAAAATGTGATTCTGTTGTCAGGAGATTTTCGTCAAACTTTTCCAGATATTCCCCAATCAACTGTTGCTGATGAACTAAATGTATGCCTAAGATCATCAAATTTGTGGCGTTACATAAAGACACTTCAATTAACAACTAACATGCGAGTACCTACTATTGCAACATGATGAAACTGCAAATGCGTTTGTGAAACAGTTGTTATACATTAGAAATAATAAACATGCAGTGGACCCTTTAACCGGACTCATCACATTACCCACAGATTTCTGTCGCATCACATAGTCAGCGTGTTTTCCTATATATAGCGCAAAAGTTAAATAACCATAATTGGCTGGGTGAACGAGCAATAATAAAAATAAAGATGTCGAGGATCTCAATGCGGCCATTCAGAATTTTCTTCCAGGACAGTTTGTTTTAAACAACCTTGACTATGCAATGGAACAAGACTGCTTATGAATAATGTCATGTCATTGAAGCAGCAATCATAAAAGGAAAGTACAAAACAGAGGATGTCTTGATCCCGCGAATACTGAGAATTCCAGTGGATTTACCATTCGATTTTAAACGTTTACAATTTTTAGTACGTCTGGTCTTTGCGATGACCATAAATAAATCACAAGGACAGTCGTAAGAAGTTTGCGGAATTGACTTGGAGTTTCCCTGTTCCGCGAATGGGCAACTATACGTCGCGTGTTCGCGAGTCGGAAAACCGTCTTCTTTGTTTATTTACGCACCACAAAACAAACCAAAGAGTTACTGAGTTCGAAGTTCTAAATGCAGTTACTTTAATTAAGTCAAATGCTATCGGACTAGATAGAATGCAGCCAAAGTTTTTGAGAATTATTATTCATGCGGTGCTCTCTGAAATTACTTATATTTTCAACAACATTTTAACCTACTCCACATATCCGTCTTCCTGGAAGATCTCCAAAATTATCCCTGTCCTTAAAAGTACTGCCTCTAGAACTAAATCCTATCGACCTATATCGATTCTGCCTTTTCTCTCTAAGGTTTTTGAGAAACTTTTGAGCAAGCAGATGCACTCTTTTCTCAATGAGTTTAACCTTTTATCACCTGAGCAATCCGGTTTTAGACCAAACCACAGTTGTACTACGGCACTCTTAAACTTGGTAGATGACATCCGAATGGAATTGACTGAAGGTCATGTAACTTCTCTTGTATTGCTTGATTTCTCAAAAGCCTTTGACACAGTTCCTCACAACATTCTTATTCTTAAATTGAAAAATTACTTCGCTTTCGAATCCACAGCATTAAAACTTATGGAAAGTTACTTGACAGGTCGCTCACAAGCTGTCTACTGCAACCAAAAAATGTCAAGTTTTCTTCAAACGAAAGCTGGTGTCCCACAAGGATCCATCTTAGGTCCACTATTGTTTACCTTGTTCAATAATGACATTCCTTCAATTTTGAAATGCTGTAAGGTCCAAATGTACGCGGATGATGTGCAGATGCATTTTAGCTACCCGATAGGTCAAGTTGAGGATGCCACTGAGCGAATTAATGAAGACCTTAGCTCGATAGCCTTTTGGTCGAGAATGAATAAGCTTATGCTGAACTCCAGTAAAAGTCAAGCCATATTAATTAGTCGCTTAAGCATTGACACTCAAAGCTTGCCAGAACTCTGTTTAGAAGGATTAGTGTTACCCTACGTCACCAGTGTAAAAAATCTCGGTGTTACATTTAACCAAAATCTCACCTGGGGAAATCATATTATTAAAATAGTATCTAAGATATATGGATCCCTCCGTATTCTATACCAAATTGGGAACTGTCTTCCTTTCAGGACTAAGGCAATGTTGGTTAAGTCACTTTTATTCCCAATCATTTTTTATGCCTACCCAGTTTTCTGTAACCTAGATAGTGTCTCCTTACGTAAGTTGAAAGTAGCTATAAATAGTACAGTAAGGTTTGCCTATAACATTGGTCGAAGAGAACATATCTCTGGTTATGCTAAGGCTTTCCTTGGAATGGAGTTACAACAGTATCTCGAGTTTAAAACACTAACTTTTCTTTTCAGTCTTAAAGAAAATAGAGTGCCCGAATATCTTTTCCAAAGAATTCAATTTGCATCTTCTTCCGGAAGAAGTAGAAGTTTCGTGCCACCTTTTACGAACTACTCTATAACTCAAAAACAGTTTTTTGTCTGCGCCATAAGACTTTGGAATCGCCTTCCGCTCAATGTCAGACGGTCTTCAGGTATGAGGGATTTTCAAGAAAAGCTTAAACAACATTACTGCTCATAAGCATATTTACAAAAGAAAAATTAAAAAAGTTCAAGTAAATAATGTAAATAATAATTTAAATCATAATTTAACTATAATTTAATAATATTAAAATAATTAATTTTCATTTCATTCATTAATTTTCAAATTCATTAATATTTAAACCCTGTTTATATTGTTCACAACTAAAAGATAATATTGTATCTACGTGTAACATAATTTCTATACCAATAAATACAAATACAAATACAAATACGCTGCCCTGAAATCGTTAAAAAAGTGGTTTATATCGCTGTCATATTTGTGGGTTTTTTTGAATATCTGCAGTAATGTGAAATTTTGGTTTATTGTGCACTGTTCTGAAACCACAATGGTAAGGTCCTATCAAGTTGTTGAAGTGGGGTTTCAGACGTTCACATATTACAGAAGACAAGATCTTATAAGCGACGTTATGGAGGCTTATCCCTCTATAATTGGCACAATTGTGAGGGTCTCCCTTCTTTAGGATCGGGCATACGATACTGAGGTTCCATTCATCGGCCATACTTTCTTCCAACCATAGCATGCTCTTTTCCAACTGATCTCCAACTGGCTTGAAAAGTTCGCCATCAACACCATCTGCACCTGCAGTCTTATTTGATTTTAGTTTGCATATTGCAAGCTTAACTTGTTCTAGGTCAGGATAACGGAATTCATGATCATCGTCCAAGCTGAATAGGGCATTCTGCCTAACAATGATACTAGAGTCTTAATCGTTAAGCAGTCTACAGAAGTGGTCTTTCCAAATCCTCAGTAGCGACTGTGTCTCTATTACTATGTTGCCTTACTGGTTCTTACAGGCTTGAGTTTGGGCTTTGCCACCGGGGCAAGATCTTTTTACCTTTAAGTAAACTTCCGAACCTCATTCCTGTCACGGTATCTCTCAATTTCCTCAAACGAGCGCTTCTCATGCTGATTCTTTTTTTTTTTTTGGAGAATTCGGTGTTCCTTCCTTCTGTTCCTCTTGTATATCTCATAATACTGGTCAAAAGTAGCCCTTGTCCTCAATCATCAACATTTACATTTACATTTACATTTAGGTAAGATTATTGGGTTTGATATTTCCAAGTCGTTTGACAGAGTTTGACAACAGTCTCTCTTATCGAAAGTTCGAGATTTTAGTATCGACGATTCTCTTCGTCGTTGGATTAGAAACTACCTTTTAAACCGTTCAATACAAGCTGTGTTAGATGGTTTCAAGTCTGATACTCACCTTGTAAATACTGGTATGTCCCTGGGCTCTATTTTGCCTCCGACTCTCTTCTTTTTTTCATAAGAACTTTTAGTTCCTTCAATTGTTTCGCTGACGACTCAGCTCTAAACTTTTCATATTTGACTCCAAATCATCGTCCTTTGATCTTTTGATATGGAATTAAGATGGTTGCTCCTTGCTCCTAAGCTCCTTGAATTGTGATCTAGACAGCGTTTAGGCATGGGTTTCTTTTTTGAAGCCATCAATTGTTATTGGCCACTTTTTTTGTCAAGAACTACCGTGGTGATGACTGGTACCTAGGACAAGGATAAAAGTTATCACCCTTGCAGCTTTCACTGCAATGAATCTTCTATCGGAGGACTTCCCAATTCCTCATACCATACAAGATATGGCTGAGGGAAATGCGTCTGGTTGCTAGGCTCCTGGCCCTGTTATTTATCATCAAAATTTAAGTTTTGATTGAAAATTCGAAAACTTTTCTTCAAAAAATCAAAAGAAACAAATGATCATTTATAAAAACAAATCGAAGACGTTGTATAACGCGCTTCTTTGATTCTTACTAAGGCATTGCCAACATCTCAAGTCTGATCTGAAAAAAAAGATGTATTGAAAGCGGAGCGCCATTTTTGCATTGAACTCACGTGTGCAAGATTTCAAAACTCTACGATCTACAAATTTTTTACAGACTAACCAATTACCCGCAATTCTATTTACGTATTTGTAAGCTTTTTCAAATCGTTTTGGAATTTTTCAAAAGCACATCTCGGAAATTCTTTATTCTCATAGCAACAAAAACTCGAAACGCTATTCTGACATTTTCTTGTGTCTAGCAATAGGAATGAAGGTATAAACGCCTACTCCTCGTATCTAATGCCACTTTTTTAACACATTCCTTCTTTTTACAATTTATTTGTTCCTTTTTTGTCGGGTAGGTTAGCTGCGTTTTTTATGTTTTGTCGTTTTGTGTTTTTTTTTTTTATAGAAGTAAACATTGTTAACGGCCAACAGAAAAAAAGAGGCAAACTCGATTTCTGGTTTGAACGTGTTTTTGCTCGGTATCTCATATCTAGAAACCAAACGTTTTAACCACAACCATTTTTTCGCCTTTAACTGGTTTTGCCATTTGGTAGGATCTCGAATGCCGGCAGTAGGAGCTGTCGTTTATTTTTTGTTGTTGCTATTTTTTTTTATTTCTTTTTTTTAACTCCCTCTTGGTTTGTGCCTTGCCACTGGTTGTCCTTTGATTTATTATTGGTTGTTTGTGTTTGTCTTTTGTCAAGCCATAGATCTCATTTTCACTTTTTATTGTTATTTCTTCGGCTTTTCTATTTCTTTTTTTCTTTCTTCTTTTTCTTCTGGTTGGTTTTCTTTTTAGTGTCAAAGTACATTTTTGTTTCCATTCCGTCTTTATGGATAGAGGGTGGAGGCGAAGGGTAGTGAAAATAGCTATTTGGCTAGGGAATGGTTATATTCACGAATGAGGAGTGTAAGAGGAGAGAGAGACGGCTTTTCCACATTGTAACATCGGTTTTGGGAGGTTTCTCGTCTTTCATTTTGGGCACACAATTGGATTTGAAAGTATGTGCGGAAAATTGCGACAGAATGAATGGTGTTTTTAAGAGCAATCAAGATTCTTTGGCATGTTTATGGGTTTTTATCATTGAATTACAAGAAAATAGCGTGGGAGTTTAAAGTAATATTTGATGTCTTGGTCTTTTTTTGTTGGACAAAACACAACAATTATCGAGCCATTGGGAATTCGAGGAACGAAGAATTATCTGCAATGGTCGAGGCACTGTATTCTGTTACATGATTTTCGTTTTATTTGTTTTGAAGCAGCAGCCGTACAACAACAGATGGAATTGATTTCACTGCCCACTTAAGACATCCGGCAGCACAATGAGATATTTGCTAACGTTTGAATTCTTGAATACCTATAGGGACAATGGTTGATTTACCAACGAAAAGAACTACCACCTTATATTGTAGAACCATTGGTTGGCAAGAGATTGACGCAGTAAATTTTCCAATCCAATGTCCTTCCAACTACAATTAAATCCTTAAGATTTGTTGATTAGTGGCAGCAAGGCCAAAAAGCCATCTGATGTTCTGGGTTCCACTCGGGCTCGAATCAAAACCCATTGTGCGATGAATAACGCAGACATGCATAAGCAATTAAGGGCAGCTTTTGACAAGTATACGACGATATTAACAAGGAGAAAAGATTATAAGAGCACCGAGTTCCCTACAATAAAAGGAAGCAGCATAAGAAGCTCTCGTTTGTGGAAATCGAGAGATGCCATGATAAGAATGAAGTTCGAAAGTCTTTCTAAAAAGTAAAAAGAGGGAAACAAAAACCCTCGTGCTCAAGACTGTGAAGACCATCAAGGAAACATTGTGATAAAGAGGCCACTTCTGCAAACGGCTTTGCGCCGATGAAGATACACATTTCGCAGTCAGGCAAGCTCCAGAACTTAGCTGATCCGAGTTCTGGCAACCAACAGGACTGCCAAAGGAATGTTTTTTTTTTTTTTTTTGTTCAAATGCGTTTGAGAATCAAAACCTATATGTTTTTTTGTCAACAAGCAAACGCGTCTAACGCGTCCAACCGTTAACCGTTGCTTCTTTGGGGAAGGCAATAGAGAAATAAACCCTCTCTACAAAAACAAAGGTAGCCCTGTATAAGATTCTGATCATCCCAGTCCTGCTTTTCTTCTTCTTCTTCTTTTCATTTCCGGCGTTACGAGTAGTGATCTTGAAGCGATCACAACTCTCCCACTTTTCTGCTTCACACTAGTGATCCGGCTGTGGGGTACGCCGCGTTGACCTCAGAAAGCTTGTACCAGCAGTGTTTTACGTGTATTTCGACTTTTGAAGCTAGATATCTCAGTTATTTGATGTAGTAGAGCCATTTTGAGACCAGATTTGGATTCAGCAGATAGCAAATCATCGGATAAGCAAAGGTTTGTTTTCAGGTTAACATTTTTTCCACGATAAAAGAAATTCTGGAAAGTAGCTAAAACCTATTTTTCTGGATTTTGAAGGCTTTATATCTCGAAAACGTGATGCGACAGAGCAATTCTGAGGCCAGATTTGAGTTAAGCGAGCCAAAAACCTCTAAAAAATATAATTTGCTTTTGGCGACATTCGAAAACGTGAAATTTTGTTGAATAGTGTTATTCGCACATAGGCTTCAGGAACTCTTCGGTGTCTGAGGGCCACCCATATCAGATCTCGTGGTTGTCGATCGAATGCCTTTTCGAAGTCAACCAACACAATATGCAAATCCTGTAAGGCATCTCGGTGTTTTTCCATAATGATCCTTATACTTTGGATTGCGTCTGTAGTTGACTTACCCGCGACAAACCCGCATTGGTCATCAGACAGCCTTATTATTTTCCGCAGTCGGCTATCTAAAACCCGCTCAACGATCTTCATAGTGTGGGACATCAACTTGATCGAACGATAGTTGTCACAGCTTCTGGTATCTCCCTTTCCCTTGTACATTGGAAGAAGAAAACTTTCCCTCCATTGATTAGGCAAACTGTCACCTCTTATAAGTTTGGAAATGAGAATCATGAGCCATCTCAACCCGATGTCTCCCATATTTTGCCTTTTTTGGAGTTCTTAACTGCCTCGCTAGCTTCTTCGACTGTGACGTCGGATACTTCCGTAAAGTTAGGTGCAGCTGTTGGAAAGTGGCGCCGAGGAAACTGTTCATTCAAAAGATCATCACAATACTGTCGCCACCTGTGAAGAATTTTGTCGTCATCCACAAGTAGCACTCCTTGAGCATCATTGATGAACTTCGGCGAACGAATCTCCAGCGCTTTTTCCTTCTCTGAGCGGCTATTTTGAAAATGGTTGCTTCCTTATTCAAGTTGATTTGTCTTAGCTCTTGGATTGCCTGATTTGCTTCAGCAGCTGGGGAAGAAATCTCTTCCAGCTCTCGATACAGGCCCTCCGTGCTTTTTGCTTGAAGTTAGGCGCACTTTTTCTTCGCTTCTTTTCTGCAGCTCTTGTATTCCATTTTGAAACGAGCTTTTTCATTAGCATTTCTTGAGGGGCACTTCAGTTTGGAAAGCTGCTTTCTTCTTTCTAATCACTGCCTCAGCTTCATCATCCCACCACCAGACTTTTTTAGCTGGTTAGTGGTGTCCATTTGAGACTCCTAACAGTGATTTGGCTCTCTCTAAGCAGGTTCGTTGTAGGCGATCCTACATATGTTGTGCCGTGATTGCATTTGAAACTGCGTCGATGGTATTACACAGCTGTCCTTTGGTTTTCTCCAGATTGTACCACTTGATTCTCCTAGGAGCCTTTGTTTGTTTGACTTCCTTTACCGCATCCGTAAATAATTCTGTTAAAAGAAGACTGTGTTGTCGAGCGGCAGCTTCTCCTAGTATCACTTTGCAGTCTTTCACCCGAGATTTCATGTAATTGGTTACCAAATGGTAATCAATCTGGGTTTCATTTCCTCCACTGCTGTAAGTGATAAGGTGTCGGTCTTGTTTGATGAACATGGTATTTAGTACGATTAGACCGTATGACTTGCACATACTTAGAATATCTTCACCAGGAGTGTTCCTGGTGCCGAATCCCAAACCTCCATGGCAGTCTTCATAATCCTCGTTTGTCTTCCCGACATGTCCATTCAAATCTCCTCCAACAAACAAATACTCTTCTTTTGGGATGTTTTTAAGTAGGTTATGGAAATCAAGCCAGAATGCATCTTTTTCCTCCTGCTCACACCCTATTTGGGGAGCATATGCACTGATTATATTCCAGACCTTTCCTTTCATCACCAATTTAAGAGACATCAAACGGTCACTGGACTTCAAAATGGTCAACACGCTGTTACATAAAATTTGGTCAAGGATGATACCGACTCCGTTCCTACCTTGTTCCGTTCCATAGTAGAACATCTTGTAAGCCTTGGTCTTTGCATCCAAGAAACGGGCTTTGTTTGCTGTGTTTCGCCATTTCGTTTCCTGAACACACAAGATGTCCACTCGCCTCCTTCTCATCATCTCTTCGAGTTCGAGACTTCTACCAGTCATACTTCCAACGTTCCAACTCGCGACTCTAAATTTTCGTCCAACTCGTCGCATTACTTTGCTAGCCCCCGGAATCCGTAAAGCTCTGACCCGAACATTGCTGCTCGGTCCAGGATCAGCTCCATGCATAGCAATGGAACTGCCTGGTGGGGTAGTGCTTCTTATGTTTGGAAGTACTTCCATAATGCTCAAAATTTTTCAAAAATTTTCCTTTCATCGTTTTCGACACATGCATGCTCCATTTAATGAGTTTGATTTCCCTTTTACTACACCGTTGATCTCCAGTCGTGTAATCGCCGGGATCTGCATGCATACTTGGGGAGAGTTTTTAGGTGGTATGTGTGTCGCTAGACTCACTTTGATGTTAGCGTACAATTACTCGCCTTACGCAGACGAAATTGACGTAGTGGAAAGAAGGGAGCGTTATGTCATTGGTGCTTTTGCGAGTATTGACACAGAAGCAGCAAAATGTTGGTTTGATGGCTCATGTGGGTGAATCAAAGTCATCAAACAATTATACACCAAACATAGACGAATTGTGCAAAACGTCATAATAGAGAGACACAACTTCGAGGTAGTAGAAGACTTCGTCCACCTAGGATCCGCTAGACACGGAAAACAACATCAGATCAAACGGAAAATTACTCTTGCCAACCGTTGCTTCTTTGGGTTAAGAAGGCAATTTAGAAATAAAACGCTCTGCAAAAAAACCAAGGTAACCTTGTATAAGTTCTTGATCATTCCAGTCCTACTTTACGGCGCGGAAGCATGGACCTTATCGAAAGCGGATGAGGAAACCCTTGGTCGTTTCGAAAGAAAAATACTCCAAATGATCTTTGGTTTTGTTTGCGAAGCCAATTTGTGGAAAAAAAGATACAACGAGCTGAATGAGCTGTAGAGCGATACTGACAGTTAGAAGACTATAGGCATCGCGAGACTTCCATGACTGGACAATTCAGAGCAGTTGGATTTCAACGGTCCGGCTCGGCTAGTTTACGAAAGCACATTGCAGGGATATCATTGAAGGGTTAGACCTTGTATAAGGTGGCTTAGAAAGAAGATCTGAACCAACGTAGGGTGCAAAACTGAAAAGAGCTTGTCCGAAGACGAAACTGTTGAAAGAAGCTGGTTGAGGCCTGGGTGCACCCCGAACAGTAATGCTCACTTAAGTAAGTCTAAGTTGGTATAGTTTAAAGAAAAACCTCCTTGTCTGGCATCGTCTTAAGGTGTATCCAAATTGTGACGAATTGTAAAAATCGTTACGTGTCGATTGCTAATATCGAATAGGTGTGGATATACCGATCAACTTTCCTATTTACCGCAACCCGACCCGAGTTAAAAAAAGAATAGAATCCGATTGCTTCACCGACAGAGTGTAAACGCACCTTTAGAGCCCTAAATGCTCTCAAATAATCTTCATTCAAGGTTAACGAAACTGAAATCAATAAATATTTACGTAGACGAAGGCTTTTGCTCATTTCTCTCAATCGTCATTTGGATTCTCTCAAGTAAAAACTTATTTGAGAAATAACCAGTATCGAGAACCGTCATAATCCTGCTTTTGGTGCTCACTGTAGCTGTAAAGCCATTGGCGTTGTTATTTAAATGCTAGAAAAGTAAGTTCTGTAGAATATTTACAGATAATCTTAAAAAATAAAATTACGTGAGTTGATGAAGGTGATGTGAGCCACACATTCTCGCTATTCGAAGGACGATGACACACAACTTCTAACAACAAATATGGGTCCGTAACACAAAGCTTAAAGTCTACAAACCACTTGCAGGATTGTGTCCATTGTACTTGTAGAAGAGAAAACAATATTGCAGCTCTGTGTTACAGAAATGTTAAGCACTTGTAAAAACTCCCTTCCATTATAAGTACAGTAATCCCCGGATAAATACCCCCCGCTTAGTTGCGTTACCCGTTTAATTGACCTGAATCCTAGGCAAAAAAAAGATCACATAAGAAATATACATAAAATTTCCCGTTTAAATGCATTCCGCTTAATTGCGTTTCCCGGTTAAATGGTCCAAAAATCAAAACTCTTTTTTTAATTTGAAGCAAAATTGCCCGGTTAATTGAACGAAAAAAACCAAATCATTGAAGTCACTTTTTGCTTACACCTTAAATGATTGATATGAATTGGTCGCATTGTTGCGCGCCTACAAGTTAATAGTCAAATTGACATGACTTAAATCGTTGTGAGATTTTTTACTCTCTCGTGAGCACTCTCTTTTGTGCACTGCTACAAAAAATCGCTGTGCTGGAACAGGATTAGACTGACTTTCACCGAATTTCGGTGCATTTCGTGCCAATTTTCAGTAAAGAAACACACCTATTTATTATTAGGTTTGTTCGTTAAAACCCTGGGGTCACCACAAAGCGTTTTTTGAGAAACCTAAGGTCGCTCTAAATGTCAAATTGAGTGTTTTTTAGCCCTGGGGTTGACCTGGGTTTTCCCTCAACTCACCCTAGGTTTTTGCTGTGGCGAGTTGAGGGCTGTCAAATGGCATGTATTTTTATTCAAATGACAGGGATGTGTGATTTTGTGACTTTGCGTTTTTTGAGAATTGGAAAACCCAGGTTTTTTTGACAACTCATAAGATTGTCAAGAAAACTTGGGTCAACCCTGGGTAAAGTTCAACGAACGAGCCTATTGTTTGCTGAAACATCAGAGTTTAGCGACTGCAAATTAAAATCTTGAAAATGTGTAAGGAAACAATGCAGGTGAAAAATACAGATTCTTACCATGATATAATGTTCTAGCCAAATAAAAAGCAAATCTGACTAATTCCCTCTTGTACGCTTGCTAAAGATATACGCACGGATTATGTACCAATTTATGTCTTACCATTATATGTTAATTTTCCGTTCAATAAAATTTTGATTTTCATTAAAAAGGTTCTTCTTGACTTTCTTGCCAAAGTCGTAAAAAAATCGCTTTATTGCGTTTTCATTTCAATTAAGCGGGGTTTTTCTAAATGGGACAGCAGATCAATTAAGCGGGATTCTTTTAATTGCGTTCCCCTGTTAAATGCGTCTAAAGTTGTGCATTTAAGGTGACGCAATTAACCGGGGAGCACTGTACTTGTAAGTTTACAGGTGCAACATCTGTGGCTTGACACCCGTTTTACTTAATGCGCTTTCCAATATCTTCAAAGCCTTGCGAAACTTTGAACCCAAATTTTTCCGTAGGTAATTTCTTTCTTGAATTGTTTGAATGCAAAAGTAGAATTTTTAGAGCTTTTAGAGGTCTCATCATTGAGGTTTGCAGAAACACAATCACGCTCTGGCTTCGATCTCGTTACATTCATTCTATTTGAGAGTCCTATTGGATAGTTTTACTCTTCTTTCGCATTGTAACGCGAACCCAACATTTAATGCTAATTTCCTAATCAAAAACGTTTAACCGAAAACACAGGTGCTGGCAACGCTATATTGGAATGCTATAATGGAAGACGTTGTTTGTGAGTGAGTGCAGAAATGCCGGGAGGAGAATGTGTCTAGACATTATGGTTTAGCAAAACTACCAGAAAGCTCTCGATGGTGAATATTGAATAAACGTAATTGAGTTGAGTTCGAATAAAGTGTATATCGAAAGTAGATACTGAATAAAAGTGGTAGAATTAAATTGAAAGGTAGAGTTTTATTTTTGCGAACTAAGCGCACGTTATCAACAAAGGTCAAACAGGCTGAACGATTTGCTTTAAGCTCTAATCACGTTATGTTATCTTGCACATAAACTAAAGTTATTTAGAAGCTAAACCGACATTGGGATAAGATGTATGGATTTCCTATAGAACGAGTTCACATAACTGCAGGGTGCAGGGTTCGTAGACGTGTGTCACTATTATAAGGGTACATGTGTTTCATTTTTACGCAGGTCGCGCTAGTTTGTGCAAGTCTTAATTTATTGTACATTGATAAAGTCTCCAAAGACCATTTGACCACTGCAGTCGGTGTATCTGTAATCCTCTTCTATTCATACATTTATGAGAAAATCTAATAACTTTTCAACTCACCTGGCTTATATCCATCGGTGTGTTCGTGTGATGAAATATACCGCAAACAAGTCATAATGATGCAAAATAAAATCGGCGAAGCAAACTCCATGTCTAGTTTATAAGTTGATCTGACAAGTTGATTGGTGTATGCGCACAAGTTGGAATGTTTAGCAATTTGAAAACCGCACGGAAACCACTAGAGCAACAATTGATAACAAAAATATAATCTACTACACAAATACAATTTCCGAAACGAAAGGCGCCAAGGATATACTCAACGAAAGAAAAAACGAAACAAAAATCTTTTTGAACACGCACAACTACCCGCACTTCACTTTCAGATTATCACAGAATAACGTAACAAATATAATTTGATCAAAAGGACAAAAGAAAGAATTTTGTGTTGCGTTTGCCTAAAGGAAACTCCTTGTCGAGAAGATTATGCCAAAATAAGCCTTTTTATGTTGTGTTTTTTCTATGGAGTGTTGTAGTACGCGCGCGTATAGGGGGAGATTAGGCAGCATAAAAATGTGCCGCAAATTGGGTTGTCGGTTAATTCAGAAACTCTACAGGAGATATGTACATAAATGCTTTGTTTTGTTGTTCTTTTTGAAGGTACAAAATTCAGAGTAATAACTGCGAGTTGTCATTATTATCGGCACACATTCTACATCCATGTACCGTTTTTCTTGGATGAATGGCTGCCACACACGTGCGTTATAATGTTTCTATAGTAACTTTTATGCTATTACACGTCATTTGCACGAAACGTGAAGCAGAGTGTCTTTTCTCTTTTTTGTTTATTTTATTTTATTTTATTTATGTATAAATATACGATTCATCCTTTATGTTTCCTGCACATGGTGAATGTAGTATGTATTTTCATTGATCTGCAGGGTGTCGGTGGCACATATCCAGCGGCGTGGGTCCTTTGATTCAGTAAAGAGATCCCGTCAGTCGTTAGCCCCACTGATATGCGGTTACTTTTTACGATAAATATATTTATCTCCATTCAAAACGATGACGACCCCAACAGGAAGGAAGCCAAGAGTCCCTTTTTATGAATATCCACACAACGACGACGACGATGACAAGGCCAGGCCAGAGAACACAGCAGTGCGTCGCAGTACGCTGATGCTGCCCTCTGCTTATACTCACTGCGCGAAGAAGGAAGTGAGGTTTTTATTATTATCGCTGGGGAAATTGCTTCATTTGAATAGCAGGTCTTGTTCCGGCTTGTGTTGCTCCTGCTGATGACAGTGGTAGCCCATATGATTATGTTCGTCGTAATGGAAGGGCAAAAAGAAATAATCGAAGTTAAATTTGTAGCTGTGATGGACACGATTATGCGATATGTTCATCATCATCATCATCATCATCATCCCTGTCATTCCTGTTCCACCATCTGCGTAGGATTAATGATGTTCTTTAGTATTTATGATGCTCTTCACGCTGCTGTTGGCTTTTAGCAAAATACCGTATCATCATGCCAAGGGGGCACTGCCGAACTGCTATCTCCTATTTAACTTGTCACTTTTTTGAGGGCTCTGCAATTATAAGAAAAAGACGAGATATTGTTTAGTAGGTACGTGGGTGTTGGAGGAGGAGTGCCATTAAAAAACACAACAACAAAAAAAAGTTTTTATCACTCATTAAGGGAGCATTGTCATATTGCTTTTTGGGCAAATAGCCAAGAGCAGTTTTGTTTATTATCTCCCATCTCTTTTGGGCTGTCAAAGGAAATTTACATTATTGTGGGATCTCAAAACGGGGGCATTTAGAGGAGGCATCGCACAGATGAATCCTTAAAAAGCTGTCAGTTATTATCGCCAAAGTGTTGTTTTTATTACTTTGAAGTAAAGATTGAATATTTTCAAAGCGAAGGCTTTTCTTCTTGTCAAAAAATTTTATCACAGAAATCATGGCTTGGTATGCGTATTTGCGGATTCTATGCGGCAGAACGAAGTGCTATTAAGGGAGGGAGTTTTTGTTGTTGTTGTGTTTAAATACATGTAACTCTTTGGTAGGTTTTTATTAATTTTTGTGTCTTGTCAGTAAGCTTCATCTAGTAAAAGTTCAAGAGCAAGCGAGGCTTGCGAGAGTTAATGACATAAAATGCGACGTTGTTTAAGAAATGTTGTAAGGCATTGAGATTTATAAGACCTTGATGATTTGTACAAAGAATTGTTAGTCAGGCAGGTGTGAAGAAGAGGTTTTTTTCAAATTGAAAGATTCCTAAGAATTCTTGAATCAAATGCAAAAACTGAATACACAGAGTAAAAAGCAAAAGAAGATCTATGCAATCTGTTACTTGATAAGCTTGGAATGCAAAATTCACAAAGTTAAGACCTTAAATGAAAGCTACCAGAGAGCGGGAAACCGCTGTACCAGAATCTTGGTGTATTTTTCTCAATCATACCTTGTCAGGAAGTGGATGGGACTTACATTTTTCCGCCAATTACGAAAGGTGAAAGATCGAGAAAGCGCTTTTCATGGCGATGAATTTTAAAATCGAAGGACTTGCCGATACCTCGCGAAAGGCGGCACACTTGCAGTTTCTGTTCGCGACTCGAGCCACGAACCTCCCACGTGACAGGCAGACATGCTAGCCATTACGCCTTGAGCACCGCTTATTTATTTCAGCGCTATACATATACAAGTCAAAGATGCTGGCTCTGAAAGTATAACCAAAATACCCCTGCCCTTAATAATAGAAATGAGAAAGTTCATCTGTAAATAGAGCACATCAGGACCTGCAAGAGTGAAGAGAAGACGAAATGAACATAGCTTGCAGCAAAGACTGTGAAAGGTATGTATCTTAAACTGAGCCTGGATTAAGTAACGCTGAAGGCTTTTAGTATAGCTTGCAGCTACCAAAATTTGTAGGACGATCGTTACAAATCTATCGCATTAATAATAATGGTGCCCCAAAGCTGGAGGAACTTCGAAGCGTAATGAATTTCAAGAACCAATAATTTTATGATGATTCCGAAAGGTTAAGTGAGGAAGTCATTTGCTGTGTGAAAGAACCAAGCTGTCCTAAAGACGCCACTCAACCCTCCAACTACTTAAAATTCCTCCCGAAAGGCAATATCCATAGAAAAACAATTGGATCATATTGTGATTGGGACCTCTTCCGGAACACGGTCATTATTTATATACAGCAACCATCTTTTACAGCAACAAGGCTAAAGCACGATTATGCTTAAGACTTGGCCTCATCTGACATTTTTAAGTTCAATAACAAGAATTCCATATATCTTAATATAATGCCGATATCGTGATTGTGGTTCATGCTAAAGGCTCCTTAGCTTAGGTCGCTGGAGCTAATTAACAAAGTTAAAGGACAACTTTCTGTGAATGACGAAAAATTGGCAAGGCCAATCAAAAGACATCTTCCAGAATCTGAACACTTCTTAATGGATGCATCCTTAAACATAGCCGAAGAAGTAAGCGATGCAGTTAAGAACTCCTAAGATCTCGATGGCCTTGAGCCAGACAAGATACCGTATGAATTTTGGAAAAATATAAAAGATAGGATGGCTAACGATTCCCATCTTCTAATTGCATGTTCTGCATCATTCTTCAACTTAACGAACATAGCTATCTCACAGCTTCCAACTAGTGATCCACTCACTTCCAAAGTAGTTAGATTGTTAGGAGGGGCCTTAAGGACACCTGCGCTCTCTGGAATCATGATTAAAGAACCGATTATGGATCTGAAGCTGTGGCTGTTGTGGCGACACGTCCGTCTTCAGAGACGATGCTATATTCAAACGTCTACATGACTGCATTCGAAGAAGACTGTGAGTCAGTTCGAAAACCAAACTTATCTTAAAGCTTCACTCCACCTTCTAACTACTTCCAAAGTCATCCAGGAATGCAAACCCTGTCTGAATGCGTCTAGAAGATTATAAATGTTTTAAAGTCTTGCATAATATAATTCATTTAGACAAGTTTTCAGTTTTGAAGCGCGGATTCACATAATTCAAAGCGTTGCGTTGGAAAGAGCGTTGTATCTGATACAGCGCCAGCGGATGTATTTGCAGCGAGGCCTAGCATATGTTTGTGTGAACAATTCTTTTCAGCATTTTTACTTTAGTAAACACTGACAATAGAGATCATTTGCCTTGAGAAGTTCTTAACAACGTCAACCTCACCTCTTTAGTCAAAACCAAAAAAACCATTTCAATTCAATTAGATGACATTGATTTTGCTAATTTAAGGCCGTCCCTGATCAGCTTCTTCTTCCTTTTCGACGTTACGAGAATTGTGATCTCGAAGGAATCACAGCTCTACTTCTTAACTGCTTCACACTAGTAACGGCCCTACCGGATCAGCAATTGAACAAAATTAACCGCTTCCACCTAAAATTTTTCTTCAACGTATCCCTGAGCTCGTATAAGGAAGTGTGAACTTTCTGTGTCTTCCTCAACTATAAGCTTTTCGCTGCTTAGTTGTGGAAATTTATGATAAACTGAAATCCTTAGAGAAGTGAAACATATACCTATGTGCTTCCTATGTCCCATCTTCCCGGAAGCAAATTATTTCTTTGAATAGAAAAATTGCTCCACTTTAACTGGCTTCCTGACTCCTATACGGTACTCTCTACTTGATGACATTCTATTCCCCTTCCTGTTTCAGTGACACTTTATTAATCCTTGGAGTGAAGTAACAATTGCTACATACAAATTCCAACCTCAAGTGGATTACGCGGATCTAATAAAATGGGAGTAGGTATTAAGCAATAATTTCTTAATCGTGTCACGGGAAACTTAATCACCATAATCAGACTTTTATGCTTGTTTTCGCTAGTAATATATCCTGGCAGTCTTTCTTATCTTAACGCCAGCATGAACAAGCACAGTTGGAGGCTCGCAGCGTGTATACACACCCCACACGCAACAATACTGAAAACACTAAAGTGATTTTATTTTACCATAGGTAAGGAGGTTAGGTTAGGCACAACATATTCCTGGTTTCTTCATTGAATTCCGAGTGTGTACAGGTAAAACAAAAACCCGAAAAAAGAAAGAAAAAAAACCGTCCAAATCCTTTTATTACTTTCACGAGTGTGGTGGCTCAATAATCAAGAAATGGGTTATAGACCTACTCACCCAACCGCAAACGCCCGCTGAGAGTGAACACTCAGCTAACTTGGTTTATGTAAGCACGTGGGCTATACATCGCGCGCCTTAGTGTGTGCATACGGATAAAGCCCAAATGCCACCAAAGGGATCACAAGCATAATTGGTTTTGCCCCCTTTTTTTCTACGCCGCGCCGTACCGGTTTGCCTATAATACAAAATTGTATGGGGCAGACAACAGGCTGCACAAGGAAATCGAGTGAGAAATTGAAGAAACCAAACGGGGGGTTGATTCATATTCGCTACCAGTCGTTGTCGTAGTCGTCGTCGCTCGGCGCGCATTGTTGTCGCTCCATACTCACAAAGCAAAGCTGGGGCTGTTTATTATCCTTGAACTGGTGCGCGATGGCGGTCCGGGTGTTTTTTTTGCGCTCCCCTTCTTTCTAGGCATGCTGTTTGCACAAAAAATAATTTCACTTTCCTGCGGGCATGAAAGGCTTAGCAAGATTAAATTGTATGATTTGCTTGCGGCTGTGCTGCTCGCTGCCAAAAGTAAAACGCGTGACAATAGGTGTGCTGTCTGTGTATATTGTGTATGGTACTCGAACTCGTAGATGCGGCGCTGCTGTATGTTGCGATTAAGATACGACAACGAAGTAGCAATTTATTTGACATAAGGCTGTTTTGGTTGAGTAAGGAGGAATGTGGTTATGTAGACTGAATTGCTTGTAAACAGTTGCAAAATTGATTCTTGTTTACTTCTTTACGTTTTTGTTTTGTTACTCTCTGTTATTGTGTTTTTTTTTATCCTCGTTCGAGGACGAGACTTATACACTATACAGGTAGGTTTTTAAAAGAAAACAGAAAAACAGCGCCTACTTAGCGTGTTTCCTGTTTTGGGAGAGCCGCAAAATAATTGATTTATATATGTACCTACGTTAACGTTTGCACTTTATTCTTTCTTGGCTTCACACCAAGCAAGTGATTGGGGAAAAGATAAGATTCATGAATATACACAACCATGTCAGCATCTGACGGGCTTAAAACATGACGATGAGCTTAGAGTGGTCAATATTGAGATAAAAGTTCGCAGTGCTGAGCTAAGAGTGCAGAATACTGAGCTAAGAGTGCTCAATACTAAAACAGGAGTGGTCAATTCTGAGGTAAAAGCACTCAATACTGAGCTAAAAGCGGTCAATACTGAGCTATAAGATCTAAGAATACATAAGACTGAGGTAAGAGTTTTTAATACAGAGCTAAAAATGATCAAACATGACGATACCTTGAACAATCAAACATCAACCGAATTGACTATGTATTTCGATTCCGACCACTTTTTGAGGAAAAAAAGAAGTTCACGACGGGCCCAATGAGACAAATTGATATCGGAAAGCTTCAATCGCAAGAGATAGCCAGCCATTGCCTTCTCCAATCGTGTGCCCCAATACCTATTCCCGCATTTTATGTTGCCAGTCTTGAGTATGCCACCATCATCAACTACCAGAACCGCAGTCTCAGGGTTCTGGATTTGACTCAGCCTCCAAAACGAAGCCCATCATTCGATGAAGAATGCAGTCAAGCAAGTGCAGAAAAGCAAAAAGAACGATAAATTTTGATGTAGAAGAAAATCAGCTCTGTTTTTGACCATAACACAACGAAATGAACTATAAGAAAAGATGAGAAAATCAAAGAATTTTCAAAGCAAAGATAAGCAACCTGAGAAAATTGAAAGATGTCATGATTAATCAAAATCGAGTTTTATCAAAACATAAAAAGAGCTTTGCTAGGGTGACAATCCCCAAAAGCGTGTAAGCCTGCAAGAATCACCTCTGCGATGATTCTGATATATATTTCGTGTCTCCATTCACGTGTATACAGGTATTAAGTATATGTACAGTAGATAAAAAAAGTAACCGCCAGCGCGGAGTTCCTTACAAGAACCGTGTGTGGCCTTGAATTGTCCTACGGCCAATATTCATGGGATTGCATATCTTGTTTTACAGGCGTAAGAGGAACACGAACCTGCCGTCGAAGTTGGAAAACGTTCTCATTCCACCACAGAGCCAGGCTCAAGACGAAATCGACTCAACAGAAGTACCTTTAGGATCTAGTTACAAACCTGCAGAAGAAATGAATCTCGATGTTGCCAAAGAAGCCATAATTGAAATCGAACCTTTTGCTCCTGCCGAAGCAAAAGATGTGAATCACAACGATGTATCCTTCGATGATCTACAAAGTCAGAACGCTTCTAGTACGTCACGGATCTGACTTAGTACACCATATTGGTTCCAAAATTTCGCTCAGGGTTTCAAGGAAAGGCGGTACCCGAAAACTAGCCAGAGAGTGATTCTACAGAATATAATATCTAGCGATGGGATTGCAGGTATTCTTGTCTTTAATGCAATCCTTGCATTCTTACAGTTGCAAGCTGTTTGGCAATTCTGACTCTAACTTCGCATCTGACGAAGAATTCAACAAATGTTGGAAGATAAATCCAAAATGAGCAGAGCTTCTTGAAAGGGGTTGGAAACTTTCCTGAACCGTAAAGCAACCACCACCAGAAACAACAATAAATTAGTTTCTAAGTTCGGATGGCCCTGAATTATGCTCTAGCCTTGTGCACTCTGGCCTCTATCTCGAAAACGGTTTAACGTATAAAAAAACTTTTTAGGCCAAAGTTGTACAGAATTTAATCTTCTACAATATTGTAAAAGACACAAACAGCAAAAAACCGATAACAAACGAGATATTTGAGGAATAAAGAATTTTTGTGACCTTTGACCTTTGATTTTTAACAGACGCTGACACCTTACAGTATGTAGGTTACAAATTTAGAGCTGGGTATCTCAAATTCCGAGGTAAACTTACTATAATGATAGGGCTAGATTGCAATGTAGCGGTTGCTGAATATTATTCAGTTCTTAACCAAACAGAATCTGGCCTTCAAAGGACATCGAGATGAAATTCGGAAAGATGAACGTGGCAATCGCGGGGACCTTCTTCTAGTTAGTGAACCTGCTAGCTTGATATGACCTCCTTTTAATGAAACACCCGATAAGGGTAAAGCTGGGAGCAGAAGCCTTTGTTTTGTATCCATCTCTAGAAGCCCAGATTCTACAAACGAGTTATTATTGCGTAATTTTCGATACACATCTCCCACAAAGACCAAATGAGCCAGGTTCTGCGATATGTGCAACGTACATATTGAAGGAAAAACGGTCGCAGTGGTAGAATCTTTCATAGACACACGCACAGTTTTACCAGTAGCAATGAGGACTGAGTATGGATCAGTGTGCTCAGAAACTCTGTGCTTTAAAAGTTCTCCTTAGTGGAGAGAAGCGCTCGTTTCGTCCATGCCGCAAACGACTTTGCTGTGACTCTATGCGAAAAACTCGGAATCGTACTCAAAATGAGAAGAATTCGCTGGAAAAAAATCATATTCAAGAGGCATTCGCATCATTTGACATGATCATTCAAGAAATGACAGCTCGATTCTACCAAATTCAAGAAATAGCGGACAAGTTCTGGAGTGAATCTTTTGGACAGCAAGTACGAGTGTGATCTTTCCCATGTACTAGAAGACATCGAAGAAGACTATTTTTAAATGTTTTTAGCAGTTTGTCACCAGCTCTGAATCTGAGGATAATTTAAGGGGCAAAGGACCACTAGAGCTCTTCCAGTTCATTCAAAAAATGAATCTAAGGATTTCGGTTCCAAATTTATAGTCATCTTGATTCGTACATATTTCACTTTGGCATCTGAAGTGTCGCTTGTTGCGAGAGAAGTTTTCGAAGTCGAAGCAAATCAAAAATTATCTCAGATCTACTAGGAGCTCCATTAAAGTAATAAACTCAACTAGCTATATTGTCGAAATGTCGATTGAACAAGAATTATGCCTGCAAATACTGATTTTGACAAAGTTGTTTTTGATTTCGCTGCTCATAAGCCCCATAGAATCTGATTGTGAAATCACTGATTCTGTTTCACTTTTAATAAAATATACCTTAAAAGATTCCTGTGTCTCGAAATTTTATTTTAATTGAGTATTGAAAGGGTGCAGCAAAATCGGTCTGCCGCCCCGGACCCCAAGATGGCACCAGTTAGATATGTTTTGCAGTTTACATTTTGTCAATAACAGTTTACCTGAATATAAAAGGATACCTTATACAATTTTGAGCAGTATACTCTGACTTCTCCACTCAGAAGATTGCACCAATCTAACAGAAAGTTTTCACGAAAGCAGTCTTCGAATTCAAAATGTGTTTTATTTGTATCCAAGAAAGGTTTCCATTTTCTTCTAGGTATCAAAGACTTAACCAAGCCTAAATGAAGCCCATAAGAGCGGCGAGCCCCAAGGCTTATGGTTTTCTCTCCACCATACCTTGCTTGGAATGGAAGGGACCCTCAATTTTTGGCCGATTTAGAACGGATAAACGAGAAATCGCTTTTCATGGGATAAATTTACTGTCGGATAATGTGTCAAATCTTCGTTGAAGTAGATACAGGTAAAGTCATACATTTTTCTTGATGATTCTGATCACAAAATGCAAAATGCTTAGGCTTCTTGAGACGATGCAGGAAATTCTTCACCCCTTCTGATCTGGCTACAATTTATAAGGCCTTCATCCGCCCAAAACTGGAGTATAACTCCCATATATGGTCAGGTGCTTCTCAAACATCTTTGCACCTGCTTGATAGGGTACAAAATAGAGCGTTAAAATTGATAGGTGATAGCTCAATCGTAGAATCAATTGATTCTCTTGAGCATCGTCGAAACGTTGCCTGTCTCACTCTCTTTTATCGCTTTTTTCACAAGCAGTGCTCTAGTGAAGTAGCCAGTATTGCATTCCTCCCCTGAAACAATTTAGCCGCAACACCCGCCTCGCTAGGAATGTTCATCAGTTTTACCTTGAGCCCAACTTCGGGCGTACAGTCAAGTATAGAGATTCGTATTTCAGTCGCACCACCCGAATGTGGAATGCTTTACCTGGCTTCGTATTTCCCCTTCATTACGATTCACAAAAATTCAAAAGCAACGTGCATCGGTGTCTCCTTTCAAATCCTCTCCTATTTTCCTAAATGCTCGCACTGTGTTTAACAACATTATAAGGGTATTCATAACCCCTTGATGTGCGCGTTAATTATTAAAAAAAAAAAAAAAATTCTGATCACACGTAACAAGCAAACACTGCAAACATTACTCCACCGGTACCACTCAGTCTTTAGTTACGTATGGTCAGCTCTTCAGACGAGGACAGATAGAATCCTCGAATTTTAAAAGAAAATCTGTTCCACCAAGCCATAGCAACAACGGCAAAATTGAAACCTCCCTAATCCCTAACCTTTACGCTTCGGGTATAAATATTATGTCAAAATAAATTGCCAAAGCTCTAAAGACCAAACCAACACAATTATGCTCGCTCCTCAGTTTATAATCCAACATTACTCGTATGTACATTTTCTAATTTATCACACTGAATGCATCAATATCTTATCAGTCGTTTACACTATACGGAGAACAAAACAAATGACCCCATCCCATCAGCAATATGATCACATTCATAGTGTTATTTGCTGTGAATCCCTTTTGGTAATAACCATATCTTATATGTGGCGTTATAAACCCGCAACAACCTTTCCTTTAGAAACAAGATTTACACAACACCGCACGTATACCTCCTAACTACTGCTGTATGCAAGCTTTCCTCGATATTGTCTTTGCTATCCATGTTCCGTGAAATCGAAAAAAGCATTGAAAAAGAAAACATAATGACAATATCCTGGCTGTAGTCCTTCGTATAAAGGAGCACGGTAAAGTTGTTAACAAATTTTATTAGACCCCAGCGACGATATGATTTTTATTTTTTATGAATTTTTCTTCGGTTGTGTGCTCTTTTGGAATTGCACAATAAACAATGGCTCTTGCACTGATGACATTCGGGGTGTTAATAACACAAAAAATAAACTCTAAAACGAATAGCTCTATACTCGTTCTCGTACACACACCAAAGACAAATGGATGTGATTTGTCTTTAGTATGAAATATTTATTAAATTTATGGTTTGAGTATGTCTTGTGCCATAACATTCGTTGATATTTACAGTGAGACTATAAATATCAAAACTCCTCCTCCTACTCAGCTATCACAAGGAGTTAGTGTACGATAGCCAAGAGTCTTACTTTCTTTAATGTCAAGAGCACTAAATGGTTCGGGTTCCGTGAATTTATCGTCGCTCTGTAAAAATACGTGGAAAATGGTTTCTTTTTTATATCTAAGGTAAACATGACTAGGAATAAGAATAATTTTATTATTTTTATATTGACATTACTCTCAAATGCTTTAAGCGCTGTGCAGCAAGGTTTATTCAAAACTATAAAGTGTGTCCTTAGAGGCGAAGGACGATTCCTCATTTATCTCACTGCTTCTTCACTTTGGAAGTATGTTTAAAAAAACCTGAAAACCTCACAAATATCCCCCACTTCGAACCCCAAACTCGAATTCACTTACAACTCCTAAAAGGAATTTCTTCACAAACTTCAATGAAGTTGCCATTTCATGCGTAAAAATACACAACGCTTAAGCTCTTTAAATTAAGACTCTCCTCAGTGAACAACCGATTAAGAAAAATTCAAAAATAAGAACACACGACACACAGATCCAATTTAGCGT
Organism: Melanostoma mellinum; assembly: GCA_914767635.1. Lineage (NCBI taxonomy): Eukaryota > Metazoa > Arthropoda > Insecta > Diptera > Syrphidae > Melanostoma > Melanostoma mellinum. The sequence goes on from OU612060.1 coordinate 186,291,385, forward strand.
TGATGATGGTGGATGATGTGCATACCCACACAAAGGTACATCTTTTAAATACCCGTATTTTCTCTTTGAAGTCGCTGTCGCTGGTGGCTATAAATTTATGTATAACAGCGATTCATGTGTCCCTCAGAAAAAAAAGGAAAAAAATCACATCCTGGAAAAGAGCCTGCACTACCCGGGACGCAGACTATTTGACATACTTAACGCATCTTTTGATCTCCTTAAAACTTGCATAAGGCTCTCGAGCAAATCACTCATTCCAACTGCAGACAAAAAATAAATTCCAATTGCAACATCTTGAATTGCCTCTAATTAAAAATTTCTCAAAGGAAATTTGTATTTCTAGGTAAGGTACTATGTGGGCGTATAAGGAAAATAGGAAAAGGGGCCACACACTTTAAATTTCTTTTGCAAAGCTTTGTAGATTTTTCACGCTTTAGGCAAATAAAAAACACAATTAGAAAGTTTTTCGATTTAGAAGAAAAAGGTGCACTCACTACGTAGCCTCAGACTTGAGGGAAAAGATTTATCGTGGAAAGAAGAAAATTACCAGGGGTCTCAAACTTTACCATATAATTCTCACTTTGCAATATTAATGAAGCTCGATTTCTTAAACGTCAGTATTTTTGTAAGATTCTTTGACATGATAACTTGCATTAGCCTTGTCCCTTTTTGCCTTGTTCTTCCAATTTACGTATATTGAGTTGTCTGTTTGTTTATATCCCTTTTTTGCTTTAAGCAAGGAAACCCTATAGACTTAGACTATCACTATTCCTGATACAACTTTCACCTTGATGATCGAAAAAGTTGCAAATATGGAAGAGCAGAAACGGAAAGTAAAGCCTAAAACTCACACACACAGCGATAAGCTTCAGATAAATTTTTTTTTCACGTCCTTGGTATGGTGACCGTCAGGGGAGGCGTCAACCGCAAGATTATGACCAATATCCAAAAAAAATCAATGCATTGACTCAAGCAAGTTAATCACCTACTGATCTCAGAAACTCGATGTAAGATTAAGAGTTGATCACCCATTAATCTGTCATTTCGAGACTAGCCGGTTAATCAGCTGCTAGTCGAACAACGCGGAACTTTTAATGTTTTTTTTTAAAGACTTTTAGGATCTATGCAAGCTAAATCGCTAGTATCGTCGAAGAAGAGCTCAGCGAGATGAGTTTTGATCTTATGGAGTAGTGCAGGGCATGAGCATTGAAAAGTTTCTTCTTCGTCCTCATCCATGCAGCTTCTGCAGAAATCATTAGGATACACACCAAGGCTAACAAACTCTTCAAGCGTTTTGAATCTACACACGTCCAAACTTTTTTGGTTGCAAGGCAGTTGTTACTCTCAGTTAATCTAGTATTTGTTATCCTTGAAGCGTCTTGTCTAAGTAGGAGTTTACATGCAGTGATTGGTATACCTATATTGTTCCGTTTGTGAGCTAAAGCTTGCCATGAAAAGAGAAGGTGGGAAATAGTGTCCTCACAAAGGCACTAAAAAACATTCCAAAAATGGAATACTGGGAAGAAAACGGGTTGGTAAAGGCAAATCACGTGTCCGCCTTCACATAAAAGAATGGATGAAAGGGTGAAGATAGGCATCCCTCAGATTATCCCCCTATTTACAGATCAACAACAATCTCATACTTTTGCAGTGTCTCCCGGGCGGAAGAACTCGGAGTCTATAAAGCCGCAAAATGCGTCGCTAGAGAAAAATTGAGAAACTTTGACAAGCTATCTCATCCAAAGTCCCGAATACAATAGTCACATTAATTTAAGATTACTCAGCTCAATAAACACTTTAACTTTAATTTGGGTTCCAAGACACCATGACTTAGCTCGTAATGAAATGGCGTATAACTTTGCCAAAATCTTAAAATCACTGGAATTCAGTGAGATCGACAACTTTTTCTACTCAAGCCACTGTAGCGAGAAAAACACAAAATCGAACGCTCTAAAAAGCTGACATTGACTGGTTGTCATCTTGCCGAATTTCAGAAAAGCTATGGTCAGACTCTTCCAATAAAAAAGACAAAATTTCTACTCCAGCTTAGCAGGCATCGGTGGGAGAGCCACACTCATCTCATTGAGTACTGCGATGCTTTCTTTCTTAGGCTGAGGTAAGCTCAGCGTGTCCAAGGTATTCTCGACGAAGCACCAGAAGTCGAGATAAAGATTCCACCAAAAATAACCAAACACGACCAACTTTTATCGTAACAATAAATTCCTTTTTATTTATCTTCTTATAGTGGAGGACCGTAAGCTTTTTACCTAGGAATCCAGGGCCAGTCCATGGATTTTCATGAAATTTTCGGAAATGTGTTTTGGATGGCGTATAGAAAAAAGTTAAAAAATAAAATTTCACCGCTCTCAATTTTTTAATTATTTTTAAAATTAATTATTAACTTTTAGAATTTTATTTTATTTATTTAGGGTATTTTAGATAAGGTTTTCCAAAGCATAAGGATGGATAGGTTTGGTTAAGACAAAGAAAAATTGTATGAGAGGGGGGTCTATATCCCTCCGTGTAGGCGCGAGGGGAAATTTTATATGAAATTTACCTCATTTTTTAAAAAACTATTAAAAATCAACTAAGTCACTTACTTTCTCATACTTTAGTGTTTTTGAAAGCTATTGCTTTGTTCTTTAATAAAAATTTTAATTTGAGTTCACTTAATGAAAAGTTTTGGAGAAATCAATCCTCAAAGTCAAAACTTTGAAAAAAGAAAATATTTTTTTCTTAATTAATTTTTTTTTTCATAATTTTGCCCCACTAAGGGCCATTTTTTCTTTTCATGTTTAATGCTTTTATTAATATTTACTCAGAGCAAAAAACCGAACAAAAAAATTTTTCTTGGTTTAAGAGAAATTAAAAAAAAACGAAAGATACTTTTTTCCAGAAAACAAAATGTCGTTAATTTCCCGCTAATTGAAATTTTTTCCTGGAAGTGAAATATGAAATGTGTCTTAATTAGCACATAGAAAAAAGTTAAAAAAAAAAAAATGTGTATGATCTTAATTTTAATATAAATTATAAATAATTATTAAAATTTTAGAGTTATATTTTAATTATATTAGTTTTAAGTTAAATTTTAAAACTAAGACCTATTACAAACTTGAAATTTCATCTCAAAGGACAGCGTATATGCTAATTTGTGCTCTAAATGCTGTTTCCTCTCAAACGAGTTGATGGAACCGAACAAATGTGGTTTTTTGCCAAATTTTGAATTTTCAACCATTCAAAGAGACTTAAATCAGTTAAATTAACGACTCGAAGTTTTTTCGAAGTTTTTTTTTAGGTGGGGAGCATGCTGATGTGTAGTTCTTTCTTTTATATAAGAATTGATGCATCCCTTATTGATATATGTTTGTTTGCATACTGAACGCACGTAGAAAAATTCGCGAGTATTTATTTGGCAAAAGACCATATTTATGTGGATCCATCAACACGTTTGACCACAAATAGCATCTAGAGCACAAATCAGTATATGTGGTGTCCTTTGAGACCAATTTATAGGTCTTAGCTTTAAAATTTAACTTAAAACTAATATAATTAAAATATAACTCTAAAATTTTAATAATTATTTATAATTTATATTAAAATTAAGATCATACACATTTTTTTTTTTTACTTTTTCTATGGGCTAATTATGACACATTTCATATTTCACTTCCAGGAAAAAAGTTCAATTAGCGGGAAATTAACGACATTTTGTTTTCTGGAAAAAAGTATCTTTCGTTTTTTTTTAATTTCTCTTAAACCAAGAAAAATTTTTTTGTTCGGTTTTTTGCTCTGAGTAAATATTAATAAAAGCATTAAACATGAAAAGAAAAAATGGCCCTTAGTGGGGCAAAATTATGAAAAAAAAAATTAATTAAGAAAAAAATATTTTCTTTTTTCAAAGTTTTGACTTTGAGGATTGATTTCTCCAAAACTTTTCATTAAGTGAACTCAAATTAAAATTTTTATTAAAGAACAAAGCAATAGCTTTCAAAAACACTAAAGTATGAGAAAGTAAGTGACTTAGTTGATTTTTAATAGTTTTTTAAAAAATGAGGTAAATTTCATATAAAATTTCCCCTCGCGCCTACACGGAGGGATATAGACCCCCCTCTCATACAATTTTTCTTTGTCTTAACCAAACCTATCCATCCTTATGCTTTGGAAAACCTTATCTAAAATACCCTAAATAAATAAAATAAAATTCTAAAAGTTAATAATTAATTTTAAAAATAATTAAAAAATTGAGAGCGGTGAAATTTTATTTTTTAACTTTTTTCTATACGCCATCCAAAACACATTTCCGAAAATTTCATGAAAATCCATGGACTGGCCTTGGATTCCTAGGTTTTGCCTTTTTTATGTCTAACGGTCCTCCACTATTAATAATAATAGATTTTCTTAAATTAGCATATACAATAACAATTCTGTCTTTAGCGCAAATGCCAAAGAATAATCGGGTGGCCAAAAGCCTGTCCTCGATACCTTCAGGAGGAAGGAAGGAGGAATAAACACAAGTAATATTGTCCTCAGCCCAAATGCCGAAGAATAAACGGGTGGCTACAAGCCTGTCCTCGATACCCTCAGGAGGAGGGGAAAGAGGAATAAACACAAGTAATCTTGTCCTTGACGCAAATGCCAAAGAATAAACGGGTGGCTGTCAGCCTGTCCCCCCTACACTCAGGAGGAGTGGAAAGAGGAATAAACAAAGCAGGGTCTCGCTTCTGCCTTATGTCCAAAGCACCAATGCAATGGAATTATCGTTGAAGCCACTTTTGCGTCAGCAGCTTCCAATGTCCGTGAGGATTCCTGACGGGAATTCACACGGAATAAACGTTTGAGCCTTCCGGACTCTGTCCTCAGCGTGCAATGCTGAAGAATAATCAAGTGGCTTTCAGCCTGTCCTCCCTACACTCAGACGGAGTGGAAAGAGGAATAAACAATTTTGGATAGCTGGTGCCGTCCTCTCAAAAAGTAAATGGGATTAGTACCAAGTACTGCTGAACCCCAAGTTCCAATTAAGTACCATGTACACTCTACCGAAGCGGAGCAGAAACTTAACTTTACCTCTACAAGTTACATCCCTATATCACATTTCCTACAACATGTGAGTGTGAGCTCTATAAATGAGCAAAACCCATTGACCATTATTCGTGGCGAATGCATACCCAATGTCGTGCCGATATGCCTGTGTTTGCACATAACGAGTGGGGTGAATGGGCAACTTGAAAATGCGTATGTAACTTGTGTGTGTTGCTGCGTGTGCGGAGGTATTCGGTGCGTTTGTTGGTTCGGTTACTCCGATATACATATATCTTGTGTATATCACTCGAATTTTGTTGAACGAAATATCCGCACTGTGACGGTTCGTTACAGTACCCACATGAAGAGAATGGGCGCCAGAACATCCGACTCATTAAGAAGATGACCGGAAAAAGATAAAAAAAAGATCATTTCACTTCCTTTGTGAGTGCCCAGACTTGGCTAACACAAAGAAATCATTTTGGAAAAACACTTCTTTGATGAACTGGGTGACAGACACCTCGAATCTTCCACTGAACGACATCCTAAAGTTATTTAGGGCTTCAAATGGTTCAGTAATAGTTGGTAAGAAATGAAATTGGTTTCAAACAGAACCCCAACTACTTCTCTAGTATGTGGGAGTAAGAATCGTAGCGAGTATGAAAATTGATCTCATCCAACAGCTGCGCGCCGAAATAAATGACTCAACTGTTACAAATTCATTCACTTCTTTGGACGTCATTTATGTGAAAAATGCCAAACCTTTGCACTGTTGTTGTTCCACTTTTCAAGTTTTATGAAAATGTTTGTTTCAATACCTTACCACCCACCGTTGACATAATTATCAGACATGGACTGCTAGAAAATTGACATTCCCAGCGATACTTCAGATTTTGACTGTTATGGCGAATAATAATTTGTTGCCCTTCTTATGGCAATGAAATTAATACCGGTGGACTTACCAATTCCTTGTAGAAAGGATTCATTTGGGAATTGGAAACCTTAAACGATTGTGCTCTAAAAAGCCAAAAGCAGAACATGAACAGAAAACATAAACATTTTGTGCTGCCAGTCCTGGGTTAGCGAAGTGTTCTGTAAAACAATTTACTATTTTTGGAATACAGTCTAGAACTACAACGTCATTCAGCTCCAAAAGAGTCTAGCTAGATGATACCAAACCTGGAGACGAATTGCAACACCAGTGAACGACTGAGTGAGTGTCGCTCGCGCTCGAACGAGTAAGGTAAGGTAACTTAACTAAATTGTGATTTATTAAGAGTTATATTGGCTGCAATGGTAGGTAATGGCTTTTAAACGTCATTTTGTCAAAGTGAAAAATTTTCAGTGTGCTATACCATCTCATCGTGGAAAAACTTACAAACGAGCAACAATTGCAAATTGTTGAAACTTATAAAAATTCGTGCGGATAGTGCTAGTGCGTTACTGCGTTCTGAAGAGAATAAAGCTGTCCTAGTGTCCACTATCCTGTTTCCTGTGTTAATGAGGATCGGATAGTGCTCTTCGAAAAAATTACTATTTCGTACGATTTATGGGCTGGTATGGCAACGTCGCCAGCGTACATTACTATGTATTTTTACTGTAATTGAGTATCGATGGTAAGTCGTTGTTAAATCGAGTGAACAAAAGTGGACTTAATATACATCCTTGAGGCACCCCTGTATCAATAGGAAGAACAATGGAAAGTGTTGGCCTGGCAAACACTGCCTGGCTTCTATGACTCAGCGCTTAGGTACTGTGCAATAAGCGATGATACTGATGCTTCGAAATGTTAGAAGTTCTTTAGTTTCAACAATACTATTTTGTATCGAAAGCTTTTGAGAAATCTAGCAAGGCCAGCATGGTAGCACAATTTTCATCTATTTAAGGAGTAATCAGTTGAAATGTTTCTATAAATAAGACATGATCTGTTGACATGCGTTTAACAATTTTAACTATAGCGTCAGTTAAATCAGCTAACATAGAAAATTGAATTCGTTGGAGTTCACGACACGTCTCAAAAGATTTTAAAACTGAATTCTCATCGTTGAAGTATTAAAAAGTTAAAAGCGATTGTGCAAATCCATTTGATTTCTTTTTCTTCTCTCTCAAATTACATACCATACCCACTTCTTTTACCTACCAGCTGCCATTTGCCTTCAAATATCTCCTAGATAGCCGCAAAGTGCCATTATAATCGAATGAAAGGAACGAAAAATAAAATTAAATTTCAAAATCGTCTAGCCATGACTAGAACCCCCATCAATTTAAACTGTAATTTCGCAAAAAGAGAAGTCCGAAAAATACATAAATTCTCCCTAGGCTGACCTTTTTTTCTTTATTTGATGCCACGTCCGTTGGGTATGGCATTATACGAACTTAAAAAAATACCGCATCAATTCTCCACGCCACCGGCCGCTGCTGATGGTCGTTTCCATCTAACGCGCAAGTAAAAAAAAAAAAGAGTAAAAAATCGATAAGCAACCATTCCAACTTTCAAGGCTCCAAGCTCCTCGCCAACTACAGAGGTAGGTACCTGTGCGACTTCATAAACCGAAATTCCAACGAATGTAGATACACTCACACACATTACATTGCTCACTCACACCTCTTTACCATAAACCATATCATGCATAAAAAGCAAATTAAATAATTTTTATTCAAACTCCCTCGTTTTCATTTTTCAATTGCTTCTTACAATATAGTTGGTTGGTTTGGTTGTTGTTCTGGGAAAGGCTTTGGCCGTCCCGTCCGTCTTCAACCCACCTGTCTGTGAATGGCTTTAGCTTGAATTTTATACTTTTGCAATTTTTTTGCGTTGTAACGGATTCAAACAAAGAGCCGTGTGCTGACTGTGCTTGGGCTTGGTAAGCTATCCGTTCGTGCTTGGGCAAATTGCCGACAAATTATGTCGGCTGGGATTTAGTGGATTCGCTGTTGTTTCAATAATTTCTTTTCGCTTTTCTTTCTGATTACTTTCGTTTTCACACGAAATGGTGGGCGTTTTGCTTTTGAATGGAGGTACACACATACATACAAGCGATTGTTTAATAGCAGAGTATGTTGTTCACTATTCTTGGGTTGATTTTTGAATACCTACCGCCAGAAAATCGGATATTAGTTTATTTAAAATTTTCTTTTTTTAGAGGGTTTGGGCTTATAACTTTTAAGACGAAAACCACCCAATCGTCTATAAAAGATTGTTTCATGTAAATGCACTTTCAGCGATTGAAGGAGTTCTTCAAGTGAAAGTAAATTTACAAATTTTGGGCTCTTTTCAAGTTCTACAACTAGTTTTTCTAGACATAAGAGAATCCAGACCTAGATGATGACTTCCAGAACGATGACTTCAACTGTTTTCATTTCACTAGGCCAATTTAACTTTCTTTTTATCATCTGTTGACTTGAGAGTTGTTGAAAATTCAGCCAATACTCATCAAATCACTTGATTCTTGAGACGGCAGTCCTTAAATTTCTTTACGCAAGGGAGTGAACGTGAATTTTATATATTTTTTTTGTGCTCACGGGTATTTTTTTAGTTTTGCACTCTAACACTGTTGAGGTCTTCTTCCAGTTGATTCCAGTTGATGAGTCTAGCCGGAGCCGAAGCCGGTCCTGGCCATCGTAGTTTCGCTATGCGTACTCTTCTAACTAACACAAGGAAGATAACTTCTTGTAGGTAAATGTTGTCCGCGGTTCCGTTTCAAATGGTCTATTCGAACGGTCCCATTCTACGTAACTTTTTTGCATTTCGATCTGTTTTCCACGAACAACGCGTGTTATGTTATTCTGTGAGGCTTATCCACATAGGCTAACGACTTTATATGGCTCCAGAAGAAGTTATCAGTAGACCTGAAATCGCATGGTCTTGTAGCCTACTCTCAGGACCATTTCAAGAGATGAACTGCTCATCAAATTTTTCCATTTTTCAACATGTCCATAGCTTCACGAACTATGAGCGGCATGTGCCACCGTCTTGATGGAACCACATGTCAACCAAGCTCAACTCAAGCCAACCGGGGCAGAAAAAAGTCGCGTATAATGGCTCAATATCTTTCGCCGTTGACGGTAATGTTTATGTCACGGTCGTATTGGAAAAGAAATGGGCCTTGTTTGCGCCACCAAAGACTTGGTCTTGCAATTCCGTGATTTCACTGCATTGTGTAGTAGTAAGTAGGAGCGTTTAGTTCCATCCGCTCTACATAACCCAGCTATCGTAGCCTCGTGATGCGTACCTACTCTTTTGACTATGCCCAGTCGCGGTGCAGCTCTTACAGCTCGTTGTTGAATCATCTTTTCCACACATCATATCCACGAACCTGAACAGCTTATTAGGACCACCGAAAAAGCCAAGGGTTTACTCATTTGCTTAAGATAAGGTTCATGATTGATGGATGATTAAGGTCCTATAAAAGGTTTCCCAAAGAAGCAGCGGTTCCATTTCACTTCGATGTTCTCTTTATCGGATTCTAGATAGATGAAGTCCTGTACTACCTCTAAGTTGTGTCTGTCTTTTGTTACGTTTTGTCAAATTCGTCGATGGTCTCTGTGGTTGTTTGATATGACATCATAGAACCAAGGATGAGGAAGTTGTAGGATTGGAGAGGTAGAGGAATATACTGCTGGCTGGGTTATTGGGTAGGGAACCCTCACCGAACCATTTGGAGCCCTGAGTAAATTTTTGGATGCTGTTCAATTGAGGTTAGAGATGTTGCCCAGTTCGTCGAAGAAGTATTCTCCGTGGGATTTTTTCCTTGTGTTGTCCAAGCTAGGACACTCACAGAGGAAGTGGAATAATCTTTCCTCTGCCTCTACGTCTTGGCATTCTCTACATAATAGGGATGTGCTAATGCCCATTTTCATCTTTGTGGGTACCCAACGATCTGTGACCATTGAGAATGCCAATCAACAGAGAGATCCGCGGTGTGCTAAGCTGAAATAGAAATTCTGTTTTTTTTTTTTTGAAATATCTGGCCAAAGGTTTCTGAAGACTCGGCATATTCCTTAAGATGACCACCTTTTATTGGCGATTTTTAGAAAATTGTGTTTGATTCTGTTTTTTCTTGTTCTCGTGGCCTTAGAACTAAGGTGTTCGCTTCGCTGGATTCGAGTGCTGACCCAATTTTAGTCAGCTTATCCGAAATTTCATTACCGATTTTGTCACGATGTCCTGGAACCCAAGTAAAAGTTACGGTGTTCGTTGAGCTCAGCAGGCTTAGCGACAGCTTTCTAATAATTTGGATTTTGTGATAATGGGTGAAATAGGTATAATCGCCGCCTGGCTGTCTATGAAGATGCCAGTATTTTTGTTGTGTTGTGTTGTGTTTTGCGGCTTTACACACTGTGAGTACTTCTGCTTGAAAGACACTGCAGAAGTCGGGAAGCTATATTGATCTATTCATAGTAAGGTAAACTGGGAACATACGTGACCCTACCCTTTCGTTCGTTTTGGAACCATCTGTGAAGTGTGTTTTCCTCCCAACTTTCTATTGCCGGGAAGACTGTTAAGGCCACTTGAATGAAATAAATACGTGGGGGGATTGTTGAGGGGGGAGGGTTGTTGGGAGGGGGGGTACTTGGGGGGAATTTAGTCTGTTTGAATGTCTATATCGGTATGGTTCATGATGGTTCTATGGGCTGATATGCCTGTTTTCAAATTATTGCATTGTTTGAGCCGCAGTGCGCCTTTGGCCACCATCTCCTTAATAAAAAAGGTCTAGAAGGGGGCTAGCGACATGAAGGTTTCCAGAAGTGGTCTTTCCAGATCCTCAATAGCGACTGCGTCTCTACCACTATATCTTCATACTGGTTTTTAAAGTATTGAGTTCCCCGGAATGATATTTTGAACTTTTGGTAAAACTTCCGAATCTCATTTATCTCATGACATCCTAAGCCTTACTTAGGTAGCCCTTGTTTTCTTTTACATTAGCATTTGATGGAATTTTTTATCTGTAATTTGTCTGTCTGCATTCTTCATCGTACAATTGGCTTCGTTTTTCTTGGCCGATTGAAACGCAGATCATCAGAGGCTGCGGTTTGGATGGCTTCTTCGCATTGCTGCCTCTGGCTAACAATGCTTAATGCTGACAACATAGAATCCAAGGATAGTTGCAGGGATACCTATTTGATTAAAAACAAACTGGCAATCTCTTGCGACTGTAGCTTTCCGACTTCAAATCGCTAGACCCTTTAACCCAATATGTCGGAGTAGCTCATTCAAGGCCTTTTGCTTTTTGACCATTAAATTCCACAGTTGATTCTGTACGTCAAGTTCATCCGTTGTAACATTTCCCTTAAGCTCTGTGATTCGGGCAACCAGTGATTACTCGCAGATCATTATAGTGTTGCACTTGCTAGTGCACCTCTGCTTAGAGGAGACCAGAACCCTATTTCCACTACGAGAAGGTATAGTAAACAAAATTGACGTTTACTTTATTCCATTTTTCTCGTATTACTTTGACTCCTCGAAACCAAAGTCTATGCCAAGCGAAGGAACTCCACTTAACACAACTTGGGCGTGTCTGATTTTAGTTTTCTACATCAAACTCTATTAGAAAACACGAAGTTAATGCTATCGAACAGATTAATCGTCGAAAAGTGAAACAATCCTTACGTAGCCCCAAATAGTGTGTCCAATCGCCTTAATGATAGACAAGAAAGCAACAACTTCTTATCACTTCTTATGTCACAATTACAAGAAACAAGACACACCATCGACGACGACGCCCAAGAGAAAAAAAGGAATAAAAAATAATCATAATACGAAATTGGCATTTATCTACATCCTAAAGCTTATTCGTACGTTGAAACATAGGGTGACCTTCTTAATCGCTCAGCTCAGAGCTCATTCACCCTCTGGGAATTTGACGACCTCCATTTTCTATTTGTGTTAATAAAGGACATGTAATGGCTCAAGGGGGAAGGTTTTTTTTCTTTTTGTCTGTCATTCCTTACCATGCCCTACCATCATTAACATTATAGTGTGACAATAAGCAGAACTAAAAATTACCACCTCAATGTCTGACATTCTGATTCAAACTCTTCACTTTCTCGCCACCGGCCCCGCCCGCCCGGCCCAAACAATACACTTAAATGTCCATGTACTTTATACACACAATACACCGTTATGGGATACCTTTGAATTGAATAGTCGGCCGCAGTCATCGGTAATTCACCTAGTTGGAGGTTGGTTGAAGTCTACTATACACTTCAAGAACTCACAACAATCACACGCAATGTGTTTTTTTTTTTTTTTTCTATTTCTTTCTTTTATTTTTCCAAGCTGCCTCAGAGTATGGAGTTCTTTTTTCTCAACAATCCTTTGCAACCACCCACCCGTGCGTCGTCCACTGATCAGGCAAGTAGCCGATATACGTATATGTAATATCATATGTTTGTAAACAAATGGAGGACATATGGTTGCGTGACAAGGTTTTTGTTTCCTCGTCTCTGTCACCGTACCACGGCCACAAGAAAGAACTACCTGTATAATGATAGCCACACGGGGACTTTGATTTAGTAGGGTTTTGTTTTTTTTTTTTATGTAGACTCCGACCATATTGTTGTTTGCTGCCTTCGGTGTGTTTTATGGTGAAGAAAATGGACACATGCTGATCCCACGACGGACCAAACTATGGACGTGGACATGTAGTTAGTGCTCGGAAAGAGACGTGAATTTAATTGAATTAAAAGCTTCTAGATACAACGTCGTCCGGTTTGGGCTTATGTAAGTTAAAAGTAAATTTTATTGATAACGAGTGAAGGATACGAAAAAGGTTTTTATGGAAATTTCAACATTAAGACTGAATTCATTAAAAATTCATTCTGGGATCCCAGTCAGTCGTAGGAGTAGTTTGTTTGTCCTAAGCAACTAAAATTCGGGGAACTGATGGGTCGGCTCTTAAACTACAAATGAGATTCAGGGCTAGAAATGGGTGTGTAAGGCGCGGAGTAAGGATGTAATGAACCATTACACTGTCTATTGTACACCACCATCAAAATGGAACATGCAACCATCAGCTTCCAGGATCAAATCACCGAGCTAAAAAATACTACACAACAGCCACATACACATACAAGGCAGAAGGCACACTAATAAAAGATCAATGTACTTTGTCACATGAAAATTCATTGATCAAATACAATTCACAGATGAAATGGGTGATAATTCACGATGGTCAAGAATCGAAACTAGGACCCTTGCTGTAAAGCATCTTCACCTCAGGCCAACCTCAGCCAGAAAACGAACTCACCTTCTCTTTGCGGATGATTTAATCACCCACCCGCAAAAACTGTCACTTGTGATCGCACCACGTAGTGTCGAAGAGCACATAAATAGAGAATCTCCTCAAGTATTATGAACGATAAAAATCAAAATTAACTCAGCAAAGTCCGACCCATTTTGCATACAACGAGCCACACAAACACGGAGACGATCGAGATCAGCCACAAACTCCCAAAACATCTGCATCAGCCTTCCTGACGGAAAATAGCTGAGGTGAAGGAAGCAGGTCAAGTATCTTCAAGGAACTGATACGTTTAAAGCCACACACCACCGCAGTTATTATAGGAAAGCTTAATATGCTTTCCATCACGTCCATTCGTCAATGCTCAGAAGAAAAGTCGATTTAGCCACAAAAAAAAAAAAATTACTTCAATTTCAATTTCAATTTCAATTTCAATTTATTTAACAAATAAGGAAGTACAGTAAGACAATTTAGTCTTTTATAGTACAAGATAATGCAGCCATTTAAACAGAGGTTATGTAAAGAAAAATTAAAAGATACAAATTTAAAAGATATATAAATGACAAATAAAATAATAAAAAAATAGATAAAAATTTAAAAGATGAAAAAATAACAATAAAATATTGAAAACATATATTACGAATTTGTTAGAGACATTATAGATTGGTATTATTATTTTAAATTATAGTATGTATCATAACAAAAGGTTTTTTTTTTTTTTTTGTGCATAACTATTACCTGTAATTAGCAAAGTGATTTAAGGCTATGATTTTGAATTTTTCTGTAGAAATGATTTGTCTCATTGGAGTGGGGAGATTGTTCCAAAGCCTAGTTGCATGCACAAAGAATAAGCGTGAGGAATTAAGGAATCTAGCTTGAGGTGGTACAAGGCTTGCAGTTCTGCATGATTGACCGTGGTGAATTTTTTCGTACAAGTAAGAAGGTGTTCTTGACTGAATGATTTTTTGCATAAATAAACAACATTTCAATTCGAGGAAACTTTGCAGTGAACAGACAAGTACTTCTTTATGAAGATGAGATATATGTTCGTGTCTTCTAAGGCCAAAAGCATATCTAACCGTATCATTGAACGCAACCAAGAGTTTGTGGTATGAAAGAGAATCTGGCTTACAATAAATGACTGATCCATAAGTAATAAGTGGCAAAATCAATGTCTTAATAAGTCTAAGCTTTGTGTTCTTGGGTGTAAAGTGCGAACAAATCCAAAGTTTACGCAAACAACTATAAATCTGCCCAACAACGTAGTTAATGTGGTCGTTTGCTGACAAGGTACGGTTTATTTTGAACCCAAGGCTGGTTATTTTATCAGAATATTGAATTTGATTTTCTCCTAGAAAGATCGCTGGAAAAACCTCCGGGTCATACACTTTTTTTGCAATGATAATGGACTTACATTTATTCGGGTTGAGAAGAAGTCCATTTTTATTAGACCAGTTCAAAATCGCTGACATGTCTTCGTTGACTCGTACTACAAGATCTTCAATGAGCCCAATAGGTCTAGATAGATAAATTTGCAAGTCATCTGCATATAAGTGTAGTTTAACATTAGTGCAAACACTGACAAGGTCATTAATAAAGATACAAAACAGTAACGGACCAATTATTGAGCCTTGGGGTACACCGGCTAAAATGTTTTTGTATTGAGAGCAACTTCTGCCAATGACAACTTTCTGCTTCCGATTTTTTAAATAGCTTTGTAAAAGACGTGTAGCTCTGTCACTAAATCCAAAATATGTTTTGAGCTTGAGGCACAGGATTCCATGATCAACACTATCAAACGCTTTAGAAAAATCTAAAAGATTTAGTATAGTTACATTTTCTGCATCGAAGTCTATTCTTATGTCATCTAGAACTTTCACCATGGCAGTTTCACAACTGTGATTTGTTCTAAAACCGGATTGCTACTGCGATAAGAGACTGTGATGATCAAGATGAGATCTTATTTGCTTGGCAAGGATTTTTTCAAAGACCTTAGAAAGACATGGCAAAATACTAATTGGCTTAAAGTCCGTGCAAGACTTAGGGTTTGAAATTTTGGCGACAGGTATAACCTTAGCAATTTTCCTACTATCAGGGAAACAGGACGACATGATGCAAAAATTAAACAAATGAGTCAAAGACCCCAAGATGTAGGGCAAGATCAATTTAATAAACGAGATAGGTATTCCATCCTCACCTACTGCTGCAGAACGCATACTACAAATACTATCGACAACATCTATTTCAGATACAGTTTCAAATTCAAATTCAGCATCGGAATGGAATCTAATTTGATTGTTAGGCTCAAAGATTGAGTCATTAGCCGAAGACAAAACGAACGCATTGTTCACCTCATTGGGATCCAGTGTATTAGATACATTATTTTGTTTACCTACCCCAATAGAACGTAAATTTGACCACAGTTTTTTTGGTGTTTGTCTGAGACACAGTTTAGACAAAAAATATAGTTTTTTAGATTTACGTATTAGAGATGTGGATTGGTTACGTGCAGCGCAGTACAAGTCCCAGTTATATGTGGTTTGACAGCGTTTCCATCTGTGATAAAGTTTTTTCTTATTACTCAATGAATTACTAACTTCTCTTGTGAACCATGGACAGTTTACATTACGCACGTACACAGACTTCAGAGGGACATGGTCATTGAATAGTCGACCTATATGAGTTTGTAGATAGTCAAGCTTATCATTCGAGTTGGAAAGGTACTGACATCTAAACCAATCAAGGGCACCAGCTTCAAGATTCAGTCTGTTGTAATCAATTGACTTAAAATCCCTAAATTCAAAACTTGCTGGAACAGCAGTACGTTGAAAGTCAATGTTGTAGGTGCAAAAAATTAAATCATGGTCAGAGAATCCATCAAACGATAATTGGTCATGAAGAAGAACACTCAAGGGATCAGAAACAACAATTAAATCAAGTAAACTAGGTCTAGCATTAGGTGCAAAACGGGTAGCATATTTGTTTATAACTGTTAGACCAGACGTAGAGATAGAGTCAAGGAGTTGCTTGCTTCTACTATCTGATTTAAGTAAGTCTGCATTGAAATCACCTAGTAGAACAATGTGTTCATATGTCGATAAGAATTCTTGAAGAGCCGAGAAGAAGGGTTCAGGGGAGAAACATCTGTTTGGGTTGTATGCTTCACCAACGATACACTTCACGTTTCCGTCTGAAATTTCTATTAGAACGTACTCAATTCCATTTTCTGCAGATTTTTCAATAGCCTTAAAAGCAAGGGAAGCGTTGATATACAGTGCGATACCTCCTCCGATGGTGTCAGTTACTCTGTCATTACGAATTAAGTTATAATTGGGAATATTATAGAAGGTATCAGGAATGGATGGTTTGAACCAGGTTTCACATACAGAAATGATATCGAGCCCAGAAGTTTCAAACACATATCTCATCAAATCAATTTTTGTTAAATTAAGACTACGCGCATTAATATGGCACACTTTGAATCCGTCACAGGCAGCAGACAAGATATTGATAACCGATCTTTCAGATAGTCCGTCCATAGCAAACTAACTCTAAAACAAGAGTCCCCAAACCAAATAGAAAAATATTAATAATAACAACAATGATAAAAAAGAAATTACACTAAAAGGTACATTGAAAGCAATAACAATATGCAGGAGCAAAAAGAAAGAAAAAGAGAGAGAGAAAAAAAAAAGTTAAATTAGACAAAGAAAAAACATAGCGCAAGTAAATATGTCAACAAATGAAATGTAGTATAATAAAAAAAACAAGTAAAAAGAAAAGAAGAAATAAAGTAATAACAAAAAAAAAATATATATATATAAATAAGCTCGTAGCTGCAAATGTTTTGCTTCAGATCATCTTAGAGTTGATTAGTCGATACAATTCTGATCTCAGTATTATCAATCGTCTTCTTTACGAACACGAAACCATTCCTAGTGTTCACAGAATGCAGTAAACCTTCCTTCCGTAGCTTGATTGCGTTTTTCAAAATTGAACTATTCTCAGGTGTCAGGCTTTCGTTCATATACACTCGATTAGAAGAGCGGGTTGAAGATTCAATCTGGAGGTGCGAGAGAGTGAGGTCTTTATTTGCACGATAAGCTGACAATAGCGCTCTTTGTTCCGCGTGGGAGGACAGTCTTATTAACAACGGGTTGGGGTAACCAGTGTTTGATGAAGATGTTTTCGGTTTGAGGCGAAATGCGTCCAGATAGTGAGAGGTTTGGTGATTGAGTTTTGCAGCGATGTTGAGTGCAACAGCAACCGAATTTTCGTTTGGACTTTGTGGGATACCGCGAACTATAACATCACAGAGACGTTTTTGTCGCTGAGAGTCAGCTAATTGTTCTCTTATTTTTCGATTTTCGGATTTAAGTTCAGTTAATGCACTTTCACACTCCTCTACTCTTAGTTCAAGAGCAGATATTGTTTTCTTAATTTCTTTGTTTATTTTTATTTCTAATTGATCAAATAATTCTTTAAGTTTTACAGTGAGTTTTGTCTCAAGATCTTTTAGATTGTTTGATAGGAGTACTTTATTAGGTGATGTTTTTTTAGTTTTTAAAGAACTGGTCAATGAGGCTAGTTTGCCAGATGATGATGAATTCTTCGATGCAGGTGTAGTTTTCTCTTCACATGATGACTTAGAGCGGGTCGAAGGAGACATACCGTAGGTTTATGTGTACAAAAGTGAAACAAAAGACAAATTAAGTAGGTACTTATCAAATTGTAAAACTGGACGTGAAATTAAGAAATTACTGGACGTGAATAATGAAATTAAGGTGTATTATATTAGAACTTTATAAATTGATTTGGTAATGTGTGTAAGCTTTTTTTTAGTGTTATTTTATTGTCAAATACGGAGGAAAATTAAATGAGATTCCTTTTAAATCAGGTTAAGACAAAACACACACGTCAGTACTCGAACGAACGAAATACTTCTGTGCAAGCAGCTAATACGTCCTTTCAACACGTACTTCTTTCCCGTCTGGTTCACAATATCAAAGACGGCAGTGCAAAACTGGCTGTGCTCGAGAGGAAGGTTCTGTGCATCTCTACAGGACTTGGCTACCTCCAAAACAGGAACAGAAGATTCTATGAAGAAACTGCGATTGTCCCTAACAGAGAAGAACATGATGCAAACTGTAAGACGCCTAACTAGAAAACCTGGCCAACTATCCTAGCCCCTTAGTAAGAAAGATAGCAGAAGAAGACAGACGTCATCGTTGCAATGATTTTAATGGATGACGACATAACAACAACGATGAAGCAATGATCTTAAGCAGCTTCATCCAATTGTTTGGATGCTTTCTGTCGAGAAAGCAATTGACAGTGTATGTATCTTTTTTTTAGAAAATTTTTCGTACAAATGGAAAAATACAAATCCCGCAGCACTCCGGGTGCTGCTCTCGACCGACCGACGTACTGCTGAATCTTCATACCTTCATAATGGGGTGTACTTCTAAGAACATTACTCTTTTAAGTAGGAGATATGATCTCTGGCACAATTCACAGTGGAGGTTCAAGCAACAAGTAGAATTTCTTTTGACCCACGGTTAATAAAGTTTTATCAGCTTTCTTCGGTTCCGGACTGGACTACTCTAGAAACTGAGGATTGTTATGGATTCTTCACAGATGGTTCAAAAGCCGATGATAATTCTGGTGCTGATGCCATTGTGGAGAGTAATGACATACTACTGCATGCCTCAATAGGTTCATATATGAATCCGTCTTCCGAGCGGAGGCGTGTACTATCCAAATGGAATCAAGTTACGTTATGAAGAATGGTTGGATGGGGAGAAGTACTTTGATCTGCAGCGACCGCCAAGAAGTGCTTACAGCCCTTGCTATCCCTCTAACTGACTGTTCCAATCGTTCATTGAAGCTCTCTCTGAAGTTCCTGACAGACCAAACACTGATTTAAACATTGATAAAGCTGCCTGAGACCCTTCCTTTGCAATTTCGCCGGTAATCTCATTTCCAGCTATGTTGTGATGGGCTGGAACGCAAACGAAGCTGGCTTCTAAAGCGATCCAGGAATGAAAAAGCTTTAGGCCATGACAGTTTAACTAGAAATGAGATCGCTGCCGATGCCAGGTTCTCTGACAGCCTTTTCAGGACATAAATTGTCGCTTGGTCTACCAAGTAAGAGCTTCAATCAACGATTGGATCTGTGAAGAGCACAATCTTAGGTGGCATGTGGATACAGAATGCAGATAGACCAAAGGTATGCTCGCCAACGCTAACAAGAAAACTGCAACATTTTTGCTATCCCGTATAGCAGAATAGATCGTAGAGAGCTTCTTTGCTACGGAATACTTCTATGTATTTTGCCAGACATATTAACGTGATAGGTTCAAGTGATACAACACTCTGTGAGACCATGATGATACCTTGGGGGACTTCCTCTGTGAATGTCCTGCTTTTTCTCGCACGAAGTAGCAGATACTCGGCGCTGATGAGAGCTTATAACTTTAGCTCCTTGTCATGGCAGCGTCTTTTGGCTTTTCTTCGAACATCTGCAAGGCTTTAACAATAAGAAGGCTACTATTTGGAAGTACAATGGACGGGTATTTAGATCTTAGTGGTAAAGTGTATATTTAAAGACCCCCCAACAGAAATAAAACCAGCTGAAATTCCCACAGGAAGAACATCGAAGCTGAAGTGGCCTAAGGCTCAAAACTCGGTTCCTTTCTCTACATCATGATTTTATCAGACGAGCCAATTCCAACGCGCTGATGACTCACTCAGCTGCACTTCACATCACACTGTCACCATTGGTCACATTCAAGAAAGTAGAGCCCAACGTTAGCAAATTACACCACTTCTATAAAAAGTGAAGCATTCGAATCAATAATACCAAATGGGAAACAGTTTGCTTCAGGAGACCTGGTCGGACTTCATCCAAATGCATAAAGGTTGCCCTGAATCTTAGTGACGGATCTATCCTTAACGCCCAGCCGAATGTGAAGTACTTGAGTATTCATTTAAACGATCTGTTGAAATTCAATTCACACTTAAGGAACGTACTCAAAGAAATCAGTTTGGCCTTCAACCGGGTACACCTTTTGACCTTGAGTCTCAACCAACATCCTTCTATTGGTTCTAGTGCTTGTGCCGTGATATACTTCCTTACTATACTTCCACGTGGTAACCACTGTGCACTAGGGTGCTTCCCTTGGAGCTGACAAAGAAGAAAAGAAATGTGATCAACACTATAATACTCTGCGAGAAGCGACTGACTGCCCGAATTGCAGTGCCCTACTAGAGCTTTTTGGAAGTGTCCCAGCGGATCAACTGATTATTAGAGGATGAAATATGGTTATCCAGGAAAAGTATGTTAAATAGTCTTCTGCACAACTTCGCTGCTGAATTCATGGTCCAGCGCTTCCTCGCTGTTGAACTGAGTGTCCAGTGCTGTCTCATTGCTGAATGCAATGACCAGTGCTACTTCACTGTTGAATTTAGAGTCCTGTTCTACCTTACTGTTGATATTAAATAATTTTATGTCCTGATACTTTAAAAAAACCATTAGTTCACTTTCAGAAACCACCACATGAAACTGAGGCTGTGATTTCAAAGCTCATCTATAAAACCGAGAGGGCACATCACAGCGGTTCCAGTCTCGAGAATTCAGACTTGAAATTCTGAATCAGACGTGTCATCGAAAATGATCTTTGAAACCAAAAAGCCACACCACCGCAGTTAAAGTCTGAACTGAATACTAGAACCAAACGCGAAGCCTAGAATTATCAGCACCCCAGTCAGACATCAGAGATGAACCCTTCGGCACCGGAAGATTCTTTGCCAGAAGGTACCAGAAAATGCGCAAACACCGAAGCTCTGTTCTACCACCATATTTATTCATTTGTTTGTCAAGTTTCATAGTCACGGAGAGAGAGGGTCTTTATAAAAATAATAACCTTGTAGATAAAGATATTCATTGCTTTAGCGCCGATACGATACCCGTGAAAACCTACAGGATTATCATTGATTCAAGTGCCTAACAATTTTACGGGCTTACTTTAAATTTTCTATACAAAATGTGTGCATGTGTCTTTCTAAACGGCGAAAATTTGAAATTTGTAAACGTGTACAATGTACATCATAGCCTCTTCCCTTTAAATGCTGTAAACATTTATCTGTCTTTTGACCTCTCCAACCACGCTCCATATACCGACTCTGAGATCGATTCCTATAGGGCCATAAAATACTATTTGATATCAGACTCTCTCAACTTCTAGTTGGTGTAGTTAAAATTCAATCCGGGCCATTAACGAAACATAAAAACTTTTCTAAACATCCTTCAGCTTGTATATACGATACGAGTAACTTAATTCTATAAAAACGCTTGTCTTTCTCCCAGCAATCTATCTAAACGACTTATCTTAAGCGGGAATAAAGTGAATTAAACAATTTAACGACACATAATCGTTAAATGAAAAACACATATCCAACGTTTTATACATTCCTCTCTATATCCCACTTAAGCACACATGATGCTTTTAGTGCATATCCTCGCATCCGCAAATGCGTTCTCTTTTTTTTTTGTATCCGAACCCAGGTACGTGTTTGGAATTTAAAAGAAGCAATCACCCCCCACTGTTTTCATTGTATTCGGTTTTTTTTTTCGTTTTTCGTTTTTCATGTTCAAGGCATCTAATAAAATCGTTTGGCAAAAAAAAAAAAGAAAAAACTTCATTCGGAGAATAAAACTCAATCCCCTAGGGATATTAAAAGCAACCCCGAAAAACCCCAACTACACCACACCACCTAACCTCTGCAAAAACTCTGCTGTGGGATCAGATTCCAACAACGAACGACAGGCATGGCGGAAAAAAAGTCTGTTTTCAACTAATAAATTCCAATCGTTGTGATGATGAAAATTTTAATTACGTTGTCAAAGACTTCGTGTTTGTTTCGACACAAAAGTTAATTACAACTACTACGCTAAACATTTGGTTTACTGGCATAGGAGTGGGGCTGAGGGTTGGGGTTAGGTGAAGTGCCAGTTCTGAATCCTTTGTGGATTTTGTCCTTGCAGTGATAGGATTGGAAAGTGGTTATACAACCACAACAACCGCAATGGCAATGGTGTGGGAAAGCTCAACTGGAACCAGTGCTGCCAAGTGAACATTGATATACAGGAATTATAGGAAGGAGTTCATGTGAAGGTATAGAAATGGTCTCGCAGGCTTTGTATGATGAATGTTGTTGCAACGAAGATCATAAACATAGACCAGAAAACACTTATCTTTATTTTCATAAAAAAATTTTCAAGTCTGGCAGCACTGCCTTAAAATCAACAAGCTATGCCTCACCACACCACTCGTCACCTCACTAAACGACGAAAGGGAGACGGGCATGGGAGAAACCAATAGCAACCAACAAAAAGGATGCTAGAGCGCGTGAAAGAAGCTGACTACAGCAAAAAGAAAAAAACAAAAATTAAGGCAACCGGAAAGTAAATGGCAGACATAGCAAACATGCATATATCGTCGTCTCGAAAGGGTATTGCATAGTTTTTGTCTCTGAATTTCCTCTCTGTTCTATGCCAATGCAAAACAAAAGCGAAAATGTTGAAAGAAATAAGCAAAACAGAAGTAAAATAGAAAAAAAAAAAATAATAAAGAAGAAGCAAATTGTCCTCGAGTGCAGCAATGACATCGCTTCTACCACTACACAAATGACAACGATAACGCTGGAAGGCCATTTTTAAATTAAAAATGTTTTGTTTTAATTAACTTGCGCTCGTTAGTTTTCTCTCTATATTGCAATCAACTATAAACTATACTTCTGTACCATGTCTGGCTTGGCTGTAGTTTTGATAATAAAAGGACACTTTTATAGGAGGAAAATGGAGGAGGAAGGGTTCGGTTGGAATTATCTTTGAAGCGCATCGCAGAGCAAGTGGCATATGGTTTTGATGGGGTTTTTTATGAAAATAAATAAAGGTAGGAAACGGAACTGCAAATCAACCTGTTTTTTACTATTTTTTTTTTTAATTGTAAATGAAGTGTTGTGAAGGATAATTAAGGTTAATCGGATGTTATGTTAGGATGGGTTTTCTGCTATAGCGAGCATTATACTGACAGCTTGCAAATATATTGAGTGTTTCATGAGCATAAAATTGTTAATCCAGCTATGTAGCATTAAGAGATCAGAAAGCAGAGCGATGCTCTTTACATAAACTTATCATAATCTTTCGTTGCAGTGGATCTTTTGATTGTTTAAGATCTTTGGGACGTTTTACTGTTTATGATTCTGCGTGGCGTTGACACTCATTACCTTAATTAAGGTACTGCAACATCCGCGCAACCAAGCTCGTGGTGTCTTGAAATTCGAACCTTTAACCATTTACGCGATGAAAGTCTAACGAACCATTACAAATTCTCTCTATAGTGCACTGATTCCAACAAAACAAAACCCTTAACATACACTGCCCTGTACTCACCGCAGCAAAAACAACACAACAATCACTCGAGTGTGCAAGGCGATGAATGGAATTTTTCCTTCAAGTTCATTCATCAGTACAACTCACAACTAGTTGATACCGTAATGTTTATAAGAAAACAAGTTTCATGCATAAAAGGGCTGTTCTCCTTACTCAACAATCTTAGTAAGCTCCTGGAGCTAAAACTTTGGAAGTTGAAAAAGTTCTGCAGGGATAATATCATCATCCCAAAAATGCAGTTCGGCTTCCGGGAGAAGCATTCAAACCTGCATCCGCTGATGAAACTACACAAAGACGTCGCCGCAGCCCTTAACCGCCATGCTGTCACCGTCGCATGCTTTTGGAAGTCGAAAAAGCATTTGACAGCGTTTGGACTGAAGCACTCATCCAAAAGCTAAATATTCTAAACTTTTAAGCTTCATTTTTTTTCTCTCCCACTGGAACTTTTTCTCCAAAATGGAAGCGCAATATCCGCCACCAAGAACATCAGAGCAGGGATCAAAAGTAGGGCCATTCCTCTTCAACATTATGACGTCAAACCAGCCTACCCCAATAGCCTGCGAAAACCTGTTTAAGCCAACGACTCTCTGACACATAGCACCTCTATATCAGCAACCATAGCTGCCCGGAGAGTGGAAACTCACATCCACAAACTAATATATTCTTAATATGGCAAGTGAAGTATCTGGATCAATTCAGCTAAGTCAGAGATTGTCTGCGTCAGAAGGCCTGGAGTCCAAAAAGGTTGTCGTGCTGTTGGTAGCTGCAGAGCTACATTTATTACTCTACCTGATAAAACCAGACTGGCTTGCCAAAGAAACGCGAAGTATTTAGGCATCAACTTCAACGAGGAGGTAAGATTCAACCTGCACTCACGTGCTGTACTGAAGAAGGCCAACTTCGCGCTCCACCGGCTGTACCTTTTGCTGTGCAGAAGGACAGGACTAAGTCAGCCAACAAAACAACTGATGTACAAGGAGCTGCTGATACCCGTCATCAACTACGGAAGCTCAGTTTGGTTCACCATCTCAAGACCGCGATGAAGGAGGTTCTTATTGTCGAAATAAAGATTCTGAAACTCTGCACTGGCCTCACTTTTAACCACCAACCCCAGAGACATTACAGTAACCAGCATCTGTACAAGACAGCCAAAATAACCAATACGTCTAATCGACAGTATTGAAGACGGCAAATATCAGCAACCACCCTAATCCCCTGTTGAGAAGGATGACCACTGAGGACCGACACCCTGAGCCAAGATACCTATGCATGATGAACACTTTGGACGAAGAAGCCACCAACTTCTACGCTGACCCTGGGTTAGCATACTTCCGTAGCTGATGCCACACATAGAGCCAAGAACCATCTTCGCCATTTCAGTCACAAAACCTATAAAACCTGTGAGCCTGTGAGCCCAATTCTATTAGGTCATGCAAGTAACGGAAACCTGGTAAAAACCGGAAATATTTGAACTACGGAAAAGAAATAAATAAGAATATTACCTCGTAGGTAATAGATACAGGGTATGCTGACGCTAAGTCATATTTTTAATACAAACTTTCATGTCTCGTGTGGGTTTGCAAGACGCTTTAATGCAGATATCTTTAGAGAAGCATTCACGGGATTCATCGGCGTTCCGTTCACGGTATCTGACAGACCACAGTATCAGTTTAAGGTCTTGCCTTTTCGTCTTCGTAGGTTGATGGACAGAGTGGTTCCCCATGAATTAAAAGAAAACATATAGCTACTTACACGATTTTCGAATAGTCTCACGCACCTTTGAAAAACACATTCATTGTGAGACTGAATTCTGCAGGTTTCACAATTAGCGGAGTTCATACTGTACAATTAGCTGGAGAGACTTCGTCTGAAGGATTTTGAATGGTCGGATGTAGTTTGCGTTCAGACTTATCAGACATGTCGACCAACATTATGACATACACTTCTCTCCGCTCCATCCAACTTTAAGATCTTCAAAAATATTTAAAAGCCATCCTATAAGTTGTCTCTATCTTTTTTATCGCTTTTTTCACAAACAGTGCTCTTGAGAAGTAGCCAGTTGCATTCCTCCCCTGAAACAATTTAGCCGCAACACCCGCCTCGCTAGGAATGCTCATCAGTTTTACCTTGAGCTCAACTTTGGACGTACAGTCAAGTATAGAGGTTCGTAGTTCAGTTGCACATCAACCGAATGTGGAATGTTTTACCAGGCTCTGGCGATCGTCCGAGGGTTCACATTATACAACATTGGTTGTTCAAACCAAAGTCTGTCTAACTAACTGTACAGTGTGAACCCCGCTATTAGCTTTTACATTTAAAAATTCTTTTTAAGGGATCTAAGATGTTAAGACTGTATTATCGTCAATGGATGCCTTAAGAATGGCTCGGCAAAAGTCTCCGACATAAGGGGAATACTTGTTCTGCAAAATCAGCGACAGTTAAGGCAGTTTTTTGGTATCTCTGGGTAGTATCGCTGATTTGTTCGGAATTGTTGAACGACAGAGAAATTGCCAAATCCTGGCGAAACCCATACCCGAGGAAAACACATTTTATGCTTGGTGTTTCTAGGACTCTGACTTGGAAGCTCCCACGCAACAGGCAGACGCTTACCATGGCGTGCCACTGAAACTACCAATGCCTAGGTTAGCTGAACTTTCGAAACTCGAAACCTAAGTCCTTATCCTAAAGTACCGTTTGAGGATTCCAAAGATCGACGAATATTAGATAAACTTTGGTATTCTTCAGCAATATGGGCTAAAACAGCAATGTTTCTGCAGTTGCTCTTGAACTAAGTGCACGAGCTCGATTATCCAAAACACCTACTCTTTCCAGCAAAATTTTTCACCAGTTTTTAAATTGCTGGCCGAGAGGGTGCTTCACTACGTCCCAGAATGCTTCAAGTGTGACATCGAAACTTTTACAATTTTGATGGTCGCGAATTTTTTCCTATTTACAATTGGTGTCGTTTTCTAATTGTCTGTAAAGAAGTGAAAGCTATAGTCTTATCAACAGTTAAAATGGCGAGGGTTC
Organism: Melanostoma mellinum; assembly: GCA_914767635.1. Classification (NCBI taxonomy): domain Eukaryota; kingdom Metazoa; phylum Arthropoda; class Insecta; order Diptera; family Syrphidae; genus Melanostoma; species Melanostoma mellinum. The sequence goes on from OU612060.1 coordinate 186,318,133, forward strand.
GAGATGAGTCCTTTGACTGCAAGTAAAACAAGACCATTAGTTGAGTCAAACATCTCCCATAGGACGTTTGGCGTTTACCAGCCATTAGATGTATTTGCTTACGGCTAGGCGCAATTCAACGCGAGTATTTATAAATTCATAGCAAAGAAATACCCAAAAAAATTCCAAACAATTGGTCATTTGTGTGCTAAAAAAACATACAACGGCAGTCTCTTCCCAGAGTTTCAAGACAAAAAAAAACTGGGCATTTAACAAAAAAGGAGGAAATTCTGTTAAGTTTATTTTAATCCCAGCTCCTGCCGCCCTCTGTACGCACAAATTCTCTTCTTTTGGTGTACTAGGAGCGGTACTCCCTTTCCCTTTCCCTTTCCCTTTCTTCTTCTTCTTTTTTTCCTGCTTTAGTAACCTACATCACCACAACCGTGAGGACTTAACAAAAATAAAAGAGGTGTAGAGAGGTGGTTTCAGTGAGTCGTTTTGCGCGCGTTTCCTTTTTAGCGAGGAATTAATTAAAAATACATAAAATACCAAACAGAAAGAAAATTGCCTGCAAAGGATGGATAAGTTAGAAATTAAAATCCTTCCTTTGCCCGCGTTCACTCTCCCGCGCCGCGCTCTGATTATCAACATCGTCCTAAATAACACCCCACTAAGCTGGATCTCAATACATAAATCCTTCGAAATACTACAGTATCCTAATTCGAACCTATCCATAGCTACATTAATACCATATATACAAGTAGAACCCGATTAGGAGGGTACAAAACCATTTTTGTGTATTGGGTAGGCAAGGCACTGATTTAGGTTGACACACATTATGGGTGGATAAATGCGAGGGTGGTGGCTGCTGGTGGTTGGTGGTGGTGAAAATCAACCGAAATTATGTATTTCGTTGTCTGGGGAAATTAAAGTAGAAGTATGTGCTTTATCTGTATTATTATTATATTTTTTTTTTTCTTCCTTTTGTTTCTACTTAAGTTGAATTAATATTAATTAAGTTAAGGTTTCTGTCGTGTCTCTGGGGACATTAGAAATTCACAGGTATACCAACATACGATGTGTTCATACGTATGCAGAAACAATTCACTCAAACACACACATACATGCATGGTGTGTTTAAAACTTTATAAGATAGTTGACTCGGGTTCCATCCGAGCGTGACACCGTCAAGCATGCTACACACAAAACAATAGCAGGAGCAGCAAGCACATAACTCTTAATTAGTCTGAGAAAAACAAAGCCACCATGAGCAAAAGGACAAACAATACAACAAGGAGGCGGTGTGTATATAGTTAAAAAGAACGACGACATTCGGGGGTTTTTGTTTAAGGTAAACCTATGACACGCTGTAAAGGATGTAAAACAAGAACATTAAACGCAGGATATAAAATACTGGTAGTTCATATATGAAACTCTATTGTGTAAATACGATAAGTTCTGATATGTTTTTGGAGTTAAGATAATGAGGTTGCTTTTGTTTTCAATTTGGCCGACAAAAGATGGGGCCTTACCAAACAACCCATTAAGTTTCAATCAATAGATACACAAACCATGTCAAGGTTTAGAGGAAACTTTCGAAACAATGGATATGTAGCTCTTTTTGGTTTTTTGTTTTTGTTTAAGTGCGTGTTATAGGAAAAAGAGGCCTCCACTCAACGCCTATTTTCTTGCATGGCGCACGGGTTCTTTATCAGTTAGACCAGAAAGGACTAAATGACTAAACAGGGAAGCGGGGAGCACTGGGACTTAGTCCATTTCTCTCAACCATACTTTGGAGAGTCAAAAAAAGGAAGGACTGCGACCTAGTTTTTCCATTGCGGTGGGTATTAGCAAAATCAACAGGAGCCTGTGGCGATGGCGCACCATCTCGGGAATGCCTATCAATAGAGAAGAGCTCCTTTCCAGTGCAGTTGATAATGAAGCCACTTCATTAGGTACATCAATGGTCGAATTTTCTTTGCTGTTGGCACTAAAAGCAAGGGTCTTTTCGTCCTGGTGTCCGTGTAGTAATGGAAAATAGAAAATTTGTATGGAAGGGTATCGCCTTTCGCTAGGAATAAGTAGACCCAACGATAGTAAGTTCATTGACGTGAAAAGCGCTTTCTCGATTAGCAGTTCGGCATCGGGGGAAAATTGCAGGCTGCCTGCAAAACGCGCTAAGCCCAGAGGATGCTCGCTCTGTTGTGTCACTCTTTTTTTTTTTTTTAAATATTTTTTTGTTTTTCGATTTTTTAGCCTTGGCTTCGTCATTGGTCTCTTGTTGTGAACGGTTAGTCAAGAACCGAAATACTACATCCATAACAGGAGCATGGTTTGTTAAAAGTCCTTACATCTCGACAGTGCTAATGGACAATACTATATTTTTCTTCATGGGCAGTAATTTCTTTCCTCTTCAACTTAGTTAACTCGAAGAGTCAAGTGTTTTGGCGTGAAAGTTCAAAGCTAGTATACAACAAACAGAATGTCACCTTCGGCTTTCTCAAAAGTTCTTTGCCAGACCAAGTTCTTGAACACTTTTCAAACTTTTGCCAAAGTAAATGCTTTCAAATTGAGTCCAATTGTCATCCAAGCAGAGAGTGCACCTGTTCTTTAAACTGCTTGATCTTTTTCAACCTCAGCATCATTTACACATATTCTTTTATCATGTCGCTTTTTGGATGTCGGTAAGCCTCGATTATTTAGCTTAATAGCTAACACTGTTGTTGACAGTGTTGCTTTTTCGCTGCTGTTGTGTTTTAACTTTGTCGCTTTCTCTCTGTCAGTGTGACATCAGTATTTTGGGTTTTGGCTGTCAGTGTGCCTTCATCAACTCGTTTTTCTGATGTCAGTATATGTTTGTCATGTGTGCATGTAGCGAGACTATACCATTTTGTTCAACTACTGGCTCCTTTTCAACTTTATTATCACTTAGGAATAGTTTTTTAGCATGTCGGTTTTGGCTGTCAATGTGCCTTTACCATTTAGCCTAATGGTTGACACTATTTTGTATAGTGTCACTTTTACGCTCCTGGTACCTATGCTTTCATCATGTAACTATTTGGCTGTCGGTGTGCCTTGAGGTACCCGTGGTGTGATGGATAACATGTCTGCCTGTTAATCCAGACTTTCGTAGTTCGAATCCCAACAGAGTCAAAAATGTTTTTTCCACGGTTATTGCCTTTCGCGAGGAATTGACAAGTCCTCCGTTAGTATTCAATGCCATGAAAAGCGCTTTCTCGAGTAGCCGTTTGGAACCGACAGAAAATGTAGGTCCCTTCCATTCCCTCACAAGGCATGCTTGTGAGAAATGCGCTAGGCCCAGGGGTTCCTCGCTCTGTTGCGCCACCCTATTTATTTTATTTTTGTGCCTTGAGCATGTCGCTTATTGGCTGCCACTGTTCTTTTATAGTGTCACCTTTTCGTTATTGGTGTGCTATTTTGCAATCATCATGTTGCTATTTTGTTGTCGGTATACCTTCTGCATGTTGCGTTTTTGGCTGTCGGTGTGTTTTTTCTTGCAGTTTTTCGGCTGCTTTAATCGTAGAAATTTTAAGCTGTCAATGTGTATTTATCATGTCGCTCATTATTTTTCGGCGTAACTTCCTCATGTCGTTTTTCGGCTGTCGATCTCATGTTCATCTCTCCACTTTTCTGTTAACTTTTTGCATTGAGTCAAGCAAAATGATTCTTTTGTGGGCAAGGTAAGCTATTTTTCATCAAACACAAACACTTGCGGTAAATACTGAAACACTACTGATTCTTTGTACTGAGACTCGGTGCGCCAATTTGTTGCCGTACCGATCCTGTACATGCCACAAAAAACAGCTCTATAAAACTGGCAGGGCTAAATGAGCAAAAATTAAAAAAAAATTAGCTAAAAATTTGTTGCTAATTTGTTGCTAATTAGTGTCGAAAATATCGATTTTGTTGGTCCAGCCGATCCCGAAATCGACAAACATGTTAGCTTCACATAAAAATAGCATGAAACATAGCGAAAAAGGGTAAGAATTGTGAAAATAAATAGACTGCATTTTGTTACTGTAAGATCGTGCAAAATTCAATTGTCGAACAATGGCTGTCAATTCAAATGTATGTATTCAGCAAGCTATCGGAACCTTCCTAATATATACAATTATACAATAGAGTAAATTGACAGGAAAGATATCGCACCAATAGGTGAGGGAGTGGCCTTACTAAAACACACGAAAAATACCAGAAAACGTATGTATGTAGTGTGGCGTATGTTTGAGCGACACGGCATTAACTTGGGTTTTTGTAAAAAATCCATCGATAACGAAAGAAAATGAACGGCAATTAGCAAACGGTAGAGTTTGACAGTAACAAAGACTTTCAAATGGGAGATGGTTGGGAAATAGTTGAATCGTTCATTTAAAAGAAGTCTTGACAAGAGCAAGGTTCGAAGACAAAACTTTTTCATTATATGGCGACAGTATTAAATAATCTGAACTCACATAAAGCTCAAACTACTGCAATGAGCTCATTTCAGATTTAACCATACGAAATCTTTTTTATCAGAAATTACTAAATGGATTCGTTTTAAACGAACTAACACGAACTACACGACTTAATTTTTTGTCCATCAGTTTGTTCTGTTAATAAAGTGTTAACACTAATGAGTTAAAAGGATTACGCTCTTTTAAATGCCTTGGCAGATTTCAAAAGGGAAACACTTACTAATTTGAACGAGAAGATTTAATTCTTTATAATGAATTGAATCTGACCCTCAAGTTCCGAAGTGGTTGAATAATGTTTTGTTCTTGCAAGACAATGTTTGAATTGAGAATTCCAATGGAACATGTGCTCTAAGCCATTATTTGCTTTCAATTTGAATAAATATCGCAGAAAATAAGAGAACTCGCTGAACCCACCGAACACAACGAACAATTGTTCCTCGCCGAAACAGAAAGCATTCCTCTCAAAATTTAGGTTACATATAAGAGCACACTTCTGACGCCTCCTATAGCTCGTACCAACATAACATACACACATAACTTAAAGGGACACAAATTGAATCAATTTGAAGAAACGAATGCCAAAGTGCGAATGAATGTTGATTGATTGGATAAATTACGATGAACGGTCGATATGGTTTATCTAAGGAATAAATTAAAAAAGTTCTCCCTTGTATAGTTTGTTTATTTTAAGGGAGGAATTGATTGTTACAGCACAACCTCAACGCCCATAAAGACGTTATTTAGAATAAGGCAGGAGTAACTTTAAGACAATTTATATCAAATAAAATGAATGTGTTTTTCTTTTTTTTTATCTTTTATTTTCTTATATACATTTTTTTTATTTTTAGAATGGATTTCTTGTTCTTGTGATGGACGAAGGTGTGGGGTGGAAGGGGAGGGGGGGGGGGAGGTTGGTATAGGGATGAGTGTCAACCAATTTGCGGTGGATAAATATTGACGTTCTTTCAGTTGGTTGACATGAAAGACGTTGCCTGAGAGTAATATAAATATTTATCGTCGTTTTACAAAGTTTGAAGAACTTATTCGTGCGAAAAACTAATACAAAGAACAAATTTGTAATAAGGACGTACCATTTACGAGAAAGAGGTTTTTTGTTTTTGGAAATTAAGTGGTAATAACGACAGGGTGAAGATGAAAATGCAGTAGGTTAGGTACTGTGAAGATACTTCGTGAATTTGTTTAAAGAACTGGAGATGCAACTTATTAAACGTCTTGTTAGAGCTAAGGGAGATTTAAATACATTTTCAAAATAAGTTGCTTACTTTCCAGTGTTTAAGAAATGCCAAAATATTTTTTAGGAGCAATATTTCTCTTAGTGGCTATGCGGTAGTGACAGTTACTAGGTGCTAAGTTCTTCAAGATGATGCAGGCAAACTGCGAACTGGCAAATTTCATACTATGTCCCAAAAGTGGTTCGAAAAAAACTTGTTTAAGTTACACCTGTTTTGGGTGGAAAAAATTATAGGACTAAAATTAGATGGCGCGTGCGTGTACCGATTGCTAAAATGGACGAAAGTACACCGACAGCCAAAAAGCAACGTGCTTAAGACACTCTGACATACAAAGAGTGAATTGATGAAAACTCACTGACAGCTAAATTGTGACATGATTAAAGCGCACCGACGCGACAGCCGGAAAGTCAAAGCTTAAGATGCACCGATAGATAACGAAGAACATGGTGAAGACACTGTTAGCTAAATAGTCAAATGGTGAAGGCACACTGACATACATTGAGTGACACGGTAAAGCGCACCGACAACAAAAAAGCAACATAAAGACATGATGAAGGCACACCGACAGCCAAAAAGCGACACGCTGAAGGCGTATCAACAAATAACGAACGATAATTATCACTTTAAGCTTAGTTACATCAACAGACCACGAGTGGCATCTTGAAGATCCACCGATAGCCAAAAAGTTACAAGATGAAAAAAAGCTAAAAATTAAGAGGTAGTTTAAGGACACACCTACATCCCAAAAGCCAAAAGAAGAAGGCACATCGACAGCCTGAAAGCGACACTCAACCGACCTATAAAAAACAACATGATAAAAACCTACTGACAGCCAAAAAGAGACGCCAACAGCGAAAAATCAACACGATGAAAGTACTCTGTTAGTTACGTGAAGAAAACACATAGAAAGAAAACGAGCGATACGACTATGACACACTGCCAACCTGAAAGCAACTAGACGAAAGCAGACCTTAATCCAAAATTAAAATCCTAAAGGCACACCATCAAGCAACGTGCAACATAATGAAGACGAACTGACAGCCAAAAAGCGACATGATTAAAACATACCCATAGTAAAAAAGTGACGCAATGAAGACACACGCCAAATCCCGCCCAAGATCACATTGTACCAGTTAATCTAGATGACGACCACGAACTTCAGCCGCCCGACCAAAATGAGATCAAAGTAGCCATCACCAGACTAAAGATGAACAAAGCAGCTGGATGTGATGGTCTACAAGCTGAGCTTTTTAAACACGCTGGAGATGGCCTGGTCAGGAGCATGCACCAACTCATCTGCAAAATATGGTCGAAGAAAAGTATGCCCGACGAGTGGAACCTCAGTACCATCTGCCCGATCCAAAAAAAAGGAGACCGCCTACTCAGCGCCAACTAAAGAGGCATTAGTCTTCTAAGCATCGCCTATAAGATCCTTTCGAGCGTATTATGTGAACGTCTCAAGCCGTTTGCTGATGATTTAATAGGTCGTTATCAATGCGGCTTCAGACCAGGAAAATCTACCACCGATCAAATATTCACATTGCGTTAAATCCTGGAGAAAACCCAAGAGTACAACATCGACACCCACCACCTGTTCGTCGACTTTAAAGCAGCGTACGATAGTGTTAACAGAGTTGAAATGTATCGTGCTATGTCTAACCTTAGAATCCCTGCTAAACTGATACGCCTTATCAGGATGACGTTGGAGAACGCTAGCTGTTCCGTCAAAGTTGGTAGAGAATCTACTGAAACCTTCAAAACCACCAGAGGGCTTAGACAAGGCGACGGCGACGCACTGTCATGCAGCTGTTTTAATATTGTGCTTGAAAATGTAATACGTAGCACCCATGCCAGTACATCCGGCACCATTTTCAATAAATCAACACAATTACTTGGGTTTGCAGACGACATAGACATGATAGGAAGAACAAAGTGAGCAGTCACTGGTGCATTCACTATTATGGAGTCAGCAGAAAGCCAAATGGGGCTGAAAATAAACGAGGAAAAGACGAAGTATATGCTCTCATCAACAAAAGTCCAATCCCACCACCGACTTGGTCAAAATGTCACCATTGACAGGTATAACTTCGAGGTAGTCAGTGAATTTGTCTACCTAGGCACTGCTGTAAACGCAGCCAACAACATCAGCGCTGAAATCAAACGCAGACTAACTCTTGCTAATCGCTGTTTTTTTCGGTTAAATAAGCAATTGAGGAATAAAGCCATATCGAGAAGAACCAAGGAGACACTATACAAAACACTCATCATCCCGGCTCTGCTATATGGTGCAGAAGCATGGACCTGGACCCTCTCCCAATCGGGTGAAAAGTCACTTGGAGTCTTCGAGAGAAAAGTTCTGCTTACGATTTAGGGTCCTGTTTGCGTTAATCGAAAAGACAACGTTTGGCGAAGAAGATACAACGACGAACTATACGAGCTGTACAGCGTCATAAGCTTAACCAGAAAAATTAGAGTCCAACGACTTAGATGGCTGGGCCATGTAGAGTGAATGGACATCATCGCTCCAGCACGTAAAGTCTTCAACGCCAAACCAGAGGGAGTCAGAAGCCAAGGTAGACCTCATCTTCGATGGAGCGACCAGGTAGAAGGTGATCTCCGCCAACTTGGAGTGCAAAATTGGAGACGGCAGGCTAGAGATCGAGCCGGCTGGAGGGACATATTGGACAAGGCCTAGGAGCACCACGCTCTAGTTGAGCCACCTTAAGAAAGAAAAGAAAATAATGAAGACACACCAATACGTGAAGGTAAATAAGGATGGTATACCTACAGCCAGAAAGCGACACGCCGAGGGCATTCAGACAGATAAAAAACGATAAGGAAGACTGTCAGCCAAGGTAAGCCGACAGACAACGATTGGCATGGTCAAAAAATCTCGATAGCCGATAGCCACAAGGCTTGAAGTTGAAATAACGTGAAGACACCTTCATCCGAAAAGCTACATGAAGAAGGTACACTGACAGCCAAAAAGTGACATCATGAAGCAACATCGACATACAACAAGTGACAATATAAAGGCACACCGACAACCAAAAGTAACATGATGAATGCACACCCGTAGCCGAGAAGCGACACGATGAAGGAACTCTATCATCAAAAAAATGACATGATCGAGGAACGCCAAAAGACAGCGAACGACATGATGATCACATACTGACAGCCAGAAAACGACATGAAAAAGTACACCTTAATCCAAAATTCAACATGCTATAGGCAAACCGAAAAACAAAGAGCGGTATAATGAAGGCACACCGAAAGCTAAATGTCACATGATGAAGGCACACGTTCGACACCAAAAAAGTGACATATTTTGAGTTGTTCGAAGTTTTGCTTTCGAATTCTGTTTAAGGAGAAGAAATAATGTTTTCTTCATTTTTAGCTTTTCGTTATTAGAAATTTTGATAAGTAAATAGTGGTATATTCAACAATGCCTAACGAACTTCTATCAACTTTAATTTATTTGAAGACATTATGTGGTTCCATATATTGGATCGCATAGTACTTATAACAGCACTTTGTTACAATTTCTCCTTCATTGATGAATAAATTGAGGATCTTTTGATCCTGACATTAGTCATTGAGTGTCCAGTCCACAGTTGTGAGTTCTGTAGCTGCACTGCTAGTCACTTATCCATTAAGGCTGTAAGAGGAGAAAACTTTGTTGTTATGAGCTAAGAACCAAAGACCCAAAAGCTGAATTATTTTTTTACCGTCTTTCGATTTCTCTACGACTCGACAGAAATCGAATATGTATTATGAGACCTTTCCATCATTCTGTTTGCCTTGTGTTTAACAGTTTTCTACACTGTAGCCCATTCTAGAATAGTATCTTTTCTAACACTGAACTGAAATCTAGGTTCACTCAGATATCTTCACAATATCTGCCTCCTCTGCTCAAAGGTTTGTGCCTCTCGTCTACGCTCGGATTAATCAACTAAAAGATTAGAAAGCAAATCAGGAAAACCGAAACTCTTTCGATCTTTTGCCGTATTTTATGAATTTATGGCTGTTATACTTATAAAGTCAGCCATAATTGCACTGATTCTTACCAAAAACCTCCTTTCCATCATTCTGTTTGCCTTGTGTTTAACAGTTTTCTACACTGTAGCCCATTCTAGAATAGTATCTTTTCTAACACTGAACTGAAATCTAGGTTCACTCAGATATCTTCACAATATCTGCCTCCTCTGCTCAAAGGTTTGTGCCTCTCGTCTACGCTCGGATTAATCAACTAAAAGATTAGAAAGCAAATCAGGAAAACCGAAACTCTTTCGATCTTTTGCCGTATTTTATGAATTTATGGCTGTTATACTTATAAAGTCAGCCATAATTGCACTGATTCTTACCAAAAACCTATTCAAAGTTTAAGCTTTAGTTTTTTTTATTTATAAGACCATGTGATAAGGTTTAATTGTCCTCTCAGCGCGTTGAAAAGTGACTATACAGCTTGCTACAAACTACTTTTTAGATAGGCATTTTCTCCCATTACTCATAAGCCAAAGAACAAATTAAAAAACTAGAGTCTACGCTATTGTTCACCGTGCAGCTGGCCAAAAATAAATCAATCTGAGCCTGATTAATGATTTTAATTATAAAAATAGAATAAAAACACGAGAATACAAAAAAAAAAAAATAACTAAAAGTGCAAACCGACATTATTTTCCCTTATTGTGCGTCACTAGACATCTGAAATCGAAGAACGGTATACAAACCAAAACACACATAAAAATGACAAATTATAATGAAACCCAACCACTGGGCTTGTTAACAGAAAATAATGAGATAATTCTTTTAACTCTGGTTTGGTAATTTACAAGAGTAGGGAAGGTATATTCCCAGAATGAGTTACATTTTTCCATAAAATTATTTATATTAATGATGTGAAAGTACACATTTGTTTTTTTTTTTCGTTTTGTTTTTCCTTTAGTCCTTAAACCAAACAAATACGAGTATACATACGAATATAGGAGCTTATTAAGGCCAGAAAGAAATGTACTGTTGAATAATACAAATTCTGACAGATTATAAATCGAGAGATTAATTCCAATAGAGGCTAATGAAAATGTCACTAGCTTAGTTTGGACTTTATCAACTTTCTCACCAGAAATAAGGTTCCCTTGATGAGATAAATCAACTGTGTGTGTGGGCATGTTATGGTTGCGGCATTCAATTAAAATGAGTGATTTTTGGACAGGCTTATATACTAATTGAGTTGTAGAGATACAAAAACAGTTCAGTACATTTAATATGTCACTCTTGTTGTCAGCCATTGCTCATTTTTATAAGTCACTCTTATAATATCTCTTCACGGGAATTGAGGCAAAAAATTTGTAGTTCTTTGAAGAATCATTGTAATATTATGTTCTTCGAGCTTTACTCAGGGTTGCATAAGGTTTGCTTGACAACACTATAAGTTGTCAACATTAAACCTGGGTTTCCAGTTCTCTAAACCACGAAATTACCACACATCCCTTTCGCTTGAAGAAAAATACATGTCATGCAAAAGCTCTGCTTGTAACCTAAACTCGCTGCAACAAATACCGAAGTGCGCATTGAGTGAAAACCAAGACAAATTGAGGAAGTGACTCATAAGCTGAAATTTTTTTAAAAACCAAAAATTAAAATTAGTTTTAAGTTTTCCATGGAGTAACATTCACTTGTAACGCACGCTGCTCCATCAGGGTCGGAAAAGATCTCACCGATACATTCGATGTCAAAAAAGGTTTTAGGGAAGGCGATGCACTGTCATGCGACTTCTTCAACATCGTTCTTGGCAGAATAGTGGAAAACTCCCACGTCAACAAAAAAAGCACAATCTTTCAAAGATCCGTCCAATTACTCGGATATGCCGACGATATTGACATAATTGGAAGAACGCAACGTAATGTCAATGGCGCGTGTATGAGCATTGAGACGGAAGCAAAGAAGATGGGTTTAGTGGTCAATGAGGGCAAGGCCAAGTATATGCAGTCATTAAGAAAGGACACCCAACACTGACGTCTTGAACAGAACGTCAAAATAGACAGCTATAACTTTGAGGTAGTTAAGGACTTTGTCTACCTAGGCGCCGCTATTAATTCAGACAACGACACCAGCGCTGAAATCAAACGAAGAATAACTTTTGCCAATCGCTGTTTCTTCGGACTAAGAAGGCAATTGAGTAGTAAAGTCCTCTCTCGAGCAACTAAAGTGTCCCTGCATAAGACACTTATCATCCCGGTTCTTATATATGGCGCAGACACATGGACCTTGTCAAATGTAGACAAGAACGCTTTAGGATGCTTCGGAAGAAAAATTCTTCGGGTGATTTTTGGTCCCGTCTGCATAGATGGAGAGTGGAGAAGAAGATTTAACGACAAACTGTACAGGGACACTGACATTGTCAAACGAGTTCAGGTCCAGCGGCTTAGATGGCTGGGTCATGTAGAGCGAATGGATACCAACGATCCGGCCCGGAAAGTCTTCGAATCCAATCCCGAGGGATGACGCAGTAGAGTAAGACCGCGACTCAGGTGGCGCACGCAAGTAGAAGAGGACCTCAACCTACTTGGCGTGCAAAACTGGAGGCAGCTAGCTAGGGACCGAACTGGCTGGAGAAACATGTTGGTTGAGGCCGTAGTCCGAACCGGACTGTAGCGCCACCTTAAGTAAGTAACATTCACTCTATTAAGAAGTTTTTAATCTTTGCTTGTGTAGACATCTCATTTTCATCACCGTGCAGCTCTGTTGAAGACTGAAGATTTTTTTTTGATTTTTTTTTTAAATTGGTTCATTTTCTTTTTTGCTGAAATCTTCTTCGTATGAAGCCTTCAACTTTGGAAATGTAGCGATGTGTGAAGTTCTGTAATCTGTTTCTAAAATGCGTTTTTTGAGCATTTCGGGTTGAGTCGGTTAATTTTGTAGTGAAGCAGATTAATTTCCGTATCTACTTCCCCGGAAGCGAGAGTCTTCAAACATCTCAGCATACATAAAACGGCTGGTCGAGATAGTATCACCGTAACTATTCTGAAGAGGTCTTTTTCCAAGCTGGAAAATCCGCACTGTCTAAGACTTTCTTTCTTTCTTCCTTCTTTTTTGGTTCTTCTCGAACAGAAGGAAAACAGTATTTGTGAAGCCCATCCCTTACAAACTTGAATTTTCCTCCCGTTCCAGTTATCGCCCAATTGCACTAACGAAGAGTTCTTTCCAAAGTCATGGAAACGTTGATATATCGTCAACTCATCAAATATCTTGAAGAACAAAAGTTTCGAAACGATCGACAGTACGACTATTAAAACAGGGTCCACTAGTGATTTGATGGTATACCTCACCAAAAAGTGGAGCCAATCCGTATACACTGATTTGGATAAAGTTTGATTTTTATGCGATTGACTTTTCTGAGGCATTTGGAGTTTGGTAGCAAGCTCTCTTATCTAAAACGCGTGCTTTTGGTTTCGATGAGTCCCTTCTTCGTTGAATTAGAAAATACCTTTCCGATCGTTCAATGAGTGATATTGGATGGTTTATAGTCTGATACACACTTCATGAATGCTGGTGTGCCTCAGGGCTACGTTTTGTCTACTATACTCTCTTCCTCATTTTCATAAACAATCTTTTGTCTGAAACTTCTTATCCTCTCTCAACGGTTTTGCTAACGACTGAACCCTTAGCTTTTCATATTGGTTTCTAGAAGATTCACATTATTGCTCTTTTAAATGTTTGAAATGTTACCTGTCTCAGTCTCTTTTATCTCTTTTTCTACAAACAGTGCTCTAGTGAAATAGCCAGTTGCATTCCTTCTCTAAAACTACTTAGCCGCAACACCCGCCTCGCTAGTAATGCTCATCAGTTTTGCCTTCAGCCCAACTTCGGACGTGCAGTCTAGTAAAGAGTTTCTTATTTTTGTCGCACCACCCGAATGTGAAAATACTTTACCTGACTCCGTTTGTACCCTGTAGTGAATCGTAGTTACTACAATTCAAAAGCAATGCGCATAGGTTTACCCTACTAAGTCGTTTCCTGTTTTCTAAATGATCGATGACAAGTTGAAGTTCGTGATTAGACAAGTGCACACAAAGTAAAGAAAAGTAAAACGAGTCTGCTGATGTAAGCAATTCGCGCATACTTTGTGCTGTACTGTTTCTGTTTTGGACTGTTTTGGTAGTGGTACACATCTGGCCTTGCTTATTCAAGTGAACTGATCGACCTTTCTTTTATTCAAATTACATATATCTCGTTCTTATAGAGAAAAAAAAAATAATTGCAATATGTATATTCTCATGAAAATATGTTTATATATATTCAGTCCAAGCAAAAAATCACGTAAGAATGAAACACTTTCATACCTAAGGTTGCCATTAATGAAACGTAAGCAGTCATTAAATGCTACATTTAGCTTATGCTTACATTCATAGTCAAAACTAGGGGTTTTTGTTTTTTTTTTTTTTTTTTGTTGGAGGTTTTTAAAATACCAGCTGGAGCACTCAGACCTAAATACCGGTCCATTGTACTACCAGATAGCAACCTTCTATTTGTTATAGCTTTCCAGATGTTCGGAGAAAAGCCAAAAGACGCTGCCATGATAAGGAGCCTAAGTTACCAGCTCTCACCATGTCTGCGCCGAGTATCTGTAACCTCATGAGAGAAAAAGCAGGACATTCACAGAGGAAGTGCTCTGCGGTGTCGTCATCTTCTCGAAAAGATTCACAGAGTGTAGTGTCACTTAAACCTAACACATTTAAATGCTCGGCAAAAGAGAAGTGCCCGCTGGCAGCGCCAATAAGCTTTCTACAGTCTTTTCTGCTAAGAGCTAGAAAAATGTTGCTGTCTTCTTACTAACGTTGGGGAGCATACGCTTGGTTTGTCTGCATCCAATGGAGGCATGCCATCTACGATTTTGCTCTTCACAGATCCAATCGTTGATTGAAGCTCTCACTGAGGACGCTGGCAAACCTAGCGACGGTTCAGGTCCTGAAAAAGCTGTCTGAGATCCCTGCATAGCGATGTTAACATCAGATGATTTTTCAAGGCAGGATTCAAAATAACAGATGAACACCTCAAGGAGCGTAAGCCCTTGTATATTTTTTTTTTTTTGCTTTCGGATATTGCATCGCAACAGCTCAATTTCTTATTAATTGTAAAACCAAGGTAATTAACTTTGTTAACGTATTCAATGATTCGTGTATTCAAAGCAATTCTTGGTAATTCCAAATGATTAACCTCACGTCTAAGACTTACCGTACTAAGCGTTTTTTAAGGATTTAGTTGTATAGGTTAACCCAGCTTTGAATATTGACTACATCTTCATTGATCCGAGCAACGTATTTTTTTTTTTTTTTTTTTAAATAAGCGCACACATCAAGGGGTTATGACTACTCTTATAATGTTATAGAACACAGTGCGAGCATTTAGGAAACTGTACGCCCAAAGTTGGGCTCAAGGTAAAACTGATGAGCATTCCTAGCGAGGCGAGTGTTGCGGCTAAATTGTTTCAGGGGAGGAATGCAGCTGACTATTTCACTAGAGCACAGTTTGTGGAAAAAGCGATAAAAAAGAGAGAGACAGGTAACGTTTCGACGATGTCTAAGAGAATCAATCGATTCTACGATTGAAATATCATCTATCAATTTTAACGCTCTATTTTGTACACTTTCAAGTAGGCGCAAAGATGTTTGAGAAGCACCTGACCAGATATGAGAGTTATACTCCAGTTTTTGGCGGATGAAGGCCTTATAAATTGTAGCCAGATCAGAAGGGGTAAGGAACTTCCTGCATCATCTCAAGAAGCCTAAGCATTTAGCAGCGTTTTTGGCGACTTCAAATATGTGGTCGTTCCAACGAAGATCATAGTTTACACACATACCAAGTACTGACAGCTTTTCGGTACCATTCATGGATAATGGCAATGGGGGAATGTTAAGCTTCAACGACAAGAGACAGCATTGAGTTTTCGAAGCATTGAATTCTACTCGGTTCATAAGACCCCATGCAACAATGCTGTCAAGGTCAGAATTCAATGAGCTTTTCATACGCAACCGTTCCAGTTCCACATCCGACGAGGATGGACGTGAATTTGGAAACGAATATGGAAAGCTGAGGGTCGAGTCGTCAGCAAAACACTTGAGTGGATTAGAAGTATCAGACAAGAGATCATTAATTAAAATGAGGAAGAGAGTCGGAGACAAAACGGAGCCCTGGGGCACACCAGCATTTATGAAGTGGGTATCAGACTTGAAGCCATCAAATACAACTTGTTTTGAAGATTGAACGGTCGGAAAGGTAGTTTCTAATCCAACGAAGAAGAGACTCATCTATACCAAAAGTACGCATATTCGATAAAAGAGCCTGATGCCAAACTCTACCAAATGCTTTAGAAATATCAAGCGCAATAATCTTACTTTCTCCAAAACAATGAAAAGCTTGGTTCCACTTTTCAATGAGATAAGCCATCAAATCACCAGTGGACCGTTTGCTACGAAAGCCGTTCTGACGGTCATTAAGAAGCTTTCGTTCTTCAAGATATTTCATAAGTTGACGGCTTATCAACGTTTCCATGACCTTGGAAAGAAGGGACGTTAGTGCAATCATTCATTGAACCCAATTCACTAAAAATGTATAACAAGACATCATCTGCATAGATATGAATATAAAAGTTTTTGACTATTGCGGGAAGGTCATTTATGAAAAGTGAAAAGAGAAGCGGTCCTTGTATTGAGCCTTGCCGTACACCGCAGTTGACAATGTATGATCTTGAAGAACCTCGACTTGATGTAATTTTTTGGGATCTTTATAACAGAGCAGTACTGGAAAAATTGAAGTTGTCACAAAGTTTCAAAATTAAAATTTGGTGATCAATGCAGTCGAAAGCTTTTGAGAAATCAAAAAGTACCATTGTACCCTGCTGACTACTATCGAGCGCAGAACGGAGATAAGATGTGACCTTAACTACCGCAGTTTCACAACTATGGTTTTTGCGAAAACCAGATTGCCATTTAGACATTTTGTCGTTAGATTGAATGAAGTCAAGAGCGAAGTCGATATCCCTTCGATACCATAGACAATTTCTAGATCTTTTGACTTGTTTAATTACAATCGAAACATAGGTATCAAAAGGTATATTAAGCAAATCATTATTGAACAACAAAACTTTGCTGTCAAAATTAACTGTGTATAAGATATCGTTTCAGTTATCTTTTCCAACATAGTTTTGAACTTCTGCGAAAATATAAGAGCGATATGACCAATAACTCAAAGTGTTCGAGGTACGCAAATTCTTCTTATCAAATCGAAAACAGCAAAAAATTAGATCATGGATAAAATCCGATGTAACCATTAGTTGATCATTGCACAGAACTTTTTCTTTTGAAGTTGTAAGCAAAATATCAATTAGTGATGGGTGTTTAAGATACAATTTATTAACAACAACAGATAAGCAAACTTTATCACAAAAATAATTGAAAAGACGTGAAGTGGAATGGAGTTTTCTGATAAAATTGAAATTAATATAAAAAATTTCAACAACTCATTGAAAAAAAAATTGTGAGTGACACAAAAAATCAAAAGTCATTTCGAAATGTCGAAAGAGTCCTATTTGCCTCTTAAAACACAATTTTATTTAGTTCTTCAAAATAATTTACTTCAAATTCAAAAACCAAACGCACCTCGCATAAGGTTCCACTAATATCCAAAAACCTCTTCTCATTTCTAGACACGCCTTTAGCATTTCCATGTCATGGTCTTAACACTTCAAGTGAAAATCCCTTTTCGAGAAATTATTCTCCATCAACTTCATTGCGTTCCCTGGTAGAGAGACATTCATAGAAGTTAAAAAAACCCTCATTGTTCACTAACTATATTAATGCCTCTGCCAAGTACGCTCTTTGCACCAAACACCTTTACGCACATTTTTTTTACGTGTCAATTTGTTTGAGAGAGGAGCGTTAACTTAATAGTGATGGTGCGAATCCTTTTATATATGATACGACATCCGAATATCAAACTACTTGAATGGTGTCCCGCTCAGTTGAACATGGCTCAAATGTCTCCTTAACCAAACTCGAATTAATATACCTTCTTCAATGCTTGTGCCATGATATCCTCGTCATAATCATCAGCACAGCATCATTTTCTATATCGTGTGTTTGGCTGCACATCTCAGGCCCTTTTAATTTAATTTGAAATGTAATTACGTGGCTGGTTGTACGGTAGATTACAGCTTTGGGATGAAAGTGATACCCTTGGATGAGGAGGATCTGAATAAAGAGAATTAAAGGTATAGGGTAAGTTATGCGCCCTTTTGGTCGTTTGGAGTGCGATTTTTCAGTTGAAAGAACTTGGTGGTGTTCTATGGATGTACACATATAGTCAGTCTATATACTCGTATATCTATTTCCAAGCCAGGGGAAGGGTTTAGAGGACTTGAATTTTATGGAACCTACTAACAACGCATCTGTGGTTTTTATTCCCAACAAGACCATGAAAAGATTGCGGCCACCAATAGGGGCGGTGTGTGTTTTTTTGCCTTTTTCTTATTCTCATATTTGTTTTACTGTCTGGTCTTTTATTACAGGTTCTTTCTTTTGATTACTTTTGAATGTTTGGAGCTTGCCTCCCATTAGTGTTGGGCTTTTTCAATATGAAAGTGTGTTGAATGTTGGTATATGATTCTATGTACATTTCTACACACGTTTCGTTATACCAAGTCTATTGAAAAGGCTGTAGTCCGAGCCCTGAACACAATTTATATTCAAGACCAAAAGACTACACTGAACCTACACCTATGCTTTCCCAAAAAGAAAATGTGGATACATACACACTCGTCTGTATGTAAACATTTTGCGGGGATGGACGTTTTATGCTGCAATTAGATCATTGGAACCATCAAACGGTCTTTCATCAGGTTTAAAGTGAAGCTTTCGACATTATGTCCTTTTTTTTATTTCACAAAAACGTGACCAGCATGAGTCGAGAGGACTAATAACACCGTGGCATATCAGACATTCGTGTTGGTTTGTTTTCAACTCCACGAAAAAAGGAAAAGGATGCTCGACAAGTGGTGTTAATTGAAATAGCTAAAAAGATTTTTTTGCTGTTTTTACTTTTTTTCACTTTTGTTCAACTAAACCAGAAATTTCAAAGTGGCTGGTTTCACAGGTAAAATTGTCTTTGATGGTTTTGGCTCTTTTGCTGTTTTACTAGCAATGGAAACCTACCTCAGTTGGCATTACTTCGGTTGCTCCGCTGCTTTTCTAGTTCTTTCGTCTTTAAGAACTTAAAATTATTGAAAACGGTTATAGTTCTCAACGGCTAGCAAAACAGGCCCACTATACCAGTTATTTTAGCTTACAAAGAACTATATGGCATCGGACCCTTAAATACTTGGTAGGTAGGATGAGCTTAAGCTGCACAGTGAACTTTAACGAATTGTAAGAAATCACGAAACCGTGAAAGAACTTAAAAAAGATTTGGATGGCCTAACCTAAGACCAAATCCGGAGAAATGTACCTACGCTTTCCCAGCTCTAGATTCATTATTCAAAATACATTATCTCTTGCCAAAGGTAAAAGACTGATCCAAAATTAGTTGAAACCGTGAAAAATTGGCCACGCCCACAGGACAAACATCAACTCCGAAGCTTTTTTGGTCTTGCCACATTATGCAGACGTTTCTTTAAGGACTTTACTGAAGTTGCGAAAGGTTTGCATCAGCTCACCGAGAAATGGAAGTAGTTGAGATATATGGTCAGGTGAGTGTGAAAATCTTCCCAGAAGCTCAAATACCCTTCAAAATTGTTCCAGTGCTGACCTTTTCAACACCTTGCAAAAGATTTATCATCGACGCAGATGCGAGCAACGTTAGAATCATTGCAGAGTTACCACAGTGAACCAGGACGAGAATAAAGTTATGGCACACTACATCAAGGCTTCGTCAAAGCCAATAATAAACTACTGCGCTACCAAAGGGGAACGTCACACTCTTATTTTGTCAATGAAGCACTTCCTTGAGCACATCTGCGGACAGACCACTGAACTGACTGTTAGACTTCGAAAATCAAGAAGGTCAAGTCGCAAGATAGCTCCACAGACTGTAGAATTTTTGTTTTAATATTCAACAGCCTAAAAGAAAGCACCACTCGAATGCCGACGCATTATCTCGAATACCTTGCAAAGTGGAAACTGCAATAATTGCAGGTGACTTGGAAAAAAGAAATGATCACCGCAACTGAATTTCGAGCTCGAATGGTAAGAACTTAATGGGAAACTGGAATGGGAAACACTTCCGACTGGTGTCAAATTCTCAAAGCCATCGTAAAGTCCGCAAAAGGTGTCCCAAGGCTAAGAAGGCACGGCAATATACTGAGCAGCAAAGCGCTAAAACTAGATTATCCATTGAAAACTAAGGGACAGCGTTCAGCCGCGCTGCTTTCAATTTTGTTCTAATTAACGATTTGCTGTTCAGTATCTATCCGTGCCCTTTTCGATTGAGGACACCTTCAGTGGACTTCAATAATGAGAGTATGCTGACGGTAAATCATAACTGATGCAACTGATTATACCCCAACCGAAAGTCAGTGAGAGTCAGTTTTTCAGGACATACACGTCAGACTGTCAGGAGGCCATTTGTGACTCGTGTCATAGAAAGTGCGACAACGCTACTGGTTGTTTGCTGGAGTTGACGCGGCCGAAAATGTGACACAAAAGGGTTTAGTAGAAAATTTCATGGTAAAATGCATAAATACGTAAAGTTGAATCGGCTTTTGCTATTTTTCCAGAGACCGACGCGATGCTGGAAACAAGCATTTTACGGCTGTAATTGATTAGTTTAGCAAGTGTTTCAGAGCATCCGCCTCTCCAAATCAAGAATCCAAGGAGGTGGTTGACCAGATTATGTTTAACTGTGTGCGTAAGCTCGGCGTACCAAAGGGACTCCACTCAAAACAAGTTGGAAACTTTGAGTCACATATATTCAAGGGAAAGTGAATGCTTCTTGGAATTAAGAGGACGAAAGCCACACCATAATCTGATGGGATGACTGAAAGATTTACCCAGACCTAATGAACACAATTTCACCTAAGCGACGATCAACAAGACTGGCCAGTAACGCTGTTCTTGGTTGGCTATAGAAGTGCTCTGTATAGCACGACAGGACGAACTCCGTCGGAAATCCTGTTTTGGGAAAACTACACGACTGCCCAGCGAGCTCAATTTTGAATGCCTTACAGAATTAAGGGCATGAATGATTCTCTGAGCAACCGTAAGGAAAGACTCGTTAACATCTACAGAAAAACTGTAACTATTGCCTCTATAAAGTCTAGCGATAAACGGTGATAAACTGTAACGAAATTCTACGAATTGAGGTGATTTCTATGATTTGAAAAAAAAAACAAAGTCAATAAAAAAAAATCATGCCTTGTGAGGGAATGGAGTAGACCCACAATTTTTTGCCGGTTCTGAACGGCTAATAGAGAAAGTGTTTTTCATGGCAATGAATATTTTCTTGCGGAGGACTTGCCAGCTCCTCGCGGATGGCGATGGGAATCAAACCGTGAACCTCTGGGTTAACAGGCGGACATGCTTACCATCACGTCAAGGGTATACCACGACTGTCTTGCTTTGTGAAAAGTGTCGTCTACTGTTCAACGCCCAGTGGCAGTCCTAGCGATAAACTTTAGCGAAGCATGCTGATAGAGATAGAGAGAATCATCGATTCAAGGAATGTCAAAGAGACTTTAGAGGCTCTCACACCGAGCTGTTTTCTCTATGGTTCGGCCTGGTGTTACAAGCCTATAGCCCAGTTTAATGATGATGTTATACATCTTCGAAAAAACTATTTAGCCTCTTAGCATTTTTGGCTTGTTTATGGAAGCTGTTGATCAGAATATCTCCCTATTCGTATTAAACGATCCAATTGGACAACACAAGGGAGATTTCTGGTAAAAGACGACATAGTAGCTCTTATTTTTAGCCCAAGCTTACCCTTAAACACCTGAATTAGGACTAATTGTGAAAATTAAAGTCTCACTTGATGGACCAGATGGGATCGCCACTGTCCCAACGCAGCCAGATGGTACCTATGAAAAGCTTGCAGTGAAGCTAGCACCTGTAGACGCCAAAGCTCTGGAATCGGACGTGAAACTACCAGGGGAGAGTGTTCATGCGAACGAATCTTTATGACGAGTTACTAGTACCACAAGATGATAGATGGGGTCAATTAGCTAAAACTTTACCAACCCCACACCATTTGGCCCCATCGCTAGAAACTCCACACCAACCGTTAAATTGCCGCCATTTTCTTTTTCTTTCTGATGACTGCCTTTTTGATTTCTGTGTTCTGTCCAAGTGCAGAAGAATTAAATAAAATTGCTTTAAGTAATTGAAATTGGACAATCTGTTTTATCCACTCAATTTCTTCTCTGTTCACATTCGACTACTTCCCTTGTCCACGTGTCGTCTGATAGTCAGCCAAATCAAAACCTTATCTGCTGTTGCCTTCTGATTATAGTCATAGGGAGACTCGAAGACGCCACAGTAATTACAACAGTTTTGTCACTTTAAATAAATAAAAAAAATAGGGTGGCGCAACAGAGCGAGGAGCCCCTGGGCCTAGCGCATTTCTCACAACCAAACCTTGTGAGGGAATGGAGGGGACCTACAATTTTTCGCCGGTTCCGAACGGCTAATTGAGAATGCGCTTTTCATGGCAATGAATTTACTAACGGAGGACTTGCCAATTCCTCGCGAAAGGCGATACCCGTGGAAAAACATTTTTGCATTTTGCCTCTGCTGGGATTCGAACCTCGAACCTCTGGGTTAGCAGGTGGACATGCTAACCATTACGCCACGGGTACCACAAGCTGTTTTAATTTAATAGCATTAAATGTACTTTCGTGCTGACAAAATAGTTTCCCAGGGATGCAACCAATCTTTCGCAGCACTGACTATGAAGAGAGCGCCTATAGGTACATTCAATGGAACGGTCATAAACATCCTTTCAGAAAAATTAAAATGGACGCTGGACAAGGAAGCATGGACCATGAAAAACAAGACTACGAACAATCCTGTTCAACCAACTTTTTTTTTTTTATAATTGACGCGCACATCAAGGGGTTATGACTACCCTTATAATGTTATAGAACACAGTGCGAGCATTTAGGAAAATAGGAGAGGATTTGAAAGGGGACACCGATGCAAGTTGCTTTTGAATTTTTGTGAATCGTAATGAAGGGGAAATACTGAGCCAGGTAAAGCATTCCACATTCGGGTGGTGCGACTGAAATACGAATCTCTATACTTGACTGTACGCCCGAAGTTGGGCTCAAGGTAAAACTGATGAACATTCCTAGCGAGGCGGGTGTTGCGGCTAAATTGTTTCAGGGGAGGAATGCAACTGGCTATTTCACTAGAGCACAGTTTATAGAAAAGGCGATAAAAGAGAGTGAGACAGGTAACATTTCGACGATGTTCAAGAGAATCAATCGATTCTACAATTGAACTATCACATATCAATTTTAACGCTCTAGTTTGTACCCTATCAAGCAGGTGCAAAGAAGTTTGAGCAGCACCTGACCAGATATGGGAGTTATGCTCCAGTTTTGGGCGGATGAAGGCCTTATAAATTTTAGCCAGATCAGAAGGGGTGAAGAATTTCCTGCATCGTCTCAAGAAGCCTAAGCATTTAGCAGCGTTTTTGGCGACTTCAAATATGTGGTCATTCCAACGAAGATCATCGTTTCCACACATACCAAGTACTGACAGCTTTTCGGTTACTTCGATGCAGGTACCATTCATGGATAATGGCAATGGGGGAATGTTAAGCTTCAACGACAAGAGACAGCATTGAGTTTTCGAAGCATTCAATTCTACTCGGTTCATAAGACCCCATGCAACAATACTGTCAAGGTCAGAATTCAATGAGCTTATCATACGCAACCGTTCCAGTTCCATATCCGAAGAGCAGGGACGTGATTTTGGAAACGAATATGAAAAGCTGAGGGTCGAATCGTCAGCAAAACAGTTAAGTGGATTAGAAGTTTCAGACAAGAGATTATTAATGAAAATGAGGAAGAGAGTCGGAGACAAAACGGAGCCCTGGGGCACACCAGCATTTATGAAGTGGGTATCAGACTTGAAGCCATCCAACACAACTTGTATTGAACGGTCGGAAAGGTAGTTTCTAATATAACGAAGAAGAGACTCATCGATACCAAAAGCACGCATTTTCGATAAAAGAGCCTGATGCCAAACTCTATCAAATGCTTTAGAAATATCAAGCGCAATAATCTTACTTTCTCCAAAACAATGTAAAGATTGGTTGCACTTTTCGGTGAGATAAGCCATCAAATCACCAGTGGACCGTTTGCTACGAAAGCCGTACTGACGGTCATTAAGAAGCTTTCGTTCTTCAAGATATTTCATAAGTTGACGGTTTATCAACGTTTCCATGACCTTGGAAAGAAGGGACGTTAGTGCAATTGGACGGTAATTGGAAGGGGAGGAAGATTCGCCTTTTTTAGGGACCGGCTGGACAAATGCAGTTTTCCATCTGCTCGGAAAAATCCCAGCAGAATAGGAAAGATGGAAAAGTTTACGCAGTGGTTTTACCAGCGTAGAAGAACACCTCTTCAGAATAACGGCGGGAATACCATCTGGACCAGCGAATTTATGTATGTTGAGATCTTTGAGGACCCTCGCAACCGAGCGAGTTCGAAAGAATATCTGCTTCATCAAAGAATTTGCAGCCTCGAGCTCAGGTGGAGCCAATATGCTATAAGGAAGTGTCGAGTTGGCTGCAAATTGGGCTGCCAGCAAATTGGCTTTGTCGATGGAGCTGACATACGGAGAGTCATTGAAGACTAGCGTTGGGACCGATGACGTGGTCGAAAGGCATAATTCTGGGGTCGAATTTCCACACACGTGATCGAGTAATACGTGACTGAATCATGTGTTTTATGGCACTGCTTTACACCTTATCGAGCACTTTAGTACCACAGTTTGACATTCTTTCATCAGTGTTTGAACGAGTTGATGTCGATAAATGAACAGCAGACTGGTTATGTTGTGTAATATAGAGCGGATCTTGAAAGAAAAATAGTACCAACTCACTCGATCGCTGATGCGGTAATTTTAAACTTTTTTTTTTTGTGTACGTTTGCCGTGGGCTCTAGGTAAAAAAATAATAATTTTTATCTTTGGCTGTAGGTAGTTTACTCTCTCCTACAAACGACATTTAAATCGAATGGCATGAACCAAAGAACACGAATTTCTATGAAAGATTGAAAGACACATTTCTGTACCTCTTCACCATTTGTGTTCTTAAAATAGAATTGATATAAAGTTTCTGTCAAATCAATAGCTTTTGCTCATCGTCAAGAGATATCACAATTTTTGTATTATCTGATTGTTGACCTTCCAGAAATAATACAATGAAACTCACAATACTCAAATGGCATGGGGACTGATTTCAGAGACCGTCTGTTTCAGTCATATTTTGAGTAAGAAATTCTTTAAATTCTCAAAACCCGACTTATGGGTTTCATGAACAAAAATCTGCAAACAACAAACTCTTGTGATAAAGCAACTTTTCAAGGCCAACCGAAGGCTATAGTCGAAGTAAGTATATGGTATCTATGCTCTTGGGTATTTCAATTCGAAAACCTTATCCGATTTTCCTTTTTTGATATTTTTGCGGCTGCCATTTCAATATTCAGAATGTGAAATCCAACGAGATCTAAAATGAAGAACAAAAGGAACATGTGGGATGATAGGTTGAGTACGTGACTCTGATATTTTTTTCTTTTTTAATGAAAGTAAAAAGACCATATTCTTTGATGAATTCTGCCCTTTTGTATCTTAGACATACCACATACCAGTGCAACACCAATAGAATACTTTTTTTTAGTGTTACCTGAGAAGCTTTTATACAAATGCAATTTTTTGTTTTATTCATATTTGTTTTTCTTTTTCCTTTTCGTGTCGAACACACATTGTTATGGGTGCAATTTTGATTACTGTGCGCAACAGATTTTCCTTTTTGTTAAAAAGACAAATAATAAGGAT
This sequence comes from Melanostoma mellinum, assembly GCA_914767635.1. Lineage (NCBI taxonomy): Eukaryota > Metazoa > Arthropoda > Insecta > Diptera > Syrphidae > Melanostoma > Melanostoma mellinum. Next base: position 186,343,891 of record OU612060.1, read on the forward strand.
TTGAAAGAAAATTACGAGGACTCGGAGAGATTACGTTTGTAGTATACACTACTTGTCTGCAAAGGGTCTATGAATGGGTAAGAATACAAAAAGATGCATTAGTCCATGCTTCTTAGATGATTCTTTGATGTTTAGTTGAAAAAAAAAAAAAAATAGTCCGCCCAGCTTTAACATCATTCTGCAAAGGAAACTACAAGACAATTCATTTTCTGAGAATGATACCTACAAAAGATTCATAGCAAAGCTCCTAACAGAATCACATTATGGTACTTTGGTGCAGCAGAAAGGGCTACCTGCTTTATGACTTCTTATAAAAAGAAGTCCTAAATTTTCTTAAATATCTTGAAGGGCACGCCAGGACAAGTTGACAATGAGAAAAAACCACTACTTCAAAGTAAAATATTAAAAAACACATGGGGTATAGCTTCTGAGAGGATTACGCTTGTAAAGGGTGATCTTTTAAGCGTAGTGTTCTTAAAAATCGAATAAGACACTCAAATTTGCATATTATACTTTTTTGGGATTCGATAGATTGGCTTTTGCCTTTTGGCATCAACATTTTAAAGATAACTTCATTTGAGTGTTGTTCGCGGCTCCGTCAAATGGTTCATTCGGATGGTCTAATTTTGCATTACTTTTCGAGCATTGTCGCATGAGTTCTAGGAATAACTCGGGTTATGTTATCTTGTGAGGCTACAATCGTTTCGACTTGTCCGCATTGACTAACTGCTTAACATAAGAAATAATCAAAAGGCATTAAAAAGCACGATCTTGACGACCAACTGACGACCCATTTCGAGGGATAGCTGCTCAATAAAATCATCCTTCAACATATTCACTGCTTCACGACCTACGTGTGGCATGTGGCGTGTGGCACCGACTTGATGAAACCACATGTCAAACAAGATCAACTCAGCACAAAAAAATGGCGTATCATGGCTTGATATCATTCCACGTTGACGGTAAGAAATCTTCCAAAGTCATCTTCGAGGTAGAATGGACCGAATGCGCCACCAGCCATAAACCACTCCAAGATGTCGTTTTTTCGGGATGCATCAGTAGTTAATGTATGGCATATGGCTGCTTATCAATCCAGATGCGATGGTTTTGCTTATTTATGTATACGTTGAGCCAAAAATTAGCCTCATAGCTGAACACAATTTTTCTATAAAAGCAGCCGATTTTTAAGGAGTTGTTCTGAGGCATATCTACTCACCCAAAATTAGCCTTTATGGTAGGCCATTCAGCTTCAATTCTTGAAGAAAATGAGTTTTAAAGGCTATCAAACCCAAATCGACACGTCAAATTTTCTATGTGGTTTTCCATGAAATCCGTAAGGAATTGCCTTCTTCGATACTATTAATGTGCCAAGAAAAGCGGTCTCTCGATTGACCTTTCACAATCGGCAAACAATTGTAGGTCCCCTCCATTCCTCACCAATGTGTGATTGTGATGAATGCGTTAGTCCTCGGAGCTCCCCACACTGTTGTGTCAACCTTTTTAACGTATTTCTTCAGAAATCAGGGATGTAGCAGCTGCCACGAGGCGGAGGGTGGGTTTTCAACTTTCCTGTTTTTTTCAAACATAAAACTTAAATAGAAAAATTAACTGTCACCATCATCATGCGGCATAAGTTTTGAAATACGTAATTTAAACTAAAACAATTATAATTATGGCTTGACAGGTGTCCGTCGTTAACCTTAACACACAATCCGTTGCTAAAATGTTCATTCTCTGACACATTGCAATAAACTTACTCCTACAACCTCTAAGCACATACCACATAGGTTTAGGTACACACATAAATTCATCTCTCTCTTGTTGTGATTTGGTCAATCAATATAAACGACCTTCATTAATACATGGTCATGGTATATATGGTATACCAATACACACATATATCGTCAGATCGTTTAACAAAATGAAGGTTCCACACAAGGTGATGATTCGAAAGCTACAAAAATCTTTCTTTCACATAACAAATTACCTCATCAGAACTCTAATGTGTCCAACGAGAAAGTTTTTCTTCCAATTACTTATTGTTAACAAGGATATATCCGAACGATACATTTATATCAAATGCCCCAAAAAACAAAAATAAGTAAATAACAACATGAAGAAAAAGTGGATAAACAATTAAAACTTTTCCTCATACTTCCCATGCTCACACGGGATAAAACAGAAAAATCCAACCCGACAGGTGATGGTGAAGCTGGTAATGGTGTTTCTAGCCTAGGACTTATAACCAACCTAACAAGAAAAAACACAACATGTAAAATCCTTTTTCGAGGAACCGTTTCGAATGCGTAAGGAAAATAAAAGGACAGAAGAGGCTTTTTACACATACGAGTATACCAACTCCGCCCCACTTTCAGTGAGGAGATCCACAAATGAATATGATAACTTCACCCACGCGGAATAAGTGCAAAATGTGTAAATGTTTGGGTGCCGTTACCGTTACGGTTCGTACCTACATATATACAGGTGTAGGTACTGTTTATGCCATTGAAACAAGACTTTTTGCTGATGAAAGAAAGTAATGTGTATGTTGGTACACTTACTGTGTATCTGTATATAGTCCTTCAAGGATGAGAAGGGTATATCATATCGTGTATCATTATGTACGAAATTTGCATAGAGAAGTTCACGTACCATATTAACATTATGTTCATGGTCTTGATTTTAATTTTTAGTTAGGGCGGGAATTTCTTTTGAATGTAATATTTTGTAGTTCAAGTTTGACGGAAATGACTTTACTTGTTTCTCTTTTTTTTTTTGAAGGGGAGTTTTAATGTTCGTAACCCAGATGTGCGGCCAATGCGGAACGAGGAATCCAATGCAAGTTCAGCAGACTGAAAGATTTAGTCAAAAAGTTAAAGCGAAATTAAACTTAGCACATCGATGTTCGAGCCAAGAAAATTTACTCTAGTTTCAATAGAGGTAGAGTTTATGTGTAATTTACTTCCAGTCTAATGGTTCTTTGAACTTTGGAATAAAAATAGATATACCAGTAAGTTTAAGAGCAAATCTTAGAAATTCAGGGAAAATGCAATGGCTTACAATATCAGGGATTAAAACAATGCGCACGAAAAAAAGTTTCAGTAGAAATGAAGCTTAGAACATTTGGTCTCTTTATTTTTTCCAGACCGAAGTTCTTTTGTGCGATGTATGGTGGCTAAATTCACGCAGAGCGAAACGTTGTGTCAATGTCAAAGGTACGAAATTATATTATGAGTAAGGAACGTCTAGACATTTAATCTGAGGATTTGACACGGCTAAGTCGTACTTGTATCATACATTTTCTTTTTAGGACGAAACTCGAATGTTTTATCTTAATATATAAAAAGAAGTGTATACGATTGGTTGTGATTGCATCACTTGAGAACGGCTGGACCGAATGAAACCAAATTTTTGGTAGCTAAGGGGACTTTGGTAGATGTTTTTTATAAAAAAAAAAACTGAAATCGGCCACTTTTGTCCATTTAAAACTACGGGAAGTGAAGGACGAGACCGAGAACCTTTAAACTACGGACCCGTGCAACGCCGGGCGGCTCAGCTAGTTTATCATGTTTCACAGCTGAGGCCACAAAAATGTTTTCTTGAGGCTGGCCTTGTAATTCAATACATCAACGACTTCATAGCAAGCATACTCCAAACCACAATTATGTTGTCGGTATCATTGAAAACGAACAAAACGTATACCAATTGTATGGCTTGATTATTCGAAACTACGTAGTTTAGGTGCGTTTTTGTAACAACTACTGAGCAATTCTATATTCAGCTGAGCAATAGACTCTGCTATCAAATCATTACAAAGCAGTTTCAGTTCAGTACCCATATATTGACTAGATTTTGTGTTTAGTGGCTTTAAGATTACTGATTTGCTACATAAAACACACTTTATGAACGTTGTCTCAACTTCTTAAGCTATAAAACTGGCGCAGCAGAGTGGGAAGCCAGGGGTATAGTGCATTTCTCTCAACCATGGCTTGTGAGAAAATGGAGGGAAGTTACAAATATCTGCCGATTCCCAGGGGCTAATCGAGCAAGTGCTGAATTGAACCACGAACCACGAACAATCCGCATAACAGGCAGACCTGCTAACCATTATGCCAGTTAACTGAAGGCTGGTTAGGTAAGGTAGAATGGGCTGACGGTTGATCTTAATTCCGTCACACTTAAATCAATGTAGATCCATTGTGATACCCTGGAGTATTGTAACGTCCTAGAAACCTATGAGTTTATGCCTGGTCAGTTTTTATCCATTTTGTGGCCTTAGTGAAGTTTAACAGGATTCTTTTTGAAGTGTCTGATAATTCTTCTAGTTCATTGAAAAAGTAAAAGTAAGTCTAGAAATTTTTTCCTAATGTGGCAAAGGAAGTGAGTTGTATCCTCATGTTCATCTTCGTCATTGCATTATCTGCATAGGTCATCGGTACGAAGACCCATTTTCTTTTTGTGGTAACCTATAGTATTATATCCAGTTATGATACTGATAAGCATTCGCAATGAAGGTCTATTCAATGATAGCAGCTTTTCAGATTCTTTCTTACTATATTTCGGCCATATTTGCCTGGAAGTATAACACAGGAATCTAGGCATACCCATCTTTCATTTGATTTTCGCATTATTTCGTTATCAATGATCTGTTTAATTTCACAGGGTGGAATCCTGATTGATTGATCAATGAGAGAAGGGTCAAGTGCTGATCTTTTCCTCGCTAGTTCGTCCGCTTTTTCGTTTCCCGGTATACCACTATGACCAGGAACCCAGCAGATTCTAACGTTATGCTGCGTGCCAAGAACCCTTAGCTCTTCGCGACAGCAAGAAACAAGCTTTGATTTGATAAGAGTGGCAGAAATCGCTTTTATTGCTGCTTGGCTATCAATGAAAAAAGTGATATCAGCATATGATAGCGCCATCATGGACACCTGTTTTGCAGCGTGTGAAACTGCCAAGAAACCAGCCCCTGCTCCACCTTCCATTTTTGAACCGTCGGCGTCGGTATAGACTGATATAGACGTCTCGTTCAGGTAAGGTGTTTCATTCTCCCAATCTTGTCTATTAGGGAAGCTGGTTGTGAAGAATTTTTTAAAGTCCAGGTATTTAGTTATATGTAATCCGTGCAGATATTGTTATCTGCGTATCTTGATAAAATCTGTGCGTGTCCTATTTGGCTGGTTTTCCAGACATTACATTGGTTTAGTCTAAGTGCACTATTTGCTGCCGCTTCTTGAACGTAGAGATCAAGAGAGTGTGAGATTGAGGATTACTTCCAAACTCGCGGTCGGTGTAGTTCTCATTGCACCAGTTACACAAATACAGGCAGATCTTTGAACTTTGGTTAGGGTTTTTAAATGCGTGGATTTTTCCAACGTCTTCCACCAGACCAAATTGCCATAAGATAGGATAGGTCTGACAATGGCAGTATACATCCACAGGATGATCTTGGTATTTGGTTCCCAGTTTTTGCCAAAAATCCTGTTGCACGAATACAGTGCTATCATAGATTTTTTAAATCTTTCTTGTATATTGGGACTCCAATTTCCTTCCAACTGAAGGCGCTTTTAGATTTATTTCACAAATTTTTTATTTTTTTCTATTTTATTTACGCATTTCAATTGTTTGTGAGGGTGTTAGCATGTGAGGAGAAAATAAGAAAGGAGATGTCGATGCACATTGTTCTTGATTTCTTGCGCATAGAAAAATGATGAATTTGGTAAAGCTTTTGACATTCGGGTTGAGCGGCTAAAATATCTGTTCTTAACATTACGACCGAAATGGGTCAGGAGGGAGAATTGAAGCACATTTCTAGTGGGGAAGGTGTTGAAGCTGAATTGTTTCAGGGGAAAATTTATAAAGATTTTCGAATACGGTTTCCTGCATTTGACTTAAAACTAATAAGAGCATTGATTAGCTATTTCAAGAAACCTTAGTAAAGAAAAATTTTGTAACAGTTTTATTTAATGAAAAAAATAGGATTTTTTTTCAAAAATTTGATTTTGAGACCTTATTTTTCAAAAACTATTTACTGAATTAATACTATGTTTGTTAAGAACCAATGTACGAGCTTCAAAGGACACTATAGTCGTGTGTGGTATAGTCTGTGAGTAAGGAGATTTTTATTAATTTTTTTTTTATTTCAGTCAATTTTAGAGATAGACACTCCCCTCTACGAGTTATTTCTTGTCTTGATCCAATTTATATGCGTCCTGAGCTTTTTTTGAACGATATGCAAAAAACACTGAATATGTGGTGCTGGTGACGTAATGGTTAACACGTTTAACATATTTACGTGTGATTTTATTGAAGTCTGGAACCCACACTGAACCATTTAAAACATGGACTTGAAGACGCTGTTCACTGGGAGGTAAAGAGATATCGCCCCGATTTTTTATTTTTTTTTTTTCTAGTGTGAGCCAAGCTATAGAGTACTCACAGAGGAAGTGGAATGATATTCCCAATGCCTCTTCGTCTTTGCATCATCTACATAAGTCGTGTGTGCTAATGCCTCATCTCATCATATGTGGGTACCAAATGAGTTGTGTTGTGACCCGTCAGAATGCCAAAAGCAGAGAGAGAGTCGGGGCCTGCTTAAGTGGAGCAGAAATTCTGTTTTTTTTTTTTTTTTTTGGAAATATCTGGCCATAGGTTTCTGACAGCCGACATATTTCTAAATATGACGACGTCTACCTGTCATTGATGGTTTTTAGAAAATTTTGTTGGATTCTGTTGAACTGAGGTGTTCGTTTCGCTGGATTCGAGTGCTGACCCGATTTAAATCCGCCATTTCGTTTCCTGTTATATTACAATGTCCTGGAACCTTTAAATTAAATTTCCGATATTCGTTGAGCTAAGCAGTCTTAGATTGCTGCGACAGCTTTCTACCAATTTGGATTTTGTGCCAATAGCTGAGATAGCTTAAATGGCCGCCTGGCTGTATATGATGATGTCAATATTTTTGTTGATCAAGTTTTGCTTTGCCACGTGCCCTGCGGCTTCAAAGGCTTCCAAGTACTTCTGCTTAGAAGACACTGCAAAAGTCGGGGAGCCTTATTGATCTATTAAAAGGAGGGTAATCAGGGAAGATGTCTGACCCTAACATCTTATATGTTACGAAGCCGTCTGTGAAGACGGAGAAATGAAAATCCTTTTCCTACCAGTATTCTCTTGTCGAAATGACTGTAAGGGTCACTTGACTGAATGTGGGGTGGGATGACGGCTGTGTGTATTTAGTCTGTTTGAATTTCTATATCAGTGTGATACATAATAAATAAATATTTTCAAAATATTGCAATGCGCTTTTGGCTGCCATGTCCTTTGTGGAAAGTCAGTTAGCGACAGGAAAATTGGTATACCGTTTATGGTGGGTGGGATCATATCGAGGGCCTAATTACGGCACACATTATCGAGTGATATATATGATTGAATTGTGTGAGTGCGGGATTACCACGCACGTTATTGAGCAATCTAGTACAGTAAAACCCGCTTAAGAGAAACCCGCTTAAGAGAAAAACCCGCTTATCTGAAAGAATTTTTTCGTCCCCGAGTATTTGTAGACCAATTACCTATTAAACACTCCGCTTAAGTGAAACTCGCTTAAGTGAAAAACCCGGATACCTGAAACATATTTTCAGTTAAATTTCATATTTCTTATTGAAAAAAACTCTCTTAAGTGAAAAAAAATTTTATCGAACAGAACAATTTGAGCCAAAAAATGGATGGTTAGATCAGTGGAAAAAACGTGAAAATATTCATTTTAAGAAGATTTGTGGTGAAAATAATTCTGCTGACACAGTTGCTGCTAACCATTGGCTGGAAATTTTTTGTCAAAGCTACAAACCTGATGACGTGCATAATGCTGATAAATTCAGGGTCGGGTAATGTTTAAGGCTCTACCGACGCCGACGGCTTCATTGGTAAATAGATGTGAAAACCTTCAGGATTGAAGCTACCAAAGGGCCGTATCACAGTCCTTTTCATTTCTTATTCGACTGGAACAGACAAAATTATTTTTTGTATTGGTGTGTAGTCTAAGATTAAACATATTTTGTTTTTCTTTTGCTTATAATTTTTCTTCTTAATATGTATAAAGTAGATCTCATAATCCGAGATGCTTTAAAAAAGCACAATTCCTGTTAATTAATGAAGCAGCACTACAATTCGAAAAGTTTGATGCTAGCAGATCTGTATCTGACAATGATTTAGATGTGGAAATTTTGGGAGTCCAGAAAGCAACAACTACAGAAGCTTTTAAATCTCTCAATGTTCTTAACCAGTTTTCTGATGGGGATCTAATCTTAGATGAAATTGAATATAAAATTATGAATTGCCATTTCCGACTTTGTCGCAAACGAAAATTGATGACTTTTTTAAAAAAAGTGATATTATTTTTGTCTTCATAAAACGTTCCTAATTGTATTCAAAAATATGAATATGTATGTACATTAGGGTGTGTCATTTTTTGAGTAACTCTTAAAGTCATCAGTGTTTAATAAAATAAAAATCTTAATTTCATACATTTCCAACTTTTAGTTTAAATATCTTCAGAACGGCGCACTCATCAGGACTCCGCTTAAATGAAATTTTTTTCACTTAACCGGGGTTCGGTTAAGTGAAAAACCCGCTTAAGTGAAAGAAAAACTGTGACAATTTGCCTTTTCTCTTAAGCGGGTTTCACTGTAATATAATCAGATACTTTCTCATCAGAAATCGAAAGTAATCTGAATCGATAGATGAATAGCCAGCCGAAATTATGTAATTTAAGGAAAGTTTTGAAAGAAAAACGGCTCTCATTCACTCGATCTCTTCTGCTGTAATTCAGCCCCTCGTGAACAAGTTCTGTTTTTCTAGGGTTGACATTTAGTCTATCTGTGCGTGGTGTTGTATTGTTTTGTTTTCTACAAAGCGAATTACACGCCACTGTACCACAAAACGTCAGAAATGGTACGTATTTTCACCTAACACGCCTATCAATAATTTCAACTTTTTTCTTGATTGATATTTTTTTCAACCCCGCCCAGTTCAAATGTACAAAGCTTCTGTAACCTGAATTGCATCCTGAAAGGGTTAAATGTCAATTAAGGGTTTTATTTGAATGTAAAAATAAATGAATGCAATTATTATTTTCCCATGAAGAACGGTTCATTAAATGAAAATAAAACAATAATTTATGAATTACCAAACCTTTATTAGTAAACTGATGCGGTTAACAAATGCAATTAAATCAGTTCGGCAGTTATTGAGAAAATCCAACAGGAAAGCAATGAGTTATTTCTTCTTAGAAAAAATACAATAATTTAAATAGGCTAATGAAATAATTAATCCGAACTTTTTTCAAATTTCATTGGAAAAGGATTGGGCTTTTAAAATATATTTTCATAACATCAATTTCAAGTTGAATTCAGTGGAAAAAGTCAAAAGCATTAAACCATATCAATGAACTTTCATAGAAGTCGAGATAATTTAAAAACATTAATTTGTAAACTGATATACCTAAGGCCAATGAAAACAAATTATAGGCTTGTTGGCTGAACTTGTTTTTAAGTTATGTTTATTTTTGTACGAAAATTTAATGAGCGGCCTTTTCTTTCTGACTTTTGTTAAAGTTTTATCAATAACAATGTCGATGTCCTTATAATATTGTTGGCTCCTCAGGCTCATACGCATCCGTTTTCCAGGCGAAGGCGAATGTTATCCAAATAAGTAGCTATAAGTTATGTTGCAAACGAAGGCTTGTTGGGGAGATTTATCTGTTTTTGCATCAGCAACAGGCAAGCTTAAGGCCCTTTTCATTTACTACTACTTCGAAAGTGATCCAGGAATTCAAGAGCTGTCCTGAATTCTGTCGAAAGAATAAATTCTTTGAGTCACCTTTGGGGTCAAAGCCATCACGGCACAAATGGAAATGAGATCGCCTATAAATTTGTGAGGCAAGCTTCTCAGACCTGAACCGTCGCTTGGTCTGCCTGGGTCCTCAGTAAGAGCTACAATCAACGATTGGATCTTTCAAAGACACAATCGTTGTTGAATTGCCTCCGTTGGAAGCAGACAGATCAAACGAATGCTCCTCAACGTTAATAAGAAGACGGCAGCATTTTTGCAGGAAATAATGTAGAAGGCTTGTTGGCTTTGCCACGGGGCACTTCTCTTTTACCAAACTTGTTAGGCTTAAGTGATACCACACTCTTTGAATCTTGTAGAGAAGATGGGGGCACCAGGGAGCACTTTTTCTGTGAATGTCCTGCTTTTCTCATTTCAGGTTACAGATATTCGGCTCAGACATGGTGAGAGCTTGTATAACTCATAGCAGCGTCTTTTGGATTTTTTACGAATATCTGAAAAGCAATAATAAATAAGAGGTGGCTATCTTGTAGTACAATAAACCTGTACTTAGATCTGAGTACTCCATCTAGTATTTTAAAAATTTCCAACACAGAGAGATAATGTTGTTGAATCGAATGGCGTACAAACGCCTCTTGTCTCTCATATCCGAAGAAAAGATTACGAGCGATTCCGTATTACTTTTGAATGATTCGACTAGCTTTAAAGTCAAATTCGAAAATTTGGGGTTGTTCTGGTAGTAAACTAATGATTATCAAAAAGAATTGAGTTAAATCTTACGCCCTCCAGAGTCAGGTTTTGATTTTGAGAAGTAGAATATTTCAATTTAATCGTTTGTTGTGGCACCTAAATTTCCTAAATTAACAGAAGTTGTACGTATGGTGAAGAAAAAGGATTTCAATATTTTGCCCAGCTCCCAAGTCCCAATCTATGAATTGTCTAAATAAATTACCTTTTTCTTTTCTTAAATTGGTAATGTTCTGTATTAGTATACGGCTTGGTCTTTTTTGTCTGGAGCTACCATTGAAACACTCTTAATTTTTATGATTGAAAAAGGTACCGACACTTGAAAAAGTTCTTAAATGAAAAGCCCAGAGGTAAGAATATTTAAATTAAACATATAAAAATTAAATGACTGAAATTGCTGCGAAAAAATCCACTGGAAAAGCATAAAGATACTCAAATTGAGAGCTGAAAATAGAAAATTTCAGTCTTTTCACCAATTAATTAACCAATTTAAAACTTTTCCCAAAATAGATTAAAACAAAGCCTGAATATAAGCTAATTAATTTTTCAAAACTGTACGTAAGGTAAGTACCAACATCAGAAGAGAAAAAATGGTCCCAGAAGGCCAATGGGACATATAAATAGCTTTCTTCGAAAATTACACATTCGTGTGGTATGAGACGAAGAAATTTTCGTGGAAATAACTAGGTTAGGTTAGGCGGAGTAGAAAATAAAAGCAGTTCAATTGAAACTTTTCATATTAAGTGAGTATTAGACAGGGCGGTAGACACAATGTCATTTGAAAGTGACTTGAACATCATGTCATGAGAAGATTGTGTAGAACTCACATTTCAACCCTGGAGGCTTTCCAAAAATCTGTTAATACATACAATCAATATTGACTGTAGTTAAAGAAGTTATACCGACTTAATGGGAAGAGTGAGGTTTTGAATATTGAAACAGAAAAACGACGACTCACATACGACGAATAAATCAGGAAAAGTGATTTAAAAATTCGTTTGAAACCTTGGTTGCTCCCAGTCAAGGACGAATCATGGTAAAGTTGTTTATGTTCACATGTCCATCTTGGTAAGACTTAATAAATTTAAGAACACGGACAGAATAAGACAGAATATGACAAATAGTGGGAGCGAATAAAAAAGTCGAGACCACTTATTTATTTCACCAGTTTTGTTTATTTTAAGCAATAAAAAGTTATTTTAAGCGAACTTCAACACAAAATCAATTTCCATCCCTTTGTCTAGAATTTTTTGAGGAATCTAGGTTCAAAATGAGCTTAAGACTACTTTTCTTGATTTATTTTTCGTTCTTTGAGCGTTCTCGTGTGAGTGGATTTTTAGATGCTAAACTCGAAGTATGAGCTATCATCAAAACCGCAAACATCAAGAAGCTGGACAAAACGTCAACACAAACAGCTGTGACATTCAAAATAACGTCAACGTAAAAAACGCTGTAATACTCTTTCCAATCGTTGCCACTTTGGGTCAAGAAGACCTTTGAGAAATGAAAACTCTGTCCAGAAAAACTAAAGCTACCATTTTTTAGACCCTGGTCACCACAGTCCCGAAAGATTTTGCGCAAAATTTTTGGCTTGCGACCTTACAAGATCCAGCTGATGTAAGAATTAAAGCAGTGAGACCATGCAATGCGTTGTGATTTTGATGTTTGGGCCAAAAATGAGATTAATCTCGACGCAGATTTTCATCGCAAAATTTTGTTCAGCGGTGAGGCTCACTTGAATGGTTACGTCAAGAATTTTGAGTGAAGAGAAGTCACCCGCAAATCTTGAGACGCCATTACAGCCACAAGAACTGACTGTTTGGTTCGCTCTATGGGCTGGTGGAGTCATTATGCCATACTTCTTTCTAAATGATGCTGGCGAGCCAGTTACCGATAATGGAGACTGGTATAGAGCCATGATAAAACCAACTATTTTGATCCCGAATTGAATGGAATGAATGTGGATGAGATGTGGTTCCAAAGAAAAGACTGCTCTACATGCCACACCACGCACGTCACAATCGATTTATTGAAGTAAACAATTGGCCACGATCATGGTCGTATGGTTTGACACCATGGGACTATTTTCTTTGAGAATATGTGAAGACACTCGTCTACGTCTCATCAAACACGTTTTATATTTCAACCTTCTTTTGCATGCGAGACTCCACAAAGATTCTTTTTTTTTGCAATCGATATAAGCTAATTTTTATTTTTCCAAAATAAATAGAGATCCTGAAAGTGCCAATCGAAACATTTATTTTGCGTGTTTTATTTTTACTGTCTTGCTGTGTAGGTGTATAGAGAAACAAATCGAAAAAAAGCATGGTATGAGAAATAGCGATAAATTTTTCTTCAGTTCAAAAATTGTAATAAAAAGTTAAGCATACGCCAGAGTCAACTATTTTATTTTGGCATTCATGCAAAACTCGTCCGACTGTACAGAATGACTTTGAGACACCTCACGCTTATCCGTCAAAGGAGGTGTTGCATACTTGGGCCCAGAGCGTACACCTATGAGACTAGTACCAAATGAAAGCTTACGTTCAGCCCAATCAGCCTGCCAAATATTTTTGAATTCGGTCTTGGTGATTTTGAGATAATTAGACTTGAAGTTGAGTGCCGGAAATGGGAAAAATCTGACATTTCTGCAAATAATTACGAATATCTCGAAAAGCATAGCACGTAGGACAATGATTTTGGTATCATATGAAAGATCATAAAAATATCTTTCATTTCATTCAAAATACAGTTTTCAAAATGCCTTATATTTCGAAAAAACAGACCTAAAAGTTGTTTAAAAAAAAACATTTTCGTTGACGTTTGACAGCCAATATATCGAAAAAATCAGTGATGACCTATCATCTTTTTTGCACCACTTTAATCCTTAATTGGTAAGCTTGAATTTGATATACAATTACGTTATCATACATAAAGCATATCACGTACATTATACACAATTCCTAAAAAAAATTAAACAAAAAATATGTTCCACAGGAAATGCATTTTTCATTTAATTCTTCGCAGTTACTACTTTGTTTCTTACTAAACATAAAAACAAAATACATTTTAATGCTGCAAATGAGAAAAAAAAGTACTAATCTTCGTTTAGATCTATCAAAATACCATCCAAAAACAAAGCTGGTGCTATATTCATTGCTTCCTGGTGTCTTGCGTAACCCAAATACCATAAAATACTCATGACATGAGCGCAACAACCAACAGTCCTCATTCCAACGAGACAGTTACAATAGTAAGCTTTTATTGCGTTCGAACTATGTGCTACGTTTGCATCGCTATTCACCAAGATGTAAGTGAGATACACTTTTCTACTTACATGCCTGGATTTGATTCGCCCTCGTAATAAAAAGTTATTGTTGCCTATAAGACTATTATGAGCAGTAGAGGTAATTCGCATCCGATCTTCGCAGACTTCGATTGTATAGGTTCCCTGGTCTTTTAAATGTTCACCACAGTAGGATCGAGCCTGGTTTATTTGGTAATTCCCCAATGATATCATACGAAGTTCTTGAATAGAGAGTTGTGGGAAATTACTTAAATTCGGGATATTACCATCGATGCGGCTGAACATGGCTCTGGTTCTGTTAAGATTATTTTCTCTTACAAAGGCACCTAAATAATTAGGAGTATTTAAACGATTTAAAGCCAGTTCTAGCAGAACGTTCGCATCAGCACTATCTTCAATGGTTGGATGAAACTTATTAAGAATTGCAGCTGCAACTTTGAAGTCGTCCATCAAATGACCAGCAGCTAGATTAACGAAGATCCACAGCAAAGGCAAATTCTTAAATGTCCATACTCGCGATTGGGATTATGGTGATTTGTTGATGTGATCCTTTCAATAATTCGATAACAATTCAAGCATACCAAATCTGACTCAGATATCTATAATTTAAATAAGATATTTAAAAAAGAAAACAAAAATAAACACTGCAACTCACTTCATCTGGTATTATCCAGGAGGCTAAAACTAAGCATTTCATGGCTTTGAATACTTCGATATTGAATCAAGTTATTCAAGCGAACTCTACAATTTGCACAGTTATTAGCATTACTCATTTTTACACTTTTGAATTCAAAACACTTTTTTCTTAAATCTGGAGCGCTGCTACAATTTTTCTCAATACACACCTGAAGACCGCGAAATTGTGAATTACTTGTTTTTGTGTCATTACATAATTTACTCACAAGCCAACAATCAGTTATCAATGAATTAGGCCTAACGGTCGCGGACTTGTATGTTTAAGCTTGGTACCTAGCAACCAGTTTTTTTAGATTTGTTTTTGGATGGTATTTTGATAGATCTAAACGAAGATTAGTCTTTTTTTTCTCATTTGCAGCATAAAATGTATTTTGTTTTTATGTTTAGTAAAAAACAAAGTAGTAACTGCGAAGAATTAAATGAAAAATGCATTTCCTGTGGAACATATTTTTTGTTTAATTTTTTTTAGGAATTGTGTATAATGTACGTGATATGCTTTATGTATGATAACGTAATTGTATATCAAATTCAAGCTTACCAATTAAGGAAAAAAATTATAGGTCATCACTGATTTTTTCGAGATATTGGCTGTCAAACGTCAACGAAAATGTTTTTTTTTAAACAACTTTTAGGTCTGTTTTTTCGAAATATAAGGCATTTTGAAAACTGTATTTTGAATGAAATGAAAGATATTTTTATGATCTTTCATATGATACCAAAATCATTGTCCTACGTGCTATGCTTTTCGAGATATTCGTAATTATTTGCAGAAATGTCAGATTTTTCCCATTTCCGGCACTCAACTTCAAGTCTAATTATCTCAAAATCACCAAGACCGAATTCAAAAATATTTGGCAGGCTGATTGGGCTGAACGTAAGCTTTCATTTGGTACTAGTCTCATAGGTGTACGCCCTGGGCCCAAGCTCCATAGAAGTATGCACCACCTCCTTTGCTAAACTAAATGGCAAGAAACGAAATGAATTTTGAACACCGTTGGAAAATATTGAAAATATATTCAAACAGTTCATTTTTTAGAATACAAATTTTGACCGAAGTGAAACTCTGGCAAATATAGAGCTCTGATTAGATCCCTTTAGTCTTTATCGTGTTGAACAGTGAAAGGCCGATCTTAATATCATCGAAACAATGGGTGAGCTGGTATCCGAAATCATCAACAAGGACTTGAAAAGATTAAAACTATAGATAGAGAGGTTTTTCAACAAAAATTCTTGTTTTTTCTGAGCCTAAAATGCGACTACTCTGCTTTCAAACTCAACATCTGAGGTGAAAATGGTTCTTTTTGTTCTCACGATTTTTCGATAAAATTTCGGATCCCTTCGATAAATTTCAAGGATCCCGTCAGCAATTATGCGCTATTGATGACCATAAGGCTAGAGTTTTAATATTGGCTGAACTTCAAAAGTCTTAAAGCCTAGGTTTGGTTAGGTAAAAGTGGCTTTTAGCTCAGCTAACAGACTTAGACCCGTTGTGATACCACAACGAATCTAATGCATCCTTATCCTAATGGAACCATTTCGAGCTTACAATGAAGCGGGAGAGACGCAGGGCGTCGATGCGAGTAAGATCACTAGGGTCATCAAAGAAAAACGAACCTAGGTGTATCCTATTTTCTGAGATAAGGCTGGACATGAACCAGAGAAGGTGAGAAATAGTTTCCCCCTACTCCTGATCAATGTACAGCTTCTGCAAAAATCGTTTGAGGCGACTTCTAGCCATGCCTTGTCTTCCAATTAAGCAGTGTCCTGTGATGACAGCTGTTGTAACATTCATGTGTTTTCTTTTTAGATAGATCAAGCCTTTCAACCGCTCAAGATCTAGCTTGTTTCGTTGCGTTTAAAGTCCAAGTTTTAATGCAAAATTCAATGCAATGTTGTCTGTGCAATGTTCAAGTCCAAAAATTAAAGGGCGATGGACAAACCTGGGTTTTGCTCAACTTTATAGGCAGCAATATTTTTGGTCGCTCGATTATCCCAGAGCAATGTTCAAGATTTCGTTTTTCACATCAATTACTTGTTCAAACAGCTCAAGTCATACTCGTATCTGTTTTACTATTCGTGATACTTCAAGACGATCAAAAAGTGATTATGTTTAACGAACTCTCATCGCATCATTTTTTTCCATTTTCGTAGTAAATTTCAATACATAATTAATTTTTCAAGAGGTTGGAACTACCTCTTAAATGTACTGTTAGTAATTTTAAATAATGGCGTTGATTCTACTTGTCATCTCTTAACTAGTGAAAGTTTTAGTCATGAAAGCGGGCTATTCAAAATTAAGAATCTTTTTGGAAGAATTTTATAAGCGGATTTGATGAATTGGAACCTTCTTCGTAGTTTATTCGGAAAAAGCTTCAGGGCTTACGATAGATCGGAGTAGAATTTATAGAAATTTCTAGCGGCCAAACATCATTCCAAGGTTATTCGTTTCGGAAAATCGAAGAAATGAAACTGAGCACAACCTAGCGACTGATTAAACTTTTTAAAACACTACTAGCGCTTAAAAAGTCTGACTGAATGCGTCCAATGCTCGTTAAGTTCCATCCATTCGCCATTTTTGTTTAGCGAAGTAGACACGATAAACAAACTCAATGGCGATTTTTTTCGTTAATAGGAGCCGCCACGGAAAGGATGCCTCTCTGCAGTCACTCTGATGCCTTTTCTGATTATAAAAGTTTTTTTATTTAGAAATTAAATTTATGTATTTGATTTTTAACAATACGTGTCGATTTTTTACATGACGTGCACGCATCGTTACAGGCAACCACAATTGGCTTCGGTGCAGGCAACCACAAACTTATATTCGCTAGAAAAGCAATGAGTACTAATAACGAAGTTAGAAGAGGTTGAATAAGATATTTAAATGCATCTACCTATTTGCTTTTATGATAAGCAAATAAAGCTGTTTTCAAATTTGCAATTGGATTCTTATGGGCCACTTTAAGTCCTACTGAACTTTACTAAAGCAGAGGCATCTGTGGATCTCAAACAACGGAATAAGAAAAGCTAGAGCACTCAGACCGATAACCGGTCATTAGTACAACCAGACATTATAAAGATCTGTGAAGAGCACAACTGTGGATGGAAAGCCTACATTGGATGCAGACAAATCAAGCGTTGTTCCCCAACGTTAGTAAGAAGACTGCAACATTTTTGCTAGCTCTTAGCAGAAAAGACTGTAGAAAGCTTATTGGCGTTGCCAGCGGGCACTTCTCTTTTGTCGAGCATTTAAATGTGTTAGGTTTAAGTGATACCACACTCTGTGAATCTTATAGAGAAGATGAGGACACCGCAGAGCACCTTCTCTGTGAATGTCCTGCTTTTTATCGCATGAGGTTACAGATACTCGGCGGCGTAGACATGGCGAGAGCTGGTAACTTAGGCTCCTTATCATGGCAGCGTATTTTGGCTTTTCTCCGAACATCTGGAACGCTATAACAAAAAGAAGGTTGTTAACTGGTAGTACAATGGACCGGTATTTAGGTCTGAGTGCTCCAGCTGGTATTTTAAAAAACCTCCAACAGAAAAAAAAAAAACAAACAGACTAGGGCAAACTTCTCTTTTTTTGGTTTGCAGTTTTACTTTTATCCTGACCTGAAGGTTGACAGCTGAAGGTGCCTTTGGTTGGTATGTCTGCCTACTACGTAGGAGGTTCGTGGTTCAAGTCCTAGGAATTCAAAGTAATGTTTTTCACGGGCATCGTTTTTGCGAGAGTCTTATAAGTTATCCGATATCAAATACACACTGCAGCATTATATTGTAGGTCCTGAAAAAGTGATAGGTTTAAGGTTGCTATAGCTGTGTAGTGCCATCGCATTTATTTATTTATTTATTTGACAGGCAGTGACAAATTAACACATAGAGGCTGAAAGAAAGTAAAATACCCATTGCAATATTCGAATCCACTCAAGCGTATGGTCCTAAACACAACCACTACACCACTGCCGTCCTCACACTTGTCATACCAAAAAGTCTACATTTTGACAGTTAGTTAGTCCATACTTTTTGGTTTTCAGTTGTCTTCCATCAAAAAGGAAACCAAACATACCCTAACTCTGTAAATGGTCTACGTTAAATCCTTGGCCTTGAAGTGAAGGTCACTGCTTTGAAATATTTTTACTATCAATAAAATCGGTTGACGTGTTACACAAAAGACGACACAACTGTGACACAATGTTGCGTGTGAAATTATCTACTTGATTAATGTTGTGGCTCGGACACAACACGTCGCTCGTGCCATCTGATGCCATTCTATTTGTATAAGTTTGAGAATTTCGTGTAGGACAAGACACGTGGTAATAACAAGCGTTAAAGTAAAATGTTTAAACATAAATATTCTTCATGTTATTGCGCACGAGACCACAAATATGTACAACCTACATCCGACAATCATATAAATGGATCAGGTCATCAAATAAAGAATAGCAAAGGTATTTTTACTTGAAGCATTGTCATAAACTGTTTCCTGTTTTTGTATCAAATTTTGAATGCCTACGCTTCTTTTATGAACCCTTTTCCATAGCAGCTCAAGTTCAGGAGACTATTTCAGGAGCAGAATTTAACTTCCTGGAATTTCAATCGACCTGAAGTTGAAGGGTTTTTGTCATCGTAGGCGGCTATTCTATTTGAGGAGGACTAAGTACTTTTCTGAGTCATAAACTTGTTCTATTGATTCACTTGATTTATATGACAACATTGTCAGGATACTACAAGGGAGTCCATTCCCACGCAGTTCTAATAAAAGAAATTTGTTTTGCTCTTCTATTTTTTCGAAAATACTTCCCTAATTGGCTTTATGACCCATAAATATGTAAACTGAGCAAAATCAAAACTCAATTTGTTTATTAGTTTTTCGTGTAAGTGTCCTCTACAATCTCTAGCGATTCCAATCAAATAAATCAAAGGCTTAATTGATTGATATACGCATTTATGTTTATTCATAGGTTCTAGCTTTTTGTGTGGTTGTGTGTGGCTATGTGTGAGTGGGCTTATGTGTGAGGTGCAGACAGTTATCGATTTCATTGTCTGAATTTTGAAATACTCTTGTCAAATCAAATTGTGAATGTTAATTATGCAATTAAAATGATTGACAATAGCCACGTGCGGCTATTGGATTCATATATTGACAGATAATTTAATAGCGATTCGGACCAAATTACTAGCATCCTTATAACAATATTTCTCTTTGTCTATTTCCTGGAAATATTACGTATGTTAACAAACATCAATCGCGGTTGACATTCGACCGCATCACTTGATAAATAAGAGAATCAAATCGGATTAATGTGGGTGATGGATATCTCGTGTGGCATGTTCGTAGGAAAGGCTTTTATGCGAGAAACCAATATGTTTGAATTAATTGTTATTCAAAAATCAAAATCAGTTGTATACCTACATAATATGGAACTCTATTTGAGACCGCGTAAATAACAGAGCTCGGTAAGTAGATAAGAGGGACCTACACATTTTTGCAGATTCCAAACGACCAGATGAGAAAGCGCTTTTCATGGCACTGTTAATATCCTCAGAAGACTTGGCAGTTCCAACTGAAACATTGTTCCATTGGAAACAAGAGGGGAATATCTCCATTCGGTCGAAGGACCAATAGCTAACGAATTGGGTTGGTAGTTTGGTGGAAGACGGACGTGTCAAAATGGAACGACTTCTCATCTTCGAACTGAAAGGAATAACATAGGTAGGTATACCTATCGCTACAAGTAAACTTTTGCTAACCAGGACACTTCTGAGAAGGTGACCACTAGAAGAACGCAGAGTAATACATGTCCTAAGTTCAAACGAATTTGGCCATGTGTGAACACAAAATCGTCTGGATATAAGCTCCACCATAGGTGTACTTACAGGACAGTGCTTAGTGAGTAAACATACCTAAAAACTTGGTGTCCACTCCAATGACTTCTGCAGAAGCTGGATGGACGAGGAGGAAGAGGAGACAATCCAACATCTTCTTTGCTCATGCCCTGCGCTTGCTAAAAGACGGAAAACTCTCCTAGGTGATTACTTTTTCGACAATACTAGTGACTTAGCTAATAAAGACCCTAAAAGTCTATTTCTTTCTTAAAGGGCTAATTGGCGATCAACTCGTTAGTTTATTGTTCCTGTTCTGTAACTATCACCTCGGCGATAAAGGGTGAAAAATGGAACAAAATTCTATGAATTTAGTACGACTTCGTTTCATTTTCCACCGTTTATAGTCGGCTTTTATCGAGGCGATAGTTACAAAACAGGGGCACAGGTTCGATAAAATGGTGATTCAAATCTCTTATCCCCTAGATAGGGACCAGAGCGTGATCAAACTTCTGGTTTCAGTGGTATCACAATGGACCCTCTGTGGTTTAAATGTATCGGTCTCCTTATTACTGATAGCCACATCTTACCTAACCTAACTTAACCTATGGTGGAAGGTCTTGGAAAAAATGACTTATCGTGACAAGATAACAAAGTCCAACAATCAGCAAATAAATGACCTAACGACATCGCTCGGCCGTTCAGCTTTCCATTTAGTTCTAATTTCGCTGGTTTACCTTTGGTTTGCCATTAGACATATTCCTTAATCTCTTACGCCTCGATATTTCCAGAAAGCTGATGTTAATGGTTCGAATCTCAACTGAAACTAAAAATGTTTTTCTACTTGTATCGCCTACTTGAGGAATTGGCAAGTCTACTGAAGGTTAATCTATTGCTATGAAAAGCGCTTCCTCGATTAGCCGTTCGGAACAAGCAGAAAATTGTTTATCGCCTCTCAAGGTGACTTCCCGCTTTGTTGCGCCACCCTTTTTATTCAAGAGCACAAACATCACCAACTGTTTGGCTATCAAAAAGATCAAGCCAAAATTGGGTTCAAAACGTGCCATAAGCTTGTTTTATTTTCAAGCTCAATGCACCTTAGCTCATCAGTCGATGTTACATCGAGACATTGTCTAACAGGTAAACATGCCGCAAGGCTGAAAGTCTCATCAAATTACTTCTGCGTCAGATGCATGGACGAAGAGGAAGAAGAAACCTGTTCTGTATCTTCCCTACAAATCTCTCAAAGATGGACATAAACTACATTTCGGAAAGCTCTTGTACGACGATCCAATCGATCCTAGAAACAAAGACATCCATACTCGCCAACGCTTTCTAGAAAGCTCCAAATAATTTAAACTGTTTAAGGAAATTCTCAAATTCTCATGTGGTATTACAATGGCACCATTATTAACCTAACCTAGCCTAACCAACTTGAAACTCTGGCCAGAGCAATAGTCATGATCCTCTCTCTCAAATGTGTACTGGGTTGCCAACTGTGTGCTATGATTTCAGGAAAAAAAAATGAGTTCATCAAAACGTTTCAACATATAAAAATAATTCAGAGTTATAGGCCAGACGCGTATCTTCGAATTTCGCGTTGGGCATCTAATTTCCTGTCAATCTCCCAGTTTCTTCAGGACAGCGCCCTGGAGCTTATATGTGAAATTAAAACCACCTTATTTCCATCTACTGCACCACAAGAAAGGGAATACTGCTACCCTGGTAGTACAATGGACCGCCAAATAAGTCTGAGCGCTTCAGATTAGCACAAAAAAAAACAGAGACTAAATAAAATAGCAAATTAAACTAAAATTAAAAAAAATGTCTGTCTCTGACTAGTAGCCGCTGCTACTTTTATCTTCACTTAAAGGTTTTTCCAAACTTAATCGATTTTCTGGTTGCGTAGGGACAAAATCAGCTGTGAAATTATGTTTACATTGCCCTGCATCAGACACAGCGTTTTAATACTTCTGCCGCTGCCGCAACTAAAATATAGCTTGGGTTTAGGACAACGTTTTTACTTTGTTCCCACCAGAAGTTATACTTCGTCTCATTCCAGGATCGTTTAGAAAGACTCTATTTTTTCCCACTCTCTGTAAAGCCAAACTCACTCAACCTTGCGTAGAATGACGCTGGCATTCCTCAAAAGATTTTTTGCTTTTGCCGGTCTAAATGGCTTATTTTGGCTACTGCGGATGGTTTTTCATTCAGCGTTTTCCTAAAATCGAGTTGATATCTAAACAAAACCAAAAAAAAAAACAGCACATAACACATTCCTGGCAAAATTTTACGCACTCAAATTAAGTTTGAATTTTTAAAAGCTTCAAAAAAGCTTTAGATTTCAAAGTTCCTCTTCAAAGAAACCCTTAGAAACAATAAAAGTAAGTTGGGCAGCAAAGCTATACGTAAAGTTTTGGGGACTAACGCATTTCCAGGACCCACAATTTTATGCCGATTTCCAACGGGTGAATTAGAAAGCACTGTGTATGGCAGCATGTAATTACTCTCGAAGCCCAATTTATCGTGAAAGGTCAAACCCGTGGAAAACTTTTATTTTTCTTTGATGCTTTTGGGATTCGAACCTTAAACCTACCACGCAAAATGCAAACATGCTAACCTTTAAGAAACAGGCCCCACTACCAAAGAAACCTTAAGTATACATAGAATTTCTTCGTGAACACATTGCTTTTGGGGCTTTGGGAACACTGTTTTACGTTCATATTCTTACTACACACAGCTTATAAATTAGGGTTTTTATTTGCGAACATATTTTGAGGTTTATTCAATGAAGCCCTGTGTTTGCCCTGTGATCGCAAAATCCTTTTTTTTTTAACTCGACCTGAACGTCAATCTGAGCGTTTTTTGAGCAATAGGATTGCCCAAATCTGCTCTGAAGTATCATTAGGTTTTCGCTGGGGCGAGTTCAGTTAATGTACAGGGCTGTCAAACGACGTGTACTTATTCTTAAATGCCAAGGATGTGTGGTGATTATTTGGTTAACCTTTTTTCAGAACTGAAAACCATGGTTTCATTGACTGATCATAGGGTTGTCAGTGGAACCTGGGTCACCCCTGAGTTAAGTTCAACGAGCGAACCTATGATCTTTTTGCTCAGGATATGTTCTGAACTACATTGAATACATTTTTTCGATCCAAAAACCTGCACGTCTCGATTAAGAGCCTTTCTACCGCTGCCGTTTACGTGAGTTAATGGAAAGCCAAATAGACTAGTGTCGTAGCGCGTAACTTACGAAAACGGTTGACCCTCCCCAAAAAGTTACATAAAAAAAAAAAAAAAAAATTACCGATGGTTCGATGGTTATGATTTCGAAACAGCCCAGTTTTTCTTTCATTTTCTGTTGCTATTTGCACTTTTTCTTCTTTTCAACTTTGATGTAAATTTACCCAGATTCAGAAGTCCAGATGCAAGTTCGTTGAACTTTACCCAGGGTTGACCAAGGTTCTTTGACAGCCCACTGAGTTGTCAAAAAACCAATGGGTTTTCCAGTCTTCAAAAAACGGTAAACCATACATCCCTGTCATTCGAATAAAAAAAACATGCCATTTTAAGGCCAGGGCGAGTTAAGTTTTTTCAAAAAACGCTTTGTGGCGAACACAGGGCGACCCCAGATCTTCAACGAACGGACCTATACTAAAAAAATACATATGGTTACACAGCATAGTTTGGAGAGCTCTGAGGCATACCGCATTTTTCTAAACCATGCCTTGGTGAAGAATGGAGGGCACTTTTGTTATTCACTTAAAATGGAAACAAATTAAATTATTCATTAATTTAAAAAATGCTGGTGCCCTTGCGTAATGGCTAGCATTTCTGCATGTTTCGAGGGAGGTTCGAGGTTCTTATCCCCGTAACATCAGAGGAATTAACATTTCCTTCGTGAGTTATTACAACCTGCCATGTAAACAATGTTCCCTAAATTACCTGTTCGGAATCGGCATCGTAAGCCCAGGAAATGCCTAAGGAGCTGAGTGCTTTGTAAATTAATCTATTCTTATTTATTTATGTTCAAACAGACCACTCAAGTACTGCCTCTACGTTGGGCTCCCAAAACTTAATAAAAGGGCAGCAAATCCGCCATATTGTTCTACTTTTCCAACTATAAGACTTTTTGCCACTGATGGCTGACATAGCGACTTCATTAACAAGTCTTACGTGCGAACTGTAAGCTAGCTTCTACGTCTATTTTCTAACAACAAACGTAGAAGCTAGCTTACAGTTATAAGATATCACTTTTCTCAAGAATTTGGATATTCCTTGGAGACTAAGTACACAAACCATTTAAAAAACGCTGTCTAAATTAAACATTTTAAATCGGAATAAAATCGTAGGTCTTGGAAATGCGTTAGGCGCTAAGGTTTCCATAGCTTTGTTGCGCCACTCTATTTATTGGTATTTATTTATGTTTCAGCAGGTCATCCATTAACTGGTTCCAAATTGCCGCATCAGTGATCGAGTGAATGCAATTTTTTCTTTCTAAATTCGGTCTGCTGTTCATTTATCGACTTCAATTCGTTTAAATACTTATGAAAGAATGTCAAGCTATGGTAATAAAGTGATGGAAAACGGGAGAATTAATGCCAAAAACACATAATTCAGTCACGAATTACTCGATCACGTGTGCGGTGATTCGAGTATTGCTTTCACGATGACAGGACTTCCAAACCTAAAATAATAGGAACTACTATTGGATCCGCCATATTGCTTCACGTTGCAGGTTATGTCGTTTTCCATTGGGCAAACAGAATCGTCCAGAAGCGTCCAGAAGCATTCTCAAACCGTTCCATTGGTGCAAAAAGATCGCTTTTCATGATTCTGAGAAGTGACAGCCACTTCTCAATTTGACGTGAGAATCCACTCAAGAAGCACTAAAAAATGTTAAAAACAAAGTTTTCTTCAAAGTATATGTTTTAATAGTCATAGGTGATTCACTCACACAAAGGTAATTACGTCAAACAAAACGGAGACAATTTTGGGTTGGTTGGTTTTTCAAATGATTGAAACCATGGGAAAGCGTCATTGGACTGCACCATTAATGACTAACAATGAAACAATTTAAACGTTAAACTAAAGTAGCTTCATTTGTAGCCAGCATTTCTCTGTGTTAGAAAAGAAATCATTTTTCGCGAGGATTTGGGAAGTCTTTCGAGAGAGAATTACGCACTGCCATGAAAAATGCTTTCTTACCAAGCCTTTCGCAATCGGCATGAAATTGTAGGTCCTGGAAACGCGTTAGACTCCCAGGATTTCATAGCTTAGTTGTGTCGCCCTATTTATTTCCATTTCCTTACGAATCCTGACCTTCAGCAGTTTTATTAACCTCTGTAGTAAACAAGTAATCGCACTGACTATTCACCACTTTATTTTACTACCCACAGATACTTTGCAATTCCTCATAGTTTCATCTCATTCGCTCCCTAAAAGCCTTAATTGCTATCAAATATTTAAATTCAAAATCTCTTATTTGTCAAGGAATTCTCAAAAAACTTCCTTGCCTTTACTTAAAACTTATCACACTCTCTTCTGTGTATAGTGGAGACAAGATTCTTTGAAAGGATATACGAAAGACACGAAAGGATATCTGTGGGCGAGGTGTATCTATATACTTTCTATCAAACAACCAGGTAACCACTTCACTTCACTCATGTTTCAAACATTCTTGGCATCTGGTGAACCCTTTCTTTACCATCGCAGCTACTTCAATTATTACCCTTCAGTCATGGTACCGTCAACAAAGGTAGGAATGTGGGTATATGCGTTACATTCAACAGGGCCAACGGGGTTGGGTATTCATTGAATATTCATTCAACGAGGCAGGTAGGTTGGGATGTGCCTACGTGTAGGAGGCTTTCGCTCTATAGATCTTCAACAAAACAACAACAACAACAACAAAAATAAATTCACTTCATTTTCCATTCAATGAACTGCTAAGTCTTCATCATTTATTCACCCCAAAAAAAAAGACGAACTTTCTAACCTCCTTTCATGCAAATCGATAGAAGAGTGAGAGAAAAAAAAAAAAAAACACTTTCTCAAAACCCCAACCCAAAACACATAAAATTGTGAGTTTACTTTTTCTTGCCTAGGACAACAAGTTCAGTTCCACAGGCGACGAAGACGAACATGTGCTCATTTCAAATAAAATTTAAGCCAACCGCCACCATATTACCAAACACCCATTTATATCAACCGCATGATGAAACCATGAAACTCCTCAAAAAGCTGAAGAAAGCCTTGTTGTTGTTGTTGTTGTTGTTTTTGTTGCTGCTTAACCTCAAAAACTCTGACTGACTTTTATGTGAAATGAAAGGAGAACATCTTATTCAGAACGAACATCTCTAACAAAAGAAACGAAGATATTCTAAAATCATATAAATAAACCCATCAAGATACCCAGGATAAGCATATGAATATATGAGTGCGTGCTTAAAAGCCCCCCCTCAGCACCAACACCAAAACGAAGCAAAGGAAAAAAAAAAACACAAACAAACACTGGGTGTAAAGGCGGATTTCTTAAAAATTATGCTTCAAATAAGGATATAAAATTTCGCGTACCATATTTCTATTCCATGTGTCTAAACATATTGCGTGTATCCTTTTTTTTAGTGTTGTTAGCTTCGTGTTATTATTGTTTGCTGTTTTCTTCTTCCTTTCTTTTCTTGTGCTGCTTCTGCTGAATTTGAGGTCGTCCTTGGTTATTATTGTTGCGGATTGTGTGTTTGGGGTGCAATTATTGTTTTATTGTATTTCTTTCTTTCTTCTCTCTATCAAGTTGTTCTATGGTTAATTATCCTCGAAGTTTTTTTTTTTTAATTTATTATTATCCTTTGGGAGATGTGTTTTGCGATATAGCTCACAATTATTTGCATTGACTTTCTCACACACTAACTTTTCTACTTTTTTGTGGTTTCATTCACCTTTGTGACAAATTTGCACTCACACTTCAATCGAATTTTGTGAAACACGATTAGGACGAAACTCTTATTCCTCGACACGCACTCGCTCAATCCAACCCACCTAATTAAAATTACGGCAACAACTTTACTTTCTGTCGCTGCTCCATTTCTATACCTACGATTTTTTTTTCACCTTAAATTTTTTTGTTTTTGCGAAAAACCGTCACGAAAACCACCGAACCGAAATTTGTAATCACTTATATGATAAATGAGTAGAGGCACCACCTGCCTTTTTTTTTTTTTTTATTTGCACAAAAATAATGTATCATCAAGTTAGGTGAAATGGAAAATTCATCTAATTGTTATCGATATGGAATAACGCACTCGGCACTCACGACAAGAAAACCCGTACGACGACTATACAAAACCGCGATCTTTTCAGTACTAAAGAATTTTACACTCTCTGTTTGGAAATGGTTTGTATGAGGAGAGAAATCCAATGAAAAAGAACCTCTGAATAGGATAAGCGCAAAAGTCTAAAAAGTAAAGGAAAGAGGTTAACAAAACCAAAGTATCAAAAAAAAAAAGAAAGTTCCACCTCCAACCGGAGCATATTCTAGGATTCTCTCACATCAGAAAAGTCTCTCAGTCTCAGTATGAGACGAAAACGGTATGCTGTAGTACCTCTATATCCTTTAAGGATATACACATTCCGATAGTTTCGCTTTCAGCCTTTCTGGTTGTACGGCGATTTTCCCAACTCTCACTCTCAGAACAATTTTTGGAGAGCAGCAGCAGCTGGAAAAATCAAAATCGAAAAACATATTCTCGAGTTCCGTTGTCTCTTTAGCCGAAAAACAAAATCGTTCTGCTGTTCTGCACCTGCGTCGAATTATGCTGAATGAGAACTTCAACTCTTATACTGCCACATTGAGAGTTGAGGTGTTTTCTCTGGCTCCTTTACAATTTTGCCTAAAAAACAATGTTTTTTTTGTCCTGTTTACTGAAAATGATTGTCATATCGGGGTTTTTGGAAGTACTTGTACGTCGTTGTATAGTTCCTTGTCAAAGCAGGACTAGCTATTCATTCTTAATGAAAATTCCTTTTCGTTCCTCAAGAACTGCCACAGAGAGATCTCTCTCTCTCTCTCTCTGCCTCTAGTTCGAGTTGGGGTGTTTTTGAGATTCGGATGATTGTACTCTTGCGATGTTTCATGAAATTTTGAATGAACGCATTTCTACAAGGCTAGCTTATGAATATAGTAATGGAATAAATAGAACGACACGAACGGATTTGGGATTGAGAGAAGAACAAAAAATGTGTCAGTTACTTTGTCACAGAATTTCTGTGCTCGCTCCTCTCGATTTGCAGAATCTGCGCGAAAAATTAACTTTGAAAAATGGCAAAAGTTTACGTAACTTTGGTGGCTGTTTTAGCGGCGATTCTGGTGAGAATTGAGAGATTGTTAAGCAGGGCGTAAGATTCTATAGTAAAGATTATTTTACGAAAACTCAACGAAGTACAAAAAAGGTTAAAGCATAGCGTATCTTATCGAATCGTGTTAGATTTAGATGTATCCTCTTTGAGGTAGGATAATACTTATGGCGTGTAAATTAAGCGAGAGGGCTTAAATAAGCCTGTTTTGAAGCAAAATGATAATGAAACAATCCTTAAGCTTTGCCGTTCTGGAGATGAAGTAATTGTTGTTTAACTTTTTATATGAAATGTCCTCTCGAAATAAAGGAGCAGGTTTCAGAAAAAAGAGCAAGAATCTGAAAAAAATGGCGAGTTGTGAGTTCGATAACGACTCACTAAGAAGGTCCTTTAAAAATCTGACAATGGATCCTTTTATCCGATTCTCCTTATGGAAAATATCCAAAAGTTTAAAAAGACCACAGGTACAAAACCGCCAGTAGAATTTCAAGATGATTAATGAATCAGTAACGTCGAACAAAAAGAGTGGGCCTAATCACAGCACGTAGGGTAATAAAAATCCTTCTATGCACAGTTTTGGTAAGCTTTGAGTGTCAATGCTGGAAATATTGGAGTTCAACATAAGCTAAATCTTCATCGACTAAGAGGCTATCAAGCAAAGGTCCTCATTCATTCGCTTAGTGGCATCATCAATAAGACCTATCGGATAGCTATAGTGTATCTGCACATCATCTACGTACATTTGGAACTAACAGCATTTTAAAATTGATGGAATGTCGTTATTGAATTGGGTGAACAATAATGGACGCAAGATGGATCCTTGTGGGACACCAGCGTTTGTGCCAAGGAAATCTGACTTTTTTTGGTTGCAGTAGACGGTTTCCCATAACCTTCAATGCTGTGGGGTCGAAAGCGAAGTAGTTTATCAGTTTTAGAATTAGAATGTCATGAGTAACTGTATCGAAAGCTTTTGAGAAATCGAGCAGAACAAGTGAAGTGACATTATCTTCATTCAATTCCATTTGAATGTCATCTACCAAGTTCAAGAGCGCAGTAGTACAGCTGTACTTTAGTCTAAAACCGGATTGCCTTGGTGATAGAGGGTTAAACTCACTGAGAAAAGAATGTATTTTTCTGCTCATAAGTTTTTCAAAGACCTTTGAGATGAAAGGAAGAATAGATATAAGACGATATGATTTATTCCCAGACCCCGAGCTTTTTCATGCTGGTTTTGGATATACTAAATCAAGCAGGGAAGCAGTAGGTGATGATTGGTCTGAGGAGCTGTTTGTAGAACAGCAACTTTGTCTTCTGGCTGAGTCCATTCCTTCTTCGAATTAGGGTGTGTATGAGGTGGAAAGCGTAGTTTGCCTTTTTAAGAACTGCTGTTGCATGTGGGTTGAAGCGTAATCTTTCCTCGAAGTTTATGCCAAGGTACTTGATGCTTTATCTTCGTCTTCAGCTGTGTTCCATTGAGTAGTTTGATTGTTGTTTTACACTTTGCGGCTGATCTTGAGTTTCGAGGTCTTGTATGTCTCCTGAAGCAGAGACGTCTAACATGATCCTTGAATCTTTGGGCTGCAATTGCTGGCATCGACATCGAAGTTGCATAAGTTAGGGATTCTTCTGCATACAGCAAGTTCTTGGCGTTGTTTGGCTGAGGCTGATCTGAGGTTAAAATGGTAGATAAGGCCCGAACTTTGATCCTTGAGCTACTCCTGCTCTGATACATTTGGTTGCTGATTGTTTTTTTTTTTTCAATTTGAACGAAGAATGACCTGCAATTGAGAAAACTGTAAATTATTTTTATTAATGTACCTGAAAAATGAGTTAGTTTGTGAATTAGCCCTTCGAACCAGATGCTATCAAATGCTTTCTCGATATCAAAGAAAGTATGCCAACAATCATAATTATCTACAAAATAAAGTCCGAAAAGTAAGCGATGAATTGAATACGTCTTTGGGAATATTCAAAGATACTGACGACGAAACTAAATGGAATGACTTTTCGGAGATAATCGAAAAATTTAAGATTAAGTTTAACCATGCTGTGCTGATACAGATCGATCTGAGAATATTCAAATCCTGACACTCTTGCCTGAAGCATCTCACAGCAACGTCCTTCTAAGACCGCAAGATCGGATGAAGGGTGGAGTTGTTCTCCCGGAACCATACTTGGGATTATGTTGTTGCGGTTGCAGAATGCCTTTACTTCTCCGGAGGATCATTCCCTCCAGGATTTTGCTGGTGTTGTTCAAAAGTGAGATAGGACGATATCAAGAGACAGTACTTCAATCACCTTTCTTGTGGATTGGCAGGATTTTTGCAGTCTTCCATCCCTTTGGGAAATAGCAGTTGTTGATGCAGTTGTTGAATATGATTGCAAGGAATAGCATCAGGATGATTTTTTTAAGTCGTCTGCACTGAGCGACAAAGGAACAGCATGCGAGTTATACTCGGGGTTCAGGGATTATTCCTGCTGGGGCTTGGGTAGTATGACGGTGATGAATTGCACGTTCGTAGTTCAGTACTGTAAACTTCGGATTTATGTACATTGTTATACAAAAAGTACAAGTTACCAGTTTTTTTTCTGTCATGTTAAAAGAAGTGAAAAA
The DNA here is from genome assembly GCA_914767635.1 of Melanostoma mellinum. NCBI lineage: Eukaryota > Metazoa > Arthropoda > Insecta > Diptera > Syrphidae > Melanostoma > Melanostoma mellinum. The sequence goes on from OU612060.1 coordinate 186,375,273, forward strand.
AGTGTATCAACATATAAGCTGTCAATAACAAAAATCATCAGCTCTGGGCATTGCGGTGTCTAATTGGTACCTTTGATACCAACCATACGTTGTCTCAGAGGTCTTCTTTGGCTCCTGAATTGGACCAGCCATTAATTATACTCTGTGCTAAAGCGAGTGTTTGTTTATCCATATAAATAATTGCATAATCAAGCATCCACTTTCAAAAACGGAGAAATGCTGGACATTCTGTAATGACTTGCAGAAAAGTCTCTTCACCTGCTGATTCATTATTTTTTAATGTAGATGTTTTTTTTTTTAGTGGAGAGTGGCTGGTAAGTAGTCCGGGTTTAAAAGCCTCAAAAAACTCTAATTCATATCAAAAGCGCTTGTCTTTAACGTGAACTGGAAAATTTGTAGAAGTCATTGTTATGTTTAAATGAAACAATCTTTTGACGATACAATCAAAGATAGACGATCGAACAATAATGGTCTTAAAAGTTTCAGAACCTGGGTCCTGATTACAAAAATGATAACGCATGATCAATCGAGTCTTGAGAAATAATATGGAGTTAATATTGGCAAGAAATATCTTAAAGTAGATACGTAGGTGGCGCAACAGAGTGAGGAGCCCCAGGGCAATGTGCATTTCTCACAACCATGCTTTGTGTGGAAATGGACAAAACCTACAATCTTCTGCCAGTTCTGAACGGCTAATCGAGAAAACAGAAAGCGCTTTTCATAGCAATGAATTCATTGACGGAGAATTTGCCAATTCCTCGTGAAAGGCGATACCCGTGGTTGCGATTCAAACCACGAACATCGAGGTTAACAGCAGACATGCTAACCATCACGCCACGCGGGAACTACAAATATTGACAAGAAGTGATTACCTACAATTAATGAAAATCAGCTTTCTTAAAGTTGAAATAGTGATCTGCTGCAAAGTTAGGTGTAGTTTAATGATAAGAAAAAATTTAAGTCACAGAGTTGGGTGCAAAGAAGTTTGTCACTTACTGTAACAAGTTGGCCACTTGCTGGTGGCTTAGGTGGTCGAAAATTTGAAGTGCTCAAATGTGAAGTCACTTATTTTTGCTACATCCTTTCAAATACGTTTGGGTTCAATGCCAAGACGGTAATTGATCTTAGAACCAGATCAAGACTAAATTTCTGTCAAAAAAAAAAAACTAAAATTGGAACTGAATCACCACATTTGAAATTTCTATAATGTCAAATCGAATACCACAAAATAGACAGCCCCGAAGTTTATCTCATTACCTATTCAAATCTGCATAAGATAATCTGCCCGTGTATAGGTATGCTATGAATAATCCAATCGAAATGAGACCTTAGCATCATCAGCAAAGTGCATACCTCTACCTAACGCACACAGAAGAGGATGAAAAAGAACAAAAATTTAATGAAAATCTATTTCCCACCATTAAACGAAGAATCAAAATTTATCACCACAATGAATCGTGTGCAGAATCAAATCATTCGAACACCATAAGTGCACTCATCGCCAAAATCAATCGATTTAGTTTTGCCATACTAATTGGACCATTGTTATGGGTGAGTATGAAAGAGTTTTTAAATCCCCCTAAGCTGGATTCATTAAAGCGTACAGTTCTCGCATGTTATAATGAAGCACGTTTTTATTCGAAAGCGCCGCATACCGCTGCACTATAGGCTATCTTCAGTTTATTGGAATGTATCGATCAGTTTTATGGCGAGAAGAGTTTTTTTTTTAAGTGGTGAGCAGCAGTATAATGGGACAGAATCAAAAACCAAAATCTGGCCTAAAGCTCATTTCTGTTTTTTCACATACGAATTTCAATAAATAATATCAAAATGCCACACTTTGAGCACTGCTCGAACGAGAGAGAGAGATGAGTATGCGGTTGGTGCCTATAGATGCTGTTTTTGATTTTCATTTTGATGTGCGGATTTAAACGGAAGGAGATTAATGTCATAGATTACAGTTGTTTCAATTTAAAATGCAAGGCACTTTGTGTATCAGCCCACATTTTAATTTTGAATTAAGAGGTACACTTGATTATGAAATGAATGAGGATGACGTTTACATAGTGAATGTTGCGCATATTTTTCCCTTTTACGACTTTTAGAAACAAGAAACTATTGGGTTTGCGGAGAACATTTGAAATCAGCTGTTGCTGGAAAAGCTTGCAAATTGAAACATGCATCTAAGTTTAGTTAACAGCACTTTCTTTCCTATCAGGTCGCAGTGGCAGGTGCAATTTGATGACCGTCTGCTTGACGTGCCAAAGCGCAAACCATGAAATGTGGCAGCATTACACTTTCAGCGCATATAGCGTAATGCAAATTCAATATTTTTCCTATATTTTACCTTGCATCAGTTTGACTTCCGGAAAAGATCTAAGAATGAAGCTACAAAAAAAGGAAAAGGAAAAAACAGTAACACACCTGCGTTCTATGCGCCGTCCGCCCCTCAAATCTGACATGAAAAGCCTTTAACAAACCCCAAACATTCTAGAGATTGCTCTTCAAAACCGCACCTAAACATTTCGTAGGCTTAAGCAATTATAGTAATTTTTTAAAGATTGTCCTTAGACAACTCGATCGGACAAAGCCAAACTCAAATATATCGACTACTTAGTTCGACCACGAGGTTCGAAAACCGAATAATAAGAACACTCTATCCAATGAGGTCACTTCAATGATAAAAAGTGGCCATAATCATTACAGACTGTTCCTCTTGGCACCTTGAAAATTTGCAAATTACAGCAGAGGAAAGAGCTATTCAGAAGAGTGTCCATAGATACGCATTTTGGTCCCATTTACAACATTTTAGATATTTCCAAAGTCTTTACCGTGGTCAACTTCTCAATGTCGTGTGACAAACTTTAATGTTTCCTAAAAATATTGACTTGTGTTCTCTCTTTTAAAAGCTTTTTTTTTCTTTGGTGTCCGGGGAAAAAACAGTGTCTGCAAAACATAAAGTCTAATCTTCTTCCGTTGTCGTGTGGGGTTTTTCAATTCTTGGCCCTTTCTTGTTCTCTCTCTATTTAAATGTACTGCCGAAGGTTGTCAAATTTTACTCTTTGTAATCGAGTGCCGATGACGTATGATTGTATTTTAGTTGTCTTGAAGAGCTCATAAAGCATGGTGTTTATTGTGGTAAGGAAGATTCCGAGTGCATTTTAATTTGGTCTCAATAAAAAGTGTTCTGCTCAATCCAAAGAGGTCAGTTTTTATTATGATAGACATCAAAACCAGTCTTATCCTTCATTTCCTCTTTGAATTTGCCAAACATATAAGAAGTGAAGTATGTTGGAAACGGCTAGGAGTCTTGCTGTTATTTTCAACCACTTTTTAAAACTATGTAACCTATGGTATTCTCCGATCATTGTGGGAAGCGCTATTTCTTACTCCTCAAAGAGCTTGTTTGATTTTGTTGAAAACGCTGATCATATCTAATCTTTTTTATGGTTTTGTATCATTGTAAATCGGAGATAGCTACTCCTACAGAATCACACATTACGCAGCATTCAAGGACTGTCATAAAGAGCAAAGAGCTCAAGGCTCTTATTTGTTTTAGTTCAATATCAATTGTTGCAGTGCAAATAGCTTTGAGCAAATGACAAAATAGGTGCATGCCGTAATCAGCGGATGAGCTGAACTGATGCTGGCGTTTGGTGTGTCGAGCCAGATGCCTCTGGAGACTCGCACACTATTTTCTTACATTGAATGTCATACTTCGTCGCTAAGAAACATCATCATTCTCATACACCGTCATTCACAAACATTAACATTCACATCATGATCATCAGTTACACATACCTACATGCATATACTTATAACATCATCCACCCATTATCATCATTCACGTATATCACCGTTACACTCATCAACATTCATACCTCATTACACACACTACATAAAGCAGGATATCACACACACATAACACTATACACATATATAATACACATATCACCGATGAAAACAATTGAAATGGCACTTGGGAACGCCATACTTCGTTATGAGACACACTGTGCAGCGTAGTGCTGCAAGTGTAAACACCCTAAATTTAACTTTCAGTATTGTAAAACCGAATCATTAGAATGAAACGTTAATAGTTTTCCCTTTTCCCCCAAATCTGCGCAAGGATCCACCGAATAGGGTAAAGTAGTTCATTTTGGTTTAAGTAGCTTTTTCTCCCTTCTTCAATTTTCAAAAAGTTGTATAATAGTGAATTTTATCCTTCCCCTGACTCAGTAGAATATATAGTAGAGTAACTGGGAAAATGCCCAGAAGTATTATTTTCAACATTCAGGAACTTTCATTTTTCTCGACATGTTTTATGGAAGGGGTCTGATCTCGGCTAATGAGCTGGATAAGTTTTGGGAACAAACCCCCAACAACTTTTTCAGATCAATGTGATTGGAAAATTGTGCGAGTGAAAGGTCTCGCTGGAATTCGACAACGGAGGTGCTTGTCAGCCATAATGCTGCATGTGCTAGAAAACCGTGACAGAAAACCTCGAGACACGATTGGCTGATTGCATGAATGTGTGGGTGAATTTGAAAGTCGAGAAAGGACAAACTGACAAGATCAAGCACTTCTTGGTTGACCTAGTTAACGAGTGGTTCATTTTGCAAATTGAGATTTAAATAGAGAAAAGAAAAAGTTTGGAAGAAAGTTGAAAATATTGTTTGAGAAAAAGTGTTTTAAGTTGTCAGAAAGTTTCAGAAAGTTTTAGAGTCAGTAAGAGGAAGAAATTCAAGGAGAAAATTAGCAGATATTGTCAGACGGACAAGAACATAGAAAATCCAAAGGAGGAAGGAAAAGCAGAAGAAAACGAAAAGATAAGTAGAGTGTTTTAGTTCTTGCAAGTGTTGTCTAAGAAAGTTTCGGTTGTTCTTTGCCTACGAAAACTCTCAAAATTGTGAGACACGCAACCCTTTTTAGATTTAATAATTGTTCTTTTCGGGAAAGAACAATTAACGTCTCAATCTTTCGGTTATTTCATTTGCTTACAATTTTAAACGGTTCCTCTAACCGTCCACCATTGTAATTTTATAGTTGAAAAGATTTGGGTTCTTAATCCAACTTTTTGTACGGTTTTCCCAACAGTTAAACAAAATAAATAGCTTTAAATCACTTCTGGGCATTTAATTGCATTGTTTTTTTTTATTCACTTCTTACTATTTCAGAACTAATTCGTGGTTTGGAAGTTTCACCTCAAAATTTCCTGGCGCCCACTTTTCTTTGTACACCGTGTACTTAGAAAATACTTTTAATTCATTACTAAATTAATCGGTTCTTTTATTCGCGATCAATCGTCTTATTCGCGCTACGCTATCATTAGATTGTTTACGAACGCAGCCCAGTTGAACTTAGTCGTGGTGTCAGCAGCCTACCTGCTGAGTGTTACACTTTTCCTTATCAGCGCGATTGACAGTTCGTTTGTTTACCTCGCGGCACACCGGTTGTGCTTTTATTTTAATCGTTCTAAATTTCGTTTATTTTATTTATTTGTTTCTTTATTAATTGGATTCCGATAATCCAACCGCGTTAATAGTTTTGTCTCATCGTAAAGTTAATTTATCGTGAAAAAAAAGTGTAACAATACTCTCGGATCATCCGTACAATGCTTGAGGCTCGCATATGTCACAATGCTTTTTCAGAGTCATCTATCAAAATATTTGAAAGAATTACCTACCTACTATGTTTTTCATTATGATCTTAACAGTTTGGTTGCATTTGGCGTTGACCTACCAGCGAAAAGCCTTCATTGGCAATCAGACAGCCTTCTTACTGTTCACAGTCCATGCGCAATATCAGCTGAATGATCTTCCATGTATGAAACAACAGCTAAATAGAACGGTGGTTGGTTATGCCCGGCTATGGTATCTTCGTATATTTCCCTTTCCTTCGCATATTGGTACATATGGTAACTTCCTTCTTTTTAGTGCGAAGAAGTCCACCTTGAAAGCTTCGATATGCTTAAAAAGCCATTTTTTTTTTAATTTAAAGTCTTAACTCCATCACTAACTATTTCACCATTTTCATTCAGCATGCAAGTATGCTTCTTCTTAAAGCAGATTCTTTTGGTTTTTCTGTGAACATTTTGAATACTAAGAAGCTCGCTATCTGGTGGTACAATGGACGGTGTTGAAATAAATTGGAAAGACTTTTGCAAAAACAATCTTCGACCAAATTCTTTGAATCGTTAATTCAAATACATCAAAGGGGTAGTTGACGCCGAAGTGATCGACACATTGCCAAGTAAAGCTCCTCGGCAAGGATTTATTAACTAATTCCGATCTTACCCTAATCCTGATCAGTTTCGTAGTAGGTAGAATCATAAGTCTGCACATCCTTAAAACGAAAAACTTCTTTATGTATTTTGCCTATTTCTTTTTAAAACACTCAAGATTTCAGCATTCTTCTCGTTCTCTCTTTCAGTTTTTAACTTCGCTCAGTCATTTACGTCAAACGACCCCACATTCAAAATCATCACTGCATAGCATTCTTTAAGCCCATTAAAGCTTCATCTCTGAGACTAAATTGTAATCATTTACGAGTTACGACCTTAGAATCTGAAAACATTCCCTGCTAACGTTATGCTCCCTCGTTCAGATGCTCACAAAGCATTTTTGGAAAATCTCACTTGCCTTAAATACAAATCGAGTGCTTTTGAAGCCCTGGGTTTATCGAGAATTCGTTTCCAATTAGCACTAGGTTTTTGCTGATACGACTTAAGGTAACAATAAAGACTTCAAATAACTATATCTAAGCTATGTGTAGTGATTTCTTAATATCTGATTTTTTCGACAGTTCATGGGGCTGTCAAGAAAACCTGGTTCAACCCTGAAGTTCAATGAACGGACCGTTCTTTGTTGTGTGCGTAGAATAATGTAAGATATAATTAGAAAATTTGCCATAACATCTGAGGTCTTGAGAGTACTTTAGATATTAACATCGTTAAAGTGTGTCTGAAACGCCTGAGTATGGGTATACTGTCAATTCCGATGTGCGTTTGGCGGATGCTGAAGATTACCAATTAATTTTTACCTCAGACGAGACGAATTTCTTATTAATTTTCCCACAATTCTTCTGTATCGGAGTCAACCCTGGGTTTTGGTGGTAATAAAAGCGGTACTCACAAAAGAATGAATGTTGAGTATTCATAATACCTGCGATCCTATGAATTCCAGTCAACCACTTTCAGCTGTAGGATTACGAAACCAAGTAAAAGAGCGATAATTGTAACAGCTTCTGCCAAAAGTTCTCTAGAAGTCATTATTGGTTTACTTATACTCTTAATAGAGTATTACAGTTCTGGTTTCTGGTTAAGTCTGAGCCGAGCCTCAACCAAAATTGTTCGCAACCATATCGAGAGAACACATGTTTCCCTTACTACTGACAGCCGTAAATCTTTGCTTTTCTTCGCACAATCGTAGTTTAGACTCAAAGTGAGCTAAGGTCACTGACATAATTTCTTTCCTATTTAATAAAAAAAGAGAAAAAAAATGTAATGAGTGTACCCACATGACCCAAAAGCCAAGCAACCACACGACAAAATCTAGAGAAACATATTCTCGTTATACGACTCACCTTTGTGCCAACCCCATTCATCATTATTTCAAAGGCGACACACTTATATGTAAATGTTGGTTATATTCGTGTTTTAAAACTATTCCCTTGATCCCATGGAACTATACGAGTACGCTATACGAACTACAATGCCTTGTTATCCGACTAACCATTCGAAGACAAAAGTTACGATTTTATAAACTTTGAACAAAGCACACATTCTCAAGCCCACATTTATATATACTTAGTTGTAGAATGCCTTTCACAAACTAAAAGCTGTTTGCATCCACACCATTTTATGTATTGTCACCTACATCCCTTTTATTCTAGCCCAAGCATAACAAAAACAACAATTTGCCCAGAAAACTCTCCTCTCTAGCAAATAAAACAAAGCAAAGCGAAAAAGAAAAGTAGAAAAAAAAACCTCTATACTTGAGAACTTCACATTCATTAAATTTGTATAAACAAATTTAACACGAATAAATTCATTCACCCCCCACATATGCAGTGCAACCGATGCACCCAATGACTGAAAAACTTATTCCAGGAAACTAAATATGCCGAGGGCCACTGAAGTCAGTCGTCAGTGTATAAGTGTGTTTTATTCACAAACCCATAACGAAAAATGCGACGGTGGAGGGGGAGGTAGTGGATGGTATTACCGGGCCGTCCGTCGTGTTGTAAGAAGGCAAGGGGCTGATAAGAGTTAACATTTACGAAGGAATACTTTTGTAGAGGAAGAGTGACCACAAATTACCAATTAAAATAGTGTTCAATTGCCCACATTCGCATTGGTTGGGCAAGTAGGGAATCGTTTCTGTGAACAAATTGGACTTTAACTTACTCTTTGGCATCTTTGACAGGCCACTCAAACTTTTATAGTGCTTGAAGTTTTGAAGCTTCCATTTTATTTTTGATTTTTATTATCTTTTTTAGTCCTCTACAGTTCATTGTTTTCGCCTTCAAGTTCAATGTTTTTGTTTCAAACTTCTTAGTCATAAAAATGCTCTCGGCATTTCATTTTCTACATAGTTGGTTGGTTTTTAGAGCACTTGGGGTCTTATGATCACGTTTTACCATCGCTGTAAACTTTCGAAGCTTGGTAAATTCTACCGGGTTCCAGTTCTTTAGTTTGAGTTCTTTACGTAGTCTTATTACTTTTACTTTAATCATAGACAGTAAATGGATTATTTTTACAAAATGGCTTCTTTCGGGATTGAAGCTTAGCTCTCACTTGTTTCTCAAGTTGATTTTGTTCAAGTTTCCCACTTAAGTCTGTTCGAATCTCAGCGGTCTGCAAGGGTCTATGAAGAATGTCACAGCAGATGAGTTCGACCAACAGAACCAACGACGAACTTCAACAGTAGTATAAACTCCTGAATGAATTTTTCTAACTTATTTGGTTTAAGGATCTTTCAGTGTCTTTCAATACTAAGACATCGTATCGAAGTAGAAGTGATATCGGATCAGCTCCAGCGAGCCAACAGCAGCCCTTCAAAATCTGCAGCAGTATACTGACACCAGATTATCCAGATTATCCGATCATTTATATCCAAGGCGATCCCAAAAGATAATCGGCCCTCCATTTTGAGGGCTTGGCAATGGGTTAACTATTCATCAACGTAAAAACTTTGAAACATACAAGAACTTCGAAAAACAACAATGGTTTCACCGTTAACGACCCTTGCAAACGGAAAACAAACAAAGACTTCAAGATCCGCGTTTTTTTACGAAAGGCCCCTTAACAACTTGGTGCAGTCGAAGTAGGTACTAATTTAAGCTCTAGACTGCTACAAAGCAGACATAACCACCACAGCAAATCTCTGACGAGATTTAGCTAATTTGACTTTCCAGGGAGTGAGTGAGTAGATTCACTGCTGAAATTAGCTTAAACTCGGCACTCAATTCGATGAGTAAATTTGCGAAAAATAAGCAAAACACAAAGAACGATAGTTAAAAAACACTATCGATAGCTTTTCTTACACTATCGGTGTATTCAAAAGTTTGATAGTATTGATAGACTATCGATGTTTAAGGAACAGTAGGGTGCGAGTTTGTCGTAAGAGGTAGACTCAGAGATAAGTTTATCAGACAGAATCTAGGCGCATGATGACCACCCGCATCAATTATAAGTTCGCCAACATTAACTTAATATGCACCCACGCCCACAGTAGAGAAATACGACAGTTTCAAGGATTGTTTCTAAAAGCTCCTCGAAGAAACATATGAGAAGTTAGTGCCTTAGAAACGACGCGATGTGGAAATCGTTCTTGGCGATTTTAACGCAAAACTAAGGAAGGAGGACATCTTTGGAAATACAATCTGTAAGCAGTCTTTCTTCATGACAAAATTTCCGAAAATGGACTAAGGGTAATCGATTTTGCTGAGGGGCTTAATCTTGTTGTTAGCAATATACGCTTCCCGCATCTCATCTCAAAATTCATACTTGGGAGATCACCAGATCAATCTACCTTTAACGAAATTGACAATGTTGTGATCGACGCAAGGCACTTTGCCAGTGTTATTGATGACCAAACTTTCCGAGGGATCAGCTTCGATACGGACCACTACATTGTTACCTTGCACCTACCTTTTCACGATAATGACGTCGAAAATCTGCAATCGCAAGTGATTCCAGTGCTTTCTCCAGACGAGTGTCCCTCCAACTATCCTTGAAACTTATGCCATCAGCATTATGCCTTGAAAAATAATGGCAGCATTGCCAACAAGATATCAGAACCGTAGCTAATGATAATGAGATAATGACCGTAGCTGTGAACACTCCTTCCCTAAAATAAGACCAATAATTCGATGAAGAATGCAGACAGAGCAAATTTAGCCATACTATAGCACTATCCGTGGTGTGATGGATAGCATGTCCGCCTGTTAACCTAGAGGTTCGATTTCGAATCCCAACAGAGGTTAAAATGTTTTTTCCACGGGTATCACCTTTCGCGAGGAATTGGCAAGTCCTTAGTTAGTATTCATTGCCATTCATTCATGAAAAGCGCTATCTCGATTAGCTGTTAGGAACCGGCAGAAAATTGTAGGTCCCTTTCATTCCCTCTCAGAGCATGGTTGTGAGAAATGAGCCACCCTATTTATTTTATTTTAAAGCACTACAAATGTTGATGCAAAAGAGAACAAGAGCTGCTTTCGACCAGTATGACGAGATTAACAAGGAGAAATGAAGTGAAGAACACCGAATTCTCTAAAAGAAAGCAGCATGAGAAGCGCTCGTTTTATGGAGATTGAGCGATGCCAAAAGGAAAGGAATGAGACTCGGAAGTTTTATCAAAAGGTAAAAAGTTTTTGCTAAGCTGGAAAGCCCCAAACTCAAGCCTGTAAGAACGAGCAAAGAAGATTTTCTCTCATTTATTTGAATTACTTCAAGCTTCAACAACGAGCTGTATGAGCTGTACCGCTGCATTGGGGTAGCTAGAAGAATACGAATCCTGAAACTGTTATGCCTCTGATTTGTGAAGTGGATGGACATCAACCCTCTGACTCGATGGGTTTTCAACAGCACGTTGCAGGAAAATCACGGTAAAGGAAGACCTCGTCTTAGGTGGCACAATCAAGTGGAAGAAAACCTCGACCAACTTAGAGCGCAAAACTGCAGAGAGCTCGTTTGATATCGAAGTCGTTACCGACGGATGTTGGTTGGACCATACTTGAGAGGCGTATTCAAGGAGGGGTCGAACAAATGTGATGTAGAGAGAACGGGAAAATTCTTTTGATCAATATTTAAACACTATATCCTCAATATGGGACACAAAAGTCCAAGGTCACGTATAACCTCAACAATCAAATGGAGAAAATATTGACGGGGTGAAGCTCTAACAGCTTTCGTTAAAAGCTTTTGTCTGACATTTGCTAACATTCGGTTTTTTCGTTGAAGCCCTGTGGTCGCACTGTGGTCGCCCTATGGTCGCTCTGTGGTCGCCCTGTGGTCGCCCTATGGTCGCCCTATGGTCGCCCTGTAGTCGCCACAAAACGTTTTTTGAAAAACCTAAACTACTCCTAAACGTAAGACTGAGGGTTTTTTGAGACCTGGGTTTGCCCTCAAGTCACCCTAGGTTCTTGTTAGGGCAACTGAGGAATGTCAAATGTCAAATGGCATGTATTTTTATTCAAAGGACTTGAATTTTTGAGGTCTGGGAAGCCCATGGTTTTTGACAACTCATGGGGTTTTTAAGGAAACCTGGGTCAACCTGGGCAAAGTTCATCAACCTATTTTGATTTAGGATTTAAGGGACGAGTATCGTCAGCCCGCAAAGATAGATATGAGAGTTTCATATAACCATTTCATATAAAACATTTATGATAAGGATACAAATAAGAGGACCTAAATGGCTACCTTGAGGTACGCCTAAAGTAGCATGAAGCGGGGAGGAAAGTGTGCATCTGAAGCGGACATTGTATATGCGATTGGCTAAGTATAAGCAAATCCATTTAAAAAAAAATCAGTGTAAAGCCTTGTTAAGATAACTTAACTTCAACTTCGTTACTTTTTCTAAATTTGAAAGAGTGTTGTAGACCTACATTTCTGGAAACCATGCTTCCTAAGAGAAATGAGAGACTTGCAATGAAACCTTATAATGCCATAAAAGATTCTTTAAAATGTTTATTTTTGGAATAAGGGACAGTTTGGCTATAGGGCAAACATTTTTTATGTCACTTTTCAGACCTTTTTATGAATTAGTGTTTCATAGGAGGTTCCATGCATGTGGGAATTCTACTACGACTGACTAAATATCAATGAAAGGAGGGAAGATATTGATGCGGAGAACATTTTTGGAAATATGGCAGGGATTCCATCAGGCCCAGGTGAAAATTCATCATTGAATTGATTTAGTTTATATTTTATCAGATCGGGGATCGTGGTCAATTGAATGCGGAACCACAGTAATAGAGTCGCAGTTGCTGCTGACGATCTGGAAAAACCATTGCAGATTGCTTAACAGCGATGCGATGAAAACACAAGCTCAGCTGTCAGTCAGAATGCCGCATTCAATGCGCGATGACCAAGAATGCCATCCTCCGGACCTAGAAGAAAAGGCATAACTACAGTAACTTCAGTAACGTCAGTAACTTTAGTAGTAACGTCAGTAACGTCAGTAACGTCACTAACGTCAGTAACTTTAGTAGTAACGTCAGTAACGTCAGTAACGTCAGTAACGTCAGTAACGTCAGTAACGTCAGTAACGTCAGTAACGTCAGTAACGTCAGTAACGTCAGTAACGTCAGTAACGTCAGTAACGTCAGTAACGTCAGTAACGTCAGATAGCTGAAGAACTGGGATGATCAGGGTCTTATAAAGGGTTACCTTGGTTTTTCTAGAGACGGTTTTATTTCTCAATTCCCTTCTTCCCAAATTAAGTGTTTTGTGAAGTAAAAAGCAAGGCAAATTTCACCAAAAGAAAAGGCAAAGCAACGAGGGGAATAACTCACGACCATCGCACTTACCTCAAGTTTTATTAGCAGTTCAGAAGTCCAAAGAAAAAGCAACAACCTTCGATAATGAGGGAGGATTTCTTACTCGCCTTTCTTAAATGGCGAGAGAAATTCCCACTGAGGATTCTTAATCCCAGAATAACCCCCCTCAACTTTTTTTTCCCACACGGACTTGAACATTGTACAACTGCGACACGTGGTTGAAAAATCGACCGGATCCATTGTGTCGTTATTCTCATTCACTTGCGTGGTGTCTATCTGTGTCTCCTTGGCTGTGTATCTTTTTTACATGATGCACACAAAGTTTTGTATAGTTGCATTATTTTTACAGCAGCCAACTCTTCAACACTCGACCATCCGTTAAAAAAAAACCCACCTCTATGTAGCTACAATTCCTGACACCCAGAGGACACCAATTCGGTGTATATATCAAATGGCACTGATGCTCTACCACGTTGAAGATGAAAGAACGACACAAAACAGGGGCACATCATGGCACGAAGGCCAAAGACCGAAGAATCCTCAACTTGAGTTGCGACTATTATGAAAAATTTAGTGTTCTCATGAGATGTAACACATTTACTACACAGAGATAGAGTGAGAGCCAGGGCGGGTCATATACCCTGCTTCATGAAATATATGGCGTATGGAATGGCAATATAGTATAAATGTACGAGGGATACAGAAAGCTAGCTTAGCTCCTCAGAAAGAAGGGAAATTAGGAATGCGAGTATATACGAGTTTATGTCCTTTGGCATGAAACCTCCGCATCTCAAAGTTCGTTAATTCATTCCCGTTTGGAGTTTCCTTTTAACTTTGACAACCTCAGCCGCATGCACGCATTTAAATTTTAAATTAACTTTAAAGGAAACTTAAGAACAGAAGTGTTGTAGGTATGTGCTTGGTGTGGTATTCCTAAGTTAACATATTATACAACATTACACAAGGCAACTTTAAATGTATCATGGAATAAAATGGAAAAGTATCCACATATGTAGGTAACTTCTCTCTACACATTTTTGTTCGTAGCATACAAAATGAGTGTTTAATTTTGTTTTTCTGTATTTCTTACTTCTTTTTCAGCATTGTTGACCATCGAAATTAGGGTGGCACAGACTTAGTTTGAAAGCAATAGTAATTATTGTTGCAGAGAAAAAGGAACAAGTGCAATAAGACTTCAATTAATTCATAATGCATAAAGGTTCTTAATTAAAAGACCTTGTGGGGTATTTTTGAATTAGAGGGAAAATTGTATTATGGCTGAAATATGTTAGTTTTTATTGACTTTTAAGCCGCTTGGCTGCCCTGTCAAGCTCATAGAACTAGTTTTAAAGATTAAAGTAAGAGGTTAATCCTCTTTTGAGAACTTTGTTGTCGTATCGTGAATTTTTATCCAAGAAAAAAGGAGAACCTTATCCTTCACATTTTTAAATAGATTTCAAATCAACTGACAAAAAAAAATGGCGATGGTAAAGGAAAACCTTTTCGAATTTGATTCTATAGTTCTATTCTGTGCTGTGAGCAAAAGTTTCAGACTAATATATCCTTAGTTTGACTTTCTTCAAGGCTGTCTGTGCCTCAAAATCTTTTCTCAAATCATCGGAGCATTGAGTTTTTTCTGATTGCTTAACTTTTTTGACCACTGATTGTTAAGAGATTCAGTTTTTGGTTTAGTAGGTACGTGACGTCTAACCAATCAGTGGTAGAAAAGGTTAGGATATCTGAAAAACTTAATTGTGTTAAGCCCGAGGAATGAAATTCACTCTTGAACAGATCCCTTTACTTGAGATATCTTTAAAAGGAGGTTTCTCGGAATCGTATTCTAAAGGAAGCAAGGACAAAAGTTCCCGGGACATGAGTCTAAACTACTATTCTTAGATTCTACATGCGAGAAAATAAAGCGTAAATAATTTAATGTAATGGCCAAAAATTGTGAAAAAAATAATTGCCATTATGTTTTAAAAAATTTTTCGGCCAAGTGGCTGGGTCTTATAAATTTCAGTCAAAAAGCTTGATTTTTATACCATTTTTGCAACATTTGAAGCCGTTTGAAGCAATACTGTGATGAATTTTCTCTTTCAAAGTTTCAATCGTCTCGGACTTTTACTGCATAGACAAGCTTTTTTACATAACACCACACAAAAATTAATCCCAATGTGTTAAATCGCACGATCTTGGACGAAACGCCACAGGCCCACGAAAAAATGTTTTCTTCGATAAAATGATTAGTCTTGTTATTTTTGGTGGTGTTGTATGTATGGCATGCAGCGCACGCCGCCGCCGCGCCGCCGTCTATCTGAAAATAATGGACGTCCACATGACCATCCTCAGGCACAGAAAAGCCATTTGTTATAGCTCTATATAGCGTTCTTCATTAACTAGAACTTTATGGCAGGCTTCATTTTTTAAGAAAAATGGACCAATGATTCCCCCTGCCTCTCTCGATTAGCCGTTTGGAGCCGGCAGAAAATTGTAGGTCCCTTCCATTCCCTCACAGGGCATAGTTGTGAGAAATGCGCTAGGCCCTGGGGCTCTTCGCTCTGTTCCACAACCCTTTTTATCTATTTTATTTGTTTCTCTCTGCCAAAACAGCACCCCAAACAAACTCTGAATTTTGGAGAATGTAACGGCCGTTGTCTCAACAGTAGTTTATGGTTTAACATGACTCCAAATGCGAAAATTTTGTTTGTCGGCGTGACCACTGACCATTAAACCAAAAGTCAGTTTCATTAATGAACACAATTTTTTATGAAAAAACAGTTGGGTTGCCATCTCGTTTTGGGCCCATTACACCGAACGAGTGATGATCGTTCGGCTTCAATTCAAGCACGCGATGGATTTTGAGAGAGAGCAAATCATGATCCTTTCACAAGATTTTAAATTAAGTGGATGGTTACAACGACAATTTTTCCGAGCGACGCGACGGCGCGGCGGGCGGGTGGGCTTATTCAGTTCTTCTTCGATACTATGCACAACAGCAGCAAAAGCGCCCATCTTCTTTAAGAATGTGCGTGCACATGTACATTATCTACTAAAGTAAAGGCGATGCGAAACTGATCCTGCAGGGCGATTACGTCAACCAAATATTTATCGCAGTGGCTGATGCGTCGCATGAACCAAATCATTATCTATGTATATAAAAATGAACTGCTGTTCGTTAGTCTGGCTGAAACTAGAGAACAGCTGAATGGATTTAATTTAACAAGATCTTGAAATGTTCGTGTAGGTCTAGGGAAGGCTTAAAAGGTAAGTAAATATAAAAAATGGAACTGGAATGTGGTAAAAGTAACGATTTCTTTTATTCTTAACTGTAATGAATAAAACATTAAATTCAAACAATACTTTTGTTTTTTTTAATCGTTTATGACAACATTAAATTAAAATAAATTGGATTGTTTGTTTTAAAAAAAAACTTTGAATTTTTTGACTGCTAAGAATAAAGATTTTGAATTTTTTAATTTACTGCCCCTGAGTACCATGCTCAAATTCCCACAGGAACCGGGATCGGGCAATCAATGTACGTGTGCCTAACAACAAATAGTCAAATTGTCAGTTTAAATTTCTGAACGCCACCATAAGATTTGAGATTTGACAACCAATCTTTTTGAGTGAAGATAACCGCTACGTGTGCGAGAACTTTCTTTACTTTTGTGATTTTTTGTGATAGTGACATTCCAGGTAATGTGCTTTATCCAATAAATTTTTTGTTGATATTCTGCGATAGTGACAATTTACTTCTAATTTAGCAATTTACGATGCCGAGTAGAAAACGACCTGACTTAGGTCGTCGCAGTCAATGAAATGTGCACACTGCAAAGAGCTACCTCACGTGCTAACCGCACTGATGAACAGAGAGAGACAGATCAAGAAAATAGTCCACAGTACGAAATTGAAGCATTGGCCGAAACAGTTCGTACAAATGTTCCACAATTAAATCAAAAACAAAGAATTGCGTACGAAAATTTGATATAAGCTGTGAACAATGGATCTGGTGGAATTCATTTCCTTGATGCTCCCGGAGGAACCGTTCTTAAATTCATTAGATTTGGCGAGGATCAGATTGCGAAATGATGTTGCTCTAGCGTTGGCCTCATCTGAAATAGCTGCGACTCTGTTTGAAGGCAGGAGAACTGCCTTAGTAATTACCATTAAATATGCAAATCACGGAAACACCAATTTGCAACATCGCCAAGAATATAGCGCAATGGCCAAAATCCTACAAGTATGCAAATTGATTGTTTGGGGTGAATGCACACTGGCACATAAGAGGTCACTTGAGGCACTGGACAGAACATTGAAAGATCTTCGTGACAACCAAAATATTTTTGGGTTGGCCATGTTTCTATTGTCAGGTGATTTTCGTCCGACTTTTCCAGTTATTCCCCGATCAAATTTTGCTGATGAACTGAATGCATGCCAAAAATTATCGAATTTGTGGCGGTACGTAAAGACACTTCAATTAACAACTAACATGGGAGTATTTTTGCAACATGCTGAAACTGCAAATGTATTTGCTAAACAGTTGTTAGTCATTGGAAATTATAAAGTTGCAGTGGACACCTCGGCCGGATTCATCACAGTACCCACTGATTTCTGTCACATCACATATTCAGCGTGTTTTCCCAGATATATCGCAAAGGTTCAATAACCATAATTGGCTGGGTGAACGAGCAATATTGGCGGCGAAAAATAAAGATGTCGTGGGTCTCAATGCGACCATTCAAAATTTCCTTCCAGGTCAGTTGGTTTCCTTCAAATCAGTCGACACCGTTATGAGACAGGATGACGTAGTCAACTATCCCACGGAGTTTTTGAATTCACTGGAATTGCCTGCATTACCACTTTACAGTTTACTTCAAAGTACGATCAGTTGTCGTCATACTGCGTAAGATTAATCAACCTCGACTATGCCGTGGAACAAGACTGGCTGTGAAAAAGCTGATGATGTCATTGAAGCAACAATCATAAAAGGAAAACACAAAGGAGAGGATGTCTTGATTCCACGATAACCGAGGATTCCAGCGGATTTACCATTCGATTTTAAACGCTTACAATTTCCAGTACGTGTGGCCTTTGCGATGACCATAAATAAATCGCAAGGACAGTCGTTAGAAGTTTGCGGAATCATAACTTGGAGTTTCCCTGTTTAGTGGATGGACAATTATACGTCGCGTGTTCGCGCTTCGGAAAACCGTCTTCTTTGTTTATTTACGCAACACAAAACAAAACAAAAAATATAATTTTTGACAAAGATTTAAATTCATTAACAGACTGTATTATAAACACGTGTGTCTATCAATATCAAATTTAAACCTTATATGTAAATAGCAAGTATTTCGGAAAAACTCTGTTTTGTATGTAAGCAACATGATGTGCCAAAAATAATAATAATATGCTTATTATTATTATAAAAAACTGCTTTTTTGTATAAGAATTCGTTTTGTTTGTTTTAAAATTAATTTATACAAAAGTTTGGTTTTTTTATCTATCCGAACACAAAAAACACATTTTCCATACATTTTCTTAAGTGTATAGACTCTGGCGTATACGTACTATATTTTCTTTAAAGCTTTATTCTGATAATAATTTGTAACTGCTTTCAAAACGTTTCATGCTTAAGAGTTCATTGAGAAAAATTGTAGTTGCTGATTGTTGCTAAATTAATTTCGTCTGTGAGTTTTCAATTCAAATTCATTGAACTTATCCCTCAGTGACATGGACTTATATTTCATTCACATATTTCCACGTTGACGGAAGATTCCCTCAGGAAATGGAAACTTAGAAACTACTGGACAGATTTCAAAAACTCTTTCATCACCAGGAACGAGAATGGGAGCCTTAAAACTACAGACCCGAGCAACGCCGGGTGGCTCAGCTAGTTTTGGTAATAAATTTAAGGATTTTGTGAATGTATTTCCAAAGTTAGAGTTAGTATATTCACAAGCCAAAATGATCATAAGCCAAGTTACAACTGTCAAAATGGACAACTGCGAAAAAGGATTGTCAGATTGAAAACTACACGTTTGAATCGAAAAATGGACGCCATGTTTCTTTAATTTTTTATCAAAATGATAAACATTGAATTTATCAGAAACACATTTTGTTTTCTCAAATTTATGGTTGAGGTTTGTCACACCCTGAGGTAATAACGCGTTAGAAAAAATCAATGAGAAGATAGAAGGTCAAAAGACGTCTTCAGCATCATCGTAATGAACATTACGTCCAATAGCTTTGTTCTACGAACATGAACAGTAAGTGCGTAGTAAAGAATGCAGGTTTTGGTACATACGAGCATGATTTGATAATTCAGTGATTTTTGATTAAAATTTTTTACCACAATCTTTTTTTACTTCAATACGGTTGGCTCAATTTCCTTATTCCTTCCAAGTAATAGGTTTTCTCAATACCTTGTTTTGGTAATGACCCCTTCATTCGATCCAAATCACTTACCATCGAACTATTTCTTCGGATTTGGAAACAGGAAATAGTCGCAGGGGATTAAATCTGAAGAATTTGCTGAATGAATAAAAAATTGTGACCATGGCCATGTAAGCCGACAAATCCAACTTAGCTTTCTTTGGAGTACGATCACCCGGAGAAAACCCACTATTTCGGCTGATCCTTGATCTCCAATGTATTGTGATGAATTCAGGTTTCGTAGCAAAACGGGGGAATAAATCAATCGGAATGCAGCTGAACATAACCTAACATTCATTTGATGTGGTCACACTGTCGTGTTTATGGTCGAGTGCGAGCGATTGCACCTATCGCGCAAATAGCTTCTTTATATCCAAATATTCATGTCAAATGTGATATACCGGCTCAATTGAGATGTCTACAGTCTCAGCCAGCTCACGCACTTTCATTCTCCGATTGTCCCGTCCCATATCAATCCATAAATTTCATCGAGGATTTCTGGGGTGACTACTTTTTTTTTGGTTTCGGCATCACTTGTGCTGATACAACCACAATCTAAATCCGATAACCACTTTTTAACCATGGAAATTTATGATGCAGTGACTCATGTAGTCTTTCCTTGGTGTCGGTAATCGATTTTTAAACAAAACACAAAAAAATATGCTCAATCAGCACTCGAAATCCACTTTTCCCCATTTTCATTCATTTTCACCTGATGACTGTTTCAATGGCTGTGTGAAATACAAACTAAAAGACATCCTTATTTCTATTTTGATAGAAAGTTTAGTCGAACTCGAAAAAATCCAATTTTGTAATTCGATCGATTCGAAAGTTTACGTTTTAACCCAGTAGTAAATTGATAGCACTTGACGGGAGCAGTGCCACATTTTAAATAATTGCGCGGGAAAATCAAATTGTCACGGACTTATCAAAACCGCCATCGTACACAGATTTCTTTTAATAAAATGTCCCAATGCTTTCCGGCCGTGCTTAGTATTTCATTATTGCAAATAAAAATCGAATTCTGTCAAAACAAAAAGGAATGGGAATGGTGACGACACTCGTGAACCATTCTCAATTGTGTGTTTAATCAAAAGATACGTCTGTTTTCAACAATACTTTTTTAATTGTTTTAAGTCATATCGTCAAATATTCTCACTCCCCTCCCTTTTATCTGAAACAAATAATGCAAAATGCAGTTTGTTTTGTTATATTTGCTCCTGTTGAGCTATGTAGCTATGCA
Source organism: Melanostoma mellinum (assembly GCA_914767635.1). NCBI lineage: Eukaryota > Metazoa > Arthropoda > Insecta > Diptera > Syrphidae > Melanostoma > Melanostoma mellinum. The sequence goes on from OU612060.1 coordinate 186,395,950, forward strand.
GGGGTTTGTAATGTTTTCAAATTCCAAATAAATTGTCATTGAAAAACACAACCAAACCGAAATTTTTAATAAATTAACAAATTGGATTTAATTGTGCGCGAATAATAAATAATTCAACGAAGAGATAATAATTGTTATCGCAGAGTTTCGAATCGATTTAACAATTTGTAAATAAACGAGCAATTACCTGACGATTCTACAATACATAATTGGTTCTTTTGGTAATCGGACATGTTTGTGTGCGGCTTAATATTTATATGGGTTCCGATACCACTGCCGGATCCAGTTCAATATAAACTGCGGGTCAATATCTACCTACCAAACTATCAATATGCAACACATGAGTCTATGTAGTATTTTTCGAGCTCGCTTTGTTTGTTTTACATTTTATTTCATTAAATTTGTTTTTTTGTTTTTTTATTTATGTCAGGCTATTGTTAATTGTTGAGTAAAAACATTTATTACCATCAATGAAGATAAATATTCCATCAATTAAGGAAAAACTTCAAAATAAAAGCAGGACCAGTGGGTTTGGGTATATACATAAGTGAATTATAGTCGTTTAAGCACATTTTTGAACACGCAGAAACTCCTTTCTCTTTTAGTGAGGGCTGTGTAAGAGTTTATTTATGTTGTGAATGAGATTTGAGTCAGCATAATTTTTGGTTTCGGAGATAATAATGAATCAAGGATTTTTGAGAAGACGTCATGGATTTGGGATGAAGTGAAGTAGTAACAAGTGGCTTTGGCTTAGTTCAAGCAACATACATACTAATACAAAGAAAACACAAATATTTACAAAATTTACTTTCTTATGTACTAAATACTATTTACAATAAATATTATTAAACTAAAGTTAATATAATTGAGAAGCTAAGGGAAATTTAATTAGGAAGTTGAAAATGATTAGAGGATATTTTTGATTTTGAGAGATGGTAAGCTTACGTTGAAATCAAGGATATCTTGTGCACCATTGGCTAAGCGCAACATTCGAGTAATGGGGTTAAAATGTTCACAGTTAGTGAGGTGAATGGGAAGGTGGTTAAAAGGAATGGCCCGTAGACTATGAGGTGACTATGATGCGTGAGATTCAATTGCAGCAATTGCACGACGTTAGGCGAGGCTGTGTAACTGAATTAGTTGTAAACGATCTTCGTATGGAGGAAGGATGACAGGATTTCCCAACGGTAGATGGCGTAAGGTGAAGTGAAGGAATCTACGTTGGTCGGCTTCAATTCCATGTGACTGAGTGATAGGGAGATCAAACCTGAGATGCGTATTCGAGGATAGGTCTGACAAAAGTTATGTATAGTGATTTGGCTACCTAAGGATTCGAAAATTCTTAAGACCATCGTTTTATGAGACCAAGGGAAGAAAGGAAGCCTTAGCGATAACTTGGTCTATATGGAAACGAAGGTTTAGCTCTTTATCACAATAAACTCCAAGGTTTCGAATAGAAGAAGCGACTGAAACAGGTACTCCACAAAAGTCGTAAGTCCGAGGGAGAGTAGGTATTCGCTTACGTGAAAAAGTAATGAATTGACATTTGGTCACATTAACATCAAACAGATTCTTATGACACCGATTAAGAAAAGAATCAAGTCGAAGTAAAGAATTATCACTCTTGTCGATATTGACTTCATAATTTTTATATCATCTGCATAGATTGAATGATTCGAGTGGGAAATAATCATATGGACATCGTTCATAGTAAAGACAAACATAGGAGGACAGAGATGGCTACCTTGAGTCACACCGGAGGAGGCAGAAATGGAAAAAGATAAGAAACTTCTAAGCAATACCTTATAGATGCGGTGTTCTAAATAGGATTTCACCCATTGAATGAAATGCGGGGGAAATCCAAAAGCACCCAGATTCAGATAAATTATATGCTGTGAGATTTTATCGAATGCTTTTGAGAAGTCCGTGATGGTTACGTTAACTTCATAGCCATGTTCAGAAGCACAGAGCGTTGTAGAAACAAATTGGATTAAGTTTGTAGTGGTAGACCGTAGACCTTCCCTTTAGAAAACCATGCTGCAGTGGAGAAACAATAGACTTACAATGTAATGTATAACGAGTCATAGACAATGCTTTCAAAAAGCTTAGGGATAGAGGAGAGTTTAGCAATAGGACGGAATTTGTAGATATCACTTTTACCACCTTTCTTATGAACAAATCTTTCCATAATGTTGGAAAAACTGCTTGCGAGTGAGAATTGAAATAAGGCTGTTAAGAGTTGACAAAGTACGTTTTTACATTTTTTTTAGGAAAATGGTAGGAGTACCGTCAGGACCTGGAGAGCACTTTTTCGACAAACTGGGTAACATTGGAGATATGTCACTGACCAATATCAATCCTCAAAATTTCCATTGAATTCAATATCTGTGAATATCCATTTTCAACCAGCGACCCGCCTTTTTTCCAACTCTCCTGATGTCCCTTATCCCGAGGAACACAATCTCTGATCCGAGGAATGGTGGATCCGCACGGTACAGATCTTAAGTTTGTACAAATATCTCCATACTTCATGACAAAATTTTATAGGAGTCTATGATAAGTTAAAATCGTGTGAAACTGCAATAAGTTGCTGCTGAACCCGAGCCCCCAACCAACCTCACCTACCCTGAATGAATTTAACAGCCCTATTATGGTTGTCAACTATCAATCAATTGATACACGATAAGTTCTATCAATAAATAGATAAGTCGGTACTATGAAAGTCAATTGATAGATTTTCTTCCATTGTGAACAGTGTGCTCGTACTTAACGTTGACACACCCCACATATAGGTACAAAGCTACCATTTTATTTTCCTATATTCAATGAACCTTAAGCACATTTAACTTCAATATTCAATTTAAAATGAGTTTTTGCTATACGGCACAGAAAAATCACTTCACGATATAGCCCTTATCTATAGTCAAGAACGTTCCTGTGTATCGGTTACACAATTCCAGTAAAATTAACCAAAAAAATGTTCATCAACGCCGAATTTGCGATTGACTGATATCTAACCATAATACCGATCATGCAACCAGAAACGTTCACAATAGATCGCAAAAAGGCATTTCATTCACAACTGATCAAAAGTTCCGATGGTTGTTATACGTAATACCACTTAACCAATTTCATTGATAGGCGAGCAAATTTATCATAAGTATCGTATTGATATTTGACAACCATAATAGAGCTGTAAGAAAACTCTGTAGGTTTAAACTAAAACAAGCAACCACTGCTCGTAGCAAGATTTCTTTATTTCCAATATTTGTGATCATAAGTATCATTAAGGGGAAGCACTACCTGTGCATAAGTCGCATTGTGTTGTTTGATGGGTACGCCAACTCAGGGAAAAGTGCTGGATCGTGAAAACAGTGCCTACTATCCAAACTAAATTTATGTGAGACCTAGAGCCGAATTACCGCACACGTGATTGTGTAATACGTGACTGAATTATTTATTTTTGGCGTCACTCTCTCGTTATCGAGCACTTTAGGACCTCAATTTGACATCCTCTCATCAGTATTCGACAAATTGAAGTCAATAAATGAGCGGCAGACTGATGTTGTTAAATATTTGTAGAGCGAATGTTGAAAGAAAAAAAATATTCACTCACTCGATCCTTGATGGGGTAATTTGACCCCTGGTCAAAAATATCTGTGAAGCAAGAAAATACTTCATTCCATCCCAACATGAATAAAGTTAGCTCAAAATCTCAAGGAAATAAGATGATTTGGCTAAGTACATATTTCAGCTATATGGAACAACCCTACAACTGCGGAAAATCTCTTGTTATGACTGTTTACCCTTATCCGCAACGTAATGTGATAATAATTACTTCAATTCAATTGAAAATCAGGAAAATAAGATACGAAAAACCACGAAAAACTCCTCTACCAATTCTCAAAGTATAGATATTTCTAAGCCATCAAAACCAGAATCAAACACGAAACCATATTGGCACCGGGTCCACACTGTGCCACAAACAGCACCGGAAATTTTTATTTTATTTTTATATCCACCTTTTCTTTTGATTTCTTTCAAGTTGGGACGACTTGCAGTGCTTGCAAAGAACGGCGCGATGCGATACCATCTCCGTTGCTTGAGCTTAGCATGAAACATCCACAGAGGATAGTGCAGTGGTTGGGTTTTCTAATATTTAGTGTGGTGTTGTCCTTCGATGCCATTTTCTTGTGTTCTCGCACATAAGCAAAAGGATATTCCACCGATAGATGGTAACCAACCACACGTACTGACCATTCCATTAAGCTATTCATATTATCCTGCCATAAGTTTTGCTGCATAAACTACATAGGAGGAAATGGATTTTTAAAAGCCAGGAACTTATGTGGACATTTTACACGTATATACAACACAGTTTAGTAAAAACTACAGTAGAAGTATGAAAAATCAAACCAAATATTGGCGAAAGTATTAATTTAATAAGACCTTGCCGCTTACTATTGGGATTGTTGATTAAAGAAGGAGAAGTAGTTTAAATAGCTATTTCCCAACAGAAAGCCCGACCCTCTTGGGAACGAAGAATAAAGAAGCCAATTTTCTATTCGCATTCCGGAGGCGTTGGTGCTCGTGGCGTAGTAGCTAGCGTGTCAGTCTGTTACGTGAGAAGTTTAAATTACGGAAACATCAAGGAAGAAACTTCTTTCGACAGGAATTTCGAGGAATTGACAATTTCTTTGATAATAATTTCGTTCATAGTCGGCAGAGACTTGTAAGCACCTTCCATTCTCTCACAAGGATAGATTGAGAGAAATGTGCTTTGCACCGGGGCTTCCTGCTCTGTGGAACGACCCTATTTATTTGACTAAATTATTCCGGTAGCTGCTGTTGGCAACAATTTCCCTTATTACGGAAAAAAGCACAAAGCAGGAATCCAGTTTCTTACTTCTCGTAGCCACTTACCTTACCTGATGGCAACGTTGACGAAGTCTGCACTAAGCATTATTCATAATAATAAACCTCAGTTTACCAAGTGCTTTTTCAAGGACAAAATGGAGATATTGCCATGAACTCCTTACTTCTAGAGTTAAAATAGCTTGCTGCTTGAGAGGTTCACTTTTGTTTATTTTATGAACTAAATTGTAATTCTGCCAACGCTGACTCTAAAACGTTTACCTAAAGAAAAATAATAGAGGCACACGTTCTTTCCGTTTACAGGTAGGGGCTCTTGCTTAACATGGCGTCGAAGCAGGAGTCGGGAGGTATATCTGCCTTCGATTTCAGTCAAATATCTTAATAAGTGCTGTTAACTGTTAACTGTTCTATAATCATCCAACATGTCGTGCACGGGACTGAAGGTGAAACTTCATTGGTTCTGTTCCTTTTTGAACTCCAGCTAAGCAGACGCACAGGGGATGGTTACGCGTCTGAATGCGCTATGCGCCCAAGAACACAAGCTCACACGAGTCATTAAAGAGGTAAAGAGGATCGTGTAGTTCATTTAACACAACGTTCCTAAGAATAAAAAACACAAATCGTGCAACTCGTGTTACTTTGTTTGAAACGAAACCATTCAGTCATTTCTGATAAAAAATGTTATTGATCCCGCAGTCAATCTGAAACGAGCATAAATTACAGTCGTCAGAGTTAAAAACTTCATGGTGTGACTTGTATTGGTTCGTTTAAAATGAATACTGAAATCATTCTGTCATTTCTGACGAAAAAAGTTTCATGCTGGTCATTTTAAAATGAGGTCATTGGAGTCGTTGGAGTTGAAAATTTCATGGTATTGCCAGACTTTGCACGTATTTTAGGCAGCTTATAGCCTTAATATGTAGAAATGAGCGCGTACAGATGTGGAAAGTTTATTTTCTTTGCTGATAAACTGAATACAATCCATTCAACGGATCCCAAATGGGCAGCAAGCACAATCAAATCAACAAAGAGAAGAGAAGCCAAAACAAAACCTGTACTTGTGCTTCTTTTTTTTACTAGCGAAAAACATGTACCAAATTGCACTTACTATCGTTTTCCTGAGGTAAGTATGATCTCATCGCTCATCTAACATCTTTCATCTATTTTCTATCAATTTGTCATCAAAATAAAATAAAAATAAAAATAAATAGGGTGACGCAACAGAGCGAGGAGCCCCTGGACCTATCGTGCATTCTCACAAGCATGCCTTTTGAGGGAATTTAGGGGACCTACAATTTTCTGCCGGTTTCGAACGTCTTTTTGAGAAAGCGGTTTTCATGGCAATGAATTTACTAATGGAGGACTGGCCAATTCCTCGCGAAAGGCGATACCCAATTTGTCATCAGTCATTTTTATGAAAATGGTCTTAGAAAGAAATCTCCAACCAATCTACCGGTGAGATATTTGTTCCATTAATTTCCTCTGTTACTATAGTCAACTACTAGTGCTCTGGTGTTCTAACACAGGATACATTTTCACAGCTGTTTCTTTAATTACATCACTCATCATTAGTAGACTAGAGTAACTGCAAAGTTTTCTTTATCTCATCCTTTGTGGTTCCGATTAAATTAGCCACGTTTGCACCAGCTCTACCTTCACTTCATATACTTGTAGGGGCCACCTTATATCCAGAACAATTTTTTTTTATGCAAATGTCTTTAACATACCACTATACTTTATGCGCACAAAACGAACACAGCCACCGGTGAAGGTTCTGTCAGTTTAGGTATCGAGTTGGTGCTATCGATTTTGCGTTTCCTTTTCATGTCGTACCCACTGGCCAACCTGTCAGAGAAATGGCATCGAAACTTTCTTTTTCATTGCGCCCTCCAACGTGTCGAGTTCTGTTCGGCAGCCATTAGTAAAATTAAGAGTTGTAAAATTATTCCGAACTCACTTTCTACTGTGAGATACAATCGCGTTAAATAGACAACCATTTCGAGCTTCGCGAGTTCGAGGAAATCGCGCCAATACACGCGTAAGTGCTTTTATGAAAGCAAATTTTACAAAATGTGGTTTTTTTTGTCATTTTTTTTTTTTTGGTCTAAGCGTCAGCTTATCATTTTTTTTTGTATTAGAAAAGTAGCCGTAGGAACCCAATCCGTGCGTGGGCTGTAAAATTTATTTATTTATTTATTTATTTCTTATTCTTACTTAACAAAAAATATAATATTACTTTCAAGTACTAACAATTAGTGTGTAATAAGAATAATTAGTGACATTTTTATTTAAATTTATAAAATAGTATTAATGTCACTTCAAAGTGTTAGAAACAAAACAAAAAACATTACTTTATAAGAGATAAAACTTTATATAAGAACATAGTACAATATTGTGGGGTGAATCTTAATGTTTTTATTTGACAAAAACGAAATTTACAAGAACAAAATTTAGGTAATTTTTTTTTTTTTTTTTATGGATAAATATTGGGTAGTTATTATTTTATTTATTTATTATTTATTTTTTAAACAGTGTAAGAAAGCAAAACTTCAAGTTGTGTATGGTCTAAATCGAGGAGCCAAAACTTTACTTTTTTCAAAAACGATGATATAGTTCTTAATCGTCGTATTTCTACAGGTAAACTATTAAAAAACTTGCAGGACACAATAGAGTAAAAATTTCTGTAGTGAGTTGTTCGAAACGAAGGAGTCTTAACTAAAAACCGTTGGTTACTACGCAAAAACAAAACATCAGATATAGGATTCTGCATGTATCCACTCTTCAAAAAGAAAGCCTTCGAAACCTTATAACAATAAAGATGTTTTATAGGAAGAATGTTCAAACGTTTAAATAGTGGCATAGAGTGAGCTCGACGATTTGCATTAGAAATTTTTCTGATAACACATTTTTGCAGAACGAGAAGTGGTTGAAGATTTGTTTTATAGGCACCGCCCCAACAGGTTATTCCATACTGCAACCTTGAGTGAAAGATAGCAAAGTATACTGCTTTCAAAGTCTTGCAGTCCAAAAACTTTTTAAGATGATAAAAACATCGCATATTCGACCTAAGCTTCTGCTTCAGATTTAAAGTATGTTGCAACCAGCTCATATTTTGATCAATAGTGACACCCAGATACTTATATTCTTTAACTAACTCAACCTTAAAGCAGTTTTTGCTGCAAATCATTTCTTCGTTGAATGTAATCCCAGAATTACTTCCATTGCAGTCGCAAAATTTCAAGCTGTACCTAGCACAATCTGATGAATGAAATAATACATCAACATCCTGTTGAGCTGCTGAACTTAAACTAAAAAACATCAGCTTTGTTTTGCTGCTCACAATTAATTTATGTTGGCTGAACCAGGTTCGCAGTAAGAAAATATCGTTATTAATATCAGCATTCAAGTCTAAAGGACTGCCTAAGGTCACGGCAGAACATTGGTCCTACAATAGCGACCCCAAGGACTTGCCTACGGTAGAGGCGCTGCTCCAGCACTTGGAGCACCGAGCAGCCAGCCTGACTGGACAGGCCCCAGCAGCCCCAGCAGCCCCAACCACCACAACCAGTAAGAAGCGAGATTGGCCTGTACAGGCTACAACAAGTCGGCCCTCGGTGGTCCGCACCCACGCCGCCGTAACAGCAAGTGACCGAGGGGGTTGCTCCTGCTGCAAGGGCCCCCACACCATTACACACTGCCGCCACTTTGGAGCCATGACAATCATGGAACGGCTCAAGGAAACCCGGGACAAGCGAGGCTGCTTCAACTGCCTCCGCCCCGGTCACAACGCTCCCGACTGCCCATCAAAGACTTCATGCCGCAACTGCAACGGGAGACACCACACAATGTTGTGCAGAAAGGAATCCTCCGCCGGATCGAGCAACGCGAGGACTGCATCCGCGAACACCGCCGCAGTGGAGCTGCCAGGGCCGAGCACGTCTCCCTGCAAATACCAAGGGCGGCATGGACCACCAGAGCTGTTTGAATCCGAAGAAGAAGAGCGTTGGAATTGACTTATCAATCCCAACAGCACCGTACTCCTAGCCACAGCCCTCGCCTACGTGTACGGTGACATCAAGCACCAGTTGTTGGTTCGCGCACTATGCGATCCTGGATCGCAGGTAAGTTTTGTGACGCAAAATATTGTTCACAGGCTACGCCTCCCACAAACCCGAGTAGAAGTCGCCATCCAGGGCATTGGCGCTTCTCCCAAGATGATGACCCAAGGCCAAGTGACGCTGTCACTTCGGTCCACCCGCTCCAACTTTTGCATCCCGCTGAAGGTACTGGTCCTGCCGACCATCACCGCAAACCTTCCCGGAGCACAGCTTGACACAGCGCAATGGAAGCATTTGGCCGGCCTTGCCTTGGCCGACCGACATTATGGAACTCCTGGCGCCATCGACATGTTGCTCGGCGCCGACATCTGGGGTTCGCTGGTACGAGGAGAGGTGATACATGGAAGACCTCATGAGCCCCATGCGCAACAAACGCACTTGGGCTGGGTGGTGTTCGGCCCAGCCACTTTGACGCAGTCACAACCACTTCGCGCGCTGCACTGCCAACCGGTAGTGGAAGATTTTCCCAACCGGACCTTAGAGGATTTGGTCCAGAAGTTCTGGCACTTGGAAGAAGTGCCCGTTGATGACACCCGAGAAGACGAATGCAGCCGCCATTACCAGAAGACACACTCCCGGACGCCAGACGGTCGATATACAATTCAGATCCCGTTTCGGCAGGATGCCCCCGCTCTTGGAGACTCCTATCGCTCGGCGCTTCGACAGTTCTACAGTTTAGAACGCCGACTACAAACCAATCCAGAGATCCGCACAAAGTACATAGACTTCATGCGAGAGTACGAGAGTCTTGGACACATGAAACGGGTTGGTCAACATGGCGACCACCCCAACTGCTACTACATCCCACACCACGCTGTGACAGCTAAATTCCGCGTGGTGTTCAACGCCTCAGCCAAGACGACCACTGGTGTCTCGCTCAATGACACCCAGCTGGTTGGTCCGACAATCCAGGACTCACTCGTCAATGTGATCCTGCGATTCCGGCGCTACAGGATAGCACTAACCGCCGACATAGAGAAGATGTTCCGGCAAATCCTGGTGGATCCTTCGCATCGGGACTATCAGCGGATTCTTTGGCGTGAATCCCCTACAGACAACCTGGAGGTGTACCAACTTACGACGGTCACCTATGGCATGGCATCAAGTCCCTACACATCCGTTCGCTCCATGGTGCAATGTGCAGAGGACAACTACCGCATCGTCCCAGATCCGGACCGCGCGCAAGCGGCCAAGGAGACCATCGAGAAGGCCTTTTATGTGGACGACCTTCTCACAAGCTGCAACAGCGTCAAGGAAACCGTGGTCTTGGCGAAAGACGTGGATCAGGTGCTCAAGAGTGGGCACTTCACACTGCGCAAATGGAACTCTAATCGCGCAGAGGTAACTAAATTACTCACTAACAATGTCTCTCCTTCTCTTTCCACAGAGCTCGTTATAGAATGTCCGACCGCCACAGTTCTTGGTTTGCGGTGGGATCCAACAGCAGACGAGCTCTTCTTCTTGGTGACCCTGGACCCTCCTAAGTCGGTACCCACCAAGCGGCGTGTGCTCAGCGAGATAGCACAATTGTTCGACCCCACGGGACTGCTTGCTCCTGTAGTCATTGTCGGGAAGATGTTCATCCAGACACTGTGGACATCCGGTATCACGTGGGATACCCCATTGCCAGACGAGCTGCTCAAAACCTGGACCGCGTACCGAGACGCACTTACGACACTCAACCATGTTCGTGTCCCCCGGTGGCTAGGCATGCACAGCCAGCATGTCACCACTCTACATGGGTTCTGCGATGCCAGCGCCCGTGCCTATGCAGCAGTCGTCTATGTAGTTACCAGAGAAGCAGGCGATCGGGTACACGTCTCATTACTGACTGCCCGCACCAGGGTAGCACCAATCAAGGGCGCTACCATCCCTCGACTCGAGCTATGTGCAGCTCACCTCCTGGCCCAAACTTACGACAGCGCCTGCCGCGCTCTAGGACTTCGGACGTCCCCCTATTACCTGTGGTCAGATTCCAGCATTGTCTTGTGCTGGTTGCGCAAAGAGCCCTCCACGCTCAAACCCTATGTTGCCAATAGGGTCCGACAGATCTTGGACATCACTCCTCCCGAACATTGGAACCATGTTCGCACCACGCAGAACCCCGCCGACTGTGCCAGTCGGGGTGTCACGGCAACTGAGCTGATACAGCATCCATTATGGTGGCAGGGTCCCACTTGGTTAACTACTGGTCAACTTCCCCTCAGCCCAACCGGGCAGCTACGAGACCAAGACTTGACGCAGGTCTCAACTGAGGTGAAACCAAACATCTTCGCTGGCGTTGCCATTCGATGCCCAGCACTCACAACTCGTCGTCGCGATGGCGTTGAGATTCCTCTTGTGGAACGCTTCAGTTCTCTCAACAGACTACTGCATACCGTGGCCTACATCTTCCGATGGCGGAATCGACAGGCACGGACAACCCGGGTGGTGACAGCGGACGAGCTTCACCAAGCCCAGCAACGACTCATCCTTTTGGAGCAAGCAAGCGCCTTCCCAGACGAAATACGTGCAGTGAGGACTCAGGCTACTTTGGCGAGCACTAGCCCCCTACTCTCACTCAACCCTTACCTGGATCCCAGTGGAGTGCTCCGAGTTGGAGGACGACTCACTCATGCCGCACTCCCACATGAGCAACGGTTCCCGATCGTGCTTCCGAAGGCCGGAGCCCTGGTTTGGCTCCTCATCATGCACACCCACAAGACGACAATGCATGGTGGAGTCCAATTGATGCTGCAAACGCTCAGGCAGCAGTATTGGATCTTGAATGGCCGACAACTGGTCCGGACGGCCCTCCACAAATGCGTCATCTGCCGACGCCATCGAGGGAAGTTGATCAAGCAACAGATGGCTCCACTGCCTAGCCATCGAGTCAATGCCACCCGCCCCTTCCTGGCCTCCGGGGTGGACTACTGTGGCCCTTTTACACTTCGAATTGGGACGAAGAGATCTCGCACTACAGTGAAAGGCTACCTGGCTATCTTTATCTGCATGGCCACAAAGGCTGTCCATTTGGAAGCCGTCGAGGACCTCTCCGCACAGGCATTCTTAGATGCGTTTACTCGGTTCATCAGCAGACGTGGTCGCTGCCGAGACTTATACAGCGACAATGGAACCGCATTCGTGGGTGCCAACCGGTACCTACAAGAAGACTTGAAGACGTTTCAGAGCGAACAGAACCAGCAGCACTTGGCTCATGCTGGCACTCGGTGGCACTTCATTACACCGGGTGCTCCTCATCAAGGCGGCCTCTGGGAGGCTGCCGTCAAATCAGCGAAACATCACTTAACTCGCCTGGTGGGTTCGCAATCACTTTGGTACCACCAGTTCCACACCTTGGCGACCCGGATTGAAGCCTGCCTCAACTCCCGGCCTATTGTTCCTCTACACGATGATCCAGACGAGAAGCTCGCACTCACCCCTGGCGACTTCCTCATTGGGCAACCTCTGTTGGCTATCCCGGAACCAGCCAATACAGAAGTACCACTCAGTCGGCTCAAGCAGCATCAGTGGATCAGGCAGATCCACCAAGAATTCTGGAAGCGTTGGTCTGACGAATACTTGGTAACCCTTCAGACACGCAATAAATGGGAAAAACGGGAGCCAAATCTCCAAATTGGGGACATCGTTCTGGTACGACATGACAACCTACCTCCCACTCACTGGCGAGTCGGTCGAGTCACAGCCGTGCATCCGGGCAGCGATGGGCTGGCCCGGAATGCCACCTTACAAACCGCATATGGAGAATGTCGACGACCGGTGCAGAAACTTTGCCGGCTCGTTGATACCGAAGCTGACCCATAGTTCCCGTTGGAACTTTATCTATCCGCCTACTACCCCCTACGATGGCGGACCCATCCTACATTCTGCACTAAGGTAACTTGTAGATACCTTTAAGTCCATTGTAGCGACGAACGCATCATCCTCATCAGGGACTTTTCCTTGAACCCAATGGTTCAACCGGGCAGAATGTTCGGTCAACGACCGAATAGCCATAGCACGCAGAATGCTGACGACACATTATTTAGTCATTAGCCACCCAAGCCAACCAACTACACAAGCCACCCTCACCGCCTACACATCGATATACCTACTTGCCAGCCACCTCTCAGATGACAACATACGACGACCGATCGTGAACAGTCAACCTAGCCGCAGCATAATGTGTATATGGACACACAACCGCACATAGAAAAGTATCTGCCAATGCTTTGGTACGATACTTGTGCCTGAGACGATTGACCCATATCGCCACTACTTGGCTGTGGGTATCGGAAAAACATTTGGATTCTCATATGCCATAGGATGGCAGTGTTTATTCTGTATAAATACTGTGGCATCGATGGCAATGGGAAAAAGTATAACCAAAAGACGAGAAATACAATGTCGCCACTTAGGATCGGTGCCATTATCGCTGGAGTCGGCACATTCTATTTCATGTGCCGGTGGATTACTAAGGCATGGAGCTGGTATCAGCTCTTGGACTCCCTGCACGTGTGGGAGTTATGGTGACGCTGCGCATTCTTCATGGACGAATGGCTGGAGGATCAAGTATCGGGGTGGTTTTGGTTTGACGGCTTGGCTTCGCCTTTTGTTCAGTTCAACTTGGATACTCAAACGACGTGGTCATAAACAGTTCAATCTTGGCATTCAACGGACTCAGTTAGATTTTCACATCTCAACCGACGTGGTCGACTCAAAGTTTACATTTTATTCTCAACGCGACGTGTTTGTTTTTGGTTACTTGGTACTTACTTGGTTGTTTGATTAAAAGACATACATTAAAGAAAATTGTAAATCTAAGGTTCCAATAAATATATCTTAAACTAAAGGTGAAGTGTTCGGCAAAGTGCCCTCTTGTTTGGAAAACCCCTTGTATTTCACTTTCAGCTCTCTCCTCCCTCCCCTGACGTACACGGAAGTATAAGTGCCCGTAACAAGTAGTGTAGGCAATGGCTAAGTCATCTGCAAAGGCTGTGATTTTTCCACAGAACGGTTGGAGAAACAAGGAATTTATATAAACCAGGAACAAAATAGGACCAAGTACTGAACCCTGTGGTACACCTAAGTTTACCACTTTCGTATCACTGGTGAAGTTTTCAATTTTCACTGTCTGCGTTCTATCCTTAAGATATGAAGCAAACCAGGCATACGTAAGTCCTCGAAAGCCAACTGAATATAGTTTTTTTAACAAAATGCTGTGGTCAACCATATCGAAAGCCTTTGTTATATCAACAAAAAGACTAGCGCAAAATTTTTTCTCGTCCAAGCCTTTGTTGATCAGAGAACAAAACAACAATAGAGCATCCTCTGTGGAAAGCCCTTCCCTAAAACCAAACTGCATTGGACTGAAAAAATTTATCTTGTTAAGAAAGCTCAGCATTCTATTTTTTACAATTTTTTCAAATACCTTTGACATAGAAGATAGTAAAGAAATAGGCCTGTAATTATTTTTATCATTCCGTTTTCCCTTTTTAAAAAGAGGTAACACGTTGGCACACTTGAGCTTGGTCGGAAAAATTCCAGTTTTTATGCTTAGGTTAAACAAATGGGTCAGAATATCGGTAACATTTAAAGCAATCTTTTTCAGTGTAATATTAGAAATTCTGTCAAACCCACATGAGTTTGAGTTTTCTAATGAGTTGATAAGAGCATAAATTTCATAACCAGTAATATTTTCAAAGAAGAAGCTGTTACTACACGGTAAACTGTCCACAATACCTGATCTTGGACAGTTATTGCAAACATTATCGCTTATACTAGAAGAGGAGAGTGTTTTACCAACTGAAGCAAAGAATTCATTAAATATATTTGCTTGGCAGACCGGGTTATCAATATTTTCACCTTCATTTTGGAGTACTAACGGACTAGATGTGTTAGAGGCATTTCTATTAATGATACTATTTATAGCCTTCCATTCCTTTGCGGGATTACCTAAAGAGTTATACACCATATTATTATAGTACCTATCACGACTCAGTTTAATTTCTTTATTAACATTTAGTTTTAATCTATTAAAACGGGTTTTGAGCTTAGTATCAAGTGGATGTTTATAACATTTATTTCTCAATTTGTTTTTCAATTTGATTTTTTTTAGTAAAGACCTGCTGATCCACGGTTTTAATCTCACATCTGATTTTCTTTGCGTAAAGGTGTGAGTGGAATTGTTTATGTGTTCCTGTAAAATTTCTAAAAAGCTGTCATAAGCTACGCTAACATCTTTCTCTGCATAAACAACATACCAGTTTTCAAGGCGTAGTGCATAGTTCAGTTGGTCGTATTGAATTTTAGAAATAATTGGTTGTTTCGTAGATCTTCTCCGTTGCGGATTTACCAAATTTCTGAACATAATCCCAGTCATGCAGTGATCAGTGATGCTTAGGTCAAAATTTATACCTGTACAATGATTTATTGAAAATTTCGAAAACCTACCAAAAACATGGTCAAGACAGGAACCTGAAGAGGGTCTAGTGGGCTCGTTAATAAACGAATAAAATCCGTGTTCAGCTGTTAATGCTAAAAATGTATCAGATACCGGTGTTGAACATAAAATGTCTATATTAAGGTCACCTAAGATAACCAAATTTGCTCCTTCCTCGCCACTTAAATAGTTTGAAAACTCATCCAGAAAAACTTGAGTTTCATACGTATGTAATCTATAGAAACATAAAAAGCTTAAATTTGCATCAAATAGTTTGCAAGAGATCTTAATAACATCTGCACTTGTAAATTGTAGGCAAACTGCCTCACATTCTAACAAATCACTCACAAAAACTCCAACTCCGCCAGCAGAATAGTTCTCATTTGTGTTAGAATGAAATTTATACCCAGGAATTGAATATTCATTGCTTTCGCACTCATATATCCAAATCTCCGAAACAAAGATGAGATCTGGTAAATTCGCTAAAGCTTCTAGATTACCAAGCAACAAGTCAAAGTTTTGCCTCAAACTCCTAATGTTTTGATGTACAACATAAAAATAGTTTTCAATATCAGAATTGGAAAAAAATATATCATTATCAGTGTTTTTAATAGTTGAAAAGGCTGGGTTAGTGCTTAAAAGATCGAGGCTTCTATTGATAGACATTGCTTTTTTTTTTTTTAGTTACTAAAGAACCGAAAGACAATTTAGATCTCTTTCAACGCCTCCAAATCAGCATAAGATCTAATAACAGTAACCCTTCCTTTTTCAACCTTTCTCATTAAAATTTGAGAATTCTGATACCATAAATACTTAAAATTCTTTTCTGTCTTCATTTTTTTAGCTTCCATAAATAACGCTCTAGTATAGCTAGTAAAACTATCATTAATAAAAATACTGCCTTTAGTACCAGCAACAAAAGAAGATGAATTAAGATTACTTTTGGCTGATTTTTTACTTTTCATTACCTTCTTTTTTACTTCAGCAGACGAAAAGTTGACACAAAGAATGTCTATATTTTTTCCATTGTTGTTGTCATCAAGAGCTTCTCGGCTGGTATTTTTCTTCCAAATGCGTTTAACATAGCATTGTTGCACCTCATCGTTAGTTACGCTCACTCGCAAGACATCATCAAAAAGTGTTTTGGCATACTCCGCTGCATTGTTGTTAGTGATACCAGGTACACCTACGATTTCAATTATGTTCTCCCTCTCCAGTTCTTTTTGATCACTCCAATTAAGCTTTCCCTCTAAAGACATAACTTTTGCATTTAATATTTTGTTTTCATTCTCCAGCTGTTTGATTGTCGTAAGAGAGTTCCAATACATTTGCTTTATGCATATGATTTCCTTATAGAGAGTTTGCATGGTTATTGTTCTGCCCTCTTCGTCGTCATCAGTCTGCTCTCTGCTGTGGGAGGTCAGATGATGAATCATAAGTTGTCGGAGACCGTTGTTCAACGTTTTTATTTGGATCATTTTGTTGTTGAGTGCTCGTGGTTGTTGGTGTACGCTGTTTTAGGTGATTTCTATGAAGTAACACATTCGAAGATGTAGTTGAACGTTGTCTCGCTTCATTTTGTGAATCGTTAGTCGATTTTTCCCTTGCTTGAAAATTTTGTTGTTTTGCAGTTTTTTGTTGTTCAGATGAAGATTGTTTTTGATTTTTCAGCTGCGTTTGCTTATCATCAAGCTTATTTTGTATTGCAGCTACAGATGATGTTGTGCATGGCGGCGCAGCAGCTTGCAGTTGTTGTGATTTACGACGTAAGGCTGTGCACTTGTCACAGCGATATTTTGTGTTGTTTGATACCATGTACGCCAAATCAGATGCCACAATATTCACACAAGCACAGTGAAAAATACACGAACAGTCATCGCAAGTAACTTTGGATTTATTATTCCGGTCAATTTTGTCATTGCAAATTAAACAGTTCATATTAAATTATTTTATTTTAAGAAAAACTTGGCTGAGATAAGTGTATAATTAAAACAAAAAGTTCGCACCCCACGACTTTATTTTACAAAAACACGTCCGCTCTCCACAAAGTTCTCTCTCGAAAAGAAAGAAAAGAACCTAAAGTTCCGAGGGAGCCAGGAAAATTTCCAAGACTCTGTGGAGAAAAGAACTGTCCACACGTGATAAATCGAACCTTGAGAAGGTCCGACAGATTTTTTTTTGTTGCTTTATATCTCGTTCAGATAAAAGTCGTTCGAAATATGTATAATCACATATTAAAAACCATAGTAGGGTCATGTCCCCAGTTGTCGAACACTTAGTGACTTGCAATAAAATAATCGCTCATTGCCAAACAACCTTCGATATTCAATATACGAAGTTAAATTAATTAGATTCTCAAACTCAAACTTTATTTAATAAACTTAAATTTAATTCTGTAACTTTAACCGTTTTTTTATAAAACAATATAAACTGGAAAACAGTCCAATTCCCCAGTAATCGAACACTTGTTTCCTAAAGCCGAACATTAAGTTTCCTTATTTCGAACATGGTGTTTTGGGTTAAGACTAACATTTAATTACTACACAAAACAGACATTTTTAAAGTTTTCTCTATTTTAAATTATCCAAACATATTAATTTATTTTTTTATTATTTTTATATTTTTTTTTTATATTTATATTTTCTCAATTTTATTGAACCACATAAATCAGGTAAGATTTGAAGAGTTGCACATAGTCTTTTTTTAGCACAAAGTTGGGTGTACGTTAAATGGTTATGCTAAATGGTGACAACCTATATTTCTTAAGCGATCTTCTTTGGCAAGAAGTTATGGGACACCTACGTCATAATTGAAATTGTTAACTGTTCGAACAAAGGAAACCTAAAATTGTACTGAGTTTCCTTAATTCGAACACTGAAAAAAGGTGTTCGAATACTGGCCCCAAAGATTTTGATACTTTTATTGATAGAAAGACGTAAAAATTATTTAGTTTCTTATAACGTGTAAGGCCTGAGCTTAAAAAAACTATTTTGATGAAGTTGCCTATATTCGAACACTAGTGTTCGAACAGGAAACTCACAACAATTTAGTTTCCTTTGATCGAACAGCTAAAATCTAGTAAAACTATTAACTTTTAAGATAAAATTTTAACGTAAATGAACTAAAATAAGCATTATATAACGAAAAAACCTTACAACATAAATATTTAGCTTCAATTGCCCCTTAAAATCATAGTTTATCACGACACTTGCAACAGTCTCATTCTTATATGGAAACCCACAATTGCCCTAATCTTTGAAAGCTAGTCACAAACTACTATTTTTTAAACGTTTACATTGGTTGTACTTGTGAGTTGTTTCTGTGGGTTAAAGAGTATAACACCCTTTACAATTTTGCATTAAAAGAAATTAAAAAAATGAGAAATAATGCAGTTTGAGCGATGTTTTTCAAAAAGTGTTCGACAACTGGGAGTGTTCGAATTTAGGCGACCTTACCCTAATCATTTATATACTTAGGAGAACCATTTTGGCATAACAAAAAAAAAATAAAACAAGTACGTAAGGCATCCGCTGGCTGGCGACGTAGGAGCTACTAGCCAGGCCACGTGTGTCGTCGTCGTCGAGGCACAGTGGGCCAGCCAGTGGATCGTTCAGATTCTCGCATTGGGTCCGAGCTTTAGTGGAATAGGAGATTTTGTTAGCCTTTTCTTAAATTGTCAAAAAGTGATGTCAAAGTTGAGAAGTGAGCCTTACTGTCATACATTTTTTTTTCTTAGAATATGACCAAGAATCACACCCCAAAGGATGTTACACTAAGTACGGAACACCCTGTATACATAAAGAAATAAAATTTAGACTTACTTATTATGAAGTTAAGAATAACTACTAGTGAGTACTGCATAGGGTAATTGCACCATTGGGTGTTTCATTAAATTTTCTATAGTTTAACTAATCGTATTGTATTCATTTACTACTTTGATTCCTGAATAGTTGAGTTGTATTGGGGATGAAAAGGCTTATCATCGAAGAATTCATAGCAACTACTTCATGTTCATATTTGGTAAATAAAAGAATACGTTGTTTAAAGTTTCGAGTAGTAATGGCATCCAGGATGTTAATGGATTAAGTTTTTTTTAGCGTGAGCTTGGGAAAGGGCAATGACGATGGGTGGTTTAGACGGTGAGAATTTAAGTCAGAATTAAAATTATTTTGACTCCATTTTAGGGGTTATCGCAAATAGACTTCGTGGGGCGGTAACCAAAGGAATGTCTACCTTGAGTAGATTACAGTGGGAGGGCCACTATCAGGGGCTAATTTCATCAAAAGTTCCATAGATGAAGATTTGGTTGATTAAAATAGTGATACTTGTTGGCAGCTTTTGGGTTTATACTCTTTTCTTGCATATTTATTAGGCACGTTAATAAGGTATACGGCGGTCCAGTGGCGATTGCAAGATACCCCCTCCGACGAGCTAGTTTAATGGCATTCGCTAGCGTGCCTACCGCACTCAGCCGACTGGACAACCTAGTTATATGTTCGTGAGTATCTTTAGGAATCCTGTGGTTTAATTATATATATATTCATGGATTTGCAGAAGATCGCAAAGTCAGTAACTAGGAACAGCTATTCCGTTACATACTCGTTCTATTCAAGTCACCACCACTTGTAAATGTGCACATTTTTGTTGTCTTCTTCTTTTTTTCCGTTTCGGCTTTATACAAGCAACGCCAACGTGATCTCGAAGGGATAATAGGTTTCCAACTACATTCCTATGCACTATTGACCCGTGCGCCGGTGATGTATGCAGCACATTTTTGTGTTGCCTGATTAAAAAAAAACCAAAAGTCTTGATTCCAGATAGCAATTAAAAAAAAAAAACGGTTTATAAAAGGAACCTCTTCGTGATCTTTTTAAACCCAACTTGTCCATTTATTCCCTCTGTGATCACTTGTAGTTGGAAATTGGAATTTATTTGATATAGGATAGGATGGTTAAACTAGGATGGTAAGGAGTGCAAGTGGCGACACCTCACTCCGATCTCAAAGACCCGTTCTGCCCCCCAGGATCACGGAGAAAGAGGAGTGGGAATTGGTGGCTAAGTTATTGCGGTTTGAGGAACGTCACTCAACCATTTGCAACCCTGACTGAGCTTTAGGATGCTGAGAGATGCCACGTAGTTCGTATTGTGGACGGGGGGGAGGCACACAGACTGATTTTTTCTCTACCTCTTTGTCTTGAAATTTTCTACATATAAGTCGGATCATGTTGGATCAATGAGTTGTGACCCGTGGGAGTGTCAGACAAAGAAAGTAAAGCCGAGGCCTGCTAAGGTGTTTTTTTTTTTTTTTTTTTTTGGAAATGTCTGACCACTGATTTCTGGAAACTCGGCTAGTTTCTAAAGATACCTGCCATTCGCAGTTTTAGTCAGTTTCAATGGATTCTGTTCTTAACTTGCTCTAGTGGCTTGAAAAGGAAGAAGTTTTGGTCTCGTTGGATTCGAGCAACGAGCCTATATATCTTAAATTAACTGATGCTAAAGCTTCCAACTAATTTAAACTTTGTCACAATGGATGAGATAGCCTTTATGGCCGTCTGGCTGTCTATGAAGTTGTCTACACGTTTATGCTGATAAATTTTTATTTAGCAACATGTTCTGCCGATTAACAGACTGCAATTTCCTCTGCTTGAAAGACACTGCAACAGTCTGAAAACTTTGAGGATCTCTGTCGCATCCTCTTCGTCCGTTTTGAAATGGGAGATTTTTGTATACGGGAGATAATAAAAATGACAAAAATATAAAATTCAAGAATCGGAGTCGTGTACACATGTAAATGGCTTGTCAATAATGAGTCAACTTTATCGAGACTCTCCTGTTCAAAAAACTGGATAACAGCATGTGTGCTGCACTTCAACTTGGACTTTCCTTGCAATAAAGCCACACAAACATTTATATGTGGCTGGGTATTTTGTTCTGTCTCCTTTTTGAATTGTCATCAGAGAAAACTGCTTCGTTTTGTGTTAAAAATTTCAAATAAATTGTCTCCAACATATTTCGCTGTCCACATTTCTTTTTCCTTCGTTCGAACTCTGTTGGATATAGATTTAGAGTGTGCTGTTTTATTTTTCACCATTTTACTACTTTCATATGAGTGCGGATAAGTTGGTGTTTTTTTTCCCTTCACCCCTAAATGTTTCCGTTTTATGGAAGCAACATAGGAGCAAAACATACTTTGAGAAACTCCGTATAAATCACTTGCTTAAGAATTTAAACTTAATCTGTGCAAAATAAATAAAAACAAAAACATAAAATCCATTCGTTTGCTTGTTTTTTTGTTTTAAATCCTTGATCACAGTTATTGCCTTTGGTTGGCATCAATGGCATCAAAGACAAAAACCAAACAAACAAAAATGCTGCAGCTTTTATCAAACTATTAGATTTATTTATCAGACTGGGAATTGAACAAATAAATAATAATTAATACAATTTGAATGATAGAGCATGGCGTGTATTGTTATTTCATTGCAATAATAATAATTCATTAAAAGATAAAGCTTTGGTGTTGTATTTAAATCATTTAAATCAACTGTACAATGGCAAATTATATGCAATTAATTCAATCGCTGCACTTATGTTCACTCGGTTTTCATTTTTCAAACGAGTTATAAATCAGAAAGCCTCACTCATGGCTAGATAACACCCAGCACAAGCTTGGCTGGGTAGGTTGGCATACACAAACGTTATACTTGATTATTTATTGTATCTATACAAATCAGTAGTTTTATGCAAATAAGCAATTTAATTCAAAAACATGACTCTGCTTGACTCTTGCTGAGCTACTCCTAATGTGGACTCATTTTTAGTGAGAAACCAACTGTGAACATTAAAAATTTTGGATTTGGGGCTTTGTAAACGTAAACATTTCGTTGGTTCAAGATAACAATACGGTAACTGAATAGACTGATAATAATTTAATTTTGCGTGCCTCTTACCATGGGTGGAGGGTGGTGGCAGACTTTTAAATACCAATTTTATTTGTGTAAATAGAAGTCATTTTTTTCAATTTCAATATTTTACTCGGAATGAATGACAAAAAATGCATTTTCATTCATTAAAAGATTATACTTTTGAGGTATCTATGGAAATACAGAGACGTTTCAATGTAAAATTGATCGAAGAATTTAATTTAAAAAAAAATAATTCATGGCACTAGTCAGTATCAACTTTCTTTTACTGGATTGCTGGAATATCCTTTTGAACTATATTTTATTTGCTATTTAATTTCCCTTAACCCTTGAGTTCAAATGTAGTTTAAATTTACAAATGTGAGGAATTGTGCCAATTTTTGTTAATGACGTGTAATTCTTTTATTACTTATTTGTTTTGTTAGAACTTTATGAAAGTTCTACAAACGGTTTCTTTAGGTTTTCCTCAACAATTTGCTTTAAACTTTCTTTTTCTTTACACACTCTGTACTACACTCTGGTCACCTGCTAAGACATAGAAGGTGCTTTCAGCAAAGTCAAAAGCTCTACGAGTGTTCTTGATACACTTAACATTAACATAGAAGACCTCATCAAAAACATGAATAATTCAATGCCGAGGAGCAGGATCATCAGATCAAAAATATTTGACTACGAAAATAGTAGAACAATCAAAAGAGGGACACCACAAGGAGGAATACTCTCTCTCCTTATATGGAATCTGGCCGTCAACGAACTGCTAAACGACCTAGAAGAAGAGAGTAAGATTCTAGGTTGTTGCCTACGCGGATGGTTTGGAAATTGCTGTCTCAGGCAAACACCCATAAACTCTAGCAGAGCTGCAGCGAACGGCTCTAAAAATAAACTCAATCACGGGTCGAAGGTTGAGGATTGAATATCATCCCATTTAAAATTTAGCTTGTTCTCTTCACGAAATATCCTGGACTTTAAACCATTAAAGGTGTACTTTTTGTTAGAAACCTGAAAAACCTTTTCCCATCTATTCATTTTGAAAACGATTGTTTGAAGGCAAACATTTTTAAATTTAAGGCTTCTTACTTACTTTTTTGATTCACTTTATATTGGTTGGCACAATTGAGCTCATCTTTGGTGAGGAGTTGGCAAGTCCTCCGAATCCAGTAACCGTTTCTAACGCTTTTTTAAACTGGTCACCCTAGTTGATTTGTTTTATAAATTTTCTTACATTATGTTCCAGAAAATTATTGAAATTTGGACTAAAAACCAAGGAAAGGAATATGGTCAGACAATAATCGAAAGGCATTGCTTGTAAGCCCTATCCTGGAGCTAGGACTCCTTGTTATTGGTTTCATCATATTCATTTGTTAAACTTTAATTAAGAATCACAAAATCTTACAATTGAAAATTGGATTAATTAAACAGTTTGCTTGTATAAATGAAAATTGTCAGCTTCAACTATGCGCACATTTACACATAAGTAACCATATTTTCCAAACGAAAACGATTAAAGCATCCAAGCAGCATAAGACTCGAATTATATTACGTCAATTGAATCAAGACAAACGATGTGTTTAAATCTGTAAAATTATTTAAAAATGGCAATAAATTGAAAATAATTGATGTTAATTGGGTAAAGGCAGCAACAGCAGTTGTATACCATTAAGCCTCGAACATCCTGTTGGTTTAAAGCAATGCGCCGCTGGCAGGGCTAATTATTGTTGTCCATAGTGGCTTACAATGCTTCCGTGCTGTCCACGTTAAACCATGGTTCGTACATCGGTATACATACCTTGCAGTAGGAAGTGTTAACCGAAAAATTTCAATTAAACTTAATGCTATTAAAATGTATTTATGAATGTCCCCACTAGATTCGGATTTTTGGCCTCAACAGTGAGAAACGACACACATGTTGATGTTACGATGTCGGCACACTATGGTTGGTTAAGACGGACGTACTTTCAATATTTTAAAATAGTTAATAAGAGATAAGTTAGATTTTTAACCTTAAAAACGCTCCTTTATATTTTCTTCAAATGAGCATTTCGGAAGCAGTGCTTTCGTCTTCAATGAGATTAAGCTGAACTTTGCCGAGAGTAAGCTAATTTAACTTTCCCGTTTCCCGAGAGTGATTGAAGTGATTCACTTTCCATTGAAAATTGATTTAGCTTGAGGAGTTCAGTGAGCGAATTAGTGCAATTGGCTGTCACATCACTCACTTCGAGTATCATTTGCCATGGCTTAGAGCTTATAGCTACATAATACAACTAGGATGATTTTGTTAGAACAAAGTTTTTCAGGTTGGCTGGATTGGTGGGTTATGGCGTCCAAACGTCATCTGTCAAAGTGAAAAGGTTTCAGTATTTTAAATTTTCGCAATTATATTACATTTTAAAAGAGACCTGTTTGTAAAAAAGCGTTAAAAAAGAAGGAAGCAAGTTACGTTTCGACGATGTTGAAGAGAATCAATCACTTATCTATTTTAACGCTTTATTTTATACCTTATCAAGAAGGCGCAGACATTTTTACTCAAGTTTTGGACGGATGAAAGCTTTATAAATTGTAGCCATATCAGAAGAGGTAAAAAATTTCCTGCATCGTCTTAAGGAATCAAAGCATTTAGCAGCATTACTGTCGACTTTAAATATGTGGTCATTCCAAAGAAGAATCGTTTACACACATACCAAGTACTGACAGCTTTTCGGTTTCTTAGACGCAGGTAGATAAGCTTCGTCTATTAACGATACCCATTACAAAGGGCTTATTCTCTTTTCTTCTTTTTTTGCAGATAGTCGTTGAAATGCAACTGTCCGGTTGAGAGACTGTATGATGTAGTAGTTGTCTTCACTGTGTTTCTAGTTACTCCTTTTGCTTTGGTCTCCGATTATCCTAGTAGTCCAGCGCCCTCTGCTCTACTTCCCAACTCCCATGTCCCATCGTTCTTGCCACTTCTGCTGTGTAAGAAAATTTGTTTCCCGATTCGCTGCTTCCACGTTGATTTCTGCTTTCTTTTTGTGTATGTGTTTCCTTTCTAATACAAGGATATCATAATTATTGGTACTACACTTCTAACTACAAGAATTGTTGGCTCAGAGTCTGTGCGCTCGCTATACACAAGGCACAGTGCCTCCGTACCGATGCCAACTGTTTCCGGTACTTTTCTAGTTTTAGTGCTTCAGCCCGTTCAGTAGAATGAGTGTGTTGTTGCCAATAGAATCGTTCGAGCAATAGGTTCACCAATATTTGCGATCAGCCTGGATTGAAAATTTGTCAGTTTGGAAGCGCATTCTGTGGCCGTCCACATCTGGTTCCAAAATCTCAGTTCTGTATCGAGCCTTATTCCCATTTATCTTACCACGTTTTTTGCTCTTCATAGCTTGTTTATAATTTCGATGTGAAAGTCAATAATAGTGGAAGTTCGTAAAGAGGCACTTCCTTTTATTAGCCAGAGGCAGTTAATTTTAGTGTGTGCTGTGACCTGTGATGTCCTTTTGTCTCTTTCCTTATTTCGATCAGCTCCTGTTTTTTCCTTTTTTTTATCTTTCTCATCATACTCTGAAGTGTGAAATCTTCTCTCAATCCCATCAATCTCATTTGACCTTCGTCCTGAATTGCAGACGCTTGGTACATCCAAGGCTACCAGAAAGATAATTTTCCCGGTGAGTTGGTTTTCAAGTTCAACGTTGCTTCTTGAGGCCATATTGTCCAATTCTCCCACTCTTTCTATCTCTGCTATGAGTCATAACTGCTGTTGCTTTTCTAGAAGCTTGACGAGCATTGCAAAGAGGTCTGTTTGCGGATGGAGAATCTGGTTTTTCTTGTTTTTGCCGATAGGTGCAAGTCATTGCAGTTTCTAACAATTAGGAAAAATTACTTCAGCTAGGCAGCTGTTGTACTTTTTTTGTACAAGAACAATTGGAGACAGCACTGTACGATTTGTTGCAGTCCACCGATATGTCATCTGGTGCGGGACCCTTTTGTGTTTTGTAGCGCGTTAGCAGCAGCTTTCAGCTCTACTTCGCTCAACGGTAATAGTTTTTGTTAAAGGAGTCTAAGAGCACTGCCATGCACTGAGCTGCAAAGCGCCAAAATAAGATGTCGGACTTTCCGACGAGATAGGTCGGGAACAGTGTGACAACAATGTGGCTTATCCTTTCTGGGCTACGATTTTCTCCGGCTTCTGATGTAAAAATTTTTGCTTGGCGATCTTGTAGCCAAGTCCCCACAGCTTATCAACACTGCGGTTCATCCTTCCTGGGCTGAGGTCTTCTAAGATATTCTGGGCATCCCACTTTCGTTTTTTGGTCAGGCTGATGGCGCTCTTCAATTCGTGGCCCAGTGTCCTAAATATTTCATGATCCCACTGCCTATGTCCATTTTATCTGACGGAATGGGTTGGGGGCAGTGTGCCTATAATATGGCTCATATTTTCTTAGCTAAGATCTTCTCCGGCCTCTGAACCACAAACTTGGCGATCTTGTAGCCAAGTCCCTATAGCTCGCTTTTGATATCTTGTCGCTTCCTCAGGGTAATGGATCTCTCCAACTCGCGGCGAACTGTTCTGATTTTTTCAATTTCTGTCATTTTATCTGCTTCTACTTCTTGTTAAAGAGGTAAGGAGCTTAAGGCGTAGATATTTTCTGCAGAGTTCGACTATCTCTTCCGACCACCAGTGGAGATACCTTTTTCTTCTATTGGAATGTATCCTTTTGGGCATTGAAGTAGCATGCGACAGGTAAATCGATAATAGAAGAACCATATACAGGGTGATTCGCATAAGGTGTGACAAAAAGATAGGGTGTGTAGGTTGGACCTAGACAAGCAAAAAATCGTATGGGAGGGGGGGTCCATTTTCCCCCGTTTAGGCGGGAGGGGCAATTTAAGAAAACAATCACTAAAAATGGGAAAAAAATTATTTTAAGAAAATGGTAATACCTACAGAGTCGTGCTATAGCATTTTGAAAAGCCAAAAACCTATAATTTCATTTAAATTTTAAAATAAGTTGTTCAAATAAATAGTTTTTGAAATATTAATTTTCGAAGTCAAAATTTTGAAAAAAAAACATAATTTTTTTTTTTTAAACCATTTTTTTTTTTAAATTTTACATGATTAAGTAATATTTTTCTGGCTTATTTTCAAAGCTTTTGTTTATTTTTGATCAAACACAAAAAACCGGATGTCAAAATAACCTGTAGTTTTTGAGAAAACCAAAAATTACAAAAACGACTTTTTTAAATTTTTTGTTTTTTTAAAGTTTTTTTTTCGTTATTGGATTCTTAAGTGAATTCTCAATAAAAAAAGTAAAGAAAAAATTCATCCTTTATTTCGTAAGTTCACTTAAGAATCCAATAACGAAAAAAAAACTTTAAAAAAACAAAAAATTTAAAAAAGTCGTTTTTGTAGTTTTTGGTTTTCTCAAAAACTACACGTTATTTTGACATCCGGTTTTTTGTGTTTGATCAAAAATAAACAAAAGCATTGAAAATAAGCCAGAAAAATACTACTTAATTATGTAAAATTTTGAAAAAAAATGGTATAAAAAAAAAATTATGTTTTTTTTTCAAAATTTTGACTTTGAAAATTAATATTTCAAAAACTATTTATTTGAACAACTTATTTTAAAATTTAAATGAAATAATAGGTTTTTGGCTTTTCAAAATGCTATAGCACGACTCTGTAGGTATTACCATTTTCTTAAAATAATTTTTTTCCCATTTTTAGTGATTGTTTTCTTAAATTGCCCCTCCCGCCTAAACGGGGGAAAATGGACCCCCCCCCCCCCTCCCATACGATTTTTTGCTTGTCTAGGTCCAACCTACACACCCTATCTTTTTGTCACACCTTATGCGAATCACCCTGTATAAAGGAGTCTTTAATGAATTAATGACTTTCAGCAGTTTCTTTTCAGCAATTTTGGAAGAATCTGTAGAACTGTATCCTAATGTTCTAGGCACTGCTCATATGTTTTGTCCAGAAGCTCGTAGAATTCTTCTTTGGTGTTTTCCCTGTGTGGAGGCATGTTCGCAAATAAGGCTTATGTTGACGAATTTAGCGTTGATGCGGATTGTTGCTATGCGCTCGTTCACATAGTTGAAAACAAAGACTTTTTGCCTGAGCCTACATAGTTCCAACAACAAGTCCACATCCAAACAGTCGCTGCTTTTGTCCTTGGTAGCAATCGCCGTAGTAGATATCGCAATCTTTTAATTTGCGTCTACCTGGTCCATCTTTTCGCATTTTTTGGCCATCGGTAATATCTGTTTTGTAGCAGTTTAGGGTTTCCGCTTATTGTTCGGCTGCACGTGGTCTATTAAGGGACCTAACATTCCACGTAAAGATCCGAAGTTCGTTTGCTTGGTTCGTCATCAGAAAATCCGTCCGTGTCCGAGGCTTGTATGTGCTTCGCAACTAAAAAAAGCTTTACGTGACCGGGAAGTCACCCGACATACAACAGGACCCCCAACCTGGAGAGCCAGATGCTTGCATGACTCCAAAGATGGGGAGCGGAATAAAGCGTTCCTTATAGGCCAGAGCTCCAAATATGTTGTAGTAGCCATATAAGTGTTCACTAAGTAGTTCAACCTGACTGGAACTGAAGACGCCACCGTTGCGTTGATTCCATCAAGGGAATTCCTCTGCTGCCGGCTGGATGAAAGAAGAGGTGCCTTGGTGGGAACACCTCTTCCCCCCTCTCTCGTTTGCTGCCACCAACAACCTTCCACTAGGGTTGAGACTCAATCTCCAGTTGATGTACTATAGGCACCCAATGTTCACCACGTGGAGGTGGGAGAAGGAGCTGATAGACAGAGGTGGGTTTTAAGAAAAACCTTTGGACGCTAGGATCCTCTTGGGTGCACGTGTCTACCATTTGACCATCAAGCAAGTAACTCTTGATGATGAGCAAGAGGAGTTGTAAAACTTTTTTGTAAATGCAGAGTTCAAATGGTAATCAATCTTCTCCTTCGCTTCTTTTGACGGGTCTATAGATGAACATTTTGATCTCAGAGGGATCATAGTTCTCTTACT
This sequence comes from Melanostoma mellinum, assembly GCA_914767635.1. NCBI lineage: Eukaryota > Metazoa > Arthropoda > Insecta > Diptera > Syrphidae > Melanostoma > Melanostoma mellinum. Next base: position 186,425,308 of record OU612060.1, read on the forward strand.
CGTGTTTCGTGTGATCCACCTGCGAGGGTACGTGCGCCCGCCGTTAAATAGTAATCACTGAAACCAGCAAAACCCCTTAAATTAACAAACCCTCAGAGTAATGCTGTGGGAACGAAAAATTTTCTATAGAAAGTCAAGTCGAGTGCCGACATCATTGTCATTCAAAAGCAATTTCAATTTTAATTGCATTCATTTTAAAGAAGAAGCTTCTTTGAGTAAATTTTTCCTCAATAATGAAAAAAAGGAAGAAAAACAAAAGAGGTTAGCTACTGTTGGTTCAAGTGCACACCTACACACAAGTGTTCCAGAATCTTAAACACAGTTTTCCTAAGGTGGTGCACCTTCTTCTTGCTTAAAGTTAATAAACATACGAAAACTTTGCCTTACAACTCAGCCTATGCTATACGTGTATGATGTTCTCCTCTATACCAAACCAAGAACCAACGTATAATGTAAATGGCTTCAGTGTTTTTCGCTCACTTCATCTTAATCATAGACATTTTCAGTGAAGATTTTTGGTGAACCCAAACCTCTTTTTTAATTCATTCACCAGGGGGGCTGGCTATGGCATGAATATTTAAAAGTGAATTTTTAATATGGTTTCCATGTTGAAGATCGTAGAGTTATGTATGTTAAAAGGAAACTTTCTTGGAGCCTTATTAGGTAATTGCCATATTATACAAAAGTTACAAACACATTCATTAACATAAGTATAGGTAAAAAAGTTAAAGTGCTTGAGATAGAAATCTTCTGAGTGGCAGAAGCACCGAACTTTGTATTACTATACTTATACCTACCTACGCAAAGTAAAGGTTATAGAAGAATGTGCAAGGTTTAGTAGGTGTTCCTCGCTGTTGTACTGCTTCTGCTATGCCGCCGACATGAATTTATTACCCTGATATTCTTGGGTGACGTTTTAAAAAACTTTTAACTACACACCGAACAATCTTTTTTAAGAGAATACAAAAATAAAGAAAAGAAATCAAAGATTTTGTGTCTGGGACTTTTTTTTGGCTTTTTTTTATACTCGCAACTTGATTAAGTTCTCCCAACTTTCTTGCAATGGATGAGTTACACTGTATCCTTGGATACAAATGGACCAATACCGCGAAATAACTTTTTTCTACCCCCTCCCCAAAGTCCACATTGTTCAATGACAGTCGAAAAAAAGTCAAGACCTAGCGACCAATGCCTTTGAAATACGATTGCGATTGCGAATAAGTTTGGCAGACGAAGAACGTGCTTCAGTAACTTTTTCCATCGTTTCTAGACAAATACCTATACACATGTACGTACATATCCTTACGTTCGAGTATACACATATATAGGCGGGACGTATCTCTTGTTCTAAGAACTCATCTATTCGATGACTGCTCTTTAATTAGAAATTCATGAAATTTGATTTTTCAGAAGACTCCGAGTTGGAGTTTATATTAAATGGTACAATTCCGTTCGTGCTTTGGATGTAATTAAATTTTTTTTCATTTGCAATGAATTTTTACTGAGAACGAAATTTATTAATATTTGGAAGCCAACAACGGCCACAAATATTTAAATTGGTTTTATTCTACAAAGAACTCAAATTTTGCTTGAAATTATATGTGAAATTTCATTACTTTTTGCTTTGGAACAAAGAAAGAGGGCATTGGAAAGTTTAATATGATTTTACTTATGAAAAAGTTGTTATTCATTATCCGGAATAGCAATAGGCCATTCCAATTGTGTGGAAAATATTTGTTGGCCTTTCTAAATAGAAAATTGTGGAAGGCAATGAAAGAGAAAAACCTATACACGTGGAAAAAACATTGAAAAGTTGTAAAAATAAGTAAGTAAATAGTGTGGCGCAACAGAGCGAGGAGTCCCAGGGCCTAGCGCATTTCTCACAATCGCAATCGCCTTTTGAATCGCAAAGCCATTTGGCCTGACGAGGTACCATATGAGTTTTGGGAAAATATGGGATATATTATAAATATGTTTTCATCGGGTTGAGATGGCTCACGATTCTCATCTCCAAACTTATATGAGGTGACAGTTTGCCTAATCAATGGAGGGAAAGTTTTCTTCCAATGTACAAGGGAAAAGGAGATACCAGAAGCTGTGACAACTATCGTTCGATCAAGTTGTTGTCCCACACTATGGAGATCGTTGAGCAGGTTTTGGATAGCCGACTGCGGAAAACAATAAGGCTGTCTGTTGACCAATGCGGGTTTGTCGCGGGTAAGTCAACTACAGACGCAATCCAAAGTATAAGGATCATTATGGAAAAACACCGAGATGCCTTAGAGAATTTGCATATTGTGTTGGTTGACTTCGAAAAGGCATTCGATCGACAACCACGAGATCTGATATGGGTGGCCCTCAGACACCGAGGAGTTCCTGAAGCCTATGTGCGAATAATTATGGACATGTACGAGGGAGCAGTTACAAAAGTGAGATGCCCAGCTGGAGTCACCGAAGAATTCCAAATAACAGTAGGTGTACATCAGGGAAGTGTCTTGAGTCCACTGCTCTTTATTGCTGTTCTGGATTATTTGCTCGAAGGAAAAGTAACGGACAATAAAGTAATACAATTATTCTTTGCTGACGATGGAGCTATCATAAGCGAGGATCCTACATCCCTGCAACGAGCACTTGACGTTTGGATTGATGTTCTGGAAAGAAATGGGTACCGTATTAGCGCTAAAAAGACGGAATACCTGTGCTGCCCTTTTTCTGATCCAGACAAGCCTATTCCAGACATTTATTTGAATGGAAATGTGTGCAAAGTTTAAATATCTGGGATCTATGATCAATAGTGAAGCAACTTGTGATGACGACATCAATCATTGAGTAAGCGTAGGGTGGATGAAGTGGCGAGAAAACTCCGCTATCTTCTGTGATCGAAAAATGCCCCCTAAGCTGAAGGGAAGACTCTACACAGCAGTTGTCCGTCCAGCTCTGACATACGGTTCACAATGTTGGACAATGTACAAAAAGTATGAGAGCAAATTGACGGCAGCCGAAATGAAGATGCTTCGGATGACAGCAGGAGTAACAATGCTTGATCGAATTAGAAGTACTAAGATCCGTGGGAGCCTTCATGTCAAAAGTACCATCTTGGACAAAATTTAGCACGACCGGCTCAGTTGGTATTGTCATGTTCAAAGGAGAGATCCGCAGAACCCCGTCCAAAAGGCAATATCGTAAAACGTTTCAACAAATTCGCGACGAAAAAGAAAAGGCAGGCCAAAACACACCTGGTACAAGCAAATGCAAGAACAGCAGCATTTGGTTGGACTCAGACATGGAACAATCCAAAACCGGGAGTCTTGCCGACGCTTTCTGAGGTCAACGCGGCGTACCCCACAGGCGGATCACTAGTGTGAAGCAGAAAAGTGGGGGAGGTGTGATCGCTTCAAGATCACTACTCGTTACGACTGAAATGAAAGGAAGAAGAAGAAGAAGGGTGGCGCAACAGAGCGAGGGGTCCCAGCTCCCAGGGCCTAGCGCATTTCTCACAACCATGTCTTGTGAATTAGTATAGCTGACCTACATCTGCAATTTATGGTATCAAGAAAGCGCTTTGCATGGCAATGAATTTACTAACGCAATAATTGCCAACTAATGGCGAAAGGCGATACCGATGGGAAAACATTTTTGCCTGTGTTGGGATTCGAACCACGATCCTCTGGGCTTACAAGTAGGCATGCTCACTATCACGACAGGAGTACCATACAAAAGCTGTAAGCAAAGAAAAAAAAAATGAAGTGGCACGACAAATCCTGGGAGGTCTACAATGCCAGGCGCGTTTCTCTGAACCAAACTTTAACCGGCCTGCACTGTATAAATGAGTAAAAAAGATACACACTCGTTGCTCATCAGTTTTATCTTATATTACTTGACACGACCGGCATGGCGTAGCTCAGGTCTTACTACGAGTAAATTAGGTAATGTACAAATGTACATAGTTTCCAAGTTTCCATTGGAGTGGAGAAGTGGGGAAGAAATATCAAGCTGGTTAAGCAATCCAGATTTCTTACAGTCTCAGTCTCAGTCTCAGTTTCAGTCTCAGTCTCAGTCTCAGTCTCAGTCTCAGTCTCAGTCTCAGTCTCAGTCTCAGTCTCAGTCTCAGTCTCAGTCTCAGTCTCAGTCTCAGTCTCAGTCTCAGTCCCAGTCTCAGTCTCAGTCTCAGTCTCAGTCTCAGTCTCAGTCTCAGTTCTCAGTTCTCAGTTCTCTGTTCTCTGTTCTTTTTTCTCTGTTCTCTGTTCTTTGTTCTCTGTCATCTGTCCTCTGTAACTCCCTCTCTCTCTCTCTCTCTCTCTCTCTCTCTCTCTCTCTCTCTCGCTCTCTCTCTCTTTTTTTCCTGCTTTCACGCTCAGTGCGTGGACATTCCCGTAGGCTCCGCTTTCTCCAAACGATGAGACGCTAACCAAGTAGTCGCCTTGCAACATCTCAATGCACCGACATTGATTCTTTCCAAGGCAAGGGTTTCCATAGGCAGCCAAATTAGATGCATATGAAGAAATCAATACGACATTCTTTCTTCCAAATATCAAAACTAAAACGTACGTAAGCAGGATATGGTTGGAAATTGCTTCTTACTTTGGTAGTTGGAAAGGCTCCCTCTTCTTTCTTACATCAGAACAAAAGTGACTGTATAATGTTGACTGTACACATTTTACATTTCCAAAACTCAAAACTGCTTTGTTAAGAGCAAAAATGTTCTGCTTTGACAACAGAATTTGGGATAGGCATACGGCTGAGTACCTACACAAACACATCCCCATGGGTTTCAAATGCTTAAGAATGTTTGCCTGTTTTCCCCCTTCCTCGAGTTGAATTGGGCAGCAATTCTCCCTAAATAGAAACACGACAAATTGATTCCATTTCACTGGAGTCCAAAAGTCTCTATTTTGTTACTCATTCCGAATCCGAACAACTTGACCATTTCCAATGATGATGACAACGGCATTCGGCATCATCAATGAACAACTAACAACACTAAAACCAAAGAAGGCCACAAGCTTTGGGTATTCCAAGGGTTATTCCGACAAAGAAATAAACAGGATAAAGTATACAAGTACAATAAACAAAAACCTATACCCAATAGGGAATCAAACTGAATGGACCACATTTAGGTGTACTATCATGTGAAAAACTCTTAAAACTTCGATAGTGGTTTTGGTTGGTTTTGCTTTTAGTTGGTAAAGAGCTCAAATATTCGAAAGTGATTTTTTCCTCTCAGGCCATGATAAAATATAAAGAGGCGAGTTTGTCTAAAAGTTTGGCCTTTGTTCGCACATTGTACATAAATTTCAATTGAGCTCACTAAAATGGTAATAGAGTATAAGGTACTGTTTATAAGGATTCAGGATCTGGATTTTGTTTTAGGCCAAAACCTGATGATGTGCTTTGATGAAACTAAAGCCTTTAACTATGTGAGCTTTAGTTTTCTTTTCTCTCTCTCTCTCTTTGTTTGTTTTTATTCTTACTTTAGAAGGTATTTTGGAGAAGACAATAGATATTTTGTGTGAAGCTTCCTTGGAAGTACCTAGGTAAAGATGAGAAAATATATAAAGGCTTTGTTGGCGAAGTTCTTTGGAAAGACTTTGAAAGTCGATACAGATACAAAGAAGCCAAGCATTAAATTGATTGTAATTAAAATTGAAACAATACAATGGAATGGAATGGTAAATGGTATTTGAACTCTAAAAATGTATAAAAGGTTTCCACTGAACTTTATTTTTAGCTTAAAGGAGGGAGGCTGGTCTAGAATTTTTAAGAAACCGAATTTATTGTCTAAAAAGGATGGGTGCCGGTAAAAATTTCTAAGTGCGCAAACTTCCCATACTGCGGCAGTGCCCTTCAGATATGCAATATCATTTTATAGTACTTAGAACTTTAAACGCGTTTTTCGTGAAGTCACTTTTTTGAACTGGCCGAAGACATAACTCGAGCAAATCTTCATCAAATTCTGAAAGTAAATTCAAAATTTCTTTTTCCAGAGCCGTACGCAGGGTTTTTTTTATATTGCATAGTTTTTTTAACTTACAATTTTGTTGTTTTTTAGTGAAAATTTAAATTTTTTGTTCAAACGTTCACCATTTCGCGAAAAAAAAACAAAATATCGAAAAAGTCTGTCCTCTTGCTGTTGTTAGAAAGAAACTAAAAATTTTCGGGATTTTATTCCAGGACCAAAATTAAGGAGGTTACTACATCTTCTCCATGGACCCGCCTAAAAAATAAGGTGATTCCGAAGAAATGCTGGATTGCCACCATTTGGAATTTAAGTGGCACGAAAAACTTGTATTTCTATATTAAAACCTAGATTATAACACCTCTTTCTTAGATTTTCGTTTGATCTTTTTGTTGAGTCACAAAAAAATCATAAATTATGCCCATTTCTTCAAGCTCTAGACCAGCATCCCCTCTTAAAATATTAAACGTATGAATGGATGATCGAGAATTCTAACCGAGGAGAATTTTTTAACAAGTGCTATGGCTAGGAAATCTCACAGGCAGATCATTGTTATGTTATCAGATTATTGGGAGGGTTGTGATCCTTTCTAGATCACGATGTTCATGATCAAGGCCGTAGGTCTACGGTACCATGGATAGTGTGGGAAGACAGTGACCATGAGTGTTGGCCGCTAACATGCCAAACTCCCTTACTTTTTGCACTATCTTGCTCGTACAGTCCGGAAGGCAGGAGCTTAACTTTGGGAAAAGCTTCTTTTCAAAAAACGCACTTTTTAGGTTGGGAAACAGCAGAAACTTGGAAAAAAGTCTCCGATATTTCTTTGCGTTGCTCAAGCCTTGATCGGAGCCATGTTCCGGGAGGATATGGTGCTCGTTCTCTATCAACATTTCAATGTGGAAACAGGTGTAAGTGTCAAAATAGGCTGTGGTCTGGAAAAAAAACTATAGATGCTTCTCACTTTATACTAAAACCACACTCCCAACTTTTTACTCTAGAACCCCTTAAAGCTATGACTCTGATAAATACCGAATTCTCTAGAATTATTAATAGGCATCTGTTTTATTTTCCGTTGCCTTCTGTACATTTATACGTTGATGCAACTACTCGTATGAGCTTGCTCTGAGCTCCGTTTGACTTGGTCTCTGATATGCGATTTCACAAGGCATTGGTAGGTCCTAGGGCTCCGGGCTGTGTTGCGCCCCCCTATTTACAAAAAAAAAAAAATATTTCAATATACCTACCTATCTGCAAATATGATAACTTCAATATGATAACTTCAATGAAGCTTAGCATCATACGAGATATGATATACCTCCTTATACACCATTCAAGGAAGCAAGGAACGGAATATAATACTAGCTAGCTCAGTAATACCCATTGAAAACTTACCCCAAAGAGGGATTAGTCAAATGAAACCCGGATAAACCATCTGCTAAGGTAGGAGTTGGTATTCAGGATAGTTTACGAGCTGCAATCGTTGCCCAACTTGAGCTTCTCGAAAAATATGCATATCGTAAGGGCAACAATACTGGACCCTCTCTTCAAACGAATTGAAACAAACGAATTTCAGCTCTTCGCAGACGGTTTCCGCATCAATTACATAACTGGAAGAAGTTCAGTTGGAACACAGACGGAGAGGTCAAACGTCTCCCGAACCATTGTTCCGCTGTATCGGAAAACGCTACACTGTATTTTGGATCTGGCCACGAGCGAATTGCTACAGACATTGAAAGCGAAAATTCCGTTCCATCAACCAGTAGTGACATGCCCAGTGAATTGAAGTAGTTTATGTACTGATCAGTCCGTCATATCCGGAATTGAAAATCCAACGACTGATATATCTTTCGCCATTTCACTCCTGTTCTTTCAGAATTAGCTCGGAAGTACTTGGCACCAACTGTGTCTTTGGTTTCATCAGAAAGAGCAGTATCTGCCTAAGCCTATAGGAGCCCAATTTAAATACAGTTTTAAAGAATATTATTTCTACAAAAAATTAAATAAGGTCTCTACCATCAGTATTGACAGAGAAATGGAATTTAACACAGGCCAGGGTACACCAAAGTTAACCTTTTTTAAAATCCTCAGAGAGTGACGTCAAAGTCAAAAATTCGCTACAGTTGGCATTTGAGTAAGTTTCATACATATTCGAAACGTCACGTGACCTATAACATGCAATCAGTAGAAGCTTTGCCGTTCTTTCACCCAGCGTCTTAATAACTCCGAAGTAGTCTCCGAAACGACCATCATGAATCTATATTGATAAACTTAAGCCACTTTCGGTTGTAGTACAAGAAGCTTTATGAAAAAAGATTCATGCCGTCAGTAAGTGAGTTCTAAGGCCGAACTGGCCTTGAGAACTGGGTGTCTACACTCAGAAATCCTAAGAGTTGTCGTAACCTCTTAAACACGCCAGCTCTTTTTTTTTAGGGACTCTGAGCTCTGGCAATAAGAGTTACCTAATGCGATGCTTGAGCTGTTATTATTTAAATTTGGGCTGCAATAAATATGCAAAGAGCTATCGGATGTATTGTCAAAATCAAATTTTTAAGCATCAGAGCTATTGGAACTTATAAAGATTAATAGCAAATATTTATAAAGTTATCATTTATGGTGATAGAGTCTTTATAAATACTGATATGATTGTTAAAATTAATTTCAGAGCTATTGTTAAGATTTGCAGAGTTGCTGTAAATGTGGACAGTTATCAACAGAGTTTACTTTAAAGTAGTAAGAGTACTCATTATAGTTGATTTAGCTATGACAAACTTTCAAAGAGCTATTGTAACTGTCTAGAAAACTATCTTCATACATAGGAGGGTCTAACAGAGTTACCATAGCCATGTAGAGAGCTATGGTAGGTAATAACAAAGTTCTACTTTTTCCTGGAAGAGCTATGGCTTATATTAACATAGCTCTTAAAAATGTTAATAGAACTTCCAAAAGAACTGTCAGAGCTGTCATCAGTATCTGCGGCATCATCATAAGTATTTTCAGAGTTATCATACTTACTGTAAAGGTTCTCAATAGAACTTATTTTACTGCCACAAATATTCAAAAAGGTGTCGTAACTATTTAAGAAGTCTAACAGTGCTACCATAACTAAGCATGGAGCTATAAAAGTTGATAGCAAAGTTGTATTTTTTCTTGAAAGAGCTATGATTTATATAAACAGAGCCCTTAAAAATGGTGACAGAATTTCCAAGAGTACTAGCAGAGCTGTCATCAGTATCGACGAAGTCATCTATATATTAATCGGCAAGTGGTTTTTTTGTGGTACATTTTTACCCCACTTAACGATGACGCACCCGCATGAAGTATATATTTTCTGAAAGGTATTTAGCCATAGAATGGAAGAATATACAGTTTTTCCGGATCTGTTAACGTTTACCCGGTTAAATATCGGTAGAAAAATCGTACAAAAAACAACAACAACACTGTGTTTTTCTACACTGTGCATTACAATCTCAAAGTCTCTCGCATACATGAGCGCATACAAGATTAACAGTGGAAGAGGTGATTTTACGAACAGGTAGTGTGATGCTGAAAACGGAGAAGTGTGTGTGCGTTAATTCCGTCTCAGCTTTTGTATTGTCTCTCGCATACGTGAGTTTGGTCAATTGGACATGATTACCATTGGAAGTGGTGAAATTACTGCGACACTGAAAACGGAGAAGTGTGTGTGCGTTTTTTCCGTCTCAGCTTAAGTGTGAATGCAAAACTGTTATTTTTTCTTTGAGCGTTTTAACTGTGTGGAAAAAGCTAATGGCACTTTCCATTGGTTTCACTCGGGGAAGCACTCATTTTAAAAACCAATGGAACACCTAAAATTGTTTTTGCTCAATTTAAGGTTGTTGGCTTTGTGTGAGTGAAACACCAATAGCACATGAAAAATATTTCCTGTGGAAAATTTTCTATTTGACATTTGGGTAACATGTATTAGTGCTTCTTGAGTGGATTCTCATTTCAAATCGAGAAGCGGCTGTCACTTCTCAGAATCATTAGAAGCGATCTTTTTGCACCAATGGAACGGTTTGAGAATGCTTCTGGACGCTCCTGGACGGTTCTTTTCGTCCAATGGAAAGTGCCATAAATGTAAGTTGAGTTCAATTAAATTTTTTTGTTAAAAAGAAAGAATAGCTTTAGTGGTCGAAGCTCGACCACAGGGCGAAACTAGTCATAATTATTGTCAGAGTAATCATACTTACTGTTAAGGTTCTCATTACAATTATTTAAGCTGCCATAAATTTTCCAGGAGGTGACGTTACTATTTAATAAGTTAATAAGCCCAAAAGAGTAACCATAACCATGCACAGAGCTATAGAAATTAATAACAAAGTTGTACTTTTTTCTTAAATAGCTATGATTTGTACTAGCAGAGTCCTTAAAAATGATGTTGGAACCTTCAAAAGTACTAGCAGAACAGTCATCAGTATCAGCGGTGTTTTCATAAATATTGTCACAGTTATCATAAGTACAATGAGAGTTCCCTTCATTTTAAATCTAGCTGTGCTTAATTTGTCAAGAGTTATCTAAACTCTTGATAAAGTTATCAGCTAAGTAATAAAGTTTTTTAATACACGCACAGAGCTATGGTTATCACTAAAAGAAATGTGATATATATTTACTGAGCCATCGCATTTAGTGATAAAACTGTAAGAACTTTTTAAGGGTTGTGAAAAGTGCTTATTTCAGCTATTATGTTTGTAAAAAGAGCTATTTTATTATAAAAGAATTGTATCCATCGATGATACAGAACTGTTATAAATACTTACCAAGCTCTTAGAATCCTTTTAATATCAACATGAAGGTTTTGCTAGAGCTATAAATTCGACATAGAAAAATATTACATTAAAGACTATTTAAAATACGAACAATAGAATGTTTCATTTTTCATAACATAAAGTTTTTTATTGATATTATTTTATGAACAACAATTCTATCAACTACAAAGATACATTTCAAATTTTTTTGTTGAGAAAATTACTTTTTCATAGTAAAAAGAAATTTGTACAGAAATTTTTACAGAATTTTTGAATTCAATGTTTGAAATCAGGAAAAAATTATTATTGTATTAAAAATAAATACAATTCTTATTACAAATAATAAAATTATTTAAGTTAGGCTTTCAACCTAAAATTATCGTATCTTTAAAAGAAATTTAAGTAAGCACAGGGATATTATAACTTAACAAAAGTATGAATGTAAATATGCCTAAAAGTAAAGGGTCCCATGGTTTTTAATTTAGCCAGCCATCTGTGGGACATTCTGTATATTTTTCAATATCAATAAAGAATTAAACAAAAAATTTGTATTTTTCTTATAATTGTATGTACAGGGTTATTAAAACAAAAGATAAAAAAGGAGTAGTTTGAAAAGTATATACATTATTCAAATCTTAAATATTTATAAATTATAAATTAAAGTTTTTTTAAATTTTTTTAAATAAAATTAAATTTTACCTTCTAAAATGACGTTCTTATGCAAAACTCTGGATATTCCCAATTTCCAATCCGGGGCAGCTTTGGTTTTGTGTAATACACATTCTACAAGGTATTCATCTTGAATATGTGCTTTCGATAATGCGTCAAAAAAATATGTAGATTCTTTGTCAATTTTAAAAGCCTGGAAAGCTAAAATTGTCAGATCAGTTTAAAAAATCTTAAACGAATTGTGAATAATATTCATGCATGTAAAATATCAGTTTCAACAAATCGTAAACATTCTTACACAAATTTATGTAAATGTTTTATTTTAAAATGTTTATTCAACAATGATAGTACATTTTTACCGAATATGTCGGTATGTATGAACGACGTACGTGTGATTTTTTTATCTAATAGTTTTATATTATAATAGTTTTACATTTAAATAACTTTGTGAAGAATAATTCAAAAAAATTACCTGATATTGATGATGTTTTACACAAGTTGAGAGTTAAAATTTTTTTCTCTTTTCCTTCTGCAATTCTGCATCTGCTCTTAACTCTGAATGAAATTGAATACGTGTTTCACTGTGCGTTGTGTGATGTGAACTGTCGGCATCGGCTCGGCACTCAGCTATCACTTACAAAGTTATTATAAGCTATGATACATATTCTAGAGCTACCATATCCTCATATTAGCTATCGTCAAAACGCAGACGGAGCTATCATGACCCTTTGGTTGGAGCTATCACTAACAAAGTTATTGTAAGCTACGATACATCTTGTAGAGCTACTATATCCTCATATTGGCTATCGTACAAAACATAGACGGAGCTATGATGGCTCTTTGCTTGGAGAGCTATCACACACGTAGTTCTGGTAAGGTATGATACATCTTGCATAGGTTCTGTGAGCAAAATAAAACTACTACATCCGCATATTAGCTATCGTATTCAAGTGGACGTTACCACTGCTAAATGAATCGGATACGATAGCTCTTGCGATTTGGTAATATACCCTTATTTTTTTTCTTTAAAATAACAGCTGAATTAATGTGTTGCTGCAAGTTTGGAAAGAGTGATGACAGCTCTGGTTGGGTCGCGGTGGTCGTAATTTGCGTACAATAACTCTGCTTTGGATACCATAGCTGGAATTTTGGTGTCGTTTTTAAATTGTTTATTACCGTAGCCGAATTTCAAAATCAAAATCTCTGAGTGACCATTTCATTCTGGGGCCGAATTACAGCTCACGATATCGAGTGAGTGAGTGGCATTAGAGATCGAGTGAGTGAGTAACCATTTTGGAATTACAGCATACGTGACCTCTCGTATCGTATTGCTCTTTAAAATTGTACTAGTATCATCGAATATTCACTAGTAAATTTCGAGTTTCTATTAATTCGTAGATGTCGCTGGTGTCTCTCTATACTTATTTCATTATTTTTTGGTAGGTAAAATTCATGCCTTTGTAAAAAAAAGACAATATTTAGTAAGAATTTCGGAAAATTTAAACATAAAATACACTCGGATGGTGTTATTAAATGAAATATTGATAATAGATGGTTTCGATAGTCTTTCATGTATGAATTAGAGAACACTTTATGCATTAAATGAAATTCCGATCGATAACTGATGAGAGAATGCCGAATTGTGGTACTAGATGACTAGATATCGTGAGTGGTAATACCGAATTCCCATAATTCCGATACGACTTATTCGATAGCGTGTGCCGTAATTCGGCCCCAGTTTACATTTCATGTTCTTTCAATCAAAACTTATCTCAAAAACATAAAAAAGAAATTCTTGAAATGAGCAAACGTAACGCAAAGTTACTTACGGACTTCTTCACTGCTATCTCAAATATCACCCTAGAATCATGGACATCAGCCAAGATGACACCTGCCATCTCTGCCTCGAAGACATAGAAACAGCCGAACACATTTTATCAGACTCAATTGTCCTTTGAGAACATTTAAATAGCTAAGATATGGATTGTCATCATCAGGTGCTCTGCTAATTAGCTTAATTAAATCAATTTTCATTTGATCCGCCTCATCCATTGGTTTAAGAAAAATCGTTCCACTTCCGCGCAGTGTTTAAATTTAGTTTGCTACACACAATTGAGTTTTGTCTTGATTTTGATATTATTCTTTGATATACGATCCGGTTGTTGTTCATCAATTTTTTTTAACTATATATAAATTGAATTTTGAAATATTATTTCTCTCAATCTTCATCGTAGCTATCTTTAGTCATGTATTCAAAAGCCTCATATTATTTTAATTTACTTTGATGTATTTGGTTTCAAAAGCGTGATGTTGAAGTATCGAAAGCCATCCATGAATTTGGTGCGATCAATCTTGATTGGATTTACTTTCTCGTATATATTTTTGTATAGAACATGGCTTAAAATAGTTTAAAAAAAAGTTATGGTTGAAGGAGTTGTTTGTGTGTGGCTCTATTGTGAAAAAGACTGAAGACTGACAAGAGTATACTCTGTTAACCCATCCCGGAACTGCGTATTCGTAGGAAACTACATTGAGTATTGGGAGATTGGGACACATCAATTTGAGATTCGCTCCCACTCCTAAACATTTCATACGGGAAATGGAAAGCAAAGGGCGCGATAGCACTGACAAATGGTTTAGATTGAATGGAAAAATTAAAATGGTTGCTTTATCACTGGTATCTTCTTTGCTTTAATTTTCATTTGAAAAATGTAAGCTTACACCCACGTCTTCAACAGATTTCAATATCAATTATCAGGAATATAGAAACTCTGTAAGGTTGGCTTGCCGAAGAACCATCTTGAGTTTCTATTTCGTGTCGCAGTGGATGGGTCCCAAGTGGTGTGGCAACAGAGTCAACTCTGCTATAAGGTGGTGCAATTTTGTGCACAAAAAAGAAAACAAGACTGGGAATCTTCGTTGCGATTTGTTGGTCGGTTGGTGCAAACGTGTTTTCGATGTTTTTGGATTTGTAATAGTGAAAAATGTTGAAAGCTTCATTCAAAACCTCCGCAATAAACATTGTATACCATCAAAGTAAGGACTACATTCAAGAAAAAATATGGAAATAATGAAACTCAATTCCAGCTGGATACACGATAAAGCTGTTAGTTCAGATAAGACGCTATCTTTGATTGCATTTAAGGTCCTTTAATCACATATATAAGGTTCATTCGTTGAACTTTACACAGGGCTTACCCAGGAACTGTCAAAAAAAAAATGGATTTTTGGTTCTTATAAAACAATTTACGCCGAAATCATCATAAATCCCTGTCATTTGAAGAAAATTACATGCCAATTCACAACCCTTTTCTATAGTTACGTGAACTCGAATTGAGGCAAACAGAGCTCAAAAAACACTCAGTTTGACATTCAGGGTAGGTTTAGGTTTTTCAAAAAAAAAGCTTAGTTTGGAAAACAGGGTAAACCCAGCGCTTTAACAAACAAACCTAAAAGTGTTTTTTTAGAGTAAAAAAGGTTCTAAGTTGGCAACAGTGTTTTTATGGACGGCCTGTTTGTCATTATCCGTGTTACTTTAAAGAGGCTTTTTTGGGCGTTTAGTCGACCATCCGCTAAAAAATCTGGTTGAACTTTTAAGTCTTGTTTTTGAAATTTTGACTTCAAATTGGTCGAAAGTCTATCGTCACCGTTCAAACCGAATTCAGCTTCACGACCTTAGCTGGTTTTTCATTCCCGATTGTAATCGAAGTGTTCTGTGGACATTCGTAACACCCTCGAACATTTTTATTGTCTGGTATGATTCTTCCTTACCTTGGCCTGTGACACAAAATCATAACTAAAAGTACTTGTAATACAAGTTAATACAACAATGAGTTGTATGAGCTGTACCGCAACATGGGCATAGCCAGAAGAGTATGCTTCGCAAGGCTACGATGGCTGGGGCATAAAGAGCGAGATGGACATTAATGTT
Source organism: Melanostoma mellinum (assembly GCA_914767635.1). Taxonomy (NCBI): domain Eukaryota; kingdom Metazoa; phylum Arthropoda; class Insecta; order Diptera; family Syrphidae; genus Melanostoma; species Melanostoma mellinum. The sequence goes on from OU612060.1 coordinate 186,440,627, forward strand.
CCTACTCGACGGGTTTTCGGAAGCACACTGCAGGGAAATCGTGGAAGGGGAAAACCTCGTCGTAGGTGACGCCCTAATAGTAGATAGGCAATAACAAGTTTATGTTTAGTGCAAAAATTGGAGTCTGCATATTCGTTTTGCGATTTTACGGTGTCAGTAAGGCAAAAGGTTGGGCGAAGTGGCGAAAATATTACTGCCGTTCAGGCGTCTGTAGTAAGTTATACAAATGAGTTGATTGCACGGCCCGGTGTCCAATTGGTTCCAACAAATCGACCGCTGCTAACGTGCCCGCGGTGGCCATATGAACGAAGTCGAGTTCCATCCATTCAAGCCGATAGTAAAGTTTTTGAAATATCTGAAATGCTTTTTTGAAAATAGTTTTCAAGTCCTGGTTGGAAAAACTGATATACAACAGATTAAAATGCAGCACCGTGTTTGGAATCAACCAGACTAATGGTACCCGTTGCGTAGTGGTTAGCATGTCTGCCTGCTTACTGGAAGGTTCATGGTTCGAATCTCATCAGAAGTAAAAGTATTTTTGAGCTCGCGTATTACCTTCCGAGATTAAGTGGTAAGTACTCCGCTGGTAAATTCATTGCTATGAGAAGTCCTTTCTCGATTAGCCGTTTGGCATCATCAGAAAATTGTAGGTCCCCTCCATTTCCTCACTAGGGCAATGGTTGTGGGAAATGCGTTAGGATCCAGGAACTCCTTGCTGTCGCTCTGTTGCACCATCCTTTTTATTTTATTTAGACTTATGTGTTATCCTTTCCGTAACATAAACACTTACTTTACTTATTCCAGCAAAAGTCCGAAAAACACACATACCGAGTTCCAGAAAGGAAAGCAAAATGAACCCCTTCTAAAAAAAACCATCGACACGATGCTTAAATTAAAAATTACGCTCATTCATTGCTTGAGCTTTTTTTTAAAAAAATCCTTCAAACGATAATCGTAAATCACGGAACACATATACTAAAATCTCATCTTCACTCTCCCTCCAACACTCACTCTAACTGATTTGTGTTTAGGTAAGTGAAAAAAAAGCAAAAAAACTGCCACATGAATTCATACAGATGACTTGGAGCTTGGCTGGGATTGCCAATAATATTCGAGTTAGCATAGAGAGCGAGATGCCATTCAACATTCATGGCACGTTATATTGATTGGCCTACTTTAAGTTTAACCCATTCGCACCGCTTGGCCAAGTCGAAACTTTTCCCAAAATCAATCAGTTGTCCGACCATTGCTAATTCAATTTTGCGCAACACAACACACATTCATACGAGTATACCTAAGGTAGACACACGAATATAGGATAGGACCAAATGAGACTTCAGGTCCTCTCCTACGAAAGCTATCGGGGTCGGTTTGGTTTAAGGTAGAGAGAGGAAGGTCAGAAATAATTGAAGTGATGACTGCCCAGGTGCAGGTTGGCAGTAGGCAATATGCATTGAGAGAGAGGTAGAAAGAGAGAGCTGTCGCAGAGTTGGATTCTTGAACACACATTCCGTGTGTCATATGTGGCATGTGTGTGCCAGGTTTGGTTTTAAAGCTCCATTGTAAAATATTCACCCAATTCTGAAGCGGTTGCCAAGTGCACAGCGTATAGGTACTTCCTCTGCGTCCGATGGATGATTAAGGCTCGCAACTTTGTGTATGTTTAATGTTCAACGGAATGATAAAAATAGGACCAAAAAAAGACACACAAACTTGAAAGGATATTAATAAAAGTTCGAAAGCCTTACCAACGTTCTGGGTTCTGGGTCGGCTAACAGATGCAACATCATGGTGGTATGTAGCCATAGTTGTTGTTGTAGCTTATTTATGCTCGCCTCGCATTGATGATCGATAGTGAAGCGATATGATGTGCGGTTGACACGAACCACGACGGCGACACGGTGAATGCCGAATACTGGCTAACTTTGTCGTCCTGTCCTGCACTTTAACTTAACCGTAGTGCACTCATTGCCTGTGTGTTTGTGTTGTGTGTACACAGGTAAACGTATACAAAGGACTCGTATTTACTGCAAGCGAAACCGTTCAGTGACGCGGAAGATTCTACGAAATGAATTTATTTTTCACATCGGTAAATAAACCTTGAAGCAATATGCTGTGATATTGAGTTTGGTTTGGGAGATTATGGGCCGTGACATCGCATAGTGAGCAGACCATGAGTGAGAGTGTTCACCAGTGGGCTTGAGGTTTCTTTTTTTTTTAGCTTGTCTTCTGTATGGGGAATCTCGTTTTAATACCTTTTGATATGGAAAGCGATGGTCATTTACGGGATGTTATAAATGGAAGCCGTAGTGAGAAATTACACATACGTACATTTTTCTTTCGGGCCGATATCAGAGTTTATTACTCTCAGAATGTTAATTTAAATTTTATTGCAAATTTTGGGAAGCTGCAGAGATGATAGTCATAGGTATGTAGATTTGTAGATCGACGTAGGCTTGCGTGTTGTCTTAATTTACTTGGTAAAACTCCTGTGGGGTCTGAGGTAATTATCTCTTTGATGGAAAAATATTTTGTTTGAGTTGCTACGTGGAAAGTAACCAAGAGTAATGGAGGTGTATTTTAAAGTCCTGGGCATACCTATATCAGATTTCAAAATCAATATTCACTTCGAGAGAATATTTCTTATTTCATGGTTTGTGATTCGTTTGGGTCACGTAGGCTGGGTTTTTTTAAGTTGGAACCTTACTACTTTTGGCTAGCTTTGCATTATTGCAAAATGATCATATTTCAGACATTTGAGCAGAGTAAGCAATACAGAAGGTCAGGACAGGGTTTCATAAGATGTCCACAAAGCTTGCTGGCTTGGGCAAAAACACAGAGCTACAAGTCTATAAGTCAAGAGAAACTTGTAGAAATACGTTCATTCAACTTATAGGAGAACAAGTACACAAGGACAGCCTCTCTTTTCATTCTCTTTATACTTGTTAAAAACAGCCCTTTTTCTCTTTTGCATCAAAATTACTGTCGGTGCTTGCATTCTTCATCGGACCTTGGTTCTCGTTTTAGAGGCAGAGTGAAACCCATACATATACATAAATTCAGAAGTTGGTAGAAAGTTTCTTCAAACAACATATCAAAATTTTCTTCGGTTAGGGTGCAATGCATATCCTTAAGTGGTGCTCCTTAAAGGCTATAAACTTATTATGATGAGGCCAAACGATGATTAACTTAGGCTGCTTATCTCAGGACATTTTTGGCGTTATGGTTATAATGTTTCATGTCGTCTGGTTATGTTGGAGATTGAAGTAAGAATGCCGGAAACATAAAGTATTATTTTTGCGGCTAGGAGTTTTTCATTTCATTTTCATTTCATTTATTGAGCATTTAGATTTACATGACACTTCAAGATTGATATCTTTTAAATAAGCATCTAAAATAAATTACAGTTTTTTTGAAATATAAATAAATTTAGTATATAAATAATATAATTAGATTTAATAACATCAAAAAGTATAGAAACAGAAAAGTATAGAAAAATAATAGTTACAAAGATTGTCAATATAAAAAGCAAATTAGATTGATTTCTTCATATACGTTGTGAAATATGTAAAAAAAGTTTATTAACAAAAACGATTGATGAGTTTAGCCTTTGCAGTTGATGTGGAAGATTATTCCACAACTGAATAGCCTTGACAACCGAGGAATATTAAGTGTAAGTCCTCTTGGTGATCGAGCAAACATCATAAGATAGTCAAATAAATACTGTGGGCAATTGTTATGTATAATGTTGTGGAGTTTGATCATGATTCTGAAGCCATAATATTCATCGAGACTCATTCCTAACAGAGATCTTTTATACTGAGATACGCTGACATATCTTGGTATATTATAAATGTATCGTAAGCAATCATTAAAAGCAACATTTATCTTATACTTACATCCAGCATCTAAGCATGGATACACATTGCAATTGTATAAGAAAAATGGAAGAAGTAGGCTTTTGACTAGATGCATTTTCGTGTTTGGGAAGAGCATGTGTGAAGAGGCTCTTAGATTTCGAAGTCCAGCGTAAACTTTTTTGATGATGTCAGAAGTAGCATCACAACAACTCATCTTCTGGTTTATTTTGAACCCTAAGTATTTAACACAGTCCACGTAAGGTATTGTTACATCGTTTACAACAAGGGGAGGAACATTTAATGAACATACTTCTCTTCGGGAGCACACGATTCCGAGCGACTTCACAGGATTTAAATATAGTTGGTTTTCATCAGACCATCTTTTAACATTTGACAAATCTTCATTTATTCTCATAACACAATCTTCAATCAATCCAATCCTTTTATTTAAATAAATAATAACATCATCCGCATAAAGATGCACACAACAATTTCAAGAATATCTGGAAGATCATTAATAAATATTGAAAATAGAAGTGGTCCTAACACAGATCCTTGAGGTACACCTTTATTGACCAAATATGGCATAGAACTGCCAAGTTTTGTGTGCACTGTCTGATAACGGTTGCTTAGGTACTGCTGAATCAGCTTAACAGAAGAGTCAGAAAACTGAAATTGTTGTTTTAATTTATAAAAAAGAATGGGGTGATTAATGGAATCGAAGGCTTTAGAGAAGTCCAACAGTGCCATTATACAAATTTCATCCTGGTCTAATGCTCTTCTTATATCGGTTGTTACTTTCAATACTGCTGATTCACAACTATGCTTTCTACGAAACCCAGATTGCCATTTAGAGAGCAAATTGAAAGTATCTAAGTGCTCTTGAATCTGATGAGCCAATATTTTTTCAAAGACTTTTGATAAATAGGGCAATATACTTATGGGTCGAAAGTCTGCACTGTTGGCTGGATTAGGCTTTTTTGGGATGGGAACAATTTTTGAATACTTCCAGGCTTCCGGAAAATGACAACTATAGATGCAGTAATTGAAAAGGTGAACAAAATATGAAATCAGAAACGGAAGGATTAGCTTAATAAATTTTGGTGACATATTGTCCATACCAGTTACGTTTGATTTAACTGAACGTATCGCCCATTCAACATCAATGTTTGTTACGCATCTGAATGAAAATCCAGAACCAATAAAATTAGGGCCCCGTAAGTCCAATGGGGACGAGTAAGATGAGGCTGGAACCAAAACTGCAGCTATCTCCGAGGGTTCAAAAGAGCAATCATAGTTTTCATTTGAAACTACTCCTACATTCTATAAATTTTTCCATAAAACTTTTGTGTTCAATTTCGGATCAAGAAGTCTTAAGAAATAAGCACGTTTAGCGGAACGAATCAGTGCAGTAACATTATTACGAGCATGTACGAATTGATATTTGTTGAAATCTGTAGGTGTTCTTTTAAATCTCCTGAAGAAACGTTCCTTTTCCTGGATAAGCAATTTAATCTGATTGGAGAACCATGGGCAACTTTTTGGCTTTAAAACTTTTGTCACTTCAGGCACATAGCATTCATACATTTCAATGGTAGCCCTATTCAGCACAGATAATTTTGAATCAATATCGGCGGTATTATAAATTTCATCAAGACCAAAGATACCAATATTTTGCTGTATTTGTTCAAGATCTATGTTATGATATGATCTGTACCTTACCGTTCCTGCACGTGGAGCACCGAACAAATTAAAATCAAAGGAGCAAAAGAGTATTTACACTGCAAACAAAAACATTTACTAACTAAACGACTCAGAATCACCATAAAATTGTGGATCCTGGAAATGAGTTGTTATCATCGTAGACTGCCTCGAATGAGAATTCCACTCTTTGGCAACCAATTTTTCTTCTATCTTCTATTTCTATACTTTATAAGTACGTCGGTTTCGGTGTTGCTCATTCAAGGGAACAACAAATTGACTGCTGATGTCCGCCGTCGATTCCAAAAGTGGAATTATTTGATTATGTTGTTACATCATCCAAAGCCTTTCCAATCCCAATGCTACTCTGACTGTGAGTAGTTTTTCGCAAAGCATAAGACTGTTGCTTTGTTTCCTAGTTTGGCGCTGTAGCCTATTAGTTTGTCGAATCATTTCCGCTCCAAAAACGAACCAATGCGTAGCCTTAACTCCCAAAATCCAGCCATCGACGACGTTGTGACGCCAAAGTAACTCAAATCATTGTCTAGCCTATTCGTACATCAGCGCCCCACCGCTCAAACCCAAAGCCCCATTAACTTGGCCATAAAATAAAACAGAACCACCATGTGCGGACATGTTCTAATCTCAGCATTATCCTTCAGTTAGCAAGCTTCTTGTTTGCCATGTAAAAAAAAAAAAAAAAAACAAACAAAAAATGAAAAAACTTTTATAAAATTAATTCAATTATCCATTCAATTTTGTTTCGAGTTTCAGGAAGTTAGCTGGTGGAGCTCAATACGGATTTGTAGTTGAATACGCCTTTTCCAACATCGTCGCGTCGCGGAAGTGCTCTTCTTATAAAGATGATGCCACTTAATCGTGGTAGAATCAATAAAATGAAGGCGGCGCGTGTCCGTAATGATGTCCGAAATATTGTGAATTTGTATCAAACAAACATTTATGTACATTGTACATACTATCCCAAGCTAAGGCCGTAACTATCATAAAAATACAAATTTAATGTTCCAGCAAATTCACTTTATTTCGCTGGAATCTCCTTGTTTGTCTAAATTGGCAACTCTCTCTCTCGTCTCTAGTCTCGATAAAGTCGAAACGAAAGGAAAACAAAACAAGAGTGTAGTAAGAAGGGAGGTGGTATAAGACAATATAAATAATTCCAATTGCTTCATAGAATAAGAAACAAGTAGAAAATCAAGAAAAGAAGGCTCTCCATTCTATCAACCCTATTTAGACAGCCCCTTGCTTGCAATGTGTAGCAATGTAGGTACATACTACTTGCTTGCTGTTGGCAAAGATAGATGACAGCGCGAAAGTCGTCTTTTTTTGCTGGGAGTAGGGTGAGTTGGTGTAGTCGCTATACTCTTCGTCCTCCTCGGTCCTCACTCTCCTTTCTTTTTGTGAATGATTCCTTTTGTTTTTGTTGCTGTTTGTCACACGCTGTTTCAGGCTTTCAGGGAGAAAATTGAAATTGAGGCCGACTAGATGTCATCACCCTATCAAGTTGCTCCTCTCTCTCTGTCCCCAACCTCCCGGCAAACCATAAGCTTGCCTGCCGCGAATCTCAAATTGAAGTGGGTCTGGATAAATGAAAATTGGGACACTTTGATCCTTCCATTTTGTTTTTCTTAGTTTGTATGTAACCATCAGACAATTGAAAGTGGATGTTCTTGCAAGTATGTGTGTGTGGGTGTGTATGTGTGCTGCTGCCACCCTTCATCACAGATTTCTATCGGTAGCGCGTTGGCATCCAAAAGGACACCCTAAAAATACTCGGAAATCCTCTGCCTAAATATGTACTGAGATTCAGATCGGAACCGCGCCGCGCGGCGTAATATTCGTGCCTATTTTGGGAATGGGGTAGCAATAGCAATAGCAACTTTACGTTGGCGTCGCGTCGAAAGGAAAATATCCCTATTCTGCACCGAGTGTACCTAGTTTCTATAAAGACATTAGAAAAGTCTGTAGGGCTGTTGGGTCTTGTATAGCTCCCCGTTATCACAAGTATGTGTGTGGCACATCATTGGCTTCGTTTGCTTAGATAGTTAAATGAAAAAAAAGTAAAGAAAATAGAAAGAAAAAGGACCGACTGTTAGTCCTTTTGCTCAGTTCTTACCGCTGCTTAATGTGCCTCAATGGAGGAGGCACAAACGATTTTAAGTTTAGCTTTATTGCTGTCATTAATCACTTTGGCGGAAGGCTTTTAAGAGCATTTCTATTACAGTTTTTCTTTGGTTTGGTGAGTGTGTGTACATATGTTTCATTCCTTTCTGCTTCTTCTCTAATGTTTTTGCCAGAAATGCATTTTTAACCTTTTATATGGGCTCATTCCACACGAACGCGAATCCTGCTCAATTGAACCGAATGAAATTGGCCGCAAAGTGGTTTGTTTTAAGATGTCTACTGCGGGGTTCTTTTGGATCCATTTTTAGAAAGGAGTGAATGAGTGCTGCACTTACACGAATAGGATTTCTGATACAATACACAGGAACTAAACATAAGTGCATGGGATTTTTATGTTTCTTTAGTTTTTAGTGTATCAAGTTTAATGTCGGCGATCGAATGGATGGTTAACTCAATCTGTGAACAAGTGTTTCTTTGAAAAATAAAAGCAATAAAACTAAGCTTTGACGCTATGCCTTTGGGCTTAAGTAAGGATTTTGTGTAGCGTGGAATGTTTCGCAATGTTATATGTTGGTTTTTCAAGGTGATTTTGACACTGAGTGGGCCAAATGGCATCCATCTATCCATGTAGCCACTGTGCCATAAGAAGCAACTGCTACCGCTATGTCAGATATGGAACGAAAAGTGGTCAAAATCAAGAACAAAAAGGGCGTCGTGGAAAAGTAAATCACCTCTTTCATCATCAATTGCCTTCATTAACTTATCTTAGACTTCTTGCTGTTTGGTCTACAACAGGAGTCATTTGAATTGATTATCGATCTTACTCACGTTAACATCTTTCTATTGAATTCGTCTATGAATCCGCATTGGCATTCCTTATTTGACTAAAAAACTGTCGCTTATCACTTATCAGACAGACAACAATGCCTTCTATCGTGAGCAAAGTCTGGTTATGAATACATTCATTGGGACGTCTTTACCTGACAAGATGTCCATAAAAAATATCGTCTGACATGTTGTCCTTCAATGTGTTTTACATTTAACTTTGATTCGATGGAAAAAGTGTGCAAATGGTCATAGCAAAAAAAAAGACTTGGAAATGTTAAAATATTTATTTCAGCGATTGTCATGTCTCATTGAGCATTGAATTCAAGCGAAATGAGCACTTTACATAAGATGCGAAAATTAGGAACACTTTATATAAATTTCACAGAACACTCATTTTCATTAGATTAGACTTTTGGCGGAATCTCCAGAAAGATTTTCAGCCAGCACTGTGGAGTGAAACAGCTGCAGTAAAGGTCACTTAAATCTTTTAAACAAACTTCCAATTCTAATACTGCATAAAAATTGAATTACGGCTGGTGATGGCTTTATCGTGTTAAAGTGCAAAATTGGAGAGAGGTCACCCGAAATCGAAGTCGTTAAGGATGTTGGTTGAAGCCTAGGCTCAACAAGAACTGTAATGCCAACCTAAGTAAGCAAGTAAGATAGCATTTATTAAGAAAGGCTGCTTTTGACCAGAGCAACGAGAAGGGAGAATAGAAGCAGAAAAAAAGGAGAGAACACCGAATATTAAAAAAGAAAAAGAAGCAGCATGTATAGCGCTTGTTTGATAAATTTGATAACGGCGATGAAGAAACTAATTCTGCTGTCAGACATAACACCCCATTTAACTTGTACGATGATCAGGAATGCCATCCTCCCGAACTAGCTTTGCATATAGCAACCTAACTCAAATAAGACGGCAGGTGCAGATGGCCTTGACGCCGAACTTTATAAGGCAACTGGAGATAAGTTGGAAAGGAGCATGCATCAGCTGATCTGCATGATATTGTCGGAAGAAAGTATCCCCAGTAAACGCGCTTATAAGATCGTGTCTGCTTTAATATGTGGACGTCTGAAACCCGATGTCAACAGCTTATTGATAGGTCCTTACCAATGTGGTTTTAGAGAGAACCATATCTTTATCGATTTCAAGCCCGCGTATGACAGCATTTACAGAGACGAGCTGTACAGAGCCGTGTCTAGTTTCGTCATCCCTGCAAAACTCGTACGACTATGCAGGATGACTTTGGAGAGTTCACGCTGCTTCGTCAAGGTCGGTAAAGAACTCACTGCGACCTTTGATGTAGAAAAAGGCTTAAGGAAAGGTGACAAACTGTAATTCGATTTCTTCAACATCATACTTGAAAAGATTGTACAAAACTTCGGAAGAACAATCTTTTAAAAGTCAGTACAATTACTTGCTTACGCAGGCGATATTGACGCAATGGGAAGAACGAAGCGTGATGTCATAGGTTGATGGTTAATGAGGGCAAAACGAAGTATATGTTGTCATCAAACAAGGACACAGAAAATCGACGAATTGGACAAAACGTCACAATAGACGTTTATTTATTTATTTTTATTTATTTATTTATTTATTCATCAAGCAGACTATATAATAGGTTACTAATATATATTCTTATAGACTAATTGAGAATATGAAGCTGCATGCTTTGCTTTATAATTGGATAAATACTTACAGACTAACCTCCAGGATAAAGAATAATTAATTGATACATCACATTTTTTTTAAATACGTCACGACTATAATATTATTTAGAAAGTCAATATGACTGCTTACTAGATTTGCTTGTTTCAAGCACCGTGTTATCGGTTCATTGAGTCCATAGTTTACTCTATGAAAAGGTTCAAAAAATAATCTATGTACTCGCAGCCCTCTTATAGGAACATTTATGTTTACCAACGAAAGTAGAAAGGAGCAATCAATTCGATAAGCAAGAATATCGCGAATAAAAACTATCTCAAAGTATCGTCTTCGAGTTTTAAGTTGTTGAAGGTCAAGAAGGTTACATCTTGTACCATAAGAAGGCATTCGAATATTCCAATTAAGCCTATATATTGCTGTTCTAGTAAAACGTTTTTGGATGCTTTCAACTCGATTAGAATGAACAGCATAGTATGGGTTCCATACCACACAACCATATTCAAGTACGGGCCTAACATAGCAGTAATATAATGCCTTTAGAGTGAAAGGATCCGAGAATTCTTTGGAATTTCGGGATATAAAACCTAGTAAAGTGCTAGCTTTAGCTACAATAAAGTCGATATGCAAAGAAAAAGTTAGTTCGAAATCAAAGATGACTCCTAAATCTTTTTTTTTGGAAACCATTTGAAGATTGATTCCGTTTATTGAATAGATAAAATCTGACAATTCAAAGCCACGACGAAAGGTTATATAATCACATTTAGACACGTTAAGATGTAATTGGTGTGCAGAACACCAGCAAAGTAACCTATCTAAATCGTTTTGAAGTAGAACTCGATCAGATGCCGTTCTAATACATTTTAGTAACTTGATATCATCTGCAAACATAAGACAGAGAGACGATTCAATGGTTTGAGGGATATCATTAACAAAAAGAAGAAAGAGCAAAGGTCCTAGGTGGCTTCCTTGAGGAACACCAGAGGTGACAGATATTGGAAGAGATATAGCTGAATTTAAGTTGACGTATTGAGTTCGACCTACCAGATATGATTCTAACCATAGCAGGAAGCTCGAATGAAAGCCTAATGCAGATAGTTTAGCTACTAAGATATAGTGATTAACTCTGTCAAAGGCTTTAGAGAAATCTGTGTAGATAACATCAGACTGAAAACCACACTCAAGGTTACTTATAACCTCATTACAAAGAATTGTTAAATTAGTAACTGTAGATCTTCCAGAGACGAAACCATGTTGAAACGGGGAAATGATATCTTTGGTCATGAAAGTCAATTTGCTGTAAACGATTTTTTCAAATAACTTCGGAATGGTTGAAATTTTACTTATAGGACGATAATTGGTGACATCTTGCTTGGGTCCTGATTTGTGAATGGGAATAATATAGGAGACTTTCCAATCACTCAAAAAATGGCCCGTTTTCAGAGATTCATTAAATAGTCGAGTTAATGGTTCATAAAGAGCGGTAAAACATGATTTTAAGAGAATTGGAGGAAAACCATCAGGACCCGGTTGTTGTAGGGCTCTTTCAACATCTAAGTTACTTAAGATTAAGGAACTGATATTGACTTGATTTACTGGGGTGGTTGGAGAAAAATTTGGAGGTGTGTTAGAAGAAGAATAAACCGACTGAAAAAAATTTGAAAACATATTATTTATTTCAATACGGTCACTTGAATTCTTCCCTGCGTAGTGCATGCTGCTGGGAATACCATTTGAACCTCTTTTACTATTTACGAAGCACCAAAAACGTTTGCTGTTTTTCTTCAGATCCATTTCAGTGCAATAAATATAATCTTTATAGAGAAAATTTTTTAGTACATCGAATTCCTTCTGAAGTCGCAGATAATTATTTAGAAAAGAAATATTATTATTAGATTTTCGAAAGATTTTATAGGCTTTATTTTTTTTGTTCGACAAGTTGCATAGTCTTTATTGAACCAGGATGGTTTAGAATTCTTTCGAATGACAACTTTAGGTACAAAACGATCAATAGCTTCACGTAAGGAACTACTTAGAAAGTTATAAGCATCCAATAGACTTTCATTTTCAAAAATACAATGCCAATCAAATGTACTAATGTAATTACTAATCGAATGATAATCACCCTTATTAAATTCATATTTAAACTTTTCTTTCTCATAATGTTTATGATAATGATAAAATTTAAAATTAATACAAAGAGATAAATGATAAATTGTATTTGGAAAAACTGGACCAATAGTTGTGTTAGTACTTAAACATAGTTCTTTATCAACAAAGATCAAGTCCAGGAAATGATTAAAACTATTACAAAACTTGTTTATTTGTAAAAGATCATATTCGACTAAAGAATCGATAACAAGACATTCAAAATCACTAACAACATTAAATGGAATTAAATTACCTTCATCGGGGTCAAAAACCCAATAGACGTAGTACAAGACTTCGTCTACCTAGGATCCGCTATAGACACGGACAACAAAGTGCGGAGATCAAACGTAGAAAAACCTTTGCTAGCCGTTGTGGGTTAAGAAGGTAATTGAGAAACAAAACCCTCTCCAGTCCAGAAAAATCAATGTAACTCTGTGTAAGACCTTGATCATGCCATTTCTGCTTTACGGCGCGGAAGCATGGACCTTTTTAGAAACAACAACCCTATAAAGGGTTACAAATTTTCAATAATCTTCCGAACACCGCAAAAACGGAAACAAATGTTAACAGATTTAAAAATGTGAAAAACAATTATTTAAAAAAAAAAAAAAAATAATGAATTCAATGTGATAAATCCTCTCATCTCATATTTATTTGTAATATTATTAGCTTATATGTTATAAATAATTTTATAAGAAGTTAAGTAGCAAATTTTTTATGCTAAATAAACTTAATCAATCAAAAAAAAAAAAAAAACCTTATCGAAAGCGGATGAAGAAACCCTTGGTCTTTTTGAAAGAAATATTTTCCGAATGATCTTTGGTACCGTATGTGAATACAATGTGTGGAGAAGAAGATACATTAACGACCTGTACCGTGACATGGGCATAGCCAGAAGAGTACGCATTGCGAGGCTACGATGGTTGGGCAATGTAGAATGGATGGACCCAAACGCTCCGGCTCGACGGGCTTTCGAAAGCATATTGCAACAAAATCGCGGAAGGGGACAACTTCGTCTTAGGTAGCGTAATCAAGTGGATGAAGACCTCAACCGACTAAGAGTGCAAAACTGGGGAGAGCCCACCCGAAATTGAAGTCGTTACAGAAGGATGTTGGTTGAGGCCCAGGTTCACCCCGAACTGTAATGCCCACCTAAGTAAGTAAGTATATATGAAGTGTGGCACAACAGAGCCTGAAGGCTGGCTTATTGCATTTCGCACAACATTGCTTTGTGAGGGAATGAAGGGAACTTACAATTTTCTCCCAATTCCGAACAGATAATCGAGAAAGCGCTTATCATGGCAATAAATTTACCATCGCAGGACTTGCCAATTTATTGCGAAAGGCGATACCCGTTTAAAAACGTTTTTAAGTTCCTGCTCGGACCACGAACCTCCCGAGTAACAAACAGACATGCTTACCATTACGTCACGGGCACCACATCTTGAATATGGACATGACAATAATCGTTCTTTGTGGTTTAAATATGGAGATTGTTTTGAAAAACACACTAGAAAACGGGCTCAGAAGACACGATTTCCTTGTGGGACTGTTTTTTTGTATCTGAAATCAACAAATAAACTGTCGCCGAATCTTATACAGAAATTATCGATGACTCAGAAATGTTTTAAAGTCAATTCGACATTTTCAGTCTTAATTTTGGCCCGATCACTCAAAACTAAGCCATAAGTTTCACAAAATACAAAAAACGTAAAAACAACTCAGTAAACGGGTGATAAGAAAGTAAGTTTATAAATAGGTGGCACATCAGAGCGGGGAGCTCTTGTACTATATCTTATGACGGAATCAAAGGGACCTATAGCTTTTCGCAGATTCAGCCACTTCCCTTTAAGCAAAGGGCAAACCCAATGATATTCAAAGCAAGTAGTTGCTTAACCCAGGAGTAACACGAAATCGAAACTATTTATCGGCCTGTAGAACCTTTCTTTTAAAACGACAACAATTAAAGTTGCAACCATCATTTATTTTACTTGCGTCTAAATTGACGGCCTAATCAAAGTTTTAATTTCTTTTCTCTATGCCCTTCCTTGTTCCCAATACAGCATCCCATCGCACACAATTATATTGAATTCACCTCTATTTTGCTTTCTCTTTAGCGTTCAGCGGTTTCATGACCAACAAAATAGCTTCAATGCTATTTTTCACTGCAATCTGATAGATCGGGCCACTTTGCTGTCACCAACACAGCAATTATGGCCCCACTTTGATTAACAAAGACCATCACTCGATATTCGGTGGTTTTTGTTTTCAATTTCGCTATACTCTCTATTTGCTTGTATCTATAGCTCAATGACCGATTGGCATGGGTGGCTTGACATCATTTCAAGCCATCTAATGTGACTCTAATATGACCCGGATATTATGTTTTCGCATTGGTGCCGGTTCAGTCATTGCTTCAAGCCACTGAAAGTCGATTGGGCCATTAGGCGCACATAAACAGAATATCCTCGTGGAAAATAATATATAGATACTCTGTTATTCACTAGGCAATCTAAAATAGACTTCATGTCAATCAATTGGGACAGAGTCACATAACGGTTATACACTTTCCATTCAAATCATGTGCGTATCTCTATATTTATCGATAATTTGATTTTGGAAATTCGTTCGTTTGTGGTTTCGATTGATTTATTTGGAGCAAACCAATTCTTTAGTCACAATAGTTTATACAGTGACTCAGAAAGATGACTTTTTGTTAAGAATTGCTAGACTTTGATCTAAGGCCTTTATAATAGTAAGCTTTGAAACATTTACAGCTATCGGAGAAGCTATTTAAATTGGAGGAACAGAAAAGCTAAAAATAAGTCTTTTCAGGAAAAGACACCACATCAAGTTTGTGTTTCGTCAACACTCAGTTTATTGACATATTACAATTGTTAGTAGATGAAGAATGAAGAAATAAATAGTGTGGCGCAATCAAGCTATGTAGACCTTAGGTCCAAATCCAAATGCAATTCAAGGACCTTCAATTTTATGCTGATTCTAAACGTATGTGTATGTATAAGTTACTCTCGGGGCACTTTCCAATTCCTTGCGAAAGATGATACGCTTAGAGCTAAGAATTCTAACGATAGCGCTTAGCTCATTTCAAACTGACAAATAGGAAAAACAATTACCTTTTTCATTAGCAACGACCGAATGGTTTCGTTTTGAACGATCCAACACGAGATATACGATTTTATTTCTCCCCATCAAGTTATTGGAAAAAAGTGTTAAATCGTGTTAAACGAACGTACAGGAACTAAACGACCTGTTTTTACCGCTCAAATGACTGCTATAAGCTTGTGTTGGGTGCATACACGTCCTGTAACATGAGTGTACTCAGTATCTAATCCTAAAATACGGTACGCACTTTCTTCTATGTTTAATGCTTCTTGCTAGGATATAAGAACCTCATTTAAGAACGCTCCACTGTCATGTATTCCGATGTTCTTTACTTAATTTTTCAGCTGGAAGGACAAGGAGCCAAAGGACTCAAGACACTTCCTTGGCGTTAGCCTGTAACTGTGATTTTGGTAATGTCTTTCGGCTAAAAGATGACTTTAGAACTAAAAAATACCACAAAAAATTAACACTGCTGCCCGTTGCGTAATGCTTAGCATGTTTGCCTCTTACGTTAAAGATTCAAGGTTCGATCCCCAGCAGAAACTAGCAAGGAATCGGTAAGTCCTCCGATAGAAGTTTTATTGCCATGAAAAGCGCTTTCTCAATTAGCTTTTCACAAAAACTTGAAGTTCCCCTGCATTCCTCAAAAGACTTACTTCTCAAAAATGAGCTAAGCCCCGGAGCTCCTCACCACCATATTTAAATTATTTACAACATGAGAGAGATATTTTGTAGTCCTGTGAAAGTAAGTTAAATGGATTTTTTTTATTTTTTTTCTATTATTCAATAATTGTTAAGAAATTTATATGAAATAATAAATATAATCTAATCAAAATCTAAATCTAAATCTAAGAACTTTCGAAGTCCGCTGCGAAACCAACTAAATTTGAACTTACAAGTAGAATAAATCATTTTATTGGCGTCCAAATCATAGGGTGGGTTTCTTCAAGGCTTTTCTTATCTTGTGAAAAGATTGCAATCATTTTCACGTCAGAGATATAAAAATTAAAGGTGTTTTGAGATCTTGCATCTGAATAGAGCCCCTTAACACACAAGTTCATGTATAAACGTTCTACGCGTTGAATTGAACTGTCCGTGTTGTTTTTTTTTTTTATTAACTTTTGGAGAAATGCTTTACGCACCTTAAGGAAGTATCCATACTACTCCGTGAACCGGACTCGACAAGGTGTACTAAGTCTGGCATACTGGTTAAAACTCCAAAAGTTTCTCGGTGATCTTTCCCTCGGGACCACTAGCGCATTTCTTCGAGGGGGAATTCGTGTCTAGGTGGCTGGTTCTAGTTCTTCAACTTCCTCTTCTAGTTTCTTTGTTTTCGGAATTTATGTCAGATACATGCTAATTCGCCTTCAACTCTCCTCGTCTCCCAGCATGTCCTGGATGATAATATTTGGGCTGAGCTCTCCAATAATTCTATTTATTTCCCGACGGGGAGATTCTCATTTACTACACTCGAATACTGTATGATAAGCGTTCATATTGGCACGTAGGACTTTTTCTTTTTCTAATCTTTTGCACGAAAGCGTCGAAAAACCCGTGTCCGGTGAGGAACTGTGTGACTTAGTAGATCAATTCACCGAGGAGGTCAATTGGTACGAAACCTGCAACTACAAGAACTGCTGAGTTAGACACTATGCGGTATGAGCTCGACATTCGCAGGGCACCGCGCTTCTGTACCGATACTAGTTGTTTCCGGTACTTTTCCTGTTTTAGTGCCTCCGCTCAAATCTCGCTTCCGTAGAATAAAATTGAATGTGGTATTGCCAAAAGAAGTATCCATTTGCTTGCGGATGGTCCGCCTACATTTGCCATCAACCTAGATAGGTGACTTGTAACCTTGGATGCACGTTCACCAGCTGTTCGTATCTGGTCTCAAAAGCTTAGTTCAATTAGCACTACACATGTATTTAGTAAGCGTTTATTTTGTACAACACGTCTATTTAGTACAACACGTTTGTTTAGTTCAACACGTTTATTTTGTACAACACGCTAGATTATTACTGCTCGTGTATTCAGCAGTAGGCGTATGCTTACCACTTTTTTGAATAGTACTATTCGTTTGTTAAGGGCTATATGTTTGTTATACTACACGTTAGCTTAGTACTACACGTTTGTTAGGTACTACACGTGTGTTTAGTACTACACGATTATTTATTACTACTCGTCCACTTATTTTTGCACGTGTAATTATTTTCGTATCTTCTGATGACCGAAAATCTGAAGCTAAAGCAAAACGAATTCAGATCGATTTATATATTTTTCACTTAAACTTTAAAAGACATAGACAAGGCACAACATTGAAAGTAGTCGTTTTTATACATACACTCTAGACGTCATTCTAGGACTGCCACAAACTCACTTATTTAATGTAATTGGAAGCAAGTTCTAGCTGAAGTCTTTGCCATATTGCCCAATGCTCGACTACAATAAGTTCATCGAACACAAAAAAAAAAAAAAAAAACCAAGACAGTTTAGCTGCCTGAGTTTGTTTTTTGTGTTAAAAGCACTAAGCTCGCCTGTCATAAGATTAAAATCCAAAAGACAATTATGTCACTCTCCAAACTAAAGACGGCGCATCTAAACCATTCGTCAGTCTTGATCCCTTTTGGCGTGTAAATAAAAAGATTTTCAAAAACACAGCGAAGAATATCCTACTGGAACAATCCAATAAATCATTTGGTCAAGCCAAATGCACTTTTAGTGCATGAAAATACTGAAAAAAAAAATCAATTTTCCTACTGGCCCTCAATAGGAAAACTCTCAAAACTTGCAAAGGACTTTTAATCGACAACTGTCCTCTTCAGCAATTGAGGTTGCTAGCAGACCCTATCTACAGACTATGTCTCGCAAATGAAGAAACATCTCTGCACCTTATTACAGAAAGTCCAGCACTTTTCCGCCTTGGAAAGTAAATTACTTTATCACACTGCTAGAGAAGCTCAAACTCATCCACATTCAGAAGATTGCGTTTGTGGTTCAATTCAGGAGCTGGAGAACTGCTCTTAAACTCGACATGGGTTGGCACAATAGGTTTCATTCAGACAACGAAGTGCCCAGAGCTGCGTAAGCTCAATCCACTATGTTGTTTCAAAACGTTCTTGTTGATAACAACAATATCGAATTTTTCGCACCCTGAGTAGATGCCGCACTGTGAGCACGTGCTCTTGGTATTTCACCCACATATTGACCTAAGACATCAGTATCGCGCGCCGGATCCCAGAATTTTTCCGAAGGCCAATGAAAAACGACAAAAGTGTTTTTTGTGTTACCGACATTGATGTTGAAACCGCAATTAAATTATTTTCACGTAAATTAATCAACCGAAAAATTATAAATAGGTTCAATTCTCAGAGTTATCCTGTTGTTTTCAAATTGAAGACCTTGACAAAAAAAAAAAAAAACAAAAATGATTAACGTTAAAATAAACCTCGTCGTCATCACAACAACAACAATGCCCATTTGTTTTTCCGCAAATAATTTTTGATTTATTTTAATCACTGTAGCTATAATGCATGGAATGATATAGCATTGAAAAGTTTCATTTAAAATGTTTTACTATAAATACCTCGAAATGCAACCATAATAATCGTCAAACAGTGCGGTCATACACACATAAGAATAGAAATGGGAAGGGGGGATGTGCCACCCTCCATCAATAGTGTAGTTTCCATATATATGTGGCCCATGCACCATATGCAGGATGCGTGGTTAAGCGTGTTCCATTAGCGGAAACCGACATTTTATTGCATCAAAATTGTGTTTACTTTCATTCCGTTGAGGTAATTTTTGTATGGCGGGAAAAATGCAGTATCTGTGGTCAGATAAATGCCTATTAACGCATTGCTTGTACATGCATGTGTGACAGACGTGGTCATTCGCGCGATGAGTGGGCTTGATATGCGCTTGCAATTTATACATTTTTTTAATGCAATGTCTATCTTTTAAAAGAGGTGAGTTGGTGTGTTTGTGTATGCGGAGGACATGTGTATTGGGCAGATTTTGTTGCTATTTAGTTAATTGATCATGTTATTTACGCCAGGCTTCTCCAAATAAAGAGTTATTAAAATTGCTTGGTGTTAAACATGTAGTTTTCAATTTCGAACGTAAATATCGTCAGCGATAGTGGAAGGATACCTACGTGAGTTGAATGTTAACAATTTCGGGGGAATGTCAAGTAACGAGGAAGGAAGACATAAAAGGCTTGTTCACATTGAGCTTGATGGATTCACAAACTTCGATTGGCTGAAAGTATAATAATTACACCCTGTGAGATAATTGTAAGTGAACGAGGTTTAAACGGCCGGCTGAGTACAAATTCTCTGTTTAAGTACTCACACTCATTTCAGGGCTCGTTGCAATATAATTTATTTTTGCTCATTTTATTTTACTTATTTATTACTAAAGTGTCAAAAGGGCACTAGGTTTCGGGTGAACCTATGCCCAACGAACAACTCACGTCAACAATTTCGATTTCGGGTGAGTTCGATCAACTTCTGCACTCAATGTTCCAATGATCCATTGTGCTCCCCGGGAAAAACTAAGGATGAGGAAGTGGAAGGATTGGAAAGGTAGAGGGTTTGGCTGGTGATTGGTTTATATAACCCCCATAGAACCATTTAAAGCTCGAGTAAATTTCAGGACGTTGCTCAATGAGAGATTAGAGATGTCGCTCAGTTCGTTGAAGAAGTATTCTCCGAGGGTGTTTTTCTAGTGTGAGGCAAGCTAGAGCACTCACAGAGGAAGTGGAATGATCTTTCCTCTACCTTCTCATATGTTACGGTTACCTGAAGTCTAATGTAAAGTTGTGGCATTCAGCAATCATAAATTATCGAGATCTATTGCTACTCGTATGTGTTCTACGACTATGGATGAGATAACCAATATGGCCGCCTCGCTGTCTTTGAAGATGTCGATGATTTTGTTGATCAATTTTGCAACTTCACAGATTGCAAGTCCTTCTGCTTGTATGACACTATGAAAGCTAGGGAGCTTTGTTCATCAATTTTCGGGAAGAAGAAGAAAAAGAAGAAGAAGAAGAGGAATAAGAAGGAGAAGAAGAAGTCCGTCCGTTCGTCTGTCCGTTAGTGAAGACGGAGACATGATTTGCTTTTTAAATACCATCCCTTGTCAGTCTGTTTGGCAGGGTTTGGCTATTGGGTTGAAATTAGTACGCCCAGGGGTGCGGTTTGTTTGAATTCCATATAAGTATCATTCATGAAAGTTATTGGGCCTGATCTGTCTTGTTTTCAAATTATTGTATTATTTGCATCGCAGTTCGCTTTTGGCCACCATCTCTAATAAAACGGTTGAGGTGTCGATGGCTAGATTTCCAGAGCACCAGCTGGTGTGGTTCTTATGGCACTAGTTGAGCCAATGCAAGCCAATCTTTGGGCTCTTTCATGGTCTTGATATTTGACGTCTTCTCTAATGATGGCCACAACAAACAGCCCAGCATTGGCTTGATAATAATGAAGCGTTAGCTTTCTTTTGGATAAACATTTGCCGTGTTTTGTGGAGATGCTTTTTATTGAAAGCTGTGGTAAGCTCGTCACATCCAAGGTTTACTAAAGAAATGAAATATTAGTCTATTGAAGCTAATTTTATTCCAAAATTCTTAAAACAAGTTTTACAATTTCATATAATAGCTCAATATTTAATTCAGGCTATAATTCCGGAGCACAGAAGGGCAGGTCTGGTGGGGTAGTGACAATTCTTGGTTTCTAGTTCTGATTCTAGAACTCAGCTGGGATGATGATAGTTTAAGTTTCAAATCATAGTGTTAGAACTCGGAACAGCGCTAATGGTGAGTTCCTGTTTTGGCACTGCTCAGTTCTATAATATTAATGCAGATCAGGTGATTCCATACTGGCTTATCGGTATTCACTTCGGTCTCGCAACCCTGTCTCTTGAAATGATACTTAAGGAATGGATTAATGGTTTCTCTGAAATAGCTGGAGCCACTGAATTCGACAGAAAGGTAGCGCTGGACACCAAATTAGCCAGTGAAGCAGAACTGGACACAAAACTCGACAGCGAGGTAGCGCCTGACAATAAGTTCGACAGCGAGGTAGCACTGGACACAATATTCGACAATTTGGTAACGCTTGACGCTAAGTTCAACATTGAGGTAGCACTGAACACTATATACGACAGCGAGGCCAGCGCCGGACACAAATTCGACTGTGAGGTAACACTGGGCACAAATTCAAAAGCGAGGTAGCTCTGGACACAAAAATCGACAGTATATGGCACTGGGTATTCAAGCTACTATTTCTGGATCATGATGACTTTATTTAGTCTAGTTTATTCATCAAACAAAGTGACAATACTTTAGTGATTACTAGGTACATAGGTAATACATTTTAAACATTACCATAAACAAAGATATTTAGAATTAAAAATAATTTTGATTTAAATAGATATCTACTCAGATTAAAATCAATCATATTGCAAACAGAATTCGCTTCTGCTAGACATAATAAGATAATGGTTCATTGGCAGCATATACAGTTCTGTGGAAAGGTATTTTAAAAATACAGGTTTTCTAAGCATTCTCACAGGAACATTGAAGTTTATTAAAGCTTAAATTTGAGAACAATCAATATGGTCTGTTAATATGTCGCGAATAAACATAATTGCAGTGAACTTCCTTCGATAGTTTAGAGGCCAAAAATACCGAGTAATTGACATCTTGTTTTATAAGAAGTCATATCTATGTCCTAATTAAGTATTTTCACAAGAATTCTCATAAATCGTTTTTGGAATTTTTCAATTCTGAATGAATGAACGGCATGTGAGGGATCCCAAATTGTGTTGCAGTACTCCAGATTAGACCTCACAAAGGCAAAATATAGACATTTTAAAGTCTGTGGATCGGAAAACTCTTTGGAGTTACGCAAAATAAAACCTAACATTGAATTTCCTGCAGCAACAAAAAATCTATGTGTCGTATAAAGTTCAGCTTCACGTCAAAAATTACACCAAGATCTTTCTTAAAATGTATCACAGACAGTTCTTTCTGATAAATTTTATAAGTAAAATTAACTGGCGATTGGTTTCGACAAAATGTTAAACTTTGGCATTTAGAAATGTTAAGATTAAGAGAGTTAGTTATACACAACCTTGACAGCTTATCAAGAACTTTTTGTAAGAGCAAGGAATCATTTTCAGGTTTTATGCAACGAAAAATTTTCAAATCGTCCGCATACATTAAGCACTCTGAATTTAAAAATATTTCAGGAATGTCGTTGACAAAATGCTAAAAAGGAAGGGGACCGAGGTGGCTTCCTTGTGGAACACCCGAAGTAACATATATCAGTTTAGAAAGAACATTGCTTATACGAACGTACTGAATACGATCCTTTAAGTACGAATTGATCCAGTTTAAGAAGTTTGAGTGAAAACCAACTTTGTTTATCTTCGTCAGCAATACGTCGCGTCGTGGTTTGCTCAATCGAAAACTTTGGAAAAGTCGCTGTAGATAACGTCGTACTGAGAGCCATTCTCAAGTCCATTTAAAACTAAATTACAAAAATTTTAACGCTAGTGCCACGAAGCCATGTTGATAGGGAGAAATTATTCTTTTAAGAGAAGGAATGCGTCTATCGTAGACCAGCTTTTCAAAAAATTTAGGAACTGTATATTTTAATTGGTAATTTGAAACCTCTTGCCTGCTTCTTGATTTAAGGATGGCTGTGATTGTTGATCCCTTCCATTTTTGAAGAAACTCACCACTCACTAGCGAGCGATTAAAAATTACTTTTAAAGGAATTGCCAAAGCCGTAGCACATAATTGTAAAATTATTGGAGGAATTCCATCTATATCCGAGCGTTTGTCAAAACCTTATAGCTGCAACACCACTCGAGTATTTTCCAATGAACATGTTCCACGATCACTGTCAGAACCACAATGATTTTTCATTAACCGATTTAACGATTTTTATTGAACCAAAAGATATCTGCAACTGATAACTATTCAGATATTACTAAATTACCTATATATTGCTTATTTTGCTGTGTTTTGAACATAAGGGGCCTTACGATATACATTATCAATTTGGTTTTGTTGGTTTGTTGGATTGGTACCTCAGTCCAAATATCGAAAATCAGGCGGTTGCCTTGCTTTGCTAAAAACATCAACTTTGCAGAATCGCAGGAATTGTCGAATTAACCAATACTTTTTTATGAATATTTAACTTGAGCCAAGGAATTTGCAAGCTTTGTCTGAAGTATTTCTTTGGCAAGTGATGCCTTGCTCAAAGTTGTAAAAAGAAACCACCAAATCGAACTTAAGCAAGTCCAGAATGTCCACAGAAAGTGGGATATCTAATCGTGGCTCAAATTCCTGAATCAAGTAACTGTATCGCGTTTCGAGAAGAATTGGCAAGATATCTTATTACAATTAAACTGCCATGAAAAACACTTTGTCACCTACTGAGTCGCAATCGCCAAAAATTTGAATCGATTCCTTCGAAGTTATGGTTGACGAGCTTGTTGTGCCACCTTCCACCTATTTACTTGTTTGTTGGTTTTGATTTTTTTTTAATAATAATGAGGCAAAATTATTCAAAATTGAATAACCACAATTATTCAAAGCAAGGTTTAAATATTCAATTGTTGGTAAGTTGCTGAACGATACCTTGGTGTACGTACCGATTCTAATTTTATTTACTTCAAACTTCCTTTCAAACCACTTTATTCTACGACCACAATGGACTTTTATGTAAAAACGCTCTTTCGATGTCCCTAATAACCGTGCAACTCAGTCGTGCACTTTTCTTCTGCTAAACAAAAAACACAAATTTCAATTTATCGGTAAAAGCATTGAACATAAACAAAACACACCCATCCAGCAAACGAAGGACGACGTGGCAATAGGTATGATGTTATGTGTGTTCACAATTCACATCAAAAAAATTTAATCACTTTTTTCCACGCACAACATTTTGCACATAAAGGAAATCACATTTTCATTGATTGCGGCAGAATAAACGTGAACCCGAGGCATTTTTACTCACATTTTATGTGAGTTCCAATTCCAATTCCGATTCCGATTCCTTATTCACCTTGCAAATTGAAAATGTCTTCCATTGTCATCACATCATTATGACCACCTTGCCTATTGACCCAAATTACCACAGAGACCCCAACTAGCCGGAGCTCTAAGTCACAGTCTCATAAAAATAATAATAAGAACGTTATGTGTAGGTGGATAGGAACAGCCATTGACTATAGAGGAGCCGCCTATATCGATATCGATGGATGCCTTAACACAACATTGAAGGTGTTATCCCAAAGGCACATTTTTATGACAATGCCCAAATGATTTGCTTTCGTTTTCCTTCCGATGCCGATGCCGCCCAAAATGACTGCCCATAAGCAACAAGTTAAGCTCATTACTTTTGCGTCAGGTCACAGTAAAATGTGGGCGTTATGGTCTTGGTTTCGTTCTGATTTTCTTTTAATTCAAAGATCTGACTGCTTAGTTGCCTTATCGCAAACGAGACGTAGCTAGTAGCTACTCGTATATCCGCCCAAAATAAACTCATTTGAAATTCTCCTTTTCTGTGGGGAGCAAATATATTTTTGTGTTTTCATTGTGTTTTTGCTTTAGGTAGACGACAGCCAACCTTATAGATTTCTGATGCCAACAAATGTTGTTTTGAATAGGTTAACCCAACAATCCTGATACATCTTTTACTTCCACAGCCACTACCACACTTCCACTTCCATTTCCACTATACGGAACGAAGCTACTTCATTTACTCTTGGTTTGGGGGTTCATTGGAGCTCGATTCCGATGTGAATCCATAATCCTCCTTCTACTTCTTGACTGTAAGGCTCTCAAGAGAATTATGGTTATGAGACTTGGGTATGGCGTACGGGGGGTGGCTACACATTGGCAACACATATTTGTCTTATTGATTTACCAAAGTAGGTACCTTTATATATTATTATGGTTCACCTGTGAAGCGCAATTCGATGTTCCAGATGCCTGCGAGGAAAGAAGGAAAGTTACAATTTCAAGGCTATGCATACACTCATGAGTTGGCATGGCACTGGCACTGGCACCGTAGAAGATGCGAAAATCCTTACGGAACGACTAAGGGTCGATTAGTAGCTGAATGACGAGTGTTTAGCCAGAGAAAAGTTGTTTACTCAGATTGGAGAGTGAGTGGGATTACACTTTTTTCGTCTTCTTATTTTTCCTCTTGGCTCTTGCATTACGCTTACGCTGGGTTGGTTCTGACTTGGGATTTGTGGAAATGAAGTCGAAAAATGTGTCAGGGATTTTCTACAAGGTTTACAATGAGGTAGTACGATCTATTTGCGTTTGGTTGGGTAAATAAGCACACTGTATGTGGTTGAGTTATCTCACTTGAATGCATTTGATTGAAAGTCCCCTGAGAGAGTGTTTTGATTCAAGGACACGGATTTGTGATTTTCATTTTCGATTGGACGTGTTGAAGTCACACGACGACAGATTATTTTAAGAAGATTGGTGTTTGATTTTAAACTTCTTCCTTCAATTTTTTTAGTTTTTTATTTTTGTCGTTGTTTGTTTCAATAGAGAAAATGTCTGGATATTTTTTGCTGTAGTGTTTACAGAGTACTCTAATTTAAACCGGATTTTGGAGGTGGAAACGTGTGCGGGACAATGAAGATTTCAGAGGTGAAGACGAAGACGTGTGTGGGACAAATGAGAACTAATACCTGAACGGTTTGGTTAAAAAAAAATGGAAGGGAAAAGTGGTGAGAGCTGAAAATGTGCGTATGTCGATGCGAGGGACTTCTTCGTCCTTTAAGAAGTAGAGTAGGGATAAGCAATTAAAGAAATGCCGATGCTGGGTTTTTTGTAATATGCTCGTAGTTTGGCTTTGTAATTCTTTGTTTCTTGAAATGAAAAGTAGTCGGGGAGGAGGCTGAGTGAAAAACACATGTTATTAGAGCATCTTTCGGGTGGACTGTATTCAACAGATTAAATCCTTAAATGACACGCAAGAGCTTTATGAAACTTTGCCAAAACATTACCATTACCAAGAACTTGATGGAGTATCCCATGAAGGAATCATTAGTTCGAAAAATTGAAGTAGGACAGCTATGATCTTTCCGACATCGCGATGCTCGCAAGGAAGGATGAAGAAGAAGAGGAAAAAGGAGAACTAGCATGACGAAGAAGCTGAAAGGGGTGATTCCTCAAGCCTGAAGAAGGAACTTCATTGGAGAAAAACCATGGAGGATAAATTCTTAAAAAGAAATTCGATAGGGGCGTTTATCGAGTTCTTTTAAATCCAAACTAACAATAATTATTACTTCGATGAGCGTCTAGAATGAGCCACCTTACGATCGATCCCTACCCAACAACAGAATCATTATATATATCATGTCAAAGGTACTACGTGTAATGTAATTTTTTTCAGTAGACATTATAAAACTGCGGAAATAAGAAGTCATTATTCACTAAAAGCTTGAACCTTGAAGTTGTGGAACTTTACCAACCAAACAGACCCCTACCACCACCATACCAAACTGCTTCACACTACATAGTGTCTCTTCAATTATCCTTGAATCCTATGCCACCAGCTTCAGGCATATGAAGACGAGAGGCAGCAATACCATCAGATGCAGAAAACGTAGCAAAACAAAACTTACGAAAAATGATGCAAAACAGAACAACGGCTACCTCTGGCCAGTATAACGAGACTTACAAAATAAAAAGAGAAGACGTTTGACATCTCTGAAATATTCGTACGACTAGCAGGGCGATTTTGGGGCAGTGTGCTTCGTAACAGTCGGAAGTGTACTCACGGCGAACTTTGATGTCGAAATTGGTTTTCGACAAGGCGACGCACGCACTGTCTTGAGATTTTTTAATCATATACCTTTCGCGTACAGTGAAACAAAAGAAGCAGCAATTGATTTGATGGTTAATGAAGGAAAAGCGATGTATATGTTGTCATTAAACAAGGACAGCGAACATCGACGAATCAGACAAAACGTCGAAATTGACAGACCTCGCAATAACTTCGAGGTAGTACAGGACTTTGTCTACCTAGGATAAGCTTTAGCCAGGGAAAGCAATATCAATACAGATCGAAAGGAGGACTACTTTTACTGCTTCTTTTACCGAAGGAAGAGGGCAGCTGCGGTAATGAAAACTCTCTAGAAAGTAAAAGGTAGCCCTTTATAGGACCTTTATTCTTGTACTAGTGTGTTGTCCTGCTACACGGCACGAAAGGGTGAAAGCATCATCTAAAGCAAGTGATGAATTCCTTTTTCGTTTCAAATGAATAATACTCTGAATGATTTTTAGTCCCTTATGTGAAGACAATGTATGGAGAAGAAGATGCTACAACGAACTGAATGAGATGAGTTATAGAAGAGTTCGCACAGTGAAACTGCCATAGCTGGGACATGCGTAGATTGAATGGACGGATATCTCGACGGATTTTTGACAGTACATTGCAGGCAAGGGAAACCCTTGTCGTATGTGGTGCAGTAAAGTGGAAGATTACCTCAACCATCTTAAAGTACAAAAGTGGAGAGAGCTGGTCCAGAATTGACTTTGTCATCGAAAGATGTTGGTTGAGGCCCAGGTTCATCGCCTAAGTCAAATGTCCACTTAAGTAAGTAAGTAAATCCTTTATAAGACTTTGATCACTTCATTCTCATAAAACCCATCGTACCGGATGAGCGGGCTTTCAGAACCACATCTGCGGATGTTGGTTGAGGTTGAGAATCACCCTAAACAGTGGTTCCCATCAAGTAAGAAAGTAGTTAAAGTAGTAGACAGACTATTTTTTGAAAAATGAGGATACCCTGGAGCATGTTTTGGGGCGTATGACTGCTCTGGATGTATAAGCATTTTCAATTTTTAAAACATCAGTGGATCTACGTCGCGTCGGCTTATTTCAGCGACAGGATACACCGATTTGCCAAAGTCTGCGAATTCCCTTAGACAAAAGGTGATAAACTGTTATAATGTTGTAAAAAGTCAAGTGCTGAACTTAGAAAGCTAAAGATCCCAGGACAAAGATTCAGTCTGACATTTGATGAATGGGCTACAACATCAAATGAACGACTCATGAATGTAAACATCCATTCGAGGAACTAGTTTTGACATTTTGGACTTATCCGATTTGCATTCTTCTTTTGAAGACCCGCAATAAAGAATTTGATATAAATTTTAATACAGACATTGTGGCTATTGTCAGCGATGCCCCAAATAGTGCAATAATAGACAGTGATCTAAAATTTCTCTTCAAAGAACGAGAGTTCAACAATTCCAAATTTGGTTCTAGTTTAATAATAGCTTTAGTTGAAAGACTAAGCTTACGATGGCAGGCAGAGCTATCAGGTGTACTGCGGTTACTTACAGAACCCAAAAACGAAGAGTATCGCTGAAGTAAGAAGTTCATTTTCTTCGCCAACCAACATCAATATCAAGTAGCAAATAGCTTCAATTTTCAAACGTATTGACAGCCTTAGCCCTGAAGATTGTAGTGAACTTTCTTTGAAAGAAAATTCAACATGGAAACTGAGAACAGTTTAAGAAACTTGGAGCTGAAGAATACTGATGACGAGGAACATTTGATAAGAATATGCAAAGGGATATGGTGCTTTTTTTAAAACGGGACAAGAGGAAAATATTTACACTAAGCGTATAACTTTTTAATGACTTTCCCACCAACAACGAGTATAGAACTCGAGACAGCATTCTCAGCTCCAGCTTATTAAAGCTTCTCATATGCTTACATAAAACTGTTTTTCCTAATACGAATTTTAATAAAAAAAAGAACTATTTTATTCACAGTAATTTATATGTTTTCTATTTTTTGTCAATCTCAGTATTGACATAACTGAACTCTGAAATCCCGGAATTGAAAAAACTTTTCGGGATTGTAATAACTTTTCGGGATTGCAATTTTTAGCTCTAAAGACACATGCCATTTTGTTTCGACTTTCTCAGGCTGATCCAACCGTTAGTACCTAGTGTTTTAAGGAATATCACACAAATCATCTGTGAGACTAGTTCCTTAAATTGGTTACATGCTGTGATGCTTCTTTTACAAAGGCTGGGGTATAACTCAGGGTGTCCTGGGTCTATCCAAAGAAGCTTCGTAAGACTTGGGTTACGGCGCGGCAGTCCAACTTCTCAAAATGATTCGCGGAAGGGCAGGTTGAATTTTAATTAACTCTAAATTTATTACAATATTTTCTCTAAGGATTAGGTTTACAAATTATCAATTTTGATGTTCAGGATTAAAGAAAGCATGTATGGTTTATGGAATAAGATCGATTTCTGGTGCTGATGAACGGAATGGATGGTATCGATCTTCACTGGTTCAGTGGCGCTGATTCCTCTGGGAATAAGGTTGTAAACCATGGCCTAGAAAGTGCCTGCGTTTACTGGGGGCAGAACAGAACACTCTGTCGGCGACAGCGGATTTCGTAGCAAAGGTCAGCAACTACGTACCACGATGAAAACTCCCTTTACGGAGACGCAATGCCTAACCAAGGAAAATCTAAACGCCCGGCTGGAAACAAGCCAAAACGATTAAATTTCGCGCACGGAAACGCAACGTCTAAAATTAAGGAGAATCCAAATGCCAGGCTGAAAACAAGCCACAACGATCAAATTTATTTTACAATGATAAAAAGTAACAATCAGGAAAATTCTAATTGTCCGGCTGTGAACAAGCCACAACACTCAGTACCCTATAATTATTTTTCTGATTTTTGTCGATTATTTCACCTCTACTCATTAACTTTATCACTGAAACCGAATGTGAGCCATAACCGGTCAGTGATAAATTTGCATGAAAAATTGGATGGGTTTTGCCAATGTATTTCCCAATAAGAAAATACACAAGAAGTGATAAAGCAGGAGAAGTTATCGATGTTTGGCCTTCATAGCCTAGCGAGTAGGCATTTACTTTATTACGCGGGAGGTGATTTTGATAGAAATAAATACTGCACTATATTGGTGCGGCCTTTTGGGAAGAGGTAGGAAGAGAATTTGTGACGCTTCGTCACAATGCTTCATTTATCTCCTCAATGGTGGTTGTAGGGGATCCATTTGCTTATTTACAGACGTATATAATCTTAGTTAGTGGCGTGATGGTAAGCATGTCTGCCTGTTAACCGAGAGGTTCGTGGTTCGAATCCCAACAAAGCCAAAAATGCTTATTCAACTTTCGCAGGGAATTGGCAAATAAATTCATTCTTATGAAAATCGATTTCTCGAATAGCCTTTCGAATTGTAGGTGCCCTCTGCCCTCCATTTCTTCATAAGGCATGTTTGTGAGAAGTGCGGCAGGCTCTGGGGCTCCTCGCTCTGTTCCACTAGCCTATTTATTTATTCATTTATCCTCTTGCTTTGACAATAAATGATCATAATGAAACTGCTTCTGTAAACTTAAAGACTTATTAATTGTGTGTATGAGTTAAAGTGCAGCGGCAGTTGCCACACACTACATGAATCACATTTTATTTTTGTTCGATAGAAGTTTAAATCCAAATTTCAGCAGTTGGAGAGCTTAAAAATATTTTCATAAAGCGATCTGCACCATTTTTGAGTGCTTAAAAAATTGTTGTGGTTTAAAATATGTGGCTAAAAGAATGGTGCTCTATGCGGCTTACTATACAATATCAGTGACTTTTGCTACTGCGTTTTAAAGATTTCAAGTGTGGTAATATGTGTAAGAGCGTAACAGAGCTCCTCTTAATTTTAGCCTTATCCGCAAAAGCATTACCAACCAAGTTATACCTACGCTGTGTATGATTTTGAGCAGCTTTATAAGCTTATTTCTAGCACTTTTTTGTAGAGCAGCAAATCCCCTACATATGCATCTTTATCCTTGTAGCATAAAATCTCAACATGATGTGAGAGGATGAAGAACAAAGTTGTAAACTCTACACAATTTGCCCTTAAATGATTTTGCTGCCTTTATACGTTCAACCACAAATAAACGTTTTAAGAGAAATGTCAGTTGGTTGCGGTTTTGCAGTCTAAAAAGGTTCCTAGATTTTTAACAGAAAATGGGGAACAAAAAGACCAAATAATATCTTCCTCGCAGCATCTTCTTACACAACAGACTCAGAGAACCGACTTAAAAAAAATATATAGACACAAACTGAATCAGAGGTTACTTTTGTAGAAAACTCCATCATCAAGTTACTTTGCTTGTTTTAGAAAATGAAAATTAAATAAAGACATACACAAAACTTTGAAAGGAGACTTTACTTGAAAACCCATTTTTCTTGTGACTGTCACGTGAGAGAACAAAAATGGAATTCCATCTATACCTCAAAAGAGATAAGTTGTTCTATGTTTTGTTTGTTCACTGTCAACACCGACTTCACTACCCTAATCCTAACCACAATCATCATACACATCTCACGCCATACCTCATTTAGCTATTGTAATCCTCAAAACCCCAAAATTTACCCCGGTGTAGTTTAAATCTCACAGCTGGATAAGAGAGTGACGAAGGTTTGAATTGCTTGTCTTTTTTTTTGGTCTTCATTTTTATTTTTTATAACCCAAAATGAAAAATGGAAAAAATTAACAGGAGGAAGAAATGAAACTGGGTAATACACTCTATCCGGTTGGAACCTTAACTGGGGATGACACCCCCTCTCCATCAGGACCTCACTTCTTGTATTTTTAATTTTCTCCGTTTTGTCGCAGGATCATTGCGAATGAACGACGACGGCGACGGCGACGTTCAAGGGTGTACCAAACGAAACGAATACACGGTTGGTGTCTTTCGTGAGGGGGTAAGGAAAGTTGTGAAAGCTTTTGTGGATTTTGTTTTTGAAGTGATTATTCGAAAGTAATTTCCGTCTGAAAGATTATCCTCCGCGATAGACTTCACTTTATTAATGGGAGTTTCCCATTCCATCAGCTGTGTCGTCATCATTGTTGGTAGTCCTTTGCGTCACTCTCTCTTCACTAACAAAACCCACTTTCAATATTCTGATTGAAATTGAACCCAGTCCTCTCAGTTTTTGGGGTTGCATATCGTTTTCTTTATAAATTAAAAAAAAAAGAAAAAAAATCTCAAAGAAGTTTGAGTGTGTTATGCTTTTGGAACATCACCGTGCTAAAAAAAAAACAAATTAAAAATAAAAATCCATAATCGTTGGAGGAAACGTGGTGAATTTCCAGAAAAAAAAAAACAAACTTAGTCAGTAGACAGACAATCGAGAAGAAGAAATCTCGGAAAAAATATGAGACTGTTGAAATTGTTATCGTCAGGAAAACTGATAAATCAAATATTGTAGGGGATGGATGGGGGGATGTGCCACGCATGAGGTTCTTAACCAACACCATTCTCTTGAGTACTGAAGTGATGAAAGATGAACTCTTTCGTCACCATCAATTTGATTCAGTAAAAGTGAACGGAATTCTATAAGAAATTAAAAAATTGCGGTGCTTGTTAATCAATATCTTTAAAACTAATTTGGTGCTGGAGGAACTTCTTTGTTCCTCGATTTCTTATTTTCTTCCTATGTTGGTGGAGGTTTTTCAAATTCAAACTACCAAATAGAATAGCAACCTTCTTTTGTTGTAACTTTTCAGATGTTCGTAGGAAAGTCTTTTCAGCTGCAGGATAGCAAAAATTCTTATTGCCTTTAGGAAGTATTCGTTTGGTCTGTCTATACATCCACTGAAGGAATACTATTTAATGTCTCTTCGCAATTTACACAGAGATATTTGATGGTTGTTTTCGTTTTCAGTTGCTTCGATAGTAATTTTGATATAGGAAGTTTTTTTGTGGTAGTTTGCGACTGCGCTTTAACATCTCAAGGGTTAAGGGTCTTCTGAAGCTCGGATTTTGACAGATTCACTTTGATGAAGCAAAATACGTGCCATTTGCAAAAATGGTCGTAAACTATTCAGGATGCAATGACCTGACTACATCCAAGTAGCATACGTGAGAGAGTCATCTGAATACAGCAAACTCTTGATGCTGTCTGACAGTGGTTAATCTGAGTTGAAGATGTCTTAGAGATAAGTCCCAATCCTTGATCCTTGTGCAACTCAAGCTCTAATAATTTTGGCTGCAGACGGCTCCCTTTTGCTTGCCTTCACAAATCCTCTCGAAAGGTCTACGTGGAGAACTTAATGTGAGTTGTGCAGTGTTACGCGAATATGTTTTGAAAAATTATTTCGACCTGAGTTGTGTATCAACATCCACCAACCACCACTCCTGTTGGTGGTCAAGTTATCACCATCAGACACCTTCTAGTGGAACACGCGTTAACCTGTTCCCATCACTGAGTCAGCAGTTCATTGGCCCGGTCACTTGCTGGTTATCTTGCTGATATCCTGGTAGACAAATACATTGCACGCGCAAACACGAGTTATGCAATGTCAACGGTAATTGGTGGGAACCAATCAACCAATCATTGCTTGGAACTCAGGCTGGAACTGGACGGGCAGTTCAAGTTGGGACTTCAACAATACGAGTCGCTCTCTTATATTTTTATTGTAACCTTGCAACAATAACTTTTAACGTTTATATCCGGTCTTTCTCTATATGTAAGTCGAACAGTTGGGCCAACCACTTGGTTGGCGCTCGTTTTTTTTTTTTTTATATTATCCTCGGAAGGATAATTTAACTGGATATCATTTTGATGATTTTCCCTGGTTGAATTTTGATTTTCTTATATTGTTTAGGTAAGTAGAAGAAAAATGTAATAGTTTAAGCACCTTAGCAGCTCTGTCGTCATCCACATGAAGTTGCTAATGAAATTCAACCGAGTTTTATTCTTCTTTTTCATTCAGCGGCTTCGTAATTTGAACTTGTATGGATAGTTTATGAATTTTATAGAGAAAATGATTTTTTCGCACCTAAAACAATGGCCAAGTATGGTTAAGTTAAAGTGGTAACACACTTACTAAGGCCCGTTGATGCCATTTTGATACCAATGTGGATCTAATGTTTCCTCATCCTAATGGAACAATTTTGAGCTTATAATAAACCGGGAGAAACGCAGGGTGCCAATGTGAGTAAGAAGACTATGGTCATTAAAGAAACACTACGTCTGTGAGTTAGGGCGGAGCATGAAGAGAGAAGCTAGGAAATAGTGTCCGCTTCTGCAAAAATCGTTTGAGGCGACTCCGTGTCTTCATGACACCTAAGACCCACTCATGTTTTCTGTTGTGCCGCAGCCATTGTGGCATCTGTGAGATAGGTGGGCAAAACATCCGAGGGTCAACAACATCGAAGATCCTCCCTCGTTATGGAACTCGTGGACAATTGGGTCGCCACAAATTTTTTTGCTTTATCAATGCTATGAAGTCCTGAGCTGCGGTAGCAAGAACCCCCCCGTTGACGAGCTAGGTTGAGCTAAATGCAGGGATGCCAAGCTACCGTGGCCGGGACACCGTTTCCTTCCTGCTGCCAGGATCAGCCAATGGGACCTGTAGTCGGTGGTTGTTATGGTAATAAGGGAATTAGAGGTTAAGGCCAGTGGTTTCGTTACAGTTGAGAGAGATCAACCCGTTCGACCGCTTAAAATCTAACTTGACCCAGGTTTGTTTTTTTTGTTACACGTTAAAGTGCTTGACCATCTCTGATTAGTTTTTTCCTATGCGTCCAGCTTGAGCCAATACTCTCCGTTTCCTCTGTCCTCTGTTTCTGGCGAGTTTCCTGAAATGTCTCCATGCCCCGGCACCCAGTACAGGTGAAAGTTAAACTGCTCTGACATTTCCCTGAGAGATGATCGGTAGTTAAGGGTAGAAATAGAGTTAAAGGAATTAGATGCCAGTGATTTTATGGCTGCCTGGCTGTCTAAGAAGATGCATAAATTCTTTTTGGATATCATGTCTCTTAGCCAAAACAGAGCCTCGCTGATTGCCATCACCTCCGCTTGGAACACACTACAATGACCTGAAAGAAGAAACGATATTTTTAATTTAATTTCGTATGAATAGACATCACAACCTAGAACCTTCTCCCCCACTTGTTTTCGTACCTTCCGTATAAGAATGGACGTATTCGCTTTCCAAGAATTATTGGCCCTGTTCTGGATGGAATGTTCACTCGGAAATTTGTACCAAATTCGAGTTTAGGTGTGGACAATGGAGGTACTTTAATTTTGATGTTCTCAATCAAGTCCTATACAATTGGTTTGTTCGTTAAAAGAAAGAGGTAGACTTGTGGTCACAACAAAGTTTTTTAAAAAGCCCAAACTCACTTAATGTCAAACCGAGTGTTTTTTAGCCCTGAGTTTGCCCTTAACTCGCTCTGAAGTAGCTCTAGGTTTTTGGTCTTCTTGGGGGAGTTCATGTAGTAGGTCTAGCGTATTTTGAGAACTGAAAACAATGTGTTTTTCTTTTCTGACAACTCATAGGGTTGTCAAGGAAGCCTGGGGCAGAACTACCGCACACGTGATCGAGTAATACGTGACTGATTTATTTGATTTTGGCATTATCTACTTCTCATGTAATCGAGCACTTTAGTAAAACTGAAATGCTTTCATAAGTATTTGGAGAAATTGAGGTCTATAAGTGAGCAGAAGACTGATGTGTAATTGGAGGGAATTTTGATCGAAAAATATGACTCACGCACTCGATCACTTATGCGGTAATTTGGCCCCTGATTCCACCTTGGGAAAAGTTCAAAGAACGATTGTTATCATATTCAACAAAAGTCTTGTTAGTTGCTTCAAATGTCAGCCAATGTTTAGGCATGTATTTCCAGCGTCTCAATTCGAACACTCCTTAATGTTTATAAATATAATTTAAGGGTTAGACAGACACATACTTCTTAACTTTAAGTATTGCTAGGCTTTTTCACACAGAATGATGGAAAAAGCAAATAAATGAACAAAAATCTCTAATAACATGCATTGACTTGAAAAAATGTATGCCTAAATCTTCATACGTGCTACCTTCTAAGCAGGAAATCTGATGTACCTAACTTCCTAATCTCTTAAAAAAAGGTAAATACATATTTGAATACACACAATACAACGTTTATTATGTATTATTGACCAAGAGGATTTACCATATACGAGCAAACTTCAAGGACTTTAACTATACGGGCAAAAAATTATTGATTTTTCTAGCCACACAAAAATAAAACAACCCATCCCATTCTCCGAAGCCTGCGTTTCTATTGACATCTTGGCATGACCAAGAGACTTTCTCTCATACCGTAGGTACATAAATATCATGTGCGATGTTTAGCCCCAAATAACTTCCCTTTCAGCCCCTGATCCTGGTAACTACTGCCCGCTACTGCCAACACAAAACATGAAGATGTAGGTATAGAAATACGAAGAGAAAAAAAGTAAATATATAATTGCCATCAATTCCACAGTAATGTGTAGAGACGAGAAGAGCAACAAATGGTCAGTCGTTTATCTCTAAATATGTAAATATGGGTGTAGACGACGAATATAATTTTTTTTTTTTTTTGTTTGCAATTTCCCCCATCACCCTATTTTTCTGCCTGTGCTCGAGTGGGGAGCTCACTTGTAATCTAAGATAAATATCACCTTCTACCCTTTCATGTTGTTGCTGTGCTTCCATGTCGAATCCTTGAACTTTTAACGACACTGGTCTTTGCCTGCTGCTTTTCTCGTACACAAGAATTATGTATGCTTTTGTTGTTGTTATGTTTGTGTGTGTGTTTGTATGTTTACCCTTTATTTATTTGTGCTTTTTTGTTTGCCTTTTTCTGTTGGTATCCTCCTAGCCGTAGACTGATCTTGAAGTACTTGCGTGCCTGCTTTAAAGGACTCTGCACTTCAGAGAGCAACTTTGAACCCGGCAATTTAAGCCAGCCAGCCAAGCAGCCAGCCAAGCAGCCAGGCAGTCAGCCAACGTAACCCAGGGTTACCTTTAACCAAAGATATACACTCTACCATGGAACATGGATAGCGATGAAGCATAACATGACGGCAGCCATGGACAACGACTCGTCGTCGTATAGTATGGAAAGGATGAAAGCCCAAATTGGACAAAAATAATAATAATAAAATACAAACATTACTTAAGGAGGTCTTAGCATCGCACAGTGCGATGTAAAGTGAAGAGGATGTCAAAAAGGATAAGTATCTGGGGATTGTTTGTGAACAAACATTACATAAAAATAAAAGTCACGTTAATGACGAGATGGTCATGGTACAGGGTTGAACACCAGTCAAGCGTCATCGTCGTTATAAGAGGACAAAGGTAAATCATTACTGAATTTTGTTGTTGTTATTGTTGTTGTTTTTAACTTCAAGATAATATTGATCCTGCAAAAGGCACATTCACTCAGTCACTTGAAATGTTTCAGAACTTTTCGTTGGAGACATTTAACCATGCAAAGAAATATAATTTCATGCAATTTAAAATATTTACAAACATTAAGGGGTATCGAAACTCAAACTACTCGTTATTGCACGGGAACGTGAATGGCATTTTGTGTGGTGCTCTTCACGTATCGGGTTGCATGTCGGCCTGTTAAGCAAGAGGTTCGTGGTTCAAATCCCAGAAACATCAAAAAATGTTTTTCATGGGTATCGCTTTCGCGAGGAATTGGCATGTCCTCTGAGAGTAAATTATTTGTCAAGTGTTTTGTTGATCAGCCTTTCGGAATCTGCATAAAATTTGTGGTCTTTGAAATTCGTAACATCCCGAGGTCTCGAAACGCCCTTTTTATTCTTGTCTTACTTACTTACTTAGGTGGGCATTACAGTTCGGGGTGAACCTGGGCCTCAACCAACATCCTTCGATAACGACTTCTATTTCGGGCGAGCTCTCTCCAGTTTCGCACTCCAAGTCGGTTGAGGTCTTCATCCACTTGATTGCGCAACCTAAGACGAGGTCCTCCACTTCCGCGATTTCCCTGCAATGTGCTTTCGAATACCCGACGAGCCGGAGCGTTTGGGTCCATCCGCTCAACATGGCCCATCGTAGCCTTGCGATGCGTACTCTTCTTCTCCACACATTGCCTTCGCATACGGGACCAAAGATCATTCTTTCGAAACGACCAAGGGTTTCCTCATCCGTTTTCGATAAGGTCCATGCTTCCGCGCCGTTAAGCAGGACTGGGATGATTATAGTCTTATAAAAGGCTACCTTGGTTTTTCTGGAGAGGGTTTTGTTTCTCAATTGCCTTCTTAGCCCAAAGAAGCAACGGTTGGAAAGAGTTATTCTCCGTTTGCTCTCCGCACTGATGTTGTTGTCCGTGTCTACAGCGGATCCTAGGTAGACGAAGTCCTGTACTACCTCAAAGTTATGTCTGTCTATTGTGACGTTTTGTCCAATTCGTCAATGTTCTGTGTCCTTGTTTGATGACAGCATATACTTTGTTTTGCCCTCATTAACCATCAAAACCATTTTTGCCGCTTCTGTTTCAATACTCGCAAGAGCACCTATGACATCACGCTTTTTTCTTCTTATTACGTCGATATCGTCTGCATATGCGAGTAATTGCACAGACTTTTGAAAGATTGTTCCTCTGGTGTTGACGTTTGAGTTTCTTACAATCTGTTCAAGTATGATGTTGAAGAAATCGCATGACAGTTTTTCGCCTTGTCTAAAACCTTTTTCGACATCAAAGGTCTCGGTGAGTTCTTTACTGACCTTGACGGAGCAGCGTGAATTCTCCAAAGTCATCCTGCATAGTCGTACGAGTTTTGCAGGGATGCCGAAACTAGACATGGCTCTGTACAGCTGGTCTCTGTAGATACTGTCATACGCGGCCTTGAAATCGATAAAAAGATGGTGAATATCGATATTACTTTCTCGGGTTTTTTCCAAGATCTGCCGTAATGTGAAAATTTGGTCTATTGTGGACTTCTCCGGTCTAAAACCACATTGATAAGGACCTATCAAGTTGTTGACGTGGGGTTTCAGATGTTCACATAATACAGCAGACATGATCTTGTACGCGACGTTAAGGAGGCTTATCCCTCTATAATTGGTGCAATTGTGAGGGTCTCCTTTCTTTACGATCGGGCATACAATACTGAGGTTCCATTCATCGGGCATGCTTTCTTCCGACCATATCATGCAGATCAGCTGGTGCATGTTCCTTTCCAACTGATCTCCAGCTGTCTTGAAAAGTTCGGCATCAAGGCCATCTGCACTTGCAGTCTTATTTGATTTAAGTTTGCATATAGCAAGCTTAACTTCTTCTAGGTCGGGAGGACGGCATTCTTGGTCATCGTCCAGGCTAAATGGGGCAGTCTGCCTGACAGCGGAATTTGTGTCCTCATCGCCGTTAAGCAGTCTGCAGAAATGATCTTTCCAGATCCTCAGTAGCGACTGTGACTCTTTAACTATGTTTCCCTGCTGGTCTTTACAGGCTTGAGTTCGGGGTTTGCCACCCTGGCAGGATCTTTTTATCTTTTGGTAATACTTCCGAATCTCGTTCCTGTCATGGCACCTCTCTATATCCTCAAACGAGCGCTTCTCATGCTGCTTCTTTTTCTTTTTGAGAAGTCGGTTTTCTTCCCTTCTTCTCTCCTTGTAAATCTCGTTATACCGATCGTAAGCAGCCCTCGTTCGTGTTTGCATAAGCATTTGTCGTGCTCTTTGCTTGGCTGCATTTGCCTGCCTACTTTCTTTATCGAACCATGCGTTTCGTTTTGGTGGCCGAGTGAAACCCAGAACCTCAGAGGCAGCGGTTCTGATGGCTTCTTGGCATTGCTGCCACTGGTCTTCAATGTTTAAGCTGGCGGCATGGGATTCAAGGATAATTGAAGGGACACTCGATTGGAAAAGGCATTGGCAATCTCTTGCGATTGTAGCTTTCCGACGTCATATCACTTCACAGCGTTAGTTCGTGCAAATAAGCGCTGTTTCTGTTGTCTATAGCAGTCGCCATAGTATATGTCACAGTTTTTCATCTTCTTTATGACCGGTCCACTCCATCGCACTTCTTGGATGGCGGTTATGTCTGCTTTGCAGCAGTCCAGGGCGTCCGCTAATTCTCCAGCTGCACCTAGTCCGTTAAGAGATCTTACGTTCGAAGTGCAGATCCGGAGGTCGTTGTCCTTTTTTTGTTTGCATGGGTCGTCAACTTTGAAATCATTATCGTTATCCGAGGCTGTTAATTGTTTCGGAACTGGGCTTTTTTACGTGGTTAGGTAGTTAACCCTACGCACAACCCCCAACCTGGAGGGCCAGGTCCCTTTGGATCCCTTCGGACACAAAAGGCTGGAATATCCAGAGTCAGTACCCTGCTACAGGGGTGTGAGTGCTGCCGTTTGCTCACCAGGAGCTCGTCCGCCACCATCTCTACTTCAATACCCTGTCCTCGTATTGAAAGACCCCAAAAGACCTTTAAACCAAATATGTTGGAGTAGCTCTTTCAGGGGTTTCTGCTTTTATGGCTGCTGAAGTCCACCGTTGATTCTGTCCTTCGAATTCATCCGCTGTGACATTTACACGAAAGCTCTCGTAGACCACTGAGATTCGTGCAGTTAGTCATTTTTAGCAGAGCAATTATAGTGTTGATCGATCACAATTCTTTGTTCCGGATTCCCTTATCAACACTCGCACTTACTAGTTTAGCAGGTCAGCTCTGGACGGAGCATCCCAGGTCCCAGTGGATACCGCTTGGAGGTACAGTAAGCACAATTGACGTGTACTATAAGTTACAGCATCTGGGCGCCGCCAAGATGGCACCAATCAGAGCCTACCCGAATAGTACAACGCCTATCCGACCCATTCTTGTCGACATTATTCTTGTCGTTTTGTGTTAATAAAAGGGTTTTGAACACACTATTGCAATGAATTGATCTAAGGCAGTGCAGTGGCTTCAAATTTGAAGTCTCAACTTGCTGTAGACCACCGCAGTATGGCGATAGCAACCTGGTGATGCCTGCCACACAAAACTACCAGTCAAGATCCACTCGTAGGATTATGTCCATTACACTTGTAGAAGATCGAGCAAACTTTTAGCTTTGTGTTACAGAAATTTCTTACACTTATAATAATTCACAATAATTCACTTATATATATAACAAGTATACTAGTAGTTTTAAGATACAGGCCCCTGGAGTAAAAATTGAATCAAAAATGAGAATCAGAATAAAATGAATGAGTATGTAAGCTAAGCACTAACCCTGTGATTGTCACAGTGCTTAACTCGTCGAAAATAAAACTGAGTGCTTCCTCAGCTCAATCAACTAGCCCAAAAGAAACGCTAGGTTTTTACTTGGGCGAGTTTAGCCAGTGAACAAATGCAATGTTTTTTATTTCTGCAGGGGACACATGTAAAGGTTTCTTGGTTGATATGATACTTACAGGACGGAGAGACCCATGTTATGTTGACAATTCGTTTGGCTCTCAAGGAAGACTGGGTCAACACTGAGCAAACTTCAACGAACGAAGCATATTTGTCGCTTTATTTTGGACGGGATCAGGTCTGTGTTTCAGAGTT
The DNA here is from genome assembly GCA_914767635.1 of Melanostoma mellinum. Lineage (NCBI taxonomy): Eukaryota > Metazoa > Arthropoda > Insecta > Diptera > Syrphidae > Melanostoma > Melanostoma mellinum. The sequence goes on from OU612060.1 coordinate 186,482,515, forward strand.
GAAAAACTCCATTCGAAACCTTCTACGAAGAGAGATTGCAAAATATTTTCAGAGATATTGTGACCAATCATCACTTTCTTAGGGCATGGCCATAAGCTGAGCGGTAAAGCGGACAAATTAAAACGAAAATGAAAATTGTAACTTAGTTTTACGCTCAAAACTAAGCCCAGCCATTATCTTACTACCCTCAAAATGCGCATTTGTCGTCTAATTAATTGAAAACTTGTTCATGTAAGCTCGGGTTGTGACATTGAACTTCAAAAAGGGTTGATTATCCTGGCCAAAGTCTCCACACATCGACCTTTTTTGGACTACGCTATCCAAACATTACTAAGAAATTTCTGCTTTAGGCCACGATAAGGAAGGTAATGCACATTGTTCATGCCATTCTCAATAACTTTGTATATTCATACTAACTTCGTCCACCAAATATTTAAAACAGTGAAGATTTGTTTGAAAAAACTGCTTCCAAGTACAGGTCGAAATCTCTAACAATTTGAGAGAACTTTTAACACGGCTGATGAGTTTGAAGAGGTTCTGCAACAAAAAAGCATTGGTTACAACGGACAGGAAAAAGAAGTTCTATGGAACGTGAGACAAAAACAACGACAACCATGACTTAGAACAATAATGAGTTGTGAGAGTGGATCCATAAAAATGTCTTTATGATAAAAAAAATACCACCAAAGCAGTCGTAACACCGAGTAGGTATCATAAAGCGTAATCGCAAAGTAACAATAACGTGGTTGTTTTTTTTTCGTTTATTGAAACTTATAATTCTAGGCCCTGGACTTCGATAAGTCATTGGCTGTTGAATGGATAGAGGCATTTACCCATAACAATAAAAACCTTCCTTTAACAAAAACCTTCCTTTTTTCCCTTCCCTTTTTCTTCTGCAGAACTTCTACTGAGACCCATCAACCAACATTAATAATTATCGAACAACAAAAGACCTGGATGTAACCAAGTTTCGATGTGTGGACCAATCGTATTCAACGTATTATATAAGGCAAAGTCCATGAACAAGCCACTCGAATTTTTTCTTTCTTCTTCTGCAGAACTAGCCAATGGGAAAGTAGGTATCCCAAAACTATTTGTATTCCAATACAAAAATACCCCACGAGCGGAGCACTGGTGTGAAGCAATATGGTGGGAGAGCTGTGACCACTTCGAGATGACGGTGCTCGTAAAGCCGGAAAAAGAAGATGAAGAACAAGAAGAATATGAATGTGCTCAATACCAGACTCCCAAAAATCAACAAATGCTTAGAAATATTCTGTAAGGATATAATATTTTTGGAGTCACAGCTCTTGTTTTTAGTTTTGAAAGTTCGGAATAAGGGATCTGGTGTTATGTGTAACCGGTGGCGTGAAGCCATCAAACAACGACCAACAACCATCAAGAGAGTACGAAAACCTTCTCTTCGAAGATGATTCCCTAATGTTCTGCACATCACCAGCAACAGCTGTCTTAAGAATTGAAGCTACAATCTGCATACTCATTGATCTCTGCAACAAATGAAGCATTCGCATGGTCTCGGTTACAACATATCAGTTGGCAAAAAGTAAGAGGCAGGAGTTTCTTGTCAGCAGCTTAAACTGCTCCATTACAACTTTTTCTGTAAAAACACTATAGACACCAGGCCATCTAGTCAAACTAAATGCTGAGATTCGACCCTAACTCATGAACTCTCCTCTGAAATGCTTATTTTTCTGTACATTTATTTAATCTTGTCGAAAAGTAATCCAGATATGAAAGACCTTTCTGAATATTCTCTGAGTTCTGTTTAAGTTCCAGGCCATCCGCCACCACGCATAACAGGAAATGAGATCGCCGATGAAATTGGGAGGCAGGGTTCTAAGACAGATATCTGAGGACCTAAACCAGGACTGCCATAAAATTAAGAGCTACTTTGAACAATGACACCACAACTTTGCACCTCAAACCAGTATGACGTGGGTTACCGTGGTTAAAAGTGGAGCAAGCTAAGCTAGAGCTAGGAGAAAAGTCCTTATCTATGAGCAAATTCTGAGACCACTCAACAGTTAAAGCTTCCCAGTCTTTAATTTATCATCTCTAAAACAGCAAATAAGAAATATACTTATATATATTATATACTTATAAAGAAGGTGTAACAGGGCGCCTGACGCATTTCTCACAACCATGCCTGTGAGGGAATGGAGGGGACCTACAATTTCTTGCCGATTCCGAACGGCTAATCGAAAAGCTCTTTTAATAACATGGAACTGGTATCGGAATAACTATTAACTCCATTCCTGTTGGGATTAGAAACACGAAACTACTTCGTAGCAGGCAGACTTGCTAGCCATTATGCCACAGGCAACACAAATAAGAAACTTCAAGACTTTGGGAAAAAAAATTCTGAGGATGTGCAACAGGCTACAAAAGCCTCAGCACTTTTAAAGCTCTGTACAAAGAAATCATCTCAACAAAGACAAAAACATCTAAAATGAATATTCCAGCGCAGATGGAACATACCGGAGAAACTGAAGGCAACTAACCTAAGTCTATCATTTGTTTTATCATAAATACTCTTCTTCTTTTTTATTTTACGATATCACAAAATCGTGATCTCGGAACGATTACACTTTCCCCACTTATCTGCTTCGAACTAATTATCCACATGTGGGGTTCACCGCAATCACCTCAGAAAGTGTCGACGCCGATGAACACGAAAAAAAACTTCGTATAAAACAGTGATTCAACTTTGAGACGTGCGTTGCGTCGTTGACTCATCTAGAAGCCATTGTTGATACTCTTATTGGAAATTCTTGACCAAATCGTGGCGTATTTAACGAGCGGATCTTTAGTGTAAGGAAGATACGTCACACGTCTGGGAGAACTTTTATGCCTTCGAGTTAACGATGCCCGTAACACCTTAAAAGAAGAACAAAAAAAAAGATTTTTGGGCCAATTATTTCCAGAGTCCAGCTATTTTCATTTTACTTAATTATTTTCATAAGCACGGAAATGAATTTGCACGGACTCAACTTAAGCCATCAACCTTAGTTCTTGAGCAACCAAACACTCTATGAGGTATTATTAATCAATTCTTTTAAAAAATTAGAGCTTGACGGTACAAGGAAAGAACTTATGAGTCAACCTGAACAATTTCAAAATACTGCTTTTTTTTTTGCAAGCGTGCTCACTCTGACAGTCTTCTTTTTTAGAAAAAGGACTCTCCAAATCCTGTGTTTGTACTGCCAATTAGGGAATTTCGAGTCAAGGCACTGCCTTGGCACCGACCTAATGAAATTTCCGTCTTTATGAGATACCAAATTCGAAGGAACACATCAAATCCGACGCAGCTCCAAGTAACCAAATCAGATAATCGTTTTTCTTAAACAAAAAAATTCGAATCCAAAAAGTAGAGAAATGTGGCACCGCCATATTATGTCTAGGTAAGAAACCCACCTCTTAATGTACCGTCTCTGAGTCGCTCATTTTTCAAGCCAACATGGTGACCATCGCTACAAATCACTTCATTGAAGCAGACGTGTGGTAAGCATGTAGCAGAGGAAGTTGAACTCTACGCTTCCTTTAAAAAGCAAAGTAAAAAGTATTTAGGTGAAGTAAAGTTTTTGAAAACAAACAAACTATTCAAGGTGTTTGGGAATTATACAGTGTTTGCCTGTTTACTGATAAATACTTCCCCTTGTGCATTGAACTTAAAATGAAAACACCAACTGAGGATTGTACTAACATCCTACTTACCAACTTTTCTATCCCCTTATCGTATGCCAGTTAGACACTCTTACCTGCAAGAATCCAAATGCAATTATTCCTCGATTCCATTCCAAGGACCATCTTTACTGCATGCGACATACTTTCAAAGAAGCACTTCATCAACGTTCGAGTTAAAATAAATCTCCAATGTGAGAAGCAGAAATTAAAGAGCATGACAAGTTCAAAGATCCTAATTGCGAGATGTTTGCACTCGGAATGCTAACTCCTCACCCAAAAGGAAACGCAACAGGAAGAAAGAAAAAGTGTAATAAAAATAAAGAAGTATGTGAATGCAAGTGCAGTGTGCTTTAGTTGTATCCTTCGTCTCCTACCACCCGATAATCGAATTGAAAACATTAGCATGGCCATGAGGAATACTTTCCAAGAAATTCTCTCTTCAAATCGTACAATTTGCACCTTTGCGTGGCTTAGCATAGTTTCCTTTCACCCTTCTTCAAATTGAAATGCTGGCCTTATTTGAGTATAGAAGGACAAACTCTATGCACAATTAAAACTATACGCTCACCCATTCCCGAGTGTTAATTGCTTTCGTGGTAACGTTCTCGTTGATGTTAAAAAGTTTCTCGTATTTAAACTGTTTTAATTCCTGTAATTTTGTTTCTGAGGGGATGGTCTCACTTGGAAATGGGTTTCTGTTCAATTCGAAAGCGATTTGAGGTTTGAGCAGATTGGCGAGTCAGTAAATTGGTTTTAGGGAGTGAGAGATATTTTAAGCAGGTGCTATTATGTTATCATAGATATGACTTTTGTTTTCGTTTTTATTTCTAGAGAATTGGCCCTATCTCTAATTTGACGACATTTTGTTAATTGCGCCCACTCGCCTGCTTTCGTTATCTCTTATAGTTCGAAACTTCGACAACTTACACTTTCTTTATCCAACGCGTCTCTATTACTTCCTTTAATTCGTCGCATTATTTTGCTAGCCCCCAAATTCCGTCCGTTTAGCTCAAAGTCGGGTATTAAAGAAGCTTGGATGAGTGCAATCTATCTGATTTTAAAAGCAGCAGTGGTGCAGTCGCAGAGTGTTAAGTCGAAAGGCTGGACGGGTGGGTACTGCGCCTGGTAGCATAAAGGAAACTTTTTTTTTTGGTTCTTCGGTTTATCTGGACGCTGCTCATTTTAAAAGTGAAGCTACAATCATCCATCTTAGTGCAAGACTCATCTTTAAAAAGAACCCGCTGAGCTTTTTCTTCAATTGCTAATGTGTTCGAGGCCTACCCCACGATCGGATGTGAAGCAGTTAAATAAGAGGGCTGTTATATCTTCGAGATCATAAAGCAGGAAAATGGAAGAACAAGATCTCCTAAGAAACCGCGGTTTCCTCAAAGAATAAAAAAAAAAAAAAAACCGGGAAGAAATGGTGAACTAGGAAGAGAGTGCACAGTGGAGAAAAACGTCTTCTAAAGATGCATACGGATAGTTGGTGAAAGGGTCTTTGCTGGGGCAGAGAGCTTTTCAAAAGGTAGAACCCGATTTCATGCTTTTGGAGTCCTAATCCAAGTAAAATGTCCCCCTTTTCTTGACCATCGCGTCACCGCACCGCGCCGTACAGCCCTTACAGTTAAGGTACTTTGATCCCTCTGGTTACGTATTCAATGCAAGGTCCAAGCCTAGTTTCCATCAACCCTGAAGAACTAATACGACTAACTATGCAGGGTGACTATGTATAATTCCCGCTGCTTTGCAACAAATTTGCCTTTGATGTCGAAAATCACTGCGACATGGTTAGGTTTGGTTAGGTTAGGTTAGATGTTACTGTCGCTATAAGGGGAACGACACATTTAGACCAAGATGGGAAGAAAGAAGCGAGATGTCATAGGTGCTTTTTTGAGCACTGAAACAGAAGCGGCAAAAATGGGTTTGATGTTTAATGAGGGTAAAACGAAGTTGTATATTATGTTGTCGTCAAAAAATATGGCACCTGTCTAGACTTTTTTGAGAGTCTGGAACCTAAAAAATTATCTTATCAACAATGTAAGGTGTTTTATGAAGCCATTTCCTCAGCTATTTCCTCAGCCATGTCCTACATTTCCTACATATTTTCAGCTAATTCAATAGCTGTGCTGAATTCCGTATAGAAATCCATGTCGACATACATGACCACATTCGGAGACTTATTCAAGTTCTTATTTGCAGTCTTAACTATTAGAATTCCACAGCCGATACCACAGCTGTATAAGCAGCAGTATCCACAATCATAGCATCAACCTTGTCCATACCCGTATTTGTAGTCCTCGCCACGCTCCGCAGCCATATTTCCTCATTCAGAAGAAGCATATATAGGGCTTCAATTGGGTAACCTTCTCAATACCTATATATCATCAATCTTGAAGAAGCCCGTTCCTGGAATCATATACGCAGCCGTATTCAATACGTTATCCGCAGCCGTATCGTACCCATTCCGGAGCAGTACCCGTGCTGTTTCAATAGCCGTATCAGCAGTCGTAGCCACATTCATATTCGCAGCCATAACCGTAGTCATATATCTCATATCAACAAGCATATTGAACTTCAAATCGGCAGCCGTATCGATATTCAGCCCCATTGGCAGGATAGCTGCTATAATTCCACCGCCATTAACTTAGCTGTATCGACCGCCATATTCACAAAAGTAACCTTGGCTATCCGTAGCTATATCGCACCCATTCTGCACCCGCAACAGCAACTGCAACGACTGCCGTATTCCCAGTTACGACCAAACTCATATTCGCAGCCACATCTGCAGTCGTATAAAAAGTCATATCGCCCTTCGAATGAAAAGCCGTGCACCATTCATAACCACAGCTTTATCCACAGTCGTAGCAAAAGTCGTTTCCGCAGTCGTATACATATCCGTTTTCACTTCTGTCGTATTCGCAGCCTTATCCTCAGTCATATCCATAGCCGCATACACAAAACGCGCAGCTAAATCTGCAGCCGTATCCCACTGCAGCAGTATCGACAGCCGTATCCGTCACAGCAGCTGCAACTGCAGCCGTATCTTTTTAAGTTATTCGTCTTTCGAAAACGCAGCCATGTCTATAGCTACATACCTACACACTCGTATGAAGAACTCTTTTCGCAGCCGTATGCATACTGCATAGCCTTATCCGCTGCAATACACCGAAATACTACAGCCGTCACCGTAGCTGTTTCGACAGCCGTATCTGCACTTGTTGATACATTGAGGATTGAGCCATATCCGTAGTCGTGTGTCGTACCAACGGTCATATCAGCCATCAAATGGGCAGCTGAAAACTTTGCCGCATCAACACCTACGATGTCTTTTGTCAATAGCCGCGTCAATAGTAATTTCCAGAGCAGTATTCTTTAACACTTGATTAATCCTCCTTGTTTTGTTGAAATGTAAATAAAAGGTTAACCTTTGTAGCAATTATAATCAGTGAGCCCATTTTTGACTCAAACTTATGATTCAATCAGTTGGTCGAAAAACCACAGTAAAAAGCAATACTGTTATTTCAAGAGCTTATAACAGTGACCACAGAAACACGAAGACAGGGGAGGTGTTTTAATTAAAAAAAATCGAACATTTTTGCCATAAATGGAACAATAGTTTAAGTATTTTGAAAAGTCGTTTGGTATCCTGACGTCTCCTGGTTTCGATCGCGAATTTGCATGAAAACTACATTCCCTACTCTAATTCCTCGAGCAGGTATTTGTCGCAGAGAACAGTTCTTCATCAGATTGCGCTGCAATGACGTCGTCGGTCGTTTGCCTTATCTCAAACAGCACTTTCTTGTTTCTTGTCATATTTCTTCTATCACGACATACTGACTAAAATTACACCGATTTTTAAAAGCAACCTCTTTCCTTATGACCTTAGCACACATTCGTTCCGCTTAAAACCCAATTTTAGCAAATTCCTCGTTGCTTGCTTTCCATCGTTTCCGTTGCGCATCATCTCCGTACAAACTGATTGAAAGGATATTTTACGCCTTATCCATCATGTCAAATAATAAATCATGTGGTTTTGCTTTGATTGATGGCACAACTCAAATCGAATTCAAAAGGAAAATCACATTCGAGCTCCGACACCATTGCCGCAGTATTGTATACGTTGTTATACCAGCAGAGGAGAGGACCTTTTTGTCATATCCACAGTGTTCGCTTGGTCCCTTTTCTATACCGAAATTCTTTTTTCTTCTTTTTCTCCATACTCTGCACTTCATTCATTCCTCTCCACTGTGTGTATAGCTGATGCCGAAAATTATTCATGCTTTGAGTGCGAGAAAATCCATGTGAAAAGAATCGAGTGAGCTTTCAGCTTTTGTACAAATAATAATCTATGCGTATGTAAATGGGAATTTAGATTTGACGTTTTTGACTGTCTGTCAGTTTTTTTTTTTTCTTTTTCGCTGGTTAGGTACTTAGAAAAAGAAGGTCGTCGAAAACCTTGAATTTCTAATACAAGCCCGCGCTTAATATCTTCTTTCCTTTTGTAGCATTTTGTTATTACCCTTTTCCTTTGTTAACACGCTGACACATAACTTTATGGCTTATGATGGCAGAGAGGGTTTGAAAAATTATAAACCTCTTTTATTCACACAATTCTTTGGAAACGCCTCTTTTTGTTCTACCCCGTCATCCAATAAAACCATATACTTGACCAAGAAAATTGCAGTGTCATAATGGTATCGGGTGAGTTCATGCAGAAAATTACATCATTGCTGGAGGTGGCTCTTTTGCCTGGCAATCGGCATGGTATAGTGCTTCTTATTATTATTACCACGCCACAGGAGCCACTTTATATGTAGGTCGACGGCTTTTAAAATTGCAGGGTTTCAAACAAGCTTATGTGGGGTAAAACACAACCATTAAAGGTGCGCTTAACAATATTAAATGAAGAAAAGGCCTAAACTTAGAACAACGCTAGGTCAGAAAATAAAAGGAGACATTTAAGGGTCGTGGAAGTGATTATGTGTTGTTGGTATAGAAGTGAGAGTTTTTCTGCTCGACCGTGTGAATTGCATGATTAAAAGGCGGATAGTTTAATTGATAACACCCTAAGACGTTGGGCACAAGGAACGCTAAATACTCGTACTATTTCTTATTTGTCGTGTATTAAAGCTGTCAAAAGGAGTTCAACCTGTTGATCGGCTAGTTGAGAAGGTTTGTAACCTTAGCAGCATAAGACCATGACCAAAATTCAAAGGCTTGCATGTATTCGCTCAACCAAAGAAGAGCCATGAGAACGACACCAATGGTAGCTCTGGAGACTTTCCTGTCGCTAGCTCACCTAGACTTTTAAGCTAAAGAGACGGGGGCCAAAAGCGCACAGCTACTCAAACAATGCCATGATTGGAAAACAGGCATATCAGACCGCAGAACCATTATGAAACATACTGATACAGACATTAAAACAGACTCACCTTCCGCTCCACGTATACTGATTTTAAAACAATGGCCCTAACAGTCATTCCGACAAGAGAATACTGGGAGGTGAACAGGGTTATTAAAGAAAATCACATCACAGACGAGGGGGTAGGGTCAGGCATGTTCTCCTCCTATAAACAGATCAATAAATCTATCCAATTTTTGCAGTGTTCTTTAAGCAGAAGAACTAGCAAGTCTGTGACGCAGCAAAAACACCTGGCTACGCACAACTTGGCCAAAAAAATGGATATCTTCATATACAGCCAAACGGCCATCAAAGCTACCTCATCTATTGTCACAACTTCCAAATTAGTAGAAAGCTGTCGTAGCAATCGAAGACTGCTCAGCTCAACCAACATCGTAAGTTTATTTTGGGTTTCAGGACATCGTGACATAACATGAAACGAATTGGCGGATAAGCGGGCTAAAATTGGCACTAGAATTTAGTGAAACGAATACCGCAGTTTTCAAGCCACTAGAAAAAGAAAAGAGACAGAATCCTACAAAATTTTCTAAAAACCACCAATGACAGGTGGTCATCTTTATCCCTCTTCGTTAACCTTTCTAGACTTAAAACTTCTTCTACTTCCCCACCTTGGTATAACCATAGGCTCCGTATTCTAATAAATAAAAGAAACAAATTGTGGACAATCGTCCTTCGTACTCGATTTCCTACTGACTATTCAGCTTACTTTGGTTCTTATCTACACTTATGTGAGCTTTTCAACACCCTTTACCAACGCTATTTAGATGAAATGAAATCTAACATTATAATAATAGTTATAAATAGCTACATCCGGTGTTCCCCAAGGCAGCCATTTAGACCCTCTCCTCTTCATGCTCAGTTTTAACGACATTGAAATGATCGTCAAACACTACTCTATCTCTCTCTCTATGCGGACGATACTAAGTTTTACCGAGCCATTTCTTCTTCTGAAGATTCTTCCCACCTCCAACAGGATCTCGACAATTTTTCAATATGGTGCTTCAAAAACTGCCAGTAACTAAATGTTCCCAAGTGCCAGTCTTTTCACGTAAGCGCATCAAATCTCCTCCCCGTCTCTATCTCCTTAACAGTCAAATCATTTCCACCGTTGGTGTGATCCGGGAAATTGGGATTATTTGCGACCGTGAGCTGAATTTTCTCAAGCATATCGACGATATAATCCTTAAGGCAAATTCAGTACTTGGCTTCATGAAACGTTGCGTTGGTCCCGAGAATTTACATTTCATTTGTTCGTCCGTTTCTTGAATACGCTTGTAAAGTCTGCACATTGAGAATTGAGAGCATACAACACCGTTTCCTTCGATTTGCTCTTCGAGGTCTTAATTGGAGTAGTCGTTTGGTATTACCTCCTTATCAAGACCGAAGAAAGATCGAAGAGAAATATTTGACATTCTCTTCATTCACCGAATCTTTACAGGTACCATTGACTGTCCAGCCCTTAATGAATCCATTTTTCTAAATGCTAACCCTCGTAACACTTGGAATACCCGTCTCTTCTATCTTCCCACCCATCGAACCTCTTACGGCTCCAATGAACCTATCTCCCGAATGTTTTGGAATGTCAATTCTCACTCTTCTTGTTTTGTTATCAATATGAATACTACCTGCCTAAAACTTTGTCTCCTTAGCCATCCAACTAGTTAGTTTAAGTAACAGCTATTAAGTTTCTTAGTTTTTAGGTAAGATCAAGTAATAGCTTGTATTAAGCCTAACAAATGGGGGTTTTGTTCCCACCAAAATTAAATTAAAATTAGAAACATGCCGGGTTTCCAGAGCTCACACTTTGGAAAAAAAAAACTGCCGGAGAATACTTCTTCGACAATCTGGGTGTCATCTACGACCTTCCATTAAACAGCATCCTAAAATTTATTCAGGGCTCCAAATGGTTTAGTGGGAGTTCCCAGCCCCAATAAACCAGTCACCAACACAATCCTCTGCCACCCCTCTTTTCTGCCTCCTAATCCTCTGTTATCCGGGGAGCGTAATGGATCCTTGAGATCCGAGTAAAGTGCTGCCGCTGCGACTGCACTCCCCATCTTCCTCAACATACTTAACCCACACCCTCTTTCCGATTTTCATCGACGATTCAAACTTCTTCTGAGGGCTGATATTGTTGGGTTTTTGAACAATCGTTCGCGAGATAGCACCACTCTCATATGCATGCTCCTTCAGAATTAATGATGTGACGTAGCACTGGCTTCGGAATCTTATTTTCTACCAATGCCATGGAATTTTAAAGTGTCCAAAAATAGAGGTCTTACTTCTATTTAAAAGTATGTACAGCTTTTGATGAAAAAACGGAGAAACTTTCCCACGTCGTCAAACGGAAGGCATCCCCATACTTCCGCTCCGTAAAAAAAGCGTGATTGCGGAAGACCGAAAAACTTTGAATTTATAGCTATATGAGAAACTTTATTTCTCAAATAATAGCCGCCTTGATGAGGATGGTCGCTATACGCTCATTAACTCTATTTTGGCTGAAAGCCTTATACCTGAGTCTACCACTAATCTGCACACAAATAAGGTTGTCTCTGTTGTCTTTAGCAGTCGTAGTTTTTCATCTTCTAATTGAGATGCGATCCCTCAATAATCTAAATTAAAGGTCACACTATTATATTTCCTTTGTTAAGTCTTTAGTCGAACCCATCAAATGGTCGTTGCATTGAGAATGATCTCATTCCCAACAAACAAAAGGGTTATCAATGTTTCCTTCAAGCAAACGCAAGAAGAGGTAAAATCAATAGACCAAGACGCAAGTTAAACTTGCTCTTCGTCATGAGTCTAAGCCAATGTTTTTTTTTATGAAGAAGCTCCAATCTCTAAACTCGAAAACAAAATAAAAGAAAAACAAATAAAGCGTTTCTCCTAAAACTGACTAAAAAAGACAGATTCGTTGAACATTGATAACGTTAATCAGGATAATCGGTTCTGATTGATCTTTGACATATTTCTCCTTCTTATATTGGTTTTTGTATCCCTCAGCTTTCGGGAATCCCCTTTAAAATGTTGAAAAAGAATAAACGTTCGCTTTCGATGCGGCACTACACATATAATTCTTTTTTTTTTTTTTTCTTTTCTTTTTTCTGGTGCGAGTGTACAGGCCCAAGGAACCAAGTTGATTCAACAAATAAAAATAATTAAGAGGATTGTGAGAGCATTTGCAGAAATGCTTTTGGCAGTTTAGTGGTTTTGCCTTTGGAGCTAAACTACACGAGCATTCATCAATCAGTGCTGTGCAATCATTGATTGATGATTATCCTCATCAAAGATTCGATGGAAATAAAAAGGAAAGTTGTCTTATCTTATCTTTTTTGGTAATATCCTTATAAATGACTTTGACTTTTTTGCGTCAGAACAAAACACACATATAGAAATTTTCAATTGAAAATACCGTCTGACTTGATGTGGACGATGTTCTTTGAAAGGGGTTATGAGAGGCAGTATCGGCAAAAGTAGAGCAACTCGAGGTTTGAGCAGATAAAACTTCTAATCCCAAATGTGTGAGGATATGAATAATAGCGGTAACTGAAGAGTTGAGTTTGATTTGATGATCTGCAAGCTTTGAAATTACATAGTTTGAAAAACTCTAAAAAAGGAAAGATATCCTTCAAAGAAACTTATTATTTCTCTTTGATAAACAGCGACTAGCATTCCATCCCATCTAGAGTAATTATGTAAGCCAAATTTTTATTAACACAAACAAGACAAGATTTTGAGCCAAGGCCTTATGGGGGCCGCTGACGTAGAAGCACACAAACGAATTTTTGACATATTTTCGATGTTTTCGATTGAAAAATAAATTCCAAAGACAAGAGGATGGCTTTTTCTACTTCCCAATTCAAAATCTTGTTTGAAAAGCTTTCCACTTTGAAAATATCTAAGTTTTTAAAAGTTTAGATGTAACACCTGGATACACTTAAAGTGTTTCATCGAACTATCTATTTAGCTTCGACTATGATATTTCGTTTTGTGGTTTGAATTCCAACAGAGGCAAAAATGCTTTTCCACGGGTATCGCCTTTCGGGAGGAATTTGCAAGTCCTCCGTTCATTGTCATGAAAAGAGCTTTCTTCATTAGGCGTTCGGAGACGGCAGAAAATTGTAGGGCCTTTTTCACTGTATACACACAGAGAATAATCTACAAAACTGAAATGAGTAAAAACTGATAATGAACTAACATCTAACTAAATCGTTCATCATGATTTTGAGCTAATAAATCGACATTCTTCGTGATAGATCGTGCAAAAATATCGTAAATGTGTTTTCTTCAACCAGCCATCGAGGAGGTGTGAGGAGGCTGCGTTCTTAGTCTGGGCGGTGAACGAGTTCTTAGCACAATCATTTGTGCACGGTCTGATTTCCCTTAAAGAGCTGCCTTATGATATCAAATGTCAGCCTAGCAAATAATCCTAAGCAAATTGGTGAACAAGACTTAGTTGCTTCAATCGTAAGCAACGAAGCGAACAATGAGTTGTTGTGTTCCCCACTAAAGCGATGACGGAACTATTGGAGTAGACAGTGTTACAAGTAACTTTCTAACAAAGATATCTGTGAAGGTACCTATAGTCTTTTGAAGGACGAAGTCAAATGCAGACAGGAAACACTCAGAAATCCCAAGCACGGGGCGAATTTTTATTTTTACACTACACATCCATACTCGCTCGAGAAATTTTTTTCCGCTTCGCTTTTAGCTTCATTATTTTGTCCGTGCGTAAAAAGCGAATCGAAGCGAACAAAATTTCCCTTCGGGTATTACGCACTTGTGGTTGAACATAAAAGATTCGCACGAACAGACCAGGAGAAAGTAGCTAAGAGCAAAACAAACATTGAGAAAGTAGATTTAGTTATTATGTGCGCATAAGAAAAAGGACTGAGTGTCCATCATCCAATATCACTAAGTGAAAGACAACGTGGGTTATGAATTCATATCCATTGACAGCTGAAATAAGTGCCCAAATTTTGGAGCTCTGCTTTTCGCTACCTCAAAATGTTTTTCCATCAAATAAAAAGAAACTAGAATAATATGTGCATTTAGCGCATCCACGATGATACACTTTTTTACTACCGCCGCCGCCGTCGAAACACCTAGAGTTCACCCTATGATTTGCACCATCTTCTGGTCTCAACACAAGAAGTAACATGGGCACCGAGAAATAACCTACGCAGCCACATAGAGTTGTACACATCGACGCAGCAACCGCCGAAAGCCTACCGTATGCGCAGACACACTATACGGTTGGTACACGTTATGAATTTGGCTCTATACGAAAATAAATTCAACCAAGCAGCGGCAATGAAGCTGCCATCGACCATTGAACTTATTTTCTCAATGTAAGCACGAGAGGGGAGCATGTACGTGGTTGGTGAGGTGTAAATATTCCACTCAGCCGTTACACCACCCACTTGCTTGCGACGAAGAAACTTATATGTATAAGTGACGATAGAACTAATCCTCATCTCTTCAACCGAAGAAAAAGTGCCGCCTGCACTCAGCGCCTCGACCGTATCAGGCCAGCTAGCCTGCACCGTGTTCCGTTCGCCTGGCGAATATTTAGTTGAATTCAAGACAAATTATTTCACTGATTGTAAAGACTTATCTCTTGTCTATCTTAAAGTTGGACTGCCGCTGCCCAAGCTTTCGAGCTTCCTTGGGAAAAGCTCTGGACCCGCTGAGTTCTTCCCCAGCTGGGAACAAAGAAGCCTCACAATGTTCTTAATTCTTTTCTAAGAAGGAAAACTAGTTTTGATATCCCATGTGCATCCAGATCCAGACTCATAAAGGTGAGTTTTTTTCCAAGACCAAGCAACCAAATGGTTTTGCTATCAACACAACTTAACTGTGAAAAAGCCCCTTCCGTAAAACAATGATTTTTCATAGAAATTTAGTAGTTGGGATAGATGCATGCCTTGGGGCATCCAAAATTCTTTGAGACGATCTGCACTGGGGCTTTGACAATCATGCAAGCAGCATATGCTTTGGCATCTTGTGATACGATGCGTCCTATGGTTCAAATTGCGTTCCTTATATGAAGTAGGAGAATCTGAGTTTGGAAAAGATAATTATCGGATCTTCACAGACTGCCCCAGGATACCGATGATGGATCTGACTCCAGTGCTTTTGTGAACAGCGATCACATACCTATAAATGTACATTTTGCTAGGCACAGGCGCATCCATCTTACAAGCGAATGCTTTCCAACTACGTGCTTTAAACTACGTTACAAGATATGGTTACAGGAGAACAAGTTTTGGATCTGTGATGACAGCCAAGCTATGTTTGAGGTGTTTTTCGGCCCACTAGCCACATCGCAAGCAATTCAGGAATGTTAGACCCCACTGGATGCTTTCGAAACACTTAGTTCCTTGTGTCTAGTTTCTCGTTTGAGTTCCAGACCATTATCGCATTACTGAACCCGAGATCGTTGACTAGCTTGGCATGCACGGAACGAAATCCTTTTTGATTCGTAGATTTCATCAAACTGATAGTTACGGAACATGACAGGTGATACCTGGGATACCAGCCTATGCTATAAGAAGATTATTGCAGCGTCCTTTTCTGCTAACATCTGGAAAGCTTTAAAAAGAGAGGGCTGCTATTTGGTAGCACAATTGACCGATGTTTAGGTCTCAATGTTTCAATGTGTATTTTAAAAAGCCTCTGAGGGAAAAAGTTGCTTAATTCAAACAAAAACTTCTACTCAAAACAAAGAGAGTAGAATTTACAGACACCCTGTATTTAAAACCAAAGAAAGAAAAAAATAAGAAATGCTTCCTTGTTCCAAGCCTCAGGGATATTTACTTCAAGTCTTATACAAACATTACAAATTTCTTAGAACAAAAAACATTAGAAGTAAAATTGCATTTCCACCTATACCTACTCATCTTCATTTTACTGCTCCCAGTGTACAAACCTCAAAACACCATCACTGCACCGCATACTTTCATAGACCGTTCTAACAAAACAATTTTCCAAACCACTAAAACCAACGTACCTCCTACTTATGCGATCATAAACCCCAGCTTGCAGCTCCTGAAAATCGTTTTAAGCAATTTGTTCAAATTTGAGAGGGAAATGCAAAGGATGGTGCTACCACAGTCCAAACCATCACACCACCACCTATTTTTTTATTATATTTTTTTGTGTTTTTTGTTTGTTGCTTTTTTTTACTTCCTTTTATGGATTTTACGTTTTTAAAAGACCAGACGAACCCAATGCCTAGCTTGAAAGTATGGGAGGGGTGGTGGTGTAAAACAAGAACAGTATATAGCAGCGGAGTAGCAAGGGCTAGGGAACACAGCAACCAAACAACGAACATTCCGCACAGATCTCAATTAAACTTAAATTACAAGGCTTTCCTTAACGGCAACTTCAATTATTGAAACAATGTGTTGAGTTTCCTTTGATGTGTTCGTATTCTTGTTCATTCTGTTGGAAGTCATCTGCATGTTGTAAAAATGTAGAAGGAGAGTATACGCGTATATGAGCATTCCTCTTTTCTTTTTTTTCTTAAATTTAAGTAAGAAGTGGAAAACGGAAACATGATTCTAGTAATGAGAATACATAGTTGAATTATGTTCTTATACGGCTGGAGAACGTACACAGCAGAATGAAGGAACGATGTCTGCATGCTTTATACACGCTTCAAGGTTACATCATTGTATGGCTTCACTAATATCTGAAGGCGCATTTTTTTAATTAGTTTGGATCGTGCTCACTGGGAGCGGTACTTTGCCTTATTTTTTGGGATATCTTTCGTCATTGGGACGTGGTTCCAAAAAAAAAAAAATATTTATGAAAAAATTTTGAGGCTCAACAAAACTCCGAGAACCCTTAAGCCTGAGCATTTTTCTCTGCCAAGGCTTATAGTGGAATGGATTAGATCTACAAATGTTTTCCAACGGCTAAGTGAGAAAACCCTTTCATGGCAGTGTAATTTTTGTCGGAGGACTTGTAAATTCCTATAAAAAAAAAGGAAAAATGATAGGATATTTCCGGAACTTGAAACTCAGACATGACAACCATTCAGCCGAAGGCACCGTACGAGCTGAGGCATTCAGAAAAAATCGGTTCGCTGTGCTATGGGTTGCTGGTTTTTTCTGCAGCTTTCCATATCTTTGTAGAAATAAAGAATATTAAGAACACCATGCATGAACATGAGCAGCCCTATAGTTTCTTCCCAATGTTCAGGCCTAACCTGATTTGAGAACAACTTAAACAGTTGCATCAGAGGAAGTTAGCCACAGTGTCGTCAGTGGGACTTAGCATTCAAAAGCGGATGCACCACTTGTCTCTAGCACATGCCGAGAATGTCGTGTGGCAACTTTAACAAATCTTCAGCAATAGCTTCCACTACAGGATGGTTAAAATATTTGCCTTTTTCTTTTTAACCTTGACAAGCACTTTGGTTAGCCTATGCTCAAGTTGATGAATTCCATTAAGGTATGACGTCTACAGTAAAGCTGTTGACAGATCCAATCTTTGAAAGATGGTCTTTAAAAAGCAGACTACGAGCTGCCGTGGTCTTTACTTACTTACTTAGGTGGGCATTACAGTTCGGGGTGAACCTGGGCCTCAACCAACATCCTTCTGTAACGACTTCGATTTCGGGCGAGCTCTCTCCAGTTTTGCACTCCAAGTCGGTTGAGGTCTTCATCCACTTGATTGCGCCACTTAAGACGAGATCTTCCTCTTCCGCGATTTCCCTGCAATGTGCTTTCGAAAACCCGACGAGCCATACATGGCCCAACCATCGTAGCCTCGCGATGCGTACTCTTCTGGCTATGCCAATGGCGCGGAGCCATACAGCTCGTTGTTGTATCTTCTTCTCCACACATTGTCTTCGCTTACGGGACCAAAGATCATTCGGTGAATTTTTCTTTCGAAGCGACCAAGGGTTTCCTCGTCCGCTTTCGAAAAGGTCCATGCTTCCGCGCCGTAAAGCAGGACTGGGATGACTTGGGTCTTATACAGGGTGAACTTGGTTTTTCTGGAGAGGGTTTTGATTCTCAATTGCCTTCTTAACCCAAAGAAGCAACGGTTGGCAAGATTTATTCTCCCTTGATCTCTGTACAGCTCGTCTCTGTAAATACTGTCATACGCGGCCTTGAAATCGTTAGAGGGATGGTGAATATATTATGTTCTCGTGTTTTTTCCAAGATCTGCTGTAATGTGAAAATTTGGTCTATTGTGGACTTCTCTGGTCTAAGCCCAAGCGACGTTAAGGAGGCTTATCCCTCTGTAATTGACGCAATTGTGAGGGTTTCCCTTCTTTAGGATCGGCCATACGATACTGAGGTTCCATTCATCGGGCATGCTTTCTTCCGACCATATTATGCAGATCAGCTGGTGCATGCTCCTTTCCAACTGGTCTCCAGCTGCCTTGAAGAGTTTGGCATCAAGGCCATCTACACCTGCAGTCTTATTTGACTTAAGTTTGCATACAGCAAGCTTAACTTCATCTAGTTCGGGAGGAAGGCATTCTTGATCATCGTCCAAGATGAATGGGGCAATCTGCCAGACAGCAGAATTTGTGCTCTCATCGCCGCTAAGCAGTCTGCAGAAGTGATCTCTCCAGATCCTCAGTAGCAACTGTGACTCTATAACTACGTTTCCCTGCTGGTCTTTACAGGCTTGAGTTCGGGGCTTGCCATCCTGACATCATTCCTGTCATGGCATCTCTCAATTTCCTCAAACGAGCGCTTCTCATGCTGCTTCTTTTTCTTTTTGAGAATTCGGTGTTCCTCTCTTCTTTTCTTCTGAATAATCTCGTTATACTGAGTAAGTAGCCCTCTTTCGTTTTTGCATCAGCATTTGGCGTGGTTTTTGTTTGGCTGCATTTGCCTGCAAGCATTCTTCATCGAACCATGGGTTTCGTTTTGGTGGCCGAGTGAAACCCAGAACCTCAGAGGCAGCGGTTCTGATGGCTTCTTGGCATTGCTCCCACTGGTCTTCAATGCTCGATGCTGACAGCATGGGATTAAAGGATAATTGAAGGGACACTCGATTGGGAAAGGCATTGCCAATCTCTTGCGAATGTAGCTCTCCGATGTCATATCTCTTCACAGCGTTAGTTCGTGCTGGTCGGGAACAAGATATCCTCATTCGTACCTTGGCTACAACAAGGTAGTGGTCTGAGCTCTTTGGCTGAGTTTAACGTACCGTAAAAATTTGCAGTATCAAAAGCAGTCTTTTCGTCAATGAAAGTTGCCATCACGAAGTCTTCATATGTAAGCTTTGGACTACTGAGAAGTCTTGTTTGTCATCTTTCCGTACGTTTAAGTCTCACTTAAACGGTTTGCAAAGAATTTTGGGGCACATTTGGGTTAGTTATGTCTCTTACTCCAGAGAGACTTGGTTCAAAGTTGGAAACTCTGGACACATTATGTACCCCTGTCATTTTTTGTCCAGTAAGCATCTTCCAGATTGCACAATGTTGGTACTTCTCAATTGGGATGGTCCTAACTTTTTCTTAAACTTGTCTATTGTTTTTCCTGTGTATCGAGTTGTAGCCACGTTTTGTGCAGGACGCAGAACCTTCCTCTCGAATTTAGCCGAGGACCTTATTGCTTAAAAAATCGAACGGCCTTTGTTTCCACTTTAAAGAGGCAATAAGACCCACCACAGAAAAGAATTTAGGCCCATGTCTTTTTTTGCCATTTTGAAGCAGCATTTATAAGGGTGAGAATGAGCACAGCCAAACCCAACTTTTGCAGAGGATGTCAAGAGGAACAGGCAGGCAAAGAATCATTCGGCTTTCTCTGTAAGTGCCAAATCTCAGCCCACAAAAGGTAAAAATCCATCGGAGAATACTTTTTCGACAAACTGAAAAAAAAAAAGTTTCATTTAAGGCTCCGAATGGTTCAGTGAGAGTTCTTTGCCCCAATATAGCCTAATCACCAAGTCAATCCTCTGCTATTCACCACCTATCGTACCCCCGCCCACCTCTTCATCCAATGTTTTCTCGGGGATCACAATGGACTTTTGCGATCCTCTTGTTGCTGCACCTCTCCTCCAAATTAATCCAACCTACACCGCATGTTGCCCTGGTGCTCCTCAAACAAAGCGTCGAGCATTTCAAGCACATGTAAAGACCAATCGTATGGAGTACAGGGTATTACAAAAATAGGTTTCCCAAGTCACTCTACTCGGAGGCGGAAGAACGATGTTCTACGAGAAATGTTAGTGTATTTCCTCTCGAACTTTATTCTTCCTCCTCCTGGGTAGTGGTTGAGACGACGAGGCACCCACCGTCTGTTTCCTAGAGTGAAGCCACAGGCTCGATGATCTGAGACTCAAAGCGCAAGACGAGTTCGCATCCACTAACAAATCTTCCTCATCCTCATACTCTGTCGATTCATTTCTTTTTTTCTTGAAAAATCTGACGTTTTTATGTCGTACAGTGGGATTACAGTTCCTGATCAGAATTCTCAGAAAAAAAAACATCGCTCAGAATGTCCTTCTGGATCAAAGCCAACGAAATGTGTCTCCTGTTCGACTCATCAAATTGCGTGCTTCTACCGAGTTGTTAGAAAAGTTGTTGTCTGTTCCACTCGTTTTCTCCAGTTGCGAATTGTAGTTGTCTCAAAAACTCAAGCGTCGTTCATTTTCGACGTTTCTTCTACAACCGCCTTCGTTAACCCATCTCGGATCAATGTTGCGCCTTGACAATATTATTTTTCTAGGAGAATAAAGATTTCTTGAATTCTAAGATATTCTACTTGAAGTTCAAGTCCGATAGTAAAATGCAAATGAAACTCATCGAGGCGCAACTCATACTTCAATTCATAAACGTCTTTTGCACAGTTGAGTTGAAGGACGAAAACATTAAATTAATAAAACTTCTCACAATCCAGTCGTGTCTCGTGTATCCACCAATTCCATATTCTGTTTGTATATCCAGCCCACTTTGGCATCAATTTGCTTCGACAATGTTAACCCGAATATCAGATTTTGTAGTTTTTTTCCTTTTTTTCTTTTTTTATTTTTACTCTGCGATCTGCTGTTCTCTTGCGCAACTTTCCAAAGATTTTACAGAGGTGCGGGAGTAAATGGTTTAAATTCAACTTCCTGTACAAATTGAATAACAGAATTACAGAAAAATTTCCCATTTCCGGAGTGCCGTGTATCTGTGTTGGCGGCGGGCGGCTCTAGGTTTTCCTGAGCTCTGCTTACAGCTCTCACTCTGTATGAATGTGTGTTAGTGTTTGATTCGTTTATTTTGTATTCGTTACTGTTGTGAAGCGTTTTAAGTTGTCGATTTAAGTTTTTGCTACCAAAAAAACAAAAACGGGTAACAGAGTGGTGTGTGGGCATAACTGGAGAAGGCAAAGGCATTTGCCCGTCGTCGGGGTATGCACGGGAGTCGAGAGTTCGCCTAGCAAAAGAGGACTGTGCTCTGTGTTGGATAATGGATGCATTTTGTTAGGCACAATATACATTATTCTATTCGTTTTTTGATTGTGCGGAGTAAAGTGGTTCGCTGGTGCATAAATTTAGTTACCAGATTCCAATGTCTGTTTGTAGAATGAAATAGAGAGGATTTTTTTTGGTGTGTCTCTGCTTTTTTGTTGTTGTTTTTTATTTTGAACATACATATATTGAATAATTTATACACATATGGCAGGAATAGGCGAGTGAAATGGTTCAGGGTTTCATGTTATTTTTTTTTTTTTTTCATCTTTTAAACGCGGATTTGAAAACATACCGCTGAAGTCGGGAAATTTAATTTTCTCTTTCGGAAGTCGGGTTGATGAAAATATTTACATTTGCTTTTTTTTACTAACCCAGCTAAAGAGATAATTGCACAATACTGAAACTTAATCTAGTTTGAGCTGAAAAAAATCATATTAATTCATGCTGATCGCTGTCAAATCGTTTCAACAATTGGTTTCCTACACTCAACCTTCTAATTTTATTAAAAAGTTAAGCACTTGTGAAACTAAAAATTTATTTCAGTTCACTACAGTAGTGATTTTTGGAACTGGTTTAAAAAAAAGTACTACAACGGCACATATCAGCTTTCAATGATTTGGAGGATCATATTTTCGAATCGAGAACAAAAAGAAAGTTAGTTTCCAATACAAATTATATAACTCAATAAGCTAACGATCCAGGAAGGACACTTGTCGTACTTGGTAGCGGATGTCAACTGTCAAAATATGAATCCTAACTTACTCGCTTACTGAATTGCAATTGGGGTTCTTGCTTTAGCAGTAACGAATAAAAAAAAACACAAATAGGGTGGCGCATCAGAGTGAGGAACCCCAGTGCCTAGCGCGTTTCTCACAACCATGCCTTGTGAGGGAATGGAGGGGACCTACAATTTTTTGCCGGCTCCGAACGGCTAATCGAAAAAACCCTTTTCATGGCAATGAGTACTAACGGATGACTTGCCAACTCCTCGTGAAAAAAACATTTTTGCCTCTGTTGGGATTCGACCCAAGGACCTCTGGATCAACAGGCGGACATGCTATCCATCACACCAAGGGTACCACAACTAACGAAGGGGCATTAAATAATAAAAACTTGAAACCGAAGTGGGCTGACTTCGAAACTTAAAGTACTTGATCCCATATTTTATTTCTTTTTAATTTTAAATATTGGATTCGAAAGAAAAATCTAATGATTATTTTAACTTTTCCTTTCACTATGATTAAACCACTTTAATTCGATATACTTAATAAATCAGATAAATCAGATTAAATCAGTCCCTTATACCATCACTTTACAATAAAAACTAACTCTCGGTTGCATCAGCGTTTTTTTTTTTACAGGAAAGCATATCACATCGAGAGCTTTCCAGCAGTTACAAAGAGTGAATAGAGCTTTCATAGCAGCTTGCTATAAACCATTCCCCAACGAAAATATGGCTAGACATTGTCTCCTCCCGGTATATATCCCTGGCACACACAACGAATCTGTAGAAACGGCCCAACACACCTTGGTTCGTACTATAAAATATTCCCTCAATCACAAAGAATTCATTCTGGCTGCTTACATAGAGGGCGCCTTCAATAACGTCAGCAACTCTGCAATTACAAATGCACTGACGAAGCTCAAAGTAGATTGTTCCATAGTGGGGCTGAGAAATCTAATTCTAAAAAGCAGGAGAATCAACTCAACTCTTGGAAACTTCTCTGCAAAGAGATCTGTCAGTAGAGGAACACCGTAAGGTGGAGTCCTATCCCCTCTTCTATGGAACCTAACCGCAAAAGAACTTCTAGTTGACTAAGAAGCTGAGGGATTGAAAGTGACTGCATATGCAGATGACGTCTCCAATGCATTGGGGTAGGCTGCAGGGTGTACTCAAACCGACTTGACGTAAGTCTCTCTTTCCACCTTTCAAGCCATTGTAGCGTGTTCCAAGCGGAAATTCTGGTGATCAAAGAGGTCCTATCATGGCTAAACGAAAGATATCCTCAACGAATATCCGGATTTTCTCACTCGGCCTTGTCTCTGCGAGCTCAGTAACCGCCCTTAACTGTCGCCTATCTCTTAAAGAGATGGCTGAACAGTTCAATATTCACCTTGTTTGGGTGCCGGGGCACAGAGATATCGTGGGTAACTGCAAAGCCGATGAACTCTTCAGAGAAGGAACCAACCAGCAGGTTGAATATTGGTATACCAATCGCTACATGTAAACTTATGCCAAAGCAAGAGGCAATGGATATAACAAATTATAGGTGGAACAATATCACCACGTGTGTGGCAACAAAACATATAATGGCCAGGACTAGATCCAAAACGCACAAGACATTTGTTATCCATAACCAGATTGCACGTTAGCTCCGTAATCAATTTCGTCACCGGACATTGTCTGATAGGAAGACACGCCATAAGACTATGCGTTTCCTCTAATGACTTCTGCAGAAGTTGTTTATATGAGGAGGAGGAGGAGACAATCCCACACCTCCTCTGTTCATGTCCTGCACTCTCTTTTAAAAGAAAGCGGCATTTGGGGAAGTATTTTCTCGATGATCCAAGCGATCTGGCGAACACAGATCCCCTTCGCTTTATTAAAAGCTCCAAATGGTTTTGTATAGTGAGGTACCTCACCTCGTATAATTTCTATGGTATCACAATGGACCTAATATCGGTCTGAGTGTGTCAGTGTCAGTGTCGTTATCTGACAGCCATCTTAACCTAACCTTACACACACTGACTCACCAGCGACGTCTTCCATTTTATGTAGGTACATCATAGTAATGCCATTTTGTTGAATCAGTCGAAAGTTGGGGTTTCGTTTTGGGAATTTGTCTTGCATGTTGGGTGTACATAACAGTACATTACCTGCCCCTCTTTATGATTTTTCGTTCCGAATAAATCTATCTGCAGCTTCGTCATTTTATCGATGCAGGCGGCCAAAATGAACTACTTTTAGCTTTACCCTTACTCACCTTTGTATTCGGTAAATCAAGTGGTTTATCTTAGTGACATCAGCATAAGCGCCTTGCCAGCTTTGTTAAAGTGCGTCGGTGACAATCTCTTTTGAAGATGAGGATTATATGGCCACACACTATCTCCTGCTTGGAATCCTGCCATTGTTGCTTTTGTTTCTTACCGTGTCTTCATCCGGTCGCAATACGCTTTTGTCAGAGTTATGGTTCTTTTGTTTTCCATTGACGTAACAATTTCAGCACAACTTCTCAACGTCGCGTCGCCTCTATCATGCAGCGATTAGAAACAATATCGCACGTTCTCCAGTGTTTTGTTGACTGTAGGGCTCCTATGCATCTTTAATAAAACCTAATTGATTTTCAGGAACAATAAGTTGCATCACAAATGATCGTCAGAAGATTCCCATTAGCGCTGGAGTACGCCTTCTTGTACTCGAAGCTGGTCTCACAGTCCCCAATAAGCTTTGACAACAGGACTTTTGACAGAAATGTTGCATCATTCAGGTTTTCGTGTTGTTCTCTTTCCATGTGGGAATCGGTTCAATGTCTGGATCCTTCTTTTGAGCAGACATCAATTCTTCTCTGTTTCATCCGAATATGGCGTTCATTCTCATCCGCTGAGTCTTAGCCATCATTTTCTCTTCCCTTCGCAAGCAATTGGATTAGAGATTTTCTCCATGGTGTCCAATTTGGTAGTGGTAGGTCTGCGATCTTATTATACAACTTGTGGCTTGACTTTCTCAGCTTACTTCCTTAACTTCACAATGTTGACAAGAAACTTGGTACCCTGCCACGTCTATGGCTTCTCTTTGACCATATACCATTTGAGAAGCTCGCTCTAATGCTTCCATCATCAATGCAAATGCTTGAGTTTCAGAAAAAATCCGTGTCCTAGCAGTTCGCACAAACCTCAGAAGATGTATGTCAGAAATGCCACGAAGGAATGACTAAACCGCAAAATGGTTGATGATTTGTTCTCCAGCATTTGGGTATGCCAGGCGAACCAGTCTTTCAGCCTGCAGCAGCTGTAGAGTTTCACCCCTTTTCTGGACCTTGTTATTGCTCTTGTCTTCGTCATCCAAGAAATTTCTCATCGCAGCTGCCTCAAATTGTTTCTTGTAAACTGACTAAGAAGACTGTAATTTTTTCTCTTTAGATGCTCTCCACAAGTTTTTCGTAGCACCGTCTTTCACATCTGATCTAGTTCCTTAGCTAATTCAATCTTGAAACCATCACTTTACAATAGCTGACTCTACTTGCGCCAGCAGCCTTTTTATATTGGGAAGCTTGCCATATATGAGAACATTCCAGCAGCTTTGAACATTTTTGTGCGTAACGCCATCCATTGGATGTACATTACAAAATATTTAAAAAAAAATATCAAAGTTCCTCAATAAGAAAACCTTCAAAACTTGAACTGGACCTTTAACCGTCCACTGCTCTCTAAAGAAATATCTTCGCCAGATGAGGTTTATAACACACCCCATCTGTCGACTATGCCTCGAAACTACAAAAATTCATTATAACAGACAACTGGTGATTTGATGGTATATCTCACCGTAAAGAGGAACCAATCTTTTCACTGTTTTGGAGATTGTAAGAAAATTGCGCCTGAAATTTCTAAGAGATTTGAAAGAGTTTGGCATTCGGCTCTCTTATCGAAAATACGTGTTTTTGGTATCGATGAGTTTCTTCTTCTTTAAATAAGAAACTAATTTCCCGGCCGCTCGATAAGAGTTGTGTTGGATGGCCTTAAGTCTAATAGTCTATTAATGACGGTGTGCCCCAGGGCTCCGTTTTAAGTCCGACTCTCTTTCTTATTTTCATAAACGATCTCATTTCTGAAACTTCAAATACTCTTAAGTGTATTGGCAACGACTCAACCTTCAGCTTCTCATCGATTATTCAAGTTCTTTTCACTAAAGCATTGAGTGAAGTAGCCAGTGGTATTTTTTCCCTGAAACAAGTTTTAAAACACATCTGTGCTAGCGTTAGGAAAATAGGAGGGAATTGAAATGGAGACACCGATGTATATTGATTAAAATACCCTTTCAGATCATAATGCTGGGGAAAAAAGAGTTGGGTAAAGCACTCCGTATTTATTTATTTATTTATTTACACTTAGGTCCCCTCCATTCCCTCACAAGGCATGGTTGTGAGAAATGCGCTAGGCCCAGGGGCTCCTCGCTCTGTTGCGCCACCCTATTTATTTTTTATTTACACTTAGCACAAGCAAGCAAAACTTAAATCTAAAATACAAACAAAACTTAAATCTGAAATAAAAAATATGTTCAAAAGCAAAATGAAATCAGGAGGGTTCAGTTCATTGTGAGTAGGAAGCAAGAGATTTACGGAGGGTTGATTTTGAGGTATGAAAATTGAACAGATTAAAGGAATCATTGACATTACGTAACATACGTGACATAGGATTGCAGAAACTTTAATTCGTACGGTGATAAAGAATTTGGAAAGGCGGAACAGTCATATGATTCCGTGAATATACATTAAAAGATAGCGAAGGACAATCAATGTTTCCATTTAAAATATTTTGAACAAATACGATATCTAAGATCTTGCGTCTCCTTTGAAGAGACTGAAGATCAATAAGCTGCAGACGATCAGCATATGGAGGCAAGCGATATCTATCTTCCCAGGGAAGTTTGCGTAGAGCGTAAAGGATAAATCTACTTTGGACAGCTTCGAGGCGTTTAGCTTGTGTAATTTGATAAGATGACCACACTTGGGAGACATGTTCAAGAATTGACCTAACCAAAGTAACGTACAGGGATTTGAGAATATACGGATCGGATAATTCTTGCGACCAACGTTTTATGACTCCGAGCATGGTATTTGCTTCTTTTTTGTAACATTTTCAATGTGGGAGTGAATGTTAAGCTCTTTGTCACAAATGACACCTAAGTCACGAGCAAAAGAGACAACGTTCACCTTGTAGATAATAGCACAGGGGGGGGGGGGGGGGGGTAGACGTTTGCGGAAAAAGTTATAGCGTGTCATTTGCTAACGTTGAGTTTTAAATTATTTTTGTGACACCAAACTGAGAAAATGTCTAGATTATCTTGTAAGATACAAGAGTCAACGGGTGAAAGAATACTTCTAAATATTTTCATATCATCCGCGTTTATCAAAACGTTACAATCAAGGATTTTGACAACATAATTAATCGCTAAAATAAAAAATAGTGGGCCAAGATGGCTGCCTTGAGGGATACCAGAAGGTGCTATGAAGGGGTTGGAGAGAGATGATCTGAAGCAGACTACATATTTTCTCTGAGTTAAATAGGTACAAACCCAAGAAATAAAAAGTGGGGGAAAACATAGGATTCTTAATTTGAAAAGTATGATTATATGTGATATTTTGTCGAATGCTATGGACTATGTATGATGTTTTCTAGAATGTTGGAAACACACCTTGTGAAAGTGATGGCTTGAAATGGGCTGCAAGAGGTTGGATATAGATGCTCGAACAGTTTTTTGGGAAAATAGCCGGAATTCCGTCTGGTAATCGGGTAGAGCTGCTAGAATATGAATATTCTGCTTGACTATGCGTCCGATGTTGAATTCAATTAAAGACTGACTGAGAGCCTACTATTAACACCTTACCACTGGTGGAGGGATATCAATAGCATGCACTCAATAACTTAATCAAACCGTTCTTTACCGCTGGTGGGGAGAACTTAATGAGAAAAAACACTAGTTTGATTTGCCGTTCTAACTGCAAGTGCCTTATTTATAATTAGCTCAAAGTATTATTTTATACATATTAACGCTTACTAGACAATAAAGAATAGAATATAGTGATAGACAATAACAATAACATATGCCTAAATGAGGTGCAACGACTCGTGCGAGCATAATAAATGCTGATCGTTGCAGGAGGTGTCGTATTCATTTGCCTGTTGGTCATTCACCTGTTGTTGTTCATTCAGTTGGTGGTGTCTGGTGTAATTTTTGGCATGCGCTCGTTTGGCATTTGTTGTCATAACAAATGCAAACAGCCCAGATGCCTTGTCAGCACAAATTATGTACGTACTTGTACAGACTCCATTCCCTCACAAGGTTTGGTTGTGAGAAATGCGCTAGGCCCAGGGGCTCCTCGCTCTGGTGCGCCACCCTATTTATTTATTTATTTTTTATTTACTTGTACAGACTGATGAGCCTTCTAAGCGGGGAGGGTGCTTCATCTCAAGTTTTTCAGAAATTGCCTAATTTATGTGTTGCATAGTTATGTTCTCATCCTCACAATTCTTCCAAAACGCTCCAAAAGTAGTATACAACTTCAAAAGCTCCGTCCTCCCCTTTGATATTTTTTCCATTGGAATTCACTCTGACAGACATAAAAACCTCTAAGCCCCCGTTCATTTACGCTTTCCGAGAAACTTTCAAATCAAAATTTGTTTTATTTGGTTGCGTGGTCATTTACCCAGAGCCAGAAGCCATAGCGTTCCAAAACCTCAAAATTATGTAGAAACAATCCAATATCCTCCTGACCTTTTAGTTCTTTTAATGAAGGTAGGAACTCAAAACAGTGAATTCTCGGAATTGCCTTGAGAATAAATATTTCTTATTCAAAATATTCCTTTCGGTACTTCCTGTGGGCTTAGGAAGTTTGCACTTGAACAAATGTTTTATTGTTACTAAATTGTTATTCAGTTCCCAGAATGCTCTGCTCTGTCGACATCTGGCACCAATGTTAAAACAATAAAAAAAAGTTCACCTTCACTTGAATTAGGTGAATTCAAACAGGTATTCTTGGAAGCCAGGCCAATCTGCCAAGCCTCACCACAAGAATTATAAAAACTTTTGAAAACTTAAAGGTAACAATCGGACTTAGACTTTTTGGGATTCTTCCAAAAAGACGTGTTTCCTCAAACTAAGCATCTGCCAATTATTCCAAGAAAAACATCCAGCTTAGAAAACCCAATCTCCAACCACTCCTACAAAGGGATGAACTTTCTCAGAAAGAAATCTCTCCCTTTCTCAATTTCTCGCTAATTCGAAAATCTCAATGACAAAGAGGAAGGCACACCTCATTTAAAAAACAAAAACGATCTAAAAACAGGGACAGCATTAGCTTAGGACAAACATTTTATTCAACCCGAAAACACTGCGGCACAATCGCCTAATGATTATAAAAAAAAGGATATAAAAGACTTGCACCATCAGTAGCAACAGCAGCACTAAAATGTCTGAGAATATCAAAGTCATAAACCAAAATTGACCATAGCAGTCTCTTCTTGAAACAAAAGGAAAGAACTAAAATAAATTTCAAAATTATTCCAACGTTCGTTACTCCGTTGAGGAAACCGCATCAAAGGCAAACAAGACAATGAAGCTCTCAATAGCGAAAAATTCATCCGACAAGTAATCATGGTTTCGTTCGCATTCATTTATTTTAAATTTCATTCTCCAACAACGTCGTCCCTTTCGCAAAATATTCTTCCTGTCAACCTTGGTGAATTTCAAATTCATGGCACCATTCACACAGAGACATACCAAGAGGAAGCTTGAACAGGAGACCGCAGTGCCATGAAGGAAATAGCAACAATACATATACAAGAAAAAAAGTATAGTCACACCCTGACAAAGACGCTTTCAATTAATCTTAACTTCTCACAACCACACCACACTCCAGATGTCAAATAATTTTCTCAAAAAAAATAAAAGACCCCAACTGCAGGAGTACAAAAGGTACCTACTCGTATCTACAACTAGTACGAGCACAATTCTCGCCACTCAACTCGCGCACAGCAATATAGGGTTTCCATTTTTCCTTTTGCTTACTAACGAATGATGACCAGAAACAAGGGCCACCGGAACGGGAAACATCGAAAAATTCCTTCAATGTCGCGCAATGACAAATGACCGCTTATTGAATTATGTCCCTCAATTGGACCCAAGTTGACAGGTCTTTAACAGTTAACGAGGGCCACGAGCAGAATGGACAGACCAGGAAACATTGAGGATATTTTTATTACTGCGATTTGTATGGACGATAATAAGAGATGAATTAGAAACTACCCCCTCTCTCTCTCTATACATCATTTGTCGCTGTTCTTTTTTGTTTTTGTTTTGCAATCATAATAATCTTGTCCCAGGATCGGGATCGCATGAATGTCCGTCACAGTTTTATGAATCATTAACCGCATGACGTTGCCAAATTCTGATCAATTTGGATTAGGCAGCACACAAAAAAATGGGGCGAGGGCAGAGGACAGTCCCCAATCATTCACAGTTTTTAAGAGTCGATAAAACCAACCCTTATAACAAGTGACCCGAATTAATCAAAAGCAGGTCCTCCGCACTCGTAATCGAGCATTATTTCCTTGACTTCCTGTTTTGAGTCAATGATGGAAGTTCGTCTGGTGTCAAAAGTATAAATGCGGATATAAAAAGGTACAACCATGTTTGTTTGAAAGTCGGACCTTTGACTGACATGACGTTCCAATTCATCACAACGATAAAGAATATTATTATCTATCACAGTGGAAAACAAACTTTAATTTGACTTGGTTCTGGGTGCCTGATGTGTAAGGATAAGGATGCCAGATGTGTATACCTTCTGACTGGCACATTAACACTTTGCCCCGAATGCGTGGTGTTGTATACCCACCTACCCACGTATACCTAAGCAAGGCACTCTTATCGAATACGGAAGCAAATCTCTCGCAGCATGCTCCTTCTGTCATCAGTCAATAACATGAATTTCGGTGGCTGTTTTGGGGATGTGCCCTGCTGCTGCTGCTGCTACTGCTGGTGGTGGTGCTGCTGTGTGTATTCTTCTAACAAAATGTCAACTTTACATTAAAGTTTAAGAGGTAAACTTTCTGCCAAATAGCTTGAGGGCAGATGCCTTTCGAATGCTTAAAACTTTCAAAGCACGAGTATACAATAAGATATACCAATACCATGTATCGTGTAGTGGGTGACGACGGCGACGACGAGGGTGACAACAATGACGGCGAGCTGTGGTGCTGCTCAACAACGACAACGATGGACAGTTTTGCCTTTGGAGTTGACGTAGACTAATCACTGTTAGATTGTGTGGTATGTGCCTCTGTGCAAGTGCTGCAAGTTGAGCTGGGAAGTGGATTCTATTGGTGAAGTGTATACGTTTATCGTTTTGCGAGGACTTGTTTAGAAGGGAAGGGTTGTGTTGCCAAAACACAAAAAGAGGGGGTGTTGTTTGATGAAGTTGTCGTTTATGTTCTTTGGATCTTGTTTCGAGATTGAAACAGTGTCCTTTGAGAAATTGAGGTGTTAAAATAAATAAAATGGAAGCTACGTTTGGTTGACGTAAATCCATTGTTTGACATAAGCTGTTCTGTTAATAACTGTTGGTCTCAATGAGTAGAGCATACCCACACTAATAAAGGACCGAAATACCTAGAAAAGCAGTGTTTTTTGCTTAGAAGGTAGACTTTGACGTCGCATGGGGCCTAACGCATTTCAGGAACCTATAATTTTACGAAGATTAGGAATGACCTAGTGCGAGAAAGCACTTTTGAGACAACTCTCGGGGCGGGACTTCCGACCACTACGCCACGCCACAAGCACCACTGAAGAAATATTTGTCAATTTTGAAATAACGATTCAAGGGGTACGATTGCATTATCTGGGGAAAAATATTAGCTAAGGGACGAGTTTATAAATTTCAAAGATTTTATAAAAAGTTTTTCCTTAGTCTGTAATGAAGGGTCCTTCAAGACCATTTCATTGACGTCCGTTTGCATTTTTCGTTTAAGCTCAAGTTTCGTTTTCTAAAATCATCTTAGTATTTTTCACAGGCATTGCATTTCTCGAGGAATTAGAAAGATATGTTTCAAATCATGATTCGGATAATCATAAGCTAGCTTATGCATTGCCGCCGTATTAATAAACGCGGAATAGCTGCCTTCCATGAATTAAGTGGGAAATGGTATAATGGTAGCTTTAATTAAATGGAAAATGGTATAATGGTAACTTAATCCATGGAATAAGGCTATTCCGCGTTTATTAGTACGGCGGTGAATGTTTATTAATTCGTAATGCACAAACTAGCTGGTGAATTGAATATTTTCCAATTCACAAAATAGCTAAATCCACACTTAAGCTATAAATTAGCTTAAGCATTTACAACCCTAACCCTAACTGACAGGTATATACTGAGTTAGAGATGGCGGTAGGTGAGATCTTCAGGAACCAGCGGCAGCTCTCGGATCCATGGCACCGTTATTTTATTTATTGTTTTCATTATTAAAATGCTTTTTTTTAATTTTTTTACAAATTTGGTTTTACATATTATATTCCTAATAAAGACATGGTCGAGTGCCGTCTGTCTGAGTGAAAACAGTATTTTCATTTTCTAAGACAAATTTATATTAATATCTTAAGCACCTCAATTATATTTGAAAAGTTACTGAACTTCCCCCCATCGTCTTCCTGGAACCATTGCAAGGCATCTACTTAACCATAAATCTCAGTTCTTTACTGAGTGGTCAACTTGGGAGCGGACTCACAATGTACAGTTACAGGACGAAGACTTAGAAACGTAGCTTTGAGGTGCTGCTAGCTTTTTAGAACTTGCTTCTCTAAAAATACGGTTTTGGCGAACCGGACCGAGACTCGAAGTATGTAAAAGTGCCTGCAACACAATCTTGTGTCAAACAATTATTTTGATTATTGCTACAACCTACAGACTATTTCAACTGCACCTTAATTATCGCCCGTATAGCTCAGAGGAAAACACGGACTGTACTCTCTGGGGAAAAAATCTATTAACTATGGATGAGACCAAGGAAATCCTAAATGGACCGGATTGGAACAATTTAGGTACGTAAAAACAGCGCTGAGATATCGTTGCCAGATCCTGAGTGAAGCATTGCAATCCTAGCTTCTCAATTTGTGATGCTTCTTTTGGGAGGCTGGGGTAGGACTCAGGGTGCCCAGGGTCTACCCAAGGAAGCTTGGTAAGACTTGGGCTTCGGCGGTCCAACTTCTCAAAATGAATGAAAACGAGGAGACGGTCGGGTAATTTCTAATTAAGTCTAAATTTATTGTTATAACTTCTCTCAAGAATACGTTTACAATTTCTGCATTTAGTTTTACAAAGTAGCAAGTTTTAATGACTTCTTGAATAAACTTCGTTTCTGGTACTGGTCCTCGGAATGGTTGGTCGTCTCGTGGTCGTGGTGATGATTCCCTGGGGGTGGCTGTAACGGCCGCTGTGTCCTCTGTCAGTACTGATGAATTCTTATCTATCTGTGCGTTAGGCAGGGCACTCTGTCGGCGGCCGTGGATTTCGAAATAAAGGTCTGCGTTGCGTGGAAGGCAGAACGATTTATCGACGGCGGCGGACTGCGTGGGAAGTGCCTGCGATGTATAAAACGGCGGAGCAATTTATCGGCGTTGGCGGACTTCCTAGGAAGTGTGTGCGTTTATTCAGGGCAAAACACTCTGTCGGCGGCGGCGGATTCCGTAGCAAAAGTCTGCGGTTGCGGGTACTAATGA
Organism: Melanostoma mellinum; assembly: GCA_914767635.1. Taxonomy (NCBI): domain Eukaryota; kingdom Metazoa; phylum Arthropoda; class Insecta; order Diptera; family Syrphidae; genus Melanostoma; species Melanostoma mellinum. The sequence continues at coordinate 186,516,564 of OU612060.1, forward strand.
ACCGATATTCTTTTATGAAGACTAAATGGAAAGGCAAAGTCTACAAACTCGGTGAGGCAAACCGTAGTACTGGAACTTCCTTCCTATAGCAGCAGGGAGTCTACCGAAAAGGGGAATCCAATCGCTCGGTGAACAACACCGCAAACGAATAGACCGGCTTTACGAAGACTAAAACGGCGAGGAAAGTTAACAAACTCGGTGAACCACAATGTTGTAATGCAACTTCCTTTAAAAAGAGACTAAAATAGTCCAACGAGGAAGAGAAAAAGCAATAATACGTTAAAGGTATGAAAACCCGTAAATCTTTTTCTGAATTATGGTGATCAATTCACCTCTATTCATAGATTTTTCTAATACAAGTAAATATGAGTTGTAAGTCAATGACAATATTGCATACAAAAAAATCGGATGGGGATTACCTATTTCCCCATATGGAAATACATTGACAAGGCACGCAGAAGCAAACGATATTTGGCCTTGGAATAAATTTTCATTGTGCAAATTCATTGCGTGTGGGCATTTTTGTAAAAAGAAACACGTACAGTGTTTTGATGCGGTGTTTTGGAGGTTGGGTAGGAAATAAGATTGTGACGCTTTGTCACAAAGTCAAATATTTATTTGCCCATTTATTACTTCAACTTGAAAATAGCTTGAAAATGTTTAAAATCTACATAATGTTGTACCATCGATTTATTTGTTTAGATTATACTCTTTTTTTCTGGTTGACGGCAAAAGCCATGCAATAATTGTGAAATTGAAAAAAAGGGCTTACCATTCTATGGTGATTTTAATGCATGATTTATGATATACCACATTGTTGTGAGTGCAATCGGTAAGTTAAGCCTGAAGAAACCGTACTCCAGTCTTTGTTGTGCAGGGATAAATCTCAGTTTAAGCAATGCTGACTACCCACATCTCAAAATTTATTAGAGCTCACCAAATCCAACAGCAACGAACCACCTTGCAATCTATGTTACAGACTCTTCCACTATCCTGAATGCTTAAGCATCCTGAGGAATTGCCTTTGACTAGGCCATCATCTTTTCGTAGTGTAGTAATGGGATCGCTGTTAGAGTCCAAACTGAGCCAAATAACACGTTGGAAAGCTAAAACCCAAGAGAGAGGCAGTGCATTTTCAAAATTAGTGTACCTCTCATTATCCTATTCTGCCAGCATCAAACATTGAAAGTATTAGTGGCTTCAATGAAAACCAGCCATCATAACCGCAGACTGATGTCGATCTCTGGGTCAAGCTCTACAAAGAATTCGCTTATGAAATCAGACATTCAAGAAGACATTCTCATTATTTATCACCATTTCAATGAACAGTAGTTGGAATAATAGGCGAAGTATCCCTGGGAAAATCTCGAGCTATAGCGCCTGTTCCTATGTATTTATGGAAGGTATGTTACAACGTTGCAGGGGTCTTAGAAGTTGCCAATACTAGTGAAGCTCTAGACTTCTCTTTGATTGCATTTTCCAACAAAACTATAACTTTGGTTTAAGATCTGTTCCTCCACCACGTTGGCCATTGCACTTCAGTTCCTTCACGCAGAACATACCACACTCCACTTATCTGACACAAAGAACCACGGCTTGCAAGGAAAGCAGATGACAGCCAGTTCAAAAAAAAAAAAAAAAAAAAAAATCATCTTTTCAAGGCAGAGGTCGCTCACCTGATGTACAGTACAGCTTCACCTTACCCATCAAAGCGAATCATTATTTATCACCGTTTCAATGAAAATCAGTTTTTGATTCAATTTCAAAACCCACACCTGCAAAGTTTCCTTTTTGCAACTTTAAAAAGTAAACCACAAAATCAATATGACTGTACGTTCATGTCCATTTTTGGTCCATCACATGCTAGGAATGTAAGCGCAAGGACAACAAAATAGCAGGAGACCATGGAGGAAAAAGGACGAAGATTAAAGAATTACACCCAAATTGGCGATGATTGTTATTTTCTCTCCAATTTCTTGTTTTTACGTAGGTCTTTTTTTTCTCTTTCATTTATTTACTCACTAACTTTTCTTCCTTGTTCATAGTTCAATCTTCGACAGAAAAAAAAAAAACAAAATCCTTTTGAAGTCCTACGGCAAAATCATCGGCCACAATGAAAAGCTCATCCAAGGATACAGAGTTAAAAAAAAAAAAAAAAAAAAAAAAGAAACTGAAAAATAAGAAAAAATAAATAAAATGCCCACCAAAGTCTCGTCGAGTTAAATTGAAGAGAAGAAAGGACGCAGAGGAAAGAATTCGAATTACTACGATGAGAAGCAAGCTAATAAAGATTTAAGATGGAATTATCCTTGCATATAAATCGATGCATTAAGAGGTAGTACGGGATGATAGTATTTTTCAGCCATGTTTTTCATGTAATGAAGATGTATTCAACGTAATGAATTCCTTAATAGTCCAAGTTTATTAATTAAATTTTTCACTGGGCGAGCGCTTAAAAGAGCATGAACAAAGAATATCTCTATGGATTATAGCCGACCATTGCTGGGTATGAGGCGGGGATGGAAAGGCAACTTAAATTTATTAACATAAGTCTTATGAGTGTATTGGGAGGAGGAGGTGGCTTTGCCCCCGCAACGAGGAGGATATATAGAGATACACTCAAGATGTATTGTATTAATCTTCCGTCTCTAACTCGAATAACCTAAGCTCGAAATGAAGAGTAATTACGTTTTAAGAATGGAAATGATCTAAAATGGCGGGTAGGTAATATAGACAATCAGGTCTCTTCTAGAGTAGTATTAATGGACGTTGTTGGGAGTAATGCGATGCGCGGTGGCTTGGGTGGCTTTTGTTATGGTTTGAGGGGTTGAAGCTGGTGGGTTGGGTTGGGTGCGAAAATAAGGTAGGATATTTCCACACGAAAATGTATTAACCAAATTTTTAAAAGCATTAATCTGCGATGAACCATTTGGTCAGAGGAAGCTGTAATTTATTCTTCAATTAAGCTTCTTACTATGTGTCCTTGCATAGGCAGAAGGAATTTTGTGAATACCGACACCTTCGTAATGCTGTACAGGGGGAAGTTAAGAAAATTATTATTTTCTGTGAGTGATGCAACTTACAACTGAATTTTTAGACTTGGAAGCCGTTCTCGTCATGAAATTTCTTTGTTGGATAATAAAGCAATGAACTCCTTAATATTTCAGTAGAAGCAGAGGGGGATGAGGACAAAATTAAGAAAAATTTTCTACACCGTTGATCAAGCTTTTCGAGTATATGTAAAGTCTACTGGACGTACAGCGACATGACTTGCTCATCAAAGGTTGGTTACAGCTAATACCGCATGTCAAAGTATTTTTGCCGGTGCCGGTGGCATAGTGGCTGTTGTGACTGCAAGCGGTTCGAATCCCAGAATCGAATTTTTCGACGACTTTAGCGTTTTGCGAGGAATTGAAAACACATTTGAGAGTATAAACACAGCCATTAAAGCAGTTCGGAATCGCAATTGTTTGAAGCTTCGCTCCGTTCCTCAGAAGGATTGATTGAAAGTGTAATGTCCCATTACATTTTAGTCCCTACAGCCCAAAGTCAACAGCAAAATAAACCACCAACAACACCGATAACAGTTGAATTTTCATGTTACAACACATGCAATGATAATGGTGACGGTAACACAGAGCAACCACAGCTAGCCATCTTCAAACTCGAATTTTTTCATTCATAAACTCGCAACTCTGGTTAGGGTATTGTAACATTCGCTTGGGTTCATGAAACGTGTTCTTCTTGTTCCAAAAACATAGTAATCTCATTGCAGTTTCTGAATCTTTGTTACATCTGCTTTGCAGCAGTTACACACTTCTGGTAACTGGCCAGTGGAACTTTGGTATGTTAAAGAACCCATAACGTTCCACAAGCTTACTTTAACATTCGTTGTCCTTATTTCGTTTTGCATAGGTGGTCATCACTGAATTCATCTGAATTCGAGATTTCCATTAGTTTCGGAACTATTGATTCTTAATGTTGCCCGCCAGCCACTGCGACGCAACAACCCCCACCAGGCGGTCTCTTATCTTACATTAAAAAGTTTGGCTACGTTTCTTGATTGAAGTCATAGAAACAGATATAGATATACCGAAAGGGGTCAAATGCAAATTAAAGAAGCAGTAGTCCTGCAATTGGTATTTAGGTACCCATGGCGTTATGGTTAGCATGCCCACCTGTTAACCCTGAGGTTTGTGGTTCAAATCGCAGCAGAGGCAAAAATGTTTTTCCACCCTTTTCGACTTTCGCGAGGAATTGGCAAGTCCTCAGTTAGTAAACTCAATGCCATGAAAAGCACTTTCTCAATTAGTCGTTCGGAACGGGCAGAAAATTGAAGGTCCCCTCCATTCCTTCACAAGGCATGGTTGTGAGGAATGCGCTAGGCCCAAGGTGTCCTCGCTCAGTTGTGCCACATTTATTTATTTTATTAAGTCCTGCAATTATAATTCAATTAATGAAAACTATTGGAGGACCAGACTTTTAGTTAAACTGCAAGGATTGTGAGCCAGTAAATCTAAGTAGTTCATCAAGACCTTAATTAAAGCCATCACCACTGAAAATACTTTTTGAAAAAGAGGTATTATGTCAAAGTAGACAAACTCCTTCCTCCCCCTGTCTATCCCCTTCTCGCTCTTTAATCCTCTTTAAACTTTCTTTCCTCGGATTCAGCTTTCAGCCCCTTCCTATTCAAATGTATCTCTTCATAAATCTTGATAACCGACAATATAGAGTTCGTTTCCGTTCTACTCTTTCAATGCTTTTTGTGGCAACCTCTGGAGTACCCCAAGGCAGCCATATTGGACCCCACTTTTTCATCCTTGCCTTTAATGATGTAAAAAAGTTCATCTAATACTTTTTATCTCACTTTAGGCGGATGACGCAAACATTTTAAAAGTCATCTGCCCCGATCGGGATTCTCTCCAGCTTTAAAATGACCTCGATTTGTTCGTCACTTGGTGACTTCCTCGAACTGGCAAATGTGAAGCAATAACTTTTTCTCGTAAAATTATTAAACCTCCCTTCAGATTCTATCACCTTCAGAACATTCCCATAAACCGTGTGCAGCTTATCCGAGATTTAGGAGTTTTCTGCAACGACGCCGACGGTGAAACGAATTTTTGTTCTCATATTGACGAAGTTATATCAAGAGCTGATTCCGCCCTTATTTTAATCAAGAGATTAATTTGGTAACAACCCCTTTGTTACCAAATCACAAATCAAATCAATATCGCCTATATTCGCTCTCTCCTTGATTACGCATTGCAGTAGGGGGTTCAATATCAAGCGGTTTACAAATCAAATCTCACGGATCGAAAGCGCTCATATTCGCTTCCTGCTCTTTGCCCTTCGGAATCTTTCTCAACCTACTTCCCTACCGCAAACATCTCTCAGTCAATAATCTCCACTTCTTAGAAATCCGATGGAATTGTCTCAGAGATCATTTTCACTCACCGGCTTCTAACTGGTACATACAACTAACTGGCTGACACTGAACTGAGATCAAACCTTTGGTTGTGGTACCAGGTCTGGAGTTCTGCACGTAGAGCTGGAGAGTTAGAATTAGGGGACAGAGGTTGCTCTAGACGGTTGTGTCTTCTCAACCTCACTTTGTCTACGCTTTGAATATCCTTTGGCCGTTGATCCCAACTGTAAAATTTTATACCGGTTGCCGCATCTTCCATAATGACGTATACTTTAAATTCAGGCACTACCCGCAGAGTATTTATTGTTTTGCTATTTTCTCTCTATACTTTGAGAATCACAGCTCATTGCAACAAGTCTTTTCTTTGAATGGAGATCGCCTATGAATATTCAAAGCCATGCAAAAAGTCCACACATTTCACAAAACACTTCCTTTTCTTCAATTCGCATACCAAAACCAATCACCATATGTTTTCCCAAATCGCTCTGTCCAAATCTACCGAACTATTTCCTTACACATCAGTCACCTGTTATCTCAAAAGCAGCTGTTTCCATTTTCCATTTTCTAAATCCTTTCTTTTCTGAATGAAACATTCTCAAGAAACTCAAACAAAAACTACTGTTGACTTAACTGAAAACTGACTACCAGAAGGACACATCATCATAAACAAAATCATATGCACTGAGCTTAAAAATTAATCAAGCTGAAAATCGTGCATAAGCTGTTCATATGCACATTGAGAAAAGGTACGATGAACATAATATTCCTATGAAACCGACCGAGGGGATGAGAATGAAAAAAACATAAACAATTTTCAAATAGACTCCTTTCTATTACAGTTATAGGGTGGAGCACACACATCACACATGTTGGTGTCCAACAGTAGGAGTTTTACAGTTTGAACATGACGAAACTTTATCCTGGGTCAGTGCCACAAAATTATAGAACAGAGGGCTAAGATGATTAAATGACAAAGGACGAGAAAGATCATTATCTGGCCACATTCTGCCACAGCATAATGGTGTCTAATGTCAAAAGGATTTGTCCCCAAAAACAAAAATATTTTTTTTTTTCTTTGTGGATGAACAATCCCCTCGTGGCTATATACCATATTTGGAAGTACCAAATGGAATACAAGGGATGTTCGATTGAACTTCGGTGGAAAGCGAAATGATTTTCATAAAAAGTCCGGCTACAGCTGTCGCCGCCGGCCGATGAGAATGAGACAGAGCAGGTTGCCAATGTGCGTTTTTGTTGGCAAACTCAAGAAAATGGAAAATTCAAATTGTCAACATATTTATTGGAGAACTCACTGAAAGAAACATTCGATCGGGGAAAAAATTTGATTTTTTTTCGTTGATGTTTCTGGGACTCAAACCTCCCACGTAACAGACAGACAAAGTAGACATAACATGATAACAATACCGACACCACTGTCTATAAGCCTTTCAAAGCTTTCTGAAAACCCGCACCATGTACGAAAGCTATTGCAGTGTCCCTATCATCAGAAAAAGAAATCGCTGGATCAAAAGTGAGTAATCGAACAGTCGTTGCTCATTTGCTTTGCTGCAATTTATCTCTGGATTGTGATATTCACTCAGCAAGAGAAAAAACATTTAATTCAAACATAAAGCACAGCAGAACTCAGATCAGCATTTAGTTTAAGATAAATGTGAAACTAAGCACACATTCATTCAAAATGCCATTTCTGACTTGATTGTTTCTCTTTAGAGTTTAAATCACTGCTTTCTCTCACCAGTTGTAAGATACATTGATTTTTCAATTCAAATGCAATCAACACTTGGACATATACTGGTCAATCATTTATACTATCTCCTGTCTTCGGGAACAGGAATGTTGTAACTCGTTACGTCCGTTCACGTTCCTATAATTGTTGTGGGACTCGCTTCCCTTTAGTCCTTAAGTCACCTTTATGTTATGGCTGCTGTTTTATAACTTTGTTTGCCTGCTGGTCTTTTGCATGCCTTAGTTCGAGGCTTACAACCCTGGCATGATCCATTTTGTAAAACTTTCAAATCTTATTCTTAAAACGGTACCTCTCCATTTCCTCAAAAGAGTGCTATTCATTCTGCTTCTTTATATTTTTCAGAATTCGTAGTTGTTCCTCTCTATTCTCCTTGTAAATCTCCTTACACTGGCGAAAAGCAGCCTTTTGCATAAACATTTGCCAGCTCTTTGACATTGCGATTGAAAAACGACACTGGGAATCTATTGCGATACGAGTAGCTTTTCGATGTCATATTGTTTCATAGCGTGTAACGAAGTTACAAATACACACCCTACCGCCAGCCAATACACATACCATTGTTGTCAAATTATGTTTTTCACTCACGCCATATAACTCACACGCACTAGGTGTAGATAACTTTTTAAGGGAACCAGAAAAATACGAGGAGGGAGAACGGAGAAGTCAGCTCGTGTTGGGAAAGTACCAATCTAGAGTAAAGGCTGCTTCCACTTCCACTAAAGGAAAACCAGGGGTACTCAGTGTGCTGTTGATGCCAGGATTTGACTGTTTATTTACCAGAGATTAAAAGCCGGTATTTGATGACCATTTTGCAAGAATAGGACAAAGCCTTGGAACCACCGATCACCAGCCTTAGAGGTTAGAATTAAAAAATATTATATTAGACTAGCTTTAAGACCAATAAAAAGCTTGTACCTTCGTTACCGGAGTTTTACGTGTTTTCCTTGGTCGACCCTGAACCCGACGAGCATACCTCAGCTCTAGAGAAAAAAGAACATCACAAGCGTTGGTTCATTTGTACGTTGACTAAAACAACGAAGTGGTCCGAGTCAAAGATAGTGTCCCAAAAAGTTTGGACACCTATTAACACTTGAAGAGTGTCTTTCATCGATCGCATCATAATCGCAGTATGGTTGACGATTGATTGAAATGGGGACGGCCACGTACCTTTATGAATTCTGAGACTCGAGAAGCGTGTACCGCCAACAACCTAGTTTAGCCCCGAATCAGCTTTCGATTGACTTGAGTTCGTTTTTTGAGGTTTTGTTACGCTTATTGGTGGTATTTGCAAAATCACATCCTTCCTTAGTTTTTCGTTGAAATCATCAAATACGTCATACCTAGTGCATTGCTCATATGTTTCTTCGAGGAGCTCTTTGGAATCATCTTCTTTGTCTTCTGTGGGGCATAGGTGCATATTGGGCTTATGTTGGCGGGTTTTGGATAGCCGACTGCGGAAAATAATAAGGCTGTCTGATGACCAATGCGGGTTTGTCGCGGGTAAGTCAACTACAGACGCAATCCAAAGTATAAGGATCATTATGGAAAAACACCGAGATGCCTTAGAGAATTTGCATATTGTGTTGGTTGACTTCGAAAAAGCATTCGATCGACAACCACGAGATCTGATATGGAGGCCCTCAGACACCGAGGAGTTCCTGAAGCCTATGTGCGAATGATTATGGACATGTACGAGGGAGCAGTTACAAAAGTGAGATGCCCAGCTGGAGTCACCGAAGAATTCCAAATTACAGTAGGTGTACATCTGGGAAGTGTCTTGAGTCTACTGCTCTTTATTGCTGTTCTGGATTATTTGCTCTAAGGAAAAGTTACGGACAATAGAGTACAACAATTATTCTTTGCTGACGATGGAGCCATCATAAGCGAGGATCCTACATCACTGCAACGAGCACTTGACGTTTGGATTGATGTTCTGGATGGAAATGGGTACCGTATTAGCGCTAAAAAGACTGAATACCTGTGCTGCCCTTGCCATTAATTTGAATGGAAATGTGTTTCCCAAGTGTGAAAAGTTTAAATATTTGGGATCTATGATCAATAGTGAAGCAACTTGTGATGACGACATCAATAGGGTGGATGAAGTGGCGAGAAAACTCCGCTATCTTCTGTGATCAAAAAATGCCCCCTAAGCTGAAGGGAAGACTCTACACAGCAGTTGTCCGTCCACATACGGTTCACAATGTTGGACAATGTACAAAAAGTATGAGAGCAAATTGACGGCAGCCGAAATGAAGATTCTTCGGATGAAGGCAGGAGTAACAAAGCTTGATCGATTTAGAAGTACTAAGATCCGTGGAAGCCTTCATGTCAAAAGTACCATCTTGGACAAAATTCAGCACGACCGGCTCAGTTGGTATTGTCATGATCAAAGGAGAGATCCGCAGAACCTAGTCCAAAAGGCAATATCGTACAACGTTTCAACTAATTCGCGACGAAAAAGCAGGCCAAAACACTCCTGGTACAAGCAAATGCAAAAACAGCAGCATTTGGTTGGCCTCAGACATGGAACAATCCCAAACCGGGAAGCTTGCCGCCGCTTTCTGAGGTCAACGCGGCGTACCCCACAGGCGGATCACTAGTGTGAAGCAGAAAAGTGGGAGAGTTGTGATCGCTTCAAAGTCACCACTCGTAACGCCGGAAATGAAATGAAAAGAAGGTTGGAGAATTTAGTTCTGATATGAATGCACGTTATACGCTCGTTTACTGATTTTGGACGGATAACCTGTCTCTGAGTAAAACTTTAACGACAAATCCGCAGCCAAACAAGCGTGGCTTCGGTTTTTTGTAGAAAGCGCCACAGTAGATGTCACTGTTTTTCATCCTCTTCATGCCCGGCCCGTTCCATTACACTTTTTGTATGGCGATTACATTTTATTTGCAGCATTGTCGGGCTTCAGCTCATTCTACGGCTGCACAGAGTCCGTTTAGGGATCTTACGTTCCACGTGCAGATCCATAAGTCATTGTCCTTTTTTTTGTTTGTTTGGTTTGTCCACAGTGAGATGACATAAAGGACCGATAATAATTCGGTATCAGTAGCTGAATTCATCCGCTGAGGCATTCCCAATATGCTCTGGTAGACCCCTGACATTCGGACAGTCAGTCATTTCATTACTCGCATGAAAGTGTTGTACTGTTTTTCTTCATAAATTTTTCAACAATCGCACTTACAAGTACCTGGCGAAGCAGACCATCAGTAACCAGTATAGTTACCACGAGGTATAGTTTGCTCAATCGACGTTCTTTAAGTTGCAATAATTCTGAACGGCCAAGTTGACATCAGTTAAGGCTTATCCGAATAGTAGCTAGTGTCAGCAGCGAATAAGCACAAAATTTTACACAAAATGCTCATGTCAATCTAACTCTGCTTGACAATTTAGTTTGCTTCTACTTCTTGTTCAAAGTTTAAATTGAATAATTCATCCTTTTGATAACACTAAACATATACTGCTCATCATTTGAAGTTTTCGATTGATTTACAAAGAACTTCTCATGAAAATGTCAAAGTCTTCAAAAAACTCTTCCGGATATCAAAATTTTGCCTCTTCCGCTTTCCTTTCAAATGTCATTCAGTTTAGACTTTAGTCTTTAATTAAATGAACGTTATCAAAACCATCGAACAAATTTGTGTCTTGCTTTAAAAATTTAGATCCAACAGATCTTCCTTAAAAAACGGGACCTGTAGTGAAACTATGACAAGAATGTCGGACTATCACGTTGGAGGGTGACGTTTTACTCTCAGGAAACGCAAAATGCTCTTTGGCGGGTATCACTTTTGGAGAGTACCTAATTGTCAACCGCTCTCAAAGTTATACTACTCCCATGAAAGGAGCTTAACAGTTAACACCTTAGCCGTTCGAAACTGGCAGAAAATTGTAGGTCGATCCTACCCTTGTTCCATCATATCGGTCTATAGAGTCCCCTTTATCGCTTCTGCAGTAATTGACGTAACAATTTATTTTATCAGAGTAGATTGGCTATGAAGTTTTTTACTACAATTGAAGGCAGCAACCCTGTCTATTAGACTGCCTTGGCTGAATGAAGGTACACCGATTGATAATGAGGTTTTGTTCGATTTGCTATTATGCAAGGATAAGTTTTTGAGTTTTTTTTTTGTCCCTGGCACAGTAGAATGGTGTGCGTGTAGAATGTAGATGGTATCAAAATTCGTTGATTTCTTGCTACCCAACAAAATGCCCTGGTGACATATTGAAAGATAAATGCCCCATTAAAAGCATTTGTAAGGGATGAATAATGATTCACAGTATGAATTTCATGCACAATCATACATGGGGTAATCGATGAGTGTCTATAGGACAACCGTCGATAGGAGAATTTTTTTTCTTATCATTTTTGGTTTTCGTTGTTGTTGTTGTTGGTTTTCTCTATAGAATATTAAATTGTGTCTAGAGGCGCTGAGGGATATGTACGAGTTGAAGCGACATATTGTCCGTGAAAGGACAAAGTTTTATTATGCTTCTTCGAACACAAATGGCGCAAATGGCTGTGATGATTTCCACTTAGACCTGGGGGCCAAGTGGGATTTCGCGTGGGATGTTCAATTTGGTATATAGGGCTTTCTCGTCAAGTTACTGGAGAGAAGCTTATACTGTTCTGCTGTATACAATTTTATTTGCGCTTCTCTTTGGCGGAATTGTAATTGAATTTGAATCAAAGATGTCATTGGGGTTGGGTGGTGGTGGGGTGGTGTGTTTTGTGGTAGGTAAAGGAAGAGGAGATGCCTCTGAAGTGAAATTGTTATTGACATGAATGCTGCGAAATCGGATGTTCACTCATATTAAATGTACTTTTATATTTTTGTTCATGAAATGAAAAGCGGAATGATTGGCGGTAATAAATCTCTCAGCTTATGGTGTTATTGAATCATCATAAGAGAATATCATTAGCAATGAATGGTAGACTCCTTACTTGAGATTGCGGTTTAATGAACCCATGTTGTGAATGTCTATATTATCAGTGGGCTTGAGATATCAGATCGCAAAGGAGCTCGAAATAAAGACTTGATGTAAAGAATGTCATTTTGAAAAGCGAAATTGTGCTATCAAAGCGGAGACTATTAAATTATTTAGTTGCAAATTGATGATGTCAAAAAGATTGACATGAAAAGTTTCAATTTGAAACAACTAAGAAAGGTCGAAAAGTTCTGTGATGGACTCTGAGTATAGACAATATGTTCAATATAATTCTATGCTGAGTACCTTTGTTTCAAGCAGTTCAATTCAAGGGCAATTGGTTTGATGATATGTTTAAAATGTGAACGACAACAAGACAACAAGACAACAAGACAACAAGACAACAAGACAACAAGACAACAAGACAACAAGACAATAAGACAACAAGACAACAAGACAACAAGACAACAAGACAACAAGACAACAAGACAACAAGACAACAAGACAACAAGACAACAAGACAACAAGGCAACAAGACGACAAGACAACAAGACAACAAGACAACAAGACAACAAGACAACAAGACAACAAGACAACAAGACAACAAGACAACAAGACAACAAGACAACAAGACCACAAGACAACAAGACAACAAGACAACAAGACAACAAGACAACAAGACAACAAGACAACAAGACAACAAGACAACAAGACAACAAGACAACAAGACAACAAGACAACAAGACAACAAGACAACAAGACAACAAGACAACAAGACAACAAGACAACAAGACAACAAGACAACAAGACAACAAGACAACAAGACAACAAGACAACAAGACAACAAGACAACAAGACAACAAGACAACAAGACAACAAGACAACAAGACAACAAGACAACAAGACAACAAGACAACAAGACAACAAGACAACAAGACAACAAGACAACAAGACAACAAGACAACAAGACAACAAGACAACAAGACAACAAGACAACAAGACAACAAGACAACAAGACAACAAGACAACAAGACAACAAGACAACAAGACAACAAGACAACAAGACAACAAGACAACAAGACAACAAGACAACAAGACAACAAGACAACAAGACAACAAGACAACAAGACAACAAGACAACAAGACAACAAGACAACAAGACAACAAGACAACAAGACAACAAGACAACAAGACAACAAGACAACAAGACAACAAGACAACAAGACAACAAGACAACAAGACAACAAGACAACAAGACAACAAGACAACAAGACAACAAGACAACAAGACAACAAGACAACAAGACAACAAGACAACAAGACAACAAGACAACAAGACAACAAGACAACAAGACAACAAGACAACAAGACAACAAGACAACAAGACAACAAGACAACAAGACAACAAGACAACAAGACAACAAGACAACAAGACAACAAGACAACAAGACAACAAGACAACAAGACAACAAGACAACAAGACAACAAGACAACAAGACAACAAGACAACAAGACAACAAGACAACAAGACAACAAGACAACAAGACAACAAGACAACAAGACAACAAGACAACAAGACAACAAGACAACAAGACAACAAGACAACAAGACAACAAGACAACAAGACAACAAGACAACAAGACAACAAGACAACAAGACAACAAGACAACAAGACAACAAGACAACAAGACAACAAGACAACAAGACAACAAGACAACAAGACAACAAGACAACAAGACAACAAGACAACAAGACAACAAGACAACAAGACAACAAGACAACAAGACAACAAGACAACAAGACAACAAGACAACAAGACAACAAGACAACAAGACAACAAGACAACAAGACAACAAGACAACAAGACAACAAGACAACAAGACAACAAGACAACAAGACAACAAGACAACAAGACAACAAGACAACAAGACAACAAGACAACAAGACAACAAGACAACAAGACAACAAGACAACAAGACAACAAGACAACAAGACAACAAGACAACAAGACAACAAGACAACAAGACAACAAGACAACAAGACAACAAGACAACAAGACAACAAGACAACAAGACAACAAGACAACAAGACAACAAGACAACAAGACAACAAGACAACAAGACAACAAGACAACAAGACAACAAGACAACAAGACAACAAGACAACAAGACAACAAGACAACAAGACAACAAGACAACAAGACAACAAGACAACAAGACAACAAGACAACAAGACAACAAGACAACAAGACAACAAGACAACAAGACAACAAGACAACAAGACAACAAGACAACAAGACAACAAGACAACAAGACAACAAGACAACAAGACAACAAGACAACAAGACAACAAGACAACAAGACAACAAGACAACAAGACAACAAGACAACAAGACAACAAGACAACAAGACAACAAGACAACAAGACAACAAGACAACAAGACAACAAGACAACAAGACAACAAGACAACAAGACAACAAGACAACAAGACAACAAGACAACAAGACAACAAGACAACAAGACAACAAGACAACAAGACAACAAGACAACAAGACAACAAGACAACAAGACAACAAGACAACAAGACAACAAGACAACAAGACAACAAGACAACAAGACAACAAGACAACAAGACAACAAGACAACAAGACAACAAGACAACAAGACAACAAGACAACAAGACAACAAGACAACAAGACAACAAGACAACAAGACAACAAGACAACAAGACAACAAGACAACAAGACAACAAGACAACAAGACAACAAGACAACAAGACAACAAGACAACAAGACAACAAGACAACAAGACAACAAGACAACAAGACAACAAGACAACAAGACAACAAGACAACAAGACAACAAGACAACAAGACAACAAGACAACAAGACAACAAGACAACAAGACAACAAGACAACAAGACAACAAGACAACAAGACAACAAGACAACAAGACAACAAGACAACAAGACAACAAGACAACAAGACAACAAGACAACAAGACAACAAGACAACAAGACAACAAGACAACAAGACAACAAGACAACAAGACAACAAGACAACAAGACAACAAGACAACAAGACAACAAGACAACAAGACAACAAGACAACAAGACAACAAGACAACAAGACAACAAGACAACAAGACAACAAGACAACAAGACAACAAGACAACAAGACAACAAGACAACAAGACAACAAGACAACAAGACAACAAGACAACAAGACAACAAGACAACAAGACAACAAGACAACAAGACAACAAGACAACAAGACAACAAGACAACAAGACAACAAGACAACAAGACAACAAGACAACAAGACAACAAGACAACAAGACAACAAGACAACAAGACAACAAGACAACAAGACAACAAGACAACAAGACAACAAGACAACAAGACAACAAGACAACAAGACAACAAGACAACAAGACAACAAGACAACAAGACAACAAGACAACAAGACAACAAGACAACAAGACAACAAGACAACAAGACAACAAGACAACAAGACAACAAGACAACAAGACAACAAGACAACAAGACAACAAGACAACAAGACAACAAGACAACAAGACAACAAGACAACAAGACAACAAGACAACAAGACAACAAGACAACAAGACAACAAGACAACAAGACAACAAGACAACAAGACAACAAGACAACAAGACAATAAGACAACAAGACAACAAGACAACAAGACAACAAGACAACAAGACAACAAGAGAACAAGACAACAAGACAACAAGACAACAAGGCAACAAGACGACAAGACAACAAGACAACAAGACAACAAGACAACAAGACAACAAGACAACAAGACAACAAGACAACAAGACAACAAGACAACAAGACAACAAGACCACAAGACAACAAGACAACAAGACAACAAGACAACAAGACAACAAGACAACAAGACAACAAGACAACAAGACAACAAGACAACAAGACAACAAGACAACAAGACAACAAGACAACAAGACAACAAGACAACAAGACAACAAGACAACAAGACAACAAGACAACAAGACAACAAGACAACAAGACAACAAGACAACAAGACAACAAGACAACAAGACAACAAGACAACAAGACAACAAGACAACAAGACAACAAGACAACAAGACAACAAGACAACAAGACAACAAGACAACAAGACAACAAGACAACAAGACAACAAGACAACAAGACAACAAGACAACAAGACAACAAGACAACAAGACAACAAGACAACAAGACAACAAGACAACAAGACAACAAGACAACAAGACAACAAGACAACAAGACAACAAGACAACAAGACAACAAGACAACAAGACAACAAGACAACAAGACAACAAGACAACAAGACAACAAGACAACAAGACAACAAGACAACAAGACAACAAGACAACAAGACAACAAGACAACAAGACAACAAGGCAACAAGACAACAAGACAACAAGACAACAAGACAACAAGACAACAAGACAACAAGACAACAAGACAACAAGACAACAAGACAACAAGACAATAAGAAAACACGACAACAAGACAACAAGGCAAAAGACAACTACAACGACAAAAGACAAAGGACAAACGATAAACGACAAACGGAAAACGACCAACGACAACGATCAAGCTCACCCTTTTCTCACTACTTTCGGCATTAGTATACAAGCGTTGTACATTAAGATTTAAGTAAGATTCTGGTGTAGACTCTAGACTGTGGGGTACCCTTCAATCCTTTAGTCAGCCTTGAAGCCACTTTTTAATTTGTTAAGTTAAGACGGCTCTACGCGCTGATATTATTTCTTCTACAGAAAGACTCCTAAGTCTATAAATGCTTCAGCAGAATCGTTTGAAAAAATCGTCGAAAAAATTAAGTAAAAAAAAAAATCTACGACAAACTCTTTTAACGGATCTCATTAATTTACAGGAACTCCATTCATAGCCATTTTAACGCCATTTTAACAGACCAGACGAAGTGCGAACACAACACCACAGCATGGAAATTGGGAACTCTCCTCATCTATCCGGAAACTTTTCTCTTCTGTGTATTTTTATTTCTTGTTAAAGATTAATTAAATTATCGCTTCCTTAAAAAAATAAAATAAAAATATTTCTCAATGAAACGCGAACACCTACACATCTACCAAGGAAAACAAAATCTATCAACATAGCGCCATTTTGCTAGAAAAAATCAATTTCGCTCTGCTTCTTTTTCAGTGTCATTGCCAGCGGGACAAGAGGAACACGAGGAATTATTTCCAAAAAAAAAAAAAAAAAAACAGAGTGATTTATAGGAAGGGAGAGAATTTCTGTTTTTTTTTTTTTTTTTGTTCCTGTTCCTCTGCACACTGTTCACTGTTTGTCAAACCAGTCTTTTACAGGGTAGTGCGGTGGTGTTGGTGGATCTCGCAAGTGCTGTCAAAAATTCCTTAATTTTTCTTCGTTAACCGATGCGCGGTGTTATAAAGGTGGGCTTCGTAAGGGCGGGGGTTTAGTTTGAGATTCACAACAAACGATGCTGACGGTTGGGTGAAATGCTTGGCTTATAAATTGAGACACATTTTGCTTGTAACATTTGGGTGGAATGAGATCGTGCCAATTGGAATTTTCTTATCAAATTGAGTTGCCAGATTTTCGACAGGTGTTCTTTTGTAAATTGCGCATGGTGGGGCTTGGATTTAAAAAGAAGGGGGGCACGTGAACGACTCTGGGGGTAAGCTTTAGTGAATTTGATTTCTTTTGTCGTTTACGTTTTTGATTCGAAGCAATTAACTATGTCAGGTAGAGGGAGCATACCTTGTACCTATTTATATTGACTGACAGTTATGAAGAACGTCTTTGAACAAGCAGATTATCTGGCTAAATGGAAAATGAATCGCAAAAATCTTCTTAGAATGGAGATTCTTTGTCTTTTTAGAGAATAGGTATGTAATCTGTGGACTATTACAAGGAAAGCTGATAAAATTAAGTGAAAAAGGAGAAAGTATAGAAGCAATAAGCATTAAGAGTTCTTGTAAGGAATGTTCTATTTTTGTCTAGTCTTGAGACATTTCAAAAAGCGTTCGAATGCCCTCACATCAAATCAGGTGCCTTTTCAAAATTGTTTGCTTCTTTCAATGCAAGGAAATCTCAGGTGAACACGATTTATGATCAACTCGAGGTACTTGTAAAGGTATAAAGGAGAAATCCTTCTGTTTTGTCTTTTTGTGACAAAATTTTTCCTTTTTTCATGGTGGTGATTATCTCTTGCCTTTGTGGGCTTTCGGCAAACATACTCTTGATGTTTTTTGAACACATCCAAACCAGGTTTGGTATTTTGCAGTCTCTTCTGGAATTGCTTGTTGTAATATTCCTGGTAATTGTGCTGTTACAGATCCGTTCGGCCAGCCAAGACCGAAATGAACATTTCTTCTTGTTCAACTCCCGTTGATGTACCCTCTGCCATCTTTTCCTCAGTCATTTTCGGTGGTGGTAAAGATCATGGATGTTAACTGGTATAAAAACTCCCCCCCCCCCCCCCCCCCCCGGGTCAGCATAGAAGTTGATGTTCACTTCATCACTTGTAGGGATAAGATCGTCATCCAGAAGTTCCATTGCTAGAAGGTACCGTGGGTTGGGATGTCTTGGCTGGCTTTTATGATGCTCCTTATTAGGGGATTCGGGTGGTCGGTCATGTTTCGCAGACATCTACGGCTGGAGTCGATGAGGTACCTGTCTAGTTGTACTATTTTCGCTTCTTCGTAGAGTCTCCTGTTGCTGACGTGCTTCCTTCGTATACTGTCATAATGTAGTCCAGTGCAGATCCGCAGGATCTTCCGCTCGAGAGCTGCCAGCTTGTTCATGTTGTTGTTGCTGCAGAAGGATTTCAGCCGTGTCAGTAGAAGCTCCTCTAGTATTTTGCTCATGTTGCTCAAGAGCGAAATGGGTCGGTATCCAGAGACGTCTTTGTTGTAAGATTTCTTGTGGATTGCAACAATCTTCGCTGTTTTCCATTTGTTGGGAAAATAGCAATTGTTGATGCAATAATTTAGGATAATTGCCAGGAATATCGTCACTGATTGGGGTAGCCTTTTGAGGATGAATGTGGATATCTTGTCCGGTCCTGTTGATTTTTTTGGGCGGCTTCTGTGTAGGAACTGTTGAATTTCTTCAGGAGTGGTGAGCTCAAAGTTGTCTGTTGGATCGCTGGACGGATTATCATCACTGAAATGGATGGTGTGTTGGGGGCTTGTGCGAGTTGAACTGAGGAGCTGACTTCTTCCACAAATGCATTGTCCAAGGGTGGATTCGGTTTGAAGTGTTCTTCAAAGGAGTCCGCGAATCCTTTGGCTTTATTCCGTCGGTTGAAGCTTTGCCATGGGCTGTTTCCGGCATGGGGGGTTTTCCCTATAATCCTGTTGATTTTTTGGAAGGTGTCTGGTCCTGGCTTAATGGATTGAAGCCTGTTTTGAAGAAAAATTTCGTTGAGGTAGTTCACTGCGTTCTTGAACATGATGTTTACGCATCTGAGCTCGCTGGTGACGGCCTGGTAGTTGTTGCTGTTGATGGTGTTCAGTTCTCGTTACTGAATACGTTGTAGCAACTTCCTTTAGTGTTGCCTGTGGTGGTAGAGTGTCTGGATGTAGTCCGGAAGGTGCTCGTATCTATACCGGGAAATTCTTGGCTGCCTTTGCTTCTCAAGCGAAGGTACAATTACGTTTTCCAGATTGTCAATTTCTGAATCAATTTCCTCATTCCGGAGGTTTGTGTTGGTTGGTGGTAGTATGATACACTCGTCGATGTCTCTTTGGAGCTTAGCAGTGTCTAGCTTTTTGTAGTTGACAAAGCCCACCTCTGGTTGGTTCACAGAGATTGTCTGGTGCCGGAGTTTGATCGAAAGAAGGACGGCCTCATCTGAATCGCTGGTTATTGTCGTGCAGACGAAGTTTCGGAGCTCCGGAAGGATAAATATTAGATTCGATGTTGCGAGGAAGAAGTCGAGCGTCGATGGTGTCCTTGGGAAGGTGGGTTCGGGTTGCCACACTACTACCAGAGAGTCATGTTCAATATTCTCGTCTAGCCAATTGACAATTGCATTCCCGTCACTGTTGTCTTGTGTATCCATCCATCTTCGGTGTCTGGCGTTGAAGTCTCCTCCAATAAGTCCATAGCTGCTTCTGCATAATATCCTGTTCAAGGTATGGAGATCGTCTCTAATATCTGATGCTGTTGCCGTGTATTTGTTGTAGATGCTGATGACTGTAAGCGTCTCATCTGATCCCAGTTGGATTGTGATGGCGGCGGCTTCAAAACATCTTAAGCCAGTGATGATTACTTCGCTGGCACTGCTGGATATTTTGTTGCTTAGGAAGACGGGAGTTCCTCTCCTTCCCTCTGTCTTATCTCTCCTGTTGGCGACGTCAAATATGTTTCTCTTGGTGACGTTCGTTTCACTTGCGAGCGCTAAGTCCGGGCTGTTTTACTTCATGAACAGGTTGAAGGCAGTTCTCCTTTCCCGGCTGTATAACGAGTTAAAGTTATACGCCACTAAACGCAGTTTGTTGATGCGCATTACGTGCTGCATAGTTGGAATATAAAAGCGGCTTTCTTTTGTTTCCTGTCAAAATTTCTTTTATAACTGTTTTGGGAAGTACTCAATGTGAGTTGTAAAGTGTTGAGTGGATTCGCAATCGAAAATTCCACCGTTTTGCTGTTGCCTGATTGAATGATTGGTTTTCTTTGTTATTGCATTACGAACCAGGGTTTTTCTGGACGGCTGGTAATGTATGGTAAGAAAAAGCGTAATCATAACTTACATTGTAATTACAATTTCGGTGAGATTGGAAGACTGGAGCATACTTTCATGATGTGTTAAAGTTTGGAGTTCAAAAAATCCAACTACCAGGCGATCGTGTGGAAACTAATTATAGTTTTTTAAGTTCCTATGAAGTGCGCACAAAGGATAAAGGAATATACAGCGAAAGACTCTCACTCTCGTGTGTCGTTTTCCATAAATAACACGCAGTGGTGCCCTTTGTAACCTCTCAATCAGTTTTCAAATCAACTTTCATAAATACACGGAGAGTTCACCAGCTGTACAGCCTTAGAAAACTCTCTACGTAAACCACTTCGTACCACTCCTGCGGTGAAAACCAAAACAAATCACAAAATAGAAGTTCCTTTCTAACAATGTCCTTCTACTCATTATACGAGTAGATCTAACATAGTGCTGTTTGCACTAAAAATGTTGTCCCTTATTTCTTAGGAAATATCAAATCAACTTTGCCGTTGTTGTGAACGCGAACGAAGCAACTGCGCCAACTGTCAAGGACTTGTAATTGTAACATTGTGCAACAATTACTTGACACTTGGCTGATACAATTTGCTGCCAAAGCACACGATGAACGACTTTGTGAGAGCACACTTGACTTCACACAAGCTAGTGTAGCAGCCATGTCTTCAATCGCCTTCTTAGCGCACAATTAGAGGGCATGTCACAAGGACTTGGCATGCCATCATTATCACCCCCATCACCAACACCACTTCCAGTTAGTCGAGCAACAAGGCGGCTTTGAAGTTTTTCATTTTGTTTTTTTTTCCTCCTTTTTTTTTGTATTGTTTTGTTCTTTTTTCTGTTGTTTTGTGAAGTGCGGTGCAGTACGGTACATTAATTCACACCTATCTAATACAAACTTGTTCGCATGGGGCCAACATCCGCCAGCCATTATTCGTCGGCCATAATGGGCGGACAACATTTTGCGAATATAAATGCGGGGTCTATACAGTTGGCCATCGTTGGAGTTATATGCTTTGTATTTGTCGTATAGCCCGCATCCATGTTGTTGCCCTCAAAAAACCAAATGAACGAACAAAGTTCCTGGTTCCTTCATTACTGTGTGTCTTTCGCTGAATGTGCTGCCATGCGATGTCACATTGTGCTGAATGAAGTACCTACTTCAGCTAAGAAGAAACCCTTCCAATTTCATCCATTTCTTGCTGCAATCTCAGCGTTGTACTTGGGTAATGTGTAGTGCCTTTCGAATTAATTTCTGTTTTCCTCATCTTGGAAAAATCATCATCATCGTAGTTTTAGGAGACTTGTGTTCCAACAAAAGACAAACCTATTATCGCGCCCTGCATTGCACACAAGGTGTCAGGTATGGTGGAGTCTTCAGTCTGGTATGAATGCATGCCTACGCATGGAAAGTTTTCTATTTGTAGCCTGTGTCTAGACAGGATATGTAATCCACCGTTTATTAAGGAAACCCGCTGTGCCGTGCCTGATGTAGAAGAGAAAGCAGCTTTGCGTGTGAGTATTCGCTTTCGCTCCCTGTAGGTATACGATTGACAAATTAAAATGCGTAGGCATTGCAATTAAATCTGCCGCACTGTATAGGAAAAGAGCTTGCGTAAATACACCTCTCCCTGGATAAGTGGAATCCTCGTTTGCTTTGTTGAAGCTCTTCAGAAAAATATCCAGCACTTGAAGCAACGAGCCAGCGATAGCGATAAGCGTGTCTTGAGATTCTCAAGTGGACAGATGGCATAATGTGTACATATGCTTTGATGTTTTTCGACACGCATGGAGGGATAAATTCCTATGCATGAGTAGTGTTCTTTTAAACTTATGCTCCTAAGGATATTGTTTGCGCTTTTTTTCCCCGACGAAGGCTGGAATGACCATGTGAGGTTTTAGCTCTTACAACAGCGAGTTGTCGCGATGTAGAAGAGGTATCAATTTGATGGCTTGGGTGACAAGGAATTCATTGTAAATGTCTTATTAAATCGAATATATAAACACCGGTGTTGTAATCATCCAATTTCAATTGTATTACTACACCTAAACAGTGTCACAAGTCACAATCCAAATAGAAAGTAGGTCCTAATCTGTTCGAAAGGACCTATACAAAAGCAATCAATTGACAAGTATCGTAGTATCATTTCATTCATTTGAAATTTACACAAAGTTGTCAAAGACTACCTTCCCAGTGGAAGCTATAGAACCTTAAATCTGCCAAAGTTTTGATAAAATTGGTTGGAAGAGCGGGGCCTAGCCAAAGGCTACCCTTTCTGTTGCCACAATTGATTTATTTTATTTATAAATAATTTCGAACTATGTGAAACTTTCGAAAGCAATATCTGCTTAGCTTGTATTGACGGCGACAGGCCTTGTGTTTGCACCGACAAGGATGCGTAGTTCTTCAGCTTTTGTCTTGTTCCTGTTTTCGCTGAAGAAAACCCTGATTTTGAAATTTCAGTTGTGTGGCCAATATTAAGGTTCTTTAACTAAAACGAAGTTTTTCCTTCAAATTCTGAAAGCCGAGCGACCATGAACGAACGTCGTCCCAGTGTTTAGTGTTTAAGAAATTACAAAATATTTGTCTCGTAAAAAGATCACTTTCAATGGAGAGGCTATAAGATACTTACCAGCTTCCCTAAGTGGTCAATAAAGTGCGAAGTTAAGCTTTGGCCTCAACCAACATCTTTCGATAAAAATTTCGATTTCGAGCGAGCTCTCTTCAGAATATTTTTCTGTCGCTGAACTTTTTGTTGTTTCAATTTTTCCTCTTTGACGCTCAGTACGTGGCCGAAGTCAACGGTACTGTATTTTGAACAAAGTTAAAAAAGTTAAAGATTTGAGAGCTTTGAAATAAGCTCCTATGGGAAAATATTAAAGTAAAACTAAATTAATTTCAACTACTCTCTTTATGAACTTTCTACTGGGTTTAGTGTTGTCCCTTAACAAAAATTAAAACCATTGTTTTCTTCCCCAACGTCCCGCTATAATTGGAAGAACTCATTCACAGATTCAATTGACTCTATTCAAGCCACAAACAATAATAACGAATTATATTTTATATTCTCTTCCTTGTGAGAGGACGATCACAACAGAAAGTAGCCAAACATAAATGAAATGTATTCTCAGAAGAACAACATTTTCTTATACAATACGTGATAATCCTCATGGTGATATTCCTCTGACCGCACTCCAGAAATTGAGAGAAAAAAAACACTGTCATTGATATAAAAGACCCCGTAGTAAAATACACGTTTTAATGCGAGTGTCACGCCATAACGCTTCTCTGTTGTACTCGTAGAATGTTTATCCTTATTCTTAAGTTATTTGTAAGCATTTGACTTCTCAAGAGAGAAAAAAAAACATTGTGTTCGAAGAAATATTGAATTAACTTCTGCTAATTCCCCGTTTGACAAGGACACCGAAGCTTACTCGCAATTTACACTCACTTAACTTGTAAACGAATATTGCGTGACAAGGTTACATTTCAAACGCGCTCGTTCCATAGTCTGTATAGATAGCTTGGTGTTCTTTAACAATAATTTAATGATATATTGCTGTTGAGTGATGTTGGAGTAGAATGGTAGAGTAGACTTATTGACTAGTTTCCTTCTATTAAAAATTATATTAAAGTTATTGCATTGGGCTCAATGAATTCTTTTTCAGATGATTAAAAACCTCATTTATTACATTCCGATAAGAACTCGATTAATCCATTTTTGAAATGAGGGTTTCTGATGCTATCGGATTAGAAATTGAGTTCAAAAAGTGGAACATTTTCTACTCAGGGTGCAGGTGAAACAAGCTGCACTACACTTTCAACAAATTAAAATTCAAAGAGGTTTGGTAACGTGTAAGCAGCTAGAAATCTACATATTCCAGCGATCTGTCTTTGGGTTTGCACCTTGATTTAATTGGCAAATATGTGTTTCCACGGATATCGTCCTTCGTGAGGAATTGGCAAGTCCTCCGTTAGTAAATTCATTGCCATAAAAAATATTTTCTCGGTTAGCCTTTCGGAACCGGTAGAGAATTGTAGGTCTCCTCTATTACGTCACAAGACATGGTTGTAAGAAATGCGCTAGGCCTAGGAACTCTTCGCTCCGTTGCCCCACTCTATTTATTTATTTAACTTGGAGTGAGCTCAAATTGTTCAGCTGCTAGCAAAGTTAGTATGCTCGAGCTTCTGCTGCCAGCAGAGACTGCTGATACGAAAAGCATTGTTTTGAATGATAGCTTCTTATGAGAGCGTAAAACGCTTCGTTACGTAACGCGTTACGGCACCAGTCTGTCACAAAATACAGAGACACACGCTTATTTTTTTTTTAAAGCCTGGATCAGATTGCTACTTTACTGAACTCGATATCTAATGAAAACTGAAATGCTCTTCTCGACGACATGCCTTCGTCACCAGCATCATGATCACTAATGAATCTCAGGGCTTGTGCCGCGTTGACCTATGAAAGCGTCCGCTGTTCCACTACTTCTCTACCCTGTTACAATGGAAGCCTTACTTAATTTGTAGAATTTCGTTAAAGTTCCTACAGTTTATCGCCAGAAGCAGGGCACCAGCCTCCCGTTTTGGATTGTTCGATGTCTTAAGCGAACCAAATGCTGATGTCGGTTTGATGTCATACAGTCGCTTTCATTAGACTAAGATACTGGTTTGATTTTGTTCTTCTTTTTTTCTGACTTAGTCTGAATGTTCTGTGATACTTTTTTCGACGAGCCTCGTCGGCTCTTTCCTTTGAACATGGCAATCCTACAGAGCAGGTCGTGCTCTCCTTTTTGCAAATTGGTCACGTAAATGCTTCCTTGGATCTTGGTTCTTCTAGTATGATCAAACTATATTACTCTTGCTGTCATAAGAAACATCTTCACCACACCTGCCATCAGTCTTTCTCATTTACCGTTTAACGTCCAACCGTCCTACTACCGTCCTATTACCGTCCTATTATCATCCTATTATCGTCCAACCATGCTACCCTCCCTACCGTCCTACCGTCCTGCCATCCTACCCTCCTACCGTCCTACCCAACAACAAAGACGTCTCTGGATACCGACCCGTTTCTCCTTTGAGCAACATGAGCAAAATACTAGAGGAGCTTCTACTGCCACGGCTAAAAACCTGCTGCAGCAACAACAACATCATACACACAGTTCGGCTTCCGTGAAAAACACTCCACCTTACATCCTCTTATTAAATTTCAGCACGACAGTGCCTCTTCTTTGAACTGCCATCAAGTCACTGTTGCATACCTTCTCGATATTGAGAAAGCATTTGACAGTGTTTGGATTCTAGGACTAGTGAATAAACTCTTCCAACTAAATTTTCCACAGGCACTAATCAAAATTATGTACAATTTTCTTCATTGCAGGTCATTCTTCGTTCAAATAGGAAGTTGCCAGTCATCAACAAGGACAATCAACACTGGAGTTGCACAGGGATCCAAGCTAGGGCCGTTCTTGTTCAACATCTACACATCGGACCAACCACAGCTAGAAGACGCACAAACTCTCCTGTTTGCCGGTGACTCCCTCATATACGCCAAGTCCATTTCCCCGGTATTTGCCGCCAGAAGAGTTAAAGCCCACGTTAGACAACTTTGATGCGAGTACTACTAGCACTGGGGCTTCAAAATAAATTCAGCTAAACTCGAGCTAATTTGCTCTAGACGACCATCCACCGTATCCGGGAACGGAAGAGGACGCAAGAGGAACAAGTGTAGAAGTGCCAAGATCTCCTTACTCGATGGAACTCAATTAACGGCCAAAAACAATGTGAAGTACCTGAGAGTAAAGTTCAACGAATTACACAGGTTCAACCCGCATGCAGCTGCTGTACTAAGGAAAGCCAACTTTGCTTTTCACCGCATTCATCCACTTATGCGAAAGAAAAACGGACTAAGCCAGAAGACGAAACTATTTCTCTACAAGCAGCTCATTCGGCCTGTGATCACGTACTGTTTTCCTACTTAATACACGCAACAAAAACCTTCATGAACAACCTGGCAGCTTCGAGCGGAAGATTCTGCAGATCTGCACAGGACTATGACAGGATACGAAGGCAGCACGTCAGCAACAGGAGACTCTACGAAGAAGCGAAAATAATAAAACTTGACAGGTACCTCATCGACTCCAGCCGTAGATATCTGCGAAACAAGACCGACCACCCGAATCCCATAATAAGGAGCATCATAAGCCAACCAAGACATCCCAGCCCGCGGTACCTTCTAGCAATGGAACTTCTGGATGAGGTTCTTATCCCTACAAGTGATGAAGTGAACATCAACTTCTATGCTGACCCGGGGTCAGCATACCACCAGGAGCCACCAATCCCCCACCCTCACCCCTCTCCATCAAAACACAGTGACAACCGGACAACAATAGAAAGAATTAATTTTAATTATTTTTTATCTAGGTCAATGTACGAAAGTTAGGCCTCTGTGCCAACAAAATATAAAGACTCACATTGTTAGCTTTAAGTAGAACTTAGCAAATTGTACATATTATATTCTAAGTTCATTAAAAATAATGCGAAATGCTAAAAATTCTACTGTTCTACCGTCCTCCTACCGTCCTACAGTCCTACCTTCTACTGTCTACCGTCTAGCGTCTTGCGCCTAGCGTCTAGCGTCTACCGGCTGCTTAGGTACTTTTTTAAGGTTTTTAAACACCTTTTTTAGTACCTGCTTGAATGCTATTCAATCCTGGCCCCAGAGCGCTCATTCGCCTTGTTATCATCATCTCTTCCACTAAAAATTTCGACTAGTCATACTACCAACGTTCCAGCTCACCACCACAGCGCATATGTTTTGTTCGTTCCGTCGTTTTTGAGAGAATAACTGACAGTTTTTTCTTCAAGTTTTGAAAATGTCTGTCGTACCTTGAAAATACTGCCAATCGTTCTTTATTTAAAAAAAAAGCAAACTGACACAAGTATTGGACTACTCAATACCTGTTGCATGATATCATAGTTCAATGAGTGTTGTTTCCCATTTCCATTTTGATTTAAATGTGTAGAAAATGTATTTATGCTTGACAAAATATCAAGGCAAGGGAAAGACAGTCTACAAAAAAAGTAACAGAAATCTTTAAGCTGGAAGTCATATTAAATCCACAAGGTAGACAGACTCCTTCCTCAACCAGTAGCTCTACACATTAAACCATAGTAGATGAAAGAAAATGAAGTCTCCTTGCAGAAAGCAACTTCCGTACCGAGAAATAAAAGGAGAATGAACGAAGCAGATGTGGTAAGGGACGACTTGGATATTTTTATGGCATCAAAGCGGCTTATCAACTTTCAAAGTTCTTTTTGACGTGACGAAAATTGGTTTCTAATGCAAATTAACTGGATGGAAAATGTAGATTTTCCTATCGTCGCCGCTCATCAGTGTGTCGGTGTGGGTATAGTACGGGTCGCTGACGCTGACGTTATTGTCACTGCATAGTGGCGGGCGGCAGCAGTCCTCCTGACTTACTCTTTAATGACTGGCATGTGGTGAGTCTGGGAAAACTTTTGTTTCATTATTAATTTTAAATGCTGATGCTGATAGAGTTTGGCTGGGTGATGTGATGACGATATATAGTGACGATGACGATGATGAAGCAATTGAAGCCTCCCTGTTTATACTAAATAAATAAATATTATGTGTAAGTTTCCTGAAGCCTGCAATAAGGCAGCTGGCAGCTGTCGACAACCGCAGAATACGTTAAGTGTGCATTATAATGATGATGGCAAGAAAAGCGCATTGATGGAAACACCTTACGTTTATGGTGATGGTTATACAATGTACATGTAGGTACGTTAAGTAGAACGGTGTATCATTCACTTAAAAAAAATAGGTTGATCATTTTAAGTCGTGACGCTGCACATAGCTAGGATTATAGTAGATCCAACATAAAGTGTCATTTGTCTTTCAAATATTCTGATACTATGAAGTTGGTTTGGTTTTGGAACAAGAAAATACTGGACCGAATTTCCTTCAACTAGAATGGTTCATTGTTCTTCAGTAAATAGACTGTAGTCTCGCGGGAACGGGTCTAAAAACCATTGTACCTTTTTAAAAAATTCTCCTGAAAACCCCTCTTTTTACATTTCAAAAACGTTGTGGCTTCTTTGTTTCCAGCCGGGGTAGAACTCATTGGGGTCCGAGGTGTTCCTCAAGAAAGCGAGTTTAAGACTTGGGTTGCGTGTCCAACATATTCAAATAAACAGCCGACTCGGAAAGATTAACCTTAACTTTAAAAATTTTATTTAGGATTAGGATTTATTACAAAATATAATACTTTTCCTTTGGTCTTATGAATTAGTACAGAATTTAAAGCTTTTATATTTGCTTCTCTTTATACAAACTAAATTTCTAAAATGATCTTAAGGTTGTCTGTTGGATCGCTGGACGGATTTTCATCGCTGAATTGGATGGTCTGTTGGGGGACTTGTGCGAGTATAACTGAGGAGTTGAGTTCTCCCAAAAATGCAGGGTGGATTTGGTTTGAAGTGTTCTTCAAAGAAGTCCGTAAATCCTTTGGCCTTATCCGCGTCGGTTGAAGCTTCCCCATGGGCTGAAGTTATGCTTTCCGGCTTTAGGGTTTTTTTTTCCTGTAATCCTGTTGATTTTTTGTAAGGTGTTGGGTCCTGGCTTTATGGATTGAAGCCTGTTTTAGAGAAGAATGTCGTTGTGGTAGTTAACTGCGTTCTTGAACATGATGTTTACGCATCTGAGTTCACTGGAGACGGCCTGGTAGTTGCTGTTGCTGGTGTTTAGTTCTCTTTGCTGAATACGTTGTAGCTGCTTCCTCAAGTGTTGCCTGTGGTAATAGAGCTTCTGTATGTAGTTGGGCAGGTGTTCGTATCTGTCCCGGAAAGTTCTTGGCTACCTTTGCTTTTCAAGCGAAGATTCAATATCGGTTTCCGGATTGTCAATTACTGTATCAATTTCTTCATTCCGGAGATTTGTGTTGGATGGCGGCATTGTGAATTGTGATACACTCGTCGACGTCTCTTCGGAGTTTAGTTGATGAAGCCCACCTCTGCTTGGTTCACAGAGATTATCTGGTGCAGGAGGTTGATTGAAAGAAGGACGGTCTCGTGATCTGAATCGCTGGTTATTGTCGTACAGACGAAGTTTCGGAGCTCCGGAAGGATAAATATCAAATTGGATGTTGCGAGGAAAAAGTCGAGCGTCGATGGTGTCCTTGGGAAGGTGGGTTTGGGTTGCGACACTTGATTTGAAACGATTTTCTAACCTCCTCTCATAGACCAATTCGAAAGAAGTGAATGTGACCTCTATCATAGAAATAAAAATCATCGTCATCGGTCTCTGAAAGTAAACATGTGTTCGCATTTTTTAAATAATCTGCCCCTCTTCCATGCACTTGGCATAGGAACAACACAAGACAATAATTTCAACCATACAACCAAGCAGTCCATGCGAGGCAATACACAAAGTTATCATTTCCCCTTTCGTGTATTCTCGTTACGACTTTAAACTTATTCCAAATTACCATGGGACATCTATGAATTGTTTCTCAAAACATTTTAACTTCTATAAATTTTGCGTTGGTCGTATACTCGAATAGGGTTATCCAAAAATACAGAAGACTGGAAATAAAAGGTTGTGAAGTCATGACTTCGAATCTTGCCTGTTAGATCCATATATTAGATATCCTACTAACTATAGGTACTATCTACAACTGCTAGCTACTTTCTACAACTGATATAAATCTTAAAGTGACGAATTATACGAAATCGGAAATATCAACTTTTGGAAACAAGAAATTCAGAGAGTTGCTAAAATATACAAAACTGCCTAAGGTTTCCACCTAAATATTAACCTGTATTAGCCGAATCAAGAGCACGTACGAAATTAGTACGAAATTGGTCGTAAAAGCGCGGCGGGCGTTTATACAGATTTGCATATATATGCACATGAACATGTGTATGTTTGCACTAAAACCGCTTTTTCAAATAAAACACAACATGGCCGGGTTGATTCCGGCGAGGGTTGATTGCTATTCTCAGTCATTAGCGCCCATGTATAGTCGCTCAAGCTAAAGCAAACGAGTTTTAGTATTTAAAATAAAATAATTGAATCCAATCCAGCAGATGTATAGATACGACTGACCCTAGTGGGGTTTTACAAATTGTACACCAAAAGATACAAATCGAACCCTTTACAACAGATACATACATTTGTACAAATCAAAAACATTGGGAGCATTATAATCGAGGGACTACGATCTACGAACAAACCGAGTAAACCTCTTATTGCTATTGTCTCTAAATGTGGAAGGCTATCACAACAACCAAAAATTTACACCCCCTCCCCCACCCCTCCCCCCGTTCTCTTGTTAGACAAGTTTAAATAATGCAAAAACAGACGATGACCGTATATAGCCGCCGGCCAGCCGGCCAGGGCAGTCGTCCTATGGCCTAAGTGCATTTGAGAGAGTCGTGTCGTGACCCAGACCGAGGATGCCAAACGAACTTTTATTGTGTGGACATTTGGTTTGGTTTTCGGATGTCTGGAATTGGAATTTATCGGGCCGCATTAATTTGCAATTAACTGCATAAATACGATTTGTACCATCATCACAACAGAGAGGGTCGTCGGTGGATGAGCGAAGCAAGCACATGGCAACATGGGCCACGGCCCTAAGTAAGAGATTTTGGTTTTTGAGAATGGAATCGGAATGGCAGTGCCCACAACAATACCAAACCAATCTACCACAGTCACCTAACTCTATGCTTTAGCTCTGCATAAACATACAACATATACAACAGCGGATGCCAGGTGACTTTGATTCAAAACATTTTGTATGCCCCACTTCACTTTGTGCTGTCGTCGAAATCCTCGGAGAACAATTATCCGGAAAATTTGAATGCAGATGGCAGTGGGCAAGTGCCGTGCCCGTCAGGACTTAGTTTAGCCAGAGGCAGAGGCGCAGTTTTTTTGTTTTGTTTTTGTTTTTTCTACTTTCAAGAGGCCGTAGGTGTAACGTTATAATTGTGCGAGGTCACAAGGGATCAGGCATTTTCATTTGTTTAAAAGGACTTAATTATTACCAAAAAGTAGTGGCTCGGCACATGGCCGGACTTTATGGCGGTTGTTTCATTCTCTTTTCGGGAGTTCTTTTGTTTTTTCAAAAATAAAATGGAATATGTCGGTTGACAACCATGCAAATTCATGTGTTCTCATGGTTCTTTTGGCTGAAACGAATTTACTTACTAACTCAACTGCCTGGAAGCATCAGAATCAGAAAACTCTGTCAAAACAGATGATCTGCGTACGCTATTGAGTACCTTCGTGGTAGGCGACCTATTTTTTTACGTCATCCAGGCATTTTATTTTCAAATAAAAGAACTGAGTTTTCTTAGCTCCAAACATGGTTTGAAATGCTTAGTTTTGATAAGGCAAAGGCAAGAAAGGTTCTCTAGGACCCGTAGAACTGCCTAACCTACTTCTTTTCTAGTTCTTTATTTCGTACGTTGTAAATTCTGATAATCGGCCTCTTCTTAAATAATCAGATAAAAATACTTTTTGTCCTAAATTATTTCACCGATAGGACATTAATGTTCAAGAAAGAATCTTTTTCTTTTCAATAATGAAAGTCATGTGCCAGATGACTTACTATAGTGGCCATGTGTAGATTGCATTTGTCGAACCAATACCACCTTACCGCGAGTGAGGGATTGAAAAAATCAGTATCTAGAAATAGCTACATTATTTAATTGACGAAGCTTGGAACCACGTAATCTATTTCACACTTTAACGTTTATCCGGGACAACAACCGAGGAGGGAAACGGAATCTTAAAACTTGAACAGATACCTGTAAAAATCAAACAAATCAATCAAATGCAAAGGAGAACAAGGACTGCTTTGAATCAGTACAGCAAAATTTACACAGAGAAAAAAAAAGGGGAGAACATGGAATCTCAAAAAGAAAAATAGGAGAACAATGAGAAGTGCTCGTTTGATGAAATTGATATATGCCTCGACAGGAATGTGGTTCGAAAGTCTTACCAAAAACTAAGAAGTTTATGCCAGCTTTGCAATCCCGAATTCCAGCCTACAAAGACCATTAGGGGAACATAGTAATAAAGACGCAGATCTGGAAAGACCACTTCGGCAGACTTCTTAGCGGCGAGGAAGACACTAATTCCGCTGTCTGGCAAAATACCCCACTCTTTTTGGACGACTATCAAGCATGTTGTCCTCCCGACCTAAAAAAAGTTAACCTTGCCATAAGCAAACTTAAATCCAATAAGCCTGCAGGTGTAGATAGCCTTGATGTCCAAATTTGCAAGGCAGCTGGCATCATATGATCGGAATGAAACCTCAGTATCGTATGCCCTATCTTTAAAAGGGAGACCCTCACAATTGCGTCAATTATAAAAGAATAAGCCCCCTTAACAACGCTCATGAGATCTTGTCCGCTGAAATTTTTTGACGACTGAACCCCACGTCAATAATTCAATAGATCCATATCAGTGCATACTTTGGGATCGACCAAGTTTTCACATAACAGCAGGTCTTGGAAGGAAATTGAAAATATAAAATCAATGTTTACCATCTTTTTTCAATTTCAAGGCCGCGTATGACGGCATATACAAAGACGATCTGTACTGTACAGAGCCTTAATTTTTGAATCGGCATCTATATACAAAACCCTTACGACCCTATAAAATAATCTATGACTGGAGAATCCACGCAGCTCCTTCAAGGCCGCCAATGATATCGCTTCCGGAGACGATATTGACGTAATGGGAGAAGAAAGCGTGATGTCATAGATGCTTTCGCGAGCATTGAAATAGAAGTGGCAAAAAATAGGTTTGATGTTTAATGCGGCAAAACGAAGTTTATGCTGTCGTCAAACAAGGACAGGGAACATCGACGAATTGAACAAAACGACAAATGGTTAGACATAACTTGGAGGTAGTACAGGTTACAGGACTTCGTCTACCTAAGATCAGTGTGGAGATCAAACAGAGAATTACTCTTGGCAATTGCTGCTTCTCCGAGTTAAGAAGGAAAATTAAGAAGAAGAACTTCATCATCCCATTCCAAAAAATGGATAGAGAAGCCCTTAGCCGTTTCGTAAAAAAGTACTCTAAATGATCTTTGGTCTCATATGTGAAGACAATGTGTGGATAAGAAGATCAAACTTTTAACTGTTTGAGCTGTATCGTGACATGGAGTGCACAACGCAAGACTGTCATAGCTGGGACATGTGGAGCGGATGAACATTATCGCGTGTATAGATACATTGAGTATTTCAAGTAGAGAGTCGAACAGCGTGTACCACAGGAGAGGAGATAAAACACCTCCTTGTGAACAGCCCTTATTCACTCCTGTTGTGAAATATTGTGAAAATCTCAGACCCTTCTTTCCACCGTTTAGCCAGGAAGGAGGTAAGACTGATAGGTCTTGGCGAGTGAATAGTCATGCTTACCAGTTTTTGGTATGAAAGCGACTATTACACTTTGCCACGGAGTTGGAATATACGCCAAAACTGAACTGCCAGGTAGTGAAATGTTTAAACTTTCCTACAACATAGCTGGTTAAACACCGTCAGTGGCAGGTGACTTGAAGATATCAAGAGATGCCACGCAACATTTGATGGCATCGTCAGTAACAACTTACGAGGACGTGTAGCAGCTACGTCGTGTGGATTTATCGGTTTCACCTGGTCAAAGAGAAACAGATTTTTGTGTTCCGATACCGATTGATACCTGGTTTCCTTGAAAGTGATTTTCCAGCACAAGACTGAGTGTCTCTGCTAGACTCGGTATAGGAACCTGGTTTCCTGAGTGTTTCTATTTTGTTTACCCTGCTGCTACCTAGAACACCGGGTTTCACTGGGTGTTTCTATATATACCTTCACCGAATTCCTTGCAAGAGGCATTCTTTGATCTTCGAATTAACCTTTTAAAGTATAATTCTTTTTAGATCGGTACAGGTACCAGTCTACTTCTGACCTGGTTTTGGAGATTCAGAAGACTTCTGGTTTCCCTGCGAAGCAGCACTAAGAGCAAATAATGAAACTTAATCTAAGCCGGATATAGCTGTCGTTAGTTCAAATTATCCGCTATCTTTGAGGCAAAGATGGTACGGGTTGTGATTGGCTACTAGGTTCACTCCGAATTGTAATGCCGACGGACAAGTAATTAATTAAACTGCTTTCGGATCACTTGTCAAGTCCTCACAAAAAGCGATGGACGGCAAACAATTCGATTTTCTTTGTATTCATACCCCGAACTCTTATACGGACATTCTTATAATGATCCACGGGCACTATAAGTGCTTAAACACAATTTTGGACATAGGAGGGGCTTCACACGGCTAACAAAAGGCCTACTATCCCAAAAGACCTCAGATGAGAAGTATACAAACTTCCTCATTACGAAGATTGAGTAAATCTCACTGACGATGGAAGCATTGCTTCTGAAATGTGCATTTGAAGAAATAAAATAAGTGTTTTTAACTGTTGAAAACTATATTAATCTTTTTATTTATTCGATTAAAAAACACGTGGAATATCTCTACTACAAAACTCATTAAGAAAATCCACTGATCGCTCATTGTAAAACCTTACGGTCTTAGAGTTTAGCCTTTTCTTATCCGCGAGATTGAAACATACAAATTAGACATTCAAGGGGTCCACCCCGATTTTCGATTTTAAAGCAAACCAACATTTTTAAGTTTTTTGATTTTTACTGCCCGATGTCTCGACATAGTTATGCAAATCACAATTATTTATTCAAAATCGTTCAATATTCAAAATTTTGTCCCGTGTTTCAACAAATTTCTGTTGAACACGGCCGCCCGGTTCTTCAGTTCTACCCCTGTATGACTTTGCACCTAAACAACACACCCGCACACGCATTTCTACGTCCTAAATGATCATATGTATGTACATATATATTTGTATGAATATCTAGGTGAAAATAATTATCAGAATAACCGCAACGGTTTCACCTTCACTATATGAGTTGAGTAGGTAATATGCAAAAAGGGACCATGTCCAGGACGCGCCACTATACGACACTTTGTCGGTTCCGATATATGTAGTATGTACGCAGCGGCGGCATTGTATGTGTATTCTGGCGGAAGCACTGTGCGGTCCGGTTGGTGTATAAATTAGTTTTTCGGTAATGAGTATTTGAATTACGATTGATATCAATGTACTTGCCGACCGACCCAAACGCTCCGAATTGCTACAGACATTCCATTTTCCGCCCTTGAGGCGAATTTAATGAGTGGTTAGTATATGTGCACGTTGCGGGCACAGAATGCCTACACTCACGTATTTTATGTATCTAGACCGACAATTATTTGGACAATTTCAAATTTTCTGACAGCACTAGCAGCAGCAGCAGCAGCAGCAGCACCTAGTTTTGTATTTATATTGAAAAGCAGAAGCAATGCCAACGAGCGTTTTGCGTGTTGTTTGTATGCAATTGAAACAATTCCCCGGGGGATAAATATCAAGGTGTTGTGCTTGCGGGGGTTTTTAGTTTTCAGACAGATGACAGCAGCGATGGTTGAAGTTCATTTTACTGGGAAATTTAATGTGGAAGTAATTGAATGGTTAGTTTGTGTTTATTGGATCACCTTGGCCATTCGGCTGGAAGTAATGTTTTTATTGAGAGTGTTCAATTTTCATTACACCAGAGATGATTGTTTTGAATTAACTTCAAAGGATATAAAATTGGTATACACGTGTCAATAAAGTTAGTATAATAGTCCGCACTTTTTTTCTAAGTTCTCCAAATGAGAGAGAGGCGTACTGTACAAGGACTTCCAAGGTTTATCCATATGAAGTTGTCTCTGGATGGTTCGCTTACTTCGTTCAAGAGCACTTCAATTTTTTCTTAACTAGCCCGTTGTAACCATGGTGTAATGGTGACTTATTACGAGGGAGTTTGGGTTCAAATTCCAGAACTATTCAATTGCTTCTGCACTGGAAAAACGCACTGTGCGCAAGGAAATCTCATTCCAGAACACAAGCACTCAAGGATTGGAATTGTGATGCCATTGCGTGCAAGTCAAATCGGATTCTAAACTCGTTAAAGTTCAATTAGCATATCGGTTGGGATCATCGAAGCAAACGGATCTCTCTTTCGTGAGTGTATTTCGTTGTAACAGAATTGTGAGAAATTGTAAGGAAAGACTTCAATACGCTCAATCCGGCTGCTATCAAAAGTCAGAAACTGTTGCGAATAATTATTCTGAGCAAAGGGATCGTTCAGGGATGTTAGCTGCAAGCTAGGGCTTCATCATGAAACGCCAGATATAAGACGACTTGAAGCAAGCCTTTTTTCATCGGGAATAGTCGATCTTGGAGTTATCAACGTTCGTACAACTCTAATTGAAAGAAAGAACATTCTGTAATGAAATCTTCGTAAATTAAAAATGAATATAGAGCTTGTAAGACAAAGGCAACATTTCGTCTTCGGAAAGATGACATTCAGATTTGACAGAATTGAGACGTTAAATCATTAAGCCCTTATCGATA
Source organism: Melanostoma mellinum (assembly GCA_914767635.1). Taxonomy (NCBI): domain Eukaryota; kingdom Metazoa; phylum Arthropoda; class Insecta; order Diptera; family Syrphidae; genus Melanostoma; species Melanostoma mellinum. The sequence continues at coordinate 186,553,982 of OU612060.1, forward strand.
ATTCAGTTAATGTGTAATTTTTACTTTAGGCTGTTCCACTGCTGTTAAACGAAATGTCTTAGTTTATTGTGCGCTTTCTCCTTTTTATATGACTGTGCCATTAAAGAAAGGAGGAGAAGAACTGTGCGCACTCTGAAGGTGTATCTGAATTTGATTGAGTCTAGACCATCAGGACGAAGTAGCCAAGTTTTAATTTAAAAAAAAAAAACAAGCTGACTTACCTAATAAGGTGGGCATTACTGATCGGGGTGAACATGAGCCTCAACCAACATCCTTCCTTATATGTATACAGGGTGATTCGCATAAGGTGTGACAAAAAGATAGGGTGTGTAGATTGGACATAGACAAGCAAAAAATCGTATGGGAGGGGGGGGGGGTCCATTTTCCTCCGTTTAGGCGGGAGGGGCAATTTAAGAAAAAAATCACAAAAAATGGGAAAAAAATTATTTAAAAATCACGGTAATACCTACAGAGTCGTGCTATAGCATTTTGAAAAGCCAAAAACTTATACATTAATTTAAATTTAAAAATAAGTTGTTCAAATAAATAATTTTTGCAATATTAATTTTCAAAGTCAAAATTTTGAAAAAAAAACATAATTTTTTGAAAAGCCAAAAACTTATACATTAATTTAAATTTAAAAATAAGTTGTTCAAATAAATAGTTTTTGCAATATTAGTTTTCAAAGTCAACATTTTGAAAAAAAAACATAATTTTTTTCGTCGATTGACGAAGGCCTGTTGCCTGCTCGAGATGTTAACAGAGCATTTCCATGTTTCAGAAGCATGTACAGATTTCACGTTGGTTTCGAAGAGTTTCAACTTGGTGCGTAGCGACATTTTGCTTGAGTTCCACACAGGAGAAAGGATTCCAAATGCACTACGGGCTTTGTTTATTCTATTGTTAACATCCAGGTCCGTTCCGCCATCAAGTGCAATAAAACTGCCCAGATAATTAAACTGTTTGACCTTCTCTATGGCTCCCTGCCTTAGAATGACTTGTTGTGAGCTTTGGCCCGTGGTCATTATTTTGATCTTATTTGCATTGATCCTTAAGCCAGCCAGTTCTCCATTTAGTTGCAGCGAATGACATATTTGATTTAAGTTAGCCGTTTTGTTTGCCATGAGACATAATATGTCGTCAGCATAATCTATGTGGCTAAGTTTGTCAAACAGACCCCATTGGATACCGTGTCTTTCAGTTATACCCACAGTGGCAGTCATTACATCGTCGATTGCTAGCAAGAACAGAATTGTTGACAGGACATCTCCTTGTCTCACTCCTTGGCGAACATCAAAGGAGTCGGATAGCTGTCCATTGTGCAAAACGAAAAACCTAGCGTTGTTGTACGACTCTTTAATAACAGCAACAATTTTCTCAGGGAAACCTCTCGCAATAAGCGATCTCCAGATGCATTCACGATTTACCCTGTCGAATGCCTTCTCAGAATCCACAAACATGAGGTACAGGGGTGATTGGTACTCAGAGGATTGCTTAAGTATGATTTGCAAGGTGTTGATGTGGTCGACGCACGATCGACCGCTGCGAAACCCCGCTTGGTGCCTCTTGAGGGTAGAATCGACCCTGGACCTTATCCTCTCGAGAATCCTTCCATCCATCAATCCATCCTTCTATAACGACTTCGAACTCGGGCAAACTCTCTCCAGTTTTGCACTCTAAGTCGTTAGAGGTATTTTTCCACTTGATTGCGCCACCTAAGACGAGGTCGTCTTCCTCGATTTCCCTGCAATGTGCTTTCGAAAATCGGTTGAGCCGGAGCGTTTGGGTCCATCCGCTCTACATGGCCCAACCATCGTAGCCTCGCGATGCGTACTCTTCTGGCTATGCCCATGTCGCGGTACAGCTCATACAGCTCGTTGTTGTATCTTCTTCTCCACACATTGCCTTCGCATACGGGACCAAAGATCATTCGGAGAATTTTTCTTTCGAAACGACCAAGGGTTTCCTCATCGGCTTTCGATAAGGTCCATGCTTCCGCGCCGTTAAGCAGGACTGGGATGATTATGGTCTTATATAAGGTTACCTTTGTTTTTCTGGAGAGGGTTTTATTTCTCAATTACCTTCTTAACCCAAAGAGGCTACGGTTGGCAAGAGTTATTCTCCGTTTGATCTCCGCACTGATGTTGTTGTCCGTGTCTACAGCGGATCCTAGGTAGATGAAGTCCTATACTACGCCTCGAAGTTATGTCTGCCTATTGTGACGTATTGTCCAATTCGTCGATGTTCTGTGTCTTTGTTTGATGACAGCATATACTTCGTTTTGCTCTCATTAACCATCAAACCCATTTTTGCCGCTTCTGTTTCAATACTCGCAAAAGCACCTATGACATCACGCTTTTTTCTTCCCATTACGTCAATATCGTCTGCATGGGCGAGTAATTGTACAGACTTTTGAAAGATTGTTCCTCTGGTGTTGACGTTTGAGTTTCTTACAATCTGTTCAAGTATGATGTTGAAGAAATCGCATGACAGTTTATGGCCTTGCCTAAAACCTTTTTCGACATCAAAGGTCTCGGTGAGTTCTTTACAGACCTTGACGGAGCAGCGTGAATTCTCCAAAGTCATCCTGCATAGTCGTACGAGTTTTGCAGGGATGCCGAAACTAGACATGGCTCTGTACAGCTCGTCTCTATAGATACTGTCATACGCGGCCTTGAAATCGATAAAGAGATGGTGAATATCGATATTATGTTTTCGGGTTTTTTCCAAGATCTGCCGTAATGTGAAAATTTGGTGTATTGTGGAGTTTCCTTGCCTAAAACCACATTGATAAGGACCTATCAAGTTGTTGACGTGGGGCTTTAGACGTTCACATATTACAGCAGATAAGATCTTATAAGCGACGTTTAAGAGGCTTATCTCTCCATAATTGACGTAATTATGAGGTTTTCCCTTCTTTAGGATCGGGCGTACGATACTGACGTTCCTTTCATCGGACATGCTTTCTTCCGACCATATCATGCAGATCAGCTGGTGCATGCTCCTTTCCAACTGGTCTCCAGCTGCCTTGAAAAGTTCGGCATCAAGGCTATCTTCACTTGCAGTCTTATTTGATTTTAGTTTGCATATGGCAAGCTTTACTTCTTCTGGGTCGGGAGGACGGCATTCTTGATCATCGTCCAAGTTGAATGGGACATTCTGCCTAACACCGGAATTACTGCCTATATCGCCGTTCCGTTAAGCAGTCTGCAGAAGAAAGCTTTCCAAATTCTCGGTAGCGACTGCGTCTCTATTACTATGTTTCCCTTTATGTTTGTTCAGGCTTGAGTTCGGGCCTTGCCATCCTGGTAAGAGCTTTTTACCTTTTAGTATAACTTCCAAAACTCATTTCTGTCATGGCATCTTTCAATTTGTTCAAACGAGCGCTTCTCGAGCTGCTTCTTTTTCTTTGAAGAATTCGGTGTTCGTCCCTTTTTTCTTCTTGTGAATCTCCTTATACTGGTCTAAGGAACTCTTGTTCTCTTTTACATCAACCTTTTTCGTGCTTTTTGTTTGGCTGCATTTGCCGGCCTGCATGCTTCATCGAACCATGTATGCTTCGTTTGTGGGGCCAAGTGAAACTCAGAACCTCAGAGGCAGCGGTTCTGATGATTTGTTGTTGATTTTGCTTCCACTAGTCTTCAATGTTTTATGCTGGTGCATATGATTCAAGAATAGTTGGAGGGACACTCGATTGGAGAAGACTCTGGCAATCTTTTACGATTGTAGATTTCCGACGTCAAATCTCTAAACATAGCTTTAATTCGCATTATTCGTGAAGAAGATATGCTAATTCGTACGTTTGTTACAAGAAGGTGGTAGTGGTTCGAGTCAAAGTTCACTGGCAGAGTGAGTGTCTTCAGTATCATGGTAACACCAACTGGAATATGCCAAGCCAATTAATGCGAGTGTTGACGAAAAGAAAAATATTGCCAATGCTGTACGAGTCATGAGTTGAACACAGGGTTTTGGTGATGTTCAAGTGACTTTCGAGAATGTCACAGCAGAGGACTTTGGCATCTAGAAAAAACGGCTGGCATCAAAAGTCAAATAACTCTTAAATGAGTTTGCCTCTCGTCCACTGTTTTAGTACATCTCCGTCTTCAAATATAAAGTATCGGTTTAAATAGCCCTCTATTTCGACATCTGTCATGACTTTAGCTGTTAATTCTTAACAGATGACAAGCAAAAACTACGTCATCATTAAAAAATGGAACGATATACCCTTCAACATCGCATTGAATTCAACACAATTTACCACAAAAAGGAGTCTTTTGGTATCTCGTCTTTTGAGCAAATATTCATCTGCAGTTGCTCAAAAGCAGGAAGAACATTCTCAGGATATAAGGTTTATCAAATTGTTGCTATTTTCAAACCCCACACACGAAGTCACTAAAAAGTAAAATCCTTTAATATTCACACACAGTATACCTACATTATGAGCTCACCATAAGTTGTTCCTATTTTTTCTGAAAATAAAACTTTGTTTTCTTACTCACTTGTGGCTAACTTTTCCATTTGCTATGATAAAATCTAACTCGTATAAGCAAAAGGGTTGCTGATGGCAAATTCATCAACTATTCAATTATTAACAACAACAAAAAAAAAACCCCAACTGGTGGTGCGGTTGGTATCAGAGCCTAAAACCGAAATTGAAAAGCACTCAAAGAAAAACCTTACCAGGCGGTACAAAAACTTTCTATTTTAGGAACAGTGAGAGAAATAATTAATTCCGAAAACCGAATGCAAAACAGTTTGCCTACTAAAACTGTCCTTTGCATTAAAATCACCGGATTCCTTTTGACAAACTGTTAATACCCCCATCATGGTCAATGCATTTTAATTAGTACTTTGGTCTGGGCTCTAAAATGATGTTGGCCCTCTCTCCCACTCTGTTCATATATGTATTTGAATTGGCCCTCTCTGTGTGTTTGAATTAAACGGACGATACAAATACCAGCGGAGAACAAGTAGAACGCACCAATCCTTCCATCCGTTGGTTGCTTAGTTTGATTATACTGGACGGATATAGCGGAGCTTGCTTAAATATTTGTTTAAAGTGATTGGCAGATGATTGGCATAGGAAAATATGATTTTGAAGGAAGTTGCACTTTGTAGATATCAAATTTTAGACCCCACCACAAAATTAAACCATGATTCAATTTTAAGGGACTTTTTGGGACCAAATAAAATTCGCCACTCCACTGAGACACCTTTCCAACTTAAAGTCCAACAGTCCTACATGAGATGGAAGATAAAAGGTCATCTCATGACCTTTCACAGGTTTTTTCATACACGATGAAAGCCTTTCACAGGCTTTGTGATTATTTATAAAGGACAACAATGGACAAATCCTGTATATGGTAAATTAATAATGCAACTTGAAAGCTATTTAAGTTTCCGTATAACTACATCTAGGCTCCGATACACTGTTCAGCGACGCATAGTGCAATTTTCCGACTCGGTCAACGGCACACCGTATCGTCCTTAGTTTTGATTTAATTTTTTCTTTTTTTCTTTTTTTCTTTCGTTTTCCCAGAATCACTTGGCTCATAATCTGGACATTGAGTGCAATGGCTTTAGCTTTATGCACAAATGCTTTTGAATGCACATTTAAGTGGTCATTGGCTTTCTTCTACTCCAGTATAGCCACTCTTTGCTGTAATTAAAGTTTTAATAGCTTATATACGTTGGTAGATGACGGTAAAGTCCAGATTTTCTTCTGTACTTTGTATGAGAATGCAGATGAAAAAGCTTAATGTGTAGGTAGGTATCTCTACCAACCCAAATGAGCGGCTTTTTAAGTGTCCACATAAAAGTGGAGATATAATTGCATTCTGGGACGGTAATCTTCAATAAAGGTCACGAAGGGCTTTTAAATTTTTTGTTTAAGTTTGTGTGGTGGTTGAGGGATGTGTAGAGGACAAAGTTGCAATGAAAAGTTTCATTATTTGGCATATTTGCTATTTGGTTTTTTTTTTAATGCACTTTCGAGCTTTAAATTAAATTAGTGGTGAAAAAACTAGTTGCTCCAGAAATAATCTGGAGGCCAAAAACGGCTGGATTTATTTTAATAAACTAGGCATCCGCCCTACACAGCTGAGGCATCTCAATTTTCGGCTTCTCAGTCAGCTGCGTTTGATAAACTGAGCCTGGATTTCGTAACGTTTTGGACTGTTGATTCCTTTTGTTGAAAAATTCTAGAGCTTTCTTCTTTCTTTAGACTAATGAAAAACACGTCAGCAACTAGTAACACATTTATTAGGAATAATAAAGAATATAATAGAAACAACAGACATAAATGAAAAACATACTAGATGAATAAAATTAAAATAAAGCAAAGTGATTTCATAACAAGTGATTTCATAACAAGTGAATGAATTTACCAACACTACTCCTCATTCACTTACCAAACCACAAATGCTTCTTAAGAACACAAGTCGAGCTAGTGTGAGAGGTTTAGTAAGCATATCAGCTAACATGTTTTCTGAAGAACAATATTTGCAGACAATAACTTTCTTATCGATGTAGTCCTTTACAAAATAAGTTTTCGTATCTATATGCTTCGACCTTCCACTCAGCTTTTCCTCCTTAATTAGATTTAAGCAGCTCTGGTTGTCTTCATTTATGGTTGTTGGTTCCAGTTGATTACAATTGAAAAATGTGAGAAGTTCCCTCAGCCATACTGCTTCTTTGCATGCTTCAGACAAAGCAACAAATTCGGCTTCAGTACTCGACAGTGAAACGCATGTTTGCTTTCTACATGCCCAGCTTATTAGTCCTCCGTTCAGAAGAAAAACATATCCAGAGTTTGACTTTCTTGAGCTTCGGTCCTCTGCCCAATTCGCATCAGCATATCCAATAAGTTTACCATTACGATCAGTACTCTTGCTTAGTTTAAGTTTCATATTCACAGTTCCTCGCAAATATTTAAGTACTCGTTTTAATTCGTTCCAATCCGTTTCACTTGGTGAAGATGTTTTGTTTGCCAAAATTGAAACAGATGCTGCTATATCTGGTCTGCTGTTGATTGCAATATATAGCAAACTACCAACCAATTTTTGAAATTTTTCATTTGAAATGCTGCTTGAATCTTGAACTTTTTCATAGCCAGGATCGATTGGAAATTTAGAATAACTCGAATCTTGTAAGCCGTATTCCAAACAAAGTTTTTCGATATATTGTTTCTGCCTGACCGAATAATTGCCTTGGTTATCCCTGATAACTTCTAGCCCGAGATAATGTTGAATATTTCCCAGATCTCGAATTTCAAAATATCGTTTTAATAATTCCTCAGCTTCTTTAATTTCGTTTTCAGAGGTACTAGCTACGATTATGTCATCTACATAAATTAAAATATATACCTCAATTTTTTCTTTCGTTCTTGAAAATAAACATACATCCGATTTGCTTTGCTTATATCCATTTTTAGTTAATACGTCTGTTATAGTTTGGTTCCAAGAAAATGCTGCCTGCTTCAATCCATATAAACTTTTATTTAGTTTACAAACAAGGCTTACATCATCAGATTGAAATCCGGGTGGCTGTTTCATAAAAATGTTTTCTTTAAGTTCACTGTTTAGAAATGCTGACTTGGCGTCGAAATGCTTAATTTCCATATTTCTTTGACCTGCTAGTGATAGAAGAATCCGAAATGTAGCTTGTCTCGCAACAGGAGCAAACACTTGGTCATAGTCTGTGCCAAATTTTTGATTAAAGCCTTGAGCTACTAATCTAGCCTTAAACCTTTGAACGTTACCCTTAGCATCCCTTTTTACCTTGTAAACCCACTTGCACCCGATGATGTTTGAATTTTCAGGGGGTCGAACCAGTGTCCAAGTTTTATTTTTATCCAGCGATGTCATCTCCTCCTGCATTGCAGTTTGCCAATTATGACATTGCTCACTAGAAATAGCTTGCTTATACACTCAGAGAAAAAAATACCATAAACTTTCAATGGTACGACCATTGGTTTAAAAATACCCTTTTTAATATGATTTTACTATGAAATCAATAGTTTTTTGGCAAATTCAATGGTATTTGGGGTATTAATCCAATAGTTTTGAAATTATTAATGCTAATGCGACACATATTATTAATTTAATGGGAAATACTCCTGATTTAATAATATCCTACCATTAATAATTAATACCACGTACTTTTATGTTAATGGTCCAATACTATAAATTTACAATAGTTTCGATACCATTAAAAAACATCGTAGTTAATAATTTGTCGAATTAGTTCAATGGGACGGCTCATGGATTGAATAGTATTTGACTATTAACTTAATAATGTTGACACTATTATTCAAAATAAAGTACACATTTTGTTGAACCATTAAAAACTATTGATTTAATAAGATTTATCTAATTGATATTAATAATACGGACTATTGTTTCAATAGTCTCATGTAATCAAATAGTTATGAAGCTAGAACAAAACTTTTAATTAATAGTGTATCCCATAAGATCAATGTCTTCAATTTAAATATTTTCGAATATTCGAAATTATCGCTCGAAATATAACACCCATCGTTAATTTAATAGGAAATACTATTATTATGACCAAAAAAAATTAATAACACAAACTATTGCTTGAATAGTTTTACGTAGGGAATTTAATAGGTTATCCCATTAAGAAAACAGAATGGTCAAATCAAATAATTTCGATAATACCTATATAAGGAAAAACTATTATTATTTACATTTTTTTTTCGAGAACACGGAGTATTGTTTTTATAGTTTCATGTATCCTATTTAATCAATGTAAGGGTTCATTGACAAAATAACGCATCAATGTTACGGTTCATTATTTGAACAAAATTTGGTTAAAAGTTAAAAAAAAAAACATTGGAGAAAAATAAAAGAAAAAAAAAATTAAAAAAAGAAGATTACGATAGCCATATGGTAAAACGAATTCGCAAAGCTAAATAAAAAAAAATTAGCGTGTTTGAAGGTTCATATTTTAAAATCTTTCGCAAGATCGGTTCCTTCACTTGAATTAAAATGGTTAAAAAATGTAAGTTTATGATTTTATTTTTTCTCTGAAAAACGATAGATTTGCCACGAAAAAGTTAATTTTGAACTCCGTGCAAGTACAAAGTGATGCAATGCCGTATATTTTACGTATGAAACAAACAGGTACGTATATAATGTTCATATTACTATCACAACTATTATCATTAATATTTAATTTAATGTACAATTTTAATAGCAAATTTTCATTTTTACTCAAAACTTTTAAAGTGATCAAAATGAACAATATTCCATTTTTTTATAAGGTTTTTTCCTTATCCGCATAGATAAAATAATTTCTCAAATTTAAAACCACTACGCTACAATTTCTATAAGAGCATCAAGTACCTAAGTTTAGGTTATAGTTAGATAAAAGATAAAGTTAAAAATTCAACAACAAAAACACTTTTTTTATGTTTCCTCAGACGATCATTTCGAAAGCAAAGCTTTCATCTTTACTGAAGATGAAAGCTTTGCCTTTTTGTTTTTACTGCTGAATTTTTAACTTTATCTTTTATTTATTAGACAAAAAACACGTGTATAACCTTAACTAGAAAATTTAGGTTATAGTTGTGAGTTATTTGTTTTCTGTACCTACTGAAAAACAGCCCTCAGCTTTCTATCGAATTCTTTAAGATTCACCCTGTCATTAGAAGATTTGTCTACATTTTCTCGCATCCTATAACTTTAATAACTTTCCATCATTGAAATTATGATTGCTTACAATACTTATAGTAAGTTTTTCTTTTAATATGAAATACTATTAATTTAACAACTTTAACTATTAGCAATTATAGTAGGTATGCCCTTTTGCTCTTGTAGAACTAGAATAGTTTAACAATAAGGTGACCTGTATATTTCGTTTAAAATAAAAAAAGAAAATACTGAGTTTTCATTATTGCAAGTTGTATAGTTTGTTTTTGCTCCAAAAATAACATCCTTGGTCTTTTATTTAACATATAAGGCGTATGAGTAGGAACACTCTCCACGTGCTAATTAGTTCAAAACTACATAAGGTAAAGGAAGAGGTTTATATCACATACACAATAGTGTTCGTGAGTGAAGCCACAAGCTTGAAGAACAAAAAGAAAAAAAAAAACAATTTGAGCTTCGTTTGCCAATTCGCTTGGATAAAAAAAAGGATTCTATGAAAATAAATGTAAAAAAATGCAAAGCTGCTTGAAATTTTGAAAAAAAAAACACAAGATAACATTGAGTTTACAAGTTTTTTGGCTTCACAGTTAAGTTTCGTCTAATAATACACTATCCTTTAATAATTCAAAATTGATACTTTATGTAATTTTGGAATTAAAAAAGGCAAAATAGTTGAAAATAAAATATGCATACTCAATTGACTTGATTTGGTTGAGCTTTATTTGTCAAATCAGAAATTTTTGGCCATGGGTGCATTAATTTTGTTAAAAAGTTAATTTTAAATTCTGTGAAAGTGAAAAGTGATGCAATGCCGTATATTTAACGTACGAAACAAACAGGTACGTATATAATGTTTGCATTATTATAATAAATAACTAATATCATTAATATTTAATTCAATGGACAATTTTAAAAGCAAATTTTCATTTTTATTCAAAACCTTTTAAATGATCAAAATGAACAATATTTCATTTTTTTCTAAGGTTTTTTTCTTATCCGCATAAAAAAAATAATTTCGCAAAGTTGAAACCCCTACCTCTAAAAATGTACATACAAAAATTGGTTGTTCAAAACATAATTTCCTACAATTTTGATTAAAGCACTTTTTACCTACGATTGTTATTTTTCGACTTAGTCTGTAAAACAAGTTTATTATCGTATCATTTGGCCTAGTAAGAATAATTTTTTTATGTAAACTTTTCTAAGCAGTCTGAATTTTGGGACACAGGCTAGTATTGAAGTGGTTTGCAGTCTAAAGAGCCTCCCTAAATTCCTTAAGGCCAAATGATACGATAGTAAACTTGTTTTACAGACTAAGTCGAAAAATAACAATCGTAGGCAAAAAAGTGTTTAATCAAAGTTATACCAAATTAAATTTTGAACAACTTTCATTATATAAGTTTTTTGTCGAAAAATTAAAATTAACGAGTTCTTTAACAATTTAACAACCATTTTTCGAATTTTCTAAAATCAAATTCAGATAAAGCCATTCTCTAAAAGTCCCGTTAAATTTTAATAGTATTTATCCCATTACCTCAAAGCGATAATAGTATATCCCATTAAAGTGCACAGTTCTTTATGGTATGGATCCCATTACTTTATTCCAATTTATAGTATATCCCATTAAAAAAGTAAGGTTTCGCTAATTTAGGATGGCAAATATTTTGCCATTACAGTCGTTGCCATTATAGGTAGTTGTCGTTTAGTTGTGCAGCTAATAGTGAAATAAAATATTTGTTTGAAAATTCAGTAAAAAAGACAAAAAACATACAAAATTGAAAACTATTGAACTCTGGTGTGGTCTAAATAATTTATCTTGATAATAAATGTGTTTCATTGAGTGTTTTATTACCATTTTTGGAATTTTCTAAAATCAAAATCAGATAAAGCCATTCTTTAAAAGTCCCGTTAAATTTTAATAGTATTTATCCCATTACGTCAAAGCGATAATAGTATATCCCATTAAAGTATACAGTTCTTTACGAAATTTATGGTATGTATCCCATTACTTTATTCCAATTTATAGTATATCCCATTAAAATAGTAAGGTAATGGCAGCAAGTCAATGTCCCTCAAAATTGGATTTTTTCAATGAAACTTTCATTTACTTCATTTTAACAAAAAAGTTTAATTAATTTTTTTTAATTGATAAAATCAATGTGCTTATGAAGAAGATATTATTTATGACTAAAAACAGTTTAAATAATATTCCTAGCATAAATAGTTTTGAAATTTTCCAAAATTTACTAAGAAAAACAGAAAAGCGACAGGGCGTGTTGGAATACTACGAACAAAAAAAAAAAGCTTAGATGAAACAAATAAACAACTTTTAATTTCCATTATTTTTGAGAGCTATTTATTTAGCAAGAAAGGGATGACAATGCGAGGTATTGAAAAAGCCACAAATGCTATTCATTGTCTTTTTCTATCTGAAATCAAAGTGAGTTTTTTTTACTTTAAAATAACACAAACTAAAAAAGTACAGAACTTTACATGATCTCATCGGTCATTTCATTTCATTTCATTTCATATTTTCATTTTTCTAAAGGAATATTATCTGCACAAAAGGGCTTAATCCAACCGGTAAACTTCACGATAAGGCCGTAAATGCGCGGATAAAATTAAGAGGTTTAAAAAGACAACTAATGACCGAGGGCATCGAGGACGAAGGTAAAAAACAAAATCGGTTTTAACTTTTTTTTATGTAATTTTGTTTGTTCCTAGAAACTTTCGTATGTGATCCCCCAATTGACGAGATATTAGCTGACGTTAACTCCGAAGAAGCTGAGCAAACCATTATCTGGCTGACGCACAATAATGAGCCAAGGAGTGCAAGGAAGGAAAATCTTGACAGCCCACCAATTCACATTCATTATTTACACAATGAATTAAAAGTGTTTCGGGTAAAAAATATTTAAAAACCTTTGCTTAACATAAAAATTGGTATCCCAACATACAATATTTATTTTAAACTCATAACTTTAAATTTGTATCTTTATATCGAACAGAAATTATCTTTAGTTGAGTTTTTTGTTAAATAAAACCTATTTAAAACACTTGAATTTAAGAGAAAATGTAAATTTTTAAAAACTTCAAATAAATGTTAAAGTAAAATTGTAAAATGTTACATTTGTATTAATTTTTTTTTGTAGATTTTTATTTAAACAGGTTATGGATCACTATCACTGAGTATAATGTAAAAGTGAGTATATTTTCAAAAGGACTTGGATCTAATCTGCACTAATGCTTTACCATTTCAGCTTTTTATTTTTGGAACATAGTGGTACGTATTGTTTTTTAATATGATATCTATGTATCAATTTAATAGTACATACCTCATAAAATGCAAAACGTATGTTGGTACTATTAAATTGATATAGATATCACATTAAAACTATAATGCGTACCATTAATTCTAAAAAATGTATACTATGAAAGTCATTACATAATACTATTAAAGCATAAGTACTTAACTATTAAAACAATAGTGCAACCCTATAAAAAAATTAGTACTGCACTATAAAATCAATAGTACCATACTTTTGAAACAAAAGTTCTATACTATTGAAATAATAGTACAACACTATTAAAACACTAGTACTTGACTATTAAAACAATGGTGCAACACTTTTAAAACAATAGTACTACACCATTAGATCAATAGTACTACCTTTTGGAAACAAAAGTGCTACACTATTGAAATAATAGTACTACACTCTTGAAACAATAGTACTACACCATTAAAATAATAGTATTACACTATTAAAACGCTAGTACTTGACTATTAAAATAATGGTGCATCACTTTTAAAACAATAGTACAAACAATAGTATAACACTATTGTTTTAATTGTACTACATTTTTGATTTAATATGGTTTTCCTATTATTTAAAGGCGATTTACCATAAGATCTTAATAGTTTATATACCATTGAATTAATAGGTATCGCATTGAAACAATAATGCGTACTATACATTTTTGAAAAACATACCATAGAAATTGTAAGATTGAACTATTAAAGCAATAGTACAACACTATACATCCGTTTATAAATACATACATTCGAGTTCGAATTTCGAAACTAAGCAATGGTATTCCACTGTTGAGTCAATAGTATTACCAGATTAATTTTCAATATGACATTGCTTATTAATTTTAGTTTGTTATAGTACCAACCATTGATTATTAATAAGAGAGACTATTATTTCAAAACTATTAAACTTTTAAAACAATTATATAGACGTACTATTATAATAATAGTTCCAAAACTGTTACGGTAATGGTCTGTGTCCTATTGACCAATTTTAATCGTAAAAAATCATTGAAGCAATGGGAATTCCTATTCAAATTATAGTTTTTTTCTCTGAGTGTACGTGTTGGGTTCTTTTATAGGAATAAATTGCAATGCATTATTGACTTCATCTATAAATCTTTTCGGTGGTTGTCCTTTATTTGAACGAGAAGAAACTCGTCTTTCTTCCAATGCATCATCTTCTGGTAGTCTATCAAGATTTGGTTGATTTTCTGCATTCGTCAAGCTCTCTCTTGTGCAATCATCGGTATTTAAACTATGTTCTTTATCGTCGTTGAGTACCTGCTTTAAATCTATATTGACTTCACACGAAGGTTTCACATCATTTTCCAGAGAAGGTTTTGAATCTATAAACTTGACATCCCGACTAATAGTTATTTGTTTAGTTTTCATATCGAGTAAACGATATCCCATTGAATACTCATCGTAGCCCACAAATTTCAGTAGTTTTGCTTTGTCATCCCATTTCTTGCGAGTTTCTTTTGGCTTATGAACAAATGCACTTGTTCCAAACACTCGAAGGTATTCTATTTTTGGTTTCAATCCATGCCAAATTTCGAAAGGTGTGGTCGTAATTGAATTGGAAGGTAAAATGTTTTGCAGATAGTTTGCGGTCATAACAGCTTCTCCCCAAAACTCACGGCTCAAATTTGCATCTAATAGCATACACCTTGCCATATCAACCAACGTTCTGTTCTTTCGTTCTGCTGTTCCATTTTGCTGTGGTGAGTACGGGGATGTATACTGATAGCCTATACCTTCGTTCTTCAAATATTGTTCAACTCTTTTTGATCTGTATTCACCACCGTTATCAGACCTGATCATTTTTGGGTTCTTAGAAAATTTTGTTTTGACACTTTCTACAAAATCTCGGAGGCAGTCAAAATATTGTGATTTCTCATTGAGCAAAAATAATTTTGTGAACTTACTGAAATCATCAATAAATGTTAAAAAATATCTTTTTCCTCCAGGAGTAGTATTTTGCATCGGACCACAAATATCGCTGTGAATCAAATCCAGAACCGCTGAACTCTTCTCACTTCCTTTGGATTTAAACGAAAGTCGAGTCATCTTCCCTTGAATGCATATTGCACAAACATCTGCACAATTACAACTACAGATTTTTAAGCTGAGTTGATTTATCAGCTTCCTTACAGAGTCCAAGTTTCGATGACCGAAAATCCTATGCCAGTAATGCACACAGTACACGTTTTTACTAGCTATCATCGCTTGCTGCAAATATACCTTCATTTGAAGCTTGTATAGATTGTCAACTAAATCAGCACCAGCAACTTCTTGTCCATCCGATGTTTTGATTAAACAATGATTATTTTCAAAATAAACTGAAAATCCTTTACAAACAATAGCTCTTACTGAGAGCAAACTTCCTTGAAATTCAGGGATATAAAGCACATTCTCTACCTGAATCGATGTTTCTTCCCCGTTAGCGAAAACCAGAAGACGACAAGTGCCCTTCCCACTCGAAAAAATTTCTTGACCATTAGCTAATATAACCTTTTCACCTTTCAGGTTTGTGTTAAGAGATATGAAGTATTCCATCTTATTGGTTATATGACATGTTGCTCCAGAATCTACGATCCATCCGTTGAAAGCATCCGAATAGGAACTAAGGCAAAATTCCTTCGAACTAACTACATTGTTCGCAGATACCTTTGTATGATTTTTCTTCCATTGTGCGTATTGATGGCAGTCACGTTTGATGTGCCCATTTTTCTGACAAAAGAAACATTTTTTGTGAAACTTCTCAAAATTTTTTACCTTTAAAGCTGTATTCGATCCGCTGGGTGCATTCGAGTTCTTTCTTGAATATTCATCCAACAACTTTGCCTGCACAAGCCCCAAAGTCAAATCTGCTTCTTCCCTAGCTTCCAACGCTGTTACCAGAATGTCGTATGACTGAGGTAAACTGCTCAGTAAAAAAGCAACTCTCCAACCATTTGAAAGTTCATCTCCTAATGCTGCTAACTTGTCAAACATAGTAGTTAACTTTTCCAGGTGTGAGTCCATTCTTTCACCATCAACATATTTTAAACTGCATATCCCTCTCATAAGTTGGACCTTATTACTGAGAGTCGACTTCTGATGGTACGTTTGTAAATTAAACCATGCTTCCTTAGCAGATTTCGCCTTCCATATATGGACCAATTGACTGTCTTCGACTAACAACCCAATTATGCTCCTAGCATCACTATCCGCCTTTATCCAAGCCTCTGGATTTGTTGAAGGTTTTTCATTTTCAATGGCTTGCCATGCATTATCCCTCTGCAACAATAATTCCAACTTAAATTTCCAAGTATGGTAATTATCAGCATTTAGCTTTGTAACACTGCTTTTAAACATGTCCATCTGGGCCCATAACCTGTTGATTCCTTTTGTTGAAAAATTCTAGAGCTTTCTTCTTTCTTTAGACTAATGAAAAACACGTCAGCAACTAGTAACACATTTATTAGGAATAATAAAGAATATAATAGAAACAACAGACATAAATGAAAAACATACTAGATGAATAAAATTAAAATAAAGCAAAGTGATTTCATAACAAGTGATTTCATAACAAGTGAATGAATTTACTATAGTTTTACTATAGTTTCAAACGATTAAAAAATAACCAAAATTTTGTAAGACGATAGTAAAATGGCTTTCTATCAAGCGCTGAACCCATGGTACGGGTATTGCCCAGGTATCGCCCTGAGCGAGGAATTGACATGTCTTCCGGTAGTTAGTTCATTGCCACGAAGAGCAATGATTTGCCGTTCGGAGCCCGCAGAAAGTTGTAGGTTGCCTCCATTCCCTCACAAGACATTGTCGCGAGAAATACTCTAGGGGTCCTCGCTCTGTTGCGTCACCCTACTTCTACTCGAGATTATAGGAATTGTAGGCAAGTCTTACAATCGTGCAGAAAAGATGGGGAGCCAAAACAGGTTCATGGGTTAGATAGAGCAGGCGTACTTAATTTTTCTGAAGGATGAGGAGCTTTTTGAGAAATCAAAAGTATTTCCTGCTGCATTAGCTGAACGAAGCATCCTGTAAATTGGGTTAAAGCAGGCGTAATGGGTACGAAGGGTTGGGAGGTGGAAGAAGGGGACGGAACGTGGGTTGCGGAGATTAGTATTCATATAAATCATGTCAATAAAATCAGGGAGTCAATGGTACCAGTCATAAACTGATGGACAAAAACAATGTCAGCAATACGACGACGTTTAGAGAGCGTCAGCATGTCAATGAGTAGCAATCGGTTTTCATAAGGGGGTTAAATTAAAGGGTCAGACCAAGGTAAGCGACGCAGAGCAAATCTTAAAAATCTTTGTTGGACAGCTTCAATTCTGCGAGATTCAGTTACTTGGTATTGAGACCAGACTTGAATAGCATATCCAAGTAAGGGCCTGACAACTGTAGTGAATAAAGATTTAGTGACTTATGGGTTGGCAAACTCTTTAAACCAGAGTTTGATAAACCCCAAGGAAGAGTTTGCATTCGCAATAATATGGTTAATGTGAGAGTGGAAGCTTAATTTCCATTTTTGTCACAAATAATTCCAAGATCGCAAATAGACAAAACTTTAGTGACTGGCTTGTTGCGGAAGTAATAATAAAGTCGGGGACTGGAAGGTAGACGCTTACGTGAGAAAGTCATACTTTGGCATTTTTTAACATTTTGTTCAAGAAAATTTTGCTACACCAAATAACGAAAGTGTTTAGGTCTTGTTGGAGAAGGAGAGAATCCGGAACAGATGAAATAATTTTCACTATTTTAAAGTGGTCTTCATAAATAGAGAGATCTGAGAATGACGTTGTCCCGCCAACGTTATTGATGGCAAGCACAAACAGAAGTGGACCGAAATGGCTGTCCTGGGGAATTCTCGAATATTGCATCGGAGAAAGCTTTTCTGAAGACAACCCTGCATACTCGGTTCTCGAGGTATGATTTGATTCATTCGATAACTTGTGGTGGGAAGCCAAAGGCTTTGAGTTTGAGGTAGATAATTTGATAGCTAATTTTGTCGAATGCTTTACTAAAATCAGTAGTAATGACATCAACCTCATTGACATTTTCTAGAGCCAACAGATTCATTGAAACGAATTGGGTAAGGTTAATCGTAAGAGACCTCACTTTATGAAACCATGTTGAAGTGGGGAAACAATTGATTTACACTGTAAGGACAAAGAGTCGTACACAATGCTTGGGGATAGTTGAAAGCTTAGTTATTGGTCGATAATTAGAGACCTCGTTTTTACCGCCCTTTTTGAAAATCGGGAAAATAAAAGATTAAAAGAGGGATGATAAAAGACGCCATCGGGGCCAGGGGAGAAAACATCATCCAGCAAGTTTAATTTGTCGCGAACAGTCATTCATCATCATTCATCATTCGGGTTATTGCTATATGACTGACCAAAAAAAGGTAGCAAAAAGATTAACAATTACATTGGCGTCAAAAGAGGAATTGCCAAGAAAATTAAACGCTGAAGAAAGACCGTCAGATTTCCTTTTTACGTTAATAAATTGGTGGAAACGATTTGGTTCTGTTCTGAAGTTAGAGAGGTTTGCATTTTATCATATTAAATAAGTTATTATACTTATTTATCATATAAGTTTGGTAGAGAATGTAACAATGAGACGAAAAGTTAGAGGAAGCTAGTTGGTATTTGAAATAGTTAGAAGGTGTCGGACAGTTTAGATAGGTTTTCCATAACTTGTTTCTGACGTTGCGGATGCTTTTTAATTCTTTTGTATAGCAGGGTGGAGAAGAAACACAGGATTTTTGAAGCGTATAAGGAACACATTCCAAGCGGAAATTCTGGCTATTAAGGAGGTTCTGTCTTGGCTCAAAGAAAACGTCATATCCTCCACGGATATTCGAATCTTCTTAGACAGCCAAGCTGCCCTTAAATCCCTTGCCTCTGTCTCTACAAAATCCATCACGGTCCAAAATTTTCAGATGTCCTTGAGATGTCAATCAGTTTAACATTCACCTTTCATGGGTGCCAGGGCACATGGACATACCAGGCAACTGTATGGCAGACGAACTAGTCAAAAAGAGCACGACCACTTCCCTACGCTCAGAATGGAACAACATAAGTGTACCTATCGATAAATTTAAACTCCTACTTAGACAAGACGCTTCGGGGGTGACAAACACTAGATGAACTGAGAGTAACAACTGCCTTGCAACCAAAAAAGTTTGGCCTTGTGTAGACTCAAAACGCTCGAAGAGTTTGTTAGCCCTGAACCACCTGTATCTAGGTTCTACTATAGGTGTTCTTACGGGACACCGTCTAATAGGGAGACATGCCAAAAGACTTGGTGTGTTTTCCAATGATTTCTGCAGAAGCTGCATGGACGAGAAGGAGGAAGAAACCGTTCAACACCTTCTTTGCTCATGCCCTGCACTACTTCATAGGAGGAAAACTCATCTCGGTGAATTCTTCTTCTGATACTAGCGACTTAGCTGATACTAGCGACTTAGCTTACATTAACTCTAAAAGTCTTTCGAAATACATCAAAAGTTCCGCGTGGTTCAACTAGCGGGTGATTAACCGGCCAGTCCCCTAATGGAAGATAAATGGGTGGTCAGCTCGTTAATCTTACATCGGGTTCCTGAGGTCAGTAGATGGTTAAATTGCTGATCTCTGTGGTATCACAATGGGCCCTTGCGGCCTAAGTGTGTCAGGCAATGTACGTACGTTAACATTACTCATTGGCTGACAGCTACTTCCACCTTACCTAACCTAAGGAACACATTGGATCAAGCATGCGAAGATAGAGGAGTAAAAGAAGGAAAGAGCTATGTCGATGGGAATAACAGGTTTATAAATAGATTGAAGTCAATGTTACTGAGGAGATTACAAAGCATGTAAAAGTCGGCTTTGCGAAAGCTGAAGCTAGGGGATTTTTCGGGTTCCATAGTAGGAATGCTACTATCAATACGGAAAATGAAGGATAGAGGGGGATGATAGTGATCTAGAGTAGAGATAAGATGGGTGCTTTTAAAAACAGAGGAGTTGAAAGGATCAGAGGAAAAGGTGAGAAACAAGCCAGGCTGGAGAGAGCAATCTGTGAAAATAATTTCTTTTTCGGAGGAAGGAATAAAAGGAACAAAATACGATTCATCTTCGGATGGAATCCATTTCAGGTCTGGCAAGTTAAAGTCACCCACAAAATAACGGTACCTGCCATACAACCGATATGATAATACCTACTAATTATTTTCTTTTTTTTCCATAGACTGATCCAACGATTTTGATTAAATTTTGGTAATAGTTTAGTTTAGTTTAGTTTATTTCATCAAGTAGAGATTTATATTCTCATTTAGATTACAAAAAAATAATATAGTGTATAAGATAATAATAATAAATACAATAATATACATAATAGTGATAATAAAAGTATAAATAATAAATGATAAATGTTAGAGCGTTTGCAATACTAACAAGACGTTTTTCTTGAAAGAATATCTTGAACAATAATTGAAAATGTCAATTAGATCGACTACTTCGTTGGTTTCTCTGATGCAACGAGCTATTGGTCCATTCCTACCATAATTAGTAGGCAGGAATGTTTCCCGGAAATGAAAAGGTAAACGGAGACTCCTACTTGGAGATTAAAAATCAATTCGCTCTAGCAAGTTTGGGCAAATTATATGGGCTTTAATGACAACTGCTATTATCATAATTGAAAAATATTTCCTTCTTAGCTCAAGTGTTCCTATGTCGAAAAGTAGGCACCTGACATTATATGGTGGCCTTTCAATATGCCAGTTCAGTTTATTAAAAGCATATCTCGTAAAACTTTTTTGAATTTTCTCTATTCTATCAGAATGTGTTTTATAACATGGATTCCATACCACGGAACAATCTTCAAGAATAGACCTAACAAGTGCTACATAAAGCGTTTTCAGTGTAAAAGGGTCTGAGAACTCTTTTGCATTCCGTTTAATAAAACCTAGCATCTTATAAGCTTTATTGACTATGTAATCAATATGAAGTAAGAAAGATAACTTGGGGTCTAAAATAACTCCTAGGTCCTTTTTTTGACTAACCTTTTCTAGTGTTATACCATTGATAGAGTAATCAAAAACTATAAACGACTTTTTCCTGCAACATATAAAACTTTCACATTTGGACACATTTAGAAAAAGTTGATTTTTCTTACACCACTCAGCAAGCTTTGTTAAGTCTTCCTGGAGCAAAAGACAGTCATGGACTGTGTTTATGTATTTAAATATTTTTAAATCATCTGCATACAATAAATGTTTAGAATGCTGAAAAATATCTGGTATATCATTTATGAATAAATTGAACAACAATGGGCCAATGTGACTTCCTTGTGGAACTCCTGAAGTATCCTTAATACATCTTGACATAAATTTACCTATCTTAACGTATTGCAGTCGATTTAAAAGATATGAACAAATCCACTTTAATAAATTTGAACTGAATCCTATTTTAGACAGTTTGTATAATAAGATTTCATGATTTACCCTATCAAAGGCCTTGGAAAAATCAGTGAATATAATATCGGTCTGACAACCCTTTACAAAACCATTTATAACTGAGTCGCATAAAATCGTAAGATTTGTGGCTGTAGATCTTCCTTGAACGAATCCATGCTGTGAGTCAGATATGACTTGTTTAGTAAGAAAATTAATCTTGTCACACACAATCTTCTCGAACAATTTTGGAATAACCGATAATTTACAAATCGGCCGGTAGTTGCACACTTTTTGCTTCGAGTCTGATTTGAAAATCGGAATAATAAAAGTGTTTTTCCATTCGACTAAAAACTGTCCAGTAATTAGAGAGGCATTGAAAATCTTGCACAGTGGTAAAGCGAGCAGCACATCTTCTTACAACTATTGGAGAGACACCGTCAGGACCTTCACTTTTGTTTTCATCTATAGCATTCAGTGCTTCTAAAACTTCTTCCACGCTTAAATGAAAGCTATCTATATGAACCACATTTGCTGAAGAAAAATCTGGAAGATCATTCGGCTTCTTGGGGTCATATACGGACTCAAAATAATCAGCAAAGAAATTGCATATTGTGGATATGTCACTAGATGTGTATCCAGTATATTCCATGCAGTTTGGCAAACCTATGTTATTTCTTTTAGTATTTATAAAGCTCCAAAAATGTTTGCTGTTATTTTTAACTAGTGATTCAGCAGTTAAAACATATTTGCTGTACAAAAACTTATTTAACACATCAAAACTTTTATAAGCCTTTAAATAATTTTGATGACATATCACGCTATTTTTATGTTTTTTATATACTTTATAAGCCTTGTTTTTTCTATTATTGAGGTTTGATAGTCTTTTGTTAAACCATGGCGGATTAGAATTAAGAATTTTTGTTCTAATGGGAATAAAACTGTCAGATGCATACTTGAAATCTTCAGTTTTGAAATTTTTATCAATTTTATAAAAATTTTAATTTTTTATGTTAAGTTCTGAGAAAAACTTAAACATTGCATACTTGACCTTTAAAAACCTCGTTTGTAAAAAAGTAATAGATATAAACTTATTTTTTTGAAGAGCTAGTCTAAAGGTTTTGATTAAATTTTCAGTGTTTATACGTACATTATAAGCTAATTCAAAAAAATGGCGCTATTGGATTTTTGCTTAAGACCTTTGGGATATTTAATCTTACTTTTTTCAATATTTTATGTGATTGTATTCAATTTTCATAATTAATTTTCTAGTTTCCTTGCGTCGCGTCGTCAACATTAAATTCATAATAATGTAATAATAATGTAATAATGTGTTTTTTATTTAACTTGAATTTCGATTTGCTTTACAATAATTCACAATAGAAAGCATTGGCTTATGCCGTCAGCCCAGAAAAAAAGAGTATATTCTAAACAAAACAAAATTATAATTATTATTAATCATTTAACATTTTAAGTAAAGGCTCCTTTAAAATTCGTGATCTACTGAATAAATTTTTGATGAATTTGATATTGTATTATCTAGTTTAAAAAGCTTCGTTTATTATTTGGTTTCGGTATCTTATTGCAGTTCTTACGAAGCTATATAACACGTTCCAATTCTCCCCGTTTAGTACTTCAATAACTTCGTTTAGAGGAAGTACGCTTCTTCCCCAATGTGCTCGCCGAATTGACGCAAGGATAGGGCAAGTTCCTAAGAAATGAATTACATTTTCCGTCTCTCTGAGGTTACAAAGGGAGCACTCCAGATTTTCTTCTGCACCATAGGGTCGGTAGTTTAAGTGAAGTAGCTCTCCTCTCGTTTTAAAAATAGTAGAGATTGTATCTATACTGTACCGATCGTCAAAGTAGTTGTTCACGCCAAGATTGTGTTGGAGACACTTGTAGGTGTTTCGAGTTTCACTTTGTTGGGCCCGCTCCATAAAACTTGCGAAACTTGTCTGTTCAATCTTTGTCAGCAATTCCCGAAAGCTTTCTTCCCAAGTTTTCCAACCTCTCTCAACCAATTGAACGTTGTGCAACAGCTCCAGTCGTGACCATTCCGTAAAAAAATGTGATTTTTGTTGAAGTAGTTGCCTCGCAATAATGTTGGGCAGCCGGTGATTTTCTAAAGACATAACTTTTTTGATGTAGCTGAGATGCAGTTTGAGCGAAAATGTATAGAGTGGAGCAACGCCAGTCTCTAAATGCAGCATGTATGTAGGGGTATTTTCAGGGAGCCGGAACATTTTTTTTACAAAGTATCGTAGCAGTTTTTCTACCTCCTCATACTGCAAAAAACCCCATACTTGCCCAGCATAGCACATGATCGATCTCATCACCGCTTCGAATAGTTTATATTTGGCACTTGGGGCGACATGTTGTCTACTAAGAACTCCTCTCCAATTACAGTTAATGGCTTTTTTGGATTCTGCCAATTTTTCCTGAAGATGCTTTTTGAAAGTTAGCTTGGGTGTAATCAAAACTCCAAGGTACTTGTACTCCTTTACTAGCTCCAAGTCCCTATTTTCAAACGTCCATTTCTCCTCTCTGGCGTATCTGCCTGTTCCATTTCGGAAGATCATTATTTTCGATTTAGCAGTATTAACCGTAAGATTCCAAAGTCGACAGTAATTCTGGAGTCTGTTGATCATTATCTGCATCATATGTGGAGTTTCCGCAAGTATGACGATATCGTCCGCATACATCAGTGTTTTGATACTTACACCAGCGAAACAAATACCTCCAGGAAGGACCGTTGTAATGTCCTCCAAAAAAAGTGAAAACAAAAGAGGGCTTAGTAAACAACCTTGTTTGACGCCCGACGTCGATTGAAACCAGGAAGAAGCTTCATTTCCGTCCCATACTGCGGTCATATTGTTTTCGTATAAGCACTTTACGATATTAAGCATTTTTGTCGACATTCCTAGACAACTCAGTTTATAGAAAAGAGCTTTTCGGTCAATCGAGTCGAACGCAGCTTTAAAGTCCACAAAAAAAAGCGTATAACTTTATTCCTTTTTCGAGATATGACCTAGCAATGCATGTCAACGAAAAAATGTTATCTACCGTTGAATAACCCTTCCTAAAACCGGCCTGATATTCGCTGAGCAACTTATTTTCATGTACCCAGTTTGTAAGTCTGTCGTGTATTATTCCAGTAAAAATTTTCACCACTGAGTTCATGAAGGATATACCGCGGTAGTTAGTCGGGTCGTATTCATCACCCTTTTTGAACAGGGGGAAAATGATATTCCTACGGAAACTTTCTGGTACTTCCGCCATGTTGAATATATGGTTATATGCCATAGTTAGCTTTTCTATGAAATTTTCAGTGGCGTTTATGAAGAATTCGTATGATACTCGGTCATCTCCTGGTGTCTTGTTAAGCTTACATCGGTGAATAACATTCATGACTTCCTCAACTGAAAACTCGCTATCAAGATTTTCATTTTCAATATATGGACAGGCGTACATAATTTGGTTCTGAAATAGTCGTGTGCTAATTAGGTCTTTAAAATGTTCGTTTAATAAACTTATATCAATTTTGATATTTTTTGCGAAGGGGATACCGTTAAGTGATCTGGCAAGCTTCCAAAAGGAACGGCTATCTCTTACTTCTGCCAACTTTTGCACTAATTTATGGGAATAATGTCTTTGTTTTTCCTTACATAAAGTTTTATACTCTTTATTCGCTTTTTGGTACATTTCCTTAGCAAAAATTGAATTTGTCGTTCTCAGCAGTCTTAGAAAGCCAAAAGATTTTTTCCTAGCAGAATAGCAGTCCGCATCAAACCATGGTTCCTTCCATGTCTGCCTATGTTCAAATTGAAAAGGCTTTGCAGCCTGCATTATACATGTAACCAACACGTCTGTACATTGGATTGAATTCAAATGGCTTGCATTGACCGTCTCTAGCTGATTATCCAAGTTCACTTTATATCTGTTCCGATGGGCATTCTTCCACTGAAGCTTCGGTAGCAGCTTCGCGTTTTCTTGACCATGGATTGAGTCGTCACTGAGGTTACATTTGACGGATAGCGGCAGGTGATCGGAATAGACCAGTTCTTCAACTTTTAAATCAGCCACGACATCAAACCATTTTCCACGCACGAGACAATAGTCAATTGTTGAACAGGACGTTCCTCTTATGAATGTATAATGTCCATCTTGATCACTCTTTGTTCTTCCATTCAACAATGTCAGACCAATGGTCTCGCACATCTCAATAAACTTTTTTCCATTTCTATCAACTATTGTATCCAGTGCCGATCTCATGCTGCACACTGTTTCAGGTGTAAATTCGGGTTCTATCTGAATCAACTGTGAGTTCCCAATCCTAGCGTTGCAATCTCCAATTACCATAATATTTTCCTGACGAAACTCCATAAGAAAGTCATGTAGGCCATTGAATTCCTCCGTCCATTTGTTGCAATTGATATATACTGGTATGATATATAATTTTTCATTTTTATGTGCTATTTCTACTACAATCCTGCTCATCTCATTTACAAAGCGACATTTCGCAGATTTTCCAAATTGTTTTTTTATCCCAAACAAGTATCCTTCACTCGCTCTTCCATATGTATGATTTCTGGTTGCTGGGATCCATTGCAATGTAAATTCTTGAAAATATGTATTATAATGTTCCATGTTTCGATCAACAAATGTTTCGAGTAAA
This sequence comes from Melanostoma mellinum, assembly GCA_914767635.1. Taxonomy (NCBI): domain Eukaryota; kingdom Metazoa; phylum Arthropoda; class Insecta; order Diptera; family Syrphidae; genus Melanostoma; species Melanostoma mellinum. Next base: position 186,580,090 of record OU612060.1, read on the forward strand.
AGAAAGATATCATTATCTCTAATGGTTTCGAAAAAATTATTAAAAATCAACTTATTACCTAAACCTGATATGTTATATGAAAAAATTTTAAATGATATACTAAATAAATTTACATTAAGAGAATTACTTGTGTGAACGTGGCTGACGGCATCTTTATTAAAAATGATTGTTTGGCAGCACCTGACTTCTATTAGTTTGAGAGCTGCTGGCATGGTGGTTGATGTCTGTCACTTCTAGGTTGTCAGTGGTCAGCTGCTGAAGAAACGTCATCCCTCCTTCATCGTCGCTTGTCAAAACATTAAATGAGTTGAAATAAAATATCTTCTCATTTATTTTGATCGTATCTCCTCTAATGAACGTTCTAATGTTCTTATCTTTCGCAGCAATTTGGAGTTTTATTTTTATTAATTTTCTTCTCCTCTCTCTTGCCGCGGCAGGGTAATCCCTATGTAGCGATATGCCGGTGCTTTTAAGAGTAGACGCCGATTGGAGAATGCGGCCGACATCTTCTTTGTTCTGTAGTTCGACTATTACGTTTTCAGTGTTTGTATTTCGTGAACGAATTGATCGCGTTGTTGCTATAGCTGCTTGGTTTTGGGTCTTGAGTAAATCCAAGCATAGTGATTTTGCCTTGTCCACCGTAGATACACCAACTTCAGCTGGAAAATGAAGAACGATGTTTTTTTCGTTTGCTTTTCTTGATAAAAACTCCACTTGGCGCTCAAGAGAGAGACATCGGGATTCCATTTTGTCGAGCTGACTTTTCAGCGAGAGATTGTTTTGCTGCAGCGCATTTATCTCAGGGTCTATGAAATAACTCCCACGAAATAAGTCCCACTTTTAAAAACGAAATAAGTCCCACCAAAAATTGCTATTTTGAAAGTGGGAGTTATTTCGTTTTTAAAAGTGGGACTTATTTCGTCAATTGGTGGGACTTATTTCGTTACGCGTTTTTATTTTAAGTGGGACTTATTTCGTTTTGAGTGGGAATAAATTTGTTTTGTAAAGTGGGAGTTATTTCATACCCCTAAATTTATATTTTTTCTTATGCAAAAAGCTATGGTTGTCCCTTTTACGAAATGTCCAATATTTCGTAAAAGGGACAACCATAATTTTTTGTTCTTATCTCTCATGGCTCTTCTTGCTTGTATACGATTTTTCTTTATTATTCCTCTGCTTTGATTATTCATATTATTCGACGTGTGTTTTTTTCGAAGAGCCAAATACTTCTTATTTGAAATCGCATTAAACAATGAAAAAGTGGGACTTATTTCGTTTATGAAAGTGGGACTTAATTCATTTAAGAAATATATTATTCAAGGGGGAGTTATTTCATTTTGAGTGGGAGTTATTTCATTTCAAGTAATTTTTAAAATCACTTCATTTTGGTGGGACTTATTTCGTTTTCAAAAGTGGGACTTATTTCGTGGGAGTTATTTCATTTTTTTAAGCAATTTTTGGTGGGACTTATTTCGTTTTTAAAAGTGGGACTTATTTCGTGGGAGTTATTTCATAGACCCTTTATCTCAGCCCCTATTTTATCCACGTCTGACTTTGTTGGAAGATCCTTTAATTTTTCATCAAGCAGTGCGGCCATAGTATTCTGCACTAGGGCTTGTAAATCTGCGATTTGCATGGTACCTACAGACATGTTTATTTTATTCCTTTCTGTGGCTAATTTTTGCGGCGGGAAATTATCGGGGGAGGTTTCTGAGAGGTCTCTTTTGGCGGATGAATTCGGTGGTGTTGTGTTGTTGTTGGACTCGTTCTTTGTTGGGGTCCGTTGTAGAGGCATATTACATTTATATAATAAAATGTCAGCAAAGAGCGGTTAGATTTTCGTTCTTTTTAGAGTTTTTACATATCTTTTTGGGTACGGTTGAAATTCAATTTGACTCACCCTGAGTTGCGGAACAAAAAGTGATCAAATTTAATACTTTAAATTCAATAAAAACACTTGAAAATAGTACTTCTTAAGGAGCTTTTAAAGATACGTGTTGCTTCTCTCAACTTCACTCTCTTGTAAATTAAATTCATAATTGTTATCCGGGGCTCTTGGTTGTTTCGGAACCGTGTAGTTGTAATGTGGTTGGGTAGTTAACCAAACCTGAAAGGCCTGTGGTCCTTTTAGGATCCCCTTAGACGTAAACTGTCGTATAACCCGGTAGTCATACCCTGTCCTGCAATTGAGTAAAGATTGAAAGACTTTTAAACCATATATGTGTCAGAGTAGCTCATATTCAGGGGTTTCTGCTTTTTTGACTGCTGGAGTCCACCGTTCTATCAATCGAATTCATCAGCTGAGACAATCGGAGTAAGCTCTGAGATTCGAACAATAGAATCGCAATGGTGATAATCTATTTCTTCGTCGACGATTTGTTGACACTCTTACTTTACTAACGCCTTATATCCTTCTTATGCAATAAAGACTTGGACCGGAAAGAGTAGGTTCGCCACCAGTCCAAAAGTCAACACAATCCTGCTATAGTTTATATATGTATACAATGCTATTACGCCACAACATTTGCATTAGCTTAGACATGAACCGAGTAGGTACTTACAGCGATAGATGTACATATATCGCTGAGTTGTGAACAAACGGATTCTTTTCAAACAAGGTAGCACTCCACGAAGTGACTAAGAACTTTAACTAACTTACGAGTTCAAAGTTCAATCTTTAAACACACGCAAGCAAATTTCTTGTGCTATACAGCAAAGCAATTACTATGCCAATGGGTTCATAGGTGAAACTATGCTAACGAGATGCATTTCTTTAACCATCTTTCATATAGAGAGGTAGAGAAACTGTTTGTTGAAAACTTCCAACTCAATTGGAAACCACAAACTCCTAAAACAACATAAAGTTTCTCACATTCACTCACTTGATCGATGCGATAAATGGCACAGGTGCCTGCCTGTATTCTGCTGCTGCCGCCATGCCATGAAGTTCCCAAGACACTCTATAAGTTTGTTCATCATAGAATTTGCGACAAAATGTCAATCTGTCAGTATAGTATGACTGGTTCTCTTTACTCAATGGGGTGTGCAAAATATTGAACAACACACACATCAACTTGCTTGCTAACGCTCAATCCGACAGTAAGCCCCAATCATGAACCCTTAAAATTTAAATCGCAATTCACACAAGCAAGGATAAACACTCATGAAGTTCCCAAATCGTGCACATACACATAAGGCATAAAATGGCTAATAGATGGCTTCAGGCTTTTCGTAAATTCGATCCAATCTGCCAGACTACTCACCTACGCCAGACTCCGTTTCTCTACTTTACCTACTTACTTGCGTATACACGTAGGCGTATCTACATGTATATGTCCATTATTGCGATATGATGGAAAATTTGCAATTGTTATGATTACTGCCGGGCATTTGTTCTGAAATTGGCAACATCAATTATTGCGTTCGAAGGCAGAATCCGTTAAGAGAGATACACAATGGCCGTTCACACAGATACGCACGCACATGTGTGACATATGAACTAGAGGTGGGTGAGCGAGGGCGTGTGTGCGTGTCTGCTGTGAAAATGCGTATTCCAGCAGCGCGATTGTATACACAATGAAGTAGAGGACATGCTTTGTAATTGATTTTAATTGTGTTAAGCACATTGCAGGCGGGGGTAGAGGGTATTTGTATAAATTTTCGATGCTGAACTGGCTGCCGGCGGCGATTGGTGACTATGTTCCATATAGCTTGTATACCTACCAAAGGTTATAATGAATAAGCTTGCCGCTTGGCGCTAAGAAGATATGGTCAATGAGTAAAATAATGTTAAACCAATGTTTGGGTTTAATTTTGTTTTCCCTATGCCTTCAGGCGTTGATGTGAGATTAGCCAGATTTGTGTGGTGGTTGGTTTTGAAACATTCGAAAAGATTGTTTTTTAAAAATGCGTATTTGTTACCACACAGCAGCCGTTTGAGCATAGACAAATTGAAATTGTTAAGTAAATACCGACTGCAACACAAATGATTTGGCGGATTGATTACAAAAAATTACTTTTGAAGTGATTCTAAAAGTTTATTCTATGGTTGCGTGCAGCAAAAGACTATCCTGCTTTGTTACTTTTCTAGATGGACATGCAAGCCACGATAAAAGCATTGAATTAATTGATGTTGCAAAGGCCAATGTAGTTGTCATGCTGTGTTTCCCACTCATAGCTTGCAACCATTGGAAATTACTTTCATAAGGCCTTTCACTTCATATTATGGCCAAAAAGTGAAGAAATGGTTTACACAACATTCTGGCGGGAACAGTAGCCCACTTTCTGGTGGGACAGTTATTTGGTAATGCTTTTGTAAAAGCTGCCACAATGTCGTGTGCCATAAACGGTTTTAAGAAGACTGGCAGTTGTCCACTAGGTCCCAATGTTTTGTAAAAAACACAAGTTTTTATACCACCTAACCACAGACGTAGCAACTGAAGATGATCTTCAGGTGTTAGAAGAAACGACGCTGGTAGATCCATATTCCATACCACCAGGAACATTAAGAACTTCCAATTAACTCGTTCAATCCCCAAAACCCATTTAGGGAAGTAACATTTTAAATGAAGCAACACCATAAGCCCCAGAGCCTAAAGCGTGACCATCTTTTCCCCTTCGAAAATTGTAAGTACCCATTTCCGAAAGCCGAAACAAAAAAAAAGGTTTCCAAGCGCCAAAGAAAGACTGCTGTGAAAACAACCTCTCCTTACGAGGCACAACTTATATTTAGAAGATCTAAATATCTCACTAAGATAAAGAAAAAGACCCGCACAGAGAAGAAAAGAGTAAAGAAAGACGGATCTTCGGATAATGAAGGATGATTTGCGTAGTCTCTCGCAGCTTTGGGTTATCTTATGTGGGCCAAACCCAAGGAAGTGTTGCCACCCGTTTAAAAAAAAACACATAAGTGTTGTCAGCAAAAAACAGTGATAAAAGTCCGCAATAGTCAAACACATTCCAGACCATCCAGATGAACATCATTGGGTTGACTTCGGCCAATCTAAAGTTTTAGCTCACCAGCTTCACTATATCCCTCGGCTTATAAGCGAAGGTATATTGAAATCAGACGCCATCAAAATTGCAATTGAGGTGAAACGTGAAAGCATAAAATTGTCGCTCCCATGGGACCCCGTGAACATCGCATGGCCTATCCAGATAGCCATAAAAAGATCCAGCGACATCGTGAGCACTGTTCGCTCCCAATTTGCTACCCAGCAACAACAACAGCTTCAAATAGAACCGTCTACGTACCGCTACAGCTTGCGTAGCCAAAGAAGAGGATAACACCTCAGTTTCCCGGTGACAACGCACAATGTGACTTGTAGCGAAACATTCGGAGTGAGTACAGTATCTGATCCGATTCCGAAGCAACAGAGCTGATCAGAAACTTGCCACAGGTTTTCACATAAGGTTTGAATTAGGGACTGTAGTGTATATCAGAGCTACATAAGATCAATTAATCATTCAATCAAATCTAAAAGTAACTAGGTACAACGTCCCCATTTCTTAAGCTAAGTACCCAAGTATCAATTATTCCTTTATAAGGGTCAAAGAAAGTTATTTTCGTATTTGTATAAGAACTGTCAGAAATCTTATAGGAGTCAAATTTGTCGCACTTCTGTAAGACTTTAAGTCTCCGTAAGACTTCCCTTTGTCAGTGGTGCCCGTGGGTTAATGGTCAACACGTCTGCCTGTTACATAGGAATTCTAGGTTCAAATTTATCAGAAAACAAGTCATCCGAGGATAATTAAACTGCCATGAAAAGCACTTCCTCACTTTAACGTTCGGAATCAGCAAAAAACTGAAGGTCCTTGAAACAATATGCTATGCCATGAAGCTCCTTATACTGAGAGTGTGAAATTCAATTCACGAACAGCTCGCCATCGATTTTAATAGCTTAAAACCTCACACACTTGTCTGATTACAATTCGGCACAAACATCTCCGATTGTTCGCTTGCAACTTTTAACCGATTCAGCAGTTGGAGGCCCACTACCATCCGTTTTGCTATCTCTTCGTAGCTGTGCCGTTCACGCGGCTCGAATTGGCCAAGGATTTTGGCGAAAAATCATCGTTTCTAACATTTTCATCTCGGCCGCTGCGGCAACAAACGAAATTATCTCATTTGTGACTCGGGAAACCCGGATCTTTAGCTGTCCCAGAAGCAATGTATCCACAGAGAGCGAGTCTGGTGCGGAATGCGAAGCAGTAGCATCATTTGCCATTTTTCAGACAATAAACCTCGAAATAATGTTTCGGTCAACGTTGGGTATTAAAATAAGTGAACTGCGTGATTCAAAAGAGCGAAGACCCCGGGAAGTGAGAACCTATAACGCATTTCTCACAACCATACCTTGTAAGGAATGAAGAGGACCTACAATTTTTTTTCTGATTCCGAACGGCCAATCGGCTAATAAGCTTTTCACGGTAATATATTTGCTATCGGAGGACTAACGAACTTCGGTACCAGTTGAAAAATCATTTTTTGTATTCGATTGGGATTCAAACCTCGAACCTATTACGAAATTAGCAAACATGCTAACGCCACAGGCCTATAGTTGGGCATCACAGAGCCATGCTAACCGACATTTTTTTGTTGAAAATAATCATATGGACATGGACGACCTCTGGCTCATGGACTCCATACCCAAAAGCCCATTCTACTATCGGAGTTTTGCGCTACGAACTCCCAAATCGTTGAATCAACCACCTTAACGATGTCCCTCGAACGTACGAGTATGCTTAAACGTTTGCTAATCCAGACATGTCTAGTCAAGACACTTATGTACATTGTGGGCTACATTCAAGTTACTTCTTTTTAACAATGCAACAAAGTGAAATGCTGAGCGTGTGGACATCAAGGCTCCGGCAGAAGGGTTTCTGAAATCATATCGCAGAGAAGTTGCGAAAATGGGAAGACCTCGTCTCAGTTGTCGCAATGGAGGGGAAGAAAACCTCAACCGACTTAGAGTGTAAAACTGGAGAGATTTTAGCGAAAGATGTTGGTTGAGGCTCAGTTTCACCCCAAACTGTAACGACCACCTAAGTTAGTAAGTATCTAAATGAAACTGGTTTAATCTGTCCATACTGCTTCATTAGTAAGAACATAATGTCACGTTGTTCTTGCCAAGGTGGCCTAAGCTTGCTTTAAATTAGTGCATTCAGTAACTTGATGGTTCGGACTATAGTTAACGGCTTTGCCTAGATGGTATCATCCAAAAAACGCTCTTAAATCTTTTTCCGACTGTTGGCATAAGAATGGTCTTAAGGCCCCGATCCATAGAATCCGTTGCGTCCGTTCGCTGCCGGATTCAACTGACAGCAGTGACTTTTACCGGATTGGGGTGACCCATAGAATCCGTTGCGGTGTGAAGAGAAAACTTCAAATTGATTTTGACTGCGCATGTCATCAGTGCTGCCAGACGCAAAAGTTAAAAGTTGGTCTACTTTTTCCGTTGCGTCCGTTGCATCCGATGCTTATTGGTCACCTCTCTCATAAGATTGTGTGTATTTAATCGAGCTGTCAGTTGAGTTGAATCCGGCATCGAACGGACGCAACGAATTCTATGGGTCGGGGCCTTAAAACCATTCTTATGCCAACAGTCGGAAAAAGATTTAAGAGCGTTTTTGGATGATACCATCTAAGCAAAGCCGTTAACTATAGTCCGAACCATCAAGTTACTGAATGCGCTAATTTAAAGCAAGCTAAGACCACCTTGGCAAGAACAACGTGATATTATGCTCTTACTAATGAAGCAGTATGGATAGATTAAACTAATTTCATTTAGATACTTACTAACTTAGGTGGTCATTACAGTTTGAGGTTAAACTGAGCCTCAACCAACATCTTTCGCTAAAATCTCTCCAGTTTTACACTCTAAGTCGGCTGAGGTTTTCTTCCCCTCGATTGCGACACCTAAGACGAGGTCTTCCCCTTTTCGCAACTTCTCTGCGAAATGATTTCAGAAACCCTTCTGCCGGAGCCTTGATGTCCACGCGCTCAGCATTTCACTTTGTTGCATTGTTAAAAAGAAGTAACTTGAATGTTGCCCACCCTTTAAGTGTCTTGACTAGACATGTCTGGATTAGCATACGTTTGAGGGACTCATATTTTTATTCTTTTTTGAAATCTAGAGACTGTTTTGCCAGTTCTTAAAAGTCGTTGCTGGTTTTTCTTACTGAACATCCATTTAAGTTCAGTTTTTTGGTTAACCTTTGATAGCATTTAAAAACAAAAGTCTTTCTTTTAATATTTGAGAAGATGCTCAGATGTTCGGTTTTGTCCCTTGGGTCTACACGCATATGCATGTTCTTACCTTATTTGCTAATAAACATGTCTGCATGATTTTCTTTGCTCTTATTTATTCCGCACCTACTACCACTACCACCATTCGCGGATGTTAAAACATTTTGCTCCAAAGGTATACGAAACAACTCACAACTCACTCTCTAGCATGCGTAGGTATAGTAAGACGTTTACAATTTGTAAACACCGTCACATACAACTAATTTACTATTCCGCTCAGCCATATACGTTTAGCTTAAAAAAGCTGTATCTTCTTTTTAGGTCTCCATCTGATGCGGGTGGTATAGGGAATGGTAAACTTATCCTTAGGTGAGCTATGCTAACAGAAGAAGAGGGGGGTTTTACTAACTTTTGCAAAAGACTTAGCCCCGTTGCTCATCTGATTATTATTCTAAAGGTGAGCGCTCTCAGCGCTCCTGTTGTATGTCAGTGACAAATGACTTGAACCTTGTTGGCGTCCTCGAAGTCGTTTGCGTTGCGTTGGTTGTTAGCATTTTGGATAAAGGTGTCGGTATGGATGACATGAAAAAAAAAATATAGGTATCTTTATATGTATAAAAATAAACAAATGACAACATGTAAGTAAGTCAAACTTTATTCAACGTGAATTGAAACAATGGGTTTTCTTGGATGAAAGAGCTGGTGTTTTCTTGCATCTTACTATGCTGCTACGGCGATAGGAAAATAGATGAAATTCCATGGGAAAATGTTTTTCTATGCGACTGGTGTTCGTCAACGGAGATGTTCTCCTTGGGATGCCAAATGTTAAATGTAAGAAACTACATAATATTCCCTCAGGTGTTGAAATTAGCCGTGGGAATGGGTATTGAATTTTTGGAAGTCCTAAGCAGTTTTCAACATCAATGGAGGTCTTTTTTTCTGTTTTGTTTGACTTTTGTATTATGTGCGTTGTGAACGTTTGTCAGTTGTCACAGTCACATGTAATTTGAGAAAGCAATTTTTACTGTGACGCGTTTACTCAAAAGGAGGACTGAGCTAAGGGAAGGGCCACGTACGGAGCGAAAAAGAGGCAAAATTAGAACAAAATTGCAATCTTAGGCCATAGCTCTCTCACTCTTCTTTGAATTTGACCTAACTCCACCCAACTCCGATTACATTCTTCATCAAACCACGGGTTTCGTTTTGGGGGCCGAGTGAAACCCACAGCCTCAGAGGCAGCGGTTCTAATGGCTTCTTGGCATTGTTGCTACTGGTCATCACTCATCAATGCTCAATGCTGGCGGCATGGGATTCAAGGATAATTGAGCCATTGGTGATCTCTTGCGATTTTGGCTTTCCGACGTCATATTTCTTCATAGCGTTCGTTCGTGCGAGTCGTGAACACGAGATCCTCATTCGTACCTTGGCTTCAACAAAGTAGTGGTCCAACTCAAAGTTGGCCTTTTGGAAAGTTCGGACATTTATCACAGTGGAAGAGTTCCTTGCGTCAATCGCAACATGGTCAATTTGTTTGACGGTCGATTGATCTGGGGATCACTATGTACCCTTATGAATTTTGAGAGATGCGGGATGCGCGTGCTACTAAGAACAAGATTTAGCCCCGCAGCAAAACTGATTAGCCTCAGTCCGTTTTCGAATGTTTTGTCATGGAGGCTATGCTTACTGATTGTATTTACAAAGATGTCCTCCTTCACTAGTTTTGCGTTAAAAAAAGCACATATTAGGCTAATGTTGCCGAATTCAACTCTAATTTTAATGGACGTTATACGCTCACTCACTGGATTTTGGCTGATAACATTATCCTCTACCTCTACCGACAGATTAGCACCTAAATAAGCGGTGTTTCTGTTGTCTGTAGCAGTCGCCATAGAAAATGTTGCAGTTTTTCACCTTCTTTACGTCCAGCCCTCTCCATCGCACGTCTTGGACGGTGGTTATATCTACATTGTAGCAGTCCAGGGTGTCCGCTAATTCTCCACCTGCACGTAATCTGTTAAGGGACCTTACTTGTAGATTCGGAGATCTTTGTCCTTTTTCTTTTGCTTGGGTCGTCAACGTTGAAGACATGATTGTTATCCGAGCCTATTGGTTGTTTCGGAATCATGTTGTTTTTGTGTGCTTGGATGGTTAGCCCCGCGCACAACCCCCCTCCTGCAGAACCATGTCCTTTTGAGATTCCCTTGGACATAAAAGACCAGATAGCCCGGTAGCAGTACCCTGCTGCAGGAATTCGAGAGCTGCCGTTGTTGGCTCGTCAGGAGATCATCCGACACCTTCTCTACTTCAATATCCTGTATTGAAAGACCATGAACGACTTTTTAGCCAAATACGTCAGAGTAGCTCAATCAGTTGTTTCTGCTTTTTTGACTATGGTGAAGTCCAACGTTGATTCTGTTAGTCGAATTAATCCGCTGAGACATTTCCAAGACGTATTGTAGTGTTGATCAATTTCTTTTTCGGCGCTTTGTCAACACTCGCACTTACTAGTTTATGAGGTCCTCTCCGGGTGGAGCGTCCCAGTTCCCAATGGTTACCGCGTGGAAAAATACTAAGACGTGCTCTATAATTTGATTCGAATAATACGCAAAATTCCTTATATTGCCAAGTTCTTGCTTAGTTTGTGAATCTTGGATGGTTTCGTTAGCCGCAAACTATGTGGGAGATGACGAATTGCGGTCAGAAAAACAGCATTTTGATGTCGATCATTCGCTAATGTTCTTTTGAATTTCAGATTTTAAAATCATGGACATAAAGAAAAATAACAGATTGAACGAAGCAAATCACTAGAATAATAAAAGGCCATACATAAATTATACATATAAAGCTGCGGACCGAAAAAAATGAATTTTTGCTGACGTCTCTTAAGCAGCGCCGGCGCCGGCGCCTCAACGTGGCTAAAGTAACTTCATGTTATGAAAAGGCATGAAAATTCTAGGTCCTTTTCATTCTGTCACATGGTATGGTTGAGGGAAAGAAGCTAGGGTCCGGGCTCCTGGCGATTACCACATGACACTGTTTTCCAAAAAAATCTTCGAACACATAAAAATCCAATAAGTAAATAAGAGAACCGCAATCGAACTGTTTTATTTTCTAGAAATGGAACTCTCCTATAGCAAATTTTTAAAGTCAAACTTAAGTAGGCCATCTTGGGAAAATTATTTTCAACGTTTGCTAAAGAGGATATTGATTAGCCTTTTGCATTTGAAGAACTTGGGACCTGTTCTGTTAGTGGTTCACTCTCACTCTTACCTTAACCACTTTACTCAAATAAAAAGCCACATTCACATAAAACGGTACTCATACCTCCAATATTGGAGGAAAATTTCTTGTTGAAAGAATCTCCAAGAACATGTGGATATGGCCAAATATCTGCCAGCTCTTTTTTTTTTTGAAGAATGCCAAACTAAAATGAAATTTAAGCTTTGATGAAAAGCATACACAACACACCAATAACCTAAGGATGACAACGCACACACATGGATATAAAGACCTACTTCGAATATGTGTATATAGTGGTGGAAGATTATTCAAGATAAATTAATTATTATAGTAAAATTTCTATACCATAAACCAACACACGAAGATAAAAAGTCCAAGAGTAGACGACATGGCACAGGCACGTTAAGAAATACCTATTCATTAAAGTCGGACGACATCAGAGAAGAGATAGACGATATGGTTCAAAGGTTCAATCTGGCCGGGGTGACGAGGGCATCAGAGGCTGTCGTCAAACTGAAGATTGATAGCTTTTTACAACGGTTGGATGGTAAGGTGGTTGAAATTAATTTACAGAAATCTGGGATCCCTGGCATACTTTGGTTTGACCGAAAGAAATTTTTCTTATCTGTTTAATGCGAGCCCGGACAAAAAGTGTGGCTTTTCCGGTTCCCTTGAGCTTGAGACATAATGTGAATTTATTACAGGGATCTATGCACAGTAATTAGAGTGTCAACGGATATTTACAGTTTGTTTTTGGCTCGTTTTGAAGGTCAGGTATTGGTTTCTTCAAATTAGTTTTTGTTTATCTCTTGCGTAAGTCTTACGTACTCGAGATGAGTTCATTAACTGAATAACACTATCATTTATGTCCTTTTAAACGGTCATAAGCATTCAGTAAAATAGAAGAGCTAGACATGTATGAATGGTTGAACTTCGTCCAATCTGGGTGGGATGCTTGGTTTTGCTCCTCCTTTTTAGGGCTGGTTAAAAAAAAATAAAGGATAATGACTAGGCGCAAGCACTAGCGCATATCTTTATAACATAGAGAGGATGAGAAGAAATTGAGTGGTGTTTTATTTGTTTTAGGAAATAAATGGCGAGGGTGCCTTTTAGATGGAAAAGCGAAGAAAAAATCCGTAAAACAGAGTAAACGGAAATTGGGTATTTATTTTAAGTTTACATACTTTTCGACGAATTCGGTTCGAAAAAAAAAATATAACAGACATTTACTCAAAGACCGTTTCCATGAGCTTCTCCAACCAACATAATGAGCAAAGTTCTAGACACGACAAAGAAATGGAAAGAAAAGCATGGGAAGGGCTCGTTTAAAGAAATGGAGAGACGCCATGAAATGAAGGAGGTTCTGAACCAAAAAGTACAAAGATGATTTCAGAGAGTCAAAAAATGGCAAGGACAAGATATCCGTTTGTAGAGTTCCTAGACATAGTAGAGGTACACCAAGGAAGTGTCTTAAGTTCTCTCTTCTTTATATTTCAGCCCTTGACTACCTAGTCGATGATAAGGACTGGGAAAAGAGGATTTTCTGCGTGGCACGATAAGTAAGTGGCAGAGCCAAAAAGTTGTTCTCTTTATGAGACGCATAAAATTGACTGGTCTGACCCAACTTACATCTAAAGGCGTAAACACCCCATTTTCAAATGAATTCAAACATCTTTTAGTAGCTAATACTGGATTACAAGCTTCGTTATTCTAAACATGTCGAGTCAAAAACAGCGGTCACCTAAAAGGATTCTTTGGATGAATACGGCTATGATAAGAACAATCGTCAACTATGAGAAGTTCTCGCGTTAATACGTTATCGCCTCGTTCACCAAATTTCAAAGGACAATTTGTCTTGACTGTACTGGAGCGTTACCCAGCACTATGGGTGCTACTCTCGATGCACTGTTGGATCCTCCTGCCCTTGATACCTACATAATAAGGTGCATTCTCAAAACCATTTCTCGTTTGAAGACATGTGGTCTCTGATACAATTCGCACTGGAGTTTTGAGAATCTCGGAGGCAGCATGTTTTTTGACTCACGTCTAATGGATATGACTTCTGACACAATGATTCCAAGGCTCAAACTGCGTTAAAAATACTCAGTCAACTTTCCTTCGGTTCAGGAATAGTTTGCTCAAGAATCTGCGCCTGGAAAGAACTGTCATAGAATCTTCACAGATGGCTCAACGGGGAGAAGTATATGCGTTTGCAGCGACAGCCAAGCTGTGCTTAAGGCCCTCCTCAACCTTTTATTGCTTCGAAAGCAATGCAGGAATACAAGAGCCTTCTGAGTGCGGTTGGAAGACTAAATTCTTTGAGTCTCATTTGGGCTCCAGGCCATCACGACATAACTGGAAAGAGATCGTCGATGAATTTGCCAGCATAGGATCTCAGACAGCCTTATCAGGACCTGAACCGTTGCTTGGTCTGTCAGTGTCCTCAGTGAGGGCTTCAATCAACGGTTGGATCTGTCAAGAGCACAATCGAAGACGGCATGTCTCCAAGGGAGTGGATGCAAACAGACCAAACGTTTGCTATCCCTTGTTAATCAGAAGAATGCAATATTTTTTGGAATAAGAGAAGGTTGCTATTTGGTAGTACAAAGAACCCGTATTCAAGTCTGAGGACCATGCAGATAGTATTTTAAAAACTTCCAACAGAAAAAAGTGGTAACATCATGCCCAGCTTGAGTAAAGTTACTCCAACCAGCAAATTTTGTTGTATAGCTATTTTAGGGCATGATCACCTCTTGAGCTCCCAAAGTTCCCAATACGCAAGGAATTGCAATCTAAAAGAAAACTGCTTTGTACTTTCTACTGAATTCATAAAAGACGACTCATTTTATTTCACATGGGTACACACCTGCTTCTCGTTTACACTGACTTTATTAACTTTTCAATTAGCCTCTACTGAACATATCGGATGACCCCCAACACCAGCTTTAATGTTTACCATCCATCGACCTACACACCGGCCATTCTCTGGGCTTACTTTCTAAAATACCAAAGTTATAGGCACCTAGGAATCTCCTTTTGCCAAAGTTTTCATTGACAAACACCCATTGCTCACACACTTGTTAGGATTAATTTTTATTGGCAATAAAAACTTCTCCCTTAACTATCATCTGACTAATCCAAGAAAAAAGTCCTTCCGTCAGAGTTGGTTTCCGTTTAGCCACAAAAAACCACACCATCCACCCAATATACCGTCAAACGATTGAGTCCCATAAGCATTATTTTAGACCTAGATCCCTCCCAATGACCTTTACGCCACATCCGGTATCTATAAAATCACTATTTGGTCACACATTCTTTAGGTTTGTTATATTTTTTTTTTTTTTTGGAAAGCGTAACACAGCAGCAGCACAAAAAAAGGGGCCAAGACACAACCCAACAACCACGACTGTCGTACACCGAAATCAAAACCAAATTAAAAGTAAAGCTCAGCAATAAATCTGAATCTGGAAAATCTCTGTGGTAATCCGTTTCCGATCGTAAATTTAACAATGTTTGCCAAAGAAACCGGTCGATGATATACCAAAGTGGAGAATGCCGACCACAAAGGCGACGCGACGATGACAACGAACGCACAAAAAGTATAAAGGCAATAGTTTGCTCGTTCATTTATTCGTTTTGGTTTTCGGTCTTTGGTCGGGACAAGAGACAAGACCGACCCCGAAGCCCGGACGACGCGACGGTCTTTTACACCAAAGGAAGAATAAATTGCGAAAATTACTATTGATTTGGCCATGTAATGGAAGTTCATCCGCTAGCTCTTTGTGGTTGTCCCCAGATACCTACTCGCCTGACAAACGGTAGCCAAGCAATAAAAAACATCTCCTAGCCCTTGTTAAATGGCCAAAAAACTATGCTCCATGTAACTTTTCTTTTGAAACACTCTTCCATCATTACAACTACATATACATACATGTGTCTGTTAGGACAACACCATAAGCCTTGCACAACACGGCATATTCATCTAGATTTTGTAGACCTTCATATAAGGTCGGAATGGCCTGCCTATACGTAAGTTTACTTTTGAAACCAAAGCCCATAAAGAACAATTTCGGTTCATTATTAATATTGAGCTTTTATGGCTTATCGTCCGGCGGCCAGGCAATGTTCATGTCCATTCACCGGTCATATGGGGCGTCCAAAAGGACATAAACACATAACAGCACCAATAAAAGTTACTTTTTAATCATATCTAAAGAACATGATAAAAATGAAGCTGAGTTGGAAGTTTGAGCACGCATTTTGTTGTATCTATAGCAGAAGGGGTTTGTATATACAAACATACATACATACATACGTCGTATATTCAAGAAAAGCCTACCAATCAGTTTTCTAGTGCAGTCATATTTCATAATGGAAACGGGTAAAGTTTAAATTGAATTTCTCAATACACGTAATATATTCTGCAATGATATGGGGATACTTTGTCTCCAGGAAATATATGTATGTATTGTATAGATTCTGGTACAAGGATAACAACTTTGTTTAGATGGGTTCTGTGTTGAACTTCCAATAGATACCTAATTAGATAAATTTATTTCTTATAGGGAAAGTTTGAGAAAGAATTAGTTTGCCATTTACCTACAAACTATAACCTTTATTCATTATCCTTTAAGATTTAAGAGTGACTTAGCTTATAAGGCAAGAGGTTTCTGGTAAAGGAAGATAGAATCTTGCAATTGATGTAAGTTTTAAGACACAACGTGTAAATATTTGTATTTTATATAAAACAAATGGTTTGACACTGTGTTTCAGGAATGAGAAAGAGGAACCCGCACTAGTCAAGTGTCGTCCTTTCTTCTAGGTCATTAGCCCTAAATGGCTCTATGGGAGGCCTAGACACTTATTGTGATCTTAGAAAAATGTAAATTAACAAAAAAATTAATTGCTTCTTCATGGGTCATATCCTTTTTATCGTAGCCCACTTATCTGTCGTGTTATTGTGACTTTATAACCTCCATCACCATGGGTGGTGTGCTACGGCACACAATAAGCATATGTGTTATGATGACCCTCGTTTCCTTGTAGAATCTCCTCTTGCGGATGTTCCTACTGTGAAGGTAATCCAATGTAGTCAAGACTAGTGCAAAAGCGTAGAGACCTCGGGCCGTTAACACTAAGCTAGAAGTCTACAAGTCAAAAGGCATAGGCCTGCAATGCAAAGCTACAAGTGTACAAGTAAAGAACCAAAAAGGCCTTTGACACAAAGTTTCTAGTCTACAAGTCAAAAGCCACTGGTAGGATTAGTCCCTTACACTTCTAGAAGAGGGCACACACTGGTGGCTCTGTGTTGCTAAAAATTTCTTGCACTTATAATAATTCAACAGCACTTGTAGTACTTGTAGTCTTTCGCAAAGAGCCTTTTGCACAAAACTACAAGTATTTGTAATAGAAATTAATTGTGAAAAGTACAAAAAATGATTGTAGCACATGGCTACAAGCTTGCTTACTTCTCTAAGGTGTAATGGACGTAATCCTACATATGGCTCTTGACTTGTAGACTTGTTGCTTTGTGCTAAAAACCCCTGGTTAATTGTCTTTTACACTTGTAGTCGAGCAAGAAAACTTTGTGTTACAGAAATTAGCTGCTAGTAATTGTCATAAATCACTTTTTACGAATTACAAGTACTTGTACTTTTATATTTCAGTCCTCTGAATGCATAGTTTTTCCGTCATTATTTCAGTTATTTACCTAGAAGACCGTGATGATTAGTCGTTGATCAGCAGTAACTTTGTTTTTCCCAACGACCTTTCGACTTTTCTTCAACAAAACTTTTAAATGATGACTTCTTAGTTTAAAGATGAAGCGGCCCATAAGCACCGCGTACAACGCGATATGAAAGCGCCGAGTAGCCCAACTTTCTAAAATATTGCTGTACAAGAAAAAATGTGTTCGAATTCCATTGTCCAGGTAGTTGATGGTGGAACTTATGTGTTATGGCAACTAGACACGGTGGGCCGTTTATTATGCCTCAGCGCGAAAGATGATTGCATCGTCATTTGTGACTATATCACCGTCCATTAGCTTCATTACGTCAATGTATCTTTATTCTGGTTGCCTCTTCACGATCATGTGGCGCCCGTGCCGTTATGGTTAGAATGTCTGTCTGTTACGTGGGAGGTTGAAGGTTCGAATGCCAGAAACATCATAGAGAAAAATATATATTCGCCCCTCGCAAGGAATTGGCAAGTCCTACAATGGTAATTTCACTTTCGTGAAAAGCGCTTTCTCCATTGGCCACTTGGAATCGGAAAAAAATTTTAGGTGTCCTCCATTCCTCAGAAGGTACAGTTGTGATAAAACTGCTTGGACTCTGTTCTTGCCGCTCTATTGCGCTTTTCTATTTATTAATTTATTTATTGGACGATCATTGCGTCTTCGTTTTCTTCCGTTGCTGATCTTTCTTTTGGGTATCAGATTGCAACCAAGGCCTTTGACGATGCAGAAAGTGGTCCTTTAGAATTTATGAAGTTCTTAATTTCCGGTTTAGCAAATTGTGTACCTAACGAGAAAGCAGTAATGTAACTGGTTGTATACGTTGCATTTACAGCCTAAGGGCTACTACTATGACATAGTTCACTTTCCCTGATTATTATCAAAGAATGAAAACGATGAAAACCAAAGTGTGTTTTCAGGAAACTTTATATGGTTGTGGATTGAAGTGCAACAAGTAATTAAGATGGCCTCACAGAGCCTCTCTTTTTTTTGTGAAATGTGCAACGTCTGGAAAGTTCATGTGGAGATTGCGGTAGCTTCATTGTGAAATGTGAACAGCTTTTTCCTCTTACCAAATCATTTAAGGTCTCAATGGCTTAATTTGGTACTTTCTTCCCAAAAGAAAGGAGTAGATCCTTTTCTTGTAGAAGTGTTGAAGCGTCGATCATTGAACAACTTTTGCTCAGATAGGTATGGTCGTTGAATGGCCTTTTAAAAGAAAGCCAAATGACCACTTTCATTTTCATCTTCTTCCTTTTCGCAGTTACGAGCATCTTGTTGCCGGTGACGATGTACGAATGTACAATGATTATTTTAAAAAGTGTTAATAAGAAAATGTTAAACTTAAATTAGTTAATCAAACACTACTTAGGATACAATCCACAATATATAAATGTCAAATCAATGTAAATAAAAACATAGAATTTGTTCTTTTTGACCTCTGGCTTATATACAAGATAAATACACAACCGATTTATAAAGATTGAGAAGTGGACGTGTTTTCATTTTCTTCTTAAGAAAGTTCTTTAAGAGTATTTTTTTCCCTAGTTTTTTTGGTGACAAACAAAACCTAGTCAGAACAGACGTAGTGGCTAACTTGTCTATTTGTTATGCGGAAGGTTCGTGGTTCGAGCCCCACCGGAAATCAAAAATGTTTCAATTGGTATCACTTTTTGTGAGGAATCAGCATGTCCTCTAATAGTAAATTCATTGCCATGAAAAGCGCTTTTTCCATAAGCCGTCCGGAACAGGCAAACAATTGTAAGCCCCTCCATTCCCTCACAAGGTATGTTTGTGAGAAATGCGCTAGGCCCTGTGTATAATATGTCAGCATCGTGATGTCAAAGGGACCACAGCTCTTCCACTTCACTGATTCACAGTAGTAATCCGCTCGTAGGGACACCAAGTACCCAAAAAAAAGCACTTGGAAAGCGCAATTTGCTTAGTTAAGTACCCTGATGGTTACTTTTGAGACCAGCACTGCCCCTCCATAGAACTCACTTGGTATTGAAGAAACGATAAAGTTTTTTAGCTCAGGTAGTAGGTACTTTTACAAGATTGAACATCGATATACGGAAGAGCAGAGCCTGGATCGCATAACTCTTTAGGCCATGATCGTAGAAATTTCGTGCTGCCTGTGTCAGTCGTAAAATATTTGGCATGCCTGGCTGTTACGTCGGACGTTCAAGGTGCGACAGAAAAAAAAAGTTTTTTCTCAAGGGTATCGCCTTTCGAGTGCATTCCTTTTGAAATACAGAAGCTCAATCGAGTTTCCTCACTTTTCCAACAAGTTACACCCCGAAAGTTTGTTCACAAATTTATAACCTATTTTGGTACTTTTAGTCGAGGCAATCAAAAGCCATAATTTCATTTGTGGATTCCATATTTGAAAACAAATCATTTTGTGTGCTCCAACTCAAGTCTATATTCAGTGCGTGTCCTAGAAAATCCATCCCATCATGTCCGAGAAGTAGGCGCATGGCTGCACTTAATTCTGCTCTCGTCTGAGATCTAAATTTAGGAATCCATACACACACTTATGTTCTTTCCTTTGAAGAAATATGCACATCCTTTCTTATAATCATTTCTTGCCAGCGGCCACGGTCTACGTTTTCAAAGCACAAAGAATAACCTCTTTGTGCTAAGCTTGTGGTATGACATAACGATGACAAAACTTATTGTTTCGCCTTGTTTTCATCTTTTTGAGTGTGTCAGGCTTTTTTTTCTCTTTTGATATGTGTGTACAAACACGCATATTTATTGATTGGACGCAAGCACAACGAGCATTCTCATCCATCACGTCGTTTCGTTGTCTCATAATTGCTCCAAACAGACTTTGCAGCTCTTTGTATGGTTTTTGTTATCCTTGTTGCTGAAGCGCACCCGCAAGGACCATCCATTCAGGTCTTTGTCATTCTCATGCCCATGAAGTTTTGGCGATAAACAACAATCCGAGCCATTCTCGCTTCCTCTATCCTCTGCTTGTTTACAATTTGCAAACATTTTTTTCTTCTTTCTTGAACAGCATTGTAAACACTGAGAAAAACGTGGCTTCTTGTTCCATCACCATCGCTAAACCACCCCACGAGAGTTTTGCCTTTTTAACATTGTCGGTGACGAAGACGACAACGGATATCGGGAATGACAAAAGCAACAACTCATGTACACACCACTTCCCATTGAGAGAGCAGATGAATTGAGTTGGCCAAGTCTGTGTTGGGATACTCAGGCTCCGAGGCTGGACAGCCAGCCATATCTTCTATGTCTGTCGATTAAAGGAGTTATATTCGGAAGGCACAAGGTAAACGAGTGAGGATTTTCTTTGGGGGCTTCCTCCAAATGGAAATTTTTTCTTCTTTTCCTTTTTATATTAACTCACAAGTGCCAGAAAAGAGTGGAATTTTCCATTTAAACTGACGGACATTTCTGTGACGACGATGAAGGTTTGTTTACTGCGATCGAGGCTACGCTATAGTTTTTCACTGTCACAAGGATAGTTGTTGTTGAGCGAATGGTTGAAGTTTGCATACCTTTTTTAATATCCTTGCTTTTTCGATGGGCCTTCTCCATGTTTACTTCAAGATGGACGAAAGGACAGTCAGCGCGAGCCACACAGAGTTTGCATTTTTTATGCTTGACAAGTCGGACGATTAATTTGTATCCTGCAGCTCCTGAGACGTGTTTTGAACCAACGAGTTGAAGCAAAATAATAATTTAAAAAAAATACGTTCGGCTGCTTTAAACATGTCCGTGATCTAAAATCACTTATTCGAATGATTAATACGCGTTCACTGGTAACGAAACACTACCACCGCATGCTATAAGCAAGCAATCACTGTGCGTTGGAATATTAAGTGCGTTGATACAATTGAAATATTCGAGATATACAAATAGCGACGAAATGGTTGAGGCTCCGCAAGATCCCACAGTTCGAGTTGAAACAGATGCAAAAAAAATTGCTCTGAAGACTAGTGACAGCGTCTCAATTTTCTAGAAGTTCCTAAAGCCCATGCTCTTCCTGGAAACCAACCGAATCTACATCGTCTTTAGAACTGGTAAGTTTTCTGGTTTTGCTTTTCATTTACAAGACCTGTATACGCTGTATTTTTTAGAACTGCTCATGGCGGGCTCTGCTCAAGGCGCCACCACTCAACTTTTTGCCAAGGACAAATTTTTTAATTTTTTTTTTTTTTAAGACAAAGAACTAAAACACCCAACCATTTCGGGGCTAAGAAAGCTAAGACCTCAGAATTAAAGCCGATATAGTAGCGCTATTTGGAGAAAACATTACATCCAAGTTAAACGAACTACGCAGACTAACCCGAGACTATTGACGCCTTGGAAGAGAATATATACGGTACGGTTTTGTATATGCCCCCAAATGCTGGAAAAATTTATCGAAAATTGAGTCTCTCGGTTGGAATATTTCGACTCGGCGACTTACCCGAAATCGATTTAATTGCAAACCTTTATCTTTGCAATAACCGTAAAGTCTTGGGCGTAAAATTAAATTATATGCGTTTTTTTCTTTTTTGAAAACCACACGACTTTTGAAAACATCCTGCAAAACGATTTCGAAACAATAGAACAGGTTTTTGGTGTTCAAGCCAAAAGCACTTTGTCAAAAAACATAGTTTTGAGTAAATTAATATTTAAGATTCGTTTTCTTGTGAAAAGTCAATATTAATTTTTATTTGCCAATGAATTTCGTTAAATACTTTTTTTTCGTTTTGACACTTCAATGTGATAATAAATTGAGCAAAAGCAAAAAATGAGCTGACTTAGTGCGTTTTGCCGGCACTTTTTGAAGCACAAATAAATGAAAACAGCATGATTGTAGCCCAAAAGTAAACATAGAAGCTTTATTTAAGGTTTATATAAGCAAAAGGTAAGAATAGCAGAAGTGTTTAAAATAATTGATATTATTTAATATCACTTACATCTAAGACATCTGGTTCTGGTAGATAATCTTTTGTATTAGATTGTGACGGTAATGACACTTTTTTACACTTTTCGATAAGGTTTTTTTGTTTTGCTGTTCTAATTTTAAGAGGCTCGGTGTAAGGTTTTGGCCATTTAAGCTGGAAAAGCTTTCTCTATATTCATATTTGTAAATTGAAGTACTTCCGGTTTATTTTTTTCGTATCGAAAACATTTGATTTTAAGCCAGTCAACTTTTTGGCCATCGATGTCAACCGTCTTATTTTTTAATTAAGTTTTCGGCTAGTAGCTTTAGATTATTAAAAAATTCTCAAAATTCTTTCTTTGAGCTTCATAAGGAAGTTTTTTGAGCACGCGAACTCTTGCAGCACGGAATACATTCAACCAGTCATTGGTGCAATAAAAAGGCATGAACTTTTTTGGTTTTTATGGCGCTGTGCGTACAATCAACTTCCATGTAAGAATGACCCTTTTCTAAAAATTTTTTTCCACAACGTGTAAATTTGACGTTCAAAAAAAGTGCCACAATATATGCGTTCCTGTTTTGGCCAGCACAAGTATCAGAAAATATAGAAAGTTTTCTTACGTGTTTACGTAATTGTTCAATGTATTTCAGAATACAAGAACCCAGCTCAGCACCTTTGCAATTTACCTCTGACCAAGCAAAACAAAAAGCATTATTTGGCAAACCCGATTCATACAATGTAAAGTTGTATACTATAAGCTTCCTCTTATAGTTAGTCAAGGAAACATCGGTTGATGGTATTTGAAGTAAGCTTTTCATATCCATCGCAACAAATCAAAAGCTTTTGTCCAAATTTGATCTTTTTTGTCGGTTTCTTTTTCTTCGAATGCTTCTCTTTTCCGACGTAAATGATTCTAATAGTCTTCTTTCATTTCGAGCTTTGCATCTGGAGCTGAAATTTTGTATTAATTGCATAAAAAGCACAAAAAAAGGTAAGTGATTTCAGATGCCGAGCTTTCAGGATACATTTTTTATACAACTCGTACATCTTTCTAATAGAAAGCTTAATAATATAAATATAAATAGTTTAATTTAAATTTCGCAACGCGTTTCAGAAACAAGTTCCATCCTCGGGCAAAATTTAAATTAAAATAATGTATATTTATATTTTTGAATAAATGTTGTGAAACAAATAAAATCGGTCTTTTTTTTTAAGAAAAAGGTCTTTTATAATTTATCAAAACTTAAGGGTTGTTTACGTTCAAGAGCAACTGGTCTATTTTTTGTTTATTTTTGTTTATTTGTATTGACTACAGTTTAAAAACTAACAGTCTTGGTTAAACTTAAACTAACTAAATGAAATTTAATTTGAAATAATTTAACAAATGTAATTTTGTTAGATCACTAGTTGAAACATCACAAACAGAATAGTAATCATTAAAAAATCTGCAACATCTTGTCAGAGGCTCGTTGGCTAGATAATTATATCTTTGGAAGCTGACGTGTAAAGGTGTATAGTTTCGAGTCCGACGGGCAGGTACGTTAAATTTGATTAGGGAAAGTAAATATGGTGACGATATTTCTCCATTGATGATTTTTAACGTTGTTAAGTAATTGAAAACCTTCCTCCTGTCTTCTAGTGTGTTCATTTGTAATAACAACAACCTATGACGATATGGTGGAAGCAAAAAGCGATCATTCCAGTTTAAATCGCGAAGTGCAAATAGTAGAAACTGTTTCTGGACTGATTCTATCCTTTGAATATGGGTAGCATATGTAGGTGACCAAATTTGACAAGCGAACTCTAAGCAGCTTCGTACGAGTCCAACATAAAGAGACTTTGTAACATATGGGTCGTTAAGTTCTTTTGACCAACGCTTAATCATCCCCAGTCTTGATTTTGCTTTGTTGACTACGTAGTCAATATGATCATTGAAAGTAAGCTTTCGATCAAAGAGCACTCCTAGATCATTGAACTCTTCGCATCGTTCAAGTAACTGCCCGTTCAACACAAAATCCACTTGGTGATCCGAAGATTTACGAGAGAGAGTCATAATCTTGCACTTT
Source organism: Melanostoma mellinum (assembly GCA_914767635.1). Lineage (NCBI taxonomy): Eukaryota > Metazoa > Arthropoda > Insecta > Diptera > Syrphidae > Melanostoma > Melanostoma mellinum. Next base: position 186,604,285 of record OU612060.1, read on the forward strand.
GAATTGTTCAGTGATAATTTATTAATCGCAGTCCATTTCAGAAGAGCATCGAAGTCGTTTTGTAAGTACGAAGAATCCGTATTTTTGGATTTGAATACGATAAAAATATCTTGGCATCGTCGGCGTAGAGGAGAATCTTTGAGTGATGGAGCACATCAGGCAAGTCATTTATGTATAATAAAAAAAGGAGAGGTCCTAAATGACTTCCTTGTGGTACACCTGATGTAACATCTATCGCTGTTGAAAAACAAGTTTTAAATTTTCATTCAAGTATGAAAAAAACCATTTTTGAAGAGAACCAACACAGCCATGTTGATCCAACTTTTTTATCAGTATACGATGATTCAGTTGATCAAATGCTTTTGAGAAATCAAAGTAACCAACATCAGTTTGTTGGCCATTCGCGAATCCTTTAGAGATGTTTGATGTTAGTTCCATTAAATTTGAAACAATGGATCTTCCAGCAAAAAACCCATGTTGATGTGGTGAAATATATGGTTTTAAATTAAAAAACATAAAGTTTACCATGAGTGATTCAAAAAGCTTAGGAATACAGCTCAGTTTTGCAATACCCCTATAGTTGGAAGCAATAGATCGAGATCCAGATTTGTAAAGGGGTAAAATGAATGATTTCTTCCAAATATCGGGATAAATTGAATCATGCATGGACTTGTTGAAAAGAGAGCATAAGACTCCACACAAAGATTTGGAACATCTTCGTAGTATGCATCCAGGAATTTCATCATAGCCAGGTAAAAAAGAGTCTTTGACTTTCCGACAAGCAGCTTCTACATCACTTTCAATAAAAAACGGAGCTTGTAAAATATTTGTGTTGATTGTTGTCAGGAAAATATTATCTTCATTATCCTCACTGGATTTGTAAACTGTTTTAAAGTATTCTGCAAACGTGTTGCAAATCTTGGAGTCACTCGTGGATAATTTGTTTTTATGAGAGAGGGAAGAAGGATCTGATGTCTGTTTCCGTTTCCTTTTAATAAAGTTCCAGAACAATTATAATTATAAAAGAGTAAGAGTGTCTATACTTTTATAAATACACTAGACTGCACTCGACAAGATTAAAACAAATAAACTTACTTGAAGTATTTTGTATGTTCTTTTTAGCTAATTGGAGAATTGGAGCGATGACGAGAGGGAGCCGAGTAGATAAGAAACGAAGTGTAGTATGGGTCCATTTTTTTAATGCTAGGATTAAAACTTGAAAAGACCAAGGTAAAACTGGATCGATATTATTCTCGCGGAAGAGCTATTGGCAGCGTGTTGACTATTTCGGAGTCCGCTGACTGTTTGATGGCTCTTAAATTGGAAAGATCTGCTGCCCAAATTCAAATTCAGCAGTTGGAAAAAATGGATTTTGACTAAACTTTGACAAACTACTTAAGATTATGCCAAAGAAATAGTTTTTGTTTGCTGGCGGAGATTTGAACGCTATGTTTTAAGTTAAAAGTCGATTTTGAGGACTATACCATTGAGCTATGGGTTAAGGCACCAGGAACCCACCTAAGGAAGATATTCTTAGAATATGCGCAAGTCACATTTTATTATTATATCAAATACCGACTCTTCATCAAACGAGACCGACACTTTGTACAGTAGCTTTAAAGGGACACTATCGGCAAGCCCTACAAATAATTTAAGGCATGGTCAAAGTGCCACTCACATGATATAGGAAAAGGATCACCTCGGAAGGGAACACAGAAGCTTCAAGAAAGAAGCGAAGAAGTGCCTCCAACACCAAGCAAATAGATAGTCCTACATATGGACATGTATCGGGAGATGGAAGAGGTTTCTGAGCTCAAAAAAGCAGAAGTGCTCTGGAGATGCGATCGCCAAAGTTCATTGAGGATAATATCAAAGGCAGTTTCTTGTGTATAACGACAAAACTACACACGTGACAGTATTGTGATGGCCTTTTGAATGAACTTTCCAGAAGCTAAACCTTATTTAAGGAAATATCCGACATCATAGTCGAAGAAGTCAGTGAAGGAAGTAAGAAACTTCAAAAAAGGCATAGGTGACGAGAAACCATGATGAGTTTCGGACTTATATGGCTCACAATTCTAACTTCCTAGCTTTTCAGAGGTGATAGTGTGCAAATTATGGTGGAAAAGTTACCATCTACCAAATTATTAATAGAGAAGAAACACAAGAAATTACAGTAGGGCCTACAGGGCTTAAAAACTTTGATTGTATTAGAAGAACTAAGACCATTGGAAGCCACGTCTTGAAAAAAATAATAAGCCGCTATTGACATGATCAATGAAGAGATCCAGAGACCCTTGTCAAAAAGGCTACGCCATACAATGTTCAGACACAATCGCGAAGAAACAAAAAGAAGGACTGATAGAAAGACTCTTCCAACAAAGTCTGCATTTGTCCATTTGGCCTCAGACATCCATTAAAAACGGGGAGGTTTGCTGACACATTCTGTAGACAAATCAAAGAGCTGAGTGTAAGGAAGTTAAGTGGGAGAACTGTGAACACTTCGAGATCACGATGCTCATAACGCCCAAAGTGGTTTCATACAACCGCGCTTTGATCCTGCGATCCATGCCCGTCAGATGCAAGAAGACAGCGAGACATAATTTTTGAAGATTTCCTTGCAGCAAGCAAATAGTCTCCCACCACACTGGTTTCCGGTATTTGCAACCACTATGATCTTAGGGCTATGGCCGTGAGATGCTATAAAGGATTTTGAAACTTATTTTTGGTTTTATTTCTTTTAGAAAGTTCTTTTTTCAACACGACGATTTTGCTTTGAAATTCCCGAAGCCTACTTCCACTCTTGTTAAATTTCAATCTTGAGTTTATTTTACTCTGAAGTTTAATTTGAAAACCATTTGCTCTAAAAGTTTTCCGCTTAAACCAATTTAAAGGATTACGATTAGTGCGTCTTTCGTTTATAAATGACGCGGCACTTACGCCTACGCATCGGATAAACTAATTTAAATTCATCAGATGATAAGCCATCGCATACAAAAATTGATATTCTATACATCTTATTTCTTTTGAGCTTGTTAATGGAAAAAGGGGCTTTGTCTTCATGTTGTTTTCGATTGTAATGAAATAGAACACAAAGGTACAGAGCAAATATCCTTTAAAAATCGATTGTAAATTGTAGGTTCCATTTTCTTTTGGGAGGAATGAGAGGTAAATTTGATTTTCAACGTTGATCCATTTTCTTATAATACCAACCTCACCATCTTCCATTCCTCTCGACTGTCACTAAAGTATTGTTCAATTTTAAATCAACAAAATCTTGAGCTACTCATGTCGGCACAGGGTAGAAAATTTACTTTAAAAGAGGAATATAGAATGCGGCAAGCAAACACCATCATCAAGTAGTAGATAGAAGGTACCTACATTGAAATAAACATCTACCCAGAGGATTCAGCCTTAAACGGTTGGTGTAGGTTGTAGGACGTAGGTACGTTTATATACAATACACTGTTGTACAGGTAATCATAAAATTTAATTCAAAGTAAAAGTGTCTGCTTGGCTCTTTCCTTCGTTATCCTGAAGGCAATTATTAACTGTTTTACATATTAAATCGATTGAATTCCCATACAAAAGGTAAGTAACATTCAAGGGATGCTTAAACTGATTCTGCTGTAGGTATTGTACTTGTGTTCTCTTGTGCGTTCTTCTTCGCAAATGCTGTTTTCACCACATACACACGATGTATATTGAATTATAAACGATATCCTGTTTGCAAATACATAAAACAATTATTTATTGTTATAGTTTCGAATTCGATTTGCATTTGTTTCATACAATTGAATGATAAATGGATGTGTACAACAACAAAGCATACCGACTATAGTTCCATACATACCTACCTTCATGTAAGTTTTCCATTCTCCGAACTCCCCCACTCGAAACGATTCTTTCCTTTCGATCGGTATAAGTCAAATATTTCCTTTGCGAAGAAACAAGGAATGGCCCAAAAGTCTTTTAAATTGATTTAATACAAATGCTCTAAGACTTGTGATTTTGTAAGAAAATGGCAGTAACTCTTTTCGGTTAAGGGCAATATACAGGGTGTTCCGTAATTCGTTTTACGTACATCGGTTTATCAATCTTGGTCATATTTTAAGAAAAAAATTGTGTTACAGTAAAGTGCGTTTCTCAACTTTGACATCACTTTTTGACATTAAACATTAAAAAAAAGATAACTTTGGTCTATCCTGAGATCCTGAACTGTGTAGAATATGATTTCTCTGTCAATACTGATGGTCAATACTGATGGAGACCAAATTTAACACTTAATTTTTTGGAGAAATAATAATATTTAAAATTGTATTTAAATTGGACTCCTATAGACTCAGGGCTGCCAGATTTTCACTTTTAAATGGTGCGCAAGTTTTCTTCTCCAAGCAAAGTTTTGATTTTGAGGTCTTTTGCTTTTATAAAATGCATGGCAAACATAGAGTTTCTTTATTTTTTACAGTTGAACAAAACACTTGCGATGACACGTACGATGACGCATGCGATGACACACGCGATGACGCATGCGATGACACACGCGATGACACATGCGATGACACATGCGATGACACACGCGAGGACACACGCGATGACACATGCGATGACACAAGCGATGACGCATGCGATGACACACGCGATGACACATGCGATGACACACGCGATGACACATGCGATGACACATGCGATGACACATGCGATGACACAGACACATGCGATGACACAGGCGATGACACACGCGATGACACATGCGATGACACATGCGATGACACATGCGATGACACACACGATGACACACACGATGACACATGCGATGACACATGCGATGACACATGCGATGACACATGCGATGACACACGCGATGACGCATGCGATGACACACGCGATGACGCACGCGATGACACATGCGATGACACATGCGATGACACACGCGATGACGCATGCGATGACACACGCAATGACAGACACGATGACACACACGATGACACACACGATGACACATGCGATGACACACACGATGACACACACGATGACACATACGATGACACATGCGATGACACATGCGATGACACACGCGATGACGCATGCGATGACACACACGATGCCACATGCGATGACACATGCGATGACGCATGCGATGACACACGCGATGACACACACGATGACACACACGATGACACACACGATGACACAAGCGATAACGCATGCGATGACACACGCAATGACAGACACGATGACACACACGATGACACACACGATGACGCATGCGATGACACACGCGATGACGCGATGACACACGCGATGACACCTGCGATGACACACACGATGACACACACGATGACACATGCGATGACACACGCGATGACGCATGCGATGACACACGCAATGACAGACACGAGTACACATGCAATGACACACACGATGACACATGCGATGACACACGCGATGACACACGCGATGACGCATGCGATGACACACGCGATGACGCATGCGATGACACATGCGATGACACATGCGATGACACACGCGATGACACACACGATGACACATGCGATGACGCATGCGATGACACATGCGATGACACATGCGATGACGCATGTGATGACGCATGCGATGACGCACGCGATGACACACGCGATGACACATGCGATGACACATGCGATGACACACACGATGACACACACGATGACACACGCGATGACATATGCGATGACACACGCGATGACACATGCGATGACACACGCGATGACACACACGATGACACATGCGAAGACGCATGCGATGACACATGCGATGACACATGCGATGACGCATGTGATGACGCATGCGATGACGCACGCGATGACACACGCGATGACACACACGATGACACATGCGATGACACATGCGATGACGCACACGATGACACACGCGATGACACATGCGATGACACTTGCGATGACACACGCGATGACACACGCGATGACACACGCGATGACACACGCAATGACACACACGATGACACATGCTATGACACACGCGATGACGCATACGATGACGCATACGATGACACACGCGATGACACACGCGATGACACACGCGATGACACACGCGATGACGCATGCGATGACACACGCGATGACACATGCGATGACATACGCGATGACATATGCGATGACACACGCGATGACACACACGATGACACACACGATGACACACGCGATGACACACGCGATGACGCATGCGATGACACACGCGATGACACACGCGATGACACACGCGATGACACATGCGATGCCATAAGCGATGGCATATGCGATGACACACGCGATGACACACACGATGACACACACGATGACACACGCGATGACACATGCGATGACACTTGCGATGACACACGCAATGACACACGCGATGACACACGCGATGACACACGCAATGACACACGCGATGACAAACGCGATGACACACGCGGTGACGCATGCGATGACACACGCGATGACACACGCCATGACACATGCGATGACATACGCGATGACATATGCGATGACACACGCGATGACACACACGATGACACACACGATGACACACGCGATGACACACGCGATGACGCATGCGATGACACACGCGATGACACACGCGATGACACATAAGATGACATACGCGATGACATATGCGATGACACACACGATGACACACACGATGACACACGCGATGACACACGCGATGACGCATGCGATGACACACACGATGACACACGCGATAACACACGCGATGACACATGCGATGACACACGCAATGACACACACGATGACACATGCGATGACACACGCGATGACACACGCAATGACACACGCGATGACACATGCGATGACACACACGATGACACATGCGATGACACACGCGATGACACATGCGATGACACACGCGATGACAAACGCGATGACACACACGATGACACACACGATGACACATGCGATGACACACGCGATGACACACGCGATGACACACGCGATGACTCACGCGATGACACACGCGATGACACACGCGATGACACATGCGATGACACACACGATGACACATGCGATGACACACGCGATGACGCATGCGATGACACACGCAATGACACACACGATGACACATGCGATGACACACGCGATGACACACGTGATGACGCGCGTGTCTTTGTTTACCAGGCATTTTCTGAAAAAAAAAAAAAAAAAGACCTCAAAATCAAAACATTGCATGGGAAAAAAACTTGCCCACCATTTAAAACTGTAAAAATGGCAACCCTAAGTCTGTAAGAGTCCAATTTAAATGCAGTTTTAAATTTGGTCTCTATCGTCAGTATTGACAGAGAAATCAAATTTAACACAGGTCAGGGTTCACCAAAGTTAGCTTTTTTTTTAAATGTCAAAGTTGAGGAATATGACAAAGAATCACATCCCGAAGTATGTAAAACGAATTACGAAACACCCTGTATTATACTGTGCCAAACATACACAACACACCCACACACATATCGTCTCCCTGACACCCAAATTACGAGTAGTTTGCTGTTATCTTCAAAATGCTCTTAAAAAGATTTCGTCTGAGTATTTCATGAGATTTTCTTAAATCCACTTTACTTTATATTTTACGAACTAAGATGGTATTGATTTTGCAAAATAAACGCACGAGAAGAGGTTTTATAAATGTATCCTTACAAAATACTCGTATAGTTATATGGCAAAGCAATTGATGTTGAAAGAGGAAAGCATAATTAAAATTATGGAATGTGTTTGTTTTAATTACTTTCAGAGCTTATAGAGGAAATGGACGGTAGACAATGCGACACTGTGTGACCTAACAAAACAACATCCATATGAAGTAATATTGACTGTCCTGAACGTGCAGGAACTCTGTTCTATGTAGACGGCCATCGCAAGTTGATAGGACTTCAAACACTCCAAAGACCTCATGTTGAAATCAGATGTATACCTAGGAATATTTTTTTAAGAGACAGGGCTAGTTGGGTTGTTCTTCAATTGAAGTCTCATAAAAGTCTGTCAAATAAAACAAGACAAATGTCTATTTTCTTCGTGACATTTGAAAGTAAAGTTGCATTATTTGTATCAAATATGGGCATGGCTAAAGTGATCCCCTCATCGTCACATCGGACCAATGCTTGTGGGCAACCGGTACAGGGCATTAAGCCCTGTAGGTATTATTGCCCCAAAAATGGAAATAACACCCACGGGCTTTATTTCCCCACCAATGTCTTTCTTGCCATTTTGAAGCTGCATTAATATGAGTCTGATGCACATGGGATCTTAAAATTGGTTTTCCTTCTCAGAAAGGATTAAGAACATAGTGGATGCGCTAAATGCATATATTCTAGTTTCTTTTTATTTGAAGGAATCATTTTTTTAAGGACCGAAAAACAAAGCTCCAAAATTTGGGCACTTATTAAGCTTTCCATGGATTTGAATTCATAGCTCACGTTGTCTCCCACCTCGTGACATATGTAGGATGATGGAAGCTCAGTCCATTTTCTAATGCCAACATAATAACTAAATCTACTTTCTTAATGTTTTTTTTTTTTTTTCTCTTAGCTACGTTCTCCTGGTCTGTTCGTTTGAATTTTTTATGTTCAACCCCAAGCCCGTACTACCCGAAGCGAAATTTCGTTCGCTCTATTCGCTTTTGCTCAGAGATAGAATAATGAAGCTTAGAGCGAAGAGGAAAAAATTTTATCAAGGGAGTATGAATGTGTGGTGTAAAAATAAAAATCTGCAAGAAAAAAGCAAAGACGAAGTACCCTCAGCTGCCAGCAAAAATATGATCTAATCGAAAGTTCTACCCGGCTGTTGACGCTAACTAAATCATTTAAGAAATACGACAAAACAACCTGAATAAGGGAGCAACAGTCTTGAAAATAGCCGCTCGGCGCTCACAGAAGGTGGTAGTCGAAGTTCACTAGCGATGCACAAGGACAGTTTCTTACGGATGACAGCCAAATTGTGGCGAACGTATTTTGATGGCATATCGAAAGAAGAGCTTACTCAAGTTCATAGGAAATGAGCCCAACTTAAATAAAATACTTGACATCACCGTTGAAGAAGTTGGTGGAACAATAATTAGACTTCAAAAAAGGTAAGAGTGTTGGATCAGACCATATGAGTTTTGAAAAATGGCGAGAGAATCCGTGTCTGTATGGCTTTCAATTCTCTTCGTCAATAGAAGATGGGTAATTTGTCTAATCACTGGGGGAGAGTTATACCATCTGCCAATGTACAAATAAAATAAAAATATGCTAAGTTGAGATAACTGCCAATTTATCAAGCTACTGTCTCATATTTTAATGATCGTTGAGATCGTATTGCTAGTCGACTGCCAGAAGTAAAGTGGGTATCTGAAAAGTAGAAGTTTGTCGAGGGCAAGTCAGCAAGAAACGCAATTTGAAGCATTAATAATTAATAGAGAAGGCTGGTTACTCGTCAGACAACGAAAAGTTCTGCAGATGATGAAGAAAATGAAACAAAAAGCAGAGACGAGGGTAAGATTTTAGCTGGTGAAGCCGAAGAACTACAAAGCACAGTAGTTGTGCACTAAAGAAGTGTCTAGAGAACTTCGATGTTGTTTCAGTCCTTGACAACTTCACCGGAACTGCAGTACCATACCACAAATTTGTTTTATAATTCTTGTCTGTAGATGGAGCCAACAAAAATTATGATCCTTTGTCCCTTTAAAAAGTTCAGATATTTCTAACCTATGATGACTACTGAAGGAACTTGTAATGACGACATCAATCAACGTGGGGTTGATCAAGTAGCAGGAAAACTTCGCTGATCAGAGCAGTGAGTTTGCCAGACATTTTGCTAAAACCATTAGCATATGACAGCAGAAGTAATAAGGACTGATCGAATCAGAACTCAGAAGTACCTGGATCCGTGGAAGCCATCTTGCAGAAATTGCAGCTCGATTTGCTCAGTTTGTACTGTAATGTTCAAAACAGAGATCTGGTGAAAGCCGTCCAAAAGACAATATCATAGAACACCACGATTGCGAACAGAATCAAAGAACGGCTGACCAGAGTGAGTGCCAGGCAATCATTTCAGCAAAAAATTTGCTTCAGGTATGAAATCGGGAGATCATTTACGGATTTTCAACTTGACTATTTCATATTACTGATTCGTTTAACTTAAATCGTAGAGGTAGGCTTCCCGGCTTTGGATCATATAAGCCGGAAAATTAATGCACGGGTTTTGTGGTAGGCAGTTCGGTAGTATGAAACAGTCAAGGGAGAATGCCGTTATAATTTCACGATACTGAAGAAAAACAAAAGAAGAGAAAGAAATGGAGGAGAGTCAAAAAGATAAAAATTAGGAGAAGACGGAGAAGAGTCAGAATAGGAAACAAAAATTAGAAAGAAGAAGAAGCGTAGAAGAAAAAGAGAAGAATAGAAGAACAAAAGAAAAAGAGTAGTAGAAGATGAACAGAGAAAAAGAATGTGAAAAAGATAAGGAATAGAATGCAGAAAGAGATTATGATGTTGAAGAAGAAGAAGTTGATGAAGAAAAAAATAATGGAGAAGAAAAAGATAAAGAAGAAGAAGAAGATGATGAAGATGATGCTGATGAAAAAGAAATTGACGAAGAAGAACATGATGAAGTACATTATGATGATGACGGAGGAAGAAGATAAGGAAGAAGAAGTTGATGAAGCAAAAGCAGATGATGATGATGAAGAAGATGCTGATGAAGAAGAAGATTATGAGGAAGAAAAAGAAGGTGAATTTGAAGATGAAGCTGATGAATAAGAATTTGATGGTGATGAAAAAGATGTTGACAAAGAAGATGCTGATGAAGAAGATGCTGATGAAGAAGATTCTGATGAAGAAGATGCTGATGAAGAAGATGCTGATGAAGAAGATGATGATGATGATGAAGAAGAAGATGTTGAAGAAAAAGAAGATGAATAGTAAAATAATGTTGAGGAAGAAAATGATGAATAGGAAGCTCATGAAGAAGAAAGTGATGAAGACGATGAAGAAGAAGAAGAAGTTGATTAAAAGAAGAATGAGAGCAATATGCATTTTAATTCAAGACACGTTTGCTAAGGAGAACGAAGGACAAATCTAGAATTTCAAACTTTTCCAGTTTTGTCGGTTAAAAAATCGGATGTGTTCTAACTTGAACTTGTTTTTGACGTAAGCTCTTTATCTTTTGGCTATGTGTAGACTCAAAACGCTCAAAGAGTTTTTTAGCCCTGAACGGCCTGTATCTAAGTTTTACTATAGGTGTTCTAATGGGGCACTGTCTTATAGGAAGACACGTGAAAAGACTTGGTGTGTTTTCCAATGATTTCAGCAGAAGCTGCATGGACGAAGAAGAGGAAGAAACCGTTCAACACCTTCTTTGCTCATGCCCTGCACTACTTCATAGGAGGAAAACTCATATCGGTGAATTCAACTTCGATGATACTAGCGACTTAGCTTACATAGATCCTGAAAGTCTTTCGAAATACATTAAAAGTTCCGTGTGGTTCCACTAGCGGGTGATTAACCGGCTAGTCCCGTAATGAAAGATAAATGGGTGCTCAACTCGTTAATCTTACATCGGGTCTCTGAGACCAGTGAGACCAGTAGGTGATTAACTTGCTGATCTCTGTGGTATCACAATGGGCCCTTGCGGTCTAAAAGTGTCAGGCAATGTATTCATTGGCTGACAGCCACTTCCACCTTACCTAACCTAACCTTAACTCTTTATCTACCATTACCAATTTCATTTCTCAGTTTTATTGAACCTTCAAACGGATTATCTTCTTGAAGGATTCATCTAGGTATCTTTTGTAACCTGGCCACTCCGACCAACTGTGCTTCATGTGAAATTTTTTGATTTACTTGCAAGGGTCTTATTTTTTTTTTTTTTTTTTTTGAAATTGTAATTCGTTGTTGCTTACCCTTCGTTTTTTCGAGTTTTGATTGACACATTAAGTCAAACAGTTACAAATTTTGACTCGGAAAACCTACGATAACTTCTTTGATTGAACTGTAAATATGACAGCTTTACAGGTGTCACTTCTCTTCCACAACTGTAATTTTCTATCAAGCTAGGGGATATGAATAGTATAAGCAACTTCTTTCAAAGATCTGCCATCTTTTTCGTATGGTACCTTCCTTGTCTGGCTTTTGTCTGGCTTTGCCCTTTCTTGAATTTGTAGCAATACCCTTTGCTTCTTCGAATACTTCCATAACGAAGGGTGTAGGTCTTTGAAAGAATAAATTAAGCTTTTGAGTCAAAAAACCATCACAAAAGTGTAAATTTTTGGCAGAGCCTTAGACATTAACGACTCTTTCATGAGTTTTTTCAAGCAGAAAACTCACATCTTCTATGACCCTGGGCTAGTGTTCTTGAATCGCTGTGACCAGCGATTCTTTTTTTTTTTTTTTTAATTGCAGTTTTTGTTTTCCATTTCGCCATTCATTGCTAGCTATTTTTTGGAAAAACTGTGCTTTTAAAGCCTTCTTTTTTCTTACAGATCATTGATTGTTTCACTTTTCTTTTATTTGTCCTTTTAGTTATGATGGCTGGGTCATGTAGAGCGAATGAACACCAATGCTCCGGCCCGGAAAGTCTTCGAATCCAATCCCGAGGGACAGCGCAGTAGAGGAAGACCGCGACTCATGTAGCGCACGCAAGTAGGAGAGGACCTCAACCAACTTGGTTTGCAAAACTGGAGGCAGCTAGCTAGGGACCGAGCTGGCTGGAGAAGCATGTTGGTTGAGGCCCTGGTCTGACCTGGACTGTAGCACCACCTTAATTCAGTAAGTAAGTTATGATGACATAAGATCTTTGCTATATTTTTCGTAGAGAATATGTGTTGCAAATATTTTGTAGGTTCGCAAAACAATCAGGCGCGAGCTTCAGAACTTTTCAAGGCATTTCGACACTTCATCTTATGCGGTTTTTATTTGCATTTTTCTGTATAAGGGCTTCAAACGGTTATGCATTAATGTAGCGCGCTCCAACTCACCATCCCAATTTAAAATAAATTAAAACGTGCTAAAATTTTCTCGTTTAATCTCTCACACACTTCTTTGGCATGGGCAGGGACCTATCTCTGCACAAAATTAAGAGTGATCAATTCATAAGGTAAAGTGCACCACTCGCCTACCCTCTCTTACGCATTGTTTCAGTTGCATTCACTGCTTTACTCTACTCTGTATGAACTGCATATTTTAACAAAAGACTTTTATGCAGTTTCACTCAGCCCATAACACGATGGGAGAGATGACCTAATTCACGATACCTTTCACCAAAGAGTGAATTACTGCGGCCGACCGATGCCGACGTTCCAACGCAAAAACTGAAAGATAGACGATGCATACGAAAACACATTCATATTACGTACGTAAGGACCTCCCATAAAGTTTTCTATTTTAAAATAAATTCTCACCTCACACAGGGTACTCTACATTTATATACGATTTTGAACGCGCATTGTGTCTGTATCTGTAGTTTATTAATATATGCGGCGAGTCTTGACGCCTTTTAAATGGCAAAAGCGGATGAAAATTCATTACAGCGATGTTTGTGTGGAACACTTTCTCTATAAATTCATCTTCCCATTCTACCAATTTTTCAGAAGTTATGCTTGTGAAGCATTTTCCCAATTTTCCCACAAATTTTTCACATTGGCATGGTAAATTGTGAATATTTTTCGTTTTAATTCGGACACTTTTTCAAAATTTTGTCAAAATTATTGAGGGAAGCTCGAGCTTTTCTAAGCTATCCAATCCGTAATAGCAAAAGTTCTACTTCTCTGTTTTTTCCTTTTTTTTCGTTATCCTGCTCATAAAAATGAACTTCAATTTAAGAACAATATGAGACAATCTTACGCAATCCATCAAGATTGGCCTGCATACAGAGATACAAGGAACAAGTGTTCCAAACTAACCATCCTCCCCCCATCTTGAACCTCTTGCAAGTTATGAAAGAACTTGGCTCTTACAACAAACTAGCATCATCAGAAAATTTCCCCTAAAGGAATTACGAGGCACTAAAACGACATCTCAATGTTATTATCTTGGGTTACATTATGGCCACAAAGCTCTACTTTACTTGCAAAATAATCACGTTCATAATTATGATTTACCCAACTTTTTGTTTGCCAATTTGTCTAGTCGCAAAAGGATAATCTTGCAGTCATAACTTAACCGATATCCAAAGACCAAACGACAAATAAACCTTGGGAAAAAAAAGTAGAGAAGGAAATCTTGCAATAAATTTCCTTAAAATCTGTGTGTTCATAATGCTGCAATTTCATCCCCGTTCATGTTGTCCGTTGAGAAGACGTGCCAAATTCACAAACTCCCAAATGTGTCCCTTGTTCCTATTCGAGATATAATGCCTGCCATCGTTGCTCATATATTTTACTATATGAACTTACACCCAGGCCTTTCAAATGTTTTTTTTTTTTGCTCTGTTTTTTTGTTTGTATTTTTTGTTCACAGGGAAGCTAACTGTAGTATTTGGCCCTCATTAGACCAAACCAACACGAGAGTAGAAAAATATATCACAGATTTAGCAAAATTAATTTTTTTGGAAATGATTTACTGGCTGTTGTACAGGCAAAGAGGGGTCTGCCCCACTCACCAATATAATCTTTCTGTGTTTCAATGAAAGCGAAACCGATGATTGTGTGGTCGTCATGAATGCAAGAAATTTGGCTAAACTGTGGGAACAATAATGAGAAGAAATATGTAAAACATTTTCCAATCTCACTTATACTTGCTTATGTATGCAACATCATCTGCTTTCGTCAACAATTTTGACTACGGGTAAGATCTATCCAGTTAAAGACGAGGTTATCCTCATACGCAACCGTTCCAGTTCCACATCCGAAGAGCAGGGACGTGAATTAGGAAACGAATATGAAAAGCTGAGGGTCGATTCGTCAGCAAAACAGTTAAGCGGTTTAGAAGTTTCAGACAAGAGATCATTTATGAAAATGAGGAAGAGAGTCGGAGACAAAACGGAGCCCTGGGGCACACCAGCATTTTTGAAGTGGGTATCAGACTTGAAGCCATCCAATACAACTTGTATTGAACGGTCGAAAAGGTAGTTTCTAATCCAACGAAGAAGAGACTCATCGACACCAAAAGCACGCATTTTCGATAAAAGAGCCTGATGCCAAACTCTATCAAATGCTTTAGAAATATCAAGCGCAATAATTTAACTTTCTCCAAAACAATGTAAGGATTGGTTCCACTTTTTGGTGAGATAAGCCATCATAATCACCAGTGAACCGTTTGCTACGAAGGGAAGGATGATTCGTCTTTGTGGGGACCGGCTGGACTAAAGCAGATTTCCATCTGCTCTGGAAAAGCCCAGCAGAATAGGATAGATGGAAAAGTTTACGCAGAGGTTTTGCCAGCGTAGCAAAACACCTCTTCAGAATAACGGCGAGGATACCATCTGGACCATCTTTCAGGACTCTTGCAATCGAGCGAGTTAAAAAAAATCTGCTTCATCACAGAATCTACAGACTCACTCTGGCAAGATCATTTTACCTTTTGGTAAAACTTCCGAATCTCGTTTCTGTCATGGCACCTCTCTATTTCCTCAAACGAGCGCTTCTCATGCTGCTTCTTTTTTTTTTTTTGAGAATTCGGTGTTCTTCACTTCTTTTCTCTCCTTAAATCTTGTTATACTGATCGTAAGCAGCCCTCGTTCGTTTTTGCATCAGCATTTGTCGTGCTTGGCTGCATTTGCCTGCCTGCATTCTTCATCGAACCATGGGTTTCGTTTTGGGTGCCGAGCTGGACCCAGAACCTCAGAGGCTGCAGTTCTGATGGCTTGTTGGCATTGCTGCCACTGGTCTTCAATACTTAATTATAGTGGCATAGGATTCGAGGATAGTTGAAGGGAAACTCGATTGGAAATGGCACTGGTAATATTCTGCGATTGTAGCTTTCCGACGTCATATCATTTCACACCGTAAATTAGCGTGATTCGTGATAAAAACATCCTCATTCGTACCTTGGAGACAAAAAAGTAGTGGCCTAAGTAAAAGTTGGCCCCTTGGAATTTTCGGACATCGATCACATTTAGTGTCTTTCGTCGACCGCAACATGGTCAATTCCGTCGATAGTGGAATGATCTGGGGATCACTATTCGCCTTTATGAATTTTGAGATAAAAAAAACGTGTGCTACAAGCAACTAGATTCAGCCTCGCGGTAAAATCAATTAACCTGGGTCTGTTTTCGAAGGTTTTGTCGAACGGGCTATGCTTACAGATTGTATTTCCAAAAGCGTCATTCTTCCCTAAATAAATAAATAAATGGAGTGGTGGAACATAACGAGGATCTCCAGGTCCTTGCGCATTTCTCACAACCATGCCTAGTGAGGGAATGGAAAAGATCTACCATTTTCTGCCTGTTACACCGAAAGAAAAAACATTGGTTGATTTAAACATGTTTCATTGTTAATCAATAATTCATCTAAAGTTGTGAAATTAACCAAGTTTCGTGATGAATTCAAATAAGAACGCATTTTCAAATCAAGTATGCTGCCGTGATCAATTTTTTTTTCAGGTAAGTATCATAAAAATGTTTAAATTAAGTATGTTCGTCGTTGATTTGAATATGTTCTAATTTTTAACCAACAACGTGATTGCTGATTTCATACTTGATCAACAACAAACATATTTAACTAACAATTAAGGCTGAAATTACAAAAACCATCACGTTTGTGATTGAAATACCAAATACACTGTTGAACTATCACCAATATGTTTGATCAACAATGTTCATACTTCTTTAATCAATAAAGAATAGTTAAAGTATCAGTAACATTTTGAATTCCAATATTTTTCATACTTAAGTCCACAGAAAACGTGAAGTTGCATAACGGAACTTCATTTCAATATGATAAGTTTCGTGACCATTTTATCTTAAGAGATAATTAATTATTCTTTATTGTTGACCAAGTATGTCATCTGCCTATCAAATGTATAGGTCAAACTTCAATTTAGGCATTTATCATAGAAATTTTACATTAAAACTGTTGAGCAAATAAAAACGTGACTGAACTCTGAACATACTTGATCAACAATTTATGCTACCTCTTACTTTTGATACCTTTCTGCTGTCTAGTACTTTTGATACCATAGTACAACCGGAGTCGACAGCACCGAATCACAAATGTACAACGTATCATCGCCATACCACCCACACAACAGCAATATGAATGCATGAGACAGTAGAGTAGAGCTTTTACTCGCCGAGTCTAACTCACACATGGTTGCTTCCGTAATATTTATTTAGGCAACCTAACGTTCGTGAAAAAAAGGCATGAACACGCCGCTGTCAACTTTATAGTTAGATACTATTTTAATATCATTTTATTTTTGCCGACTGAAAATCGCCCTCCCATTGCGAACTATAGGATTTCCGTAAGGAAAACCTCAGTTCGCAGCTTCTAAACGTCCTCCGTGCCACCAAGGGCCATACATGTTTTCCGTGCCACAAGGGTCCGTTTTCCGTTAATAGACCTTCTGATCCACCAGAGCTATTGCCTGCTGTTTTCCGTGCCACCAGGGGCCGTACATAAACCTTCTGATCCACCAGAGCTATTGCCTGCTGTTTTCCCGTGCCACAAGGGCCCGTACATAAACCTTCTGATCCACCAGAGCTATAGCCTGCTGTTTCTCCGTGCCACCAAGGGGCCGTAAACATACCTGATTTTCTCTATTTGTTTCACGTCAAGACGTAGTCAGCAATAAGGCACCTAACCGTAAGTCCTGACGACCGAGGACCAACCGTACGGACTGTACGGCACCGTAGCTAGTTTTCAGCTTACAAAATAAACCGTGTTAAGAGTAGTTAGTTGTGTTTGTTATTTTATTCCCGGCCTATTCCATTGCACTTATTGGACAGCGGTTATATCTGCTCTGCAGCAGTTTAGGGCTTACGCTAACTCTCCAGATGCACAGAGCCGGTTTCGGGATCTTACGTTCCACGAGCAGATCCGAAGATCTTTGTCCTTTGTTCATTTCCTAAGGTCTTCTGCGGTGAAAATATTATTGTTAACCGAGGTTGTTAGGGGAAGAGGCGATACCCGTATAAAAGTTTTTTTATGTTTCTGATGCGATTCAAACCTCGAACCTCCCTCGGAACAGGCAAACACACACCAACTGTTTCTTTTCTTCTTGGCAAGACTTTGGCAGATAACAAACTTTTTCGTTTCTCTGATGCTGCTGGAGACCTTTTTTTTAATTTTTGATCAAAAAATGTTTATGTATCAAAAACAAACCAAAAAATGTTCTTTCAGTAAGAAGTTTGTTGTCAGATTTCATATATAAAGTTAGATATCTTTGTGCTGTCTGGTCGAACACCCCCGCTCACTCTGTAGAACCTTTTGCTCTAACTAAACAAAATGAGTTTCCTCATTCTAACCACACACGCTGTCCAAAAAGTTCAATCCACCCTAGAACAGATATGTGTGATGTGTATAGTATATGTACCTACATTTATAGTGGTGGACGCAATTATCCTTTTTAGGGATGGTGTTGGTGTGTAGTGTGTATAGCTCCTGTATAAGCTGCCTTTCATTCTCTTAATAATAAATGACACTTGGCTAACAGGATATTTTTGTTGAAAATTTCATAACTTCGTTAGAATATTGTGTGATCACGCCCAGTGATGACATGTTAACTGTGTGTAGCTATATGCGATAGCAGCATGAGCTAAGTTGTGGGTGGACTTTTTCCTCCGAGAAACAGTTCATTTAACTATGGCAACATGTGTATGATACAAGCTCAGCATCCCATCTCAAAGGCCAACAAACCGCAAAGGAGTAAATGTTAATATTATCAAGGACCGCATTTAATTCCGGATATAAAAAGACTCAGAGAACGTGACTGAATTGATTATTATACCACTTGGTGATGCTTAAATACAATTGCGTATAGAATCGAACCAACGCACGGAAGGACGACAACGACGACGACGATGACGACGACGACAGCGAAGACGGGAGAAGGCATCTCAAAAACAACAACAACAAGCTGTGGACCGTCACAATGTCCAGTGCAGCATTAGTTAAGAAAATATATTCTTCTTTGCTTTCATTTTTTGTTTTACCCCCGCACTACTACCTACTGTATAAGAAATAAGGATATAAAAGACTGGCATCTAGAACGGTATTTGTTCTGATTGTGGTTGAGGGATTATGAAGATTTCCAACTGAGAAAACGTTTAAATTAAACTAAGGAATTTTGTTTGGCAAAATGTCTCTAGAAATCTCTATATAGGTATATGACGCTGGCGGTGGTCTTGGTCTTGGCGCACTGGTCAGGAGAAAGTTTTGCCGTTGATATAGAGATACTTTGGCCAGGCCCAGGAAGAGATAGAATGGATTCTAGTTGGACAACTTGGACGCAACACACATAAGTTTACGAATTCACATTCAAACTGTTTTTGGAGAATCACGTTTAGGTATATCGTACATGCTCTGGGGTTTAGTTCACTTCTGCATGTAGCTATCGGGTGTGAAAGTGTCTATTGAAGCTGTGGCATACATCTGTGACCAAAAACGTACACGGGACCTCACAGCTCACACAATACAATTCTCGTCCTTCTTCTCGTCGAAGTTCTCTCCTCTTCCTCCTCCTCCAACCATTGGAGGGTGCAAAGTTTTAGTTTTTCTTATTCTTTGTGTGTATTTGTGTTTTACTTTCTTTTTGTGCACCGACAAAAGAGATGTAGGGAAAGTTCATGGCAGCATATTTGATTTGTTTCAATGATATAGTTGCCACAAGTTTACACGCGTCTCTGGGTTTTCGGTGAAAAATGATTTCTAATAGGGGATAGATAAAGCAGTGTATAGGAGAGTTGGTTTGTAGGTACCCATTGATAAAAAGAGATTGAGGAAAATTGTTTTGAGAACAGGAACCTACATACAGAAAGCTTAAGTGCTTAGAAATAGAATTCTCTTTGAGAACTCGGGGGTTTCCCGTTTTCCTATTCTAATACCTACTGCAAATCCCAGGATCGGGCAACAAAGAAATGTAAATAAATACAACTCAAGTGTATCAGATAGCATCAACTTGAGTCCCTGTAGTTTGTTTTACGATATTCTTTCACGTCTCTCTTTTTCCTTCCAAAAAGGTTTTGTGTGGTAGATGTGTGCCAGGTTAGTCGATGGCCTCATCAAATTTTTTATTCCTCATTTCAGGTGTTTATATGCGGGCGATGCGATGGTGACTTTGTTGGTTGTTTTTTTTTATGAGAAATAAGTATGATCATGATTGGGAGAATGAATGGAATACCAGAGTCAGTAAATGACTTCACGGTATGCAGCCAGCGTTTAAAATGTATTGTCATGGGGCAGTTCTGTGGCTCATAACACTTCGTTTACAATGGCATGTTTGAAGTGTGTTCCTATAAATATAAAAAGCGAGCCGAAAAGGGAGCTTGTTAACACGATATCACTTCTTTGTTGACGTTCGCCAGTCCTTAACGAATTTTATTGCTGGTAGTATATTGAAAAGGATCTACGGACTGGTAATATCACGGTTTTGGCTTTCTCCTGTTTTAGGAAAGGTTAATAAGGTAGGTATTAATTATTGAGTTGTGATAGTAAATAAAGAGATTAATACAATTTTAAACAGTAAAAAACACTTTTTATATTTCCTCAAATGCACATTTCAGAAGCAATGCTTCCATCATCAGTGAGATGAATTTATATATCTCACTGATGATGGAAGCAATGCTTCTGAAATGTGCATTTGAGGAAATATAAAAAGTGTTTTTTACTGTTTAAAATTGTATTAATCTCTTTATTTATTAGATAAAAAAACACGTGGAATATCTCTACTACAAAACTCATCAGTTGTGATAGTGTAAAATAGATCCAGTTAGCATTCAACAAGGTAGCCAAGTACCTATATAGACAGAAAGCTTGGGAGATAGATAATGGATACAGAAACTTAGGTATGTAGATATATGGCTACATAGATACAAACCTAGAGGCATAGATGTTTAGATACATAGACATAAATACGTAGGTACACATATGCATAGATACATGCTTATTGAATAGATACATAGACTTTTTTGTTTCATTGATGCAGGAAAGTGTCATCCATGGTTAGTTAATTTAAATGGGGAAAGATGAACTTTAGTGACAAAGGATAGACAACAATGTGTACTTAGAGAACTGAGCAACGCTCGGTAAACAGGGAATTGAAATAGGACCCGAATATTGAAAGCAAGGACTTTGTTGTTACCAAAACAATGGCCAAAGTGTTGTTTTAAACATGAAATCAAAATAAAAAAGAGAGTAGGGGAGAAAGCAGAGCCTTGTGGCAAACCAGTATTTATTTAGGTTGCATCAGGATCAAAGCGATCTGTAATCGTTTTTATTGAGGATGAGAGAGGTAGCTTCTAATCAATGCTCGTTGTCGATAAAACAACTTTATACAAGCATACCTCCTTTGGAATTTGAAAATTTTGAAAGTGGAGGAAGATCTAGAAAGCATGGACAAATACTTGTGCTATTTCCTATGAATCGGATAGACCGCAGAAGTATAGAATAGGTAGTTGAACTTACATAGTAGCTTTGTCGGCACAGATGTTCACGTCTTCGATCAGCGGATTATGTAAATTGACTTTTTCTCACAGCCGAGCAAGTACAAAAAAAATGTTCATGTTCAGAGCGGCCAAGATGGAATTTGGGACTGCCAAAGTAATAGGAAGCCGTGTTTTCAGCAAACTGCCAATATGGATTCAACTGATGAAAGGAGGTTGACAAGAGCTAGAAATGCTCGCAATTATCTGATTTTTCGCTTTTTACCTAAAAAAAAGGATTATTGAAAGAGCCTCTAACCAATTTTTTTTATGTGGAAGAGAATTAAGTGAATGGCTTTCAAAAAATATTAATACTTTTCGTAAAGTGCTGCCGCTACTGTCTTAGGACTTACTTCTATATAGAGAGTGTTTTTTAGAGGTAAAGAACTTTGAAATGGAATGAAACAAAGATGATTTTTTTTTATTGATATGAAATTTACTTTATTTGGAAGACAATCTTCTGGCATTATAATTTAAATATGATTTCTGGCATATAACCTCCACGACTGGCTCGAACGTAGTCCAATCTGGAGGTCCAATTTTCGATTACTTCTTCCAACACTTGTGGATGGACACATATATCTATCCAATTCCTGTGCACGATGGCGGATAGACTGATTCGGGTCTTTCCTACGCTACGCTCTACAGCAGCAATGAATTCATCTGTACGCACTGTACGACGTCTCTGTGGATGCCTATTATCATTTAGATTAGAATAAACGTGGTGCAAAAACGTTCATTGGTTAATCGAATTAATTGCTCTGAAGTACGATTATGTTGACCGTAAAATGGACGTTATGCGCGATACGAATTTCGTCAGTCTATTCATGTTGAAATGTCAAACCAAACTAAACACAAATCACTTGGCAGCTGACAACATGGCCGACAGTTAAAAAAGTGCTGCCAAATTAAAAGTTCTATACCTCTAAATAAACACCCTTTACAACCAACACAAACTTACCATTTTCCCCATATTTAAAAAAGGAAGTGCTACAGATCCTGCAAATTATCGGGGCATTTCTTTTCTGAATGCATCTTACAAAATTTTTACTGCAATTTTACAAAGGCGGTTATCGAATTGGATTGAAGAAAACAAGCTAATGAAAGAATTCCAGGCTGGCTTTAGAGCAGGCTACTCAACGGTGGATCATATTTTTGTGCTGACGAGCATAGCCAATTTCCAGCTAGCTCAAAGTAAAAAACTGTACGTGATCTTCGTTGATTTTAAAGCAGCGTTTGATACGGTAGATCGTAAGGCCCTCATTTATAAGCTGTTTGGCTTAGGGATGTCTCTGAAATTTGGCAGGATAATTGAGAAGCTGTATGAAGATACACAAGCTGCAGTTTGGAATGGTGATTCAATATCAAGTTGGTTTCATTATACAACAGGAGTAAGACAGGGCTGCTCACTGAGCCCGCTTCTATTTGCACTCTTCATTGAGGATATAATAGACTGCTTGCCTGGAGGCATTGAATATGCAGGAACGCTTATAAAAGCATTGATGTTTGCAGACGATATTGTGTTGCTCGCACAATCCCCGGAATCACTGCAATTAATGATAAACAGACTCAATGAATACTGCAAGAAATGGGGGCTGACTGTTAATGTAGGAAAGACAAAGGCGATGGTTTTTAAGAATGGCGGCGGAAGGAATAGATTGAATGAAAAATGGAAATTCGATGGAAATTTGATTGAGGTGGTCAATGAGTTCAAATATCTTGGTGTTCTTTGCACGAAAAATCTCAATATGGAGAAGCACCTGAAAGAAAAGTTCGAAAAAGCAAAAATGGCGATCAATCTAACGTGGAGGAGCTGCTTCAACAATAAGGCTGTCAATCATAGTAGCAAATACAAAATTTTTGAAGCAGTAGCAGAATCTATTATGTTTTACGCTGCACCGGTCTGGGGAGGTAACCAATATGAAACTGTTGAAAAGCTTTTGCGATTCTACATCAAGAAAACGTTTCGTCTACCGGCGAATACGCCTAATTATTTGATAATGCTCGAAACAGGACTGTCCCCGTTATTTGTGAAAACGCTCAAACTACAAGTAGATTTTATATGTAGATGTTTAAGCTTGGGAGACCATCGGCTACCGAAAAAGGCGGCCTTGAAGGCAATCCATTCCAAAATTGGGTGGTACAAAGAATGGCTTATGTTGGCAAACTCTACTGGCATGGATATAAGTTACAACGCTGATGATCTAAGCAAATTTAAGATGGACTTGTATCAGCTAATTGAAAAGGTCGATGAACAAGCTAGAAGCAGATACGTAGAAGAGGCCACAAACTCCTTGTATCGTACGGTTTACTGTCAGTTAAATCACAATTTGCTCCAGAAAAATTACTTTCGTGATGAACTTAGCATCGAAGAAATATCCATGATGATGCGGCTGCGAGGAGAAATCCTAAATCTTAACTATATACCACACAGAGGAGACTTGCCGATAATCTGCAGTATATGTAACTTGGAGGAGCGGGAGGACGTAGTGCATTTCTTAGGGAAGTGCCCCACATTAAGGGAAACAAGGAGAAGCGTTTTTGGGAGAGATTTTCTGGATGCCGATGAAGTCGTAAGCAATTTGAATGAAATGGATGTTTCTAAATTGTTTCAGTTCTGCAGAATTGCTTTAAATTATCGTGAAAGAATCATACTTGGTCAATTTTAATATTAATTTTTATCTGTGTTAACTTTCAATTTTAAAAGGAATAGTTGTTTAAAAAATTTGTATTTTCGGTTAATTATATGTAACATGTAACAGTATATAAAAAATTGTCAATCTGGCAGACGGCAGAAGCCATGTCACAATGAATTTTGTTTGTCAAGTACCTACATATCTTGTAAATAAAGTTTTATCTATCACCATGTCACTTGATGGGTAAAAAAAGTCGTGTAGTTTTTGTTCGTTTGCTTATGACGACATTTCCAGTACTGTCAGTTAAAAAAAAAAAACGTGTAACTCGTGTTTGGTTCGTTTCAAACGAATCCATTTAGTCATTGGTGATGAAAAAATAAATGCATTTCCTATTGGTCAACTTAAAACGAGCAGTGTTTTCGAGTTGAATTTTTTATGGTATTGCCAGAGTTTCCGTGAATATTCAATATTATTTACACTGCCTTAAAAGACCCTCTCTCGGTTTGGAATCGACTTAAAGGTATATGGGTCACTGATATGCGTTAAACTCTGAGGCTTCCTGATACATACATACATACTTGCATAAGGCTGCGCAACAGAAAAGGGAGCACCGGGGCCATGTGCATTTCTCACAACCATGCCTTGTGAGACAATGGTGGGAACCTAGATATTTTCTGATAGTTCTGAATTGCTTATCAAGAAAGCGATCTTCATGGCAATAAACTTACCATCGGAGGACCTGCCAATTCTTCGCGAAAGGTAAAACCCGTGGAAGAACATTCTTAGGCTTCTGTTGGGTCTCGGACCATGAACCTCCCACGCAACAGGCAGACAATCTAGCCATTACGCCATGGGCACCACCGAGCCAAAAATGCAGATTTCTTTCAAATTCTTCAAAATTGAGTGTATTTAATTCCGGAACTTTTTTTTTAACTATTACATTTTAAATTGTTGTCTTCTCTCCAAGCATAGGCTGGTGCCTGAACAACTTTGACAGCTTTAGAACTTCAAGAAATTCGGAAACTTATCAAAAGGAAAGTTGGGCCCATTTTTCGGCACAAATAACTTATTGGGGTTGGTTATTTATCTACTTGGGTGGACAGTTCGGAGCGAACCTCGGGCTCAACCCACATCTTTTGTTAACAATTTCGATTTTGGGCGAGCTCTCTCTGACTTTGCTTTCAAAGTCGGTTAAAGTCTTTTCCACTTGATTGCGCCACCAAATATGAAGGTCTTCCCCTTCAGCGATTTTTTTTTTAATGTGCTGTCGAAAACTCGTTCACCCTAAGCTTTAACATCCATCCACTCTGCATACCCCAGCCGCATCGTAGCCTAGCTATGTGCACTTTTTAAGCTATGCCCATGTCGGGGTACCTTCTTACAGATCGATGTTTATCTTCTATTTTTCAATAGGCATTCAGTTGTTAATTTTTCCGTTGATTTCTTAAGAGGTTGGAGTTGTTGACCGGATAATTCGAAAGATAGGCTTCAATGATCGTCGTACTCTTTAAGGAAAAATTTTATGAAGGGCTAACTCATCCCTAGTTCCAATTGACTCATCGACTCATTTCTAATCTCTTTTTCAGCGGAGTTCACGCTGTACAATAAGTTGGACAGACTTCGTTTGATGGATGTTAGATAATCGGATGTAGTTTCAAATTTATCAGATTTGTCGTTCAAAATTATGTCATGTATTTCTCTGCTGTCCGCTCCACCCAACCTCAAAGTTTTCAAAAATACTTGAAAACCATCCAACAAGTTGGATAAGCGGTCGTCTGAGGGTTCACATTATCTAACATTGGTCGTTGAAACCAAAGCCTGTCCAACTAATTGTACAGTGTGAACTCCGCTATTCAATTTAACTAACTTATATAATGTCAAAACTCCGCAACAGATTCGATGGGTCACCCCTATCCGTTGTGTCCGGCAAAACTCACAGCTGTCAGTTGAATCCGCAAGCGAACGGACACAACGGATTCTTTATAGGTCGGGGCGTTTAGTCATTGCTCGAATGAGTGCCCCAGTGATTTGGATATTGTCATGGAAACTTTGTCATGAAAGTCTTTCTTTTCATTTCACTGAATAGTATACGACATAACACCCCTTTATTAAGAATTCTATGAGGCGAAAGGCTAAGATATATAATAAGACACCCCGCCTTATATGATGTACCATTTTTCCCCCAGTGAAACTTTTTTAGTGATGAACGTACCACCTTAAACTAAATTATAATAGTTGTGCTTAATTTGACAAGAAAAACCGTTTTAGTCGACACCTCTTAAGCATGTAAATTGTTTTGAATGGGTTTAAAGACTAAATCTTTGTTTTAATGCTTTTTGAACTGGCGGCCTATCATTGTCTTTTGGAGTCGGGGCAATGCAATCATAAATCCAGATGCGTGCTTACCTTAATGAGATATGTATAAAGGAAGTTTTTTTTTTTTGTTATTAATATTTTATTTCTTTTCTCCATAGCCTTCAACTATCGGATTGTGAGAATAAAAAAAAGTGTATATCGAAAGAGTCTCTCTTGTCTCTTGTGTCCTCAATTCTACTCCCTTGAGAGAGAATTTGTGTACGTCCTTGCTCCCCATCTTCCTCCACAAGACCACAAGTCCCTTTTTTCATACAAAATGCTCCCCTCAAACAGATTCAGCGCATTCATTTCTCTTTATACCAATTTTTGTTCCTCTTCTAGTTTCTAGACCACAAGTCCATCCATATCGTTAAGTTTTTGAAAAGCTTTGTTAAAGGATAAGGCTAAAGCATACATACGACACAATACTGAGAGAAACAAAAGCTCTGACAATTGATTACTTTTGGGATTGCGTGCAGAACAACTGTCATACAGAAACATCAATGCGTCGGAGAGGAAAAAAACAGAGGCAGAAATACGTAGGACGTAGCTATAAATAAATTAATTTTTAATGTGACTTCAGCTATGCTAATAACGACAGTGATAATGAATCTATATTGAGTCGAGACGAACGGTACTTATATTGTTTACGTCTACCGATATGACAGCCAATAAAAGAAATCAGTTTTATAGACGTAATCCTTCAAACGATATCGTAACATCGACTATTCTTTTTGTGGATTATAATTTCAGGGACAGACATTTAAGACCTGACAATGGGAGTTGTTATTGGTATTAGAGGCAAAGCAAGAAGTACCTACGTTTGGAAATAATAGACGAGGCTTATCGATATTGCGGAAAAGTGTGCATTGGTAAAAGAAAAATGAGTAGGAATTTCTGAGCTTTGCTTTTGTAACCTTTAGAGTTTTATGATTTATAAAAATTTATTAAAAATCTGTTTTTTCGAATTCGGCTTCAATTTTTTTTTATTTGTTTTATAAATAAATAGTGTGGTGCAATAGATTTGGGATCTCCGGGGCCTAGTGCATTTCCAACAAACATGCCTCAAAAGGGAATGGAAGAAACCTACAATTTTTTGCCTATTCCAAGCGGCTAATAGAGAAAGCGCTTTTCATGGCGGTGAATTTGTCATCGGAGGGCTTGCCCTTTCCTCGCAAAAGGCGATACCCGTTAAAAAACAATTTTAGTTTTTCTCAAGGGATTCTAACATCCGATCTAACTGGCAGACATGCTAACAACTACGCCGGGTGCAGCAGCCCGTAAAATTTTCGTTATCATATTCAGTCGACTTTCTCAAAGTACAACTTCGGTAACTCGAATATGAAATAACTCGAATGAAATATGCCGGCAAGAAAGGCAAGACTGAAATTTGCATTCCGTATGCTCTGATGTCCAGAAGAGTTTTTTTAGCACCACCTTTCATGAGTCAAATTTTGAAGGGGGACTTTCAAGCTCTATATGTAGGGTCTGGCTGGTTTGTTTTGCATCGCCTTTGCGGATAATGATTCTGTAAGCTCCTATGATCTAGACACAAACTTATAGCATACCATGATTTCGGTTCATGGGAGCAGTAAAATTTCTTGTAAGCAGACGCTACATTTGAAAGGAAGAAAAATGTAATAGCCGGCTTCCAAAATAATAGAATAGAAAACGAAGTGCTAGACATAGTGATGGAATTAAGAAGATAGACTATAACTATTGGAGCAGGGACATGTGTCCTAACTTTTAAATTTAGAACATATGCCCCACTCAAGTAAGACAAAAGTCCCAACTTCGATTTGGAACTTATTCCCACACCATCGGGATAGCAGTGCCAGTTTTTTTCGTTGAAAATGTGACACAAGTCCTAGATTTTCAGGAATAGGGCTTAACAAGTCGGCGTAGCATGCGTTTACGTTTTCTTCTTCCTTTTCCGTGCTCTCAAATAGTTAGAAGACTTTGGTTCAAAGAAATGGTGTATGTCATTCATAAAAAGGCTTGTGGAGGGTAAAATGACGTGAGTGACGTGGGCTGTATCAAATGGAAATGTGATGTTTCACCTTATCAAATGGAAGATTATGAATTAGGGTGTAAAGTTTTTTTTTCTTAAGTTTTTATTGACAATTATAAATTATTAGACTAACATTATTGTTTTAAAATCTGCGAGCACAGATGGGGCTCTGCTTCGTTAAATTGGCGGGTTTTGTACATTTTTATTAAAAAAGTATCTATGTCTAACATTTACTTGTGTCTTAAATAAATAGTTGGTTGTTATCGTCGGCTTGAGCAGTGCTGACGGTCGTTAGTTGGATGGTCGCTTCGGGTGGAAGCTATTGTATTTCCACTTTTTTGGGTCTCTTGGTGTCTTCAACCTCGGTTGTGCTGCGTTCCTCTTCCTGCAGCGACGTAGAAGTCTCCGAAGCTGTCTTCTTGCGATATTCGAAATGCTGGATCCATTATGGATAGCATCTGGAGATATCGGTCGTCGGGGGCTGCGTTACCTGCAATTATATTAATAAGAGGGCTGGGATGGGATGTGATTTTCCTCAGTATTTTGGTGCTGAGGCTGTGTAGGTTTTTGTCTATAGGAACAATTTTAGTTGTTTCGTAGAGTCTTTCATTGCTGTAGTAGCGGACTGAATTTGGTTTTCTATACAAAGATGTGCAATACCGAAGAGCCTTGCGCTCGAATACTTGCACTTTCTTCATATATGTTGGGCTTATCGTGTACCATATAGGAAAGCAATAAGTTAGTATAGGACGAATTAGTTGCTTGTAAAGCAGAAGTTTCGTTCGTGTTTGGAGACCACCTCTTTCTTCCATAAGAGGACGAAGGAGAGCTAAGGCTCCGTTTGCCTTGCAAATATTGTGTTTAGCATGTTGGTTAAACTTGAACCTTTCAAAGAAATGATCTCCAAGGTATTTAACGCTTTGCTTAGGTGTGATTATTGTGTTATCGGGGAGTGTCAGAAACAGGTGTTTGCATCTTGTGGCTATGCCGTTACGTGAGGGATTGCTAAGGCAGATTAACTCTGTTTTAGTGGGATTGATTTTAATTCCCCATTGTAGGTAGTACTCCCAGAGCCTAAGGATGTGTTCCTTCACTCTACGGAGAGCTATTTCTGGGCTTATGGATGCACTATAAGTGATGGTGTCATCAGCATATAGTAGGGTTTTTGTCATTGGCGTGTTCAGGGTGAAAAGATTGAAGAGGTCAGGTCCAAGACGTGAGCCTTGGGCAACCCCTGCAGAGATGTTTTTGAATACAGACTTGGTATTTCCTACTCGTACGTAAAACATACGGTTGGTCAAGAAGCTGTGTATGATTGTGATAAGATGTCTAGGCAAGTGAAATGATTTCAACTTGAAAATCAAACCATCTACCCAAAAAGTGTCAAATGCTTTTTGAATATCAAGCAGACAGTAAGTCCTTATACTTGGATTTGAGATCTCGGGCTTGGGCTTGCTCGGCAATTGTACTAGTAATTGAGCTTTCAATGGAATTGATTGCAGAATCAATGTCTTCATTGATCAGGTTGGCTGAAGTGGAAGGTGTACAGTTTTGTAGCTTTTCCGTTAAGGAATTCTGAAAAACTCGCCAACTGATTTTTGCGTAGTTAATATATTCTTGCTGAGGAGTAGCTAGAATATTAAAATTTGTCTGAAGACCAAGGTTTAATTTTACAGCTAAATGATCGGACTCAGATACATTTGCAGTGCAGAAGAAGTTAGTTAGTGCTGGAATTCTACAAATTAAGTGAGGTGAGCACATGAAGAAGTCAAGTGTCGAAGGGGTTCGCGGAAATGTTGGTATTGGTTGAGAGACAATCTCGAAAGAGTGGTTGTGGGAATTTTCACATAGCCAGTCAGATATAGCAACTCCTTGGGAAGTACTCAGGGTATCCATCCACCCGAGTTGGTGGCGTGCGGTGAAATCGCCTCCAATTTTGAATTGGGTGTAATTTTGGCAGAATGCGTTAAGCAAATCAAGGTCGTGTCTTATGTCAGCGCGGGATGCAGTGCATTAATTGTACAAAGATATCAGAAGGATATCTTCGTTATTTTCGAGGGGCATGACTACTCAGGTTACTTCAAAAGTAACCAAACCTTGGATAATGACCTTTCGGCACTGAAAAGAAGATTTTACTAAAACGACAGTGCCCGTTTTAGCGAGATCTTTGTCTGTACGGAATAAAGTGTACTTTTCAAAGTAAAGCCGATGTCTCGAGACTAATCTAGTTTCAGAGACAAAAACGGGGTCGGGTAATTAGGGTGTTAAGGACGTTTTTGATGCAGATGAGTTACATATCTGTATGTTTCGTAGGAGTTTAAGGTTGTAATTCTAGAAACATCTAACTTCTTTTCCACTTTAATGGTCTTTTGGAATGAATTGGCAAGTCCTCCTATAGTACATAAATTCAATCCCTTTAAAAGCTCGATTGGCCGTTGAAAATTGGCAGAAAACTGTAGGTCCTGTCGATTGAGGCGATTGAGATATTGGATGCGTGTTTGTATAGCAACTCAGCAGTCGTCAGAAATGATTTTTAAAACTGAATACGAAAGCGAATCATTTACTAAGCACTTTAAACATAGCGACGGATCTCAGGAAGCTGCTGAGATAAAAGTGAACTCAACAGTCATGAAAAAAAAAATTAAATTCCAACCAAACTTTTGTTTTTTTTTTAATCGTTTTTGGCAACAAAAAATTAAAACAATGAAAAACAAATAATAAGATTGTTTCTTTGTAAAAAGTCTTTTATTTTTTTGACTGGCTAGAATTTAATTTATTGCTCCTGAGAACAATAGACTATATTAAATCCTCAAATTCCCATCGGGATTTCAAGTGTGTCCTCAGCGTCAAATAGTCAATTTATCAAAATAAATTTCTGAAAGCAACCATTATATTTGAGATTTGACAACCAATCTTTGTGAGTGAAGATTACCGCTACGTACGCGAGAACTTTCTTTACTTTTGTGATTCTTTGTGATAGTGACATTCAAGGTAATGTGCTTTATCCAATAAATGTTTTGTTGATATTCTGTGATAGTGACAATTTACTACTAATTTAGCAATTAACGATGCCAAGGATAGAAAACGACCTGACTTAGGACGTCGCAGTCAATCAAATGTTCAAAAAGCTACCTCACGTCCTAACCGCGATGATGAACAGAGAATGACAGATCATGAAAATATTCTACGTACGACATTGAAGCATTGGCCGAAAGGAGAAAATGCGGGAGAACTGTGCATTCTGCCTTTAAATTTTCATTAAATATGCAAATCACGGAAACACCAATTTGCAACATCGCCAAAAATAGCGCAATGGCCAAGATCCTACAGGTATACAAATTGATTGATTTTTGGAAATAATAAAGTTGCAGTAGAAACCTCGACCGGATTCATCACATTACCCACTGATTTCTGTCACATCACAGGTTCAAAAGAGGAGCTTATTCAGCGTGATTTCCCAGATATAGCACAAAAGTTCAATAAATAGTGATAATTGGCTGGGTGAATGACCAATATTGGCGGCGAAAAATAAAGATGTCAAGGATCTCATTGCGAATTTTCTTCCAGGACAGTTGATTTCCTTCAAATCAGTTGACACCGTTATGAGCCACGATGACGTAATCTACTTTCCCACGGAGTTTTTAAATTCACTGGAATTGCCTGGATTACCACCTCACAATTTGCAGTTAAAAGTAAGATCAGTTGTCATCATTCTGCGTAACATTAATCAACCTCGACTATGCAATGGAACAAGACTGGCTGTGGAAAAGCTGATTGAAGCAACAATCATAAAAGTAAATTTCAAAGGAGAGAGTGTCTTGATCCCGCGAATACCGATGATTCAAACGGATTTACCATTCGATTTTAAACGCTTACAATTTCCAGTACGTCTGGCCTTTGCGATGACCATAAAAAAATAGCAAGGGCAGTCGTTAGAATTTTCTGGAATCAACTTAGAGTTTCACTGTTTCGCGCATGGACAATTATACGTCGCATGTTCGCGCTTCGGAAAACCGGCTTCTTTGTTTATTTATGCACCACAAAACAAAACAAAAATATAGTTTATGAAAAAGCTTTAAAAAGATTAACAGACTGTATCATAACAATGCGTGGTGTCTGTCAATATCAAATTTGAACCTTATACATAAATAGAAAGTATTTTGGGAAAACTCTGTTTACAAAACAGAAAATAATAATAATATTTCAAGCTTCATTAATGAAATGCTTTTTTTTTATTAAATACGGATTCGTTTTGCTTGTTTCAAAACTAATTTATACAAAAGTTTAGGTCTTTTATTTATCGGAACACAAAAATCACAATTTCGATACATTTTCTCAAGTGTATACTGTATACCATTGACTCTGGCGTATACGTACTTTTTTTTTAAGTTTTATTCTGATAATAAATTGTAACCGCTTTCAATTCGTTTCACGCTTAATAGTTCATTGAGAAAAATGGTAGTTGTTGATTGTTGCTGAATTAATTTCGTTTGTGAGTTTATCAATTTAAATTCATTGAACTTATCCCCCTGTGACATAGGCTTATATTTCATTACATTATTTCCACGGGAACGGGGTTGGAAATGGAAAGTTAGAAACTACTGGACTGATTTCAAAAATTCTTTCATCAACAGGAACGAGAACGGGAACCTTGAAACTACAGACCCGAGCAACGCCGCGCCGGGTGGCTCAGCTAGCATCTACATACAAACACTGAAAATTTCATCAAAATCGTTGGACCAGTTGTTTCCAAAAAACGGTTTCTAAATTGTCAGGTTTGTAAAGTTTAAGATTTTCTACCATCGAGCAGATAATTAAGATCAATTTTTTAACTTAGATGTACAATGAAAATACAATTTGGAAAAAGATAATGATTGAATTTAACAAATATGATAGAAGGAGAAGAGAATGGTTTTAAAACTACTCAAAATACACTCAAATGGAACGGAAAAATTATCAATATCTCGTCAAATACAATTAATTCAAAACGAAAAGAAAGAAAGATATAACATTTTTAACGGAACTAATTTAAAATTTTGACTCTGAGAGTTGATTACTAAAAGATGCTTTTTTCTTTAGAGCTGGGGTATGCTCGTCGGGTCGACCAAAAAAAGCACGTAAGACTTCGGTTATGAAGAAGGTCCAATCTTTTTATTTGTCTTAAAGCTAATCTAATATAATGTTCATTAATTGTTATAACTAATTCTGGTGGTGGTTCCAAAGCTGATAGATCTTTAATCCTATGCTGGCAACACGGTCATCAAGTACGGGTTTTTAATCTCTGGCATCAACAGGAAAATCTTGGCATCAACAATAAAAATACTGCCATCAACAGACAAAAGCTGGCATCAACGGCTTATAGCCGGCAAAATAAATCCCAAAAGTCCTTTAGAGGCTAGTGGGAGGATTTGTGCTAGGAACTCCAAGGAGACCTTGCTTAAAGTTGGGAATCTCTGGGGTCTGGGCACACTACGTACCCCTGGTTTTCCTCTAGTGAAAGTAGCCTGTACTCGAGGTTGATACTTTTCGTATTTTTCAGGGTGCCTTATAAAGTTATCTACAACTAGTGAGTGTGAGCTCTGTGGCGTGAGTGAAAAATATCGTGAAAACAATGGTATGTGAATTGGCTGGCGGTAGGGTGTGTATTTGTAACTTCGTTACAAAGATCTTTTGTTAAAACGTCTCTTATTAAAGAAAACAGAGCAATAGCTTTCAAAAAACATTATAGCACTTGAAGGTTCGTGATTTAGCGAACAGCTCTCGAGTACTCTAGGTCTAGCGCATTTCAAGAAGTACATTTTATGCTGATTCCAAACGGTTTAATTAGAAAGCGTTTTTCATGGCAGCGTAATTACTCTCGGATTAGTTGAAAAATACAAGTGAAAGGTGAACCCGTTAAAAACGTTTTTTTCCAAAGTTTCTGGAAATCACGAACCTCCTGTGTAACATTGTAGCCATAACGCCACTGTTAACACAAGTGTCGTAAGCAAGCATAAGTAATTAAGTGTTTTTGGTCCAAAAATGACAAGTTGAATTCCTAAACATAGAAAAGTAATTGTCTCAGTTCAGAACCCTGCGGAATACCACTAAAAATGTCATAAGACGTGTTTTCACATAAAGAAGTCTTTACACTGCCTGCGTTTATAGCAAATTTTCTATTAGTACCCCTGGTGTCACAGAGTAGCCCAACCTTTTTGATGTCTAAATGTACTAGACCAGGTAATAACTTTGAGTTTAGGATGCTTTTGCCGCAATTTGAAGTTCTTAAAATCTAATGAAACGAGTGGTGACCACCTCTAAGACCAGCGTTATTAATTTAAGTAATCAATGTTTCCTTTGCTATTCCAGCCATTTACTTATGATACTAAATAAACTAACAGGCCTGACCTGTGATATGATACTAAATAAACTAACAGGTCAGGCCTGTTAGTTTATTTAGTATCATAAGTAAATGGCTGGAATAGCAAAGGAAACATTGATTACCTAAATTAATTAGGCTGGTCTTAGAGGTGGTCACCACTCGTTAGAATTACTAGTAGAGTTATCCTAAGACCCGTTTCAATCTCCGTGGATACGTAACCGAGCAACGTATTTGCTTCTGGTTTGGTGCTTACGCTACGCTGGAAGATTCATCAGGTCTATATTTTTTTTTTTTTTTTTTCCGAAACGTTACAACTTAACTTGAATGGTAAGCGCTCCTGAGCTACGCTCAACCACTTGCTCTTACCTTAACTGAACGTATTAGAACTAGAGAGCAAATGATTTCAACAAGATGGAGCAGGATGGAGGCAAACTGCACGACCCACAACCGAAATTCTTGGGACTGAATTTAATCTCTCTGTTTAACTATTTTTATTGAACAGGTATATGTATATACAATTGGTTCTTAATTCTAAGATAACATAACATTTAGATATATTTTGTTTTGTTGGCACAGAAGGGGCCTAACTTTAAATAATGTGTTGTTTGCTAAAATAATTAATTATAATTATTGCCTATGATACGAAAAAATATATATTTATAAGGCTATTAAAAAATCTTGGGTTGTTCAGATCCGGTTGTCTTTATGTTGAAGAGGGTTTCTGTAGCCTCTAGCCACGGTTGGTGCTCGGCTGAGGCTGCTACTTCGTAAAAGGGTATTGCCTCTTCGTCATTGATTGAAATGATTTCTTCGTCCAGTAGTTCCATCATATCTAAGTATCGCGGCTCGGGATGTCTCTCTTCAATTGTCAAGTTCCTCACCAGTGCATTGGGATGGTTGCTCAGGTTGTTAGTTGTTTTCCTTGCCACGTTCAAAAGGAATCTGTCGAGGCGAAGGACTCCGGATGCTTCGTAGAGCTTTTTGTTGCTGATATACCTCTGTCGTTGACGGTCGAAGTTGAGTCCTCGGAATTTTCCTCTCAAATGCTTCGAGCTTTTTCATGCTAGTTTTGGATATACTAAACCAAGCAGGGAAGCAGTAAGTGATGATTGGTCTGAGGAGCTGTTTGTAGAATAGCAACTTTGTCTTCTGGCTGAGTCCGTTCTTTCTCCGCATTAGGGGGTGTATGAGGTGGAGGTAAAGATGTTGTAGAGATAGGGCCCGAGCTTTGATCTTGAGCTACTCCTGCTCTGATACCTTTGGTTGCTGATTGACTGTTTTCAATTTGGACGAAGAATGACCTGCAATTGAGAAAACTGAAAATTATTTTGATTAATGTACCTGGAAAATTATGAAGAGTTAGTTTGTGAATTAGCCCTTGGATCCAGATGCTATCAAATGCTTTCTCGATATCAAGGAAGCATCCCACCGCAACCTGGGAGCTGTTCAGAGTCCTTATGACGTCCTTTTGAAATCTCAAGATCGGATGAAGAGTGGAGTGGTTCTCCTTTAAGTGACTTGTATTGGCCGGAGAGGTCTCCTGGTGTAACCGTTCTAGACCTCTTTTTGTCTGGTTTCTTGAATTCACGAGCTTATGACAAGCGTCAGACTTTACTTGGCTCCATTTTTTTCCCCGTTCTGCATGCGTTTGTGTCTCATTGATTCACAAATTTGCTGACAACTGCAAGCAGCATCAGATTTTCTTCAGTCCTAACCATTAAAATTTACATGAGAAGTGTCATAATGCTTTTGGTTCAACAGGTAACAGCACTAGTGTCGCTGTAATTTTGCAATAAAATGCACTACTGGAATTTTGCTGATAGTTTGTTCAAGCCATTGACATAGGCATGTCCCCATATTCAGCTAAATTCACTTTCCAGGGAGTGAGTGAATGAAGTCACTGCTGAAATGCTAAGTCAGTAATCAGAATTCTGAAAGCCAATTGCACTAACTCACTCACTGAATTCCTTTAGCTGAATCGATTTTGAATGGAAAGTTAATCACTTCACCCACTCTCGGGAAAGTGAAATTAGTTAAATCTCGGCAATGGACCGCCGCGCCGGTTAGCAATTTCTTCAGTTTCTAGCTCGTGATATTACTGCCATTTGGTGCCTGTTCAGAAAATCTTAAACAAACTTCAACCTTGTCTTAGAGTTGGGAAATAAATGTCTTCTGCTTATGTGAGCCCAAAAAGGCCATCTATTGAAAATGGAAATGGTGAACAATTTTACTGATTATTGAAAAATCAACAATAGATGGCGTCTGTTTCTACGTTGAGAATTAACAATCTGGGAATATCAGACTGCACCAATTGCACTGATGCCGATGGCTTCCCTCTCATACTGCGAGAATGCCGAATGCATGAAACTAATTCAGTCATATACTCGCAAGTCCCTTCATTCCGTCTAACTCGCGTTTCTTGTTTGCTTATGAATAAGTGTTTGTGTTTTGGCACATTGTGAGTCCTTACCTTCTCTAACTGTGTCTCTTCACGGACGCAGGTGCATAAAAATAAAAACATTTATGATAGTTTCATAATCAAAGGACATATTCATTTTGTGTTGCACTCTAAAAGCTGACTTTAACAAAAGTGCAGAAATGTCAATTGTACTTTGCACAACTCGACACCACTATCCACTTTGGGATAGACTTTGAAACGCCTGAAATTAGCATACTCATTTTCCAAATAGAATTTTCAAGGATAACACACCGTGAGAAGAAAAAGCTGAAGCATCATTCCACATTGGTTAATTACCATCCGCAATTGTCTAGAAGAATCCGTGCTGTCTCTGGTTCCACTACTGAGTAGTGCCTCCTAGCTGCATTGGATTCAAGCTCATGATGATGAGCTCCAACACACACACACATACCATTCAAGGATGCAAATCGTTATGCTCCATGGTAGAAAAAAATAACATAAAACAAAGAAAAAGAACCAAGAAGAAACAAGAAAAGATGATAGAAATGTTGGCAGGTTCTATGCTGAGCTGCTGTGGAGATGAATCATTCTACCTACACATTATACACCTACCTACCTATAAAGAAAAAAAAGAACAAAATAGACACGACGATGATTTATTCAGTGCTGAAAAGAAGCGAAAACAATAAACCGCTCCCATCATCTACTGTGTGTGGAATTTTAATTATGAAATTGCATAAAATTAACTTTGACAGACCTAAAACCGTTTTTCGTTCGCAACAAGGATACGTCCTACGTCCTACATATTTACGTTAAAGATTTTTTTTTTTTTGAATCCCTGGGAAAAAATACATTCACATACAAAAATACTATCAGTCGTCATGTAGTTCAGCTGGGAGGTATACGAGGGAGGTTGTTTTTATGAGAAGACACCTCATCTGTTTTTTCTTTTATACGTGCGCGGCGTGTTGTTGTCCCGCTGATGTTGTAGCTATCTGTTTGTTGGTGGTGTTGCAGCAAATTTTTAACGATTCATTAAATCCAGTTGCCAAAAGGACAGAACGAGTTCAAGGTTTAGCCAAGATGCAGCATGTTTGTCTCCGCATTGAGCAAGCTTAAGCTATAATCACTGCTGCGGCAGTCGACTACTCAGTTGTCATCGTCGAATAGGCAGTGAAGTGCATCTTCAAGAAAGTAGTATAGTGGCACTACTGGGATAGATAGTCATAAAAGAAAATTACGAAGGGGAGTTAAATGGGCAAGGATACCAAGGACACGTTTTGTTTATTTGCAAGAAAAGATAAATAAAAAGAAGTTTCTTTTTTTTGGCTGGAAATTAGTAAAAATAAAATCTGGGAATTGGAATTTACCCAAGAGTGTTGAAATTGGAGCTCTAAAAAAACACTTTTCTGAGCCGAAATAGCAAACAATTAGCACTTGAAGGTCATTTTAGAATGAATTACTTTGAGGAAGAAGACAAACAACTGCAATGGATCGTCCTAATTTGTCGGGTCTTTGTTCAATAAACTTATTCTTCTTCAAAGGATAAATCGACTGGCAAATAATGTTTTACTGTAAGATTCACACAGAAAAGATGCACGTGTTCTTTGACCCAACAAATTGCAAAGTGTAGTAAAGCACTTGAGGTTGAAGAACACTGTTGCCCAACTTTGTAACCCTTTCCTACTGTCGAATCATTCGAACAATGTTTTCGATTCGAATATCAAAAGGGAGAAAAGAAGAATCGAATTTGAACTCTCCCAGATGATCTCCACTCGACAAGTTTCGGTCAAGTCTCCAATAAATTTTGACCGACCTAAACCGTATTTTGTTCCCAAGGTTACGTCTTGCAGCCTACACGAGATAATGCCTCGTTCAGGTATGCTTTAAGGCTGTAACGAATATCCCACCGCCAGCAAATACGCCATACTAAATGCTGTCGCATTAAATTTTTCAGTCAGGCCATAGAACGATAAATTTATAAGGCATCCTGAAAAATATAGGAAGAAAGAATCCCACAGGAACTTTCGTCTAAATTGAATGAGCAAGAGTTGCTCAGGGATCGAAACTAGGGCCATTCCTCTTCAACATCATTTCCGGGTCATCTCAGCTAAGTCAGAGCTCGTCTTCTGCAGAATGTTGTTGTACTGCTGGCAACTGCAGAGCGACATTTATTATTTTATCAGACTGGCTACCCAAAAGAACGCGAAGTATCTAGGCATCAATTTTAACGAGCTGCTCAGATTCAACCCGCACTCACGCGCATACTAAACAAGGCCAACTTCGCCTTCCACCGGCTTTACCATATTTACTAAGAAAAAAGACAGGACTAAGTCAGCCAACAAAACTTCTAGCAGCTGCTGACACCTGTCATCAACTACGTCAACCCAGTCTGGTTCACCATCACGAAGTCAGCAATGAAGGAGCTCCTTGTTTTCAAAAGGAAGATTTTGAGAATCTGCATCGGCCTCACTTTCAACCACCAGCACCAAAGACACTTCAGTAACGAGAATGTATACTAGGGTGGTCTTTATTTCACTTTCTTGCGAAAATTGAGTACGACGCGACGCCCCTTAAATCGATTCTAAAAAATTAAAAAAAAAATTCCCTAATTTTTTCATATTTTTATCTCGAACCCTTCCTGGCCCTATTTTCCTGTCATTTTTGAACTAATCAACGGAAAGACTTCGAAAAAGGCTCAAATGAAGCGTCTCTGAACACTCTACAGCCGCATGTATGTTTGATAAAATTTAGATCATTTGTTTATACTCTATTGTTAGTAAACAAAATGGCTGATTTCTTTTTTCGCTCAATCCGCCAAAAGTAAGCAACATTTTGACATGGATTATTTTTTCAAAGATATCTACGGCAATTTAAATGATATAAAATTAGATTAGATTTTTTTTATTTATTATTTTATTTGCTATTAACATTAACAATTTTCTTACAACGGCAACCGTTTTTGAACGGATGATCGGAAAAACAAAAATTTCTTAATGAAATAGGGTCAGGAAGGATTAGGAATAAAAATTTGCAAAAATTATTGATTTTTTTCCTGAACTAATCTGGGGGGCGTCCCCAATTTTTTTTTTCCTAAGGACCAACCCAATGTATACGAGAAAGCCAAAATGACGCCCTTGGATCAATACGTCATATTGACAGTAAGGGAAACGGCTGCAGATATCAACAACCACCCGAATCATTTGGTGAGAAGGATGACCAGTCAGAACCGACACCCTGAGCCAAGATACCTAAGCGTGATGAAAAACTTTGGACGAAGAAATAATGCCAGCCAACGATAAAGCAACCAACTTCAACGCTGCATATTTCTGTGCTTAATGCTACATCTCACAACCTCCCCTTGCAGAGGGACACCACCAACGTACGTCAGCCCACTTATAATTAAGAATTTTCTTTTCCTTTCAGCTACTAGCTATGTATATGTTCGGTTTTGCATCAACATTCGTCGTGCTTTTTTTTTACTGCTGCAGTTGTCTGCCTGCATTTTTCATCGAACCATCAGTTTCGTTTTGGAGGTCGGGTGAAACCAAGAACCTCAGAGGCTGTGGTTTCGATGGTTTGTTGGCATTGCCGCCACTGGTCTTCAATGATCGATACTAGCGGCATAAGACTGAAGGATAGTTGGATGGACAATCGATTGGAGAAGGCATTGGAAATCTTGCAACTTTCCGACTCACACCGTTTCATAGCGTGAGTTCGCGCGAGTCAACAGGATATCGTCATTTGTACGTTGGCTACAGCAAGGTACAGGTCTTAGTCAAAGTTGGCGATTCGGAAAGTTCAGACATCTATCACATTTGCAGAGTGCCCTGCGTCGATC
The DNA here is from genome assembly GCA_914767635.1 of Melanostoma mellinum. Lineage (NCBI taxonomy): Eukaryota > Metazoa > Arthropoda > Insecta > Diptera > Syrphidae > Melanostoma > Melanostoma mellinum. The sequence goes on from OU612060.1 coordinate 186,645,507, forward strand.
ACAACATGACTAACGGTTCATTGATCTGAACATCACACCATGTATACCTTTATCAATTTTTAGATGATGAAAACGTGTGGTACAATCAACCAGATTTAACCCCGCTGCAAATTCGAACAGCTTTAGTCCATTTTCGAAGATTTTGTCATGTAGGCTATGCTTTTTGATAGTTTTTGAAGAGATGTCCTCCTTCCCTAGCCTTGCGTTAAGATCCCCAAAGACATTTTCACATCTTCGAAGAGCTCGTAGAATCAATCTTTTTGTTCTTATCTTTCACTTCTGTGGCGGCGTGTGCATATATTAAGCAAATGTTAGCGAATTAAGCCCTGGTGTGGATGGTCATTATATGCTCATTTACTGGATTTTGGCTGATAACCTTATCCCTGAGTCAACCTCTGACGACAAATCCACACCATTAAGCGCTGTTTCTATATGTCTGTAGATGCCGCAGTTTTTCATCTTCTTTATCTCCGGCCAATTACATCGCCCATTACATTCTTGTATGGTGACAAATCTGCATCGTGTAGCAGTCTAGAGCATCCGCTAATTCTGCAGTTGCACATATAATCCGCTAAGGAACCTTCCGTTCTTCGTGCAGATCCGGAGGTCTTTGTCCTTTTTTTGTTTGCTTGGGTCGTCAACGTTGAAATCACAATCGTTATCCCGCTGTTGGTTATTTCGGAACCGTGTAGTTTTAAGGTGGTTGGGTATTAGCCCCACACACTACCTTCAACAGCCTGGAGGGATAAATCCTTTTGGAATCTCCTCAGTCTTAAAAGGCAGGATAATCCGGTAGCAGTACCCTACTGCAAGGTTGGGAGGACTGCCGTTGACTCACCTGGAGCTCATCCGCCACCATCTTTACTTCAATACCTTGCCCTTGACTTTGAAAGACCTTAAAACCAAATTTGTCGGAGCAGGGGTTTGCGAGCATTGTAACAGGAGCGACAAATATGGGTTTGATGGTTAATAAGTATATGTAGTTATCAAACAAGGACACCAAACATCGACGGGTTGGACTAAACGTCACAATAGACAGACATAACTTCGAGGTAGTACAGGACTTCGTCTACCTAGGATCCGCTGTAGACATGGACAACAACATCAGTGCGGAGATCAAACGGAGAATAACTCTTGCCAACAGTTGCCTCTTTGGTTTAAGAAGGCAATTGAGAAACAGAACCCTCTCCAGAAAAACCAAGGTAAGGCTTTATTAGACCTTAATCATGCCAGTGCTGTTTTACGGCGCGGAAGCGTGAACCTTATCGGAAGATATGAAAAAACCCTTGGTCGTTTTCAAAGAAAAAGTCTTTGGTCCCGTATGTGAAGACAATGTGTGGAGAAGAAGATACAATAACGAGTTGTATGAACTGTCCCGTGACATGTGCATAGCTAGAAGAGTACGCATCCCGAAGCTACGATGGTTGGGTCATGCAGAGCGGATGGACATCAACACGCTTCACAGCTTGACGGGTTTTTGAAATCACATTGCAGGGAAATCGCTGAGGAGGGGGAAGTCTTAGGTGGTGCAATTAAGTGGAAGAAAACCTCAACCCACTTATAGTGCAAAACTGGAGAGAGCTCGCCCCGAAGTTGAAGTCGTTTTTGAAGGATGTTGGTTGAATCCCAAGTTCACCCCAAACTGTAATGCCCGCCTAAGTAAGTATTAGTACGATAGAATTACAAGGATGATGTACAATTACAATAAAAGCCCCAAATTTTTCATTTATTTCTTTAACTATTGCAACAGAAGGCTTGCAATCTCAACAGAAGATTTGCAGTAGCGCTCCCTTTTCTGAACTATTCAAGGCAATGTAGATCCAAATTGAGCTTTCTGAAAAAGCCTTATACATACTTAGAATGCACTGATCTACTGCTGATTTCATATACGGCTAAAGATTTAGAGCACACTGACACTCAGTACGTCTACAGTGGAAGACCTCTACTGCTTCTTAGTAGCTTAGTAATTTTCATAGAACTGCTTTTATAAGTCAGCCACATTAGCATTGAAACTAATTTCTCATTTCTAGAAAAAACTGTAATTTTATTTGCGTTTCACTTTGTTGAATGAATGTAAAGTGCCATCCAGGAGGCACCTAATTTCTTGAGAGAAAACGGAACTAGACCAAAAATACAGGAGAAGCTTGTCATCAATTCAAAAATGAATGAACAACAATTTTTTCTGTATTCGTGAAGAGAGTGTGATTTTTTTTTTGGTTTGATTATTTTCTGAATTGCTCTACGTGCTCCTAAGGCAACTCATGATAATTTCCCGTGCTCCCCTTTCGAGTATTCGTATAAATTTCCCTTAAATAGCTCAACAGTCACGGGAATAACAGAAATAACAGATCTAACGCCAATTATTCCAATTCAAACCAAACGAAAACCAATTAAAAGCCCTTCAACCTTCAGCCAATATGCTTTCAATTCTGTTTACAGACTATTATTATTCTTGCTCATTGCACCGCATTCCGTAAATTGCAACCAATCACTCAGTCCCGTTCGTGTGCTGAAGAACGCATTTCATTAAGCAATTATTTCAGGATTTCTGTTGTAATGAAAAAAAAAGGAACGATAAAAAGTAAAAAAAAAGTTGCTATGTACCCACCCGGTCTCGATGCAGTGTTCTGTTATGCTTTGTTCTTTGCCATACTCGATTATCACAATCATGCATATCTATTCTACATTCACATGCGAGCACACCCCCGAGCCACCACCGCACATAATTACAAACATTAATGTAATTGAAATTAATTTTTAATTAAAACTGCACAAGTTCTTCTTCATTTCACACACTCGCAGCAGCAGCGCGCGGTGACGATGCTCGCCTTAATAGCATAATAAAAAACAACAACAAAATCCTCGACAAACCCTTAACTGGTCGATGACAGCAAGTCAATACCCTTAACCCAGTTTAGACCTTTTCTCATCTGCTTATTTCATTTCACTTTTCTTCTCCCTATTTCTTTTTTTTCTTTCTTTGTTGTGTTTTATTTACTGGTGTGGGTTTGTTTTGTTTGTTCCACCGGAAAGTTTACCATGTTATCACATATTCGCATTCGCACAACAAAAACGCCAAAGGGTGAAGGATACGTCAGTCAGTCAGAATTGGGATGGAGGTTCAGTTCACAGGAGCTTAATCAATATATCATATGAGTCTGAGTGGGTGACAATGAGATGGGTAGCTTTAGCTTTGTGCTTAGTAGTAGAGTATCCTCCTTAAAGGAGCATAGGTACAGCATCTCTTATGTAGCTGTAGGTATTGTATGGGTGTTACTCCTTTCGGTATCCGCAGCATTTGCACGATCCATCGCTCGCTGTCGCTACCCCCTTTGCTTTTAATGTCCACAATCCAATAAAAGTGGCAAAATTAGTCGCATAAAAATTTAATTATTCCACCGGAAATTGCGCAATAAAAATTCCACTTAAACTTTATGTTTACGATGTGAAGTTTTTTAGGGCATATATGACAGTCATAACGGCGAATCCAACGACTGCAAAATACTCCATATAAGGTAAGTGCGAGCAGCTATACTCGTTCGGCGGCGGCGTTGCGTCGGTCGTAGTAACCTATGCGCGGCAAGGGTGAAATGTGAAATGTGAAATGTGCGAAAAAATTATGGTTTGGGTGTGGCTGGAAAATGGGGCGTTCAGAGCCAAATTTGAATTTACATATTCAGAATTTATAGGATAATCCCGGAAGGGTATCTATTCTCGCTTTGGATATGTGAAGCCCTCTGAGCTTCCGCCACTACTCGCTAAACTTTTCGTTGGGGTTGGGTGTTTTGGATTATATTGCGAGGTAAAATGCGAAAATGCTTTTATTTCCCAACTCATACTGCTTTTGGTGGGGAGCCAGTCACTTGTATGAGTGTACATACCTCTACAGCTTTTAACCTCCACCCATTTGAATTGGTAAAGTTTTGTAGAGAATAAATTGTTTTACACGAGACAACAGGTTAAACTATTTTATTAGGATAGGTTTGACCTTATTTGCACAAAAGGGAGGCTTAACCTGTATATTTGGCTGTGTTTTTTATTTGTTGTTGTTGTGTGTGTTCAACAATTCCTTTGTCCTCCACGTTTAGCAGTAGGTAGATTTTGTGATTTTAAAGTAAAAGCGAATAAGGCTCAGTTTATAGATACGGCCTTTAGGTAGGTATTTTTGGTAAAATGGTAGATCATACATAAACCGAAAGGCTTACGGGGTAGGTATAGCGATTTCAGTTGAGTTGGCCATACCACCTACACGTTGTTGCTTTTAACTGAAACAATTTACGCTGTAGGTAGGTTCTTTATGGCGAAGCGGTCATGTGCGGGTTGTAGGCCACCAAATGAAGGTAGGTTTTATGAAATGGTTTATGTTTTATGTTAACAGCGGCGGAGGTTCTCTATAAATAAAATGAACTATTTCATTTTCAATTATACGTACAAGCACTTGAAAGGGCTGTTTTATGTGCTTTAAATTATTTTAAATTGAGGAGGTCTCATAAAAATTATAGCAGTCGGTGGTGTTTTGGTCGTTCGAAAGTTCTATGGCTTATTTTATTAGTAAAAACAGCACGGTTAAGATCAAGGATTTGAGCCTTTTCGGGGAAAAAGGAAATCAAATGACGAAATGATAAGAGTTTCAAGACATTATTCAAAATCATCTTCGTTTCCCTAACTGGGGTCGTGTGTTACTGCAGTGTTCTTGGAAGGACTACCACTTTTCTGATTCAGAGTATTGATCCATTTGAGGGGCTCGCAGAGTTGAGCTTAGAAAGCATCGGCTAGTCTCAATATTTTGGATTTTGGTTACATTTATTTGGCTCAGGTCTGCTTTTCTATGTCTATAGTCTTCGCGATTGTTGCTGAAACGGACAAAGACCTTTTTGACGGCGAGCGTGCTCCAGATCACTCCTTTGAACATGACAATGGCAATTGAGCCAGCGGCCGATCATATATATACAATTATACATACAATGTATATAGGGTGGCGTAAGAGAACGCTGAACACTGAGGTCTTGCGCATTTCTCACATCCATGCCTGTGAGGGGATAGAGGGGACCTCCAATTTTCTGCCGGATCGTAGCGGCTAATCGGGAAAGCACTTTTCATGGCTATGAATTTACTTTCCGAGGACTTGCGAGAGGTGATACCCGTGAAAAAACATTTTTAATTTCTGTTGGGATTCGAAACACGAACTACCCGTGTAACAGGTACACATGCTAACCACTACGCTAAGGGCACCACACCGCACCACACAGCAGCCGATCGAATTGGTATTTTGGAAGTGAGGGCTTCGACTTCGACTGACCTCAGCAATTGTAATACAATCGGGCTTTGTTACTTGTACTGTCATTTGAAGAATCTTTATCTCAGGTGTCGTCAACCTTATCCACATCATTTTGTACATTGTTCAATATTGTAAGCCGTAATGTGACGGCTAGACAGACAACCATGATGTTCTGCATCAGTAACAGGACTAACAGGTGTCTTTGGTTGAATAATTAATTCACTGATTTGTGAAGCGGCTTGTCGACAATGATCGACTAACCTTTAACCTGCAGTGATCACTGACGAAAGACTTTTAACTTTTTTGATCCATCACTGACCGTCAACACGTCTTCAATTACCAGCAGAAAAAAATTGGCGATTTTATAACATACTGTTGTACTTCAAAAGAGTCGGAGTCTCTTACGTTGTTGTATCTACTAGTTTTTTGCAACGAATAAAATTTTTTCGGTAAGAAGTTATTGCTAGTTCTATACCTTCAAAGTGAAAATTCAATTCTAAAATGTATCCGCTTGAAATTGGTGGTTGCCATTTGACCTGCAAAAACAGACAAAGACTCACCAATTATTGCTTATATAATGGAAACCTTCTTTTGACACCTCAAAAATTACACAATGTGGTGATAAGTTTCGATTTACCAAAGTTTAATTCAACAGAAAGAGAACTTAAGCCGCTTTGACGGGATCTAGTTTCGAAAACTCCGCTGTTATTCTATTAAGACCAGCAGATTTTTTTGTTTTTGAGCTAATGGAGCTCGTTTGGCGGAGCACTTTAGTACTTCCCTTCTTCTTCGTCTTCCTTTTATGCATCTTGATCTCGATCACTGCTCTTCCACTATTGATCTGCTCTTGGGACACTTCAGCACTAAGCTCAGTCGAATCTTTATTTACATACATATATTCTCATAGGGTGGCACAAAGAAGGGAAGAGCCCCGGGGACTACCTCATTTCTCTCAACCATTCCTTGCGAGGGAATGGAAGGGATTAATAATTTACTGCCGCTTACGAGCACCAGACCGAAAAAGAGCTTTTCATACTATGGAATGGCTTGTCAATTCCATGCGAATCTTTATTTAGGAGGGCTTAATGGTCATGCTACCATTTCTTTAACTGATCCTCAATTGATTTACAACTGTGCTGTTTGCTTTTAATCAAAATTTTAAATATACTCAGAACAATTCTATATGGTATCACTACTCCTTGTAACGTCTTCCACATAGATTCCATGAGATTTTGTTGCAAGCTTCACAACAAAGTTCCATCAAGGAAAAAACGATTTTCGCAAAAAAAACCGAGTAGCAAGTTGTTATTTTTGTTCGGTAATACCCAATAATATTTTAACATCACCTTGAGTGCCTGGTTTGACTTATATGTATTTGAATAGGTATTGAATTCTACTTCTTCTGCTTTCTTTTCGGCATGAGCATCGATATCTTGATGGATTCAAAGCTCTTCCATTTCTATGCTTCACATTAGTGGTTAATGGAAAACACAACTTTCGACCTAGAGGTCTCCAATGACGATTGAGATATTGCCTATTGCAGCACCACTGTTAACCCAGCAAAGATTATTGTACTAGAGGATGGTTTGAATGGCCACGTACTGAGCTGTAAAGCGGTAATATTGAAACAAAATTGAAAACAAAGCCACGGCAAAGTTGCTCTGCCGCTCAGCTTTCAATTTTGTTCTAATTTTGGCACTATGCCGCTATCTCACTCAGTACATGGTCATGCCCTTAATCATTAACGATCACTACATTTGTGAAACGTAGTCTTGTTAAAATGGGGTTCTATGAAGTCATACTACAAACCAACTTCCTCGTTCAACGTATGATTCCAACGAAATTCAGTCTTTTACCAACTTCTCTTTTGGAACAAATTTAGAAAGGACTGCATTAATTTCCTCATTTTCAAAAAGTTTTGGGGAGTGCAATTAAGAGCGAAGAACCTCAAGACGACCCATTGGTGTTGATCAACTCTGCTATGGAACTCTGCGGTGACTTCATCTGAACATATTACTTTAGCCACGGTTCCCACGCGGAAATCTAAGATCGTCCCCTTTGTAACTCTTCTTGTTGTCGGAGAGAAATCCTTAGGCTTTTATTGCTAGCCCTTGGAGTTCGCTTAGCTTCTATTAGATAGTTTTTGGTTCTATACAGAATAAGTGAGAACCATTTGAAGTTATTGTCCCTGACGTTGCACTGACTGTAATACTAGTAAGTTCGTCCAAAATTCTGATTTTTTTCTTTCTTTCTTTTTGTGAAACGATTCTCTTTTTACTAGAGCCCTTTAATTATACGTGTATGAACATACCTGTACTTAGTATTGCACGTGTAGATATTTTAAAGTTTTTTTTTTGCGGTCTCTGATCCATTTGTCGATGTTGTTGTTTCATAAACACCTATGTGAAAAAGATAACTTTTAAATAGAACCTTTAACATCCTAACCTTGTTCACCTTAAATATTTACTATTTTTCAGGTGAGCACATCGTATTTCTTATTCTTCTTCTTTTTCTTTATTGAAAAAATGCATGGCAAAGCTTGCAACAACCTATATAATTCTTATTCTCTAGTATAGGTATACAGTTACAGATATAAGCCCCGAGTTCAAATGCTTATGGTTGTTCTTAAACCGCTTTTAACCTACTTAGTATCATAAGATAGATTTCTTTAATTATGTTCTTCGCCTCTGTTTTCGAATAGATTTTGACAAAACATATCTAAAAATCACTCAATCCTGATTAGTGTAGGTAAAGAAAAGCTTGCATTTGGGGTCTTGTAAGAGACGAATTAAAGAATGATGGTAGTTTAATGACGTTTAAATCGAAAAAGGACTTACGATGCTTGATCTTCGATCGAAACGCAACCTATTCAAGAAGTTTTTAGAGCTACACGTGTTTTTTTTCCTATAATTTTCGGATAAAATAACATAAATCACACGTGGCAAAAATAAACGTGTAGTTTAATAAATGCTAATAAATGCGTTTGTTTGAAAACTCTAATTTTAATTTTTCAACGTCGTTATTTTTCAGCGATGGTCTTCAGGCATATCAAGCCTATTCAAATTTCACGGGAATATTGGCTCACTCTGATGTTTGTTGACTTAATGTGATTGCTCCTTTAGTCATCTCTTGAATCAAGGAAAAAGGCACAGCGGAGATGTTCTGACCCGCCACTACACAGCCCCCATTTACTAACCTTTAGTTTGTTCAAAAATTATACAAACAAATGAAACAACCGTATTTTTACGCCTCACTCTCTCGAGAGCACCTTCCCATAGCAATTTAATGTGCATGTTGCAACAGCTATCCACTTCATTGCTTAGGATTTCCCATCAACATCAGCTAAAAGCATTTTTTTTTTTTTTTTGAAAATTTAGTGAGAGCAAATTAAAACTTTTCGCCACTGCACTTAAGCCTTTTATTTTCATTTAAAATAAAAGCCATTAGCATACCACAAGACCAGTGAAAATTTTGTCCATAATTTGAAAATATATCACCATTTCTATCTTCCATCATATGCATGGAAAATCGCAAAACTTAAAATGCAAATATGCGTAAATAAACACACACAAAAAAAAGAAAAAACGCCAACAACAAAAGCGCTGGACCACAAGTTTCAATGGCCAGCGGAAGCTTATAGTTAGGAAACAGAAAAGAAGAACCACACAGGAGAGCATATTCACCGATATTCGTAAAGATAAACCCAAAAGTATATAAATTTGAAAACTGGGAAAATTTACTACAACTGTTAAAACAGTTATCTTCTGCTACTATACTGTTAGTCCTTTTACGGGTGCTACTACAGCTGACACAACTTACATTTTATAACCGAAGATAATACCCTTTTAAGCATAAGGATGAATGTAACGGTTCTAGCTTTGGCTCTGGCATTCTTATATTTCTGTTAAAACAAAAATATGAAAAACAAAAACTTTTCGATTATTCTTTTGTCCTTAAGGATGAGAATAGGGAAAATGCAGGTGTATTTCGTTTTTTTTTTTAGTTTTTCTCCTTTTTTTTTTGTGAAAGGAATAAGAAAACCACGAGTATTTGCCAAAATGTGTATAGAAGAATTATCTTGTCTTCTTTATTGCAAACTAAGTAATCCTTTGTCCTGTGGTCTTGTGCATTGTTTAGTTCAGTTGGTTTTGTATTGCATAAATTCTATATTTTGATTGTAAGAAATTATGAAAGTTTTGAGTTTTGCTGTAGCAAATGTTGATCTTAGGGTCATTGTTATATTCATTTGGTGCAAAGGTAACACTACCGACAAGTTGTGGGTTTTGATTTGATGTGTAATCATCGTAGCAAGGGTGAGATTGTGTCCTTTCTTGTAGAGAGAAGAAGCGTAATGGTCTCTCCAAAGTTGAAAATAGAACTATTTTTATGGTTCTTTTGCTATTTTAAGATACTACGCGTATCTTGATCTCGAAGGGATCACAGCTTTCCCACTTATTGCTTCACACTATAATGATACTCCCGTCGGGTATGCCACGTTGACCTTAGAAAGCGTCTTCAAGTCTCGTATTGTGTTGTAGAAATATTGGCTTTTTGGAGGTGTGCTCTGGAACATGACAATATTTAGTCACCAGATTGGTATTTTTGACGTGAAGGTTTCCATGGAACTCGGTACTTCCAATATGATCAAGCTTTAGATTTTCCAACATTGTGGACGGGTGCTGGACGAGCAGGTACTTGATCAACAACACATAAGTCTCTGGAGTTCCTTTGACGGTCACACATATTACTTGTTGTGACCTAGCTCAACATATAAATCATCAAAGCAAATGCAGGGCTTTTCCATTTAAATACTTTGATTCGTTGTTGACGTACGAACTTAAAACCCATTTTGTTCATCAGATACCCCACCATAGAGAAGGAGGTAAGGGAGTCAAAAGAAGGGTGGATGATTGAATTTTTAGGCTTAGGAGTCTCACTACACTATTTAAAATTTTGGATCAATTTTAGTGTGTTGTTCTGTGGCAGGTGTTAGATGTTGCTTTGTTTGTCGAAGAAGTATTTTAAAAGATTCCATCTTGGACAATCAAAGAGGAGGAACTACCATGGGCTCCTCATCATACTTTATTCTTTTACTCAGAAGAAAGCTAGAAACGAGAATAGTAGAAGTTACGTGAAACGTAGTCTTAAAGCGCTCGCAAAAGACGAGTGCCTCGCTGTGGACTATATCCATAGGTCGCTGGTTCATATCCGGCTCGAAGGACCAGATGTTGAGTAAAACCTCGATTGTAGATAAGTCGAAATGAATACCTACTGATTTAGGTAAATGTAATTTATCTGTAAGTAACCGTCAATGTATGCTTAGAGTGATCTGTCTTATCTTATTTCACATACACATGGAGCTATCTATAGATTGGTAATGTTCATGTTTGAACAGCAGTCGTCTGGGGTCTGGTCATGACCTTAATACGAGATACGCCATGGCTAACTCCAAACACTGCGATCAACATTTTCAGATACAAAAGCAAGAGCCACAAATCTAACCGACTGCGAAGAACATCAGCAAACTTCAAGACCAAACACACTAATTTATTATCTACAAATTACGACCATTTCAGTAGCCTTACAAGAGTTGTAGGCTTTGCACTTTGTTGAAAATCAGACACCTGGACAATATTTTAATGGGGCCGAGTTACCACACACGTGATCGAGTAATACGCGACTGAAATATATACTTTTGGCGTCACTTCTTGCGTTTTCGAACACTTTACTATCTCAATTTGACATACTTTCATCAGTACTTGAACGAATTGAAGTCAATAAATGAACAGCAGACTGATGTTATTTTGAAAGAAAAAAATAGTTCTCAAAGCACTGTTCAATGGCTTCAAGTGATACCTTTGACAGAGCAGCGGTTTTTATTTCAATTATTGATGGGCACAGCGACTTAATTAGAACAAAATTGAATACTGATTGATATCACTTTGCCTTGTGATCTACTTTTTTCTGTAGAGCTGGGGTATTCCCGTCGGGTCCGGGGTCGACCTATGAAAACACGAAAAACTCGGTTGTTAAGGTCCAGTCCTTTTATTGGTCTTTAAGCTAGTACCATATAACATTTATTGATGCTAAATAGCTATATGTCTATGGCTCAATTACGGGCTATCGTTGACTCGAACGCTGACGAATCCTGAGTCATGCACTGGCAAATCGGTCGTCTAGTACATATATGCTTTTAACAGCTCAATCGCTGGCAAATCAACAGTCAAACACTGACATCAACAGGCAAACACTGGCTTCAACAGCTTAAGCGCTGGCAAAGTAAAAACTTAAAAGTTATTAAGAGACTAGCGGTGGATAATATGCCAAGGAGATCTGTCTAAAAATTAGGAATTTCTGGGATCGCTACGTACCCTTGGTTTTCCTCTAGTTGAAGTAGCCTGTACACTAAATTTATAATTTTCCAACTTCTTTTTGTGTTTTTCAGGGTCAACAGTCAAGTACTGGCATCAACTGTGAATTATTGGCATCAAAAGTCAAATACTGGCTTACTCAGCTTAAGCACTGGCAAGGTAAGAACCAAAAAGTCTTTTAAGAGGTTAGTGGAAGAAATTCTGCCCGGTTTTTTTTTTTTGAGATCTACCTAAAAATTGTGAATCTCTGGGATCACTATGTTACGTAACCAGAAAAATCCTACCAGGGTAGCAAGCCCCGAGCTCAAGCCTGTAAACACCAGCAGGGTGACATAGTAATAGAGACGAAGTCGCTGTTGAGGATCTGGAAAGATCACTTCTGCAGACTGCTTAGCAGCGATAAAGACACAAATTCCGTTATCAGGCAGAATGCCCCTTTCAACTTGGACGATGATCAAAAATGCCACCCTTCCGACCTTGAAGAAGCTAAGCATATGCCATATGTAAACTTGTGCCAAGTAAGACTGCAGCTGCAGATTGCCTTGATGCCGAACTTTTCAAGGCAGCCAGGAAATCAGTGGTATTTGATTCACCCTCTATTGGTTGCGCGAAGAGTATTGCGCTTCGCGAGGAATTAAAAAGTCCTCCAAGAGTAGTTGGACTGCTATCCGTCTTTCGTAGATGCTCGGAGTCGGTTGATGGTCCCCTCTATTCTTCTCAAGGCAATTGAGAGTAATGAGCCAGATTCTGGAGTTTACTGTTTAATAAACGTCTAATTTTGTACTGCTAAGAGCAAGTGCAACCAATATCAAGCACGGCCTTCGACACATTCGGGCTTAAGAGATCTTGGGTACAAGAAACTATTCGGCTTTTAGCTGAGGAGTGTCCATTAGTTTTGATTTTGAATTCCTTGTCGTCATGGGATTGGAGACCACGCTGCTGATATGGAAGTGATCTGTTGTCCGACTAAGACACATCTAGCAGAACTTTCCAATTCTTTGGGGCATTTATTTGCTTCCCTTTGGTCGAATACTGCGTAAATCAAATTCCATAATGGTCACCATTGCAAAGGTTGAAATTGGAGCATAGAACGCTTTGAGTGCTACACCAACTCAAGACAGTCGAATCAAATGGCTCTGAAGAATAGGGTCTGTAATCAAAACAAGTCCCTAGACTTAAACTCCAATTGATTTATTAGAGCCTATTAAATCATTTGATTTCGAACGATAGCAGTTATTCCAAGTCAACACCATACAACCCCATCTGGGGAATACCTGACAATCTATTCCCAGCCGTAGGTCTTTCAAATGCTTCTAATAAATTCCAACAAAAAATACAAACTGAAAGAGTGGAACGTACTGTCGCCTGCCACTTGCCTAAACAACACAAAAAAAGTCTTGCTCAATTTAAATCCTTTTAAAGGTAGCTGTGGCACGTTTTACAACAAACCGATTGACTGTCGCGTTCACTAATACAAAATTCGCGTGCCATTTGCAAATACTTTTATATGCAATTATCCTCCTTTCAGTCGTTTTGATTTTGTGTTTGCATTTGTAAAGGGACATTTGTCATGCCGCAGTGCACGGTCTAGTGCAATTGTGACAAATGCCCGTGAAGTGTGTTTAACACAAAATATCATGTTCGTGATTGAAGCTGTGGCGATAATATTTATTTGCAGGCGCATTCGTGCACACTGCACACCAGGAGCTTATGTCGTGAATGGCAAATGTTATCACTTATCCTGCCCCCAAAATAACAACGACCATTCGGACACAAGGATCGTTCGCAGATGACCACAGGACCACTAGAAAAAAAAGAAGAGAAAAACGAACACACACAGTTCTCACTGAGTGATGATGATGGCTGCTACAAAGTATCCAATTGTATTGCCCAGAACGGAACTGAACACATAGTGGCAAAGTACGAGGGTTTTCGATTTCTTTTTTCGTATGTGTCAGGATACGACACAATTATTTATTGCGGTTGTGTCTTCAGATTGTGGTCGTTGACCATTTGTAGGTTTATACATACGTCTTACTTTGTTGTACACAGTTCACCTGTTTGTCTGGTAATAATTCACGTCCTGTTCAGAGATGAACATTAAACATGTCCATCAAGACGCGGACATAAAATTAAAGCACAAAACTCATGTGTGTTCCTGTTCGGAGAAGTAGTGCAAGAGTATGGACAATTGGGCATCCTTCACAATGTCACAATTCCGGAATTAACTTTGTTTTGTTGAGTTATATCGCAAAGTTGTTTGGAACAGTCTACTTATACACTCTTGTAACATTCATACGCTCACTTGTAATGTGATTATTTTTAGTCTGAAATGCTACCTAAGCTTTGAGGTGGAGGTGATCAATCATAATTCTAGACTCAAATCACTGGGCGGTTGTGTTTTCGTGTAAATAGTAATTTCATTTCTATCTTGAAGTTCTTGATTACAGTTTTGCAAAGGCAGGCGAGCCCTTTCGTGTCCATTTGTCAAGGTTGGTTGTTGTTCATAAAATTTGTTTGTCAAATGCTGACGGTTTGACTAACCCAATCGATTCGTGAAATTTGTCTTTTTGGAAGGAAGTGGTAATTGTTGTTTGAATTTTGGTATCACTTAATGCAGCCCCAAAAATCTCCAAGGCTTTCGCTTTTGACTTCAACCAAAACCATTTTGTAGTTGAATACTTTTAAATTCGGAGTTGAAGCAATGGATTTTGCCAAAATGAGTATTAGGGACATCTCCCGACAGAGGAACAGTACTTCTTGACGACTGTTCATACAAGTTGCTTAAAAGGCTAGTAAGGTTGTATTTCTAATCTCTAATGGCTGAGTCTCTGCTTAAGAATGCAGTTGAAAGCGAAATTGAAATTTTGCAAAGTTACTTTAACGCTTTATTTCGGGTATTGCCCCAGTGAAGAACTAGCAAGGATTTTTAAAGTAGAAATCATCATAGCGTTCTTGCTCAGCCACCTTTTTCAAGAACTTCATTCTTTCACCTATCTCGAGAGCGAAGTACTGCGGCTACTGCGGAACGCGGAAAGAAGTTAGGTTTCATTACGTTCTGTGATGATAAAAATCAAGACAGGTATTATGCCGCTAGGTGGAGTTCATTCGCATGGGCAAACGAGGCCAGGAGTTTGTTGTCAAGTTGTTTAATGAAATTCCATTTTTTCCTAAAAGCTATCTGAGAAGTGCGCATTGAGTAGCAATTTGATGAATTCTTCGTGGAAAATAGTCCAGGAGTCCTTAAGGCATAAAAAGGATTTAGCACAGATTTGGATATCTACCGAGCTGCTAGTAACCATCAAATCTGCCACTGCTAGAAGATAATAGGACGTGTTCCAGGTATGGACTAAGAGCTATAGCTAGCTATAGATGGAGATGGAGATGGAGATGGAGATGGAGATGGAGATGGAGATGGAGATGGAGATGGAGATGGAGATGGAGATGGAGATGGAGATGGAGATGGAGATGGAGATGGAGATGGAGATGGAGATGGAGATGGAGATGGAGATGGAGATGGAGATGGAGATGGAGATGGAGATGGAGATGGAGATTGAGATGGAGATGGAGATGGAGATGGAGATGGAGATGGAGATGGAGATTGAGATGGAGATGGAGATGGAGATGGAGATGGAGATGGAGATGGAGATGGAGATGGAGATGGAGATGGAGATGGAGATGGAGATGGAGATGGAGATGGAGATGGAGATGGAGATGGAGATGGAGATGGAGATGGAGATGGAGATGGAGATGGAGATGGAGATGGAGATGGAGATGGAGATGGAGATGGAGATGGAGATGGAGATGGAGATGGAGATGGAGATGGAGATGGAGATGGAGATGGAGATGGAGATGGAGATGGAGATGGAGATGGAGATGGAGATGGAGATGGAGATGGAGATGGAGATGGAGATGGAGATGGAGATGGAGATGGAGATGGAGATGGAGATGGAGATGGAGATGGAGATGGAGATGGAGATGGAGATGGAGATGGAGATGGAGATGGAGATGGAGATGGAGATGGAGATGGAGATGGAGATGGAGATGGAGATGGAGATGGAGATGGAGATGGAGATGGAGATGGAGATGGAGATGGAGATGGAGATGGAGATGGAGATGGAGATGGAGATGGAGATGGAGATGGAGATGGAGATGGAGATGGAGATGGAGATGGAGATGGAGATGGAGATGGAGATGGAGATGGAGATGGAGATGGAGATGGAGATGGAGATGGAGATGGAGATGGAGATGGAGATGGAGATGGAGATGGAGATGGAGATGGAGATGGAGATGGAGATGGAGATGGAGATGGAGATGGAGATGGAGATGGAGATGGAGATGGAGATGGAGATGGAGATGGAGATGGAGATGGAGATGGAGATGGAGATGGAGATGGAGATGGAGATGGAGATGGAGATGGAGATGGAGATGGAGATGGAGATGGAGATGGAGATGGAGATGGAGATGGAGATGGAGATGGAGATGGAGATGGAGATGGAGATGGAGATGGAGATGGAGATGGAGATGGAGATGGAGATGGAGATGGAGATGGAGATGGAGATGGAGATGGAGATGGAGATGGAGATGGAGATGGAGATGGAGATGGAGATGGAGATGGAGATGGAGATGGAGATGGAGATGGACTTCTTTTATTATAGCTTTCCAGATGCTTGGATCAAAACCAAAAACTCTGCCACAATAAATAGCCTACATTACCATCTCTCACCATATCTGCGCCGAGTATCTGTTACCTGATACTAGAAAATACAGGACATCCACAGAGGAAGTGCTCCTCGGTGTCAACATCTTCTTTTTAACGTTGGGGAGCATACGTTTCGTATGTCTGCATTCATTATTGGAGACATGCAATCTACGGTTGTGCTCTTGACATTTCCAATCATTCAACGTAGCTCTCTATGAGGGCCCTGACAGATCCAGCGCTGGTTCAGGTCTGAAGAATCTGAGAATCTCAGACAATCTTTACCTTGCAAGTTCATCGGCGATCTCATTTCCAGTTATTCCGTGATGGTCTGAAACCCAAACGAGACTCAAAAAGTTTACTTTTCAGACCGCATTCAGAGAAATGTTGTTTGAGTAGAATCTTAATCACAGCTCGGGTGTCGTTGCACATACAAACATTTTTCCCCATTCAGCCATTTTTCGTAACGTAGCCTAAAGTCGTTTGGATATCATACGCCTTCGCTTGGAACACGGAAGAGTTTGTACCTAATGAGACGTGCAGTTGTATGACATCGCTCTCCACAAAGACACCAGCGCCAGATCCATCATCGGTTTTGTAACCATTGTGAAGATTCGATTACAATCCTTTCCTGGCTTATAGATTCTACAGTGGTCGAGTCCTGAACCAATTTAAAGTTTACTATTTTGGATATAGTTTGAGCCTTGGGATCATCGTGTCGGATGGCATATCCATTGGGTGTGAGTCAAAAGATAATGCTGCTTGCGAGTTCCTCAATGCTTCAGTGCTATCTGTGCGGCTCTGGCACATCTTTTTAAACGAGAAATGTTCTTGAGAATACACCACATGAAGTAGGAAGGAGGATTCAGTAGTCGATTTTGCTAAGTGCGTACATTTTTCATTTAATAACCTACACATAATTATCTAATGTGGCAATGACACCAAAACGCGTTCATGCTGACATTTTACAGTGACCTTCGATTGACTTCACACCCTCCCGAGACTACTCATCTAGTTGAAGCTTAAAAGTTCAACTTACTACAAAGCGCTCAGGTCCTATTTGAACTCTTAGGCGTGTGATCCAATTACACAGATGTATGATCCTTTCGACCTTAATTCCACTTCACTAACCAATCAAGCTGTCATTCCTTGTCAATCTTAATGGAAATCGATCCAAATGTATTCCAATTGCGACAGCTTATTAAAAAAAAAGAGTGCTAAAAATATAGAAATCACAACTATAACCTGCAGCCTCAATATTTCCATATCATACCTTTACGTGAGTAAATTTACTTTTATGTATTCACCTTCCCACTTTACGCTCTCACGTTTGCGATTGCGATTGCGACCTTCGCACAGATAGTCGAATAGTATCTCCTATAGTCCCAATTCCCGATAGCACAGCTATTGGGTATTAGATATACGGTTTATCCATTTTGTTATCAAAAGCATGCCCTTCTGTGTTTATATTGGCTTGAAGCATTAGTTCGCTTGTTGATTGGATATACTTGTTTGAACGGATAAATATAACTCGTCATCGAGATGACACATTTGGGAATTTTGATGTGCGCGCCTGATGCAGCCCATGGTTCACCATTGGCACGGATATGTACCCTTTTATCCGGTACAAGAAAAAACAAATACTCCCATGGTATGTACACCACTCGATTCTGTATGACTTTCCGCCGTTTTTGTCGTTATTAATCCCATTTGACAAAATGTCATCGGCATTTTGTGGTGCTCGTTTTGTGCGATACTTTTTCCCACTTGCGCCCGCTTTTGGTTGTTTCGTTTATTTATATGTTCCGATTCGATTGCACAGAAAAAGAAAAAAAGTCAAATATGAAATGATTGGCAATAAAAATAATGCAACCAAATAAAACTTAAAATTGGATGCAATTCGGAGGAGGAAATACGAAAGCGTGTACGAGCAGTTGAGAGCATAGGCAGCAGGCAGCAAGCAGCAGGCGGCTCTGGCGCGAATGCGAATGTCAATGAACGAGAATGAATATTTATAGTGACAAAATAAATGCCAATTTAATATTTTATTGCCATTTAATTACACTGAATGTTGTTATATGGAAATTTCCTTCAAAGTTTACGAAATCAAAATTTTCCACATGCACCGCACTGTGACATCGAAAACCGGCGAAAAGTATAGTGGACTTGGAGTGCAAATTGGCTTAAATAAAAATACATCCCGAACTTCATGTAGAACTACACTTGCAGTGTCAATAAATCGTTGTAATCGGTTTTTAAATATCGCTACAAGTGAATTAACAAGCGGAACTCTTTCGCTCATAGTCGCCATTCATACACACGCAGCGGAATGGTCAAGTGCAGTTTAAAACTCGATTATTATAATGAAAATTTGGTTTTAATCTAAATGGCCGGGGCACTTCGATGTCAGTTGGATATTTTAATTAAATTAGTGACACATGAAGTACGAAAATGAAAGCTTTTTTATGGAATTGCTTATTGATTGGCTAAGGGATTAACTATGGAGCTAATTTGGACTAGGGATGAGTAGTAGTCAAGACTATAGAGAAAACCAAACATCTTTCGAAAATTTATTCGATTTCGGGAGAGCTTTCTACAGTTGTGCGCTATAAATCTTTTTAAGTGTCCCTTTCAGATGATTTTGTCTCCTTCCAAGACTTGATTTCCCTGCTGTCCGCTTTCGCAAACCCGTTGAGCGACAGTGCTATTGCTTATCCGCTCAAACTGTCCATTGTATTCTCGCCATGCATACTTTTCCTGCTATGCCGCTAAACAGCTCACACAATTAACTGTTGAATCATCTTCCTAGCACATCGTTTTCACGATTGGGATATAAGATCACGTTTTGCAAGACTGGCGTTGCCATGGTTTTTCAAGTGAGTGTTTTATATCCCAATTATGTACTTATCTCAAAAGTAGCAGCGATTTTATCAAAAGCAATTCGGAGTTTGGTATACGTCCTGATGGCCCACTACCACAAAGTTACGTCTGTCGATTATGACGTAACTTTGTTCTCTGTTTTTAATTGAAGGTAGTATATGTTTTTTCACCTCGTTTTGCCCTCATTAACCATTAAACCCACTTTTGTAAATATGACAAAACTTATCGTGGGGTGAGGTAAACTCGTTGGATCCAAACTGTACTAAAGAAGATGCAAAGCTTTAGCTTATTGAAGTTATGTTTACTCTGATGTTCATTAAATAATTCATATATTCATCAGGGCCCTGTCTAATCCAGCACCCCATGTAATCCGACATGGTCTATTGTGTGTTTTTAATTGGCTTTCAATCTTCTTCTAACCTAACCTGTTAGGTTGCATGGCGGGTGCAGCCACAAGTGGCAGCACCTCACTCGGATCTCAGGGATCCATTGTGATCACCGGGAAAACAGAGGATGAGGACGTGATTGGTTTATTGGGGTAGGGAACCCCCACAAAGCCATTTGGAGCCCAGAGTAAATTTCAGGACGTTCGTTGCTCAAAGGGAGATTAGAGATGTCGCCCAGTTCGTCGAAGAAGTATTCTCCGAGGGTTTTTTTCCTAGTGTGGGCAAAGCTAGGACACTCACAGAGGAAATGGAATGATTTGCCACCGATTTGAAAAGTTCTTTCATTCCCGCTTAAAGCTACTGGACAACTTTAAAAATTATTTTGCGCATTAGAAAGAAAGAAAGGAAAACTTCTACCGAGCGAAGAAGTAAGATGCACATGAAATTTTGTCTTTATTTTCTTTTTCTCTTCCTTTATATCTTTTTGCAGTAATAACAAGCGGTAGTAGTTTTCTCTCGCATCATTGTCGATTGTCGTGCATTTTTCAACTGCGTTTGCCAACCCGCATTCTTCATCAAACCATGGGTTTCGTTTTGAATGCCAAAGTGAAGTCATTTTTCACTCCTAGGTCTCCAGAGTAAAGGAGGTAAGGTTTAAATTAATTAATAGGGTAGCACAACAAAGTGAGGAGCTCCACGACCTAGCGCAATTTGTCATAACAATACCTGTGAGGAATAATTGATAGGACCTACAGTTTTTTGCGTATTTCGAAAGACTCATCGAGAAAGCTCTTTTCATGGCAATGAAATCAATATTAGAAGACTTACTAATTTCCTAGCGAAAGGTTATACCTTTGGAAAAGGTTATACCTTTGTTTTCTTGTTGGTAGGAAATCTTTTGCAGACTCCCTTGATCCTTTGTTTCTGTTTCAGGGATGAAAGTTACTAAAAGTAACTAAACTGATGAAAGTTACTGAAAGTTACTATTAATAGACTCGTTCGTTAAACTTTACCTAAAGTTAACTCAGGTTTCTTTGACAACTCTATGAGTTATTCAAAAAAAACTTGGGTTCCAATTTCTCAAAAAACGCTTAACCAGTAGTAGTAGTAGTAGAACTTTTTTGAGAATTCTTTAATACATTTTTGTCTTTCTTACAGCTAGCACTTAGTTATTATGAACTAGAACAATTTATGAGATAATATTGCCGACTTAGAATTGGCCAGGCTACACGTATGTATTATATTGAATTTTGTATTAACACAACGAAAGAAAGTAAAAATTCTTATAGCAATGAGCTGTTTATATGTTTGTATGCGACCACTCAAAAAGAGCATAACTTCGTTATTTGACGAAATTAATTACCTAAACTCGCCCCATCAGAAAACTAGGTCTACTTCTTCTTCTTCAGTTGAGATTACAGCGTTAGTTCGTGTGAGTCGTGAACAAGATATCCTCATCCTTACATTGGCTACAACAAGGTCAAATTTGGCCACTCAGATAGTTCGGATATCTATATATCTGGAAGAGTGCCTTGCGTCTATCGCAACATGGTCAATCTGGTTGACGGTTGATTGATCTGCGGATCGTCATGCACCTTTATGAATTTTGAGATGCAGGATGCGCGTGCTACTGCATGTTAAGGGATCTAACGTTTCACGTGCAGATCTGAAGGTCTTTGTCCATTTTACGTTTACTTGGGTCGTTAACTTTGAATTCATTATTGTTATCCAAGGCTGTTTGTTGATTCGGAACCGCAGATGTTTTTACGTGATTGGGTGTTAACCCTACACAGAACCCTCAACCTGGAAGGCCAGGTCCCTTTGGCATCCCCTTCGACATAAAGAGCCGGATAATTCGATATCAGTACCCTGCTGCAGGGGTGTGAGGGCTGACGTTGCGTTGGCTCGCCAGGAGTTCATCCGCCACTATCTACATTCAAATACCCTGTCCTACTATGGAAAGGCCCTGAAAATTTTTAATAGCAAATATGTCGAAAGTCAAAGAGCTCATTCGGGTTTTTGTGCTTTTTAAGAGCGTAAGTCCACCGTTGGTTATTGAATTCATCCGCTGTGACATTCCCAAATAAGCTTTGGTAAACCTTTGAGGTTTTGGCAATTACTCGCAGAAGATAGTAGAGTTGTTGTATGTATTCTTCTTCGTCCCAATATCAACACTCGTTCTTCCTCCCACTAAAGACATACTCTGAGCTCCATTATCAACTATACAAAGGTATAAGTCTCCTCAGAAATTCTGTGAGTACTTCTAGGTGAACGCTTTAGCACTCCAATCACCTAATTGATGCGGTGGTTATTCGTGGTGAATATAACACCTTAACGCTACAGCTGAATCAACAAAAGAAAGACGCATATCAGCTTTTTATCGATTCGTTCGTCACATAGGATAATCAAAGGAGATTTGAGGCTACACGAAACCAAGCTTAAACTTACCACCCTACCACAATTAAACTTATTCAACTGCATTAGTGCAGAATCCTAGGTGGAAAATCTCACTTTCACTCTAAAGTCGTCTAGACCGTAGCGTATAACTTTTGATTTGAGAAAGGCGAATCGAGCAATGTGACTTGAGAGCAAGCAGCTACATTGCAGGTGTTGAAGTGAAGGCAGCGAAAATGCTTTGGCTGTTTAAGTTACGGAAAGACTTACAAAGTAGACGAACAAATTTCCAAATGGACAAAGACTACGATTCCGGTCGGTTTCACTACCAATGGCAGATTTTTTCTTTTAAGAAGAAGGGAACATAAAAGACGCTATCAAAAAATAAATATAAGAATTAAGAGGTTGGTGCGACAGAGCCGGCAGCTCCAGGGCTTAGCGCATTTCTTTAGATTACAGCTTGTAAAGAATGGAGTGGGTCTACAATTATTCGCCGAATACGAAGGTCTAATCGAGAAGATGCTTTTCAACGCAGTGAAATTACTATCGATGGATTTTCCAATCTTCTTTCGATTGGTGATATGGATATCCCTTTAAAAACACGTTTTTGCTTTCTCTTGGGAGATGCTATCTTAATGATTGTAACAATAACGCCCCTGATCTATGAGGCAGAGGTTCTGGTATTGCGGAGCCGCGGCGCTGGGCCCAATGCTTTTCAAGGACCTACAATTTTATGCCGATTCCGAACGGCTTGAAAGCATTTCTTGTAGCAAAGAACTTTATTACTCAACCAATGTGATTACAAACAAGAATATTTTGTTATCACCAATGGGCACAAGAGGCTTACACCATCTTTAACATAATAATCAAGGCCTACTTTATTTTGTGCTTCAGTCATAGAAGCAATCCGCAGAGCTAGCAACTTCTGATATAATTTCAAACATCAATCATTTGCTACACTCATAACAAGTGATGAATAACAATTGTCATTTGGATAAACCAGAACAAAGTGCCTAAGCCAACCGGCAACTCTCCACATCTAATGTGAAAATTGTCAACATTTCGTGAACCATAGCACTTCGCTAGTGTATTAAAGTACCGCCAGTTATAAATTTATCGCTTCATACTTACTTCTAAACCACTAAAAGCCCTCAACAAAACTTCCACTAATGTTACTAATTTATCGGAACACAGAGCGACGAAGTGTTACGATTTTACATTAAGAAATTCCACCAACGAAAATTACCCATCAATCGCGATTCTATCAGCGCGGCTGTCGCCCCCTTGGTTTTTCCACTCCCCTTTAGCTTGCTCGTATATATACTTAATGTGTCGCTTGAGTTCATCACTTGTCCTTATCCAACTACCCCCTGACATCGTATCAGTGCGGCCATCATTATACGATGAGCCGCGACGGCGACGTACGACGTACGAGTGGAGCAGCAGAGTCCCTCTCTATATCCTCAACATAAACAAAACCCTACTCCTCCTGATCAACGAGCAAACGATTCATGTCTGCAAACAAATTAAGCAGTGTTTTGCTGGAATAGTTTTCGTCGTTGTTGTTTACGTGTCGCTACCCTGTAAACGTAAAGTGCCATCAATTATTATTTTGTTAACACCTTTGTGATTATTTATTACACGTTTCACATACTTGGGATTATATACGCCCCTACTCTTTGTGCCTTACCCGGGGATATTCGATATTGGTAGTTTGTTACGTTGCTATATCGTAAATTCACACTCAAATAAAGCGTTCCTTTAGAATACTCCTATACACGGCGGGTATACCTTCTCCCTTTAGCGGTTTTAATGAGACTGAAATACGGATACATAGTGCGGTACAACAGATGACTTCCGAATTGACAAAAACAACCGTTTTCAGGAGGATACAAAACCGAAAACAATTTATTTTCGGTTTCTTCTAACATGGTGTTGGATAGGATGAGAGCGGAAATACAGACAAGGTTGTATGTGGTGTGGTGTTCCAGTACAGTACAGCACATGTAAGTAAGGCGTGGAGGCGGCGGCGGCGTCGACGCTGGCGGGCGGACAACATACATGGTAGCAGTAGGTAAGTTGTAATAGATCCTTTTTTGATTTAAAAGTGGGTTTGGTTTGTCACACAATTAATTTCTACCCTGCAAGGCCTTTGCTTTGGATTTCGAAGCTAGAGATGATGTGGTGCCGGTCTTTGTGTGTGTGTCTTTCTTATTTTGTATGCTTTTTCTTCCTAAACTACTTCTCTATGCGGAGGGCTATAATAGCACCTGGTTAACTTTATTTAGATCAGGTGAGACTTGTCCTTTTTACTGCTGGCTATAGCAGAACACTTTCTTGAATAAAGATGTGAAAATGGTCTGTTAAATGCATTAATAGAGAAACAAGTTTTTTTTTGTTGTTGTTTGGGGTATATTCTAAGGGATCTCGTACATTAAGCACAAAATGAATGGCAACCGCCTGAGGAAGCGAATCTGAGAAGGGACATTGTTAAAAACCCTTTTTGTGGAAAATGATTGCTAAACTTTTTGTTACTTTGGGTTTTGTATATAAAGAGGAGCAGAGGAAATTAATTTAAATTTATATTGTACGACTTGGAATTTACATAAGTTGAACCGAGTAGATTTCGTGCTATTTGTTGGTTTTGCTTGTTGTGTGTTCACTCTGATGACTCTGCAGATTCGAAGAAAATACGAAATTTTGATTAAATTGTATTTATAGTGATTGTTGTTTGAAAAAAGTGTTAGAATATAGAATTTTCTTTTTCATTGAAGCTAGGATAAGCATTTGTGTTTTTTGTGTGGTTGTTTTTGTGGTGCTCACATCGCCATAAACTGAATTGTGTTGATTCACTCCTTCTTTATAATTGTAATTTAGTTTTTGGTTAGAGAACAGCAAATTTTTAGCTCTGAAAAACTATTTAGATTATTAAACTCAAAGCATTTACTTTTGCGGTTGGAAAAAGGTTTTTAGAACAACATTTTAGATGATATGAAAGAAAACTCTTATTTTTGTATGCGCTTCCAAATTTTGTTGGCCTGCAATGCCGATTACATCAGAAGAACGATGTGTTATTGTTCTTTTATCGATCTCATGGAGTCCCATCGGAGTTTAGGAAATTTGCGTTGAGCTTTTTCCGCTTCCGTTAGCGGTAAAAACGCTGTTGGCAGCATTCGTGGTCGCGACAACTGCAAATGTATGAAAACGCGGTGTTGTTCTTGTTGCTTCAGTGTAGGCACTGTCATATCGTAAAGCGCTAATAAAATATTATTTGACAGCAGCTGGATTTGTCGCTGCCCCAAATAGAAATTCGAAGATATTAATCTTTCTTTTTTTGACAAAACTTACGAGATACCTTACTGAGATTCTCGTAAAACAAAAGAAGCGCAGTATAACCGTATGTTCAAAGTATCCTCTTTACCTGAGAGCTGTAGTTAAAGCTTTTCCAAAACCAAAGCGATTTTGTATTTTCATTAGCGACAAAATTAGCTGTCAAATTACATTTACATAGCGCTATTTTGGCTCCGAAGCCAAAAAGAATTTTGCAGCTGCAAGTTCAGCTGTCAAAATTAAGTCATACAGCAACATTATGAATATACCCACAAGCGACCAAAAAACCGCAGCGTTTTTTCTGTACTGACGAGATGCTAAAATGATGACAACAGAGTTTCTGCCGCTGCCACACCTACAAAACCATTTTGGTTTGTTAGAATCTTAAAGCGACAAAAGCAGCACTGCGTCTGAATGCTTTTCTAGTTGTCGTGACGACAGAAACCCTGCATAAAACCTTTCCGCCCCTGCCGCAACTCCAAATCGCTATATGTTTTGGTAGAATCCGTTCATAAATTCCTGCGTAAGTAAACATTTAGCACAGAGAGCCTGCAATTGAAGGTGCGTGACAAAAAAAAATTGTTACGTTTTTTTGAATTGCCGCGACGCAAAAATGATGACCACAGAGTTTCTGCCGCTGACACAACTGAAAAACCGCTTGGGTTTGGGAGAATCTTAAAACGACAAAAGCAGTGCTGCGTCTTAATGCTTTTCAAGTTGTAATGACGACAGAAACCCTTCGAAACACCTTTCTGCCTCTGCCGCAACTGAAAAATCGCTATGTTTTTTATGCATTGAATTGAAGGTGCAAGCCGTTACAGTCTTTTAGCTTAAGCTTATGGAAGGTTCTCCAAATTAAGTGTATAGTATAGCGCGAGGTTTTCATGAATGTGAAGAGATATGACGTCGGAAAGCTACAATCGCAATTGAATATTGTCTATGCCTTCTCCAAACGAGTGTACCTTCAATTACCCTTTAATGCCGCCAGCATTAGGCATTGAAGACCAGTGGCAGCAATGCCAATAAGCCAACAGAACAGCTGCTTCTGAGGTTTTGGGTTTCACTCGGCCCCCAAAACGAAACCCATGGCTGCCAAACAAAAGGCAAGACAAATTCTGATGCAAAAGGGAACGAGAGCTGCTTGCGATCAGTATATAACGAGAAGAACACCTATCCTTTAATAGAAATAGAAACAGCACGAGAAGCGCTTCTTTGAGAAAATTGAGAGATGCCATGACAGGAACCAAAAGGTAAAATGATCCTTTGCCGGAGTGGCAAGCCCCGAACTCAAGCTTGTAAAGACCAGCAGGGAAACATAGTAATAGAGACGCAGTCGCTACTGAGGATCTGGAAAGACGAATACTCGTAAAGATTGCTGAACGGCGATGGTTACATACATTCTGCAGTCAACTTAGACTATGATCAAGAATGCCGTTTTCCCGATCTAAAATAAGCTAAGCTAAATCAAATGAGACTGCAGTTGCAGATAGCCTTGATGCCGAACTTTTCAAGGCAGCTGGAGATCAGCTGGAAAGAAGCATGCACCAGCTGATCTGCATGATATGATCGGAAGAAAGCATGCCCGATGAATGGAACCTCAGTATCGTATGCCCGATCCTAAAGATAGGAGACCCTCACAATTGCGCCAATTATAGAGGGATAAGCCTCCTTAACGTCACTTATAAGATCTTGTCGGCTGTTATTTGTGAACGTCTGAAACCCCACTTCAACAACTTGATAGGTCCTTATCAATGTGGTTTTAGACAAGTGAAGTCCACAATAGACCAAATTTTCACATTACGGCAGATCTTGGAAAAAACCCGAGAACAAAATATCGATATGCACCATCTTTTTATTAACTTCAAGGCCGCGTATGAGAGCATTTACAGAGACGATCTGTACAGAGCCAAGTCTAATTTCGTCATCCCTGCAAAACTCGTACGACTATGCAGGATGACTTTGGAGAATTCACGCCAAGGTCGGTAGAGAACTCACCGAGACCTTTGAGATGTTGAAAAAGGCTTTTGGCAAGGCGACAAACTTTCATGCGATTTCTTTAACATCGTTCTTGAAAAGATGGTATAAAACTCAAACTTCAACACCAGAGGAACAAAAATGGGTTTGATGGTTAGTGAGAGTAAAACGAAGTTTATGTTGTCATCGAACAAGGACACAGAACATCGACGAATTGGACAAAACGAAACAATAGACAGACATTATCTCGAAGTAGTACAGGACTACTGCCATGAAAGGCGCTTTCTCAATTAGCCGTTCGGAACCGGCCCAAAATTGTAGGTCCCCTCCATTCACTCACAAGGTTTGGTTGTGAGAAATGCGCTAGGCCCAGGGGCTCCTCGCTCTGTTGCGCCACCCTATTTATTTATTTATTTATTTTTGGTACAGGACTTCGTCTACCTGCTATAGCCCTTTGTTGACCAAGCTATAAGAAACATGTTGTCGAAAAATGTCGTTGTAAACATGCCGTGAACTTAGATTAAAACAAAAATAAAAAAACTGAAACATGGAGACTACAAAGTTCTTATAAGAGTTGCTTTGGTCGACAGTCTCAAATTCAACTCATATAGGGAGCTTATTTGAAGTAAAATTCAGTGGTACTCACAAGTACCGTCGGCCGACAAAGGGATAGACACGGAAAACAACATCAGTGCGTCGACCAAATGGAGAATAATTCTTGCCAACCGTTGCCTCTTTGAGTTAAGAAGGCGATTCTCAATCAAAACCCTTTCCAGAAAATCCAAGGTAACCCTTTACAAGACCTTGATCATCCCAGTCCTGCTTTACGGCGCGGAAACTTGAGACATACCTAAAGTTGATGAGGAAACTTTTGGTCGTTTCGAAAAAATAATTCTCCGAATGATCTTTGGTTCCGTATGTGAAGACAATGTATGGAGGAGAACATACCACAACGAGCTGTATGAACTGTACCGCGACATGGGCATAGCTAGAAGAGTACGCACCGCGAGGCTACGATGGTGGGGCCATATAGAGCGGATGAACAGCAGATGAAAACCTCAACGAACTTAAAGTGCAAAACTGGAAAGAGCTCACTCGAAATCGAAACTTTTGGTCAAAGACGATGGTTGAGGCCCTTGTTCACCGCAAAATCTAATGTCCACATTTTTCTGAAGTAAGGCTCTTCAATTCAAAATGGTAAAACTTACTAATTGGTCAATTCGGCCAATTGTAGAGTTGAAAATCCTGGGAAACAGTGTTGCCAATTTATGAAGAAAACGTCTAAGAAAACAGTATTTTAAGAAGCATCAAACGGTCAACGAAAGTAGTTTAAGAGTACATCAGATTAGAATAACATCGCAAGTTGTTAACCGTTCACAGGAAAATTATCTGCTCTGTGCGATTCTCCGCCTTCATTTGGATGTTTCAGTTCCCCTCCCCTCTGGAAAAAAAAAGTTTTATTTACTTTAAAATATATTAAAGAAGCACGCAGTTTCCCGTAAAGTGTTAAATGCAATTAAGCTTGTTAAAGGAAGCCTTTCATTAAAACACGTTTTTTTTTTCAAAGGAATTTCGAAAACTTTAATTTTATTTTCACTGAACAAAGAAAAAAGGATAAATGCATTGAACGTATGGTTGAGGTTTCGCTCAAAGGAGATGTGATCTGAATTAATTTCGTATGTATGTTAAATAATACCGTTATTTATATTGTCAAGTCATAGCAGAGAGAGGGAGGGTGGTATTATTAAATTGCTCGTATTGATGCACCCGTGCCACCACGATTGATTGATAAATGCACCTAGGTACCATTACACTGTTGCATATAGTGTGAGAGTCCATCAGCGTAGCACATGCACAGGCAGAGGCAATTCCTTCGTATTTATTTATTATTTTGTTCACAGAAATTACCAAACCATGTCGTCTGAACAATCTGTGTGCCAATTATCTTGTCCAAGCGCATTGCATTTAAAAGCACCAATTTCTGACACCAAGCGTATAAAACCTGATTAACTGTAGATTATTCGGCAGCTTTCAAAAGCGCCATAATGCACAATGCACATATTCATTGCGTTATATTGTCCTTGCAAGTCAATTATACTCGGCTTAATATCAATCAATTCCGCCTACAGTGGACACAGGTAAAAAGGTAAAATCACATATGGAAAATTCATTAAAATATTAAAATTACATTATTTCCATAAATAAATATTAAAAAAAAAACAAAAAGTAGCTGCAGTGTAGCCATACGCAAATAATAATTGCCGCTTTATATGTCTGTAGTTATACCTTGGCAGGCATTGCCACACTGTGCCTTAGCGCCCAATGAAGGATATACGCACAGCACAACCCAAAGGTATGACACGAGTTAATCATAAATCACATGTCACACTGCCAAATGGAGTTTTCGATCACCCATACCGTCAGCCTTCTCCCCTCTTAGCCTTTGTATACTCTTGGGTGAGAGGGTGAGCCGTATATTATAATCTACTCCTGTATACGTATACACAAATTAATTGGAAAATGAAAACGGCTCGACCGCAGTTGATATAATCAGCAAATCCAATCAATTGAGAGGCAGTCGAGTTATTTATCATAGTTCCCTTCCACTCACTGATCACAAAACTCACATGAAGTGCAAAAATTCTTGCACCATCACGATGACGTTATCGCTGATAAGTGAGTCGTTCTTTTATTGGGGCATTCACGTGAAACACACACAAACATACTCACACGCACGTGAAAATCCTTTGATGATTAATCATTCAATATAATATTTATTTTTCGAATTCCCACAAGAACTCATTCCAGTCACATAACAAATCGTAGTTTACTTGTTTCTGTGGGGGGTGGGGGGAAACTTCAGCGTTTAGGATCAAATTGTTTTATTAGTTGACAAGCTGCGTAGGAAAAACTTGCCGAAAAAAAAGGAAGAAAAACTCTCGCACGCCATACAGAAAACAAAAACTTCTATAATCTCTGCACTTAAGAATGAAAGACCATTTGCAAAAATCCGATTACTAAATATTCTCAAGCTTTGGCACCTACGCACATCATTTGCGGTTGGCCAGGGGTGTAGTTCGGTGTTTCAAAGTCGCATGGCGCATGGGACACTTTAGTTCTTTTTGGTGTTCAGTTTGTAAGGCGGGGATAGTTCGACGTACCTTTAAGTGTTTTCAAAGGAAGGCACGTCCTGGATTCCGTATAACGTTTTAGACGACTATCGTCTAAATTTTGGGAGCTAAAAAACGTGTTCGAGACCCAACCTTTCTAAATTTGTAAAATGGTAGTAAAATAGCACCCAACAACTGATGATATCGAAATAACATGAAAAAATCTTTTGGTTTAGCAATCGACAAAGGGCAATTGAACGACAATCATCGTATAGGAACTCCATGCCTATTCTATGTGTAGTTTTTAGTGCCCAGGTTAAATGTGGTAAGATTGATGGGAAAGTGACACCTCAAATGGACTTAAACGACTCTTGTGATGCTTCTTTTCAAAGGCTGGGGTATTACTCAGGGTATCCAGGGTCTACCCACGAAGTTTCGTAAGACTTGGGTTTCGGAAGTCCAACTTCTCAAAAATGAATACGAGGAGACGGTCGGTTTAATTTTAACTAACTTTAATTTTCTTATAATGTTTATTCTCAGGATCAAGTTTACAATTTTAACAAATTTTAGTTTTAGTTTCACAAAAGCAAGGTTTAACGATTTTTTTGAATAAAGTTTGCTTCTGGTGCTGGTCCACGGAATAGTGTAGTGGCAATGATACCTCTGGGGATACGGTTGTATACCACTGCAGTTATTTCTTCGTAGCAAAGTTCGGCGTTGCGTGAAAGGCAGAGCAATTTATCGTCGGTGGTGGACTGCGTAGAAAGTACCTGCGTTGTATCAAACGGCAGAGCAATTTATCGGCGCGGCTGCGGCGGACTTTGTAAAAATTGCCTGCATTTACTACGGGCAGAACACTCTGTCGGTGGCGGCGGATTTTGTAGGAAAGGTCTGCGATTACGTACCACGATAAAAACTCCCTTTACAGAGACGCAATGCCTAACCATAGAAAATTTCAACGCCCGGCTGGAAGAAACAAGCCACAACGATTAAATTTCCTCTACGAAGGTGCAAAACCGGGAAAGACCGACCAAGGAAAGTCCAAACGCCCGACTGGAAACAAGCCACAACGATTAAACCTCCTGTACGGACTTTATGGCGATGCAACGTCTATCTAACTCAGGAGAATTCAAACGCCCAGTTGGAAACAAGCCACAGCGAATAAATTTCCTTCACACAACGTCTAAAAGTAAGGAGAATTCAAACGCCCGGCTGAGGACAAGCCACAACGATTAAATCTCCTTTACGGTGAAGCGAGAAAAATTAACCAGGTAAATTCTATTTGTCCGGCTGAGTGAGAACAAGCCACAACATTCAGAAACCTCTGACTCATTTTCTGATTTATGGTGATTAACTCACCTCTACTCATTAACCTTGTCATTGAAACCGAATGTGAGCTGTAACCGTTCAGTGACAATTTTGCATGAAAAATTGGATGGGTATTGCCAATGTGTTTCCCAAAATGGAAGTGCACAAGAAGTGACAAGGCATGGAGAAGTAAACAATGTTTGGCCTTGGAGATTGCATTCACTTTGTAATTTAATTGCGTGCGGGGGATTTCAATAGAATTAAATACTGCACTGGTGCAGCATTTTGGGAGGTGGTAGGAAAAAGAAATTGTGACGCTTCGTCACACTCTGTTACACAAGATATACATAGGTGGGAAAAGGTATGTTGGCGGTGGAAATGGAAATAAGTTGGAAAGTTGCGGAGTGCTTCCATTGACCATTCATAGTTTTGATGAATGTTGTGATGATGTTTTATTGTAAATCTGAGGCCCCCCCGGGGACCTCACCTTGTCGTACGGTGGGGGGGGCTTACGTCTGGCTCGTTTTGAGCTTAAGAGACAAACTAAGAAGGTCCAAGGTGTGCGTGGCTGGCTGCTGGCTTCAGCCTTGGTCAGTGGCTGGCTGCGTATCATCGAGGTTTGGTAGGCCTCGAGTATTGAGGTACTCATCTACAAGTATCTTTCGGGATGCGCGGCTTCACCAGAGGTCTAGGTCTGGTACCGCGGGAGGTAGAGCCCCCTTGACGACGTTCTGCGCCCGAGGTGCGGGGCGTTGTCTTGGTCTACCGATGAGGTTGGCCCCCTAGTGGGAGCATCGCGGAGGCTGTGGTTGTCCGGATGCGGAAACGATTGGCATTCTTCATTGAATGCAAGAAGTGTAGGTCGGCTTCGCCCCTTAGCAAGGGGGTGGGCTTGCCTCAACGAGTTCACTATTGCCACTAGGCAACTAGGGTGGTGGTTGACACCAAATTCAACTCCGTTATGTTGGGTAGGCCCGCCGTGAAATTAAGCCATAAATGGTAGGTGTTCACGTTAAACAAGACTTCATCTGTAAATCTGAGGCATTGATAGATTCACCCATTTTCTTATTTTCTTCAACATGTACGTATTCTTCATCTTCTTCTCCTTTTTCTTCATCTTCTTTTTTTCTGACGTTATGAGCATGGTGACCTTGAAGCTTGAAAGGATCACATCTCTCCAACTTAACAGCTTCATACTAGTGATCCGCTCGTAGGGTACGCTACGTTAACTTCAGAATCCGTCAGCAAATCGCTGATAATTTGTGATTATTTCATATCTGAGGCCGACCAACTGCAGAATTCATTTCATTTGTCCATACCAATAGAATTTTGGTCTGCCTTTCTTTTTCCTCCGTCACGATCGTGTCTGAACGTTTTTAGCTGGGTTAGCTTAGTTAAAGCTAATATCCTGTTTTCTACTTTGAGACAACGTAAGTGATTACTCGGAATAACTGAAATGAAATATAGTTTTTGTCTTTTCTCAGGCTCTAGAATATCTGTGCGTCAAGTTTCATTTTAATCAGTCCAGTAGCTTTAGCGGGAGCTCGAAACACAGACAGAAAAACAGAGTAACATGCACATTTATAATAAGGAATAAAAAATAAGGTTAAAGACAAGGATATTGTACTCACTTACAGAGGTGGGTATTACAGCTCGGGGTAAACCTGCGCCTCAACCAGCATCTTACGCCAACAATTTCGTTTTCTGGCTAACTTTCCCCGGTTGTGCACTCTAAGTCAGTTGAGGTCTTCTTCTACATAACTGCACCATCTGAGATTTTGTCTTCTTCTGCAATGTGTTGGCAAAAATCCATCGAGTCCGAGCTTTGGTGTCCATCCGCTCTATATGTCGCCATATGGGAGTCGCGATGCAAATTCTTATATCTTGAACTGATAAGGGAATGGGGGAGTACTTGTGACTGATAAGGGAATGACGAAAAGACATCACAGTCGGAGCAGTACAAGGATCTCTCATTGGACCAGACCTTTGGGATATCTCCTACGATGACGTTCTCTGTATGAAATTCCCTAAGGCTGTTTGCTAGCTGGAAACGCTGGTGACGTTGCTGCTGTGATAACTGCAAGAGATACCCAAAACGGACAGAGAAAACTGAACCCAAGGACAAATTCCTGGATGGTGAAACTTGGGCTGTGTCGTCTCTCTGGAGAAATACTTAAAAAAAAAATTAAGGAACTCCCACGGTTATCGACTTCCACATCGAAACCATAGTTATAAAAATCAAAAAGGTTGAAAAATACCTGGAAATGTAGTTCGATACGAAACTTAACTTCTAGAATAAGAACGGTGGCAGAACGTGCATTCAAAATCATTTCCAGGCAAATGTAGATGGACCATCTGCGAGCAAACGGAGACTTCATCTGACAGCAACATATATAATTTTACTGCACTGTATCAGGATTTGGGCTGAAGCACTAAAACAAGAAAAGTATCGGGAACAGCTTGGCGAGCAGCAGTTGTTGTAGTTATATCTGACACACCTTTCAATTTTCTTGCTGTACTAAGAAAATACATATACAAGAAAACAAAGCAGAAATCAGGATGGAAGTGCAGATACCGGAACAAAAGCGTTTGCACAGCAGAAGTGGATGGAAAGATGGGAGTAAGTTGGAAAGCAGAGGGCACTGTGCTGCTAGGATTATCGGAGACCTAAGTGAATGGAATAATCAGAAACACGGTAAAGCTAACTGGTATATAACACATATCCTCACCGGACACGGGTACTTCAACGCCTTTCTGCACAAGTTTGGGAAAAAGAAGAGAAGCTCACGTAAACCAAAACAATTTTCCTTTGGCGGTAGTGACAAATTCAGCTGTGAATTTATGTTAACACAACTCAGAAATCCTGTCAACAACGTTTCTGCCGCTGCTGGAAGATCGCTTTGGTTTCGGAGTTTCTGAAGTTGAAGAATCTCTCCGCTAGGAAATAAACAGAAGTATTGAACAAATCAGCAAAAATTACAACGCCCAAAAGGTGCTGAGAGGCGAAGAGCAGAGGGAGGGAACTAGCACTTACCTGTGCAGATCATAAAAACAAAGAAACAAGAAGAAGTAGATGAGGAATAAGAACTCGCAACATAGAAAGGACGCCCTCTCTCCTTCCGAAATGGAGAGATTGGCATGAAACTTTTGGAGTTATGGCTTTACGTCAAGTTTGGAGAGTCCGGCGGACGGGGAAGTACCGATACTTCCTTTTGATAAGTAAAGAATATCGTCAAAAGTAAACAGCATGATAATGAATAAGAGATTTGCACAATCTTTTTTTGAGTGTGATGATGAAAAAGTCGCCTTGTCGAAAGCCTTTTTCGACCATAATGGTCTCGTTGAGTTCCTTAGGAGATGACAACGACGCCGGAGGAACGTATAGTTTTTATAAATGGCAACCTCCAGAAGAAGATTTATCTACTGAGGACCACAGTACTAAAATGTGTAAAAATCTACAAACTGTATCGTCAAATAATCAATTTTTACTTGACTACAATGAAAGGCATTGGTCCCCTCGGCGTGATGGTAAGAATGTCTGCCTGTTAACCCAGAGGTTCGTGGTTCGAATGAAAACAGAGGCATGAATGTTTTTGCATGGGTATAGCCTTTCACATTGGCAAGTCATCCGTTAGTAAATTCGATGCCAAGCAAAGCTCTTCCTCGATTAGCCGTTCGGAAATCGGAACCGTCAGAAAATTGTAGGTCTCTTCCATTCCCCCACAAGGCATGGTTTTGCGAATTGCACTACGTCCTGGGGCTCATCTCTCTGTTGAGACACCTTATTTTTGTATTTTTCACCATGAAAGGCCTGGAAGTCACCGAAACAATGCTTGGAACTTTGCCATCCTTAAAATCAATTGAGGTGATTGCATCTATCAATCTCCTCTGTTGTGTAGAGATGATCACTTATGATTCTCTATCAAGGGCAGATAAGGATCATAACTCATCCAAAAATGTTTTAACTGACGTAAAAACCTTTCGTATGTAGGTCATTGCTATGCTTTTGGCGATATTGAAAGTTATTAGCTTGTTGATTTGCATGTTCGATGGATAAGTTCCACACAAAGTCCCTTAGTTTTTGAAACGAAGTCGTAGAGCACATTCACGAACAACAACCCCCTACAAAATTTTCATCATAGATGCCAACTAAACATCCAGCATAACTATTGTCTACTGGTAAATGCAGCCCTGTGCCACCCCAAAGAGAATTTGTATAAAAAAAAAAAAGAAAACAAAACAAAAAAAGAAGAACTTCTCTTTTGGCTTAGTGTCACACACAATGGGCCATGGGAATGGGACATGAAAATGATATTCAAGCACGATGAGTGAATGAATGAACGAGCGTTGTGGAACACATTTGTGTATCCGATTGCACTCACACCCCCATATACGCAGAGTTGGTTAATTAATCCTTGTGGAGCAATTTCATGGATTCAGGATTCCAATATTGTCACCGGATAGATAGTATGTTGGGGGACATACATATATACTCAAACTATTGCACTCGAGCGTCGTATCTATGGTTGACTCCTTTGCGAAAGTAGATTAAACTTCAACTAATGGGAAGAAACTTTTAATATAAATTATAGCATCAGAGAGAGGGATGAGAGAGTGTGTGTGTGTGTGTGTGTGTGTGTAGGTGGTGGGCGGATTGTCTTAACCAACACATCCTATGCCTTGGCAAAGTTGTAAAAGGATACAGAATACAGACACAGCAACATTCAGTAGTAAGAACTTCTGTGTTCTCATTCAATACAGTATGAAGGACTATTTGGCTGTTGCTCAGCAGGGACCGACAATCCGAACCGAAACACAAGAATTCGATTCGATCTACGAGAGAGCGACGTACTACATATTTATATTTGTAAGTATAAAATTCATTCAAAGTTCGGATGCTTCATTATTTGATGCGATTAATGCGTATAGGACTATAGGCGAAGGATATTCCGTGAAGATCCTCAATACTCTGTTTATAATGGCATCAGCAACGATGAAGTCAAGGCTTCCTGTCGAAGGGTTACATTTGTAATTATACTCAATGAACTTGCATGCCAATCAGCATCAATGTCGGATAGAAAAGTAGTAATGGGAAATCGTAGCTGGAGATGTTGGCATTGAGTAGGAGTTTGACAAAGGATGCGATGCCATGAATAAAAGTTTCGTCTTGAGGGAAATTAAGCAGCAACCAAGATGAAGCGATAGTTTAAGACAAAAAAGCAGCAATTGAGACTTATTATTGTTTCTTTCCCTTTTTTTTTTTTGGGAAGCATATGAAATGAAAATTGAAACGAAAAGGAACCCGAAGTCAGAGAACTTTTACGATTTAAAAAAAAAGGGAAAATTAGCTTCATTCCTTTAGCATTTGAATTCAAATTGTATCAGGAAAGTAGTAAGAACGAAAAATCAAACGAAAATATTCGAAAAAACTGATTCCAAAGATATCGAGTTCGTTCGTTGAACTTTACCCAGGGTTGACCCAGGTTTCCTTTGACAACCCTATGAGTTGGTAGGGTTTTCAAGTCCTCAAAAAACGCTAAACCACAAAATCACCAGACGTCTCTATCATTTCAAAAAAAAATCACGCGCTTTGACATCCCTGTTCATTACCAAAACTTGCCACAGGAAAAACATAAGGCGAGTTGAGGGTGAACTCAGGGCGAACCCAGTGCTTAAAAAACGCTCAATTTGACATTCAGGGCAAAGTTTTTCAAAAAACGCTTTGTGGCGACCATAGGGCGACTTTAGGGCTTCAACGAACGAACCTAAGTTAGGTTAAGTCGGATCTCAAGGATCCATTGTGCTCCCCGGGAAAACAGAAGATGAGGAAGTTGTAGGATTGGAGAGGTAGAGGGTTGGGCTTGTGGATGGGTTATTGGAGTAGGGAACTGAACACTTAACCATTTGGACCCCTGAGTAAATTTTAGGTTGCTTTTCAATGGGAGGTAATAGATGTCGCCAAGTTCGTCGAAGATGTATTCTAAAGGAGCTTTTTTCCTAATGGGGGCTCAGCTAGGACACTCACAGAGGAAGTGGAGTGATCCTCCCTCTGCCCCTTCGTCTTGGAATCCTCTACATAAGTCGAATGTGCTAATGCCCATTCTCATCATGTGGGTACCCAACAAAAGTTGTGCCCCGTGAGAATGCCAATCAACAGATGGAGCCGAGGAAGCTGGAGAGAAATTTTGTTTCTTTTCTTTGTAATATCAGGCTAAAGTTTCTGGAGATTCGGCATGTTTTTAAAGATGACCACCTGTTACTGTCGATTTTTAGAAAATTGTGTTTGATTTTGATTCTGTGTTTTTCTTGTTCTAGTGGCATTAGAACTGAGGTGTTTACTTCGCTGGGTTCTAGTGCTGACCCGATTTTAGCCAGCTTATCCGCCAATTCATTTCCGATAACGTCACGATGTCCTGCAACCCAAATTAAAGCTACGGTGTACGTTGAGCTGAGGAGTATTAGATTACTGCGAGAGCTTTCTACTAATTTGGATTTAACTTTCATGGCCACCTGGCTGTCTGAAGATGTCAGATGGCCTGATATGTCTGCTTTCCAATTATTGGAAAAAGGTCTAGGGGAGCTAACACAAACGAACCTATCTATCGTGTTCTTAAACTAAAGGGTGTTTTTTTGAACGAAAAAATAAATTACATGTAATTAAATGTTATGGCCGAGACTTAAGCTTTAGCTTTATTTAAAAAGTTAGGGCTTGCCATTTTGTTTTTGAGTGGCAAGTAAATAAAAAAAAAAATAAGGTAGCGCAACAGAGCGAGGAGCCCCTGGGCCTAGCGCATTTTTCACAACCACGCCTAGTGAGGGAATGGAATTTTCTGCCAGTTCCGAATGGCTAATTGGGAAAGCGGTTTTCATGGCAATAAATTTACTAACGGAGGACTTGATAGTTCCTCGCGAAAGGCGATACCCGCGAAAAAACATTTTTGCCTCTGCTGGGATTCGAACTTCGAACCTTTGGGTTAGCAGGTGGACATGCTAACCATTATGCCACGGGTACCACGAGTGGCAAGTGGCCACCGAAAATGGGTCGAATAAATTTTAGCCGAGAGGCCCAATTTTCGTTTTCGTTTGGAGACATTTTACAGAACGTACGCAGTAATTGTGCGGCTTCTATTCCATTGTGAAGAGGGAAACTAAGTTGAGCATA
This sequence comes from Melanostoma mellinum, assembly GCA_914767635.1. NCBI lineage: Eukaryota > Metazoa > Arthropoda > Insecta > Diptera > Syrphidae > Melanostoma > Melanostoma mellinum. The sequence goes on from OU612060.1 coordinate 186,684,399, forward strand.
GTTAAGTCGCTTCTGTCAAAAAGACCAGCTCCAAAAAAAAGTATTGCCTGATTGAAAATCACACGTCTTAAGAAAAAAAACCCTGAATTTCAGTGAGTTGTAGAGACCTTACTTACCTAATTAGGTGGGCATTACAGTTCGGGGTGAACTTGGGCCTCGACCAACATTCTTCTGTAACGACTTCGATTTCAGGGGATCTCTCTCCAGTCTCGCACTTTAAGTCGGTTGTGGTCTTCATCCACTTTGCGGGGCCACCTAAGACGAGGTCGTCCGCTTCCAAGATTTCCCTGCAATGTGCTTTCGAAAACCCGTCGAGCCGGAGCGTTTGGGTCCATCCGCTTTACATGACCCAACCATTGTAGCCTTGCGATGCGTGCTCTTCTGGCTTAGCCCATGTCGCGGTACATCTCACACAGCTCGTTGTTGTATCTTCTTCTCTATACATTGTCTTCGCATACGGGACCAAAGATCATTCGGAAAATTTTTCTTTCGAAACAACCAAGAGTTTCCTCATCCGCTTTCGATAAGGTCAATGCTTCCGCGCCGTACAGCAGGACTGGGATGATAAAGGTCTTATACAAGGTCACCTTGGTTTTTCTGGAAAGGGGTTTCTCAATTACCTTCTTAACCCAAAGAAGCAAAGGTTGGCAAGAGTTATTCTCCGTTTGATCTCCGCACTGATGTTGTCTTCCGTGTCTATAGCGGATCTTAGGTAGATGAAGTCCTGTACTACCTCGAAGTTACGTCTGTCCATTGTGATGTTTTGTCCAATTCGTCGATTTTTGTGTCCCTGTTTGATGACTGCATATACTTCGTTTTGCCCTCACTAACCATCAAACCCATTTTTGCCGCTTCTGTTTCAATACTAGCAAAAGTACCTACCTAGTAAAATATTGTCTGCAGAAGCGAGTAATTGCAGACTTTTGATTGATTGTTCCTCTGATGTTGACGTTTGAGTTTTGCAAAATCTTTTCAAGTATGATGTTGAAGAAATCGCATGACAGTTTTTCGCCTTGCCTTAAGCCTTTGTCGACATCAAAGGTCTCGGTGAGTTCTTTACCGACCTTGACGAAGCAGCGTGAAATTTCCAAAGTCATCCTGCATAGTCGTACGAGTTTTGCAGGGATGCACATTGATAAGGACCTATCAAGTTGTTGACGTAGGGTTTCAGACGTTCACATATTACAGCAGACAAGATCTATAAGCGACGTTAAGGAGAATTATCCCTCTATAACTGGCGCAATTGTGAGGGTCTCCTTTCTTTAGGATCGGGCATACGATACTGAGGTTCCATTCATCGGGCATGCTTTCTTCCGACCATATCATGCAGATCAGCTGGTGCATGCTCCTTTCCAACTGATCTCCAGCTGCCTTGAAAAGTTCGGCATCAAGGCTTATTTTGATTTAAGTTTGCCAGTGGCAAGCTTAACTTCTTCTAGGTCGGGAGGACGGCATTCTTGATCATCGTCCAGGTGGGGCAGTCTGCCTGACAGCGGAATTTGTGTCCTCATCGCCGTTAAGCAGTCTGCAGAAATGATCTTTCCAGATCGTCAGTAGCGACTGTGACTCTATAACTACGTTTCCCTGCTGGTCTTTACAGGCTTGAGTTCGGGGCCTGCCACCCTGGAGTCCCGTTCCTGTCATAGCACCCATCAATTTCCTCAAACGAGCGCTTCTCATGCTGCTTATTTTTCTTAATGAGAATTTGGTGTTCCTCCCTTCGTTTCTCCTTGTTAATCTCGTTATACTGATCGTAAGCAGCCCTGGTTCGTTTTGCATCAGTTCAGTTGTGGTGTGAATGGGGTTGCTTGTGCTGTTTGTGCAGTTAACTGTGTAAAAATCAAAGTGATTTTGATTTTTACTCAAGTCGGTTTGCGCAGCTATATTATGTCGTCAATGGCCGGCCTTAGAACAGAGTCACCTGGCGTCCAAAAAGCCAGTTTCTAAAAAAACAAAAATGTTAGGTTTGTTCATTCAAGCTCTGTAATGCGTTCTTTTTTCATTTCGATGTTACGCTGTGTAACATCTGCTGACATTCATCTTTCCGAAATTCAAAAAAAAATATCAATGTTGTTCCTAAATACAATGTTGAACTGTCAGAATGTTACGTTTCGTAAGTTTTTCCAACTCAACTTTGGGATTTGAGTTTCGATGTTAATCTGTCAAAACCCTCTAAAGTTTTGTTCCTCAAATTTATATGGATTATTCTTTCGCAAATCTTTTATAATTTATTCTCTATTCTTCGTCTTTTTTCATCAAAAACGAATTATTTTATTCTTATTTTTAAAAGAACAACAAAGAAAAAGCACGCATACGCCACAGTAGTTTCGCTACAATTAAATTAGTGGAATGATATTGTGGTCGAAACAAAGCGTTTTTTGAAAAACCTAAACTCGCCCTGAATGTCAAACTGAATGTTTTTTGAGTTCTGGGTTTGCCCTCAATTCGTCCCAGGTTTTTGCTGGGCACAGGCAGTCAAATGGCATGTATTTTTGTTCACATGACAGAGATGTGTGGTGATTTTGTGGTTTATCATTTTTTGAGGACAGCAAAATTCAGGTAAGCCCTGGATAAAGTTCATTTGACAGCTCTCAACTCGCCCCAACAAAAAACTAGGGAGAGTTCATATCAACCACAGGGCTAAAAAAAAATCAGTTTGAAATTCAGGGCTTGTTTAGGTTTTTCAAAAAACGCTTTGTGGCGACCACATGGTGACTCCAGGGCTTGAACGAACGAACCTGTTATGATAATGCTAAATCATCGTATTTAGCGTGGAAATATGCTTGGTTAATTCTAATCGATCGTGGTATTAAATGTGGAAAAGAGCCTCAATTGCCTCTTGCGTGTTTATTTATATCACAATAAATAATCCACTTCTGTCACATTTCTTATTTAAACCTCTACACAATATTTTTTGGATGGTTCTTCTCATAAACATCCGTTCAGTATTGGGGGTTCACGACAGAATCAATAATACCAATAACCAGTGACTCCATAAATGGATGTTTATCTTAAATAAACACATCACTGTTCATGGTCCGCATTGATCATCATCATAAACATATCCCACTTGTATACTTGCATTTATGTGTATCCACATAATGCTTGATATGCAAACCCATACAAAGAAGAATCTTGATGCGATGTATGGTTGAGGCGATCTCATAGCAGAATATGAAACTAGTCGTCATTTGGAATCAAGAAAAGAAAGAAGGTTTTTTGATTGAAGTTCAAGGCATAACAAACCTATTACAGCAGCATTGAACAAGTGGATGAGTGCCACCCGTGATCGACCAACTAACAGAGTCGCAAATTTCACTTTAGTTGAAATACAAGCTAATGGGGTTTATTGCAACGGAGCTCAATTAAACAAAATCGACAATTTCACTATAAAAATGACTCGAGATCACACTACAAGATCATTGACCTTGACCAAAGGCGAAATATTTCAAGCTTACTACACATTCGCCTTTATTGAGTACTTGAAGAAACCGCGTCTCGGTGGATTTGTTCCACTGGAAGTCGAGGTACACATTTGTATGGCAGTTGGCAGCGTCGCGTCTTCATTTTTCTTTTGTTCTGCACATAACGTCGACTAGGAAACTTTAAGGCTAACATGAGCAATACCCTATCTTGTCAAGTTGAATCATGCTTTAGTGTACCAAAGCAACAAAGCACCATGAACTACCTCGAATGTGATAGCTCTGGTGACGATTGTCTTTGTTTGACACACATTCCCATTCAAAAAACTGCCCAGAACAACAAATACTAAATCAGAAAACGGACTGCAGAAGTATTTATTTTTTTTTTTTCGACTAAAATGAATGCCATTTCTGACTAATCGTTGCTATTGATCGAACCATATTTGAAAGTCAACCAAAACTTATCAAATGTAAACCAATTTGATCCCTTAGCAGAGTTGGCGCAAATAAATATTTGAAAGTGCCATCGACGCCAACGTTAAGTACCCCTTTCTTGCAACTTATACCCATGACTCAAAATGGCGACCATTTCTAGTGGAAAATAAAGAAGTAAACCTGTCTGGGTGTGTGCTAGAGGTTCCGAAACTGGAAACACTCTGGCACCGAAGGACTTCTGATAAATAATTTTTTTTTAAATAGCAACGCTTCTAGACCCCGAAGCATACATTTTGGTGAGTGATATTCTGTAGAGGAAGACTTTTCCGATAGCAAATGTAAGGCACCTTGGTTAAAGATTAGCGAGAGAAAACAAAAAAGTTAGACTCAAGATTCAGGAACATTTTTTATTTCTATAGTCAGTACAAAGTTGTCGATGAAAATGTTTAAATCTTTTTCTCGATAACACTTCCTCCACTCTCACTGTCATCGTCACTCTCTCCAGTCTCCGTCTCGCTGTCACTTTCATCGTCTGCAGAAGAAGACGAACTCCTACTACCAGCTTCATCCTCCGGCTGACTGCTTGCTGATAAATGTATATCCTCAATGAGTTCCTTTAGTAGCTCAGTCTCGATTTCTCCCAACGCAAGTCTGAGGTGTTTTTTGTTTGTATTCAAAAGGACATTTTTCACATTCCTGGACAACATCTGCAGGTAATCATTGTCGACCACTGTTGATACATGCCAAATGTAATGCTTTATAAAGTATTTGTTTAGCGCCTTGCGATCAAAGTCGCTTCCGAGGAAACAGTTGTAAGTGACGAGTAGTTGTTTGATTATCCAGTCTTTACCCTTCTGCAATGCCTCGACTGTATCTTCCACACACAAACGGCCAAGGTCGTAGTTTCTGTAAAGAGGATAAATCAACGAACGACGTAAGAAACTTTCCACCGCTGACGTTAGATTCTCGAATTGTTCAAAGTATGAAAGTGTAGGGGAAAGGATGGTCCGTGTCCACGCACTCTCGCAGGTTGGCTCATTCGATGTCAGGCTAATTGATTGACGTTTAAAATTAAATGAATCAGGTTGAAACAAATCAGTTACCGTATGTCATAACAAATCGCCATCAGGATATTGACAAGGCCGCTGTCGATATCTACTCGGTCGTCATCCACCACCGGCGAAGTGTATCTCATTTTTATGTTTTCCAAAACACGCTCCTCCTCTGTCGTGAGTTTTGAATCTAAAGATTCTAGAATGTTTAACACAAAGAAATTCCAAATGATCAATCTTACCTTGATATAAGATTGTGTGCTTCATGGGATTATCATGGCCTTCAGGTATCTGTAGCTCTACAAAATTTAATTTGTACTGATCTGGGGAGAAGTCTTTATTCTCATCATTTTCTCGTTGAATCGATCTTCTCACGCAACTGAAGAGACTGGGATTTGTGATGCGACAGATGTGAGACAGATCATTCTGAAATTAAGTCAAATATTCAGTTTTTAAAGTCCAATACGATTGACTTTTATTGAGTCTTACCTCATCGTACTTGGGTCTTCCCTTGTAGCGTCCAGAAAATCCATACCGGAAGTTTGATTGTATTGCACAAATTGTTCCATCCACGGTGAGCACACACGAGTCAGTAATGCGAACCAAATTACATGGATTCATATCACCATGTTCCACATTTCGTAGATTCTGCTTATCTAGTTCTCCTTTTTCAATTGTTTGACTGTCTGTTTTTGGTTCGTCGGGATAGCAGGGTAGAACGCAAGTGTACTCCCATTGTTGAGTGTTGAATGAAATCGGTATACCTTTCATGTCCAGCAGATCAAACCTTCGTTCACACTTGAATCTACAAAGAAAATTTAATAAATATGCAGTGTTAAATACTTGGTTTACTTTTCTTACCGACGAATGTCTGCATCGGCGACAAATACCAAGTTGTGTTCATCAACGAAAACATCACAGTTCATTGCACATTGTCCTTTTTTGACGATTGGAATCTTTATTTCGCAAGCATTTTCATTGATTTTATGGCTGATGTTGGATGAATTCATTGTGTTCAATGAATATTTATTAGATTTGGATTTTTAAAAGTAGAAAATTACAAAATATTTTGAGAAACGTAAACAATTGAATGGCGTTTTCTTCACGTGCGACTCAAAAATAAAAATAAACTAGAGCTGTCAAAAGTCAAATCAACGAATCGGTTTAGTTTTCTTACAATTCACCTTCTTGAAACGATAGTGAAATCGGTTATTTTTGGATATTTGAATTTTTTGATACGTATTTATTATTTTATTTTGCTTAAATTAATTGTAATCCTTAAAGAAAAAATAACAACGCATTTATCATAAATACAACTCGCGGAAGGAAGGTGAGAACATGACTAATCCAAGGTAAACCGAATATAAATCTACAAATTTGGAATAGGGCGCATCTTTTGTTGGCCAGTGACCTCATAATACGGAGGTTGTTTTTAAATAGGGAAACTTCTTTTCACAGAATGCCGTTATAAATAATAATTGTGTCCTTTATTTTCTATGCAAGGCAGTTAGCTTTAAATTTCTTAAGTAAATTTTCAAAGTGAAGAGTACGCTCAGAGAAATAGAAAGGAATAGTGAAAATTATTTGCAACCGGATATAGCCGTTAATTTAAATAGGATGCAAGACTTTGATTTCATCACAGAAAATATTTAAGGGCATTTCAGGCAAAAAGTAGTACGAACTATACTCTATGCATTACCTACATGTGATCCCTCGCTGAAAAACGGGACAAAAGGGCACCTCTTCTGTGTCCAAAAAAGAGGCGGATATTGGAGTGGCATAGCAGGGCTGAAGGAGTTCATGACCCAAAGCATTTCTCTCAGCTATGCCATGTGAGAAATGTAGTGGTTCAACAAATGTTCGCCGATTCCGAACTGCTAATTAAGAAATCACTTTTTATGGCACTTTAATTACTGTCGATGTCGGAGCCAATCGCTGACCATAGGAGGTGCGCGTGGAAAAGCATTTGGACGTTTCTGTAATTCGAACCTTGAACTCGACAGATCACTACTCCAAGGCATATTAAGGGATGGGATAACAAAAACACTTATGGAGGTCAAAAACTAGGCACACTTCACACAGAGCTCTTGTGAAGATATCTTAAGCCATACGTTCTGCAATCGGAAGACAGCAAATTTAAATAACGTTCGTTTGTTCAAAAGGTAATTGCCTTGTGGTCGCCACAAAGATTTTCATTTTGAATTCCCAACTTACCCTGAATGTAAGACCGAGGTTTTGTTTTTGAGAATAGGGCTTTTCCACAGAGTAAATGATACATTGAGTAAGATGGTACCCTTTTCTGAATCACCATCAAATTCTTTCTTAGGTGAAATAATTGAAGATGGCATCCATTTGAATTAACGACTGTATCCGGCTGCATTTGAGTTTTATTATTTGGACTTTTTTTAAATGTAGTTTTCACTTAAATGACAAATGATGTATATTGCTGCAGTTTTGAATGAAGCCTTCCGCTGTCACAAACCCAAAAACATCGAAAACGCGTTAACCTTTTTAAAATCATTTCAAACCAAAAGACAAAAATGGCGGCGATTGTCCCCGGTCGTGGTATACACTCTTGCTGTATCTCCTCGTTTAATGGAATCGTAAGTGGAAAATTTTAGCTGTTTTTTTCGTTGTGTAGTACGCTGCTGCTTTGCGACAAGGGTTCTATGAATGCTTAATTGCAATATCTAGATTTTTTACTACTGGCAAAGCATTCCACATTCGAGTGGTGCGACCGACTAAAATATGAATCTCTATACGTACTTGACTATAGTCCGAAGTTGGAAGCTCAAGGTAAAACTGATGGGCATTCCTACAGAGGCGGGTGTTGTGGCTTAATTGTTTCAAGAGAGGAATGCAACTAGCTATTTCATTAGAGCACTGTTTGTTGAAAAAGCGACAAAAATAAAAAATAAAGAGACAACGTTTCGGCGATGGTTAAGAGAATCGATAAATTCTGCAATTGAACTATATACGGTGATTTTGTGGTTAAGTGTTTTTCTGTCATAGATATTATTCACTCATTAAACCGAACCCGGGTTTTAGTCACATCCTGGTGTGAAGTCACATAAACATAAAGGTAAACCTCACTCTGAGAATTCTTTGTAAAAGATAACGACTCCGCAGATCATTTTTCTAGAAATGTCCTGTGTTTTCTAGAATCTGGTCAAAGATAGGTACTCGGCGCAGAAAGAGTGAGAGCTGTTATCTGTGTGAGACTTTTTCGTTCCCAGCTGGGGCAGAAGTCAGTAGGTCCAGGGCTTTTTCCAAGGAAGCTCGAAAACTTGGGTACCGGCAGTCCAACTTCTAGAAATAACGAGTCTCGACACGTCAAATATGATAGTGGATTTACATGCATCTGCAAGTGCAGATGAAAAACGGAAAAAGACACAAGATGTAAAATTCATACTTGTCTGATAGAGAGGGAACGCACCATCTGCACTTCCTTAGTTATGGTTGCAGATGAAAAATTATGTTCATCTGCACCCATAATCTTTCATCCGCAGCCATAATCCTATTCGTCTCTCTTTTTAACTTTTGTACTTTGTAATCTTCATCCGTCTCGCTTTACTTTTCTGCACTTCCGCAGTTGCAGATGCATGTAAACCCAGCATGAATTACAATATTCTTTATTTTTTATCAAGATAGACAAGAAGAGACAAGTCTTTACAATCAGTGAACTAATTTGTCTTAAATTCAACTAAGTAGGTATTCGTCAAGCGAATGGAACACGATGCAAGCTAGCAGGCCTGTTACGGTCGGCTGAAGAGATGAGGATTAGTTCTATCGTTTTCGGACGGCGCGGGGATTCGGTATTGTCGGTGGCTAGTTTGGCCAGTATGGGCCTTGTGCTTATTGCGCTCCTGCAAAGAACTAGGCAATTATAGTAAAGAACGTTGCCCAGAATATCGAGCAACGCTTGTAGGAACAACAGGGGGAGGAGTGGCTATCGCAGGGCCACAGCGGAGGAATTGACCGGCGGCCTCTGTTCGGACTTCGGAGGCACCTTTCCGGGTAATTCAAAAAAGGTTTGCTATTGCTAAAGCGGCTATGACTGAAGTAGTAGTACCAATCTTTCCGAGGTTTTGCAGTTGCGGGGAACTGACCGGCGGCCTCTGTTCGGAGGCACCTTTGGTTAATTTCAAAGGTTTGCTACTTGCAAAAGCAGCTATGACTGAATTGGTAGTCACAAATCACAATGTTTACTTTGCTTTGCGAGCGCGGAGAATTGACTGGCGGCCTCTGTTCGGAGGAACCTTTCCAATTAATTCAAAAGGTTTGAGAATTGTCTGACGACGGCCTATGTTCGGACTTCGGAGGCACCTTTCCGGTTAATTCACAAGGGGTTTCGGGAGGCGGAGAAGAGAATAATCAAAGATCGGAGTCGTATTCCTCAAAGCCAATCATTCGCTGACGTTTCTTCTCTGATTTTCCCGAAAAATGTTACTTATACTTATAAGTTTCTTCGACGCAAGCAAGTGTGAGGTGTAACGGGTGAGTGAAATATTTACACCTCACCAACTGGCAACTACGTACATGCTCACCTCTCATGTTTATATTCCAAGGCCATCATACATTCCGTCCATGGTTAGCTGAACACATGAGAAAATAAGTTCAATGGTCGATGGCTTGGTTGAATTTATTTTGGTATGGAGATGGAGCCAGAGTCACAATACCAACCGAATAGTCGGTGCGTCGATGTGTACAATTCTATTTCGCTGCGAAGGATATTTCCCGGTGCTCATGTTACTTCTTGTATTGAGACGCGTAGATGATGCAAAAAAAGTGTGTAAAAAAAGTGTGACGTATCGTCACAGACCCCCTTACTGTACAAGACGAGAACCCTCTCGTCTTAGGCCTCCTACAGAAGAAGAAAAAAGTGAAAAAAAATGCATTATGGATAACAAAACAAAACTTTTATCCCAGGTATAAAAAACAAACAGGAAAAAAAAAAATTTTGTATTATTTTTTTCCTTAAATTAAACAGGTTGATTTGCTTCCTCGGACTCGTTCCGCTGCTCGCCTGGCCCTCATGCAGCATTTAAACGAAGCGCATGTTGTCTGGGCCGCTGGCACTGGTCCGGTGGATGGGCGAGGGTTGGTTTCAGGTGGAGTTCTGAAGTCTGGAGGTGGAGCGAATGAAGCGTATCGGTCGTGCAATCGTTGTTGGAATTGGATACGGGTTAACTTCAGCTTATGTAGTGTCCACTCGGGGTTGCGTGGGACTAGAAAGTGTGACGTATCGTCACACCTGTTAACCTATGCTCCTTATCATGACAACATCTTCTGACAACATCTTCTGACATTATGGACATTAGGTTAAAAACCAAATCCCTAACATGCGCTTTAGAGAAAGTAATAGTACTGTATTTTTTCTATTTTCGTGCTACACATTCCACTACGATTTGGTAATGAATGAAAAACAGCCTGTTGCTGCAAACCACAATATTCCGGCCAATAACAAACTAATCAATTTGCATTGTTTGGCTTTCAAAGCCAGCAATCAAAGTTTACTACAATCACGAAAACACAACAAACCATTTTCATATACCAAAAACCAAAAAAAAAAAAAAAAAAAAAAAAAAAAACAAAATGAAAAGGAGACACAAAACTTCTAAAAAATTTCCATGATTTTCGTACGGAACGTAAGAACAACGTCCATATACGTGTGTCGGTGCGTTAAGGACATCGAAAAAGGAAACAAACAGGAACAAGAGTTTTCCTCCTGTGTATTTGCAAATTGCCAACAAAACTACCGACCAAGACCAAGGACAGGTCGCTATTTTCATAGCATGTCGATGTTGAGACAAAGGACAAAGCCTTCCGAATTCTACACCGTTGAAAGAGAGAATAGCTTTCAACTCGATTGATGAAAACAAAACAGCCAAGAGGAATTCAATCAGAACGTTTTTGTCTTTCTTCTGATGCGGTGTTCGCTACTCATTGTTGGGAATCACTGTCAATTTGAGGGAAAAGCTTAAAAAGTTTTTACATATCTGGCGAGTGTGTCTTGTGGAACCGTGTAAAAGAAGCAAAATGTTTACCATTTTCTTTGATTCCACGAAGATCAATACGAACTCAGCGTTGGAAATACTTTGAGATGAGCTTCCTTGCTGGTGTCAACTTAATGTACATACATAAGTACAACTCGAACTTCAAGGCTCTCTGTCTCTTCCCTACAAAGATTTTTGTGCCACGCCAAGCTGTCACCTCATCCTCTAATTTATTATTCGATTGGCTGCACTTATACAACCAACAACCTCCTGATTGCCTATGACACGTTCTATCTTTCGCAAGAATGCATCAGTAACTGGCTACTCCTGAGTCCTGACCATTGGCCCACAAAGTAATTGCACTCAAACGATAAAACGAAAACACTGGACATAACCTTCCGGCCTTTCATTACAAGCCTAAGGTAATAATCATCTTAGCACTCGATTACGGTGGTCAAAATTGAATTTAATCACATTTGTGCTGCCCAACCGATTTACCCAAATTTACTATGAATTATTCAAACTGACGCCTTCGACCGCAATCATTATGCAATTTATGGATGTATGTCTGTGGATATGTGTGTTAGTGAGCCAACATGCGGCACATATTGTCACTATTTACATGCATAATAACGCCCTCCTAATCATCCTATCGCGGAAAATTAGTGGCTATGGCAGCTCCAACCGCCTTGTTCCTGTTAGCTCATGATTGTACCTACCTTCTACTTCCGCTCGCTGCCCATCCTGTCGTTGTTTGCTCTCTATGCCCTGTCATCGTCCGTTTCAAGGATTTTAATTACTAATCCGACAGTTAAGTCTAGTTACTGCTCAGTCCTCAATCTATGATGTTGACAATAATTCTTATGGTTAATTCAAGTGTGGCAATTCGACAGAAAGGTGCGGTTCGGTCCGGTGATCCTTTGCGTTGCGTTGCATTTGCTCTATGCTTTACGTCCTTAGTGGATGATTGGTTCTTTGTGTGTTGACTGTTGATGTTTGTGTGTGACTTGCAAAATTATATTCCGCGTTGATTATTGACAATTCATGTTCAATCCAATCACATTTTGTTGATTGTAAACTGAATGGGGGGTAAAATGTTTACATAAAGCCAACCTGTCACAAATTAGTATTTATGTCTTAAATCAGGTTACATTGAAATGCATCGGTGTACATATTCATACACTTCGTTTCATGGCTTGGTACCAGAAATAATTAGGTCAGCACGTGAAATGAACAATACTCTAAGAACTGACGACTTTAAGCTTTTCCTTTCGAGTGTCAATTTCAATTTAAGTAAAGACATTTCATTTGCTTTGGTTGGTTTAGAGACTGCAGAAAAGAAATTCTGCTGGTTCTTATATTTAGCTCTATGATCTTCTTCTTCTTCTTTTTCCATCGATTTAGCTTTTAAATAATGAATTGACAATAACTGACAGTTGAAATAGAAAGAAGAGTTACAAAGCTTTACAAAAGTATCTCAAGGGCACTTATTTTATAGCTGGTTTTTTAAGCTGACAATGGTTTGATGAACACAAAAAATACTGGTAAAGACTTCGGTAGCATTACATCAATGGCCAGTGGCGTAGTGGTTCAACGCGTCTATCTGTTTTGTAGGAGGTTCTTAATTCGAATCCATTTCTGTATCGCCTTTCGGGAGGAATAGGCAACTTCTCCTACAGTAATTTCATGTCGTGAATACCAATTTCTTGATATGATTTTCGGAATCGGCGACAAATTGTAGGTCCCTTCCATTTCCTTACAAGGCATTGTTAAGAAAACAACACTAAGCCCCTGGTCTTACCACTCTGATGCACCACCTCATTTGGTTTTCTTGTTGGGCATTAACCTTTTGGTAGCCAGCTGATTAATTTTCCTTTGTTTGTTCTCATCAAGCGACTTCGCGACGAACAAAGAAATATTTCAACGATAAGGCTACAGTAATTCATTAACATCATGACGAATCAGGTGTCAGAATTATTAAAAGAACCAGGCAGTGGGTTCCAAAGCAGAAAAAGAAATTATGCAGAAGAATGACAACTGCATATTCAAAGCAAAGCAGGGAACTATTTTGTCTTCTAGCACTTATAGTCATACGCATATATGAACACATTTCTATAGGTTCGTTCGTAGAAGCCCTTTCGTCGCCTCAAAGCGTTTTTTGAAAAACCTTGAATCGCCCTGAACGTGAAATTGAGTGTTTTGAGCCCTGTGTTTGCGCTCAACTCGCCCTGAAGCACCTCTATGTTTTTGCTGGGGCGAGTTCTGGTAATAAACAGAGCTATCAGATGGCATGTATTTTTTTTACAAATGACAGGGATGTGTGGTGATTTTGTGGTTTAACGATTTATGAGGACTGAAAACATAGGTTTTTTTCTTTGACCACTCATATAATTGTTAAGGAAACCTGGGTCAACCATTGGCAATAAAGTTCGTCGAAAGAACCTAATATTTTGTTTGTCTTTGGACCAGGTTCACAATGATCGATTTGTTGAAACTTCGTGCGAATAAAGCAGTCGCTTTTTTTCCTTTTCTGCTTTAAAATTTTTCTGGTTTGCAAAGTGGGCAGTGGGAATTCTAACTTGTATTGGAAGTGTATTAGACTTTGCGAAGGAACAAATCCTGTCTAAACATTGGTTAGTATTGCTGATTGGATAGACTTCTCTCGGCCTCGCTTTTGAACATGGCACTACCAACTGAGCCGGTCGTGCTCTTTTTTTTTGCAAAGTTGGTAAGTTGGACGTGAAGGTTTCTATGGATCTTGGTATCTCCAATACGATGCTTTTATAAATTGTCATTACAACAGGAACAGAATTCACATATTCCAGAAGCTAAGCCAAATACTCTACAAAAGAACGACACCAATTGGCACATGCCGATCGGCAGCACTGAACTAGTTTGGTAGTGTGGACATTGTATTCCAACTCACCGAAAGTCGACCCGAATTGAAACCGAATGAAATGGATACGATTGCCACCCCTCATAGTGTGGATGAACCTATACGAAATAACTTAACTTCAGTTACCATCTCATACGCTTATTTATTGTAAATTATCCAACCTTGTGTAGAGTATTTGATTGCTTATGGAATATGCGATTCCTTCACATTTACAATTGATCATCACCACATAGACCTTCAAAGACCCTTGTTGTTTGAGGGTCATATATATTTATTGACCTCGCAGCTCTCAATCGAAGACCGGTTCGTTTGGATTAGCACTTTTAACTTTTTTAGAGTTGTTAACAGTCTGACTAACTTCTTCTCTAATAAAGAAGTAGGATATTTATCTTAATTGAGGTTTAGCTTCTTGAAAGTGCTTTAGTAGAAACTCTTCATTCAATAGGCCATCAAAATATTTTTGTTATCCAAGAAAAGTCCTTGGGAGAATCTTTACTTTAATTCGGCAAACGAATCTCCTGAGGATTTCGACTTCAAGATCAAGTTGCTTGGTTACATGGGGGGTGAACTATGGAAACAGCCATTGTCCTTAACTCTCTCCAGTTTTATCTTCTAAAAAGGTTGAGGTCCTATTCCACTTCATTGCATTATTTAAGACTAGACCATCCCTATTCGCGACCGGTCTGCAAAGTGCTTTATGAAATATTTCATCCTTCTATAACGACTTCGATTTCGGGCGAGCTCTCTCCAGTTTTGCACTCTAAGTCGGTTGAATTCTTCTTCCACTTGATTGATCCACCTATAACAAGGTCTTCCCCTTCCGCAGTTTCGCTGCAATGTGCTCTCGAAAACCTGTCGAGCCAGAGCGTTTGGGTCCATCCGCTCTACATGGCCCAACCATCGTAGCCGCACTATGAGTACTGAAGTTTTTTTTATGCATTGTTCGTTGTTATATTTCCTTCTCATAAACCTTCTTCGCAAACGGGACGAGTTATTACTCCGTTCTTTGTGAACGGCAAAAAGTTCCCTTTTTTGCTCATTCTTCTGCTCCTTACAATTGGATTGGGATGATCAAGGTTTTATGAGAGGCAACCTTGGTTTTTCTAGAGAAGGTTTTATTGCTCAATTGCCATCTTAAGCCAAAGTAGCAGCAATTGGCAAGATGTTTTGCCGTATTTTTTGAATAGCCAGAGGTGGAATTACGGTCGAATTACGTGATCGAGTAATACGTGACTGAATTATTTGTTTTTGGCATTACTTCTCGCGTCATTAAGTACTTTTGTAACACAATTTGACATTCTTTCGTCAGTATTTGAACAAATTAAAGCCCACAAATGAACAGCAGACTGATGTCGTGTAATATAAAGCAGGTTTTGAAAGATAAATAGTATACTATTATACTCACTCACTCGATAACTGATGCGGTAATTTGATCTCTGGCTTATGCATCATCAGTCGGGGCTGATATTTCTCCCAGCTTTCAAAACATTTGCCTACGTCGTGCTATTTGCTTAGAGCTGCTGCATTTTTTTTCTTTATTGCAGGTTCTGCATTTAATTTTGGGGTTTCTTGTTTCTTTTTGAACGATCCCACACCAGTCACACGACTTTTTTCTTCCCACCTGACATCACTCAAAAAGGTTGTGTTATACAAACCTGTTTTACTTCTCAAATGGCTCATGCTGGGTGCATAGACACGTCCTTTTTCGAAATAGAATTGTTACGATGTAAAGAAGAGAGAGGGGGGTCCCAAATGTCAAGTGCCAAGGGGTCCTGAGTCTCTAAGTTCGGCACTGGAGACACTTTTCACTTCCCTTACTCACGTGGTAGGGGGCACTTTAATTATGATTTTTATACGGTTATCTTTTTACTTACATACACATCTTTTGCTTTGGCTTACCAGCACTCGAAACACTTTTCGGACCACTTCATACGAGTATTCTCTTCAGCTTATTCAAAATTATTTTAAATGAAGCGAAAAAGGGTAATATGGTCATGCTGTTGTTATTGTCAGCCTCTCAGATACGTACTTTGAAATGCGAGATGGCCCTGTGCCGCTCAATTATAAGTCAGGTGTCTTTTCTTTTATTTTGTACGGTGGATATTCCTCTTTTCGAAGCTTCATCATGCTCTGTTAGTGTCCGTGGCCCAGACTGACTAGCAGTCTCAGTCTCGTTCACCGACGTTACGGTTTAACCTCTAGGAATTTTAGCCACGATGACTTTGACTTTTCCGGTTAGTGTCCGTGGATAGTATTCGAAAGCCTTGCGACTTGTGCATTCGGTTTCACTCTCCCGCTTTCCAGTTAAACCGTCAAGAAGCTTAGCAGAACCTCCGGAAACCTTCTTATTCCTTTTGATCATGTTTGCGTTGGTTACGGGAGACAGTCCTGATGTGGTTTGTTAGATCTCTTCCGACCTGTCCCTTTTCACCGCCATCACCAAAAGCTTGCATTATTGAGTGCCTTCGGCCACCCTGGAGTCTTCTTTTTGCACTCTCTCCATTTTCTCCTGACGTTTGAAAATTTGTCTCCTAAAAATATGCCACCAATGGAGAAGGAGCGGTTTGAACCGGGATAAGAGTTTAGCATCGAAGGTGAATACTCCGAGCTGCATCCTTCATCTTTCAAGCTTAACCCACGAAGTGCTTCATGGTCAGATCTTCAGCGTTCATCGGTTACGTACTCTGAAATACACCTGAAAAGTCGGGGACTAGTATGTTAGATGGGGCCTCCAGAAGCCCGCATGGTTAAGTGGTTTCGAAAATATTTTTGAGAATTGACACGTTACTAATGAACTGTCGTAAAATCGACGAACCCCAACCTTTTTTTAAGCAAAGGATATTTTTTTCATATTTGTTACAGAATTTTACATTGAACATCGTATTTTACAGTGAGCATCGAAAGTCTCTGTCGAATATTTCACAATCAACTATTGCTAACGTCAACATCTTTCTCTTTGACCTCTGCATACATACACATAAAAAAGAGCGCTGAGTTCTGGTGTCGAGCTTCTCACCACCATACTAAGTGAGGGAATGGGGGGTTTCTACATTTTTCTGTCGGTCCCGGACGGCTTACCGAGATAGCGCGTTTCATGGCAATGCAAATTTCTCGCTAAAGGTGACACCCGTGGAAAAACATTTTTGGTTTCTGTTGGGATTTGAACCACGAAACTCCCGCGTAACAAGTAGACATGAACATGTTAACTATTACACCACAGGTACCTTTTCAATAATCAACACAGCCATTTTCTTGTTGCTATTGTACAAAAACAAAGCAAAAAAGAATCATCAGAATCTATCGAGCATAATCCGAGATATTTCCAAAACTAATGCGCACTGTACAGCAATTGAATTCAATTCCCTACACAACTTCAACTTATCAAGTTCAACAATAAGTCCTATTTTGAGTTCAATGGTGAACTATAGGAGCAGCCAACATCAATCGTAGGAGTTTGATAGAAGATATACAAATGTTGGTAATCTATTGGGTGAACATTAGCAAATGCAGGAATCAGCAGCAGACCATGAAAGCCCTTAACAGGTCACCCAAACTGCCTATAGACGATGATTTCCCTCACTAACAGGCTCGCTGAACCATTATGGAATATCAAGCTCAGCATCCATCTTTGCCTTGAAAGTTCAAACGAAGATAATAATTGCATCTGTCTTCGTCTCAAAGTCCTAATTGATTGCTTGGCACTCGGCAGTCTTGACTGCCATTATATTTCACTCAAATACACCGTTCGAATTTGTGTTTGACATTGTTTCCCTGAAACAATCAATTATTATTCGCTTGGTTCACCAACCAGGTAAAACAACCATCAAAGGACACTGAAAGGAATTGCGTACCTAAAAACGTCTAGACGCTAACACAAAAGCAACAAATGAGTTCTTTATTGTATACTCGTATACTTGTAAACGAACCAACTTGCCTGCTACTTCATTATGTAAATGAAAACAACGCCAAAGAAATTACAACTCCTGATTTAAAAAAAGGGCTGATGGAGAGTGTATGTGTATAGAAGAGAAATACATCAAAAATAAGCCCATTTGTATTGATTCTTCATTGAAATAAGCCTCTCCAACAAATAGGTAAGTGCTCGTACTCTCACAAAAGTGGAATCTACGCGAAACCTACAGATTAGGCACGACGACAACGGCAACGACATTGCATCATTACCAACCAGCAACCACCCAGATGGATACACATAATATACATTGCCTCTCGTATAACAACCTGTGTCGAGTGTTCAGCACTCCATCAAACTTAAAGCACATGTTTTGAAACAACAAAACATAGAAAAAGGCTTACACCCTTTTCTGCATGAACAGTGAGCCACTTCGAGAGCTCATCGACGAACGACGATAGCTCTAAGGGTTTTATAGGGGGACTTCAAAGTCGACAGTATAATATGGAGCATCGAAAGGGATCATTATAATGTACGGCCAGGAGGCGAATGAACCTTCAGAGAAATATAATTTGAAAGCATAAAATAATAACAAAAGAAAAGAAAAACAAAACAAGAGTTAAATTCTAAAAGACGCATCCATTTTAAGAAGGTTATAAGTTTATTGTTCTTTTCAAAAAATCCAAGAATTCTACCTCGCCATGATGTGTAAGGATGCTCTGTGATTCCAAGATTATTTCATATACTACGAAACCTAAAACATGCAAAAGCGAAGGCTCTCCTAATGCCGTTCTTCGCTGACGTTGAGGGTTAACTCAAGTGGAAGCCACATGAAAAATACTCGCAGGCATCTTTTGAGTCCACCCTCACCTCGACTGTATAGGTAGGTATACAGCTAGATATTTCGTTCTGGATGCGGAGACTGAATAAGATTTCTCCTGGAACGTGTTCCACTTCGTTAGATACTTAAGGGCCGACAGCAGTGGTAATATTTCGCGCTTACCACCTCCCTTTTACTTCTTTTCTTTCAAACTAACAAGGCTCCTTAATCGATTAGATTCTTTCTCGCAATTAAGTAAATTAGACTGTATTCACCGGTTGCTTAGGCTGCTTAAAGCGGTATTACGTGGTAATTAAAAAATATTATTTTCAGGCGTCGTTGGTGCGGATGTTGCGGTGGAGTTGAAATGGGGGAGGAGTAGCGAGGTGGCGTGCATCACCTTGGTGAGATATTCTTTTTTTTTTACTTTTCCGCTTTTCCGCTGTTTTGCTTGATATCAACCTAGAGTTTTGTTTGAGATTGTAGTGGGTATGTTTTTAATTAAGTCACGCTGTAAGTTGAAAAATTGTTCACTTTGAGCAATTAAATTTAATTAACAGATTCATGACGACAAATTACGCCGACCGCACGCAGGAGTTTCGAATTTAATCTATTTTTTTTTTTTTCTCAACTCAATCAATTAAGTAATATAGATACTCACACACATACCAAAAAGCTATTTTTTTACTTTGATTTACTTTGAGATTATTTTCAAAGAATTTAGTTTGATGGTTTTGCTTTTATCTCAAGACGGCATCAAATGATAAATAAGGAGGGAGGAACTGTTATATTTAATGATTTACAGTTTATGGTTGATCAATAAATTAAGCATCCAAGGTTTTTTTTAAAATGAACACTATATTATGATTTTTCAGTCTCCTGTGCTTATTAAGATGAAAGTTAAGACTTGCAAATGAAAACATTAAAGATGTTGTAAAATTTATAGCACGATGTGGTCATGCACGAACTTTTTTGAATTTTGATTGAAGTGAGAACTTATGAAGCACTCTGAAGGACAATTCTGCAATTAATAGGCTGACAAAGACGTTGGCCGCACCAGCACAATATCGAGAATTATGACTACCCTTGTAAAACACAGTCGGAGCTTTTGGAAGGACAAAAAAAGACAACGATGCAATTTGTTTTTGGATGTCGATGAGTTATAATGCAAGAGTCAGGTAAACATTCCACATACGGGTAGTGCAACTAAAATATGAATCTCTATACTTGACTGTCGGTGGTGACCGTGGCGTAATGGTATGCCTTTAACGCGGTGGGTTTGTGGTTCGAGTCTCAACAGAAACCAAAATTGTTTTTCCTCGGGTGTCACCTTTCGCGAAGAATTGGCAAGTCCTCCGATATTAAACTCATTGCCATGAAAAGCGCTATCTCGGTTAGCCGTTCGTAGTCGGCAGAAAATATATTGTAGGCCCCCTCCATTCCCTCAAAAGGTATGGTTGCGCGAAATGCGCCAGACCACGGGGCCTTGTGCACTGCTGCGCCACCCTATGTATTTAATGTATGTATACTAGACTGTGTGACCGAAGGTGGGCTGGAGATGAAATTGATAAACATTCCCATCGAGACAGGTATTACGACTAAATTAATTTAGGAGAGGAGTGCAACTGGCAAATTCACTAGAGCACTGCTTGTGAAAAAACGATAAAATAGGGCGAGTCATATACTTCGACGGTATTAAAGAAATCTATTTAGCTATCACCCTTAAGTCTTAACACTCTGTCTGTACCCTGCCGAGTAGGCGCAAAGATGTTTGACGAAAATCTGGCCAAATACAGGAATAATACTTTAATTTTGGCGCGGATCTAGGTATTATAAACTGTAGCCAGGTGAGAAGGGTTGAAAAATTTCATACATCGTCTTCAGAAACTGTGTTTCGGATGTATGATTATCTACGGAGAGTTAAATGCCATCTATTGTTGAAGAATTTTTTAACAGTTTGAAAAAAAAAACTACTTGAAACTACTTTGTTACTTTCATTTTTGACGTATTATAAAGGAAGGTAGCATATCAGTAGCAAATCAGTCACAAATTCTTTTCTTTTTTAACCTAGACTTTGAGTAACAAGGAAGTAACACACTGGTTTCATTTTTATCAATTTTGACATGTTCTTTTCGATAGTGAATTGAAATCATCATCCCTGCAAATTTTTTCGTCGCGATTAATTCGAGGAGATCCAATACTTATACCCATTGAAAACATCATCATGTAAGCTAGTAAAAATGAAGTCTTTTAATCAAAATTCTGTTTTTATTTTCTTCCCGTTGATACACACAATACTTTAATAATAATAAAATATATTTCTTATTGTCAACGCAAAAACATATGTATTTGTATATATACATGTACATTGTACATTGTACATATATATTATTTGTTAATAAAAACTTAAATCATATTGAATTTTATGTTGATGTTTTAATGCAGAAACATTGCATATCTGGAAATGAAAGAGAATTGAAATTGAAATAGCTGCATATAAAAATAGTGCAAAAACAGTCAACTTACCATTATTTTTCTCCAAGAACTAAACTAGTTTCTTTGTTAATTTCGTCAATTTCGTTGATAAGGCATCTTTCAATGCCTCGTCAAAAGTCATGTTCTCCGAAATGACTTTACAAAGGATTAGGCTTCATATACTTTCATCTACAGTGGAGTCTGGATCCTTTGACAACGTCACCCAGCGAGTAGGAGGCCAAAAGACGTACGAACCCATTATCCACTTACTCGGGACGACTTCAATTAAAGGGATTCGTTTTGATGATTTTCTAATTTGAACCACATTTTCTTTTAATCGTACTAAATGAAATTTTTCTTAAAACTTAAAACCAATTAGGAAACCAAAATAAGCCACGCGACCAACGAACACCGAATGAAAACTAATGTGTATTGTGTCACAAATGACAGTTCACAAAGAAGTTGTTGCAAATTTGTAAACAAATACTTCTTTGTTACTTCATTTAGTTACAAGCTAGTAACAACACAGTAACAATACAGTAACAAACACAACTTTAATTTACTTTGGAAAAGAGAGAACTTAGAAGTAACATTACAGTAACAAACCGGTAACAAAGGAGTAACAATTCAAATGAAACAGTTTTTGTAGCAAAAGAGTAACCAAATACGTCTTTGCTACTTAGATTTTGAAAGCGGAGGTAACAATTTAGTAACAATTCAGTAAAATTTGAATTTTATGTCAATGTATACCAACACTCAGAGGTGTCGTTTAGAAAGTTGAAGTAGCTTCCAACAGTTTTAGGATTAATGCGATTAATGAAATGCGAACCTTAAGAAGACATTTGTTGTTAGAAAATCATCACATTTCAATAGTTGCAAAAAAAATTTTTTTAATTTTTTTCAAAAATTTTAAATTTTCTTAAATATTTTAAAAATAGTTTTTTAAAATATATCTTAGTTTATTTGTCAATAAGTCTTTTTATAAGTTCTCAAAACATGTCAACCCAATCTTAATAGACATGTCTTTTAAAAAAAAAATGTGAACTATGAAACCAATTTTCGAAAAAGTGAGTTTAACGATTTTGATAAAATTTTTAGCAATTATTATATGCATTGATAATTGAAATACAATGGCATTTTTACATTTTTAAATTTTTCCAAAGAACGTTTGGAAAACATGTTAAAATATGTTCTTTTTTTTGCGAAAATACGGAAAAAGCGTATGAAATAGGATTGAAAAATCATTGGGACAAACTACTTTCAATTTGTTCGCTCCTTACATTTAATCGCTTGGTAATGTTTACTTTACATACATATTTTTAATTCGTATTCCTTTTTGAGCTATTTTTGCCTCTTCTCGGATATTGGTATGTACATACATATATCTTAATATTTGGTAAAATAATAACCGATAATTGGCTACATCTTGTGATCCCCAGTTTTTTAAATACAATTCTTCTAAAATACTAAAACTCTTAAAAATAAACGACAGCTCTGATCACATCATCAGTATTCAAGTTGTCGCTACTATATTTTGTGGTATAAAAAGTCAATGGAGGTAACAAAAAATGTAACTATTATATAACATACAAGTAATTCATCGTCGGCCATATTTTCATAAAATTATAGTTTTTTAATGAATAAATAATTTCTTATAATCCAAATTTTTTCAAATTACTCATTTGAAGCACTTGTTTCAATTTAAAACTAAGTATAAAGCTATTGATGGTTATAAAAAAGACGGCTGGATTTCAAAGCAAAAAAAAAATATTTAAGATGGTTAAAAAAAAGCATTCTTACTTATTTCAAAGGCGCTTGAATTTTAGGGGGGTAGAAAGTTATATTTCCTGAAACAACTGCGAGCGTTTTATAAATAGAGCTTATGTTTGACCAAAACTCGAAACAAAATAATAATATATTATCTCAACCCAAATATCCATTGACAGTATTGGCTACTTTATCAATCCTAACATGAGTGGAGAAAAAACTAAGACATATTCTCATAATAATTTTTGTTATTCTCTTGTTACTATTTAATAATAAAACCCATTAACTTTTTGTATCAATTAAGTAACAAAATCTTACTTGCATGAGTGTTGGTAACAACCTTACTAGTTTTAGCAACAGTAGAGTAAGAAGAAACTTAATAGTTACCTGATAAATAAGGAACAATTAAGTAACAATGTTACACTATTGTTACTGAAAGGAAACAAATAAGTTGCAATATTACTAATTTGCAACAAAAATTTTGTAACACAACTGAACGATTCTCTCGCTTTTTTGGTAACAAATCAGTAATTAAGATACATTTGTAATGATTTTGTTACAGTCACTCAGTAACAATAGAGTCACTATGACTTAATTGCTGTGCCACTTGGGTATCAAGTAGGCGCAAAGATGTTTCGGATCACTTGACCAGATATGAGATTTATACTCCAGTTTTGGGCGGATGTAGGCTTTTTAAATTGATGCCAGATCAGAAGGAAGAATTTCGTGTATCGTCTCAAGAAGCCTAAGCATTAAGCAGCATTTTTTACGACTTCAAAATGTGGTCATTTCAACGAAGATCATCGTTTACACACATACCGTGTACTGACAGCTTTTCAGTTTCTTGAATGCAGGTACCATTCATGGATGATATGGTAATGGGTGAATGTTAAGCTTGAACGACAAGAGACAGCATTGAATTCTACTCGGTTTTTATGATTCCATTTAACAATGCTGTCAAGGTCAGAATTCAATGAACTTATCATACGCAACCGTTCTAGTTCCACATCCGAAGAGCAGGGACGTGAATTTGGAAACGAATATGAAAAGCTGAGAAAGAGAGTCGGAGATAAAACGAAGCTTTGGGGTACACCAGCATTTATAAAGTGGGTATCAGACTTGAAACCATCCAACACTACTTGTTTTCAGCGATCGGAAAGGTAGTTTCTAATCCAGCGAAGAAAAGACTCATCGACACCAAAAGCACGCATTTTCGATAAGAGAGCCAAACTCTATCAAATGTCTTGGAAATATCAAGCACAATTATCTTACTTTCTCCAAATTAGTGTAAAGACTGATTCCACTTTTCGGTGAGATATGCCATCAATTCGCCAGTGGACAAGTTATCGTTCTTCAAGATATTTCATAAGTTAACCGTTTATCACAATTTCCATGACCTTGGAAGAAGGGTTGTTATAGTGCGATTGGACGGTAATTGGAAGGGGAGAAAGATTCGCCTTTTTTCGGGACTGGCTGGACAAATGCAGTTTTGCATCTGCTCGGGAAAATCCCAGCAGAATAGGATAGATGGAAAAGTTAACGCAGTGGTTTTGCCAGCGTAGAAGATCACCTCTTCAGAATAACGGTGGGGATATTATCTGGACCAGCAGATTAATGTATATCGAGATCTTTTAGGACTTTAGTGAGTTCGAAAAAATATTTGCTTTACTGCAGAACTTTTTGTCTCAAGCTCAGCTAGGGCTGATGTGCTACCAGTAAGTGTCGAGTTAGAAGCAAATTTAGCCGCCAGCAAATTGGCTTTGATGGAGTTGACATATGGAGAGTCATTGAAAACGAGTGTTGGGACCGATGACGTGGTCGAGTTTTTAAAGTTTTAACAAAAGACCAAAAGTTTTTGCTTCCTTTTAGACGCAATAGTCTTTTTTTTTTGCTTTTTGCATTACAGAAATTTCGATTTTCTACTGTAGGGTTATCTTTAAATTTTCGAAAACTACTTTCTCTATTCCTAATCGCCTCTTTACAGCTTGAATCAAACCACCAATTCTCTTGAGGAACAAAATTTCTCATGCCGATGCCGTTGAGAATTACGTTAGATATCATATCAGCTGATGCGTCAACCTTTCCGTCGATAAAACACAATGACTTAATGAATTAAAATTTCGAAAGAAATTATTCAGGCCCTCCCAATTGGCTTTCTCGTATTGCCACACAGTTCTTTTAGGAACTTTACCTTTTTTTTACAGCGATGGAATACGTCAAATCTACCGATATAACACAATGGTCCGATTTGCCTAGATGAGATGACACTATAACCCTGCATTCTTCGGGATGAGGAGTGAGAAATAGGTCAAGAGTGTTGACCGCATGGCTTTCAATATCTGGAGCCCGAGTGGGCTCACCAAAAGTTCAATAAAAAAATTACTCGTGACGGAGTTTGTGAATTGTGAATGTAAACTTCGTATTTCCGCTCGCGCTCACGTTATGGAGTTATCTAGTACCACAATATGGCATTGTCTCACCAGTATTCGAGCGGAATTTCATTCGAGGTATGAAGTGCTCACTTCTTGAAATGTAAATATATGATACTTTGTAAACTTTTTTCTTCTATTCATTACGAAGTCAGGTTGCTTTATCCCAACTTGAATAGTCACAATCACAACCGTCTAGGTCGCAATTAGTAAGATTTCTTCTTACAAAACCTGAAACTCTTACTAAAATTTGTCTTTCTTTTACAAAGGAATGAATTCGTTAACGAAATGAATGAAATTTGTCCAAAAAGACATCTGTGAGTTAATAGAGACTCGAAATCTACCTGTGAATTTTCGATGTAACTATAGTACAATTTTAACTAACTATACAATACGTTAGGTCAACTTTGCTGTAATAACGAATTGGTTACTCACTCACTCGATCACTGAAGCCACTCATTTACTCGATAACTTGAGATTTAATTCGGCCCCTGATCTCAAGACACATTGAAAATCAACATTGCTTAAGTTTTGGCCAAAATACCACCCGAAAATTCAGAATCATCTTGAGGAAAACATTAAATTTAATGGCAAGCTTTATAATAAATTAAAATTTTCATCAAAAATGTATAACTTTGTGCGTTGATAGGTTCTCCCAAACCCAAAGTGTTTTTGCTGTTGCTGCAGTCGCAGTGGCAGAAGCGCTGTTGCAGCATTTCAGAAGGAGTGTTGATCCTATAAATGTGAGCAGAATTTAATAAATTATGCGATCTACTTTTCTTTTTTGAGCTGAAGCAACCGTAACACTAACAAAAAAGTACTACACCTCTAAATGAACAATTAATTTTCCAAGGAATTTTAAAACAAAATGGAATAAATTTCGCATACCTTAGTAAATTGACAAAAACAAACAACATTCCCCACCAAAGCCCAGCTCAAGCTTTACCATAACGCATTTGTGCAGCAGTAGGTATTTGATACTTTTGAGACTGCATATACAAACGAGGATTTAGTCCTAGTAATTAATTAATTAAGCAAAATCAAAATCAAATAATTCATTTTTAATTTGCGTAAAATTGATTTGTTGACGTTAGATTTTCAACTAGCTGCGTTAATCCTTCTCCTCTCTCCACAGTTTAAAATAGATGCGAAGAGATTTTACTGCACCCTTATTTTGAGCTCACGTAATTAGTGAATACTCCCTTAAGCCTTCCGTAGAAGGAAACAATTCAGATCCCCAATTGCTGTTGTGCTTGACTATTGTTCTTTGCAGTCTAGAGTTCAAGTGATTTTTTACCTTTTGGTCTAGACTTTGACATCTCTCATCTTCTTCAAACACTTCTAATACTCGTGCTATTTCTTAATGCGAGCTATACTATGATACTCCTATATTATTTTCTGAAGTTCATGACCCCCTTTGGTTTCCATTTGCCTCCACTCATAGACGCATAATTAGACATTTGCATGTCTGAGATCTGAGCTCATTGTCGAATGACGTGGAAATCTAAGACTCAAACCTAATTGATGCCTTGAGTGACTTTTTCTTATATTTTCTGTGTGCAGTTATTCTAAATCAAAATCAGTTGACTTTTCCCAAAAAAGGATTCAAATTTATTTTATCCTCGTAAATTTTTTAACGTGATACAAAAATTCTAAAGCATCAAGCTTCGCGTCGGTCCTTACAAAAGAATACCAGCAGCGCATCATTGGAGGCCAACGAACCTTGCTTATTGGTTTTGCTGTTAAGGACATAGACATTGGAAAGAATAAAAAAACAGACTCAAGAATGTATGAAGGTATAAAAACTCAACCAAGTCCTTTGACAGTATATCGTCCTTTTTAAAAGCCATACTTATCCTTGAAGAGAACTAAAAACTAAAAAAGAGGGCATCTATGTTATTGGAAGAAATAAGTATTACATTATAGAATACGGTAAAATCTATGTGATTGAGCGGTAAGACACTCCCTCCTACACCATATCATGACTTTTCAACTCAATCCATTATCATTACCTACAAAAAGGGCATAAAAAGGATAAAACCGTATAAAATCCTTTTAAGTTGCCTATTAAAAGGGGGGCATAAAACCTTCCTACAGGTAATTGCACAGAGCATTAAGACATGCTTTGATCATAATACAGCTTTCGAGTGGTGCATGAGAAAGGGCCAAATGTATTGCATGATAGGGGAGTTTTCATTTTCGGTGCGAAAGGTTACCCAACTGCAGGTTCCTTTCTTTTTTTTTTTTCTTCTTGTGTATTGCCTTAAGTAGGTTTTAAACGATTTCCATGAGATGTACGTACATATGGTGATGTTGAACTCTCTTGTCGGAGAAATTATTGTTCCAAGACTGTTGTGCTTGTAAAAGACTGCAAAACAAACATACAATGGATATGGAAAGCAAGAACTGGGGTGGTTTCTGGCAGGGTGGGTTGGTTGGTTTATATAAATTGTTTTACAAAAAGAAAACACAATATAAATTCGGGAAAACTTTTTCTCACTTTGCACTCAAAAAACGTTCAGCTCTTCTGCTACTCTTGTTTTAAGGACTGTTAATTACCTGTATGAGTTGGCACGACAGCTACAGCAGGCAGCAATGAGGCCGAAGCTATAGGTACACCAGCCGCCTTGCGCGCGTAAGCTTGGTGTGTCTATTCGAGAATAATTTGACGGCTTTGCTGTGGAGTGCTTAATTTCGTTTTAAATGTGCGAGGGGATTTCTTTCTTTTCTGTTTTTGTGCATGAAAAGAAGGTGGAAGATACTATTCTGAGGGTAATTAGCGGAATGACTGCATCACGACGCGCCGTAGTGTAATAGCGATTCTATTCAGATGAATGAGGGCGCTATGCGAACTTAGCTGCAGTAATTGTAGACTCGCTAACATTATTTGTTCGTAATTACAGACAATGGTAGAGGATTTGTTAAGAGAGATATTTGAAAGTGCTTAATCATGGACACGAACCTTGTGATTGCCCAAAAAGGGATTGTGCAAAAAAGACAAATGATAGAGCATAGATGAGTAGTTTACCGGTATATGCACGCTAGAATGAGTAGGCTTTGCTTTTTGTTGTTTTTTTTTTTTTTTTAATATTAAAACAGTGAATTTAGAAAATGAACGTGGAGCTTCCGGGGCTTAAATGGCACACGTGCACAAGTGGAGAGGAGAGAAGGCCAGTATAACTGATTGAGAATTGAGATGAAATGGACAAAGGACAATAATCAGCAAGAATCTGTTATCATCTAATAATCAAGCAGTCAAATTGGCGACTACGTTTTACTACAGTTTTATCATAAGGTCAGGGCGAAAAACAAGAGTTGAGGGTTTTTGTAATCTAGCGACTTATTTTTGGTGAATGAAACTTTTTCTTTTGAGGAAATTGTGTGAGAGATGCCATGACCGGAATTGGATTCAGAAGTCATAGCAAAAGGTAGAAAGATCTTGCCACAGTGGCATACCCCGAAATCAAACCCGTAAAGACCAGAAGGGAAACTTAGTAACAGACATGCAGTCGCTACTGAGTATCTGGAAAGATCACTTCTGCAGAATTATCAAGAATGCCATCTTTCCGACCCAGATGAAGTTAAGCTTGCCATTTATGCAAACTTAAATCAAATGAGCCTACAAGTGGGAATGAACTTTTTAAGGCAGCTGGAGATCAGTTGGAAAGGAGCATGCACCAGCTTATTTGGCGCCAAGCATCCCGTTCTTCCATTCATCGGGGATGCTTGGAGCCAGCATCATATGTCCGATTTTGAAAAATGAAGACATTTGACAGTCCCGTTAATTGAAGAGGAATAAGCCTTCTTTGATTCGCTTTCAGGATCTCCTCTGCACAAATAATGTATGATATTATGAAGCCAAACGTCAACAATTTGGTAGGTCCTTATCAAAGTGATTTTATACCAGAAAAGTCTCCAATCGACTAAATTTTAACATTACAGCTGGTCTCGGGAAAAACCCGGAACTATAGTTATCAGTATGCACCTTCTTTTATCGATTTACAGAACGCCTATTAAGAGCGGCGAGTTATACAGAGTCCCGTCTAGTTTTGTCATCCCCTTAAAACTCATACGACTATTCAGGATGACTTTGGGGAATTCAAGCTGTATTATAAGCGGATGAGAATACTCTTAGTCGTTTCGAAAGAAAAGTACTCCTAATGATTTTTGGTCCCGCAGGCTAAGACACTGTGTTGAGATGAATTACAACAACGAGCTGTATGAGCTGTACCGTGATATGGGCACAGCTAGAATACGCATCACGAGGATATGATGGCTCGGACATGTGAAGCAGATGGATATATAAGCTCCAAAACGACGGGTTCGAAAGCACTTTGCAAGGGCATCGCGGAAGAAGAAGACCTCTTCTTAGGTGGTGCAATCAAGTGGAAGAAGACCTCAACCGACTTAGAGTGCAAAACTGGGGAGAACTCGCACGAAATCAAAAGTGTTGGCAAAAGATGTTGAATCTCAGGTTCACTCCGAACTTTAATACCCACAGTAGGTATCTGATTTTTTTAGGAACAAGCCGCATCGGAGCAGCGATTTGACGTCTTTGGACTCCAATCCGGAAACGATTCAATAGCATTCAATAAATTCATGAGCTGCAGCCGGAAGCCATCAGCAAGGTCCTGGAAAAATGAAGTAATGGAAAATGCGCTACTGCAAAAGCCAGCCGAGGCAACCACTTGAATGACATCGTATTCCTTAATGCTCAGAAAATATCACCCTACGAAAGTACCTACTCCATCGCTGCAATTAATTCTTCGAAAATATCTGAAACCAAATGGCCTTAGCCACTACACATCTGATGCCCTACAAACTCAGTTCAAAGAAATGTTCCTAATTAGGACAAACTACTTTATTTAGCTATATACCCCCAGGATTTTGTCTCTCTCCCTGACACAATTCCAACTCAAAACAAAACACTGCAACCAATTGAACCTTGAACTTACAAGTAAGTATTTTCTCTACGGACAATACTCAGCCTGCCAGCTTCAGTATAATCACTATAAATTTTGTCCCAAGATTACACAACAAAAAAAAAAAAAAAAAATCCTCTACGGATCTGCGCAATAGATGAGTGTGGTGCATCACAAAACCAAGTGATCGAAAAAACACAAAGGCCAACATGGAAAACCAAAAGGAAGAATAAGAAACAACCAACACCATAAAAGTATGGCATAGCTAAACTTTTATTTGGCTTTAGCTGGATCACAACTCGTCGCTTATCCATTGCCTCCCGAAAAATCCAATTTATTGTGAGCTAAGGACAAACAGGCGTATCGGACCCAATTCGAAAGACCAGAAGTCATATGGCCCCCATATTGCAACGAAACTAAATCTATGTCTATGTACATCGCAAAAGTTCTCTGTACAAAAATATTTAGAAAAAAAGATGCCTCCCAATTGCCATCCTCGTAGAGGTTGGATTTGTGGCAAAAACATTTGTAAGGCCCTCCTCATTCTGTAAGTTTCTTAAGACCTGCGACGGTGCCATGAACACTGGTGACTGCTTTTCTGTCGCCGCAACTACTACAAAGATAACTTGTCGCGGTCGCAACAACAAAGTCGCTTTAAATTTACTAGACCTTGAGAGTTAGTTACACTTCTGCTTGATGGATAGATAGATAGATAGATAGATTTAGGGGACGGATAGAGCTTGCTTAGCTCTGGGCACTGCGGTGTCTGAATGAAACTTATTGTGCCAGCCCATGTGAGGTTTCAGGGCAGTTCTCCTGCTCTTGAATTGAAACAGAAGCTAGAAATTTTCTGTGGGTGAATGAGTTTGAGTTTATCTAGGGGGATGATCTCATAGTCAAGTATTTGCTTTTTAACGCGGAGAAGTGCTGGACTTAATTTTCGAGGCAAAGTCTACAGATGGGGTCCGCTACTATAGCCTCATTTGGTGAAGATGTTTCCTCAAAGAACACTGACCGGTTAGTAGTCCTGTGCAAATTTTAAGGGTTTTCCTATTGAGGTTTTGTTAGAATTTTGATGTTTTTTCAGTATATTCTGGCAAAAATAGTTTTGAACAGATTTGACCAGATGAGTTACTCCAAGCTTTATTTGATTCCTCCAGTAGGATGTTCTTGGCAGTATGTTTGAAGGTGCTTTTATTTACACTGCAGAAGGGTTCAGGACGAATGGTTTAGATGCGCCGTCTTTAGCTAAGATGTCTGCCTTCTCGTTACCATCATAGCCTTTGTGTGCTGGGATCCAGTGGAGGATTACTTTGTTTTTCTTTGCTGGTTCAGAGAGTGACATGACCATCTCTTAAACTAGTTTGGACCTTATGACAGGTGAGCTTAACGCCTTTAGTGCAGCTTGGCTGTCTGAAAAAATTGATATTGTTTTGTTTATCGTGTTCGATGAACACAGTATTCTCGAACATTCATTAATGGCAAAGACTTCAGCTTAGAAAATGGACTATTGACTGCCCAGACTTACTGAGAAATTCGTTCTGGGACCGTCGCTGAAAAAGCCGGAACCTGTACCAGTTTTCATTTTTTAGCCGTCCGTATACCAAACCATATTTTGCCTTGAAGGATGAGGTTTTGTGTTCTCCCAGTCTTCCCTAGGGGGGATGACAATGGAGAAGTTGAGTTTAAAGTTGTACATGGGAATGAGTGCATCCAAGCACATACTAAAGGTATTAAGATTTTCTTGACTTTCCATTATTGACAGATGTCCTTTCAGGTTTGATTGTGATTTGATGAGTCCTTGATGGAAAGACGGTGTGTCGCCAGTCTTGCTTCTTGCTGTTCAAGTTTTTTTTGTTTTTGTCAACCATACAACAGGTTTGTACGTTATTGTTGGTCTTACTACCAGCGTATATAGGTCGTAAATTATTTTAGGTTTTAGACCCTAGTTTCTCGCGCATACGCTTCGACAAGTCCATAGGGACTTGGTTGCTCTACTGGAAATGCGTTCTAGTTGAGGGTTCCATGACATTATGCTGTCTAGGACGATCCCAAGGTATTTTTATTCCTTGGAAAATGGTATTGTTTCCCCATAGAGATTGGGGGGTATTAGAAGATTCAGTTTTCTTCTTTTTGTAAATGGGACAGTAACTCTCTTACGGGGATTAACAGAAAGACCTTCATCTGAGCACCAGCTTTGTACTGTGTTCAGAGCTGTGTGAAGTCTTCTTGATATTAGTGTTTCTGATGAGCCTTGTATGACAACTGCTACATCATCTGCAAAGCCCACTGCATAGATGCTTTGGGTTGCAAGTAATTTTAGTAGGTTGTCTACAACTAGTGACCAGATGAGTGGTGAGAGGACTCCACCTTGTGGGCAGCCTCTTGTTATTAGTGCTGAAATTGCCACTTCTTCGATATTGCTGTGGATAATTTTGCTGTTAAGCATGGACATTATCCAATTGCGAATCACTTGTGGAACGTTGTGGTGCCTTAGAGTACGGTCTGTGGACACAAAGAAAGTGTTATTGAAAGCTCCTTCTACGTCGAGAAATGGCATAACGCAAATTTCCTTTTTATCGATAGAAAGTTCGATAATAGTAACTAGGTCATTCAACGCGGTTTCCGTTGATTTCCCTGGTTGATATGCTTGATGGATAGCTTTATGCCTGATTCACAAAGCAGTGTCATCGTTAAGCGTTAGCCATCAAAAAATATTTATACTGCAGTGTCTTTTATGACTTGCAGTGAGGAAATATTATTTCCTCGTAGTGACCAGGTTTTTGGTAAACAGAGGGCGTGGATAAGTCTGGTACCCTTTTTGACCAACTCTAAGCTTGCCTCAAATTCTACAGTCAAAATTCTATGACCAACATTGGCAGAAGCCAAGACCGAGCCATTGGCAGTACCAGCTTTCACCATTTCAGACGATCATGGTTGCCACACTCGCATAAATTAACTGTGCTGAACGTAGAGTATGCCGTCAAACCACCGACCTTCCAGACGTTAGCAGAACATTTATCGAGATCAAATTAAAAAAAGAAACACAACACTGTTTCCAACACTTATGGCGACGTATCTTACGAGCTAGCCACTACCGACTAGTGTGAAACAGTTAAGTGGAAGACCAGTCTTAATTTGAGATCGCGCAGAAGAAGAAGAAAAAAAGACTTCCTTTATAACTGTGCGTGGAATGCATCAATACAGTTAGTATAACATAAATATGTCGGGTCAAACTTAGGTTAGGTTAGGTGGAAGTGGCTGTCAGTCAATGAATACGTTGCCTGACACACTTAGGCCGCAAGGGCCCATTGTGATACCACAGAGATCAGCAAGTTAATCACCTACTGATCTCAGAAACCCGATGTAAGATTAACGAGTTGATCACTTATTAATCTTCCATTACGGTACTAGCCGGTTAATCACCTGCTAGTCGAACCACGTGGAACTTTTAATGTATTTTGAAAGACTTTTAGGGTCTATGTAAGCTAGGTCGCTAGTATCATCGAAGAAGAATTCACCGAGATGAGCCTTCCTCCTATGAAGCAGTGCAGGGCATGAGCAAAGAAGGTGTTGAACGGTCTCTTCCTCCTCCTCGTCCATGCAGCTTCTGCAGAAATCATTGGAAAACACACCAAGTCTTTTGGCGTGTCTCCCTATTAGACAGTGTCCCGTAAGAACACCTATGGTAGAACCTAGACACAGACGGTTCAGGGCCAACAAACTCTTTGATCGTTTTGAGTCTACACACGGCCAAACTTTTTTGGTTGCAAGGCATGTATTACTCTCAGTCCATCTAGTGTTTGTTATCCTTGAAGCGTCCTGTCTAAGCAGGAGTTTACATATAGCGATAGGTTGGATTTTGTAGAGACAGAGGCAAGAGATTTAACGGCAGCTTGGCTGTCTGAGAAGATCCGAATATCCGTGGAGGATATGACGTTTTCTTTGAGCCAAGACAGCACCTCCTTATTCGCCAGAATTTCCGCTTGGAACACACTACAATGATCGGGTAGGCGGAAGAAAAGACTGAGGTTCAGTTTTTCTGAGTAGATTCCACTTCCCACACCTTCGCTGGTTTTTGAACCATCGGTGTAGAAGTGTATTGCTTCGTTTTCCAAAAGAGTGCCATTTTCCCAAGTTTCTCTTGAAGGTATGGTTTCTTGGAAATTATTGTCAAACACCAACTTGGGGGTGGTGTAGTCGGATCGATTCGGTAAGAATCTAAAGTTATCTAGAATGGTAGTGTGGCCGATTTGATTATTGGTCCACTGTGATGTAGCTCTGAGTCGAGTAGCTGAGCTAGCTGCGACTTGTTTGCTGAAGGTATCAAGGGGTGTGAGATCTAGTAGTACATTGAGGGCTTCCGATGGGGCTTTCCTCAGTGCACCACAAATACACAGACTAGCCGTTCTTTGAACTTTGGCCAGCTTGTTGTAGTTGATCATCTTGTCTAGTGCTGTCCACCAGACTATCACCCCGTATGTGAGTATCGGTCTAATTACCGATGTAAACAGCCAATGGGTGATTTGGGGGGAGAAACCCCATTTCCCGCCAATGGCTTTTTTACAGGAGAAGGCTTTATTTACTCTTTCCTCAATATTGGTTTTCCAGGTCAGTTTTTTGTCAAAAATGAGACCTAGATATTTAGCCTAATTTGACAGCGTGAGAGTTACCCCTTTAATAGTTGGGGGTCTGAAGTCCGGAATTTTGTATTTCCTCGTAAAGAGAACTAATTCCGTTTTGTGTGGATTGATGTTCAGACCACAATCTGCAATCCAATTGTTAAGCTTGTTAAGTGCTGTTTGTAGCAGCTCAGCTAGGGTTTGTGGGTGCTTGCCTGAAACTGCAATTGCTACATCATCGGCATAGGCTATAGTTTTGAAACTTTCGTCCTCTAGGTCGATTAACAATTTGTTAACGACCAGGTTCCAAAGTAGGGGAGATAAAACTCCTCCCTGCGGGGTTCCTCTATTGGCCATTCTGCTTGTTT
Source organism: Melanostoma mellinum (assembly GCA_914767635.1). Lineage (NCBI taxonomy): Eukaryota > Metazoa > Arthropoda > Insecta > Diptera > Syrphidae > Melanostoma > Melanostoma mellinum. The sequence goes on from OU612060.1 coordinate 186,719,513, forward strand.
TGTAGTTCCTCATTTCAGAACTAATGATTCTGCTGCTGAGCATTGTTGTTATCATGTTTTTGATGTGTTCCTCTATGAGCAGCCCATCAAGCAAGAGCATTAGTGATTGCTGAATTTTTAACATTATTAAATGCACCCTCTATGTCTAGGAATGCGACGAGAGACGGGTCAAACTTGCTTATAAGAAAAGTTTTCTTGGCTTAAAAGTAGGTAAAAGAAATTCGTATTGTCATCTAGAAAACGTAGCAATACGGCCATGTGCACCTACAAACCCTTTCTCCACTCAATAGACTCAATAGATGTTTGCAAAGCAAACCGAATAAAAAACGACCAAAACGAACAGCGATTAAGGGCTATATTTTTATATGGAGACTGTTTTTATAAGGATCCTAGGTACATATATTGTCACCATCGTCGCAGGGACATTGGGAGCAATAAAACAGCAAACGACACCAGCCTTAACTCTGGTGTTAAAGTTTTCCTTTTCATGCATTCGGAGAGTGTGTTCCCATTGCTAAGGGATTTCATATAAAACATCAATGTCGCTCGGCTTCTCGTTCCACAATTCTCCTTCAATATGCGCTACATGTCCGATGTAATTCCTGTTATACTATGGCGTTCCTAGCTGTATATACGTCACGATTGATTTGACACTGCCGGCCTGTAGTTTTTGTTATTAAAATTCCTACAACATATTGTGTATTATACTGACAAAAAATAAAAACAAAACACAAAAAATACCAAATGAAGCACCCAAAAACTATGCCAAAAAATCGAAAATCCGATTTGGATTGGGAAGGGTATAGAAGAACATACAATATATATTCCCTGCGGCCACACAAACACACAACGCATCCTATACCCATTCATACAGTGGGTACTCGTACGTTGTACAGGCGGACAATGAGTATTTTTGTTTCGGGCCAACATTATATTACCCTGGCAAAATAGGAGCTTAAAATAAGACTTTTGGTTTATTTTTTGTAACTCATCTTGTGTAACCGAAATTTTCGTTTAGTTTGGTGTGCAGAACGAGTCGCAATTGAATGTGAAACTTATTTCCCAAACATCGTATGTATATGGTGTAACTGCGGGTGGGCAATTAAAATAAGTCTACCATCGGATGAATTAATAAGCTGGCCTTACATAGATAAGCTTTTAACAGAATATATAAGTTTCAAGTATATCCGTTTTTTGTTGTTGTAAAATGTTGCTGAATAATTTGATGAAACTACATATTTCAGGGAATGTATGCTAAGTGAAGAGGTATGTTAGGCTTTTGTACGTGAACATTAGTGAAATAAAGTTGAAGTATTTATTATTCAGGTCAAAGGAGAGGAGTTTTTTAATGGCTTTTTCATTTATGGTCCTTTTTGGTGAGTTAATTAAAATAGCGGTCGGATAGAAGCTATAGGTCTTTGTATTTCATAAGACTCCAAAAAAGTTGGTTTTGGGGAAGATCTGTTTTTTAACGCTTTTACATATAACTAGGCCCGTGTTAGAAATATAAAAATCGTAAGGCAAAAAACCAGACCCAAAACAACAAAAATCACGACAAAAACCGATTATGAACCACGAGAATGGATCCATAAAAACATTATAACGATTAAAAAACGACCGTCTAAAGCAGCCGTAAATGACAGCGAGTATCGTGAAAAGTAATTACAAAGCAACGATAACTTGCTTTCGTTAGTATCAATATTCGCAATAGAAGAGTACAATGTACATTACAGTTCGGGTAAACCTGGGCTTCATTTAACATCTTTCGATTCGAGCGATCTCTCTTCAGCTACGCATGTCCCAGCCACCGTAACCTCTTCTTCCAGCTATGTCCATGTCGCGGTACTGATCATACATCTCGTTGTTGTATCTTCTTCTCCACACATTGTCTTCGCATACGGGACCAAAAATCATTCGGAGCACTTTTCTTTCAAAACGACCAAGGGTTTCTTCATCCGCTTTCGATAAAGTCTACGCTTCTGCGCCTGGCCTTAATTATATCTAATAAAGGGTTACCGTGGTTTTTCTAGGGAAGTTTTGTTTTTCATTTGCCTTCTTAACTCAAGGAGGCAACGGTTGGCAAGAGTTATTCTGCGTTTGATCTCCGCACTGAGTTTGCTATCCGTGTCTATAGCGGTTTCTACGTAGGCGAAGTCCTGTGTACTACCTCGAAATTGTGTCTGTCTATTGTGACGTTTTGTCCAACTCGTCGATGTTCTGTGTCCTTATTTGATGACAGCATATACTTTGTAACGATATTAATCATTTCTGCCTTTCAGAGTTTATGACGAGAGACCTGGTTGCAATACAGGCCTCAATCAACATCGGAGGCCAAACCAGGTGGGTGGTAATCGCATCAGGGTACTTTCCGGGAGATGAAGCGAACATTCCTCCCGCTGAGGTAAAGAAACTGGTAGATTACTGCCGGAGGAAGAAGTTACCAATACTGGTAGGTTGCGACGCAAATGCACACAACACCATCTGGGGTAGCACAGACACGAATCAAAGGGGTGAGTACCTATTAGAATTCTTTTTAGAAAAATGCTTAGAAATTTACAATATAGGGAATACTCCTACCTTTGTTACTAGAAATAGGAAAGAAGTACTAGATATTACCTTCGGTTGTACAGTCCTGAAAGACTGTATCAGTAACTGGAGGGTCTCGAATGAGCCTTCTCTATCAGATCACAGGATAATTGAATTTGTTCTAGATGGAATTCTTTGTGGGAATACTCCTAGGAGAAATCCAAAAAGAACCAACTGGGATCTATATAGAGACAATCTCACATACAACATAGGAAATATAGCCACTAACAGGGAACCCAAAAGTCGTCTGGAGCTTGAAAATGCGGTAAGCGAGCTTAATACAGCTATGATTGATGCATATGAATCAAGCTGCCCCCTAAGCTCCGCAAACAAGAAAACAGATGCCCCCTGGTGGAACAAAAACCTAGAAGCACAAAGGAAGAGGGTAAAGAAAACTCTTCAACAGTGCAAAAAGTAACAGCAACTGGCATGCTTACCATGCGGAACTTACAGCCTATAGTAAGGAAGTGAGGAAAGCAAAAAGAAGAAGCTTCGTAGACTTCTGTGAAAGCATAACAACAACCCCGGCAGCAGGCAGACTTCATAAAGCCCTTTCAAGGGAAAAGTCACAAACCACCATGGCCTTGAAATACGCTGACGGCAGTTTCACAGAAAATGAAGAGCAAAGATCGCTTCTCCTGCTTAACACTCACTTCTCTGGAAGCATACTAACAACAGGATATGATAGACCAACACCTGTGCACAGTACTGATAAGCAAGACTGGAAGACAGCAACGATAGTTTGCTCGAAGAAAAGGCTAGAATGGGCATTAAGTACCTTTCAACCCTTCAAAACTCCAGGGGTAGATGGAATCTTTCCTGCATTATTACAAATGGGAAAAGAAGTGATTCTACTACACTAACTCAAAATTATCATCAGAAGCAGTCTGGCTCTAGGGTACATACCTAGTCCATGGACACGAGCAAAGATTATCTTTATACCAAAAATAGGTAAGAAAGACACAACTCATCCTAAATCTTTCAGGCAAATAAGCTTAACATCCTTTGTACTGAAAACCATGGAGAAGGTGATCGATAACTTCTTAAGATCAGAAATTCTAGTGTGCAATCCACTAAACACTAGACAGCATGCATACAGAGCAGGTAGATCTACAGAAACTGCCCTATACCATCTCTCAACCACTATCCAAAAAGTAATCGACTCAAAGGAAACAGCGATCGGCTGTTTCTTGGATATTGAGGGTGCCTTTGATAATACCTCACACGAGGCGGTTAACAAAGCACTTCAGAGGAAGGACACTCCGATTACAATAATAAAGTGGGTTAGTGCAATGCTTAGTACAAGAACGGCAGAAACACACTCTAGCCAAACGATTCAGAGAATCATCACTACGAGAGGCTGCCCACAAGGAGGGGTCTTGTCACCTCTCCTTTGGAGTCTTGTAGTAGATGAACTATTAGAAAAACTAACCACGCAGGGCATAAGATGCATTGGCTATGCTGATGACATCACATTATTAGCCTGTGGGAAATATGAAGAAACCCTATGCGATATATAACAGAGGGGTCTGGCAATCACGAAAAAATGGTGTACATCTGTAGGACTGAACATCAACCCCACAAAAACTACAATTATACCATTCACCAGAAGAAGACTCCTACCACTCATGAAAAACATTACACTGGATGGAGTAACCATAGTACCCACAACAGAGGTCAAGTATCTAGGCGTGATTCTAGATAGTAAACTCCTGTGGAAAAAACAAGTTGAAGCAGCTACTGAAAAAGCTAAGAAAACCTTAATGATATGCAAAAGTATAGCAGGAAGATCATGGGGTTGTAAGCCGAGCATTATTCGGTGGATGTACCTAATGATGGTAAGACCTATCCTTAGCTATGGAGCGGTAGTCTGGAACAAGAGAACGGACCAGGTGACCACTAGAAAAACATTAGAAAAAGTACAAAGACTTGCGTGCATATGCATATCAGGAGCAATGAGAAGCTGTCCAACTGCGGCTTTGGATGTATTGCTAAACCTGACACCTTTGCACCTGGTAATAAGAAGCATCTCAAATGCAACGATAGCTAGATTTGCCAAAGAGACTGAGTGTGTCCTGAAATCTAGCGAAAAGAGCATAATATCGAAAGAGTTAGCACTCATTTTCGATAAACTCTTCAGCGTTGAGCTAAGTACCAAAAAGGCATGGCAAGGTGAGAAAGAGACCTACTCAATGAAGACCAATGCAATAATATGGTATACAGATGGCTCAAGATCAACTAAGGGAACTGGAGCAGGAATTTTTGGGCCAAGAGCAAAAATTTCAGTACCTATGGGAAGAATGTCAAGCATATTACAAGCAGAAGTCTATGCAATAGGAAAATGCGCGGAAGTAAACATTGACAGGAAATATAATAACAAACATATTGCAATAATGACGGACAGTCAAGCTGCAATTAAGGCCCTACGATCCTACACAATCTCCTCAAAACTTGTCAGCGAATGCATTGACAAATTGAACAAACTGGGCAGTAATAATAAGGTTACAATCTACTGGGTACCAGGACATGTAGGAATCATAGGCAATGAACAGGCAGACGAACTGGCAAAGACAGGAGCCGGATTACCACTCACTGGACCGGAACCTTTTTGTGGAATAACAGAAAGCCACATTAAAAATGAAATCAAAAAGTTGGAGGAAGACAACAGAGCTAAACACTGGAATGACCTCCCCCAGATGCGCCAAGCCAAACTTCTACTTGGCACTTTCAACAAAAAACGTTACAAAGACGTAATAAAACTTAATAGAAACAATGTAAGAATGCTAGCCGGGTTTTTAACCGGACACTGCAGGCTAAGAAAACATCTAAAAGTACTAGGAATAGAGAGCGACGACCAATGCAGATATTGCAACGAACAGGAAGAATCTCCTGACCACCTCCTAGGTGACTGCGAAGCTCTAATACACCAAAGAAAGAAGTACCTAGGATCCTACTATGTAGAGGAGAGGGAGCTAAAACTCCTAAGCGTAACCCAGATACTAAGTTTCATCAAAGGAACTAATCTGGATGAAGTACTTTAATTAAGGAATACCACTTAAGAAGTAGGGGGTACAATAGATCTAAACAGGTCGAGGTACAATACAAAACCCCAATTTTCATTCATTCATTCATTATCCTGCATAGTCGTACGAGTTTTGCAGGGATGCCAAAACTATACATGGCTCTGTACAGCTCGTCTCTGAAGATCCTGTCATACGCGGCATTGAAATCGATAAAGAGATGGTGAATATCGATATTATATTCGCCATGATCTGCCGCAATGTGAAAATTTGGTCTGTTGTGGATTTTTCTGGTCTTAAACCACATTGATAAGGACCTATCAAGTTGTTGACGTTGGGTTTCAGACGTTCACATATTACAGTAGATAAGATCTTGTAAGCGGTGTTAAGAAAGATTATTCCTCTATATTTGGCGCCACTATTAGAATCTCCCTTTTACGATACGATCTCCAGCTGCCTTGAAAAGTTCGGCACCAAGACCACCTGCACTTGAAGTCTTACCTATGGCAAGTTTAAAAATAAATAAATAAATGGGGTGGCGCAACAGAGCGAGGAGTCTCATCAAAGCCGAGCGCATTTCTCACAACCATACCTTGTGAGGGAATAAAGGGGACCTAAAATTTGTTGCTTTTCATGGCAATGAATTTACCATCAGAGGGCTTACCAATTCCTCGCGAAAGGCGATACCCGTGTAAAAAAATATTTTTCCCTCTGTTGGGATTTAACTTCTTCTAAATCGAAAGGACGGCGTTCTTGATCATCGTCCAAGTTCAATGAAGTATTATGATTAGTGTCTCCATATCGCCAATAAAAAGTCCGCAGAATTGGTCTGCGGCATGTTGGCATTGTTGCCACTGCAGGTATTAAATGTTTTGTCTTGCAGGCTATGCTTACCGATAGTATTTCCAAAGTTGTCCTACTTCCCTAGTTTTGTGACATTTTCTCGTCATTTTTAAAGCATTGCTGATATGTTTTTCAAGAAGCTTGTAGAAACAACTCTTATAGAGTTCTCGTCTAATCTTCTGTGGCGGCGTGGCGCATATTAGGCTTATGTTGGCGGCTTTAGCTCTGATGCGAATGGTCATTATACGCTCATTATCTCTACTACAATACCCTGAAACACTATTAAAGTCGGAATAGCTCATTCAGGGGTTTCTGCTTTTTTGACTGCTGAAGTTGAATTCATCCGCTGAAATATTCTCAAAAAGGTCTGGTTAGGTTAGGGTATTATAGTCTCCTTCGGCTCTTCCATTCCCTCACAAGGCATGGTTGTGAGAAATGTGCTAGGCCCAGAGGCTCCTCGCTCTGTTGCGCCACCCTATTTATATTTTATTCGGGTCTTTTGTCAAAACTTGCACTTACTAGTTTAGTAGCTCATCTGCGAGTTAAGCATCCTAGTAAACTGTGGTTACCGCGTGGAGGTATACACTCTAGAAAGCTTATTGCCGTTGACACGGATACTTTTCTTTGTCCAGGATCTAAACGTGCTGGATGTAAGTGGTATCACAATCTGGGAATCCTGTGCAGAGTTTTGCGACACAACGGAGCACTTTCTATCAGAATGAAGAGCATTTTTTCGCATTTTTTACATAAACTGAGCGCAGACATGGTAAGAGCTGCGGTAGACTAGCCGTATTGGCATTGTCTTTTGGTTTTTCTTCCAACACCTTGAAAGCTATATCAAAAGAAGGTTGTTCTCTAATTGTGCAATTAACCGGAATCCAATTCTGACTGCTCTGGGTAGTATTTTTAAGACCTCCGACACAAAATGGAGTATGTATGTATAACCCAGTCATTTGGGTGACGAGTTTTAAACTTTCTGACCAAGTCACCTGGCTTGACCATTAGCTTTTTCAGCACTGAATATCACCACAAGCATCAAATTTTCAAGACAAGACATTCAAGACATTTTCATCGATTTTTTTTGGTAAGTTAGGGTTCAGGATTCTGTAGAATACATTTCGAATGTTGAGTATCTTCTTTAGTCCTTTAGTCCTATGATGCCTTCCAATTCTGAAGAAACAGCAAATGGCATGAGCAATACTTCACTTGGTTGCACTGCACTGATATCGTTTTTTGAGTAACTGGTTAAGTTCAGGTAAATGAAGATTTTGACTTTATTTGAAAGTGAGATATTTCCATAATGGCTCTCTTACTTAGTTTGGTTTCACGTTGAACAATTTCTGACGCCTAGGCTCTAATAACTGCGATAGCTTCACTATCGATTAGGCTTTTTTCTTGATTTCAGCATCATCAAAAAAAGCGAGTAAATGGACATGCTTTTGAACGATTATACCGCGGGTTCCGTAAGGCAACTTCAGGAATGATGTTGAAGACTTGTCACGAAGCACGAAAGCGTATCACCTTTTCTTTTTATGATATCAACTGAGGCAAGCCGGAATGGTGCTGTTGCCGAGACTGCTCATAGAGATCCCACACAGTCAAGCATGGTTGGCATTAATGCTGAGGTCAAGCAGGGTTTTGTATAGCTCGTCCTTATAGATGCTCTAATAGGTGGCCTAGTTATATTTTAAAATGGTGGTGCGTATCGGTTTGAAAGTCTTGGATTTTATATAAAATCTTTCAAAGATTAAAGGCTTAGTCAACGGTCCGGGGCTCATTTTGAAATAAAAACGAGCCGCTCATGTTGTTGGGAAGGGGTGATGAAGGCGTTAACACATGAGTTTACAGGTACCAAGTAGGAGACTCTTGTAGACTCTTGTATAGCCTGTTGTTTTTACAGAAAGTATCTCCATTCTTGTGGAAGGGGAAGAATATCCTCAGGGCTTATAGAGTTCATCCCACAGAGTCATGCATATTCCGGGCAATATTCTCTCAACAATATCTTGTGAGGATTTTAGAGGGTCTACATTCTTCTTGGCGATGAATGAAACGTGGCATGGTCAATCACTGAGTGGCAAAGCTGAAAAGTTATAACAGAATTGGAAGCTGTGCCGCTTTTGGCGCCTTGCCGTTTTGGCGGTCAGTACGTTGCCGTGCAATAAGCGGGAAAGCAGTTGCCATGGCAGTAAAATCACTCTAGGCTTTCCAATTCTTCTACGCCACAGCTTTCTTCTCAGTTAGCAAAGGTGACTCCGAAGGCTTCAGCTACTTGTCTGTTCGCGACTTCGACTTTTTATTTGTTAGGGGACACAACTTTCGTCTCAACGTCCAGGAATATGTTTCCATGCGCACCTGGAAGAATATTTCTGGTTAATGTGAATGTACGATAGCTATTATGCTTATTCGCCATCATTAATTTCACTCCAAAAAGATACATATGCCGAGGTAGTTAAGTTCTTGTGTATCCATCTTTTATTTAAGTCGTTTCTGTTTAATGATGACGACAGATCTGTGTGAGAAGCTACTGGGCAGTTTCCAGTTGATCTCTAAAGCATTTTAGTCACTATTGCAACTAACAAAAGTAAGATCTTGGTTGTAGCTCCTCTTCCATCGTCTGGAAAGGAATCTTCCAACATCCTTTGCATAGAAAAGGAGAAATAAATGGTTCCCTAGCTGCGTGAACACAATGGCAGCAGAGACGCAGCCGCAAGAGATGTCAAAACATTAAATACAAGCAAATACAACAACGCAAGACGGAGCTGGATAAGTTAACTTGATTTTAACTCTTGCGGCTCTGGCTCCGTATGCGTATTATGCATTGTGTTCAGCCAGTAAATGCCAATCAACTAGCTCCAACCTGTACGTCATTCTTTCCTGTGCATATATTGCAAGGTGTGGTGGATATTGGAATCAACATCAGTTACTAAGTCTTTACCTAAGTTGCATCTTCTTATTTGTATTCAGATGCATTGTGCGTCTTCACTTTGCTTTAAGCAAACTATATGAACTATAAGGCTTTATCTTATTAGATATAAACAAAAATCAGGGACCGAATTACCGCATCAGTGATCGACTGAGTGAGTTCCATTTTTCTTTCAAAATTAGCTTTAAATTGCAGGGTATCATTCTGCTGTCCATTTATTGATTTCAATTCGTTCAAATGCTGATGAAAGTGTTATATAACGTGTGAAGTAATGCCGAGTTCAAATAACTCAGTCACACCGAAAAAAAAACCTTGGTGATATCAACTAATATCCTTGGTTGATTTTGCGTCAATCAATGGGCATTGTTGTTTCAACAAAGCCTGCGTGATCACTTTATGATAAAATTATTTATCAAAAACTGATCACAAACATTGTTGATTTCATTGTTGGTCAACCAACTTACATTGTTGGCCAACCAATATTCATGGTTTGTGTACTAAATTTATTTACTATGTATTACATAAGGATTATGTTCTACGAAAATTATTAAAACTGATCACGAACGTGATCAATATGCCAAGCTTTTACAACGAAATCAACCCTGCATTTACCACGAACGTGATCAATTGACCAAGCTTTTACAACGAAACCAACCAAGCATTTACCACGAATGTGATCAATTGACCAAGCTTTTTTAACGAAACCAACCAAGCATTTACCACGAACGTGATTTATTGACCAAGTATTTACCACGAACGTGATCAATTGACCAAGCTTTTACAACGAAAGCAACCAAGCATTTACCACGAACGTGATTTTATGACCAAGCATTTACCACGAATGTGATCAATTAACCAAGCTTTTACAACGAAAGCAACCAAGCATTTACCACGAATGTGATTTATTGACCAAGCATTTACCACGAACGTGATCAATTGACCAAGCTTTTACAACGAAACCAACCAAGCACTTACCACGAACGTGATTTATTGACCAAGCATTTACCACGAATGTGATCAATTGACCAAGCTTTTACAACGAAACCAACCAAGCACTTACCACGAACGTGATTTATTGACCAAGCATTTACCACGAATGTGATCAATTGACCAAGCTTTTACAACGAAACCAACCAAGCACTTACCACGAACGTGATTTATTGACCAAGCATTTACCACGAATGTGATCAATTGACCAAGCTTTTACAACGAAACCAACCAAGCACTTACCACGAACGTGATTTATTGACCAAGCATTTACCACGAATGTGATCAATTGACCAAGCTTTTACAACGAAACCAACCAAGCACTTACCACGAACGTGATTTATTGACCAAGCAATTACCACGAATGTGATCAATTGACCAAGCTTTTACAACGAAACCAACCAAGCACTTACCACGAACGTGATTTATTGACCAAGCATTTACCACGAATGTGATCAATTGACCAAGCTTTTACAACGAAACCAACCAAGCACTTACCACGAACGTGATTCATTGACCAAGCATTTACCACGAATGTGATCAATTGACCAAGCTTTTACAACGAAACCAACCAAGCACTTACCACGAACGTGATTTATTGACCAAGCATTTACCACGAATGTGATCAATTGACCAAGCTTTTACAACGAAACCAACCAAGCACTTACCACGAACGTGATTTATTGACCAAGCATTTACCACGAATGTGATCAATTGATCAAGCTTTTACAACGAAACCAACCAAGCACTTACCACGAACGTGATTTATTGACCAAGCATTTACCACGAATGTGATCAATTGACCAAGCTTTTACAACGAAACCAACCAAGCACTTACCACGAACGTGATTTATTGACCAAGCATTTACCACGAATGTGATCAATTGACCAAGCTTTTACAACGAAACCAACCAAGCGCTTACCACGAACGTGATTTATTGACCAAGCATTTACCACGAATGTGATCAATTGACCAAGCTTTTACAACGAAACCAACCAAGCACTTACCACGAACGTGATTTATTGACCAAGCATTTACCACGAATGTGATCAATTGACCAAGCTTTTACAACGAAACCAGCCAAGCTTTTACCACGAACGTGATTTACTGAACAAGCTTTTACCACGAACGTAGTCATTTTACTACGAACGTGATAAATAGAGCGTGATCAATAAATCACGTTCGTGGAATACGCGATTTTGATCACGTTCGTAGTAAAATTACCTTCAATCCTGAAAATTCCAAAAAGATTAATAAAAAGATTATTTTATTTATTTTCAGTTTTTTATTTAAGTACCTAATTAAATATATATCAATAAATAATAAAAATTAATACTTTTTTCATAGCAACAATAATAAATTTTAAATGTACATTTTTTATGAATTTGTTATGTTACACTGTACTTTACATTACATTATTTCAATTGTTCTAATTTTATTTAATGTTAGCATCAATAATTATTTTCAACAAAAATAACATAAATATTGTTACTAGATTATTTTTAAAGACTAATCAAACTTATAATAATCAATATTTCCTTTTTTTGCAAATTAGATTATTTATTGAACATTTTCTTTCGTTATTTGACCTTAGGCTTATGGACAAAGAAAGATAGCTTCGAGTTATGCTTTTATAATAGTTCTGAATCAATCCCAAATATACCGGGGCTCAATCAAATAGAAATTTAAAAAAAAATTAAAAAAGGCGTGAGTGTAAAGTGTAATTTTTAGAGGATTTCGAAAAAAACTATTGGTTTTTGAATCGTAGACAGTGGATATACATAAGTGCAATGGAATAGAAAGAATTATTAATCACTTTTTGATATATTTAAATTATTTTAAAACTTCTTTCAAAAAAATTTTAAAAATATATAATTTTTACCATTGGGGTTTGAAAGTAAGGAAACAGGCGGACCATCAAATGTATTAATAATGTAAATAAAGTAATCATGAGTGCTTTTAAGGACTTCATAAGAATTAAAATGATCAATGTAATTGGAAACTATTATTTTCTCACAAATTACGTATGGAATAGTTTTCAACAAAACTAGACATTCAATTCTAAAAATATTTTCAGAAAAGCCAATGTAGTCATTAATCTTATAGCAAAGTTTTTGGTACGTTAGTGAATTATAACAAAGTGCGTCATCAAAATGAATTTTATAAGAAGAAATATTTCGTAGTTTAGAATAAAAAAAACTTTCTTTTATTAAAGTCCCGTCACTTTTTGAAATATTTGAAATTTCAGGAGAAATTTCTGAGATGCAAGTTATTCTTTTAGAAAACATCAATGAGCTTTTAATACCCAAGGACAATGGAAGATTTCTTCGAGAAGTTATGCTATTACAATAGTTTTTAAGCTCTTTATGTTTTGATTCAAATCTAAATGACCAAAAATGTTTAAGAGGACCGAGCATACGCATAACATAAGGATAGTGAATCATAAAATGAAATTTAGGTTTTAAATTTTCATTGAATAGTTTGATGTATGTCGAGTGATGCTTGGAAATTAAAGTTTGCAAATTATTGAGGTCAACTTCCTTAAAATCAGATTTTAAGACAATATCCAGGATTTTGTTGAGAAGAGTTAATAATTCCCAGTGATTATTTTTTTCTGGGACAAGATCACCAATAATAATTGGTAAAAATCGGGAAAACGTCCACATTTCTTTTGCTGACATGTTTAACTTTTGCCTTTGGATGTGTTCGGGTTTGATAATTGGGGCGATATTACCAATTTCTGATTTACTGTATTTGAAAAGTTGCGTTCTGTTATTCAAAACGTCTAGGGAAAAAAATTTGTCAACCAATATAAATTGATTGATAATCTTGCATAAATCGTAGTGGCACACACCCTCAAATAAATCATGCATAATATCTACTGTAACATTATGTACTACATGAAATGATGGAATATTATTGAAAACTGATTCTTCCCTGATTCCAGTATTTATCATTCTCTCAGTTGGTTTTGAAAACTTCGCTAAATCATTTTGGTATCCAATAATTGTCCTGTGATAGCTACTCTTATCGGAACAAGTTACATAGTTTTGAGTTTTTGAACAAGTGCAAATACGACAGTAATATTGTGAATTAAAGCTTTTGGAGTAACCAAGAACTGTATTTAAGCCTAGGTTATCTCCTGTTATTAATCCTAATACAAAGTAAAAATGATCTGTCTCTCCAGATTTCAATGTAATTGTAACTCCATTTTCTTCCAGAATTTTTATTTCTTCGACAAGGTGATAGAAAATCGAATTTTCCCCAAAGCACTTATATTTGGAATAAAACAACATTGCAACAAAAATGTTGTTTAATTCAGAATTAATGTGCTGCGGAAGACTTGGAAAATTATAGTATACGGCTCCAATGGAATGAGTTCCACCGTGAGAACCTAGAGGGTTATTTGATTCAAAATCATCGAAATACAAGTTAAAAGGGATTACTTTGGAACGTTTTTCTTCTGGGAATTTACCTATTCTTTCTTTCCAAATGTCAGTTGTTATCAAATGAGTAATGTTGTTAGTAGTAAGATATTTCATATTTTGTATAGTAGCCTTATAGATTTCAGGTAATTCAAAGAACTTCTTAAACTGAAATTTCAACGGTAGTATAATACCATCAGATTCAACACTATCTAAAGTAGGGGTCGTTCCACTCTTAACGCAAACTTCTTTATTTATAACATAGCTTGAAGGTTCATGATAAAATTTTTTATTTTTTGACGTTTGAATAAATTTGTAAAAAGTTTTGACTTTTTGAAAAGGGTTCTGTAGAAAAGTGAGAATCTGTTTAAATTTATCTTTCATATCAGAATTAATATGTTCAAAAAACTCTTGGTTTAATTTTTTGAATATTACTGAAAAAAATTCTTCTGTTAAATCTGCAACTATATCTTCAACAATTTTACGAGATAAATTAGAATTTCCGTACAAGTTACAAAGAAATCTTGTTGCAGAAGCTTCAATATTTTCAAAAATATTATTTTGTTCAGGTAGTGTTTTTTCATTTTCAAGGTTACTATTTTGAATATTTTCTTCAACAGAAAATATATTTTCTACAGGTGTAGAAGAAGGTGAACTGATATTTAAGCCCTTACAAGATCTTTCAAAATGTCTTTTAAAACTTTTCAAATTATAGATTTGACTACAGTTAAAGCATTGATAATCATTTGTTGCTTTAAAATAATGTTTTTGTTTATAATGGATAACAAGTGTTTTAACATCTACAAAAGATGTTAAGCATAGATGGCATTTATACATTATTGTTTTTTTAAGGATTCAATGAGAACTAGAACATCTGCTGAAGCTCTTTCAGAAGTGTCAATTTCATAAAAATATTTTTGGATGAAAATCCAAACAGGTTTACAAGGCATAGGATATTTTAAATTAAGAACAAAAAATATTTTGAAACAGCTTTCTAATGCAGCCAATATATCATTAAATTTATATTTAACTTCATTAAAATAAAATACATAGGAGTTGTCAAAATGGCAACGAATTATAAGTGGTTGCAAATTTTGACCAAGTGCTCTCACCTTCGTTGCAAATTGGTCAATCGTTGGATTGAAGTTGTTTGCATCATGTACCTCGATAATAAGGGCCTGCTGCGAATCCTTTATTGTTGGTTTTAAGAATTTTTTCTTCGCTTGTAAGGAAGATGTTGGGTGTCGATCAATTTATTAATAACGATGATCCAATTTATTAATAACGTCAATAAAGTTTTATTGTGTTTTTAAGGATTCAATGAGAACTAGAACATCTGCTGAAGCTCTTTCAGAAGGATCAATTTCATAAAAATATTTTTGGATGAAAATCCAAACAGGTTTACAAGGCATAGGATATTTTAGATTAAGAAGGCAATATATCATTAAATTTATAATTAATTTCATTAAAGTAAATTACGAATCATCAAAATAATTGGGCTTGAAAGCAAGGAAATAGGCGGACGATCAAATTTATTGATAATGAAAATATAAAGTTTTATTGTTTTAAGGATTCAATGAGAACTAGAACATCTGCTGAAACTCTTTCAGAAGGATCAATTTCATAAAAATATTTTTGGATGAAAATCCAAACAGGTTTACAAGGCGTAGGATATTTTAGATTAAGAAGGCAATATATCATTAAATTTATAATTAATTTCATTAAAGTAAATTACGAATCATCAAAATAATTGGGCTTGAAAACAAGGAAATAGGCGGACGATCAAATTTATTGATAATGAAAATATAAAGTTTTATTGTTTTAAGGATTCAATGAGAACTAGAACATCTGCTGAAGCTCTTTCAGAAGTGTCAATTTCATAAAAATATTTTTGGATGAAAATCCAAACAGATTTACAAGGCATAGGATATTTTAAATTAAGAACAAAAAATATTTTGAAACAGCTTTCTAATGCAGGCAATATATCATTAAATTTATATTTAATTTCATTAAAATAAACTACATAGGAGTTGTCAAAATGGCAACGAATTATAAGTGGTTGCAAATTTTGACCAAGTGCTCTCACCTTCGTTGCAAATTGGTCAATCGTTGGATTGAAGTTGTTTGCATCATGTACCTCGATAATAAGGGCCTGCTGCGAATCCTTTATTGTTGGTTTTAAGAATTTTTTCTTCGCTTGTGAGGAAGTTGTTGGGTGTCGTAGTGGGAGAAGTATAGCGTGGAGCAGGGAAATGATGAGAATGTCTTCTGGATCTGAAAATAATTATTTATGTATAAAATTAAAAATTTAAATACTTTTATTTTATTTTATTAATTAAAAAATCTCTTTAAAATAATTATTAATTTAATATTTTACTTTATTTAACATATTTCATTTACAGATTACAGATATGTTTACCAACCTTTTGTAAAGTTTTTGTTATTTAGGTTGTAGAGTAGGTCTAGGCAGTTTTTATCCTTTATTTTCACATTGAAAATAGGAAGGATAGTGGTTTTGAATGTGTCCCATTTATCAATTAGGTAGTTTTCTTTTCCAGGATATATTATTTGGAAGTCAATATCGATCTTAAATTAGAAAAAAAATAGTAATAAAATATATTATTTTTCTTTTGTAAAACCAAAACAAAAAAAAACAAGAGCAACAATAAAGTGCGTTTTCATAATGTTTTGAAATACTCTCAAATTTAAAAATATAATTTTTCAATCAAGAGTGTTAAAAATTGTTATTCTTTTGATTGATTTTATTGCAATTTGATGACAACAACTATACTTTAAATAAAGTGTAGATTTGTTGGTCCAAAAAAGGATATTTTAGGTAGAGGATTCAAAAGGTTAATAAGGTTAATTCAGAAACTCATCACTGCACACATCAAACAGAATGGAGGCAAAAAAACTCTATCTGCTGCTATCAACTGCCTTGTATATCCAAACCGGAAAAAAGCAGTGATGAACTTTTATAAACCTACACGTAATTTATATAATTTACCAATGTCATTCCTGCTGAGTGCTTCAATAGAGGCCAATTTAATAAAACATCGGGGAAACTTTGTTTAGAAATATCGAGTTGTCTTGTCTTATGAGTTTTACGCCATTTAGATTTGATTTCTTCCCAAGGCTCTTTATAAATTTGAAGCCATTTCACATCCGCCAAAAAGTCATCTTTAGCAAAAAATCATAATTGAAAGAGAACTAAATTAAAATCAAACTATTGAAACTCAAACTAAAAGAAACATACTATTTAAAAACTCAATGTCTTCTTCGTCTGGAAAAGGATTTGCAAGCATTGAACCAGAAATAGATTGTGCTTCCTTTTCCTGTGTATCAAAACCAATTTTCCTATAACGACGCTTTATGTTATAGTATCGACAGTATAATCTTCCAGAAGGATTTCCTTTTGACCCGCTGTTGTGTTTTGTAAAGTATATGTTCTTTGTCCGAATTAAGGCAAAAATGTGTATGTATATGAATTTTGTTAGCGACCAAATTTTCAAACGTATATTTGTAGATTTATTTTTTAATAGCCAGGCTATTTTGGTTTTAAATTAAATGCAAATAAAAAAAATTTTGTTTCATCTGGTACTTATTCAATTGAAAATGCGTAGCCTAGTAAGCTACGTATTAACAATAAATAACTACCTGATTTCAACTACACTGTGATAATTTTTTGTTTGTCTTTTTAATCTATTAATCTCTTTTTTTAATGTTAATTTATTAAATTATGTATTTATATATATACCTACTGCTTACTGTTAATACAATTCCAAAACAAAAAATGCTATAAAATTATGTAAACTCAAACTAAAAAAAAATATCTATTAAGAAACCTCTGAAGAAGTCGCGAATAACGACGAAACGTTGGGAAAAGATGAACTAATTTTTTTTTATTTGCATTTAATTGAAAATTAACCAGAATAGCCTGCCAATGAAAACAAAAATCAACAAAAGATTCTTAAATTCACTTCATTAATATAAAGTAAATCAAAAATACATTGTTTTAGTTCTATTTATTACTATATTCCCATGTACTTCAACAATTACAGTATTTTCCACTTGATAAGGGCTACATTTGAACACAGCTTTCGTTTATATATATATATATTTTTTTTTAAGGTATATTCAGAATTATAAACTTACGGGGTCTTCGTCAAATCGATCATGTATTTGTGTGGAAATAAATTGAAAATCTCGGCGAGTTATTGATTCTTTTTTTGCTAAAAGCCAATTTGTCAAGCAATCTATTAAAATAGTTCGAGAGGAATCACCAATTTTCTTATACTTTTTGAACTCCTTGATGACGAAGTTTCCCGATGGGAACGAATTTAGTATTTTATCGATATCCTAAATGATGATTAAAAAAAAATTATTACATTATTATATTATTATTATTTATCGATATCCTAAATGAGGATTCAAAAAAAATTATTACACGTTTAAACTTAAAAGTGATCCAAGACCCAAGAGAGATGATTTCGCAAATTAGATGAGTTCTAATTTCAAATTAACTTAATTTCCTATACGATTTTACATTCGAAATGATATAATTTGCGAAATTATCTCAATTGGCTGTAGTGAAAAGAGGCTATAACTAAATTAATTTACGAAATTCCCAAAGCCAATACTGGGTGATGAAGGATTTGAAATTGAAGCAATGGATGAAGGAGCTGGTGACAATGAAATTGCTGAAGACTCGCTATGCAAATCGGAACAACTGTTTGCTGCTAGGCGTTTTCTTACTTCCTCTTCTACTAAAATCTTAATACTATTTAATATTTCTATCGATGGATCGAAATCGGTTTCAATGTTCTAAAAGAAATCAATTAAACGTCGAGTTAATTAAAGTTTCATTAAGTATATTACATTTTCTCTTCGCCACGTATGAAGTTTATGTTTAAATTCAACTCTTATTCCAAGTGATTTATCTGCAAAAACTTCTTTTAGGTCTTCATTGGATATATACTTTAAGATGTCAACGCTTAGCTTAAGATTTATAAAATGATCATATAAATCAACAAATCCCCAAGAAGAGAGCAAATTAAATAGTTCACAATCTAATATTTCTTCTACTACTTCTTTACTGGCTCCATCAATATCATTACTATCTTCATCTTCATCGAAATTAGATTTTGGGATTTCACCATTATTAAATTTATTATGAAGCGTAGTATAAGTGGGTTCAAGTTGATTTTTTTCAGTTTCATGATCTAGTTCCTCAGAGAATTCATCATCAGCAAATTGTGTAAAAATCTCCATTGCGTTTGTACCAATGCAACCAAATACACTAGAAGAGAACTTTAATATTATTTTCCGTCATGTTTTTTTATGCAAATGAAAATTTTTTGAACCTAAGACTGAATCACATTTACAGCGCTGCCACCCTACTACTATAGCAGTAGATCTACTGCGTTTTGGCCCAAACGAAAATATACTGCGCAGCAAAACCAATCTACTCCTCATTTTAGAATTTTGAAAAAAAAGTATATTTCGTCACTCAACGTGAAAACTTTGATAATTTAAATGGGTGCTGTGTTAAAGATTATGTGTTTGGCTTGTTTGGACCGGAAGTTAATCAGACGTCCTTACGGATTCCATTAAAAACTACAGTTCACCGTATGGACACTCAATTGTTGTGTGATTGGTTTCAAAAAGGATTCTTCAAAAGCATTGTTTATGTTCCAAAACTGGCTGAGAGTTTTAAGCAAGTTGTCACCAAGAACATCAATGATGTCCGATTGGCTTTCAAATCTAACCAGACACTTATGGCACTTTCCATTGGACGAAAAGAACCGTCCAGGAGCGTTCAGAAGCATTCTCAAACCGTTCCATTGGTGCAAAAAGATCGCTTCTCATGATTCTGAGGAGTGACAGCCGCTTCTCGATTTGAAATGAGAATCGACTCAAGAAGCACTAACACAACATGTTACTCAAATGTCAAAAAGAAAATTTTCTTCAAGGAATATTTTTTAAGAGCCATAGGTGTTTCACTCACACAAAGGCAATTACGTTAAACTGAACAGAAATTATTTTGGGTTTTCCATTGGTTTTTAAAATGAGTGCTTCCAAAAGTGAAACCAATGGAAAGTGCCATTAGACACCTTTTCACCAAACTAAAGATCAAAATGGACAAAGATAATCGCACTGACGTTACTTATAAAATAAACTGCAAACGTAAACCTGACGAACCATGTAACCTTTGTTACATCGGAACCACCAAACAATTCTTGCACCAAAGATTGTCCAAATCTGACATCAATATCAGTAACCCAGCTAAAACCGCATTGGCGGCCCATTCAATAGAGAAGGGTCATTCTCCGGATTTCGACTATTCGATTACTAACTCCATATTTTCGAAGCAAAAGATTATAATTCTATAGTCCTCAAATTATCAAAAATTATTAAAATGAAGGATTTAGAACTAGAACATCAGAATCACTAACTTTGTGAATCTCAGAATGCCTATATAAAAACAAGAACGACATGATCCAATGTCCATCTTTTGATGAAGATTTTTATATTTTTTGCAAAGGCATTATTTTTTGCATAGAAAATGTGATTTTTTTTTGCCAACAAATCAAAAAAATTGACATAGCGCTTGTTCTTTATTTTTAAACATACTGGTTTATTGATGGTACTTACTTGAAATATAATGCTTTCAATTTTAAAATCAAAACAATATGAATCGCAAGCAAGACACACAGAGTATATCATCTGTATACTGCTCGCTTGTTGCCTCATAAAACTTTTCTCTTTCTCTTTCTTTTAGTTACAGACTTAACTTCTTAGTTAGGAGTTGTTTTTGTAAATTTTTAAAAAATTTAATTGTTAAATTGTAAATTTTTCTTATTCTTGTTGTCCATAATATTGTACTATGTGTTTTATATTTCATGTGCAATAAAGTTCCCTTGAGGAAGGCAGCAAACCCTGCCGAAACGTCGGGAAAAGCTAATGTAACAGCCTTTTGTTCATTGCAACGATTAAAGTGACCAAAATAGCCGAAGGAAAACTTAATTCTTAGTAAATACACACGCAATTTTTTGTTGGCTTTTTGTATCTATTGGTATTGCATATTTTAAAATCTACTGCGCTTTATTTCAATCTACTGCGCTTTTTTGTCGAATATACTGCGCTAAATTGTTCGAAGGGTGGCAGGTGGCAGCACTGATCACAACTATAGACCACAATTTTTCGACGAAAACAAAAAATTATTTACTCCATATTTTCGAAGCAAAAGATTTGATATTAATAATAATATGAAGGACTTAGAACTAGAACATCTGAATGACTTACCCGCGAAATTTTTTTGTTTCTGTCCTTTACAGGTGAAAATTTATCTGCAAACAAAAAAATTGAATAGATAAGTAGATTGCAGTAATGAAAGTAACAAAGGGGCGACTTTCCTATACCGGATTCTATGTTTTTTTTTATTTTCTTTGTTTTAGCTGTTAAATAGTGAGGAAACACTACTGGGTATATATATTCAAAACTCAAAATGTCCTCAAAAAATAAAAATATTAATTTCAGACAAAAAAAAAAACTGTTTATTTGTGCTTTATTAACGCGTATCTATCGATTGAGACCATTTTCATCTTCAAATTCAGAATTCGGTATGGGAAAGTCTCCATCTTTTGATGATGAATTTATATTTTTTGCAGAGGCATCACTTTTTGCATAGAAAATATAATTTTTCTTTTGCCAAGAAATCAAAAAAAGTTCATAAACTGAATCTCAGAATGCCTATATAAAAACAAGAACGACATGATCCAATGTCCATCTTTTGATGAAGATTTTTATATTTTTTGCAAAAGCATCATTTTTTGCGAACAAAAATGTGATTTTTTTTTTGCCAAGAAATCAAAAAGATTGACATAGCACTTGTTCTTTTTTCTTAAACATACTAGTTAATTGATGGTACTTACTTGAAATATAATGTTATTAATTATTTAATGCAATTAAATTGCCTTTTTAAGGCCACAATTAAAAACTTTTTCTTGACACTGCACTGCACGGCACGAAACGAAGACGAACTATACTAAAGACTAATCTAACATGAAATGAAATCGCATACATTTACATGTTTGATTTGGCGCGTCGCGTCGGTTTCAACAACGAACGTGGGTTGGCCAACCAAGAAAAAACCACGTTCGTGATCACTGAATGCATTGACTGAGTTTAAGGCCGCGTTTAAACTTCATTAAATCAAAAATTTATTCTTTTTCGAAGAATAGGAAAAAAAAGGATATGATAAATATTATTTTGGATTTATAAATGTGTCGTTCATAATGATAGTATTGTAACTAAATTTAACTACATACACACATTATTATTGAAGTACAATATTTGATATTGTTTTGTACCTTTCTACTGGCAAAACGCGATAAGTTTCAATTACACAGCCACACAAAAAAAAAGTGTGACCTGGTGGTGCGACTAAGTTATAATATGTTTTTCGGATCGCTGAAACCGAATCCGAAGTCCATTTTGCCCAATCACGTCAGGTTTTCAGGATAACCCCAAAAAATGTCACAGCTACACAAAAAAAAGTTGTTTGTTCTGGGGATGCAACTATGTTAATAATATGTTTTTTCGGTCACTGAAAACGATTCCGAAGTCCGTTTCACTCGATCACGTCAGGTTTTCAAGATAACCTCAGAAAGTGTTCACAGTTACCTCGAAACGAGGAATTTTGACTTTTTTCTACGAAACTATGTAAAATTTAGCTAAGCTAATTTAAAAAATAAATCATATAAACATGTTTTTCCACATAACGTGGGAAAAGAATTAGTATAAGTTTTCTTCAGCACAAGAAATCTGTGAAATCTATTTATGGACAAGTTGTTACGGGGCCTTAAATTTTCTTGTTGCCGGCAAAAAATATGGCGAGGATGAGCTAATTTTCCATTGTATGTGTATGTGTATTTCATTTTCACATTGCAAACATTTCGTGTAGGTATACCGCGTTATAATTTAAATATGGCGTGTCGCGTCGGTTTCAACAACGAACGTGGGTTGGCCAACCAAGAAAAAACCACGTTCGTGATCACTGAATGCATTGACTGAGTTTAAGGCCGCGTTTAAACTTCATTAAATCAAAAATTTATTCTTTTTCGAAGAATAGGAAAAAAAGGATATGATAAATATTATTTTGGATTTATAAATGTGTCGTTCATAATGATAGTATTGTAACTAAATTTAACTACATACACACATTATTATTGATGTTTTGACGAGCCACAATTCATAGACGAATTGGTCTAATATTTGAAATTTCGCGCCCTTGCGGCCATATTTAATAACTCGTTACTTTGTTCAAGTAAAATAAAGAAGAAGAAAAAGAACAATAACAATGAAATAAAGACACTTCGTTTTACAAATTGAAACCGCACGGTCTTTTTATTTTCGCCTCCTTTTTCGTTGCTATCTTTTCGAAGTTTTTAAACTTAATTTCAGCTCGAAATAAGAGCTAATTTGTAAAAAGTCTTACAAAATTTCATGGCGCCCGAGCAGGGACAAATTTAAACTAATAATTTGTTTTAAAGTCGAAACTAAAACTAATAGTTAAAGTACATAGAGACATACCTACATATATATATACGCGCCGCTAATATAAAAGTTCGTGATTATTGATCAAAATTCAATACCGCTTGATAAACAATTAATTGAAATTTACGCCGCGTAAATTATATTCAGTGGAATCAACTGTGTGAATCTTCATTGCACCAGCAACCACTACCAGCAACCATCATCAGCCAGAGTCATTGCCAAAGGACAAAGGAGTACCTACCACCACCTACCACCCCAAACATCGCCACAGCATTTGGAAAGTTAAAGAAAAGAAAACAAAAAGACAGGTATTCACAAAAACTGAAAGTGTCTAAAATAATTGCCAATTTATTGCGGCCTTTGACGTTCAGTTTTTGTCCATTTGCATTTACATATGTATACCTATAATTGATGGTGAAACAAATAAACAAGTGCGTGGTTGACTTAAAAGTTTAATAAAATTTATTTCAATTGTTTTATTCGACACATAAAGCTTAAATTACTTGTTCAAACATATATATGTATGGTTTATAAGCACATAAATTACTAAAAGTGTTAAGCTACTGCGTTCTTTGTCACCGCGCCGCCGCCGTCGTCGTCACATATCGCATACCACTCACTCACACACTCAAGTTAATTTCGCGATTCGTTTTAAACAATAATAATTCAATTATTTTAATATCAAATCCGTATTTAATTAATCAAATCGCAAAAAATAAGCCGATCAATACAAATTGAAATTTGTTTACATTTATTTGACGTTTCAAATTTAATGTTTTTTGACAGTTCACTCACTCGCTGAATTTTCGCTGAGTTTCCAGCTGTCAAAAGTGATCGTATTCAGTGATCAAAAATTACTTTGAAATTTTTCGTGCGAAGAGTGTGTTCAGCGACTAGTTTTTGAATAGTAAATTTTTTTTTGTTTACGTTAAATTTATTTCGCTTTGCAAATAATTAGAAACTTTCAACAATTCTGAAGCAGTTCATTGAAATTTATTTTCGTTTTCGGGAAATTGTCGTATGAAAATAAATTAATTTTTCAACGACTTCCAATTATTTAATTCATAAACTGTGGTAAATCGAACAATTTCCAGATAAACTAATTCTTGGAAAGAAAGTTATTTCGAAAGTTTTAAGCGAAGTTTAACAAAAAATTAATCAAAATGACGAGCAAGAAACGGCAGGCTTCACCTAAACAAAACGCAGAATTAGAACAATTAAGACATCAGCGACAAGTTCTTAAAAATAATATTGTGCGAATTAGAACGGCCTTAGAGGAAAAAACGATGTCACTTAATCCAATAGAATTGGAATGTCGGTTAGATATTTTGAATTCATACGTCGATCAGATCATGGTTTGTCAAACTGAGATTGAATCAGCTGATCATAGTGACGTATTCCGCGGAGAGTTAGAAGACATTTGCGTCAGTGCAAAAGCTTTACTTGTATCTAAAGTAAATAAGGGTCGTAAGCCAAGTGGAATTGAATATTCTTTTAGCAATCCACATCACTCGCGCCTTCCAAAAATGTCTCTCCCGAAATTCAGTGGGAAATATTCTGAATATAAAAATTTTATTAGCCTTTTTGAGAGTCTAGTAGACAATGATCCAATGCTTCCGGATATTGAAAAGTTCAATCATTTAATATCTTGTTTATCGGGTGAAGCTTTAGGAACAGTTAAAGCGTTCCAAATAACGGAACAAAATTATCCAAAAGCTTTAGCAAGTTTAAAAAAGGTTTATGACAATAATTGTCTTATATTTTTCGACAATGTGTCTACTCTGTTTGAACTAAAAGAAATTCAAAAGCCATCAGCTTCTGCATTGCGCAGCATGATAGACACTGTTTCCGCAATTTATGATTCGCTTCTTTCACTTGGTGATGAAAAGAATATCACAAACGCGATCATAATTCATTTAGTAATGTCAAAGGTTGATTCGATGACAAGATCAAAGTGGGAAGAGCAACTAGATTTCAGTACACTTCCTTTATGGAGTGACTGTGAAGCCGCGCTGAATAAGCGATATCAGCATCTTTCTGCTGAAGAAGCCTCGTCTTCAAAGAATAAAATTTCTGATAGGTCATCAAAACCAAAACATGAGATGAACCATAACAGAAACCAAAGGGCTTCGTTTGCTTGTGTAAACCAACAAGCAAATAAATCGAAATGCTTATACTGCAATTCAAGTGATCATTTTATAACGACATGCCAAACCTATGCTTCAATACCTGTGATGCAACGATTTGAGTTCGCGAAAAGTGTGCCTGTTTGCATAAACTGCCTTCGAAAAGGACACACAGTTTCAAAGTGCAAATTAACTCGGTGCAGTGTTTGCAATAAATCGCATCACACATTATTGCACCAATATCAAACTACGTTTAATAGCACACCGTCACAAGGAGCTTCGAGCTTTCAAGCTATGCATGCCTCAGTTTCTAAAGATCAAGTTATTCTCGCTACTGCTATTGTTCAAATTAAAGGCAGTAGTGGTGAATATACGCTAGCTCGAGCGTTACTTGATTCAGGCTCGCAAATCAATTTTGTAACTGAAGAGCTTGCACAAAAATTGAAGTTGCGAAAGGAACAAAAAACTTTAAATCTTCTCGGCATCGGTAAAGCAAATACTAAAGTTAACAAAAAGGTTCATGCAGAAGTAAAATCAAGATTTAACAATCATTCGTTTTCTGCTGACTATTGGGTAATGAACTCAATATCGTCATATCAGCCGGATCAAGCAATAAATATTACGAATTGGAATATACCTTCCAACATTCAATTAGCTGATCCTTACTTCAATAAGCCTCAAAAAATTGACTTACTAATAGGAGCGGAAACATTTTTCGAATTATTGTCGGTCGGTCAAATTAAACAAGGCCCTGAATATCCCACTATTCAAAAAACACTTTTGGGTTGGATTATATCCGGAAAATATCCCAAAGGTACAAATTCAAATACCAAACAATGTAATTTGGTATGTCAGTCTGAAGAGTTACCAGACTTAGACAAAATTGTGCAAAAATTTTGGTTACTGGAAGAAATTCCTGGAGAAACGAAAAAGTTTCTAACGCCAGAACAACAGTTGTGCGAAAAACACTTTGTTGATAATACAAAACTTTTGCCTTCCAGTCGTTTCGAGGTTAAACTACCGTTTAAATCGTCTCCAAACTCGCTTGGATCATCGTTTGAAACTGCCAAACGAAGGTTTCTCGCACTGGAGCGAAAACTATCCAAAGATAGCGAGTTAAATGCTATGTATATGGATTTCATGAAAGAGTATCTTTTGTTGGGACATATGTCGCCGACAAATAATGAAATCCCGAAAAGCCCGCACTATTTCATTCCACATCAGTGTGTTTTGCGCCCGCAAAGCACAAGTACTAAGCTGCGAGTTGTTTTCGACGCTTCAAGTCGAACTTCATCTCAATTATCTTTGAATGACATCTTAATGGTTGGGCCAACCATTCAAGAGGAGCTATTTTCGACGTTGCTCCGTTTTCGAATACACAAATACGCCATTACGGCTGATATTACGAAAATGTACCGGCAAGTATGCATTGCTGAAGAGCACTCGATTTATCAGCTCATAGTGTGGAGGCAGCATCCGTCCCAACCACTACAACATTTTCGACTAAACACTGTAACATATGGCACGTCTCCAGCGCCATTCTTAGCAATACGGTGTTTAAAGATGTTGGGCGATGCTAATGAGAAAATATACCCTACTGGTTCAGATATAATTCGAAGAGATTTCTATGTAGATGATCTCTTAACCGGTGCCAATGATCTAGAAACTCTAAAAATAATAAAGTTTGAAATTCAAGAAGTCCTTAAAAAAGGCGGGTTTCAGTTGGCTAAATGGTTCTCAAACCATCCAGAGTTTTATAACACTGCGAGTACTGAAAAATCAATCAAATTTAATGATTCAGACTCTACCAAAACTCTAGGAACTTGTTGGCATCCAAAAGAAGATACTTTCAGCTTCAATTTGGAAAATAATTTTCATGATCTACGAGCTACTAAGCGAAACATACTATCAGTTTCCGCTCGTCTTTTCGATCCTCTTGGTTTGTTATGCCCCATAGTCACCAAAGCAAAAATCTTACTGCAAGAGCTTTGGATTGCAAAAATTGATTGGGATGAGTCGATTCCATTGCGCCTTGATACAAGTTGGCAAAATTTCAAAACCAATTTATCTCAACTTGGCGAGATAAAAATTCCAAGGTTTGTCGAAACTCATTCGAACGCAAAAATACAAGTTCATGGGTTTGCCGATGCTTCGATGAGAGCTTATGGTTGTTGCATTTACATTCGCAGCCAAAGCTCAGACGGTATCAAGTCGACGCTCCTGACCGCAAAGTCTAAGGTGGCCCCTTTGAAAACAAAATCGCTTCCGCGATTAGAACTTTGCGCAGCGCATACTCTTGCTAAATTATGGACAAGAGTAAAGGCGATGTTGAATCTTGACGTTGAAGAAGTTATTTTCTGGACGGATTCCGAAATAACACTGCATTGGATAAAAACACATCCAACTGCCCTTGCAACCTTCGTTGCAAATCGAGTGTCCGACATCCAAGAGTTGACCCAAAAAGTATCATGGAAACATGTACCGACAGAACAAAATCCAGCAGACATTGTGTCAAGAGGCTGTAATGTGGATGAACTAAATGCGTCCATTTGGTTCAACGGTCCAAAGTTCTTATTGCAAGAACCATCATCGTGGCCGGTCAATACGCATTTTGAGTTGTCTCCAGAAGATAAAGCCCTTGAAAAACGGAAAACAAACATAGCTCTACTAGCAGTAGAAAAACCTCGAACCAAACTTTTAGAAGTTATTGAAGAAGAATCTTCATATATCGACTTGGTAAATACATTTGCGTATGCAATGCGATTCATAAAAAGATTAAAAAACAAAACAGAAGTTCTCGAAGAATCGCCAACGGCAAAAGAGTTAAATCTGGCGTTTCTTAAAATAGTCGAAACTATCCAAAATTATGAATTTGCAGATGAAATTCAAAAACTTAGGAAGAAAGTTTCATTACAACCCAGTATTCAAAAATTAAATCCATTCATTCACAATTATAGTGAAGAGAATTTTTCGTTTTCGTTAATTCGAGTTGGCGGTCGTTTATTAAACGCACCGATTGAATATGATGCCAAATTCCCACTTCTACTGACCAAAAATTCCCCGTTTGCAAAAACATACTTAACGTATCTCCATCGAAAGAATTACCACGCTGGATCTCAAGCGATGGTGGCATTGCTTCGAGAAAAGATTTGGCTAATAAATGCCAAAGAAGCTTGTCAAAAGGTTGTACGACAGTGCATACATTGTTTTAAGTACAAACCAAAACTTTTAACCCAAATAATGGGCAATTTACCAGCGGATCGATTGCGAGCACAACGACCGTTCTTAACATGTGGAGTAGATTTCTGTGGTCCGGTATATACCACGCTAAAAATTCGTGGCCGGCCACCGAACAAAACGTATATAGTTGTTTTTGTTTGTTTCGCATCAAAAGCAGTACATTTTGAATTAGCTACTAATCTGTCTTCTGATTGCTTTATTCTCGCCCTTAAAAGGTTCATATGTCGCCGAGGACTTCCAAGGACGCTGTACTGCGACAACGGGACGAACTTCGTGGGAGCCCAACGGATTCTGAAGGAAGTCAAGGAAGAGGTCGAGCGAGGGAAGGAACAAGTCCAACAGTTCGCAGCAGAGGAAGGCTTCAGCTTCGCCTTGATACCGCCCAGGGCACCGCATTTCGGAGGCCTGTGGGAAGCGGCAGTGAAGGCGGCGAAAACGCTGTTACAGCGTACCGTGGGCAACGCTCTGCTCACAACCGAAGAGCTGCTCACAGTCCTCATCGAGGTCGAGGCCATCCTAAATTCAAGGCCAATCGGCCCGTTAAGCGCCGATCCCAGCGACGGCGAAGCGCTAACTCCAGCGCACCTACTGATCGGCAGCAGTTTACGGTCGCTGCCCCCAGAACCAGTGCCGGAACAGCAAACGGGTTGCTTGAAAAGATGGCAGCATCTATGCTGGCTCAAGCAGCAGTTCTGGCAGAAGTGGTCCAAGGAGTATCTGCTTGGCCTTCAAGCCAGATCCAAATGGGTGCTGGACCAACCCAACCTTACCGTGGGCAAGCTGGTTATCATCCACGAGGACAATACGCCACCCCAGCAGTGGAAAACCGGACGAGTCGTGGCGGTCGTCGAAGGGCAGGACGGCAAGGTCAGGGTCGCCGACGTCAGAACATCCAGAGGGATCCTGAGACGTCCAATCGTAAAACTGGCCGTACTCCCAAGTGAAGACGATTGAAGCCTTGGAGCCTTTCAACGTGGCCGGTGTTTTGACGAGCCACAATTCATAGACGAATTGGTCTAATATTTGAAATTTCGCGCCCTTGCGGCCATATTTAATAACTCGTTACTTTGTTCAAGTAAAATAAAGAAGAAGAAAAAGAACAATAACAATGAAATAAAGACACTTCGTTTTACAAATTGAAACCGCACGGTCTTTTTATTTTCGCCTCCTTTTTCGTTGCTATCTTTTCGAAGTTTTTAAACTTAATTTCAGCTCGAAATAAGAGCTAATTTGTAAAAAGTCTTACAAAATTTCAATTGAAGTACAATATTTGATATTGTTTTGTACCTTTCTACTGGCAAAACGCGATAAGTTTCAATTACACAGCCACACAAAAAAAAAGTGTGACCTGGTGGTGCGACTAAGTTATAATATGTTTTTCGGATCGCTGAAACCGAATCCGAAGTCCATTTTGCCCAATCACGTCAGGTTTTCAGGATAACCCCAAAAAATGTCACAGCTACACAAAAAAAAGTTGTTTGTTCTGGGGATGCAACTATGTTAATAATATGTTTTTTCGGTCACTGAAAACGATTCCGAAGTCCGTTTCACTCGATCACGTCAGGTTTTCAAGATAACCTCAGAAAGTGTTCACAGTTACCTCGAAACGAGGAATTTTGACTTTTTTCTACGAAACTATGTAAAATTTAGCTAAGCTAATTTAAAAAATAAATCATATAAACATGTTTTTCCACATAACGTGGGAAAAGAATTAGTATAAGTTTTCTTCAGCACAAGAAATCTGTGAAATCTATTTATGGACAAGTTGTTACGGGGCCTTAAATTTTCTTGTTGCCGGCAAAAAATATGGCGAGGATGAGCTAATTTTCCATTGTATGTGTATGTGTATTTCATTTTCACATTGCAAACATTTCGTGTAGGTATACCGCGTTATAATTTAAATATGGCGTGTCGCGTCGGTTTCAACAACGAACGTGGGTTGGCCAACCAAGAAAAAACCACGTTCGTGATCACTGAATGCATTGACTGAGTTTAAGGCCGCGTTTAAACTTCATTAAATCAAAAATTTATTCTTTTTCGAAGAATAGGAAAAAAAAGGATATGATAAATATTATTTTGGATTTATAAATGTGTCGTTCATAATGATAGTATTGTAACTAAATTTAACTACATACACACATTATTATTGAAGTACAATATTTGATATTGTTTTGTACCTTTCTACTGGCAAAACGCGATAAGTTTCAATTACACAGCCACACAAAAAAAAAGTGTGACCTGGTGGTGCGACTAAGTTATAATATGTTTTTCGGATCGCTGAAACCGAATCCGAAGTCCATTTTGCCCAATCACGTCAGGTTTTCAGGATAACCCCAAAAAATGTCACAGCTACACAAAAAAAAGTTGTTTGTTCTGGGGATGCAACTATGTTAATAATATGTTTTTTCGGTCACTGAAAACGATTCCGAAGTCCGTTTCACTCGATCACGTCAGGTTTTCAAGATAACCTCAGAAAGTGTTCACAGTTACCTCGAAACGAGGAATTTTGACTTTTTTCTACGAAACTATGTAAAATTTAGCTAAGCTAATTTAAAAAATAAATCATATAAACATGTTTTTCCACATAACGTGGGAAAAGAATTAGTATAAGTTTTCTTCAGCACAAGAAATCTGTGAAATCTATTTATGGACAAGTTGTTACGGGGCCTTAAATTTTCTTGTTGCCGGCAAAAAATATGGCGAGGATGAGCTAATTTTCCATTGTATGTGTATGTGTATTTCATTTTCACATTGCAAACATTTCGTGTAGGTATACCGCGTTATAATTTAAATATGGCGTGTCGCGTCGGTTTCAACAACGAACGTGGGTTGGCCAACCAAGAAAAAACCACGTTCGTGATCACTGAATGCATTGACTGAGTTTAAGGCCGCGTTTAAACTTCATTAAATCAAAAATTTATTCTTTTTCGAAGAATAGGAAAAAAAAGGATATGATAAATATTATTTTGGATTTATAAATGTGTCGTTCATAATGATAGTATTGTAACTAAATTTAACTACATACACACATTATTATTGAAGTACAATATTTGATATTGTTTTGTACCTTTCTACTGGCAAAACGCGATAAGTTTCAATTACACAGCCACACAAAAAAAAAGTGTGACCTGGTGGTGCGACTAAGTTATAATATGTTTTTCGGATCGCTGAAACCGAATCCGAAGTCCATTTTGCCCAATCACGTCAGGTTTTCAGGATAACCCCAAAAAATGTCACAGCTACACAAAAAAAAGTTGTTTGTTCTGGGGATGCAACTATGTTAATAATATGTTTTTTCGGTCACTGAAAACGATTCCGAAGTCCGTTTCACTCGATCACGTCAGGTTTTCAA
Organism: Melanostoma mellinum; assembly: GCA_914767635.1. Lineage (NCBI taxonomy): Eukaryota > Metazoa > Arthropoda > Insecta > Diptera > Syrphidae > Melanostoma > Melanostoma mellinum. The sequence continues at coordinate 186,751,574 of OU612060.1, forward strand.
GATAACCTCAGAAAGTGTTCACAGTTACCTCGAAACGAGGAATTTTGACTTTTTTCTACGAAACTATGTAAAATTTAGCTAAGCTAATTTAAAAAATAAATCATATAAACATGTTTTTCCACATAACGTGGGAAAAGAATTAGTATAAGTTTTCTTCAGCACAAGAAATCTGTGAAATCTATTTATGGACAAGTTGTTACGGGGCCTTAAATTTTCTTGTTGCCGGCAAAAAATATGGCGAGGATGAGCTAATTTTCCATTGTATGTGTATGTGTATTTCATTTTCACATTGCAAACATTTCGTGTAGGTATACCGCGTTATAATTTAAATATGGCGTGTCGCGTCGGTTTCAACAACGAACGTGGGTTGGCCAACCAAGAAAAATCCACGTTCGTGATCACTGAATGCATTGACTGAGTTTAAGGCCGCGTTTAAACTTCATTAAATCAAAAATTTATTCTTTTTCGAAGAATAGGAAAAAAAAGGATATGATAAATATTATTTTGGATTTATAAATGTGTCGTTCATAATGATAGTATTGTAACTAAATTTAACTACATACACACATTATTATTGAAGTACAATATTTGATATTGTTTTGTACCTTTCTACTGGCAAAACGCGATAAGTTTCAATTACACAGCCACACAAAAAAAAAGTGTGACCTGGTGGTGCGACTAAGTTATAATATGTTTTTCGGATCGCTGAAACCGAATCCGAAGTCCATTTTGCCCAATCACGTCAGGTTTTCAGGATAACCCCAAAAAATGTCACAGCTACACAAAAAAAAGTTGTTTGTTCTGGGGATGCATAACATAGCTTTTACAACGTTTATTGGTTGATTTCACCGTGAAAACTTGGTTGGTTGATCACGAACGTGATCAGTTTTTTTTTTTTTTTATCTATTTAATATTTGTTTTGTGCTTAAGATGAACCATTCGTTTATAACATAGCTTTTACAACGTTTATTGGTTGATTTCACCGTGAAAACTTGGTTGGTTGATCACGAACGTGATCAGTTTTATTTTTTTTATCTATTTAATATTTGTTTTGTGCTTAAGATGAACCATTCGTTTATAACATAGCTTTTACAACGTTTATTGGTTGATTTCACCATGAAAACTTGGTTGGTTGATCACGAACGTGATCAGTTTTATTTTTTTTTTATCTATTTAATATTTGTTTTGTGCTTAAGATGAACCATTCGTTTATAACATAGCTTTTACAACGTTTATTGGATGATTTCACCATGAAAACTTGGTTGGTTGATCACGAACGTGATCAGTTTTATTTTTTTTTATCTAATTTATATTTGTTTTGTGCTTAAGATGAACCATTCGTTTATAACATAGCTTTTACAACGTTTATTGGTTGATTTCACCATGAAAACTTGGTTGGTTGATCACGAACGTGATCAGTTTTATTTTTTTTTATCTAATTAATATTTGTTTTGTGCTTAAGATGAACCATTCGTTTATAACATAGCTTTTACAACGTTTATTGGTTGATTTCACCATGAAAACTTGGTTGGTTGATCACGAACGTGATCAGTTTTATTTTTTTTTTATCTATTTAATATTTGTTTTGTGCTTAAGATGAACCATTCGTTTATAACATAGCTTTTACAACGTTTATTGGTTGATTTCACCATGAAAACTTGGTTGGTTGATCACGAACGTGATCAGTTTTATTTTTTTTATCTATTTAATATTTGTTTTGTGCTTAAGATGAACCATTCGTTTATAACATAGCTTTAACAACGTTTATTGGTTGATTTCACCATGAAAACTTGGTTGGTTGATCACGAACGTGATCAGTTTTATTTTTTTTTTATCTATTTAATATTTGTTTTGTGCTTAAGATGAACCATTCGTTTATTACATAGCTTTTACAACGTTTATTGGTTGATTTCACCATGAAAACTTGGTTGGTTGATCACGAACGTGATCAGTTTTATTTTTTTTATCTATTTAATATTTGTTTTGTGCTTAAGATGAACCATTCGTTTATAACATAGCTTTTACAACGTTTATTGGTTGATTTCACCATGAAAACTTGGTTGGTTGATCACGAACGTGATCAGTTTTATTTTTTTTTTTATCTATTTAATATTTGTTTTGTGCTTAAGATGAACCATTCGTTTATAAAATAGCTTTTACAACGTTTATTGGTTGATTTCACCATGAAAACTTGGTTGGTTGATCACGAACGTGATCAGTTTTTTTATTTTTTTTTATATATTTAAAATTTGTTTTGTGCTTAAGATGAACCATTCGTTTATAACATAGCTTTTACAACGTTTATTGGTTGATTTCACCATGAAAACTTGGTTGGTTGATCACGAACGTGATCAGTTTTTTTATTTTTTTTTTATCTATTTAATATTTGTTTTGTGCTTAAGATGAACCATTCGTTTATAACATAGCTTTTACAACGTTTATTGGTTGATTTCACCATGAAAACTTGGTTGGTTGATCACGAACGTGATCAGTTTTTTTATTTTTTTTTATCTATTTAATATTTGTTTTGTGCTTAAGATGAACCATTCGTTTATAACATAGCTTTTACAACGTTTATTGGTTGATTTCACCATGAAAACTTGGTTGGTTGATCACGAACGTGATCAGTTTTAATTTTTTTTTATCTTATTATATATTTGTTATGTACTTTAGATGAACCATTCGTATACAACAAAGCTTTTACAACGTTTATTAGTTGATTTCACCAAGAAACCTTGATTGTTGGATCACGAACGTGATCATTTTTTATTGATCACGTTTTACCACGTTTGTGATTGATCAACAATGCAACCAACAAAGCACCTTGGTGAAATCAACAAACGTTCGTGATCAGTTTTTTCAAGTTTTGGGTATTTTTTGCCAACAATCCTCCATTCGTTGAATCAACAATGACGCCTTTGTTGATATCACCACAAAGCTTGGTTGATATCACTATTTTTTGGGATTCGTTGGCCAACAATGAAAGATTGTTGATTCAACCAACGTTTTTTTTTTCGGTGCACGTATTACTCGATCAAGCGTGCGGTGATTCGGTCCCAGAACACGAGTGCACTGAAATCATATATTTTTCGCCTTTTTTTGTATAAATACCCGTTTTTGCACCTCCAAATTCTTCAAAGCCCCGGGTTACTGTGTGAACCATAATGAGACAGCCATTCCTCTCGCCAGGCATGTCTGATTAAACTGTTTCTCACTCTCCTGTATTGAATTAAGGACTTCCTCCACAGTTAATGAAATTACTTCCGCTTGAACAAAGTACTCAATCACAAACACATCAACAATCCCAAAAAACCTTGATAGGATACCCTTTATGTCTTTTTTGCCCTCGACACTCGCATAGCCTTTGAATGTTTGGCGTATACACACAAATTCGTTTCATATAAATTATGGTCAACATGGTATACTTTGCCACACTTGTGCCACTGTTTAACGACTGAATAATTTAATACTAACACTCGGCCTTTGCTATGGTATTCATAAATAAACTCAAACGCTAGCCCTGACATCGACTTTATGCCCGACCGGACTCTATTTTAATGTGAAAGCATGTTATGCGGTATTCTATTGCACAACACTTTGTTTGACGTGACGCGACATAAGGTTTTAGCCGTTCATCGCCAACTATACTCCCTCTGGCTTTTTTGTACACAATGCACGACAAAGTCATAAAGCTCACCTCAACACCGTCAGACCATAGCATGGGTGCTCCAAAAATTTCACACCGCATTTTCCACTTTAAGCATTTGAATGAACTTTATTGCTACGATAGCGCGATTTCGCTCCTTCTTTGTGGAGAAGAGATAGGCAAAACTATGTTTTTTGTGCCCTCCCTTAAAACTGCATGCTACCAACACCCACATCCCCAAAGCTAGATCTCTATGGTTCTTGGGTTAAATGGCGCACTAAGCGCATCCATCTATTTAGCTAACATCCTGTTACTATGATAAATAGTATCAGTCATAATGTCTGCAATCTTTGTTAGAGCGGAACGCGACACACACCCCAAGCTCTGCAAACACAACATCCTATGTAGAGTGGAAAGACCTGTTCTATTCTGTTCTAGATCCACGAAGCGCGTTCATGCATCTTTTGTATGATGCGGTCACAGAGTGCGCGCGAAGCGGAACTACTGGACAATGTTGTCTGTGACCATCAGGCTCATCAGAATCGGCAATTCGCCGTCATTATCAGCATTATCATAGTGTGTGTGTGGGTTTTTGTACGACAATGTGCATCTGTTAGCAGAACACAATGGAGTATTGTATTTTATAACTTTGTTGTTTTAAAGGATGCCGCGTACATAGGGCGGCTTAAAAGTGTGCTACTAAGGCGATGGAATGAGAGATTTTATATGAAAGCGGATATACCCACCACCTTGGGAAAATTGGCGCATTGTTCTCTTGATCCAGCTTCAGGTCTCACCGTCGACAACAAGCGCATCATTGAATTGCAAATTTCTGTATATCTATCTTTAGAAACAAATTTTATGCATAATCAGTGTATGTTGTCTGTTGTGTATTGTAGTCAACAATAAAATTAGCTACACTGGCAGCAGCGTAAAGCAGGAAACTCACTACGGGATCCAGGATTATTATGGTAATTAGCGTGATGCAATTTTGAAATGGTGAGGCTTGAATAAGCTGTATGAGAACAATTGATTCAAGCTACCATGTGTGAAGATAAACTTTTTTAGGAAGCTGTTTGACAATGTACGGACAAGTGATGCTTCTCGATGATTGGTTTAAGGAGTGACGACGACAATCTGCGGTTTCAAAACCACTTTTTCTTTGATGAGTTTTTTCAAATTTATTGATATAATAGTTATTTTACAATAGTAACCTTTTTCCCTTCAAAGTGTTCCAAAATTTAAAGTGTTTTAAATTTCAAAAAACCCTCTCGACATTACTTGGTCAAACTACTATCTAACAAATGAACTTTGATTTTTGATTTCCGATGATCCAGCAATAAGCTATGAGGGGCACCACAACTCGCCTTTTTTTCGAGGCACGTCCGAATAATTGCTGCCGTATTTTTTAATATTTCTTTGTGAACATTTTACACAACATTGTTGAAATGTCACTATTTAATTGTTATTGGTTTTAATAAAGAAATTTGTGATTAACCATCACAAAACCTTCGCTTTTGACGAACGAACCTACAGCATTTGATCGTCTATCATGTGTCTTCTGTAATGTGTCATTTGTCACTTGTGATTTTTCATCTGCCATTTGTAACTTTCATTTATGATCTTTGATCTGTAATCTGTGATGTGTTGTCTTTGATCTGCGATCTGTCAGCTGTCACCTATCACCTATCATCGGTGATCTGTCATCAGTGATCTGTCACTGGTCATCAATCTTCTGCTATCTGTCATCTGCCATTAGTTATCCTTATCAGTGATCTGTCATCAGTCATTTCGTTTCTTCAAAACTAACAAGATTGGGCGCGTTCATCACAATTCAGATTTTCAGATTAACTGAAAAACTTATTCAGTTTTGCGTTGAACGGTCTTCTAAATTTTTTGTCAGATTTGAATGGCATGGGATTCACCTTCCAATTCAGCGTTGAAAGATTTGAAAAGAAATAAATAATTTCTTGTAGTTGGTTCAAAATAGTACTAACTATAGACCAAAGCATTTCTCTTCAATATTTGTGATTAGAAATATGCGTGTAACTACAATTTGAATAGACTTCGAGTGAAAATGTAGCAAATAATTTTCTTAAAAATATGTTTCTTTTGTAAGGGTTTTCATTAATAGCCTTTAATTTTACGACAAATTGCCAAAAAATAAATTAGAGTTCAGTTTAATGAAAAAAATCACGACAAAAATGTTTCCACACAAAGCTAGCCGAAAAATACTAAGTAAAGTTCAATTGTCATGTAGGCTATTTATCGCATCTGACAGCTGTAATAAGCTTTATTCTACATGTGCATACACCATAAGAATGTAATAAGTTTCATTGTGCATGTGCATACACCATAATATTATATTCGACACTTGACAGTTGTTAGTAGTATATAAGAGCAGTTGAGCTTCAACCGCGTAAAGTAGATGTACCTACTTGGATATAACAAGCAATAAAGTGAAACTCCATTTAAGAAAAATTGTTCATTGTTCCTTTATTTCCTCTGCTTGTTACATGGTGTCAGAAGTGGGATAACGAACTTCAAAACGGAAAAATTAAAATTCCCAGATAATTAATTGCATTGCATTGCACACACAACGTGCTAAAAAAAATTATTATTTCATCGGATAAAATCAGTCAAAGGAAAATGGCGGATACACGGAAAGATTTAAGAGAGCTTGACTGTTCAAGCTTGTCCACGGATTGGAAAAATTGGAAGCGCGATTTCTTGGTATACATGATAGCGAAAAATAAAAATGCTGAACCGGAGACTACAAAAATTGCAACATTTTTGTGGCTAATTGGAACGAAAGGTGCAAATATCTACGACACATTATTTCCTAACAATGGGTCGCAAAATGCATTATTGGGTACAGTAACCGTACAACGAACGGTACCGACAGAAGGCGAAGTAGCGGAACACGTGATTGAAGAAACACAACAGCGTACATTGAAACAAGTGTTAGATGCCTTTGACCAACACTGTTTGCCCAAAAAAAATGTTACCATGGAATCTTTTAAGTATAATAGCATTATACAAAAGGAACAACAACCATTCAGTGAATTTCTAACAGAAATTCGTGCACAAATTGACAGATGCGATTTTAATTGTGCTTGTGGCAAATCATATGAAAATCGAATGCTAAGAGATCGCAAAATAACCGGTGTTTTTGATAAAAAACTGCAGTTAAAATTACTGGATGGGCGCGATGAAACATTAGATCGTGTGATTGATATTCGCAGAACATTTGAGTCTGCAAATGTCAACAAAAATCTTTTGGAATCAAAAAAACAAACGGTTGCTGTTGTATCATCGGATAAATCAGATTCAATCAACGCTATTAATCGTCGTTTTTGTTTCAACTGTGGTCATGACTGGAAACCGGATCACAAAAATAATTGTCCTGCAAAGGATTTCACGTGTCAATGTGAAAAGAAGGGTCACTTTTGTCGGATGTGTCGCAAGAACAACAACAAAGCTAGAGCAATGGATGCAGAATTGGTGGAATCAAGTTCTAACAAGCGTGGCTTAATAAACTAAATCTAGATTTTCAGCCTGCTTTTCTTGACTGAAAAACTGAATCGGTAAAAACTAACAGCTGATGAGTTGTCAACTGAAAAACTTAACGTCTGGCCAATCAGAGGCCGAGAATAGTTAGTTAATCTGAAAATCTAACTTGTGATGAACGCGCCCATTATATCGTTTTTCATCTCTCTTCTGTCATGTGTCATCTGTCACTTGTGATCTGTCAACGGCCATCTGTCACCTGTTATCAGTCACCTGTTATCAGTCATCTGTTATCTTTCAGCTTTCAATCTTAACGTAGGGAATACTTTAACGTTTCGAATTAGCTCAGTCAACAATGTGTCTCTGCTTTCGAAATTCCTATTTGGTGTCCCAGTTGCACTTACAACATCAATTAGTTTACTTTCATATATGATTTCACTGATTCAGTCATCAAATTTGCCAGTTTCTTATTTTTCGACAGTTTTTTTTTTTTTTTTAATTGAATATAGAACACAGTGCGAGCAATTAGAAAAACAGGAGAGGATTTGAGAGGAGACACCGACGCTCGTTGTTTTTGAATTTTTGTGAATCGTGATTTAGGGGAAAAACAGTCTGGTAGAGCATTCCACATTCGGGTGGTGCGACCAAAATATGAATCTCTATACCAACGTTCGAAGTTGGGCTCAAGGTAAAACTGATAAGCGTTCCTAACGAGGCGGACGTTGCGGCTAAATTAATTCGGAGGAGGAATGCAGTTGGCTATTTCACTAGAATCAGAAGGCGTGAAAAATTTCCTGCATTGTCTAACGAAACCTAAGCACTTAGCAGCATTTTTAGCGTCTTCAAATATGTGGTCGTGAATACGTGCAAGTAACAGCCCTATTATTACCCTTACTACACGCACCGAAACACTGTGTCGATGCGTGGTGTCGGTAAGGTTTTCTGGTCGTGTAAAAAGGAGATATGTCGACACAGCATTTCGCGGTGTGTTGCACCGGTAAAGTCTGTCGACGTGATGTGTAAAAGGGAGCGGAATGCTTTACCGATGCGGTTTCATATTTTTGTTGTTGGTTTGTCTGGTGTTGTATTCTTGTATTTATTTTACAGGTTTTTTTGTAGTTTGCCAAGCGTCAACTTGGTTGATTTTGTTTGCTATTTTTTTTTTTATTATTGAATTAAAAGAAATAAGGAAGGCTGATAAGTTCTTCCAAAAAATTTATTTTTTAAATTTTTGGCAATTGTTTTTTGACAGCCCCATACCGGCATAAGGGTGTGTAAATGCCCATACAGAATCGGAATGACTTGCCGGTAAGGTGTATCGACACTGCTGTGTAGTTTAGGTATATGGCTATCAAATATTAACACGATACTTGATAAATCTGTTCGTTTATCAATAAAATTGGTTAAGTGGTATTACGGATAACAACCATCAAAACTTTTGATCAGTTGTGAATGAAATGGTTTTATGTGATCTATTGTGAACGTTCCTGGTTGCTTGTTCGGTATTATGGTTATCAACATTTTTGATATCTATCAATTTCTCAGTCAATCGCAAATTTGTCGTTGATGAACATTTTTTTGGTTTATTTTACTGGAAATGTGTAGCCAAAACACATGTACGTGGTTGACTAGTATAAGCATAGTAATGTGAAGTGCTTTTTTAGTGCCGTATATTAAAAATTCATTGCAAATTGAAATTTGAAGTAGAAACATGTCATCGGTGGAACTGCATTTAACCGAATATGACGATGAAGAACGCGTTACTGAGCTGTTTTCTGTTACTAACGATTCTATTCCTAAATTAAAAAGTATTTCTGAAAATATTGTCATTTGCTTCTTATAAAAACTACTTCCATTTTTCTTCAAATATTTTCATCTGCGCAGACAAAACAAAAACACCAACTAAAAATCGTATAACCTCAAATGTCAAGCGTCAAAAATAGTTCATTCACAGTGAAATTTTCAGTTGTATTCACAATGGGGAAAAATTCATCAACCGATAGCCATAATACCAAATCACTAATGAATTGATAGATAATATCGAGTATCGAATAATTGATATTTGATAGCCATAATAGGGCTGTAAGACTTGCATGGTTACATTGCCATTATTATTTAAAAATGTCAACTTACCCATGTCGATACATAAAACTGTAGTCGACTCACCATTTTCTAGTTCCACATAACTCTCATATTAAAATATGTCGAGTTGTTGTTGAAGTAATGATACTCCCAAGCAGACTTTTGTCGATGACCTAGAATAAAATGAAAATCAGTCGAATTTTCAAAGAGAGTTTTTCAATGGTCTACAGTTGTATCTTTTTACAGGAAGACTTTCAAACTAAAAGCGCTTTTAAATCTCACTTAACTTGGAGCAGCAATGTTCAAACTGGATAACTAGCGAAGTTATCATTTTCTTCTAAATAAAAAGGTAAGAATTTGTTTTGCGGCATCGTTTCTCGAAATACCCCACGCCCTCATTGAGCTCCTATTGAGGATTGAAAATCATTATCACCAAAATGTACATAAATTAGTGTAAAGTGACACGTAATGGCAAAGAATTTCAAAAGAATATGATGAGTATTCTAGATGAACCGACATCCTCGCACAAATGAAATACCTTATTATCGTTCTCATATTTCATGTCCCCGTGTCGAGGATTTGCACGCTTCGTTGGAAAACGATATCATCAAAACAATCCTTCACATTCATTATATACACTTAGACATCACACATATCTACCTACGAGCTACGACACCCTGTTTTTGTTAATGGGTTACAAGAAAACATCCAAGAAATATCATTCCATTAAAAACTTCGTGTCAGGATTACTTTATTATACAAAAACGAAATTAACCACCAAATTCTCTCTCCCATCGGCAAAAAACTCACATTACCAACAGCTCAATTATGAATTCAACCCATGTATCTCCTTCGTTCAGTAAGAGGAGAGTGACGATCACCTTTAAAATGTCTAATCCAGCAAAGCCTTTTAGCGGACTACTTTTCACAATTCAAAAGGAGTCCTTCTATACTATAATAATTTACACCCCATTGCACTCTGCCACCATCATCAACCCATCATTTATGCCATCGCGCATAAAAATGTGTGACGGCGAGGTAGGTATGTAGGTGCTATGATAGAATTGTGTATGTATACACCGAATTCTTATTTCCTGGTGTTGTTGTTACCCAAAAATTGAGATTCATTTATCATACATTACCCGATATTCCACTTACTTTGTAGGAGATTATCCTTTCATATTTTAATATCCGTTTGGGCGTGCAAAGACGTCAGATGACTCGATGATGTGCCAAGGAAAATAGTGCGCCTTGGTGCCTTTGTGATTATACCTATAAAAAGGCGAACAGTAGGCGCTGTTGCTTGCAAAATGTCTCCTTCCTGAAAAACTGGCTGGAGAGCAAAAAGGAGACTGCTTCTAATGTTAGAGAAGACTTTTGTGATTGTCATGACGTGCTCGTTAGAGATGGATTCTGCACTCTGAATAAGGAAAGGATTTTATGTACATAGGTGTACACATATGAATGGTGAATAACAGCGATGCCAGGTAAGAAGTGTACTTTAAGGCTTTTTCTCAGAAACATTTACTTTAATTGGTACTTTGGATTTCTAACAACGAACCTAATTTCTGTTCTGGTGCAGGTTTTTTTCGAGTTTTTTTCTCTGGAAACCATTATCAACTACACTTCGTTGAATCCTTTACATCTTCTTGCTGGATTAAATTTGTGGTTATGATCTGATCTTCTTTCATCTTTTTCTTGGAAGACACTGATAGCCATTTCATTTCAAAAGGAAATGAAATGGCTATCAGTCACTTGTCTGATTTGGGCTTGTGGTTTGACTGTGGAGTCTAAATGAATAAATGAATAGAGTGGCACAACCGGGCGTGGGGCCCCGTGGCACAGGGCATATTTGAACATTACCTTGTGAAGATATTAGAGGGCCCTACAATTCGTTGCCTATTCCGAAGGGTAATGAAATTACCTTAGGAGGAATTTCCATACTGGAAGCGTCAATAAGCCTTCCGGTCTATGATTGTTCTAAATCGGAGTGGCCTCAGAGGTGAAACAATCGCAAACTAGGAGACTTGGATACATTTTCTTCTGATGGCTCTAACGTCAGTAAATGACTTTCTTTGTGTTTTGGTATTCTCTACCTCATCTCTTCCACCAAAGGCACTATGGCTGTCCGAATCTGTTATCTGAGAGTGCCACCCAAATGAGATCTCGTGATGGTTGTCACTGGACTCAAGCGAGCATTTCCACTTTCTTGGGCGACTTTTATTTGAAAAGTATTGCCGCAATTTATTTTTATCAGGATATACAGTAAGATTGTGCGCATGGTAGGTAGAAAAAAGTGTTGATTGCGCCATTTTGAAGCCATTACTTTTGTCATTTTTGAACATGAAAACGTTATGGAGACTTTGTGTGCTCGCTCGCGCATGCAATGCTCAAACGCTCAGACTGCTGTCGAGGATTTAATTTAAGCCAAAAAAAGGCCGTAAAGCGAGGGCATTCTGTCAGATCATTTCTTTCTTTTTTTTTTCAGTTCAAGTTTTTAAAGAACAACCAGTCATACTGCATTCTTACCCCCCCCCCCCCTGTCTATTTCTGACCGAATCGGGTCTTGAAAAGGGTTGGGATTAACCATAAGGTAATCACGTCAATCTATGTTTAAATGCGAGAGTTAGAGTAATTTTTAAGCTGTTAATAGTGCAAATGCAAAGTTAAAATAATTTTATTTCCTGATCACAGATGTAGAACTTGAAGTTCACGTGATCTCTGTCAACATCATGAGATTTTCAACTCAAACGACTTCAGTGAGTTGGTTGTTGACTGACCAATAGAAGTGCTGGGGGCATATATACACGTCCGCACTTAAAAACAAGTAACCGAATCAGTTCCAATTTTAGTGGCCTGTCAATCCTCGCAGATACCAATAATACGGGCTTGGATAAGATTTGAAACAGCCGACTGATTTGAAAGAAAAAGAAAATCAACAAGTTATGGACTTCCTTTTCCGGATAACCGATTAGTAGGGTAGTTATAAAAAACCGTGTAGTGCTATCAAATTAAAGGGCAGCCGTTGTGCAGTGGTATAGGGTTCAGTAGATAGGACGGGTCGTGTGGGCTCGGATTCCGCTCTTTTAGTATCAATTTTTTTCAGCCTCCCAGATTCATCTGGACGCACCACTTGAGGTTACATGTGAAATTATAACCACCATATTTCCTACTGCACCACTAAAAAAAAGTGAATGCTGCTAACCTGGAAGTACAGTGGCTACGGCAGTGGCGATTAGGTCTGAATGCTCCAGGTTAGCATAAGCCTTCTTTTTATGAAATAGAGAATTAAATTTCTCATCCAAATAGTTTAAAAGGCTTATAAGGATGGAATTTCACGCCTTTCTTCGAGTTTCGCTCTCTATTTTAAAATTATTCCCCATTTTTCCTTATAATGAGTCCATTGATCGTTTCCTGTTGTAAAAATGCACAATTTTCTGCGTTCCCTAGGAAATGACATAAACAATAAATTTAAAGTTCGAAAATCAAAACCACTTTCCATTTAAATAAATTTGTTAGCGAACTATTAGCTAACTAGTTCTTTATCTTCTTCCTTTTCTGGCGTTACGAGCATCTTGAATGTGAGGTCAATCATCTCCCATTTATCTGTTCAATACGCGTTTGCATACCTCCTGATTTTGTATTTATCTGACATTTCGTTACATTTTACCAAACCAGGAATGTTTTGGTCTGCCTTCCTTTTCCTTCTTTCGCGATTGCGTCTGAGCGTTGTGTGACATATTGTCTACTGACTGGGTTCTCTGAATTTCTCCTTTGGACATGAAAACACCAACTGAGCCGGTAGTGATCTATTTTTTCTAAGATGGTAATTTTGACGTTAATGCTTCCACGGACCTTGGTAATTCCAATATAACTTCTGACCAACTGCTTATAAGAAGATATGTGTTTATGGCTTATCCTGTCTCATCAGCGAACACACGCTTACTGATTCCAAGCCCATCTGGCTTCTGGCCTTGACAAGAGCAATCGGTTTATGTTGTGTAGTCTACGCATGCGCTCTCATTCAAAACGAGATAAGCGTTTTGAAATTGGTATGTGGATACACACTATTCTTTGTGATGATATTCTCAGGACCTCGACAAAAGGCGATTATTTCATCATCCTCGTCTTCGATGTTCGTAAGATGACATTTTAACTTTTTTCCTAGCATTTTGTAGCAGGACCTGCTAAAAAGTTAGTTTTTACTTTTTGACTCAAATTCTTTGATTGGCGGAAACAATGCGATTCCGTGAATGACGACTATTCACACGAGCACAACAAACAAACGACTATTAAATCAAGAAAAAAGATTCAAAGCTTTTTACAAGAATCGGTTCAAGGAGACGATGAAATTAGGGTTTGTATTGATTTCAAGATTCAAAAACTTTTATTTTCATATCTAAAATTGATAATGTTGAGGAAATAAATTTATTCGTGACGTTATTTTTTGCGTTCCACATACAATCCACACTCTAACGAGTACATTTCGAACGCGTTTATCTTTGAAATTATTCTTGCTTTCATGATGAACTCAAACGCCATTTTCGACGAATACAAAAAGTGAATGAAACGTCGAAATAAGAGAATATTCGTTCATTCGACGTTCGTTTGTCGTGGTTTTGTGAATGATGCCTAGGGGCCTATCGCATTTCTCACAACCATGTCTTGTGAGGGAATGGAGGAGACTCACAATTTGCTGCCGATCCCGAATAAAACTTTTCAGGGCAATGAATCTACTAACTTGCCAATTCCTCGCGAAAGGCGTTAGCTGTGGAAAAACAGTTTTGGCTTATGATGGGATTAGAGCCACCAGTATCGCGTAACAGGCAAACATGCTTACCATCACTCCACGGCTACCGCTTAGTATAGTATGGTCGCTAAATGTCCAAAAATTAGTTAAAAGAATTTTATTTCGCACAGCTTCACAGAGGATGCTTCAACATAACTTTTGTTTTTGTATTGAAATCAGCAACAACTTTAGTATCACAAAGTTTGCTTGAACCTCGAACTGAGCTTACTTCGAACTAACAAATTCAGCAGTTCTTACTTCAGTTCAATGTTTGAACTCTTTTTTTTTGCAGTCAATTAAAGCAAGTTGATACAATGGCAACCCACAAAATGTAGCTAAACTTTTTTTAACCTAGGTTTGCTTCTTCTTTTTTTTTTCTTCTTCTTCTTCTCCTTCCTTTTCCGGCGCTACGAACGTATTAATCTCGAAGGGGTCACAGCTTTCATACTTAGCTGATCCGCTCGTGGAATACGCCGCAACTGAGCTTCAAACTTCACTGGAAAACGATATTTTATTCTTATGTATATTTAAAGTTTCACTAATCACCAACTCCTATATGTACTTTAGACCGTCCTGATTTGATCGAGGCAATAGTTACAAAACATGGGCAAAGGGTTTAATGATAACTCATTGGATTTGTACATTTCTTACTTTCTTTATACACGTGTCAGTTTTTAGTCTACTGTTTGAAGGTAGTCACAAGGCACTGTTGGAGGTTTTTTTAAAATACCAGCTGGAGCACTCAGACCTAAATACCGGTGCATTGTGCTACCAGATGGCAAACTTCTATTTGTAATAGTTTTCAAGATGTTCGGAAAAAAGCCAAAAGACGCTGCCACGATAAGGAGCCTAAGTTACCAGCTCTCACCATGTCTGCGCCGAGTATCTGTAACCTCATGCGAGAAAAAGCAGGACATTCACAGAGGAAGTGTTCTGCGGTGTCCTCATCTTCTCCACAAGGTTCACAGAGCCGTTTGAAAGCTTGGCAAAAGAGAAGTGCACGCTGGCAACGGCAATAAGCTTTCTACAGTCTTTTCTGCTACGAGCTGGCAAAAATGTTGCAGTCTTCTTACTAACGTTGGGGAGCATACGCTTGGTTTGTCTGCATCCAATGGAGGCTTGCCATCTACGGTTGTGCTCATCACAGATCCAATCGTTGATTGAAGCCCTCACTGAGGACGCTGGCAGAGCGTAGGGCTTACCAAAAATCCAAAACAGAAACACATCTTGAATTTGCGTTTATATGGCAACGCTGTCATGGGAGTGTATGTTATTTGCGGTGGCAATCACTTTAACGAACGACGACGTGTGGGCAAATGGATTTCCTTTCCTCTTTCACATATTTTTCTTATTTTTCTCTTTGCTTTGTGTGTCAAATTCAAAACAGGAGATTGGAAAATTTATTTTAGAATTGTGCACTTTTCATCTTTTTATTTTTTATTTTGTAGCTACAAAGTTTTTCATAAATGGTTCCATTGCTATTTATATGAAAACCTTACCCTACCCTACAGCATCATTGTTGAATGCAGCTCCATTCAATATGAAATTCCTTTTCTTTTATTTTTTTATTTTTGAAAAATGAATAAATGAGAATGAGTTTGGCAAGAAAATTGCTTTTGTGGTGAACCATCTGTAATAGCGGTTAATTATAAACCACATTTCCCATCTATAGTCTAAGAATAGATATGAATTGTCAGTTTAACACAATAATTCTCTACTGCACTTTGCTATATCCTTTCGCCCATTTGACCTTAATACAAAGTTTCCTTCCTCCCTGACTCTAGTACAAAAGTTTAAAGAAATGAGAAGAAAAAAATAGTACTTAATAATAAGGAAAAAAAACAGCGGATAACTGAATTCCTGAGCAAACTTTTGGTTTCCGATTTAAATTCAATTTTCAATCATTCCTCAAATACAGTAGTGCGATTTTTTGCATGAGCATTGAACAAAACAGCAACAACAACAACACTCGAAGAGGGAAAGGATGATGGAAAGGAAAATGTAACTAAAAAATAACAGAAAAATACTCGGAACTTGTCAGGAAAGTTTCATCAATAAAAACGAAAAGATGGAGAAACAGCATCCCTATATCTAGAGAACCTTACACGAAAGCTAAGGAAACAGAAATTAGCATTGATTTGCGATGAAAGAATTTCAACAAAATAATACGATAGGACGATGCTAAGAATACAAAAAAAAAAAAAAAATCTAAGGAATCTGATTAAAATAAACGAATTTAACTTTTCGCTGAGAATCTTTTTGCTGCCATTTCGACTATGGATCGTTGAAAGTTTTCACAGTGCATTTTCATTCCGAGCATCCTTGGAGGAGGTAAAAAAATGGAGAATGAGCAGACTTTGAGTGCAGTGCAAGAAATCACAAGCTTTCAACTTGGACACATAATTTGATTCCAATTTTTTCCTTTCACGTACTCTATTGTAGTTGTTGCTCTCTTGTTGGGGACTGAAGAGTATATAAGGAGTTTATTTCAGCTCTTTGTTGGTATTTTGTACAAAGAATGACTTGGCACATTTACTAATTTAGTGGTGTCAACGGGTTTAAAAATCTATAATGAAATGTTGAACTTTGATATAAATTTTGAAACATCATCTTACAGAGAGGAGGTTCTGCGCTTCAGAAAATAGTTTATAGTTTTCAATTCAATGAAATCTTGGAAAGTGACCCATATACTGGTGTTTAAAGCCACGAGGACTTTTTTGTAATCAGGGGAATTTTTGTGATGTTTTTGCGTACCATTTACTTGGTTGCTGCATGTGATAAGAAAAAAGTTGTCAGTACTTTAAGTTGAAAAACGCGTTTCAAAAAATATTAAAGAGCGTCTGGCAAGCAGTAAGCTGAAACCAAATCATTTGGGACCGAGTTTTTTGTAATCAGGATAATTTTTCTGATTTTTTGATGTATCATTTATGTGGAAACGGTTGAATCTGATATAATGGTGCGTATAATTACACATGAATGAATGAATGAATAATTGGGGTTTTGTATTGCACCTCGACCTTTTCAGATCTATTGTACCCCCTACTTCTTAAGTGGTATTCCTTAATTTAAAGTAGTTCATCCAGATTAGTTCCGGTAGCTCTGATGAAACTTAGTATCTGGGTTAAGCTTAGGAGTTCTAGCTTCCTCTCCTCTACTTATTACTAGGTACTTCTTCCTTTGTTGTATTAGAGCTTCGCAGTCACCTAAGAGGTGGTCAGGAGACGCTTCCTGTTCGTTGCAGTATCTGCATTGGTCATCGCTCTCTATTCCTAGTACTTTTATGTGTTTTTTTAGTCTACAGTGTCCGGCTAAGAACCCGGCTAGCATTCTTACATTGTTTCTACTTAGTTTTATTGCATCTTTGTAACGTTTTGTGTTGAAAGTGCCAAGTAAAAGTTTAGCTTAGCGCATTTTGGGGAAGTCATTCCAGTGTATAGCTCTGTTGTCTTCCTCCGAATTTTTGATTTCTTTCTTAATGTGGCTTTCTGTTACTCCACAGAAAGGTTCCGGTCTTATAAGTGGTGATCCCGTTCCTGATGTCTTTGCCAGTTCGTCTGCCTGTTCGTTGCCTATGATTCCTACATGACCTGGTACCCAGTAGATTGTAACCTTGTTATTGCTGCCCAGTTTGTTCAATTTGTCAATGCATTCGCTGACAAGATTTGAGGAGATTGTGTAGGATCGTAGGGCCTTAATTGCAGCTTTTCTGTCAATGTTTACTTTCGCGCATTTGCCTATTGCATAGACTTCTACTTGGAATATGCTTGAAATGCTTCCCATTGGTACTGAAATTTTTGTTCTTGGCCCAAAAATTACTTCTCCAGTTCCCTCTGTTGTTTTTGAGCCGTCTGTATACCATTTTATTGAATGGGTCTTAATTGAGTAGGTCTCTTTTTCACTTTGCCATGCCTTTTTGTTACTTAACTCAACGTTGAATAGCTTATCGAATTTGAATTCCTTGGTTTTGCTATCCCGAGAGAAGTCAATGAGTGGTTCGATATTATGCTCTCTTCGCTAGATTTCAGGACATACTCAGTCTTTTTGGCAAATCTAGCTATCGTTGCATTTGAGATGCTTCTTATTACCAGGTGCATAGGTGTCAGGTTTAGCAATACTTCCAAAGCCGCACGTGGACAGTTTCTCATTGCTCCTGATATGCATATGCACGCAAGTCTTTGTACTAATGTTTTCCTAGTGGTTACCTGGTCAGTTCTCTTATTCCAGACTACCGCTCCATAGGTAAGGGTCGGTCTTTCCATCATTAGGTTAGTTCACCAAATAGTGCTCGGCTTACAACCCCAAGAAGTCCCTGCTATACTTTTGCATATCATTAGAGTTTTCTTAGCCTTTTCAGTTGCTGCTTCTACTTGCATTTTCCACAGGAGTTTGCTATCTAGAATCACGGCTAGATACTTAATCTCTCTGTTGTAGGTGCTAATGTCTTTCCAGTTTAATGTCTTTCATAACTGGTAGGAGTCTTCTTCTAGTGAATGATATAATTGAAGTTTTTGTGGGGTTGATGCTCAGTCCCACAGATGTACACCACTTTTTCCTGATTACCAAGTTCCTCTGTATTATATCGCATAAGATTTCTTCATATTTCCCACAGGCTTAAAATGTGATGTCATCAGCATTAGCGAATGCATCTTATGCCTTGCATGGTTAGTTTTTCTAATAATTCATCTACTACTACTACACATCCATGTACATTATTTTTGGTTATCACTCCACTCCAAAAATTTGCTTCCAGCTCTTGGTCTATAAAATGCGCTCTTCATTTTTGCGCTGAAAATTTAACATTCAACGAAAAAAAAAAGTCAACTAATTATGTACATCCGAGCATCAAAAGCCTAAATGAAAATCCCAAATGATAAGTCCTTCCATTACGGATATCCTTTATCATCACAAGCACAGCAAGATACAAAATATCAAAGCAAACATAATTTAAAAATTATAGGCGAAATGTCCTGAAATGATTGAAAATATTTCCCAAACGCATCACATAAAAATCTAATAAGCTTTTTCCATATTTTGAATTTTCCCTATACCAAAAGTCCCGCCAGCAATCTATTCAGAATAATAATTATCAAAAGCCTTTTCGCATTTTAAATGTAAATTTTCAATCCCCTTTGTGTCTAATCTTCTTTCAATTGGAACCGAAATCATTCATATATGAAATTCTGTAATCATAATTCAATTTCGGCCCTTATAACATAATATCGAACATTGATTGTGTTTGTGTAAGAGCGGCACCTCAATACATCTTCTTCTCTCCTCCTATCGTCCCTTCTCCACACTTGCTATTTGTGTTCGACGATGATTTGTCGGTATCAACTACATGTAATGAACAATACACGTTTTCCAATACCTACCAATCTATTACGTATTGACTCCATCCCGTTGCCAGGGTTTCGCCAGTTAACTAACTAACCTTCCAACTAAATTATATACCCATAAGACCAGGAATGTTGAATAAAAGTTTTCAATGCAGCTACATTGCTGAGCTACTGCTGTATGGCAGTGGCAGTGTATAATAATGGCCTTCTCGCTCGCTGTCTGATGATTCTCATGGGGGTGGGCTGCAGCCGATGTTTTAGTGATGGGTTGTAATGCGCGGAAGGGGGGGGAGAGGGTAGCCCGGCATTATCATGCTTGATTAGGGTAGAAATCGTAACAAGCAATCAACCTGTAATTGACTTGAAATTATTTTATTTCTCCGTTCATCGCCTCCATCTTTCGTTTCGTCGATTTGGGTGGGTGGACAATTGGAATTTTTCACCCTGGCATAGCTTGGTTGCCGTTGTGCAACTTTAATTACTTATTGATTTTGAGACAGTTCATAAATTTGTTTATAATTTCAACGAATTGGATCGAAAGGAGACTCTAAAATTAGAATAAATTCCTTCTCATACTTTTAAGAATCTTTCATTCCTTGCTGCAGGACCAAAAAGAGAAAGCACCTACTAGGTGAATTATTTGTTTCTATTCATTTACGCATTTAAAAAAAAAAGGGAATCAAGCAAACAAAATGAAGATATTGACCTTAGTATTGGCTCATTTAACCTGGGCAATGAGTGCTCTTGACGAAATTAGGGTCACTGCTTTTCACCGCCTACCCGCCTTTCTAAGAAGTGGGACAGGTTAAAATCTACGGAAAAGTTAAGACAAGGTACGAAGTGTACCAAGGCGATTGTACAGCAGGTGCCAAAATGGGTGCAGATTTATAGCTCGAATAATATTTAAGTCTCATCCAAAAACAACAATTTTGAAGTTGCGGTAGTGACAAATTCAGCTCTCAAACTACGTTTGCTTATAGCGATATATGGCGCTGCAAAAACGACACCACATTTTCCTAGATTTGTAGTTGTTGCGACTCGCGACCGTAGGAATCCTGTCCAATGCGTTAGTACCGCTGCCTGACCTTACTTACTTAGGTGAACATTGCAGTTCGGGGGAGCTCTCTTCAGTTTTGCACTCTACGAAGGTTGAGGTCTTCTTCCACTTGATTGCGCCACCTAAAATAATTTCTTTTCCTTCCGCGATTTCCAATGTGTTTTTGAAAGCCTGTCGAGCCGGAGCGTTGATTTTCATCCGTTCTGCCGCTGCCTCTCCTGCAAAATCTCTTTAGTTAAGGAGAACATTTAGGGAAACAGTCATCTTTCACCGAGTGGAAAGCGAGCGCTTCATAACCATTCACTTCATGGGTAATACCGCCTTATAAGGGTCCACGAAGAAATAGACAAAAATTGTAAGGACTATGTCTTAAACTAAAAAATTAAATAAACAGGATAGGACTTGACAACAAGGAACCCCGGAGTCTAATGCCTACAAGTTTTTGCCAATTCCTCCGAACGGTTAATTGAGAAGGTGCTTTTCAAAGCATGAGATCACTATCGTGGAAATAGCCAATTCCCCGTTCCAGAGGATACCTCGTAACAGGCAGACACGCCTACCATTGCGACACGGGCACCGATTTAAAAAAACATATGGTTATGAGCAATGTCCAAGAAGATAGAATTGACGTTAGTAACGTGGCCTTAAGAGAAAACTAGGGAAGAAAGGCATCTTCAAATAATGTCAGAAAATAATTGTACAAAAAAAATCCAATAGCAAATTAAGACCTACTGATTTAGCTTGTGTTTTTCATATAGTAGCAGTAGATAGCACACGTTTCTGCATCTCAAAATACATAGGAGCACATAGCGATTCAAAAATCAATCAGTCTTCAACCAGTTTGATCACATTGTGGCTGACAAAAGCCATTCGTAGCACCGGCCTTGTTTATGGACCACAATTTTTCTGTAGGCAAAGAGCACGATAATATTTTGTTGACAACAATGCGAACTAACGCAGTGAAATGATATGATTTCGAAAAGCTATAATCGCAAGAGATAGTCAGTGCGTTTTATAATGGAGTGTCACTTTAACTGTCTTTATGTTCTATAAAGTGCTTGAAATATCAAAAGCCAGTGCTATTCGCCCCGACAACAAGGCTCTGATTCTCATTCCTTTGATAAGAATCCCAGGCAGCCAAACGCACCTGAGCCTAAGACACACCAAATGTTGTTGCAGAGCTGTTTGTGAGCTCAACGAAACTGAAGACATCTGCTATCTTTCATTTTTATTGAGACTAAGATCAAGAGACTTCATAATCGACAAAATAATTGTGGATCATCGATACACATCATCTTTTTTTTCGATTCCAATGTGGCTAATGAAGGTGCGACAGTATTACAAATTCCACTAGCCCATTTGTCTAGTCAAAGTCCACATCCAACAACTCAAAAGTTTTCGTTCAAGAACTCAGCGAAAACTTCGACATTGGTATAGTAATTCGGAAATGCAACTGCCATACAATTTTCATCATTCCCACTTAAAAGATTTCTACGAATTGAATGAATGGACTCAACAAAAGGAACAGTTTTTGGAAGATCTGAACGATGCGATGTTAACCTAATAAGACGTCATATACATATACAGAGTGTTTTTTAGAGGCGTAGAACTATAAAATGAAATAAAACATAGATAATTTGAATTTGTAAGTGATTAAGTACGGTGGGCTAACTGTGCGTGGCACCCCTAGACCTAGCATAGTTCTCTCAACCAAACCCTGTGAGGGAATGTAAAGGATTTTTTTTTAATTTCGATCGGGTACTACATAAACCAATAAAATTACTTAATCCTCTCACGTAGCAGGTAGATATGTTAACCATTAAGCTTCGGGGCTCACTGGATAAGTTGTTTTGATTGCCACGAAATTAACATTACGTGAAAGGTTATCCTTTTTTCTTAATACGATCTCTGGAATAAATCAATCGCTCCTGGGTCCGATATAGTCCAATAAAAAAGTCAAATTTTAGCTACTCTTTGTAGCATTTAAGGTCGTTCGTCGCCAATAACGCGTCAAATGTTTTTTCTCAAGTCGTCAATTGCTTCTGGGTCATCGATTTAGTTTAGTGACTTTAAAAACCCAAAACGGAAATATTCGCTGGATCTTGGAAACAACTCACAGGCCCAAAACCCAAAATTATGTGAAAACAGGGCCCGTCAACAGCGATTTCGTTTCGAGACAATTAACCGAATATACGCAGTGCTCAGTAGTTTTGCAGGTTTGACTCTTCCAACCTAACCGAAAAATAAATCACATGATAGCTGACAAAATGGCTAAAATTAAAGTTCCATACTTCCAAAAAAATACAAACCTTTTATGCCTGATTCGAACAATTGGACATGCCAACGTTTTCTTAAGTCAAAGCCGTGTATACAGTATGCCCCATAAGCCGGCCAATAGTGTGAAAGTTGTCATCCTTTCAAGATTACGTTCCTCGCCTTAAGGAAAAATGGAAGGAAAAAAGTTCAGGAATCAAGTATGAGAGTTCGGTTCTTCACACCACCAACTGTTCCCAAAATCTCACATTTTTCCACCACTGAATCGTGACTTGCTGGCCTAGAAGGTGTTTCAGTCGGGACGATCCAGAAAACTTATGCCTTGCAAACTGTTACATTAAAATTCACAACATTTTTGATGTGAGCTCTTAAAATTCCAATATTGTCGAAATTTAAGCACTGGCATGTCTGCCTTTGACTTGGGCTTTGGTTTGAGGCTCGAATTTCAGAAACATCCAAGTGTTTTACCACAGGTATTGCATTTCGTGTGGAACTGGGTTACCCTCCGAGAGTAATTAGACTCCTATGAGAAGCTTTTTCTGACCAAGAATAGCATGGGCGTAGCCAGGAATTTTTTTAGGTCTTTTTTCGAGGACAACTTCTCAAAAATCAATGAAAAAACGAGGACATTTTTTTTTTTTTTAAAAAAAGTAGGACATATTTATTGACAAGAATATTGAGAGATACTTTAAAAGTATCATTTTTTTGGTTTCTAAAAATAGAGTAGGATATTTGCCTTTAGCATGTTCTGTAATAGCATTTAAAATGCCGCATTCATATGATTCAGAATATCTGGAGAATATTTTGATTCGAAGAATTATAAATATAAATGCCCAAATATACTCGTGTAATATTTCAAGATGTTAGAGAAATCTCATTGAAAAGTCCTCGTTTTCCGGCAGTTTTGCGAATTGTCCTCATTTTTTTTTTTTTTAAATTTTCATTGATACTCCTTCTTTTCTCCTTTTTTCCCAAATTGTCCTCGTTTTTTACGAGAAATCTCATTGAAAAGTCCTCGTTTTCCGGCAGTTTTGCGAATTGTCCTCATTTTTTTTTTGTTTTAAATTTTCATTGATACTCCTTCCCCCCCCCCCCCCTTTTTTCTAATTGTCCTCGTTTTTACGAGAAATCTCATTGAAAAGTCTTCGTTCTTCGGCAATTTTGCGAATTGTCCTCATTTTCTTTTTTTTAATTTTCATTGATTCTCCTTTTTTTTTCCCTTTTTTCCCGAAATTGACCTCGTTTTTTACGTCTTCGTTTTTCGGCAATTTTGCGAATTGTCCTCAGTTTTTTTTTTTTAAATTTTCATTGATACTCCTTTTTTCCGTTTTTTCCCAAATTGTCCTCGTTTTTTACGATACTCTTTAAAAGTCCTCGTTGTTTCAGCATTTTCTCCAAATGTCCTCGAGGACAAAGATTAATTTTTTCTTAAAAAACGCAGAATTTTTTCGAGGACATTTGGCTTAGGTTGGGGCATTTGCCCCTACCTGCCCCTACCTGGCTACGCCCATGAAGAATAGGTCTTCTGGACTGTCATTTTTTATTATTTTCGTCAAAAGCTTAAGTTTGAACCTAAGGAGTTTAAACCTATCACCCAAGGAATGGAGGCGACGACTGATCGAGACAAATAATATGAGGCAGACAAGAAGCCTATGAATTGCAATATCTCTATTATTGAACAACGAATCTTCATTCATAAACATTTTAGAAAGACATTGTAGAAATAAGAGCCATCGTTTTTAGTGAAAGAGTACCTAAACATGTTTGAAGCTCTTATCTAGACATATTCTTGCGATGCAACAGACTCGTTGATTGAGGTATGTAAAGGTTCAATCAGAATTGTAGCGTTTACGGAAGCGAAAATGGGTTAAAAAAAATTTGTTAAAGTCAACAGCTTTCTGGAGGCGCAACAAAGCGAGGAGCCCATAGGTTTAGCGCATTTCCTTGTGAGGAATAGAAGGAACCTACATTTTTTCCCGATTCCGAAAGTCTAATAGAAAAAGCGTATTTCATGTCAAAGAAACTACCATCAGAGGCCGTTCTGATACCAGTGGAGAATCAACTTTTGCATTTGGCAACCCTCTTCAAAATTCATCAAACTATTTGGTTTTGAAACATAAATTCAAGTGTTGGCTCGATATAGTTTTTAGTTTGGTTTAAAGTCTCGTTGTATGCGCACTTACATCAACTGTACGTCCACTTGTACCAACTCACTTTATACTCAGTACTCATAATCCGATCGAATTTATGCACAATATAAATGATGACTGCTAAAGGGGATGTACTTACATCGTGTATATTCTGTATTCTCACCCATTCAACGTCATCCTCTTCATCTTTGATGTGAGGTCATAATAATAATAGAATAGCAAAGGGTTTTGCCGGCAGACGGAATTAAGTTAAGGGCTGACCGTCGAGATGGATTATGCTGTGTTAAGCGTGTTTAAGTGTGTCTAATATTGCAAATTGTACTTATTCCAAAAGGGATTTCAATTACTTACAAGTTAAATGGGTAGAACTATGTATAATTGGCAATGCATACCTGCTTTTGGTCTTTTGTTGTATGTCCGGCAGTGTTCTATTTATTGAAATTGCAATTGGAGAACTAGTAATGGGTGATTCCAATGATTCTATGAACGCAGTGTTCTGAATTAATTATGAGCTCCATCAGGGCCTTGCCCTTGGTATGAAAGTAGCTTTATTCCATACAAAGCAGTAAGATATCTGAACTTTAAAGACAGGAGAATTTAAAGACGTCTTGTAAAGACTTTGATTTTTGAGTTTCAATCAATACTTGTTTCTGAAAAAAAATTTGTAAAGTAGTTTTTTTAAAACGAAGACTGGATATTTGAAGCTGAGAGCAGATACAAGATGCATCACTACGGAAAGACTATGAGAATGGATTCGGTAAAATCCTAGCGTAAGAGCCATTGGACAGCATTTTGGCCCATTTTGTCGAAATAAGTGATGTAAGTACAGTTCACACCATTCTTCACAAGTCAACTTCACCGAATTTAAAAGTGGAAGTAGGCCTGTTCACCCTGTACAATAAATTAGACAGTGGACTGCCCTCGAAAAAGATCGTTTGACCGGATTCTCAAATCGTGTTATCAGCCATCTTGGGGATGTCAGCTAAGGAACAGTAAAGGATCGATTGTGCCAACAACATGAAATTGCTCGAAATTGCCGGTAATTTTAATCTAAAAGAACAACAACCCACTCCCATGACGCACAAAGGAATTCGGCATCACAAAACCACATAAAAAGCCTAATTCTATAGACTACAAAGTGTGGAATTATACGATCAATGGAAACTTAAAAAGGACTGTAAGAAGAAATCTGAAGACAAACAAAATAAATTTCAATAGCTGCTACTTTCCTCAGAAGTATAGAAAAACAGCAAAGATCGTTGCAATTTCCAAGAAAGGCGCTTCTTAACAAGTTTCTTTTTACAGGCCAATCTCTTTACTTAACAGCATCTGGAAGAAGTAGCCCTCCGAAGATTGAAATGATTCTGCAACGAAAATCGCTTCATTAATAACATGCAGATCAGGGTCAGGGAGAGACGATTGATGCTGCGTACTCTCCCCAAATTTCAGCATGACGCGACG
This sequence comes from Melanostoma mellinum, assembly GCA_914767635.1. Classification (NCBI taxonomy): domain Eukaryota; kingdom Metazoa; phylum Arthropoda; class Insecta; order Diptera; family Syrphidae; genus Melanostoma; species Melanostoma mellinum. The sequence continues at coordinate 186,777,879 of OU612060.1, forward strand.
TCACCATCACTACCTCCCTCAACTGTCATCGTGTCACCGTGGGATGCTTTCTGGATGTCGAGAAAGTATTTGACAGCGTATGGATTGGTGCCTTATCCAGGAACTTTGCTTGTTCAGTTCTTTTCTTTTTTTTAGGATATTTAAAAACAAATTTTGGACAGCTACAAATCACACATCAGAGACGGTGTCACCCACGGCTCAAAACTGGGTATCTTCTAACTTTTCCTGATAAAATCAGAGCAGCGTGTTCCAAAAATGGGTGGGAAAATATTCTATACGTTGATGGTTTGCTGATCTACCCCAAATCATTGAATCCATTGATCTCAGCCAAAAAAGGAGAGTTCAATATCAAAAATATAACTTGATTTCTTCAGGAGATCCTCAAATGGTAGATTTAGTCAGGGCTCCTGCAAAAAACGCAAAGTTTCCTAATGGATCCCACATAAATGACAAGCCGATGATGAAGTACCTAGGTATCCATTTCAAGAAGTTGTTGAAACTCAATCCATACTGCATAAATGTAATCAAAGGATCCCTGCTAAAAAGAAATTCCAGTGAGTCAGCTGTCAAATATACTGGTCTATAAACAGTTTTTGCAACTAGTTATCAGTTACATTTTCCCAGACTCGTTCTCCATTTCGAAGACCAACTTGAGACAATGACTCCAGCAAGAGCGTCTTTACTTTAACCAAAAACGACAAAGGCACAGCAGGAAAGCAGCAGTTGTTTACAGAAGCCAAGGTAACATCTTTGAATAAGAACCTAGCGCTCTCTACAAAGAAGTTAGTGAAAAGCATCACCGCCCACCAAAATCAACTAATGAAAAGGATGACTACAGAGCAAAGAAGACATTATTCCTAGTCGAGGTACCGCAGTGTGATGGAAGCCGTGGCGCATATCCTCATCATGGCCAACGAAGGACCTATCCTATTCTACGCCGACACTGGGCCAACAGAAAATTGTGACAAAAGGCCAACCCCTTCTTCTTCAATCAGAACCTGAACCTTCACTGTCAACCAGGAATGAATACCATGAAAAGACGGCATCGGCAAGGTCGATATACTTCTATTTCATTATTTTTTGACATTTAAATTAAACTCTCTTGTATTTTAATCTCAAGGCATTCTCTCGTTGATTGAAAAAAAAAACACACACAAAAAAAAAACCTTAGCCTAGAAACTTCTAATTGTATATTCCAAATATTGTAAAGCTGATCAGCCTTCAAAAATTCTTAGATTGTAAAAATCAGAGTGCTCCTCTGCAGTGGCTGATGAGTGGAGGTGAATCTAGCAGTGTCCAGTGTTACCATGCTGTGAATCAAGTGTCAAGTAAATTTTATCTCCAATGTTGTTTCGTTTGAGCTTAGTGCCCATTGATATCTCACTGAATTCATAGTACCTAGGGCTATCGATCATTTAATGGCTCCTGCTATCCTAAAACAAAAACATTAACCTCTACCATTTGTTCGCGTTTCAGGAACCTTCAAAAAATCCTGTTTCGAGGAGAACATAACGAGTAGGAACCAACATGCGAACTACTATGACAAAACCAAGAATCATCATCACTTCATCTCCAGTCCCAGAACTAGGCTAGCGTCATCATCTTTTCTGTCCAAATCGCAGGGGAGAACCTTATGTCAACTTTGGATCCGAAGAGCAAAATCATACTCACACCGTAATCAAGTAATTTTTATAATTTTTTTCAAATGGAGTTGTTTAAACCCAATTAAAAAAACGAACTCGAAATATTTCGAGCTACATATCCGACATTTTTCAATTTAACTTTTAGTTGGTTTTGAACAAAACGACAGACATGACTTCGAAATAATACAGAACTTTGTCTACCTAGGATCCGCTATAGATACGGAAAACAACATCAGTGCTGAGTTCAACCGGAAAATAAGTCTTGCCAATCGTGCTTCTTTGGGTTAAGAAGGCAACTGAATAACAAAACTCTCAAGGAAATCCCACGTAACATTTTATAAGAACTTAATGAACCCAGTCCTGCTTTACGTCTCAGAATCATGAATCTTATCGAAAAGGAAGGCGGAAGCTCTTTCGTCGCTTCGAAAGAAAATAACTATACGAATGATCCCGAATACGACAATTTTAGAAGAAGAAGATACAACAACGAGCTGTATGAGTTGTACAGCGACATGGGATTAGCTAGAGGAATAAGCATCGCGAGGCTACGATAGATGGGCTATGTAAAACTGATGGACATCAACGCTCCGGCTTAGCGGGTTTTCGAAGGCACATAACAGGAAAATCACGGGATGAGAGGACCTCGTCTTAGGTGGTGCAATCAAGTGTAAAGCCAAACTGTGATGCCCATTAGTTAAGTAAGGTAAGGCATGGTACCCGGTCTGCAAGGTTGATTTAATTTTGGTGGGGGCAAAACCTTCATTTATTAGGCTTAATACAAGCTATTAACTTACAAACTAAGAAATTTAATAGCTAAGTCTTACTAACTAGTTGTAGGGTTTAGGAGACGAAGTTTTAGGCAGGGACCTGCCTCGGAGAGCAAATCGGAGGAAACAGCGTTATATGCTCTCAATTCTGGTAATGTGCACTTATTGGTGCATTGTATTCAAGAAGCGGACAAACAAATGAAATGTAAATGTAGGGGTCTGAAAATTGTTTAGACCATTACATCGTTTCAAGAAGCCAAGTGCTGAATTTGCCTTAAAGATTATATCGTATATGCTGAGGAAATTCAGCTCACGGTCGCAAATAATCCCAAGGTCCCGGATCACCTCAACGGTGGAAATGATTTGACCGTTTAGAAGATAGAGACGGGGAGTAGTCTTGATGCGTTTTCGTGAGAAGGTTATTGATTTACACTTGGAAGCATTTAGCTCCAGGCAGTTTTTGGAGCACCATATTGAAAAATTGTCGAGGTCATGTTGGAGGTGGGAAGAGTCTTCAGAAGAAGAAATGACTCGGTAAACCTTAGTATCGTCTGCATAGAGAGAGATAGAGGAGTGTTTGATGATCATTTCAATGTCGTTAATACTGAGAATGAAGAGCAAAGGGCCTAAATGGCTGCCTTGAGGAACAGCGGATGTATTTAAAAAGCGGCTGGATAAAGCGGATCTGAACCGAACCCTGTAAAAACGGTTTTCTAAATAAGAAGAAATCCATTTCAACAGAATGGGTTCAAAGCCGAAGGTGGAAAGCTTAAAAATAATAAGTTTGTGGGAGATTTTATCGAAAGCTTTACTAAAGTCAGTTGAAATTACATCGACCTGCTTTCCATTCTCCAAGGCTGAGAGGGAAAATGAGACAAAGTCAACGAGGTTTGTTGTTGTTGAATGACCAGATAATCATTCCTCTTTACACTTTGTACTTTTTTTTAAGTCTGAAAGAGTTGGAACAGAATTTGCATGTTTTTCGATCGTCTTTTTATCGCAGTCGGACATTTTCATAGACTTTTGTTCCTAACTTTCTTCCTTTCGTCTTCAGACAATCACGGCTCCAAATCGATAATTCATTTTAACATCTCTTAGAACTTAGACAACTGGTCTCGTGGGTGCTTTCTAACCTTAATAAAGTTAGTTAATCTTGGGTTCAAAGATCTACTAACTGTCGCGCTCCCACTATCTCTCAATTTTGGTTTTGATATCACTCATCTTTAAAACTGATAAACTACCGGTCAAAGACAAAAGTCTTATAACTTCCCTGTATGTGACTGTTTTTATTTCAAAAACATTCATTTTTTAAAGCAAAATGAAGAAGCTTGTTTTTAAAAAGCAATTTGATGAATTCAACACAAATATGTTGGGACTTTTTTAGGTTCTCGTGATTCTAAACGAATGCATTTCACAATAAACTTTCCAAACTCTTCTGCTTGTCTGTCTGTCACATTCGGCACCATTTCTCAAAATTCTCATCTTGAATGCACATTTCTATTGAACTGTTTGTCTCATATCAGGTTACCGGGTTATTTGCATTCTCTTCCGCTACAAAAAATGCATATGACAATTTAAATTCAATTTTCATCACACGAGAGCAACAGTTCACCGTCGTCGTCGTCGTCGTCGACTTCTTTCCATAAACTTAGAGCAATATGACCCCGAGCCCGAATACTTAGCAAGAGAAGAGTAGGGAGTCTCAACAGAAGCAACAAATTTAAAAAAATAGTCAAGACGAACAAATACATAAAAATTCCATTCGCCAAGTGTACTCTTCGATAACAATATTTACAAATCCATTTGGAAATCTCAGAAGTGCAAATTGGTAGAGGAAAAGAGTCCTTTCATCCTTTCATCGTCTTGAATGCCACAAAACCTAGCACACACAATACAAATACGAAGAAGAAAAAAGAAATCCCCGCATTGTGTATGACCTCTTACGATATATTCAGTCGTATATAGATGCATTTCAGTATTTTGTTGTCCCTTACGTTGGTTTTAGCTTTGGATGCGGGTGTCCCTGGGCTACAATCGCATATACACAATCAGAAAATATGCATAAGATGTACTGCAGAAGCCCTATACTCTATAGTCTATGGGACTATAATATGTCCCGGTGCCCGATGACTCTGACAGGCATCCTCTTTGAACATACATAGATGCATGTGTGTGAGGAGGAGTGTTTGGCCGGTATTTCTTTTTAGGATGCAAGCAATAATGGTGTTGGTAACGTATTTTTCTACTACTCAGTGTTCAAGTCAAGTGTACGAGGGGCTCTAGAAAACTAGAAAATAACAATGCATCAAACCGGCAGTTAGATATTTGAATAAAACATATCCGGTTGTTTCCGCCTGCTTTTGCTTGCTAACATTTCACGCCCAGATGCTCTCTCACGAATGTTTGTGGAATGAAAAATTTCATCATCTTCAGGTGTCCTGATGCAAACGTTGGCGTTGGTTGTTGGTCGACGTCGTCGTCGTCGTTCCCGTCAACCTCGGTGGCGGGCGTCGCTATGGCTTCGGATCAGTTCACTGCATAGACACGGCCCCCAACTCGTATGCAGATGTTGCAGCAATAAAATGAAAGAAAAACGACAAGTGGGAGCTTAAGCTTCTTTTTACAGTTTGACGAAGATACAAACAAAAAGAAACGTGAAAGAAAAACACAAATTTACCGACAGCACCATGAATGGAAAATGTTTTATTTAAAGTTTTTCGTTTTCTTGAGGAAGTCTGCATTTATCCATTCGTTGATTTTCTATTGTGCTATAAAAAGAAATCACCTCGAATGAATAACATTCGATGTCTCATAACAGGATAAAGTATATAAAATAGACAAACTGCATTGAAATGAATAATCGTTACCGTTAAGCAGAAACTACAAAATGTGTGTTAAGTACTTCACAATTTTGTCGATGAAATTTGGAAAGACGTCGCGTCGTCCACAATAAAGAGTGAAATGAGTGATTCTGAGTAAAGTGATCGGATATGCTCTTCTTTAAGTTCTGAGCTAAGACTATGGCTTGAATCGTCGCAAGCTTGGAGCTAGCCTTACAATGAGCCATTGTAAGCTTTTAGCAAAGTTTAGACTGAATAAGACAAAATCGGTCAACACCCATCAACATCGCATGCGGAACATCCCAGGCCAACAGGCACTGGCTGACGATGTGCTTGCGATGTGTACGAGTAGCAATCAGCCTTAGGGAGATGAAGGAAAAATTTTCCATCAGCAACGGCCTGTAACACAAAACTACAAGTGCTCGTAATACAAAAGGATTATGACGGATGTAAAAAAAATTGCATAGCAGTTAACTACAAGCTTGCTTGCTCTTCTGCAAGTGTAATGGACATTATCTTACAAGTGGTTCTCGGCTAGCAGACTAGTAGTTTTGTGTTGTCATCGCTTCCTTACAGTTTAAAAAAGTCTATAAGACATAAAACGAAGTGTTAGAAATCGATTTTTAAAAAGTGCAGATTTCTCACTGATGCAACCGATCCTCACTGCAGACCTGCATCCAGTAGGTTCTTTAAGCAGGATAGCAATTTCATACGTTCTCATACCTTAAATCCAGCCTCACAGACCCGCAACACACCTCCTCCTCTTCTCAAATCGCCTAGAACATCAATCAGTCCCATAAACTCTAATCCCCCTATTTTAGACCCAATGTTTCCACCCATCGTCAAGATTACCTCCAAATTTGTCAATTCAATGTCAGCAACAAATGATTATGACGGTCGGTACTTGATGGCAAGACTACGTGACAATAAACTGTACGATAATGTTCGTCTTTATCTTGCATTTCTTAATGATAAACCCGATTCTGTTTGTATAAACGGTAAGACCAAAACCAATGTAGTTTTATCAATTTTAAAAGAAGGTCTCCCAACCGAAAGCCTAAAAGACATTTATGTCAGGTTTCATGAAGGTTTCAACATAACAGCTTCTGCAGTCCTTAAAGATCTTGATTTTTTTTTCACACGTAGCGTCGAATCGTTCCATGCACTCCAATTTTTCCAAAAAACCACGTCTTTAACACTAATACTTTCGCTTTCTCGGAATCTAACGAAGTAACCCTTAGCACCATATCTCTGTACTATCAGAATGTTAGAGGACTCCGCACAAAAACATCCTCAGTTTACCTTAATTCCCAAAAACTTCCTTTTGATATCTTTGCCCTTACTGAAACTAACCTTGATTCCAGTTTCCTTGACAATGAGTTATTCATTTCCGATTTCGTAGTTTTTCGTGCAGATGGGCAAATTAATGAAAACGGGACATCTGGCCGTGGTGTTCTTTAAGCCGTACACAACCGTTTCAGTGAAACTCTAGTTAATGCGTAAAACTATCTGTTTTTAATCGGTGTTTTTATATAGTTTGCTGAATATATCATCATTCGCAACCTATTCTCGCATATCAAATGTTAGTTGATTCATTTGACTCCCTTTTCGAAACCGCTGACTCTAGGTTAGGTTAGGTTAGGTAAAATGGGCTGACGGTTGGTCTTATTTCCGTCACACTTAGATCAATGTAGATCCGTTGTGATACCCTGACGTATTGTAACGTCCTAGAAACCTATGATTTTATGTCTGTTCGGTATTTAACCATTTTGTGGCCTTGGTGAAGTTTAACAGGCTGCTTTTTGGGGCGTCTGATAATTCTTCTAGTTCATTTAAAAAGTAATTTCCTAGAAATTTTTTCCTAGTATGACAGAGTGCTGGGCATTGACAAAGGAAGTGACTTGTGTCTTCGTGCTCGTCTTCGTCATTGCATCCTCTGCATAGGTCATCGGTGCAAAGACCCATTTTCTTTTTGTGATAACCTAGTAGGTTATGTCCAGTTATGATACTGACAAGCATTCGCAGTGAAGGTCTATTCAATGATAGCAGCTTTCCAGATTCTTTCTTATCATATTTCGGCCATAGTTTCCTGGAAGTAACACAGGAGTCTAGGCATTCCCATCTTTCATTGGATTTTTGTTTTATTTTGTTACCAATGATCGGTTTCATTTCACAGGGTGGAATCCTGATCGATTTATCAATGAGAGAAGGGTCAAGTGTTGATCCTTTTCTCGCTAGTTCGTCCGCTTTTTCGTTTCCCGGTATACCACTATGACCGGGGACCCAGCAGAGTCTAACGTTATGCTGCGTGCCAAGAACCTTTAGCTCTTCGCGACAGCAAGAGACAAGCTTCGATTTGACAAGAGTGCCAGAAATCGCTTTTATTGCTGCTTGGCTATCAATGAAAAAAGTGATATCAGCATGTGATAGCGCCATCATGGACACCTGTTTAGCAGCGTTTGTAACTGCCAAGATCTCGGCTTGGAAGACGCTGCTGTGATTTGGAAGTCTAAATGAACTGGCAAGTTTTAGGCCTTCTGAGAAGAAACCTGCCCCTGTTCCAGCTTCCATTTTTGAACCGTCGGTATAGATTGATATAGACGTCTCGTTCAAGTAAGGTGTTTCATTCTCCCAATCCTGTCTATTGGGGAAGCTAGTTGTGACGGATTTTATAAAGTCCATATATGGAGTTATGTAATCCGTGCAGATGTTGTTTTTTGCGTATCGCGATAAGATCTAGCTGATTTTCCGCTCAAGAGCATCTAACCGTAGCCGTCCTGCTTGAGATTTCCAGCGTAAGCCTCCTCACCACGGCAAGGTGGAGACCCGTTGAGGAGGAACCGCTGACTCTAGTGATGACATTATCATAGTTGGAGACTTTAATTTGCCTGATTTACGCTGGATACTGTCAGAGGATGAATCAAACTACGTTACTTGCAATACTACTTCTGAGAAAGAAAGCCCTTTCTGCGATCGCGTTTTTGGGTCTGGCCTTTTTCAAATTAGTTATATTACTAAATACCTAGGCAGACAACTAGATCTCATTTTCTCTTCTGACCCTCACAACTCAGCAGTCACCAAAAGTTTCCATCTTCTCTCGACCCTTGACCACTTATATACTCCTCTTTCTCTTGTCTTCACAATCAATCAAAGTATTTCATCTTAACTGTTTAATTTTCGTAAAGCTGTCTTCAATGGACTTAATAGTTTAATAAGCCAGATTGAATTCAACAATTTCATAAACTCTTTCACTCCCATCAACATTGCGCTTACCTTCTTTTACACGGCTATCTTCGAATGCATCATCCAATGTGTCCCCATTTGCCCCAAAAGAATTGCTCGTTATCTCCCCCTTGGTATACGAAAGAATTGCGATCACTTCGTAATCTTAGAAATAAATTATGGAAAACGTTCATTAAATCAAGAACAACTATTGATTACATAATTTACCAACAAGCTTTCCTCAATTTTTCAGCTTTATGTGATTCTCTTTATCATGACTGCCTTGATAAGATGCAAACCAGTCTTCTTTCCGAACTCAAACGTTTCTACTAATTTATAAATATTAAGAGAAAATCTGACGGACTTCCTCTTTCTTTTAATTTTCTTGACACCTCTTCTTCTGATTTCCAAGTTATCGCTAATCTTTTTGCAATTTTTTTTAGTTTATAGTATAGTGAAGATTTGATTGAACCCGACCTTTATTATTTCAGTTATCTGACAAACAGTTCGAATACCAGTTTTGTTTCTCTAAGGGTTAGTCGGGACACTGTCTACGAAAAAATCAACTCACTTAAAGATGACTTCTCTCCTGGTCCGGACGGTATCCCTGCCATATTTCTTAAAAAATGCATCAACACAATCAGTGAACCGCTTTCAAATCTGTTTCAACTCTCGCTCAGACAAGCTGTTTTTCCAACAGTATGGATTGTTTTATTTTCCCTTTTCACAAAAAAGGTTGCAAAAATGAAATTTCCAACTACCGTACCATAGTTAAACTCTCAGCAACTCCTAAACTCTTTAAAAGTATAGTTTATGATACGCTTATTTTTCATTGCAAGTCAATTGTCTCCCCACTACAGCATGGTTTCTTAAAGGGCAGATCAACCACAACGAACCTTACACAATTCGTTTCTATGACAATCTGTGCTTTAGAAAAAGGCAGCGAGGTTGATGTAGTTACTACTGACTTTTTTTTAAGCATTTGATAAAATCTCTCACGGTATTATCTATCTTAAGTTAAGAGCTTTTGGTTTTCCACCACTAGTCTGAGAGAATGGAAGGGATCTACAATTTTTTAACGAATCCGAACCGCTAACCGAGAAAGTAGGTACATACTTTTCATGGCATAAAATAGCCGTTGGATTACATTGATTTTTTCCCTTGATGTATCTGGGGTTTAATCCAGAAACCTCTCATTTAACATGCAGACACACTAGCTACTACGGCACGGGAACCATGATCAAGATTTGATCAGTGGTATGGTCAGACTTCAGAATGAGGAAACAAAGATTGACAGAAGTATTCAAAAGTAAAATAGCAGATAAGTGTTTGTTATTGTTTTTGTTTTGTCCTGGAGTTGTAATTGAATAGAATTATTACAGAACATTTGTAAAAAAGAAAAAAAAAATTATTTAAAAAGTGTATGTTGAAGATCGAAAAGATCACCTCAACTCCATATTGCGTTTTGCCCAGGCACGGCAATTCGGCTCATCAGTTAGATGATTGCGGTACCCTTCTAATACGCAAATTTAGTTCGGAATACACCGACATTTATAAAATTCATTGTTCGGAATCGTCAAAAACTTCTTGGGGTTCTTCATTTTCCATGGTATGGTTTCGAGAATTGAGCTAGGTTAGAGGCTTCCTAAGCTCTTTTGACCCACCCTTTTTATTTATTTTTTCCAAGCACAGTATGTCTCTGTTAAATTAGAGCTTGATTTTCAGCATTAAGAAACATTAAGCATTGCCTTCCTGTGCTCGAATTGAAGACAATAGACAAGTGATCGTTAAAGCTTTGCAGAAGTCCCCCTCGTTTTTATTCGCTCGCCGCTAGGGTTGCAAACAATACATCAATGTTTTCAAAAAATCGATCTTTCAGTCATATACAACATCGATGTTTTGAAAATCGATACATCGCCGATACATCAAAGGCAAAACTGAAAACATCGGCAAAAACATCGGCATCACACATTCATTTCCTTAAACATTCCCTACATGTATGTGTAAAGTGTAATTCTTAAACAAAAAGTTTTTTGCTATCACTGAATTGCGACAATCTACAAATAAAAACAGCAAAATCAAGAGCCTGTAGATCTTTTGTAAGTTAGTAAGTATGAAAACTAATTCCAAGAAAAGGGTAACCCGTTCATTGAAATATATTTTTGTAAGAATCGGCTCAAAGATTTATTCACGACATAAGAAGTAACTCGTGACAATTGTAGTTTAATTTTTAAATGAGTGCACTATTCCTCTTCTGCTTTGTCGAGGAAGGCGGGACAGTGCGACATAGATAAGTACTTAGGTAAGTTTGTCTACTGTCTTTCCTTTACCCGTCATAAACTCAATTCTAAAATTCAATTGCCGGCAGAAATAGAGGAATGCAAAGTACTTCATTCATGTTTCGTCTGAGTTGCGACTTGCGAGTTGTCAAAGTTACGTTAAGTTAAGAATAATCAAAGAATATCAAATGAAATCACTTCTTAAGAAGGATTCAAAAATTGGAAGGCTTTGTCTTCCCATCGTTGCCACGTCTGTCCTAAGCCAGCGTTTGTCCTCGGGAGCTGGGGTAAGAATTATTCAGGACAGAAATAGACTTCTGGGAACAAGACTATCAAAGCTTCTTTTCATTCAATCTCAAAATTCTTGGATTTGATCAAATAATTTGAATATTTGTAATATAAATTATGTACGTTCAAATAAATGTTTTGCCTCGCAATTTGCAAATGAATCCTGTCGATTTGTGTGTTTTTCTTTAGATGGAAAGTAGTTAAGGTCTTTTGAATTTGGAACTGGTATGACAAGTAAATTTCCATATTTAGCTACAGTACACGTAAATAAAACCAATTTTTTCATTATTCACAAGGTAATTAAAAAATCGGAAAAACATCGATGTATCATTGTTATGACCGATGTTTTTTTGACATCGATGTTAGTTGAAGACCATCGATGGTTTTTATAACGATGTTGCAATGCAACCCTACTCGCCACTGAGTTATAATATGTCGCTAGAACTGCTCGACTGTTTATCCACGTATTGGATCGTTTGCGATTATCAAACAGCATTTGAAGATTTCATTTAATTTTCGAAATCAACGCTTCACCAAGAAAAGGTGGTTTGCCGAATGTGAAAGCCAGAGGCCAGATTCCGAAGATTATCATTCGATCGCCTATCATCGATTGTATCCTCAGGAGATTGTTTCATGTAATTTTGCAGCTGATTGAAAGGTTATTTACTATCGCCTTTCAAATTTTGGAAGCTTTTCGTGGTTTTCTACACGTTTTTTAGTATGTAGGTAGTTTTAGTTATTATCGAATCCTGGCTAGTTTTTTATTGATTAGAAACATAAACGTAACGGAAAGCTGCGTTTTCTTTCCAAGTACAAAAATATTTTATCGTCATTCGTTATTTTTAAATGGTTTTGAATCAAAAACGCACACTGTTTTGAAAATGTTGAATTCAATTCATTGATGACTTGAGAAACGAGTTCGAAAAATTCATGCCCCACAAATCTTCGTCAGAAAAGTGAGAACTCACCTGAAACCGGCATGTCTGGGCGATACTTTAAAGACTGGAATGGAAGTGAGAGAGGTGGAACGTGGAGGGCGCAGTCCATTCTCTGTTTAAGATGTATTGGCGGTAGATGGTCTGGTGGATGGTCTGCCACCAAAAGCACCCAGATTAAAGTTTTGAGGAACTGTCGTTCTCTATCCCGTGCCGTCCGTGTTTGAAGTTTTAGAGGGTTTTATATGATGGCTTTTGGAACATTTCTTCTGTGTGGCTTCAGTGATAAAAACCAAAAGTCAAATATTTTTGGTTAAACAAGGTCATAAGCACGGGTCACACACGGCTGGTTGCCAGCCGCTTCCTGCCAGCGGCTGGCAGTAGCAGAAGCAGGCAGCGGCTGGCAGCCCGGTCACACACAGCTGCAGAAAACCATACAAAAATTTGTTTTTGAACATTATTTCTAATTTTTAAACATATTTATGATATTTAACACAAATTTTGAATGAACAATTAACTAACTAGAATGTGTATCAGTATTTTTTTAATTTGTCAGCCGCTGCTAGCAGCCAAAAGTTGAACATGTTCAACTTTGCCAGCCGCTGCTAATTACTCGCCGGCTGGCAGCGAGTGTGGTGAATTTCATGGTCACACGAAACTGATCAGCGGCTTGCAGTAGCGGCTACTCGATTCGCTGCTGGCAAGCAGCTCTGTGTGACCCGTGCTATAGGGATGCCGTAAAGCTAGGAACAATGATTGTAACTTTGATTTCCTGTCCGATGCTATCGCCTTCAGGAACAGGCTGATCTTTGCTCGAGACTTTGATTGTATAAAAAAGCAAAAAAAACTAGTTACTCCAATTAGTGAGGCGCTCTGCCACCTTAATTTTAGAACTGCATTTTTCAGTCCGTGGTACCCGTGTAGTGATGGTTACCATGTCCACCTGCTAACCCAGAAGCCCGAGGTTCGAATCCCAGTAGAGGCAAATGCACTAGGCCCAGGAGCTCCTAAATGAATGCTCAATACTTTAATATTGTGTAAAAGTTTCAAGTGGATTGGAGCAAAATTGAGGACGGTTTAAATATTTTCCTGCTCGGCTCAAGAGCGCTATTGTTACCTGGCAGCTTTAAATCGTTTTTCCCAAAACTGACTTTTTTAAAGTCAGTGCCTTTCATAACTTCAAAACTACCCCCTCCACAAAACCTGGTGAAAACTACTAACGAATAAATTTCGATTTTTTAATGATCCAGCACTAAGTTATGAGGGCCAACGCAACTCGCCTTTTTTTCGAAGCATGTCAGAATAATTGCTGCCATTGCCGTATTTTTAAATATTTCTTTGTGAAAATTTTACACAACATTCTTGAAATGTCACTATTTAGGTAATCAATGCGTAAAAACACACTTCCACTCAATTCTTCCACCGTATTTTTTTTTTTTTTTTTCAAGTAAATTGAAAGTTTTACCCGAAAAAATACAACACTTTTGCTACACAAGTCATTATGCCACCCTTTGAGTTTTGTTTTGCATTGTTCAGTAAAAGAGTACATGGAAATATGAAGGTACAAAGTTTCAATGGACATCGCTTGAATTTTTCTAATTAATTTCACCTTACAAATATGTACGTAACTTCAGCGAAAGTGTTGAAATAGTTTGTTTTCCTCCTTCCTCCTCAAATTGGCACAGAAACACGAGCGCGAAAAGATTAATTGAAAGCAAGAATTTCTTAAACTTAGTTCACCTTTCATGGCAAAAAGTTTTACTGTCATTCTGTCCTTCGAGGTGTGTTTCTATTTTTAATATTTTCATCTTCTTTTTTTTCGTTTCCCGAGAGAGCAAACTGCAATCTGACAGCTTGGTACCTAACCTACTTATAGAAAAAGAAGCCAAAGAAACACCAAATGGGGCTAAACTTAAACATTTCCAACCAAAGGTCGGTCGGAAAGCATATTATACACAAATGCAGCAGAGCAGCGCCACACACATTGGAGCTTATTAACTTGAAACTCAACTAATAACGCGAGGTGTTCACCATCCATCATAATACACACTCCTTGTGGTATATACTCGTAGTAAACACGTTCTTGCTTTTACTCCCACAGTTGAAACAGAACGAAGCAGAGGTATGATGAAACTTAAATCGGTTAGTGTGTACTGCGTTGAGGGAGGTTAAACGATACCCTATTTGGGTATCGGCTTAAGCTATACTTATAGTTTAAAACTTTCTTTAAAATATTTTCAAAAATGTTTCTAAGCATTTGAAATGGATGGCAGACACTTAGAAATTCAGAATTTTAGAAATTTGATATTTCAAATGAACTATCAACTATAATGATTAAAAATAAGTGCAGACAGAAATAGGGCAAATCGAGGGTACCATATAAATTTGTTTCTATAAGAAAGAATATACATCGAAAACTAGAAACCTTAACGCTAATGTTAGCTCTAAGATATGAGATCTATAAATAAATAAAAGGAAGGCCTTTGACTCAATCTCAGCATACAAATCTGCAGGCCCTGACGGCATTATTCCAATGATGTTCCAAAGCCTCAAAGACTTGATTGTGCCAATTCTAGTGAAAACATTCAGTGGTTGTCTAAACCTCACCTTTATTCCTAGAAAGAGGAAGGTTAGAGTCATATTCATTCCCAAAGCTGGCAAGTCCTAGCACACTGAACCAAAAGGCTTCAGAACAATAAGCCTATTCTCCTTTCAACTCAAAACTCTAGAAAGGCTTATAGAAAAGCATATACGAACAAAATTTATTGATAATACGATTTCTACAGCCCAACATGCATATATAAAGGGCAAATCAGTTGAGACTGCCTTTAATGAAGTAGTCGTAACCATTGAACAGGCAATCCAGTTTAAAGAGTACACGTTGGCATTCCTCGATATAGAAGGGGACTTCAACAACGTTGAATTCAGTGCCATTCGTCTGGCATTAAGCTCCATAGATATTGAGCCAACGATATCAAATTGGATTGACTCTATGCTCCCAACAAGAACACTGAAAGCAGAAATGGATACAGCAAGCACTCTAAAGGTCAGATATGTAGGGGTACACCGTAAGGAGGAGTGTTATCCCCGCCAATCTGGCTCCTAGTAGATAACCAAATCCTGGTTAAACTAGATCTGAGCGGAATAAAAGCTGTGGCTGTCGTCATTATGACTTCCGGTAAATTCACAACAACACTGTGAATGTCAACATTACAAAAACAGAACTTGTTCTTCACTAGAGAAGGCGTCACCTCACCTGAAACCGGCATGTCTAGGCGATACTTCATTAGAGCCTAAAGACTGGCATGGAAGTGAGAGGGGTGGAGCGTGGAGGGCGCAGCGCAGCCCATTCTCAGTTTAAGATGTATTGGCGGTAGATGGTCTGGTGGGTGGTCTGCCACCAAAAGCACCCAGATTAAAGTTTTGAGGAACTGTCGTTCTCTATCCCCTGCCGGCCATGTTTTAAGTTTTAGAGGGTTTTATATTATGGCTTTTGGAACATTTCTTCTGTGTGGCTTCAGTGGTACAAACCAAAAGTCAAATTTTTTTGTTTAAACAAGGTCATAGGGATGCCGTAAAGCTAGGAACAATGATTGTAACTTTGATTTCCTGTCCGATGCTATCGCCTTCAGGAACAGGCTGATCTTTGCTCGAGACTTTGATTGTATAAAAAAGCAAAAAAAAACTAGTTACTGCAATTAGTGAGGCGCTCTGCCACCTTAATTTTAGAACTGCATTTTTCAGTCCGTGGTACCCGTGTAGTGATGGTTACCATGTCCACCTGCTAACCCAGAAGTCCGAGGTTCGAATCCCAGTAGAGGCAAATGCACTAGGCCCAGGAGCTCCTAAATGAATGCTTAATACTTTAAAAATATTGTGTAAAAGTTTCAAGTGGATTGGAGCAAAATTGAGGACGCTATAAATATTTTTCTGCTTGGCTCAAGAGCGCTATTGTTACCTGGCAGCTTTAAATCATATTTCCCACGCCACAACTCACTTTTTTTTTAAAGTCAGTGCATTTCATAACTTCAAAACAACCCCCTCCATATTACCTGGTAAATACTACTGTCTAAAGAATGAATCTCTATTTTTTGATTTCCGATGATCCAGCACTAAGTTATGAGGGGCACCGGAACTCGCTCTTTTTCGAGGTGCGTCTGAATAATTGCTGCCATTGCCGTATTTTTAAATATTTCTTTGTGAAAATTTTATACAACATTCTTGAAATTTCACTATTTAATGCGTAAAAACACACTTCCACTCAATACTTCCACCGTAAATTTTTTTTTTTTCTTTTCAAGTAAATTGAAAGTTTTACCCGAAAAAATACAACACTTTTGCTACACAAGTCATTATGCCACCCTTTGAGTTTTGTTTTGCATTGTTCAGTAAAAGAGTACATGGAAATATGAAGGTACAAAGTTTCAATGGACATCGCTTGAATTTTTCTAATTAATTTCACCTTACAAATATGTTCGTAACTTCAGCGAAAGTGTTGAAATAGTTTGTTTTCCTCCTTCCTCCTCAAATTGGCACAGAAACAGGAGCGCGAAAAGATTAATTGAAAGCAAGAATTTTTTAAACTTAGTTCACCTTTCATGGCAAAAAGTTTTACTGTCCTTCGAGGTGTGTGTTATTATTTCTATTTTTAATATTTTCATCTTCTTTTTTTTCATACCTCGAGAGAGCAAACTGCAATCTGACACCTAAGAACCTAACCTACTTAGAAAAGAAGCCAAAGAAACACCAAATGGGGCTAAACTTAAACATTTCCAACCAAAGGTCGGTCGGAAAGCATATTATACACAAATGCAGCAGAGCAGCGCCACACACATTGGAGCTTATTAACTTGAAACTCAACTAATAACGCGAGGTGTTCACCATCCATCATAATACACACTCCTTGTGGTATAGTAAACACGTTCTTGCTTTTACTCCCACAGTTGAAATAGAACGAAGCAGAGGTATGATGAAACTTAAATCGGTTAGTGCGTATTGCGATGAGGAAGGTTAAACGACACCCTATTTGAGTATCGGCTTAAACTATAGTTTAAAACTTTCTTTAATCTATTGTCAAAAACGCTTTTAAGAATTTGGAATTTTAGTAATTTAAAACAAATTTCCAAATTTAAAAAATGCATCAATTAAACTATCAAAAATTTTGAATAAAAAATGAGCAGGAATACAGACAGAAATAGAACGAATCGAGGGGTTCATTTCAGTTAGCTTCCATAAAAGAGAGTGTGAGAAGGTGAAAAATAAAAATTTAAATTTAACAAATGTCAAGAACATTCCTTATGCACTAGGTGACAAAAATAAATAAGATGTTTCTTTATACACTGAGGTACTGGAACAAGAAACTAATTATGCGAACAAATGGGAGGTGAATTTTAACGAACATATAAACATCGATAAATTTGAAATTTCAGTGAACCATTTAGATTTATATCAACAAACAGAAATTGATAAACTAATAGAGAAATACAAACCAGTCTTTGCTAAGGATAAATACGACGTTGGCATTGTACGTGATTATGAAGCTCATATAGATTTGATGGTGGAAAAATATTGTTACAAACGTCCGTACAGGTGCACAGCTGATGACAGAAAAGAAATCGAACAGCAAATATCAAAACTAATGGAGAAGAATTTGATTGAGGAATCTTATAGTCCATTTGCTGCTCCAGTTACCCTTGCATACAAAAAAGAAGACAATAAGAAAACAAGGTTGTGTATAGACTTCAGAGAATTAAACAAAATAGTCGTTCCCCAATCACAGCCGTTCCCTTTGATTGAAGATTTAATGGTAAAAACTGTGAACTGTAAGTTTTTTTCAACTTTTGACATAAATTCGGCATTTTGGTCAATTCTTTTGAAAATTCAAGATAGATACAAAACCGCATTTGTCACACAAGAAGGTCATTTTCAATGGACTTGCCTTCCATTTGGATTAAAAACATCTCCAGCAATTGTTCAAAGAATATTGAGCAACATCGTAAGAAAATACAAACTATCAGATTTTGCAGTAAATTTTATTGATGACATCTTAATCTTTTCTAAAACTTTTAAGGAACATATACTACATATCGACGGCTAACTATAAATATCTCCTATGTCGCATTTTGTAAAATGTTCAGGAGACACAAAAAACTGAATATTTACTCATAGCAAAAACCAATCGTTATGAAATTTTGCAAAATATTTTCTGTTTTGAATCTACATGATGTAAAATAGTTAAAATAGCAAAAAAAATGTGGTTTTCATAACTAAATGGAACTTAGGAGATATTTATTTATAAAAAAGAAAACTTTTCATGCTGATAGGAGGTATTCATTAATTGATTTATTGGAAGCAATTAAGGAACAAAAACTTAACAAATAATAAAATATATTCAATTTCAGTTAAAAAAAAAACTAGAGAAAATAAATGAAAATATTAATTCTTTGTAAAAATTAAAAATATTTTATTTATTTTTCAAAATAAAGTGAGCAATAGCCTACTAAGCAGACTTATTATTTGAATGACAAGTTTTCATAAAAATGTTGGCAGTCTTCAGGTAAGAAGTTAAGTTCTTGTAGATGATTCCATTTCTTTTTTGGAACAGCAAGTTTACTTTAATTTAAGGACTTAAACAAAAAGTTCTCATTCAAACTGTTTTTAACACAGATTAGTTAGTCTTAAAGGGTAAAAAATAAAACAAGCTTTGTGATCTTCTTGAATTTTCTCCCAAGATCTGTCTTCTGGAAACTTCCGATTGTTGGACGTGGTTGCAAACGAATACTTTTCGCTGAGACCAATCCATTTTCACCCAAAAATTTTCAAAAATTGTAGCCCTTTCAGCTATTGAATATTGCAGTAATCGGAAGAACAAGAAGGACCCATGACCCTGGGGTTTTGAATTGTATGATTGTATCTCAATGAAATAAATAGGGTGGCGCAACAGAGCGAAAAACCCCTGGGCTTAGCGCATTTTTCACAACCATGCCTTGTTAGGGAATGGAGGGGGCCTACAATTTTCCGCCGATTCCGAACGGCTAATTGAGAAATCGCTTTTCATGGCAATGAATTTATTATCGGAGGACTTTCCAATTCCTCGCGAAAGGTGATACTCCTGGAAAAACATGTTTGCCTCTGCTGGGAATCGAACTTCGAATCTCTGGGTTAGCAGGTGGACATGCTAATCATCATGCCACGGGTACCACAGTTGCATATTGTTTTATTATATTATTTTTTCTGATATAGCCAAGGTATTGAAGCCCTTGCATTCGAAGTAGCTTGTTCTTATTCTGTCTCTAATCCAAATTTAAGGCTTTTTGTTTCTTTGTCTCCCTTCTTGCATATCACCATACTCACAATCGTTTGAAAAATCTGGTTCCCATTTTCTGGTACTGGCTGAGGATTGGTGGGAGGATCTGGTTCTTCAATTAAAATCTCTTCAGTTACCATCTCTAAATGTATTATTTGGTGATCATGAATTTCAACCACTGATCCCACTTCAAAAAACGGCTCAGAAGTCATTTCGTTGTTCCGGGAACTGATGAACCTTGCTCAGAGCAAACTTCATTAATATGCAAAGTTCTTGAATTCCAACTACTGATTCTTCATGAAGAATCACGATCCAGCAGTCATTCCGTTGTTGCTGTGAAATGAGAAAGCTTGCTCCAAAGACATTTCATTGATGTTAGAAAAGTGGTGATATTGGGCTGCATAGTCATCTTTTTGGTTTTTGGAGAGAAGGTAGCCCTTTGAGACCGCGCCATGTCGAGGTATTTCTTCGCCCGAGAGTACATTTTACTTTGAAATAATAAATTAAAAAGGCATTCTTAGTCTGTAATTTAATTAACATACCTAGAAACGATTCCTTAATCCTTAATTTTTGCTTTTAAAAAGGAAACTTATAACTTTTAACAGTTAAATTTTCAAAACAAATCTGTTGATAGGAGGTATTATGGCACCAGTTCAACGAAACAGAATATCTCCTGTGAACTAGTCTTATGACTTTTATGGTGTATTTTTGTAATAAAATTATCAAATTTGATGACTTTTATAACACTTGCTCCTGCACAAAACCATAGTACTATGTGATGATAGGAGGTATTTTTGGCGCCAATATGATAGGAGGTATTATAAAAAGACAATTGAAAGATTTTGACAGCAGCTAGCGATATAATGATTGCATTCAGCGATGCAGATGAAAGTTCTACACAAAACTGTATCAAAAAGTGATTTTCACAAAAAGTGTCTGTTAGGAGATATTCATAGTTAGCCGTCGATATATCAAGACTACTTGAGGCAATATTAACGGAAGGATTCAGACTGAAATTTTCGAAATGTACTTTTGCAAATAGTTATGCAAAATACTTAGGTCATATTCATATAATAGAAAATAATTCGGTTCGACCGCTTAAAGATAATTTAACAGCAGTTAAAAAACTTTCCAGCTCCAGAAACAAGGAAAAATATACGCCAGTTTCTTGGGAAAGTAAATTTTTATCATAAATTTGTACCACATAAAGCAATTATCCTGAATCCATTACACAATTTACTACGGAAAGACGTAAAATTCATATGGTCCACTGAATGCCAGGAGTCATTTGATAAAATAAAAAATTTACTATGTTCGAAACCAATTCTAAAAATATTTGATCCTGAACAACCGATAAAAATTTATACAGATGCTAGTATTAAAGGCATGGGAGCCGTATTAAAACAAGAAGATAAAAACGGGGTTAGCAAACCTGTAGCTTACTTCTCAAAAAAGTTGACAGAAACTCAGAAGAAGAAAAAGGCAATATATTTAGAATGTCTGGCAATTAAAGAAGCGGTAAAATATTGGCAGCACTGGCTTATGGGAAAAGAATTTGTGGTATATTCAGATCATAAACCATTGGAAAATCTGAACATCAAAGCTAGAACTGATGAGGAACTGGGCGATTTGACATATTAATTATCCCAATATAATTTTAAAGTAAAATATAACCCTGGACAATCAAATCAAAAAGCAGATTGCTTAAGCAGAACTCCAGTCCTGAATGCTTGTGATAATACGGATGATTTTTTAAAAGTTGTGAATTTAATTACCTTAGAAGATACAAAATGATGAAAAATCCAAGTTTATAGTAGAGAATGAAATTTACTACAAAAAGAATAAAAAAGGAAATAAAATTATATTAACAGAAGATTTTAGCAAAGCATTAATTAGAGATGTACACGATACTTACTGTCACATTGGAAGAACCCAGATGATAAACAAAATAACACCTTTCTACACAGGAAAAAATATCATATCAAATATAAAGAAAATTTGTGATGAATGTGACATTTGCATAAAGAACAAATCCAGAAGAAAATCAAAGTTTGGCTTGATGTCACATTTAGGTCCGGCAACACGCCCATTTCAAATTGTATCAATTGACACTATTGGAGGCTTTGGAGGATCACGGTCTACAAAAAAATATTTACATCTTCTGGTTGATCATTTTACAAGATATGCATATATATTGACGTCAAGAAATCAAAGCTCTAGTGATTTTATTAAGCATGTAAAAAATGTGACACAAAGCTATAATATTGATATGGTATTAACAGACCAATACCCTGGCATAAATTCCAAAGAATTCAAAGGCTTCCTGAAAAAGAAAAACATAACAATAATATTTACAGCTGTAGACGCACCATTTTCAAACGGGCTTAATGAAAGGCTAAATCAAACTTTAATAAACAAGATAAGATGCAAAATAAACGAAAGTGATAAGAAAACTGCCTGGACAACTGTTGCACAACAATGCGTAGCAAAATATAACGAAACAGAACATACAGTCACAAAGTTTACTCCAAAATACCTTTTAGAAGGTGAGAATGTGGATATTCTACCACTTGAATTAAAATCAAGACGTACGAAAGAAGATCTGAAAACAGATAGAGAACTAGCCCTTCAAAATTCATTAAAATCTCACTACTACAATAAGAAAGTATTTGACTTAGGAAGAGAAGATTATAAATTCGAAGTGGAAGACAGAGTGTATGTCGAAAATGGGAATTGATTAAATAGGAAGAAAATTGATGAATTGAGGATTGGACCATATAAAATCCTAAAGAAGATTTCAAACTCAATCTATGAAGTCGATGTAGGTCATAGGAAGGCAGAATCCAATCTCTACCATATTACCAAGCTATCTCCAGCAGTAACGAGCGTTTAATCGAACAACCACGTGAAATTGTTCTCTCGGAGGGCGGGAGATGTAAAGAAAATCACTACATTATTGTATCGCTCTTCTTAATTATCTGTTTTTGTGCCACCCTATTCATTTAGTTAAAGAGATGTCACTGTCACTGTCAATGGGTTGGCATGATTTTAGAAAATTGAATTTGTAAAAAAGGTTATGTTTCACATGAAAGTGCAAAGAGCTTCTTCCTTGTAAAAGAATAATCAATACCTGAAATAAAGGCTTTAAATGTTGTTTTTTTGTCTTTACAGGTGAGAAACTAGTTTGTCTAAGTAATATTAGTTGAAATACATTGTACACAAATGTTTGGTAATAAAAACAAATTTTGTCTTTACAGAAAAACGCAATTTCGTCTTTGTTTCGCTCATTAGTGAACGATATTATTATATACATTTATACATTCATCAAGAACCAGTGATCGACAGACCGTTTTTGAATCGGTCTTACTTAGATTGAAACGATTGTTTATTTATTTATTTGCTTGTACTAGTAATCGAAATTTTACTTCCTTCCTGTTGACGGGTTGATGACGGGTCATGTTTGCAAAATTCCCGTACATTTTGCCGTTGAACGAAAACTCTAAACTTTGGTGTCCACACGGCTTCACGAGCATGTTCACGAGCGAACGAAACTGTCCAATTTGTATAAATTCACGACATGTTTCACAGTTGAGAACTAGGCTTCAGTTCTGCTGAGAATGAATTTAAATATTATTACTTGTATATATTCAAGATGGACGCCGCGCCGCATGACTTGGTGCCAGTTATAACATCGTTCTGCTCACCAATATGTAAGGCATTGTTCAAAAAAAAAAAACTAAATGTCCCTGTGCACCCAACACCAGCTTACACGAGCCATTTGAACAATTCAAGGGGAAAAAATTGTTGAGTTATCGGTGTTACTTCGTTTAAAACGAAACCACTCCGTCATTTCTGTCAAAATGGTTTCTTATTTGTCAATTTAAAATGAGTACAATGAAGTCGTGTGAGTTGAAAATATTTTGGTGTTGCCAGAGCTTGCCCGAATTTTATATCGCTTTCCATTGAATTCACTCGGGGTACCGCACTCATTTTAAAAACCAAATGAACACCTAAAATTATTTCAGACTAGTTTTGGCATATAATTTCTAACTTTGGATTATGACATTTGAGTAACACGTTTTAGTGCTCCTTGAGTGGATTCTCAGTTCAAATCGAGAAGTGGCTTCTCAGAATCAAGAGAAGCGATTTTTTCGAACTAATTAAACGGTTTGAGAATGCCCTGGGGCGCTCCTGGACGGTTCTTTTCTTCCAATGGAACGCAAAATTAGTTTTGTCTTTAAATTTTTCTTACTCTGTGTCTGTTCCGATCTTTCAACTTCTTATCGGAACTTTAATAATGTTTCTTCACATCGTCTATTTAATTAACTTCCTTAGTCCTTGAAGATGATCGCTGTACCTGGAATGCTTCTTAAGATGGTTAATGATTGGCTTTTCAATTTCAATTTCGTCTCTATCTCTATAGTCCAGAGATTTCATTGTCTTGTCTGACGAATAAAATAAATAAAATAAATAGGGTAGCGCAATAGAGTGAGGACCCCCTGGGCCTAGCGCATTTCCCACAACCATGCCCTGTGAGGGAATGGAAGGGACCTACAATTTTCTGCCGGTCTGACAAATGCCCTGCCTATATTGTTTAGCTTATGGTCTATAATTTAACGTTCATTTGCAATAAAATCGATCATTTTAAATTTTTTTACTCATTTGTATATTTTTTAAAGCTGAAAGCACCTTGTTTTTTTGCTGTGCACGAACTTTAATTGCCATTGCGTGATAATGGGAAACTGCTAGTTGATACCCCGAATTCTCAACGAATGGTCCAGCGATCTTCGTCTTTTCAAGTCACGAGAATTGTATATCCGTTGAAACTGGGATACTCGGGTTCGAAGCATTTCTTCATTTGTATTTTCCCTTCGAATGATCAAAAAGAAAAGGAAGCAGCATTAGTAGCTCTGGTTTGATAGATGACGGTTTAAGAATGAGACTTAATAGTTTTGCCACAGTCACTACTGAAAGTAAAGATAGACCACTTCTGCGAACTATTTAACGGAAGAAATAGAAAATGTCATATTCAAACCTAAATCAAGTAAAACCGCAGGTGCAAATGGTAAAGACTTCTGGAAATCAGTTGGAAGGGATCATTTACCAGGTGATTTGTATGATAAAGTCTGAAGAAAGCATGACCAATGGAATGGAACTTCACAATCAAAGATTAATACGCTATTTTAACCCTGAGTACAATGTTTAACCTGCTCTAATATGCGCACGTCTAAAACCCCATGTCAACAATTTGCTACAGGTCCTTATTAATGTGTTTTTAGACCAAAAAAGTTCACAATAGACCAAATTTTCATATTATAGCTTTCCTTGGAAAAACTGGATTTACAATATCGGCCACTAATGAAAGTATTTACAGTGGCGATTTGTACCCACAGAGCCAGGTCCAGTTTCAGCATCCCTGCATCAAGGTGCAAGCATTGAAATGGCGAAAGAGGAACACCTCATCTGAAGTGGCTTTATCAAATGGAAGAAAACCTCAACCAACGTGCAAAACTGTAGAGAGAAGTTGACTGAGAGATGTCGAAAGACGTTGGTTGAGGTCCAGGTCCAGGTTCACCCCTTGTAATACCCACCCAGGTAAGTGAAGAAGACATTGCCCTCGATGAAGTTATTCATAAGCTCTTTCACAGGTTTCTCGTTACAAGTTGATTAAATGCAACGAAGTTTAATCACAACTGATCCTACTTTTGGTTGTCAAGTTTGAATTGGCAAATCCAGAAAATCTAAAAGCCTTTTGAGATAGTTGACTTGGTGTGCAACTGTGCCAACTGACTGGTTGTAAAGCAGCTCTCCTGGCAGAAAATACACAATAGTCGCATTAAGATCATCGACATCTTTGTTTTTGGCCACCAATATTGCTCGAACCGGGATAAAATCAGTGAAGTATAAAAATTTCGAAGGTATTGTAATTAATTTGGTCGATGTGTCAACTGCTACCCTACCATCTAAAGTATCTAATAACTGCTTCGAGAGCACAATCGCAGTCTGATCTCTATTACAAAAATACTCTCATGATAGTTGCTAATTAGAATGTGTACATACCGCCCCAATTTTAATGACTTGAAGCATGCATTTAGTTCGTCAGTAACAGTTGACCTGGAAATAATTATTAGAGCCCGTTGGAAATCACCTGACAGCAGAATCATAGCTCTGCACGAAAAAATGTTTTGGTCATCACGCAGATCTATTGGCGTTCAGTCCAGAGACAACGTAAATTTATACCAGGCGATCAATTTTCCATCTCCTCAACTGCAGAATGTCCTCAATTGCGCTATTTTTGTCAATGTTGCAAGCTGATACTTTGTTGAATTTCTTGCATTTAGTGGTAATTTCAAGGCTATTATTTCAGCTATTTATTCCAGATGAAGCCAACGCTGCCACGAAATTTGGAAAGTTTTTTCAGTTTCGCCGGTTGCAGCAAATACCCTTCACCTGTTTTCACTTGTTGAAACGAAAATTTACCAAGACAACCGTTATTTATATGTAATGCGTTCGGTCATATAGATCTCGACAGGATCACAGCTCCCTCACTTAACTGCTTCACACTAGGGATCTATTCGTTGGGTACAGAAGATGCACTCTTGAAATTTTGTTCTATAGTTTTCAAAAGCTTGGACTAAAAAAAATTTACAGCACGCTTATTTGTAGATATAACAAAGGCATTTGATATGGTCAAGCACAAAATCTTAGTGGAAAAGCTGGAGTGTGTAGGCTTTAGGGGTTCTATACTCTTATGGCTCACGTCTTATCTTGAGAATCGATCTCAAAAGGTTAAAATTTATAAGACTAGAAGCAGTAAGGAATATACGAATATCGGCGTGCCACAAGGATCTGTCATTGGACCCCTACTGTTTTTAATTTATATTTATTCTGTCTTCGAGCTGTCTTTCAAGGGTGCGTTAACAGCTTTTGCAGATGACGTAGTATTCGAATACAAGACAAAAAGCCTATTTGACTTGACATCTGAAATTAACTGGGACCTTAGTGTTCTTAGAGTCTGGTTTGCTAGTCACAATCTACTAATTGGCTCTAAAACAAAATTAATGTTATTTAGTTTGTCTAACGTTAATAGCCCTTTAGTTGACGTGTTTTACCACTCTCCCGTTTGTCAGCGTATTAAGGGGGGACGCTGGTCTAGAATTTTGAAGAAACCGAAATTTTTTTTGTCTGAAAAGGTACTTTAGGGTCTTAAAAATAACATACCAAAGGATGGATGCCGGCAAAAATGTCTAAATGCCCAAACTTTCCATTCTGCGGCAGCGCCCCTCTGGTATGCTGTATGATTTTATAGTATTTAAAACTTTAAACGCGTTTTTCTCAAAATCGCTTTTTTTTTGACTGGCCGAAAACACAACTTGAGCAAATCTTCACCGATCTTAACGAAATTTTGACAGTACATTCAAAATACCTTTCTCCAGAGCCGTACGTAGGATTTTTTTCTATGTTGCATTTTTTTTTTTTTTTTGATCAATAATTTTGTCGGATTTTTTTTTAGTGAAAATTTGAATTTTTTGTTCAAACGTCCTACGTACGGCTCTAGCTGTTGTTATAGGGAAACTAAAAAATTTCGGGATTTTGTTCCAGGATCAAAATTAAGGAGGTTACACTTTCGGCCATGGACCCATCTTAAAAATGAAGTGCCTCCGAAGAAATGCAGAACAGCCGCCATTTTGAATTTAATTGACACGAAAAAATTTGTATTTGTTTATTAAGACCTAAATTATAAAACCTTTTTCACAGATTTTCGATTGATCTTTTTGTTAAGTCACAAAAAATTCATAAATTATGCCCATTTTTTTACTCTCTAGACCAGCGTCCCCCCTTAAATTAGAACACTGTAGGTGTGAATCTATATCCACAGAGAATATTTTTGATGACAGTTCACGTAGTAATAAGAACTGCTTTCAAATAGAAAATGTAGATGAATTCAAATATTTAGGCTTACATTTTACCTCGAAAATAAACTTTTCTACCCATACGGAAAAGTTGAGGCAGTACTTTCGTTCAGTTTTCAGGCATTTTTTTTATCTACGTTCTGTGTGTAAGGACGAACTCTTAAAAGATATATATTTCGGAGTTTTCCATTCTAAGATGCAATATGCAATAACCTGCTGGGGTGGAACCTATTCCAACAAAGTTCAACCACTTTTCATTCTACAAAAACTCATGACAAGAAAAATATTAAAAAACTCGCGTTGGGATCATGGTTTTCCATTATTTCAGAGTTTGAGGGTTCTTTCTTTACGCCACCTTTATTGCTTTAAGGTATTAAAAATTGTGACGAAGCGTCACAATTTTATTTCCTACCCCACCTCCAAAACACCGCGTCAAAGCACTGTACGTGTTCCTTTTTTTTAAAAATACACACACGCCATTAAATTGCACAAAGAAAATTTCATTCCAAGGCCAAATACTGTTTACGTCTTCATGCCTTATCACTTGGTGTGTATTTCCTTATGGGGAAATACATTGGTAATCCCCATCCGATTTTTTGTATGCAATATTCTCATTGACTTACAACTCACATTTACTTGTATTAGGAAAATCTATGAATAGAGGTGAATTGACCACCATAATTCAGTAAAGGATTTACGGGCTTTTATGCCTTAACGTATTATTACTTTCTCTCTTCCCCGTGAAAGATATTCTTTATTTTCTTCGACTTCTATAGTCTCCTTGTAAGGGAACTACATTGTTGCGGTTTGTGTTGGCCGAGCGTGTAATGTAAGTTCTTCTTGCCTTTTTGTCGTCATTAAACGGATCTATTCGTCGCAGTTTTGTTTGGCCGAGCGGTTAGATTTCCTTTTTTGATAGACAGTACCCGATTTCAAGGGGAACTACATTGTTGCGGTTTGTGTTGGCCGAGCGTGTAAAGTCTCTTTCCCTGTTGGTCATCACTCATCATTAGAGCAGATCTATTCGTTGCGGTTTTGCTTGGCCGAGCGGTTAGATTCTGTGTCGATAGACAATACCCGAACTCAAAGGGAATTACATTGTTACGGTTTGTTTGGCCGAGCGTGTAAATTCGCCTGGCCGTTTTGTCTCCATTTAAACGGATCTATTCGTTTTGTTTGGCCGAGCGGTTAGATCTTCTTTTACGGTAGACATTGACCATTTATAAAGGAGAGCTCATATATACGCAACCGCAGACTTTTGTTACAAAATCCGCCGCCGCCGACAGAGTGTTTTGCCTCTGAGTAGACGCATACACTTTCTACGAAGTCCGCCAACTCCGATAAATTGTTCTGCCGTTCTGAGGAGCTGAATTAAATTGAGAAAAGAAGTCAACGCAGGCACGAAGAACAGCCATTCCGAGGACCAGCACCACAAACGAACCATAGTCCAGACATTGTTAAAACTTGCTTTTGAGAATCAGAATAAAAATTTGTAAACCGAATCCTGAGAGAACTTGAGAAAAAATAAATTTAGACTTATTTAAAATTTACCCGACCGTCTCCTCGTTTTCATTTGTTTGAGAAGTTGGACCGCCGATGCCCAAGTCTTACGAAGCTTCCTTGGGTAGACCCTGGATACCCTGAGCCCTACCCCAGCCTCGCAAAAGAAGCATCACAAAATATTCTTTATGAGTTCTGATCATCGCAATCATAGAGTTCTTAGAAAATATAACATACGTGAAAACCATTCATTTTCACATTACTGACTCTCGCACCATTTGTGTGATTTGTGACTTAAATAAAATTGAAGTTATGTTCTTTTTATTTTTTCGTATCTTTTTTCATTCTAAAATTCTTGTAGCTTTTTGAAGGGTCACCCTACCCAATATTTTGTTACACATATACTTTTTCATGAATTCAAAGGGGCATTTAAAAAAAATCTTAAAAAATTACAATGCTTCTGATTTATTTCTCTTCTTTTAATTTATTTCTATTTTTAAACATATATCAGAAAAATTGTTAAGGAAATAAATAATAAATATACTATACTACTATACATACTACTACTATGTGATCTACAGTTTTAGATTAAATATTTACTTAATTATTTTTTTTTAAACATCTTAATCTTTTACATACATTTCTTTACTTCTGAATCAGAAACTGTTTTGTATTGCAACGAAACAGACAGACGGAAGGAGATCGGACCTCATACTACAGCTATGAAGTAGACACTCAGGTGGCGGAAATTATTTGGCAGTAAGATCCATACTATTCCCAGTAAGTACTTTGCAACCTGCGAGCTCAGTACAACCACTCCAGAAATTCCAAGACGAAAAAGCCTGCTACACTTTAAAGTTTCAGAAGATCGAAGCTTCCACTTGCATGGTAAGGTTCTAATTCCAGAACACGCTGTTTACTTTAACCTAATCCTTTGGGTTCAAGCAAACAACCCCAGACGCAAAGATGAATTTAAAGCTAAATTATGACCTCAACTCTGATGTTGAGTGTTGTTATAACCCATTTGGAGAATAGTATGGAGTGTGCCATTTTTATTTTCTGTGTGAAGAGTTGTATTCGAAAGTTAATATACCCTACCAGGTCATAGTTATAAAACCTAATGATTTTTCCAAGAAAATATAATGACGCACAAACATATGCCGGATGGCATTCGCATGCAGAAGCCGACTGCAAAAGGATGTTTACAGGACTTGAGCCAGGTGTGTGACATAAACATTTGACTATAATAAAAGAGTATAACATTTAGTAATTTACTGCATCGTTGGAGTCTTTCAAAACTCGATATTAAGAATTTAACTATTTAATTAAAATAGAAAATCCTACAACTATATACTCACATTACGTACCTACCTTATTTCCACTTTCCTTTGCTAGGTTTTTGAAAACGAGGACGACTGTTGCTCGGGGGGCTTTCAAAAGCAAAGTATAATATTGAAAGGATTCAACATCCTTAGTCAGACAGCAGGCGATGCATAAAGGAAGTGTGTGTTATTAATTATTTGCATAGTGTCCACTTGGATTTAGATTCTTATGCCCAGTTTAGAGCAATGACTAGAGAACGAAGACAGCCAGGAAGCAAGCTCGGTTTTGTCCAGAATGAGGATGTATTTTTATGAGAAATCTCTTCGTTTTTTGCTTTTCTTTTCTATTTTGTGAACTTCAGAGTGGCCCTTCTTCCATTCACTCCGGCTTAGTCTAGTTAAAAGCACGAGTTGTCACAAAAATACATGGCCCCCGGAAAGAACATTGCACTTGTGATGGAAACAGTCCTCAACTGTCAAATGATTTCATTACGTATTCAAGGAACGAAATGCGAATCGTTCTGACTGGTAATGGTGAATAGCCGGCGTCGACAGAAGTAATAAGTAAGTTCTTATACAGAAGTGGGAAAAATGGGAGGCGGCTCGCGCGATGTGGTGCTGAGCGCGTGTTACCAGCAGGACGTCGACTGATGATGATGAAGATGATGATTCAACGTCATGGCTATATAAGAGGATGCGCAAGATGAAAAATTGTTGCATTTAAATTTTTTTTTTCCCCTTTCTCTTTTATATTCCCGCTCTGCCATCGCATAAGCCGACCCGAGGCAAAATGTCTTTTGAAATGGGGTTGAATTGTGGATGGATGGAGATGCGGGTATTGGGATGGTGCGAAAAAAAGGATTTTAAACTGAAAATAAATACTCCTTCTTGTTTAGAATGAGGCTGGACAAACAACGGACACCAGGACGAGGACGATGACGAGGACGAAGATGGTTGTGCTACTGAGTAGGAAGTGGATCAGGATACAAATGTCATTTGCTACGAGATTAAGGAATAAGGATAATTGAGAGATCCTCACGAAGAAGAAGTGAAACCAAGTCCATGATATGGTAGGGGGAAAAATGGAATGCCATAATTAATTTAAATTTTTCTTTTAATTTTAATTTTCTTCTCTGTGGGTGCCTTTTACTGGCTTCGGGGGTTTGAATTTTACTTTTTTTTTAGAAGATTTCTTAACATTTTTCGTATAATTGGTCATTTGAAACTCTTGACGATGGATAGCATAGAAACAGGCACGAAGGCAGTGGGGCAGCAAAGTGAGTAATTGTTGGCATTTTTTTAGTTTTTATTTCCATTTTCATCTTGCAACGCAAAAGGATTGGAATTCATTTTTCATTTCGTTCGCAATGAGAAAATACGACATCTTTTTTTTAGTTTCTTTGTTTCTTTCTCCTTCTCGAATAAACACTCTTCGACTTATATAACAACAGCAGTATTAGAACATCAAGTTTCAAAGTGATGATTTTTCCCTGGAAGCTTCATTCTTGTGACGCACTGATTGACGAAAAAGAATTTTAATAGACTCTTCTGATATTACAAACATTACCAGTGAATGTACTTTGCGGATGGAATTTCCAACTGAGACCCAGACCATGGAGCAATTCATTAGTGGTAACGAGTACGAGAGGAAAGCAGTTCTGTCAGATTAATTTTCAGTTTTCAGGCTGGCACAGGTCTTAACATTATCATGTCAAAGTAATGTCAAACCACATACTAATCGGCCTACAAAGCCACACGACAGTAGCTTTCAACAATTTAGATAGATGCAATGTGTCAGAGAAAAACGGGGCTTAGATTAATTTGTTCGTTTATGCCAAAACTAAACAAAAATTATGGTAAGTGGTGGTTCTTTTAAAATTAAATACCCAGAGTTCTTAAATTCTCTCGACCATTTGTGGTTCTGTTAGTTAAAGTCATTAAAAAAATACGCTACTTAACTCAAACCCAAACTTTGAATCTAGTTTAATGGAATTCCAAGTCAAAGTTAAATTCTTCAATTAAACTAAAAAGCGGAAGTTAATTGCTTTGAGACAAGACCGCACAATTATAAGCAATTGGGTTGATAAGGAAAAAGTGCATTTATGCAACTCCTTCAGAGTTTTCGTAGATGTTATTCGGCAAGGCTTTGTGGCACGATAACTTTGTAACGAAGTTACAAATAAACACCCTACCACAACCCAAAACACACACACCATTGTTGTTACATGATATTTTTCACTCATGCAATAGAACTCACACGCACTAGGTGTAGATCAAGCTACGGAGCGAATTACTCAATTTGAATTTTATACCACACAGACCCGATTTACCACTGGAGTGCAGTATATGCAACTTAGAGGAAAGAGAAGACGTAATCCATTTCGTCGGAAGATGTCCAACTTTGAGAGAAACTAGAAGAAGCATTCTCGGAAGCGACTTTTTACAGAGGCTCAAGTTATTAGTAGGCTGAATGAGATGAATGTTGTCAAGCTATATGACTATTGCAAAATTGCATTACGTTATAGAGAAAAAATAATGAATGAAGACTTTTGAGTTAACATACAGTAACTTATTATTATTTTCAAGTTATATATATATATTTTTTTTTTTTTATCTATTATTATAATTGTTAATTGTGAAAGCTTATTACAGTAATTGAAATAATGTTTATTGTCAATCTGGCAGACGGCAAATGCCATGCTATATGATTTTTTGTATATATGAATGTGTAAAAAAACTGTTAGTCATTTATAAATAAATAATCTATCTATCTATCTATCTATCACTAGGTGTAGATAATTTTATAAGGCATCCTGAAAAATACGAGAAAGGAGAAGTTCCTGACGTATAATGTTAATTCATTATACAGCCTAGACAAGAGATCGTCATTCAACTTGTTCATGAAGAACAACACCCCCGACATTGCGCTAATCAGCGAGACGAACGTCACCAGACGCAACAACATTAACATCAAGGCATTCAGGACCTTTCAAAGAGGAACAGCAATCTTCATAAAAGATAAACTCTCGCCCAACACAAAAGAAGTAACCATCGCTGGACTACTGACCAGTGAAGCCACCGCCATCAAGATAAGCTTTGGAAGAGGAGAGACCTTAACGGTCATAAGCTTCTATTTCAAATGCAACTCCTCTCAAAGAAACATTCAAAGTGACCTTCACATCCTCAACGGAATACTGAAGCAAAGCACGTACGGACTCATCGGCGGGGACTTCTACGCAAGACACAGTTTATGGTTGGACACAAACATCAGCGAAGAAGGCAGGGCAATAGCAAACTGGCTGGACCAAATTACGAACGATCACACGCTTGTAGTTGTATCACAACCAAAACCAACTTTTCATAGAACACCATCGACACTTGACTTTTTCTTAGCCTCTTCCAACTTGGTGAACATAACGCCAGAAATACAGAACTTCATCTGTAAGACAGTAGATAGCGACTCTGACCACGAAGCCGTACAACTAACTTTTAATTTAAACCAAAGTCATAGCCACCCAAGACAAAGCTGAAGCTCTCGCCAACTACTTCGAAGGAAACTTCAAACCAAGCCCGCCCACTGACCAAACATTTCTGCAGGAGGTGGAATCCTCAATGCAGCAAACACTCCAACCAAGCCCGGATATAGTGATCTTCGACGATGCAAATCCAGCTGACAACCCAACCAACAATATTCGTCTCTGCAATCTAGAGGATGTAGCAGAGATCATCGGCAATTCCAAGTCAAAAAAGTCAGCCGGACCAGATGGCATCTCTAACCACACCCTCAAAAGGCTTCCCCATGCAGCGATGATTCTCCTCACAATCATCCTTAACAACTGCATCAACAACTGCTGGAACTGGAACCCCGGAACTGGAAAACAGCAAAGATCGTGGCAATTCCCAAGAAAGGCGCTTCCAATCAAATCTTCAACTACAGACCGATTTCCTGAGTAACATCAGCAAAATACTGGAAGAAGTAATCCTCCGCAGACTCAAGATATTCTGCAACGATAACCTCCTCATACCAGACATGCAGTTCGACTTTCGGGAGAAACACTCGACGCTGCATCCACTCCTTAAGTTTCAGCATGACATCACCACCTCACTCAACAGTCAACGTGTCAACGTTGGATGCTTTCTGGATGTCGAGAAGGCATTCGATAGCGTATGGATAGACGGATTAATACATAAACTTTACTCGTTTCAGCTTCCACCGCCACTAATCAAAATTCTCTGTTCTTTTCTTTCTTTCAGAAAATTTTTCGTACAAATGGACAACTGCAAATCCCACACTAAGAACATCGGAGCCGGAGTCGCCTAAGGTTCAAAACTCGGTCCCTTCCTCTACAGCTTGATGACGTCAGACCAACCAACTCCAACTGGATGCGAGAATCTCCTCTACGCTGATAACTCGCTAACCTACGCCACATCACTCTCAGTCAGTCAAGAGCGTAGAGGTCCACGTCAACAGACTATACCACTACTTCAAAAAGTGGGGCATACGGATCAACACCTCCAAATCAGAACTGGTGTGCTTCAGGAGACCCTCAAATGGCAGAGGCGGCAGTCAAGAGCGTAGAGGTCCACGTCAACAGACTATACCACTACTTCAAAAAGTGGGGCATACGGATCAACACCTCCAAATCAGAACTGGTGTGCTTCAGGAGACCCTCAAATGGCAGAGGCGGTCGGACTGCCACCAAGTGTAAAAATTTGGTCCTGAAACTTCCCGATGGATCTACCATTCAATCCAAGCCGAATGTGAAATACCTGGGTATCCACTTCAATGAGCTGTTAAACTTCAATCCACACAGCAGTAAAGCTCTCAAAAAAGTCAGCTGGGCTTTCAGCCGGGTGCACCCTCTGCTGAAAAGAAGAACTGGACTAAGCCAAGCGACAAAGTTACTGGTCTACAAGCAACTTCTGCGACCAGTAATTAGCTACTCCTTTCCAGTCTGGTTCTCCATTTCGAAGACAGCCATGAAAGAACTCCAGCTCTATGAAAGGAAGATACGTTGACCGACGACGACGAAAGCACTACAGGAACGAGCAACTGTACCAGGAAGCCAACATCATACCTCTGGACAGATACCTGGTGCTATCCACAAAAAAGCTAGTGCAAAACGTCACCAACCACCCGAATCAGCTAATGAGAAGGATGACCACAGAGCAACGACATCCGGAACCGAGGTACCTCAGTGTGATGGAGACCCTGGACGACAACATCATCGAGGACAACGAGGGACCTATCTCGTTTTACGCTGACACTGGGTCAGCACACCGCCGTGGCTAAATTGCCAATCCCCACCTTTTCAACTACAAACCCGCCATAGATAACCAGGAATGAACCACCTGAGAAGACAACGAAGTCAACCGACTTCTATTTTTATTACTTTTTTTCATGTAAATTATACAATATTCTATAATATCTTAAGCTAAGTCAATGTATATGGTTAGGCCCCCTATGTACCAACAAAATATTATTATCATAGTATCCTAATTAGTTATAAGTCAAATTGTATATATTGTTCAAAAAAAAAACTAACTAACTAACTAACTAACTAGAGAAAGGAGAAGTCAGCCCGAGCCCGTGTCTGAAAAGTACCAATCTAGAGTACAGGTTACTCCCACTAAAAGAAAACGAGGGGTGTAGTGTGCCCAGAGATTCCCAATTTTGGCAAAGTACCTTGGAGTACCTAGCACAAATCCCCCACTAGCCTCTTAAAGACTTTTGGGTTTCATTTTACCGGTTGATGCCAGGATTTGGCTGTTGATTCACCAGCGATTAAAATTAAAGCCCAAGCTCAACCGACTTGGAGTTCGAAACTGGAGAGAGCTCGCCCAAAATCGAAGTCGTTATAGAAGGATGTTGGTTGAGGCCCAGGTTCATTCCGAATTGTAATGCCCACCTAAGTAAGTAAGTAAGTACTTGATGACCGTTTTGCCAGCATAGGACTAAGAATCTACCAGCGTTGGAACAACCGATCACCAGCTAGCTTTAGTACCAATAAAAGGATTGGACCTTCGTAACCGAAGTCTTACGTGTTTTCTTTGGTCGACCCTAAGCCTGACGAGAAAACCCCAGCTCTTGAGAAAAAAGCACATCACAACTTAGATGCATGCTCTGAAGTCAAATCATCCTCCCCTTCAAATTACCGTCCAATTGCACTAACGTCCCTTCTTTCTAAGGTCGGAGGAATGTTGATAAACCGTGAACTCATGAAATATCTAGAAAAAAAAGCTTCTCAATGGCCGACAGACAGCACGGCTTTCGTAGCAAAAAGTCCACTGGTGATATGATGGCATATCTCACCGAAAAGTTTAACATATCTTTACACTGTTTTGGAGAATGTAAAATTATTGCGCTTGACGTTTCTAAGGCGTGTGATAGAGTTTAGCATCGAGCTCTCTTATCGGAACTGCATCCTTTTGGCATCGACTTTTCAGTTCCTTTTGTGGCAACTTCCACAGTGCCCCAAGGCAGCCATCTTGGACCCCTCTTTTTCATCCTTGCCATTAATAATGTCGAAAAGATCATCCAATGTTCTTATATCTTACTTTGGGTGGATGACACACACATTTTCAAGGCCATCACCTTCGAATGATCATATGAATGATCTTCGGTATCGCCTTCAAAATTCTTGCCTATGTTCCAAACGCCCTGTTTCATAACTTTACAAGGGTGTCTATTTGAAAGAGCTTAAAAAAAATATTTTTCTCTTCTCTTCATTCTATGGTCGGATTAACGATATATTTTAGCATTGGCTCTCCACACCTCATTATATGTTTTTCCTTTTCAAAGTAAATTGTTCTAACAACAATGACTTTCCCAACAATTCCCATTACTTCCTTGTTGCGAAAACACTTCCCCTCCTCCACCAATTTAATATCAAAAATCAACAAACCATAATATGGATGTTATTAACTTTTTGTCTCAAATGACATCGGCGGCCGGCACCGGCGGGCGGCGTCGTCGCCTACATTAAATAGCTGCTCTGTTACATTTTATTTATTTCTTTTTATGATGTTTGTATAATATAGCAATTTTCACTTAATAAAAACTACTACCAAGCATTGCTATAACAACAGTAACTTAAGAAATGGTCAAGTCATTAACACCACACTGCAAACTCTTGCATTTCAATTTGCGCTTGGGGTTCGTAAAAACTTATCACCCAGGAAGCGTCTTGCATTAAATTGCCTTCCCTCAAGCCTAGAGGCAGTACACACACAAGGAAGCTCCAAAAGGCAATATTAAGCAACATAATGTGTCTTTATGTCGCAAGCAGATGTTTTCTGGTTGCCAAAAACTGTAACCCCAAAAACATGGCTTCTTTGTGTGTGCACTCTGTGTGGATGTGGACGATGTCTATTGTATTGTGTAGTCGTAGTACTACAACACCATAAATTTACACTTTTTTTCCGGTGTCGGCGATGTCATTAGGGTTAATCGCTTTTCTTGTTCTTGATCTGGCACTAAAAGCATTATTAAGACATCATTGTCAGAGCAATGAAGCTTTTTATGCATTTTTCTTTATAGGCATTTTAATTGCCCAGTGTTTTATTGGGTGACATAACTGTTCGCCGAGGAACAATCATGTGGCTCTTTAGTTTTATGTTTTAACGATGTGTATTCTCAGGACTATAGAATATTTTTTTCTTAATTTTGTTTGTCTGCTATGACTTTTAATGGCGAATCCAAGGAGTTACAGTTGTCCACATAAGGGAATAAATTATTGGCTCATTAAGTGGGATTCTGCTTTTTTGGCTGTTGATATGTCAACCGTTGAATCTGTGGGATCCTCTGGTAGACCTAGAACATCAGTCAGTCTGTATTCGTATATGTTTATATGTGATGCTATTTTCTCGAGGATTCTCACTCAAACTTGGACTTAGTCATCTAACAACTTCTACGCCCGATTTAGAGGTCTGTGGCCCTATTAAAACGAACTTCCTCCTGCCAAGGAAATGAATAAGGATTCGTTCTCTGGCTTAGTAGTTTTCACACCATTAGAAAAAAGTTCTCTTACTTAAATGGTAGGATTGGAATGTAAACACGAGAGGCGAGCTTGTACGTGGTTGGTGAGGTGTAGATAATTCACTCACCCGTTACACCTCACACTTGGCTGCGACGTAGAAACTTATAAGTATAAGTGACAAAAAAATCAAAATCAGAGAAGAAACGTCAGCGAATGATTGGCAGTGGGAATACCACTCCGATCTTTGATTATTCTCTTACCCGCTTCTTCGAAACCCATTTTGCATTAATCGATAAGGTGCCTCCGAACAGGGGCCGTCGGTCAATACTCGAACCTAACCGGAAAGGTGCCTTCGAAAAGAGGCCGCCAGTCAGTTCTCCACACTCGCAAAGCCGATTGTAAGCATTGTGACTACCAATTCAGTCATAGCTGCTTTTACAAATAGCAAATCTTTTGAATTAACCGGAAAGGTGCCCCAAGCAGAGGCCACTGCCAATTCTTAACCCCATTGAATTAACTAGAAAGGTGCCCCCGAACAGCGACCACCGGTCAATTCTACGCAACTGCAAAACCTCGTCAACATTGTGACTTGACTACTACTGCCGTCATAGCCACTATTGCAATAGCAAGCCTGTTTTTGAATTACCCAAAAAGGTGCCTCCGAACAGGGGCCGGCCTTCAATTCCTCCACTGTGGCTCTGTGATAGTCACTCCTCCCCTGTTGTTCCTACAAGCGTCGCTCCATATTCTGGACAAGGTTCTTAACTATAATGTCTTAATTCTTTGCAGGGGCGCACTCCCTGACAGTACCGAATACCCGCGTCGAAAACGATAGAACTAATCCTCGTCTCTTCAACCGAAGAAAAATTGCCGCCTGCACTCAGCGCCCTGACCGTACCCGGCCATCTAGCCTGCATCGTGTTTTATTAGCTTGGCGAATACTTAAAGACTTGTCTCTTGTCTATCTTCATAAATAATAAAGAATATTGTAATTCATATTTGCCGTGTCAAGACTCGTTATTTCCAGAACTCGGACTGCCACTGCCCAAGTTTTCGAGCTTCCTTGGGAAAAGCCCTGGACCCGCTGAGTTCTGCCCGAGCTGGGAACAAAGAAGCCTCACATCCTCACTCTTTGCATTATGATACATTCAAGGCTAACTTTTACTATCTATTGTCTGACTAAAGTGGTGCTCGTGGCGGGATGGTTTAAATGCTGTCTGTTGGTTTCAAGTTGGAAAGTCGAATTTCAGAAGCACCATTCCGCCTCCATTCTGATATAGCTCCATCCTCTATTCCACTTCGTACTTCCCATTATTCCCTTCAATACTACATAGTCAACACTTGCCAGTCAACAAAATTTTTTGAATGGCGTCTGTCTGAGTTGTCAACACCAAAAGACCATCCTTTTCCTGAAACCTCGAGCCCTCCTTTTAAACTAAGAACAAAAGCAAAACAAACTTAAAACTCAGCAAAACAATTTAAGCCAATTCTGTATTTACTCAAAATCACTTTAACAAAAAGTACTGAACAACGAATTTCAATAAATTGAAAATCTTTTTATATGTACGCCACTCACATTTCTGAAAGATATACGCAATGTCACACTCAATCTTATGCCAGGACATAAACTCTCAGTCATACATCATGACAAGTTTAGTACTACCCCGATATGGCGTAAACCCATGCATAAGACATCCTAACTAACGGTCTGCTGGTGAATTAAGGCTTAAGAAATCATTCCATGTCAGCATAATTAAGTGAACAACCTTTTTTCATCATTTATCATCGACAAACCCCCAATTTTTGTTATTGTATTCCTCTATCGAAATTCAAAGCTTTGCCTTGACGTCTTTTTTCTCCCCAAGAACATATCACAACCCCCATTCCGCTTTTATTTCTTGCAAGCCAAATTAAACAAACATTGCTTCCAATATCCCTTTTTTATTGCTGTCATAAGGAGGATAAAAACGGATACGACATTACGAACCAAGAAAACGAACAAGAGGAGAGCAGCAAAAAGAAGAAGAAAAAAAAAGAAAATCAAAAGAGAAAGAAAAACTTCATAAGCTCAAGTCATCAATCTTTCTTAGTATCATCGCTGATAAGAAGATATCACACTTTAGGGCCCGTCATATAACTTTTAATGGAAAATCGTGATTTTTGGAAAACATAACTTGCTTAAGTGCTGCTTAATTAATTTTAAGCAGCGGCATTTACAAACGCACACACACTTGGCTCGGCTGTCATAACCCCTTTGATGCGAAGGACAATAATAACCTTGAAATTGCATCGAGCATCGTCTACCCATCTTCTCGTCTTGGCCCACACTCCTCCGCATAGCAGAGCAACTTCTCAAATCTTCCATATTACATTACACAAACTTGATAGTCGGTCGGGTTGCTTGTTGTAGTGATGGAACGTATCACATTTTATTTTATGTTGACGATTTTTCCAATTTACGAGATTGTTAATGTCTGACAGGCGGAAAATTTATTTTCTCGATGAGGAGAGAGCTGGTTCCGCTGCAAAGATGAACATATCGTTGTACTCACACACAAACGGTTCTCTTGCCAAAAGTGAGGCTAAGGTTTATTGCACCTCTGGATTGAGATGATTATAAATGAAATTTGTCTCTATTAGAAGGATTTATAACGGTTTAGGTTTTTTAAGTGTGATTGAGCTTAATGCAGACACAGTCTTGTTAGTTTTTCTATTCCCATAGAGTTCTTGAATGAACTGAGAACAATTGGTGAAGTCCTATTCTAGAGGAATTTGAGTATCGATAAGTTTTTCTTTTATGTACGTGGGGAAGAACCCAAATATATCTACCTTGTAAGACTGAATGGACACAACTGTGTCTAAGTCACCTGATTTCTTTCTTTAATAAGAACTATCATTTAAAAAAAATTGAATTGCCTTATGGAGCGATTCAAACATTAAAAAAAAGAATGTGGCCGGCTTAGTCCGCCATTTTTCTACTCTTTCAAGTAGGTGTGCAGTTTTTCTTACTTCTATTTACTAAGGATTAAACTTTTGGATTTTACATTCAAAAGTGATGAACAGATAGGAAAGTCGTTGCTTATTATAAAAATTAGAAAACAATTTCCAAATGCCAAATGTTGGGGGGGGGTTAGTTGGCAAGCACTTTGTAGTCAGAGTTATTCAACAAGCAAGTTTTTAGTATTGTTTAACTCGCAACTCATAAAAACAATTTATTCGTCAGTGAATTTGGGACTACATATGTCTGCCAAAGCAAGAGGAGCGTTTTAAAATACAGCGATTCCAAGAGAAAAATCTTAGAAGAAAAGGTTAAGGCTCCAAAGTCTCATCCCACCTTCGCCCTAAGGCGAAATTCGCAAATCATTTTCACAGCTTTTTTTGTGATACGCCCGTAGTAATCGATGAAAATTTTCTAAGCATTTACTCAACTGGGCTCAAGTAAATTTCAATACTCTATTACTCCCAGAGCATAGTGACAAAATTTTAAAATATTTATCCCTTCTTCTTTTCGTCCGGTAACAATGGAGTCCCGCCAATTCTATCAAAGAAATGACGATACGTTATATTTAATTAAATTTATTAGTTTGGCTTAGTTCAAGCTTAATACAATTTTGATCATAAACTTAAACTTACAATATTAATATACATTATATAAAAATTTAAAATTAAATGACTAACCAATCTTAAAAGTAAAAATATTAGGGGAAGGTACGCTTATATTAAAATCAAGGGTATGCTGTACAGTGTAGGGGAATTGTGCTCAAGATGACATACTTTTTGTTTAAAGTAAGAAATAAAATTTTCTACAAACCTTAGCGTTAAAATCTTTACATATTTAAATAATTAATGATTATATGGAAAAAATAAAGTTGGAATGAATAGTTTAAAGTAAAAAGAATTAATTTAAAAAAATTAGTTAAAAACAGTCCGAGGCTAAGGCTAAGATGACATAGTTGGGTATAAGATGACATACTTCATGAGGGTAAGATGACATATTGTAAAAATGCCTGCTTTATTTGGCTCTTCAGCTTCAGTCAGTATATAACTCACATTTTCAACTTAGATTTTCGGCCATTTAGCTTTCACGATTTTTGTTTTATGCTTGGTGAAATATAATTATGTACTTTAAATTTGCATTTAAATATTTAAATTAAAAAGTAAGGTTTGTGTTTCTTAGTAGGTATATCATAGTATTTATAGTATGTCATCATGGACTGGTAAGCTATATGTCATCTTACCCGATAGGAAATAAAACTTTTAAAACCATTCAAGAATCAAAACATTATAATTAAGGAGCAAAATCACACAAAAAATATTGTCTTTACACATAAACTGAAATATAAAACACAAAGGATATAGAAAAACACTTAATTTTTTAAGCAATTTTGAAATAAACAATGACTCGCAAAAAAATTTATTCTCCAGCTTTTTCGTTTGAACCGATCACGATGACAGCAGGAAGTATACTGGCATCTGTAAGTTTATTCTGGCAAAACAGTTAGAAAAAATGCATGTCTGGATATGCTCGAGAGAACTGTGGCGGCTTTATAAACAGAGAAAATGCGAGTATGTCATCTTACCGGAGTATGTCATCTTGAGCAGAACTCCCCTACACTGTTTGCTAAGCGTAGCATTCGAGTGATAGGATTGAAATGGACATATATGTACGATGAGTGGGAAGGTTATAGACAAGGATTGATCTAAGGTTGCGGTGAATTGTACACTGAAAAAATTCCTTACGTAAATACAACGAAAAACTTCGTTGGGCCAACGAAATTTTTCGTACTTTTCAGCCGATGAAAAAATTAATTGGCCCAACGAAGTGACCTTCATACTCTAATGAAGCGCTTTATCAGTCAACGAAACTTTCGTACTTTTAACGAAACTTTTAAATTGACGAAATTTTCATTGGGTTATGATTTTCTACATCGGCCTACGAAATTCTTTATCAACTAACGTGTAGAATTAATTAAACTATGATTTTTTAACGTTGAATCCATTATTTTTCTTCGTCGATTGATGGAAGACATTCCATCGAGTAATAATTTTTTTCATACCATTAATTAAGATTTACATTGGTTAATGTAGATGTATTTATTAATTTATAACACTTTTCGTTGCGCTAATCCTTTTTTTAATAAATTTATGAAAGATACATCCGTCAGCCTACGAATATGTTTCATTATTTCATGAATATTT
Source organism: Melanostoma mellinum (assembly GCA_914767635.1). NCBI lineage: Eukaryota > Metazoa > Arthropoda > Insecta > Diptera > Syrphidae > Melanostoma > Melanostoma mellinum. Next base: position 186,821,072 of record OU612060.1, read on the forward strand.
TTACGGGGTTACGTAATTAGTATCGTAGACTTATGAATTTTTTCCCACCATTCATGAACATTTTCATAAATCTACTAAACAAATAATCGTAATCTAACGAAACTTTTCGTTCTGTCAACGAATTTTTTGGTAGATTGATGTTATTTGAAATTGCTGGCTAACGAATTCTTTCATACCATTGATGAATTTCTTAATATATCTACGAAAGATATATTCGTTGGCGTACGAAATTTTTCATTCTATTAACGAAAATTTTTTGTAGATTAATGTAATTTGAACTCGTTAGCTAATGAATTTTTTCGTTCCCCTTATGAACATTTTAATACTCCTACGAAAGATATATTTGTTGGCTTACGAAACTTTTCGTTCTATTAACGAATATTTTTCGAAGATTAATGTAATTTGAACTCGTTAGCTAATGAATTTTTTCGTTCCCCTTATGAAAATTTTAATACTCCTACGAAATTTATATTCGTTGGCTTACGAAACTTTTCGTTCTATTAACGAATATTTTTCGTAGATTAATGTACTTTAAATTCGTTAGGTAATAAATTTTTGCTTACCATTCATTAACATTTTCATAAATCTACGAAAGATATATTCGTTCGCTTATGAAACCTTGCGTTTTGCTAACGAATAATTTTCGTAAATTCATGTAGGTATCTTACGAAATTCCTCATTTCATTTATGAATAATTTCATAAAGTGAAGCGATTTCTTACTCACCCATATTTGTCCTTTGAGGCCTTTTTAATAGTAAAAAGGCCCTTCATCTTTCTCTAAATCTGGGGAAAAGAAAATCGTTGAAACAATTTGAAGAGAAAACACGACCTGTGACCTATTAACGACAAATTGAAGAACTGTTGTAAATAAAAAAAACATTATATAAATAGTGCAATGAATGTAATTATTTTATTGTAAAATAGCGATACCCATAAGGGAATTTTTCTGGTTTTTTTTCACATCTAATTTTGTATAAAAATTCTTGAAAGAAATTATAAAAGTTTGTACACGCGAGAGGGTACTCTAAATTGAACAAATGAAATAGTTTGAACAAAACATCAAACCCTCTTAAAAATGATTTGAATGCATATTTAATGCCGTCAAAGAAAATGTAAAATGCTTTTAAATCTGTTATTGAATCACCAATCGCTATCAAAAAGGGCTGGATGCAGCTTGACCTGCTTCTTATATGTTCCAGATAAGGTTCTATCTCTTGAGGAGACTTGCACACATATAGGAAAGCCTCCTGCGAGTCCTTTATTGTATATTTGGTAGTGGATTTTTTCCCTGTATTATCTTTGACGACAGTTTTTTGCGTCGGTGTCAGGTAGCCATGCATTATGTACATGAGCACCGCATCTTTCGAATCTGAAAAATTAAAAAAAAGAAACAAAATACTTAAACTAAGAAAAAAAAATTAGAATATTTAAAATGGGAGTATTTAAAAATTTATTTAAAGAATTTAAGAGACAAGTTGTAATAACTTTTACTTTCATCCAGTGTTTCAGTCATTCACTTCTCAAGGAGAAGGACCAACCGCCTCTCTTTAATGTTCTGGTCTTTTGTCAAAAATGCACCGATTTTGTGGCGGTGCTCCGCCCAATTGTCCAGGAGAGAGCTGGCATCGAAACGAAGGTGTTCCAGATGAGGTTCTATCTCTTGAGGAGACTTGCACACATATAGGAAAGCCTCCTGCGAGTCCTTTATTGTATATTTGGTAGTGGATTTTTTCCCTGTATTATCTTTGACGACAGTTTTTTGCGTCGGTGTCAGGTAGCCATGCATTATGTACATGAGCACCGCATCTTTCGAATCTGAAAAATTAAAAAAAAGAAACAAAATACTTAAACTAAGAAAAAAAAATTAGAATATTTAAAATGAGAGTATTTAAAAATTTATTTAAAGAATTTTAGAGACAAATTGTAATAACTTTTACTTTCATCCAGTGTTTCATTCATTCACTTCTCAAGGAGAAGGACCAACCGCCTCTCTTTAATGTTCTGGTCTTTTGTCAAAAATGCACCGATTTTGTGGCGGTGCTCCGCCCAATTGTCCAGGAGAGAGCTGGCATCGAAACGAAGGTCGCTAAAATCCTAAACAAATACAATGAAATAAAATTTATTTATAGCTTTGTTGAAGATATGATTAAAATAAAATGAAATGAAAATGAAGAAATATTAATAAATAAAAATTACCAGTCGAAAACCAAGTGGCTTCTTATACTGCGGCCATTTCTGAAGAGATGTAGATTTTAAAGTGTGCTTTGAACATGCCTGCCAGTACCCATCAAAATCATCAGATTTCCTCCGCATTAGCCTCAGAATCTTTTGGTGAAAATAAGTATAGTTTAGTATTGTACAAAAAAATTAGTCTTAAACAAAATTACCAAAGTTTGCTTTCTTTTTGGTTTCGGTATGACTTGACCTGGCTGATTGGCGGAGCAACTTTTTGTTGTTCGAAAACTTGTTGTAAATTCGGCCCCTGGACGACGTCGACGTTCGGTAGTATTCCTAAGAAATTATCCGGAAAAATTCGTTGAGAAATAGAAATAATAGAAAAAGAAATAGTTTTTCAAGTTTTGATTAAGGAGAAAAAAATATTATCTTACAAGATTTTCAGTGGGAAATCTTTTCACAATTTCCTTCTCTATTCTTCGGCTATCCCTGAGGCTGAAAACACACTGCTTTTCCTCGAAATACGTTACTATCGTATTAATCAGCATTTTTCTTTGATCCTCTTCAAACTTCTGGAAGGAATTATAGTAGTTCGCCAAAAACTGTCCTTTTGCAGTTGTATTTAGGATCATTGCCAGATTAATATAATTTTCAAACTCCTCTGACGACGGACCTGAACTAGGAGAATGTGGCAATGGTGACGGCGATGACCGGTTACTTGTTGGAGTATGCATAGGTGAAATATATGTGTCAGTCAAGTGGTCTCTTTCGAAAGGAATTCCAATCGATTCCCTCCACTTTTTCAACCTATATTCGAAGACAATTTTGTCTCCGGTAGAAATGCTGTTGAAATACAGATGAATGTGTTTCCTCTCCATTAATCTCAGCACATCAACGAATACTTTTTGTTCTTTTTAAATAGAAAAAACAATCAAGATAGTGGAAAGTTTAAAAACTGATTTCAATTTTCTTACCTATGAATAGGCTCAGTAAACAGCCTAAGTTCCAGCTGTCAAGAAGTTCTTTTAACTCCTTTTCCTTTTCTGACACTTCTTGGGAGTTTCCTTCTAAAATGTAGCTTGAGTTAGTCATAGTGTCGCTACAATTGTCGTTTGGCAAGTTTGAGTATCCAATAACAGAAAGCGCTTGTGAGTCGATTATATTACTGAAATTAATTTGTTCTGGTTCTTGTACATTTGAAGCATCTATTATATGATTTATTATTTGAAGGTCACTATTATTATTTATTTGATGTTGTTCATTTGAAGTTATCATTGGTGAATTATGAAAACTGATTTCATTGAACAGATCGTCACTATTAGTTAAATTATTTGATTCTGCTTGATCCATTTTGGCTGTTGATTGTTGCTTTTTCTATATATTTAGACTATAGTACTCCTTAATCCTGATCATTGTTCTTCCCTCGGCAGTCCGAATACAATTTAATGGTGGGCCGACGAGATCTCCGAAACGAAGGATTGAAAATTCTCCCAGAATATCAGGTCTTATGTCGTAAGACAAAAAATGTGGATTGTAATGAATAGAGTTAATTTTTTGACAAAAAAGGAAATTTTGTAAAATATTTGTGTTGAAAATTTTTAAAATCGTATATATTTGGATGTCATTGGTAAAAATTGCAACATAATATCCATTCTGGTACAAATATCCATCATGTTTATATTTTTTAAGAAATTTGATTAATTTCATATCAATTTTAAGCATTTTAGATATAGTATTACTATATATGCTGTTATCGTCATTGTTCTCGTTGCTCAAATTAATTTTATTTTTAGAGTCAGCACTTATTAAATAAAATGCGAACTGTAATTGATACTTTTTTGCTAGAGTCACACATATATTTTTACGTGATGTGGTAGTATTAGAGTACAGTTTAAACTGCCTATGTTTTGACTCAAATCGAAAGCTCCAAAACGATCTGAGTGGGCCTGATTTTCTTAATACTGTTGGATAATGAGTCATATTATGATACTTAGCTTTAAGTGTGTCATTAAATAGGCGAACGTACTCAGAATTATGTCTAGCAATTTTTTCACTCAAAAGTATTATGAAGTCTTCGTTTATAGCGTAGCAAAGGATCATGTCGATTATTTCTAGAAAGTTTAGAAGAAATGCCCAAACTTCATCATCTTCATGTATTAAGTCGCCCACCATTAAAGGAAAATAAGAAACAAATGTTTTCATTTCACGAGCAGACATTTTTAAATGTTTCTTTGATAAATGTATCGCTGTTATTTCACCACAAACATTATCTATTTCAATAGGCCCATAATCAAAATTCTTTTTTCTTGAATTAAGAGTTTCTAAGGTAAAATATTGAGCAGTTTCAATTAAATATTTTATTATATGACACATATTATAGTGACATACACCTTCGAAGATATCGTGCATTACGTCAACACTGTAGTTTTCAACTGTATGAAATGAAGGTATTTTATTAAATATTGATTCTTTCTGAATCCCGCTTTCTGTTGAATCTGCTTTATGAATATCATTTTCATAGTTTTTTCTATTTCGCATCAGAGAAACATTTTCAACACTTGCTGTTTGTGTGTCATTTTTCAACATTTTACATAATCTGCAAAAGCTTTTACTGATAAACGATCTGTTGAAATTCAGTAAAGAGTTAAGCCCAAGATTATCACCAAGTATTAAACCCAAAAGAAAGTGAACGTGAGTGGTACCTTTTTCTGTCGTTATATCAAGTCCATTAACTTCTAAAAAAGAAAGTTCGTCAACTAGGCTTTGCCAGCATTTTTCGTTACCAAAAGATTTAATGTCTTTAGCTTTAACAGTTGCTCCTAAATAAATGTTTTCCAATACCGATTCTTTCTCTCGCATGCAAGGAAACGAATAATATATGTTACTTATTGCGTGTTGACCACTGTGAGAGCCTAACGGGTTATTAATTTCAAAGTCGTCGTTATAAAGAAAATATGGAACTAGAATTTTGTTTGGATACATATCTGCTTTTTGTTTCCATAACTCACCCTGTACAAAATTTGTCACAACATTTGCTGATTTCAAAGTATTCATATTTGATAGAACGTCAGTAAGAAAACCTTTTCTTTCAAAAGTTTTTTTAAATTGAAAACGTAATGGCATTAAAACACCCGTCACTGTATGCTCTTTATAACTCAAGAACCCACCTTCATGAACAGCATTTATTGATTGATCGATAGTAAACTCTTCTATGTTTTGCAAATATTGTTCATCTTGAAGCCATTGAAATAAACGATATTCAGTTTTAGAAAATTGGAATGGATCTCTACATACAGCAACCAAACTAAGGATTTCATTATGAGTCTCTGGGCAAGAATTTTGTAACTTTGCGGTTGATAATGTTTTGAACATATCCAAAAGTGGATCTGTTATAAATAGTTTTATGAGATCTTGAACTTCGCAAACATCTTTTCTGGTGAAATTATTATTGCTATGCAATTTTAAACAAAATGTACTAGCCGATCTTAAAAAACTTTCAAAGTTCTTGTAATTTATTTCTTTTGAGATTTCTTCCGTACCTGTTTCTTCAGATTGATTGAGTTCTAAACCCTTACTCAACGTAATGCACTCGTCGGAAATTTTCTTTTTTTTAGCTTCAACCCCGTCTTTTATTTCTTCAGTAGAAACTATATTTATCCATTCACGATCCTTCACAATACTAAGTTTATGTTTTCGAAGAAAATGTCTTTTGAAACTTGCCAAACTTTGGAAACTCTGATAACACGGATTTTCTACACATCTGAATAAACTATTGTTATTTAAGAAATGTTGTTCCTTAAAATGTTTAATAAGACTATCAATTTCAGAAAAAACATTTTTACATATATAGCAAGTCATATTTGCGAAGGGGACGAAGTCTGTAAATAATTTTGCGTTTAATATCAAGTTGAAATTAACTACTTTTCTTATTTCAAATAAGAAAGGTACATATTATTAATTATTTGAATTTGAAAAGATCTAGGTATAAGCTGTGACTGCCATTAGTATTCGGTTCTTGCTCATATATTTTTCCTAATGAAATATCTTGTTTAAAAACAAATGTATTGCAACTTTACTTTCAGTTGTGATAAAGAAAATTGTTTAGATGAAGTAGCCAAGTGACATTTTCAAAAATTTGAGTAAAATGCGTTCAAAGTTTCACCCCTATTACAACCCAACTGAAAATTGGGTTGTGTGCACGTGTTATATAAATGAGAAGACAACCCAATTTGAGTTGAGTTGTCATCCATAATAGGGGTATTTATTATCGACGAAATGCACAATTTAGCTTTAGTGAAATAACCTTTTTAGGCAAAATTGAGAATTGCGGATGATACAAGAATTTTATTTTTAAAACAAATACTTCATCTCAAAGAAAAGACGAAAAATTAAAAAAAATGTCACTCAACACTTTGGTAGTCTTCAATTAAAACGCTGATCTGGACTTGTTAATAGGCGCGTTCATCACAATTCAGATTTTCAGATTAACTGAAAAACTTATTCAGTTTTGCGTTGAACGGCCTTCTAAATTTTTTGTCAGATTTGAATGGTATTGGGATTCACCTTTCAATTCTGCGAGGAAAGATTTGATAAGAAATAAATAATTTCTTGTAGTCGGTTCAAAATAGTACTAACTATAGTCCAAAGCATTTCTTTTCAATATTTAAGATTAGAAATATGCGCGTAACTACAATTTGAATAGACTTCGAACGAAAATGTAGCAAATAATTTTCTTAAAAATCTATTTCTTTTGTAAGGGTTTTCATTAATAACCTTTAATTATACGACAAATTGCCAAAAAATAAATTAGAGTTCAGTTTAATGAAAAAGTTCACTACAAAAATGTTTCCAAAAAAAGCTAACCGAAAAATACAAAGTAAAGTTCAATTGTCATGTAGGCTATTTATCGCATCTGACAGCTTAATAAACTAAATCTAGATTTTCAGACTGCTTTTCTTGACTGAAAAACTGAATCGGTAAAAACTAACAGCTGATGAGTGTCAACTGAAAAACTTAACGTCTGGCCAATCAGAGGCCGAGAATAGTTAGTTAATCTGAAAATCTAACTTGTGATGAACGCGCCCAATGTTAAGGGAAACATTATAAACGAATAAAAATTTCAAAAAACCGAGTATAAATGCAGCGTTGAAAAAAAATTTTGATAAAAATTTGGCATAGAATGAAGAATAGTAAATTAATATGCGTTTGGGCTTGGATAAGACACAATATCTGCTTCTTCTTCTCTTGGAATAGGGGATGAAAATTACAGCAAAAGTCTTACTGGACCTGTGTCCTGTACTGATTAAAAAAGACAGTTTTGAATACACACAAAACACAAGCAACCGATGTTGCGTAAAAATGTGGGCAGCGCAAAGGAGATCTTGAACAAGGGAGAATTCTCACACAAAAAAGCGCATCTGTGCACAAGCCTATTTAACAAACAAAAATACTAAACTGTACCGTGTAGGTATGCGCATACGAAAAATATGTTTTCAAACGAGATTTGTCATAAACTTTGAATTAAATCTATTCAAAAAGGAAAACAGACAATACTTTTTCTATTAATTAACATATTCAGTGAATGAGTTACACGTTAAGACACTATCAATAAACTAAGCAAAAATTAACACAGTTGATTTCAAAAAAGCGGACACTGGTCTTCATATGCAAATATTTTAATACGAATATGTAGATATGCAGCAATTAAATTTTTTAAATAAATATCGTGAGGTCTTACCTTTTTTTTAAACGCTGGACTGCTAAATTTGGTATTTTTTAAAACACAACACTTTTACTTTTAAATTTTAATTTCACTTGAAACAATACTATGGCACAATAGACAATACACTTGAAATTGAAATAAAACTCTGCTCTGCGTCTGTAGTCAGCACAACCGGCACCTCCAAAGAACGAACTGAGAATGATAAAACAACAGACGCCGAAAAATAATGAAGCGCTTGAGTGTGTATGTAGTGTTTTGGTAAATAGAGGCTATTTTTTCTTATGGCTACGATTTTTTTTCGTAAGGTTATGTAGATTGTCGTAGCTTGAGGATATTATTCATTAGACAACGAATTATTGTAATAGAGGTAAGTAGACTAGAGTAGGTCTATGCAAAACATGGTTATGTGATGAGGTTTTTTCATAACATGACGAAGTTTTTTATGGGTTGATTAAAATTTTTAATGAAGTTTTAAAAAATGTTCATAATGGAAGCAAAGAATTCATACACACATGAATTTTCTACATTAACCCACGTTACAGGTTTACGAAAAAGTCAATGGTTTATTAACTTGTTTCGTAAAGCAATGACAGTTTTTTTATTGACTAATGATGTTTTTCGTTGATAGATAAAAGGTTTGATAAAGCAAGTATTTATTTTAATTAAACGATGCATCATTGCGTTAATAAATGTAGAATTTCACACCGCAATTATTTTTATAATGCAAGTGTGGCAGGTTACCACCTATACGATTTGAAGTTTGAGCAAGATAAATCTTTTGATTGAAATGTTGACACGTTGGGATTTACTTTAGAAAAATCAAAACAGATACACTTTCGTAAAAAACAAGGTCGTTTTTATGAAAAACCAGGTGTCGTTAATTTTTGTAGAGGGATTATATTACAGTGACTCTGAGGGTGTAAGAAATTGAAATTTGGTCATCAATTTACAACGCATTTTAAATTTCTCCTTTAATTTTTGGCATGAAATTAACTCCAATTTATTACAAAGATGGTGTACAAGTAAGACATATAGTCTTTTATAGTACTATACCACATTGTAATTTGATATATACAGCTTAAATCGTATTAGATACAAACAGTGAAAAAAAAAGAAAAAAATACTAGGTATGTAGTTAAAAAATAATTTCAATGACAAAATTATTGAATACAGTTTTTTTTTGTTTATCAAATAGACTGATTGAAGTAGCGAAAAATGGCATTCTCATATTTTAATTGTTTTGTCGAAGCTGGTAGGGAGCTCCAGAGCTTAATAACATGTACTATAAAATTAACAGGATGAATTAAGGAAAGTGTAAGAATGTAAAATTCAATTCATTATTCTTTCAGACTACACAGAGCACAATTTATTAGTTTTTGCACATCTTGTTTCATGAAATTTTTCTGTTTCGAAAAAGATAAAGTTAACTGAGGGAAGTAAATGGAAAGTTTTTTTTAAATACAAAAAAGTTAGTCGAATCTGACGCTGTTATTTGTTGTGTTGAAACAGCTGTAACTTTTTCAATTTACAACATAATTTATTGAAACAGGATATACCTACTGTAAGGCCAGACTCAAACATTTTATTGACAGATTTTGATGGTTTTTCAGAACTGAATAGTTTAAAACAAACATGAAAAAAAAACTTTCTTCCGAAAATTTTTAACATTTTCAATATTTTCTTTTATTTCTTATTCGAAAATTTTAATTGCGATCATTGTGTTTTTCAAAAGTTTTTCAAAATAACGTCTATTTTACGATTTTTCCTATGAATTTTGCTTTGCACACGCACACAAAGAATTTGAAGTATAGTTAAAACCATAGGCAATAAAAGAACAAGACCGCAAACCTCACACACACAATTGCATCAGTCCTTAAGCTGACTTTACAAACACCACTCTATTTTCGGATTTCATAACTAGTTTGAGATCCGAAAATAAAGTAGTATTTGTTATTTCACTAGCCCAGCTTTACACTTTTTTGTCTCTAGTTCTTTGTTTTCTTTTGAGCAGGTTTTTTCATCGATCTACACTTTTTTCGCGTGAATAGAGAAAGGACTAAAATGGATATATACAATACACATATACATAGAAAGTTGCAATGATTCAGTATCTACTGTTCTTTGTTTCTTTTGCTATTCATTAGTAGGTGCATTTCTTTTACATGCAAAAACAAAACCATAGCACAGCAAATGTGATCGAAACCTGTTTCTCGCGAAGAAAAGAGAAAGGCGTTAAAAAAATGTTTCAAGATTTGAGTTTTCTGTACTTTTGGTTTTTTTTTTCTTCAATTCTATACGAGAAATGATTAGAGAGAGTAGTTGAAAAAGTAAACAAGTTTCTAGCACTGACGCTAAGACTCTTGGACCTGGGACTCTATACGGGAGATATATACACAATTCTATATGTGCTCAAAAAAGATTGGAGAGAGTACTTGAAAAAGAAAACAAGTTTCTGTTTCTGGCACTAACGCGACGCTCGGACGCTGAAACTTTATCCAAGGGAGAAATAAAAACAATCCCTGGTTTTTACTTTTATTGTGTTTCATTCGGTGTTCTTTTTGTTATACTTTAATCAGTATTAGGATTTGCAATTCATTTTACAATTTTATTAAACATTCTTTGCTCTACTTGCAAACGAAATTTCTTTTCCTTATTATGACGGCAACCCTTCGTCCTGACACCAATTTCGTTGAGCAATGCGTTTCGTTCATACTTTATTAAAATTTTTCAACAAATTATGAAGTTTTGCGTTCGAATACGATGCGACGATACTAGATTCGTAGGATAATAAATTAATTTTTCGTTATTCAGTGAAAAAATTATCGTTGAGGTATGAATTTCGTTCATACTTTATTGAATTTTTTCAACAAATTATGAAGTTTTGAGTTCAAATACGATGATCAGATTCTACGAAAATTTTATGTAGAAATTCGTAGGATAATAAATTAATTTTTCGTTATTCAGTGAAAAAAATTTCGATGAGGTATGAATTTCGTTCATACTTTATTGAATTTTTTCAACAAATTATGAAGTTTTGAGTTCAAATACGATGATCAGATTCTACGAAAATTTTATGTAGAAATTCGTAGGATAATAAATTAATTTTTCGTTATTCAGTGAAAAAAATTTCGATGAGGTATGAATTTCGTTCATACTTTATTGAATTTTTTCAACAAATTATGAAGTTTTGAGTTCAAATACGATGAGCAGATTCTACAAAAATCTTATGTAGAAATTCGTAGGATAATAAATTAATTTTTCGTTATTCAGTGAAAAAATTATCGTTGAGGTATGAATTTCGTTCATACTTTATTGAATTTTTTCAACAAATTATGAAGTTTTGAGTTCAAATACGATGAGCAGATTCTACAAAAATCTTATGTAGAAATTCGTAGGATAATAAATTAATTTTTCGTTATTCAGTGAAAAAAATTTCGATGAGGTATGAATTTCGTTCATACTTTATTGAATTTTTTCAACATATTATGAAGTTTTGAGTTCAAATACGATGAGCAGATTATACAAAAATCTTATGTAGAAATTCGTAGGATAATAAATTAATTTTTCGTTATTCAGTGAAAAAAATTTCGTTGAGGTATGAATTTCGTTCATACTTTATTGAATTTTTTCAACAAATTATGAAGTTTTGAGTTCAAATACGATGAGCAGATTCTACAAAAATCTTATGTAGAAATTCGTAGGATAATAAATTAATTTTTCGTTATTCAGTGAAAAAAATTTCGTTGAGGTATGAATTTCGTTCATACTTTATTGAATTTTTTCAACAAATTATGAAGTTTTGAGTTCAAATACGATGATCAGATTCTACGAAAATTTTATGTAGAAATTCGTAGGATAATAAATTAATTTTTCGTTATTCAGTGAAAAAAATTTCGATGAGGTATGAATTTCGTTCATACTTTATTGAATTTTTTCAACAAATTATGAAGTTTTGAGTTCAAATACGATGATCAGATTCTACGAAAATTTTATGTAGAAATTCGTTGGATAATAAATTAATTTTTCGTTATTCAGTGAAAAAAATTTCGTTGAGGTATGAATTTCGTTCATACTTTATTGAATTTTTTCAACAAATTATGAAGTTTTGAGTTCAAATACGATGAGCAGATTCTACAAAAATCTTATGTAGAAATTCGTAGGATAATAAATTAATTTTTCGTTATTCAGTGAAAAAAATTTCGTTGAGGTATGAATTTCGTTCATACTTTATTGAATTTTTTCAACAAATTATGAAGTTTTGAGTTCAAATACGATGATCAGATTCTACGAAAATTTTATGTAGAAATTCGTAGGATAATAAATTAATTTTTCGTGATTCAGTGAAAAAAATTTCGTTGAGGTATGAATTTCGTTCATACTTTATTGAATTTTTTCAACAAATTATGAAGTTTTGCGTTCAAATACGATGAACAGATATTACGAAAATTCTATGTAAAAATTCGCAAAGGAATTAAATTTTTCGTCAAGGTATGAAGTGAAATTTTGTATATCAGTGAAAAAATTTCATAGAGCAAAAAATTCTTTCCATTGGACTTTGTAATTTTTCGTAGGTCAAAGCAAAGTTTTAGTAAATCTATTAATTATTTTAGTAATATGAAGGATTTTCGTAAGAAAAATGAAAAATTTCATCAGGTCATGAGAGAAATTCATTATTCAATGAGACGTTTTACGTATTATGCTCATTTACATAATTTTATGCAGTTTTTCGTTAAAATAACTATGAAAACGCTTCATTAAGTGATGAAACACTTAATCAAAACGTTTTTTTCAGCTCAAAACCGGCAAAAACAGCGTATGAAGCGTTTCGTTAAAGGAACACATTTTTCATTCTACGAAAAATTACATATTTTCGTTAGCCCAACGAAATTGGTCGTATTTTCAGTGTATGAAGCGAATTTCGTACTATTACGAAAAATATTTTTTTCAGTGTATTGAGGAAGATATTTTGTAGGAGTGCGAAACAATCTATGACACCATTATTTGGTGCAAAAATATAATATCGGCAACTATACGACGCTTTGCGAGGGTATGTAAATTGATTAAAAGTAACCGATCTTCGTAGGGGAATAAGATTAGAGGATTATTCCAAGGAAGGTGACGTAAAGCGAATCGAAGAAATCTTCGTTGAACGGCTTCAATTCTGAGCGAGTGGGTAACTTGGAAAGGAGACCAAACCTGAGAAGCATACTCAAGTAAAGGTCTGACGAATGTTATGTAAAGGGATTTGGTGGTGTAAGGGTTGGAGAATTCTTTGGACCAGCGTTTTATGAAGCCAAGGGAGGAGTTTGCTTTCGCAATAATTTGGTCGATGTGGAATCGGAAATTGAGCTCTTTGTCACAATAAATACCAAGATCATGAATTGAAGACACTACTGGAACAGGTATGTCACAAAAGACATAAATCCGAGGGAGTGAGGGGAGGCGTTTGCGGGAAAAGGTCATGAATTGGCACTTACTGACAGTTTTTCAGTTGAGATAATCCACGTGTTTTTTAATCTAATAAATGAAAAGATTAGTAAAGCTTTTAACAATTAAAACACTTTTTATATTTCCTCAAATGTACATTGATGAGATTTATAAATCTCACTGACGATGGAAGCATTGCTTCTGAAATGTTAATGTTAAAAACTTTACTAATCTTTTCATTTACTTACTGACATTAAATCTTGCTGAATTTAAATCTAGCTGAAGGAAAGAGGAATCAGAAGGTGTGGATATAATCCATATAATTTTTATGTCATCTGCGTAGATGGATAAATCAGAGTGGGAAATAATTTTATCAACATCATTTATAGCAAGGACGAATAAAAGTGGGCCAAGATGGCTGCCTTGGGGAACACCGGATGTGGCAGAAATAGGAGTAGATATTGAGCCACGAAAAACTACCCTTTAGAAGCGTTGCTCCAAGTACGAACTAACCCATTGAATAAAAAGCGGAGGAAAGCCATAGGCTCTTAGCTTGAGAATAATTATCTGGTGAGAAATTTTTTCAAAAGCCTTAGAGAAGTCCGTGGTAACTACGTCAACTTCATAACAAGGCTAGAGAACAGAGCGTCCTTGACACAAATTGAGTTAGATTCGTCGTGGTTGATCTGCCTTTTAAGATCCCATGCTGTAGTGGAGAAAAAATTGACTACCAGTGAAAATAAAGGGAGTCATAGACAAAGCTTTCAAATAGTTTTGGGAATAGAGGAGAGTTTGGCTATAGGGCGATAACTAGAAATATCGTTTTTCATACCTTTTTTGTGGATTGGAAAAATAAATGAATCTTTCCATAAAATAGGAAAGACTGCTTGGGAGAGAGAGAGTTGAAATAAATTAGTTAGAGGCTTGCATAGGTCGTTAGTGCATTTTTTAAGTACGATAGCAGGGACGCCGTCTGGTCCAGGAGAAAAATCATCTTTGAGTAATTTCATTTTATTACAAACAGTATCTGGACCTACACCAAGAGAAACGAGAGAGGTATATATGTGAACTGTTTGTCAGGTAACTTAAGTAATCGGGGTCTGGGTCGTTAATATAGACATTATAAGATTGGCTAATGAAAGTAGAATTAGAATTAGGGTTTTGAAATTTGAACGTTGAAGGGAGCCCATCTGATTTTCTTTTAATAATAATAAATTGGTAGAACCGCTTAGGCTCAGAAATGAGACAGGTCTGCATTTTACTGAGGTAATTATGATACAGAACTTCGAATAAAGATGAGAAATTGGAGAAAGCATGCTGATAATTAATGTAATCAGAGGGATATTTAGATTTGAAGAAGATTTTCCACAGTTTATTTCTGAGATTACGAAGCGTTCGTAGTTCTTTAGTATACCATGGGGGAGAGGCTGAGCAACTGTCGCCACTTCAATATTTTTTTCAGCTATCAATCAAATTAGGCGTATTCCAATGCTTTTGGAAAAGTCCTTCGTCACTCCGATTGTTAAAATGTTGAAATGACAAAAAAGTTAAAAGGCTCATATTCAAATTGCAAGCTTTAACTCTTTGAGAAAGATGTTTGTGATAGCCTCTCATTTTTTACAAAAAGTATTATTCGCAGACAGCAGCATGGCTTCAAACAAAATGATGAACGGTAACAAGCCAACTTTCTTTTCATGACAAATAATTTAATGGATATGAGCTCGACTGCATTTACACTGATTTTTCCAAAGCATTATAATACATTAACTCGATGTTTTTGTGGTTTTCTTGCCGTATAAATTGAATAAATCTGCTCTTTTCTCGAATAAATAACGTACCAAGTAAAATTTCGAGTCCCCTCGATGCTCCTTTCTGGGTACCACAAGGCAGCGACCTTGGACCTTTGCTTATTATTGTTAATGACGTTGTTTCTCGCAGTTCGTATAGTAAAATTCTGAACTTCGCAGACGACATGATTTTTCTAATTTATTCAAAACACTTCTGAACGCAAACTTCTCTAAAAAGATATCATTGCGTGTCAAAGACGATGAATAAATAACATCAACAGACTATAGGGTGGTATGTAAGATTTAGTTAGAGACAAACTATAGACGATGCCCTTTGGAACGATATATCTAAACGATCACTTACTCTTCTTTTCTGTTTTCTGTCAGAACTGATCGAAATTCATTTTTTGAAGCGAATTGATTGACTTGCTCTTTTAGTTTTACACGGGCACAACGCAAAATGATCACGAAGAATAGTTTCTTCGATAATTTGTAAATTCCTTTTATCACATTGTGACGAAACGTCACACTTTTGATCTTCGCCGCCCCAAAGCAAACTTTTGATACAACGGCTATGAAACGATCGTCCATAAGCTGCATGCGAAGAAGATAAGAAAAAAAATTGTTTACATTTTTTTCATTCATTTGAGTTCACATCAACTACTTACCGCAGAAATGATAGGTAGATTTCTCTGCCTCCAAAAAAGGAAGAGAAACTACCAGCTTACATTAATTATGGGAATTCCATTCTGATTAAAAGCTATAGTTTCTTTTCTGCCGACTTGCACAGTCAATTTTTGATTTGGTTTAATTGGCATTGTTTTGTAGTATGGACCCAGTGGGCACAACTCATTCCTAAGGTCCATTAAGTATCAAATCTGCCGCCCTGTCGACTTCTTATAGTCATCGTCTCCGCTCCCGAATATTAATAGTGTGGTTTTGAATAATTGGCCTTATAGTGCGTCTGGACCTGGACCCAGTGGGCATTATAAAGGTCATTTATAAAGGTCAAATAAGAGTACCAAAATAAAATTGGCCTTACATTGAGGATGGACCCAGGATCCAGGAGGCACACCTCATTTCTAATGATGTTTTCCTCTTCATTATTTAGAAGAACTGAAAATTTTTTGGCACCAACGCTAAGATACATGGAACGAAAGAAACTTCAGAGCTTGTTCTTCTGATATGCGATTGAACTAGGCCCAAGCAGCGCAGGTGAATGAGAGCGGTACACATCCATATGAAGAGAGGGGACTCATGGAACTGTTTTAGCTCTGTTTTCAAATTTTGCATAATTTACATAATTTAAAGCCCCACCTGACCCTTTCAACTCGCTTTCGGTTGACCTTCATCATGTCATTTTAGGACTGTTAGTTTGCCTTCACCATGTACCTTTTCGGACGTCCGTCGGTGTACCTTCATCATATCACTCACTATTCCGCTGTAGCTAGGTCTTAGGTCATCATGTCACCTCATCAGTGAGCCTTCAACATGATGGTTTTTGGCTGTCAGTATGACGTCATTATGTCGCTTTTTGACTGTATCGATCGTGTCGCTATCAAGCTTACTCTATTATTACATCATGTCGCATTCTTGCTGTTGGTGTGCTTTCATCATGTCCCTTTTTGGCTGTCGATGTGTTTGCAGCATGTAGCGATTGGTTGTTCGTTGCTGTTAATTTGCTTCGTCATGTTGCTTATTGGCTGTCGGACCCTTCATCATGTCGTTTTTGTACTATTGTCTGGTGTCTGGTGGGCAGCATTTTGGATGTCGGTGCCTTCATAACGTTACTATATAGCTGTAAGTGTATCATCATCATGTCCTCGAATTCTGTCTGTGTACCTTGAGCACGACGCTTTCTTTTTGCTTGTCGGAATGACTGTATTATGTTGCATTTTGACTAACGGTGTTTCTTCATCATACCACGTTCTAGCTGACAGTGTTGTTTTACTGTGTCCCTTTTTCGATGTTAGTGTGTTTTATCATGTCGCTTTTTGGCTGTCGGTGTAGCTTTATCATGTCTCTTTTTCGCTGTTGTAAAAATTATGCTCTCTCTGCTTTTTGAAACGCGTTCAAAGAACTGCAATTTCTGATTTCCGAAAATAGCTGCATTAATTTTTCGACAGATGTTCGAAAAACATGCATCGCTAAGGATTTTGTTTGGAAGTGAGAAATTGGGCAGCTTTACTGTCCTTTTTCATTCATAACGTGGTCGTAATAAGCTCCAAGACAATTTTTTTTTTTTAATTTTCATCCCCAATTTTGAGAAACGACTTCAAAAAGTCAAACTAGTACTTGGTAGTACATTCTAGAAATGTGTTGGAAATTTGGAATATTTGGAATATTGGATTGGATAAGTTGGAATATTGCTTTGATACGTAAAAAGTGTGGTGCATCAAATCTCGAGGAACCTCGGAGTCTACCGCGTTTTAAGGTTTCCTTGGTGTGAAAGCAAATCTGCCTGTTAGATGGGAGTCTGAGGATCGAATCTGACAAGCATCTATCGATATAGCTTTTGGCAAGGAACTGACAAGTCCTCCCGGTTCCCGGAGTAATGGCACTACCATCAAAAGGACTTCCTAAGTTAGTCAATTGGAATCGGCAAACAATTTGGAGGTCCTCTTCATTTTTCGTCAGAGTATGGGCTCGAAAACTTTGCTGTTTTGCGGAGACTCCCCAAGCTTGGATTTCAAGCCTTGCTTCTACTTAAAAATCAGAGTCTAAGCCTTACCTTTCTTTCTGAATTTACAAGACCCATCGATTCGATTAAACTTTCTTAGACTCTTCTTACAATCCCTGTCAACCAATTACGATACCACTCCACAAACATTTTCCACAGCACCACCACCAACCAGTTGGCCACTTTAGATTAAAATTAAAACCAAATTGAATTTATCTACCATATGATGAATGTTTACTTCCCTCACATTATTCTTTTTATCCATAGGTAGCCGTGTGGTGGAGAACTTCAAAGATAAACATTTATTCTGGATTACAATTGTGCAACTTGTCACACTCAGTCTTACACGTTAGCTCCATACGCTATATATAACATACCATTCCGTGGAATTTGTTACAATCCTAATGCACCGTGATACAACCGCTACTACTAACGATTGCATCAAATCCAGTACATCTAACATTGACGCTGATTGTTACATTCTTCATGAATCATGTCCGTGTGGTATTTACCTTCCTTAATCCTAGAGTGCAACCAGCAAAACGACCATCCATCATTAAAATGCACAGAATTGTGGGTAAGCTGAGACGATGAAGACGATGACGACGACGACGATGACGATGACGACAACAACACGGCAACTTGCATCGACTGACACACCAAGATAAAACCCTACGGCATGGAAATCTACCCCATAACACCGGTCTCAATCCCAAGTAGACTTAACCCGCCAGAACCCACATATATACCTCAACCAAATGGGACTTGGTTGGGTTTAGTGAAAAATGTATTTATACAACTGCGCTTGTGGGAAATACGCTGGCCTTCTTGTTCGTTACATTTTTTTTCCTCTCTTCGTAGCTTTGCCTTTTTATCCCTTGCGCTATGATATGTTCATGTTTATTTATCAGTAATGACTTTATTTCGAAATGACAAAGTGGTCTCCAAGGACTGTCGGACGATGTTGTTACAACCAACAGTTTTATAAAGCAAAGGCAGTGCTTAAAATGGAAACCAATAAATCTTGGGAGTAAAAAAATAACAGGACATCATTGATAGAAAATGTTATTGTTAATGTGTACCTTAATGTGGTGGAAAAATTCCCATTTAGTTTTACTTTCCTCTTCTATACCAGAAGGACAAATAAGAGCTTTGTGGTATCAGAACGGGACCCAACGGACCTAAGTGTGACAGCCGAGATGTTAGCCTAACCTTACTTTTAGACCACGTATTTTTGGGGTGTCTCTAATGCTGCAGTGAAATCGTAAGTGCTTTTTTGGGGATTTAAGCCGTGCGCACAGTTGAGATTCAAAAAACTTGGAAGGCTTCTCAAAAAACGCTCATGAGGATAATTAATTAGGTCAGTTGAACAGACGTACATATTCATAAAATCCTTGGAACTTTAAGACAATCGCGTTCCTGGTCGAAAAGGACTACAAGGGCTATGAGTATTTCT
This sequence comes from Melanostoma mellinum, assembly GCA_914767635.1. NCBI lineage: Eukaryota > Metazoa > Arthropoda > Insecta > Diptera > Syrphidae > Melanostoma > Melanostoma mellinum. The sequence goes on from OU612060.1 coordinate 186,840,320, forward strand.
GGGAACTTCACCATAAGCTGACTGGATCTAGCATCATACAGGAATTGATAAAAAACTCTCCAGAAAACAAAAGAAAAAAGAAAAGGACGACAACTTCTATCCTCGTCTAATTTTCGCATGCTAAGCAAAAAGAATTATTAACTAACACCTCGTCTAAGACCTTGTTGTGCGCATCACCTTGTCCCACCTGCTCTAGCTTCTTTTAAAAAGTGGCATCTCATTGTACAAGCCGACAGAATATCAACGAAGATATGACAAAGATTCCTAATTATACATCACAGCGTAAGACAGGAAACCCTAACTCATTTACCGTTAAAAAAAAAAGAAATTGGAAAGGAAAAGAAATTAGAATTGTTACGTGCGTTATACCCCTAATGCTATTTTCATGTTTGCTAAACCTCTTAGCACTCAACAAAACGAAATCGCTGAGTTTAATCTTTCGTAGGACGGTATTCCTACGTATCGCATATCGTCGTAGTTATAAGGGTTGGTTTTGCTCTTATTTCTCAACAACGAAAGTCGAGAAATTTATGTCTCACTGATGGAATTAAATTATCGTTCTTCATAATCCTTATTAGTCGCACGCTGATGCTTTCCAAAGGAATGAAGAGGGCCAGGGATCTCTTCTTTGGGCAATTTTAATGTGTTCCATATGATTAATCACATCTTCTGTTGGTTGGGGTTGCTTTTTGTTAAGATACGAGATTTTCATTGCTCTTATTTTGTTGTTCGGGATATTTGCTTTTAAGGATGCTCCTCTTAATTATTGTCGAATTTGTTTTTTTCTTCTTTTTTTTTATAGTATACCCTCTCCGCTTTGTGTTTGGATTACTTTTCATCATCAGAAGACGTTAAATGGATGCGATAAATTGATTCTTATCAGGTTTTTACTTAAATTTCGTAATGAATATGCATTTTGTTGTCCCTAATGGAGAAATGAGAAGGATCATAAAATAAATGGTTTATTGGCGAGCACAAATTGTTTAGAAAATTAGGAATTTTGGTGGAAAAAAGCAGCAGGAGAGAGACCCTCTTTGCAAATTGATTGTTTTTTTTTACAAAATATTCTTTGGTCATGTTTCACAAAACAAATGAAAAGAATGCATTAAGACAGCAGGAATGTTTTTGACGAAATCATTTCAGCAAAATGAACTTTTTGTTACTTCAAGTAGGAAAAGTTCTGAAATTTCTCATAGAAATAATTTCGTTTCCCATATTCAAAAAAAGAGTTGATGCCGAAGACCCAAAAAACTGCCGAGGATAATTGCCTTTGAACTAAATAAATAAGTAATGAATGAACTAAAAATGAATTTGGATTATGATTCTTCGTAAAGCAATAATGGGTTGTGATAAATAATTCATCATGTGAAGAAATTTTGATGCCGTAAAATACGGTCGAGGGTAATAAAACTGAATCAATATTGTATTCACCTGAGGAATATAGCGGTAAGTCAAATTTAGGTCACCAGAACCAAAGTCAGAATGTGTTTTATTACAGAACTAAAATCTATTTCAGTTGAGACATGAGGAAGTGGAAACCGACTGTCGGTCGGTGTCCTTATATTCGTCATTTCTTACCTCAATTTCTTGCTGGCCTTGATGGTCGTTCTTTTTTTTTACTCAAATTTTGCGCTGAAGATTATGAGCGACAGGAAAATAAATAGATATGTGATGGAAGTTCACAAAATAAATGAAAAATAAATAGGCCAAGAGAGAGCGGTGCCCCGGGGCCTATTTCTCACAACCATGCCTTGTGTGTGGTAAATGGAAAGGACCTATAATCTTCTGACGGTTCCTAGCTGCTAATCGAGAAAGCTCTTTTCATCACAATGAATTTACTATCGGAGCACTTGTAGCTTCTTCGCGAAAGACGATGTACGTGGAAAAACATTCTTAACTTCTGTTGGGATTCGAGCCACGAAACTACCGCGTAACAGGCAAACAAGCTAACCAACACGCCACGGGTACCACGTTCACAACAATAAGTTATTCCATCAACGGGTTAAACGACCGAGTAATTTCTGTCATCGGATTTCAAAACTAAGACAATTTATTTTGTAATACATTCGGATTAGTTCAAACAATTTTTTGTTCCGAAGCTTTTTATGTCTCGTAGAGCATATAGGAGGACATCTTTGGAAATACAATCGGTAAGCATAGCCTCCACGACAAAGCCTCCGAAAACGGACTGAGGCTAATCGATTTTGCTTCGGGGCTAAATCTTGTTGTAAGTAGTACACGCTTCCCGCATCTCAAAATTCATAAAGGTACATGGCGATCTCCATAGATCAATCAACCGTCAACCAAAGTGATCATGTTGCGATCGACGCAAGGCACTCTTCCAGTGTGTTAGATGTCCGAACTTTCCGAGGCGCAAACTTTGACTCGGACCACTACCTTGTTGTAGCCAAGGTACGAATGAGGGTATCTTGTTCTCGACCAGCACCAACTAACGCTGTGAAGAGATATGACTTCGGAAAGCTACAATCGCGAGAGATTGCCAATGCCTTTTCCACTCGAATGTCCCTTCAATTATCCTTGAATCCCATGCTGCCAGCATGGCACTCGGCCACCAATAAGAAACCCACGTCAAATGCTGATGCAACAACGAACAAGGGCTGCCTACGATCAGTATAACGAGATCTACAAGGAAAAAAGAAGGGAAGAAAGACTTCTCAAAAAGAAAAACAAAGCAGCATGAGAAGCGCTTGTTGGAGGAAATAGATAGGTGCCATGACAGGAACGAGATTCGGAAGTTTTACCAAAAGGTAAAATGATCTTGCCAGGGTGGCAAACACCGAACTCAAGCCTGTAAAGACCAGCAGGGAAACATAGTTGTAGAGTCACAGTCGCTACTGAGGATCTGGAAAGATCATTTCTGCAGACTGCTTAACGGCGATTAGGACACAAATTCCGCTGTTAGGCAGATTGCCCCATTCAGCTTGGACGATGATCAAGAATGCCGTCCTCCCGACCTAGAAGAGGTAAAGCTTGCTATATGCAAACTTAAATCAAATAAGACTGAAGGTCCAGATGGTCTTGATGACGAACTTTTCAAGGCAGCTGGAGACCAGTTGGAAAGGAGCATGCACCAGCTGATCTCCATGATATGGTCGGAAGAAAGCATGCCCGGTGAACGGAACCTCAGTATCGTATGCCCGATTCTAAAGAAGGGAGACCCTCACAATTGCGCCAATTATAGAGGGATAAGCCTCCTTAACGTCGTCTTTAAGATCTTGTCTGCTGTAATATGTGAACGTCTGAAGCCCCAAGTCAACAACTTGATAGGTCCTTATCAATGTGGTTTCAAACCAGAAAAGTCCACAATAGACCAAATTTTCACATTACGGCAGATTTTGGCAAGAACCCGCGAAGATAATATCGATATTCACCATCTTTTTATCGATTTCAAGGCCGCATATGACAGTATTTACAGAGACGAGCAATACAGAGCCATGTCTAGTTTCGGCATACCTGTAAAACTCGTACCACTATGCAAGTTGACTTTGTAGAATTCACGCTGCTCCGTTAAGGTCGGTAAGGAACTTACCGAGACCTTTGATATCGAAAAAAGCTTTAGACAAGGCGACAAACTGTCATGCGATTTCTTCAACATCATACTTGAACAGATTGTAAGAAACTCAAACGTCAACACCAGAGGAACAATCTTTCAAAAGTCTGTACAATTACTCGCCTATGCGGATGATATTGACGTAATGGGCAGAAAAAAGAATGGTGTCATAGGTGCTTTTGCGAGTATCGAAACAGAAGCGGCAAAAAGGGGTTTGATGGTTAATGAGGGCAAAACGAAGTATAGTTTAGAATCCGTTATAGACACGGAAAACAACATCTGTGCGGAGATCAAACGGAGAATAACTCTTGGCAGCCGTTGCTTCTTTGGGTTGAGATGTCAATTGAGAAACAAAACCCTCTCCAGAAAAACCAAGGTAACTTTGTATAAGACCTTGATCATCCCAGTCCTGCTTTACGGCGCGGAAGCTTAGACCTTATCGAAAGCAAATGAGGAAACCCTTTGTCGTTTCGAAAGAAAAATTCTCCGAATGATCTTTGATCCCGTATGTGAAGACAATGCGTGGAGAAGAAGATACAACAACGAGCTGTATGAGCTGTACCGCGACAAGGGGAAGACCTCGTCGTAGGTGATGCAATCAAGTGGATGAAGACCTCAACCGACTAAGATTGCAAAGCTGGAGAAAGCTCGCCAGAAATTGAAGTCGTTATAGAAGGATGTTGGTTGAGGCCCAGGTTCACCCCGAACTGTAATGCCCACCTAAGTAAGAAAGTCAACCAGTTTCGAATGAAAACGGACGAAACGAACATTACATTACTGCAGCAGGGTAACAAAGACCGTCGGCTTATATCCCACAAGAGAAACACAATAACCATATCCTGCAAGGAATGGACCTAAACTCTTTTGCCTGATATGAACAGCTTAATTAGAATTTTGAGAACTAATCAAACTTTGAGAACTTGAAAAGTCCTCACGAAATATATGAGGATATGTGTGGAAAAATAATAAAAAAAATATCTAGGGGCTCGGACATTGTTTTCCCACGTAACAGGAACCTACGCTAACCACAACGTCAAGAGTACCACTGTTCCTTGTATAGCTATTTTATTTACAAAATGAAGTGCTCTCAAGAAGAACTGAAGCACTCTGCGATCAACGGGTTGCGTAACACCTAAGTTTTTATCAAAATATTTGAGCGATTGACAATAAAATAGCTGGGACCTAGGCAATTAGCGGATAATCATTTTAGTTGAAATATTGACAGGATATTATTTTCCCCACACGATTTGAACGACTAATACTAGCTTCGCTCTTAATTGAAATTACCATGGCAGAAAAAATACAACGAAGCTTACAGAATCATAAAATGAAAATGATCAGAAAAAAATAGCACTCATACGCCAGAGTTAACCAAAGTTCATTTGTCTTACCTTGGCAGTTCATATTGAATAGGGAATTGATTTGTACAGTTTTCTCCTCATCTCATAACAAATTCAAGTTTCAAGTTTTAATCCTAAGCAACAGAGATATTAACGTCTTCAATGGCTTCCTTGATAATCAGCGGCTGAATTCTCATTTTAGATGAACAATTTTGGAAGAAGGCACAGACAAAATTGAGAATTTGAGTATGTATGTGAATCAAGCTTTTAGACAGGAAATAAAATATTTTTTGATAGCGCAGTCGGTAGAACTTGTTTTTGAAGTGACCCAATTAATGAGCATCAATTCACATAGCTTACTATCGCAATGACTCTCTCCTTATTCACGAGTGTATTTTTGCTCTATAGGTTCGTTTTTTTCTTTTTCCTCTAAAATCAAAACGAAAAGTGTACTCGAAGGAAAAGACAACAAAATTATGTTTTCTATTTTCTGTACCACCAACCATTATCTACAAATGAGCTTCTGAGGACACTTTGCCAACCAAAGCCAAGTAATTTTTCCCAACTTACATTGCTTACCCATTTCTCCTACTCTGTCTACTCATTCACTATTCAGCGCTGCACTCACCACTCGAAACTCGAATAGAGTTCTGGGATTTTGCAACAATAGTTTTTACGTCTTCCAATACTTAAGAATTCCATTCAAGTTGAAGTCATTTCAGAAAAAAAAGAATAAAATAACAATACGTCGTCGTCTCTTCTAGAAGCACACCGGATGCGAATAGAGCAAAGAATTCAACGAAGACGAATGACATACATAAGGGTTAGCAAATATTACAGGCATTGCTGCACGTCGTCGAACAACACAGCCATTCATTCCAAAAGAACGTGAACTGGATTGTATTTTTGTACTTTTGTATACCCAAGATTAAAGCAACGACAGCACAACAACAAAAAAAATTTTAAATTATAATGAAAAACAAAAAAACAACAACAAACATGTATTATTTAACTTGAATTCCTGTAATTAAAGGAGAATTGCGTTAATTCCTTATTCGAGAATTTTAATGAAATTTGCACAGCTCAGTGCTGCTGGTGGCAATGAAAGTATGTGGTGACCATTTCTGTGAAATATCTGCCTTCAACTTCAGAGCGGCAATGAGTTTTCTTTTGATGTAATTTTGAAGACTTAGGGCCTATGGCTAAGATGATCTATATATCTCTTATGAAAAATGCGGTATAAAGTTCAAAATTCAATCATCCTTGTTGGCTCTGAGGTGTTTTGTTAAGCTATTTTTAATATGTGGAGAAACTGAATGAAAGGGAACACAGACTTGCAATCTTTGGCTTATAGCTTATGAGATCTGTGAGTAAAAAAATGTTTAAAAGTGACAAAATTCAATGCTTTTTGGTAAATGATTAATTAAACAGCAATTAAAGAATGACTTTCAAAATCAGAATGTGCACCAAAGAGCAAAAGTGAAGCGTGTCTCCAAATCGTCAAGTGAAACTAGTATGTCTGCGAAGTTAAGTTTGAGATCAGCTGACCAAAAGGATGTTGCAAGAATGGAGCTAGATCTAATTTGAACTTCCTAGGCAAACAAACTCAAAAAGACTTAGTCCCAGCAAAGAAAAGCAAACTATAAACATTAATTCAAAAGAAGCGGTGTTGCACGTGTACCCGTTACGAAGTGTTTAGCATGTGTGTCTGTCAAGTGGAATTTCAACTTTCGTATTACATAAAAATCCAATCGATTGTTATCGTATCCTCACGTTTGTCTCAGACCTATAAGGCGCTCTGGCGCTGGTGTCTATGTGGAGAGCGATGACATACGACTGCATGCCTCATTAGGTACATACGCATCCGTCTTCCAAGCAGAGTTAAACAGTTTCCAAATAGCTATAAACTAACGTAAAGAAGAAAGGTTGGATGGGGAGGTCTAATTGTGTTTGTAGCGACAGCCAAGCTGTGCTTGAGGCTCTGCTCAATCTTCTAATTACTTCAAAAATGGTCCAGGAATAAAAGACCTTACTCAAAGCGTCTGGAAGACTCAATTCTTTGACACTGTTTTGGGACCCAGGCCGTGGTGGCATAATTGTGAACAAAATCGACGAAAATCTTGCAAGGCAAGGATCTCAGACAACTTTCTCCGGGCCTGAACCAGCACTGCAACATTTTTACTATCCCTTAGCAGAAAAGACTGCTGTTGAAAGCTTGTTGGCTTTGCCACGGAAACGTCTTATGACAAGAGGTAGTAGTAGTCTGTACTCTTCATCGTGGTAGCTTCTTCTGGCTTTTATCCAAACATCTGAAGAGAAGGTTGCTTTCAGGTAGTAAAATAGACTGGTGCTTAAATATAAAAATTGTTTTTTTCCGGGTATCTTTCTTGATTCAAGAAATTGGCAAGTCCTCCGAGAGTAGTTACACTGAATTTAAAGGTGCTTTTTGACTTAACTTTCGGAATCGACAAAGACTTGCAGGTCCCCTCAACTGTTTATCGAACTCTGTAGTGCCCTCCTAGTTACTTACTTATATGATAGTTCGTTATTAATATAAAGATAGCATTTAAACTTTCTATTTACTCGTATTGGTCAACCATTTTTGTTGAAATCTCTTGTATCGATGACATTTTTAATGCCAGCTCGTTTCTGTTTCGCTTAAAAGTCTCAGTTTTGTTTTTCGAAAGTTGAAATCGCTTGATAAGCCAGTTCCTTATAGTTCCTTAATGTGGTACCCTTGGTGTGATGGTTAGCATGTCTGATTGTTAAGTCAAAGGTTCTTGGTTCCAGCCCCAACAAAGGCAAACATATTTTTCCACGGGTATAGCCTTTCGCGAATCGGCAAGGTTATGAGAAATGCTCTAGGACTTGGGGTTCTTCGCTCTGTTGCGCCGCAATATTTATTATATTTTTAATTTGTAGAAGTATTTACAATGAGAAAGGAATATTGAATTTGATGGTTAAGAGTGGAATGGAACTTTCCTTCAGTTGTGTCTAGTCAGTAGTAATACTTATATACTTTGACGTAACTATTTCAACCAAGTGGCTGGTACTATTAGTCAACACAACCAGGCGATCACAAAATCTATCTCATCCATTGTCACAAAATCAAAATTAGCGTATAAAACTGTAGCAATGATTTAAGACTGCTCCAGCTCAACGAACACTGTAACCTTAATTTGGATCAAAGAACACACTGACATGACTAAAATCAAAATGGCAGATAAGCTGGAAAGTTAGATCACCACTTGAACCCAGTGAGACTATTTGTACTCAAACCACTGACTAGAGCAAGAGAATAACAGAATCCAATGAATTTTTCAAAAAACTTTCAATGACAGGTGGTCGTCTTTGGAAACCTCCAACGCTTCCAGGAACCTATAACCTGATATTTCAAAAAAAAAAAAAAAAAAGAGAAAAAGAATTTCTACTTTAGCTCAGCAGGGCATTAGCACATCCGATTCATATAAAGAATGCCAGGATGATGAGGCAGGCGAAGGATCATTTGTCTTTCTTTTTTTTTTGTGTGCCGAAGTTTGGCTCAAGCTATGAAAAAAGCACTCTTAGAATACTTCTTCGGTGAACTGGTCGACGCTATATTTTCAAGGCAGTTCAGTAGATCATTTGGAAAGGAGCATTCAACAACTACTGATCTGCATGATATGGTCGGAAGAAAGTATGCCCGATGAATGGAACCTCAGTGTTGAAAGCCCGAAAGGAGACGCTCACGATTGTGCCGGTTATAGAGGAATGACGCTTATAAGATCTTGTCAACAATTTGATAGGCTCTAATCAATAGGAAGTGCTCAAGTAAAACCGCGCGATCTTATCGAGTCTTGAAGGGTATTCTAAGGGATCTTACCCTCTGAGTATAACTCTATATAACTATCTGCATTTCTTTTGCCAATAGTTATGTAGGTTCCCTGACTTCCAGCAGTCAGAATGTCTTGTCAGCTCTCAGAACGAAGTAAAGAGGCCAGTCGTCCGCCGAAGATGAAAACAACTGAAGTTCAGACGCCACGTCGAAGATCGATAAGAGATTATTAAAAAGAATTTTAAAATATTTAGGATCTACGTCCCACCATTGCCTACAATAGGCTATTCCGTGGTGGTATACCTTGGGTTGCAGCTTTTCTGCCACCAAGGGCCCACACATAAACCATTCGATCAGAATGACTTATTCCCTGTTTTTTTGTGTGTCGTCAAACGGTCAGACGCTTAAAAACCTATACTTCACTATTGTTTCAGATTAATATATTTCCCCTGTTTACAGTTAAAATCAATTTGACAGAGCTTATACATAGGTCTTGAAGACCTTTCTCTCCTGAAGTCTCGTATATTTCTTCAGAAAGAACCTCTGGCTAATCAGACGAGCATCGGCAGACAAGCAAAAAGTTCAACACACTTTCAACTGTTGAAGATTAATAAGAAGACCCAAACTTTCAAGGACCTACTTTATAGTTCCATGCCAATCTTGATGAAAGAAAAAGAACAAGAACACATACTCAAAAACAGGAAGATCTGGTCACCCCAACATGTTGCTGGTTTCGAACACATAAAAACTACGTATATCGCCACGCGCTGTGTTATCGATATAATTGATTTAGTTAAATTGCGGCTTTTCGAAGCTTAATACGATTTGCATAATGTGAATTTACTGCAGCAAATTGCGAGCTCAGACAAAAGCACTGTCCTTCTGCTCTTACGATCCAAAACAAAGGCCGATAAATTGTTCACTTTTTTTTGGTGTTTTATTATTGCGTCCATCCCTATACGCCGCAGCAAGCACTAGCTGGCAACTCCTAAGTGAATTTAGTTGGGTTCTAATTGATTCCGAATCCGATATAGCACAGCAAAAAAACGTTTTTTGCCACGAGAACCACTTCAAAATACAAACTCATAAACACAAAATAAAACCATTTCACACCACACCACATACCATGGCTCTAAACTAACATCGCCATTGCCATCGTGTATACAAAGTAATGGCTTTTAATTACGCTGATAATTATATTTCTAAATGAAAACCATTAAATGTGAATTTAATTATAACATAACTTCATGGAATTGATTTACTTTGGGATAATCTAGAATTTGTGTTTGATAAAATTTGTTTTGTTGCTGTTGATGTTGTTGTTGTTATTGTTATTTTTTAGTGCAATGTTTGCGTAGGATGCCATCGCTGGAGGCTTATATAAACTCACAACCACCTGAACATCATAGCGCTCAGTTGTGGTAAATTAATTATATGAAAAGTAAGAACACTTGTTGAGGTTTTCAATTAAAATCACACGTAGAGGTATGTGTAAGCGCCTGTTTTGCTTGGCCCTTAATTGGTTAAGCATTGTTTTGCGAAGTGGGCAATGACACAGAAGAAACAATATAAAAACCACACAGGCTTAACGTACCAGGGAAAGTTAATTGGCATTAAATTTTCCAATGCATTTTGATTTTGATGAGCCAGTTATGGGAAAGGTAGTTTGAAGGAATGTGCATGACTAATTAGCTGCGTCACACTATGCATATTATACAGTTCATTAATTATAATCACTAAGTTTTAATCACTGAAAGAACATTGAAATATAAAGCTTAATATTTTTGGTTTATTTAATTTAAAAGAATTGTGATTGTTAAAAGGCATAAAACATCGAACATTTAAAAACACTTTACTCTTATCAGTAAAATAGGAATTTTGTATATTGCTATCAAGCAAATCAATTTAATTATTTTTATAACAAAATAAATATTCTTAGAAAGAGGAACGTTTGCTCAAATAAATATTCTTTTATAAATAAATCTTTAACTGTTGCTTTTGTTTATAGAGCCTATTTAACAGGTTATGGGCCCAGGCTCGTGACAACTGCATTGAAAGTATTAAGAAAAAGAATATATTAAAAGAATCTAGAAGAATGTCCGATGTCAAGATATCTATAGATAAATTGGAAAGTCCTTGCGAGTGGCCAAAATGGAAATGGCAAATGGGTATGCTTTTTCGTCAATATGATTTAAAAGGGTTTATCTCTGGTGAGAGTGAATGTCCGAAAATCATCGAAGGTTCTTCTCCTGAAGACAAGAAATGAGAAAAGGATTGGTTGAAAGAAGATGCTAAAGCCTCTAGCTTGATAGCAGCATCCTTAAGCTCACCAATTGCTGAACTGGTATTGACCTGCGAGACATCGAAAGAAATTTCGGATAAACTATGTTCGCGTTTCGAAAGAAGCAGCATTCAGAGGCTTAACATGCTGAAAGATAGTTTTTTCCAAGCAAGGAAAAATGAAAAAGAAGACATGAGTGCACATATTGCAAAGCTACAAAAGCTATTTGTAGATCTGAATGCTGAACTAACCAAACACAAAGAAAACACACTCTCTCAACGGATTTTAAACGGTCGAATTATTTCAACTCTAGGTAAGGAGTTAACTTCAGAGATTTGTGGGATACAATTCCTGCAGAGCAGCAAACACTCAACTTACTAATAGAAAAGTTATGCGCAATTGAAGGAAGAGAAATTGAACAGAGTTCATCAAGTGCTAACACAGCTTTAATTGCAAATAATATAAAGCATAAGCATTTTAACAATGAAAATAAATCAAAACTTGATCGTGCAAAAATGAAATTTCCATGCAACAAGTGTAGGCAACTCGGACATAAATAGGTTCTTCTGAGCCATATGGTGTTCGATAAAGTTGTGAGTATTACTTACTGACTAAGGTGGGCATTACAGTTCGGGGTGAACCTGGGCCTCAACCAACATCCTTCTATAACGACTTCGATTTCGGGCGAGCTCTCTCCAGTTTCGCACTCCAAGTCAGTTGAGGTCTTCATCCACTTGATTGCGCCACCTAAGACGAGGTCTTCCTCTTCCGCGATTTCCCTGCAATGTGCTTTCGAACACCCGACGCGACGAGCCGGAGCGTTTGGGTCCATCCGCTCTACATGACCCAACCATCCCATGTCGCGGTACAGCTCATGCAGCTCGTTGTTGTATCTTCTTCTCCACACATTGCCTTCGCATACGGGACCAAAGATCATTCGGAGAATTTTTCTTTCGAAACGACCAAGGGTTTCCTCATCCGCTTTCGATAAGGTCCATGCTTCCGCGCCGTAAAGCAGGACTTGGATAATTAAGGTCTTATACAAGGTTACCTTGGTTTTTCTGGAGAGGGTTTTGTTTCTCGATTGCCTTCTTAACCCAAAGAAGCAACGGTTGGCATGAGTTGTTCTCCGTTTGATCTCCGCATTGATGTTGTTGTCCGTGTCTACAGCGGATCCTAGGTAGACGAAGTCCTGTACTACCTCGAAGTTATGTCTGTCTATTGTGATGTTTTGTCCATGATGATGTTGAAAAAATCGCGTGACAATTTGTCGCCTTGCCTAAAACCTTTTTCGACAACAAAAGTCTCGGTGACCGACCTTGACGAAGCAGCGTGAATTCATAGTCGTACGAGTTTTGCAGGGATGCCGAAACTAGACATGGCTCTGTACAGCTCGTCTCTGTAAATACTGTCACATGTGGCCATGAAATCGATAAAGAGATGGTGAATATCGATATTATATTCTCGGGTTTTTTCCAAGATCTGCCGTAATGTGAAAATTTGGTCTATTGTGGACTTCTCTGGTCTAAAACCACATTGATAAGGACCTATCAAGTTGTTGACGTGGGGCTTCAGACGTTCACATATAACAGCAGACAAGATCTTATAAGCGACGTTTAGGAGGCTCATCCCTCTGTAGTTGGCGCAATTGTGAGGGTTTCCTTTATTTAGGATCGGGCATACGATACTGAGGTTCCATTCTTCCGAACATATCATGCAGATCAGCTGGTGCATGCTCCTTTCCAAACTTGAAGAGTTCGTCTACAAGGCCATCTGCACCTGCGGTCTTATTTGATTTAAGTTTGCATATGGCAAGCTTAACTTCCTCTAGGTCTGGAGGGCGGCATTATTGATCATCGTCCAAACTGAATGGGGCAATCTGCCTAGCAGCGGATTTTGTGTCCTCATCGCCGTTAGCAGTCTGCAGAAGTGATCTTTCCAGATCCTCAGTAGTGACTGTGACTTTACAACTATGTTTCCCTGCTGGTCCTTACAGGCTTGAGTTCGGGGTTTGCCACCCTGGCAGGATCATTTTACCTTTTTGTAAAACTTCCGAATCTGGTTCCTGTCATGGCACCTCTCAATTTCCTCAAACGAGCGCTTCTCATGCTGCTTCTTTTTCTTTTTGAGAATTCGGTGTTCCTCCCTTCCTTTCACCTTGTAAATCTCGTTACCCTGATCGTAAGCAGCCCTCGTTCATTTTTGTATCAGCATTTGACGTGCTTTTTGTTTGGCTGCGTTTGCCTGCCTGCATTCTTCATCGAACCATGGGTTTCGTTTCAGAGAGCTATGAGCACTTCAAAAAAGCGATGCTCGTAACGAAGTGTACATTTTTCCTTTCTTTTGTCAGATTTTTCACGATGAATGTGAGCAGAATATTTTTTTCAATTTCCTGACTTAGGAAACAAACATGAAGCTATTCCACTATTCGAAACTGATCGAGTGAAATCTACGATCAACGAAATGAATCATTCGAATTGAAGAGAACGGATTTGAACAATCTCCATCAATATGCCTTTTGGTTTAGGATACACAAAATTGTTCTTTTATCTCCAAAAAAAAAACTAAAATACTCGCTTACAGTTTTTTTTATTAACTGCACTTCTCATGGCAATGAATTTATCAACGGAAGGTTTGTCAAGTCATTGCTTAAGGTTAGGCCTTTGAATCTTGTTTTCTTTTTCCTCTTGATGCTCCTGGGATTCGAACCTCCTACGTAACAGGCAGATAGCCTAACCATTGCCCCAAGGGCCACTGATTAAAAACATTCAAAAAATTTCAGCAATAGACTTCCTTTTTAATTTTTGCAGTTCTCAAGGGATGACTACTTGACTGACTCATATCGAACTGTGCTGCCTTTTCTTTCAAAGGGGAATCATCCACAAAAATTCATAAATGTACTAAAATCAGTTTTTCGAATACAACAAAGTTATTGAAATCCGTCTGCATATGCCGTTTTTATATTTCATTTCCCTCCTATCACAAATCATACTGTAAAACGAATATCATATTCCTGTTGACCTATCCAAGTGAAAAGGTTGAAGTTTATACCGCTAAAACGAAAATATTTTTATAATTGAATTACAGAGATGCGAATCACAATTGTTTTTGTGTGCATCGAAACAAAAACCCAATAAACGGTTACCTCAACCTCAACCATTTCCTTTATGGATGAAGGGTGGTATGAAATTGTTGCAGAAAAAAAAACTGGTGATTGATTGAAAGTGATATTTCGTTGTTGAATGATTCAAGCAAAAGTTGAAATGGAAAATAATTGGATTGACTTCTTTATTATTTTTAATCAATGAATTTTTTTGTGTAGTTATGTAGCAAAATGCAAAAATGTTTTTCCACGGGTATCGCCTTTCGCGAGGAATTGGCAAGTCCTCCGTTAGTAAATTCATTGCCATGAAAAGCGCATTCTCAATTAGCCGTTCGGAAACGGCGAAAAATTGTAGGTCCTCTCCATTCCCTCACAAGGCATGGTTGTGAGAAATGAGCTAGGCCCAGGGGCTCCTCGCTCTGTTGCGCCACCCTATTTATTTATTTTATGTAGCGAAATATGCAACAAACTTCTATCCGACATCAAAAATGTTTAATGAACAAAAAAAAAATGAGGTCACTGTGCTTTTAATACGGTGGTGTAGGTTTTCAATCACTTTTCTTAAATCATAATTCGCTCAACTTCTTAAATGAAATTTGCTGGCACAAAAAGCATTCCACCTTCCCATAATCAAAAGAAGCCTTTAATTAAAGCGAAACATTGTTTTATGCCAATGTCTGAAAAGTTTCAATTCTCCTGTCACTCACGAGCAATAAAAAAATGAAAACAAAAAAAAACACTTGGAGTCATTTCACAAAAAATTTGTTGCTGTTGAAATTCTTTTTTAAAACCACAATTTCTTATAATCTTCAAGAACATTGAAGAGTTTTAAAGAGTTCGTAGCTTGGACAGCTTATGCAGCACGAAAAACCATGTCATTCTTATTGAAAGGAGTAGCAGTTGAATAACATCTTGGGCATTGAGAATGACTTTTGTGCTTATAATGCGAACATAGTGAACGACAGAAAAAAAGTACATACAATTGAAGTGCAGAAGGAGTGAACATAGCATAAACATCATGAAATAAACTATACAAATAAAAAAAATTTAAAGAAGGAGACTGAGAAGAGGTACGTTTTATTTCCGTAAAGAGCATCACGCTCTGGTCGACATTGGGAGTATTCCTGAGAATAGAATGCCACGCATAACAAATTTTTATCTACAAGATAATTTTTACATTGTTTAGAGTTAATTCAAAGAGTTGTTCTGTACCCATAAATAATTAAGACCTCAGGGCCTTACGCATTTCCACAGCCTACAATTCTATGCAAATCCCGAACAGCTAAGTTAAAAAGAAGAGTTTATATGCCCCACCGGCGGTGAGGGTCGTATGGGTTGTGTGACACCGCATAGATCGAGTGGTAGTGAATCTGAGAGTATTTACACACTGCTTTGAAAAAATATGTCTACCTTTCACGGGTTCGTTTCTTTACCCAGCACGACGAGCCGGCACAAGGTATTTTGAGGGTAAACAACGATCGTGCGACTCGTGCTGGTTCGTTTCAAACAAAGCCACTCTGTTAATTTTGATGGAAAAGGCAATTCATTTTCCTTTTATTCAATATATTTAGAGCTTACAGCAGTCATTTCAGTTGCAAACCGTATCGTAAAGCTCGTTTTGGTTCTTCTAAAACGAAATCTCTGACAACATTCGATAGAATTAAATGCTTTTTTGTAGAGCTTACTGAGTATAATTTGACTTGACCATCTAGCATTGTGTAGAAAAATTAGAAACATTTCACTTTTGTCAATCAGAAAGATTAGAGTAAGTCCTGATACTTCTTTTTTGTGCTATACTGAAATTAGTTCGTTTTAGTTGGGCCTTTGAAAAAAGATTTGGAGGCTTGAGGCCGATATTTGTTTTGAGATTGAAATGCAAAGTAAAAATAATTTCATTCTTTTAACAATTAACTTGCAGTTAGAAAAGCAATGTGTTACAATTCGATTGGGCGAAAATTGAATTGCCTTTTTCATCAGAAATGACTGAGCTGCATCGTTTTAAACGAACCAACACGAGTCGCACAACCATTGTTGACCATTTTGAAATGATTGGCGGGCTTGTGTTGTGGGCATTTATAGACAAGTCCAAGTTTGAAAGCTTTTTACAAAACAGTGTGTAATCAAAGTTCGGATTTTGCAAAGAGTTTAGTATTTCCCCTCCGCTCGTCACTAAGTATGTAATAGAGAATCACTCTAGACCCCTGTGCCTCCCGGGATCTGATGTTCCATATTATTTGTTTATTTGTCTCCTGTTTTAAGAATCAGGTGCTTCCGAAAGTCACCCCGTCATGAAGAGCCCGCAGTTCGTCAGACCTTCCTTAAATCTTTTCTTCGATGATATCAAGGAACTGATTCATGTAGCGTAATGGATACCGTGTCTGTCAGTTCTGGCGCAAATTTGTGGTTCGAATTACAGAAGCATCAAGGGTTACCTAATTTTGGAAGGAATAGGAAAATAACTCCAAGAGTAATTTCATGACAAGAAAAATACTATTTTGACAAGCCGTTTGGATTCCGCAAAAAGTTGTGTATGTCCCTTCTATTTCTTCAAATGCGATTGGTTCTCCGTTTGCCATAACCTGTTTATCTATTCTTATTTATTTATGAACTCAGTTGCTGACCATGCGGCTAACCATCTTCTTTATTGGAGAGAAATATCTACGCATTTGTAGAATGTCTGGTAAAATGTTTCAATCCTATTCTAACACTCTACACTTCCCACAAAACACAGAACAATAGCACCGTTTTGATTTTCCTAGCTAGTTTAGATAGTTCAGTATTCCAATGTCATTAAAATTGGTCCAACCCAGCGTCTTTATTTTGAGACTGCAAATATTTTATCCACATTACAACCGTTCTTTGTAGAGACCACTACGATATTTTTCGACATTGAAAAAATTTGATGTTGTTCTTTAAGAGAATTTTACTATTTACCGCCTTAAAAATAACGGCTTATCCTAACTAATATTATAAATGCGAAAGTAACCCTGTCTGTCCGTTTTTCTATGTAGCCATTTCCCACCCAAACCATTCGACCGATTTAAACGAAATTTTGTACTGAGATAGTCTGAATCTGAGGACGGATATTAGCCATATATGTTATCCCTTTATTTCCACGGGAATGGTTAACTGCTACACTATCGATGAGTAACATGAACTTTAAACTCATCCCCACATTCACACGGGGACGGAAGTCCTTACTAATATGATAAATGTGTTTTTGATACGCCTTCACCCCAAAGGTAACTTTTTTTAAGTTCGAGCGCAGATCATGGTGTGATGAATACTATTTTATTGTTATAGAACACAGTGCCAGCATAAAGGAAAATAGGAAAGGATTCAAAGAGCTTATTGAATATAATTCGTATGCATATTAGCTCCACCATTGATGACCTAACAGGACACTGCCTAATAGGTAGACACACCAAAAGACTTATTTTCTACTCCAATGACTTTTGTAGAAGCTGCATGGACGAGGAGGAAGAGGATACAATCCAACATCTCCCTTGTTCATGCCCAGCGCTTGCTAACAGACGGAAAATTCACCAAGGTTACTACTTTTTCGACAAGCGACAACTTTTTCAGCGATTTAGCTAACAAAGACCATAAAAGTCTCTTCCTTTTCGTACAAAGTTAAGAATGATTTGACTAACTAGTGATCAACTCGTTAATCCAGGTTTGATTAGAGGGTGCTTCATCTTTCCTATCCCCGACCAGAGAGTGACCAACCTTCTGATCTCAGTAGTATCGCTATTCACATAGACCCTCTGTTGTCTAAGTGTGTCCGTCCCCGTTTACTGATAGCCACATTGAAACTAATGAAACTTAACCTAAGACTGTCTTAGCCTGTCTTTATCTTCACAATCAGGTCGTAGCAATGTATAATACTCAAGACCTTTCTTTTATACACTTCTATTGTGATTAGGAATTTTTCGGTGACTCCAGCTGAAAAACCTGCCCTTATCACTAGCCGTAAAAATTTTTTTTTTGTTTTCTATTGACGTAACAGGCAGACATTCTTACCACTACCCCAAAAAACCCCAACATTATAGCGTCCTTTAAGGGTACGGCAGCATCTAACTGATGAGCCCCCTGTCGTACCTGGGCGAAACGCCAACAATTTTTTAAGAGTTGTGGACATGGATCTGCTTTGATCCTTCCATGGCTTTTGATTAATCATACTTATTATTTCTCACAGTTGGCTACCAAAAACCCATTCTAGAATCTTCACAGCCTGGGACATCAGCTTGACCGAATGGAAATCACCATAACTTTCATTCTTTTGTACACTGATAGAACTTCTCTTGCCCTCCATCTCTTAAGCAGACTATCACCTCCTAAAAGCTTGGGGATGAGAATCGTGTGCCATCTAAGTCCGATGTCTCCCAATATTTTCACGAAACTCATATGGCTTCCTATCTAGCCCAGCGCATTCAACATCTTTAAGGTTCCTAACTCTGCTCTAAAGGGAGCTGTTCGTTTATTAGGCCATCTTGTAACTGTCACAAGGTACCCGTGGAGTGATGGTTAGACTGTCCACCTGCTCACCCAGAAGTTCGAGGTTCGAATCCCAGCATAGGCAAAATTGTTTCTCCACGGGTATCGCCTTTCTCGAGGAATTGGCAAGTCCTCCGTTAATAAATTCATTGCCATGAAAAGCGCTTTCTCAATTAGCCGTTCGGAACCGGCAGAAAATTGTAGGTCCCTCCTTCACAAGGCATATGGTTGTGAGAAATACGCTAGGCCCAGGGGCACCTCTGTTGCGCAACCCTATTTATTTATTAATACTGTCACAAGAATCTGTTCATGAGCATCGTTAATGAACATCTTCGAATGAAACTCTTAAGCATTTCTCCTTCTTTGAGATTGCGGTTCCTTATTCAAGTTGCTTTGTCCTTTATCTTGAACAGCTTGAATTCCATCAGCAGTTGAAGTATAAAAACTTCTTTCAGAAACCCGATACATGGCGTCTGTGTTCTCTGCAGTTGGGTGCACTGCTTCTTCGCTTTCTTCAAGATCGTCTATATTCGACTTCAAGACGAGCCTTTTCAATTCTATAACTTGAAGGGCACTTTGACTATGCTTTCTTTTAGCTATCGCTGCTTTTGCTTAAATTAATCAATAATTTCCATCCCTCTCTAAGCAACTTTGAGCCTTGAACACTCTCTGCATTCCATTCTGAGACTTCTTGATGGTCGTCAACTTAGTGTACACGAAATGGACTTATCGCGTTTTCCCTTGTCCCGATTATATCCCTATATCACTCCAATAGTCTACAGGAGTAAACAGTTGGTGTTTCCAGCCAACAAATTCACCAAGTATCATTCACCAGTTTCTTACCCAAGACTCAATGAGCTTGGCAACAAATAAGCAACCAAACTACGTTTTCATATCCATGGCTATCTTAAGTCCGTTTCATCGTAGTTTTGGGGACGTATAGTATTTAATAAAATAAGCACTAGAATTGATTGAGCTTGACCAGATTCTTCAACAACAAACTTAACCGTGTAACTAAACGTACTTAAGACATCTTCACCAAAAGAGTTACTCTTCCTGGTGCTTTACCCCATTCTTGTTAGGCAGACAACATTAGCTTTAAGTCTTCTAAATATGTTCGTTGAAATCACAAAAAACAAATTAATTCTCCTTTTGTAGAATGTTCTTATGTATCATTTTCAAACAACTCTCGACCGATTAAGGGACCATTTGTTTCGACATTATTGATTTCCAATTTTACTTCGTTAACGTCGTTTCGACATTATTGATTTCCAATTTTACTTCGTTAACGTCGTTACAGAATATATCCACTTTAAAATATAAAATCAATCAGCAACATTGGATATATCGGTATTTTAAGTTCTAGAGTTAAGCCCTGGAACTATTCAAACTTTGAAAATTGTTTGCCAAGCCCTAACTCTAAGAAAATAGGTAAATAAATTCTCAAATGTCAATGTATCTGATTTGTATATTACATTTAAGTTATGCCATTACAAAAAGAAAACTGCTTGACCTCATAAGCTGAATCACCCACTTACATTCACTCAAGGACATATGAGAATATCTTAAAAATAAAGAAACAATACACCTTTGGGCATAAAAACAGCTTGAGTATCGTCTTCAAATAACCGAAACCCATTTCCAAAAAGAAAAAAGTGTGTGATGAGGGTCTAGCCAATTGTCTGACCTCCATTGATAATAATATCCTCGATTCTCTGTCCGGACATCATTTTCAATGATTGTGTCGACAGCCATGGATAGTTCAACCAACCCCCAAGATTTGATTTAGGGTCGACACGACATCATGTAAGAATGTAAATTACCTCCTGACGTCGTCACATCATCATCAGGTGTTGTTGTCCTTCCCGTTGAAAGTTCCTTTCGATTAATGAAACTCATTTTTAACCCATGGCATTCAGTTTCAGGTTTTAGCCAGAAGAACATGGGTGCGACAAATTTTAACGAAACTTATCTAAGCGCATGTCATTCTCTCGAATGGGTACCGTACTTATCGTGAGTCTCATCGAGTGACTAAAAATCTGCACAGAATTTCGTGCAGTTGATTAGACCAAATGCCCCTTCTCGAAAGGGGAGGTTTGACTCTTATACTGCTGGAAAGCAAAGGCTTACATGTAACATGTACATCATTGCCTCTGCTCTCGCTATTGCTTAATTTGCCCCGCTGAATTTCTCTTTCGCGAATTTCTCTCCCTCTCTGACTCTCACTCTATCTCTCTGATGGTCTACTTCTCTCTCATCAATTACCTTGATTTTGGAATGAGTAATGAAAGTTGAGGTTGGTTTTGACGAAAATTTATTATGTCGCAACAATTGCGGCAAAAGATTAAAGATGTTAGCGTATGACACTTTTATTTTGCTGTGTGAATAGGATGTGTGCCAAAAATTTGATGTCAGGAGAATCGATTTTTCTCCTTGGTTTCTTTAATTGAGAAGAGAAAGTGCTATCGGTAATTTTATCGTTTGTAGAAAAACAACGAAGAAAAATGAAGAAGGTACTGAGTGTAGCTTGTGTTTAGAAAGCTGCTCCATAAAATTAGCAAAGCTTTTATAAAGTTGTGGTTATTCTTAGTATCGCAATATTGCTTTACCGGTTGCTGTTCGTTCGCTTGAAGATTAACTTTTAGACATGGAAGTTGTTAGATTTCAAAAGTCTCAAGGCTGCTTCATCAGATTTATTTGAATTTTGAAAAAAATTAATTTGAATTACTTTTAGTCAATTAAATGATTTTGAAGTTTTCTTTCAGATTTCACTTAAATTTGCCTATTTTATCAAAGAAGAAGCTTTCAACGTAAGTATCTAAGCACCATACCAAATAGGATCATAAAAATGGATCTGAACCTGGAAAGGATCATTTGTGTCCATTAGGGGAATTTTTTTTTTAGTTTTTTTTTCGGTCCCATTGTGAAATTTTTTTGGAAATACCAAAACGAAATTCTCTGAAAGTTTGAATTTGATTAATTTATTTTGAGTGCTCGACCAAGAGGTCGAAGATTTTTTATTGAAAACGCACTGAAACTCTGATTTTTTATTTTTAAATTTAAAAAAAAAAAAAAAAAAATTTCTATAGCTCAGCGTCATTTCGTGGGATCGCTTTTACCGAAAATGTTTTTTTCTCAAAATTAAACGCTCTACAAAAGTATAAATTACAAACTTGTAGAGAATTTAACTTCTTACAAAAAAAGTCATTTGAACCAAATTGATTATATCAATATATAGCGAGATATTAAGCTTTGAATTGATTTTTCTGTGAAATTTTTGCAGATCATTACTTCCTCGTCACCGGTGTGAGTTACAATTTTGCTGCAATGGTCACTTTTGTAGAACTTTCAATCAAGAGAAAAAAACCATCTTCCGCTGAGCTATAGAAATTTAAAAATAAAAAAATCAGAGTTTTCATGAATTTTCAATGGAAAATCTTCACACCTCTTGCTCGAGCACTTAAAATTAAAATATTAAGGGCTCAAACTCTCAAGGAAATTTTTTGGTATCTCCAACAAAATTTCACGATGGTACCGAAAAAAAAATCATGCTTGTGTCCATGAAGATCCTTAAACTTTGTTCGTCAAGACAAAAGGCTTTCCGCAGCGATTTAGTCTTGGCTTACTTTGGTTTTCGTTTTTCTATACTTGCCTTAGAGTCAAAAATTCTTTTATCATCAACAGTTAAATGAAAGAGCTGTGCTCCCATCAAGAAATCATGAAACTCGCAACGCCGAAAAAATTAAGAGGAAGATGGTATCAGTTTTTTTTTTTTAACTGGTGAGTAAATAGTGTGGCGTATTTTATATCAATTGGCGATTGCTTTTTTCCTAAACCAAACTGTTCAAGAAAAAATTCCATAGGCGTTCAACATTAAAGCAAGCCCCATGTAGGCCACCTTTAATCAAAGTGGGATACGGTACCAGGAACCATGTTCACCCTTAGTTTGCTATTTGGTAACCAAATTTATGAAGTCTCGGGAGAAAGACTTTGATTTCGAGAGGCAAAGCCATACCCTCTTCTGGAGATGGATAGTCTATGGATGGAATCTGAAAAGCTAGGGGTAATGGGAGTATGAAGTGGACCTATCTAGACAGAGCGAAGCTTTTTGTATTAAAATACGTTCTAATGCCAACTCAAAATGCCTGCTATCGCGTCATTTTTTTCCTATCTAAGCACGGCTACTTGTACTTAGCATCTAAGCTCCAATGGCAATAAATAAGAATGACAAGACTTAATTCGAAGAAGGAGTGCATTCAGCTAAAAGCAAAAAGCACGAATGTATCAGATTTGGGAAATGAAATAGTCGGAGAAATTAGTGAGGCACTTAAGACTGTCTACCAACGGGCTGAACTAGCAGTGGGAGAACTCCACTACCTTCTTTGTTCCAAAAATGTCTTCTACTTAAAGAAAATGTCTACAGAAATGTTTTGCATTCTGCTCTAACTAGTAGCTTGCAATGATATTCATGTAACAGTCTGTATTGAGTGAATTTGAGACTACTAGGCTTGACATGACAGCAGTTGTTACAAAGCTTGATAAAATAAGACGTTTTAAGTGTAATCCTCACCAAATAAATGATGGTGTGCCCCAGGGTTTCGTTTTGACTCCTATATACTCTTTTTCTTCTTGATAAGTCATCTTTTGTCTGAAACCTCTAATCTACAATATTATTTTGATTTTCGGATGTAGAACTAGAACGACTAAGTATGGCCAACTCTTTTAATTTTGACTTATTGATTTATGGGGAAATATTTATCGTGTAGAACTCAATACCTCTGTCTTCTTCTGCCGTTGAAACTCAACCGTCCACCTCTGCTATATTATCCATGATTGGTACATTTACAGTTCAGCTCAGATTTATGTCACAGCTGTTCCACCCGAATGTGGATTGCCTTACCTCACTTATTTTTTCTAACGTATTATCATTCACAGAAATTCGCATCGGCATGTCCTTTCTAATCCTTTCCATTTTTCCTTATATCCTTTCTGTGTTTTTCATCATTATAAGATTAATCACTAATACCTTCAAGGGGTAGTAGTTGCGAGTGAATTATAAAATATTTAAAAAAAACGCACTTGTATTTTGTATCATTTTGCAAAAAATAGAACATAGAATGTAATCCTACTTTCCCATTAAATCAGTGCCAGGGAAATAGAAAGGTTGAATCAAGCACCAGGATGTAAGAAAAACTAACAACACCAGTAATTGGTTCACTTTCTAAATGAAGCATTTCAAGCCTTACCCAGCTGGCCAAAGGTCGAAACATCGCGGCGTAGCCCAATAGCGAAAAAAGCACTTTGGTCAGGCCAGACCAGCAAATAATTTTTTGAGGCTTGCTACTAATTTGATTTAAGACTCATATCCCATGCAGAGCGACGGCAGTGACAGCCGGGACAGAACATTTCAAAATCACCCAAGTCAGCCGACTTATAATTGAGCTATATCCTTTTTCTTCCATTAAATTTTCAGTTATGATTTTAATTTGAGACAACGTTTCTGGTTAGGCTCCCTTTAAGACAACAGTCCTGCACTATCTCTTTTGATTTTTCAAATTATCTGGTATAAGTATCAATTGTATATAACTAAGGTTCACTTAATAAGTGAGTAAGCAAGTCAAAACTTATATTTTTAAAATTATCCTGGCGTTCTGGAAAAATTCTGAGAGTAAAACTATATTATTACGCGACAACCCCCAAAAGAGCAACATAATGAAATCGCCTTGAATTCTAAATAAAAACTATTGAACCGATATTGAAAATTGTCCTACCATTGGAATACTACGTTGTCTCCTAACATGGAGTAACAAGGTCTTTATTTAGTCTCCGTATTGTCACGGGTACATGGAGGGGCAACTCAAAAACTAACGTCATATTTCTGTGCGCAAATAAAAAAAATCAGCTTTAATGATTAAATTGGCTGAGATTTTAAAAGCCGCTGGACCGATTTGAACAAATTTGTCATCTCTTGAGAGTTTCATTATAAATGACAAAATTAATAAAAAAATTTAACAGTTAAAACACTTTCTATATTTCCTTACTGACGATGGAAGCCATGCTTCCGAAATGTGCGTTTGAGGAACTATAAAAAGTGCTTCAACTAAATTTAAAAAATTCTTCAAATATTTTCATTTTTAAAAAAAAAAAACGCCCGAATTATCTGAACTGCAAAACTCATCAGTTACATTATCGTATAGTTTTCCCGGAAACGG
Source organism: Melanostoma mellinum (assembly GCA_914767635.1). NCBI lineage: Eukaryota > Metazoa > Arthropoda > Insecta > Diptera > Syrphidae > Melanostoma > Melanostoma mellinum. The sequence continues at coordinate 186,865,138 of OU612060.1, forward strand.
CAAAAGGAATTCAAAAAAATTCTAAGCTAATCTCAAAAATTCTTTCAACCCTACTTGCCGCGCTATTTTTGGATAAAAAAGACATTATTTCATGCCTTCATTCCCAAGGAAGCTCAAAAACTAACGACATGCAGCTGTAACAAGAACTCCGTGAAAGTGGTATTACGGAGTTAGCTATAGGTATTCCAAAAACAGTAGCTTTTGAAAATCACTTGAGAGCTAAATTATCCTTGCCTAACATTGATCAAATTTCATTACCGTATTCTCACAGGAACAGAAGGGAACTTCAAAAACTTCTGAACCGATTTCATCCCATACTCCTATGAAAACGGAAATGGTAACGGCAACTGGAATAGAAACGAGGACGAAAACAAACTGAGACCGAGAACGAGAACGAGAATGAAAACCAATTTCAAAAATTGCTTCTTCATAACGATTCTACATCCCTGTGTTTAAAAATTTGTTCGCGCAAAACACAAGCTCAGTTTTGCAGTTTCCACTTTGCCCTCGATGGTCTTCAACATTCGGTTGGGCTATGGAGTTGGCGCATATAGACCTTTGCCAACAGCTTTGCACCCACAAACGAATCAGACTAACACGTGCATATCTGTCACAAAACGTCTGAACAAAACTTCCGACGCGCAATGACGTAAGAGTCACTGCTCTTAAGAAAACAGTTTATTCGGCGAATGCTTGATGCTCTCAAGACACACACAAAAAGGCTCAAACGAGAGTAAATCGGTCCCACCTGCCTTATATTTGTTCGTGACAATAACTATTTGGCACCCACCAGCCAATCAAGGTTTCCAGACTGAAAATTTAAAACATAGTTCTCTATTTTCCTTTTGAAAAAGACGACATTTCAGTCGAATGAACGATAAAAGGTGAAGTTCATTGAATACACCAAAAGACCAGATGAGCGAGTAAAAAAAAATGTATTGAAGAGGGTTACATTCCTGCACAGTGAAGTCTTAGAATATAACCGCATCCCCTCTTTGCTTGTCGTAAGAGCCGACTAAAGGAGAGATCACATATAAGCGAAGGTGTAGAAAGTGGAACCTACTCAGAAAAACTGAATCTCAGTATCTTCTTCCGCCTCTCCGATCATTGTAGTGTGTTCCAAGTGGAAATTCTTCTCAAAGAAAACGTCATATCCTCCACGGATATTCGAATCTTCTCGGACAGGCAACCTGCCCTTATACCTCGTTTGCCAAACTTCAAAGAACAATTTGTCTAGGTGTTACCGGGGCCTTCCCCAGCACACCGGGAGCTGCTCTCGACGCACTGTTGAATCTTCCTCCCCTTGATACTTACATCATGGGGTGTACTCTCAAGACCATTTCTCGTTTAAAGCGATGTGGTCTCTGGCACAATTCGCACTGGAGCTTTGAGGAACTCGCAAGCAGCATATCTTTTGACTCACGTCTAATGGATATGCCGTCTGACGCGATGATCCCAAGGCTCAAACTGCGTCAAAATTACTCAGTCAACTTTCCTTCGGTTGAGGACTGGTTCTCTCCAGAATCTGAGCCTGGAAAGAACTGTTATCGTATCTTCACAGATGGCTCCAAAACCGACGAGGGTTCTGGTGCTGGTGCCTTTGTTGAGAACGACGACATACGACTGCACTCATCTTTGGGATCATACGCATCCGTTTTCCAAGCGGAAGCTTATGCTATCCTAATGGTCTTGAGCCACGTAACGAACAATGGATGGACGGGGAGAAGTATCTGTGTTTGCAGCGACAGCCAAGCTGTGCTTAAGGCTCTTCTCAACCCTCTAACCACTTCGAAAGTGATCCAGGAATGCAAAAATTCTCTGAATGCGATCGGAAGATCAAATTCCTTGAGTCTCATTTGGGTTCCGGGCCATCACGGCATAACTGGAAATGAGATCGCCGATGAACTCGCTAGGCAGGGATCTCAGACAGCTTTCTCAGGACCTGAACCGTCGCTAGGTTTGCCAGCATCCTCAGTGAGAGCTTCAATCAACGATTGGATCTGTGCAGAGCAAAATCGTAGATGGCATGCCTCCATTGGATGACAGGCAAACCAAGCGCATGCTCCCCAACGTTAGTAAGAAGACTGCAACATTTTTGCTAGCTCGTAGCAGATAAGACTGTAGAAAGCTAATTGGCGTTGCCAGCGGGCACTTCTCTTTTGCCAAGCTTTTAAACGGCTCTGTGAACCTTGTGGAGAAGATGAGGACACCGCAGAGCACTTCCTCTGTGAATGTCCTGCTTTTTCTCGCATGAGGTTACTGATACTCGGCGCAGACATGGTGAGAGCTGGTAACTTAGGCTCCTTATCATGGCAGCGTCTTTTCTCCGAACATCTGGAAAGCTATAACAAATAGAAGGTTGCTATCTGGTAGTACAATGGACCGGTATTTAGGTCTGAGTGCTCCAGCTGGTATTTTAAAAACCTCCAACATAAAAAAAAAAAAAAAAAACCTGCCCTTAAATCTCTTGCCTCTGTCTCTACAAAATCCACCACGGTCCAAAATTGTCAGATGTCTATGAGGGGATGTCAAATCAGTTCAACATTCACCTTTCACGGGTGCCAGGGCACAGGGACATACAAAGCCAGTGTATGGCAGACGAACTAGGCAAAAAGGGCACGACCACTTCCCTACGCTCATAATGGAACAACATAGGTGTACCTATCGCTGCATGTAAACTCCTACCTAGACAAGACGCTTTGCGGATGACAAACACTAGATGGACTGAGAGTAACAACTGCCTTGCAACCAAAAAAGTTTGGTCGTGTGTAGACTCAAAATGCTCGAAGATTTTGTATGCCCTGAACCGCCTGTATCTAGCTTCTACCTTAGGTGTTCTTACGGGACACTGTCTAATAAGAAGACACGCCAAAAGACTTGTTGTGTTTTCCAATGATTTCAGCACAAGCTAGATGAAGAAGTGTAAGAAACCGTTCAACACCTTCTTTGCTCATGCCCTGCACTACTTCATATGAGGAAAACTAATCTCGATGAATTCTTCTTCGAAGATACTAGCGGCTTAGCTTACATAAACCCTAAAAGTCTTTCAAAATACACTAAAAGTTCCGCGTGGTTTGACTAGCGCGTGATTAACCGGCCAGTCCCGTAATTGAAGATAAATGGGTGATCAACTCGTTAATCTTACATCGGGTTCCTGAGATCAGTAGATGGTTAAATTACTGGTCTCTGTGGTATCACAACGGGCCCTTGCGGCCTAAGTGTGTCAGGCAATGTACGTAGGCATTACTCATTGGCTGGCAGCAACTTCGACCTAACCTACCCTAGCATGCATGCAGACCTCACAGCTTACAGAGATCACCAGTGGAGTAAGAAATATACCGAACTCAGGCTATGGAGCACGCACGTGTCAAAAATTTGCTTAGCCAACGAGCAGATCACTAGTGTGAAGCAGTTAAGTATTAGAACTGTGATTTTTTCGAGATCACGAAGGTCATAAATACCGGAAAGGAGAAGAAAAAGAAGAAGGAAAGGGTTCATCTCCGCTAGCTTTAAACACGTTGAAAGGCCATTCATTCATTCTTTATTTACTTATTTTAATGGTGGTGATTTGGTGATTGCGTTTTTGGAGCCATGGTTATCATGTCGGCCTGTAGTAACGTGACAGTTTGAGACTTGAGTCTCATGATCATAAAATGTTTTTTCCACGGGTATCGCCGTAATCGGCAGAAAATTTTAGGTCCCCTCCATTCCCTCACAAGGCATGGCTGTGAGAAATGCGCTAGGCCCAGGGGCTTCTCGCTCTGTTGCGCCACCCTATTTATTTGTTTTTACTACTCACTAATGACTGAGAAGATCCGAGTTATCAAGACCAAAAGAATCATTAGAAGTACCTAATATCCTCAGCATGTCAAACCATTTCCTCTTTTAACCACCTACTTTTTTAGTGATGCTCTCGCTGTTATTAATGCGGATACGGATACTGTTGTTAAATGCTGTTTCTTATCAAACTATACTTGGCATTATGTAAAGAAGGCTCTTTCTTCTTCCATTCCCTGCTCATTCATAGCGCATAATACGTTTGTATTATAACTTATCACCTAAGCTTAATGACAAACATCGTAAAATGTCTCCCTTTTGTAGATTTTTGTTCCTACACTCCCCCGAAATGGATTTCTCATCATTCGCCTTGATCTTGGTCTCCAACAATCAACTGAATACAAGTGTTTTCATTATCTTTCCGGCACACACATGCATGCATGCATGTTTAGAAGACACAAATAACTATTTCCGAAACTTTGAACACACATTCCGTTTTGTAAACAAAAACAAAGCCATATGACAGCTCAGTATAGCTGGCACTTTTCCCATGATTAATTAAATTTCCCACGAGGATGATGATGATGATGATGATGACGATGAAGAAGATGATGATGATGATGATGATGATTCATCAGCCATCAGGCATCAACCATCAACACTATACTCTTGCAAGCCAGCCAGCCAGCGTGCCAAATAATAATGGAAAATGGCAAACTTCCTGTCAGGCAATCTATATGAAGGCAGTGCTCACGAATCTTCCAAATAACACATTCATAATGGGTAGAGTACACCATCCAAAACACCTCCATCTACCACTCATTTATCGTGAGATCCAGCCAGAACCCCCTTGGTCCTGCCATACTCTTCTAGATTCTAGTGCTCGGTGAATGGAATGGAATTCCATGTCGAATTTGTCTTGTGCGGTTTTTACGACGTAATAACCATTACTCTCATTACTACCCGTCATCGTTGTGTATTGCCTTGCCTGACACAACGCCCACCAACCAGCCACTGTCATCGTATACTCATCTTTCGTCGTCTGACGCCTTGTCGTCATTGTCGTTATCATAGCCATATTCATAGTTCTTGTCGATGCGATATGGTGGATGTCACCCTTCGCTTCGTCGCCATTAATGACAAACATTCGTCGTCCCACAGTCGTAGACTACAGATAGGAAGGAACTACCTAAAACAAAAACGAAACGACATCTTATAGATCGACAGCAGAACCTCTGGAGGAGGTCCCCCCTAATAATGGAGGGGAAGCTATCGTTTGGCATCATCAATTATTATTGCAAATAAATACCATCATATCGGAAATGATGAATCCTTAAAATGAATGAGGAAGAGAGTGTAATGTCTCCGGTCGTTGTTGTCAGAATTCATAACTCTTAGGATCTCATTGTAACAAACGGGAACAGTGCCACGCCGCAGGTTCCTGTGCAAAGAAAGACTGTCATCCTCGTCTTTGTCGTCGGTGTCGTCGTCATCATCGTTGTCGAAACGTGCAATTGGTGTTGGCGCGGAATTATAGCGATATTGTACAATGTACAATGTACATACTGTCATGTCATTAGCTTCAGCTTCCTCGATAGCAATCTTCGTTTTTTTCTTCGTCTCATTTTCTTTTTTTGTTCTGTAATTTCTGGCATGCTGTTTGTCGCAGTCTTTTTATTTATTTGTTTCCTTTTCTCTCTTCTTTTTTTTTTGAAAGAATTTCGAGGAATAAGAAAAGGACATTTGTGTCTCTGTGTGCTTATTTGGATTAAGGTTTGATGGGCAAATTCGACTTTAAACTCAAAATGAAATAATTTGCATGGAACGGAGTGTCTTTTACAATCAGGCTTATCGATGTATGTTGCTGCCAAAACTGTTTCGCTCCAGGAAAACGAAAAGTCATATTGAAGACAGGTAGACTTGTGTGGACGCTTAATAGTTTACTCAAAGCTCAAGAGATGTAAGATAACAGAGATTGCAAGACTGAAGCTAGTTGGATTATTCAAAATTGGTCTCTTTTGCCTGTGTCTAGGAATAGTTCTTCTGAAGTTTTTTTTTCTTGGTAGTGGATGACAAAGGAACCACGCTGAACGTTCTCTTAGACTTTGCGGGTTCGATGAATCTCTGGGAATATAAGGCACCTTCCCCTTTTCTTAATAAATACTGTACTTTTGAAATTTACCTGGTTTATCCCATGTAATCCCGTGTAATTCGTTCAAACAACGAGAATCGACTCCCGATACCAAGAAACAAACCCAAATCTCGGTAAAGGATTAAATGCTTGTGGTATATGTTTAAATAATCCAACGAATAAAAGGAATTGTAAAATTTCAAGTGATATCGGAATATCCCCTCTTGTTCTTCAGTGGAAGAAAATCCTCGGTTCTTAATTCATTTCTCATAAAAAGGCAAACACCAACCCCCCTTTCTTCGTCTGTAGAATCTTTAATTCATCTGAATTGAACTCAATTAAACCAATTTTTTCATCACAAAATCATTTACAAAGCTTTTCAATCGCAAAAAGTGATTTCTTAGAAATCTGTGATGGTTTTTGAGGCTCGTGCTGAATTTTGTATGACTATTTAACGAATTTCGTCTTGAAAAACGTTTTTAACGTAAATGAGAGTTCTTCTGTCAATGGGTTGTTAATAATAATCTTTTTTTTCTCCACTCACTTTGATTTCTTTTTAGTTTGATTGTGTTGTCCTGGACCAGCAGGCCTGGAGTTCGTTGTTCAATCATTCCAGGACTTTCAATCCTTTTATTTTTACAGAAGCATTTTTTTGGAACCATGTGACTTGTGAGTGACAATATAAAGGATACAATATACATAATACATATACATACATACCTATGTATGTTCGTTCCTTGAACTTTACCCAGGATTGATCGAGGCTTACTTGAGAACCCTATGAGTTGTCAAAAAAGCCTGGGTTTTCCATTCTTTAAAAATGCGTAACCACAAAATCACCACACATCCCTGTTATTGGAATAAAAATACGTGGCATTTGGCAGCCTTCAACTCAGGTCAACCCCAGAGCTCAAAAAACACTCAGTTTGATATTTAAGGCGAGTTTAGGTTTTTCAAAAAACACTTTGTGACAGCCACAGGGAACCCCCAGGGATTCAACGAACGAACCTAGTAATTATTACAAAACAGGAGAAATGTTTAAAAAAGATTTATGTACGAAAATGTATAACTATGTGTTGAGCAACTTTCGCATATATGAAAGTCGGTTTCGCTCAACATCTTATCCGTACTTTTATAACTACATCACTTTTCTATTCGAAATTAATTGCGATGCTTGCTTTCAAAGGCTGAGATAAGCTCAGTTTGTCCAAGATATTCTCGACGAAGCACCAGAAGTCGAGATAAAGATTCAACTAAATGTTTATCAAAATAACCAAATACAACCAACGTTTTCTTTTTAATAATAATCTTTTTTATTTATCTTTTTAATACTAACAGATGTTGCTTAATCTAATATACAACAATTCTTTCTTAAGAATACTTGTTAACTTCCAAGCTTATCATAAATTAAAAAGAGACAAAATAACTGGCTCGATGGCCTGTCACCAGCAGGATCTTTAGAATAACCGTCTATTTCGGAAAGCACGTCGTCACGTGTGAAGATGATTCTTCCTGGTCAGGTCGGGGTAGTTTCATATAGGTACACGGGGCGATTAATAACTTGAGTCTTACTCGACTCTGTCCCAAGCGCAAATACTAGGGGATAAACGGGTTGCTAGAAGCCTGTCCTCGATGACCTCAGAGGGAGGGGAAGGAGGAATAAACACAAGTAATTCTGTCCTCAGCGCAAATGCTGAAGAATAAACGGGTTGCTATCAGATCAGCCAGTCCTCGATACACTCACACCTGGTGGAAAGAGGAATTAACAAAGCAGGTTCTCGCTTCTGCCTTATGTCAAAAGCACAAAAACAATGGAATTATCGTTGAAGCTACCTTTGCGTCAAAAGCCTCCAATATCCGTGGTGATTCCACGACTTTTCTGGACTCTGCAAAATAAATGATCGGAGAGAAGCTCGGATCGGTTGGAGATATATTTTTAAGAATAAGTATATTTCCAACTTAAAATCTTGGATAGTTGTCCAGTAAAAGCTAGTACCTTCCTTAAATATCTCTTGAATCAGTACCAGGTATTCGGTTCCTAAAGTTTCTATTAAACACGATGTGCACTCGATCGAAGCGCATCAGAAAATTGATTTTGTTATGTCGAGTCACATCCTAATATCAACATTTGCTACTGTAAGCACATGTGAACTGTATAAATGAGCAAACCCATTGATCATCGTGTGGGGGGAGGCATATCGAATGTCACTTGTTGCTGCCTGTGCTTGCATATTACGAAATGAATAGGCGGAATGGGAAAACTAGAAATGTGTATCGTGTGTTTCTATAGGCGCTGGCAAAGATATTCGTTGATTTGAGTACGTGATAATTTTGGGTTTCTGATAGCGTTGGTTCTTTATATATATAAATATATATATCGCTTGAATTTTGTTGAACAAAATATCCGCATTGTAACGCTGCGTTACATAATTGATTAGCACACTTTGTCGTATTATCCTATCTTATACAATCCTTACATCACTACAATAAAAACTGTCTCTGCCTGCCCCAGCAGCGGCGGCGGCGTCTTTATTTTGAAAAGCAAACCCAGAACTTTCTAGAAAAGACAAGAACCATCAAGAAAGTTTCAAACAGTTTGTGTTCTAGCTCTTCCTAAATTATTGTTTGTGTGTTCCTTTTGGTCTACACACTGTCTCCTTCTGGTATAACCCTCAGTTACATTTCTCTGCGAACAAACACTGACTGACAAACAACCCCTTTCTGTGGAATGTTCATTAGATGTACAATGTACATCTAAACATATTTAAAAGTTTGTGGTTGTTGACCTCTGAATTTATAAAACTAAACCTTCAACCAAGTGGAAGCTAGTGATGTATTTTAAGACTGTCACATTTATGATACTGAGACACTAGAAAGGAAGAATTTGTTCTGTCTGCATTCAATGGAGGCTGCATGCAATGAAGGGTTGTGCTCCTGATATATTCAGTTATTGATTGAAGCCACCATTGAAGACTCCAACAGCTCCCAAGTGCTGTAATGATTTAGGTCCTGAGAAAGCTGTCTGACATCCTTGCCTCGCAGGTTCTTTGGCGATTTCATCTTCAGTATTGCTGCGATGGCCTGGAACCTAAAAGAGGCTTAAAGAATTCAGTTTTCCATTTCAGGATCAGTTTCGAAATAGTAACAGTCTTAAGTAGGGCCTTAAGCACAATTTTGCTATTGCTGCAAACACAGATTCTTCTCCCTATCTCACGCAGGACACGCATGTGCTTGATGAAACGTCCAGTTTCATGTCATCTCCATAAAGTTAGCAGCGCCAGATCCTTCATCGGTTATTGAAATCATCCATGAAGGTATGATATCAATTCTCTTCTGGGCCTGTAACACAAAGCGATAATTCTACAAGCTTAGAGCCACTTGTAAGAATAAGTCCATTAGACTTGTAGAAGAGCAAGCAAATTTGTGCCTTCGTGTTACAGAAATGTGTTACAGAAAAAAAAGAAACACTTGTCATAATTCTTTTGTATTACAAGTACTTGCAGTTTGTTGTCACAGGTCCCTGGTTCAGATTCTAGAGAGGGGAGTCCTGACTCCTGAGAGTTGATGAAGTTGAGATCATTATGTCGGATGGTTCGAGTATATCAACTAGACGTGCTTTTGAGATCCTCAAAGCTTGAGTGTAAATTTTGCTAGAGAAAACCTCTCTTTGAAGGGGAAATAGCTTTGAGAGTACATTCCATTATGTAGGTATCTAGGTAGGGAAGATTCATCAGTTCAGGTCGAAAATTTCGATTTTGAGAGAGCTCTCTATGAGAGCAGCCCATGGAGTGCAGGGGAAGAGCTCTCTACGACAGCTGCACTCCTTGTGCGAGGGCCCCAGTACAGTCGACACATATATTGTTATTTGAAATTTGGCAGCAATTTATTTGCCAAATAACTGACGCATGGAAGATGCCTGTTTTAATCACAGCTTTTCTTACTTTGGTATGGTCAAGCGTCATTTGAGCCTATATCTTTCGATACCAATATCGATTTCAGGCGACCTTTCTCTTCAGTTAGCACTCTAAGTCAGTTGAGGTTTCTCAAACTTCATTGCTCCACCTAAGACGAGATCTTCCCCTTCCGCGGTTTCCCGGCAATATCGAGAACCCGTCGAGCTAGATCGTTGGTGTCCATCCACCTTACATATCCCAGACATCGTGCGATACTTACTCTTGTAGGTCTACCCATGTGGGCGGTACAGCTCGTTGTTGTACCTTCTTTTCAACATACTGTCTTCACATTCAGGATCCAAGATCATTCGGGGTATTTTCCTTTCAGCTTTAGATAAGGTCATGCTTCCGTGCCTTTAGCAAAAAATGCTAGCTGTGTAGATCCAATTGGCCCTTTTTCTTGACAGGCCGGCCCCATGTCTTTCCAACGGCATCCCAACATTGCCAGAGAATTGACAGTCCGTAGTCGATTTTACTTGTTTAGGCCAAAGAAGCTTGATTTTTAGTTTGTGCGAAGATGTCGAATTTTAGTGTTCGATGGGATAGATCAGTGAAATATTTTCTGCGTCAAGTGAAGAAAACAACCTCGGTTTTAAGAGGATTGACAGTAGGACCACTTCTTACACACCAGTAGCCAATCAAGTTTAGAGTAGCCTGGATCCAACTGAGATCATGGCATATGCTAAAGCGTGCAAGTTAGATTCATTGACCTTTTCAAGTATATAGTCAATCAGTAGGCACCACGGAGGAGGAGATAGAATCCGTCACACATGCGCTTTTATCAAAAACCATAAAAATTGAAAACTAAGCCTCATTTTTGATTCCAGTTTTGTACAAAATAAAAATAGAACAGCACTGCACTGACTTTAGAGGACGGCAATATTGAGTCTAGTTTATTTGGGTGCCAAGAATAAGTCAAGAAGATGAAAAAATCGCTGCTCTCAATCGTGTCGGCTCAGCAACATTTAGTCACGATTGCTGATGATGAAGTGCATTTACCCAAACGAAATGCCTTCAGGTATAATAAATAAATAAAACTATATAGAATTTCTTGAAAATGAATGCTCTGGCCGCGACGTTTCAGGTGAAAAGGGTGATACGAATCAGACATCATTTTTGACCACAAGAGTGCAACGTTGGAGACGATAGAGATGGTGGATAACAATAAAACCTACAGTTCAGTGACATGATGAGTAAAAAGAATGTGGTGCACCTGGCGTAATGGTTAACTTGTCTGTCCGTTACGTGGAAGGTACTTAGTTTGAATCCCAAATCATGGCGAGGAATTGGCAATTTCTCCGATAATAATTTCATGTTATGAAAAGGTTTCTCGAAGAGCCGTTTAAAATTGGCAAAAAATCATAGGTCCCTTCTATTCCCTCTCAAGGAATGGTTGAGAGAAATGCGCTAGGTTTCGGGGCTCGCCACCCTGTTGGCCTGTTGGGCCATCATATTTACTAATTTAACAACTATTCCTTAAAACTCTGGTTGTTTTTCAACAAGCTTTGGGGTCGAACTACTGTATTAGTGATCGAGTGAGTGAGTACTATTTTTCTTTCAAAATTCGCTCTATATTACACATTTATATCGACTTTGATTTGATTCAATACTGATGATAGAATGTCAAATTGTGGTACTAAAGTGAGCGATAACGAGAGAAGTAATGCAAAAACCACATAGCTCTGTCACGTAATACTCGTGTGTGTACGATACTCACGTGTACGGTATTTCGGCCCCTTGTTGTTAACTAAATGTTGGCTATGCTGCGGATTTACAGATATCAAAAGAAGGAATTTTGTTACTCTCGAGTGACTTTATCAAAACCCTAAAGTAGGCTAGATTAGTATTAATTCTTCGAGTGCATAAAACACTGCCACAAAGCACTCAATTATTTTACTAATGTTTCCGCCTTGCTGAAAGGAAAATAGAACAAAATATCGTTGTGAGGTTGCAGTTTGGGAATGGGTTTTCTACACTGTACCCTCATTTCTATCTTTACAGAAAGGTTTACTTTCTCCAGAACTTATAGTTTCAGAACAACTGCTAGACTAAGGTCTACATTCGCACCCATCTGTATGTTTTGTCCCTTCTGACACACAAACAGTGTTTGATGTTTTTCGAGCCATTGGAAAAATTCGTTACTGGAAAATCTATTTAAAAATTTGACAGAAGAGGATTGATTCTCTTTGACGGCCGTCTGTCTTCAAGTTTCCAGAAACCTCACAGTTTTCATATCCATTTTCCAGTTGAGTACTCACAACTGTTGGACTAAAACAAGAAATGGCTGTCTTCTGTCCTTCCCTGCCCTAGCACAAGTTGTAAAAGAGGACATGCTTTTCTTCATTAACTAATTCGTATTTAAAACATCTGTTTTTTTCCTCATACAACAACGGTTTCTTCCTTGTCTCTCGGTTATTTGCTTATTTCTAATATCCATTAATTCTGAAATTTTTACAACTTCCTTCGTCAGTATTTTTCCCCTTGTTTTTTTTTTCTCCACTCCTTAACGTAAGAAAATTGTCATTAATTGCATAAAAGCTGTTTCAATCCTCAAACATAACCAAATCTCTGTCTGTTTCTTGAGAACCCAAATATGTTTTCAATCCTTTTAGCTTCCCCAGACCATCAAAAGGGCTCTTAAATAAAATGAAGAATATCCGCAATTCAATTTGGTTGGGTATAAGAACCCGTATTGAAAAAATTTGAAAGTCTTCTAAAAAAGCCCTTTGCCGTCCTCCTCAAATAAATGCTTTATTGTACTTACCCCCAATTAATATCCGGTTGCCGGAATAACTTTTTTTTATGATAATACAGAGTAAAAAGGTTGTAATTCACCACGCGACGGTTGCCCGCGTTTGTAATCCTCTTCCTGAACAAAGAAAAAAAAACACAGAAAAAAAACAAAAAAAGCTCAGTCTTGGAAGTGAGGGAGAACCCGTTTTTTGTTTGGATTTAACTTTTTTTTTCTCTTTGTGTGATTGCTAACAAGAATTTGATTACAAATGTATTCTATTCGTCTCTGTTTGTTTACTCCTTTTACTGCCATCGTGGGGGTGTATGCAGATGATAACGATATAATCGTAATACTCCAAGTTTATGTCGTCTTTGTCTGTTTCGGGACCCTTTTACCATAATCTCTAGCTCTCGTGCAATAGGCTTCCACGAAATTGTTATCCTCCTTCTGATTTCCTCATAGTCTGACTGGGTTTTCCTTTGACTATTATTAAGCGGAACTAGAGTTATTAGGACTTCTTTATGTATTCTGCTTTTTCTTTTTGAGTAAAGTAATTGGCCTTGACAACAAAGAAGTCAGAGTATGTGTCGACATTCACTGCATATAGCTACTGTTGCAATACCCTACTCAAAGGTTGAAAGCTAGGGAAGCAAGGGATGCTTCCTTACATATTTAGGTTTGCATTGCAGTTCGATGAAAACCTTAGCCCTAACCAACATCTTTCGGTTACGACTTCAATTTAAGGCGAGCTCTCTCCAGTTTTGCACTCTGAGTCGGTTGAGGTCTCATTACAAGACAACTTCTTCCCTTTCCAAAGACGAGATCTTCCGTTTCCGCGATTGCCTTGCAATGTGCTTTCGAAAACCCATTCATGCTCTACGGGTTTTCAAGTTGCAAGAGATAAATAAATAAAAAAATATGGTGGCGCAACAGAGCTAGGGACCCCAGGGTCTAACACATTTTTTTCAACCATATCTTGCGAGGGAATGGAAAGGACCTATATTTTCTTACCGATTCTAGACGGCTCTTCGAGAAAGCACTTTTAATGGCATGAAATTATTATTGAAGGAATTGACAATTTCTAGCAAATGGTGTTACTCGTGAAAAATCATTTTTTGTTTCTTAATGTGTCTGGAATTCAAACCTCTACACTCTCACGTATCTGGAAGAAGGGCTAACTACTGGCATTGCCAACACTTCTACCTACCATACCATAGCTAAAAGTGAGGTTCGAAGATTGCGTCTTACCTCAAAAGCAGTAAAACTGCCTAGTTTTCTGTTGAATCTTTTCATCTTTTGCACAACTGCTCTCTGCAGGCAGTCTTCTTTCTTTTACTGCAAAGTCAAAATTAATTATATTCTAAAAGTATGAAGTTCAATCTAATTTTCTAGTCATGCACCCATCAGTCAGTTACATTCACCTTCAGTTTTATCATTAAGAAGGAAAAGAAAGATCTCACCGAAAATTAGACCTAATTTTTACATGGTTCTGAAGAAGTTTGTTCATTGCACTTGATATTTCCAAAGCATTTCATAGCGTTTTGCTTTTTGGTTCTTTCGTCGAACATGCGTGTTTTTGTTATCGATTAGACTTTTTATTCGTTGAATTAGAAGCAACCTTTCTGATCGTTCAATTTAAATTGTGGTGGGTTTAAATCATAAACTTTCTTCATAAAAGTTGGTGTTCCACAGGGATCCATTTTGTCTCCGACTCTCCTTCTTATTTTCATTAATGATCATCTCCCTGAGGACACAACCGTACTTAGACTTACCAGGTAAGTGGCAAAAGAAGAACAAAATTGAAAACCAAGCGGCATCGCTCTGCCGCTTAGCTTTCAATTTTGTTCTAATTTAGCAGTTTTGCAGCTTCTTAGTACGCGGCGGTACCTTGATACTTCTAATTTTCTTAATTGTTTTGCTAGCGACTCGTTTTCGTTTTCTTATTCATGACCCTATTACATGACCCCTAATACTACATAGCACTTTAATAAAAATAAACAGGGTAGTGCAAATGAGCATGGGACTCTTGGACCTATCATATTTCTCGCAACCATGCCTTGTGAGGAATTGGAGGGGACCTAAGACTTTCTGGTGATTCCCAACGGCTAATCAAGAAAGCGACTCTCATGGCAACGAATTTACCATTGTGGACTTCCCAATTCCTCGCGAAAGCCGATACCCGTGGAAAAATCATGTTTTTGTTTTTTGTTCGGATTGGAGCCACGAACCTCTCGCAAAACACGCGGACATGCTAAGCATTACGCTGCAGTACTGTTTTGCTCTTGCTCTTTTAAAATATCGAGTTTCATTCACCCTCTAAAACAATTTACCCAACACGCCAGTTGGCCAACGCCAATCCTGAACGCACAGTCAAATATGAAGATTCCTATTGTAGCTGCTCAATTTTAATGTGCAATTCTTTACCATATTGAATTTTTCAAACGCATTTTGACTACAGAAGACTTGAGTACAAAATGGTGGATAAGCTGGCCAAAATGGAGTCATCACTCGAATCTAGTGCGACAAGCCACTCTGTTCTCAAACACTCAAACCTCTAGAGCAAGAAATCAACAGAATCCAATAAAATTTTCTAAAAATTTTCAATGACAGGAAGTGATCCATAGAAACTTATGGCCTGATGCTTCCAAGAAAAAAACAGAATTTCTACTCCAGCTTAGCACACATCGGCTCTCTATGTTGATTGGGCACAACTCGTTGATCTGGCCACAACTCATTATGGTTACATGATGAGAATGCGCATAAGCACATCTGACTTATGTCCTACCGGCTGCGCCAATTTGTTGTATTTTTTCCTTACAAGTCTTAACTCATGAGCCAACCATACCCATGAAATTACCAAAGAACATCAATTGCCAATCTTAACGGGACAAAACCCATGAAACTTAATAAAGAACATCAAATCAAATAAATTCTATTGGTTTATATTTTATTCAAATTCAAGACATACTACATAATATATTTATTGATCCCGGTTGTTCCGAGTCTTTAATTTGTTGAACGTTGCTTCCTGCTTCCTGCGGAACTCGGCCATCTGAATTTCCCGCGCCTTGGCTAATAACACCTTCTTCTCTTTAACGGATGACAAAGCCACCGCCCGATAGATCTCGCCCAGAGCACGCCTGACCTTTACCTTGTGTCCGCTTCTGTGTTTGCGGGACACTGGTGGGGTCGGAGGTTGTGCACCTTTCACGACGTATTGGAGGTGCCGTCGGCGGTATTCTTCCAGGGATACTGGTTTCGGTCCCGCTTCGGGGTTCCGTCGGATAGCTTCGGCGATGGGAGATTTTGTGTCGGTGTTGGTGTACGCGGTGTATTTGGTGTTCATACTATAGAAATACTTAGCTTATTAGCATTTTACTAGAATGAGGATGGGAGTGGAGGATGGGGAGCAACATATTCTACGCAGCCTGTTGCGAGGCTAAAATGTAAGGCCCTTGGTGAGGCCGCTTTGTTTTTTATACTTACTTGTATGTGATTTCTTACTCCACACTTCAGAAATTATATTATGTACCAAAAGTTCTTTTTTAAAAATATATTTTATTTACTGGGTTCTGAGGAACCGGTTTTATGACAACTTCTTCTGAATTGACTTACTTTGCTAACCTACTCTATTTTATATCTTATTCTACTTACGGAATTTATTCTACTTTGGCCTCATGACCGCCAGCTGGTGTCGTCATTCGCCAGTCATCGTTTTTGTTCGCAGTCGTCATTTTTGTTTTCAAACCACTGTGCCAATTGCATATATGGGCTGCAGGTGTTTCATTTAAACCAATATGTATTTAGGTCATAGTCGATTGGTTGTTTACTTTTTTGTATTCCCACAATGTCTTTTGTTTGACATGTGGGTCAATCAATCAATCGAACTATGACTATACAACAAGAGGACGCCAAGACGATAGGGAAAAGGAATGAGCACTCTATATCCTTAGTAAGTGTCCAACTTTGGAAAAAGTCCTCAGAGAATAATTTTTTGACGAACTAGGTGACATCTCTAACCTTCCACTGAACAACATCCTAAGGTTCATTCAGACTCAGGGCTACGAATGGTTCAGTGAGGTCTTCCACCCCAATAACTCAGTCACAAAAAAAATCCTCCCCTACTTCCAGCCTCCTACCATCTTCCTCCACCTCCTCACCCCCTTTTTGGCGAAATCACAATAAGAAGCGAATAATGTGTTGCATGCATCTCCTTATCCAACCTAACCTCACCTAACCTGGTTTCGGGCTGTAGCTCAATGACGATATTGGCCATAAGTACTTGAATCGTTTCCGGATTGTTGTCACAAGATCGGCCCTCAACGGTTCTCAAAATAAATGCCAAAGGGGTAAAATCGTATAACCGAGATAGCCAATAGCGGTGGTTGCTTCACTTCGGCTAGCTCTTCTTTCCAAAACTCCACTGTTTGGGTTACACAGCAACCACTTATAATATAAGTTTCCAATAATTCCCAAGTTTTTCGAACGTAAGGCAGCTCATTTCGTTCCACGGAGGTCTGAAGCAACCTTTTTGTCAAGATTCCGGGTGGGAAACAGCTGCCAGTGTCAATATAGCCTTTGGGGTAAAAAAAAGAACCACTAGGTAGCCGTTAACAACGGTGTGGAATATCTATTTGCTAAAACTATGTGGAAATCATCATCAATGACTTTCTGGTTTCACACATCAACCGATAACATCGCACCAGTTCGTCCACTGATTATGAGTTACACCGTTTTCATCATTTGCTCAAAGTCATGTTCGAATCAAACTTGACCTGAACTACGAACATGTTCAGCGAACATTCTCATTTGCCTTATGCCTTCGCTGTAAGCACATGTGGCGAACATTCGTTTCGTGTTGGTTCTTTAAATTAGAAACACAACAGCAAAAATGGAGATTGTAGAGGAAAATTGAAATTTTTCGAAAACAACTAGGGACTGTCGAACAACCTTCTACAGGAAAACATGATCAACGCGACGATTTTTGGCGAACATGATCGTCGCTTAGGGTTAGTTTCACATTGCTGGGAGTCTACAACGAGAGAATCGTGCGGCGAGCTAAGAATGAAGAGCGTGTGAAGGTTAAAAAAAAATTCAGACCTCAGAAGCAGGCTTCACTTTGAATGAATTTCACCGTAAGAATCCTCCATAAACCCTAAAGCAATCAGTAAGGAAAGAAAAAGAAAGAAACTAGAATCTTATTAGAAACTTGAGTAAAAAAAATTAATAGGCTGACAAATCAGAACTTAGGGCTATAATCCCTAACACATTCCTCTCAACCATACCTTGTGAGGAATAGAAGGGACCTACAATTGCTTTCCGAACGGCTAATCGTGAAAACACTTTTCATGGCATGAAACAATTTTCGGTAAAATTCCTCGCGAAATGGGATGCCCGTTGAGAAACTTTTGTCTCCCTTGATTATGTTTCTGGAATTTGTTCCTCAAACTCCACACCTAAAAGGCAGAAGCGATGATATCAGTAACCGACTGTTAAAAGCTTTACCTACAAAAGCTATAACTTATCTAACTTTTCTGTTTAACGTGTGTATTAGACTCTGTTATTTTCCCGAAAAATGGAAAATAGCCAAAGTGGTTCCAATTGCTAAACCTGGCAAACCAAGAGAGAACCCAACTAGCTATAGACCTATTAGCTTACTAAGCACATTAAGTAAAATGTTCGAAAAAGTCATAAAGGATCGCTTATTAATCCATGTCGAGGAAGCTAATATTTACCCTATTGAGCAATTCGGTTTAAGAGCAGGTCACTCCACTAATCATCAAATACTTAGAATAAAGCAGTATGTTAAAAACAGCCTGCAAGACAATCGACTTGCTTAGTTTTGCTAGATATAGAAAAAGCCTTTGATACAGTGTGGCACGACGGACTTGTTTACAAACTAATTCTGTTTAATTTTCCTGACTACCTTATCAAAATTGTTTGGAACTTCTTGAAAAACAGAAAATTTTTTGTTAACACTGGAACCGCGAAATCTTCCATGCATGATGTTTGTTACGGAGTTCCACAAGGTTCTGTGCTTGGACCCATCCTTTTCAATATTTTTATGTCAGACCTACCTCATTTTGAAAACAACACAGAACTGGCCATGTTTGCAGATGATACTGCTCTCTTTACCTCAAGTGTTCTTCCTCAGGAAGCGCTAAACAGTTTACAGTGTTCACTTGACACTCTTTTAAATTTCTTTACCAGGTGGAAAATAAAAGTAAATGCTAACAAATGTCAAGCTATATGGTTTACTCGACGCAGAAAACAAAGTTTCCTTCCCCAAACCACACTTAAAATAAACTCCATTGACATCCAATGGTCTGAACAACATTGCAAATACCTTGGTGTCACATTCGATAAGAAACTTACTTTTGAAAAGCATATATCCATCACAGTGCACAAAATAAATCTTTTAGTTAAAATACTATATCCGTTTATCAATAGAAGATCTAGACTAAGCATACATAATAAAATCTTAATTTTTAAAACTGTATTTCAACCGGTTCTAACGTATGGTGCTCCAGTATGGTTTGACTGTGCGGATACACACATAAAAAAGCTTCAAGTAAGCCAAAACAAAATCCTTAAATTAATGCTTAATTTGCTATGGTTTTATTCAACTGCTAGGCTCCACGATAGAGAAAATATCAATCCAATTAAATTTGTTCTTTAAAAGCTACAAGAAAAATTTTTGAAAGATGTTCTTATTCAGATAATGAACTTATACTCAACCTTTAACTTATGCGGTTTTCGCATACTTGGGTTTTTGTGCAATTTTAGTTTTTAAGTGTTACATAAGGGTTTTTTCTTTGTTGTGTTTTCCCTTGAATATAACATTCTCTATTGCTTTGTTTGAAATCTTGTCATAAATTTACTAAAGGTATTATAGATGTAAAGAATAAGGTTCTATAACTCTTAAACTGTGTATCTAATTAAAATTAAAGATGTAAACTTTAAACTGCAAATAAATGAAACTTAAAAAAAAAAGACAGAAGCTGGATTACGCCGCCGTGGTAAAATCTGGCAGATCAGAGGTTGATCTGTAAAAAGAATTCTTTTATTTTCTTGACATACCATCGTAACATTTAAAAACAACTTTGTTATCAAATTCACATACATCTTAGTCCAATTTTCTTTATTTCAAAGTGACAGTCAAACGAAGCCCTCTGCCACAAAGATTTTTTAAAAATTTATGACCATTCTCAATGATGGCCCTGTTATTGGTGTCGTCTACTATTCTAAAATAAAAGCAAATTCATAAAATTTTACTATGACCCATCATCAGTCAGCTAATAATATTACAAAATCCATAAATCTCCACTCCCCCCAAACTCAACCAACAAGAAGAAGTCAACCATATAGCCAATTTACAATAAAAATTGTCACAAAACTTGAAAATCCCATCACTGCGTGATTCCCCCCAAAAAAAAAAAGTTATTGCACATTTCTGATTTAAGAAAAGTATCCCAAAAATTTGCATGATAAGATTCGAATTCTGTGGTCCTCCACCAAAGAATCCCGACCCAAAAATGAGACTAAATATAGCATTCAGTCAAGCAAATCTTTTCACCAAGAGCCTCACCTTATTTCCTTCGTTTATTCTTCTTTTTACGATAGAAAATTTCAAAAGCACCAAAGCCAACGCTACCCTTTTTTTTATCCTTTATCTCATTTTAAAGCGAGTTCCATCCTCTCTAAAGAATGTCATTCCTCTTCTTCAGAAATAACATCAATTTGTGAAATGGCAAAAATGACCCTAAATTATTTTTCTTATAAAATAGAAGAGAGAGCAAAAAAAAAACAATCCTTTTCGTTTGGCTCTCCATTGACATGCTTCAATGGTTACATATACCTTTTTTTTGCGACCGGACATAACAGTCTTCGTTTGTTATCTTCGTCAAATCATGGGAAATTCACGATTCTTAGAACGAGGAGGGTCAGTGCGTGGTTGGGATAGAGACAGGGAGCAGGACTTCCTCTATCCTTCTTTAGGTACCTTTAGGTAAGCTTTGACTGCACAATCCCATGCTTAATTCTGGAATACTGCGTCCTTGTGACTTTTGATTACACTAAAGACAACTCGTTATCTTGCTTGCAAGACCATGTTAAATCCCTTCGAACACGGTCTATACCCTTTCGGCTATTTACTACATTGAAAGTAAAAGAAAAAAAGAGCCTTTTCTGTTTTTTTTTTTTTTTCATGATCAGCGACAATGTGCTTCCTCCTATGGCATGTGTGTTCAAGGTATCTACGAGTATACTACACATTTTCTTTATCGATTTTCATTGAATTAAATTTAAGGGGCGCTTCTTTTCTATCGAATATCCTTTTGAATTTTCACTTTTCATCTGAGCTATCTTTGGGTTGTGTGTCGTTTTTGTGTGAAACCGAGTTTTAAGAGACGTGCGAGAAATACTGTGTGTGTTTTAGAGGTAGGGACTGTGTTGTGAATTGAAAAGGTGGTCTTTCTAGTGGAAAGAAGTTGATTTTGAAAGAAATAAAGAAGGATTGTGGTTGTGGATATCCGATGTAAGAAGAAGGGAAAAGGTAATGAAAAAAGAAAAGCAAAAGGACCTCAAATGCGACCACATTGTGAACTGGAAGAGAGCTTTCGTTTAAAAAGTAATTAAAAAGTAGGTGTTGTCGACTTAAAATTTAGAAAAAATTACGCTATTTAGTCCTAAAAAGCAATTCTGACTTTTATCACCTATGTAGGTTTACGGACGGAACTGCCTGAAAATTGAAAGTCAACCTCAATCCTCACAGTAAGTGTTGGGAGAAATTCATGCAGAGCTCTAACGGCCAAACATTTACTTACTTTGTCTTTTTTATGAACTCTTTGTGGTCCCCGTGGCGTAATGGTTGGCATATCTGCCTGTTGCGTGGGTTCGAAGTTCGAAGTCCATCCGAAACATAAAATTGTATTTTTCACGGGTAAAGGAGTTTTAGCGGAATGAAATGCCGGTTGGCATATTGTAAAAGCACCTTAAAACCTCATTTCATCCGAGAGTAAAATACTGGTACGAAAAGTTCATTCTCACCCTGCCGTTCGGAATCGGCATAAAACTTTAGGTTCTTGAAATGCGTTAGATTAGGTTAGGTAAGGTTAGATGTGGCTACCAGAAACCGGTCCCCATCTAGGCGATTAGAGAGTTCAATCACCCTCTAATCAAACCTGGGTTAACGAGTTAATCACCAGTTAGTCAAATCAATCAGGACTTCGTATAAAAAGGGAGCGACTTTCAGATGACTTCGTCAGGCGTTTTATCCGCCACAGGCTTAGTACCCACGACTTTGATTATCCGCCTATAGTGTTGCTTGTTTTCCTCCCCGCGGAGGCAGAGTTGCCTAGCAACATTCCAACGTCCTTTGAAGAACGGACAGTGGAGCTTCATTTAAGCACCGATTTTTTATCTAGTGCGGAGCCTCCGTACCCATATGATTGTTTGCGTTGGTCAGATTTGCAGCCGATTACGAGGGAGTATGCTGTTTACCGAGCCTTCCACCGATTGGTATTTGTTTATTTATTTTGTTTGTTTGTTTTAGAGGAGTTCATAAAAGATCCCACGAGTTGATCCGGAAATGAATGGTCATCCCCGCCAGAGCCGTTTACAGGAGTAAGGCAATATCTATTCTACACCCAGCCACAACAACTAGAAGAGTGCAGACCATTTTGCTCTGACCACCACTGAACCTAGGAACCTCGGATCTATAGTGAGTTTGGATTTCTTAGGATTGTGCTTTTGAGGAGTCAGAACCACTCAACGATCCAACCTAACCTTGGCTGTCACCGTCTGTCATCGTACAAATTACAAAAGCTGTGGTGAGCATTGCCCAGCCGGCATCCACTTGGAGGGTTCGATCGAAGATTTTTGCCAAGCGAATGCGTTAGGTCCTCTTCTGCACTTTTGCTGCGCCATCCTACTTATATTTTATTTATGAATTTTGACAAATTGGCAAAAACCGGTATAGCCTAACAAAGTGTTAAAAAAAAATTGATGAATTGAAAATTTGAAGTATGTCGTTTGTCCCATTTGCTTAGGAGTCGGTGCATGTAACTTCTACTCCTTGACACTTCAAACTCGTTTACCAAACTCATACCAGATTTTTGCAATAGTGGTGCTTGCCATCGAACCTGACTCCTGTTGTCTCCCTATCACTATGTGGCACTAGTTTTTATGGCGTTGTCAAATCTGAAACAATTTTTTTTTTTTTTGCACGTCTAATGTGGGAAATTTTTAACAAGAACTCTGAAGTTGATCGTTTTTGAGTCATTATGGAAAAGTCTGGACAGCACATTGTCTAAACTAAAAACCTTATTTAAAAAAATAGAAGAATGAACTCAACTCTAGGGACTTTTCTACGAAGAGATCTGTCGATAGAGGAACATCACAAGGCAGAGTCCTATGCCTTCTTCTATGGAATTTAGTCGTTAAGGAATTTCTAATTAGCTTAGAAGCTTAGGGATTCAAAGTGATTGCGTACGCCAATGACGTCACCATTGCAAAATCAGGAAAACATTCTTTAGTCCTTATGAAGCTAATGCAAACCGCTCCTAACAAGCTATCAAAGTTGGCGGGAAATGGGATCTGGCCGTAAACTCCCGCTCTTTTCACTAGGTAGTACAAAAACTCTACAAAAAAGAACTCGATTAATTGATGGTATATCCTTCTTAGCCTATCAGATGAAACAAAATGTCTATTACCCTTTACATAAAACTAAGCTAGAAGTTCAATTTATACTAAAGAATCAAGAAAGCAACCGTAGTTTTCTTTTCCTGCAGAAAAAAAGCCATCGGCAACAGATGCAACCATCTCCACATATCACCGACTAGCTCTACACTGCGGTCACTAAATCGAAACTTACTTACTTACTTACTTACTTACTACTCTGAAAAGTAGTAGAATCATGAACCGCTTTAAGACAAATTGACTTAATGTGATAGTCGAAGTAAAGTCCAACGATCAACCTGAATATGTAAGCGGAACTCTTCGCTCTCTCTTTAGTAAGAAGATGGCCAAGGGCGGCAGCCATTCGTCTCAGAGCCATCTCCTAATTACAACCATTCATGATTCATCTCAAAGCCCTCTCTCAAAGGAACAGTAACACTTTTGGTTACTAAATAATCATGAGGTTGTTCCCAAGTCAATCCGACTACAATCTCCTCCTAAAGGCCTTTGGAAACAAGTTCCAAGTCTCCATTCCATCGAGATTCATTTAGGCTGACGAAGCAATGTTATGAAATGATTCAATTTATTTTTATGCAGATTTTTCGCTCAAAACCCTGGAAGGGGTATCCTGCGCAAGGTATTCAGACAGGTTAAACGTAAGTCTCTCATTCCGTCCTCAAAACGGTTGTAGCCTATCCTTACTGGAAGTTATGGCGATCAAAGGGGTCCCTTGGTGAAAAGAAAACGTGATATTCTCAGTAAACCCGCATTTTCTCACGCAGCCGAGCAGCCCCTCAATCACTCGGTGCTTTCTACACGATACAGTAATCGACCTCAATTGTCGACTTTCTCTTATAATGGTTGAACTGTTAAACATTCAGCTTCTTTGGGTGGCGAGGGCGCAGAGATATCCCAGGCAAGGCCGATGAACTCGTCAGAAATGAAACCGAGAAATCAATCTCAACCTGCATGCGGGACATTGGTGTACCAACCGCTACATCCAAACTCATGCCACGGATATAAAAAAAACAGTAGATGAAGACAAACCTTCTCTTGTCTGACAAGAAATCAAATTTGGCCAAAACTGGATCTTAAACGCATCGGACACTTTTCCACCATAAATAGATTGCACACATTGGCTCCGTATCGGTGTCATTTACGGTCATTGCCTCGTAGGGACACACGCCACAAGACTCGTCGGTCTATCGAACATCTTCTGTAGAATCTGTAAAAGTTGTTAAGACGAGGAGGAAGAGAATAGACAGTCCCACACCTCATCCTCATCTTTTCATGTCCTACACTCTCCTTCAATCGAAAGCTGCATCTAGGAGATTTCTTGTTCGATGATCGAAGCAATCTGATGAACAGAGAAACCCTTCACCTCTACCGCTTTGTCAAAAGCAAGGTTTCCCTCACATACTTCCTATGGTAGCATAATAAACCCAAAATTGATCTAAGTGTGTCATTTGAAGTCCTGACAGGGAATTGAACCTATTTGTACCTAACCTGCAGATTTGTCAACTTAACTTTCCTGAAAGCTCAAAAAATTCTAGATAGGATGAATCTGGAACCAAAGCGTTTTTTCACTCGCTGCAGCGGCAGTTGCAGTTATCAAAATTAAGCTATGCAGCGACATTTTGCTGCATTCCACTGATAAAAATTAGCCACGTAACTCATGCTGACAATTACTTCAGGACCTCTATTTTACCTGCGCCCTCATGTCTGAGCTCTTCTGATATAGATTCAAGCAAAATTTCGAAGGAAAACGAAATACACCTCAAGACTTCGCCAAAACCTCTTATAGAAGACATTTTAAATAATTTTATTGTTCACTAAATATCTCCACCCGATTTTATTTACCATTCCCCCAATCACTTCAAACGAAACTCAAGATAACATCCAAGTATCAAGCACTACGATGCGATGTGTAATTAAAAACACATACGCTTTTATGAATCTCAATTTGTCAACGCATTGTTAATTCCATGAGAAAGTTTCACTCAACTTTTCAAAAACTTTTCTCAAAAAAAAAAAAAAAACAAAAAAAATTTACAAGTACCTAACAAAAAACACTCTCACAAGTAAATGGATTCAAAGTCGTACTTTCGCACATGACTCTTCTAGTTTTTTTTAAGTAAAATTTGATACTGTCTCACCATGAAATGTACTCTCCCTCATGTTAAATGTATGCAGATGGATATGTTCTCGAACCAAAGGAAAGCACACCCTTTATACTATATGCGAGGATCCTGGTTTATGCATTTGTTTTTCAGAAAAGCTACTAGGTACTATAGGTACCTACTGTCGAAAGGATATACTGTGAAGTTGAAGAAAAAATAAAAAAAAACCGAACTGAACTCACATCAAGTGGGAAGCCCCTATGTCTCCAGGATTGAGTGCAAATATCCTTTCTGATGTCAGTTTTTGCTGGTAATGGGATATGGTAATGGGAAACCCAAACGGATATTATCATTTCCGTTACTTGAAATGCTTAATCTTCACTATTGACATAAGAGAAGTTAAAAACGTTCCAGCAATTTAAACAAAAACTATTACATCCGGAGTTTGAGGTTTCCCTGGCCTGTATGTACGTACATATGTCCTTGTGTTTGTGTGTTCGTTTTCTTTTGAATTTATTTTTTTCTTATTGTTCTAACTGGAACTTATGGTATCCTTTTCATTCTAATCAATTCAATCCAAATCGAGGGTGTGTGTATTTAGTGGAATATTATGCACATGTTTTTTTTTTTTTTTTTTTTGTTTTAGAAAGAAATGTGGGAAACCTCATCGAGGATTCTCTACTTATTCCAATGAAAAGTTACTCTAGAGGCAAAATTCTAAGAAGCCGATGTGCGTAAAGTAGAACGATGGGAGCGAACAGAGTCTTTAAAAATAAAAAATAAAGAGTTTAAGTCTTGTGTTGCTGCGAGTGGCTTTTGTTCCGTCGATAAGGACGAGTATTGAATCAAGTAGAACCCTCTGAGCCTTGCAACATCATAGCTTCTCTTGAAACCTGCAATAAAATGTTATGAATTTAAGACATAAAAAAAAATTTTCTCGTTTAATCAAAACCTTTTCGAGAATCGCATTCCATTAAAAGTTAAGGATTTCAAACTTAGCGTCAGCTTAAGATTTGCAGATGTAATTTTTCACTAAAGAAGTCTCTTTTGAAAGACCTGTAGAAGAAGTAACAGTCGATTCCTTTTTCGGAGGAAATGAGTAGGAGCCTTTTATTTTGATTAAATTTCAATCAAGCTTTTAAAACGCTTAAATGTTGCAAATTGTGGTAATAGGATGCTGTAGAACTCGGATTTTCGGTATTTCAGATCAAAATTCTGACAGGTGAACTTCCAGAATATTTCATTTACATGAATTTTGGAGCAACTGCACATAATGCAATTGACAAAGTAAAAGGAGTATATTGTGCCGACCTTGATGCAAAAGTAGACATTTTGCATGAGATGAAGTTAAGCCGAAGTTTCAACCAGACTTCACCACCAAAGCATAAAATAAGAATTAGCAGATTTATTATCGTAAAAAATCACCTCAAAGTGAGTCTTAGTGCAACACTAGCTTCAATTGACACTTGGTTTTAACTTCACATTTTTTTAGAGTCACTCTTAATTTAAAATCAGACAACCCGCATTTTAAATATTTAAAACACTGCTCTAACTCATTTGACGTTTCCCATTTGCTTGACATTTTGAATAAACTAATATTTCTAGAATAAAACAAAACTTTCATTCCAAATATTCTGTCGCAATCAAAATTTATGCTATATTTTGAGTTTTCCAGTCTTCAAGAAACGCAAAAACAGCAAATTACCACACATCCCTGCCATTAAAAAAAAAATATTTACATGCCATTTGACAGCCTTCAACTCGCCACAACAAAAAACTAGGGCGAGTTGATGGAAAACCTAGGTCAACCCTAAAGCTCAAAAAACACCCAATTTGACATTCAGGGCGACGTTAGGTCTCTCAAAAAATATTTTATGGTGCAACCGTAGGGCTTCAACGAACAAACCTAATGTTTACAATCAAAAAACAATAAAAACACTAACGCCCATCAGCGTCTTAGCAATCGAAGCCCAAAACGAACAAGTTATTGGAAAATTGAAGTGAAAGAATGCGCTGATGCGAAGCCAGACGAAGCAGCAACTTGAGCAAGGTCGATTTTGTGTTGCATAATAAATAAAAATTATTGCTTTTACCAAAGCCAATATATGTATGTAGCAAAATTTTTATTTTTTTTCATTTTATTACGTTTTTACAATGAAACTTGTTTTTGGGCAAAAATTGTTCGTTTTGAATCATTTGTTTCAGTATCTGCATCTAAAAAAAAAAAATTAAAGATCAATTAATGCACCGGGTAAATGATTGGTGAATGTGACCAAAATGGTTTGGAGATCTATTAATCTATTACAATTATCAACTTATGAACTCTAATTTCGCAGAGCAGCATTGTACGTTGTAAAAGTACAGCGAAAAGTTTCACTGAAGCCCAGTATGCTGCTGAAGCGAAACGGAATTTTTCATTGATCTCCACGAGCAAGACGAAATCGTGAACGAACACTCAGCGGAAAATATTTTTGTAGAGTATAATCAGCTGTTTAAAAAAGTGACAGTCAAAGTCAAATCAAAAGTGTCACCAGAAGCAATAAAACAAATTAATATTTTTATCATAAAATATGTTTACAAAACTAATAAACAAACTACGAACCCTATGCGGGAACTGCACATTCGAGATAAGTTGACTCGTGCCGCTAAGGTATGCTCAGTACTATAAAGTGCAAAAGTTGAATACACTTCGTTGAAAACATTTTTTGTCAACTTTCAGGAACAATTGACTGGTCAACAACCAGTGTTTCGAAAGGCTCGTTATACCGTTTTTTCGGTATCAGACGTAATGAAAAAATCACTGTTGAGTGCACAGTTCGTGGCGCTAAGGCCGAAGAGATTTCGGAGCGTGGCCTTAAGGTCCGTGAATACGAGTTGAGGAGGGACAATTTCTCATCCACAGGAAACTTCGATTTCGGTATAGAGGAACATATCGATTTAGGTATCAACGTTTGATTCCAACATCGTTCGACAAAGGAAGATTTAGTGGTGTCAACAAAATACGACGGAATCATCTTGTACAGCAAGAAGAGAATTCCCAAATTTTCAACTATTTTATAAATAAGAGATAAAAAAAATCCAAAAGCAAATAAACCTTTTTATTCAGTTTTCATTAATTCGTTCAATGTTTCGACTACAATGGGTGTTGGTGTGCTGAAAAAATAGTTGCTGGTTGGGTGCTCTTTGAAATATTCGCCACCTTGTTCTTCATAGTTGGTTTTTGTTGTAACAAACTTGTCCATATTCTCACTGTGGGTGATGTCTCTTGTTCCAAACCAGACATCCAAACATGGTGAATCAGCCATACGAATTTCGTGCGGTGTTTGGAAAGGCCTCATCACTAGTAATCCCTTAGACATCCGCTCTTTGAGTCCTGGAAAATGTTTTTTTTTTTTTTTTTTAATTATAACTTGGAATTTATCTTATCAGAAAGTGCACCTGGCAATTGCTGCTCGTTGGGGCGAAACATTTTAAAAACGTAATCAATCAATTCGGCAAGGCCAGATTCAGAGCTTCCTATCATACTTGGTTCGGTTACTCGTATTGATTCCACTCCGACGTGTAGCTAAAACATTCACAATTACTTTTTCAGTACATGTTCCCAACCATTTCAAAACTACTTTTCTGATTTATTTCAAACTTTGTCTAAATAAAATTTTTCCATTTTCTATTTTATAATATTCTATTCAAATGGCACAATAAATACACAAAAAAAAAACAATAGAACTGTGGAGACAAAATCGGGAACAAAATGCAGCGGAAATATTTGTTTAAGTGTTCAGAAAAAGTGCTGAGCATCAAAATCTCACAAGCAGTTATTGTACCGAGAGATGAATCATGGACGAAAAAGTGTACAAATCCGAAAAATTGTTGGGGTCAAGAGGGGTAATTGTGAACGATTTGGCATTTTATGTTTTTTTTACCTTCTTATATTTTTTCCAGCGAAGCTATGTGAAATTGAGAATTCATGTTGATTGAACTTAAGCTTGAATGGTTTTGCCTTTTAGAAAATAATATTGTCAAGTGTATTAAGTGTAAGTTTATTTGTTTTCGTAATATTTCATGTTTAAATTTACCCCGAGGTTTTTTTGAAAAAAGAGAAAAATAGGGTAAATAAAAACAATGCACTCTCACAGACACTTTGGAGTAAACGTGATCTGAACCAAAACAAAAACATTTGTCGAAGAAAACAAATCAAAATAACGATGAAGCATTTTTCCTACACTTAGCGGAAAATATTTGTGTAGAGTATTATCAGCTGTTTAAAAAATGTGACAAGCAAAGTCAAGTAATCTTCCCACCTGAAGTAATGAAGAGACTAATTTATATGAACAAAAATAGTTTACAAAAGCTTTATTCCACAACAATTTGTTTTTCTTGGTTCATTTTTGTTTTGGGTCTCTTTTCCGAAAAATTTACTGTACCGGAAGATAAATGATGGGCGGAAAAGTGTGGAGAAAAATTGTAGTAAAAAATCTATTACAACTATCCACCTATTGAAGCCATTTCGCAAAGCAGCAGCGTACTGCACAAAGAAAAGAAGAACGAAAGCTTACGTTTCCGTCTTGTCATTTTTGAATGGAACTTTCTTTCTCGTTTCACCAGCGTACTCGATCTTACGATTCCGTCTTTTCATTATTGTGTTTGGTCTGCGAAATTTTTACAGGTCTATGTTTTTTCACTCGTTTATGATTCCACAAACTCTGTAACCGCCCGTGAATCTTTCTTAGGTGTCAAGGCCTTTGCCTCAATTGCCCTTCAGGGAAATTTCAAAGCGGATGAATTCATCAGGAAAGAAACTTCAACACCATTGTCATCAAACAAAACTAGGTAGACAACCTTACCTTCTTAATAAAACTGGCCATAGATCCAAAACGTACCACAGGTTTGTTATCCTTAGCTCCGTTATCCATGTTGTAACCCGGCACTGCCTCACTAGACATGCCGTAAGGCTCAATGTTCCGTCAAAAAACTTTGGCGGAAGCTAGATGGACAAGGAGGAAGAAGAGTTCCATATCTTCCTTGCACAAGCCTGTAGTTGCGTGATGTTAAGCTTGTCTGCCTATTAACCGTGAAGTTCGTGGTTTTGAAGGAGCAAAAATGTTTTTCCAAGGGTATCACCTTTTGCTTGGAATTGGCAAGCCTTCCGATACAAAATTCACTGCTAACGAAAGTGCTCTCTTGATTATCCGTTCGGAATCGGTAGAAAATCGTAGGTCCTCTCCATTTCCTCGCAAAGGCAATGATTGTGAGAAATGTGTAGGCCCATGGGCCTCTAGCTCTGTTGCGCCGCCGCCGTCTTAATTATTTTATTTTTTATTTTTACACGTTGATGCGTTTGTCAGGATCTGTGTTTCTCTCTGATGTCGTAGATCATGCAACTAAACGAGAAAGTGCTTTTGTGATTCTATTTTCATCTTGCTTATGAAATCGATCCAGTAATTTCTTCTAAGTTCCCGTTTACGTTCCTGTTTCAGTTAGAATATGGTGATAAAATACGGTCTATGTTAATGTACAGCATTCCATCGGGGAAAGAATTTGTGAAAAAGGTACTTTCAATAGTTTCAAAGCTTTTTATTGAGTTCCTGCTCTTGGTGCCGTAGGAATATGAGGACAACATATTGCATGACTATCTTTGTGCCAAATAACATTCAAATCGGTGCATTAGTTTAGGAATGAGAGCGTAGCAAATAAACTCGACTTCTTATTTCTGTTTCTAAAGTTACGATAGAAAAAATTAACTAGTTCCTGTTTTCTTTTTTTTAAACATTACTACGCACTCATACTTATGAGACATTATCTCCTCATATCACTATTAGCGCTAGCTTCCCTGCTTAGCAATTACCTCAATCCGGCACATTTGAAAGAACTCTTCCATGAAACCGATGCTTGAACATTTTGCTACAAAATCCCAACCAAGTTCCGTTACAAGGCAATGCAGTGTTAAAACCGTTAATGCATTCATATGGCATACGAATATATCCTTCTCCAGATTACATGGCATTTAATGTGATTTAAACTGTTGGTTGTTTCCATTCCCATTTTGAAAACCCAAAATAAGGAAAGTTCCATGTGTAACCCATCTACTAACTTCAACGACGAACTTATGTACCAACCAAATTAATGGTACATGTGCATTTCTCTATGTACATATTTTATACAAAGGACGATTTTGGTGGTGTTACAGCACGCGGAAGGAACATCACTGTGTTGGAGTTTACCTCCTTTTTCTCATTTCTCTGGTCTTAAGTAACTCCCACACCATCTACATCTATTCAAAAATTTGTAGAACTCTTTAGCTACCATGCAACGAAAACCGCGGTGGGCAGCTAAATGCTCGACCTTTTGGTTTATTCTCTGCCCGTTGTATGCTCCCACAAAAAGCTTGTGCCACCCTGCATGGTAAAACTTTTTCGCTGCTGATTGAGGTGGAACATTTTTCGTACTTTTTTTACATTTTTTTTCATTTTTGCAAAAACCTAGAATAGGGTAAATTTGAAATTGTGAAACTGACAATTGAAATACGTTCTCTTTCATAGTTTTGAAGGTTAAGATAAATGGCTTCACAGGGCTAAGGTTGTTCGAAACACGTCGGCAAACGAGCTTCATGTGTGAAAAACATTGGAAAAATATGAAAGCGCGTTGACGAATATCGAACAAGCCAACTATTGGGTGCCATGCCAATGCTGTCCAAGAATTCATCGTAATAATGCCTGGGATCAAAGAGACGATAGGAGCCTTAAAAAGCCAAATAAAATACCCAAATCGTTTTGCCCACGGAAAGTTCCCTAGTACAAAAATTAGGGTGCTCCACAGTTCTTGTGCGATAAAGAATGCAGTCCTTGGATTAGTTTTCTCCGCATCCGGGAATTAACTCTTATTTTTCCACTCCGTCTCAAAGCAATAGTTAGTAAAGTGTGATGCCATTGAGGTAAAATGGGTAGTGGTGGGTGGGGTCTACTAGTATGCCATTTGGCAATGGTCGTCATTTTGGTTAGCCTCTAGTGGGGGTAAACGGTCTTTACTAGTGATGTGATGATCCTGCCATTATCCAAAGTGTACATCACAAAAAGACTGTGGTACTGTGCGACTACGATGGACGGGAAAAGTCTAAAATTGTAGCTAGAGCACAACTGCGGTACGAAGGATGATGATAGTTTGTGGAATATGGCACAGTGAGAAAGGAAGATCAAAACTTTTGCTGTGCGAATTTCACCATCTCCTCTGGTGGTCCTCTCTCGTTCCATATATACATAATGACAGGTATACAAAACGTTGACGATATTAAATGTTGGACTTGGGGTTTGGTTGAATGTTGGTGATGTTGGAGTCGTGGTTGCTGAAATTAACATTTAGGACATCAGATATTTTTACTGTTTTACTTTTATACGTCGACACTGGTGCGACGTAACAAAAAGATATGTTCATTGACCTTTTGTCGTAGCCTGTGGGGTAAAGAGTGTCATCGACTGTTTTTGGTACATACTCGTATATTCAAGTGGATATGCCGCAAGGGCAGCCTTTATTCTCAGTTTTGCTTCTCTGTCTAAGCGGATTGTATTGGAATTGTGAACGAATTTGCATAAGGGGTAAAAAATAAAGAGATATGTTTCATAATAAATAAAAGTTTGTTCTGTATAAAAATGGCTGACGCTGTTGACGACCAAGACTGAGACGAAGTGGACGGCATTCCTCACACTCAACACATTTCGGAAGAACAAGGTGGTTTTTATTATTCAGTTTTAAAATCACAACAACCTTGTCACCATTTAGTTTGACTCAAAAATTAACAACCTCTTTTAACACGATCGAATTTCCATTAACCGCTTAAACAAAGTGTTACTGCTGTGTGACGCCTTGTCGAAAGCGAAAGATGATTTAATACCACTTTTTTTTTATAATTAACGCGCACATCAAGGAGTTATGACTACCCTTATAATGTTGTACAACACAGTGCAACAAGGAGACACCGATGCACGTTGCTTTTGAACTTTTGTGAATCGAAATGCAGGAGAAATACAGAGCCAGGTACAGCATTCCACATTCGGGTGTTGCGGCTGAAATACGAATCTCTATACTTGACTGTACGTGCGAAATTGGGCTCAAGTTAAAACTGATGAGCATTCCTAGCGAGGTGGGTGTTGCGGCTTAATTGTTTCAGGGGAGGAATGCAACTGGCTACTTCACTAGAGCACTGCTTGTGAAAAAAGCGATAAAAGAGAGTAGGACAGACAACGTTTCGACGATGTTCAAGAGAATCAATCGATTCTGCGATTGAACTATCTCCTATCAATTTAAATACTCTTTTTTTACCATATCAGGTAGGCGCAAAGATGTTTGAGAAACACCTGACCAGATATGGGAGTTATACTCCAGTTTTGGGCGGATGAAGGCCTTATAAATTGTAGCCAGATCAGAAGGGGTGAATAACTTCCTGCATTGTCTCAAGAAACCTAAGCATTTAGCAGCGTTTTTGGCAACTTCAAATATGTGGTCGTTCCAGCGAAGATCATCGTTTACATACATACCAAGTACTGACAGCTTTTTGGTTTCTTGGATGCAGGTACCATTGAAGGATAATGGCAATGGGGGAGTGTTAAGCTTCAACGAGAAGAGACAACAATGAGTTTTCGAAGCATTGAATTCTATTTGGTTCTTATGACCCATGTAACAATGCTGTCAAGGTCAGAGTCCAATGAGCTGATCATACGCAACCGTTCCAGTTCCACATCCGAAGAGCAGGGACGTGAATTTAGAAACGAATATGAAAATCTGAGGGTCGAATAGTCAGCAAAACATTTGAAAGCATGAGAAGTTTCAGACAAGAGATCATTTATAAAAATGAGGAAGAGAGTCGGAGACAAAACGGAGCCCTGGGGCACACCAGCATTTATGAAGTGGGTATCAGACTTGAAGCCATCCAATACAACTTGTACTGAACGGTCGGAAAGGTATTTTCTAATCCAACGAATAAGAAACTCATCGATACCAAAAGCACGCATTTTCGATAAAAGAGGCTGATGCCAAACTCTATCAAATGCTTTAGAAATATCAAGCTCAATAATCTTGTACTTTCTCCAAAACAATGTAAAGACTGGTTTTACTTTTCGGTGAGATAAGCCATCAAATCACCAGTGGACCGTTTGCTACGAAAGCCGTACTGACGGTCATTAACAAGCTTTCGTTCTTCAAGATAAGTTGACAATTTATCAACGCTTCTATGACCTTGGAAAGAATGGACGTTAGTGCAATTGGACGGTTGGAAGGGGAGGAAGATTTGCCTTTTTTAGGGACCGGCTGGACAAATGCAGTTTTCCATCTGCTGAAAGATTGAATAGCTTCTCTTCAGATTAACGTCGGGGATACCATCTGGACCAGCGGATTTATGTATGTTGAGATCTTTGAGGACTCTCGCAACCGAGCGAGTTCGAAAAAATATCTGCTTCATCAAAGAATTTGCAGGTTCGAGCTCAGGTGGAGCCAATATGCTGTCAGGAAGTGTTGAGTTGGTAGCAAATTGACACTCTTAGAAGAAAGAAGATGAAAGACAGCCCAAAACATTACTGGTTTAAGAAAACGTGACGTAAAGGATTTCGTTGGCTTCATTCATTTAGCAATCACAAGCTTTCGGATGTTTTCTGAGGTCAAAGTGGCGTACTCCAAGGGTTGATCACCATCACCAGGGTGTAATAGATGAGTGTGAGAGTTGTGATGCCTCCGAGATCACAATGCTCGTAAGACCGAAAAGTAAAAAGATTATGTGGATCTTTCTCGTCTGAAAGCGCATAGACAAAGCACAAGGACCTATCCAATTGTTGACTAGGTGTTTCAGGTGTTCATATACTAAAGCACAGAAGATCTTATACGCGACGTTAAGGAGGCTAAGTCTTCCACAATTGGCATATGAGCCGATACTTGCTCTTTTCATTTGATCTCCAGCGGCCTTGCAAGCCATCTTCACATCCGTTTGCAACTTATGTTTTATTTGTTTTTAGATAAGGAGTGTGGCCTTCTGCACTTCGAATGCGACATTCTACGTGAGAGCAGAACTGGTGTCTCATCGCCGTTAAGCAGTCTGCAGTGGTCTTTCCAGATCTTTAGTAGCATATTGCAATTCTATCATCATGTTTCATTGCTAGTTTCTATAAGCTTTGGTTAGAGGTTAACCATCCAAAGTTAGAGGTTAACCATCCAAGCATGATCTTTTTACCTTTCGATAGAACTTTTTAATCTCATTCCCATCGTGGCATCTCTTAATTTCCTCAAACGACCGCTTCTAATGTCGCTTCTTGTTATTTTTGAGAACTCGATTTACTTCCATTCTTTTCTCCTTGTAGATCTTCTTGAACTGGTCAGATACAGTCTTTAGGATCATCATTTTTCGTGCTTTTTGTTAAGTTCTTCATGGGTACAACAGAGGCTGCCGTCATAATGGCTTGATGGCATTGCTACCACTGGTCTTCAATGCTTAATGCTCTGATGGCATAAGATCCAAAGATAGTTTTAAGAACACTCGATTGGTAACGGCACCGGCAATCTCTTGCAATTGTAGCTTTCCGGTGTCATATCGATTCACATCGTTCTTCCCGGATTTCTTGAACAGGAAGTTCTCATTCCCACCTTTGCTAGAGCAAAGTAATAGTCCGACCCTAAGAAAACTCGGACAATGATTGCAGTTGATGAGTGTCTTGCGTCAATAGCTACGTAGTCAATTTGGTTGAGGGTTGATTGATCTGGGAATCACCATATGTTTCTTCGAGGAGCTCGTAAAAACAAATTTTAAAATTTCTTATTTTCTCTTCTGTGAGGGCTTACTTACTAGTTTACTTACTTACTTAGGTGGGCGTTACAATTCGGGGTGCACCTCGTCCTCAACCAACTTCCTTCTATAACGACTTCGTTTTCGGGCGAACTCTCTCCAGTTTTGTACTCTAAGTCGATTGAAGTCTTCTTCTATTTGATTGCCACCTAAGACGAGATCTTCCCTTTCCGCGATTTCCCTGCAATGTGCTCTCGAAAACTTGTCGAGCCAAGGTGTTCGGGTCCATTTGCTCTACATGGCCCAACCATCGTAGCATCGCGATTTATACTCTTCTGGCTAAGCCCAATTCGCGATATAGCTCATACAGATCGTTGTTATATCTTTTCCACACATTGTTTTCGCATACGGGTCCAAAGATCTTTCGGAGAATTTTCTTTCGAAACGACCAAGGGTTTCCTCATCCGCTTTTGATAAAGTCCATACTTCCGCGCTGCAAAGCAGGACTGGGATGATCAAGGTCTTATACAAGGTTACCTTGGTTTTTCTGGAGAGGGTTTTGTTTCTCAATTGCGTTCTTAACTTCTTAAAGAAGCAACGGTTGGCAAGAGTTATTCTCCGTTTGATCTCCGCACTGATGTTGTTGTCCGTGTCTACAGCGGATCCTAGGTAGACGAAGTCCTGTACTACCTCGAAGTTATGTCTGTCTATTGTGACGTTTTGTCCAATTCGTCGATGTTCTGTGTCCTAGTTTGATGACAGCTGCTGTGGGGGCGTGGGTGCATATTATGCGCCCTGTAGTAGTTATAATAGCCCTGATGTGGGCGAATTCAGTCCTGATACGGATGCGGTCTTTATACCCTCATTTACTAGTCCAGGGTGGCTGCTAATTCTCAAACCGCACGTAGTCCGTAAAGGGAGCCTTTATTCTACGAGCAGAAACGGAGGTCTTTGTCCTATTTTCGTTCGCTTGGGTCATCAACTATAAAATCATAATTGTAATCCGAGGCTGTTGGATGTGTCGGCACCATGGAGCTTTTATGCTTTTGAGTAGTTTGCTCCGCGCACAACCCTCAACCTATAGGGCGAGGTCCTTTTGTTATCCCCTTGGACATAAAGGGGATAAGGCTGGTGTCTCTTTTTTTTGGAGTTAAAATGTTTATTTAAACACCAGATAGATGTTAGTTCAGTGTCAATTTTTTCATCTTAAAAAAATCACGTTGCAAGAGTATCAACTCTAGGCATAGATTTCACGTTGAACCTTCTCCCAAGCGGCCATTGGTCCGTGCATTGGCCTGTACTTGACTTGGCAACCATCCTGGGCCAAACGACCATCATCACGGAGTTCCTCATAACGCTCACGGTCGTATTTGGTGTATCCCCATCTCTTTGAAACGTAGATCTTTTGCCATCCTGGGAACTTGAACTTGGCACGACGAAAAGCCTCAACAACTGCTGCCTTGTAACGATCGCTGGAACGCAGAGACATGATTGGTTGTCCAATGTCCGCACGTGCAACAGTACCTTGTGCTTTACCAAATTCACCTCTCACTCCGGTTTGGAGCCTATTAGCTCCGGCGCACGACAACATCTTGTTGATGCGGATAACGTGGAATGGATGGAGACGCATACGGATGTGGAATTGATCCTTACCGCAATGCTTTACCAAGTATTTGTTGCAGCAAATGCGTCCTGCTTCAAGAGCTTCACTGCTCATTTGTTCATATTCATCAGAGACCAAGTGAACACATAGCGGGAAGTCCTCAACGGTAGCCTTCTTCCTACCCAAATCGAAGATACGGATCTTTGAACCTGGGACACCACGGCAGAACTGGGATTTGGGTAAGGTTTGTTCTTACAATAACGATAACATCTTGCGGGACGACGACCCATCTTTGGATCTTCTATTCAATGGCCTACAAGAAAAAGTATCCTGCTGCAAGGGTTTGAGAACTACCGCTGGCTCGCCAGGAGCTCATCCACCATCATCTCTATCCCAATACTAAATGTCTCTATCCCAATACTAATGTAGCTAAATGTCAAGTATTGACCTGTCTCAGGAAACGAGATAGGATTAATTACAACTATTGTTTATTGAGCGTATTTCTGGAAAGGGTCTCGCTAAAGAAAGATCTGGGCATTATCTTAGATGAAAAATTATCGTTCAGACCACACATTGATTGGATTATTAGCAAAAGTAACTAAATGCTAGGGTTCATTAAAAGAAATGCTCGTGAGTTTTCTGATATCCTTACACTTAAAACACTTTACTTTTCGTTGGTACGATCAATTCTAGAGTATTGTTCAATTGTCTGGGATCCTTTTTATGCAACTACATCCGGCAGAATTGAAAGGGTACAAAGAAGATTCTCCAGATATACGATCTCAAAACTTACTTACTGGAAGAGTGAAATTCCCTGTTATAATGCTAGGTGTTTATTGCTATAGGAATTCAAACTCTCGTTCTTCGGAGAAAATATTTTTCTATTATGTTTGTTCGTGATATTATTAGTTTTCGCGTTAAATGTTCGTTTCTTCTAAATGAATTTGGTTTTCGTATTCCCCCATGAAATACAAGGACATCGGCTTTATTTTTTGTACGCTTTCATAGAACAAATTATGGCTATGACGAACCAGTTTCAAGGTGTATCAAGGAAGCAAACTCAGTCTGCAGTTTAGTTGACTTTTTTGAAAATTGTTCAAGACAATCTTTTAAAAATAAGCTTTTAAACACTCTTGCGAATTTGAATTATTGATATATTGAGTCAATTTTTGTAAATATTTAAATATAATTTGTTACATATTTTTCTAGTCTGTAAGAGTTACTCTGATTGACAAATAAACTAAACTAAACTAAACTATGAAATACCCTGTCTTAGTATTGTAAGACCCTGCAACCTTTAAATCAATTTTGTCGGAGGAGCTTACTCAGGGTTTTCTGCAATTTGACTGCTGATGTAACGTTCACCATAAGCACTGGTAGGTCGCTCATGGTATCTCTCCCTCTTCCTCTTCATATTACTTAAAAACTCGCATTATTAAATTCATATCGCTTGCATGTCCTTTATGAAAAACAGGTGAGTATTTTTTCTACAGTTTTGTAGGGAGAAGTAGCAAGTAGAGTACAGAGTTTTAGATCCGGAAGTGAAATAGAGAAGGTCACTTCTAGTTCGGCTGTTGATAGGCAAAAAATTAACTTCATCTAAAAGTCTGTGGGGGTGGCTTATTGCTATAAAACCAATCTCTCCGCACACTAAAAGCTGAAACTTCTTGGACTACACAAACAAAAACAACAAACCAAAAATATAAAATTCAAAGCTCCATCAAACTTCCATTTATGATTTAGACTTACGAAAATTCTTTCAAAAAATGTCCTTAATCCGAAGGCTTAAGAAACAGATAAAACAAAACATCAACATCATTGTACGCCCTAAAAGTGGAATTATCATTTTTTTTTATTGTGAGAGAGACACTATCGCCACAGGAGGTGTAATGATGACGATAGGTGTAGGTACTGCATACACAATTTCCAAGACAAACCAGTTGTTTGTTTGTTACACCTAGAATGGCTGTTACAAAAAATTGTTATTGTTCACTGTTCCCTGTTCACCTGAATGGAGTTTTTTTTTCTTTTAATTTTTCCTCATTTTCCCTCTCGTCGTTTTTTTTCCTGTGCTCTGCTGTATATACTATGTTTTTTGACTTTTGGAAAATTTTGTTTTTCCTACTACGGTGCTTTGTTGTCCGTCGACTTGTTGTAAGTGCTCCGGGGGATGCAGTGGGTGATGGGTTGGTTGGTTTTGGTTAGCTTGTGTATAAGTAAGCTGTGAAGTAACTCCACCAAACACACGCCATTCAAACTAAAGGTTTTGGTCGTTCGGTAGTCGGCAGAGAGTGGGTGAGGAGGGGCGAAGGGAGGTTTGGAATTTTGGTTGAGTTCACCTAGGGGTCTTTTTTTTATTTTTTGTGCGACCAACTTTCGGGGATATTAAGTTGGTTTTGCGAAATCACAGAGGAAATTTAATTTAAATATTTCAAATTTCTCCTGAGAAATGGTTGGCAGGGAAAAACAACTCGAGTGGAGCAGTGAATTTCGTTTGAGCAATTTGGTGGACGACAACGACGACGTCAGAGTCGACGGGTTGCGGTGTCTGTAGCTGTTGTATAGAGATCGTGTTTCGTTGTCGTTCCAAACGTAATAGAACTTACATAGGAGTACCTACCTACTCTAAGTTTTTCCGTCCTTCGGGGTGTGAATTTTGTTAGTTTCAAATGTCAGGCAACTTGGAGAGTACTTTTTGCAACGGCCATTCAAAGTTGATGTTTCTTCTTTTAATGCTACTACTGCTGCTCCTGCTACTGCCTTCACTTTTTAGCAACAATGTTAAATTCTTAATTAATTATTTTGCTAAAATTTACAAAGCAAACAAATAATAATACTTCTATGCCGTATACAAGCTCTGTAGCTCGCTTGGAATTTTAGTGTGGGAAAGGTTTCTGTGAATTAATATAGTGTAAGATTTCCTTTCCTTTCTTCTTCTCTGTCTTTTTTGTTTGTTTGTGTTGTGGTTGGAAGGGGTGGTACTTAATGTACCCCGAAGCTATAGCAGATTGCCACGCAGAAATTTGATAGGAGTTTTTAGTTTCGTCGATGATTTTGTATGTTTTCGGGAATCGTGGTTTTTCATAAATTTTTTGTCTGCAGATTAGTTTATCAGGGGGAGCTGTGAGAAGGTTTTTTTTTTGGTTATTATTCCGACAATGTGGAGACTCATCAATGTGTAATTATAATACAGGAGCAATAGCTGTGGAAATGTAATTAAAAGTTTGGATAACATTCAATTATATGGATGAAGAAATTCAGAGAGTTGGACTCCACCGACGAATCATTAATCTCTTATATTGTGAGTGAGGGTTAGCTACACGTTGAACATCATAGGTAATATTGCCTACGATTGTAGGTATGCAGTGGGGCTGATTCTTTTTCATTAAATGAGTGCGCGTTTGATGTACTCAAACAAGAAACTTTGGAAATGTTATCAAATTTAATATGCATTTTATCTACTCATAAGGAAAAAAAAGCTGTAATTTTTTAATAATATTTCTGATCTAAGCTGTTAAACTAGAGATATAATTATATATTCTTTCAACTAAATGAAACTTATTCGTTACCAAACTTTTTTTATGCAGGGTCCGAAATACCGCACACGTGATCGAGTGATACGTGACTAAATTATGTGATTTTGGCATTACTTCTCACGTTACCGAGCACTTAAGTACCACAATTTGGCATCCTTTCATTATAATTTGAACGAAATGAAGTGGATAAATGAAGAGCAGATAGAATTTTGGATGAAAAGTATGTATATATTTTATACATATATACATCCAAAAAGGGTTTTTACTATCTCAGAAAAAAAAAATAACACAGGTAAAACAATCGCTACAGCAATGTCTTCTATAAGCCCCCATCAGACTCCTTACTATAATTGGCAGCTCTGGCTTCGATATAGATAGATTGATAGATAGATATTTTATTGCAGCAAAATATTACATTATTTTTTCTAAAATTTATATTGCACAATTTACAGAGATTGGTATATAAACTACCTTACTACTGCCAAGTATATAATTGATTTTTAAAAGGATTGAGAAAAATATGACTTGAAGGAAAAGCTACATATAAAAACCTTCATAAAAGATAGAAGAAAAAAAAGAAAATATATTATATATATATAGAAAATATAAATGTACAAAAGGTGATACTTTCGAGAAGGAAAGAGGGGGTGATATTAAACCAACAATGCATTATCACAGTTTTTCAAACAGCTGGCTCCGATATACTTTTCTTTACCTCCTTCTTTTTTGTAAATTCATAAATTTGAAGTGATATCCGCAATGAAAATATAAAATTAGTGTGCAACTTTGAGTTTATTGATGTTTCGAAATAAAAGCCAACGATAAGCTGTGCTATTTTTATATTAAAATCAAGCTTTTGCTGATTTATTATATCTCATGTTGATGTCATTGAGTGCTATTTGTAAATTTGTGTCTCTATCCATCTCACTCTTTGAATTTGGTGAAATTACTCACACCTTCCCTGTTGAGCGAAAATATTTGTTTTCGCATATGTTCTGCCAATTCGAAGCAAACACAGAAACTGCATGAAATTGCATTTCTTTTTAGGCATGCTTTCGTCCTGAATTTGCAAGTTTTCATCTCGCAGCGATAAGCCTTTAACCACCACAACTTGTAACAAAAAAAAGTTGACTGCCACTGCCCATTCTTTCTGACTATCCAACGATTCGCCTTATGTACACACATCTTCAGTGACAATTTGTGTTTTTGTCTCATTCTATCCGGTGAATTCAAACTTAGTATATGTTCTGCCA
The DNA here is from genome assembly GCA_914767635.1 of Melanostoma mellinum. Lineage (NCBI taxonomy): Eukaryota > Metazoa > Arthropoda > Insecta > Diptera > Syrphidae > Melanostoma > Melanostoma mellinum. Next base: position 186,907,681 of record OU612060.1, read on the forward strand.
TTAGCACTTTATACTACATAAGTGAAAAATCTTTTTTCTTTTTGTCAACAATATATAAAAACACAACATAAACGTCACTTCAAGTGAGCTGTTACCATTACAAACTACGTTACCCTTACTACATTACTAAATATCACAACCAGCTTTATCCAATCTCACAACCTTTCAGAAGACAGTACGATCCTAAATTTTAGAGTACTAAATTAAAAAAAAAAAAAGAATTAAAAACAGCCATAATTTAATTCAATTTCCAAAATTAAACTTGGATATAATCAGACAATAAAATGACTAGGTGTGACGATAAAAACTGCGGGGAAGCGTCTAGTTCCCTTAAAATGGAGATAGAATTGATTAGGTGCAAGGGCATTTCGTGCACTAAGACCTTTCATCCTTCTTGCATTAGGTTGAACAGATCAGCTCTAAAATATTTAACAGACTATACAAACAAATTAAACTTTTTATGTGAAATATTTCAAAGTGAATACTTTTGCTTTCAATCTATTGATAGACTTTCACATCCTGGAAAATTGAACAAGATGCTCAAAATAAGAAAAAAGTGAGCGTGTATAGATTGAACCACCCAGATAGCAACAGCTAATGTAAATATTTTTGTTCTCGACAGAACCTTGCCCATACTTGTTGATTCAAATTATTTTCAGTAGACGACAGCTGGGTAACAACAGGAAAACAGGAAAGGGAAGTATGAACTCCCAATAATTCCTTCGTTTTGATTTGGGGCATCTAAAAACCTGCAACGATGAATCAAAAATTTTCGCATCAAGGTGATCATTTCTCAGCCGTGTTTCGACAAGCACAATAATGTTGAACTCACATGAAGAAGCTCAATCAAATCACCTCTCATACCCGACATGTTTTGACTAAAAATTCTTAACTTCTTCCGAAGTTGTGTCTGATTCTTTGAAAATTCTGATTTGTCTTGGTACTAGGCTTGGAAGGTAAAAATTCGCGGACCAAGCATTCATGTGGCCATTTGTTCGAGTACAGTAGGACGTGAATGAATTTATTCTTCGGGAACACTGACCTTAAAGTTAAGATGTTGAAACTCGGATCTTTTTAGGTTCTAAGCAACTGGGAAAAATGAAATCCAAAAATGAGCTCTGACATGCATTCAAAACGAAGGAGGTGCCCTCCTTGTTATAGTTGTATTTGTATAAAAAACATAAAAAACTACTAAAAAAGCCCATATTATTGTTTTATTCAAACAAACCTCAAAGCTGAAATCCTTTTTTTTTTAATTTTTACCCATTTTGCATTTTTCAAATATCATAAAATGTATGGGTTTTTGAGTGCATTTATTGATGAGTTTTTTTATTATTGTTTTGTTCATCTGTAAAAAATAAAGAAACTCTATGTTTACCAGGCATTTTCTGAAAAAAATTACCTCAAAGTCAAAACTTTGCTTCGGGAAGAAAATTTGAACACCATTTTAAATTTTTAACCTGGCAACCCTAAGCCTATAGGAGCCCAACTTAATTAAAATTGTAATATTATAAATGTGAAAACTGTTTAACAAAAATGAAAATGAAAAATGAACGATAAATTAATTTTATTGTGTTTTTTACTTTCTTCTTTTTTTAAAATGCTTGGCTTTTGAGTTCTTTATAAATGTAACATAAAAAAATTCGCGCGAATTTTTGGCAATTATTACTAAATTAGAAAAATTTTGAAGGGGTTGAGCGCCACCTGTTTGCACTTTGAAGTTGTTGGGGAGCACCCTCCATCACCACCATGTTTCCACCATCCCCAAACAAATCCTGTGCTGATGAATTAAATTTTATTAAATTTAGCAATTATTCTGACATGGGTGGTATAACTTTTTCGAAGGGAGTGGTTAAATGCAACGTGTTTGCGCTATGAGGATGTTGTGGGGGACATCCCCCACTCTCTCCCACTTTTCCCCACGACGAAGGAACTCCTGTAAGTTTTATAAAATTCATCAAATTCATCAAATTTCAAGAAATGGGGGGTGTAAGGTTTTTTGGGGGTGTGACCGTCACCTGTTTGCACTTGGAGGTTGTTGTGAGGGCACTCCCTACCACCCCCGACTTTACCCCACCCCCTCCAAGGCAGGGGTCATTATCTACACTTTTACCAAAATGGTTATTCTGAAACTGTCGAACCAGAGCTTCCGCCTATCTAAATACACGCTTCCCAATTGATCTTTCATACAATGACTTCGTTTTTTTAATTTTGTTGTTAAAGAATTGTCACCTTGCAGCAAACCCGAATTCAAACCCAAAACCATTAGGTTCCACTGAAAAATGATATACTCAAAACAACTTCCCACAAGGAACTAAACGAACCCCGCTAATTACAATTTGATTGATACAATATTTTGATGGAAAAGACATTAAACATATGAACTCATTCACTAAACTAACAGGATATTGACACACATGTTCGATTGTATATAAACCACACATGTTAAGTAAACATAACCGCACTCAAACTAAAACAGACTGGAGTCAATCGTTTTCACCTCCATAACTAAATTATCACCTGCCATCCCATTATCATCACCAATTATACACCTTTCTTCCATTTATTTTGTTTTGTTTCTCAAAAGTCAATAACTCTCTAAGTAAATATTTAACGAAACCATTTAAGGACCTTTTTTCGATGCGGGAACCAATCTTCTTCTGTCTGTGTGCGATGGATGGATCTATGTGATGGAATTGAGGGAATGAGAATCGATTGCTTTGGGAGATATTGGAATAATTGATTTTAATTAGCATTTTTACGTCCTCCTAATATCTAATTAACCATTGAAAGCTTAAGTAAGTATCCTCAAGATTTTCTTCGTCTTCCCATATTCAAATATGCAAGGTCGGGTTATTTTTATTATCGACCTTTCATCAAAAATCCATTAGGCTTGTGGATTTCCGATAGGATGAGCTGAATTGACCATGGAAAATTTTGTACTGAATTGATTTTTTAATTTTTTATCAGAAGTAATTTGGAAGAAGCAAAGTTATGGAAAAGTATATACTTTTGCTTTATTGAAACCTGTGAGTGGATTATAATTTCATTGATTTATGCGGCATTAGATTGGGTTGTTTTGAAGGGAACTCTGGGAAGTGCGAGGAAGACAGGAGGACAGAGGGAGGCGGTTGAATTTTATCTTCTATTTGACTGAACCTTAATGATTATTTGAAGCAAGCTCATCGTTATTAAAATTTTTATTGTTGTTCGCTGGTTGTGGATATTTGAAATGTTTTGATAAATTGGGCAATCGAAATTTATAAAGTAGGGTGAAAAGTGGTGGTGTATTATATACAAAAACGAAAAAGCTGAAACGACAATTTAAAATGAAGAAATAGTAGAAGTAGAAGAAATTGGTTTATGTATTGGAACTGATTTTTGTATGACCAGAAGATCAATTCGATGGAAGTTTTCTTGTCAGGGAAGTGTACCTTGGGCAAGATAGACGTTGTTTTTTATAGAAAATAATCTTTGACCTTGAGATCATGGTACGAGAATATTGTGTAACATGCTTTTTGCTTTGCAGACGAGGTTTTGCTCGTCGGATTAATCAATGTTTTTCTTAAGAAAAACGAGAAACTTCGGGGGTACAAACTCTTTATAGTTACAATCGCAAACATCAAAAAGGTATGACCGATAAATTTAAAACTTAACTAACTTAATTAACCTGAAAAAAATAGAGAAGTTTGGGCTAATTGAGTCTTGGATATTATGAACCAGACAGGAAAGCATTACGTGCTGAAATTTCGTATTAGCTGCTTATACAGCTAAGTTCACTTCTTTTGCGCATCAGGGGATGGACGCGAATGGACAACTGCAGTGGCGTGCGAGTTGAAACGCATCAGTTCGCTTAATTGGGCTGCTTGTTTCTAGATACTTGACCTGCTTCTTTGGCCTGAGCTGTGTTCCATCAGGAAGGTTGATGCAGATGTTGTTTCAGTTTTTATGCAATACATTTTTATTTAACCATTTTTATTGAACAAAAGGATATTTACAATTGATATTTAACTATACTATATGGTAAATTTTTGCTGTGTTGGCACATAAGGGGCCTAACGATATACATTGTTGGGTATTTAGATTATGAGTAAAACTTAAGTTAATGATTATTAAAGAATAGAATACATTGTTAGTTTTTAATAACTGTTTGTGTGTTCAGTTCCTGTTGTCCTTGGTGTTAGTTGCGGTTATGGAAGGCGGAGGATGGTGGTGTAGAATTGGGTAGGGGGGTTGATGTGTTGATGGACCAGCTAGCCACGGTGGTGGGTTGATGCTGCCTCAGCATAGAAGGCCATTGCCTCATCGTTGTTGAATGTGTCGTCTTCCATTAGTGTCATCGCATCGATGTATCTCGAGTACGGGTGTCGGCCTTCATCTGCTACCCTTCTTACTAAGGGGTTCGGATGGTTGGCCAGGTTTCTCAGTAGGCGTCTTCCAGATTGCACCATGTATTTACTTGCTTCTTCATAGAGCTTTCTATTGCTGGCGTTTTTCCTGCGTAGCGGATCATAGCTCAGCCCTGTGCATATGCGCAGAACCTTCCTCTCGAATACAGCCAGTTTTTGCATTATAGTCTTGGATATTGTAAGCCAGACGGGGAAGCAGTAGGTGATCATGGGTCGTATTAGCTGCTTGTACAGCAATAATTTTGTGTTTTGGCTGAGTCTATTTCTTTTGCGCATCGGCGGATGGACGCGATTGAAAGCAAAGTTAGCTTTTTTGACGACTACAGTGGCGTGCGATTTGAAACGCATCAGTTCGTTGAAGTGGAATCCTAGATACTTGACCTGCTTTTTCGACCTGAGCTATGTACCTTCGGAAAGGTTTACGCAAATGTTATGGCAGTTTGTGGCTGTGGTCTTCTTATGCAAATTAGCTCCGATTTCGCTGAATTAATTCTGATTCTCCATAGTTTATAGTACTCGAAGAACTTCTTTATGTGGTCTTCAATTCTACGAGCAGCGATCACAGGTGACAGTGAGTGCGCGTAGGTCAGTGAGTCATCCGCAAAGAAAAGGTTGATGGTGTTTTCAGGTTGAGGCTGGTCCGAGGTGAAGATGCTTTGCAAGAAGGGACCTAGCATCGATCTTCGAGCAACCCTTGCTCGGATGGATCTGGTTGAAGACACGGTGTTGTCTAATTGCCCGTAGAAAGATCTGGAATGAAGAAAATTAAACAAAATTTTTATTAATGAACCTGGAAATCGTAAAATGGTTAGTTTATGAAAAAGTCTGTTTATCCAGACACTATCAAATACCTTCTCAACGTCCAAGAAATATTCAACTGTTGTTTGGTAGTTGTTAAGTTTCCTTATAACGTCCCCTTGCAGCTTCAGGAGCGAATGAATAGTAGAATGTTTCTCCCAGAATCCAAACGGCATATTTGGGATGATGCTGTTGTCATTGCAGAATGCCTTGAGCCTTCGGAGAACAAGATCCTCCAGAATTTTGCTGACAATGCTGAATAGGGATATGGGCCTGTAACCAGACACAATGTTTCAGTTTCCTTTTTTGGGAATGGCCTTCTTCGCCTTCTTCCATCACACGGGAAAGTGGCAGATGTTAAGGCAGTTGTTCATCACAATGGCCAGAAAGATCATCACTGTCTGAGGAAGTATCTTTACAACGAATTTTGAAATTTTATACGGCCCAGCTGATTTTTTGGGGCGCCCACTTTCGATCAAATCTAGAATCTCTTCTGGGTTTGTATAAATGGTGCCTTCACTGGGATCATATGAAGGATTTTCGTCATTAAAAACGGTTTCTTCGATTGTGCTTCCTTCAATCATCTGGATGGTTGAGCCCACATCATTTTGGAATGCAGGGTCATTAGGTGGGGTTGACACGAAATTTTCTTCAAAAAATTCGGCAAATCCTTCTGCTTTATCCTCGGATAATGATACATCTCCTCTGTTGGTGGTGATCTTCTCTGGCATATCTGGCCTTTTGCCGACGATCCTGTTGATGTTTTTGTAGTCATCCGGACCGGGTTTGATGTTTTGCAGTCTCTGCTTCCAGGCACCGATCAAAAGAGCGACGAGTTTTAAAGGGCGACGCCTGCAGGAGTGTAGTAAGGCTTTTACTAGTCGCTCAGCTACACTCAGAATCCTTGCGATTAAGCTAGCTATCATTTCGTGTACGAGTTTAGGTCTTATGTTCGTAAAATAAAACAAATATGGTCGCGCAAAGTAGCGGGGAGCTTCGGGAAGGGAATGGAAGGGCCCTACAATTTTTGCCGATTCCAAACGGCTAATGGACAAACTAATTTTCATTTTCTTTGGCGATAAACTTGGAAATACATCTTTCTGCCTTGATGATTCTAAACCTCAAATTTCCCACGCAGTAGGCAGACACACTAAGCATTACGCCGCGGATACCACAATTCAAAGTTTTGCCGAAAGTAGACTACTGGCTTCCAGCTAAGCAGACCTCGGCTCTATCTGTTGATTGGCATTCTCACGGGCCACAGCTCGTTGGGTACCCACATGATGAGAATGGGCATTAGCTCATCCGACTTGTGTAGAGGATGCCAAGATGAGGAGACAGAGGAAGGATCATTCCACTTCCTCTATGAGTAGCCTAGCTTGGCTTACACTAGGAAAAAAACCCTCGGAGAATACTTCTTCGACGAAGCTACTGCTTTGTTGCTCAATTATGTCCCAGTAGAAGCCTATTAGTCACCAAATAACATTTTTTCCACGCCACTTGAGCCTGAAATGGTGGAGTGTAGCAGCTGTAGCAATCCCTTGAATTTCTAATGAGAGCATTTTTTATTTTGATTCGTAGAAATGAATTCTTCCACTGTGAAGTCGTTCCAAGCTTCGGCTACATTACTCGAAAAATATGGCAGGTATTTCTCTATTTTCACTTGTTTTATCATCTCTGCCAAAAGCTTGGCGAGCCACTTGCATTATCTAATATGTCGGACTGTGCCATCCTATGGTGTTTTTTAGTCTGCATCCGAAAGTATTCGAACAGAATAGGCCCAAAAACGTTCCCTTGTGGTACACCAGCATATATGTCTTTAAATTCGGGGTATTCCGTTAGTTGTTTTTAAATAAATATTATAATTTCATGGTATTAAAAGCACTACGATTTCTTTAAGCCTTCAAAAAATATATCTTGAAAACAATAACGAACGAACGCCTAAGTAGGTTTTGCCATGTTCAATGGAGAGGTCCGACTTAGAGTGCAAAACTGGAGAGAGCTCGCCCGACACCGAAGGCGTTACAGAAGGATGTTGGTTGAGGCCCAGGCTCACCCCCGAACTATAATGCACTCCTTCGTAAGTAAATAATGGAGAGATCGAGGGAATGCCATCAAAAAGGCAATATCTCACAATGTTGAGACACAATCGCGAAGGGAAATAAAAAGGCAAGTGTACAGACAAATGCAACGAAATCAGCATTTGGTTTACCTTAGGCATGAAACAATCCACAAGTGAGAAAGTTGTGATCTCTTCGAGGCTCGTAACTCCGGAAAAAAGTAAGAAGAATCTAAGATCAGGGTAGAATTCAAGTACAACTGCTACGAAACAGCTTGTCACAACTTAAGCTCCAAGGAATCGTGTTATTTCAAGCTAGGGGACGGGTGTCAGGCTAAGCTCTTTTCCAAACTGGTTTTCCTGTCAACGGTTTCTTTTGTAGTGGAATTGAAGATCAGCAGTAAGCCATCCGTCTTCCGCCTTCCAGAATAGGCGTTTGAATAAGTTTTTCTCAAACATGAGACAGATTTTCTTTAATTTACTCCTTGCGACTTTCGTTTTTTCGTAGTAATAGAACCCATTATGAGCTGTTGTTTCAATCTAAGTCTTTAATTATACTAAAGCATTTATTTATTTCTTTTAGTCACTGACAAATTCCTTCTTCTAAGTAATTTCAATCACTGAAATGATGTGAAAGTCGATTTGTGCTTTGAAATGAAAGACCGTCTATCAAATACGTTCGTAAATCTTCCGCTCAAACCCATTGCGCCAGTCCTTTTTTCCAAGCAACCTTCATTTTAAAGCTTAATGTGATATAATCAGTGTTCATCTCTTCCAACCTCCAGCCGGAACTACTGTTTGTCACAAGCATTATTTAACCTTCTTAATTGTTTCCCTCACACTTGTTAAAGCCATTGGTTTGCCACACACTTAAGACCTGCCTTCACATTAACAAAGTCACCGCTCACCGCACTCTTATCCGTTTTAATTTTTCTTTTTGTCAAAAAAGGAAAAGGACAAAAAACAAAAAAAAAAGACCTCACCGGATAGTTCTCCCACACGGGAAACACACATTTATAACTCTCAGAAGAGGAACCCAAGCATAGCCTAATGACGCACGGGTTGCACAGGTACTCGTTGTTATTCTAATTGATTTCCAACTCATTAAGCATAATTTTAATGCTTGAGAAGAGGAATGGGAGGGATACGTAAATTGCGATAAAATCCACTCCAGAGCCAAAGGACCTGAAACTCTCTTAGAGTTTTGCTCCTTCGTTTGGTTTCGTTCGTCCAGTGATTCGTGTAGGTAAAATAGGTTTCCGCACATTTTAATTGCTAGCAGTTTACCCAAGAATATTGTGAGTTTTCCAGCAATTAGTTTTATTGTCTTGTGTCATGTGGAAAAAATTAGAATTTATGATTAATAAAAGTTGAATATTATTTCAGTGGGAAACCATCTTGTGTAAGGAATTACGAAATGGAAGAGAAATGACGTTGGAAAGTAATAAATCAACAAAACTTTCGCATGTCTTCGACATAAACCTCATATCAGAGGATATTTCGCCAATGGCGGGTAATTATCTGAAGGTATTGAGACGGATGTAATAAAATAGAATGTTATTCTAACTAATGATGGTTTCCTGTCAGTTTTCAAATATTTCGATTTGTGTGAGAACAGTGTAAAAGCTACCGTATTCAGGATGAAATTATTCAATTGGTAAACTACATCTTTCTGCTTTTTGCTATCATAAGCCATGTCGAAGTGAACCTTCCCTTTATGGTCTAAAAATTTCTGGTAATTCAATTTACCATAAAACATAGAAAAGGGGCTGCGATCTTGATTTTGAAGAGGCCTAAAAATTATGAGGGTTCAACTATTTTACTTCGAGTATCGCCTTTTGCGAGAAAATGCCAACTCTTCTGAGAGTGATTGAACTGTTATGGGGCGTTTTAACAATACCGGGTAGAAATCGGATCCATTTCTTTGGGTTATTATTTGGATCAGCTTTTGGTTAGTACGATAGCCGATCAGGACGTCCACACTAACTCGGTATTTTCGATCGACGTGCTCCGAGAATGGTGTCGTTCGGCGTAATGTGTACACGCCTTTACAAAAATTTGTCTCTCACTTTACTGTTCGGATTCGGAATAAAATTGAAAGTCCCTCCTATTAAGTTAAAGTTGAGAGAAATACCACTCCCAACTATTTGCAACGCATGGAACGAAACTACAGGAATGCACGTGGTGAAACTAAAGAAGCTATTTTGGTGGTTGGGTTTGTGCTATTTAAGTAAAGGCTCTTATTAGTGTGACTTGGTGGCGTGCACCAGGAGGAAAAAATTGCATTTAAAACATTCACTTGCTGCACTTCCCACTGCACCTCAAAAGAGTGCGAGGGATTTCTACTTCCATTATTTCATTGAAACCGTTTTCTGTAAAAGCGAAGTGATAATACCATTGGCATATTTGGGGCACAACCTCAAACTATTTATTCCTTCCTAGTGTGCACAATTGGAGGCTTTTTCAAATTCCTCACACATGAGCTAGGCAAGTGATTACAACTTCTCAAGGACGACGCTTATGGTGCTGGTATGATTGATTCACGATCGACCACTGGAATACTGCATCCCAATTCGATTCAACCACTGTTTTTGAGAGCATTTGAGTGATTCTTAGATCACCTTTCTTCGGATCACATTTTTTCACTGTTTCCAATCCCTAGGATCTGCCTGTCTCCTTAAACAGGTTGTCATTACCGAATTGGAATCTCAACCGTCGCTGTTGCTCACAAAATCTCTTTCAGGAATTCATATGGGCCACGATTGATTTAGCTTCTAGACCACTGTCGTTTGATCGTCTTTGGTCAATAGATTGTTTCAGCAATTAATAAAATTAATCCTCATAAATTACGCGATTAGAACTTGGGTCATCCATTAAATCCAACTGCATCGATGTTTTTGAATTTCGCGTTTTGGGTTTTGACAATTGAATTAGGTTCAATATCAATTAAGGAGCCTCTATAGGGCTTAAGGTAAGGTTGGATGGGGGTGCAGCTGCAAGCAGCAACAGCAGATTCGGATCTCAAAGATCCATTGTGCTGCCGGGATAACTGAGGATGAAGAGGTGGGTTTGGTAAGAGATGAATAGACTAGGCTTGAGTTAGTGACTAGATCGTTGGGGTTAAGAACACTCACTGAACCATTTGGAGGTTTGAATGAACTTTAGGATGCTATTCCGTGGAAGGTTAGAGATATCGTCTATTTCTTCGAAGAAGTATTTTCCGAATATTTTTTTCCTAGTCTGGGCCAAGTTTGGACACTCACAGAGTCACAGAGGAAGTGAAACGATCCCTCCTCTGTCTCTTCTTCGTTGCATCCTCTACATACGCCGAATGTGCTGCTATCCGTTCTCGTCTTCTGAGTTAGTTGTGATATGTGACATGTGAGAATGTCCAATCAACGGAGAGAGCCAAGGCTGGAGTAGAAATTCTGTTCTTTTTTTTCTGGGCAAAGGTTCCTGGAAACCCAGTAAATTTCTAGAAATGACCACCTGTCACCAGCAATAAAATTTGCCACACTAATATTTTAAACAACCTAAAACTCTTCCCGAACAATTAGACTGCACCATTCCCAATTTGGTGTTTGATAACAATTTCCAAGCAACCATTCCCTCAAGAGAAGCTTGGGAGAACGGTACTCTCTTTTGGGAAATGAACGCTTACTCTTCTACACAGACGGATCTAAGACCTGTCATGGCGTAGGAAGTGGAATTTTCTAGAAAGGGCTGAATTCAAATCTTTTCTTCCGCCTACCTGATTCATTGTAGTGAGTTGCAAGTGGAAATTCTAACAATAAAAGAAGTTTTTACCTGGCGCTGTATCCTCCACAGTTTTTGTATCTTCTCGGACTGACTGTCTTCAAAGAGCCTGGCTCTGTTCTAACAAATACCACTACGTTCAAAAGCAATCGCACGTCTGAAAAGGAGATGTCAGAACTGTTCAACATTCACTTTTCTGCATGGCAGACGAACTCGCCAAAAAATTAACAACTTCTCCTCTTCGACCTAAAAGGAACAACATAGGTATACTTATCGGCACATGTAGACTTTTGCTTAAGAAGGACGCTTCTTCGAAGATGAGCACTAGATGGACGCAGAGTTATGCGTGCCTTATGACTAAACAAATTTGGAAATGTGTAGATCCGAAACGTTCAAAAAGTTTCTTGAATCTAAATCGTCTGCATATTAGCTCCACCAAAGATGTCCTAACAGAAAAATGCCTAAAAGGTACGTATAAAGACGTACGGCAAAAGATTTGGTATCTGCTCTAATGACTTTTGTAGAAGCTGCATGGACGAGAAGGAAGAGGAGACAATCCAACATCTCCTTTGTTCATGCCCTGTGCTTATGCTAATCTGGAGCACTCAAACCTAATTGCCGGTCCATTGTACTATTAGTATAGCAGCCTAACCTTTTTTGTGATGCAGTAGATTGAAATAAGGTGGTTGTAATTTCGTATATAACCTCAAGGACGGCGTCCAGATAAGACTGGGAGGTTGAAAGAAAAGTAGATTCCCAGAGCGGGTATCGAACCCACGCGTCTGGCCCACCTACTGAACACTCTTCCACTGCACCGCACGGCCGCCCTTATGTGAATACATACTTTGTGAGGCAATGGAAGGGATCTACAATTTTCTGCCGGTTCCGAACGGCTAATCGAGAAAGCGCTCTTCATGGCAATGAATACTAACGGAGGTCTTGCCAATTCCTCGCGAAAGGTGATACCCGTGGAAAAAACATGTTTGCCTCTGTTGGGATTCGAACTCGAACCTCTGGATTAACACAGGCGGACATGCTATCTATCACACCACGGGTACCACTTGTTACTACATAGAGAGTAACAGTTAGTACTTAGTACATGTTCGATTAGGGAGTGATCAACGCTCTAAACCCATAAATGGGGACCAGAAAGTGAACAACCTTCTTGTCTAAGTGGGATCACAATCGACACTCTGTGGTTTCAGTATGTGAGGCTCTGTGACTTGGCAGCCACATCGAACCAAACCTATAACCTCTAGATGTTTTCTAGCTTCCCAGACTGTAAGTACTTCTGCTTAGAAGGCACTGCAAAACTCGGAGAGTTTTATCGATACATTTTTTTTTGAAGATTATGTCCAACCCCTCACCTGTTTTGAAACCGTCTGTGGAGACATATTTATTAGCTTTCATAGTTCTGCTTTCCTCCCAGCATACCCTTGTCGGTATGTTTGCTAAGACCACTAGGTCGAAATTAGTATGTGAAGGGGTGAAATCTGTTTGTGTATGTCTATTTCAGTATGGCCCATAATGGTTCTGTGGTCTGATAAGTCTATCTACCAATTATTTCATTGTTTTAGCCGCAATGCACTTTTGACCACAATCTTTTCAGTGGAAATTTCTATGGCTCTGCATACCTAGCTTAGCTGCGTAACTTTAACGGTTTGTCCCAAAAGTGAACCTTCTATAGCTTTACTATGGTCCTCAATTTACACCAAAAGGTTACGAAACACCCCCACATCTATTATGAGATTATTGCGTTCTTTTGCTTACAACTTTTTTACATTTCTCTGATATCACCTATTGGAGAGTTTTCTGCATTTTAACGAGTTCAAGTATTTACTTTCACGAGACTCTTCGGAAATTTGAATTGTTCCCTTAACTTATTAAGGAAATTTTAAGGATTAAAAAATTTATGTGATAAAAAGTCCGTCGCAAAACTGTCAAGCTTTGTAACTAGGTCTTTTGAGAACTTCATTCCACTTTATTAATTTTCTCCTAAGTCGTGGATTAGAAACGTCAAATTATGTTGTGAGACTTGAATAGCAGCTAATGTCTGTGAACCTTTCTTTCATTTACTTCATTTGTCATTCGAAATAAATGATTTTCAATACAAAAAAAAGCAAAAAAGTAAATGAAATTTTAAACGGGCAAAAATTATGCAAAGCAAATGGTTTTTCTTTTCAGTTAATCAATTTCGCGGCAACTCCTCAAATAGGACCCAATTCTACTAAGCTACTCTTTATAATATTCAAACAAATTTGCATAAGGCCAAAAAATACATCATTCATTCGAAAATCCCAAGACCAATGAGTGTGTGATTTCCATCCTCAAATCATTATCATTAATCACAACACAGTTGACTCTAGCTTTACCACTTGACTAGCCACTCCTTTGGTGCTTTCAATAAGACGAAAGTGTTGGCAATATAAAAAGAACATAAGTGTGCTCATAAGTGTGTTTGTATATACGATTATTTATCCTTTGATATGTGTGTGTCAGTGCCAGAGTTCCTTCGCCCGCCGCGCCATTCATTGATATACAAACATCCAAACATCTTTATATGTGTATATCCTGATTGAAATCAAGTTCCTCGTGGTGTATCCGCAAAGTATAATGTCTCTATTAGTGATGTGGCAAGAAAAAGCCGCTTCCTCCCATTTGGAAGAAAGAATATATTTGCATAACCTCATTTCAAGGATATCAAGAGGCGGGTATATGCGCCTTGGGCAAACTTCTATGCCACTTCACTTAAAACGGCAACCGCAACATCAAATATTGAAGAAAAAAAAAGAAGTCTTCATGTTTGACTTCCGTATTACTGACAATTTTTGGTGGAAAAGTTTTTGGGGAAGTTTTTCGCTTGCTTTGCATTTTACAGGATGCGGCTGCTTTTAAAAACCTAATTATTCCTCATTCGAATTTAAAGTTTTATGCACAAAAACTCTTTGCAATTTATTGTGTTTGTACATGGCTTTTTTTTCTCTTGTATCCTTTTCTATACCATCGCGTCGTGGTACGTTCCTATACAAAAATGAGAAAAATAAAAGCCCGATTCCAAGTGCATGCCAGAGCACGCAAGAATGTGCCACAAACAATGGCCTATTCCAGATGAAATGGCATTGTATTTGAAATACCGATGTGGCAATGGATTTCAATAAACGTTCGCACGTTTGAGTTGTTGCGTTAGAATGAAAATAAAAAGCAAAACACTTGGCAATCTGCAGTCTTCTACATTCCAACCAGGAGGCTTGATTTAATTTGATTTAAGGCTTCCTCTCTCTCTTAAATGGCATGTCTCGTCTAAGAATATCTTTTCCACACAATTTGTTGCTTGTTATTGCTATCGGTATTACGTACTTAAATCAATCGATCACGAATAAGATGGCGAAATAAATTAAACTAGTATTGAAACAGGTTGGCAATCTAGTGGTAGTCTTTTGATATCACATTCAACTGGGGGTTGTGATTGTCGATTAAATAAGTTTTGATTTTTGTTTTGTTAGTCATATGACTACAATCATTCGGTGAAGCAATCCTTTGAAGACCTTGGCTTTAAGGAGAAATATTAAAGATCTGATTAAAGAGTTCATCCGCGAAACGTACAGGCGTCAGGATGTGATTCTTTCAAGTCTTCTAATGATTAATGCCCCTTATGTCTCGTAATCTTTTCGCGAGGAATTGGCAAATCCTCCGAAAGTAAAATTCATTGCCATGAAAAGCGCTTTCTCGATTAGTCGTCCGGAATCGGCAGGAAATTGTTGATCCTTTCCATTCAGTCACAAGACATGGTTGTGAGAATTGCGCTAGGCCACGGGACTATCCGCTCTGTTGCGTCACTCTACTTATTTACTTTATGTCTTGTTCGAGTCATTCGTGAAAAAATTGTATGTTGAAATCTTTCTAGTAGTATTCGAAGCTGTTGATAACCCCAAAGCCTTGATTCTGAGGGCGGATCTCTTAAGTGTGGCTTAGGCTCAGATGATTTGTTTTTAAATCTCAGTGAGCTTATCTTAGAAAAGGCATATGGGACCTCAGTTCTAACTGACTTCCACTTAAACCAAGTTGGAAATTCACGACGATCGCTTCCCAATCTATTCGCATAAGTCATATCTATGCTTTACACTAGCAGTTCTGTTTTTTTTTTTTCATTAAAAATGCGCAATTACGATCACCCTACCCTACACTCACTGCATTCAAGAGGAAATTATAATAACATGCATCCCCCTTCCATTTCTCATGCCATACGAATGTTCATCAAGATCATATACAGCAGCCAGCCCTTCGTGTGAATCTCAACAACTCTTTTCCTCAAATGCAATTAAATCGGTCTGCCCCAGAAGACAAACGATCTTGATACTTAAATGATCTTGTCTTTAAATTAAATTGAAGTGTTCACCATCAACGGCATTGCAAAAACCACAACAAATTCAATTGCTTACATAAGTTTACTGCACTTGTCTGTATTTGCTGGCACAGGCATGTTGTTGTCCGAGCGAGGACTAGAGGTCAGCTTTGCGTAATATTGCCACCTGTTACTTAACAGTGTCATACCCTCCAAGTGATTTTACCATTGAAAGGACAGTGGTGGGGTTAATGAAGTTCATTTTTGCTACCGATTTTCTTTAGATCGTTGTAATTTTTCAAAACGTAGGAAGAAAAAAAAGAACACAGAAATTCTCCCAATAGACTGAACATTGAATTCTCCTAATAAAAATGCATGAATAAAATTTAAGGAAAGAAAAAGTGCTTTTTAGCAAGCCTGTGTGGAAGCTTAGTAACCAAGTTGCTCGGTGAATATGTCTTGAGGTTTTACTTTACGCATGCGACTGAAGGCGACGCGGCGTCTGTTATTTGCCGTCATCTGTCATCTTCCAACTGTCATTTGTCATCTGTCATCTATCATCTATCATCTGTGACCTGTCATCTGGCATCTGTCATCTGTCACCTGTCATCTGTCATCTGTCATCTGTCATCTGTCATCTGGCATCTGTCATCTGTCATCTGTCATCTGTCATCTGTCATCTGTCATCTGTCATCTGTCATCTGTCATCTCTAATCTCTCATCTCTCATCTCTCATCTCTCATCTCTCATCTCTCATCTCTCATCTCTCATCTCTCATCTCTCATCTCTCATCTCTCATCTCTCATCTCTCATCTCTCATCTCTCATCTATCATCTCTCATCTCTCATCTCTCATCTCTCATCTCTCATCTCTCATCTCTTATCTCTCACCACTCATCTCTCATCCCTCATCTCTCATCTCTCATCTCTCATCTCTCATCTCTCATCTCTCATCTCTCATCTCTCATCTCTCATCTCTCATCTCTCATCTCTCATCTCTCATCTCTCATCTCTCATCTCTCATCTCTCATCTCTCATCTCTCATCTCTCATCTCTCATCTCTCATCTCTCATCTCTCATCTCTCATCTCTCATCTCTCATCTCTCATCTCTCATCTCTCATCTCTCATCTCTCATCTCTCATCTCTCATCTCTCATCTCTCATCTCTCATCTCTCATCTCTCATATCTCATCTCTCATCTCTCATCTCTCATCTCTCATCTCTCATCTCTCATCTCTCATCTCTCATCTCTCATCTCTCATCTCTCATCTCTCATCTCTCATTTCTCATCTCTCATCTCTCATCTCTCATCTCTCATCTCTCATCTCTCATCTCTCATCTCTCATCTCTCATCTCTCATCTCTCATCTCTCATCTCTCATCTCTCATCTCTCATCTCTCATCTCTCATCTCTCATCTCTCATCTCTCATCTCTCATCTCTCATCTCTCATCTCTCATCTCTCATCTCTCATCTCTCATCTCTCATCTCTCATCTCTCATCTTTCATCTCTCATCTCTCATCTCTCATCTCTCATCTCTCATCTCTCATCTCTCAGCTCTCATCTCTCATCTCTCATCTCTCATCTCTCATCTCTCATCTCTCATCTCTCATCTCTCATCTCTCATCTCTCATCTCTCATCTCTCATCTCTCATCTCTCATCTCTCATCTCCTACCTCTTATCTCTTATCTCTCATCTCTCATCTCTCATCTCTCATCTCTCATCTCTCATCTCTCATCTATCATCTGTCATCTGTATGTCATCTGCCAATTGACACCTGTCATCTTTGTCTTTCGTCTTTGTCATTTGTTTTTTCTTTGCGTATTTTTTATCACCACTTCTTTGTAAATCCTTGGTACTCTTATGAATTAAGTGATCTTAGAACACAAGAAATTGATAAAAGACAAACGAAGTAACTAATACACAAAAAAAGATTACTTTTTCCAATAAAATTATGAAACTAAGGGTGGTAAGGGACATTACACACATATCCCAAAAAGTAAAGTCCCCAATTGGGAACCATGCAATACTGGTGATCGATTCTAGTCCAAAAGCTGGCACAATAGGTTTCATTCATACAACGCAGTGACCGGAGCTGAGCAAGCTCTACCCTTCCCCAAAATCTAATCTAGTCCAAAAGTTACCTTGTAAGACGATCTCGATCTATCTGAAAGTAAAAATCGTCATCAATTCTTTTCTAAGGGAATTTAGGACACATTTTTTTCGAACCTTAAAATTTGATGTTTGTACACTTGTTCCCTTCATATTTCTAATTTCTCACCCATTGGTCACACTCACTCACAGTGTGGTGAAAACAAATCGTCGACTTGTTAAAAAAATCTCTCAACATTTTCTTCTCGCTTATCAGCTCCAGACCTCAAATCGCTGGACAACAGACGAAGCAATGCGGGTGGTAATGGCAGTGGCGACTGACTTCAACCATTAGTGTGCTCTCAAGCGTCGTTGTCGTCGATTGGTTCTACCTACTTGATCTTGGAATTTAATTTAACTTGACGGTCAATTAACTCTCTCCATCACCCACAGTCAGTGTCTTGCTCGCGAACGTCGAGGACCGGCGGACAAGTTCGTGATTTATTTCTGCAATCGAGGCGCGCATCTTCTCTCTTTCTCTCTCTCGCAACGACGAATGAGATCGATTTCATCGTCTATCTCCCTCTTACCTATTGTGTCTAAGTATCCTTATCAGTGTAATCGACTTTATATTTTATATAACCGTGCAGCTTCTACTAACTACTGTCAATATTCAGTTTTGGGTGAAAAATTTTATCAATCGAGCGGGTCAATTAGTTGCAATTGTGCCGCCAAAAATAGTGTTCAGTTAGCGTTTCCGGTAGCAAAATGAAGAACCGTTTAAAGCGTTCAGTATTATTGTGTATGTGATTGAAAACCGTTTAATTAATATTATTTTGTTACATATCCCTTTTTCAATGTGAAGATTCGAGCATCCCTTTTGATAAGAGTGAGACGACGTCACATCTAAAATTAAATCATTCACATTCCGAAAAGATTTGTTGATGTTGAAATTCAGCCGGAGAGCGCGGCTTTGTGATCGCTCTTATCAGCGAGAGAGCGTTTTTAATTTGATTTTTGTTAAAATTTTTGTTTCGATAATCTCCGACTTTTTATGTGTGTAGTGTGTACACCAAATTCAATAATTAAATAATTCGAAATGGCTCCTCGATTCTTTTGAATTTTGATTTTTCGCTTGAAGTGAAACGGATATCATTGTGAATAATTTTTTTTGTTTTTTTTTTTGTTTTTTTGTGCAGATTTATTTTTAATTATATTCGATGCTGGTAGCACATTCAATATTATCGGAGTTAATAAGCAGATGCTCTATGAGTACGAAGGAAATGTAGCAGTAGGAGCTAAGGCTCCACAGGACGATGAGCACCCAGCACCACCAGCCTCTGGATGGGTGGTTCGAGGGAAGCTTACATTACAAAGACAAAGCAAGGAAACCCTTGCTGCAGCTGTAAGTTATTTTCTTTTTCTTTTTCTTTTTTTTTTGTCTTATACTTTTTGTTAAGAAATGAAAAAACTTGATTTTGGTAATGAAACGAAAGGCTGTTTATATGGATATGTGGACGCTATTTTGAGGGCCGTTATCCTATATGTTTAATGAAATCGGCCATCAAAATAAGTAATAACTGTTCGTAGCTACAACTCATGTTGAATCTGTTTACCAATTGAGAATAAAAACATGTCAGAGAACGACATCATGCCTTAAACTCGTTAAGCAATACCCTACTTTAATTTTTCTTTTCTTATTTTTGATTCAGAGACGCAACAAAGTTTGATTTATCTATTATCTATGTATAAGAAGTACATAGACCTCATGTTCATGCGATTTTTTTTCAACTTATCCGTTTTAATTCATCCTGATTTGTATACCTCCTTAAATGATGACATGTCTACTGGGATTCGAGTCTTAATTTTTTGATTCGAACTCTTGAATGACGTTGAGTGATTCTCGAACTGACGGTTTGGTTCAGGTATTTAAGCTGAGACGAACGGTCTGGGTGAAAATGCTTTTCGGTTTCACAGCTTACCTTTCCAATCGAAATTCTAGTAGTGGTTGTTCTGAAGTATCTCGAGCAACTGAGCTCAACAGTGTGTTAACACTGGACATTGAATTTAACAGCGAATTAGCACTGGACACACAATTCAGCACTGTAGACTATTTTACTTTAAATTTTTTTTTTATAATTATCGTGCACATCAAGGGAGACTCTAATGCACGTTGCTTTTGGTAATGCAGAGTCAAGTAGAGCATTTCACATACGGGTGATGCGACTAAAATATGAATCTCTATACCTGCTTGTAGGTCCGAAGTTGAGCTCAAGGTGAAACTGATGAACATTTCTAACGAGGCGGGTGTTGCGGCTAAATTGTTTTAGTGGACGAATGCAGCTTTCTATTTCACAAGAGCACTGTTTGTGAAAAAGCAAAAAAAGAGAGAGAGACGTCCTTTAAAATTGCAAGCCAACTCTGGTAGTTTCCAAAGAGTATGGTCTTCACTAATATCGAAGCCACACTGAATTCTCACCCAATAAGGTGTCTTAAAAGTTAAACTCATTTTAGACAGAACCCAATGTGGTAACAACGCAGTGAAATTAGAACAAAAATAATGTCACTTTTTGGTACATTTCAAAGGAGATTTTTTTGTAGAGATCAAAGTTTCTCAATATAAGTGAAATAAGTAAATAACAAACTGGCTATTGACTGGACTGTGATTTTTTATTGGAAGGAAGGCCAACCGGGCATTTAGCAGCGTTTTTGGCGACTTCAAATATTTGGTCATTCCAACGAAGATCATCGTTTACACACATACCAAGTACTGATAGCTTTTCGGTTTATTGGATGCAGGTACCATTCATGGATAATGGCAATGGGGGAATATTAAGCTTCAACGACAAAAGACATCATTAAGTTTTCGAAGCATTGAATTCTACTCGGTTCATAAAACCCCATGAAACAATGCTGTCAAGGTCAGAATTCAATGAGCTTATCATACGCAACCGTTCCAGTTCCAAATCCGAGGAACAGGGACGTGAATTTGGAAACGAATATGAAAAGCTGAGGGTTGAGTCGTAAGCAAAACAGTTGAGAGGATTAGAAGTTTCAGACAAGAGATCATTGATTAAAATGAGGAAGAGAATTGGAGACAAAACGGAGCCCTGGGGCACACCAGCATTTATGAAGTAACAAAAGCACGCATTTTCGATAAAAGAGCCTGTTGCCAAACTCTATCAAATGCCTTAGAAATATCAAGCGCAATAATCTTACTTTATCCAAAACTGTGTAAAGATTGGTTTTACTTTTCGGTGAGACAAGCCATCAAATCACCAGTGAACCGTTTGCTAAGAAAGCCCTACTGACGGTCATTTAGAAACTTTTGTTCACCAAGATATTTCATAAGTTGACGGTTTATCAACGTTTCCATGATTTTAGAAAGAAGGGACGTTAGTGCAATTGGACGGTAATTGGACGGGGAGGAAGATTCGCCTATTTTAGGGGCCGGCTAGACAAAAGCAGTTTTCCATCTGCTCGGGAAAATCCCAGCAGAATAGGAAAGATGGAGAAGTTTACGCAGTGGGTTTGCCAGCGTAGAAGAACACCTCTTCAGAATAACGGCATGGATACCATCTAGACCACAGGATTTCTGTACATTGAGATCTTTAAGGACTCTCGCAACCGAGTGAGCTCGATAAAAAATATCTGCTTCATCACAGAATTTGCAGACTCGAGCTCAGGTGAAGCCAATATGCTATGAGGAAGTGTCGAGTTGGCAGTAAATTGAGCTGCCAGCAAATTTCCTTTGTCGATAGAGCTAACATATGGAAAGTCAATGTATTGAAGTCTCACCGTTTACACTTTAACTAATTTTCAATGTGACTAAACTGGCACAGGGACGTAGCTCCGCTAGACCATATTCCGATTGTGGATTATGACATACCAAAGAGAAACCATCCATAAAAAATATCTATGTATGTGATATACAGCGCTGTCAGTTTGCGCGAATTTGTTATGTTACACTAAAAGCCCGTATTAACCGGAGTCAAATTTTGTTCGGATCTTATGAATTTGTGTTGAACTGATTTAACTCGTGAGTTGTGAGTTCTTCAGGATAGATAAACTGGAGCATATTTTCTACCTACCTACTACTTACCTTGGACTATGAATTATGATTCACAGCCTTACGATCGTAATTGCAATTATTACAAATGCAACTCTTTACTACTACGAATTTACATCTTTCGTGAGGCATTGGCAAGCCCTCCAAGAGTAATTATTTAGTATTTAGTGTTTATTTCAATAGAAAACGCTGTATAGCAAGAATTATTTCTTATAATAATACAGGTAGTGTTTCAAGTTACAATTAGTTTTAAAAGCGATGTCTTATTAAAAATAATAATACAAAATTAAAGGGATGTGAAGAAAAGAGAGAATTAATCAAAGTGTTTCAAAATCGTGAATTTTCTTATATTAGATACATATATGCAAATAAAAATTGAGTTTAGTGAAAGAAATAGTAACAAAGAAAACTGTTCCTAAATGACAAAGGGAGATGATTCCAAGCTTCCACAACATGAATAAAAAACTGGCGACGCGAGGTGACGCAACTGTGTGTTTTGGGTCGTATCGTTAAGCTTCGAGCAGATGCTGACAAGTTTAACTCAGCAAAAAGATAACCCGGCGTTTTATTTCTCAATAATTTGACGAGTAGAGACAAACTTTTGAATCGAATGAAGCAGCGAGAGTAACATCCCCGAATTGAAACATGATCATATTTACGTAGATTATACACAAACCTAGCTATAGAGTTAAACGCCATATTGCTTTTTAGGAGTGATTCAGAGTCCATGTCAGCAAAGATTTCACAACCAAAGGTAAGAATTGGTAAGATTAGAGACTTGGCTAATTTCATTTTCTTCTTTTTACTTCGATCGGTAAAAAGAATCTATAACTCGATAAGTTGCGTAGTGAGGCATATACTTTTGAAATAGTTTTATTGATATGGTCACTCCAAGTAAGAGTATTATTAAAAATGATACCAAGGTTCCTTACTTTTGAGACCATTTCGACCACCTGACCAGGTTCAGGACTATGTCTAGGAAATCATCAAAATCTAGTTGTTGGGTGCTTATCGGTGTACACTTAGTTTTAGTCGTATTAAGTAATAGCCGGTTTTCAACTGACCATATTGGAAAACTAAAGCAAGATCTTCATTAGATGGAATATCGTTTATAAATAATGAAAAAAGTAAGGGTCCCAGTATCGAACCTTGTGGCACACCTCATTTTAAGTCAAGGAATGATGACAGTTTACCTTTATTGAATACTGCTTGTGATCGATGATACAAGAGAAAATAACTTCGGATGCAGCAGACGAGAAATTAAAAAGCTTGCGTAGCTTATTAAACAGCAAATTTGGTTCAAATGAATCGAAAGCCTTAGAAAAATCCAAAAGAGTTGAAATTGTTATTTTACTTTCCTCTGAAGCGTGCCGAACATCTTCGCTGACTTTCAATGAGGCGGTTACACAACTGTGACCATTCCTGTTGCAACAGAGCGAGCAGCGAGGGCCTAGCGCATTTCTCACAACCATGCCTTGTGAGGGAATGGAGGGGACCTACAATTTTTCGCCGGTTCCGAACGGCTAATTGAGAATGCGCTTTTCATGGCAATGAATTTACTAACGGAGGACTTGCCAATTCCTCGCGAAAGGCGATACCCGTGGAAAAACATTTTTGCATTTTGCCTCTGCTGGGATTCGAACCTCGAACCTCTGGGTTAGCAGGTGGACATGCTAACCATTACGCCACGGATTGCAAAGGGTTAAGTAAATTTAGGCTATCAACTTACCCTTTAGTTTGGTTGCTGATTATGACTTCAAAAAACCTTTGAGATGAACGGTAAAATAGCGATTGGTCTATATTCTGAATTTTTACCTGAATTCTGGGATTACTTTCGCACGCTTCCACTCCATAGGGTACTGGCTTGTCGAGATAATTAAATTGAAGATAAAAGTTGTGTATGGGAGAACTTTGGGCGGCAAAATGTTGATGAAATCGGGATGAACACAGTCCAGCCCAATACACTTTGATCTTACGGAGAAAATTGCTTCCCTAACTTCATAATATGTTGACCTCAGAAAAACAGAAAGCATCATGAGACAGGTTTTCATTTCTCAATTCAACAATGTTTTGGTCGCTTGCGACAGGGCTAGCAAATAAGGCGTTCAACTTGTCTATATTGACAATATTGATTTTAACTTGCCCACTTGCAAGTTAACATCAAGTGTTTGAAACATTTCATTCATCCACTGTAACGAAAAGCGTTTTCTTAATGAGGCATTCGGATTCGGCTTAATTTTGTAGATCCCTGAAATGTGTCTGACTCAGAGGTTCCTGAGATTTGTCATCCCACTCTACTTATTTTTTTTTTTTATGCTACAGGACATATAGGTGCAATTGAGTTACTCTCTGGAGTGAAATTTTACTTTCGAAGCGGTGATAGTAGTAACTCCTCAACTAAGGCTTAATTGCCCTTACGAACGATGTCCAGATAATGCCTTCGACTTGTATGGGTAAATTATTCAATACTGCCTCATCTTTAACCGATTTCAAAAGCATTGAAGTCAGATACACGCATTATTAAGCTGGTTCAAATTTCCGTTCAATGATCAAACCAACCTCTCTCTGAGTCAGATTGTAGTAAAGTTTATCTATCATTTTTCTTTTTTCACAATGCAAAAACGAGTTTTTAGTTTGCAAAAACAAACTTATTTTCTCGCCAAAATATGTGTGTGTTTTTTTCGCAAAGAAGCATTCTTCCCATGGTATCCAGTACATACTTGTTACATTCCACTTATCATCCGGTTGAGATAT
This sequence comes from Melanostoma mellinum, assembly GCA_914767635.1. Taxonomy (NCBI): domain Eukaryota; kingdom Metazoa; phylum Arthropoda; class Insecta; order Diptera; family Syrphidae; genus Melanostoma; species Melanostoma mellinum. Next base: position 186,931,958 of record OU612060.1, read on the forward strand.
GAAATATCGTTTCACTCCCAAGTCTTAACAACAACAAATTCAGTATTAGGAACTATGTTGGAGAAAAAAAAATTGCAGAACTGATAAAGTCAGCGTGGGAACAGAATTGTAAAAAAAAAATTGCATGGTCTCTAACGAAGCCTGTTTGTATTTGTTTGTATTGCAATTTTTCGCAAATGTCTCAGAGATTGTGGTCTGCTGCTGGAATTGTCGTAGCTATAGGAACTCACAGTCTTTATCTTGGAAGCAAGAAGTGAAAGTCATTCCATATCCGTAAGCTACTACCGTAGCTGCGGAACCGAGTAAGTTGTTCGTTCTGTATGTGAGACCTGCCCTTGCGGTTGCTGACCTTGATGAACTTTCAAAAGGATAAATCATTGATTTTTAACGTTAGATAAATAGAGATATACAGGGGGCATCAGAGCTCGGTGAACCCACAGGTCTAACAAATTTCTCAACCGTACTTAGGTGAGAAATTGTGGGGACCTACAAGTTTTTGCAGACTCCGAACAGCTGATTAAGAATTTGCTTTTCAAAGCAGTGATTCCAAATTCTATTTTTTTAAGTCAGGAATCTGATGAGTTTAAAAACACGCTTGAGTTATTTGCTCAGTTTTTTGAATCGGTCTATTCCAACTCAAATGAAAATCTGGTTCACCTTTCTGGTGGTAATCCTAAAATAAATATAGGGTCCTTTCAATTGGATCTCAACGAAGGATTACAAGATCTCAAGCCGAACGCTAAGCCTGGCGTTGATGGTATTCCAGCAATTGTTTTAAAAAGATGTTCCAATTCTCTTTCACTTCCATTACTTATCATTTTCAATTCATCACTGTCATCGGGACTGTTTTTAGATGATTTGAAATCCTCTTTCTTGATTCCAATTTTTAAGTCGGGATCCTAAAACATTGTAGAAAACTGCAGAAGAATTTGTAAACCATCTGCAATTCCGAAGTTTTTTGGAAGCTTTGTCAAAAAAAAGCTTGACTTCCTAAGAAGGAACATATATGTAATACCCAACATGAGTTCATCTCAGGAAGATCGACAATCACTAATCTAACATGTTTCTCTTCTTTTGTTGTTGACGCTATTGAAAGCAGAGATCAAGTGGATGTTATTTATACCGATTTTAGCAAAGCATTTGATTCGGCTTGCCACAAAATATTGCTTCGACAATTGGTATCATTTGGTTTCCACTTAATACACTTTCAATGGATCTGTTCCTTCCTCATAAGAAGGGTTCAAAAAGTCAAAATTGACGAGTTTACCTCAGGGCAGATAGAATGTACCTCTGGTGTTCCACAGGGTTGTCATCTAGGTCCTCTACTGTTTATAATATTTATTGATGATATTGTTAACTGTGTTAACTTCAGCAAATGCCTCATATACGCAGACGATCTGAAACTTTTTCTGAAAGTAACCTCTATAAGCGATTGTCAAAAACTCCACTTAGATCTTGGTAATCTACGTCGATGGTTTATGTTAAATCGTTTGAATCTTAACACCAAGAAATGTTTTGTGATTCTTCTCTCAAAAAAGCATCATGCGCAATAGTTTTCATATTATCTTGATTGCAACCCTCTTCAGAGAACTGAAAAATTCAAAGATTTAGGCGTTATTTTTTACTCCAAATTCTCTTTTACCCCACATTTAGAAGCTTTTATATCAAAAGCTAACTCAGTGTTAGGATTTATCAAAAGGAACTCAACAGACTTTACTAACCCCTACACCCTTGTGTCTCTTTACACCTCACTAGACCCAACCTAGAGTATGCAGACATCATCTGGAACCCTCACCAACAATATTTTTCAGATAGAATTCAGAAACTTCAGAATAGATTTACGAACTATGCATTTTACAAAATGGGATGGTCTGTTCTGCTAGGTTTGCAGTCCCTCAAATCACGTAGAACTAGTCATGACAAAGTTTTTGTGCGAGACATTTTATGTTATCATATAAAGTATCCTCCCTTGTTGTCCTTAATTTGTATTTATGCTCCGGAGAGGCCGTTGAGGGATAGAAATCTTCTTTTTCAATCAAGGCACAGAACTAACTATGACATGAGTGAACCAATTTCTAGATCAATTAGAAAGTTCAATGAGGTTTGTGGTCATATTGATCTGTCCTTCTCCAGAGATAAATTCCGAAATGAATTATACTACTTAATTTTAAGAAATTGAAACCTTGCTAATATTTCATTTAAAATTAATTTTAAGGCTTTTCTTTTATGTCGTTGTAATATGTAATCTGTTGAGCTGTTTGCTCGTAGGTGAAACAAATAAATATCAAGTTCTTTGACAGCCCGCAATGTCTTAAGCTGGTAACTACTTAGACGTTTAAGAAGGTTTTTAAAATATCAACAAGTTGGCAAGAGCGAAAGAACTGCGAAATTAGAACCAAAAAAACTATAGTTTGACTCTTTTCGAATTGGTAGTCTATCAGGGAACTTCCTAATTTATTCCTCTAAAAAAGAAACTTATTTCTGATGGAGTTCGACTTTACACAGGTAGTACCTGATTCAACCAGCCCACACTTTCACTTTCGAATACAGCAATTTAGGTCAGAATGTACTATCAGAGCTACCCATAAAAATCATGTTTTTCTATTTGAATAACTCTTGACTCGTTTCGCTTCATCACAATCAATCAATGAACAATTATCAGAAATTGAAATTAAATAAACAACAGGCACTGCTTCAGCATCTTCATCTATTCATTTATCGCCTCTATCAGTGACACAGTATGATATATGTATTTTAATGTCAGCATGTTTTTCTTTAAGAAAAATATGGAAATTCCAATTGAGCTAGTGTTAAACAAATTAACCTCTGATTCTTGTCAATGAATTGTTTTGACGGATCGTCACTAAACATCTGCTGTTAATCTTTGTTCATGTGCCGGTTTCACGCTGATGATTTGAGGGAGTATGGCTTTCATTATCGTTCTCAATCGAGGAATGACATATTAGTGTGTATGTACATAAACATCATACACAGTGAGCAGAACTTTATGCTGTTCTTGTTTTACGTCATTTGTTTTGCGGTCATGCACTTTATTTAAAGAAATCGAAGTCGTCGCCGTCGTCTCCGGAGATGTGACGCAATGATTACATGACGGTATATTGACGCTGGCTAGTCATTTTTAATCTCTCATTAAAAAGTGACCTTATCTTCTGTGGCGGAAGATCTTGTATGAAAGAAAGGAAAAGGAATGTTTGAATGGTGAAATTGATAAAAGTGGACTATTCATGAAATTTTGGAAGAATATTTAGAGTTCTTAAGCAGAGTTTGGCTATAGAGATTATAAGAGGTGAGTTGGAGAATTATAAAAAGGATCATTTTCACTCACATGTATGGCATCTTAGGGTGACTTTTAATGCTGGATTCAATAAAAAAATCAAGACATCAATCACTATGAAACTTTTTTAGAACAACCAGCTTTGCTTTCTACCAGAAGTTTTTTAAAGGACACCAAAGTCTCTGAATGCTACTTACCGCTTCTAATTTTTTTAAATTGTAATGGAGCATCTGTTTTACAGTCTTTTCGTCTTTCGCTATACATATATTTCATTCTCATAATTGCGAGGGAACGCCGGGAATATATAACTAAATCGTTCAGGCAGTTTACAGCTTTGAGTAGCGGTTGTCCAGGACAATTTTTGTATTTTTGGCGATTTTATGTGAATAAATAAGTTAGGCCCAATCAAAGGCTGTTTCCACAAACAGCGCTCTAGTGAAATAGCCAGTTGCCTTCCTTTTCTGAGATATTTTAGACGCAACGCCCGCTTCGCTCATAAATTCCACTTGAGCCCAACTTCGGATGTACAGTCAAATATAGATATTCATTTCCAGTCTACCGTATATGGATTGTGGAGGGTTTTACCAGGTTCTGCTTTTCCCCTGCATTAGCTTAGGTTAGGTGGAAGTGGCTTAGGACGCCTATTGTGATACCACAGAGATCAGCAAGTTAGGGCCAGTTGCTCAATCGAATCATAAATTTAAGTTCTACACAAAGTTCTACTTTAGTATGGGGATTTTATGTAGAACTCAAGAATTCCGGAACGTCTCATACAAAAATGAAAACTTTATGTAGAACTTAAATTTATAATTTGATTGAGCAACTGGCCCTTAGTCAGCTACTGATCTCAGAAACCCGATATAAGATTAACGAGTTGATCACTTATTAATCTTCCATTACGGGACTAGCCGGTTAATCACCTGCTAGTCGAACCACGCGGAACTTTTAATGTATTTCGAAAGACTTTTAGGGTCTATGTAAGCTAAGTCGCTAGTATCATCGAAGAAGAATTCACCGAGATGAGTTTTCTTCCTATGAAGTAGTGCAGGGCATGAGCAAAGAAGGTGTTGAACGGTTTCTTCCTCTTCCTCCATGCAGCTTCTGCAGAAATCATTGGAAAACACACCAAGTCTTTTGGCGTGTCCCCCTATTAGACAGTGTCCCGTAAGAACACCTATGCTAGAAACTAGATCAGGGCTAACAAACTCTTCGAGCGTTTTGAGTCTACACACGGCCAAACTTTTTTAGTTGCAAGGCAGTTGTTACTCTCAGTCCATCTAGTGTTTGATATCCCTGAAGTGTCTTGTCTAAGTAGGAGATAACAGGTAGCGGCACCTATGTTGTTCCATTTTGGGCGTATGCCCTGGCACCCATGAAAAGTGAATGTTAAACTGATTTGACATCTCCCTCAGAGATATCTGACAATTCTGGACCGTGATGGATTTGGTGGAGATAGAGGCAAGAGACTAAAGGGCAGCTGAGCTGTCCAAGAAGATTCGAATAACCGTGGAGGATATGACGTTTTATTTGAGCCGAAACAGCACCTCCTTAATCGCCAGGAACACACTACAATGATCGGGTAGGCGGAAGAAAAAACTGAGATTCAGTCCCCTGCATTAAGCTTCACAAAAGCTCAAAGGCAATGTGCATAGGTATCTGCTATTAAAGCCTCTCCTATTTATTTTTCCAAGCGCTTGCTCTGTGATCCATATCATTGTAAGGACAATCATAACTTCTTGATGCGCTTGGTCATTATAAAAAAAAATAAATGTCGATTTTAATTTTGCTACGGCATTTTTGCTTCTGATCACTAACTTTAATGACTGCGTTTTAAAATTTTTGAGGAGCTTTCGTAGCAGGCTTATCTGGCAGCAATACTGCATTAGCCATATGCACAGGTGGCAAGAATAGCTGAAATATATCTTGCATGTAACAGATACACAGTTGGCCCTAGGACACTTCCATGTGGTACACCGTCTTCATTTTCTTTTTAGTTCGGAGTACGTTTGGTCGTATCGAACTATAAAAAGTCAGTTCGCATCGTAGGGTTAAGAACTTTAGCCATAATTGGTACAAGTGATATGGGCTATAAGATGTAACATCCTCTGATGGCTTTCCTTGTTCGTGGTTCAGTTCCTAACAGAGGCAAAAAAAAATTCTACGGGTATCGCCTTTCGTGAGGAATTGGCAAGTCCTTCGTTTATAAATTCCACTTGAGCCCAACCCTACAGTAGAAAACCGAAATTTGTTTCAACGGGCCGGAAATATCTGTAATGCTCATATACAAAAGGCCAAGTTTTTGAATGACCAAAAAGTAAGGCTAAAAATACTTTGTCCAAAAGGAAGCAAAAATTTTTGGTCTTTTGTTAAGAACGTTAAGAACTCGACCACGTTATTGGTCATAACACTCGTTTTCAATGATTCTCCGTATGTCAGCTCCATCGGTAAAGCCAATTTGCTGTCAGCTCAATTTGCTGTTAACTCGACACCTCCTGATAGCACATTGGCCTCACCTGAGCTTGAGTCAACAGATTCTGCTATCAAGCAGATATTTTTTCTCTCTCGGTAGCGAGAGTCCTCAAAGATTTCAATATGCATAAATCCACTGGTTCAGATGGTATCCCCGCCATTATTCTGAAGAGGTGTTCTTTTACGCTGTCAAAACCACTGCGTAAACTTTTCCGTCTTTCCTATTCTGCTGGGATTTTCCCGAGCAGACGGAAAACTGCATTTGTCCAGCCAGTCCCTCAAAAAGGCGAATCTTCCTCCCCTTCCAATTACCGTCCAATTGCACTAACATTATATCCCTTCTTTCCAAGGTCATGGAAACGTTTATAAACCGTCAAATTATGAAATATCTTGAATAACGAAAGTTTCTTAATGACCGTCAGCACCGCTTACGTAGCAAACCGTCCACTGGTGATTTGATGGCTTATCTCACCGAAAAGTGGAACCAATCTTTACATTGTTTTGGAGAAAGTACAAGTTTATTGTGCTTGATATTTGTAAAGCATTTGATAGAGTTTGGCATCAGGCTTTTTAATCGAAAATGCGTGCTTTTGGTATCGATGAGTCTTTTCTTCGTTGGATTAGAAACTACCTTTCCGACCGTTCAATACAAGTTGTATTAGATAGCTTCAAGTCTGATACCCATCTCATAAATGCTGGTGTGCCCCAGGGCTCCGTTTTGTCTCCGACTCTCTTCCTCATTTTCATAAATGATCTCTTGTCTGAAACTTGTAATCCGCTTAACTGTTTTGCTGAAGACGAATTCACTTCCCTGCTCTTCGGATGTGGAACTGGAACGGTTGCGTATGATAAGCTCATTGAATTCTGACCTTGACAGCATTATTATATGAGGCCTTAAGAACCGAGTAGAATTCAATGCTTCGAAAACTCAATGCTGTCTCTTGTCGTTGAAGCTTATCCATTATCCATGAATGGTACCTGCATCGAAGAAACCGAAAAGCTGTCAGTACTTGGTATGTGTGTAAACGATGATCTTCGTTGGAATGATCACATATTTGAAATCGCCAAAAACGCTGCTAAATGCTTAGGTTTCTTGAGACAATGCAGGAAGTTCTTCACCCCTTCTGATCTGGCTACAATTTATAAGGCCTTCATCCGCTCAAAACTGGAGTATAACTCCCATATCTGATCAGGTGCTCCTCAAAAATCTTTGAGTCTACTTGGTAGGGTACAAAATAGAGCGTTAAAATTGATAGGTGATAGTTCAATCGTAGAATCGATTGATTCTCTTGAACATCGACGAAATGTTACCTGTCTCACTGTCTTTTATCGCTTTTTCCACAAAGAGTGCTCTAGTGAAATAGCCAGTTGCATTCCTTCCCTGAAACAATTTAGCCGCAACACCCGCCTCGCTTGGAAAGCTCATCAGTTTTACCTTGAGCCCAACTTCGGACGTACAGTCAAGTATAGAGATTCATATTTTAGTCGCACCACCCTTATGAGGAATGCTTTACCTGGCTCTGTATTTCCCCTGCATTACGATTCTCAAAATTTCAAATCAACGTGCATCGGTGTCTCCTATTAAACCCTCTCCCACTTTCCTAAATTCTCACACTGTGTTTATAACATTATAAGGGTAATCATAACCCCTTGATGTGCGCGTTAATTATTAAAAAAAAAAAAAAATTCATTGCCATGAAAAGCGTTTCCTCGATTAGCCGGCAGAAAATTGTTGGTCCCCTCCATTTCCCTGAAAGACATGGTTCTGAGAAATACCTAGCTTCTGGCCTAAAAAAACCACGAGTTTTGGTTTATGGCAGAAGCGCTTTTTTTCCTCATGTTGTGGTACCGAAAATGCTCGTTGACCTATTTTTATTTATTTCTAGTGGGCCTTAGACCCCAAGTCTGCTCCAGTAGCATATTTCATAAGAACTGTCTAGGCCACTTCCATTTCTTCTTATCAGCTGCTCTATCTCTATATTTGTTACGAAAAATCATTAATTCTCTTATTTTGTCCTTACTCGTTTCAGCTTTCAATTGACGAAGTGCGACTTAATAACTCTGGTGAAAAGTTCCTACAAAACAAAGAAATGTATCCACCATATAAGCCTTTTAAAATCGTCCTTACTGAAGATGGGACTATCTCGCATTTGCTATTCAAAGACAACGATCCAATTTGGTCCACTAATCTGAAAAGAGCAATAGCATCCACGTTACAGTTTCAAATAAAATCCGTTGGAGCTTTTGTTGTTGATGAGGTAACCAAAGGTAATACAGCAAGCAAACAATTCAAATTGTAACAAATTTTTATTCGAACAGACGGGCATCCATGGCAAATGCTCTACTGAGTACTTTGTGTCAAACAAAACCAACTACATATCGATTCGGAAGACCCCCGAACTAAAGACTTGTACGCCACACTCAGAGGCTGTACACATTACCCGCAGTAATGTACCGCCAAACTTGTGCGAGTTCGATTTCCAGAAGAACGTTATAATTGGAAATGAAGCAGTTTATGGACTACTTCCACATACGGATACACAGTATTTTCTCAGTATGGCCCATGTGAGGGGCAATACCCTTATCCATACATTTGAATCAACGGGCGAGGCGCAGTACATTAACTCAGAGTAAGAGATTCGCATTGATTAAACCACCCTCTATGAAACCCAAGTTCATCCCATCCCAACCCCCATAGAGTAATAGAATGTAAGTTGTTTGAAAATGTATTGTTTCCCTTTTGTCCCACCAATCATGCACCACTACCACTACCACTACCACCACCACCCATTTGGCAACCATGTTCGCAATCGCATCGGCAGACTTCTATTGAACTTCCTGAACGAGACCACCATCGACAATCCTATCGATATTGAAACAGCAATGGCCACGACTCCATCCCGCCTCGAACTATTTCCATTGGATTCAAATGATCCAACTGGTGGCAGGCATCCGCAGTTGCAGGAAGCATTAATAACCACTGCATCGGATATGCTTAATAGACTCGCCGAGGGTCTGGAGAGTTCCGATTTGAAATTCGGCGAACCATACGACAGCACCCTGTCGGATATAATAAAAGTACTATCCCAAATGGATTACCAATCGTTACAGAAGCTTTACACAGAAGTGGATATTGGAACATCGTACCGGCAAGAGACCATACGTAATATCTTCTATGAGATTATTCCTAGAATCGGTACTAAGGCTTCAGTATTCCTGACAAGGGACCTGGTGATGGAAAAGCAAATAAAGTCAACCACTGCAGTGCAGTTGTTAATTTCATTGCCTTTCCATATTTTCGAGCTCTCAAAGGATTTGGTTAAGGAATGCGAAGCTTTTCTTACTCTGGGTGAGTTGCATTATGTGATGGCTTTTGTTTATTGGAAATTTGTTTTACATATTTTGTTTATGTTTTCTCTTTTGTAGGCCCTGATCGTCCAGAAGTGCGGCAAGCTGCTATTTTGAGTTTTGCTACTTTGGTGCACAATGTTTTCGTTGGTGGACGCATTTCCAAGGATTTCTTTGACATGTTTGTTCAAAAATACTTCAATCTTTTCCTGAGTGAGTATATATTTGCTTTGGATAAAACAAAATGAAAAGTCAATGCGTTTGTTTGTGGCTGTGTCTGTGACTGTGACTGTGTTCAAGGAACTGCAGAACTATCGTCCACCTTTTCTGTTGCGGCATCGGTGCTGACAAAAGGTCCATGTTAGTATAAATGTTGACAAGACGCTTTATTTCGGAAATTTTGGTTTTGTTTTGTCTACTTACAACAAGCCAAATAACAATGGCCATAAGAAGTATCGTTGTTTTCGACTTCTTTTTACATTTTTGTGTCCGGCCCTTTCTAATAGAGATTGCGGCTATATCTGCTCAACAGCAGTCTAGAGCCTTCAAAGGTCTTTTGACTTAAAGTGGTCTGCACTTCATAAGTTAAGGTCAATGTACTTTATACGTTTGCAACTACATATTAATGCAGGGAAAACTGTCATCTGCACGAAGTTCCTCCTTCATTCTGCTATTTCGTTGTTGTGCTTGATTTAAGAAGTGCAGAGGAAAGGATGTTGTAAAATGGTCACAACACAAAATTTGACAACTGCTCCACTGTCTGCTATCTGTCATACTCCTGCAACTTTCCACTATGAACTTAGACCAAATGGGGACCAGACGCAGAATTATATCTCAACTTACATGATGGGCACAAGTGGATAGGGTTCTTAACGAACTTGCTGTGCATTGCTGAGACAAATAGCTAGGGTTTGGAAAACCGACATGTGACATATTGGTTGTGCCCCTTATTTTCAAACTGTTCTCGAATGTGAAACTCTATAGAAGAGGCTAAAGGTAATGGTTTTCTGTTTTGCATTGTGACTTCTATGTTCAAGTTGAGGCTCCATTCATGATCCTTTTGTCTTTTTTGATGTTCAATTACAAAATAATAACAGGACGAAAGCAAAATTGGCAAAAGGTTGCACAATTATTTCCATAAGACAACGGCAAAAGGACTAAATGTCAAAAATATTTGGTGTCGCCTCATTCAGCTTGTTAAAAACTCTCACGATAAATATCTCCCATGGTAGAGTAGCCACCAGCGAAATTAACGTTAGATTATTATTTTTCAAATGCTAAAAGTATTATGTTTTATTCTACAACTTTGATGAAGGCGAATAATAATAATAACTGTACATGATTCCGAGTTCCTTCTGAATTTATTTACGAAAATGTCATTAGGAAGTCAAACCGTTAAAGGTTTACGTATGTACGTAAATGGACAAAAAGAAAGTTACCAAGCATTCATTCCACTAAGCATTGAAAATTGAATGAACTTTACAGAGAGATAGGTAGGCAGTCACTGTATTGAGGTCAGTAATAATTGGCATGAATTATTAAAGTGGTCTTATTTTTTGTTTCTTTTGATTCAAATCATTTTTATGTTTGCCGTTGAAATAGAACATTTTGCTAATCAGCCTTGAATTTATGGACATATATTGAAAATTGTGTTCGAGATAACAAATTCCTTATTTGTCTATGGTGTGTGACATGGTGGTATACTTCAGCGTGAAACGTACCTCCGAGAAGGAAACAGAAATGGCATACCTGAATTTAGAGTACTTCACAATATGTCCAAGAATATGTCCAAAACCGAAGCCAGCATTCAAAGAAAGAGGCACTCTGGATCACCTTCTTTTTGGTGGGTTCTAAAAAGACTGTTATGCGAGCTCTCGGTCCGATTGTAACATCACACTTTGCAACCACTTCAAGCCTTGGACCAGGCTATAGCTCTTCCTGTTTGTTCAACGCGGTCTTAAGTAATACCAAAATCTTTTTTCGTTTCAGGTGATCAGTTTTACACGATCCAGATAAAAATAAAGTAATAAATAGGTTGGGGCAACAGAGCGAGGAGCCCCGGACTCTCGCGCATTTCTATCAACCATACCTTGTAAAGGAATGTAAGGGACCTACAGGTTTTTACCAATTCCAAATGGCTTATCAAGGAAGCGCTTCGCATGGCATGAAAATACTATTGATGAAATTGCCAGACCACGGATAAAACATTACCTTTTTTCCAAGATGGTTCTGCGATACGAACCTTGAACCTCTCATGTAACATGCAATCACTCCAACCATTACACTTCCAAATGGTCAAAGGTGGGGCCAGGGCTTTCTTTCATTAAACAAAGGAAACTCTTTACCAATCGGTGAGTTGCCGTTGCCGTCAGTTGTCGTCACTGCGGGCCACCACACCATCACCATCTGTGAGAATATATCTATACGATTTGAGTTCAGACGTCAAGGCTGCTGCTGCGTTGTTGTGCACATCACAAAATTCTTTAAGAGGGCTTTCCTTAGCCCTCCTGATATTATCACGAAGCACTTGCTTGGTTCTGTTAGCTTCAGGAATATTTCCAAACATTTCTAGACCCATTTATGTGGTCTGACGTTATTTTAATCTTTTGACGTGAGAGAAGACACACTTGGAGTTTTTTCGATGACAACAACAAGGAGGCCTTTGAACCGCCTTACTTCAAGCGACGGTCTAATGCTTCTGTACTTTTTTGCGCTTTTCAAGGCAGTCCTTTGGACGACTTGCCAATACCTCACGTAAAGTCATACCCTATGCTCGAACATCGAACTCCCACGTAACAGGTAGACATGCTAACCATTACGCTACGAGTACCACAAGGAGATCCCTTGGTATTTAATTATTCCGTTTAAGACTGAGCCTGTTAAAAGCCCTGAGCCTGGTTTGAAAAATCAACATGAGTCGTATAACATCTTAATTGCAGCTCTAGTTAGGATTTATGAAATAATTTCTGAGAAGGGCCTACCGTAGCATCTTTTTGTTTCCTGTTTAGATACATCAACCCTTGTGTTTGTTTGGACTTAGCGATTCGCTTGGAGTGTTTAAGGTTTTCAGTTCTAGAACTTTGTATGCAAAACAGCCTGAAAAATAAAGCAGTGCAAATTTAATACAGTAGTGAGGTACTTTCGTCAGCGCTGCTAATTTGTTTTGTGTAGTGATTGAAAATTCACAAGAAATGTTATAATTAGTTACAGGACATTTAAACTTACTAATATTTGACTTAAATTTTACTTTTCCAGATGAGCACGACTACGAAAACAAAATGTTATATCTCCAGGGCTTGAGTAATTTACAACTAGGCAATGTTGCTAACTACTTGGACCCAATTGTAAACAATGACGATGAAAACGTGGACATCAAGTTCTTGGCAGCTTGGGCTACTATGCCATTAGCTACGACGCGTCCGGACAAAGTCGGTTTAAAAAAGAGATTAGGTGGGAATATGAAATACTCCTTAACATGTTACTTTTGACTTGGCTTATCAAAGAATTTGATAGAATTATGAAACTTGCTTTAAGTTTTGAAATTTTTCCATGAATGAAGTCCGGAGTATAGGACTCATACAAATTATACAAATTAGTTGAGACAATCTTATTTTTCGATCAACTCTCAAATTTCATATTCCCACATCCTCTCCTGAATGATTTCTATTTTCTGCAAAAACTATTTCAAAATTCTTTAGATCTATGAAATTTATTGGCCAATTTTTGAGTCGAAAAACGCTACTCTTGAACTACGTGTGGCTGCTGTCACGTTGTTACTTATCTCAAATCCGACACCAGCTCGTTTGATAAGTATCCATCGCATTATTCACAGTGAAACGTGTCCTCATATCATAAATTATTACCGCACAACAATTACAAGTATTTCGGAAACCACCTTCCCGTGCTACCAGCATTTGTAAGTTTAAAATAATAAATTTGTTAGGTTATGTAAACTTATTTGATTGTCTAGACGCCGTCTGCTATCATATATGCACCGCCATCTTCCACAAAAGCCAGAACCACGGTATTGGGTAACAGGAAACTACATCTTTGACTATCGCGATTCCAAGTTCGGTATCGGAGCTATGTTGCAAGCTTTCCTCGTTGGAGATCCTAAGTCAGACTTGCCAGTAGTTGGATACTTCAAATTTGACACAGAAGCCTTAGGAAAGTTCACCGGACAACTAGCGGTAAGTTTTGAACTATGCAAAATTTAACAAACTGTCCTTAAGCTTCCTTTTAATTTTATAAAAAGCTTTACATAAAAGCCCGTGGCCTGCCAGATGCGGTACTTGGACGACTGATGAAACCGGAAGTATACACTCACAAATCTGAAATGCTTAATGCAATTTTGGAGCTTTTGAATGTTCCGCGAATTGAAAACAAACCACTACATTTAGAGTTCATCATACAAATGGAAGGAAAAACTATTCTGTCTTTTTACCTGAATCAACGAAGCTACATGAATCTTAGCTACAAAGACTGTAATGTTTGAATTTAATCAGAGACAGGATCAATTCTATTGTTTGCTTTTCAGTGATAATGCGACTGAGCTTTCTCATTGCAACTGATAGTCACATCAACATGCAAACAGTGCGATGGCCTTTTATGACTAAATATACTGTGCCTACAGTTTTGGGAACTTCGGCTGATGTCTTATTGCAAACGACTGTTTTGACATCTCTCAGAGGCAACATTACACAGCATAAATTACCAGATGCCATAAAAAGGACCTTTCAAATTGACGCCAGGTAACCAATTCACGAACGGTTTCTTTACAAAATGTGTCTATGAACTCTTGCTAAGCCTGATTAGTTCTAATAATTTTTGGTTTCTTTAGATACTCGTCCTACGCGTCATGTCGCAGCAAGAGCTATAATCCCTTCCTGAATCTCGATCATGAAATAAATCGTGAACAAGGAGTATTAATCTACGTTCCATTTAATAACGACATTGTGTTGAACATTACGAGCGTTTGTATTAAGTATGCATTCTCCAGACCTGAGAAGCTAACAAGCGGAATGTCCTTCAAGTCGAGGTCAGTTACGTCGACAAAAGGCTTCATCACTAAGTCATCAATGCAGCCATTTGAAGAACTTATTTTGCCTGATCGAAAGCAAGAAGTGGTAAGTTTTTGAATAGTTTATGAGCACATCAAAAAACTTCTTTTAATTTTCTTGTTAAAGTTCCAGCTTTTCAAATACGACTCGGAGGATTTGGGTGTTTCGTTGGCTGTCAACACGAACCATAATGAGCTAATAAAATACTGCGGGATGCTGCTTAAGTCAGAGTTTATGGAAAAGTACAAATCTGCAGTGGTAATGGTCTTGAATAAGAATATGTTTTTTTTTTTCTAGTGGTTTCTCGCGAAGCAGTGTTATCAACATTCTAATGCATCTTTTCGGAGTAGCTCAGTTAAGTTTAATTCATTTGGGACACGATCGAAATCTATCTTTTCTCGTAACAAATGATAAAAGCACAAAGGTACATAAATCGAACTCAAGATTATATAATTTTTACTAATGTTTGTGTTTACTTTAGATTGAGGGATGCTTCTGCAATACGCAAATAATCAATGGGGACGACAATATTGGACAGGAATTCACTTTTACCATGATTCATACAGACGATGTGTCAAGTAACGTCTTACATAAGTGGAACACCACCATGGACTTCAAACAGTCGACCAAAACAAAGTGGTATAATGTTATTGGCAATATTGAAAGAACCACTGAGGTAGATGGCAATGGCTGGAAGGTGAGCTATATTATGTGTCTTATTCTTTTCAAGTAAAGTCTTGTTCGAAATATCAACCACAAAATTGAAAACGACGATTGTATAACGCCGCAAAAAGTGGTTAGTGTGGCTGATCGAGCCAACTTTTAGAGTATTACTAGTGTAACTTCTCCTCCAATTCAGACTTCCTCCCACGACTAGTTGAACTCTATTTATTAGCTTTTTTATACGTCATCACTGAGACTTAAAAACTGAAGTAAATGTCGGTTAGTTAGGTGAAGCAACATTACGTCGCAGATAAGTTGGTCCGTATTCAACTAATTCTCTTATCAGTCCTCTTCCTTATGTGTTTCTATATCTTCCAGGCCAACTAACCGCCTTGCAAAAGTTGGTTATAGATCCAATTGACAAATTGCTTGAGATCTCTGAAGCACAAGATGACATTATAATGTTCTTAGTCTTCAGTCTTCCCTTTCTTCAACGGCGCATTTGGGAAGATCTAAATATCTTCGGTCCTACTTATTTTTGCCATCAAAGAATGTGTTTTTTTTGTTGAAGCACCTACTGACTCTGGCCTTTCCAAAAATAAGTGCTGGTAAAAATTAAATGGGCCGTCTAGCGTCTACTCCATCTTATCTTCTTCACATTCGGTCTTATTAACTTTTTACCTCAGAAAGCTCATCCCAATTATTTGCTATCATTAACTTTCACCCGCCGCCCATCTTCTCATTCTCTCCTAACCTTGTCTTTTACTATCTCTAGTCCTTAAAAGTATTCGTTTAACTTGCGCATAGCGGACTTTCAGAAAATTTATGATCTTTAAAAGTCTTAATATACGAAGCAGCCAGTTTGTATTACGAGAAAGTACAGCACTGAGTATAGGCTTAGAATCGAACTTTAAAAAAGAAAATGTAGAGCGGATGGGCCCAAACGCTCCGGCTCGGAGGGTTTTCGAAGGCACATTGCAGTGAAACAATGAAACGGAAGACCTCGTCTTAGGTGGCGCTTTCAAGTGGAAGAATATCACAATGGACTTCGAGTGCAAAACTGGAGAGAGCTTCACCGAAATTGAAGTCGTTATAGAAGGATGTTGATAGAGGTCCTAAGCAATTCCACATCTGTTACTCAACCACTTGGAAGTGTTATGTGTAGATTCGGGTTTGAAACTTAAAGAGCTCAACTTCTACAAGAATTGAAGCCGAATGACCTATAACGTCTAATTTTTTGGTAAATGGGTCTCAGTACTGATAGCTCCATGAAAATTCGCTTTTTTATCAAAAAATTGTGTTCAGCAATGAAGCTCATTTTTGGCTCAATGGAAACGTAGATATAAAAAACTTTAGCGCCTGTATTGATAAACAGCCACATGCCACATGCCATACAAGGATTGTCGATGCATCCCAAAAAAACGATTGTGGTGTGGTGTGGTTTATAGGCTGATGGCATCATCGTTCCATTTTTCTTCAAAGACGTCCTTGGAAGAAACGTTACCGTCAACGGTGAACGATATCGAGCCATGATATTCGACGTTTTTTTCTTTGTCCCTGTTGGTCAAGTTGAACTTAGTTTTTTCATCAAGATTGTTGCCACATGCCACAAATCTCTTGAAACAGTGGGCATGTGACGAATGATGAAATTGTTGAGCAGCTAATCTTTCGAAAATTCCCTGTGAGTTGACCGTCGAGATCATGATTTTTGAAGCCTCTTTATAATTTCTTGTGGGGCTAAGTAAATTCGTTAGTCTATGTGGACAAGCCGAACACGCGATTGAAGCCTTACAGGATAACTTACCAAGCATAATTCGTGGAAATCATATGGAAAAGCTCGAAAAGTGACACAAAATTGGACCTTCCGAATGGACCCCACGGGCAACTCTTAAATGAAGTTATCTTTAAAACGGGAACAGCCAATATATCAATCACAATAAAAATTTTGAATATATGATGTAAATTTGACTACGTTTAAAAAATCATCACAAACTTGAAATTTGGTCTCAAAGGACAGCACATCTACTGATTTGTGCTCTAGATGCTATTTCTGGTCAAACGTGTTGATGAATCCGAAAAAATATGGTTTTTTGCCAAATAAACAAATATCAAGTTTGTAATAGGTTTTTATTTTTAAAATTTAACTTAAAACTAATATAATTAAAAGATAACTGAAAAATTTTAATAATTATTTATAATTTATATTAAAACTAAGATCATACAAAATTTTTTTTTAACTATTTTTTTATGCTATTTAAGACACATTTCATATTTCACTTCCAGGAAAAAAGTTCAATTAGCGGGAAATTAACGACATTTTGTTTTCTAGAAAAAAGTACCTTTCGTTTTTTTTTTTTTTATTTCTCTTAAACCAAGAAAAATTTTTTTGTTCGGTTTTTTGCTTTTGAATAAAAATTAATAAAAGTATTGAATATGAAAAGAAAAAATGGCACTTAATGGGGCAAAATTATGTAAAAAAAACTAATTAGGAAAAAAAATTTTCTTTTTTCAAAATTTTGACTTTGGGCTTGATTTCTCAAAAACTGTACATTAAGTAAACTCAAATAAAAACTTTTATTAAAGAACACAGCAATAGCTTTCAAAAACACTGAAGTATGAGAAAGTAAATGGCTAATTTGATTTTTAATAATTTTTTAAAAAATTGAGTAAATTTCATATAAAATTGCCCCTCGCGCCTACACGGAGGGATATAGACCCCCTCCCACACAACTTTTTTTTTTTGTCTTGACCAAACCTATCCATTCTTATTCTTTAGAAAACCGTATCTAAAACACTAAATCTAAATACATAAAATAAAATTCTAAAAGTTAATAATTAATTTCAAAAATAATTAAAAAATAGAGAGCGGTGAAATTTTTTTTTTTAACTTTATTTTATACGCTATTCAAAACACATTTCCGAAAATTTCATGAAAATCCATGGACTGGCCCTGGATTCCTAGGTAAAAAGCTTACGGCCCTCCACTAATTTCTGTACAGACTCTTCCAATCTAAGTTTTAATGAGTCTACAATTCTCAATGCCCTCCTGAAACTCAAAGACTTGTATAATCCAGATCCAGATGGAATCCCTGTCATTTTTTTTTTTTTTTTTAATGAGGCTCTTCTTTGGCAATTCCCAAACCCTAGTTTATTTCTGTAGCCTAAAGTGGTCGTCTCGGACCTCTCTTTTTCATCCTTTTCATTAATGATGTCGAGGAAGCTATCCAATATTCTATTGTCTTCCTTTATGCTGTTGACCCAACAGTTTTCAAAATTATCTCCTCTACTCGGGATTCTCTGCTGCTTCCAAAAGACCTCAAGTTACTCGTTATTTGGTTCTGTAAAAATGTTCTTGAATAAAAAATGCCGTCGCAATATTTTTATCCCACCATCTCCCAGATCGTATCACCTTCAGAACCTTCCCGTTCACCGTGTGCAGCTTATCCGTGATCTGGCAACTAAGTTTTCGCTCTCATATTTTCGATGTAATAGGTCTGTTCGTTGAAGCCCTGGGTTTGCCATAGGGTCGCCACAAAGCGTTTTTTGATAAACCTAAATTCACCCTGAATGTCAAATTGAGTGTTTTTTGAGCCATAGGTTTGCCATAGGTTTTCCCCAAACTCGCCCTAGCTTTTTGGTGTGGCGATTGGAGGGCTGTCAAATGGCATGTATGTTTTTTTTAATGACAGGGATGTATGTTGATTTGTGGTAAAGCGTTTTTTGAGGACTGGTAAACCCAGGTTTTTTTGATAATTCACAGGGTTGTCAAGAAAACCTGGGTCAACCCTGAGGAAAGTTCAACGAACAGACCTAATATCAGGTTTGTTCGATGAAGCCGTACGGTCGCCCTGGGGTCGCCACAAAGCGTTTTTTGAGAAACCTAAAGTCGCCCTGAATGTCAAATTCAACTCGCCCTAGCTTTTCGCTGTGGCGAGTTGAGGGCTGTCAAACGGCATGTATTTTTTTTTTAATGAGAGGGATGTGTGGTGATTTGTGGTTTGGGATTTTTTGAGGACTGGAAAACCCAGGTTTTTTGACACCTCATAGGGTTATCAAGAAAGCCTGGGTCAACCCTGGGGAAGGTATTCAACGAACGGACCTATCATGAGGTTACTCTGCCCTTGGTTATATCAAGAGATGGTCCAAAAGAATTCCGCAACCCTTTTGTTGCCAAATCCTTCTATATTGCCTATGTTCATCCTGTCCTTGATAATTTATCGCAAATGTCAAACTCATTTCAAGGTTTTCAAATCTAAAGGATCCAAAGCAACTAGGGAATTTTTAACACATTACCGGAGTGTTATTATCTCCATGCTCTAGGAGTTCGAAAAGATGTGTTTGACAACGATTTCATTCGCCCTGTTTTTTCTTGTCACTCTGAATGCTCCTCTCTTCTAAACGTCGCTTCCTTCATCACTAATACTTAAAATATAAGATCCTACTGCCTTTTTTCGTCCTGCTCGTCATCCTGTATGGTCTCAACGAACCCTCATTTCGATTTGACCCTTTCGTCACATTTCGGCCCCTATCGACTTGTACTTCTGCTTAAGCTTAGCTTACAAATGAAGCGTAAGCAACACCAAAACCAAATCACTCTTGCGCTTTGTTATACACTCAGCTTTTTTTCATCCATTCATAACTTTGAAACAACCACAGAGTTTCCACAACCCTAAAATTAAGGCCAACTGAAGAAAATTAAACAACATGGTCAAGTCATACAAACAATAAAGAAACAATCTTTTGTGCTATCGCTCACACGCAAAATTTGCTTGGTCTAAAATACTTCCTTTTAATTTTTAACTAACAATAGAAAATGAAACAGAAGAAAAAGGAACATCGGAGTTTATCTCTAAATTAACTGGTTCATTATTTCAATAGCAAAAGTGGAGCAATTGATGCCTACTCCCTCATTTCTTCTTCTTCCTCGGCTTTGATTAGTTCTGCTATGCCATCATGTAACATTTTAACCAATTCAAATTCTGTGAACCCCAAGCGACGGCGATTTGAAATGTCCATAACCCCATCCTCGATGTCTGTGTGCTCGCCTCCAGTACCACGAATTTGTAAATTCATCTGATCCGACAAACTCTTCAACTTCTCCATATTCTTTGCCATAAGTGGCAACCTGATATGCACCGAAGCCCGTAAAGTCGTACCCAGATTACTGGGACATGCGGTCAAGTGGCCATACCGCTCATGGTGTGCAAATTGCAAACGCTCCTCCAGTGCACGCAAGCCTCTCACTATCCCATGATAAACATCTCCTGCAAAGTAAATATTGTTCAAAACAGCGTCCAAGTGTATGTCTTTCACGTACAACATACCTAAATCACCGTTGGGAGTCATTGATATAATCCGCAAATGATCCTCTTCATTCACCCAAACAATGAACGTCTCTGCTGGATTGTGAAATATACCTCGTCCTGTTGGCCAGAATCGGTAGCAGCCGGCTGTTGTGAGGAACTCATCGCCACGTCGGAATAAAATTCTGCGGCCTACCATATCTGCTTGGGTGTCCACATCCAAGTCTTTCATGGATAAATAACAACCAGCGTGCTCCTCCCCCAATGACTCAACTGCTTCTTTAACCTGAAAAGGCAACAACAAAATATTGTTATACTCGTACCTTCGATTTATAGGAAAACCACAAACACCGCACCTTTTGCTCGATTTCCACAAATTGCGCTTCTGTCATCTTTGGGAAAAAGGGATATCCAACCAAGTTGCGAGCAATTCGAATCCTTGTCGAGACAATGTACTTGTGATCTGGATCAAGATTTTCGATTTCATCCACATCACCCCAATCAGAGTCTTTTTGTAGACGTTCTTCGCTTGCGTTTTCCGCCTGGCCATGGTAATCCACAATAATGGGATCAAAGAGACTTCTGTATACGTCATAGCAGGCAGTATCAGCAGCATAGAGTCCCACCGATGATGCATGATGTTCAAATCCAGATTTAACACAATCCAACAAATTCGCCTCGACGGGGGCGGGAGTGAATTGTTTTTTTAATTCATCACAAATCTCTTTCGTTAAGTGCTTGCGCAGCAGGGACTCTACACAATCCTCCTCTTCCATTAGGGATTTAAAACCTTCGTCTATCATCTGGCTCACCTCGTCAGGAGTGAGTTTCCTGCGAAGAAAAAAATTATGTGAGATACAAAATAAAGAGAGAACATTCTGGTGGAGAATTACATTTTGGATTTCATCCTTTCAAGTTCTTGTTCGAGTCGAATGATTGTTTTATTGGCTTCCTGAGCTTCAGCTTTAAGACTTTCATACATAGCATCGTCTGGACAGGTTTCGCACATGTGTTTGCGTACAAAACGTATAGCATCATCAGGTTTATTCGTTTCCTCGTAAAGTCTTATGAGCGACTTGCTTAGTGCATCTACAACGCCACTTCTTTCAAGATACTTCCGGAACTGAGTCCGCTTTGATTCAAGCTAATGAATAATGTTTGTAATCAATTTTTTTTCTCTTTTTAAGAAACAAGTTCAAACTCACGGAAGTCATGGCGTTGAAAAGAAAATGTGTACTGAAACGGTTTACTTGAATGGACTCTCTGAGTTTGTTTTGAATTTCCGGATTAATAATCCACAATGTTGAGTAAAGGCTTTTGTTTGTTATTTTCTAATTTATCGATCAAACTATGAATTTGAAAACTATGAGCAGTTGTTACTAGGATCAGAAACGGAGGGTGAAACTTATTTTATATTTGCTTGGCGTGCCTGTTTTAAAAAATGGTAACACTTCAATGAACATTGAATTACTCATCGCACCAAAGCAAACGGTGCAACATTTTAATTTAAACCTTTTTCTTGCTATAAAAATGCACTGGGGCGCCCTTGCCGCTGAAAGCAACTCATTTTTGAAAAATTAGTGTATTGTAACGCGAACCCAACATTTGATAACAATTTCCCGATCGAAAACGTTCAAATGAAAAACACAAGTGGCAGCACTAGTGTAAGTGTAGAAATATACCAGAAGGAAAAATGTTTGGCAGCACTAGTGTAAGTGTAGAAATATACGAGAAGGAAGTGTGTTTGACAGTGGAGAGTGGAGACAATGTGGAAGTTACTGGAGAGTTCTAGATGGCATGTCATTCGATATAAATAGCCCGCCCGAGGCAACCAGAGGGCAGTTTGGTTTATAGAGTGATAAAGTTAAGAGTAAATACAAGTGATAGTCCAAAAGTCGAGTTGAGATCGAATTAAGCATATATACTGAATAAAAGTGATAGAATTAAATTGAAAAGTGAAGTTTTATTTTTCGAACTAAGCGCACGTTACAGTATATTCGATAGACATTATATGGTACCCCTGGCGTTATGGTTAGCAAGTCTGCTGTAAACTCAGACGTTCGTGGTTCGAATAACAACAGAGGCAAAAATGTATTTCTACGGGTACCGCCTTTCGTAATTAACTGGAAAGTTCTCCGTTAGTAAATTCATTGCCATGAATAGCGTTTTCTCGATTAGCCGTTTGGTACTGGTAGAAAATTGTAAGTCCCCTCCATTCCCTCACAAATGGTTGTGAGAAATGAACTAAGCCTTGGGGAGCCCCTGTCGCATGGACAGACACTGAAGGCTCCGCCATTGTTGTTTTAATTGTCTCCAACACGTTTTTTGATATATTAATCCTTCGAAGTTAAAAAACTGTTGTTTTCCTTACAGTTAAGCTTTCATTTCTTAACGCAATATGATTTAACCTCAAATAAAAACATTCTGTTTTATGATTTTTGGGTCGCTTAATCAGAATCTGGCCTCAAAACAGCTCCATAGGCTATATAGAAAATAACCCAAATGTTAAGCACGGTAGCGCCTCATTTGATGGCTAAGCTTAGTTGAAAATCAAGATCTTGGAGAAGTTCTGAGCCAAGGTAACCACTAAAAGAACACAGTTTGATTTCGAAAATGAGTTTTTTCTTCAATTGCGTGATCAGTCGGAAAAGAAATGAAAAACGGTTCTTTAACAGAGCAACAAGTGACTAAATTAAATTCGAGCTGTTCAGTAAGAGTGAGCTCTTCAAGAAATTTTTCAAAGTTAGCGTTTTTTTTTAGATGGTGTATAAAGAACTTTGTAAGGTTTTCATAAAAGTAACTTACGAAGAATAGAGCCATGTCTAGTTTTGGCATCCCTACCAAACTTGTTCGATTGTGTAGGATGACGATGGAGAACGCACGCTACTCTGTCAGGGTCGGAAAAGATCTCACCGATACATTCGATGTCAAAAAAGGTTTTAGGCAAGGCGATGTACTGTCATGCGACTTCTTCAACATCGTTCTTGAAAGAATAGTGCTAAACTCCCACGTTAACACACAGATAGGTTTTGTGGTCAATGAGGGCAAGACCAGTATATGCTGTCTGTCATCAAAAAAGGACACCCAACACCGACGTCTTGGACAGAACGTCACGATAGACAGCTTTAATTTTGAGGTAGTTAAGGACTTTGTCTACCTAAGCGCCGCTATTAATTCAGACAACCACACCAGAGCTGAAATCAAATGAAGAATAACTCTTGCCAATCGCTGTTTCTTCGGACTAAGAAGGCAATTGAGTAGTTAAGTCCTCTCTCGGGCAACTAAGGTGTCCCTGTATAAGATACTTATCATCCCGGTTCTTATATATGGCGCAGAGGCACGGACCATATCAAAGGTAGACGAGAACGCTTTGGGATGCTTCGAGAGAAAAATTCTTCGGGTGATTTTCGGTTCCATCTGCATAGATGGAAAGTGGCTGTACAGCGACACTGACCTTGTCAAACGAGTTAAGGTCCAGCGTCTTAGATGGCTGGGTCATGTAAAGCGAATGGACACAAACGCTCCGGCACGGAAAGTCTTCGAATCCAATCCCGAGGGACGGCGCAGTAGAGGAAGACCGCGACTCAGGTGGTGCACGTAAGTAGGAGAGGACCTCAACCAACTTGGCGTACAAAACTGGAGGCAGCTAGTTGGCTGGAGAAGCATGTTGGTTGAGGCCCTAGTCCGACCAGGAATGAAGAACAGCGGATTAAGGAATTTTGAGCACGAATTATGAGTACAAAAGTATAAAAGTGATTACTTTCATTATAAAGAGTATATTTCGGGGATGTGTACTCTCCTTTAGATCATAACGAGTTTTTGAGAAAAACCGCTTTTATTAGTAAAAACAAAATAAAATAAAAGCAAATATAAATGCAAATTTATATATTTGTAAATTTATATTTGTGTTTATATACAATACAGCCCGATTCTGTCCAAAGTCACTGATCACAACTTTAAAGAAAAGTCACAGTTTTCCACTGAACACTCAAATTGTGATGTGGTTCTCAGCAGGTCACAACGTTGTTAGTTGTAACTTGTGATTTGTGACATTTTTGCAAGAATCTGGTCGTTCAGTCAGCAAGCACGTGCTATTGTGGAAGGCCATGGAGTTTCAGCTTTTCTTAGATTGTATTTTGCTTTGGCCGGGTTCCGCGTAATACGCCGGAGATAGATTTTGTTTGCTTGGTGATAAGTTCTTTAGTGAGAATTGTCTCAGTCAGTTTGGGAACGCTATTAGATTCGATAAGCTCATAGACGCCCAACATACGAACATGAATAGATACTACTCAGGTATGGGGGCTCGAAAAACCAGTGAGCGAGATCTCAAAGAGGAGCATCTATAAACTAGCTTTACACGACGCCGACGTGCCTATCTATAGGTGTTTTTCTTTTTTAGTTCCGAACAGTGAACTGAACTGAGAACGAGCAGCGTGAACGTGTTCTGAACTGAGCTATGTGAAGCTGGCTGTGCTCAGACTCTTGCTCTAGATGCCCCGTCATTTTATTTCAAGCACGTAGAGCGCGCTCGCGTAGTGTTCTGAAGAAAAAAGAAAAGCATTTTGAGCGTTCAGATTTTGCTGAATTGAAAAAGAAATACACTTACGTTTATGACGTTTCACTTATCTGTTCGGTACTAGAAAAGAAAAGCCCCTTATGTATGTACATATCTTTAAATCTTGCGGTAAGTTTAATTATCCTGACTGTTCTATTGAATAAGTATAGGTACATGTGAAGAGATGTGAAGTTCCTCAAAGAACTTTTTTCTAACTTCAATTTAAATAATTTCTTCCTATCCAATTGCAATACACATAATCACCTTTATGCTATTCATAGTTTTAATAAATGCATGTGCATAAACACTATGAATGTGGACCATTCTTCCATGTCCATGTCCAATTCTCCTGTACCTGTATTTGAAAAATTATCGACTTTGTATCATTTCTCTTCTGTTTCTTTTTACAGTTCACACTTACTTTCCTCCGTCAAGTTGATAAAGGGAAGTAAAAAATTATTAGAAAATTACTCTGGCTTCTCTTCAATGTCGAATAAATCTTTCGCCTTTTACTAAAGATTTCCGTGGAGAGGGGCACTCTAATGAGTCTAAAAATGAATTTTTGACTGTGCCCGGCGAAAGCTGGGCCATTTAACATTATTAATTAAAACATAAAAGGAACCAATGCTCATCAAAATGTAACGCTCTGTATTCGTTTTCGTTTTATTTATGTTTTCTTGTTAATAGCGGAGTTCTCACTTCTCACACCACACTGTACAATTTATTAGTTGGACAGACTTTGGTTTGAACAACAATTGGATCTGGATCTCCTGCTTGAACTCTACTCATTGTTGATTCAGGTTTGCTTGGTAAGCACTATAAGATATAAGTTGTGAAGCCACAAAACCACCACACATCCCATTCCCATCCCAACTAGGACTTTAGGCTACTTCAGTTAAATGTAAACTCAGGTCTCAAAAGTACTCAGTTTGACACGTTCAGAGCCAGTTGAGATCTTTTTAAGAACGCTTTGTGGTGGCTGGTGACTCTAGGGCAAACTCAAGTGATCAAACGAACTTTTAGTGTATTGCTGTAAACACCCGATTGTCCGACAACCGACATATATCAGGCCAACTCCAACTCAATAAAAACTATAGCACGTATACGCCAGAGTGATTTTTAAATTTCATTCTGCTTCCAAATTGAACTCAAGACTTATCCAGTGTCTTGTGTGAGGGTAAATACTGCTACTTCTAAATACTAGAGGTCAGAGAATGTCCATAACCGTTTCGTTTCTTTAATTAAGATTCTTTAAAGTTTTCTGGTACTCAACAGCAACAGTTGTGCAAAATGCATAAAAAACAATATTTGGGTGAATTCCTAAACGCAGGCCTTGCTGAGTAAGTCAAATGCTAAGCAAAAATAATCACAAATAAAATTTGCAATGCAATTAAAAGTTTGCAAGTGTTTTTTGATAGCTGCACAAATTCACTTGCAATTGCGGGAAAAAGCAATCTGATACGTTTTGGGACATTCTGCTTCGAAGGGATTTTTTGTCGGCATTTAGGAACTGTGTGCTTTGCATAATTTGTGCAAGACTTGCGTTTAGGAATTCGCCCTTTGGTTTTATCTAAAGGAAACTTTTTCCTGACAACCCTAAGTGATTAGCTTAGATGGGCCGACTGGGTTAAGTCCGCTCTACAAAATATAAACTCTAAACTTCTTTCTGAAAACATTTTTATTTGAGTTAATTTGATTAAATAACTTTCTTTTTAGGCTTGCTTAAACTTCACATACTCCCCATTAGTCTTTACAAAGCGACCACATACTTTGGATGGAAAAGTAGTATTTGGCAAATCATCTGGCGACCAATCATGTCCAAGCGACACGTCGACAGTTATAATGATAGCAACTGCTGGCGTAAGTTCCACTTGCTGCAGAATCATAAACGAATAACAAACTCTTACAACCTATTCATATCTTTTAGCCTTCGGAGCATGCTCATCAGTACTTTTTGAATGATACCGACCTCATTGACACGGATTATTGTCCAAAAGAGGTTTTGAAATTTAGCCCTATACCAACATCGAAGTACTGCAAGCGGATAAACTTTGAAAACTTTACCTCAATCACACGATATGGAATTGACTTGAAGTTCTCTGAGGTAAAAATGTTCTTACTTTTTTCTTTCTTGTGTAATGTAATCAACTGTTTGTCTCTTTAAAAAAAAAAAAAGATGCCAGAATGGTTTAGACTCTGGTCAAACCGATTGGATCACCTCGTATCAGCTCTGTCGAGCAAAAAAGTTGATCGATTGAATTTGGATAAAGAACTTGATGTTTCCATAAAAACCCCCAATGATAATTTTCAACTCATCGTTGGAGTCAATAATGTCACCTGGAGTACCTTCGACATTCCATTGCTTCAGAAATTGGACTCAAAATATGATGCTACCGAACAGTTTTCTTATGATACCGGACTTAAAAGTGAGTGCTTGAATGACCAACTATATACAAGCGATTTTGTACCTTTTTTCTAATTTCTTTTTAAGGATCCTGTTCCATCATTAATGGAATGGTTAACACTTTCGATGACTACCCCCTGAACATCAGTGACTATTTCAACCGAAATGGCTCATGTCTAACACTCTTGGCAGCAGATTGTTCAGTACATCCAAGGATGGCAATTTTCCTCATTCCCCCAGTAGATGAAAGCCAAAGCAATTATGGCTTAAAAATACATTTCGGTGATAGCTTCCTCACATTCGTACCCCAGAACGCGACAACACAAGGGCCTGTATACATAGCTCTCAACAATACTTACAAAGTGGATGTCCGATCGAGACCATTCCATTTCCCTCCCTCAAATAAAAAGGATTTCGAATTTAGGTAAGAGTAATTAATGATTTACTTCCATGATTAAAATTTCAATCAAAAAATGTTTTGCAGAGTTGGAATAAATGAACAAAATATTCTGAACATCGAACATAACCTCATGAAGTCAACCATTCAGTTCGATATGAACAATCTACTAAATTTGGAAATTTTCGGTGTTTTCAAGAGCAAAATTTGCGGTCTATGCAGCAAGCCTCTAAATCGGCTGTCTAGCTATACTATTTGCGCCTGAGTGGATAACCTTTCTACAACGCGACGTTTTATTCTTAATCAAATAATAAATAATTTTTAAATATTTTACATTAAATTAATTAAAACTATAGCATAACAATGTTGTTAAATGCCTACAAATGTATGTACCACTGAGGTATTTGAAAAGTTTTGTAAATAAAGTGAATGTACAGCATCGAAATGCTAAGGGTTTCTCCTAAATGGGGAGAGGTCTCTTGAATAGTAAAAAATGCTTTACAGGGAAAACAACAAATCTTTTTGGTTTTTTTTTATTTTAAATTCTATGCTGCCTTAGAAAGATATTCACTTCGAACCAAAAACAGTCTACTAGTTCCATGGTGGACGACAGTGGAAAACTTGTTTGAAGTAGAAGTAATAATTTTGAGTGGAACACTCGGACGGTTATACGAAACCAATACCCGTTCCCATTTGTTGTGCCGACGTATTTGATGCTCAAAAGTCAAGGGATGAAGCCAAATAAATCGCTACCAATCGGCAATCAAAAAGTGGTACTATAAGAAAATCCAAAGTCTTGAAGATTTTGCATTTCTGAAGCGTTGTTAAATTCTTAGAAGTTGTTATCTCTGATTGCCATTGGTTGGTTTGGTTTGAGGTCTTTGTTGTTAGATAGGTGTTCTGGTGGCTTCAGTCTCTGTAACGCTGCTTTTCCCTTTATTTAGCGATGCAGAAGTCTTCGAAGCTGTTCTAAATTCTGGATTCATCGTGGATAGCAAATGATGATGGCAATCATCAAAGGCTGGGTTACCTTCAATTGTACCTTCATGCTTATTTTGACATTCTATTTCGATAGAAAGTTAGTCGTATTCGATAAAAGTGCATTTTTAGACTGGAACGATTCAGCATGCCCATTCAAAGGTATGCGTCGCATCTTGTTATCTCGGATCGGTAGTTGTTGACCCCCACCTCTAAACGCTACAAAGTGATCGTCAATTCGACTTCAACATTGGATTACATCTGAGCTAGACGCGGTGGCTACTTCGCTACAAGCTATATGTATTAGTTCGCAAGGGTTCCGTACGTTTACTTTTTCGTCCATAAATGCCATTGTAAGCCAGCGAACAGCCTGTTTTCATAGCACCAGAAGAAATAATGCAAACTGATCGCCAAACAACCTACACAGAGTAGGTTTGATGTATCTCCTTCAATGCCAATTTTTGGTTTGATTTATCTCCTTCATTTCCAAATTTTTGTCCAAGATTTCTCTTTTAAGTTCATATACGCCTTTTAAGTTGATCAACCAACAACTTACAATGGTGACAAAATAACTATTTATTCAACATAACAAAACATTTCAATTCAGTTTGTTAACTTATAAAAATAAAGAAATTCTATAAAAAACATAAAAAAAATAAGGAAGAGTGGCCTTGAGTGGGTTCTTAGTGAGGAGCTTTAAAATTAATTTGATATTCGCGATCTCTATGAAGTTGTGAGAGCAAATGAATCCTTAGATGTACGATATTCTCTAGAGTTTGATCACAAAGCTTGCAAGTAGTTGCAGTCACAGAGCCATCGCTATTAAGAAATAGAAAATTAAAATTAAAATATGTGTATATAGATGTACTAAAAACACTTACAATTGCTTAATGCGGTGTAGCTCACGGCAATGCAAATTCAAAGCATGCATCCGATCAAACGACTCATCATAAAGGCGCAGAGCTGAGTGCATAGGAAATACACATCTTGTGCCATAGATAAGAGGACTTTCGATTACGTCCCTTTCGTCGGGTTGAACCCAGACGTGATCTCTTGAATCAATATGCGTTTCTATATATTTTCGTGTTTTACTTAAAAGCCTACAGAAGAACACATGATATTTAGTATATGCAAAAAAAGAATCAACTATAACAAACTTACTTGATGAGGAGATTCTTGATTTTAGCTTGAAGATCCGCTCGACAAGTGGGAACAACTGTAGGTCTTTCGTCACCAGGATCTGTGAACAGAATCGTGTCCATAGAGTACCGAATTTGATTTATCTAAAAACGAAACAAATCATGTTGTTTATTGCATAAAAAATAATCTGAATGTTAAATACCACTTCCAGATCAGCTGTTAAGATTTCCGAATCCAAATGTAAAACTATGTCGTGTTCTTCAAACAACGGTTGATAGTTTTCATCGCATCCAAGACCAGCTAATATCGATACATACTTTGATTTGCTGGAATTTCTATGAATCTGCATGGTTGGACAAAAGATCAGGGTCATCAAAGCAGCAAAACCTTGAATGTTTGGCATGAGAGTCGTTTGACGGGCAGTAAGTGAGCTTCTGTCAAATGATTCTGAGACTGCAGCCGCGACAATTAAACGTTCATGTACGTCCTGAGGATCGGTATCAAGAAGAACAGAATTGACGGAATCGCGTTCAACAGTCACACTTTTCCAAGCACCAACTCTTGTTGCAGAAAAGATTTTTGCCTCTAGTGGACTGAAGGGTCCTCTCAATTGAACATTGTTTAAACACAACTCTGGTGGTGGAGGATCGATCTCGATATTTACTTCCGGTTGTATGGAACGCAAATATTCCTCATTCTGTTTGGAGAAGTCTTCTTCAACGAATCGTTCAGCAACTGATTGTTTTCGCATACGTAAATCGTGATCCGACTAAATAAAGATAAACAATTCAACAAACTAACTCTTGACAAAATGGAGTTTTCTTACCTTCGACATGTAGTTTTCATCAGACTTGCGAGCAAATCCTTTATCGACAAGAATTTCGTTAACCGTAGTTTTGTTCACTTTTACAAAAACTGACGACACGCTGTTTACTACCGAATAGATTTCCAGTTCGACTGCACCTGAGTCAGCCACTTCCTGCAAGTATTCCATAGCTTCGTCAACCCACTTACCGATGGGACTTTTAACTGACGATGGTTGAACCATTGCGAGACGACATTCATAAACTCGTGGTGGAATATCAACCAGGTATTCCGATTCAAAACCCAAACGTCGAAGTGCGGTAAAATTGACAACAGATGTATTGCCGAAGTCAATGAAAAGAACCTGTAATTTGATATACACACATATTCATCTACTATTTTCATACATTTGTGGTAGACAAATTATTACCCGGAATTCTAGATGCTGCCTTGAGCTATGAATGACTTGAACAACTTTTGCACGATAGTACTTGTTTTGGAAGGGCGCAGCAAGCAACATTCCCTTCGATACAGCGGAAGCATTTCTAAACTTACGTTCCTCCATTTCTTTGCAGTTAAGTAAAGATGAGATTTCTCTAAGTCGCTCCATTTCGGTTAATGGTTGGAAATAGAACTTGCCGCAATTCTCAATCTAAAACAAAATCTTGTAAATTGATTCGATTATTATGACAGAAAAAAATATAAGAATTACGTGGGTTATGTAGCCTCTAGTATTTTTAGTGAAGACGGTAGGAATGGCAACAAGTTCAGGGTTCTTAATTTGCTTTTTGGTTGGAATCCAACGTCCTTCAAACATTACTCCAATGCCACGTTCTTCGGCGTAGTTAACACCCGATCTTGCACTGAAACGTGATGTAAATAGAAATATTAGAGAGGCGCAAAATGACGTGCAAGCAATTTGAAGCATAAAATATGCTCTGACTCTTAATCTGGATTGAAAACTTTACTTACTCCATAACTTTAAGGATGGTATTAACCCTCAAGTGTCTCATCTTTATCGCCTTGTAGACCTCCAATCGAACACTCCCTGGAACTTGAACTCTATTGCTTGTGTCTCCACTGTACTCATCTTCTGGATCACTCTTAAAGTTAACCAATACCTTTTCACTGCCAGGTTGGAAATGAATTTCAATATTCTTCGGATGAATACGAGCTTGCTTAAATAAATCTTTGATCGACTTAGAATACAATTGTCCGATGTGTTTTGTATTAAAATTGTTGAAATAAACCGTACTACACGGGTCTAGTCCAAAAATGATTTGATAAGCCGCACGGTCGGATTCTGTGTTATTTAAATTTGATCGAAGGAAGTAGTAAGGATAAAAGGCCCCCGATATGACAATTTTCAAAATGATTGTCTTCTCACGATCGAGCCAATGAATATGCTGATAGGCAGTTGTTTCTTTGATGCCCAATCCCTCCAGACGTTCTTTCAGTTCCATTACAAGCAAATGCATTTCTTTCATCGAACGAATATTTATGAAATATCGTTCGGCCCAGTTGTATTCTCCGGATTCTTCATTCATGTTGTGTTGTTCGCGCATAGTGCACCAAACCTGAACAAATTTTTGAATATACATACTATTTACAATGATTCGGATTCGAACTTTCTTACCCGATATGCTTTAAGGATTGCAAACAAGTCACTGCCGGATGCATCCGCCCAAGTAAGTTTCTGGGAATATGCAGCCAATTCGCCTCTCTTCTTATCGCTGAATGTAAAAATCGATTTAACACTCAAACCAGCAGCTGAATGTAATAATAATTATGCATGTTTAAAAGAATTACTTTAAATCATTTCGAAATTACCAATTATTATAGCTTCTTCCAGTACACTAAAGATGTATCCGAATATGATAAGACGACTTACTCGAATATCTAATGGTAAAGCGGCCATTACTCGTCCAATAAACGTTAAATCTCCATCCTGAACAGAGTATTGACCATTCACAGTCTTATAAAGGGCACCAACTTCTTTCAGCACAAGGATGGTGTTATGAACATCGGTTAAGTTTGGTGGTGTCATTGCAAGAGCTAGGATTACAGGTGGCGGTTCCATTTCGAGAAGTTTTGCTTTCAAAACAAGTGTCTCCAGAGGACAACGAACCATCTCCGGTACTCCAAACTCGTCCAAATAATTCTTAAATGAAAAGAGACAATTTAAATATTTGTTTTGTATTACATATTTATAAGAATGAACATATATATATGTTTGAAAAACTCATTCTGTGGATTTGTTATTAAAACTTTTAACCCAAACGATTTATTCTGAACCTTTTCACAAAACTGATAATCGTATGTTTTCGGTTTGAGACGTTATGTTCCTTCAGGCAATTGTGTAGGATTTGGATTTGAATTTATAATTGTTTGAGTGCTCAGCCAGCAGTATAACTAAGGTACAGGTGAGCACGTCTTATTCGTTTGTTCAGAAAATAAACGTCTAAAAGCAACACTTGTAAAGAGATTTTGAAAACCTATTGCAATCAAGTTTCTTATAGCTCTTACTGAATTATCATCATCGTACACTAAAATTGACTGATTTTAAGGAATGGGAATAAAATCTCTCTTTTTTCCAAACACAACGAACTGTATGAGCTGTACCGCAACATGGGCATAGCTAAAAGAGTAC
Organism: Melanostoma mellinum; assembly: GCA_914767635.1. Lineage (NCBI taxonomy): Eukaryota > Metazoa > Arthropoda > Insecta > Diptera > Syrphidae > Melanostoma > Melanostoma mellinum. The sequence continues at coordinate 186,965,024 of OU612060.1, forward strand.
ACATTGCGATTTGCGAGACTTCGACGGCTGATACGTATAGAGTGGATGGATATCAACGCACCGCCTCAACGGGTTTTCGAAAGCAGATTGCAGGGAAATTTCGGAAGGAGAAGATCTTGTCTTGGGTGAAGCAATCAAGCTGAAAAAAGATCTCAATCGACTTATACTGCAAAACTGAGTAATATAAATTGTAAGAACTATAAAGCCCACATAAGTAAGAAAATTTCCTAGAAAAAGGTTTTTTTTCTGTTGGCGGAATACTAGCAGGAGCACTCACCCTAAATACCGCTCCAGCGAACTACGAGATAGTAACCTCCCATTTGTTATAGCTTTCTAGATGTTCGTAGAAAAGCCAAAAGACGCTGCCATGATAAGGAGCCTAAGTTAGCAGCTCTCACCATGTCTGCGCCGAGTATCTTTAACCTCATACGAAAAAAAGCAGGACATTCACAGAGGAAGTGCACCGCGGTGTCCTCATCTTCTCTACAACGGTAGAGACTAGCGACGGTTCAGGTCCTGAAAAACCTGTCTGATATCCATGCGTCGCTAATCATCGGCTTTTTAATTTCCAGTTATGCCGTGATGGCCTGGAACGAGACTCAAAGAATTTAGCCTTCCGACCGATTGTGAGAGCTCTTGCATTCCTAAATCACTTTCGAAGTTGTTAGAGGGTTGAGAAGGGCCTTAAGCACAGCTTGGCTGTCCCTGCAAACACAGATATTTTTTCCCATCTTACATTGTTCTTAACGAAAAAAGTTACTAAAGTTTGCCTCATGTAAACCAAAGCTGTGTATCACCGGGGTAGTACACAAATGGCAGCCAACGTTCTAATCAACGGCTCATCCTGATTACAATTCTTATTATCACTTTGAAACAATTGTTTAAATAATATTTCGTATCTGAGACATGACGATGTGAAGTAAATTTTACTTACCATATAAAATTGTTTTGAAATCATTCTGTAAACTCTTCCGTTCATCACACGACCAGCACGTCCAGCTCGTTGACGACAGTTTGCTCGAGATGCCCAGTGCAATTGTAACGAGGTAAAGTTTGTACTGGTATCGGTTATCAACGACTTGGTTAAACAGAAATCAATGACTAGAAACAAATAAAATATTAACTTTTCTGATAATTAAAAAAAATTTCATTTTCTTACCATATTTGACATCTGGGACTGTAATAGAACTCTCAGCAATGTTGGTGGCCAAAATAACCTTCCGATGTCCTGGTGGAGCGCGGTGGAAAATTTTCTGCTGTTCATCTGGCGAAATCATTGAATGCAAACGAATAGGCATCAATTTCACGCCACTTCCTTGCCTATTAAATTTAACAAGGATATGAATGATAACTTCGTAATAACAAAGAACGTCGTAACAATTTCGAACGAATGCCGAAAAGAAAGGAAAGAAAACTTGTTGGTAATGTTATCGTAGCAAATCATTCACCACGAGGTGAGGGCGTCTTTGATGATCAATTTTTGACATTTTTTGTAGTCCGAAATTGTTACGACGGCCCCCGTGATAGGGGCCAGATTTGAAAAAAAAAAAATATGTAGGCGATCTTACATATTTTGTATAGTTTCTAGCTTCTTATCCATTCTGTCAATTTCATGAATACCAGGAAGGAAAATAAGAATTGATGTTTTTTGATCGGTGTTGTTTGGGCTTTCATGGCTTTCAATGTTCTCTATTACAATGACTAGTTTTAAAGCCAGTTGGTACATTTCATTACTGATTCCTGGTTCTTCGTAGTCAATTTGAACGTTCTGAAAACAAAAAAAGAAGTCAAAAGTTTGAATAACACAATTCGTAGGTATAGTACAGGCAATAGAGACCAAATAAGGGGGGTTACCTTACAAAAGGCCCGGTAGTTCTAAATTTTTTATATGTTGTCTAGGATGGTTGTTAAGTGTTTAAAATGAAAAATGCACAATTCCCCCCCCCCCCCTCTGCGCCCGCCGCCATTTTGAAAAAACCGAAAAAAATCGGCACTTTTTTTAGATTTTCACTTATATCTTTGTTTCGGTGCATTTTAGCTACAAGACAGTTCTATTCAATGTTGTAGAGAATGAAATTCCCTATAATATTAGTGTTAAATTTTGTTTATAGGGCAGATAGTTCACGAGATATGATATTTTAAAAAAGATTAAAAATACGCATTTTACTGAAATTTTTTCAAACTTCTAACTTTAGAACGCTGTACTTCAATTTTGACCTATTTGAGAAAAACAAGTATAAGAATAAAAATTGTAGGGAATTTAATTACCTACAAAATGGATGTATACTTGTTTTAACCAACCTTACGGAGGGGGCAGTAAGCATTAAAATGAAAACAACGGCATATTGTTTATGTCTGATATGAACACAATGAAGGTGGGAGACAAGAAGCTCTCTGTTGACCCACTCACACTGTTTAACCGAATGTGTATAGCAAAACAATCGGAAGAAGATCTGCAGGACTATCTGTCGTACGAGCTTGCACCATTCCCCATGGCTTTGTTTAATGAGGACGGTATGCGTAAAGAGACAAAATCTTTATTATACGAAGCTTTTTCACCACTTCCACAAGACTTCCAGCTCCCTCAACGTTCCATGGTCGTTATTGACGGTGGGTACCTTCTGCACAAGGTTGTATGGAACAGAAGCTCCACCTTTGAAGGGATTTGCCATGATTACGTCAAGTACGTTCAGCGTCACTATGGCACCAATATGATGGTGATTTTCGATGGTTACGCTACAGATCCTTCTCAGCAAGGGACAAAGACTGCTGAACGAGCGAGAAGGTATAAGGCAAACTCATCGGCAGACGTTGTGTTTGACAAAACAACTGTCAACACCACACCTCAGGATAAGTTCCTGGCCAATGAGGGGAACAAGGACCGATTCATGAAGCTGCTCTCGAGTGCAATGCAAGCGTCAAGCATAGCCAAAGACCAAGCTTCCGAAGATGCTGACAGGTTGATAGTTGCCACAGCTAAATGCCTCTCCCCCACATACGACGCCGTCATCATTGTCGGGGAAGACATTGACCTTCTCGTTCTGCTGACTGGCACAACACCTGCGGTGAACAATGTCCTAAAAAAAACCAGCACGAGCGAAACATCCAGAGGCAATATACTCCTCCACCTCCTACAAATACAACTCCAAAGGCTGCATCTTGCTCCTGCACGCAATATCGGGCTGTGACACCACTTCAAACATTTTTGGGTTTGGAAAGAATAAACTCTGCCAACTTTTTAGGAAAGACCCATCATTGCTGGAGCAGGCGGAGAAGTTCAGTGACCCTGCTGCAAGTTGCCAAGAAATTTCAGCAGCAGGGGAGAAAATCTTGGTATCCCTGTATGGTGGAAGTAGAGAACAGTCGTTAAACTCCCTCCGCTATTGCAAATTGAAAACAAGTACCACCAAGCTCAATCTGGCAAAACTACCTCCGACCACTGACGCAGCACATTTCCACTTCCTGAGGACACACCACCAGGTCATGGAGTGGATGGGGATTGTCAAAGACCCTATCGAGTGGGGCTGGAGTAGAAAAGCTGGAAGACTGGAGCCTATCAGGATGAGTAGAGACGCGGCTCCCCCAAACCTGCTCAAGACTATTTCATGCAGATGTAAAACTGGCTGTATGGCGATGTGTGGCTGTAGAAAGGCAGGACTTAATTGTTCCACCCTTTGCAAATTCTGTGCTGGCCAAGAATGTGACAACAGGAATGAAGTCATCGTCGACGAGGAAGACGACGCCGATCAAGTAATTTCACTATGTTACGAAAATGAAGACCCCGACTTCATGAACTCACCACCTACAAAACGAGCGAAGCGCTTATAAAAAAATTTTTTTCAGTACTAAGTTCAATTACTAATGATTATTGTATGATAATTACTGCCTTTTGTTCTCACTATGTTTAAATAAATGAATATTTAAAAAATGTATCTGCTGTGTTGGTGGCTTATTTGAAATTGAACATCCGCTATCACCAGTTAAGTGAAATAGTGAAATATTCAAGTGAAATAGTACCTTTCTGATGATCATTGCGCTATAACATGTAAGAAACCCAAATAGGATTGGTATAAACTACAAATTCAAGCCACCACTGGAAAATAATAAGTGATTTTTTAAAAATACACTATGGAGTAACAATTGCTAAAACAAAACAAAAAACGCAATATGCCGTTGTTTTCATTTTAATGCTTACTGCCCCCTCCGTAAGGTTGGTTAAAACAAGTATACATCCATTTTGTAGGTAATTAAATTCCCTACAATTTTTATTCTTATACTTGTTTTTCTCAAATAGGTCAAAATTGAAGTACAGCGTTCCAAAGTTAGAAGTTTGAAAAAATTTCAGTAAAATGCGTATTTTTAATCTTTTTTAAAATATCATATCTCGTGAACTATCTGCCCTATAAACAAAATTTAACACGTATATTATAGGGAATTTCATTCTCTACAACATTGAATAGAACTGTCTTGTAGCTAAAATGCACCGAAACAAAGATATAAGTGAAAATCTAAAAAAAGTGCCGATTTTTTTCGGTTTTTTCAAAATGGCGGCGGGCGCGGAGGGGGGGGGAATTGTGCATTTTTCATTTTAAACACTTAACAACCATCCTAGACAACATATAAAAAATTTAGAACTACCGGACCTTTTGTAAGGTATCCGCTCTTTATTCACTGGGTTAGTAATTGATTCCTGCTAACCAGACACCATTACAGTAACACTCTACTAGTTTGAACTATTCAGGTAAGAATGAAGTACATAGTAATGTAGTTTTACAAATAAATATGGGATATTTATCACTCCTCTTATCAACTGAATGACCATACAAGATTTTGCTACAAAAAAAAAGTCGGCAGCATTTTTTTAACAAAATGTATTGTGATTTTCATGAGCCTGCTCAAAGACAATTTTATTAATATTCAAAAGGTCGCATTCCTTTATTCCTTAATTCTATTGTGATTTCCAGTCTAGTGTCCGTTTAACTATGCTCGAATCATCATAACCAGCATAAAGGATTGAAGACCTGTGGCAGCAATGCCAATTCTAATATTCTGGGTTTCACTCGGTCCCCAAAACGAAATTCATCGTTCGATGAAGAATACAGGCAGGCAAATGCAGCCAAACAAAAAGGACGAAAGATGTTGATGCAAAAGCGAACAAGTGCTGCACCAGCATAACGAGAATTGCAAGAAGAAAAGAAGGGAAGAACACCGAGTTCTCAAAAAGAAAAAGAAGCAGCATGAGAAGCGCTGGTTTGGGGGAAATTGAGAGATGCCATGACAGGAAAGAGGTTCGGAAGTTTTACCAAATGGTAAAAATATCTTGCCAGGACTTTGACCCCGAACAAGACTGAAGAAATAAAGCCAATCACAACAGAGGAACGAAGCAAATTTGCATAAGGACAATGACGGAGTCAGTAAAACAGAAATTCGTCAAATTGAATGATAGCAATTATCCAAATTGGAAATTCAGGATGGAATTGCTGTTGAAAAGCAGTTTACCGGAAAGCTATGATCCATTAGTACAAGCATTAAGCGGACGTGGCGAAGCTGAAATTACATTTGATGTGGCAAAGAAGCACATAATTGCTGAATACGAGCGACGCACGAATGCATCAGGCGGAACCGGCAATTCGGTAATGAAGGTTGTTGACAAGGTTTCTGTTTGCTTTTTCTGTAAGAAGCCCAATCATCAAAAGAAAAATTGCTCTAAGTATCAAAGGTGGCTGGCAAAACAGAATGGTAAGGGCGGAAAACCAGCGGATAAAGTCAATTCAGCCGAGCAAACAGATTTCATGTTCTTTGTTGTATGAAGTAATACTTCATACAACATTCAGAACACTGCTATCAGTTTGCGTCGAAGTGATACACGAGCATGTTTCTCTTTGCGCAAACTGATAGCAGTGTTCTGAATGTTGTATGAAGTACTACTGGCGCAAATACCTCGTCATAATCTTCGCCGTACCTTTGCGAAAAACCTTGTGCAACGAATCTAGCCTTATATCGTTGTATATCACCATCTGCGCTGGTTTTTACCTTAAAAACCCATTTGCTACCAATCGCCTTCTTGCCCGGTGGCAAATCAACCAATTCCCAGGTTCCATTGTGTTCATGTGCTTCAAATTCTTCTTGCATGGCAGTGAGCCACTGCACTTTTTCGTCGCTATTTATTGCTTCATTGTAATTCTTTGGTTCATTGATCTCTCTAACCATATTCATCTCCTCAATCAATCGCTTTTGTGCAACACCCTTGTTTGACCGTTGTGATACACGTAACGCCGGTTGAATTTCTTGAACAATCACTTGATCATGAATCACACGTCTTGTTGGTGTTCGAGCTTGTGTTTCAATCAATGTATCGTCGTTTATCTCCTCCTGAGAGTTATCGCATCCATTGAGAGTATTATCGAGAGATGAATCCACTATACCATTCGAAGACTCCTCCTGAATTGATGCACTATCAACTTGAATATCCGTTACTTGATTATCTTTTCGTGTTGCATCATTCAAATCAATCGAAATTTTATTTGCTCCCATTCCCGGTTTACAAAATCGAACATCTCGACTGATTACCACCTTTTTGGTCGCAGCGTTGTAGCACCGGTATGCTTTTGAATTGTCGTCATACCCAAGAAATATCATTTCAATTGCTACGTCGTCCAACTTTCCTCTTTTGGCTGATGATACATGAACAAAACATTTAGATCCAAATATTTTAAAGCAATTTACACCTGGCTTCTGGATGAAATTTGCCGTAGCGACTGCTTCGCCCCAAAAACTATTTGGTAACCCTGCATCAATGAGCATACATCTTGCCATTTCAATCAGTGTACGATTTTTACGTTCAGCCTTTCCATTTTGTTGTGGACAATCTGCTGCTGTCAATTGAATTTGAATGCCTTGAGATTTTAAATACTTTGTAAGTTCCATCGAAGTATATTCACCGCCCCGATCCGAACGCATTACTTTTGGTTTCCTGCCGAACTTGTTTACACATAATGCGATGAACTGTTTCATTGTATTTTCAACTTCTGACTTGTGTGCCAACAACACAACGATCGTAAAACCCGAATAATCGTCAATAAATGTGACCAAATATCTCTTTCCGAAGGTGTTACTGTGCGCATCGGTCCACAGACGTCGGTATGTATCAAATCCATTACTGCCGATGATTCGCTTAACGATTTCTTCGGAAATGGTAGTCGTGTCATTTTCCCTTTCATGCACTCATCACATACTTCCTTTATTCCGCATTCAACAATTTTAAGCCCTTCAATTGATCCGTTTGATGCCATTTGTCGAATTGCTGCTGGATCGCGATGTCCCATTTTGCGATGTAATTCATGTATGCAATTGTCATTGTGTGCTATCACCGCACACACCGAATTCGGCTTACGTAATACATATAATTCACCTCTTGGATCAGCCACGCCAACTTGTTCACCTTTATACTTGATTTCGCAAATCCGATTATCAAATTCAACTTTGAATCCGTCTTTCGCCAACCGTCTGACAGAAATAATATTTCCAGCCAACTTTGGCGCATACAACACATCGGTTACCTTTACCTTGCGAATGCATCCCCTTTCGTTCACAAACGTCAAATAGCCAGTGCCGATACCAAGTACGTTTATTATTTCACCATTGGCCACCTCAATTGTGCTTCTGTATGATTCGTCAAGATCAGTGAAAAAACTTTTATCCTTCGCACCATGTTTCATTGCTCCCGAATCAATGAGGTCGTCTTTCTTTTGTGTGCTTCCAACAAAGAACATGAAATCTGTTTGCTCGGCTGAATTGACTTTATCCGCTGGTTTTCCGCCCTTACCATTCTGTTTTGCCAGCCACCTTTGATACTTCATACAACATTCAGAACACTGCTATCAGTTTGCGCAAAGAGAAACATGCTCGTGTATCACTTCGACGCAAAGACCGCTTTTCTCAATGGAAAGTTAGAAGAAACCATCTACATGAAGCAACCGATCGGTTTTGATAACAACAGTTCAAAAGTGTGCTTACTCAAGAAAAGCATCTATGGTCTGAAGCAGGCTGCCAGATCGTGGAATAAGGAGCTGCACAAAGTACTCATTGAAGCCAAATTCAATCAAAGCTATAACGATCCATGCTTGTATTCAAAGAGGATTGGTGACAATTTTTGTTATATTATCATCTATGTGGATGACTTAATTGTGGCATGCATGACGAAGAAGCAAATCAATGACATTGAACAGATTTTTAAGCCGCATTTTGTGATGCAAGACTTGGGACCAATCAATTATTATTTGGGCATTGAAGTCACGAAGGACATTCATGGTAACTTTGATTTGAATCAATCGGCATACATTATGAAAATTGCATCGGATTTTGGACTAACAGATGCAAAAGCGGCGAAAACGCCAATGGAAACCAACTACGGAAAATCGGATTCAACAGAAACATTAGAAAATAACAAGAAATATCGATCTCTAATTGGGCGATTGTTGTATTTATCGGTGAACACAAGACCTGATATTTCAGCCAGCGTTAGTATTTTGGCGCAAAAGGTATCACAACCAACCAATGAGGATTGGAATCAGCTCAAGCGTGTTGTAAAGTACTTGAAAACAACGCACAAAATGAAATTGAAGGTGAGCAACATGCAATCAAAGGATTTATCATTATTTGGTTATGCGGATGCTACATGGGCTGACGATCGAATAGATAGAAAATCGAACAGCGGTAGAATCATCTACTTCAACGGTGGAACTATCAGTTGGGCATGTAACAAGCAAAGCATAGTTGCAACATCATCATGTGAAGCTGAATTTGTATCAATCTCTGAGGCATCAAAAGAAGTAAAGTGGTTGCGACAATTGTTGGAAGAAATGCACGAACGAATCGAATCTCCAACAATCATGTTTGAGGATAATCAAAGTTGCATTGACCTGGTACGCGATCACAAATTTTCATACAAGACGAAACACATAGACACTAGATTCAAAATGATTCGTGACCTGGTAAAGAAGAAAATCATCAAATGTGAATACTGTCCAACGCAAGACATGGTTGCAGACATATTAACAAAACCATTATCTGCAATCAAACACGATAACTTGCGGCGAAAATACAATTTGGTGTGACGAGGAGGAGTGTTGATATCCAAACATCACACTCAGTTAAATTACTTAGTTTTTCATTCCACTATAAATTTATGAAAAACATATTTTCCTTTTAAGACTTTTCATTATTAAAATTTTCTAGAGCTTAATCTAATAAAAAACATTAAACTTGAAACATAGATTAATTTCAAAGAAAAAGCTTCAAGAACAAATTCAAGATATTCAACACATGTGGCATAGTAAGACTTGTGTACGACCGTCGTACATGCATTAAGTACGCCATGAAGCATGTTATGAAAAACATGCTAGCCGAAAGCACAAAAGTAAATAATCTTAATGACCCTGTAAGAGTAATGAACGAAGCCAAGATCATGAAAGCTTTGGAACATCCGTGTGTTATAAAAATGCATGATATTGTGGACAAACCCGATTCGGTGTATATGGTTCTAGAGTTAATGAAATGTGGTGATCTACTGAACCGAATAACGAAGAAAAAACGACTTAATGAACACATTTCTAAGCTGTTCTTCTAGAGGGCGGCCGTGGTGCAGTGGTAGAGTGTTCAGTAGGTAGGCCGGATGCGTGGGTTCGAATCCCGCTCTGGGCATCTACTTTTCTTTCAGCCTCCTAGTTTCGCCGCCCTTGAGGTTATATGTGAAATAACTAACACCTTATTTCCACTACTGCAACACAGAAAAAAGGGAAGGCTGCTACCCTGGTAGTACAATGGACCGGTAATTAAGTCTGAGTTCTCCAGGTTAGCATATAAGCCTCTTCTTTTTTATAAAAAAAAAAAAAAAAAAAAAAAAAAAAAAAAAAAAAAAAAAAAAAAAAAACTGTTCTTCTATCAGATGTGCCATGCAGTAAAGTATTTGCATGACAAGGGCATAACTCATCGTGAACTCAAGCTGGATAACGTGCTGTTGGAATCCGCAGACGAAGAGACCCTTTTGAAACTTTCTGACTTTGGTCTCAGCAAGTTCGTACAGCAGAACTCTGTGATGAGGACCTTATGTGGTACTCCTCAGTACGTTGCTCCGGAGGTTCTTCTAACTCAAGGACGTGGGGCATATACAAAAAAGGTGGATGTTTGGAGCCTGGGAGTTGTTCTTTTCACATGCTTGAGTGGAAGTCTTCATTTCCATGATGACTATGGCTCACCAGTAATCGATCAAATCAAAAAGGGGAAGTTTCAGTTCAACCATCCTGCCTGGAAAACTGTTTCCGAACGAGCTAAATCACTCATCACTGACATGCTATGTTCTCAGTGAGAACATAGTCTCAGTCTGAGAACATAGTCAATCGATGGTCGATTGTTGGGATCAACTGATAGCATGTCAGTGATGAGTGATTTAGCTCGTTCGGAAACAGTTTTCCAGGCAGGATGGTTGAACTTAAACTTCCCCTTTTTGATTTGATCGATTACTGGTGAGCCATAGTCATCATGGAATGGAAGAGTTCCACTCAAGCATGTGAAAAGAACAACTCCCAGTATACAATGGAAACCCCATTCGAGTGCCATTTAAAAGCAAACAGAAAACTGTCTGCTGCCTTCTTTCCAAAATGGATAGTATATATGTATGTTTAAATGAATGTGATTTTTAAGTAAAAATTTTGTAAACATTAAATGTTTTTTTTTTTCTGTTATTTTTTATCAATGGCCATGAAGTATTGAGCAAAAGTCTCGTTGATGCATATTGCACTGTTTCTTAACTAATTTAATGTTTTGTAAATCCAGACTTTATTTTAAAGCAGAACAATAAATTAAATTAAAAACTCGTATGACTATGCGGATGACTTTGGAGAATTCACGCTGCTCCGTCGAGGTCGGTAGAGAACTCACCGTGACCTTTGGTGTAGAAAAAGGCTTTAGGCAAGGCAACAAACTGTCATGCGCTTTCTTCCACATCATACTTGAAAAGATTGTACAAAACTCAAACCTCAACACACGACTAATAATGTTTTGAAAGTCTGACAATTACTCGCCTCTGCAGACGATATTGACAAAATAAGAAGAAGGAAACGTGATTTCATAGGTACTTTTGCGAGCATTATAGCAAGTGGTAAAAATGGGTTTAATGGTTAATGAAGGCAAAAGAGAGTAGATACGACATAATTCCGGAATTCGTATATCTAAGATTTACCGAAAATAACATCAGTGGGAAGATTAAACAGAGAATTCATTTTACCAATTGCTGCTTCTTTGGGTTAAAGGGGCAATTGAGAAATAAAATCCCCTAGAATCTTCCAGCAGAGGCATGTACCTTATATCAATCGGATGTGGAATCCCTTGGTCATTTCGAAAAAAAAAATCCGAATGATCTTTGATCCCCATATGTAGAGAAGATTCAACAACGAGTTGTATGAGCTGTACCAACAAAGCTTGAAGAGAACGCATCGCAAAACTACGATGGCTGGGACATGTAAAGCTGATGTACATCCAACCGTTCTTTTTAGGTCGAAAGGCATTTAGCATTAAGTTATTGAATTATTTAGAGTACCCACCTAGGGTCAGTAAGTTAATTAAGTATTAAGTTATTATACAAGCTAGTTTAAACATTTTTGTTAGCATGTAGCAAGTAGTTATAAGTTAAAGAAAATAAAAAAAATGATTTAGAAACTAAAAAAAATACATCAACCCTTCGGGTTTTCCAAATCATATCGCAGGGAAATAGCGGAAGGGCTATTCTTAGGTGGCGCATTAAGTAGAAAAAGACCTCAACCGACTTGAAGCTCAAAACTGGAGAGAGCTCGCCGAAATCGAAAGATGTTCGTTGAGGTCCAGATCCATCTGAGTAAAACTTGCTGGGACTGTTAATTTATTTAATTTTTCAATCGATTGCTCACGCTCGCAATGTCTAGATTAGATAAGATAAAGGGCGGGTTGAGCTTGCACAGCACTGTGGTGTCTGAATGAATTCTATTGTGTCAACCCATGATAGGCTTCAAGGCCTCCTCCTGAGCTGAAGCAGAAGTTAGCAATCATCTGTGGGTAGATGAGTTTGAGTTTATCTAGGGGATGATCTCATAGTCAAGAATTTGCTTTCTAAAGAGGAAAAGTGGTGGACATTCCGTAATAATGTCCAGAGATTTTTCTTCATTTTCTAGGCATAGTCTACAGATGGGGTCCGTTACTAGCCTCATTTGGTGACGTTTCTTTAAAGAACAGTGCCCGGTAAGTAGTTCTGTGCGAGTTTTTTTAGGGTTTTCCTATTGAGATTCAGTAGGAACTTTGATGTTTTTTCAGTTGACTATCGAGGTAACCGTTGGAGCGGAATTTTCTCCGATCGGATTCGACGTTCTCCGACAAGTTTTTGGTATGGGGATTTTAGTTTTTGGAATGCTGTTCATTGCCGCATTCGTGAAAAATTTCTTACGAAGACAACTTCTTCTTAGCGAAATTGAATATCCGAAAAAAGATGTGTTTCGAAGAAAACTCCGCTCCGACGGTTACCTCAATACACCCCAGAAAGTTTGAGGACCGACGAATGGATTAGATGCGCAGTCTTTAGTTAATATGTCTCTGCCTTCTCGTTGTCGTCATAGCCTTTGGGTGCTGGGATCCAGTGGAGGATGACAGTTTTTTTTTTTTGTCATAGTTCAGAAAGTGGCAAGACTATCTCTCGGACTAGTTTAGATCTTATGACAAGTGAGCTTAAAGCTTTTAGTGCAGCTTGGCTGTCTGAGAAAATGAATTTTTTGTGTTTCATGTTCGATGAACATATTATTCTCGAACATTGGTAAATGCCAAGGACTTGAGCTTGGAAAATGCACGAGTGATTGGCCAGACTTACTGTGCATTCGTTCTGGGAGAGTCGCTGAAAATGCCGGTACCTGTACCAGTTTCCATTTTTGAGCCGTCCGCAAAACAGACCATATCTTGTCTTGAAGGATGAGGCCTTGTGCTCTCCCAGGAAAAGTTGAGTTTGAAGTCCTACATGGGAATAATAGCATTCAAGCACATACTTAAGGTATCAAGTTTTTCTAGACTGTCCATTATCGACAGATGTCCTTTTGGGTTTGGGTTTGATTTGGTGTGTCCTTGATGGAAGAGACGGTGTGTCGCCAGTCTTACTTACTTACTTAGGTGGGCATTACAGTTCGGGGTGAACCTGGGCCTCAACCAACATCCTTCGATAACGACTTCGATTTCGGGCGAGCTCTCTCCAGTTTCGCACTCCAAGTCGGTTGAGGTCTTCCTCCACTTGATTGCGCCACCTAAGACGAGGTCTTCCCCTTCCGCGATTTCCCTGCAATGTGCTTTCGAACACCCGACGAGCCGGAGCGTTTGGGTCCATCCGCTCAACATGGCCCAACCATCGTAGCCTCGCGATGCGTACTCTTCTGGCTATGCCCATGTCGCGGTACAGCTCATACAGCTCGTTGTTGTATCTTCTTCTCCACACATTGCCTTCGCATACGGGACCAAAGATCATTCGGAGAATTTTTCTTTCGAAACGACCAAGAGTTTCCTCATCCGCTTTCGATAAGGTCCATGCTTCCGCGCCGTAAAGCAGGACTGGGATGATTAAGGTTTTATATAAGGTTACCTTGGTTTTTCTGGAGAGGGTTTTGTTTCTCAATTGCCTTCTTAACCCAAAGAAGCAACGGTTGGCAAGAGTTATTCTCCGTTTGATCTCCGCACTGATGTTGTTGTCCGTGTCTACAGCGGATCCTAGGTAGACGAAGTCCTGTACTACCTCGAAGTTATGTCTGTCTATTGTGACGTATTGTCCAATTCGTCGATGTTCTGTGTCCTTGTTTGATGACAACATATACTTCGTTTTGCCCTCATTAACCATCAAACCCATTTTTGCCGCTTCTGTTTCGATACTCGCAAAAGCACCTATGACATCACGCTTTTTTCTTCCCATTACGTCAATATCGTCTGCTGTTAACGCCCCACTCTACTTTATTGTTATATACTAGGTTAAGTATTCAGGTATTGATCGAGCCACGAACCGGTACGGTTGTGGAAATAAAAGTTTAACAGTTTAAGAATTCTTTTCATTTAATAAAGTCTAAAAGCAAAGTAAACGGCTTTAACAGTGGTCCTTCGAACCGCATAAAATAAATTTATACGTAAATTTGAATTTAAAAAGCTCGATCAATATTCACACAATCAATTTTTTCGCGATAAAAATCATTAATCATAAAAATCAGTAAAAACGTGACTACACACATATTTGTGAACCCCCGCCAATTTCTTATGTAGTTTACAGCACCGCAAAAATATTCACTACACTCGTTATGTATTTGCATATGTGACCAACACATCAATACAAAAATAAGTGCTCTCAATTGCAGATTCACAGATGTACACAAGAAAATATCGCTATCTCGCTCGCTCATCAATTGACAACTGCAGCTTATGATGCATAAAGTGGTCCACAATTTCAATTACAAATGAACAGATTCACAGATGTACACAAGCCAACAGTCTTATCGCACTCACTCATTAACTGATTGCTGAAACACATAATACATACACTACGCCAGTTACCCGCAAGAAATCTTCAATATACCTCGCACACTCGGCAGCAAAAAGTATACAAGTACAAAGTGAAACGGTTATTTTTTTACATAACTAGTGCAGTTTTTCGTCGGCGTCGTTTCAAAAATCGGATATTCATCTTGCGTTGCTAGTTGCTACACAAATTTAGATTAGTAAAAAGTGTTTTTTCATCATAATTTCAGTAGACTAAACAAGTGCTAGTTGCTACACAAATTTAGATTAGTAAAAAGTGTTTTTTCATCATAATTTCAGTAGACTAAACAAGTGCTAGTTGCTACACACAAATTTAGATTAACATAAAGTATTGTTTTAACATAATTTCAAATAAACTAAATCTTTTTCACAATGACCGGCAGGAATAATTTAGTGAAACGTGATACGGCTCGTAATGGGTTAAGAAGATGCCTAATTGCGAGCAAGAAAGCAGAAGCCCTCGACGAAGCGGAGTTGAACTCCTACATCATTGTGCTGGCGGACCATTGGAGTAGTTTTTTACTTGCCCAGGAAGCTGTTGAACTTTCTTGCGGTGATGAAACACTCGAAGAGCAGCAAGGAGAGCGAGAACAGGGTGAAAACTGGTACCGCGAGGCGCTAGCTAACTTCAACAGAGCCCTGTACAGAGTAAAAGCCGAAAATGTTCCCGTTCCTAACGAAACTGTCCCATCATCCACTCGAACGCATATAAAGCTACCAACCCTCAGCCTTCCAAAATTCTCGGGCGAAGCGAAGGATTGGAAACCATTCCACGATTCATTTAGGTCGATAGTACACAACGCGCCATATTTGTCCGGTGGACAAAAGTTACAGTATTTGCGGTGCTCATTGGCGGATAGCCCACGTGCGCTCCAAATTGTAAACGGGTTGCCAATAACGGATAACAACTATGAGCAGGCTTGGGCTTTGCTCACAAAACGCTATGATGTTCAAAGGGTGCTAATCGATGCTCATTTTCGCGCAATTTTTTCTTTAAAAAAGCTATGCAACGAGACTTCAGCAGGCTTAAGGCATTTGGTTGACGCAACTCAAGAACACTTCCAGAGTCTCAAAGCGCTAGGTAGACCTGTCACCAACTGGGACGATTGGTTAGTGCACTTAACCGTTAGCAAACTTGACTCCGAAACCCATAGGCAGTGGGAATTATCACTAACGGAAGACACCGTTCCCAAATTTGACGACCTCTTGGCTTTTTTGGAAAAAAGATGTCGATCTCTGGATGCCATTGACTCGCACCTGAAACCAGCAACATCAAAAAATGCTATTGATTCCCATGCGAAAGGAAGCACCTCAAAAGAAGCTCTTCAGAAAGGTAAGCCAAAAACATATTTTTCTTCCCACTTTACTTCGTCATCTGCACAACAACAAAAGTCACCTGCTACGTCATGCCCAGTGTGCTCCGCTGACCATAAGATTTTCATCTGTGACAAGTTTCGCGCTCTCGATGTTAAAGGCAGAATAGCCTTCGTAAATAACAACAAGCTTTGTTCTAACTGTCTAAGCTCTGGACATTCAGATGAAAAGTGTCGCAGCTCCAACACCTGCCGAACATGTCGTAAACGTCATCACACATTTTTGCATGACACATTGACCCTTAGGCACAATGAAACATCTTCGAGCCACTACACGCAATCATGCTTCGCAAACGCAAGACATCACGTTCTTTTGGGCACAGCTCTGGTAAACATCGTCGATATATCGGGACGATATCAAACAGCTCGATTGCTTTTCGACAATGGATCTCATCTGACGTTCGTTAGGGAAAGTTGTGTTCAGAGGCTAGGGTTACGACGATCTTCGCAATCAATAACGATTCATGGTATCGGTGCAACAGACGCAGGTACGTCTAATGGTGAAGTTCAACTCAAGCTTTCGTCATCAGACAACAGCTTTTCTACTACTATTGTCGCTCACATTTTGCCAAAGCTCACCAACATGCTTCCTGCTCATCAGTTATGTCGGCAGAACTGGCCCCATTTAAAGTCCCTTAAGCTCGCTGATCCGCATTTTTATACACCGGCGGCCATCGACATCTTAATCGGAGCCGATGAATTAGGACAGTTTCTATGTGATGGGCTAATCAAAGGTCCTACTAACACACCCATCGCACAACAATCTACCCTCGGATGGATCCTCTTTGGCAAGGTAATCGATTCCACATCACTTCCTTCCACCGCTTTATCCGACACACCTGCTGCCCCCTCATCGTCAGCTGTGAGCGTACTGAACACTCTAACCGCCTCAAAAGCTGCATCCGCAAAATGCATTGAAACCGCAACACCCGCAAAATTCATCACAACCGCAACACCCGCAAAACTCATCACAACCGCAACACCCGCAAAATTCATCGAAACCGCAACACCCGCAAAATTTATCGCAACCGCAACACCCGCTAAACTCAACATGACCGCACCACCCGCACACATAGTCATAACAGCAGCACCCGCAACAAATAGCAAAGATGTAGGACTCGCAGAAAATAATGCAACCGCTGAAACCGCATCGCTAACACTAACCGCCAGCCCAGTCATCGGATCCTCTATAACAACAACAAGCAAAAATACCCCCGAGCAGGCCATATGCCTATTCACCGATGCAGCGCTCGTCAAAGCTGTTGCAAAATTTTGGCATATTGAAGCTTTACCCAGTATGAAGCACCTAACAATGGAAGAGAAGGCATGTGAAGACATTTTTGACAACACTCATTATCGCCAAGACGATGGCCGTTACGTAGTCAGCCTTCCTTTTAAACCTGAATGCCCCCTGGGTAACTCTCGTCATGCAGCAGTTCAGGCGCTTAATCGGATGGAAGCCATTCTCCGTAAAGATGAATGTCTTCAAGAGCAGTACAGGAAGTTCATTCAAGAATTCATCGACTTAGGTCATATGGAAAAAGTGACGCAACCACCTGTTCCAGGACAGCATTACTATATGCCTCACCGAGCTGTCATCAAGGATACAAGCACAACTACAAAGTTGAGAGTCGTCTTCAATGCTTCCTGCCGCACTACCACGGGATTTTCCCTCAACGACACTCAGATGATTGGCCCACAGCTACAACCTGACATCTACTTGGCTCTTGTACGAATGCGAACTTATCGTTTCGCGTTGACTGCCGACGTCACCAAGATGTACCGTCAGGTGAAAATCAACCCCAAGCATATCGACTTTCAACGCATCGTTTGGCGCAATTCACCAGAAGATGAAATCGAAGATTATCGCATTCTGACTGTCACCTACGGAGTTGCCTCATCATCGCATCTGGCGGTCAAAGCAATTCGACAAGTCGCCTTAGACGAAGGAAAACATCACCCTGTACCAAGGAACGCCATCATGAATCACTTTTACATGGACGACCTATTAACTGGCAGCCATTATGAACAGGAGTTGCAACACATCCAAAAAGACATATCCGCAATGCTACAGAAAGGAGGTTTCTGTCTACGTAAATGGTCTTCCAATTCGCCACTAGTCATCAATTCTGTACCCGAAGACCAGCGTGAAGTGCTTCAGCCGTTGGAGTTTGTAGACGCAGATGGCATTCGAACTCTGGGACTTCAGTGGGATCCGTCATCAGACCATTTATCATTTTCGGTCAAAGTTCCAGAGGTAAGAACAACTAAAATAACCAAACGCTTATTCCTTTCAGAAGCTTCAAAATTGTTCGACCCGTTGGGCCTTCTCTCTCCAACCACTATCATTCCTAAAATGCTTTTCCAACGCCTTTGGCAACCAAAGGTGGATTGGGATGAAGCAGTTCCCGATGATGTCAACAACAGCTGGCTTCACTATTTACAACACATAGTGAAGATTGCAGCCATCAAAATTCCTCGATGGGTAAAACTAGGAATACCAGACGCAATATCCGACATACATGGGTTCGCTGACGCCTCACAAACCGCCTATGCTGCCGCCGTATACATCCGCACGATTCATCCTAACAACGAAATTACGATGCAACTTCTCACCGCCAAAACGAGAGTAGCCCCGCAGAAAACCGCAACATTATCTCTACCTCGGCTCGAGTTATGCGCAGCCGCTCTTCTTGCACAACTGGTTCAGACAGTTAAGCCGATCCTCGACCCAAACATACGCCACACATACGGTTGGACTGATTCAACCATAGCACTTGCATGGATTCGGCAATTTCCTGGCAAGTGGTGTACATTTGTCGCCAATAGAGTCTCCCAAATACAAGAGACGATACCACCTGAAAATTGGTACCATGTGCCATCAGCCGACAACCCGGCTGACTGCGCCACAAGAGGTGTTTTACCGGAAAATTTATCCGAGCATTCCCTTTGGTGGAATGGTCCCCATTGGTTGATAATGGAAAAGTCTTCATGGCCTCAGCAAGAAATCTTTTCTACCAACTTGGATCAACGATCTGAGTCAGTGCATACCACGACAGTTTCATTTAAACCATCTATGTGGGAACTAATTGACCGCTATTCTTCGCTTAGAAAACTAAAACGCATAACAGCACGCATTCTCCGCTACGTTTTCAATTTAAAGCAAGCTGTTAAACTCCGCAAGAATCAAGAAGCGCAACCCTTTCGAAGAAACAAATACCTGCAACTGTTCGAGTTAGACGAAGCTTTAATCTTTTGGGTAAAACAAACCCAAAACACCTACTTTCACGAAGAATATAAACGACTTGCATCCCAAAAAACCGTAACAAGTCATAGCCCTCTACTTAAACTGCACCCCTTTTTGGATGAAAAAAGATTATTGCGAGTAGGAGGACGACTTAAAAATTCATCACTAACAATTGACAAGAAATATCCTATTCTATTGCCCAAAACATCTATGCTCACAAAACTAATATGCGACGACGTCCACCGCATTACCTTACATGCAGGCCCACAGCTTATGCAAGCAATGCTTCAAAACCGCTTCTGGGTAATCGGCGCTCGAGGTGTCCTTAGGAAGATTGCACGTTCGTGTCTCAAATGCCGCAAACAGTCTCATCATATTCGACAACAACTCATGGGTGACTTACCAACGCCCCGTGTGACATACTGCCGCCCCTTTCTGAGTAGTGGTGTCGACTTCGCAGGACCAGTCCAACTGCGATTGTCAAAAGGTCGTGGAACCAAGGCAGTAAAGGGATACATTGCTGTGTTCATCTGTATGTCAACGGGTGCAATGCATCTCGAGCTCGCTAGTGATCTCTCATCAGCTACATTTATCGCTGTCTTCAAGCGCTTCGTTTCACGTCGCGGACATTGCAAGGATATGTTCAGCGACAACGGCACTAATTTCGTCGGTGCAGCAAAGGAACTCAAGGCAATGATGTTCGAGGCCAGCAAGAACGAAGAAGTGGCTAAATACCTTTCGGACGATGGAACGAATTGGCATTTTAATCCTCCAATGGCTCCTCATATGGGTGGTTTTTGGGAAGCCGCCGTCAAACGAACCAAATTCCATCTGCGTCGTACACTCGGTGACAGTCTCTTGACCTACGAGGAATTCACAACCCTGTTAACGGAAGTTGAAGCATGTGTTAATTCAAGACCACTTTGTGCTTTAACATCTGATGTCAATGATCTATCGGTCCTCACACCTGGTCATTTTCTCATCGGAGAGCCGCTTATAACAATACCCGAACCCGAAAAAGAAAATTTCCAAGGCCATTTGGTTGATCGCTGGCAGCATATCGCAAATCTCCGACAACATTTTTGGAGACGTTGGAGCTCCGAATACCTCGTCCAACTTCAACAACGCTCGAAATGGAATCGACCCCAGCCGAATCTGGAAATTGGCGATTTAGTCGCTATAAGGGATGAAAAGATACCTGCAACCAAATGGAAGATTGGCAGAATAACAACCGTTCATCCAGACAGTGATGGCAATGTTCGTGTCGCTACCATCCGGACATCAGATGGTATACTCTCAAGGCCAATTGTAAAGATCTCACCGCTTTTATCTCTCAACGATACTTAATTTTTCAAATTCAATTTATTACTTAATTTTTCAAATTCATTCATTACTTAATTCTTCAAACTCGTTATTACTTAATTCTTCAAATTCGTCATTACTTAATTTTTCAAATTCATACTTTACTTAAGTTTTTTGACAGATTACTTCAAATATTCAGATTCATAGTTTTTATAGTTCGTATCGCCTTCTTGGATTTTAAAAAAAAAAAACCAATTGTTCAACTAAGTTAATTTTTTGTAATTTTGTATTACTTGGTACTATTTTGAACACAATCTAGTCAATTTGTTCAAGGCGGGCAGAATGTTAACGCCCCACTCTACTTTATTGTTATATACTAGGTTAAGTATTCAGGTATTGATCGAGCCACGAACCGGTACGGTTGTGGAAATAAAAGTTTAACAGTTTAAGAATTCTTTTCATTTAATAAAGTCTAAAAGCAAAGTAAACGGCTTTAACATCTGCATAGGCGAGTAATTGTACAGACTTTTGAAAGATTGTTCCTCTGGTGTTGACGTTTGAGTTTCTTACAATCTGTTCAAGTATGATGTTGAAGAAATCGCATGACAGTTTATTGCCTTGCCTAAAACCTTTTTCGACATCAAAGGTCTCGGTGAGTTCTTTACCGACCTTGACGGAGCAGCGTGAATTCTCCAAAGTCATCCTGCATAGTCGTACGAGTTTTGCAGGGATGCCGAAACTAGACATGGCTCTGTACAGCTCGTCTCTGTAGATACTGTCATACGCGGCCTTGAAATCGATAAAAAGATGGTGAATATCGATATTGTGTTCTCGGGTTTTTTTCCAAGATCTGCCGTAATGTGAAAATTTGGTCTATTGTGAACTTCTCTGGTCTAAAACCACATTGATAAGGACCTATCAAGTTGTTGACGTGGGGTTTCAGACGTTCACATATTACAGCAGACAAGATCTTATAAGCGACGTTAAGGAGGCTTATCCCTCTATAATTGGCGCAATTGTGAGGGTCTCCTTTCTTTAGGATCGGGCATACGATACTGAGGTTCCATTCATCGGGCATGCTTTCTTCCGACCATATCATGCAGATCAACTGGTGCATGCTCCTTTCCAACTGATCTCAAGCTGCCATGAAAAGTTCAGCATCAAAGCCATCTGCACCTGCAGTCTTATTTGATTTAAGTTTGCATATAGCAAGCTTAACTTCTTCTAGGTCGGGAGGACGGCATTCTTGATCATCGTCCAAGCTGAATGGGGCAATCTGCCTGACAGCGGAATTTGTGTCCTCATCGCCGTTAAGCAGTCTGCAGAAATGATCTTTCCAGATCCTCAGTAGCGACTGTGACTCTATAACTATGTTTCCCTGCTGGTCTTTACAGGCTTGAGTCCGGGGTTTGCCACCCTGGCAGGATCTTTTTACCTTTTGGTAAAACTTCCGAATCTCGTTCCTGTCATGGCACCTCTCTATTTCCTCAAACGAGCGCTTCCCATGCTGCTTCTTTTTCTTTTTGAGAAGTCGGTGTTCTTCCCTTCCTCTCTCCTTGTAAATCTCGTTATACCGATCGTAAGCAGCCCTCGTTCGTGTTTGCAAAAGCATTTGTCGTGCTCTTTGCTTGGCTGCATTTGCCTGCCTACATTCTTCATCGAACCATGGGTTTCGTTTTGGTGGCCGAGTGAAACCCAGAACCTCAGAGGCAGCGGTTCTGATGGCTCCTTGGCATTGCTGCCACTGGTCTTCAATGTTTAATGCTGGCGGCATGGGATTCAAGGATAATTGAAGGGACACTCGATTGGAAAAGGCATTGGCAATCTCTTGCGATTGTAGCTTTCCGACGTCATATCTCTTCACAGCGTTAGTTCGTGCTGGTCGTGAACAAGATATCCTCATTCGTACCTTGGCTACAACAAGGTAGTGGTCCGAGTCAAAGTTGGTCCCTCGGAAAGTTCGGACATCTAGCACACTGGAAGAGTGCCTTGCGTCGATCGCAACATGGTCAATTTGGTTGACGGTTAATTGATCTGGGGATCGCCATGTACCTTTATGAATTTTGAGATGCGGGAAGCGTGTACTACTTACAACAAGATTTAGCCCCGCAGCAAAATCGATTAGCCTCAATCCGTTTTCGGAGGTTTTGTCGTGGAGGCTATGCTTACCGATTGTGTTTCCAAAGATGTCCTCCTTCCCTAGTTTTGCGTTGAAATCGCCAAGAACGATTTTCACGTCGTGTCTAGGGCACTGCTCATATGTTTCTTCGAGGAGCTCGTAGAAACAGTCTTTGGAATCGTCGTCTTTCTCTTCTGTGGGGGCGTGGGCGCATATAAGGCTGATGTTGGCGAATTTAGCCCTGATGCGGATGGTCATTATACGCCAGTCTTGTCGCCAGTCTTGCTTCTGTTTTTATGAAAAGGTGAATTTGTGGTAGTCCTACAATGCCGTTTAGAGCGTAAGCGCATCCAGTAACGCATGTTGTTGTCAATCTTTGAACCCTCTTCTAGTTTTTTTATTGTCGTTTTTTCTTTTGTTTCTGTCCACTATACTACGGCTGCGTTGGTCTGACTACCAACGTATATAGGTCGTTCATCATTTTAGGTTTTAGACCCGAGTCACAACCGACAAATAATTAACAGCAAAATTTTAGAGTCACAGAGCGTCCGCTTTGCTTGAACTCATTGTTACAACGATTGTAAAACTAGGCTATGTGCCTCTTATCGTTATTTCGCAGTTAAGTGGTTTTTAACAACCGAAAAAAACTAGCTGAGTGCGAACGGATACTTCCCAGTAGATGTTGAATGGAACGTTGAATTACTTTTACATTTTATCAAAAGTAGTTGATCATAAGTACTTCTCAGCCCTGTTATATTCTTTTAAGAAATTGGCTCAATAGAACACGGGTTATATGAAAATTCAAAAGAGTGTACTGACACCACAAAACATTTGAAAGAATAATTATGTGATGTATTCACCTTATTGTAAAGACATAGCTTAATATGTACCAAACAAAATCGTAGATGTACGTTCTGTTGATTTGTTGAAAAAAAAAAGAAATTAAGAAAAAGTCTCTACTTACATTGTTTATCTTAGAAAGTTCACAAAGATAATGCTCTTTAACCGTGTAAACTCTTCGTGTATCAACTTTGATTACTGGTGCTGGAATTCCTCTAAACATAAAGTAATCTGCAAACTATAAACAACATAAATAACACAAAACTACAATTATTCATTTGCAAATTCCTTACTTCCATCGTGTTGATAGTAGCTGACATGAGTATTACTTTAACATGTCTTGAATTGTCCATCATCAATTTACGAATAACAATCAATAAAAAGTCCATATCTTGATCACGTTCGTGAACTTCGTCCAATATAATGTGTGTATAGTTTTGTAGAGATTTCTCTTTAATGCATTTTTGCAAAAGGACACCTGTTGTACAGTAGAGAAGTCGAGTATCCTCCGACATATTAGCGTGTAAGCCAACCTGAGAAGAAATTTTATGTACTAAGTTTGCAGAGCGTTTAATGAAGTTTTCTTTACCTGGTAGCCAACGAGACTACCTTCCTCCCATTTGCGCTCGGAACAAACACGTCTCGCAATACTAATCGCAGCTATACGTCGTGGTTGAGTACAGACAATATTTACACGCTCACGGCGTTTATAAGCGTCTGCAAGAATGTATTGAGGAACCTTAAAATGAAAACTGTTAAGAATCCAATTTTGCAAAATTTTATACTGTTGGCTTACTTGAGTTGTCTTACCACACCCTGTACTACCTTCAAGGATAACTACCCGTTTTTCACGGATTTTGTCTATTATTTCTTTACGAGAGTCATGAATTGGAAGCCCATCGTTCCATTGCATATTAAAATGATATCTGTCGTAAACATCGTCGTTATCGGGAACTCCTTTTTTCTGGTCAACGCTTTCGTCGTCATCCAAATCATCCATAGTATCCATATCGGATACAATTGATGAGTCGGTATATCCCGAAAAGGATGGTGCGGCCGAAACATTGTCTTCCTGATGGGGAACAAGAAGTGTTATTTTGTGTTATTCAACCGGGTAGGAATCGATTGTTTACTTACCTCCATCATACGCTTTTGCTCAGCCCTTTGATATTCTAAAGCATATTCGTTACCTTTTTCTTCACGTTTTACTACTCGAGTGTTTATTGCATTTTGAGCAAATGTACATGTACGTCCAGTAACCAATCCTGTAGGTACAGTAACTCGATCGAATTTTTTGGAAAAATCGAAAAAATCATTTATTTCGTCCATGGTAAGAGCGATATAGAAATGTTGAGTTGATTGGGAACTTTAATTGCAATTATAAAAGTCCCAATATGTAATTCGAGACGAGGTATCTAGGATCGAGAATGAAGTATTTAATTGTTAATTGTAGCACAGAAAAATTTATTTTATCCCTCTGCATGTGCACGCAAAACACAGTTATCTGAGGTTTCTTTTTTCTTTGCTATTTCTAATTTCTCTATCAACAAAAGATGCACAAAAGACAAAACTGAATTTGTTCAGGGCTGTTATATGTTATGTGACGCACTTGCATTTGAAATAGCGAGTCGAAATGTAACTAATCGTTTCTTTGGCATATTTCTTAAATATCGTTTTTCATTTCCTTGGGCACAGATTATGCCAAAGTGATTTTTTATGGTGGAGCCGAAAAAATTTGTACTCTCATCTATTTCGATTCCGCAAGGATGAAGGTGTAACAAAACAAAATGGCTTAGCAAAATTAACGTCTATGCTACACCATTGTAGGCGAGCTTACTTAATTAAAATTCCGCAGCTGCTTTTTTATTTTGGATTTGACAGTGCAGCTTTCTACTACTACTGCTGCATGGAGTGATTTGGAGAGTTGGAGTGATTTTTTTTTTGACAGATAAGCTATACTAGAAATGTCAAATCTGTCACTTCAACTCTCCAATTCACTCCGGATTTTGTGTTTGAAAACGACATTAGGAAAATCTTTCAAAATTTGACAGACTGTACAAAAAAATAAGAATTGTCGATTAATTTTGACAAGTCCATGATTTTTTCTACGCTTAGAAATAACAAAAATAAGGTGTACTTCAATAGAATGACTGATTCTATGTGAATTGTGACGCATTTTTGGATAATTTATAGAACACGAACGAAACTAGTTTTTGATCCGGTGTGATCAAATCCTTAAATCGAAGCTTCATTCCAACTCGATTGGATTACCGAATCTACTCATGTATACAACAAAAACAAAAATTTGCTGTCAAACCGAAATCGACGACAAAAGCTAAAAAAAAAATTGTTGATTCGCTACTGACATGCGCATTTAATTTTTGTTTAAACAAAAAGAGAAGAGAAGTCGCACTGCCCGTTCCCACCATTGGAATTTGACATAACAAATGACATCGGGACGTCTCCAAATGACCGATGGATCGACAACAGAGCATCTGAAGAAATTCGTCTTCACCAACGTTACTCAACCAAACCAAGGAATTCCACCTGAGAAGTCCCTCGAAATACTCATCCCAGAGGTTTGTTTTCCTCTTCTATATTTCTAATCATGATTTATATATAGATTCTCATTTATTCAGCTATTACAATCCGGCTACTCGTTTTACACTTGGCCTTGTGCACCTATTCTTGCTTGGTTCTTATGGGAACGTCGACATTCGTTAGTGGGTAAACGTATTCTAGAACTTGGTGCTGGCACCGCTCTCCCTGGTATCTTAGCTGCAAAGTGTGGAGCCCAAGTTGTTCTAAGTGACAACTGCATACTCCCAAAATCGTTAACCCACATACGCAGAGCTTGTTTGGCTAACAATTTGATCCCGGGTCAAAGCATTGATGTTATTGGACTTAGTTGGGGTTTGCTACTAAACAGTGTCTTCAACTTGGGAACACTTGATCTAATAATAGCTGCAGATTGTTTCTACGACCCAAGTGTATTCGAGGATATTATTGTAACAGTTTCGTTTCTATTGGACAGAAACCCCGAAGCTAAATTCATATTCACATACCAGGAACGCAGCGCTGATTGGTCAATTGAGGGATTACTCAAGAAGTGGAATCTGCATGCAGTACAGATAAACATTGACGATATCGGAAAGTATTCTGGAGTTGATTTGATTGAGTTGATGGGCGGACATACCATCCATTTGGTAGAAGTGTCTAAATAAGTTCAATCATAACAAAATAACAATGTCTCAAGGTGCCGTACTTCGCAATTCATATAAACTCTTTATTGGCAATCTGCCATGGACGGTGGGAAGTCGTGAGTTGCAAATGTATTTCTCGAAATTCGGTAACGTTGGTAAAGCTTCGGTAATATTTGATAAAAATCTAGGATTTTCTAAGTGCTACGGCTTTGTTGTTTTTTCAACACGTGATGCATTTAATAGTGCATCCAATCATAGGAATCACTTCTTAGAAGGAAGAGTGCTTAGAGTACAAGAAGCAACTAATTAGAATGTATTCTAAGTTTTTTAAGCCATGATGAAATAAACTTTTTAAAAATACACGGTTATGTAATTTTCTTTTTTAATTTTGGTAGAACAACAAATCGGCACGTTGCGTTGTCTCGTTTGTAGTTGCAGACATAGCCAAGTATTTAACACCCAATTCATGAGACTTACGAATATCAGATTTACGACAAAATAAGTCGTAAATAACTGCGAGTATCGTGGAAAAGGGAACAGCCAGTATCGTTATTTGTAATCACCCTTATTACGATAGGCTTTTCACTAAAACGCCTAAAAATGACTGCGATCAAGCCGCCATAATTTTTGTTTCATAAAAATATAAATTCGATGAAGAATGCAGGCAGGCGAATGCAGCCATAAACAAAAAGCACGACAAATGCTTATGCAAAAACGAACGATAGCTGCTTACGATCAGTAGGTTTGTTCGTTGAAGCCCTGGGGTTGCCCTATGGTCGCCACAAAGCGTTTTTTGAGAAACCTAAATTCGCCATGAATGTCAAATTGAGTGTTTTTTGAGCCATAGGTTTGCCATAGGTTTTCCCCAAACTCGCACTAGCTTTTTGCTGTGGCGATTTGAGGGCTGTCAAATGGCATGTATTTTTTTTTTAATGACAGGGATGTGTGGTGATTTGTGGTTTAGCGTTTTTTGAGGACTGGAAAACCCAGGTTTTTTTGACAACTCATAGGGTTGTCAAGAAAACCTGGGTCAACCCTGGGGAAAGTTCAACGAACAGACCTAGTATAACGAGATTTACAGGGAGAAAAGAAGGGAAGAACACCGAATTCTCAAAAAGAAAAAGAAGCAGCATGAGAAGCGCTCGTTTAAGGAAATAGAGAGGTACCATGACAGGAAGGAGATTCAGAAGTCTTACCAAGAGGTAAAAAGATCCTGCCAGGGTGGCAAAGCCCGAACTCAAGCCTGTAAAGACCAGCAGGAAAACATAGTTATACAGTCACTGTCGCTACTGAGGATCTGGAAAGATCATTTCTGCAGACTGCTTAACGGCGATGAGGATACAAATTCCGCTGTCAGGCAGATTGCCCCATTCAACTTGGACGATGATCAAGAATGCCGTCATACGGACCTAGCGAAAGTTAAGCTTGCTATATGCAAACTTAAATCAAATAAGACTGCAGAACTTTTCAAGGCAGCTGGAGATCAGTTGGAAAGGAGCATCGATTTCAAGGCCGCGTATGACAGTATCTACAGAGACGAGCTGTACAGAGCCATGTCTAGTTTCGGCATCCCTGCAAAACTCGTACGACTATGCAGGATGACTTTGGAGAATTCACGCTGCTCCATCAAGGTCGGTAAAGAACTTACCGAGACCTTTGGTGTCGAAAAATGCTTTAGGCAAGGCGACAAACTGTTATGCGATTTCTTCAACATCATACTTGATGTTGATGTTGGCTGAGGCCCAGGTTCACCGCGAACTGTAACCCATGCCCACCTAAGTAAGTAAGTTGGTAAATATAAATTCGGCCCTCTATCTGCTCCTCATTTCTCTTACCATTCCCTCAAAAGTTATTTTATTTAAACGGCAATTGTGGCACCTAGAGAAAAGTCATCTTATTGGCGTTTTATTACAACGCCATTCGTAATAAGGGTGAATACGTGCCCGTATTTAGGAATCTACCGTAAGCGTTCGGCACTTGAAAAGAAAAACAAATAGGCAGGCAAAAAAGTTGGTGCTGACTTGTGATAAAAAAAATTATGCTAACTTGCTGCGAAAGACCAGTTTAATAAATTAAAATTAATATTGCGTAATCATTCAAAGCAAAAATATTTAAAAAAAAAAAACAAAAAAAAAACTCTTCCCGCTGCGGACAGGATTCGAACCTGTGCGGGTAGAACCCAATGGATTTCAAGTCCATCTCCTTAACCACTCGGACACCGCAGCTCTTGAGAGGTGTGTGTCAAAAGCTTAACACATCATGACGCATGAAAAACAATAGAATAAGCTTGTCCGATCAACAAGAGCTCCGAAAAAAGGGGGTATGGTTTTTCAAAAACCTAACCAAGTTGCATGGGGTGCCACCGCAGAAATAAGTTTCTTAAGTTAAAATGAGACTTAAAAATAAGCATCTTTGTTTAAATACAAGTCAAATGTTACGGTGATGCTTACGACGACGACGCCGTCGCCGGACGACGAATTTGAATAGAGTTAAATTGAAAAAGTTTTGTACAATCGAAAAGAAACGCTTGTAGTATCTTCATTTGAAAAAGTGGTTCGTATCTATGTAAGGAATTTATAACCCACATCCGTCTCTCGAAAAATTTGTTTGATCGTTTAACAAAACTGTATTCGAAAGGCGATAGTTGCAGTTCACCTGCCCAAACAAAAGTTGTCAGTTCCGAAAAATCACATGTAGTAGGTATCAATTTTCGTTTGGTGTGCTTGTCAAGAAGCCTTAGCATTTAAAGAAATCGCCGATTGTTTCAACGTAGCCCTCTCAACAATTCATGTCATTAAGATACGTGTCAGTTATTTTATAAGCTCGCTAGACTTAGAATGCTCTTCCAGGTATCATTGGTAAGTGGATTTGGGAATAAAGCGTAGAATCATTTCAATTTTTAGGATGCATTGATCGAACTAACAATCGAACCCACCAAGAAGTAGCAAAAATGACAACATGGAAAGTAAGCAAATTTTCAAAATATACACCTCATATACTTTTTATTTCTAAATAAATTAACGTCCTACAATAAAACACTTTAAGTCTAAATTTTTAAGAAACTTCTTCGTCTTCCTTCTGCATTTGTTCAATGAGCCGCTTACGTTCCTCAGCCTGTCGCAGTTTCCTCAATACCAAACTTTCAAAATCATTCGATGAATTAAGATGATTTCCTGTCTGCTTTGTACTATTTGGTGGTGGTGTAACCCACTCTAAGGTCAATTGATTGCTGAGATCTCCTTTCTCGTAAGACAGCGCCATTTCAGCAGATTCAAGACTTTTGAATTCAACCAATGCACTACCCTTTTTCTTCGACATCACAAAAGCCACAATATCTCCATATTTTTTGAGATAGTTCATTAATTTTGTTTCTGAATAACCGCCATTTGTTGGATCCCCTTTTTCTGCACTCCATTTGATTTTTATTCGATGCAGTGAGGAGTCGAATGTGGGAGTTGGTTGTGCTTTATGTTCTTGTAGTTTCTGGCGCATAATCGAAAGCTCCTCTTCAAGCAACTTCGAACCTTCCTTACGAAGTCGATCCATTTCATCTTGAAACTTTTCTTCGTCTGTTTTCCGAACTGTAGAGTATCCTTTCGAATTGGTTTGGCTAATTACTATTGCATCACGTTCACGTTGCTCCAGGTCTGCTTTCAGCTTTTGTCGTTTGCTATCTAGTTGTTTGTGGCGTATTTCAGCTGCTTTTTTGGCTTTGAGAACTTTGTCATATGCTGATCGTGCGCTTGCATCAGTAAGGACTTCTAAGGCTCTCGATAGAATGTGAAATGTTTCCGCTGCTTTTGGATTATCTGGGTTCTTATCTGGATGGCATTCTAGCGCCTTTTTTCGGTAGGCTTTTCTAATATCTGATTCGGTGGCATCGATATTAACGCCGATATAATCGTATAGGTTTAACTTTGAAAACTCCACCGACATGCTTGCTTTTGCTTTGAGTAAACGTTTGTGTTATTAATTTATGTATTTTCTTGGAAGAAGATAAGCTTGTGTTCTTTTTGTGCACTTGCTTGCAGGTTTATTTATTTTTTCAGAGTAATGTCTTTTTGACGTTTGTTGATGAAGTGAATTCAGGTAAATATTACCGGTAGAGTAGTTCTTTGAGAATGGGCGCGTTCGTTGCAATTCAGATTTTAAGATTAACTGAAAAACTTATTCAGTTTTGCGTCGAACGGTCTTCTAAATTTTTTGTCAGATTTGAATGGTATTGGGATTCACCTTTCAATTCTGCTAGGAAAGATTTGATAAGAAATAAATAATTTCTTGTAGTTGGTTCAAAATAGTATTAACTTATAGTCCAAAGCATTTCTCTTCAATATTTGTGATTAGAAATATGCGTGTAACTACAATTTGAATAGACTTCGAGTGAAAATGTAGCAAATAATTTTCTTAAAAATCTATTTCCTTTGTAAGGGTTTCCATTAATAATCTTTAATTATATGACAAATTGCCTAAAAATAAATTAGAGTTCAGTTTAATGAAAAAGTTCACTACAAAAATGTTTCCACAAAAAGCTAACCGAAAAATACAAAGTAAAGTTCAATTGTCATGTAGGCTATTGATCGCATCTGACAGCTTAATAAACTAAATCTAGATTTTCAGCCTGCTTTTCTTGACTGAAAAACTGAATCGGTAAAAACTAACAGCTGATGAGTTGTCAACTGAAAAACTTAACGTCTGGCCAATCAGAGGCCGAGAATAGTTAGTTAATCTGAAAATCTGAATTGCACCGAACGCGCCCAATGAGTGCGTTTCTGAAAATTTAATTATAAATTTGAAAAACAATTTTAGCCCCGTTCACACTGTACAATTAGTTGGACAAACCTAGGTTTGACAAACCAATGTTTGATAGTGTGAACTCTTCATACGACCGCTTGTCCAATTTGTTGGATGGTTTTCAAAAATTTTTGGAAATATAGAAGTTGGATGGAGTGGAAGGGTATGTGACATAAAGTTGGACGACAAGCTTGATAAGTGTGAACGAAGACTACATCAGACCATCCAAGTTCCATCAAACGAAGTTTGTCCAACTAATTGTACAGTGTGAACTGGGCTTTTGAAACATAAAGGGCAATGTTCATACTGGACGATATTTCAGCCTTATTTAAAAAACTCGTATGATCGATGGAATAAAGTTACTCAGACTTTAAAACGCCTTCAATACTACAAAACCTCATTAATAATAAATACACCTGTTTTAGAGGCGGACTAAGCTAAAACTGGTTCATAGGAGTATTAAAGCTGGTGTAATATCGTTTTAAGTCCTGCGTAAACCAGCGCCATATTAGCGTGTGATGCGATTTCTGTCAAAATGAAACACATGTAACCATATGAAGGTAATACAATACTTAACGCGATCGCAACGCACTCACTTATCACGTCTTTAATGTCTTTAATGTCATTTTGAGAAAAAAGTGTAAAAAAATAGGCACGATTTGGTTTTTATTTCAAATTCAGCAAACTTTTAAACCAAAAACAATTTTTAAAATAAATTTTGAAAGTTTCTATCAAGTGTTGGTGTTGGTGCATTAAGGATCCAAAAGTAAAAAAAAAATCGATTTTTTTGCCAATGGATAGTAAAAATTACTATTTTGACAGATTTGAGTCAAAAAAAAAGATTGATTATTTTTACCAATGGAAAACCACAAAAGTTTTTTTCGCGTCGGAGAAAGCAGTGCTCGTCAAACTGACAGATGATTGCGTTGTTCTTACAAAAATTAAAATCTGCAAAACCGATCCAAAATTGAAGTAAAATCTATTAACTTTTGGCATTGGACCGCAAACAGGGTCAAAACTACCTTGAATCAAAAAAGATCGATTTTGTGTATTAATGAAAAATTTTTTAAAGAAAAAAAAATTCAGTAAAGTTCCGGACGCGCTCATTTTGCAAACGTCACTGTCACTGTCACCTTCATCTGCCCGTTTTGCAGCTGCAATCCTTTCCGTCATAAAACATGTGTCCAATTCTGAGTCAACAACATCGGGTTGATCGATATTTCTTATTTATTTTTTTATAATGTTCTTATAAGAAAACATTATGAGTATTTATCATGATGAAGTTGAAATTGAAGATTTCGAATATGACGAAGAAGAGGAAATGTATTACTACCCTTGTCCCTGTGGCGATCGATTTCAAATTTCAAAGGCAAGTACAGCAAATCGTCGTAGCAATGAAGTTTTTCTAACGACTCATCTTTTTTTTTGTAGGAAGAACTGATGGAAGGTGAAGAAGTAGCTACGTGTCCTAGCTGTTCACTCATCGTTAAAGTTATTTACGATCCTGTAAGTATATCACTAATACAACAAAAAAATCAATTCTCATATTTCGCTCACCCCCAGGAAATGTTTAAAGCCGAAGACGACGAAGACCTCCACAACAAGCTAAAAGAACTAAGCCTGGAAAAGAACTAAACTTAAGGAACGAATTTGATCGATATATAATTTTATTACTATTTTTTATATATTATAAGTTACATGTATACAGAATGTAATTATATACGTTGACTA
This sequence comes from Melanostoma mellinum, assembly GCA_914767635.1. Taxonomy (NCBI): domain Eukaryota; kingdom Metazoa; phylum Arthropoda; class Insecta; order Diptera; family Syrphidae; genus Melanostoma; species Melanostoma mellinum. The sequence goes on from OU612060.1 coordinate 186,998,213, forward strand.
GGTTAAACATCGTTTGTTGTTCTTTATCACTTAACTCTAAGGGGTTGCAAATTGCAATACTGTTGATGAAAAACATGGAAATTATAAATAATCATGCAAAGTGCAAGATTGGCTACCACAAGTGAAATTCGTTCGAGTGGAATAAAATTAATTGGGAATGCCATCCCCCAAAATAAACAAAAATATAGAAATGCATGTCATTAGTTGTGGGTACATCTATGCGGGGGCGGTTGTAGTTTAGGCGGCATTTAAACATCGAAAGATTAGTTTTTAAAATGAGAATAAAATCTGTTTGTGTATGTGTGTTTCTTTTATATAAAATGTCTGTAGCCTAGCTAGATAAGTTTACGTTTAAAAATGTACAAATGGACAACAAAGTGTGTATGGTGATATTATTACATTGAATAACTTTTGTATGTTCTTGGATTCGAGAGACTTTGCTTTTATTTCAGTTAAGAATATTAAAACATACATACATACAAGGAGTTAAAATGTTTAATTCGGGTGATGTTCCCGGAGGAACTATGGATGGGATATACTTTTTGTTTATTAAGAGTATGCATAATGGGTTGAAAACTACTGTTCCAACCAAGATCCTGTTGCCGTGTTGGGAGATTTCAACTGTGGAATAGAAAAAAGGACACGTTAACATTTCAAAGTTTCTTCTCTTCTTAACTTTTCCTTACTTTTATGTTGAATTGCTTTAGGGTACTCTCTAGAGCAATGGCATTCCCAGAGAAATAAGCCGCAATCGCATTATGCAAGAGCACCAACTGCTTGTGCATTACTTTAATCTAAAAAAAGGATTTTATTTAGTATAGTAAAGAGATGATTTGGTTTAGAACTTACCCTATTCTCATCAAGGAATTGCATTTTAACGGCCACATCTGATCTGAGTTTTTCGTATAGTTCTTTATGCCGTAAGAAATTCTTTTGCGCCTCTTCTGATATGGGACTTTGGGGAATTTCTGGTCTTGCATTTTCTAAGTCCATTCGGTAGGCATCAAACTCGACCCTGCAAAAAATTTAATTTATAATTTTGACTGGGAACAAAACAACACAAACGAATATAAAAATAACTAAGTATTTTGCTCTAAGTATTTTTAGTAAAAGAGCAGCTGAACTTCAACTGATAGACTTTAAATTTGAAAATTCTCTAAGATCTCGTGTTGAAAACTGTTTCTACTTCGTTTCAAAATAAACATTGAGGATATTTCAATTCTACAAAAGGTGCCCCCAATTCCGATGCTCGCTTCGCTCAAGGACGGCAGTAGGCTCATCAGTTAGATGCAGTCGTTACTATATTAAATATGTTATGAAAATCACGACATGTGTCTTATCATGGTCCGGAAAAGGTGGGTCCTTGATTTCATAAAGTTCGAAATGAAAATTGTTAGAATTATTGAAAACGACGAATTGGACAACGTAACAAGAGACAGACATAACTTCGAGGTAGTACAGGACTTCGTATACCTAGGATCCGCTATAGACACGGAAGGTTAGTGCGGAGATCAAACGGAGAATAACTCTTGCCAACCGTTGCTTCTTTGGCTTCGGCAAATGAAAAACAAACCTCTCTAGCTATCTAGAAAGGCCTTTATCATGCCAGTTCTGCTTTACGACACGGAAGCATGGACCTTATCGAAAGCGGATGAGGAAACCCTTGGTCGTTTCCAAACAAAAATTCTCCGCATGATTTTTTGTGCCGTGTGCGAAGACAATGTGTAGAGAACAAGATACAACAACGAGCTGTATGAGCTACATACCGCGACAAAGGCATAGCTAGAAGAGACTACAATGGCTGGGACATGTAGAGCGGATAAACATCAACACTGCGGCTCGACGGTTTTTCGAAAGAAGACCTCAACCGACTTGGAGTAAAAAACTGGAGAGAGCTCGCCTGAAATCGGAGTCGTTATAGAAGGATGTTGGTTGAGGCCGAGGCTCACTCCGAACTGTAATACCCACCTAAGTAAGTAATTTGGAACCAGATTCTATGAACTTTTTCTTTCGCGCGCTTGACGGAATACAACAAGAAAACATTTTGCAAAAGATGATTTTGATCATTCCAAAAAAATGTCAAAGGAAACAAGTCGTTTTATGCACGTGAAGGGAACCAAAAAAAAGTCTAAGATTTGTACAAACAAGCGAACAGAATGGGTTCATTCGTTGAAGCCCTGGGGTCGCTCTGTGGTTGCCACAAAACGTTTTTTGAAAACCTAAACTCGCCCTGAATGTCAAAATGGGGTTGACCTGGTTTTGCTTCAACTCAGCCCTAGGTTTTTGCTGGGGCAAGTTTGTCAAACTGAGTGTTTTTTTTTAGCCCTGGGGTTGATCTTGGCATATATTTTTATTCAAATGACAGGGGTGTGTGGTGATTTTGTGGTTTAACGTTTATTGAGGACTGGAAAACCCAGGTTTTTAGACAACTCATAGTGTTGTCAAGGAAACCTGGGTTAGACCTGGGTAAAGTTCAACGAACGAACCTAATATTTATTTTAATAAAATAAATATCAGTTTATATAATTTTCTATCGTACCTGTGGTGTGATTTGCCTTTTACGCGTGAGGTTCGTGGTTGGAATACCAACAGAAGCCGAAAACGTTTTTCTAGGTGTATAATCTTTCGCGAGGAGTTGGCAAGTCCTTCGATAGTAAATTCATTGCCATGAAAAGCGCTTTCTCAACTAGCCGTTCGGAATCGGCAGAAAATTATAGGTCCCTTCCTCACAAGGCAAGGCCCTGGGGCACCGCGCTCTGTTGCGCCACACTATGTTATTTACTATCAATAATTTTGTGTAAAGCGCTCCTTTGAATGCCCACTCGTCCAATAAGACGCCTATTCATTGCAGTTATAGCTCATTGAGTTTCCCAAGATCAAGAACTTTCACAAATTTTTCTTTCTGATGCCACAGAGACTTGGGAAATGTTGCGGCTATAGGTTATCCTTTTTGATCACCATTGCAGAGTTAAACCTTGTTCAACAAGGCAAAAGAATTCAGCTCTTCCAGAAAGTTGGAAGGAGCCAATTGTTTTCAAGCCATCTGAATAGAAGCCCAAAAAGGACTGAGTACTCTTGTTTCCTCTTTTAACATAGACATGTGTCTATTCCAGACATGGAAAGGCGTTTCCAAGAAGGAAAAGCTTAAATACCTGGGATCGTCTATAAATAGCTAAGCAGCTTGTTCAATCATCGAATAAGCGAAGGGTGGATTAAGCTTCGCCATTTTCTGGATACAAAAACTCCCCCTAAGCCGAAAGGAAGACTCTACAACACGGTTGTGTACGATAGGTCGATAGTATGAGAATAAGTTGACCGCATCTGGGATGAAGTCAGTTACGGAAGGTTTAACAAAACTTGATCGTAATAGAAGTACAAAGACCCGTTGACCATAACATCCTTGGAAAAATAGAGCACGATCAGCTCAGTTGGTATTGTCATGTTCAAATCATCATGTCATGTATCCAGAGCCGATTTACAAGTGTGAAGCAGATAGATGAGGAACTTGTAATCTTTTCGAGATCGAATCGTCATAAATAAAAAAAAAGAACCTAAAACAGCTTTGGAGGTAAGCAAGTATGTTTTCGGCACGTTTTTACGTTTGTATCAAAAGTAGTTTTAGCCTTATCCTTCTGCACAGTAAAAGTGTCTCTTTGGAGAGACAGAACTTAAGATAAACTGCGACTTCTTCCCCATATCTGTAAGACAAGAAGTTTCTGGTAGCATAATCTGCCATTTAAACAGCTGATATAGTCTTTCTGAAGAAGCCTAAAGATAAATTAAAGAAGGTTGGTAAAGCTTGTTTGTTGCGTGCCTAATTCTAAAGATTCCATTTGAAAAAGGAACAAGTATGTACATTGGATATCCAAGATGTACAAAGTTTACAATTTATTAATAAAATTATGTGGAAAAGAGACTCATTGTCCAAAGTTCAGATAATTCTAATCCAGGTTCTTAGCGGAGAACTTCCCACAACGTCACGTCGTACGAAATAAAAACAAAAACATTAAGCCTCTCAGAAATTTCACAAACAAAGCACTTGATTGCACTTCAACGCAGTTGTCCGAATCTTACACAATCGGAGAATTTTCGCCTCCGAACGTATACCATGACAGGGCCGTCATTTGTTGGTTGCTGGTTGGGTGAAGAAAACTCCCTCCAGCCCTGCCTTCAACTTCTAGATTTTATTGGCAAGCAGCTTTAAATTTTTCTACGTACGTTCTTAAAAGAGATTACTAGTCCTACGTTTCACACCAATGTAAGAATTGATGAGTAAGGCTCCCTCTTTCCAAAAGCTACGACATCTGCTTCGCAGTGTCACAAAGATCCTGCTCAGAGCTTTCACAAAGAATTTTAATCTCGGTTGGAATCAGAATGCTTTTCCTTTGTAAATAGGCTCGAGCAGATCGAAATCTGATCTCTCAGTAATGTCCGTTTTCACAGTATTGAACCAGAGGTTAGGTTAGGTTAGGTTAAAATGGTTGTCAGGAAAACAACTGACACACTTAGACCAGTATTAGGTCCATTGTGATACCATAAGAATTAAGTGAGGAAGAACCCCACTTAACAAAACCTTTTTATGAAGCGGAAGAGATGCAGGATATCTGTGTTCGCCAGATCGTTTAGATCATCGAGGAAATATTTTCCTAGATGCCTTTTTCTTTTAAGGGTGAGTGCAGGACATGAGCAGAGGAGGTGTGAAATAGTTTCTTCCTCCTCCTCATCTAAGCAACTTCTGCAGAAGTCATTTGAGGGAACACCAAATCTTATGGCGTGTCTCCCTATCAGACAATGTCCGGTAATGACATTGATTACGGAGCTAAAGTGCAATCTGGTTATGGATAGCAAATGTCTTGTGCGTTTTGGATCTAGTCCTGGCCATAGCTGTTTTGTTGCCACACACGTGGTGATACTGTTCCACCAATAGTTTGTTCTATCCACTGTCTCTTGCTTTAGCATAAGTTTACATGTAGCGATTGGTATACCGATATTCAACCTGCTGGTTGAGATCGGTAGAACGGTTCCTTTTCTGGCGGTTCATCGGCCTTACAGTTGCCCGCGATATCTCTGTGCCCCGGCACCCAAATAAGGTGAATATTGAACTGTTCAGCCATCTCCTTAAGAGACAGGCGACAGTTAAGGGCGGTTACTGAGTTTGTGGAAACGGCGCCGAGTGATTTGAGGGCTGCCTGACTGAGAAAATCCGGATATTCGCTGAGGATATCAGCCTACCGCTTCTTCGGTTTTTGAACCATCTGTATAGAAATGAATTGAATCATCTCTCAAAAATTCTTCGTCCTCCCAGGTCGTTCTCGTTGGGATTGAGACATGGAACTTATTATCAAAAACCAATTGGGGGATGGTGTAATCAGAGTGGCAAGGGATTGATCTGAATAGATTCAGGATTGTGGCATGACCGATGTTGTTATCGGTCCATTGGGAGATAGCTCTGATACGAGTGGCTGTACCAGAACTTCAGTTCAAAGTTGAAATCAACTCGCTGAAGTCAACCATTATCATTATAATTTAACAAATTACGTTGTTTGTAAAAATGCTAAAAATGGTCGAAAAACCCTACGAAAATAATTTGAAATTTTCACTAAGAAACTGGCCGCAAGCCTATTATCGGCAATGAACTACCGGCGATCATATGAGACTGAAACTATTCAGATATATTTGAAGGGCTTATTGCAAAAGTATGATAAGCCACACTTTTCCAAAAATGGTTTTTATTGGCTCAGTCTATTGGCTAATGGAATATCTACATACACTTTAAAGCATATATCTAGTTTCCAACTAGTGTCGCTAGTCTGCATTGAAGAGACTTTTTCCATTAAGACTTTGCATTGAATTTTACTGTAATAACATGACAAGCCACTTGATGAAAGACATCAATTAAAAAAAGTTTTTTCTTATAAAATCATAAAAGTTGTTTAATAGTATGGAAAACTCTGATCTTTCGGAATATATAGATGAATATATACTTGCTGGATATTTTATACGATCAGACGATGGAATATCATTTGAAATAGCTAAGGTATGTGCGAAATATATATTTTTGTGGCTTATCATCTTATTGTTAGCAAAAGTCAACAAATTGTCTCTGTTTCTTGTGGCTTATCATGTTCTTTAGTGTGTAATGATATAATTATTATTATGATAAGCCACCAAATCTTTCTTCTTTTATTTATTTTTTCGCACTTTCCATATTTTTTCCCACACTATTTGGGGATAGTATTAAAGAATACTATGCAACAAATACTTAAAAAAATAAATTTGATAAAAATCATGCTCCCCAAATTTGTCTATTTTTTTCTTAACTAAAAATGCAATTTTCTCGATAATTTGAAAATGTGGCTTATCATACTATTGCAATAAGCCCTTCATTTGCAACGAATGTCTCTCATCTCTAAGGGAAGAGCTTTCAAGATTAATTTTTATTTTATTTTAACTCTCAAACGGAGCGTTTGTCGTAGTAAAATAAGACGCATAAGAATATTTTCTTCCTCCTCCTTAAAGTAGAACAAAACACACGTCATTCACCCCGATAATGAGTAAATGCTTTGATCTCACTCTACACCTAAACAACAACAGCAAGTAGCAATCTTAAAAACCCCCCAGCAGTTCAAATCGTTCAAATTTTACTAGCAATTCGAGCTAAACGTTTGAAGAGAGTAAAACTTTTAACCTCAATTATCTTAATTGCAGCCTGCTGATAAACTTGCTCCAAAACACCAATCTATCACCCCTCCATGTTTAACAAGAAATCAAATATTGACTCTTTTTATGATCAAACTAAAAATCGAAAAGAGTTTTTCATTCCAAAAACAACAAAACTAAAAGATAAGCAATTTCCAAGAATAAAAAATAATCTGTTGGTAGCTTTTTTTCTTTTATGTAGATATGTAGGCACAATAAAATAAAGTGAAATAGAAATAAAACAAACAAAATCTGCTTACCTGGCTGTTTCATATTGACGAATAGTCAGCAGTGTATCGTCAATTGTCTTATTGCACAAAGTGTTCACAGACGATATAAAAAAGTTTAACGCATTCAACAGAAGCTCTCCGTTTTTCGTCAGATTTTTTTGGGTTTCCGAATTGCACGTGAACTCTTCTTGAAGTTCGGGACTCTTTTGGGCTAAATCCGAGAAAGCTTCAGCTAGAGCATGTTGTGTTACTACCACATGATGGAAATGTGAGCTAAACGCTCTGGTTAGGCGCAAGATGGACAGATATTTCCTTTGAGTTTCCCGTAACTGCTCAATGTGAGCCTCAAGTTCAGAGTCAACAGTTCGCTGTGATTTTCCAAGTTTCTCTAACATTATTTGCCGTGTGCACTTGTAAGTCGATATGCTCCAATTTTTGATGGTGTCAATTTTAGAGGCTCCATTTCGAAGAAAATTTGTATCAATGCCATTATGTGGACTGCTTGGACTCATTGGAGTTGCTGGTGCTAATTTTAGTTGATAAAACAATAAATTTTTATTTATTTTTTCAAATACAATTGAAAAGAAAATTTATGAAGACTTACCGGAATGATTGCGCAGTGGCAAACTATTTGGTGGCTTAAATGGCCTGCCTTCTGTACCAGAATGAATGGCACTACCACTTTCATTCATCGGCGGGGTGTCTTTCAGCATTTCGTGTATACTTCGTTCAGCGTGCACTGAGTGCGTCATGTCTGCAAAATAAATTTCCATAGTTAAAGACTATTTTGTTCTTATTAACACTTGTGATGACCGAACGTTCTTTGTACTTTGGTAGAAGATAAACAAGAAATCGATTTTAATTGTTTCCGGTGAAAAACGATGAGTGTTATAGAAAATGTGCATTCAAAATATTTATGTTTACCTTATTGATTGATTTATATAATATTTTAACAGTAAAATAAACAAGATACGGAAGTTTTTTTTATAAAAAAATATATAATTTGAGAATGTTTAAAGATTTGCAGCAAAGAAGATAAATTTTTCTTGACAGCCAGTCACTGACAAATGCATACGTTCGTTTACCAAATTGTCAGCGTTCGAAAGTTAAGCTTCAATATGGAATGGGGATAGAATATGAAATTCCATGTGAGTAGCACATTTAAACTTTTTCGACAAATTCGAAACAGCAAACCACAGTCGTATTTATAAAATTTGCTTAGAACATCTACGGCTCGCGTACACTGAATCCGATTTATCGGCCGATATCGGATCGGAACTGTTCGGACGACAATCTCGGACGTTCGTCTGCATACACTGCTGCCGTTCTCTGACGATAGCTGACAGACGCAGCCTGTTATTAAATTTATTTATTTCAGTTCAATTGAAACTTTTTTACATAGATTTTTAGTGACATTTATATTATTATACGCCTTAGAAAACTTATTCCACAGTGGTGTCCTACTAAAAACGAAATTTACTAACTTTTCACTATCCATTGTGTACTTTTATAGGCAAACTGACGTCCGACGTCCGATAAATCCAAACAAGTTCGGATTTGTCTGTTGATCGGATGAAGTCGGACGACATCGGACGACATCTGACGTTGTCGGTTGTCGTGGTGTACGTGCTCTCTTTGTTTAACACATGTTTGGTTCGAACGTCAGAGTTCGGCCTGTAACGAGGGGCCTAGTACTACCTCACCTACTAATCTATGGGGGATATTAGATGGCTTCCCCAAGCCGAATTGTGTTGATGGCTAGAGAGCCTATCTGTTGGAAATAAGAATAGAGGCTGAAGAGCCAAAGTGTTCTGTTCTACTTCAAACTTAAAAGGTGAATTTATTACACTGAACTTAAGCTATTTATACAAAATAATCAACTTACACACTAACATCTTAAACCAATATCAAATATACATATTATAACTAACACATAGAAATATTTGGGATTCCGAATTCTGTGGGAAATAAACAAACAACGGAACCCGGTAGCATACTTGCTATGTCATCAAATTAATAGCACATGCCAATGTGCATAGCCCGTCTAATACAATGCACAAATGTATCCAAATACGTCCAGCCATATGCACTACACAGTATGCAGTACATTGAACCTTAGTGAGTAGGTAGATACACTTGACAAAAGTAATCTGAAGCGTCGCGTCCCGTCATCGTCAGTGGCATTGAAATTATTACTTAATAATTTAGTGCATGAGGTTGATACTCATGACCATGAATGAAATATGAGTTCAAGGTTGGCTATCGTGAAGCGTAATGTGGATTAACGTCAATGACCGGAATTAAATGTATAATGACGTGGTCGCTAGTGTGATCCCTTCACAGGCCGACAACGGCCGATTATAATTCGGACGATGTCTGATTTAGTGTACGCGAGCCGTTAGACAGGTGTTCAGGTGGACGGTGTCTAAAGAGTTGGACAAGCCTTAGCCAATTTTGTATTTATAAATGCATTCCAACGGTTGTCTAAACAACCCCTAAAACTGTCAACTTCGAATGAAAAACTAAATGGCAGCGTTCATGATGTGTCCGTGCAGTTCGTCTGCTATTATACGGAGAAATTTGTTTCATGAAACAACTTCGAATTCTTCTTTGTTCTGTCATTCCGTGTCGCAAGTGCTATTATACGATGAAATCCAGTTTCATGAAACTAGTTTCACATTTCTCATTATCTTTCATTCGCTGATTTATTTTTGGGGAAAAATAGTTTATCTAGTAGTGCCTGGTTGCTTCAAAACCTCTTCTATTGGCAATTGAAAAACAAAGAAGTCATTATTATTAGTATTATTACTTATTTTTGAACCAAATGAAACAGAATAAACAAAAACACGAACAAAGACAAAGAGAATAGTGATGTGTCAGTATCATAAACCGAGTCAAACCGAGTTGAACCCAAACCGAGTTGACTCGGTTTACATTTTTTCAAACCGAGTTGGCAAACCGAAGAAAAAATCAACCAAATAATTAAAATGAAATGAATGCAAGCAGACCAAGTTAACTTGAACAAAAATCAAAACTACCCTCCTTTAGTTGCGGTCTGTGCCAAACACAATGCACTTATGCATATAAAGTCCATAGTGGACCGGTACTAGCATATAAAGCATCAAAGCAAGTGAGTTACTTGCACAGGCATACAGAAACACACACATCTGTTTTTTGATTGTCGTCTGTTAATAGGTAGACTGTTTGAATGTTTTGCTACTCGAGTTAGGAATTAATTGTCTGTAAAATATCCAGAGTCAAGTCAAACCGAGTTGGACTGCGCATTGCGTTAATTTCTTTCTCGTGTGACTTTTTTTAATTCATTTTGATTAAATCCGTTTATTTTGATTGAAAATTTTGCTTTGTTTCTATTTTTCAAAACATCGTATTGAAGGAAAAAGCGCAAATTTATTTTTGTAAACCGAGTTAGCTAACTCGAGTTACAACTCGGGTTAATCAAAATCCAACTCGGGTTAACTCGGTTTGTAAATTTTACGGTTTGGCACATCACTAAAAGAGAAACGTCAAAGCTGTTTCACCAAACCATAGCCCATGCGACACAGGGTAGCTCATTGTCCATCTCTCTTTTTCGAACTTTCGTTCTCTTTTGCACTTATTGTGTTCGAACAGTTTCATGAAACAAATTTCTCCGTATAATAGCAGACTACCATTGTCTGTGTTTTGGTATACGAGTACAACAACTATAAGGCTCTGAAAGAGAGTGGCGTAGGACTTGAACTTGACCGAAAAACAGCTGATTTGACTTTGTGTTTCAGCTTTTCCAAGTTTCATAAAATGATCAAATTTGTGCAATTTATAAATGGAATTGTTGAAAGTAGTATTTTTGCACCTCAAACTACATATTTTTTTCGATCTTAACACTCTCAACAGTGTTTTATAACATGTTCAACAAAATTGTTTTTTGCTGTATCAATGGTCACTTTAGCCATAGTTTAGACAACCAATTTCGGTGTCTAAAGTTAGACGTTCCTTAGACAGCGATGAAAGTGTTTATAAATACGATTTGGAGTTGGAAACTGTTCTAAGAGCTGTCCAAAGTTAGACATACTTTGGAATGGGATTATAAATACGACTGATAAATTATAAAAAATTATGGTTGCAGATGAACATGTTCATCTGCACCCATAATTTTTCATCTGCAACCACAAGTTCGTTCCCTCTCTATCAGACAAAAATATGAATTTTACATCTTGTGTCTTTTTTCGATTTTCATCTGCACTTGCAGATGCATGTAAATCCACCATAAATCGACCAATACGCAAATTTCGCTTATAGAGATTTGTGTGTGGTAAAGTCGAGTCTGGGCAAAACAACACCAATGCCTTTCCGTGTACAATTATTGGATACATTTGAAACTTATTTTTCTGCACTTTGAATATTCTATTTCGGTTACAATCTTCTTCTTTTTTTACATAAAGGTTCTCTCAAGCCAAAGCGTTTTAGCAGTTGCAGCAGCCGAAGAAAAACTCCTGTTGCGACAATACTATTTTATAAAAACGCTGCATTTTTTTTCGTCTTGTCAGTATAGGTATTAGGCGTTTTTCTTTTTTAGTTCCGAACCGTGAACTGAACGGAGAACGAACAGCGTGAACGTGTTCTGAACTGAGCTATGTGAAGTTGGCTGCGCTCAGACTCTTGCTCTAGATGCCCCGTCATATTATTTCGAGCACGTAGAGCGCGCTCGCGTAGTGTTCTGAAGAAAAAAGAAAAGCATTTTGAGCGTTCAGATGTCGCTGAACTGAAAAAGAAATACTCTTACGTTTTTGACGTTTCACTTCTCTGTTCGGAACTAAAAAAGTTTTTCGTGCGTTTTTCTTTTTTAGTTCCGAACAGAGAAGTGAAACGTCAAAAACGTAAGAGTATTTCTTTTTCAGTTCAGCGACATCTGAACGCTCAAAATGCTTTTCTTTTTTCTTCAGAACACTACGCGAGCGCGCTCTACGTGCTCGAAATAATCACCCCGATTATGGAATCCGATAAAAGGACTGCGGAAGCTATCCGCACGAGTTTTGACATTTTTGCTATTATCGAATCCGCATTGAATCCGGCGGTGTGAAAGTGAAAGATTGTCGATAACACAGGTTAAAAAATGCGTATTACCGAATCCGTTGTTCATCCGCACTCCATACAACTTTTGGCGTTTCTCATCCGCACCAAAATTGTTGCGGATATTTAAAAGTGAATGTAAATTCTTGTTGGTACTATGTTACTTGTTCCTTTGTTTAGGTTTTTTTTTTCAGTGTTTTGCAACGCTAATCGAAAAATTCGAATAAAAGTTGTGGATTTAAGAATTTTGCTTTGACTTTTTATAATAGGCACACCATCAACCCCTGAAAGAATCGAATTAATATGCAACTCAATTTCGACCTGAAATAATAGTAGTCAAAGTGTAATACAACGTTCAAACACGATCGTGACGAATCAAAACGAAAAGCAGACCAAACACCAAAACATTGCTGGTTTATATAAATGAATTACATATGTAATTCTTTTTATTAAACTTTTTCTCTTCAATCCAGTTAATTTCACACACGCAGTATTAGGCAGCTCAAAAAGATGTGAAGACTGAGACTTATACCTCGGCTTCGTCCTCCGGTACCATACATCGGATTTCCTTGCAATTTCATTTCTATTACTTATACCTCGGCTTCGTCCTCCGGTACCATACATCGGATTTCCTTGCAATTTCATTTCTAAACGCTGCGGAATCCATTTGAAATTTATTTTATTAGATTTATGCAAGTTCTAATTTCTTATTCCTTTTCTTAGATGAAGAATGCCACTTGAATAAAGTCAAATGAAGCCATTTGACAGGAGGTATAGGATAAGGTAAAGTGGTGTCGCGGATCGACATTGCAGTTCATCCGCCGGATTCAATAATTGTGTTCAATGCGGATGCGGATGCCTTGCGGATCGGATGAGATCCGCGGGAATAGACTATTGCGGATTCCATAATCGACATGAATATGACGGGGCATCTATAGCAAGAGTCTAAGCGCAGCCAACTTCACATAGCTCAGTTCAGAACACGTTCACGCTGTTCGTTCTCCGTTCAGTGCACGGTTCGGAACTAAAAAAGAAAAACGCCTTATGACTTTGTTTTGAAAACTGCAATCGTCGCTGCTTGGACTCCAAATACACTTTGATTTGAGAGCTCCTTTTTCCAAAAACTGACTGATACTTTTTTTCACATGGTTGATGGTTCTAGTCTTTGAACAAAGCCCGCTAAATGTGGAATGTATACACCTGTCAATTTTAACAGCAACAACAAAAATGAGTAATAAACCTACATTCCATCCACTTTCTAAGCAGTTTCTAACGAGCTACGACCCTACTGTGATTCTTAATTGTTGTAACATGACGATTTGTTTAGGGTATGATTGCTCCTATCCTAATAATTTCTAATAAAAAGCTTGGAAAATATTTAATTCCGCGATTGTTTCGCTTCATGTGTTGCCATCAGAAGCTTTAATTTGCGTCTGAGATTGATTGCTGGAGTTACCCAAAAGATCTCACGGAGTATAGACGTTCTGTCTTCTACCAACACGAACCTGCGCAAAATGCAAGAAAGTTTACCTCATTACGCTTCTGGAGAAATCGTTCCTGGATTTGGACGTGGTTCCAAGGAGCTTGGCATTCCCACTGGTAAGAAGTACCTTGTGTGTATTACATAAATTACTATTTTCTAACATTCGTATTTTTTACACATCTTATGAAATAGCTAACTTTTCTTTGGACGTTGTTAAGGCTCTTCCTCCGGAATTTATAACAGGAGTATATTATGGTTGGGCGAATATAGACAATGGAGAGGTTCATAAAATGGTGATGAGTGTGGGCTGGAATCCTTTCTATGAAAACAAACAGAAAAGCATGGTAAGTTGGCTTTAAAATGAATCAAGCAACAGGCGGTTGTCGTTAACTAGTAATCAATAAATGGACGACCTTTGTTTCATATCAATTATCAAATGATTGCGTCACTAGGAAGACAGTTTTGCTATCTACTCAATTTTCATATGAAGTTTGCGTTCGAAGCACTTATCTTTATAGACAAGTGGTGCACGAGTTAGATTATGGTGGTTTGTTTGAAATTAGTTTTTAAAAGACAAAAAAGCACACACTGATTTGCAGAAAGTGTGTTTATTCAAACTAATTCCCATTATGTAAATAAAAATAGAAAATAATGCCATGGAGATTTTAGATAAATGTAATTGGGTTTAATTATCGCTTCGCACACAAATTGATAAGTTTCGTCAGATAGGTTTGTTGTGAAGTATAACTGCACGCTGCTGTTATCTTACGCGTGTACCGTGACGTTGACAGAAGAATAAGATTTAAAACTCTGAATCATTTTCCTGTGAACAGAAAAACTATCTGAATTTCAATTATGTTCCAAGAGGCAAACAAGTTTTGCGTGGTTTTTCCATGGTGAAGCTGCTGATGAGGAAAAACTGATTTTTCTGAATAAGCGGTTTATTGTCTACAGACAATTTATTATGTTGCTAAACAACCATGTCCATTTCAATTCATAAGAAAACAGAATCCATTGTTATTTTTCGGGTTAAAAGGTAAGCCTTGGTAAACCAAGTTCTGAAATAGCTGACGTTTTGTCCAATTCGAAGTTCTTTTACTTGAAAATCGTTGACCATTAAACACATCCTGTCCACTTCTGTTTAAAAACTCACAAACGCACTCATTTTTTAACGTTTTTTTCTTGCCATTACGTCAATATCGTTGAGTTTTCAAATGTTTGGAAAGATTATGCCTCTAGTGTTGACGTTTGAGATTTGCATAATTTTATTTTATTTAAATAAAATCGCTTATCAGTATGTTGTCGAAGTCCCTATCATGGTTCCTCTTCGGCTGATTTAATAAAAAAAAAACAAGCCTGATCTTTCAAGTCAATTGTGAGTTTAGATGTTCACCTCGACCATAGGTGTCCTTACAGGACACTGTCTAATAGGTAGACTCGCCAAAAGACTTGTTGTCTACTCAAATAACTTTTTTAGGAGCTGCATGGACGAGGAGGAAGAGGAGACAATCCAACATCTCCTTTGTTCATGCTCCGCGCTTGCTAACAGGTGGAAAACTTTTTCGACGACACCAGTGATTTAGCTAACAAAGACGCTTAAAGTCTCTTCTTTTTCGTACGGAGTTCTGAATGGTTTGACTAACTGTTGATGAACTCGTTAGCCTAGGTTCTATTAGAGGGTGTTTCAACTCTCTGAACTTTTAGACAGGGACGATAGGTAATTAACCTTCTGGTCTCAGTGGTATCACAATGGACCTCTCTGTGGTCTAATGTCACTTTCCATTGGACGAAAAGAACCGTCCAGAAGCGTCCAGAAGCATTCTAAAACCGATCCATTGGTGCAAAAAGATCAATTCTCATAATTCTGAGGAGTGTAGGCCGCTTCTCGATTTGAATGAGAATCGACAAAACAATTTTGGGTGTTCCATTGGTTTTTAAAATGAGTGCTTCCCCTAATGATACCAATGGAAAGCGACATAAGTGTATCGGTCCCCGTAAACTGACAGCTTCATCTGACATAACCTAACCATAGATGCAAAACTACTAGGGTTTTCCCAGATCTCTGGTGTAAACAAATCAGTGGAAAAGGAACCAGATTCTTTAGTTCAACTGTGGGTAAAGATGTTTAACTACGGGGGTTTTTCCAGATATATACAAATAAACTGTCCATATTCCTGGTCTAGAACTACATTAAGGAAGAAGTGGTTGAAATAAAGCCAATAGGAGAGGGTTTGGGAAGTTGGATATTTGGAAAGGACTGAACAGGATGTGGGTAAGGTAAGGAATATGCCGGCAGAAGAAATAGAATGGAAGAGTAGGTATAAAAAGGAAAAGAAGAATAAAAGAAGGGAAGCAAGAGAAAGAGGAAGAGGATAAGAAAATAGAATTAAAGAGTTAGGAAAATGGAAATTTAAAGGAAAAGGAAGCCGACGGGAAAGGGACGTAGAATAGGAACAGCGAGGACCTGGCACACTAGCGAGGCACGGCTCAGCTCGTCGGATTTAGGGGGTCTTGTCGCCGCTGTTACCCCTCGCCTCATTCAAAACATATATCGTGCCAAAACCGACCATCACAACACTCCACATTCCAGGCACTGAAGATGGTTTCAAAGTGTGGCCTTTAACCCACCCTACCTCTTCTTTTAAGGGCAATCTTCAGCTACCAGGAAACCGCAATCACCTTAAGGGTGCTGTGCATCTGGTCGGACCTACAGTGGTCGTAACACTGTTTAACTGGGGGTCAGCATTCTAAAGAAATTGTTATGCCCAGGTCATACTCATATACTCGAGATTTTCTCTATCGCTTACAATAGAATTAATTCTGTAAGTTACTGAGATGAGAATATTCTTATTACAGTGTCCTCTTCATGTGACCATTATTTATTGCCTCCTCTCTAAAGCCGGTACAGTGGAAAAACAATTTTATGTTTTTCACATTCGAAACTCTGACGTAACGGGTAGACATGCTTGTAATGAAATCACAAAGCTAAGAATTTTATGTGGTCAAGTTGCTGTTATTGATAACAACCTCATTTTCCAAGCAAAGTAGTTGTAGCTGGATACTTTAGTTCAATTTTTCAAGTTCCACTTAAAAGCAAAACAAGGAAATAATCAAGTTTGGTTTTTACAGAATAAAACTGCAATTTTATTTGAATGGGAACTTGAAACGGTCGTTCAATTGATTATAAATGTGGTTGGTATGAGCAGTGATATCAATTGGATTGAAATCTAACTCGATAGTTTTACATGTATATATATATGCTCATGTACTTAGTGGCGAGACGTTAGCGTTGGTTTGCAGCAATTGGATGACATACAATTTCTATTTCTGTGGGTTATTTCATGCTATCAAATTACGTTTTCCAAGCAAGTTTAGCTAAAACTGTCACCATTGCCTGAATTTCGTTCTCTTTTTAAGAACATCTTATTTTGATTGACTTTAATCTCCACATGGTACAGGGGAATGCTTTCATCGCTGTCTCAAGAAGTAGCTGTTTAGCCTTGAGGTTACGTCAGCGTGATTGTAAACTTTGCAAAGCCCTTTGCTAAATTTCTACTGTTTACATTTTGCATATTGAACAGAGGCGATCTTTTGAATTGAAAAAGTTCATCTGCCTAAATTCAGGCCCAGTTTTTTTTTTTTTTAATTTGAGCGTATTTAAAAGAAAGCAAAATAGGAGAAGATCCAAGAAGAGATGCCGATCTATTTTGTTTACTTACTTACTTACTTATGTGGGCATTACAGTTCGGGGTGAACCTGGGCCTCAACCAACGACCTTCTATAACGACCTTGAATCCGGGCGAGCTCTCTCCGGTTTTGCACTCTAAGTCGGTTGAGGTCTTCTTCTACTTGATTACGCCACCTAAGATGAGGTCTTTCCCTTCCGCGATTTCCCTGAAATCTGCTTTCGAAAACCTGTCGAGGCTCTGGCTCGACAGGTTTTCGAAAACACAAACGCTCTGGGTTTGGGTCCATCCGCTCTACATGTCCCAGCCATCGTAGTCTCTTCTAGCTATGCCTATGTCGCGGTACAGCTCATACAGCTCGTTGTTGTATCTTCATCTCCACACATTGTCCTCGCATACGGGACGAAAAATCATTCGGAGAATTTTTCTTTCGAAACGACCAAGGGTTTCCTTATCCGCATTCGATAAGGTGGTCCATGCTTCCGCGCCGTAAATCCCAGTCGTGCGATGATCAAGGTCTTTTACAGGGTTACCTTGGTTTTTCTGGAGAGGGTTTTGTTTCTCAATTGCCTTCTGAACCCAAAGAAGCAACGGTTGGCAAGAGTTATTCTCCGTTTGATCTCCGCACTGATGTTGTTGTCCGTGTCTATAGCAGATCCTAGTTAGACGAAGTCCTGTTCTACCTCGAAGTTATGTCTATCTATTGTAACGTTTTATCCAATTCGTCGATGTTCTGTGTCCCTGTTTGATGACAGCATATACTTCGTTTTGCCCTCATTAACCATCAAACCCATTTTCGCTGTTTCTGTTTCAATACTCGCAAAAGCACCTAAGTTCCATTCATGCAGATCAGCTGGTGCATGCTCTTTTCCAACTGAACTCCAACTGCCTTGAAAAGTTCGGGATCAAGGCCATCTGCACCTGCAGTCTTATTTAATTTAAGTTTGCATATGGCAAGCTTAACTTCTTTTAGGTCGGGAGGACGGTATTCTAGATCATCATCGTCCACATTGAATAGGGTATTCTGTCTGACAGCGGAATTTGTGTCTTCATCACCGCTAAGTACGACTAATGAAGGAAATGATCGTGTCTGAACGTTTTATGATATTTCCTTTTTGATTTTCTAGTTCTCTAGAGAGATTAATCACTTTTGTTCATGACAATAAGCACTTAACCGGCCGTGCCATATTTTCTGCACGATGTTATTTTTGACATGAAGACTTCCACGGATCTTGGTGTTTCTTCTACGGGAGCCTGTAACTCAAAACTACAAGTCTTCAAGCCAAGTGCCACTTGCAGAATTATGTCGTATTACATTTGCAGCAGATCAATCAAGCTTCTAGCTTTGTTCAATAAATAAATAGGGTGGTGCAACAGAGCCAGGAGCCACAGGGCCCATTTCTAGCTTACATGACTTGTGAGGTAATGGGAATGACCTACAATCTTCAGCCGGTTCCCAACGTCAAGTCGAGAAAGCGCATTTTTTTAATTTACTAACGTAAAACTTGTCAATTCCTCTCGAAAGGTGATACTTATGGAAAAACATTCGAACAACGAACCTCTGGGTTAACATCAGGCTTGCTAACCATCACGCAACGAGTACCACAGCAGCAGCTGCCAAAACAAAAATCTGTGCGCGTAGTATTTGGTAGATTTTTATTAATCAGTTTTTACGCTTTTCTGTAGCTTTTTGCTGATAGAAGCTGGCGAGTAGTAGCCAGTAGTGTGACCGAACTGGCAGCCGCTGGTAATTAGCTGCTGCTAAGCAGCCTTGTCTGACCCGTGGTTTAAACTTACTCCAATCCATTTTAGAACGTATGATATAACACCCATAGACTGTGTTCCAAGCGGAAATTCTGGCGATCAAAGAGGTCCTATCATGGCTAAAAGAAAACGTGATATTCTCAGCGAATATCCGGATTTTCTCAGACAGTCAGGCAGCCCTCAAATCACTCGGCGCCGTTTCCACGAACTCAGTAACCGCCCTTAACTGTCGCTTGTCTCTTAAGGAGATGGCGGAACAGTTCAATATTCACCTTATTTGGGTGCCGGGGCACAGAGATATCGCGGGCAACTGTAAGGCCGATGAACTCGCCAGAAAAGGAACCGTTCTACCGATCTCAACCAGCAGATTGAATATTGGTATACCAATCGCTACATGTAAACCTATGCTAAAGCAAGAGGCAATGGATAGAACAAATCATTGGTGGAACAGTATCACCACGTGTGTGGCAACAAAACAGCTATGGCCAGGACTTGATCCAAAACGCACAAGACATTTGCTATCCATAACCAGATTGCACTTTAGCTCCGTAATCAATGTCATTACCGGACATTGTCTGATAGGCAGGCACGCCATAAGACTTGGTGTTCCCTCAAATGACTTCTGCAGAAGTTGCTTAGATGAGGAGGAGGAAGAAACTATTCCACACCACCTCTGCTCATGTCCTGCACTCTCCATTAAAAGAAAACGGCATCTTGGAAAATATTTCCTCGATGATCTAAACGATCTGGCGAACACAGATATCCTGCATCTCTTTCGCTTCATAAAAAGCTCCAAATGATTTTGTCAAGTGGGGTTCTTCCTCACTTAATTCTTATGGTATCACAATGGACCTAATACTGGTCTAAGTGTGTCAGTTGTTTTCCTGACAACCATTTCAACCTAACCTAACCTAACACGCATAGGCTAGTTTTAGTTTTTACAATAAATATTCCAGATACTATTTCTTCTTGTGGAAGGGAAGTCGATGATAAACTTCCATCCTACCAAATACCCCAATCACGTTAGACAGCTTTTGAGATATATTCGTTTTAAAATCCTCATCCTAGTGGGACTCTTGGTCATATTCGCCCCGCTGTCTACTCAGACAAGTCAAAAGTTACTTCGATGTCTCTTCCTTTGTATCGTCTGCAGATGCTTCGTTTTCATTAACTCACCTGAAATTGTTTACTATCGTGTTTTGGAGCATCGATTAAACATTAGCTCTCTTGTAGCAGTCTTTGATTGTTCATATGAAAAGAAAAGGTTTCTTTGTAAGTTTCTTTCAGATCCTGGCAACTATTTTCTTCGTTGTGTCTTTGCACCGACTTAACCAGTTTCTTTTTTGTTTATTCACAGGAGACGCACATATTACACGAATTCAATCGGGATCTCTACGGCTGCTTGCTTAAAGTGGTAATCGTTGGATACTTGCGCCCAGAAAAGAACTTTGACTCTCTGGAAGCTCTAGTGGCCACAATTAAAAATGATATTCACGAAGCCAATGTCGCCCTCGACAATCCAGACAAACAGCACTTCAAAGATTCAAATTTTTTCAGGGAAACCCACAAAACCTCCAACAACCACAATGGCACAACAGACAAATGAAGTCTTCTTATTAAATGAAACTCAAATTCCTGGTGGTTACTTAATTTATATTATCATATTAGAATGGTATTTTTATCGCTGTTATTCTTTTTATGTACAAAAACAAAAAAAAACCAAATAGAAAATTTTAATTAAAAAAATTAGTGCAATAAGTTTAGAGCATGTTTTGATAATCTTGTATTTCGAGTTCCTTTTCAACAATTTGGCTCAATAAGTTCTCGAGGGTCTCCTGCAAACGTTGCTTCAACGTTGGATTTTGAATTGAGGAGATTTCCAGTGATTTCTGGGATTGTTGCACTTTAAAGTCATCGCATTGGCGGCGCAGTTCGGCTATTTTCGCGTTTATTTGTTCTCTAGTCATTTGAGCTTCGTTTGAGTACTCGTCGTCTGAATCGTTGCGTTTTTGTTCTTCATAGAAACCACTTGGCCCAGCTAAGCTTGAGGAAGAGCCTCTGAATGATTTGTTTTGGTCCTTGGGACTGCCAAACATTGATTTATTGAATTCGGTGACGATGTCCTTGCTGTTGTTGTGACCTCCAGTCATGGAGTATTCCTCAGACATGCGACTGTCATCAGCAGACAGACGAGAGGTTTCTTCAATATCACGTCTAACAGGACGATCTTCATCATCGGAAGATGAAACCTCTTCACCAAAGATGTCATGTTCGGCAACACCACGCATGTCATTTTGATTTGAAGAAGGTCTTTCCTCTTCACCGTCAGACTCGACATTGATATCCTTATGGGAATCGTTAAGCATTTTATCATCCTGTAGAGTCTCTTCATTGTCTGTAGAGTGATCTTTGGAATTAAGAATTCCACTAGCTTTGTCGTCATCTTCATTGATGATTTCATATTTGACATTAACAGCATCATTGTCTACGCGAAGTAAGCGTTTGACCTCTTTCTCAATTTCAGGAGCCTCTACGTATTTCTTTTTGAGAGTTTTTCGGAAACGTCGCTTGCGCACGTTCTTACATGGAGGTGTAATGCCATGGGGCCAAAGGAACTTTTTGTCCACTTTGTTGGGATCCTTCTTTTTAGCCTTGTTGGGCGATTCTTCCTCAAGAGCTGGTGGATCTGGTTCTTCTTTGCAAATCATCTAGGAAACCAAGTGGGCTATGTACATTTGAGAATTGTTTTGATGTGAATTGACTTACGATTTGACAAATATCGGCAGACTTATAGAAGCTCTTGTTGTCTATGGTCTTCAGACATTCTATGATTGTCGGTAGATCGACAATTTTTGCATAAAGCAGCCAGTGGTCGAAGCGTACTTCACCGTAACGCAAATCACTATCCATTTTAATAGCCAGTCGATCCTTGAGGTTTCCCGATAGAAGTGCTTCATGGAGTAATTTGGCAGGTTCCTAGGAAGGGAAGTGTATTGTGTATAGTTTATCTATTGATAAGTAGAGTATTGTGGTTTTACCTCTGGAATTCTTAATATGAACTGATTCTCAAGCTCAACACCATCGTCCCTCGGTTTGGAATCATTATGTTTCTTTTCTGGCTTTTTCTCAAGCATTTTGGAAAGAAAACACAGAACACTGAGTGCAATTCAAGATAAATAATCAGAATTCACGTATTTTTTGTGGGTTGACAAATGACAAGACGAGAAATATATTTCATAAAACGCGATGACAGTTTTTTAGAACCAAAGTACTAAAATAAGGAGAACGTTCATCGGTTGTTCAACTAACATGGCGCCTACATGTGGTCTAAATTTTTTTGCCGATAATAAAAAAATATGAACCAACAAATTAAACAACAGGGGTGCGTTTTTGTACCATTTGCACTAACTATACAGCCCAAAACTACACTTTCACTTTCCCGGGAGTGAGTGAAGTGAGCCAGCCACTTTTCATTGAAAATTGATTAAGCTAAAGGAATTCAGTGAGTGAAGTTGGTGCAACTGGCTGCCAGTTTATGCTGGGCTTACATTCATCTGCAACTGCAGAAGTGCAGAAAAGTAAAGCGAGGCGGATGAAGATTACAAAGAACAAAAGTTAAAAAGAGAGACGAATAGGATTATGGCTGCGGATGAAAAATTATGGGTGCAGATGAACATGTTCATCTGCAACCATAATTTTTCATCTGTAACCATAACTAAGGAAGTGCAGATGGTGCGTTCCCTCTCTATCAGACAAGTATGAATTTTACATCATGTGCCTTTTTCCGATTTTCATCTGCACTTGCAGATGCATGTAAATCCACCATCAATCATCAATAAAATAAAAGTGATTTGATTTTTGACAGGCAAAATTTACTAGCCCGGAAATCATCTGAAAAGTTACGAAAATCAAGTTTACTGCCCAAATCTGTCCAAACTCACTGATGCCTCACAAGTCACAATTTTCCATTAGAGTCAAAACTTTCCACTCAATAAACGCTGTTCACACTTCACACACAACAATTCACACTGTACAATTAGTTGGATAGACTTTGTTTGATGGAAGTTGGATGGTCGGATGTATTTTGCGTTCACACTTATCAATAGCTTGTCGTCCAACTCTATGTCACGTACCCTTAACTCCATCCAACTTCTAGATTTCCAAATTTTTGAAAACCATCCAACAAGTTGAACAAGAGGTCGTCTGAAGGGTTCACACTGTCAAAAATTGGTTGTTCAAGCCCAAGTCTGTCCAACTAATAACGAGCGAGAAAAGAAAAAAAAGAATAGAAAATAACTCTAGCGGTTAAAATCACTTGATAAAAAATAATTATCATGCCTATTATGGAATTCGCAAGATTTTACTCCCGGGGAGTTGACAGGATTCGCGGTAGATTCGTGTTCTCCTTATTTGGTATTAGTGAATTCGACGAATGAGCTGTATTATCAATACCAGAACTACCTTATTGCTTTTCACTGCTGCTGTCCTCTGTGGTTCTACTCTGTGCTGCTGTCATTTATGTCGACAAAACGAAAAAGTTCATTTAACTTGATACGCAAACAAATTTGAAATTAAAATAAAGCAAGTTTCGGTTTTAAGGCCGTGTGTGAATTGCGTTAAAATGTGTGTTAAAATTTAACCCGCGTTAAAATTTGACACTAATGAGGTGAATAAAATGGGTTAAAATTTATCGAGCTGTGGAGCAGGTTAAAGTGTGTTAAAATTTGACGTTTCTAGTGATAGAGAAACTTGCTCTTGCTTTGCATTCAATTCAAACAACGAAATATGAATCAAGAAAAAAAAACGAAGGCAGGCTGGAAAACCATACATCAAATGTCAGTTGGAAATCAATTCATTTATATAAATTCAATGGTTCTGTTTTCTAGGGTCTCAAGAAGAAAAAATTAAATTAATTGAAATTAGGATAAGTCTGGATGACAAAAGCAAGAATTAATACAAAATACTTTAAATTTGTCATTTTTCTAAACCAAATACGAATTTATTGTTTTGCTTCTTTTGAAATGTATGAGAGATATCAGCCATGAAAACTAATTTTCAGTGTTACTATACCGAATAAATCAATTAATCAAAATGGGAATTTTATTTGAATATTTGTCATTGTTGTTTTAAAATATGACATTAGAATCTAGAACAATAAAAGAAAAAGATTTTTTTTCAGTTTCAGAGACTTTTTATTAACCCTGTTTTCTTAAAAATGTGTTTTGTAATTGAAATTATTTTTCCGTGAAAAGAATACCAATTTTTGTTCAGGGAAATTTCTTAAATGATCGAGGGAAATTTTTTTAACCTACCCAGAAATCTTGGTTAAAATAATTGTTTTAACGCAATTCACACAGCAAATGGCTAAATTTGATCCCACCTCAAACAAGACGTCAAATTTTAATCGTGGTAGAAGTTTTAACGCAAATTTTAACGCAATTCACACACGGCCTAAGTTAAAAGTGATATTTATAGTGGATTCAATTGCATTTTGATGTAAGAGAAAACTCATAGAGATATACTCGAATAGAATTACGCTACCAAATTAAGAGTATTTTGGATGTTTCGGATGAGAGCCTACATTAAAATAAAAAACTCATTAGATTGCATACACATCATAATTTTTCTATATACTTTTTTCCATTTGAAAATCTCCATAAATGGTGGACCCATGCTATTAAGTGATGTTTGCAGCCTTTCCAAAACTGTTGCTGCTCGGTTTTCATCAGCTCAACTATTTCACGAAATTTTTCCCTATTTGTGGTCCGCTTTCTTAAAAATAAGTAAAATAAATACCTGAACATTCCACATCATAAATTTGAACTAACATATTTGCACTTTTCATGTTTTGTTTGTTGTTTTCTAGTAAGTTTTTGTCTTTACGAATTTCGATTCGCTACAAAAATGTCGCGAATGTGAAATGGAAAAAAATATATGGAGTGCGAATGGTTTGCGAATTCACTAATACCAAATAAGTTGAACAAAAAAGTCGATAGTGTAGGTTTTGTTACCGACATTCATTCAACTTCTTTCGTCGAATTCCATAATAGCAAAATTTTCGCGAATGGTTGAAAGTCACGCTAAATAGCATTCGCCGGATTCCATAATAGGGGTGTATTACTCAATAGTTATCGATGGTGCAAAAGCAGATAGTTACAACTACAGCTGTTCTTTAATCATCGTGACACAGATAAGACATTATCAATTGATGAAATGCAAATGCGTTGGCAAATAAACGCAAAACAAAGCGGAATATGAGCTGTCCGATATATTTCACCACAAATGCTAACCACTTCAAATAATTTCACAATAATCGCAATTTTCTATTTACCCTATTTCAAAAAGTTGCGTTTAGTACAAAAAATCATCTTTGTAATATAGGTGGCGTCACAAACTATATAAAGAATCAAAAGAACTCAATCTGACTTCGCTCACAAAATGTCCATTTCCTTTTCCGTGTTAGCTGTGAAAGAAGAAACATGCCGGTGGGTGAAAAAATTATAAAAAATATTAAATTAGCTTTTATATCACACAAAATTAATAATATTTGTGTTTTAAATCAAAGTTCATAATCCTGCGCTTCATTTGAGATATAAAAATGGCCAAAAAGTGTGTTTTTAGTGGAAAATAAACGCGTCGGAAAATTTGACAGATCCTACGTACACATGGCAGAGTGTTTGGTTTCACAAGAAGTGTTTGCCTGGTTTCTGAATTAAAGAAAAATACATTTCTATATCGAAAAATGATTCGCTTGATTGATTTTTTTTAATAACTGCTCAAAATATGTGCACTGTTTGAAAAATTTTCTATTATTTCCATGAATTGATGTGTACTTATTCGCTATTCTTTTGGTTTTTTTTGCAGCTAGCAAAAGATTTACTTCACCCATTGCCAGCTGAAGAGAAGCGCAAGCACAAGCTAAAGCGTTTGGTCCAGCACCCAAATTCCTACTTCATGGACGTGAAATGTCCAGGATGCTACAAGATTACCACTGTCTTTAGTCATGCCCAAGGAGTCGTTGTATGCGCTGGTTGTTCAACGATCCTCTGCCAGCCAACTGGTGGACGAGCAAAACTCACAGAAGGTTAGTGGAAAATATAAATACTCTCGCAATGAACTCATTTCACTAAAAAACGATATGAATTTTTGTTTTTTCTTCTAGGCTGCTCTTTCAGGAGGAAGCCCCATTAAGTGTAAAGCTCTTTTTTGTAAAAATGTTTCGTTCGCGGATAAACTTTTTTTCGTCTCAACATGAGAATGACTTGTAATTGTTTAAATGGCTGAAAATAACAACTTTTATTTTATATCGTGACCGCATGTGTATATCAATCGGTAGTAAAAAGAATTAAAAGGAAAAAAGTTTATGTGTGAATGAAAAAGATGAGATTATCATTTCGGAGTACATAGTTTCCTGCTGGGATCTTGGTTTGTTGACACGAAGTTTCCAGATCCTTCTACGTTGGTTTTTGGTTTGATCTGTGGAATCGTTCCACCGGGTTAAGTGGAAATATTTGTAAGATTTTTGCCCTTCTATTCAGATGTGAAATTGCTCGCGTTTGTGATTTGCAAATTGAAATGAGTAGCTTGTGTTTTAAACAAAGAGAGGAATGTGTGCTTTTAAATTTTATGTCAAAAGCCTCTTGCTTAGGTGGGCATTTCAGTTCGGAGTGAACTTGGGCATCAACCAACATCCTTCTACAACGAGTTCGATGTCGGGCGAGCTCTCTCCAATTCGGTTGATGTTTTCATGCACTTGATTGCGTCACCTAACACGAGGTTGCCCCTTCAGGGATTTTCCTGCAATGTTCATTTGAAAACCCGACGAACCGGAGCGTTTGGGTCCATCCGCTCTACATGGCCCAACCATCGTAGCCTCTCGATGCGTACTCTTCTGGCTATACCCATGTCGCGGTACAGCTCATACAGCTCGTTGTATCTTCTCCACACATTGTCTTCGCAGACGGGACCAAATATCATTCGGAGAATTTTTCTTTCGAAATGACCAAGGGTTTCCTCATCCGCTTTCGATAAGGTCCATGGGATGATCAAAAACCTCTGGTCAATGATAAAACTAGCGAACTTGATTAAATTTTCTTGATAAGTAAAGTTAAAGCTGGATTCTAATCCAGGATGCTTTAGTAAAATAAAACAGTATCAATGAATCTGAAGCTTAGACCTTAAATTGCAGAGACTATGCCATCCCTATTTCATTCTGCCACAGCTTTTGACCACTACCCCATTAGTGAAAGTCTGGCGTCATTTTCTTTCAGGCCAAAGTTTGTCAGTTTAAAAAAACAAAGAATGTCGATTGTAGGTTCACAATTTAACAAGTTACAAATATCTGTTGCCAAGCGTTCAGTACGAAGGTGTTTTTAGTCATTCCTATTTGACATTCGCACTCCGAAATTGCGACGACGGGCCCTGTGATAGGGGTAATCATTTCCCTAATGGCCATGTTATTGTGATGATCTCATGTGGGTCTACTACGCGACTCGATTCTACAGAAACTGTTCGAACGCACAAAAATAGTAAATAAAAAACTAACGAGGCTCGGAAGTTTTTGTCAATAGAAGCTGGAAGAATCCAAATTGGATTTTCCTTTCATTGCTGGAATTTAAAATAAGATTGAAAAACAACTCGCATGATTCGAAAGTAGAAAAGAGTAACACAGCTGGGGCCCTGTTCAAAAGTTCTACCACCCGGCAGTTGTTTCCCGAGCAACCGCTTCTAGGCAACAATTTTAACTGAATGATTTTTTGATCAAATCTTCATTGGTTCCTGTTCCAAATATAACGGATAATATAATGGCACCTTCTTTTTTTACATTCTGAATATGATAAATCCTTACAAATATAAATGTGAAAGTAACTGAGTCTGTCCGTCTTTCTATGTTAGGTATACCGTCTCCCGCAAAAAAATATTGGACCGATTTAAATGAAATTTTGTATAGAGAATCTAGAATCTGAGGAAAGACAAGTGTACACGATTGTTGGGTCTAACAATCATTGTCAGATCTGCAAACGTCTGACAATGTGAGAAGCTGAGCTGACAATGAGGTGAAAATTGAATTTGTGTGTACGTACCGGGTTTGCAGAAATCTACAAATGTCTGCAAATCTGTTGGCAACTATTTGGCTGACAATGTCGACAAACTAATTTGGCCAAATAGTTGGCAATAGATTTACAAACATTTGTAGATTTCTGCAAAAGGTTTAGGTACATGTTTTTTAGGCTCCGAAAACACAAGGGGCTTGGAACTCTATTGTTTACTGTACTGACTCAACGAAATTTATTCCCAAACTGCATTGGAGTAGTTAATGGCAAGCATGATGTCATTGTCGCACCAACTGATTCCGGCAGCATATTTTATTAACTATAAAGGTATATATAATATCATATTAATGGGTTTAGCCGATAGCAATCAGCTGTGCTTGCCACCACACCAACCGCTACCCGGTAGACAATTGCCTGTTCCGTCGCAGACAACGCGCTTGCTTTACGACCAAACATATTGAAGCCATTTGAAAAAGACGGTTTGTGCCGTGCTCATCGAACTATCGAGAATGTTTTCGGTATTATGTCTGCACATTTCCGAGTCGTGCGTAATCCCATACATTTGAATGCTCAAAAGACAAAGAAAGTTACACTTGCCTGTTGCGTACTGCATAACTTTATGATGACGACGAATAAAAACATATAAGCTCCTCGTAATTATTTTGACCGCTCCAACGAAAATCATGAACTAATTTTAGGTAATTTGCGGCAAGATATAAAACCGGAAGCTTAAAATTTGTAGGTATACATTAGTAAGTTCCGATAATGACCCAACACGGGAAGTCAAAGATATACGAGACGAATTCAAATCGTACTTCATCAAAGAGTGAGGTGGAATGGCAGTTGGCAGTATAGATTCATTTAAATATTCAAATATTAAACTTTTGGAATTCAATTTCATATTAAATATAAAAGTGTTTGTCTTTATGGAACATTACACGGTTTGGTTTCCAATCAATAATGTCCTTATTGGTTTTAGTAAAAGAAGTTATAATGCATACCTACTTCGTTACACTCAGCATCAAATCAACTCAGCGCTAGTCTACACATGGTCAAAGTGAGATTTAATTATTTTCAGGTACAGCACTCCCTATTCAAGCTCAAGATTTATTATTGACTGACTTCTTATTCAGCACATCAACCAAAATAAAGCAACCACCAAAAACAATTCAAAATATTTTGTGCTTTGTAAATTAAATAAATTTAAAAAAGTCTTCTTTTAAAAACGTTTTTTATTGGAGAAGTAAATGCATAAACAAGACATTATGTACATGTGCATAATTATATTTTTATTTCATCGCGCCATATGAATAACCATCATGGGAATCATCATAAAATGATTTACATATTATCACTAGTGTCTGGCGGATCTTGAATGTGATTGGCATCGAAACTTGGGGCGAGTGCTTCTGTTAAGATGAAGAACGCTAAGATACAGAAAATGTACACAAATCTGAGTGAAAATATATAAAAAATACACTTACCATAAGAACATCTTCCATAATTTCATTAAATGCTCTACTTAGTTTCAATCGTGCCAATGTAGCCTGTTGAGGTGCTAGGGTGTCCAACTCGGAGGCCATGTACTCACAAAGGCGGGCAGATGCGGTCGGAGACGGGTTTTTAGACGCTAAACGCATACTTTGCAATGGATCCACAGCCATTTCCTTTATATTTGACTCCCGGCTTTGGCAGGTGTTGCTATCAAAAGGTGTAGAGACGTCAGTCTTACGCCTGTTTGATGTTGCAATAGGCATTTCCTCCTCGAGATTCATCACAAAGTATTCATCATTTATGGGAGGGCTCTAAAAAAGAAAAGTTTGCATTTATACAAAAATTTTAAATATGAACTTGGGGATTCTTTACAAGTTGAAATGATGATGTTGGTTTTGTTGAACGCACAACCTTATTCGACTCCAAAAACAACATGGGATGGAAATATTTCCAAGTGATAGGTGGTGTTTCACTGCTGCCTTGCCTTAACTTTTTCTTTCGTTGTTTCTCAAGGTTAGCATTAAACGTTATTCGTAGGTTAGCCCATTTGCCTTTGCAATTGTTAATCGACATATTTGTGGCGTCAGCAACCTCCTGCCATAGAAAATCTTTCTGCATTTTATATTCCGAACACCCAACATCCCACAAACTCCGCCTCATCTCAATTTCCTCAATTAATTTGAGGGTATTTACATGAGACCATTCCGCGTCTACCTTCTTTCGATATGATTTTTTAGGTCTTTTCGGAAAGTTTTCTGGCGGCGATGACCGGGTAACTGGATCAATCACAATGGGCTGAAAATGTTCAGCACTTGCATCATTAGCAGTATCACTTGCAGTATTAGCATCCATATCTAGAAAATTTAAAATAAATGTTCACGCATTTACACATTTTCTTCAAAATACAAAAAACTCACCTTAAAATTTACCTTGTAATCTTTGCCAAACTTGCCTACCAATGAATAAATCTGCAAATATTTTTTCTTCTTTAAACTGGATTTGTAAATTTATGTATTTATTGCCAGACATTTGCAGAAACGTCAGCAAATGAAAAAAAATTGTGTACACACGATTGCCACATCTGCGAATTAATTTGTCTTCAAAATGATTGATGAACAAATTTTTCTGCAAATCAATTTGGTGTGTACACGGTTGTTAGCATAGAGGAATAAAGAACAAGAGGGAAAACCATTATTTCTCTTGCCCCGCAACTTTCATTTGTTTACACGTTGCTTTTGTAACACGAGATCTATCTGTGATACAAGTATTCAGCTGAATATAATGTTGTGTCAGTGATATTAATAACACCACTTTATTTTCGGATTTCAAACTGGTTTTGAAATTTGAAAATAGAGTTGTGTTTGTGAAATCAGTTTGAGGACAGATGCCGTGGTGTGTGTGTGGTTTGGCCTCTTGTTGTATCTCCTTTGTGGTTGCAGCTTGCGTGTAGATGATTGCCAGATATGTAAAAATTAATTGGCAGATATTTGTCTCCAAATATAGCTTATAATAGCTGGTAAATGGAGTTTATGGAATCAATTTGTATAAGTGAGTAGTGTTTTATTGAGCGCCTAGTGAAGTGAATATAAAAATTCCAAGTAAAACTCGGCTGATAAATCATCAAAAATAAGTCACTTGCAGAAGTGAACAACAGGGATGGCTGGTAAATGGAGTTTATGGAATAAAGTTGCATTAGTGAATTCAGCGTTTTATTGAGCGTATTAGTGAAGATGACTATAAAACTCTCAATAAAACGCGGCTGTAATTTGGCCCCTGTTAATTTATGATTCCCTCTCGAACAGTTTAGCCACTTCAAACAGTTAGGTTCCACATTTCACTTTCATGTGAAATGAAATCGAAATCGATCGAAATTAAGATTTGGTGTTCTGCATTTCACTTTTATCGATATCGATTTCATATTTTTCGGAATCGAAATGAAACGAAATCGTTGTGTTCCACAATTCGCTTTCGCCAGTTTCCAAGTGATTTGAAATCACCCTAATTTATATGTGTGGAATGGTAGATGAAAACAGACGCGTTTAAAAATGTAAGTAAAAAAACTCCGTTGCAACCACACAAAATTTGTTTATTTTACTAGAAATTTGTTTTAAACAAGGGAAAGAATAAAAATACTGCACAGGAGGAAATATTCATAAGCTTTATGAGCCAATACATAAAGTTCTTGCCTAAGGATTCATGAAAGGAGATCGAGTCGTCACAGGTTCTTTGTGGGAAAGACAGAAAGATACGACTGGATAAAAAAAATTTAGTAATACTAAAAAGAGTCATTTGAAACAAATTTATGAATAAAAACATGCAAATACTTTAATCACTTGCCACATATCAATACACACTTTGCATGTGCAATTTTTAATGGATTAGAAATGTCTACTAGAAATGAAAAACATTTTGAGAAAGAAGTCGTTTTTTAGGAAAAAGCTCCTGCTATCTTCGTTGTGCAAAACCCATATACGAATAAAATGTCTGCATATTCTTCTTTCGTAAATGAAGGCATTTCAAAAATTTCTCTGACCAAACTGCAATCGTGACTTATTCTGATAAACTGATGAACTGGTGAAATTTGTTTTCTTATTATTTTATACCACTTATAAGCCTATGAACTTTCATACCCCAAACTTAAATGTCCCTGAGAAGAGGTAAATCTAGGACTACTACGTCTTTTCATTTTCTCTGTCGCATATCTTTTCTTTTTGATTTCCAAAACCGAAGCAATAAGAGCACTCATATTTAAGTTTCTGATCAGTAAACTCAAGAAACTATTGAAATTAAATAAATTGAGTTTCAGATTAGATGACAGGTACCTACCTATCAGCTGTTTTCAATTTCACTTGAAGTGATTTCAAAAAGTTTTCGAACTGATGAAATCGATCGAAATGCAGAACACTGAAAATAAATTCACTCGATCTGCCATTTCGGTTTTGGTTTTATTTCTTACGATTTCAGGAACCTAGCTGAAAGACTAGAAACTAGATAGTCAATAAAAAATATTTGCCTTGGACTCAAAATAATACTAGCGGTGTTTTACTGGGAATTTCTATATTCCCTTCACTTGCGAGTCTCAATAAAACGCTTTTTTGACTATATTCACTTATCGAGTTCACTTTTCCATAAACACCATTTACCAGCCACCCCTGTTGTTCACTTCGGCAAGTGAGTTATTTTCGTTCACTTACGCTATTCACTATGGAGTTTTTGTTTTTCCATGAGCGATGTTTTGCGATGTTTTGCTGAAGTGAATATAAATTCCCAATAAAACACTGCTACTGTTTGTTTATTTCGCAAGCAGAACTCAAATACTTATCAATTTAAGCATCAAAAAATTAAAAAATGGAAAAAAACTGAGCAATATTTGTTTTCTCATATTCTCGAACATGGGTTTTCTAAAGCCGAACAAAAAGCTTCTTATTTTCGGAAACTAAAATTGTATGGGATTTTTTGCGTGTTATAAGAGAACCAAATTGGATAATTAAAGCAATTCACATGTTAACACTGGAGTACACCTACTATAGTAGACAACAGTGAGATTCTTGTTCATAGCTTAACGGTTTTTTATGAAAAACCGGTGTCATTCTAAACAAGCCTTCTCAATGAAATTTGAAAAAAGATACTATGTCCATTTTTTGATGTTCCTAATAAATATTTATGCATTGAGTTTATTAAATGTTTAAGAAAAAAATTAAATATAATATTAAAGTATTTGTTTCATTTAAATCTTAATAAACTTAAAAATTATTAGCATTTTTAAAGTATACCATAATAGACCAGGCGTGCATCTGTGCAAAAAGCTAATAAGGCGCATGTAGGTACTAAAGTGTTAATGGAATGATTTGCATTGTTTTTATTTCACATAAAAATGTAGAATTTATGTATATCTGAGTCAATAAATTTGTTCGTTGAAGCCTTTGATTTGCACTGTGGTTGCCACAAATCATTTTTTGAAAAACATAAGCTCGTGATCTATGTCAAACTGAGTGTTTTGATCCTTAGGGTTGAGCTGGGTTTGCCCTCAACTCGCCTTAGGTTTTTGCTGGGGCGAGTTGAGGGCTGTCAAATCACTTGTATTTTTATTCAAATGACAAGGTTGATTGGAGAATTTTTGGCTTAGTGTTTTTTGAGATCTGAAAAACCAGGTTGTTTTGACAAGGAAACTTGGGTAAACCCTGGGTAAAGTTCACCGAACGAACCTAATGCTTTATTATTTCTATAGTTTGTCGATAAGAAGCAAAAATATTTTATTTTTTGCATGCCACCTCTCAAAGTAGAAGCGATTTTTTCACAATAATGCAACCGTTTGAGAATTCCCTCAAACGCTCCGCTTAGTTTTGTCCAATGGAAAGTGTTTACACAGAATTGCAAAAAAAAAAAACAAGCCAAAAACATTTTTTTGCCACCCACTGGGTTAAGCTTGACGCTGCCCTAAAAATCAGTCCAAGTGTTTTTCGATTTGAAAAAACGCTAAATCACGAAATCATTGCCATTTGAACTGAATACTTACATGCCATTTGACAAACCGGTTCACTACCTTAAGTTGTCCCAGCAAAAACATAGGGCTACTTCAGGGTAAGTTGAGAGGAAACCCAGGGATCAAAAAACTTTCAATTTGATAATCAGGGCGAGTGAAGGTTATTTCAAAAACCGATTTATGGTGATTACAGGGCAAATACAGGGCTTCAATGAACTAACCTAATATGGAAAACTAATCATGAGGTTTTTTTGTTGAAGTGCTTGGTTTATCTGTGGTCGTTTTTTACTTGCGATTATAGGTACTATAAGGCAAGTCTTGCAATCGTGGCGGAAAAAAATTTTGAGATAACAATTAAACATGACATTACGATCATAGAGAATACAAAAAAAGTGGGTCCTGCAATTCTGTCTGTCTGTCTGTCTGTCTGTCTGTGTGTCTGTGTGTCTGTCTGTCTGGATGTATATGATTCTACAGCCTGAACCGCTGGACCGATTTTCTTAAAATTTTGCAGTTAGGGTATGTGGGGTAGCCTACAGACGGGTTTTTGGAATTGAGTCTCTAGGTCTAGAAATAACGGCACCTGCCATACAACCGATATGATAATACCTATTTTTCTCGAAAACGGCTCCAACGATTTCAA
The DNA here is from genome assembly GCA_914767635.1 of Melanostoma mellinum. Taxonomy (NCBI): domain Eukaryota; kingdom Metazoa; phylum Arthropoda; class Insecta; order Diptera; family Syrphidae; genus Melanostoma; species Melanostoma mellinum. Next base: position 187,032,815 of record OU612060.1, read on the forward strand.
TAAAATTTTGTGTGTAGAATTAATTTTTGATTGTTTTTCTCATGATGTAAAAAAAAAATTTTGGAAAAGTTTAAAAACGGTACCTCCCATAGTACCGTTTTTTTCAAAACCGACTTTCTCGTTAATGGCTTGCACGATGTTTACGAAATTTTGTGTTTTAGAAGTTTTAAGTTGTTTAAGGAAAACTGCATAACAAGATTTGAAAAATTTTAATTTTTGAAATTTTTAAAAAAAATTTAAAAAAATGTAGATTTTTTTGAATAACTTCAAAACCATAACTTAGATTTTTCTCAATTTTTTTTTTAAATTAACTTTTGCTAAGATCTTAAATTTTGCATACTAGAATTTTACAAAACTTTTTTTTTAAAAAAATGTAAAATAAAAAATCGTTATATTTAAAACTGGTCCAACGATTTTGATAAAATTTTTAGCGTTTATATGTATTAGAAATTGCAAAAGAATGGCGTTTTTAGATTTTCGCTTGAGACTATTGGAATATTTAATTGAATTTTTTTCAATATTTTTCGTGATTTAATAAAATTTTCCTAATTAATGTATAGTTGGCAACCCTGTACCACCAAATATATTATAAAGAGCGAACACCAAAACCTTTTACTCAGCCCTAAGATTTTGATATCGTATTTAGAACACAATCGCAAGTTCGTGCGACCCAGTCGTGCCCAATTTTTTTGAAAAACCTAAGCTCGCCCTGAATGCCAAACTGAGTATTTTTTGAACCCTGGGTTTGCCCTCGCCCTCAACTAGCCCTAGGTTTTGCTGGGGCGAGCTTAGGTAATCAACAGGGCTGTCAAATGGCATGTATTTTGTCCAAATGACAGGGATGTATGATGATTTTGTTGTTAAGCGTTTTCTGAGATTTGAAATCCCATTTTTTTTTACAACTCTTGGGGTTGTCAAAGAAACCTGAGTCAACCCTGGATAACGTTCAAATGGAGGTAAGGTACATACCAATTTATGGAGATTCCAAAAGGTAAGTAAAAGAGCAGTTTTCGTGGCAGTTTAGTGTCGATAACCGTGGACAAGCAAGTGGATATTTTTGTGATTGTTGCATCGAATTGCCCCGTAAAAAGCAGACGCGCACTGTTAAAAACCTTGTAGAGAAGCTATAGACACAAGTACATTTAAAAAAGGTTTTAACTATCGAGGAGATACTTTATGAAAACCATACAGAAGCGAGATCATGAGGAATTTAAGATTTTAAATTCTGCGAGCTGAATTATTGTTAGTTCGGAAATTTACTTCAAAATAGGAACAATGAACTATGGTTATGGCTGCGATGCTTGCAATGTCAGTTTTCCGTTAGGCTTTTTGAAAATCCAATGTTAGACCAAAAGTTCAACTATAGTAGTAGTTAGCTTTTAATTTCATCATAAAACTAAACAAATCCAAATGCCTCCTTCGAAATACCCTAAATTATTTCAAAAGGGCACTTCACATTGACCACAGGTCTACCAATACACTTTTCATGCCCAGCAAAGTTTTCATTCCGCTCAGAAGCTATGAATCGCACTACGTGCCCGAACCACTCAATATAAGCGTCTGGTTCTCAAAGCAGACCTTCTTCAAGTACTCAAAGCAAGCCTTGTCCGCTTTGAACATTGTTTGAATGAGACTTTTGTGTCGTGACTTTGTTGTGCAGCATTCATACGAATGAAATAACAAACTTTAACGGTCAAGCGCGTTCACATAGACTTTTCTTTCTCCAGACTAAATATTGAAATCCTTGTACATACCTCCATTCCAGACTAACAGCTTCTCTCACTAAGTTTCTATGTGTGTAGGTACAATGCCAGACACTTTTGCTTGCTTTGATTATAGACCCATGAAAACACTTGTTCAAGATGGAGTTCAAGGAAGTTCATTGCACGCAAATCAGAATCCATTTGGGATCTCAACAAAATCCCATTAACATAAAAAATAAGTCTTCACTCAGTTGTTCCGGTACAAGCAAGCAATGGCTTGTGCTTCCTTCCACGCCCGACATCCCGTCTGTTGTCTGCATTTGCCTATACAGCTCCCTCCCACTCATCATCCTTCCTTTCACAATGTTTTACAATATTGTACATACTTAATATGAAATGTTTTTAAAAAACCCCACCCCACCGAAGAACCGTTGTTGGCGCGTGATTTGAATTTTGCAACACGTTCTTCACAAGTGGGTGTTGTAGGAGTTACCGTTTTTTTTTTGCCTTTAGTTATGGAGAACGAGGCAACCTAAGTGAAAGAGCTATGACTTCCTGGACTGAGACAAATATCTGTTGAAAATTCGTCGAATTATAAATGAAGCCTCATCCTTATGCAGGGAGAATTATTAAAAATGAATAAATTATTTCATTTCCTGTTTCTGTTTTTGGAGACATGAAAAATTTTTTTAACAGAGTTGGAGCAAATAACGCTGTGGGAGAGCGAACCGGAAAATCTTTTTGCTTTGGTGTTGGCCTTCATTTGTAATTCTTACCATTTCTGTTTCAGATTTAGTCACACCTCACACTCCATTCAGCCCAGCGAGCGGACGAAGTGCTCGACTGTTGGACATTATTTCCGAAAGCCATACGCTCGCAGCAAATAAATGTACATAATTTGAACATGCGTTCTTTTTGTTCTTTTTCTTTCTTTCTTTTTTTTCAAACAAAACTTTTTACCCAAAATAAATAGAATGCCTTTTTCATTTCGAATAAAATGTTACGGTAAATCAGTACAAACATACTAAACGATGACAAATGTCTTGTTGTGTTATAAGCAAAGTGAAAAGTCGTATACACAAAAAATAAATAAGTAGGTTGGAGTACGCAGTACTGTACCTTACCAAGTACCTACTTCGGGAGCCATCGACTGTGAAAAGGGATGTGCGGAGAATTTAAAGGTTGTTTACTTGCATAGCGTCACTTGGAATATTTAATTTCAAAAAATTATAACGGGATTTAATGCTCTTTCTAGTGTGTTGTTGGTTTTAAATCCCTGTTCTGCTATGAAGTAAAGTTAACATCATTCTTGACGATGAATCCCGAAAGCATGGGGTGGAATCGACTAAGGTAATTTGTGACAGCTGACAAGTCAAAGCAAAAAATTACAATATTTCCCCTGTGTATACATCACCGAAATCAAAGTCACCCTGTTACTTATAGTATTTACCAGCGGAAGCGGCCATGTTGTTTTGGTGGCTTCTGTCATTTCTGTTATTAAATGTTAAAGCACTGATGCGGATGTCAAATCAACAAGCTGCAGAATTGAACCCACAGTCTAATGATATATATTTGCTGTCAGAATATGTGGCCGTTGTAATCTGGCGCCCAGTTTACGGCACTGCTTTTGAAAGCGTTAATTTCGAGCGGAACAACTGCATAAGGAAACTGTAAAATGCAGTATGGCATGAGTAAACCACTGTATATTTTTAATGACATGCTTCATGATAGAGCGTTTGATGTCAAAAGTAGCAAACAAACTTCTACCAGAACTTAAAAGATAAAGAACGGCCTGCAACAGGGAGAGGTGAATTTACTTTGCATTTTCAATGGCGAGTGGCGACCTAATTGGTTCTCTCCACCATACTATGGCGTACGCCGACGACTTATATCAACTTTCAGAAATCGGAAACAGTTGTGTTTAGAACCCCGTTATTGGCTTGGCCTCATGGCATACCAGAACAAACTGGCGTAAACTTGTAATCGTTGTTTTATATGGCCACTCACTGCCAAGCAAAGTAGTATTCAGGCCTCAGGCTAGATCAGTATCTATATTTTAAGAAACATATGGATGCGGTTCTGGTCACAGCTAGAAGAGCTTTTGCTTACCCCGTGGCTACACGATCAAGATATGGTAAGCCATTTACAATACATTTAAACTTTTTAACATATACAACCAAACTTTTCGAAATTGAAACCTAACTGGTATGGAATTGTGAAAGCCACCCGAGAAGCAGTTTCAGTAGCCATGAAATTGACAGCTTCGTCAAATACCCTCAAAAAGAGAAATGAGTGCCTGGAGAAAAGCTTTAAATTTCAAATTTCTTGGTGGTGCCATCTTGAAAATATATAATGACGTCTTGATTGAAAGCCAGTTGCCTGGCAAGTTGTAAGTCACCTACGTCATAGCCGAAATACGAACAGGAATTTGACATAGTGTAATGTAGGCTGATGGCTTATACCATATCTTGATCTAGTAGCCGCAGGGCTAGGCGACTGTTCACAGAGAGAAAGTGATTTGCTACATGGCTGTCATAAGGCCAGATTCTGTCTATGGGTCCCTTGTGTTATCCTAAGTTACTTACAGAGCTTCAAATGGAAAAGATTCGGATGTTTGAGAGGCAGAGTTTGCGTACCTGTCTTGGATTGCACAGAATATCAGATTCGGAGCACACAAAATATTATCCTAATGGGGTCCACTACAATAGGGCTCAAATAAATAGAATCGACAAATTCATCATAAAACTGGCCCGAAGTCACATTTCAAGAGCGATGGCTTCTTCCAATGGCCTGATATGTAAGGTGTATTACCCCATGGTTGCATATATGGAGGAAACGCTTTTACGTGGATTTCTCCCACCAGAAGCTTTCCTGCTACTTCGATATGGAAGGGTTGATACAGGACAGATTGGTGGCTCCGCTGATCTACCACGTTTACTGTAAGTCCATGCAGCGACGGTTTCTTTATAACGAAGATATCACCGCAGTGGTCGGAGGTGTTGAAGGTCTGCTTTGGTTCAGTAAAGCGGTCTGAGATCGTTATCGTCGTGACGTTGTGTAAAGCTCAAAATTGTTCTGGTGGTTGTCCAAGCAATACGTTGTTATTGATAGCGAGTCGCCAATGGCTGGCTTACACAGTTTTTTTAGTTTTAGTAAAACTGTATAGACACAGGGTACAGTGGCACACAAAAAAAAACATTAAAGATAAAACCCCAAAAAAATTACAAAACCACAATAAAAGAAAAGTCAAAACTATAAGAAGATACTGTGGCTGCTTTAGTTTTAAGTAATTTAAGTAGACTTAATTAGTTTTAACTAGATTTAAGTAGTCTCAAGAAAATACAAAACAAATATGATTAAGTAATGTAAGTTCTTCATCATTTTCTTATATTTAACTAGTTCTTGTTCGTTCATTCATAAGTTATCTTTAGGACGAAAGTCATAAGCATTGAGATATTGATTAATTTCGAGTACCCGCTCAGGGTCAGCAAGCTAGTTAAGTGGTAGTAAAGTGCTTCGATAGAATGAAGATTGCTCCGAGCTTTTGATGTTAAAAATAAAATAAATAAATGTAATGGCAGACCGAAAAGGCCCAGGGCCTAGTGTATTTCTCACCACCACGCCTTTGCTAGGGACCTACAATTTTTTGCCGGTTCCGAACGGCTAATAGAAAAAGAGCTTTTCATGGCAATGAATTTACAATCGGAGGAGCCAATTTCTCACGAAAGGCGATACCTGTGAAAAAATATTTTTGCCTCTGTTTGGATTTGAACCACGAACCTCTGGGTCAACAGGCAGAAATGCTTACAAACACATTTTAAAAAAGATTTGGATGCCCCGGTAACCCAGTTTCTATTAGAAGAGGGAACGCTTTTCTACCCATTGGTAAAAATAGTTTGGTTAGTTTGCGGTAGGTCCGTTCACGACGGCCATCAAGATTCTGCGGTATTGGCAATCCTTGGTCATCTACACAAAAAAAAGGTAAAAGAGCTTGATAGGCGGTGCGCGGTTGCAAACGATCTACTAATATCCTTTCTTCTTACAGAGGCAGCAATAACCTCAGGTAAAAGTACCGCTAGGTAGGTACTATAGGCCTCTTTAGCAATCGTGCAGAAAATAATGTTTGCGACAGTAAAACATTTTTTTTTTTTTTTTTTTTTTTTTTTTTTTTTTTTTTTTTTTTTTTTTTTTTTTTTTAGCGACTTCAAGTATGTGGTCATTGCAACTAAGATCATCGTTTACACACATACCAAATACTTTCGAAGCATTGAATTCTACTCGGTTCATAAGACCCCATGAAACAATGCTGTCAAGGAATTCAATGAGCTTATCATACGCAACCGTTCCAGTTCCACATCTGAAGAGCAGGGACGTGAATTTGGCAACGAATATGAAAAGCTGAGGGTCGAGTCGTCAGCAAAACAGTTAAGTGGATTAGAAAAAGATATTGGAACTTTATATTTTTTATTTGGAGCTTGAGCAGGTATAGTAGGAACATCATTAAGTATACTAATTCGTGCTGAGATCATTAATGAAAATGAGGAAGAGAGTCGGAGACAAAACAGAGCCCTGGGGCACACCAGCATTTATGAAGTGGGTATCAGACTTGAAGCCATCCAACACAACTTGTATTGAACCGCCGGAAAGGTAGTTTCTAATCCAACGAAGAAGAGACTCATCGATACTGATTTGGCCTGATGCCAAACTCTATCAAATGCTTTAGAAAAATCAAGCGCAATAATCATACTTTCTCCAAAAGAATGTAAAGCTTGGCTCCACTTTTCGGTGAGATAAGCCAACAAATCACCAGTGGACCGTTTGCTACGAAAGCCGTACTGACGGACATTAAGAAGCTTTCGTTCTTCAAGATATTTCATAAGTTGACGATTTATCAACGTTTCCATAACCTTGGAAAGTAGGGACGTTAGTGCAATTGGACGGTAATTGGAAGGGGAGGAAGATTCGCCTTTTTTAGGGACCGGCTGGACAAATGCAGTTTTTCATCTGCTCGGAGAAATCCCAGCAGAATAGGAAAGATGGAAAAGCTTACGCAGTGGTTTTGCCAGCGTAGAAGAATACCTCTTCAGAATTACGGCGGGGATACCATCTGGACCAGCGGACTTATGAGAGAATACGAAAAAAGTGGAAAATGGCGTTTTTATATTTGCGCTAAAATCTTTTAGAAAATTTTATTTTATTGTTTATATAAGTATAAAATACTTTAGGTAATTTTATTCAAAATTCATAATTAACGTTTAGTTGGCAATCTTGTACCAACAAATATATTAAGTTTGTTCGTTGAAGCCCTAGGGTCGCCCTGGAGTCGCCACAAAGCGTTTTTTGAGAAACCTAAAGTTGCCGTGAATGTCAAATAGAGTGTTTTTTGAGCCCTAGGGTTGACCTAGGTTTTCCCTCAACTCGCATGCATTTTTTTTTAATGACAGGGATGTGTGGTGATTTGTAGTTTAGCGGTTTTTTGAGGACTGGAGAACCCAGGTTCTTTTGACAAATCATTGGGTTGTCAAGAAAACCTGGGTCAACCCTGGGAAAAGTTCAACGAACGGACCTATTGTGAAGAGCGAATACAAAAATCTTGTACTCAGCGTTAAGAATTCGATATTGTAGTTAGAGCACAATCACAAGGTGCCCACTTTTTTCTTCACTTCTTGTGCTCTCCAATTCTTTGGCCAGTTCTATAAGTTCTACAAAAATTCCTTAACTAAGTTTCATGATGTTTTTCAGTGGAAAATAAGAGATGTCGCCCAGTTCGTCGAAGATGTTTTCTATGAGAGCCATATTGTGGGGAAATTAGAACACTCACACAGAAAGTGAAATGATCCTTCCTCATTCTTTTCGACTTAGAAATTGGAATCCAGTACATAAGAGCTTATGCCTAATCTCATCGTTTGAGTATGAGCAGGCAATGAAATTGTGACTCGTGAGAATGTCAATCAACGAAAAGAGCCGAAACTTACTGAGCTGAAGTAGAAGTTTTGATTCTTTTCTTGGAAATATGTGGCTATAGGTTTCTAGAAAGTGGAAACTTTTTTTTAGATTTAAGAAAATTTCGTTGGTTTCTGTTTTTTTCTTGCTCTTGTGGTTTGAGAACAGAGATTTTCATCTACACAGTTGGATTCGAGTGATGACCCGATTTCAGCCAGTTTATCCTTCATTTCGTTACCATTAGCTATATCACTGTGTCCTGGACCCCAAATTGAAGTTACGATGTTCGCCGAGCTAAGCAGTCTTAAATTACTGCGACAGCCTTGCTTCACGCGAACCAATTCCTGTCCCTTGTCATAATCCGCATTCTTTTAAGTTGTTTTTTTTTTTGTTGCCGGTTATAACATTGCGTTAGCCCTTCAATGCTAATGTCAAGACTTTGCTTCCTCTTGTATAAAATCATAAAATTCCTTTCAATATGGGTTTCATAACTTCGGCTCTGTAGGCCAAAGGAAACCTTCTGCAGGGACTAAGGGCCAGTTGCTCAATCGAATTATAAATTTAAGTTCTACATAAAGTTTTCATTTTTGTATGAGACGTTCCGGAATTCTTAAGCTCTACATAAAATCCCCATACTAAAGTAGAACTTTATGTAGAACTTAAATTTATGATTCGATTGAGCAACTGGCCCTAAGTCCGAGTAACAAAAAACGTATCTCGTCTGCTTCTATCGAGAGTGTCAGACTATCGCTTTTTGTGGGATCAATGAGTAGTGAACGGTGTAATGCTTCTCCTAATTGCTCAATGGCAAGTGAGCTTTCATTCCTCTAATCAGAATCGTTCATCTCCAAAACTTTGTTTCTCATACATTCGTTTTGGCGGTGTTTTCCCTTCTTAAGGAAACCATCATCTTCAATGTCGTATTCTAATTGTTGTTGCTCGTCATTGTTTTCCACCGGACATTGGACCCAATTTACTTCATCTTTGACCATATTTTCAGGGAACAACTCTTCCACCTGCGACGCATTAAGGCATAGAACACCTTCTTCCAGACTAACCTTTAAAGCAGCCTTAAGTTCCTCTTTGTTTAATCCTATTTCAACTTTTTTCCCCCTGAGCTGCTATAGAACGTAGCTACTTGAAGAGGTGTAATCACATTGATTGTATTTAAAAAATAAGATTTTCTCGCTTATCGAGTGGTTATCTTCAAATTACTTTTATAAATTAAGCTGATAATGTTCAATGGATTCCAATCAAATTTAAGCTTAAGGCCTCCGACTTCAAAACAAAAACCATTCACCGTCCCTCTCGAAAACAGTGGTCCTGCCAATTATCCTCACTTAGGCTAACAACGTGTACTTTCAAAGACATGTCAATATTAATTCTCTGGAAACACCTTTTCTGGCTGTTATCATGATATCATCCCAAACAATCTCTGTAAAATGTAGGTGAGTGTGTGTTTTCGGAGATAACCTTTTAACAAACCATGGGTTCACTGTCCAAAGGTCAAATCAACGTTCCTAGACTTGGCAGAACTTTGTTTGTGCCATCGCCCCTTGTTTTAAAAAGGCACATTGGCATTACATGCCATATCGCCAGACATGCAGTCTTTTTTTCCGAAAAAACATCGTTACCTCCATTCATGCAGAAACAATTACCCAAATTTAATGTATCCCAGTCGGACATGGTTACATGGTGAAATCTTGTCACAGAAAAGTTCAATTGCCTCATTTTATACTATAAACAGAAAAAAGAGACGCCTGTTTTTGTATGACATTAAGTGATCCTAATGAACTCGTTCTTTTGCACCCCTATTTTTGGTTGTTATGCCAAAATCAAGTCGGAAAAAGTAAAAATAATCATAATCATAAAAATAAAAACATTTTGCTTTTTTCTACTTTCCGTTTTAAAACTACCTACGCCCATAACATGCTTGGATACGCTTTATTGAAAATTGTCTCGTGCATAGTTTCTTTCTTCTCCTAGAAGAAACATAAGCAAAGAAAAAAAGAATGGTACCGTCCCGCCTTTACAGCATGTGAATTATCTTTGCAAAAAATGTTGCCTTTTTTCCTGTCGCCATCGACATTGCCGGGATTTAAGGGCAGGGGTAGAGGCCCGGGTGTGGATTGTTGTTAAATTGTTGACTTAAAATAAAGAAAATGTGAAACCAGGGCAAAATTGAATGTGGAAGGAAAGGCTGCGTTCACAATATAAAGTTCATCACAGGTCATATCACACGACGAATAGGCAGTGTTAGAAACCAGACCTACTTAGGGGCTATTTAACTATGAAACTTAATAGACTTTGCTTGGGAAAGAAAATAAATGTTTTATTTATTAGCTATTATGAGAATGAAGTTCTATAAGGCAAGTAATGGGCGGTAGATCCCGAAAAAACGACAAGTGTTTGAGCTTTTGTTTTGTTAAAGGTAAACTGTTTGACTCACAAAATTACAATCGAAATTTCCAGGGTTCAAGACCCACTGGTGTCAATAATTTTTTTACTTGAGTTTTGATTTACAATGACAAATCGACCTCAGACATGGAATAATCTGAAACTCATTCTGAAGCCAACGTGGCATATCCCAACAGCAGATCGGTAGTGGGGAGCAGTTAAGTGGGATACCTGTGACACCTTCGAGATCACAACGTTCATAGGCTTAAAACGAGTTTCAAGAGCTTCCGTCAGAACATTAGCGCTTTCAAAAGACTGCCAAAGCCTCCAATAGCGCAAAAGATTATTCCCCTCAAATGATGCTAAAGAGACCCCAGCAAAGCAAAAATGACCCAAAATAAAGTAAAACAGACTTCAAATAGAGCTAAAGATTCCTACAGCTAGATTGCATCCAATAGAGCTAAAGATGCCTCTAATAAAGCTTAAGAGTTAAAGAGTCTCCGACAGAGCAAAAGAGGCATTCAGTAGAGCTAAGAAGGTCTCAAAGAGAACTAGATAGGCACCCAACAGTTCTAAAGAGACCTTCAATAGAGGCCCCCTACAGAGCTAAAAAGATCTTCAAAAGATCTAAAGAACCCCAAACAGAGTTAAAGAGGCCTTTAATAGGGCTTTTATCCACTAAGATAAAAAAGCTTTCAAAAGAGCTTAATTGCATCCAATAGAGTAAAAGAGGCCTCCAACAGAGCTAAACAGCCCCCAAACGATCTAAAGAGGCCTGCAATAGAGCTAAGAAGGTCTCCAAGAGCACCCCAACAGAGCTAAAGTGGCTACAAGCAGAGCTGAATGGGTTTCCAATAGAGCTAAGAAGACCTTCAACAGAACTAAAGACTTCTTCAATAAAGCTAGATAGGCCCCCAGTGCAGCTTATAGAGAGTTAAGGATGCCTCCAATAAAACTAAAGAGACCTCCAATAAAGCTAGAGAAGACTCACATGGAGTTGAGAATGCCTCAAATAGAGCTAAAGACCCGCCAAAAGACCTAAACAGGCCTACAATAGAGAAGGACTTCAAGACAACCCCGACAGAGCTAAAGTCTCCCAGCAAAGCTAAAGGGCCATCCAATAGAACTTAGAAGACCTTCAATAAAGCTAAAGAGGCCACCAATAGAGCTAAAAAGGCCTCCAACTTCAATAGAACTAAAGAATCCTCCAATAGAGCTTACGAAGCCTCGAATAGAACTAAAGAGTCCACCAAAAGAGGTACAGAATAGAGCTATAGCGGCGGCACCAACATAGCTAAAAAGTTCTCCAACAGAGCTAAATAGAACACCAATAGAGTTAAGGAGATCCCCAAAAGAGCTTAATATGAATCCAATAAAGCTAAGGAGATCTCTAATAAGAGCTGTAGAGGCCTGAATTAAAAATAATGAAGCCTGTAATAGAAATGAAGAGTCCCAACAGAGCTTCAGAGACCTTCAATACCTTTTTTTCTGTTGGAGGTTTTTTAAATACCAGCTGGAGCACTCAGACCTAAATACCTGTTTATTGTACTACCAGATAGCAGTCAGATATTCGGAGGAAAAGCCAAAGGACGCCTAAGTTACGAGCTTTTACCATGTTTGCGTCGAGCATCTGTAACCTCATGCGAGAAAAAGCTGGACTTTCAAAGACGAAGTGCTCTGCGATGCCTTCAACTTCTCCACAGGATTCACAGAGCGTGATATCACTTAAGCCTAACACGTTTAAAAGCTTGGCAAAAGAGAAGTGCCCGCTGGCAATGCCAATAAGCTTTCTAAAGTCTTTTCTGCTACGGGATAGCAAAAATGTTGCAGTCTTCTTATAAACGTTGGGGAGCATACGTTAGGTCTGTCGGCAACCAATGGAGGCATGTTATCTTTGATGGTGCTCTTGGCAGATCCAATCGTTGATTGAAGCCCTCATTGAGGACGCTGGGTCGCTGGCAGACCTATCGACGGTTCAGGCCCTGAGAAAGCTGTCTGAGCACAAGCCTTCTGCCGAGCTGTAAGTTCCTACAACCGAGCTTTAAGCTCCAACAGCCGATCTTCAATCTGTTACATCAAAAGAACTGAAATGTTCTCCAATGGATTTGATCAGCTTTAGGGTTCGCAACAGACTCTAGGGGCTTTTCAAATAATGGGCTTTCGAAGGCTATTTTTACTCAAAGGCTGTATTTACTGTCTTGCCCCCATGAAAAACCAATTCTACGCAAAACTTTTCTTTTCAAGAACCCCTAGTACTGTAGATATTCTTATGGACTTTTTGCTCACCCTAAAGCTCACATGGCAAAATCCCGACTGCCTGGTGGCCAAGTTGGTCATGAGTGTGAATCAAAGCCTTAAAAATATATGCAAATTCATTTTGCTTCCATCCACTTTTGTTATTTATTATTTCAAGCTGCAGAAACAACGTTGAGGCTTTACTTTCCTGCATTAAACGAATATGCTTTTCAATGACCTATAATATGAAGAGCTCCTTCACGCAGTAGACCAAGATTCCTTACTTTTCGAACGTCAAAACAATATCGATTGTGTTGCACGTATACTTTCCCCTTCATTGTGTCAGAAAACTTAATATCTGTGTCAAATTTCCACTGTAAACTTTGTACACTTAGGACGTACCGCACGCTTTTCAGACACAGTTATTGTGACAGTTGCAATGAAAAAACCGAAAGTTTTTGTCCCGCTACCACACGGCAACTACTTATTAAAAGATGAATGGTAATGGCTTAGCCACATGTGCATATATACAACATTTATACGGAATAACAAGGCGACACCGACGTCGACGTAGATGACAATAAGAGGAAATGACAAAGTTCGTATTGACTTCCTAGTTCCTAGAAAGAAACTCCAGCTACTTTACTTCACAATAAGTACTGCATTGCGAAAAAAGGTCAGCTAAATGAAAGCTGAAGTACAGCACTGTCTATTATTGTACAAAACTGGTTGATATAGGTACTATAGTTGGCCAAAGGTTGTTTCCCTTGTATTTGTCGTCGTTTCCGCCTCGTGACATTTGAACATTTGCAATTTGGACACAATCCAAATTATGAATTTATATGTGACAGAACAAACAACATTACAATGAAATTGTAGTTGTCACCGTCTTTCACCGTAAGCTGTTGTAGCCAAGAAGTAATGTGGACAACCCACGTTACCTCTACTACTGTTTTATCTATTTCCATGCAGCACTTTACTGCTTTGTTATGTTCAAAATAGGAATGGCCAAAGCAGAGGTTCTGTTGGTATAGTAATTAAAATTTTATGGTCGCTATACGGGATGACATTACTTTTGCTTGCGTTTAAAATATATATGCAGTTTGTGACGCAGATTGGTAAATCAGGTTGCTGACAGGAGTAAGTGATTCTTTGTTGTGTTGAAAGCTTTCACTGTTTGAAGTACTTGACACGTTCTGTAATGATATTGTTTTGAGAAAAAGATTGCGGTTGAGATGGTAGGTAAGCGAGAGTCATCACATGTTTGGTTTGTAGGCCAAGGCTTTCAATAATGGATGAAATAAATTTTTTTTTGTACTTAAAGGGTGACCGGAAAGAGAGCTATCTAAGCAACCACTTCCACTACGCCGAGCAGTTTCAGAAAATTTAAATTACCTTGTTCCTTTAGTTTTGATGGTAACTGTGTGAGGTGGTCTTCTCCATCGACTAGAGACAACCCATTTCAAACCATTTTCCAGAAATCCAAATCTTTGTTAGTCAACGTTAGTATTTTTAATCAACATCTTTCAGTACAAGAAGAGGTAAGTGATGTACTTATCAGCAAAAATAAGGGAAACCCGGAATCTCCACCCGCATACAGACCTCCGTGCATGCTGGACACAGCAATAGAAGAAGTAGTAAGGGCTGTCGAAAATGCTCAACAAGGGATGCAAAACACCAAGAAAATCGTGATCATGGTAACACTTCATGTCCGAAACGCTTTTAATTCAGCCCGATGGCAAAATATGATTGGTGCACTTGAAAGAAGATTCCAAATTCCAGAACCTCTTACGGATGATAAAAGATTATCTCAAAGAACGAGAACTTATCTACCAAACCACTGAAGGAATGATACGAAAAGATATCACAGCCTGGAGCAGTACAGGGATCCATCATTGGACCAGACCTCTGGAACATTTCCTACGATGACATTATCTGTATGGAAATGCCCGAAGACTGTTTTCCAGTTGAATATGCTGATGACGTTGCTGCGGTGATAACTGCAAGAGACACCGAAAGCGTACAGAGAAAGTTGAACCACGTGATGCGAAGGACGAGTTCATGGTGGTTGAATATTTGGGAATAAAGCTTGACACGAAACTGAGCTTCTGGGACCAGATACGGACGGTTGCTGAACGTGCATCCAAGGTTTAAAGCCACCTATCTAGGTTGATGGCAAATTTAGGCGAACCATCCATTCGATTCTACTGTACGGAAGCGAGATTTGGGCTGAAGCACTAAAACCGGAAACAACTAGGATCGGCACAGAGGGGTGGTGCCTTGCGAATAGGGAGCGCGTAAAGCACAGTGTCTGAGCCAGCAGCTCTTGTTGCAGGTGTCGTACCTATTGACCGCTTTATATCACAAAGGAGATACATACATGAAATGAATGCAAAAATTAGCGTGGAAGAGGCGAACGTGGAAGCGAAAGCGATCACACAGCTGAAGTGGCAAGAACGCTGGGAATCGGAAAGCAAACGACGCTGCTGTGCTGATCGGAGATCTAAGCAAATGGTGTAACCGGAAACACGGTGAAGTGAACAACTAAGTCACACAGTTCCTTACCGGATACGGGTATTTCACGGGTTGAGGAACTAGAACCCGCCACCTAGACACGGATCCCTAAATGGTCCCGAGGAGAAGATCAGCATGAAACTTTTGGAGTTTTAGTCTGTGTGCCAAGCTAAGTACACCTTGGAGAGTCCGAAACACGCGGGAAAGCATTTCTCCAAAAGTTAATTTAAAAAAAAAAAATCGATGAGTAAGATTAATTCTGTTCCTTTTCTTTTCGACCTCCATCTTCCAAGCCCTTGTCTGAAAGTCCTCCTTTTAAACCATTTCTCATCCTGCTGAGCCAAACATAGCTCTCAAATCAATTGCAGCAGTCAACAGAAACTGAAATATTCTGATTCTTAAGTTGAAGGGGTTTCTAAGTTGTCGTTTATGGGTTAAGCTACCCAAGTAACCCAAGTACGTGAAAAGAAATGGTGCAGGAGGGACCCGATTGCCGCAGGTAATAATAACAGTTTCATACTGTTGACGGCCTAAAACCAAAATAAAAAGTTGAAAGGAACTGCCAATCTGTGCGAGTGTTAAGACCTTCACAAGCCACAAGCAGCAAAAGAATTAGCAGAGGCTGTAGACTAAGCAACCAAAAAACTAGCAAAGGCTGCAGGCCTGTTCAACTCTGACACAATCGTAGTTTAATAAAGACGTCTGAATTGGTCAGACCTTCTTCTTCTTCTTCTTTTTCGGCGTTACGAGCATCGAAACCTTATTAACTGTTGGCAATATTATTATATTCCGGAGTCTACAATCGTGTCATAACCTGCCGTAGTTGTGAACTCCACTCATATCCACCGTTCGTGTGCAACGCGAAATAATCTTCTTTACTTTATATTTTACTTTACAGCTAACAGTTTTAGTACATAGTTGCTTCACACTAGTGATTCGGTCGTGAGGTACGCCGCAAAGAATGGGATGGGTGAAAAGTATACGAAAAACTGCAATTTCTATGAAGACGATTGTTGTAGACAGCAGAGAAAGCTTTGGGCTCAAATTTTTCCATCGATTCAGACTTGGGGATGAAGTTGTCAGCTGAAAATGAGCATGCGCATCATACCAATTCAATTGGTGTTAGGACAAAGTTCACCATTATACGTCTGATTTTCCCCCACGCCCGCCACCCCACTGCCGTGAGCCGCCACAGGAAAAAAGACAAAAAATAACTCAAAGTTTGCTTCGACGAGGTTGTTCACAAAACATCTCAAAGATGGCCCACAAACTGCGGTCCATTCTACTTCAGTACTAATGCATCCATTCCTATAGAAAAAAACTACTGTGGAAACCAGATCTGGTAGATTTTTTTCAGTCACGACGAGCCTCCAGCGTTTCTTGTCCACAAGACGTTGTATCTCCGATGCACGATTGGATGATTATTCCAACCGACCGTATCAACGATGCCAGATCTAGAGCACCGTGAAAATCTAGACGTGATAGCGTGATCGTCCTTTTGCACGGGGAAGGTTAGGTTAGGTTGAATGGGGGTGCAGTCAAAAGCACCTCACTCGGATCTCAAGGATCCATTGTATTCCCCAGGAAACAGAGGATGAATGAGTGGGAAGGTTAAAGAGGTAGAGTTTTGGGTTGGTGGCTGGGTTATTAGGTTAGGGAGCCCCCACTGAACCATTTGGAGCCCTGAGTAAATTTCAATAGATTTCAGGTTCAAATGGATGTTACCCTTCCTATCGAACCCGGAGAAACACGCATGCTCCATACGCTATTATGGAAGTATCACGAAACCTATGGATTTGCACCGCCTTATTGGTTGGACTCAACCACCGACGAATACGTACTCGCTCGATACTCGTGAGCAACGTTTTAGAAATTGGCTCATATTAATCAGAGCCCAGGTCCCACAGCCGCTACATCACTAGTTAGGCCGTGATGATGCAGGGTGAAGTTCAGTCAAGTGGATCGAACAGCTTGGCGGAAGTATACAGTAATATTGGGCTCTTCGTGGGTGTAGAAGCAGAACTTTGAAGGTACTTATAGGAAAACGTATCCACAGCAGGAAACCTCTTGACGCCAAGGGTCTTCACGTGGTTGGACAAGTCAATCCACCAGCAGGTTGCGTTCTTCATCTTTGACCGCACGTTTCAGAATTTTGATGGCTAAATACGGTGCGATTGCTGTGCCAAACATCTTTGGATATATTATTGACAAACATAGAAATAAACAAAAAGGGTGTCACAACAGAGCGGTAACCCAGAGGCCCAGCGCAGTTCTCTCAACCACACCTTGTGAGGGAATGGAAAGGAACCTGAAGCACCGAACAGCTAAATCAAGAAAGCATGAAAATTCTATCGGAGAAATTGCTCATTCCTCGCGAAAGGCGATACATTTTTTCCTTTGATGTTTCTGGGATACAAACTTTGAACCTCCAATGAAACAGACAGGCAGGTTAACTTTTTTCCCATACGGGAAAGTAAGTCCTATACGATGAAGACTTTGAAACGGTCATTCAATATTCGATTTAGCTGCGGGGACATATCTATAGCTGTAAGTAGCAGGTGCTCCCTAAAGCTCAAAGTTTATAAGTGAACATGTGATCCCCTCAACTGTCTCTAAATCCTATGTCACCAGCACCAATCATCAAAGATTTGTGGCAATAGTGCTAACAGACTATTAGAGGTGGTGCTTCAGAGATTTCTGTTTCACTCGGACATCAAAAAGAAACCCATGGTTCGATGAAGAATGCAAAAGGCAGGTGCACCTAAACAAAAAACATATCCCTGTTAAAAAACAAGTTCATCATATGATTTGAACAATTTTCGAAAGGCCAATAGCATTACAAAACTTCTCCCTTGCCAACCATCAGCAATTCATCTACTCTAATGACCTTCATAAGCAATCATTCAAACATCTTGACCCTTCTGTCAATGACTTTTTGTCTCAAAGTAAGCCTGGACTTAACACACCAATTATACCACATAAGCATTTTTCCCAATACAAAACATTCCTCTTGCCCGCCTACACAAAATCCACTTACGCTTCCTGTAATCGAATAGCACTTTTTCTTCCTTCTTATAAAACTCTTGTCCTTTGTTCATTGCAATTTATTTCTACGAACCGAAATCTGATTATTTATCCTCTGCACTGAATATTATTCCCAACTAAATCGCTTCATAACAAAGTTATGATAAATGTGTTAGGCTTCTCATTCATTTACCCAAACAATAAATCATACAGTTTGGGCCTGCCGCGCCATGGCAGTATAGAAATAGGCCAAGTAAACATTCATAATTAATCTTAAGACTTTAGGTTCAAGCTAAAAGGCTCTGTTCCGTCCTAGGGAGCTAGGAGTTGGGGTATCACATGTGTGTGAGCTATAACTATAAGTGTGAACAATTATGTATCGTTTATGTTCATTTTGTCCATGCACTCATTTTCACTCAGTCGCTTATTATTATGCTCACACTGAGGGCGAGTACACGTCTATTTAAGGGACAACTTCCTTCCAAAGTAATTAGTTACATCACCGGACAATTTAGCTCGATTGATATTGAGTATATGGGTTCGTTGTCGTCAGATGGCGCCATTCAAAGGCTCAAGAGGTTGGTAGCTTCCCTCAGGTCTGTAGTTTACTCTCAATAACAATAATAACTCATCAAACCACAGCAATGTCCCTATCAGTCTCCACGTCTCTCTCTCTACCAGAGGTGGATCAACCCAGCTTGAGTTTGTATACATGACGCAGCTAGTGACGCGTTGAACGTATTTGGCTTCTCTGAAAAGAACTTCGCAATAAGCGAAATAAAATAAGAAACAATTTTAGCAATTTATGGCAACTGCCAAAGTTTTGAAGGCGTTAATGTACTCACCCATTTGAACTGTCATGAATTCGGTAAATGGCGCCTTGCTTATGGTAAAGCGAATACCCATTTGTTAAAAAATAAAAAATGTGGAAAAACTTTCAAATCAGAACAGACAGGAAGTAACAGGTTCGCAAAATGCCCATTATTTTTGGCGCAAACCTACGAAAAGTACACGAAAGTACAATGTCAGAAAATCAATTAAAAACAATTTTCCCAATTTGCAAAACAAACCACCGCACCGTCCACAGCAGACGAAAAGGACAGGCTCTTGATTTTTTGTTGGTATGGAATGTTGCTTTTTAGGGCGAGTATTGGCTTCGTGTTGGGGAAAAAGGAGTATTCCAAACTAACGTAGCGATGATGGAAAGTTGAAAACAGAAGCTTTGGTCGTACCATTCGACGTTGTGTGCGAAGTTGAACAAAGGTGAACTAAAAGAGCGAAAAAACTTCAAAGGAATTTAAAACACGCTTAAATCACAGCACATTTTATTACAGTTTTTGTACTAAATTAAAAAACAAATTAATTTTCTTTCTAAAAAATATATTCAAAAACAAAGTGGAATTTTTTCATAAATAAATAATGCACCCAAATGCACTCTATGTACTGTACTTGTTGCGCCCGTGGCTTAATTCAAGTCGGCCTTCGCAAGAGGCTTGAATCCCCGAAAAATCCAATTGTTTTTGCAATTGTTTGTGACGACTTTCGTGGGGAACTGTTAAGTTCTCCAAGAGAAGTTACCAAAGGCGCTTTCTTAATCAACCGTTCAGAATTGGCAAAAATGAATATAGGCTCTCTTCATTCTTCGGAAAGTATAATTGACAGAAAAGTGTTAGGCCAGGAGGCTTCCTGATTTCTGTTGTTATTTTATTATTCAAAATTAGGGTTGACAGTGATACTCATACATTGGATCAGTAGTCGGTAGGTAACATTGAATGTTGTGTAGTCAAACGTTGCACTGGGTTGGCTTCCTGGATTTTCATCATACGATGGTGGGTATCGATTTTTGTCAATTCGGTTGTAGGCTTTTCTGGTTGCGCTTATAAATACGATCAAAATTTGAATGATATGCTTTCCGACGTTCAGATAGTACAGCACATATACGCTTTGATTTGCGACAACGCGGTGGCGGCGTAGTACTTCTTACTCAATAGGTTAGCTTAGGTTGAATGGGGGGTATAGCCACTAGCGGCAGCACTTCACTCGGATCTCAAAGATCTTTTGCGCTCCCGATATAACAGGGTATGAAAAGGCTGGTGTAGGGGATAGAAGGTGATGATTAGAGGAGTGTTAAATTGGTGAGTAGCTTATTGGGGTTGAGAACCCGCACTGAACCATTTAGAGCAAATGGACTTTGGGAAGTTATTCAGTGGAAGGTAAGAGATGTCACCCAGTTAGTCCAAGAAGTATTCTCTGAGGGCTCTGTTCCTAAGGTGGGGCAAGCCCTGGCACTCACAGGGGAATGAATGATCTTTCCTCTGCTTGTATGCCTGGGAATCCGGTACATAGGTCGAATCAGCTAATTCCCATTCTCATCATGTGGGTACTTAATGAGTTGTGACCAGACCAGTGAGAATTTTAATCAACGGAGAGAGCCGAGGCCAGCTAAGATGAAATAAAAATTCAGTTTTTTTCTTGGAAATAGCTTGCCATATGTTTTCAAAAATTTGGAAAGTGTCTAAGGATGACCACCTGCCACTGGGGGTTCTTAGAAAGTTTCATTGGGTTCTGATTTTTCTTAATATTAGCTTGAGTACAGAGGTGTTCGTCTCACAGGGTTCGAGTGATGACCAATTTAAGCCAGTTTACCAGCCATTTTATTGCGTGTTACATCACTGTGTCTTGGAACCCAAATTAAAGTGACGATGTCCGTTGAGCGAGGCAGTTTTAAATTACTGCGACAGCTTTTCACTGAATTAGATTTTGTGAAAAAATGTGTTCACGTCAACGTGTAAACGACGTCAAAAACATTACTCGCTGATATCGGCGATTAGATTTGGGGGACGGGTAGAGCTTGCTCAGCTCCGGGCACTGCGGTGCCAATAGGTATATAGCGGCGATAGTAATATTAAAAAATATTGGAAAATCACATTTGAAAACCTCTTACGATTGGCTGAATAAAGATAGGCCAGCTTCTATTTTTTGATTACATAAAACACAATGAGAGTGAGTTGCAGAAACGAAAAAGAAGGCGAAGGACGCAGCGTGCAAAGACAAATTGAAAGATAATAAAATTTAAAATTGATTTTAAGGCCTTAGAACATGGCTTACAATGTACACTTTGCATTTGTTTTGCCAACAAATTGAGATAGTTTCAATGGCTGCCTATATGGGTATGGAAACGCCTACCCTCTCATTTCATAAAAAAATCCCTGCCCTTCTTGTATAAAATAAGGGACACCCTACTGCCTATGAAGAAGTCAATATTTTTGTTGAGCAATTTTTGAATAGCTAGAGGTTTTGCGGCTACACAAGTAGTTCTACTTGGAACACACTGAAAAAATGAGGGAGTTTTATTGATCTATTTATGGGGGGATAACCGGAGAAGATGTCCGACCCTTCCTAATAAAACGTTTTGGAACCCTTTGTGAAGACGGAGACATAATTTGCTATTACAATTCTGTTTTTCTCCCAGTATTCCTTTGTCGGTATGATTGTTGTGTCCTCTTCTATATAGCTAGGAATTGGTAGGGTGTCCCATTTTTGAGATCGCGTAAGCGATCTAAGGACAGGATACATTTATCGGCATTAGATCTTCCTTACCCTCTTTGAATCTGATTTTCAGCTACATTTAACAGCTTGGCTTGTTCTTATGACAAGTCTTACCAGTACGAAAGTGTGCGGCAATGAAGAATGGACCATTCTGCTTAAGGACAGCTTGGTTTATATAACCGTCACTCTTATCTTAAACAATAGGTAAAAGTAGTCTTTTTTTGTTTTTTGTAGCGACTATAATTCTTCAAGATATTTTTCTACCATGATAGTCTTTGCAGGCTCGAGTTCTTTATTTTCACTTATTGGTAAATCATGTTCACCTCTCAACTACCTCGATTGGAGCTCTTTCTAGTTTCTTCTTTTTTCCCAATGAAAATAAAACGTTCTATCTTTTATTTCGGATTTTTTAGCTAAAAAGCCGAACTGACGCTTTTTGTTCCTTTTGTTTGGATACTTTAATTTTTCTGCTAGCATTCTTTATGGAACCATGGGTTTTGGTTTGGGGGCTAAGCGAAGTCCTGATGGTGATTCCGATGGCTTGTTGTCATTTTTGCTTATCATTCTCACATCAACCGTCGCGTCGGCCTGTTTGATGATTGAATCATTATGTGCTCTTTCGAAATTTACAACACATGAGAGGAGTGCTACTTACTTCAAATCCATTTTTAGCCTAGTTGAGTTTTCTTGGTTCAAATCTGTATAGCGGCATCGAGATACTTCGCAAAAGGCATTGCATCTTTTGACAGCGATTTCGATGGTTGAATTCCAAATCGCATGTCACATTATGGAATCAGTTAATTCGATCGTTTTGCCATTGAGTCGGGAATTGCAATCGAAAAACCAAAATCTAGGTGAGGCTACTAAGCTGGCAGATGACGCTTTGAATAACGTACAAACGCGAAAACGCTGATTCTACTTTCCAAGTTATTTATGAACATGTTGCTAGAATTTGTTCTGAATGCGACATCACAATGAAACGCCCGCGCCGTTGCAATCGGCAAAAAATCGTTGCAACGTTCAAGCACAAAGTATTGAAGACTACTACAGATTTTCTTTCCACATTCCGTTTCTTGATACGTTCATTTGTCAACTCAAAAGTTGGTTCTCGGAACACAAATCCATTTTCCAAAGTTTCGGGCAACTGTTTCTTAAACAAGAATTTAACGAAAAAAAAATGCGCTGACCTCTACGCACACTTTACGAAGATGTATCAGATTGTTGGAAAGAAAATTTTCTGTCAGAAGTGAAAATGTGGAGACAACGAATCCACGTCCAGAATATCCAAAATGCGCTTGATGCTTCAGTGGTTGGTACCTTTCGATCAAAAATTTACATGTTAAAAAGTTTATAAGTGACGCCATCCGAGAAAAGGCAGGCAAAAGTGAAAGCTTACAAGCCAAGTGTCTGAAAGGAGCTGATGTACCATTCAAACCCATGTAAGAAATCGTTTCTCTGAATTTATATTTTGTGAAATAAAAGCGATTTTACAATTTCTGATTACGCTTCATGAATATTCAGTAAAAGAACTTGTGTAATCAATTACGATCCAACAAACGATTTTTTGCCTAGTAAGTCCCTTTTATCGGATCGAGTCACACTATGCAAACATCAATCTGACGATATTTTTCAGTTTATCAATCGCAAGTCGTTCAAGAATGTCGACTATATTTTGCGAGTCTTGGCAGTACTACCTGTAACTACAGCAACTTCAGAACCAACATTTTCGACGTTGAGGAGGATCAAAACTTACCTGAGAAATACGATGGGACAGGAACGACTAAATGGTTTTGCTTCTTTATATATCCATTCCACTTACCGAGGACGAAATTCTATTAGTTTTGGGAGAGTGAGCCATGATATTTCGGCAAATCTCTTCGAACTCCAGTTTGACATCTTTGGCAAAATGTACAAAATCAGACGATTTTGTACATTTGGCAGCTGGCATATTCAGCTGCTAAAATACAAAATCTTCTATACTGGCCAAAAAATGTATCAATATTTGTCAAATAGTGTCGAAACTACGACAAGCTCTGATAAGCATATGACGGGTACCTACTATAATGAAACTGCGATTGAAGCATCAGAAGTAGGTACATAAAGAAAATCTGAATTTTGAAGGAAGTACGACATGTTTGAAAAGATTGTTTGCTGCAACAATTAAAATTACCAACACCTTCAAGTTTTTGTTTTGATTTCGACAGAAATGAATTCTTAAATGGTCAATTGCAGTTTATTTTCCAAAACAACCTTCCTCCGTAAATGAATAATGTGAATATTGAAAGACGCCGTCATTATTGTTGGCACACCAATGTAACCTATTATATCTCTGAAATCCTAAAAGAAATAAGAATTCATGTTAAACGATATAGCCGTTGCGTAGCTGGACAGGGGCCTCTATGTTCAAAGGTCCAATTACTGATCACTGCATTCAAATATGATCATTAAGTTCTATCGTTAAGCCATTTGGTTACCGGATAGCTGCATTGCGGTTATCCTGCGTGGTTTCCTTGAGGTTTCCTTGTGGTTCCCCTGCGGTTGCCAAGTGGTTGCTTTGTGGTTGCCCTGTCTTTACGTAATGATTGTCCTGTTGTCGCCACAAAGCTTTCTTTTAAAAAACCCCAACCCTGAACGTTAAACTGAGCATTTTAAGAGCCTTGGGTTTGCCCTCAACTCACCCTAAAGTAGCACTAGGCTTTTGTTGGGGCGAGTTAAGGTAACAAACACGGATGCTAAATGGAATGTATTTTTTTCAAGTGATAAGGATGTGTTATGAGCGGTGATTTCCAGATTGTTGCGTGAACCGAAACACTAGTGCCTTTTTGACTACTCAGATTGTTTTCAAGAGAATGGTGTATCAACTTTGGGTAAAATTCAAAGAACCAACATATCCTATGCTCCTTATTCTTAGCTATCGTTTGCTTTTCTTCCATTCACAAAACATTAACAGCTTTTCCAGTGAATTTCCCACTCAAACACACATGAGAAATTTAGAGAAGTGTTATAAGTCGTTTGTGCAATTCTCCTCCTCAGCACATACATATATAAAAAGAAAAACAGGAAACTAATCATTACGCGAACTAACCAAGGATAAAAAAAAAATCTTTACCTTTAAGCAAAGTTAGTTCTAAGTTTAGTTTCTCCCCTTTCATAAGAAAGCATATCCAAAACTTAATGAAAGGATAGAATATTACAAGCAAGGTGAAACCGAAAACAGTTTTCGGCATAGGTACTTGCACACGGCACCGCACCGGCATCATGGCAGTTTTCTCATATTTAATTAATTCATCCCATCAAGAGCTTTGCGATGATGACTGTTAATTAAAATTTTGTTGATGTGATTATTTCGCATGAATGCGTGGCATAATTATCACAAGGCGCAAGGTTAAACTTAATAGCGACGTAATGTTTCTTGCATAGAAAATTTGAATAAGGTGCGGAGCACGTTCGAGTACTTTCAGGTCTCAGCTGTATCGCAGGTATCAGTTCACTCTAAGGATCTTCGAGACACGTGAGTCGCTTAAAAACGACGTTTGACTCAAGGCTATATCTTCGTTTTGTTCCGCCCCATCATATTTTCCCCTTTCTTTGATTATTTGTCTTCACTTTGTATTATCATCATAAGAACGTTGTATATCCGTTTCCTGTGCCCGATTTTTTGATTGTCGACTGTGTGGAGTGTGGGATGTTGTTTTGTATGAGTAGCATGTTTTGGGTAGGTGAGTTTGGTTTTTTAGTCCTTTATTGGAAATTGCGTCTGTTCAATTGAATCTCTCTCGTTTTCGGAAGGCATTTCTTACACTCGGATAAATAACCGTGTTCTTATGGATATGGAATGAGATAGAGACATGCTTAGAAATACGCACGCATATCCGAACACAAACATACACACATACAAACGCACACACACGCACATACTTTAATCACATCACGTTCGAATTGATTGGATTTTAAAGCATGACACAGAAAAGAGAGAGTGGAACGCCAGATTCATTGTCGAAGTCGGGAATCGTTGGCATCGTTGTCCTTGTTTTCGATGTTGATAAAAGCACAATTGATGGTGATGGTCCTTTGTATTGGTTTGCATTTTCGCCTTTGACGAACGTTTATTAAAAACCCAACTGAGCACAGTGAAAGGATCCGATTACTTTCGTTCCGCTGCCGCTCAATACCATTTTCGGGAAGAATAAAGGAAAAATGTATCTCTTCTTTTGCTGGAAATACACACATGGGAGTTAGAGGCATTTTGAGGTATGAGATGATGGATAGCGTAGATGTGGAAGCACTTTCTTCACCGCACTCAAGTCCTCTGAAACAATGTGATTTAGATTGTTGGGAGGTGGCGGCTTTTCGAAAATCACCTTTGTTTGGTTCGCCTTAGAATGCTATGCCGCACGTACGATGAAACAATCGTTCCTCTACGCTCTCTAACGTGCAGTTTGTTTCATTTTTCGTTTCCGGTTTATTGATGTGGTATATATATGGACGTACATACACGCTACACACATATCCGACTTCAAACTTAAATTGAAAAGTTTTTAGTGATGGTTCTTGCAGCTCTCTACACCTACAAATATTGCACACAAGAGTGAATGGTGGCAACTGTGATGCGAGATGCGAGAATACCATGAACGGTCATGAAATAGATTTCCTGCGGGCCTGGGATGCAAAATTTGTTTTTTCCTTCGTAGGCGTAGGTACTGAGCCAACAATTCGAGGGAAGCTTATTTACTTAAGTGGGCATTCTGGATGAACTCTTTTCGCCAGCTTCTTAGTGAGCAAAATTCTGGTGAGTTCAAATTTTTTCACTTCGTGTCGGTTTAGCCGGTTGACTAAAGCGAGTGGCGCGTGATGCTTGCAGAAGCTCTTGGACCCGAAGAGTTGGTATTCATCCGTTTTACCTATCGCAGCTATCGCGGACCCGAAATGCTTACTATTCTAGGCACGCCCGTGTAGCAGTTCAGCTAATCATGCAGCCTATCCACAAACTTAAATCATTGCTGCAAGATTGATGTTTGCCATATGCAAACTTAAGTCAAATAAGACTGCAAGTGAAGATGGCCTCGATACCGAACTTTTCAAGGCAGCTGGAGACCAGTTGGAAAGGAGCATGCATCAGCTGATCTGTATGATATGGTCGGAAGAAAGCATGCCCGATGAATGGAACCTCAGTATCGTAAGCCCGATCCTTAAGAAGGGAGACCCTCACAGTTGCGCTAATTATAGAGGAATAAGCCCCCTTAACGTCGCTTATAGGATCTTGTCTGCTGTAATATGTGAACGTCTTAAACCCCACATCAACAACTTGGTAGGTCCTTATCAATGTGGTTTTAGACCAGAGAAGTCCACAATCGACCGAATTTGCCCATTACGGCAGATCTTGGAAAAAACCCGAGAACATAATATCGATATTCACCATCTCTTTATCGATTTCAAGGCCGCATATGACAGTATCTACAGAGACGAGCTGTACAGAGCCATGTCTAGTTTCGGCATCCCTTCAAAACTCGCACGACTATGCAGGATGACTTTGGAGAATTCACTTTGCTCCGTCAAGGTCGGTAAAGAACTCACCGAGACCTTTGATGTCGAAAAAAGTTTTAGTGCAAAACTCAAACGTCAACACCAGAGGAACAATCTTTCAAAAGTCTGTGCAAATACTCGCCTATGCAGACGATATTGACGTAATGGGAAGAAAAAAGCGTGATGTCATAGGTGCTTTTGCGGGTATTGAAACGGAAACGGCAAAAATGGGTTTGATGGTTAATGAGGGCAAAACGAAGTTTATGTTGTCATCAAACAAGGACACAGAGCATCGACGTCACAATAGACAGATCGAGGTAGTGCAGGACTTCGTCTACCTAGGATCCGCTGTAGACACGGACAACAACATCAGTGCGGAGGTCAAACGGAGAATAACTCTTGCCAACCGTTTCTTCTTTGGGTTAAGAAGGCAATTGAAAAACAAAACCCTCTCCAGAAAAATCAAGGTAACCCTGTATAAGACCTTGATCATCCCAGTCCTGCTTTATGTCGCGGAAGCTTGGACCTTATCGAAAGCGAATGAGGAAACACTTGGTCGTTTCCAAAGAAAAATTCTCCGAATGATCTTTGGTCCCGTATGTGAAGACAATGTGTGGAGAAGATACAACAACGAGCTGCATGAGCTGTACCGTCCAGCTCCAGCTCGATGGCTTTTCGAAAGCACATTGCAGTAAAATCGTGGAAGGGGAAAAATCGTCTAAGAGGGCAAAGCTGGGCTCTTCGAAATTGAAATTGTTGGCGTAAGGTGTTGGCTGAAGCTCATGTTCACCCCGAACTGTAATGCCCGCCTTAGTAATTAAGTAAGTACTAGCGGATTCTAAATAGACGAAGTCCTGTTGTAGTACATCAAAGTTATGTCTGTCTATTAGGACGTTTTGTCCAATTCTTCGATTTTCTCGATCAGCATAACAATTCAGAATGCAACTGGAACGACTATGCTGCGATCGACGCATGATTTTCAACTCTTTCCGTACTCTGGATGCTTGAATTTTCCGAGAGGTCATTAATGCCTTGAAAAGTTTTAAAAATTTTATCTAATGTCTTACACCTGATCGAACATTTTTACTGGCCTTGAATGTTGGTAAAATACCTACGAATTTTCACTTATCGATGCAGCTTTTCTATGTGAGAGCTACTAAAACATTATGACTTTCGCTTTGTATGATGAACCACACAACTTTGCTAACCAAACTATCACTGGCAATAGCTAGTCCCAAGTAATTCTGATAGAAACTGTCTTCTACACCCGGAATCAGCTACAACAGGGAGATTCATCTAACAGGGTTGTTTTTTCTTATCTCCTATAGTTGTGATTACACCTTGTCTCTTTTGCTGAACAGAATGCCTAGCTTATCTCGATATCAAATCATCAGCAACTAAGTCGGGTGTTATTTTTAATTAGAATTCTGTCACAAATATCTAAAAGCCTCGAGATATAAATAAAGAATTTTTCTGACAAACTACAACAGTTTTGAAATGCTTCCCATCAAATTAGTTTTCGTTATTTTTGCTCTTTTCATTGGGTTCGCGCATTCCGATTACAAAGCAAGGCTCTACGGCGGCCAAGAGGTTGACAGCCTCAGACAATTTCCCCATCATGTCTATATTCTTCCAGATGAAAAATATCGAAAGTGTGGTGGTTCAATACTCAACGCTCAATGGATAATAACATCAGCGTCATGCATCAAAGGAAGTAAGCGCCTTGATTTGCATTTTGGACAGAAGGATGAATACGACTACGCTGCTGGATATTTTACTTGCTCTGTGAACAGCGATTACGTTTATGTGTATCCCACTGATTTTGATGATCTGGCTTTGATCAGGATACCCGTGCGATTGGTATTCTCCGACATTATTATGCCGGTGAATATTTCAAGAACATCAATCGAAGGACTTCGTAATCGGTTGGTCGTTATGCCAGGTTTTAACGATAAGCTAGAAACTACAACAGAAGGGTGGACAACAATTTTTTCTTCTACTACTACTACTACTACCCAAAGACCAACACCAACCCCAACACCACCACAAACAACGTTCAGCTCTACAAGTACTATAAGTACTATAAGAACGCCAACTCCAACAAAACCCACAATGAAACCAAAAACCGACAATCTTAAGTATGGAATGTTTAATGTTCTTGACAATCATGTGTGCCAAAGGAAACTTGCTGATGTTGTTAAATTCGATGAGTATAATCAAATTTGTGTTGAAGGTTGGGGACACAACCCCAACACGCCTTGTAAGTCCGACTATGGCAGTGGACTACTTATCAACTGGCCAGGCAAATCTGAACTTGTCGGTTTATTTTCTATGTATTCACCAAGTTGCGATAACACCAAGCCGGCAGTTTTTACTTATGTTGCCAAGTATCTACCATGGATTGATAGTATGATTCAAGGGTAGTTTGATGATGATCGTGTAAATAAACTATGCAAAAATCGAAACATAATATTCATTAAGGCTTCTTTATTTATTAGCTGTTGGTCTGTCATTTTTTTAATTATTTTTTACAAACTGAACTAAATGAAAATCACTTGTAGGAGATTTTTAGATGGACGGTTAGAGTTGATCAAGAAATGTTTCTACAGGGTGGTGGTAAGTTCATACAAGATGAATTATTTCTAAAAAAAATTCAAGGAAAGAGTAGTGTAACCATTAATTAGTTCTCTTTACGAGGAAATACAAAATTCCGGACTTCAGACCCCCAGCTATTAAGGGGGTAACTCTCACACTGTCAAATCAGGCTCAATATCTAGGTCCCATTTTTAACAAAAAACTGACCCGGAAAACTAATATTGAGAAAAGAGTAAATAAAGCCAACGTTTTACTCTTCTCTTGTAAGAAAGCCATTGGAAATGAGGCTTGTCCCTCCAAATCACCCATTGGCTGTTAAACCTCGGTAATTAGACCCATTCTCACATGATTGTCTGGTGGACCGCACTAGACAAGATGATCAACTACAACAAACTGGCTAAAGTTCAAAGAACGGCTAGTCTGATTGTTAGTGGCGCACTGAGGACAACCCCATCGGATGCCCTCAATGTACTACTAGATCTCACACCCCTAGATATCTTCAGCAAACACATCGCAGCTAGCTCAGCTACTCGATTCATAGCTACAACACAGTGGACCAATATCAAATTGGTCACCCATTCTAGATAACTTTAGATTCCTATCGAATCGATTCGACTACACCACCCCCAAGTTGGTGTTTGACAATAATTTCTAAGTAACCATACCTTCAAGAGAAGCTTGGGAAAATGGCACTCTCTTGGAAAGTGAAGCAAAACAATTTTACACCGATGCGATGGTTTAAAAACCAGCGAAGGTGTAGGAAGTGGAATCTAATCAGAAAAACTGAATCTCAGTCTTTTCTTCCGCCTACCCGATCTTTGTAGTGTATTCCAAGCGGAAATTCTGGCGACTAAGGAGGTGCTGTCTTGGCTCAAGGAAAACGTCATATCCTCCACGGATATTCGAATCATCTCTACAAAATCCATCACGGCCCAATATTGTAAAATGTCTCTAAGGGAGATGTCAAATCAGTTCAACATTCATCTTTCATGGGCGCCGGGGCACAGGGACATACCAGGCAACTGTATGGCAGACGAAAAGGGCACGACCACTTCCCTACGCTCAGAATGGAACAACATAGGTGCACCTATCGCTTCATGTAAGCTCCTACTTAGACTAGACGATTCGAGGATAACAAACACTAGACGGACTGAGAGTAACAACTGCCTTGCAACTGATAGGGAGACTCGCCAAAAGACTTGTTGTGCTTTCCAATGATTTCTGCAGAAGCTGCATGGACGAGGAGGAGGAAGAAACCATTCAACACCTTCTTTGCTCATGCCCTGCACTACTTCAAAGGAGGACCCTAAAAGTCTTTCGAAATAAATTAAAAGTTCCGCGTGGTTCGACTAGCAGGTGATTAACCGGCTAGTCCCGTAATAAAAGATAAATGGGTGATCAACTCGTTAATCCTTCATCGGGTTTATGAGATCGGTAGATGATTAACTTGCTGATCTCTGTGGTATCACAACGGGCCCTTGCGGCTTAAGTGTTTCAGGCAATGTACTCATCTGCTGACAGCCACTTCCACCTAACCTAACCTATTTAATAAGGATTCGTTGTATTTGTTTTAAAATTAATTGATACAAAAGTTTAGGTCTTTTGTTTATCAGAACACAAAAAACACATTTTCGATACATTTCCTTAATCGACATTGACTCTGGCGTATACGTACTATTTTTTTTTTGAAGTTTTAATCTGATTGTAACAACTTTCAATACGTTTCACGCTTAAGAGTTCATTGAAAAAATTGTAGTTGCTGATTGTTGCTGAATTAATTTCGTCTGTGAGTTTATCAATTCAAATTCATTGAACTTATCCCTCTTTGACATACTTATATTTCATTCACATATTTCCACGGGGACGGAAGATTCCCTAAGGAACGGGGTTGGAACTGGAAATAATAATAATAATTTTTGTAAGACTTGAAAAAATGGTTATTCTAAAAATAAATGAATAAATTCAGCAAAAGCTCGTGGAGCCTACAGGCCACAAGCTAAATGATGATGCAAAATTCACGCGAATTTCGAGGGTAGTGTATAGTTTTGTGATCCCTTCAAAACGCATTTGAGTTTCAGGATACTTTGTCAAAAACGCGTTGCTCTTTCAAGGTCGTTAAAGCACCCACGAGGAGGAGGCCATGGATGTCGAAAATAAACTTTCGACTTTGCAATGCATTCATAGTCCACCATTTTTTTAAATATCATACTTGAAGTAATTGTGCAAAAATCAAACGCCTCCACTGGACGCATATGGATCCTTAATAAACTCACTTAAAAAGCCATAATTGACGAGGTAGGAAGAAGGATGTGTTGTGTCATGAGTGTGAAAGAATATATTTACAAGTCAACGAGGTAAAACGTAGCGTACACTTTCACTTAAGACAGAGAACATCAAAGGTCACAATAGACATAACTTCGAGATAGCCCAGCACGTATTGAGGAGATTTACTTGAATCGGCTTATCTTTGAGATTAAAAGGCAATGACCAGTTCCATGCGTCGATTGTGGATACTTACTTATGTGGGCATTACAGTTTGGGGTGAACCTGGGCCTCAACCTGTTGAAATTATTATAATTTAATGTTAATTTACTTTACATTTTATTTAAGCAGTTTTAATTTTGATCAAGTTCTTGTTTTTATACTCAGCTTAATATTTTGTTTTTCATTTTTATTCTAATCAAATGTTTTCTCATTATTAGTTTCATCAAATAAACTTTAATCAATTAAATTCCTTTAATATAAAAATAATAGGTTATGGGCCTAGTCGCGAGTGTTGATTAATTGTTTTATTTTGAGTCGAATTTTCATTAATAATAAGAATTGCTAAGAATTCATTAATCGAGAAGTATGGATTTAGCAAAACATATTAGACCTCTGGCTGGTGAATCAGATTGGCCTATTTGGAGAAGGAAAATTCGAGACTTGTTGGACTATCATGAAGGAGCTTTAGATGCTATTGATGGGATTTTGAAGAAGCCAGAACCTTTAGAAGGGACTCCCAAGCCTGAAGAAATTAGCCAACACAAAGAAGCAAGCAATTTATACAGAAAAGCAAACAGCTATGCAAAATCAATGATAACAAGTTCGGTTACCGATGCAGTATACCAGAAGATAATGGACAAGGAAACTGCACATGATACATGGAATGCTTTAAGACAACAGTTTGAGGCAACTTCTAAAGACCAATTGTTCAAGATATGCACGGATCTTTTTGCATTTAATTGGAATGTTACTCAAGATGTTTCAACACATATTGCGAAGCTGCGAAGTTTGTGGAACGAACTTAACAATGGTCTGAAAGCTAAAAATGAAAGGGCATTACCAGAACTATTACTAGTATGCAAAGTCTTGCATATTTTGCCAAGTACATTTGAAACTTTCAAATCAAGCTGGATGTTACTTACGAAAGATGAAGATAAAACATTTGACGAACTAGCTATGCAACTTTGTATGTACGAAAGAAATTTCAAAAGTAAAGAAGATAACGACAATTTTAGTCAAGAGGCACTAGTTGTAAAATTCGACAAAAGAAAGCCAGTTGCAAGACCAAAATCAAGGGAAACCTGGAACAAAAGAGAAGACGTTTGCAATTTTTGTAAAAAGAAGGGACATTGGGTTCGAGACTGCAGAAAATGGATTGCTGAAGGTAAACCAACAAAAGGCAATGTTTCAAGCAGTAGCCAAGAGAATTCAATCAACAAAAACGCGTCTTTAGTGTCTATCTGCAATGAAATGTATGCAACCGAAGTAAATTCAATTGACTGGTGGATTGATAATGGAGCAACAAGGCATGTTACCAACTGTACTGACTGGTTTGTGGATTTTGAGGAGTTTGAATGTCCTTGCAGGATTCAAGCAGCAGGAAAATAAACATTGAGCGCTATTGGCAAAGGAACAATAATAGTGGAATCAACTCACAACAGAAAGAATGTGACACTTAATGATGTGTGGTATGTTCCAACAATTTCAAGAAACCTTTTTTCTGTTTTGGCTGCTCAGGACAGAAACCGAAACAGTATTTTCAAGTCCTCAGCAACAAAGTGCTGGTTAAGAATAAAAAACGAAACGGTTATATGCGGAAGTCGACAAATAAACGGATCGCTATACAAGGCAGCAATAAGACCAATCGTTTCGAAAGTCAAGTCTCGCATGGAATTCAATGTAGCTGTTGGAGATGAAGCAACGCTGCAGCTTTATCATGAGCGATGGGGTCATCAAGATAAAGCACATGTTAAGCAGAAGCTGGAAAAAGAGTTGGACATAAAAGTTAAAATGAACAACAACTTGTGTGAACCGTGTATCTATGGCAAAGCCCACAGATTACCGTTCGGAACAAGAAGAAAAGCGACAACGCCAGGAGAGTTGATGTCAACGGACGTTTGTGGTCCATTTAGCAACTCTTTTAAGAACAAAAAGTATCTGGTTGTGTTCAAGGATAGCTTCTCTAAGTTTCGTTATGGGTTTGCAATAGAACACAAATCAGATGTTAAGAATGTACTGAAGGAAGTTATTGCACACGCGAAGATTTGTGGTCACTCCATCAAAGAGCTACTGAGTGACAATGGTGGTGAATTTGACAACGCAGAAGTTAAACAGATTCTTCGAACAAATGGTATTACACAGAGACTTACAGCGCCTTATACACCTGAACAGAATGGCGGTAGTGAACGTGAAAACCGAACTCTAATAGAGATGGCAAGAACTTTGAAGTATTCAAGCACCAAAGTTAATTATCCGGAAGCAATTTGGGCGGAGCTTGTAAATACTGCGGCTTACATACTTAATAGAACTGGAAAGTCTTCAGTAGATGGTGTGAGTCCGTACGAATTGTGGATTGGTAAAAAACCAAGAATCAAGCATTTGAAAATAATTGGATCAACTTGCTTCACTCATATTCCAATCCAGAAGAGGAAGAAAATGGATAGAAAAGCAATTAAAGGCTACCTCGTTGGATATGATGGTG
This sequence comes from Melanostoma mellinum, assembly GCA_914767635.1. NCBI lineage: Eukaryota > Metazoa > Arthropoda > Insecta > Diptera > Syrphidae > Melanostoma > Melanostoma mellinum. The sequence continues at coordinate 187,067,264 of OU612060.1, forward strand.
ATGAGCGGTACAGAATATTCATCCAAGAAGAAAATAAAGTTATCGTTTCAAGAGACGTTAAGTTTCAGGAAAGTTCAATTGCATGTGAAAAACCTGTTAAACTACCTCTTCGAGACATTGAATCTACAAGAACAGAACAAGAGAATTCAGAAGGTACCATGCATTTGGACGAGTACGAAGCACAGGAAGATGTGAACTTTGAAAATGAAGAAGCCGAAATTCCACTACAAGAACAAAAAGAATTAAGAGATCGGTCAACATTAAACAAACCTCAGCGTCTTGAAGATTATGTAATGGCAGCGATAGCAGATTTTGAGAACTCTTCATCGAATCCTGGATCTTTTCAAGAAGCAATATGTAGTAAAGAAAAAACAGAGTGGAGAAAAGCAATGGAAAAAGAAGTCGCTTCATTGAAAGAAAACAAAACTTGGAAATTGACATCTTTACCAAGAGGAGCGAAAGCAATTCCTTGCAAATGGGTTTATTGCTTGAAAAGGAATCCAGATGGCAGTATCGATAAATATAAAGCAAGACTTGTGGCCAAAGGATTTAGTCAACGTGAAGGTATTGATTATAGCCAAACTTTTAGTCCAGTAGCAAAATTAGGAACAATTAGATCAGTGCTTAGTATTGCTGCAAGTGAGCAAATGCATCTGATACAGTTTGATGTTTCTACAGCATTTTTATATGGTGATTTGGAAGAAATTATCTATATGAAGCAGCCTGAAGGATATGACGATGGTACAGATAAAGTGTGTCAGCTGAAGAAAAGTTTGTATGGACTTAAGCAATCATCTAGATGTTGGAACAAGCGTTTCGGGAGTTTCATTTCCAAACTAGGATTTCGAGCTAGTGATGCTGATCCTTGTTTATATATGAGGGAAAGAAATGGAAAGAATGTCGTACTTGTTCTGTATGTGGATGATGGATTAGTAGGATCCACTGACCGTTACGAGTTAGATGAATTCATAGCGGAGCTGAGAAATGAGTTCAAGATTGTTTCAAAAGAAGCGTCGTTCTTTTTGGGAATAGAGATAGAACGAAAAGAAAACGGAATAAAAATATGTCAACAAGCTCATGCAAGAAAAATTCTTGAACGTTTTCAATTTGCAGAATGCAAACCAATCTCAACTCCTATGGTAAAGAACGGTGAAACTCCAAAACAAGGGAAAGATGAAATCCAGAGTCATAACTTCCCATATAGACAGGCTGTTGGTGCAATTATGTATTTGATGCTAGGAACAAGACCAGACCTGGCTTACAGCATAGGATTTCTATCAAGATCTTTGGAGAATCCAACTACCGAAGATGTCACTCGAGTCAAGAGAGTATTTCGGTATATTGCTGGTACTATAAACATAGGAATCGAGTATCGACAAAATATCAAAAGAGGTATTTTAGAATGTTTTAGTGATGCAGATTTCGGTGGATGTAAAAGCACTGGGCGATCCACTTCTGGTGTAGTCATCACTTATGCAGGTGGAGCTATTTCTTGGCTAAGTCAAAGACAAGCGATGGTTGCAACTTCGACAACTGAAGCTGAGATTGTAGCAGCTAATGAAGCAGCTAAGGAAATAATTTGGTTGTGCAGATTATTTAAGGGAATTATTCCAATGAAGCAAACTCCCATTCTTCAAGTGGACAATTCTGCAGCAATTAGGCTTGCACAAAACCCGGAATTTCACAAAAGAACAAAACATATTTCAACAAAACATTTCTTCATCAGAGAGAAAGTTACGGAAGGAAGACTTGAAATACAACAAGTTTCAACTGAAAAGCAAGTGGCTGATATAATGACGAAACCACTTCCTTGTCCAAGATTAAAACTTTTGTCCAGAGAAATGGGGCTTACTTAAATATGTAAAGAACCAATTAACAAGGGAAAGTGTTGAAATTATTATAATTTAATGTTAATTTACTTTACATTTTATTTAAGCAGTTTTAATTTTGATCAAGTTCTTGTTTTTATATTCAGCTTAATATTTTGTTTTTCATTTTTATTCTAATCAAATGTTTTCTCATTATTAGTTTCATCAAATAAACTTTAATCAATTAAATTCCTTTAATATAAAAATAAAACATCAAAGGTCACAATAGACATAACTTCGAGATAGCCCAGCACGTATTGAGGAGATTTACTTGAATCGGCTTATCTTTGAGATTAAAAGGCAATGACCAGTTCCATGCGTCGATTGTGGATACTTACTTATGTGGGCATTACAGTTTGGGGTGAACCTGGGCCTCAACCAACATCCTTCTATAACGATTTCGATTTCGGGCGAACTCTCTGCAGTTTCGCAGTCTAAGTCGGTTGAGGTCTTCATTCACTTGATTGCGCCACCTAAGACGAGGTCTTCCCCTTCCGCGATTTCCCTTGCAATGTGCTTTCTAAAAACCCGTCGAGCCGGAGCGTTTGGGTCCATCCGCTCTACATGACGCTCGTAGCCTCGCTATGCAATGCGTACTCTTCTGGCTATGCCCATGTGTGGTACAGCTCATACAGCTCGTTGTTGTATCTTCTTCTCCACACATTGTCTTCGCATACGGGATGATCATCCGAAGAATTTTTCTTTCGAAACGACCAAGGGTTCCCTCATCCGCTTCCGCGCTGTAAGGCAGGACTGGGATGATCAAGGTCTTATACAAGGTTACCTTGGTTTTTCTGGAGATGGTTTCGCTCCTCAATTGCCTTCTTAGCCCAAAGAAGCAGCGGTTGGCAAGAGTTATTCTCCGTTTGATTTCAGCATTGATGTTGTTTTCCGTGTCTGTATAGCGGATCCTAGGTAGACGAATTCCTGTACTACCCCGAAGTTATGTCTATCTGCTGTGACGTTTTGTCCAATTCGTCGAGTTCTGTGTCCCTGTTTGATGACAGCATATACTTCGTCTTGCCCTTAACCATGAAACCCATTTTTGCCGCTTCTGTTTCAATATTCTCAAAAGCACCTATGACATCACGCTTATTTCTTCCCCTAGGTCTCGGTTAGTTCTCTACTGACCTTGACGGAGCAGCGTGAATTTTCCAAAGTCATCCTGCATAGTAGTACGAGTTTTGCAGGCATGTCGAAACTAGACATGGCTCTGTACAGCTCGTCTCTGTAAATACTGTCATACGCGACCTTTGCAATCGATAAAGAGATGGCGTTCATTCGATTACATTCTCGGGTTTTTTCCAAATCTGCCGTAGTGTGAAAATTTGATCTATTGTGGACTTTTCTGGTATCCACAACTAATGTTGCTTTGGCCTGCAGATCACTAGATTAACACCCAAACGTTGTTTCTGTTGTCTCTAACACAAATGACAGCTTCTAATCTTTTTGCGCTGTCATCGCATAGCACTTCTTTGATGGTTGTTATTTACTTTACACAAATTTAGAGCCTTAGCTATTAACATGCCTGTAGGCGGGTTGTTCTTTGTTTTTTTTCATTATACACGCTCACTTCGAGGGATGATTGCTTAGCGGGTGTAAGGAAAGAGGGAAAGGATCAGAAGGATATAGCACTGTACATGTTCAATGGTCTTACTTTTATTCAAGGCTACAGGCTGCTCTGGAGCTAGAGATTTTCAAACGTTTTAGTGTGAAAACTCTTTGCTTGGCAGTGGCATTGCTATCGGAGAAGTTGTAAATCTCCAGCTTAAGGGGATGGTCGTGAAAAAACAAACTGATGCTTCTCAGATTCCATCTTCCACGTAACCGGCATCCATGCTAACCATTACGCCAATGAGATGCCAATAATGTGACTACCTATCAAATTTTCAAAACTGATTTCAGCAACTTTTGATATTTTCTCCCTCGACTGCGAACATTCTTTAATCGCTCTGTAAATGCAAATTGCATACCTAATTCGAATTTGACTGACAACACGCCTACGTGAAAAAATAAAACGCTACGTCAAGCGGTTTAATCAAAGTTGATTCGGTTTCCTCGCTGAATCTAATCCAACCCACGACAAATTTCCTTGTCAGAAAAATCGGATTCAAAATTCACCTTTTTGTGTTATTTGTATTCTAATCGCTAGACATATAGATGCCGCTCTAACGATAAACTTTTCCGTTTTCCCCATTCGTATAGTTGAACGAGAGAATAGATAAAACACGTGCATCTGGGTAGAAACTCATATCTGCCAGCCAGTGCCAGTGATAATCATCAACCAGTCCAAGAGAAATGTGAATTTGTATGAGCTGTAAAAAAAAACTCTTCCAAACTGAGTCAGAATGGGTCCAATATCCATACCAAGAGGAGGTAGAGTTATGTGAAAAGCAGCCCCACAGTCAGACCATCAGGACAAAAAACTTTATCCTCAAAATTGAGCTTCAGTGGAACATTTGCGGGGGGAATGTCAAAACATTGAGGCGGTTGCTCTCTCTCTCTTACCACATATGAAAATAAATTAAATTTAATGGCACATGATGGCCAGCCAACACACTCATTACGAATGTCTGAGTAGATTATGTGTGATTGTTATGCTGTCACACACACTCATATACATCACTTGCTTAATTCACAGATTAATAATTTACTATAAAAAACATGTACACCAGCACAACATATAGAGGCTGCGAGAATCGCACCACTTCCTCATCTGAGCGAGGACATCGCAATCCTTATGAGGCCAAGGCAAATCGGTCGAAGCGTCTAAACTTATGTATAAATGTAAATGGAGTTTCGTTTTGTTAGCCCGGGCACAAAATATTCTATTACCATTCCCTCTTCTAGATTGCTTCTATTTTTTTTTTTTTAATATCAGAAACTCTACTCATCCCTGGAAGTTATTTGCGTCGAATAACTATTATCACTTTTAATCTCTGGAGTAAAGCTTGAACGAGAAGCAAAACGAAACAAAGAGAAGAGGAAAGTTTGGGTTCTTTTTTTCGTTTTGTTTGCTTCATTCTGTTGTTCTGAATACACTTTAAGGATATCTGTCCCTGTAGAGAGTTTAATTCTTTTGCATATTTGCGCTCACTTTGGATTGACATCATAAGCCATAAGCAGGTGCTATAAGGAAACTAAAAAGAAAACTTTTTAAGCACACTGACTTGATTGAGTTGGAAAACAACATAAACGGTGGAACGAGAGGAGAGGTCATTCAGGAAATTGTCTATATGCCATCAGGGAGTTGGGTGTTTCAGCGCAACAGATTATCCGCAGTGTATTTCAGGAGTTTTAAGTTCTTGTTTAAATAGCAACGGTTTTTTTCTATTTTCATTTTTTTTTTTCTGAGAAAACTGCTTTTAGTTTCACACACTTTTTTCTCCCTGTGACTGTGTGTAGTAAAAGTTGTAAATAGTATGTAACTATGTATGCTGAGATGAAAAGATTTATGATGTTGACATAGATTTGGTGTTTATCAGTCTGGCAGTTATCCGGTGTTACGGCAAAAATCATAGCAAGAAAATTCATCGCTAGATTTGGCTTATTTCTGATCTAATATCTCTGTCCTTCTCCAAATACCATCCATTTGATTTTATGTAAGCTTCTTGTCCCGTTGCTTATTGTTATAGGAGTATTTAAGACCTCAACAAAAACAGATACTGTGATGTGCTTTTTTTCTAGAGCTGAGGTATGTTCGTCGGGTCCAGGGTCAACCAACGAAAACACGTAAAACTTCGGTTACGAAGAAGGTCCAATCCTTTTATTTGTCTTAAAGCTAGTCTAATATAATATTTATTAATTCTTATCACTAATGGTGGTGATCGGTGGTTCCAACGCTGGTAGGTCCTTAGTCCTATGCTGGCAAAACGGTCATCAAGTACGGGGTTTTAATCGCTGGTAAATCAACAGTCAAACACTGGCATCATCAGGGAAATCCTGGCATCAATGGCTTAATAGCCGGCAAGATAAAACCCAAAAGTCTTTAAGAGAGTAGTGGGGGACTTGGGCTAGGTACTCCAAGGAGACCTTGCATAAAATTGGGAATCTCTGGACACACTGCGTACCCCTGCTTTTCCTCTAATGGAAGTAGCCTGTACTTTAGATAGATACTTTTCCAGCACGGGCTGACTTCTGTCTTCTCGATTAACGATTAAAGATTAAAGATTTTTTTATTAAACAAAAAAGATATTTACAATAATTGAAACATAACTATACGTTACTTAATTATATGGTAAATTTTGCTGTGTTGGCACATAAGGGGCCTGACGATATACATTGTCGATTACTTAGATTAAAAGTAAAACTTAAGTTAATGGTTATCAAAAAAAATACTACATTTTTAGTTTTTGATAACTGTAGGAGTGTTCAGTTACTGTTGTCCTTGGGGTTGGATGGCGGAGGGTGGTGGTGTAGGAGTTGGATCGGGCGAGGCGGGTGATGTGGTGATAGAGCAGCTAGCCACGGTGGTGGGTTGACGCTGCCTCAGCGTAGAAGGCCATTGCCTCATCGTTGTTGAATGTATCTTCCATAAGTGTCATCGCATCGATGTATCTTCTTACTAAGGGGTTCGGATGGTTGGCCAGGTTTTCCAGTAGGCGTCTTCCATATTGTACCAAGTATGGGTCTATGGGGATGACCCTTGCTTCTTCATAGAGCTTTCCGTTGCTGGCGTTTTTCCTGCGTATCTGGCCGTAGCCGAGCCCTGTGCATATGCGCAGAACCTTCCTCTCGAATACAGCCAGTTTTTGCATTCTAGTTTTGGATATTGTAAACCAAACGGGGAAGCAGTAGGCGATCACGGGTCGTATTAGCTGCTTGTGCAGCAACAATTTTGTGTTTTGGCCACTTCTTCTGTGCATCAGTGGATGGACTCGATGGAAAGCAAAGTTAGCTTTTTTGACGACTGCAGTGGCGTGTGGGTTGAAACGCATCAGTTCGTTGAAGTGGACTCCTAGATACTTGACCTGCTTTTTCGGCCTGAGTTGTGTACCGTCGGGAAGGTTTACGCAGATGTTGTGGCAGTTTGTGGCTGATCTCGAACGTCTCCGTCCTTGTGTTGTGGTGGTTTGACGGTGGTGGGTTGACGCTGCCTCAGCGTAGAAGGCCATTGCCTCATCGTTGTTGAATGTATCGTCTTCCATAAGTGTCATCGCATCGATGTATCTTCTTACTAAGGGGTTCGGATGGTTGGCCAGGTTTTCCAGTAGGCGTCTTCCATATTGTACCAAGTATTGGTCTATGGGGATGACCCTTGCTTCTTCATAGAGCTTTCCGTTGCTGGCGTTTTTCCTGCGTATCTGGCCGTAGCCGAGCCCTGTGCATATGCGCAGAACCTTCCTCTCGAATACAGCCAGTTTTTGCATTCTAGTTTTGGATATTGTAAACCAAACGGGGAAGCAGTAGGCGATCACGGGTCGTATTAGCTGCTTGTGCAGCAACAATTTTGTGTTTTGGCCACTTCTTCTGCGCATCAGTGGATGGACTCGATGGAAAGCAAAGTTAGCTTTTTTGACGACTGCAGTGGCGTGTGGGTTGAAACGCATCAGTTCGTTGAAGTGGACTCCTAGATACTTGACCTGCTTTTTCGGCCTGAGTTGTGTACCGTCGGGAAGGTTTACGCAGATGTTGTGGCAGTTTGTGGCTGATCTCGAACGTCTCCGTCCTTGTGTTGGTCTTCTTATGCAAATTAGCTCGGATTTCGCTGAATTAATTCTGATTTCCCATAGTTTGTAGTACTCGAAGAGCTTCTTTATGTGGTCTTCAACTCTACGAGTAGCGATCACAGGTGACAGTGAGTGCGCGTAGGTCAATGAACTCCTGTCTTCTCGTATTTTTCAGGGTGCCTTATAAAGGTATCTACACCTAGTGCGTGTGAGTTCTATGGCGTGAGTGAAAAATATCATGTGACAACAATGGTATGTGTATTGGCTGGCGGTAGGGTGTGTATTTGTAACTTTGTTACAATACTCTTACATGAAATCAGCGGACCAGCGTTTAAATATCAGTAGCAGTAGCAGGACCAGTACCAGTACTAGTTTCACTCATGTAAATAGCACGCAGCATTATATTTGGTGCTACAAATAAGCACCCACGACAATTTTTGGCCAACCTAAGCGTGAGTCAAACCTAAAGGAAGAATGACTCTTTCTAGGCCATTCCTTTTACCTTTATCCCTTTGTAGGATACGGTATAGCCTAAAGAAAACCATTTCAACTGAACCGATAGTTTCGAAAGCGATATTATTCTTAACAGCTCTGGATTGATGTGCATGATTCTATTTTACTCGACCTTCTAAAAAGGAAAGCGATAGGAACACATTTATTCAGCTTATGAGATGAGAGATACAAAGACGTAGAACTCATTAACTTAGGTGGAACGTAAAAGCGTAGGATGCACTTTTTTTTTCATAATTAGCGCGAACATCAAGGGGCTATGAATACACTTTTAATGTAAAACGTAGTGCGAGCATTTAGAAAAATAAGAGAGGAATTGATAGAAAACAGCGATGCGCACTTCTTTTGAATTATTATGAGTCGTAATGTAAAAAATAGAGGATAGTAAACTATTCCACATTCAAGTAGTGCGACTAAAATATGAATCTCTTCATTCATATGTACTCTACTGTATACGTTCGAAATTGGGTTAAAGGTAAAACTGATGAGCATTTGGTATTGCGTTGGTACTGCGGCTAGATTTTTTCAGGGAAGGAATGCAACTGGCTATTTCAACGAAGAACTGTTCGTAGAAAAAGTGATAAATGAGACTGAGACAAATAAAGTTTCGACAATGTTCAAAAGAATCAATCGATTCTGCTATTGAGCTATCACCTAGTAATCTCAATGCTCTGTTTTGTACTCTATCCGGAAAGTGCAAAGATGTGTGAGAAGTGAGAAGCAACTAACCACAAAACAAAACTACTGTAATCCAACTTTGATCGGATGTAAGCTTTATAAAGTGCTGACTCATCGATACCAATTCTCAACTCTATCCATTGCCTTACATTGTATTGATTGGTTTCACTCTAAACCAATGAGGGAAAAACAAGGGCGGCCGTGGTGCGGTGTTCAGTAGATTTTACATTTTAGTCACCCAGGAAAAGGAGATTTTAGGGATGTTTTGATGGGATCGTCTAAAGCGTCCTAATTGGTGTTCCCCCTTCGTACAACATCAAAAAAATCGTTATTTTTCGTCTATCTCGCTCCGTTCTCGAGATATGGCGCATTTTACATTTTAGTCACCCAGGAAAAGGAGATTCCAGGAATGTTTTGATGGGATCGTCTGAAGCGTCCTAATTGGTGTTCCCCCTTCGTACAACCCCAAAAAAATCGTTATTTTTCGTCTATCTCGCTCCGTTCTCGAGATACGGCGCATTTTACATTTTAGTCACCCAGGAAAAGGAGATTCCACGAATGTTTTGATGGGATCGTCAGAAGTGTCCTAATTGGTGTTCCCCCTTCATACAACCCCAAAAAAATCGTTATTTTTCGTCTATCTCGCTCCGTTCTCGAGATATGGCGCATTTTACATTTTAGTCACCCAGGAAAAGGAGATTCCAGGAATGTTTTGATGGGATCGTCTAAAGTATCCTAATTGGTGTTCCCACTTCGTACCACCCCAAAAAAATCGTTATTTTTGGTCTATCTCGCTCCGTTCTCGAGATATGGCGCATTTTACATTTTAGTCACCCAGGAAAAGGAGATTCCAGGAATGTTTTGATGGGATCGTCTAAAGTATCCTAATTGGTGTTCCCCCTTCGTACAACCTCAAAAAAATCGTTATTTTTGGTCTATCTCGCTCCGTTGTCGAGATATGGCGCATTTTACATTTTAGTCACCCAGGAAAAGGAGATTCCAGGAATGTTTTGATGGGATCGTCTAAACTCTAAAGCATCCTAATTGGTGTTCCCCCTTCGTACAACCCCAAAAAAATCGTTATTTTTGGTCTATCTCGCTCCGTTCTCGAGATATGGCGCATTTTACATTTTAGTCACCCAGGAAAAGGAGATTCCAGGAATGTTTTGATGGGATCGTATGAAGCGTCCTAATTGTTGTTCCCCTTTCGGACAACCCCAAAAAAATCGTTATTTTTGGTCTATCTCGCTCCGTTCTCGAGATATGGCGCATTTTACATTTTAGTCACCCAGGAAAAGGAGATTCCAGGAATGTTTTGATGGGATCGTCTAAACTCTAAAGCGTCCTAATTGGTGTTCCCCCTTCGTACAACCCCAAAAAAATAGTTATTTTTGGTCTATCTCGCTCCGTTCTCGAGATATGGCGCATTTTACATTTTAGTCACCCAGGAAAAGGAGATTCCATGGATGGTGAAGTGGTGAAGTGGTGAAGTGGTGAAGTGGTGAAGTGGTGAAGTGGTGAAGTGGTGAAGTGGTGAAGTGATGAAGTTGTGAAGTGATGAAGTGGTGAAGTGGTGAAGTGGTGAAGTGCTGAAGTGATGAAGTGGTGAAGTGGTGAAGTGATGAAGTGGTGAAGTGATGAAGTGGTGAAGTGGTGAAGTGGTGAAGTGGTGAAGTGATGAAGTGGTGAAGTGGTGAAGTGGTGAAGTGGTGAAGTGGTGAAGTGGTGAAGTGGTGAAGTGGTGAAGTGGTGAAGTGGTGAAGGGTTGAAGTGATGAAGTGGTGAAGTGGTGAAGTGGTGAAGTGGTGAAGTGGTAAAGTGGTGAAGTGATGAAGTGGTGAAGTGGTGTAGTGATGAAGTGGTGAAGTGGTGAAGTGGTGAAGTGGTGAAGTGGTGAAGTGGTGAAGTGGTGAAGTGGTGAAGTGGTGAAGTGGTGAAGTGGTGAAGTGGTGAAGTGGTGAAGTGGTGAAGTGGTGAAGTGGTGAAGTTTTGAAGTGGTGAAGTGATGAAGTGGTGAAGTGGTGAAGTGGTGAAGTGGTGAAGTGGTGAAGTGGTGAAGTGGTGAAGTTTTGAAGTGGTGAAGTGATGAAGTGGTGAAGTGGTGAAGTGGTGAAGTGGTGAAGTGGTGAAGTGCTGAAGTGGTGAAGTGGTGAAGTGGTGAAGTGATGAAATGGTGAAGTGGTGAAGTGATGAAGTGGTGAAGTGGTGAAGTGGTGAAGTGGTGTAGTGGTGAAGTGGTGAAGTGGTGAAGTGGTGAAGTGGTGAAGTGGTGAAGTGGTGAAGTGATGAAGTGGTGAAGTGGTGAAGTGGTGAAGTGGTGAAGTGGTGAAGTGGTGAAGTGGTGAAGTGGTGAAGTGGTGAAGTGGTGAAGCGGTGAAGTTGTGAAGTGGTGAAGCGGTGAAGTGGTGAAGTGGTGAAGTTGTGAAGCGGTGAAGTGGTGAAGTGGTGAAGTGGTGAAGTGGTGAAGTGGTGAAGTGATGAAGTGGTGAAGTGGTGAAGTGGTGAAGTGGTGAAGTGGTGAAGTGGTGAAGTGGTGAAGTGGTGAAGTGATGAAGTGGTGAAGTGGTGAAGTGATGAAGTGGTGAAGTGGTGAAGTGGTGAAGTGGTGAAGTGATGAAGTGGTGAAGTGGTGGAAGTGGTGAAGTGGTGAAGTGGTAAAGTGGTGAAGTGGTTAAGTTATGAAGTGGTGAAGTGGTGAAGTGGTGAAGTGGTGAAGTGGTGAAGTGGTGAAGTGGTGAAGTGGTGAAGTGGTGAAGTGGTGAAGTGGTGAAGTGGTGAAGTGGTGAAGTGGTGAAGTGGTGAAGTGGTGAAGTGGTGAAGTGGTGAAGTGGTGAAGTGGTGAAGTGGTGAAGTGGTGAAGTGGTGAAGTGGTGAAGTGGTGAAGTGGTGAAGTGGTGAAGTGATGAAGTTGTGAAGTGATGAAGTGGTGAAGTGGTGAAGTGGTGAAGTGCTGAAGTGATGAAGTGGTGAAGTGGTGAAGTGATGAAGTGGTGAAGTGATGAAGTGGTGAAGTGGTGAAGTGGTGAAGTGGTGAAGTGATGAAGTGGTGAAGTGGTGAAGTGGTGAAGTGGTGAAGTGGTGAAGTGGTGAAGTGGTGAAGTGGTGAAGTGGTGAAGTGGTGAAGTGGTGAAGGGTTGAAGTGATGAAGTGGTGAAGTGGTGAAGTGGTAAAGTGGTGAAGTGGTGAAGTGGTTAAGTTATGAAGTGGTGAAGTGGTGAAGTGATGAAGTAGTGAAGTGGTGAAGTGGTGAAGTGGTGAAGTGGTGAAGTGGTAAAGTGGTGAAGTGGTTAAGTTATGAAGTGGTGAAGTGGTGAAGTGATGAAGTAGTGAAGTGGTGAAGTGGTGAAGTGGTGAAGTGGTGAAGTGGTGAAGTGGTGAAGTGGTGAAGTGATGAAGTGGTGAAGTGATGAATTGGTGAAGTGGTGAAGTGGTGAAGTGGTGAAGTGGTGAAGTGGTGAAGTGGTGAAGTGGTGAAGTGGTGAAGTGGTGAAGTGGTGAAGTGGTGAAGTGGTGAAGTGGTGAAGTGATGAAGTGGTGAAGTGGTGAAGTGGTGAAGTGATGAAGTAGTGTAGTGGTGAAGTGGTGAAGTGGTGAAGTGGTGAAGTGATGAAGTGGTGAAGTGGTGAAGTGGTGAAGTGGTGAAGTGGTGAAGTGGTGAAGTGGTGATGTGGTGAAGTGGTGAAGTGGTGAAGTGATGAAGTGGTGAAGTGATGAAGTGGTGAAGTGGTGATGTGGTGAAGTGGTGAAGTGGTGAAGTGGTGAAGTGGTGAAGTGGTGAAGTGGTGAAGTGGTGAAGTGGTGAAGTGATGAAGTGGTGAAGTGATGAAGTGGTGAAGTGGTGGAAGTGGTGAAGTGGTGAAGTGGTAAAGTGGTGAAGTGGTTAAGTTATGAAGTGGTGAAGTGGTGAAGTGATGAAGTAGTGAAGTGGTGAAGTGGTGAAGTGGTGAAGTGGTGAAGTGGTGAAGTGGTGAAGTGGTGAAGTGATGAAGTGGTGAAGTGATGAAGTGGTGAAGTGGTGAAGTGGTGAAGTGGTGAAGTGGTGAAGTGGTGAAGTGGTGAAGTGGTGAAGTGGTGAAGTGGTGAAGTGGTGAAGTGGTGAAGTGGTGAAGTGGTGAAGTGATGAAGTGGTGAAGTGGTGAAGTGGTGAAGTGATGAAGTAGTGTAGTGGTGAAGTGGTGAAGTGGTGAAGTGGTGAAGTGATGAAGTGGTGAAGTGGTGAAGTGGTGAAGTGGTGAAGTGGTGAAGTGGTGAAGTGGTGATGTGGTGAAGTGGTGAAGTGGTGAAGTGATGAAGTGGTGAAGTGATGAAGTGGTGAAGTGGTGATGTGGTGAAGTGGTGAAGTGGTGAAGTGGTGAAGTGGTGAAGTGGTGAAGTGGTGAAGTGGTGAAGTGGTGAAGTGGTGAAGTGGTGAAGTGGTGAAGTGGTGAAGTGGTGAAGTGGTGAAGTGGTGAAGTGGTGAAGTGGTGAAGTGGTGAAGTGGTGAAGTGGTGAAGCGATGAAGTGATGAAATGGTGAAGTGGTGAAGTGATGAAGTGGTGAAGTGGTGAAGTGGTGAAGTGGTGAAGTGGTGAAGTGGTGAAGTGGTGAAGTGGTGAAGTGGTGAAGTGGTGAAGTGGTGAAGCGGTGAAAATGTGAAGTGGTGAAGTGGTGAAGTGGTGAAGTTGTGAAGCGGTGAAGTGGTGAAGTGGTGAAGTGGTGAAGTGGTGAAGTGGTGAAGTGATGAAGTGGTGAAGTGGTGAAGTGGTGAAGTGGTAAGTGGTGAAGTGGTGAAGTGGTGAAGTGGTGAAGTGGTGAAGTGGTGAAGTGGTGAAGTGGTGAAGTGGTGATGTGGTGAAGTGATGAATTGGTGAAGTGATGAAGTGGTGAAGTGGTGAAGTGGTGAAGTGGTGAAGTGGTGAAGTGGTGAAGTGGTGAAGTGGTGAAGTGATGAAGTGGTGAAGTGGTGAAGTGGTGAAGTGGTGAAGTGGTGAAGTGGTGAAGTGGTGAAGTGGTGAAGTGGTGAAGTGGTGAATGGGTGAAGTAGTGAAGTGATGAAGTGGTGAAGTGGTAAAGTGGTGAAGTGGTGAAGTGGTGAAGTGGTGAAGTGGTGAAGTGGTGAAGTGGTGAAGTGGTGAAGTGGTGAAGTGGTGAAGTGGTGAAGTGGTGAAGTGGTGAAGTGGTGAAGTGGTGAAGTGGTGAAGTGGTGAAGTGGTGAAATGGTAAAGTGGTGAAGTGATGAAGTGATGAAGTGGTGAAGTGGTGAAGTGATGAAGTGGTGAAGTTGTGAAGTGATGAAGTGGTGAAGTGGTGAAGTGGTGAAGTGGTGAAGTGGTGAAGTGGTAAAGTGGTGAAGTGGTGAAGTGGTGAAGTGGTGAAGTGGTGAAGTGGTGAAGTGGTGAAGTGATGAAGTGGTGAAGTGGTGAAGTGATGAAGTGGTGAAGTTTTGAAGTGATGAAGTGGTGAAGTGGTGAAGTGGTGAAGTGGTGAAGTGGTGAAGTGGTGAAGTGGTGAAGTGGTGAAGTGGTTAAGTGGTGAAGTGGTGAAGTGGTGAAGTGGTAAAGTGGTGAAGTGGTGAAGTGGTGAAGTGGTGAAGTGGTGAAGTGGTGAAGTGGTGAAGTGGTGAAGTGGTAAAGTGGTGAAGTGGTGAAGTGGTGAAGCGATGAAGTAGTGAAGTGATGAAGTGGTGAAGTGGTGAAATGATGAAGTGGTGAAGTGGTGAAGTGGTGAAGTGGTGAAGTGGTGAAGTGGTGAAGTGGTGAAGTGGTGAAGTGGTGCAGTGGTGAAGTGATGAAGTGGTGAAGTGGTGAAGTGGTGAAGTGGTAAAGTGATGAAGTGATGAAGTGGTGAAGTGGTGAAGTGGTGAAGTGGTGAAGTGGGGAAGTGGTGAAGTGGTGAAGTGGTGAAGTGGTGAAGTGATGAAGTGATGAAGTGGTGAAGTGGTGAAGTGGTGAAGTGGTGAAGTGGTGAAGTGGTGAAGTGGTGAAGTGATGAAGTAGTGAAGTGGTGAAGTGGTGAAGTGGTGAAGTGGTGAAGTGGTGAAGTGGTGAAGTGGTGAAGTGGTGAAGTGGTGAAGTGGTGAAGTGATGAAGTTATGAAGTGGTGAAGTGGTGAAGTGGTGAAGTGGTGAAGTGGTGAAGTGATGGAGTAGTGAAGTGGTGAAGTGGTGAAGTAGTGAAGTGGTGAAGTGGTGTAGTGATGAAGTGGTGAAGTGGTGAAGTGGTGAAGTGGTGAAGTGGTGAAGTGGTGAATTGGTGAAGTGGTGAAGTGGTGAAGTGGTGAAGTGGTGAAGCGGTGAAGTGGTGAAGTGGTGAAGTGGTGAAGTGGTGAGGTGGTGAAGTGGTGAAGTGGTGAAGTGGTGAAGTGGTGAAGTGGTGAAGTGGTGAAGTGGTGAAATGGTGAAGTGGTGAAGTGGTGAAGTGATGAAGTGGTGAAGTGATGAAGTGGTGAAGTGGTGAAGTGGTGAAGTGGTGAAGTGGTGAAGTGGTGAAGTGGTGAAGTGGTGAAGTGATGAAGTGGTGAAGTGGTGAAGTGATGAAGTGGTGAAGTGGTGAAGTGGTGAAGTGTTGAAGTGGTGAAGTGGTGAAGTAGTGAAGTGATGAAGTGGTGAAGTGGTGAAGTGGTGAAGTGGTGAAGTGGTGAAGTGGTGAAGTGGTGAAGTGGTGAAGTGGTGAAGTGGTGTAGTGATGAAGTGGTGAAGTGGTGAAGTGGTGAAGTGGTGAAGTGGTGAAGTGGTGAATTGGTGAAGTGGTGAAGTGGTGAAGTGGTGAAGTGGTGAAGTGGTGAAGTGGTGAAGTGATGAAGTGGTGAAGTGGTGAAGTGGTGAAGTGGTGAAGTGGTGAAGTAGTGAAGTGATGAAGTGGTGAAGTGGTGAAGTGGTGAAGTGGTGAAGTAGTGAAGTGGTGAAGTGGTGAAGTGATGAAGTGGTGAAGTGGTGAAGTGATGAAGTGGTGAAGTGGTGAAGTGATGAAGTGGTGAAGTGGTGAAGTGGTGAAGTGGTGAAGTGGTGAAGTGGTGAAGTGGTGAAGTGGTGAAGTGTTGAAGTGGTGAAGTGATGAAGTAGTGAAGTGATGAAGTGGTGAAGTGGTGAAGTGGTGAAGTGGTGAAGTGGTGAAGTGGTGAAGTGGTGAAGTGGTGAAGTGGTGAAGTGGTGAAGTGGTGAAGTGGTGAAGTGATGAAGTGATGAAGTGGTGAAGTGGTGAAGTGGTGAAGTGGTGAAGTGATGGAGTAGTGAAGTGGTGAAGTGGTGAAGTAGTGAAGTGGTGAAGTGGTGAAGTGGTGAAGTGGTGAAGTGGTGAAGTGGTGAAGTGGTGAAGTGGTGAAGTGGTGAAGTGGTGAAGTGGTGAAGTGGTGAAGTGGTGAAGTGGTGAAGTGGTGAAGTGGTGAAGTGGTGAAGTGGTGAGGTGGTGAAGTGGTGAAGTGGTGAAGTGGTGATGTGGTGAAGTGGTGAAGTGGTGAAGTGGTGAAATGGTGAAGTGGTGAAGTGGTGAAGTGGTGAAGTGGTGAAGTGATGAAGTGGTGAAGTGGTGAAGTGGTGAAGTGGTGAAGTGGTGAAGTGGTGAAGTGGTGAAGTGGTGAAGTGGTGAAGTGGTGAAGTGGTGAAGTGGTGAAGTGGTGAAGTGGTGAAGTGATGAAGTGGTGAAGTGGTGAAGTGGTGAAGTGGTGAAGTGGTGAAGTGGTGAAGTGGTGAAGTGGTGAAGTGGTGAAGGGGTGAAGTGGTGTAGTGATGAAGTGGTGAAGTGGTGAAGTGGTGATGTGGTGATGTGGTCAAGTGGTGAAGTGGTGAAGTGGTGAAGTGGTGAAGTGGTGAAGTGGTGAAGTGGTGAAGTGGTGAAGTGGTGAAGTGATGAAGTAGTGAAGTGATGAAGTGGTGAAGTGGTGAAG
The DNA here is from genome assembly GCA_914767635.1 of Melanostoma mellinum. NCBI lineage: Eukaryota > Metazoa > Arthropoda > Insecta > Diptera > Syrphidae > Melanostoma > Melanostoma mellinum. Next base: position 187,083,849 of record OU612060.1, read on the forward strand.
TGGTGAAGTAGTGAAGTGGTGAAGTGGTGTAGTGGTGAAGTGGTGAAGTGATAAAGTGGTGAAGTGGTGAAGTGGTGAAGTGGTGAAGTGGTGAAGTGGTGAAGTGGTGAAGTGGTGAAGTGGTGAAGTGGTGAAGTGGTGAAGTGGTGAGGTGGTGAAGTGGTGAAGTGGTGAAGTGGTGAAGTGGTGAAGTGGTGAAGTGGTGAAGTGATGAAGTTGTGAAGTGATGAAGTGGTGAAGTGGTGAAGTGGTGAAGTGATGAAGTGATGAAGTGGTGAAGTGGTGAAGTGGTGAAGTGATGAAGTGGTGAAGTGGTGAAGTGGTGAAGTGGTGAAGTGGTGAAGTGGTGAAGTGGTGAAGTGGTGGAGTGGTGAAGTGGTGAAGTGGTGTAGTGATGAAGTGATGAAGTGATGAAGTAGTGAAGTGATGATGTGGTGAAGTGGTGAAGTGGTGAAGTGGTGAAGTGGTGAAGTGATGAAGTGGTGAAGTGGTGAAGTGATGAAGTGGTGAAGTGGTGAAGTGGTGAAGTGGTGAAGTGATGAAGTGGTGAAGTGGTGGAAGTGGTGAAGTGGTGAAGTGGTAAAGTGGTGAAGTGGTTAAGTTATGAAGTGGTGAAGTGGTGAAGTGGTGAAGTGGTGAAGTGGTGAAGTGGTGAAGTGGTGAAGTGGTGAAGTGGTGAAGTGGTGAAGTGGTGAAGTGGTGAAGTGGTGAAGTGGTGAAGTGGTGAAGTGGTGAAGTGGTGAAGTGGTGAAGTGGTGAAGTGGTGAAGTGGTGAAGTGGTGAAGTGGTGAAGTGGTGAAGTGATGAAGTTGTGAAGTGATGAAGTGGTGAAGTGGTGAAGTGGTGAAGTGCTGAAGTGATGAAGTGGTGAAGTGGTGAAGTGATGAAGTGGTGAAGTGATGAAGTGGTGAAGTGGTGAAGTGGTGAAGAGGTGAAGTGATGAAGTGGTGAAGTGGTGAAGTGGTGAAGTGGTGAAGTGGTGAAGTGGTGAAGTGGTGAAGTGGTGAAGTGGTGAAGGGTTGAAGTGATGAAGTGGTGAAGTGGTGAAGTGGTAAAGTGGTGAAGTGGTGAAGTGGTGAAGTGGTGAAGTGATGAAGTAGTGAAGTGGTGAAGTGGTGAAGTGGTGAAGTGGTGAAGTGGTGAAGTGGTGAAGTGATGAAGTGGTGAAGTGATGAAGTGGTGAAGTGGTGAAGTGGTGAAGTGGTGAAGTGGTGAAGTGGTGAAGTGGTGAAGTGGTGAAGTGGTGAAGTGGTGAAGTGATGAAGTGGTGAAGTGATGAAGTGGTGAAGTGGTGAAGTGGTGAAGTGATGAAGTAGTGTAGTGGTGAAGTGGTGAAGTGGTGAAGTGGTGAAGTGGTGAAGTGGTGAAGTGGTGAAGTGATGAAGTGGTGAAGTGGTGAAGTGGTGAAGTGGTGAAGTGGTGAAGTGGTGAAGTGGTGATGTGGTGAAGTGGTGAAGTGGTGAAGTGATGAAGTGGTGAAGTGATGAAGTGCTGAAGTGGTGATGTGGTGAAGTGGTGAAGTGGTGAAGTGGTGAAGTGGTGAAGTGGTGAAGTGGTGAAGTGGTGAAGTGGTGAAGTGGTGAAGTGGTGAAGTGGTGAAGTGGTGAAGTGGTGAAGTGGTGAAGTGGTGAAGTGGTGAAGTGGTGAAGTGGTGAAGCGGTGAAGTGATGAAATGGTGAAGTGGTGAAGTGATGAAGTGGTGAAGTGGTGAAGTGGTGAAGTGGTGAAGTGGTGAAGTGGTGAAGTGGTGAAGTGGTGAAGTGGTGAAGTGGTGAAGCGGTGAAGTTGTGAAGTGGTGAAGTGGTGAAGTGGTGAAGTTGTGAAGCGGTGAAGTGGTGAAGTGGTGAAGTGGTGAAGTGGTGAAGTGGTGAAGTGATGAAGTGGTGAAGTGGTGAAGTGGTGAAGTGGTGAAGTGGTGAAGTGGTGAAGTGGTGAAGTGGTGAAGTGGTGAAGTGGTGAAGTGGTGAAGTGGTGATGTGGTGAAGTGATGAATTGGTGAAGTGATGAAGTGGTGAAGTGGTGAAGTGGTGAAGTGGTGAAGTGGTGAAGTGGTGAAGTGGTGAAGTGGTGAAGTGGTGAAGTGGTGAAGTGGTGAAGTGGTGAAGTGGTGAAGTGGTGAAGTGGTGAAGTGGTGAAGTGGTGAAGTGGTGAAGTGGTGAAGTGGTGAAGTGGTGAATGGGTGAAGTAGTGAAGTGATGAAGTGGTGAAGTGGTAAAGTGGTGAAGTGGTGAAGTGGTGAAGTGGTGAAGTGGTGAAGTGGTGAAGTGGTGAAGTGATGAAGTGGTGAAGTGATGGAGTAGTGAAGTGGTGAAGTAGTGAAGTGGTGAAGTGGTGAAGTGGTGAAGTGGTGAAGTGGTGAAGTGGTGAAGTGGTGAAGTGGTGAAGTGGTGAAGTGGTGAAGTGGTGAAGTGGTGAAGTGGTGAAGTGGTGATGTGGTGAAGTGGTGAGGTGGTGAAGTGGTGAAATGGTGAAGTGGTAAAGTGGTGAAGTGGTGAAGTGGTGAAGTTATGAAGTGGTGAAGTGGTGAAGTGGTGAAGTGGTGAAGTGGTGAAGTGGTGAAGTGGTGAAGTGGTGAAGTGGTGAAGTGGTGAAGTGGTGAAGTGGTGAAGTGGTGAAGTGGTGAAGTGGTGAAGTGGTGAAGTGGTGAAGTGGTGAAGTGGTGAAGTGGTGAAGTGGTGAAGTGGAGAAGTGGTGAAGTGGTGAAGTGGTGAAGTGGTGAAGTGGTGAAGTGGTGAAGTGATGAAGTGGTGAAGTGGTGAAGTGGTGAAGTGGTGAGGTGGTGAAGTGGTGAAGTGGTGAAGTGGTGAGGTGGTGAAGTGGTGAAGTGGTGAAGTGGTGAAGTGGTGAAGTGATGAAGTGGTGAAGTGGTAAAGTGGTAAAGTGGTGAAGTGGTGAAGTGGTGAAGTGGTGAAGTGGTGAAGTGGTGAAGTGATGAAGTGGTGAAGTGGTGAAGTGATGAAGTGGTGAAGTGGTGAAGTGATGAAGTGATGAAGTGGTGAAGTGGTGAAGTGGTGAAGTGGTGAAGTGGTGAAGTGGTGAAGTGGTGAAGTGGTGAAGTGGTGAAGTGGTGAAGTGGTGAAGTGGTGAAGTGGTGAAGTGGTGAAGTGGTGAAGTGGTGAAGTGGTGAAGTGGTAAAGTGGTGAAGTGGTGAAGTGGTGAAGCGATGAAGTAGTGAAGTGATGAAGTGGTGAAGTGGTGAAATGATGAAGTGGTGAAGTGGTGAAGTGATGAAGTGGTGAAGTGGTGAAGTGATGAAGTGATGAAGTGGTGAAGTGGTGAAGTGGTGAAGTGGTGAAGTGGTGAAGTGGTGAAGTGGTGAAGTGGTGAAGTGGTGAAGTGGTGAAGTGGTGAAGTGGTGAAGTGGTGAAGTGGTGAAGTGGTGCAGTGGTGAAGTGGTGAAGTGGTGAAGTGGTGAAGTGGTGCAGTGGTGAAGTGATGAAGTGGTGAAGTGGTGAAGTGGGGAAGTGGTAAAGTGGTGAAGTGATGAAGTGGTGAAGTGGTGAAGTTGTGAAGTGGGGAAGTGGTGAAGTGGTGAAGTGGTGAAGTGGTGAAGTGATGAAGTGGTGAAGTGGTGAAGTGGTGAAGTGGTGAAGTGGTGAAGTGGTGAAGTGGTGAAGTGTTGAAGTGGTGAAGTGATGAAGTAGTGAAGTGATGAAGTGGTGAAGTGGTGAAGTGGTGAAGTGGTGAAGTGGTGAAGTGGTGAAGTGGTGAAGTGGTGAAGTGGTGAAGTGGTGAAGTGGTGAAGTGATGAAGTGATGAAGTGGTGAAGTGGTGAAGTGGTGAAGTGGTGAAGTGATGGAGTAGTGAAGTGGTGAAGTGGTGAAGTAGTGAAGTGGTGAAGTGGTGAAGTGGTGAAGTGGTGAAGTGGTGAAGTGGTGAAGTGGTGAAGTGGTGAAGTGGTGAAGTGGTGAAGTGGTGAAGTGGTGAAGTGGTGAAGTGGTGAAGTGGTGAAGTGGTGAAGTGGTGAAGTGGTGAAGTGGTGAAGTGGTGAAGTGGTGAAGTGGTGAGGTGGTGAAGTGGTGAAGTGGTGATGTGGTGAAGTGGTGAAGTGGTGAAGTGGTGAAGTGGTGAAATGGTGAAGTGGTGAAGTGGTGAAGTGGTGAAGTGGTGAAGTGATGAAGTGGTGAAGTGGTGAAGTGGTGAAGTGGTGAAGTGGTGAAGTGGTGAAGTGGTGAAGTGGTGAAGTGGTGAAGTGGTGAAGTGGTGAAGTGGTGAAGTGGTGAAGTGGTGAAGTGGTGAAGTGGTGAAGTGGAGAAGTGGTGAAGTGGTGAAGTGGTGAAGTGGTGAAGTGGTGAAGTGGTGAAGTGGTGAAGTGGTGAAGTGGTGAAGTGATGAAGTGGTGAAGTGGTGAAGTGGTGAAGTGGTGAAGTGGTGACGTGGTGAAGTGGTGAAGTGGTGAAGTGGTGAAGTGGTGAAGTGGTGAAGGGGTGAAGTGGTGTAGTGATGAAATGGTGAAGTGGTGAAGTGGTGAAGTGGTGAAGTGGTGAAGTGGTGAAGTGGTGAAGTGGTGAAGTGGTGAAGTGGTGAAGTGATGAAGTAGTGAAGTGATGAAGTGGTGAAGTGGTGAAGTGGTGAAGTGGTGAAGTAGTGAAGTGGTGAAGTGGTGAAGTGGTGAAGTGGTGAAGTGGTGAAGTGGTGAAGTGGTGAAGTGGTGAAGTGGTGTAGTGGTGAAGTGGTGAAGTGATGAAGTGGTGAAGTGGTGAAGTGGTGAAGTGGTGAAGTGGTGAAGTGGTGAAGTGGTGAAGTGGTGAAGTGGTGAAGTGGTGAAGTGGTGAAGTGGTGAAGTAGTGAAGTGGTGAAGTGGTAAAGTGGTGAAGTGGTGAAGTGGTGAAGTGGTGAGGTGGTGAAGTGGTGAAGTGGTGAAGTGGTGAAGTGGTGAAGTGGTGAAGTGATGAAGTGGTGAAGTGGTAAAGTTTTAAAGTGGTGAAGTGCTGAAGTGGTGAAGTGGTGAAGTGGTGAAGTGGTGAAGTGGTGAAGTGGTGAAGTGGTGAAGTGGTGAAGTGGTGAAGTGGTTTAGTTGTGAAGTGATGAAGTAGTGAAGTGATGAAGTGGTGAAGTGGTGAAGTGGTGAAGTGGTGAAGTAGTGAAGTGGTGAAGTGGTGAAGTGATGAAGTGGTGAAGTGGTGAAGTGGTGAAGTAGTGAAGTGGTGAAGTGATGAAGTGGTGAAGTGGTGAAGTGATGAAGTGGTGAAGTGGTGAAGTGATGAAGTGGCGAAGTGGTGAAGTGGTGAAGTGGTGAAGTGGTGAAGTGGTGAAGTGGTGAAGTGGTGAAGTGGTGAAGTAGTGAAGTGATGAAGTGGTGAAGTGGTGAAGTGGTGAAGTGGTGAAGTGGTGAAGTGGTGAAGTGGTGAAGTGGTGAAGTGGTGAAGTGGTGAAGTGATGAAGTGGTGAAGTGGTGAAGTGATGAAGTGGTGAAGTGGTGAAGTGATGAAGTGGCGAAGTGGTGAAGTGGTGAAGTGGTGAAGTGGTGAAGTGGTGAAGTGGTGAAGTGGTGAAGTGATGAAGTGGTGAAGTGGTGAAGTGGTGAAGTGGCGAAGTGGTGAAGTGGTGAAGTGGCGAAGTGGTGAAGTGGTGAAGTAGTGAAGTGGTGAAGTGGTGAAGTGGTGAAGTGGTGAAGTGGTGAAGTGGTGAAGTGGTGAAGTGGTGAAGTGGTGAAGTGGTGAAGTGGTGAAGTGGTGAAGTGGTGAAGTGCTGAAGTGGTGAAGTGGTGAAGTGGTGAAGTGATGAAGTGGTGAAGTGGTGAAGTGATGAAGTGGTGAAGTGGTGAAGTGGTGAAGTGGTGAAGTGGTGAAGTGGTGAAGTGGTGAAGTGGTGAAGTGGTGAAGTGGTGAAGTGATGAAGTGGTGAAGTGGTGAAGTGGTGAAGTGGTGAAGTGGTGAAGTGGTGAAGTGGTGAAGTGGTGAAGTGGTGAAGTGGTGAAGTGGTGAAGTGGTGAAGTGGTGATGTGGTGAAGTGGTGAAGTGGTGAAGTGGTGAAGTGGTGAAGTGGTGAAGTGATGAAGTGATGAAGTGGTGAAGTTGTGAAGTGGTGAAGTGATGAAGTGGTGAAGTGGTGAAGTGGTGAAGTGGTGAAGTGGTGAAGTGGTGAAGTGGTGGAGTGGTGAAGTGGTGAAGTGGTGTAGTGATGAAGTGATGAAGTGATGAAGTAGTGAAGTGATGATGTGGTGAAGTGGTGAAGTGGTGAAGTGGTGAAGTGGTGAAGTGGTGAAGTGGTGAAGTGGTGAAGTGGTGAAGTGATGAAGTGGTGAAGTGGTGAAGTGGTGAAGTGGTGAAGTGGTGAAGTGGTGAAGTGTTGAAGTGGTGAAGTGGTGAAGTGGTGAAGTGGTGAAGTGGTGAAGTGGTGAAGTGGTGAAGTGGTGAAGTGGTGAAGTGGTGAAGTGATGAAGTAGTGAAGTGGTGAAGTGATGAAGTGGTGAAGTGGTGAAGTGGTGAAGTGGTGAAGTGATGAAGTAGTGAAGTGATGAAGTGGTGAAGTGGTGAAGTGGTGAAGTGGTAAAGTGGTGAAGTGGTGAAGTGGTGAAGTGGTGAAGTGGTGAAGTGATGAAGTGGTGGAGTGGTGAAGTGGTGAAGTGGTGAAGTGGTGAAGTGATGAAGTGGTGAAGTGGTGGAAGTGGTGAAGTGGTGAAGTGGTGAAGTGGTGAAGTGGTGAAATGATGAAGTGGTGAAGTGGTGAAGTGGTGAAGTGATGAATTGATGAAGTGGTGAAGTGGTGAAGTGGTGAAGTGGTGAAGTGATGAAGTAGTGAAGTGGTGAAGTGGTGAAGTGGTGAAGTGGTGAAGTGGTGAAGTGGTGAAGTGGTGAAGTGGTGAAGTGGTGAAGTGGTGAAGTGGTGAAGTGGTGAAGTGGTGAAGTGGTGAAGTTGTGAAGTGGGGAAGTAGTGAAGTGATGAAGTGGTGAAGTGGTGAAGTGGTGAAGTGGTGAAGTGATGAAGTAGTGAAGTGGTGAAGTGATGAAGTGGTGAAGTGGTGAAGTGGTGAAGTGGTGAAGTGATGAAGTAGTGAAGTGATGAAGTGGTGAAGTGGTGAAGTGGTGAAGTGGTAAAGTGGTGAAGTGGTGAAGTGGTGAAGTGGTGAAGTGGTGAAGTGATGAAGTGGTGAAGTGGTGAAGTGGTGAAGTGGTGAAGTGGTGAAGTGATGAAGTGGTGAAGTGGTGGAAGTGGTGAAGTGGTGAAGTGGTGAAGTGATGAATTGATGAAGTGGTGAAGTGGTGAAGTGGTGAAGTGGTGAAGTGATGAAGTAGTGAAGTGATGAAGTGGTGAAGTGGTGAAGTGATTAAGTGGTGAAGTGGTGAAGTGGTGAAGTGGTGAAGTGATGAAGTGGTGAAGTGGTGAAGTGGTGAATTGGTGAAGTGGTGAAGTGGTGAAGTGATGAAGTAGTGAAGTGATGAATTGGTGAAGTGGTGAAGTGGAGAACTGGTGAAATGGTGAAGTGGTGAAGTGGTGAAGTGGTGAAGTGGTGAAGTGGTGAAGTGGTGAAGTGGTGAAGTGGTGAAGTGGTGAAGTGGTGAAGTGGTGAAGTGATGAAGTGATGAAGTGGTGAAGTGGTAAAGTGGTGAAGTGCTGAAGTGGTGAAGTGGTGAAGTGGTGAAGTGGTGAAGTGGTGAAGTGGTGAAGTGGTGAAGTGATGAAGTGGTGAAGTGGTTTAGTTGTGAAGTGATGAAGTAGTGAAGTGATGAAGTGGTGAAGTGGTGAAGTGGTGAAGTGGTGAAGTAGTGAAGTGGTGAAGTGGTGAAGTGATGAAGTGGTGAAGTGGTGAAGTGATGAAGTGGTGAAGTGGTGAAGTGATGAAGTGGTGAAGTGGTGAAGTGGTGAAGTGGTGAAGTGGTGAAGTGGTGAAGTGGTGAAGTGATGAAGTAGTGAAGTGGTGAAGTGGTGAAGTGGTGAAGTGGTGAAGTGGTGAAGTGGTGAAGTGGTGAAGTGGTGAAGTGGTGAAGTGGTGAAGTGGTGAAGTGGTGAAGTGGTGAAGTGAAGAAGGGGTGAAGTGTTGAAGTGATGAAGTTGTGAAGTGGTGAACTGGTGAAGTGGTGAAGTGGTGAAGTGTTGAACAGGTGAACTGGTGAAGTGATGAACTGGTGAAGTGGGAAAAAGGAGTATCAACGACAATTTTAATAAAAAATGAGGACAATTCGCAAAATTGCCGAAAAACGAGGATATTTCGGAATTTATCTATATATAAATAGGCTAAGGAAAATCTTTGGGTCCCTTTTTCTCTGTTGTTTTCCAACCGATTCTCGTAATTTTTTTTTGTGGTTTGGTATTGATGAGTAGAAGTGTCATCAATCATTTTTAACTGTGTCTACCTGTGTTTTACGTGTATTTTATATGGGAAAGACATATTTCAGAGCCTTTGTGTTGTTTTCTTATGTACAGTGTGTTTGTGCCGTGTGTATGTGTAGTGTGTGTGTGCAGTGTGTGTGAGGAGTGTATGTGTAGTGTGTGTGTGTGTGCAGTGTGTGTGTGTGTGTGTGTGCAATATATGTGTGTGGTCGAATTTCGACCACTGGGCGACCCTAGTATATATAATTCTTCGAATCGAAGAATTCTCCAGAAATTCTGAATCATCTGAATGTGGCATTGCGGCAACAACAAATAGTCGCGATAGATGGTTTTAACATTTCAGCTCAATACAACAAGTGGAAATGAAGTGGAAGTGTGAATATTTCTAATTGATTTTATTTTTTTTTTATCATTTTTTTCTTCGCTTTGTGAACATCAATTTTTGGAAAGACAAACAGCTTAGTGAAGAAGCGAAGATTTGGAAGTGTGCGACGTAATCACGGCAGCGGACACCTTTTTCCTGCTTTAGTTTATTTCGTTTCATCAAACAGAGAAATATTCTCTTACAGACTAATACAGGATTTCTTATATTTCTAGAATTTAAAGTAAAATGAATATAATAATAAGAAAATACAAATTTATCTAATGTAGATTAACATTTACAATATTAGACACATATATTTTAAAGTATCTCTAGAGCAATTATCAAAAATATCTATTCTGCTACAAACAAAGTTAGTTTCTCTGATGCAACGTGTTATTGGCTCGTTAAGGCCATAATTAGTACGATGAAAGTATTCTTTAAATAACTTATTATTTCGAAAATTTCTTTGAGAAACGTTAAAGCTTATCAAAGCGAGTAAAGGTGGACATTTTATATGAAATGTTATAATATCTCTAATGAACATAATAGAAAAGCATGTTCGTCGATTTTCAAGAGTTTTAATATCAAAAAGCAAGCATCTTGATTTATAAGCAGGCATAAATGTACGCCAGTTTAGTTTAAAAATTAGATATCTGGTAAACCTTCTTTGAACTTTCTCAATTCTTTCGCAAGAGTTATTATAATAGGGGTTCCATACAATACTACAATACTCGAGAACTGACCGTACTAATGAGTTATATAGTATCTTGACAGTATATGGGTCTGTAAATTCCCTTGTATTCCTACGAATAAATCCAAGCATTTGGTTAGCCTTATTCACCATATAGTCAATGTGGGGCACGAATGACAGTTTAGTGTCAAGAACAACTCCAAGATCTTTTTTTCTTTCAACGCGTTGAAGGTTGGTAGAATTTATTCCATAATTGAAAAAGATAGGAGAAGTATTTCTGTAGCAGGACATAATTTGGCATTTAGATACATTTAAATGAAGATAATTCACAGAACACCATCTTGTCAAATTTTCTAAATCTTGCTGAAGCAGATAGCAATCGGATGGAGTTTTTATTTCTCGGTATAATTTGAGATCATCTGCGAATAACAAGGAGGATGAAGACAAGAACACATCCGGAATATCGTTAATAAATATTAGGAAAAGCAAAGGTCCCAAATGGCTACCCTGTGGGACGCCTGATGGAACATTAATATTAGTTGAAAAACTGTTACCAATCTTAACAATTTGGATTCTTTCTGTAAGGTAAGAGATCAACCAACGCAAAACTTTAGAGTGGAATCCAAAGGCTGACAATTTATGTATTAATACTCTATGGTTTACCCTGTCAAATGCTTTCGCAAAGTCTGTGAAGATTATATCTGTCTGCGAAAAATTCTCGAATTTGTTTATTATGAAGTTGGTAAAAAGAGATAAGTTAGTTGCTGTAGATCTACCGGATATAAACCCGTGCTGTAACTCCGATATATGTTCTTTGACTTCAAAGGTAAGTCTATTACATATAATTTTTTCAAATAGTTTCGGCAAGGCTGAAATTTTACTTATGGGTCTATAATTTGTTACATCCTGTTTAGACCCTGATTTATGAACTGGAGTTAAGAAGGAGACTTTCCAGCTTTCTAGAAATTTTCCTTCAGAAAGTGATATATTAAAAATTAAAGTTAGCGGTTCAGCTAAGGAAGATGCACATTTCAGAAGAAGAACTGGCGGAATACCATCCGGTCCTTCTTTTTTCATTGGATCAAGATTCAATAAAGCTTCCTTGACCTCATCGATATTGAGTACCATAGAACCCACATTGACAGCTTGTGTAATAACTGGAATACTGATATCAGAAAGAGGATCTAAAGAATATACCGATTGAAAATATTTAGCGAAAAGATTACATATCGCATGAATATCACTAGTCGTTGTATCTAAGTACTTCATAGAGTTTGGATACCCACTTGACTTTCGTTTTGAATTGATGAAGTTCCAGAAACATTTACTATTATTTTTTACATTTGATTCAATAGAAAACATATAGGAACGATATAAAAATTTATTTAAAACATCAAACTCATGTTGGATAGAGTTGTAAGCAGAACGTAGAGCACTGCAACTACGGTTCATTTTATAACGCTTAAAAGCCTTGTTTTTCTTATTTTTAAGATTACTTAGTCTTCTATTGAACCAAGCCGGGTTTGAATTTAGTTTTGATATTTTCTTGGGAACAAATCGATTCACCGCTTCTCCAATGACTGAAAAAAATGTTTGATTAGCGTTCTCCAGTGAAGTATGGTTCAATAAAGATACCCACGGAATAGACGAGAGGTAGGTATTCATTGCATCAAAGTTTCCTTTACTGTAATTTGCAACAGAAATGCTATCTTCAAAATCATTCTTAATATAGTCATAAAAATGAAAATTTCCTTCTAGTGCGACATGGTGCATTACATTTCTCACAATAGGGAATTCAGACTTTTCAATATAAATATCAAAATCCTTGTCAACAAACATAAGATCAAGTATTCTTGACAATTCATTTTCATTATCATTTATTTGAGTTAAATCAAATTGACTAAAGAAATCGACAACTTTAACTTCAGTTTCCGATACAACATTATAAGGAATAAGATATTTATCTTCCAAGTCTAAACTCCATTTAATGTCACCTAAGTTAAAATCACCAATGCAAATAACATGTTGTGAGCCATTTAGATTTTCTAGAATAGATTTACAATTCTGTAAGTGAACACAATAATAATCTAGAGAATTTATCACATGCATTGGTCGTGGTACCCGTGGCGTGATGGTTAGCCTGTCCACCTGCTTATCCAGAGGTTCAAGGTTCAAATCCCAGCAGAGACAAAAATGTATTTCCACGGGTATCGCCTTTCGCGAGGAATTGGCAAGTCCTCCGTTAGTAAATTTATTGCCATGAAAAGCGCTTTTTTAAAAAGCCGTTAGTAACCGGCAGAAAATTGTACGTCCCCTCCATTCCCTCACAAAGCATTTTTAAAATCAAATTGATTCATTTCATATACTAACGATGTTTCTCTATTTTGAGAAACCAAAAAATGATACTTTCAAAGTATCTCTCCATATTCTTGTCAATAAAAAATAAATATGTCCTACTTTTTTTTCAAAAAAATGTCTTCGTTTTTTTCATTGATTATTGAGAATCTCTCCTCGAAAAAAGACCCTAAAAAAATCGTGGCTACGCCCATGGATTCCAGGAATGTTTTGATGGGATCGTCTAAAGTGTCCTAATGGGTGTTCCCCCTTCGTACAACCCCAAAAAAATCGATATTTTTGTCTATCTCGCTCCGTTCTCCAGATATGGCGCATTTTAAATTTTAGTCACACAGGAAAAGGAGATTCCAGGAATGTTTTGATGGGATCGTCTTAAGCGTCCTAATTGGTGTTCCCCCTTCGTACAGCCCTAAAAAAATCGTTATTTTTCGTCTATCTCGCTCCGTTCTCGAGATATGGAGCATTTTACATTTTATCCTTTCGATGATATTACTTAGAGTAATCACCCCAAAATTTCATTCAAATCGATCGCTTACATTTTGAGCTTCAACATGAGCAGTTTTTGATAAAAATTAATTCGAGATAATTGCGTTTAAGGCTTCACCACGAGAAAATTATTAATTTTAGTAACTTACGGATTGATCGGCGATTCCAGGTTCGTACAAAGGAAACAATAGAATTACCCGAAACAGCTGCCTGACCATACAGAAGGTCAACAGTAGAGGGTATTGTGAAGCGAAGGTCGCTTCTACTCTAACGGTCTGAGCTACCTGACTCGTCACCCGATCGCATGTTGTTCTCACGCTCTAAATGCGCCAACTCTGCATCTATTCGATATTTTCAGTTTTCATAACATTCTTTGGATATCATACTTTCCTACTCGGAAATCAGCGGAAAACGCTGATCAAAAATAGCCAATTTAAAAATAAAATTGCCTTTACGCCTACGATTCTCACCAATTTAAAGCCTTGAAAAATCATTAAATTTATTAACAGCCCTGCTACAGATAACACGTTAATAAAACTTAACTACATTACCGACTAAATAAGTTGGCTCATCCGATTCAATTTGTAATTTACTAGTTCAATTAAACGCTACAGTTTATTTTATTACTTATTAAAGTTACCCCATTTAGCATCATTCATTAATTATTGAACAAAAGAACCATTTGGCCAGATGAATCCTTTACCCACGTCGCGGTCGTTGCGTTAAAAAAGAAAAGCCCGATATCAATGCAATATCCTTTCAACAAAACAAACGATAAAATTTAATGATGAGTAGGTACGTAACAAGAACATTTACCGGAACCCTCTGCATAGATAATCAGGCAATAAATGCTTGCAATTTGTTTTTCCTCTCAATGATTTTATTAGTAGTTTAAATTTCAAAGAATTGTGGCACACGCGGCGGCGGCACTCGTGCACAACAAATCAAATTCTAAACGAATCAAAGTACAACCATAATAAAACGCTGCACAGTCACAATTAAACTAAAAGAACCACCCCCAGTTGCTTATTAGCATGAAATTTCCCAGCTAAATAAACATGAAAGGAATATGCCAAAAGACAAATGTATAAATTAAAATTCATCAATTTACGGGTCTGCTTTTGAACAACGCGTCTTTGTCAAAGCTCATCAAAATGCTTTCTGTCTTTTATCTCGCAATATTCACACAGATCCTCGTCGATTCATACCTCGTAAGTTAATTTAAAATTCGTGAGTCAAATTGTTGCGACAATTGACGTTTTAGGTACAGACAACAATAATATAGTAACGACAAAGAAAAGCGCGAAGAAGGGAGCATCTATAGCATCTTTGGCTTGGCAAATCAATCGATGAAAAAGATTTAATTTTCAGCTACTTCCGGTATTCAGGGAACGTATATTACATCGGATACAACTACCAAGTCGTGCCAGGACTTCTCTATGTCAACTTTATATGTCTTTTGTTTCCTCGAACCACCTTGTCCTGGACGGTTGTTCGAACTGAATAATGAATAGGGTCCTTAATTTCCGTTTCGCCAATAAATAAAATCATGTTGTTCTCTTTATTCCATCTCTCTTCTTATATATTCGTGTTCAATGACGTCGACTTTGTTCCGTGTTTAGTTTGCGCTGGCGAATTGTATACAGATTCTGGTTTGTTTTTGTGGACAGAATAGTGAGTTAGCTAACGGTACGCACGCAATCAACACAGCCAACTGTTGCTGCTCCTGAATATTTATTACAATTGGGAATTCGAAGTGAATAAAACGATACGACTATGCGAAGGACCTTCGGGACAGTCATTCTTTTATTGTTTCGGTAATACATACGTAGAAACGGATGGCCAATACCTACTCGTTGACGTTGTGGTGGCTTAGGACTCATGGAAAACTTCTTTGTTAGCGTTTATAGCTGAGCAAATCAGGTTCCTAGACATAATTTAATCAGAGCTACATACAAATATGGCTTAGAATTTGAATTTCCTATCTCAGCACTATACAATTTCTGGGGGCTTGCAAAGTTATAATACAGGACAATGGAAATTTCAGAACGTCTAGTTGGAACTTATTCTGCCTTGAACAATGCTTTCAGCCTTTGGCAGAGACAGAATATGTGAAATTCGATAAAAACCAGAAGTCAGTGTCGCTCAAAATTGAGTTGGATGCAGTACCAAAACCAACATGCGAGCCATAATCTTTTTTGCTTTAGTCTATCCTCTGATTTTAAACAGTGATGGCAACCTTTGATACCACAAGAGGACAAGAAGCAATCGTTTACACTGTCAAACAGACGATTCCATAGTAAAAAGCAAAAAGTCTTTTTAATAGGGCGTTTAGGTTCAAAAAAGACCCCGACTGAAACCACATACCGATAAAAACCAAAAGATTTTGGAAGCTACTGGGCTCAGACCTCTTAGATTGTTCGAACCAGAGCACTGACTTCGATAGATATAATGGTCTCCATTAATTTTCTTAAGACCGAGGTTTACTTCTTTTTGCCCCGGTGGTGGGCTGACCCCGGGTCAGCAAAGAAGTTGATGTTTACTTCATCATTTGTAGAAAGAAAATCCTCATTCAGAAGTTCCATTGCTAGAAGGTACCGCTGGCTGGGATGTCTTGGCTGGCTTATGATGATCCTTATTAGAGGATTCGGGTGGTCGGCCACGTTTCGAAGACATCTACTGCTTGATTCTATGGGGTATCTGTCAAGTTTTACTATTTTTGCTTCTCCGTAGAGTCTCCTGTTGCTGACGTGCTTCCTTCGTATCCTGTCAGAGTGAAGTCCTGTGCAGATCCGCTGGATCTTCCCCTCGAGAACTGCCAGCTTTTTTATGTGGGTTTTTGTTGCCGTGTCCCAATCCCAAGTTGCAAAACAGTACGTGATCACAGGCCAAATGGGCTGCTTGTAGAGAAGTAATTTCGTCTTCTGGCTAAGCCCGTTATTCTTTCGCATTAGTGAATGGATGCGGTAGTATAGTAGCTGCGTTAGTATAGCAGCTGCATGGGGGTTGAACCTGTGTGATTCCTTGAACTGTGTTCCCAGGTACTTCACATTGTTCTTGGCCGTTAGTTGGGTTCCATCGAGTAAAGAGATCTTTTAACATCTACACTTTTTGGCTGAGCGTCCTCTTGCATTACCGGATCTGCCGGATGGTCTTCTTAAGCAAATTAGCTCGGATTTGGCTGAACTTACTTTGAAGTCCCAATGTTGGTAGTACTCGCAAAGCTGTCTTACATGCGCTTCAACTCTTCTGTCAGCAAATACCGGAGAAATAAACTAGCGCATGTGAGGGAAGTCAGCGGCAAACAAGATAGTTTGTGCGTCTTCTCGCTGTGGTTGGTCCGATGTTTTAATGTTGAACAAGAACGGTCCTAGCTTGGAACCCTGTGCGACTCCAGCGTTGATTGTCCTTGTTGATTACTGGAAACTTCCTATTTGAACGAGGAATGACCTGCAATGATAAAAATTGTATATAATTGTGATTAGTGACTGTATAAAATTTAGTTGGAAGAGTTTATGCAGTAGTCTTTGAATCCAAACACTGTCAAATGCTTTCTTGATATCGAGAAGGAATGCAACAGTGAATTGATGGCAGTTCAAAAAGGAGGCAATGTCGTGCTGAAATTGAATGAGAGGATGTAGAGTGGAGTGTTTTTCACGGAAGCCGAACTGTGTGTCTTATGTCTGATATTGTTGTTGCTGCAGAAGGATTTCAGCCGTGTCGGTAGAAGCTCCTCTAGTATTTTGCTCATGTTGCACAATAGAGCAATAGGTCGGTATCCAGAAACGTTTTTGTTGTTGGATTTTTCGGGGATTGCAGCAATCTTCGCTGTTTTCCTTTTGTTATGGGAAAATAGCAGTTGTTGATGCTATTATTTAGGATAATTGCCATGAATATCTTCACTGATTGGGGACTTTTTGAGGATTAATGCGGATATTTTGTACGGCCCTGTAGACCTTTTTGTAGGAATGTTATCATGTCTGCTGTTAATCCAGAAGATCATGGCTCGAATGCCTACAGAAGCAAAAATGTTTTTCCACGGGTATCCTCTTTCGCCAGACATTTCCAACGTTAGTAAATTCATTGCCATGAAAAGCGTTTTCTCGATTGGCAACCAGCAAAAGATTGCACGTCCCCTCCATTCCCTCCTAAGGCATGAGAAATGCGTAAGGTCCTGGGGCTTATCACTCTGCTGCTCCGCCCTATTTTAAAGCATTTTGTCTTCACTGCATTTAGAAACATTCTTAATGAACCAGACACTTAAATACCCTGTTTTGGATCCGTGTCCTGTCAAGGAGAGCAAAGAGAATAAAGATACGTTCCTCATATTCAAAAAATTTTCTGATACACGAGGAAGGAAGTTTGTAATATGGCTTTTGGATTAACTGAAAAGTGCGGTATAAGGCCACAGTTCAAAAATGAAAAAAAAAAAAAACTGGAAAAGACTGGTTAACTCTGTTTAAGCATCGCCATCCATAGCCACGTTATTGCATGATGCGTGGGATGGACCCGAAGACTTTTGTGTGAACTTTATTGGGGACTGTGATCAGCGGATGAATGTATTAAATGTATTGTGTGTCACTTTTCGTCTCTTGATTCGTGTACGCACTTCAACCACACATGCAACAAATGTGGGGAAAAAAAATGGGCACGACTAGGTCGCACGAACTTGCGATTGTGTTCTAAATACGATATCAAAATCTAAAGGCTGAGTTAAAGGTTTTGGTATTAGCTCTTCATAATATATTTTGTGGTACAGGGTTGCCAACTACACATTAATTATGAAAATTGAATTAAATCACGTAAAATAATGAAAAAATTAAATTAAATATTCCTAAGGTTTCAAGCAAAAATCTAAAAACGCCATTCTTTTGCAATAGCTTATACATATGAATGATGAAAATTTAATCAAAATCGTTGGAGCCATTTTTCCAAAAACGGTTTTTTATTTTTAAATTTTTTTTAAAAACTGTTTTTTTAAAGTCGAGTATGCAAAGTTTTAGATCTTAATAAGAGTTGTTTTGACAAAAAATTTGAAAAAAATCAAAGTTATAATTTTGAAGTTATTTCAAAATATCAAAATTTTTTAAAAATATTTTTAAAAATTTCCACAACTAAATTTTTTTTAATATTGGTATGAAGTCTTTTTGTAACAGTTTACGACTTTTTAAATCTAAAGTTTCGTCAAGATCGTGTAAGCCATTAACGAGAAAGTCGGTTTTGAAAAAAACGGTACTATGGGAGGTACTGTTTTTAGGCTTTTTCCAAAATTTTTTTTTTAATCATAAGAAAGAAAATCCAAAATTTATCCCTCACACAAAATTTTATCGAAATCGTTGGAGCCGTTTTCGAGAAAAATAAGTATTATCATATCGGTTGTATGGCAAGTACCGTTATTTCAAGACCTAGAGACTCAATTCCAAAAACCCCTCTGTAGACTGCTCCACAGACCCTAACTGCAAATTTTGAAGAAAATCGGTCAATTAGTTCAGGCTGTGGATCCATATACAGACACACAGACACACAGACACACAGACACACAGACACACAGACAGACAGACAGAATTGTAGGACCCACTTTTTTCGTATTCTCTATCATCGTAATGTCATATTTGATTGTTATCTCAAAATTTTTTTTCTACACGATTGCAAGACTTGCCTTATAGTACCTATAATCGCAAGTAAAAATCAAAATGAGGGCAGGTATGGCACCCTACCATATCGCCCTCGTTCAGGTGCCATTTCACACCTTCCATTTTCTTGTCATTATTCTTAATCTATCTATCTATCTATCTATCTACATATCTATTTTCTATCTATCTATATCTATATATATAAAAATCAATTGCTGTTCGTTAGTCTGGTTAAAACTCGAGAACGGCTGAACGGATTTATCTTATCTTGGTCTTGAAATGTTTGTGGAGGTCTAGGGAAGGTTTAAAAGGTAAGTAATTATGAAAAAAAAGAATTGGAATATAGTAAAAGTAACAATTTCTTTATTCATAACTGTAATGAATAAAATATTAATTTCAAACAATACTTTTGTTTTTTATTTTAATATTTTTTGACAACAAAAAATTGAATTAATAAATAGAAAGAGAATAAGAATATTTGATTGTTTGTTTTTGAAAATTATTTGAATTTTTTGACTGGTAAGAATTTAATTTATTGCCCATGAGTACAATAGACTTTACTTCATCCTCAAATACCCACAGGAACGGGAATGGAAACGTCAAATTATCAATTTATCATACAAGCTTCTTCACAGTCTGTCAAAGTGATGATTTTTCTCGCACTTTACTGTATGCTGACATGCCACGCTATTACACATGGAATGCATCATCGAAATCATTTCAGCGTCGAAAAAAAGGAACACCAGTTGAAGGGAACCCAAATGTATTCGTTTCAGACGCTCTGGGTCGCATCTACACAGTACATCCAAATAACGATGAAAGTTATTTTTTGCGATTGTTGTTGGTGAATGTTCGTGGTTCAACATCATTTAAACAACTGTAAACAGTTAATGGACTGCTGTGTGCGAAATACCGTGAGGCATGTCAACTATTACATTTACTTGAGAACGATTCACACAGGGATGATACGCTCAAGGATTTCGTAATATCTTCATCGCCGCATCAAATTCGTACATTGTTTGCGATTATCATATCGACATGTTTCCACTCGAATCCAAAAGATTTGTGGGTAAAGTATAGAGAGAAGTATAGAGTGCTTCGTGTGCGCCGTCGAACTTTGAATCCTACACTACAAATGACTGAAGAAATTTAGAATGAGACATTGATCTTGATAGAATATATTTGTCTGTTGATACCAAATAAAATACTGTCGTGTTTAGGAATGACAGCACCCAATCGTCATATGCACGATGCATTAAACCACGAGTTGCAAAGAGAGCAACTATACGACAGTGAAGTATTGGCCGAAACAGTTCGTTCAAGTGTTCCACAATTAAATGAACAACAAAGAATTGCGTACGACACTTTGATAAAAGCTGTGGAATTTATTTCCTCGATGCTCCCGGAGGAACCGGAAAAACATTCTTCATTTCGTTGCTATTGGCGAGAATATTGCTCTAGCGTTAGCCTCATCTAGAATAGCTGCCACTCTGCTTGATGGCGGGAGAACTACTCATTCTGCCTTAAAATTGTCACTAAAGATGCAAATCACCGAAACACCAATTTGCAACATCGCCAAAAATAGCACAATAGCCAAGATATTACAAGTATGCTTGATTGTTTGGGATGAATGCACACTGGCCATTAAGAGGTCACTAGAGGCATTGGACAGAACGTTGAAAGATCTTCGTGACAATATTTTTGGTAGGGTCATGATTCTGTTGTCAGGTGATTTTCGTCAGACTCTTCCAGTTATTCCCCGATCAACTGTAGCTGATGAACTAAAATCCTAAATTCATCGAATTTGTGGCGGTTCGTAAAGACTCTCCAATGCGAGTATTTTTGCAACATGATGAAACTGCAAATGTGTTTGCGAAGCAGTTGTTAGACATTGGAATTAATAAAGTTGCAGTTTACACCTCGAACGGATTCCTCATATTACCCACAGATTTCTGTCACATCACACAATCAAAAGAGTAGCTTATTCAGCGTGTTTTCACGGATATAGCGCAAAAGTTCAAAAACCATAATTGGCTGGTCACTCAGCCAATATTAGCAGCAAAAAATAAGGATGTCGAGGATCTCAATGCGGCCATTCAGAATTTTCTTCCAGGACAGTTGGTTTCCTTCAAATCAGTCGACACCGTTATGAACCAGGACGACATAGTCAACTATCCCACGGATTTTTCAATTCACTGGAATCACCTGGTTTACCACTTAACAATTTAAAAGTAGGATCAGTTATCATCATGCTGCGTAGCATTAATCAACATCGACTGTGCAATGGAACAAGACTGGCTGTGTGCTGTGAAAAAGCTGATGAATTGAAGCAACGATCATAAAAGGACAATTCAAAGGAGAGGATGTCTTGATCCCGCGAATATCGATGATTCCAACGGATTTACCATTCGATCTTAAACGCTTACAATTTCCAGTACGTCTGGCCTTTGCGATGACCATTAATAAATCACAAGGATAGTCGTTAGAAGTTTGCGGAATCAACTTGGGGTTTTCCTGTTTCGCGCATGGACAATTATACGTCGCATGTTCGCGCGTCGGAAAACCGTCTTCTTTGTTTGCTTACGCACCTTAAAACAAGACAAAAAATATTGCTTATGGGAGAGCTTTAAATTGACTAACAGACTGTATAATAACAGTGTGTGTCTGTCAATATCAAATTTAAACCTTATAAATAGCCACTATTTCAGGAGACCTCTGTTTTGTAAGTAAGCAACATCATGTGCCGAAAATAATAATAATATTTCAATCTTCATAAAAAAAATGCTTCTATTATTAAATACGGACTACACAAAAACACAATTTTGATACATTTTCTTAAGTGTATACTATTGACTCTGGCGTATACGTACTATTTTTTTTTTTTTTTTAAATTTTATTCTGATAACGAATTGTACCTACTTTCAATACACTTCATATTTAAGAGTTCAATGAGAAAAAATTTTAGTTTTCGTTTAGTTTCGTCTTTGATTTTATCAATTCGAATTCATTGAACTTATCCCTCAGTGACATAGACTTATATTTCATTTACATATTTGCACGTGAATTTCGAATTCCTCAGGAAAGGAGTAAAGGAAACCTAGAAAATACTGGACAGATTTCAAAAATTCTTTTGGCACTGGGATGCCATATAGTCCCTCAGTAACTTTGCGTACATTACATCTCTAAGGGTTAAAACTACAGACCCGAGCAACGCCGCGCCGGCCGGGTGTCCTATTCCAAAAAATTTGTCATCGTTAGAGTGCTTAATTGCACCTGAGCAGCATAGAATATTTTCCATCCCCACTCTGCCACTAGAATGAAAGCTTAGAAACTGCTTTACTTAACTTTCAATCTGATAAAAGTAGGGCCTGAGCTACGCCGGGCGGGTCAGCTAGTAGTATATAAAAATGAATTGCTTTTCTTTAGTCTGGCTAAAACTCGAGAACGGCTGAACAGATTTATCTTATCTTGGTCTTGAAATGTTCGTGTAGGTCTAGAAATGGTTCAAAAGGTAAGTAAATATGAAAAAAAGGATCTGGAATATGGTAAGATTAACAATTTCTTTATTCTTAACTGTAATGAATAAAAAATTAGATTCAAACAATACTTTTGTTTTTTCTTAATCGTTTTTGACAACAAAAATTAAAATAATAAGAAAGAAGTAATAAGATTATTACTGATTTGATTGACAGCTGTCAAGAGATTAAGTTGTGCCTCTCTGCTGCTCTTTTAAAATCTAATTTTTTGATAGTTATATAGTTTAAAAATAAAATCAAGTGCGTGAATTTTCGACTGTTTTCATCCACTGTACACATAACTAAAATTTTTAGAAAAACGGTATGGTAATCTCCTGCTAAAACAGCAAACTCACTCCACATACAAAAAAAAAAATAAAAATCACTAGCCGCTGTACATGAGGTCCAAGCGTAAATTATCGGAAACCTCACCGGAAACTGATAAAGTCATTAAAAGAAACACAAATATTATAATATCATCTACAATGGCAGTTGGAAACATGAGCATCGAAGACTTAAAAACACTTCTGAATAGTTGCATAGAATCTAAAATCAAAGAAGTTGCTACTAAACAAGATGTCCTAACTGTCTCAGCCGAAATTCAACTTCTTCGCTATCAAAATTCGCATTTGGTTAACCGTTTATCTGAAACGGAGAATTACTGCCAAATCCTCGAAAGGCAACTTGACATACTCGTACGCAAATCCAATGAAAATACAGTTGTTTTACGTTTCCCAGCCGCTGGTAAAACCAATATGGTTGAATTTGCTAAACAAACATGTAAAGGTCTTATCCAGCTACAAGAAAACGCAGTTTTGCCAGTGAAAAATGCAAAGGAATACACCAACCAACACACACAAAAATCGACTGTTGTCTTAAATTTTCACACTGGTGATACCGCGAACAAGATAATAGACGCCACCGCACAACTGAAAGGCTCTGGAATTGTAGTTCACCGCGAGCAATCTCTTGTTAGCCGACAAAAAAGGAGGAAACTATACGAAATCAAAATGAACCTGCACCAACTTTCACCAACCGCAAAAATAATAATTAAACGCTTGAAATTGGAAATCAATGGTAAAATGTTCGATTTCAACTTCGTCAAAGGGGTAATTATCAAAACAATAGAACAAGTGACAACTGTCAAAAACTTGTTTGGAGAAGCCGGCCTACAACACTCTGACACCTCTCAGCTGATGGAAGCGTTATCTCCACGTCAACACCCAAGCGGTAGGCAACGAAATAGAAATCACCAACTGTAGGGAAGTGCTGCCGTCTGCCAAACTAGTAACTTATCAGATTTAAATATCATATCATACAATTGCTTTGGTTTAAGAAACAAACTTTTAACTCCAGAATTTTTTAAATTTATTTCTAATTTTGACATTATAATTCTAATTGAAACTTTTCTTGAAGAGGGTAAGGAAACTCATTTTTTAAACTATTTGAAAGATTTTCCATTAAAAGTATTCCCGCTATTAGAAGTAGTATTTTTGGTAGGGCGAGCGGAGGAATCTTATGTGCGATCAAGTGGAATAAGAAACATTTTGTCAATTTTAAAATTTTGTACAGTAAAATAGTAATACTCTACAGGCATGATCAGTACTATATTGTTCCTTTAAATTTGAATTGCACTCATTGGAATAGTTGTGGAAGGCGTCTTTTGGGTATGTTTGAAGATTATAGATTTGTTGTTTTAAATGGTATTACTAAAAGCGACATAAACGGTGAATATACTTTCATAACCCAACGAGGTTGTTCTGCAATCGATTATTGTGTGCCAAGAGGTGCGTGGCTGAGCGTTCTTGTGGACTTTCAGGTGCTAACAGCGACCTATTCTTCTCATATGCCACTTAAAATATTACTAAATTTTTCGGAATCATCTCCATCGACTCCCGGTCTAACAATACACAAAATTAAATGGAATAATAGCAGATGCCAGTTATATCAACGCAATCTTTTTCGTGAAACCACATTGTGCCCCTCTCTACAAGATTTGTCGAGTGAACATATATTGGATTCCCTGCTGGACATAATCAAAAAATCTGCTCCAATGAATAATCCCAATAATGAACATTTCAAAGAAGAATGGTATGACTGGGAATGCATAAGACATAGAAAACAATCCTTTTCTCTATTAAATCTGTTTCGAAAAACAAATAGTCCTTATTTTAAGAATCTTTACATTTTAAGTAATAAAAAATACGTATTGATATGCGAGACAAAGAAATCCAATTCTTTTAAAAGAATTGCTAACGAGACTAACTGCAATGACTCTAAAACCTTTTGGTACAAAGTTCGTAAGCTAGGCCACTGCAAGTCGACGAATGCTCAAGCAGTTGAAGTAGAGGCGTTTACTTCATATTTTGGGGGGCTCTTGGGCTCAGGAGCAACACCACTTCTATTTCAATACGCACTGCCGAATGTTGTTGATGATGTTCTCGACTCACCGAGCAAGCTGAACGAGCTAGTTAGTGCACTTAAAAATATGAAAAACAACAAGGCTTGCGGTCTTGATGGGATACAGTTGAGTTTTTCAAGAACAGCACTGCAAACTTCCATGAGTTACTCATTATATTTTTTTTAGTAAAGTGTTCTTGCTTAAGAACGTTTCAACTCATTTTTTAAAATCTCTCATTTTTCCAATTTTTAAAAATTACAGGGGTATCTCCATTTTATGTAGTCTGAGAAAAATCTTTGCTCAAATATTATGTATAAATGTTTATTTAGTATTTAAAACTATTAATTTACAATATTTTTTTACATTTGTTTTCATCTGTTTTAAGATGAAATTTATTTCAAGAAAAAAGAAGCTATATGTATTCTTTGTAGATTTTAAAGCTGCTTTCGATACTGTCAACAGAAACTCGCTTATATATAAGTTGAGTCAGAAAGGTGTATCTACAAAATTTCTGAACGTCTACAAAAGGTTGATTTTGGACACTTCAGCTTCTGTTTGGAACGGCAGCAGAATGTCTAAGTTTTTCGCTACGGAAACCGGAGTACCACAAGGCTGCGTTCTCGGTCCCATTCTATTTGCCCTTTTCATTGATGATATATCGAATAACTTGCCTGGAGGTGTTTCTGTAGCCGATGTACATATAAAAACCCTCCTCTATGCAGATGACCTAGCAGATAACCCCCATACACTTCAGCTCCAAATTAATAGGATTAAAGAGTTACTGCGACACCTGGGATTTGAACATTAACACCTCGAAGTCAAAAATTATGATCTTCCAGCACTCTGCAGGTAGACGACCTCCGAGAGAAAACTGGCAATTGGCAGGACAACCAATAGAAGTTGTTACCGAATTCAAATATTTAGGTTACCTGCTATCTTACAATCTTAATTTGAAATTGCACGTAAAAGAAAAAATCAGTATAGCGCAAACAGCGATTAATTTAATGTGGTCAAAATTTTATGGCAACAAAAATGTTGGCAATGAATCCAAATTTAAGGTATTTAACGCTACTATCAACTCCTGTCTTTGCTATGCAAATCAAGTATTTGGCTATAAAGAAATTGAAGAATTTGGACGTTTGCAGGGCTTTTTCTTTAAACGCATATTCAAACTTCCTACCACGACCCCCACTTATTGTATTTATGTAGAAGCTGGAATCCCTCAAATTTACTGTTGAAACCACAAAAAAAAAAAAAAAAAAAAAAAAAAATGCGGACTTCATTATTAAAATAATGAGACGCAGAAGCTCAAATTTACAGAACAAACTTCTTAAACATGCCTTAAGATACAATTTTTCACCTTTCAAAGAATGGTTAGATCTAGCTGCGGAAATAGGTATGGTCCTTAACTTAACTATTGAAAACGTAAACGACTGGCAAGATAAATTTTACGATTGCATCGCACAGGTAGATCAACGCTTGTTGGTTGGAAAACTCTATCTCAATATTGTATTCATGCCTATAAGTATCGCAACAGTTTTATTGAATTCTTTTAGCTCTCAAACTTTATCTTTAATTTTTAAACAAATTATCTTATATTTAAATATGTATATTATTATAATCATAATTATAATTTTTTCTTTATATATTCTGTATAATCAATCAATCGGCAGACGGCTAATCAATGCCATGCTCTTTTCTTTTGTTGAACTATTATTGTTAATTATACTTAAGTTGTTAAATAAAAAAAAACTAACTAATTAACTAACTATAAGATTATTTAATTGTTTGTTTTTGAAAATTATTTCAATTTTTTGAATGGTAAGAATTTAAATTATTGCCCATGAGTATAATAGACTATATTTCATCCTCAAATTCACACAGGAACGGAAATGAAAACGTCAAATAGACAATCTATCAACTAGATTTCTGAAAGTAGCCATAATATTTAAGATTTGACAGCAAATCTTTGTGAGTGAAGATTACCACTACGTGCGCATGAACTTTCTGTTCTTTAGGATAGTGACATTACAGGTAATTTGCTTTTTCCAATAAATTTTTTATTGATATTCTTTGATAGTGACAATTTAATACTAATTTAGCAATTTACGATACCGAGGAGAAGACGACCTAACTTAGGTCGTCGCAGTCAATCAAACGTGCAAAGGGCTAATTGATTATTGTGTCGACAAATCGGTGATAATTGGGAAAATGAAAATAAATTGCAAATATTGTAGGGCGTTAAAATACGATGGTGAATCTACTGGATTATGTTGTGCTGGAGACAAAGTAAAACAACCATAAATGGTCCCACCACCAGATCCTTAACGGTCTTAAGTTTCTGGGATTGGAAGTAATTCTTAGCACTTCTTGGCCATCATTCAGATATATAACAGCTGTTTCCAGATTACATCATACAGAACAGTTTTATGCCCACTTTCAAGGTATATTTCTTATAGTTATATATATAGTCTTAAGTTTGTATAAAAATAGATCGGAAATAATAAATGGAATAATTTTTAAAAACCACAGATGCAAGGACAAGAAATGAACATTTCAAGACAAAGATAAGATAAATCCGTTCAGCCATTCTCGAGTTTTAGCTAGACAAACGAACAGCAATTCCTTTTTTTATATTAGATGAGAAAGCCTTAAATTGACTAACAGACTGTATTATAACAGTGTGTGTCTGTCAATATCAAATTTAAGCCTTATAAATAGTAAGCAGCATGATGTGCCGAAAATAATAATAATATTTCAATCTTCATAAAAAAGTGCTTTTTTTATTAAATACGGATTCGTTTTATTTGTTTTGAAATTAATTTATACAAAAGTATAGGTTTTTTATTTATCGGTACACAAAAAAAACATTTTTGGTACATTTTCATAAGCGTAAATTATTGACTCTGGCGTATACGTACTATTTTTTTTTTTTAAGTTTTATTCTGATAATAAATTAATTGTAACTATACTTTCAATACATTTTATATTTAAAAGTTCATTGATAAAAATTTTAGTTGCTGATTGTTGCTGAACTAATTTCGTCTTTTTGACATAGAATTTCCCTCTTTGACATAGAATTATATTTCATTCATATACTTGCACGTGAACAGAAGATTTCCTCAGGAAAGGAGTTGGAAATGGAAACTACTGGACAGATTTCAAAAATTCTTTCGGCACTGGGGTGCCACAAAGTCCCTCAGTAACTTAGCACATATTTCATCCCTTAGGCTTAAAACTACAGACTCGAGCAACGCCGGGTGGCCTGGACCAATTCCAAAAACTTTGCCATCGTTATAGTGCTTAATTGCCCCTGAGTTCCATAGACTATATTCATCCCCACTCTTCCACTAGAATGAGAGCTTGGAGACTGCTTTACTTAACTTTCAATTTGATAAAAATAAGGCCTGAGCTATGCCGGGCGGGTGCTAGTGCTTTATATTTTTATATATAAAAAAAAATTATAATTTTTGGATTATCTTTTTGTTCTTATTTCGTGGTTATCAATTAATTTTAAAACAAAGATGTAGTTGTTTGAAATAAAAGTTTTGTTTTTTTTCTAGTAAAAGTAAAGAACGAAAATGGTTGCTATCCTCGACTACACTTTAAATCTTGGGTAGTCAAATAAGTTTACCCAATTTTACCCTCTTAAAGCAGAAGGCAAGTCACATCAGGCTCAAGCTTAATTTCATGGATGTTGTGAATAGTTGTCTGCGCCAACTTGATGAGGTTTTAAATGCCCCTCCACACTCAGCATAAAGTCATTTCATTACTACTGAACTGCTATGAAAACATCACATTTAACAATAAAAGCTTCAATTTAGGTCCTCGTAGGAC
This sequence comes from Melanostoma mellinum, assembly GCA_914767635.1. Classification (NCBI taxonomy): domain Eukaryota; kingdom Metazoa; phylum Arthropoda; class Insecta; order Diptera; family Syrphidae; genus Melanostoma; species Melanostoma mellinum. The sequence continues at coordinate 187,111,405 of OU612060.1, forward strand.
TAACTAAATCCCATCCAACATTTTATTTCCGAACCACACTTTAAGTACAGAATTGCTTTGTTTCTTTCCCTAAAACATTTTGCTGAATTGAAAAAAAAAAAAATGTTCTCAATACATTGGTAAAAGCAAACAGTTGGCGACTCACACACAAAAGCCACATAAAAGTGTTTCAAAGTGACCAAGTTTTATTCTCTGAGCACCTACTTGCTCTAACACCTCTCGTTGTTGGTTCCTTGTGCTGCATTGAGAAAAGGAAAATGTGCTCAAATTAACTAATGGTCTGTAAATGTTGAGCCTTCCAATCCTACAACTTTATTTCATACCTAAACTTTTGTGACCGAGCCCAACAATTTTGTTTCGTTCCCTCCTTATCCATCCACAACCCTCTTCCATCCTTCGATCTTGAGATACTTTAATGTGTTTCCTCGAATCACTTCAAATGAGAAATAAGTATGTGATTCTTTTACAAAATATATTTTTGTTCAGACTTAGGTACCTGCCTACCTTCAATGTCTAGATTTTATTTGTAAACGCACACACGTTTTTTTTTTCTTTTTTATCTACGTGTAATAAAAATAAAAAACACACATAACAAACGCCATTTTTGCCCTAAGACAAACCTACACACATGCTTCGTCAAACGCTTTTTTTCAAGTCGATGCTGCCATTTTTATGAGAGCCTTTAAAACGAAATTATTCCATTACGCGCTTTATGGTTAAGGCAATAATGAACAGGTCTGCTGCCCTAGGTTACTCATCCATTGAATCCTTATCTACCTGGAATCCTTCGTCACCATCTCCTTTCTGTATAGCGAATAGAAGAGCCAAATGTGTTTTTTCCCTCTCCTTCTTTACATCCAAGGATGATGTTTAATTTAATGTATTGTATTCGTTAGCAGCTTCGGAGAAAAAAAAAATGAAGAAAAATGGATAAAAAAACCTTTGAAAATAATTGAATGATATCGAAAGCAACGTCCTCGTCTAGAACATTATTTCGTGTGCACACGAATATACTGTCTTGGCTCGAAGGACCAGTTATTTCGTGTAGTTAAAACCAGCGAGAGAAAATTCTCATCAAGTTGATCTACCTTCGAGGACATGTTTGCTCACTTGAACGATGAATAATTAAATTGGTTCACAAATGTGAACAATAGCGCTAAAATGAATAAACACAACACAAGACACAACACACCACAATACCCAACACATACACAAGGATAGAACTGTAATGGCAAATGATACTCCATAAAAAGCCAGAGTATCATCTAAAGTAAGATGGAACACTTCTCAGAAATTCTAGATTATTTGTAGTTTGCTAAGTTGGCTTAAAGGTGAATGGTTTTCAAGCAATACAATTATTTTCCGAGAAAAACTTAAATGCAAAAGGGTGCCTCTGGCTTCTTTGGTTTCTTTGGACTCTGTAAGTAATCACACAAAACATAAAGGGACAGGGAAGTTGAGCGATTATTATTTTCGTAGAAAACACAGTTGATATCTTACTTACTTATTTATTATGTTTATTGAACGATATACATTTATATACATAGTTACAATTGATACTTATGCTTAATAATTTAAAAATTAAGAATATGGTAGTTGTGTGGGGGGGGGGGGGGGAACTTTGGCACATAGGGGGCCTAATCAAATACACTGTTTATAGTAATAAAATAAAAACAAAATATTATATAGCTGAAAAGAAAGAAAATTCTTGATTATAAGTCGGCTGATTTGAGTTATCTCGGGATATTCCGTCCCGGTTGTCGCTGGTGTCCCGTGTCCCTGTTTATGGGGAGGTATATATGTATGTTATGGAGGAAGTATGCTGACCCAGGATCAGCGTAGAAGTCGGTGACTTCGTCGTTGGCTGGTATTACTTCTTTCTTCAAAGTGTTCATCACGCTAAGGTATCTTGGCCCAGGGTGTCGGTCCTCAGTGGTCATCCTTCGCACCAGGGGATTAGGGTGGTTGCTGATATTTCCAGCCGTCTCAATATTTGGTACAAGGGCGTCATCTGACGCTGGTGGTTGAAAGTGCGGACGGTGCATAGTCTTAGTATCTTCCTTTCGAAAATTAGGAGCTACTTCATCGCGGTCCCCGTGATGGTGAACCAAACTGGGTTTCCGTAGTTGATGACGCGTCTCAGCAGTTGCTTGTTTATCAGCTGTTTTGTTGGCTGACCTAGTCCTGTCAGGGTACAGTCGGTGGAAAGCGAAGTTGGCCTTTTTCAGTACGGCTTGTGAGTGCGGGTTGAATCTCAGCACCTCGTTGAAATTAATGCCTATAGATACTTTGCGTTTCTTTGGGCTGCCAGTCTGGTTCCATGGGGTAGAGTAATGTATGTGGTTCTGCAATTATCACTTAACTGATTTGATCCGGATACCCCACTTACTTTAACAAGAATATAGTTTGTGGATATGAGTTTCCACTCTCCGGGCAGCAATGGTTGGTGATATAGATGTGATATAGGTCAGAGAGTCATCGGGGAAAAGCCAGTTTTCACTGTCCCTTAGAGTTGGTTGGTCCGACTTCATGATGTTGAAGAGGAATGGTCCTAGTTTTGATCCCTGAGCGACTCCTGCTCTGATGTTCTTGGTGGTGATGACTTCGCGCATCCAATTTGGACGAAAAAGTTCCTGTGGGAGAGAAAAGAGAAAATTATTTTTATTAATGGAGCTGAAAAGCTTAGAAGATTTAGCTTATGGATATGTGCCTCAATCCAAACGCTGTCAAATGCTTTTTCGACATCCAAGAAGCATGCGACGGTGACGCAATGGCTGTTAATGTCTTCGGCGACGTCATTGTGTAGCTTTATTAGCGGATGCAGGTTTGAATGCTTTTCCCGGAAGCTGAACTGCATGTTTGGGTTGATGTTATTATCCTTTTTAAACTTTCTAAGTATTAGCTCCTCCAGGAGTTTACTTAAATTGTTTAGTTGGGAAATGGGGCTGTAGTTTTCGGCCTTGGATCGCCTTTCTTCGGGATCACCACTATCTTGGCCGTTTTCCACATCCTGGGAAAGTTGCTGTTGTTAATGCAGTTGTTTAAGATGATAGCCAGAAAAATCATCACTGTCTGTGGGACCCTCTTCAGGACGTACATAATTTTAGAGATCGTCTGGGCCTGCTGATTTCTCGGGCTTGGAGCTATTTCTGTAATTTATTCCGGAGTGGACAAGTTCGGGCAGTTGATTGGGTCACTCGACGGGTTGTTGTTGCTGATGATTATTGCTGCATCAGTGTTGGGCCCCATCGGAATGAGAATCTACAAGAACAAACTTTACTTTTGAAAGCCACCTATTGTTTTGACTAAACGTCTCTCATTGGAATCTTCGTAGTCTTGAGTAAAAGTTGTAGATGCTTTCGAAAGTAATATTCCTTCAGGAAAATTACATATATCGAAATTTGATATGAACATTTCGTTTCTTGGACGGACACAAGCCGTCTACTTGCCAGGGAGTCTCTACTCGGCTTAGGATCATCAGCACTACCGAAAAGAACCGAAGAGTCAGGTGCGGTAAGCCGAATTAAAGAAGTGTTTTCGATATTTTTGTGCTTGTGCTTTGGAAGGTTCATTTGAAGCTAATGCAATTAAAATCATTTGCCATCGAAGTGAATAAAAAAAACTTAATAGGCTGGCGTGACAGATCGAGAAGCTCCAGGGCCTAGCGCAGTTCTCACAACCATGCCATGTGAAGGAATAGAAGGGATCTAAATTTTTCGGCCGGTTCCCAACGGCCAATCAAGATAGCCCTTTTCTTGGCAATTAATTTACTGACGGAGGACTTGCCAATTTCTAGCGAAAGGCGATACCAGTGGAAAAACATTTTTCCATATGTTGGGATTCGAACCAAGAACTTCTGAGTGAACAGAACAAATCAAAGAGAAAGCTACATTAAAAAAAAAAAATAGTAGATACAATGAAACTCAATTGCAGCCGGATATGATAATTCATTCAAATGACACGCCATCTTTGATTTCATTACATTACGGTGGTGGCATTTGGGTTTTATGATCGTAAACATCCTGCCCGGTCGAATCATCCCGTTCGAATTCTGCTGCATCCAAGAGAGCACACAATTTTTGTACTGCCCGGTTGCATAGGCCAGAAGACGTCTTAAGGGTAACTTTTTAGACCAATCCATTGCTGCCCGGATGCACTTCAACTACTCGACCTAATCGCCAATGTGTCGGAGGTAGATTTTCGTGTTGAAAAATCACAGCATCACCTATTCGAATGTTGGGCATACGCTTTCGCCACTTACTTCTCCTCTGTAATGTATTCAGATACTCTTCACTCCATCTTTGCCAAAAATGTTGATGAATCTGACGCAACCATTGCCACTGCTGAAAACGATTCGATGGAAAGCCAATAATATTTGGTTCAGGCAACGCAATTATCTGCGTTCCGATGAGCAAACCATCTGGTGGTAAGCAAACCTTTCGCTTGAATCATCATAGAGAGGAGTGAGTGAAGTTTGAAGTTGTTGTAAGCAAAGTACTTGGGTGCCCACCAAGCGTACGAGATGGTGCTTGGCAGACTTAACCGCCGCGCCGCCTCTAACAGTCCACCTTGATGAAGAGCACTCGGGGTGATGAAACTCCATTTCGATCCATTGGACGCCAAAGATTGTTGGTTGTTTTCACTATGCCACGCATATAATCCACCCCTGATGACAGAAACGGTCGGGCTGCCGTCACTCTTGTTTTAGGTAGTGATGCCATCTGTTGCACGAGAGTAGCTCGACGATGTCATCTGCAAATGACACACCGGTGGATGAAGCTCTGTCGTCCATTTATCCAGAAGCGCTGTCGTAAAGGTTGCAACATGAGCGCAATAACACTGTGCAAAGTTCTATGATGTGTATCTTGTACCAGTAGAGTCACGAAGGCACCATTCCTTGGAAGAATGGCTGGGAAGCGTTGATCATGCGGAATGGCAGCATGACGAAGACGCCCACCTACTCTCAGGACACCCTTTTGGTTCAAGAAAGGGTCCAGAGGCAGTAGAAGTTGTCAAAGTAACGACCACGTCGAAGGTCTCTAACTTCTTCTCCATTAGCGAGATCTTGCTTTGGCAAGATAAGGGCTGATAAAGCTTCATCCAATTCTTGTGGCTCAACAACAGTTCGCCAACGATTGCCCTTCTTGGGGTAGCCCCGCAATGTATGCCACAGACTGCAAAAGAGGCTGGAGAGAGCTGAATCGTTCAGTGAGAGGAATGACCTTTTGCCATCCCGAAGTCTGGTTATAAGTGTGAACTTAACTACTCCTGTCATCGTTACCACCGATGTCTTAACTACATCTTGCACGTTAGCTAGCTCATCTAAGTCGAGGCTAGTGTCTTGTTCCATAGGAAGTGCACCACTAGAAAGCCATTGAGCACCTGTCTATATTGATATCGTGTTACACAACCCAACACAACCCAACACGACCCACACAATGGGTGCATATTGACGCTTCCGGATTTAATTGGCACGGTAAAAGTTTTTTAAGATTTCACAGCATCGATTTACTTCGAACAGAACCAAAATAGAAAAGATTCACTATAAATTATCATAATCGGACACAAAACGAAATTTTTGTCAGCTGTCGCATAAGCTTTTCCGGTTTCGGAATTTTCTTTCCTTTTATCTGCGACAGCTGCCTTTAAGAACACACACTTTAAGGGAACAAATAACAATTATTCAGTCTAAGTTCAATTAATGGAAACCAGTTTAACCGTTAATTTCCTAACAAATATCCAATACAAGAGAAGTTGGTTTTACATATTTTAAAGCTCTTTATATAGTTCTGTCCCCAAAACACTCGTACAAAATTATTCAGCGTGTTGCGCTCATTTTGAATAATTGTATGACATTGTATTTATGTTAATCCCTTTGGTACCTAATTTAAAAGAACATCAAAACTTCACAACCTTTTAATATACACAATCCATTGTCCGTTTAGTTGAAGGAGATGCGGTTTACAAAAAGACTTGTTACTTTTTTTTTGTAAACAAATGTATTTATTCGTAAAATGGCTTCTTGAATATGTTTTCATTAAAAAATTTCAAATAAAATACTTTTCTTTGTCCTCCAAATGTCAAGCTTATCAAAATATCTCAATTTATATTTCTTAACATTCCTTGTCACAGAGAGTCTCCAAAGGGGAGACAAAATATTTCCCTTCGTTATCTTAAAATTCAGTTTGGAAAAGATCTTCAACCTTAACAAACCCACACGGAACACAAATCCTTGTAATGTACATTGCCTAGCAGCAGCTAAAAGGATTCCTTAAAGGAAATGAAAGAACAAAAAAGTTATAATATTCCAAACACCCAGACAGTGGAAAAGATTCAGTTTGAAAGTTAATCCCCATTGAAACGGTCGTCGGTCGTCTCAAAGTACGTACAACACTCGCACCATCATCCTTGGACATTTAACTTATTGAACTTATTTATCATTAATTAAGGAAAACGTAATGTTGTTGCTTTGTGCTGGCGGTAGCAGCGGTCGGGGAGGTGGCGTGGCGCGGCGTGGCGTGGCGCTGCGTTGAGTTGAACAGCACGAACATGAACAGAGGAGAACGGCCATCCGATGGCCCACAAGTATCCAACAGAGAAACATTTTCGAAAATGTTCTTCGCCTATACCCGTATACGTGCCTATATATAAAAAATGTAAGAAGTTTATTTCGAATATTTCTTTGTGGAAACTTTTCAAGATATTTTCGCATACAATTTATTTCGTTCATATTTATTTCAAAGAATCCCTCTCGAATGGGGAAACTGAAAGACCGAACCGAAGACATTTTACCCCGCTCTCTCTATCTTTAGAGAGGCAAAATAAATTTTACGGCCAGGGCCAGTAAGGAAATCAACAACAATAGCGATACACAGATTGCTCAACAGCACACAAAGAGGATTGTTAACGTGTATAAATAATTTATTTTTATTAAAAGTAGCAAATCATGCAGGACTGAACCTCGGCACCAAGGGTTATATTTTTTCCTGTGCCTTTGGTTGTGTTTTGGTCTCTGGCCATTGTTGGTTTAAATCTTGCCAATAAAAGAGATGAATACACTGGCGATGGCGTTGGCGCCTCCGCCTCGCTCATCCACAGCATAACATAATTCCTAAAAGGTGGATTCCGCTACAATAGTGTACAGTTATGGTATTGCCACAGGGTAGATATGAAAAACTTTGCTTTAGCTTGAAAGGATTGTGTTTTCGCGCACGGCATCAGAGAGAGGCGTGTTGGCCAACGTCGGTCGTCGACGGCGTCGGGGGGCCATCATCACATATTCAATCCTACAAAGAAAGGATACGAAGCCCTTTTAGGAAAAATTCATTTTTCCATGTGATTAGGTGCCCATTCAGAGATGCTCAATCGATGTTTCTGTCGGTCCTTTGGAGAATTGCCGCAGGCTGGTATAGATATTATTTACGAGTATGTGTTGGTGGTATAGTATCTTGTGTAAAAGTTGTTTTCGCTTTTTCCTTCTGGATCTGATATTACTGAAACGATAACACACAAAGGCCCTTCTATCTCAAGTAATTTTTCAATAGATATTGTAGTTTGATCGGAGAACAACCCTTGCAATCGATAGAGACTCCTTCAACTTCCACTTATTGAATCAAAATGCGATTTGATTCATAATTCTCTTCTTCTTTTCGTTCACAATTGTTTCCTTTGTGAATGCCTTTCAAAGAAACAGTCACCTGCAATAGAATCCGCATCCGGAAAGAAAATTGCAACTTTATTCGTTTTGGCAACTGAATACTCGAAAGGGGGCGTTTCTTGCTATCGAAAATCATATGTCTTCTGCCGATGGGTTGATATTAAAAAGAAAAAGCTATGATGGCCATTGTTTGAATTCAGGCGTAAATCCTTACAAGGACACAGTGCTTCTTTCCACTCAGGAAGCTACCTTCATAACCAGGCAAAATATGTTGGCAAATGTAAGGGAGAAGCAAAAAATGGTCATTCAAAAGTCACTCAAAAATCTTGACTTCTTGGAGGTTATGCCAATAAAAGAAAGTCCGGGGCGTTCAAAAAAGGCATAGGGGGGACAGGAGGCCAATATTCATTCAGAAATGACATTTGGACAGATTCTTTGGGAGATTTCAAAGATTTCTCAAGATTTCATGTCAATTTTCTTTTGAAATGATACCTACTCTTGCAAGAAATAAAATAGCCGTCTTGTTCTCATAGTCCTTATGTCTAACACTGAATGCCTTTGGTCGCCTGTCAGGGGGTGGTAGGAGTAGATACGTTGTTATACACATCGGTCGTACATGTATGTACACACATGCGACGGAGAATCAACGTGTCAGGATTGTGACTGGAGCATTTATTTCATCCGAAAGGATTTTGTCGCATTATCCGCATCAAATGTTTCTTATCGTTTTCGCCTCTGTGTTGTGGTTGAGTGTTGGTTGGTGGTATTTCTTTTATGAATGAGACATTGTTTCCTTCTTCTTCTTCTTTTTCTTGTTTTTTTTTGCCTTGTATTTGTCGCCCTATTTTTTTCCTTTTGCAAGATTTGGAGATGGCTTTTTGGGAGGGGAGTTTAAAAAATGTGGACGGAATTTAAGAGAGAAGAACATGGATTTAATGATTTTGGTTTACCTGTGTAATTGCTAACGAGTGGGCTTCTTGTTGTTCTTTAAGATTTTATATGAGGGATGAGGGCTTTCGTTGGTTTCCGTCTCAATTTAATTGAAATCTTTCATTTTCTTTTTTTTGGGAAAAACCAAACGTATTTTTGAAGTATTTCGTTTTGAAGAGAAATGCCCTTTTAGAATCAGGATTAACTACAAAGTTCCTGTAATTGCGTTTTACAATTTAATTTTTATTTTTTTTTGGATTTGTGATAGAAGTGACTTTTCAAAACAAGTGTTGAGTGTAAACGAGTAAGATAATAATACAAAGAAACCACACATAGTCATTTAAACGCTTTGAAACCCCAGCTCAGGACTCCGAAAATATCAGCCAGCCATTGTTGAAATGGACAAATTGAGATAGCGTCAGAAGTCATCAGTTGGAGAGCTTAGCCCATAGAAAGAGAGTCATTGTCATTGATTCAGCTATCGCTTTGAAGGTTTTCCTGTGAAGAATTTCTAGGAATTTTGTTCTATTAAGTGTGGGACACGAGGACATTTGTTTTTGATTCTTTTAAAAGCATAAGATGGACTGTTCCTGAAGTATGGTATGATTTTTACTCCGTAAAATGCTCTATGAACGAAGAAGGCCTTTCTAAAGACGGTCAGAAGAATAAATTCTCAATAAGTCTCGTTTGGGTTCCAGGTCATCACGGCATAACTGGAAATGAAATTGCCAAAAAACTAGTAAAGCAAGGATCTCAGACAGCTTTCTCAGTGCCTGAACCAGCGCTTCGTCTGCCACGGTCCTCAGTGAGGGCTTCAATCAACGATTGGATCTGTCAAAAGCACAACCTTAGATGACTTACCTCCACTGGATGCAGACAGACTAAATTAATACCTACCTATTCCCCAACTGCAACATTTTCGCTATATCCCGCAGTAGAAAAGACTGTAGAAAGCTTGTGGGCGTTGACTGGGAGTGCCCCCTTCCGGACTTCCGTGTTAGGCTACCACACTCGGTGAATTTTGTAGAGAAAAAGAGGACACCGCTAAGCACCTCTTCTGTGAATGTCCTACTTTTCTAACATGAGGTAACAGATATTCAGCGCAAACATAATGAGGGCTGTTTACTTAAACTCCTTACATTACAACGTCTTTTGGAAATTCTCCGAACAGCTGGAAATCAATACCAAAAGGTGGTTGCTATCTGGTAGTATACAGACGACAGGCATTTAGGTCTGAGTGCTCCAGCTAGTATTTTATAAACCTCCGACAGAAAAGTCAGGGCTTGTTAAAAAGTTCACTTGGGGTGATTTGCCGCAAGGATACAACAACTAGAGACCTGCTTGAGCCATCAGTTTACTGGACAAGATCCACTCACTTATCTACTCAGATGGGCATTACGGTTCAAGATGAACTTTATCCTCAACCAACATCTTTCGTCAAAAATTTAAATTTTGGGTGAGCTTGCTTCAATGTTTGCACTAAAAGTCGATTGAGGTCTTCTTCCACTTGATTGCACCTTCTATAACGAGGTCGTTATCTTCCGCAAGTTCCTTAAAGAATGTTTTTGAAAGCCCAGCTTCAATCGTCGTAGTCTCACAATACCCACTTTTCTAGCTATGCTCCATGTGCCGTACAATTCATACATTTCATCGTTGAATCTTCTTAATAGCATATCACCATTCTCACTAACGCGACCAAAGATTACTTGAAGTATTTATTCTATCAAAACGTTAAATTGTTTCCTTATCCGCTTTCCTTTTGATAAGAGGGAAAGATTTACTTTTTGGTGGTCTTTATAATCCAAGCTAAGAGCAATTAGTTAGTATTCATTGCCATGAAAAGCGCTTTCTCGATTCGCCATTCGGAACCGGCAGAAAATTGTAGGTCCCCTCCATTCCCTCACAAAGCATGGTTGTGCCCTATTTATTTATTTAACAGCAATTAGTAAAAGTAACAATTCTTTGCTTGATATCCGCTCTCACGCTGTTTTCCGTGTATATAACGGTGTCGAGGTAGATAAAGTCTTGAACGTCGCATAACGATAAGTCTATGAAAAAAAAAAAACAAATTCCATGCAAAGCATTATAAATGTTTCTTCAGCCCAGCAGTTGTCTGGGCTCTGGGGGTTGAACCTCTGTAATTTTTGGCTGTTTTATGTATTTCATCAAATAAGATGATCTTGCTGTTTATACAATTGCTGACTTGGCGTCCTCTGAGCATTCCCGGATCAGTTTAACAGTCAACTAAAGCAAATCAGCTCGGATCTATCCGAATTGACTTTGAAGCCTCATCGCCTTTTGCTGGTAACACTCGTAGAACCGTCTTCATTTATTCTGGTATCAAATCCCGGTGAACTGGACTTGGCACATGTGAGGAAGTCGTCGGCAAAACGAAAGTCAGGGAATTGGTATAGCTTTCTACTTCCTACTTCTATTTTCCTAGTTGAGCATAGACAAATCTGAGATTATACGCCATCTTTCCAAACACAGTCAAATGCTTTTTCGATTTCGAGGAGCCATCCAATAGTGACTAGGTGGCTGTTTAAGGAGTGAGCGTTTTCGTGCAAAAATTTTGTACGAGAATGTTGTGTGGAATGTTTTTTCCGAATCTGATCTGCATACCTGGAATAATGTTGTTTTCGCTGCAAAAGGATCAAAGCAGTCCCAGTAGTATGCAGTATTAAGTTGCAAAGACGTGAAATGGCTCGGAGTTCAGAGACGCTTTGGGGTTGGGTTTCTTTGGGATGTCAACAATCTCCGCAGATTCCACTTGTTGGGAAAAAGCAGGTTGTTTGACAAAGTTATTGAGGATATTTGCAAGGATAAGGAATATCGTCACAGATTAGAGTTGACTTTTAAGAGTTAGTGTAGACATTTTGTTCGGTCCTGCAAACATTTTTGGAAGACTTCCACGCAGAATCTCTTGAATTTCTTAAAGAAATGTGAGCCCATGGTTGTTTGTGGGGTCGCTGGGCGGATTGTCTCAGTATATGCTCAAAACAATGTGTGGTCTAGAAATCAATGAGAAATTTGTCGTAATGTAAAGTTTTGGTCGATTCTCATATGATATTTCCTTTTCTGAATCAGATTATGATGTATCTCTCTATACCAGCCCTGTTTTTCGCGCTGTTGCTGCCTTGTGTGCCGATAAATTTTTATAGACAACGCTCCCAAATGTGACAATTGGCCGACCTTCTCCGATTCATCCAAACAGAGTCTAAAAGATATGTAGATTTCTTTAATTTTTTGTTCCTCTTTTTTATATCGTTGAGTTGGCTTGGTTGATGGCAGCGTTCAGGGGCTAGTTTCCGCAAGAGTGAATTTTTATTGTGTACACGAAAAGTTGTGCACAATCTCTAATTTGGATTCCGCAAGGGTGAAAGTGATTTTTTTTGACAGAGATAGTGTTCACTATCTTTGAAATTTACTCACGGTCTTTTAGAGCGTTAGTTTTCAGAGGGCCATAACTATAAGTTTTTTAGATAGTCACTCTTAATGTAACAGCGAAGGAGAACAAGAAATTATTAGCTTTATTTGCACGAAGGTGACTTCCTCGACACATTTAATTACTCTTTGATCGCACCAATAGCTTTGGCCTGATCCCGGATACTTATCAAAGGATTAAAACTCAAAACCAAAATCAAAGCAGAAATAAAAACGGCCTAGTTCTTAGTATTTCAAATCGTTTTTACGGGTGATTGAGAAGATTCATAGCTTTCCTTATTTGTTTAGAGAAAACAGGGATCGAGCTACCGTATCATATTACACAACATCAGTCTGCAGTTTTTATATCGAATTCAATTCGTTCAAATACTGAAGAAAGGATGACAAATTGTTATCGTTAAGGGGATCTTACTATGTAACAGCAAAGAGAAGAGCAAGTGGCCCAACTCGAATTCCTCCTCGAACAAGAAGGTGAACTCTACGGACCTGGGATCGCAGATTGATCGTAAGAATTTTTAACAATATTTTATTACGTGTTTTTCCGAAAGTCGTCTTTTTTGAGGTGGGGTGAACGTTTTCGAAAAATCTACCTGACCGATCTTGTCATACTAAACAGTTACGAGCTTTTTTGGAAATTCTTGCCCAAAAGTTTTTAACAGCCTTGAATAGCAAAAAAAAATTTTTTTTCTCTTAAATTTTAATATTATATAGGAATTTTTGGAATTTTGGAAAAAGTTCGTGTTTATTCATAGCCAAAAGGATTAGAAAAATAAATTCTAAGGTTTTTTGGTTTCAGATCATTTGATCAGTCAAAATCTTTCACCCTGTGCGCACTGGACACTTTTGACGAGGACGCAGTGAAGGACGTGCAGCGGTCACATTCGTCATTTTTATGCAAAACCAACAAAACTATGTAAAGTTCAATAATGAGTGATAGAATTGAAAAAAACTGCTTTCCGAGATTATTTGTAGTTTTCTAGTAATCAATTTTGGAATATAGCGCTCGGAAATGAGGTATGACATAGTACGTCCCCCTCAAGCGCTCGATAACCCAAGAAGAAATGCGAAATGCACATAATTCAGCCACGTACGGCTCGATTACGTGCGGTAATTCGGCCCCAGATGGCTTATTTGACAGAAATGGAATTGAGGTTATCTAAAAACGTTTTGGGTGCCATTTTGTAAATCATGAGATTACGTTTTACGAGTAGTTATAATTGTTTTGTTTAAGTTTTATTTGTTTGAAATTAAATTTAAATGTTGCCGAACGAGCTTAGTTTTCATTATGGACTAAGCTTCTTCGGCACCAACTTGCGAGTATTCGAAGCAAATAAAATGAAGAGTAATTTTAGGGTTCCTTATTCTAGAAATCGAATCCGAACTATAGTTTGGAACTGCCTGACCTGTCTATCTCAATTAGCCACGCACAGATCTTTCTTTCCTGGGTGCCTGGCCTTGCAACGAAAAGGCTGACTACCTAGCTAGACTAGGCCCTCAATCCCAACTCAAAGGCCTGGAACTCTACTGCGGTCTCCCATCAGTAACACTGAGCATGAACTTGTTACTTGGGAACGGCAGAACATGGTCCACACCTGGAACAACTCTAATGTCCATCGCCAGTCAAAACTATTCATCGACTTACCTCAAAGACTTATGAAAGACATTTTTGACATGACGCAAAGTTGCTTAAGGACTTCCTCTCTCAGATATCATCTTAAGAACATATGGGCATCAGCCCGGATGACATCTACCGTCTCTGCCCGAAGACATAGAAACAGCTGAATACATTTTATGTGAATGCCGTGCCAGCCCAAGATTCAGGCTAAGACTTTTCCAAAAAAAAAACTCTCTGGCCTTGCACCGCTTTTCAACGACAGAGGCAAAGGTCCCTGGTTAGCAGGGGGCTCAGAACGTTGAATTGTGGATTTATAAATCAGAATTCATACCTCGAGAGAAGAATGAAGTCAAGAAGTTGAAAAAGCAATGAAAGTTTTTTTTAGTCCTGACTCAGCATAGTTCTAAAAGAAGGAGTCAAACAAGAAGACTCGCACTGCAGACTGTGCCTTTCAAGCTTGTCTCAGGAAATTTAAAACGAAGCAAAAGCAGCGCCATCTTTGAGAAACAGCAAACAAAATCCAAAACTACCAGCTAGAGCGATACCGTTAAACAGTTTGACACTTCAAAATACAAATCTTCTTTAATGTTAAAACACCTTTGACAGCAACAGCAGATTTACGGTCAATGGTCAAACGACGCCATTATAATTTGATCAATTTTAAACTAAAAAGCACTGGTTTTTAAATTACGACAGAACCCACCTCTGTGCTTACTAAATAACCAAACCCTGATCCATATGGATATTATGACGTGCTACAAATCAAAAAAGACACTAAAAATGGCCCGAACGAAAACAATTCCCGCAATCAATTCACATTGCAACGCAACGTGACTTACTGATGGTGCGAAGCGAACAGTCTATTGTCTCTTTAAAACGAATCTTAAATGCTCTATACAGCTAACAAAAGACAAGGAAATATTCATAGACTTCAGCAAACTCGCACTTTCTAAAGGTTTTCCATGAATGAGTAATGTAGCATATGTTCGAGTCCCTACCAGCTATTTGCATACATGTTCGCTGAATAGAGCTCCATTGTTCGTCCACTTCAACGTATAAAACCACTACCACTCCTCCTCCTCCTCCGTTGCGATGGAATAAAATCCCAATCCCAAGACTCTCACCGACATTTATCACGTTTATTGCCAGGCCATTCTCTTTTCCTCCTCTTTAAGTGGGTCAGTCACTAAACGAGAATTTTTTATTTCAAGGTGCGTGCAAGACCACCAACCATCCCAAAACAAATTCAGTTCACAAAAAAAAAACTTTGTCAGTGAAAAGTTATTATATTGGAACCATGGAAATTTGAGATTTTTCTTCCTTATCCACCCGCAGCAGGATATCTCAGGTGGTCGTATACGGTACGGTGGTTTGAATAGTGTGCTCTAAACTTCTAAGTCTTTCGCATAAGTATCTGACTCCATGGGGAAGGCTGGAATTGAGGTTTGGGATGTTTTTAGTTGTGTGCCGCACACGTATCTTTTCGGTCCCCAAACACATCCACAATCAAATAAGCACGGGGACGGAGCACAGTTCCTTTCGTGTGGGAAGCATATCCTGCAACATTTGGTAGTTTTTACACATGAGACACACAACACACAACCAACGAGACACACAACGAAGTGCGACGAATATTAAATCACGTATTTTCATATCTTCACATCCTCCTGGATGGTTGGTTATATATGGTGTCACCCAGAGGTGCTGCCGCATGGCGATGGCACACACAGCAAATTTGTCACTCAGGCAGCTATGAATGGATGATATTGTTTTTCAGCTGAGAAATACGCCGTTTTTCCCGCAATCGTATGTCGGCTATGTCCGATTTCTTGCTGCTGTAGCGACTGAAGGTGTATCCTGAATGGCGCTCGCCGGTCGTACACTTTCATGGTCTGATTTGCATTGCTTGCGTTTTGTCAACTAGCAACCATCACCACCCTTAAAGCAGCTCCTGTTTTTTTTGTTGTTTTTTTTTCGTTTCACTTTGCTTTTTTGTCGTTTTAATTCGTCCTTTTAGGTCCTTTCTGGTGTGTTTCCTCATCAGAGTCGCTCTCACATGACAAATGTGATGTTTTCGTTACGAACAAAGTTTTCCATCAAAAGAAAATGTATGTCCATTACGGTTCGGCGAAAATGTTGACTTTATTTATTCAGTAAAACTAAAGTTGAGCAAGGTGAGGGAGGGTAAGTGTAACTTTTTCACTTCCATTCATTTGTAGGGTGGGGTGAGCGAGTGAGTATAAAATAAATTCCGATTCCAGCCCCAACACTTTGAATAAAATGTCGGAAGCAGTTATGTAGAAGTCATCCGTCCCCAAAGAGTTCTCGCTTTAATTTTTTTTTCGTTTTGATTCTGTTCGTTTTGTCTGATGATTACTCTGCGACTGTGACTCACAGTCAAAGGTTGGTTCGAGGAGCGATAAAGTTTTGCACATCGCTGAAGAGCTAAGGGCTTTTATATAACTGGTGTCTATACATGTAGGTACCTATTCGTATATGTTGCTGGGCTGGGATAAAGAGCACCCTTGCTTCCGGGATTAGTTACAGTCACAGCATTTTTAGATGGATGAATTAGAGGTGAAAAATCGTTTATTCTCATGTGCAGAGTTTTCCACAGTTTTGAATCTCTAAAATAGCGGAAGTTTGAAGTTGATATGTTTTTTTACTTTTTTACTTTTTTTTTGTTTTGTTTTTGGTAAATTTATTGTTCTTAATGGTACTTGGGAAAATTCGCGACGAAAAAGAAAAGGCAGGCCAAAACACTCCTGGTACAAGCAAATGCAAAAACAGCAGCATTTGGTTGGCCTCAGACATGGAACAATCCAAAACCGGGAGGCTTGCCGACGATTTCTGAGGTCAACGCGGCGTACCCCACAGGCGGATCACTAGTGTGAAGCAGCAAAGTGGGAGAGTTGTGATCGCATCAAGATCACTACTCGTAACGCCGAAAATGAAGAAGAAGAAGAAGAAGAATGGTACTTGGGAAATTAGAAAATATAAACAAATGGGACTTTCTGAGTGGATATGAATTTTTAAGGATGATTTGCTTGATTTAATTTGTCTTTAAAGGACAATGCGTAGTGCGCTGTCAGTATTTGAAAGGTCCTTACGAAGAAGTAGAACAATAGAAATCAACGCAAACTGGAAAGTGATTTAGGACAGGTATTTTATGGTTTACCCGATTCATAACTGACATGGGTGTCTAAATAACTCCAGTTTAAATTATGTTTGAATATTTTTTAATTAACTCATCACCTTCAAGCAAGAAATGTAAGAAAGCAACTGGGGCTACTTTTATATTTGTGTTTTTGTTTCAATCACTCCTGGTCGGCCCATAGCTGATTCGAATGAACTAACTGATTGTCTAAAGTTAAAAAAAAAATGTTTTCTAAAAACAGGATTACACTAGGTAAGAGGTTGATCTCGATGAAAATGTCTAAAATACTAGACTGCTATTTGTTCATCCTTTGAAGAGGTAAAATTTAACAATAGATAAATTGGGTCTTGATGCCAAGAACAAAGTCCTATTCAAAAAGTCATAGTTAAACTGACGAAACCTTAAACTTATTCACTTACTTAGGTGGGCATTACAGTTCGGGGTAAACCTGGGCTTCAACCAACATCTTTCGATATCCACTTCGACTTCCGTCGAGCTCTAGTTCCAGTTTTCCACTCTTTGTCGGTTGAGATCTTCATCCACTTGAATGCGCCACCCAAGAAGGGGTTTCCCTTCCTCGATTTCCCTGCAGTGTACTTTCGAAAATCCATCGAGCTGGAGAACTTCAAACTTACTCTGGATATAAAGTCAAAGGTGAAAATAGATCCCCAAACCTTAGCAAATGGCGGCCCTAATGCAAATTTCTTTTTGAAAATCCAATAAATTCTTTAAGTTTGTTAAGGCTTTATTAGTAACAATTTTTGGATTTTTTAGTCTACAATTTGTGTGACATAATCCTACTAATATTATAAACGTGAAAGTTTGTATGTTTGGATGTATGTTTGTTCCTCTTTCACGCAAAAACTACTGAATGGATTTCAATTAAACTTTCCAATAATATAGCTTATACATCAGAATAACACATAGGCTATATTTTATCCCTAAATTCCCACGGGAACGGGAACGTATACGGGAATTTAGAAACTACAACACCGATTTCAAACATTTTTCCACTGTTAGAATGCTTCATTATCCCCGAGTAACATAAAAACTAATTCATCCCCATATTCCTACGGTTCCCTATATTCCCACGGGAGCAGGAACGTATACGGGAACTTTGACACTACAGCACCGATTTCAAAAATTCTTTCACCGTTAGAATGCTACACTATCCCCGAGAAACATAAAAACTAATTCATCCCCATATTCCTACGGTTACCAAAATTCCCACGGGAGTAGGAACGTATACGGGAACTTTGACACTACAGCACCAATTTCAAAAATTCTTTCACCGTTAGAATGCTACACTATCCCCAAGAAACATAAAAACTAATTCAGCCCCATATTCCTACGGTTCCCTATATTCCCACGGGAGCAGGAACGTATACGGGAACTTTGACACTACAGCACCGATTTCAAAAATTCTTTCACCGTTAGAATGCTACACTATCCCCGAGAAACATAAAAACTAATTCATCCCCATATTCCTACGGTTCCCAAAATTCCCACGGGAGTAGGAACGTATACGGGAACTTTGACACTACAGCACCGATTTCAAAAATTCTTTCACCGTTAGAATGCTACACTATCCCCGAGAAACATAAAAACTAATTCAGTCCCATATTCCTACGGTTCCCTATACTCCCACGGGAGCAGGAACGTATACGGGAACTTTGACACTACAGCACCGATTTCAAAAATTCTTTCACCGTTAGAATGCTACACTATCCCCGAGAAACATAAAAACTAATTCATCCCCATATTCCTACGGTTACCAAAATTCCCACGGGAGCAGGAACGTATACGGGAACTTTGACACTACAGCACCGATTTCAAAAATTCCTTCACCGTTAGAATGCTACACTACCCCCGAGTAAGATAAAAACTAATTCATCCCCATATTTCTACGGTTCCCTATATTCCCACGGGAGCAGGAACGTATACGGAAACTTTGACACTACAGCACCGATTTCAAAAATTCTTTCACCGTTAGAATGCTACGCTATCCCCGAGTAACAAAAACTTTAACTAAACTATTTCCGAGTAACATAATTCATCCCCATATTCCTACGGTTCCCTATATTCCCACGGGAGCAGGAACGTATACGGGAACTTTGACACTACAGCACCGATTTCAAAAATTCTTTCACCGTTAGAATGCTACACTACCCCCCAAGTAACATAAGAACTAATTCATCCTCATATTTCTACGGTTCCCTTTATTCCCACGGGAGCAGGAACGTATACGGGAACTTTGACACTACAGCACCGATTTCAAAAATTCTTTCACCTTTAGAATGACACTATCCCCGACTAACATAAAAACTAATTCATTCCCATATTCCTACGGTTCCCTATATTCCCACGGGAGCAGGAACGTATACGGGAACTTTGACACTACAGCACCGATTTCAAAAATTCCTTCACCGTTAGAATGCTACACTACCCCCGAGTAAGATAAAAACTAATTCATCCCCATATTTCTACGGTTCCCTATATTCCCACGGGAGCAGGAACGTATACGGGAACTTTGACACTACAGCACCGATTTCAAAAATTCTTTCACCCTTAGAATACTACACTATCCCCGAGTAACATAAAAACTAATTCATCGCCATAATTCTACGGTTCCCTTTATTCCCACGGGAGCAGGAACGTATACGGGAACTTTGACACTACAGCACCGATTTCAAAAATTCCTTCACCGTTAGAATGCTACACTACCCCCGAGTAAGATAAAAACTAATTCATCCCCATATTTCTACGGTTCCCTATATTCCCACGGGAGCAGGAACGTATACGGAAACTTTGACACTACAGCACCGATTTCAAAAATTCTTTCACCGTTAGAATGCTACGCTATCCCCGAGTAACAAAAACTTTAACTAAACTATTTCCGAGTAACATAATTCATCCCCATATTCCTACGGTTCCCTATATTCCCACGGGAGCAGGAACGTATACGGGAACTTTGACACTACAGCACCGATTTCAAAAATTCTTTCACCGTTAGAATGCTACACTACCCCCCAAGTAACATAAGAACTAATTCATCCTCATATTTCTACGGTTCCCTTTATTCCCACGGGAGCAGGAACGTATACGGGAACTTTGACACTACAGCACCGATTTCAAAAATTCTTTCACCGTTAGAATGACACTATCCCCGACTAACATAAAAACTAATTCATTCCCATATTCCTACGGTTCCCTATATTCCCACGGGAGCAGGAACGTATACGGGAACTTTGACACTACAGCACCGATTTCAAAAATTCTTTCACCGTTAGAATGCTACACTATCCTCGAGTAAGATAAAAACTAATTCATCCCCATATTCCTACGGTTCCCTATATTCCCACGGGAGCAGGAACGTATATGGGAACTTTGACACTGCAGCACCGATTTCAAAAATTCTTTCACCGTTAGAATGCTACACTATCCCCGAGTAACATAAAAAATAATTCATTCCCATATTCCTACGGATCCCTATATAAAATACCGATTTCAAAAATTCTTCCACCGTTAGAATGCTACACTATCCCTGTGTAACATTAACTTTAATTCATCCACATATTCCTACGGGAACGGGAGTCCTTAGTAATATAATAAGTGTGAAAGGAGCTCTGTCTGTCCGTCGTTCTATGTTACCATCTCCCGCCCAAACTAATAAACCGATTTAAATGAAATTTTAAACAAAGATTGTTCAGAACGTGAGGAAAGACATAGACTATATATTTTTTCCCTATATTCCCACGGGATCAGGAACGTATACGGGAACTTTTACACTACAGCACCGATTTCAAAAATTCTTCCACCGTTGGAATGCTCCATAATCCCGGAGTAACATTAACTTTAACTTATCCACATGTTCCCACGAAAACGGTCACCATATTCCCACGGGAACGGGAGTCTTTACTAATATTGAAAATGCGAATGTAGCTATGTCGGTATGTTTTACGTATGTCTCCCGTTCAAACTGTTAGACAGATTTCATTAAATTAGCTACGGAGATGGTCTAGAACATGCGGAAGGATAAAGGCTATATATCTATCCTTATATTCCCACGGGAACGGAAATGGGAATTCAAAAACTACGGTCTCAAAAGTATTTTTAACAGGGCTACAAAGTGTTGAAATAGGGGTTGAATGTTTTTTTTGGAAATATGTAGGTACCCCCATTTTTAAGGCTAGAAGTTTTATTATCTAAAAAGTTAAAAATGCTGCTGAAAGTCACTATTCCACGCGGACGAAGTCGCGGGCACAGCTAGTTTATATATAAAAGAAATATAAAATTATTTTGAATTTAAAAAACAAATAAATTTTTTTGGATTTTTTTATTCAAGGTATTTTGCTTAATTTCACAAATAAATTTTAGTTAGTGTAATTGGCGACGCCTTTCGGACTCTGTCCATCATCGGGCGCAAACTTCGTAACGGATACTTTGGCATTTGACATTAACTTGCGGGGTTTCCGAGCTATTAAAGCTGCAGCTTTGTTTATTAACGCAATCGGCGAGATGAAAACATACCTCGTTAGAAAAGATGGTTCGTCCACGATCGTTGTCTAATTCATGTTGCTCCAAGGACATCACTGCGAAGCGATGGCGATGCGGCTGGTAGTGTGTCACCAATTACTGAGTCACTTGGACGTTTGTGCAGAATTCTCCTCAGGCTAGGGCGTGAAACGCTGAGCCGTTGTGATCGATATTGATGTTTAAGGATGTAGTCTCTCACACTAGGATACGGCATCAAAATTCTCGTTCTTGATGCGCTTTGAGACTCACAAATTTGTTGCATAAGTATGAGTGCAACAGCTGCTGTGGTTTCCTTATTTCAGCCAACACTTCTTTTGAAAAAAACGCATGGCCTGGGCTACACAGCACTTACTTTGGAAATAAATTTTCACGCTGTATAAGCGCAAAGCGACTCAAAACTTCGAACGGAGAAAAAAATTTTATTTACTTTCTTTTTTTTATGAAGCAATGCCAATACCACCTATCTGCAACCAGACAGAGCTGCCATTAAAAAAACTGACAAAACTAAAAAATTGGAAAATGTTGTCTTTTTTTTCGTCGGAAATTTTAACGTCAATTTTAAAACTTTATTTTACAATTATTCGAAAGGTATTTTTTGATGGGAAAATTTGCTTTCTGTAAAAGACGTATGGAATTGCATCAAAATGTTGCCTCGTTTTCGATAGCTATATTAAAAAAAAAAAACGAGTGAAGATGGTTTAAAACCCATATCCCCGGTTTGCACCCTCTAATTTAATAGCTTTTTCGGTTTTTACTTAGTGACTAGCCCATTAATCGATTCATGCAATAAAAATCTGCCCCTTTTCGAGTTCTTTTATATGCCCTTTTTTACGATATAATCAATGGACTAGTTATCAACAAGACGGAAACGCAAATAGAGCGAATACAAAAAATAAACATAAGGATTCACGTGCAACCAGAATCTGTTAAATTCATATTTTCTTTGTGGGCCTTAGGAAGAGTTTCTTCGCAGTCAGTACTTTTGGTACTGGTATACCTTTCAACCACAAGTAAAGAAAAAATAATTAATAAACTTAACTATACCAAAAAAAAAAAAAAAAAAAATGGAGGGGGCTTACAACTTTTTGCTGATTTCAAAGGGCTAAGTAAAGGTAGTTTGGTTATTTCTGTCTAAGGACTTGCATAGCCCTTTTGGTATGCGTATGTACCTATGAACCATGGATATAAAATAAAGACAGACAAATTTAACAACCAATTTTTTTTAAATGCAAATATTTTATCAAAGTTAGTGCTAAGAAGAGACCGTTTCATTCCTTTAAAATTGGGAAGGTCGGTTGGATTAAATATGGAAACAGTTTTTGCATTTCCTCTTTAAGTTTTACTTAGATTCTACAGTCGTAACTTAATGGAAAAATTTTATAGAAATGTTATTCAAAGAAAAAAACAATTTTTTTTCTCCAAAATTTCGACTTTGATACTTGATTACTCAGTTTGTGGTAGTAAGTGGATTGGATGATTTTTAATAATTTTTTTAGGAAATTAAGTCAACTTTTTATCAACTGCCCCCACCCATAAACAGAAGAAGATAAAACCTCCCTCCTCCCATACGATTTTTTCTTTTTTATTCTTTCTTATTTTTATCCGTCTTGAGCTTTGTCGCACCGTATGTAAGACACTCAGTAAATTAAAATGAAATTTCTACTAAGCATGGCCAAGTTAAGCTATACGAAACCCCAATGTGTTTCCTGTTTATATTTGCCATAGCTTTCAAAAATACTGGGTATATGTATATGGATCTACAGCCTGAACTAATAGACCGATTTTCTTCAAAATTTGCAGTTAGGGTCTGTGGAGCAGTCTACAGAGGGGTTTTTGGAATTGAGTCTCTAGATCTTGAAATAACGGTACCTGCCATACAACCGATATGATAAAACTTACTTTTCTCGAAAGCGGCTCCAACGATTTTGATAAAATTTTGTGTGAAGAATTAATTTTTGATTGTTTTTCTTATGATGTAAATAAAAATTTTGGAAAAAGTATAAAAACGGTACCTCTCATAGTATCGTTTTTTTCAAAACCGACTTTCTCGTTAATGGCTTGCACGATAATTACGAAATTTTGTATTTTAGAAGATTTAAGTTGTTTATGGAAAACTGCATAACAAGATTAGTTTTTAAAAAAAATTTAAAAAAATTTAGATTTTTTGAAATAACTTCAAAACCATAACTTACATATTTCTCAAATTTTTTGTCAATTTAACTTTTGCTAAGATCTTAAATTTTGCATACTTGAATTTTACAAAACTTTTTTTTTTTTAAAATGTAAAATAAAAAACCGTTATTTTTAAAACTGGTCCAACGATTTTGATAAAATTTTTAGAGTTTATATGTATTAAAAATTGCAAAAGAATGGCGTTTTTAGATTTTCGCTTGAGACCTTTGGAATATTTAATTGAATTTTTTTCAATATTCTTCGTGATTTAATAAAATTTTCCTAATTAATGTATAGTTTGCAACCATGTACCACCAAATATATTATAAAGAGCGAACACCAAAACCTTTTACTCAGCCCTAAGATTTTGATATCGTATTTAGAACACAATCGCAAGTTCGTGCGACCCAGTCGTGCCCATTTTTTGTTTTGGTATTGTTTTTCTTCCTCGATTTGCGGACTCGGAAAAATCGTGGGGGGGGGGGGGGTGTTACACCCCCCACACCCCCCCCCCTCGCTACGCCCCTGGGTTCGAATCACAGAAGCATCGAGGTACTTTTACACGAGCATCGAGGTACTTTTACACGAGTGTACACTGTTTCTAGTCATTGATTAGGCAAACGCGTAAAGAGCAGTAACACTGCCCTGAAAATTGCTTTCTCTTGGCGAAATCGGCAGCAATTTTCAGGCCCCTCAAAATCTACCAAAGCCTTGGTTCAGAGAAATGTGCTAGGTTCCAGGATTTCCCGAGCTCTGTTGTGGTAACTTATTAGTTTATTTGGCCTTTTTCTTACTACAAGTGCACAAAGATGCCAATCAATGGATGTTTTGGTTGTTGAATTGCCAACACTGTTTCTAGTCATTGTCAATTGGTAGTTTATTTGTGGTCAGTACTTAAGCCATTGCACAATAAGTATGTATATAATATTGTATATATATATTTCAACGGCAAAACTTACAAATTTGTATGCCCGATATACGGTCCTGCTGGAAATGGTGATCGAAAATTGGACTTCCCGGCTACGCTTTATTGAGAAATACTTTTGTTATGTTTTTCGATGCCTTTAGCTCTGGAGAAAAGGTGCTTTAGTTATTTTTGCCGTGAGTATTAAAAAATGAAAAAAGATTTGTGTTTTTACAGTTTGTGCTTCGTGGAAACTTTTGTCATGGTTCCGCGCAACACAGTTCAAGAAGCAAGGTTATTTAATTTTGATATTTTACACATTTAATAAAAGGAGTGAATTGGAAGGAGGTTGACATGAAACTAAGGCCCTAAAGACTATAAGCACTCAAAAGTCTAAAGATTTGTCTTAGAACACAAAGTTAAGGTATTCCATCACAAACGTATTCTTCGTAAAAGGAACCACATTATGTGTGCGGGCTTTGCTAGGTGAGTGTGTGCCAAAAATAATCCACAGACTCAACTACTAGAGGCTGGAGGGTGTACCCACCAGATGAATGTCTCGGCATCGCTCATCAACCATTTTTTTCATTGAAGCGTTGAATGAACCTATGTTTTTGCTCGTACCAAGCTGTCAACGTATTAGATTCGAAAATGAAATAAATATTTGGAGGTTGAACATCTCATTAGGCAATCCATCTTTCGTCCTTTATTTGGGTTTGAGTCCTCCGGACACCGATGAGCATGCCTCAGCCTATTAAAAAAAAACCATCACAGCCCCAAAAGTCAACAACCTTTTGAACAAGACTCTTGTACAAATATAATTTATTCAAAGGAAAGTGCTTGTCCTGGCTCTCATCAATATTGCGCTAATCAGATGTAATAACGCTTATCTGCCAACCACTACCCACGTTTCTCTTTACTTGCTCTCAAAGTCCCAAGCGCTGTCGCCATTCACACACAATCCGACAGTTATTAAAATAATTCTTCGGGTTTTTGGAGGATGGCTCGAAGGATGTAGTACTGTAATGTAGTATAGGTTTTGGTTATGGTTTTGGTTGCATCCATTTTCTAAAGCGGCTCATCAACAATAACGAGAAAAGATTTATGCGAGTGTAATGACAATGAGTGATGATGATTGCAAGGACAATTACAAATGATTTATGTACGACAGTTTGTAAAGAAGTAATTTTAGGTGTGAGTTTCTGAACGATTACAGTATATTCGTACATGGATGTTATTTGATGGTAACGATGCCGCGCCGCCGACGACGCCGACGGTAAGGCGAGGATATTGTCAGTTAAGATACATCGTGCCATGATTTTTATTTTTTATCTGAATTATTGAAGGCTATAGGGGAATTTGTTTGAAGTGTGAAGGCAAAATCAGCGGATGCGTATACAACAAACGCACAATCATAACAACATCATTTGCATTTGACACGTAATCGATGGAAAGAGTTTGGGGCCTCTGACCATTTTTTAAGCTCCCCCCAAAGCTTTTATTGAGTATTTGCTTAGGAATATTTTCAGATTTTTTTTTTATGTTTTTGTTATCAATTTGTAAAATCGTATTCTCGTACAAAATACAAACAAATGAATAGAGTCGTGGATTGAATTTTTTGGAAATGTAAATTAAAATTTTCATAGGTGCTTCGATCTTGACATGATGTTTAAAGTTTTTTTTCATATCGATGTCTGTATTTTTCGCATTTATTTCGAATAATAGCTAAGGGAATCCTAAGGCTTAAAAAAGCTTTAACTTTGAACATAGCATTTATTTGAAGGTAGTCATGAGTGTTTCTAGGCTTTCTTCCGTTGCTTTTTTTAATTGTTACATCGACTCAACGTTAGAAAACTTTTTTTTTAAAAAAAATTCGCCTCGGAATGTCGTCGTTCAGTTGTTATATTTCTCATCAGCTTATTTGGCTGCTCTTTGGTACTTTGCACTAGATAAATGTATCCAACATCTGCATACTGCAGCTGCTTGCTCGTGAAATGTTTCAGGACCATCTCTTTGCTGATGGAGGGGGTTCGAAAAATACCCCCTAGGCTTAAGGGAAGAATCTACACCGCCGGCCGTTGTCATGTTCGAAAGAGACGTCCGTAGAATTCCATCAAAACAGCAACCTGATACAAATTTCAGACACGATCGCGAATGAAGAAAAAGAAAGCAGACTGAACACTCCTGGTACAGATAGGTAAAAAAAAACTGCGTTTGGTTGGCCTCATACTCGGACATGCAACATTACAAAGTCTCATTTGGGTTCCAGGCCATCACGGCATAAGTGGAAATGAGATCGCCGATGAACTTGCTAGGCAAGGATGTCAGACAGCTTTTTAGGACCTGAACCGTCGCTATGTCAGACAGTGTCCTCAGTGAGGTCCTTAATCAAAATGCTCCCCAATCCCCAACGTTAGTAAGAAGACTACCCAATTTGTTCTAGCTCGTAGCAGAAAAGACTGTAGAAAGCTTATTGGCGTTGCCAGCGGGTACTTCTCTTTTGCCAAGCATTTGAACGTGTTAGGCTTAACTGATACCACACTCTGTGAATCTTGTGGAGAAGATGAGGACACCGCAGAACACTTCCTCTGTGAATATATACATAGGAAACTAGAACAAATAGAAGGTTGCTATCTGGTAGTTTAATGGACCAGTATCTGGCTCTGAGTGCTCGAGCTGGTTTTTTAAAACCCTCCAACAGAAAAAAAAAGATTCTCACAACAATTTATTATATTGAGCCGAGGATAGCTCGGGCTCCAATTTTCTCTACACGAGACTTGCAACTGTTAAATTTACCCCAAAAAGAAATCCTGAAAAAGAGAAAAGAATCGAGAGCAGAGTGATGAGGGAGGTAGTTGGAAAGAAAGTTTTTGGGCTAATACATTTATCCATACACCGTCGAATGCTTTCCTTACATCCAGAAAACATCCAAGGGTGACCGCAATGACTGTTGAAGGGTGTATTCAAGCTGCGTTAGAATTTAAGATGCTAATAGCCGAGTTCACACTGTACAATTAGTTGGACAAACTTCGTTTGATGAAAGTTGGATGGTTGGACGTAGTTTGCGTTCACACTTATCAAGCTTGTCGTCCAACTCTATGTAACATACTCTTCCACTCCGTCCAACTTCTAAATTTTCAAAAATATTTGAAAACCATCCACACTATCAACCATTGGTCGTTCAAGCCAAAGTGTGTCCAACTAATTGTACCTACAGTGTGAACTCGGCTAATGCGAAGTCAAAACGCTGTTTCTGTCAAAACCCAAGCTGTATGTCAGGGATGGTTGGGTCTTAACTGTAGAATCTCTTCAATTCTCCAATACCTACCTCTTCCCGCAATTTGGTAATGCTATTGAGTGATGTATCGACCTTTAGCTAAAAACTAGCTTGGAAGGACTTTTCTTCCAGACTTTTGCCATTTTTGTTTTTTTCCACTGTTTTGAGGAGAAAAGAATTTCCAATGGGTGATTGTGAGAAGGAGTGTCACGGTATGAAGAAGTCCTTCAAGTATGTAGTTGGAGGCGCCATCTGATGCAGCTGATGTTTTTGGCATTAAATTGCCAATGATCTCCGCAGCACTCTTATTATTGCAGAGGAGTGTGCTACCAAATGTTTCATTTTCTAGCTTTGTGTTATCGAAGCTCACTGCATTAGTTTTCGTATTCTGCTGCATTGATGCCTTCACCTCCTTCAAAATGTCGGCCCAGCGGGTCGATTTCACATTTTTTTTAGTTTAGTTTCTTCTTTTAGCTTTTAGTTCTTGAATTGAGTCTCACACTATAGGCTTGTGTGGTCAAAAACTCGTCTGTGCGCAACGTATAAAACAAAAAGCTTACAAAAGAAAATGAACTGCCTCTTTGGTGGATATTTGTGTAGATTTGGAGAAGAGGGTGAAACGAAAAACACTTCATTTTTATGATTGGACTTTACAAAAGTGGAAATGAAACTCATTATGTTTACACTTACAGAAGTACGCTGCACATTGCGCCTTGTCATTTCGTGATGAAGATGACGAATGGCGTTCACACGGGCCATTTCGATGTTTGAATAGAGGTGTATGGTTCGATCACATAGTTTAGAAAAACAGCAGAAGAATGATGGGATGAATAAATGATGGGGTGAGTTCGAAGGAAAAGTGAGATACGTCCTATACCTCTCGAAGTCAAAATAACCAATTGTAAGAATGGTTTTTGTTGAGGGAAAATGTACCGTAACAAGTTGACAAAGTTCTCTGGTGCTTCTGTAATTGAATTAACCGATCGGTTTAAATCCTTACTAATATTATAAATGTGAAAGTCACTCTGTCTGTCCGGTTTTCTATGTTACCGTCTCCTGCCCAAACTACGGAACTGATTTATATGAAATTTTGTACAGAAGTAGTCTAGAACCTGAAAAAGGACATAGGCTATATATTTTTTTCCTATATTCCCACGGGAGCAGGAACGTATACGGGAACTTAAACACTACAGCACCGATTTCAAAAATTCTTCAATCGTTGGAATGTTCCATAATCTCCAAGTAACACAAAGTTTTACTCATCCCCATATTCCTTACGAGAACAGTCACCATGTTTCCACGAGAGCGGGAGTCTTTACTAATATTATAAGTCCGCCGTCTATCAATAGACAATATTATGGACACTGAGCAAGTCACATCATACCCTATAGAGTTTCTCAATTTTTTAAGGATTATTAGGAATGGTAGCAAATTGGTGTTGCAGTAATCCAATAATGAGTAATCCAGAATTATACACAGCTACAAATTACACATCTGGGATGCGACACTATAAAAATTTAAATAATGACTGGAACGACAAAAGGAGAAAACGTTTTGATTCCCCGTTTTCCTTTAAATTTTTTAATTGTCACTGATTTGTCATTATAAATAATAAGGCTCAGACGCTTTAAGTTACAGGTGTTTGTTTAGAAAAAAAATCCCATAGCAACTTTATGTGGCAGAATCACGTCTATCATTCCCAAAAAACTATTTCGCAAAAGGTGGAAAAAATAAGAACGTCGGTGCAAACATATACTTAAATAAAATAGCATAACAATATTTTACTGATG
This sequence comes from Melanostoma mellinum, assembly GCA_914767635.1. Lineage (NCBI taxonomy): Eukaryota > Metazoa > Arthropoda > Insecta > Diptera > Syrphidae > Melanostoma > Melanostoma mellinum. The sequence continues at coordinate 187,140,887 of OU612060.1, forward strand.
AATGTGTCTTATTTGCAAAATAAGTATCCTAAATAATTAAGAATGCTGCCGAAAGTCGCTATTTTACGCGGACGAAGTCGCGGGCACAGCTAGTTAATATATAAATTGAACGGCTAAATATTACGAGTCACTGCTCATTGGCCCTTATCACTAGGCCCTATTGTAACAGTTTCGGACAACGGATTTCAAATAAGGAAGTATCGTAGACGCTCTCGTAGAGATTGCTCTGCTTTGCAACTGATGATAAAGTTGTTCACAAGATTTAAATGTCGCAAAACCTTCACTCCGAAGATGTTTTAAGACCTTTGTATTTTTGCACTCGTAGATCAAAACTTTTACAACGGGCTTTGTGATAGGAGTGATTACTATGCAAATATCGTTCGCCTTTTCAGGGACAATATGAACTGGTTTGAAAGGAGCTAAGAAGAACCGCAACGTCGATGGTGTTCTGGGAAAAGTTACAACGAGGAAATTCACTGTAATTTTGATCCAGCCAGTCTGCAACTGCCTTCAGTCGTCCTGCTATCATTCCTGATGATTATGTTCAGTTACATGTTTTATGTTTTGCGTTGAAGTCACCGCCAACAATTCAAAGGCTTTGCTTCAAAAATTCGTTAAAGACATGGAGGTCACTTTGGGTGTTCCAAGTAGAGGATGTGCATTTGAAGTTATTTCTTACGACAGTTGAAACAATTAACCTTTTCTCTGAGCTTAACTTTATTTTAAGCTCCGGCCACTAACAAACGTTAGCTTAAGGGGTCGAATTAAAAGTGTGTTAGTGAAGACACAAGTGACCCTTTACTTTATTTACATCGACTGTTAGGTAAACGCGTGTTTCCGTGAACTTTTGGCATCTTTGCTAGTTAAATTTGAGTTCTTCAGATGGTATGCATTGGTAGTACCAGCCTCTGTACTCACGATTTTTGTGTATTATAGCCATGTCCTTCGCAAAAACTTTCAGCATACTCTTCTAGCGGCCAGTCAATAAAGGTCATAGGACTCATGCCCGTTGCTTATTCTCAATGTGATTTACGGGCGCTGTGGTAGCATAATTAGACACCTGTCTTTTGCGAAACGGAAATTTGAGAGCCCTCATTGAAATTAATCCTGGACTGGCATGAAAACTTCCTGAGATTGAAAACACCATACTGATTAGTTGTCCTTTTTAGCAAATATTTGAATACAAAACTCAAATCAATTTTCAATTAGTGTCAATTGTTGAAAATCTAAACAAAAGAGCTTTAACTCTCGAAAAATCAATTAGGTGTAGACCTGCTTTAAAAAAAGTCAGCCGATACTATTTTTCTAATTAATTTCCAACAATTCGTGGACGAAAGAAATATTTGATTGACAATAACTCGATTTTTCCTTTTATTTACTTATTTTTTCTACCTCTTGATGCGATGGTGTGAACGATATTTGATACCCTCATTTTCGATTCCAGCCACCTTCCGCATCAGTGTAGGTATAGGTCGGTAGGTGTGTACATGAGAGAATGCCAGAAGCAGAAACCTTTCAAACCGAATGAAAAAAAAACCTTCTTTTTGTTAATTTAAGTTTGGCACTTCTCTCAAACAATCAATTATGGGTGAAAGCATTGCCAATAGAAACGGTCTACAGCCGATAAGCCAAGGATTACGGCACTAATCTAGAAATCGTATTTATGTGTATTTTATTTTTGTGGATTATTTTTTCTTTAATCTTTCTTTTTTTTTCCTTTTGCCAGATGTCAATAGGTCGAGGTCAGAAGACTAATTTGTGTTTCAACTCCTCCAACTCGCCGTATACACCCAACTCTATTACGGTACGCGCACTAGATTTCCCAATTTAAATGCAAATTGACAGAGAATCAAGTATGATACTTGGATGGTATGGCAGTGTGCGCTTCTCCGTGACTCTATATCCTCGCACTCAACGCTCAACCCAACCCTGTGAATTACAATTAACGTCCAGAAATGTACAGCAATTAATGAGAACAAGCAACAAAAAATAAATAAAACGAATAATCTCAGTTAGGGTGGATGGGGGCGAACGGCGAAATAGCAACGCTATTTCGCCAGATGACGACTACACGACATGTCGTCGGACCAGATACAAACAGAAAAAGAAGAGGCAAACGGCCTAATTACCTTACTTAATGCGAACTCACACAGCTATAGCGGATGCTCCACTATACCAACACCATACACTGGCGATTATCTTTTACTGGGGAAAGGTTCCTTTCTTCTCTGCCACAGTGCCACTGCTTTCGCGTGTAAATGCCTGAAAACTGTACGCCAAAACTATGTAATTTCAGCTTAACTATCAAAAGGCAAAATAAAAAACAAAACAAAAAAAAAAAAAACTTTTGAGAAAGCCACGTTGACACGCGGGAGGATGAAACAAGCCCTTAAGGGTCACAATGGATACACGGTTCATCCACCTACAGACAGAGGAACATCATGTATCGAAAAAGCAATCTTCGATACCGATGAATTTGGCCTCTGGAAGGCGAATGGTGTGTGGAGCAGTGGAGCAACAGCGGTTGTTCTTCTCTCAGGTCTCAGCAACTCATTGGAAAGGCGGGTGAGCACCCGTTCTGGAAAGCCCCTCATCATTCTCCCTCTCTCTGGCAAATCAATCAATAAAATCTGCACAGAGAGCAGGCAGCGCAGAAAAAGCTTCAATTCCAGAGAGAGTCGAACTCTTTGCGGTGCCATGCTGGAAGACTGGAAACATATGAGATTCCTTCCATAGGTTCCCTTATTAGGTCACTCCCTAGGCTGGCGTAAGCTTAAAGTTTTTCTATCCATCGAGTTCGTTTTCTCGACTTTTTTCTGTCTCGCTAGCGGTTTGCATTATTATGCCTTGGAATTAGAAACTGTAACTCCGCTCGAACACAAATATTTTCACATTCTTCCTTCAACTGTCGCACATTACCTCGTCAATAGTGGCGCTACCTTGAAGATGGATTGACTCTATTTTCTGATGAGGTGGTAAATTTTTTTTATTTTTTTTATTATTTTCCAAAGCATTTTAAAGCCCTGCAGATATTGTTGGTTAGACGTTGCAAAGGATTTTTTGTGTGCACCGCAGTAAAATTCTTGGTATGTGCGAGATCCTGAGGGATTTTTGGGATTCCCGTGGCTTATAACGAGTATGCCATCAATTTACACCTCTTTTAATTAATATTTCATAAAGTGCTTGGTGTTGACGACGCGACGACGACGACGTCGACGAGCAACGACGAATCACACATGCTAAAGGACACATACGCTCTATTTAAGCCCGGGCTCTCTGAAGTCGCGTCTCTCTATAGACGCGATATATTGGTTGCTGTCGATTTTAAATTATGCTTTTTAATTTATCCCCTTGAGGCCATAATGAGTAGCGTTGCGGCGGGCTCTGGTTTCAGTGGATGCATTATGTGCATGGCATTAACATGGCTGGAACATGTCGCGTGTTATTCGCTTATTTTCCTTGTGGAATAGGTTGTAATTGTCATCGAATGTGTAAGGGTGACACACAGAGAATAAAGGGATTACTTAAAAGTAGTGTGTCGTGTGTGTGGGTGTTTTTTTTGTTATGCAATCAGTGGAGGTTGTTATTACTTCATTACAGACTGCAGGTATGAGCGACCTGGTTCCAAAGGACGAGGTGTAACGAAATTTTCTGCATAAATTTACTTCAACAAAATGTTTTGTTGAAAAATTGTTTCCTGGACGTTGGGTGTCAGTAACTAATCGTTCAATATTCAGTAATGACGGTTGAGCTAAGTGCCTCTGCTTTAAATTGAATTATGAGTGGATTACAGTTGTGTACCACCCTCGGATATGGAAAGCTTAAAAGCTTTCAAAACATCGTTTGCAATCAAAATGCATATTTAATTTGCATAGTTAATGTCCAAGATAGGTTTTTACAAAACCTTCGTCGGTAGGAAGCTATAAGACAATGGGCACAGATTTGATTGGCATTGATGTACCAGACTCCATTGATCACATCACAATATTTGGTACCTATGCCGATCCGATTTCATTTTTGAAAACTGTCCCACGCCCACATTCCATTTCAAGACATTTGGAATGCAGGATTTCATTTTATTCGCGTGTGTCCTCCTTTTGACTTCAAATAGTAGTTAAATAATAGATGCACAGGTGAAGGACAACAATCAAAAGTAATGTAAAAGGCAATGAGATGAACTAAACGAAAACAGCGGTACGGCTCTTTTCAAGGACCGTTTTTAGGGCAAACACATAGTCGTACTCTGGTAAAAACTGGAAGCACATAAGGCCTGACCCACAGATTGGCAAATTCCACTTGAGCCTGTCTTCATTAACTACAAGGAGTTTCAAGTACAAAGCTGCAAGGCAGTCTCCGATACGCTCAACTCTTCTAGGCCCGGTAAAAGAGGCTACATACGCTGCTGAGTCCCCTCATACTAACGATGCATGGAAATGGAGATGGAGATGGAGATGGAGATGGAGATGGAGATGGAGATGGAGATGGAGATGGAGATGGAGATGGAGATGGAGATGGAGATGGAGATGGAGATGGAGATGGAGATGGAGATGGAGATGGAGATGGAGATGGAGATGGAGGATGGAGATGGAGATGGAGATGGAGATGGAGATGGAGATGGAGATGGAGATGGAGATGGAGATGGAGATGGAGATGGAGATGGAGATGGAGATGGAGATGGAGATGGAGATGGAGATGGAGATGGAGATGGAGATGGAGATGGAGATGGAGATGGAGATGGAGATGGAGATGGAGATGGAGATGGAGATGGAGATGGAGATGGAGATGAGATGGAGATGGAGATGGAGATGGAGATGGAGATGGAGATGGAGATGGAGATGGAGATGGAGATGGAGATGGAGATGGAGATGGAGATGGAGATGGAGATGGAGATGGAGATGGAGATGGAGATGGAGATTGGAGATGGAGATGGAGATGGAGATGGAGATGGAGATGGAGATGGAGATGGAGATGGAGATGGAGATGGAGATGGAGATGGAGATGGAGATGGAGATGGAGATGGAGATGGAGATGGAGATGGAGATGGAGATGGAGATGGAGATGGAGATGGAGATGGAGATGGAGATGGAGATGGAGATGGAGATGAGATGGAGATGGAGATGGAGATGGAGATGGAGATGGAGAATGGAGATGGAGATGGAGATGGAGATGGAGATGGAGATGGAGATGGAGATGGTGATGGAGATGGAGATGGAGATGGAGATGGAGATGGAGATGGAGATGGAGATGGAGATGAGATGGAGATGGAGATGGAGATGGAGATGGAGATGGAGATGGAGATGGAGATGGATGGAGATGGAGATGGAGATGGAGATGGAGATGGAGATGGAGATGGAGATGGAGATGGAGATGGAGATGGAGATGGAGATGGAGATGGAGATGGAGATGGAGATGGAGATGGAGATGGAGATGGAGATGGAGATGGAGATGGAGATGGAGATGGAGATGGAGATGGAGATGGAGATGGAGATGGAGATGGAGATGGAGATGGAGATGGAGATGGAGATGGAGATGGAGATGGAGATGGAGATGGAGATGGAGATGGAGATGAGATGGAGATGGAGATGGAGATGGAGATGGAGATGGAGATGGAGATGGAGATGGAGATGGAGATGGAGATGGAGATGGAGATGGAGATGAAGAGGGGGATGAAGATGGAGATGGAGATAGAGATGTAGATGGAGATGGAGATGGAGATGGAGATGGAGATGGAGATGGAGATGGAGATGGAGATGGAGATGGAGATGGACATGGAGATGGAGATGGAGATGGAGATGGAGATGGAGAAGGAGATGGAGATGAGATGGAGATGGAGATGGAGATGGAGATGGAGATGGAGATGGAGATGGAGATGGAGATGGAGATGGAGATGGAGATGGAGATGGAGATGGAGATGGAGATGGAGATGGAGATGGAGATGGAAATGGAGATGGAGAAGGAGATGTAGATGGAGATGGAGATGGAGATGGAGATTGAGCTGGAGATGGAGATGGAGATGGAGATGGAGATGGAGATGGAGATGGAGATGGAGATGGAGATGGAGATGGAGATGGAGATGGAGATGGAGATAGAGATGGAGATGGAGATGGAGATGGAGATGGAGATGGAGATGGAGATGGAGATGGAGATGGAGATGGAGATGGAGATGGAGATGGAGATGGAGATGGAGATGGAGATGGAGATGGAGATGGAGATGGAGATGGAGATGGAGATGGAGATGGAGATGGAGATGGAGATGGAGATGGAGATGGAGATGGAGATGGAGATGGAGATGGAGATGGAGATGGAGATGGAGATGGAGATGGAGAGATGGAGATGGAGATGGAGATGGAGATGGAGATGGAGATGGAGATGGAGATGGAGATGGAGATGGAGATGGAGATGGAGATGGAGATGGAGATGGAGATGGAGATGGAGATGGAGATGGAGATGGAGATGGAGATGGAGATGGAGATGGAGATGGAGATGGAGATGGAGATGGAGATGGAGATGGAGATGGAGATGGAGATGGAGATGGAGATGGAGATGGAGATGGAGATGGAGATGGAGATGGAGATGGAGATGGAGATGGAGATGGAGATGGAGATGGAGATGGAGATGGAGATGGAGATGGAGATGGAGATGGAGATGGAGATGGAGATGGAGATGGAGATGGAGATGGAGATGGAGATGGAGATGGAGATGGAGATGGAGATGGAGATGGAGATGGAGATGGAGATGGAGATGGAGATGGAGATGGAGATGGAGATGGAGATGGAGATGGAGATGGAGATGGAGATGGAGATGGAGATGGAGATGGAGATGGAGATGGAGATGGAGATGGAGATGGAGATGGAGATGGAGATGAGATGGAGATGGAGATGGAGATGGAGATGGAGATGGAGATGGAGATGGAGATGGAGATGGAGATGGGAGATGGAGATGGAGATGGAGATGGAGATGGAGATGGAGATGGAGATGGAGATGGAGATGGAGATGGAGATGGAGATGGAGATGGAGATGGAGATGGAGATGGAGATGGAGATGGAGATGGAGATGGAGATGGAGATGGAGATGGAGATGGAGATGGAGATGGAGATGGAGATGGAGATGGAGATGGAGATGGAGATGGAGATGGAGATGATATGTATGTTCACTGTTTTCTTTAAGCTACAAAAATGACGTTTCATCCAAAATCAATTTCGTGGAATAGAGACTAAGAACTTGTTTTCAATTTATCGGAAGAAATTCAGGATTGTTGAGTGAACAAAAGTGCAATTGAAACTCTGCACTAGAGAGTAGAGACCATCATTTATTGAAGATATCTAAGGATGAAACGTTAAAGACTATGTTTAGGTCGACTGAAGGTGTTGGTCAGATAACTCGGCTTACGCACATTCATTCTGGTCGCTGAACCTCGCTTAGACTCTCTTAGTATGTGACTTTATCTAGAGCGGTCCACCATACAACCATTCAATAGGACATGACTTATGACCGCAGTGTATAGCCAGTGAGTGATGTGATGGGGAGATAAAACCCATCTGTTTCAGATGGTTTTGTTGCAGAAAAAGAGTGTTACGGTGCTTTCCTGATTCTTTTCTGTGTACAGGACTTCCAGCTTAGCTTTTTTTCAATGAAAATATCTAGAAATTTCATTTTCTATGAAGATGAAAATTTAAATGGCATACCACCACTGATTGACGGAGTTATTAGTTCGGGAATTTGGTGTTTCCTAAAAAAGACGACGAGTTCAGTTTTGGGTGCTTGCGCAGAGATCACATTTTCCCGCCCACTTTGATAGTTTGCTAAGATTGGGATGCATCAGCCCTGTAAGGATGGATGAGGAGCATGTTCTCCTTAATTCTCCTTAATACATCCTTAAAAGAGGGAATAGGACTCCGACGTGCAATGCTCCTCTACTGACAAATCTCTTCTTAGAAAAGTTCCCTAGAGTTGGGGTGATTGTCCTACTTCAACATAAAATTCATCTATACATCTAGCAGTGCCGTTGCAACTGGGTTAATAAATTGTGTTAGAGATTATATTCGACAGGTGTGTTGGGCCGTTTCTTTAAATTGTCCCTTTCAAAAAGCGCACTGTGCTGTAGAGATTCTGGAGTCCGAGCCAACAGCATTATGCAGGTGGATATCAATTAGTCGTCTTAAGAAGAAACAATGTTAGACTTATCGGTCTCAGATCTTTCAGGCTTACGTTGGAAGAATTGGGTTTACGTACGACTTCTTTCTATTGAAAGCATATGTAGTTCAAAGTGGTACAGTTGTTTATCAGGATTTTCTAAAAGCTTTTCGTGGAATGGATATTTTTTGTTAACCAAAATATTTAGAGTATGTATCGTAAAACTACGAAGGCTAGGAGATGTGGAGCGGATGGACATCAACACCCCGAATAAACGGGCTTTCGAAAGGACATTGCAGAGAAATCGAGTAAAGGAAAGATCTCGTTTTAGGTGGCGCAATCAAGTGGAAGGAGACCTCAACCGAATATACTGCAAAACTAAAGAGAGCTCGGCCGGAATCGAAATCATCATCGAAGGATGTTGGGGTCGACCCTTCATCCACCCCGAACTGTAATGCACACCGGAGTAAGAAGTTCGCAAGTTTCAACAAATACGGAAGTAAATAAATTAATTAACAAATAGGGTGGCGCAACAGAGCAAGGAGCCCCAGGGCCTAAAAGGGACCTACAATTTTCTGCCGGTTCCTAACGGTTCAGCGAGAAAGCGCTTTTCATGGCCATGATTTTGCTAACGGAAGACTTGCTAATGCGAAAAACGATACCTGGGAAAACATTTATACATCTGAAGGGAATCGAACCACTAAACTCTGGGTATAAAGGCAGACATGGTAGCCATCAGGCCACAGGTACCACAAACAACGACTTGTTGTTTTAATCTGCCTCGAACGCCAAAAAGCTCCAACTAAGTATAACATATCACTGCTTTCCAGGGCATTTACCAAAAAAGATTCCGCAGATTTGAATTTCTTTTAAGCCCCCAGCTCATTCTAACAAATTTCTTGAATAGAAGTGACGTCTCTTTATCTACAACAGTCTAGGAGGCCTTCCGCACTTATCTTAGGTTGCCTTCGTTTAATCAAAAAAGCTTTACGTTCAGAATCCAGGGATTTTATGGGCTTACATCTTTTGCATTGGTCTTCAACATCAAAGTCATAAGAAACAACAGCACCATGATTCCATTTTTGTACCAAGAATTGTGTGAGAACACGAAACACCTCCCGATGATGGCGAAAAACATGTTCAAGTTGTTCACCGAAATACTCTCACATGCATGTCATCCAATGGGTCCACTTTAATTATCGTTATGAAATGTCGAAATTGAGAGCTATTCGATAAGAGCTTGAGCTTGCTTAAATTAAAAGACACAAAAGTACTGCCACGTCTGAACAATATTCTTTTTTTTTATAACCCCACGGAAGCATGGTCGTTTTAATTTTGCAACCATTTCATATTCTGTTATTTCCTCTCACAATTAAGGTAAAACACTGGACATTTTGCTGATCGACGAAAATTAAATTTTAATTTTCTTTCAACCGACATTGCATTTTAATTGTGTTCTTCCTTTTTATAACTTGTTTGCAACATTCCTGATTGCATGAGGTATACCCAGGAAACTGTTAAAGTGTGCTACAAAAAAAGCAACAAAATTAAAAAAATAGCCAAACTTTGGGATTCGTTTTCGCTATTGTCATGGTTGAATCGCATTAATGAAACATTATTTGATTTTTATTTTGCATTTTCCATTAAAAGTTATTGATTTCCCATATAAGTTCAGTTGGTGATGTTTGGACATTTTGCTTATTTAATATTTTATGAACCACACCGACAGTGTACACATCAGTTGCTATAATTACTCTTTGTCTCTTTAAATAATTGCAAATGGAAATTTTGATTTCGAGAATGAAGGCTACAGATACACACGTCAAATGAAAAAAGCAAATGCTTTTCAATTCCCAGTTCCCCATATCTGATGCGTGATTGGCTCATATAAGTGACACGCGATCAAAAAGCCATTGGTCATCTAATGACGTTCATCATGGCAATGAAAACAACACCATCATGGCTATGTTAGCGCTCATAACTTTTGCTCTGCAAAACATAAAAATGTCCTTTTATTCATTCTTATCTATGTGCTTCCTGTCCCAAGTTTTACGGCTTTCCACAACCATAATGTGGCTTGATACAATAGCTTAGTAAAAGCGCCAAGACATTCGTCGTCTTTTGATCGGATGAGGGGGAGGGAGGGGGGACGAGGTTATTTTATCCACTATCTATCATCTATCAATCATTTCCGCTTACATACGTGACAACGACGACGTTGGCGCCTATGCAATAAAACACACCAAGCTAACGTCGTCGTCGAATAAACTATAAAGAGCGATGCCGTTGCCGTTGCTGCTGCACCGTCTAAATCCAATGACAAGCAATTTTATTCTTGAAGATAAATGACATGAAAAAAGGAAATCCAAGGAAGAATAAAATGTCACTCAAGTAAAACATTAACTTTGAAAAGAAATCCCACCAAACTATTTTGTCATCCATAGCGATGATTAAATTGGGACTCTTTTGTAAAGCCTTGAAGCAGAAGGTTCCATTTGGAGGTTGGTTTAGGGCATGGTTTTCTATGTTGTTTGTTTTATTATTTCTGAACTGAGCCGCAATTATTATTTTCTTCGCGGGAAGCAACTTCTTTTCAAAGGACAACACAGTGGTTGGTTTTTTTTTTTTAATTTTAACGGTGATGTCGCTTTTGTTTGTTCGTCCAAATAAGCTCTTCGAGTGGCAACGTCAAACGAACGTAATTCTTTTTTGTTTGAGGTTTAATTTCTATTCTCATGACTGAATTGTGAATTATGCCGCACGATTTTTTATTCGATGTCAACGTTTGGTTTTAATTTGAATGTGTACGTGTGCTTCCTTCCTTCGATTGTGTTTTTAAAATCAGACGCTAATTTTTCTCTGTTTCAGGAGATACACAGCCATTCCGTGCCTTCCGGACACCAAAACGAAAATGGCATAAGTTCAGCTTTCCATGTGCCTCTTCTTCGCTTGAATTTTGGAGTTGGGGCTCTGTTTCAGTTACTCCCAAGGACTGGTATTGGGAGATTTAGTTTTCCATGTTTGAATAAAAAGTCCTCAAAACGAAAAAAGAAGTTGTTGATTATTAAGAAATGGAGTACAAAACCATAAGCCTCCGGAAGAGATGGCATTCGATTTTTTTTTGACCAGTGCACTGAGCTTCCGCGGAAGTAGTTTATATTCAAATTGAAAACAGTCTAAGGAAAGTATAATGGTGCACATAGAGTGATAGGCTTTAGATATACCACACCCTGTTGATCCTATGAAGAGAATGATGAAACAGCTTAGTTTTTTTTCTGTGAGTTTCCTGCATCCGAATAATCCCATGTTCCCAACTACCGCCTCGATAAATTCCGGCAATAAACGATGGAAGCCAGAACGAATTTCTACGAATTTAGTAGGATTTTTTTTCGGTTCCCACCGTTTCTTGATCGATGTTGTCCATGCAATAGTTACATAAGTGGAGCACAGGTAATATAGACACTCGGTGCAGACATGGTGAGAGCTAGTAACACAGACTTCTGATCCCGTCAGCGTCTTCCAGCTTTTCTACAAGCTTCTGGAAAGCTATAACAAAAGATGACTGCTATCTTGAAGTGCAATATCAAGGTCTGAGGGCTCCAGTTCGTATCTAAAAAGCCTCCGTCAGAACGAAGCGCACTATATCCAGAGCTGGATTAAAAATTGAGCTCGTACATACTGCGCATAAAAAATTATTTGAAAGAAGAATAGGACTCGAGAGACTTTTGGTTTTAAAACGAAAGCTGAAGAAGAGGAAGCTAGAGAAAATGTTCGTCTTTTGGGTATGATGAATCTTCTACTATCAAAGCTTGAAAAACAACGAAACTAAAAGCGGTATATTCTCAAAGGATTGGAAAAAAAACTAATTTTTTTTTTACTGTTTCAATGCAGAATTTTTCACAGAATTGAGAACGCATTCCAGAAAGCAGTGGTATCCGTGGCGTGATGGTTAGCACGTCTGCCTGATAATCGGGATGTTGGTGGTTCGAATCCCAACAGAAACAAAAATGTTTTTCCATGGGTATCGCCATTCACGATTTTTAGTCTACACACGGCCAATCTTTTTTAGTTGCAAGGCAGTTGTTACTCTCAGTCCATCTAGTGTTTGTTATCCCTGAAGCTTCTTGTCTAAGTAGGAGTTTGTATGTAGCGATAGGTGCATCTATGTTGTTCCGATCTAGGCGTAGGGAAGTGGTCGTGCCCTTTTTGGTTAGTTCGTCTGTCATACAGTTGCCTGCATGGTATGTCCCTGTGCCCAGGCACCCATGAAAGATGAATGTTGAACTGATTTGACATCTCCCTCAGAGACATCTGACAATTTTGGACCGTGATGGATTTTGTAGAGACAGAGGCAAGAGATTTAAGGGCAAGTTGACTGTCCGAGAAGATTCGAATATCCGTGGAGGATATGACGTTTTCTTTGAGCTAAGACAGCACTTCCCTTGAATTTCCGCTTGGAACACACTACAATGATCGGGTAGGAGGAAGAAAAGACTGAGATTCAGTATTTCTGAATAGATTCCACTTCCCACACCTTCACTGGTTTTTGAACCATCGATCGGTGTAAAAGTGTATTGCTTCATTTGCCAAAAGAGTGCCATTTTCCAAAGCTTCTCTTGAAGGTATGGTTACTTGGAAATTATTGTCAAACACCAACTTGGAGGCAGTGGCGGATCTAGACTAATGGAGCCCCTAGGCTGTGAAAAAAAGCCGCCCTAAATTTTTTTTTTACATATTTATACTCACCACAGTCATATGAAACTCGACCATGAACGTCGATAACATAAGATTGTAAAATAAAAAATAAAAATCAAGTTGACATAAAAAAAATAACACTACTATTGAAATTTTTTTCGAGAAAAAAATTCTTATTTTCATAATATTTGCCGCCCCCTCTGGAGTTGCCGCCCTAGGCTGCAGCCTACTCAGCCTATAGCTAAATCCGCCACTGCTTGGAGGTGGTGTAGTCGGATCGATTCGGTAAGAATCTAAAGTTCTCTAGAATGGTAGTGTGGCCGATTTGATTATTGATCCACTGTGATGTAGTTCTGAATGGAGAAAGATATCTAGGGGTGTGAGATCTAGTAGTACATTGAGGGCGTCCGATGGGGTTGTCCTCAGTGCGCCACTAATACACAGACTAGCCGTTCTTTGAACTTTGGCCAGCTTGTTGTAGTTGATCATCTTGTCTAGTGCGGTCCCCAGGCCATCAACCCGTATGTGAGTATCGGTCTAATAACCGAGGTAAACAGCCAATGGGTGATTTGGGGAGAGAATTCCTATTTGTGTTTCCTCCTTAAGAGAACTAATTTCGCTTTGTGGGGATTGATATTCAGACCACAATCTAAAGCCCAATTGTTAAGCTTGTTAAGTGCTGTTTGCAGCAGCTCATCTATGGTTTGTGGGTGCTGAAACGACAGTTGCTACATCATTAGCATAGGCTATAGTTTTGAAACCTTCATCCTCTAGGTCGATTAACATTTTATTAACGATCAAGTTCCACAGTACAGGAGATAGAATTCCTCCTCGGAAGTAATGATTATGCTGTTGAGCATTGTTGTTATCATGTTCTTGATGTGTTCTTCTATGAGCAGCCCATCAAGAGCAAGGCAAGGATACACAGTTCATCGTTCCTAAATCGACAGCAAGTAAAGACGACTTAAGACCAGCTACATGAGTGCGATAAAATTTTCTTATTATCTAACGGATTATACGATATGACACAATCAGGGGACGGTAACACAAAGCTAAAAGTCTAGAAGTTAAGAGCCACTTATGTACACCGGATTATGCCCATCACACTTGCAGAAGATCAAGCAAACTTGTGGCTGTGTGTTAAGGAAATTTCTTACATTTAAATAAATGTAAAAATATTAAACAATAACAAAAAGTTTTGTTATTGTTTTTTACCAGGAGTTGAACTAGATTTTTAATAAAAGTCATAAAGACATGGAGGATCTATAGAGATCACTTGACCTCAACTCCAAAAATTAGCGTTTCGCCCAGGTACGACAGTGGGCTCATTCTTACATTTGTCACAAGTCACTTGGATTACAAGTACTTATTATTTTGTTTCAGGCCCCAGTTCATTATCTGATCAACACAGAGGTCACAACGCCAATCTGTCAGTCCACAGGAATGTCTTCCACTGGTCGAACAAGATGAGGTTGATGAAAGGATAATGTCTACCAAAAAAGGCGGCCTTTTTGAGAATTCCAACAGTTTTTTATCATTGTTTCTAGCGAAAAAGATAGATGAAAACACTAGTTGCTTAGAACTTCCCAAGACTGAATGAAGTGACCAGGAAAGGCAGCTATTGGAAACGTTTGTCTTCTGTTTGTGATGGCACTTAGCTGATCATTGATCGCTAAAACAATTGAGTTATTGAGTACTTGCAGATCTGCTCAATGGTAACTATCGCACTCCTGTTCCAAATAATTCTCTGGTAGACTTTTTTTTTCTATTGGAGATTTTTAAAATACCAGCTGGACAACTCAGATGCAATAGGTGCGGTGTGCTGTAGAGATAAGATCTGGGTCTATAGCACTACGCAGATGGATACCAATCAGTCGTTCTAAAGTCTAAAGAAGGAGTGAATCAGTCGGAGATCTTTAGAGCTTGCGTGGGAAGATACGGAAATCCTTTTCATTATATCTCGGAATAAAATGCCACCCTGTTCCATCTGCTCTATCGTCACCAACCGCTCGTCGTATAGAAACAGTTCGTTTGTCTCGGTCAATTTTCTAATAAAAGGACGAGTTCTTAGAAATATGCAAAACGAGAAATTATTTCTGTAATTTTCAAAGCTCATTTAAAAAACTTCTTTAACAAAACTTGATAACAAAAAACGATTCAGAACTTAGTCTTGAAAGAATTCCCAGGCGAGGTGTTCACTTCTCATTTTCACATTCTATTTAGCTGTGTCGGTGTAGATTACTAAAGAAGAAACAATTCACAAATAACAATTAAAAAGTAAGTTCCTATCCAGGGAGCAGTTAATATACCGCTGCGACTTGTTTATAAACCAATTTCCCTACAACAATACCTCGCCTTATTATGCCTTAGAAAAAGTTAAACCATCCATAATAGCCAACAAGGAGAAAATCAATTAAATTGAACATAAAGAAAATTTAAGAAAAAACTGACCAGCGAATTGCCACGCGCTGCATACTCGTACAGCCCATGTTCTACCTTCCGCATCCGTTGTATGTGCCAGGCCACATAATATCCTGGCCCGGTTCACACAATTTGCAACGAATAACAACAGTATACCGTGTACACAGGAACGGTTGGGTCGTTTTCTCCTGCACACATCACATACACAATACACATCCTTTTGGTTTTGGCCATAACAATAGCTATGAAGCTCTCTGGAACAATATACGTATTTATTGTTCATACTATACTTGAACTCGAATGGATATTTGCAAAAGTTTGCTTTCGATGGGAGACACCGGGCAGGCGTTGATGCCATTTTCAAAACACATCCCAGCCAACAAAGCCGCTTTAATTTCTTCCGATTGACCAGAGATCCGAACTTGTGTGTCTATCCGGTTGAATGCCGGAGGAGTATACTTTCGTCTTCCTTCAACCTAGTTTATCACTCATTGAATATACCAATCTCTGCACCTCCGTACCGCACATTCAGTTGCTTCGGCTTCGGCCTTGTTGTTGGCCGTATTGTGTCTGTATATGGGTTAATGTGTCTAATTAAAAGGAAAAACACTGAAATAAAATAAGAAAATGAAAACAGCTAAAACAGGAGAATGGAAAGACAAACCTGTCAGTTAATTTATTGTAATGACGGTTAGAATGGTATGGCACGGCTTGCGTGCACAGCTTAAGACTGGCAGTTGTGCGGTATGGTGGTATGGCTTAAGTCCTCGCCTAATCATCTGCATTTCTAGGAAGATAAACCATTTCTTGGTTGTTATGCTGGGGCTCTCGTTCTGGGTTACAGAATGCGGTTTTACTTTATTTCCGGGCATTAAGAATTAAATAAATCCCATCGGATGGTGTTGTGAGAGGAAGATGCTCTTTGCTGTTGGGAAAAAGGATTGTTTCTTCCTTCAGCTGCGGAATATCTATCTCTTTTTTCTATTCTTTTGGATACATATGGATCTACCCAGTTGGCTTGCAACAGTACAAGCAGCATTATCTTTTGTTTTGTTACGTAATTTGTGTTTCATTTTCTGCTAAGCTACCACCAACGTCTGCAGCAGGGTCTTAATGTGCCAACAAATCCTTTGGCAGAAGTAATTCAAAGGAAATGTTAGAAAAGTTTTGAAAAGAGGGGATTGTTATTTAAAATCACCAACATCGATCAATTTATATGCAGGAGGAGGTCATTTTTTAAAGTAAAGGATGCTTTTTTTTAGGCGTGTGGTTTTCAATCTGGCACTTCTTTTATCGGAGTTGGTTGTTTTGATAGCCTTCGCTGGGTTTGTGCTTAGTTTGGTTTGGTTTGCCATCACAAAGAAAATGAAGTCACACGACCACGGAGGCGTTCGGTAAATTTTCTCGAAACAATTAACTCAAACGCGGTTAACGCCGTCCAATTTTTACATAATTTCGAGTTACTTTCCAGATCGGGTGCTTAAACTCCGTAGTACCGTTTTTTGAGGGGCTATGTGCACGCAGATACACGCCCGATACGATTCAGGCCATGGAAGAGCATATTCGGCGCATTATTGCTGACATACCGTGCCAAATGCTGAAAAAAGCGGTCGAAGGTTGAGCCTCTCGGTTGCAATTTTTTGTTTTAGTTCTTTTGGAACCAGATGTCTAAAAAACACCATTTTTTGGATGAAATTTCCGGCATATCCCGCAGCTACGAGCTTTACTGTTCATTCGATGAGTCCAATTATTCTTCACTACTTATTCCAATAAATCTGAATAAATCTGGACGTATGGCATTAACGGTGGTTTGAATATCGGCTTCCATTGCTGAAAGAGTTGCTGTTTTTTTTTTTCAAGAACTCAATGACGCAACATAGGCCCAATAAAAATTATTCGAGAACGGTTATATCGCGTGAATTCGGGGGGCTATGTTAAAAGAACCACTTCTGGGGAAAAAGTTGTCACTAAATTGATTTTACAAGAAAGTGATGGTCAAACGCGCTGTTTTCCTCTATTGCTCACTGTTATTGATCTCAGTTATCTGTATAACCTACTTCCATGGCGTATTTATAAAATTTGCTTAGAACATCCTTAGACAGCTGTCCTGCTAGACGGTAGCAGAGTTTCATTGGGAATCTGTATTCACTTCAGCAAAACATCGCAAGACATTGCACATGGGAAGACAATAACTCTAACGTGAGCAATGTAAGTGGACAAAAATAACTCACTTGCCGCCAGTACAGCCATTCGTATGAGAGCTATCTCCCAATGGACTCCGACTACACTATTCCCCAATTGGTTTTTAATAATAAGTTCCAAGTCTCAATCCCACCGAGAACGGCCTGGGAAGAAAAAGAATTTTTGTAGCGTGTTCCAAGCAGAAATTCTGGCGATCAAAGAGGTCCTATCATGGCTAAATGAAAACGTAATATCCTCAGCGAATATTCGGATTTTCTCAGACAGTCAGGCGGACCTCAAATCACTCGGCTCCGTTTACACGAACTCAATAACCACCCTCAACTGTCGCCTATCTCTTAAGGAGATGGCTGAACAGTTCAATATTCACCTTATTTGGGTAACTGCAAAGCCGATGAACTCGCCAGAAAAGGAACCGTTCCGTTCTATTCTACCAATCGCTACATGTAAACTCATGCTAAGGCAAGAAGCAATGGATAGAACAAATTGTAGGTGGAACAATATCATCACATTTGTGGCAACAAAACGAATATGGCCAAGACAAGATCCAAAACGCACCAAACATTTACTATCCTTAACCAGATTGCACAGCTAAAGTGCAATCAATGTCATCACGGGACATTGTCTGATAGGAAGACATGCCATAAGACTCGCGTTCCCACTAATGACTTCTGCAGAAGCTGCTTAGATGAGGAGGAGGAAGATACTTTTTCACACCTCCTCTGCTCATGTCCTGCAGTCTCCTTTAAAAGAAAACGGCATCTAGGAAAATATTTCTTTGATGATCTAAATTCTAAACGATCTGGCGAACACAGACATCCTGCATCTCTTTCGCTTTATCTAAAGCTCCAAATGGTTTTGTTAAGTGTGGTTCTTCCTCGCTTAGTTCTTATGGTATCACAAAGGACTTAATACTGGTCTAAATGTGTCAGTTGTTTTCCTGACAGCCATTTTAACCTAACCTAACCTAGAGGCCAAAGGATCGAACCCTGTGGTACTCCGTTTCTTGGTTTGCCCTCATTAACCATCAAACCCATTTGTGTAGCTTCTGTGTCAATGCACGCAACAGCGCCTATGACATCAAGCTTGCTTCTTCCCATTACGTCAATATCGTCTACGCAGGCGATTAATTGTACAGACTTTTGAAAGATTGTTGCCCTGGTGTTGACGTTTGAGTTTTGTACAATCTTTTCAAGTACGAAGTTAACAATATCGCATGGCAGTTAGTTGCCTTGTCGAGAACTTCCTTTGACATCAAAGATTTTGATAAGTTCTTTATCGATCTCGACGGAGTAGCGTGAATTCTTCAAAGTCATCCTCCATAGTCGTTCAACTATTTTATTGATGTCAAGCTATACAATATATATTTAAGGCTTTGTTTAGCTCGTCTCCTAAAATATTGTCTCCTTGAAATTGATGAATAGATAAGGACCTATCAATTTGTTGACGAGTGGGGCTTTAGGCGTTCACATTCTTCAGCAGATAAGATCTTATACACGACGTCATGGAGCCGTACTCCTGATTGGGCCAATTGTTAGGGTCTTCCTTTTTAAGATCGGGCATACAATACTGAGGTTCCATCCATCGGGTATACTTTTTTCCTACCATATCATACAGATCAGATGGTGCACACTCTTTCCCAACTGATCTCCAGCTGTTTTAGCCTAGGCTTCAAGGCCATCAATTTTATCTGATTTGAGTTTGTATATGGCAAGCTTAGCTCTTTCTAAGTAGGGAGGACGTCATTCTTGGCCATCGTCCAAGTTAAATGGTGTATTTAGGGAGGAATTAGTGTCTTCATAGCCGATAAGCAATTAGCAGAAGTGGTCTATTCAGATCCTAAGTAGCGACTGCGACTCTATTACAATGTTTCTCTGCTGGTTTCTTAAAATATAAATGTACAGATTTTATATGCCTCAATAAAGTTCTGCTGGTCGGTACAGGATTGAGTTCAGAGTTTTCAAACCTGGCAAGATTTTTTTATTTCTCTCAATTTCCTTAAAAATTCGGGTTTCTTCCCTTCTTTTCTCCTTGTAAATCTCGTTGCACTGGTCACAAGCAGTGCTGCTTCTCGTTTTCATCAACATTTGTCGTCCTTTTTATTTTGCTGCATTTGCTTGTCTATATTCTTTATCGAACCATGGGTTTCGTTTTTGAGGCGGAGTGAGTCCCAGAACATCTAATATTACTGTTCCGATAAGTTGTTGGCATTGCTGCCAATAGTCTTCATTGAAGGCATAGGATTTAAAGGTAGTTGAGAGGAACTTGATTGGAAAAGACACCCGAGTGCGTTTTTGGAGCTTTTGTCATGTAGACTTGTCAATTGTATTTCGAAAAACGACCTCCTTCCCCGGTTTTGCATTAAAATCGTATTTCATGTCTATGACATTGCTTAGAGGTAAAGTTATCCTTAGAATTATCGTTTTTCGGAATTAATCTTATCCATGAGTCTCACTCTAACAACAGATCTGCACCCAAATAATCGTTGTTTTTGTTGTCTAGCAATTGGCATCGAAGATGCCGCAGTTTTTCATCTTATTTGTGTCTGGCCCAAGCTATCGCACTTCTCAGATGGCGGCTTTATCTGCCTTGTGCCAGTTTACGGCTTCTGTAAATTTCTAGACCCTCCAAAGGTTGCATGAAAACAGTGAAATAGAACATACCCGCAAGGCATCGCAGTTCCTCTTTAAATTTATTTCCTAGCAACGAAAAGTCCTGCGGTGACTAGACTATGAGGATCTTATCTACTATAAGTTCCCTTCACAAAAGCTGCGTGGAAAATTTTTTGTTTTGCTATAGAAAGTCCTTGTGGCATCCTGCTTATTATTAATTCCTGCTACGCATTTATATTCATAATTTTAACAGAGCAAGTTTTCTTATACATTTCCTGTTCTTATCTTTCCGTTTGAATACACAACATCCCTTTAATTTAAAACTATGCTGTAATTAAACTCCCAACAATGCAATTTGTTTAAAGGGTTTATTAGAATCCTCATTTTAATTATTTATTTCATTAGAATATAATAATGGAATTACCTGGGGAATGGTTATTCAAAAGGATTTAAAGCTCACGATTGCACACTTAACCGCCGCGCTGTTTAAGAAACCGATTCAGTTTAAACAGCAACTCGTGCCATCACAGTCGGTATTAGCATTGCCGCCTCTAGCGATAAGCAAATTTCGCCGAAAATCATGTTACAAAGGGGATTAGTGAAACCCATAGACATCGCGCAGAGTTACACTCAAGGGACGTCTATAAAACGTCTTTTTCATTTTCAATTAGCTGTGATTTAAATTCCACCTTGCCTCTGCAGCGATTTTGCTTTGAGGGGAGGGACCACACCGGCGCGGCGGGACCGGCACCGTCGAAACTATTTCTATTCCAAAATGCTTAGCTTAACCTTCAATTAATTAAACGGCTTTTGCCTTTGCTGTATTATGTGTGTGTTGGTATTGTGGTGGCGGTTAGGTGCCAAGATTTCAGCTTCGAGTAACTGTCTGACAATTGTATTCCCTGCTGGCTGGCTTATCCCTATTTCAAGGGCTATCCAAATGCTTAAGAAAACTTTTGCCCTCGATTTTCTATGCGATATCCATCCTCACCACCACGCCACCACCCTCTGCTCAATATCCACCTGCTAAAGTTCCCGGCCAAAATGACATCGCCTTAAGCAGTAAAAAAGGCAAAACCTAAAAGCGAACACGAATTCGACGACGACGGACGACTACTGTAGGGGATTAAAATAATTTCCTTAGACAAATGAAAACCACGTCTGCTCTGTCTGAGATTTATTATAAGAAGAAAGAATACATGAAAAACCGGAAAAAGCAGCCATTCTCTTTTCTCTATCTGAAATAGTGCTATCTAACTATAATAGTGCCATCTGTCTGTTGGTAGTGATTTTAATAGAGAGCGATAGTTCATAATGGGAGTTGTTACATCGGTGCTTCTGCATGCAGAAGATGAGATCTTAAACATCCTGCCCGGTCGAATCTTCCTGTTCGAAATTGTTGGAATCCAATAGCACACATAGTTTCTGCACTGCCCGGGTGTATAAGCCGGTGGACGTCTTGAGGGTTACATTTCGGGTCAGCCCATCACTGCCCGGATGAATCTGCACTACTCGACCTAGCCGCCAATGCGTAGGTGGAAGATTCTCTTGACGAACGATGACAATATCACCCAATTGGATATTGGGCATCCGCTTTCGCCACTTACTCCTAGTCTGTAACGTAGCCAGGTATTCTTCGCTCCATCTATGCCAAAAATTTTGATGAACTTGACGCAACCATTGCCAGCGTTGAATACGACTCGATGGTATGTCATTGGTCTTGGGTTCAGGCACTGCGATCAACGGGGCTCCGATGAGAAAATCACCTGGAGTCAAAGCTAGCTGTTCGTCTGGATCATCATAAACCGGTGTAATCGGACGAGAGTTCAGGCACGCTTCAATGCGAACCGCCAAAGTCTGTAGTTGATTGTACCAAAGAAGTTGAGTTCCCACCAAGCGTAGAAGATGATGTTTGGCAGACTTCACCGCTGCCTCCCACAATCCACCCTGATGTGGAGCACTCGGAGTGATAAAGTGCCATTTGGTTCCTCTTGAAGCCAAGGAATGCTGGTTATTGTCACTGTGCCAAGCTGCTAAGTCCTCTTGAAGTTTACGATTAGCACCCACAAAGGCAGTGCCATTATCACTGTACAAGTCAGGACACGGTCCTCGTCTGCTAACAAACCTCGTGAAAGCGTCTAGGAAAGCTTGCGCTGAAAGATCTTCAACGACCTCAATATGTACGGCTTTAGTGCTCATGCAGACGAATATGGCAAGATAGGTCTTGACTGTAGAACGAGATCGCTTGTTGCCCACCCGTAGGATGAACGGACCACAGTAATCAACCCCTGACGCCAAAAATGGTCGGGCGGCACTGACTCGATGTTTCGGAAGCGAGGCCATCTGTTGATTCAAGGTTTCTCGACGATGACGTCTGCAAATAACGCACCTGTGGATGAAGCTCCGAACAGTCTGTCGTCCATTCAAAATCCAAAAGCGTTGACGTAATGTTTGAAGCATTAACGAAGTGCCACCGTGCATAGTGCGTTGATGAGCATCGGATACCACCAACCAAACAAGCGCACCATTTCTTGGTAAAATAGCTGGGAAGCGCTGGTCATGTGGAACGGGTGCGTGGCGTATCCGTCCACCTACTCGAAGTACCCCATCTGGATCCAGAAAGGGGGTCAAAGGAAGCAATCGACTTGTCGATCCTAAGGTCGATCCTCGTCGAATGTCGCGCAGTTCCTCACCAAATGCCTTTTCTTGTTCCAATTTAGCAAGCGCTGATAAAGCCGCATCCATTTCTTCCGGCTGGATAATAGAGTGAGACCGCTGCCCTCTATTTCTTGGAAGCCACCTCATGATGTAGGCCATGGTATGCAGCAAGGTCTGCAAAGAGCTGAACCGCTCTGTCAGTTCAATGATCTGTCCATCTCGTCGTTTTATAGTAAGCCGACACGGAACTACACCAACTGCCGCTACTACCGATAAGTTCTCCTCACCCTGTACCTTAGCCAGTTCGTCCAAAGTGAGATCACAATTATCTTCTCGTGGCCGCACACCACTTGAAAGCCATTCAGGGCCTCGCCACCACAGGTGATGCTGTAAAATATCCGGACCTCCAATACCGCGGCTAGCGCAATCTGCCGGATTTTGTGCCGACCGCACATGAAACCATCTGGTTGTTGCTGTAAGGTCTTGTATAATCCTAGTTCGATTTGACACGTACGGCTTTAAACTGCCAGGTTGTTTGTTTAGCCAACACAGAACAATTCTGGAGTCAGACCACAAATCATAAGGAGCCCCCACAAGACCCAAGGCAGCACTAGTGCTGTTAAAAAGAACTGCAAGCAAGTGCGCTGCGCAGAGCTCCAAGCGTGGAATTGTAGCGCCCTTCAGCGGGGCCACCTTAGTTCGAGCTGTCACAAGCGAAATCTGTACTCGCCCGCTGGTATCCTCTGTCCTGCTGTAGATGACCGCAGCATACGCACGCAAGCTGGCATCACAAAAACCATGGAGTGTGGTGGTTGCCTCGCGTTGCATACCCAACCACCTGGGTACTCGAACTTGACCTAATGAGTTCAGGCCACTGCGATAATTCTGCCAGATTTCTGCCAACTCGGGAGGCAGAGGAGCATCCCAAGTTAAACCAGCCGACCAAAGTGTCTGGATGAAAATCTTGCCGGTTATCACCACCGGAGCCAAAAGTCCTGTCGGATCGAAGAGTTGCGACACCTCGCTGAGTACTCTTCGTTTCGTAAGAGGTTTCTCAGTATGTTCAAGCTTGACTTGAAAGAACAGTTCGTCAGCCATAGGGTTCCAATTCAGCCCAAGCACTGTCGCAGTTGGTGAATTTATGCTGAGCTCTGAGGAAGAAAAACTAGTACCATTGAAATGCTTAATTACCTGCGCGCGGTTGGAATTCCATTTGCGCAATTGGAAGCCACCATTCGCCAGTATGGTGGAAATATTGGTTGCAAGTAGCAAAGCTTCAGAGATATTGCAGCAGCTCATCAGAAGGTCATCCACGTAGAATGAAGAGAGAATAGTATCTCGGGCCTCACATCCTTGCTCCAGATCGGATAGACAGTCGTAATTGTCTCGAGCGCACTGATGAAGCGTACGTACTGCATTGAATGGGCTACATGCCATTCCATAGGTAACGGTAGTAAGTCGAAACACTTCCACTTCCTCGTCGGGAGAATTTCGCCAGAAATTGCGCTGAAAGTCTCTGTGTTCCGGCACCACCAAGATTTGCCGAAACATTTTCTCAACATCCGCAGTTACTGCCACTGAATAGCGCCGAAACCGCAAGAGAATATTTATCAAAGAGTCTTGAATCGTAGGACCGGTCATCTGTGTGTCGTTAAGGGATACCCCATTGCTGCTACGAGCCGAGGCATTAAACACGACACGAAATTTACTTTGCACAGCATGATGCGGAATGTAATAGCAATTTGTGTGATCGCCAGGTTGATCGACACGCTCCATATGATTGAGGGTGCGGTATTCGCCCATGAAGTTCACATACTTTTCTCTTAGCTCTGGGTTATCAGCAAGGCGCCGTTCCAAGGCATGAAATTGTCTTAAGGCATGATGGTATGAATCGCCAAGCTCCGGAGCACCGTTGCGGAAGGGAATGTGGACAATGTAGCGACCTTCTGTGTTGCGAGAATGTGTTGCGCAGAAAAATTGCTCACACACGTCCGGCTCGTTGATGGTTTGTGGCACCTCTTCCAAAGTCCAAAAGGTGCGAACAAGATCTTCCAATCGTAAATCTTCATCATCCAAGCGCACGCAAAGTGCCGATGGCGGTTGCACTGAACTCGAGGCTCCTATAGCGGGTCCAAATACAACCCACCCTAGCCGGGTACGCTGAGCACATGGTTCATCGGCATTTCTCTTAATAACAGCACCTTCTACAATCTGTCCCCACACATCAGCACCCACCAAAATATCGATTCGCGCCGGTGTCCTAAATTGCGGGTCAGCCAGCGTAAGGTCGTTAAGATGTTCCCAATTTTCTCGATGAAAACGTACTGCAGGTATTTCAGAAGTGATAAATGGTAATACTAGAGCATTGATTTTCAGTGAGAAGGTAGACGTCATTGACTGAAGCGTAAACATCACACTGCCATTGGTGCGTGTGTTGGATTTAGCACCGATTCCTTCCACGGCCACATCGTACTTTGCTCTATGAAGATGTAATTGGTTAGTCAAATGTTCTGTGACAAAGCTTACCTGCGATCCAGGGTCGCAGAGAATTCGAGCGATGCGCTGTTCAAACTTTCCAATTGCAAGGGCTCGCGCCGTAGCCAGCAACACCGTGCGTGGTAAGAGTCATGAGGATGGCGCTGTTGTCGCAGCGGCAGCTGTAATACCGGTTGATGAAGGCACAGTAGATGGAGGTGCTGCAAATGTCGTCTCTCGGCAAAACATCGTATGGTGTTTCCTCCCACACTGTCTGCACCCAGATGATGAGCACCGTTGTGAGGTATGTCCAGCCATCAGACAATTGAAACACAAGCCGAGATCCTTCAACTCTGCGAAGCGTTGTCCAGGAGCTTTGTCCAGTAGTTTTTGGCATCGACTAATCCGATGCGGTCCATGACAATATGGACACTTACCTGCGTTTGATGTAACGAGGTGCGATTTGGGTAACATTGGGGCACGAACTTGTCGAGCCTGACCTTCATTGCGATGAGATGGTCGAACAAACTCGGTAGCCAGACTCTGTGCTCGTTTCTCCAAGAAGCCGAGTAAGCTCTGCACGCTGGGAATATCAGACGAAGGACATAGCATACACCACTCTCGTTGCGTAAGCGAGGGAAGTTTATGCACCAAAAGCGGAACCACCAAGTCATCCCAATGCTCCACAGGACGTTTCATGACGCGGAGAGCTCGCAATGAGTCTTGAACGGTGTCCACTATTCTCAGTAGCGCCTCGGAAGTCTCTTCTTGGGCATCCTTGAGTTGTAAGAGACGAGAAACATGAATTTCTGACAACAGTTTCGGGTTATCAAAACGCTTGGTTAACGCCTGCCACACTTCCAAGTAACCACCAGTGTACATCCCTCCTATCAAGGGAACCTTAGCCGGATCCACTGCTTGCCTTAGTTTCGCAAGTTTATACGCCTCTGGCAGATCAGCCTTGTGAATTAATGTTTCGAAACTGTCTCGGAAAGCAAGCCAATTCTGTAATGTGCCGTCAAAAGGCGGGATTTTCACCGGGTCCAAACGTATATCCATGTTATGCACCAAAGAATTCTTCGTGACCTGGGATGAATCAGCGTTAGTTTTATTGCTGAGCACTTCCAGATCATTTGCAGCAATTTGTTCCCTTTCTAATTGCTTCAGTCGACGATTCAGAATCACACACGTTGAATTGTAGTTTGATTCCACTTGCTCCCAAAGATTGTCGTGAGCTTTGATATCTTTTTCCTTGGCCGTGCTTACCAAATTCTGATGGTTCTCTACAAACCTGTCATAATGCGCCGTGATGGATCTTATTTCTTGCTCCAATTGAGCGTTATCTGCAACGCTGAGGTCTGCGCCAGCTACGCGTTCCTGAGCACGGCGAATTGCAGTCGCCGCTGAGGTACGCAAATTAAGAGGGCCATTCATCTCGACCAAAGTGCTAATAATTTCTTAAAATTGAAAAAAATACTAATGGAAATTAATTTAAATAAACGCAAAATCGAAGTTCCTCACAGGAGGCACCAAAAAATGTAGGGGATTAAAATAATTTCCTTAGACAAATGAAAACCACGTCTGCTCTGTCTGAGATTTATTATAAGAAGAAAGAATACATGAAAAACCGGAAAAAGCAGCCATTCTCTTTTCTCTATCTGAAATAGTGCTATCTAACTATAATAGTGCCATCTGTCTGTTGGTAGTGATTTTAATAGAGAGCGATAGTTCATAATGGGAGTTGTTACATCGGTGCTTCTGCATGCAGAAGATGAGATCTTAAACAACTACCAACGACCGACGACGGCATAGACAGGTCATTTATTACAAAATCTTTCTGTGTTTTTCCTGTTTTTTCTGTTTTTACCCACCTCGAGGATCAAAGGACGGTGTGCGATGATAATTTTTCCTTGAAACTATATGAATGAAATTCGGGACGACAAAAAACCTTTGTCTCCCTTTTTTTCTTCTTGCTGACTGAAGGGGTTTTGTTTAAAATCTTCTCTTTCCTTTTTTTACTTTTTTATTGAACGAACTTTTTTGTTTTTGTGTTTCTCTGTTAGCTCCTGGTACTTTGTGTTCTTAGTCAGCTTCGAGGCATAGAAGCCTATAATGAGGAGTGTACAAAGTGCCCGAATGTATAATGGCCTGGTTGGTGTGGAACTTCTGATGACCTTCCACTTCTACCACCCACCCCCATTGTAGAGATAAACATAAAGGAAAACACCATGCCCATTCAGAGTGGGCATTTAATTACCACTTTATGGCCAGAGGGTGATTTTTCCCAACTTTTACTTCCAAACACAACCTCGCCGTGCACTTTTTTATTTTTATTTGTTTTTGCTTTTGTTTTTGCTATTTTGTTTGTGTGTTTTGTTTTATTACTGGCGCACTGGTGTTGGCAATGGCGGTTCGGTTTCGACCCGCAACATGGAAAATCCTCTGTTAATATTAATCTGATGAGGAGAGTTTTCATCTCCGCCGGGGGGGCTGGCAGGTAGGCCTGGAATGTAGTTAAGAACCTACCCTGATTTAGGGTTAACCTACCGTGATTTAAAATTAACGCCCGACGCTAAAATTACTTTTATTAGTTGACGCTTTGTTTCCCATCCCTTGGGTTTGGGTGCGGTTGTCATTTTGAATAATTAAAAGTAAATGTGTATACGCAGTTGTGTGAAATGACTCGTGTTAACATGTTCAATGCATTTCCAAGAAAATTTGTGGTTTTTTTTTTCTGCAAATTTAAATATTATCGGAGAAGGAATCTGGGGTTGGTGTTTATTTATATTGCAAAAAACCCATCACTGAAACTGTGGTGTTCGCACGAAGGGAGATCGCGATACGTTCCACAATAGTCTTAAGATTCTTCATTTCAGAAAATAGGAAGAAGTCCGATGTAAAGCACTCAAGTGGCCCTTCATAGCGACGAGATAACTTCTCGGGAGAAGGCCGACAAACTTTGTTTCATTGGTTACAAATTCGGACCTAACAACAGTATTAAGGGCTCCTCGCCATACCAGGTGCCTTCACAGAGCGATACCTCTTCACTCGATCAAACACAATCTCATCGGATACCGTTTTCATTTTTTTATTTGGAAGCCAGGGCCGAGTTACCGCATCAGTGAACGAGTGAGTACTATTTTTCTATCAAAACTCGCTCCTTTATTATACAACATCAGTCTGCAGTTCATTCATCGACTTGGACTCGTTCAAATGCTGATGAAAGAATGTCAAATTGGGGTACAAAAGTTCTCCATAACCTAAAAATTAATATACAAAGCACACAATTCAGTCACATATTACTTGATCACATGTGCAGTAATTTGGCCCAAAAACGCTGCGCCCAGTGTTGATATCAGGAAAAGGATCCATCATAATTACTGTAATATGCTCAAGCGCATTGCCCAAGTTTGGTTGGATAGTTCCAACGGAAAAGCTTTTAACTCCCAGAACCCGTTTCCTGTGAAGAACGGATCTCAAGGTAGATTTCATCCATGTTA
Source organism: Melanostoma mellinum (assembly GCA_914767635.1). Taxonomy (NCBI): domain Eukaryota; kingdom Metazoa; phylum Arthropoda; class Insecta; order Diptera; family Syrphidae; genus Melanostoma; species Melanostoma mellinum. The sequence goes on from OU612060.1 coordinate 187,169,580, forward strand.
AGAGTCCAGCGTTGAAAACCACTGCACCCTACTCTGTGATCACCAGGGAGGACCTCCCAACTTCAGCTATTTACTTAACCAAGAAATTGGGAAAGTGGTAGAACTTGTAAGCGTCACTGGCCTGATGCAAACACCGAGTATTGGAAACCTAAGTCCAATTACGTTGCTCGTCGGCGTCGCCGTGCAACGTGAGTTCGACGAAATGCCGTCAAGTATACCTAGTCTACCAGAGTCTAAACATGTCAAGTCGAAAAGCACTGTCAGTCTTCTGGCAATATAAAGGGGTCTTTGGCAAGGCATGAGGTCTCTCACCGAGAGGGTCCTTTGGATCTATACGGCTATGATAAGGCCAATCCTCTCCTACGCGTCAATTGTTTGGTGGAATAAGCTCTTACGTAAAAACGTTATTGCCTCGTTCGCTAAACTTCAAAGAACAATGAATAAACTTTCAAATCTAATTCTGAAAGAGATGAACCAGTATTGTGGTCGAGATTATTGAAATGAAATTTTTTCTTCAAAGAACAATTTGTCTTGGCGTTGCTGGGGCTCTCGACGCACTGCTGAATCTTCCTTCCCTTGATATCTACATCATGCGGTGTACTCTCAAGACCATTTCTTGTTTAAAGAGATGTGGTCTCTGGCACAAATCACTCTGGAGTTTTGAGGAACTCGAAAGCAGCATATCTTTTGACACGTTTAATAGATATGCCGTCCGACACGATGATGCCAAGGCTCAAACTGCGTCGAAAATACTGAGTCAGCTTTCCATCGGTTCCGGACTGGTCCACTTTAGAATCTGTGCCAGGAAAGGATTTTTATCGAATGTTCATAAATGGTTTAAAAATCGATGAAGGATCCTGCGCTGGTGCCTTTGTGTAGAGCGCTGACATACAACTGAATTCCTTCCGTCTTCCAACCGAAGGCGTATGCTTTCCAAATGGCTATAAGCCACGTTACCAGCAGTGACTGGATGGGGTATTTGCAGTTTCAGCCAAGCTGTGGCCCTTCTCAATCCTCTAGCTACTTCAAAGGTGGCCCAGGAATGCAAGGGCCACCACGGCATAACTGAAAATGAGATCGTCGATGAACTTTCTAGGCAAGGCTCTCAGACAGCCTTTTCAGAACCTGAACCTTGCGTCGCTTGGTCTGCCAGGGTCCTCAGTGAGGTCTTCGATCAAAAAATGGATCTGTTAAAAGCAGAACCTAAGATTACATGCCTCCATTGGATGCAGACAGAGCAAACGTATGGTCCCCGACTTTAAAAAAAAGACCGCAACAATTTTGCTATCTTATAGCAAAAAGAATGTAGAATGCTTTTTGGCGTTGCCATAGGGCACTTCTCTTTTCCCAGACACTTAAACGTGTTAGGCTTAAGTGATACCACGCTCTGTGAATTTTGTTTACAAGATAATGACACCGCAGAGCTTCCTTCCTTCCACTTCCTTTGTGAATGTTCTTCTTTTTCTCGCATGAGGTTACAGATACTCAGCACAGACATGGAGAGAGCTGGTAACTTAGGGCCCTTATCATTGCAGCGTTTTTGGCTTTCCTACGAACATCTGGAAAGCTATAACAAATATAAGGTTGCTATCTGGTAGTACAATGGAACGGTATTAACGATGGAAAATCGATAGATACGCACTATCGATTATTCCTTCCATCACAAAGAATACCCTCTAGCCGCATTCCTTGACGTAGAGGGCGCTTTTGATAACGTCATTAACCTGGCAATTACAACGGCACTGATGAGTCTTAAAGTGGATAGCTCACTTGTTGAGCTGATATATCTGATTATAAGGAAAGGAAGAATCAACACAACGCTTTTCTGCGAAGAGATCTGTCAATAGAGGAATACCGCAAGGTGGAGTCCTATCTCCTCCTCTATGGAAAAAAGTCGTAAGTAAACTTTTGGTTAGCTCGTAAGTTGAGGGATCCAAAACAACTGCATACGCCAAAGATATGGCTATGTGTGGATTGTTGCCGCGTCTTGTTGGAACTTTATATGTACCAACTCACGATCCTCAATCGCTTGCCGGATAAAGTTATTTATTGGAGCATATCGTTTGTGATACCCATGGTTTGATAGAATGTCTGCATATTAACCCAGAGGTTCGTGGTTCGAATCCCTCAAAACTCATTGCCAGGAAAAGGGCTTTCTCGATGAGCCGTTCGGAAAAAATTGTACGTCCACTTCATTCCCCAGACAGGGCATGTTTGTGAGAAATGCGCTAGGCCCTAGGGCTCCTCGCCCTGTTGCGCCACCCTTTTTATTAATTATTTATATCACTTCGAATCGACTTTAAACGTCTGTTCATTGGCATCTTCGAAGAAGAACCGACTGACGGCACTTTTTGAATATAGGGAACACCACACAATCGCTTTTCTGGTTACCACGGCACCTCTTCGATAACTAGTGAGTTTTCTTAGTCCCCTTTCCGGCAACATTGTGTGTTTCTTTAAAGGTGTTTTTTTTAGACGTGTGCTCTTCAGTCCGGCAATACTTTTTTCAGAATTTCGGTCTTTTCGACAGTTGTCACTTGATTTACGCTCAATTTGGGTTGCCTTCGTGGAAGAATTGAAGTCGCACGACACGATAATTTCGAGTTTAAAACCTGTGATTTACTTCCAACATCGGAGGATTTAACATCACTGGACTGTTGTCAATATTTCTGGGATTCGAGCTAAGAACTTCCCAAGCAACAATCAGGCCGTTACGCCACGTGCCTCTTGCTCTAGCAGTAGCAATATTTTCGATTGAACGCTACATTGTGATGGCCTTACTCTATCAGTAACGCTTCCACTCTCTTCAAATTTCTTGACATTTGACCGATTGCTTGCATAGTCGGTTGATTATGACGACCAAAATCATCGCAATATAGGCCAAAAGTGGTTATGTTTGAGTCACCACTTTTGTAGTAGGTTTAAATAATTTTACAGAGTTGCTACATTGTTGAGTTGTAAATGGCAAAAAATTAACTAGTATTAGGTTCGTTCGTTGAACTTTACCTAGGATTGACTCAGGTTTAATTGACAACCCTATGACTTGCAAAAAAAAAAAAAAAAATGGGTTTTCATTCTCAAAGAATGCTAAGCCAAAAAATCAGCACACATCCCTGTCAATTGAAGAAAAATTGATGCCATTTGACAGCCCCCCCAGGACTGAAAAAACACTCAGTTTGACAGTAAGGGCGACTCAAGGTTTAAAAAAAAAAACGCTTTGGGGTGAACACAGGGTGACCCCAGCGCTTCAAAGAATAAACCAATAATGATTTTCGAATGACTGTTTAGTAATTGTAAATCCAGTAAATGCAGCGCTTCCAACTTGAAACCACGATATAAATGAACCTGCATTTTAGGGTCAAAATCAATGCAAATTTTGCTTATCTTCTCGTAGGATACTGTCAAATATTGACTTTTCTTTTGCTGGGACCTCGACTCGTATGTGGCCTTATTTGGGGAATTAAGGCAAGTCTTAGCCGAATCATTAAAAGGCGGCGTTCGCTTGTATTTGCACACTGTTGTCTGCCTCCGTAGCTTAGCTCGTTGTTCTCATACGTTTTCGCCGGTACATTGATGTTCTTTTTCAAGTTTGGTAAACAAAAGGGTCAGGATACCTACAAAAAAGCAACAAAAGCAACGATACCACTTGAGGCATACTCCATTCGTGTATTTCAGATACCAACAAGTACAACGCCGAGCAATAAAATATAGTTGCAAGTTTTTCACTTTAAAAAATTGTATTTGAAGCAACAGTTCAGAGTACCGATGTGTCCCTCCCAATGGCTCATGTTACTACATATATATCCATTCTTTCACTGTATACAATGCACGTCAATGTTGACGGATTATTCCCCTGATGCGATTTCGCTTATCCCATTGCTACACAGTGTCCACACGAACACTGAACATACCAAAGATCCTCGTACTGTGGACACAATTAAATTTACTTTACTCGTGTCAGCGACACATTCGCAATCGCAATGTTGTTCAGTGTAATTGAAACAAACATCCGAATACGTGGCATGAATATATGAAGGTATACTACTTACATCAATATGAGGCAAAATTAATTTAGTTGTTCTTGTAACATTAATTAGCCCTTACATCTCCTGCTGATACACTGCCAGTGGTGTCACTAACACGACTGACTGATAATTTTTGTTTACTTGTGGTCATCGACATTGTACATATGTCCTGATAGTGTGTCTACACTTCATTCAAGTCCCTATATCCCCTACCATCATCATCCTCCACACTATAAACACCCCCACATTTGAGCTATAATTTTCCATTGTCAACATTTTCATGTAATACAAGACAAATAAAAAAAAATACGGAAACCAAACCATCCTCGCTACCAAGTCCAACTCGAAGCGCATACAAGGCAAAAAAAAGAAGCAATAAAAAATAAAAGGATACATCGACTGCCCGCCGGGACTTTTATTGAAAAATGTTCAAACATATTTTCAATTGTGGGAATAAAAAAATGAAAAAAAATCCCATACAACCATTCATCGCTATCACAACTGAAGCCATTCTTTCCCATTCTACTGCATTCAATAAAATTGATGCGAGAAAACCGCCCGCAGGGCATTGTTCAATGTCCAGTCGCCCCTCCACTTTAATAACCGTCCTTTTGCTAAAACTAGCATTTTCGTTCCAGTAGATATACACACACGCCCGGAATAAAACATTACTCCAGCTGTGAAATTATTTAATCGTTTTTACTTTCAGCAACTTTTGGGAGCTTTTTTTTTAAGCGAATTTCGCCTGAGTGGTAACAGGTAGGCGGGGTAAGGATGCCATTCGTCATCAGGACAGTACAGTCCCAATCGTGGTGTTGTGGGGGTTCGGCAAACATTCCCTCAGAGATCGATACTCTAGCAGTGAAAAAAAGCACTCCGGAAAACTTCATAGAGAACTGCACATTATTCGACAAGAGGAGTTTCCCTATGGAATTATAAAGAAAGAAAACAAACATCAGAGAAATTGATTCAAAAACAACGACGACAACGACAACGACAACGACAACGACAACGACAACAACAACGACAACGACAACGACATCGACAACGACAACGACAACGACAACGACAACGACAACGACAACGACAACGACAACGACAACGACAACGACAACGACAACGACAACGACAACGACAACGACAACGACAACGACAACGACAACGACAACGACAACGACAACGACAACGACAACGACAACGACAACGACAACGACAACGACAACGACAACGACAACGACAACGACAACGACAACGACAACGACAACGACAACGACAACGACAACGACAACGACAACGACAACGACAACGACAACGACAACGACAACGACAACGACAACGACAACGACAACGACAACGACAACGACAACGATAACGACAACGACAACCGAGAACCGACAACGACAACGACAACGACAACGACAAAGACAACGACAAAGACAACGAGAACCGAGAACCGAGAACCGAGAACCGAGAACCGAGAACCAAGAACCAAGAACCGAGAACCGAGAACCGAGAACCGAGAACCGAGAACCGAGAACCGAGAACCGAGAACCGAGAACCGAGAACCGAGAACCGAGAACCGAGAACCGAGAACCGAGAACCGAGAACCGAGAACCGAGAACCGAGAACCAAGAACCGAGAACCGAGAACCGAGAGCCGAGAACCGAGAACCGAGAACCGAGAACCGAGAACCGAGAACCAAGAACCGAGAACCGAGAACCGAGAACCGAGAACCGAGAACCGAGAACCGAGAACCGAGAACCGAGAACCGAGAACCGAGAACCGAGAACCGAGAACCGAGAACCGAGAACCGAGAACCGAGAACCGAGAACCGAGAACCGAGAACCGAGAACCGAGAGAGAACCGAGAACAGACTACAGAGAAAAGAGAACCGAAAACAAAGAATCAAGAATCAAGAACCGATACCGACAATCGTAAATCGACTACGACAACTTCTTGAGATTTTGATTGGTTTCAAGAAGCTTCATAGTGCCAAACTCTAGATATAATCTGAGATCTGAATCCTTGAAAAATTGTTCCCTCTTCCAGTTTGGCTTTAGCTAAGGTATTCACAGAGGGCGTTGGTCCTTCTTTTGCTTTTGCATCAAAGAACTTTTTCATAAGACGGACATGCCGAATCTTAATTTCTTCGAATGATACCATCATAGAACGCAAAATGAGGCCTTCTTTGCTTTTGTTCACGTTCTTTCGTATATTCCCCGATTACCAATAAACTTGATAAATCTGTCGTTTACGACCAATCAATTATACCCAGCTTTACGTTGCACCAGCAACATCGGTTTTCCGACGTTTCGTGATCTCAGAGCACATATCTCCCACGTAACAGCTTTACGCTAGTGATCCGCGAATGCGTTGTCAAAGCTTCCGGCTCTGGGTTCTTTCATATCTAAGGCAATTCAAACAACAAAACAGCAGACATCTCCCACTCAAAAATTTATTCCTCAGTGTTCCAATGCATTCAAACAATCCACGTTTACCCTGCTTTTTATAGGAATAGGTCACGCTAATGGTGGAACACAGAGAGAGAGACTAAACCCCCACAAGAAATTCCAATGCCATCGAATGGCTTAAAAATTCATGCAAAAATTTGCAACAGCAAGGAAAGTGCATGCAAAGTACGTACGGAGGTATGTGTTTTATAAAACGTTTCTGATTGTGAGAACTAGTTCCAATTCATGCTCCGGAAAAATAGTCATGAAGGCTCGTTAGCGTTTTGCACATTTCCAACTTCGTGGAATGCATTTTCTTTTTTTGCAACTGATTCGATGCAGAGTATAGTAACTCGTACAATGCTTTCAAAGTTTTATCTGATATAATTTTTTTTTCTTCTTGTTTTATTGTTGTATGCGGAAACGCCTTAGTATCCTTGGTGTCCTTATATAAATGGCATTATTTGGTCAGTTGGAGTGTGATTCGAATGTTTTATTCAGTGTATTTTGAGTCGTCTCACAGTTTTTATGAAAATGTAAGCTGATCAATTTGTTTTGTTTGATTTTATTTCGTCCTCTTGAAACATTTCAGTCGAAGTTGATTAATTCATTTTTGTGGAGCCTTGAATAAAAAACTAAGGATAGGTTTCGAAAACACTCTTTACAATCGCATTACTTGTTTGTTGGTGGTAACAGCAGTGGGTAATAAACTGTTTAGTTTCTAGTCAACTCAGACGAGTAATCAATCACAACTCTCCACAAATTATTGTGAATGGCGCACTTCAATTTTCTAATCAAAGGAGGTCCTTGTGGCTCATACTCAAAGCTGTTTTCATTCAAAATCCAAGCAGATAGTCAAGCTGCATTGAATAATGTTTCATTACGTTCAATGGACTTATGGTCTTGCCACTCTTGCTACCCTTCTTATCACTCTACAGCTGAAAACACATCAATATTTGTTTGCAGGATTACTTTAGAGCCAATTAGGGCTTCTTTAAGAATAGGAAATCTTTGCTGCCGCCCTCTTATCTCTCGGTTAATATTATAATTTCATCCTGTCGATGGAATCAGTTGGTGGGTTTCCTAAAACAATAGAATTTGTTGGTCCCCGCGTATGTGTATGTACTGTTCAACTTTGATCCTTGTTGCGACAAACAGTTCTTTGTTAAGAAGTACTAACAGTGTAGGTATCCACTTTTTGGCGTTCACCCTCTTAAAGATTATGGCAAAAACGTCGAACAGCCCCGAAGAGTGTTCACTGCTCTTCCTTGCTATGAGGATATAAAATCGATCATATGGTTTCAAGTTGTCTATGGTTTCACGCAGAAGAGAAACCTTTACCGAAAAATCACTTGGAAAAGTCATCTTGAACATTTCTCTTCTTGACCCAGCTTCAACTTTTGGCCTCGTCTTCATTCCGCTACCTTTCAATTTCTTTATTTTTCATTTCATAAAAGCCACCTGAGCTTACAACAATTTGAAATCTACAAATACCCATCCAAGTTCCCTCGTTAGGTTTGTTTTTGCTGAGTTGAAAATAATCACTTCAAACTTCATACTCATGTCAAATCTAATTCCTTCTACAGTCGTTGACAACTACAACTACAGCTTCCGTTTATCAAAACTTAACTGCAAGTAGGTAGGTAAGGTACAACCACTGAACGGTGTTCGCCTGCACCTCGCTGTTGTAACACAATTCTGGCTTATGTTTAGTTTCGGGGGCTTACTATTTTCATCCTGCGTGCATATGTGATGATCCGACACGACATTTTGCAATTAGAAAAGTCAACAGATGTGTCAACAAAATAGAAGTAAAATATATGTACAAATACAAACTAAACACATCTTTTGTATTTTGTATGCCGCTTCCGGTAAGAGCATAGGACGAATGGATTGCGTGTTGTTGATAAATAGAATTTCAGTGAGCGAAACATTTTATTCGGCTGACATGTTGATGATTCCATATTTTCTATTTGCCTGCCCTTTTTCTGGGGTGTAGACAGGGTGAAAGCAATAAATTTTCAAGACAATGGATGAGGACGTTCTGTTGACTTAAAGAGATCCTGGACGTTTAGATTTAATGGAATATTATTGCATAGCAATTGTTTTAGCGTCAAAAAAAGAGATGAGTTTCGGTTTTGAGTGGTGGAGCCACAGCTTGCTTGGAAGAATAAGTTAAGCTTCGTTTAAATTAGAATGAATTGGTTTGTAATCATAAATAAGTACACACCTACTAGACTGGGCCAAAAAAAGAGTCTCATTTTTCCTTCTTTTTTTTTTTTTTGAAAAAATAATGAAAGTGTCGTTTAAGATGACATCAAATAGATACCAACAAAAGTTTGAACCTTTGAAAACAAAACAATCTTTTTTATTGCATCTCAAAGCGTATCCTATATTAGCGTCAAAACTTTAGCCATTTTGACCTAGGCAAGTTTTTCAATCTTGTTTTTTGTGTATCAAACCTAATTTAATTTAAGGATCAGTAGCCATTTTGATCTTAACAATTTTATCGACATTTATTTTTGCAGGAAATTAGATTTAAAAAATTTAATGCTCCGGGCAAGAGATGTTTAAATACTTTTCCATAGAGTACATCGTTCAAAAGTTATTTGGGATTGAAATTGAAACAAATAAAAAAATATATCGGAAATAATATTAAATATTCTGGGATTCAAACCAGGAACCTCCCACGTAATGATCAGACATGCATATATTTACATCTCCGTAACGACTAGAACTTGAAGGAATTTTTCCTAAGTGCTGACAATACCAACGTTTTGCACTTTTCTGAAAAAATACAGGAAACCCGGTCTCTTCATCCACATACGGCCTCCGTGCATACTCGACTTAGCGGGTATGCTTCTAGAAAAGCTACAATAAATAAATGTCTAAAAGACAATATGGGTAGGTACAGGAAGGAAAGCTATACAATTGGAGCAATAGATGGAGTTCCAGCAATATAGAAGGTTCCACACTTCTTTTTCTTCTGCTTCTTTCTTTTTGAAATTACGAGCATAGGGATCTCGAAGGTTTCACAGCTATCCAACTTAACTGCTTCACACTAGTGATCTGCTCGTGGGGTGGCTACGCCACGCGCCCCGTGCTGTCTTCAGAATGAGCCGAAAAACCCCCGGATTTGAATACTCAAATGCCTGAGGTCTACTTATTGAGACATCTGGTTTTGCCTATACCAGAATTGTGTTGGTCTGACTTCCATAGTCCTGAGTATCTCTAACGAATTATAAAGGATAACCTTCATGATTTCATAATTCATTTATTTATTTCATAACTTACACAGTAAGATTCAATATCTCTTCCAATAGTGCAAGCTTCGACTATAGTTCAATTATAATTTCAGTTTTAAGTGGAATGTGTTACGTTTTAGGTTTCTTACAGAATAACCTGCAAATCTGTTTTATAATATTAAATTTATATTTCAACTAAGATGTAAGAAATTGCAATACTTTAAATTTTGGAAAATTTTATTATTTTTATTTTATTAATTTTTTTTTATTATTGAACAAGGCTGCACCACTTATAAGTCTAATGGTTCGAGGGAGGGAATTCCATAGACGTATCGCGTGGATAAAAAAATTTTCGTTCGGAAATCAAAAAATTGTAATGGATAGGAATGAGATTTAGAGTTCTACTAGATTGAGTAAAACGGATCATGTTGTACAGATTCACTGGTTCTTTTAATTGTATAATATTGTGTAGCAAGGTTAATGTTCTCATTTTAAAAATATCAACCAGGTCAATACCAAAGATTGATTTTGAAAATGCTGAAATGTGATTATACGTTCTTAGCCCATAAACATATCGTGCTATACTATTATAAGCCACGTTTAGTTTGCGTTTATGTTCAGTATCGCAGTTGCTGAAAATTTCGCAACCATAAAGCATAGTTGGTATAATAAGAGTTTTAGTTAAACAATTCTAGTTTTAAAAGGTGTTACTGTGCTTGTAGACCATAGGATACGCAGACCTGCATATGTTCTGCCCAAGGAAAGCCTTATGTGGTTACTCCAGGTGAGGGTACTATTGAAAACCATACAAAGGTTCTTTTCAGATTCAACAAAGTCGATAACCCTGTTATTCAAGTACAGGCTTGGGAAGCAAGACGTATCAACTGCTTTCCTGGAGATAACCAAACACTTTGATTTTGAAGAGTTTTGGCTGGGACCATTCACTTGAGACCACTGATAAACTCTACCAAGATCTTCATTAATTTCCCTCGCAGCATTTTCCACGAGGCCTAGTGGAAAGCTTATTCGCACCTGCACATCATCAGCATACATATCAACTGATGAACTCAATATATGTACATTTTGGTAAATCGTTTATATACATTGTAAAAAATATTGGTCCTAAAATCGAGCCTTGTGGAACTCATAAGGTTAGAGGAAGAAAATCGGATACGGAATTATTCGCAGCAACTGCTTGTGATCTGCTACTTAAGTATGAGGCAATAAGCTTTGTTGATGATAATGAGAAATTAAATTGGTTCCGAAGTTTGATACAGAGAACATTGTGATTTACTGTGTCAAAAGCTTTAGAGAAGTCCTGTAAGACCAAAAACGTAACTTTATTCTCATCAACGGCTTGTCTTACGTCTTCTGTCACATTTAATAGAGCAGTTGTGCAACTATGCTTTGCTCGAAACCAAGACTGATTGTCACATAATAACTTATTGTTTTTTTATATATTTATTAATTTGCGAACTCATGATTTTTTCAATTACTTTCGAGAGAAACGGCAAAATTGCTATTGGTCTAAACTCATTCGTGTTTTTAGGTACTGGAATAATTTTAGCGCATTTCCAGGAATGAGGAAATACACCCGGCATGAATACTTAAAGAATGAGAACCTACCTTCCGAGCCCCAAAAGGAGAAATGACATCACAGCTGGAGTAACACAGGGATCTAGCATTGGACCAGACTTTTGAATACCTTTTACAATGAAAGGACATCACAGCCGGAGAAGTTCAGGTTAGATTGAAGCCCTGAATGAATTTTATAACGCTGATCAGTGATAAGTTAGAGTCGCACTCCCACAGTCAGATCATTGCAGCAGACCTCAGGATTTTCATCAACGATGAAATTCCCTGTATGGAGATGCCCGAAAACTGCTTTCTAGTTAAATACGTTGATATTCCTGCTTCTGTGAGAACTGCAAGAAATCAGAGAAAACTAAACCAAACGATTCGATAAATTCCTGAACGAAGGACCATGAAATGTCTCGGGCTGTTGAGAAAACAGGAGTAAAGCTTTTACATAATTAAAAAAAAAAAATGAACTCCCACGGTTATCGATCTCAACATCGAATGGAGTCAGGCAACAAAGTGGAGAGCCCCGAGGCTTGGCACATTTCTCTCCTTGAAGAAATGGAGGGGACCTACAATTTTTCGAAAAGGCTAATCGAGAAAGCGCTTTTCATAGCAGAGAAATACTATAAGGGGACTTACGCCAAGGGCACCACACTTTCACATCGGAGACGCTGGTATAAGGAGCTTGATTGTGATGACATAACTGGGAGTTAAGCTCGATTCGAAATTGAGCTTTTAGGACCAGATGCGAATGGCCTCAAAACGCGCATAAAAAGTCATAAACAAAATATTCAGGCTATCTGCATGTGCCAAATACACAAGAGCGAATGAAAGCAGAAATCGGCGTGCAAGCGGTGTGCAAGCGGCTGGCGTATACGGAAGCAACAGTTCCTCACCTTAAACCGATGTTTCAACTCCTTCTTGCACAAGATTGGGAAAAGAACAATCCCATTGGGCAGGAAATTCTTGGATAGTGGATGCGACGCTTACCACACAGTGTTCGGCCAAGTACCTACTGAGCAGAAAAGTGCAAAAGCGTAATAGTGACACAAATGCAAAGGATCAAGGTAGGAAAGCGGCAAAATAAGAAAAAATTGCTTAGTGGCAGAGCGATGTCGTTAAGGGCACGGCTACGTCTGAGCGGCAAAGCCTCAAAATTTGAACACAATTAAATTTTTAGTGGGCAATTTTTCCCAATTTTGTTTTAATATTGAAACTTAGCCGTTTTGCTGCTTAGTAGGTACGTCAGTACGCTCAGTACGTGGCAATAATTTCCTGAGCGCAACAGATGGGAATCTCTTGTCAAAAATCAAACAGAAAGCGCAACCTAGACACGACCCCATCCACAAAAAAATTGCCAAGTGGTTCTGATTGGGAGATCATGGACCAAATTACCGCATCAGTGATCCAGTGAGTGAGAACTATTTTTCTTTTATAATTCACACCATATTACAAAATTTCAGTATGCTGTTAATTTATCGACTCCGATTCGGTCAAATACTAATGAAAGAATGTCAAATTGTGGTACTAAAGTGCTCGATAACGTGAGAAGTAATTCCAAAAACACGTAATTCAGTCACGTATTACTCGATCACGTGTGCGGTAATTCGACCCCAACTAGAGACTTTTGGCGTCTTGTGCGGATATTTTCTTATGGTTCGTAAGCATTTCTTCAAAAGCTGGAAAAAATGATTCACCTGTGAAAAAATTGTAATTGTGATCAAAAGCTGACAAAAGTCGAAAACTTTTCTGACTATTTCTCTGTTTTCTCAAATTTTGTTAATATGCCAACATCCATCACTGAAAGCCAAAACCTTACATAAAAGCTGATAGCTTCTCATTGGTTTCCTGCATTTTGAAATCCTAAAAAGGCGTTTTTTGAAATCAACATTAGCTTAAATTTAAGTCTTCACTTTCTTTTGATTTGACAGTATTCGTATTTATGAGTGTTTTACAAAATCATTTACCAGATTATCCAAATGACTTATAAGTAACGTTCATTGTTACATAGGCACTAAGCCTTACCACTGTGCGATTTTTCAGTTTAAAAGCTAATGGTGTTCTGTGCCTTTGGATACGTCAAAGCTGTCAAAATAGTGCATACGAGAGGATTCTATACTCGCAAAAGCAGTGAATGGATCAAACAGCAAGCTATGGCAATTTTGACTCTCATGCTAACTTACGTATGTATGTAAGTATGCTCTTTTTCATATGTAGGTGCACAAACATTTACGCTGTGTTCAGCTAATTACGTGACTGAATGATTGAAAGAAACTGAATTTCTTGTTCTTTGCAAAACTTTTGACTTAATATTCTCCGACTGCCTTGTTTCTTTTTTATTTACGTGGTGGTCTTTAACCCTGCGGCTACACGAAAAAGTTCTGACAAGCCAATTAGCCTACATACAAATACACAATCTGTTGAAATTATTTTCGTGTTTTGGCAGATGCGTCGGCGTTCAAGTTTATTGTTGTTGTTGTTTTATTTTTGTAGGCATAGTCGATAAAATTTTTCTTTGATCAGTGTTTTTGCTGTCGGAGCAGGTTTTGCTTTTGTGTAGCACTTGACATTTTGCTTTTGAGAGTTGATGAGAATTTGACGAAGCTGCCAATTCGACGGCTATTCAAATTTCTTCTCTGCTGGCTTGAAAAATTCCTTTAAATGTACATGGTAATTTGGAAAAGTTTGATTGTGTTGATAAACAAATTTGTCAGCATTGCAATTCTCTTACCAGAAATGGCACGTGTAGCCCAAGGGCAAGTTTATTTAGAAAGGAAAGTGACTATGAATAGGAAGGAAAAGTAAATGAACTACAGAGCTGCAATTGAGTGGTGTTTTTCTGTTCTCTCTACCTCTGTTACTTACTTTCAATGTTACTTTGTTGTTGCTATCGGAATTAGTGCTTAAAAATGAGATGACACTAAAGACAAGAGCGGGATTAGACCCGAAAACTTTTAACTTGTCTCGGTGATTCTTCGGATTTCAACAGGCGTAAAAGAAATCTATGTACTGTAATGTACACCCAACATTTAATACTAATTTCCTAATCGAAAACGTTCAACCGAAAACACAAACGGTAACACTTTGGAGGGCTCTCGATGTGGATGTGGAAATTACTGGAAAGCTCTAGATGTGATGTTATTCTATATAAATAGGCCGCTGATGCAACCAGAAGGCAGTTTTGATTATAGGGCGATAACGTTTAGATTGAGTTAATGTGATTATTGTTCGGCCTTTAGAAGACTTTCGCTAAAACTTTTCAACTCAAAGACCACAACCTGTCGTTTTACTTCCAAAGACGTTTTTCCTCCATCGTCATTGGTTAAAATCGCTAATCGTATCCAGGACATAATTTTTATGTTGTTGCGAGGATTTCGTAGAGACACAATCTATCAGCTTATACGCAGAACCATTTGGAGTGTGTTATAAATCGAGAGGGGCTCATAGAGGCCTGAGTAGTAAGGGAAACGATAACTTACACACATCATGAGTTTTGGGTAAAATGCTTAACCCTGAACTGAAGAGAGGGGGAGTGTTTTTCTGCTGGTTTTTACTCTTTAAGGTACGGCAAAAGTCATTCAGTGCTATACCCACTCGTATCCTTGAGAAAAATGTGTGGAAACTGTAATACCCACCTGTAATAACACCTAACGTAAAACCTACCCACCGCAATAATTTTTGTAGAAAATACCGTAACTAACTAACCACTTACTGTAACACATATCGTAACACCGAACGTAACATTCACAGCAACACCTGCTGTAACACCTACGGAATCATGTAATGGAACTCTCATTGTAATACCCACCGTAACATCTACCATAACACCTACTAAAGCAGCTACCGTAGCAGCTACCGTGTCATTTACAGGAACTTTTATCACAATGCCACACCTACTGTAACGCCTAGCACCCATCATAAAACCCATCGCAACGCCTACAGTAACTCCTATCGTACCACCTTACGTAGCTGCTATCGTAACACTTGCCGTAACACTCAACGTAACAATTTCTGTCACACACACCGTAAAATCTATCGTAACACCTACCGTAACACCAACATAACAGTTATCTTAACACCTACCTTAACACCTATGATAAATCCTACGTTACACTTACCGGTACACATACCGTAGTACTGTGACACCTATCGTAACACTGTGACGCCTACTATAGCATCAAGTGTAACACCTACCGCCAAACATACTGTAACACCTACTGTTACACCCATCGTAACACCTACCATAATATTCACCGTAACACTTACCTTGGAACCCACCAAAACACCAGCCGTCACTCCTGTCGTAACACCTACCGTAACTCCTTTCGTGACATGGCACTTGTGGTTAAACCTACCCCATAACCTATCGTAACAGCTATCGTAACACCCATCATAACACTCACGGTAATACCTAAGTAGCACCTATCGTAACATCTACGGTATCACCGCTAGGTTTCTTTTTGAAAGTCCTGCTGATCAGTTTGGATCTTTTGATACTCAGGTTCAAGGAAGTCTACTTCGAAAACGTCTTTCTGACAGTAGTTCTTGCAGTATATGGCTATGCTTTTCATGTCTGGCGTACTAGTCAAAGTGTGGCCGGTATTTTACGAACAGATTTCCGAGTTCCTCAGTCTTAAAGTTTTACTGAATATCTCAGTGTCCCGCTGCACAAATTGGTGTAGGTAAAAGTGCTATGACATCTACTATGTCGTCCCTGTACTACAGTGGCTAGTGCCTCGGACTACCACATGGAAGATCAGGGTTCGAGTTCAAGTCAGCCCCGTAACTCTTTTTAGCCGACATCAACTCAGGCGGGAAACTGACAAGACATCCGAGAGTTTGGTTTTTATAACAAAGTTTTCTCTCTGGACGCCCATTTTTTACTAAAAAGGGCAACGTAACAGAGCTGTGAAATCAGAATAAAATTTGAAACTGACATACAACGGGGTTCGACTTGACTTTCAATTTCGTTCTTTTTTACTGACTTGCCCCTAAGATTTATGATTGACACTTAAACCATTCTTTAAATTCACATAGTACTAAATATCGCAGTTTTCTATCTCATCTTTCCACACCCCGATTCTCACACCGTCTGCATTAAAGAAAAACAAAAGCTTCCTCTTCTGTTCGCAGTATGACATCTTTGTTCCAATATTTTCTTAAATTATCCAAAGGTTTTCGAACAGCTGCCACTTGAAATGTAAGAAAGTGTCAGCAAATTGAAAAACAATTTCTTTATTCTCTTAAGTATCATTCACTTGGTTATTCATTCAAAATTCATTCGAAAACGTTCTTAGATATGCATGGTTCCTTTTTAATATCTTATTACTCGATTTACTTGAATAATTCGAAAGGATCCTCCCGACCTTTTTCGACCTTTTTTAATACCGCTTGACAGCGTTGATTTTTAATCGCTTACTTTCCTCAACAAACAAGTCGTTGTCTTGTCTTCTATCACTGAACAAGCGACACATCTATGACATTGAAATTAAATAAAAGAGAACATATGTGGACCACGAAAACACACAATTTAAGCACACACGTGCTCAAACAAGAAAAACCCAGGAAATAAAGTCCTTAATTTTTGGACAGGTTGTTTTTTCCTCTATTAAATTAATCCCCCAAGGTCGGAAAGCACACACATGTGGTCTGCGGTCATGCGACACCGTATATACATCGACGGTGTGGACGGAAAACTCAGAAACACGCTTGGCTAGAGAAGCGTTAAAACATCTGATAAAACGGGCCAAAACATCCCAACTTACGCGGTCGCCAGACATTAGTTACACTATCAGGCTACCATTAAACACTCCAAAAGGAGGCAGCTCAACAACTAGGTTAGGAAAGGAGGGTTGAAACTCGAACGGACTGTACAACGAAGAGATTTTTGGCAAAAATCCAAATGGGGTTGAGTGTGAAAGGACACATTGATGGCATCGCAAGTTTAGAAATGAACACACAAAAAAAAAGAGAAGAGAAAACATCGAAGACATGTTCTATCTATTCCATTGGAACGGTTTGTCCTCCGAGTCTCAAAAGAACACATAGAGAGATAGAAAAACTTTACAATTCATTTAACATGATAAACGCCTGCAGGGTATGATAGGCTCGAGCTTAAATGAAATATCCCCCATGCGCCATCGCCATCCTCCGTCACAGCCACAGGACTAAAGGAATACAATATGCAATCGTCTGTGACTGCAGTGGTGTATATTTTGCATATGTTTTGCATAAACTTATAGAACTTTAGTTTGGGTTTATTGTCGGTCTGTTTACATATAACACCACCAACGGGTATTATGCGCCATTGCCTCAGCAGGAGCACTTTATTTTGTAAGCTCCCAAAGATGGCAATAAGGGGGCATGGTATGGAAGTATCAGTATCATCACCATTGGAACATGTTTAATCGTTAATTTATTACTGTTGGTGAAAGCGGAACCACCTTCCTATATGATACTATACGGGTGGAACCTTCTATTCTCTGGAGTGTGTTTAGGAAATGGGGTTCGAGAAGCAAATGTTCTTGTGTATATTTATACTCTGTCAAGGTCGCGGGTACAATTTAAGGTGTCAACGAGGCCATTGTTCAGATTCGTTGAACTGAGAGGCTATAGATTTTCAAGTAGGTATCCTATTAACTATACGAACTCAATTACACAGGTTGCGACTTTCGAGGGCTTACAACTCGTATATCAATGTTTCTTGTAAAGGGAAACCGGTCTCAGGTGTTTAAGCTGATGTGCTTAATATGCTCGTAAGCTTTTTTTTCTTCTTTCTTAAACTGGGTTGTTATCTCTAATACCAACGGTGGCACCACGCAGATAAATACTCTCAGCTTCATTAAATCTTAATTGCTGGAATCAGTCTTTTGGTACAATGAATTAACACAAACATTCGAAAAAGTAATCATTTCCTTCCTTGTTGTCGTTTCCCACTCAAAAAGTTGAAATAAGTTCTTCTAAGCTAAGATTGTATATTTGAATTTAACGGCTCATGGCAAGCTGTTTTCCAGGTGGTTTAAGAATGCTGATGTTTTTCTGTAGTGTCAGATTTTATTGCTCTGTCATTCATCTACGTTTTTTATTAGTGCCTTCATACCAAATTTTCAATTCTTATGCCTCGTCCCAACCAGGACAGCATACACAACAAGAGTTTGTGGAAGGCTACTACAATATTCGTGAAAAAGCAGTAGAATATATGAAAAGTTTAGCAGTGTGTTTCTGTTGACGTCAGAGACAAAGTTTTAGTTACAAAACATCGAAATGGAAGCTGGCTGTATTGCGTGTGGTTTTAATTGAATACAACTTGCAGCCAACCTGTATTTTTGGGGTCTTCTTGCAAAATACCTGTGTTAGATTTCAGTGCATATTAAAAAAAAGTGGAGTAGGTACGATGAAGTATTCCACATTCTGTGGTTATGATATGAATATCTGTTTTTAAATGAACGGCTCAAGTATGTTCGTTAAGTGGACTGATCGACAATCTTGGAGAAGCGTGTGTTGCGGTCAAACTGTTTAAGTAGAAGGCTTCAACTGGAGCACTGTTTCTAAAAAAGTCAAAACAGAGGCAACATTACAGCTAAGTTCAAGAAAATTGTCCTCCTTTTATGTTTATAAAAAGAAGAGACTTGTTGTAATTTCACATTATATCCTCACGGGTGGCGTCCGTTTGGCCTTTCTACACTCCACCACTGCAAAACGGTCACCCTTTACGCTCACTTACCAGGTACAACTTCTCGGTTTCGTTGCTTTCAGCACCATTCTTAATTAAATTTTAATGGGCAAGAGACAGAATTGAGCTAAACATAGGCAATCGTTTAGTTTCACATTCGAAGAACAGAGAGGTAACGAATCTGAGATTTCGAGTGTTGAGTTGTGAGTAAAACGGCTAATACAATTAGAAGTCTCAGGCAAGAGATCATTCGCAAAATGAAGACAAGGGGAGGCTAAATGGAGCTCTGTCTAGCACCAGCATTTTCGAGGTGAATTTCGGGCTAAAAACGATAGGTATAACGTTGTTTTGAACAGTCGCAAGTATATTTCTATTCTTCCTCCTCTCGTCCTCCTCCTCTCGCCCTTCTTATCTAGTCTTCCTGTCGTCCTCCTTTCCTATTTCTTTCCTCTTCCTTTCCTCCTTCTCTCCTCCTCGTCTTCCTCCTTTTCTCTTCCTCGTCCTTCTCGTCTTCCTAATCTCCTCTACCACGTCATCCTCCTCCTCCCACCTTTATGCGTGGCCTTCAGCAAGTATATCGGCATCTCTCTCGGACTATAGAATTGTTTCATCTTCGACGCCAACCAAATGCAGAAGTGGTACTTTATCACTCCTGCTCCCTGCTGTCATACAGCTGCGGTCGTCTTAAAAAAAGAAGATAAACGGGCAACTTAAGCATTCCATTTTTTCTGAACAAAAAAGGGCTGTAAAAAGGAGAATCCTAATTTTATTACTACTCCTTCCAGAATACCCATGATCAGTGCGGATGCGCTGGATAAGTATCTGGAACTCCTCGTTGACTGAGTCCACAATTATCAAATCTCTTGGTTGACAAATCAAATACCTTTTCGAAGCCATACAGCACAACATGCAAATTCTTTTAAGGACCACGATGCTTTCTATAAAGAAACTACCATTTTAGATTGATTCTGTTTGTTGTCATATACCCTCGATTAACCTAATTAGCCTTACTATGTAATTGAACTAATGTGTCACCATTTAACTTGCATATTGGTAGAAGGTAGCTTTCCCTTCATTGCTCATGCTGTCTTGATTGAAGATGAGAATCGTGAGCCGTCTAGACCTGGGGCCAAATTACCGTACACCTGATCGAGTAATACGTTACTGAATTATGTGAGTTTGGCAATATTTCTCGCATTATCAAGCACTTTAGTACCACAATTCGACATTCTATCTTCAGCATTTAAGCAAATTGAAATCAATAAAAGAACAGTAGATTGATAGTGTGGAATTTAAAGAAAATTTTCACTCACTCGATCACTCTGATATGGTAAATCTGCCCCTGATGTCTCCCATCCTTCTCCAAAACTTATATAGTCTCACGGTTGGACAAACACATCCATATTCTTTTTTTTTAGAGCTTTGAGCTACTGTGACGCAGCACGCAGTTAACTTCTTCAACTGAGGTGTCGGGTATTCCCCTTGAGATAGGTTTACCTAGTAAACTTAGGTTTCAAGGAAATCGTTTGTGCAATTTTTATGCCGATTTCAAACAGCAAAGCGAGAAAGAGCTTTCTATGTCAGTGTATTTACGTTCGAAAATCTTTCCAATTTCCCGCGAAAGGCAATACCAGTAAAGCAAGAACAAAACGGGCACTACAATTTCACTTTACCATCACAATGCAATGGTAGAAATATATGCAGACTTTCGCGATTACCCACAGGAAGCTGCTCTTGAGCATCGATTAGAAAATCTGGCAAAGAAGCCATATGGGCATTTTTTAACTTTTCAAACGACTGGTTTGAAACCGTTTGCCAATCTTATTGAAATTCTGATGTCGTATATCTTGAAAAGCTTTGTTTTGAATAAGCAGTCGGAGTAAACATTTCTTCCAGCTTTCGATACATATACCATCCGTGGCTGATGTTGAAAATATTGCCAAAATACATCTGTTTAAAACCAATTTGGGACATATGAGCATTTACCATATTCCAAACCTTTCCTTGCATCACAAATTTAAAGGACGTCAGTAGGTCGCTAAACTTCAAAATGGTCAAAACACAAGTGTATAGACTGTGAGCCAATTTAGTAGAAAGAACATCTTGAAGGCTTTTGTCTTTACATACTGTTTGCAAAAAAGAATCAGCAATATTTATCACGTGTATCGCCTTTCGCGAAGAATTAGCAAGTCCTCTGATAGTAAATTGATTGCCATGAAAAGCGTCTTCAGGACCAGCCGTTCGGAATCGGCAGAAAATTGTTGGTCCCCTCCATTCCCTCACAAAGGCAATGCTACATAGATAGATAGATAAATAGATAGACATCTCCTTCGTCTTCTTCTTTCCACCATTCCCATTCCATTCACTTGTGTTCCTGTGCGGCACTGCAAGAATAGAACTTTGAGAGGATCACCCTCTCCCACTTTTCTCTTCCTTGTTATCATACCTTCCAGCTCGAAACTTTGATCTGTAATTCTTTCATTGTTCCAATTCGTGACTCCGTGTAGCTTTACCAACCACTCGTAGTGGCGGTAGTGCCTGGTGGAGTTATGCACTGTGGTAGGACACTGCAATATCAGTTTACGAGCGTTTCCGCTCCGTTCAGAAAGAGTACCATCCATAGTTTTGATAGTGCATGACGGTAGTGAATTTACTATTAGTATTTAAGAATTTCCATAAAAGCTCGAAGTTTTGCAAAATTTTGCGTTTTAATTTTTTCGGCATGATCCTTGCTTCGAGCTTGATCCCTTCTTTACTACACCACCGGTGCAGTGGTCTCTAGTCGTGCACACCTGGGAGCTACACATGTATACATGTGGGAAAGTTGAATCGTGTTACGTATGTCGCTAGACCAATTTTCGTTTATTTTCCTTTCACGACAAGCGGGGAGGTGCTATTAGGAGATTTGAAGTCGTAACTGCACACGCACAGCAAAGAAACATGTGGTCGAAACTTTAAAATGCTTCCTAAGAGCTTCAAAATACACAAAATTTTAATTATTTCTTCGAATTTCCTTTCATTGCAGGTCCTAGCTGTAAGAATGAACCACCCGCAAAGACATGGCAACGGACAGGCATCGTCTTCAAGATCAGCCTGTAGCATTAAACCCATTTCACTACGATTATCAAGTACATGTCTCTAAACAACCTTTAAAAACATTTCATTCCTGAAGTGCAGCAAATACTTCAGAAACATTGTCGATTTTAAACACCACAAGACAAGGACATTGTATTTAACAACACTGAAGACCGTTTTTCAAAAGCACCATTACTTTGAGCACTTCACTGGTTTTTGCTTGAATTTATCTCTAAAATTTCTTATTTCCCTCGTTTTATAAAGAAGAAAGGCAAGTCTCTTTCCAAGGGAAACTTCATTCAACCACAAAACTCCTACCAACCAACTAGGATATCGTTCCGAGACTTGCATACAAAAATGTTCAAGTTCAAATTGTTTGTTGATTCATTCCTTGTTAGATTTTATTACTTGCTCACACAATGCGTTTACCTTGCAACAATACATTAAACAATATTGCTGATGAATCGAGATCTGTAACGCACAGTCAATCAATTTGAACAATGGGAAAGGATCTCCAGACAAATTTGCTTAAGCTGCAACAAGATTGTTAAACATTTGCATAAGCCAGAAGAACTGGAGGATTTGTGTTGCCTTGCAATTGCTGCCAGCCAGTTCCTTATCCAATCATCCCTTCCCTTCGAATACCTACACTTTTATTATTGTGTGCGGTGTGGTTTATCGATTTCGATTGCAATGGTCTACGGCCAATCGAAAATTTCAAAATTACATTGTTCGAATTTTATTTTTGTTGCTAAACCAGCAGAGAGGTTTTCCTATGCATGTGTTAAAAACTATTAGAACGTCGGCTTTTGTCTGAAGTGTGAACTACAGGGGCTCGAGTGTTCGACAAGGGAACGAGAACCAATTTATATTGAATTTCAACCACTTTTGCACACACATTGAATGCCTATGTGTATATGCATGCGCCTCTACTAATAGCTAAAGGCCAATACTCGTAGAAAGGAATTCACCAAAATATTTTGCAAAATTGTTTATCTCTCTCAACTCCACAATGGAGGTTGCGGATGGCAAGGCGGCCGGCGCGGCGTAGGTGCGGCACCTCTCTAATTGCATATTTCCGATGAGAATATTTTGACTTTCTATATGTATAAAATGCATTTATGAAAAAATTCAACAAACTAAAAATAAATTTGCAAAAAAAAAAAACCATTCACCACCAAACCGACAATAACGCACCAACAATGTTGCGTGCCACCGACACGCACTTGATCGCACGTTAAAATGAATTGAAGAGAATCATGTCATTCAGGCGCGTTTTGTTTAAACGTTGAGGCTGGTAATGCCTTTATTTTTGGTTGTGAATTTTGAATATCATCAAATTGTGGTTGCGGGCGCAAAATTTATCAAAATAATTAGTGATAGCAATTCATTAAGCGTATGTGGGTTGAATTCAGTTCAGATTAGTTTTTTCATTGGAAGTGTGTAGTGGAAATAAATTAGTTGAGTGTGTTTTATTTTACAAAAGGTGGACGAGGAGCCTTATTTAATTGGTGTGTGTTAATTAAATAATGTTAACAAGGACTTTTTGTGTGTCTAACATAAAAGTTTAATTATTTTTGCCACTAAGTTTGAAACGTGCCACAAAATTTATTTGGGAAGCACCTAGAGACGCTTTTGAAGCTGGTACACATTAATTATTTTAGGCTCAGGTAACATACACAACTTCTTCAATGAGGATTATGTAAGAAATGATTTTTTTTTTTTTTTTCGTGAAACATGAGCCTATCACGAACATTGAGTCTGTTTTTATCGATTGGATATCATTCCAGACAATTGCCAACGGATAGGTTAGCCTCAAGTGTGTCATTGATGAGAGAGTTACGTTTCCACTTAAACGGCTGAAAGAGCACTTAAATAAGTGCTGACATTACAACGATTACAAAGAAGAGAGATGTCGTTGGAAGCAGATGGTTGATGGTAGGTAGATTGGAGTTCTTTTGTTTGCTTTAAAAGTCTTAAGTGCTTAAGCAAAATTCGGTATAATGTCCCAAAATTCGGAGTTATTTCGGCTGTGAAAAGCTCAACTCCAAAGACGTTGCAACTTCAACATATAACAAAAACAGAAGAGAAGAAGATACAACATCGAGCTGTATGAGCTGTATCGCGATATGGGCATAGCTAGAAGAGTAGGTATGCATCGCGAAAATACGATGGTTGGGTCATGTTGAGCGGATGAACCAAAACGCTCCGGCTCGACGGGTTTTCGAAAGCACATTGCAGGGAAATCGCGAAATGGGAAACCCTGGTCTTAGGAGGCGTGATCAAGTGGAAGAAAATCTCAACTGACTAAGAGCGCAAAGCTGGAGAGAGCTCGCCCGAAATCGAAGCCGTTGTAGAAGGATGTTGCTTGAGGCCCAGGTTCACCCCAAACTGTAATGCCTACCTAAGTAAGTAAGGGCCAGTTGCTCAATCGAATCATAAATTTAAGTTCTACATAAAGTTTTCATTTTTGTATGAGACGTTCCGGAATTCTTAAGTTCTACACAAAATCCCCTTACTAAAGTAGAACTTTATGTAGAACTTAAATTTATGATTCGATTGAGCAACTGGCCCTAAGTAACTCCTTTACCTCCTCAACGGGTCTCCATCTGTTTTGGTGAGGAGGATTACGCTGGAACCTCAAGCAGGATGGCTGCAGTTGGATGCTCCTTAGCGGAAAATCAGCTACCAGCTAGGGTTTTGGGCAAACTAAGTGAGACCCACCCCTATGAAAATTTATGGAAAGGACACAAAAAGCATTAAAAAAAACATAGCGGTGATATAGGCTAAAGTGTCAGCAGACGTCACGGCTGTTGTCTTGAGCTTTGCATTACGATCTCAATATTGAAAGGAGAAGTCGCCAGTGACTGACTTTTCTAATTTCATTTTTTGTTTGGTTTGTTTGAGGACTTTTTTATAGTTTTGGATCTTTTTCTTTTTTCTTTCTTTTCTTTTTCTTTTTCTTTTTATCTCTTCTTACAGATCCAACTTAGAATAAAGTCGAAGCTACTTCAAATAACAGAAAGGAAAACACTGAAATAAAAGTGAACAATTTAAAGAACAAGGAGCGGAAGTGTGAGGGTAGTGTAGAAAGCCATAGCCCTCCGAAACGCCTGAACGTAACTGCCGAATCCAACCCCGAAAATCATGCACACAACAAAATGACGACTGGCAACTGTCATCGACAGAAATGCCGGAAAACGACTCGTGAGGATCCTCAACAAAAATGAACTACAACTAAGACAACGACGCAACGCAGACGCCTATCTAAGAAGAACCCCGACTACTTAACGGAAAAGGCTAAAAGGGCTCTGGTGAATTTGAACAAAGACTACGGACCATGACGCCAGCAGATAATACAAAACGAACAGTACAAGACCTGAAAGACAAAAAACGAGCCGGCTGCGGAGCAAACTCCGGAACTGGTGAGGTGGACTCCCCTTATCGACACCGATATGCCGAGCTGCTCAAAACAAGCTCAAGAACAAGAAATGCCAGCTCCTCCCCGAACCACTCCTCACCCAACAGTATACCTAACAGGATGAAGACCTCCTCAGGTCTTGTTTCCTAGTCGCTATCGCCGACTTTAAGAAACCCGACCGTAAACTGAGCGAAGACGAATGGCAGTTGCTTGAACTAAAGATACTGGAAGAGGTAAATGAGGCGATCGTCAAGAGTAGGCAAACGCCACTCTTCGGGGACCTCACTACCGTCCACGATTTCAAGCTGATAAACTGCGAACTACGAATGGACCCTTCAATGGCTCCAGGAGTTCGTGAAGAAGACGGCAGCTCCCTGGCAGAATGCCGAGTTACAGCTCGTGACTGTCAATGAGATCAAGGATCTGAACCGATCTGATGGGAAAACTGTATTCCTATTTCCCGTGATCGGCTGGAAAGGTACATCCTTAATTAAATGCCTAGCTCTTGAGCGACCAATGGAAGATCGTGAAGGTGTAGAAAACGGAGATAGTAACTGAAGTAATTGTGAGATTGGCCCACAACTATATACCACTTCTAAGAAGAGTCGGCTTCAAAGTTCGCGTTGGCATTATCCGATGCAAACTCAGACTGATAGCTAGGATCAAAAAAGAGGTTAGTAAGGCGTTGTATAAAAAACAAAATATGCAATGGAATTGGAGTTTATACAAATCAATCTCCACCATAGTAAAGCCGCCTGTGCCAACCTGGTCTACCTCATGGAGAGTGGACAAATCGATGTTGCCCTTATACAAGAACCTTGGGTGGTAAAGAGGAAAAATTAAGGGCCTACACTCCAAAGAGCTTACGCTGTACAAATCCAATTTTGTCAGCCCGAACAGTAACCTCAGAACATGTATAGTAGCTCAGTTAAATCTTTTTCTTCTAACTACTTATAGCACAATAAACCAGACCGCAGTAAAGATGGAATGCAAAGGACTCCATTTACAATGCCATATGATGGAACTGAAGGACGGCCAGTGGATATCACTTACCAACTGGTAGAATACTCAAGTATTCTAAGTTTTCTTACTAAGTAAGTAAGTAAGCTTTCATTTTCTAATCCCTTAAGTGCTCTGTCAGGTGTGCCACCAGGTAGCCAGCTTGGACCTCTTTTCTTCATTGATGAAATAATGACGTCGCTTCTTGCCTTTTGTATAGTATAGTCAGATTCTAATATTAAAATCTTCAAATAAGTTTAGAATGCCTTTAATTGCTAACATCTTCAATAAAACAATATCGATGGCTTTGTAGAACAGTGTAATAAGAATTGTCTTTGTCTCAGGTCCTCCAAATCCCTAGCTGTGGTTTTTTAAAGAAGAAGGAGTCTACTCAAATTGTGTATTAAGTTTCTAATCATTCACTGAGCAAGTTCTCCTTTTTTCAAGACTATCACTTAGTGTCAAAATTACTAGTGAATGGTTAGAAGGTAAGTATGATTCACTCACATATTGGTGAAAATCAACAAGGGGACAAAATAGGGGAAAATGAAACCATCGCATGGTGTGCGGTGCCCCACTCACAAAAGGAGATAGTTTCACCTGCTCTAGCTGCAGAGGCAAACTTCTTAATATACAAACAATTTGAAGGAGCAAAAAAGTTCCTAAAAAGCGATATGAAAAACCGAGAAGATCAAGCGACCTCAAATCCATTTCCACGTTTCGCCCTTGTTTATCAAAGTTCTCCATTCAATGATTTTGAAGCAAGGTCCTGTCTGGCATATGAACCTAGAATTTCAATTTATTTTCAGCATTTACATGATTTTTATTTTACTAAGAAACGCCCGGGCAAAACAAATGAGTTAAGAAATATACCTGACCAATTGAATGCATCATCAATCAAGAATTTTAAATACAAGACGGGACTTTCCTGTTCATTTGAATTTTGATTGTGGTCATGCACAGATCATCTTCATGTTCAATCCATTTGTTCTTTTTGACCAAACATGTGTATGTGTAACCTTCTCAACATTTTTGGTTACTCATTTGTTTGTGTAACTTCAGATGGAACATCTCAAAATCTACGTCTTGTATATAAGGACTGTACTTTTACCTTCATGCAAGACCAATGATACGCCTAATCGACTGAAGAACACTTTCGTACCCGAATTGAATAAATTTCAAACCAAAAACATGATTACATCAGTGGAATCTTATATTGAGTTAAAATACCTTCTTCGAAATGAATCAACTTGCTGAAAAGGAGTATAGCTTTTCTTTCTCATTAGAAATTCCCATCTTCGTGATGGCAAAAGGTAAAACTTACTTGAAAATAATTCCTGTTTCTCAGCAGGAAGTCCAAACTTATTTACGAATCGATGTACATGTCCATGGCTGGATAGAGAGAGGGAGAAAGGAAGAGCGAGTGCATGAAGTATCATGTAAAGTCATCAGAATTTAAGGTTTAAGGTGAGTTAAGCCTGTGAGCATGTGTATTTTTGTAAGCCGGTCACGTGCTACAGTTGGATACTTTGTTACTTTTACATTTGTCGAAACATACTGGAAACTATTTTCGTATAGGCTTCCCCATGGCCAACTGTCCAAGTTGATTCAAGAGTTTTCTCAAGTCAAATAATGTGGCGATGGTAGCAGGTGCATTGAATCTCAGAACAACAACGACTTTTTTTGTTTTTTTTGCCAGATTCTTGCGAACAACAGACAACTTTTGTCTTGAATGCACAGAATTGAGCAACATTGTGAAGGCAAAGAAATCTATCGTTTTTATGCTAGAGTGACAGCGACCGGTACGAATAGGTAGGTATGCTCCATTTAGAGAACAATAGTTGTTAAGTTTCGATGGCGTTACATTTGCAATGTGTCAAGCAGAATGTCGCCTAGGTATCGTTTGGTTCTGGAACTGTTTGAAATTTTGCTTGTCTTGATAGCTACACAGGAATCGCGAAAGGAAAAACAAGTAACTCTTCAAATAATCAACTTGCGTGTATTCCTTTTTGAAACGATTAAAATGATTTCTCCTAATATAAGGCAAAAGCAACAAATGGCTAGCTCTTAAGTCTTCGCAGAATGTCCTGGGAAATTTAATTGTGAGCTTTGATTCGTTTCCTAGATAGGGTTCGCGATTGTATACGATTTTCTATTGATTCTGATTCTTATCCCAAAGTTGTTAATGTGTGTGTGTTTGAAAACTAAGCACTTTTCGGCTCAATTTCGGTGGATTTTAGAGATTTTAGGATAACTTTGGTCTGGACTAATCTATGGAGATCGGCAAATTTTGAATAAGGCTGACAACTTGTCGAGCTTTGTGGAGCGGGAGAATGGACATCGCTCACTTCAATTGGATATTCGATAACGATTGCACATAACCCCATTGGTAGGTAGTTAACGTTATCTAACTGAATACCTTGAGACGTTAACGTTTGAACACTCGAATCAGGGTTTATATAAGTACGAGCATGGCGGTTACTTTCTAACAATGTACACAAAGGTGAAAAAAATATAGGAAGCTAGGTAAGGATTAACAATTAGCATTAGACCAAACTGTTGTCACACACTTTGAAGAACAGGATGTGCGAGTTTTTAAAAAAACAACTGCGAAAAAGTGGTTCCCGTGGTGAGATGGTTAGCTTAATAACGAGAGATTCGTGGTTCAAATCCCAACCGACACGAAAATGTTTTTTTTGACGGGTATCGACTTTCGCTAAGAATTGGCAGAAAATTGTAGGTCGTCTCCATTTCCTCACAAGGCAATGGTTGTGAGAAAAGCGCTAGGCATTACGTTGTGATTACTTCCAGGGTTTCGCACCGTATTAGTCCAAAAAAGGGAAAGTACTTGTGTTGCTCATTTTCCGATTCGAACATGCCTATTTGTGAGAAGTTCGAATATCTGGGTGGGATATCAGCGATTCAATAATCGAGAGAAACGTGAATGAAGTGGAAAAAAATTTCGCCCGTTGTGAGAACAGAACTCAGACGTGACACACAAGAAAAGAAGAAGAAGAAGAAAAAGTAAAAGGAAGCCCAGAAGAAGAAGAAGAAGGTCGTCGTTTCTTACTACATGAAAATCAAAATCTTCACCAGAGCTATGTAAGTCAAATGAGTCTCTCTCTTGAAAATGATCCAAAAAGCTTTTGGTCCGTTTTTTTAATCCAAAAAGAAATCAGGTGGCTATCCAGCAAATTTTATTTATAAAAGCAGTCTTTTGAAGGATACTCCCATATGCCATGCCTTTGCAAATCATTTTTCTGGCTCTTTTTGTAGTATATCTCTCAAAATTTATGAAAACTATCTTGAGTATTTAACTCACTGTTCGGAAGTAAGTTTTAATAGTATCCCATTCACAGTGATAGAATTATTCATTACCTTTCTTCTATAATTGATGACGTTTCATCTGGTCCGGATATGATACCACCTATAGTTTTAAAAAAGTGTTCTTTACGCTTAGCCTTCCCTCTCGAATACCTTTTTCAGCTTTCTTTAAAGTCTGGAAAATTCCCTAGTTTGTGGAAGTAGTCTTATATTACCCCTGTTTTCAAGAAGGATGAAAAAATAGGTATAAAAAACTACAGGCCAATTGCAAAGCTTTCATGCATTCCTTAGCTGTTTGAACAAGTAGTCTGCAAAAGTTTATCATTCTTTGCAAGGAATATAATCTGTAATCAACAACACGGATTTATGCAAAGAAGATCGATGGCTACTAGTCTTCTCTCATTTTACGATAAATGCTCCAATACACTCGGAAAGGGGTATGATTTAGACTGCATTTATACTGACTTCTCTGAGGCCTTCGACCAACTTTCTCATAATATTATATTATAAGCTAAAAGCATTTGGATTTCCACCAGTATTTATTATTTGGATAAGTGCATGCTTAAGAAATAGGTCTTATCAAGTCAAATTTCGTAACATCTTGTCAAATTCTTTCAGTGGTCTTTCTGGTGTGCCAGAAGGGAGTCACTATGGTCCTTTGCTTTTTATTATTGCAATAAATGATGTGGTCCCTTGAATAACATACAGCGATATTCTTATTTTTGGTGACGACATGAAGATTCTTAAATCTATTGAAAATTCGTCAGATCGCAATTTATTACAAAAAGATATCGACAGTTTTGTTACGTGGTGTTCTAAAAACGGTCTTAGTTTGAAGTCTTCCAAGTGCCAACGTATTGCGTTCTCAAGCAAAACTATTCCCTGCATTGCAAATTATTCAATATCTCAGCAATCATTATCTCAAGTCTCGAACTTCCGTGACATTGGTGTTATTTTTAGTACTAACCTCGAATTCAATGAACACATCAACCGCATAACAAGCAAAGCAAATTCAATACTTGGGTTTATTAAGAGATTGGCAAAAGAATTTAACGACCCCTATGTTACAATTTCCTTATACGACTGTCATGTTCGTCAATATCTCCAGTATGCTCCTCAAATTTGGTCACCTCTATATGAAGTTCATAAATCTCGTATTGAGGCAGTACTCAGTACAACACAGATTCATACGTTTTGCCCTGAAAGGTCTTCCCTGGGAAGATCCTTTTAATCTCCCAACTTATGAAAATCGTATTCGTCTTTTAAATCTTCAACCACTCTCTCAATGAAGGATCAACAATGACTTATTATTTTTTCATCAACTTATAACAGGTTCAATTGATGCTCCCAACTTGCTCTCCCACATAGGATTCAACTATCACGGAGGATCTCACCAACTTCTCCTTCTTCTTCTTCTTCTTTTTGATTTCCGCGTTACGAGTAGTGATCTTGAAGCGATCACAACTCTCCCACTTTTCTGCTTCACACTAGTGATCCGCCTGTGGGGTACGCCGCGTTGACCTCAGAAATCGTCGGCAAGCCTCCCGGTTTTGGATTGTTCCATGTCTGAGGCCAGCCAAATGCTGCTGTTTTTGCATTTGCTTGTACCAGGAGTGTTTTGGCCTGCCTTTTCTTTTTCGTCGCGAATTTGTTGAAACGTTGTACGATATTGCCTTTTTGACGGGGTTCTGCGGATCTCTCCTTTGAACATGACAATACCAACTGAGCCGGTCGTGCTGAATTTTGTCCAGGATGGTACTTTTGACATGAAGGCTTCCATGGATCTTAGTACTTCTAATTCGATCAAGCTTTGTTACTCCTGCTGTCATCCGAAGCATCTTCATTTCGGCTGCCGTCAATTTGCTCTCATACTTTTTGTACATTGTCCAACATTGTGAACCGTATGTCAGAGCTGGACGGACAACTGCTGTGTAGAGTCTTCCCTTCGGCTTAGGGGGCATTTTTCGATCACAGAAGATAGCCGAGTTTTCTCGCCACTTCATCCACCCAACGCTTACTCGATGATTGATGTCGTCATCACAAGATGCTTCACTACTGATCCCAGATATTTAAACTTTTCACACTTGGAAAGCACATTTCCATTCAAATAAATGTCTGGAGTAGGCTTGTCTGGATCAGAAAAAGGGCAGCACAGGTATTCAGTCTTTTTAGCGCTAATACGGTACCCATTTCCTTCCAGAACATCAATCCAAACGTCAAGTGCTCGTTGCAGGGATGTAGGATCCTCGCTTATGATGGCTCCATCGTCAGCAAAGAATAATTGTTGTACTTTATTGTCCGTTACTTTTCCTTCGAGCAAATAATCCAGAACAGCAATAAAGAGCAGTGGACTCAAGACACTTCCCTGATGTACACCTACTGTTATTTGGAATTCTTCGGTGACTCCAGCTGGGCATCTCACTTTTGTAACTGATCCCTCGTACATGTCCATAATTATTCGCACATAGGCCTCAGGAACTTCTCGGTGTCTGAGGGCCACCATATCAGATCTCGTGGTTGTCGATCGAATGCTTTTTCGAAGTCAACCAACACAATATGCAAATCCTCTAAGGCATCTCGGTGTTTTTCCATAATGATCCTTAAACTTTGGATTGCTTCTGTAGTTGACTTACCCGCGACAAACCCGCATTGGTCATCAGACAGCCTTATTATTTTCCGCAGTCGGCTATCTAAAACCCGCTCAACGATCTTCATAGTGTGGGACATCAACTTGATCGAACGATAGTTGTCTGTTCCATAGTAGAACATCTTGTAAGTCTTGGTCTTTGCATCTAAGAAACGGGCTTTGTTTGCTGTGTTTCGTCATTTCGTTTCCTGAACACACAAGATGTCCACTCGCCTCCTTCTCATCATCTCTTCGAGTTCGAGACTCCTACCAGTCATACTTCCAATGTTCCAACTCGCAACTCTAAATTTTCGTCCAACTCGTCGCATTACTTTGCTAGCCCCCGGAATCTCAATAGCTCTGACCCGAACATTGATGCTCGGTCCAGGATCAGCTCCATGCATAGCAATGGAACTGCCTGGCGGGGTAGTGCTTCTTATGTTTGCAAGTACTTTCATAATGCTCAAAATTTTTTCAAAAATTTTCCTTTCATCCTTTTCGACACATGCATGCTCCATTTAATGAGTTTGATTTCCCTTTTACTACACCGGTGATCTCCAGTCGTGTAAGCCTCGGGATCTGCATGCATACTTGGGGAGAGTTTTAAGGTGGTATGTGTGTCGCTAGTCTCACTTTGATGTTAGTCGTCTAGATATGATTGTTCCTTTAGTCGCCTTTTACGACAAGCGGGGAGGCGCTGCAGTGCTATTCTAACCCGACACTGCACGGGCCCCGTTTCTCTCAGTCATACCATGTAAAGGATTGGGAAAGACCTACAACTTTCTGTCGACTCCGAACGGATAGTGAAGAAATTCGCTTTTCATGGCAGTGAAATTTCAATCGGAGGACTTGCCAATTCCTCACGATAGGCGATAGGTATCCGTTGAAGAACATTTGTTTTCCTTGATGGTTTTTGGATTCGAACCTCTAACCTACCCCGTAACAGGCAGCCATGCAAACCATTATGCCACGGGCACCACACAAAAAAAGGTTCAATTTGAGTATCCCTTTGTTCACGAATGTTTTTCTCCATCAAATACCAATTATCGTCACCATATTTGTAAAACAAACTTCTTGAGCTCCACTGACTATGTCTCTACACAAATATAATATTCGGCCCACCAAACTTCAAGAACTATTCGATGAAGATGATTCATACGCGATCTAACAAACCCTACAACTAAATATTACAACATCTCAAATATTCTATCGTTAAATCATCTTAACAGAGCTGTCCTGTCATTTATAATTGCCAATTAGTGAGCCCTGTTTACTTACAAGTCGAAAAGATGCTTCTCTCATTCCTCAAACACAAAATTGGCAACGTTAAAAATTCATCGGCCGTGGTATTACATCTGTGTTCGATGTCATCGATGGGTAATTTCAAAGAAAAACAATCAACTTTAGGCCTACCATGCATAGAGCGTATTAAATCTATCATCCCTCAAAAGGTACTCGCTGATCATTGAGTCAATTTATTTAGACAAATTATTTCGTTAGCCATACTGTGTGCTTATTCGGGTAAAATGATTTATTTAGTCTACGCATAATGGATTTACCATAAACTCTTCCTAATAACAACATAGCCCGCCAGCAAGAACAAACACACCCCATTACCAAGAGCAGGGGCCACAACAATACCACCACAATACCCCTGAAGCCAGAGCTGCTTACAAAGAAGAAAAATAAACCGAAAAAAGAAGAAAATATTATATATCCTCTTAATAATCACTGTGTGCGAGGGGGCGAACGAACAACGATAGTGATTAATTTTTTGATTAAGAACACAAAACACTGCCATTGAACTGAAAGTTTGCCATTTAAGCATCCGCTCAAAAGAACTCTCAAGAGAAGACGACGATGATGGCAAGATTCGCCCGGATAGATTGCCAACAAGAGGTATTCGCAGGATCCCACTACCCCCTACAGGCTCCAGGATAGATGTATAATTTTAATATAAATATCATGAGCGCCTAACATTTTAACGGCCATCCCCGCTCGCATAAACTGTCGTTTGGCATTCCTTAGGCAGAGTGGTTGTGGCAGCAGAAGACTATGCCAAACAACAAAAGAAAAACCAAAACCATAAACAGGATCAGGGCACCCAATAACTACATTTTATTCGCAACCATAACTTATGTAGTTCCTCGGGCTAAGCAAGTTTGTTCCCGTCGAGCAGACAGCACAAAATATAAAACTGATGCAAAATAAAAAAAAACTCCTTAAAAAGGATAAGTAGATATCCCTCCTCCGGAACATGCTATAGCAGGATATTTACAAGGAATGAGGATGTCACGATGAGATCCGGGTGCGGCGTCCTTTCCACACGCATTGTTAAGCCGTAAATCATTTTCTTAATCTCTCTTTCGCCAATATGCTATAAATTTATCACGGGTTGTCCTTTTTTTATATATTTTGCTTTTTCTTCGTCTTGACACTGCACCCAACCCCATCCTCCACTTCTGTCACTTGCCAGAAGAATTTGTAAACAAGTTTTCCATTCCATGGATGGAGGACAACAACGTCGACGCTACGGTCCTCTTCCAAGTATAGTATAGACGAACGTACCGCACGGCACGGTTCGGCACGACGAACTTACCTTTCTACCTTCTGCAAACGCCTCTGTGTACGTGAATTTTAAATTAAATTCAATTTGACTTTAAAGTCGGGCAATATTGAATATTTTCATGGCAGAGTCCCTCTTTCGGAATGAAATTCGCCAGTGGATAGGTGTGGAATAATAAAAGCAACTGCTTCGTAAATCGTAACGCTTGTTATGTGTAAGGGTCCGTACCGTACACTGCGTTTGCTCTTCTGCATAAGGCTAAGGCTGCTTTCCTGTTTTAAGTGCCGTCTTTTACAAGGCGGAGGAAGCATAATAATTGGGAATGTGTCGTACGTCACGCTGGAAATATTTTTTCAGTCAATTGAAGGATTTTTCTTTAATCTCGTTTTGCTTTTTGGTTTGAATTGAGTTTGTTAAAGTCTTCAAGCTCCCAGAACATGCAAATAATAATATCTTTGCCTTTCATCGCTCAAGTGATTTGGAAAATTACTGCTACTTTGTGTCGAAAAGTGTAAGGTTCTTCTTTAATATGCTCTTACATAGGGTGTAGGTGTACTCTGATACTGCCGACGGACCTAAAGGCAAAGGATCCTTTTTTGAGTTTCTTCAATATTTATATCGGGTTTTCGGGTTTTCAATTTGACAATGCGGCTGTGAAGCCCAAAAGTTTTAGTTTTGCTTTGTTTTAGTATAGTGGCAAGTTTGAGTGGAAACAACTTTGTTTGCACCCTAGATTCTATCGGTTTTCTTGCTTTAGGTTCATTTTTTTGTATATATACTTGCCTGGGGCTTTAACCTTTTTTCTCACAAATCTTCTGAGTTCTTAAAGATTTCAATTGTTTGTTTTCAACATCCCTCAGGACAGGAACAATGTGGGGTTATTTTATTATATCAAATGAGAAGTTAGCTTTAAAAAAGTTACGAGTATTTCTTTTCATTTTTAAGTGGAATCTGAAATTTTAGTCTTTTTTTGAAACACTTCACGTGAAACGTTAGGTTCCACGTTGCCACAGAATTAAGGGTGATGATAGTCAACCGGACACTTTTTGTTCAGACACCAATCGACGAGTTTTGTTTCCAAGATGGAAGTGTATATTTTACCACGACCATCAATCAAATCTGTGCCCTTAAGATAGCGTGTTTAAGCCCCCAAAGAAGAGTCTTCAAAATTATATGAGACGATTAAAATAGTCATCCCTAAATTACTGATAGTGAAGTTATCTGAAGCAAACTTTAAACGATATCACCGACAAGAGATGATTGAATTATATTCGCCTACGACACGTAGTGCGTGGCTTAAAACTTCTAGACCAATTTGGGCCCGATTTCAATTGAGTCAATTAAACCTTAAAAATAAATTTTAGGAATGGTACTATTTATGGACAAGGTAAGGTTAGGTTGTTTGGGGGGTGCAGCTCACTCGGATCTCAAGGAGCCATTGTGCTCCCCGGGAAAAACAGAGTAAATGCCAGGACGTTGCTCAATGGGATATTAGAGATGTCGCCCAGTTCGTCGAAGAAGTATTCTCCGAGAGTTTTTTTCCTCGTGTGGGCCAAGCTAGGACACTCACAGAGGAAGTGGAATGGTTCCTCTGCCTCATCATCTTGGTATCCTCTACATAAGTCGGATGTTCTAATGCCCATTCTCATCACAATGTGGGTACCAAACGGTTTGTGTCCCGTGAGAATGCCAATCAACAGAGAGAGCCGAGGTCTGCTTAGCTGGAGTAAAAATTCTGTTTTTCTTTCTTGGAAATATCTGGCCAAAGGTTTCTGGAGACTCGGCATGTTTCTAAAGATGACCACCTGGCATTGGCGGTTTTTAGTGTTTGATTCTGTTTTTTTCTTGCTCTAGTGGGTTAAGAACTGAGGTGTTCGTTTCGCTGGATTCGATTGCTGACCCGATTTTAGCCAGCTTATCCGCCATTTCATTACTGATTACGTCACGATGTCCTGGAACCCAGGTTAAACTTACTGTGATTATTTCGCTGAGCGTTCTGAGGTTACTGCGACAGCTGTCTACTAGTCTGGATCTTGTGATATAGATGAGATAGCTTTAATGGCCGCCTGACTGTCTATGAAGAAGTCAGTATTTTTGTTGATCAAGGTGCCTTACGACTTCGCATACTGCGAGTACTTCTGCTTGAAAGACACTGAAGAAGTGAGGAAGGAGTAACGAAGAGTATAAAAGCTATGACACGGAAAAATGTATAGGAGAGAGAATGGGGAATCCTGTAAAAGACCTTTATGCAAAAGCTGGCTGTCGATAATTATGTGCAGTTTTCATACACTGACAAAAGCGGTTCCAGTTGTCTCCACTTAGTATCTGTATAGTTTCTTCCTCAGTGAGAGTACCTTCTCTCCATTCACTGAGAATGAGGCAAATTCCTATAAAGTGCTGGATATCTTTTTGGTTGCACAAGGAGCACTCTGCGCTTAGATCAGTCCTGTGGATCAAATAGTTGAAGGGCAAAAGTTTACCTCTAGCCTTAAATATGTTAGAAATTATAGCAATCCTGTTTGTATCACAGAAGTAGTTTTCGTTTTCGAGGTTGTGTTTAAGAAACTTTTAGGTGGATCGTTTGGCTTTATGGACTTTACCTACGAAATTCGTCGCGTGTGACGTATGCAATCTTCTCGATTAGTTTAAGCTGATTTCTGTTTAGTTCATCAATGTTTGCAGCTGTTTGTGAGATATTATGCTCCGTTCTGAGTCTCTGCCATTTACTGAAGGTTTCTGATTTGAAGATGTTTGGCTATTTTATATACAAGGCGATGTGATCATTACTTTCCGAAAATAAGCGAAGTGTAATCCAAGTGTGTAGATGTTTACTGGTTGAAGCCCAGTCTCGAGATGGCGCATATAGTTTTGCATGTTGTTTGAGACTCGGGAGTCCAAAAACTCTCTTAACGAAGGAACTAGGTTCCTAGTAGCCTATCCATTTCTTGGGATTGGTATATGCCCTAAGCTTGAGCTGCATAATAACGGATGATTTTTTAAGAGGTTTAGAACTTTTTAAAAAAAAAAACAAAAAAAATTCGAAAAAATGAATTAAATATTTATTTGAATCGATAGTTTGAACCTTGCAATACAATGTTTAAAGATAATTTCATGCAAATGTTGACCGCGGCTGCGTCTCAGGTAGCCCATCCGCTGAGTCCAATTTTGGCATACTCTTTCACACATATCGGCCGGTATCTCACGAATGAATGCATGGATGTTGGCTTCCAGTGCGTCAATCGAAGCGGGCTTGTCCCTTTAGATATTAGCTTTGACATACCACCACAAGAAATAGTCTAATGGTGTCAAATCGCACGATCTTGACCGGCCCGAAACGTGAAATTAACTGTTCACCAAATTCGCCTCGCAATTGCGCCATTGTTTCGCGTGCTGTGTGGCTTCACTACGCACAGTACGTAAACGTGTTGGTGGTAAATTTGGTGCGAAATTTGGTCACAATCTTCCGAATAGACTGCTCAGAAGGTCGAGAATGCCGACCATAAAATGGAAGCAGCGCGCGATGAACATTTCGAACCGAGCACGAGTTTTGATAGTAAAATTCAATAATTTGCAAGCGTTGTTCATTTGTAAGACGATCAATGTTTAAATTGCAAACCAAACTGAAGCTGTTTGACAGTGACACAAGGTACTAAACACACGTCAGCTGTCAAAACCAGTGTTGCCAAAACCAAACCAGCTAAAAAATCACCCGTTACATGATAGATCTCATCACTGCTTCGAAGACTTTGGACTTTGAGCTTGGTGCAATTTCTTTTTTGCCAAAGGGTGTTCACCAACTGCAGTTCATCGCTCGTGGCGCGTTTGGATTCCTTAGGTATTTCTTGCAACTATTTTCTGAATTTTTTTTGGATTTGGACTTTCTGCTTAAATGACAATGTCATCAGCGTATAGTAGAAGCTTTATTTTCATTCCAGCAAAAGCTATTCCACGCGGTAGAAATTTTAACAGGTCATCCAGGAATAATGAGAATAGAAGCGGACTGAGTAAGTAACCCTGCTTCACTCCTGTTTCCGTAGGAAACCATTCGGATAGGACGTTTCCATCCCAGACAGCGGTCATGTTTTCGCCATTAAACGCTTTAAGAACTGTTAGTAGTTTCGTTGTTACTCCCAGATTACTAAGTTTATATACTACGGCTTTTCTGTCAGTGGTCATTAGCAGCCTTAAAATAAACGAAGAAATCGTAGAGCTTTTTCAATTGTCTAGGAATGAGCGTGCAATGCTTGTGAAGGTGAAGATGTTGTCATCCGAAGATTATCCCTTCCGAAAACCAGCCTGAAATTCCCTTAGTAGATTTTTTCGTGTACCCAATCAATGAGTCTTTCATGCAAAACACCTGTGAAGATTTTTGTGGCTGTGTTGAGACTTGAGAAAGGATATGCCTTTGTAATTACTCCGCTCTTTTCGGTCACCTTGCTTGAAGATTGCAAATATAATGTATCTTTTAAAGTTTGTTGGAACTTCGCCAGTATTGAAGATGAAATTAAAGCTTTTTGCCAATTCCTTTCTGAAGTTTTCCGCCGCATTTTTGGAGAACTCATTCGGGATACGGTCTTCCCCTAGGGCTTTGTTTGCTCTACAGCGGTAAGTTAATCTTGATATGTTCACATGTGTAAAATGATCTCGTAGTCAAGTTCACGTATGTGCAATGGGGAAGTCCTGGATTCGGTTATATGATTTGCCGAGATTATTTTTCACTTTCTAGTCATAGGGTCTTTTGCCATCCTCATTAGTGTCACGAAATTAAGCAAACACTAAGCAATTTCAAATAATCTAATAATCTGATAGGTTCTCATTAGCTTAGCATTACAATTTTCTGTCGATTCCAATCGCCTTATTAAGAAAACGCTTTTCATGGCAATGAAATTATCACCGGAGGCAAGCAAAAGGCAACACCGGATTTTTTTTTTCAAACAACATTCATTGTTTTCTGTTTTGATTCGTCCCACCTCCCTCGGAATCGTTCAGTCATGCTAGGATGTTTTTGGCTGTGCATTTAAAGTCATGTTTGTAGTAAAATGGTTTAGTTTGAAGGGTCTACATTCTTACTAACATCTCAATCTTAGTCTGCTGAAACTACATCAAGGAGTGTTTTTCCATTCAAATATGGAGAGAAACATGACTGCCTCCAGGACTAGTTGAGATCTTACGTTAAGACGAGCTCAGTCCCTTTAGTATGAGCTAGGCTGTCTGAGAAGGTGATCGTTTTGCTAATTGTTACGTGTGCTATGAATTTATTATTCTTGCACATTGATTGATTGCGAAGACTTCAGATATTAATTAGAAGACGAATGACTCCTAAGACTTACTGAGAGGCTCTGTCTAGGTGAGTCGCTTAGAACACCATAGCCCATGGCAGTTTAAGTCTTTGAGCCATTGGAATACTAGATTATATCTAATCTTAAAGAATGGGGTTTTGGATGCTCCTATGGTCTTCCTAACAGCGGATGACTATGAAGAAGTTGAGTCTAAAGTTGTAAGCGGGAATAGTAATGTACATGCACATCCTGAACAATTCGAGTTTTTTAGTAAGTGTCCATGAACGAGAGGAACTTTCTAGCTTAGGATTCGATAATCCGAGTCCGAAAGATTCGAATGAGATAATCCCGATAAAAAGACGGTATCTTGGCAGCCTTGTAGGTGTTTGGGGATAGTTTTACAATGGCTTCAGTTTTCATATAAAGGTTGATTCCATATTTTGTTGAATAACGCGCGACATTGCCTATCTGATCCCGAAATAAGTATCACAAAAAAGGGGGCAGCAAAACGAAACCCACAACAACGATACCCACAACCGAAACCACTTATGAATTACGAGATTGAACCACAACACCTCAGAACGATTGCAAAACGAGCGCCGAAAGCAATCGCAAGTGACAGTGACTATCGCAAAACGTAATCGCATTGTTATAATAGTGAGTGTTGTCTGCGAATTTTTGTTATTTGTTATACGGTCCAGACAGGCTGACTACTTCTTGCAGTTGTTTTCTTGCACTCAAAAATGTTCAAGGAGTGGGTCATCAGTTTCATGAATCACTAAAATATCGAAACTTCGTGTGCCTCACTGTTACTTGTTCAGTGGTAGAAGGTTCCTGATACTTGTTCTTTAAAGTGTGGAAGATCTACTTGAACTACGTATATCTTCCTTTCCCTTGTTATAATTGGTGGAAGGTTGCATCCATTACTTAAGGCAGAATATCCCATCCCATTAACTCGGTGATATCAAAGTTCGATGTCTTCCATTATTTTCTAGAACTTCTGTGGGATCTCCTATGGGATGGGTCTGCTTCATCGCACCTTTGCCTTTTTGGAGTTCTGCACTGACTCACTAACCTCTTCAGCTGTGATGTCAGGTATTTCGGAAGTACTCAAAACACTATCCCCACATGTGTTTTGTCGTCACCTACAAGAAGCTATCGTTAATGAGGTTCAGCGAACGAATCTCCTTATCATTTTTCTATCTTTCAGTTGCTATTTTAAAGACAGTTACGTCCTCATTCAAGTTTTTTGTCGTATTTCTTGTAAAACTTAGTTTGCATCAGTAGCTGAGTCAGAAAAAACATACAGCTCTCGGTGGCTCTATGGGCTGATCGAACTTCTGTTTCGATTGAAGATCTCTGTTTCTTGATGGGCAGTTTGACCACTTTCTTCTTAATTATTATCACAGCTGCCACTCCACAAACATTCAGCTCTAGCTTGCTGGTAACTCTACTTTGAAACCCTTAAAAATTAGTTGGCGCAATCAAAGCATGTTTGTTGAAGTCGGCATTTACACATAATTTAAATTTTTGACTGTGTTGATGGGGATTCCCCGTTCTCTTCGCCATTCCAAAATGAATATACTTTGCTTTATCCTTAGTAGCCCTTGATAGTATTCTGAACATTTTTCAACATCTTTTATATTTTTGCCATTTCATCAAAAAAAGAGACATCTTTCCTGTATTCTTTAACTTCATTTCTTGGGAAAACAAGATGTCTGCTCGCTTCCTTCTGATTACATCTTCCACAGTTCGAAACTTTAACCAGCTTTACTTCCAATGTTCCAACTCGCAAATCTTAAAATTTTATTCAATCCGTCGCATAATTCTGCCAGCCCTCAGCTATGACCCTAAAATTTCAGCTCAGTTAAGGATCAGCGTACCATGTGTAGCAGTGTTGCTTGACGCGGTAACGAGTGTTTCCATTATGCCCTGAATTTTATTATTATTTACAAAATGAATTTGCATTTCCTGGCACGTGCATGATCTAACTTGAAACAAGGGAGTTGAATCTCACTCTTACCTCACTGGTGATTTGAGCCGTCACTGCGAAACGAACACATATCCTGTGTCCTGCTTGAGAAATGGCTTGTCACAAAACAAACTTCAGTCATGCGTTTTATGTTCATTAATCTTCCAGACGCAGCTTGTGAACTCCGCTAATCATATTAAAAAACATGTGTTCCATTTCACTGCAAGACCATTTACCGAAAAGCGTTACAAAATACCGAAAACAACTTTCCGACCATCATAATTCCCCTTAATCGTACAAAATCAGATACTTATCCGCTCCCACAGATAACTTGCTAAGGCGATGCCTCAAACAAATACACAGTCCTGATCTAGTCCTCTCGCATTCCTTAAAAAAACCTCTTGGTAGGCCATTTAACATCCATTCTACTTTTTAAATAGTTTTATCTATCCAAGGCGTCAATAATTCAAAAGTCTCACTATGGGACGCCCGCACGGTCAAAAATGTTTCCTTAACAATTCTTTGAAATTCCCTTACGATTCAATATCAAAGTTTTACATTTTTATTTTGCAAAATAAATCAAGAAAAGAAATAACTGCAAAATACAAAACACGATGCTGTCTTTGGCAATGTAACACACAAATTCCAAAGAATCTCGACTTCCCTCCAGAGATAATAGAAACAAACATTCATTAACATCATGCGAAATGAAACACACAAATTTGCAGGAAGAACGGAGAAGGCCTATCTATGTTTTGGACTAAACTTTTTGACGTGTATTTTCTTATTCCCAGAAGGCCAATTTGGCTGCCCACCCTTCGTCACAATTCATCAGTATAAATTTATCTAGCGCCAGAGAACAACAATTTATATACAATTTCTTCCTTTGAGTCTTCAATCTCTTCCCCATTTTTATTTATTTTCGTATTTCTTTTCTTTTCGTTTTTTTCTTCTTCTTTTTTTGAATATTTTCCTCGCTTTAATGACTATCCCTTAACTGGCCGAAATAAGTGGGTAAAATAATTGATACCTGCCTGGTTCTACCATTAACCATATAACCCACACCAATCCCCCATCTTTAACATTACTACCCCTAGGGCACATTCAGAGAAACTCTCAAATATTCCTTGTTGCAAACTTTAAGGAGCACGTACAACGTTTTAGAAGAAAAACCAATCATCTCCAGGGACAGGCTGCATGAAGTTTTTCAACATTTAACAAAAAGCTCTAAGGGATTGAATTGCTCGACATTTAACGAGCCACCCCAGTCCTAATCCCCTACGGTTAACTTTTCTGTAGGATGAAGAAAGGATGTATAATTCTTCTCCTCCTCCCACCCGAACACAGCGAACACATTTACATCCGATA
The DNA here is from genome assembly GCA_914767635.1 of Melanostoma mellinum. Lineage (NCBI taxonomy): Eukaryota > Metazoa > Arthropoda > Insecta > Diptera > Syrphidae > Melanostoma > Melanostoma mellinum. The sequence continues at coordinate 187,213,183 of OU612060.1, forward strand.
ACTTTCAAGGTAATGAGGATATGGGATCATTAAAATTTATTAATCGGGTTCTATAAATATGCCAGAGCGAAAGGAGGCTGATGTGATGCTGCAGCATCAAATTAACCGGGAAGATGTCCTTCAATCTTCACCCGACTCAATAATATGATTGTGGGTGTTCTTGTATCTTGGAGTTTTGTCAGCCTGCGTCATACAGTGGAAGTTATTAATTTTGAAAACATGACCTTCCCAATGGTACCACAAGCGCGATTCTGTGAGTAGTGTTGCCATTTTCAATTGGCGATGGAAGTATTCGAAATTTGATTTAGGAAAAATATCAAAATTTTGTGATGGAGTATGAATGATAAAACGGAAACGCTTGAATATTCAGCATTAAAAGCTACAAAAAAAGGAAGAAAGTATGAAAATTGGGCTCTACTGTGTTTGAACTGTTTTGTTGATTTCCTCGTCATCTACATAAAAAGACATGTTGTGTCGGTGGTCGTCTTCAGCAAAATGCACAGGCTTTATTAACTTCGCATAATCAGAAAAGGACGAAAATTTCATTCAAGGGAGAACAGGGTCAGCTGGCTTCAAAAGACATTTGGTAAAAAACAAATTTTTGCTTCACCTCGAGAGGCGATGTACAAAATACGGTTTTCTCGGAACAGAAATTTGGCTTTTGAACACCCAGAATCTTTTTTTTTTGTCGCAAAAATTCAAGAACAAGGTCATTAGTTACAGATATTTTATTTTCTGTCATCTGTCATCGCTAACCCCTCGTTTTTCATCTTTCATTCATTATCTGTCTTATGTCGTTTTCCATTGGTAATTCGGAAAACCTCTCCGATCAGGGATGCCAAAGTAACACTTTTATTTGCTTTGAAGTTTCGTTGCTTGTATTGTGTATCGGTGTGAAACGTCGAGCGCTATTTTTTTTTCATTCACTTTTTTAATTTTTTTCATAATTCCCTTAAAACGACAGGAATATGTCTTAAAATGTTTTTAGAACTCATTTCTCAAAATTAATTAATTAATAAATATTTTTAGGTCACTTTTTTAAATTTTTAGAGGTGGTAAATCACATTTGTCAATTTTGACGTCAACAATGTTTCAGTGTGTGAGTGCTTCTGGTTTCGCTTCTTCTTCAAATCAAGAATCAAATTTCTCTTCTTTCGAGGAGAGGAACTGTCATTTGATGCCAATGGAATGATTTCAGAAGCTTCAGAAGGCTTCCGAACGACCAATGGAAAACGACATTTTATCATCAGTCATCTGTCATCTGTTGTATACCATCTGTCATCTGTCGTCTGTCATCTGTCATCTCTCATCTGTCATCTGTCACCTGTAACCTGTCCCCTGTAAACGATAATCTTTTATCTTGCGTCTATCTTCTATCCTAAGCCATGTGTTAACTGCCATACTTATATACAAAAATTAAATAATAAAAGAATTTTATTATTTTTAGTTGGAGTATTGTGATTTAAAAATCGAAAAAGAAAGTTTTTTGTGACCTTCACTCCATTTATGCGTTTCGCCCAGGTACAACAGTGGGCTCATCAGTTAGATGCTGTTGTACCCTTCTAATACGCAATGTTTTGGCCGATGTTTACCGACCATACTTATAGCCAATCGCGCGATCGAATAACCGTAATCGGGAAGTCGGCCACTTTTCCGAGCAGCTGGCATTAACAACGTGCAAGCGTTGTTCTGAAGTTAGAAAATTCATTGTGAACTTGTAAACGCACTAAAGTCGAATAGATATGGCTGACAGTATACGGAAGTCGACATACTTAGACATACCAATGACACCAGAAAGTTAATCACCCTATGGCCCCATCTAGGTGATTAGAGAGTTGAATCACCCTCTAATCTGACCTTGACTTACGAGCTAATCACCAGTTAGCCAGACCATTCATAACTTCGTATGAAATGGGGGAGACTTGTAGGGTCTTTGTCAGCTAGATCGCTTATGTAGTCAAAAAAGTTTCACCTAGGTGAGTTTTCTCTGTTAGCGAGCGCAGGACATTTAAAAAGTAGATGTTGGGCTGCCTTCTCCTCATTATCGTCCATGCAGCTCCTACAGAAGTCATTAAAGTAAGTCTTTAGCAATAGTTTCCATGTAGCGATATGTATACCTATATTGTTCCTTTCAGGGAGAAGAGAGGTTAGGTTAGGTTAGGTTTAAATGGCTTTCAGGAAAGCAACTGACACACTTAGACCAATATAAGTTCCATTGTGGTACCATAAATAAAATAATGCGAGGGATTAATCCATTTAACAAATCCATTTGGAGCTTTTAATAAAGCGAAGGAGATCCAGGGGCTCTGTGAACGCCAGATCGTTTGTATCACCAAGAAAATATTTTCCTAGATCCCATTTTCTTTTGAAAGAGAATGCAGGACATGAGCAGAGGAAGTGTGGGATTGTCTCCTCCTTCTCCTCATCTAAGCAACTTCTGCAAAAGTCATTAGAGGAAACGCCAAGTCTTATGGCGTGTCTTCCTATCAGACAATGTCCGGTGATGACATTGATTACGGAGTAAACTTGCAATCTGGTAATGGATAACAAATGTTTTGTGCGTTTTCGATCTATAGTCCTGGCCATATTCGTTTTGTTACCACCCACGTGGTGATAATGTTCTACCTACCTTTGATTTGTTCTATCCATTACCTCTTGCTTAAGCATAAACTTACATGTAGCGATTGGTATACCATTATTCAACCTGCTGGTTGAGATCGGTAGAACGGTTCCCTCTCTGGCGGTTCATCGGCTTTGCAGTTACCCACGATATCTCTGTGCCCCGGCACCCAAATAAGGTGAATATTGAACTGTTCAGCCATCTCCTTAAGAGACAGGCGACAGTTAAGGGCGGTTACTGAGTTCGTGGAAACGGCGCCGAGTGATTTGAGGGCTACTTGACTGTCTGAAAAATCCGGATATTCGTTGAGGATATCACGTTTTCTTTTAGCCGTGAAAGGACCTCTTTGACCGCCAGAATTTCCGCTTGGAACACGCTACAATGGTTTGGAAGGCGGAACGAGAGAGTGACGTTAAGTCGGTTTGAGTACACCCCGCAGCCTACCCCTTCTTCGGTTTTTGAAGCATCTGTATAGAAATGAATTGAATCATTTCTCAAAAATTCTTCGTTTTCCCAGGTCGTTCTCGGTGGGATTGAGACTTGGAACTTATTATCAAAAACCAATTGTGGAATGGTGTAGCTGAGGGTGTTGATCTCAGTGCTCCGCTTATACACAAACAGGCTGTTCGTTGGACCTTGCTTAGATTATCGCAGTAGGACCTTTTATCAAGAGCGGTCCATACCACTATTCCTTTTGTGAGTTATGGTCTGATGACCGCGGTGTAGAGCCAGTGAGTGATTTGGGGGGAGAAACACCATTTATTACCAATGGCATTTTTACAGGAAAATAAGGCTACGGTGGATTTCCTGATTCTTTCCTGTATATTATAGATATTTGGCTTCGTTTGAAAGTTCAAGAGGGATTCCATTAATTGATGGAGTTGTTAGTTGAGAAATTTTGTATTTCCTGTTGAAGAGAACGAACTCAGTTTTCTGAGGGTTGACCCCTAGATCACATTTTCCCGCCCATTTTACTATTTTATTTAGAGCGTTTTGCATCAGAGCCGTAAGGACGTGAGTATGTTTGCCAGATACCGCAATGGAGACGTCATCTGCATATGCAATCACTTTGAATCCATCAGCTTCTAAGTCAACTAGAAGTTCATTGACGACTAGGTTCCATAGAAGAAGGGGTAGGACTGTGCCTTGCGGTGTTCCTCTACTGACTGATCTCTTTGCAGATAAGTTTCCTCTAGAGTAGAGTTGATTCTCCTGCTTGTTAGCTTTAGATTTATCAACTCCACTATGGAACCATCTACTTTGAGCTTCGTCAGTGCCTTTGTAATATCAGAGTTACTGACGTTATTGAAGGCGCCCTCAATGTCGAGAAAAGCGGCCAGAGTGAATTCTTTGTGATGGAGGGAATATTCTATAGTACGAACCAAGGTGTGTAGGGCCGTTTCTACAGATTTACCATTACAGTAGGCGTGCTGTGCTGTAGATAACAATTTTGGATCTATAGCTATTAGCAGGTGGATATCAGTCAGTCTTTCTAAAGTTTTGATCTGTTGGATTTACGTGGGATGACTTCCCAGCCTTAGGTGTAAATACAACCTTGACCTCTCTCCACTGAGTCTGGATATAGTTTAAGGTGGTACAGCCGATGAGAATTACTTCAAGGACAGGGATAATAATATCCGCGGCCTTTTTAAGTTCGGCTGGAATTTTACCATCAGGTCCAGTGAATTTATATGGATCAAAGCTGTTAATGGCCCACACTAGTTTTTCCCTTGTAATCAGATCGGAGTTGTTAGTTATTATGCTACCTGATTCTATGGAATCATAGTTACATGAGTTCATTGAGCTGTTTGGAAAGTGAGTGTCCAGAAGCAGATTGAGCGTTTCTTCGCAGAATTCTGTCCAGCCGTCAGCTGTTTTCAGACTGCTAGGCATGGTCGGACTTTTAGGGCGAAGAGAAGAAGTCCTTCTTTTTTTGGCGAGTTCGTCTGCCATGCAGTTGCTTAGTGTGGCACCCATGAGGGGGGAATATTGAACGGTTCTGACATCTGCTTTAGAGACGTGCGTAATTTAAGACCGCCGCGGTGCGCCGTAGATTTTGTAGAGACATTAGCAAGAGCTTTGCGAGCAGCCTGACTGTCCGAGAAAATACGAATTTCGACGACGATAAAACATTTTCTCTGAGCCAAGACAGGACTTTTTTTATCGGAAAAATTTACGCTAGGCGGAAGATAAGGCTTATAAATTAAAACACCATCACAAGTTTTAGATCCGTCTGTGTAAGGCTTCGTTATTCAAGAGAATATCGTTCTCCCAAGCTTTTCTTAGCGTGCCACTGATTCACATACTTTCTGTTCTTTGGACTTTGACAAGCTTGTGTAATTCGTGTAAATTCGTTCAGAACGAAATCACTAAGTCCTTTCTGGTGAAAACTGTAATTGCTTTTTCTACTAATCAATCTGAACGATCTTTTGCAGTCACCTCAGTTGAAAACCTACCTTTCTTCCTTCAAATTAGGTTGCATGGAGACACTTTCCTAAAGAGAACACCCTTTTCTATTTCGCGAAATGGTTTGGCTGTAGATTCCTTTGTTTTCGGTATTAAAATCACGAAAAGTGTACCTACTCTGCACTACTTTATCTTACCACAATGCCATTTGTCTCAAATCCTTAGCCCCTGAAAGCGTTTTACAATCCGAATTTTATTGTCTTTTAATTTCAAGTATTTCACATCTGGTATCACTGTCATTTTAATGCACACCCAACAAGGCACAAAACGATACAACAGCAGCAAAATAATATTTTCTTCCTCTCACGGTATACCACACAACTACCACACTGGTTCGTGTGTAATTTAAGGCCCATTAAAACGCAAATTGCCTGTTACGAATGTTTTTTATTAGCCCAGAAGCTTGACAAGCTTTTCGCTGTGCATTTGATAAAGCAGCACCACATGGCTTCGGGTTGAAGCACGCCCGAAGATTTTCGACAACGACCGACAACGACTCATTTTCTCTCTGCTGTGTGTCATGTGTATTTGAAAGCCGAGCGTTAAGAAGGGCTTAAGTATGCTTAAATTGCTGCTTAAATTAAGAAACGAAGGTTAACCCAGTGCAAATTTCCTCTAGCGCATAACCTCCCCCCTGTCCCATTCTAACATTTGTGCGTTCCGTGCCGTCCTTTTATGACTGTGATTTTCCATTCAATATATTAAGTGATGGTAGGATATATGTTTTATATGAAAAGAGGACACTTTGGGATCTTGGGAGTTATTGTTTGATAATTTCTTTGAGAGTCGTTAAGACGCGGTTTTATAGCATAATGAAGACATTTTGTGAGTATAAAAACAAACACGTATACAATAGCTTTAGCTTCAGTTGTTCATTGGGTAGTGTGGGTGCGGGCAAAGCGCAGATATACCTACCCTCCTGAGAGTAAAAAGATGGATTGCGGGTGACATTAACAGCTAAACGAAGCTATTCGAAAATGCTGTCACACCGATGATACATGACAAATACATGTTTTCATGAAACAGCTTGTTGTTTGAGTGCCATTCAAAATTTGTATCTGCTACATGCAGATGTAAAGTGTATACTCGTACTGTGTACGCATTGAGCTGAACGCAATAAGATTGAATTACTCTGTGCTACGTGCAGGTTATTTCTAAAGAAGAACACACATGTAGCAACACCTATACAACATTTATGTGTGTTGTTCATTCGCTTCGATTAAGAAATATTGCTTTTAGATTTAATTTTATTTTTGTTGCTGCCATGGGAAATACTATTTACCTACCATTATCATGCAGGTTGATTTCAAAGCATCCAAGGTGATCCGAAGGAGAAGATTACTTTCGAGTGGGATAAGTCCCCAAATGATTCGATGCGTCCTTAAATTCAATGTGTTTGCAATAGTTTGATAGTAAAATCAAGGGGTGGGATGAGTAAGGTGTAAAATGGCAGAGCACTCGAATGAGGCACATTGCTCGCTTAATCTTTTAAGGGAAAACGGAAGTTCATTTGACAGAAGCCAGACTGAAAGCCAACTTCACACAGAAAGTTCATGGGTTTGTTGCAGGAGTATTTGTAAGATGCTCAATGCTTTTTGTGAACTCATATGCACGTGAGGGAAGGTGTAGAAACCTTGAAAAGCCTTTACGAGTGCTGTAAATCGATCGAAATATTCAATCAGTGAATGTATATCCCCATCTTAAGACTAAGACAAAGTGCTGATAAATGAAATAGCGAGCGTTTTCAGAGCTGAAAGGTTTTAATTGACTATTTTCGCGATTTCAAATTTACTAACCAAATCTTTCGAGCATAGAAACAGGACTCTTTTCGTTTGAAACGGCTTTTATGACCATTCTAGGGTCTTGTTTTCTACGGCATCGAGTGAAGTTACTAATTTCCATCGGAACTTCAATTTGAAAACCCGTCGCGGAACGTCGACAAAAAACAAGTGCACATACGGTTGAGACTTAAATATTCATAGTGGCAGGAGCATTTCTCTTTTTATTGAAATGGATTGCGGAAAAGCAAAAGAAATAAAATAGGACCACAAATAGATCCTTGCGGTACTCCACCCTATTGCGAGACTAGGGAAGACCTTTACCAAAGATCTTAGCGCCGTTGGTAGTTCGAGGAGTAATCTTGTGTTTTATGATTGATTAACCAATTACTTGCTAACGTGCGCACTCTGGTGCCGCATTACAAACTACAAAACGCGATGCCAAAAAACTAGAACCAAAACAACTACAGCCACGACATAGATTGATTGTTAATTTTAAGACAGGTGGATGAATGAAATGTCAGAACGATAGCAAAAAGCAGTCGCAAATGCGGGTATCGTGAAACGTCACCGCAACGTAACTAAAACGAGGATTTTTTTTCCCAATAGTATCGTAATTTGCGTACGGGCCCTGGAGTTCCTACTGAATCAGCAGCTGATCTCATCCGCTTTCGGAGAAGTTTTTCAAGTTTTACGAATAAAATAAATAAATAAATAGGGTGGATGGCGGTACAGAGCGAGGAGTCACAGGGCCTAACGTATTTCTCACAACCATGTCTTATCAGGGGATGGAGGGGATCTACAATTTTCTGTTGATTATCTGGATTAGCTTTGCATCCAAATTCATCCCAAGGTATTTTGCCGCATTGGCGTAAGATACAGCTTGATTGTTGATGAATATTTGAACGTAGCTTAACTTTTTATTTGTAAAGTTTATATGTGCAGATTTAGCTTCATTGAGCTTGATACGGCATTTTTTGGTCCAATCACTAACGGTGTCGACCGCATTTTGCAATTTCTCAGCAGCCTAAACGACGTACTTACCCGGTGCCAAAATTGTAGTACCATCTGCAAGAGTAGCCAAGTAATGGTGTTGTTATCCACTGGAATATCCCTTGTATATAGCAAATACAGGGTATGTCCTAGGACGCTTCCTTGTGAAACACCGGTTTGTATTTTGCTTAACTTTGAATATTCTTGATCATACCGTACTCTGAAGATTAATAATAAGATTTTAGTATTTCGTAGTACCTACTGCCTGGGTAGGTCCCTTGCAGTTTTTTCTCTAGCCTCTCATGCCATACCTTGTCGAATGCTTGAGCAACATCTAAAAATGTAGCCGAACATACTTGTTTTTCTTCTTATGCTTTTTCAACTGCATCCGATATTCTATAAACTTGGTCTATCGTGGAATGTTTATTTCTATATCCAAACTGATGATTTGGGATTAGATTTCTTTCTTCTATGACTTTGTTTAGTCTTTTCAGTAACAATTTTTCAAAGACTTTTGCAATTATTGGTATAAGCGATATTGGTCTGTAAGACGTGACTTCTGTTGGTGGCTTACCTTGCTTTGGCATAACAATTACTTAAGCAATTTTCCAAGAATATGGGACATATTGGGTCTTTCCTTACTTAGGCGGGCATTACAGTTCGGGGTGAACCTGAGCCTCAACCAACATCCTTCTGTAACGACTTCGATTACGGGCGAGCTCTCTCCAGTTTCGCACTCCAAGTCGGTTGCGGTCTTCATCCACTTGATTGCGTCACCGTAGACGAGGTCTTACCCTTCCGCGATTTCCCTGAAATGTGCTTTCGAAAACCCGTCAAGCCGGAGCGTTTGGGTCCATCTACACTACATGACCCAACCATCGTAGCCTCGCGATACAGCTAATACAGCTCGTTGTTGTATCTTCTTCTCCACACATTGTCTTCGCATACGGGACCAAAAATCATTCGGAGAATTTTTCTTTCGAAACGACCAAGAGCTTCCTCATCCGCTTTCGATAAGATTTTTTCTTCCCATTACGTCAATATTGTCTGCGTAGGCGAGTAATTGTACAGACTTTTGAAAGATTGTTCCTCTGGTGTTGACGTTTGAGTTTCTAACAATCTGTTCAAGTATGATGTTGAAGAAATCGCATGACAGTTTTTCGCCTTGCTTAAAGCCTTTTTTGACATCAAATGTCTCGGTGAGTTCTCTACCGACCTTGACGGAGCAGCGTGAATTCTCCAAAGTCATCCTGCATAGTCGTACGAGTTTTGCAGGGATGCAGAAACAAGACATGGCTCTGTACAGCTCGCCTCTGTAAATACTGTCATACGCGGCCTTGAAATCGATAAAGAGATTGTGAATATCGATATTATATTCTCGGGTTTTTTCCATTCCATTCTGCTGTAATGTGAAAATTTGGTCTATTGTGGACTTCTCTGGTCTAAAACCACATTGATAAGGACCTATCAAGTTGTTGACGTAGGTTTTCAGGCGTTCACATATTACAGCAGACAAGATCTTATAAGCGACGTTAATGAGGCTTATCCCTTTATAATTGGCTTAATTGTGAGGGTCTTTTTTCTTTAGGATCGGGCATACGATACTGAGGTGCCGTTCGTCGGGAACGCTTTCTTTCGACCATATCATGCAGATCAGCTGGTGCATGCTCCTTTCCGACTGGTCTCCAGCTGCCTTGAAGAGCTCGGCATCAAAGCCATCTGCACCTGCAGTCTTATTTGATTTAAGTTTGCATATGGCAAGTATAACTTCTTCTAGGTCGAGAGGGACGGCATTCTAGATCATCGTCCTAGCTGAATGGGGAATATTGGGTCTTTAGGCATGCATTTATTATGAATTGGATCTTATAACCTGAGCAGTTATTAGATCGGACCCAGGTAATTTTTTGTTCGATAGTTGATTTCGACACATACTTTTTATTTCTTTGAGTGTGACAATTGGTATGTCAACTTCATCGACTTTATCAATAAACTGTAAGCTGTTTTCAGATGTATTTGCTGGGAATGGCTTAAAAACATTCGCAAGATGTTCTGCAAACAGGTAAGCTTTTCCTTTCGAATTTCCAATCCAATTTCCATCTAGAGATTTCACTGGCGGGTCTTGTAACTGCGGTCTTTTCAGGCGCTTAGCTGCTTTCCAGAGCGAATAATCGGTTGAAGCATAAGTCGTTAAATTTTTCAGGAATTAAGTTGATTCATTTTTGAATTCGAAGTTTTGTGTTTTCAGTTCGTTGCTTAGACGTTTAAACGCTGCATGTGAGTAATGCAAGTGAACTGATGATTAAAAAAGTTTACCGAAGACAATGCACTTCATTTTAAGGAGCCCCCATTGAAACAAAGTCACAACTTACAGCGCCAGCGCCCTGTCTGAGCCTGAGAGTGAGGTCAACAACTGTTCAATCGCATTGCTGAACAATTTGTCAGAATTTGTTGCTTCCTGAGTATTTGTCTATAACTTCTTCGAAGGCCCTTACGAGACTGGTTGTCAGTTTTCTCTTTTCCTTAACCAACCCAGACCCCCCCCCCCCAAAAAGTGGATGCTGATGAATCAAAAGTTTGATACCAGGCCCAGAGTTTCTAAGGTCTGTTCGTGTGAGGGCTTTCAAATTGAGTTTATTTTGTATTTTACCGTTTCGCCTTATTATTTCCCGAGTCTGGGAGGAGGTCCATCAATAACTTTCCTAGGGCCCTGATTTTCTCTTGACGGACCAGACTCCAAGTCTTTTTTGGTTACTTTCAAAAACCGGGAAACATATTTCACACCATAATTATATCCTTCCCATCCCAAATGTACCCATCACCCAGCTGAGGTTACCCACCTAGCACAGCAGTACATATTTTGTTCTAAGCTCAATGATTCATGTGGTCTTGTTGCCGGTCGACCAAGTTATCCTTTTACTGCATTAAGAGTGAAGCATATCTTGTGTGGCTGGCTATCAACTACGTTTTAGATTTAACTCACGTGAACATTCTCGAAGCAAGACAATGTCATTTAAAATAAAAATAAGCTCCCGCAGACAGGAAGGAATGCCAAAATGATACTTCGTTCATCTGTGCTCATACCGTAATGGCATTATAAGCACTGGCTAAGCATGTTACCCAGTTTCTGTCCATAGGATACGACAGAACTAAGATCTCCACCAGACCAGACTGACTTAATTCTGCCAACGTTATACCTACACTAGGAGTCACGTAATACCACACGAATGTTACGTGGTCGATTGTGACACTTTAACACCATTCCTCTCCAACCTACAACCGCAGGTGGTGTTTGTCATACCCTTGCAAAAGATCCTCCCAACACAAGAACAGTGTTGCTATCAACCGAAATTGAGAAAGATTGTGCGGTTATGAGATAGAAGAACACCTTTTATATTTTTAAGGCACCAAGTCAACTAACGTCAGTTCGTTAAATTTTCAGGGTAAATCACTTCTAATTACTACGACGCGACCGTTTCGTTTATTTCAAAAACACACCTACATACAAAGGACTGACATCACATTTGATGCTGAAACAAAAAACGTTGATTTTTTTTCATGATAAGTCTAAAAACAAACGAGAACCATAAAAGTGACTGAGAGTTGTTAAAAAAAAAGAAAGAAGAAGAAGAAGAGAAAAATATAAAAAAAAATAACTCAGAGTGATGGAGATGATAACTTCTTTTTTATGCAAATTTATTAAATTAAGTGCTGACTCAATGTGTTGTTCTGGAAAAATATGAAAATGAAAATATATCCTGACATCATTCCATTGCTTCCTTGCTATCCTGGGATAGCAACAGTACCTAGTATAGGCCAAAGTCGCAGTCGAGGGGATCCTGTTTAGGCAAATATACACCACCAACCACTCTTGTTGAAGGACATAGAAATGGCGAATATGATGATGTCGATAAAATTTAAGTGGAATGATGAAGATACGACGCAAAGGCGATGGCAAAGTAAAAGAAGGAAACGGAAGTAGCTATTGATATAGTGGATACATTTAGTGGACACTTTGAATGGTTTCAGTTGCATTTATATTCGTCACTTTGGTTTTGCTATTGGACCTGGGAGTGCGAATATTTGCTCGTTGGTGTTATTATTTTTCTAACACTTGTTAGCTTTTTGGCGTCACGTAGCGCTGTCTCTGTTTTAAATTTATTTTTATTTGACCAGATAAAAAAAATGTCGTTTGCCTGGGAGTTTCATTCAGACGTCAATGACGAAGATAGTTATGTAAAAATTCTGTTTTAAATTCTTCCTACATAAATATTCTGAAGAATTCCTTTTGGAGAGTTTCCTTCCAAAAGGTTTTTTTCTTTGCACAGGGCGTTGAAGATATAAGAAGGGAGTATGAGTTCAGCAGCAGTAAGAATTTGAGTAAATTTAAAAAAAATTTTAAATCAGTTTTATGGTAAGTGACCTCCGGATGAGAAATCTCCTGCGCTGGGATGGCCTGGGATAACAGACATTGTCACAAGAAGTATAAAACTCAAGGCAGGAACGATTCGTGAGATATCGTAGAGCTTAGAGCATTGTGGAAATGTGTCCTTGTAATTGATTCATAGTACTATCTCGGTACTGCTAAGCATGGTACAGATCCTGGGCCTAGTAGGAAGTTGGACGGATTCCATGCCAGTCAAATAATATTACGAATTCAAGAAAATTTAAAAGTCGCGAGTGAAAATTTTCGGAGTGTGACTGGTCGAGATTTTGAACTAGAAGCCTGCAAAATGTTCTACCGTAGAACAGAAAAAAATTAGAAGCTATGGAAACCTCGAGGTCTGACGCATTTCTCTTGGAGGACTTGCCAATAGCGGAGTTCACACTATACAATTAAATTTACAGACTTTGGTTGATGAATGTTGGATGGTCGGACGTAGTTTGCGTTCACATCTATCAAGCTTGTCGTCCAACTTTATGTCACACACTCTTCCACTCCGTCCAACTTCTAGATTTTCAAAAATATTTGAAAACCATCCAACAAGTTTGTCAAGCGGTCGTCTGAGGGTTCACACTATCAAGCATTGGTCATTCAAGCCAAAGTCTGTCCAACTAATTGTACAGTGGGAACTCGGCTAATTCCTAGTGAACTATTCAACAGATCAGAATAAACAATTTATCGGTATCGCATCCTTTGCGAAGAGCTAATTGGCAGCATGCTGCCCACTTCGCTGACTAGTAACATTTAATGTCTTTTAAATTGATGATAGGGGAGAGTGGGGCACATTTGAGCGCTTTTTGCTTTCACAGCTGCTGGAACCATACATGTTCGATTTATTGATGTGTAAAACATGGAACAATGCTATTGAACTGCGATTTCAAATAATATTTGGTTCATTTATGAACATACTAGCTGTGCCCGCGACTTCGTCCGCGTGGAATAGTGACTTTTGGCGGCATTCTTAATTTTTTAGGCTGCTTATTTTGCAAATAAGACACATTCATGCGTTTTAGTAAACTATTGTTATATTATTTTATTTAGGTATATGTTTGCACACGACGCGATGTTCTTATTTCTTCCATCTCTTGCGAAATAAAAAGGTTTTGTGGGATTGATACACGTGATTCTGCCACATAAAGTTGCCATGGGATTTTTTTTCTAAACGAACACTTGCAGCTTAAAGTGTCTGAGCCTTATTTATAATGACCGGAATTAAAGGAAAACGGGGAATCAAAACGTTTTCTCCTTTTGCCTTGCCAGTCATTATTAAAATTCTTATAGTGCCGCATCCCAGATGTGTAATTTGTAGCTGTGTACAATTCTGGATTACTCATTATTGGATTACTGGAACACCAACTTGCTGCGCCACTCCTAATAATCCTAAGAAATTGAGAAACTCTATAGGGTATAATGTGACTTGCTCAGTGTCCATAATATTGCCTCTTGATAGACATTCGACAACATCCCCCAATACGTCAAACATAATTTATTGGTTTATATGGTTAACTATCTCATTAGTCGGCGCCGAAATCGACCTTTCACACAGCCATTCCCGATTGCCAATTTTTATTTGATCAAGATAGACATTTCTTCTCAGGTCAAGTGTATTTTCGACAGTTTGACAGAAATCACCGCGCAGTGAAAGAACTTTTATCGATCCAGCAGTTTTAAGGTTCAAGTTTACGGTGTCGATCCCGTAGAAATATAGGGATTACTTATTAAGCCCATGTCCTTCCTATGGCTCTAGGCTATCTCTGAATAAAATTCCATTTAAATCAGACCAGTGGTCTGGGTGGGAGATGGTAACAAAAAAACACGAACAGACAGAGTTAATGTCCATCTTTGGGGTCTAGACTATCTCTGTACCAAAATTCATATAAATCGGTTCAATAGTTTGGGCGGTAAATATAAACAAAGAAAAACAGACAGACAGAGTTAATTTCGGATTTATAATGTAACCAAAGTCTTTCATTCCCGTGGAAAAATTATGGCCGTTTCCGGAGGATGACTTAGAGTTTATATTACTCGAGAATAGTGTAGTATTATAACGGTGGACATTTTTTGAAATGGCTGCTGTATTTTCCAAGTTCCCGTTCCCATGGGAATACAGGGATATAACATATTTCATAACTTATATGTTCATTTGTTCATCCTCAGGTTCTAGACTTTCTCTGAACCAAAATTCATATAAATAGGTTCAATAGTTTGGGCAGTTAATGGTAACAAAGAGAAATAGAAAGACAGATTTAACTTTGGACTTATAATGTTAGTAAGGACTCCCGTTCCCTTGGAAACATGGTGACCGTTCCCGTAAGAAATATGGTAATGAGTAAAAGTTTATGTTACTCGGGGATTATGCAGCATTCCAACGGTGGAAGAATTTTTGAAATCGGTGCTGTAGTGTCAAAGTTTCCGTATACTTTCCTGCTGCCGTGGGAATCTAGGCAAAAAATATGTAGCCTATGTCCTTTCTCAGGTGCTGAAAAATCTTTGTACAAAATTTCATTTAAATCGGTTTATTAGTTTGGGCGGGAGATGGTTACATAGAATGACGGACAGATATACCTACTTTTCCACTTATTATATTAGTAAGGACTCCCGTTCCCGTAATAATATCTGGATGAATTAAAAAATATGTTACTCAGGAATAGTGTAGCATTCTAACGGTGGAAAAATTTTTGAAATCGGTGTTGTATGTTCTAGCTTCCCGTATACGTTCCCGTTCCCGTGGGAATAT
Source organism: Melanostoma mellinum (assembly GCA_914767635.1). Taxonomy (NCBI): domain Eukaryota; kingdom Metazoa; phylum Arthropoda; class Insecta; order Diptera; family Syrphidae; genus Melanostoma; species Melanostoma mellinum. The sequence continues at coordinate 187,228,218 of OU612060.1, forward strand.
AGGGATAAAATATGTAACCTATGTCCTTCCTCAGGTTCTGAACAATCTTTTTACAAAAATTAATTTTAATCTGTTCATTAGTTTGAGCGGGAGATGGTAGCATAGAAAGGTGAACAGACAGAGCTGCTTTTGCATTTATAATAATAGTGAGGACTGGTTCCCGTGGGAATATTTGAATAAAATAAAACCAATGTCCGTCCTTAAGTTCAGTCCAATCTTTGTACAAAATTTCATTTAAATCGGTTTATTAGTTTGGGCGGGATATGGTAACATAGAACGACGGACAGACAGAGCTTCATTCGCACTTATTATATTAGTAAGGACTCCCGTTCCCGCAGGAATATAAGGATAAATTAAAGTTTATGTTACTCTGGGATAGTAAAGCATTCTATCGGTGGAAAAAATTTTGAAATCGGTGTTGTAGTTTCTAAGTTCCCGTATACGTTCCCGTTCCTGTTGGAATATAGGGATAAAATATATAGCCTATGTCCTTCTTCAGGTTCTAGACTATCTCAGTACAAAATTTCATTTAAATCAGTTCCGTAGTTTGGGCAGGAGACGGTAACATAGAAAGCCGGACAGACAGAGTGACTTTCACATTTATAATATTAGTTAGGATTTTTATTAGATTTTAATTTTTAAACAATATACATGCTTATGTTCAAAGTAGAGTATAAAAAAACTTAAAAAATAAAAATAAAAATGACATCACATTCAAGGAATCAAAAAGTAACAAAAAATCATAAAAATAAAATTTATACTTCGATTATAACATTCATTAGTTGAAAGACAACAACAAAAACTTCTTTAAACATAACATAGAAAACATTGAATGTAGTATATTATTTAGAGTAGAATAATTTATCTTCAACCCAGCCGGTATTTTGAAAAATGAAATGCAAACGATAAAAATGCGGATGTTCTTGGTGTACCTGGGGCATTAATTGGTTCAAGCAGCTTGGTTTTAATTTCTATCCCGCTTATAATGGAGCTGTCTTCGAGATCAGGAAAAAAGAATTTGAAGGACTCAGGTTTCTTTTCATAAAATCAATGCAATCATGTACATATTTTCATTTTTTTCTTTAATTTTGCCTACAAAAGCTAGTTTTTCATTGTTGTTTTCATTGGAGCATTGTGCCAAAATGAAATTGCCTTGGTTAAAATTCTCATAACTCAAATCAAATGATTCCTCGTTTTCTACTTGTTCTGATACTTGTAGTTCTTTAAGCGAAGAATCGTTTGCAAAAGATCGGTGTCATCATTAACTGAGAAGTCTTCATCTAAACCCGAGCTAGATTCTATTAAGTTCTTAGCTTTGGTTTGCGGTTTGGAGGTTTTAAGGCGTATAATTAAAGGCAGAATTGGTGTTTTTTCAGACTCTTTTGGTGTTCTTCAATTTCATTTTTTTCAGGGGTTTCGGTAAGTATCCGCGATTTTCCTTTCTTTCGGCCTCGAGTTGTGGTTTTCCTTGGGGCAGCTTTGGGATAAGGCCTTGCAATTTCAGGTGAAATTATATCAGTGGGTGTTGTAATCATATTATGAGCTGGAAAATCGGCTTCATTCGACAATGGTTCAATATTTTCATTCGTGACTTCAGCAGGCTCAGTCAATTTTCGGTTTGTGACCTCTGAACATTGAAAGTCTTCTTCAGTGAATGCACTCCTTGAAAATGGAAAAATGCCTGGCTTAGCAAAGCCAGAGGTTATATTCTTTTGAGTAAAGGAAGCCATGTAAGTTTGCAATAGCTGGAAGATCGTGTTTTCTTATTGTTTTGCAGGGATTGTTAAGTAGCCAGTCGTTTTGTGCTACCGATAGTTTTAACTTGAAGGGTCTCAAAACAGCAACATCAAGAGGCTAAAGGCGATGAGGAAAAGTAACTAGGACTATACCATGATCACGGGAAAAGTTAATTGCATCAATTGTGCAATGGCTTTCATGATTTTTTTTTTTTAATAATGAGTAATATTATGTCTGATCATTTACTTGTGGATTTCTGAATGTGCTTAAGAACTTTAACAAAAAGTCCTCCAGTCATCCAACCACTCGTTGGGCTGTTAGCGCAACCAACGCCACCAGTTGGTTGCTCCATTAAGCATTGTGTCATGAAATCTAGACCGCGAAAATATGAACACGGCAGGTATAGTATTACCAATTGCACTTACAATAGCACACATAGTAATTAATAATTGGCCCCTCTCAGCAGAAACAGATTGTCCAACCTGTTTTTGCCCTTGTTGTGCAATGACGTTTGGAGCTTGAACTACTGTAGTGACCCCGGTTTCAACCAAATTGAAAATCCGATCAGCTGTAAAGTTTACCTTACCGAGTGCTCCCTAATAATTTGAATGAAATTCTTCAAGATTCTTCTGGTTAAGACTAGTAGCCCTTGACAAACTTGTATTCTCTGGTTTTCTTATTGAAAGCGCTGAGTGACGCTTAATAAAGCCATAAATCCATTCAATTCCAGCTATTTGACTTTCTCTCCATGCTTCGGGACATTTTTGCAACAATGTGGCGTGTTCAAAAGCTAATACTCGAGCTTGAATTTTGGTCAGTCCGTAATTCATCTTCGAGCTTCGTATCAAATATTTTTTAAACATCTTTTCGTCACCATTAGTAAAAACTTGCTGTGTTGAATATTTGCTTGGAAATTTTAAGTTTTGATGCTCCTTTTTACTTGTTAACTTTTTAATACGGTAATACAATGTCGTTTCTGAAGGCAGCAGCAGACTCTCTTAATGACATTGTTTTATCCAAAACTGCTGTTATGGCACTTTGAACATCATCTTAATTGACTACTGTGGATTTTTTTGTCTTATAAGTGCACACCATTATTCCCTTTAAGACCAGAAATTGAAACATTGAACCCATTTATTGACTAAAATACAGTGAAAGATCTAAAAATATGTAGAAGAAACTGATCGGAGCAGTTTTGAATCTACTCAATCGTGCCCCAACACACTTGTTCAAATCTGCCCCAACTGTTTCAAAGCCATAAAATGATGTAAACTACTTATGTAACTAAAACATATTAATTTAAAAACTGACCGTGATTTGGTGATCAGGTGATAAACTGTCATTCGATTCCTTTGACATCACACATAATTAATGGATTTTACAGAATTCCAACGTCAACACCAGAGGAATAATCTTTCAAAAGTTTGTACAATTACTCGCTAACGTCGACGATATTGACTCTTATTATGTCATAAGGAAGCAAACAAAAATGGGTTTGATCGTTAATGAGGGCAAAACGAAGCATCGCAAACAAGGACAGCATCGAGAAATTTGACAAAACGTTACAATAGACAGACATTACTTCGAAGTAGTACAGGACTTTGTCTACCTAGGATCCGCTGTAGACACGGACAACAACATCAGTGCGGAGATCAAACGGAGAATAACTCTTGCCAACCGTTGCTTCTTTGGGTTAAGAAGGCAATTGAGAAACAAAACACTCTCCAGAAAAACCAAGGTAACCTTGTATAAGACCCTAATCATCCCAGTCCTGCTGTATGGCGCGGAAGCATGGACCTTATCGAAAGCGGATGAGGAAACTCTTGGTCGTTTCGAAAGAATGATCTTTGGTCCCGTATGCGAAGACAATGTGTGGAGAAGAAGATACAACAACCCAAGTTCACTCCGATTGGTAATTCCCACCAAAGTAAGTAAGTAAGTACGACGCCTGATGCCGCAGCGTTACCGCAAGTGTATGTGCACCACTCAATGTATTTGTTAGTAATGTAAGACGCGAAAGCGATGCCTCAGCGTCACCGTGCATCAAAGTGAAGCTAATATGCATCGGTGTTCATATTTAGAACCATGTTTTGAGTGCTTGCCATGTCGCTCGTAAGAAGTAGGGTATGTATACGTATACTACTTCGCAATTTTTTTTTATCCCACATTCTAGGTTCGTTGGCATGATTGAGACATAAAATGAAGTTTATCAAATCAATTATGGTAGTTTTTCCAGTTTCTTGACACAAAATAGTCTCACCAGTTGAAACCAGTAGGTATACCTTCCAAAAACTGCTCCAACACAAGCACACAAGTCCCCAGCTATAAGTCCTGTACAAGTTTTAAATACAAATGGGGCAAAAGTTAAATTAGTTGAACAGCAACACGTTTTTTTATTTTCCGAAAAACAAATCCAATTTCTCTGTCTCCTGTGAAATAATATGCAAAACAGTAAACCTAATCTTGTGTCCTTCTGCATTCTGATGGCAAAAAGCGAGAGCATATTTTGTTAAAAACTCCTAAATGTGTTGTCATAACCCAGTCGAAGAAGTGCCATCATAATTTCTTTATCACTTCTTTGTTCACCATTTTATTCATTTTTCCCTTGTTTTCTTTTTTTTTTTGCAATTTGGTCAAATTACCTTAGCCACACACCTCCGTTGGGCATTTATTAAACGTGCCACTGAAATGGATAATGGTAATACACCACAACTTGGAATGTATTCCATTTTAATCTTTCCGTTAGATATTTTGTGCTCTTTTTTTTGTTTTTGTTTAACTCGTGGAAATTGCTTCCTGTTACGTGAATTGTTTTTGAAATTTCACCCCATTTCAAGTGCACACAGTTTCCTTCCGAAAATGGTAATTTTTGATATTCAGGACGAAACACGATAGCAGCACGACCAACGACCACGACAGGAACTATAACTATACATATATATAATCTATGAAGTTATAGTGTGTATTTTTTAGAAAATGTAAATGTAAAAGAAAACTTCTCCTCCTGTTGGCTTCTCTGACACACAGGACAGCAGCAAGCGTCAACCAACAGCAGAAGCAGATAAGTGAACTAAATATTTGCAAGACCTTGCACACGAATTGTAAACAAAGTTGTATACCTACCTCCCATGGGAGTCGAGTTTTAGTCACAAAATGGAGCTGTGCGAAGTCCCTTCTGCTTCAGCACCCGCCATTCGCCATTCGCCATCATAACTGTCTTTCAGTGACATTTTCAATTACCATGGAATGGCATTTTAATGCACAGCGCATATATCTTCCTTCTCTTTTTATCCTTTCTTTTTTGTTTGCTATAGTCGACGACACAATGACACACAAACTATTTTGCAGGATGGTGTTGCAGGAGTATAGAGCAGAGGTGGCAAGGCAAGCACTCTCATTCACTGGGCCAGCAAAACAAACGTCCCAAAGCGTTCGTGAAGACGTCAACAGGAAGACATTGGCAGTAGCAATGCCTTCATATATCGGGGAGATGGAAATTGGTTTGGCGCCAGAGTGAGTATAAAGTGGAATATGATGATGTTTTGAATCGAATCGAATTCCCTGTTGTCAAGAGAGCAACCGAAGATGCACACTCTACAGACGACGCACACGGCCTTGCAACAGCCCCATCTTACCCATCCCAAGGCAATCCAAGAAATGATAACGTGTGACAAACGGCAAACTAATGTCTTCTTGCCATACATGCACTATGATCTGTGAGATAGATGTGAACTCATCAACATTAAAATGGTCGACCTTGTGCTTTGGTTTCTTGGGATTGAAAACAGCAAACAAATTACTGTATTTTGTTCCACTTCTTAGAACTGAATATGTAGTCAGAGAAAAACACAAACAAAAAGAAGAACTATGCAAGGGCGTTGCTAAGGAAGAGGATTCTGTGTTGCATAAACTTCAATGTTTTCTGCATAAATGAGTAGAGAATATAAAGTCCGTCTTGCAAATAAAGTTACTTTAACTCCTTGTTCCTCATCTCAGGTGAGCCAAAGCAGCGTGGTCTACAGAGACGTGAGCTGGATAGACTTTGTGTGGGCCTAAATTGAGCAATTGAGCAGTTTTGAGCACTTCTATACGCCCACAGAAGCCAAGAAACAGAGAATCCGTAAGCCGACTTAGAAGTTATCTCAAACCTGAGCGATTTGCGAAAGACAGAGTGTGTTTCTAGAAAAGCTAATGACTTACTTACTTACTTAGATGGGCATTACAATGAGCCTGGGCTTCAACCAACATACTTCTGTAACGACTTCGATTTCGGGCCAGCTCTCTCCAGTTTCGCACTCCAAGTCGGTTGATGTCTTTATCCACTTGATTGCGACACCGTAGACAAGGTCTTCCCCTTCCGCGATTTCCCTGTAATGTGCTTTCGAAAACCCGTCGAGCCAGAGCGTTTGGATCCATCCGCTCTACATGTGGCCCAACCATCGTAGCCTCGCGATGCGTACTCTTCTGGCTATGCCGATGTCGCGGTACAGCTCATACAGCTCGTTGTTGTATCTTCTTCTCCACACATTGTCTTCGCATACGGGACCAAAGATCATTCGGAGAATTTTTCTTTCAAAACGACCAAGGGTTTCCTCATCCGCTTTCGATAAAGTCCATGCTTCCGCGCCGTAAAACAGGACTGGGATGATTAAGGTCTTATACAAGGTTACCTTGGTTTTTCTAGAGAGGGTTTTGTGTCTCAATTGCCTTCTTAACCCAAAGAAGCAACGGTTGGCAAGAGCTATTCTCCGTGTGATCTCCGCACTGATGTTGTTGTCCGTGTCTTATAAGCGACATTATGGAGGCTTATCCCTCTATGCGCAATTGTGAGGGTCTCCTTTCTTTAGGATCGGGCAAATGATACTGAGGTTCCATTTATCGGGCATGCTTTCTTCCGATCACATTATGCAGATCAGCTGGTGCATGCTCCTTTCCAACTGGTCTCCAGCTGCCTTGAAAAGTTCGGCATCAAGGCCATCTGCACCTGCAGTTTTATTTGATTTAAGTTTGTATATGTCAAGCTTAACTTCCTCTAGATCGGGAGGACGGCATTCTTGATCACCGTCCAAGCTGAATGGGGCAATCTGCCTGACAGCGGAATTTGTGTCCTCATCGCCGTTAAGCAGACTGCAGAAGTGATCTTTCCAGATCATCAGTAGTGACTGTGACTCTACAACTATGTCTCTCTGCTGGTCTCAAGGCTGTTACTTGAGTACGGGGTTTGCCACCCTGGCAGGATCTTGTTACCTTTTGGTAAAACTTCCGAATCTCGTTCCTGTCGTGGTACCTCTCAATTTCCTCAAATGAGCGCAATTCATGCTACTTCTTTTTCTTTTTGAGAATTCGGTGTTCCTCCCTTCTTTTCTTTTTGTAGATCTCATTATATGTTTAGATGAAAAACTAAAATTTCATATTCAAGTAGATTATTTAGTCAAGAAAATATATACAAAAAGGATTCTTTAACAGAATTAGAAATAAACAGTCTTTAATGTGCGCAATTAATGTTTTTAACGTAATGATAAGTCCTACTTTCGAGTATTGTCAATCAATTCTGTATCAATGTTCGGATAATGTTCTGTTGTAGTAACTACGTCTACTAAATAAATCCATACGTATAATACTTAAATGCAATCGTTATACACCGATAAGAATAATGTTGAATACGTTAAAATGGTTGAGTGTAAAGTAAAGCTAGGAATTTTTGTTAATATACTATGTTTTGTTTATAAAATTAAAAATAGTCTTCAATTTATTTACCTAGCAACATTGGACAACCATTTCAGCAAATTTTTGATGAGCTCTTTAATACATTATCAGAATTTAGTCATTTCATTATCGGTGGTGACTTTAATTCCCGACATCATATGTGGGGAGACACGGTTATAAATCAAAATGGATCGAATCTCTTTAATTGGTATCAAAATAACTTTTTCCAAACAGATATAATTTCTCCGGGCGAACCTACGTATCCTAGATCATCTTCTCACATTGACTTCTTTTTAACATCCCCCAGTCTTACTTCTGGTTTTCCACAATCTCAAAATTATTCCTGTCTTACTCTCGATGCACTATCCGATCATTTCTCAGTTCTTTTAGCTCTAAATTTTATAAATTTTAACCCTTTACCTGATACTCAATTAAAATCACTTTCGTTCAAATACACCAATTGGAATAACTGCAATAGACAACTCGACCATATTATTTCTAACCACCATATCCCTAATGATGTAAATTTATCAAATACAGAAATTGACAGTCATATTGAATTTATTACCAATGCTTTAAATACTTGCTTGTCCAGTCATTCGTCTTTACGCAAAATTAAAAGTTCATTTAAAAATATCAGTCAGAATACAATGGCCCTTATGAAAACTAGGAAGGTTTGGAAAAGTCAACTTAAACGTATCTTCCATTTAAATGGAAATCGAATTAATCCAAATTATCAAGAGCTTTCTAATCGTATTTCTTGCTTAAGTAAAATTATAAAAGATAAAATTCGAATTGATCTTAACGAAAACCTTAAATCAAGACTTAAAAATCTCGGACCATCGCCTCAAGTATTTAAAGAAATTAACCAGCTTTCTGGTCGTAACAAATCAAACCCATTTCACCACCCACTGACATATAGAAACTCTACTCCTTATACAGATTCAGATAAAATTAATGCATTCCAAAATTTCTTTAGTGAAGTATATGCAGAACGCAGTCATATGCTTAACCCTGCCATAGCCCTTGAAATTTCTACAGCCAAAAATTCTTTCTTTAATCTCAATACATCTACCATTTCGTCTTTTTCTCTCCAAAATAAATCAGATTCTACTTCCGAAAATTGTTTTGTTTCACCTCCCTTCATCAAAAACATTATTGCTAACTTAAATAATAAAAAATCGTCTGGTCCTGACAAAATTTCAAATTTCTTTATCAAAAAATGCAGTAAACCAATTCTAAGACCTATTACAATCATCATTAACAATTGTATAAATAATTCTTATTTTCCCACGGCTTGGAAGGAAGCCATTCTTATCCCTATAAAGAAAAAAAGTTATAGTAATGACCTTGACAATTTTAGACCGATTTCCCTCATTTCAAATTTTGGTAAAATTTTAGAAAGAGCTATATATAAACAAATTGAACCATTCTGTGAAGAAAACAATATTATTCCTAATACACAATTTGGATTTAAAAAAGGTCATTCTACAGAACATGCAATATTACTTTTAGAAAATAATATTTTAGATAATTTGAGAAAAAGAGAATGTACGGTAACATGCGCATTGGATCTTAAGAAAGCTTTTGATTCAATGTGGCCAGACGGACTTATTTTCAAAATGATTTCACTAAATTTTCCAGTTAATGTTATTAAAATTCTAAACAGTTTTTTTTGCAATCGTTTCCTTAAAATTAAAATTGGTTCACTTTTTTCAAATCATATTCAAATTCATACTGGTGTACCGCAAGGTTCTTTTCTAGGTCCATTCCTTTATAATATATTTATTCACGACTTCCCATCTTCCATAGGACCTTCAAAGAGTATTCAATATGCTGACGATACAATCATTTATGCCCCTCACAAAAGACCCCATGAAGGACTTAAACTAATTAAATCTCACCTTGAGCAGGTAATTTCGTATTTTGATAAATGGGAAATTTCAATAAATTTTCAAAAATGTGAACTGATTTGCTTTAGAAATGCTTCCCCTAGAGGACATTACCTAACAGTTAAAGAGAGTAAACAGCTTCAACTCTTTATCAACGGTAATCCAATTCCATTAAGAAATCAAATAAAATATCTAGGAATAAATCTTCATCATAGACTAAGAATGAATCCCCACGCAAGACTCTCACTCAATAAAAGTAAAGTAGCAGCCGGTCAACTTAAATTTCTTTTTAGATCTAAATTTATTAATAAAAATACAAAACTTTTATTGTATAAGACTCTTATTCGTCCCATACTTTCTTACGGTTTTATTTCTTGGTTCAAAATTTCTCCCACAGTAGCTAAGGAATTTCAAATTTTCGAGAGATATATTTTAAGAAATTGTCTTCGCAAATATAGAAGGCCTAATGGAAAATGGTTTAAAAACTCAATTTTATATAAAGAATCCAAAATTCAACCTCTTTTATATTATCTTTCTGACCTGGCAATTAAAAGAATACAAAAATTTAGTTATCATGAAAACCCTCTAATAAAAAATATGTATTTTGAAAATATAAATTTTATGTTAGAAGAAAGATATTATATGTCCCCAATTAGCCTAGCTAACGACTCCTCCAGACAATGCCTCCTACTAAACAACAACGAATATCTTTCTGGCTTCTTCACGAGGAGCAATCCCGTCACTTATAGAGGATGACATTTCTCTAAATATTCATCTTGAATTAATTTAAACATTATTTTATTGCATTAAAATGTGTAGTGTGTTATTTTCGTTCATTCCTAGATTCGGAATTGTGCTAATGTCATTTCACTTGAATTGACTTAAGCACCTTTTTAGTTCTAAGTTATTATTATTATTATTATTTTAGTCTTAAGTTGTAAATAAGTTCTTTCTATCATTAGTTTTAAGAAAACCATCACAAACTGTAAAATCTGTAAGTGTCCTTGAGCAACACTTAAAAACTTTTTTCTTTTTCTCATCTGATGTATTAATTTGTTTTAAGTATTAATTTAAATAATTATTTAAATCAAAACCATTACGTAAAAGCTAGACCAATTCAAAGTCAGCTACTTCATAAAACACTGTATATTTTACTCACATAAAATTGTAACTATGAAAAAAAAAAGTCTCAATAAAAACTCAATTATCAATTAAAATTCTACCCCAATATTTATGCAAATATTTAAGATATTTCGTTGAATCTCAGCCATATAACTTGAGGAATAGATATGATTTCAGGCTACTAAACTATATAAAAAATATTACCCAAAACACTATTTTATATAAAGGATGTAAGTTATTCAGGGCCAGTTGCTCAATGGAATCATAAATTTAAGTTCTACATAAAGTTCTACTTTAGTATGGGGACTTTATGTAGAACCTAAGTATTCCGGAACGTTTCATACAAAAATGAAAACTTTATGTAGAACTTAAATTTATGATTCGATTGAGCAACTGCCCTCAATTCATTGCCACATGAAACTTAAAATGAAATAGATTTTAAAAATATAAAAGTAATCGAATTTATTAAATATAGATATCCTTTAAGATTTAAGTACATAATTGAATCAATATTTAAAAAATGTATACACTTGTCTTAAGTTAAAAATTGCAAATTTAAATTTCAGTAGCAGAGTTCTGCTTAATAAATCAACTAAACTAAACTAAAACTCAACTAAAAAATTCGAATTGTAGAACTCGAGAAACGCCAGGCGGATCAGCTAGTATAAAATAAATCTGTTGAATAACGAACGAGTGGGTTTCTATTTAACCCATTAAAAGAGCAGGTCACAATATGAATAGTAAAACTAGAGCCAATAAATCGATTCGTTCAAACTTCATTTTGTGATTCTGTAATACTCTGCACCCATCAGGACATCGTTACTGTCCTTGCCCTTAAAAACATTCCCTCAAAACCGCCAGAAAAGCAAATATTTAAATGTAGGCTTAAATAAAAGAAAAACTTCATCGAGTGTCGCAGTTGGGAAGTGTTCACCCAACGTTGTTTGCATCAACTTCCATCTTGATTTCACTTGATGAGTTATGAACTCATTGCCAAAACCTATACTAGCAGTGTTAAAACGCTTTCTTCTCAAGTGGCATATCCAAATATGCTTTGGAGAATATAAACAAAAACTTCCTCCCAAAAACACAGCGTGAGTACCTTGCCGCCTAACCTGCCTTTTCAAGGATGGTGCTCGAGGTGCTTAAAAACATTTGCAGCACTTCACTTGTACGATATAACAAGAGATACCATAGCCCAAAAATTGAAAAGACGCAGATGAGAAATGTGTATTTGCTTTGAGTTCACGCAACACCGTGGCCACATTTCACATACCTCCTCGGTTAGGTCGCAGAATATAAGAAGAGGGCCTTGCTTAAGGAGTAGAAACCATTTTGCTTGTGGAGCTATATTTTATGCGTTCGCTGGGTGCCATCCTAAATAGAGGCCACGGTAGCGTTATTATTAATGACGAAGTTTCCAAATTATTTTATTTTATTGGGTAATTAATTTTGGAGCACGGCTTTTGCAAAATGTTCACTTTATAACACTCTCACAACAAGTATGTACAGTGCCACTATGTTGGGATGGATTGTACGTGATGTTTGGAGCAGGTAAGGTCGTAAGAAACGAGCAACAGCGACATAAAAAAAAGAACATAATCAGCACTTTGAGTTTGGTAAATTAGTGTACTTTGGGTGCGAAATATTTTCAATGTCAACACCGCCAGTTATGGTGCAAACAAAGTGAAAGGGCTTGTTTTTTTTAACCTTATTTTTTTTTGCTTCTGTTTGTGTGTGGGAGGGGGGGGGGGCGTCCTCCATCTTCATTGCGACTTCGCGGGCTAAACCAACTTTATTGAAACTTGTGAGTTGTTTCATTTATGTGTGTATATTTTTGTTGTTGTTTTATTTTTTCATTTCACTCAAAAGTGCTTAAAGGCTTTGTTAGATAGGTTGTCAATTTTTGAGAAATAATGAAGTCATCAAGGAGAAAGTTTTATCAAAAACAACACACTGAACCTGGAGGCCTTCTGGGAGAAGTCGATGTGCGGGTGTATTTGAAAACAAGTAAGAATATTTTGACTTGAAAGAGCATATCGCATCGCGATGTACTCACTGAAAAGATCATTTCAATTGTTCGGAACTGGAGGACGATGGGTGTGACGAGGCTTGAAAAGTATGATAATTCTTGTGGGTCGTGCTTTTTTCATAAGTTGTGGCCCAAAAAACAAAGCCATTGAACTTCGTCAAGTTTTAACACTTGACGAAGTTCAATGGCTTTAAAGCTGTTTTAAAAGACACGATGCACTACATAGATGACCTACGAAGTAAATGTGTAGCAGTCTTACTATAGAAGTCTGAACGGCCAGAACAGCGTTGAATTGATGTAAATGGTGCTGATGAACATAATCGAATCGTTTCCTGGTTTAAGTCAATTGAAAGATTGCGGTTTCACATTTAAGAAAATATGTAATCTTTGGGGCATTTCAAGGAACTCCTACTTAATGGTGATTTCGAACGGTTAAATCAAAAAGCGCTTTTAATGACAGTGTATAGGCACTCTCATTCGACTTTCTAAATCCTAGCAAAAGGTGATACTCTCTGATGTTTCGGAGAACCGCAAACTTGCGTTGAAACAGACTGATTTCCAATCATTACAGACTCTACACATCCTATGCAAGGATTACATTAGACTTTCTGGGTCATGAGGACATACAAAATATTGATTCTAAGGATATTGCTCGAAAAGGCTCGAAATGTGGAAAGCTGTTATTAAATTACTTTCGTCAAATATTCCCGCAGTGACGGTAACCAAGTATCGAAAATAGTATGGACACAAGCCCCTGTAGTCGATTCAATTGTGATACACTTTTGCAGGCGATGTTTTGGTGTTGCATAAAGGAGATCCAGTGTCAAATTTGGAAAACTTGGTGATGTAAAACAGTCACCACAGCTTCTGCAGCATCAGTCGCCACACGAAATTCACAATTTCAATTTCATTCAACAATTTACATATCACATTGGGTTCGCCTTAACAGGACCATAAGAGAGGAGATGAAGACAAACAAAACGAGTCCCGATCTTCTCGATTAGTCCAACGACATCGACAGGTGAAAAGTACATCAACTACAGCCGCTTTAGTACCGAAGATTTCCAAAAAAAATTACAAGGAAACAATCATTTTGCCGGAAGCAAACAGGAACCTCTCCAACGACGAGATCGTTGAGGCTATTAAACCAATGGAGGGAATAATAACAAACACCTTAGATGAACAGAAGAGACCGAGAACATCCAGAGACAGATACCAGCACCTCCTAGAAGGAATTGTGTGGCTATACGAACACCGCCAAAGGCTGAGGAAGAAACTACAATGGATTCAGCAATGAGATTGGAATACCGTGAGCAACACCTACCAAATGGCGAAGAGTGAACTCCAATGCACCCACATCATGCTGAGGAACACTCTTCAACATCACAACAATAGCCATTTCCAACAAAGGCTGCAGAACATCAAGCCTGGACCCGACGTTTTCAAGGCCATCAACAACATCGTCGGGAAAAAACCAAAAATACAAGAAAAAATATCCACCGGATAAAGGGAAGTCGAGACAACCCTAACAAACATTTTTTCAAGAAAAAATTTGTACCAAAACCACCCAACGATCCAGGGTTTATCGAAGAAATTGAGGCAACTCACGACATCTGCAGCTTACGGACACTCATGTTATTCAACGGTGATAACCTTGCAGGTGACCCGGTAACTGCATATCGCTTCACAAATCCAGAAGGATAAGCTGAAATGATCCACGATATGATCTCGAACTACATCATAAGAAGGTTTCCCGTCTTGATGCTATTCCTGGCAATCATATTCAACAACTTCATCAACAACTGCTATTTCCCAAAGAAATGGAAGACTGCAAAAATCGTGCCCATCCCCAAGAAAGGTAATAGAAGTACTGTCTCTGGATATCGTACTATCTCAATTTTGAACAACACCAGCAACGACTTCCACCTCATACACCCCGAAATGCGAAGAAGGAACGGACTCAGCCAGAAGACAAAGTTGCTGTTCTACAAACAGCTCCTCAGACCAATCATCACTTACTGCTTCACTGCTTGGTTTAGTATATCGAAAACCAGCGTGAAAAAGCTCGGAGCATTTGAGAAGAAAATTCTGAGGGTTTGCACAGGACTCAACTTTGACCGTCAACGACAGAGGTACTTTAGCAACAAAACAAAGCTTTAAGAAGCATCAGGAGTCCTTCCCCTCGACAGACTCCTTTTGAACGCTGCAAATATAACTAACAACCTGAGCAACCATCCCAATCCACTGGTGAGAAGCTTGACAAGCGAAGAGAGGCATCCCGAACCGGGATACTTAGACATGATGGCACTACTGGACGAAGAAATCATTTCAATCAATGATGAAGAGGCAATACTTTTTTACGAGGTAGCAGCCTCAGCTTACCACCGTGGCTTCAACATAAAGACAACCGGATCTGAATTACCCGAGATTTGCAATAACCTTATAAATATTAATTTGTTTTTTATATTAAAGCAATAGTTAATTATTTTAGCAAACCAAACATGGCCCCTTCTGTACCAACTACCAACAAATATATATCTAAATGTAATGTTATCTTAGAACTAAGAACCAATTGTATATATGTATATCTGTTCAATAAAAATAGTTACACAGTTAAACAACAAAACGAGTCTTTTAACGTACAACGTGAGTTCATTGAACAGTCTGTAGAAGAGGATATCATTTAAACTTTTTTTTTAAAAACATAACCCTGACATTGTTTTCATTTCAGAAACCATCTTAACAACGCGGAACATTATTAATATGAATAAATATTTTACTTTCAGGAAAGACAAAACAAAAAACACATGAGGCACTGCTATTTTATCAACTAGAGCAACCGAGCATTCCATCTAAGGACTAGAGGGGATTGAAGCCACGGCTCAACTTGGAAGTGATGAAACACTTGGAGAAGTTTTCATCTAAGGTGACCGATGTTAAAGACTATCTTCGAACACTCAACAGCTTCATCAGCGAACAGACTTCAACGCTCGACCAACCCGATGAATGAAAAGTACATGCAATAAATAATAAATGGAACCCGCACCAGATTCCTTCAAAAATATCAGCAGGATCGTCGGCAAAATGCGAGATATTAAGGTCGCCACCAACAGATAAATTTATCGTCATCTGAGGACACTGAAGAAAGATTTGTCGAATTTTTGAAGAAAACCCGTCTTTTGACTCAGTACTCCTCAACGATGAAGACACAACCATCCAGCTGATTGAAGGACGCACAGTCGAAGAAACCATTTTCGACGATTAAAACTTTTTATGTGAAGGCACGATTTTAACAAGTCCAGATGACTGGAATTGATTCAAAGTGGGCACCCCAAAAAATTAAATGCACCGGACAAAATTTCACAATTTTTGCTGATACTTCCCAAGACGGTGATGATCTGGCCACTGCACTGTTTTGAAAAACTGCCTCAACAGCTGCCATTTTCTAAGCGGTGCGGTGGAGCAAAACTAATATAGTTTCCATTTTCAAAAGAGAAACTTAAAAGTTGTGTATAGTCACAGGCCCATATCACTACTCAGTTACGTCAACGAAACTCTGGAAAATCTAGTTTTTTGAAGGCTCAAGACATTCTGCAACGACTACAATTTTTTTGGCTTACGAACACTCATTGTCACCTGTGATTGCAGTTCGTAAGGGTTGCTCAATACATAAAGAAGCTCTTCGACTACTCCCAACGATGGGGAATCAAAATTAGCTGCGCAGAGTCCGAGCTACAAGGAGGAGCCACACAAGGATAAAGACGTTCGTGATCATCCACAAACTGCTTCAACATTTGGATCCAAATTCTTGCCGGAACACAGCTCAGGCCAAAAAAATCAGATCAAATATGTTTAAGAAGTCCGCTTCAACGAACTGGTGCCCATACGACCAGCATGCCACTGCAGTTGTTAGTTGTTGTTGTGCAGTGGACAAGTGGACAAGCGGACAAGTTAACAAGTGAACAAATAGACAAGAGTACAAGTGGACAAGTGGACAAGTGGGCAAATGTACAAGCGGACAAGTGGACAAGTGGACAAGTGGACAAGTAGACAAGTGGACAAGTGAACAAGTGGACAAGTGGACAAGTGGAAAAGTGCAGAAGTGGACAAGTGGACAAGTGGACAAGTCTACAAGTTGACAAGTGGGCAGGTGGACAAATGGACAAGTACACAAGTACACAAATACACAAATGGACAAGTGGACAAGTGGACAAGTGGAGAAGTGAGTAAGTGTACAAGTGAAAAAGTGGACAAGTGGAGAAGTGGATAAGTGGACAAGTGGAGAAGTGGAGAAGTGGATAAGTGGACAAGTGGACAAGTGGGAACGTGGACAAGTGCAGAAGTGGACAGGTGGGCAAGTGAACAAGTGGAGAAGTGAGTAAGTGTACAAGTGGGCAAGTGGACAAGTGGACAAGTGGACAAGTGGACAAGTAGACAAGTGGACAAGTGGACAAGTCTACAAGTGGACAAGTGGGCAGGTAGACAAATGGACAAGTACACAAGTACACCAATACACAAATGGACAAGTGGACAAGTGGACAAGTGGAGAAGTGAGTAAGTGGGCAAGTGGACAAGTGGATTAGTGGACAAGTGGACAAGTGGAAAAGTGGACAAATGGAGAAGTGGATAAGTGGACAAGTGGACAAGTGGGAACGTGGACAAGTGCAGAAGTAGACAGGTGGGCAAGTGAACAAGTGGAGAAGTGAGTAAGTGTACAAGTGGGCAAGCGGACAAGTGGACAAGTGGACAAGTGGACAAGTGGACAAGTGGACAAGTGGACAAGTGGGTTAGTGGACAAGTGGACAAGTGGACAAGTGGACAAGTGGACAAGTGGACAAGTAGACAAGTGGACAAGTGGACAAGTGGACAAGTCTACAAGTGGACAAGTGGGCAGGTGGACAAATGGACAAGTACACAAGTACACAAATACACAAGTGGACAAGTGGACAAGCGGACAAGTGGACAAGTGGACAAGTGGACAAGTGACAAGACAAATGGACAAGTGGACAAGTGGACAAGTGAAAGAGTGGACAAGTGGACAAGTAGACAAGTGGGCAAGTAGACAAGTGGAAAAGTGGACAAGTAAAGAAGTGAACACGTGGACAATAGGACAAGTGGACAAGTGGAAATATTCTTTCGGTGCGATGTGCACTACTTCAAAATATTTTTGAAGTGAAATTTCTTTCTTAAATCAGATTTCTTGACACTCAGCGCAGACATGGTAAGTGCTGATCATATCCTCCATATCAAAGAAGCGTCTTCTGATTTTTACACAAAAATCCGAAAAGGTGATGAAAAAAAATGTTGCCTCAACTAACAGGTATTTAGAACTGAGCTGAAGTTAGTATTTAGAACTGATCAATAATGTAAGGAATTCAACAAGTTGAATCGGATATCCCCCTCTACCGCTCATTAATTAACTAAGCCTTAGTTCTTGGAATGTATACTTAATTCAATCGATTAAATTGAAAAGAGTATGTGTTTGTAAGACATCTACAATACCTGATCAATTAAACTGATTAACCATTCTGTTTTGATATTTCAAATTTGTGGCAACATGTAATCATGTTTAATTAAGAAATTAAAAATCAATATCCAACCAAACTAAGCCCATTAACAATGAAATTGGGTATCTGCCTCTCCACATATATGTTTATCAAGTGTTGCAAGACACATTTGTGTGCAACTACCCCATTCAAAAGAGTGCTTTGCAAAACTCGGATTATAACCATTTATCACCTCAGTAAGCACAATGAATGGGAAATCAAAACGAAGACAAAGCAATTTGTCATTTCACTTGCGATTGGCTTTATCCTTGGCTAATCTCACCCATACCCATGCCCGTTGGGTTTTGTTTGCTTTTGCATTACGCTTCAGATAACATCTGCTAGACTTGTGTGTGCCTGTCAGACAGAAACAGGACCATCTAGGATAACCTAATGACTAATTGAATTTTCTCAAAAGTCTCAAATTAATAATCAATTTCGTAGCTCCTGACACCGAAGATGACAGGACATTTAGCACATCCCTATGCCCGTTGGCTACCCACTGAGAAGAGCTGAAAGCGACCAAATTGTATTGGCTTATGCCACAAACAAAGCAAAAAAAGAGCTCAAATTGGTTCCTAAACAAATTTTAATGTCCCGATAGTGTGGACCAGATATCGGCCAGAGAGGAGATGAATTCCTTTTTTTTTTTGTGATACAATGTTGTGGGTTTTACTTTGTGCTGGAAAAGATTTGAGACACGAGAAGATGGGGTTGGGTGCGGAAATCCATTAACCTTTTGAATAGCCCGGTCTTCGGTGGAGCCCTTTGATAAGCTTTCTTGTGTTGGTAGCCGCATTAGGCGTTTTCAAGTGCCAACAATGGAGTAGTTTTTCTCTTCTTCCCTCACTTTTTAAGTGAGAGTGAAGATTTACAACCAAAAAAACTAAAAGATCGTAAACTTTGAGTTAACACTGAGCAAAGAGCGCCAGTGAGAACCCCATCGAGAAACTATTCCGTAATAACCTTTGGCAGATTCTTCCTCGGATGAGAATATTGATTGGACTCGTATGTCAGAGCAAAGTTTTCCCATACAAAGGGACAATCATTATTATTTAATGATAAAAGGGATGGACGGGATAAGGCTTTTCATTTAAGCCTTTGCGGTCTTTCGGTGAACGATCTGAGGGTTCACAAGGGATATTGCAAAATAGGCACATGTGACGAGTGCTATCACTTCGTTCTGATTTTTTTTATATGTTGCTTCATATCTGGAGACCTTTGATTTTGAAGCAAATGTTACTCTCGTATATACAAAGTAAAAGAAATATATCGTAGCAATTTGAAGGTATTTACTACACTGATGACTTGTGTTGAAATAAATTGCTTGGATAAGACATAACTGGTGGATGTGTAATTTGGTGTATAATGCGCCATATAAACAAAGTTATTCCCTGTGGTGAGGAAAATGGCGTTGATATACATCTGTACTTTCGTTACGGAAATCTGGAGTAATGACTATGCTTTGTAAAGTTAATAGACCTTTAGGGACCTGTTAGGCACGTTGAACAGGTCAAACTATTTGTTTATGGGCTTGTGAATGCGGCACTGTTTGCTGGGTGACAACACTTGAAGGTTATAGGAACTTACAAGTGTGGGTTGATTTCATTCACTAATGTCACCATCTTCACTCGTATGTAATCAGCCGTTAAGTGAAATGTCCTTTTATTGAAGAAAGAATTTCTATGAGGAACTCATCCATTCAAGCAGGTCCACCTTCGCATATGGAACGTCTTTTGTGCTGCCCTTTGAGGTTTGATAGCATTTGAGAAATGTTGTATTTGGTCAAAGTAAATGTCGGGCGGGACCGAAAGTTTTTTTGGCATTGTGGACTCAAAAAATCAAGGAAAAGATACAGGAAATGGATTTTAGGTTCATTTGTGCTTTGCTTTGCATTTGTTAACTTCAAATAATGAGCTTTGTCTACTAAAAATCACCTTGAACTTTAATGGGTATAAACTCATCTCTAAATCCTGATTTACATCTGCGGTTTTGTCCCTGGTGTGCGACAGTGTTCGTTGTTCGACAAACACAGATCAACGAGAGTGTAAACGCCCAAACCGAACTGAACTGAAATCAAAGTGAGCAATGAGAGTGCAAATGCCTAAGTGAACTGAAAACTAAGTTTTCGGTGTCCGGTGTTTACTGCACATGGCGCATTGATGATGGCATCTAGAAGCAGGTACTTACCAGGATAAAATCTCTTTGCTCGTTTTTTGGCATTGCGACAGACTCTGTTTTTCTAAAAGACCAGCAAATACCACGAACAGGCATATGTATACCCTGAAAATCGAGATCGATAGAAACTAGTACTAGAGCAAGAGATGAGTTACATCTTTATCTGATTGGGCACAAAGAATTGGAAAAGATAACACAAATTCAAGCTTTCCAAAAATGGTAACAAGGCAGAAGACGCTGCGATACTGCCATAATAATGTCTCCACCGAGTGTCTGTAATGGAAAATTCCACAAACTTAAAAGGCCTAACAAGGGTACAATAAGCAGCCTGTATTTACGTCACTGGAGCTATGAGAACTACACCAACTGCGAGCTTGAAAGTAATCCTCAATCTCACACCCCTTGACAGCCCTTAACGAATCCATCTTTCTTAATACTAACCTTCGTAACACTCGGAATATCTGCCTCTTCTATCTTCACACCCATCGAACCTCTTACGGCTCCAATAAACCCATCTCCTGAATGCTGAGGAATGTCAATTCTCACTCTTCTTATTTTGACTTAAATATCAGCACGCACTGCCTAAGCTTCGTTTTCTTAGCCCCCCAACTAGTTAACTTAAGCCTTAGCTAATAGGTTTCTTAGTTTGTAAGTTAGATTAAGTAATAACTTGTTAAGCCTAATAAATACGGGTTGTGCCCCTACCAAAAATTAAGTCAAAATTTTGAATAGGCAGCAAACAGCGCACTTAGGCTAAATCGGTGTAGTGTCTGGAAAACTAGCCAAACGAATGAGACGTCTATACTAATTTATACCGACGCACGGCGCGAAAATGGGAGTTGGAACGGGTGCAGGTTCCTTTTTAGAAAACCTGCAGCCTTGACAGTTCCTTCAAATTTTCAAATCACAGCAGTCTTCCATGGCAAGATTTTAGCAGTCACAAACGCGGGAAAACAGGTGTCCATGATGGCGCTATCACATGCATATATCACTTTTTTCATTGATAGCCTGCAGTAATTAAAGATTCATGCCACTCTTTCAAAATCAAAGTTTGTTTCTCGCTGTCGCGAAGAGCTAAAGGTTCTTGTTACGCAGCATAACGTTGGACTCTTCTGGGTTCCAGGTCAAAATGGCATACCGGAAAACGAAAAAGTGAGAAAAAACTCACCACTTGAACCTTCTCTCATTGACCAATCAAACAGTGTCCCAGGCTATGCAAATTAACAGATCATTGTTAACAAAATAATACTATAACGCGAACCCAACATTTAATACCAATTTCCTAATCGAAAACGTTCAACCGAAAACACAAGCGGCAACACTAGTGTAAGTGTAGAAATATTCTAGGAGAGAAAATGTTTGACAGCCCAAATAGTGGAGAGTGGAGACAATGAGGAAATTGCTGGAGAGTTCTAGATGAAATGTCATTCGATATAAATAGCCCGCCCGAGGCAACCAGAGGAGAGTTTTGATTATAGAGTGATAAAGTGAAGAGTAAATTGTATACAAGTGATAGTCCAAAAGTCGAGTTGAGATTGAATAAAGTATAGATACTTAATAAAAGAGATAGAAATAAATTGAAAGGTGAAGTTGTATTTTGCGAACTAAGCGCACGTTACAATACGAAAGTCCAATGAAAGATGGGAATGCCTAGATTCATGTGTCGTCTCCAGTAAACTATGGACAGATCAAAAAGACTACTATCCATGAATAGGCCTTCATTATGATCGTTTATCTAACAGGACACAACCCACCAGGCTACCACAAAAAGCAAATGGGTCTTTGCACCGATTACTTACGTAGGGGCTGCAATGATGAAGACGAACGTGAACCACTCACTTACTTTTCCACTGCCCAACAATCTGCCATACCAGAAAAAAAATTCCTAGGTAGTTTCTTTTGAAGATTTATCAGACACTCCAGGCAACAGTCTCTTAATCTTCATTAGGGCCACAAAATGGTTAAAAATTGACCAACCACAAACTTGTAGGTTTTTAGGAAATGAGATCAGCCGTCAGCCCATTCTACCTTATTTAACCTACCAATGTCTCTGGATATAGTTGCTTGAGATATCAGTCGCTGAAAAAAAAACAGATCCTCAGTCTTTCAACCCAGTCACTTTTTGCCCGTTCTCTCTAAAGTTTTCGAAACAATTGTCCGGTCAAATTAAGAATTTTGTCGGAAGCTCTATCCTAGTTGCACCCTTCAAATCATGGCTTGAATAGGAACGTATAGTGGCATAACAGCACTTTCAACAGCTCAGACGATATTCGAACAGCAGTATAGATAATTGATGATAATAAGATCGAAGTGGTAACCCTACTGATCTTCTCAACAACGTTTTACTACAATGACTCTTATTTCTTTGTAATAAGCTTAACAATATGGTCTCTAGCCTTGTAACCACGATCAATCAGAATTATGTAAGAATCGACTATCTCCCACCCAATCGTTACGTCGGCGTCGTGGAGTACACTAAGGTTCTATATACCTCGTCTTAAGTGTCACAATAAAGTATGTGAAGACGTCCGACTTAGAGTTCAAAACTGAAGAGAGTTCACCCCCAGAATCCATAAGGATGGTGAAAGATGTTGCTTGCGGCCCAGGCTCACCCCGGACTGCATATCACAACTAAGTAAGTGAACAAGCATGTAATCGGCAGAAGGTTGTAGGTCCCTTCCATTCCCTTACAAGGCTCCGGGGTTCTCCAAGCTTTGTTGGGCGATTTTTTTTTTTTATGAAAGTACTGACCCGATCGAGCCAAGATCTGTTGAAGGGTTCTCCGAGCTTTTGCTCTTGTGTTATTGTGAGTTACTCCATCTAATGCATTTTTTGACGCTTCCCTGTTTTTGCATTTGGTCTTCCTCACCCGTTCCCTGCTAAGGTACTGTGACAAAGCGTCACAATTTCTTTTCCCTACCTCCTCCCAAAAGGTACACCAAAAACAGTGTAGTATTTATTTCCATTGAAATCTTCTCCCGCATAATTCAATTATAAAGAAAACGCTTGCTCGCTGGGGTATGAAGGTCAGACATTTTCAAATACCAATTTTTCATGCAAATTTGTCACTGACCGGTTATAACTCACATTCGGTTTTAGTAATAAAGTTAATGAGAAGAGGTAAATTAGTCAACAGAATTCAGAAAAAGAATTCTAGGATTCTAAGTGTTGTGGTTTGTGGCTTGTTCTAAGCCGGGTTGTTGGAATTCTCCTGCCTTTTACTTTTTCTCGCTCTCCTTAAGAGAATTTAATCGTTGAGGCTTGTTTTTATTATTTTTTATTATTTTATTTTATTAGTATATATAATTAGCGACATTTTGTATTTACAGATTAAAATAGTGGTAAATGCTGATTTAAATACAAAGTTTTATGTATCCATTATAACAGAGATTGTGGCTGGGGTGCTTATTTTAAAGATATTCCAGATTACGAAAAGTTAATTCATTAGATCTAGAACAAAGAAGTGTAAGAAGAAAATAAATAAATAAATAAATTAGATAAGTGCAGATTACGTGATATAATTCAATAAAATTTCGATTTGGTTGTGGTCATTTTCCAGAAGCCATGCTTTAGTTTTTTCAATAATAAAGACATTACACGAATAGAACGAATAGTTAATGGAAACGTATTAAAATGCTTTCAGTAGACAACAGAGTAAAAATTTCTTATATGAGTGGTACGAAACGATGGTACAGTCACAAGACAATCACGATTTCTACTCATAGAACGGACATCCGAAATAGGACTTTGTAAATAACCACCCCTCATAAAAAAAATTTTAGATGTCTTAAAATAATACAATAGCCTTATGAGTAAGATGTTTAGTGATCTAAATAGATTCATAGACGGAGTTAATCGATTCGCACCACAGATTGTAATTATTGCACATTTCTGTAAGATGAGAAGTGAATTTATTTTAGATTGATAAGCTCCACCCCAACAACTTAAACCATATCGTAGTTTAGAATGGAAAATACCAAAATAAGCTTTATTGAGCTTACTATTACTGCAGTATTTCCTGAGATGGTAGAAGCTTCTAATTAATGAACGTAAATATTGTTTAAGAACAGTAACTTCATTGGGCCAACTCATCATCGGATCGAAAGAAACTCCAAGGTATTTAAACTCATGCACTTCTTGGATTTTGAAACAACAACTACTACATTTTTTGTGTATGTCAAGTTTTTATCAGCATTGCATGCACAGTAAGAAATTTTATATTGTTGGCAGTTAGGTGCGTGAAAAACGATATCCAAATCTGGATCATTTCTTGTCTTTAAGCTAAAGTACATAATTTTTGTTTTGCCGCTGACACAAAGCTTATGAGTAGCAAACCAAATACGCAATAAATGGACATCACGGTTCAAATCAGCCATAAGATCTAGAGCGCTAGATGTAGTGTAAGTTAAGCCTAAATCGTCAGCAAAAGCTGTAATTTTAGCTGAAAATGGTAGACTAAACCAAGAGTCAAGGTATATTAGAAACAAGATGGGACCCAGGACAGACCTTAGTGGTACGCCAATGTTAGAGATTCTACTATCACTATAACAATTTGCAACTTTGACCTTTTTATGTTTTTAAGGTAACATTTAAACCACTTGAAGACTTAGCCCCTAAAGCCAATAGCGTGAAGTTTGTATAGGAGAGTATGGCATGGTCTACACTCTACAGTATCAAAAGCTTTGCTTATGTCTACGAATAAACCAGCACAAAATTTTTTACTGTCCAAGCCCTTGTTAACGATGGTACAAAAATCAAGCAAAGCATCTTCTGTAGAAAGCCCATTTCTAAAACCGTACTGTGAAGGACTAAAAAAACTACTCTTTTTAAGAAAACCCAACATCCTGTGTTTTATGGCTTTTTCAAACATTTTAGAAATTGAGGAGAGCATCGAAATTGATCGATAGTGGTACCCGTGGCGCAATGGTTAGCATGTCCACCTGTTAACCCAGACGTTCGAGGCTCGAATCCCAGCAGAGGCAAAATGCAAAAATGTTTTTCCACGGGTATCGCCTTTCGCGAGGAATTGGCAAGTCCTCCGTTAGTAAATTCATTGCCATGAAAAACGCATTCTCAATTAGCCGTTCGGAACCGGCGAAAAATTGTAGGTCCCCTCCACTCCCTCACAAGGCATGGTTGTGAGAAATGCGCTAGTCCCAGGGGCTCCTCGCTCTGTTGCGCCACCCTATTTATTTATTTATTTATTGAAATTGGTCGATAGTTGCTAGCTACTTTATTATCGCCTTTCTTAAAGATCGGAATCACAATAGCATTTTTTAGGCTCGTTGGGAAAATACCATTTTCAACATTTTGATTAAACAAATGAGATAGAATATCCGATACATTGAGTGCAATCAATTTTAAAATAAGATTCGATAAACCATCTTCACCACATGCATTTGACTTATTAAGTGTGTTGATTAGAGAATAAACCTCTGATCCACTGATGGGAGCAAAGTAGAAGCTGCCTAGAGATATCTGTTCTATAGATCCAAAAATATCATTACACGCATTGCAAAAAGAGTGTGATTCACCCAATTGGCCAATTGAACCAAAAAAGTTGTTAAGAGTATTAGCAACCGCAGTAGAATCATTAATTTCTAAGCCGTTACTATTAAGTAGTGGGAGAGAGAATGTCGAGCTAGACGCTAAAATTCTACTGTGCAATTTTCCTTTTAAGTTTCAATTCATAATACATTAAATTAATTTATAAAAGTGCTTTTATATTGCTCATTTGTCACCTAAGATTGAGTTTAATTAAACAAAAACATTGAATTTTCAATTTCTTGAGCATAAACTTAGTATTAATAAACGCGATATACAATGTCACAATCAAATACACCGCAACCTAATGACAAAAAACCATCGACACGTAGCGGAGGCCAACAACAAAAGACAGGTGCAACACAATCAAATACATCTAAAACCACATCTGGCATTGAAATAAAATCCATCGAATTGCTAATTGAGAACCAGATAAAAGGCCTAAGAGAGTTTATCCTCACAGAAAATCGTAAGTTGAATGAAAAACTAAACAAAATCGAAAGCGGCTTCTTACAACAATTTGCGATTGTTGATCAAACTTTGGTCGACTTGACAAGGAGAGTAGAGCAGCTTGAGGCGGCAAATGTGCAGTGTGCTGTGGCGGTACCTAACCAATTGCTTTTGCAACGCATTGATGAGCTAGAGCGAGAAAGTATGTCAGCTGATGCAATCTTGCTTGGTATACCAAAAAATAATGGAGAAGATCTATCCAGCTTATTTAACAAACTTTGTGTTTCTGTCGGTTGCTCAACACCACCTAAACCGATAAACATTTTTCGTGTGAAACCTAAGCAGAATTTAACAAAAACAGACACTGCAATAATAGTGAAGTTCAAAACAACCACCGAAAAAAATACTTTGTTTGCAGCGATCCATCAACGTTGGAAATCAACAAAAGTAAACACAAGCTTGCGTGATATTGGTATGCCATCTGACAGCCGAATTTTCGTAAATGAAAGCTTAACGTCACATAACCATATGATTCTTCGAAAAGCTCTACATTTAAAGCGAACAAAAAAGCTCGTCAGTGTTTACACTCGCAATGGGAGAGTTTTTGTAAACAAGATGGGAACAACAGCAGATGATAGATCACTTTTAGCTACATCTATTGAAAGCTTAAATCGAATTGCAGGCGTAAGGAATGAAGGAGATAACAATGCAGACGTATCGTGAGCAGCTTTTCAAAGAAAATTTTAAATCAAATCTTCTAGTCCGGGAGGTAGCGTTGCATTTTAGGTAGTGATTTTATGCCGATCGAATATCATATTTTTCAATAGATCTTGGATGACATATAAACGAATCAAGCGTCAGCTGGCGCACCCGCGGTGGGTGTGGGTGTGGGAGGTCGTGAAAGTGGTAAAAAATAAATAAAAATAAAGTCATAGTATGCCGACTGAAACTTTTTTCACGGATAGTTTAGATCATACTGAGTTGAGAAATAACCGTCAGCTGCATCGTGGAGGGGGGAATATGCGTCAGCTGCTCGCATGATCTTGTAAAAAAACACCTAAATTAAAGTAATAGTATGCCGGATGAAACTTTACTGGGTGATCGTTTGAGTTATTCAAAGTACGAAAACAATTGTCAGCTGCGTAGGTTGCGGTGGAAAGACCGTCAGCTGGAGCAATGAAGATTTCAAATATTGGAGCGATTATAGGCACTTATAGTCTATTGATTATGTCATTTCTTAATGAACTCAAAAAAGGGCGAATTTTTATTGCATGAATCGATTAATGGCCTAATTTTGGAGAAAAACCCCAAAGTGCTATTAAATTAGAGGGGGCAAATCGGAGATATGGGTTCTAAACCATTTTCATTCGTTTTTTCAATATATCTCGAAAACGAAGCAAAATTTTTAAGCAATTCCAAGGACATTTTTTGTAGAGAGCAAATTTTCCCATCAAATAACATCTTTCGAGTAATTTTAGAAAAAAGTTTTCTATCCAAAACGTTAAAATTCCCGACGAAAAAAAAGTCAAAATTTTTAAATTTTTTAGTTTTGTCAGTTTTTACTTGCGATTATAGGTACTATAAGGCAAGTCTTGCAATCGTGCAGAAAAAAAATTTTGAGATAACAATTAAATACGACATTACGGTGATAGAGAATACGAAAAAAGTGGGTCCTGCAATTCTGTCTGTCTGTCTGTATGTCTGTATGTCTGTATGTCTGTATGTATATGGATCTACAGCCTGAACCACTTGACCGATTTTTTTCAAAATTTGCAGTTAGGGTCTATGGAGCAGTCTACAGAGGGGTTTTTGGAATTGGGTCTCTAGGTCTTGAAATACGGGACCTGCCATACAACCGATATGATAATACTTACTTTTCTCGGAAATGGCTCCAACGATTTCGATAAAATTTTGTGTGAGGGATTTATTTTGGATTTTCTTTCTTATGATGTAAAAAAAAGTTTTGGAAAAAGCCTAAAAACGGTACCTCCCATAGTGCCGTTTTTTACAAAACCGACTTTCTCGTTAATGGCTTACGCTTACACGATCTTGACGAAACTTTGGATTTAAAAAGTCGTAAACTGTTACAAAAAGACTGCATATCAATATTAAAAAAAATTTAGTTGTGGAAATTTTTAAAAATATTTTTAAAAAATTTTGATATTTTGAAATAACTTCAAAACTATTACTTTAATTTTTTTCAAATTTTTTGTCAAAACAACTCTTGTTAAGATCTAAAACTTTGCATACTCGACTTTTAAAAAACAGTTTTAAAAAAAAAGTTAAAAATAAAAAACCGTTTTTTGGAAAAACTGCTCCAACGATTTTGATTAAATTTTCATCATTCATATGTATTAGCGATTGCAAAAGAATGGCGTTTTAAGATTTTTGCTTGAAATCTTTGGAATATTTAATTTAATTTTTTCATTATTTTACGTGATTTAATTCAATTTTCATAATTAATGTGTAGTTGGCAACCCTGTACCACAAAACATATTATGAAGAGCTAATACCAAAACCTTTAACTCAGCCTTTAGATTTTGATATCGTGTTTAGAACACAATCGCAAGTTCGTGCGACCCAGTCGTGCCCATTTTTTTTAATGGCTTTCTTTCTGGTTGCAGATAGGCATAGTCAATGCTTCATAAAAAAGAAAGTGAATAAAATTTTCTTTTAAATGCTATATCATAGAACTTTCACCGAAATATTACCACTTAATCATAGACATTTATCATTATTTTTTATCCTTTTTATACTGATTGCAGCTTTTTTGTATGGAACAATGTTAAACCAGACCCTAAGCAACTGTCGTTTCCAATATTTTTGCAAATTATTAAAAAGTGCAAATTTTTCGCTGGCACAAATGCCACCAACACGCGATGCAATCAAACATCATGGCCTAAGAACTTTTTTCCAAATCCAACAGTGGCATGGAAACCGATTAAATCATTTGAACTTTGGTTGGGAAAGTTCTAATTGTGGATTCATTCCAATTCGCACAATTACACCTTCTGCACCGGAGATATAGCCAAAAAAATGGATTGTGGTTGCACTTCAGGTTGCCATGGAAGCTGTGGTTGAAGAAAAATTAAGATTCCTTGCTCATTATTTTGTAAAGAATGAATGGGAGTCAATTGCGATAGTGTGCAAGTAGCCGATATTGCAGAAGATGACATTTTTGAAGATGTAGATGTGGATGTTGATATAGACCATCGAAACGTTATTCAAGAATTATAATAACACCTGGATTAAACACTTAAATTGTTAAGTAAAAAAAAAAAAATATATATGTAGCATTTTTTATATACTTATATAAAAAACTTTCCATCGAGTAAGAAATATTATAAATAAATGCAAACTTATACTGTTTGCATTTATTCTTATTTTGAGGATGAAAAATAACGATAAGTGTCTATGATTAAGTGGTAATATTTCGGTGAATTTCAAACGCAAAAAGTTCTATGATATAGCATTTAAAATAAAATTTTATTGACTTCCTTTTTTATGAAGCAATGCCTATACCTTTCTTCAACCAAAAAAAAAAATGCCATTAAAAAAACTGACAAAACTAAAAAATTTAAAAATTTTGACTTTTTTTTCGTCGGGAATTTTAACGTTTTGGATAGAAAACTTTTTTCTAAAATTACTCGAAAGATGTTATTTGATGGGAAAATTTGCTCTCTACAAAAAATGTCCTTGGAATTGCTTAAAAATTTTGCTTCGTTTTCGAGATATATTGAAAAAACGAATGAAAATGGTTTAGAACCCATATCTCCGATTTGCCCCCTCTAATTTAATAGCACTTTGGGGTTTTTCTCCAAAATTAGGCCATTAATCGATTCATGCAATAAAAATTCGCCCTTTTTTGAGTTCATTAAGAAATGACATAATCAATAGACTATAAGTGCCTATAATCGCTCCAATATTTGAAATCTTCATTGCTCCAGCTGACGGTCTTTCCACCGCAACCTACGCAGCTGACAATTGTTTTCGTACTTTGAATAACTCAAACGATCACCCAGTAAAGTTTCATCCGGCATACTATTACTTTAATTTAGGTGTTTTTTTACAAGATCATGCGAGCAGCTGACGCATATTCCCCCCTCCACGATGCAGCTGACGGTTATTTCTCAACTCAGTATGATCTAAACTATCCGTGAAAAAAGTTTCAGTCGGCATACTATGACTTTATTTTTATTTATTTTTTACCACTTTCACGACCTCCCACACCCACACCCACCGCTACTTGAGCAGCTGACGGCCGGTTCACTAATAAGTAATACAAGGTCAACAACTGGTGTAAAAATCAGCCGGCATACTATGACTTTTCAATTTGCAACGCTACCTCCCGGACTATTCTTGTAATACTCCTTTTTTTTTTCTCTTCAAATCAACTTATTGCTTTTATTTATTTACTTATTTATTTATTTTTTCTCTTTTATACCATTTTCTTTTAACTTCATTTAACTTTTGCCATGTTTTTATCATGTTTGCTTTTTATAGGTGTGGTGCTTGTTTTCTGATAGGTAATTTAAACATTTCTGTGAAGTATGATAATGGCTAATCTTTTAGCACTGAATGATAATTGTTCTCATGCTTTTGACAGAGATGAAAAACTGCAATATATGTTGGGAATTCTCAGTAAACAATATGTGGGGCTCAAGCTCTGTCATATAAATGCACAGAGTTTGCATTCTAAGATAGATGAATTTAGAAATGTGTTTGTAAGGTCAGGTATTGATATAATATGTGTTTCAGAAACATGGTTTCATGCTGAAATAATTGATGTAGTATATGACATGGTGGGTTACAAATTGATTCGTGCTGATAGAACAAACAGAGGTGGTGGAGGTGTTGCCATTTACATACGCGAATCTATTGAATTCAAAGTAGTTATTAAATCTGAGCTGTTGTCACAAATTGAATATGTTTTTGTAGAGATTCCAAACAGTACAAATCGCTGCTTACTTGGGGTTGCTTACCGCCCAAACAGATACATCGATTTTCTTGAACTCTATACCGAAATAGAAAGACAGTCCTCTTCATACTCAGAAATCATCCTGTGCGGTGACCTTAACTGTAACTTGCTTGAATCTATAAATTCAAAAAACTTTCTGGATAGGCTGGAAACATATGGTCTCTTCCCAGTAAACTGTACAAATCCCACTCACTTTTCAACAACAAGTTCTACGTTGTTAGATTTATTAATTGTAAGTAATCCCAGCGCCATACTCCTTTATTCTCAACTAGATGCCCCTGCTTTCTCCAAGCATGACCTATTGTTTGCCACACTTAAAGTCAATCCACCTTTCAAGCCCACAGTCTACAAGTATAGAGACTTCAAAATTTTCAAACCTGATGAACTTGTGCGAGACATTCGACAGTTTAACTGGCAAATAATATATGATCTAGTATCACCTGACGATCAAGTAAAATTTCTTCAAGACTCTATAACTCAACTTTTCGACCAACATATCCCTCTAAAAGTTAAATTACAAAATACCACAATGAATTCATGGTTTACGCCTGAAATTCTAAACCTTATAAGACAACGTGATCAGGCTTATAAACGTTGGAAGCGGTTTCGAGTTCCTGAAATGTTAGCAAAATTTCGATCACTGAGAAACTTGGTGTGCAAAAAGATACGTGATGCCAAGAAAAGAGTGTATTCTGAACGACTTAGCGAAAACCTTTCTTCAAAAACACTATGGAAAAACATTCGAGAACTTGGCGTTGGTAAACAAAAAGAAATTTGTAGCGCGGATATTTGTCCTAATTATCTCAATGAAGAGTTTGCAAAAGTTCAAAGCAATCAAAATATATCTAACAACAATGGTGCACTTGATGGCTCATTTGAGTTTCCGGTTGTTGACCCGGCAAATGAGAATGAGGGTTATCGGGTTGTTGACCCCGATAATCGTCATTACTTTGGATTTGTAAGAGTTGATGATGCGGATGTTCTAAGCGCAATTCTAAAAATCAAATCATATGCGATAGGCTTAGACGGAATCCACCCGCGTTTTATCATGTTAATCTTACCAGAAATTCTTCCAGCACTTACACATATCTTCAACACAATCATTATGTCTTCATGTTTCCCCAGTACTTGGAAAATCGCAAAAATTATACCCGTCCTTAAAAAAAGTGAAACACGTTCATCGCCAAAAGAATTCCGACCTATCTCAATATTACCGTTTTTATCGAAGGTATTGGAAAAACTACTGCATAAACAAATAAGTAACTTTTTGAATGTAAATAAGCTTTTAACAGACAAACAATCTGGATTTAGACAAGGCCACAGTTGCGTGACGTCTATCTTAAAAGTTTCAGATGATATTCGAAATGCGATCGACAAAGACATGTTAACTTTTTTAGTGCTACTGGATTTCTCCAAAGCATTTGATACTGTCAATCATCAAAAGCTCATTCTGAAACTTAAAAATCAGTTTCGTTTCTCAAATAGTGCTGCTGATCTAATTCTATCGTATCTAAGTGGTCGGAGCCAGGCTGTTGCTATTGACGATAAAATTTCCCGACCTCTCAACCTTTTCTCTGGAGTTCCGCAGGGATCGATTCTTGGTCCGTTGTTATTTTCGTTGTTCATCAATGATCTTCCAACGCAAACGAACCCCTCAATTGTTGACTTGTATGCGGATGATGCTCAAGTTCAGTTTAGTTGCAAACTTGGAATGATTGAGGATGGGGTTTACAAATTAAATTCTGACCTAAGTAAAATACTACTGTGGTCAAACACTAACTCCTTAAATCTGAATCCAATTAAATCGAAATGTCTTATAATTTATAAAACATCGCTTAATTACGATTACTTCCCAGCACTGTATCTTGGAAATGATAAACTGGAGTACGTAAGTAAAGCCAAGAATTTAGGTATACTTTTCAACTCGACTCTTACTTGGGATGATCATGTACGCTTGGTAATCGGGAAAATTTACGGTTCACTGCGCAGTTTATCTTTATCGAAACACTTTACTCCACAACATATTAGATTAAGGCTAGCAAAATCTTTGATTTTACCCCTAATCACGTATGGATGTCAAATATTCGCAACCCACAGTTCTGTAACGAAAAGAAATCTGTCAGTTGCTTTCAACAATGTAACGCGTTATGTCTATAATCTTAAAAGATTTGATCATATCTCCAATTATTCTAGCAGGATTTTAGGTTGCACTCTATACACATATCTGAAATACTTGTCCTTGAAAACACTCAACAGAATAATAATAACTAAAACACCATCATACCTTTTTGAAAAAATAAAATTTTCTAGTTCGTCTCGGTCTTTTACCATATTACAACCCATCTTTAGCTGTAGAATTTCAGAAAATCAGTTTTTCGTAGATGTCATAAGGCAATGGAACAATTTACCCATATCTATCAGGAGACAGCGTGGTACCACTCAGTTTGAGGCAAGCTTGTTTAGTTATTTGGCACTAAATTAAATGTTTTAGTACAACCTTTTTTGTTTTTGTGTTTATCTTATTTTAAATTGAAATTAACCATTACTAGCTAAATATTCTTTATTAAATTCTTTTCTTGCTTAGTAATTAATGTGTCATATTAAGCTTATAATTAGGTAATGTAAATTAATAATGTAAAGAACCATTAACATAACTTTTGCTAATTTAAAGGCTTTGAAGCCCATTGTAAAAGATTCTTGTAATTAATAAATGAAATGAAATAAGTACGATATGGTTACATATATATTTTCTTATAATTCGGATTAATTATACTATTTTTAGCTCTCCATTCATTTTTGGGTTACCTAAAGACAATCAGCAGAGAATTATAATAACTATCGCGACATGACTTGATTTCAATGTTTATATTTCTACACATAGTTTTAAATTTCGTTTCAGGTCGATGTTGGAAGGATGCTTTTAACATTTCAAACGTATTTTATTTTTTTGTTTAATTTTCTTAAGTAGTTTTGGATTGATCCACGGCTCTAGTCTTTTTTAGGTTTTTTTAAACAGTCTTTCATAAGTGCAGCAATCAATGTAAGATTGTTGTGTTTTGATAAATATGTCATACGCATTTGAAGCATTATTTTCTGCTAGCACAGCTTCCCAGTTCTCAAAGCGAAGGCCGTTATTCAAAATATTAAAATTAATCTTTTTTACAAATGAAGAAGATGTACTTTGCTTAGGTTCCAAGATTTTTAAGGATTTGAACAACATACCAGTCATGTTATGATCGGTAATATGTAACTCAAAATTGATGCCAAAACAGTGATCTAGACATATGTCCTTAAATCGACCAAGAACATGATCAAGACAAGACTGCGATATTGGTCGAGTAGGTTCATTTACGAAGGAGGACAACCCATGCTCTGCTATCAAAGCAAGGTATGACTCGCTATAAGAATTTTTTGCTAGTAAATCTATATTGAAAACGCCAATAACAGTGAGATTGGGAGCTTTAGTACTGCTCAAGAACGATGAAAATTCATTAAGGAACATCTCCACATTAAACGAGTGTAATCTATAGACACAAACAAAGTCGAGGACAAAAACTCCTACTCCACCTGCAGAATACATTTCATTCGGATTTAAATGAAGGTTATAACCGGGAATCGAGTAATTATCGCATTCGTTCTTAAAAATGCAAATCTCAGATAAGAATATTAGATCCGGTAAATAAGGAAGAGCTTCCAGATTGCATACAAGCAAATCAAAATTTGATCGAAGACTGCGTATATTTTGTTGAACAATAAAGAATTGAATATTAACTTCATCAAGATTATTATTAAAGAAAATTTCATCTCTTATGGAATTGATAGTGGTAATGGAAGGGTTGCTATTTGTAAGATCGATGTTTATAAATGAATTTAACATTTTAGATTTAATTTTAATCTTTAATTAGTGATAAGCCGAGCGTTTGGATTCTCCTTATTTTTAGACATTGAGTCTCCGTAAAGGAAATTTAATCGTTGTGGCTTGTTTCCAGCCGGGGGTTTGAATTCTTCTTAGTAAGTTTTGTGACACTGCGGCGCCGCGCCGTAAGGTCCGTGCAAGAAGTTTAGTGGTTGTGGCTTGTTTCCAGACAGGCGTTTGGACTCTCCTTGTTTTTTTTTTTTTTTTTTTTTTTTTTTTTTTTTTTTTTTTTTTTTTTTTTTTTTTTTTTTATAATTTGCGCACACATCAAGGGGTTATGACTACCCTTATAATGTTATAGAACACAGTGCGAGCATTTAGGAAAATAGGAGAGGATTAGAAAGGAGACACCGATGCACGTTGCTTTTGAATCTTTGTAAATCGTAATGTAGGGGAAACACAGAGCCAGGTAAAGAATTCCACATTCGGGTGGTGCGACTGAGATACGAATCTCTATACTTGACTGTACGCCCGAAGTTGGGCTCAAGGTAAAACTGATGAGCATTCCTAGCGAGGCGAGTGTTGCGGCTAAATTGTTTCAGGTGAGGAATGCAACTGGCTACTTCACTAGAGCACTGTTTGTGGAAAAAGCGATAAAAGAGAGAGAGACAGGTGACGTTTCGACGATGTTCAAGAGAATCAATCGATTCTACGATTGAACTATCACCTATCAATTTTAACGCTCTGTTTTGTACCCTATCGAGTAGGCGCAAAGATGTGTGAGAAGCACCTGACCAGATATGAGAGTTATACTCCAGTTTTGGGCGGATGAAGGCCTTATAAATTGTAGCCAGATCAGAAGGGGTGAAGAATTTCCTGCATCGTCTCAAGAAGCCTAAGCATTTAGCAGTGTTTTTGGCGACTTCAAATATGTGATCATTCCAACGAAGATCATCGTTTACACACATACCGAGTACTGACAGCTTTTCGGTTTCTTCGATGCAGGTACCATTCATGGATAATGGCAATGAGGGAATGTTAAGCTTCATCGACAAGAGACAGCATTGAGTTTTCGAAGCATTGAATTCTACTCGGTTCATAAGACCCCGTGATACAATGCTGTCAAGGTCAGAATTCAATGAGCTCATCATACGCAACCGTTCCAGTTCCTCATCCGAAGAACAGGGACGTGAATTTGGAATCGAATATGAAAAGCTGAGGGTCGAGTCGTCAGCAAAACAGTTAAGCGGATTAGAAGTTTCAGACAAGAGATCATTAATGAAAATGAGGAAGAGAGTCGGAGACAAAACGGAGCCCTGGGCACACCAGCATTTATGAAGTGGGTATCAGACTTGAAGCCATCCAACACAACATGTATTGAACGGTCAGAATGGTAATTTCTAATCCAACGAAGAAGAGACTCATCGATACCAAAAGCACGCATTTTCGATAAAAGAGCCTGATGCCAAACTCTATCAAATGCTTTAGAAATATCAAGTGCAATAATATTACTTTCTCCAAAACAATGTAAAGATTGGTTCCACTTTTCGGTGAGATATGCCATCAAATCACCAGTGGACCGTTTGCTACGAAAGCCGTACTGACGGTCATTAAGAAGCTTTCGTTCTTCAAGATATTTCATAAGTTGACGGTTAATCAACGTTTCCATGAGCTTGGAAAGAAGGGACGTTAGTGCAATTGGACGGTAATTGGAAGGGGAGGAAGATTCGCCTTTTTTAGGGACCGGCTGGACAAATGCAGTTTTCCATCTGCTCGGAAAAATCCCAGCAGAATAGGAAAGATGGAAAAGTTTTCGCAGTGGTTTTGCCAGCGTAGAAGAACACCTCTTCAGAATAACGGCGGGGATACCATCTGGACCAGCGGATTTATGTATATTGAGATCTTTGAGGACTCTCGCAACCGAGCGAGTTCGGAAAAATATCTGCTTCATTACACAATTTGTAGACTCAAGCTCAGGTGGAGCCAATATGCTATGAGGAAGTGTCGAGTTGGCAGCAAACTGGGCTGCCAGCAAATTGGCTTTGTCGATGGAGCTGACATATGGAGAGTCATTGAAGACGAGCGTTGGGACCGATGACGTGGTCGAGTTCTTAATGTTCTTGACAAAAGACCAAAAGTTTTTACTTCCTTTTGGACGCAATAGTATTTTTTGCCTTACTTTTTGGTCATGTAAAAACTTAGCCCTTTGTATTTTAGCATTACAGATATTTCTGGCCCGTTTGAACAAATTTCGGTTTTCAGCAGTAGGGTTGTCTTTAAATTTACGAAAACTACTTTCTCGATCCCTAATCGCCTCTTTACAGCTTGAATCAAACCACGAATTCTCTTTGGGGATGATACTTTTTGTTCTGTGAGGAACAAAATTTCTCATGCCGTTTAGAATTACGTTAGATATCATATCAGCTGATGCATCAACGTTTCCGTCGAGAAAGCACAATGACCAATTAAAATTTCGAAAGAAATTATTCAGGCCGTCCCAATTGGCTTTCTCGTATTGCCACACAGTTCTTTTAGGGACTTTATCTTTTTCTACCGTGACGGAAAACGAGAAATCTACCGATATGACACAATGGTCCGATTTGCCTAAAGGAGATTATACTACAACCCTGTATTTTTCGGGATGAGAAGTGAGAAATAAGTCAAGAGTGTTGGCCGCATGGCCTTCAATATCTGGAACCCGAGTGGGCTCATCAACAAGTTGAGTTAATTGGTTCAACTCAGCGAAGATCTCAACATATTCTCCTTCGGGTGTTGTCTGGCCAGAATGTCGAAGCCAACCTGAATTGTGTACATTGAAATCGCCCGCAATTGCGATTTCAGTGTGAGGATATTGGGAAACAATTCTTATTATGGAGTCAGATAGCGCATCAAACTCGTTAGAGGTTGAATTGCTATCTAAACTGGGGCTTCTATAAATAAAACAATATTGAATGACTTGCTTACGGACGGTGAATTTTAACCACATGAAATTAAAGTTCGTATTAGAACAAAGGCCGTATTGTGGTAGAAGCTGGTAAGCAATATCATTTCGAACATAAACGGCGAGGCCATGAGAAGAGAAGAATAATGGCACTAAGCTATACCCAGGCAGGTTGAACTCTGAGGGATCAGAATCAACACCCACCTGAGTTTCACTCAATGCCAAAACAGCTGGCCTGCATTTTCCAGTGTGAGCGTACACAGCAAAGAAATTCGATCTTAGCCCCCTAATGTTGCTAAAGTCGACCCGAAATTTACCCAGCATTACGATTCACAGAAACACACAAAACAAAGTATCAAACGCAGACGCAACCTAAGTCAAAACAACAAGTGAAAATTCCTATCAGAAAACCAAAACAAATTACTAGCGGTGTTATGCCCAGCCAGCAACTTGCTTTAGTTTACTAACGGAATCAACACCCGTTGAATTGACTATCCGCCTAACAAACTCGCAATCTCAGTACCTGCACACACTATATTGATAAGAGAAAAAAAAAATCAAATCAAAAAAAATGTATGCACATGCTTAGACTACGAGAGTGGTGTGGGATAGGAGATGACAAAGAGGGAACCGCACTGTGTGTTTAATTTTATGGATGTTGTTTTTTTTTTTGATATTATATTTTTTTATTTCTAATTATGATGGGTGGCACACTAGCACTTGAACACTTTTTCACATTTCTTATATGATTGTTCGCGGCGCGACGGTGGATTTTGATAGATTGTTTATGGGTAGGTAATATTTCTTTTTGATTTAATTTATTGCATGAGATTAGAATTTTTTTTTTTTTGACTGAACAGAAACTAGATTGGGGGTCGGACACTGTGTACGGCGCGTGTTTATGCGTTCGATTGCAAATCGGAACTGCTTGTTTGGTCTTTTTAGACGTTGCATCTCCATGAAGGAAGTTTAATTGTCGTGTCTAGTTTCCAGCCGGGCGTTAAGATTTTCCATGGTTAGGCATTGCGTCTCCGCAAAGGAAGTTTTCATCGCGGTACGTAGTCTCCAACAGAGTGTTCTGCCCCCAGTAAACGCAGGCATTTCCTACGAAGTCCGCCGTCGACGATAAATTGCTCTGCTTTTCACGCAACGCAGGCACTTTGCTTCGAGATCCGCTGCTGCCGATAGAGCGCCCTGTCTAACCCAGATCTAGGTAGGAGTTCACCGCCGCTGACAGAGGAAGTAGCTATTGTGGTTTACAACCGTATCCCCAGAGGAGCCACCGCCACTACACCATTGAAATCGATACCGGCCATTCCGTGGACCAGCAGCAGAAATCGACTTTATTCAATAAATCAAAAAACTTGCTTTCTATAATACTGAATATAAAAATTTGTTTAATTGTACACTTAAAAATCCTGAGAGAAAATTGTAATTTAGAGTTAATTAAGAGTTCAACGTGCCGTTCCGCGTATCATTTTTGATAAGTTGGACCACCGAAACCCAAGTCTTACGAAGCATCCTTGGGTAGACCCTGGACTCCCTGAGTAATACCCCAGCCTTTGAAAAGAAGCATTACAGTACGAATTGGATCATACGAGTATACAGTTTCCGATCCGGTAACACGAGCTCTACCCTACCAAAACCCTACAATTCAACTCAAGCCCTGGCAGCTGCTGAGAGCCAAATTATTACGAGGTCACACTTGATTCTCCTATGAATAAAAGTGACAATTGCGGTGTCTTTTGAGACGCCAGACTCGCACCATAAATATCACTTCCCATGTCTCTCCAATTTGCATACTCGACATAAACTTTACAAAGAATGAAGATCATGGTCCGTCGCCCACAGCTTGCATGCCATGCAAATGCAATCAATTTACATAATCCCTTTGGTGAAATTTGAAGTTTCTTTTATTTTTCATTTTGATCCTTTCCACAACCACAAGAGTTCATGATTTACATCTTTATATTGTAAGCTAACCCCTTTTCAGTCAGTAGGTACTGGTACACACCCTCTCACTTCAAATTTCAACAGCTTAAAATTGTATATTTATTGCCATTGTTACAAATTCGAACCAACTCAAAGTGACTAACAATAGAATACCCTATTCACCATAATAACGCTTAACAGCAAACAAATAACGCCCTTCGTGCAACTGTGATTAAGTTTTAAGTTGAACTGAAAAGTAAGATGGAAGCAAGGCCAAATAGAAAAAGAAGAACAAGGAGAAGAAGAAAAAAAGGAGAATTTATCCGCAAAGTTTTTAAATTAACTTTGGAAAACTTTTAGCAAAACTCTGAATTATTCCCAGACAATAGCTTGGCTGCACTTTGTTCCATTTTGTACGTATTCGCTTTCAACAAAGCAAACAAATCAACAAAAAAAAGGACATCATTATGCTGCAGCAAGTTTTTCCATCGTTGGCGTAAGATTTATTCGTTTTGCACTAAAATACGTTGTCGACGTCCTCGTCGCCGTCGTCGTCATCGTCATCAATAAGGACACGAATAATTGCCTTAACTACCCACTCTAAAGCTAATGCTGGAGTTATCCTTGAGCAGCAAACATTATTATCCTTGGCATTTCCCCAATCGATTTCGAGTCTAGAATGCGAATACGTTTTAACAATTCCTACACTCGTACAGACAAACATATTATGACTCGGCTTTCGATGGAGTTCAGTAAACTCTTAAGCTCTTCGAGCATTTCCAAAGTTTATCCTTTTTAAGTGACAGGGGAGAGTCACTTTTCAGGACGGGTGAAGTAATATAACGTTCACCTTTTTTTCTTTCTCTCCCTCCTAACCTTACTCCCCCATATGTTTGTTTGCGTGTATGGGTAGTTTGTTGATATAATTTTTCATTACTAGGGATTTCCTTACCCACAATCTCTATTTGAATTGCTTCATGCTATAAATACAAATGCAAGGGAAGCACACTGGCCTCCACATCTAGATGCATGGATGATAATCCTGTGGAAATTTATATCTAACTCGTCCACTAATCGTGAGATACCACGGGCAATGGATCTTAAGAATGCCAACTTCGTTTCAGCTTACCGCAGAAGAAGCTTTCCTATCTTACTATGCTCTGCTAGGTACTGGTGGATTAAAATCAAACCCAATCTGACAGCGCCCGTGGTTGTGAGAGCTGAAGGGTGGCTCCAATTTCACATTTACGTTACCATATTCTTTAATTAGTGCACAAGCATTAGAAAGGATGTATCATGAGCTCCATAGTAATACACGGAGTGTCTGCCATCAACTAGCATGTATGTGAATGAAAAACGCGTTTTAGAGAGATGACGTGAATTTCACTACCCCCAGCAGAGAATGCAACACGTACGCGCACACTTCCAGAGATAAAACCAAAGAAATAATAAGTTTTAAATTATTTTCGCCCTTCGCAATGGAATCTGGCGTGGGGCGGCGTGGGTGTGTTTGTGTGGTTTGGGGATTAGCAGCAAAGAAATTCAAATGACGGGTGGGATAGAGTTTCTTTTGCAAAACGCTTATTCTGGTTAGACGAATGCGACATGAAAAAAAAACAAGATTTTTCTTTCTACTCCCGGTCCTGTGTTGGGCGCCAGTTAAATTAATGCAACCTCATTTATCACAAAAGAAAATCCTATCCCTTTTCTTCTGGTCTTCTGCTTTCCTTTGATTTTGATCCTGGTAATAACCCGATTCGCTCTCTTAGATGTCCTTCAACCCAAAGGGATGCATCCACAATCATCAAGAGCTGTATGAAAGAGTGGTTAGGAACAAAGAAAAAAAGAAAAATCAACAAAAGAAAAAGTTCCTTGTGTATAAAAGAGTCTATCTGTTTAATGATAGTCTTTCCCACCAGGATAGATTGGACGTTTCAACCCTGCCATCAGCCGTTGAATGTCTTCTTTAGTTCGCGCGGGAGAAGAGTGAGAGATATATGCGCGTCATGTCAGTAGTGAATATTCAACGTACTTAATTGTGATCATATTACAAGCGTTAATTACGAAATTCTATCTTTATGAGCGAAGACGATGGATGGATGGATGGGTGCTACCCTAGGAGAAGAAGCAAAAATTACCAGAAATGTGCCATGGCAGAGTGTCATAAATAATCTCACAATCTACGAATTATACGTCTCGAGGGGAGGACGAACGAGGAACTGAAACCCATTCCTCTCCTGTATATGAGAGGGGCATTCATAAATCTTGTCTCAAGCAAATTTTTTTTTTGCTCATCCTTGTTGGGGCTGTTCTTCTTTTTTTTTTTGCTTGTCCTTCTTTCAGTTTAGCAGTCCCTCATATTCATTGCACTTGTGTAATGTGTCTCTGTTCTTTTCTACTCGAGAGGATGTTCGCTTCGTCTTTTCTTTTCACTTTTCTTCTTTGGTAGGGAGGAAGAAGGATACCCTGTGTGCAAGGAAGCGAATGTTGGATGGAAAACACAAGAAGTCACCAATTGATTGCTGGCCATTTGTTTCCGTTTAATTTTGAGGGAGTCGTCCGTCTACAAGTGGGTATTCGGATATTGTCTACATGAGACCTTTGAAAGAACAAAATGATTTGTGCTTTATTGGACAGTGGTGTCATAAGGCAATATGTTAAGGTAAATTGAAGAAAAGGACCTCGTTTGCTAACCGACTTCATATATAAATTTCTGTCTCATGAATGGCTGAATGAGCAAAGAATCAAAACAATATGTTTGGGATGATTGGACAGCGAAAATATTTAACTTTTTTTTTGGGAGCAAGATAAGAACTTAGGTACCAATATCTGAATCCGGATATGGCTGGGAAAAGTTTTTGGAATTTCATCAGGATGCTGCTGTGCTTGACCTCATCGTTTGTTCACAAATAAATCAAATCCCAAAGATTTTTCATTTGATGTTTGGTATGCAAAGTCGTCTTTTGTTTTATGTCCTTTGAGTGCGGGTTTTGGGGCTAAGTGATAAGCTATGGAAAAGTTTTGCGTGAATTTCAATCGAACTACTTGCTCTTGGTTGAACTTAAGAGAAGGGACTGGAAATTCGGATGATGGGGAAGTTACTCTTACTTTGAGGTTTTATTAAATTATTTTTGTTACCACTTTTTGAAAGGTCGATAGATATAGTAAAGAATTCATACTTTTTCGAGAAGTTTGCTGTTGCAGAACTTATTCTTTTGGTAGGAAGGACTCAACTATTAAAGACTTCGAGACTTCAGTGGTGCCCTTGGTGCTGAGGTTAGTGTTAGAGGTTTGAATCCAGGAAACATTAATTTTCTACAAGTATCGCCTCTCGAAAATTTGTCAAGTCTTTCGAGAGTAATTAAACTGCCATGAAAAAGGCTTACTAGTTGAGCCCTTTGGAATCGGCATAAAATTGAAAGTCCCTGAAACGAGTTAGACTCTGATAAAGATCCCGGACTTTGTTGTGTAACCATTTTATTATTTTATTGCCGCTTCTCACTGCAAAAAGTGATCTTAAGTTTGGCCTCCTCTTTTGATGACAAAGGAGAATTCAGATAAACAATTCACTGAGTCCTTCGAGCTCCATTTTTTACTTTAGTGAAATGCATTTAAATATAAATTTAGCACTGAGCTCATATCTCTCAATAATTTGGACTTTTATTTTTGAAGTGGCTATCTAAGATGTCCTTTGTCGATCTTAAATTAATTCCCTAGCTTCTGTAAAGTTGTTAAAATTAGTGGTGGAGCTGCTTTTCTATCGCAAACGAAGAATCCTAAGCTTTCCAGCTTTTTGGA
Organism: Melanostoma mellinum; assembly: GCA_914767635.1. NCBI lineage: Eukaryota > Metazoa > Arthropoda > Insecta > Diptera > Syrphidae > Melanostoma > Melanostoma mellinum. Next base: position 187,271,930 of record OU612060.1, read on the forward strand.
TCTCACTGCTTTACTCATTTATATCTTACCCACTTTGAAGTTCGAAAAACACAACTATAGGTTCAACGAAGACTGCTGGGAAGCACGCACATTTGTCAGGTAAACAATTCACATAGATCTTGGGTCTCTTGGCCAATAAGACAGTCGGTCAATGCTGCTACCGAGTTGAGAATAATGCAGTTGAGCTTTGCTAATGTCGGAACACCAGTTTCGAAGATTAAAAAAAACTAGCGGAATAATGAGCAGCGATCGGCTTTGTAAGCGATCGGCTTTGTAACTTAAGAGGTAATGCGTCTGAGACAGTGTTTGATTCAAATGGTAAAGGGATCTAAAAGCAGTTCAATAAATATGGTGGCGCAATAGAGAAAAGGGAGCCCCTAGGTATGTGGAAATTCTCTCAACAATACCATGTGATAGAATGGAAGTGACCTACAGTTTTTTCCGATTCAGATCGGCGAATCCAAAAAATGATTTTCATGGCCTGAAATTACTGTCGGAGAAATTGTTAATTCCTCCCAAAAAGTGAGGTCATTAGAAATACGTTTTTTTCCTTGATGTTTCTAGGATTCAAGATAGATTCTAAGAGAAATATACCGATTTAAAAAGTCCAAACGGAGGTCTGTCGGGAGTGTACATGGATGGCTTCAGTTAAGTTATTATGCTACAGGGAGAAGACTCACACCGTGACGTGCTTTGCTTTTCCAGCACGCTAGAGTTCTTTCTGAAGGACAAGGCACGAGAAACTTAGTAAGAATCTACTCTATATTACAGTACGTGGCGTGGTTTAATACAATTTCTTCAGATCTTAGAAGCAAGCCAGGTTCGAGGTGGCGTCTCTTTAACACCCAATAAAAGACCCTGGCGATAGTCGAGTGTTCAGTGGGCAGTTGAGCTGGATAAGGCGGTAACACGATTACAATTTCTCGGCCTATTGTGTTAAACGCAGCAATAGATAGAATAGATAGTTAGTGTTGACGGGAATAAGGCGGGATTCAATAGGCGACGCGACGTCTCAGTAAAGCTCAGGTATGTTGCTCGCCTATTAGAGAGCGGCCGACTAAAAAAGAAACAACAACAACTACGAGTTTCAGTTAAGATGCTACAGCTGTTATATAAGTCACTGGTGGTGTTGGATTTGGTATATATATGGAAATCCAGGTTTTATTAGGGCGCTCTGTTGGACAAAATTCACTCTCTGCATTCGCTTTTAGTGACAAGTATATCAGAGGCCCTTTTTCAGCACAACCAGCCACGTTGGTGGAATGACGCTTCATCAGCGTAGAAAGTCATTGCTTAATTTTTGTTGATTATGTCATCTTCCACTATGGTCATCGCATCGTTGTATCTCGGATCTGGGTAGCTGTCTTCTTCTTATATCCTTCTTACGAGGGAGTTAGGATGGTTGGCTAGGTCTCCTTGTAGGCTCCTAGTTTGCACCAACTATTTCTTTTCCAGTGTTGGATATTGTGAACCAGACGGGTAAGCAATACGTGATGAAAGATTACATTAGCTGCTCGTACAGCAGTAATTTCGTTTTTGAGCTAAGTCCGCTTCTTTTGTGCATCAGCGGATGGATGCGATAGAAGGCATAGTTAGCTTTCCTAACAACTGCAGTGGCATGTGCGGGTTGAAAAGCATCAGTTCGTTGAAGTGGATTCCTTAATATTTGATCAGCTTTTCTTGCCTAAGCTGTGCTCCATGTTGATGCAGATGTTTTAGCAGTTTGTGGATGATTACAAATGTCTGCGTCCTTGTGTGGGTCCTCGTAAGCAAATTAGCTCGGACTTTGCGTAGTCGATTTTGATTCTCCATCGTTGGAAGTACTCGAAGAGCCTCTTTATGTGGTCTTCAATCCTACGACCTGCAATCACAAGTGAGTGAGTGGTCGTAGGCCAAGAAATCATCCGCAAATGGAATATTGGTCCGAAGTCAAGATGCTATACAGAACTCTGGTTCATGATGGACCGGCAAGCCACACAGCCACGCTTCTAATTTCTAAGTCGTGTTATGAGCCATTTCGAAGATGTCAATTGACCACCTCAGAGCAGCGATTCGAAGGCCATGAAAGGCCAATGGCATGCCAACAGTTCAGAAACTTTTCAAGGTCCTAGACCAAATATTATCCACGATGTATGATCCCTTAAAACATTTCTTTCAGTCAATAAATTGCTTAGCGCACTTGCCATCTTATTTTGAAGAAAACCTAAAGGAGTTTTTGATACGGTTCGGGGCTTTAAACTAACAAATTATATTCACAAATAAATAAACAAGTAAAAAGGGTGTCAGCGCAAAAAAGTTAAGCCGCGGAGACTAGCTCATTTATCTCAACCACTCCTTGTGAGCAAGTGAAAATGACCTACAATTTTTTGCCGATTCCCAACGGATAATCGGGATAGCGCTTTTCATGGCATGATAAAACTTACCAAGGCAAAACATTTTCCTCATTTGATGTTTCTGGGACTCAAACTTCGACCCTCCCACGTAAAATACAGACACCCTATATCCAATACAATACAAAATCATCGTATGATTCTCGTGCCGTGTGCTGTACCTACTTGCCGATGCTAAGTTCCAAGTTTTTCCTAGGACGTCATTAATAGGGTTCTTCGAGCAGCTCATAAAAACAATACTCATGTGTTTTTATTCAATGAAAGCACGGACACTTGTCCATTAGAAGTAAGGAATGGTTCTATGGCAGCGACCAGCTCAGGACCTACGAGGGCCAGAAATTTTCTGTTGATTCGTTACCATCACTTTTTTACTTGTTCGGGCTAATTTCACAAATAACCTGCAAATCAATGGGACCTAGATTTTCTCGGATGTCCATCGACATAAGGAGCCACTGTAAGAACCCTTCTGTTGGATGTATCTAACAACTTATCCATTTCAATTTCATAATGTAGCACATTCAAAGATCCACAACGAAGGATGTGTCCGTCAAATAATCGATAGAATGTCTGTCTGTTATGTGCAAAATTTGAGATTCATTTCCCACCAGTATTGCAAAGCAGTGGCAATCCTTCCAACCGTAAAAAAAAACTGTCATGAAAACGCTTTCTAACTTAACTGTTCAGAATCGTCAAAAAATCGTAGGCCAATGAAATGCCTTGTTCGTCTTAGCCAGTGATGCCAATTGTCTGACTACAACCCGTGGTTCCACCCCCTTCACTATTCTGCCTAATGAAGCGGCTGTTTTTCAATATGGCCAAACAACCTTGTCATATCACTTGTGTTAAGACACAATTAGTCGCTGTGATAATCTTGTCATTTGATTTCACAATCAATGTGGCTTTCCCTTTCATACAATCCAATGTTGACCAAACAACCGGATATTCAATTAGTTCTCGTTTCCGATTGGTCTCTTCAATCTCAAAGTAGCTCTATTGGATCTCAGACACGTCGTGTTTCAAGCAAGCACTTAATTTAATTACCATGCTCCATCTTATCCTTTTATTGCTGCTCAACGATTTATTGAAAATAAGGACATATAAGTCGTTTTTAATCCAAAAAGCTTGCAAAGTTTGAATAAACAAGCTCAGCACCATCAAAAATGAGTGTCAACCGTCTTGTGAATGACATGTCCTTGCAACAAATGCGAAAATATTTTCGAATCATAAACTTATATTGCTCCCCAAACTGCCGTCAGAGTCCTTTTTTTAAAATAATTTCATAATCTGTGCCATGTATCACTTTCTGTGTGGACGTCTGTTGAGCAATGGTTACAAGTTTGAAAAACAACTTGTTCAATGCTCAACTCTGTTCATTTATTCAAGTTCTTTAAGTAAAAGAGCGTTTCAAACTGTTTTTGACAAATTTTGTCATCATCCTGTGGAGTAGTCAAACTTGTAATTGGCAAAGTCCTTGGTGCCAACAAACACACACACACACTTTGAGTACTCTCTAGTGGAATACCATAGCTTGAAGGCAGATTTAAATCCGTGAAACTTCACATCACTTTCCACAAAGTCTACACTCTCATCCCCCTACTCTCGCCCTCAAACAACCCCGCAAACAGAATTTTGAAATGCAATCCAAATAGAAATTGGTTGGCATACAAATCTCTTAAGCCCTACCAGCACTGAAAGAAGCAAAAAGTTTACCCAATTATTCGTCTTGAATGGCATCACTATACGTACAAGGTGCTATTTCATACCTTGTAAGTTGGTTTCACATGTGTAAGGGAATGGTAAGGATGATTGTGGGCGTCGTCTGGTGATGGCGTGGCGGTGGTATTGATTGCAAGCGAACAAAACTTCACATAATTCTTCAATTCATCTATTTCATGTGGCTTGCTAATTAATTGGGGAAAAACTTTTACTCGGGGAAAGTTGCTTCGGCTTGGAAAAGTTGTTCGCCAAAACGGTTTCTTGTGAAGAATGTTGAGTAATTTCGTAAAATATTCTTTACTTTTTTTTGTTGTACAGTGAAGCAACTGTACCACATATGAACATGAGTGACGCACCGAGATGTTGCTTGTTGAGATGATTAAAATTTCCGAAATGGTATTTTGCTAGACTTGTTTCCTTTGGTGTAGTGTAATGACTTTCTATGGAAGTTGTCATCTTTATTTATTTTTCAATTAAGAGAGACTCTGGACGGGAAGCAATTGCTTTCACAAAAATTAAAAAGTTTAGCGGTTTATGGAATAAATGTTTTGGAAGTTGCGTGATTCTTTGAAAATAAAAAAAAAAAAAAAACAAAACAAAATTCCTCACTGAAAAGATCTGACAAATTGGATTTTTTGCAATTGAAAGATTTTGTGTGGATTTCTATTGCGAGTAAGAAGATAAATTAAGAAAGGATTTCGAGAGCGAAGGTGGCAACTACTGTCACCGAGTTCTCCGTGCAGTTGAATTGGGAGTTTCCCTTACCACTGTTCAGGACAAGTTAAGTGGAATGGTGCTACATCGGATACTCTCTTTATAGTAACTGGAGTGCCCAGAAATCATACTCCTTGCCGTTGTTGATGAAGTCTTTTAGGGAACTTTTAATCCTTTGTTTCCATCCGACACCCATATCGATCTGCAGTTTTAGCCAGCAAAATGTTTGACCCCACTCTCATTTCTTAACAGAAACTGAAGCAACAAAAAACCTTTTTAGGACAAGAATAAGCCAGGGGGTGGTTTAATAAGTCAGTGATTTCTAGACTAAAAGAAATATTTTGATTTCTCAAATAAGCATTTTTTTTTGTTTTTTTTTAAGTCTTCTTTTTAGCTCAATAGATTTAGTCCAGCGTCTTTCCAATATTTAAAGAGAAGCTTTTTATGGGCACGGAGTCAGCCTATAAGGCCAAAGCGTTATTTAGTTTTGTGCCGCTGGCAGCTGCGTTATAAAGGGTGTCCAGTACTTCGTGTATTATCCTTTGGGGTGTGATTCTTGGTCATATTTCTATTCCAAGAATCACACCCCAAAGGATAATATACGAAGTACGGGACTACGTACTTAATTACTTATGTGGACATTACAGTGCGGGGTGAACCTGGGCCTCAACCAACATCCTTCTATAACGACTTCGATTTCGGGCGAGCTCTCTCCAGTTTCGCACTCCAAGTCGATTGAGCTCTTCATCCATTTGATTGCCCCACCTAAGACGAGGTCTTCCCCTTCCGCGATTTCCCTGCAATGTGCTTTCGAACACCCGACGAGCCGGAGCGTTTGAGTCCATCCGCTCTACATGGCCCAACCAACGTAGCCTCGCGATGCGCACTCTTCTGACTATGCCCATGACGCAGTACAGCTCATACAGCTCGTTGTTGTATCTTCTTCTCCACACATTGTCTTAGCATACGGGACCAAAGATCATTCGGAGAATTTTTGTTTCGAAACGACCAAGAGTTTCGTTATCCGCTTTCGATAAGGTCCATGCTTCCGCGCCGTAAAGAAGGACTGGGATGATTAAGGTCTTATACAAGGTTACCTTGGTTTTCCTGGAGGTTTTGTATCTCAATTGCCTTCTAAATCCAAAGAAGCAACGGTTGTTGGCAAGAAATATTCTCCGTTTGAACTCTGCTCTGATGTTGTTTTCCGTGTCTATAGCGGATCCTAGGTAGACGAAGTCTTGTACTACCTCGAATTTGGTTCTATCTATTGTTACGTTTTGTCCAATTCGTCGACGTGCTGTGACCCTGTTTGATGACAGCATATTACTTATCGTTTTGCCCTCGTTAACCGTCAAACCTCAAACCCATTTTTTCCGCTTCTGTTTCAATATTCGCAAAATCAACTATGACATCACGCTTTCTTCTTGCCATTACGTCAATATCGTTTGTGTAAGCGAGTAAAGATTGTACCTCTGGTGTTGGCATTTGAGTTTCTTACAATCTTTTTAAGTATGATGTTGAAGAAATTACATGGCAGTTTGTCGCCTTGTCTAAAGCCTTTTTCGACATCGAAGGTAACAGTGAGTTCTCTACCGACCTTGACGGAGCATTAAGTCCAGCGTGTTTCCAATTTTTAAAGTGAATTTTTTTATGGCATAGACTGATTTCAGAACAATGTTTGCAAATTGTTATTGTCAACATACGGCTCCAGTTCTTCGAAAAAGTAATCGAACTTCTCAAATCTCAACTACGCTTCAATCGAACCAGCCATGGGGTAGTTCTTTCAGTAATTTATTATTTGCTTCCTTTTTCCTTTTATACCCACTTAGAGAAAAATACAACACAAACAGACCATAACAGAAATGCCTCTACAATTGAATCATACAGTCAGGGGTAGCATGTTTTGTGCAGTGCTGCGTTGAACAAAAACAGTCCGTTTTGTTTTCATTATCGCTCCATAAAACCCTGCTGATGTTTTCTATCGTCCAATGCCTGGATTCCGCAACTTTGAAGATGACTTTCGTATGAGTGTTAATAAACCTCAAAAAAAGAACAAAATTTTACGACGGCAGCTCCTGTCCTTGAATACAAGAAAGTGAAGTTACACGAAACAATCTTTTGACGAAACAATCGACGACAGACGTTTGGAATGTAATCGTTTAAAAAAAATTGGAATCCAGACCTGTTTTCTATGTCTCTTGACCCACTCAAATCTTTTCACCACCAACAACTCATCCAAAGAGTCCAGCATCTTTTTGCATCCGTTTGACAGTTGTCAAAATCAGCGGCTCATACCATGTTTTGTTTATTGCGGCACAATATTGGGTGCTGTCTTATGCGTATTTCGTTTGTTTGTAGTTGCTATGCCCCTATACCAATGTATAGTTGGTAAACCTAGGGCGTCCTGATTCTGGATTATCCTCAAGGGGTCCACTTTAAGTGTGTCCCTCAATGACTTACTCAATGCAACGCTTTGATATCGTCAACCGCAGAAAGTTTATCAATTGTGGTTTTCAAACCCTTTTCAATTTTTTTCGCGAGGAACTGGCAAGTCCTCCGTTAGTAAATTCATTGCCACCAGAAGCGCTTCCTCAATTTGTAGTTCGGAACCAGCAGAAAATTGTAGGTCACCTCCATTCCCATACATGGCATGGTTGTGTGAAATACTAGACCCTGAGGCTCCTCGCTATGGTGTCAACCGCTGAAGAATCTCAAACAAATGCTTCAAATAGTGGCCCAAATACTTCTTAAGACTCAAATGACTCGGTTTGCCTCGTTTTTGAACAAAACGTTTTCTTTTTTAAATCTTTGTTTTGCTATCGGTGTCGTACTACGAACTACGAAACGTAAGGCAAAAATAAGAAACTCATAACGTCAATTGCCACGGCAACGACTGATTGTGAATAACGAAAATGGTTCTTTGAATACGTCAGAACAATAACAGTGTCAAGAGGGGCTTTTGCGAGTATAGTAGCTCAAATTATGGGCCCGGTAAACATAAATTATGTTGAAAATCCACCAGCTGGCATAAATTAAATCAATTTTTTACTTTGAACTCAAACTTTTGGGTGGCAATGTATTTGTGAATTTGGGACGCTTGCGTTTCATTTAACACGCGTGGCACAATAGAACTCAAAGAACCCATGGGCCTATCGCAATTCTATCAGCCATACTTTGCGAGGAGTGGAGTGGATCTACTACGCTGATGGCTGATTCTAGACGGCTGCGGCTGCGTAAAAATTAAGAAACTGCTCTTCATGGAAATGTAGTATTTTTGGAGGACTTGCAAAATCCTTGAGAAAATCGACACCTGTGATCTCTCATGTAGCAAATATGGTGACCCTTACAATACTGGCACATGCTTGTGCTCATGATCTTGACAGGATTGACAGATGGTGCAATATGTCAATGAATGCATCGATTCCCAGCGATATCTTTTGTAGTTTTAGCTCAATTATTCCTATTCGCTTCGGCCGCTTAAATGACCATGTACAAAGTCATTCGTCTAGTGGCTTCATGGTGGAAGTACTGTTAATTAACACCTGTCAAATTCAACATTCATTTGAAGTATCACAATATTAGTTTAGTTGAATGTTTGGCATCTATGGAAATGTATCACTTGACAATCGAAAAACACGTTTAATTTATCAAAACTTACTTCAAAAGTGATAACTCAAATGAAGCTACTTAACACGCAGTACGCTTTGACAATGTGCGACTACCGGACTACGCAAACAGTCGATCAAATTATGAAGGAATTTGAAGAGAATGGAGGCGTTACTGATGTTGTAGGATCTGTGGATGTGGATCAACGTAATGCTCGGGCTCAGTCACAAAATATTCGAGTGAAAGTGTAGCTGATGACTCAAATTTATTGATATACCTGGAATTTGTATTGGGATTTCCATCTTCATCCTCATAAAGTTCAAATCAATAAAGAAGTGCGCATGTCAAGGGGCTTAGAATACTCCCATAATACTTCAAAAGGCAGTTCGAGCATTTAGGAAAACAGGAAAGGATTGGGTTAGAGACACTGATGCATATCGCTTTCAACCAGTTTCAAATTTAATACAGTTGAATAACAGAGCCTGGTAAAGCAATTCACATACAGCTAGTGCGGCTAAAATATGAATCTCTATACCTGACTGTACTACCGAAGTTGGGCAGAAGATTAAATTGATGAGCCAGGTGGGTGTTGTGCCTAATTTTTCAAAAGAGAGACCCTCCCTTTTCTTTCTTCTCAGATTTTCGATCATCGTGTTCTCAAAGAGATCACTTCACAGCTCTTCTGTTTCTCCGCTTCATACTAGTGATCCGCACCTGAAATACGCAGCGCCCATTTATGGGGAGGATTGTAACAGGCAATTAGTGTCACCTTTTTGATCCAAGTGTATTCGTAACCCTTTGATATGCTTTCTTATCATACTCGTATAAGCAAACAACAAAACAAAAGTGTAATTCACCACACAAATTGAACTTGAAGGTTCTACTTCGTTTTATCATAACTAAAGTCACCTTCACAGATTCCAGTACATATTGAAATAAAAATTCTCTGTCTGTCAAGTAATAAAAAATAAAGAATAAAAAAAAGTAAAAAAAAACAGACAGCACTCGACATTTACGACAACTTTCCAAAAGTTATGCACACCGAACTCCCACAGTCACAGTTATCCCACAATATACCAAAAAGTTTCATTTCGGAATTCTTTCAAACTGCACTTGAGGACAACAAGGATGACTCCTCAGAGATGTCAAAGCATACAAAGGTGAGGTACTCAAAACAGTTCTAAAGCTTCCGGTGTTTTTTGTTGTTGTTGTTGCAATGGGACTTCTGCAATGCCATTCAATTTCCGATACAATGGTCTGAGTTTGAGTTTTGAGAAAGTTTGTGTAGGTTAAATTTTTGAAATGTTTTTATTTGTTGGGATGAGCATTGACAACACGTTAATAAATAACTCTCTGTAATTGAGTTTGGCAGACATGTTTTTCAAAAAAAAAAAAAAAAACAAGAAAACAAAAATGAAAATAATAAAAAGTAAATTACTATGGGTTCTTTCTTCTTTTCCTAAATAAAAGGAACTCCTTAAACGAAACCATTTCATTGAGTGGAAAATGTAGAAATGTTGTGTAAACTGAGACCTGCATAAGGTGCCGTTCTTTATCCTCAACAAGAATATAATGAAAGAAATCGATGTGTGCGATGGTGCTCCTCACTAACCAATTGTTTGACTCTTGGACGGTAAGTCCAACGACACCACTTAATCGTCGAGATCGTCTGGTATCAGGGTAGGAATGGTTAACAGGGCAGCTGCGGCTGTGAGAATAGGTTTTTTGATGAAGCCTTGTGTTTGTCCCTGGTCGCCACAATACGTCTTTTGAAAATTTTCAATTTGCTCAGAGGTTTTTAAGCCCAGAGTTTTCAATCGACTCACCCTAAAGAAGCACTAGGGTTTTGCTGGGATGAGTTCAGGTAAAAAACTGGGTTGTCAAATGGAATGTATTTTTCTTCAAATGGCAGAGATGTGTGTTGATTTTGTAGCTTAAGGGTTTTTAAGACGAGAAAACTCCGGTTTTTTTTGACAACTCGTAAGAGTCTCTCGTAAGAGTTACAAACAGAGATAGTTTTAGTTGGAACACAAATATTGAAGAGATATTTGACTTTGTCCATCAGGTATAATTGTAGGGCTTGAAAATCAATCGCGCACAAAAGATAGAGAAATACCCGTAGAAAAACACTTTTTGATTCGAGTCTCGAACTTCCCACGTAACAATCACCATTACGCCACATGCCTCGCATTCGAACTTAATTAGTTCACCTCCTTTGAACTTGAAGATGGGAATGCTGACTCATCCCAGCCCTATCTGTTCCCAATATTCATAAGATCCTTCGTCTGGTCTTGAAACTTTGTCTATCTTGGAGTTACCAATTACCTTATTCGCTTCATTGAAAGCGATATCGTTAACCCAAGCTTCTAGACAATGCTTTCGAGGAATCTCTTCGTTTCCAAGACCATCGCTATGCTTTCACCAGAATTTTCTGCAGAATTTTGCCGTCATGCACATAAGAAACTGTCCTTGAGCATCGTCAATAAACTTCGGCTCAAACTACTTTTTCGAGCAATATCCTTGAGCAGGACAATGAATATATGGAATTCCTTAATTAAAATCTCTCTTTTGTCATACCTCAAGGGTATCGATTTAAAACTTGAAATTCTATTGCTGCCAGTGACGAATATTCTCCGTCGCTTTCACAATTCCCTTTCATCACCCAGAGATGCAGACGATTCATCTTAGACTTGAGTTTATATCCTTCAAATTTATCAAAGTTCATCATTCTGAATAGAACTCAAATAGCCCAAACAGCAACAATAGAATAGTCTACAGTTTTCATTATATTAAGTATCTTGCTTTTGTTCGGATTTGTAAAGCCCTCGACCACAGGATACAAGTGCATAGTTTACCTGGAGGCAAAGATATCGATCAGTGCCTATGTACAATGTGCAAAAAGCAACACAAATCACTCTCTTGGAGGCATACAACCATATAGAATGGGAATGGTTAACTTGAACCAAGCAACACTCTTCTGGCAGTGGCTGGAGTGGAGGAAACCGGAAACTTCCCTAACGATACTGAATAGTGGTTTCCTTTAGCCACAAATTCATGTACTATGGAACGTGTGTAGAGACGTCCGGCCTGTACTTGTTTCCTGCAACTTTGAGCAGCATTTCCCCTGCATTTGATGCATTACAATTGATAATAATCAAACATATTGTTGCTTATGAGAGGCATTCAATTACACATCGCATATCGAAGGCTAGGATATGACACACAATAGGATACTACCAACTTCATGGCCCAGAGGAGCCATTCTATGCTCAAACTATTGGCCGAGTAGCCCAGTAGCACTGTGTGAAATGCTCCGAGTGTTAACCGGTAGGGGTGCTGAATGTAGCAACAATGCGAAAAACCATTTGCTACACGATGCGCTATATAAAATGAAATGAATGTACATATATCGAACTTTGTGGTAAATTTTATTGTAACATCGTTTTGCATACACCACAAATATATTAAATGTACTTTCCTTCCCACACATCATTAAATTGCACTCAGTGGATTATCGCTTTGTTACGCAACGATACACAGAGAGAACCAAGATTGTAACAAAGAGAACAACGAAGACTTGTCAAGAACTGCATTCGAAATAAATGTTTCGATTTTGTAACAATAACATCTTCTTGTTGTTGGATGGAGTATCAAGGACAGCAGTTCCGAGAATTTAGTTTCGTAGTCGGCGACAGAATAGAAGAAAAAAAGGCCAAATCTCCCTTATACAATATACACAGTCATTAAATTCGCGGTTAGAAAGTTGGTAGCGTTGGCATTTTTGACACCTGTCAAACAACTACTGGTGTTTGGAAGTGTCATAATGTTAATCGAATGTTTCCCAGTCACGATGGCGGATCGCTAAGCAATCGTAGTTTGTTATCACAACTCGTGCCAATGAAGATTGTGGCTATACTGCTGTTGGCATGGTTAGTGACTTGGGAGGAGGGAATAGCGGGCTATACAGTGAACTGGATATAACACTGGAGAAGCCATGGTAGTAATTTTTAACCTGTAAAACCATACTTCACCTTTTCTTGTGCAATGAAAACATACAATTTTTGTTTTTGGCGATGTTCCCCATCTCATAAAATTTCTCCGGAATCACTACATAGATACAGATAGTGGTTTTCTGATAAACGGAAATGAAGTCAAAAAAGATACCATAACCAAGCTTTTATCTTGTACCGCTACTGAGCTTACATTAGCACATAAGCGAATATCACCTCAACGTTAAGGGTGCAGAAAGGCAAAAAGTGAAACTGGCAACTAAGCTTTTTTCGAACACCATTGCCAAAGCCATCGAAAGAGCAGCTTCCTTAACTCTTCTTGGGAAAAGCTGGAGAGAATGTTATCATCTCTTTAAGCTAGTAAGAACCTGTTGAAATAGTTCTATAACACAGACAAACATTTTTTGATTTGATTTCATTAAGGTCGATGACTGGTTCGATGTAATGAACGTACGAGTACCCAAAGCTGATTCTAGGGAAAGAGTTCTCGCTTATGGAGTAGCAATTGAATTCCAAAATGACATTCTCGACACAGTGTCCGCTACAATATCGAACATGAGAGTCATAGGCAAAAACTCACTATTGCCTTTCCAAAAAGGTTAAAGCTTGATTAATGAAAAGTTGTATGAATAATAACAGATTCCATGTTAAAATGTTATTCGAGGAGCTAAAGGATCGCTTATGGTTTAGGAACATTCTTACTTACCAACTTAACCGAAATGTTTTGGAAAATACTTTTGGGCTACTTAGAGCCAAAGGTTGACTTCATGATCATCCTGATCGCCAGGAATTCAAGTACAGGCTGCGGTCACATATCTGAGGGCATAACGAAGGCGTTATTTCTGATAATGCTAATGTTAGCTCGGATGACAATCCAGACTTGGTAGCACCAATTACTAGTAAGAATATTGTTTTCGATTATATTTATACATAATATTTATGTAATGTCGTTTTACTTTTAAGATACTATTTTAAAATGCATCGCTTGGGAGCCCGAGGAGGAAGAAACTTCTCAGGAGCAAGAGGAGCTGAAAAGCTTGGCGTGTGATGGGCTAGAGAATCTGGCTGGCTATATTTGCCACAAGTTGCCCGTTGAGACATTAGCCCAGCGTACAAACGATCCAGATGTTTGCTCCAATTCGTGGGAGAGCCACGTTAGTGAAGATGGACTGATGAAGCCATCCGAAGAATTAATGTCACACATGAACGAATTGGAAGCTATGTTTACATCTTTCAACGGTGAAGATTTGGTCACATGCACGAATTATCTGCAAATATTAAAAGATTTGGCCGAAGATATTGCGCTGGACTCAAAAATTAATTCACTTTTCCGAGCACGAATGTTCTTTCGTATACGGACACTAAACCGGGCAATAATAGAAAACTCAAAACCACAAAAAAGGAATTTAGTTAAGATAACAACATAAACACACAAATAACAAAGTAAAGTAAGTATTTATTCAGATTTATCATTATTATTCTATTTTATTTTTTACAGAAGTCCACTCTACAAAAATAACAAAATGAACAAATAAATGTATCTTTCAAAAATCTCTCAAAAATGAAACACGAACTGTCGTAATCTTGTCTTCTTTCATTCATGATTCAAATGTAGCCTCTTTCGCGCCTTAATGACTATAATCGACCAAAACTCTTTTTATCGAAACAAACGCAATGAGTTCAGCCGAAAAAAGGGAACAAAATGAAACTGCAGCATCATCGACACTGGCGGGGATCAATGCAGCTTACCAAACGGGCGTTTCACTAGTGCACCACAGACAGCTGTAATTCAAGATTACGATGCTTGTAATGCCGAAAAAAGGAGGCCCTATTCGAGTAGAAGAACTGATCTTAAAATGGAGGTTGCGCAAACTGTGCTGATTTATTCCGAAAGCAAGGCTCTGTTCTATTTAGAAGCGCTAGCCGCACTAAAATCATTGTATGGTCAACATAATCGACCATCAGACTGTTGAATTCGACCAACAATGAAAAGTATTTGCATCACAATTGTCCTAAATGGTAACACCGAAAAAGCTATGGCTGCTTTAGAGCTTTGGGGCTGGATTCCGTTACATTCAAGACGACTATGATCTAAGTTTGTTCTCTAAAGTACTGGAGAGCTCTAGGAATCGCCACTTCGGTGGTCCTAGGCTCAGTGAAAGGAAAATCCCTATGTGCACCTCCTCGCGATAGAAAGCGGGTAACGCTAACGCACGGCTAGGGCACGGACTTGTCCTTGGGTTGAAGAAAAACTCCCTAAGGGCGGAAGAACTGCAGATTGTGGTCAACGTGGCATGGAAGTCTGGTGGCGGATGAGCCTATTTAAGAAGGCCAACGGTAGCAGCATGTAGCGTCTGTAAAAAAATTAGGCGGCTACAAAAGGCGTCTGTTTTCCCACAATGGGCGGCTTTGTTTTTGTATGTGTTCGATCATCCAAAGGGCTGGTGGTGCCTGTCGAACTCTTAGCTTAAGTGTGTTATTAACCTTATCCAGGAAAACACCAAGCGGCGGAACGAGAATATACTTTTTACATGAAAAATGACAACAAACGGAAATGATTCCTCAACGGGTAGCCATACTTTGAATCCTCCTATGGCCCCGGCTGTAGTAAACCGCACATCGGATTTGGGGGTGCGGCAAATTTCGTGTACAAATGAAAACCGTGACGTCATCAATAATGAATCAGCAACAAGATCAAAACAGATCCTTCAGATTCAACTAGACGGACTTTTGGCTACAAAACACGAACGAAAATTGGGGCATAGAACGTCTGTTCCCTGTACGCACCAGAAAGGTACGAGCAGGTAGAACGAGAAATGCTTCGGCATAACATCAGCATTCTCGGAGTGAGTGAAACTAAATGGAGAGGAAGAGCTGAATATTCTGCAGAATCGTGCCTTACTAGAATGTTGTACTCTGGGGATGAGGAGGTAGACAGAGGTCCAAGACTCAATGGTGTGGGCATCATGCTGAATAAGGAAGCAGCCAAAAGTCTAATATCCTGGAAACCGATTTCGGCGGGGCTTATGACGGCGAGGTTAAGCTCCAAAATTCGAAAATTCAGTGTTACGCTCCAACGAATGATGCATCAGTGGACGATAAGACCTCTTTTTATACTCATCTGAAATCGGTGTACAACATTGTTCCAGGCGGAGACATCATTATCATCATGGGGGACTTTAATGCCAAAATTGGCTCGGATAACGAAGGTCTCGAACGCGTTATGGGTAAACATGGCTTAGGTCAAGGAAAGAAAATGGTGACATGCTTGTCGACTTCTGCAACGGGCGGCGTCAACTTGTTATTGGGGGTTCTTTATTTCCGCACAAGACCTGCCACAATATCACAAATCTCCTGATGGTCGAACTAGAAATCAAATCGACCACTTCATTATACAGCAGAAATGGAGGAAGTCACTGTGTGATGTTCGCAACGAAAGAAAGGCGGACGCAGGTAGCGACCATCACCTGCTACTGGGTTTGTTTCGCTTACGAACAGCTGCTGTATACCAAGGAGACCAAGATTCAATACTAGCGTCTTAAATGACCCTTACATATGTCGTAATTTCGCTACCACACTTGACGTCAAAGCGTCAAACTTACAAAACGCTGGCTTACCGATAGAGGCTATGTGGGGTCAAATTAAGAGCACTTTCATGGAAACTGGATCTGAAACTGTACCAAGAATGACAAGAGCGAACAAAATTACACATCGGTCACTTAATCAATTCAGAAATTGCGGAACGAGTATAGAGCATCTCATAAGACTTTGCAACGGTGTGTGAGACGTGATAAGATGGCAAGGGTTGACCAACTTGCGCAGAACGTGGAACATGCTGCAGGAAAAGGGTACGCAAAGGAGCTGTATAAAATCACTAAGGACATTGTCGGACAGCGTAGTAGCATTAGCAATAACCATCCCGTTTTGGATCTGAACGGCAACCTTTTAGTTACGATAGAAGATCAGCTGCAAAGATGGAAGGAACACTTTTGTGTGCTGCTAAATGACGACAACAATGCAGACATGAATCCTGAACTGAACAACATGCGCAGGTCTTCTATAGGGGTATTGACACCAGCCCCCCAACAAGTACAGAAATAAGAGACGCAATCCATCTCCTAAAGAAAAACAAAGCAGCTGGACTTGACGGTATTCCCGCAGAATTCCTTTAAGTAGACCATGAAGCAGCTTCCTGTATTTTGCCTAAGCTGGTACAAGCTGTTTGGGGGAGTGAAACTTACCCAAAGGACTGGAAGGATGGAGTTATTGTGAACTTACCAAAGAAAGGAAATCTCAAGGACTGTAATAACTGGCGCGGAATCACTATTCTGTCCGTTTTTCCGAAGTTAATTGCAACTTTTGATCTCGAGAGTCCAGGATCGAGTATACCCTCAAGAGGCACCAAGCAGGGTTTCGCAGCGGTCGATCGTGCGTCGAACATATACACACCTTGCGAATCATACTTGAACAATCGTCTGAGTACCAATCACCCCTGTACCTCATGTTTGTGGATTTTGAAAAGGCATTCGACAGGGTAAATCGTGAATGCATCTGGAGATCGCTTATTGCGAGAGGTATCCCTAAGAAAATTGTTGCTGTTATTAAAGAGTCGTACAACAACGCAAGGTGTTTCGTTTTGCACAATGGACAGCTATCCGAATCCTTTGATGTTCGAACCTGGATGTTAACAATAGAATAAAAAAAGCCCGTAGTGCATTTGGAATTCTTTCTCCTGTGTGGAACTCAAGCAAAATATCGCTACGCACCAAGTTGATACTCTTCGAAACCAACGTGAAATCTGTGCTGTTATATGCTTCTGAAACATGGAAATGCTTTGTCAACACCTCGAGCAGGCTACAGACCTTCGTCAATCGTTGTCTGCGCTACATTCTGAAGATTCGGTGGCCGCAAACCATATCAAACGTTGAACTATGGAATAGGACCGAACAGATGAAATTGGATGCAGACATCACCCAACAAAAGTGGAGTTGGATAGGCCATACACTGAGGAAACCTAACGATAACATAGCGAAATAATCATTCGAATGGAATCCTCAGGGTGAGAGACGCGTTGGAAGACCAAAAACAACATGGAGGTCATCTGTTTTGAAAGAAGCTCAGTCTCAAGGTATTCAATCGAGGTCACAGCTAAGACCCGTTGCGGCGAATCGGGACAGATGGAGAGATTTGGTTGCTGCCCTATGCTCCAGGAGGAGTTAAAGTGCTGCTACAGTTTCAGCTGGACAACAGACATACATGATACATACATGATCTAAGAGAGAGAGAGAGGGAGAGAGGGAGAGAGGGAGAGAGAGAGAGAGAGAGAGAGAGAAGAGAGAGAGAGAGAGAGAGAGAGAGAGAGAGAGAGAGAGAGAGAGAGAGAGAGAGAGAGAGAGAGAGACAGACAGACAGACAGACAGACAGACAGACAGACAGACAGAGACAGACAGACAGAGACAGAGACAGACGGAAAGAGAAGTAGAGGATGTGGGAGGGAGAGTTTGTTTCTGGCAAAATCGGTACGACTTGACTCTCTGTATTATGCCTAAGTAATGCCTTATTCTTAAAATGTAAAGTGTAAATGCGATCACCTTACTAAGACGGACAGTCACAAGTCAACTTACGCGACTCCACCCCAGTGTCGTGACATTTTATTTTTATCTTCTTTTGTTTTTGAGGAAACAATAAGAGCCGCTGCTGGCAGTAAAATATTGTCATCCGCTGTGATACGAATACAAAAATGAATTCAATAATGGACTTATAAGAATGGTTCTTTGTTGTACGTGGATCTGCGAAAAACGAATAACATCGAATTGTAATCGATCGAAAAATCACACATATAAAGCCAGCTTAACGTGTTGTATAAAAAAGCCTTGTACTTTCGTTTAACAATGACATAAACATCGTTTCTCTTTTCAACTGAACAGTAAGCCGTTCGGAAATGACTGAGAGGATGGTGGGTTACATCACAAGTCAAGCTACCAATCCCCCCTCCGACTTAATAACCCGTCCAATGAAATGCTCGAGAGCAAAAATTTTGCCTGGCTTAAGCCCAAGCTCTGTTGTGCCAAAATATTTATTTATTTGCACACATTACGACGACTTACAAGATGACAATGCAAATTTTCATTCTACTGTCTGAATGTATACGTCTCATAAGGATTTTCTTTTGAGCAAACAAAATCTCCGGGTGATATTGTTCTCCTTATTTTGTTTGGCTTGGCTTCCTTCCTACATTACTCATGTTTCATGTACCAGTACCTATATGGCCTCCCATTTTTTCTGACTTCGTTATATGAGCATTGTATACGTCATGTATTGACATCCCCGAGTCCTACCAGCCCACGTATGTATTACTAATAAAACATAAAAAATTACTTATTTGCAAAATATCGATGGGGCTGGTTAAACGCAATAAATGCCATCATAACTCTTTCCTGCACATCTCTCAAAACAAACAAGGCTTTTCCTTTTACCAACGTTTAATTTTGTTCTCGAATTTTTTGTTGTTTTTCGGATTTTTTTTTCTTTTTTTGGCATGGAATGTGATGTTATGAGATATACAAGCAATCTGTCATGTCTTTTGTGTGCCTGTGCTATTGACTTGAAAACATAGTTCCTCCAGTCTGTGTGTCTGATGGTGAATCCCCTGCTCTCTGGTGTATCCCCCAAAATCTCTGGAGCATTACAAATCAATAAATAAAAATAAGAGTATCGTAAATAAACCATAAGAGGTCGAGACAAGGGACCTGAAGGCATGGGAGCTGCTTTAGTCTTACGACTCTCCCTGTACAGCCATTTGTTAGCTTATAGAAAATACTTATGTATCACATTCCATCGATTGTTCTTTCTCGTGTTTTATACACACACATATTTTCACACATTTAACTTCAAATTTATTGATTTATTGTGACATGAGGTCACTCCAGCATTCGTCTTAGAGACGTATGACGTATGAGCTTATGACTGCGGAAGGAAACGATGTAAAAACTGATTTTTTAGGCTAACCACGGTAACATTCATATTTGGTTTTCCTAATTATGAAACTTGGTATAGTTGTACTGACTTTGAATAAGCCCTGAGGCCATTTTATGGCATCAGTGTGCAGACAAACGAATGGAGTGGGTAAAAACCTAAGAAATGTGCTATTGAAGTCTTTGACACGTGGACTTATTTCCTATAAATAAAATAATAAATAGGGTGACACATTGGAGCATGGGGAGCCCTCGAGCCCAGCACATCTCTCTCAACCTTGTGGGGAAATGAAGGTTAAGCACGCCTAACACACGGCTGCTTGCAAGCCGCTTCTTACCAGCGGCTGGCAGCCCGGTTACACTATCGGCAGCTAGTTGAACATGTTCAACTTTGCCAGCAGCTGCTAATTACTCGCCGGCTGCCAGTGAGTGTGGTGAATTTCGTGGTCACACAAAGATGATCAGCGGCTGGCAGTAGCGGCTACTCGACTCGCCGCTGGCAACCAGCCGTGTCTGATTCGTGCTTTAGGTAAGGTTAGGATAAAGTAACTGTCAGCTTGGCTAACACATTTACGCTTTTTGGGCCCATTTTGATACCACGACGGATCTAATATATCTTCATTCGGTGGAACCATTTTGAGCTTACGACGAAGCGGGAGAGACGCAGGGCGTCAATCTGAGTGAGATCACTAGTGTCAGTAAATACGAAACACGAGCCTAGGTGAATCTTACGCTTGTGAGCGAAGCATGAACAGAGAATGTGGTCTTATCTTCTTAATCATCCATACAGTTTCTGCAAAAATCGTTTGAGGTGACTCCTAGCCTTGCGGCATGTCTTCCAATATGACAGTGTCCTGTAATGACACCTATGGTCGCACTAATGAGTTTTCTGCTGAGAAAGATCAAACCGTTTGACCGCTTATGATCTAGGTACCGCTTTTCGTGACTATGACACTGTGAATTCGTCGCTAAAGGCGATCTCCGAGATAAAAAGAACCTCCTACACCAAGTAGACACTCTAACTAGTGGCTAAGGTAAGGTAAATGTCTGTGATGTTGGTATGCGACTAAATGTTTTGTAATATTGTACTTGGTGATGGAACAATCGTGGATGACCCTGATTTTCTTGACGAGGTTGAGACATCCATCCAACGGACCCTTTGGCCCAAAACTGATGCAGCAGTTTTCAGCTATAACAACCCGTCGAGTGACCCCATCAACTGCACAAACCTTACCACTCCGGAAGAAATTGATAAAATATTACACAGCTCCAAGCCCAAGAAATCAACAGGTCCAGACGATCTCTCAAATTACGTCCTGAAGAGGCTCCCACAGACAGTGATGATCTTTCTGGTTATCATCTTAAGCAACTGCATTAATAACAGCTACTTTCCCATCATTATCCCAAACATGCAGTTTGGCTTCTGGGAAAAGCATTCAAACCTGCATCCTCTGATGAAAATACACAAAGACGTTGCCGAAGACATTAACAGCCATCGTGTCACCGTTACCGACGCATGCTTTTTGGATGTGTTTGGATTGAAGCATTCATCCATAAACTAAATCTTCTAAGCTTTTCAGCTCCATTAATAAAAATAATTTTTCCTTTTCTCTTCCACAGGAAGAGCAGGAGTCGCTTAGGGATCAAAACTAGGACCAGTCCTCTTCAACATCATGACGTCGGACCAACCAACGATATCAACCCCAAGGGACTGCGAAAACCCGCTTTTGCGCCGATGACTCTCTGACACATAGCACATCTATATCACCAACTATAGCTGCCCGGAGAGTGAAAGGTCACATCCACAAACTATTTTCTTTTTTTTAGAAAGTGGGGTATCCGGATCATCTACGCTAAGTCAGAGCTCGTCTGATTCAGAAGGACCGGTGGAAGAGGCCGTTGTACTGCTGGTAACTGCCAGTGCCACATCTATTACTCTACCTGATGGAACCAGACTGGCTGCCCAAAGAAACGCGAAATATCTAAGCATCAATTCCAACAAGGTGCTAAGATTCAACCCGCACTCACGCACTGTACTTAAAAAGGCCAACTTCACCTTCCACCGACTGGACCCTTTGCTGAGGAGAAGGACAGGACTAAGTAAGCCAGCAAAACTACTGATGTACAAGCAGCTGCTGAGACCCGTCATCAACTACGGAAGCCCAGTTTGGTTCACCATCTCGAAGACAGTGATGAAGTAGCTCCTAGTTTTCGAAAGGAAGATTCTGGGACTCTGCATCGGCCTCGCTTTTAACCGCCAGCGTCAGCGATATTACAGCAACCAGCATCTGTATGAAACAGCCAAAATGACGCCCTTGAACCAATACGTCCTATCAACTGTATTGAAAACGGCTCCAAATATCAGCAACCTCCCTAATCCCTTGGCGAGAAGGATGACCACTGAGGACCGGACACCCTGAGCCAAGATATCTAAGCGTGATGAACACTTTGAACGAAAAAGTAATGCCTGCTAACGACGAAGCCACCAACTTCTACGCTGACCCTGGGTCAGAAAATTGTAGGTCGCCACCTAAGACGAGGTCTTCCCCTTCCGCAAATTCCTGGCAATGTGCTTTCGAAAACCCTTCGGGTCGGAGAGTTTGGGTCCATTCGCTCTACATGGCCCAACCATCGTAGCCTCGCGATGCGCATACTCTTCTGGCTATGCCCATGACGCGGTACAGCTCGTTGTTGTAGCTTCTTCTCCACACATTGTTTTCGCATACGGGACAAAAGATCATTCGAAGAATTTTTCTTTCGAAACGACCAAGGGTTTCCTCATCCGCTTTCGATAAGGTCCATGCTTCCGCACCGTAAGGCAGGACTGGGATGATCAAGGTCTTATACAATGTTACCTTGGTTTTGCTGGAGAGGGTTTTGTTTCTCAATTTCCTTCTTAACCCAAAGAAGCAACGGTTGGCAAGACCTATTCTCCGTTTGATCTCCGCACTGATGTTGTTTTCCGTGTCTACAGCGAATCTTATAGGTACACGAAGTCCTGTACTACCTCGAAGTTATGTCTGTTTTGTGACATTGCGACAGCCTTTTATTTTATTCGAATATGGAACAATACCCGTCCGTTATCCATTGAGGAGCAGTGCCTAGCCACAGGGTGCCAGCTCGAATGGTCACTATATTTTCCTCTCAGATCCAATTATTTTCCTGTCCTTGTCTAAGTCCTTTCGTTTTTCTTTCTCTCTATCTTAACGGCGTGCCTCAATGCAGCTTGTCCTATTATATTAGTTCTTTCCATAATTTTCTAACTTCCGCAATAAGTTTCAGTTTCTTTCTCAGTTCTTATACTCAACGTTTTCCACTTTTTCCCGACGAAAAACTTTATTAATTTGCCGCGTATTTGGACAATTGAATTCAAATAATTAAACTATCAAAGCACAAAGACAAGTCAAAGAAAATAAATATGCCACGAGGAAAGTTAAAATCGAAATTACTAATAGGTTCCACTGGTATAAAGGACAGTTTCGTCTAGCCACGGAAGTCGTAATAAGTAAGGTGAACAAAGCGTGATTAGAGTGGTATTGTAATAATTGAGTGTTGAAAAAGCTCGCCGCGAAGCGAAATACATAAGATGCATGCAAAAAAATTAAGTGCGCACAATTCAAAATAAAGAACATGCACTATCTGGAAATATCGACCACGGTCTCTGATACAACCTCAACTGTTCAAGAGCAAAGAAAAACCACTTCAATAAGAGGCAATTATAGTTGTGAATAACAGAGGTCACTTTTGCGATATCAGTAGGGCTCGTAAAGTGACACATGGTCTGTCAAATTTTGGGCTGCAACACGAGGAGATGATTTGGAGGTCGATATAAATTTCCTTTACATGCAATAGACGCTGAGGCAACAATTCATTCAGACCCTGAATTCCACAACATTTTATAGATTACTATATACATACATAGTTCTAAGTTTTAGTTCCAAAAAAACGTGTTTTTTAACCTGAAAAGGTTGCAAAAATCATCATAATGCTTTAAAACACATTGTGAGCACTTAGGCAAATGGGATAGGATTTCATGGAATACACCGATGGACGCGGCTTTTGAATTTTAGTGAATCATAATGCAAGGGAAAAACAGAATTGGGTTAAGCAATTCACAAAGGGGTAGTTCGGCTAAAATGGTTATCTCTATACTTAAATGTACGGCCGAAGTTGGGCTCAAGGTAAGGTAAAACTGATGAGCATTTCTGGGAAGGCGGGTGTTGCTTAATTGATTCAGAAGAAGAATAAAACTGGCTATGCACTAGAACACTGATTGTAAAAAAGTGATAAAATAGAGCCAAAGAACGTTGTTCAAGAGAATCAATCGATTCTGGGATTGAACTGTCACCTATCAATTTTAACGCTCTGTTTTGTACCCTATCAAGTAGACGCAAAGATGTTTGAGCAGCATCTGACCAAATATGTGTGCAATAATCTAGAGCTGGACGGATGATGGTTTATAAATTGTTTCCAGATCAGAAGTAATGAAAAACTTCCTGCAATGCTCAAGAAACCTAGGCACTTTGCAGCATTTTGGCTACTTTCAATATGTAGTCACTCCAACGAAGATCATGGTTTACACACATATTAAGTACTGGCAGCTTTCCGGTTTCTTGGATGCAGATACCATTGATGGATAATGAAAATGGGGAAATGCTAAGCCTTAACGAAAAGAGACAGCATTCCGTTTTTTAAGAATCGGTTGGGACTACATCCTGTAACAATGCTGTCAAGGTCAGAATTCAACGTATTTATCATATGCAGCCGTTCCAGTTCCACATCCGAAGAGCAGGGACGTGAATTTGGAAACGAATATGAAAAGCTGAGGGTCAATTCGTCAACAAAACAGTTGAGAGGATTAGAAGTTTCAGACAAGAGATCATTCATGAAAATGAGGAAGAGAGTCGGAGACAAAACGGAGCCCTGGGGCACACCAACATTTGTAAAGTGGGTATCAGACTTAAAGCCATCCAATTAAACGGTCGGTAAGGTAGCTTCTAATCTAACGAAGAAGAGACTCATCGATATCAAAAGCACGCATTTTCGATAAAAGAGCCTGATGCCAAACTCTATCAAATGCTTTAGAAATATCTTGCAATAATCTAACTTTCTAAAAAACAATGTAAGGATAGGTTCCACTTTTCGGTGAGATAAGCCATCAAATCACCAGTGGACCTTTTGCTATGAAAACCGTCATTGAGAAGCTTTCACAAGATATTTCATGAGTTGACGATATGTCAACGTTTCCATGACCTTGAAAGATGTGACGTTGGTGCAATTGGACGGTAATTGGAATGGGAGGAAGATTCGCCATTTTTAGAGACAGACTGAACAAATGCAGTTTTCCAGCTGCTCAGTATGAGCTTTGAAATATAGAAAAGATAAAAAGCTTACGCAGTAATATTTCCAGCGTCTGGTAAAGCGGATTTATTTGTGTTGATATCTTTGAGGACTCTCTCAACCGAGCAAGTTCGAAGGAATATCTGCTCCATCACAGAATTTACAGACTCGAGCTCAGGTGGAGCAAAAATGCTATGAGGAATTGTCGAGCAGCAAATTAAGCTGCCATTGAATTGGCTTTGTCGGTGGAGTTAACGAGCTTTGGAACCGATGACGTAATGGGGTTCTTAATGTTCTTAACAAAAGATCGAAAGTGTTTGCTTCCTCTTGGACATACCTACATTATGGTCATGTAAGCACTTGGGCCTTTTTTATATGAGCCTTGCAGATATTTTTAGGCCGTTTGAACTAATTTCTGATATAGTTGCCTTTAAATATTCGAAAACATCTTTCCCTATCCCTAATCGCCTCTTTACAACTGAAATTGAACCACGAATTTTCTTTTGAGATCTTTTATTCCGTCAGGAACAAAGTTTCCCATTCCGCACTGCGGTTGCAATTGACTTTTTTCGTGGTAAAAATTCAAACTTTCGAGCGGGTTGGCACAATTTGTTTTTCTCTTCAAAGAAATTTCCTAGGCTATAAAAGTGCAGAATTAAAAAAAAAAATTTCACATGGTGTTTCGCAATTTTTGGCTTAAATAAGGTTTTGAAATTACGAAATACCAAATAAGGCATTAAAATAAACCTTTGAAATTAGTCTTAGATTTTGCGGAAAAATGTCTATGACTAAATAAGTATTCAAAAGACATTCTAAAGTAAAATTGATACCAACAGTGGATGCTTAAAGTCAACAAACAAATTTCTTAAATACATTTAATCTCCTACATATAAAAATGAATTGCTGTTCGTTAGTCTGGCTAAAACTCGAGAATGGCTGAACGGATTTATCTTATCTTGATCTTGAAATATTCGCGGAGGTCTACGAAAGGTTTAAAAGATTAGTAAGTATGAAAAAAAAAGAATTGGAATATATTAAAAATAACAATTTCTTTATTCTTAACTGTAATGCATAAGAAAACAAAAAAGAAGAAAAAACAATGTTTTTGTTTTTTTTTAGTCGTTTTTAACAACAAAAAATTTAAATTATAATTAACAAATATTAAAAACTACTAATCTTTTAAACCTTCCGTAGACCTCCACGAACATTTCAAGACGAAGATAAGATAAATCCGTCCAGCCATTCTTTTTTAGTTTTTTGACTGGGAAGAATAAAGATATAAATTGTTTTAATTTATTGTCCCTGAGTACCATAGACTATATTTCATCCTCAAATTCCCACAGGAACCGGGATCGGGAATTCAATGTACGTGTGTTCCTAACGTCAAATAGTCAATTTGTCGAGCTAAATTTCTGAACCAAACCATAATAATTGAGATTTGATAACCAATCTTTGTGATTGAAGATTACCGCTACATGCGCTAGAACTTTCTTTACTTTTGTGATAGTGACATTCCAGTTAATGTGCTTTATCCAGTTAATTTTTTGTTGATATTCTGTGATAGTGACTATTTACTACTAATTTAGCAACTAACGATGCCTGGGAGAGAACGACCTGACTTAGGTCGTCGCCGTTAATCAAATGTACAAAGAGCTTCCTCACGTCCTAACCGCGATGACAAACAGAGAAAGACAGATCAAGAAAATAGTCTACAGTACGACATTGATGCATTGTCCGAAACAGTTCGTACAAAAATGTCTTACAATTAAATCAATAACAAAGAATTCCGTACGACATTTTGATAGAAACTGTGAACAGTTTATCTGGTAGAATTTATTTCCTTGATGCTCCGGGAGGAACCGGCAAAACGTTCTTAATTTCAATGCTATTGGCGATGATCAGATCGCAAAATGATGTTGCTCTAGCGATGGCCTCATATGGAATAGCTGCGACTCTGCTTGAAGGCGGGAGAACTGCGTATTCTGCCTTAAAATAACCATTAAACACCGAAACACCAATTTGCAACATCACCAAAATTAGCGCAATGGCCAAGATCCTACTGGTATGCAGATTGATTGTTTGGGATGAATGGCCCATAAGAGGTCCTTGAGAAACTGTACAAAACACTAAAAGATCCTCGTTGCAACCAAAAATTTTTGGTGGGGCCATGATTCTGTTGTCATGTGACTCTCGTCAGACTTTTCCAGTTATTCCCCGATCAGCTTTTGCTGATGAACTGAATTCATACCTAAAATCATCATCATCATCATCAAGAGAATTTGTGGCGGTAGGTAAAGTTACTCCAATTAACAACTAACATGCGAATATTTTGGCAACATGGTGAACCTGCAAATGTGTTTGCGAAACAGTTTTTAGACATTGGAAATTAAAAAGTTGCAGTGGACACCTCGACCAGATTCATCATATTACCCACTGATTTCTGTCACATCACAGATTCAAAAGACTTGCTTATTCAGCGTGTTTTCCCATATATCGCTTAAGTTCAATAACCATAATTGGCTGGGTGAACGACCAATATTGGCGGCGAAAAATATTATTGTCGAGGATCTCAAATCAGTCGACACCGTTATGAGCCAGGATACGGATTCGTTTTGTTTATTTTGAAATTATTTTATGCAAAAGCTTAGGTCTTCTTATTTTATCCGAACACAAATAACACATTTTCAATACATTTTCTTAAGTGTATACCATTGACTGTGGCGTATACGTACTATTTTTTTTTTTTTTTTTTTTTAAGTTTTAATCTGATAATAAATTTTAAACTACTTTTAAATGCGTTTCACGCATAAGAGTTCATTGAGAAAAATTTTAGTTGTTGCTGAATTAATTTCGTCTGTAAGTTTATCAATTTAACTTCATTTTGACCTAGACTTATATTTGAATCACATATTTCCACGGGGACGGAAGATTCCTTCAGGAACGGTGCTAGAACTGGAAACCAAGAAACTACTGGACAGATTTCAACAATTCTTTCAACACCAAGAACGAGAATGAAGGCCATAAAACTACAGATCCGAGCAACGCCGAGTGGCTCAGCAAGTAGCATATAAAAGATGTTTAAAAAACAAAATTGTTGTGATCTTAATTTCAATATGAATTATAAATAATTATTAAAATTTTAGAGTTATCTTTTAATTATATTAGTTTTAAGTTAAATTGTAAAAAGAAGACCTATTACAAACTAGAAATTTGGTCTCAAAGGACAGCACATCCATTCTAACCGTGAAGGAATACGTACAGTCAATCGACATCACTCAGCTACTTGATTTACTCTTCTACTTTGTGATCAAGATATCAGGAGACTTTAACCACAAAAAATGCGCTTTGCCACGATAGCGAGAGTTCAGAAATCGAAATCCAGAAACATAAAACTGTTTTCCCACTGGTATCGCATCCTGCAAGAAAATTGCAAGTTATGTGAGAGTAATTACACTGCTATGAAAAGCTCTTTCTCTCTTAGCAGTTTTCTAATCGGCGCGGCATTACGTTTATAGGTGCTATAAAGCTCATCAATTAAAGGTGCTTGAAATGCCACCCTATAAATACTTTTATTTTACACTTGGCAACACAGTTTTACAAGCGAATTCTTTTAAATGAAATTGACTGCAAAAGCCATAGCAAGAAAGAAGGCAGACATCGAAATCAAGGAAGTACCTGCAGTCTGCAAAAATAGAAAAACATAAACTAACGCAGCATTTCTCTACCTTTACTTAAATTTTCTAAAACACAAGTAGCAGGCTTCAGAGTTTTGACAGTAAATAATTCGAAAATGTCACGTCGAGCTGTCAATGGAAGAAAGCCTTTCGTGGTGATACATACACATTTTAGCCCCAAAATAGATTCCAGTAGTCGGATCGCTGTTTCTGACCTGCAACTTGACCTCTTTTTTTTTTTTGAAAACCAATACGAACTATGGTAAGTCTTTTGACATTTCATTTTGAATTTAATTTTGTTCAATTTGTTGGTAAAACGCACTTATATTTCCAAAACATGACAGTTCTGGACAGGGGTTCAGTTCAATAATATTTACCACACCACAAACGACATCCATTTATTTGTGCCCACGTAAGTGCTAACCATTTTTCAAAAAGCTCAAATTGCTTTTCACTATATGTAGCTAGTTGCCACTTCCGATTACACAAACCTTCCATCTGTTCCAACACAATGAAATTGATTAAAATTAATCTGCAAGACAATACAACAAGCCAGTAAGTAACTTAATACTTTTACAGGGTCCAGAACAAGAGGCCATTGACAATTACCAAACAAAATTAGATGAATAATTCATGGGGCTAACATCTTCTTATAACTTTGAGTCGTGTTAGGGTAGAGGCGTTTTGAAAAAACAGGAGGAATGCGCCCGGATAGCATTCTCCGAACAGACATCCATCCTCGATAAGTGATGAAATTTGACACTTCTTATATTTTCCAATATTCCGTAAATATATTTTTAATGCCTCCTTTTCTTAAATACCGACGGACTTCCAGCATGTGTGCCGCCATATTGTATGTTGTGTCTTTATTCTTTAAAAGGAGTGAATGGCCCCCGCAGCGCGGCGAGCGGCATAGTGGATGTACCGGCGTACAAAGTGATAGTGGCTACATACTTTTAGTTGGGCTTCATGTGAGTTGTAAAGCTGCGCTAAAATTTCTATCACGAAACCCATTTGCGAAAGGAACATTGTGTTGTTTGCGCTGTCGTTTATTTCGAGGCGGATGTACATTTTGTGGAAATCCTGTGTTTGGTTTATAAATAACGAGATAATGGTTGGTGGTATAGTTTCATTCTGGCACTTCTCCGTTGGGCCATCATCAGCCACCTCCACATGGGGATGAACTATAATAGTATTGTTCCCATTCCCTCAGAATCGTATAAATGTTGAAGGGTGTCGACTCGACGGTCTACGTGGTTGAGCGACAAAAAAAAAAATCCAATCATGAATGTGGACACAAGTAAGTAGAAGTTGTGGTACTTGAAGAATTTTTTTTTTTTTTCAATTTTCGGTCGTTAAAGTGAAATAAAATCACTTTTGTTCGAAATGGGGATTCCATGAATAATACCGTAATCCATCACCCGGAATCTTCAATTCAATCTCCTTGTAATGCCATCTGAAATATGTAGCACTTCTCGAATTCAGAGCGGGGCGTTGCGTCGGGCGCAGGGAGAAGCTTCCATTCAAAATAGAGTTAACGAACAACACCGGAGGAGGAGGAATGGCACAGCGCAGCGCGGTGGCTATGGCAATGACAATAAGAAGAAAAGAAACGAGAAGCGAGCAACCAAAACCCCTTTATCTGGTTCATTTACGACAAAGGATAAGGTCACCTCGCTCGCCTATCTGCACCATTGCCATTGATGGAAAAATGTCCTATGGGACATGATTTATAGCACAAGCCAAGTGCTTGACTCTCGACTGATGTTCTTGTTCTTGGGGCATTCCTCTGCGGTGTTTTGCCATTGAGTGAGGCAATCACTTTTGCCCATAGCCCTCACAGGAAAATTCATCCATATCGGCATAATGTAAGTTTATTAAATGCGAACGCAATTGCTGGGGCTTTTGACATTTCATCAGCCATGAAAAGTTGGGTGGGTGTTGGTTGGTTGTCGTCAGCTTTGAGGGATTTTTTACTACATGGAAATCCATAAAGGTTGCTATTGGATTTAAAGCCTTCGTGGTGCTTGTGCTGGTTGATGAGGAATTTTTTTTATTTTTTTTTCGTTTTGCTGTTTTTCTGGAGATTTTATTCCTCCCTCGTTTTGCTCATTTATTCTTTGTTACAATATCCTCTGGCTTTAAGCGTGATAGCTCTGAAGGACGATAAATATAGATGGTGTCTTTATTATCCTCACGTTTTGTAAGGCAAAACCATCTTTTCTGATAGTGCGATGGTTTATGGAGGAGAATTAAAGTGGACAAGATGGATGTTCTTTTGTGTCAATTAATTAAAATTGGCTTTAATTAGGTTTGTTTCCTTTTTCAAGTGATGTAATGGCATGATGTTGAGAGGAGTTTTCAACGAGAGACAGAGAATGTCAATTATTTGTAAAAGATATAAAGTTTGTAAGTCCGTTGAGTACCTCGCATTTATTATATTTTTCATATTAAACGCTTTTGAATTGGCCGGCAGTGTAATTTTATCGATTTTTTGCAAAGCTCAGTTCAAAAAGAAGAAAATCAATAAAGAGCGAGTATAAAATCAGAGCACTTACTTGAGGCTCCGTGTGTATTGATGGTTTTTGTGATTAAGATCCCTGAATTTAAATTGGTAAACAGGATGCTGCGGGCATCGATACCTTGTTATGAATGTTCCAATTTTTTTTAGTGCGTCCGTCGCCATCTTTGGAAGGACACCTCTGCCACTCTTTTATAATCAAAGCTTGTTTCTTGCTGTCGCGAATATCTAAGAGTTCTTGGCATTCAGCATAACGTTAGACTCTGCTGGGTTCCTGGTCATAGTGGTATACCGGGAAACGAAAAAGCGGACAGACTAGCGAGAAAAGGATCAGCACTTGACCCTTCTCTCATTGATCAATCAATCAGGATTCCACCCTGTGAAATTAAACGGATTATCGGTAACAAAATAGTGCGGAAATCCAATGAAGGATGGGAATACCTAGATTCCTGCGTTACTTCCAGGAAACTATAGCCGAAACGCGATAAGAACGGATCTGAAAAGCTGCGATAATTGAATAGACCTTCATTACGAATGCTTATCAGTATCATCACTGGACATAACCTACTAGGTTACGACAAAAAGAAAATTTGTCTCTGCACCGATGACCTGTGCAGACGATGCAATGACGAAGATGGACTTGAGGACACCACTCATTTCTTTTGTCAATGCCCAGCAATCTGCCTTCTGCCACATTAAGAAAAAATGTTTAGGCAATTACTTTTTCAAGTGATTTAGATGAATTATCAGACACTTCAAGAAGCAGCCTGTTAAACTTCACCAAGGCCACAAAATGGTTGAAATCTGACCAAACATATACTGATAGGTTTCTAGGACGTTTCAATGCTCCAGGGTATCCCAATGGATCTACATTGATCTAAGTGTGACGGCAATAAGATCAACCGTCAGCCCATTCTAGCTTACCTTTGTGAAAAAATCAGATCTATCACAGATTCTATCGTAGAGAACTTCCACACGGAAATTTAAGTTACGAACTACGAAAGTTTGTGTTCACAAAATCCGAATGGAATCGAAAATAGCATTTCCAGTTACAACAATAAATACCGCCATGCTGGTTTTCGAAATCAGCTGCTTAACGCCAAATGTTCAAGATCATTCACATTTTTCTGCAAACACAACTTCTTTCGTATATTAAGACGACGAATTTGCATTCCACTCGGATTTGGTGATACCAAATTTACGAATTTCGAAATTTGTTCCACTCCGAATCGATTATGTGATAGTTACATCGGGAAATATATACTTTTTTCTATTACGATGGAGTCTCTGATAGGGCAGAATGTCTCATGCTCGATTGCTAACATGTGCCAACCGATTACTACTACGTCTGTATGTAGCCACAGAGATTCCATCGTCAGCTCCATCGTCGTGCAAAGATGGCAGTCTCTAGGTATCTCTCAGGAGATCTGATCCGGTAATTCAGCGAAATAGTTACTTTGCGCATGGCTGAAAATGATCGTGAACTGGCAGCTTGACGGATGCTGAAGACCCGCAGTGTGTCTGAAACAACAACTCTAAGGCATTTTGAAGTGGCAGTGGTAAACTTCAATGCATCCGATTACATCGACATAATTGACTGGCAGACGAGAGTAACTGAACCACCGATTCTGAAGAAGTTCACAGCAGAGGATATAGAAAACATCGCACAATCGGGGGGAGAAGGCCAACTGATCTTTTTAAGTTTGCCATGCCATACTGAAGCTGTGGAGCCAGCTGTGAAAATAACGACTGAAGCTCCCATTACTCCATGCAAAAAATTGCACGTTTGGGTGCAATAAAGGCTAAAATAGGTGCAGTGAAATAAACCCAAATTGAAGGATTTAGCCTTATTTCTATTTTCTAAAAGCGAAAAAAAGCCAAATTTTAGCGTGTGGCATTATTACATTTTGATGAAGTGAAAAAAGCCAAACAGAGTTAGGGAAATAAGGCCTATAAAGGAAATAAGACTCTAACAAAGTGAAATAATGCCAAACGTTAAAATTTGACTTTATTTACTTTTAGAAAGCGAAATAATCCTTCAATTTGGCCTTATTTCACTTGGCCATATTTCACGGCACCGAAAATACAGTCGAGAAAGGACATGCCAAAGTTTGAGACTAAACGTAATTTTCGAGCAAATTGAAATATTATATTTGTGATAGACATTTCTTCTTTTTGACAATAAGTCTATCTAGAATATTGACTCACATCCATTTATAAGCTATCGACAGTATATTAAAGCACCTTGCGTTTTCTGAAATAAACCTTAAAGTTTGGGGCTAAAGTGGAGGCAGAGGTCTTGTTTTATTGCAACACAATATTAGAACAACAAATTACAAGTTAAAAAAATCCCCATACATCCGAGCTCCACCCTAGTGTTTGTATCATTCTTTTACGTCTTTTCTTAGGTGCAAGAGGAACTACATACAAAAATTAATGCAAACGAAGACTTAATTTATCAAAACTTTCCCGAATTACATTTTATCCATGATAACGCCACTGAAACCTTTCTAAAATTTACTCCGGTTATACGCAACCCGAAGCACTCGTTTCTCTAAAACTATATTTTAGATAGAACGAAACTTTTCTGCGTTGGATTGCTTTGCTGTGAAAAATCAAATGCCGTTACAAATAAACAATTTGCTTGTTAGAATTTCCCGCAACAGATGTAGCATTTTAAATTGAAGCCCCGTAATCTTCTCAGTAACATGTTCCAACAAATCAGCTCACATTCATTTTGCTTTTTTTGCAGTTCTTGAGAATTAATTTCATTTATCCTTGCATTTCTGTCTGAAAAGTTTTGTTGGAAGTTTCCCAGACAACATAATTTTTTTATTCAACTTTCGAGGAATTTTATTTTTTCTTTGGAAAATATTAAAATTCTATCATGCGCACGTATGCTTCATTGTAACCAAAAAAGAAGAAGACGAGGAAGAACGAACGATACAATATTGCATATCCTTGAAAAGATTCTCCCTCCATCGACTTTTCATTTGGAATTGTTTCGGGTTTTTGGAAAAGCGACCCCAAATCTTACTTAACAAGCTTGTTCATCAAACAATGCACGCGTTTGAAATTACCATTCCCTGTTGTCTAAATCCCTCTTAGGTCCAAGTCAAAGCACACTCGAATTTCCCTATTATAGCCATTGGCGACAACAACAACATTTAATTGAGTTACAGTTCACGTATCAGGACAAACTACTAAATTGCCTAATTAGGCGGTAAGTAGATATGCGTGATTATAGTCTTAAAACGGGTTCAGCACTTGTACCTACTTGAGTTCGATGATGGCACTCTTATTCGCAGGTGGAAGCTGATTTTGTCATCAGACATGGTTGGGTTGGGAGCTTGGAGAGTGTGTTGCAAAGGTTGTTTATTAAACTTAATTAAGTGTCAGAGTATTGCTCAATCAACTTGAATTGTCTGTGCCCCATTATTTTTACAAGGCAAGACAGAGTCCTATAAATAAACAAAAGACGTTGGTATAGAGTAGAACAAAAGGGGAATACTTAAACACCAGACGACAACTTCAGGGCGTATGCGTAATACATTCACCAAAATACAATGTTAACAATGTTAAAGCATGGATCTTAAAAGATAACAATATATAGCTTGTCTACTTGTCTCCTCTTCTACAATTCGACAGCTTCTTCTTCTTTAGGAATTCGAGGAACAATATATACGGAAAAAAAGGATAAAAAGGAATGAGTCCTTGTTTGCGAATAGAAAGACGATTGTGACTATTAAAGAGGAGTCGGGGTTTTTATTTCGGTCCCTTAAGAATCTTTAAATTTTATGCCATGTCTTTCAGTCGGAAATGGGTTATTGTGTATTTAGAATATTTAAGTGGTGTGTATATGAACCTTGAATAAGAGGACATAGACAGAGGGAGTGTGAGAGTGGGTGGAAAGTGCGGGTATTGTGCTGGTGCTTAAGTCGACAAACTCTTTGATAAGAGCAGACAATTGGCTTGATTGTAAACAACGACCGATGAAGACCTCTTGAGTAGGAATGCGGCTAAAGCAGGGTCGAGTTATGTCAAGGGGTTTTAACTTTATTTAAGGATCCAACTATATTTGAGTGCAATCGATTTCTTAGAAGCGCTCTGGTTGGATTAAGAGCTTCCGAGGTTTTATTATGCTGTATAATGAAAGTCTTCAAGAGAAATCCTTTGCCTTGCTAGACACATGTTATTTGCGGAATTATTTGTTTGTTAATTGGGGTGAGGCTGCATTTAGTGGAAAAATGGGTAAATGTCTTGTTCCAAGTACTGAAATATAAATATGTTAATCCTAATGGGGTCGAGACAGAATTAAAACGTGCATCAAATGGACTAGCGTCTTGTGATTTAGGAGAACATGTGCCATGTTTTGATCCTTCGATAAAAAGATTTTCTTTTCGTAAACGGGAACCTTTTTGTTCGGCGTCCCTAACAACTATGGAAAGGAAAAGTATAAATGCAGACGATTCCTTGGTTTCTAAGAGAGATCATGAGCACTTTGTCAAAAGTTAGTCGCAAAAGGCGTGTAGGCATATTCACAGCTGTAGCGTGTGCTAACGATGAACGGTGGCTTACCCCATGAACGGATCACTATAATGTGAAGCAATTAATTGCGATAGCTATGATCCTTTAGAGATCACGATGATCGTAACGTATAAAGAGAACATAAAAAAGCGTGTAACTACAATGTAGCCAGGCTAAGAAAAGTCAAGTCAAAGTTCTAATATCCCTTGGTCCAAAAGTAGATAGCAGGAAGGTATGTGGGTCATCGGTCCACTCTCAGCTGCATGTCCTGATCGCATCCTTCTTTATACAGAGCCCTTAAGACTTTACTGTGTCGATTATAGTGAAACTTTTTTCAGAAATTATTTAAACTTAATTTAGAGTATCAATAGTTGGAAAGAACTGCAATCTTCATCCGAAAAGTTTTTTTTTTTATTTAACGAGGACATAAAGTTATGACTACCCTTATAATGTTATTAAACACAGTGCGAGTATTTAGGAAAATAGGAGAGTGTAGTAGTACATAGAATGTACGCTGCGTATAAGAGAGTCAGCACTTTCTCGTCTGCACAACAGCACTGCGACCGTTGTTTCCATGAAGTAAAACCGCATAGCAACAGTCAGTCGTTCAGAGGAGTTCGCCCATCACACATCAACTACTTAATTACTTTTGCGATAACTATTAAATAAGTTTAAGTCCACGTTGTTTAATAAATGAATTATTACTAGTTAGATTGAGTTATTCACTGAACTAACAGAGAGGATTCGAAAAAAGACATCGATGCACGTTGCTTTTGAACTTTTGTGAATCGTAATGCAGGGAAAAACAGGGCCAGGTACGCCCGAAATAAGGATCAAAGTAAAACTGATGAAAATTTTTAGCGAGGCGAGTGTTGCGGCTTAATTGTTTCTGCGGAGGAATGCAACTGGCTACTTCACTAAAGCACTGCTTGTGCAAAAAGCGATAAAAGAGTGTGAGACAGGTGACGTTTCTACGATGTCCAAGAGAATCAATCGATTCTACTATTGAACTATCACCTATTAATTTTAACGCTCTCTTTTGTACCCTATCAAGTAGGTGCAAAGATGTTTAAGGAGCACCTGACCAAATATTGGATTATATTCCAGTTTTGGGTGGATGAAGGCTTTATTAAATGTCTCAATCGTCTCAAAAAGCCTAAGCATTTAGTAGCGCTTTTGGTGACTTCGAAAATGTGGTAATTCCAACGAACAGCTTTCCGGTTTCTTAGATGCAGGTAACATTAATGGATAATGGTAGTGGGGGAATGTTAAGCTACAAGAGGTAGCATTGAGTTTTCGAAGCATTGAATTCTACTCCGTTGCGATTACATCACCCTGTTACAATGCTCTCAAGGTCAAAATTCAACTTACTAATCATATACAGCCGTTCCAGTTCCACATCCGAAGATCAGGGACGTAAATTTGGAAACGGATATGAAAAGCTGAGGGTCGAGTCGTCAACAAAGCAGTTAAGTGGACTTGACATTTCAGACAAGAGATCATTAATGAAAATAAGGAAGAGAGTCGGAGACAAAACGGAGCTCTGGGGCACACCAGCATTTATGAAGTGGGTATCCGACTTGAAGCCATCCAATACAACTTGTATTGAACGGTTGGAAAGGTAATTTCTATTCCAAAAAAGAAGAGACTCATCGATACCAAAAGCACGCATTTTCGATAAAAGAGCCTGATGCCAAACTGTATCAAATGCTTTAGAAATATCAAGCGCAATAATCTTACTTTCTCCAAAACAATGTAAATATTGATTCCACTTTTCGGTGAGATAAGCCATCAAATCACCAGCGGACCAAAGTGGTACCTTTGATGTGACAGTTAGCACGTCTGCCTGCTAGCCCGGTCCACGTGAATTGCCTTTCGCGAGGAATTGTTAAGTCCTCCGTTTGTAAATTCATTGCCATGAAAAGCGCTTTCTCGATTAGCTGCTCGGAACCGGCAGAAAATTTAGGTCTCCTCTCCCCTCCATTCATTCATGGTTGTGACAAATGCGCTAGGCCCTTGAGCTCCACGCTCTGTTGCGCGACCATATTTATTTTGTTTATTTATTTATCCGAAAAGCTGATAAGCTTACCATGTATCCAAAATTTGCTAAAGAAGTAGCAAAACTTCAGCTAAGTATTAATGTTCTTGAGAAAAGCTTTACGAAATTCATGTAATGGCTTTCATTTGCAGTTTAGGCAGAGAAAAAGGTAGATCAAACAGATACAGGCGACGTTTCTTCCGGCGAGGAAAGCTTTAACTCTGGCGTCTGGTTGCGATGGTGGTGATTCTGGGTTTCATGGCCTGGTTGGTATTCAGTTGAGAAGATCACAAGTCGGGGTTTCTAGTCTTAGTCTATTTACTAGAACTGCGGTGGTTCTTGGTTTCACATTTCAATCCTGGGGCTTGTAACACAAAACTAAAAGTACTTGTAATGCAAGTGGATTAGGACAAGTGTAAGGAATTTCTGTAACATAAAGCTAAAAGCTTGCTTGGTCTTCTACAAATGTAATGGTCATATAATCATTCAAGTTGCTCTTGACTTGTAGACTTGTAGTTTTGTTTTACAGCCCCCTGATGGCACCTTTGCTACAGAAACCTACAATTACTTGTAGTACAAGTGAATTATGACAAGTGTAAAAATGTTCTCTTACCCGAAGCTGCAAGTTTGCTTCCTCTCTTAGAAGTGCATTGAACACAACCCAACATGTGGCTCTTGACATGTAGACTTGCAGCTTTTTATGAGAGGCCCCCGGGCTTCAAGTCTGAAATAAGCTTTGGCAGCACAGGACACTTAGTGCAGTAAGATAGCACCGGACACTATTAAACTTAGTATTCCTGAACCATGACTACTCCTAGAGCACTGCACGATCATCCGGAGTATATTCCATGAAGTATGTTCTTCAACTGCTGTGGTTGTCGCAACTAGACTAATGTGAGCGTCTTCTACCCGTAGTGGTAGGCTGAGGCTGCTTCCTCATAGAAGAATATTGCATCTTCGTCATTGATTAATATGATACCCTCGCCCTGGAGTGCTATCATATAAAGGTATCACGACCTGGGATGTTTCTCCTCGTTCGTCATGTTTCTCATCAGTGAGTTATGATAGTTTGTTGCTCAGGTTGTATGCTGGTTTCCTTGAAGCATTCAAATGGAATTTTTTGAGGGAAAAGGTTCTTCATACTTCGTAGAAATATGTGTTAATGATGTACTTCTTTCGTTGGCCCCCAAAGTTGAGTTCTCTGCAGGCCATGAGGGTTTTCTTTTTGAATATTCGGACCTTTTTTATGCTGCTTTTGGTTACGCTTTATGGTTAACCAAGCAAAAAGCAGTGTGTGATAAGGGTGGGGTCGTTCTTCCGGCACCCAAACTGTATACTTGTGATGATGTTAATGAAAGCCTTAAGTCAGCAGATGTTGAATAGAATTGCAAGAAACAGTCCTTACATTAAGCTTTTGAGTGAGATATTTCTTATATCTACTTATGTGTTTACAAAAAAGCATAGGACGAGCTTATAAATTAACTTAATTATCTTACTGCCCCTAATCGGGTACTCTACTCAATACCTTAGTGCTTCAGTCACGTATTGCTCGATAACGTATGTGATAATTTGGCTTCTAGTCTTTCTTCTTCACGAGAATTTGACTGTAACTCAGATTTTTCTCTATTTTTAATCATGTTTCCCGAAACTACATTGATCTTCAACATCATAAGTATTTCGTTGAGTACCTTTAATTTAAGGGGTTGCAGGATGAGAACCCCCACCCCGTCACTATTCGAAACTCTTTTTTTTAATTGTAAGTACCTCCAATCTAAGCAAAAAATTACATTCACCAACTAAAGAGAGAGAAAAATAAAAAAAAACACTAATTTTAAATTTTTAATAAAGTAGCTTTACTTTTCAAAACTAAGCCGTTCACCAGATTGCACAGCAATAGCAATTGCTCCCCATTCCAATTTATTTGCAGGTTACAGTTCCAGTTGCGCCGCTCTTCACTCCTTTCAATTTACTTGTGCATTCAAATAATTCAAGCAACCGGATATAGCTATTTTAATCCATCAGCATGGAATTTTAAAATTAAGAATCACAACTGTGTACTACTACGTTTTCTCCATCCCCTTTCACCACACTTACTGTCGCTTGCCATTGAAAAAAGGAATCTTAATAGCATTTTTAACATTTTCAAAATTCCCCTGAGTGCACTAGGTATTTTGCCAAAAGCCACCTCCACACCAACCTTTTTCCAATTACTATTGCTTCTCCATCTCAACGTGATTCTGCTCTAGCTATTGCTCTATAGAGTCTCTATACCGATCCTATAGTGTTCTTCAACATACAACAACATGGAAAGAAAAATAAAATAAACAGAGCTTCTCCTTCTACATAAAGAAGATATATTGTTGCTAGCATTAGAAAAGAGAAAGAAACAAAAAACCAAGAGTATGAAATTGTATCACGAAGGAATAAAAAGCCAGTATACACGACTAAAAGAAAAGATAAATATCTTTTAAGTCGACCTAGATTCCCTATAAGTGAACTCTCTAAAGCTATACGATGCGCATTTCTTTACAATAAATTGTCTCCTCAAACTTCTGCACATAAATATGTTGGTATATTATACAGGATTCAATTGCAAGGATTAAAAAAAAAACTGAAAAGAATAAGAACCAGGAGATGGGGTTTGAATATACCTCAACGAACGAATAAAACACCCACCCCTTTTAGCTGACATTGAGTGACGACTGACGAATGCAAACAAGCAGCGGTGTAAGTATGATCCACAGTTTCGTATTCCTTCTCTTCATCAATAACTACAACTGTTTCCAGCTATGTGATTCATTAAAAAATTTAATTTTGCTCCCTAATCGATTTTATACAATTATGCGATTAACAATTACGTCAAGGAATTGCTTCCTTCATACACAACTCTTCTCACAACTCTCACTCGCATCAGTTACGTTGCTTTAGGAAAAGTGTGGTGTAGTTGAAGTAACAACACCAACACGAAAATTAACAATTAAACTATCAATCTGGTGGAAAACAACCCCAAGCAAACACACCAAGACGTATCTGTTGAAGCCCCTTTGCTTTGCTGGGTGGAGATGTGGCTTAGATGTCGTTAGCGTGAACGATAATCAAATTAATTTTCTCGATAAAGGTACAGCAAAGCTTAGAATTGCCCTCGGTACTCCTCGTATCCACTTACTCTTCCTCATGCTTTTGATTTTGCTCTTCTCATGCTGAGTTTGTAACCTGTTATAAGATTGAAAATTAATTAAAATAGTTCCATCACCGATCACACCGAGACGAAGACGACCTTTTTAACATTCATCTCGATTTGCAGGGTTGCCAAGCGGTAGTGTTGAAGTTGATTGATTTCGTCTTGTAATAGTTTTGAAGTGAAACTTCCTTGGAATCGTTGTGATGAAACGAAAATGCGTCACGATAGAGAAAGAAACAGTTAAATGTTTAGTCGAAGACAAAATGAGATAGAATACATTTTATATTCTCGGTCTACTCTCTGTGTGATGCTTCGTAACGTACCCACTGTCGTTCACTTACTATTGTCCATGTTGCATGCTCCTTGTAGATGATATTTTCAGCAGAGCCTATAAGGCTGTATGGTTTGCCCTCAAACTATCGCTTAGCCTGGCTTATACAAGGAATCACAAAAAGTTGAAATGAAAAGTCCTGAATTGTTCAGAATTTTTCGGATACCAAATTGGGTCATAAGTCCCGAATACCAAGCAAAATCCTTTGCCATTTTCGGAAGTATATTACAAATACTGAAAAGAAACTTCATTAGCAACAAGTGATTTGAAAATTCAATGAAACGAAAAAGTTCAGTCGGTGCCAAGCTAATTTTTTTTAGGATGGCTTTTCAACTGGATAAAGGGTGATGAGTTTTAAAGTTGAGACTATCCAAGTGTTTTTTATCCAAAAAATGAAAGATTAGTAAACTTTCCAACAGTTAAAACATTTCTAATATATTTCCTCAAATGTACATTTCGGAAGCAATGATTTCATCGTCTCATCCACAAAATAAATAGTTTTTCTATAACAAGCTTCATTTTGATGTTTTTAAAAAGCGAATAAATTTTATTGAAAACCACCGGATAATTTTAATGTTAAGAAGGGGTTCGTTTTTAATTAAATGTAGGTAAATGTGATAAAAGTGATTCAATTATGCTTGGGAATACTTCTGTGGCAGCTGATATGCCAAAAGGTTTTGCAGCATAATCTGCCCTAGGGTGTAGATAAGGTAGGTACATACTTTCTTAGTTCTGTCTGAGACTCGGACTTGCGAGAAGCCTCGTTTAAAATCCATTGAACCGTTGAGTTGCACTGATATCTCTTCTACTGTTTGCATTGGGTAGTAGCGGCGCAAAATATTTCTGTTTATAGATGTGGGGTCTATACAGACTCTTATTTTGTGTTTATCTCACGGCCATATGCAATACGGATTGCGTAGATTCCCTCACAGGTTCGATAACACCGACATCGACCTTCTGTCGAGTTCGTTTTCAATCGCGTTTCGGATTTTATTGGAATTCTTCTTGGGGGTGTTGTAACGAATGAACGGTTCTCGACTAGGAGTGTTCGTAGTCCTTGAGACAACCTAGGCCCCCAAAAATGCTGTCTTCTATTTTTACTTGGTGAGCTCTGGTAGCGAGTTCTATTTTTTCGAAAGCATTGAATCCGAGGATTGTTTTGATGTTTTCGGCCACGACCTTACGTAATATTTTGCACTGTCGTCCTACTATTGAGGATGGTATAAGTGCTTTGCAAAGCACTTGCATTCGATGATTGATTGAGTTGGAATACCTTATTTAAGTCAGTATCCTGGGACAGCATATAAGTGTCGAGGTTATCGCTTTTGATTCCGAGAATGAGTTGGTCCCTAAGAAGGCTGTCGTTTTGGGCTCCAAAGGCACAGTTTTGCGTTTGTAACCTTTTTTTCTGTTAAAAAAATAAATTAATAGGGTGGCGCAACAGAGCGAGGAGCCCCTGGGCCTAGCGCATTTCTCACAACCATGCCTTGTGAGGGAATGGAGGGGACCTACAATTTTTCGCCGGTTCCGAACGGCTAATTGAGAATGCGCTTTTCATGGCTATGAATTTACTAACGGAGGACTTGCCAATTCCTCGCGAAAGGCGATACCCGTGGAAAAACATTTTTGCATTTTGCCTCTGCTGCGATTCGAACCTCGAACCTCTGGGTTAGCAGGTGGACATGCTAACCATTACGCCACGGGTACCACGTGTTGGAGGTTTTTAAAATACCAGCTAGAGCACTCAGACCTAAATACCATTTCATTGTACTACCCAGTTAGCAACCATTCATTTGTTAAAGCTTTCCAGATGTTTTGAGAAAAGCCAAAAGAAGCTGCCATGATAAGCAGCCTAAGTTACCAGCTCTCATCTTGTCTCCGCCAAGTATCTGTAACCTCATGCGAAAAAAAGCAGGACATTCACAGAGGCAGTGTTCTGCGGTGTCCTCATCTTCTCCACAAGATTCAGAGAGTGTGGTACTTTAGCATAACACATCTAAGTGTTTGGCAAAAGAGAAGTGCCTGATGCTGGCAACGCCAATAAGCTTTCTTTGCCGATCAACGGTTTAGGTCCTGAGAAAGCTGTCTGAGATCCTTGTCTCACAAGTTCATCGGCGATCTCATTTCCAGTTATGACGTGATTGCCCGGAACCCAAATGAGACAAAAAGAATTTTATCTTCCGATCGCATTCAGAGAGCTCTTGCATTCATGGATCACTTTCGAAGTGGTTAGAGAGTTGAGGAGGGCCTTAGCACAGCCTGGCTATCGCTGCAAACAAAGATACTTCTTCGTTCGTAACCCGGCTTAAGGCCAATAGGATAGCATACGCCTCCGCTTGGAAAACGGATACGTATATGATCTTCGAAGATGTGTGCAGTCGTATGTCATAATTCTCCACAAAGGCACCAGCATCAGAACCCTCGTCGGTTTTGGAGCCATCTGTGAAGATACGATAAGAATTCTTTCCAGGCTTAGATTCTGGAGCGAACCAGTCCTGAACTGAAGGAAAGTTGACTAAGTAATTTTGACACAGTTTGAGCCTTCGGTTCATCATGTCAGACGGCATATCCATTAGACGTAGGTCAAAAGATATGCTGCTTGCGAGCTCCTTAAAATAATAAATTATTGATATGGTTCTAGACTCACTTCCTTACGTCATCTTTGCAAACTGTTCTTATCTTGTTTCCTTTGTCTTTGACAGTAACACGTCGATTGTTCTACTCCAAATCTCTGCTGTTTTAGGAGTAAGCATTCCGCAAAAAAACTGAGACTTGCGCTGCAGTAGGTTCCTTTTATAATTATGTTTGGGAGGGCTAAAAACTTACGTAATTAAAGTGCATTCTGGGTGAGAAAATGTAGAGCAGCAAAACACTAGTCTCCAGATGCAGCATATTTATGTACATTGATGTTTTTCCCATTACATTTTCTTTTTGAAAAAGTTCCTCAGCCGTTTCTTCATTTCATCAAATTTTCGAGAGCTCCAAACCTGATCAGCAAAGTAAATAATTACGCTTCGAAAAAAATTTGAATATAGCGCTTGGGGCAACGTAATTTTTTCGCAGGACTCCCTTCCAGTTGCAATTGATAGCCTTTTTTGAAGCTATGAGTTAATCTGGTGAAGGATTTTTAAAAGAAAGTTTTGGATTTAAGAGTTGTAGTTATATTCCTTTGCGATTCCGAGCGGTTCAATTTCCCAGATTCATTTTTCATCTCTTGCAT
The DNA here is from genome assembly GCA_914767635.1 of Melanostoma mellinum. Taxonomy (NCBI): domain Eukaryota; kingdom Metazoa; phylum Arthropoda; class Insecta; order Diptera; family Syrphidae; genus Melanostoma; species Melanostoma mellinum. The sequence continues at coordinate 187,316,172 of OU612060.1, forward strand.
ATTTGCCTGTTCCATTGCTAAAAATAAGGATTTCTACCGCTGGGCTCCACATGCAACAGCAGTCTTGTAATTTACTGATCATTCTTTTGCATTGTTTTTGGACACTTAGGTAGTATGGCGATATTTATAATTGTGACGTTTTGTCCAACTCGTGGATATTTTCTGTCCTGGTTCAATGTCAGCTTTCTCTATTTACTCTTAAAGTTCGCTTGCTTTTCTGTCTGGTGCCTCTAAGCCACCACCAATGGATAGTATTGGGCTGAACTTATACTTTCAGTGAACGAACCCATTTCGCGTCGTAACGAATGTTTCTGAGTATCGCTTCCTTGCCATCGGCTGGATCAGCTCCTCAACGATGAGTCTCAGATTTCGTTGCTTGGTTCGTAGAGTTCGTTTCATTGTTTCATGAGAGGTGAAATCACCCAAGTTGCGTGTAGAGCTGTGACTTGGGATGTTTCTTTTTAAATATGTTTTGATCTGATATATGTACTTTATTTGTAGCTATCATTCCTTTTCCTGGGATCTAAGAAGCCAAGAATGGTTCCATGCAAGGTCAGATATTTAGGTCCGGTAGCTTAGCGACTGGTTTATGTGATTCTCTCAGGGAGTTTGTCTTGAATGTCGTTGCTCTGATAATTTTACGTCATTGATGGGAGCCGGACGCAGCTGAGCTGTATTTTGTGGATCTGTGGCTCGGAACGCATCCCAGGTGTGTTTTCATCATATCAGCTTTGTTTGATACAATTTCAGGCTTCCAGACACTTAAGAGCCATGGAACATCCATGGAACATCTGGTTGCTGGGTCTCGCAACTCAATGCTTAGTTTCAAAAGTTTCAACGTGTGTTTAGTTGATGAGACCAACCCTTTCTTCAAATGATTAGTTCAAGAGCCCTGTGATCTCATCGTCATTAGTTGTATTGTCGAAGGCAGAGAAAGAAGCTCATGCCATCGTTGGGATTTCGTTTGTTGATCTCATCCTTTTTGAACAAACTTTTGGTAGTCGTCATACTGGATCATTCTTCTTCATCATAATTGACAGTATAAAGAGGATACTGAAAGTTCTCGATACCCTCAAGGCTGACGAATTGGTTTCTTACTCTTTCGTCCAAATGTGCATCCGTTCATCGGCAGTAGCAAAGTTTAGTCTTCCTTCCATACACAGCGTGCTTCAGAGTTAGTCTTCATTTTTGTTTGCCTGATTTACTATCTTCCCGTTTTCTATCTCCGGGATCCCAAAAAGGAAGGGTTGATTTGAGTGTCATAAATGATTTGAATACTCTCGGATTTGACGCGTTTTCAAAAAGGGCAGCCGTTGACGACCCAATAGGCATACTTGACTTGAAACGCTGGATTTAGAGGTGGCAGTGTTGGGTCGTTGTCTTATTTTCACGAGCTTATGAATTTTCGAAGGAAAAATATGAAAATAGCCCATGAGGATATAATAATGGAACCTAGAAAAAGATAAAGGGACATAGATAAATACCAATGCGTAGGCAAACTCTAAATTAAGTCCTGTATTCTGTATATTTCTAGCATTTGCTGGTGTGCCACAGGGCTCTGTTTAGTCACCGTTTCATATTCATACTCATAAATGATTATAGGCGTATGATTAATGAAATTATTTTACAAATGTCTGCATCCTTTGCATTAAGAAACCGTCACCAGAGCAACCTTTGGAACTTTGAACTTAAACATCAGCCTACGATGAAATTACTTCATTCAGCTTTTGAAGCAAAGCATTTTATTATGAGAAAACTGAAAATAGCAAAGAATTTAAAATTTCTGAGAATTCAGTAATGCCCCATAATTTTAGGAGTTAACTTCAGACAGAACCTTTTCTTCTTCTGCTTGGAAGAATTTTGTTTGCAACAATATGAAGTCCTTTTGAAAAAATGTATGCAAATTCCACACAAAAGATTTTCACTGGAACTAAAAGATAAACGACGACGCACGGCAACCGTGCCACTTCTCGATGCTGTCAGGAGTGCTTGTGCCATTACCATTTTCTACCTCCCCAAGCAAATCGTGGTGATTTCTACGTAATCAATAATCAATGATTTTGTACTCTTCAAGGATCACATTGAATCGTGTGTGCAAACCAGAAAAGAGGAGAGGAATAAAAAAAAAAAAAAGAAATGTAAAACCGAAAGAGGAGATTAAATACGAGGCAGGCCGCATGAAGAATAGCAGTAGTGCCACTGCCTAGCCTTGGCATTATCGTTGTTTGTCTCCCCGTGCACTTGTTTGCTATCTGTGATTGAACTTCTTAAATCACGAAACGAAAATAAAAAAGAGTAGAGAATTAAATGGCAAAACGAGAATTATTATAAAAGGATACCTCGTCTCAGTGATTCAAAAGGATGTGGGGATGTGGCTGCTGTGGTGGTGGCACGGTAGGTGCTACTGCTGCTGGTGGTGGTGGTTGGGAGTAGGAAAGAGGACATCCTTGAACAGAGACCTTTTGATTAATGATTTAACTTTCGAAAATAGCCCGACAGATGGAAATTTACGACTCAAGAACCAAATGAAGTCCCAGTCCCAACTTAACTATTCCACACTCACAGATACACACAAACAACACTTTTTGTAGGTTGGCAACCAATAAGCTTAAGCCATAACCATATTGCGGATGGGATTATGGATTTTATCGATTGCAGTGACAAGGTGTATAAAAGGTGGCACACAGAAACAAAAGAAAGTCCTTAACGAGTAACAATGGCAGCCACCACTACCTTCCTCCATTCAACTCCTCAGACCACTCCATTAGTGCAATTTTTATGTGCGAAATTCCATTAATGCACGAATAAAAGCGGAACAGACATAAAACGAGCGCACTGGGGTAGGATGGCTTTATACCATCATCCCCATTCTGCCTTCGCCCTAACCCAACCAACTTTGTAAAGGTGGTGTAATGGTGGGCTTCGTGTGGAGCGGGGGGTTTGCCCTTCATTATTTAAAATTTAGCTCTTTTTTGTAAATATGAAAAAAGTAGGGAGCAGGGAGCACAGCGATGGTAACGAAATAAAAACTGCAGTCGGCCGAATCCATAGCTGCCAATTACACACTCATAAAGACGTCTGTATAACGATGTGTGTGTTGTAAGTATACACAGAGGTTAAGAGCAGAGTTTGCGGCGGTAATTGGGCCAAGTGAATAACCAAAATGGCTGCAATGAAATGAAAACGAAAATAAAAACCAACTGCGCAAAAAAGACAATTACGACGAAAATGAAAATAAATGTGGAACGTAAGTTTTTGATTGAATTGCCTTGATGTTAAGAATGTGGCATCGCTGTTCGTTGCATTGAATAGGAGTAATGCAAAATGCGCATACGACCAAAGCAGCAGGAATGCTATTCATTCAAGCACAGGGAGTAGGTATTTTTCAGGAATTTTTAGTCTAGTTTTTATATTTTTCTCGAAATTGTATGATGTACCCTCTCTACTACGACTATACTGTGCACAGTGGGACCAATCATGCATGCAAAATAATTGAGGGTGCGATGGGTGGTGTTGTTGATGATTAAGTTGAGTGAGCGATGAGAAAGGGATGATATAGGGTCAGTGTACTTATTGTTAGATGTTGAGAGAGACTATCTAGACTAGAGATTGAATAGGAAAAGTCCTCCCCCTAAAGCCAATAAAATCTTCCGTTTCCACAGAGTGGAAATTTCACTCGAATCCTTGAAATTATTTCGAACGATAGCTATCGTCCTGATGAGAGTTTTTGCTCTGGGATGGTCTGAAAAAAATCTCCATTAATCGGTACCTGGAATATTGCCCTCCACTGGATGACTGAAATAATCTCCATCGGTACCTGGATAATGCACAATGCCAATAAAACTTGTCAAGCATTTGAAATCCCTCAATTGGTACGTGTTATTGCAAGGAAAGCACACGCAAGAGATTGGTTGGTATAGGTATATGCTTTCTGTTTTTTTTTAGCTCGTCTGTGCTATTGGAACCTTTTGATGATACGAAAATGACCATTGATGTAGAGTTTATAACTTGTCGTTATCCTAAAAGGATTGGAAGTTCAGAAACTAAATTCAATGCTCATCAGCTTCAGAGGAATGATAAGTCAAAGCTTTCCAACTACGTACGAAGTGTATGCTGAATGACAAACTTTGTCTTGATGGGAAGAATCGATATGCAGCTTCTGTGGACGTGTATTGCTTTGAATAGAACGAGTGTTTTGCTTTAAACTTTTTTTCTATAGAAATTTTTTAATGTTTCAAGGTCTTCTTTTCATTCCATAGAATCGTATGGATCCAAAGCAAACACAAACAGAGTATACTTTTTCTAGCCGTCTGTTTTTTGTGTTTTTTTTTAATCATTTTTATTTGATTTTATCAATTCTTATAAATACTTATAGTGGTGGCCACACAATTAGAAACGTCTCGGTTATAAAGGAGCCGTCCGTCGGTCGCATCGTTGCATGGACTTACGTCAGACATGGTAGATTAGCGGAACCGCCAATCTGTCCTGTATCAGCCCTTCCATGATACCCGTGGCTAACGCATGTCCACCTGCTGGCCCAGAGGTTCGATGTTCGAATCCCAGCAGAGGCAAAAATATTTTTCTACGGATATCGCCTTTTGTCAGGAATTGGCAAGTCTTCCATTAGTGAATTCATTGCCATGAAAAGCGCTTTCTCAAATAGCCGTTCGGAACCGGCAGAAAATTATGGGTCTCCTCCATTCCCTCACAAGGCATGGTTGTGAGAAATGCGCTAGGCCCAGGGGCTCCTTGCTCTGTTGCGCCACCCTATAAATTTTATTTTTTTCATTAATCAGCCCTTCCATGTAAAAATAGAGGAAAGCTTCCAATGGGACAAATCCACTCAAGCGCCTTTTCTCCATGTATTCAATATTGGGGAATAAGCCCCAAAAACCAGGTCGAGGTCATCGCTCTTGCAGTGTGAACACTAGTCAGTTTTATGACGAAGTTGTCGATTCTGTTTATTTGAGTTCCGCTGTAAAGGGCCCCAATCGAATAATATTATTGAAAGTTATTCCCTCGAATTTGGTTTAATTCAAGGAAGTTTTCAGAATGACGACGAATGAATCTAGGTTATTTTGGAGATGGAGAGAATCTCGATCGGAGGAGATGATCTTGAAAATGTTTGTTTCATCCGCATGAAGTGAGATAGAAGATCATTGGATGATCTTTTCTGCATCATTAACAGCAAGGATGAAGAAGAGGAGTCCAAGATGGCTACCTTGGGGTACACGTGTGGTTGCCAAAAAAGAAACTGAAAGAGTAGAACGGAAACGAACTCTATTATTGGTGGGTAGGATTGGTGGAAAGGACTGAATCCGAGGAAGGAAGTAAAGAAAAAATTTGTGACTATTGATGGTTCGTTGGGAGATTGACTTTCCTAGTGAAGAAAAAGAGGGAAATAATAATTTTATTTTATAGTTTATGATTCTATAAAATGATTTTTGTTCCGAAAATAGATTAGCTTGGGTGGTGGATGTAAAGTCATTGTAAAGAGTCTCATTGGGGTTGGAAAATTTATAAAATATTCCAAGGTAGTCAGAGTAATCGAAAACTGAACGGGAGCGAAGAAATTTATTCCGTACAATATTTCTCTTGTTTCGCAGCACGCGTAGTTCATTGTACCGAGGAGAAGATGTTGAGTAGGACTTATCACGTGAATGGGGAAAGTAAATCTTAATGCACTACATCAATTTCTCGTAAAACAGACAAGTTGCTTCATTCACAGAAAGATTTGTAAAATTGAATGAGGTGTTAGGTTAGGTAGAACAAAAAGGAAGGTTATGAAAAGGAAGAGAGAGTTAAAAGCGGGTAAAAATTGTCAATAGTAGATAATGGGGATGAGCTTTCTGAAACAGAAGAGTTAATTGGGTCTGCAACGAATTTACAAATACACACCCTACCGCCAGCCAATACACATACCATTGTTGTCACACGATATTTTTCACTCTCGCCATAGAACTCACACGCACTAGGTGTAGATAATTTTATAAGGCACATTGAAAAATACGTGAAGACAGAAGTCGGCCCGTGTTGAAAAAAACCAATCTAGAGTAGTCTACTTCCACTAGAGGAAAACCAGAGATTCCCAATTTTAGAAGGTTACTGTCGAAATTTCAGCCAAATCGGACTCGTAGAAAAAGAGCAATATCGGCCAGTGATTCGATTCTTGTTTTTGGAAGGGAAATCACGCAGCGAAATCAAAGACCGGTTGGATGCTGTGTACGGTGACTCTTCTCCTTCAATGGCGACCGTCGAAAATTGGTTCAACGAATTTCAACGTCGTCGCACGTCGGTTTTCGATGAGCCACGCCCAGGTGCCCCGAAAACGGCTACCACGGATAATTGGCAGACCGCCGTTTGAAGGTGCGCGATATAGCTGAGATAGTAGGCATCTCGAAAGAATGCATGGGTCATATTCTGCATGAAATTTTGGGCATACTGTCGGCGTGATGGGTGCCGCGTTTGCTCACTCCGGACAACAAACGCAACCGTGTGACCACTTCAAGACTGTGTTTGACGCTGTTTAAGCACAATCTGAAGGAGTTTTTGCGTCGTTTCGTGACCGTCGACGAAATATGGATCCGCTGGTATACACCAGAGACTAAGGAACAGTCGAAACAGTGAACTTTACCCGGCGAACGTGCTCCGAAGAAGGCGTAAAATATCTCATCGTCCAGAAAGGTGATGGCCACCGTTTTCTGGGACTCAGAAGATGTGATCTACGTCGACTACCTGGAGAAGGGTAAATCGATCACAGGACAGTACTATGCCGAATTATTGGGCCGATTGGACGCCAAATTGCAGAAAAAACGGCCCCATTTAGCGAAGAAAAAAGTGCTCTTCCACCACGACAACGCACCGGTTCACACCTCCGCCCTCGCCGCTGCTAAATTGGTCGAGTTGGGCTTTGAACTATTACCCCCTCCACCATATTCTCCAGATTTGGCCCCGTGCGACTTCTTTTTATTTCCAAACTTGGAAAAATCACTTGCCGGGCAGAAATTTGTGTCCAATGAGGAGGTCATCCCAGCCACCGAGGCCTACTTTGCGTAACAAGCGAAAACGTATTTTTCAGAGGGGTTAAAGAAGTTTGTAACGAAGTTACAAATACACACCCCACCGCCAGCCAATACACATACCATTGTTTTCACATGAGATTTTTCACTCCCGCCATAGAGCTCACACTCACTAGTTGTAGATAACTTTATAAGGCACCCTGAAAAATACGAGAAGACCGAAGACAGCCCGTGTTGAAAAGTACCAATCTCGTGTACAGGCTACTTCCACTAGAGGAAAACCAGGGGTACGTAGTGTACCCCGGCTATAAGCCGTTGAAGCCAGTATTTTTACTGTTGATGCCAGCGATTAAAGACCCGTACCTGATGACCGTGTTGCCAGCATAGGAGTAAGGATATACCAGCGTTGAAACCACCACCAGAATTAGTGACCCGACGAGCATACATATCCCAGCTCTAAAGAAAAAAACTCATCACAAGTCTCTTTAATTTCTTTTTTAGTTCTGTGTTCCACTTCAAAACGTCTTCAATTGCAGTTTGCTGCTCCGAGGCGGTCAAAACCGGTGGATATCTCGGCCAAAACTTCTGTTTCTTAGAAAACGCTCTATTTGGGCTTCACAACACTCACGTTGAAAATAAGTTTGCAATATTTCTCAATGTTGTTTAAAAGTAAGGTGACTCACTCCGCTTCGCTTTAGTACGACGCTAGTTTTCAGTCCGCAAGCGCGAATCAGCTGTCAATGTCGAAATAAAGTAGGTATATAACAAACAAAACAGGACAAACGTTTACAACAAACACCCAGTCTCCTGAAGGATAAGTGGTCAATTTTTACATCTCCTCAAATTACAGCGATTTAAAGTGGCACACAAACATTTCATCAGCCAGAGCCTGAGGTGCTTCCATAAGTCTCTGATTTAAAATTCTCAACAGCGACCAAAATACCTCTTGTAAGTCAAAATTGTCCCATCATTTAGAATTTAGAAAATAACTGAAAAGTCCTTTTTGCGTTTCCATATCGCATAATGTATTGCCTACGAATGCCGCATAATATTCATACTATCGTTCGAATTCAGGAAAAAGAAAATTATTGGAATTTCAACGCCTCCCTAATCCAAAGGAAACCATAAATCCCCTTTTTTATATCTGCACTCTGTAATTGACTCGATTTCCTGAAAATTCCATTTCGAATCGTGACACCTTTTTTGTTCGGCGAACAAACTGATCTGCAAAATCGTTCTCCGTTCTCCTGCATCTGATGTAGGAAGTACCTGTTTTGGAATTTACTCACCCTTTTTTGTGCGTTGTATACGCTGAAGTGTATCCTTTTTCATTTCTCATTCTCACACAAAACTACGTTGATACGGATATTGGTTCGGTGTATGAATGGGATGGATATTCAATGCCCTCCCAAAATATTTTCATTTTTATTTTTGTGTAGCAATCGGAAAGGAGTTCAATGTTCAATGCGGACAGTCGAACTGCTTAATCCTTTCCAATGCCCGTCCTTTGCATATAAAAGGTTTGCTTTGGCAGGCTCTTCGCAAACGTGTTTATCTTTCGTTTCTATCCACGCATTCTGGATCCGAACACTTTAAGCCTATTTGTGAACAAGTTATAGGCTGTCCAAGAGATATACGTGACTGCTTGTTAACCAAAGGCCGACAGCACTTCATTCAGCACTGCCACCACTATCATGTATAGCTGAGTGGGAATGGAAACAAAGGCACTATAGCAAGAAGTATCCCAAATGGTAATTAATTAGCTTGCCTGTCATGCCCGTTCTATTATGTGTGTTGCAATAAGCAAGCGTTGCCTTTTCGGATCCAAAGTTAAAAGCAAAGTGGCCTCCCAATGTGGAATAAAATGCCCTTAGATTGGCATATTGTGAATGGGAACAAAGGCAGGACACTGCGTGTGTGTTCTGCTTCGTACACCTGGAACCCTCTGGATCCCCGGATCCTTGGAACAAGGCACTAAATTATTTTTTGATACTCAGGACGTTAAAATTTGCCCTCAGAGTGTATCTATACTGGGGTATAAGGGTATAAGACAACTTTTAGCGAAGCCACTAACTCATGCATCAACAGGTTAGACATAAGCAGGCAGGTGGTAGGAAGAATTTCTAAAATGCTTATCACTCATGGCCACGCAGCTCCGCAAGCAAATGAATGGAAATTGGTAAATTTATTTGAAGTGAATTGGATCCATTTCACTTGAGATACAATTTATTAATGTTGCCAGAGAGTGACAGGTGCCTGGAGTGAAAGTTGGGGCTGTGGGAATTGAGGGCATCAGCTTCAGAGCACAAGTGTATTGTGCATGGGGTAGAAAGATGATAAAGCATATAATTTTCTGAAGCCATTGTATTTTTGTGGTGAGGGATTCTCTGGAAAGTAGTCATTTAAAATGGTTTTTCATACAGCAGGGGGTTGAATTTTAAATCAAATAAATGTTTTGCGAGTCGTTGATTCGTGGTCCATGCGTCGCGTTGATGCAGGATTTTCACATAGTATGTGAGGGCTGAGAGCATATTCATATTGTGGGGAGATGGAAAAGCAGAAGATTTGTAAGTAGAAAAGTTTGAATGCAATCGTTTGTCTAGCTGACAGGGGGGTTGATTTTGCCTCACATAAACAGTCGGAGAGACGAGAAGCGATCAAATATCCTTGCTTTGAGTGAGGCGAACTTCGCAATTTGCTGAATCGTTAGCAACGAACCTTCCTTTTCTAAAAGGGCAGATACTCATCGTCAAATAGCCTTGGTTGTTGCAAGAAGATTCCTCTTGTACAGTGTAGTGTGTTGTACTCGTATGTGAATACGCTAACTTCCTTATTAATTCGAGTCCATTTCAACTTAGAAAACGCGACGGAACGGGCTAGGCAAAAAGGAGATGAAAAACTGTGCGACATCTCATATAAAGCTATTTTAAGCTCAACGACATTTTTTTAGGAGCGTATTTGTCCGAGAATGGAGCGTATTGTGATAGTCCAGGTCATTGCTGTAATCACCTTCAACATAAGCGTCACCACCTTCGCAAGTAATAGAAAATATTTCCAAAAACAGTTTCTTCGAGCTCTTCAAAAACAGCTCATATGCCTTAAAAATAACGAGAAGATACAATGCCCCTTTCACCTTGGATCAAGAATGACGTCTTCCAGGCCTAGAGGAAGTTAATCTTGCTATAGGTTGAACTCAAACGAAGCTGCAGTAGCAGATGCCTGAAAAGTCGAGCTTCTTATAACAGCTGGAGATCAGTTGAAAATGAGTATGTACCTGTTGACCTGTGTTATGTGGTCAACGTTTGTTAGGTCGTCATCAAAGTGGTTTTAGACTAGAAAAGTTCACAATAGATCAGATTTTCACTTTACGATATATCTTGGAAACAACTCAGAAGTGTAGATTTAGATTAGATAGAATATGGTTTTCAATAGTTAACCTTGATTGAAAACAAAAACAAAAAAGCATGACATTTTGGCGTCTGTTTTTGTGCCATAATCCCTCTGAATATTAAAATCTTGTCTAAGTTAATAATCAAATTCCACAGCTGACAGCATTGAAATAAGCGCTTTTCCATTAGTTGTAGCGCTTCAGGTGAGACTGCCAAAAGTGCAATGTAATCTGCAAACAGCAATAATTTGTTCAATTTCCGAGCGTATTCAAGTTCACATGGCAAGAGGTCTACAAGATCATTGATAAACACAGCAAATATGCTTGGGTTCAGTGAACAAGCTTGCCAGACTTTCCATTGTGTGTTCAATCTTTCGGACAGCACTTCACCATTGCACACCTTGGCCATCGTATACCCGGAAAGATTTTGAATCTCTCTTCCAAACTTCCATGATATACCATTGCTATAAAGCTTGCTAAATAGAGCTTTTAGATCATATCAAATCTTCAAAAAAGTTTACGTATTTACATAAGAAGGGGCGTGAAAGTGGGTGGATTTTTGATCGATCACAATATTAACAAAACTTTTTTAAATTGATATAAGAAGTAAATTTCACACTGTCGGCTATTTTACTTCACAATTTTGCATATGGTTAACAAATATTTGAGGTCAACTACCATGGTCTGTTTTCCGCAGCACTCAGTGAGATTTTTTTCGTACCTCAACTCAAACCCAAAAAAACTACTAAAAAAAAGGTTTTTTTGGTTTTGTTCATTGAAATAATAAAGTTTTTATTGTTCGCAATAAAATATTAATTAATGCTCGTTGAATATTGATCAAGCAAATAAATTTTTTGTGTTTTTTTTTAACCCTAGAACAAAATTGGCCAACTTTGAAATGCTCTGTATGTCAAAGTAAAAACCCGAAAGCTTATTTGTTTGTTGTTTTTGATACTTTGTTTATATTTTTATAAGAAATAAAAAAAAAAAAAACAAATCATTAAAACCAAGTCGAACTTTGCATTTTTGACGCCACTTTTGCATTTTCGGACCACCTCGCAGTGCGCTGCTTCGTCGGAGTTGGTAAAGAACTCATCCGTTGATTTCGCTTTCAATAAGGCAATGAACTCAAAAATTTTCTCGTTGATCTCTGCCTCTGTATTGGCACGAAAGGCTTCTTCTTTTTCTAATCTTGTACAAAATGACGTTGAAAAGTAGGTACTCGTTGCGGATGAAAAAATGTGTGACGCAATAGTTCACTTTACTGTGTCTCCGGTTACTCCATTAGTTTTGGTCTCCGATCAGCCTAGCAGTTCAGGGACGTCTGCTTTACGACTTAGATGTTAGATCCCTTCATCTCACCATTTCCACACCTAATTTCTGCTCTCTTTCGGGATGTGTATTTAATTTCTTTGTCGTTCAAGGAAATCAATCAACATGACAATGGCAAATACAAGAACTGCTGACTCAGACAATGCGCGATACGCTCTCGCTAGTCGCAATGTACCACATCTCTGTACCGATGTTCTGGTACTGTTCTTGTTTTAATGATTAAGCCCAAATCTCACCTCCATGCTATGTGTATATAGAATTGATTGCGTTATTGTCACATGAAATCTGTTTACTTGCCGATGGTCCATCTGCATTTGCCATCAGCCTCGATATATAGCTCGTGAATTTGTCCTTCGTATCAATTTTTTGAGCTTTTTCTGTTCGCTTTCGGTGTTCCTTGCACTTATCAATACAGCAACGTCATCGGCGTATCCAAAAAGAAAGATGAGAACCAAGTGGGCAATTCGAATTAAGGGGAATTTCGGTGTAGGCCACGGTCTATCGTTCAGCCTCAAAACCATTTTGTTTAAGGATGAAAATTACCTTGAGAACTGGCTTGTTCCTTTGGTAAGCCCTTTTGAGGCTTTATTGAACTTTGATTCCGACAGGAGAAATTAAACTACTCGGTGTCCTGGGCATCTAAGCACGGAATTGTGTGCTTAGGTGCACTTATCGTTGAAAGAAGTGAGATAAGCCTGGAGCTTCCTGAGCTCTGCTGCGCTACCGCATTTCAATATTTGTAAAGTGCTACGATATGTAAGATGCTCCGACTCTCGCTGCTACATCCGTTTTCCAAGCGGAGGCCTATCCTATCCTAATGGCATTGCGCCACGTTACGAACAATGGATGGAAAGGAAGAAGTATATTTGTTTGCAGCAACAGCCAAGCTGTGCTTAAGGTCCTTCTCAACCCTCTTACCACTTCGAAAGTGATCCAAGAATGCAAGAGTTCTCTGAATGCGATCAGAAGTTTAAATTCCTTGAGTCTCATTTGGGTTCCGGGCCATCACGGCATAACTGGAAATGATATCGCTGATGAACTTGCTAGGCAGGGATCTCAGACAGCTCTCTCAGGACCTGAACCATCGCTAGGTCTGCCAGCGTCCTCAGTGAGGGCTTCAATACACGATTGGATCTGTGAAGAATACAACTGTAGATGGCAGACAGACCAAGCGTATGCTCCCCCACGTTAGTAAGAAGACTGCAACATTTTTGCTAGCTCTTAGCAGAAAAGACTGTAGAAAGCTTATTGGCATTGCCAGCGGGCACTTCTCTTTTGCCAAGCATTTAAATTTGTTAGGCTTAAGTGGTACCATACTCTGTGAATCTTGTGGAGAAGATGAGGACACCGCAGAACACTTCTTCTGTGAATGTCCTGCATTTTCTCGCTTAAGGTTACAGATACTCGGCGCAGACATGGTGAGAGCTGGTAACTTAGGCTCCTTATCATGGCAGCGTCTTTTGGCTTTTCTCCGAACATTTGGAATGCTATAACAAATAGAAGGTTTCTAACTGGTAGTACAATGGACCGGTATTAAGCTCTGAGTGCTCCAGCTGGTGTTTTAAAAACCTCCAACAGAAAAAAAAATACATTACTTTTCCCAGCTGCTGTCTAACAGAGTTTTAAGACTTCAAAATAATCTTCAGGCGAATTTTTCTTTATTAAATTCCTTTGATGTTCTTACGGTTTCCTCTTTTGACTGATACCTTACACGATAATGTAGTTTTCAGATTTCTCCCTTATTTAGTTTTCCTGAAAAACTTCTCTGTCCTGAAACACGAACACCGAAGTGGTGTCTAAAGCGTTGCCGAAAACCACCCTTAAAAAACCACCATTAAGTACTTACGTTATTTAACTAACATTAGATTGAAGATGGTTTTGAGTGTATTAAAAGGAATAGAAAAAATTTCATCAAATCCTTAATCTCCCACTGAGTAAACTTCAAGTACGCAGCAGTATCCCTCGGAAACGGTAGATCGCTGCTCTTCCCCATAGTCAGCAAGCTGAAAATAAAAAAACAACAAATTTCTCAGAATTCCAGCCATGTTCCTGTTCCTCTTATTTTCCAACATTATTTTGAATGAACTCAACCTTGATTTACCATGTAGAAGTCACTCAGCACCAGAGATAACCCTAGTCACGAAGAGGTAATTGTTATTCCGGAATCTTACGCATACATCAGGAGGATGTCTATTTTCTGGCCAACTAAAATGGAAAACCAAAAACCCCAGGTAAATGTTTACGCACAACCATTGCCTTTAAATTTGTCAGATTGCATCTCTGATAGGTTTCGGTTTGAGTAGAGACTACCTTTTTTTGTTGTTGTTGGTCGGTATAAGTAGATAGATATAGGGATTCATATACAATCAGGTGTTCTTCTCTCAGATTCGGATAACTTTGTTGCTGATGGTGATGATGAATGGTCGTATTCATTGTTCAGACGTCCATTTTAATCAATTTCCTGCCATTGCCATAACCAAATATATTTTTGGGTTCGTTCAATACAATTTAAAATTAAAATAAAAAAAAATAGAAAATAACCCATTAAACACAATATTCGTCCTTCGGGGCTGTATGTATAGGCAGAGTCATATGGAGAGATAACTTGTGTGCTTATAGTTGGGTCAATGTTGATGTTTAAGATGTCTCTCCTCCTCCCACTCTATTTGTACACTCGGAAATAGGCCATATAAAATCATACAAGAAATTTTGGACTTGCTGCTCGGGATGTTGAGAGTATTTCAATCACGTACTTCCCTAAACTCGAGATAACATTTTCTCAATTAGGTTGGGTATTTATATAAGGAAAATCTGATAAAACCCCAGATACACTGGTTATTGGTCATTTTTATTCATGAATAAGTTGGCTTTGGGTGAATTCGATAGAAGTTTCCCGGTTTACCATGGATTTGCAGGAGAATTAGGGAGGATTTAAGTTTTCTCCTTTTTTTCTTCATGTTTTTTTTCTTCTGTGCGGGTCTGTTGAAGAGGTTCTTTTTTTTAGATTCGTTTCGAGAAGAGTGGTTTTGTGTTTGTTGGTTATGGACTGATTCGTATACAAAAGAAAAGAGAGATTTTTAATTTGATGATGTCAGTACTTTTTTGAAACTTAAATTGGAGTTTAAAGTTTTGTGAATTCATGAAAACCATCATGAGAGGTATAGTCCTTAATAAGTATCCTTAAAACGAAACAGAGGTTCCCATGAATATAAGAGCGCATTTTAAGGCAGGAGAAGATTGGAAATCTTCTTTTTACGACAAGGCGTAAATAGAACGACTTTTACCCTTTTAAGGAAGGTGTTTTGGGATCTTAATCCATTTCTTTCATACACAATCACGTGATTTGGTGCCCATCAGGACACCGAGTAGTTTCATTTCTCCTGTCGGAATCAATGTTCAATAAAGCCTCAAAAGCGCTTACAAAAGGAACAAGCCCGTTCTCAGGGTCATTTCCATCACTAAACAAAATGGCTTGAGGCTGAACGATGGACCATGGCGTACATCGAAATTCCCCTTAATTCGATTTGCCCTCTTGGTTCTCATCCAACTAAAGTCTTCTCTTCAAGTTGGTTTAGGTATCCCAATACTGTAGGCTGCTTGTTTTCGGACCAACGCACTGTGACCCCCAATAGGGAACTGTCTCTGAAAAGTCTATAACCTCTTGGCCTTGAAAAGTGGGCGTTTGGCATTTGAGACGCAAGTGTCTTATACTTTCCTGATAAAAGGTGTCTTAAAATGGCAACAGTTTCTATTTTTCGACTTTTTAGCTTATTTTTTTCTGAAGTGGTACTGTTTGCAGTGCGTTTGAAATAAATTTTGAAAGTGAAATTCTTCCAATGCGCGTGCACCGACAGCCAAAAAACGATATGATATAGCTCAAAACTGCTGGATCGATTTCAAGAACTCTTTCGCTGTAAGAGTGTTTCATTTTGCCTGAGTAACAAAACAAATATTTCATTAAGGTATTCTCACAGAAAAGATATTATAACTACTCAGATTTGGGAAGATTGTGGAGACTATGTTCGACTAATCGCAGACATGTACGAATAAGAAGTGACATTGATTGTATGTCCCGTCGGAAAAGCAGAAAAATTTCAAAGTAGTGCTCTTAAAGTGCTCTATTATTTAAATCCTACCATTTCAGGTGATAGTTAACGACTGTTTTAAATAACAGAGGACTTGAGTAGCTTCCTTTAAGAATACTTGATTGGAATTGCCAAAAAGTGCAAAAAAACCCAATTATCAATAATTGATATCATTAGCGAGGGTTATAGATTCAAAACGAGAACCTGACGTATGGGTTGGTTTCTTGTAAAGAAGTTTGGGTCAAAAATATGACTGAGTACTTACTGTCTCCCTTTTTCTAATCCAAAAATACCTACACTAAATATTCATTAGATTGGAAACGTGCTTTTCAATTTTAAATAGTTTCAATATTTCGTATCATTGATCAATAGTGAAGCAACTTGTGACGACGACATCAAACATCGAGTGAGCGTAGAGTGGATGAAGTGGCGAGAAAGCTCCTTGTATGGCTTCAGGAAGAGGCGCTCTTTAATTAGACAATAGAACAAATAGTGAAGCCTGAGAAGAATTCTCAGCAAGAAAGTTAGCACACCTTTAACTCAGCCCGATGATCAAATTTGATTGATGCGCTTGAGAAAAGGTTTCAAACTCCAGAGTATCTCTAACGGAGGATAAGAGATTATCTCAAAAAACCGGAACTAACCTTCCGAGCCACAGAAGAAATGAGTCGAAAGACCATCCCAGCTAGAGATAATTGCTCAGACCTGCTGGAATATCTTTCTTTTCTTTACTTTGCTTTCTTGTTGGATACGCCGATGACGTTGCTGTATTGTACTGATAACTGCTAGGGACACCAGAAGCGAACAGAGAAAGCTGAAACAAATGATGCAAAGGACAAATTCACAAGTATCTACCGAGGCTGATGGCAAATGCAGTTGGACCATCTGCCAGCAAACGGAGACTGTTTCTGAAAATAAATTCTATTGCATGGAGGTGTAATTTGGGCTGAAGAATAGTACCGGAAATATCCGGCATCGGTACAGAGGTGCAGTACATTGCGAATAGCGAGTGCGTATCGCGCTGTGTCTGAGTCAGCAGATCTTGTAGTTGCAGGCGTCTTACCAATAGATCTCCTTGCAGGACAAAGAAAAATAGAAAGCAGTAATCGGAGTGGAAATGGCGAATACAGAAGCAAAAGGGCTTACACAGCAAAGGAGGGACTTGAGTCGGAAAGAAGACATCACTGAACTGCTAGGCTGATCTGAGGCGAAAGCTAATGGAATAAACACATTCGAGCCCTAAAAAAGGCGAATGTTCCTCCCCTTTCAATTGCCGTCCGATTGCACTAACGTCCCTTCTTTTCAAGGTCATGGAAACGTTGATAAACCGTCAACTTATGAAATATCTTGAAGAACGAAAGCTTCTTAATGACCGTCAGTACAGCTTTCGTAGCAAACGGTCCACTGGTGATTTGATGCCTTATCTCACCGAAAAGTGGGACCAATCTTTACATTGTTTTGGAGAAAGTAAGATTATTGCGCTTGATATTTCTAAAGCATTTGATAGAGTTTGGCATCAGGCTCTTTTATCGAAAATGCGTGCTGTTGGTATCGATGAGTCTCTTCTTCGTAGGATTAGAAACCAGCTTTCCGACCGTTCAATACAGGTTGTATTGGATGGCTTCAAGTCTGATACCCATTTCATAAAAGCTGGTGTGTTCCAGGGCTCCGTTTTGTCTTCGACTCTCTTCCTCATTTTCATTAATGATCTCTTGTCTGAAACTTTCTAATCCACTCAAATGTTTTGCTAACGACTCGGACTCGACCCTCAGTTTTTCATATTCGTTTCCAAATTCACGTCCCTGCTCTTCGGATGTGGAACTGGAACGATTGCGTATGGTAAGCTCATTGAATTTTGACCTTGACAGCATTGTTTCATGGAGTAATAAGAACCGAGTAGAATTCAATGCTTCGAAAACTCAATGCTGTGAAAGGTACCTGTATTTTAATCCAGCTCAATTTGGTTTCTTAAAAGGCAAATCAACGGAAGATGCACTGCTAAAATTTTGTTCCTTAACAATGTCTCAATTAGATGAGAAAAAATACGTAGCTGGCCTTTTTGTTGATATAACCAAAGCCTTTGATATGGTCAACCACAATATTTTGTTAAGAAAGTTGGAGAAAGCTGGTTTTAGAGGATTTATTCTTAACTGGTTTAGGTCTTACCTTAAAAATCGATCGCAGAGAGTAAAGTTAGATGGTACTAGGAGTGATGCAAGGTCTCTTAAATTGGGCGTTCCACAAGGTTCTGTCTTGGGTCCAATTTTATTTTTGGTATATATCAATTCGCTTTTCGCCTTGAGTTTCAAGGGCTCGCCGACAGCTTTTGCCGATGATATTGCGCTTTACTACGGTGCTAATAGTCCTTTAGATCTTATTTCAGATATTAATTATTTTGATCTTGACTTATTGCGAGTTTGGTTTTTTGAACACAATTTTTTAATAAGCTCCAAAACCAAGGTAATGTTTTATAGTTTATCTTCATGTAGATTGCTGGATGCAGATGTTAGCTTTCACGCACCTGAGTGTCGTAGTTTTAAACTGTTAACTTGCCGCTGTTCGTCAGGCATCTCCTCACCTACATTTCAATGTGATTTCACTTGTAGTGATAAATGTTTCGTAGTTGAGAGAGTTGACGAGTTCAAATATTTGGGACTGACCTTAGACTCTCGGATGTCTTTCGCAAATCATGCTGAATCCCTCAAAAAATATTTCCGTTGTACCCTCAGACATTTTTACTATTTACGAAACGTGTGCTCAACTAAGCTATTGAAGGTAATTTACTATGGTATTTTCCATTCCAAGTTACAATATGGAATCGCTTGCTGGGGTGGTATTTATCAAAATAAAATACAACCAATATTGATTTTACAAAAATACGTCGTTAGAAAAATTTTTCGTAAGCCTTGTAGACATTCTAGCTTTCCTTTGTTTTGTGCTCTCAAAATTCTCCCAGTTCGTCATTTATATTGTTTTAAGACATTAAAATTATTTTTTATGAAATCTGGTAACCTAAATTTTCGCTTAATTTCGAGATACAATCTTCGAGGAAACCTTTCGAACGTTTTAGATGTACCTTTTTTTCGCACCACTGCCTACCGAAATTTTTTTTCTATCATGTCTTATCGGTTATTTAATATTCTTCCTCAATCAATAAGGACAATCACTATACCTGGAGCGTTTCTTAAAAATGTTAAAACTTGGCTCTTTACATTAAACTATATTGCTCTGGAATCTTGTATTTCTAATGTTTTGGTATAAAAACTAAAAAAATTTAAAATTCCTGCTTAAATGTAATTGGTTTTCAACAACCATTTATTATAATTTGTTTAATTCTTTCTTTTGTAAAATTTATTTTTGTATTACTAATTAACTTTGATTTTACTATCTTGAATTTCTTGAAAATTTTAAGGGTCACCCCACCCATAAACTTTGTAATCTTTTAATTATTTGAAGTGGCATTCAAATCTATTTTCTTAATTGTTTTGAAAATAATGAATGTCACCAACCTTTCTTATTTTTTCTTAAATTGTTATTAATTTATTTTACTTTATATGAAAATTGTCATGAAATTATAAGAAATAAACATTCTATTCTATTCTATTCTATCCAAGAAACCGAAAAGCTGTCAGTACTTGGTAGGTATGTGTGCAAACGATGATCTTCGTTGGGATGACCACATAAATGTGAAGTCGCCAAAAACGCTGCCAAATGCTTAGGCTTCTTGTGACGATGCAGGAAGTTCTTCACCCCTTCTGACCTGGCTACAATTTATAAGGGGCTCATCCGTTCAAAACTGGAGTATTGCTCCCATATCTGTTGCTCCTCAAACATCTTTGCGCCTACTTGATAGGGTACAAAACAGAGCGTTAAAATTGATAGGTGATAGTTCAATCGTAGAATCGATTGATTCTCTTGAACATCATCGACACGTCGCCTGTCTCATTCTCTTTTATCGCTTTTTTCACAAGCAGTGCTCTAGTGAAGTAGCCGGTTGCATTCCTCCCCTGAAACAATTAAGCCGCAACACCCGCCTCGCTAGGAATGCTCATCAGTTTTACCTTGAGCCCGACTTCAAACGTACAGTCGAGTATAGAGATTCGTATTTCAGTCGCACCACCCGAATGTGGAATGCTTTACCTGGCAGTGTGTTTCCCCTGCATTACGATTCACAAAAGTTCAAAAGCAACGTGCATAGGTGTCTCCTATTAAATCCTTACCTATCTTCCTAAATGCTCGCGCTGTGTTCCATAACATGATAATGGTATGCGCGTTAATAACAAAAAAAAGACACATTTGACCTGTAGGTACTTTAAGTTGGAACATCTGGGCACACCGTTAAGTTGACATCAATCAAATCCTTCGCAAAATAGTACACGCCCAATAGTATAGTTTCCCATCGAAGCCCCTGTTTTAAACTTAACACGTAAAAAGTCTTTAGTTTAAAAAGTTTTTGAGGATTGTTTCCCTTAAGGTTTCCCCCAAGGTTGCCCCATCGTTTCGACAACACTTTGATCAATTTCCGCTCCCACATTACAAATTTAAAGAGTCATTGCTTCATAACTCTCAATCTCATAAATAAATCAACGACTCTTCTGACTCTCATCAAATATTCAGCCCTCATTCGTATAAATCCTTAAAGTTCAAAGTTTTTCTCTTGCACACAATTAAAACACTTTTATCGACTTCGTCACCTTTGGGACTTCTTTGCCCACTGTGTCAATCGTCTGGATGTCTGGCATTTGAAACAATACCATCACAAACACAATATTTATTGTCAATATACATTTTGCACCCGTGTCGTCGGTTAATTGTGTCTGTCATCACTCATCATTCACCCGTGTGATAAAAATTTGAAATATTAAAAAATAATGAGCGGTGAGAGAGACAGACAAAGAAAGGCTGCGACTGAAAAGAAAATCTGTATGTTAATGTGGGTGATGAACGTACACCTTAAGAATTGAGAAAGACATTTGTTTGAGATTTATGAGAGAAAAAAAAAATATTGCAAATGAGCAAAGCTTTGTGATTGTAGCAGACACACATAAATCGACGAAATTTCACTTAAAAGTCTAGGGAATAAGAAAGCCCATCCAGACGGAATGAGATAAAACAAATCGTTTTTTTTTTTTTTTCAAAAATCTTGTACAATGTACATGTGTGATGTTGTCCTTTGGGAGAAATCGTTTGCCATCGTTGTTAACGCTTCGACAACTTGTGCCGCACCAACGAGAATCAAAACGTGGTAGCAGATCGGTCTAATGTTGGCGAGATGTCGATTGGATTTGTTGTTTTTGCTTCATAATTCAATTCGCGTTAAAAAAGTTTAAATCTTGGTTCTTTTTCAAGGCAAATGGGATTGTGAGCTTGTTGAATAAAAATGAAAAAAAAAACTGCCCTTCGATATAGGGTGGGTCATGGCGGCGGTTGAAATCGGAAATTGAATTTGATATGATTTAGGTGCTCAAAGAGCTTACAACGAAAGCCCATTGCGAATTCATTTTTAAGGGCTTGAGGTCTGAACGTGTTGTTTTGAATAAAGAATTTTTTCTTTTCTTCGGAGTATGGCTGAACAAAAAATTATGTTAAGTGCTTATTGATTAAGGATCACTCTTTGATATGGGCCATAAACATGTCGGTGGTAATAAATTTCATATTGTGACAAGTCTGTGGAATCAAAATAGTTTAGCAAGACGGAATGGAAAGGGTACTGTCTCAGATAACAAAATATTTTATTTAAAGATAAGCAGATGATGGATGGCAGATGGCAGATGAAAGATGACAAATGACAGGAAACAGATGATAGATCATAGATGACAAATGACAGATGGAAGATGACAGATGGCAGATGAAATATGAAAAATGATAGATGGCAATCGACAGATCGCAGACAAAAGACGAAAAATGATGAATGATAGATGACAGTAACAGAGGAGAGCTGACAGATGACAAATGACAGATTAAAGATGAAAGATTGCATATGACAGATGAGAGAGAGAAGACAGATGGCAGATGACAGATGGCAGGTAACAGAGGAGATTATAGATAACAGATTACAGGTGATAGATGACAGATGACAGATGATAATCGACCGATGGCAGGAAACAGATTAGAGATGAAAGATGGTTGATGACAAATCACAGATTGAGGCTAATCGATTTTGCTGCGGGGATAAATCTTGTTGTAAGTAGTACTCTCCCGCATCTCAAAATTCATAAAGGTACATGGCGATCACCAGATCAATTAACCGTCAACCAAATTGACCATGTTGTGATCGACGCAAGGCACTCTTCCAGTGTGCTAGATGTCCGAACTTTCCGAGGGGCCAACTTTGAGTCGGACCACTACCTTGTTGTAGCCAAGGTACGAATGAGGATATCTTGCTCACGGCCAGCACGAACTAACGCTGCGAAGAGATATGACGTCAGAAAGCTAAAATCGCAAGAGATTGCTAATGCCTTTTCCAATCGAGTGTCCATTCAATTATCCTTGAATCCCATGACACCAGCATTAAGCATTGAAGACCAGTGGCAGCAATGCCAAGAAGCCACCAGAACCGCTGCTTCTGAGGTTCTAGGTTTCATTCGGCCACCCAAACGAAACCCATGGTTCGATGAAGAATGCAGGTAGGCAAATGCAGCCAAACAAAAAGCACGACAAATGTTGATGCAACAACGAACAAGGGCTGCTTACGATCAATATAACGAGACCTACAAGGAGAAAAGAAGGGAAGAACATCGACTTCTCAAAAAGAAAAAGAAGCAGCATGAGAAGCGCTCGGGTGAGGAAATTGAGAGGTGCTATGACAGGATCGAGATTCGGAAGTTTTACCAAAAGGTAAAAAGATCCTGCCAGGGTGGCAAACCCCGAACTCAAGCCTGTAAGGACCAGCAGGGAAACCTAGTAATAGAGTCACAGTCGCTACTGAGGATCTGGAAATATCATTTCTGCAGACTGCTTAGCGGCGATGACGACACAAGTTCCGCTGTCAGGCAGATTGCCCCATTCAGCTTGGACGATGATCAAGAATGCGTCCTCCCGACCTAGAAGAAGTTAAGCTTGCCATATGCAGACTTAAATCAAATAAGACTGCTGGTGCAGATGGACTTGCTGCCGAACTTTTCAAGGCAGCTGGAGACCAGTTGGAAAGGAGCATGCACCAGCTGATCTGCATGATATGGTCGGAAGAAAGCATGTCCAACGAATTTTACCTCAGTATCGTATGCCCGATCCTAAAGAAGGGAGACCCTCACAATTGCCCCAATTACAGAGGGATAAGCCTCCTTAACGTCGCTTATAAAATCTTGTCTGCTGTAATTTGTGAACGTCTGAAGCCCCACGTCAACAACTTGATAGGTCCTTATCTATGTGGTTTTAGACCAGAGAAGTCTACAGTAAACTAAATTTTCTTGTTAAGGCAAATCTTGGAAAAAACCCAAGAATATAACATCGATATTCACCATCTCTTTATCGATTTCAAGGCCGCGTATGACAGTTTCTACAGAGACGAGCTGCACGGAACCATGTCTAGTTTCAGCATCCCTGCAAAACTCGTACGACTATGCAAGATGACTTTGGTGGGTTCGGGCTGCTCCATCGAGGTCGGTAAAGAACTCATCGAGACCAGTGATGTCAGAAAAGGCTTTAGACAAGGCGACAAAGTGTCATGCGATTTCTTCAACATCATAAAGATTGTATGAAACTCAAACGTCAACACCAGAGGAACAATCTTTCAAACGTCAGTACAATTACTCGCCTACACAGACGACATTGACGTAATGGGTAGAAGGAAGCGTGATGTCATAGGTGCTTTTGCGAGTATTGAAACAGAAGCAGCAAAGCAGGTTTGATGGTTAACGAGGGCAAAACGATAAGTATATGCTGTCATCAAACAGGGTCACAGCCCATCGACGAATTGGACAAAACGTAACAATAGATAGAACTAAATTTGAGGTAGTACAGGACTTCGTCTACCTAGGATCCGCTGTAGACACGGACAACAACATCAGTGCGGAGATCAAACGGAGAATAAGTCTTGCCAACCGTTGCTTCTTTGGGTTAAGATGGCTATTGAGAAACAGAACCGTCTTTAGAAAAACCTTGTATAAGACCTTGATCATCCCAGTCCTGCTTTACGGCGCGGAAGCATTGACCTTATCGAAAGCGGATGAGGAAAGCCTTGGTTGTTTCGAAAGGAAATTCTCCGAATGATCTTTGGTCCCGCATGCGAAAACAATGTGTGGAGAAGAAGATACAACCACAAGCTGTATGAGCTTTACTGCCACATGGGCATAGCTTGAAGATTACGCATAGGAAGGCTTTCATGGCTTAGATATGTAGAGCAAATGGACGTCGCTGCTCCAGCTCGAATGGTTCTCGAAAACATTTATTGAAAGATGTTGGTTGAGGCTCAGGTTCACCCTGAACTGTAATGCCCACCCAAATAAGAAGGTATTCAACCAAAAACACTGAAGTGGTTCCTGGGGTTCAACAAGGAATCCACAGTGGGCCCCAAATAATTAATTTTATGGCATTCCTACAGTTTTCTGTGCTCAAGTATCTGAATTTTTGCACACATACATAATTCCAAACTGAAAGAACTTGAAGAAAGATGCTGTAAATTTATCATTCTTCAAATCAAAAACATAGCTACTTCCGTACAGAGCTTGACTCTCCCAAATTTATTCTTTTTCCATGCAACCCGCAAGAAGGCTGTTCTTAAATAATGATCTTATGGAATATAGCACTAGCCCAAAACGTAACTACAAAAACTATACTCAAAACGTTCGTTACATTCAACACTCATTGAAACGCAATTCTTTCTGACGCACCCCAAACCAATATCGGTTTATGTAACACGCATTCTCGTAAAGCAAGAATTCATCTCAAAGGATAACACTGAACAATGAATACCTCCAAAAAGGAATAATGTTGAAATTGGTCTCAAAAGCGAATGAATGAGGTGTCAGCTACAAATTCTCCAATCATTAGATATTAATTAGGGAATCTGGAGAAATAAAAACGAACAAAGTTAAAGCTTTAACCAGTGCCATCAAAATAGCTAACAAACAATCCTTAAGATCCATCCAACTGATTGGATGGGGGTAGCAAAAAAAAAACCAAAACGATACTAGATTCAGTAAATAGCGTCGTTGCTTGTCGCTCTGACCATTCCCTGCATTCTTTAGTTGATTCATTTATTTTATTTCATTCCTCCGATCCGAATCGGGCTGATGCCTCTATCACTCTTTCAAACCCTATGCCTGTTGTAGTGTGCGATGAACGTAGAGAGGACCGTTTTCTAATGATAAAACGATGGAAAGGACCTTGTCGCTGCTCGGATGGACGTCGTCGTTGTCGTCCTCGTCGATGTCGAGAGCGTAGGTAAAAATTCATTTTTAATGGCAAACTTCGTCAGTGGGTAGTCTGAGTGTGAATGCCGTTCGAATTTTCGAATATATATATTTTTTTTTGTTATTCTTAAATTCCTCTCCTTTTCTGCTTCCTTTACGTATTTTATTTATTTATTTATGCTTTTTTTTCTTCTTTTTGGTCTGAAATTGTGTGTCATGTTCGAGATAAAAACGTAATTTAATTTTTTCACAATAATTTATTTCAACCGGAGGACATTTATATCCGTTCCTTACGGCAGCTTCGGGTGCGTTGTGTTAAAACCGTCCCGAGCACTGGCATCGGCATAGCACGGTTGTTTGAACAGAAAAAAAGGAAAGACGAAAAAAGAAAAACATGAAAGACTACTCCCTTTAATTTCCGCAACGACAAATATTTACCACTTTGAACAGTTGAGGAAAAGGGTTACTTTCTTTTTCTTTTTTCACTCCTTTTTACTTCCTTTAGTGATTGCCGATTGGTTCATATAACACTTTGTACCTTGGCTTAGTTGTGACGACAAATCAACTACAATGCTAACGGGTACGACTCGACGACACAACGCAAGACGACTTTGTGTTGACGTAAGAAACATACATTTTCATTTTCGAAGCCAAGCTGTTTGACTGTTGGTTGCAAATGAAACCAATTCACAGGAACAGAATGCCTATTTAAAATAAGCTTAAGCGCCTCAAGTCATTTGCGTTGGCTTGGTTGTAGTTATAAGGAATTTTCGTCTGTGTATTGGGTAGAGAATGTGCGGAGTGCAGGATAAAGGACAGCTGTTGAAATCAGTAATTGGTTCGTTACAAAAGAATTCCAATCTTATTGATGCTCGAATAAGGGCCTGATTGTGGGTATATGAGCCTGCTCTTTGGGGTATTACCAGGTATTTATTCCGCCATGGAGGTTTTTCAGAAACTTATTTTATAGAAATTCTTTGAGGAGAGCTCGTTTCCTTTTGAAATGCACATGACACATGAGAAGGCAATATCACTCTTGTGCCGCAACCAATGCTTTTTGACCAAACTGAAAAAGGAGCTCTGGTGAGCTTGAAAATGTAAAATGACGGTCTTGAAGTTTTGACAGGAAAGCTTGTCCGACCGTATAAGGAAGTAAATATGAATAAGAAAAGTCCCATCTTAGGAAAACAAAGTTCCGAAGACTTGGGTCTGAACGCACTTCAAGGATCTAAATTTGTTGGCTGATTCCGAACGGCTAAGAAATTTAGTGTCTTTCCTGTCAATGAACTAATTCCCAAGACTTGCCAATTCCTCGTAAAAACCACCAGCCCTGGAAAAACTATTTCATTTTTCTAGGACTCGAACCTCGAGCTGTCACGTCACAGGCAGATATGCTAGCGTTGATGCTATGGTCCTGAGCAAGCATTCAGACCAACAATAATGGATTCGTGGTATGGGGGCCAAAGAGTAAGGAATTAACGGGAATTGTGAGCCTCGAAAAATACTTACCACAGCAGCATTAAAGGCCGCATGCCCAGCAAACCTATTGCTTCAGACCTCTTATAAGGACTACTCCCAGTCCACCTTTTGATAAAAATAGAAGCAAGACTATTAAATCAACGCGTCTTCAGTCGCCAGAACCTTATTTCGAAACTCCAAGGATAACCTATTGATTATTGACTGAATAACCGAATAACATCAGTATGTGCTTGAACCTTACTCTACCAGTTTTCAACTTTTAACTCAACTTCTCCATGACCATCATCTCTAGTGAAGACTGGGAGAATACTAGGCCCCATCTTTCAAAACAAGATATGTTTTGGTATACTGACGACTCAAAAATAGAAAATGTTACTGGTTCCTATGCATTTTCAGTGACTAGCATAGAATGAGCCTGAATCATCCAGATTGCACGATGTACTTCCCTGTTGGGATAGTCATAGCCTTCTCATAGAGTTTCATGTTGATGACGTTTTTTCACCGTATCAGACTATAATCAAGCCCTGTTTAGATGCGCAAAATCTTTCTCTCGATAATAGCCAGATTTTGCCTGCAACTCATAGATATGGTGAAATTGATAAGCAAGCAGCATGTGACCACATGTCAGATTAGCTATGGATATACAGCAGCAATCTCGTTTGTAAACTTCTTTGGCGCGGGTGAATGCGATGGAAAGCATAGTTGGTTTACTTAAGAACAGTAGTGTTGTCCAGGTCGAAAAGCATCAAATCGTTGAAGTGGACTCCTAATAACTTAGCCTGCTATATTGTTCTGAGCTTTTGCATATGGCAAGCCTAACTTCTTCTATGGGGCAATCTGTCTGACAGCGGAGTTTGTGTCTTTATCGTCGTTAAGAAATCTGCAGAAGTGATCTTTCCAGATCCTCAGTAGCTACTGCGACTTTTTTCCCTACACTGGTCCTTATGGGCTTGAGTTCGGTATTTGTCACTCATACATCTTTTCTATACATCTACATCTTTTCACCTCTTAATGAAACTTCGGAATCTCTCAAACTTTGGCATCTCTCAATTTCTTCAAACGAGTGGTTCTCATCCTGCTCCTTTTTTTTTTAGAGAATTCGACGTTCTTCCCTATTCTTCTCCTACTAAATATGGGAGTTATTTTTTTTTGTTTGGCTGGCATTTGACTGCCCGCAATCATCGAACCATGGCCGAGTCAAACTCAGAACCTCATATACAGCGGTTTTGATGGCTTGTTGGCATTTCTGCCTCAGGTCTATGCTTCTTGATGCTAGTTACATACGAGGTCGAGGAACTTATCGATTTAAGAAGGCATTGGCAGTCTCCTTCGATTAAAGCTTTCCAACATCATATTATATCTTTTCACAGCGTTAATTTGTGCGAGTCGTGAACAAGATATCCTCATTCGTACCTTGGCTACAACAAGGTAGAGGTACTGATCCGAGTCATAGTTGACCCCTCACAAAGTTCGGATATCTATCATATTGGAATAGTGCCTTGCGTTGATCCCGGTTAATTTGGTTGATGGTTGATTGATCTGGGGAGCGCCATTAACCTTTATGAATTTTGAGATGCGGGAAGCATGTTCCACTAACAACAAGGCTTAGAGAGTTTACAAATGGTGGACAAAAATCAAATTAAATGAAATTTTATTCAA
This sequence comes from Melanostoma mellinum, assembly GCA_914767635.1. Taxonomy (NCBI): domain Eukaryota; kingdom Metazoa; phylum Arthropoda; class Insecta; order Diptera; family Syrphidae; genus Melanostoma; species Melanostoma mellinum. The sequence goes on from OU612060.1 coordinate 187,344,487, forward strand.
GTAAAATAAAGTTGAAAGATGAAAAGAAAAGAGATAATATGCCAAAATATTTGTCGAGGAAGGCAGAATTAGAGAAAAGAGAAATCTTCATCCCATTTTATCTTTTTAATGATATGCCGCTGGCAAGGCCATATAGCGGTCGTTAAGACCTCTTGTTCGTAATCAATTTTTTTTTGTTAAAATATCTTCGTTCCTTTGAGTTTATTTCAACCGTTTTGTTTCTCTATTTGTCTAAAAAATTTGGGTTTATAGAGAATTAAAATCATTGGAATTACCCTTTTCCTTCACGTCCCGTCAAAAGTCGTATCCACCAGACCTGTGGTCCAAATGGACCCAATAATTTTTTCATAATTTTTTTTTTTTTTTTGATTTCTTAGTTGTATTTTTCCAGCTTTTTTATGAATTCATTGCAAATATTTCTTAAAGCAGTGATATAGAAATTTGAACAGAGAAGTCACTATTCATGAATGTATTTCATATTTCGGCTTCAAAATCTATAAAAATTGTCTAAATTTCCAATTCTGGAACGCCCGTTTATCCCTTTTCAGATGTGTTTTACGTTAAGTTGTTGAAAAATCCATCTATATCAGTCGTTCTCGTCAGGTGCACCCATCCTGAAAATTTGTGTAAAGCTTCTTTATAAAGGTCATCAAACACTTTTATTATTTCGAAGAGGATTTAATTCGCCTTAATTCTCCAAGCCTTTACGAAACTCTGCGGAAAGATTTCTTGATTTTTGTTTACCGTTTTCTATACTTACCAAATAAGCCTGCCAAATATAGCTTGAAGTTTTGATGGCTTAATGAAAGCTCAACGGGTTATCAACTGAAATTTTCAATTTACACTGGAAGCACAGAGCAAAGTACAGTATTTGGTCGGGGATATGATGATGTGATGTCGTTGATGCCATCATATTTAAGCTCTTTACAAGGCCTCAGTAATGATAACCTTCTTATATCAGTAGATTTTGCATTGACGTCACCATCTTTGTCACAGTCCGGAGATGCACATGCCTAAACCTTTTGCAACGAAGGGAACTCTTAATGACCATAATGGTCCTCTATATTTCAATAAAAAAAAAGCAGTATCGCTTAGTTCACTCAATCATCTTTGGGTTTTCTGGAAAAATGGCTTAGGTGAGCTAATGTTTCGAAACCAAACAAGCAAATGGTTTTGCTATGAGCATAACGTAACTGAGAGAAAGCCGCTTCTGGTCATTAAAATAAACCTTTTTAACTTGACTATAAAGGCACCAAATATAGAATCGATGTAGTCAACCAAATGGTAACCATTAATTCTTATCTCACCGCGGTTATCAGGCCAATACCTACATACGAAGTAGTTGTATGGTGGGCCGCTCTTGATATAAAGGTCCTACTTTGATAATTTAAGTAGGGTCCAACGAACAGCCCGTTTGTGTATAAGCGGAGCACTGAGATCAACACCCTCAGCTGCCATAAATAAATTGATAAATAAAAATAAATAAATAAATAGGGTGGTGCAACAGAGCGAGGAGCTCCTGGGCCTAGCGCATTCCTCACAACCATGCCTTGTGAGGGATTGGAAGGGACCTACAATTTTCTGCCGGTTCCGAACGGCTTATCGAGAAAGCGCTTTCAATGGCAATGAATACTAACCGAAGACTTGCCAATTCCTCGCGAAAGGCGATACCCGTGGAAAAAACATTTATTTGCCTCTGTTGGGATTCGAACCTCGACCCTCGGGATTATCAGGCGGACATGCTATCTATCACACCACGGGTACCACAGCCGCCCTAAATACACTCCTTAATTTCACACCACTAGATATCTTCAGCAAACAAATGGCCGCCAGCACAACCATTCGTATGAGAGCTATCTCCCAATGGATCGTTAATAACATCGGCCACGCTACAATCTAGAATTTATATGTATCAATCCCTTGCCACTCTGACTACACCATCCCTCAAATGGTTTTGATAATGAGATCCAAGTCTCAATCCCACCAAGAACGACCTGGGAACACGAAGAATTTTTGAGAGGTGATTCAATTCATTTCTATACAGATGGTTCAAAAACCGAAAAAGGGGTAGACTGTGGAGTGTACTCAAACCGACTTAACGTAAGTCTCTCATTCCGCCTCCCTATTCATTGTAGCGTGTTCCAAGCGGAAATTCTGGCGATCAAAGAGGTCCTTTCATGGCTAAGAGAAAACGTGATATCCTCAACGAATATCCGGATTTTCTCTGACAGTCAAGAAGCCCTCAAATCACTCTACGCCGGCCGTTTCTACGAACTCAGTAACCACCCTTAACTGTCGCTTATCTCTTAAGCAGATGGCTGAACAGTTCAATATTCACATTATTTGGGTGCCGGGGCACAGAGATATCGTGAGTAACTGCAACTACGATGAACTCGCCAGAGAAGGAACCGTTCTACTGATCTCTAGAACGCTCGCTACATGTAAACTTATGCTAAAGCAAGAGGCAATGGACAGAACAAATCATAGGTGGAACAATATCTACACGTGCGTGGCAACAAAACGGATATTGCCAGGACTAGATCCAAAACGCACAGGACATTTGCTATCCATAGCCAGATTGCACGTTAGCTCCGCAATCAATGTCATCACCGGACATTGTCTGATAGGAAAACAACCCATTAAACTCGGCGTTCCCACTAATGACTTCTGCAGGAGTTGTTTAGATGAGGAGGAGGAGGAGGAGACAGTCTCACACCTCCTCTGCTGATGTCCTGCACTCTCCTTTCAAAGAAAACGGCATCTGGGGAAGTATTTTTTCGATGATCCAAGCGATCTTCGGTTTATTAAAAGCTCCAAATGGTTTTGTTAAGTGAGGTAATCCCTCGCACAATTTTTATAGTATCACAGTGGACCTAATTTTGGTCTAAGTGTGTCAGTTGTATTCCTGACAGCCATTTTAACTTAACTTAACCTAACCTAACCCATACACTTCAAACAAAACGCTGACCGATGGTTGCATTCCGCAACTTACTGGATTTATCATTTTTCACTGGTGAACTCACCAATGAAACCACCAGTCAAAACAAAAGTGAGTTCATCAGTGAATTCACGAGTGAAATCAAAAGTGTATTGCCCAAAGAAATCACCAGTGAATCACCCAGTGAAAACATCAGTGAACTCTCAGGAGGGGCCATTTTTAACTCGGACCAGTACTACTTTGTTGTAGTCATGGTTCAAACGATGACATCCTGTTCACGACTCGCCCGAACCAACGCTGTGAAAAGTCGGGAAGTTACAATTGCAAGAGATTTGTTGTGCGTTCTCTTATCGTGTGTCCCTCTTATATGCCTGAAACCAATACCACCTGTATTTGAGTATCGAAGTCTTTATTCGAGTATTGAAAGGTCGGCATAACTCTTAAAGTGCCCATTCAACTATCTGGTGAATTGACTGATGATTTCACGGTAGCATTCACTTGTGAAGTCACTGGTGAATTAACTGGTGGCTTCTGAGTTTTATTTTTACCAAGAATTTTACATGAAATAAACAAATTAAAATGGCGGCGAAGCCGCTGTAGACAATTCGTTTGACCACATTTCGCTCTGTTGAGTGCCTACGTACTTTTTGCTATTTACAATGCTTTGATGATGCTGCTTTAATCTTTACTTTGAAATCAATCAGGAGGCTCACAATAGCTGATAAAAGTTACTTACTTAGTTAAGATATTGTAGCCTTTATCATTCGTCGCCTACCTCTGTCTGCATTTCTCTGGAAGTCGTTCTTGCTGTGGATGGACACTGACAATATCTTAGTTGGCAATGAGATGATGTTTCTTGGGACAGCTACTGAAATTTTCAGAAACTTGCCTCCAACTAAAGCTCAAGTTTTTTATCCAACATTCTGATTCCACATACCCCATGGCAATTTCTTAAAATTTTGTATACAAAAGGTCATGTGAACTTCCTTCAAAACAATAAAGCAAGTCCTTCAAACTATAAAGCCCGAGAGCCCGAAAAGAAGAAAACAAAAAAATACTAAACAGCCCAGTCTATGAGCCTTACTGTTTTCGGCAGTTTATGATCAAACAAGAAACAACCACCCATAACATTCTCGCTACACCATTAAAAACCAACACAGATGTATTTAATGTCGTCTAAGTTTGAAGGACGCGTGGTCATTGCCTTCAGGAGGTAGATCATTTATCATTAATTCGTTGTTCTTTTTTTTCTCCTTCAGCATAAATTTAAATAAATATTTCGGTGAACATCCCTTGTCCAGGAGGGCAGTACTTTTGTGATTATTATACCCTGGCCACGAAATAAATTAAAAACATAATTCTGTTGACAAATGCAAACAGCAGTAGCTTGAGGCCATCTCCTCCCTTACCATTGCCACTTTGGGACTTTAGAAAATGTTCAGTCAAAAAATTGTACACCCAGAGGTACTCGAGAATGAGCATAAGCATTTGATTTAAATAAATTAACTTATTTATTATGGATTAAAAAAAAATATATAAACAAAAAAAGTGCAACGTAATTAATTTCTTCTTTTTTTTTCAAACATTTGTGTAGAAACTGGAGTGAGAAAGGATGTTGATAGGACGAATGTGTTTGACTCTACATGTGACGTGTGTTTCCCATACCCCCATGTCCAGCCTGTGAAGCACCCTTGTTGTAGCCCATTTGCAAGTTCAGCTCAGAGTTATGGGCACGCAATTGTTCTTCGGTGAAGGTACGCTCGTTCTTGTCGGCCATTTTTGGTCCCAATCCTGGACCAGTGAATTCAGGATGTTTTTGAGTCTGTTGGTTTAAATTAAAGTGAGGTCAGTTTATGGTCTCGGTAAATGAATAGGTTTTAGTTTTTTTACTTACAATACGACCCAATGAGTACAAGCACAGTGTGACTTGTGGTATATTTCTACGTTCGAAAAGGTCAGCAGTTTGGAAGATTTCTTCTTCTGGTACACCGTACTTCTTGATGGCAGCTTGGAAGCGTTGAACATTCTCCATCAGTTGGAAGTTGGTGCCGCGCTCTTGGATCTTCTTAATGCAACCAGGTGTCAGTTTATTGGCAAGTTTGCACAGAACAATACCGTCACGGAGAATGTCTTCATATTGTCCACTTGGGACTTTCTCGCCGAGAACATCAAAGATCCATTTTAGGACTTCAGCCTCTTGTTCCTTGTTGCGGGGCTACAAAAAAAAAAAAAAAAAAACTTTGAAGCATTAAGTCTGGTTTAGAAGTTTGTTTGTAAGAAAAGTTAATTTTGTTTTTTAAGGCAAAGTTATAAAAAACCTTAGTGAATATGGAATCCTACTTTCTTCTTTTCTAATTGAAAGCTGCAGCTGAACTTAAGCTGAACTTAAAAGTAACTTAAAAGTGGTTCACTTGTGTGAAGCAGTTAAGTGGAAGAGCTGGGATTCCTTCAAAATCTCGATGCTCGTAACGTCGTAAGGAGAAGAAGAAACTTATTAAAAAGCAGGAAGGAGTCATTGTCAAGATATACAACAAAATGGTGTATTTTAACCCCTATTTCCGATTTGAATCCTCTAATTACATAGAATTCTTCCGTCTTGTCTTCATAAAGAGCTCGTTAAATGATGTCTGAGCTAGGAATTCCCTTTTATTCGCATTTTCACTACAACATAATCAAAAGCCTATTAAGACCTGTGGCCCATAGGCTGTGGGGCATCAAGAAAACAAAACTATGGATGTCTTTCATCAGAAAGAATACGTATTGGACTTGATACTTTGCAAAAAATTTAAATGGTGCTTTCAGCCAACTATACGACCATAATGATGAGGCTTTAGCAATCAGGCTTCCGCTGATACCGATGTAGACTCGAGGGCAATCTGACCCTTAACCAACAGCTTTCGCTAACGCTATCGATTACGGGATATATTTTTCCAGTTTTGAACAAGTGGTCCTCTTTCACTTTGGCCGAAACAAAGCCAATGCTGTCACTTATTAAATCGGTCAGCAATCTTTTACCAATGACTCTTTTGTTCTCGATCCAGCCTTCCTTCAATTGCCTTCCTAATTTCTCCCTCGGTCGATTTCTTCTGCATTTAATTGATCCCGATCTGATAAAATATATAAACTAAATCACCTGAGCCTGATGCCATCCTTGCCATATTTCCAAAAAGGTTATTCGCGCCATTATTTTTCCCTCTCTCACTAATATTTAGTCAATCATTAGCCCAAGGAAAATTCCCACATGTATGAAAAGTCTCCTATGTAACACCATTTCATAAAATACGGTCGCAAAGGTGATGCAAAAAGTGATCGCTCTATTGCCAAACTGTCCCACATTCCGAAAATATTAGAAGGCATTTTATATGAGGTTTAAAGTTTTCCTTACAAGCCCCCTCTCATTTCCCGCAGAAAACACGGTTTTCAGAAATGTAAGTCTACAACCACTTATCTTATGGAATTTTTGGAATATACAATTTTTGCTTCAGATGCAGTTTTTCCAACCCGTTTCATGCTACTTCTGGCGTCCTTCAAGGCAGCCACTTTGGTCCCCTCCTTTTTATCCTTACCATAAATGATATGGAAATGGTTATAGATAACTCAAATACCTCACTTCACACTGACGACACCAAATTCTATATGACCATTGCATCGTTGCATCACTTGCCCCCTTTTTCAATTGAACCTTAATAGTTTCTCAATCTGGTTTTAAAATAAATAAAGCCTATCGTATTTCTCACATAACCATGCCGTTTGCGGGAATGTAGGGGACCTACAGTTTTATGCTGGCTTATCGAGAAAGCGCTTTTCATGACAATTAATTTACTAAAGAAGATTTTGTAAGTACCTCACAAAAGGCGATACCCGTGGAAAAACGTTTTGCCTTTGTTGGGATTCGAACCACGAACCTCTTCGTTAACAGGCAGAAATGCTAACCATTACGCCACGGGTCCCACCAATCCTCAGTGGTGACGGCTATTCTATTACTGTTTCTTCAGGCTAGAGTTAGAGGTTTAAAGTAGGTAATCTTGGATGGAGGTGCAGTCTCAAGCGGCAACACCTCGCTCGAATCTTAAGGATCTGTTGTATTCACCGCATTTGATAGGAAAGCAAGGAACGGGGTGGTGATGAATAGTGGAAAATTAAGTCGCTGACTAGGTTATTGCGGTTGAGAGCCCTCACGGAATCATTTGGAGTATTGAATAAACTTTAGGATGCTCTTTTGAGTGGTAGGCTAAAAATGCCAACCAACTCATCGAAGAAGTATTCTCAACCGAATTGCAGACTATTTTGTAGAGTGTATCAAGCTTGGACAATCACAGAGGAAGTGAAATGATTCTTCCTCTGCCTCTTTACAATAACGTCCTCTCCAAAAGTCGAATGTGTTAATGTCCTTTCTCATCATGGGTACAGGATGCGCAATGCGTTGTGAGATTCAAACCTCAATGGCTGTAGTTCTGATGACTTATTGGCAATTTTGCCATTGGGATTCATTGCGGGATTCTGGCAATATAAGAAACAACGTTAGTCGAAGGGACACTTGATTAGAAAAGGCCCTGGTTATTTCTTGCAATTGGAGTTTTCGAACGTTATTTTGTCATACAGCGCTTTTTCGGCTTGAAAGAATTTTCTTGGACAACGATTCCAGAGTGTTTTCCACTCTTCGTAACATTTTTGGAACGGTTAGACTAGGATGTCTGCGAGTACCCTCGTCATGGCCGCCTGGATGTCCGAAATCAACTCAAAATGGGTTCGTTTGACCGCCGATTTTGTTTAAGGGTACAAAAAAGTGGTTGATGCAAAAAGGGGATCCTTTTAAAGGCAAAATACTGGGACAGACTGAAGGCAGTGTGGCACAGTGCTTTATCGAAAAGAAAGATCCAGTAACGAGCGTTGTCTAAGCACACCCAGTAGCCTTTTGAGTACTTATTGATAGTAGACTTAATTTAGGGCTTGCCCTGATAGAACAAATTTTTTGTGGACAATCCCATGGCTATCAAAAAAGCCAATAATCATCGTTTTGGTGACGAGCCTGACCAATACGCGTCTACTCAACAGCACACAGTAGGCGAACTAAGGAAGCGATGGCAAATATAATAAAAGAGAAGGGAAGGGTGACGCGGAAGGGAAAAGGAGTTTCAAGGTCACTGGTTTACTACAAATGCGGCAATAAAATCAGTCTCATTGCCTGACACATCTTATATTTTGAAACAAACCCTCTTTCGCTAGAGTCACATTCAAATCAACAATATCGATTTCCACGTTATGTCTAAAGAATTAGAGAAGCTCGTATAATTACCGCCTTTCTCTTTTGTATGGACGTTGTGTTAGTACATTTGGTGGTAATATATGTTATAGAGCAGTCTATACTCTTCACTCATTTACCGGCTTACGTTCCATGGATAGATCCGGAGATGATTATCGATTTCTCGTTTGCGGGGGTCAATAACAATGAAACTAGTATTAATCCAAGGCTGTTGGTTGTGTCGGAACCTTAAGATTTATACTTGGTAGGGTAGTTAACCTCCCTCAAACACAGTCCTTGACTTAAGCCATGCCAATATGGACATCGCTTGAACATTAAGAGCCGGATGATCTGATGTGATTACCCTGCTTAAAAGTAGCTCATTCGCCACTTTAATGATTTTGAAAACCTGTCTTAGTATGGTTTTCACGCGTGTATACTATTATGGAATATTAGGGCTCTCATTGGTGTCAACTTGGCGGTTGCCCAGATGTTTCGACTTAGAGCTCACGTCAACTGTGCTTACTATATCTCCACGTTTTAACCACTGGGTACAGGGAACCTCCATCCGAAAGTGCCTTGCCAGGAGATGAAGAAAATTAGATTTTTGATGCTCTGCTAGTAATGACTGAATGCCTGAATATCAGTAAAACTAGAGGTTATTGGGAATGTCACAGAGTATGACTTCGACCACAGAACAAACGAGACTTCAGCGTCCAAAAGGAAACCCCTGAATGAGCTTCTCCGACTTATTTAGTTTAAAAAGCTATTTCAATTCTGGGACAGATACTGAAAAAGAGACAGTTACGAAAATGCTCCTAGAGAAGAAAATGGCAGCTTCTACACCCTCATAGCAGGCAGCACTCAACCCGGCCTTTTATGTTCAAAGGGATCCCAAAAGGACCTGTTCCTTCAGATTGGGGGTTATGCCTGAGGTAGTTACCCAATCCCATAAGAACTCATATGGTTACTTACTTTAGGGGCATTGCAGTTCGGGGTTAGCCTGGGTCTCAAACGACATTTTTCCATGACAATCCTCACTCCGGGCAAGCTCTCTCCTCTTTTGTGCTCTAAGGAGCTAAGAGGCAAATTTAGAATTGAAAACCAAGCAACATAACCATTTCTTAGCTTACAATGGTGTTCTTATTTTTCCGCTTTTTCGCTTTGCAGTACGCTATACGTATCCTAAGTTGGTTGATGTTCTCTTCTTCTCGGCTGTTTGACAAAGCCCATAAAAACCTCTCTCATATTGATATTACTCAGGGATTAAGACAAGCCAGCACTGAGTTTTCAAAAAAGCTTTTGGGGTGGTGAGCCAAGAAGGAAGAATTGTGTAGAAGCTGACTTATTTAAGAAGCCGCTATCGGGTTAAAGACGTTAATGAGATCAGTTTTTTACAACCTGAAGTTTGAAATGAAATATCCTGATAACAGGTGATGATCAACGGAAGACTGCTCAGCACATAGTGTCTGCCTTATAACCCTGGTGACTGTTGTCATAGAAACAGAAAGCTAACATAACTCAACTTCTGAATCTGAAGCTGAGCTAAGGAGACATTTTCTTTTCTTATCCCTGCAAAGCTCTTTTTAAAGAACGAACCTAAAAACGAAAGGAAGCAAAACTCAAAGGCGAATTTAAAATCCCAATCACTGGAGCCAGGCGTCAATTGCTCGGCACTGAGTGTTCACCCTGCGTAGCGCAGTCGTTGTGCCAAAATGTTTGTTGTTTATTTTCTAAAATTAACAATAACACTGTTTCAATATACATGAACATGAACAATGTAAAGGTACATAACCGACCCACATACACACGTCATGCTCGTCTTGTCCAATTGCTTCTTTAGTGGAACATTTGTTTCTGTCCGAAGGACGAACTGCTCGTGTCGCCCTTGAATATACATAAACATAACAAAACAAAATCTAAGCACGAAGCACGTCCACTCCGAAGGGCAATCCGGACAGAGAACCATGTGTTCTCTTGTTTTATCCTCCTTTTTTGTATTTTTGTTTTTTAATTGAAAGCCTCCGAGTTCGAATAAAGGAAACCAAATTTATTGGAAAATTAAATTTCACATTGAGCATTAATAGTTGTTGGGCAGTCATCCAACAAAAAATACCACACAGATAGACACACAACAAAATGTATGCATTTATGTTTAAATTAAAATCAGACGATGGATCGGTCAAGTAGCGCGCTAGCTCACCCCGCCGCGTCGCGCCGTTCGCTGCTGTCTCCTTCAACGAGATTGTCAAAAATTAATGTGATTCGCTCGGAAGAACCGGGTGCCGTTTAAGTTTTTCCGTCGGACGTCTCATTTTTTTTCTGGTGGTTTATCATTTTTGGACGGACGCCAGAACTGGTATCGCTTTTATTGACGGCCTTGGTTAATGAATTTTTGTTATGTGGACAGTGGGCAGAGACCAGAGAGGCCAGAGACCAGAGGGCACATCGCATTGGCCGCAGCGTCAGGATTACCGTTCCAATGAAGGCAATTATCAAAAATAATTATGGCAAAATAAACATTTTGGTTACGTCAATGATGGCCGTTTTTTTTCCAAGACATTTTTTATTTATTTCAACGGAAATCATAAAAATCCCGCTTGGAATTGTTCATAGCAAAGCTAATTACTCGTACATTGGACGTCGAATGGGTGAGCTTCCCTCTTCTTATTTGTTTGTACTTCGTTAATGTGTAGGTTTGTTGTGGAAATTGTAAACAATTTGTTGCCAAATTAGTTGTATGTGCGAAATTATTCCACTACACACACACAATCGACACAAAATAAATTCTGATTTGTTTTTCTTTTTTTAAATCGAAGAATTAATTTTTTTTTCTCGTATTTTGTTTTAATGGCGAATAAATCGACCTAATTTCTTGGGTGCCTATGCATCTGCTACTAATTGAATAAATTTATAAATAAACTGTTGGGCGGAAATTGCCGGAAATGCCTAAGAGGCGTAGGCGTATTCCATTCGTAAATCTAAGAAGCGAACACAAGGCATAAAGACCACAACTATACGAGCGAGCCTTTGTGAAAGAGCTCAGCAATTTGTGTTTTGTGTCCCATTCAAATTTACAATTAATAACATGAACACGATGTAAGCCAAGGGTCACGGGTTCACTCTGTAACTCGCCCATTGTTTTATGGCTCGACCTCAATGAAGGGGGTGCAAAGGTAGTAATTCATTTGCTTTGATTTAATTTTCGTTGAACAATGCAAAAAAGGTTGGCATTTAAGTCTTTTGTAAATCAACTGAAGCGCGGAAAATTTTTAGGATTTTTGAATTTTTTACGAGTATAACAACCACCCGGGCGCTTATTGTTGTGTTGGTCTGAAATAACGACTCTTGTAAGCACGTTTCACCTTTTTTTTGTATTTTAATAATTTGGTACGGTTTTTGTGTAGATGTGATTATGTTCGGAATAGGTACATTCCGCACGTGTTGGTTTCAAATGTCAACATTAATGTAGTCAACAATTGAAAATTTAAAATTTGCATGCGTCACACAAACAGTGGTGACCATGAAATAAGTACACCTTTTGAGGAGGAACGAAGAGAAAGAGTAGGCATCCTGTTTTCAATCTATGGCTGGTCTGTGATACTAAAAGGACAAAGGAAGACACAACAGTAATCATCATAAATGCCACACCTATCGCTCTTTCAATTGAGACTGCTGAAAACCGTCTAAGGAGCCGTTTCGTCGCCATTCAGCAAACATTTTTGGAAGGCTCTAAAAAGCCTCTTTGAAAAACTTATTTGAATGGTATAGGAACTACTCATACCACTAGAACTGAGCTCATCCCGTTGAAGAATATTGTTTTAGGAGACTTTCGATCGCAAACCAGCGAACATTTTATAAATGTGCACGAAATATTTTAGATGTGCCTTCAAGTTCGTACCAATACCACTAAAATGTAAAGTCATCCCGTCGAAGATTACTGTCTACGGTGAATTTTGGTCGCCCTTTAGCAAATATTTTAAGAAAGTATACAAAAGTGTAGTAGAAGTACCTTCAAGTTGGTGTAAACTATACTCATACCACCAACATTTGAACTCTTCCCATCGAAGAGTATCGGATTACGTGCATTTTTGTTGCCCCTCAGCAAATATTTTAAGAAAGTGCAATAAAATCTACTCTACTCATCACTCATCTACTCATACCACTAAAGTATGAACTCGAAGATAGTTTTGTTAGGTGTATTTTGCTCTCCCCTCAGCAAATATTTTAAGAAAGTGTGTCAAAATCTTTAGGAATTACCTTCGAGTAGGTTCAGGAATTACTCATACCTCTAAAGTATGAACTCATCCCGCCGAAGATTATCGTTTATGGTACATTTCGGTCGTTCCTTAGCAAATATTTCAATTAGGTGCTTAATATTTTTAAGAAATGATTTTTAGTTGGTTAAAGAACTACTCATGAACAAAGAGCTAAACTCATCCCACTTAATAATATTATATTGGGTCGATATTGGTGCATTTTATTTGCAACGCAGCAAAGCTTTAGTCAGCTAAGTATTCCCCTTTACCACTGGATACAAATTGAACCTATACTGGGTGGGTATTTCAAATTAAGCAATTGATTGAGTGAGGGCATTCTGAATGCGTAGGAGGTACTCAGTATCAATGTAGAAAAATATTGGTTGTAACTTTAGCTCGAAAATAAGGAGATATAATTTCGTTTGGTTAAAGTGTGGTGTCGCAAGAAGGGACTCCTCATTCGCAACCGAATGGACTAGTGTGGATTTTGATTCAGTTTGTGAACTTTATTACGGATGGCCGAACGTTTCTAGCCGTCAACATTGACTTGAAACACAAAAAAAGTTACAATCCACGTTCGTAATGTGGTTCAACGACCTACGTAGCAGTATCTACTTTTTGCGGAGGACATGGGAAATTTATATTTCTATAAGGACAGACGAATTGATATCCACTACTGAGCATTGTAAGTCTGATCCACTGTTTTGTTTTTCCGACCTAGATAAAGTTTGTAGAGCTCTGCCATTAGTAAAATTCAATGAAGCTGATAAGCAAAATGGAATCGTCGAAAACAGCAACTGTATTTTAGCTTAAGATATGTACTAACTCATCATTGACTGGCACACTAGGTTTCATTCAGACACCGCAGTGCCCAGAGCTGAGCAAGCTCTACTCGTCGCCTAAGTCTATCCAACTCATCATTGAACCATACTCGGAAGGAAGTTAAAAAAGATGGCGTAGGGACTGGCAATTCAATGCTGATCCCCAATGGCTAAGTCAGAAAACTTTTTTAATGGCGGCACAATTACTCTCCGAGGACTTGCGAACTCATATTGAAGGGCGATACCCGTTGAAAAACAGTTTTACATTTCTGAGATTTGAACATCGAACTCTTAGTAGGCAGACTAACAACGACACGAGTGCCGCATTTCGAAAACTTATCTACCGAACCACAGAAGGAATGAGAAGAAAGGACATTTCAGCCTGAGCGGAACAGGAATCTTTCATTTGACCAGACCACTTCTCTGTATGGAGACGCCCGAAGACTGCTTTCTAGTTAGATACACTTACAATTTTGCTGAGGTGCATCTGCAAGGGACACCAAAAGTGCACAGAAAAAACTGAACCAGGTGTTTTGAAAAACAGATTCCTGGATAGAGAAACATAAGGACTGTATTTGGCTGCAAAAAAAAGTTTAAAAAGCTTAAAAATTTGTTGAATTCCCAGGGAATAAATTTCGATACGAAACTCAAATATAAGAACCAGATACGGATGGCCGTAGAACGCGCATCCAAAGTCACTAGCTATCTATCCATAGGGTGATGGCAGATTTACTGAATCTATAAATGTAAATGAAACAACTGCGAACAAACAGAGAGACTTGCTCTGGCAACAAAACACTCAATTCCACTGGTCGGAAGTGAGTTATGGCAGCACTAAAATAATAAAAGTACTAGAAGTCATCGGTACAGAAGCATGGTGCTTTGCAAATAGTGAGCGTGTTCCGCACAGTGTTCGAGCCAGCAGTTCCTGTGTTTGATTGTGCCACACGCATCAATCTAATCGTGCTACTTAGAAGATTCATTCACAAAAACTCTAAATTTTTGGAGTAAGGTTCACCTGATCTCTTGATCCATCCTCCATGTCATTTTGACTTATGATAAACTTACAAAAAGTTTACAGAAATCGGTGTAGAAAGTAGAAACAGTCAATTCGGAAGCAAACGCACTTACACAGCAGAATGACTGAAACGATGGGAGCCGGAAAGCAGACTGCTCTGGATTACTAGGCTGATCTAAGACCTAAACAATTGCAGCAACCAGAAACAAAGTGAAATTGAAATAGAAAACGGCTACTTCATGATTGAAAAAAGAAGAAGCCTAGGAGATTAATTTCTGAGCACAGTGCTCGAAGTGCTCTCTCTCCTTCAAGAAATGAACAGAAAGGTTGTAGAAATCAGCCTAAATAACTTCATCCAGAAGATGCTGGGGGAAGAAGTGCAGTAAAATCGAATCAGCCAGTATCTGACGTAGAACCCGAAACCAAAAAAAAAAAGAGAAGAAGTAGTATACGAGGAGGCAAAACCCGCAGCTTAGACTCGCAGCCTTACAAAAACGCGTAAGTGATCCCGAGGGGCAGGCCAGTGAGAAACTATTCGAGCTATAGCCGGTATGCCATGACTTTTGGTGAGTTTTTGTCACATCTCAGCAATAATATGATCAGCACACACACTTGAAAAAAACATGTTCTCAAAGAACTTCTCAGCACACTAAAATCCTGGCCCATTTATTTTCGTGGCGCCTGTATGAAGCACGAATATTTTGTGTATGGTTAACATCTTTCTGATTCATACTCGACGTCCTTACCCAGTTAAAAGTGAATGAAAAATCCTTTCCTTGTAACAACGAAATCCATACTATGTGAAATTATACCTCCTTATTTTTCAAACTCGAGTATTTGGGCAAGAAATTCACAACCAATATTTTCCTATAATGCTATTGTGTGCCACTTACGTGTGGAGAATGCTTGCACTCTCATCTCAGCAATTTGCTGAAATCAATTGCTTAATATGAAGTGCTCAGTAGATATTGATGCAATGCTGAGTTGCATCCAAAATGCACCAAAATGGAACTAAGAAAATAGTTATCAACGGGATGAGTTAAACTTGTGGTGGCATGAGTAGTTTCTTTACCAACTCTCAAGTATTTTAAAAAGATTTAAATTCACCTTTTAAAAAAATTTGCTCAGGGCGATGAAAGTGTATCTGAGACGATAATCATTGACGGGATGAGTTTCAATTTTTGTGGCATGAGTAGTTTTTCCACCAATTTGAAGACACTTCCTTAAGACTTCGATGCTATTTCCCAAAGTGAATTCTGAGTTTCGACCAAATCGCATCTTTTATAATATTCTTCAACGGTATGAGCTTAGCCGGCTGTGGTATGAGTAGAGCCTTTCCCAACTGGAGAAAAGGATTGAAATGTGTTTTATTAAAATATTTACTCAGAGCCGCCAAAATGAAGTTTAGACGATAATTTTGGACGGGATGAGCTTAAATTTTAGTGGTATCATTAGGCTTTTGCTACAACTTCAAGGTACTTCTTAAAGATTGTGATACACTTTACTAAATTGTTTGTTGAGTCGCGACCAAATTGCACCTAAGACAATATACTTCAACGAGATGAGTTCATATTTCAGTGGTATGAGTAGTTCCTTTTCCAATTCGATAGCTTTTTTAAAAAATTTTTTTACACTTTCTTAAATAGACCAAAATTCATTTACGTCGATAATCTTCGATGGGACGAGTTTCAATTTAAGAGGCATGAGAAGTTTTTGCCACAACTTGAAGGCGTTTCTAAAATACTTTCATGCGCTTTCCCCAAAATGATTGTTGAGCTGAGACCAAAATGCACCTTAAATAATGCTTTTCAACGAAATGAGCTCATACTTTTGTGGTATAAGAAGTTGTTCCTTCAACAACTGGAATATATTTTTAAAAGTTTTGATACACTTTCCCAAAAAATCTTCTGAGGGAACACCAAAATACAATTGAGACGATAATCTTCGACGGGATTAGTTGAAATTTTAGTGGTATGAGTAGTTTTTACACCTCCTACTTCAAGGTACTCTTTAAAGACATTGATACACTTTACTGAAATGTTCGCGACCAATATGTACCTAAAACAATATACTTCAACGGGATGAGCTCAGTTTTCTGTGGTATGAATAGTTCCTGAACTAATTTTTTATTGTTTTAAAAAGAATTCGAAGCATTTTCTTGAATTGCTGCCTTTACCCATAATTTCAAGCTTCGCACTTTAGTGAAAATAAAAACTTTAAAAACACTTCGTATATTGCACCCGTCCTCAAGTGGTTGCATCGGCACTATTTATAGTCCATCCATTGCATTCGAATAATGAATATCTACTCACAAATGCAGTTGCTTGGAATGTTAAAATCGTGATGTGTGAATTTAAAAACACTGGTTGATGTCATGTCACGTATTTAGAAACAAATTTGTCTAAATCACAGACCAACCAAATGGCGATCATTAATTAAAAATGCTCATTTGCACACCCAACATTTCACTCATCATTGTTTCTTATTATCTACGGAATTTGACTGTACTTTTTTTTTATTTAGTTTTTCTTAGGTTTTTTTGTATGTATATCTTCATTGACTTACAGCCATATTTTTTTAATGAAGAAGTTTCAAACACTTAAACTTATTAAAACTTGATAATTTAATGGAACTCGTGTGGCGCGGCCGGCGTTTGTAGATTTTGCTTTGTTGAAAAAGCAAAATGTGTTGAACGATCGAAATCTAAAATTCGACTGACGCAAGTAAAGGCCGTTTGGTTTTCCATGTTCATTTTGAAGAAAATTTTAAATTAAACATTTTAGTGAGGAGAATAAGTGGGCTGGGTAGGGATGGGGGTGAGTTGTGAGGAATGATTTTCCATCTGAGTTCGATACTGTAGGCGCTGGCGGTAAGATTTTAGTAGAAACAAAAATAAAGAGTGTTTTTATGTGTTTTTATTGAAAATAAAGATGAACACAAACGAGCCGAGGAAATCAAGTTGATACTATTTGGTTAATGTACATATATTTCCTTGCACGGTGCGGAGGCGTTTCATGGTTCTTTTTTTTTTTTTTTTTTGAACCAGTAATGCTATTTGTTTAAACATTGTAATACAATATCTTACAATACTTGTTTTTAAAGAAATTTGTATTGATGAGCATTATTTCTCAAAAATTATGTAATTGTAATATTTTTTCCGAGGAATTTGCATTTTTTTCTGTTAAAACACCAGCTGGAGTACTCAAACCTAAACACAGGTCCATTGTGCTACCAGATAGCAACCTTCTTTTTGTTTTAGCTTTCCGGATATGCGTAGAAAAGCCAAACTACGCTGCCATCATAAGAAGCCTCAGTTAGCAGCTCTGACCATGTCTACGCCGAGTATTTGTAACCGCATGTGAGAAATAGCAGGACATTTACAGAGGAAAGGCTCTGCGATGTCCTCATCGTCTCTACAATATTCACAGAGCGAGGTATCACTTAAGCCTAACACATTTAAATGTTTTGGCAAAAACGAAGTGCCCGCTGGCAACACCAATAAGCTTTCTACAGTCTTTTCTGCTACGAGCTAGCAAGAATGTTGCAGTTTTCTTACTAACGTTGGCGTTGGGGAACATACGTTTGGTCTTTCTGCATCCAATGAAGCCATGCCATCTACGGTTGTGCTCTTCACAGATCTAATCGTTGATTGAAACCCTCATTGCGGACGCTAGCAGACCTAGCGATGATTCAGGTCCTGAGAAAGCTGCCTGAGATCCCTGCCTAGCGAGTTCATCCATTTCCAGTTATGCCGTGATGGCCCGGAACCCAAATGAGACTCAAGGAATTTAATCTTCCAATTGCATTCAGAGAGCTCTTGCATTCCTGGATCACTTTCGAAGTGGTTAGAGTGGTTGAGAAGGGCTTAAGCACAGCTTGGCTGTCGCAAACAAAGATACTTCTCCCCGGATAGCATAAGCCTCCGCTTGGAATGATCCCAAAGATGATGCGTATGATCCCAAAGATGAGTGCAGTCGTATGTCGTCGTTCTCAACAAAGGCACCAGCACCAGAACCCTCATCGGTTTTGAAGCCATCTGTGAAGATACGATAACAGTTCTTTCCATGCTCAGATTCTGGAGTGAACCAGTCCTGAACCGAAGGAAAGTTGACTGAGTAATTTTGACGCAGTTTGAGCCTTGGGATCATCGTGTCAGACGGCATATCCATTAGACGTGAGTCAAAAGATATGCTGCTTGCGAGTTCCTCAAAGCTCCAGTGCGAATTGTGTCAGAGATCACATCTCTTTAAACGAGAAATGGTCTTGAGAGTACACCCCATGATGTAGGTATCAAGAGACAAGAGGTGAAAGATTCAACAGTGCGTTGAAAGCAGCATCCGGAGTTCTGGGAAGGCCCCAGTACAGCCAAGACAAATTGTTCTTTGAATTAAGGCAAACGAAGCAATAACGTATTTACGCGAGAGCTTATTTCCACCAAACAACTGACGCATAGGAGATGATTGGTCTTGTCATTGCCGCATAGATCCAAAGGACCCATTTCGGTGAAAGACCCCATGTCTTACCAAAGGTCTTACCAGGTTTTACCGAAGGCCCCTTTGCCAGAAGATTGACAGTGATTTATTAGTTTTAGACTCGAAATGTTTAGACCAAAGGAGCTTGTTATCTAGGATTGCTAAAAGATGTTTGACTTCATTTGAAAAGGGGATGTTGACGCTTTTAAGTGCTAGTTGGATCAACGATGTGCGTCTCGTGAAATGGACAACTTCAGTATAAAGAGGATTGACGGAGAAACCGTTCCTGTCACAACAATTGTCATCAGGCTGCGTACTATTTACAAATCCAAACACGTTGTGA
The DNA here is from genome assembly GCA_914767635.1 of Melanostoma mellinum. Lineage (NCBI taxonomy): Eukaryota > Metazoa > Arthropoda > Insecta > Diptera > Syrphidae > Melanostoma > Melanostoma mellinum. Next base: position 187,363,580 of record OU612060.1, read on the forward strand.
TCTTCCCAATTGAGAAGCAATTAGAAGATTCGGGATGCACATATATCTCATTCTCCACTTCTATTAGCAAAGCTTCTTCTTCTCCTTTCTTCCGGCTAAACGGGCACCATGGTACAGGAGAGAAAATGAAAGGTGAGTTTTTGTCGCAACTCTGAGTACATTTAGCTCGGTAAAATATAATATACTCAACACCAGCTAATTGAGGGGTAAAAAATGCTCATGCAGTTGTTAATCGTTCATTTTTTGAGTAATTTGAGAAGAAAACAGAAATCGTGTGGGAAGTGTTGGTTCGTTTAGCACGAAACAACCCTGTCATTGCAGATGAAAACGGCTTGTTATAAGTCGTGCAATTTTGGTTTAACAACTTAGCACAACCCACACCGCGAGTGCATATATACATTTCTTAGGTTCTATGAACTTACTTATGCCACTAAGTCTGAAATATTCTTCTTGTCAGGTACAACATATGATATTAGTTTCATATGTTCCGGAAAAGACGTAGGTCGATATTGGTGAGTCCTATAATCGTATCGTATCAAACCAAAATCTCTCCGATTTGTACGATTTGTAAAATAGTTGTATCACGATAATGGTAAAAATTCCGACTGATTGATTAATCAAACACAATAACAAAAAAAAAAAAAATAAATAATATAAGTGTTGGTTAAGGAATGTCACCAGTTTGACTATTTCCGACAGCAAAAAAATGGGGAACACCATTGATTGCTTCTTCGACCGGTTACAATGACATAGAAGAATGAGTTTGTTTCGTGTAAATATAGGTATAGTGCCAAAGTTGCTTTTACTATCGTGCCTCTTCATTCTTCGAAATCAAAATAGAAATTAAAAGTTAAATAAACATAAAGCCAATATCATAAATAATGATTCCTCAGCAATCAGCAGCCATGTTACGCATCGGTGATCATTCTCTTAAAACACATCAAGAATGACACAAATTTAAAACAAAACACAGTTTATCGAAAATATGGAAAACATTTAGATCAGTTCAACAAAAAAAAACTTCTGATGGCACTCTCATGATTTATTCTTTTTTCTACGGAAAGTGGCGGATAGCGTGATCAAAGGTATAAAATTGAGTGATTCAAAGATAAACATATTTTAAGAAAGTCACTCACCATCAGGAGCTGTTTTGTTTATATTGAAATGAACATTGAAATACTTTCACCGCAAATGCTTGGAGTTACATTGGGTTTGGATGACGCGACAGCTGCATTTGTCAATGGGAATTTGAAAATATGGTTTCGAAGTTGTACACAGTCAAAAACACGAACATTCAAACTACGAACGTTGGTGGATATGCGTTTGTGATTTGATATTTACTGATTTAACCTTAAAAAAGAGAGAAGAGATAGCTCTTTAAATTTTTCTGTATATGATTTAGGCATTCTCGTTTATTTAGGCAATAAATTCATTTTAAAATTTTAATTGCGTCCACTTGCTTCTCATTAATAAATTTCGAATCCGGGTGCTATTTGATTTTAATTATGTAATCAAATAAAAAGGTACGTATGTGGGTTTTGTTAATTTAACACTTTAGTTTTTGTTATCTGATACGTAGTGTAGCGTAACTGCAAGTGTAAATGAAATTTGTTTATCCCTAAACGTAAATTATTAAAGCCGAGTTTTATTGGGAATTTCTATATTCACTTATATTCACTTCACTTGCGAGTCTCTATAAAACGCTTTGTGTGGCTATATTCCCTTACCCAGTTCACTTTCGCAACCTCCATTTACCAACCATCCCTGTTGTTCACTTCTGCAAGTGATTTATTTTTGTCCACTTACGCTGTTCACTTATATTCACTTAAGAGTTGTTGTTTTCTATGAGCGAAGTTTTGCGGTGTTTTGCTTAAGTGAATATAAGTGAATATAGATTCCCAATAAAACTCGGCTATACTCACGGTTGCAAAACATCGCAAAACATCGCACATGGTGTTTTTCCACCATTGACATCTGTCAGTTTTGTGAGAAAGTTGAAGTTTTTTTGGCGCTCTTGATATTTTATTAAAATTTAAGAAAGTTAAGCCTCATTAATTGAATTTTATAGTGACAACATATCTTTCGAATCATTTTTCATCCGTAAAGTATTTATTTTGATCAACCACAATTACAAGGTACGATTTCTGTAATTATAATTTTTGGTGGATATACAATATACATATCAACCAACAACAAATCGACTTTGAACGTACTGCACATGCAATCAAAACGAAATTTGCAAGACACTTCACCGGACCAGTTGCAAAGTAGTAAGAAAATTCAATTTGATTACCCCAGCGAGATGGCAGTGGGAAATATGTCAGTCGAACAACTTAAAATTCTTTTGGACGAATGTTTAACCCCGAAATTGAAAGACATCGCAACGAAGAAAGAAGTCTTAGCGGTTTCAAATGACATCCAGTCTCTACGGTCACAAAATGTCTACCTGTTGAACCGAATTGCTAACATGGAAAATTATTGCCAATTGTTGGAGAGCCAGCTAGAAACACTTTCGCGAAGAGAGAATGAAAATTCTGTTGTTATGCACTTTCCGGCAGAAGGGAAAACCAATAAAGTTGAGTTTGCTAAACAAACTTGTAAAGGTCTTCTCCAGCTCCAAGAAAATGCGGAATTGCCTATTAAACAAACACAAGAATTCACAAATCGGAACACTAACAAAACCACAGTAATTATCAATTTTCTTCCCGGCGGCGACACTGCAAATAAACTAATAGAAGCTACTCCGAAATTGAGAAACACAGGAATTGTAATTCATCGCGAGCAATCAATCATAACACGGAAAAAAAGAAGTGCACTTTACCAAATCAAATCTAAGTTATTAGATATGGCTCCTGCAACAAAGATTGTTATAAGAGGTGTAAAGCTAAACATAAACAATCTTTCATTTGCATACAGCTTTTCGCGAGGTTTAGTTGTAAGCAATGCGGATGAATTGACGTTTATAAAAAACACGTTTGGAGAAGGTGGATTGCAGTTCTTTGACATTGATAACATCAACAGCAACAACCGTCATAATATGCAGAACTATGCGGTGAGAGCGCCAGTTTCTCCACGAGGTGAAGGCAGCATGCAATACAGTCAACATCGAAATCAAAGTTAGGATAGGGTTGCCGTCTGCCATTTAAATCTAAAAATTTTATGTTATAATGTGTCTGGGCTAAAAAACAAATTATTAATCCCAGATTTTTTTAAATTTATTCTTACTTTTGACATTATTATTTTAATAGAAACATTTCTTGAAGAGAGTTGTGAAACACAATTTATAAAATATTTTAAAGAATTCTCAGTTAAATTTATTCCAGCTACTAGAGTTAATGTTTTTGGTAGAGCTAGCGGTGGCATTTTAATCGCATACAAATGTAATTTAAATAACTTTATAAAAATGAAGTCGATAAATAGGAAAACTGTTATAGAGTTAAAACTAAGGCATGACCCCTATTACATTATTCCAACCTATCTTAATTGTAATAATTGGATAAGTGATTTTAATGACTTAATAACCTTTTTTAATGAAAATGAGCTACAAAATGTTCTGGTACTTGGTGATCTAAATGGAAGAATCGGTAATTTTCAAAACCCAGTTTCTCTGATGGAAAATGTGTCGCATGTGTTTGAAAGTGTGAGAAACTCGATGGATAAGACTGTTAATAGGTGCGGAGTTCATCTTGTAGATTTTATTGAAGATTTCGGTTTTATGGTTCTAAACGGGACAACTAAAAGTGATAAAAGAGGGGAACTTACTTTCGTTTCGGGTCAAGGCACTTCAGTAATCGATTATTGCTTAGCGAGGGGTAATTGGATTGGAGCTATTGAAGATTTTGAAATTTTAGTTGCAAATTACTCTGGTCATTTACCAACTGTTACAACGCTTAAACTTGAAGATCTGTCGTTGATGCCCAGGAACGCAATTAATAAGTTAAAGTGGGTAGATAATCGTGCTGATGTGTTTAAACGAAGACTAGATGCGAAATTAATCTGCGTTCCTGCTCAAGAACATCGTAATTGTGACCAAACAGCTGAATTTATTACAAAATGTATAAGAGAATCTTGGATTACCAAAAATACTCACTCTGGGAATATGTTTGCTGCTGAGTGGTTTGACTGGGAATGTAGGAAATTGCGTAAAAAATCTTTTGCCTATCTGAACCTTTTCAGAAAGACTAATTCAAATTTTTTTAAAACCCTGTATTTAGATTCGAACAAGCTTTATAAAAATCTCTGTGTTCAAAAACAGAAAAACTTTATTACCAATGTTGCTGTCACCCTTTCATCGTGTAAGAATCCAAAAGTTTTCTGGGCAAAGGTGAGACTGCTTGGTGGCTGTAAAGCTGTGTCATCTTCAGTTATTGAAGTTGAAAAACTCGCAGATCACTTTGAAGAGCTCCTAAACCCCGTTACATCTCACCTAGTATTCCAGTATGCGTTACCTCTAGTCTTAGTTCCTGAACTTGATGGGCCAATTACAGCAACAGAGTTACAAGTTACGCTCCAATCAATGAAAAATGATAAAGCAGCAGGGGTTGATGGCATTCCCGTTGAATTCTATAAGAATTCAACACCGAGTTTTTTGGAATTAATTAACTCTTTTTTTAACAGTCTTCTTGAAGGGGAAACAATCCCAAAATCGTTTTTAAAAGCTTGGATTTGCGCTATTTTTAAAAAAGGTAATGTAAGCCTTCCCAGTAATTATAGGGGTATATCGATCCTACCTTGTCTTAGAAAAATATTCACCCATCTTTTATACCATAGGTTGACGAGATGGGTTGAAGAGAACAAACTCCTTAGTGTTTTTCAAGCTGGTTTTAGAGCGGGACTATCCACGGTTGATCATATATATGCGCTAACAAGTGTAGTCAAAATGTTTTTGGACAAAAAGAAGAAAGTGTATGCTTTTTTTGTCGATTTTAGGGCAGCTTTTGACACTGTAAATAGAGCTTCTTTGATTTATAAGCTTTCAACCTTAGGTTTATCGACAAAGTTCCTCAATGTATATAAGCTACTTATAACCGATACTTCTGCGGCTATTTGGAATGGAATATCAATGTCCGATTTTTTTAATACTAAAGCCGGTGTTCCTCAAGGTTGTGAGTTAAGTCCGATTATGTTTGCTTTGTTTATTGATGATGTATCAAAAGATTTCCCGTGAGGAATTAAGTGTGGTGAAACTGTTATAAAGATGCTTCTATATGCGGACGATATAGAATATAGTCATATTGGCAGATAATCCTATAACTTTACAACTTCAAATAAACAAACTGAAGCGATTTTGTGACTTATGGGAGCTTTCAATTAATGTCACAAAGTCCAAAATAATGATATTTGAAAGCTCTCAGTGTAGAAGACTTCCCCAAGAAAAGTGGTTTCTAGAGGGTGAAGCATTAGAAATTGTCAGCGAGTATAGATACTTAGGTTTCCTTATAACATACAATCTTGATCTTCAACCACATGTTAAAGATAAATGTGTTGCAGCAAAAACAGCAATTAATCTTATGTGGAAAAAGTTTTTTTGCAATAAATATGTTGATGGATCTACCAAGTTTAGAGTGTTTGAGGCAACCATAAGTACATGCCTTTGCTATGCAAATCAGGTATTTGGCTATCAAAATATTGAGGGTTTTGAAGTTATTCAACGTTTTTTTTTTTAAACGCATTTTTAAGCTTCCCAGTACTACACCCAACTATGCTATCTACGTTGAATCCGGTATACCTCAAATATTCTTAAAGAATTTAAAATCAAATGCGGATTATTTAATAAGAGTAATGAATAGACACGACACAAACCTTCACAAACAAATTATGCAATACGCTCTCCGGAAACAGTTATCACCTTTCAAAGAATGGCAAGAGTTGGCTAATCGCCACTGCCTGAATCTTGATCTCTTGAATACACCCCTGACCAATTGGCAAGACGCATTCTATAGATGTATAGCTAAGGTGGATGACTCACTTTATCTTGAATGTTTGAATAGAGCTCAAACATCTACAACAAGATTAATTTACAAAGATTTAAACCACGTACTGTACCAAAATAATTATTTTAATGATAAGCTTTCATTTAACCAAATAAGTATCATGTTCAAAGCAAGAACTGAGATGCTCAATCTAAATTATAAACCAGACAGAAGTGACCTTCACCCGTTATGTACTTTGTGCAACCTTAATGAAACTGAAAATACATACCACTTTATAGCTGTATGCCCAATATTACAAGAAATCCGCAGGCTTTATTTTTCGAAGAGCTTTCTTACACTCGAAGATACAAAACAGATTTTGAACGGGGATTTTGGTTGGAAAATGCTTTGTTTTTATATTAATCATGCCTTAGGGTATCGTAGCAGTTTCTTAGACTGATTAATGAGATCGTAAGTGTAGGCTCTGTATATTATGAAATTCAATCTTTTAATGTTATATATTTTTATTGTTTATGAATTCACGCAACAATCTATTTTTTATTCTAATTTTTCTAAAATTATGTTTTCTTTAACTTTAACTTTTTCCATTTTGTAACAAATCTCGAAATAAGTCAATCGAGGCAGACGGCAAATTTTGCCATGCAATCATTCTTAGAAAAATATAAAATCTTGTAAAATATCGAGAACTTTAATAAAGAATTTATAATAATAATAATAATAATGGTGTTTTTCCAACGATTAGTGAACCAAAATAAGTCAGTGTTCAGGAGTGAACAACAGGGATGGCTGGTAAATGGAGCTTATTGTTGCATTTGTGAGTACCGTTTTATTGAGTGAAGATGACTATAAAATTCCCACACGGCTTTTGTTTCGTCTGGGAACGCAGACAGCAATTGGCAAGCTTTCAAAATAAACTGATGTTCTTTTTTCTTATTTTACTGTGGCAGCCGTCGAGAAAAAATTGAGCGATTATTATTTACTACCCAATTTCCAAAATTTTACTCTCCAGCTGCCTTGAAAAGCTCAGCATCAAGGCCATCTGCATCTACGCTTTTATATGATTTAGGTTCTTCTAGGTCATGAGGGCCGCATTTCTGATCATCGTCAAAGTTGAATGGCGCATTCTGCCTGACAGTGAAATGAATGTCCTCATCGCCAATGAGCAGTTTATGAATTTGGTTTTACCAGATTCAAGCTTGCAACTCAACAAGCACTATCTTTTTACCCTTTGGTCAAATTTTCGAATCTCAGTCCTATCATTTCGTTTCTCAATTTCTTCAAAAGAGAGCTTTTCCTGCTGATAATATTGAAACCCATCACCTCGACCTCAGTAGCTGTAATAGCTGTAATTTTGAATGCTAGTTGGCATTGCTGCCGTTGGTTATCAACACTTGATTCTGACGGCACCTATAGGAAGAGTTGGAACGACTATCTTTGGGAAAATGCAATGGCTGCCTCTTGTGATTCTAGATTTGCGACGTAACATCGTTGCACTCATTTATTAAGTATGGGTCTTAGAAACGATATCCTCATTTGTACCCTGGAATGACTGGACACTCACGTCCTTAAGTAGCAATTCTACGGAAACATGCTCTAAGTTATTCAATTTTATAAAGCGCTAATGTAAATGTAACTTTTTTTAAGGAATGAATAAAACAATCTATCTATCTATCTATCTATCTATCAATTCTACGGAAACAGCTCTTCAATAAGAAAAATATGCTGCTGCCTCTTCTTTAGACATAGACGTGTACAAATGCACAGTGCGCCAAATTACTTACTTACTTCAGTGGGCATAACAGTTACGTGTTTAGCTGAAGATTAACTAACATTTCGGCGAGCTCTCCCCAGTTTTGCATTCAAATTGCTTTGATGTCTTCTACCACTTGATTGCGCCACCTAAAAAGAGATCATTTGATTTCCCTGCAATGTGCTTTCAAAAACCCGTCGAGCCGGTGCGTTTAGGTCTATCCGCTCTTCGTGGTTGAACCATTGTAGTCTTGGGATGACCTTCTAGCAATACCTCATATGGTCAAGCAATTTAACGTGTAACGCAACGAAATAGATCTTAGAGCTATATCTTGTAAGTGGTCGAAATGCTTGTTCATGTTGGAAGACATGCCGCTAGGGTACGAGTCACCTCAAACGACTTTTGGAGAAGCTGTATGAATTAGGAGGAGGAGGAGACAATTTCCCACCTTCTCTATTCATGCCCCGCTTTAGCTTACAGACGTAGGATTCACCAAGGTTCGTATTTCTTTAATTACCCTAGTGATCACATCGACGCCCTGCGTCTCTCTCCCGCTTCATTGTAGGCTTTGAATGGTTTTATTAGGATAAGGATGCATTGGATAAATTGTGGTATCACAATGATTCCAATGGACCAAAGTGTGTTAGCCGAGCTGACAGCCACTGTAATCTTACTTTACTTAATGCCTGAATTACAATGCGGCCTTATCTTCGATTTCGCCTGATGTTTATGAGTCCGATCGAAGGAAATCAAACGAGATGGAAGCTATAGCGTAATTGTGTTTATAACATTTGTATGGTTTTTTTAAGACTGACAAGAGGGGCCTACAACTTTATGCCGATTGCGGAGCGAAAAGCTTATCGAGAAGTCGCTATTCATGATGGAAATGAAATTTACGGGTTCTTAACGTTTGCCCCAAAACACAAGCCCCAAACGAAAATCCCCAAACGCAAAATCCCCAAAGGAAAATCCCCAACTTCCAAAATCCCCAAAGAGAGAATCTACAAATCCAATATCCCAAAACAAATATGTTCAAGTAGTGAATCATGCGATTCTGTACGACACCTGAAATTTATTATCGGAGGATATCCCAATTAACAGCGAAAAGCGATTCCCGTGGAAAACATTTTTGGCTTCTGTTGGAATTCAAGGCAGAAACCTTCAGCGTAACAGGCTGAAACCCTCGCCATTCCGCCACGGTTACCTCCAACAAATATTTTCGTAGTCACTACAAAAGCAATGACATCCTCACTTTTAGTTTGTCTGAGCTTCTTCTTTTTTCTTTCCTTTCCCCCGCGTTGAAATCATCGTGATCTCGAATTGATCGCTGATAGCCCACTTAACAGCTTCACACTTGTGATCCATTCGAGGTCAACTTGGACTAAGCTAACTCGCACATAAATGCTCTTTCCCGAGTTTATTTTTGTGCTTCTTCATAAAAATGCTTAAAATCTTGGAAATACAAACGAGTCAGCTTCAAGAGTAATTTTTTCCATTTGATAGTTAATTTTATTCTTCAAGGCCACACGAATATTTTCCCCAAGTTTGTTTTCTGTGACTTCAAAAGAGTCAGTATATGTCATTTAATTTCAGACACAGACGAATAACTACGAGTATGTATGTCTTGTTATAATAGTTGGCACTAAGAATGATACAGAAGATTCTTTAAATGACAAGAGAAAGACATCGATTACAAATTAGGCGATTTGACTGACGGCCGACAAAGATACTCAGAATTAGCAATGCACTTCAAATTGATTGATTTTCGTTCCAAGGAAAAAAAAAAAAAAACATCAGACTTGAATGCCTCTAATTCTTCTTAAATATAAAATCTCGATTCAACTTCCACTGAAATTGTGAAATGCTCTTTTTGTAGCATTTTTAAGGCGAATCTAATTTCAGTATACTCGAGTGATAAAAATCGTTAATCCACCCATTCTATTTATAGGTTTTAATTACTGTTTCAAATTACAATCAAAAAAATAAAAAATAATTGTACATATTCGCAACATTAAGCTCATTTAAAACACACGCTAATCTAAAAATAAAATTGATTATGGTGATTATCAAATAATTATATTTTAACACTCTCCACGTTGCTATGCGAGAGAATATATAAAAAAAAAAAAAAAATATTAAAACATCACGTCTGTGTCGGTTTATTTGAAAAATCATAATAAACCTAATTAAAGCAAATCCTTAAACCAATTGCACAGAATTCGATTAACGAGCTTTCATGCAGTTCAACATTATTAATAACCGCAATTTATATCAAATTGAAAAATAAAAGAAAAACAAATCAACACACTCAATGGCGGTGCTATTATGTGACAGCTCTTCGACCTTCATTTTCAAAAATACCAAAAACACAAAAATACAAAAACGACAGAATGAAAAAATAGAAATCGCACAAAGCTGACGTCAAAAGTAAATAAAATTACCCATCTTCACTGTTTCAAATCGAACGAACAATTTCATTGAAATGAAAAGTCGACCCACGCGCACGCCAGCCGTCAAAATCAACTCAGCTCGCGACTGATGATATTATTTATATGTTCTCTCTCACATTCACGCAAAACTAAGCCATGAGTTGAATTTTAAAATATTGTAATGAGTAGGAACACGAGGCTGATGGGTGTGGTGTGAAATTTGGACATCCTTGCGTCGTCCGCCATCATCACATCCGTTTTCATGAGGCTATGAGTATTTTTACAGCCACAGGTCAAACAGGGTGTGACGAAATTGTTGATTGTTTTGTTTTTGAATAAGAAAGTTGTAATAAAAAGTAAAATATGTATTAAAACTTTTGCGGGATTCATGTCATTTTGCCAGCAGGGTCGGATGGAAAAGTTTAAAAAAGTGGGTGGAAATGAGAGATGTGGTTTTTTATGTATTTTTAAGAGTGATGATGATTGAAATGAATAATTTGAATGTTTATTTAAATCGAAGTTTATGCATTGATTTCTTTACTAGCCTCAGCCATAAGCATTCCAGTTGAGATTGTGGAATGCCTGGATAGTCTCGTATTTCCCAATATTGAGTCAATAACTCGCTCTTAATAAATAGAATCAGATTTGTCGTATATAAAACAATACTTTTACTTTTGGCTTTTAGGTGCCACTAGCATACTGATCTTGAAGGAATCACAGTTCGCTCTTTTGTCATCTGAATAGTGATCCGCTTGTGGGCAGCGCTAGCACCAGTTAAGCAAGCGCCCTCCGGGAGAATGCTTGGATTTCGCCAGCGCCTTCCACCAGACCAAATTGCCATATGATATGATAGAATGTGTCAGTATACATCCACATAATGATTTTAGGATTTGGTCCCCAGTTTTGTCAAAAAGACAGCTACACAAATGCAGAGCTATCATGGATTTTTTGTATCATTCTCGAAGGTTTGGACCCCAGTTCAGTTTTTTTGCTAAGATCATTCCTAAGTAACTGGCTTGATCAGAAATCTTAAGTGGAGTTCCATTTAGTCTTGGCATCACAAAAGTATGTAGTTCTCTTCTATTTGTGAAGAGTACCAAATCTGTTTTGAGGGGATTAACTGCAAGGGCCGCATCTTTTGTCCAAGCTCAGGCCTTGGTTAGCTAATAGTATTAGGAAATTACCCAGTCACCAGAAGAGCTACGTCATCGGCATAGGCATCGACTTTGACGCCATAATGTTTGAGAATTACGAGGATCTCATTCATGACAAGGACCAAGATTGGGGTTGAGAGGATACTTTCTTGTAGGGTTCCTCGTGACACACACTTCTTCAAGTTTAGGGGGGTTGAACCCCTGAACCCCCTCCCCCTAGTTACCCCTATGCATTGTTGAAGGCTCCTTCAATGCCCAGGAAAGCTGCCAGTGTGTTTTCCTTATCTTGTAGCGTTTTCTCTATAGTTTTTACTACACAGTGTGATGCTTCTTTTTCAAAGGCTGGGGTATGACTCAGGGTGTCCAGGGTCTACCCAAAGAAGCTTCGTAAGAATTGGGTTTCGGCGGTCCAACTTCTCAAAATGATACGCGGAACGGCAGGTTTGAATTTTAGTTAACTCTAAATTTATTACAACATCTTCTCTCAGGATCAGGTTTACAAAATAAAAAAATTTAAGGTTCAGTTTTACAAAAAGCAAGTTTTATGCTTTCTTAAGTAAGGCCTATTTCTGGTGCTGGTCCACTGAATAGCTGGTATCGATCTTCAGTTATGTAGTGGCGATGGTTCCTCTGAGGATACGGTTGTATACCACGGCAGTTATTTCCTCTGTTCGGCGACGGTGAACTCCTATCTAGATCTGCGTTAGACAGGGCGCAGCGAATTTCGGCAGCAGCGAATTTCGTAGCAAAGGTCTGCGTTGTGTGACAGCCAGAGCAATTTATCGGCGGCGGCGGACTGCGTAGAAAGTGCCTGCGTTTACTAAGGGCAGAAGACTCTGTCAGTGGCGGCAGATTTTGTTGAAAAGGTCTGCGATTGCTTAGTGTACGATGAAAACTCCCTTTGTGGAAACGCAATGCCTAGTCAAGGAAAATCTAAACGCCCGGCTGGAAACAAGCCACAACGATTAGATTTCCTCTACGGAGGCGCAAAACCGGCAAAGACCGAGCAATAAAAGTCCAAACGCCCGGCTGGAAACAAGCCCCAACGATTAAACTTCCTACACGGACTTTACGGCGACGCAGTGTCAATGAAAACTAACTAAGGAGAATTCCAACGCCCGGCTGGAAATGGAAACAAGCAACAACGATTAATCCTCCTGCACGAACTTTATGGCGATGCAACGTCTATCTAACTAAGGAAAATTCAAACGCCCGGCTAGAAACAAGCCACGGTGAATAAATTTCCTTTATGGAGTTTGGAGAATCCAAACGTCCAGCTGAGGACAAGCCACAACGAACAAATTTCCTTTAGAGAGACTTCAAAGTCGAAAAGCTAAGGAAGACCCAAACGCCCGGCTGAAAGCAAGCCACAACGATTGAATCACCATTCGCGGAAGCGAGCAAAAAGTATTAACCAGGTAAATTCTATTTGTCCGGCTGAGAACAAGCCACAACATTAAGAAACCTCTAATTCTCTTTCATGATTTTTGGTGATTAATTCACCTCTACTCATTAACTTTGTTACTGAAACCGAATGTGAACTGTAACCGGTCAGCGACAATTTTGCATGAAAAAAAAAAATTGGATAGGTATTGCCAATGTATTTCCCAATAAGGAAATGCACGGAGAAGTAAGCAATATTTGGCCTTGGAGTAGGCATTCACTTTGATTTCAATAGAATCAAATACTGCACTGCTCTGGTGCAGCATTTTGGGAGAAGGTAGAAAAAGGAAATTGCGACGCTTCATCACAACAGTGAAGTGCTTTCGCCCTTTGGTGTGGGCATGTTGAAAGGCAGATATTACTTCCGGTTTTAGAAAGCTGCAGATGTGTAAACCAGGTAGTTTTTCAAACGTTTTGAGTATAAAACAAGTCAGATTTATAGGTCTGAAGTCCATTGCTTCTGTATGGCTGGGTTTGCCAGCTTTTGGTATGAAGACGACTTTATCTTCCCGTCCATATTTCAGGATTGAAACCCCATTTGAGGCTACTCTCAAATATGTTCTTGAGATGTGGAATGACTTTACCGCTGCTTGTTGGTAGCATCATGGGAAAAATGTCATCTTGACCCGGAAATTTAAAAGGGGGAATAGAGTTGATTGCCCATTCCAAGTTCTCCTCCGCTAAAATATCTGTCGGGATTTCGTATCTAGAGAAATAAGTTATCTCTATTTCACTATTCTTGGTTGGGCTGCATCTGGGGAAGTGCGAGTTGAACAGATAATCCAGACTCTCGACTGGGGATTCCGTCCAGTTTTTATCCGGTCTCCTCAGGGAACCAAAAGGTATGGTCTCTTTGGAGTGGATTTTCCGTAGCCTGGTTGATTCGTTCGTGCATTCAATTTTACTGCAAAAATTTCTCCACGAGCAACGTTTTGCCCGTTGAGTTTCATTTTTGAATTTCCTTTGGCCGGACTTATAGTACTTTCAGTCATATAGTAAACGAATGTTTTTCGTCTATCAATAATGTTCCATAATGTTAGTAAACACTTCCAAAGCAGTGAGAGTAAATCTTCAATGTTGATGCGCACAAAAAATTACAAATTTCATTCATTGTTTTGGGTGAAATTGGGAGAAGAAAATATATTCAACTTTTTCAAAAGACACGTGTGGTAATATTTACCGTCTGCCGCGACGCCTCCATCGGTTTTACAGCACACCAACCTACACTGGAACTGTTCGTCTATACAAAAATCGTCAAATTATATCGCTTCAAAATTTAAATTTTCCAGCTTTTGCTTTCGTCGGTTGTTTTCTGTCAAAATATTAAGATATCAAAAGCATAAGAATATCTGAAGTCTTTTCCATCGAATTTATCACATTATCCCTCAACAATGGCATAATTTTCTATGAGTTGATATTTTTATAATATTCATTCACTCGCTCGTTGTACTCAAATATCATCGAACATATTAAAAAAAACACACACAAAGACTTCACATGTCGTGGGGTGGAAACGGCGGCATTAGTTATCTCTTAACAAAAGTCAAAGGAAAAAAACCAAGAAGAAGAAGATGAAAAAACAAACAGAATTTATAGAAACGGAATGGATATTATTTCGGGTTTTAATTTGTAGGCAGTGAAGCGCCCACACTCGGGAAGCATAAATCAAATGTATTTTTAAGATTAATTTTCGAGAAATTTTCTGTGAATTTATTTGAAGCAGTTGTTTTGTGTGTGAGACGTGAGCGTGTTCATGGGCGCGAGTATAATTGTTTGTGTGGTGACTGGCGACATTGATGAAATTTTCTTTCCATTAGAATTGAGCCATAGCGGATACTGTCAAACACAATACACATTAGTGTTTTTGTATATTTTTTCGTTATAAATGAGCAGAGGGGTTGGTATTGTGTTTGAGAAAAATTTGAAATTCAAAGGAATTGAAAGGTGAGACTTTGTTTTTAATGAAGTGGATCTTGGTGGAAAACAAACTTATCGCAAACTTTAGAGACACTTTCAACAGTTTAAAGGGCTCCTGCTGCAGGTTTGGACACTATCGTTGAGATGATGACACCATGCATCGTTGGGACACTATAGATGGGACACCATCATCGCTGTAACGCAATCGTTGCGACACCATCGCTGGGACACTATCGTTGGGACCCTTTCGTTGGGACACCATCGTTGGGACACCATCGTTGGGTCACTGTCGATGGGACACCATCGTTGGGACCCTTTCGTTGGGACACCATCGTTGGGACACCATCGATGGGAGACCATCGTTGGGACCCTTTCGTTGGGACACAATCGTTGAGACACTAGCGTTGGGAGACCATCGTTGGGACACCGTCGTTTGGACACCATTGTTGGGACACTATCGATGTGACAATATCGTTGGGACTCTTTCGTTGGGACACCATGCATCGTTGGGACACCATCAATGGGCCACCATCGTTGGACAACCATCGCTGAGACGCAATCGTTTTGGGACACCATTGTTGGGTCACCATCCTTGGGACACCATCGATGTGACTTTTTGTTGGGACACCATCGCTGAGACACAATCTTTGGGACACTATCGTTGAGCCACTATCGTTGGGCAACCATCAATGAGACACCATCGTTGAGACACCATCGTTGGGACACCATCGTTGGGACGCTATCGATGTGACAATATCGTTGGGACCCTTTCGTTGGGACACCAGCGCTGGGACACCATTGTTGGGAAACCATCGTTGGGACACCATTATTGGAACACTATCGTTGGGACCCTTTCGTTGGGACGCCATCGTTGGGACTCCTTCGTTGGGACACCATCGATGAGACACCATCGTTGGGACACCACCGCTGAAACACTAACGCTGAGAAACCATCGTTGGGACACCATCCTAGGTTTACTTATGATTCTGATCGTGGCATACCCAATAACATCGATTAAGGTTTATACTACTCGGACATAGCATCGGCCAGAAGACGAGTGCAATGCTTAGTGAGATGTGAAGTGTTATCTGGGGCCTGTAGGGCTAAGCTTCAAATACTTGTAATGCAAGTGAACTATGACAAGTGTACAAAATTTCTGTAACACAAATCTACTAGTTTGCTGGATCTTCTGCAATTAAAACGGACACAGTTCTACAAGTAGATCCTTTAGTTCGTAAACTGATAGATTTGTGTTACAAGCCCCAGATCATCCTTCATAATAGCACGAGTGCAAAATTCATAATTGACTTTCGAACCATCGTCAGTGAAAATTCGTCAGCTGCAGTCAATTTCTGGTTCAATCCTGAATTAAACTTAAAGAGAGTAAATTTTTAGTTAATTTTCTACAGGTTGCTGATTACCATAGGCTTGTTAGTCGATGTACATACATCGACGAAAACTAAGCTTTGAGACTCAATAAATGGGGTGGTGCAATAGAGCAGTGAGCACCGGGGTCTTACCAATTTCGGATAAACCTGGGCCTCAACCAACATCTTTCGATAATGACTTTGATTTCTGGCGAGCTCTCTCCAGTCGGTTGAGGTCTTCTTTCACTTGATTGTGTCACCTAAGATGAAGGGTTCCCTTTCCGCAATTTCCCTTCTATGTGCTTTCAAAAATCCGTCGCGCCGGAGCAATGATGTCCATTCGCTCTACTTGTCCCAGCCATAATAGTCTCGCGAGGCGTGCCCATATCGCGGTACAGCTCATACAGCTCACTGTTGTATCTTATACTACACACATTCTCTTCCCTTACAGAATCAAAGATCTTTCGGAGTCGTTTGCTTATTGCCAAGGATAACGCGAGAAATGCGTCAATCTCCGAGGCTCCTCGTTCTTTCTTCTTCAGAAGTTCTTCTTTAGAAGAACCCGGTGCTGCATGCCACGTGGCACACAGCACGCGTAAAAATGGACCAATTGAGAAGCGAGTTCAGTAAACAGTTCATTTCACTTTTAGGATAGCCAAGCCTTAATCGGGGGATTTGACGCCTGTAGAACTTATACGGGTATGGTACGTTTCGTCATTTCTATCTCGTTTATTGTTGTTTCGCCAAAGTTGTTTCGCTTTTTGTTGTTTCGCATTTTGTTGTTAAATTTTTCGTTTGTTTAGTTTATTTATTTTTCGATATTTCTCGCTTCGTTTTGCATTCGATTCGTTTAAAGATCATTTGGCCTTTGATTACTTTATATTTGGCTCGTTTCGCTTTGTATTGTTTCGTCTTTCGATTAGTTCGCTTTTGTTTATATAGATTTTGATTATTTCGCCATCGTTTGATTGGTATTTTGCTTTTTGTGGATGAAAAAAGAGGCTAGAGGTGTAAAAATTCGCGCGAATTCTTACACCTCTAGCCTCTTTTTTCATCCACAAAAAGCAAAATACCAATCAAACGATAGCGAAATAATCAAAAATTGAACTGTACCGGTTACTTTTGTATTATAAAAATTTGCTTAGCTTCTCATCAAACTTTATTGAAAATTGATTAGAATCATCAAAGATATATCATATTTTAGAAGCATTTTCAGAACCAATTAGTTAGAAATAATATCAAATTTCGAAATACAAATTGGGTGCATTGTCTTATTGACAAAAACATTCAGCTGAACACCAAAACTGAACATATCAATAATAATAATCTGATATTGAGCGAAGTAATTGAATGCCAAAACAATAGATTACCGTCGAGACAAAATGCGAAAAAACAGTTACCGAGATAAATAAAGTCCAAATAATCATTTGTCAGTTAAATGGAAATGCGAGACACATGGTTAGCAAAATAAGAAATGCAAAGTAACTGGTGCAGCGAAATGATTGAAAATCTAAGTAACAGAAAAACAAAACACGCAATGCGAAGTAAACAAAAATAATTGTGTCAAAAACAAAATAATGGAATGCGTAATAAAATGTGCGAATCAATAGGCACCCACTTATACACATACGTCAAGTGCTGGTTGCAGAGTTGTGGGATCCTTCCTTAGCAACGAACTGTTGTCAAGTACAATTGTTGTCTGCCTACTTGTTCTGTACTTCAACTCTTAAGGCCAAAACTGAAATAAAGAGCAAACGACCCAAGATACTACCTTGATGTACCCCTTCTATATCTATACATAAATGCTTCGTTAGTTGGAGCAGGATATTGTTCCTTGTCACTGCTTATTCATAATTTGCACCTACGTCTCTGGAACTACAAGTTGTTTTAGAGAAACAAATTTCGATCACCATGAAAATCCTCTAAAGAATCACAATGTTTTTCCACCAAAATCTTTATTCTTTGGAAAACATCGATTAAAGTGTTAAATGGCTGTCAGATATCAACCGACACACTAATACCAATATAAGGTTCACTGTGATACCGTTAGAAGGGTGTGGGGGAGTACCTCAATTAACTTAACTATTTGGAGCTTTTGATGATGCAGTTTTCTTTTGTGTGAGATAACAGAACATATATCAACACCCTTAACTACAGAGCTTCGTCATTAAATGTGAGTGCTCACTCTGATGTTGACAAGATGTGGGGTAATATAAAAAGTGTTTTTATGGAGGCTGGATCCGAGACTGTACCTAGGCGCACAAGAGTTAGTGAATCCTGGATATCCCAAGACACGTGGGAAAAGATCGAGCATCGTAAATCGTTAAAGCTTCAAATAAACGCCGAGACAGACGCTCAACGAAAGGCTGAACTGCAAAGCGAATATCGTACTGCACACAAGATGGTCTATCGTTGTGTGAGACGTGACAGGAGGGTGAGGATAGATGGACTCGCTGAAAATGCTGAAAACGCTGCAAGAAGGGCAGATATCCGAGAATTGTACCAAATAGCCAAAGAATTTGTCGGGAAAAAAAGCAACAAGAATCATCCTGTAATGGATGTGGATGGGACACTATTTGTTTCAATTGAAGATCAGCTTCGCAGGTGGAAGGATCACTTTTGTGCCCTGTTAAATGATACCGTTGAACAGAGTGCTGAAGTGCCCCAACTCAACGAGATGCGCAGATCCTGCAGGGGTATTGACATCGAACCCCCTTCAGTAGCGGAAATTTAAACATCGATTAATCTCCTCAAAAACAACAAAGCAGCCGGACTTGACGGAGTACCAGCGGAATTCCTGAAAGCTGATCCCGCCACAGCAGCTAGTATCTTGCATCCGCTTATACAAGCTGTTTGGGAAAACGAAACCTATCCCAGGGAGTCATTGTTAAGTTGCCAAAAAAAGGTGATGTCAAGAACTGCAACAACTGGCGTGGTATAACCGTTTTGTCCGTTTTTCCAAAGCTAATGGCAACTCTAATCATCGAACGGATAAAAGCTAGAATTGAGACTACACTCAAGAGGCATCAGGCTGGCTTCCGTAGCGGTCGGTCGTGCGTTGACCATATCAACACCTTACGCATTGTTCTTGAGCAGTCTGTAGAATTTCAAACACCGCTAAATCTCATGTTTGTTGATTTTGAGAAGGAATTTGACCGAGTCAACCGAGAATGTATATGGAGATCACTTTCTTGGTAGAGGAAATCCGCCAAAAATTGTTGCCATTATAAAGGAGTCCTACAACAATGCAAGGTGTTTCGTGTTGCATAATGGGCAGCTATCCGACTCTTTAAAGGTGCGTCAGGGTGTGAGACAAGGGGATGTTTTATCGCCAATTCTTTTTCTGCTGGCGATAGATGATGTTTTGACGTCCAGCGTCGGTACAACTGAGAGGCAGGGTATTCAATGGAGAACGTTTGAACGGCTTAGCCATTTAGACTATGCCGACGATATATGTCTCATGGCAAATAACATCAGTGGGCTGAACGAGATGTGTCAAACCTTACGGGTGAAAGGAGAATCGTGCGGTCTTAGATAAATAGCAAAAAGACAAAAATAATGCTAACAGGCCCCCCAACACAACATCGTATTATTCTGCATGACACGCCCGTTGAAGAGGTCGAACAATTTAATTACCTGAACGAGAACGAGATGTGTCAAACCTTACGGGTGAAAGGAGAATCGTGCGGTCTTAGATAAATAGCAAAAAGACAAAAATAATGCTAACAGGCCCCCCAACACAACATCGTATTATTCTGCATGACACGCCCGTTGAAGAGGTCGAACAATTTAATTACCTCGGAAGTATTGTATCAGCAAACGGTGGTACGGATCTGGACGTAAAAAGTAGAATAAATAAAGCTCGCGTTGCCTTTGGTGCTCTGTCCCAAATTTGGAAATCCAGTCAAGTCTCCTTACGCACTAAACTGAGATTCTTCGAATCCAATGTGAAATCCGTGCTTTATATGCTTGTGAAACATGGAAAGTCTCGGCCACCATCTCGAGAAAATCGCAGGCTTTCGTGAACCGCTGTCTGCGTCACATCCAGAAAATTCGCTGGCCACAAACAATATCCAATCGGGAGTTGTGGCGTAGGACAGGTCAGAGGCGCTTGGACATCGACATCAGAAAGCGCAAATGGCAATGGATTGGTAACACACTGAGGAAACCAAACAATGATATTGCGAAGCAGTCCTTTGAATGGAATCCTCAGGGGTCACGTCGGGTTGGAAGACCAAGAACAACATGGAAATCTACAGTGATATCAGAAGCTAATTCCCAGAGAAAGACATGGCCACAGTTAAGGTATCTAGCTGCTGATCGAGAAGGATGGAGACGTTTTGTTGACGCCCTATGTCCCCAGCGGGGTTACAGGACCTGATGATGATGATGATGAAACAGAACATAAACAGAGGAGGTGTGAAATTGTTTTTTCTTCCTCCTCATCTAAGCAGCTTTTGGAGAAGTCGTTTGATTGAACGCGGAGTCTTGTGGCGTGTCTTCCTATGAGGAAATGTCCAATATACAATATACAATTAACCAATATACAATCTTTTTATGGAAAGCAAGGTAACTTATGGTTGAGGGTCACTTTTCCACCATTGCTTTGGTTACATGTTACCTTCTCTAAGCTTGGAAACGAAAGACAGAGCCACCTTTTACCGATGCTTTTCTTCTTTTAATAAAACTCATAACTCACGTCCACCCCAGGACATAGTCCAGACTGTCTAGCACATAGTCCAGACTGTGATGTCGGGTATTTCCATGAAAATAATTTCAGCTTTTGGAAACAGCTTGCCACGAAGCTCTTCGTTCAATTGGTCATGGCAATACAATCTCTTTCTATACTGAATTTTGTCAGCATTTACAAGAAACAGTCTTAAAACTCGTTAAATAACTTCTAAGATCGAATGTCCTGAAATTTTTCTTTCTCTAAGCGGGCTGCTTTGAAGAAAGTGCCGCCTTATCCACTTTAGTAATTTTGAGTAGAGTCATTTGCATGGGACGGAAACCTCTCTCAGCTTCCGGTTAGTCCTCTCTGTGATCTATATTTGGAGTTGGGCGCATTTCTTCTTCGCTTTCTTCCTGGGACTTCTATATTTCAATTAGTGGCGAGCTATCAACTATTTTTCCATTATTTGAGGAGCATGGTGAAAATGGTTTGAGGCCACGTTCTTTTCATTGCTATAGCTTCATTATTCCACTACCAGGTCTCTTTATCAACACTGGTCCTTTGATATCACTTCTTGACTCTCTCTAGGCAAGTTTGCAGTAGGCAGTTCCACATGCTCTCTGCTGTCCATTTTTAAAGTAGCCTTGCGGGCATAAATGAGGTGACAACCGTAGCCCACACTTACACCTAACGTATTGGCTGTATGTTCGTAAGCTGCATTAGGAGGAGACTCATTGCGGGAGAAGGGCGACCTTAGTTGAGGTAATAAGCCAGCTGTGTATACTTCCAAGTGAACCATTCACTGCAAATTTTCCTTAACGCAAGCTGTTAACATGTTTTACTCGACCTTTCAGTAGATAATAGATATATTCATTTGTGCGCTAATATCCGCAACGTCAAAAGTCTTTTTGATAATTTTTTTTCTTTTTGAAACACACAAACGATTTCCCTCTTGCCACATTTTGAATTTATTTTTATGATTGATGAGTTTTTGTAGATTTGTCAAAGATACACAGTCATCGCTCGTTGTTAAGTGGATTTCATGGACTTTTAAGACCCGACAAAATTAATCAAGCACTTCAAACTCATTAGTCGTCATGTGTTTTCAATTTTTAGAGATGTACACTTTCGTATGATTACGGATTTAGCGGTTGAACGCGTTCAATGCGATGACAACATAAAAAGCTTTTCGTTACTTGAATGTATGAGATGTGAGCAGGAGCAGACATAATTACAAAATATCGTCAAAGGATGAAGTTTATTGCGAAAATCCTTTTTTTCAGATGAATGCAGAGCATTCATGGTCGGTTCCTTTGTCGTTCTGGTGTTGTTTTTTTTTTTTAAGGACAGTTTTTGTTTTAAGTTGTTTTTCCCTTTTTTGTTTTCAGTCATTATATGTAACGCTTTCAGAATTCTTGCTTTGAGCATTCATCTCTTCTATTCGGCTTTTTATCTTCGTTTAGCGTATGTGTAGTGATGCTTTTCTGCTTAGTTTTGGAACTATGTATGTTGCAAAAAACGCTAGACGAATGAGTCCTAAGTAAAGAAGGGATTGTGCTGGTGGCCAATTGGATATTGGGGAACCTCAATGAACCATTGATGAGATTCTGGATGTTGTTCAGTAAGGAAAGTCAGCAAATTCTTCGAAGCTTGGGCTACCACAAAGGAAATGGAATGACTCTTCCTCTATATCTTCGTATTGGCATCTTCTATACATAAGTCGGATGTGGTAATGCCTATTCTCATGATGTGGGTACCCGAAATGGGTTGTGAGTTGTGACCCATGAGAATGCCGATCAAAAGAGAGAGCCAGTAATGTCACTGGAACGCAAATTAAAGTTACGCTGTCCCTTTGGCTGGACAGTCATAAATTACTGCGACAGCTTTCGACTCATTTCGATTGTGTGACTATGGATGAGCTGTCTATGAGGATGTCGATGTTTTTGTTGATTAATTTGTGCCTTTGGTTGTTCGGAGTGTACTATTCGGGAAGGCTCTGATTGGTGTGAACTTATAGTACACGTCATGTCAATTGCGCTTGCTATACATCCACGTGGTAACCACTGGGAACTGGAATGATCCGCACCCGGGGACGTCCTGCCTGCGTGTATGTATTGACAAAATGGCCAAAGAAGAAAAAGATCGACAATATATTGCTCAGCAAACAATGACTGGCTGCCCAAATATCAGTGGTCTACTTGATCGATTTGATCTTGGCTTACGACCATACAAGATGCAGCTTGTGCAAGAATAAAAGCCACGAGACAATGCAATTCGTCGTGATTTTGGTGAAAATGAGATTGACTTCGAAGCTGATTTTCATCGCAAAATTTTGTTTCAGTGACGAGGCTTATTTTTGGTTGAATGGTTACGTCAACAAGCAAAAATTGCGCATTTGGAGTGAAGAGAATCCATATGAGTACCTTGAGACGCAAATACATCCACTAAAACTGACCGTTAATGGAGACCGGTATAGAGCCATGATAACCAACTTTTTTTGCTTAGATGAGGTTCCTATAAGATGGCGCTGGATGCCATACAACGCACGTCCATAATCGATTTATTGAAGGAAACATTCGACGAGCGCCTAATTTCGCGGAATGGACCTTGCATAGATCAAGCGGAGAATTGCTTTTGCCAAACGATGCGTCTCTGGGTTAAGAAGGCATTGGAGAAATAAATGATGTCTGGACAAGCCAAGGTAATCATCATCCCTATCCCGCTTTACAGCGCGGAAGCATGGAACTTCTCTAAAGTGAAGACCGTGGTCATTTCAAAAGAAGAGTTTTTTTTAGGTCTTGTTCGTTGAGACAATGATTAAAGAAGAATACAACAGCGATCTGTAGGGGCTGCACTGCAACGTGGGCATAGCTAGAAGAGTACCTATGTTTGGCAGGCTTACGATAGCCGGGATTTGTAAAGAGGATGAAAAGTCTCGCCCTAAATTGAATAATGTTGCTACTTAATGCGTCTTGGCCTCGGAGACTAACCGCTTAAGTACGTTCTTTTGAGTAGTTTCGCACCAAAAAATAAATACCAGTTGACGTGGCTCTGGTGCGCAGCTTCCAGGTTTGTTCTAATTTTGACTCTCACTACGTGGCCGTGCCCCAATGTGATAAGTTGGGTCGGCTAACATAAAACCATAAAATGTAATACCCTCTATTGAACTTGACTTGCCACAGAGTTCTCAAGTGTTCTTTATTGAGAAAAAAATCGTGTCTTAAAGTTAAATTTTAAGTTGAATTTAAAGTCGAATCTAGCTTCAAGTCAAATTTAAAGTTAAATTTAAAGTTGAATTTATAGTTGAATCTAACTTCAATTCAAATTTAAAGTTGGATTTAAGGCTAAATTTAAAGTTGAATTTAACTTCGAGTCAAATTTAAAGTTGAATTTAAAGTTGGATTTGAGGTTAAATTTAAAGTTGAATTTAACTTCAAGTCAAATTTAAAGTCAAATTTAAAGTTGAATTTAAAGTTGAATTCAAAGTCGAATTTAAAGTCGAATTTGACTTCAAGTCAAATTTAAAGTTGAACTTTGAGTTGAATTTAACTTCAAGTCAAATTTAAAGTTGAATTCAAAGTTGAATTTAAAGTCGAATCTAGCTTCAAGTCAAATTTAAAGTTAAATTTAAAGTTGAACTTTAAGTTGAATTTAACTTCAAGTCAAATTTAAAGTTAAATTTAAAGTTGAACGTTAAGTTGAATTTAACTTCAAGTCAAATTTAAAGTTGAATTCAAAGTTGAATTTAAAGTCGAATCTAGCTTCAAGTCAAATTTAAAGTTAAATTTAAAGTTGAACTTTAAGTTGAATTTAACTTCAAGTCAAATTTAAAGTTGAATTTAAAGTTGAATTTAAAGTCGAATTTAACTTCAAGTCAAATTTAAAGTTGAATTTAAAGTTGAATTTAAAGCTGAATTCAAAGTCGAATTTAAAGTCGAATTTGACTTCAAGTCAAATTTAAAGTTGAACTTTAAGTTGAATTTAACTTCAAGTCAAATTTAAAGTTGAATTTAAAGTTGAATTTAAAGTCGAATTTAACTTCAAGTCAAATTTAAAGTTGAATTCAAAGTTGAATTTTAAGTTGAATTTAAAGTTGAATTAAAAGTTGAATTTAAAGTCGAATTTAACTTCAAGTCAAATTTAAAGTTAAATTTTAAGTTGAATTTATAGTTGAATTTAACTTCACGTCAAATTTAAAGTTGAATTTAAAGTCGAATTTAACTTCAAGTCAAATTTAAAGTTGAATTCAAAGTTGAATTTAAAGTCGAATCTAGCTTCAAGTCAAATTTAAAGTTAAATTTAAAGTTGAACTTTAAGTTGAATTTAACTTCAAGTCAAATTTAAAGTTGAATTTAAAGTTGAATTTAAAGTCGAATTTAACTTCAAGTCAAATTTAAAGTTGAACTTTAAGTTGAATTTAACTTGAAGTCAAATTTAAAGTTGAATTCA
This sequence comes from Melanostoma mellinum, assembly GCA_914767635.1. Taxonomy (NCBI): domain Eukaryota; kingdom Metazoa; phylum Arthropoda; class Insecta; order Diptera; family Syrphidae; genus Melanostoma; species Melanostoma mellinum. The sequence continues at coordinate 187,388,694 of OU612060.1, forward strand.
AAGTTGAATTTAAAGTCGAATCTAGCTTCAAGTCAAATTTAAAGTTGAATTTAAAGTTGAATTTAAAGTTGAATTCAAAGTCGAATTTAAAGTCGAATTTGACTTCAAGTCAAATTTAAAGTTGAACTTTAAGTTGAATTTAACTTCAAGTCAAATTTAAAGTTGAATTTAAAGTTGAATTTAAAGTCGAATTTAACTTCAAGTCAAATTTAAAGTTGAATTCAAAGTTGAATTTTAAGTTGAATTTAAAGTTGAATTAAAAGTTGAATTTAAAGTCGAATTTAACTTCAAGTCAAATTTAAAGTTAAATTTTAAGTTGAATTTATAGTTGAATTTAACTTCACGTCAAATTTAAAGTTGAATTTAAAGTCGAATTTAACTTCAAGTCAAATTTAAAGTTGAATTCAAAGTTGAATTTAAAGTCGAATCTAGCTTCAAGTCAAATTTAAAGTTAAATTTAAAGTTGAACTTTAAGTTGAATTTAACTTCAAGTCAAATTTAAAGTTAAATTTAAAGTTGAATTTATAGTTGAATCTAACTTCAATTCAAATTTAAAGTTGGATTTAAGGCTAAATTTAAAGTTGAATTTAACTTCGAGTCAAATTTAAAGTTGAATTTAAAGTTGGATTTGAGGTTAAATTTAAAGTTGAATTTAAAGTTGAATTTAAAGTTGAATTCAAAGTGGAATTTAAAGTCGAATTTGACTTCAAGTCAAATTTAAAGTTGAACTTTAAGTTGAATTTAACTTGAAGTCAAATTTAAAGTTGAATTTAAAGTTGAATTTAAAGTCGAATTTGACTTCAAGTCAAATTTAGGTTGAACTTTAAGTTGAATTTAACTTCAAGTCAAATTTAAAGTTAAATTTAAAGTTGAACTTTAAGTTGAATTTAACTTCAAGTCAAATTTAAAGTTGAATTCAAAGTTGAATTTAAAGTCGAATCTAGCTTCAAGTCAAATTTAAAGTTGAACTTTAAGTTGAATTTAACTTCAAGTCAAATTTAAAGTTGAATTTGACTTCAAGTCAAATTTAAAGTTGAACTTTAAGTTGAATTTAACTTCAAGTCAAATTTAAAGTTGAATTTATAGTTGAATTTAAAGTCGAATTTGACTTCAAGTCAAATTTAAAGTTGAACTTTAAGTTGAATTTAACTTGAAGTCAAATTTAAAGTTGAATTTAAAGTTGAATTTAAAGTCGAATTTGACTTCAAGTCAAATTTAGGTTGAACTTTAAGTTGAATTTAACTTCAAGTCAAATTTAAAGTTGAATTTAAAGTTGAATTTAAAGTCGAATTTGACTTCAAGTCAAATTTAGGTTGAACTTTAAGTTGAATTTAACTTCAAGTCAAATTTAAAGTTAAATTTAAAGTTGAACTTTAAGTTGAATTTAACTTCAAGTCAAATTTAAAGTTGAATTCAAAGTTGAATTTAAAGTCGAATCTAGCTTCAAGTCAAATTTAAAGTTAAATTTAAAGTTGAACTTTAAGTTGAATTTAACTTCAAGTCAAATTTAAAGTTGAATTTAAAGTTGAATTTAAAGTCGAATTTAACTTCAAGTCAAATTTAAAGTTGAACTTTAAGTTGAATTTAACTTCAAGTCAAATTTAAAGTTAAATTTAAAGTTGAACTTTAAGTTGAATTTAACTTCAAGTCAAATTTAAAGTTGAATTTAAAATTGAATTTGACTTCAAGTCAAATTTAAAGTTGAACTTTAAGTTGAATTTAACTTGAAGTCAAATTTAAAGTTGAATTTAAAGTTGAATTTAAAGTCGAATTTGACTTCAAGTCAAATTTAGGTTGAACTTTAAGTTGAATTTAACTTCAAGTCAAATTTAAAGTTAAATTTAAAGTTGAACTTTAAGTTGAATTTAACTTCAAGTCAAATTTAAAGTTGAATTCAAAGTTGAATTTAAAGTCGAATCTAGCTTCAAGTCAAATTTAAAGTTAAATTTAAAGTTGAACTTTAAGTTGAATTTAACTTCAAGTCAAATTTAAAGTTGAATTTAAAGTTGAATTTAAAGTCGAATTTAACTTCAAGTCAAATTTAAAGTTGAACTTTAAGTTGAATTTAACTTCAAGTCAAATTTAAAGTTAAATTTAAAGTTGAACTTTAAGTTGAATTTAACTTCAAGTCAAATTTAAAGTTGAATTTAAAGTTGAATTTGACTTCAAGTCAAATTTAAAGTTGAACTTTAAGTTGAATTTAACTTGAAGTCAAATTTAAAGTTGAATTTAAAGTTGAATTTAAAGTCGAATTTGACTTCAAGTCAAATTTAGGTTGAACTTTAAGTTGAATTTAACTTCAAGTCAAATTTAAAGTTAAATTTAAAGTTGAACTTTAAGTTGAATTTAACTTCAAGTCAAATTTAAAGTTGAATTTAAAGTTGAATTTGACTTCAAGTCAAATTTAAAGTTGAACTTTAAGTTGAATTTAACTTGAAGTCAAATTTAAAGTTGAATTTAAAGTTGAATTTAAAGTCGAATTTGACTTCAAGTCAAATTTAGGTTGAACTTTAAGTTGAATTTAACTTCAAGTCAAATTTAAAGTTGAATTTAAAGTTGAATTTAAAGTCGAATTTGACTTCAAGTCAAATTTAGGTTGAACTTTAAGTTGAATTTAACTTCAAGTCAAATTTAAAGTTAAATTTAAAGTTGAACTTTAAGTTGAATTTAACTTCAAGTCAAATTTAAAGTTGAATTCAAAGTTGAATTTAAAGTCGAATCTAGCTTCAAGTCAAATTTAAAGTTAAATTTAAAGTTGAACTTTAAGTTGAATTTAACTTCAAGTCAAATTTAAAGTTGAATTTAAAGTTGAATTTAAAGTCGAATTTAACTTCAAGTCAAATTTAAAGTTGAACTTTAAGTTGAATTTAACTTCAAGTCAAATTTAAAGTTAAATTTAAAGTTGAACTTTAAGTTGAATTTAACTTCAAGTCAAATTTAAAGTTGAATTTAAAGTTGAATTTGACTTCAAGTCAAATTTAAAGTTGAACTTTAAGTTGAATTTAACTTGAAGTCAAATTTAAAGTTGAATTTAAAGTTGAATTTAAAGTCGAATTTGACTTCAAGTCAAATTTAGGTTGAACTTTAAGTTGAATTTAACTTCAAGTCAAATTTAAAGTTAAATTTAAAGTTGAACTTTAAGTTGAATTTAACTTCAAGTCAAATTTAAAGTTAAATTTAAAGTTGAACTTTAAGTTGAATTTAACTTCAAGTCAAATTTAAAGTTGAATTTAAAGTTGAATTTAAAGTCGAATTTAACTTCAAGTCAAATTTAAAGTTGAACTTTAAGTTGAATTTAACTTCAAGTCAAATTTAAAGTTGAATTTATAGTTGAATTTAAAGTCGAATTTGACTTCAAGTCAAATTTAAAGTTGAACTTTAAGTTGAATTTAACTTCAATTCAAATTTAAAGTTGAATTTAAAGTTGAATTTAAAGTCGAATTTGACTTCAAGTCAAATTTAAAGTTGAACTTTAAGTTGAATTTAACTTCAAGTCAAATTTAAAGTTGAATTTAAAGTTGAATTTAAAGTCGAATTTAACTTCAAGTCAAATTTAAAGTTGAATTCAAAGTTGAATTTAGAGTCGAATCTAGCTTCAAGTCAAATTTAAAATTAAATTTAAAGTTGAATTTATAATTGAATTTAACTTCAATTCAAATTTAAAGTTATATTTAAGGCTAAATTTAAAGTTGAATTTAACTTCGAGTCGAATTTAAAGTTGAATTTAAAGTCAAATTTAAAGTTGAATTTAAAGTCGAATTTAACTTCAATTCAAATTTAAAGTTGGATTTAAGGTTAAATTTAAAGTTGAATTTTAAGTTGAATTTAAAGTAGAATTAAAAGTTGGATTTAAAGTTAAATTTAAAGTTGAATTTAACTTCAAGTCAAATTTAAAGTTGAATTCAAAGTTGAATTTAAAGTCGAATCTAACTTCAAGTCAAATTTAAAGTTAAATTTAGAGTCAAATTTAAAGTTGAATTTAAAGTTGAATTTAACTTCAAGTCAAATTTAAAGTCAAATTTAAAGTTGAACTTTAAGTTGAATTTAACTTCAAGTCAAATTTAAAGTTGAATTTAAAGTTGAATTTAAAGTCGAATTTCACTTCAAGTCAAATTTAAAGTTGAATTTAAATTTGAATTTAAAGTTGAATTTAAAGTTGAATTTAAAGTCGAATTTAACTTCAAGTCAAATTTAAAGTTGAATTTAAAGTTGGATTTGAGGTTAAATTTAAAGTTGAATTTAACTTCGAGTCAAATTTAAAGTTGAATTTATAGTTAAATTTAAAGTTGAACTTTAAGTTGAATTTAACTTCAAGTCAAATTTAAAGTTAAATTTAAAGTTGAACTTTAAGTTGAATTTAACTTCAAGTCAAATTTAAAGTTGAATTTAAAGTTGAATTTAAAGTCGAATTTAACTTCAAGTCAAATTTAAAGTTGAACTTTAAGTTGAATTTAACTTCAAGTCAAATTTAAAGTTGAATTTATAGTTGAATTTAAAGTCGAATTTGACTTCAAGTCAAATTTAAAGTTGAACTTTAAGTTGAATTTAACTTCAAGTCAAATTTAAAGTTGAATTTAAAGTTGAATTTAAAGTCGAATTTGACTTCAAGTCAAATTTAAAGTTGAACTTTAAGTTGAATTTAACTTCAAGTCAAATTTAAAGTTGAATTTATAGTTGAATTTAAAGTCGAATTTGACTTCAAGTCAAATTTAAAGTTGAACTTTAAGTTGAATTTAACTTCAAGTCAAATTTAAAGTTGAATTTAAAGTTGAATTTAAAGTCGAATTTAACTTCAAGTCAAATTTAAAGTTGAATTCAAAGTTGAATTTAGAGTCGAATCTAGCTTCAAGTCAAATTTAAAATTAAATTTAAAGTTGAATTTATAATTGAATTTAACTTCAATTCAAATTTAAAGTTATATTTAAGGCTAAATTTAAAGTTGAATTTAACTTCGAGTCGAATTTAAAGTTGAATTTAAAGTCAAATTTAAAGTTGAATTTAAAGTCGAATTTAACTTCAATTCAAATTTAAAGTTGGATTTAAGGTTAAATTTAAAGTTGAATTTTAAGTTGAATTTAAAGTAGAATTAAAAGTTGGATTTAAAGTTAAATTTAAAGTTGAATTTAACTTCAAGTCAAATTTAAAGTTGAATTCAAAGTTGAATTTAAAGTCGAATCTAACTTCAAGTCAAATTTAAAGTTAAATTTAGAGTCAAATTTAAAGTTGAGTTTAAAGTTGAATTTAACTTCAAGTCAAATTTAAAGTCAAATTTAAAGTTGAACTTTAAGTTGAATTTAACTTCAAGTCAAATTTAAAGTTGAATTTAAAGTCAAATTTAAAGTTGAATTTAAAGTTGAATTTAAAGTCGAATTTAACTTCACGTCAAATTTAAAGTTGGATTTGAGGTTAAATTTAAAGTTGAATTTAACTTCAAGTCAAATTTAAAGTCAAATTTAAAGTCAAATTTAAAGTTGAACTTTAAGTTGAATTTAACTTCAAGTCAAATTTAAAGTTGAATTTAAAGTCAAATTTAAAGTTGAATTTAAAGTTGAATTTAAAGTCGAATTTAACTTCAAGTCAAATTTAAAGTTGAATTTAAGGCTAAATTTAAAGTCGAATTTAACTTCAAGTCAAATTTAAAGTTGAATTCAAAGTTGAATTTAGAGTCGAATCTAGCTTCAAGTCAAATTTAAAATTAAATTTAAAGTTGAATTTAACTTCAAGTCAAATTTAAAGTTGAATTTAAAGTTGGATTTGAGGTTAAATTTAAAGTTGAATTTAACTTCGAGTCAAATTTAAAGTTGAATTTATAGTTAAATTTAAAGTTGAATTTAACTTCACGTCAAATTTAAAGTTGAATTTAAAGTTGAATCTAACTTCAATTCAAATTTAAAGTTGGATTTAAGGTTAAATTTAAAGTTGAAGTTAACTTCAAGTCAAATTTAAAGTTGAATTTAAAGTTGAATTTAAAGTTGAATTTAAAGTTGAATTTAAAGTCGAATTTAACTTCAAGTCAAATTTAAAATTGAATTTAAAGTTGGATTTGAGGTTAAATTTAAAGTTGAATTTAACTTCGAGTCAAATTTAAAGTTGAATTTATAGTTAAATTTAAAGTTGAATTTAACTTCACGTCAAATTTAAAGTTGAATTTAAAGTTGAATCTAACTTCAATTCAAATTTAAAGTTGGATTTAAGGTTAAATTTAAAGTTGAAGTTAACTTCAAGTCAAATTTAAAGTTGAATTTAAAGTTGGATTTGAGGTTAAATTTAAAGTTGAATTTAACTTCAAGTCAAATTTAAAGTCAAATTTAAAGTCAAATTTAAAGTTGAACTTTAAGTTGAATTTAAATTCAAGTCAATTTTAAAGTTGAATTTAAAGTCAAATTTAAAGTTGAATTTAAAGTCGAATTTAACTTCAAGTCAAATTTAAAGTCAAATTTAAAGTTGAACTTTAAGTTGAATTTAACTTCAAGTCAAATTTAAAGTTGAATTTAAAGTCAAATTTAAAGTTGAATTTAAAGTTGAATTTAAAGTCGAATTTAACTTCACGTCAAATTTAAAGTTGGATTTGAGGTTAAATTTAAAGTTGAATTTAACTTCAAGTCAAATTTAAAGTCAAATTTAAAGTTGAACTTTAAGTTGAATTTATCTTCAAGTCAAATTTAAAGTTGAATTTAAAGTTGAAGTTGGAGTTGAATTTAAAGTTGAATTTAACTTCAAGTCAAATTTAAAGTTGAATTTAAAGTCAAATTTAAAGTTGAATTTAAAGTTGAATTTAAAGTCGAATTTAACTTCACGTCAAATTTAAAGTTGAATTTAAGGCTAAATTTAAAGTCGAATTTAACTTCAAGTCAAATTTAAAGTTGAATTCAAAGTTGAATTTAGAGTCGAATCTAGCTTCAAGTCAAATTTAAAATTAAATTTAAAGTTGAATTTAACTTCAAGTCAAATTTAAAGTTGAATTTAAAGTTGAAGTTGGAGTTGAATTTAAAGTTGAATTTAACTTCAAGTCAAATTTAAAGTTGAATTTAAAGTCAAATTTAAAGTTGAATTTAAAGTCGAATTTCACTTCAAGTGAATTCAGAGTTGAATTTAAAGTCGAATCTAACTTCAAGTTAAATTTAAAGTTGAATTTAAAGTTGAATTTAACTTCAAGTCAAATTTAAAGTTGAATTTAAAGTTGAATTTAAAATCGAATTTAACTTCAAGTCAAATTTAAAGTTGAATTCAAAGTTGAATTTAAAGTCGAATCTAGCTTCAAGTCAAATTTAAAGTTAAATTTAAAGTTGAATTTAACTTCAAGTCAAATTTAAAGTTGAATTTAAAGTTGAATTTAAAGTCAAATTTAAAGTTGAATTTAAAGTCAAATTTAAAGTTGAATTTAAAGTCGAATTTCACTTCAAGTCAAATTTAAAGTTGAATTCAAAGTTGAATTTAAAGTCGAATCTAACTTCAAGTCAAATTTAAAGTTGAATTTAAAGTTGAATTTAACTTCAAGTCAAATTTAAAGTTGAATTTAAAGTCAAATTTAAAGTTGAATTTAACTTCAAGTCAAATTTAAAGTTGAATTTAAAGTTGAAGTTGGAGTTGAATTTAAAGTTGAATTTAACTTCAAGTCAAATTTAAAGTTGAATTTAAAGTCAAATTTAAAGTTGAATTTAAAGTCGAATTTCACTTCAAGTCAAATTTAAAGTTGAATTCAGAGTTGAATTTAAAGTCGAATCTAGCTTCAAGTCAAATTTAAAGTTAAATTTAAAGTTGAATTTAAAGTTGAATTAAAAGTCGAATTTAACTTCAAGTCAAATTTAAAGTTGAATTCAAAGTTGAATTTAAAGTCGAATCTAGCTTCAAGTCAAATTTAAAGTTAAATTTAAAGTTGAATTTAACTTCAAGTCAAATTTAAAGTTGAATTTAAAGTTGAATTTAAAGTCAAATTTAAAGTTGAATTTAAAGTCAAATTTAAAGTTGAATTTAAAGTCGAATTTCACTTCAAGTCAAATTTAAAGTTGAATTCAAAGTTGAATTTAAAGTCGAATCTAACTTCAAGTTAAATTTAAAGTTGAATTTAAAGTTGAATTTAACTTCAAGTCAAATTTAAAGTTGAATTTAAAGTCAAATTTAAAGTTGAATTTAACTTCAAGTCAAATTTAAAGTTGAATTTAAAGTCAAATTTAAAGTTGAATTTAAAGTCGAATTTCACTTCAAGTCAAATTTAAAGTTGAATTCAGAGTTGAATTTAAAGTCGAATCTAGCTTCAAGTCAAATTTAAAGTTAAATTTAAAGTTGAATTTAAAGTTGAATTAAAAGTCGAATTTAACTTCAAGTCAAATTTAAAGTTGAATTTAAAGTTGAATTTAACTTCAAGTCAAATTTTAAGTTGAATTTAAAGTCAAATTTAAAGTTGAATTTAACTTCAAGTCAAATTTAAAGTTGAATTTAAAGTCAAATTTAAAGTTGAATTTAACTTCAAGTCAAATTTAAAGTTGAATTTAAAGTTGAAGTTGGAGTTGAATTTAAAGTTGAATTTAACTTCAAGTCAAATTTAAAGTTGAATTTAAAGTCAAATTTAAAGTTGAATTTAAAGTCGAATTTGACTTCAAGTCAAATTTAAAGTTGAACTTTAAGTTGAATTTAACTTCAAGTCAAATTTAAAGTTGAATTTAAAGTTGAATTTAAAGTCAAATTTAAAGTTGAATTTAAAGTCAAATTTAAAGTTGAATTTAAAGTCGAATTTCACTTCAAGTCAAATTTAAAGTTGAATTCAAAGTTGAATTTAAAGTCGAATCTAACTTCAAGTTAAATTTAAAGTTGAATTTAAAGTTGAATTTAACTTCAAGTCAAATTTAAAGTTGAATTTAAAGTTGAATTTAAAATCGAATTTAACTTCAAGTCAAATTTAAAGTTGAATTCAAAGTTGAATTTAAAGTCGAATCTAGCTTCAAGTCAAATTTAAAGTTAAATTTAAAGTTGAATTTAACTTCAAGTCAAATTTAAAGTTGAATTTAAAGTTGAATTTAAAGTCAAATTTAAAGTTGAATTTAAAGTCAAATTTAAAGTTGAATTTAAAGTCGAATTTCACTTCAAGTCAAATTTAAAGTTGAATTCAAAGTTGAATTTAAAGTCGAATCTAACTTCAAGTTAAATTTAAAGTTGAATTTAAAGTTGAATTTAACTTCAAGTCAAATTTAAAGTTGAATTTAAAGTCAAATTTAAAGTTGAATTTAACTTCAAGTCAAATTTAAAGTTGAATTTAAAGTTGAAGTTGGAGTTGAATTTAAAGTTGAATTTAACTTCAAGTCAAATTTAAAGTTGAATTTAAAGTCAAATTTAAAGTTGAATTTAAAGTCGAATTTAACTTCAAGTCAAATTTAAAGTTGAACTTTAAGTTGAATTTAACTTCAAGTCAAATTTAAAGTTAAATTTAAAGTTGAACTTTAAGTTGAATTTAACTTCAAGTCAAATTTAAAGTTGAATTTAAAGTTGAATTTAAAGTCGAATTTAACTTCAAGTCAAATTTAAAGTTGAACTTTAAGTTGAATTTAACTTCAAGTCAAATTTAAAGTTGAATTTAAAGTTGAATTTAAAGTCGAATTTGACTTCAAGTCAAATTTAAAGTTGAACTTTAAGTTGAATTTAACTTCAAGTCAAATTTAAAGTTGAATTTATAGTTGAATTTAAAGTCGAATTTGACTTCAAGTCAAATTTAAAGTTGAACTTTAAGTTGAATTTAACTTCAAGTCAAATTTAAAGTTGAATTTAAAGTTGAATTTAAAGTCGAATTTAACTTCAAGTCAAATTTAAAGTTGAATTCAAAGTTGAATTTAGAGTCGAATCTAGCTTCAAGTCAAATTTAAAATTAAATTTAAAGTTGAATTAATAATTGAATTAAACTTCAAGTCAAATTTAAAGTTATATTTAAGGCTAAATTTAAAGTTGAATTTAAAGTCGAATTTAACTTCAAGTCAAATTTAAAGTTGAATTTAAAGTTGAATTTAACTTCAAGTCAAATTTAAAGTTGAATTTTAAGTTGAATTTAAAGTCGAATTTAACTTCAAGTCAAATTTAAAGTTGAATTCAAAGTTGAATTTAAAGTCGAATCTAACTTCAAGTCAAATTTAAAGTTAAATTTAAGGCTAAATTTAAAGTTGAATTTAACTTCAAGTCAAATTTAAAGTCAAATTTAAAGTCAAATTTAAAGTTGAATTTAAAGTCGAATTTGACTTCAAGTCAAATTTAAAGTTGAACTTTAAGTTGAATTTAACTTCAAGTCAAATTTAAAGTTGAATTTAAAGTTGAATTTAAAGTCGAATTTAACTTCAAGTCAAATTTAAAGTTGAATTCAAAGTTGAATTTAGAGTCGAATCTAGCTTCAAGTCAAATTTAAAATTAAATTTAAAGTTGAATTTATAATTGAATTAAACTTCAAGTCAAATTTAAAGTTATATTTAAGGCTAAATTTAAAGTTGAATTTAAAGTCGAATTTAACTTCAAGTCAAATTTAAAGTTGAATTCAAAGTTGAATTTAAAGTCGAATCTAACTTCAAGTCAAATTTAAAGTTAAATTTAAGGCTAAATTTAAAGTTGAATTTAACTTCAAGTCAAATTTAAAGTCAAATTTAAAGTCAAATTTAAAGTTGAACTTTAAGTTGAATTTAACTTCAAGTCAAATTTAAAGTTGAATTTAAAGTTGAATTTAAAGTCGAATTTCACTTCAAGTCAAATTTAAAGTTGAATTTAAAGTCAAATTTAAAGTTGAATTTAAAGTTGGATTTGAGGTTAAATTTAAAGTTGAATTTAACTCCGAGTCAAATTTAAAGTTGAATTTAACTTCACGTCAAATTTAAAGTTGAATTTAAAGTTGAATTTAACTTCAATTCAAATTTAAAGTTGGATTTAAGGATAAATTTAAAGTTGAATTTAACTTCAAGTCAAATTTAAAGTTGAATTTAAAGTTGGATTTGAGGTTAAATTTAAAGTTGAATTTAACTTCAAGTCAAATTTAAAGTCAAATTTAAAGTCAAATTTAAAGTTGAACTTTAAGTTGAATTTAACTTCAAGTCAAATTTAAAGTTGAATTTAAAGTCAAATTTAAAGTTGAATTTAAAGTTGAATTTAAAGTCGAATTTAACTTCAAGTCAAATTTAAAGTCGAATTTAACTTCAAGTCAAATTTAAAGTTGAATTTAAAGTTGAATTTAAAGTCAAATTTAAAGTTGAATTTAAAGTCGAATTTAACTTCAATTCAGATTTAAAGTTGGATTTAAGGTTAAATTTAAAGTTGAATTTAACTTCAGTCAAATTTAAAGTCGAATTTAAAGTTGAATTTAAAATTGAATTTAAAGTTGAATTTAAAGTTGAATTTAACTTCACGTCAAATTTAAAGTCGAATTTAACTTCAAGTCAAATTTAAAGTTGAATTCAAAGTTGAATTTAGAGTCGAATCTAGCTTCAAGTCAAATTTAAAATTAAATTTAAAGTTGAATTTAACTTCAAGTCAAATTTAAAGTTGAATTTAAAGTTGAATTTAAAGTTAAATTTAAAGTTGAATTTAAAGTCGAATTTAACTTCAATTCAGATTTAAAGTTGGATTTAAGGTTAAATTTAAAGTTGAATTTAACTTCAGTCAAATTTAAAGTCGAATTTAAAGTTGAATTTAAAATTGAATTTAAAGTTGAATTTAAAGTTGAATTTATTTTCAAGTCAAATTTAAAAATGAACTTTAAGTTGAATTTAACTTCAAGTCAAAGTTAAAGTTGAATTTAAAGTTGAAGTTGGAGTTGAATTTAAAGTTGAATTTGACTTCAAGTCAAATTTAAAGTTGAATTTAAAGCTGAATTTAAAGTCAAATTTAAAGTTGAATTTAAAGTCGAATTTCACTTCAAGTCAAATTTAAAGTTGAATTCAAAGTTGAATTTAAAGTCGAATCTAGCTTCAAGTCAAATTTAAAGTTAAATTTAAAGTTGAATTTAACTTCAAGTCAAATTTAAAGTTGAATTCAAAGTTGAATTTAAAGTCGAATCTAGCTTCAAGTCAAATTTAAAGTTAAATTTAAAGTTGAATTTATAGTTGAATTTAACTTCAATTCAAATTTAAAGTTGGATTTAAGGTTAAATTTAAAGTTGAATTTAACTTCAAGTCAAATTTAAAGTTGAATTTAAAGTCGAATTTAACTTCAAGTCAAATTTAAAGTTGAATTTAAAGTTGAATTCAAAGTCGAATTTAACTTCAAGTCAAATTTAAAGTTGAATTTAAAGTTGAATTTAAAGTCGAATTTCACTTCAAGTCAAATTTAAAGTTGAACTTTAAGTTGAATTTAACTTCAAGTCAAATTTAAAGTTGAATTTAAAGTCGAATTTGACTTCAAGTCAAATTTAAAGTTGAACTTTAAGTTGAATTTAACTTCAAGTCAAATTTAAGTTGAATTTAAAGTTGAATTTAAAGTCGAATTTAACTCCAAGTGAAATTTAAAGTTGAATTTAAAGTTGAATTTAAAGTTGAATTTAACTTCAAGTCAAATTTAAAGTTGAATTTAAAGTTGAATTTAAAGTCGAATTTGACTTCAAGTCAAATTTAAAGTTGAACTTTAAGTTGAATTTAACTCGAAGTGAAATTTAAAGTTGAATGTAAAGTTGAATTGAAAGTTAAATTTAAAGTCGAATTTAACTTCAAGTCAAATTTAAAGTTGAATTTAAAGTTGAATTTAAAGTCGAATTTGACTTCAAGTCAAATTTAAAGTTGAACTTTAAGTTGAATTTAACTTCAAGTCAAATTTAAAGTTGAATTTAAAGTTGAATTTAAAGTCGAATTTGACTTCAAGTCAAATTTAAAGTTGAATTTAAAGTTGAATTTAACGCCAAGTCAAATTTAAAGTTGAATTTAAAGTCGAATTTAACTCCAAGTGAAATTTAAAGTCGAATTTAAAGTTGAATTTAAAGTCGAATTTAACGCCAAGTCAAATTTAAAGTCGAATTTAAAGTTGAATTTAAAGTTGAATTTAACTTCAAGTCAAATTTAAAGTTGAATTTAAAGTTGAACTTTAAGTTGAATTTAACTTCAAGTCAAATTTAAAGTCAAATTTAAAGTTGAATTTAAAGTTGAATTCAAAGTCGAATTTAACTTCAAGTCAAATTTAAAGTTGAATTTAAAGTTGAATTTAAAGTCGAATTTGACTTCAAGTCAAATTTAAAGTTGAATTTAAAGTTGAATTTAACGCCAAGTCAAATTTAAAGTTGAATTTAAAGTCGAATTTAACTCCAAGTGAAATTTAAAGTCGAATTTAAAGTTGAATTTAAAGTCGAATTTAACGCCAAGTCAAATTTAAAGTCGAATTTAAAGTTGAATTTAAAGTTGAATTTAACTTCAAGTCAAATTTAAAGTTGAATTTAAAGTTGAACTTTAAGTTGAATTTAACTTCAAGTCAAATTTAAAGTCAAATTTAAAGTTGAATTTAAAGTTGAATTCAAAGTCGAATTTAACTTCAAGTCAAATTTAAAGTTGAATTTAAAGTTGAATTTAAAGTCGAATTTGACTTCAAGTCAAATTTAAAGTTGAATTTAAAGTTGAATTTAACGCCAAGTCAAATTTAAAGTTGAATTTAAAGTCGAATTTAACTCCAAGTGAAATTTAAAGTCGAATTTAAAGTTGAATTTAAAGTCGAATTTAACGCCAAGTCAAATTTAAAGTCGAATTTAAAGTTGAATTTAAAGTTGAATTTAACTTCAAGTCAAATTTAAAGTTGAATTTAAAGTTGAACTTTAAGTTGAATTTAACTTCAAGTCAAATTTAAAGTTGAATTTAAAGTTGAATTTAAAGTCGAATTTAGCTCCAAGTGAAATTTAAAGTCGAATTTAAAGTTGAATTTAAAGTCGAATTTAACGCCAAGTCAAATTTAAAGTCGAATTTAAAGTTGAATTTAAAGTTGAATTTAACTTCAAGTCAAATTTAAAGTTGAATTTAAAGTTGAACTTTAAGTTGAATTTAACTTCAAGTCAAATTTAAAGTCAAATTTAAAGTTGAATTTAAAGTTGAATTCAAAGTCGAATTTAACTTCAAGTCAAATTTAAAGTTGAATTTAAAGTTGAATTTAAAGTCGAATTTGACTTCAAGTCAAATTTAAAGTTGAATTTAAAGTTGAATTTAACGCCAAGTCAAATTTAAAGTTGAATTTAAAGTCGAATTTAACTCCAAGTGAAATTTAAAGTCGAATTTAAAGTTGAATTTAAAGTCGAATTTAACGCCAAGTCAAATTTAAAGTCGAATTTAAAGTTGAATTTAAAGTTGAATTTAACTTCAAGTCAAATTTAAAGTTGAATTTAAAGTTGAACTTTAAGTTGAATTTAACTTCAAGTCAAATTTAAAGTTGAATTTAAAGTCGAATTTGACTTCAAGTCAAATTTAAAGTTGAACTTTAAGTTGAATTTAACTTCAAGTCAAATTTAAGTTGAATTTAAAGTTGAATTTAAAGTCGAATTTAGCTCCAAGTGAAATTTAAAGTTGAATGTAAAGTTGAATTTAAAGTTAAATTTAAAGTCGAATTTAACGCCAAGTCAAATTTAAAGTCGAATTTTAAGTTGAATTTAAAGTTGAATTTAAAGTCGAATTTCACTTCAAGTCAAATTTAAAGTTGAATTCAAAGTGGAATTTAAAGTCGAATTTCACTTCAAGTCAAATTTAAAGTTGAACTTTAAGTTGAATTTAACTTCAAGTCAAATTTAAAGTTGAATTTAAAGTTGAATTTAAAGTCGAATTTGACTTCAAGTCAAATTTAAAGTTGAATTTAAAGTTGAATTTAACGCCAAGTCAAATTTAAAGTCAAATTTAAAGTTGAATTTAAAGTTGAATTCAAAGTCGAATTTAACTTCAAGTCAAATTTAAAGTTGAATTTAAAGTTGAATTTAAAGTCGAATTTCACTTCAAGTCAAATTTAAAGTTGAAATTTAAGTTGAATTTAACTTCAAGTCAAATTTAAAGTTGAATTTAAAGTTGAATTTAAAGTCGAATTTGACTTTAAGTCAAATTTAAAGTTGAACTTTAAGTTGAATTTAACTTCAAGTCAAATTTAAAGTTGAATTTAAAGTCGAATTTCACTTCAAGTCAAATTTAAAGTTGAAATTTAAGTTGAATTTAACTTCAAGTCAAATTTAAAGTTGAATTTAAAGTTGAATTTAAAGTCGAATTTGACTTTAAGTCAAATTTAAAGTTGAACTTTAAGTTGAATTTAACTTCAAGTCAAATTTAAGTTGAATTTAAAGTTGAATTTAAAGTCGAATCTAGCTTCAAGTCAAATTTAAAGTTAAATTTTAAGTTGAATTTAACTTCAAGTCAAATTTAAAGTTGAATTTAAAGTTGAATTTAAAGTCAAATTTAAAGTTGAATTTAAAGTCGAATTTAACTTCAATTCAGATTTAAAGTTGGATTTAAGGTTAAATTTAAAGTTGAATTTAACTTCAGTCAAATTTAAAGTCGAATTTAAAGTTGAATTTAAAATTGAATTTAAAGTTGAATTTAAAGTTGAATTTATTTTCAAGTCAAATTTAAAAAATGAACTTTAAGTTGAATTTAACTTCAAGTCAAAGTTAAAGTTGAATTTAAAGTTGAAGTTGGAGTTGAATTTAAAGTTGAATTTGACTTCAAGTCAAATTTAAAGTTGAATTTAAAGTTGAATTTAAAGTCAAATTTAAAGTCGAATTTCACTTCAAGTCAAATTTAAAGTTGAATTCAAAGTTGAATTTAAAGTCGAATCTAGCTTCAAGTCAAATTTAAAGTTAAATTTAAAGTTGAATTTATAGTTGAATTTAACTTCAATTCAAATTTAAAGTTGGATTTAAGGTTAAATTTAAAGTTGAATTTAACTTCAAGTCAAATTTAAAGTTGAATTTAAAGTTGAATTTAAAGTCGAATTTAACTTCAAGTCAAATTTAAAGTTGAATTTAAAGCTGAATTCAAAGTCGAATTTAACTTCAAGTCAAATTTAAAGTTGAATTTAAAGTTGAATTTAAAGTCGAATTTCACTTCAAGTCAAATTTAAGGTCGAATTTTAAGTTGAATTTAAAGTCGAATTTCACTTCAAGTCAAATTTAAAGTTGAATTCAAAGTTATATTTAAAGTCGAATCTAACTTCAAGTCAAATTTAAAGTTAAATTTAAAGTTGAATTTAAAGTTGAATTTAACTTCAAGTCAAATTTAAAGTTGAATTTAAAGTTGAATTTAAAGTCGAATTTGACTTCAAGTCAAATTTAAAGTTGAACTTTAAGATGAATTTAACTTCAAGTCAAATTTAAAGTTGAATTTAACTCGAAGTGAAATTTAAAGTTGAATGTAAGGTTGAATTGAAAGTTAAATTTAAAGTCGAATTTAACTTCAAGTCAAATTTAAAGTTGAATTGAAAGTTGAATTTAAAGTCGAATCTAACTTCAAGTCAAATTTAAAGTTGAATTCAAAGTTGAATTTAAAGTCGAATCTAACTTCAAGTCAAATTTAAAGTCGAATTTAAAGTTGAATTTAAAGTTTAATTTAAAGTCGAATTTCACTTCAAGTCAAATTTAAAGTTGAATTCAAAGTTGAATTTAAAGTCGAATCTAACTTCAAGTCAAATTTAAAGTTGAATTTAAAGTTGAATTTAAAGTCGAATTTGACTTCAAGTCAAATTTAAAGTTGAACTTTAAGATGAATTTAACTTCAAGTCAAATTTAAAGTTGAATTTAAAGTTGAATTTAAAGTCGAATTTAACTCCAAGTGAAATTTAAAGTAGAATGTAAAGTTGAATTGAAAGTTAAATTTAAAGTCGAATTTAACTTCAAGTCAAATTTAAAGTTGAATTCAAAGTTGAATTTAAAGTCGAATCTAACTTCAAGTCAAATTTAAAGTCGAATTTAAAGTTGAATTTAAAGTTTAATTTAAAGTCGAATTTCACTTCAAGTCAAATTTAAAGTTGAATTCAAAGTTGAATTTAAAGTCGAATCTAACTTCAAGTCAAATTTAAAGTTGAATTCAAAGTTGAATTTAAAGTCGAATCTAACTTCAAGTCAAATTTAAAGTCGAATTTAAAGTTGAATATAAAGTTTAATTTAAAGTCGAATTTCACTTCAAGTCAAATTTAAAGTTGAATTCAAAGTTGAATTTAAAGTCGAATCTAACTTCAAGTCAAATTTCAAGTTGAATTTAAAGTTGAATTTAAAGTCGAATTTGACTTCAAGTCAAATTTAAAGTTGAACTTTAAGATGAATTTAACTTCAAGTCAAATTTAAAGTTGAATTTAAAGTTGAATTTAAAGTCGAATTTAACTCCAAGTGAAATTTAAAGTTGAATGTAAAGTTGAATTGAAAGTTAAATTTAAAGTCGAATTTAACTTCAAGTCAAATTTAAAGTCGAATTTAAAGTTGAATTTAAAGTTGAATTTAAAGTCGAATTTCACTTCAAGTCAGATTTAAAGTTGAATTCAAAGTTGAATTTAAAGTTGAATCTAACTTCAAGTCAAATTTAAAGTTAAATTTAAAGTTGAATTTAAAGTCGAATTTGACTTCAAGTCAAATTTAAAGTTGAACTTTAAGATGAATTTAACTTCAAGTCAAATTTGAAGTTGAATTTAAAGTTGAATTTAAAGTCGAATTTGACTTCAAGTCAAATTTAAAGTTGAACTTTAAGATGAATTTAACTTCAAGTCAAATTTAAAGTTAAATTTAAAGTTGAATTTAAAGTCGAATTTAACTCCAAGTGAAATTTAAAGTTGAATGTAAAGTTGAATTTAAAGTTAAATTTAAAGTCGAATTTAACGCCAAGTCAAATTTAAAGTCGAATTTAAAGTTAAATTTAAGTCGAATTTAACGCCAAGTCAAATTTAAAGTCGAATTTTTAGTTGAATTTAAAGTTGAACTTTAAGTTGAATTTAACTTCAAGTCAAATTTAAAGTTGAATTTAAAGTTGAATTTAAAGTAGGATTTAAGGTTAAATTTAAAGTTGAATTTAACTTCAAGTCAAATTTAAAGTCGAATTTAAAGTTGAAGTTGAAGTTGAATTTGGAGTTGAATTTAACTTCAATTCAAATTTAAAAATGAACTTTAATTTGAATTTAAAGTTGAAGTTGAAGTTGAATTTAGAGTTGAATTTAACTTCAAGTCAAATTTAAAGTTGAATTTAAAGTTGAATTTAAAGTTGAATTTAAAGTCGAATTTAACTTCAAGTCAAATTTAAAGTTGAATTCAAAGTTGAATTTAAAGTCGAATCTAGCTCACGTCAAATTTAAAGTTAAATTTAAAGTTGAATTTTAAGTTGAATTTAAAGTTGAATTAAAAGTTGGATTTAAGGTTAAATTTTTTAAAGTTGAATTTAACTTCAAGTCAAATTTAAAGTTGAATTTAAAGTTGAATTTAAAGTCGAATTTAACTTCAAGTCAAATTTAAAGTTGAATTCAAAGTTGAATTTAAAGTCGAATCTAGCTCACGTCAAATTTAAAGTTAAATTTAAAGTTGAATTTTAAGTTGAATTTAAAGTTGAATTAAAAGTTGGATTTAAGGTTAAATTTTTTAAAGTTGAATTTAACTTCGAGTCAAATTTAAAGTTGAATTTTAAGTTGAATTTAACTTCAAGTCAAATTTAAAGTTGAATTTAAAGTCGAATTTGACTTCAAGTCAAATTTAAAGTTGAACTTTAAGTTGAATTTAGCTTCAAGTCAAATTTAAAGTTGAATTTAAAGTCGAATTTGACTTCAAGTCAAATTTAAAGTTGAACTTTAAGTTGAATTTAACTTCAAGTCAAATTTAAAGTTGAATTTAAAGTCGAATTTGACTTCAAGTCAAATTTAAAGTTGAACTTTAAGTTGAATTTAGCTTCAAGTCAAATTTAAAGTTGAATTTAAAGTTGGATTTGAGGTTAAATTTAAAGTTGAATTTAACTTCAAGTCAAATTTAAAGTTGAACTTTAAGTTGAATTTAACTTCAAGTCAAATTTAAAGTTGAATTTAAAGTCGAATTTGACTTCAAGTCAAATTTAAAGTTGAACTTTAAGTTGAATTTAGCTTCAAGTCAAATTTAAAGTTGAATTTAAAGTCGAATTTGACTTCAAGTCAAATTTAAAGTTGAACTTTAAGTTGAATTTAACTTCAAGTCAAATTTAAAGTTGAATTTAAAGTTGAATTTAAAGTTGAATTTAAAGTCGAATTTCACTTCAAGTCAAATTTAAAGTTGAACTTTAAGTTGAATTTAACTTCAAGTCAAATTTAAAGTTGAATTTAAAGTTGAATTTAAAGTCGAATTTGACTTTAAGTCAAATTTAAAGTTGAACTTTAAGTTGAATTTAACTTCAAGTCAAATTTAAAGTTGAATTTAAAGTCGAATTTCACTTCAAGTCAAATTTAAAGTTGAACTTTAAGTTGAATTTAACTTCAAGTCAAATTTAAAGTTGAATTTAAAGTCGAATTTGACTTCAAGTCAAATTTAAAGTTGAACTTTAAGTTGAATTTAGCTTCAAGTCAAATTTAAAGTTGAATTTAAAGTCGAATTTGACTTGAAGTCAAATTTAAAGTTGAACTTTAAGTTGAATTTAACTTCAAGTCAAATTTAAAGTTGAATTTAAAGTTGAATTTAAAGTTGAATTTAAAGTCGAATTTCACTTCAAGTCAAATTTAAAGTTGAACTTTAAGTTGAATTTAACTTCAAGTCAAATTTAAAGTTGAATTTAAAGTTGAATTTAAAGTCGAATTTGACTTTAAGTCAAATTTAAAGTTGAACTTTAAGTTGAATTTAACTTCAAGTCAAATTTAAAGTTGAATTTAAAGTCGAATTTCACTTCAAGTCAAATTTAAAGTTGAACTTTAAGTTGAATTTAACTTCAAGTCAAATTTAAAGTTGAATTTAAAGTTGAATTTAAAGTCGAATTTGACTTCAAGTCAAATTTAAAGTTGAATTTAAAGTTGAATTTAACGCCAAGTCAAATTTAAAGTCAAATTTAAAGTTGAATTTAAAGTTGAATTCAAAGTCGAATTTAACTTCAAGTCAAATTTAAAGTTGAATTTAAAGTTGAATTTAAAGTCGAATTTCACTTCAAGTCAAATTTAAAGTTGAATTTAACGCAAAGTCAAATTTAAAGTTGAATTTAAAGTCGAATTTAACTCCAAGTGAAATTTAAAGTCGAATTTAAAGTTGAATTTAAAGTCGAATTTAACGCCAAGTCAAATTTAAAGTCGAATTTAAAGTTGAATTTAAAGTTGAATTTAACTTCAAGTCAAATTTAAAGTTGAACTTTAAGTTGAATTTAACTTCAAGTCAAATTTAAAGTTGAATTTAAAGTCGAATTTCACTTCAAGTCAAATTTAAAGTTGAACTTTAAGTTGAATTTAACTTCAAGTCAAATTTAAAGTTGAATTTAAAGTTGAATTTAAAGTCGAATTTAACTCCAAGTGAAATTTAAAGTTGAATGTAAAGTTGAATTTAAAGTTAAATTTAAAGTCGAATTTAACGCCAAGTCAAATTTAAAGTCGAATTTAAAGTTGAATTTAAAGTTGAATTTAAAGTCGAATTTCACTTCAAGTCAAATTTAAAGTTGAATTCAAAGTTGAATTTAAAGTCGAATCTAACTTCAAGTCAAATTTAAAGTTAGATTTAAAGTTGAATTTAAAGTCGAATTTGACTTCAAGTCAAATTTAAAGTTGAATTTTAAGTCGAATTTAAAGTTGAATTTAAAGTCGAATTTAACTTCAAGTCAAATTTAAAGTTGGATTTAAGGTTAAATTTAAAGTTGAATTTAAAGTCGAATTTAACTTCAAGTCAAATTAAAAGTTGAATTTAAAGTTGGATTTGAGGTTTAATTTAAAGTTGAATTTAACTTCAAGTCAAATTTAAAGTTGAATTTAAAGTTGAATTTAAAGTCGAATTTAACTCCAAGTGAAATTTAAAGTTGAATGTAAAGTTGAATTTAAAGTTAAATTTAAAGTCGAATCTAACGCCAAATCAAATTTAAAGTCGAATTTAAAGTTCAATTTAAAGTTGAATTTAAAGTCGAATTTAACTTCAAGTCAAATTTAAAGTTGAATTTTAAGTCCAATTTAAAGTTGAATTTAAAGTCGAATTTAACTTCAAGTCAAATTTAAAGTTGGATTTAAAGTTGAATTTAAAGTTGAATTTAACTTCAATTCAAATTTAAAGTTGAATTTAACTTCGAGTCAAATTTAAAGTTGAATTTAAAGTTGGATTTGAGGTTAAATTTAAAGTTGAATTTAACTTCGAGTCAAATTTAAAGTTGAATTTAAAGTTGGATTTGAGGTTAAATTCAAAGTCGAATTTAACTTCAAGTCAAATTTAAAGTTGAATTTTAAGTCCAATTTAAAGTTGAATTTAAAGTCGAATTTAACTTCAAGTCAAATTAAAAGTTGAATTTAAAGTTGGATTTGAGGTTTAATTTAAAGTTGAATTTAACTTCAAGTCAAATTTAAAGTTGAATTTAAAGTTGAATTTATTGTCGAATTTAACTCCAAGTGAAATTTAAAGTTGAATGTAAAGTTGAATTTAAAGTTAAATTTAAAGTCGAATTTAACGCCAAGTCAAATTTAAAGTTGAATTCAAAGTTGAATTTAAAGTTGAATTTAAAGTCGAATTTCACTTCAAGTCAAATTTAAAGTTGAATTCAAAGTTGAATTTAAAGTCGAATCTAACTTCAAGTCAAATTTAAAGTTAAATTTAAAGTTGAATTTAAAGTTGAATTTAAAGTCGAATTTCACTTCAAGTCAAATTTAAAGTTAAATTTAAAGTTGAATTTAAAGTCGAATTTCACTTCAAGTCAAATTTAAAGTTGAATTCAAAGTTGAATTTAAAGTCGAATCTAACTTCAAGTCAAATTTAAAGTTAGATTTAAAGTTGAATTTAAAGTCGAATTTGACTTCAAGTCAAATTTAAAGTTGAATTTTAAGTCGAATTTAAAGTTGAATTTAAAGTCGAATTTAACTTCAAGTCAAATTTAAAGTTGGATTTAAGGTTAAATTTAAAGTTGAATTTAAAGTTGGATTTGAGGTTTAATTTAAAGTTGAATTTAACTTCAAGTCAAATTTAAAGTTGAATTTAAAGTTGAATTTAAAGTCGAATTTAACTCCAAGTGAAATTTAAAGTTGAATGTAAAGTTGAATTTAAAGTTAAATTTAAAGTCGAATCTAACGCCAAATCAAATTTAAAGTCGAATTTAAAGTTCAATTTAAAGTTGAATTTAAAGTCGAATTTAACTTCAAGTCAAATTTAAAGTTGGATTTAAGGTTAAATTTAAAGTTGAATTTAAAGTCGAATTTAACTTCAAGTCAAATTAAAAGTTGAATTTAAAGTTGGATTTGAGGTTTAATTTAAAGTTGAATTTAACTTCAAGTCAAATTTAAAGTTGAATTTAAAGTTGAATTTAAAGTCGAATTTAACTCCAAGTGAAATTTAAAGTTGAATGTAAAGTTGAATTTAAAGTTAAATTTAAAGTCGAATCTAACGCCAAATCAAATTTAAAGTCGAATTTAAAGTTCAATTTAAAGTTGAATTTAAAGTCGAATTTAACTCCAAGTGATATTTAAAGTTGAATGTAAAGTTGAATTTAAAGTTGAATTTAAAGTCGAATTTAACGCCAAGTCAAATTTAGAGTCGAATTTAAAGTTGAATTTAAAGTTGAATTTAACTTCAATTCAAATTTAAAGTTGAATTTAACTTCGAGTCAAATTTAAAGTTGAATTTAAAGTTGGATTTGAGGTTAAATTTAAAGTTGAATTTAACTTCGAGTCAAATTTAAAGTTGAATTTAAAGTTGGATTTGAGGTTAAATTCAAAGTCGAATTTAACTTCAAGTCAAATTTAAAGTTGAATTTAAAGTCGAATTTGACTTCAAGTCAAATTTAAAGTTGAACTTTAAGTTGAATTTAACTTCAAGTCAAATTTAAAGTTGAATTTAAAGTTGAATTTGAAGTGGAATTTAACTCCAAGTGAAATTTAAAGTTGAATGTAAAGTTGAATTTAAAGTTGAATTTAAAGTCGAATTTGACTTCAAGTCAAATTTAAAGTTGAATTTACAGTTGAGTTTAACTTTAAGTTAAATCTAAAGTTGAATTTGAAGTTGAATTTAAAGTTGGATTTAAAGTTAAATTTAAATTTGAATTTTACTGGGCTCAAAAATATTGCTGTGTTTTTTCCTTTTTTTCTTCTTGGTACCCCGCTTTATTTTATTTGTCAATAAAGACAACATTTATACGGTTATGGTTTGGTTAAGCATTATTTTCTTGATAAGACCCACCGTTTAGATCAATTTCTTGCCCTTGACCGTCGTTGTGAATCTTAAATTTCTTCAATTTCATTAGACAAATGTCAGCCGCCTTCTTATGAAATATACAAAACTTCTTACTTGATGGCATTGACACCAGAAAACTGTTATCTGCCAGCATCTGCTGGAAACATCCTGATTTAATTTGAAAAACCTTTTCCAATTTGTTGGAAAAAAAACAAAATAAGAAATACTTCTGTTCGCTGACGCATAGCATGTTTTGAAGATTTGACTGTCAACGTTCCATTTATCAATGATGATGAAACATAAACTTTCCAAAGGTTGCCATTCGTGTTTTCGAACTGCTGCTGCCGATGACGACTGCTGGCGCTAGTAGCAACACCAACCCCAAAGGACTTCCCAGGAATTGTTTTTATTTATTTATACTTTTGATATTATTTTTTTTTTTCATCAAACACGCGGCTTATGCGAGGAGAAAAAAAGCCATTGTCATTGCCTCCTGATACAAGGAACTCAAGTTTCGAAAACGATTCTCGTCCACTTTTTACTTTCAGTCAATGCTGTTTACACGTTTCCTCAAACACGTACACAAAAAAATGTTAGGTTTTCATCCCCGAACGAAAATGTAAAAGGCCAATCCACACTTCCCTTCTGCTCATCCAATTCAGCTCTATTCGCGTCCGTTTGCTTTTCCGCAAAAAAAAAAAAAAAAACAACACAGCTAAGCGTCGATTCACTGCCATCGCCCAGAACCCCACTCTGTCGGAATCTCTGACATGTTACAAATCAGCAATGACATGCTCTTCATACTTTTTATATCTTCCTCCTTTTTTTGCGTCTGCCTTGCCTGGTACGCACAACGCACATAAAATCGCGTTGAAACAAAAGCACGTTAAGCTTTGTCCTTTGTGCACTCACGCGTTTAGTTTCTTTTATTTTTGTCGTTTGCCAAATGCATGAACTCCATAGAGGGGTGAAAAAGCCTCGAAAAGTTCCAGTTGAGAGAAGATGTCTTTGAAAATAATTGCCAAAGACGCACTACACACTACAGCCAATTTGGCGAGCCAAGAACCAAAGAGAGCGGAAAAAAATTTGAGTCTGTGTGCGAGGCTGAGGAGAAGGTGAAGCTTTTGTTTCACCAAGTACCATAAACATAATAGCGATAGGATAGGTTCATAGCCTCACTCTAAAGAAAAGAAAAAAAAAATGCCGAGACAACATTATCACTGTTATAGTCTTGAAGAACATTAGGGCAGGACCTTGAAGAGGTGTCTGGGCGCCTTGGAATGAGTGGTGGAAGTAATTTTGACACTGTCTTTCTCTAGGGACTTAACTGTTTGTTATTTTCACGTCAATAAGGTTTTTGCTTAGTTTAGTGTCGGTTAGGTTTACTAAAAATTTACTTATACCATGATGTTGTCGAAGTTTCTATCTCAAATTTGGAAGGCAAAAAAGGTGGTAAGATTCGAAAAACAGGGATAGTAAGAGAGACCGGATCAGATCGATATTTGTTTTTATGGTTTATCAGTCTAAAGAAAAGACCAGTTGCCCAGTAGTTCTTCAGATATGTGAAAAAAGCTGAAAACCAAACTGGAGGAGGTAAGAAAGCTTTCGAAAACTCTTAAAAAATATGTAGAAACATTTCCATTAGCTTATTTATCAGGCTACGAGTGTTTAGTTTTGATGTTTATGTTTGCAACATTATGGCTTACTGTGAGAAGCTGCATACTTTTGTCCACAGGAATGGATAACGAACTCTTCGACACCATTTTTCGACATTTTGTCCAAACCCTTCCCAATAAAAACAATTTTACTTCGAAATAATTGATAAAATGGAACTCGATCGTAAAGGTAGGCATAGTGATTTAACAATATAGGAGTCCATGGCCTGGAACAGTTGAAGCACAATTAGACAAAATGAAACCAAAAGAAGTCTGAGTTTCTAGAAGGAAAGGTGATGTGTTCAAAAAGTCTAACTTTTTTTTGAATTAGCGCGCATATCAAGGGGTTATGAATACCCTTATAGTTTTTTAAAGCACAGTAGGACCATTTAGAAAAATTGGAGAAGATTTAATAGGAGACACCAATGAACAATGTACATTGCTTTCGAATTTTTGCGAATCTTAATCCCGAAAAACAGGCAAAGCATTCGACGTCCGGGTGGTGCGACTAAAACATGAATCTCTATCCATAACTGTACGACCAAATTGTAGACTGATAATGAAACTGATGAGCAATCCTAGCAGGTGGATGTTGCGGCCTTATTGTTAAAGGAAAGGAATTCAGCTGGTTATTTCACTAGAGCCCTGTTTGTAAAAGAAGCGATAAAAATGAGTGAAGCAGGTAACATTTCGAAGATGTTCAAGGAATCAATCGATTCTACAATTGAAATATCACCTATCAATCTCAACGCTCTGTTTTGTATCCTATCAAGAAGAAACAAAGATGTTAGCGGAGCACCTGACCAGATATGAGAATTGTACTCTAGTTCTAGGCGGATGTAGACCTTATAAGTTGTAGCCAAATCAGAAGGATCTTAAGAAATGAAACTCTGCAGCATCTTTGGCTACTTTGGCTACGAAGATGATCGTTTACCGAATGCAGTTATTTCCTCTTAGTTTTGAAAGCACGGAAATTATTTTTACAACCGGAGGACATGTAAGAGCCCCGGTCCTTATTTCTTATTTCTGTGAGTTCAATTACCATTTCGTGCTGGAAAGAAGTCTCAGTTGCGTGAGTTTCCATTTTAACACCACACATCCATACTGTCCTTGGAAAAGTCTTCCCGCTTGGCCTTAAGCTTTATTATTCTATTCGTGAGTAAAAAGCGAAGCGAACAAAATTTGCCTCCGGTACAGGCTTGTGGTTGAGCATATTCTTATTCCCGTGAACTGACCAGCATAAAGCAGTAAAGAGCGAAACAAACAATTAAGAAAGTAGATTTTCTTATTAAGTGCGCATAAAAATCTCTGTTTCACATAAGAATATCGGACTGAGTTCTATGGCTATGGATTATTGGAGCTCTGGTTTTCGGTATCTCTAAATTCTTTTTAAATCCAACAGATCAAACCAGAATATATGCATAAAACGCATCCATTATGTTCTCATCCTTTCTAAGAATAATGAAAATTCATTTTGAGATGTACATCAAATTCTTATGAATTTTACATCAAAATGGCAATACAAGCGAGCCGAAGTGAAGGAATGTGAAACTGTTACAACAAAAGATATCATTGGGGCTTCGAAGCATTGAATCTAAAGCAGTTTACATTGCCCCATTGAACAATGCTGTCATGGTCAGAATTCGACGAGTTAGTCATACGCGATCGTTTCAGTTCCACATTCGAAGAGCAGGAACGTGAGATTTGGAAGCAAATATGAGAAGCTGACCTTTTTCTAGGGACGGGCTGACCAAATGTAGTTTTCCATGTGCTCGGAAAGAGTCCAGAAGAATTAAATGGATAGAAAAGCTTACTCAGTGGTTTAGTCAGCGCAGAAGAACACCGCTTCAAAACAATGGTATGGAGGTACCATCTGAACCAGCGGATTGATGTATATTGATATCTTTTGGTACTCTTGATACCGAGCGAGCGAAAAAATATCTGTCCCACTATTGGCTGGTGTCGGGTTAGCAGCAAATTGGCTTTGTCGAATGTCGATTGACTTGACATGTGGTAAGTCATTGAAGATGAGGGTTGGGACCGTTGTGGAGTTCCTTACAAAAGAGCAAAAGCTTTGGCTTCCTTTTACACACAGCAGGGTTTTCTTAACTTTTCGGTTTGTCGAAAATGATCACAATAAAATACAGGGATTGTTATACAATTGGATGCTAGGACAGGTAGATGGGTTTTTTCTAGAAAGAAATCACACAAAAATCAGAAAAGATCTAATATTCGTTTTAGGGCTAAAAATTAATATGAAATTGAATTTCGTTTACAGAGTATTAGTTCCACTTCAAAAAATATGGAAAACAAACAAGTTAAGAGTGTTCAATTATGCCCTGGGGTCCGAATCAACTTCATCATGTAAAGCAGGGTTAATGCTTCAAAAACTCAGTGTCGTGTCTTGCAGTTGTAGTTTAACCGACCACCCAATGTCATTATAAATTAACGTGCGGAAAAGGACACTCAATTTCTGACATAACCTCAGCATTTTAATCGACTTTTAAGCCTTGCTAGTTAATTTTTGATAACAATGATGTTTCAGGAACAGTATGCCGATTATAGCCTTAATTGAGTATGTAAAGGATTTTCAAATTGGCTAAATATAAATAATAGACCGAATTATTTTAAGGTTTCAACATTTAGAAAGCTGAAGAACTTTCTTGTTTCGTTCACAACATTGTGATTCTGGTCAATGGTGTGCTCATTTGGAGATCACCAAATGCCACGTGGAGAAAACGTAGTTCTTTGCACTTGATTTTGTTTTGAAGCAGGCAAACAAACAACAGGCTCGTCTACATCCACATCTGCACCAGTGGAATCACTTTCGATGTCGCAAAGGGCTTAGCACCGGTTAATGATTTAGAAGCGGATGGTTTTGTCAATTCGCGCGTCGAGGTTACGCGTCACCCTGCCAAAAAAGGACCTTAGTATTTGACTTAGATAAGTTTTCTAGAAGTTATCGACTTGGAGTGCGAAACTGGAGAGAGCTCGCCCGAAATCGAAGTCGTTATAGAAGAATGTTGGTTGAGGCCCAGGTTCACCCCGAACTGTAATGCCCACCTAAGTAAGTAAGTAAGTAAGTTTTCTAGGAATACAAACATAGAAGACTTCAACTCCTAGTTAGTGGCAACACCCCAGACGGAAGATGGTCAACGCAACTGCTGAAGGTGAAGGACGAGTTTTCATCAACAACAATCTCTGAATATGTATCCATAATTTGAAAACTTGAAATATAGTCCATCCTGTCTTAAGATACCAATGAAAACCTCAAAACGCTGGCAATAACAGCAACTAAACCCGTAAAACCGACCTTGCTGAATACATTGCCTCTATCTTATCGCGCCTCTAGTGTTTTTGCCGTTTTGAAACCGGATTCCTTTTCTCCAAAGCATTTTAAGAAACTTAAAGAAGCGACATACCAAAGAACCACAAAAAAATGGAACTATTCCAAATCGGGCTAGATCAGATGCTTGCTAAGATCAAAGCAGCGTTCTCCGCTACCGGCCTTCATACAACCTTAATCCTTTCGGGACGCAATTCAGGTAATGAAGTAACAGAATTTCTGCATTTTGGAATGAGTAAAAGGGCTCTATGATATAAGCAATCAATATAAAAAGATAATTAGATTCTAGGGATCTTACTGGTCCATACCTTGAAAGTGTTAAGAGAAGAAGAAAAAGAAGAAAACGCTTTCATCATTTAGAAGGATTTTTCTTCTAACACTTTCGATATCAACACGAAGTACTTATATCAGTGTGACATTGTGACGTCCCTAAAAGACTCCGGATCAGACTCAGACAATATGTAGGAATATATTCGTAGAGCATTTTTATTTTATTTTATTACTCTTAACTAACTTCTTTTGGGTTCAAACGTATAAGCTTGATATTTCTGAGTAGAGTGCATCCTAGCTTCGTAATCGGTGCTAAAAGAGAACAGTACCTAAAAGTAAGACATGCTTCAAGTTCGCTCCATGAAATAACATTTGCAGAAGTTGCAGGAACAAAGAGAAAAAGAAACCCGTTAAATCACCCGATCTTGTAGGCAACTTATAGGTTTAAAACTCGAAAAAAAATCGAGGTCAACAGCGATTTTGATTCAAGACGATTTACCGAAAGCACGCAGTGCTCAGTCGTCTTGTGGCTTCAATTCTTTCACAATGAAATGGTTTATTAAACGGAGCATGAACAAAAACAAAAAAAACTGTCAAAAAGGCCAGGTCCGGAAAAAGTTTTGACAGATTGAATAAAACACAACATTTTCCATTGGTCAAAGTTCGTCTGCCGTTTTCCTGACAGCGACTTGACTGCTTTTGCAAATCAGTTTCGATCGGTAGAGACCATGGACTTTGCACAAAGGTGCTATTGACTTTGTTGCAGTACATTTCGGTCATACAGCACCTATTCACCTAGTCCCCCACCTATTGTTAATTTTAAGTTCTACGCAAAAATCTTTCGTTTCAGATGGCGTAAGTTTACTCTAAAGGCAGATAAATAGCGCATCACAGCAGCGCATCGTATCAAGATTCTTGGTAAAAATGATCCTTTTCCTCTTCTGCACCGCACAAACTTCTCTGACTTCTTTTGCCGAATTTCTGAGGGAAATCTTTAGAAACTGTAAGAGTATATTTTGCTTTTTAAATACACAGAAGTTTTTGGCTTGAATTAATCAAACCAACTTTTTACGATCATGCTCTCGCTTCACAAGAAACAATCAAATCAAAATTTTACTTCAAATCACTAGAAGGACTCCAAAACGCTGCAACTCTTTTGAGTACCTACTTCCTCATGCAATATCAGCCAAGAAAGAGAAAAGTATTTCATTTAATTTGCTAGTCAATACAACAGACCAAGTTTGTACATTAAACAAAAACACACAAACAATAAACCCTTTTCCATTAAGGCAAAATGTTCAAAACAAATTCACTTTCGAACATCCAAACTGATAAACAGAAAGCCGCATCAAACCAAATCCCAGCAAAATACAAAACTGCAGCAGCAAGAAGCTTAACCGCAGCCTAACGAGACACAAGTGAAACAAATCCGATTTACATACAAAAATAAATATAAATTGAAGCTGAAAAGGAACTATTGTGTACACAAGGCCAACTTATCATGACCCAAAAGAAGTGGCGGGAGTGGAGTGAAGTGAGTGGTAGAGTGGTGGAGTGCAGCAGCAGTACCAACCACGGGGGTAATAAATTTTAGTGCGGGTCTTTCTGTCAGCCACAAAATAAGCACTGCAACCGGACACATTGTGGCATTCAAATGGTTGCACCTCATTTCTTCCTTTTCCTGGCTGTGCTTACCCCGTTTTGCTCTTTCCTGTCAGCCCCATAGTCAAACGGTAAAACAAAACAATAACATTTATCTGGAGAGACTTCGAATGTATCTACTTTTATGTCCTGTACACTTTTGTTGCGGATGAACTTTATTGCAACATCCCCTCTTACCCCTCTCCCCCTCCCACAGGAACTTTTACCTGCGAGCAGCAACAATTATAAGGAATACAAAGTACCAACCATTTGGTCTTCGAATATCTTCCTCCATTTTAATTTATCGTTTGGGATTATGGCTTCTCCCCCTCACCCCCACACTCACAACAATTTATCAGGAAATATTTATGTCGCAGCAGAATTAGCATATAAAGCAAAAGAATATGAAAAAAAAAAAACGACACGAATGCTTCCGTATTATCCTCAATCGTATATTTGCCATTGCAAAAAGCAAAAACGAAGATAATACTCGTACTCGTACATGGAATACGATATACGGCATCGGCATCTGAAAAGCGGGCAGCATTCGAGACGGAGCCCTTATGAATATGTGATCAGTGGGAAATCCTTATATTTTCCTTTCATTCTCTTCCTTTTTTTTCCTTTCACATTTTTCAGTTGTACTCTATTCTGTACTTGGGTCGTAAATTGAATAACATCGGAATGATTTGCAGCCTTGAAGCTGAAATTTATTGAATAAATGTCTTCTATGCAAAATGAGACACCCTTCAGAGAAAATTTAAATTCTAACTGTTAATGCGGGGGATAAGTCGGCAACTAAATGCTGGGGTACTGGAAATGGAAAAGATGGAAAATCTTTGAACTTTTCTCAGCGATGAATGATGTCATTATGATCTTCGGCTATACGAGATTTAAAATCGAATTTTAGAGAAGAAAAAAAGTTGATGCACGTTGTTTGTTGGTACTATGCACGTACTGTATGATAATTTCGGCCCTATCAACTTAGCATAACAACGAACAGTGTGTGTGGCAGTCCTTTGGGAGATCTGATTGCTCCATAAATAATAATTATCGACATATTTCGATTCCAAGAATCATTTAAGTGTCAGCAGACACTGTGGGGGGTGGACCGGAAGTCGAGTATTTATGTCTTTGTGGTTGATCATCCCTTGTTCAAAAATTTCGTTACTATAGCTAAAAAATTGGTGATGGCTGATGGTGTAGAAGTGTCAAGGTTACTATGTTGAATTAGGAAGCTTCGAAAAATACATTACTTGATCAAGCGATAGGTAAACGCCCAAGGTTTAATCTCCCACCACAGGCAACGAAAATACTCGTCGTATCGAAAAAGAAGTTCTATGAATGATAGGATGCGTTACAAGGAAGGTTATGGCGGATATACGGCAAAAAACCTAGATCCAGTCAGAAACTATTTAAAAAGAACTAACAAAAGACAACAGCACACAGTTGGGTGTAAGGACGCAGACACATCCTCATTAGGCCACTCACATCTCTCAACTCGGCTTACAAACAGCGTCTTAGCAATGTCATCTGTACGGCCTTGCCTGTAAGGTCGGATGTTTCAAGAATCCCAATGAAAGCATATTTAATTTTTCAATTACAACCAATAGAGGAAAATTTATTTCTATTGGGTACTTACTTTCTTAGCTGGGCATTGCAGTTTGTGGTGAACCTGGGCTTCCACCAACATCTATCCATAACCACTTCGATTTCAGCAATGCTCCTGCAATGTGCATCTGAGGAAATATAAAAAGTGTTATAATTGTTAAAAAATTTTACTAATCTTTTCATTTATTAGTTAAGGAACACACACGTGGATTATCTCAACTACAAAACTTAAAAAATCAATTTTTTTTCAATAATAAAACGGATTTGCTATTTAAACTAGACATTGTTTATGTAGTTAACTATTTATGAAAGTACATTATTTATGTGTTAATACAAAAATACACAAAAGAAAGTGCAGAAGAGTCTTCAAACATTTTTCCATTTAGGATCTTTCTCCGGAAGTTTTCTGTCCTTGAGTTGCTCTCCTTTGAAAATTTGGTATATCTTAGAATACGAACGTTAGGTTAGGTTAGGTGGAAGTGGCTGTCAGTCAATGAGTACATTGCCTAACACACTTAGGCCGCAAGGGCCCATTGTGATACCACAGAGATCAGCAAGTTAATCACCTACTGATCTCAGAAACCCGATGTAAGATTAACGAGTTAATCACTTATTAATCTTCCATTACGGTACTAGCCGGTTAATCACCTGCCAGTCGAGCCACGTGGAACTTTTAATGTATTTTGAAAGACTTTTAGGGTCTATGTACGCTAGGTCGCTAGTATCATCGAAGAAGAATTCACCGAGATGAGCCTTCCTCCTATGAAGCAGTGCAGGGCATGAGCAAAGAAGGTGTTGAACGGTCTCTTCCTCCTCCTCGTCCATGCAGCTTCTGCAGAAATCATTGGAAAACACACCAAGTCTTTTAGCGTGTCTCCCTATTAGACAGTGTCCTGTAAGAACACCTATGGTAGAACCTAGACACAGACGGTTCAGGGACAACAAACTCTTTGATCGTTTTGAGTCCACACACGGCCAAACTTTTTTGGTTGCAAGGCATGTATTACTCTCAGTCCATCTAGTGTTTGTTATCCTTGAAGCGTCCTGTCTAAGCAGGAGTTTACATGTAGCGATAGGTACACCGATGTTGTTCCATTCTGAGCGTAGGGAAGTGGTCGTGCCCTTTTTGGCTAGTTCCTCTGCCATACAGTTGCCTGGTATGTCCCTGTGCCCTGGCACCCATGAAAGGTGAATGTTAAACTGATTTGACATCTCCCTCAGAGACATCTGACAATTTTGGACCGTGATGGATTTTGTAGAGACAGAGGCAAGAGATTTAAGGGCAGCTTGGCTGTCTGAGAAGATCCCAATATCCGTGGAGGATATGACGTTTTCTTTGAGCCAAGACAGCACCTCCTTAATCGCCAGAATTTCCGCTTGGAACACACTACAATGATCGGGTAGGCGGAAGAAAAGACTGAGATTCAGCTTTTCTGAGTAGATTCCACTTCCCACACCTTCGCTGGTTTTTGAACCATCGGTGTAGAAGTGTATTGCTTCATTTTCCAAAAGAGCGCCATTTTTCCAAGCTTCTCTTGAAGGTAAATACGAACGTTACGATTTACATATATTTTGGAACACAAAAATGGTGAGTTAATATTTCCATTTAAAAGATCGAACGCAAATAAAGCTTTGGACAACTCTCTACGATTTACAAGGGTGCACATAATAATAAGATTTAATCGATGTGAATAACGAGGTAAGACAAAGCTGTCGGCGTTCCATCCAAGACTTTTCAACAACAAAAATTAATTTTTAACAGATTCAAGTTTCTATATATCAACAGCATACAACAAAGACCATATGACACTACAGTACTCTAACAAAAACCGGACCAATTAACAATATACAGCTTTAGTGATATAGGGATCACTAAATTCCTTGGATCTTCGCTCAACGAAACCAAGCATAGCCCTATTATTTTAATGAACCTTATCAACATGATGTTTAAAAGTTAGTTTTCTATCAGTTGAAACTTTTAAGTCTTTATTTCGTCAAATTCCGTCTATGTAATAGTCAAAATTTATTGCAAATGTTTTTCTTAAGAAAGAAATTGTATTGCATTTCTCCACATTTAACATCATTTCATTAGCTTTACACCACTTAACTAGGCTTAACAGTGCGGGAATAATTGCTTATCGGCAATATCGTTAACTGTATGAAATAACTTTAGGTCGTCTGCATACAACAGAAATTTATAACTTTCAAACAGTAAAGGCAAGTCATTTATAAAAAGAGAAATAAAAACGGGCCAAGATGGCTTATTTGACGTGACATCACGAGCGTTGACACACTGCGCCCATACGATTTGATTCACAGTATTAAGGTGTCATGAATGCCATATTTTTTAAATTTAAAAATAAGCAGATTGTGATCAACTTTGTCGAAAGCTTTGCTGAAGTCAGTATAGATAGCATCAATCTGGTTCCTTTTTCTATTTCTAATAGAATGAATGAGGTATAATCTGCTAAATTGGTAGTTGTAGATCTACCTTTAAGAAAGCCATGTTGATGCTCGCTGTGATTGTATTTAAATCTACAGATTCAAAACAAGAAGCAAAAGTTTCACATATATCAGACCTTTCCGAGCAAACACTACTTCCAGAGTCGAATCGTAGAAGGGACGTTAGTTATGTTACGTTTATTGTCAAAATAAATAAGTAAAAACCAAATAGGGTGGCGCAACAGAGCGAGGAGCCCCTGGGCCTGGCGCATTTCTCACAACCATGCCTTGAAAGAGAATGGAGGGGACATACAATTTTCTGCCAGTTTCGAACGGCCAATTGAGAAAGCGTTTTTTATGGAAATGAGCTTATTAACGGAGGACTTGCCAGTTCCTCGTGAAAGGCGATACTTGTGGAAAAACATTTTTGCCTCTGCTAGGATTTGAACTTCGAACATGGTGGACAATGGACATGCTAACCATCACGCCACGGGTTCCACATTTATTGTCAATGAATTTATAAAAGCGACGAGGATTCTTCATAATAAGAGATCCTAATTCAACCACGTATCGGTCATAACATGTTTTGTCGTATGATTTGAATTCTGCGTTATAACTCTGAAAAGTTTCGTAATCAGTAGTATTGCCTGAAGCTGTCCATTTACGATGAACTTTATTTTTACGATGTCTTAAGTTAGTGTTAACACTTTATCATACCAGGGAGGGGAAATGATAATCTGATATCTGAGTGATAATTTTGGGACTAGATTTTCACGAACAGAATTTAAAGCTTTATACAACTTAACAACCTTTTCATCTACTGTAGAGGATTCACTAAACTATTCAATGCTATCTAAATGTAAGTTGATTTGATGATAATGTCTATTTATTTATTTATTTATTTATTTAATCTACAGAAATTAACAAATTTCATTACAGATTACACAGGTAAGGATATATAACATGGATCTTTAAAAAAAAAAATAATAATAATAATAATAAAATTAAAAATAATAATATAAAACAAATGAGATGGCAAAAAGGAAAATATAACTCCATCAAAAAGGAGTCAAGAATTTAAAGTAGTTAAAATAATTAACAATTTATTTTTAAAACTTTGCCTTGAACATAATGAAAAAAAGTCTAATGCAAAGGACACTGCGTTAGCCTCATTTAAACAACGATTAACAGGTTCATTGATGGCATAATTAAATCTATGAAAAGGAATATGAAACAGAGTTCGTTCCCGAATTCTTCGACCAGGAAAGTAAAAATTTAAAAGCGATAGCAAATGTGGACAATTAATTCGATAGTCTAAAATATCTTTGACAAACATGACTGAGTAATATTTGCGACGACATTCAAGTGTTTGTAGACTAATTAAAGCGCACCTGGTTGAATATGTCGGCATCTCAATTCTCCAATTTAATTTAAACACGACGTACCTAGTAAATCGCTTTTGGATTTTTTCAATTCTAGCTGAATGGCTACTGTAGAATGGGTTCCAAACAACGGAACAATATTCTAACACTGATCTTACGATAGAGACATATAACGATTTTAATGCATATGGATCAGTGAGATCTCTAGAATTTCTTTTTATGAACCCAAGCATAGAGTTAGCTTTGGCTATTTTATAGTCAAAATGTTCAGTAAATCGAAGCTTAGGGTCTAGTATAACCCCAAGATCTTTTTTTACTAAAACTCTTTCTAACGTATCACTCTCAATATTGTAACCAAACAAGATTAAGGAGTTCTTTCTATTGCAAGACAGTACTTGGCATTTCGGAACATTAAGACACAAATGATTTGTTTTGCACCAGGTAGAAAGTCTGT
Source organism: Melanostoma mellinum (assembly GCA_914767635.1). Classification (NCBI taxonomy): domain Eukaryota; kingdom Metazoa; phylum Arthropoda; class Insecta; order Diptera; family Syrphidae; genus Melanostoma; species Melanostoma mellinum. The sequence goes on from OU612060.1 coordinate 187,424,731, forward strand.
CTAGATCTTCTTGAAGCAAAGAGCAATCATTTTCACATTTAATTTCTTTATAAATTTTCAAGTCATCTGCATACAGCAGACATTTTGAGTTATAAAAGTTAAGAGGTAGATCATTAATAAACAAAAGAAAGAAAAGTGGCCCAAGGTGGCTTCCTTGAGGAACGCCTGACGAAACAAAAATTGTGTCGGACACATATTTATCAATTTTTACATATTGAATGCGACCTACCAAGTATGATTCTACCCATTTCAGAAAAACTGAGTGAAAACCTAAGTTAGAAAGATTCCAAACCAAAATTTTGTGATTGACTTTATCAAACGCCTTCGCAAAATCGGTAAAGATTATGTCAGTTTGACAATTATCCTCAAAATTCTTTACAACATCATTACACAATATAGTCAGATTAGTGGTAGTTGACCTACCAGCAAAAAAGCCATGTTGATAAACAGAAATAATTTCCTTAACATGAAATAATAATTTTTGGTACAAAATCTTTTCAAAAATTTTTGGAAATGAAGCCGTTTTGCAAATGGGTCTGTAGTTCGTTATTTCGTGTTTAGAACCTGATTTGAAAATAGGCGAGACAAAAGAGATTTTCCAATCATTAAGAAAAACACCACAACTTAAAGACATGTTGAATAACATTGTCAATGGTTTTGCAAGTGAGCGCGCACAAAATTTCAAAACTATTGCAGGAAAACCATCTGGACCAGGGTTTCTATTGGAAACTAAAGCTTTAAGAGAATTTTCAACTTCATCCTCAGTAACTACAAGATGACCAATGTCTAAAACAGATGAAGAATTAGTATGATTGGTGTTAAAATTGTAGATATTTTCTGAGCAATAAACAGATTTGAAATATTCCGCAAACAGATTACAGATATCCTTCAAATTATCAGATGTTTTACCTGAATATTTCATGCATTTAGGTAACCCATTAGATTTTCGTTTTGAATTAATAAACTTCCAAAAGCATTTACTATTTCGTTTGAGATTAGCTTCTACAGATTTAACAAATTTTTTGTATAAATCGCTTTTAAGATTATTAAACTCATTTTGCAATTTGTAAAAATTAGTTCGCGACAAAATATTATTTTTGTTAACTTTATACAACTTAAAAGCTTTATTTTTTTTATTTTTCAGTTTCAAGAGCCGTTTATCAAACCATGATGGATAAGAATTATTTTTTAATGCTTTTTTTGGAACAAATGATTGAATAGCTTGTTTCAAAACACCTGTAAACTTTGAATAAGCCTCATCAAGATCATTTGTTCCTATAAAGCGATTCCATTGTATAGAAGAAATGAAATCATTCATTGCATCAAAATTTGCATTGTGGAAGTCGCAAATAAAATCCCTGTCATGAAGTGATTTCTTCATAAAGTGCATAAATTTTATATTTAGATGTAAGGCATCATGATGTTTTGTATTATGAGAAACAGGTACATCAGCCAGGTCAATATTCAAGATTAACTCCTTGTCAACATAAACTAAATCAAGTATTCGATTCAAACGGTTTTTGTATTTGTTCATTTGAATAAAGTCAAACTGTCCAAAAAAATCGACAACTAGAGCTTCAACATCACTTACAACGTTAAAAGGAATAAGTTGCATTTCATCGTAATCGAACTCCCATTTCACATCGCCGAGATTAAAATCACCAGCGTAAGCAAGGTGCTGATTATGGTTAAAATTATTAAAGATTTGCAAACAGTTGTTTAAATGAGTATTATAAACATCGAAAGAACTATACGGTGGAATATAGCTAACAATAACAATCAGTTCCTCTTTAGAATGAAAACTAATTCTAACAATAAGTTGGTCAATATCAATATCAACAAGCTGCGTTGTAAGAATCCTTTCAGACACATAATTGGAACGAACAGCAACTAGTACTCCTCCACCTCTATCTTTTCCAGTAGTACGCGGGCATCTGTCTTTTCAATATACGGTGTAATAGTTGCTATCAAACAATTCAGAGCTTAAATGGCTACTAGTAAGCCACGTTTCGGTGAGAAGGATGATATCATGTTCACACGAAGAAAATGATACAAATAATTCGTTTAATTTGGTTCTTATACCACCAACATTTTGATAGTATATTGAGAAATCGTACGCAGAAAAGGTAGATTTAACAGCAGCAACATTTGCATCAGGAACAATAGCAATTTGACCTGAGTTGTGACTCAGGGTGGATTCATAAGACAAAGGTACAGCAGCAACATTTCTAACATCAGCAACGACAGCAATTGAGTCAGAATTGCGACTCACGTTTGATCTTCCTTCATTTGAAACGCCGCGTTCTTTTGATGGTATAAAAAATGCCTAATCCGAACACCTCCCGGCCAAAAATTTTCATTGAAAACGATCAAAGCAGCATCAACAGGAACACCAATTTTAAAATTGACAAAGCGTAAGTTGTCCGCAGATTCTTCGTTACGCACCAGTTTAAAGCAAGCAAGCTAAGAGACATCAATTTGTAATTTAGAAGCTGCATAATTAATAATAGATTCATGTGTAGTAGTTGGACGAAAACTTGAGAGATGAAACCATTTAAGTTTCTCTACAACATCAATTCCATTGAAAGCATTGTTATTGTTTCCAACAATAACATTTTTTTTAGTTAATCGACGAGCATTATTAACATTAACTTCACTTGCATCCATAGTCACATCATCATCAGAGTGCACAACAAGAGATACACCAGCAGCGAGAGGCTCAGAGATAGCGGGCACTACACTAACATCGATATTATCTGTTATTACGGATGATGACGTCGATGCATTTGATTTTACCTTCGAGCTGTTCACTGTAGAGACACCCACTGAACGAGAAACGGTGCAAGGGTTTTTTTTTTTCTTTTTCAATGTCAGCACTTGATCTTTTTAATGCAGGAGATGACAAATTGTCTTTTCTGTTTAAAGAGATTGATAAGCGATGGGAGGCATTGACCTTTGTCTTTTGACGTGAACGAGTATTGATTTGCGATTCACTATTAGTTGGTAGAGTTTTTTCTTATTGCAAACATTAGTAAACAAAAGATCAAGAACGTTAGAAAAATTATTTTTGAAACTAAAAATTTGATGATATCCGTTTTTGGTATAAATGTCAGTTAAAAGAGATTGCTGCTCAGTTGTTATATTGATTGGATCGAAGATTGAGTCATTATATTCGCAAGGTATCCAGTTAAGTCCAGGAAGATTAAAATCCTCAAAAAGAAAAAAGACATCATTATCTTCGAGAGTAGACAGAACCGATATTGCAGCTGTAGTTGTTGTCTCCTAAATAGTAAAAAAATGAGGTTGAGAGAAATATTAGTTGTCAAATTTACCCCAGTCAAATTAGGTAAAAATAAGGGTCAACCTCGGAATGAAAGATAATAAGCTGAAAATTGGCATAGACCTTTGTTTTGTCGTTCTAAATGTTGTCTCAAAAGTCACAAGTTCTATCGTGTCCGCGTCTTAAGATATTGAAGGTCAAACGTCACAAAAAACGGTTTTTCGTAAATATCTCCATTTCTATTGCTCGAATGAGATTTGCACCTTAATAAAAGTTGTAGAATATAAAATTTCCTACATTTTTTGCCTTTACTGTTTTTTCATACGATCAACCGTTATTGCGGTAAACCGCAAAGAGTGCGCCGCGTACAGTCATATATGGCCTAATTCAAGGTCAAGCGTGAGTTACGGTTATCAGTACGTTGTATAAAGTCTATTATTTATTAAATTATTATAATTATTAAACAATGTCCAATATTTATGTACTAATTATTAATTGTTGATATTTTATTAAAATCAGTAACATAATTATTTATATTTAACAACTATAGTATATTATTAATTTTGGAATATATATTTTCTTTTTACTTATAGCCGGGACAGATGTTCTATTGTATTCAAGGCCACTTTCTCTTTTAACGGACCACTTTGTATTCGTCAAGATTATTCGTTAGTTTGAAATTGTATCTTCGCAACGACGCGACGGACGTACGGTTTTAAGAGCTATGGCTGATTTGTGTTTTATATGTGATAAGTCACTTTCAGAAGGTGTTTCTGTGAATGTTGTACGTGGTTTACAAACTTTCAAAGCTGCAAGTATTGAAAGAAATGATGGACATATATACTATTTAAATACTTTAAGTTCTGTGAATGTTCATTCCGAGTGTCGAAAAGTGTACACTAGTAAAAATGCTATTGTTGCATCGAAACGACGCACAGAAGAGGGTGAACCTTCAACGTCAAGTGCACCTTGTAAAAAAAGAAACGAAGTTTTAAAAAATTGTGCTTATTTTGTGGCCAAGAAGCTAATGAAGTAGCGGAAAAAAAAGGAGAAGTATAGACGGACAATAAGTAATGTAAGCACTCTAGCGTTTAAAGAGAACGTAATTAAAAAAGCAGAAGAACGCAACGATTCCTTAGGAAAATTAGTAAAAGAACGTATACTTTACGAGAATGATTTGATCGCTGCTGAAGTAAAGTATCATACTATTTGCTATACCAACTTTTTAACTCGAGTACCATCTGCTGATAAGAAGCCGCACCAAGATGATCACGTCACTCAAGCAATGAAGGAGATTTTTTGTAATATAGAAAATAATGAAGATTCTCAATTTACGCTGAAAGAACTTAAAGATGTTCTTACGGAGTACATACCCGAAGATAAGACGATTATTACAAAACTACAACAAAAGTATTTAACTGACATAATAATTACAAACAAAAAATAGGAGCATTTACAATTATATCTTTCCGTGATACACAGGTTAGTGTACTATCAAAAGCTTGGTACGAAAATAAAAAAAGCACCCCTGCAGAAGAACGTTTACGTATTGTAGAAGCTGCTGCGCCAATTATTAGGGAAGATATTAGATCATCTGTAGTCGAAACTAAGACGTATCCACCTCCAAATAAAATGCTAGATGGTATTAATGAAGAAATACCAAAAACATTATTACATTTTTTAAAAGAAATTATATTAAAGAATAGAAAAGGACAATCAGCCATAGCTCTTAAAACCGTACGTCCGTCGCGTCGTTGCGAAGATACAATTTCAAACTAACGAATAATCTTGACGAATACAAAGTGGTCCGTTAAAAGAGAAAGTGGCCTTGAATACAATAGAACATCTGTCCCGGCTATAAGTAAAAAGAAAATGTATATTCCAGAATTAATAATATACTATAGTTGAATAGTTAAATATAAATAATTAAGTTACTGATTTTAATAAAATATCAACAATTAATGATTAGTACATAAATATTGGCCACTGTTTAATAATTATAATAATTTAACAAACAATAGACTTTATACAACGTACTGATAACCGTAACTCACGCTTGACCTTGAATTAGGCCATATATGACTGTACGCGGCGCACTCTTTGCGGTTTACCGCAATAACGGTTGATCGTATGAAAAAACAGTAAAGGCAAAAAATGTAGGAAATTTTATATTCTACAACTTTTATTAAGGTGCAAATCTCATTCGAGCAATAGAAATGGAGATATTTACGAAAAACCGTTTTTTGTGACGTTTGACCTTCAATATCTTAAGACGCGGACACGATAGAACTTGTGACTTTTGAGACAACATTTAGAACGACAAAACAAAGGTCTATGCCAATTTTCAGCTTATTATCTTTCATTCCGAGGTGAAACCCTAATTTGACTGGGCTAAATTATCATGACGAAAAACAGGAGTGAGAGTGAAGAAAAAAAGGAGAAAGTATTCCTTGGAGATAGAAAAATGATAATTGAAGTGTTTTTGTTTCTATTGTGAGTGGTTATAAACAAGTTTCTGTAGGTCATTGTACTTCGAAGTTCATAAGAAATCGCAAAATTGTGACACACACGCTCTTGAGTACGTTCATTTTAGGAAAGACCAATTAACGTTTAATTCTTTTGGTTTTTCTCCTTTTGATTGTCTATTACAGGTTTGTCAAGCTATTCACCACTACACCATTTTTGTAGTTGAAGGGATTTGGATATTTAGTCTCTCTCTTCTTAGGTTTTACCATCAGCAACCACCCAATATTTTTGTGTGTTTTCAATCGGGTTTCAATAATTTAGTATTTAGTTTACGACAAAATCTTCTAGAGGTCTCTTTTCAGTTCACCCTGCACTGATAATATACCCTTAACTATTCCTTTTTATTTTACTTAACGAATAAATAAATAGGGCGACGCAACAGGTGAATTTCTCACAACCATGCCTTGTGAGGGAATGGAGGGACCTTCAATTTTCTGTCGATTCCGAACGGATAATCGAGAAAGCGCTTTTCATGGCAATGAATTTACTAACAGAGGACCTGCCAAATCCTCGCAAAAGGCGATACTTGTGGTAAAAACAATTTTGCCTCTGCTGGAATTCGAACCATGGGTACTACTTAATTGATTGACTCTTTTAATCTTATTGATGAAATGTTGGAATTACTTTTACACTTCCTACCGATTTTCTTTAATTCAGAGCACTTCACAGCCTGCATTGATTACCACACTGAGACTGTGGCCATTAAATCCAACTGTGTACGATAACTGTGTCAAAAATCTGAAGTTACACGGATTTGTACTTATCTACTTCCCCCTGTAGTTTTACACACAACACAACAGGAAGTTATTTTGAACTTAACTTAACACTCTTCCATAATATCTTCAAAACAACATCCCCCTTTTAATTATTCGGTCATTTTATGATAGAAAAATCAGGAAAATATTTGATCCTTTAACTGAGTATGGAGTTACAATCATCACAATTCAAGCATCAAAACAATGTCCTTTTCAAATCCGAAACTTTCCCCCCTTATGATTCCATGGCCAAAGGCAACACAATCCGGGTCAAAACTTTCGGGTTACATCACTTTTCCAACTCAAAAAACAACACCATATGCATTTTCAAAAATAACTGTGACCCTAAAAATTGCCAATGGTGGAAAAACGGATTAACTGTAAAATTCAATTAACGAAGTTACCAACGTGCCATTAATTCTCACAACTAATTACAAAAGTCGAAGGTGTGCACACCGACATTTTTGTCTGTTAGTGAATGCTTTTCTCTTTTGTAGAATGCACCCTTCCGACACATTCGCTGGCATTGCCATTGTTGTCAAAGTTTTATGTACCACAATGGCGCCCAGGCTGCGTTTTGTTCTTGTTCTCTCATAGAATACTCTCTTCCTTTTCCTGTGATGGTTTTTATTTTCTATTTTTTTTATTATTTTTTTGTTTTGCTCGCTGGTACAGGTGAAGTTGCCGAGAGTGCAGTAAGGTGTTGGTATCAACAATGCAGTTCCTTGTTTCCTTTAAGAGTTGAAAATACCTTCGATTTTTCATTTGGAATCTCTGCTCAGTAGTGGTGTGCCGGGTGCTGGGTGCTGGATGCTGGATGTTATAGATGCCGTGAGCAGTAGCATGCGGAGTGCACACCTTGTTAAACTAAAGTTCACCCACTGTTCATTGTTCTTCCCAATAACTATTCAACTTTCAACTAAAGAGTTAGTTTATGCCGCTAACGAATCTAACCATAGTTACGGTTTTGCCGTTAAAGATAAGATGGTGGTTTTCTAGTTGTTACTGGCATGGGATGTGATACACTTTAAGTAGCTTGGAAACAACCTTAAGTTCTCTGCATTGGCATTGGTGTAACAAAATATGTTTCGAAACTTGTACTTTAAGGAATATTGTATCCGTTTTTTGTTAGGGAAAAGTTTGTGTGCATGGGCAGGGATTAAAACGAGCATGGAAATATATTTTAGATAGCTACCTGCTTGCATGGTAACGATTATAGCCCATTGTTTTTTAAAATTCGACCTCATTCTGTGCAATGTTGATCGGATTAGTCTTACAAAGTTCTCTACACTTTGCTGCTTTGTTCATGAAAATATTCGACTTGGTCCGTGGCTCTGATGGTTTTTCTTTTGATGAGTGCAACTTTGTCTGCTTTTGTCTACCTCTCGAGACCATCTTTAATCCATCTCAAAATTTCAGCTGCCAATTGTCTTACTGACTCTCTCAACATCGTAAAAAACTTGAAACGTGTTTTAATTTGCAAATTGCTCTTCCTTTCCCTTTCCTTTCAGGACGCTACATCCACGTTACAACATTGTTTGAAAAAACAAACCTTGTTAACTGAAAAAGGTGCACCACATCTCATGATTATTCACTACACTTCGAACCTTTTCATTCACCCTTGGAATAAGATTTCCTATCAATATGCTAGTGTCGACTGATAAACGGATTCTCTAACACACCACGCACCCCTTATGGTGCATAATGGCCGATTGTATCACAGTCCCTATAAAAAGCTACATAACCGGGTCACTGAATAAATGCTGATAAAATCTCTTTGTCCTGTTCCTCCCTACAAAAAAAAAGTCAGAATCTCAAGAAGTGCCTTCCAATTTCGTACTGAGTAAATTCTAATGTATGTATCTTCTTCTCCGTTTTTGTGGGCGGGGGAGAGAAAAAAAAAGAAATAATAACAACGTACAGAGCGATTCTCATAAAATTTTATCGGCCCGATTGTCTGCATGTGTGTTGTACGCACCGCCAATTTTGAAAGATTAAAATCACTTACAACAGCGGCAGCAGCATCCCCCTATATTGAAATTTGATTTGCCGGGGGTGTGTGAATTGGTAAAGAATTCCAAAACAATTTCAATCATCGCCCGAGGAGCATCTGGATGTCAGTTAGCCGTTTTCTTTAATGGGCTTCTTGCTAAAACATGTGTTTTGTAAGTCTTGTATTGAACAGGGATTGGTTTTCGTAGACGCTGCGATTGTTTTGAGAAGAGGGACATCGTACGAGCGTTTGGGGACTTGTGTTTTTCTTCTTTTGGAATGGATCGAAGAAATCAGTCGTACAGAGATCAAGGCGTTACTCTTTTTATGAGAACTGGGACTGAGAAATTGAAAACTCTCTCTTGGTATAAAAATGAAGCTACTTTATCATCACTGGAACTGAAGGTGGTTTCCAAACGATTTGCTGAATCAAATCACAATGTCAACGGCTTATACACAGCAAAGGGCTGCGGAATGAAGTCTTCAACGACTTCAATTTTAAAGAAGGTATTGAGTGTAAGCCAAAAGAATCGAAACGAACTGTAAAAACTTTGAGATTACCTATAGTGTTTGAGGCTATCACAGAGAATTATAGAAAATTAGAACTAGCCATATACGAAGGCTATAATGCAATCAGACGTTGAATGCTTCTACGACGTGAAACTGAGATCGAAATAATCAATTGATTCAGCGGTGGTTGGGCGGGTACTATTTGGGAAGGCTCTGATTGGCGACTGGCGCTCAGATTTTGCAACTTATAGTACACGTCAATTGTGCTTACTATACTCTACACGCGGTAACAACTTAGAACTGGGATACTCCACCCGGAGAAAACCTGCTAAACTAGTATGTGCCAGTGTTGACAATGGGCCGAAGAAGAAGTAAATCAACACTTTATTAATCAGTGAGAAGTAACTGACTGCTCGAAACTCAGTGGTCTACCTTAGCTTTTTGGGTTTGTTTCAGCGGATAAATTACAGAATCAGCGGTGGACTTCAAAAGTCAAAAAAGCAGAAATCCCTGAACGAGCTACTCCGGCATATTTGGTTTGAAGGCCTTTCAGGGTCTTTCAATATTAGGACAGGATATTGAAATAGAGGTTTTGACGGATAAGCTCCTGGCGGGCCAACAGCAGCTTTTACACCTCTGCAGCAGTGTTCAGACACCGGATTATCTGGCTTTTTATGGCCAAGAGAATCCTTAAAGGACCTGGCCCTCCGGGCTAGGCTTTGTACGTGGGATTAACTTATTAAGAACATACATCAACTGCTACAGACAACAGAGCAACGCTTATTTGGGTGCGAATTTGTTGTTAGAGGAAGACTAGATACTAAGATAAGGTGATTAGCTAAAATCCAGTTAATGAGCGTAAAATGATCATCCGCATCAGGGATTCGCCAACATTAACGCCTTAACAGAAGAGAAAGACGAGAACTCCAAAAATTGTTTCTACGAGCTCCTCGAAAAAAGATAATGTATAAGAAATGCCCTAGACATGACGTAAAAGTCGATCTTGGCGATTTTAACGCAAAGCTAGAGATGAACATCTATTTAATACAAAGGGTAAGCATAGCTTGCATGACAAAACATCTGAAAACGGGGTCAGGCTAATCGATTTTGCTGCGGGGCTTAATATTGTTGTTAGTAATACGCGCTTTCTTCATCTTAAAATTCACAGACATGGCGATCACCATATCAATCTACCGACAATTAAATTAACCATTTTGCGGTCGACGCTAGGCTCTCTTCTAATGTGACACATGTCCGAACTTTCTGTGAAGAGCCAACTTTGACTCGGACCACTACTTTGGTGTAGCCAAGGTACAAATGAGGATATTTTGTTCACGATCCGACGCTGTGAAGCGATATGATGTTGAAAAGCTACAATCGCAAGATATAGCCTTCTCCAATCAAGTGTCTCTGTTACTTTTCTCGAATCCTATACCTCCAGTGGCAGCAATGCCAAGAAGCCATCAGAAGCGCTGCCTCTTACGTTCGGCCCCCAAAAGGAAACCCATGGTTTGATGAAAAATGCAGCTCAATTGAAAAGCACGACAAATGTTCATGCAAAAGCGAACATGGGCTGCTTTTGACAATAAAGAGATTAACAAGGGGAAAAGAAGGATAGAACACCGAATTAACAGCATGAGAAGCGCTCGATTGAGTAAATTGAGAGGTGCCATGACAGCAACCTGATTTGCAAGTCTTACCAAAAAGTACAAAGATCCTGCCAGGAAGGCAATCCTCGAACTCAAGCCTGTAAAGACCAACAGGAAAGTCGCAGTTTCTACTGAGGATCAGAAAAAACTACTTCTGCAAACTGCTTAACGGCGATGAAGACACTAATTTCGCTATCTGGTAGATTGCCCCATTCAGCTTGGATTATTATCAAGATTGCTGTTCTCCCGACCTAGAAGAAGTTAAGCTTGCCATTTGCAATCTTAAATCAGAAAATAAGACTGCAGGTGCAGATGGCCTTGATGCCGAACTTTTCAAGGCAGATGGAGATCAGTTGGAAAGGAGCATGCATCAGCTGATCTGCATGATATGGTCGGAAGAAAGCATGCCCGATGAGTGGAACCTCAGTATCGTATACCCGTATCCTAAAGAAGGGAGACCCTCACAATTGCGCCAATTATAGGGGGATAAGCCTCCTTAACGTCGCTTAAAAGATCTTGTCTGCTGTAATATGTGTCATAGGTCCTTATCAATGTGGTTTTAGACCAGAGAAGTCCACAATCGACCTAATTTTCACATTACGGCAGATCTTGGAAAAAACCCAAGTATACAATATCAAAATACAATATGTTTTTATCGACTTCAAGGCCTCGTATGACAGTATTTACAGAGACGAGCTGTACAGAGCCATGTCTAGTTTCGGCATCCCTGCAATACTTGTACGACTATGAAGGATGACTTTGGAGATTTCACGCTGCTCCGTCAAGATCGGTAAAGAATTCACCCAGACCTTTGATGTCGAAAGAAGCTTTATAGGCAAGGCGACAAACTGTCATGCGATTTCTTCAACATCATACTTGAACAGATTGTAAGAAACTCAAACGTTAACAACAGAGGGACAATCTTTCAAAAGTCTGTACAATTACTCGCCTATGCAGACGATACTGACGTAATGGGAAGAAAAAAGTGTGATGTCATAGGTGCTTTTGCGAGTATTGAAACAGAAGCGGCAAAAATGGGTTTGATGGTTAATGAGGGCAAAACGAAGTATATGTTGTCATCAAACAAGGACACAGAACATCGACGAATTGGACAATACGTCACAATAGACAGACATAACTTCGAGGTAGTACAGGACTTCGTCTACCTAGGATCCGCTGTAGACACGGACAACAACATCAGTGCGGAGATCAAACGGAGAATAACTCTTGCCAACCGTTGCTTCTTTGGGTTAAGAAGGCAATTGAGAAACAATTCCAGAAAAACCAAGGTAACCTTGTATAAGACCTTAATCATCCCAGTCCTACCTTACGGCGCGGAAGCATGGACCTTTTCGAAAGCGGATGAGGAAACCCTTGGTCATTTCGAAATAAAAATTCTCCGAATGATCTTTGGTCCCGTATGCGAAGACAATGTGTGGAGAAGAAGATACAACAACGAGCTGTATGAGCTGTACCGCGACATGGGCATAGCCAGAAGAGTACGCATCGCGAGTCTACGATGGTTGGGCCATGTAGATCGGATGGACCCAAACGCTCCGGCTCGAAGAGTTTTTGAAAGCACATTGCAGGGAAATCGCGGAAGGGGAAGACCTCGTCTTAGGTGGCGCAATCAAGTGGATGAAGACCTCAACCGACTTGGAGTGCGAAACAGGAGAGAGCTCGCCCGAAATCGAAGTCGTTATTGATGGATGTTGGTTGAGGCCCAGGTTCACTCCGAACTGTAATGCCCACCTAAGTAAGTAAGTAAGTTTGGTCCAAACGACTTCTTTGGCCTACAGTTGGCAACAATCATAGCTATATATTTAGGTAAGTTCAAGTTGCGTCTACCAACTGCATTACTTGAATGTCTTGCGTCACAAATCGTTGTCCCTTCAAATCAAGGCAGCCCTTAACCTTTCAAAAAACGTGGGATCATCTGAGGTGCAGCGCTTGAAGTTTTTTTTTATCACTAATGTGTTATCACCATTATTGGTGGAAACTATGTCGCCTCGATTAACCCTTTTATGCTTTTTTATTTAATTTCAAGTGCTTTTTCAAAAATCGAAACTGCTACAACATCTTAACTGTGTAGAAACACCTTCACAACTAAAGTACTAAATACTAAGCTCGGAAGCGCCCTGTTTCTCATGAACAGGGAAATAAATTCACTGCAAAGAAAATTAATTCCTCAGACGTTCCCGCATATTTATCCATTTCATGTCACACACGCACCAAATACGTCTCTTTTTTCCTTGATCGGCTGAAGAAGCATGAGGATACCAGCGCTTCGGTGGGTGGTTCTAGTTATTAAAGAATTTTCAATTACCCAGAAAATTTCTTATTACATCGAGTCCTCGTTAATTTGAATATTTTGCATGCGGAAATACGATACAAGAACAATGACTCAAGACTAAACAACAAAAAACTAATACCAAGGGGGTTAACTACACAAAGAAGCGAGTTCATATGAAACGAATATTTTCTTTAAAGCCAAACGATACCTCTTCGTATATAAATATTCACTTGGTTCTCCATCATCCCCAAACAAGACAGAGAGAGCGCAGTTTTCTTTCACACCGCATTCCCTTGTCAACTCCTTAACCTAAAAACTCCACTGAACTCACACCTCTCACTGATGCTTTTACCTAAGACCAAGTAAAGCAGATTTTCCAACTTTTGACACGCTCGTTCACTTCAAAGTGACTGCTTAGATGTTCACCTCCATTCCGGCGCCATGCCCACAACCGCCACTCTGTGCCGTGTCGGTCGTTGGAATTCTATCAGTATCATCAACAAAGCACTGAATTATGGAAACACTATACGCATCCTTATCCGGATTTCGGTCGGGTACCTCCATGCTTTGTTCTAGCTGGCAGTACCATGTACAACATTGTGTTGGTTAACTGGATGGCAACAAGCATAATTATTCTAGATTCTCGGAAACGATTTCACATCCACCTGGGCTTAATCATTACAGCATATAGATGATATTATGAGAGAAAGGGAAGAGACGAGACAAGGACTTGTGTTTGAATAATAATCTTCATAATCCATAACAATTGCTGTTGTTTGAACTCGGATAGGCTCTCTTTTAAAATTAAGAATTCAAAAGGAATGGATTCAAAACACAACTTTCTATAGAGGTTTTTCATCGTAATTCATTTGAAGTGGCAACAAGAACAAACTTGATATATAAATCCATCAATCCATGAAAAGACTGTCTGCTAAATTATACATTCAACTCACTCTTTGAATATCTAGTTGTTCTCATTAAAACATAAAAGGACCTTTTTTGTTGGCAGTTGAACTTGAAAATCGATCTCCTTCAACTCCGCTCAGAAACAATTCATTTCAGTTATCGATGGATCGCTCATTAGCAATGAAGTGGCGTTTAAATCCTTTTTCGAAAGCGAAACTACTAATGTGGAATATTTTTACCTCGTTCTGAAAAATGCTTTTGAATGGATTTTAAGAGAAATAAAAATTGACTGTTTGTGTGAATATCGATGCGTTAATGGCATCGATATTCACACAAAGTTCTTTAAACGTTGCAACCTGTAACGATACTTGGAAGGCAGGCGTATAAAAGATGTGGGTGGTGCAAAAGATAAAGTATTTTGAAATACATATGTAGCCCCAGTGAGCTTATTAATTTGTAGAACATTAAAGGATGCTGGCTGATGGTGAATGAAAGTATGCAAAGTGAAAAGGAAAGAGAACGACTCAGCCATGATGAATGGAAACTCACATAGTGTAGTTCAGTACAAGAAGAAAGAAATGTAGACATTTCCAAGATTCCTCTGTTCTTTTATCATGACTTCCTCTAAAACTGATTCAAAAAGAAGTTCTTATGAAAGAAACGATTGCCGACTTTTGAGTTCGTAAATATTCTCTCGTTTTGGAAAGCTTATCTCATCTTACATTTTGTTTCGAAAGCATTTGCAAAGAATGTTAACCAGCAGATTTTGCTTTGCTTATATACACCCCGTGGTACCCGTGGTGGTTAGCATAATCTGAATGTTAACCCAGAGTTTCGTGGTCCGAAATACAACAGGAGCAAAAATGGTTTTCGACGGGAATCGCAATTGGCAAGTCCGCCGTAAGTAAATTCATTACCATGAAAAGTGCTTTCTCGATTAGCCGTTCGGAACCGGCAGAAAATTGTAGGCTCCCTCCAATCCCTCATAAGGCATGGTTATGAGAAATGGACTAGCCTTTTGGGCTACTCGATCTGTTGTGCCAGCCCATTTACTTATTTTAGGTATACTATCCACTCCTCGACTGCCACGTCATCCGAGCACCTCCTCCTTTAAGATCTTACATGTTCCAACTCAGGTTGTAATTGCCAGTCAATACTAAACTCTCTGAATTTCTTGCGACGCATGCGGATGTACCACAAGGATCAATCTTGGCCCACTTCTCTTCATTAATTTTTATTAGTTTATTTATTTTTTTCCATCGAACCCCTTGAATAAACATCATTGAACATCATAACTCCGTCGAACACCTTATGCAGTATTGCGAGTTCTACACAGAATGGTATAGCTACCTGCGGAAATTTAGATACTTAACTCACTTTACGTAAAACATTTATTCTTCATGTCCAATGATCCGGAAGGCTTTTTGCTGTCTTGACAGCAGAAATAAATGTTAGGTTGAAGTTGCTTTTAACAATTGCTTCCTTTTTTAGGAAAACAGGAGGTTTGTGCTTATCTGGCGCATTCAAACTTAAATTCGGGTTCATTGTTCTTCTTTTTAGTGCAATAGATGGAAATGAGGTGGTCATAATTTCACATATAACCTCAAGTGCGGCGTCCAGATGAAACTGGGAGGCTTAAAGAAAAGCTGATGCCCAGAGCCTGATTCGAACCCACGCGTCCGTCCTTTCTATTGAACGTTCTACCACTGCACCGTAACAACCCTTTCATGAACGAAATAGTTTGACCATGTATCTTACCTCTAGGTATGCCAGCCCTATCTTTGATAGTCCGGGATCCCTGGTCCAAATTTTTTTATGATTACTATCAAGCTAGTTTTCCCTGAGTGGCTTCATTTTGTTGAGACGCCCAACAATTTTCTAACGGAAACTTTCGACTGTGGCAGCTAACAGAGGTACTAAGGGTAAAAAATGTCGTTTTCATGATACTAAACACAACAGTTCAGTTTCTTTCTTAGTTAAACTTCAAGATAATTATCTGAATTATGTGAAAAAATGTTTGTCCTACAAATTGTATGGTTTGATCCCAATAGTCCCCTTCCTCAAACATGTATCGATTACGAGGTCAGAAAAAGTGATTACTAACAAGCAGATTTTTTGGTTTTTACTTATTTAACATTCATATAATTAAACAGTCAGATTGTCCTACAACTTCCGTGGTACGTTATCCTGGTCCTACGCCCAAAAGTAGTAGTACAGATCCTTGATGTAAAAAATAGCGCGCTACGCTATAGCGGTGCTCCAATTGAATTTGTATGTATTTGAAATTCATGAAATAAAAAATCAATTTATTTTTCAAACGTGGTATTAAAAATGTTGACTTTTTGGTAGAACGTTCGTAAAACGAACAAAAATTTATTCCGTTTCTGTCTCTGTTAGTTTCCGACCGAGGCTTCAGCATCGGCCACATTCAGCTAAAAATACTACAGTCGGCTAAACTAAAAAAAATCGGTCGTAGTTTTGCTTGAACCTTCGGCCGATGGTTGTATTAAGCCGAATAATCGACTTCGGCTAGAAATTGACCTTTGAACGGACACTAATTTTTTGTATTTTTCTACATCACCTGAGTCACACCGTTACGCGTGCGCAGAGCATTATTTACTCCGTATTATTAGGTATCCCACGTTTGTGTCGACCACAAGCGTGTAAACATTTATCATTTTTTTGTCTGTCGCAATAGCAGCGAAGGCTTGTCAGATGAATCAGAGGAGGATTTTTGTTTTTTAATATATACCGAAATCTCTGTGGTTAGTACACAAAAAAAAACTAAATATTTAAATTTAGAGGAAGATTTCACTGCAGTTTTGTTTGTCCGTTGAAGCCCTAGGGTTGACATAGGTTTTCCCTCAACTCGCCTTAGGCTGTTGCTGTGGCGAGTTGAGGGCTTTCAAATAGAATATATTTTTTTTAATGACAGAGATGTGAGGGGATTTGTGGTTTAGCGTTTTTTGAAGACTGGAAAACACAGGTTTTTTTTGACAGCTCATAGGGTTGTCAAAAAAACCTGCGTCAACCCTGGAGAAAGTTCATCGAACGGACCTTGTACCATAAGTTACAAATAAACAAACAACAAAATGACAACTCTTGTCGGACTAGCGATACATACCCGTTTTCCTGTTTGAATTGGGCAGAGAAAACACTAACCTATAATGTAATTTTTTTGTCCTATAGTTAGTAATGAAAATAACGATCTGGTGGTATTGACATTTTCTGAGCGTAGGACTGAAAAAACGTACCACGGAATTTGTAGGACAATCTGACTGTTCAATTATATGAATGTTAAATAAGTAAAAACCAAAAAATCAGCTTGTAAATAATCAGTTTTTTTGATTTCGTAATCGGTACATGTTTGAGGAAGGGGACTATTGGGATCAAACCATACAATTTGTAGGACAAACATTTTTTCACATAATTCAGATAATTATCTTGAAGTTTAACTAAGAAAGAAACTGAACTGTTGTGTTTAGTATCATGAAAACGACATTTTTTACCCTTAGTACCTCTGTTAGCTGCCACAGTCGAAAGTTTCCGTTAGAAAATTGTTGGGCGTCTCAACAAAATGAAGCCACTCAGGGAAAACTAGCTTGGTAGTAATCAAAAAAAAAAAAATTGTACCAGGGATCCCGGACTATGATGTTTCCTTGAACAATCTTCTTTAATTTACAAGCTCTGATTTGCCTTTTCAAACATATCCAACCGAAAGCCCATGATAACTTATTTAGCAAATTCAATTTTCCCAAATCACAAAGAAGTAATATTTTGATTGGACCTAATTTCAGCTTTCGAGCTTTTGCAACCGAAAATACTAATTTTTTCGTGCTCACAGTGGGTCATGGAACAACCAGCGGGATAACCATATACGAATAAGCAACTGCAGATCCTTTGAAAGTTCCTTAAAAATCTATTTCAGAAGGTAAAACTATTTTACATAATTTTTTCAGCTTCTCTTAATATTTTGAGCATTAAATTTCTCGCATTTCTTTATTTTTTTATTTTTCTAGAAGGCGCGTCCTCAGGTGGCGGATAGAGGAACGCTCGTCATTAATGTTAATCATTAATCAAGGGTAGGTGGGAAATTAAATACCACCTGCGGAACCAAAAAACAACTATGTGAAGAAACACTGAAAATAAATCAAATATGGAAAGAACAATAAAAGTAGATATTTTTACGGTGCAGGGAATCGGATCCCCAGTATCGGCGCGGCGTCTGTCAGGAGTGAGCGTTCGGGCTCCGGGACGTCGAGATACAGTGACTGCAAGGTAAATCTTTGGGAGTTGTACACTTGGCTTCCAAAGAATTTACAACTACAAGTAAAATAAACAAAGTCACCGGTGATCTTTTCAAGCGAGGATCGAAAATGCAATGTACAGCTCCACCAAGTACGAGATCCTTGAACGAGAGAAACACGCCAACTTTAGGAAAATGGTAAAACGGCTATTGAGCAAAAAAGAAAGAAACGAAAGCGAAGGCGAAGAGCTAAAGCAATACTCATTCAACCAAATGAGGGTGGAAGCTTTAGTGATATACTTCGAGATGTTAAGCAGAAGGTTAATCGTGAAGATACGGAAACCACAACAAAACCCGTCAGGAAAACAAAAGCAGGACATGTGCTTTTAAGACTAGGACCAAAAACCAAGAACGGAATAGCTTTTGAAAAAAGCATTTTAAATATTTTAGAAGGGAGAGTCAAGATTCGGAACCTTGAACAGAAAACTACTCTGGAAATAAGAGATCTTGACGAACTCACCACTCTTGAAGAGGTTCAGGAAGCCAAAAAAAAAAAAAAAATGGGCGATCAACTGGCTGACTTCAAAATCTTTGTGACTGAAAAAAATAGAAGTGCCATGAAGATAGCAATAATCCATATCAACGAAAGGACTGCGAGTGAACTCTTGAAACACGCGATATTAAAAATAGAATAGTGCCAATGCAGGATTAGACTATGAAATAGAGGTCACGAAATGTTTCAAGGCTCTCGGTTACGGGCATATGCAAGCAAACTGCATCGGTCCTGATAGAAGAAAGCAAGAAATGTGCTTTAAATGTGGGAGCTCTGATCACAAAAAGAAGGACATTACATTACATTACATTACATTACATCAAATTGCATTACATTACATTACAATACAATACAGTTCATTACATAATATCACATTACATTGCATTCTCTGAACCCCCGTTGATTATTAACTCAATTGAAAAGAAAATTTAACAAATAAAAATAAAGAAGAGCATAAATCGCCTTCTACATTTGCAGTATAATTTTTTGGACCTGGTCCTCAAAACACATATTGGATGTGCAAATTCAAAATAAGACTCAGACGTACGCCTGCTCTGCTTGATATGGTGGAAGAAACTTTACTATCAGGTGTCAGCCAGACCTATTTACAAAAAGCTGGCGACCAAAAGCGAACTGCTGCTCAAACGATGCAGTAGTTAGAAAATAGGTCTCTCAGACATCAGAACAACTGTAAAAAGTTTTATTAGACATCCGAACAGGCGAAACCCCTCCAGGACACCGTACCTAACTGTGATCGAAAAGATTTACCTACATAGCATATACTGATTAAAATTTGATCATTACTTCCAGAAGGCGAGAGGAAAATCTGAACTCAAGAACTAAAAATAAGCGAAACTTTCTAAAATTCGCAAACCACTGGTAGTAATCTTTAGAAACGTGCAGGGTTTCCTGAAACCTTTTTTTCTTTTTTTTTAAGGTGGCGCTTCAGTCCGGGTCGGACCAGGTCCTCAACCAACATGCTTCTCCAGCTAGCTCGGTCCCTAGCTAGCTGCCTCTAGTTTTGGACACCAAGTTGGTTGAGGTCCTGTCCTAATTGTGTGCGCCACCTGAGTCGTGGTCTTCCTTTACTGCACCGTCCCTCGGGATTGGATTCGAAGACTTTCTGGGCCGGAGCGTTGGTGTCCATTCGCTCTACATGACCCGGCCATCTAAGCCGCTGGACCTTGACCAGATCAATGTCGCTGTAAAGCCCGTACAGTTCGTGGTTAAATCTTCTTCTCCACTCTCCATCTATGCAGACGGGACCAAAAATCATCCGAAGAATTTTTCTCTCGAAGCATCCTAAAGCTTTCTCATCTACCTTTGATCCATGCCTCTGCGCCATATATAAGAACAGGGATGATAAGTGTCTTATACAGGGACACTTTAGTTGCTCGAGAGTGGACTCAACTACCCAATTGACTTACTAGTCCAAAGAAACAGCGATTGGCAAGAGTTATTCTTCGTTTGATTTCAGCGCTGGTGTCGTTGTCTGAGTTAATAGCGGCGCCTAGGTAGACAAAGGCCTTAACTACCTCAAAGTTATAGCTGTCAATCGTGACGTTCTGTCCAAGACGTCGGTGTTGGGTGACTTTTCTTGATGACAGCAGGTCTTGCTCTCATTGACTACTATAACCATCTTCTTCGCTTCCGTCCCAATGCTCATAAACGCGCCATTGACATCACGCTGCGTTCTTCCAATTATGTCAATATCGTCGGCATATCCGAGCAATTTTACGGATCTTTGAAGCCGTTGTGTTGATGTGGGAGTTTTGCACTATTCTTTCAAGAACGATGTTGAAGAAGTCACATGACAGTGCATCGCCTTGCTTAAAACCGATTCTGACATCGAATGTATCGGTGAGATCCTTTCCGACCCTGATGGAGCAGCGTGCGTTCTCCATCGTCATCCTACATAATCGGACAAGTTTGGTAGGTAGCTCTATATAACTCCTCTTAGTAGATGCTGTCATACGCGGCTTTAAAATCGATAAAAGGGTGGTAGGTATCGATTTGAAGTTCCAGAAACCTATGGCCAGATATTTCCATGAAAAACCCGAATTTCTACTCCAGCTGAGCAGGCATCGGCTCTCTCTGCTGATTCACATTGTCAAGGGTAACAATTCATTGGGTATGAGAAAAGAATTGCCATTTACACAACTGACTTATATCCTAGAAGATGTCAAGGCGAAGAGTCAGAAGAAAGATCATTGTGCCTCTTACTTACCTCAATAGGCCTTATAAAAACTACTTGAAGCTAGAATGTCTCACCCGTATCGATATTTCCGGTCAATCGCAGGATATTATTTGCATTCTGCAGACTAAACTAATGGCATGTGCTTTGATTAGCAAGGCTTAAGGAAATAAGGTTTATGGAAACCTTAAAATCAAATCTTTCAACAATCAAATACTTTCCATACTTTAACTGATTTCTTACATCGACCACCTTTAGAGCAGTAAGGGAAGCAATTGCTTCAAAATATCCCAAAAAAAAATTAAAAAGCTTCCAATTATTGGTCTCATGCGACCCTTACACAAGTAATAGCTTCCGAAATTTCCCAAATTGGACCCTATCACGCTGCTATTAGGACCTTTCTCAAAAAAAACCTCGTCAAAACGGAAGCCAGTACTGATTTCATAAAAGAAATGAACCAACCTGCCATGCAATTCATATTCGTTTTCTTCTCTACTTTCTTTTTTATAAATAGCTTCTGTCTCAGACGGTAACCTAAATCAAAATCTGCCAGAGTTCCATTTAATAAACAAACACGCAATTGCTAAACATCACAGCAACGAACGGTAACCTCAGAATGAAATCCATTTGCATACACTTTTCATCTCGCAAACAGAACAATTGAAACAAAACCAAAGCCACTTAATGCCGGGCGAATATGGAAATAAATTTTTCCCTTAAGCCTATTCATACCGTGTCTGATGAAATTAATTTCCCTTAACCGTGTCGACAATTTTCCTACAACAAAGAAAAGCCAAGAAATAAAGTGTGGAAGTTCCATCAGATCCACAGACTTGGTATAACCTTCTAGGTGATTTAAAGGCTCCGGTTGACCTTCCTAAAGATTTAGCCATTTGTCACTACCGCCCCGTGATGCTTTTATGAGCACAAAAATGTTCGCACAACAGTAACGCGCGTCGCAGTTAAAGTAAAACCAAAAATACACATCTGCATGTTTCATGGTGTTTAATAGCATACCCAGAACACGTACTCAGGATAAAGTCCTGCCGTACCTCCAACTTCCTAATTTATGTGCTTCATTTGTTGAGGATTTGAAGAAAGTTTCGCTAGTCGTCACACTTGTGTTGGCACAACTGACTCCGGTCTCTTGCACCATTTTCGTCATGTTACAAAATTCAAAGAGCTTTCTTGTAAGCGTAAGGTAGGTCCTTTAAAGGGTGCGTATGTTGGTCGGTCGGTATGTCACAATGAAGATCTGTGTGTGTAGGATGGATGGAACTTTAGAAAAGACGAGGGTGCTATTCTCACGTACGTTTGCTCACATTACATTTCTCTCTGGGCGACGCCGACGTGTGACACCATGCTGTAATAGCTTGTTAATGGCACCTTGGGAGAATATGTCTTTAAGTGCAATGAAGAATGAACAGTAAAATAAAACGCTCGAAACGTACCACTCAATTAAGTGACAGTTGTTCCCGCATATTCGTAGAAAGGATGCAAGGTTGCTTGTTTCTTTTTTTAATATTATTATTTTAATGCGGAGTGCTTGCAAGATGGGAGTTTCAGACAGCAGAAATATTTCCAGATGAGTCCTCGCAAATGGAAAAAAAGTGCAAACCATTTGCATACGAGCACCTACTTGGTTTTTGATGGGGGAAGACATTGAGACAGAAAATGTGCAATTTGCAAGAGTGTTTCAGTACTTTCTTGGTGTCTCTGCCATGAGCTTCCCGAGACTGCCTCACAGAGTGGGAATGTTTATTGTAAACTTTCTGTTGAGGGCGATTGCATTTTATCCCCTGCGAGCATATTCTGTCTGTACATTTCTCTTAACGTTGTTTCTTCTCCATCAGAAGTCACCGCATTTCAAGCTGCTTTCGGTCTGTAACACGGTTGAAGCTAATTTGCTGATAGAAGCTGGCAACTTGAAGAATTCATCTCTTCCTTGCAACTTACATTGCTGACCAGGCACTTACGAATTGTGAAAGCATCAGCGAAAAGCAAGTCTCTTACTGAATGGTTAGAAAGCGGGCTTGTCGACGCGTTCTGAGGACAGCGCTGCGTACACTTTAAAGGTGATTCAGTAGTTTGATGCAGAATAGTAGAAAAGCTGTTATCCGATTGATATGTCACTGCTCAAAGTCCTATTAAAGAAAAGGGAGCATTTAGCGACATAGGCAATTAGAAATAATTTTTGGGCAAAAATGATCTTAAGCCGCAGAGTTGACAGTTACCACATTTTTTGGTCAGATTTTTTGGATCGTATCTGGAGGTAGAACGGTCAGAGGTTAATCTCAGTTTATTGTAGGTACTAATGGGTAGGAAGACCAACCTTCCTCACATATAGGCCTCCAAATAATGATAAAGTAAAATCTAGGATATGATTAGGAGCCAAGGCTAATTTCGTTCATCAAGTCTGCGTCGAGTGTCTGCAACGTGAGCCCGTTAGTGCAGTCAATGAAGAGAAAAATAGGGCCTTACCTCCGAATTTTTTTACTGTGAACCGATTTGCATGAAATTTTGGAATTAGGCTCATCTTACCCTTAACTTCAAAAGTTAAAATGATTTGAACACCGCCACCACCCTGGGGGTGGTTGCCACCCCTTTTGGGAGGGCGAATTTTTTTTTTCAAAATAACATCGGATATCGATAAAAGGCCTAATTTTAAGCAAAAAATCAAATACAAAGTTTTTCATTAAGTCCAATACTTTTCGAGTTATTGGCAATTGAAAATTCGCAGTTTTTTCACGTTTTTCATCTATTTATTGCAAATATCTCCAAAACTATACGTTTTATCGAAAATTTTATAAAGAACAAAATTGTAGCAGGTAAAACAATGAACAATTTGGTTTTTTATAAAGTATTCTAAGAACAATATTAAGCTAGATATAAAAGATCAAAGCCATTTTTTATTTTGTCTGAAATTTAATCGTTGTGGTCAATGCCATTTAGCGGCGAGCAGATGCATTTTATGCATTCTAATACAAGGGGATGTTTTGTAGTGCTTAAAATAAGCTTTAAAATGAGCACTATTAAAAGTCTTTTGCACGTAAAATAAGTGAGCTGTAGTGCAAATAAGGAGAGCATCTAATGTTGTTTTCTTTTAAATCAATGGGTTTCGTAAGAGCCATTTCCACCAAAATTAAATTTAATCGTACTCCGCCTAAAATTAAGTTTGTTATGAAGAGTTTGATAGATAGTATCAGTTTGGATGCTTCAGGACACATATTTTTCAAAAAAGTCACGACTAAAAAAAAAACAACAAATTTTAAAATTTTTAAAAAACCCACTTTTTTCATAATATCTCAAAAATGACGACAGTAACGTATAAAAGTGTAAGAATAAAAAATTTAGGTATTTTTCTGAGAAACAATTTGTTTTTTTAGTTTTTTCTGTCAGACAAAAATTGATGGAGATATGATTGTTTAAAGAGCGCGTGGCAGCGCAATCGCAGCCTCTTTTAAGTCCTTTAACCCTTCACCGTTTAAGCAAAAGGTTGTTTACTACATATTGCAAGAAAGCATGTTGTAGCTCTCTTAATTACCTTTTCTATGGTTTTTTATAAGTTGTGATAGCATGAAAATTGAAGGAGTTATGGTCCAAAAACTCATTGATTTAAAAGAAAAAAACATTAGATGCTCTCCTTATTTGCACTACAGCTCACTTATTTTACGTGCAAAAGACTTTTAATAGTGCTCATTTTAAAGCTTATTTTAAGAACTACAAAACATCCCCTTGTATTAGCATGCATAAAATGCATCTGCTCGCCGCTAAATGGCATTGACCACAACGATTAAATTTCAGACAAAGTAAAAAATGGCTTTGATCTTTTATATCTAGCTTAATATTGTTCTTAGAATACTTTATAAAAAACCATGTTGTTCATTGTCTTACCTGCTACAATTTTGTTTTTTATAAAATTTTCGATAAAACGTATAGTTTTGGAGATATTTGCAATAAAAAGATGAAAAACGTGAAAAAACTGCGAATTTTCAATTGCCAATAACTCGAAAAGTATTGGACTTAATGAAAAACTTTGTATTTGATTTTTTGCTTAAAATTAGGCCTTTTATCGATATCCGATGTTATTTTGAAAAAAAAAATTCGCCCCCCCAAAAGGGGTGGCAACCACCCCCAGGGTGGTGGCGGTGTTCAAATCATTTTCACTTTTGAAGTTAAGGGTAAGATGAGCCTAATTCCAAAATTTCATGCAAATCGGTTCACAGTAAAAAAATTCGGACCTAAAATGCTTCATTGACTGCACTACGTATTACGAAGTGTGAAACGAGAGGCAAATCCAAAACAATAAAAGACACGAGACCGATTGTGAACTATTAGAATGAGTCAAGCTAATCAACCGCCAAAAGCAGTTGCAAATGACAACGAGTATTGTTAAACGTAATCGCAACGTAGCAGAAACGAAAGGGTTTTCATGAGAAATTGCAGGGCAGTTGCAGAGACAGAGATCAGTTGTTATAACCTCGAATGATTCACAGAGTGCACCTGGGCCCGTATTACAAACAACGACAATCGCAAGAACCCAACGCGTTATCGTTGCGTTACCATAACCTTTTACGATACTCGC
The DNA here is from genome assembly GCA_914767635.1 of Melanostoma mellinum. Lineage (NCBI taxonomy): Eukaryota > Metazoa > Arthropoda > Insecta > Diptera > Syrphidae > Melanostoma > Melanostoma mellinum. The sequence continues at coordinate 187,450,220 of OU612060.1, forward strand.
TATCATTTTTAATGCCAGTAAAATTGTAATTACCAATATGTCTGTACTATTCTGCAAAATTGCTGGACAGATACCTTCCGTGGATATAACTTCCGTGGCAAAAACAAACAACGGAACGGTAACGAAGGTTTTTTTTGTGAGTTTGATCCTAGAAAATGCAGGGAAGTCGGAGAGACCGTGATCAGCGGTAAAATCTCTAAATGATTCACAGAGTGCATCTGGTCCCGTATTACACACATTGGCACTCACAAATAACGCTACGTTATTGTTACGTTTCGTTTACGTTTCACGATACTCATGTCATTTACACTGCCATTGCCAGAAGAATTTTTTTTCCAAAGCAGTAAGCACACACATTGCTGGACAGATACCTTTCAAGGCAAATGACCTAAACTCTCCAAAGATGCCACAGCATATTTGATGACCACATCAGAAGTAACCAACAATGACAAACACAAATATTGCGAGTGATTTTATCGGGCTCACTTAATCTAAAAGGAGTAGATTGCGAGACATCAATACCTTGCAAATGGTTTTTCCAGCATAAAACTAAAGGTTTATGCTCTGTAGTTGGCACTGAAGCCGTTGGGTGTCATTGTTATTGTTTTCAGTCCATTTGCCCTGTTTCTATCAAGGACTCACTTTAGTAAGCCTACTAGTCTCACAAAATATTATGATGTTTTCACAGAACTTTTTGAAGGAGGAATTTCATTATCTACGAACTAGCCTTTAAAAATTCTTCTGCTTTAACCAATACAGGCTACAGGTGACCTATGATTTTGTCTTGGGTGACCATTTTTGAAAATTTCTGGTCACCCTGCAAGTTTTTGTAGCTCAGCGTTCTATCACTTTACCTCAAGTCAGCTGAGCATTCATCGTGTTAGCTCAAAGCATTTTGTAAGGTCACATTTCACACCGAGAATTTGATCCTGCCCCTTATACTTTGATTTGAGGTTTGATAGAATTTTGACGAAACTACTAAGCTCATCATTGAATTATGACTAACTGTCTTTTTTTTACATTCATTGCTATCATGAGTGTAGAGACTACATTTGCAATATGGCATCGAATTATACCGGCGAAACCGACCGACACTACAGTCATTCGTCCAGCAGAACGTTGCAGCTAATGATCTCTTTGAATTATACTCTTAATTTTAGGTTAATTAATCACTCTTGTACAGAAGTGTACTGAATGTAAAATAAATAAATATAAAATAAACAGATCAAATAAATACAGTCCACAAAATACTATGTCAAATTATAATGTAAACAAAAACATAGAATTCTATATACTAAAATTAATGAGGTTATTGTACATGAAGTCATATGACTAATTTTTCTTATTACATTCGAAATACAAAGCAAAGTGGTACAAAGTGAATTTAGTGTGTTTTAATTATTTTGAATATCTTTCTCCCGGAAAATTTCAAAGGTTATATTTTTCAAACGTAGACAATTACATTTGGTCCTTCAGCCTACAATTTGAACCATTTTAACGAACAATAACATTTAAAAACAATCAAGTGTGTGAAAAAAGTGTGTGCGCGAGAACAATAACCAATTTACGATTGATATATGATATATACAGGGTGATTCGCATAAGGTGTGACAAAAAGATAGGGTGTGTAGGTTGGACCTAGACAAGCAAAAAATCGTATGGGAGGGGGGGGTCCATTTTCCCCCGTTTAGGCGGGAGGGGCAATTTAAGAAAACAATCACTAAAAATGGGAAAAAAATTATTTTAAGAAAATGGTAATACCTACAGAGTCGTGCTATAGCATTTTGAAAAGCCAAAAACCTATACTTTCATTTTAATTTTAAAATAAGTTGTTCAAATAAATAGTTTTTGAAATATCAATTTTCAAAGTCAAAATTTTGAAAAAAAAAAAACATAATTTTTTTTTTAAACCATTTTTTTTTCAAAATTTTACATAATTAAGTAGTATTTTTCTGGCTTATTTTCAATGCTCTTGTTTATTTTTGATCAAACACAAAAAACCGGATGTCAAAATAACCTGTAGTTTTTGAGAAAACCAAAAATTACAAAAACGACTTTTTTAAATTTTTTGTTTTTTTAAAGTTTTTTTTTCGTTATTGGATTTTTAAGTGAATTCTCAATAAAAAAAGTAAAGAAAAAATTCATCCTTTATTTCGTAAGTTCACTTAAGAATCCAATAACGAAAAAAAAACTTTAAAAAAACAAAAAATTTAAAAAGTCGTTTTTGTAATTTTTGGTTTTCTCAAAAACTACAAGTTATTTTGACATCCGGTTTTTTGTGTTTGATCAAAAATAAACAAGAGCATTGAAAATAAGCCAGAAAAATTTTACTTAATTATGTAAAATTTTGAAAAAAAATGGTTTAAAAAAAAAAAATTATGTTTTTTTTTCAAAATTTTGACTTTGAAAATTGATATTTCAAAAACCATTCATTTGAACAACTTATTTTAAAATTTAGATGAAAGTATAGGTTTTTGGCTTTTCAAAATGCTATAGCACGACTCTGTAAGTATTACCATTTTCTTAAAATAATTTTTTTCCCATTTTTAGTGATTGTTTTCTTAAATTGCCCCTCCCGCCTAAACGGGGGAAAATGGACCCCCCCCTCCCATACGATTTTTTGCTTGTCTAGGTCCAACCTACACACCCTATCTTTTTGTCACACCTTATGCGAATCACCCTGTATATATAACAAGTTCGAACATTTTTACGAAAAATCGTGCTTTTATAAAATTAGCATCGCGTAGCATATCTAAATCGACATTAAAAACATTTTTAACGCTAAAACGTATTCACGTATATAAAACAACGTCCAGCGAAGATCATCATCTTTATAAAGATACACATACATATAGACGGCAGCAGTTCCAGAAAAGGCAGTAAGTTATTACTTGTTGCATGTACTTGTAAACTTGTTACATTTTATATCTGTGAAATAAAGAAAGATAATTATAAATATGGCTCAAAATAAGAGTTTTAAGTACGGGGAGCTGCAGAAAATGCTGCTTAACAAGATTATAAAGGATCTTACGAACTATAAAAAGTCGCCCAAGGACCGCAAGGTTACAGCCTATGCATCAGGTCGTCTGTCGATGTTGGAAGCGGATATGGCGTCTGCGAAATCCTACCACGAAGCGATTTTCGGTGCTGGGATGCTGGAAGAAGACCTAAAAAAGGAGGAATTAATGGTGGTATACGAACAAATTACCGAATTATATTATGAATACCGTGCCGAGTTGGTGGATACGTTGGAAAAGTGCGCTACAGCGAAAGCAGCACAAGTAAATGCAGGTGCTCCGCCCTCTGAAACTGCCGCTGTTGCTACAACTTCGCACTCGGGTATTCGGCTTCCACGAATCGATCTTCCGAAGTTCGATGGTTCGTATACCACCTGGAGAGCCTTCCAGGACAAATTTCACGTTCTGGTACACCAGAGTAAGTCGATAGATGATATCGACAAGCTGCATTTCTTGCAATCTTGTTTGGTGGGTGATGCGGAGCGGTTTTTACAAAACCTATCGGTGGAAGCAGCGTCATACGACAAGGCTTGGGAGCTTTTGAAGGACAGATACGACCACAAGCGCATTCTGGTGCACATCCAAATGCAGAATTTGTTTGGTCAGCCGTCCTTGAGTCGTGAAACTGCTTCGGGTCTTCGTGACTTGTTGTACACCACCCGTGAATGTGTTCTTGCGTTGGAGAACATGGATGTGCCAGTTTCTGAATGGGATACGGTGTTCATTTGGTTTTTGCTGCCGAAACTTCCCAGCGCGAGCCAAAAACTGTGGGAAGAGAAAATAGGTAACCGAAAAGACTTACCGAGTTTTAAGGAATTTACCGAATTTTTGGAGACGAGGTTCCGGACGCTTGAAGTTGTGGGTCAGCAGGAGCTTGGTGCAACATCTAGGAGCAAAGAAGAGCCAACCGCCAACAAAGGGCCACGTGTTCCAGCCAATCCGAAGGTGTACCACAGCAAGCAAGTCGTCAAGCAGCCGTACAGACCAGCGAGGACGAGTTTCGTTGAGCAGCCAGTGAGGATGAATTCCGGCGAACAACTCGCATGTAAGTTGTGCAACCAAGGTAAACACACGTTGCGAAAGTGCCAGCGCTTCTTGAACATGGACAACATGGGGCGTAAAGATGCTGTTCGCAGGTTGAAGGTTTGTGAGAATTGCTTGTCCTACGGGCACTTTCTCCGTGACTGCCAGAGTGTTAGTTCGTGCTACTTTTGCCAACAAAAGCACCACTCGTTGCTGCATTACAATGCACAAAATGGCATGTCACAACCGCGACAACAACAACAACCTTCAACGAGTTCGCAGGCGAGAAACATGGCATCCAGAAGTTTTCAGGCTCCTCTAAACAGAAACGCGTCGGAGTTCCAGCCAACAGCAGAACAGCAGCAGCTCCAATCAAATGGACAAACTTTTAATTACCACGCGTCGCATGGTGATGGTCATCACCAGGTGCTTCTAGCAACGGCAGTAGTAAAGGCACGAGCAGCAGACGGGCGATTGCACCTCCTACGAGCGCTGATCGACACAGGCTCAGAAACGTCGTTCATCACCGAAACTGCCGCACTACTGTTGAAGCTAGAAAAACGGCGCACCATTGCCGAAGTATCTGGGTTAGGGTTGGTCAGCAGTGGCACTACGCAGCACTCCGTCGAAGTGCGCTTTGCTTCCCGCCACTCGACGTTTGAGACGGCCGTCCAGGCTTTGGTTTTCAAGTCGCTGACTGGCCTTCTCCCGGCCCAACGAGTGATACACGGCAAATGGCACCACCTCAAGGGTCTTTCGTTAGCAGATCCCCATCTCTACGAACCTGCACCCATCGATTTACTGCTGGGAAGTGATGTTTGTGCGCAAATCCTTTTGCCGGACGTAAGGCGACCTCAGGATGGTATTGGTCCCATAGCACAAAACACCGAGCTTGGATGGATAGTTTTGGGCAAGGTCGCAGTAGAAGATCCCCAGCGAGTTCGAAGCTTCGTGCAGTTTGCAGATTTGAATTCTCAACTGGAGAAGTTTTGGGAGATCGAGGAAACCCCGTTTCATAACCTGGAAACAGAAGAAAACATCGCTTGTGACGACCATTTTGAACGATATACCAAACGCTTACCTGATGGGCGATATGAGGTAAAGCTGCCTTTCAAAGAGGACGGCGTTCCTGCGATGGGATCGAGTCGACAGAGCGCCTTCCGGCGTTTTCTTCATCTTGAAAAACGGCTGGATGCAGATCCAAAACTTCGTGCGGAGTACACTAAATGTATACGGGAGTATGAAGAACTCCACCATATGGAAGAGATTGATGCGAATGACGCAGTTTTGCAGACTCCATTCCACTATTTCTTACCGCATCATGCGGTGTTTAAGGAAGCGAGCTCCACTACGAAGCTGAGAGTAGTGTTTGACGCAGCGGCAAAGGCTTCGGATGGGAAATCCCTCAACGACCGTCTTCTTGTGGGTCCAAAGTTGCAGTCGAGTATCATAGATCTCGTACTAAAGTGGCGGGCTCATCGTGTCACATTCACGGCCGACATTGAGAGAATGTATCGGCAAATTTTGGTTAGTTTCCCAGACCGATACTACCAGCTGATAATGTGGAGAGAGCAGAAGGTTTCGCCACTACGAATCTTCAAAATGAATACGGTCACTTTCGGGACAGCCAGTGCACCATATCTTGCTATCAAGATTTTGAAGAGAGTTGCCGAGGACGAAAGTGGAAATTTTCCGGAGGGGGCGAAGGTTGTCCGTGAGGACATGTACGTCGACGACCTTATCAGTGGAGCGGACTCTGTCGAAGAGGCGCGCATCAAACGCGACGAAGCAAGGCAACTTTTGGCTTCTGCAGGCTTCCACCTACGAAAATGGACGAGCAACGTCAAGGAACTCGTGGATGATGTTCCGGTACAAGACCGGGAGTTAGATTTTGAACTGCCGTTCAGTACGTCGGAGCATGTCAAGACGCTCGGCATAAAATGGTTTCCTGTTCATGACCATTTTTCCTACCAGAACTTGCAGCCAGCAAAGGAAGCAACAACAAAAAGGGCTATGTTATCGACAATTGCCAAATTATTCGACCCACTTGGATGGATTTCGCCGTGCATCATCACGGCAAAACTTATGATGCAGAGACTATGGGAAAACGGCTGCGATTGGGATGATCAAATTCCACCAGCGTTGAGGAAAGACTGGGAAGCTTTTCATCGAGAACTTCCTCAGATCGAACAACTTCGAATTCCACGGTGGACTCAGATGAGTAAAAACAACAAGGCGATAGAGTTGCACGGTTTCTGTGATGCGTCGATGAAGGCTTTCGGAGCAGCGGTGTACGTTCGTGTCTTGGATAGCGATGACAACATCCATGTCAACCTGCTTTTGTCAAAGACGAAAGTAGCACCAAATCAGCGGACGATCACTCTTCCCCGTTTGGAGCTTTGTGGTGCTGTAGTTTTGGCGCAATTGATGCAGTATACTAAAGAAGTTTTGGCCATCCCCGATGTCAAAACGTATGCCTGGACGGATTCAACGATTGCGCTCGCCTGGATAAAGGCCACTCCCGCTAGATGGACCACGTTCGTGTCCAACCGAGTGTCAGAGATCCAGCGGCTTGTGGGGATCGATTGCTGGGGACATGTTGCAACGCATCATAACCCAGCCGATCTGGCGTCCAGAGGTGTTTTTCCATCGGAACTGAAGTCACTGGAGCCATGGTGGAAAGGTCCAGAATTTTTACATCACCAATGGGTGTTCGATGTCCCACATCAACCTGTTGATAACGAAACGGAAGAGGAGCAGCGTACTGTGAAGGTACTCAGCGTTCGGGTCAACCATAGCGACAGTATTCTTCAAACAATATATGACTGTTCGAGTCTTCTCAAGCTTGTTCGAGTCGTCGCTACCTGTCTTCGTTTTGTTGCCAAATGTCGTCGTATATCGGGAGCTAATGTGGGTCCACTTACCCCAAGTGAACTGGAAGCAGCACGTATTGTCGTCGTCAAGACAGCGCAGAAGGAGATGTTCAAGACGGAGATACAACAAATAGCGGATACATCCGAGATTCCCAAATCCCTTAGTGCGTTAAACGCATTTCTCGATGCAAACGGGATCTTAAGAGTTGGAGGACGCTTAGAGAACTCTCTCCTCGCTTATGAAGCGCAACACCCCATATTGCTGCAGAACAACCACCACTTTACAAGCCTGGTTGTTAGAGACGCCCACAAGAACACTCTGCATGGCGGCATCCAGCAGATGATCAGTTATATCCGCCAACGATACTGGATCGGACAGATAAGAAGGAGTGTGAAGTATCAACTGCACAGGTGCCCTTCTTGCTACCGGCAAAAGGCATCAGAAATGCAACAGCTGATGGGAAACTTACCTGCTGCTCGAGTTCAGATGTCTCGACCTTTCAGTCACACCGGTGTCGACTATGCTGGTCCCATCGAAATCAAAAGTTGGAAAGCACGCGGTGCTAAAATACTGAAGGGATACTTTGCAGTGTTTATTTGTTTAGCAACAAAGGCCATTCACTTGGAAGTCGTGTCAGATCTGACAACCCAAGCGTTTTTGGCAGCATTTCATCGTTTTACTGGAAGAAGAGGAAGCTGTCAACAGGTTTACAGCGACTGTGGAACCAACTTCGTCGGTGCTAACAATGAATTAGCAAAAATGTTGAAAGAAGCCACGCATGATTGGAAGGAGATAGCCGAAAAACTTGCAAATCGCGGTACACATTGGCATTTTATTCCCCCAGCTTCTCCACACTTTGGTGGTTTATGGGAAGCAGGTGTGAAGTCTGTCAAGCACCACCTGAAAAGAGTTGTCGGAACTGAAAGGCTCACATTTGAGGAGCTCGCAACGCTTCTAACACAAATAGAAGCGTGTTTGAATTCGAGGCCCTTATGCCCTCTATCCGATAGCTTCGACGATTTGGATGCGCTAACCCCTGCGCACTTTTTAGTCGGCGAGTCACTACATGCCATACCACAAGGCGAACTAAACAACAACGTAACACATCTCGACCGATGGAAACGAGTTCAAGCGCTGGTGGAAGGGTTCTGGAAAAGATGGAGTTCAGAATATCTTTCACGGCTCCAACATCGACCAAAATGGACGCAAGTCAAGGAGGTTCCCAGACTAGGAGACTTAGTTCTGCTCAAGGATGAGCGACTCCCACCAACCTACTGGAATCTCGGCCGAATTGAAGGAACCCATGCAGGATCAGACGGTCTCGTACGCGTCGTCACCGTTAAAACGCAGAATGGAACCCTAAAACGGCCCATCGCAAAAATTTGTCGTCTTCCTTGCAACGATCACAAGGAACATACTGCCATCGTTTAATAAAACATCTTCCCTGAAGATTAACAACCAAAACCCACTACACATCACCCCTGGATTCAGTACGAATCAATGTCTGCTGAAATATATTTCTTCCCCGAAGATTTATCTTAAACCCTGAAAATACACCGCCCCTGGACTCAGTACGAGTCAACACCTGCTGAATTTAATTTCTTTTCCGAAGATATACTTTAAACTCATCGCCCCTGAATTCAGCAAACTAGTCAACATCAACGTTACCTGCTGAATCATACATCTTCCCCGAAGATTTACCTGTAAAACTCCAAAATACATTGGCCCTGGATTCTACCGAATCAACAAACAGTGTAGCTACATGCTGTTAACACTATCTTCTCCGAGGATAACATATCTTCTCTTTATACAAAAACACCTGGATTCATATACTTAATTTAAGTCCAACGTAAGCTGAATCAACAATCAACCCAACTTTATTTGTTGCTGCAACGAATCATTTCTTCAAAAAGGAAAAAGATCACCATGATCTTCGAAAACACATCCTGAAAATTCATAAACACGATCATCTACACCGTTCCTGAAAAATAACAACATAATTGATTCACAGAATCACATTTTCTGCAATCAATTCATCTTTAAAATTCAACCATTCAACATTCAACTTTGCAAATAAAACACCAAATTATATATTTCTATTCATCTTTATTGATAATATCAAACATAATAAACAATACAGCTGATTGAAACAACATTTGAATACGCTGCGACAATGCACACATCAAATTATCAACTTTACGTTATAATTTTCAATTCAAAAGCACTGCCACAACGCATGCAAAAAGAAAATAATATTTGAATAATTTCATTTAACAATTCTATAAATTGATTAAAAGTAAACAAACAAATCTCAAATGGAGACTAAAACACATTCCACAATGCTTAAAGGAAAACATCGACATCAAATGTCAAAAGCCGTCGGCAAAACAAAATTGAAATTGATCAAAACATCGCGTATAAAAACCAATCAAAATCAAATTTTACAAAACTACAATGTCATCTGTACAATTTACAAGACACAAATAAATTTTAAAAATTTAATCAAAATTCACCGAATTTAATACACGCAATCGAAAACGATTCTGTACACAAAAATATGATTCAATATACGTGCTACGCGCCGAGCTGCACTTGAATCATATCGGTTCAATAAAAAGCATAAATTCACAACCACTTCATAAATGCAATCGTATTTTTTATTGCAATAAAATGTCTTGCAATTGCACTACAAGCATTTAATTAACCACGTAACTTACACTTTTTATTCATTTCGTAAAAAATTCACGAAATAATACGCGTTGTTTACTTCGCAAAAATGTAAACAAAGTTCTAGTCGGAACCGAAAAATGTCCGACTAGAAAGAGACCGAAACCACTTTCTTTTTCAAAATTTAACCATACATACACACATACACACACAACCGCGATCGCGAAAAATCAATAAATTGACGATAATTACGCGCGACAAAGCCACCATCAACAACAACAAAAACATTAACATATATATATATCAAAATTGATACGTTCATGAACGATTAACTACAAAAATCTAAAAATATTAAGATTCTATGCAGAAATAAATCAATCAAAATAATAATAATAAAAAAAAAAAAACACTCATCAAATTCTATGCGGGTAGGCACACATTTAATCCATCCATCCATCCATCGGAATTGCACCACCTTTTATATTCCTAGTGCGGGAAAATCTACGCACTTATTCAAAAACTCAACAGTCTCATCAACACTCTTTCACTTCACTGCACTAAATTACAATAATTTTAATCTAAATTTAATAAAACACAATTAGTGGAAGTCCGTTAGACATAAAAAAGGCAAAACCTAGGAATCCAAGGCCAGTCCATGGATTTTCATGAAATTTTCGGAAATGTGTTCTGGATGGCGTATAGAAAAAAGTTAAAAAATAAAATTTCACCGCTCTCAATTTTTTAATTATTTTTAAAATTAATTATTAACTTTTAGAATTTTATTTTATTTATTTAGGGTATTTTAGATAAGGTTTTCCAAAGCGTAAGGATGGATAGGTTTGGCTAAGACAAAAAAAAAATTGTACGAGAGGGGGGGGGTCTGTATCCCTCCGTGTAGGCGCGAGGGGCAATTTTAAATGAAATTTACTTCATTTTTTAAAAAACTATTAAAAATCAACTAAACCACTTACTTTCTAATACTTTAGTGTTATTGAAAGCTATTGCTTTGTTCTTTAACAAAAATTTTAATTTGAGTTCACTTAATGAAAAGTTTTGAAGAAATCAATCCTCAAAGTCAAAATTTTGAAAAAAGAAAATATTTTTTTCTTAATTAATTTTTTTTTTCATAATTTTGCCCCACAAAAGGCCATTTTTTCTTTTCATGTTCAATGCTTTTATTAGTATTTACTCAGAGCAAAAAACCGAACACAAAAATTTTTCTTTGTTTAGGAGAAATTAAAAAAAAACCAAAGATACTTTTTTTCAGAAAACAAAATGTCGTTAATTTCCCGCTAATTTAACTTTTTCCTTGAAGTGAAATATGAAATGTGTCTTAAATAGCATATAAAACAAAGTTAAAAAAAAATTTTTGTATGATCTTAATTTTAATATTAATTATAAATAATTATTAAAATTTTAGATTTATATTTTAATTATATTAGTTTTAAGTTAAATTTTAAAACTAAGACCTATAAATTGGTCTCAAAGGACACCACATATACTGATTTGTGCTCTAGATGCTATTTCTGGTCAAACCTGTTGATGGATCCAATTAAATATGGTTTTTTGCCAAATAAATACTTGCGAATTTTTCTACGTGCGTTCAGTATGCAAACAAACATATATCAATAAGGGATGCATCAATTCTTATATAAAAGAAAGAACTACACATCAGGATGATTCCCACCTAAAAAAAAACTTCGAGCCGTTAATTTAACTGATTTAAGTCTCTTTGAATGGTTGAAAATTCAAAATTTGGCAAAAAACCATATTTTTCGGTTCCATCAAATCGTTTGAGAGGAAACAGCATTTAGAGCACAAATTAGTATATGTGCAGTCCTTTGAGATGAAATTTCAAGTTTGTAATAGGTTTTAGTTTAAAAATTTAACTTAAAACTAATATAATTAAAATATAAATCTAAAATTTTAATAATTATTTATAATTAATATTAAAATTAAGATCATACAAAAATTTTTTTTTAACTTTGTTTTATATGCTATTTAAGACACATTTCATATTTCACTTCAAGGAAAAAAGTTCAATTAGCGGGAAATTAACGACATTTTGTTTTCTGAAAAAAAGTATCTTTGGTTTTTTTTTAATTTCTCCTAAACAAAGAAAAATTTTTGTGTTCGGTTTTTTGCTCTGAGTAAATACTAATAAAAGCATTGAACATGAAAAGAAAAAATGGCCTTTTGTGGGGCAAAATTATGAAAAAAAAATTAATTAAGAAAAAAATATTTTCTTTTTTCAAAATTTTGACTTTGAGGCTTGATCTCTCCAAAACTTTTCATTAAGTGAACTCAAATTAAAATTTTTATTGAAGAACAAAGCAATAGCTTTCAAAAACACTGAAGTATGAGAAAGTTAGTGGCTTAGTTGATTTTTAATAGTTTTTTAAAAAATGAAGTAAATTTCATATAAAATTGCCCCTCGCGCCTAGACGGAGGGATATAGACCCCCCCCTCCCATACAAATTTTTTTTGTCCTAACCAAACCTATCCATCCTTGTGCTTTGGAAAACCTTATCCAAAATACCCTAAATAAATAAAATCAAATTCTAAAAGTTAAAAATTAATTTTAAAAATAATTAAAAAATTGAGAGCGGTGAAATTTTAATTTTTAACTTTTTTCTATACGCCATCCAAAACATATTTCCGAAAATTACATGAAAATCCATGGACTGGCCCTGGATTCCTAGGTGAAAAGCTTACGGTCCTCCACTAAATTAGAATTCGCGATTAAAATTATGCACAAGCATGTCGGCACCATGCTTTGTTCACCGAAAACGAATTTACACATGAACTATGAAGCTATGAATATGAAGAGAAGAACGAACAACAACACAGGTTAAATCACTTTACTACGTACAAGATAAAAGGCAACGAACGTATACCTACAACACTGCGATTCAAAGTCAATGGGAGAAAATAGCAAAAACAACTTACGCATGCATACGATACAACCTATACCGTATGGGTAAAAACGAAAGGCATAATTTTTGGTTGTCTGTTTTTGGGTATCTGTTGTACTATTTCTTCGTATTGTCCTTTTATGTTTATTGTAAAGTATTAATCTCAAATCTGTCTATTTCCATGTCAACAATGAGAGAGAAGAAGATCACCAATTATCATAAATGTCAGAGGATGAACACGACGTCAGTCGGTAATGCAGTCCCAATCCCAATAGGGTGCTCCATACAAGATGCAGATTTGTCATTTTTTTTTTCGGAGGCCGGAAAATGTACAGAAGTGTACTGAATGTAAAATAAATAAATATAAAATAAACAGATCAAATAAATACAGTCCACAAAATACTATGTCAAATTATAATGTAAACAAAAACATAGAATTCTATATACTAAAATTAATGAGGTTATTGTACATGAAGTCATATGACTAATTTTTCTTATTACATTCGAAATACAAAGCAAAGTGGTACAAAGTGAATTTAGTGTGTTTTAATTATTTTGAATATCTTTCTCCCGGAAAATTTCAAAGGTTATATTTTTCAAACGTAGACAATTACAACTCTTTTTTGCAGTAACAAGAGCTGCCCTGGCAACAATTTTCTAAAGTTCAAGGATCGAATCCCAGAAGCTTAAGAATGTTTTCCAGAGATATAGCTTTATGCGACAGTAATTTCAAGACATGAAAACCGCTTTGCCACCACAAATCAGCAAAAAACTGTAGATCCCTTCCATTCCCTCACAAGGTATGGCTGATGAGAAGTACGCAAGACGCCGGGGCTCGCCGCACTGTTGCTCTAACCCACTAATTCATATATATTTTAGTTAGTGGACCGGATAAAACTAAGAAGATGGTTCGTTCGCGTTCTATTTTTGGTCCTAGCCACAACGCGTTTCAAAAATAAGCACTGCAGCACATGATACACTTCATCTTCCAGCCTTCTTAAAACTTTACCAGCTCCGCAGACTCTCTAAATATGTACAGGAAGACTGGAGGAGAGAGAAAGAACGTTGTAAAAAGTGGGAACAAACTGACGCAACGATGAAAGTTTACCATTGCATATGCGTGTCATAGCTCAACCGTGAGCTCCAATCAGGTCTTGACCAATAAAATTTATCCAGTCTATTTGCTAAAATGCAGTTCGATATGATGAGATGAGTCCGAAGTAGGCCGGTGAGCTTTGAAACTGCACTGACCGCATAAAAAGAGAACTCAGCTTTTCCAGACCCATGGCGTCTCGATGGCCATGAGTTGTGGTTTCTCACTCAACACGGAATGCCTGCTGCAAGAGGTGCGCTAGCTGCCATGGATTTGAGGAACTTGATTTTCTGCAAGCCTTGAAGCTCACATCTTCGTATTTACTGTATCAATTTTTTCCACGGTGGTGTCTACCCGTCTGGTCAGTGACCTTAGACCAGAAATGCAGAATGAAACGAGGCTAATCTTCGGTTTTTTTACTATCGTCCTTGCAGGGCCGCTTGTAATTCTTTTAAAGGCATTAATGGGGAGGGGGGAGGCACATGAGATATGACACCTCCAGATTTTTCCCTATCGTTAAGGACGTAGCAGCTCCAGATCCTTGCCCTTCGTAGACTTGAAGACATTGCTGGTTTATTTTTGTTTTTGATTTTTGCCACCTAGGGATTGATAATCCGTTTGATTATCTTTCGTAAGCTCTTTTAGTTTCATGTTCTTCTTCATCTCAAGAAAGCCAATCATTGTCCACCGGTGTTGCTTTCCGATTCAAACTGGCAAAGTTATATTCACAATTGTGTATCTCATGTTTTGCCCATTCCTTCTGAATTTATGTTCTTCTCGTTTGAGGCTTCGTTTTTCAATCAAACTTATTTCTTTTTTTTTCTCCAATATTACCATTTGAAGTCATTCATATTCTTAAAAAATCTCCAACTCTATTTGAAGAGCTTCTCATCATCAGTCCGGCAACCTTTGCCAGTGGAAAAAATAGTCTCAAATTGAGTTCCTATTTATAATATCTCAGGTCCCAAGTGGATGTTAACAAGAATTACAATCGAATCTATTACCTTCCATGCACGATGAAAAAGACATTTTGCAGTCTTCCTTCCAAAAGGATACACTTTGCAACTATAAGGTTTTTCTATTTCTATTTTTGAAAAAAGATATGGCACACCCACGAAGTCCACAATGTTAATAAAACACCCACTTCCCATACCACTCACACAAGTCACAAAAATAGAAGTTCGTTATTTAATTTGATGTTCCAGACACTTTATGCAGCCAGCCACTTCCCATCTTGATATACTAGCACTTCAATTTGTAGTTTAGACTCATCCATGAATTTATTAGCCAGTTTACGATTTAAGTTCTTCTTCCATTCTCTAGTTGTGTTTTTTAGGAAAACCTTAAAACCTGAAATTGCGCAAAATATCTTGTATCCTCGATTGTCGTCGAGTGTGTGTGTGTCTATCTCTCTGGTTCTGTGTTGTTTCGTCTAAAAGTCCCTAACAATAAACGATGCAAATGGTCTTCGTAGATTTAGACATTTTGAAATAATTCGCTCAATAGTACGAGTATGTGTGTAGGAGTGTATTGTGAATGTGGATGGCAGAGCACAGCTATCCATTAAAGTTTTATTTAAATTTTTCTTCATCCATCCATTTTTGTATATGGTAATTCGTTTGCATCTGCCCCACCTTGTTCGTCTGTTTCCTTTAAGTGTTCGCTTTGAAACAAGTGCAACTGAATGCGCTGCCCATGGGAGTATGAAATGTTAATGGCAGCATCTGTAAGGAACTTTTGAAGTGGAAAACTGTAATATTTATATTGAGTGAATTCAATTCAATTTTCTAGAACTCTAAGTATAAGTATTCATTTCGTATACGTAGTTGAAGTAAAATTGATTTTGTTTCTTCAACTTTCATCAATTGGAAATTTTGTTCGATTATATTAATACCTGTTTGTTTTCCAATTCAAATGTTCAATCAGTGTTCGCTTGTGTAGTGAGTTCAAATTAATGAAAATCTGAGATGCTTGTTATCATGAGTACTTTTCACTTATGTATTTGGGAAATTGTAGAGAAAAGTATCGAAAAGGATTAGTTAACAACTGCATTTGTTGAAGGTATCAGGCAATATTCTCACTGTTGCAGATAAAACCGGCTAACCTTCTATGTTAGCTCAACGTATTGAGTCAAGGGAGGTAAGGCATCCTTGCCTTGGGCTCGAGCGGTTCAAGTCGTAGAAATGCCACCAGCAAGAGGGAACTGCCATGTATAGGACGTAGTCCTGTGTTCCTTACATTTTTCTTGACTTCCTATTTGCTGAGTCAAAAGCAACTCAAAAAAATATAATCAGTTCAGCAATAGGTCTTACCACTGAACACAAAACAAATCATTATTGGCTTAGATGAAAAAGAATAGCAAGAGCAAGAGCAAGAGCAAGAGCAAGAGCAAGAGCAAGCGCAAGAGCAAGAGCAAGCGCAAGAGCAAGAGCAAGAGCAAGAGCAAGAGCAAGAGCAAGAGCAAGAGCAAGAGCAAGAGCAAGAGCAAGAGCAAGAGCAAGAGCAAGAGCAAGAGCAAGAGCAAGAGCAAGATAAAGCAGAAAAGAGGAGATGAAATAGAAAACAAAAGGAAAATATGGTGACGAGAACAAGAGTGGAGGAAAAGGATATTACAAAGAAATTGCTCATGAAGATCTAATGATAGGCAGAAAAGGAAGTGGATCGAATGACCCAAAAAAAGGTTATTGAAAAGTGACAGAAACGGCATAAGAATTACAGAAGATCAGGTGCATACATAAAATTGTAGACGAAGAAGCTTAGGCTGAGGTCGAAGAGGAATTGGAGAAAGCGAAGGTGAAAGAGGATGTGGGAGTGGATAAAATCACACGAAAAGGGAAGTGGAGTAATAAAGAGATGAGGAAGTAAATTTTGATACAGATATTTTTATGGAACAGGAACATACGGATAGAAATACGGCAATAGAAGATTCGAGTCACTACATAGATAAGAATGCGGATTGGATGCGGATACGGATACGGATACAAATAGGGCATTGAATACGGCATTGGATACGGCTGTATATAAAGATACAGAAGCAAGTACAGATACGGATACCTTTCAATCTATACAGTTTTTATCGGAGAATTCCAATATTTTTTTTTTGCAACTTCAGGACTGTCGAAGGGATCAGTGAAATAGATCCGCCGTGCCTTGCATTAGCCTCAGAAAGCGTCATTAATCCTCTCGGCTTAAAATAATTGTTCCCAGTCTGCTACCAACGAAATGCTGCCCTCGTGGCATTTGCTTTTAACATAAATATTTTGATCCATTTTCTTTTTCTTTTTTCGTGATCATGTCTTACTAGGCATTTGATTCGTTTGGATGGCGACTGTAGAACTACCAATAGAGGGACACCACAAGAAGGAGTACTCTCCTCCCTTCCTAAAAACTTGTTCGGCAACGATCTAGAAGAAGCAGGTTTCAAGGCAATCTCTTGAACAATGAAGCCATGCACATCTACACTGACAGAAAGTGCAGTTCTCTCGAAACGACAGAATTTCAGCCTTTTCTTTTGTCCTACCTGACTACAGAAGTGTGTTGCAAGCAGAAATTGTAGCGATAAAACAAGTCCTGTCCTGGCTCAGAGAAAAATTGTATCCTCCACTGATATTTGTATCTTCTTGGATAGTCAGGCTGCTCACAAAGCTCTTGCCTCTCTCTTTACAAAATCTACTATGGTCCTCCACACGTCTCTGAAGGAGATGTCAGAATAGTTCAACATTCACCTCCGATGGGTGCCGTGTCACAGGGACATATCACGCGACTGCATGGCCGAATTCGCCGAAAAAGGAACGACTTCTCATCTTCTACTTGAAAGCAACAACATAAAGAATATAAAGGATAATAAAAAGTATGTAAAAATGTATCTGTGTCATCAATACATGCTAAAATAGTATTTAAGGCAAACCAATTTGTAGGTAAAGTCAGAATTCAATTCGTCTTGCATCCGTGTTGTTATTCAAAATTTGGTCCTTCGAGCCAGATCAGCAGGATGCGAAGAGCCTAAAGCACAATTTGGCTGTAGCTGCAGACACAAATATTTCTCCTCATCTAGCCATTATTTGAGTCGTTGGTTATAGCCATTTGGATAGCACATATTATGTCTCCGCTTGGAAGACAGACGCGTTATGCCTAAGGTAGGTAGGTAGATAGCGCCATATCCATCATCGACTTAGGAACCATTGTAAAGATACAACAGCGACAGTTGTCTGATTCAAATCCTAGATTGAACCAGTCATAGACCGTCAGAAAGTCGACTATGTATTTTTGACGCCAGTTTAAACTATATATCGATTACGCGTGAGTGTTTTGTGAGTTCCTGAAAAACCTACTGCTTCTTTGATCCCAGAAACTCGCTATCTAGGATCACTTCAAGATGTTTAACTTCGTTTAAATAGGGATAGCTTGAGACATTAAGTGTAAGTTGTGTAAACCAGTCAAATTTCTTTATCTCGTGAAGAGAACAACTTCAGTTTAAAGAGAGATCGCTCTGAGCATACCAGGGGTCAATCAATTTTAGAGTAGCCAGCGGTCTAGGACAAATGGCTTGGATGCTGATCCAAACGAAAGCAAGGTGGTGTCTTCGGCGCAGTTACGACTTCTCACCAAAAAACTCCATAAAATATCAAAGCTCATCTTCGAGGACTCCAATTGCGCCGGGTCTTTCATTTCAGTCGCTGTTTGGGCTGCACAGCGTACTTTGACTTGCATTTGTTATTGACTTTTAATTTTAAATTATCATGCATCACATTTGCTTTACGATGTCGCATGCTGTAGTATACTATTGCTTGATCAAACAGTAAGTGAAGGCCTTTCTAAGCTTCTTCTTTCCTTTTGTTCATTGGCAGATATGACTACATTTCTTCCTTTGCTGAGATAACCTATTCCCTCTTATAAGCTTGCAAGAAGGATTTGTGAGCGACGTTAATTGCTATATCCCATCTTTTTTCTCAACTAGTATTTAGTATTTAGTATTTAGTATTTATTTTTTTCTTATAAAACTAACACAGTAAGATAAATCTTATAAGGTAGTGTAAGTTTATTATTTAACATTTAGCTCAAATATAGTAATTATGAGATGTTCCATTACTTCAATAATAATTATAAAATGTATCACAAAAAATGAAAAAAAAGGAAGTTAATATACCTAATAGATAAGAAAGAAAAGATTAAGATTGAATGTGAAGATAAAGAAAGAGAGAAGTATGAAAAGAGGGAAAAAGAAAAAGAAGAAAAGAATCTTAAAAAATTGAAGTTAGTTGCTGTCGTTAGAGAAGAAAGAATCTAAATTGATTTTGAAAGTTTTCGTGTCGCTAATATCTCGCAGGTATGAGGGGAGTGAGTTCCACAGGTTAACAGCGGCTACAAAGAACTGTCTTTCAGAAGTTAGACATGAGAAACGTGGTAAAATTAATGCTGTGGACCTACTTGATGTTGGAAATCGGAGCTTTTCAAAAAGATAACTAGGTTGGCGTGATCTTATGATTTTAAACAGAAATATTAAGGTTCGAGACTTAATAAAGTTATCAAAAGACATTTTAAGAAGGTTTTTCTGCAGATGTGAGACATGATCATATCTTCTTAACCCGTAAATGTATCGGATAGTGCTGTTAAAAGCCACCCTAAGTTTACGTTTACTGATATAGTCACAGTTGTAAAAAATTTCACATCAATAGGCAGAACAGGTATAACTAATGTCTTCGCAAGCATCATTCTGGTGTTAAGAGGGGTAAATTTTTGTGCGGTCCATAAAGCTCGAAGTATGCCATACGTTTTGCCAACCAATGAATTGATGTGATCATTCCATGTAAGATTTCTATTGAAAATTACTCCTAGATTTTTAGAATTGCTAACAAACTCTAAAACGGTATTGTTCAGTGTTATTGAGGGAAAATATGATAGATCGAGAGTGTTTTTCGAAATAATTAGGCACTTGCATTTGCTTTCGTTAAGAGCTAACCCATTACAAGAGGCCCAATTGGATATTTTTTCAAGTTGTTGATTTAAAATGAAGGCACAATTTTCAATGAGATATCTCGACTGATCGAACCCCGATACCTTTTTTTCGAGTTTCTGAGTGTTACCCCATCTCTAGAGCAGAATTTCATCACTATGCACAAGAAGATTTCCCTGAGCAGCGTAAATGCACTCTGTCAACAGAATCTTATGAGCACTTTTTTTGCATCGTTGTTTTTATAAACAATGCTCTAGACAGTTTCATTTCTCTTCTTGAATAATTCAATCACAACAATCAACACGATAGAAATGCGCAATATTTCTTCCTTCCTTCGGTCGTACAGTTAAGTACAGAGTTTCACATCTAAGGCGCTCAGTCCTAATGTTAAATGCTTCACATAACACAAATTCTCTCCAAGCATTACAATACAAAGATATTATATCGTGGATCGGCGTCTCCATTTTACACCTTTCCATGCACGTATTAGCACCGCTGTGTTTTACAACATTAAAAGGTTAGTTAAAACCCTTTGAAGTGCTCGTGAATTATAAAATAAAAACTTTCGTCTTTGAAAGGTTTTTAAAGATAGTAGCTGTGTCAGAACACATATATCCCTGTTATAATAGGTACACAGAAGTTTCTTGTAGCTCGAGACACACGTGCCCTTCATACTCTATGCCTTTCAACTTCTCAACTATTGTAGCAACTTCCACTATATTTTGAACGTACTTTTTCACCTGAAAATTGATTTCATTTTGCTTTACCACTCCTTTAGCTTCTTAGTCTCGCCGCGTTTAGTTAGTTGGCCACATCCATATAAAGCCAAAACTTTTGGGCTTTGTATGGACGTTGCCGATGGCGTAATGTTTGGCGTGTCTCCCTCTTACGTCGAAGGTTCGGGGTTCAAACCCCAGAAACATCAAAGAAAGGAATGTTTTTCCACGATTATCGCTTTTCTCGAGGATCTCATGTCATATAAAAGCTTCCTCAATTAGCTGTTCGGTATCGGTCAAAAATTTTAGGTCTCTTCCATTCCCTCACAAGGTGTAGTTGAGAAAAATGTGCTCGGTCTCGGTTGATGTGTCTCTGTTTAATTAGCTAGTGGGAGCCTATCTCCCAGCAGATAACTTACGCATGCGAAATATTTCGCTGGTCTATTCTTTCCGAAAATGTCATTCCAATGCCATCAAAAAACGGTGCTACTTAACGAGAACTCATTTAAACTCTAAAAACTGTGACACCATGGAATCCTCGGGGTCTCCAGCATTTCTTTCCTCTCTCTCACTCCCATATCTTGTCAGGGGATGGGAATGACCTACAATTTGTTACCGAATCCAACCGGTTAGTTGAGAAAGCTTCTTTCAGGGCATATAATTGCCATCAAAAATATCCTAATTTCTCTCGAAGTGATATAAGATGAGAAAAAAATGGTGTCAGGACTAGTTAGCAACTAATTTCTTCTTAGTTTCACACAATCGGGCAATAATTCCTATAGCTTTACATTTTCGGCTTTGGAAGTGGATTCTATAGCCTGAGTAACACGAGGTCAATGTCTTAACTCATTATATTCAATCGATTGACGTCGACTCCAAAATTTCTAAAGTGGGGACGTATGGTCATTCGTTCTCGTGTGTTTCGTTTTCTTCTTGTGCACCTCCCAGTACTTGTCGCTTTACTCTTTCGCAAACGAGCCAAATTAACTTTGGGTGGGTTAATCTTCAGTATTTTGCACCATGGTGCCATGTGTTGAAATGTTTTTGTGATAAACAAGATGATCAAGAGGTTCAATTAATTCCCAGACACAACTGCTGCACGATGTATGCAAAGCAAACACTCTCAGCACCAGGAGTCAATGTATTCCATTCGTCTCGCCTGTCAATGTACTGCTTTGCTTCATGAACTTATAGGAGTCCTTTTACTAACGTCACTCGACACATGGGCTAATGAAAATTGCAACAGAATTTTCAAGCATGCGTATCGATAGCCCTTTCAATCATGTCGTTTCCATCAGTGCTTTCTTATTACAGCAACTTTTGTTTAAGGTAAATTGCCAGAACGAGTTTTCATCGTCCTTTTTGAAAAGTTCAAACGTAGCACATGTTTTCAAATTATCTACATATGCACATAGTTCAGACAGCTTCTATCTCGTGTGATTTTCTCCCGACAAGAACTGGTTTCGCGCACTGTGGCGTATGTGTAACCTTTTTTTCTTTATTGAAAATTGGAAGTTCTTTTATTCTATCAGAAAATTTAATAACATCAACCACTTTCAACTTCGACATACTCCCAAATGTGTCTTTCATAACAATCATGCCGCTGATGTTAAACGACTTAACCTTCACAAGAGCTCATCTCTCCCAACAACTTGTCGTTTCCTCGAACTTCCAAGGACACAAAGAACATAATAACAAACGAGATATTTTCACTGCAAATAATTTTTCCGCTGATCGATAGATAAAAAAAAACCCACAGGCATACACACCCACACCCACTCGCACACACAGTGCTCTATGTGTCATGACTTCTGAATTACCCCCGTGTATTGACGTTCACAAAAGAAGACGAACTATGAAGTCAAAAATGACAACAGCAAAAAAGAAAAAAAAAGAATCCAACAATGAAGATGAGCACGAGCATCGTATGTGATTTGTGTTTTAGATATTGAAGTGTTTTTGCCAACAAGAAGCCTTCTATCATGCCCTTGGGCAAAAGCTCTCAAAGGTGCTTCCTTTTTAGTGTTGTGTTTCTTTTTTTTTCTTTTTGGTTCATTTTGTTGGATTTTTTATGAGCCTTTTGCTTGGAAAAATGTTCATCTTGTGCATAATAAAACGTTTACGCGAGTAAAAATTTAAAAAAAAATGGAACTACATACTAAAGTAAAGTAAGGAATAAGATGGAAGTATGTAACTACGAGTAACAAAAAAAGGAAAAAGATTGGGTTTATGCTTTTTTTTGCTGAGTGAGTGACTGGAGGATGAAATGGACAAGCTTTCAAATGCTTCTTTTTTTAAAAACTCCCTAATATCAAGCGAATTCTTCCTCTCTTAATAAAGTGAAATTAAGATGCGGAAAAAAAAATAAGTGAAAAAAAAACGCAATTCGATCCAATCTTCAACAATTAGAATTGGTGCATATGACACAACATTTCGATTTATTGAATGCCCTTCAAATGCACTTTTGTGCGAAAACAAGTTGTACGAAAAGAAGAGACCGTTCACCTCTGTTAAAATTAAAAAAACTGAGAGCGTAGCCAATGAGCCAGTATGTCGATAAGACCATTGGTGTTATTGGAAAATACTTCCATCGTTAAAAAAATTTATAAGATCCCGAAACCATCGTTGAAAGGAATGAACTTACGCAAGTTGGTTACGTTAAGACATTGAAAATTAAAAGTCTTCACCAAGGCCGCGAAGAGTTCTGAATTTAGCTAAAGGCTTATTTGGCGTTCATGAAATAAATCCGTGCAAGTGTTTGGGAACAAGGGCTGCTTACGATCAGTATAACGAGATTTACAAGGAGAGAAGAAGCGAAGAATACCGAATTTTCAAAAAGAAGCAGCATGAGAAGCGCTCGTTTGAAGAAAGAAAGAGGTGCCATGACAGGAACGAGATTCGGAAGTTTTACGAAAAGGTAAAAAGATCCTGCAGGGTGGCAAACTCCGAACTGAAGCCTGTAAAACCAGCAGGGAAACATAGTTATAGAGTACGCGTATGACAGTATCTACAGAGACGAGCTGTACAGAGCCATGTCTAGTTTCGGCATCCCTGCAAAACTCGTACGACTATGCAGGATGACTTTGGAGAATTCACGCTGCTCCGTCAAGGTCAGTAAGGAACTCACCGAGACCTTAGATGTCGAAAAAGGTTTTAGGCAAGGCGACAAACTGTCATGCGATTTCTTCAAGATCATACTTGAACAGATTGTATGAAACTCAAACGTCAACACCAGAGGAACAATCTTTCAAAAGTCTGTACAATTGCTCGCCTATGCAGACGATATTGACGTAATGGGAGGAAGGAAGCGTGATGTTGTATGTGCTTTTGTGAGCATTGAAACAAAAGCGGCAAAAATGAGTTTGATGGCTAATGAGGGCAAAACGAAGTACATGTTGTTATCAAACAAGGACACAGAACATCGACGAATTAGGCAAAACGTCACAATAGACAGACATAACTTCGATGTATTACAGGACTTCGTCTACCTAAGATCCGCTGTAGACACGGAAAACAACATCAGTGCGGAGATCAAACGGTGAATAACTCTTGCCAACCGTTGCTTCTTTGGGTTAAGAAGGATATTGAGAAACAAAACACTCTCTAGAAAAACCAAGGTAACCTTATATAAGACCTTAATCATCCCAGTCCTGTTTTACGGCGCGGAAGATTGGACCTTATCGAAAGCGGATGAGAAAACTCTTGATCGTTTCGAAAGAAAAATTCTCCGAATGATCTTTGGTCCCGTATGCGAAGGCAATGTGTGGAGAAGAAGATACTACAACGAGCTGTATGAGCTGTACCGTGACAAGGGCATAGCCAGAAGAGTACGCATCGCGAGGCTACTATGGTTGGGTCATGTAGAGCGGATGGACCCAAACGCTTCGGTTCGACGGGTTTTCGAAACCACATTGCAGGGAAATTGCAGAAGGGAAAGACCTCGTCTTAGGTGGCGCAATCAAGTGGATGAAGACCTCAACCGACTAAGAGTGTGAAACTGAAGAGAGCCCGCTCAAAATCGAAGTCGTTATAGAAGAATGTTGGTCGAGGCCCAGGTTCACCCCGAACTGTAATGCCCACCTAAGTAAGTAGGTAAGTAAGAGTGGGGGAGCATAATCCACATTGATAAGATGACCAAAAAAAATGTTATATAAAAGACGTCTACAAATTCGTTAGGTTAGGCTAAGTTAGATGTATGGCTGTGAGTATACGGGGACCGACATACTTAGACCACAGATGGTCCATTCTGATACCACTGAATCTATCTGGGAGTTCGGAGAGCTGAAACACCCTCTAATTGAACCTGGACTAATGATCATCAGGTAGTCAATGCATTCTGAATTTCGTAAAAAAAAGGAGAGGCTTTTAGGGTCTTTGTTAACAAAATCGCTGTTGTCGTCGAAAAAGTTATTACCGGGGTCAGTTTTCCGGGGGAATTAGCAATTGGTTGCCTCTTCTAGCTCCTCGTCCATGCAGCTTCCACAGAAGTCATTGGAGTAGACACCAAGTCCCTTGGCGTGTCTACCTATGGGGTAGGGTGTTGTTAGGAGATCAAAAATGCAGACGAATCAGATTCTATAAGATATTGGACGTTTCGGGTTCACACATGGCCAAATTCGTTTTCTTATAAGACATGTATTACTCTGCGTCCATCTAGTGCTCTTCTTCTCAGAAGCGTCCTTGTTCAGCAAAATTTAACATGGAGCGACAGATCTACCTTAACTGTTCATCTTTCTATCCAACCAGCGTATTTCTGACGTTCTGTGTTATACCTTAAGACAAATACTGTACATATGCTCTCAATTAGACACAACTCTCTAACGACTTCAAAAGTGATCTGGGAATGCATAACCTATCTGAACGCGGTGAGAAGACTAAAATCCCTGAGTCTTTTTTGGGCCCTATGCCATCAGCATAAATGAACTTCCGAAGCTAAGAATGTTATGAAAGCATTGTCGGGATCAGATCCAGAACGTGGCTCCTCAATTAAGGGTTCAATCAGTGATTAAACTAGTCAAGAGCACAGCAGTAGATGGGGAAACGATGAAGACATTACAGAGCACTTTCTCTGCGAATTTCGTCCATCCGCTGATGAGCAAAAGAAGTGAACTTAAAACGAAATTACTGCTGTATAAGCATCAAATCAGACCTGTTATCACGTTCTTCTTTCCTGCATCTAGTTCACAAAATATAAGACTCGCTAAAAACCGACTGTATTCCAGAGGAAGGTTATGCGCATCTGCACAGGACTTCGACTTGCAGGAAAACTGTCAGCGATAGAAAACTCTCTGATCCTTTTATCTCTATAGAGAATTACTTGGTGCAATCTGGAAGCCGTCTACTGGAACATCTGGCCAACCATCCAAAACCCTTAGAAGGATGAAAAGACAGATACCCGGACAGATGCGATGACCCTAATGGTCGACGACACAATCTACAACGCTGATGCAATGATCATAAAAGACAAACAGAGTTTTTTTTACAAGGTCACTTCAATTTAAAATTTTTCATTTCAGTAGTTTCGTAATAATCATCACTACAAATTCGCTTTACTTATTCCTTTTAAAATGTATGTAATTGTTCCTAGTCTCCTTGTATTTCCCCAATCAGTTTTTCATATGTTTTTTGTTCAGATACCTACAAAATCTCAGAGTATCATTCCATCAGCTTTTAGTTTTGAAGCAAAACTGAGAATTAATTTCGATTACAATAACACTTTCCGTAGGTATACACATAAACCATTCAATTGAAATATATGCCACGTGACATATACAAAGAGCTTATCCTGCTTCCTACATGTGACTTCTTACTATTTTAACTTAAACGACACATATCCCAAACCAAGCTCTGCACACATGTCTACTCACTCTCAACTGTCGTGATTCATTAGCATCGAATAAACCGAATGAAAATGCAATTTGCAAAATATGTTCCCTTTCGACAAAAGGCATTTTATTTACTAAAATAATCAAAGTATTATACAACAAACCATTTAACCAACAGAACAGGTTTAATCTTTTGCCACAAGAGTCTTTTCCCATAGCAATATAAGAATGAATCCTTGTTTCGCATACATATACATAAATACAAGCCTCACTTAATAACCACACAACATTAATTTGCATTTTAATTATATAGAAATTGAAAAATTACTCCTCAATGAGAAGGCAAGGAGATGACGACAACCCGAAGATGGGTTCAACAACAAGCCACACAATGGAAAAAAAGAAGAAGACGAAGAAGATAAAAAAAAAAAACATCAACCGAAAAACAAAAAGAAACCCAACGAATGGAACAAAATTAAGCAATTATACAATCGACCTCGACCCCTTTTTTTGGTTGGCGTTGGTACGTACGAGTATGTAGACTGGTGTAATGAGGTGGGTACTCCAGCCCACGGAACCACAACATATAAAACGGAATCAGCTCCATATGATGACGGGTATTTACACGGCATAGCAATGAATGAGTTAATGTGGAATGAGGTAAAAGCGCGGAAGGCTCAATGCAGGTGGATTTCACCGAGTTGGAGAGGACTATTTTCACCATACTTGAAAAGGGTTCATGGCTGATATCGTGAAAGGGAACTGCTTAGCTTCTCAGAATGCATCTGTTCCTTTTAGAAACTATTCATCATTTTTGAGAAATGCTCATGGCTAATATCGGGAAACGAATTGTGATGCTTCTCAAAATGCCTCATTCCACTTTTGAAAAATGAATGAATGCCACTTTAGCTCCAGTTTTGCCTGATATTCATGAGATCAACCAAATGAAGTTACTACACCCTATCACAATAGGGCAGTTTACATTGAACAATTAGTTGGATACAATTTGGTCTGAACGACCAATGTTGGAAAATGTAAAACGTTGGTTGGTTTTTAATTATTTTAAAAATATCCGTTTGGAATGAAGTCTTAACTAATAAGTCTAGACGCAAACCTCATCCGACTATCCAACATTCATGCATCGAATCTGTCCAACTAATCGGACACTGTGAACTGCCCTTTTTCGATTATACCTCGACATTACGTTGGTTCGTGTACAAGACAACGCAACGTGTTCTCAACTCAAAGCAGAAAGTTCATTTTTGATGAACTTTTGGTCGCTTTGACAGTAAGGGGGAGCTACAAAGTCATAATGTCCATTATAACCGAGCGCAGAGTGTTCGTACGTAACGGGGTCAAAACCAGAACAACTGCGAGATTGTGATTCAGGCATCCAGCGAGTAGCCGAGTTCACACTGTACAATTAGGTGGACAGTTGGACAAGTCTGTTCCAATATTTGTGCATTCTGAACTCGTCTAATGGTGATTTTTTGTATGGGAAGCTTAAAGTTGGCAACAGTGTTTTCACTGGCAGCCATTTTGTAACAAGCCATGTGATTTAACTTGAGTTGGGCATGTCATTTGACTGATGTCGGAACAACACATTCAGGGGTCGAATCACTATCATACGTGATCGAGTACCTAATTCGTGACTGAACTATGTGTTTTTGGGATTCCTTCTCTTACTTATGGAGCACTTTAGTTCCACAACTTGACATCCTCAGTATCTGAAATAATTGAAGTCAATAAATGAACAGCAGATTGGTGTTCTCCAATGTGAGGCGAATTTTAAAAGAAACATTGTACTCAGTTACTTGATCACTGATGCGGTAATTCGGCTACAGGTTTCTTTTAATAAACATGATTCTGTCTGTGAAAAGCATCGTGCACCTAGTCCTGTTTATGATCTCCATGTAAATATAGTTGTAATGACCTTAAGCAGCCTATGTCTCTATCGTAATATGGAGCACTATTAATTAACAATAAGTCGTTGGAAAAAATTGGGGGCCCTTCGTGGCGAGATAAAAGAAATTACAGTACCCAGATCGTATTCTGCTTGCTTTTCAACCTTTTCTTAACTTCTACAATCTAGTAATGGTAGAATAAAATATTGAATATTTTCTACTCGTCGAGAATAACTCACCTGGGCATCTGCTTCTCCAGGATGGTCTAGTTTTCAAGTTTAAATCAATTCATTTAGCTAAAAATCTCATCACAATCATCCACAGTTTCTTATTCATCTGTAAGTCTTACGTGTGAGAAGGAAACATCTTAGGTATCTGCAGGAGTGGTACAAGGCTCACGTCACGGACCTAACCTCTTTTTTATAATTCACTTGCATTTCAAGGGGACTTGACTTCCCTTATGATGTTGGAAGCCACGGTGAGAGTGTTAGAAAATAAAGAAAGGACATAAAAAGAGATTCCGCATCGTTTTTGAATTCCTGTGCTCTGTAATGCGTGGGGAAAGTTGAGTTTGGTAAAGCATTCCACATCCGGGTTGAGTGGCTGGAATATGAATCTCTACTGAAATGTAATGGAACCTTATGGAACCATTTTGAGCTTACAATAAAGCAGAGGAGAAGAAAGGATGACCCTAGTGGTCATTAAAGAAACACGAACCTATGTGAGTTCTGCTATAGCAGGGCATGAACAGAGAAGTTGGACCGAAGTAGGACTTAAGGGATAACTGATGAGCATTTCTGGCGAGGCAAGTATTGCGGCTAAATTGTTTAAGGTGAGGAAAGCAGCTGACTTTTTCAATAGAGCACGATAAGAATGAGTGAGGCAAGTAACATTTCGAAGATGTTCGAAAGAATCGACCGATCTTGCTATTAAACGGTCAGCTATCAGTTTTAATGCCTTGTTTGTACCTCATCAAGTAGGCCCTGGGGGAGAAGGTTGAGTTTTAACGAGAACAAACAGCATTGGTTTTTGTGATGTATTGAATTCTACTTGGTTTTTATAACCCCATGTAAAAATGCTTTAAAGGTCATTATTCATTTGGTTGGCCTCAGACATGGAACAATCCAAAACCGGGAGGCTTGCCGGCGATTTCTGAGGTCAACGCGGCGTACTCCACAGGCGGATCACTAGTGTGAAGCAGAAAAGTGGGAGAGTTGTGATCGCTTCAAGATCACTGCTCGTAACGCCGAAAATGAAAAAGAAGAAGATTCGTTAAGTTAGTCACACGCTGCTGTTCCTTAACCCCTGAAATAGCTCTTCGTAGAGAAAATGAAGACATCCTTTGACTCTAGGAGTACTATCTGCAATGGAAATTTAAAATCAATTCCACTAAAACAGAGTTGATCTGCTTTAGCAACCTCTCGCATAATGGCATAGTCACAAGCTGTAAACTCCTGTCCCTGAATCTCACTGACAGCACAATTATAACTCCTAAGGAAAGCGTTAAATACCTTGGAGCTCACTTGGAATTTCTTCGAAAGGTTCAAATTTAAACAACATCCCAAACAGACTCTTCGCATGGCAAATGATCCCTTAACTCTACATCCTCTTATGAAAGTAATAGGTGTTCTCCAAACACACATGTTTTACAAGCAACTAATAATGTTCCATTCTAACTTATTGCTTCCCTGTAAGGCACACAGTAAGTCCAACATACATGGAAAAAGTGCAAGTATTTGAGGGTAAAACTGTTTTCTATTGCTTATCCAAATTACAACAACTTCATCACCAACATTTTGAGGAAAACTCCATCCCCTTTAAGCACTCTTAATGAAATTTCAGTCTTCGATGACAGATATCTCTTTTTTGCAATTTTCACTTGAAAGACTTTCATTTTCTTCAAAATCAAAAAAACCACAGCCCGTAGGTCAACCATGAAGCGGTGCCGCTTTATGGCTGACAAGGACCTCCGTTGTCGAATTCCAAAGACACCTTTCCCTCACACAATTTCTTAATCGCATTGAACTGGAAAAGTTGTTTGAGCTCCAAAACCTGTCGAGTTCTTGATTCAAGATCAAAGCCCTCCTATAAAATATTAGTCAAGAAAATTGAAATGTTCAGAAAGTTACTCCCAGGCATTTCCCAATTTCCCGGTTCAGCTCATCCGCTGATTACGACGCATATAACAAATCATCAGCCATCAGACAAGGCCAAATTTAATTACCAGAAACAAAATGTGAGAGGATATTTTCAAACAAATTCTTGAGGCACCGATTTTCCAACTCAAACGTCAGACTATTGCTCACGATTGGCTTTGGGCAGGGAGTGGTCCTAGTTTGTTACATTTTTGTGATCCCTGTGCCACAAAACCATAAAATAACCAGTCGATCACCCAGAGCTGTTGCTTGCTGATTCTCCATGCCATAAACAAACTTATCGTAAATATACCTGCCCAACCGAATATAGCTAATGAAGACCTGCATCGTAGTATGAAATCTACGCCACTGTAAATTTATGGAATATACTTGAAGACCTATGAAGACCTTCTACAAGCCCACCGAGCAAAACCTTCCTACAAAACGGGGTCTAACAAAAGTTCATCACAAAGCGTGACAGTTTTAGGTTACGTTCAACAACCATAAGTGAGTGTGGTATAGCCTCACTTTTCCGACTGAAGTTGTGTCCGAGACGCGATTGTTATCGTATCTGTCGGTTATGTTGGAGGTTCGAAAGGCTCGAACACTAAAATTCGTAAAAAATATGTTTTCCTCGGGTGTAGCATTTTGTGAGGACAAGTTGACAAGTCTTCACACAGCAAGTACACACTGTCGTGAAAAGCGCTCTCTAACTTAGCCGTTCCAAATCGGCATAAAACTGTAGGTCCTGGAACTGGAACTGCGTTAGGCCGAGAGTATTACTTAGCTTTGTTGCACCAAGCTGTTTCATATAACGATTGAATCGCGAGTTTAACAGGACGCAAATTATACCGTTAAATTATGTTTTGCTCTTTTTTCCCCTAACTGCAGTCAACATACCTGGCGAATTTCACATACAACCTACCATCTCCACCATTTAAACGTGAAACTTCCCTTCAAAATGCATACACAATCGACATAAGCTGGATATGGTATCCGCACAGTGACAAAGTGTATGGCACGTTGGTGAACGGTGTGCGCGAAGGCGAACTCGAGCTCGAACAGCAAATGGAAACCTGTAGAGGGATGATATCGTAATTAAGGCTCCTTTCAGCATACTTAATTACTTTTTAACGTAAACAGAGGGATATGATTTTCATGATTTTACGCTCTACGTCAGGAAGAAACTGCCATTGAGTAATTTTGCTAGCGTATATGCATTCCCGTTGCGCCATATCGCCCATCATTCCACACATATCCTGGCTCAAATCAAAATATATTGTGTGAGAGAAGGAAAACGAAGAAAAAAGGATGTTATTCGTCCAGGTCGTCGTCAGTCGTTGTCATCGTATAGTCGTCATTAATGTATAGATGTCCTGAATGTTTCCGTCGACGTCGATGTCGTCGTCGTCGTCGTCTTCGTCCTCAATGTTGTAACCGTCATTGGGTTTTTACTCGCATCATATATTGCTCAAGAGGGTGTCGCAGGTCGCCGCACTGATCCGATTGAAGCCAGCCAGAGTCGTATAAGGGAAGCATTTGATTAGATTTCTGGGATCAAATGGTTCAGCGCTTTCCGACACTGGATTCTTGCTTAACATCTTCTACTGCGTATGGTTGTTGTTGGTGTTGTGTGTGTTGTCGTTTTGTATATCTTTTGACGACGATTTCCGACGCCACCACCACCGTCGTCTCCCTTTCAATGACAATCTTCATATGGGACAAACCCATACACAAATAAGTAACTCTTGGATACGGCCATCATGCCTTGCCGCCAGTATATTCAAATCAAAATGAATGCGAACTGGAAGTAACATTTCAAAGGAAACGAGCCGCAGAACAAGTTAAGGACTTTCGCACACACCACACACACACCCACACACAGACATTCTTTCAAAGAAAAAGCAAAACCAAAATGATGAGATGTGTTACTATGGAGAGCGCATCAGTAATCGCGAATAAATAAAGAGCAACTACACCCCTAGGGCCAAAGGCAAACATGAGAGGCCTTACTTCACTGTATTTTCATCTTGTGAATCTGAATCTCCTTTAAAAAGCAGCAATAGCAATAGCAGCACCAGATAAACGCGAGTTGGATAGAATATATAACTAAGCCTGAGCTATATAGCTACCTTCTCTATACGTACCAGTCGGCCTCGGCTTCAGTCGTACAGCGTACAACCGACGGTATGTGTCTGTGTGTATGTTTTTTCGCTACTCTACGGCACATTATGTTAATATTCTTTAGGAATTTTTATATGCATGGTGTGTATCTTGGTGTGTATCTTGGTATGTATCTTCTTTTTAACATCCATCTATCTATGCTTTGCCCTGAGGATAAGTGTCAGTGCGAGCAGTAGGTCGCGCTGTGGGTGGCAGCAGGCGGCTTTGATATTAATTTCCAAAAGGATATTATTTCAGATGGATCTCTGGTTGCTTTTCAGTAAGTTTTTGCCAACCTACGTGGTGGGTATTTCAACACACAGAGCCAAGAGAGGTATAAGGTATACGTTTTCTTCTTAGGAATATTAAGGAGTTCCTTATTCTTTTTTATTTATTTTCTTACTTTTCTTTCTGTTAGATACGATTGCAGCCCCTTGACATGGTGCAATCGTTGAGAAATGTCAAATTCTTAAAGAATATCATTTAGATGAACTCTTTTGCCCTCTTGGAAAATGTTTGAAGAAAAGAAAAATCCTTGACGAAAGTGTGTTGAAGAACCAAGCTCGTCAAAGCTTATGATGATTTGGAAGATGAATTGAATTTGGTGACACTTTATAAATTAAATCTGAACAACTGTGTGTTAACTTGTCTTGAGATTTGAATTCTTTTGAAAAATGGTTATACCATGCATTTAAAAAAAAATGGAAGGAAGATGTTGAGGACTTTAAGGTCAACCTGTTTGTGTTCAAAATGAAGACTTTATAAAGTGGGTTAATGGGAGTTCAGGGTTGTGGTAGTGTGTTAATGGAAATAGTTGCTCCCCACATTGTGGTTCGCGTGGCGTAATGGCCAATATGTCACATGCTTGCCTGTTACATGGGAGGCCAGGGTTCGAGTTCGAGCTCTGGTACATATTTGTTTTGTGAGAAATTTGAAATTCAAATAATATCCAACGTATGCAATACTCGCAAAATGTGGAAGCTACGCAAAGTTCGCAAATTAGGCAAAGTAGGTATTCAGACTGTGCAAAATGAGCGAAATGCGAAAAGCACACAAATTTTGCAGATTATTCCAGCTACGTAAAGTGGGCGAAGTGCGCAAAATACGCAAAGAACATGTGTTTTAATGGTAAGCCTGTTTGCCTGTCATGTGGGAGGTTCGAGGCTCGAATCTCAGATGCATCGAGAAAAAAATGTTATTCCACTGGCATGGCATCGCTTTTTATAAAGGCAATTGCACCGATAGTATTTTCAAGCCATGTAATGCGCTTTCTCCATTAGCCGTTCAGAATTGGCTAAAAATTGTAGGTCCCTTTCATTTCCTCGCAAAGTTCCCCTCTCTGTTCTACCACGCTTTATTTTTCAAAAGTAATAAGGAGCATCGAACTTCCTGTATCCTTTTAAGAAGCTTAAGCATTTTAGCAGCATTTTTAACAAATAAAAGTACGTGTCAATCCTACGAACGTCATTCATTTGAAGTACTGAGAGATTAACGAATCAATTTTTGATTTGAAAATTCAAATTTTTCTACCATGCATCTTATTGCTGTGACCTGTAATAATAATTTTTGTTGGTTATACGTCCATTGTTCGATCTGTAACATTGCCACTTCGGGGAAACTGAATTTTAATTTTTTACTCTTGGTAGAGGCAAAACCCCCATTTATTTCAGGTTCAAAGGTAAAAGGTTCGATGGGTGGGAGGAAATAAGGAAACGGCGTTGTATGTTCTCAATTCTGGCAACGTGCACTTGTTGGTAAGGCGACTGTAAAAGCGTATTCAAAAAGCGGACGAACAAATCATATCTGAAAGGGATCGGATAATAATGCAGATACTGCAACGAACAGGAAGCTCTATTACACCAAAGGAAGAAGTACCTATGTAGGATCCTAATTCGTAGAGGAGAGGGAGCTAAAACTCCTAAGCGTAACCCAGTAGTGGAGTGCCGTTAGACATAAAAATGGCAAAACCTTGGAATTTTCAGAAATGTGTTTTGAATAGCGTACAGAAAAAAGTTAAAAAAAAAATTCACCGCTCTCAATATTTTAACTATTTTTATAATTAATTATTAACTTTTAGAATTTTATTTTATTTGTGTAGGGTGTTTAAGATACCGTTGGCCAAAGGCTCAGAATGGATAGGTTGGGTCAAGACAAGAAAAAAATTTTATAGAGGGGGGTCTACATCCCTACGTGCAGGCGCAAGGGGTAATTTTTAAAAAAAAGTTCACTCAATTTTTAAAAAAATTATTAAAAATCAACTAATCCACTTACTGTCTCATACTTTAGTGTTTTGAAAGCTAATGCTTTGTTGTTTAATGAAAATTTAGCAATTTTGAAATAAAATGTGACTAAGAACCACATTTTTTCGGTTTCATCAACTCGTTTGACCGGAAACAGCTTTTGGGACACAAATCAGTATATATACTGTCCTTTGAAAACAAACTTCAAGTTTGTAATAGGTTTTCTTTTTAAAATTTAACTTAAAACTAATGATCAAGCTTAATAGAACACAACAATTCTTGAAACGTTATAAATGAAGTTATTTCGTAACTCAAGCTTTCTATTAACTTATCAAGACAATTAATTTAACTTGCTTTCAATGGACTGAACAATTTTTCCTCTTTTGATGTGGTCTGGATGGTGGTTGCTGACAAATAGAAAGATCGAATGTTAATCAAAGGCACTCAATACCTCTGATCTCGTTTACCACTCAATTAACATAACAAAAAAAAAAAACATTGCATTGAAATCATTCACCTATTCTATGCAAGAACATTACGCAATAGCAAGTAGATTAGCCAATTAAATTAAGATAAACTCTATGCAAAATATTAAACGATAGCCAGTAGAGTAACAAAGGGATTAAGATAAGAATTTAACAAACAACTTTGGCAAGATGAAAAATACATAGGGTAATTTATACAATGTTTGCTAATTGAAAAATAATAAATAATAATGAAGTGAATAATCATTTCTGAACACGCCGCCCCGCCTGAAGGAATTTCAGGAACATGGAAGCAACGCCAGCTTAGTGATTGGGCGTTTGAAAATGCCATTTTTTGTCCGCACCGATAACACTCGTACAAGATTGTCCTCTCCTGGATGCCAGACTTCAATTCGCCTTAAGGCCCATTTCGATGGAGGCACATTTGGTTCCTTCACCACAACTAAATCACTGACTTCAAAATTTTTCGCTTCCTTCTGCCACTTAGGACGCTGTTGCAAGGATGTAAAGTTGTCGCTATGCCACCGACGCCAAAACCCTTGTAGCATATTTTGGATCTGTTGCCATCTTCCAAGTCGGTTTACTGGAACTTCTAGACATCTGGGTTCCGGTACTGCAGGGTCTGCCTATTAGAAAATTAGAGGGAGTTAGAGGGTTCAAATCAGACTCAGAAATTGCACAGAGTGGCCAAAGCTTCAATTTGGGAGAGCAAAGTAGTAGTTTCTTCAAAGGTTAAAATAGTGTTCCCTATGACGCGTCGAAGATGCTGTTTAACACTCTTCACCCCCGCTTCCCACAGGCCACCAAAGTGCAGACTGTGAACTGGAATAAACACCCATCTTATTCCATCACTTGCTAAAGTCCTGGATATTTTTGCATTATAGTCCTCAGACCGAACCAAATTGTACCACTCCGATGGGTTATTAGCTGCTCCGCGAAAGTTAGTGCCATTGTCCGAGTAAATGACACTGCATTTTCCCCTTCTTGCGACAAATAGCCGTAACGCAGCTAAGACCATACACACAAAAAGCGCGAAGTAGCCAGCCCTTCACAACTTTAGGATTTCTTCCTCTAGTTAAACGAAGAGTGATTGGACCCGCATAGTCACAGCCAGTTTGATCGAATGCGAAGGATGGTGAAAATCTCGAAGAGGGTAAATTTCCCATCAGCTGTTGTGATATTGCTTGACGTTGACGGAAATAGCTCATGCAATCATGAACGACCTTCTTTATGAGATTTCTGCTTCCCAGAATCCAGTTCTCTTGTCGCACCATAGAGAAAAGTTCCAATACACCGACATGCAGATATTTTATATGAGCGCTAGAAAGAATAAGTTTTGAGACTGGATGATCTTTGTCAATATAACAGGATGTTTTAAACTAAAAGTAGCATCGCTACAATTGGAGATTCTACCACCAACTCGAAGCAAACCTGCATCGTCAAGAAAGGGAGCTAAAGCGGATAGTTTTGAAGAACTGGAGACACATTTATTTAACTTCAAGGCATTTATTTCGCTTTCAAACTGTCTCTGAACCCACTTAAGACATTTTTCCTTTGCATATAGCAATTCGGAGGAACGAAGATATCCATGGACGCATTCTGCTGAAGGAAGTTTGAAATTTTTTGCCCGGTGGATGGCTACAATTCGAATCACACGGTCCCACGACGAAATGCGTCTACCAAGTCGATCTATTAAATCTTCTGCGATACTCGATATATTCGTAACTACGACCTCTTTCTTACCTTCTGGTAATATAATTAAAAGATGACTCTAAAAATTTAATAATTACTCATAATTTAATTTAAAATTAAGAACACATGAAATTTTTTTTAACAATTTCTTATATGCTATTTAAAACACATTTCATATTTACTTCCAGGAATAAAGTTCAATCAGCGGGAAAATAACGACGTTTTGTTTTCTGGAAGCGGCATTCCACTACAGATACTAAGTTTCATCAGAGGATGAAGTACTTTAAAATTAAGGAATACTTCTATAAGGTCGAGGTGCGGTACAAACCCCAAATATTCATTAATTCATCGGATAACGTAGGTGTCTGCGAATTCCTGGACCATCGTTTCATGAAGCCAAGTGCTGAATCTGCCTTACGAATTATATCGCCCATATGCTGGAGAAAAATTATGACACGGTCGCCATGAATCCCATGGCCACAGTACACCTGGGCGGTTTAAATGATAAAACTGTACAGAAGATAAAGACGGGAGGAGATTTGATGCGTTTACGTGAGGAGATAATTGACTGGCACTTGGAAATATTAAGCTCCAAGCTGTTCTTGGGGTACCATATTTTTTTTTTTTTTTTTTGTTGGAGGTTTTTAAAATACCAGCTGGAGCACTCAGACCTAAATACCGGTCCATTGTACTACCAGATAGCAACCTTCTATTTGTTATAGCTTTCCAGATGTTCGGAGAAAAGCCAAAAGACGCTGCCATGATAAGGAGCCTAAGTTACCAGCTCTCACCATGTCTGCGCCGAGTATCTGTAACCTCATGCGAGAAAAAGCAGGACATTCACAGAGGAAGTGCTCTGCGGTGTCCTCATCTTCTCCACAAGATTCACAGAGTGTGGTATCACTTAAGCCTAACACGTTTAAATGCTTGGCAAAAGAGAAGTGCCCGCTGGCAACGCCAATAAGCTTTCTACAGTCTTTTCTGCTACGAGCTAGCAAAAATGTTGCAGTCTTCTTACTAACGTGGGGGAGCATACGCTTGGTTTGTCTGCATCCAATGGAGGCATGCCATCTACGATTTTGCTCTTCACAGATCCAATCGTTGATTGAAGCTCTCACTGAGGACGCTGGCAGACCTAGCGACGGTTCAGGTCCTGAAAAAGCTGTCTGAGATCCCTGCCTAGCAAGTTCATCGGCGATTTCATTTCCAGTTATGCCGTGATGGCCCGGAACTCAAATGAGACTCAAGGAATTTAATCTTCCGATCGCATTCAGAGAGCTCTTGCATTCCTGGATCACTTTCGAAGTGATTAGAGGGTTGAGAAGGGCCTTAAGCTCAGCTTGGCTGTCGCTGCAAACAAAGATACTTCTCCCCGTCCATCCATTGTTCGTTACGTGGCTCAAGGCCATTAGGATAGCATAAGCCTCCGCTTGGAAAACGGATGCGTATGATGGGGTACCATATTGAAAAACTGTCGAAATTCTGTTGGAGGTGTGAGAAGTCTTCAGAAGAAGAGATGACCTGAATGAGATGGAGGAATGTTTGACAATCATTTTAATGTCGTTAGTACAATGAATGAAAAGTAGAGGGCCTAAACGGCTGCCTTAGGGAACACCGGATTTAGCTAAAACACGGCTTGATAAGGCCAATATGAACTGAACGCTGTAAAAACGATTTTCCAAATAAGAAGAAATGCACCTTAGAAGATTGGGTTGAGGGCCGAGGGTGGAAAGCTTAAAAACAATAATTTTGTTGGGGTTTTTATTGAAAGCTTTACTAAAGTCTGATGAAATAACATCGAACTCCTTTCCATTCTCCAAGGCCTCCTCCATTGTTCTGGGCCTGTTTTTGAGGAACCCGTGTTGTCAAGGGGAAATGAGAGATACACAATGAAAGTTTAAGTATTGTCACAGAATGTTTTCAAAAATTTTGGGTATATACGATAGTTTAGCGATGGGACGACCATTTCTTACGTCGCACAAGACCTTTTTTGTGTATGGGGGTTATAAACGCCGGTTTTCATGTTTTGAGGGATATCTCCCAATTTTCGAATTTCTTTTAGAATTTCTGTAGACATTCCTGAGGATTGTCGGTACAGCCTTCTTGTCTCAGAGTCCATTTTGGGAAACAATTAACTGAACAACTATCGGATCCCAGGAACTAACATTAACCCCTAGATTTTCAATGTCGTATAAAATTTCTCTTGACGAATTCATTATGTTTTTCAAGTCGATTGCATTTTCATTTTGAACTGATCAGAGAACTGGTCCAATCTTATCTTCCGTTTTGAAACCGTTTGTGAAGACGGAGTTAAGGTTTGGACTTGTAGTCCTATTATTCTGACAGCATTTCCTTTGCAAGAATTCCCGTTACTGCGATTGGGTTGAGATCAGTTAACAAATGATCTCTCTGACCTTCGTATTACACATTCAGTTAATATAACAACTGTTGGACCTCTTTTCCAATTAGAATCTTAGGTTCTCAGGTATGGTTACTATTTCTAGTTACACACATATGAGCTGCATAGCCCACTTGTAACGATAACACCAATATCTGCACAAGGAAGTTGGGCAAAACTGCGGAAGAACTGAACCGGTTCAAGCCATCTCATACCAAATTTTTTATCAAGCTTAAAACAACTCAAAACTTAATGGTTTTTTGGCTAACCTCATAACCCATGTTCAGCAAACAAGTTCAAAATCTGTGAAATCATAATATGTATTCAGAGTGCTGCGCTATCAAAAAAAAAAAAGAGCAAGGAGGTAGTGCCTTTGATGTGATTGCAATTTGATTTGGTTTCA
This sequence comes from Melanostoma mellinum, assembly GCA_914767635.1. Taxonomy (NCBI): domain Eukaryota; kingdom Metazoa; phylum Arthropoda; class Insecta; order Diptera; family Syrphidae; genus Melanostoma; species Melanostoma mellinum. The sequence continues at coordinate 187,489,723 of OU612060.1, forward strand.
AAGTTTTTTACAAAGCTAAGCCTTTTTGGGGTAGGGTCAGTTGAACAAAACTGCGAATACTTGCAATACAAACGGATTATGACAAATGTAAAAAAAACTTTTTTTACAAAAAGCTACAAGCTTGCTTGTTATTCTACAACAAGTGTAACGCACATAGTCTTACAAGTGGCTCCGGACATTTAGCTCTGTGTTCTCGGCCCCTGGGATTCAAAGCTACAAGCACTTGTAATACAAGCGAATTATGACAAGTGTAAAAAAATTGCTGTTACACATAGCAGCAAGTTTGCTTGTTCTTCTACAAGTGTAGAGAACAGTATTAAGTGTGGCTTGACTTATTGACCTCTGTAAGACATAACTGCAACTACTTGCAAAGCTGCAAATTTGCTTGCCCTTCATCTTCTACAATTGGCTCTTGAGCTTTTACCATAATTTTGGTAGTTTTTACTGGTAGCTCTGTGTTACAAGCCCCTGGGGTCGGATAACTACAAATACTTGAGCACCTGGTTGGTAGCACAAAACTACAAGTACTTGTAATACAAGCGGATTATGACAAGTGTAAAAAAAACTTCTGTAATACAAAGCTACAAGTTTTGAACCCTTCTACAGGTGTAATGCAGTGTGTATCTTACCTTACCCCTTAACTTTCGACTTGTATACTTGTAGCTTTGTGTGGCAGTTCCCAGTCGTGTGTGAGAGTCCCAGCCAACAATTTTATTTCGTTGTGACAAACTCAACGTTTTCCTCCAATATGTTAAAACCTTAAAAACAAATAAATAAGAAGGAGGCAATGCTCTCCCAACTTCAGGGCCTTACTCATTTCAGAAAATTATAATTTTCTGCCGACACCGAATGACTAATTGAGAAAGCGTTTTCCTGGCAACTGCTGTAATCTACTCACAAAGGCCGAATTTCGCCAAAAACAATTTAATTTTCCTGTGATTCGAGCTTTGAACTTCTAAGAAACAGGCAGACAGCCACGCCAAAGGCAACATAAATGACCTTCAACCTGCACTTTAATTGTACCTACATCTTCAAAGACATTAAAGCATTAAAAATACGCCCACATTAAGTCCAGACATTAAAAAAGAAAGTCTAAGGATATGAAAGTCGATTGGACTTCAAACAAACTCAAAGAACGAAAAAATATTCAATCAATCAAACCAGAACTGATTCGATTAGCTCCTTTGGGACTTTTTTCGACTTTATGTCTCGGTGGCTTAGCAAATAATTATTGACGATCATTGAGCACATCAAAGAGGGGCATCATTTGCGTCAAAAACAACAAAGTCAACCTTAAATTGCTCGTTATAAAATCATGCTTCTAAAAAATCAAACCTAAAAAGGACCAACCAATCCTCTGCTCCAGGAATAGCCGAAAAAAACATGCAATCGATGTAATAAAACCAATTTCATGTCCCTTGACCTCTTAAAACTCGATTCAATCCTTTTTTGTATACACAATTAGCTCAACCATATCCTGACAACTTTCGTTCTGCTGTTCAATCAAACATTAAAAAACAACTCCCCCTACAACACCACACCGTGTACTGTGTCGCACCAACACTACGCCATGCCGGCCGTGCCGCCACCACTTAACTTAACATCGAGATTATACCTACTACATATATATAGAAAGAAAAAAAATAGATTAATTAAAGACAATCCAAGGCTTCAGTCTCTCCGCTCTCCCCCTCTAGCAACGAAACAATCGGACACACACAAACCGAGAGAAAACATAAAAACAAACAAAAATAAAAACAGGACACAAAAGCCAAAATCAGTTAAAAAGGAGAGACAGCACAGCAGCGACCTAAAAATATGAAGAAGAAGAATCCTACTCGTACAACACAATCACGAGAAGCAAACGAATCCTGTCTAAATGAGGCAAGATGGTTGGTGACCCCATTTTCGCCGTCTCCCACACTGAATTTTTTTTTTTGTTGTTGTTATTCAAAAATGTAGTTCAGGTTCCACTCCCCAGTGGACTGTAAACAACACAAAACGCTTGATGTTCCTTCATCACCAACTTGTCGTTGTCGGTGGACACGGATCACGGACACGGACGAACGAAAAGCTTTTACTCCTTCTCTCCTGATGCCTAACGCTCTTTCTCTCTGTTAGTTTCTCTCCTCTTGGATTTCTGCAAAGAAAATCACTTTGCAGAGATTTGTATTAATTTTCCGTGTATCTTTTAGGTTGGAAAAATCATGCGCTCCACCATATGGCTCCGTGGCTCTCCTGGAAAATCCAACATCTATTTTCATATGTAACGATTTTTTTCTACGGGTTACTATAGGTTTTCCTCTTTAGTCTTCGGTATTGTTTCGTAAGGCGTGAATGTCCTACCGTGTCGATAAAATTCGTCGTCGGGTTGTGTGTTATTTTTTTTTTGTTTTAATATCCTTCATGTGGTGTTCATCCTTCTTCTGTGCTAATCTCTGCTAGGATACAACAGAATAAAAAAAAACACAATAATAAAAGAGTGAGAGTGTAGTTGTTATCTCAAGGACATAATATGTACCTTTATCGATAAAAATTAATTAAATAAATCGCACAGATCAACCGGAAGTCAGTCACAGTATCTATATATTGTGTTTTTCTTGCCGTAAATACAACGAAATGAGACAGGGAATTACAAAAAGAAAATCCCAAGGATATACAAAATATATGTCCTGGATAGTGTTGTTAATAAATTGAGAGCGAGTGCTTGGAATAACTACTGTGTGCGCTACTATCCATCCCTCTGTTGGTTCGCCTTGTATCAACAGAAAAATTATTGCCCAAGGAGCTGCTCCGCTCAGTAGTTGTTGTCGAGGGGGGAGAGGCACGTTTTTAGGATCAATTCGGAGTGTGTGTTTTTTTTGTGTGTCGTTTTTTTTCGGAATAAGCCCTGTTTGGTGTGTGTAGCTACATTTTCATTGTTTGCCTATTTTCCACTGATTACACGGGCAGCAAAGTTGTGCGGTTGGATTTAGTTCGTGAATGACGTCCCTATTCGTCTCGTATCCTACTGATTAAGTGCATGAATAGAGTCCTTTTTGCGGGGATAAATTATCTCATTGTGTGTGTGTGTTTTTTTTCCTGTTTTAATTGTCATTCGGTCCTGCGAGCTTCTCTGCGGCACTGTGCCATATAAATTTGTGTCAAATAAATGTCAAAAGGATACACGTTACCGATATACACTTGAAAAGGAATAAAATAAATACACAAGCAAAAAAGGATATCATTGGCTTCACAAATCAACTTGACATCCCCCTTTTGCCCCTCCCATGCTCTACTCTACTCTACATAAATCCTGAGGCCGAAAAGGATACACAATCTGTATTTCACTGCCAACTGAGGATAAATAAATAAGAAATCAGCAAAAATAAAGAAGAACAGAAAAAAGGACGTGTGTCCTTTGCGTGTTTGGTGCATAGGTATACGAAACCAAGGATACGTATATGCAAAAAAAGTTTAAAAAATAAAAATTGTGCAAGTGCATTTATAAAAAAAAAGAAAAATATCCTTTTCAGCCAAACACATTCAGGTTACCTACAACTCTGATGGTTGTGTGTTACCTCCTTTGCTTTGTGAATGTGAAATGAGGAGCTCACTCTGCTTCCACCTAGAGAAGTTCTAGGGTACGTGTGCATTGTGCAATCCGCTTTTTTTTTCTAGTTTTGTCATCTGTGTGCTAGTCCACTTTCTTTTGTCTAGCACAAGGATAACTCCAAAGAGAGTTTAACGTTGCATGTGTGTGCGTGTGGCAACAGAAAAATATGTGTAAGCAAAGTGTGCCTAAAAAGGCTCCCTAAGCAAAGAAAAAAGTGAGAAAAAGAAAACAACTCCCAACAGCTGAAGCTGTCCCCTCGAACATCTAAACGTGTCAGTCATCGCAAACCTCAAATTGTGTGCTTAAGTGTGTCAGACATTTTTTTTCCTGCTAACAAAAAACGGAATGCACCGGATCAAATTGGAAATGCACTACACTCAATAATAAACAGGAGCATACCAAACAGGAATGCACTAAAGCCTCCATTGTGAAGAAGCAGTTAAGGTAGGTGACAATGGATGTGAAATGCCAATATAGCTTCAAATATTTCTCAGCATGTCCTCGATATTCAATTTACCGGGTAGGGGTCCTTTATAATGACTACCTTCTGACAACGAAAACACTTAAATTCCGAGTTGTAAAATTGTTAGTGGGTAACAAATATAAACTGGAGATTAATTATGTCCATTAACCTGATTTAAGCTGAATTGTTAACTACCCCTCACATCGAATGGGGTGGAATTTTCGCATTAGAAGTTAGGTTGTGCGTGTGTATTCGAACTGTGTTTTTATGTGTGTGGGGAAATGGAGATGGTTCTGTGTTGGCATCCAGCATGAAAGGTAAAGGTGGTAATGATCGATAAAGATAAATTGATTTTGCCTGTAAGTACTAAAAACAGGACGAAGCAGCACAAGAAAAGGCGAAGAGAGAGAAAAAATAAAAGAAGAAAAACACTGAAAACAGATGAGAACGACATTTGTGGGAAAAAGTAGAGCTGGCACGTTATTTTTGTGCGAACGTAACCATGCTGTTGATTCAGGTATTGAAATAAACGATTTATATCGGTCGAAAGCAATTATGTTGGGAGCAGATTTTTGTATTCGTGCAGAAAGTGCAGATTGATTTTTTTTTGGGTTTGTTTTTTTTTCCTTTTTTTTAATGCCTACGCATACTTTAACTACCTTTATACAGGCACACAAAAGGTAACCATTTGTTTGTTCTTAAAGAGCGATCAGTTTGGGGGAGGGACATTAGGGTCAGAATGGGGTCGAAATTTGGAATAGATGTGCGTTGCGTTGAGTCAGCATTACGTATCATTATTTCGTTGCGTCTATGGTAGGTGTGGGTTTGGTGGGTGGATAAATAACTTTTTACATCCTGAGTTTGAGTAGTTCTATTCTGTGAAATGTTATGTAGTTATGTACTTCTTACAAACAAAACACGGGGCAGTTTTACTTGTAGGAAAAATATGCAAAAAAAAATCACTTTTATTTTGTCCGAATAATAAAAGCTAGATGCGATACTTGTAAATCGGACATACCGACCAATCTTCATCGATCTTCACGATCTTAAACACGTCTTTTAAGAAATTTATTTCTTTTAAGATTGCTATTTTTCATTACCGAACAAGACTGACTCTGACTCTGAATCTCCCTCTACTTTGAAATAAACGAAAGATAAGGATCTAAGGTCACTTGCAGTTCTCCCAGATGAAAAAGAAAAACCTCCCCCCAAAAAATTTTTTATAATATGGGGGTACCTAACAAAAAAGAAACATAAACTAGAGCCTCACAGCCAGCTAGTAAATAAAATAAGCGAAATATCGGGTTTCTGAATTAGAGCGCTACAAAAGTTTAAAAAAAAAAAAAAAAAAAAAAAAAAAAAAAAAAACAGATATCAATGAAATTCCTGTGGAAGTACGTTTGATACCATTACGTATGAAACTCAATTCCTTTTGAATGGCCACCACGGGCACGCTTGCCGTATCGGCTTGCAATTTCACGTTCGATATTCGTACGAAGTTTATCAATCGTCGCTGGCTTGTTGACATAGACCAAAGACTTGACGTAGCCCCATAAGAAAAAGTCTAACGTCTAATTTCGTGAGATAAAATGTTCTCCTCGCTCTGTTGCGCCACCCTATTTATTTATTTTTTTTTTTTAAATGCTCTTCAAACTTATAAAAATAAATAGGGTGGCGCAACAGAGCGAGGAGCCCCTGGGCCTAGCGCATTTCTTACAACCAAACCTTGTGAGGGAATGGAGGGGACCTACAATTTTGGGCCGGTTCCGAACGGCTAATTGAGAAAGCGCCTTTCATGGCAGTGAATTTACTAACGGAGGACTTGCCAATTCCTCGCGAAAGGCGATACCCGTGGAGAAACATTTTTGCCACTACTGGGATTCGAACCTCGAACCTCTGGATTAGCAGGTGGACATGCTAACCATCGCACCACGGGTACCACATCAAACATTCAAACTTGGTTTTCAATAAATTGGTTGTGACATTCGCTGTGTGGCTTGTGGCGCCGTCCTGTTGGAACCACATGTAATCCAAGTTAGTATCATCCAATTAATTCCAAAAATAGTCGGTTATCGGTAAATAGTAGTTATCATTGAACGAAGCGCGGCTCAATGAAGCCACCGCACCGGCCCATGAACTACCCCAAACCGTAATTTTTTCGGGATGCATTATGATGACTCATGGAGTACGTGTAACGCATATTTTGTTTATTGACGAAGCCATTCAGCCAAATTTGAGCCTCATCGTTGAAGATGATTTTTCGATGAAAATCCGAATCATTTTCAAGTTGTTGCTCAGTCCAATTCACGAATATAAGACGCTTCTGGTGGTCAAACGGTTTCAGTTCTTGCGTCAATTTAATCCTGAAAGGAAGTAGGCCAAGATCTTTTCTCGAAATTTGCCACAACAATGTCACAGAGATGCCCAAGGCTTGAGAACGGCGTGTGAGAGACACATTTGGGCTTACTGCAACTGAAGCCTTAGCGGCAGCAATATTCTCGACACAACCGGCACTTCTTTGTCTCACTGGCAGGGGAATACTTTGTTCTGTGCTTGTGGATTCAAATTTTTTCACTAGACGCTCAGTTGTTGATATGCTAGGACAATTATGACGACCTTAAATCTTACGTAGCGCTCTTATCGTTGAGGCCACTGACTCTGAATTTCGTTAGTAATTTTTTAAAACTTCGACTCGTTTTTGGCTCATAAATAATTCCATCATAAATCATCGCTTACTGAAGAGAAATGTCAAAAGAGCGGCAAGAAATATGGCGTCGTTTGCTGTCCCTGCCGCTCCACTTTTATAGCATCCCTGTTGAAAAACCCTTTATAAAAGTTATTATACGAGTATACCTAAAAGTTATTATATACTTTTTTAATTGTCTCTTCGTGGTACCCGTGGTGTGATGGATAGCATGTCCACCTGCTAATCCAGAGGTTTAAGGTTCGAATCCCAACAAAGGCAAAAATGTTTTTTCCACGGATATCGCCTCTCGCCAGGAATTGGCAAGTCCTCCGTTAGTATTCATTGCCATGAAAAGCGCTTTCTCGATTAGCCGTTCGGAACCGGCCCAAAATTGTAGGTCCAAGGCATGGTTGTGAAAAAAGCGCTAGGCCCTGGGGCTCTTCGCTCTGTTGTGCCACTCTATTTATTTATTTTATTTTTCATTGTTAACAAAATTCAACAATATTTTCGTCTTCTTCATTTTGTGGAGTGTTTTGATACATCTGTCATTTAGAATGTAAGGAATATATAACTCTTAGAATACTCTCAGCTGTTTTAATTGCCATACGGTTTCTTAGTTTGATTTTTACTCATATTGAATATTGAATATTGAAAATGCTCTCTCGACACCGGCATTTGAACACAGCAAAGATAAAAGAACAACTCTTTTCCAGTTTTTCAATATTGGTTTATTTTTTGTTTCCAGCTCAATCCTTTTCCAGCTCAATCCTCCAATTAAGGACAAAAATAGTCGGTTATCGGTAAATAGTTGTTATCGTTGAACGAAGCACGGCTCAATGACGCCCATAAGCCCATAAACCCAAAATCTTTCCGATGAGTCTAAATTCATTGTACAAGTCAGGTCTAAAAGGTTCCATTGCTGAAGAGCAGCATTAAGATCTTCACATACATATCGGCAATGGGATATCAAGTCATTAATGTCTGGCTTATTTGGGATGTTGCATTCCTTGGTTAAAAGTATCCTTGCATAAAAAGATCAGAAATAGCTTGCACCATACTTTGACACACTCTAGTTTTTTTTGTAGAAGTTATAGTACCTAGATGATATTGCCCTAAAACTTGAAGCCGAAGTGAATGCACTCTCAACTTCTTTTGCATGGCCACCACGGGCACGCTTGCAGAAGTCCAGACGCTGAACCCAATTTTCTACGGTTTTCAATAATAAATCGGCCGATACAGCTGCAATTTCACGTTCGATATTCGTACGAAGCCGAAGTGAATGCACTCTTTTTGCATTAAAAAGTGCTCAAAATCGAAACCTTATGTATGATTTTCGAAGAGAATCGGGTTCTACAATAATTTAAAGAAAGGAATAAAGCAGATGGTTTGAGTCCTCAAAAAGCTTTATAAGTAAATGATATTTTTTCTCTTGATTGATTTATTTACATCTATGAATTTTTTAGGTTATATTTAAGAAATGTTAGGAAAAGCTTGTTTTCATTGCATTTGTACATTTGGCTGAGTACTTCAGCAGTCTGTGGTACCCGTGACGTAATAGTTAGCATCTCTGCTATTTACCCAGAGGTTCGTGGTTTGAATCGGAACAGGCAAAAATGTTTTTACTCGGATATCGCCTTTTGCGAGGAAATAGCAAGTCCTCAGTTTGTTAACTTATAGAAATGAAAAGCCGTTCTTTTTTAGCTGCAACTTCAAAATGTAATTTCGGGGAACACCATTGTTCCAGAGTACAGCACTTACCACCAATTAATACGAAATTCCACCTTAACCCTTTACCGCATACGAAGCCAAATATGGCTTTGGCTGTTTGTATCCTTTTTTCTGTTCTCTGTCACAAGGAAAAGATCGAAATACAACACAATCCTCTTCTTTGTATTTATAATAACGCTTAACGGTAGTTTTTTTGTGTGTGCGACAGCAAAGAAGTATGTATTTCGTGATCAAAGGTCAGTCGGTCGGTCCGGTGTATTGAAAACGGAAGTGTAGAATATAATATATTAGTATTTTGAAAATTAGTTATTGCTATTGCTTGGTAAGTTAAGTGAAATCAAAAATATATTTTTGATTAAGTGTCAAATTGCGCATGCAATGAACCAATTTTTTATTGAAAAAAATGATTGGGCTGGTCTTGGGAGAGCAAAAGGTGCGGAAGCCATATTTGGCTTCGTATGCAGTAAGGGGTTGCAAATCTACATATTTTGTGGACTTTTTTTTTTTTGGTTGGGAGATTTATCTACATTTTTTCTATTTGTTGTTTTGCTTGGAAGTTCTTGTTAGAAAAAAATTTGTTATTATTGACAAAACTGATATCTGGCAACACTGATTCGTAATTAGTAGATAATCAAGCTGGGTAGCACTAAGAAGTAATTACCGTCTGCTGTTTCCTACAATCCAGATACCTATAAAAAACAATTTTTAAAAAAATTGCTTCAGTGACGTGTTTGATAATATAGGTACAGTGCACACTAATTATAAAGTCTAACTTCACTATTATTGCTGAATATTTCCAATACGACTGGTTTTTACTCTTTATGAAAGAACAAAACAGCCATTTCTTACTTTAGAAATGGAGCCCCTTCGATTTTATGGACGTTCTTCACATGTAAACCCTATTCCTGGCGATGGATCTCAAAGCGACGATGAATTGGCGGCTGAATCTGATGAAGAATTGAACACTGAAGAAACTCTTCATAACCAAAGTGCTTATCTAACTGTAAATGAAACTGACAAAGAGTCTGAATCAGAGAGTGCACCAATTGCAGCATCTACATCGAAAGCAAAAACCAAGAAAACGAAGCAAAAAGTTTTGTGGAAAAAGGGTCATCTTCTTGCCTACGATGAAGAACAGTTTGAATTCACAGGATCTGTCGAGCTCCCAGCATCTGTAAAAGAACTAAAGGAACCATCAGATTTTTTTAATTTTTTTTTTACTGATGAGCTGATGAATTTCATTGTGGAGGAGTCAAATAAAAAAGCCCTCCAGGATAATATAAACAAGCCGGCCAATATTTCAAAGAACGAGATGGAGCAGTTCATTGGAACAGTTTTATATATGTCTTGTTGTCACCTACCGGCTTCGAGACATTATTGGAGTAAGTCTGTTGGACAACAATTCGTTTATGAAACTATTACCTGCAACAGCTCCCACAGTCAAAAGATTCTCCACTTCAACGACAACACCAATTTCAAACCATATGGGACTGAAGGATACGATAAACTCTTCAAAATAAGACCACTCTTAGAAAAAATAATAGAGCGGTTACTGCTGATTCCCAAAGAGGAGTTCCTCGCCGTAGATGAACAAATAATACCTACAAAGTGTCGACATGAACTGAAGCAGTACAACCCAGCCAAACCTCACAAATGGGGTTACAAGAACCAAGTGCTGAGCGGAGTGTCTGGTTTCAGCTACGATTTCGATATTTTTGCTGGAGAACAAAGTAACAAAATACCGGATTTGGGAGTGAGTGGAAATGTTGTAACAAGGCTTACTTCAACAGTGGAAAAAAAATGTGAACCACAAAATATTTTTTGACAACTGGTACAATAGCCTGAATTTGCAGGTCCATTTATTCAAAAATGGGATCTTACCACTGGGAACCGTGGGGCTCAACAGAGCTCCAAATTCAAGAATGCCGAAAAAAGGAGGACGTGGAAGCATGGTTGAAAAACTGGCCACAATTGATGGAGTCAAATTGAGCTTGGTTTCTTGGTTTGACAACAAAGTTGTGAGCATGATGTCACCGTATGTGGGCAGCGAACCAATTGTAGAAAGACGCCGCTATTTTAGAAAGGATAAGCAATACAGAAATATTGCCGCTCCTAAATCTGTCGAGGTTTACAACAAGTATATGGGCGGCGTCGATTTGTTAGATTCGATGCTTGGACTGTACCGTATTCCTTTGCGATCCAAGAAATGGTACAAAAGAATATTTTTTCACATGATAGACCTATGTATAATGAATGCATGGATCATCTGGCGACGTGGGAACGACTTTCACTTACCGCTTTTTGATTTCAAACTTGCTGTTGCAGAGAACTTATGCAAGGCTGACAAGATGTCTTTGAAAAGACGCGGCCGACCATGCAGTTCACTTAGTCTTGCAAATCCTGAGACTATTGGAACTCCAACATCAAGTCGAACCACACCAACCATTACAACACCGACAACCACCCTGAAAAGACGGCATCCTGCAAGGCATCAAGACTTTTGTCTTTCTTCGGTACGTTTGGATAACTATGGCCATTTTCCCCAAATTAAAAAAAATCGACAAATTTGCCAAAATAATTGTAATGGACGTTCGATTACCTTTTGTCAAAAATGTAAAGTTGCTTTATGTTACAATGAAAAAAGAAATTGTTTTTCTCAGTTCCACGGTGCATAATCTTTGAAATATGTAATACTTAAGTTATTTTCAGTATAATTAATTATTTTGTTTTGTTTTCAAATGAAAAATTTGTATCTTTTGTTATTTTTTTCATAATTACAATGAATTGTTTTGTTATGTTTTTAAATGAAAAATATTTACTTCTTGCTATTTTCTTGAATTCTTTTCGTAAAGTGAATAAATAAAATTTGTAAGATTTTTAACCCCTTACTGCATACGAAGCCAAATTTGGCTTTTGTTCTTAATTTTTAAACAAATTAACTTTTTTGTGTTTTTTTAATGCAGGATGTTTTCAAACAGCACTTAGAGCCCATAAAAAAAGTTTTTTATTTGTTTTGACCGCTGGAATTAATTCATGCGGTAAAGAGTTAAGGCCACGTCTGATGACTTTTTGAATATTGAAATTTTGACAGTGCAGAAAGTGAATTCTGACATTTCTTGCTGGTACACACTTGTGAATGCACTGTGAACGTTTGACGGTTAAAATTAAAATTTTAGGCTGTTTAAGCGAGATTGAATATCACCATATTTGGAAAATTTTAGTTTTTGAAATTTATATGAAGTTCAAATTAAATTTCAATTTTTTGAATGATTTCGAAATGGTATCCTTGGTTCTTATAAAACTGTCTTCTAATAAGACCTTGAGACTTTCATGCTTGGTTTCTTCATCTATATTGTGGCTGGAGCCAGGGATGTATGCGGTTGGCACATTTTATTTCATAAGATCGCCCCTTCCCCCAATCGCAGAACGAAGCTTGACATGCTTCCAAGGTGAAATGAGACCGAAAATATTGCCAACATATCTCTTCATTGGCGTATGACATTCATACTGCAATTATTTGCCGATTTTCAAGGTGGCTGCTTGGCTAATCTGTAGTTTTTTTCATGTTAAGTAACACAGTACGAATGTTAGGAAAAAGAAAGAGAGTTTGAAAGGAGATACCGATGCACATTAGTTTTAAATTTCTGAAGATTGTAATGAGAGGGCAAAATAGAGCTGGGCAATACATTCCACATTCGCGTGGTACGGCTGAAGAAGAAATCTCTGTATTTAACAGTACGTCCGAAATTGGATTCAATGGGCATTCCTGGAAACGTGAGTATTTGTCACGGTTGAATTGTTTAAAAGGAGGAATGCATCTGGCAATCTCATAAGAGCACTGTTTGTAAAAAAAAAAAAACGATAAAATAAGGAGAGACAAGAAACATTACATTAAAATTACATAACTTTATGGGAGTTATACTCCATCTTAGGACGAATGTACGTTTTGTAGATGACTGCCAGTTCATTGGGTGAAAAAAATTTATTGCATCGTCGAAGAAAGCCTAAGCACTTTGCAGCGTTTTTGGCGATTTCAAGTTAATGGTTATTCCACAGGAGGTGGTTGATAATGCACATACCGAGGATTGAAAGCTTTTCTGTTTCAACAATGCAAGAGCCACTCATGGATAGTGGCAAAAGAGGTAAGTTTCGCTTCAACGACAAAAGACAGCATTGAATTTTTGAAGCATTAAATTCTACGCGGTTTTTTTTTTATTCCCCTATTGGACAATGCTGTCTAGATCAGAATTTAATCAACTTAACATACGTTGCAGCCCTAATTCCACGTCCGAAGATGAGGGATGTGAACTTAAGAACGAATATGAAAAGCTGAGGGTACTGTCGTCGGCAAAACAGTTTAGTGGATTAGTAGTTTCAGACAGAAGATCGTTAATGAAAATAAGAAAAAGTGTCGGAGACAAAACGGAGCCCTGGGGCACACCAGTATTTATTTTGTTTTATTTTGTAGGTAGCCAGCGAAGAAGAAACTCATCATAACCAAATGCACGCATTTTAGATAAAAGAGCTTGATGCCAAACTCTATCGAATGCTTTTGAAATATCAAGCTCAATAATCTTACTTTCTCCAAATCAATGTAAAGACTTGTGCCACTGTTCGGTGAGATATTCCATCAAATCAACAATGGACCAATTGCAACGAAAGCCATACTGTCGGTCATTTTTGAAGCTTTCGTTTTTCGAGATATTTCTAAAGCTGTGATTGTCTCTCGCGCCCTGCTGTCACAAACCGCTATGACCTAATAGATATTCAAAAATTGGGCGTCTTTATGGCCTTCCGTAACGATTTCTTTTTTTGTCAATAAAACAGTTATGTGGTTATTGTCGTTTAGAGGAATGCATTATGGTAACTAGAAAATCAAATTTCTAATTTTAATCCTAACAATGGAACGTCTTAGCCGCTGAAATGTCTGATTCCTCACTTTTTATAAGAATGCTTCACCCTTTACCGAAACCCCATGTGCTGAAGAGTCTGTAGTGAAATTTACCTTCACCCAATGCAAATTTTGTTGAAAGATTCTCGTTTAGCACCTGAGAAATTTCTAACCCACTGTGAATCTCCATCCCTTCTGCTGTTTGTTTGTTTACTCAATACAAATTCTTCAGCGTCTTTGTGTGGCTGTACGTCTAGGATAGCCTCAGAAAACGTTTTCTTCTGCGAATCAAATCAAAATCTGCACCAATAGATTTGCAAGTTTTTGAGAAGTACTCCAGTACTTCCAATAAAAGCCTTTTAGTGCGCTGAGTTGTATGTCCTTGATTGTAAGAAAAAACCCTTCTTCCTTATCGATTTCTCTTTCCAGTACTTATTCTTTAGTTCTGGGAAGGTAAGAAATTGAAGATGAAGTGTATTTCAAGAACTATTGAGAAGGAATACGACTTGCAGCCGACTGACACCCTTGTGTGTATAGGTAACAAAAGAAAAGGATTACTCAATGCTTCGTAGAACTTTCGAGCGTTGAAAAGAAAATGGAATCGTTCAGTTATTTATTTAAAAATAATGGGAAACCAATAAGCTCTATGTGTTGCCATGCAGTTTTATTCCTTGGTTCCAGGACTCATTTCCTTTCGTTTTCATGGAAAACACCATAAATATTTGATTTGAGAACTCTCAACGTAGAGAAGCTTCTTCATGCACTTCTGTTTGAATTTAAATCACAAAAGGAATTTTCTTGGAATTCCCACTCTGCTTTGGTAAAACCTGAGACCGGTTCCAATAGTTATTACTTTCGGAGATGATGTTACCTCTTTGAACTTTGGTGTTTCCGTCTCTGGTGCCTGATTGGTACACGTCTCTTTCCCATCAGAGTTGTGTTGCCAGAAAAAAGAATATTGTCTTTTCAGCAGTCCTTTGAGTTGGCTCCAAATTCCCCCCAAAAATGTCGAGAGTGTATTAAAAAATACATCGCAGTTGTATGTATGAAGTTATAAATAAATAAATACCGTTTTTTAATAATTTCCCTCTTTTTTGTGGGGGGGACAAGTTAAAATTTCTAGGATGATTAAAATTCTGAGAAATTGAAATTGAAGACTTCAAGAAGCCCCTGTACGACAGTTCAATGTGTCTGCACCTATTTTTTATTATTTCTTTTTTCTCTCTCTTTTATATATAGGTACACTCGTCGCAACGGTCGATGGCACTCATGTAGGGTTTCCACTCAAAGAATTTCTTTCTCTTCGCTTTTTGCCTTCATAAAATACACAATATCAAAGACATTTTATCATTCAAGAGCGTTTGATCTCAATTTATATTTTGATTTGCAATGCCAAACGATAATAATCCTTACATTAAATTATATTCGATCTCATACTTCTTCGTATTTGGTTTCTTTCTTTGAAAAAAATATCCCCAAAGCCTTTCCTCGAGACCGTAAATGCTTTATGTCCTTGACCCTGTGTGTTTGAGAATTTATATTATTTATTTGGTTTTAGTATGACACACACGAGATACACACAGACTCACATCGACACTCTGAATACATTTAGATGTGAATGGGATTTTTTTCCATATTTTTTTTCCTTTGCCATTTGACTTTTGCTTTTTCATTTTGGGACTCGTCTTATACACACACACATCAAAATATATGAACATAAATATATTTTTTTATGAAGAAAAACAAAGAGCAAAATACTTCTTTGGTTAACAAGGCAGAAAAAAAAAATAAAATTCCCGATTCCCAATCTAATAATTGATGGTACATTCATTATTCACTGACATCCAATTTGGTCGGCACCAAAGTAATTATGTGTCGATAATTAGAACCGTGCCCGGAATATTGTTTTGAATGAGGGACGAACGGCGTTGTTCGTCGAGGATGTTATGTCTAATCCCTCGCCTTTCCTTGGCTGTGGCTGTATTCTTTAATGATGTGGCAATGTTGAACAAGAATCGATTCAGTCTATGTGTGGGAGCTAAAAAATTAGATATATTTATGGAAACCGCTCATACTTCTTGGTCCTTATACTTACATGCCTTTTTGGTTTTATAAATGTTGTTGTTTGGTGGAGGGACTTAGAAGGAGACAGATATTATCACACGTACTTCATCTTGAATGTTGATGTACGGCGCCGTTCTGTTTTGGTTGTCTATACGTGGTTTGGGGCCAAACTTAATTTACCAAGAGCCGAGAACATATTTTTTTCTATTTTGGTGTAGATATTTATGTTTAGCCGGAATTATACGTATTTGAGTTTATAGGCTCGAGTCTTGGCCTGGGACCATTTGTGTGAGTGTGAGATGCCAGTCAATGACTTTCATTGTTTGCAAGTTTTGTGACGAAAATGACCATTGCGGATATTTGAAGTAAACATATTTGAAAATTTGCAGCTCCAAAAAACTTCGAGATTACAATCACTCCACCAGACGTTTCCAAAATAATCTCAAAAATGGTTTGTGTGTATGTACTTTCAGAGTACAAGCATTAGAAGTTGAACTTTTTGGCATAAGAAAAAACTAAGGATTTAATCTCGTTCGCGTTTGCAGAAGCTGAATGGATGAGGAGGAGGAGGAAACTATTTCAAATCTTCTCTGCTCATGCCCAGCTCTAGGTCAAACGTAAGATACACCTAGGCTCGTATTTCTTTGATGGCCCTAGTGATCTTACTCACATCGACGCCCTAAGTCTCCCCAGCTTCATTGCAAGCTCGAGATGGTTTCATTAGGATAAGAATATATTAAGACCATTGTGGTATCACAATGGACCCAGCGGCTCTTAATGTGTTTGCCGAGCTAACAGCCACTGTAACCTTAGCTAACCTTGGAGAGCGAGGAGTGGATCATCAAAAAATGTACATTTTTATGAGTTATTTTTGGTGACCTAGTTAATATCTTTTAATGAAACTCACAAAAAAAATACAATTTTTAAACCATATTGTGTAAAACTTTCATTAGGAAAATTAAAAAAATAGTACAATGGTTTTATTTATTTATTTATTTATTTATTTATCTACAACTTAACGTTAACAGATTAATTTGCTTAAATTTATGTATATTTACGTTTATATACAACTAAAAATAAGATTATGTAAATAAAATTACGAAGTAATGCCACGTACAGAATTTTTAAACAATTATTTTGATTGGCTAATGTCTACCAGGTAGTAGACAGAGCTAAAATTTGATGAGGTTCTTATTAGTAGTTCATAGGACCTGTAATTCATCGAATTAGTTCATTGGATTTCAATGTAATCCAAAGAATTCATGATTGCAAAGAATGTAAAAGACTTTCAAGTGACTTCCAAGATTGCAACTAGTTAAAAAGTATATTCTTTTGACTGCTCTAGACGATTGGTTCACTAAAGACTTCAAAATTAACTGGGACTTATTTTTGGAGAGTTGTAGTTCTGCGATATGGAGTGTGAATGCTCTCCAAATAATCAGTTCAATATTAGGGCCTCTCCGCAATGCATTACCGCATTACCAAATGAATGCGTTCTCTTACAGCTCAGATAAATAGGAACTAAAGGAACTAGACCTTAAATCATGGCTGTAACGGTGTGATCTAGCCTAGAAATGCCTAGAAGCAAGCATCAAGCTTCGTATCTCGGTGAAAAGCACCATCTCATTTTAGCAAAGATAAACTCTGTGAATCTTCTTTGTGTACCAAATAGTATCACAATATTCAAGGACAGATCTTATTAAAGCCAAAAATAGTAGTAAGTACCTCCTATTTTTGGCACGCGAGAGCATAAGAGCATGCGGATCCATAAAGACTATTGTAAATATTTCTTTTAGAAATCCAACCATTGAATTTGCTTTTGATATAACATAATCCACGTGATCATCAAAGGATAGAGTCCGATCAAAAATCACACCAAGATCCTTAACTTTTTCCAAACTATTCAAAAGGTCCGAACCGTCTGTAAAGAGACGATTTTGCCTTTTTTACTTTGAGTAGATAATGATCTTCATCGCACCATAAATATGAAGCTTCTAAATCTCTCTGCATTTGAAATCAATCATTTATGCTTCATATGCCAGAAAACATTTTAAGGTTATCTGCATACAGAGGCGCTAGTGTATACTGAAAAAAAGATACAATGTTATTTATGAAAATGTTAAATAATAGCGTTCCCAGATGACTACCTTGAGGTAATCCTGATGTGCAGTTAAATTTTCTTGAGATAAAACTGCCATGTATTACTATCTGTACCCTTTTTATCAAAAATGATTCTATCCAATTCAAAATCGGTGAATGGAATCCAAAACTCATTGATTTTTCTATTATCTAGTCTGTTATGATTCAAAAAATAAAATGCTTTGCTGAAATCTGTGTTAACTTGCATTCCTTTTCCAATTAAGTTAATGGCACCGGCAGACGATGAAAAGTATAAAAGGTTTGTTGAAATGGATCTACCACTCACGAAACCATGCTGAAGTTCAGAATTAATGTTTCTAAAGGTATGTCCACACCAAAGAAACATTTTTGAAACATTTCAGAAACATTCCAAAAACATTTCAGAAACATTTCAGAAACATTTCAGAAACAAAAAAACATTTCTGAAATGTTTCAGAAATGTTTCAGAAATGTTTCAGAAATGTTTCTATAAAGTTGTTTTGGTGTGGACGCTTCGTGAAACATTTCTGAAATGTTTCTGAAATGTTTTTGGAATGTTTTTTGTTTCCCATTCTGAATGGAAAACTTTCTTTGTTTTTCTGAAACATTTGCAAATAAAGCGAGTGGAAGTGCAAAGTGGTTTCTTTTTGTTATAACAAAAATGTCGCGAAAAGTGTGGAATAACGAGGATGTTATCCAATTAATAAAATTATATGAAACAAAAAAAGTGTTGTGGGATCCACAAGATGAAGATTATAAAAATAAAAACAAAAAAGCCGATGCTTTCAGTAAAATTTGTGAAAGCCTTAATTGTGAAAAGGATGAAATAGAAAAAAAAATTCAATCACTTAAAGTGCAACTTACTTACTTACTTAGGTGGGCATTACAGTTCGGGGTGAACCTGGGCCTCAACCAACATCCTTCTATAACGACTTCGATTTCGGGCGAGCTCTCTCCAGTTTCGCACTCCAAGTCGGTTGAGGTCTTCATCTACTTGATTGCGCAACCTAAGACGAGGTCTTCCCCTTCCGCGATTTCCCTGCAATGTGCTTTCGAACACCCGACGAGCCGGAGCGTTTGGGTCCATCCGCTCAACATGGCCCAACCATCGTAGCCTCGCGATGCGTGCTCTTCTGGCTATGCCCATGTCGCGGTACAGCTCATACAGCTCGTTGTTGTATCTTCTTCTCCACACATTGCCTTCGCATACGGGACCAAGGGTTTCCTCATCCGCTTTCGATAAGGTCCATGCTTCCGCTGCTTTATATAAGGTTACCTTGGTTTTTCTGGAGAGGGTTTTGTTTCTCAATTGCCTTCTTAACCCAAAGAAGCAACGGTTGGCAAGAGTTATTCTCCGTTTGATCTCCGCACTGATGTTGTTGTCCGTGTCTACAGCGGATCCTAGGTAGACGAAGTCCTGTACTACCTCAAAGTTATGTCTGTCTATTGTGACGTTTTATCCAATTCGTCGATGTTCTGTGTCCTTATTTGATGACAGCATATACTTTGTTTTGCCCTCATTAACCATCAAACCCATTTTTGCCGCTTCTGTTTCAATATTCGCAAAAGCACCTATGACATCACGCTTTTTTCTTCCCATTACGTCAATATCGTCTGCGTAGGCGAGTAATTGTACAGACTTTTGAAAGATTGTTCCTCTGGTGTTGACGTTTGAGTTTCTTACAATCTGTTCAAGTATGATGTTGGAGAAATCGCATGACAGTTTATCGCCTTGCCTAAAACCTTTTTCGACATCAAAGGTCTCGGTGAGTTCTTTACCGACCTTGACGGAGCAGCGTGAATTCTCCAAAGTCATCCTGCATAAAGTGCAACACAGGCGTGAAAAAAAACAAATTACCAAATCCGGTATGGGAGCAAAAGAGAAGAAGACTGAATGGTTCGCTTTTAAGCACCTGCGATTTTCAGACGATCGGTATGACTGTGGCTCATCTTTATCTTCGCAAACTTCGGGCACAATACAAGATATGCTTTGTTTCGAAATTTTAAATAAATACATTAAAGAGTGATATGAATCACCGGTGGCAAAAATCGAAGAGTCACTGCTAAACGTTCTACTACACTTATGCTCGATCTGAAGTTTGTATTTTGTTTTCTAATTTTATGGCCAACCAAATTAACAAGAAACTCGAAGTCCTCACTTGACATTCTAGCGAAATTTCTATATCCACTTAAACCATCGATATTCAGTTCTTCCAATAATTTTACACCACCTGAATTATTTCTATTTTTCAAAATGTTTCTTGCCACTGTCTTGGTTTTTTTATTTTATTTTTTTTTAATTTTTTCATGA
Organism: Melanostoma mellinum; assembly: GCA_914767635.1. Taxonomy (NCBI): domain Eukaryota; kingdom Metazoa; phylum Arthropoda; class Insecta; order Diptera; family Syrphidae; genus Melanostoma; species Melanostoma mellinum. The sequence goes on from OU612060.1 coordinate 187,509,579, forward strand.
TTATAAAACACGACGCTATAATTGCTACTTCTTTACAATCCATATTCAAGCACTAAACTGAGCTCGAGAAACAAAAAAAAAATCCCATTAAAAATGGGAAACAAAAAACATTTCAGAAACATTTCAGAAATGTTTCAAGAAACGTCCACACCAAAAAAACATTTCAGAAACATTTCTGAAATGTTTCTGAAATGTTTCCGAAATGTTTCAAAAATGTTTTTTATACAAATGGGAAACATTTTAGAAACGTTTTTGAAACAATGTTTCTTGAAATGTTTCTCTGGTGTGGACACACCTTTACGAGGAGTTTTAGTTTATCTTTTATTAGACTTCCGAATAGTTTTGGAATTGCTGAAAGCTTTCTTATCCCTCTGACGTTCTTTTTATTTGTTGTTCGCTTTATTTTTTGATCCAGCTGTATAGATTGGACCCAAATAAGACATTTTCCATTCATTAAGACGTAATGACAAATTGAAAATGATGTATAAAACTTCGCTCAAGCTACCAACACAAATTGTTAGAAGACAGGCTGGGATACCATCAGCACCAGAAACAACGTTAGGTTGCAATAGTTTAATTGCAAACGCAACTTCATATGAGCCAATTACCATCGAGCCCAAATCAACGGGTAAATTTATTACAATTTCGTATTTAAACAAAGACTCAAAAAACTGAGCAGAAAGTTCACACGCTGATTGAGTACCGTTTGCGATACAAAAGCCGAGCTCCATTTTCTCAGGTAAACCATAAGTACAGCGTAAGACATTTGCTATCATCTTTCAGCAAGTTTTCAATGGCCATGATTTAATTAAAATTTTATTTTATTATTTATTTATTTTATTTTATTACAAATTAAAATGTGTAAGGACTTAATAAAAACATTAAATCCTTTCAAAATTTACAGAAATTATCGTTATTTCAATCGCTACCAGATTTGTTTAAAGTTTTAGTTCTATTGTTTTTTTAATTGGACAGTTGTCTATTATACCAAAGAGGCCTACTATTTTTTTGGTCATGAATACCCTTATTATGTTATGGAACACAGTGCAAGCATTTTGAAAAGTAGGATAGGATGAAATTGGAGGCACCGATGAATTGCTTTTGAAATTTTGTGTATCATAATGCCGGGGATAAGCAGAGTCTGCCAAAGTGTTCCACATTCGGGTGGTGCGACTAAAATGTGAATCTCTATACTTTACTGTACGTCCGAGTAAAACTGATGAACAATCCAATTGAGGCGGGTGTTGCGGCTAAGTTATTTCAGGGTAGATATACAGCTGGCTATTTCACTAGAGCGCTGCTTGTGAAAAAAAGCGATAAAAAAGAGAGAGACAGGTAACATTTCAACGATATTCAAGAAAATCAATCGATTCTATGACTGAATTATCGCTTATATATCTGAATGCCCTGTTTTGTACCCTATTGAGTCGGCGCAAAGAGGTTTGGGAGCACCTGACCGGATATGAGAATTATACTCTAGTTTTGCGCAGATGTTGGAAAAGTTTTTTTGCATCGTTTTAAGAAACCTAAGCATTTAGCAGAATTTGTGTAAGTAATATTACATTGACTCTGTGTATATGATTTCATATCAACCAGCGTTGTTACAAATATGCTTCTTGGATGTAGGAACCATTCATTGCTAGTGGTAGTGGGGTTGTTAAGCTTTAGTGACAAAGTTTTCTATGAATTCTACTCTATTTATATTACCCCATGTAACATTTCTGTTAAGTACAGAATTCTGCAGTGAACCAATCATACTCAACCGTTTTAAATCCAGAGAGAAGTAAATTTGTAAACTAATATGAGAAGCTGAGGGTTGAGTCGTTATCAAATCAATTAAAAGGATTGGAAGTTTCAGACAATTTTTTTATTAAAATAAGAAAGAGAATCGGGGACAAAACGGAGCCCTGGGGCACACCAGCATTTATGAGTTGAGTATCAGACTTGAAACCATAAAACACAAATTCAATCGATCAGCCTGAAAGGTAGTTTTTAATCGAACGAAGAAGAATCATCGATGACAAAAGCACGCATTTTCGATAAGAGAGCTCGATGCCAGACTCTATCAAATTCGTTAGAAATATCAACCGCAATAATTTTACTTTTTTACGTTTGCTACGAAAGCCGTTCTGACGGTCATTAAGAAGCTTTCGTTCTTCAAGATATTTCATAAGTTGACGGCTTATAAACGTTTTTCATGATTTTTGAAAGAAGAGACGTTAGTGCAATTGGACAATAAGTGGAAGCCTTTTTTAGGGACGGACTGGACAAATGCAGTTTTTCCATCTGCTCGGGAAGAACCCAAAGGAATATAGAAAATAAAAAAGGTAACGCATCTCTTCATAACAACGGCGGGGATACCACCTTTACCACCGGATTTATGTATATTGAGATCTTTGAGGACTCTTGCAACCGAGTGAGTACAAAAAAAGCCTGTTTCATCGTAGAGCGTACATTCTCAAGCTCGAGAGGAGCTAATGTTCTTTGTGGAAGTTTTTAGTTAGTAGCAAACTAAATTGGCTTTGTCGATGGAATTGACACACGAAGAGTCCTTGAAGACAAGCTTTGCGACCAAAAATTTTCAAATTCTTTTGGACACAAAATTTGTTTTTTCTTTACTCTTTGGCCATGTACAAATTTGGTCTTACCAATTTATGTCTGCATTACATCAAGAAATTAAATTTAACAGCGCAATCTATATACGGTTCGATTGTTACCCAAACGGACAGAAACTCTCTCATACATACTTACTTACATTAGGGTAGCTCAACAGAGTGGTGAGCCTCGAGGACTAGGGCATTACTCACATCCATGTCTTGGTTGTTTTGTACAAATTATGTTTTTATAATCAAATGAGTTTTTGTAAAATTAATGCTCTTATGTCGTCATTTATTGTTTCTTTTTTAATGAAGTCGGCAAATTCTTGAAACTAGTCTGCATTTTATCGAAAGTCATTCCTCCATCGACCTCTGACCCTTGGCATTTGACGCTCACTACGACCCTGTCTGCCAGAGCAAAATTTTTTTGTTTAAATAATCTGTTTATAACCTGACATCAACAACTTTGCAGAAAGGTATTGAATTCCTGGCTTTTTATGTACGTTCTTTGTTACTGCTTCGTGATATTCGTTCAACAAGCCAAAATCCATACCAATGAACCTTAGCTACCATCTTCCACCATCTCTGCCAAGTCACTCTGACCTCATTCAAAAAAATGCAGGGGCTTAGCTTTGCGGTGTAGTCATCTTCTACAGATAATTCATAGAGCGTGGTATAAATTTAGCCAGAACCTTAAAACGCCTGGCGAAAGAGAAGTGCCCTTAGCACTTTTCGGCCAAGAGATAGTAACAGTGTTGTAGTTATTTTATTATTGTTAAGGAGCATACGATTAATCTTTCCACATCGATCGAAGGCGTGCTTTTTAAGGTTGTACTGTTAACAGATCCAATCTCTGATGGAATCACTCAATGAGGATCAAAGCAGGCCAAGCAGTGGTTCAGGTTCTGACAGTTGTGACATGAAATGGCATCTCCCATCAACGGGAATAAATAGAAATCTCTTAGTAAAAGAAAAATCCTCGAACAAGAGGCTATATGGCCTGGGTTCCAAGAAAGACTTTAAAAATTTAGTCTTTCACCTGCAAAACTTTTCCAAATCTACTCGATGGTTCAGATTACGCAGGGTCATTGCATCGTAGGCCATTGGTGAGAGGAGCTAAGTGATAAAATGGTTTTCAAGTAGTTTAGTTCCTCTCGAAGAACTTGCCAATTTCTTGGGAAAAGAGATGCTTGTGGAAAAACAGTTTGTTAGGGAATCGAACCTCAAACTCCCACGCAACAGCCTGTAATGATGATTAACTTGTCTGTCTATTCCGTGGGAGTTCGAGCCATGTGCATGAAGGATGTGTATTTAAAAAAAAAAGCCTTCCTGAAGGTTCATTTTATGTAAACGCTACACGATATTTAGATATAATAGAAAATAAAATTTTAGTTTTGGCCTTTAAAAGCATGTTATCCATCCAATGAACATATTTAGAGCTTAAGAAGCTCCATCTGGATGCGTATAATTAACTACACCTCCTCAAACATATAAAAAAAATAACAACTTTCCCACAACTTACACAACCGAATTGCTGAGTATGTTTTGATTTTCCATAGTAATTTCTGCTAGATAATCCTTCCCTCTCCCCAGCCAGTAGTATACAAAAACACACCAACATAGTAAAGGGTATTTTTAAGAAAATCTGTTCACAGTGTTGTCTATGCCAATGCCATCGGTTCAAATGATGCCCTTTGGCCTTTTTTCCTTTTGCCAAGGGTTCCTATCAAAACTTAATAACCCCCATTTATAGAGAGAAACAAAAGAAGTTGCCGAATTTTAAGTGATTTTCAGAATCAAGTTTAGTTATTCAAGGCCTAAGAAAATAAATTCCAACCAAAAGGCATCCACCTTCAATCCAGATATCCAGACGGTTACTAACTCACAGTGTAACCTTTTTATAATGCCCTCTAGCCAAAAATTCCCTAATCAAATATTCGGCAGAGATTTAAATTCGCATATATACCTGAGATGATTTCATTCAAAAACTGCTGAAGTTACCAGCAGCAAAAAAAAAAAAAAATTGGAATAATAATCCAAAGGATGTGAGCTTACAACAAGCAAAACAAAACAAACCCGAAGGGCATTTCGGGGTGAACGAATAGCATAAATTGTTAATTCATGTTTTGGTTTGGGGGTTGAATGAAAAACACAAACAAAAGCCATGTGAATAGTTTAGCCGACAGGCAGATGGTAAAATGGAGGTCTCTCTTCGAATTCAACAATTGCCATATTCACGAATTATCAAATTGAAGCCACTACGAGTTCTCCACCTCCTCCGTGGGCGTCGATATGAATTATAGGTGGTTACATAGTCACTCTCACGTTATTCGTTATAAATTATGTATAAGCCAGCTAAGGAAAATCAAAAAAAGACAAGACTAAAACCTCATACATGGATTATTACACACAAAACATGAAGACAGAGGATTTGGTTAAAGTTTATCGATGGATAGCATTCGTGACAAGTGACAGACTGTTGACACTATCATACAATTTAACAAGCTCAACACATGACGTCGGCACCCTCTGGCATATGTCAAAATTGGACTTCATTAATTACCATCAATTGACGATGTTTTATGGGCATTGGTTGTCAAAGTTTAGGCTTTCCCAATTTTCATTTGAGGCAAGATTTTATTTCCTTTTTTTGTTTGGCTTTTAAGTTCCTTTTCTATCCCCAGATGTCCAGGCCAACGAATAAAATGAAAGACAACCATTAATTTTCCAACAAAAAACGAAATTCTCTTGGGTGAGACTCCATTTTTCCAACACATTAGATGAATGAAAAACTTTTCTTCTTCCTATCTATTTTTTTTTTCTTTCTTTATTCGATGTCCTCCCCACCCCTCCCCCTTCACTAGCGACAGGGATACTGATTTACGTTTGATAAAAAAAAAAAAAAAAAAAAAAAAACGAGAATAGAAATTTAGGCCTGCTTTGTGACCTAGGCTTTTGGTTATTTCGTTTTTCGTTTATAGAAATTGGTTGATGACAGGGATTGGAAGACGCAACGTTATAAAACATAACATGATGGTTAGCTATAGCTATGCTAACAAACAAAAAAAAATACTTTTAAAAGCTTTTGTGCTTGTGCCATCGATACGTCTGTCATAGTGAAAACCTTTTATCGAGGTATCTTCGCTTTTTTTTTGTCAATCGAAGAAAGCAATTAAATAATGTCTTTTCAATTATGGGAAGATGTTTTATTTGGTGGAACAGATTAAGAAGAGAAATGGGTGGGAGACTTTAATGTTTCGTTTTTCTGGAAATTTCATTTCGGGCCTAAGAACTAGTCAAAGAAATACGGGAGGTTTTTTTTAGTAGAATCATTGTCGGACGCAGGACTTTCTTAGACCTTTTCTTTTTAGATTTATCGAGATCTCACAAAATCTTTTAATTTTGTTTTTGTTTTGAGTTGTTGAGCTGTAGGGTTGTCGGATAAAGCGGCAGTGTAATCCGTTTAGAGTCTTATCGCTACACCACCAAGCTATGTACTACCAAGAACATCTTTGAAATTGGCGATAGTAAATTTGATAAATCTTTTTTTCCTCATCCAACATCATTTCATCATTGCCGAAAAGGAAAAAGGGGAGGGGGTGCCGGTAAATGCGAAGAAAACCACAGCCTTTTCATCACATGGTCGTGTTCGAGGAGCAATAGACCCAAAAAACAACATGATAAAGGCAGTCAAAACGTGGCATGGAAAATAAGCATAGACAGCCAAAAAGCGACATAGTGAATGCAGACCGGCAGCCTTAAAAACGATATGTACGTCAAGTTAGCACTACCACTTTAAAATTTTCATAGTTTGTTAATTGGCTTGATTGTCGTAAATTTGTATTGAATTTTTTGTGAAAACAAAAAATTTGTCGCTCTTTGTTAAAAAAAAAAAAACCTATGCTGTGCTAACTTAAAGGCCAAGTTAGTACTACCACCGCCCAAAGCCCATCAAATCAATCTTAAACAAAAGTCCAAGTATGCAATCAACTGTCTCTATTTTGCCGTAGATTAATAGTGAAAACAAAAAATTTTAGATTTTCACTATCTAAAAAAATAGTGTGTAGTTCTAATTTTGTGTCAAATACGCACTTCAAACTACTCTTTTTAAAAGCTTTTTGAAAGGGGGGAGCGAAAAAATTTGTGTTCACATATCTCATAACAGGTTAAAAAGCAACAATTAACTGCGTACTCAGTTCTTGACTTCAAGTTGATTTGAACCTTTTTTGAATAATTATTGAATTTAGGTGTACTTCGTTCTTAGCTTGAAAATCATTTTTATGCAGAGCATTTTGAAAGGGGATCGCGACGAAATAAAACAAAAAATTTGCGACAGTTTATGGCGTACTGGACTCGCCAAGTAAGCGCTATACACGTTTTTTTTTTTGTCTAAACGACGAGTGACAAAGGAGATGGTGCATATTTCTATGGAGCCTGGGCCCAGAGCGTACATCTATGAGGGTAGTACCAAATGAAAGCTTTCGTTCAGCCCAATCAGCCTGTCAAATATTTTTGAATTCGGTCATGGTGATTTTGAGATAATTAGACTTGAAGTTGAGCGCCGGAAATGGGAAAAATCTGACATTTCTGCAAATAATTATGTATACCTCAAAAAGTATAGAACGTAGGACAATGATTTTGGTATCATATGAAAGATCATAAAAATATCTTTCATTTTATATAAAATATAAAATAAAGGCATTCGAAATGCCTTATATTTCGAAAAGACTAAAATTTGTTTGAATAAAAACATTTTCGTTGACGTTAGCCAGCCAATATCTCGAAAAAATCAGTGATGTTCTATATTTTTTTGCACCACTTTAATTCTTAATTGGTAAGTTTTAATTTGATATATAATTACGCTATCATACATAAAGCATATCATCACGTACATTATACACAGTTCCTAAAAAAAATTAAACAAAAAATATGTTCCACAGCAAATGTATTTTTTCATTTAATTTTTCGCAGTACCTACTCAGTTTTTTACAAAACATAAAAACAAAATACATATTTATGCTACAATTGAAAAAAAGCTAATCTTCGTTTAGATCTATTAAAATACCATCCAAAAACAAAGCTGATGCTATATTTATTGCTTCCTGGTGTCTTGCGTAACCCAAATATCATGAAATGCTCATGACATGAGCGCAATACCCAACAGTCCACAAGAGACAGTTGCAAAAGTAAGCTTTTATTGCGTTCGAACTATGTGCTACGTTTGCATCGCTATTCATATGTAAGTGAGATTCACTTTTCTACTTACATGGCTGGATTTGATTCGCCCTCGCAATAAAAAGTTATTGTTGCCTATAAGACTATGATATTTCATATAAAATTCCTAAATTAAATTGAAATTTTTCGAATATCTCATCTAAAACTTTAAATATCCGTACACATGAAAGTTTGATGATTAATAACTTTTGAACAGTTAATTTCAGCGCTAAAACATAAAACACCATTTTTATAGAACAGCTAATTTCCATTAAAAATTTTCTATTGTGCGTTTTGTAAAAGTCATTTATTGTCGAGTTATAAAATTCATAAACAAAAATGAAATTTGTCTTAAAATAATCAAAATTTAATCCTTAATATCTTTCAAATGGTGAGGCTTACGAAAAAAATACAAGATACCTTTTTTGTAGAGCATTAAATTTCCTAAAATATTTTCTTGAGACATTTTTCTGTTCAATCGATAAATGATGAGGTATGAATTTTTTTCTATTGGACTGAGAAAAATATACAAAACTGCGAAGCGGAGGATCTAAATATTAAAACTAAGAGCTCAAACTTTTTGAGAATTTTTTTAAGGTGTCAAGCAACCCATTTTTCCGTAGCATTTGTAAAAAAAAAAAAATAACCGACTAGCCCACTCTAATCGACACGGTCTTAGTTTGAAACCTCCAAGTGTCAAATAATGACGTTCTCGCGCAAAAGGATTCCTGGCATTCAAATTCAAATTTTCGTGATCTTTACTAACCTCGAAATGAATAAATACATCAACCTCATAACAAACAAAGCAAATTCAATGCTTGGCTTTATTAAGATATGGGCAAAAGAACTTAACGACCACTATGTTACACTTTCCTTATACAAGTGTCATGTTCGTTCTCATCTCGACTCAAGTATGCTTCATAGGTTTGTTCACCGAATTTATATGAGGTTCATAAATCTCGTATTGAGGCAGTACAGCACAGATTCAAAAGTTTTGCCCTGAAAGGTTAACAGAAATGAAAAATGTTTTCACACGGGTATAGCTTTTCGCTAGGAATTGGCAAGTTCTCCGATAGATTAATTCATTACAATGAAAAGTGCTTTATCAATCGGCACAAAATTATAGGTCCCTTCCATTGCCTCTCAAGGCATGCTTGTGAGGAATGTGCTAGGCCCTGGGGCACCCCGCTCTGTTGAGCCAACCTATTTATTTACTTATGTATAATGATTCGTCCACACCTTGTTCTTCGGCAGATTTTTTCTTCTGTTTTTAAAATACCAGCGGGATCACTTAGACCTAAAGGCCCCGGCCCATAGAACGCGTTGCGTGCGTGCGGCACCGCTTCCAACTAACAGCTCGATTAAATACACACGATCTTATGAGAGGTGCGTCATAAGGACCGCGAGCACCGCGCTGAGCGCGCCGAGTAGCCCAACTTTCTACTATGTCACGCCGCTCACGAGGTGACATATGCTGTCAAACCAATTTTAAGTTCTCTCTTCTTGATGATGATGAGATAAGACAAATTGATACCTCAGAGAAGTGATTAACTGCTACTGTTGCTAAAATAACAGTTAAAGTAGCATTTTTAGTCGGAATTTTAATGTCTAACTATAGTTTAGAAGTTGAAAAAGGCAGTTTTAGTCTCGAAAACATGGTACTTTAGCTATGAAGATATATATATTTTTTTAAATTAATAAAACATAAGAATCTTAACGTTTGCTTGCAGCGAAAATAGAATTTCGGAAACATATTTTGGGTCACGATTTAAAATGCTTATGAGTTATTATTAAAAAAAAAAGAATTACTCTTTGAAATCAAGTGCCAATACATAACTTAGTAAAATATCAACAAAATACAGTGTTATTCTACGTACAATTAGTTCAGGAACTCCTATATGCACACCCTGAAAACTTTATTTTCCCAAAAGTTCACAAAACCTTATAAGTTTTCCATACGAATGTTTTTATAAACGAGATGTTTTCAAGTTGTTTTTGATAAAACCTTTTGAAAAATTAGTGGTTTTTGCGAAGGATAGAAGTTATTTTGGGTGCTGAATTCCTACGTTCTCCCCTCACTTCAAGCTAAATTTTTTTTTATAGTTTTACATATAACATTTTAACTACACTGCAAATGCAGCGTCGACGTCGAAGCTTTATAGTCGTGTTATTTTTTTTAAGCCGGTAGCTGGTAAAGTATTAGTGTTGAAAAAACGCTTTCCAAAGTCAACAGGGGCGCCATCTTCATTTCAACTTTACAAAAATTTTGTAAATAACAAAATTATTATTATTTTCAACACCATACACTATTTATTGAAAGTAAAAACGCCCCTGTTTTTTCTGTGACAAATAAAGACAGTAAAATACTCAAGTTGTGTTTTTTTTTTGTTTTTTTTTTCAATCCAGTATCGAGCAAAGCATTCGAACTCAGTATTAGCCGCCAATATTCACAGTTTATCAAACAACTTTTTTGAATTGGAAAAAGCGAATCGTAAAACCATACGATAATAGTTTTATAATTTTTTGCAAAGGCAACATTGATTCGTAAACAAGCTTAAAACAAATTTTGGTTGCTAAAGCCAAAAACTGTGCTGTTTTTTTTTTTAACGTATGATAAAAAGGTATAATTTGATTCCAATTCGATCTGAATGGTGATTGAATCCTAAGTAGAAATGAGGTTTTTGAAGCATTTATGAAAATATAATCTATGTACCAGTGAAAACCTCACCCAACTCCAGTTTTAAATGACTAATCGACTCATCCCAAGTTCGTTTAACATTTTGTGTTGCCTGTTCAAAAATAATTTATGCAAATATATAACCGTTAAAACACCACACCGTATTTATTGGGTCTCCCTTATCAGTTGTGCGCGGCAAAGCCCATCGCTTCAGCTGCCGCGAATGTTCCACCGCACGTTACGCGTTCTATGGGCCGGGGCCTTAAATTCCGGTCCATTGTACTACCAGATAGCAACCCATTTGTTATTGCTCTCCAGATGTTTGGGAAAAGCCAAAAGACTCTGTCATGATAAGGAGCCTAAGTTACCAGCTCTCACCAAGTCTGTGCCGAGTATCTGTAACCTCGTGCGAGAAAAAGCAGGACATTCATAGAGCAAGTACACCGCGGTGTCGTCATCTTCTCTACAAGATTCACAGACTGTGGTATCACTTAAGCCTAACACGTTTAAGTGTTTGGCAAGCTTTCCACATTCTTTTCTGCTGCGGCTTACCAAAAATGTTGCAGTCTTCTTATCAACACTGGGGAGCCTACATTTGGTCTGCTTGCAGCGACCATTGAATGCATGCCATCTACGATTGTGCTCTTGACAGATCCAATCGTTGACAAATTGTTCTTTGAATTTAGGCATTAACGTATTTACGCAACAGCTTGTCTCACCAAACACCTGACACATAGGAGACGATTGGTGTTATTATAGCCGTATAGATCCAAAAGACCTTTTTCCCCGTCTTCCCAAAGGCTCCCTTACATTGCCAGAAGACTAAGAAGTAGCTTTAGCAATTTTTAAATTGACAGGACTACTCGAAGATGCTTGAAAAGGGGATGTTGACGCACTTAAGTGTTAGTTGGGTCAGACCAGTCAATTTTCTGAGTCTCGTGAAGTGGAAAACCTCAGTTTAAAGAGGATTGTCGGAGAGATCGTTCCTAGCAGAAAAGGTGTCAATTAGATTAAGCACAGTTTGTGCTCTTGAACAGATATGTTGGAGGTTGGATCCAACCGCGAGCACGGCGACGTCGTCGGTAGCCTTGCACATGTCATCAAGGCTAGTGCATTGTCAAAAGCACCTTTAAAGTCGATAAAAATGCCTACCGTAAAATCTCTTGCGTCGAGCGCGCATTCAATTCTGCTTACAAGATTTTGAATTGCGGTCTTACAAGATTCTAATCTTTTTTTAAGAGGTCAGTAGTTTTTGGACCTACATGAAGTTGGGTACCATAAGTCCATATCCTGTATGTCAATGGTTAGTAAGTACTCAAACCCTGATAATGGTTTAAAGAGCTGCTATTCATTCAGTACCGCAATTATGGTGCCAGTAGCCTAATGGTTAGCATGTCTACTCTTACGAGTTAGGTTCATGGTTTAAATCCCAGCAGAAAACCAAAAATTCACAAGTATCCGCCTTTTGCAAGGAATTGGGAAGTCTTCGTCATTGCCACGGAAAGCGCTCGGAATCGGCAAAAAGTGTTCTTTGCGTTCATTCTTCTTAAAGCATAATTATTAGATGTGCTCCAGACCCAAGGACTTCCCACTCTGATACACCCTATTTATTCATTTATTAACTGGCACAGAAGTTGGTGTTAGTTGTTGTACACTTTCGTCCTTTATACTTCCGCATATTTTCACAAAATCACTATCATAGACTGCCATGAAGCCAATAAGTATATAAAGTGTGACACTATCGGTCATTTATTTGGTTACAAAAAGAGTTGTCAACCACTGCGCAAAACAATTAAAATGGCTCTCAATTGTTGCTTCAGCAGGTATACAGACAATCTTCCAGTTTACAGGACATTTGAAAAATTATAAAAACCCTAAACCAGAAAGTATATTTCACAAAAATAATGTCTGCTGTTCTAATTGACCCTAACTGACTAAGTAATTTATACGATTATGGAAGACTTGTCAAAATTACTATAACCGTTTATCGCTCAGTGATGTTATAACGAGGACCCTTTTAGCATCGCTTTTGAACATAAATCCGAGTTACTCGTAATTAATTTAATTCATATCCTTGTTCGGATTGTTCTACTACGTCTATCTTAAGATAGATAAATGTGCGCTTATGATTTTCTGGCTGTGCCTTATTTGAAAGGGAGACCCGTCTCCGAGTTATGGCTCCATCTCGCTAGAGAAAAACAAGAAAGGAAGAAAAAATTATCATGTACATTACCACAAGTTACCTTCGAATTAGATAATAGTGTTCGTTCGTTCCTTCTTTTGCCCAAATTCTGAAAGCAATAAGTCACGTCCGCAGGGAGAGAGAGGGAGAGAAATCCCCGACAAGAAAAAGAAGAAACAAAAACAAAAAAACAGTGTAACTTTTCGCGTGGCTAATACATTCCCATTTGCACCTTCGAAGTTCATCCCCATACATCATCAAGATTTGTTGTACTACTTACGAGTATTCCAGAGAAAATGGCAACGTCTGATAATTAAAACGAATTACGAGAACGAGCCTAAGTACTTCCATCCTTATCCAGTTCGGCTTTTGCTGGCACACTGGCACCCGCTGTGCCATTCCATTGCTGCCGCACCTTACCAATATAACGGTATAAAAAAAAAAGCAAAATGGAAGAAGAAATTCAACGTTAAAACTAAAATTAATTATTTTTCTTTACACTTAATTATGTGGTCTTATCGCGAACCTCAATTAACGGAAATGTGCTGCTGCCAGTTTGGTTTGTTTCCTTTCTTCGTCACATTTTTGTTGTTGTTGTTTTTTTTTATATTTCTATTTTATTTTATTTTATTTAGTGCACATTTACATTTCCTGTGGAGAGTGGGGGAGGTACGTGTGTATGGAAAAAGGAAGGGGAAATCCGGTTTAAGGCGGAAAGATTCTTTAGCATTTGGCGGTCGACTATGAAAAGCACTTCATGGCGGCAGTCCACTTTGTTTGAGAATGTTGTTTGTTTTTTTTTTATCCTTTCGGTGTAGGGCTTATCCCTTTTTTTATTTTAACTCGAAATGTCGACGAAGGAAGTGGAGTGTAAATTGCATGCCACTATTCTGTTAGCATGTTCGTTTGTATGAGTGCAGGAACAATTAAAAATGAGTGTAGGAAGTTAGTAGTACCTACAAAGTTGTTGCTCTTATGTATTCTAAGTACCTTTTTCTACCACCACCAACTGGAGAGAGTGCCTGGCATTATTAATGTTAATAATTTAATATTTACAAACGCATAAGTGAGTGTTTGTTTGTTTGTTTTTTGTATGGCAAAATACGAGAAACTATGTCAAGGCTTGGAGTAGTGAAATAAGCTCACCGCACATTTGTGAGAACTTGTGCAGGTATAGTTAAATTTAATGGTTTTTTAATGCCAGTTCTTCAATCCGATTATGAGGTCTCATGTAAGCCAGATTTGATAAGCTTATGAACAAAAGCTGGAAAAACGAGGAATTGTTTTGAACTTCTATCCAATTTTGTTTGCTTAGCTTGACATTAATGTCTTTTTTGTTTGAACGTGAACTTAGTTTAGTATAGGGGATTGTGATCTCAGACGCTTTAGTTGGCGAAGGTCAGTTCTGGGGAAAATGTTGACTTTTTGATGATGGTTTTTTAAGAAATTTCTTAAGCAAAATAAATGGTCATGTGAATATGGACAGAAATGGGGAATAAGCCTTTAGTCGTATCACAAAAATTCACTGTTTTGAATTGCTTCAATTGGGTACCCTGAATCCTAAGTAGGGTTGATCACATGTTTCTATATATAAGATGAATCCCGCGTACCCCAAGTTCGGTCAGTAGTTCCAGATAACAAAGCTCTTGGCACCGCAAAGGAAGAAGACAAGGATTAGTAAAGATGTAGCATATAAAATCAACCCTAAAAAATGCTCTACTATTTGGTTTCACTTATTTATTGGCAGGGTAGGACCCTGTTTTATGAAGACCACGAAAATTGGGGTGTAACGAAGTCAACCAGCATAACATATAAATCCTCTAAGGTTAGATTAATTTTAGACGCATTTCAAGAAAGCAACTGAACCCCTAAAATTTGTTCCATGCGAAGTATGTGGGGGAGTAGCTTAATTCAATAAACAGTTCGGAGACTTGATAAAACTGTAGTTATACCCTCTTTCTGTGCCTTCATCGCTTGAATCATCGAAGAAGAAATTTCCAAAACGCAGTTTAAGTTTGAGGGAGAGTGCAGGATATGATCAGAAGAGGTATGAGGTCTCTTCTTCCTCCTCATCTAAATGGTTTATCTATCTGCCTATGAAACAATATCCGGTAATGACACCAACACAGATTTAGTTTTGTGCAGAGCTGTTTGATTGCCAGACAAGTAATGATATTTCTCGACCTGCTGTTCTGTAAATTGAGTTCGCATGTAGCGATTGGTTTACCTATGTTAAACCTTCTGGTTGAGATTGGTTTCCTGGTTCCATCTCTTGCGACTTCATTAGCTTTGCAGCCCCATAGGATATCTCTGTGCCCCGGCACAAAAAAAAAAAACAGCTGAACTTTGAAGTGCTCAGCCAACTTCATGATAAATATATAAAAATAAATAAGATGGTGCAACAGAGTGAGGAGGCCCAGCGTCTTGCTCGTTTCTCACAACCATGCCTTGTGGGGGTATGGAGGGGACCTAAAATTTTTTGACGGGAGGACTTGCCAATTCCTCGCGAAAGGCTATACCCGTGAAAAAAACATTTTTGCCTCTGTTGGGATTCGAACCACGAACCTCTGGATTAACAGGCGGATATGCTATCCATCACATCACGGGTACCATCTTCATGATAAATAGCCAAAAATTCAGAGAGGTTACTGAGTTCCTTGAACCAGCACCGATTAATTTGAAGGCTGCTTGGTTGTCTAAGACAATGCGGACATTCACTTCTTTTTACCACGATGAAAGGACCTCTTTGATTAGCAGAACTTTGCACTTGGAAGACGAAAATTGAGACTTACGTTCAGTCTGAGTGTAACCCGAAACCAACTCCTTCTTCGGACATTGACTCATCTTCATAGCAATGATTTGCATTGTCTCATTAAAATTTTTAGTCATTCCAAATGGATCTCGGAATGAAGGCTTGGAACTTGTTTTCAAAGGCCGATTGGGAGATAGTGTAGTCCTCTTATGATTAGTTCTTCAATAGGAGCCTAAGACTTTAGATTGCATCTGTTCTCGACTTATTCGCGATAAACTCACAATGGATATCAGTTAGCCTTATTTTTTTTTCGCAGTCGATTATTTACTATTTTCTTAATGATCTTCGAAGTGTGGGACAACAACTTGATCGAACGGCATAGGGTTCACTGAGTACCCTTTGCCATTGAAATTTCGATTAAGCTTGCAGTACGTCTCGATGTAACGACTGATGATGCTCCATACCTTAAAAAAAGGTGAATGTAAGAAATTTTACTCTGTTTAAAGTGTTTCGACAAATAAGATAAAAAAACAAAATTTTGGGTGTTCATGAAGAGTTTGAAAAGTTTCAGAATTGATTTTTACTCCCAATCTGACAACGGTATCGAAAGCAGTGCCTAGCATATGAAAAGTAATTTTTTAAAGTGCTAAGTTTTTTAGAATGGCTGCGCTTGTTAATAATGGCGTCCAAACGTCATCTGTCAAAAAGAAAAGCTTTCACTGTACTCTGCCATTTTATCATGGAAGGACTTACAAACGATTCTAATTGTTGAAGTTTGGTATCAAAATTCATGCTCTGTGAATAATGTGCATCGTTTATTACGACCATGTTATGGTCGCGTTAATCGACAATTCGTTCGAGGATCGTCAAATGTCCATTCGTCACCGTTTTCAGTGTTGCTCAACCACATGGAAAATTTTACAAGTCGATTTGAGCCTGTAAGCCTATGAAATTCAAGTTCTGTAAGAATTGAAGCCGTATGGCCTACCACAATGTCTAATTTTTGGTAAATGGACCATAGAAGAGCTCCATGAAAATTCACTGTTTTATATAAACAATTTCGATGAGCGATGAGGCTCATATCTGGTTCAATGCGGGTACGTAAGTAAGCAAAACTGTCGCCACTGAATTGATGAACAGCTACATGCCATACAAGAATTATCAATGCACTCTCAAAAAAACGACAGTATGGGCTGATCGCATCATGCATCGGCCCATTATTCTTCAAAGCCATAACCGCGAACGATATTGAGCAATGATACACATTTTTCTTTTTTTTTTGCCAAAGTTGGCTGAGTTGAACTTGGTTGACACGTGGTTTTATCAAGACGGTTCCACACCAAAGGAAGAATTCGGTGGGCAGCTCATATGTATCTCGAAATGCCAATCCAAGATCATGCCTCATGCGGTTTAAAGTTATATTTATTCAAAAACTGTTGTTTGGTCTGTTTGATGTTGCTAAAAACTTAAATGTATGCCAACAATAAATTAACAATTTTGTGTTGTTGACAAAAATTTAGTTCAATTTGTAAGCTCACCGAACACAGCCAATGTACACTGTACAGCAAGACATTTTTCCTTCAAACTCCATGGAAATCAGTAGAGTTGACAAATAAGGGCTAGCTGCACAACATTTCCTTATTTGGAATTTTATTAAATTAAATGAAAAATGTCTGGTCGTGCGTCGGTCATGGCAAAGATGGAAAAAAGATGGAAGATGAAAGGAAAGTTAAAGTCCCGCTCAAATCGTGCAGATATACAGATTCCTGTTTTTCGTATCCATCGTTTGTTGCGTAGGGAAAACTACGCTGAAGGCGTCGGAGCTGGTGCATCAGTGCTGCTGTTTCTTGACGTAGCCCCACAGGAAATAGTCTTACGGCGTCAAATCGCAAGACAGAGGCGGCCATGCGGCTAGACCATTTCGTGAGATAACACGTTCTCCAGACTTGGCTTCCATTAAATTGATTGTGACATTCGTTGTGTGGCTTGTGGCGCCGTCCTATTGGCACCACATGTCCTCCAAGTCCATATTCATAATAGTTGAACGGTAGCGATTCCCATTCACAGCAACGTGTTGATCATTACGGAAGAAGAATGGCTCAATGACGGCGCCGGTGCACGCCGCGCCGGCTTATAAACCACATTAAACCGTAATTTTTTCGGCATGCAATGATGACTCATGGAGTACGTGTGGATTGCTGCCTGAACAATAACGCATAAGTATTTTATTTATTGACTAAGCCATTCATCCAGATATGAGCCTCATCGCTGAAGATGATTTTTTTCAATGAAAATCCTAATCATTTTCAAGTTGTTGCTCAGCCGAATTCACGCACATACGACGCTTCTGGTGGTCAAGCGGCTTCAGTTCTTGAGTCAATATAATTTTGTAAGGATGAAGGCCAAGATCTTTTCGCAAAATTCACCACAACGACGTCACAGAGATGGCCAACGCTTGAGAACGACATAGAAAATACACATTTGGGCTTTCTGCAACTTAAGCTTCAACGGCAGCAATATTCTCGACACTACGGGCACTTCTTTGTCTCACTGGCACGGGAACATTTCTTACTGTGCCTGTGGATTCAAATTTTCCACTAGACGCTCAATTGTTGACTTTTAACGTGGAGACCACTGACTCCGAATTTCGGTAGTAAAATTTAATTATTTCGTCTCGTTGTTGGTTCATATATCTTTCTATGGCAAACCTTCTTGAAAGGGAAATGTCAAATGAACGGCAAGAAATATGGCGTTGTTTGCTGTCCCTATCGCTTTACTTTTATAGCGTCCATGTTGAAAAGCCCTTTATATTTTATGATTATACAAATTTGTTAAACCTGAATTATATTAAGAAATAAACTTACTACTACTAAAGAATACGATACCCAATTTAACAATAACCACGACATGGACTGATTATGAACTACGAATATTATTTCATGAAAATGTCAGAACTATATCAAAACAACCGCAAAAAGCAGTCGTAAGTGACAGCGAGTATCGTAAAACGTAATCAAAACGTAACGATAACGAGAGTATTTTTTTGTGAGTAACAAAATAAATAAATAGGCTCTTGCAACATAGCGAGGCGCCCTAGGGCCTAGCACATTTCTCACAACCATTGCCTATGTGAAAGGTTGAAAAGGATCTGCAATTTTCGCCGGTTCCGAACCGCTAATCGAGAAAGAACAAAAAACATTTTTGCTTTAGTTGAGATTCAAACCATGAACCTCCCGGTTAACAGGCAGACATGCTTACCATCACGCCACGGGTATCGTTACTTGTAAAACGGGCTCTGACTTTCCATTAAGAAAATAACTCTTGAAAAAAAAACACTAGATGGTGCACCCTGTATAGCAGAAAACTCTCCTTCGGATCATTCTTGGTTAGATCAAGACACCCATCATTTCCGCAAGTGAATCAGATTTCTTGTAGTCTATTTTCGGGCGCAAATTTACAATAACAATGGTGAGTCAACAGTGGTCACTGTCGTCGGCTTCAGCGCTGTGTAAAACTGTTTCAAAGCGGTGTCAGAACTGCTTGAAGAACCCTTAAATAGCTCTGAAACCGACAACAGTGAACATGTGGACCTACCTCCGTCATACTGCTACCGAACTACCACTGCCACTGCTGTTGGCTCTTCCTCAATTTTGGCACTACATTTTCAAATCCTTCACTTTTAGGCCCCCACATAATTTTCTCTACCAAATCTTTTTTTTCTGCGAATAACCTTGAACATCACTTTGTTAGATTATCGTTAACAGAAAATAATCCCATAAGTCGAAAGCCATATGGAAAAATTCTTATTTTCAAATATGTACTTTCGTCGTAGACACGAATTTGGCTTTGTATATGCGCATTATGTGCCCATATAATCGACGAAGTTGGTGACATTACGGCCAAATGGAATCAAGGAGAATGCCACTATACACACACCTAATGCGCTTCATAAACAAAGGACAAAATAAGGAGATTTGATTTTGCTTCTTAGTGTCCTTGGAAAAATATAGCCCAATTTTCACTTCACGCAACCAACAGATGCTTCGCTTGTCAATGGAGGGCTATTTAATCTTTCAAAATTCAAAATGAAAGGGCTTATGCCAAGCGACATAAAGATTACGCGACCCCTTAAGAGCACTCTCTGAAGAAACGAGCAGACTGGTTTTTAAGGAGGAGATGAGCTTTGCATAATCCGACGAGGACAAAAATTATCTTGCTCCTGTCTTCTTCTTTTTTTTCGATTGATTATTTTTGATTGACCGTCAAGGATTGAAACTCGATTTCGTAATGACTTTTGGGTGTATAGAAGGATAATGAATTGTAGGTGATGGTAATGAAGGACTATGAAGGATGTTAATTTTAAAAGAGGACATTCAAACAAACATGGACGCTTCCACAACAAATAAGTAACGAGTTCTCGTAACCACAAAGAAAATCCTTAAAATTCCACAGTGACAAAAAAATGTGAAGATAACTAGGACATGGTCCAAGCCAATCATACCTCCTTGCTTAGCGTTATGCAAACATAGAATTCCTTTCACATCAAAAACAACTCAACACAGGTAGATAGGTGTAGGTAGATACTCTCTACCACGTGTTCTGTGCTGCAAAAGAGTTAAACCAAAAAGACAAAGCCCGAAAGCATATCCTTAAAATAATATCCCACTGTGTTATATGCTTGTGCATACAAAACGAGCACCACCTTACATACAAATTTATTACACACTCATACCATTGTTTCTTCACAATAAACATATCTACGAAAATGTAGCTTATCTTTTTCAATTTGCAATTTGCAAACACCTCAGCTTTTTCTCTTGTTTCAAGCTCAATGGGCTCCGATGAAAGCCAAACAAATGGTACATACAACATTCCCAGAATCCAACATTATACTCGTACAATTCTTCATCATGGCAAATGGAAAAAGTGTTTTCATTTTATTTTTATAGATATGTTGTGTTGTGTGATGTGTACAATGTAACAGCATCATATACCTGTGTATGCATCACTCACACTTTTCGTTTTGTTTTTCCCATAAATACGAAACGACAATCCGTCCATAATACGCCGTACATCATGTTGCTTCATTGTGTGTTGCAATTCCATTTAGACTTTTGAATGAAATAAATATACCTACCACAGCAGAAGTACGGAGGACCCCTTTTCTCTCTCGCTCTCGTCTGTTGTCGTGTCGCGTCCCACATTTTCATTGTCCTAAGCTCACATTAGCTTGGCTTTAATGTTACCCAACCCAGAAGCCAGGAAAATGGATATTTCACCCACACAAGACTTAACATGCTCTCGAATGGAAATCAAAAATGGCGGGTGATGAGGAAGGGTGTAGGGTAAAAGCATTTTCATCCCCAACCCACACACACGATTGCTGTGTGAATAATAAAGCATTTGTGCATAGTTTTTCACTTTTCTCAGCGTGAACCATAGGGAATAAACTTTGAGCAAAAAAAAAAGGAGGCAAAGAAATATTTAAGCGCACAAAGAAAAGTTAGTATAAACACAACGAAACGTAGAAACAAGACAAAGAGAAAGAAAAAATAGAAACTCGAAAGCGTAGGAATGGAAAAACGGCTCCTCCAAAGCCTTAGCTTTTCTTTATTGTTTTCTAAACGAGTAGTTTTCCTTTTTAGTGGGTTGAAGGAAATCTGCAGCCCCCACCGTGACGTATATCTGCATCCTGTGCATTGCAATCTACTTACACGCGTGTGTTTGTTTAAGAATAGGTGATGGCAATTGGTGTGTGCGGTGTGTGGGTGTGTGTTTTTGTGATAAGAAAGGAAGCATCCTTTTATGCTGGTTTTTGCAGGCTTAGGTTGTATATTTTTGACTTTACAAGGCAGAGGGAGAGAGTGAGGAAGTTGAGCAAACAAAAACTCCACACAATCTTATTCGCTTTCTGCTTTTCTTGGTTGTCCTGGCTTATTGTAAAAAGGATTGCTTTTTGCAAATACACTGCACATAAACAACAACAGGCGGTGCATCTTGGCTAAATGCCATTTAAGAAACACAAGAAAACTTTTATCCTTATTCTTTGACGTAGTCAGACCAGGATCAACTAATTCTTTTTTTTTTACTTCAGCTTCTGTAAGAGAAAAGCCAAGAAAAAGCACAGGAAATGCTAACGGAACACCTCTGCTCGCGATGTATCCTGCCTGTATTCGTATATAGTTGGCTTCTCTTTCGCCGCGCTGCTTAACCATTCCAAATTCCTTTCAAAGGATTCTTGTGCAAAATATGAAAATTAATTTGCCACAGAGCATTCCCAAGTCAAGTAAAGCGGGTGGGACGGATGAAGGGTTGAGCGTTAGATTCCACAAGGATAAAGTGACGATAGATATGAAAGGATGGCAGAGTCTTACATTCCACTATACATTTACATACACATCACCATGACTTCATATACTATCACCACTGAGCCGAGGGCTAGTTGAGAAGAAAAGGGAAATCTAGAAAAAGATCTCTAGCTGAGCTTACAACACTTTAACACCACACCACACCACACCTCCTTCCTACCCCCAGTTCACCCATCAGTACACTTTGTTAGGCCAACTTTATGCCTGCACTGTATGTGAATGGGTGAGTTCTGTTTGTACAGAGTCCAGTGGGAGACTACTTGTGTGTAGAACGCGGATAAGGATAGCTATTTCTATCATAATCAGCTTCGAGGCGGGTCCTGAATATGGGAAATGTGGGATGGGAAAAAGGAAGATTGGGATATTGTACGTTTCCTGGGCTTGCTGGTTTATTCAAAAAGGCTTTGGCAAAAAGTTTGATTTACAGGAAGAGCACACATTATTGTAAGACGTCAATTTAGTATGCATTAGCAAGAAGTGTATGGCGTTATTCACAGACACAGCCACACTTATCTACATGGGAGACAAAAACCAAAAAACAAAAAAAGACAGCTACAGCCAAGGGATGTGTTACATTGGCACCATGTCGTCGTCGTCGTTCATGGGGTCAATGGAATACGTCTTAGAAAAGTCCTCCCTGGTTTAGCTACTTCCTCTATAGTCGTACATATTTCTGGGAAAAGTTTTAACGACTAGATATTCAAAAAGTATGATGGATTCGCTGCAGGGGACACTCGCCTCTACACACACACATCACATGTACACACAAAGTGATGTGGCTTATATTAAAGAATGAAAAAAAAACTGGCAGAATTTTGATTAGGATTAACATAACATGGACAGGACATGACGAGATGACGATACGTTGCGAGAAACATGCTTCGAGTTTTTTTTGACATGTTGCTGCTGCTGCAAGTCAATGCGATAGGAGGACTTAGTTGGAAAAAAAAATAAAAAGCTTTTCTCTTCCTTGGTTGCTATAAAGTTGAAGGTTATTAAGGATAGAAAGGTGCCTGGGTGTATGTTATATACTTTCGAAAGAAAACAGCAGAACTCTTTGGGATATAACGAGAATGAAATTCGTGTGGTTTTTTAGATTGAAATTTCTTGACGGCAAAATTTTACTTAGAAGTTGGTTTTTCGGTTCTGGTGGTAATAAGATGAAAGTTTAAATTAAACATGTGGTTTGGTTTTCTGAGTTGGGTTTGGTTTTTTTTATATATTTTAATAGATTGACCGTAACGTACTTATGAGCGGTGAGTGAGGTCTTACCAAAGAGATGTCAGTGTGGTTAGAAGGGGAAATATTGAATATTATGTGCGGCGAGGTTAATTTCTTTCTTTTTACTTGCTTTTTGTTACGGTGGTTTTGTTTTTTGGAACAAGGACTTGTCAATGGCATTTTTCTCTTTTAGAAAATTTTAGAAAAAATTCATTTTTGAAAGCGAACCAGAGCGTGCCTTGCCCATATAATGAAAGAAGTCTATGGGATCCAGCTCGCTCGTTTGGCTTTATTACTTTTCAGTGCCTTTTTTATTGATCAGATCTTACCTTTCTGCCTGACGGATGGAAGCGGTGTTAAAGTAAGCTCACAATCACAATGATTCAACCCAAACGAGGCAACAGTTTATTGAGCTTGTATTTGTATTTGTATTTGTATTTATTGTTATATAAATTTTGTTTACACTTAGATACAATATTATCTTTTAGTTGTGAAACAATAGATCAAGGTAATAATTACATTAAATAAAAACTTTAAATTATGATTTACTCAAACCTTTCTTATTTTTCTTATTTATATATCTATCATGTTGTTATGTATTTATTTATCTAATTGAAACATATTGCAATTGTATATATTTATATTTAATTATTCATTCGCTTTTCCTTCCTTACTTCTCTTTTGCTTTACAACGCTTATGTGCAGTAATGTTGTTTAAGTTTTTCCTGAAAATCCTTGATATTTGAAGACCTCCTGACATAGAGCGGAAGGGAATTCCAAAGTCTTATAGCGTAAACAAAGAATTGTTTTTGAGTAATAGTGTAGTTCGAGATGGGTGTGACAAAACTTCTATTTCTTTTAGAGGAAGATGGATATTGTAATCTTTGGAAAAGATATTCGGGCACTTTGTTTTCCTTTAGAGTGAATAGAAAAGTTAATGTTTAAGATTCGAGATACTTCTGTAATTCCATTCCAAGGAAAGCCTTAACATAACCAGAAATGTGTTCTCTTCGGCCAATGTTATAAGCAAACCTTACTGTGCTGTTAATAGCCACTTTCAACTTTCGGAAAGAGTAGCTATCTAGGTCACAAAAAACGGGATAGGCATAAAAAATAATTGGAAACAGGAGTGTCTTAATCAGCATTGCTTTAATTCTAAACGGAAGGCAGTTTCCAATTTGATACAAAGCACGGAGGGAACCGTATATCTTGGAAACTGTTTTAGCAATGTGATTTTCCCAGTTGAGATTTTGGTTGAATATAACCCCCAGATTTTTAACACTACTAACGTAGGGTAATACTAATCCTTCTATGCACAATTTCGGTAAGCTTTGAGTGTCAATGCTTGAACGACTAATTAATATGGCTTGAGTTTTATTGGAGTTCAACTTAAGCTTATTCCTCATCGACCAAGAGGCTACCAAGCAAAGGTCCTCATTAATTCGTTCGGTGGCATCCTCAACAAGACCTATCGGATAGCTGTAGTGTATCTGCACATCATATGCGTACATTTGGACCTTACAGCATTTTAAAATTGATGGAATGGCGTTATTGAACAGGGTGAACAATAGTGGACCCAAGATGGATCCTTGCGGGACACCAGCATTTGTACCAAGGAGATTTGACATTTTTCGGTTGCAGTAGACGGTTTGTGAGCGACTTATTAAGTTACTTTCCATAAGCTTCAAAGCTGTGGGGTCGAAAGCAAAGTAGTTTTTCAGTTTTAGAATGAGAATATCATGAGGAACTGTATCGAATGCTTTTGAGAAATCGAGTAGGACGAGTGATGTGACATTATCTTCATTCAATTCCATTCGAATGTCATCTACCAAGTTCAAGAGCGCCGTAGTGCAACTGTGCTTTGGTCTAAAACCGGATTGCCTTGGTGATAGAACGTTAAACTCATTGAGAAAAGAATGTATTTGTTTGCTCATAAGTTTTTCAAAAACCTTCGAGATGAAAGGAAGAATAGATATAGGACGATATGATTTATGTTTGTCGGTCAATTCTTAAGAACTGTTACGTTTGTCTCGAACTGTTTAGCTCTTTTAGTGCTACATAAGCTTTTTACACCATATTAACTTACTAAAAACGGTTTGCTATTGAGCTTTTTTAAACATCCAATGAACTCAGTCGAAATGCTTACAGAAAATTGGGAACTGGTAAAGAAAAAACTATAGTGCTATAGAAATAAGTACGAATTCGGCACCTTGTCGTCTACAGCAGTGGGAAAAATGGAAGATAGATTGAATCCTCAAATCACTGATGAAAGAACAACTAAGAGACGCAGCAGCACCCTTTACGACATTTTCTGAAGGACAAGGCTCCACCACGTACGTCTCTTAAAAAAAAAAATACTAACATGGGCTGTTGGATATGCAAAGTGGTATAATTTAGATAGAAGATGGGGGCGGAAAATTCACTGCGGACATGATTTTACTTGCGATTATACGAAGGCGGGTCAACAAGTCAACACTGCTCCTGTCAACAGTCATCTGTCAGTTGATTCTTATCAAAAACTGAACAGAGTTTATTTTTGACAGCCATTAATATCTGACTACCGCGTTTGCTGAGTAGAAAATGGTGACAATTTTGCATTGACGTTGTTCAATCATAATATGAATGAATTTTTGCGCCGTTTCGTAACCGTGGACAAAACGTGGATCTACCACAACACGCCGGACACCAAACAGCAGTAAAAACAGTGGGTTTATCGGGGTGAACTACTTCCTTGACTTTCGCTTGAAACACCTGGAATATTCAATTCAATTTTATCTTATTTAATTTACATAATTAATGTGCAGTTGGCAGCCCTGTACCACCAAATATATTATGAAAGACGTGAAACTGCACTCGCAATCGCAAGTTCGTGTGACCCAGTCGAGCCCATTTTTCAAATCAAAGTGCGTTTTTGTAATGGAGCGCTTCTTGATGAAGACTCGAAGAAGAATAAATCAACAAATAGTGTTTTGCAACAAAATTGTTTGAACCAGGTGCCCTATCGACCATTTAAGGACCTTCATTTTTATGCTGATTAGAAATTGCTAAGTTAGAAAGCGTTGTTCATTGGCAGTGTTATATGTTTACTCTCGGAGCTGTATACATGTTAACAAGAAATTGATTCGCGTTTTCCTTTTTGTTTCGTGCATGTACGATGTACGTCGTCCAGCATAACGTTTGTTGGCAACTACAAGTAAAAAGCGTACGCAAAGTGTATTCTTGTTTAGTTGTGACATATTCTTAAAGGAACTTAAAAATTTTTGTTTGCATTTCATTTTTCTAGGGTTCAAACTTCGAATTTCCCTTGTAGCATGCAGGTATGCTAGCCTATAGGTACCGAGAGCCTGCCCAACTGTTAATGCAAACTAAGCTCTACAAGTCAAGAGCTAATAATTGGGCCTAAAAATAGTTAAGCTAGAGGTAAACGACCTCAAATAAAGAAAATGGCTGCAAAAGAGCATCCATCTGCTGACCTGCATGATGTGGTCGAATGAAAAAATTCCAGACAACTGCGTTACCTTAAAATCTTAAATATGATCCTTTGAAGAGCAACTCTTCGTAATTTTGCCAGCTATAAAAATGAAAAAAACCCACTTTAGATACAGAAAATAACATCAGTAGAGAGATAAAACAGAGAATAGCTCTTGGCAAATACTACCCTCTCTAGGAAAACCAAGCTAATTTATTTTAAGGTTTTGTTCCCAGTCCTTCTTTTACGACCAGAAGCATGGACCTTATAAAGCGGATGACGAAACCCTTGGTCGTATTGACAGACTGCATTCTTGATCATCGTCCAAGTTGAATAGGGCACTCTGCCTGACAGTGAAATTAGTGTCTTCATTGCCGTTAAGAAGTCTACAGAAGACGTCTTTCCAGATACTCAGGAGCAACTGCGTCTCTATTACTATGATTCCCTGCTGCTCCTTACAGGCTTGAGTTTGGGCTTTGCCACTTTGGCAAGATCTTCTACATTTTGGTTAAGCTTCCGAATTTCATTCCTGTTATGATATCTCTCAATTTCCTCAAACGAGCGCTTCTCATGCTGTTCCATTTTCTTTTTCGAAATTCGGTGTTCTTCCCTTCTTTTCTCTTTTTACTAATCGTAAGGAGCCTTTATTCGCTTTTCCATCAACACTTGTTTTGCTGTTTGCTTGGAACCATAGGTTTCGTTTCGGGGCCGAGTGAAACCCAGAACCTCAGAGGCAGTGGTTCTGATGGGTTGTTGGCCTTGATGCCACTGGTCTTTAACACTTGATGCTGGCAGAATAAGTTTCAAGGATAATTGAAGGGACACTCGATTGGAAAAGGCATTGGCAATCTCTTGCGATTGTAGCCTTCTGACGTCATATCTCTTCGCAGCGTTAATTCGTGCGAGTCGTGAACAAGATATCCTAATTCGTATCTTGGCTATAACAAGGTAGTGGTCCGATTCAAAGTTGGCCTCTCGGAAAGTTCGAGCATCTAACTCACTGGAAGAGTGCCTTGCGTCGATCGCAACATGGTCAATTTGGTTGACGGTTAATTGATCTGGGGATCGCCATGTACCTTGATGAATTTTGAGATGCGGGAAGCGTGTACTACTTACAACAAGAGTTAGCCCCACAGCAAAATCGATTAGCCTCAGTCTGTTTTCGGAGGTTTTGTCAGGGAGGCTATGCTTACCGATTGTGTTTCCAGAGATGTCCTCCTTTCCTAGCTTTGCGTTAAAATCGCCAAGAACGATTTTCACGTCGTGTCTAGGGCACTGCTCATATGTTACTTTTCGAGGAGCTCGTAGAAACAGTCTTTGGAATTGTCGTCTTTCTCTTCTGTGGGGGCATGGGCGCATAAAAGGCTAATGCTGGCGAATTTAGCCCTGATGCGGATAGTCATTATACGCTCATTGACTGGATTTTGGCTTATAACCTTATCCCTGAGATCTTCCTCTAACGACAAATCCGCACCTAAATAAACGTTGTTTCGGATTACGTTCTCCAGCTGCAAGTAATCCGTTAAGGGATCTTAAGTTCCACGGACTGAACCGGAGGTCTTCCCTATCTTCGCTTGCTTGGTTTGTCAACTTTGAAATCATATATGTTATCTGAGACTGTTGGTTGTTTCAAAATACATGTAATTTTTAAGTGGTTGGGCAGTAAGCCTCACGCTCAACACCCAACTAAGAGGGCCAGGTCCTTTTGGTATCGCCTTGAACATAAAGCCCGGATAAACCGGAGGGGGTTGAGAACTGTCCTTGGGTCGCTATAAGGACATCCGCCATTATCTCCTCTTCAATACTCAGTGTTTAAAAAGAAGCCTGAAAGATTTTTAAACCGAATATGTCGGAGTAGCTCATTCAAGGGTTTGAGCTCTTTCTACATCAGAAGCTCACCGTCCAAGCCGAATTTATCCTCTGGACATTCCCACAAAGCTCTCTTAGACCACTGAGGTTCGGGCAGTCATTCAATTAGGCTCTATAGTCTTGATCTACTTCTTCTTCGGCCCTTTGCCAATACTCGCACTTACTTATCAGGTTCTCTCCGAGTGGAACATCCCAGTTCCCAGTGGCTTTTTGGTATAGTAAGCACAATTTTAGTGTACTGAAGGTTGTAACATTTGGGGGCTGCCAAGTTGACATTACTCAGAGCCTTCCCAAAAAGTATACGCCTGACATCGCAGGGAAATATCAAAAAACTTGACCACGTTTATGGTGACGCAATCAAGTAGAAGATACGAGTAACCTCAACCAATTTTGAGTGAAATGCTGGAGAGAGTTCGACCGAGATCGGAAATGTTTGTCGAAAAATGTTGGTTGCTCTCAGAAGTGTAAGGCTCACATGAATATGAAAGTAAACTTCTTTTCAAATAATTTGTTCATCACAGTGAAATATGACGTGTCATCTCCAATCTTAGTACGACATTTTCAATAAAAACAAATACTACCCAACCTGATGAGTTTACAACGAAAATATAAATAAAATCACTTTACGATCAAAATTTTCTCTTCAAATTAAAATTTCTTGTCGTAAAGTGCTGGACAATGCAGTAAAACAACAATCAAACGTCATACTTCAAATCTTGAGAATTTGCACAAACAGCTTGACATCGTTCCCAAACCAAAAATTTATCTCCCCGACATTTATTTACATTGAAATAAAAGCTGAATGTGTTTTTAAATGCACCATAACAGAAGTAATTCAAGTCCACAACATATAAATTTCCACTAAGCGCAGCCCCTTTGACAGTTTCAAACAGGCCTCTCCCCAAGAATCCAGAGAGAGAAATCTCTTTCCCAATAGTATTTACCGACGGGCTTATATTTACTTTCTCCTGTTTTGCCAGAGTCACAATGAATCAAATCTTCCTGACATTAAGTGCAAAGTAAAAACAAAAAACAAAAAAGCAAAAAACTTGAGCCATTGTGCTTTGTGTGTCCACCACCATAAACAAAAGCTTACCCTTGGCAGGAATAGAAGAAGAAGAAGAAAAAAAAAACATTCTGACACGATCAAAAAGTACGTATACGCCAGAGTGAGCCAACATCCCTAACGAGTATACCAATAAATTTATTTATTAACGCTTCGAGCAAAAACGCACCCTTATAGTATAGAGCTAGCTACGCACCGCACAATTTATTGCTTTGCTAATAGATTGCCATTTAATCATTTAAATGAACGTATTTCGATGAAATTTATGGAAGTTTAAAAGTTACCATGGAGAGAACACACCGATTCACCTCTTATTATTGCCAATGTCTTGAAATGATGGCAATAACAGCATTCGGAATGAAAATAAAAAAAAGTTATTTTCTCCCCGGATAAACATTCCGAAACGAATGATTATTCTGACAGGCCGCTTGGTGGGTGTGGTGGTGGGAGGATGTTACTTTCGAAAGAAACGAATATGTTTACTGGGTATCTTATATCTATCAGGAATTGAAAAACCAATCGCCTTATGTGTTCAGCGATGGTTGTTTTTCTAATTTTTTTTATCTTTCCTTTCTTTTGTTTAACTTTGTCAAACAAAATATTTATTTTTTTAGCGCACAGCGATTGAGGAATGAGGAAATAGGACTTTCATTATCTCTATCATTGGTTTTTGGCATACCTATACATAGACGTTTCTTTCCTGTTCAACGGAAAGCATAATTTATTTAAAAAAAAAAATTCAGGACGAGAGTGAAGTACCCATCCCACCCAAGCAAGAACAAATTTCAAAATCAATTTAATTTATTTTCATGATGCTTTCAAAGTTATTGAGTGATTGGGAATGGGAATGTATCCAGCAACGTTGGCCATCGGAATATTATTTTAAATAAATTTAATTCCAATTAATGTTATCCAATGTTGTTATCGGCAATGAAATTGAATATTAACCAAAGAGAGAGAGAGTCCCGTGCAAAGATAGATTTTTTGATGGGTGAGGAAAGAAGACACTGTTTAGGAATATTTATTTTGAAACTTTCAGTAACTTGAGAATCAAAGACTGAACCAACAATAGCAAGAGCGGAAGTTGCTAAGAGTGGAAGCGCTTGGGTTATTGAAAAGTTGTGTAGAACTTTTAACGAGAATTTTTTTCTTGGCAAAGTAAACCTATCGGGAAGGCAACAGAAATCACCTCAAAAAATGAAAAGTTTATTGCTTTATCTTTGCTTTTAGGGAAAAGGCAAACTGCAATAGTTTCAAAGAAAAAGCACTTGTTTTTGAAGGTACGGGATGTTGTTTTGTACTTTGTGTGTGGGTTTTCTTTATCTTGGTATGTGATTTTTCATATTCTGCTTTTATCAGGCCATGGGGTTACTGACTATTTATTTGCTATTATCATTCGAACTCCAGGAAGATTTTATGTAAGATACTCTTGATCTCAGTGCCCAGCTGGTTCTTATAAATTTGCCTTTCTTTTTTCAGAGTAAGCTCAGTACTTATGAGCAAACTTGGAGGTAATTTTATTTACACAACACCCTCTGACTGTCTAATGCATACCACGAAAATGGCCAATGGTTGATCAAAGTATTGTAAAGGGTGTTTTTTTTAAGACGTGTGGTCTTCGATCTGTCAATACTTTTTTTCGAAGTTGGTCTTTTTGACAACTGTTACTTGATTTATAGTTTGTCATCTTACTTTGATGGGTGGGCCTTACAGTTCGTGGTGAACTTGGGCCTCAATCAACATCCTTCGATAACTACTTGGGGAGCTCTCTCCAGTTTTGCACTCTAAGTTGGTTCAGGTCTCCTTTCACTTGATTGTGCCACCAAAAACGAGGTCTTCCTCTTCCGCGATTAGTCTGCAATGTGCTTTCGAAGACCTGTCGAGCTGGCTCATACAGATATTTGTTGCATCTTCTTCTACACACGCTTCCGCTTGCCATTTTGCAATAAATAGATTTTCTCTGGAATAACATGTGCAAATTTATTACCAAAATATGGTTCGGTTCTAGCGAGGCACCTCACACTGCGTCCGCCAGAATTGGTGATTTGAGCAACCAGGGATTAGTTTTACTTAAAGCAGTACAGTGGTGCCGTATATTGTTCACCAAAGTCACTATTGCTGCTATGTGGAATGGAGTATCGGAGATGGCCGGAAAGAGTCCATCCGCCATCGCATTGGAGCTGTGCTTATTCACTTATGGAAGATTTTTCGGAAGGATCTTGGTTTATTGGCTTCCAAAATCCAACTAGTGCAAGAATTGAGGCCGAACTACCATCAATCTTATCGCACGTTTGGTGAACTGTTCCAAAACAAGATGGCCACCGATCCCAACAAGTAAATTTTGTTCAGCGATGAAACTCACTTTTGGTAGAATTTCTAGGTTCATAAACGAAACTATCGCCTTTGGAGTCATAATAACCAACGACCCATTGTTGAGACGACGTTACATCCCCAAAAAGTCACTGGTTGGTGTGCTCTATTAGCAAAGGCAATCATTGGGCCATATTTATTTAAAAAATGCAGACTACCAGAATGTTGAAGTCAATGGGGAACGATATAGAGCCGTGGTAAATAACATTTGCGTGTCTGAATCGAAAGATATTGATGTGAATGACCTTTAGTTTTAAGCTCAGAGATATTTTTGCTTCCCTACTCTTTAACTGTGCTTGCTTTTAAGACCTCCGAACACCAAGATATTAGAATATTTGAATAATCTCAATACGTTCCATGTTCATCAATTTTCTTCCATCAATCTTCTGTTTATTTATTTTTTGTTATAGCACCGTTTATTTTAAAATTCAAAGTTTGGCAGTACGTTTGAAACTTATTTATTTGATGCTGAAGAGTAAAGAGAAATCAACCTTTTTTTAATAGTCATGATCGGATTGCTGATACTCCCGGGTACTCATCGTAAAACATCAATAAAAAGAGCAAAAAAAAGATTGGCCTTAAAATAATCCCTTGAGGGACTCCTGCCAAAGTTTCTAACCAACTGGATGTTCCAACTCAATCCCACACTGTTTCACTAGCGACTAGCCGCATGCATATTCAAGAACTTTATTGAGATACCAATGCAATGGTGGCAATTTTCTAAATCAAAGATTGACGACCAAAACTGAATCTATCAGAAGCTGCCTTAAGATCAACAAAGCAAGCCATATGCCTTCTTATTTTTTTCTGCCTAGATTTTGAGCCAATACTTAGCAGAGAGAAAAAATGGTCTACCGATAAAACCCAGGAACGATAACCAGCTTGAAAAAGACTTGGACGTTGATTTCTTGCCACCCAAAGGTAGAGCCGATTGTAATGAGTTGTAGCTAGTGCCTTCCTAACTTAGCTAAGGATTGATATGTTTTTTTAGTTTTCTAGTAAATTTGTGTCTCCATTTTCAAGAACTTAGAACAATTACGGCCTGATTTATGGTTCTCCCAAACCAGTCATGCGAAGTAAATAGATCTCAAAATCATTACTGAAAAACTCTTCGGGAGTACCATGAAACTGTGAAGCTGTGCCAAGTTCGTTGAAAGTTCATGTTCAATTAATTTAAAATTTGAGGGGGAGTAATGACAATAGTTTGAAACTAGGTTTATGGATAATAAAGACTAGAAATTCGAAGGCAATATGATTTTTTGGACTGTATCGCCTTGCCTTAACGTTGGCCCAAAATGTTTCACAATCATTACAGCTTTCGAAGTTGTTAGCTAGACTTCTTGAAAAGATTATCTGCTTTTCTTACACATTTCCTGACATGTCTTGCTTGCTTGTAAATACATTGACTTAAAGTTATCCGTATTCGTTTTTCTAAGCCAGTTAAGAAAGGCAACCACTTTTCGTACAAGGACTTTGTAAGTTTAATTTCATGTTTTAAAGCAGAGCTGAAGTTCTTGGTGACCGAGCCGTAGTGGCTGGCATGTCTGTCTGTAAAGCGAAAACAGGTTCGTGGTTTGAATCCCAGCAGAAACTAAAAATGTTTTTACATTTGGAAATTCCTCCGATAGTAAGCTCATTGTAATGAAAAGAGCTTTCTCAATAAGCCATTCGGAACCGACAGAAAATTGAAGGGCCCCTCAATTCCTTCAAAAGACATGGTTGTGAGAAATGCGCCAGCCTGAGCGGTACCCCCACTACATTGGGCCTTATCTTATCTATCTCGGTATATTTTAACCATTTGTTGAATCAGCAAAATCAAAAAATCAGTCCTAACAAAATTGGAAGCGTCTATATTATGTTTTACACCTTATTTTGAGTCATTTGATTAGAAAAAATGCCTTGTGGACTCGTATTGGTTCGTTCAACACCGCATTTTGGGTAATTTGAGTGGTAAAACGACTGTGTAGGCCTGTGTTGGTCCGTTTAAAGCCGCATTTTGAATAATTTCAGTAGAAAAAATACCGTGTTGGTTCGTTCAACACCGCATTTCGAGTAATTCAAGTAGAAAAAGGTCGCGAAGGTTCGTGTTGATTCGTTTTTAACGAAACGACTCAGCCGTTTTTGATAGCAAAATTTCCCTAAATGCGGTGTCAAACTAATCAACACGAGCCACAGCGTGTAACGAAGCGTCACAATTTCTTCTACTTCCTCCTCCCAAAAGTCCGCACCAAAACAGTGCAGTGCATTTTCTTTGGCTAGGCATTGCGTCTCCGCAAAGGGAGTTTTCATCGTGATACGTAATCGCAGATATTTTCTACGAAATCCGCCGCCGCCGACAGAGTATTTTGTTCCTAGAAAACGCAGGCACTTTCTACGGAGTCGGTCTTTGTTTCAACGCAGGCGATACCGGCCATACTGTGGACCAGCATCAGAAATCGAACTTATTCAATAAATCATAGAACTTGCTTTCTTTAATTCTGAATATAAAAATTGTTAACTTGTAAACCTCATCATGAGAAAAAATATTGTAATAGATTAAGAGTTAATTAAAATTCAACCTGCCGTTCCGCGTATCATTTTGAGAAGTTGGACCGCCGCGCCGTAACCCAAGTCCTACGAAGCTTCCTTGGTACACCCTGAGTCATACACCCCATTCTTGAAAAAGAAGCACCACAAGCGTTAGCGCATATGGACACTTCCTGCTAAGTATGGTTGTGAGAAATTCGCTAGGCCCCGCCCCGGGCGAATAACTCTGTTTGTTTTTCTTTCATTCATATGAACTTCGTAAACATCTTCAAAATGGCCATCAGTTCTTTGAAATGCTATACGCTTCATTGAAGCCAGTTGTAGGATCCATATGCCCGAAATCGTTCTTAGACACTAATCGCATCAACATATCTTTTATTGGAAACCAATACGAAACTTTGTGTGTCTTGTTTCCTTCTCAATTTGCATGCAACTAAAAAACAAACACCCTGTACAGAGCAATGCCAATTTGGCAGAATCCATCCAAAACATAATACATACTCACAAACATAAACAACAGTAGCTCTATAATTTGAATGGTGCTTCCTCTTTCACAAAAGCTCTATTGAATACTCTTTTGAAGCCTCAAAAGTTTAATGGACCACACCCTTAGTAACATTATAGATCACACACTGCCCACAAAGACCTCATTAATTAGAAATACTCCACAGGATCTTCTACATGTTACCTCCTATAAATATGTGAATTTCAAAACAGGCACATTATTTGAAACATAAATATTTAACTATGACGTTTGTCATTTGCCATCAGTAAAACAGAGATTTGTCAACCCATGGGCTCTCATTAGAAACGTGTTAAGTGTACAAGTAAGAGCATACCTATTTATTTTAGCACACACATCAACGACTCACAAATCCTTCCCCTTAAAATAAGATTAAATTATTCAAGAGACCTAACAAATAATGCTTATGCACACATTCCGTCCATTGAACAAATGGAAATGTGATACGTCGTTTCGTCTTCCACAAGTTAATATGAGGTTACAACATTAGCCCAATGAACCCTATACAGATTATGTACTGTACATATATACAGTGCTATGCTAACTTTTAAAAAGTGTAAAATGTATTTGTGTGTGTGTGTATGTGGGGTAAAAGCTTCTTAGAGGTTATGTATCTCACTTTTTGTTTACACATTGGATGATCTAATTAAAAACAATCCGCTGGATGTAATTTTTCTCTTCCTTTTTTTCTGTTTTTCAACAAGTGAGTTTTTTTAATTGAGTTGAATTGAGATTGTTGAGCTTGAGAGATTTTTATTCCTCAGATACTGAAAAAATAAAACAGTCTCTACATGACTAATAGGAGTAACTTTTTCAATGCGGAGATTCTTGATGTGAAAGTGATAGTAATGTTAGATTCACAAAGGGATGGTATTACTTAATTAATCATCGTGTTAATTGTATTGTTAAAACGGTCAGTAACAGATTTCTACTTTTAAAGCAACTCTATCAATCATTCACAGGTGCATACAGTCACTGTTGTTTGTACAGAGTTTGTTTAGTAGAAAAAGGGGGATTGGAATTTGAATGTGCGCCTTTCTCTCAAGCATACATATAGGAGTATTTATAAAGAATTTGTGCCATTCAGATACGACTCCACTAATTTTATGGAATTCGCAGGGGAAACAAAATGGCTCCAACCAAGGGTAAAAATTTATTTATTTCAAAACAACGTGAAACCGTCGAAATCATATGGCTGAGTGGTTTCGTTATAAATGAACCAACACGAGTCTTCGCGACCTTTTTTCTACTCAAATTCTTCAAAGTGTGGTGACAAACGAACCAACTCGAGCCTTCACGACCTTTTTTCAACTCAATTTACTCAAAATGCGGTGTTGAATGAACCGACATGAGCACACACATCAGTTTTTCTACTCTAATTACTCAAAATGCGGTGCTAAACGAACCAACACGAGCCTACAAGACCATTTTTGATCTCAAATTACTCAAAATGCAGTGCTAAACGAACCAACACGAGCCTACACGACCTGTTTTCAACTCAAACTACTCAAAATTCAGTGATAAATGAATCAACACGAGCCTACACGACCTTTTTTCAACTCAAATTACTCAAACTGCGGTGCTAAACGAACCAACACGAGCCTACACGACCTGTTTTCAACTCAAACTACTCAAAATTCAGTGCTAAATGAACCAACACGAGCCTAAACGACCATTTTTCAGCTCAAATTACTCAAAATGCAGTGCTAAACGAACCAACACAAGCCTACACGACCTTATTTCAACTCAAATTACTCAAAATGCGGTGCTTAACGAACCAACACGAGCCTACATGACCTACGCGTACTTTTTTCAACTCAAATTACTCAAAATGCAGTGCTTAACGAACCAATACGAGCCTACATGACCTTTTTTGAACTCAAATTACATCAAAATGCGGTTTTTAACGAAACAATACGAGCCTACAAAACCTTTTTTGTAACCAAATTACTCAAAAAGCGGTGCTAAACGAACCAACACGGGCCTGCACGAGTTTTTTTCTAATCAAGTTTTTCAAAATGCGGTCGGACTAAATTGTTCGAGTCCTGTTTGGGTCACTGGGTATCACGGCATAACTGGCAACGGGATCGCTGATGAACTTACGAGTCGTGCACCTCAAACAGCTTTCGGTCTGCCGGGATCCTCAGTGAGGTCTCTTAAATCAAC
This sequence comes from Melanostoma mellinum, assembly GCA_914767635.1. Taxonomy (NCBI): domain Eukaryota; kingdom Metazoa; phylum Arthropoda; class Insecta; order Diptera; family Syrphidae; genus Melanostoma; species Melanostoma mellinum. Next base: position 187,546,579 of record OU612060.1, read on the forward strand.
GATTAGATCTTTCAAGAGCGCAGTATCCTCACGTGCAAAAGCTCATCGCCATTTTACGTCTCTTCCAACAGAAAAAACTATCAAGGGACTTGCGAACTGCTGAACAGATTTTAATGAGATCTGAAGCGTTTACTCGTTATGGTGTGAAGAAAGTGGCTGTCGTAAGGCATTTGAATAACTTGATTTTGAATCCTATTCTTCAATTCAACTAATTGGCAAAATTGAATTTCGTGAGAAAAAATCAATAAGCACGAGTGGAATACTCACACAATATTGAATGAAAAACCAAAGCTATGATCCATGAAGGAGATACAAAAACAAAAAAAAAAACAGCATCGAGTAACGAAATTGCGATACCATAAACAATCCATTTGACTATACTCGTACCCAATAGCTAAGGCATGCCAAGTGCCATAGGCAATACACATAATTAGCGATTCGATTGAATCAAAGATGTATGACGATGTTTTCGAAATAAACAACATGTTTCCTTTCCCGCTAGGCAATCTGATTATTTCGAATAATTATCTCAACAATGTCGGATTGTTAACTAAGGAGAAAATTGTGACAAACAAGAACAACGTGCTCATTTGTGTGTTCATTAAGCATGATAAATGATTTCCTGGATTGTTCATGTTTTTTTCTTGGGGTTTTAGTTTTAAATCAAAAATTTTCCATAAATTTTGTGGGCTGTTCTCGTAATTTTATTGAGGGCGAATTTAGCCATTTCGCTTCGAAAGCGTTTTTTTTGTTAACGTTTTCGTGTTTAATTTACATTGATTTAATCTTTGAAATTAGTTAATTCGACTGAATGAAATTTGGGACCCCTATTAAAAGGCTCGTCGCGTCGCACAGTGGGGCAGAAGTAGTGATTTTGTGCGATAAATAATTTTAAAGTGATTCTTTGTAATATGTTAAAGCATTGTGTCAGAGTAAAAATGAGTTTAAATTGAATTTGTTTTGACAAAAGACAAATTTGCGCAGCTTCACTTTTCAAATGTGTCCGCACTGGCCCAAAACTTTTCAACGAAATGTTGAGAACAATTTAAATACCCCGAAAAGGCCAAAAGGTGGTCTTGTTTTTTTTTTATTTTTTTGAATAAATAATATTTTTATTCAATTTGTTCACTTACGAGGTCCCGCACTTTGACTTACAAAAATGAAGTAGGATCAGCGGCGTATCTAGAAAAATATTTGCTTCCCAGGGTATCCTTACCAGGGTATCCTTACTCTACCACTTGTTCGCTTTACATTTGTTACCCGCGCGTGAAGTATGTGGCGTTCAAGTATGAAAGCGTAGATGATTGCTAGGAGGATTTGAAAAAGAGGTGCAGAGGTAATGGCGAATTTTAAAGCGTAACATAGTGAAGGTTTTAGCGGTAAGAGAGGCCATGGAAGAGATAAGGTTTGGGTTGAATTCGAATTCGTACTTGCATTTGTATTCGTATCCGCCCAAGTAACATTTTCACTCTCATAAGACTCTCCAAGAGCATTACTACACTTATTTCTGGGAGTTAAATGTAATCTTGTAGAGCTCTCCAAGATTGTTATGAGACTCATATAAGCCTTAAATGGCCTAGTTATAGGAGCCTCTTGGATACTCATAGCAAGAGCTAAACTCTCTTTGCGATACTTGTTGTTTCCTTAACAGAGTTTAGTTCTTATGAGTTGACAGATTGGGAATCAAATGACTCTGGAAAGAATCTTATAAGGCTCTGCTTACTCTTACTATGAGAGCGCGTCTCTTCCTATAGGAGCAACTAAAACGAAAAATGAATATTTCTAAACTGCAAAAAGTCATATACCTTTCTCATTTAACATTTTTTTGCAAGAAAAAAACAAACTACTATTTAATTCTTGTTTGTATGTCTTGTTCAAAATAAGGATGAGAGAAAGAAAAGAATTTGCCACAAAAAATGCATGCGGTTGAAATTTTATCTACTGATTTAGACATTTGAATTTGAAAAAAGCAAAGTGCCTTCGCAATAATGCAAATTTTAAGAATATCATTTATAATTTTAATTAGAAAAAGTGTTACCATTTCTATCAAAAAATTAATACGAAGTAATTAAAAATTTTCTTTTTTTGTGCTTCCATACCTGCTGGTATTTTGTCGTCAGTAATTTTTGGCAAAGCAATCATTATGCTATGACAAATACTTTTACTGATAAAAACTACAGTAATTCTAACAAAATGTAAACCGTGTAAGTCCAGTATGATCGAGGCATCTGTTTGTAATAATAATGCCAGAAAATAGTGTCAAATGTCCCAAACCGTCTCAAATAATATGATTTCCTTTTGGTTGCGGCACGTGCTTGTCAAATACTCGTCAATAATTTGCAAACACACACAACTATATTATCTGTCAATAATTTTTATCCAAGGAAATTTCAAATGCTGTCAAAAACATACAGAAATCTTGTCAAGTAATCTTTAATACAAATCCGTCATAAAGCAGATTTTGGCAATATTTTACTGTTGGGCAATAATTTCATTTCTTCAAATAGAGACAAATTTCTCATACGTGTAAAAAGGCTAACGCATGGCATATAAATGGTAAGCCAACAGAAACATGTTCACACTCTTTTCATTACAGAAAAATATGACAAACTTGTTTCTTAAATCAAAATTAGTAGAGTAATATATTGCTTAAGCCATATATGGCCTGCATCTTAATATTACTTTATTGCTATACAAAATATATATCAATTGCAGTCGCAGCACAAAATGAAAACATAAACAAGCCAATCAAAAACATTTTAACTCAGTGAAATTTAGAAAACATGTTAAGCTATTTCATCGAAGTTGCAATTTCTTATGGATGGTCACTCTAAAAGCACATCGAAATATTCTGTTTGCATTTTGTATTATGACTACCGCTGACAAGAGCTCAGATCTTCCATTTACACCTTTATGAGAGCTAAGTTATCTTGACTCTTTTAACAAGACTATTAAGAGAGCAGAGTTTGTAAAAGTCAAGAATCAGAGTTTCCTTATTAGAGCGAAATACTTTTAAATGCTAAAATGCTTTCTAAGGAGTAGATCTAAGTGTAAATGAAATACGAAGTTTTCAATACGAAGTACATATATGTAAAAGGCTCACGATGTTACGTAATTGAGCTTTTGGGCTTGTGTTTTTATTAGGCTCTCACACCAAAAATAGGTATTTTTGAAGTCTTTCATAGCAACTAAATTCATCGATTTATTTCTTGGTCTTCCAAGGTAGAAGGATTGATAAAAAAGGAAGTCTAAATTAGAGGATGCTATTCTAATCTGACAGCCGTTTATCCAAAATTCAAAACTTAAAATAAAAAACTTGAACATTTGTTCACAATTGTGTATAATTTAATATTTTTCTCGTTAATTTCTTATTGCATCATCTTAATTTCTAGATCCAAAATATGACCTTCTCTTTAATGGAGTGCTCAGCACTTATAAAAATAATAATATCGTTATTCGCTTTTCAAATGACATCTTAGGCTTTACTGGTGTTAACAAAATTTTATATTGAAGAGCTAGTCACCAAATGTAATCAAGCAGGGTATAAAGCTGCTCCATTTATGCAAACCCAACTTGCACTTCGACAGTCGTTCTTAGTAGAAAATCTTAAAAAAGTAATAAATATTGATTGTGCTATCCAAAATAATTTAAGAAAATACCTTGTAAAATATGGAGATGGTGAATTATCACTTATACTATTCTTAAAGAATTGAAAAATTTATGGCAAGAACTTGTTTGACTATCAAAGAATATTTCAGAAATTCTTGGCAAAATTAGGATTTAAGCCTGAGACAAGAATACAAATACAGCATGGCTTCGATACTCAAAGTAAATATTAAGATAGTGCAATATCTATACTACAGGATCTGATGTAAATGAAGAGTTTATCTATCATATATGAATTTCTCCATATATATGTCCACTTCGCTTGAGATCGATCAATGAAATGACACTCTTTACTAACTGGAATATGCTTTTGGTGTTATGCAAATCCTATAATAAGACTTTAAACAATAAGACCTTTGTTATTTGATCTCTTCACAGTTTCTTGTTATAAGAGGTTTAAAACGGAGCTCCTATAAAGTTTTCATATAAGTGTAAAGAGACTTAAGCTCTTATACAGGGTGATTCGCATAAGGTGTGACAAAAAGATGGGGTGTGTAGGTTGGACCTAGACAAGCAAAAAATCGTATGGGAGGGGGGGGTCCATTTTCCCCCATTTAGGCGGGAGGGGCAATTTAAGAAAAAAATCACTAAAATTAGGGAAAAAATTATTTTAAGAAAACGGTAATACCTACAGAGTCGTGCTATAGCATTTTGAACAGCCAAAAACCTATACTTTCATTTAAATTTTAAAATAAGTTGTTTAAATGAATAGTTTTTGAAATATTAATTTTCAAAGTCAAAATTTTGGAAAAAAAACATAATTTTTTTTTTTAAAACATTTTTTTTTTTCAAAATTTTACATAATTAAGTTGTATTTTTCTGGCTTATTTTCAATGCTCTTATTTATTTTTGATCAAACACAAAAAACCGGATGTCAAAATAACCTGTAGTTTTTGAGAAAACCAAAAATTACAAAAACGACTTTTCTAAATTTTTAATTTTTTTAAAGTTTTTTTTTCGTTATTGGATTCTTAAGTGAACTAACGAAATAAAGGATGAATTTTTTCTTACCTTTTTTATTGAGAATTCACTTAAAAATCCAATAACGAAAAAAAACTTTAAAAAAAACAAAACATTTAAAAAAGTCGTTTTTGTAATTTTTGGTTTTCTCAAAAACTACAGGTTATTTTGACATCCGGTTTCTTGTGTTTGATCAAAAATAAATAAGAGCATTGAAAGTAAGCCAGGAAAATACTACTTAATTATGTAAAATTTTGAAAAAAAATGGTTTAAAAAAAAAAATTATGTTTTTTTTTCAAAATTTTGACTTTGAAAATTAATATTTCAAAAACTATTCATTTGAACAACTTATTTTAAAATTTAAATGAAAGTATAGGTTTTTGGCTTTTCAAAATGCTATAGCACGACTCTGTATCTCCCCATTTTTAGTAATTTTTTTCTTAAATTGCCCCTCCCGCCTAAACGGGGGAAAATGGACCCCCCCCCCCCTCCCATACGATTTTTTGCTTGTCTAGGTCCAACCTACACACCCTATCTTTTTGTCACACCTTATGCGAATCACCCTGTATAGGTCTTGTTATGGGACTGTATATACTTCAAAACAATACCAAGAGCTTAACTCTCACAACAAGATTGTTATAGGATTGTAAGTATATATATTCCTGTTACAAGTACAAAAAACGGGCTTGCTATAAAATTTAAGTACTTATAAACTGCAAAAGTGATCAACTCCTATAATAAGACTGTTATGAGAGCCATTTAATTCCCATAACAAGATCTTTATTCTTAAGTCTAGCTATGGGATCTAAAAGAATCTTATGGGAGTTTTTTTTTCAGATTTCAAGAGTTTAGCTCTCAAGAGTTTGTTAGTTGGGCGTATTCGTATTCGTATTCATTTTCATATCCGTATTCGTATTCGTATTTGTATTCGTAAATTTAGTCTCATCGCGCGTAGAAAATTTTTCCTAAAACACAATTAAAACGCTTCTCTCTGAAGTTGGAGTTTAATGTTAAGGAGCTTCGTTCTTAACTTAAAGGTTTCCTACGACTCCTCATGTCTTTTTTGATTTCCAGTTCGATGTAAAGAAATCAAATTTATTTGCCTTATTCATTAGATCCTTGTGCAAAAGGGATTACTTCTTCTTCTTTGACTAATTCCACAAACACACCAAATTTACTAATTCTTCTCATCTTCTCATTTCAGATTGATCAACACAAAAAGCTAATTTAAAATGCACCTTCAACACCTCAAATGCTCATCACAACCAATCAAAATAAAATCGGAATGAGTTTAGGTCGCAGTTGAAATACGCAAATAATTTGTAAAAGCAAGTCAAAATGATAACGCATCGGAAAAGATAGTTAAAGAATCCATCTCAGCTGCATATCCTGGCAGCAAATCAAACAAAACCAAATACGAAACCCAAAAAAACAAAAAAGGACGATGGTTTTAAATATGACACAATACCGCGATACATACACGGCAACACTATGCATCCTGGCAATGGTCTTCGCTACAAAATCAGTCACATGCTCCACTTTAGATATTTACAAAAATGCCCGTTTGGGACATAGGATAGTACAGACCCGATACGGTCGGTTGCACGGCCTTATCCTGCCGTTAGATAATTTTCGTTTCTTACGCTCGGTTGAGGTTTTCCTGGGAGTACCCTACGCCACACCGCCAACAAAACAAAATAGGTAAGTAAAAAAAAAAAAAATAAGCGCACTCATTTCATCGAGATTCTATCTTCCATAGGCCTCTAAGCCTTATAGTCTTTCGAATCAGTGAATTCAATTTAAATAAAAAAAAATAAATAGCTATACATAATTATAACAAAAAAAAAAGAGGCAGAATACTCAAATGCGAGGAAAACAAATTCATAAAAGATGTCCGGTCCATCACCGCTCTCTGCGTTGCGCATATATACTCGCATACCCATTCTGTATCTCTCAATTATAAAGGAAATTAAATGTTGGCCAAGGACATTGTACTTCGTACCCTTGGCATGGCCCGAAGGCACAACAAAAAAAAAAAAAATTATTCAACTTGGACAAACTTTTCGTTATTATAAACAGCATCTGGGGTGGGTTGGTTGAAGCTTGAAGGCAGTTTTATTGAATTAATAAGTAGCAGCAACGATAACACAATTACAAAGTGGATGGGAAAAAAAGTTTTAATATTTATTTTTAACATCATAACAACGATGACGATGAGTGTCGATGGAAGGTACTGGTTTTTGTGTGTCGCTTGTCGTTGTCGTCGTCAGTGTGGTCCCGGTCTCGGCCCCGGTAGGAGCGATACCAATGCCGAGATACCATTTTGGTCTGACTTCATTTAAGTTTTGCACAGGAATTTTGTTAATTTGCAATGGCTAGTGAGAAACAATCAAATTAAAGAATTTTTGTAGTGAAAAATGAATGAGTACCGACATACATTTTTGATGTACCTACACGAGGAGGGCAACGGATGATGATGATGATGATGATGCAGAACTAACTTTTTCCGGCGAGTTTTGATTCATTAGTGTAATTGGATCAGACAAAGCCACAAAAAATTTAAAAAAAATAAAACCTTTTAAACTGTCTTATGCAAAGCTAGCAACTCAAGGGTTGCTCCACACGTGCTTTTGCTGGATGATGAACATTTTTTCGGTTGAGTTGAGTTTCGGCTCGGGTATACGAAGTAATCTTTTATTAAAAATTAAATTAATTAGCCGGAGAAGAAAAAAGTTTGTATCCAATTTCGGGCCCCACAATACCACAATGCGGCTAAAATTTATTTGTTAGAAAGCGGCTTATCCTTCACGTGCCTAGATGTGCTAAATAATTTTTCGCGCTAATATTTGGGTTGTTTGGCTAATTTGGGTTGTGGCATTGTTTAGTTGAATTAAGTGAGGTTTGCATGGTGATGACCAAATACACGTGGTGGGCCACCACAGCATGTATTTTAAATAGCGCAACAAAAATTGGTTTATTTATTATTTTTAAAATTTCTGCGGGGGTGTTTTCAACCCGCAAAAATTGAGAGATTTCTACATTTTAGGAAACCGCAGTGTTTTGACAGATTCAGGCGGCTATCGTAATGGAAACCAAATCGAACTAAAAAATGATAATTTTGTGTTGTGGATAAGCAATTTGCACTCAATGTTTATAAGTAAAAGCCTTTGGGCTTTTCATTTCATTCCCAAAGGAGAGTGGTAAGTTAGCTATCGATAATGCTGATGGTGATTTTTGATTGGTTTATGCGAACTTTCAATGCGATGTTCATAATGCAGAGCTATAATTTCAGAGGACTTGCCACTTCCTCCACAGAGATCTGCACTATGAAAATACTTCTGGTTATGGTGAGAAGTCTCCTCAAAAAGGATTAAAGAGGCTCCTCAAAACAGACCATTGAAGTCGAATAGTCAAAAGTCGAGCATCCGTTTTTCAATGGAAATTTTGTATTAGACCAAAAAACCACAGCCAATTGATGAGATTAAATGTAACCCAAATCCTATGTTGTTGATTCGTGGGTGAAGAGTTTGTTTTATCGAGTTCAAAATTTATGAATTGTGTAGTTCGTGGCATATGTGAAGCGGGGATGTTGACTTGAAAACCTATTTGTATTGTGTAGTTTGTGACTTGTGGGGGTCAGACTTTCAAACCTTGTAAATCTTGTAAGAGGTCTGCAATTCCTCTGAGCGATATTCTAAGTATGCATTTAAGTCCTGTGCTTTTCCCTACACAATTTTGAAAACTCCAAACTTTCTTACTAAGAGCCCAGTGACGTACTGTTCAGAAATCGGTAAAATTAGAAAAAAAAATGTGAACCTGAGCAATGTCACCTACCATACAATTTCGTTCTGATTTGGCAATTTGCAGCTTTGTCGATCAGAACGTGACCGTGCTGTTAGGGGGATGCTTCAGTTCGGCGTGAGCCTGGATTTTTACCACTGTCCTTCATCACTAATTTGAATATCGAGCAAGCTCTATGTTGCTCTAGTTTTGAACTCGTATGTCCTTTGAGGTTCTCTTCCACTTAATGGGGTCACCTTAGACGAAGTCTTCATCTTACATAATTTTTCATCAGAATGAGTGTGTTCAAAAATTGCGCGGCATCGTTAACATCAAGGGATATGGAGCCGTCCAGCAATGTATGCCCTCTTCGCCCTACCATGGCAAAACTGGACTCATCGACAATTTCACACCCCATGCTGTTGGTGTCGTTGTAAACAAAGGTGTTTTCATTGAACATGAAAAATAAAATTAATAGGGTAGTGAGGTGCTCCAGGGGCTAGCGCAATTCTGGCTACCACGCCTTGTGAGGGAATGGAGGGGACCTACAATTTTCTGCCGGTTCCGAACGGCTAATCGAGAAAGCGCTTTTCATGGCAATGAATTTACTAACGGAGGACTTGCCAATTCCTCACAAGAGGCGATTCCCGTGGAAAACATTTTTGCCTCTGTTGGGATTCGAACCACGAACCTCTGGGTTAACAGGCAGACATGCTAACCATCACGCTACGGGTACCAGATGAACATGTACATGTGAGGATCTCTTGCGTTGTGTTAAAGTGAACTCACGTCTTCCCAAGGACGCCAACGAGAAGAAAGTGTGGGTCAGTCTGAAACGTCAGCCAGCCCTACCAAAGAAGTCTCATTTCATCAAAAAACTGGAAGAACCAATTGCTTTGGTTCCAAATCAATACAAGTTTATTTCCTAGACCTGACAGAGAAATGGAGGATGTTGTAATGTTATGTCCCAGCCATCTTTGTCTCTTCGAACTGCAATACAGTTCCTTGTTGATGTTCTTGTGCACTAAGCGCCTCCATAAGCAAGCCGAGTAGTAACTTTTTCTTTATCGAAACGACCTCATCCACTTAAGTTATCGTCTATACTTCTTTGCCTTACAGAAGAACAGTGATGGCCAAGGTTTTATAAAAGACTATCTTGGTTTTTCTAACGATATTATTTCTTATTTGTTTGAATTGCCTTCTTCACCCAAAAAAGCAGTGATTGGAAAGGGTAATTCTCCTTTTGATCTCGGCGCCGATGTTATTTTCAGCGTCTACAGCGGATCCTAGGTAGACGAAGTAATGCACTACCTCGAAATTATATCTGTCGTCTGTGATCTAAGGAGTAAGTCTGTGTAAACTTAAGCACAGTCCAAAAGTTTGCATAGAATCGATGGGCATTACAGAAAAGTCTAAGGTCTGTGCAGACAAAAGGCTTCTGCAGTTGAAATAACAACCACTATATCTACTTATGCGACTGCCTTTCACTTTGTATGAGCATAGCTATTTACAGCTCTGCAAAAATGCAGCTGTTAGGCTACAATCGATCTGTGGGCCACTCTCCAGATATTTTTAGCTTTGCGGGTTCAGGTTAATTTAAAGACAAGTCCTGCCAAAGTCAACCAAAAAGACATAAATCAGGGTTCAACTATTAACCTATTTACTCTAATTTCCAATCATTTCAAAGTTAACTCAGTTTTAAATTCTTCCATTAGTATTTTTCAAGGCTCCCAATTGCGATAGACCTTCTAACTTCCCGAAAAACTGAAACTGAACTTCTTCTCTTCACCAGAAAATATAACTAACTAATAAATCCATCAATCAATTGGAACCTCACTTAAACTTTCAAACAAAGCTAAATATATTAGACAAAAATCAAAACTGAAAATTCAATACACAGGAAAGAATCAGGTTACACACCGAAGCCCTCTTTTCCTGTAAAAAATGTATTGATAATTAATGGGGTTTCTCCCCCCAAATCACTCACTGACTCTACACCACGGTCATCAAACCGATACTCTTATACGGAGTAGATGTATGGTTTACCGCTCTTTATAAAAGGGCCTTCTGCGATAGGATAAGCAAGATCCAATGAGCTGCACGTATGTGTATAAGTGGAGCACTGATATCAACAAACTCAGCATACTTCTTAATCTCACACCACTAGACATCTTTAGCAAACAAATGGCCGCCAGTACAGCCATTCATATTAGAGTTATATCCCCAATGGAGCAAAAGTAACATTTATCACGCTTCTGAATCTGTTTAGAACAATTCCTTGTCACTCCGACTACGCCATCCCCCATTTGGTTTTTGAAAACAAGTTCCAAGTCTCAATCTCACCGAGAGCTATCTGGAGGATGAAGAATTCTTGAGAGATGATTCGATTCTTTTCTATACAGATGATCCAAAAACCGGCTGCCAGGTGCTTTCTGGCAGAATTAATGTAATTTCGCTTTTGAAATCACTGTAACGTGGAAATTCTGGCGATCAAAGAAGACTTATCGTAACTAAAAGAAAACGTGCTATCCTCAGTGAATATCCGGATCTTCTCAGACAGTCAAGCAGCCCTAAAATCACTCGGCGCTGTTTCTACGAATTCAGTAACCGCCCTCAACTGTCGCCTACGCCTATCTCTTAAGGAGATGGCTGAACAGTTCAATATTCGCCTTATTTGGGTGCCGGGGCACAGAGGTATCCTAGGTAACTGCAAAACCGATGAACTCGCCAGAAATGGAACTGTTCTAACGATCTCAACGAGCAGATTGAAAATTGGTATACCAATCGCTATACATGCAAACTTGTGCTGAAGCAAGAGGCAATGGGTAGAACAAATTATAGGTGGAACAATATCACCACGCGTGTGGTAACAACAAAACAGATATGGCCAGGACTAGATGCAAAACGCACAAGACATTTGTTATCCATAACCAGATTGCACATTAGCTCCGTAATCAACGTCATTACCGGACATTGTCTGATAGACACGCCATAAGATTGGGCGTTTCCTCTAACGACTTCTGCAGAAGCTTCTCAGATGAGGAGGAGCAAGAGACAGTCCCACACATCCTCTGCTCCTCATGCCCTGCAATCTCCCTGAAAATAAAACTGCATCTAGGAAAATATTTCCTTGATGATCCAACCGATCTGTTGAGCACAAGTACACTTCACCTCTATCTTACTCACTTACTCCTTCTGTAACGAATTCGATTTCGGGCGAGCTCTCTCCAGTTTTGCACTCTAAGTCGATTGAGGTCTTTATCCACTTGATTGTGCCACCTAAGACGAGGTCTTTCCCTTCCGCGATTACATTGCAATGTGCTTCACCTCTATTGCTTTACTTAAAGCTCCAAATGGATTGTTTAAGTAAGGTACTGCTTCACACACTTCTTATTCTTATCTATGTGTGTCAGTTGTGTATCTATGTGTGTCAGTTGGTTCTTTTGGCAGCCATTTTAAACCTAACCTAAACTATGAGCTATGACTCTCGATGAATATATGTGTCGATGTTTTGTGGTTCAATTTTGCCTAAGAAGAGGTTTTGCACCAAACATTTATTTTTATGGAATTTATTTAGAAATTATTTAGAATAGATAAGCTTTCATTTTATATTTTCGTCCTTTTTTTGATGAACTCATCTCTGACATGCCAAACGCCCACGGACATCCCTCATGTGAGTGTTTCTTGATTTTTCTTGGTAAATCCTCAAATTCTTAAGCTCGAAACAAGTCCGAATCACAAAATTACTCATCACTTTAAACTCTCAACCAAACCAAAAACTTAATGGTTTCTAGTTCTTCCTTGTTGAACACAAAATTACTACGAACTGCAAACGAAATACGTTACTGAAAATATTTGCTCAAAACTCAACTACACACTCAAAGTGAACGTATTCCGTGTATTTTTGCACATTGAATCATCCGGAATTCACACATTTCTGGAATGGACTTTTCTAAATTATGGAATAAATCATCCACCGCAACACTAATTCCCAAAGGTAACTTGTGTTTTGTTTAGCTGTTAAAAAAATATTTATTCCTTTGAAACAAGTGGTTGGAGAAGTTTTTTTTTTAGTATACAAAGTTTATCATACTTCCCAGTGATGGGAATGTGTAGGGAATTTTTTTTTTGCTGAACCAGCACACTTTGCATTTAATTCGCTCCAGAGCAAGACCCACACGCCACACATGCTATGATTCCCTCAGATTTGCATTATTATTATTTTGAACAAGTCAAAATACCAAGCTTGCTAATAAATCATCCAACTTCCTCACTGTGTACCAAGAAAACCAACACAAATTCAGAGAAAGACTTCAGGTACCTACATACTGATTGACGTCTTGATTTTATTTGCATTTTCAGATTTAGTCCAACGAGAGCACCAGCACCATGGGACGGTATTCGGATATCAGACAAATACAGTCCCGTTTGCCCGCAACGCCTGCCAAATATTCAAAACGAAACAGCAGCCCTAGAGAAAATGCCAAAGGGACGCCTAGAGTACTTGAAGAGACTTTTGCCATTTTTGCAAAATCAATCAGAAGACTGCCTTTACCTTAATATATTCTCACCGATAAATGGTAAGTATCTTGTAATTTTATAATATAACCTGAAAAGGAAAAAAAGAAGAGGCAAAAAAATGTTCTTCCTCCAAGTCAAATCAATTTATTATAATTTTTTCCAATTGGGGGTGGGGGTGGGGGTGGTTTCTTTGCTTCTATCTAAAATTGATTTCTTTCAAGTTGTGCGGTTTTGTTATCGTATAATTGATCTGTCATCCATCTGGCCTCGCCCACATGAGAATAAAAAACGTTTATTTTATTCTGCAGTCGTTTGGTTAGCCAAAAAACCTTTTATTTGCATTATCTGCAAGTTAATCTGTAATCAGCCCTATCATTAACAAGAGTTGTTTGATTGGCAGCGATGTTATTCTGATTATCTGTCAATATGACTTGTGTTGTGCGGTTGGATGATGTTTAATTATATTTACAAAAAAAAAAAGAAACTCTTTTACATTCCCATTGTGAAAGCCAAAAAAGTTTCATTGTGTCGGACGGATGCGATTGAATGGATTTTATACAGTCAATTGTTCGAGTAGTCAGATGAAAGAATAACGAAAGCATAACAAAACGTGACGCGATTTTGAATTAATAATTGATTTTTTTCATTTTATTAATTCGAGCTGATTGGGCACATGGATTCGATACAGCAAATACAATCAATGAATTTAAGAAAGTAAACAAAAGTCAATCATCTGTTTAATTTCAGACCAAGGCTTGAATAAATTTTTTTAATTAATTAATTAAAAGAAGCACTGGAAAATCAACAGACTCGATAGGAATGGAATGAGTGCATACTAAAGAGAGTTCCAGGTTTACAGGCCTCATTTTTAGGAGCGTGTCTACCAATTAAATTAAATGCAATACACACATTTTTAAAATACTTCACTTTATTAAATTATAAAACATTCACTGAAGAAGAGTTAATCTTTATTCCAGATAGTCGATTTAGACTGGCTGAAGGTAAAACAACGAAGGAATGTTGTATATACAGGGGCGTAGCGAGGGTCCAAGCAATGGGGAGTGAATTTTTGGTGAAATGCCGACTGCATCAGAAAAATAAACAATTAAACTAAAAGTAATTTAAAACGTAAAAGTGTTCATTTAAAAGAAATTCACTTTATAACAAAAAAAAATCAATTTATAACAGCAATATAACGATATAATCACAAAACAAACAGATTAAAGAATTAATAAAATATAATATTTGGAATGAGAATATAAAGCACACATTCTTTGATTTCATTCTTTAAAAATTACATTATTAATTAAAAATTGTAACATAACTATTACGGTACAAGAAGTGAGTCAAGCACTCGACTGTTTAAAAAAAGGCAAAGCACCGGGTCCAAACACCATTCCAGTAGAATTTTATAGAATGGCACGAACTTGCTGAAAATCAAGCTCTGCCACTCAATGAACAGAGTATTTAAAAATGAAATGGCACCGCAAGGATTCAAAGAAGCATTCATTTTTCCGATACACAAGAAAGGATCATTAGCTAACCCTGAATGCATCTTATAAAATTTTTTGCCGTTCCTCAAAAGGCGGCTAGATGAATGGATAAGGCAGAATAATATCCCGAAAGAGTACCAGGCAGGGTTCAGGTCAGGTTACTCTACAGTAGATCAACTGTTTGTCCTTACAAGCATTTCGGAATCGTTCCAAAATCAAAACTAAAAACTTAACACGTTTTTGTTGATTTCAAGGCAGCTTTCGACTCCATTGACAGAAATGCGTTGCTTTATAAGCTGTACTTGAAGGGAGTATAACTTTAGTTTGGAACAGTCTTACAAAACCTATACACAGAGAACCAAGCAGCTATTTGGAATGGAGAAAAGATGTCCGACTGGTTCGAGACAAAATCAGGTGTGAAACAGGGATGCGCCTTGAGCCCAACATTGTTTTCCTTATTTATAGATGATCTGTTGCATAAACTTCCAGGGGGTGTTCTTTATGCAAATACATGCATTAAGGGACTGATTTTTGAGGATGATGTGGTGTTGTTAGCCAGCTCCTCTGAAAGTCTTCAACTAATGATAAACCGGCTTTGAGACTACTATGAGCTCTGGAATTTGACAGTAAGCCAAGAAAAATCCAAAGCAATGATTTTTAAAAAAGGAGGTGGTAGAAAGTCGAAAGGACAAATGGTACTACAATGGCGGAGAAATAGAACTGGTGAATGAGTTCAAGTACTTAGGTGTCCTTCCCTCATCAAACCTCAATTTGAGTAAACACCTCAACGAAAAATTAGCAAAGGCAAAAGCTGCAATCAATGCGACGTGGAAAGGAGCAATTGCTCATAGCAGTAAATATAGAGTCTTTGAAGCAGTTGCTGAATCAGTTTTGTTCTATGGGGCACAGGTGTGGGGCTATGAAGAACATGAAGCAGTAGAGAAGCTCCTACGGTTCTATATAAAACAAACTTTCCATATTCCTGCTAATGCGCCAAATTATCTGTTGATGATCGAAATAGGACTTTTACCTTTGTTTATAAAAACATTAAAGTTGCAAATAGACTATATACTGAAGGAACTATCTAATCTAAAATCTAAAATCTAAAATCTTGTTCATAATTTTGAATTTTAATTTCAACCCTGTGGTCTTTTAATAATGTCCATCTGTCGACAATCTTACTAAGTTGAATATTATCAACAATATCCTTTTTTTAACTTACCACTACCCATCGCCATACGTAAACAATTAAGAATTATTTTAAAATTACTAAATGACCACTCAAAAGAATCCTCTTTGACAATATCGTCGAATTTTGAGCATTTCTCACGAGTAAAAAAAGATTTTGCAGTTCCGATAAGTAGCAGTCCACATCTTCTTTAAAAAAAGTTTGAAAAAGAATTTTGATCTCTTTTTTATAAAATGTTTCCAGATCAAATACAAAGACAGTTTCAGAATTTTCATCAATTCTCTTTGGTAACCGACGCGTTCAATGATGTTTCAAAAAATCGTTTTCGGGACTTAACTTAAGTTTTTTAACAAAAATGAACATGAACTTTTTATTAAGGCATTCAATTAAATGCTGTCATCATCGTTCATTTCTTGAAATAATTCCAATGTGCTTCAAATCCGCAATAGAGCATCAAAAACGTTTAACTCTTTCGCCTCTAGGTTTTTCGGTCAAATTTTTAACTTTTAACATGACATTTTTGCAAAAAATATAACGAACTTATAAAATCAAAATCTAAGATTATTTTCAAAAGCCCAGAAGCACAGATACGACTATTGTTATCGAAAGAAGTGGCATCGCTTTTCATTCCTTCCTTTCCGTTCTTCATTTACAATCATTTACAATTCCTTCAAAATATATCCGCATAACCTTTAGCGTTTCAGCTTTAGCAGACCATCGAGTTTTTGACAAGTTTTTCAATTGCAAAGAGTTTTCAATACTTTTGAATTTTTTTTTTTTTTTGCTTACATTGAAAACGTTTTGTGCTGCCATAGAGAAAAACAAACAATGCTTCCAAAGTATTGAGAAACTCTTCGATCAGCACGCTTGAATTGCATGATTTTTCAACAAAAATATTTATACGATGCTCTTGACATGGAATGTAAGGGATTTCCTTAAAACATTTTTCTGAAAATTTTTTTTGGGTACCTACCAGTAAACTTTTTTTGAAATGTTTCGATGTTGAGCATTACCTGATAGTGGGAGTGGCTGGAAACATATTTGAGGTTTTTTTTTTAACTCGAATGTTGTACTAGCTACTGGCTTAAAAAAAAAAAAAAAAAAAAACAAATCGACCAGCACCAACTTTTCCATTCGTGTCTTTTTGGTTGAGTTGACTTAACTCGGCAAATCTACTTTATTTTTCTTCCTTTATTTGCTGGTGTGCCCTCACCACTTCACTTTTTGGCTATCTGGCTGTAGGTGGCAATGTGCTTTCACAATCAATATCGCATCTTGTTTGTCGGTAAGCTTTTATCATGAAACTTTTTGATGTCAGTATTTGGCTGTTGGTGTGCCTTCATTATGTCGATTTTTGGCTGTCGTTATGCCTTCTTCATACTGCTGTCGGTGTTCATTTTTAATGAATGTTTATGGGTGTGGTCTGCCTTCATCATGTTGCTTTATATGGCTGTCGATGTGCCTCCATTATGTCACTTCTTGGTTGTCAGTGCTCATTTTTCATGGCTTTTTTTATAATGTCGCTTTTTGGCTGTCGGTGTGGTCTCATCATGTCGCCTTTTGGCTATCCCGTCGTAGATCTTCCAGAATTTTTTTGGATACAACCTTGACTGTAACCTCTTCCTCCGTAATAGTCCGACGCTCTAGTCATTAAAGCACGGGTATTAGCCAAGGATCCCAGCTAATTTGCGAGTTGAGCTGATTTATTGCTCATCAACGGAGAGCTCCCAAAGCTGAACATAACTGAGCTCGAAGAATCCCTACGACCTAGCGTGTTTATTACAAACTTATGATGCGAGAATAGGGTCTACCTGGAAATGTGTGCGTATTTGGAAAACACATTTTTAGGGCATTGGTTTTCGACTGTTATTTGTCTGTTAATATTATTATTATTATTTTTCATTTACTTCGTTGAAATTATTTTTGATTTAAGAAGAGTATTTTGATACTAGTTCGCATTTAAGTCCTAAAGAACAAGGCTATCTCAAGAAATCTCGGAATTTCTGTATATTAAGCTGGTATTTTGGCTCTCATCAGCTACATGGTGTGTAGTTGGACCTATTTGAAAGATCGTTGAAATGGACCCTGCATAGAAGTTAGGGCTTGGAAGTTCATAAGAGGGTGTGGAACTGTGTTATAAGAACTTTGATAAAATCGTTCTCTAATAAGTCATTGTCCAGTTGCTATTGCGAAGATCCTGGCTCTGTCTGACCCGATACGCAGACTTTTATTGATCAATATCAACCACAAGTGAACACATCTCTATGATTTTTTTCAAACACGATTGGTTTGGTTTTCCTGTTACGAGAAGAAACTATGTTCATCAAGTAAGTTAAGTCTATTCTTTCTTGCTGAGGGTTCAAAGCAAAGTTTGTATACGCTTAAGTACGGTAGGTATTATTCAAACAGATCTTATGAAATTATGACCGAAGAAATAGTTCTTATAAAAAGTTGTGGTGCTTGAGATGTACTTAATAGTTACAATGTCTGTGCCGTATGGAACCGCACCAAATTGTAGATACCTTCCATTTCTTAACAAAGTAATAATAATAACTTCATGTGAGGGAATGGAGGGGCCTACAATTTTCAGCCTGTTCCGAACGCTAATCGAGAGGCGCTTTCATGACATTGAATCTATTAACGGAGGACTTGCCAATTCCTCGCGAAAGGCAATACCCATGGAAAAAGATTTTTACCTCAGCTGGGATTCGAACCACGAACCCTGGATCGTAATTTGGTTCAAATATAGGCTGCTTTTAAACCCTTTTAATTTCTCAGCGCTACAGAATAACTCCGGCGCTACTACGATAGCCCCAGATACCGTAGAGCTCTGACCACAGAATTTCTGCTATTAGTTTTATTAGCAACAGCGGGCGAGAAAACTCCGCTATCTTCTGTGATCGACAAATGCCCCCTAAGCTGAAGGGAAGACTCTTACACAGCAGTTGTCCGTCCAGCTCTGACATACGGTTCACAATGTTGGACAATGTTCAAAAAGTAT
This sequence comes from Melanostoma mellinum, assembly GCA_914767635.1. Lineage (NCBI taxonomy): Eukaryota > Metazoa > Arthropoda > Insecta > Diptera > Syrphidae > Melanostoma > Melanostoma mellinum. The sequence goes on from OU612060.1 coordinate 187,565,189, forward strand.
GAGAGCAAATTGACGGCAGCCGAAATGAAGATGCTTCGGATGACAGCAGGAGTAACAAAGCTTGATCGAATTAGAAGTACTAAGATCCGTGGGAGCCTTCATGTCAAAAGTACCGTCTTGGACAAAATTCAGCACGACCGGCTCAGTTGGTATTGTCATGTTCAAAGGAGAGATCCGCAGAACCCCGTCAAAAAGGCAATATCGTACAACTTTTCAACAAATTCGCGACGAAAAATAAAAGACAGGCCCAAACACTCCTGATACAAGCAAATGCAAAAACAACAGCATTTGGTTGGCCTCAGACATGGAACAATCCAAAACCGGGAAGCTTGCCGACGATTTCTGAGGTCAACGTGGCGTACCCCACAGGCGGATCACTAGTGTGAAGCAGAAAAGTGGGAGAGTTGTGATCGCTTCAAGATCACTAGTCGTAACGCCGAAAATGAAAAAGAAGAAGAAGCAACAACGGGCTATAGCACAAAACTACAAGTACTTGTAATTATGAAAGGTTTGAAAAATGTCTGAAGCACAAAGCTACTAGTTTGCTTGCTCCTTTACCATAAGTGGATTAGTTGACTTATAGACTTTTAGCCTTGTGTTAAAAGCCGCAATATCTGGGGGCTGTAACACAAGACTGCAAGTCTTCAAAAGAAAAGCCACTTGTAGGACTGTGCCCATTACACTCCTAGAAGAGCAAGCAAAATTAAACCTTTGTATTATAGAAATATCTTACACGAGTCATAATTCACCAGTATTACAAGTACTTGTAGGTTTGTGCTACATTCCCCTGCATCCATCGTAACTTTAAACACCTTTAAAAGATTTTACTTGGTGCAACGTTACCAAACTCGTTGGGCGTTCATAGTGTCGTCGGTGTGATTTTATCAACAGTCACCATTTACCTCACACGAAGAAGCGATTAAGCGATATTTCAACCCGTCCCTGGCCATGTCGTACCTTTCTCCATTCCCTCTAATCAAATTCTATGCGAATTGTTCTAGAAGGATATTCAAGTGCAAAGTGCCCCAAGTAAATTATGAGCTGTTGGGTCGACCCACAATTTTCATGAAGGATAATAATATAACCCCCCTAAACTTATGACTGTCCATTTATTTCTCAAACACAGTCACTGGGTATATCTTTGATCTCAAAAAGGATTCACTTTCCTAGTCCACACCCAACTACATACATATCCAAATAACAACATCCATTATTCGCCTGTGATTTCCCATAAAGGAGATTGGTACAACTTTAATGCACAACACACTCTAACCAGAGGCTTACAAGTGAGCACAAGGACATGTTATTTTTAGTCTGCACGTCTCAGGGTCAGTGTTGCCCCCCCAACGTGCCAAAAATGTAGCGTTGCGGCTTTAAAATGTAGTAGAATCTATATACATTAGTTAAAAACGACATTCCTCTTGTTAAATAAAGTAAACATGTCAACGAAAACTCAAAATTTTGTTTCACCAAAGTAAACATTATAAAAAAGGCTAACACAACGTAAAAATTTAGTTCAATAGGTTAAACAAAAATAATTACCTCAACATTTCTTCAACTTCATATTTTTAATTTATATAATTGTATTTTTGTAATGAGTGGCGTAATGATATAAAAAAACTTGTGTGTAGCTAACTAATGAAGCGGGTGGAAGGTGGATCATAAAATTTTTCGATATCTCTTAAAAGTTCCTGTGACGGCAATATCGCATCAACAGTCGAAATATTTAAATTGTTTCTCGAATCGCCTTTACTTGAAAAACATCGTTCTGCTGTCGCACTGCTATGAAGAAAACTGCATAGCGTTAGCATATAGCTGCGTAAATTGTTAAATGTTGGCTTTCCCTAGAAATTTTTGGCTTACCTTAAATAAATCCAAAATTAGCAACATCTATAAGACCCCACTAACAAAATATATTCATCGTTTAAAATAACTGCACTTTTTCCGCATTCAAATGGAAACTTTTTTTAATTTTTCCTGACACAATGTTTGGTTCTAAATGAATGCAAATTGACTTGTGTTCTGATTTTCTGAAATTGTAGCGTTTTGCGAATATTTTACGAATGTAAGGAGCAGATTTTTTTTGGAAAAAAATGTAGCAAAAACGCTACAATTGTAGTAGGGGGGCAACGCTGCTCAGGGTTAATGCATGTTATTACTGCGAAAAATGTACTCTCATTTGAAACCTGATGTAACATTCAGCATATACAACCCTCTTGAGGTTCTCTATACTGTGAAGTAGGTATTGTGGCAGCAGGATCATGTTTCACCTACTTTTTCGTACACCCGCTACGCATCGTCCCTTTTAGTCCCCAGTTTTTGTGTTCAATGCAGACAGACAGCTCCATTGCTGTCCATTGTTGAGGCTATGTCAAGCTGAATTTAACTTTTAAATACTCGTACGTAAGCAAAGGCAACCTCGTTTTTTAGAGCGCATGTCCTTCTTTAATATTTACGAAAAGTAATTTGCAGAGACCACCAACACCATTGTAATGCATTTGCATATGTATGTAATTTGAAAAAAAAAAATTAAAATAAAAGAATTTTCTTTGTTTTCCTTGCAGCGGCCCCCAGTGAAAAGAAATTACCGGTAATTGTATTTCTGCATGGCGAGTCATTTGAATGGAGCAGTGGGAACCCCTACGATGGCAGTGTGCTTGCCAGTTACGGCGAGGTTGTCGTGGTAACACTTAATTACCGCTTAGGTATTCTAGGTACGTATAACTAATTCCATATCCCTCATGTCAGTCATAAAACGGGTCATCTCATATCACCGCACCGCACTCTCGTCTCGCACTACACACATGTGTGACACGTGTCATGTGTCCCATTCGAATGATTATACTTCAATCACAAAGTGTTTGTGTGTGTATTTTGCATCATTTTGCCATTAAACTGGTCACATGTGTGTGGGACAGTGATTTGAGAAACGATGTTTTTGACTTGCCTTTAGAATGCTGGTCGAATACCATTGCAAGCGAGGCGGAATGGTATGACAGCACCAACCGAAATTAGAGACAAGACCCATTTTGGGACATCTCTGCGTATACAAAAACACAAGCCTAACCGACAAACACTTCTTCTCGTCTCTTCTTCTTTTTTTTTTCTCTGTCCTGCGACAGGTTTCCTGAATGCCAACCCCAGTCCGCATACACACGCTCGAGTGGCAAACTACGGCCTAATGGATCAAATGGCTGCCTTGCACTGGATTCAGCAGAACATTCAAAAATTTGGCGGTGATCCAAATTCGGTTACTCTAGCTGGTCATGGGACTGGAGCTGCGTGCATAAATTTCCTTATGACGTCGGCGACTATGGTGCGCGGTCTCTTTCATCGGGCAATACTATTGTCAGGCTCGGCATACTCATCGTGGGCTTTGGTTGAGGATCCAGTGATTTTTGCCCTCAAATTGGCCAAAGAAGTTAATTGCTCCATACCAGAGGATTTAATTAAACATCACGAACAGATTGTTGATTGTTTGCGAGAAGTGTCACTCGAGGACTTGTACGGGGCCGATATACAAGCACCGAACTTCTTGACATCCTTTGGTCCATCGGTAAGTACGTTGTAGTGGGTGTTGTTTCTGTTGTTTTTGTTGTTAGTTGGAGAAAATTCTACCGTACGGAGTATGGATGTGTCGTTCTTTTTGTGGGCCCTTTTCAGAGTTTATGTTGTTATCTTTTTGTTTTGGTTTCAGTGTGTGTGTGTGCCTGTGTGAACTGGTGGATTTGAGAGCCTCTTTGGTGGAAAGTGTTTTAACAAGAGTCTAGGGAACAATATTGAATTATAACCGCTTGTAAGGTTCCTTCAAAACAATCAGATATGGCCGAGGCTTAAGAGGCTTTCATTTGGAAAGTGCTTCAACAGCACCACAGGATTAAAAGTGTTTGTTTTGATGGCGGTTAGGTATAAGAGGCTAAACATTTATATTTAGTTTGGTAAAGAAAGGAGCAAGGAGCCTGTGTGGCCAATGTTTTTGTTAATCCGTTGTAAGGATCTGAAAACAAATATGGGACGCTGAAAAGTCAAAAGATGTTACACATATTTGGCACGTAACTTAATTCGTTTTGGGGGTTTTTTGTTTTTTTATTTCTTTGTCCTGAAGAGCAACCAAATATAAATGTGGCGTATTTATTTTTATTTTACGAGCAAAGTTAGAAAGCTTAGTTGCACAAATAAAATTAGATTAACACAAACACCCAGTGAAAAGGGTTCCATTTGCTGCTGCTGTGTTTCGGTCGGTCGGTTTTTGGCTGATTCCTCAGGTTTGAATGTGTTTTATTTCAATACTTCAATTAAAATTCAAGGCTGCTCATAGATCATTGGGAATAAGAGGCTTAGGGCGTCGTGCCTATCTGGATTACGAAAATACGAAATTAATGAAACGAAGATAAAAAGATTTTTTTTGTGTCGAAACTCAACTAATCTTTTATGTAATTAGTAAAGAATGGTGTTGGCAACAATTTTTAAATTATATTTTTTTACATTAGAAAAATGAAAAATGAGTTAAATTAAATTTTTATCAAAAGAATTGGGTGGAGCGATTTGTTTGAATGTTTTTCTACTTTTTTGTGAAGGAAAATAGTTTTTTTTTTTTAAAGCCTTTAGAATATCGAAGAATGATAGCTTAAATGAGTGGAAATGCCACCAAATTGCTATAAAGGGAGTTTTGCAATACTAGGTTTCGATTGCCAATAGTCCGCTGCCTTAGCAATTGTCACTACTCAATCTCTCTTGACAGCTGGCAAGTTATACTTACACTAAAACGATTCATTTTTGAGTAACTCATTGAAATTATTCATATCTCATTTCGAGAATGGTGAACATCTCATTTCATTTTCATATATTAATAACATTTGGGATGTGTCTAAGAACTATACACAAAAAAAATAGTTGGCATTAAATAGAAATGATTGACTATTGGAGTTGATTGGCTTAGGTTTGGTGTCACAAAGTCGAGAAGAAGAGAAGGACTGCGCTTTTGAGAAGATTAAAATTTGTTATACATCTAACGTTAGACGGATCCACCACGGTCCAAAACTGTCGCACATCTCTAAAAGAGATGTCGGAACAGTTCAACATTCACCTTTTATGGGTGCCGGGACACTGACATATATCATGCAACTGCGGCGCAGGGACAGAAGTCCCCGAGAGTAACAGGAAGCTCCTTCCCACCATACAAATTTTCTTAGAATGCAAGATCAATTGCTATCTTGCATTCTTGGAAGGAATGTAATGCTTTGCATCCGATCATGTTAGCATGCATTTGTGGGAACAGACACTACGTCAACATTCTGTGCTGTCGCATGTCGGTGTTTGTTTTCACAATCATGATTTGCCTTCATGATCGAGATGCAACCGCAAAAGCTCTATTCATGATATTTTAAGAGAAAAATAAAATCACCAAAAAGAAGGTTCGACTTTTTATTTCGTTCGGAATTGCAGCATACATATCGTTTAGAACAGCAACGTACATATAACTCGAGGCAAAAGTCCCAGCTTTTATTTTTGAAACTTATGTCCGACTCAAGCGAGACAAAAGTCCCAACTTTGATTTGGGAGTTATGTTTCGTGCCATCGGGACATACACAAGTGCTAACTTTTTTCCGTTGAAGATGGAACATACGAGTAAGTCCCAACTTTTCACCAAAAGAGCTTAGCAAATCGTTGTATATTTCTACTTGGCAACCAAACAAATTTTGCTTGCCATATAAAGTTGTTGGTCCTTTACACCTTTCTCTCAAGTTATTTTAGATAATGGAACGAATAACCTCTAATCTGAGAATCATTCATTATACTCTTTGAATTACGTTTCAAAGGCTCTGTTCAAAATATGTTGTAAGGGCAGCGGGCGATGAAAAATGTTAACTTCAATTCCTCCGACTTTCTACTCATTAAAAAATAGAGAAATGGTTTTGCGGAATTTGGATAAATTATTTTATTTTTAGAAGTAAGTAAAATTAATTTGATTAAAAAAGAAATTTTTTGAGAATTTGAGAAAATAAAATAAAAAATCGCACTGAAATCGCAATTGCGTGCGATTTTAATATACATAATTTATGGTTGGCTTGGTCCCTCTGGGCAGACAATACCCGAAGCTAAGTATGTTGAGATCTTCCCAGAGTTTAATTATTTAACTCAACTTGTTGATGAGCCCACTCGAGTTCCAGGTATTGAAGGCCATGCGGCCAACACTCTTGACCTATTTCTCACTTCTCATCCCGAAAACTACAGGGTTATAAAGAGTCTGCCAAATAACTTTTTTTTTGAAAATGGGCGCGAAACGTCGAGTGAAGCTTTAGCTGTGTGGCACGTAGCGCCCCGCCACCGTCCTGTTGAGACCAAATGTTGCCAATATCCTCCTCTTCAATTTTTGTGAACAAAAATTCGTTCAACATGGCCCGATAACGATCGCCATTGACTGTAACGGCCATTCCTTGCTTATTTTCGATAAATCTCCCAATTATGCCTCAGGACCAAAAATCGCACCAAACAGTGACTCGTCGGCTTTTCAATGTATGCGTGCGGGTTTTCTGTGCCTTAAATGCGACAATTTTGCTTGTTTATATACCCGCAAAAGTCAAAATGAGCTTCATCTGAAAAGATGATTTTTTTGGCAAAATCGTCATCTTCTCTAAGTCGATCGCAGGCCCACTTAGCGAAGCAAAAACGCAACATATTCATTCAGCAGAGTGATAAAACTCATTATCTATTAAATCAGACATGATCTAAGTCTTACCATTCACGAAATAAGAACTAGTTGAAAAAAAAAACGTTAGATGGCGGAACCGTTACTATCATCTCCTCTAGGCAATTCGGACCATTGCATTGTTTCATATCAGTAAATTTTATATTCCGTCACGGTAAAGAAAGATAAAGTTCCACAAATAACTGTGTGGCAATACTAAACAAAAAATCGGACGGCCTGAATAACGAAATTTTAATTAGTCGTGTGCTTTCTCGACGGAAGCGTTGATGCATCAGCTGATATGATATCTAATCAAATGTAATTTTTAACGGCACGAGAAATTTTATTCCTCACAGATCAAAAAACATCGTCCCCAATGGTAATTGAGAAATAAGTTTTTGAACATTTGAAGACAACCCTACTGTAGAAAACAGAAATTTGTTTCAAACGGGCTTGAAATATCTGTAATACTCACATACAAAAGGCCAAGTTCTTGCATGACTCAGAATCGGGAATTATACACTCAAATTTTAGCTCAAATTGCTGCAAACTCGACACTTCCTAACAGCACATTGGCTCCGCCAGAGCTTGAGACTGCGAATTTTGCAATAAAGCACTAAAAGACCTCAGTGTACATAAATCCGCTGGTCCATATTTCATCCTCGCCGTTATTCTGAAGAGGCGTTCTTCACGCTCTTCCATCTTTCCAATGGTTTTTCCCGAGCAGATGGAAAACTGCTTTTGTCAGCCAGCCATGAAAACGTTGAAAAACCGTACACTTATAAAATATCTTGAAGAACGAAAGCTTCTCAATGACCGAGGTTGATTTGATGGCATATCTCACAGAAGAGTGGAACCTTTCTTTACATTGTTTTGGAGAAAGTATGTTTATTGCACTTGATATATCTAAGGGAATTTGATAGAGTTTGGCATCGATTATCTCCATTAGAATGAAGTCACCAAAAGTGCTGCTAAATTCTTAGGTTTCTTATGACGGGGCAGAAGATCTTTCACCGCTTCTGATCTGGTTGCATTTTATAAAGCCTACATCCGTCCAAAACTAGTGTATAATTCCCGAATCTGGTCAGGTGCTCTTCAAATATTATTGCGCTAACTTGATATAGCTCCAAAACAGAGCTTTAAAGGGGGAGCCTGCTTTAGATGCTTCAAAAACACCGATTTTTTCGATGGAGTTTTTGGGAAGAAAATAAATATTCGATTGAAACGAAACTTTCAGGTTCTATTGTTATATAATATTTCAACAGTGTTCTCAAATTTTTTCATTTAAATATATGCTATACCAGCTGTGCCCGCGACTTCGTTCACGTGGAATAGGTGCTTTTGGCAGCATTAAATATTTTATAGGCTACTTATTTTGCAAATAAGACACATTTATGCGTTTAAGTAAACTATTGTTAAATATATTATTTAACATTTCGCCGAGGCATCTCGAGCGTGCATATGTAGTGCGGCGTTAAAGATGCACGTCACAATTTCTATCTGAAGCATAAAAACCAAATTTTTTTTTCAATAGTATAGCTTCTAGCAAAACAAATAAAATTCAAAGAAATGTCAAAAATTCCTTAAGTTTTTCGCACATAATAAAAAAAATTCACTTTTTTGGGGAAAAGGGGTTAATCATAGGTTTTTTTTTAGGTTTTTTAGGTTCAACTAAATTTTTAACATAATTTTTTTTTTTTCCTATCTTTCCCGCCAATTAAGAAAATTCGTAAAAATGAAAAACCCAGAAATCGCCCGTCAAAGTTTTCGTATATTAAAAAATCGTAATTTTCCTAAACCTACCCCAATAATGTGCTAATCAGTGATTCCTGGTCATAGAGACTCTTCAGACTCTTCAAAAAACTGGTTTTCTAGTTGCAATGGGTACAACGCGTACATTAGATTGAGGGGCTGACCGCGGGCACTTCGAGCGATCCGGCCACTCGTATACCTCGTCGACGCTTGCTCACTATTTCTTCTGTAAGCATTTAATAATTTGCATTTGTTTCTAAAATTTTAGGGACACAATCAAGGATAATTCGGGAAGACAATTATACATAAAAAAAACGATTCTCGAAGCTTCTAAAGCAGGCTCCCCCCTCTGATAGTCTGATAGATGATGGTTCAATTGTTGGATCGATTGATTGTCTTGAACATCGTCAAAGCATTATTTGCACCACTATTTTTATCGCATTTCATACAAAAAGTGCTCGTATGATAAAGCCAGTTGCATTCCTTCCCAGAAACAGTGTAGGCGCAACACCCGCCTAGCTAGGAGAGCTTACCCTTCCCCTTACTTCGGACGTTCAGTTAAGCTTAGAGATTCATATTTTAGTCACTCAACCCGTATGTGGATTGCTTTACCTAGTTCTGTTTTACCCTGCATTATGATCTGCAAAAAATCTCCTATTTTCCCAACCCTCACACTGTGTTTTATAACATAACATAACCAAGGTCCCTAGTCATGGCATCGTCATTTGGGTTATCTCCAAACATCTATGGAAAGTTATCATAAATCAAGGTTGCTATTTGGTAATATGTACAATGGTTTTGAAAAAGCCAAACAAAATGCGAGGCATCAGCTGTATTAAGTCAGAGTGTCTTCTGACTCTTTTGATTAAATTTTACATGTGTGCTTTTAGGATAATTTTTGTTTTTTTACGTTTGTCTCAGTTCTGCAATGTTTTGACCCATTTTTAGCAACTGACAAAGCATTTCCTTCAACACAGCTCCTCTAAAACCAACTTATCGCCACTTGAACTTAAGTTCTACTTACAGTAAATGTCATGCACTCCGCATATTTTGAAAACTTTCCTCATAATTACACAACATCTTAATTGAATTCACGAAACTGCATTCTTCGAAATTTTGATTAATTCCTTAAATGAACGACAAACCCACAACATTCTGAAACCAAATTTTACTGCGTCATGCAATCTGAACCGTAGAGCATATTCAACAACCACAAAATAAAAACAAAAACCTTGACAATAGTTTAAATTGCATGGAATCCAATCCTTGTGTACAAAACTCGAAAAGATATTCCAGGCCTTCTTGCCAAATAGTTTCTTTAAAAGACCAGCATCTATCAACTGACATAAAACGTGGAGCATTCGTCTTTGTCTTTGTCAGCCTGACAAGATAATACACATCTCTCCCTGCCCACACCGCACCGCCTTTATCATAGTTGGAACTTGGAACGCTGGGGCTGGTATGCGGCCTAGAAAACCTCAACATTTTTGCTTCCTCAAACATCAAACTAACAACAAAGAATTCTCTGCACAAAACAAAGTAAGAAGGCTCGCTCTGGCCTTAAGAAGTGGAATTTCTTAATCTCTGTCATGCGAAAATTTTATTTTTAATGTCTCCTTATAGTGGCGACCAAGAGTGATGGGTGCAGGATGTGTGTGGCATATGAGGAAGAAAAGTATCTATATTGGAATGGTTTCAGTTTCTTTTCTTTTGTGTGTGTGACTTTTCTTAAATTACATTTTCACTTTAAGTTAAGCAAAATGAGAAAGAATAATAGAAAAACAAAGACACCCATCTGCATACTGAGTTTGTCAATCATGAACTGTCATGAGCTTTTCCCTTTCCATTCGGTGCTACGTGCTTCAACTGTGAAATTCTGGATTCATAGCTCAGTAGAAATAGGATTTGAAAAGGGAAAAAAAATTATTTGCAGTTCATCAGTGACTGGTTGAACGATAAATATTGTCGTTTTTCATTGCCAAATCCCAAGTCGAAATTGGACTTGGTAGTGCATCTTATAAGGGTGCTGTTAAACGATGGCAGCTATGGAAAAACTCGAAGACTATTGAAGGTCTTACTTGTATGATATATGCAACAAAAGCATCTGACCAAAATTTGATCAAAAACTTACCAAAGGTTTATTATCCCTAAGCAGATTGCTAATTAGCTCCGCAATCTGTGCTTTGACCAGAAGACACTGCCTTCTTGGTAGACATCACTCAGGGCTCAATCAACCATCAAACAACTTTTGTGGAAGCTGCATGGACGAAGAAGAAAGGGCAGTGTTTCACAGTTTTTGTGTTCAATGACTTGACTGACTTCTCTTAAAGCTGAAAAAGGCATTTGGGAGGACTCTCCTTCGACAATCTTAGCGGTCTAAGGAAAATAGTAGTCTTCATCGCTTAACTAGAATATCAGATCTCAGCTGAATGCAATTCAGCTTGAACTTGATCTTATCTTTGCAACATATGAAGTTCTAGGCTCAGACTACTTCGTCGTGGTTTCGATCATCGTCGGCAAGTTTCGCGGTTTTGGAACGTTCCAAGTCTGAAACCAACAGCAGCAGCGTTTTGGGCAGTCTTCTTAGCGATTGTTTCTGAACGTTATGCTTTTTTCATAGGGCTCTCTGAATCAGTCCGAAGCTAGAACATGCCAAATATCTCACTTTGCTATTTCATGTTTTGGTATGCCTGTTGTCCTACGAGGAATCTTTATCTCAGCTGCCGTTAACTTGAATTTCATACTTTTTTACATTGCAGAGTCTTCCTTAGGCTTTCTATCACAGAAAATTGCTTAGCTGTATCGCCAGTTCGTCCACTTAACGCTTGCTAAATGATTAATGTAGTCATCACAAGGGCTATTTCATGAGCTAAGCTTTCCGAGCTGCAGTTGGTGTCGTTCTCATGTCGCTAGTTGAGCCAATAAATGCAAATCTTTGGATTTTGGTCATGTTGTGGTACATTCAATTACTGTTGGTTTTGTGACTGGAAAGTTTCCAGAGCTGCAGTTGAAGTTCATTACTTGGATTTCGGACATGTTCTTGAGGTTTAACGATTTCTCTAATGATGACCAGACAGGCGAGGCGTAGCAGTTTGTTTTAGGATCAAATCCCGCCCAAATTTCGCCCAAATTTCTACTACAAGTGGAGAGGTCGGGTTGGGCCTTTCTCTCTCATTCTTTAAAATTCTCTTTATTTTGTCCTTAAAGCTTACTGATTTGGTGTTGTCATTTATGGTGGGGGAGAATTATAACCGGAATGTTAAACTTTCTCGTCACCAAACCAAAATCTGTTTTGAAGGGTAGACGTTAAGCCTGCATCTTACTTGTTGAGAGCTGATTGAAGGAGCTGACAGAAAGTTTTGTGAATTTGCTCAAAATCATGGTTACTAAAGCATCGCCCTAGGCCCCAGCGACTTTGGCCTCGCAGAAGTATAATTTAACCAGAATCTGGTTAGCAATATGTTTGCTTCTTAGGTTCGAGGTTCGAGGTTCGAATAATTTTCCCCAGTTATCGCCTTTCGCGAGGAATTGGTTAGTCTTCCGAAAGTGTATTCATTGCCATGAAAAATGCTTTTTCATTTAGCCCTTCGGAATTGAGAAAAATTGTAGGACCGCTCCATTTCTTCTATGGTTGTTAGAAATAAGCGAGACAATAGGGTTCGCGCTCTGTTGGACCACGCTATTTTATCTATTTTATTTTTGTTAAACAAACAGCAGCTGGATAGATAAACGTAGATAAGACTACACTCCGTGGAGTACCTACCTGTACAAGTTCTGACTAAAGGGTGTTTGCGGCCATTACTGTCTTTAGTATTCTTGTTTGGAGCATGAAGTCCATCCAATCTGACATTGTCGGTACGATATAGTGGCAGAGCTTAGTGTCTGATTTCAACGGTGTTGAAAGTCACTTTTATGTCGAGAAGAGCGGCCAACGTGTATTATTCGCTACTGTGTGAAGTGCCAGCGTCCAAATTATCAAATTATGATGAATCGACTTGGTGAACAGGTTGTGGAATTAAGTAGCCCGTCGGAAAAATTCAATTTTTGAGAAAGGAGGTGGATGGATACATGGCAATACCAAAGTGAAGAACAAGTGTGAGAGTCGAATACAAATACGAGTACCTACTTTGGTGTGCTTCTACACCTGAGCTTAATTATGACTTAAAACCTTCGAGAGGAATTGCCTAATGTCAAACATCAAAGTAACAATCACTTAAGAAATTATGTTTTTCTAGTTGTGCAATAAAAATAAATAAATCTTGTTTCGCAACAAAGTGAGGATCCCCAGGGTCTAGCTCATTTCTCACACAAACTTTGCCTTGTGAAGGAATGGAGGGGACTTACGATTTTTTTCGCATTAGTTAATTTGTTAAAATTTCCTGCGAATGAAGCAACTGTTTTTTTGTTCTCCTCCTCTGTTTATTATACGAATTTGTCGAATCGAACGCAAGTTAATACCGTCAAATTGATATAACAGAGATGGAGAAAAAGAAAACAGTCGCGTTATTCACACGAAGTTTCAATAAATCGACCAATGTGAACTTCGTCTAAGCGAAGGCGATATTAGAAAGTAATGCCAAGCAGTACCTTTTTGTAATTTTTTTAAATTATATGCCCCAACCAAGGTACGATGTAAGTCGTGTTGAGATGTGTAACACGAGCTCGGACTGATTTGGATATAAATAGGCTTTTTTAACTCTGCATTTAAATTACATAACTCATAATAGCTTAAGACTCGAGCGCATTTTCTTCCTTAAAAAAAAAAAAAAAAAAAAACTCTTACAAAGGATGAGAAGGAACTAGTAATGTCCTTTAAGGTATAAGGAAAATTTCTTCAAAAAATTAACTTAACATTGATACTTTTCAAAAACAATCCAAAAAATTCAAATCTGGCATCACTTTATAGATTCTGATATCGTTTTCGCTTGGTTAAAGCGTAAAGCTATTTTGAAAATCTAGTGTTCCTATACAACGTTCGATTGAGGCCGTGATATCAACCTAACACGACCCACACTGCATATTGACACTTCCTCCAAAATCAGCTGCTCTAAAAGAAGTAGCATACAAGCCAAGTTGGTTCTCGGATTATCTGGATCTGGTGTTTTGATTCAGGATGGAGGTTTGATATTAGTACCGGAAGCGTAGATTTCTGGAGCTCTATTTTACTTCAGCTGATATAGCAACTTGCATGATCTGCAGCGTCATGCATTATACACCGACGTTTCCATAACGGACGAAAGTGTAGAATTAAGCATCTTCTCAAATATGTATAGAAATAGGTCAATTAAGCTCCCCAACGTTGTCAGTGTCTTCCAAGCAAAAATACTTGCAATCCTTGAACCCGCAAAACATTTTGTTAGACAAAAATTGATCAACATCGGTTTCTCTATCGACAGCCAAGCAGCCTTGAAAGCTATCATATCTTTAGTCACAAAATCCGAAACAGTAGGAAGCTGTCTTAAGACTGCAGATATTCCTACAAAATTTTGAAAAGCGTTATCTATGCTCTAATATCAAATTTAAAAAAAAAAAAAAACAATTTTTTTAAGGTTTTTCATAGCTTGGTCAATAAAGGTTTTTATGCCACTTTTGAAATTGGAAATAAGTTATTAGGCCATGATGTTTGATGTCATCGCGTGTTGGTGGCATTTGTAACAGAAAAAAATTTCCAATTTTGGATAATTTTCCAAAATATTCGAAACGAAAGTTGCTTAGGGTCAGGTCCAATTTTGTTCGGTACAAAGAAGCTGCAGTCAGTATAAAAAGTATGGAAAACAACGCTCAATGTCTATACTTAAGTGGTTTTATTTCAGTGAATTCCAAACGCATAAAGTTCTCTGATATGGCATTTAGAAGAACATTTTATTCACTTTCTTTTTTATGAAGCATTGACCTATCTGCAACCAAAAAGAAATGCCATTCAAAAACTGACTAGACTCAAGAACTGAAAAAATTGACTTCTTTTTTGTTGGGAATTTTAACGTTTTTGATAGAAAACTTTTTTCTACAATTACTCGAAAGATGCTTTTTGATGTTTTTGATGGGAAAATTTGCTCTCTACAAAAAACGTCCCCAGAATTGCATCAAAACTTTGCTTCATTTTCGAGATATATTGAAAAAACGAATGAAGATGGTGCAGAATCCATATCTCCGATTTGTACCCTGTAATTTAATAGCACTTTGGGGTTTTTCTCCGAAATTAGGTCATTAATTGATTCTTGCAATAAAATCCGCCCTTTTTCCACCGCTACCAACGCAGCTGATTATTGTTTTCGTACTTTGAATAACTCAAACGATCATCCAGTTAAATTCAAGGTGTTTTTTACAAGGTCATGCGAGCAGCTGACGCATAATCCCCCTCCACGATGCAGCTGACGATTATTTTTCAACTCAGTATGATCTATAGTCTAAACTATTCCTGAAAAAAGTTTCAGTCGGCATACTATGACTTAATTTTTTTTTACCCGTTTTGCGGCCTCCCATAACTATACCCACCGCGGGTGCGCCAGCTGACGCTTAATTCGTTTATTTGTCATCCAAGATCTATTGAAAATAATGATTACCGATCGGCATAAAATCACTACCTAAAATGCAACGCTACCTCCCGGACTATAAGCTTAAGCCTTAGCATAAATAAATAAACGAATAGGGTGGTGCATCGGAGCCAAAACCCCCAGGGTCTACCGCTTTTCTCACAACCATGCCTTGTGAGAGATTGGAGAGGACCTACAATTTTCTGCTGGTTCTGAACGGTTAATCGAGAAAGCACTTTTCATGGCAATGAATTTACTAGCGGAGGACTTACCGATTCCTCGCGAAAGGTGATACCCTTAGAATAAACATTTTTATCTTTGTTGGGATTTGAACCACGAAACTCCTGTTAAACAGGCAGACATGCTAACCATCATGGCACGGAAACCACAAGCTTGGCCCTTACTAAGAATAAATCACTCGGAGAATACTTCTTCCATGAACTGGGTGACATCTCCAACCTTCAGCTGAACAGCATCCTTGAGTTCATTCAAGGCTCGAAATGGTTCATTGCGAGGGTGCTCAATCCCAATAGCCTGGTCATCAACTCAATCCTTCTCTGTTCATTGCCTGCTTGTCGCAGCACCCCCATACAATTTAATGTTAAAGAGGTATTGAAGCACCACATCCATCTGTGTTAAGATCAGTCCTTAGCCACTTTTACCAAAATTTTTTAGAGAAGAGCTATTTCAAGGACTAATAGTGTACTATTATGATGAGTTGCGATAAAAGATTTGAAATTCCAACGAAGTGTCACGAAAAGGCATAGGATCAATGTAATTTGTGATGCCCGTAGCGGTAAGCATGTCTGCTGATACGTGAGTATTTGAGGTTCGAGTTGCAGAAACATAAAATTGTTCTTCCACAAGAATCGCCTTTCGCTGCGAGACGCCAAGTGGTCCAAGAAATTCGTTTTACAACTGCCATGAAATGCGTTTTCTAACTTAACCGTTCGGAATCGGCAAAGGATCTAGGTCCTTCCAAATTTAATTGTGCACTTTTCTTATTTTGAATGTCTTATGTAGCTTTAAGGAACGTGAAGACTTATGCCTTTTAATGGAAAATGCCCAATTGTAGGGAAAAAAGGCGGCTGATATTCGAGAAAGGCGTTCATTAGAACGAGAATTTAAATGTTCCTAACGAGCATGATGTGGACAAACTTTTCAAAAGGTAGCCTAAGCGACGGAATTGTGATAATAGGTTTTGTTATTCACCCAACAACTTTGAGGCCAACACATGGGTTCTGTGATTTTTGTCAGCCATTTTATTAATGTAGATTCCATTGAAGTATTGAAGTCATGAGGGAGTTCACACCAAGAAAGTCAGACCGCAAATATTTGTTTTTCCTTTCTTTTCCATTTTTTTCTTTCATTCTTCCTGGACTATCCATCGACTATAGAGCAATCCTTTAAATACATATATGTACATGGCATATGCATTAATGTATCCCCATGTCAGTTTACAAACACCACCATCCACCAAAGTGGTAAAAGTTTTAATAGCTTTGCGTCGAGGTTCGTTCTCCCGCACCATCAGCTCTGCACCGCATACAAATTTCTTATTGTTGTCTCATGAGTGAAAATATGAAAAGTATCTAGGATGAACTTTTAACCGCTTTAAATGGATTTTTGTTGATATACATGCATGTGTGTGTGTGTAGGTGTGTTTGTGTGCTGCTTACAAATAAATATTTCTGTTTCTTGTAGATTGATGGCGTTGTCATACGACCCGGACACTCAAATCTTGATATCGATGATTTAGTGACGAGAAATCCAAAACGACCGCCCGAAAGTAGTACGGGGCATTATGATATCCTGTTTGGTGTTGTCACTGGGGAAGCAATTTGGCGATTTAGTGCGCATGATATACAAAACGGCTTCGAGGGAGAGAGACGTGACAAAATCATACGAACATACGTCCGCAATGCCTACAATTATCACTTGAATGAGATTTTCTACACGGTAAGTTTAAAGATCATCATTCATTAATCATTACCATATCTTTCATCACATAGTCCAGTTAATGTTCTTTTGTGGGGAGTTAAATGCTACTCTAGGTATATCATAACTGTAATTGTCGTTCTCGACATAATTACCACGTGTCTAACTCTGTCTCTCATATAATGACCACTGGTCTACTATACATGTGCTGCCTGTCAAAGGGTAGCAAGGCCAAGAAGTCACCTAACACGTTAGGGATCGCGTGCTGTTGTTTTAGGGGAGCACATGAAATATTTCGTTTGTTTTGGGCACAGGCAACTTTACACAAGTTCCTTAGTTATAAATATGTGAAAACATTCTTGTTTAGTTTATGAACGCTTAACTGCCCAATAAACCCAAGAGTGAAATTAATTTTTTGTGTGATATTAACCAAGTAAAGTGGACTTAATGGGTTTATAAGTACAGACTACTTTGCTGCTTGCCTTTTCTTCATCGATTAGTGCGAGAGGCTTTTTTGGGGTTGTTAATGTTTAATTTGAACGGAACTAACCTAAAAGGCTATATCCTGCTTAAGTATTAGGTACCAAATTATGGTTATTATTTTTTTAAACAGGTTGGTCTTTGAATATTGAACTGGTTTCCTATTTGAAGCCAAAGTCCAGAAATGGAGGTATTGTGGAATTTTCATGTTGAAAAGCTATCGAGAATATCTTAACAGTTTATATGATTTCAAACGTAATCAAAATTGAAAAACTGGAACAGGACGCACCCTTGTAACTATTCGTAGTATAAAATCAAGCTTTGGGTATAAAAATTATGATCAACGACAACAGGATTACCCCGCAAAAATATCAAATCTTATTCATTTTGGTCATTTATGACCAAATTTGGTCATTATTTTTTTACTTGGTGACATTGTTAATTTCTTATTCCGTTTGGTCATATTTTCAACGGAATGAAATAAAAAAAACCCTTGAAACTTTAGGTTCTCAAAAATAAAATCTATACATGAAGCAGTTCTCTTATCGTATGATGTATAAAGTCCAAGCCCAAGGATTGCTCTGAGGCACAATGCCCCCTTTTGAAAAACCTCAACTTACCGTTAATACCAAGCTGGGCGTTTTTTAGGCTCTGGGTTTGCCATCAACTCGCTATGAAATAAAACTAGATTTTTGCTGGGGAGAGGTTCCGGTTATAAACAGTGATGTCAAATCACACATGTTTTTCTTCAAATTACCGGCATGTGTGGTGACTCCTTGGTTGATCTGTTTTAACCGAAAATCTAGGTTTTTTTTGGCAAATAGACATGACGCTGAACAGCTTGTTTCTGTCAATACTCTCACACGTGGGCTTCTTCCAAGATCTCCTAATGTACTGTAAGAACTTGCTGACGTGGAAGGTTTTCAAATGTTCACATAAACAAGACAAGAGATGCGAAAAGTTAAGAAGGCGTATTTCTCTATAATTGGTGCAATTATAAAGTTTTCCATTCATTGAAAATTCTTTATTCCGACTAAGTCATGCATCAGGAGCATTCTCTTTTTAAGAAAATCTCTAGCTGCCTTGAAAATTTTGTCGAGGCCGAGCTTGGCAACCCTTACTTCTTCTAGTTCTGGAGTTTGGTGTTCTTGATCATTGTCTAGGTTGAGTCTGCAAAGGTAGTATTTCCAGATCCTCTGAAGAGACTGCGGTTCTTCCTTTCTTTACTTTACTTGCGTGTCTTTACGGGGTTGATTCATGGTTTTCCACCTTGGCATTTTTTTTTTTTTTTTAACTTTTGGCACAAACTCTGAACCCATCATGACATTTCTATATTTCATCAAACGAGCGCTTTCCTTCCTTTCCATTATTTCGGTCATTTTAAGCTATGGTTGGTAGTTTTTGTTTTTATTTTTGGACACATATTTCTCTGGCAAGTGGCAACCATGGTTGAAACATTCTCTTGATTTTTCAACTGCTTTTAACTTATTATATGCTTGAAGCTTTATTCAACTTAATGAAAATAAATCCATGCGTAGGATGGCACAACAGAGCAACAGAGCGAAGAACGCTGGGGGCCTTACCAATTTAACTCAACAATACGCTGTCAGGGAAAGGAAAGGACCTTCAATTTTTTTACCGATGACTTCAACCGATATTTGTTTTTTATTTTCATGGCATAAAATTATTATAGGTTGAAAATTATTTCTTTTTTCCTTGTTGTTTCTGGAATTCGAATCAGCCACGTAACATACAGACAAGCTGTTTTTCATTCAGGTACTCTTCGACGCTTTTGCCTACTGCGGTATCGCTTCAGAGAACCGCCAATCTGTCCTGAACCAACCCTTCCATATCAAAGTAGAGGAAAGCCTCCGGTATGACGAATCTACTGAAACGCATTCTTTCCAAGCATTTCCCTAAAGTCAAGGCATTGGTCGAGATCATCGCTCTTGTAGTGTGATCACTAGTAAGTATTATAATGAAGTAGTTGATGCTGTTTTTTGAGCCCAGTTGTAAAGGGCCACATAGTGTACTTTAAATATGGTTTTCCGTGTAATCTAATAGAGGTACGCAGGTACTGTCTCTTAAGAACCTCATCTTTTCCATCTCAGACGTTGTAACTTTGATCTTATATAGGCCTTGTAGCAAATAACTTTTAAACTGCTTTCAAGATGTCTGCTGTTAGAGCAAAAGTTCTGCTAGGCCTCGCCAGAACCGCATCTATATGTTAGTTAAAATATAGGGCCCTATCTAGCCAGAAGCCGATGTATTCGGTTACTGGGTGGCTTTTCAGTGCGTGGTCAATGGCCATGGCCATGTAGATCACCGATCGTCAGCTTTTGCCAGTTCTTTTTCGTATATTTAACATAAGGTTCGATCCAATGAAGTTGATTTTCAGCTTCTAGTCATCGCAATACTGCTGAATCTTATCGAAGACCCTTGCAAGAAACTTCTGATGTCTTCAATCTTTGGACCTGTTCTGAACGCAATAAGGTCAGCGGAGTACTCTGTTGCACTGTAAAGAGAACCAATTTTATGCCCAGTATAAATGCTAATAAAATAGGCGACTTCACCGCTCTACCACCGAACCGTTCTGGTAGAAATTGTATTGACACTTTTGACATCAAACTCTCTACAAAAAAGCATGTCATAGAGAATATTTAGCAGTGGTTTAGTCATGCCGTATGACTAATTGGTGTTGATTTACCAACTTCGAGTCAACCAGGCATGCACCTGTACACTGCTTTTCAGCTATGTTCCATTGAATATCTGATATTAGTTTTGAAATGTCATTTGTGGTATCGTGACCCGCCTTAAAACCGAACAAATTTTTTGGAACAGTGTTTTATCTTTTGTCCTCAGTCGATGTGGATTATGCTCTATGAAAATTTCTCGAATAACTTACTGATACTCGGGACCGGAGATTCGATGGATTTTAACCATCTTTTCCTATTTTAAGGAGAGAATGGACCATTTCCGGCTTCTACGCAATAGATATGTATATGCATTTTCAAGGCTTCGTTTCAAAACCCCTGTTTCCGAAGGAAGGTTTTGCAGCACAGTATTGGGTTTGCCGTTTAGTAATAAGCTGTTTCAAAAAAGGAACAGTACGTAAAAGGAATGTGGAATTTTCAAAGAAATTCGAAAAACAAACATTCAATTGTGAGTCTGAAAGTCTCTTTTAGAAAATGATTGGTTTGCGTCTTATCTAAAATAAACATCATCAAAGTATGAGATTCGATAAATCATCTAGTTCTGCTATTTTAATGAACGTTGATGTGCCGCAGGGCTCTTTTTTGTAGCCCGTTCTGTTTTCATTATAAGTTTACTCTTTTTTCTTACTGCGTCTTAACGGGAAAGTCACAGTGTTTGCTGATCATGACGTCCTAGTGTACACTGCACAGCAGCAAAATTACAGAACAAGAACAACAACCAAGAACTTAGAACAAAGACCTAAAAGCTAAGAACCAAGAATTAGAACAAAGGACAGGGAATCAAGAACCAAGAACCAAGAACCAAGGACTAAGAACCAAGAACCAAGAACCAAGAACCAACAACCAACAACCAAGAACCAAGAACCAAGAACCAAGAAATAAGAACCAAGAACCAAGAGCCAAGAACCAAGACCAAAAACCTGGAACGTGAGAGGTAAACGACAGTTCCGATCGGTTATTGAGGCCGTGAATACGTGGCCGAATGCTTTAAAGGCTGCTTAGCTGTTTCAGAAGGAGCAGCTATTCCATTTGCATATCACGTTTTGCTCGAACTGTGAAAGGACCTCTTTTATCATTAAATTTTTGGTATTAGGACATTCGACAGCTTGAAACATTCTAGCTTAGGAAGTATAACTAGAGACGAACAATTATTTTATCGGAGTACTCGCCTTTTTTGGTTTTCTCTTGTGGAAGTCAATTGGATCCCTTTCAAGAACTATCATTGTCATCCCATGATGGAGTGGTGACTTGGAAGTTTTTTCCAAAACTAATTGGGATTAAATCCGAATATAGTCGGGTTGATTGTATGGCTTATTGAAGGGTCTACTCTATTAAGATGAATGAATGTGATTGCAAACGTTTGTGGCTTGGACATTTTGTTCCTCTGAAAGCTGCTGCACTTCTTGGTCGCTTGTCCAAATATGAATCGTGTGTATACTACTTCAGTCTGTTATACGAGCTAAAGCATATCGAATGCTCATGTTTATTAAAGTTGCATCCTTAGTATTTCTTTAGTTGAGTTGGACATTTCTTGTTCTTTAATCCTAATCTTAATCTTAACACAAGGACTATGAAAAGATCGTGCAATACATTGATAGAAATCTAACATCTTAAGAGGTGGTGAAGGTTCCCGTCCAAGACTATAAAGATATCAAATTAAATGGCTTGAGTTCATTTCCTTTCAAAGAAAAATTGTGGTGATAATTTTCTCTGCAAAGATAGATAAGCTATCCCATCAAAATCCAATCAACGACCTTCAAATGATTGCAAGAAAAAAGATGGCTGTAATCCCTGCAGAGCAAATGAGCGAAAAGCACCGACATTCAAATGCTCTCCCTGTCTTAACTTTTTGAAACCAGTAAGTTCACTTTACTTCTAAAACTTAACGAAAGGGTTATTGGAATGATTGAGAACAAGCGCATGTTTTGGATTTCATTTTATCAAAGATAGCAAATGACTTCAGATTTTGGGAAATGAAAAAAAGGACTCAATTTCTTCTTAAAACCAAAAAGGCTGCCCAATCAACCAATCGTGTTGCTTGGATTCAGTCACTTCACACCGAAACCTTACCTTTCCTTTAGTGCTCTTAAGCAATTGCAAATCTCAAATAACTTCACAATTCGTATCCATTTCAAAACGAAAACATCAAAAGGAAAATATATTGCTGGAAAAAAAAGAGTGACTGAAAAAATCTGTCGTAATCTCAATTAATTTTGACATGGGAATGAGTCGATGAGTTCATACCTCAATATCGAGATGGATAACCCTTTTTTTCTGTACTTTCTTCTTTTCGATTTGGCTTTGTGCAGATTTATTGGATTGGGATGAGAGCTCATAGCTTATAGCATTGTCGGTGACACGTGTGTATTGCTCTGTGATTTGGGTACATTAGCTGCGTTTGCTGTGCGATTTTCTGTTTCGCATCATTGGAAAACGTGTGCACATCATCTCCAAAGACCTTGAGGCTCAACACTCTGATGACATCACTTAACTCTCATCGGCTCATTCCTGGTTATCTGTTTTTGGCAATTCCTTTAGGAAATGTTTCTTTCTAAAAGCATTTGAAGCAAGCAAAGGCTCAGTCGATGGGAATGGAAAAAAATCTAATGTAACAAGCCCAAGGAAGAATTCTTTTCTTTTTCATCAAAAAGAATAGGTGATGAAGTTAAATTAGCTTTAAGTACAAAAACGAGAGTAAAATTCCATGAATTCTAAAAGAGATCAATGATTTTCGTCCAGGGTCAAATGGCGGAACTTCAAAGACATCTGACGGTTCTTTATTGCTGAGTATGAAATGTTAAGAGCTTATCACACCATAAACTTATTTCTTTATGGTGCTGGTGGCAAACTAAGCGGCACGCACCGATTGACTTTTCGGAATCCATCGGCAGTGGCTATTTTCTCCCTGCGTCAACCTTAATCCTGACTGGTATAGGTGGAGGCTAGGCTCTCATTTACTTGGCTAAATAAATTTTTCATAAATTGACTTAAAAGCTTAGGTCAGCGAGGGAAGAAGTGAAAGTCTTGGAAGAGGAAGGAGTACTGAGATTGTAGGCAAGCATTTGAATTGCCACTTCTAAGCATTTGAGAAAATCATGCTGGAGAAAATTGAAATTTGAGTTCGAAGAAAATTTTTTTTTGACTGTTTCAACGAACTTCAAATGATTGCAAGAGAGAAGATGGCTGTAACTCCTGAAAGGCAAAAAGAACTGCCATTTACCGCCTCTCCCGGTCTTAAGCCGTTTGAAACTAGTAGGTCCACTTTACTCCTCAGACTAAACTAAAGGCTTATTGGAATGGTTGAGGGTAAAATGCTTTTTCAGATTGTTCGAGGGCATGAGAAAGAACATCTTTGGGGCTCCACGCGTACGCTGGTGCTTCCTTTCGTCCATTTTTAACGCTTCACAATCTGATTTCCGAAATTCAAATGCATCGTGACCCAACAGAGGTAGGAGCCCCAAACCTAACAGACATCTTAAACTTCACGCCACTTGTACCACAACCTGATTGCTTTTCTCCAATAGAAAGCCCTTTGGTCTGAGATGTCCAAATCCATCCTGGGCCCAGCGAATTTGTCACAACCATGTCTTGTGAGGGAATGGAACTTAGCGACCTACTATTTTCTGCCGGTTCCGAACGCATAATTGAGAAAACACTTTTCATGTCAATGAATTTACTAACGGAGGACTTGTCAATTCCTCACGAAAGGCGATACCTGTTGAAAAGATTTTTGCCTCTGCTGGGACCCGGAGCCTCTGGGTATGCATGTGGACATGCTAACCATCACGCCACGCGTACCCATCCTGTTTAGCGTTTGAATATTCGACAGTAATTTTTACTTTTGCTATAGCTTCATTATTTCATCTCCTTTTTCCGGTTGCATGCTTCGTGTTCAGCATTAGAACCGCTTACTTCTTTCCCAGTACTTGTGTGACTTAGCAGATCTTTATAAGCGAAACTGACGTGTCCCGAACCGAGATATCAACGATTTATTCACAGCTAGAACGTCGCCAGGTGTTCCACAATTCAAAAACAATTTTTTAGAATTTAGAAGGCCACTGATTTTGCTAAAACGATTTTTATAAACCGTTGAGTTATCTGAAAAGTGAATGAACCTAAAAAAAATGCGTTGAAAGTGTTTTCGTTACATCACTGGTTGAACCAAATTTCCCATGGGAGTATGGATGTCGGGTGTAAAAATTAATATACACGAGAAATTTTTATTTTTACATCGAACATCCATATTCCTTTCAGAAATTTTTTTTCGCTTCGCTTAGAGCTTTGTTATTCTAACCGTGAGTAAAAAGACAAGTGTGTTCCTTCTGTTCCTCCTGTTCCTCCTGTTCCTCCTGTTCCTCCTGTTCCTCCTGCTTCTCCTAATCCTCCTCTTCTTCCTGTTCCTCATATTCCTCCTATTCCTCCTATTCCTTCGGTTTCCCCTCTTCCTCCTCTTCTTCGACTTCCTCTTCTCAATCTTGTTCATCTTCATCGGAATGAACTTCAGATAGTTCCATTGAGCGTTGAGGTCGCTAAACAGTTGATCATAATCGGTGGTCATTTACTCATCTTATCCATCGAAAGAATACCAAATATCAAAATACTCTTCAAAACTCCACCAGCTGGCAGCTGAATTTGCTCCTCACTCGAAATTTCCCCATGTAGCATCTTGGCCCCACTTAAGCTGAGCTTGAGACTGTGAATTCTGCAATGAAGCAGACTCTTTTTCGTACTCGCTCAGTTGTGAGAATCTCAAAGATCTCAATGTACATAAATACGTTGGTACAGATGGCAACCACACGTTATTCTAAAGGGGTTTTCTTCTTCACTGGCCTAGATACTGTTTAAGCTTTCTCTTTATCATATTCTTCTAAGCTTTTCCCGAGCAAATGGAAAACGGCATTTGTCCAACCTGTCCCTAAATAAAGCGAATCTTTCTCTCTTTAAAGTGACCAATTGCATTAATGTCCTTTTTTAAATGTCAAGGGAGTGTTGATACAGCGTCAGGCTGGAAGCTTCTTAATGACACGGCTTTTTTAGCAAAAGGCTCACAAGTAATTTGATGGACAGTTCTAAGTCTGATACTCACCCTATAAATGCTGGTGTGCCCCAAGGCTCCCATTTGTCTCTGACTTTCTTTTACGTAAGCTCTCTTGAGTCTGAAACTTCTTCCTCTTCTTAACTCTTTTGCTGACGACTCACCTTTCGGCTTCTCATATTCGTTGTCAACTCAACCGCCTGGTCTTCGAATGTGTAATTGAACGATTGTGTATGGTCAGTTCATTGAATTTTGACCTTTACAGCATTGTTACATGAGTAATAGAAACCGAGTAGAATTTAGTGCTTCAGAAAACCCAGTGCTGTCTTCTGTCTCAAGCTTAAAACGCCCTCACTGCTTCATGGCAGTACCAACCTGTTTCAATTAAATTGAGAGGCTGTCAGTACTTCTACTTCAATCGCTTAACCAGAGTACAACTCCCATTTTTCGATCTATATTAGGTACTTCTCAGACATCTTTGTCCCTAATTAATTGGTTTCAAAACTTAAACTGATAGGTGATAGCTCAATTATAGGATTAACTGATTCTCCTGGACATCGACCAAATATCATCTGTCTCACTGCCTTATATCGCTTATTCAGTCGTAAGCTTACTTCTCTCGAATGCGGTTGACACTATTCGTTCAAAATGTCTAAAACTTGCGCTAGTTGTAATCTTATTATTAAACGTTCTAAAAACATTGAATCAATCGAGTGCGGTTTTTACTGTGGTCGACACTTCCACAAAGACTGTGCTGAAATATCAGATAATGATTTTAAATCTTTATTAAATCGTAATTTTTACTGGAAATGCAATTCTTGTGCAAATTTACACTTCTCTTCATTTTTAAACAGTTTCTATGAGCTCTCTAACAGTGTAATCGAAATGAAAAATGAACTTGTTGCTCTCAAATCACTTCTCACTAGCAGTTCTCCTCGCAGAAAAACAGCAAAAAAAAATGATTCAAATTCGACAGTCACCAACGAAGAGCTCTCAAATAAGCCAAAGGCAGTTATGGTCAACAGCTCTCAGTTTGAACATACTCCCTCAGCTTCATCATCACTGGCCTCTTCATCTTCTCCTTCTTCATCTTCTTCAAACTCATCATCATCATCATCAAATTCTTCAAATAAACCAACATTGGAATTTGTCTCATCACTTAATCCAATAAATGAAATCAACAACCCCAAATCCATAAATAGTTCTGAAATTAATTCAGGATGGCAAACTATCAAAAAAAATCTCCCAAATAAAAATTCTAATCCTAGAAAAATTATTGGAACAGACAATGCATCGTCTCTATGTGCTTTGCCAGACTACAAGTGGGTTCATCTGTCTAGATTCCATAAAAACACAACAACCGAAGACATCATCAATCATATCTCTCAAAAAACAAATATTCCTGCAGATCAATTTAAATGTTTCATGCTTACAAAGAGAGATGCCGATTTAGCTGCTCTTAAATTTGTAACATTCAAACTAAGCGTCCCGTCTGCCAAATTACCTGACGTAATGAACTCTTCAGCGTGGGGCTCTTATGTTCAAGTAAAAATGTTCGTTTCTCATGGAAAAAAAGAGAACCTCACTGCATTTACGCCATCACCACATACAATCACAACGTCATCATCTCCACCCACTCCACCAGAAACACAACAGACTCAGCAACAGCATCCACTACCACTACCATCACCACCACCACCACCACCACCGATAAGCCACTGACAACCAACTTCACCTTCATCATCGCTACCTATTAAAACATCTCTCAATCAATTCAATGGATATTATCAAAACATAGGGGGCATGAGAACAAAAATGCAACAATTGCTCCTATCAACATCGTCTCAACAATATGACTTTATTGCTATCACAGAAACCTGGCTTACAGATGATCACCTTAATGCTGAAATATTTAACGATAAACACTATTCTGTTTATCGCAATGATCGTTGTACTCATACAACTGGAATGACTAGAGGGGGCGGCGTAATGCTAGCAGTGCGTTCCACTTTCTCCAGTATGCAAATGTTTTTGCCTTCCTCTACCTCCCCAAATTCGTATGACATCGACCAAGTTATCGTCAAAGTAAGCATTAATCATCGATTTGAGTTTTTCTTATTTCTAAGTTATATTCCTCCTAAAAGTTCAGTAGATATTTATAAAATTCATGTACAAAACTGTCAACATTATTTGTCTCTACTTAAAGACCATCAACATGTCATCATTCTTGGTGATTTTAATCTTCCTTATGTTGATTGGGTCTATGATCTAGAAGAATCACAACTTATACCTTATAATGTAAAAAACGATTATGAACTTGAATTGATCGATATGTTTATGAGTTATGATTTAGTTCAATTAAATAGCTGCAAGAATATGTTAAACCGTATATTAGATCTTGTGTTCGCTGATAAGGAATTAAAAGTACAAGTAGGTAAAAGCTTATGTCCGTTTGATCCTAACAAAATGAACCACATTGCTCTGTACATTGCTTTTGAATTTTATGAGTATTCTAAATCTATTTCTACCAATTACAGATTTAACTTTATAAAAGCAGATTTTCAAAACATAGCGAGTTATATGTCGCGTATTCCATGGCATCATCAACTAAATCCGACTGATTTATTGAATTCGTATTCTACTTTTATCGATTCTTTAAAACGTGCAATTAATATGTATGTGCCTAAAATTAAAGTTAATAATAATTCAAAGCCTCCTTGGTATAACAAAAGGCTTTGTAATTTAAGTAACAAGAAAAATAAGGCTTATAAATTACTTAGAAGATCGGTTAATAACTCTACATTAAAGGACAATTATGTTCGACTCGAGAGGGAGTTCAGTATTCTAAATAAGTTTTTATATAGAAGTTACATAATTTCAATTGAATCTAGTTTAAAAAATAACAGTAAATATTTTTGGACATTCATTAAAAATAAAAAAAGAAACAGTGGTATTCCAAAAAATATGCATTACCAAGGTTCAGATTTCTCTGATACTACAACAATCTGTAATGTATTTGCTGATTATTTTAAATCGAACTATACAAGTTATAGCCAACAGCAGTCTTCTGCTAACTTAATTAATGGTGACACCTTGATCAACATCGGACAGTTAGCTATCAGTAAAACGGAAATTCAAGTTGCGCTTTCAAGTTTGAATAGTGATAAACAGCCTGGCCCTGATGGTATTCCTAATGTTGTTCTAAAAATGTGTGCTGAAGCGCTTTCAGAACCACTTTGGTTAATATTTAATATGTCTCTTTCCCAGGGAAAATTTCTTGATGATTGGAAAAAATCCTTCATAGTACCGATACACAAATCAGGTTCCAAGCAGGAAATATCAAACTATCGACCAATTTGTAAGTTGTCAGCCATTCCGAAACTTTTCGAAAAGATAGTCTGCGATAGATTTTCGTTTGTGCTGAAAGAAGTCATCTCACCATACCAGCATGGTTTTATTTCAGGTAGGTCAACTACTACCAATCTTTCTATCTTCTCAAACTATGTTTTAAATAAGCTAGAGGACGGATATCAAGTGGACGTGATCTATACTGATTTTGCGAAAGCGTTTGATAGAGTCAGTCATTCTATTCTAATTGATAAACTGGAAAGAATTGGTTTTCATTCAAGTATTTTGAAATGGCTTTCGTCTTATTTGGTTGGACGCGTTCAGTTTGTGTCAATCGATAGTTTTCTTTCAAGTCCCGTGTCGGTATCATCAGGTGTCCCTCAAGGCAGTCACCTTGGTCCGCTCCTTTTTCTTGTATTTATAAATGACATGCCGGATGTTTTTTGTAATTCTTTTCGTCTTCTATTTGCGGATGATCTAAAATTTTTTAGATGCATCAAACTTGAAGCAGATTGCGTGCTTTTGCAAAAAGACCTTGACAGGCTTACTGAATGGTGTAATGTTAACCATTTATTTTTAAATGTCAGCAAATGTCAATGTTTTTCTTTCTTTCGTACATATTCCCCTATTTTCTATGATTATAAAATCGGAACCAGTGTTCTTGAAAGAGTCTTTGAAAAAAAAGATCTAGGTGTTGTTTTTGATAAAAAATTTAATTTTAACAAGCATATCGACTATATTGCAGCCAAAGCCAATTCCATGTTAGGTTTCATTAAACGTAATTCAGTTGATTTCACGGACCCATACACTCTAAAATCTCTGTTTTCAGCATATGTAAGATCAATCTTGGAATACTGCTGTGTGGTTTGGAATCCATACTACAACACTCACTCCAAGAGATTGGAAAGTATTCAAAGAAAATTCACTAGGTTTGTGGTATGGAAACTTAATTGGAATATTGAAATGCCTTCATATAGTACCAGATGTCAACTTATTGGCTTACAATCGCTTGAGAATCGACGTAAAATCTTCTCCATTATGTTTATCAACGATATTTTAACACATCATATTAATTGTCCGCATCTTCTATCTCTAATTGATATTTATGCACCATATCGCCAGCTAAGAGAACGCAATCTTTTCCGTGAAAATATTCATAGGGTTAATTACGCATTTAATGAGCCAATAACTCGCTGTGTTAGAGAAACTAACTTGATCTCAATAGAAATTGATTTTAATTTTCATTATAACAGGGCCATTTTAAAAAATAAACTCCTGTTTCACTTTTTAAATAACTAAATGTAACTTACACAAACACTCATTATTTAACTTTATTAATTTGTAATAATACTTTTATATTAGTATATAGATTGATATTTTTCTTAGTCTGTAAGATGATTACTGTAATCTCTGATTGATGCAAATAAACAATTAACAATTAACAATTAACAATTCTACTTACATTGATTTAGGGAAAAAGGGAGTTACGCTCCTCCACTCCGCTAAATCAATATAGCTACAACACCCGTCACGATAGGAATGCTCATTAATTTTACCTTGCTTCCGTTTTCGGACGTACAGGCAAAGTATAGAGATTCATATTTTAGCCCCCCAAACCAAATGTAGAATGTTTTACCTGACTCTGTTCGTCCCCATTATGATATTCAAAAAAATAGGTTCGGACAACAAAACTGTGGAAACTTTGGGGTCTGGAATTGTAAACCAATTCCAAAAAAAATAACGCTTTTTATGGCAGTGCGTTCTTACTCCTTGCTAAATTAAGCTATTGCAATAAATTCAGTTTGAGTCCTAATACAGATTCGCTGCCCGAAAACCGACTATCTCACAGAACAGGCACAACCCATGCTTTAAAACGTCCCTCTTTCAATGCTGCAATATCCAAAATTTCACTTCGTAAAAGTTTTGAGGCTTGCTTTAGTTAAACTGACTTACTGCAAGACTATCTAGTTAACAAATTAGAGCTCTATCATTCTTTACAAATCTCAAACTATTAAGCCTAAGAGCCACTTCCCTTGCACCAGCAAACTTACCACAGAGGGTAGTTTTAAATTTAAGTTTAAAAGCGCTTATCATAAGGCATATAGAGCCTACTTGTGCCAATTCATAGAGCTCCTATCAAAAACTGCACACACATGCAAATATCCTGACTGAGTGCCTCCACCACAGTCATTCTATTGTTTTGCCATCTCCTGAAAGTAAGCGATTTTGAAGACTGTGACAATTGTTCCATTCAAATGGAAACAATGCCATACAGCTCGAGCTCTTTACATGATATTTCATTTCTTTCTTTTTATTTTGTAAACAGCAACACAGCAAAAACCAACGGGAAGAAAAAAAAAAATGGAAGAAAAAGGAAAACGCACGCTATGGTTACATCGGTCGATAACCGTTGCCGTTGCCTGTGTGAGAAAGTTTTAGTGCAAAATAACGACACCAAAGAAGGACATGGAATGAGGCTTTAATTTTCCTGTGAGCGATTTACGCACACACAACAGCGTAAAACATCAAACAGATTTTATTTGCATTATTATTGTTATTATTATTTTTGCTCGTCCTCGACCTCAACTTACTCTTGCCGTCCTCTTACACTCTCTACTATCGTCACTGTAGGTTGATGTACACATACCAAAACATACGACGAACCGACGACGACGCCGGATACGGAACCAATGAAATTTACTCACTCTCATATGGTATAGTGCTGTGTATAGTGCCGTGTAATATATGAAGCCCATGAAATATGTACAGTACATAGCTATTCCCATAATAGGGTGGGTAATGTGAGGCGAAGTGATGTGCTGGTGAAACAGTAATAGTAGCAGAGAGTCTTAAGCCATATATCCACATACATGACCATAATTCTCGTTCATATAAAATAGATTGAATGCATAACCCACATGCTTGCCTCACCCAGATCCAGTTCGACTCCTAATGTAGGGATAGGGAGTAGGTACACACACACACTTAACCAGTTACCACCATCACACATTACATTGGGGCAAGACAATAAAAGCAGCAGTCAGGCAGGCTACTAGTACAGAGCAGGAAGAGTCGTTTGCTTGTTCTTCTTCCATTCATCCATCGGTAAGTTGGCGTATTTGAGTTTTGACGAAAATCTCGATTTAAAGGCAACTCTCGTTTGTTATTGTCGTGTCATGAGAGTGTAACCCACACGTTAGACATTCGGATACGCATATCAAAGATCCTGCTGGAAATCATCGCCCAGCACTCACCCCCACCCTTCTCCTAATCCTACACACACACCATGACAAGTATGACAATTTCGAGTTCGAGTCAAGTCGAGCTAACTGAGACGGAGACCGCTACCGAGACTGAGGCTGAGAGTGAACGAGTCCCATTAATGTGTTTAACAAATATTTTATGTCGACAAATAAACATAAGATTATTACTTAGTATTATTTATTTTGGTTTTGTTTGTTGGGCGGTATTACATGTGTGGTTTTGTCGCTAGATCATGTGCGAGAAAATGTTTTTGTATTTGTATTTGTCTTTTAAACAGAGGAGTCCCCACCCGTAGTTAGGTAGGTACTCCTATATATGCAAAAAATGGACATTACGACGAGTTCGAATATTGATTGGTGATTTTATTTGAAATTTGAACTCGTTATTGAGGTGACAGTGATGGTATTTGAACGTAATTACTCGGTGTGTCTTGTGTTAATGGTCACATTAGTGTCACAGGTTGTTTCATATAAAATTGCCATAATCCAGTTAGTGACAGAGATATTTATTTATTATACAATATTTGACACTTAAAGTCATTCTGACGCACAGCGGGGAGTGTGGGTAATGGGTGAGGAGAGATGGTTTTTCTTTTATTATTTACGGGGGGGGTGTAAATTGGTTTGAATGGTTGAGTGGCTAATCGATTTGAGTTCTTGTAGCCTTGTAGCGTAGGTACTTACACCTTAAGTTTTTCCTTTTTTTTTTTTCTTTGTCGCCTGGAAACTTGGAACAGATTTGGCATTTACCAGGATTGTCCTTTGTGTAGCTATAACGATCACAGAGTCAAGTCTTTTGCTTTTTGAAATGGAAAATGTTCGTGTGGGATTAGTCCTTTTTAATCGAAAAAGGAATGGTTTTTTTTTTACACAGCATTTCCTGAAAAGGATTTTTTTCGATGGTATCGTCTCTAGATTTAAAGAAAAGGGGGTTTTGGTTTGAACGACAAATAAAATGTTTTTGCTATAATGTGACTATGGCACTTGAAACGTAAAAATTGGTTGCTTGTTAATGATAAACTGTTTTGTCGTAATTGTTAATGTTTCCAATTGAGGTGGACATGGAAGAAAACATAGGTTTAGTTAGGATCTAACAATTCCATCTCACACGCCAACCCCATCGTTCATGGAAAAGGGTGTTGTCTTTAAATGGTTTTTTTATGATTTTTCGTACAAACGAAGGGAAACAGACTTCCCTTTTAAAGGAATTTTTCTTGTTTCAACCAAACCTACCCTTTGTCGCATCTTAATGAAAATACATATTGTAAGCATCAAAAAACCACATTTACCTTCACTTTCATGAGATACCTTGACCTTGAGGTTTTTATCGTTTATCTTCTCCAGACAATCATGTCCATTCAAATTTCCACAAAAAAAAAAACTCTTTTTGAGGGGTGTACGTAACTCGGAATTTAAAATCCACCCCAATTTCACTTTGCCACCATCATCCCATGCTCTGGCGCTTGTAGCGTTATGTTGGATTTTCGAGGTTCGAGTCCCAGAAACATCACGGAAAAAATGTTTTCCCCAGTGTATCAT
The DNA here is from genome assembly GCA_914767635.1 of Melanostoma mellinum. Taxonomy (NCBI): domain Eukaryota; kingdom Metazoa; phylum Arthropoda; class Insecta; order Diptera; family Syrphidae; genus Melanostoma; species Melanostoma mellinum. The sequence goes on from OU612060.1 coordinate 187,598,479, forward strand.
CTTTTGCCATAAATAACGCTTTTTCGATTACTTACTTAATGTGGCACTACAGTCCGGGTCGGACTTAGGCCTCAACCAACATGTTTCTCCAGCCAGCTCGGTCCCTAGCTAGCTGCCTCCAGTTTTGCACGCCAACTTGGTTTAGGTCCTGTAACGAAGTTACAATAACACACCCTACCGCCAGCCAATACACATACCATTGTTTTCACATGAGATTTTTTACTCACGCCATAGAGCTCACACTCACTAGTTGTAGATAACTTTATAAGGCACCCTGAAAAAGACCGAACCCAGCCCGTCGCCCGTGTTGAAAAAAACCAATTTTGTGGCAGGCTACTTCCACTAGAACCACCATATATAAGAACCGGGATTATACAGGGACACTTTAGTTGCTCGAGAGAGGACTTTACTACTCAATTGCCTTCTTAGTCCGAAGAAACAGCGGTTGGCAAGAGTTATATTCTTCGTTTGATTTCAGCGCTGGTGTCATTGTCTGAATTAATAGCGGCGCTTAGGTAGACAAAGCTTTTAGCTACCTCAAAGTTATAGCTGTCTATCGTGACGTTCTGTCCAAGACATCTTCTTCGCTTCCGTCTCAATGCTCATAAACGTGCCAATGACATCACGCTGCGTTCTTCCAATTATGTCGATATCGTCGGCATATCCGAGCAATTGGACGGATCTTTGAAAGATTGTGCCTCTTGTGTTGAAGTGAAAGCTTTCCACTATTATTTCCAGAACGATGTTGAATAAGTCGCATGACAGTGCATTACCTTGCCTGAAACCTTTTTCGACATCGAATGTATCGGTGAGATCATTTCCGACCCTGATGAAGCAGCGTGCGTTCTCCATCGTCATCCTACACAATCTGCAAAGTTTGGTAGGGATGCCAAAACTAGTCATCGTTCTATATAACTCCTCTCAGACGCTGTCATACTCAGCCTTAAAATCGATAAAAAGGTGGTAGGTATCGATTTTAATCTCCAAGATCTGCCGTAGTGTGAAGATTTGGTCTATGGTGAACTTTCCTGGTCTGAGGCCGCACTGATAAGGACCTATCAGGTTGTTGACGAATGGCTTTAGACGCTCACACAATACGGTAGAGAGGATCTTGTATGCGATATTAAGTAGACTGATACCTCTGTAGTTGGCGCAGTTGAGAGGGTCTCCTTTCTTGAGGACCGGGGAAACAAAAAAAACCTATCTGACATCATTGACTCTAAAAAGCACAAAGTAATTTCGTTGATTGTCTTTCGTGTACATTAAAACTGTCCATGTAAGAGAATCATAACTTTTTTGCATTACAAGACAAATCTTCGCTTTCACATAGGTACATACTTCTTCATATAACATCCTTGACATGTTTTGACGAATTGCCTTTTTCAAAAATTGTCCAACATGACTAAAAGTTCCACATTTTCTACTTTAGTTTGTGCTTTTATTCCAAGCTTCATCTGCCATCAAATCTTCTTCTTAATCTGTCATCAACTACCCACATTAAAAAAGTGAACACCTGATATGATGCACAGTAGTTGAATTCCAAGCACGAGGAAATATTTAAAGTCTTCTGCCAGCAACACGAGTATGGCTGTCATTTCATAACCATGAATTCGAATCTAGTTATCTGCAATCCTCTGTCTGCTGGACGATGTCCATTTAATTGGCAATATCATCACATGCGTCCTTTTTGAAGTATCTTGTTGCGAAAACCACATATTCGATTTTGTAGTTTGTTTGTAAATACTCTAGAGTCTAGAGTATCGCTCACATTATTTGCAAAAGCGACTGATTGCGTGTAATGCACCAGATATAGCGCAACGTGCCATTGCATCAGGCTTCTTCCACAAAATACCAGTTGCATAATTTACTGCTCGAACCATCATGGCATTTCGCAACGTCCCACAACTCACCTGCTAAAAATAGATAAAATCAAATAAATGAATATGGTGGCGCAACAAAGCTCGTGCAATCTCGCGGCCAAACGCATTTCTGGGACCTACAATTTTATGTCGATTCCTGAGAAATTTGTTAACGAACAATTCCCCGTAATTTTTCCTGTACTGGACATCCAAATTGCTTAATCGATCTCTGGTTTAACGTTTCAAAAACAACCTTGATTGGAGTCAGTCATAAATTTTTATGAAGTAAGAAATCAAAACAGATTGATGAGTACAATGCTTCCATGGCAAACCAAAAACAGCATGTCCTTGATACTGAAGTCTACCGCTCATTGAAGTGAATGGGAGCTTTAATAATCCAGCCGCGCTTCATAACCTGTAAGGACTCCCAATGATGCGGATGGCACTATAAACGGGATTGGAACTTGTGACTTTAGTTGGTAATTTAAGGCATTGAAGGGACACTTACGCTTCTTTATTGGATATGGCTAAATTAGGTCCGGTGCGCGATGCGATGGTTCCAACGGTCACTGAATACAGTCTGTGCACAGACACGCAACTTAAACGGTTTTGAGGCCTTTCGGTATAGAAGTTTGCCTATTTTGATTACTGGCAAAATCAGGTGATATTTGCTGAAGCGCCTCCCTCAGATCTTGAAGAAAAGCGATGAGTTTTTGGATATTGTTCGATACTGATGAGAAACCTCCGGGTAGTCGTCATTATGTGCCGTAAGCCAACTGGGCTAATAATGTTGCCGAATTGTTAATCACTGAAGTAGAATTGATGGAAGTGCATTAACCCAGTGTTGGGCTAGGTAAGAAGTGAGATATGTTTTCAGAGTACGTTGCCTCCTCCTTATTCCTTCAGCGCGGCGGTTGTTTGTATGCAATTGCATCCTAGGATTTGCTTCTCACCAAAGGACTCAGATGCTTGCTGAGGTTGTTTGTTAGTTTACATACAGCATTCAGAAGAAATCTATCGAGGGGAAGCATTCCTGATGGTTCCTTGATTTTTTCCATGCTGAAGTACTTCTGATGTTGACAGTCAAAATACTCCGAGCTTTAAAGCAGGGACGTATTATGTGATGATTGGTCTGAAAAGCTTGTTGTAGAATAGCATTCCTGTCTTTCCAATCCTAAAGATTTCTAATGTGATCCTCGATGTGCAACTACGGTCGTGGGATGAAGCTGGCTCAGCTTACAAGATCATTGTATCATCGCTGTGCCTTCGTCTATTAGGGTCATCCCATAGATATACATACCATGGGTCCGGATGTCTGTCTTGTTTTGCTATTATTCTTAGGGTTAGAATGGATGGCCAGGTTTTCCAGTAGGCGTCTTCCAGATTGCACCATATATTTCTGTTTGGGGATGACCCTAGCTTCCTTATAGAGTTTTCTATTGCTGAAGGTTTTCCTAGTTATCGAACCTTCCTCTCGAATATAGCCAGCTTTGATATTTCAGTCTTGGATATTGTAAACCAGATGGGATCGTGATGAATCGTATTTGCTGCTTGTACAGCAGTAATTTTGTTTATTTCTTTTTTTGACTTTTTCCGCATTAGCGGATCGACGTTATGGAAAGCATAATTTGTTCTTTTAACGACTGCAGTGGCGTGTGGGTTGAAGCGCTTCAGTTCGTTGAAGTGGACTCCTATATGCTTTATCTGCTTCTTTGGGCTGAACTGTGTACCGTCGGGAAGGTTGATGCAGATGTTGTGGCTGATCTCGTAGTCTTCTTATGCAAATATAGCTCGGACTTTGCTAAGTAAATTCTGTTTTCGCATCGTTTGTAGTACTAGAAGAGCTGTTTATGTGGTCAACCTACGAGCTAAGATCACAGGTGACAGTGAGTGTGCGTAGATCAAGGAATCATCCGCAAATAGAAGGTTGGTGTAGTTTTCTGATTGAGGTTGATCCAAGGTGAAGATGCTATACAGGAAAGGACCTAGCTTTGATCCTTGAGCAACTGCTGCTTGGGTTGGTCTAGTTGATGACATAGCGCTGTCTACTTACACCTAGAAGGATCTGGAATCCAGTAAATTTTTATTAATGTACTTGGAAAGCGCAATTTCTGCATAAGTCCTTTCATCCAGACACTATCGAAAGCCTTCTCAAAGTCCAAGAGGCATCCAACTGTTGTCCTTGTAGTTTCACGTGTAAATGAACTGTAGTATCTCTCCCGGAATCCAAACTGCATATTCGGAATGCTGTTGTCGTTGCAGAATGCTTTGAACCTTTGAAGAACCAGATCCACCAGAATTTTAGAGATATGGGCCTGTAACCAGACACAATGTTTTGCTTTCCCTTTTTGGGAATGACGACGACCTTCGCCTTCTTCCTCCGCTTATAGAAATGGCAGTTGTTAAGGTAGTTGTTCCTAACCATGGCCAGAATGATCATCGTCGTCTGTTAAGTATCTTCAGGACAAACTTTGACGTTTCATCCGGTCCACATCTCTTTGAAGCCTTTCTGCATTCAACTTCGAGTAGTTAATATAGTACTGTAGTGGTGATGCTGAAATTGGAAAAGGTCCATTAAGGTCAATAGATATTTGTACCAATTCGTGGTCAGAGTCAATGGGTATTGCCATGCAAACAAAGTTTTTTAGGACATGCAGCTCATGCAATAGGTTAGATGTCACTAGGAAGAAGTCCAGAGTTGATTGTGTCCTACTAAAGGTCGGCTTTGGTTGAGATATAACAACGAGATTGTGATTCTCGCTGTTTTCGTCCAACCATTTGGTAATTGCCATTCCTTCAATACTGCATGTGGTGTCGATCCATAGGGTATGTCGAGCGTTGAAGTCACTACCTACCAGCCCGTAGGTTCTTCTTCCGCTGAAGAAGTTGTTAAGCTTTTGAAGATCGTCTTTGATATCGGTGACGTTGAATGAGGACTTCGCGTAGATGCTCACTACTCCCAGTGTTTCTTCACGTTCAAGTTAAACGGTGATCAATCATCTTTAGCCCTTGGATGGTATGCTCGGTGGCTCCAGTTAAGATTATCTCCCAGATAAAAATGGCAGTGCCTCTAGTTGTCTGTTTTGTCCTTCCTGAAAGTAGAATCCTTATTCATATTAATATCGTTCCGTTGGGTTACGTTGGTCTCTGTAATGGAGCAATGTCAGGGTTTTTTTTTTTTGAAAAAGATTAAATGACGTCCTCTTTTCCAGGCTGTACAGCGAATTTACGTTATATGTCATGATACGGAGCCTCTTTAGTTGCATATTTGGAATATGAAGGTGGCTTGGGCCACGGACTTATCTCCTTCACTCATGCCTTCGTAGCTGGTAACAGGGTTACAAGGTCACTCCCAAATATCCGTTGTGCCTCGTTGTTGAGGTTGATCTGGTGGGCCTGGCTGGTGTTGTCTTGAGAATTTTGGCTGCAGTTGGTTGTTGCTTCGATGATGTGGCTGGCTTGGGTGTTTACCGCTTCTAAAGTAAAGCAATCATTAAGTAAAAAATGCCGGAAACACCCTATGAACTCCAACTTGAAGAATCGGTTTATTAACTATTCGAAAAAATTGAATAAAGAAATCAGGAGTGCTAGAGATAGCTATTATTATTCAAAAATAAATTCAGCCCATGGGAACCTGCGTAAGGAGTGGGATGTAGTAAATTGCATTTTAAATCGGAAAAAAATAGTGAATGTTGAGCCCATCGTACTGAAAAATGGTGATACAATTATTTTAAATCCTGCTGAAATAGCAAATGAATTCAGTAGATACTTTGCCTCGATCGGTCAGCAATCCTTTTCCAGTAATGTCAATGCTTCTTGTACCTGTTGCAGAGAAACAAATATAGAAGAAAACAGTAGAAATAGTTTTTTCTTTGAGCCCATTACTGGTCTGGAAGTGTTAAAAGTCATTAACAAATTAAACAATTCCAATTCAACTGGAATTGATGGTGTCTCCAATGCAGTTCTTAAACGTATTGGACCGAACATTGTTGACATATTGTCTTCACTTTTCAACTCGAGTGTTTTGTATGGAAGTTTCCCAGATGAACTAAAGTGTGCTTTCATTGTACCTCTCCACAAAAAAGGGAACAAATATAACGCAAGCAACTACCGGCCTATATCGTTATTGTCTTCTATATCCAAAGTTTTTGAAAAAATCATGAAAGTAAGGGTTCTGGCATATTTGAATAAAAATAACTTCTTTAGTCCATCACAGTTCGGTTTCAGATCAGGGCTTTCCACCGAAGATGCTTTATTGGAGTTCTGTAGCATATTACAAAAAGGATTTGACGTTAAAAATTGTTGCGCTGGTCTTTTTGTTGATATTACTAAGGCATTCGACATGGTAAATCATAGTATTCTTTTAGGTAAACTCCATAAAGCTGGTTTCCGTGGGTTTATTTACAATTGGTTCGAGTCTTACCTTAAAAATAGGACTCTATTTGTAAAAGTTGGTAACAATTTGAGTAGTCCTGTTACTAGCTCTTTGGGTGTTCCCCAAGGGTCTGTTCTCGGACCAATTTTATTTTTGGTCTATGTCAATTCCCTGTTTTCACTTCCATTTGCTGGTACAGTTAAAGCATTTGCAGATGATCTAGGAATAGCTTACTGTTCTAGTAGCAAGCTTAATTTGATTGCGGACATAAACCATGATGTACACCTTTTAAGATGCTGGTTTGCCGAACATAATCTTATTGTAAGTAGTAAAACCAAATTAATGTTTTACAGTCTTTCTGGGCAGGAATATCCGGATATTGAGATTACGTTTCACTCAGCTGATTGTTGCAGATATGATTTGCTCAAAACCAATTGCAATGTACAACGTTCAATAACTTTTATCGGTGAAATTAACTGTCATGCTAATTGTTTTGATATTGGTGTTGTCAATGACTTAAAGTATCTTGGTGTCACTATAGATCATAATTTCAACTGGTCCAGGCATATTTCAAATCTGAAACAATACTTCCTTTCATCTACTCGTTGTTTTTATAGTCTTCAAAAATTTTGTTCCATGAACTTGCTGAGAACTGTATATTATGGTATTTTCCAATCGAAACTTCAGTACGGCTTGTGTTGTTGGGGTGGTGCTTACAATAACAAACTTCAACAACTTTTGATAATACAAAAATCTGTGATCAGGAGGATATGTAAAGCTCACCGCTATGCCCAATCAATGGATCTATTTAGGAGACTAGATATTCTGCCAGTACGTCACCTTTACTATTTCAAGGTTCTAAAAGTTTTTTTTGTAAGAGGGGGTTACCTCCAAAGCCCAATATCAAATTATCGCAACCTAAGAAGCAATTCCTTGTTTCTCGTTGATATCCCTCTTTTTTACACTACAAGCTACAGAAACTTCTACTCCATTGTGTCTTGCAAGTTATTTAATTTACTGACTGTTGAAACTCGGCTTATAAGAAGTCTGCGCTTATTTTTACATGCTGTAAAGAAATGGCTTCTCGGTTTTGACCACCAACAAATTCAAAATTTGATTCGTTACGTGACCTAGTGTTTGGTTTTTTTATTGTAATGTAATCTTTTATATAATGTTTTGCATTTTGAAAACTTGTTGCATTTTGAAAACTTGTAAACTATAATATTTATTTATTTTCTTCATTTTGTATTACGTCATATATTTTCCATAAATCCGTTTTTTATTTATTACTTTTCCGTTTGTTAATTTCCAAAACCTTATTTTTCATTATTCTTCACTATTTTTCTTTTTTTATATAATAATGTTTTTTTTCTGTACTTTTTCAAGCTTTGTCCACCCCACACAAAGTAAACACAAGTTAAAGATAAAGTAAACCTTTTATTAATGTGGCATCATCACAATTATTGTTAATTTATAGATGCCACTAACTATTCTAATTTTCATATTTATAAATACTTGATTCTTATTAAAATTGTAAATATTTATTTAGTTATTTTTAAGTGAAAATGGAATAAAGATACAAATACAATACAAAAATACAATACAATACATTGAGGCGTAGCTGACGGTTGGGCGGGTTGCCATTGAGACGGAATGCCTGCTGGGCCTTCTTCTCGGCGGTTTCCTTGTTTCTCTCTGTCAGCTTGGCCTAAAGGATTGGCCACTCCTTGAAACTTTCCGGATGTCCTTCCTTTTGGCAGTTTGCACACCACATATCTAGTCCTGTGTTTGTAGTCCGCTTGCACTGACCTGGCTCATGCACCTCCTTGTATTTCACGCTCACGTACTGGCACCCACAGTTGATGGCAACATGTCCAAATTGTTTACAATTCCTGCATTGCACGATTGGACTTGAGTCTCTCCCAGTGAACCTTCTTAACAAGTGTTCTTGTGTAAGCCTCGCTGAGCTCGCAAGTTTTGTCGAGTTCCACGACGAAGTTGTAGTAGGACTTTCCTTGTGCCCTCTTGGCTTTAAATTCGGTGACTTTGATTTTTGGGAGGCCCTCTATCCTTAGCTCATCTTCAACTTCAATGGGTGCGTATGAGTGGTGGATGCCTTTCACGAGAAGCAGGTTCTTTCTATTCTCCCTCGGTGTGAAGGAATTAAATTGAATCTTCATCTCCTCGAGGAATTTTTTAATTCCTTCGAAAGATTGGCGGTTTCCGACATTAATGATGGTCGTTTTTGTGTTCCGGTTTTTAAGGGTGACCGCCAATTTATTCCCATTATAAAACCGGCTTATTTCGGCAATGTTTCCTGAGAAACAAAAAAATTGGCGGCATTCTGGGTCCCTTAGGAGTTAATGGTGGGCTGTTTTTGGCTGCGTTCATGTGGCCGCTATAAAGGCGTTGCCGGTGCTCTGATCCCAGGTTGGCTTGCATTCGCTTCAGCAGAGTAGCGAGAGCGGTGAATACCGTTTCTGCGGTCAGCTTCCCCATTTTCCTGAAAGGTTAAATTATTAAAAATTCCTGGGAAATAAAAATGATTAGTATTAATCCTGCAAACGATTACATTTTTCTGAAAGAGTTAATTCTTTCCTGGACAAATACATTTTCACCATAGTCCGGTCCTTCTCGATAATTCATTCAGGTACCTGCCAGGTAGTCAGTGAATGTCGCTTATTTTGTTCGGTGTGTTTGGGTTTCCGTTCCGCTGTGTGTACGTCCTCTAGCAATGACGCGACGCCGACGGTGCAACTGTGTCTGATTGATTTTCCATCCATTTTATTGGGTGTTAATACATCTTTTGGTTCTAACTGGTTGTGAGTTGTAACTTATCAGTGAAACTCTGCGTGGAAGATTCTGCTGATCCTTGCTTGTCTGCTAAGTCAAACGCGGTTGTTTTGTTGGTAGGTAAACTATCTTCTGGACGTTGCCTGTGTTGTTGCATTTCGGTGGCTTTGTGGCGGCAGCTGCTGGCAGTGTTGTTTGTTTTCTTTCCTTGTTGTATGGTACTTTAGACAAAAATGTTATGGTTCATTACAAAACACACATCAAAAAGATAAGCTAGGCTAAACATAACCAACCATTCGGTTATTCTAAGGCATTTGACAGTAGAAAACGATTTGAAATCTGAGATCCTTCCCGCTCTGCCTGGTTTATGTTCGTACTCTGTAAATCGATAATAATCTTTGTATCTCTTATTACGTGCAATAACGTAGAGTATATGAATCATCTTTGTGAAAATATTGGTTTTATCGATGCCTTTCTACCTACTTCCATCAGTGAGTGCTCCTTTTTCATATCTCTCCTTATTTTATTATACAAACTTGACAAAATATTTATATTCTCACGGCCAGAGCATCCGTTCTGTGCTCAAGATAAAGCGAATAATTGAGGAAGGAAGAACTCAACGAAGTACCTGTCTTTCCTTATCGACGAAATACTACTCCCCAAACATTGTATCGCTGTGGGTAGGGAAAAAAGGGGAATATAAATTGCATCTGTTGATAACTTATCCTTTATTACATACACCACCCTCCAGTTCAAAGAGGTTTCCCTTTATTCCCTAACGAGAAAAATAGACAAACTGCCCTCAACAGCTTCCCTATTGCATTTACAAAATAATTTCTCTCAATCGAATTCAGAATCAGCAATAAAAGCTCTTAAAAAAGAAATACTATTCGCTTCAATAACATTTTCTATTTGAAAATCAAAAAAAAATTCAATTCTTTATGAACTTCTCGAATGAAAACTGAATAAACAATTTTTCTCATTTCATTTAATATCTCCTTTTTTTCTCCCTCTCTTTTCCGGTCAAAAAAATGTCAAATGGATGCCGCGAACTTAGATTGTCAACGAGTACACTGACTGGGACAGGACATCACAGCATCCAATCAATACCAGGGACACCGCAGTTGCTGCACTCTCGGATGCTCAATTTGTGGCACCAATTATCCGCACTGGTGATATGCTGGCGAACACACCCTCGGGGGGTGGCAGCGGCAGTGGTGGAGGCAGTGGGGGTGGCGGTGGTGGTGGTGGCATTAGCCAAGACAAGTCAGCATCGTCGCCATCGTCATCGAGCAGTGCGGGCACCAGATGCTATTTCTATGTGTTCGATTATCAGACAAAGGACGGCGACTACCCTCAACGTATGGGCACTGTTCACGGAGAGGATTTGCCATATATATTCGGAGCTCCACTAGTAGAAGGTTTCAGCCATTTCCCAACCAACTATACCAAGTCCGAGATAGCTTTGTCCGAAGCAGTTATTATTTTTTGGACGAACTTTGCTCGCACTGGGTGAGTTAATTGGACAGATGAAATTTATGGGTTTTGTGATAAGTGCTGTGCACTCTGATGAAATTAGTACAATGGACCGAAAGTAGGTACTTTGCTTGGGGGGGTGTATAGAAGAGGAACTTCTATAAGGGATTATGTGAGTGTGTGGTGTGGCTAGCTGCTATAAGATGGCTTTCAACTTCCTTTTTTTGTTCGTTTTAAGGACGAACAAAAAGATTGTGCGATAGCAAAATGTCTCATAGTTAATAAAGAGATTTAAAAGTGATTTATTTTTTTCCAGAATTACATTAAAAGGGACTGTGTCTCTTCTCTCCCATCTTTCCCATCTTTTTCTTCCTTTGAGACCAAGCGGGCTAAGTGCAACAAAGGCAAGTGGTATAAATAGATATCCTTTTGGACTAAGTTGTAGTGTTTTTGGTTATCAGGGAAAGAAGTTTGACAAGGGTTTTTTTTTTGAGTTCTCATTTTGAGGCATTCAAACATGAAGACAACACATAAGAGGATCTAATCGACTTATTCATTTTTCATTTTTCTGTCATGCTTCACTTGACTCAACTGAAGGAGGTGATTACAACAGTGTTTTGTAGTCACTCTCAAAGAGTGTCACAGATAGCAGGTCCTTTGATAATTATTGTCTTTTAGTATATTTTTATTAAATTCTTGCTTTTCCCTTCAGACTTAATTTCTTTTATGAACCTTTTACTGTTGTCATGAGAATTAAAATTTAATATAAATTATGGCATATTGGTCTTAGAGGAGCTGATTTTTAGTAAAGGACCAGGGATTTTCGCTGAGATTTCGAGTCATAGTCGTGCCATCGATAAATGCCTTAACTTTTTCTTTCTGATGATTGCGGATGAAACTGTTCGGGTGATCTTCGAAGAAGCTGAATTTTTTGTCGGGAACTAGATTGCGTGTAGAGGGCAGCTCATGAAACTCTTGAGGGTAATCTTTTTACAGCAAAGAAAAGTGCTGGATGGGAAATTCAAGGGTCGTATCCAAGGAACAACAAGGAAAAGAAAATGTTTTTCCACGAGTATCGTTTATCGCGAGGAATAAGTTATCGCACCGATAGTAAGCTAAGAAAAGCGCTTTCTCGAATAAACGTTTGTAGTTGGTGAAGAATTGTAGGTCCTTTCCATTCCATCACAAGGTATGGTTGAGAGAAGCTCGCTAGGCCCGGTGCTCTCCTCTCGGTACTTCCTGCGCCACCGCAATGCAACAGAGTAAGGACCCTGGGGCCTATTGCATTTCACTTAACCAGTGAGGGAATGGAAGGGACCTGCAATTTATTTTCGAATCTGTACGGCCAATCTAGAAAGCGCTTTTCATGGCATGAAATTACTATCGTAGAAATTACAAGTTCCTCACGAAAGGCGATACCAGTGAAAAATTTTTGTTTTCCTTCATGTTTCTGTGATTCGACCCTCGAACGTTCCACATAACAGATAGACACACTAACGATTACGACGCACAGCAAGGCATTCTTGATGGATCAAATAGTGAGGAACACATGTTTTTTTGTCCAATACGGAGCCCATTCCCTTCTTCCCAAAGCTCAGTTGCAGTTATGGAAGATGGTAAAGACCAGGAAGATCAAAGGAAGTCAAGGATTGTAATAAGGCTTGGGACGCTTTCTTAGTGTACGCCAACTGTTGCCTGAAATTTTCCTGTAACTCCAGCCTGACATCTTAACGTAGTCTCTGCCTCTCTACCATGATCAAGACCAATCCACGTAGAGACTTATACGTAATAGATAAGGTAGCGCAACAGGGCGAGGATCACAGGGGCTAGCGCATTTCTCACAACCATGCCTCGTGAGGGAATGGAGGGGCCCTACAGTTTTCTGTCTGCTCCGAACGGTGAATCGAGACAGCGCTTTTCATGCTAACCATAACACCATGGCTACCTTCGGAACTGGTCTTTATTTCACGGCCACGCATATCAGACCTCGTATACTTACTAACAAAACCTTCAGAATTCACCTATTGGAACAATATTTTAATCCTCCATTGAATCACGATGTTTTACTGTTGGAATCTTTATACTTTGAATGGCATCTGTGGTTGACTTACCAGCAACAAATACGCACTACTTACTTTTTAGGTTACCCTAAGCGCTCAAAGATCTTCAAATTGTGGGACATCAGCTTGATCGAACTGTGGCTATCGCAACTTCGTGTATCATACTTTCCCTCGAACGTCGCTCATTGCTTAAGCCAGCTACCACCTTCTAAAAGCTAAGGTATGAAAATCGTAACCCATCTAAGCTCGATGTCACTCATCTTTTTCCAAAACTCATGTGATATCCGTCTGGCAAAGTGCACTTGCTTTTGTGTGGAGTTCTAAACTGACTCACTTACTTCTTCAACGATGGTGTCGGCCATTTCCTTTCAGTTTAAGTTCACTTTTTGAAAAGAAAAAATACATGGTCTATGGCCAGCGAATCTCTTGAGCTTTTCTTTTCCTTTGAGGGAATCATTTGAAGATAGTTGATCTTGTTACCCCATTCAAGTTCTTTTGGCGTTTTTCTTGACTATCCTGGTTGCCATCATCAGCCAGGACAAACATTCCATTCACTCTTGAATCGTGTCCTTCTTTTTTGGTTCTTCCTCTAAGCTTATGAACATGACTTGCAAGCCGATTCCTTCATTATAAGCACTGCTCAGCTTTATTATTCCATCATATAGTTTCTTTAGCTTGGTGATAGTGTTCCTTGGAGGCAATAATTTCGCTGATTTAAGATAGTCATGCTTATTTTGACATTCTATTCGATAGAAAATTTAGTCGAATTCGAATGAAGTGCATTTTGAGACTCGAATGGTTCGAAATTTTACATGTTTAACATTCGAATCATTCGAGCCTCAAATGCACTTCTTTCGAATTCGACTAAACTTTCTATCGAATAGGATGTCAAAATAAGCATGAGTTTGTTGCAAGCAGTCCCTTATACTTTGGACACAAGGAAATGATAAATTTTGTTTGCGTTGCAAAGATATCTCCTGAATATTCACAATAAAATGGTTGCCATTTTGTTTGTATACCCCTTGATTCTTGTTTTTTCTTCTCTTCGTTTTCTGTCATTAGAAAACGGTGGCGTTGCTGAGCGACAGCTTAATTTTCTAGCCTTTATACCGAGACTTCATGAGTTTGGCAGCTGTTAGTCATTTTCGACCACTGCTGCAAGTGTTAGGGTTTCGGTTTTGTTTGGTAATGTTACTTGCAAACACCTAGCATATCTTTCTCATACCGTACTCGTACCCATATTCATTGGAAAGGACCATTGCTTATTTCATAATCCTTTTTGTTTTTCCAACATGTCCTTTCAAATCTCAAAAAAAGGCATTTCCTTAAAAAAAATTGTGAAAATTTGGCCAGAATGAATCTCTTCACATTTAATGTTGTGGGAGCATACACACAGGCTTTATTCCACACCTTTTTTTGTATCACCAATTTTAAACATATTAAACCATCGGACGGTCACTGGACTTCAAAGTAGCCAACAGGCGAGGCGTCCAAGTCGCTCTTGCACAAGGTTAATACTTACGCTTTTACTCTGATCCGATCCGTAACAGAACATCTGGTAGGCTTTTGTCTCTACATCAAGAAAACGAGAATTCTGATAGACTGTTTCGTGGACACTGGCCACATAAGATGTAATCTCACCTCCATCTCTTTCAGTTTGAAACTTCAACCAGGTGCACTTGCACTCAGGTGGCATTAATACTCGTAAATCATAAATTTAGCCCAATATGTTGCATTAATTTGCTGGGCTCCAGAATCCGTGTAGATTTTACCCAAACTTCTGGTGGGCCCAGACTCAGTACCTACCATGCTCAGCCTGTCAATAAAGTGCCATTTCTCCTTTAGAATTTTCAGTTATGCCCGAGATTTTTCGAAATTTCGTACATTGTTCCAATTAAACTTAAATTTTCGGAAGTGCATCCTTTTTGTGGGTGTAAAACCTTTGCGTTATTGTATTGTTAATTTTCAGTTCTGCTGGTCCAGGATGCACACATCTGAAAAGTTTTCTTATGGTACCAACTATGCCACAAGATTCAACTCTTAACGTCCTTGATTCGATGACTCTCCTGTAATCACTTTCCAAGTCTGTGAGCTAGTGGTGAATAGGAATGCTTGATTTAGTTTTGATTGAGTTTTCCATACCGATATTTCAAGTAGTCTTCTAAGTGACGATGTATTCCTCTAGATATGATGTGTTGAACTTGTGCAGCTCTGGGCATTGTGCTGTCTAGTTGAAAGTATTGTGCCAATTTCTCTGAGCAATCTGACATCCAATCATTATCGCCTAAAGTCTTCGATGATTCAAGGCATCTTTCGAGTCCCGATGGTTCTCGTTATACCAGAACTTGGAAATCCAATAAAGTTTCTGAAAAATCTTGCTTTCCTAAAAGAGGAAAGGTTTGTTTGTTTTTCTGTTTGTCTCGAATAGGCTCCAAAACTACTGCACCGATTTGAGTACGAAGGTACGGGAGGTGAGTTAAGATCACGAAATAATCATGGCTCACTCGCGTGGTCGGCTTAATTCCTATCACCTTTTTAAAAAAACTTTTTGAAATAATCAGTAAGTATGCCTAAATATCACGGCTTTCAAAACATGTGCCAACAGCAAGGACAAACAAAATACGTTGCATTAGAGAGTCTTCACTAGAAACAGGCAATCGCCTTACAATTCAAATGGATAGGTAATTCGTAATCTCGAGCTATAGAGTCTATCACTAAACGTTCAAAGCGTTTTGCCAATAAAAATAAAAGAAATTCACAAGCTCGCATATCGGTGTCTACTACCAAGCGTTTTAAGCGACTTTAGTATCAAAATGCCAGAACATCACGAACTTGCTTTTCGGAGTCTAACAATAACAACGAACGCTTTGTTCGTTCAGCGACTTGAACGTCAAAATACCAGAACTTCACAAGCCCGCGTTTTAGAGTCTTGCACCGAGCGCTAAACAGATTTCCTGAATTCTTTCAAAATTAGAATGTTTCTTATTCTTATTCAAATATTGAGAGCAGAGATTATGCTATACATATCAGGTCGAAGTAGGACCCGAGCTACGCCGCGTCGGGTGGGTCTGCTAGTAAATTATAACGGCAAATTTAACTCCAATCAAACTCGCTATTTTGTAACTCTTTCACACTTCGTAGGACCAAAAGTGGGACTTAAACTGGGTATGGCTATGGATATATTAGGAGTGAGTTTCTGATAAGACTTTGGTGCAAGTTAAGCCAATTACCAAAGAATATTCTTTCGCTAACCCACCTTGAGGTCTCAGTCATTGCTTTGTCTCCATTTATCTATGGCAGCGTGCTTCCATTTCAGTTTCTTTAGATAAAAAAATTGCCGATGTTATTAAATTTTGTCTCTCCCTCTGTTTTTTATGGCTTTTCTCCAATTACGTAGGTCTAATTTCAATATCTTCTGCTTCACTTCGATTCTATTCAGCTTTTTCGTTGAAGTCGCCAGAAATGGCGGAAAAATGTCCACAAATGTGACCAATGAAAGGTCCCAGATTATCATCAGATGGAATTTGAGAAGAAGAGAAAGAAATGTTCATCGCAGTTTCATTTTACTAAAAGCTCTTCAAGACAACTGAGTTTTGAATGTCGCTCTACCACGAAACAGGTAGTTATACCAGTAAAAACTAGGATATCACAACTGCTAAATCACTGATTACTTTCCTTGACCGTCATGCACCTACGCAAAAATTATGTTGTGCACTTCTTTTTGAAAATACTCTTCCAACGATATCACATTCATGTTGTTACGTTGCGTTTCAGGCTGGCAAAAGGGTTTCAACGGTGGTTACTTCACTCAATGATTTAATTTTAATGAATGTGTTGCAGTATCAAAGTTATGGGGCTGACGAGCTCGAGTTTCAGCGAGTGCCGTGGCATTGAATGATCAAATTTCAAACGAATTTTATCGGAGGACTTCCAAACCAGTTTCAGCTTCATTTTCAGATCCCAGATTAAAGGCGCTGGGTTGAAGGATTTATTTACTTTCATTCTTATAAATTTGAACCAAAATGGAAGGATATGGTTATCGACAAAGTAAAGAATTACTATTTGGTACATATTAATTTCTTCGCACTCCACCGACCCAATTCCGCAAAACGAAATAAGAATTTCATGAGAAAGTTAAATCCCAATGTTTTTCATTTCGAATTGACTGAACCACTCACCTTGTACGGTTTGCATAGCTCTCCATCCAGCACTCTAGATCCAGATATTTGTGCGAGGCCAATGCTCAACCTGCCATTACTAAAATTGTTATTAATTTTCTACTTTCATTCAACACCAGGTCCACTTGAAAACTTTTATGGCAAGAGAAGAGACCTTACTAGAGTAAAACTCTATGTTGTTTTCCTTCTGGGAAATGGAAGCTGAAGAAGTGCATACAAATACATTCGTCACCTTCCATTCATTCGTTTACCAAAGCAGCCCATAACCCTGGAGCCATATTGATTCGAGTACAAACGGTACCGGAGAAGTCTTAGTTCTTAGCAATTACTCAATTACTTTTTATTTGCTTGGAAACCCAAATACACAAAGATGAGGAAACTATTATAGTTTAGATTTCAGGTGCACCTTTGATTTTGTTTTGATTCTCATACAGAAAAACCGAATTCCATGTTTAAATTCTGGTTCTTGGATGATGATGAAGTCGGGGGAAAATTCTTTAATTTGTTGGTCCAATCAGAGGCGTTTTAATTATACTCAAACAAGATTCACATACAAAGTAAGACACTTTATGGCATGAATGTAACGAGTTCCAGCACAAAACCCATTGAGAGATTCTCCAGAATCTAATACAAACATAAAATTCTAATCATCAAAATGATTTTTTTTATTTTTTGACTCTCATCGATTCCGTAACAGAAATCCGAATGAGCTCCATCGACAGGACTCAGTGCTGCCAGCGTCAAAGGAGCGAAATAGATTTCGCAGCATAAATTGGGAGAGCTACGACCCGCTTCATCAGAAATACTTGGAAATTGGTAAGCGAAGCCCTCACGCAGCATAGAATCTATATATGTTTGTATACTGTTGCAGTTGAGTGAATTTATCAAGAAACTAAATCGCACACATTTTACAAAAAAACAACCACAAGCAAATATTCATATACATTTTTGTACTTCTAACGATTCTCGAACATTTGTCCCTTTCCACAGGAATGAAGCCACGCATAAAGAATCATTTTCGAGCCCATCAACTTTCGATTTGGTTACGACTCATTCCAGAGCTGTTGAGAACCGGAATGGAGGACGTTATCGCCCGTCACAATCTATTCAAGAATCACGATGATATGGATCTGTATGAGGGCCTAGTGAAGCCGGATCCCTTTTCATCCCGTATGCAGATTGTCGAAGATGCTATGGGAAGGAAGAGTGGTCGTAATTCATCCAATGGATATATGGCTGGGGTGCTGGGTGGTAAGTGAACTTGAAAAAAAAAAAATGATAATAAAACACAAAAATATACGCTTGGAAGGATGGCGCTTCTAGAGTTGCCAACTGATGCGTAAGATACGCTCTTAGCGAGGAAACTTATAAAAGCAGACGCACATCAATGAAAATATTAGTTTAGCTTCGAAGAGCAAAAAGGGAATATTGTTTTTAGCGAAAATTTTTGTATTTACATAAATTAACTTTGAATTTCGGTCTTGTATGTTTTATGGAATTCGGGGTGGTAGTTCTATAAAAGCTGTAACAGCTCGTGATCCTTATCAAGAACTTAAGAGCTAATCGTAATTTCCGTCAAGATGATTAAAAGGCAGTCGTTTTTAAAACGATAGTTCATAGAATTTATCACCTAATTATGCTAAGTTATGCTAATCAATGTTGACTATGAATGCCACGGAAAGACGTCAATCGTATATAACTCTTAAGTCTTTTGGGGTTGTGGTGGAACGCGTAAATGTTGGAAACATTAATTAAGTGCAATGATGGACTCTCACAAAACGTTTCTCTACAAGTTACATTGTGTGTGGTCTTTAGTTAACTGCTCTTGAGACGTTAACGCCTAAATTAAAATGCTTTGCTGGGCCTTGTCTGACGTTTTTAAGTTCAATCATAGGAAATCAGTACATTCCGTCACAATGCCGCTTTGACGATGTTACATTGTTTCGTGTATAGGACGACGTAACGTGACGTAACTCAAAGCAAAAAGTTATGTTTGGCAACAAAACTAAAATGTTACTTCCAATCGAACGCTCGCACGCCACGGGGCTGAAAACTAAGACAAAGCGTGATTCTAGTTCAGTCATGAACGTGGCTTTGCAAACAGCTTTTACGACCAACACCGTTACGTTACGTTCCGTGTAAAGTACTTATACCTAGAATGGAATTTCAATAATGTCTCGAATGTGTTTTTTTCTAATGACTAAACAGCTTAGCATCGTACCATGGCGAGCATGCCAGCGAGCGTAACTTGCACTTTCGAATTTTGAGAATTGGTTAGTCATATCGTGAAGAAAAACTAAAACTTATCGTTTTTTAAAGAGCTACAGGTACGTTAGTAAAAAGTAAGCAGTTTATAGGTTTATAGGACTTTTCATGGTTGGAACAGATCGAAAGCTAAGGTCAGTTGAAGTTTTTTCTTTACTGAAAAATTGCAAATAGTGTGACTAACAGTACAGTATAGGTGCGTTCAAACAGAAAAGGACGTTCGTTTAGGCGCGTTATCGCACTTTATCGACTTTTTTTATCACACTTATTTATTGCGAAATAAAGAGATTGAGTGCAACACAAATTAATTTATATCATGAAATACTTAGAGTAATCATTTAGTTAAGATATGGAAAAAAATTTCTTATGACAGCTATTTTAAGTGACACAGATAAATAGGGTGGCGCAACAGAGCGAGGAGCCTCTGGGCCTAGCGCATTTCTCACAACCATGCCTTGTGAGGGAATGGAGGGGACCTTCAATTTTCTGCCGGTTCCGAACGGTTAATTTACAAAGCGCTTTTCATGGCAATGAATATACTAACGGAGGACTTGCCAATTCCTCGCGAAAGGCGATACCCCTGAAAAATCATTCCCAGCCTCTGCCGGGATTCGAACCTCGAACCTCTGGGTTAGCAGGTGGACATGCTAACCATTACCCCACGGGTACCACATAAAAACATGTTGATTACGTAAAAAAAAGAAAAAGATAAATTCCGTTTTTGATGTTAACGTTTTAATTAAACAAAGACAATTTTCAAATCGGGTATGTTCAAAAAATATTAAAGGATGTGTTCCTAAATGAAATATTTGCACTCCATTACCATATAAGGCACTCTGTTGAAAGTATTTTTATCTGTAATATTTTTAGCTTGTTTTTTACGAAATTAATATATTGAAAAACTCAGCAAATAATAAACTGCTTCTGAAATGTAATTTGTAAGACACAACTAGCAACCTAAGTGTGTCGCAGTCAGACTGTCCTGGTGTTAAGCATTTTTTTCTTTTTTCCCATGCCGTACACCTCTGCGAGTTTGAAGCTCGTAACCGAGAAGTCTTGTTTTTCTTAAGTATATGTTTGTATTCCTGCGAAAAGTACATCACCACCAAAAAGAATTTCTGGTCCCTTTAATACGATCGGTTCCGAAATTTCCAAAGTTTATTGTGCCAACAGATTTATTTCTTTTTAATTTTTAAAGGAATTTTTATTTCGATAATAGGTTCCCTGCACACCACGACGAGTATATTACTTATCAAAGGTTATTTCTTTAGCTACAATATCATCATCGACTTCAACATAGTCCCTCCAAATAACACCGGCAATGTTGTAATTAGTTTCAGCTATCCGGTTCCAGATCTTCTCGATTACATTGTTGTCGTCGGCGTCTTTTAAAACAATTTTCAAATGTCAAACAAGCTATGTCCTGTAACCACGCCTTTGAAACCTGAAGTACACAGTCTAGTTGTGTTACCTTATAGTTTTATAAACTTTTACTTATCCTTGACTTGTGGGCAGGATTGTTATCATA
Source organism: Melanostoma mellinum (assembly GCA_914767635.1). Classification (NCBI taxonomy): domain Eukaryota; kingdom Metazoa; phylum Arthropoda; class Insecta; order Diptera; family Syrphidae; genus Melanostoma; species Melanostoma mellinum. The sequence continues at coordinate 187,619,013 of OU612060.1, forward strand.
GAATAATTCCTTTCGCTTTGATCGCCTAAACTTTGCATCGAGCTTTAAAAGCCAACTAGTAAAAATATCTGCTCTCATCCTTAAACGTTGGTTGGGTACATAATCAACTGGCAAAGGTTTTGTTGTATTAAAACAGCGAGCATTTTCTTCCTGATGAATAAGAGCTTGAGCTTTTCTGAGCCTGTTATGTTGAACCCAACAAGGCATGTTTCTCTTTCTTTATATAGTGCTTCTATCCAAAACATATTCTTCTTTCAAAGCCAAGGTACGTGTCGGCAAACTTTTGTAAAAAAAAAAAATCCGTTTCGTCGACATTAAAAATGTCGCTCGATTTTAATCCTCAGACAAGTTCTGAAATCTGTTGTTTCAATTTATTCAATAGGAAATATCATTTACGGTAGATGCATTATGAATGTGTTTGAAGGTCTTGTTAGACAGGTGTACAAATGCACGACGTCAAAGTCTGTATGTATGGCTCATGTTTTTTACGAAGAGTAGATACATACAGTGGTGGCCAAAATAATAAGAGTTGACTATTATGTTTTTTTTTTTTCACAATAGAATCTATGCCTTAAACCTTTTTAATTATAGCAAAATATATACACGAATTTTCTTTGACCTAACTGTTAAAGATTTCCAGTGCTACCAAATATTAATGATGGTCACTTGCAATGTACCGTTAGTTTTACTTGGAAATGTCAGATTTGCAATGGTCAAAAATATAAGAGTGCTGTGTAGAATTGCATTATTTCTGGTCTTTTTCACTTCCGATCGCAATTTAAGTATTGAATTTACCGTTAGACTTGTGTTTAAGTGATTAAAACGCATTAATTTTTTAAATAACAGGACGCGGAAAGCATTGCTCTGAGGAAGAACGCTGTTTGATCCTCCAACTAGGTGATCGAGGCAAAACATTCAGCTTTATTCAAGATGCTCTTCACCGATCTCAATGTGTTGTTTATATAGTGCTAAAGCAGCGAAGTCTACCAACAAATTTCACCGAAAAAAGTGGACGCCCAAAAAAACAACAACTTTGCTTTTTTATCATTTGATATCAGCTCATACACGATCCGTTGACGTTTGCAGGATAAAAATTTACTTGGTCGAATTGCGATGAAGGTTCCGTTACTTAGTTCGAAGAATATAAAGCAGCGTATAAGATTTGCAAAAGTAAATCTTTCACAATGGGCTTACAGAAACTTAGAGAGAATTTCGACTTAGAAGGATTTCGACTTAGCGGATGGTTTTTGTACAGAAAATTGAGGGGGATGCAAAAATATAGCGAAAAAGATCGACTTAGAGGAGGAGTCGACAGTGATTTCAAAAATGTCGTTCTCCATAATCCTCGGATCTAAAGCAGCCTCTACATTTCTCACAATAACTGCGCGGTGGAGGTCAGAGGGTGAGAGGTAAGGGAAATAATATTAGTAACTAGGATGTTGGGAACTGAGGCACCTCACCAAAACTTTTGCAGGCCAGAATGGGCTTCAGGATGCTGTTCATTGTTGATGTCAAAGAATTATTTTCCGAGGGATATTTTCCTAGTGTGGGCCAAGATTGGGAACTCACAGAGGAAGTGGATTTATTTTCCTGTGCTTATTCATCTTAACATCTTCTACATAAATCAGATGCGCAAATTGATATTTTTATCACTAATTAATCACCAGTAGGTTGAGAGCCGTAAGAATGCCAGCAGAGACCCGCTTAGCTGAAGTGGAAATTTTTTTTTTTTTGGAAATATCTGGCCATAGGCTCCTGGAAACCCGGTAATCATAAAAACGACCTCCTGTCAATGACCTGCTGTCATTGGCATGACCTTTGCCTGGTGAGTGGTGAGGGAATGAGGGAGACCTACAATTTTCTGCCTTTTTTTTATTTCTAATAGCAAATCAAGAAAGCGCTTTTCATACCAAAAAAGATTTGTCAAATCTTCTCGAAAGGTAATACTGTGTCTTTGAAAATATCGATATTTTTTTGGCCAATCGAGATGTTTTGCGGCTTCACAGGCTGCAAGTACTTCTGCTCGGAAGACACTGCAAAACTGAGGATCTTTGTCGATCTATTCATGGGAGGATATTCTGAGAAGATGCCAAACTCTAGCCCTTAGTCCGTTTTGGAACAAAACCAGTTTTTCTCTTGGCGGTATATTTGCAAGGGGCTGAGTTGAAATCAGTATGCGGAGGGGTGTAGTTAGTTTGAATGCCCATATCAGTGCGCTGCGTAAGTGCTCTAAGGCCTAATAGGCCTGTTTCTCAACAATTGCTTCGTTCAAGGCACAGTACGCTTTTGGCCGCCATGTTTAGTGAAAAGGTCTACTGGAACTAGGGAAAGGTGAGTTTCCAAGGCTTCAGTTGGTGCTGCTCTCATTGCACTGTTTGAGCGAATGCATGCAAGTCTTTTGAATAATTTTGGTCATGGTCACCATGCTACCTATGCGAGTATCGGTGTTATTATGGATGGGTACAGTAAACCCATATTAAATGATTTTGGGGACTCCATTTTTCCAAAAAATTCTCCTGTAACGGCCAGATTGCTTCCGTTAAGCAGACAAGAGGGAGGGTTATGATCTTTGAACTTCCTTCAAAATCTCCACCTCAACGGAAAATTAAAATGTGGAATTCAGTCCAAGTTCAGCATTTTGGAGTTGACTACCTTTCTTGTCACGTTTTTTGAGAAGAGGTGAGCCAAGCAAAGATGTTCTACGCCGAGTATGAGTTCGCAGAAATTAAATGTTACTCTTTTTATTAGACCATTACACTCCTGTGGAAAATGAACTTGAGCCACATCAATCCCATTTTTCAAACTCCCTCAAAAGCCCCACTGCCTTGAATTGGTACCGTTCTTATTTATGTTCACTAGCTAGCTTCACATTTTTGCTAAGAGAAAATTCATAATCAATTTATTGCAACACAAAATCAACACACTCTTGTCGTTTTCTACACCTTGAGAATGCTAATAACGCGTTCGCAAAAAAATTGAATCTGTTTCCTTTTTCAGTCAATGACGATATAATTATGTTTATGCATTGTAATCGAAACAAACAAACCATGAACCTTATGGAAGAAACAAATTCTTTTCGACATTTTATTATAAGTGTCTGCCAACTTTCGTTGCCTGCTTCTCTCTCTCTCTCTCTAAATTGACTACATTCACCACACTAAATGGGTGAAATTTCGAAAAATCATTTCAAAAACCTTGCTGCCTTGCAAATAAAATCCTTTGTTTACAGTCTTTTCCCATTGCGTCTATACTCCTTGAAGTGTGTACTTATCCAGAAAATACTGTCACACCAAATGAGTATTTATTGTCAATGCATGGTTCGAATGTTTTAAGTTAAAAAAAGAACAACAAACGGTTGAGCAAAAGCACACATAACAAAAGTTTTCTTCCCAAACTTTGACGCATTCTAAATAAACTTCTATGGAGCTCCCCACACGAAGTCACGGCAAAATAACAAACACAAAATAAAAAATATCCTCAGCTTCTTGGGGCGTTCGGTTGGTTCGGCACATAAATTTCCCTTAACTTTAAAACAATTCCATTTGAAAATTTTAAAGTCTATCCGGAGAAACTTTTCAGTTTGAGAATACATAAAACCTTCATCCTGCCTTCGCTTCGTTGGTACACCAACCAACAAACAAAAATATGTGCTTATCTCCTAAAGGGTGCACCGGGATTGAAAGCCTGTCACGTCCTTTCTATGGTCACTTTACACTATAGGGAAATGAGGAAAACAAATAAAAATGCAAAGTGAGTGGTTCTTTTCCATAAACATCATAGACTTGGACATCTGTGTGTGGGTTGGGGGCATATGCTCGTGCAAACACATCCTTCTGTGATGTTGATTCCAAGGGACATCTCACAATTTCATCAACAACATCGTCAGTCGTCATTGCCGCATCTTTTATTGAACTGGGACCGGTTTTTAGTATAGTAATTCACCAATGCTCTATAACGAGCAAATGGGGGGTGGCTCGTATTTTAGAACGGTTGGGAATAAATTTTACCACAGATATCACTATACTCATTCTATTTGGGGAATATCTTCAATATATACGCATCACAGTTGCTTCATTTGTTTGAATAGCCTCAGTGTCCTCAAATATCACACTTGTAAATGCCTCTGATGATGATTTGCAAACAACAATGAAGCATAGCTAAAGACAACCAATGTTGCCAATGGACAGAGAATTGATTTCAAATAGAAAATGGGGTAGTTGGGGCGATGCTTGGGTAGAGACTTCTTTTTCCTTCGACTTAATCAGGACACCATGACGGTCGGTGGTAGGGCCTAATCCGGAAGGAAATTAGAGAAGTGCATCATTATTGGCAAGCGGTGAAATTCTCTTTAATAAGACAAGTGATGGCAAATAGCGATACACTTTTCAGTCCACCAGTGAAACTTTCAAATTTCTTAGTGTTCAAATTCGCACTGGTACAGGAAAATCATCGGCGAAGGAAACACCGTTCAAGAAACCAACGAACTCTGAACCAAATAATGAACGAATCTGACTAAGGCTCATGAAAATAATGAAAACTTCTACGTCACGGTCGGGGGACTATACCAAAAGTGTCTTCTGTAGTTGGACAAAATCAATAAGCTCCCTCCATTACATTAGAGAAGTTGTGTTCGAGGCTTTCATCAGATCAGAACGACACTTTGGGCTGAGAATGAAGGACTAAGAGGATTAGCGGTGATTTGAAGAAATGTAATGAAGTTCCTTATGCTTAGCTATAGCGATCCAAGCATTATGATATGACTCTTTACATTGATGTTGAGAAAGGCAGCACCATCAACAAGTGCAAAGTCAAGAACATTGGTTTCATTTCTATCAATAAAATACTCAGTGATTGTTTCCAAAATAAAAAATTCGAAGAAGAAGAAAAATATTGCGAACCATTGATTGGATGCTATAGAATTGCATGTTGAAGCTAACCATCTGACGACTGCTTTTCGCAGAATTGAAACTACTTAGCTCCCTGACAAGAAGTCGAAGAGCTTTTCATACATAAAATGTGCCACTCTTTGAAGGCCGTTGTCATTTGGGAGAAAAGTTGTCTTCAGTAATAACTAATTTTCGAAGTAATAAGCAGAAATGGGGAAAAACACAATATTTGGAGTATTTTGGGAGCTTAGGTAAGAACGAAGTAACGAGTTTCTTATTACCTTGTCGCCATGTTGGAAATAGTTGTGAGCTGTTATTTGGGGCAGCAGCCATCAAAGTTCTTAATTACAGCATCAGTAAAAAAATAAATAAACAAACAGGGTAGTACACGTAGCGGAAAACCCTTGGGCCCAGCGCATTTCTCTGAACCATAGCTCGTGAGGGAATGGAAGGGACCTACAATTGGTTTTCCGTATTCGATTGGCAAACTGAGAAGTTGCTTTTCATGGTAATGAAATAATTATTGGAGAACTTGCCAATATTTTGTGGAAGAGTATAATATTATAAAAGCAAGTAGAAGATGCGTATGCGTAGTGTGCTTTCAATGTTAAAAAGGGCTCTTAACGGTTAATTTTTGTATCAAAAGACAAATTATCTTAGAAAAACAATTTGCAAAAAATTTCACGTATCTTGGTCAATCTGATGCAAAGTTAGACGAATAAATAGGTCACCAGAAAGTAGTCAGCAATAAATACATAAATAAGATTATTTATGTAATCAACCCCTTAATGAACTATATACCAATATTCTGCTTAATGTAGATAGCACCCTCTTTTTTAAAAGTAGTCCAACGCTAACTTACTTCGAACATGTCAACGCTGCCGCCCTGGGAGCGTCTACTCTGAAAATTTCTGGCCTGACAATGTGCGGTAAAACTACGCCAAGTATAAAAAGCGAGGGGCTTTTGCCAGTAAACTCATGCGAGTCTGAAATGTGGCCTCGTGAAAAAAAGTTTTAATAAGTAAGGCTAGGGTAATGTTTTCGAACTGTAGATGGGATCAACAATTGTTGCGATCGTACATTAAAAAGTAAATAGACGAACTAAAATCAAAACAAAAAAAAAGAATTAGGGCTCCGCGTCTAGCGAAATCGTTCAACAATACTTTGGTAGAAAAAAATAGTGCGTGGAGTCCCTCCACGCGGAAGAAGTGAAACTTCCACCGATGAACACATTTCATTACAATTAAATTGTCTGGCTGAATGACACGGAATTGATACAACTTTTGTATCAACAAATTGCGAGCAGTGCCGACCGGTAATCCCCTTTAAACGTTGTTGGAAGTTGCATAAGAAGTTTCACTTCAAAAAAAGGTAAAATACGAATTTTATCGCAATGCGAACGGCTAAGCCAAGAAGAGCTTTTCATGGCAGTTGGATTTCTTTTCGAACAGAATCCATTGAAAGTTTGTTTAAACTACAAATAACAGGTGGTCCTGGTCATATTTAGACACATGCTGGTTTTCCAAAAACCTATTGCTACATTTATGCAAGAATAAATCATATTTTTTTATATAACCGTACAGTCCTCGACTCCCTCCGTTGACAACTGACTGTGCGCCCACTGGTCGAGAAAAGGAATTAGCACATCTGACTTTTGTAGAGGACGCCAATGCGAAGTGGCAGAGCAAAGGTCTATTCACTTGCTCTGTAAGCGCCTTAGTTTGGCCCACACTAGGTGACCAGCATCCACAATTTCATGAGTTGATCCAAATGGTTCAGCGAGAGCTTAAATAATCCAGTCACCAACTCCGCTTTTCACCGCCTTCTACTCTCTTCCCCGCCTCATAATCTCCTATGACGAAGAGCACAACAGATACTTGAGGCCAGATTCAGAGTCACCAACTCAATCCTCCGCTATTCACCGTCTTCTACTCTCTTCCCCTATCTCCTCATCGCCTCCTTCCATGGAGAGGTCACAGTGAGGTTTTGCCACTTGCGTCTGATCCCTCTTGCCCAACCTTACCAAACCTACCTTGTTACTTTGGGAGGACTTGCGAATTCCTCGAGAGAGGCAAAAAGCGAAGCTTTTCTTTTCTCTGGGATTCAAACTTTGAACTCCCTAGCAGACTAAGAGGGATAGCAATTTTACACTGATACCTAACTTTCAATCGCTACGTCATTAAAATACAAGTTCTGTTCCAATTATTCGAATCATCTGAGGATATAACCCAGGCCTACAAGTTTACAAGTCAAAAGCGACTTGTAAGATTATGTCCATTACACTTGCAGAAGAACAAGCTAGCTTGTTCGTGCTACGGAGTTTTTTTTAACTTTTCAGAATTCGCTTACATTACAAGTACTTATAGTTTTGTTTTATAGGCCCCCTGAAGTATATCCATCGTTTTTCCCGAAAATAAAGATACCTTGGGTCTGTAACAAAAACTTCAAGTGCTTGTGAATTATGACAAGTGTGTGAAATTTCTGTATCATAAAAGTACAAGTTTGCTGAATCTTCTACTAGTTGAATGGACATAATTTTACAAGTGGCTCTACACTCTTAGACTTGTAGCTTTGTTTTACAGGCCTCAGCAAATTTGTTTAGCAGAAATAATCCTTTTGTGTTGCAGGCTCCTCATTTTCCACCTCTTTTTTGTAATTCTCTCGTATGTTAAGAGACAAAACAACATTTGTAGGGTTTTATATGCCTAAAGATTCTATAAATTAGTAAAACTAGTTTTCTTTTTGCCGTGGACACTGATACAAATTTGGCCTACTTCGTGGCAAGAAGACGAAAACCAAGTATGCAATGTGAGTCAGTTGTAAGTAACTTTTGAAATCAATCAAATATTCCACTCTCTAAAGTGTGGAATTCCGATACCGTTGTCCTAAATACAAAAAAAGCTATTAAGTTCAAGTTTTGACCAAGGGACAAAGAGCAAGTTATTACTGATGGCCGCCTAAGCTTTCGCGGTCTGCCAAAACTTAAAGGAAAGGTCTTAGTGGATAATTTGAACTGACAAAATCAGACTACAACAGTAAAAGAGCATTGACTCCTGAAATATTTAATTTGAATACCCTTTAAGATCTTTCTATGCTAGGACATATTATTGAAACAGAGATGGTGTTCCATGAACTCCTAGCGAGCCAATAATAGCTCTCAAACTCCTGCTGCAGGTCTTTTTATAAATTGAGGAGATTGAGATCTAGAACATTGTACTACCAGGGTAGCTTTTTTGTGGTGCAGTAGATGAAAATAAGGTGGTTGTTATTTCACATATAACATCATGGGGTGCGCGGCGCAACGTTCACATGAAACGGATAGGCTGCAAGAAAATTAGATGCCCAGAGTGGGATTCAAATCCACGCGGCCAGCCTTTGAACTAAACACTCTACCCCTGCACCACAGCCCCTTTAGGGTATACTGACACCAGATAACCTGGCCTTTATGTACAAGTTGATCCCAACAGGACCTGCCTTCTAATTTGGGGGATTTTCGTAAGGTGTTAAAGAGGGTGAGTTTTTGTTTAGCTCATTTGTAAAGGCAAAGATTTAACAAGGAACTGCATAAGATGTTGGTACCCATTGAGTCTGCAGTAGCTTGTTGTGTGCAGCCACTGGGCAGTTCTCTTTTGCTAAGGCTCTAAACGTGTCAGGCTTAAGTGATACCTCACTCTGTGAATCTTGTGGAGATGATGACGATAAAGTCTCTGAATAACAGGTACTTTCTCGAAATAGATTAGATTAGATAGAGCTGCTTACCTAAGCTTCTTAATCATGGTAGCGTTTTCTGACTGGAAAGCTGGAAAGCAATTAGAAGGTCGCTATCTGGTAGTACAATATGGACCGCTATTTAGATCTGAAAGACCGAACTAGTATTTTGAGAACCTCCAATAGTGAATAAAAGAACTGAACATAAGCAAAACGCTGCCCAAAAGGTCCACGTTTAGCCACGAAAGATTTCAACGAATTGTTGGTTTACGAAGACATTGATTTTACTCTGGAGCGAGTTCAGTTGAAATTCAACATTTCAATTGCGGCAAGGCCAAACATTCTTGAGAAGTGGCACAGGGCACAGACACCACTTTCAGCACTGCTTCCAGGTCTCCAAACGTTGATTAGTTCTTCTTCCAAAGTGCTTCAGCTCCGGCAGGCATTATGGAGCTAGTTTTTCGCCATTGGTCATGGTATTAGTTGGAGGTATAGGTACATATTATTTTGAGTAAACCAAATTCAAAGCTACTTTACCGTGAATCTCTTTGAGAAAAGTTGCCCTACCTTATACCTTTTAAGCTTAGTCAAGCATGCTTTTGCTTAGATTTCCTGAAAAGCAGAGTACTCTCACAATTTTCATCCAAAAAACTCCGTTCGTTTGAAGTAATATCGTTGAATTCATTAAAATTGTTCACACACATTTTCTTTAATAAAACATCCTCACAAGAAAGCATTTACATAGTACATATTCCTCACCTGAAATTGTCTTTCTTTTCCATTACAGGCATAACAACGGTAGAGCCGAACGTATTTACAACTTGCATCCCAGTTGCAGGTAACTACTCAGGTGCGGTGTTCGCACCAACAACCATTGTGAATGCAACCACAGATACTTTATCTGGCTTCGAGGCAGCCGGCTATGCTGCCTATTCAACAGCCCTAAGTGTAACAATAGCAATCGGTTGTAGTCTCCTCATATTGAATGTGCTAATATTTGCTGGAGTGTACTATCAACGTGACAAGACCCGGTTGGAGGTGAAGACACTCCAGAAGCAGTATCAGCAGCGCGGAATGCACCAGCAAGTAGCTTTCGATCCGATTAAACACGCCCACTATCACATGGGACATTCGCAAAGTGCAAATGTCATAGTAGACGTTGAAAACCACGATCAGGGTGCTATCCTGTTGTCAGGTGATGTTAAGCCTCCGCCCCACATCTGTTCGAATGCAATGCAAATCAACAGCAGCTGTGGCATACAGACAACGAAAATTCCATCGAATGTGAGTGCCGCAGATGTCAGCAATGTCAGCAATAGTGGTAGTAATGTCACGTATGCCGTAAGTAGTAAACAGCAGCAGCAGCAGCAGCAACAGCACCAACAGCAGCAGCACCAACAGCAGCAGCAGCAGCAGGCTCCTTCGTCGCGTGAACACATGCAACTCAAAGGAACACAGACTTTCGGCAGAAATATGGGTGGCGGAGGTGGAGGGACAATGGTTGGTGGCGGGATGGGAGGTGGAAATGCCAACAACTCTTATAATCCAGGAATGATGACTCTGCCAAAAGTGGGAACAATGCATCATTCCAACTCAATGAACTACGGGCGCAACTCAACCGGAATGGGTGGAGGTGGCGGCGGTAGCGGTGGAAACAGTAGCAACGGTGGTGTCGGAAACACTGTTGGTGGCACCATCGTAAACAATTCTGGAGACTGCATGACTCTACCTAGAAATTTGTCATCTGCATCACGTCACAGTGTGGGTAAGTACTCAGCATGTCGAATATTTAAACCGATTCCCTTCCTCTATGACATCATTTCATGCTTTTTAACCTCCACTATACAAGGGAGATTGATCAGCTAGGGAAGCAATTACGCAGGATGTTAAATATTTCTTGGCAAAACCAACTGAATTTTAAGCGCCCCAAGTTTTTCCTTTCTTTTTGTCGGGTTCGGTTTTATTATCCAACAATCGTTGGGAGTTTACTTATTTTTGTTTTTATTATTTTAATTTGAAGAATGTCCGCGGTTTATAAATACTTTTGACCGGAGAGGGTCGTAAACAAGGCGCAGCCCTATACTAGAAAATACGATTCTCGAGCATCGTAAAAAATAAATTGAGACGTTAGTGTTAAAAGCGCGGGATAAGGTATATCCATCCGTCAATAAAGGTTTCATTTGGAAATAAAAATAAAAATGCTTCTTAGGTTATGTCAGTTTTTAAGGAGTCTTATTATAAATAAAAAAGAGAATATATCTTCAACTGTGAGAAGTGGTTCGCGTTTCTTCTTGGCGCCAAGACGTGATGGAGGAGGAGAAGGAAGGCGGGTACAAATCTAATATTTGGAGGAAATGCTCCTCAGATGGAGTGCATTGATAGTAATACGTGTGTTACATCATAAAAACGTTTTATAGCAAATTAGTTAGAAATACTCCAGAGATCTACACGCTTCGAGAAATCCCGAAGGATTTTATTTTGATTGCTGAGAAAACGACTGCGAGCTACTTAAGGAGATAAGCATGGGGAAATGTGTATCGCTATGTCGTAAAGTGTAAGGCCATTTTGAAATTCTAATACGTAATTGATGCTTTGCTCGATTTTGAATTTGAATGCTGTAAGAGTTAATAAGCCGTGAACCATATGGCCTTATGTCACACAGTAAAACAATCTGATTCCTAGAAAGCTCTTTGTTGAAACATTGGTGTTTGTGGTCTCATCTTTGGAGTATGTGTTTCTGATTCGTGAGAGGAAAGTGAGTATAAGAGATTTTTTTTGTTCGTATGTCAAACTAATGAAACGAAACTACTGAAGCAAAAGTTGAATGTCTTGATGTTTGTCAGCAGTTTGGTCGACGATATTCGAGTATTTCTGACTCAAATTTGTTTGGAGAGAATAAAATAGGAACTAACGATTCACATTGTGGTACCCGTGGTGTGATGGATGGCATGTCCGCCTGTTAATCCAGTGGTTCGAGTTCGAATCCCAAACAGAGGCAAAAATGTTTTTTTCCACGGGTATCGCCTTTCACGAGGAGTTGGCAAGTCCTCCGTTAGTATTCATTGCCATGAAAAGCGCTTTCTCGATTAGCCGTTCGGAACCGGCAGAAAATTGTTGGTCCCTTCCATTCCCTCACAAGGCATGGTTGTGAGAAATGCGCTGTGTTGCGCCACCCTATTTATTTTATTTTTTAACGATTCACATTAATTTAAATCTCTGCGAATTGTTAAGAAAAGGGGAAATGCAGAAGCATAATGCATTCCACATTCGTATAGTGAGGCTGAAAAAAGAATCTTTAAATTGGATTTGTGTGTCCGAAATTGTGTCAAGGCTAAACTGATGGACATTTTCAGAAGTAGTATCACGTTTGAATTGTTTAGGTAAGGAGAGGAATGCAACTGGATATCTCACTAAAGCACTGACTGTAAAAAAAAGGATAAGAAAAATAGAACCAAGAAACATTACTTTACGTTCAAACGACGTAAATTTTTCAATGATGTTCCAATTTCCAATGATTTTGAAAGCTCTTTTCTGAATCTAAATATTGTCTAAAAGATTCAAGTTACTTGTAGGAGCACCTGCATATCAAGGAGTGTTGTACTCAATCTTAGGACGAATGTATATTTTGAAGACAACGGCCAGATCAAAAGGGGAGAGAAATTTTTTGCATCGTCGAAGGAAGCCTAAACATTTTGCGATATTTTTAGTCATGTCTACTTTCCACAAGATATAATTTGTGATTCACATACCGACGCACGATTGAGAGTTGTTCAGTTTCATCGTTGCAAAATCCACTCGTGGACAGTAGCAAAGGGGCTACGTTTTGCTTCAGTAAAAAGAGACAGCATTGGATTTAGAAGCATTAAATTCTACGCAGTGTTTTGTTCCTCTATTGAGCAATCCTGTCAAGTTCAGAAACTAATGAGCTCGACATACGTTGCCGTTCAAATTCAACGTGTGAAGAAGATGTATGTGATTCTAAAAACGAATAAGATAAGCTGAGGGTTTTTTATTTACTTTTGTTGAAATGCTTTAGGTACGTACCGTAAGAAGGTATCCATGCTTTTCCGTCCGCTGGACTCTCCAAGGTGTACTAAGCTTGGCATACCGGCTAAAAATTCAAAAATTTCTTGCTGATCTCCCTTTCGGGATCATTTGCGCATTTCTTTGAGCAGTGATCCGTGTCTATAGGTAGTGGGTTATAGTTCCTCAACTTCTTCTTGTTGTTTCTTGTTTTCAGAATCTAATACATTCCAATTCACATCCAACTCGCCTCGTCTGTCAGCATCTCCTGGGGGATATTATTTGATCTGAGCTCTCCGATAACTTTGTTTATTTCCTGACGAAAAGATTAGAATTTTCTTCATTCAAACACTGTATGATAAGCGTCGCCTGTCAGCAAATCTTCGTATTGGCACGAAGGGCTTCTTCTTTTTCCAGTCCTGTGCAGGGAAGCGTTGAAATACCCGTGTCGGGTAAGGAACTGTGTTACGTAGTAGTTCACTTAGCCGTGTTTTCGGTAACTCTATTCGCTTAGGTCTCCGATCAGCCTTGAAGTTCAGCTTTCTCTGCTTTCCGACTTCCAGCGAAAAGCACTGAAAGCCACTTCTGCTGTGTGATCGATTTCACTTACGCGTTCGCCGCTTCTACACCGATTTCTGCTTTCTTTTCATATGTGTGTATCTTTTTTGTGTTGCAAGGAGGTCAATTGGTACGACACTTGCAACTACAAAAACTGCTGGCTCAGACACTGTGCGGTACGCGCTCGCTTTTCGCAAGTCACCGTGCCTCTGTATCGATGCTAGTTGTTTCCGGAACTATTCCTATTTTAATGATTCAGAACAAATTTCGCTTCCGTACAGCAGAAAAAACAGTTTCATGGATTAGTATATTGAGACAGAATATCCTTCATGAAAATTAGAAAAAGAGTTGCAGACCAAACAGAGCCCTAAGGCGCACCAGAATTTATTTTGTGGTTTTAGAATTGAACTCGTTCAAAACAATTTGCATTAAACGGTTCAAAAAATGTAATGCATCAGTGAAAAATGTCATCAAAACCGAAATCACATATTTCAGATAAAAGAGTTTGGCACCAAACGATAAATATTTAGTGTGGCGCAACAGAGTGAGGAGCCCCGGGGCCTAGGGCATTTTTCTCAACCATTGCCTTTGTGAGATCATCGAGCCCACTTACAGTTTTCTGCCGATTCCGATCAGCTAATCAATAAATCGCTTTTTATGGCAATGAATCTACTATCGGAGGACTTGCCTATTCCTAGGGAAATACGATACCCGTGAAAAATAAAAACATGTTTGCTTCTGTTGGTATTTGAACTACAAACCATCATTGTAACACGCAAATATCCTAGCCATCACGCTTCGCGTACCACGTCCATACTTGCCAAATAAATTTTTTGCACGACCAAAAACAGAAGCAAAAAATACTACAAAATCACAAAGGTAGTAAAGATTTTTGGTTTTTTGTCGGTAGTGTTTCGCTAGACAGCAACATTTCTGTTCATACGCTGCGCTCGTCCTCAATGACACGTCATTTGTTAACTCTCTTTAGAAAGCTATACTTTGGCGAGACATTTTGTGGCAAGCTCAACACTTCAAGATAGTGTCATGATAGCGCCGGTATAAATAATCACATAGATTTCCGTGAACCAAGCAGTGGCAACTGGCAAGAGGTTTGAAAGAACACGACGCACACTAATGCCTTGGTCTGGATATTATTCTTACTAGAAGAGGTCTTCTTGTACGGTGTCAAAACAAGCTTCTCTATCTGTTTTACTTTACAGGTCTCCGTAAATGAGAGCATTTGTCCAGCCAGTTCCTAAAAAAGTCGAATCTTCCTCCCCTTTACCGTACAATTGCACTAACGTCCCTTCTCTCCATGATGGTCATGAAAAACGTTGATAAATTATTATCAACTAATAAAATATCTTAAAAAACGAAAGCAACTGAATGGTCGACACAATGTCTTTTGTAGCAACACGTCCACTGATGATATGATGATCATTCTCACCGAAAACAGTGGAACAAATCCTTACATCATTTTGGAGAGAGTAAAATTATTGATATTTGATATTTGATATTTCAAAGGCATTTGATATAGAGTTTGGCTCTTTTACCTAAAATGCGTGCTTTCGGTGATAAATCCCTTCTTCAATAGACTAGTAACTACCATTCAAGAACCGTTCAATGTAAATTGCTTTGAACGGGTTGAAACAGTCAAAATAAATAATGGTGTTCCCCAGGGCTCTGTTTTGTCTTCAACATTTTTCTCATTTTCATTTACGATTTTCTGTCATAATCTACTAATCTCTTCCACTAAATGGCGCAATCTAAGAAGAGGTTTTCAACTTCCGTGACTTGTGCTATGGAAAACCACCTTTTGGTTGATTTTTATCCACTCTGCATGTCCCATCCATCGAATCATAGTCTCTCTATGTGTACTCTTCTAAATATGTGGGAACAAAGGTCATTCAGAGTATTTTAGGTTTCAAACGGCCAAGAATTACCTCATCAACTTTAGATAAGGTTCTTGCTTATGCGTCTTATAGCAGGACTGGTTTGGTCAAGGTCTTATAAAAGCTTCATCATCTTATCGGGTTTTTTTTCAAGATCTTACCTTATGAGAAAATCTGGTAGCTTTGTAAACTTCTCGATCTAAAATTAAATTGTTACTTGTTTCTTTCAACGTGCACATATTACAGCAGACAAGATCTCAAATCTTAACTGTCCTCAAGATCTTATACCTCTATTGTTGATTAACTGATCTCTGCCTTCAAAAGCTCGACGTCAAAGCCATCTCCACCTGCAATTTTATTCGATTAAAATCTTTCATAAGCTGCGAAATAAGTGAATACATTGCCATTAAGCAGCAGAAACCGTCCTTCCAAATCCTGAGTAGTGCCTGCAATTCTACTACTGAATTTCCCTTAAGGTTTTTACTGGCTTGAGTTCGAAGCTTACCACCGTAGAATTATCTTTCAAACTTTTGTTAAATTTTCGTATCTCATTCATTGCAACTCGCAATTTTCGCAAACAACCTCCTCTCGTTCTTTTCTTTGGGGACGTAGGCGCATATCAGGCTAGTGTTGGCAAACTTCAACGGATTGGCATAGAACGCTCTATGCTAGTAGCCAATCGTAGCAACATCAGCGCGCAAACAAGCGACTATAGGGCTGCCGCTAGTTCCCGAGTCCGTTATGGTACCTTTGTAAAATGTCCGGAGGTCTATCTCATTTTTTCGTTTGCTGGATTGATCAACACAGACGTTATTATTGTTGCCTCGGAACCATAAAATGATAAAGTGGTTGGGTAGTAAGCTCCCGCAAGACAATAAACCTGGAGGTCCAGTTCTTTTTGGAATCCCCCTTTGCACGTAAAGCCGGTGAATCCTGCTGCTGAGGTTTGAGAGCTGTCGTTGGCTTTCAAGTCACTCATTTGCCAGCATCTCTTTTTATTTCCCTGTCCCAGTATTGAAAACCCTCAAAATTCTTTAAACCGAAGTCGCTTCTTTAGTTGTTTCTGTTTTTGAACTGCTAATGCCAACCGTCGATTCTGTAATCGAATTCGTCAGTTCTGAAAATCCCCATAAGCTCTAAGGTCAGTTATTACTTCCAGAGCATTAAAGTGTTGCTCTTTGACCAACAATCGCACAGGTGTACAATCTTGGCAAATCTGGTTACACGAGTCCGACTTTTGGGCGAGACCTTTCGTTTGGACGAAACCCTCCGTTTTTAGGAAAACTTCCATTTGGACGAAATCGTTCGGTATGACGAAATCCTCTGATTGATGAAACCGTCCGTTTGGATGAAGCTCTCCGTTTGAACGAAACCTTTCGTTAGGATGGTTAGATGAGACCGTCAGTTTGGATGAAACTCTCCGTTTTGATGAAACCATTCAGTTAGATGAGACCTTCCGTTTGGACGAGACCCTTTGTTTGAACGAAATCGTTCAGTAAGACGAGACCCTCCGTTTGGACGAGACCCTTTGTTTAAACGAAATCCTTCGTTTGGACGAAACCCAACGTTGAGACGACACCCTCCGTTTTGTCGAAGCCGTTCGGTTAGATGAGAACGTCCGTTTGGATGAAGCTCTCCGTTTGAACGAAAAACCCTCTGTTTAGAAACATTCGGTTAGAGCAGACCTTTCGTTTGGACGACATCGTCAGGTTAGACGAGGAGACCATTACCCGTGGAGGTTAAATAACACTATTGAATTGTGCTATTAGTTCCAGCATCTGATGGGATGGACTCGCCGTCATCAGCATTCACCTGCGTTTACCAAACGATAACAATGAAGAAAGAAAAGAATCAGTTCTCCAAAGCTCATTGACAGCAGTACTTTTGCTATGTGAACATCTCTAACGTTTATCATCTGTCATAAATTCACCCAAAAGTAAGTCTAAACTTCAAATAAAGTTAATCAAAGTATTAAAACGGAAGTCCTCTTCATCTTCTCCTAATCTTCTAATCTATGAAAACACATTTCAAAAGAACAAAATTTCAAAGCCTCCATTCCATTCTTTGGCAATTGGTTGTTGGCAACCTGTTTATCCCACCAACGAACACACTAATCTCTTCCTCCTCTAGAATATATCCTCCCATTCACGAACTGAATTCATCATCAACACACACACATGTCTGTCTGCACGAGCGCGACATTTCAGCTGTTTATTTTTTGAATACAGTTTGGAGAAGTGCAAACGGCCTACATCCCTAATCCCTGCTTTATGCTTAACCAAATTTAACAAATAATAGAATCCAAGAGCTCGGCTAATCGGCTTTCCAAAAGCCATTAGCTTTTGTTATTCATTCTAAGCCAATCAACAATTAATCGATTCCTAATAACGTTTTGTTATGTTTTGAGGACGCCGAGCACTTCACAACTCATTCAAAATCCATATCCAACCAACAAACAATTCGAACAAACCCCAAATTGCACTCGGCGAATCTCCATATAGTATATACCTACTCTGCTTCATTGGGCTCTCATGAATCCGGATCGGAACGCCATTTTTGTGATAATGAAGCATTGTATGGGTGGATGATGGTCAAAATCATTTTATTGTAGCCTTCATCATCACAACGCCCTAATCCTTGTTGCATATATGTGTGTACACATTCACGAAACGATTATACTTGGAAATTTTACTAATAATCCCTGTTCCTAGATATTATCGTTATGGGCTGATCCCTACAAAATGTCTCTCAGCTTTTCAAACATTAATGGCTGCTGTTTGCTCGATGCAAAATACAACAATAACTTGACTTCTGCTGCCGACAAATGTTGCTTATTGCTTTTGGGAATGTGCGATTATTTTGGTCAGAAAGAGTTCTTTAGTTATGCGACTATAAAATACGAGTACAACAAAAAAGAAGAAGGATATAATTCCCATATACTTGTCGTCCTGTTTCTATACCATCGCAGCAAAAGAGAACAAACAAACAGAAGAAGAAAATAATAATAATGCCATTATCGTTGGTTCGTTCGTCTTCTGCCGAAATCACAATCATTGCGCTTAATCCTTTCAATATTAGTTCAATTTCACTTTGCAGATTGAAAAATAAATGAAACGAAATAATATTGTTTGTAGTTATGAATGTACGTACATTGTGTGGCTTGGCTGCCACAAAGGAAATCGACGATCCAAGGCATTATTACATGGAAGCAACGCCAATAATATAAAGAATGCCATGCCGGAGGATAACACAAAATCCTTATTGTAAATGTCCAGGGTCGCATTTGAAGTGAAACGGCGTGGCGCAGTGTTAGGAGTTTGAACTTTGTTAAGTTTGGTTAGGATAGGTAGAATGGGCTGACAGTTTATCTTATTTTCGTCACACTTAGATCAATGCAGATCCGTTATGATACTCTTGATTGTGTTAACGTCCTATGTCACCAATGAGTCTATGGTTGGTCCATTTGTAACTAATTTGTGGATGGTCTTATATTTCTCCTAGCTGGTTGACGAAAGTAACTACCCTGTGCAGTGACCAAGGAAGTGAGTGGTATCTTCTTGTTAGTCTTCGTCACTGCATCATCTACATAAGCCATTGGTGCAAAGACCCATTTTCATTTTTTTGGTAAGCTAGTAGGTTATGTTTTGTTAGAATACTGAAGAAATCTGCATTCTGGGATACAAACCTTTCAGATCTTTTCTTATCGTATTTTGGCCATAGTTTTCTGAAGATGACACAAGATTTAAGGCATCCCATATTTCATTGTATATTCGTATTATACTTTGTTAAATTAGCCCCCAAACGAAGAACGTGCTAAACGAACTAATTCGTGTTTGATAAGTTTCTGTCGTGCAAATCTCGCAAAGCGTTCGGAGTTTGCGAAAAATACGATGTTTTCTTGTTCGTTGGCTTCGATGTTTTCTTGTTCGTTGGCTTCGATGTTCGCCAGATGTTCACGAGCGAACCTCACTTCTACCATATGTACTACTTCTTCAGTACGTGTTTTTATACATTGGAAAATTAGCTCTAAATTAATGTTCGCCAAATCTGTTCGGTGTGTAGGGGATAACACAAAACGAATAATTTCGGCTGCCTTAGGCTAAGGCCACGCAGTCAGCGATAAGCGAGCGAGCGATTGAACGATCAGCGACTAAGCGACAAAGTCGAGCGACGAGTGGCCTTTTCGTGAGCGACATTTCTTTAGCGATTAGTTGTTAGTTGTTGTTGCACAGCAGAGATCAAAATTTCTATATTTACTTTAACCATCTGGTTGCTCTTGACGCTAAGCGATAAAATAAAAATTAGAACAAGTTTGGTGACAGAGCGACGTCGCTCAGTCGCTTAAAAAAATCGCTCATCTCTCGCTCAATGCATGGCTAGTTCAATGCAATTTCATTTGTTTTAATTTTTTCATGTCGCTCAGTCGCTCGCTCGCTCGCTTATCGCTGACTGCGTGGCCTCGGCCTTAGAGATATAAAATGATTTGGGAGCTTTTTTATGTTAGGCTCTCCCAAACGAAAGTAGTTTTATAGTTGCGGCAGGGTCATTCCACGGTAACACCAGAAACGAACACTTTTTTAATCCTTTTGCTAAAATCTACAAATCTTACAATTGAGATAAAGCAACTAAGAACGTAGAAAATAAAAAAAAATTAAAACGCTAGAATATCAGCATAAAGACTAACAAATTTATGAATGACCTGGGAGCGATATAAGTGCGGTTCAAGGAATTTTAATTTTTCATTTGATTTTCCTCTTATACTTTGTTTAGTTAACCCCAAAACGAAGAACGTGCTAGCCGGACTAGTTCGTGTTCGATCATTTTCTCTCGTGCAAAGCTCGAGAGCCGTTCGCTGTATGCGAAAAACTTAGATTTTTTCTTATTGCAACTGCATGGAGAAGTGGTTTCGTTCTGTCGCTAGATTTCTCGCTGTCGTAAATATCAAATCGCATTAGTTTGAGATAGAAAGGATTAAGACTCTAAGTGAAGAAATAGTGTGACGCACCAGAGCGTGAAGGCCCGGAGCCTAGCACATTTTTCTCAACCATGCCTTGCGAAAAAGTGGAAGGGACCTTAAATTGTTTGCCAATTGCGAACAGTTAATCGAGAAAACGTTTTTCAAGGCATGAATTAACTATCGGAGAAATCGCCGATATCCGAGGAAAAACTTAGTTTTCCTTGATGTTTCTGTTGATGGAACCGCAAACCTCCCACGGTACAGGCAGACATACTAAAAATTACGCCACGGGCATTAAAAAACTAGGTTTAGCCTCAACGTCCAAGCCACTCATTTTCTAGTTTTTCACTTCTACTATTATAGCATTCAATAAAAGAATCGGAGCAAGGAGTTCTTCATTAGTTCGCAAAAAGTCCTTAAATAAAAATAAATAGGGTGGCGAAATAGAACGAGGAGACCCAGGGCCTATAACTTTTCTCACAATCACATCTTGTGAGTAAATGGAGGGGACGTACAATTTTCTGCCCGTTCCGAACTGCTAATCGAGAAAGTGCTTTACATGGCAATTAATTTACTAACAAAGGATTTACCAATTCTTCGCGAAAGGCTATACCCGTGGAAAAACATTTTTGCCTCTGTTGGTATTCGATACCACGAGCCTCTGGGTTAACAGGCGGACATGCTAACTATCACACCACAAAAGTCCTTATGTACAGAAATAACAGGGGTCTTTCGAAAGCGCAAGTTAGACAAATGAGAGACAAATGATTTGACATGTGGCACTAGCAGTCCAATTCTGCCCGACATCACTGATATGAGGCATCATATGTGTGTGTAACGTTCTATTCAAATCAAAACTTTCCATTCAATACTTCGATTGTGATGTGGTTCTTATAGCTAGTCACAATGTTGTGAATTGTAATTTTTAGGAGGAACGGCCCGTTCCGTAAAGAGGTGATAGTAAGAACATTTCGGTCCCAAGTGCCCGCTGTGGACAGTGAGTAAAAACAAGAGTGTAAAAAGGCTGTCCACAGGGTGGCGTCTGCGTACCTCTTCTGTATTGTATGCTGGTCGAATTTGCTCCTTCTTAGACGTTGTCACTGTCTTTATCCCATTGTGTTTTTATCTATAACGTTTTCAAATCTTCTGTTGGATTCAGCCTGCCAACTTTTGACTCCAGATCATCGCCCGCCGTGCTTGAAATGCCAAGCATACCAACTTCCAGGCTGTCCTGCTTGTAAAAAATAAAAAATAAATAAAAAAGCTGCGTTGTACAGCAGCTGTTGGAGAGCCAAGGGACCTAGGGCATTTCACTGTGAGAAATGTAGGAGACTCCCACACAAAAGAGCATGCGCTTTCATACCAGTGAGTAATGTCCAACGGCTTACAACTTCCCTGTAGAAGCTATACCTGTGGGAAAACAATTGTAACTACGTTTCCGGGATTCGAACCTCAAGCTCTTATTTCACAGTCAGACACGCTAACCACCACGCTACGAGCACCAACCAACGCACCGTTCGGACTACGCAATTTAGTGATCGAGAAGGCAGATCAACACAAAGAGCAAATACTTTTAAAATATGAAACTTTCGCATTCACAAGTGTGCACCAAAGTCAAAACTTCACTTACTCCATTCTCAGATCTTTGTTTCGGGAGGGAGAATCTACATACGTTAAAGGTAGGCATTACAATTTGTTGTGAGCCTGGGCCTCAACCATCATTTTCAGTCACCAATTTTGAGCTTGGTCTTCTACGACTTGATTGCGACAACTAAGCCGAACCCTTCATCTTCTAGGTCCTTCCAGCTTTGGAACATTCATCGAACTGAAGAGTTGGCATCCATTTGCTCTACACGTCCCGGCTATCATACTTTCACGATGCATATACTCTTCTAACTATGTTCATGTCGCGGTACAGTTCATACAGTACTTCGTTGAATCTGTTCTCGACACGTCGACAAACGGAACTACAGATCACTAAGAGTGTTTATTTTTCGAACCCACCAAGGGTTGCTCATCTGCTGTAGATATGGTCCATAGTTTAGGATAAAGATCCTATGAAAGGTTTCCTTGGTTTTTCTTGAGAGAATTTTACTTGTCAACTGTTTTCTAGGCCCAAGGAAATAGCAATTTACAGATATGATTCTTCGTTTGATCTCCGCACTGATATTATATTCGTTCTCTAGCGGATTTTTAGGTAGACGAAGTCTTGGCCCTACCTTGAAGTTATATCTGTCTAATGTGACATTTTGTCCTAGACATTGATGATCTATGTCACTGTTCTATGGCAACCTATACTTCTTCTTCACCAATTCTTGCCTCTTCTGCTTTGAAACTGGCAAAGCATCTATGACATGAGTCTTTCTCCTTCCCTTTGCGTCAATATCGTCTGAGTAAGGAAGTTATGGTAATTCTCGAAAGTTACTGTATGTGGTGTTGGCGTTTGAGTTTTGCAGAGTATTTTCATGTGTGAAGTTGAAGAAACCGCATATTTCTGCTTGGCGAAAGACTCTTCGACATAAATGGCTTCTGTGAGCTCCTTACCGCACCTGACGATCATAGTATGCTTTCGAAAGGTCCTGAATAGTTCAACGAGTTTTGCAGGGATTCAAAAACTGGACATAAGACTCTGTACAGCTCGTCTCTGTAAAAACAAGGCTTACAAATCGATAAAAAGATGGTTTTAATCATTACTTTTTGCCAGGGCTTTTCCAAGATCCGCGGTAGTGTGAAGATCTATTGGACTAAAACCTTTTTTGGTCTAAAGCCGCATTGACAAGGACAAATGATGACGTGTCATTTCAGACAGTCAGCTATTACAGCTAACAGGACCACAAATTTGACTTCAAATAGCCTACTTCTCTGTGATTGGAGTAATTGTGACGGTATCCCCTTTTAAAGATCGACTACGCGATACTGAACAAATGAAACATTCTGATTGAGGCTGAGTTAATTTCTTTTTCACCGTAAAGCAGTCTGAAACAATCTTTTTAGCTCTTGTTACATTTCTGGGATCTCATTCCTGTAATGTCGTTTTTCAATTATCTTAAAAGACCACCCTTGATGCTGCTTCTTTTTCTTTTTGAAAAATCGATGTTGTTTCCTTCTATTTCTTAGCCCTAGATTTTCGTTTGTTAAAACATTTATCGTGTTTTTTGTCTGCCGAGTGAAACTCAGAACCTTAGACGATGTGATTCTGATGGCGTGTTGAAATTGCTGCTACTAGTCTTCAACACTTAAGGCTGGTGGCGTAAGCTTCAAGCACTGCTGAAGGGACATTCTATTTTAAATTACTATTGGCCCAACGAGCCTAAGTGTGTATCCTGAGGTTTCTATCTAAAATGGCTCCTTAAATCGAAAACTTGTAGTTTCAATCCATCTAAGACGGTATGGTTGATAATGAAAGTCATGTTGTGCACTTCCTCAATAAAATACCTTTTCAAAAACATAACATACAAGTTAATAAGCCACATGTATGAAACGTAAAAGGGTTTCAACCAACAACATAATAATTTGATTTTTTTACGATTTGACAAAAATACTAACAAAAATTTAGCAATGAAAACGATTAACGGCCTTAGAGGAAAAAAACGAAACTCCAATCCTGTACTTACAACACGATGTGTACTTGTAGGTAGTGTTTCCTTGTGCAAGCATTGTACGAGTATGTCAATGTATGTTCCACGTTAACCTCGCCATCGGGGCCATTTTTGTGCGCTTGATCTTAGCAATAAAATTGAGTTTCCGCTTACATCTCCATGGACTCATAGTAGCATATTGTCGAGCAAACCAAAGAAAGAAAATCCTCCTTAGGGGTAAACCAAGTCCTGGATCCGGTTCTATAATTTCATAGCAATGCGATAAAAGCAAAGCAAAAATAAACGAACACAGAAAAAAAACATATCAAATTATAGAATCCTTGTATGAAAAAATCTATAATAACATAACAAAGACGATGGAGAGAGTCCTTTTTTCAGTTTTTCCTCCTTTTTGTGTTATAAAAGCGCATGTGTGTTAAGCGCGCGATTTCAACCGTTGATGGTGCGGCCGGCGATGGTAAAATCGAATGCCAAACAATTTGGCTCAATGCGTCAGCAATATTTTTTAAGAATTTTTTTTTTTCTCTTTTTTTTTTTTTTGAAAAATTCTTTGCCATCCTCCATCGCGCTCGATTCATTTTTATTCCATTGAATGGGGTTTTATGCCAAAGTGATTATGAAGAGCTTCGAGGGTTATAGTGATGATGATGGCATCCGCATTGGGTTTATCGCGCGAGAACATTTTTAAGTTACAAATTGGTTCTGATTTGACCCGGTTGTCATGCCAATTACGGGCAGAGAGAAGAAGCCTATCGGCGGCGGTGCTTGATGGCGTACAATAGGACAGAAAGGATGAAAGCGAAATAACTTCCCTGAGGGCAATGGCAGTGGTGGCGCTGGCACTGGCACTGGCTGGTTGATGGGATGAGGTAGAGGATGCCACTTATTTTGAAGTTTATATGATGAGGTTTTACCATTCAGTTTCGGTTGCTTCTTTCTCTCTCTCTCCCAACCATCGCTTAAATATTTTTCGTTCAAAGTGGTGGTTGAGGGCTTGAGAATTATGAGAAATTGTCCAGCTGGTGCAGGGTTTGTTATAGAAAATGGCAATAGTATTCTTTTTCTGCCTATTTCTTGAAGAGGGTTTAACTGTTGCTTTGCAGAAGGTGAGTTGAAGCGGAAGAAAACAAAAATATAAGTAGCTTTGGCCATGGGGTATAAGTAAGCAAGAAGCGGTCCTTTGAAGTTTCGTCCTTTGTGTGTTGGAAGTGATTACCCAATTAGGATGTCATAAATTCTTCAAATTAACAGCGGTTGTTGTTCGACTGTTATGACGGAGAGGAGAGGCCTTTTCTGGGCAACATTTTGACAATTATTTTGATCAAAAGTAATGGAGTTTATTGTGGTTGTTATGGAAGGGGGTGATAGAGGAGAACAACCTTCAAGGTTTTCCTCTTATTTGATTATGAAAAGGAGTCCTCACAGAAGATGAAAGGTGTATTTGAAAATACTGTTGCCTAAATAGCATGAGCTGAAGGCTGAACTATAAGGAAGTTGGATTTTAGATGAAATGTTTGGCCGATTGAGGACAATGATTTGAAGATTGTTTTGGGTAAATTGGAGTGCCAACCAATTACAGTTGAGTTTAATAATTTGTAAGCAGCTTTGTGAGGTCGAACGAAATCAGTTCAAAGTTATTTATTTGAGGATTCTTTGGTATTATGGTGTCGTTCATGCTTCCGATTTTGTTTTAATAAATGGACGTCATTTGGGAGTGGTGACTGGACTAGCAGATTTATTTAATTCAATATATGAGATCATTTGGAGTTGACCGTTGACACATGTCTCTTATGGATCTTATTCATAATTTCGAGAAAGTTTTTGTAAAGATATGGGAAACTTTTGTTTTTTTTTTTTTTTTGAGGAGACTTTGCCTGATAAAATTACCTCATGATGTTGCTTTTTCAGTGGCTAAGTAACTTTATTCCTGGTTTTGTTGGTCCCATCATTTTCTAGGTTAGTTTTGCCAGCGCACACCCAATTTCAAAGGGAAGACCAACAGCCATGATAAAGACAAGGTATCAGTGAAGCAAGCAATAGTCTTGGAAAAGGTTGCAGCGCAATAAGCCACGTGGCAGTAAGACTGAACTTTTATTATTTCCTTTGTGCTTTGAAAGATTTAGACCCACCGGAGTTATTTTTATGACGATATGGCAGTAAGAACCACAAGTCCTTGAACCATTTTTTGCGGGCTACATTTCGTAATGAAAAGAAATCTCGTTTACACTTTAACTTATTTCTTATTTGATTCAAATAGCCCAGGGACGTAAGTCTACGAGCTTGTGACGTGCTTTTTGCTTTCCAAATGAAGTTTTGCTCGTCCTATTAGCCAGAGTCTTTCTGAAGAAAACCACGAAGCTTCAGAGGGGAAGTCGTTCCTTAAATGTATGAAGTCGTTATTCCAACACAATCAAAACCCTTAAAAGGTATAATCAAACTCAAAGCTAAAATGCGGTGGCGCACAGTCCTAACGGAAGGTCCTCAGTACATCTGCCCGGTCATAGTTACTTCCGGTTTGATTCTTTGCTGTTGATAATACCTTTAAAAAATAAAAATTAAATAAATAGGGTGGCGCAACAGAGCGAGGAGCCCCTGGGCCTAGCACATTTCTCACAACCATGCCTTGTTAGGGAATGGAGGGGACCCACAATTTTCTGCCGGCTAATTGAGAAAGCGTTTTTCATAGCATTGGATTTACTAAGACCTTGCCAATTCCTCGCAAAAGGCGATACTTGTAGATTAGCAGGTGGACATGCTAACCATCACGCCACGGGTACCACCTTTATCTGAAACAATTAGAAAAGTTCAAAACAGCAGCCAATGGATCTGGTGGATTAACAGGCTTACTTACGGCCCTTTGGCGATACTGAGTGCCCAAGCTGTGAACTTCATTCGCTATGGAAAGCTTGTTGTATGCAATAGTCGAACTTTTCATGGGGAGAATGAAAAAGAAAACAAAAAAACTCTAATAAATGAAAGTTTAGTGAACTTTTAACAATTAAAACACTTTTAAGATATTTCTTCAAATGTACATTTTGGAAACAATGCTTCTATCGTTAGCGAGATTAATAAGTAAACTATAAGACTAATCAAATAAATTCTACCATGAGCTTGTTGCTTAATGATTGCTAATTTGATAATGTCTATTCTGGCGAATGATTACTTTATTCTTTAATCTGCGGCAGCAGGATGATTTATTGTTAAAATTTTGGTTGCCATCATAAATACTGGGGAAGACACTTTCTAATTTACTTACTTACTTTGGTGGGCATTACAGTTCAGGGTGAATCTGTGCCTAAACCAACATCCTTCTATTTCAACTTCGATTTCGGGCAAGCTCTCTCCATTTTTGCACTTAAAGTGGGCTGAGGCTGACTTCTTCCCCTTGATTGAGCCACATAAAACGATGTCTTCCCCTTCCACGATTTCACTTCAATGTGCTTTCGAAAACCTGGCGAGCCTGAGAATTTGGGTCCATCTGCTCTACATGGCCCAGCCATCATCGTAGCCTTGGTACAGCTCATACAACTCATTGTTGTATCTGCTTCTCCACACATTGTCCTCGGTTACGGGACCATAGATGATTCGGAGAATTTTTCTTTCGAAACGACCAAAGGTTTCCTCATCCGCTTTCGATAAGGTCCATGCTTCCGCGCCGTAAAGCAGGACTGGGATGATTAAGGTCTTATATAAGGTTACCTTGGTTTTTCTGGAGAGGGTTTTGTTTCTCAATTGCCTTCTTAACCCAAAGAAGCAACGGTTGGCAAGAGTTATTCTCCGTTTGATCTCCGCACTGATGTTGTTGTCCGTTGTCCGGATCCTAGGTAGACGAAGCCGTGTACTACCTCATAGTAATTGTACAGAGTTTTGATTGACTATGCCTTTGAAGCATGAGTTTTGTACAATCTTTACAAGTAGTATTAAAGAAATCGCATGACAGTGTATCGCCTTGTGGAAAGCTTTTTTGGAATCGGACATACGTAAGTGAGCTTCCATTCATCAGGCATACTTTCTTCCAACTAATCTTCAGATGCATTGAGTAGCTCAGCGTCAGGGCCATCTGTAGCTGTTCTAATTGATTGAAGCTAACATACCTGTTAACCCAGAGGTTCTTCAGACATCAGACACTCCAGTTCTGATGGCTTGTTGGCACTTATGCCACTGGTCTTCAATTCTTAATGCTGGCGGCATAAGATTCAAGAAAGTTGGAAGGACACTCGATTGGAGAAAGTATACTGGCAATCTCTAGCGATTGTAATTCTCTAACATCATTTTGTTTCACAGTTTTAGTTCGCACGCGTTGTCAAAAATTTCATCTGCATCTTTGCCACAACTTGGTAGTGTTTCGAGTCAGAAACGTTTGTATTAGTTTGATAGCTCGTCAAGCTTCATTTGGTTGGCCGTCATTTGATCTGGTGATCGCCATGAATACCTTTTTGATGTTTGAGATGCGAAAAGCGTGTACTATTGACAAAGAACAAACAACAGATTCCGTGTTGTTTGAAACAGTCACCATAATACATATCTTTGAATCTCAGTTTGGTTCCAGGCCATCACAGCATAATTGAAACCGAGATCGCCGATGAACTTACTAGGCAAGGATCTCAGACAGCTTTCTCAGGATCTGAAACATCGATAGGTCTGCCAGCGTTTTCAGTGAGGGCTTCAATCAACGATTGGATCTGCCAAGAGCACAACCGTAGATGGCATGCCTCCATTGGATGCAGACAGACCCGTAGCAGAAAAGACTGTAGAAGGTTGATTGGCGTTTCCAGCGGGCACTTCTCTTTTCCCAAGCATTTAAACGTGATACTACGCTCTGTGAATCTTGTGGAGAAGATGAGGACACCACGGAGCAGTTCCTCTGTGAATGTCCTGATTTTTCTCGCATGAGGATACAGATATAATCGGCGCAGACATGGTGAGAGTTTGTAACTTAAGCTCCTTATCTTGCAGCGTCTTTCGGCGTTCCTCCAGACATCTACCAGGTTGCTATCTGGTAGTACAATAGACCGGTATTTAGGTCTGAGTGCTCCAGGTCGTATTCAGTCATCCAAAGTTGTTGGTTGCTTCGGAACCATGGTTTTATTTTACTTGGTTGTGTACTTAATCCCACTCAGAACCCCCAACCTGGAGGGCCAAATTATTTTGGAACCCCGTTGGAAATAAAAGGCTGGATAATCTGGTGTTAATACCTTGGGGCAGGGTATAACTAAACCATTGGCTCGATAGGAACTCATCTGCCACCATCTCTATTTTAATACTCTTTCGTAATATAGTGAGTACGTTCTTGATCGATTGTGTGCAAAGCCGGTACATATCTTGCGAAATGCTTTTTCAAATCAAACAATTTTTATGGGTTTTTCATTTTTCAAGCCATTGAGCCATCTCCTGAGTATGTGGCCTCGTCAAACTCGCGTACTTCCGCTCGTGTCGGTCGGTCTTCCGATATAAGATGGATTCAATCGTCCATTTTTGGTATGGTTAATTCGATTGTGAGAACGTTCGGAGTCAGTTGTCACTTGAACGACCGATGACCGAAATCAAGTAAACCAACAGTGAATGTTTCTAATCGACGTTGAAGAGTCCTGATAACATTTGTGAACCTTTTATTTAGTTTGTGTGATAGTTTTTTCTAGCAATAAATTTAAAAAAACTCGAAAACACTGTTTTCCATTCTAATGTCAATGCTCGTAGTCGTAGGTATCTAAATATAATGGCTGCCATGGTAAAACTAAAGACAAAAACAAAAGAAATACTTAGACATCCCCACTACAGAAAAAAAAACATGAGCAAACCACGTTGGGCGCCATTCGGTTTATGAATAGAATAAAAGCTGTTGAAAAACGAGTGGCGTATTTAATGATTGTGGTCAAATTGGTTCTCAAAAAATTGCAAATATCTAACGTGACAGCACAGTCCGTATTAATTTTCAGAGAATTACTAGCCCACCAATATATATTCTCCTGATTGATCATATTCATCACATTTCAAGCCATTAAATAAAATGACACTGAAATGTAGTAGGTGCAATTTAATGTCATCATAAAGACGAATTTTAATAGCCAATGTTCTAGTTGACCTCGAAAATAGAATGGGTAATGCTGAAATGCACCACGCAACCGATAGTAACCTTCCTTTGTTGCATGACCGATCCAGCTTAAAATTATATCGATACCCGCCCAAAACAAAGCGAAAACCAATTTCGAATTTGAAATTTAACAAAAACCAAGACCGAGTGCCTCATTAATTCAAGAGTCCATTGTATTCCGATATGTTTCGCCGATAATTCATGGATTTTAATTAATTTTTGAAAATTCGTGTTGAAAATACACTCCCCGGTGCGTATTGGCGGTGTAGGTAGGCTTACGTACTCGTATCTCGTATTCCCAATATGTAGACACAAATCTATATGCACATGCATAATAGGTGCCATTTTCGCGTCTGCATTTTCCAAAAACTAAGCGCATCGTTACAATTGACATCCGATTACATTCAAAATCGCGCTCCGGTTCAGCTGTGCATATACGATGTGTCTAGTTGGTTTCGATTTGGTAAAGCAACCGTGAACCGTATGACACATGATTGCAGGCACCAAATATCCATCCGTTACGACCCACCGACACCGCCCTATGAGTCCTTCCTTTCTTTATTTCAAAATGAGAGAGCAGCGAATATATTTGAGAATCTATAGTTGGATATGGTAATATGGTGACCCGCCCCGCTCACAGCATCGGGAACTGTCAGGCTCGACAACATGGCAATTGGGTTCGAGGTCTGCGGCACATCCGAATGTAATGAATTTTAATCTCATCCGGAATGAGTTTTTGGACAAATTAATGCAAATACATGTTTATGGCTTGTCGACTAGGAGTTTATATAAACGTATTTTAGGTTGGCACCGGTGAAGTGGTGAAGGTGGTGGTGTGTACTGTGTACCTGCAAAATAACCCATATTCGTACTTGTGTCATGTCAAAAACACATATACACATCTATAGTGAGCGAGCGAGCGTTTCATGACGTACCAGACCACCGTGATGCCGACTAGTTCATGTTTATTTAATAAATATTCCATCACGGAACAAAATACTCAATCAACCGAAATCATAATCAATATTCTTCAGGAAACAACCTCAAGCTGAGTTCGAACATGAAGAAAGTCTAGGAGACCGGTTTGTGTGTGTGTAAGGAAAACAAGGGAAAAAAATCAAATGCCTTTTGCTACAGACACCAACCCCTTGGACTGTCAATAAAAGCTGTACTTCTTATAGTTCGAAAAGTAGGACGGAACAGTGGGACGGGGGGTTAATATGACAAACAAATTGATTTTTACTAAGCCACACACAGGTACTAGACTCTTAGGCCCCTTTTGCACAGGATCGCACTCACAGGGGACTGGAATGAGTGGAAACTTGGGCCTTTTTCTTCCCTCGAAGTTGGCTCTTTCTTTGCAATTTTGTTTTTTGTATTGTGCGGAAGAGTTTTTCTTCTGCCAAAGTTGTGATTTAACTTTTGGTTTCCGGAAGTTGAACATTTTCAAATTGACTCCAAGTTTCAAGTTGCGTCGGTTTCCGCAAACTTCAAAAGTCAAAAGAGTTTGTTTTTTGTTTGAATATAGTCGAAATGTTTGTTTTCTAATATCATCGGTTCTTGGACGAGGGGACGGAAACTTTTTGTAGTTCAGCACCATTGTGCCACAAAAATAACGAGAAAAGAAAACGTTTGGTGTAAATATTGATGACTTTAAGGACACATCGACCCTTTCTACGTCGCCCTCAATATTTTGAGTAGCCAACAAATCGAGGTTGCGAATTGAAAAAGTCAACACAGTGCGTGTAACAGGGCCTAAGAAATGCGACAATCCATAGAACGCAGTAGGTTTGCACTTCTCATTTTCACCGCCCTCCAGTTTTGCATCTCAAGTTGTTTGAGGTCTCGTTATGAGTGATGTCGTTGTTACCAACTAAGTTTCAATCGATTATCGATAGTTAAATCGCGTTTCTGTATTTAGACTAATATTGTCCCTCTCGGCACAGTAAATTTCAACAACACACCGCAGTGCCCAGACCTGCATTTACCTAAACTCACCATAAAAATCTAAAACGGTGGCTTTTGATTTAATGGCATCTGCTAATGACGAAGACAAACCCTAAGAGTTCCTTACCTGGACTGTGGCGGCGCATAAGGTATCATCAGCTTATAAGGCTGAAAAAAACAGTCTTACAAACTGAAACTCGTTGCCAGTCCCCCCCCCCCCCCTTGACCACACCACCGAGGTAGTCATCAGCTGTCCTGCTGCGTACGCGTTTTACGTACTTGAGCTCCTTCGTTCCATGATTGGAATTGCTGTGGCCAGAATTCGAACAAAGTGGCTAAGGGTTCAATTACTGGGGGAAATTCCCCAGCTTTGTTAAAGGATGTGGGTGGTAATTAGGACAAGGCAAAAGGTTTTGACCAAAGCCGTAAAAGTGAAGTCCTTGTATGAAATCTGTCGAGGCTGCGCAAGACGTTTCAGTGCTCTCAGACTTTTTGTATGGCATTTCGAACAACACTGCCAGTGAGAGTTCGGACCGCGTGACTTTTATGCCGCTTAAGCTTCGGTTTCGGTTGACGTTTATTAGTTCAGGAAGTCCGTACATTATATCACATTGCCGCTCTGAATTCGATGTTTCTGTGGTTCGTTTACAAGACGATGTAACGTGGCTC
Source organism: Melanostoma mellinum (assembly GCA_914767635.1). Taxonomy (NCBI): domain Eukaryota; kingdom Metazoa; phylum Arthropoda; class Insecta; order Diptera; family Syrphidae; genus Melanostoma; species Melanostoma mellinum. The sequence goes on from OU612060.1 coordinate 187,651,343, forward strand.
CAACTCAAAGCAAAAAGTACGATTTGGTTAAACTTTAGCTCACTTTGACAGTTAAAAAACAAGGTCATAATGTCAATTCAAAGCAAGCACAAAGCTCTCACATATTACGGTGTTGCAGTCACAGCCGAAACCTGACTGCAATTAAGGTACTAGACCAAAAAAATCGGAGCATTTTAGGATTATTGTTGTATCATCTAAGTGTTCGATTTTTCGTCTGCCGGGGACCTTGGACCTTCCTTGTCTCAAAATGAGGCTGGGACATGATTTGCATTATCAAACGCTATCGATAAATGATTTTTACTGGCCGGAATTGAAAGATATTGGCTATTACGACGTTTATTTTCAACAAGATGGCGCTACGAACTGCACATGCGATAATAGGTTCGTTCGTTGAACTTTACCCAGGGTTGACCTAGGTTTTCTTGACAACCCTGTGAGTTGTCTAAATATCTGGGTTTTTCAGTCCTCGAAAAACGCTTAGCCACAAAGTCACCACACAACCCTGTCATTTGAATAAAAACACGTTCCATTTGACAGCCCCCAAAACGCCACAGAAAAAACTTAAGGCGAGATGAGGGCAAACCTAGGTCAACCCACACACCGACATTCAAGACCACTTTAGGTATCTAAAAACACTTAGTGTGATACCAGGGCGACCCCAGGGCGCCCCCAAGACTTCAACGGACAAACCAAATATCATAACTCTTCTGAATGATTTGAACGACATTTGTTTTCAACAAGATGGCGCTACGTGCTAGACAAGCGATATTATCGTGACTCTACTGAATTGATATGAACAACTTTTATTTTCAACAAGATGGCGCTACATGCTACACAAGCTAAGATATTGTGACTCTACTGAATGAAACGTTTATTGAATAGTTCCTTGAATCTACTAAAATTTTAATGTCGTTTCTATTCCCTCACAATGTGTGATTGAGAAAAATGAGCCAGGCTCCGAGGCTCACCGTTCTGTTGCACTTCAGCATTCATTTAACTCATCTAAGACTTTTCCTTCAAGGCTTCTTGGAAGTCATGATGTCAATGGTCGGCAATCATTACTTGACCTCAAAAATAATTTGTGAAATTAAGCAAAGTAGCTTTACTAAAAAAAAATCTAACAATTTTGTTTTTTTTTAAAAATTCAACTAAGTTTATTGTTTTTATTTACATATTATATCACACAAATTGGAGACAAAAAATCCAAAAATGGTTAAAACAAGCAAGGCTTACTGAAGACCGCAAATATGTGACTTGAAATTTAAAAATTTCATAAACATAATATCGTCGGTGTCAGTCTAGAACCAAATGCAAAAAATATTTTTTTGCACAGGAGACAAAAAACTTCTTTAAAAGCGTTGCGTAGTTCAATACATTTTTTAAATTGTACTGTTTCACCGACCAAATTCACATACAAACTAGTTTATACTGTGATCACTAGATGGCGCGATATATCATAAAATCAATTTGATGAAAAAAATGTTATTGCTTAAGTTTGTAGTTACAAGGTCCTGTACTGCTTTCATAACCGTGGCGGCCATTTTTCTGGTAATGATTTCCATTTATTAATCGTGCTACAGTTTCCTTACAACTTAATAAACGTAAATGCTAATTCCGCTTTGGAAAAACTCGTCTTTTTAAAAATCAAAATAAAGCCTCCTATTAAAAGCCACTGTATGTGGTCATTCTTATGTACCTTGATCCTTGATGCTAGTGTAAGACTTTAATTAATTTCAATAGATCCAAAAATTACTTTAAATTCCAATAAATTCATAAGACCACTTCTTCTTGCAAAGGCTTTATTGAGACTGACTCGATATCACAACGTTATAAAATAGAGAGAACATAATTCTTATCTGTTAATTACTGTAATACAATGCAGTAAGCTACGTTTACAAACTGTCCAAAGATCGTGCGATAATTCTGTTACTTAAGAGAAATCACAGAAATGAATACATACATAATTATGTGTGATTGATTTGAAGTTAGAATGAAACATTTAAAAGCTTTTATCTGACATTTACGGCAAGTGCATAATATCGTAAACGGGTTGCCACTTTGTAAGTATATTATGTATTAATCAAATAATTATAAGAGATGAAGTCTCTTACACTAGTTAGTCGCTTTCATTAGCCATTATCAATGCCTTTCAATTTCTTCTACATTTTTATTTTCTAAAGTAAATGAATTATTTGCCTCGAAGCAACTATGCCAGTTTTCTCGCTATTCGTAGAGGAAAGCCCTAGGCAACTGCTGCAAAAAAGTGTCCATCAAAGTTTGAATTTTCTGCATCAGCAATCGTATAGGTGTAGAAAAACGGCAGTAGATATTGGAGACAGGTTGGTTTATTAAGAACTTGGGGACAACAGCTATGGAAAATTCTTTGGTGCTGCGGTTAGCTATATTTCAACTTCGTCTTCCTGATGAATGGTTCCTTCAAGGCTTCTATGGGCTTTGATTTGGGTTTTTAGGCGGACGACGGAGAGTTTTGTGTGCACTTTTAGAGTCTTTTTCACAAATAAATGCGTTTAACTTCACGTAAAAGATTTTATTTAGATTTATAAACACTCACTTCGCGGTCCTTGCTCGGGCGCCAATTAAATCATTTAATTATATTATCTTATGAAAAAAAATTTCTTGAAACTGAACTCAAATTGTCGACTGTTTACAATGAAACCTCTGTCGCACGTGAGTTAATTCACCATGTCATCAACATGTGTCAAGTGCATGCTGTTGACATGAAGATATAGAAATTATTTTTACTACGAAAGATAAAAGTATCAATCGATCGTAAGACTAAATTCTTGGAGTCTCTTTTGTTTTCCAGGCCATCACGGCATAACTGAAAACAAGATCGCAGATGATCTTGCTCAGACAGATTTCTAATGGTCCTCAGCAAGGGTTCAATCAACCATGGAGTCTGACAAGAGCGCAACCGTAGATGGCATGCCTCCATTAGATGCAGACACATTAAACGTATGTTCCCCAACGTAAATAAGAAAATTCCAACATTTTCGCTATCCCGTTGTAGAAAAGATTGTGGATAGCTTTTTGGCGATAAGACGGGGCAATTATATTCTGCCAAGCATTTAAACGTTGCTAAGCTTAAGTGATACCACATTCTGTGAATCTTGTGGACAAGATGAGAAAACCGCGGAGCACTTCCTCTGTGAATGTCCTGCTTTTTCTCGCATTGGATTACAGATACTCGGCGCAGACATGGTAAGAGCTCGTTACGTAGGCTTCTTATCATGGCAGCTTCTTTTTGTTTTTCTCCGAACATCTGGAAAGTTATAATAAAAGAAGGTTGCTATCTGGTACTGCAATGGACCGGTATTTAGGTCTGAATGCTCCATCAGCTATAGTACTTTATAAACTTCCGACAGAAAAAAAATTGCCTTTCGTGGTGCCCGTGGCACAATGGATAGCATACCTGCCTGTTACGTGGGAGGTTTGAGGTGTGAATCCTAGGAACATCAGAGACTAAAAACGTTTTTCCAGGGGTGCCTTTCGTGAGGAATCGACAATTTCTCTAATAAAAATTTTGAATTGAACAAAAAAGTGTGCGTCCTTTCCATTCCCTTATAATGTGTGGTTGAGAGCGTTTTGGTTTAGCGTTTGCTTAAGGCCTCGGGGTTTTCCGCTCCGAATAGCCACCCTTAGTTTTTTAATTTTTCTTAACGATATTCTCTAGAAACTCGAAAGTCCTCCGAGAGTAATAAAATTTTATGCTTATTCACTTTTTGGTTCGGAATCCAAACAAATTTGAGGGTCCTCTCCATTTCTTACAATCTGTGGTTGAGAAAATGTGTTTTTTCTTAGCAGGAAATTCAGAACCTCTTTAGCACTAACCTGAGTCGTGTGATGAATGACGTCGGCGTACCGTACAAGTGGATCACTAATCACTAGTGTGGGGCAGTTAAAAGGGACAACTGTGATCCCTTCGAAATAGAAATGCCTCGTTACACCGAAAAAAGGAAGAAGATGATAGCTCAGTTTATGGCGTTGAAAGCCTTATTCAAATGAGATTTAGTTTTTGGTTTATATACGATTTTTTACGTCTTAAAAAATCTACTCGGCCACGACACACTGCAAATGATTTCTCTCAGAATGTTCATCCTGATTTAAGACTCTAAGTTGCGTCGTTTCTTGTTGTTTTGGCATCTAAGGCAAATTTCTTCTTCGGCCTTGTTTAACATCCTTGGCGAACATGAAATTTGACGTTGTTTTTAATAAATAACAGTAGGCGAATATTAACCTGAGGCACTCGGACCCAATTAACGGTCCATTACACTATCAAGGTATCAGCCCTCCCTTTCTTTGTAGCGCAGAAGATGAAAATGAGGTGGTTGTAATTTTACTTGAAAGACTGCACGGCGGGCGTCCAGATGAAACAGTGCTAGGCTGAAAGCATAGGAAAGCGGAGTACAATAATTCTACTCGTCCGGACTATCGACTATAAACTTAATCACTAGGCCGCGGGCGTCTTCCTGGGTTGCTGCTGATATTTTTATTGAGAAAAATAAACGAAAACCTTGCCGATGGTCGAATGCACAAAATGGAATGTCAAGGCAAAACACACGGGACACTTTTATGGGAGAACCTTGTGTATGAACATGTGCGAGGAACTAGGTGCTGAAAATGGAAAGTCAAGGCCTAGTAAGTGGGATTCTTTCGAGGAGAGATAACACAAAAAAGCGCAACGTCTATCTGCATTCATAGGGAACTGTATCCCAGAGCCTGACCAGAAAAAGCGAATTAATCCGCCCCTGCCATCTCATATTATAATAATACCAAGAAAAATCGATTTCTTACAAACCGATGTGCATTCTCCCAATTTTTGCCATTTCTCAAGACTTAAAGAGGTTGAAGAGGGAGTGTGAGTTCCAGAAGAGAGGGAACAAACCATCTATACAGCTATTTAAACCTCAAACGGTGGTTGTTGTTTTGGTTGTGGGTGGGTTGGGTACAATGGGGGAAGACAGATATTTCTTTTCTTTTGTATCGTTCTTTAGGCTTTTTACTTGGTTTCAGCAGGTTTTTGGTGCTAAATTGCTTATTAAACCGTTAAGGGTCTTCTTGTTCGTTAAGCTCTCGAGTTGTTCAAAAAATAAAACAAAATAAAAAAAGCCCTTATAAAAGATTATTTTTTGTTTCGCTATCTCAAGAGCACACACCAAACAACAAAAGAGTTTATCTACAAGAATCTGTTCATTCAAACAACGATGAAGATGAAACTCCTCTTCCTTCCTCCGGAACCATCGTCGGCTTATAGAAAAGAAATTCCCCCACAACCCTCTCCGAGCAGACACAAAAAAAGAGTTACAAAAAGATTTAATGCTCCCCTAAGGACTTATGTAGGGATATATTGATGTGTATACCGCACGGCTTGTTTTTTTGCCTAGAGAATAGATGAGGCAATTAGGCACAGTCACGATGAACACATGCAGTTTTTTTTATTTTATTTTTATTTTCTATTAACAGTTTACAAATTTCATATACAAAGAATTGTGTTCTTTTTGAAGCCATTTGGATTAAAGCCGAGAGAGCAGAGCACGCGAATGGGCCATTAACTTTGGCTGAAATGGCACAAAAAAGAAAAAAAGAGTTTTGTCGCGTTGACAAAAGTCTGTTAAGACCAAAATGGCATTAAATATAAAAAAAAAAAACTTGTCTGTCAAAGTACTCGAATAAATCGTCTGTATAAACTGGCGGTTTCAAGGCTAATGGATTGATAATTGTTTGGCAAATTGGGCGAATTTTATCGCGCTAACTGCTTGTCTATGTTCGCTTAAGGAGCAGGGGATTGTTTTTTTTTCCTTTGTTTTTGTTTTGAGATAAATTTTATTGATAAATTTATAAACAAGATGGGCTGGAGTCACGAATGAATGGTTCTATACAACAAAGGGTGTTTAAGGACGACGACGTAGAGTTGTCACACAAATCGCTGAAGTAAAAACATGTTTTTAACAATTATGAAATTCAAAGGCGAGGAAAGATAAAAATTTGGGCAATTTGGTATTCAATTAGGCCTCAAATAGCAGCGCATTTTTCTTCCAATATGCAGAAGGTCCTGTGTGGACACTCTTCTATCGCACATCGTTATGTGAAATAAATCATGTGGTGCGGGGGTATGTGTTGCCTTCGTTTATTTGGAGTGAGTCACTTTTTCTTTACTGTAGGCAATGCTTAACACATTTGTGACGACCAAATTTGTGCTTTGTCAGGGTTTTTCAAAGTCAAATTCTTATTGGACTACTTACCATCGCTTTGTAACACAATTACATGTTTATGAGGACATTTTTGTTGATTCAGCTGTGTTTTGATTTAGGTTAAGTTTATCTCAACATTTAGATCAATTGCTTTGCCACTTGTACGTAGTTTCACTTTGATTGATTGAGCATTCATTTGAGCCATTCGTAAGGATGAAATATTATGAATTCATCCTCATTGCTTAATGAACTTGTTTGGTGGAATGTGATTACTGCCTCAAACTTACCCAAAGATACGCCCCGAAGTTTGATGTTCTCCAAGACTTGAGTGTGGGTGTGGTTGGAAGAGAGGAATTTTATTAGGCAGTGCCATGTTTTACACGTGTAATGTGTGAGAGGAATTTAATTCAAAAGCCTCGGAAGAAAATATTTAGAGTATAGCTTTTGTAAGGATATTTTGACAATAACATTTACGGAAGCCTACTCCTCAGATAAATTTTCAATTCCCCTTCAGGTTGATAGGGAATTGCAGCAGGGGAGACAAGGACTAGTCACTGATACACCACAAGAGATGTGACGCTTTTCATACCTCTTTAACCGAAACTGCTTCACTCAATAAAAGTCAGCTCATAGCCAATTGCTTACTTTAAGCGACAAAATTAGAACGAAGGCTACATCGCAGCTTTATTTTTTGTTCTGATTTGGCAACTCTGTATTACGTGTTCGAGTCTTAGGGGACAGCCACGTACTGCGTAGCGGAATTTGAACAAAATTGCAAACTAAGCAAAATTGCTCTGCAGGCCAGCTGTGAATTTCTTTGTAATTTTGCCGATTTGCTATAAAGAGGACCTTACAATAAATTTCAATTTCATCTCAATGATTTGAGTTCAGTGGCGACACTTGAACAATACCAATCTATTACTTTTTCCGAAGCTGCATTTTGCTTTGAAATCATTTTAAAGAATTTTCTTTCAAATTTTTCAAGAGACTCTTGGGTCTTCATTCATTCACAATAGAACTCGCGTATAGGAAAAGTAACATTCTACCAGGCTCTAGGTCTGTTTAAGAAGTAGACGTAGTTATTTTCATTCCACGGGAAGCATTTCTCGAAGTGATAATCCATCAGCAGTCATTCCTGCTGTGGTAGAGAGCAAGGGCAGTGATTCTGTGAGCAGGAGTTCTCATACAAAACTCTCGCCTTTCAGACGAGGGTTCCCACTGCTCTTCTCTTCATAACAGGCTTCATGTTTTCAGCTTGAATGGAAAAGCGAGCGGCTTGGAGGTCCCGCTTTAGGTGCTAAATATTTCTTCAGCAAGAAAACAGAAGTGGAAGAAAAAGAAGAAGAAGGAGAAATAGAAGAAAAAGAAGATTATCCAACAATAGAATTAGGGGTGTCGCAGTGCCTAGAGCATTTCTATCAACCATACGTGAGGAACCGCGGGGACATACAATATTTTGCCTCTTACATACATACATCAATAGATACATACATAAAACGGCGCAAGAGAACGGTGAGCCCCTAGCGTATTTCTCACAACCATTGCCTTTTGAGAGAAAGGAGTGGACCTACAATTTACTGCCAAATACGAGTCTAGAAGAGGAAGGGTTATGGAGACTAGCTCCAGCAGTTTTTTAGTCTGCCTTTCTTTTGGTTTCCTTGCAAATCTCTCTGAATGTGGTATGATATCGCCTTTTTGACAGGGTTCTCTGGATCTCTCGTTTGCTTTTTTCAATCAAAGAAAATGGCGTAGTTTTCTCACCACTCTATCCAACCTACGATTTTTCGATAACTGACGTCGTACTTCACTATTTTGATCAAAGATCTCATATACATATGCTTTTCACACTTAAAGAGCACGAGGCCGAAAGTTTTGAATAAGGGTGGTCTTTTAAAACAGACTCTGTCCTTTCTCCAGGAAATGTGGACAAAGTCTAGTGGAGGGAGGGTCAGCACTTGGTGAAACAGCTCATCGAAACACCCGTTGACTAAACTAAGGCTCTGCGTTGTGATCCTTGCAAATCTTTCCCGCGATACTATCTGAAAAGTGAATTTTCTCAATGGGACAAAATTTGCACAGAGAAGTACTAAACGGCTGCTCTGCAATGCAACAGACTACCTTTCTCTTCTATAAGTGCCCGCCGTGTGAAGTGTGATGCTTCTTCGTCGTCTGTCGGAGGTTCTTTATCTTTACATTTTTACTGAGAGTGAAGAGTTTTTCTTTGGCCTTCCACGGTAGGCTCACTTGAAAGCAAATCTCTTGATCTCTTTTGGAGTTATGTGCTGGTATTTAAGTAAACTCCACGGCCTGCTTCTTTTCTTTGGGAATCACTTCGGTATTTTTCCGCCCGTTCAAATAGAAGTTTTCCTCATTTCTTTTTAAGTCAGTGGCAGTATTTCCTCAACTTTTTCCTACTAACGAACCATCAGTAGCTCGTTTTAATAGTCGCCTTGAGAGTCAACTGCTTGCGTACCCCATAGGCGGATCACTAATGTGAAGCAGTCAAGTGGGTGCGCTGTGATCACTTCGAGTCGCGAAGAAATGAAATTGTTGAGTAGGAAGAATAGTTAAATGTTCAAGATGAAGAAGAGGAAGAAAAAGTATAGGAAGAAAAAAAGGAAGGGAATGAAAAGAAGAAGAAGAAGTACAGAAAGAAGAAATAAATGACGAAGAAGGAGAAGACGAAAAAAGAAGTAGAAAGAAAAAGTAGAATAAGAAGAGTTAAGAAAGGAAGAAAAGGAAGAAGACTAGAAAGAAAAAGAAGAAAAAAAGGAAAACGAACAAGAGGAAAAATGGGACAGGTGGAAAAGAGAAGCGGTGAAATATAAAGAAAAGAAGAAAATAATATGAAGAAGAAAAATGAGAAAAAAAAGACAAAGAAGAAGATTTCGAGGAGTTCTTTACTCCGAGACGAGAAGAAGAAAAAGAAGAAGAAAAAAAGTAGAGAAGAGAATAGATGAAGAAGACGGAGGAGATGAAAATGATAAGGAGGAAGAAAAAGCAGAAGAGAAAGAGTTAGAAAAAGAAAACAAAGAAGAAGAAGAAGGAGAATACGGATTAAGAAAAAGAAGATAAAAAGGTAATGGAAAAATAAACAACAGTGAAAAGAAGAAGAAGTAGAATAAAAAGCAGAAAAAAATAATAAGAATGAGAAAAGCGAAGAAGAAAAAGAATATTGAAAATGAGGAGATCCTTCATCGCGGTCTTCGAGATGGGCAAAGGGTACAGTCAGTGGAAAACGAAGTTGGCTTTCTTCAGTACAGTGCGTGAGTGCGGGTTGAGTCTAAGCACCTCATTGAAATTAATGCCTAGATACTTCGCGTTTCTTTGGGCAGCCAATCTGGTTCCATCAGGTAGAGTAATGGATGTGGCTCTGCAGTTACCAGCAGAACAACGGCTTCTTCCTCCGGACCTTCTGAAGCAGATGAGCTCTGACTTAGCTGAGTTGATCCGGATACCCCACTTACTATTGTAAGAATATAGTTTATGGATGTGAGTTTCCACTCTCCGGGCAGCTATGATTGCTGATATAGATGTGCTTTATGTCAGAGAGTCATTGGTGTAAAGCAGGTTTTCACAGTCACTTGGGGTATTTTGGTCCGACGTCACGATGTTGAAGAGGAATGGTCCTAGTTTTGATCCCTGAGCGACTCCTGCTCTGATCGTGGTGGCGAAAAAAAATAAAAGATGATATAGGACAGCAAGAAATTGTTTGCACCAACTTGACCGTTTTTCTTCTTTTTTTTTGTAAAACACAGTCGAGTACACCTGCTCGTTTCAAGTTTTCAAGGACTCTGGTCAATTTTCCCTAACTTCCTTGAAATCATTTGGATTTCTTACTAAAGTCTCCGGCGTAGCTACATTCCCCGCGCACTTTTATTGGATAGAGTTCTTAATAGGCTTGATTATTAGGTTGAGCTCTTAAAAGAGTTGAATTTGTACTCCGGTGATATTAACAGGCGGTGGTTGATCCTCTCCAGAGTCAAAAGGACCCATGTCCAAGAGAGTGGATTTTAGGGGGCGGCCGCGGTGCAGTGGTAGAGTGTTAAGTAGACAGGCCGGACGCGTGGGTTCGAATCCCGCTCTGGGCATCTACTTTTCTTTCAGCCTCATAGTTTCGCCGCCCTTGAGGTTTATATGAAATTACTAACACCTTATTTCCAACTACTGCAACACAAAAATAGGGAAGGCTGCTACCCTGGTAGTACAATGGACCGGAAATTAGGTCTGAGTTCTCCAGGTTAGCATATAAGCCTCCTCTTTTTTATTTAAAAAAAAAAAAAAAAAAGAGAGAGTGGATTGTCCTGCTAAGTGGAGGAACCAGTCTTTTTGCTTAATCCATAGGCATCGCAGACTTTTATTTATTTGTTTGCTCAACGTCGTTGCTATTCCTCACTTATTTACTTACTTAAGGTGGCGCTACAGTCCGGGTCGGACTAGGGCCTCAACCAACATGCTTCTCCAGCCAGCTCGGTAACTAGCTAGCTGCTTTCAGTTTTGCACGCCAAGTTGGTTGAGGTCCTCTCCTACTTGCGTGCGCCACCTGAATCGAAGTCTTCCTCTACTGCGGCGTCCCTCGGGATTGGATTCAAAGACTTTCCGGGCCGGAGCGTTGGTATCCATTCGCTCTACATGACCCAGGCATCTAAGCCGCTGGACCTTGACTCTTTTGAAGGTCAGTGTCGCTGTACAGCCCGTACAGTTCATCGTGAAATCTTCTTCTCCACTCTACATCTATGCAGACGGGACCAAAAATCACCCGAATTTTTCTCTCGAAGCATCCTAAAGCGTTCTCATCTACCTTTGACAAGGTCCATGCCTCTGCGCCATATATAAGAACCGGGATGATAACTCCTTGCTCTTTCTCGTTTTTTTTCACAGCCGCCATCTTGAAATCAGTCGCTGCACTGCGTGTTCTACAATATGAGTCAGATGCTCATGGATTTCTTTGTTTGCATGGCTCTTTATGCTTCCGTAAAGTCATGTTTGAATGTCGTTTAGGAATACTGAAAAGCGTTATCTGAACTGTTCAGACTCAATTCCTGTGTCACCATATTGATAATTAATCACTCGTTGTTTCTCCACTTCAGCCAACTCTTATCTTCTCGCAGACAAGTACTTAATCACTATATTCTTTATGAAATTATCAACAACGATATCGCATATATCACAAGCTTAAAAAATGAATCCTTAACTCTTAAGTCCTCTCGAATACCTTCGCAATGTGTTGAAAACTCCAAACAATTTGCTATTCATTGTAAGTAAAGTCATCCATTTAATCATTGCCCGTCCATATCCTGATCCTCTTATTAAAACAACGAACGATACAATATACAACACACCGCACTCATGCAAAGTGAAAATTAAGTACAGATTGTGCTGCATAAGAACTTCCATATTTCCATTTTCATAATAATAAATTATTTTTTGATTATTTTGCAAAAAACGGTAATTTCTTCTCAAAAATTACCAATTAAATAATGAAAAACTTTAATCATACCTCGGTCCGTATCGTCATCGTCCTTTGGTCGTCCTTTGGTTTTATTATTATTCCATGGGTCTCAGCATAAAATTTGTTCAACCGCACCATAAAGTAATTTTATAGATAGAACTTTTGACATCGGTATACAATGTTTATCCTTTTCTTCCTCTTCAGATGGCCAACATCTACAGAATAAACATCAACCCAATGGTAGTGTAATGGGTGTACATCATATTCGGGCACCTCGTCCACCAATTCGCACCGCATCATCAGGACTGGGGGGCAATAGCAATGTGTCAGAACAGACACAGACGAGCAGTGTAAACAGCAGTAGTAGCAGTAGTGGCAGTGCTCTCTGTGGCGTGGGTGGTGGTGGGGGAACAATGAAAAATCAACACCACCACCAGCAGCAACAGCAACACCAGCAAGATAGCATTGGCATGACAACGAATACGGGAGCTCATCTCCAGCAACAAGTGCCACAGGCGGCAATTGACGAGATGAGAGTCTGATAGGTGACGGTGTTCGAACTAGAATTATAGTCATCTTGGTGAGTGTTTTTTTTTTTTTTTTCTTGATGATTGATATGGGTGCTCTCAAATTATTTCAACAGGTTTTTAAAATGAGTTTTCTCGTCTCGAATCGAGGTCGTCCCTAGAAAATCCACCTTTGCGTGTGTGATGTGTGGTTGTGTAGCTTGTGTCTCGCTATTTTGAGTGCGGCTTGTTCGAAAACGTAATTCACTCAAAGTCTGCTGCACAATCATTGACATAGCACAGTTTTAAATGGCACAATGACAGGAGAAATTTGACAGCTCTCTAGTTTTAGTGACATATGAGCGCCGCTATGCATGAAAGTGCCAATGTAAATTAGAAACGCTCCCTTGCTCGCATGCATCAAATAAAACGATCCATTTATGACAATAATCCAATTTCACCAAATATTTTCATTGCGCTAAGTTACACCCACAGAACACGTTCTTGTGTTCAATCAATTGAATGACACGTTAAGTGTCAAACCATGCCAAGCACCTACTTCAATTCTATGTCAGAATAAAAAAAAACGCCCCACAAAATTCAATTGAAATTGTAAAGAGCTCACAGCTCAACTGAAGCAATGTTTTTTTTACCCTTCCCCCCACTCTCTCTTCTCCCACAGTAATTCCGCAACACAAATTTCTAACCTAAAAAAATGGAAAAATTCAAACATTTCAGCTTCCAGCCCACAACAAATTTTTGGCAGTCAATAAATCTTATACACTCCTCTAAACTTGAGCCAGCTAAATCAATTCCACACGATAAACAAAATGATAACGAAATCGGATTCGCGTAAATCATAGAATCAGTATTATAGACGTCCTCCCCCGATGCCAATGCCGATGCCGATGAGCCGATGCCAATGCCAAAGTCGATGTCTATGAGCGACGCGGTGACGCTGGTGTAATATTTGTTATCCGATAACCGTCAACCCTATCGCTGCTGCTTCTGCTTATGCTCAAGTTGTAACTTGAATACAATCCTGCAGTCAATTGGTTTTAAGGATTCGCGCTAGAACATATATGGCTTTCCATATTTTAAAAAAAGTAGGCAGGGCAGGCACCACAGCGCGGTGGGTTTTATTGCCTTTTTTTGGTCTCTCGAGTGTCTGGGATTTTATTAATTCTTTTCCTATTTTTCTTCTTTTCTTGAGAAAAAAAAACCTGATTTGTTTTTAAGGACGTTTCACCTTTTTCGTTAAGGATCTGTTTGCTGTTCCTTCTTGAAAAGTATTGGGATTAGTTGCTTTGTTTAAATTTTCAAATTAATTTCTTTTTGAAGAATTTTTTGTTGCGGTTGACGCACCACACAGACCCGCTCCTCCGGTGTCGGTACACACGTGTGGGTCCTTTTTTTAAACTTGTTTTTGTTTTGCAGAAACTTTAAAGGCGAGTTCACTAATTGGAAAACAAAATTCCATGGTTTTCTCTTGCTTAGATGAAGTTAATTGAAATATGTTGTTGAATCGAGGGATTTTTTGTACATGGACCGACCAGGAGACACTCAAGGGTCGAAGTCCGAAAAAAAGGAAAACAATCCCCTATCATCGGGGTTAACGTGTCTTTGTCGAATTTCCTGTTTTTGGAGTCCTTTCCTGTGTTGTTAACTTGATCACAATAAATAACGTCGTTTTTGCACTTTCGTGTCATTTTGACAACTATACTGACACGACGGCTTAAGGCGTTTTTAAATGAAGCTTATGCAGCAGTGAGTGAAAATGAAAATTTAATGTTTATTTGCAAGAACTGTCCGGAATTAAATATTCACTGCTTGTCTTTTTTCAAATTTGTTTGATAGCAGTCTGTTAAGGATTTCTACTCTTCTACAGCATTTGAACTATGCGAATTTTGCATATTTTAATTACTGGCTGAAGAACTAATGAGCGAAACAGTTAAATCTCTGATCTGTATATATATTGAGCTAAGGTCTCGAATCTTTACCTCTTTTCGAGCTTTCTTATGTGCTCTCGGTTGTTCTTGAAATTGAGCCGTATACAGCGAACATATCCATACAAAATCTCTTACAGGCTCACTTGTAGTTCAAATTAATTTTTTACAGAAAGTATCGGCTAAAAAGTACCCGTGGTACCCGTGGCGTGATGGTCAGCGTGTCCACCTGCTAACCCAAAGGTTCGAGGTTCGAATCCCAACAGAGGCAAAAATGTTTTTTCACGGATATCGCCTTTCGCGAGGAATTGGCAAGTCCTCCGTTAGTAAATTCATTGCCATGAAAAGCGTTTTATCAATTAGCCGTTCGGAACCGGCAGAAAATTGTAGGTCCCCTCCATTCCCTCACAAGGCTAGGACCAGGGGCTCTTCGCTCTGTTGTGCCACCCCATTTATTTATTTTTATTTATTTATCGGCTAAAAAGATTTACTTGAGGATAAGGCGGGGCTTTCAATTCAAGCAATCGTTTTTTCTTCTCAACTATGTGTTATTGAAGGAAAGGAGAGGCTTACAAATATATGGCGCTTCCAAACGGCAAAAAGAGGAAGCGCTTTTCATGGCAGTGTATACTACTTTGGGAGGAGTCAGATTTGGTTAGGTTAGGTTAACGTGGCTGTCTGCTCGACTTACACACTTAGGACCGTTGGGCTCATTGGGATACCACAATGGATTTAATATATCCTCATCCTAATGGAACGTTTTTGGGATTACAATGAAGCAGGAGTGACGCAGGACGTCGATGTGAGTAAGATCACTAGAGTCATAAAAAAAAAACACGAACCTTGGTGAATCCTGCGTTTTTGAGCTAAAGCGGGGAATGAACAGGTGGGGAATAGTCTCCTCCTCATCCATAAAGCTTCTGCAAAAATCGTTTGAGCTGATCCCTAGCCTTGCACCTTGTCTTCCAATAAGACAGTGTGCTGTGATGACACCTATCGTCGCACTTCTATGTGTTCTCTTTTGAGAGAGATCAAGCCGTTCGACCGCTTAAGATCTAGCCTTGGCCAGATTTGTCTCATTGCGTTAAACGTTAAATTGCTTCACCATCTCAGATTAGTTTTCTTGAATGCGTCCTGCTTGAACATGAGTTTGTATGTAGCGATTGGCATGCCGACACTCTTCGTTTTCGGTGACAAGGGCAGAAGTGTTCCGTTTCTGGCGAGTTTATCTGCTTTGCGGTTTCCTGAAATGTCTGTATGCTCCGGCAACCATTACAGGGGAACATTTAACCGTTCTGAGATTTCGCTGAGAGATGATCGACAGTTGAGGGCTAGAATAGAGCTGAAGGAATTTGATGCTAGGGATATGATGTTTTCTCTTAACCAAAACAGAGCTTCCCTGATTGGCATTAACTCCACTTGGAACACGCTACAATGACCTAGAAGACGAATCGAAGTGTTTAATTTCTGAATAGACACCACAACCTGCTCCATCACTTGTTTTTGAACCGTCCGTATAAAAATGGACGTATTCGTTTTCCAAAAATGATTGGTCCTCATAATTTATTCAGGATGGAATGGTCGCCCGGAAATTTGTGTCAAAATTGAGTTTGGGTGTGGTTTAGTCTGTTTTTAGCTTGGAGATTCCAAATTTGTTCAGAATATCAGCATGACCAATTTTGTTGTTGGTCCATTGTGAGACTTCTTGTAATCGAATACCCGAACTCGTAGCTGTTTTTTTTTTACTGTAGATGTCAGGTGGGACGTTGTGAAACAGGGTGTCCAATGCCGCTGTAGGAGTGGTGCGTAAGGCACCGCCACGTTGGACGAACGTTGGACTGTGATGAGACTGACGCGATTAATTGTTTCATCAATTCCACCAAACTGTAACACCTTAAGTCATAGGATAGGTCTGATGACCGAGATGTAAGGCCAATGTGTGATGCGGGGTTGAAGACACCACTTGTTTTCAATTGCATTTTTGCATGAAAAGAGTGCTACTGTTGCTTTTTTCACTCTTTCTTGTATATTTAGCTTTCAGCTTAACGTTCTATCTAAAACTAGACCCAGTTGGCTTCCAAATCAGCTGTCTATGTAAAACTAGACCCAAGAATTAAACCCCATTGGAAACAGTTAGTTGTATGCTGTTAATGAAAGGAGGATCTATGTGCGGAGTTTTTCATTTCCTGAAGAAGACTACAAAAGTTCAGTTTAGTGAGGATTTATTCCACACTTACTAGTCCACTTTGAGCGTTTGTTGGGAGCATGTTGAAGCAGTTCTTTTAATGTACGAAGATGCTTTACTGTGACTGCAATGACAACATTGCTTGCATAAGCAATAACCCTGCATCCATTCCCCTCCAGGTTTATCAGCAGTTCATTCATCACCAAATTCCAGAGAAGAAGAGAAAGAGAAACCTTGCGGAGTGCCTCTACTTACACTTATTTTGGTAGAAGCCTCTCCCAGTGTTGAGTTTATGATTTGACTTTCAGGGAGTGTTTCAATTAACTCACCGAGTGAGAGTCGTAAGTGCTCGGGACATTGCAGCTGTTGTTTGAAGCATATCAATAATATTGAGTGTCCCAGCAGAGTCGACTAGCCTAGTTATTTAGGAATCAGTTGTTTTTTACATGGTTAACCCCGAACACAACCCCCGGACTATAAAACCAGGAACTTATGAGCACTCCTGGACACAAAGAGCCAAATAATCTGGTGTCAGTGCCAGCAGAGGTGTAGAAGCTGCCGTTGGCTCGCCAGGAACTCATCCGCCACCATATCTACCGCAATATCCTATCCCAGTATTGAAAGGCTCTGATAGACCATAAAAACAATTATGTCGGAGAAGCTCATTCAGAGTTTTCTGCTTTTTTTACTATGTTGTCCGCCATTATGTACGTCGAATTCATCCACCGTGACATTCCCAAACTCTGACAGACGGCTGAGATTCGGGCAGTCAGTCATTATTCGCAGAGTATCATGGTGCTAGTCTTTGATCTTTGTCTCTTTGTCAAAACTCGCACTTACTTGTTTGGCAAGCCATTCTCTAGTTAGACGCGGCCTGTACCAAGTATGGTAACAGCGTGGAAGCATAATAAGCACAATTGACGTAAGCAAACAACCGCCGCATCGTCGCACCGCTAAATCTACACCAATCAGAGATTTTCCTGATAGGAAAAATATAAAAGGAGAGCGAGGAGCTCCAGGGCCTTGCGCATTTCTCACAACCATGCCTTGTGAGGGAATGGAAGCGACCTACAATTTTCTGCCAGATGCTAATCGAGAAAGCGCTTTCATGGCAATGAATTTACTAACGGAGGACTTGCCAATTCCTCGGGAAAGGCGATAGCCGTGGTAAAAATTGTTGCCTCTGTTGAGAATCGAACAACGAACCACTAGGTTAACAGCAGACTTGCTAATGATCACGCAACGGGTACCACTAGTAGAACACGCCCATATTTCTGAAGCAGTCTTATGCACTGCATGGGCCTCTCAAGCCTCAAGTCTCAAGGACTTTTCACTCAATATGCTTCACTTAAAATTAAAATTCTTACTTCTACGATTGCATCATCCAAAAGAATGACCTTTTAACTTCCCAAAGTGATTGGCTCTTCAATGCTTTGCTTAGGTACATATATGTATTTAACCGAATACACATAACCTTTGGTGCCCCACTCACATTCAAATGCAAACATCAACTCTTGTCCTTTTCTTCTTGTAAATGTCACATAGCACAACCTGTAGAACAGTCCTTTATCGAGCAGAAGATAACTTATCCTGTGCACACTTAATTCAATGGATGGAAACTAATTAAATTCCAAACTCAAGTCAAGCATTCTGAAATACAATTTAGACTTTCTAAATAGACCAAACGTTTAAATTTCAATTAAACTTCTTTTCTGCTTAAATTAAAACCACAAAACCATTGAGATACAATCAAAACCAATTCCAATTTGAAATATTTTGAAAATTTATGTACCTACGAGTAACGAGTATACAAATGTGTGTATTAATTATTATCAAAACTTATTTCATTATAAATATTTTCCAAAATGAAAAGTCAAAGAGTTTCAAATAAATTCAAATTCAAAATATACAAACATTTTGTGTGTATTTTATTAAATTAAAACAACAACACAAAAAAAATATAATTGAAAGTTTTGCTCTGCTAAATTGCGTTCATGATTTGGTATGCTCTTCGGATGCATATGCATATACCTATACAACTTCAATAATTGAAATGTTTTGCACACTTTGAATTTGAGCTCGCACCCAATTATCAGCAGCAACAGCATAAGCAAATAAGTGGGTATGTGTGTTGATATTTATTGGAAAAAGGAGTCTGGGTTTGGGTGAAGGGAATCAAGCGAATAAAAACGAAATGAATGAAAATGAAAAATTCAAATTATGTCAAAAGATTTGTTGATAAATTTTTTGTAAGGTTTTTGTGTATACCCTGTTGCGCATTGAGTCCTTTTTTTGCAGGATCGAATCACATGAGTTCGGCTTTCAGTAAAAAAAAGGGAGTCCACACAAACCTTGAGTAAAAAAAACCTCATTTGACAGCTGAATTCGAACACCTACCCCACGGTACATATTCAAATGGCATAAGAATACACCGACCTCTGTTGCAGGTTTTGCGTTTCCTGCTAAGGCGATGTGTGCACTCTACACACGCTTGTCAAGTGTCTCTCTCAATTTAAGTGGCAGTAGCGCAATGGTGTGAGGAAAAAATTTCCACGCCAGAGAAAAAACATATACACCGCCAAGGACGGCACAGTTGGGTTTTGTTGTTTCAAAGACATCAAAAGGTGTGTCAACTTCATGTGTGGCTCTCCCAGGGGGAAATTGCAATGCGAAATCTCTGCCATGCGTTAAGCTCATATGAAGGACGTGCCAGGGGACTTGTTATTTCTCCCCGGAACAGAGGTAGAACTGTAGATTCTGCGAAGGTTAAGTTTTCTTGTTTGAATTCATCCCTAAAATGAAGACAAAAAGAAAAAACACACAGGCACATGAAAAATTTCCACCAAGGATTCGATCGAAAGGCTAAAGTTGTAACTTGTCAATCACAGCTACGGTTACCTGTCACAGATTTTGAGTATTCACTTCCTGATGGGAGGAGAGCTTGTGTTGATAGTTTAATCAGTCGCACTGTGCGGGATTGTAATACTCGTATAAAAAAAAAAAAAAAAAACAAATCTGTAACACACCCTGTGTGTATTATATGATTTAGTGTTAGAGTATATACCAGCCAGCTGTCAATGTCATGTCCTGTCAAAAATTTAATTTAAACTATTTGAGAATACGTAGCTACAGGAAAGCTAAGGTGAGGTAAATATTCAAAACTACCTCCATGAGAGCATTCTCAGTTGAAAGCTGAAATAAAAGCCCAAAATAATAAGGAAAAAGTCCTTGAAATTTACACCAAAACAAAAACAGATTTTCCATCAGAAACAAGTGATTGAAAACAAATTAAACGCTTGAAAAATTTAAACGAATGTGTCAAGGAAATGTGATGTAAAGTTTTTGTAGAAAACATTTTCTTCTTATAATTAGCGCAAACATCAATATGAAAATAGGGCGTGTATTTAAGAGTAGGAGAGTATAAAGTAGGACTTCAAGCTGAGCAAAAACAACTTTGGGATGAATGAGTGCCTCCACAAGTGAAAAGCAATGGAAATCGGATTAGGGTTTGTTCGTTGAAGTCATGTGCTTTTGCAAAGGGTTTTTTTGAAAAACCTAAACGTACCCGTAATGTCAAACTGAATATTTTTAAAACCCCTAGTTCGCCCCAAACGTTCAAACCATGCTCCGGTCGGAACAAATTTTTATCGCTTTTGAGGAAAAAATACAATCTACTCCGAGGCTCCGATTTTTTCAAGATTCACTTCAGAAAAACATGGACCTGATGTCATAAATAATTATAGTGAAAAAAGCAACAGGGAGTGCAGCAAAACTGGGGGGGGGGGGTATCTTGTGGCCTAGAGCATTTCAAGGATATGGAATTTTATACCAAAATCGAATAAATGGCAGTGTAATTCTCTTGACTTCGTCTCGAAAGGTGATAAGTGCTTGAATCTTTTCAGAATTCTTGACATAACATCGGACTTTTGCAGCTCCAGGCGGCCAGGCCAATTGACACCGCCAAGATGACTGGTAACACTATTTGGCTCAGACCCAAAATCCTTCAGACCAATCAGTCTTACATCCTTCTTTCTAAAGGTCATGGAAAAAGTGATTGATTTACACATTCGCAGTACGGCCTTAATAGCAAATCCTCTCAATGCTAACCAATTCGCTTACCAAACTGGTAAATCGACTGTTACAGCTCCCCATCAGCTGGTCAGCAAAATTGAGAATGCGTTCGCTATGAAAGACATCATACTCTGCTCTTTTCTTGATATTTCTGGCGCCTTTAACAATACTACGTACCTATTTGTCAATTCAAACCGCTGCAACTGTCAAAGGAATTGACACACCAACCATTAAATGGATTGACTCTATGTTAAGTGGCAGAATCATCTCCACCACACTAGGTCAAACATCAATAACAGTTAATGCTATTAAAGGCTGTCCCCAAGGGGGTGTTTTATCTCCCCTGCTCTGGTCAATTGTTATAAATCAGCTCTTGGATGACCTCAATAAGCTGGGCCTTGATACACAAGGCTACGCTGATGACCTAGTCATCTCTATTCAAGGCAATCAAGAAGCACAGGTCACAAGCCGTATGCAAAGTGCCCTGAACAAAGTTAATGACTGGTGCAATAAAGAAGGGCTTAAGGTCAACCCCACCAAAACAGTCATCATCAGTCATTCACCAGGAGACGAAAAATCGATCTCCAAACACTATCCCTAAATAGTGTTCAAATTAATTTTTCCAAAGAGGACAAATATCTAGGAGTAACCCTGGATAATAAACTCAATTGGAAACCTCATCTAGACAAAACCATAGCAAAAGCAACAAATGCTTTCTGGGCCTGTTCTAGACTCTTTGGTTAAAAGTGGGGACTTAGGCCAAAAATGATTTACTGGACTTACCTCACTATTATCACACCCATCATAACCTATGCTTCGCTGATCTGGTGGCAAAAAACAGAACAAGTTTATGCCTGCAAAAGTTACAAAGACTAACCTGTGTAGGTATCACATGTGCAATGCGCACCTGCCCAACTTTAGCGTTAGAAAGTTTATTCAATTTTCCTCCGCTACATCAAAGAGTAAAGAAGACTGCTGCACTAAGCGGACTAAAGCTTCATCTCACTAACTACTCAAGAAAGGAAAACTTACAAGGACATATGAGTATTCTGCAGGTGCCCCCAATGCAGCCCACTCCTCGGCTTTATGCCTAAACGCATAATGTTACACCACCCCTTCGAAGTAATCTTTCCAAACCGCTCAGCATGGAAGAACCCTGTAATTCTTACAAATAACTTCCAATACATCTGGTATACTGACGGTTCAAAAACAAACAACGGTGTAGGTGCAGGGATTTACGGTCCCAACTTTAAATCATCCCTTGGTATTACAACTACTGTCTTTCAGGCAGAGGTAATGGCTATAGAATTCTGTATTAGGGAATGCATTAGAAGAAACCTCCGAAGATCAAGTATCCTAATCTGCTCTGACAGTCAGGCAGCACTAAAGGCTCTGTCCTCGACAAAAATCGAATCCAAACTAGTTTGGAACTGACTGACATGTATAGTTCAATTAGCTACTCACAAAATAAAATAACTCTTTCATGGGTGCCTGGTCATGAAGGCGTACCGGGTAACGAAGAGGCTGACCGACTTGCTAGACATGGTTCTCAGTCCCAATTCAAAGGCCCTGAACCCTACTCTGGTCTCCCAATCAGTAGCCTTAAAAACGAATTAGCTACCTGGGAATGACAGAACATGATCAGCACCTGGAACAACTCAAATGGCCATCGTCAGTCAAAACTATTCATTGACTTATCCCACACACGTATGAAAGAAATTCTTGACATGAGCAAACGTGACGCAAAGTTATTTACGGACTTCTTCACTGGACACTGCTCTCTCAAGTATCATCTTAAAAACATGGGCATCAGCCAAGATGACACCTTTCGTCTCTGTCTTGAAGACATAGAAACAGCTGAACACATTTTATGTGAATGCCCTGCCTTAGCTAGATCCAGGCTAAAAATATTCAATAAAGGGTTCCCCAGGTCCCATTGATATCAGAAACACCTCTTCCTCAAAGATTCTTAGGTTCTTACATGACCTCAGCTTCGAATGAGCTAACCTATACACTACGTGTTTTTAAACCTAAGGGAACAGCACAAAAGAACTTTCAGGTCGACGTGCTTGTAAAGGTAATTTTCACCTTCACCCTACATAATTTAAAAAAAAAACACTATTTGGCAACTTGGAATGATTGCGATTTGAAGATTGATTATGCGGCATATGCTGTGTTTCATGGCGTACGGTCCTGCATAAACCAGTGGTCATTTAAATCAAAACCATTGAAAAACAGAAAAAGAAAAAAATATTTAGTACCTGTAACGTCCACCGATAACCGAGGCGTAGAATGCTGTTAGTGGATTGAGACTCATGCTCTGAGTTACAAGAGCCACATTCCAGTCTATGCAGGCAGACCATATGATGGAGAGCTTTGGAGGGTTTCAAGGCTGCTCTAGGTACTTCACTTAAGCCAAAACTTCTATCAAAAAACACTCCGTGTACGCACACAAAATTAGCTTTAGAAATAAGTTCTCAACATTTCTGAACTTTGATCAACCGTAGAGCGACTTATTTCGTTCCGTGGAGGTGTGATATGATACTGACCTTCTGTCATAACTTTATTTTGGGAAGCAGCTGCCTGTTTCAAAATAGCCTTTGATATAAAAAGAAGCCATAAGATGGTGCCCCATTACTTTTTTTTAAATGACGAACATGTGTACTGATTTCGTGGCCTTGTAATTTTTGAGATCTGAAATCCCAGGTTTTATTTATTTGACAGCTTATAAAGGGTTTTCAAGCAAACCTTGACCAATCCTGAGTAAAGTTTAACCAAGAAGCCTTTAAGTTTCACAAAGTATTAAAGTTGGATTGAAATTTGCCAAATTATAGCGCCTTTCGTTAGGGTGATGACCTTTGCACCACCTTGCAAAGGGTGTTTTGAAGTTTTGATTAGCTGCATGAGAAGTTTCAATGGTTTTCGTCTGTGGTTTGACAGTTATGAATGTAAAACTGTGTTGAAATTTCGATTCAGTAAATTTTGGCAATTCATCATGAATCTTTTAACACGAGAACAGCGCTTCCAAATTGTAAAAAAATACTATACAAAAAAATAAATCTGCTCGCTAAGTTCAAAGACTTGAAACTCGTCAATTTGTGGTGAACATAATCGGACTAGTGATCAGGCAATTCGTGTAGTTATTGATCGGTTTTGCACTAATTTACTCTTCTTCTTCAATATGAGCGACCAAACTGGCTTCTTGGTGCGCTGGCGGTGCCAGTGTCGTCATCAGTTTTTCTTTCTTTCAAAACGAGTAAGGACCTGCCGTTAAGGTGCATCGCAAACACTATCAAACCATGCAAAGACTGGTTATTTGTTTCCAAAGATTAACAAACTAAAAACAAACTATTTTTCTTTGTTTCAACATTCCCGCATGGAATTATCTGTGTACTTGACTTAAACAATAATAAATTCATCCAACAATATTTCTGCGTAGTGTGTTTTGTTGTTATTTAAAGTTTTCAAACTCTTAAAGCACCCGATGTAATCGTATTCTTCTTCTTTTTCCAGTGATACAAGCATCGTGATCTCGAGGGGATCACAGTTCTTCTACTTTACTGTTTCTATTGATTCAATAATGAGCTAGGTCATTGTTTCCGCACGGCCTTTCAATGTAAATAACTACGATCGATCCTTCAATAGCCCTCAATGCACTACTTGAATTTGAGCCAGAGTATGCTCCCGTTATTATGGATACTTCCCATTTTTCTTAAAAAATGTTACTCAGGCTTAACTCTTTCTTCTGCTAACTTGTTCAAGCTATCGCTTTTGTCATCACTACAGACTCCAGCACAGTTTATTCTGTCGATTCTTCCCTTTCTTCTTCTTCTTCTTCTTCTTCTTCTTCTTCTTCTTCTTCTTCTTCTTCTTCTTCTTCTTCTTCTTCTTCTTCTTCTTCTTCTTCTTCTTCTTCTTCTTCTTCTTCTTCTTCTTCTTCTTCTTCTTCTTCTTCTCCTTCTTCTTCTTCTTCTTCTTCTTCTTCTTCTTCTTCTTCTTCTTCTTCTTCTTTTTCTTCTTTTTCAAGGTGACAGCTCTCCTACTTTTTTGCTTCACAGTAGTGATCCGCTCATGAGGTACACCACTGCGATGACCTCAGAAAGCGTGGGCATGCCTCCCGCTTTTGGATTTTTCTATGTCTGATTTTTATCAAATGCATGTGTCGGTGCACTTTAAAGTATGTACCAGGAATGTTTTGGTCAGCCTTTCTTTTTGTTCCTTCGCGATAGAAGAACCGTATTACTGAAATCTTTTTAAGCTTAGCTTTCCCAGTTTCAATCCGAGCCCATCGAATCGATTTCTTCCGCTCTTAACCAGTGCCAATACAGAGTCTGCTCTCTGCTGTCATTCTGCTCTTTTTGCTAATTTTGTGGCCACTATTAAAGTACCACAGGGTAACCATTGTAGCCCCTTTATTTTCATTCAATTCAATCATATTTTCTTTTACTCTTCTTTTGTACTAGTGATAGATAAAGAGTAATCTCTTCAATTCATTCGGTTTCTTATTGACCAAGCCTTATGAAAAGCTAACTCAGCCTATGGTTTTGTCAAGAACTCATTCCGAATCAAATCTTTTTATTTTTTCCTGTGTTCACCGATTTCTTTGCCCTTCGCATTTTCTATGACGTTAAGAACTTCTTCTCAATGACACCATATCAAAATAAAAATTCTCTCTATTGATTACTTTCTTGACTCCCCAGGAGTGTATTTGACATGATTTAAAAAAAAAAAAAAACTTGATCAATTGCTTGCAGGTGGTCAATGATCGCTCTCCTCTTCTTGGTCCTAACTACTTTAACAATAACGCAATAATAATATCATCAATTTTTTCCTTTTCTTTTAGACTTCAATCCTCTGAGGCCTTGTTCTAAGGCCTTCTAACACAACAAGCTAGCTTCGAACACTATACTTCCAACGTTGATAAATAGTTTTAGGTTTAGCTATGTCTAAGTTTTAATTTCAATCTTTTTATAAGCCAATTACCGGGACCTTAGTTCCACCAAAAAAAAAGTACCTGTGAGGTAAACCGCATGCGCATGCCAGTACTGGACGCAAACTTGAAGTTTCTTACTTACTTACTTAGGTGGGCATTACAGTTCGGGGTGAACCTGGGCCTCAACCAACATCCTTCGATAACGACTTCTATTTCGGGCGAGCTCTCTCCAGTTTCGCACTCCAAGTCGGTTGAGGTCATCCTCCACTTGATTGCGCCACCTAAGACGAGGTCTTCCCCTTCCGCGATTTCCCTGCAATGTGCTTTCGAACACCCGACGAGCCGGAGCGTTTGGGTCCATCCGCTCAACATGGCCCAACCATCGTAGCCTCGAGAGGCGTACTCTTCTGGCTATGCCCATGTCGCGGTACAGCTCATACAGCTCGTTGTTGTATCTTCTTCTCCACACATTGCCTTCGCATACGGGACCAAAGATCATTCGGAGAATTTTTCTTTCGAAACGACCAAGGGTTTCCTCATCCGCTTTCGATAAGGTCCATGCTTCCGCGCCGTAAAGCAGGACTGGGATGATTAAGGTCTTATATAAGGTTACCTTGGTTTTTCTGGAGAGGGTTTTGTTTCTCAATTGCCTTCTTAACCCAAAGAAGCAACGGTTGGCAAGAGTTATTCTCCGTTTGATCTCCGCACTGATTTTGTTGTCCGTGTCTACAGCGGATCCTAGGTAGACGAAGTCCTGTACTACCTCGAAGTTATGTCTGTCTATTGTGACGTTTTGTCCAATTCGTCGGTGTTCTGTGTCCTTGTTTGATGACAGCATATACTTTGTTTTGCCCTCATTAACCATCAAACCCATTTTTGCCGCTTCTGTTTCAATACTCGCAAAAGCACCTATGACATCACGCTTATTTCTTCCCATTACGTCAATATCGTCTGCATATGCGAGCAATTGCACAGATTTTTGAAAGATTGTTCCTCTGGTGTTGACGTTTGAGTTTCTTACAATCTGTTCAAGTATGATGTTGAAGAAATCGCATGACAGTTTATCGCCTTGCCTAAAACCTTTTTCGACATTGAAGGTCTCGGTGAGTTCTTTACCGACCTTGACGGAGCAGCGTGAATCATCCTGCATAGTCGTACGAGCTTTGCAGGGATGCCGAAACTAGACATGGCTCTGTACAGCTCGTCTCTGTAGATACTGTCATAAGCGGCCTTGAAATCGATAAAGAGGTGGTGAATATCGATATTATGTTCTCGGGTTTTTTCCAAGATCTGCCGTAATGTGAAAATTTGGTCTATTGTGGACTTCTCCGGTCTAAAACCACATTGATAAGGACCTATCAAGTTGTTGACGTGGGGTTTCAGACGTTCACATATTACAGCAGACAAGATCTTATAAGCGACGTTAAGGAGGCTTATCCCTCTATAATTGGCGCAGTTGTGAGGGTCTCCTTTCTTTAGGGTCGGGCATACGATTCTGAGGTTCCAGTCATCGGGCATGCTTTCTTTCGACCATATCATGCAGATCAGCTGGTGCATGCTCCTTTCCAACTGATCTCCAGCTGCCTTGAAAAGTTCGGCATCAAGGCCATCTGCACCTGCAGTCTTATTTGATTTAAGTTTGCATATAGCAAGCTTAACTTCTTCTAGGTCGGGAGGACGGCATTCTTGATCATCGTCCAGGCTGAATGGGGCAATCTGCCTGACAGCGGAATTTGTGTCCTCATCGCCGTTAAGCAGTCTGCAGAAATGATCTTTCCAGATCCTCAGTAGCGACTGTGACTCTACAACTATGTTTCCCTGCTGGTCTTTACAGGCTTGAGTTCGGGGTTTGCCACCCTGGCTGAAACTTGAAGTTTAGAAGATGATATAGTTGTCCTGACAATCCATCTACCTTAAGCTTATCTGAATGTTTAATGGCTGAATCACAATACCGCTTTAGCTTCTGTTTCACTCGTTATCTATGAGCTCATTCATAGAGAATCAGCGATGTTGATGTTAGTTGGCTCGTATACAAGACAACGTAACGTAAGATGCGACTTCAAGCAAAAAGTTCGGTTTGGCTGAGCTCTCGCTCGCTCTGACATTAAAAAAACAACAACAAGATCATAATGTTAATTCAAAGCGAACACAAAGAGCTCGCACGTAACGGGGGTAAAGGCGTAATCTTCTCATTACAAGTCCTCCAGTAGTAAGTTCATTGCCATGAAAAGCGCTTTCTTGATTAGCTGTTCGGAATCGGCAGAAAGTTGTAGGTCTCCTCTATTCAATCAAAGGGCATACTTATGAGAAATGCGCTAGGCCCTGGGCACTCCGCTCTGTTTTGCCACCCTATCTATGTATGTACCCATACGTGAAGTGTTCGTTGCACTTCATCTCTACTTCTGTTTATTTGCGTCACTCTGGTGATCCACTCGTGCGGGGTATGAGGTATCCATCTTCAGCAGATTACCGATCGATGTAAAGTACCCGGTTTTTTGCCTTCGAGCATTCATGAACTGTTATAAAGATCACTTCCTCTTTTTATACCTACTGTAGCTCAAAATGCCATACGGTGGCTCCAGCTGTGTCACTGATCCTTTATATATACCTTGAAACTCAATCATAAGCCTCTGTATCTCCTCTTTGTATCAAGACCACTCTTATCAGATCTCGCGGTTATCGATCAAATGCTTTTTCGACGCTTACCAGCACAAAATGCGAGTCCTCTATGGATGGAAAAATTGGAGCAAAAAATTAAAACTGCACAACTTTTAATAGGAAGCATAGAAGTGTAATGAACATAAGGTTTACTCGTTGTAGCATTACGGTCACCTTGTGATCGTAACAAAGTAAAAAAAAAAAAATAGGGTGGCGCAACAGAGCGAGGAGCCCCTGGGCCTAGCGCATTTCTCACAACCATCCCTTGTGAGGGAATTTAGGGACCTACAATTTTCTGCCGGTTCCGAACGGCTAATTCCTCGCGAAAGTTTTTAAAGAGTTATTATTGTTCGCAGTCAGCTACCCAATACCCTCTCGGCGTTCTTCAAAGTGTCCCACACTCAGCTTAATCGATCGATCACTATCATAGCTTTGTATGGCTGTTCCGCGGGAGTTCGAGGCTTAAAGCCCAATCACATCTTATGGTTTTTCCATACTAGCATTTCGTTTTGGGGGAATCGGCAAGTTTTTATTATAATTCTTTTCAAGAGAAAGAGAAACGCTAAATTTCATCGATCATAAGCTTTTTAGATTAACAATTCTATTTAAACTAGTAAACGATTCAAGGATTCAAAGAAAGAGAAAGAAGAAGAAATTTCAACTGCACCGGCAACGGGCAATTCGAAGACGTTTTTGATATTTTGTCATCAAATGCGGTTCACTTTACCTTGGTGAAAACAACCTTAGCTTATTACACGGTCGGCGCGCGCTGGGTCTTCCTTTGTTTGAGTGTTCTCAAATTTCTTTCATTGCAAGGACCTTAACACAGCAAAGAGATTCCGCAAGACTTAGTTAAGAGGACTTAATTAAAAACTTTAGAATCTTTTCCACGCAAATCCCTGCTTTACGTTTAAATTCATTCTCTACTCCTCCTTGAACTGTATACAAATTGAGTTGAAGGACTCCAATTCTATTTACCCAACACTCAAAGCAATTGCAAGATTTAATAGGTAATGTCAATGACACTGAGTATTCATTCCACAATCAGTAAAACAAGACGTCTGTTAAGTATTTGTTCTCATGGTAAGGGAAGCAATTCATCTAACCGTACATCGTGCAGCGCATTGCGTAATTTATAAATTTCTTCATGCAAAGTAGCAAAGAGGGGTGGGGTGGGGGTAGGAGTATTCGACGCCACCGACGCCGACGCTGCCGCGCCATCCATTTGTGATTTACTTTTCAAATTCAACACCTGAACTTAATTCAAAATTCACATCCATTAGCGAACATTGCAAATGATGATGTGATGTGTGCAAAGAGGTATTGAAAAAGTTGATGACTTTGATGGTGGGAGGGAGGTAAATATACAATCATCTTCTACGAAGTGCTCGCTCATCAGGTGTTCTCGATTAAATTAAAAAAGATTTTTCCTGGATCTTTCCTTCTGTCATAATTCGTCAACTTATCCGATCGTCAAACAAGCCCATTTGGCACGCATTTAATTGAAAGTCCTTCTTACTCCTCGTCCTCTTTTCTCGAACATCAAAGGATGATGAAGGAAAGTCTATGTACTCGTACCTATGTTTGTTGAGAGATGATTTATTCTTTTTTATTTTTTGTTCTTCATTTTCTAAAAATGAAGTCAAAATTAGAAAGCAAAAAAAAATTAGCCAATCAACGCAGACACAGGACAATGAATATTCAAATAGATGGTACTTTCTTTTCGCTTGCTTTTTTTTTGCAGGATTTTTTTTTATTTTATTTTTAGTTTGCATCCACTTCTCTGAATTGTGCATTTGCCTGATGAGATACAAAAGAGAATGAGCGAAAAAAAAAAATATATATATATAAATGTAGCCTCCTCCACGCCCACTTATACATTTTTTGTTTGACCCGATTCGCGGACAAGTGCGAAGGCAGTGAGAGAGAGAGAGAGTGTGGGCGCATTAGTACCTAGCATGATGCCTCGTTCCTGCTTTATGCATAATTCTACGAGATAAAACTGAATTTCAAATTAAACTTTGTTCATTTAATCACGACACAAAAAAAAGAAAAAGAAAAAAAAACATATAAAAGAAGTGATATAGAAAAAAGGGAAGTAAAAACGAAAAAAAAAGAAAAATTTGAAAGAAAAAGCAAAAATGCAGTCGAGTTGGTTTCTTTTTGCGGAAGCAAGTCTTCCGTAGACGAGAAAACTTTCAATTGAAAAGGTTCAATTTGTTATGGCAATCATGGATGCCGAGAGGAAAAAAAGTGTATTCTCGTTGTAAGTCTTAGGCGAGGTAGAAAGGCACGAAGCAGCGGCGGCGTGGCCTGGCGTGGCCCGTTCACAAGTCAATATTATTCAATAATTATAATTTCCTGCCGCGCAGCATTCACTAACAAAGATACAATGAAAAGTGAGTTCATAAAGTAAACTTTGATCTGAAGATTTGCTCAGCGAAATGATGGCAAATAGAAAGATAAATGAAAAATAAGCCAACAACCTTTGCATAATATTTACAATTTTTAAGCTGTTTGCAAATTTCATTTGCATTGGTGATTATGGTCGAGTTATTCATAATTTTTTTATATTTTTATCGTAGTTTAGCTTGAGCAGGGAGTTGTTTTTTCATACCGACGAATGCGGTAAAGGAGTAGATAGTGGAATGAAGATGAACAACGCCAAACTGTAGTTTTATTTCGCTGCAGTAGTTGCGTATTTTTTTTAAGGAGTTGAGACCAGGCGTCGAGTTACCGCACACGTGATCGTGTAATACGTGACTGAATTGTTTGTTTTTGGAATTACTTCTCACGTTATCGAGCACTTTAGTACCACAATTTGACATTCTTTCATTAGTATGTGAGCAGATTGAAATCGATAAATGAACAGCAGACTGATATTGTGTAATATGGAGTGAATTTTGAAGAGAAGTAATTCTCATGTAGAAAAGTGCCATATCGATCGGCTTCAACTTAGTATTTAAAAGTGCATCCACAGGAGGAAGGACATCTGAGTTGAGGATCAATCACACCCACATTACCATAAGTAAGGATGTGATCAACCCAACCCAAGACATTACCTTTCGACCATCCACCTTTCACACTATCGTTATTTCTTAGCGCTACAGGGACGTTAAGCGTGGTTTAGGACGGTATTTCATTTAGTCTGTTGTGAAAAGTTGTTCTTCTCTTGATTTAGGGAGTCTTGGTAGT
The DNA here is from genome assembly GCA_914767635.1 of Melanostoma mellinum. Lineage (NCBI taxonomy): Eukaryota > Metazoa > Arthropoda > Insecta > Diptera > Syrphidae > Melanostoma > Melanostoma mellinum. Next base: position 187,682,501 of record OU612060.1, read on the forward strand.
CCTCATTTCCGAGAGAAAAAGAAAAGAAACATGAAGAGAAAAGAAAAGAGAAATACCTGTAGAATACCAAGTCAAACATATCAGTCTTCGAAATTTTTTTTTATTCTATTTGATTTAGTGAGTGAAATATAATTAATCGTCGATCAACTCTGGTATACACCCGGTACCTGATTGCAAAGTCACACTCACACAGTTTTTATGACAATTTTTTCATTATATATATTATTTTCAGTTTGGAATTTCAGAATTATTAGTTTATAAATCTAGGTTTAAATTCTTGAGATTTATACAGGGTGATTCGCATAAGGTGTGACAAAAAGATAGGGTGTGTAGGTTGGACCTAGACAAGCAAAAAATCGTATGGGAGGGGGGGGTCCATTTTCCCCCGTTTAGGCGGGAGGGGCAATTTAAGAAAAAAGTCACTAAAAATTGGAAAAAAATTATTTAAAAATAACGGTAGTAGCTACAGAGTCGTACTATAGCATTTTGAAAAGCCAAAAACTTAAACATTAATTTAAATTTAAAACTAAGTTGTTCAAGTAAATAGTTTTTGAAATATTAATTTTCAAAGTCAAAATTTTGAAAAAAAAAACATAATTTTTTTTTTTTAAACCACTTTTTTTCCAAATTTTACGTAATTAAGTAGTATTTTTCTAGCTTATTTTCAATGCTCTTATTTATTTTTGATCAAACACAAAAAACCGGATGTCAAAATAACTTGTAGTTTTTGAGAAAACCAAAAATTACAAAAACGACTTTTGTCAAAATTTTTTTTTTTTAAGTTTTTTTTTCGTTATTGGATTCTTAAGTGAACTTACGAAATAAAGGATGGATTTTCTCTTTACTTTTTTTATTGAGAATTCACTTAAAAATCCAATAACGAAAAAAAAACTTTAAAAAAACAAAAAATTTAAAAAAGTCGTTTTTGTAATTTTTGGTTTTCTCAAAAACTACAGGTTATTTTGACATCCGGTTTTTTGTGTTTGATCAAAAATAAATAAGAGCATTGAAAGTAAGATAGAAAAATACTACTTAACTACGTAAAATTTGGAAAAAAAAGTGGTTTTAAAAAAAAAATATGTTTTTTTTTCAAAATTTTGACTTTGAAAATTAATATTTCAAAAACTATTCATTTGAACAACTTATTTTAAAATTTAAATGAAAGTATAGGTTTTTGGCTTTTCAAAATGCTATAGCACGACTCTGTAGGTATTACCGTTTTCTTAAAATAATTTTTTCCCCATTTTTAGTGATTTTTTTCTTAAATTGCCCCTCCCGCCTAAACGGGGGAAAATGGACCCCCCCCTCCCATACGATTTTTTGCTTGTCTAGGTCCAACCTACACACCCTATCTTTTTGTCACACCTTATGCGAATCACCCTGTATAGTGTGCATATTTAGTTAATATATAGTCTTGATTTCTTTGGTTTTATCGATATTCAGTTTTAATAAGATTCAATTTCCTTCGCTTTTCCCATTTCGTTGATTGCTTTTGACCGTTCATAGTATTTTCGTTTGCTTCGGTAACTTTTTACAATTTTGAACCAAAACTTTATTTGCTTTACAACCATGTCTGATACACAAAGTCCTTCAGCAAAGAGGGGTCCCAACTTGAGGAAAAAAAACTTTAACTTTAATGAAAGGTTAAATGCCTCTTCAGCTACAGTGAATTCGGAAGCAGGTGTTTTAAATAGTTCAACTCTTTCGTTGTCGAATTTAGCTAATGCAGGTGCAACTTCCAAAGCTACTGGCACAAAACCGAAAGCTAAAGAACCTGTTGCATGGATCTGCTTCTGCTAGCTTACCTCAAGAAGATTCGCAACACCATCAACATACTTCTGCGACTGCTGATGAGGAGTTTTCTTCTTATGCACAGGGAATCGTTTCGGCTACAGTTGGGTTAGGCAGAGCGGAAGATACGAAAATTATTTAGCGAGATATGGAAAGAAACACGGCAATGATGAGGAAAGAGTTGATAGCGACACTACGACAGGAATTGTCAGCGTTAAATCCTCCGGTCGTTATTCCAAGCTCTCAAAGTCAAGCTGAACGTGAGATAGGGGTTTGCTCAAATCGCAATTCCATTCCCTCCGTGACTTGTCACCAGCCTGAAGTTAGTTTTTCTCTTGGGAATCCTCCACAACCCAGTCAGAATTTTAACTCTCGAACTGCAGATGATTTCATAGCACAACTCGACAACTTGCACCTCAGTAATCAGTCCCAAACATCAGGTAGAAGTCTTCCTCCAGACAATTCATCTTCACATTCAGGATTTAGAGCTCACAGCTACCATAAATGGCGGCTGAAGTTCGATAATGTGAACATGAATGTCAAAAAATTAATTTTCCGGCTTGAGCGATTGAAGGATTGCTTTGGATCGACTTGGCCACAGATTGTCGCCCATTTCCATCAGTTTATAAGTGGTCAGGCCAAGAACTGGTTTTGGGTATAGATAGATAGATAGATAGATAGATAGATAGATTCTTTATTTTACGATAAATTACAATATTTTTGTCTTAGAATACGAACATGGCAATTCTGCCGTCTGCCGGAAAGACATTCCATAAAAAAAGATACAAAAGTTAAAGTAAAGAATAGAATTATTAGCTTGTAAAAATAAATTATATACATAGAAAAAATTTTTTATTTTAAAGAGCTGCAAAAGTTTTAGTTAATTATCAATTTTAATGATAATTTAAAAAAAAATCCGTTGAACTGTAAGGTAAATGAAATGAAAGCAAATACATTTTTTAAAACTGGCTGAAATGAGAAAGCGAGGTTCTGAGATCTTCTACAGTTTGAATAATATGTAATTAGCATATCGGCTTGATTTCAAACTTGAAGGGTGATTTAACGCAACAACTGGTAGAGGAGTTTTTTTTATTTTTTTTTTTTATTTTTTAGAAACTATTGCGATAAGTTAATGCATGTTTACAATATTTGAACAAACACAACCAGCCACTCTTTCCATTCAAGATTTCGTAGAGGCTATTTAAGGACAGACAACTTTCCCGGAAATACAAACGTCGAATTTCTTGTAATATTGGACACACTGCAATAAAATGAAAAATATTTTCAGGTTCTCTTCTGTTGCATAGATTACAAGATTGCTGCAGATCATTTCTGTGTGGAATGAAGTTCAGATTTAGAATTTCAACCCTAGCTCTGAAGATGGTGCTTATAACTTCTGAAGAGTATTTGGAAGCGAAATAGCTTTCCTCGGTTAACAATCCATGATTAAGATTCTTATAAATTAATCTAGAATCTGATGTTGAGGCTCTTGTTAAACATTGATTATATAATTTGTCATCTGTTCTAGATATGATCCTGGCAAATATATCTGGCCAATCACAAACGTTGTTCTCTGTCAGAGTTAAGGCTAGATCATGAGATAACGCTAGCTGGTGCCATTCTCTGAATGGGGAAGCGTTTGTTAGCAATAGTCTGTTCATGATTCTTTTATGGAGACTGGAGCTACTGCTCTTCATTACTCTAGTTAAGTAGTCTGAGTGCATTTTGAGGTTTTGGATGTAAATGGGTGGTAAACCAGACTCCACATGTATGGCATAGGTCGGTGTTGCGCTTGGTAATCTAAATAGTCGCTTAAAGAAAAATCTTTGAACAGCTTCGAATTCTTCTAACGGGTTGACTCCGAAAACCTGCACTCCATAACACAAGCAGGTGTTAACCGTGGCTTTAAACACTTGGTATTTTGAAGAAAGATCAATATTTTGATTTGCGAAGAATTTCGGCCACATCAGATTGAGCGCCAACTTAGCTTCCCTGCTTTTTTCTTTAGCGTGTTTGCCAAAGTTTAAGTTGGATGTCAACAAAACACCTAAGTACTTGAACTCACTTACTACATCTATTTGCTGGTTATTAAGTCGCCAAGTTTCCTCACGTGGTCTTCTTCTCTGTCGGCTTCCGAAGATCATAACTTTTGTTTTCTGCACATTGATGTGAAGATCCCAAGTTGCGCAGTATGACTGCAATTTATTAATTTGTAATTGAAGAGCATGAGGATTTTCAGCTAATAGCACTAAGTCGTCAGCGTAAAGTAGAACTTTTATGACACTTTCAGCAAAAGTTACACCACCAGGAAGAACATCACATATACCATCGATGAACAAAGCGAATAGAATAGGGCTCAAAATGCATCCCTGTGGGACACCAGCAGACGTATCAAACCATTCTGACAGCTTGGATCCATCCCAAACGGTTGCTGTTGTTGACGCCAAAAATTTAAAGTACATTAATAGAAATTTTCTTGACACTCCAAGCATTTCAAGTTTATATGTCAGAGCTTGCCTGTTGACAGTATCAAATGCTGCTTTAAAATCTACAAAGCATGCATAGAGTTTTTTGTTTTTTTCAATATATTTTCTAGCTATACTAGTCACCGCGAAAATATGATCTATGGTTGAGTATCCAGAACGAAAACCAGCCTGAAAAATGCTAAGAAGATTGTTTTCTTCTATCCAATTGGAAATCCTTCTATACAAAATCGTAGCAAAAATCTTTCTTAGAGAGTTTAGCAAAGATATTCCTCTATAGTTTTCGGCACGACTTGCATCTCCTTTTTTAAAAATTGGAAATATAAGGGCTTTAGTGAAACCAGCTGGAATACACGCATTGTCGTACATAAAGTTAAAGAAATCCACGATGTAACTTTGAAGTTGCAAAGTTGAGTTTTTAAAAAACTCAACTGGGATTCCATCACTACCTGGAGCTTTGTTGTTCTTCATAAGCCGTAAACATGTTTGCAATTCGCTCAAAGATATAGCTGAGTCTAGTTCAGACAATCTCACGTCTTGAAGTGCATAACAAAAGGTGTTAGAATTCTCTTCGGCTGTCAAGAGAGTTTTGAAATGTGCTGCTAATGTATCAGCTTCAAGAACAATTTTAACACTTTGGTGACGTCCTCCCAAGTCCCGAACACCATTCCAGAAATCTTTCGAATTTTTACAAAGCTGTAGTTTTGATGCTAGGCTTTTAAGATGAAGCATTTTTTTATGTAAGCACAGTTGCTTGAACTCTTTGTTGGCGCGTAAGTACATGTTTTTGTGAGCAGTAGAGTTAGACGATCTGAACAAATGCAAATATTTGAATGAGAGCTTGCGAGCATTGCTACAATCTCTATCGTACCATTTGTTTTTTGGTTGAAACGTGTGATTGGTGGTAGATTGTGGAGCGGATAAAAAGATAATCCTTTTGATGCTTTCTTCAATTTGTTCAACAGCGTTCAGCGATTGAGGTGGGAGAAGATTATAGTAGTGGTTCAAGAGTGTTCTGTAACGAAGAGCTTTGTTCTCAATCCATTTTAGTCTCAGGAAATTATCTGAGCTCCTCTGCTGCATTTCCTCTTTGAAATGCGCTTTAACACATATTGGCATGTGAGCTGAGAAGTTAGCAGCGCAAACCTCAAAATCTAAGATTGAGCTGAACCATTCTCCCGATATTGCACAAAAATCTATTACCGATTGACCCTGACCGCTTATAAAAGTGAGTTCACCTTCTTTGTCACCGTTAGACACCCCATTTAGCACAAACAGACCGAAATCCTCAAATAGTTCAGTGAGAAGCCTACCATTACGGTTTATTGTTTCATCCTTAGATTGTCGCCTTGTCCCGAAAAGCCACTGATCTTGTGAAATAAGAGCATGGGAATTCTGAAAATCTCCAATTCGAGCATTTAAATCTCCAATAATCATTAAATTTTGAAATGAATAATTTGTAATAAAATCTCGCAAATTTTCGAAATCATTCTGCCAGTTATTGCAGTTAAGGTACACCGGAAGGATATAGAACATTGAATTCTGAATTACGAATTTGATTATAATTTTGTTTTCAATAATTCTGAACTGAGTAAACGAATTAAATTTGGATTTGATGCCACATAAAACACCTCCACTCGCTCGCCCATGTACATTACTTCTTGTTGCTGGAATAAATGTTATTTTGAAATCTTTAAAATACTTATAATATTCGTTTTCATTATTTTGCTCTAAAAAAGTTTCTAAAAGAATAAAAATATCAAAATTAAGCACATACTTAAAAAAATCGGGTTGCATTAGTTTGCTTTTAAGCCCTGTAATATTATAAGCTAAAATTGAGAAATTTATAGTACTAAATATTTTTGGGCAGACGGCAACACTTTCCTATTGCGTTTTATTGGTTATAATAAAAGGTGATTCACGCCTAGATGGCCCTGGGTTCGGTTGAGGACCTGATGGTACTGCTTGAAGTTGGTTACCATCTGGAGCAAACTTCATTGATCCCTCGCAGCAGTCAAAATATTCAAGTGATCTGTCACCGAACATATTTTTGACAAATGTCATCTCCATCGAAGATTTTACAATGAGGCCTCTTGTAAATTTATAAACAAATGTGTGGTTATTAATTTGCATTTTATCGCCTTTTAAAATAATTTTCGCTTCCGGGTTGATTTGCAAGAGTTGCGATTTATATTCGAAGAGTGTTTGCCTTTTCTGTCGGTGCATCAACGATTGTTCGCGGTGAATACTTATGCCACTTCCTTTGAGTTGGTTAGCGGCGGACATTATTTTTTCAACATTTTCTGCCGAGTGAAGCTCCATAAACACGGTTCCCCTTTGCAAGCGCGTATTGTGAATTTCTCGCGTTTTTTTCAAGAGAATATCTTCACCTTCTTTTAATTTGAGAAGCCTCTTGCACGTTTGTTTTGCTAGTTCAACTGCATTGGTTTCTCTGTCTAGAGGAAGGTGTACCACCAACGAATTCTCATGACATCTGCGAGAAATAAATTCAAGTTGAGACTCCAAAAGGTCACAGCGCTCGGTCATCGCAGTCAATCTTTGACTTAACTGTGTATTTATTGTTTTCAGAGCATCTAATTCCGCCGACAAGGAAGCAACATCAGATTTAGTGGCTAGATCCTTTATTTGCTCAGAGATTGTGTTGTTCAACAATGTTTTTAATTGAGCTACTGACATTTTGCCTACTTCCATTTTATTTGTGATTAGTTTCAAATTCAATTTTTTGCTCAAATTATTTGTTTCTGGTGAAGTGTCAGTTAACGTTCTTTTCTTGCCGTTCATCAGTGGATCCCGTTGTGCCAAGTTGGAATTTGTTTAATATTTGAATTAACAAGACTTCCTACCTTAAATTATGACTTTTTTGTTTTGTATTTGCACCAGAAATCCACTTAGTTCAGTTTTAAATGTGTATTGTATTTTTATTTACTTATTTTATCAAAAAACTAAAAAACTTTGAAGGAGTTTGATTTTTATTACACTTCACCAATGACAGTTGAAATGTCAATGAAGGTTTTGGGTATACTTGAAAACCCATCCAGACGTTGACTGGATGGAACAATTTCGTGTTCTAGAGACAGATTCTGAGCTTGCAAGAAAAATATGTGATCGTCGCCAAGGCCAAAATGAAAAGTTTGATGACTTTTTTTATGACATTGCAGCAGATGAACACGCGATTACGCGTTCCTAAACCAGATTTTGAGTTAATAGGGTTGTTCAAGCAAAATGTTCGCAGGCGAATGGGTGACCTGCTTTTAACGTTCCAAACGTCTAGCTTGCATGAAGTGGCGTACGTGTGCAGAAAAATTGAGAAGTACATATATGATCAAGACACTCATAAAGCTAGAGGCCAAATAGTACAAACAGCTCCTCAATATCGTAAATACGTGCATGAGGTTGCTTTTGAGAGCCAGCAGTCAACGGCAGCCAATGATTGTGTTGAAGCTGTCCAAGTTCAAGTTAAGCGAGAGCCCGGTTCCTATAAATGTTGGAACTGCAAGGTAGAAGGTCACAGCTACTTTAAATGTCCAGTTCCTCAAAGGCCGCTGTTTTGCTTTAAGTGCGGTAGAGAGGATACTACTTCACCACGTTGTCCGAACCCGAAATGTCCGGGAAACTATCAAAGGAGCAATCTGTCCCCCGGTATGTTTTGCTCTCAGACCAAGAACCGGGACCTTCAGTAAAAATAGCTTCACAAAATTCCAATCCCTGTTTTCAAGAGGAAACAAATTTTTCTATCTTGAGAAGGAATGTTCAGAGAAATTTCCAATTCCCTGTGCTTAGCGCACCAAAAGATAAGCCTACATTTACACCGAGAAAAACATTGCACGAACGTCTTAAGCATACCATGCAGCCAGAGAAAAAATTTTCGGTACCCAGTCTCCCCGCCCAATATCTTCGAAAATTTTAAAAGTTCGGGAACGGGCAAAAAAGAGAAGGAAAGCACAACAGTTAGTAGAGGAAACAACCTTGTGTTCTGAAGAGGACCCTCGTCCATATACAGAAGTAACTGTATGCGGCGAGATAAGTTGTTGGGGCTACTTGATAGTGGCGCCAATGTAAGTTGCTTTGGGAAAGGTTGTGTTGAGCTTCCTCGAAAGTGGGGCATTCCGTTAAAAAAATTCTTGGCTCGTGTGACGACAGCAGATGGGAATGAGCAAGAAATAGTAGGGGAGGTTGAGATCTCGATAACATATAAACAACAAACTCAGAATGTAGAATTGTTTTTAGTTCCATCACTTCAACGCCAACTATACCTAGGAGTCAATTTGTGGAAAATTTTTAATATCGCGCCTCACAAAATTTCGGAACTATCCTTAGACATTAAGGTCATTGGGAACATTAATTCGGTGTTGACCATCGGCGTAGTTAGGACGCACCTTAATGCTCAAACCAAAAATTGAAATTTCAATTTTAATTAAGTTTTTAAAAAACAAAAATAAATCCAACTCAAGAAGGGTTTGAACGTCATTGGTTAACCAATTCTTCATCATTAAACACCACAAAATCAAAAATGTTACAAACAAAGTTGTCTTTTTCTCTAGGCTCACAGCCCATAAGACTTTGAGTGTTGTTCCTTGCACTAAAAGAGATCTGAACAAAAGTTTCTATTTAATGCCTTTTCTGTATTTATTTCGTGTGTAGTCATTAAACATTCTATTTTTTTATTCTAATTCTAGTCCAGAAACAACGTTTCGATCCCCAACACCTGAAGATCCATCAATAATTTCCGACTGTTCCTGCAATGAGTTTTGTGCACAACAACAGCCACAACAACAACAACAACAACAACAACAACAGTCTCATCCCTTAATGGATAGCAAGGAACAATCACATAAACCATCATCCAAACAACAGGAGCTACATCAGCATCAGCCAACTCCAATGGAGAAAACACTTCACAGACGTCAACAGCATCATGTACGATTCCAAGACGATTATAGTATTGAAGATAATTTGACTGACACTCCATCACAATCATCATCCCAGACATCTTCAGGTGGAGGAGTTGGTGGTGGCAGCAGTAGTGGGCATCATCAACGTCAACTGCAGCCGCCATCAGCGATACCGCAAGAAACAACTTCTAGAAACGAACACCAATCAACAAAGTCGAACCGAAAAAGGCAACAACAAACTACTTCATTTAATAGATGAATGTCCTCATAATAAAATTAATCCAAAAACAAAAACCAAAAATTGCTCAACAAAAAACTAAAACAATAAATGTGTTCAAACTAAATGACGATAAATGCAAAAAAAAAACCAAAAACAAAAGACAAAATGTAAATGTAAAATACGAACTGAAGAGAGAACTTTAAGTGCTCAGTTAGGAACCTTAGGTATTTATTTATTCATTTATTTTAGATTTATATTTTTACGAGCATAACTCACAATGTGAATTTCACCTTAAAAGTTGTTGTTGACTATGAGATGTATAAACTTTTTATCAACAACTTTCAGCACTTCGAAGTCAATTCTTTTTTTTTAAATCTTTTTAATGAATTTTATTGTAACGATAAATCCACACCCATTTTATTTAATCAATCATTAGTTTGGTTTTCTGCGAAAAAAAACTTTTTCAATGTTTCCATAGATGGTGGTTTCGAAGATGGCGGCATTGCTTTTGAAATGATTGTCTGAGGAAATATAGAAAAGTGTTTTAATTGCTGCATATTGAACTGATCTTTTATTAATTTTTGTTTTTATTTTTGTCATAGAAAACTTTGAACCCAATTTTGACTCAAAGGTTATGTAATTCCTGTTCTAGTTAATAGCATCTTTTTGGTATTCATTTTCCTAAGTAGTAAATGTTATCTTTGGTCCTATTTTTAAAGGAGTCAATATTGAAAGTAGTAAATAGTACGGATGACACTAGAGATCATCCCTAGTTTACTCAAACCAATTTTTTTTGTCCGCTTTGGTAACCTTTAGTGGTGACCGAGACGTAATAGTTAGCTTAACTGCCTCTTACGTGGGAGTTCAGTGGTCGAATAACCGCATCAGTGATCGAGTAAGCGAGTACTTTTTTCTTTCAAAATTCGATCTATGTCACATTAAATCATTGATGATAGAATATCGAATCATGGTACTCAAGTGTTTGATAAACTGAGGAAATGATAAAAACACACAATTCGGCCACGTATTATTGGATCACGTTTGCTGTAATTCGGCCCTAGGGCTCGAAGCTCTGAAACATCTAATCACCTTTCGTGAAAAAATGGCAAGTTCTTCGATAGTGGTTTGTGCCATGAAAAAGCTTTCTCGATTAACTATTCGGAGCCAGGAAAAAATTTAAGTACCTCTCCATTCCTTACCAAGGTATGGTTGAGAGAAATGCGGTAGGTACCATAGCTCTCCGCTCTTTAGCTCTTTATGGCAACCCTATTTATTTTTTATCTATTTTGCTTATTTTGTTGACCTTTATTTAAAAGCATTTCTTGGTTCTAAAATTGCTTCAACAGATTTAAGATCATTGGCGTGGATAAATTCACTAAACTACAGACCGATCACTTCTTTTATTGATTGATAGCCAATGCATTTCATCTATAGCACCTCCTTCACTGAATTCTCTTTCTTTTTTATTGACTCTCTAATAATAAAAAAACCCTACAAATTTCTGCAAGTGGCGAAAAATTGGGAACAAGTGGGGCTCGGGGAGCTTAAATCTCGGTCTTCCTGATATGCTCCAGTAAGATTAGTTGTTAGTTATGATACGAGTTCCCAATCCAGCTCTGTGGTTCGAAATTTACTCTCATTGCGCTATCTCGGTGCACTTATTAGCTCATCATTATATCTGCAAAGTCATTATTTAGCCTCTTTCCCACTGATATTTGCATAACCACAGTTAATACCATTTTAGTACGCTTGTGCTACATATTACTCGGAACCCACAGTTGGCTTACACTATTGTGACTTTGAGTACCCGTGGAGTAATGATTAGTATGTCTGCCTGTTGCGTCGATGTTCGAGGTTTGAGCCCCAGAAAAATCTAAATTTTGTGCCACTGTAATAATTTTTGGAGATTAACTTGCAAGTCTTCCGATTTTTCTATGAAGTGTGCTTTCCCACTAAGACCTTCGAAATCAGAAAAAAACATGTAGGTCCCTTCCATTCTTCACCTACAAGCTACAGGGTGTGGTTGAGAGTAGGGCGTTGGTCAAATGGCTCCTCGAGCTCTATTGCGCCTTCTTATTTATTTATTTGTTTATTTTTCGTAAATTTACTGTTAAATAAAAATTAGTCCATCCACTTTTACAGTATTTTGCATGGAAACCACAGAAGATTGCACCAGCCTCAAGGAGACATGCTATCGAGACTATTAACGCTCTAACCGTTTTTTAATCTTAAAAAAAAAAATGAAGGCCAAAATGAAGCTATAAGTTCGTAAGGGTGGTGCCTCGTTGAAACTGGAAGGCTTGGATAAAAGAAGAAACCCGGCGTGGGATGCCAATTAAAGTGCCCAGTCTATGGCCCAAGCAATCTTACCAACCTTTACACAAAAACGTGGTGTTAATGCTCTGAAAGAAAGTACTGTCATGGAATACGATATCGTACTCCAAAGCTACGATAATTGTTGTTTCCGAAAACTAAAATCTCGCAAAAATACTCAGAGTATATTAAATTCATTTTAGGGAACGCACAAACCAAAGCGTTTTTGCAGTGGAGGCATCGGCAATAGCAGTTGTCAGAATTAAGTTATACAGCGATATAACTGCAAATAAGTTTTGGTTTTTGAGAACCTTTCATTGCAGCCAATCCCTGTTCCTTTTGGCAATGGGTCCTTGAATTTATCGTAAGGCCTTGAAAGGGCTGCGACAAAATTCGCAGACATCTGAATTTGATCATTTATTTAAATAAAAAAAGCCCCAGGACACACTCATCTTCCGAAATTCCACATGATTCCCACACTACCTTGGGCGTCTATTACAAATAACGATACTCGTAAAAATCAGCTTCGTTATCGTAACGATGCGATTACTTTTCACGATACTCGTTATTCGGAAGTGTACCGGCATGGTGAATGACAGTGGCTATAGAGTTTGGTGTGATCGTTAAGTGATAAGCCAACAGTTGGCCACGCTTTTCGCCTTGAACAATTGCACTCCATCTTTGGGGCTGATATTGATATCACTAGCTTTCCTCAGAGTGAAATATTTTAGCCTGCACTAAACAACACTGTTCAAAATAATTCTTGGATGTCGATTGGGTGTCCGTGGCGTAATAATTAACATCTCTGTCTATGACGTGAGTATTTCAATTTCGAAACTCAGAAAATTTAAGTTTTTTTTAGAAGTATCTTCTTTGGCTGGTAATAGACAATTTATTTTAGAGCATAAAGTACTGCCATGAATGCTGCTTGCTTATTCAATCCTTTCGAAACCCGCAAAAAGTTGTTGCTCCTTTAAAATATGTGTTAGACAGCGAGGTACGAGATTCCCCTAGCTCTAGAGTTAGGAACACACAATGCATTTTGTTATAAGAGTATCTTTTATTTAAAATTAATACCATGTTAAAGAAGCTTATTTTTACTTTGTTGATTTAAGTTGATTTCTTAAGCGTATTTTTTAAAATCAAATAAAACTTTTATTTGAGTTTAAATCACACATTCAAAATTTTTATTGGAATTGATGAATTTTCTTTTGCCATTTATGTTCTAAAGACAACTAAATGTTGTCCGCGGCTGTTTTTCAAATGGTTTATTCGAAAGGTTCAATATGGCGTCATTTTGTTGAGCATTTCGGACTGTATTCCACGAATTACGCGCCTTAGGTTGTCCTGTAAGTCTTCAATCGTGTTCGCCTTGTCCATATAAGCTAACAAGAAATAATAAAATGACATTAAATCACATGATGTTGGAAGCCAACTCACAGCGCCATTCTGACAGATAAGCAGAGTACCAAATTCCTCCTACAACATGTCCATCGTTTCATGAGCTGTGTGGCGTGTGGCATCGTCTTAATGAAACGACATGTCAACCAAGTTCAACTCACGCATCTGTAGAAAAAAAAGTCGCGTATCATACCTTGACAACGTTCGCCATTGACGGTATAGTTTCTGCCACGGTCATCTTTGACCATAAACTTCATCCCAAAAACTTCACCAAAATTTCGTTTTTTCGGGATGCATTGGTAATTCTTGTAGGGCATGTGTGGCTGGTTAGTTATACAGATGCGACCTTTTTGTTTATTTATACCCATACATTGAGCCAGAAATGAGCCTCATAGCTGAACACAATTTTGCGATAAAACAGCATGAAACTGTTCTAAGGCCCATTCGCCAAAAATTTGACGTTGTGGTAGGGCATTCGCCTTCAATTCTTGCAGAAGTAAAATTTTATAGACTTCCGAGCCCAAATGGACTGTTAAAATTTCCATGTTGAGTAACACATGCCCCACTACTGAAACGGTGAAGAATTGACATTTCACGATTCTTATTAACACTGAACTACAATGTTTTCTTCGGAGCGCACTATACGTATGCGATTCGATGGTTTAATGTCATTCCAAGTAAATTTGTTGATACAAGAACAAATTGTTGATTCACCAGGAGCCGAATTACCGCATCAGTGATGGAGTGAGTGAGTCCCATTTTTCTTTCGAAATTCGCTTTAAATTACAGAGTATCGGTATGCTGTTCATTTATCGAGTAATATTCGTTCAAATACTAATCAAAAAAAAGTCTCATGGTGCTAAAGTGCTGGATAACTTCAGGAGTAATGCCAAACTGAAGTAATTCAGTCACGTATCACTCGATCACGGGTTTATGGTCGTAACAAACGATACAGATTTTTCACAGACCACGAATTTTTTTCATAAATTTCAACAATTTGCAGTCGTTGCTCGTTTGTAAGTCTTTTCATGATGAAATGGCGTAATGTACCGAAAACTTTTCATTTTGGCAGATGACGTTTGGACGCTATTACCAACCAGTGCAGCCAACTCAAAAAAATCACTCTTTATTTGTCTAGTGGTGCCCGTGGCGGAATATTAGCATGTCTGCCTATTACGGGGGAAGTTGTTGGCTCGAAACCCAACAGAAACTGAAAATGTTTTTCCACTGGTATCACTTTTTGCGTGGAAATAGCAAGTCCTTCGATAGTGAATTCATTGTCATGAAAAGCTCTTTTTTGATTAGCCATTCGGAAAAAGGCAGAAAATTGTAGATCCTTTCCATTCTCTCACAAGGTATGGTTGTGAGAAATGCGCTATGCCCCGCGGCTCACCGCTCTTTTGCCCCACCCTATTTATTGGTAAACGTCTAAGAAAATCTTTGCGTTTTTGATCCGAAAACACCAATCATTTAAGCGTTTTTTATGATTTGTCACATTTGCCACCAATATATGAAATATTCGTTCCACAAGCTAAAATCTTACTGTGAAGTTTATGGTTTTGAAGTTTGTCTTTTTAGATCATTGCTTAACCCCGGGGCTACACGAACAAGATATGGTAAGCCATTTACAATACATTCGAACCTTCTTACATACACAACCAAACTTTTCGAAATTGAAACCCAACTGGTATGGAATATTGAAAGCCACCCGAGATCCGAGAAGCAGTTTCAGTAGCCATGAAATTGACAGCTTCGTCAAATACCCTCAAAAAGAGAAAAGAGTGCCTGGAAAAAAACTTTGAATTTCAAATTTCTTGTGGGTGCCATTTTGAAAATATAATGACAAGTTGATTGATTAGTGTATATATGTAGGCTGATGGCTTACCATGTCTTGATCGTGTAGCTGCAGGGTAAAGCATTAATTTTTAAAACACGCTCGCTGAAGTTTGACCATCGTCACATGATTTTAAATCAACAAAACCGACAAATGGAGAGGACACTACTTACTGATTTTACGACTACTAACGCAAGTTGTACATGAAAACCGTAAAAAGAGCATTATGGAAGCACTCGGGTCTTATCCTGAAACTGTCGCGTAGTGGTTTAACCCTTTTTTTACATTAGCCTAGCGAGCACCACCACATATGAAACTTGTTAAAACTCTTTCTTTTCTTTGACATCCTCAACCACCACTTTGTTGGTGAAATTCGCCTTCTCTTTTAGCTCATAAAACATTATGCTATAAATTTTTGTATAAAAACACTTCGAATGGTATAAGAATTCAATAAAATGTATTTTAACACAGTGTTCTCTGCACCACATCCACCATCACACTTTTGGCTGGCGCCATTATCGCCCAAGGTCACTTTTCTCCCTCACCCCATCTATCATATGTAGAATGTCTCCTCGTATTTGGATATAGTTTTGTAGCAAAACCCTTTTGAAGGTAATGGCATGAAAGTGTCTAGAAATGTGACAAAACTCGATGGGTATGCTGAAATTAAATGTCAAAATTTGTGAAACAAATTTAATGGAACAGAGTGAGGTTATTTGAATAACATTTGAATATCAAATTTCGTAATTGCAAAATGTCTGCATAAAAAACTTTGAGGTTTTCCTTTTTCTTGCATTGGTATTGGTATACTGCCTTTGTTATTTATTGGTTTGTTTTTGATTACATTTTGCTTGTGTCTTAAATGCTTTCCATTCACCTCATGAAATACACGCCCGCCCCAGACATGACGTGTGTGAGGGACACAAAAAAAAATTATATCGTTTCTTTGTACCTTTTCTTAAGTGTCTTACTAAATGTTTTGGTTTTTTTTTTTTTCTATACACACTCTGGTGTATACGTAACCTAATAACTTTTCTTCTATACAATTTGGTTATTATTCTTCCCCAAAAATTGTGATAGGCATACTTTGGTTTGATGATTGGTTTATGGGAGTGTATAAAGTCGTTGGATTTCTTTCATGTCGATTTTAGTTGTTAAACCTTTCTAAGGGTAAAAAAAAAAGAAGAAGAAAAATAAGAAAAAATGTTAATGCGTGTGTTGGAAAAAGATTGAGGACTTATAAGTCTTTTGTGGTATAAAGGGACGAGGTAAACGATGTGGACAAAATAAAAAAATAATAAAAGAATAGCACCAAAAAAGCCTGAGGACTGTGCTGATACATAAAATCACACACGAACTTTAATCTCGGTAGATGAATTACTACACCACACATTTGTAACTCATGTTTTCTCTTGCCCAAATAACTCGATTTCAGGACCAGTGTGTTGTGTAGTGTTTATTTAGTTGATGGCATTGATTTGTTGGTACATTTGTGTATGTGAATGTGTTTGTACCTACTATTAGAGAAGTGAAGGATTTTCTTTTTG
The DNA here is from genome assembly GCA_914767635.1 of Melanostoma mellinum. Taxonomy (NCBI): domain Eukaryota; kingdom Metazoa; phylum Arthropoda; class Insecta; order Diptera; family Syrphidae; genus Melanostoma; species Melanostoma mellinum. Next base: position 187,699,003 of record OU612060.1, read on the forward strand.
GGAAATAAAGCTGTTTAGGTTTTGATTCGAAAAAACACAATCATTCCAAAGCCAAATGGAAAAGGGCAACAACTTGATTCGATATTGTTTTAAAATCAGAAGGATTTTACCTTAATTTAAATCAATCACTGATTGTTGTATTGAGTTTTGTAAACTGTGGTTGTAAGGCGTTTAATTTTCTAACTGTTGTTGATATTTTTAACACGTTCCACTGTTTTAATTTCAACGATTGACTGTCAGGTTGCGGGGTAAATAATTTCGCTTTTAGTAATTTGACAATTTTTTGAAATGTGGAAGTAAAACTGTTTTTTTTTTTTAAGGAATTTGTCGGATCTGAGTGAGATGGCAGGATTGCTTATGAATAAAAGAAGATTACTATTGCGATGTCCGCGAATCTCTCCGGAAATGCAGCCCAAAGGTGTTTTTTATAATCAACTGTACGACCGAAGTTGGGTTCAAGGGTCAAGACTTTACTCAAATGAATGGCTCTCGCAAAAAGTCTCATGGTGCTAAAGTGCTGGATAAGGTGAGGAGTAATGCCAAACTAAAGTAATTCGGTCACGCATCACTCGATCACGTGTTTATGGTCGTAACGATGCACATTTTTTTACAGACCACGAATTTTTATCATAAATTTCACCAATTTGCAGTCGTTGCTCGTTTGTAAGTGTTTTCATGATGAAATGGCGTAATGTAGCGAAAACTTTTCATTTTGGCAGATGACGTTTGGACGCCATTACCAACCAGTGCATCCAACTCTTAAAAATTCATTTTTAATTTGTCTAGTGGTGCCCGTGGCGCAATGGTTAGCATGCCTGTTACAGGGGAAGTTTTTGGCCCGAAACCCAACAGAAACCGAAAATGTTTTTCCACTGGTATCACCTTTTGTGAGGAAATAGCAAGTCCTCCGATAGTAAACTCATTGTTATGAAAACCGCTTTCTCGATTAGCCGTTCGGTACCGGCAGACAATTGTTGATCCCTTCCATTCCCTCAGAAGGCAAGGTTGTGAGAAATTCACTAGGCCCCAAAGGACAAAAGCAATCAACTTAAAAAACTAAACAGCTTTCGTACATTGTGAGGAATGAAAGGGGCTACGAATTTGTGCCGATTCTGAGCGGTGACTAAGAAAAGGCTTTTCATGACAATGTAGTTACTCTCGGATTACTTGCCAATTCGACGAGAAAGGGGATATTCGTATTTACCTTACCTAAAATGAAATAGTCAGCCCTATCACAGATTCCATCGTAGAAAATTTCCACAAGGAAAATGTGTTCATAAAATCCAAATTGAATCGAAGAAAGCATTTCTGCTTGCAACACTTAATAGCGACACGGTGGTTTTGCGAAATCAGCTGTTTTGCGCCAAATGTGCTAGTTCATTCACATTTTTCTGCAAATTTAATTTCTTTCGTATATTTTAGACGACAAATTTACATTACGCTCGGACTTGGTGATACCAAATCTACGAATTTCGAAATTCGTTCCACTCCGAATGAAATATGTGATAGTTACATCGGGAAACTTAGACTTTTTTCGATTACGATGGAATCTGTGATAGGGCTAAGTATCCAACAAAACCCCTGCGAACACCACCACTAACTAAGCAACGCATAGAAAAGTCAAAAAAGATTTGTAATGACAGGTGCTTTGGTTAGAAGGATTCAGTTCCCAATAAGAAAGTGTGCTTGATTAAGCATCCAGATCTTCGTTCCCCACGGCTGTCTTACGACGCGACGTGACGGTCTAGCTGTATGACACAAAAGCACCATCGCAAGATCAGCCGCTCGTAGTTGTTCTTTCCTGGATCTGATTCTGGAGTGTAGCAGTCCTGAACTGAGTTAAGCTAACCCGAGATACGGTCTCTTTCAGCCTTTTTCTGTGATGATTCATTACTAGACCAAATCTTTGAGCCTTGTAGTGAATCAACGCATTGAGCTACATATTCGTAGAAGATAGTCAAAAAATTTTGTGTTTTCGAAATCATCTTCAGCTCCAATGCAAATTGTGCCAAAAACCACTTCTTTTTAAGCGAGAAATGGTCTTGGGAGTGCATTCCATGATGAAGTAGGAAGTTTCAGCAGGTTGTCGGAGCAAATCCATGACATATTGTTCTTAAACTTATCATTAAAACTTATTATAACATATTTTTGTGAGAGCTCCACCAAACAACTAATGCATAGAAAAACACCCTTTTCGGTGAAAGACTACATCTTTTGTCAAAAGCCTCTTGTCTAATATTGACTTAAGAGTCTTCGACTAGACATGTTTGTAATTAAGGAGTTTGCTATTAAGTATAATACTATTATGATGTTTAACTTCATTTCAAAGGGAATGTTGACGCCTTTAAGTGTGAGTTAGGACAATGATGTCAGTTTTTGGCGATCCGTGTAAGGAATAGCCACGATTACAAAAAGAATGACTGTTTTTTGCACGCAAAGATCAAACATATTCAGTGAGGAAGCCTGTGCTTTTGAACAAACAGCTAGGGTTGTATTCAACAGGACGCTCGGGACTGATTTGATTTTATAGACAGAAAGGTACAGAAGTGAACCAATGGAATGTCTTTTTGACCTTTACTTGATAGATTTTTATGGCATCTTCAAATCAAAGCCCATTTTCCAGAAGCTGCATTTTTAACATGAAGTAGAGGATGAGCATTAATTGGGCAGATTTTTACCCAAATAAAAACAGATAGAATGTAAGAAATTAGAAGGAGTCAAAAAATAAGGCTGAATTGGAAAGAATAGTCCCAATGAGCTTTGATTAAAACCTTCCAGTTTGATTTTCCAGTAGAACCTGATCAAACATATAGCTCTGCAAATATTTTATGTTTTTTGCTTCAATGCTTTAGCCGATTAGCGAAGTTCTCCGCTCATAGATCTTTGCTGAATGACGAAAAATTCCTGTTTTAGAAGCTTACTCACATTGGGCGCCACTTTGAAAGTCGAAGTCATTCAATTTTCAAAAAAAAGGCGCTGTTTCAGAAATTTACTCACATTGAGCGCCACTTTGAACAAATAAGTTATTTAATGCGGGAAATAAGAATTTGTTTAAGAAATTTACTCACATTGGGCGCCATATGAAACAATAAATCATTCAATCCTGCAAAAAAAATCTGTTTTAGAAATTTACTCACATTGGGCGCCACTTTGAACAAATTAGTTAGTCAATCCTGCAAAAAGACTCTATTTTAGAAATTTACTCACATTGGGCGCCACTTTGAACAAATGAGTCATTCACTGCTGCAAAGGGAATCAGTTTTTGGTATTTGCTCACATTGGGCGACACTTTGAACAAATAAATATATTCTGTAAAAAGGTAAAAAAAAAAAAAACAAGTCATTCAATGCGGCTAAAAGGTGCTGTTTTAGAAACTGACTCACATTGGGCCCAAATTTGAACAAACAAGTTATTAAGTGTTGCAAAAGGACTATGTTTTAGATTATTAATTCAAACAATAACAAAAAAATTTTGCTACTGTCGTGTTTTTTGTCATGGAGTTGACAATTTGATAAAAAATATGAAATAAAAAGAAATTAATTTCTGAATAGAAACGTACCTGGGCAAAACGCAAATAGGAGTTGAAGTCGATCTACACGATCTTTCAACATTTCTATTAAGAAATTTATTTCTTTTTAGATTTTATATTTTTAATCTGTTTTAGATATTTACTCACCTTGGGCGCAACTTTGAAAATATAAATTATTCAATGAGGCTGAAAGGTGCTGATTTAGAAATTTTCTCACATTGGGCACCAACTTCAACAATCAACAAGTCATTCAATGCAGCAGAAAGAGCCTGTCTACTCACATTGGGTGCCACTTTGAACAAATACGTCATTCAATGCTGCAAAAAGACTCTGGGCAAATTCCTAAACGCAAGCTTTGCTAGACAAATCTAATGCCCAGCAAAAAAAAAAACCAAAACCACATCTGCAATGCAATGTTCTTTGGCAATTGCACAAATTCATTTAAGATTGCAGGAAAAAATCAATCTTCTACTTTTTGGTACATTCTGCTTCAAAATGAGTTTTTGTCTTTTTGGAACTGTTTGCTTTGCTTAATTTGCGCAAGGCTCTGTTTTGGATATTTGCTCACATTGGGCGCCGATTTCAACAAATCAGTTATTCAATATTGCAAAAAAGGGCATTTTTAAGAATTCTACTCTCATTGGGCCCCACTTAGACTAAATAAGTCATTCACTGCGGCCGTTTTAGTAACATGGGCTTAAAGGAGTTTATAGATAAATCTCTTCTCATTTCAACTGGTGCCCAATGCAGCGAATGAATTTTTCTCATTTTTGCGAAGTTGTGGAGAGTTTTTTTCAGGTCAGTGGTTAGCCTGCTTAGTTGAAAACAATAAAGTAGAACATCAAAGTCATTTTAAGGACTGAGAGCTCCAGTATCCAGTTAGTATTTCAGGCGTGCTTGTCTTTTGGATAGTTCAGGAAGTGGAAGTTCCCTGTTCGACAAAAAATAAATTTTGTTGAACATGTTGCCTTGCACGTTGAGTCCTCTGATGGAAAGTTCACTGCCATTAAACGAGCCTTAAAGCTGACCACGTATTACTATTAAAAATACTTGCAAAAGTCTCCCAATATTGTTACTTTGCGATTACGATTTTCTGGGGCGGTCCTTTTTTTTCGTTTTGACATTTTCAGCTAGCTTTTCTCTAAACGTATAACCAGTTTTTATCGGGCTATCATTGTTTTGGGTATCACTTTTTTTCCGCACTCTTTGTAATTCGTAATACGGACCCTGTTTCGAACCACCAGAAAATCGTTTACCTACTTTATTTCTGATACGTATGGTTCAGAGCAATGCTATAGATCCTGACTCACACCTTAAGCTGTCCTTCTGAAATAAAAAAATAAAAAACAAAGCGAACAAAACAGAAGTTGGTATTTGATTGTCTTTTTTATCAGATTTGTAGAAAGTTGGGCTCTCCGCTTAACCCCAGCTGAAAATACTTAATTTTATTTCATTGACAAGTGAAATGGATTACCTTTCAGAATTTTTGTAGAATGACACTTCAAAACTGTTTCTTCTTTAGATGTACATAATTGTAATGAGCATTTAAGTATCTTTCTTCTTCAATTTCATCCTCACTTTAACACCGACATAAATCTTTAGCTTGAAGAACACTGTAAATTTGAAGCAATGACGCGATATATCGACCGACAAACCAATTTTTAACTTTAAAATCTTAGACTGCACCCATGTAAAATAAAGAAAATTGTAAATATAAAATAAAGATCAAAAAACAAAACCTGTACATACAAATTTCATTTAAAAAAAAAAAAATTGATAGCAAACATTCCAAAGACAATTGATTGAATGATACCCTATAATAAAATAAAAGACAAAAATAAACTGTCAACTTTTTTTAATTAACAAAAACAATATACCTACCTACAAAGTTGAAATTTGCAAAAAAAAAAAGTTTTAAATAAAAAAAAAAAATAAATAAAATATATTCTTAAAAAAAAAAACAAATTTTATAGCCAATTTCCGTTTCCTATGAATTTCTTGAGAAATAAATAAAAGAACAACACAAAAACTCCACAATAAAACATATTCAGCAACAATATGGCGTTTCATAAAAATAGTTTTTAAACCAACCAAAATATCGATCGATAAATTTAAACTAAAATTTAATGTTTAATTAAATTCAAATTGACTTATAGATATAAAAGAAACTTAACTTTAAGAATATGATAAATTAATACAAAATAAGCAGAAGTAATTTAAATAATATGTGGTAATACTTTAAAAGTGAAAACAAAAACAGAAAAAAAGCAAGTACGATTTAAGAGACAACAAAATAAATTAACAACAAAAGAAAAAAACTCGTGTAAGGAACAAATTTATTTTTAAGAAACATTTTCAAAGTCTTAAATGTATATAATCATAATACATAGTCATAAGTTATATATATCTAATTATAATATAAATAATAATTAAATAGCAACAAATTAAAGTTACCACAAAAGTAAAACCAAAACCAGTAAAAAAAAAAAATAATAGAAAAGTCTTCAACCTACAAAAGAAAATCGTATAAATAGTGTAAAATTGAAAAGATGAAAATAGGAAATATTAAAAAGACATAAAGAGGAAAGTATAGAAAACACAAACAATTTGTTTCAGAGAGTGAATAAATAAATTAAATAGTAAAATAAATTATGAATTAAAAACATAAATTATTATGACTTATAGTAAATTATAGTTAGTTTGTTTTGTTAGATTTTCCACAGATGAATAAGATAACTTTTATTCCATTTTGTTATATGATTGATTAAGAAAACAAAAAAAAGAATGAAAATTGTGAGAGAAGAGAAAGAAACTTTAATTTATGTTAAAATTGTTTCTTAACGATCAAAATGAACGTAGAAATATATGATGATTAATATAAGTGAGTGTGTTTTTGATTTGAGTGATGGTGAGCTCCTTGACCTTTTTTTCGGCGTATTGTAAATTATTTTGTGTGTGCTTTGTATTTATCCTTTGTTAATACTCATAGGGATCGCACTCGGGATGAATATTAGGAGTAGAGCAAGGTAAGTTTAGTTCTTGATCCATGAGCATCGTATAACAGAAAACGGATGATCAGAGTCTTATAAGAGGTGGGAATGGGTTCTATTTATTTTTTTGCCTTTTTAACGTAAATGGCAGTGATTGGTACTAAGCCGCAAGAAAAAAGCGACGAAGAAGTGCAACCAACACCAAACAAAGAGAGCGAAGGGAATGTGTCTGGAGCTGGAAGAGGTTTCTATGCCACCGCACGCCGCGCCGGGTGCAAAAAGAGCTAATCAAAAACTACGACAAAACAACTTCAGTAAAGACGCAACCATCTTTAAAATATTCTCTTAAAGAAGAAAGTATTCTCAGGAGAATAGTTTGCAAAAGTTCATTAACGATGCTCAAAGATAACAAACAAGAAGGATGACGAAAAAACTCTGCACAGGTGACGCTTGTAATGTGATGGCCTTTTGAACGAGCTGTTTTCTCAAAGCACTTTCCTGAAGCTGAATCTAGTTTAACGGAATTACGAGAGAAGGAGTACATTCGAAGAATTCGTTCGAAGATTTCATTCGAAGGTTTCATTCGATGAAATCATTTGAAGAATGTATTCAAAAAATTCATTGGAGGAATTCATTGGAAGAAGTTAATCAAGTAAAATTCCAAAAAAGGCTAGGGCGCTGAACATGGCGGGATACATGAGCCCTGGAATGAAATGGAGGGTATCGGGCTTGGATGGCTCAAGAGTCTCTCTTCCAAGCTAATAAGAGGTGATAGTCTGTTTTAGCAAGGGACCATTGTAAAAAGGGAAGGAAGATTGGGTTAGCTTCCGTTTGATCAAGCTAACGTCCCAAACTCTGAAGATCACTGAGCGGTTATTGGGTAGCCGGTTGCGAAAATAGTAAAACTCTTTCATTGCCAGTGCGGGCTGGTCGCGGGCAACTTAACAAGAGATGCAATCCAAAGATGAAGGACACTAATGGAAAAACATAGTGATTCTATCGAAGATTTGCATCTGGTTGACTTCGAAAAACTATTCGATTGACAAGCACGATTCCTAATATGGGTGACCCTCAGATAACGAAGAGTTTCAGAGGCCCATTTGCTCCAGCCAGCTGGAGTCACAGTAGAATGCCAAGTTAAGGTGTACATCAAGGGAAGAGTAGCAAAAATGGAACTACAAGATGGGAACGAGATATAAACTAAAAAGAGTCGTTCTGGGTTTTCTGCACTTTGTTAAAGTCTATTAACTATTCTTTGCTGACGATGGAGCCATCATAATTGAGGATCCTCAGTCGCTGCAAGAAGCACTTACTGGACTTACTGTTTGAAAGCAATAGGTTTCGTATTGGTCCAAAAAAAAACTGAATACTTTTGTTGCCCATTTTCTGATACAGACATGCCTATTCCAGACATTTTAATGGAAATGTGCTTCCCAAGTGTAAAAAGTTTAAATACCCGAGAAAAATGATCAATATTGAACTTATGATGTCGACATCAATCATCGGGTAAGCGTAGCGAGTGGATAAAGTGTCGCAAATACTCCACCATTTTGTGTGATAGAAAAATGCCGCCCTAGCCGAAGAGAGGAACTTACACCACGGTTGTGCATCCAGCACTCCCATAGGCAGATCAAAACACTACTTACGCAGACAAATGATATGAAACAATTCAAAACCGGAAGGTTTGGCGACGCATTCTAAGGCCAACGCGGCGTTCCGCATTATGGGATCACAAGTATGAAGCAGTTAAGTGGGAGAACTCTGATCGCTTCGAGATCACGATGCTTGTAACGTCAAAAAGGAAGAAGCAGCGATTGATAAAAGTAATTCTCCGTTTGGTCGCCACACTTATCTCATTTTCAGCTGATCCAATAGTTAGACGAAGTCCCAGACTACCTCGAGGTTATGTCTGTCTATTGCAACGCTTTGTCCAAAAAAGTCTCCCCACTTGACGCAGTAGAACAATAAGGTTCCAATCAACATGATCCGACGAAAGCATACCCGGTAAATGCTTTCGTCCGATCATGTTGATTGGCTGGTGTTCAAAGTTCGGTGCTCGGTGCTTGGTGCTCGGTGCTCGGTGCTCGGTGCTCGGTGCTCGGTGCTCGGTGCTCGGTGCTCGGTGCTCGGTGCTCGGTGCTCGGTGCTCGGTGCTCGGTGCTCGGTGCTCGGTGTTCGGTGTTCGGTGCTCGGTGCTTGGTGCTCGGTGTTCGGTGCTCGGTGCTCGGTCTTCGGTCCTCGGTGCTCGGTGCTCGGTGCTCGGTGCTCGGTGCTCGGTGTTCGGTGCTCGGTGCTCGGTTTTCGGTATTCGGTCTTCTGTGCTCGTTGCTCGGCCCTAAGACCACCTGTGGCTTCAATTAAAAGATGAAAAGCGTAACGTCTTTTAAGTCCGAAAGACGACATTCTTCTCAATCGAACTGAAGTTGAATGGGACATTCTGCCCGCCAGTGGGTTTAATGTCCGCTAATACGTCTACTGAAGTGGCTTCCCTTGTTTTCTCTTTGTGGATCTGCTTGTAGTGGTAACAGGCAGCACTGACCTTCTTTTGCATCAACGTCTTTTGCGCTTTCCGTTTGGCTAGTTTTGACTGCCTACGTTCTTCATCGAACAATTGCTCTCGTTTAGGAAGCCAAATGAAACCAAGGATCTAAGAAGCCACAGTTCTCGGTTCTGATGGCTCGCTGACATTAACGCTACTGGCTTTAAATGCGTAATGCTGGTGGCATAAGATTCAACGATATGGTTGCAGGGACACTTGATTGGAAAGGGCATTTAATGTCTGCTGTAACTTTCCAACGTCATATTATTTCACAGCGTTAGTTCGCGGCGGTCGTGAACAGAACAACCCCATTCGTACCTCAGCCACAACAAGGTAGGGACACCCTAGACCCTACCACCGCCAACGGTTCTATTCAAAGTTGGCCAATCGAAAAATTAGGACATCCAATACTTTTGATAGGTGTCTTGCCTCTTGCGTCGATCGCAACATGGTCAACATGGCAGACGACTTACTTACCTTACAATGAGATCATGGATACAATCTTTAGAGTTAGATTGGTTTACTTCTATAGTTTGTAGGGCGCATGCGTGGGTTCATGCTAATGCTGGTAAATTGTCATTGTACACTCCTAAATTCGGTTTTGGAAAGAAGCGTTATACCTGAAGTCACACTTAACCTAAGGGTCATTTTTTTGACATTCGATTCTGTTAAAAAGTCACAAGACATAAGGCTGTGACCTATCGAAAACCAAACCACAATTTGAGTATTGAGTGGAAAATTGGTACTTCATTGGAATGGTGTGACTTGCAAAATCTGGCAAAATGGGGGAATGGGGGTGTAAGTTCAATTTCTGCGAAGATTCCATAGTAAGAAATACAAAACAAAAAAAAGACACGTCTATCAAAAGTGCCAACAGTTTGAAAAAAAGTCGTACCACTGCTGAAAGAATAAAATTTTTTGAGTTAAGTAAATAGCACTTTGTGGTCGAACGATCATGGACATTTCTTCGTATTCCCAAAGAACAGCATCCGATTCTCAAAACAAAAAAAAAATAGATCCACATTCATCTTCCGCCTTATTGATGACTGAAGCTGCTGCTAAGGAATATGAAAACCAAATTTTGATCTGCGGTTTCTTCATTAAAGAATGTGACACTGACACTTCCCCATTATTCTATTACAAACTTACAAACAAGTATGTTAATATCTTCGCATCTATCCTTTCCTTAATCAAATCCATCATAGGCGTCTTTAGGCGAGCAGGGCGTATCTACATGAGAAGTCAAAAGACGTCTCCAGGCACTAACACGTTATAGGCTCGTTTGGCAAATAACAGAAATTTTCCTTGACGATTTTCATAATTACTTTTATTAGAACATTTCTGAAAATTGTTTCATTTGAAGGGAGCCGAGTGATATAGACACACAAATACACCAAAGCCACATCCACATCAAACCTTCAATTGAATATTTTGTTTGAATATGAGGTTGAGTTATAAGGGACTGATGTCGATGATGGCGGCTCTCATTCCCACTCAGTATGCATATGATGTATTACTTTAAACCACTTCGGTTAATATCAGAGAGAAGGAGGTATATGTGTCACCACCCAATGACATCCATGTCAACTTATCTTCAAGGCTAAGTGCGTATAGGATAAGAGGATGAGGATGAGGATGAGACGTAAGCAAAACATATTAAAAGTCTCTATCTATGTAGGAAGGTGTATAGTAAAGAAGATGTGTCTCTAATGCGGCAAAAACTTTTCTCAAAGCTCCATCATAATTAAATAATGTCACCCTTAAGGGTATAGCTAAACCAACTCCCACATATCCAAAGTGGTTGAGTTAGTGCGGTACCAGCTATACCAGCCTCCCCCCTTAAACTTGTATAGAGTAGAAATATCCCTGTGGCTTTCATAAATGCTCATTCCTTTCTTCCTTTTCGTCTCCACCACTGCCGCTGCCGCCACCGACGCCGACGCCTCACTACGCCGACCTTCAACCATCATCAGACGAATAAATAGGAAATATTTTTGAAGTAGTTTTGTGCTATCAAATATTTATTGTTAATATTATTCAAAAACTAGAAGGATGTTGTATGTATGTACTTATGTACGTGTGTGGGCTTGAATTTGGGTTTGGGTTTTGGGTTTTGGGTTTGGGTAAACCCCTCACATAATGTATTTGCCCAGAAACTACTATGTATGTGTTTGCAAAACTGGAAATGCTCTTGCCTGTTGAGAGAATATTAATTTTGGGGCTTACGCAATTAATTAAGGATTTTCGTTTTGCTTTTGTATAGCTGTTGTTTGGTTTGCTTTAGGTTGTTAATTATGAGTTCAACATAAATAATTACAGTATCGGAAATTGACATGGTTCAGTAAATAGCTCATGAAAAGAAAACCATAACTGGCTTTAAGAGGTTAAGTTTCCCAAATAAATTCTGAGAGTTTCATATGCTGCTGTTTTTTCTTTCTTTTTTTTTATGTGGGTGGATAAACACAAACTAGTGACAGTTCACAGATGTGAAAACATTGTTTGAATAAAACAAGGTGCTTATTCAACACTCTCGTGAAATTTCCATCATAGAGGGCTGAGGAGTTGACGAGCTTTTCTGAAGTGGAACAATAGTTCCAAAATATGTAAGAATGAGTTTTTAACTCTAAAAAAAGGGTAAAATTCAACTAGAAATTGTTGGTACATATTACCGTTGGCTTAAGACATTGTTGATTTTAGTATGTAGGCACTGTCTTTAACTAACCTTTTGACATAAACGCCGCCACGCCGCTGTTGAATAGACTTTCCATTTCCTTTTCTTCTACGGTGCGGGCCAGGGAGCGGCAGTGGATGTCTCGTTTTGTAAATGCATTCACTTATTCATAGCCTTACACACCATTCAGACACCATTCATCTTAATCTCAAGCAATACACACACTGCACTCTCTTTTAGTCAACAAGACAGGTTCTCACACTCATTCACTTAGCGGAAACAATGACAGTTGGCAGGCAATGACAATATGTGTATGCGTATGAACTTGTGCGAATAGTGTCTAAGGCAACGAATCATCTACAGTCCAACGAATACCTCATAAGGCAACGAATACTTCACACTGTAATACTGTGATGAAGAACACAACCACAACAAAATATAAATAACGCCCAAGTCTGGTCAAAAAATGTGTATTCAAACCTATCTATGAATTTAAAAAATATTCGTTGTTATCCTTCATCATTCGTGAACATTCCCTTTTTTCGAATGCAAGCGAATGGTGTACCTGTTTGAGTTTGAATGGTCCATTCATTCATCATTCATAGGCACAAGCAATGCGAAGGCTCGTATTCACGATTGTTGTGTACTTTTTCTACAAGCATCACACATGTTTCATCATTGCGAGCGTGAGACTGTGTACGGGTTGTTTTTCGGGGGATGATTCGAAAGCGCAAGTGATTGCACTCATGCAGTTCTCTGGTGCAGGTGGCATTACAAACTTTGTGATTTCGAAGAAGTCATAACTCTCCTACTTGTCTATTTCACACAATCGGTCGGCCTGTCTGTTGAATCCTTTGAGTATCGTTACGAACTTCGTGATATCGAAGGGATTACAACTTTTCTACTTGTCTCCTCCTTACAAGTAGTGATCCGTCTGTTGAGCGCCTTCGAATTTTTGCTTCATTGCGGATTGTGGTTTTTGTTTACTCAAGTTGTGAGCAGCAGTAGTTTGCTCCAGTACAACGAAACTTACAAGGAGAAAAGAAGGGAAGAACACCGAATTCTCAGAAAGAATATGAAGCAACATGAGAAGTGCTTGTTTGAGGAAATCGATGGATGCCATGATGGGAATGAGGATTGGAAGTTTTATCAAAAGGTGAAAAGATCTTGACAGAGTGACAAAGCCCAAACTCAAGCCTATAAAAACCAGCAGGGAAACATAGTAATAGCGACGCAGTCGCTACTGAGGATCTGGAAAGATCAGTTCTGCAGACTTTTTAACGGCGATGAAAACACAAATTCCGCTGTCAGGCAGAATGCCTCAATTACGAAAGGCGATACCTATGGAGTGTCATATGGGATATCTATGGATGGTCAAATGATAGACATGTGCACCCAAGAGGACCCTAGCGTCCATAGATTTTTCTTGAAATCCACCTCTGTCTATCAACTCCTACTCTCACCTCCACGTGGTGAACATCGGGTTCCTATTACCTCAACTGGAGATTGGGTCTCAACCCTAGTGGAAGGTTGTTGGTGGCAGCAAACGAGAGAGGGGAGAGGTGTTCCCACTAAGGCACCTCTTCTTTCATCCAGACGGCAGCGGAGGAATTCCCTAGATGAAATCAACGGTGGCGTCCACAGTTCCAGTCAGGTTGAGCTATTTATTGAGCACCTTATAGGGCTACTACAACATATTTGGAGCTCAAGCTTATAAGGAACGATCTATCCGGCTCCCCATCTTTGGAGCTATACAAGGTTTGGGGTCGTGCTGTCGAGGTGACTTCACTGCCACGTAAAGCTATTTTAGTTGCGAAGCACCAACAAGCCTCGGATACAGACGGATTTACTGATGACGAACCAAGCACACGAAAAACGGACAACGAACTTCGGATCTGTACGTGGAATGTTAGGTCCCTTAATAGACCACGTGCAGCCAAACACTTAGCGGAAGCACTAAGCTGCTACAAAGCAGATAGTACCACTATCCAAAAGAAATACGATGAGATGGACCAGGTGGACGCAAATTAAAAGACTGCGATATCTACTACGGCGATTGCTACCGAGAACAAAAGCAGCGACTGTTTGGATGTGGATTTGTTGTTGGAACTAGACTCAGGCAAAAAGTCTTGATTTCCAAGACTAAATTCATCATCATAAGCCTTATTTGCGAACATGCCCCTACAAAGGAAAAGGATGAAGACACCAAAGACGTATTCTACAAGCTCAGCCATCAGGTATGCCGTCTCTGAAGTGCTGGGTTTTACACAGCCACCACAACGAAGTCCCTGGTTTGACTACGAATGCCGGCAAGCACATGCAGCTAAACAGGAAGCATACAAAGCGGCGCTGCACAAAAAGACTAGAACTGCTAACAAGCTCTTAAAGCAGAAGAGGAGAGACGAACACCGGCTTCTTAGACGGAAAATAGAGAGCATGAGAAGCGTGCGATCGAGGAGATAGAAGGGTGCCGCAGCAGGAATAAGGTTCGGGAATTTCACCAAAAGGTAAAAACAGCAGCCTCGGGCTATAAGCCCTGAGCCAAAGCCTGCAAAGACGATCAAGGGAACATAGTGGTGGAACCGCAGTCAATGCTGAGGATATGGAAAGACCACTTCTCCAAGCTCTATAACGGCGATGATGAACACGATTCCGCTGTTAGAGATATAGAACCACTCGATTTAGGCGACGTAGACCAACAATTCCACCAACCCGTCCTGAACGAAGTGAAAACAGAATATTCAAGCTAAAGTCCAAAAAATCTGCTGCCAGCGAATTGTTTAAAGCGGCAGGCAATGACCTGGTCAGGAGTATGCACCAGCTTATTTGCAAAATATGGTCGGAAGAAAGCATGCCCGATGAATGGAACCTCAGCATTGTTTCCCTGGTCCTCAAGAAAGGAGACCCTCTGAACTGCGCCATCTACAGAGGTATCAGTCTTCTCAACATCGTGTACAAGATACTCTCTGCTGTATTGTGTGAGCGTCTGAAGCCATTCGTCAACAACCTTATAGGTCCTTATCAGTGCGGCTTTAGACCAGGAAAGTCCACCATAGACCAAATCTTCACACTACGGCAGATCTTGGAAAAAAACCCAGAGACTTCAAATCGATACCTACCACCTTTTTATCGATTTTAAAGCTGCGTATGACAGCATCTATAGAGAGGAGTTATATAGATCCATGTCTAGTCTTGGCATCCCTACCAAACTTGACCGATTGATTAGATTAGATTAGATTAGGATTTTTATTATATAAACAACTTTAGTTACAGTTTTATGTGTTTTTGTTAAATAAAAATAGATTTTTACATAATAAAAATAAAAGTCAATGGCGTTGCCGTCTGCCTGTTTTTGACTCTATATAAAATTAGTTTAAGTAAAATTGTTTCTTTTATATTCCATTATTAACTAAAAACATGATATTTAAATTCAATTTTCGCTCTTTAGCAGATAACATTAATCATATTCGTTAATTATAATATACCGGTAATTTTTTGCGGATTTTAAATATTTGTAAAGGCTAGTCCAGTTTGCGCCATTTAAAATTATCTTTGTTTGCTCTAGGGTAAGTGTAAGACAACCAAAATGGATCAATCTAAGCTCTCTGAATACAGGACATATGGCTAGGAAATGGAAGCAATCTTCCTTTGCTTTGAGATTGCACAAACTACAAAGAACTGTGGTGGCGTTATTGTAGGGTGTACCATTTAGATTTGGGAGATCACCCCTTGCTCTGCAAATCAAGGATATCGCTTCCACACTTAATTCGTCATTAAAATAATTATTGCACATCAGATTATAATTCAGTTCCGGGTATATCACCCTATTTATAGAGGATATTGCCTGCTGAGTGAATTCATTGCCCTGGGTGATGTCCAAGGCCTCAATTACAATGTATAACTGACTTTTTAATATATTGATATCAGACCACTGAATATTTAACTCAACGCTACATTTTTGTGCCATTAATTCCCAGTCGACGATCCAGTCTATTTTTTTTTTCGAAAATGTATCTTGTAAGAATTAGAGGAATTCTATTTGAGCTATAATTCAATAATTGACCGATTGTGTAGGATGACAATGGAAAACGCACGCTGCTCCATCAGGGTCGGAAAAGATCTCACCAATACAATCGATGTTAAAAAAGGTCCTAGGCAAGGCGATACATCATCCCGGTTCTTATATATGGCGCAGAGGCATGGATCTTGTCAAAGATAGATGAGGACGCTTTAGGATACTTCGAGAGAAAAATTCTTCGGGTGGTTTTTGGTTCCCTCTGCATAGATGGAGAGTAGAGAAGAAGATTTAACGACGAACTGTACGGGTTGTACAGCGACACTGACCTTGTCAAACGAGTCAACGTCCGGCTTAGATGACTGTATCTTGTAGAACGAAAGGACATCAACGCTCCGGCCCGGAAAGTCTTCGAATCCAATCCCTAGGGACGGCGCAGTACAGGAAGACCGCGACTCAAGTGGCGCACGCAAGTAGGAGAGGACCTTTACCAACTTGGCGTGCAAAACTGGATTCAGCTAGTTAGGGACCGAACTGGCTGGAGAAGCATGTTATTTGAGGCCCTAGTTCGACCCGGACTGTAGCGCCACTTTAAGTAAGTAAGCAAGTAAGATACCTATGGAAAACATTTCTTGATTTCTGTTGGGATTCGAATCACGCGTAACCGACAGACATGCTGACCATTACGCCACGGGCACCACAAAAGACAGTTAAATAATTCTAAAACATGATCTTCTTTCAGATTCCATTCGATGCCCGTGTCATGAATCAGGCTCATGTTTCATACAAAATCCATCCATCTCCTTTACAACAAATAAAACACTCAATTACACTTACCATGTTACTGACCATAAAAGCTCCTAATTTCCCTAAAACCAATCATTGAGTTTAAATTACCAACTGCCAATGAATTAGCAGCATTTATTTGAGCAAATCCTGTTCACTTGCGTACACTCGCATTAACTAAACTTCATGCACACCAAATTAAGCACACACTATTTCCAATATACACAAGCCTTTTACTGCTAAAGTAAGAACTTCAGTTTTATGCACATGAGCCACAATGCGGTTTACGTTTACGATAAATTTCCCATATTCCCTAAACTAGCTTTATGAACACAAGACTCCTAAAATTATAACTTCCCCATCAAGCATTAATCTGAAATGGTAATTATTCAATCGTAAAGCCCCAACATAAATGTGGAGATGGTTGATGGTTGATGGTTCATAACCTTTATAACGTCACTTGCCCGTTCCCCTGGTATTTCTCCATCATTTCTCATCTAAGCTGTGTACAGTAACCCCACTTAAATACGTTTTGAAACCACCCTAGCCACATTCATCATCTTGAAAAGTCATTGCTTTTCCTAATTATTAATTTTGCCATCAAATTAAGATTCTACATAATTCCAATTTCGCCAGTATAATCGAATCATGTTGTAGCCCTGAGTCCGTATTCTACACTGACAAGGACAACCAAAATATTCCTCCCTCTCGAAGAAGAACTCAAAGGAAAAATCATTTTGTAATTTCATAACTACCTAACTCTCTGCTCCCGCCGCATAATACCTGCGGGATAAATTGATTGGATGCCGAAAAATACCCACCAAAGTCAATGTAAAAATATTCCCAAAAGGCGACCAGATATACAAAAAGTGGAAAAAGACTAGACAAACAGACCAACACGAAAAGAACCCCTTGTGCCAATTTTACTCGAATACAAAAAAAAAGCTGTTAGCGACTCCGACTCCGACTCCGACCATTATCCAAACTTCAGATTCAGATCAGGGCGAGTTTTGTTGCAAAAAAGGAATTAACATTTGTATCAAATGAACTCACACACATACACATAAAGATATGAAAATGTATAATACTATGCCCGGTCCCATCAGGGTAGACCGCAAGCCAATTTTTAGTATGATACGGCTCGTCTGTTGATGTTGTACTGTTGTTGTATCCTAGGTCATTATTAATATTAGTGCCTTGAGACTCAACTGGACACACATTGTTCATAGGTATTGGAGAGAGCTCTTCAATGAATGTATCCAGGTCCTGGTGGCCATTTCTAAAAATGACTTTAACTACTCTGCAACTACTACACACTATGTAACAGTTATTAAAAACGCCACAATTGTTATGGTTATGTATCCACAACGAGAATTGAAAGGTCCTGGGGATGATGATCGTTCCTACGGTGGGTTTTTGGTATGATGTTTGGGGGCTGAAACTCGCTACCTACAAAACCCAAGCCTTAAAAGGGACAGAAATCTACATAACCCCATTTTTGTCAATAAAGATAACCACAATGCGGACTAACCCAATGCGTTGGAATGGAATGGCCAACTTTGTTGTTTCACTTTAGGTAGGTACCTTAAGTCATTTACATTTTTGTTTTTTTTTTTTTTTGTTTGGGTTTGTTTTTTTTTTTTAAACAGCCAGCAGTTGTTTCTTAGTTTTGAAAGGATGTTCAACGTTAGTGGTGCTTATGAGTAGGGCCATTAGCACCCAATAGAAAATCAGGAAACTACCTTCGTTTCTGGGTGGAAATTGATATTTTATTTGTAATACCTACACCTGCCAAAACGAACGGGGTTAGATTCATGGCCATAACAAGTCCTTTATCTTTAGTGGCAATGTTATCTCAGATCGTATCATCGTAAAGTAACCAAAAACTACTTATAATGTGCATACAAAATGGAGGTAGGACGAATGGTAATACGGAATGTGAATGTGTTTGGAACCCCAATTCTACCCAGTAGCCCGCCCCGGGTGCTTGACAGGTGAAATGTTCGTATAGTGTTCAATGAGTTGTTTTACATAAAATTGAAAATATTTTGTGTTTCTTTTTGAAGGAAGGATGATTTTAATTTTTATTTCAGGTTGAATTTTTGTTTGTAATTTATTCTAGTCGACGGAATAGACTAACTTTTAGAAAAGCGTTAAGAAAAACGTAAGTGTAATTCGTGTCTGTTTTGTGGAGAAAATTTACTTGGCAAAAACACGTTGACAAAAACATATGAAAAAGACAATGAAAAAGAAAACCAAAAATTTGTTACCGTAACGAAGCAAAGTAAAGAAAAAGAAAACACATTTGATATAACAGCTGCTTTGGGTGAACGCATTCAGCGCTGTACGTCCAATTTATGGTCGTCATAACAGTCCTAGCAGATCAACAATTGAACGTCTAGTGGAAAAATATGAATCCACAGGCACAGTACAAAATCTTCCAGTGCCAGTGAGACAAAGAAGTGCCCGTAGTGTCGAGAATATTGCTGCGCTGAGGCTTCAGTTGCAGAAGCCCGAATGTGTCTCTCACACGTCGTTCTCAAGCGTTGGGCATCTCTGACGTCGTTGTGGATCTTAGCCTACATAAAATTTTCTGGTGGTCAAAAGCGTCGTATGTTTGTGAATTGGGCTGAGCAACAACTTGAAAATGATTCGGATTTTCATCGAAAAATCATCTTCAGCGATGAGGCTCATTTCTGGCTGAATGGCTTTGTCAATAAACAAAATATGCGGCATTGGTCAGGCAGCAATCCACACGTACTCTACGAGTTATCAATGCATCCCGAAAAAAATACGGTTTGGTGTGGTTTATGGGCCAGCGGCGTTATTGGGCCGTACTTCTTCTGTGATGATCAAGACCGGCACGTTAGTGTGAATGGGGATTTCTGCCGTTTAATGATAACCAAATTTTTCTGGCCCGTATTGGATGATATGGATTTGGAGGACATGTGGTTCCAACAGGATGGTGCCACAAGCCACACAGCGAGCAGCTGCTGAGACCCGTCATCAACTACGAAAGCCCAGTTTGGTTCACAATCTCGAAGACCGCGATTAAGGATCTCCTAATTTTCGAAAGGAAGATTCTGAGACTCTGCACCGGCCTCACCAGGGTCAGAGACATTACAGTAACCAGAGTAACCAGCATATCTATACGAGACCGCCAAGATGACGCTCTTGGACCAGTACGTCTTATGTAAACGGCTGCAAATATCAGCAACCACCCTAATCCCCTTGTGAGAAGGATGACCACTGAGGACCGACACCCTGAGCCAAGATACCTAAGCGTGATGAACACTTTGGACGAAGGAGTTATACCAACCAACGACGAAGCCACCAACTTCTACGATGACCCTGGGTCAGCATGCTTCCGTGGCTGATGCCACCCCCACAACCTCCTCATAAAGAGGAACACCAGCGATAACCGGGACGGAACATCCCGAGATAAATCAAGTCAGCCGGCTTATAATCAAGAATTTTCTTTCTTTTCAGCTATATATTATTAAAGCGCAAGGTACTTTTTTAGCCTGATTCCTTGCAGTAGGATATTTTATTTTTCAGCTATTGTCCTTACAACATTTTTTAAATAACGGGTTGCATTTTCTGTATTACGACGTTTTGTTTCTAGAACACACAAGATGTTTATACCTATCATTTCTATGCTATCGAAAATTCGACCAGTCATGCTTCAAAAATTTCACCTAGTCAGTCGTAAATTTATTGCATAACTTTGTTTTGCTACGCCACCATGTTTTTAGTATTTTACCATAGTAAATAGGTTCGTTCGTTGAAGTTTACGGTTGAATTAAGTTTTTTTGACAACCCAATGAATTTTTAAAAGAAAAACATGGGTTTTCGATTCTCAGAAAACACTAAACCACGAAGTAATCACTTATTTCTGCCATTTGTTCGTGTCCTCTACTCGACCCAACAAAAACCTAGGGCGGCCGGCGTTGCTTGATTATTGGTTTGTTTGTTGAGCTTTGCCCAAAGTTGACCCAAGTTTTCCTTGACAACCTAATAAATTGTCAAAATAAACTTGGTTTTCAGTTCTCAAAAAACGCTAAACTTTAAAATCACCACCCATCGCTGTCATTTGAAGAAAAAAACATGCCATTTGACAGCCCAGTTCATTACCTAAGCGCCCCTAGTGCTACTTTATTGCGAGTTGAAGATAGATCCAGGGCTCAAAAAAAATACTTTGTTTGACCTTCGAGGCTAGTTTCGATTTTTCAAAAAACGCTTAGCGGCGACCTCAAGGCGACCCCAGAGCTACAGCAAACAAACCTTAGGTTCATTATACTTCTATGCTTCCTATTAAAAGTTGTCCGGTTTTCATTTGTGCTCAAATATTCCATTGTCAGAAACGATTCATTGATGAAGCTCTCTATTTGTTGCGTAAACCAAATGTTTGTTATTTTATTTCCAAGTCAAATTCCTTCAATTACAGTTAGCCTTAGCAGCACTCAATTGAACTTGGAACTTCATATAAAAGTTGAGGAGCGAAATAAGTCCCATAAATTGAATATGAGGACTTATTTTATCATGAAATAAACCCCTTAAAATATAAGTCCATTCAGAAACCATGAACTGAATCCCCAATTTTGGCCAATTTATTTCATACAGAAAAAAACTTCCCATCGTCCAAACCAATTTGAGGGAGTTAGTTCGTTTAGAGTTTGGGAATGCTCCATTGAGGAGATGTTTTCATAAGTCGCCTGATGCATGGGTAAACGAATTATTTATTCGTCAACTAGCCTATTTCTTTGAACTTCTTGGAAAACTATGAGGGGCGACTAAAAGAGAAGCAATAATTTGTGCTTACCCATCTTTAGATTGTTTAGAAAAAATGGCTAGCGATTGAATGTTCTACATCGTGGTCGTATAGCGAATAACTTAGCCGGAAATAATTCAAAAATTAGAGAGTCAAACATATCTCTTGGTTCTTGGAAATAGTTTGGAAATAATTTCCTCAATGGACACACACCGCATCTTGAAAACATCACATCATTAGCTTTTCACGGTTCCAATTGCAGCACTTTGTCTTTTAAATTACTGGGATTGCCTTGTCTGAGCTTACTCGATTCTTTTTTATTTTCCAGATGAGGAAGGCCAATGGCTATCTAGAAATCTGTACTCTAAAAAGCCTCAGTTCTCGGCCGTAATTATTTCACTATCATTTTATAAGAAATCTGCTTCTTTACTTCATGTACAGAAATTCACAATCTGACACATTTTTAGGAACGGAGGTAAAATTCTCTCAAGAACTCTCTGAAAGAGCGTAATTGTCTGAAAAGAAAAGAAACGTCTTCAACAAAACACCTTCGTTCGTTAAAGCCCTGTAGTTGCGTTGAGGTTAAAACAAAGCGCTTTTTGAAAAAGATCAACTCGCCCTAAATGTCAAACTGAGTGTTTTTTTAGCCCTTTGGTTGAACTGGGTTTGCTTTCAACTCTTCCTAGTTTTTTTCTGGGGCGAGTTGAGGGCTGTCAAATGGCATGTGTTTTTATTCAAATGACGGGGATGTTTAGTGATTTTGTGGTTTAAAGTTTTTTTTTGGGATAGGAAAACCCAGGCTTTTGTGACTATTCATAGGGTTATCAAGAAAACCTGGTTCATCCCTGGGTAAAGTTTAACGAACGAACCTTACATTCACAACAACGCTTGAAAAGACGTCTTCTTGACAGGTGTTGTACTTGTAATTGCTGTACACGATTTCTGTTCACAGAAATTTTGGTGGCAAAAGCTCGCAGGGTGAGAAAATTTTTTACTCACCCTAAGCACTAAGCACTTTTGTGCACAACTACGAAAAACCGCTGTTCTGGATTAGGATTTGACTTGCGGTGAATTTCGGTGCATTTCATGATAATGATGAAAGAAACAGACCTAAGATTACGTTACCATGAGTGTTTTGGTTTGCCTTTTATTTTATTATTGCCTATGTCCCTATGTGAGTGCTGGGCACACAACAGCTACAGCGGTACATAGTATTTCCTGTAGCTATAATGGGGCATTTTTCTGTCACAGAAGATGGCGTCATTTTCTCGAGATTTCGTCAACCTACGCTTACTCGGTGATTGATGTCGCCTTTATCTTTCAACATAGATCCCAGATATTAATTTTTCACACTTTCTATTCATACAGATGTCTGGAATAGGCACCTTTGGATAAGGATATCGGGTTTCCTTCGAAAACTTTTACCCGTACATTAGGGGTTTTTCTTTTTTAGTTCCGAACAGATAAGTGAAACGTCAAAAACGTAAGAGTATTTCTTTTTCAATTCATCAAAATCTGAACGCTCGAAATGCTTTTCTTCTTTCTTCACTCTACGTGTTCTTCGCTCTACGTGCTCGAAATAAAATGACGGGGCATCTAGAGCAAGAGCCTGGGCGCAGCCAACTTCACATAGATCAGTTCAGAACACGTTCACTCTGTTCGTTCTCTGTTCATTTCACTGTTCGGAACTAAAAAAGAAAAACCCCTATTAAGTGCTTCTTATACATTGATGTAGCAAAAAAATAGTACTTACTTATATAAAGGTGTACTTTGGTGTCCAGTATTTCTAGCAGGCAGTCACTGACTGTTATAAAGAGCAGAGAACTCAAGACGCTTCCTTGGTGTGCACCTACTTTGAATTAGAATGATACGGTGACTCCAGCTGGGCATCTAAACTTCGTCACTGATCCATCAAAATTGCTGGTAATCCGTTAGTAGGCATCTGGAACTCTCATGTTAGACCTCGTTGTTTCCGATCGAATGCTTTTTCGAAGTCAACCAGAACAACAAACATGTAAATTCTCTAAGGAATCACGATATTTTTACATCAGGGTCCTTATACTTTGGATTCCATCTGTTGTTGACTTACCCGCTAAAAACACAAAAGTTCTTCTTCGTCAAATTGGATTCACGTTCTGGAACTTGAGTTATGGAAAGTGATTTCAAAGAAGCTGTTCCTTCAATAGGCTATCACAATGCTGTCGCCACATTCTGAACCTGTCCAGAATTTTGTCGCCATCCACAAGAAGCTATCCTTGATCATCGTTAAAGAATAATTCTGCTGAGCATTTCTCATTCTTTGAACAACTATGTTAAAGATCCCTTATTCAAATTGTTTTGTCATATTTCTTGAATAGCTTGATTTTCATCAACAGCTGGGAAGACCAGAAACCTCTTCCAGCTCTCCCCCTTCGAGCATTTCTTCTTCGCTTCCTTCTTGCAGCGCAGCGTCTGTATTTTCTTTTTAGACAAGCTTTTCAAACCTACACTCGCACTGAATGCCAAAATGAGTATTTTTTCAGCCCTAGGTTTGCCCTCAACTAGACCTGAAGTAACACTACTTTTTGCTGGGACGAGTTCAGATAATAAAGAGGGCTGTCAAATCGCCATATTTTTCCTTCTCCAAATAATGGCCACTAAATTACAGCACAGATTTAGTGGTTACCCGTCTTTTGAGAACTGAGAACTGAATTACCGCACACGTGATCGAGTAAATCGCACTGTGTTTTCTGTTAGTACCACAATTTGACATTCTTTAATCAGTATTTGGACGAATTGAGGTCAATAAATGAACAGCAGACTAATGTTGTGTAATATACAATGAACTCTGAAAGAAAAAAAAATACCCTCACTCGATTACCGACGTGGTAACTGCCTGTAGACTGTAGTACGCTGCAGCGCGCTGTCAAAGTCGAAAGTAAGCAAATGCTATAACAGCCTTATTTATTAGATTTCACTAATACTCGTTTCATCCTCGGATTAGTTAATACTAGTTTTAGCACTTAATACTCCCTTATGTCACGTCAAGCAAATCCTTATTTATAAAACATTTTCCAACCCGTATTACTGCGTGAACACAATGGCTGCAGAGACGCAGCCGCAAGAGATGTCAAAACATTAAATACAAGCGAATACAACAACAACGCAAGACGGAGCTGGACAAGGTAACTTGATTTTAACTCTTGTGGCTCCGGCTCCGTATGCGTATGCGTATGCGTATGCATTGTGTTCACCCAGTTAGTTATGTCGTTTTCCATTGGTAATCCGGAAAAACTCTCCGATCCGGGATGCCAAAGTAACACTTTTCTTTGCTTTGAAGTTTCGTTGCTTGTATTGTGTATCGGTGTGAAACGTCGAGCGCTATTTGTTTTTCATCCACTTTTTCATTTTTTTCATAATTCTTTTAAGTGAAATGTCTTAAAATGTTTTTAGAACTCATCTCACAAAATTAATTAATTAATAATTGTTTTCGGGTCACTTTTTTTCATTTTAAGAGGTGGCAAATCACATTTGTCAATTTTGACGTCAACATTGTTTCAGTGTGTGAGTGCTTCTGGTTTCGCTTCCTTCTTCAAATCAAGAATCAAATTTCTCTTCTTTCGAGGAGAGGAACTGTCATTTGATGCCAATGGAATGATTTGAGAAGCGTTCAGAAGGCTTCCGAACGACCAATGGAAAACGATATTACTATTTGCTTGTGTCAAATTTTTCATCAAAAAAATGACCCATCTGTAGCTCTGGTTACTATAAACGTAAACAAATCCCAGCTGACTTCATTGTGCACATTCAACGCAATAAGTTTTTTCAGATAATCTTACTTCTTTCGGACTCTGATTGGCCATAGAGTTTCAGTTCTTCTTTTGATACGTGACTTCTGACCAATTAGAGGTCGAAAAAAAGTTAGATTACCTGAAAAATTAAATTGCGTTGAACCCGAGTATTATGATTTATTTCTTTTTTTTGTGGTTGGCGGAAATTTTTCTAAAATGGATAATAAACAAAACAAGAAATATTAGTTTTCCTTTATTTCTTTATTTATCTCATATTTAAGGCGGAAAAAGAATTAAAATTATTCACAAAACCAAAATAATTTTTCACTTTTCCTCCAAAAATGTATCCTCAAAATGACATTTGGAACTTAATACGACCTTAAAGCCTTGCGCAAACCAATGCGGTGAGTGCGTGCGATGCGATTGCGATAAGTCAAATCCCTATGTAATGGTATGGACTTAATGCATAGGGATTTGACTTATCGCAATCGCATCGCACGCACTCACCGCATTGGTTTGTGCAAGGCATAATACTCCTTTAATACTCCTATGAACCAGTATTAGCTTAATCCGCCTGTAATACTGGTGTATTTTTTTTATAAATAAGGTTTGGATGCGTAGAAGTAGCTGTAGCGGTAGTAGTAGCTGTAGTACAAGTTGACTCATTTTCAACTTTTGAGCGCGCTGCTGTGCTTCATTTTGATGTTTCACACAAAAAAAAAAAAAACAAATCAAAGCAAAATGGCTCAGTAAAATTGACATCTTGCGCTACACCATTGTGGAGGAGTTTTACTACATTCCTCAGCTGCATCTGATTTTTGATTTAACAGCGCGGCGTACTACAGCTAGAGCTACAGCTACGCCATTCTGTTCAGGCAGTAATTCGACTATTATTTGAGGGCCACTTACACTATGCTTTCGAAGTACTTTTCTCACTTATCACTGTTCTAACTCCATCATTCTACCACCATGTGTACTTTTCTCACTCGCTAGATCGTTAACGCACCCTTACAAAACAACAGTTTCTTTTCAAAAAAAGATTATGCGTTTCACAGGTTCTTGGATTCATTTTCCTGTTCGAGCAAGTGGTTCGCCAAACTGCGGATATATTGACGTCGACAGCAGCATTTCCCCTTCGTTTTGTCACTTTATTTGGTGAATACAATAATTACAGTAACTCACTCACTGAAATGCACTAGCAAAATTTATTTTTTTACCTGGAGCACAGAGTGCAACCAAAGATTCAACAAATTAGACCGAGAACTACAAAGTAAAATCAGAGAGTCAACTGCCGCAAGATATTGCAATTTTGTCTACAAGCTAAATTAGGGAACACAGTACCGCGTTCTTTTTTCCTTCAATGTTACGTGATGTTTCATCATTCCGAAATGCAAAATAGTTACGAAATGTAACATCGAAGTCGTCCCTAAATGCAATGTTGAAATGTCAGAATGTTAAGTTTCGTAACTTTTTCCAATTCATCTCTGGGACCTGAGTTTCGAAGTTGAACTGTCAAACAGCTCTTTTTGTTGTTGTTGTTGTTGCTCAGACTTGTTTTGGATTTTTTTTTTTTTTTTCATTAATCTTTCAAAATTCTGTCAGCAGATAATGATTTTCAATCTTGTTCATTTCAGAAATCTTTTTTCCTCATCAAAAACGAGTTTCCTTTAGCTGGGTTTATATTTTAAGAAATATACTTTATTCTTATTTTTGGCAGACCAGCAAAGTGTAACATCGAGTCGTTCCTAAATGCAATCATGATTTTGTAACAAAGTCAAACATACACAACAACAACGATGATTTTGACACTACAGCATCGCGTAACATCGAAGGCATAAAAGAACGGACTACAGATGGCCATAATTTGAGTGTGTTTCAGGAATAGAGGAATAAAGAACAAGAAGGAAAACCGTAACTTCTCTAGCCCCGCAACTTCCATTTGTTTACATTGTTGCTTTTGTAACACGAGATCTATCTGTGATACACGTATTAAGCTGAACATAAAGTTATGTCAGTGAAATGACTGTTTAAAACCAGTTTGAAATCCGAAAATACAGTGGTGTTGTGAAGTGTGTTTGGTTTGGCCTCTTGTTGTATCTCCTCTGTGAGTGACTCACTTCACTACTAACCTCTTACCATTGTATATAGAAACTATAGAAAGTTCAAAACACGATTTAACAATGTTGGACCGGAGAAAATAGGTTAGCTACCTGTCCTTAATCCACTTGCCGTGGACGTGGAATTTGAGTTGCCTTTGAAAAAACAAGTCGAACAACGCTGAATAAGTTGATAAGTCGATAAGAAGTCGATAAGTTTATTCTCTGTAATTATTTGAACAATTATTCATTAAATATTTTATAAAGGTACAATATACAATGCTTACTCTTTTTCGCAACTCCTAACCTCCGTCGATTCCACAGACAAAATGGAGTTTCTTTGGAAAATTTTCCCTTTTGGCGCTTAAGACTATTTTCACGCGGGACGTTTGACGTTTTGTTTTACGTTCACTTCGCTCGATTTTCTTACATGTCAGCTCTGTTTGAATTAGCTCTGTTTGTCTGTGGAATCGGCTGAGCTCAGGTTACACTTTTAATCTAATATATTTTACGACATCCCACCCCCCGTGAGGCGCTCTGGTTCAAAAGCCTCACCAACATCTAGAACAGCAATCTTGACTGCAGGCCGGCGAAATACACCTGTACTTGCCTTCACTTCTGCTACACGAATCTGTCCGTCTTGGCCAGGGAAGACTTTTGTTATTCTCCCACGAATCCATTGGCTTCTAGGTATGTTGGCATCACAGACAAGACATAAGTCTCCGACTTTGATTGGGTCCACACGCTGGAACCATTTGCATCTTCTTGTAAGAACTGGCAAGTATTCTCGGATCCACCTTTTCCAGAAACGATCCTTGAGTTGTTGACTGATACGCCATTGCCGTCTGAGACAGAGAGCTCGTTCATTGATCTGGCCTGGAGTTTGCGTGGAGTTGGGAACTCCCATCAAAAAGTGGTTGGGCGTCAAAGGGCTATCTTCATCGGTTGAAACTGGCAGGTGTGTTAGCGGACGTCCATTGACAATATTTTCAGCTTCTATTAAAGCGCTTTGTAACGTCTCTAATCTTGGTGCAATTTCGCTTAGGGTATGTGAAAGAACTCTTTTCACGTACTGTACTAGCCTCTCCAAACAGCCTCTTGCATGTGGATTTAGTGGGCAGTTGAACAACCACTCGATGCCTCTGGACGAAAGTTCAGCTTTGATGGCCTCGTTGTCGAATATGTCTGCGCTCAACAGTTCCCTTTTCGCCCCAATGAAATTGGTGCCATTGTCACATCTAATGCGTTTCGGAATCCCACGACGATTGACAAAATTGCGAATACATAGCACACAAGCGTCAGCAGAAAGATTTGCAGCAATTTCAAGGTGTACAGCTCGTACCGTCATGCATGTAAATAGTGCAACCCACCTCTTCTCCTTTCGTCGTCCAGTAGTGATGCATACTGGCCCAAAATAGTCGAGACCTGTATACGTAAAAGGCCTAACATATGGTGTGAGACGATCCTCTGGCAATTGCCCCATCAATGGCGGTTGAGGTTTAGAAGAACGAATTCGACAGAGCAAACAGTTGCTTTTTGCCTTCTGAACAGCTGTTCGAATACTTGGCACCCAAAAGCGTTGTCGAATCTGGTTGGCTATTGCGTCATCATTTTGGTGGTGTAAGCGGCAATGAAAGTGGTCCACTATCAACTTGGTAAGGCGATGGTCTTTTGGCAGAATTATAGGACGTCTGGCAGTAAATGGTATGGTCGTGGCGGCGTCGATTCTTCCAAACATCCTCAGTAGACCGGCGTCGTCTATATATGGCGTTAATTTTAACAGATGGCTGGATTTTTCGACTGGCAGATTTTGTTTTAGCCGGGCTATATCATTTGCAAAGACTTCCCTTTGCGTCTGTAGGCATAAAACTAACTCGGCGGCTTCAAGTTCTTTGACACATAGCTCTCCAACTTCTGTGCGTTTACCCAAACATGCATCTCTAAATCGCAGCACCCATGCCACACACCTCAGCAGTCTTGAAAACTTCGAAAACCTTGACAAATCAACAATAATGTTACTCACCGCATTGGCATGTAGCAAAAACCTTGGTCGCACTTCGTCTTCACACGGCTGGTTGTTGTTAGCATCGGGCTGTAGAGGCCACTTCTCTTCTGGCAGTTGAAGAAATTCCGGACCCAAAACCCACTTACTTTGGACGTTGAACTTCAGCGGATATCTTGCTCGCGTTGCCTCATCAGCTGGGTTCAGCTTTGAAGGAACCCAACGCCATTGACTAACCTGGCTGCTTTCCAATATTTCCGCAATGCGGAATCCCACGAATTGTTTGTACCGCCGGGGTTCCGATCTGATCCAGCTGATCACGTTTTTTGAATCGGTCCAAAAGATTCGGTTTTTGAACGATAGGTCATGGTTTTCCATAATGGCATTGCAAAGCCGTATGCCCAAGATCGCTGCGGATAATTCCAAACGTGGAATTGACATAAGCTTTTTAGGAGCACATTTCGTTTTGCCACATATAAATGATACTCGAACCCTGTCATCATACTCGATTCGAAGAAATGAAACTGCACTAAACGCCTCTTCACTGGCATCGACGAAAATGTGAAGAACGATGTCACCATTCAAAGTCAGGTAAGGATCATGGCATCTCGGCATCTTGAATTTATCTAACAACGGAAGTTCATCTTTCCATTGCTTCCACCGGTCGAAAACATCTTTGGGAATAGGTTCATCCCATCCCACAGCTTGCGCCCAGACTGCTCGTAATAGTAGTTTCATGTAGATGACGAAGTTGGCTACCATTCCAAATGGATCGAACACAGACATGACGATGCTCAAAAATTCCCTTTTTGTAGGGCATCTGTCGTTCTCCATCACATCTCGGTTAGCCCGATGAAACTTACATTGAAACTTAAAGATGTCTGCGGCAGGGTCCCAGCACATTCCCAGGATTTTCTCTGTTGCTGCCTCGATGTTCAAGTCCACTATTCTGTCCAGCTCAATCTCTTGGCATGAGATATTTTGCAGTACTTGCTTTGAGTTTGACGAAAAGTTTCGTAGTTCAAAACCTCCTTCCCTATGTATCGAAATGACCTCGATTGCTTCCGCTTCACTGTCGAAGCTATCGACGTAATCGTCAACATAGTGGCGATCGATGATTGCCCTCGCTGCTTTGGGATGAGTGTCCAGGTATCTCGAGGCATTGAGATTCTTCACAAAGTTGGCTGAACACGGCGAACAACTAGCACCAAATATCATCGATGTCATCAGATAAACGTCAATTGGATCTTCTTTGTGCTCTCTCCACAGGAATCGCTGCGAGTTTTGGTCTTCTGGCTGAATACGAATCTGGTGAAACATCTCTCGAATGTCCCCTGATATGGCTATGGCTCTTAGGCGAAAGTTAAATAAGATCGCCATCATGGACTTCAGTTCATCTGGACCCTTTAGCAGAAGAGAATTCAAGGAGACGTCTTTCACTTTGGCGGCTGCGTCAAACACTAACCTCACTTTGTTTGGCTTATTCGGATTCCTTACACCGAAGTGAGGCAGGTACCAAGTCTTTGATGTGTTGTGGCTTGCTTCAATCGTTGTCAGTTTTCTGGCATACCCTTTATCAACATAGCTCTTGATGATATTCTTATATTTCTCTGCATAGTCACGATCTTTCTCCAATTTACTTTCCAGGCTCCATAACCTTCGCTTCGCCATCTCGTAACTATCTGGTACATACGGGTTATCTTCCTTCCAAAGAAGTCCAGTGTGGTAGCGACCATTGCATTTTGTTGTTGTAGCTGACAGTGTTTCCTTTGCTCTTTTGTCTGCAAGAGATACCAGCTGTTCTGTCGGTGCCTTAGCTCCAAAATTTTCCAAGGCGAAGTACTGTTCCACCGCCTTGTCCACCAGACTGTCCTGCTCTTGACTGCATTGGCTGCTATGAAGAACTACATCGTTCCTTGGTTCGGTGGCAGCTTCTGAAGACTTCCCATATACGACCCAGCCAAGTTTGGTTTTGGCCACGATTGGACCAGTTCCCATCAGCTGAAGAGTGCGCAATGGTGCACCCAAATGGCTATTGTCGAGTCCAATTAATATCTCTGGCTTGGCATCCTGATACTGGGCGAATGGTTTATTTTTCAGATGAGGATTCGACATCAGCAGTTCGTCCTTGTTGACTGTCTGAACCGGCAGGTTCAAATCGGTGACGGTCTGTATCCCTTGCATCCTATACTTCTTGGCAGCATCTTTGTCAGCACTAACATCGACATCCACAACGAATGATTCTGCTGCAATGGTCTCCTTTCCAAACCATTGGAGTTTCAATTTATTTTGGCGGCCATTTAAACACAACCGTCTGGCAAGATCCATACTCATTATGGATACCGAAGAACCCTCATCGAACAATGCATATGTAGTTATGACGATGTTGTTACTATATACTTTAACAGGCAACACACGAAACAGGATCTTAGCTTCAGAGTGTACGTGGCAACTAAGCAACTGTCTCGAACATCCTTCATCCACTATTGGCTTCAACGGCTCATGTAATAAAGGATGATGTATTCTGTTACACTCACCAATTCCACACTTCTTCTTGGCTCTGCATAAGCGAACGCTATGACCGTACTTTAGACAGCAAAAGCAAAGTCTATTCTTTTTGACGAACTCCCATCTTTCCGGGACGTCAAGTTTAACAAAAAGTTCGCACTCGGCAACTGGGTGCTGTTTCTTCTCACAATGGCGGCATTTGTTTCATGCAGAAACATTTTGTTCGGATATGTGAAGAATTTTCGAACCCGACTTCTGTTCTACATGAGCTGGCGTCGGCAAAGAAGTCGATGTGACCAGGCAAACAAGTCTGGCAACCTCGGTCACCCACTCGGCGAAGTGATTGACTGTTGGATATGGCACAATACTAATGCTCCTTTGAGCCCATTCCAAACGTTTGCTCATAGGCAGCTTGGCTACCAGTTCATCTATGAGCGTTGGGTTTGCTAAATGTTGGTGCAAACCACTTGCTTCCAAAAACGTCGAAAGATTTTGTACCGCTGTGGCAAAGGGTACTATCATTTCGATCTTTCCTTCCGAAATTTGCGATATCGCTCTTATTTTGGCTAACTGGCTTCGCAGCAAACATTCAGGACGTCCAAATCTAAGCTCAAGGGCGGCCATTACCTGATCGACACTATCAGGGTGGATGAGCAATGATTCCACTACCGTTCGAGCATCCTGTTTGACTGCTTTCTGTAAGCGAAGCAAATTTTCGATTTTCGAATATCCGTACAGTTGGGTGGTTTCTCGAAATGCAGTAGAAAACATCGGCCACTCTTCAGGTCTGCCAGTAAATGCAGGTAAGTCTTGAAGCTTGCGAATATGTCCAATGCTCATGTTTTCAGACTGCTGAGAAAAACAACTTTGAGGCAAATTCAGTGGCGACGTGAACGGTTGCACTGGCGTATACTGCTGTCTGATGGCTGACTGCGATGCACTAATCGGCGGCAAGAATGTTGGCACTGTATTTGTATAGGCTGGGCTCGGGGCTGTCGTTGCAGTTCGAAAGGGCTGCGATGGTTGGAACAAAGGCATTGTGTTCGTGCCATATACAATTGCTGCACTCATTACCATTGGCTCTGGTAAACTGACACTATTTGCCAAACTATATGTAGTGGCGGTGGCTGAAGACGTTGTCATTGTTTGCATCGTTGACGTATTGGCGACCGCTTGAACGGCAGTAGTTGTTGCAGTTGCAACAGATGTTGAATCGCTTGGGACTCGATTCAGAAGCTCCTGCAGGCGAATGCGTTCAGCTTTTTCTGTGGCAACATTGGACGTGACTATCTCCAGTTGTGAGCGCATCTCACTTATCTGCTTCATAAGTTCTTCCATCACACCTTTTGTTGCTAATTCCTCCGCTTCGATAGTGTCGACTATAGTATTATCGTAGTCGCTTTCCGAGTCGCTGTCCTCTACCAGTTCTTCTGGGACTATACTGAGTGGCTGCACTTCAGTTGAACCCGACGGCAACTTTCCTGTTGTTGTGCGCGGACTACGCCTTGGCTGGCTGCTCGACATACGTTTAATATAATTAAAACAATTGCGCTGGCTGCGCCTCATATACGTATGTTGTAATTAAAACTATTTTATTACGCTGGCTGCGCCTGACTATTCCTTTGTACAAAACTCCAAAAAATAAAAAACTATTGCGCTGGCTGCGCTTGATGTTCCTTTGTACAAGTTCAAGAAAACTATTTCGCTGGCTGCGATTGATTAACTTGTACAAACTCCAGACAAAGAACTATTGCGCTGGCTGCGCTTGGTATTCCTCTTGTGCAATCACCAGAAAAAACTAGAAAACTATCGCGCTGGCTGCGCTTGCTATTCCCGGCTGATGCACAGAAAAAGAAGAATAAAATTTGTCCTTAATCCACTTGCCGTGGACGTGGAATTTGAGTTGCCTTTGAAAAAACAAGTCGAACAACGCTGAATAAGTTGATAAGTCGATAAGAAGTCGATGAGTTTATTCTCTGTAATTATTTGAACAATTATTCATTAAATATTTTATAAAGGTACAATATACAATGCTTACTCTTTTTCGCAACTCCTAACCTCCGTCGATTCCACAGACAAAATGAAGTTTCTTTGGAAAATTTTCCCTTTTGGCGCTTAAGACTATTTTCACGCGGGACGTTTGACGTTTTGTTTTACGTTCACTTCGCTCGATTTTCTTACATGTCAGCTCTGTTTGAATTAGCTCTGTTTGTCTGTGGAATCGGCTGAGCTCAGGTTACACTTTTAATCTAATATATTTTACGACACTACCAGTCAAAAAGTCCAAATAATAATATACAATGATTATTCTTGGCGCCCAAAACAAATTGATTCCTTAGTTGCACTCTGTGCTCAGCACTCATTCAAGTTTTGCAGAACAAACAGTTCTGTTAGTTTATCTACTTTCACAAGAGATGTCCTCCCATTTTACTACCGCCATCTACTCTAAACAAGTTCAATTTCCGTAAAGCGCCATCTGTATGACAGTCACGAATTCTCATTTTCAACTTGTACACACCTCATATTTCCCTCAATGGCAATAGAACGCATCAAAAACGAAACAAAAAATTCACTCCAAAATGAACTCTAGTGTAACCATCCATAACCATCCACAAGAGCAGCAGCGCACCACCAAATCTATTCTCCATCAGGCCATTTGTCTCTGTCGTCGTCGTCGGTAGTCTTTTCCTCATCAATAAAAGTCGATCTAGGACAAAGCACACAACCCGACGAATGGGTCGCAAAATCGAATCCCATTGAGTAAATAATTTTCAAAACCCAACTAAATTGCTCGCAGTTAAACACGAAGAATTTTCTAATTTCTAATCTTTTTTCCGTGCGATAAAAATATTTTCTATCGTATTCATTCATCGTGAGGAATATCGACGAGAAAGAAAAAAAAAGGAAGAAGAAAAGAAAAAACCGTGTGTGTATCTGTGCCATAATAATCACTCAATCAAAAATAAGAAATAAAAAAAATATTGTGAATTTGTGCAAAGGAAAACTAAAATTTTCCAATTCAAATAAAGAAAATTTATATAAAACTCCGTGGAAATAGAAAAAACAATAATTTTCGTCATTCGAATTCTTTTTTCTTTTCATCTCCGTTGATGTTTCTTCGTTTTTTTCCTCTCTTCTTTTTTTCTTCATTTTATTGTGTGTGTAGTTATTTTGGAATGAAATTCTTGTCAATTTTTTTCTCAAAGAAAAAATTAATCTGAAATCAAAAAAAAAAAAATAAAGAAAACGTACGAGTAAGGAGCACAGAGACTGTGACACAACGAGTGTAAGTGGAAGAGATAAAAATATAAATGAATAAAAAAATTGTATACACAACACAACACTTCTATATAAACCGTGAGTGATTGAGAAAACAAGAGTGTGTGAGTGAGTGAATTTTTTATCAGAAGAAGAAAAAAAAACATTTTTTTTCCAATTTGAATTTGGTTTTGGATTAAAAAAAAAAAAAATAGAAATACACAATTGTAAGTCTGATCTTTTATTGAATTTTGATAATTTTATTTTTTCCAATTCGACTGGTTTGGTTTGGGAGATCGTTTTTTTTTGTTGCGCTGTTGTTGTTTTGTTTACCGAATGTGTCGTGTGATTTTCACTTGCAGGTTGGGTAAGTTGGGCCTGGGTGTGAATCTGTGAATCTAACAGGAATGAGCTGAGCATGAACCCCAAGGATTGCTCAGGTTCTTTTGTTATTGTTATACACTTGTGTTGATGATGTTTTGTTGTGCTTGTGTTTATTTTTCCATGGATTTTCACAACTTTCATTGTTGGGGCAAGGTACTGCCTTGCTACTGACTGAAGAGGTTTTTTTTTTTAATCAGTTAAGTGGCGACAAAAAAATTTGAATCAAGTAATTTGTTTATGAAATGTACAGTTGTAGTAGTGGCAGTGAGTGGGTGTGGGTGGTGTGTAGTGTGTGATTGCTGTCAAAACAATGGAAAAAGCTGGTCTAACATGTGTACTACTGGGAGCATATAAATGTGGGTATATCTGCAATGGCACTACGATTGAATAAACCCTGACAAGAGGCACGACATCATTATTACCTGGGCTAAGCTGCGTAGGTTCAATGAAGATAGTATACCTACACACAATTCAGCCGAGCAATATTGTTTTTCGTATCTGCCTTCACTTGGCTACTGTTAAGGTAGGTATCTATGAAGTGCTCGTATTTTAGCTATCGTAGGGTTTGAGTAATGTGTACTTGATTGTGAGTTTGTTTTTTTCTAGATATATCTTTGAATATCTTATGAGATGCAGTTTGAAGCGCACCAATTGTGAAACCAGATGGATTCAAAATGAATTATGGATTGTTGCGACATGGAGGTGGAAGTGCATGTGATGAATATTTGCACAAACTGAGTTTTTTCCCAGCTTTGTTTGAGAAAAATACGTATTTAGAAGAGTAGTTACAATCGGAGCTTCAGTCCAGGGGTCCCCAACAGGAACTTCGAGAAAAAAAAAAATTCAATTTCAGACTAGACTGGAAGATTGACACTAAAAGAAATATTTCTCATCTCACACTTAACTGCTACTAGTGATCCACTCGTGGGGTACCTACCCCGCATTGACCTCGTATTAAAGTGGCTATCAAATAAACATTTTGAACTGCCGCGTCCTTACTTAAGTGATCGTTTCAGTT
The DNA here is from genome assembly GCA_914767635.1 of Melanostoma mellinum. Classification (NCBI taxonomy): domain Eukaryota; kingdom Metazoa; phylum Arthropoda; class Insecta; order Diptera; family Syrphidae; genus Melanostoma; species Melanostoma mellinum. The sequence continues at coordinate 187,735,340 of OU612060.1, forward strand.
CGAGGTTAACAATTTCGATATGCGGGCTGCGGGCGAACACTTGATTGCGCCATCTTTGACGGGGTCTTTTTCTTCAACGATTTCCCTGCAATGTGCTTTCGAAAGCCCGACGAGCCGGAGCTTTGATTTTTATCCGGTGTAGATGTCCCAGCCATTTTAGTCTCGATATGAGTACCTACCTTCTCTTCTGGCTATGCTCATGTCGCGGTACAGCTCATACAGCTCGTTGTTGTATCTTCTTCTTCACCCTGTGAAATTAAACAAATCATTGATAACAAAATAATGCGAAAATTCAATGAAAGATGGGAATGCCTAGATTCCTGTGTTACTTCCAGGAAACTATGGCCGAAATACGATAAGAACGGATCTGCTTATCATGCTTATCAGTATCATAACTGGACATAACCTACTAGGGTCTTTGCACCGATGACCTATACAGAGGATGCAATGACGAAGATGAACATGTGGATACAACTCACTTCCTTTGTCAATGCCCAGCAATCTGAAACATTAAGAAAAAATTTCTAGGCAATTACTTTTTCAATGAACTAGAAGAATTATCAGACACTTCAAAAAGCAGCCTGTTAAACTTCACTAAGACAAACTCATAGGTTTCTAGGACGTTACAATACTCGAGGGTATCACAATGGATCTACAAAGATCTAAGTGTGACGTTAATAAGATTAACCGTCAGCCCATTCTACGTAACCTAACCTAACCTATCTTCTTCTCCACACTTTGTCTTCGCATACGGGACCCATGATCACTCAGAGTATTTTTCTCTCAAAACGGCTTGGATGATCAAGGTCTTTTACAAGGTTACCTTGGTTTTTCTGGAGAGGGTTTTGTTTCTCTATTGCCTTCTTAACCCAAAGAAACAACGGTTGACAAGAGTTCTTCTCCGTTTGATTTCCGCACTGATGTTGTTTTCCGTGCCTATAGCGCATCCTAGGTAGACGAAGTCTTTTACTACCTCGAAGTCATGTCTGTCTATTGTGACTCTTTGTCAAATTCGTCAATGTTCAGTGTCCTTGTTGATGAGAACATATGTTTCATTTTACCCTCATTGATCATCAAACCCATTCTCGGCGCTTCTGTTTCAATGCTCGCAAAAGGACCTATGATATGAGGCTTCCTTCTTCCCATTACGTCAATATCGTCTGTGTAAGCGAGTAATGTACAGACTTTTGAAGGATTATGATTATGATTATGATTTTGGCTATTTTTCAATGCGACAATTCGAGTTATAGACTTTTCTTCTCTAAAACCATATTGGTGAGGACCTATCAAATAGCCGAGGTGGTGTGTCAAACGCTCACATATTACTGCTGACAAGATGTTATTTGCGAAGTTAAGGAGGCTTATTTAATTTAAGTTTGCATATGGCAAGCTTAACTTCAACTAGATCGGGAAGACGGCATTCTTGATCATGGTCTGAGATGAATTGGACAATCTGCCTAACAGCGGAATTTGTGTCTTCATCGCCGTCATGCAGATGTGATCTTTCCAGATCCTCAGTAGCGACTGTGACTCTACTGTTATGTTTCCCTGCTGGTCTTTACAGTCGATGGTCCGGGGCTTGGTAAAACTTCTCACACCAGGACATCTCTCAATTTCCTCAAAAGAGCGTTTCTCATTCTGCTTCTTTTTCTTTTTGTGTATTCAGTGTTCTCCCCGAAAAATGGGAAATTGAGTATTTTGCCATTCAATAATGCAAACTAAGGCCTAGTAATCTAGTAAAGCTGTTCCATTAATCGAGGCACAAAATGAAATAAAATTTGAGACAGCAACCATCAAAGACCCTTCAATGCCAACAAAAGGCTATCTACAATAGTTGGCTATCATTTACAGCGGTTTTAACTCGTCGAAAAAATTCCAGGCAAAATTCAAGCTGTGATAGACAAGAAAGGTTATGTAACGCTGTTGTTACAAGGCGTTTAAGTCCTCTTCTGTTTTCACTTTTTTTGGAGGTATTCGTTTCGCTGGTGTAATAATCAAAACACTGATGTATGCTAACGATATCGTCATCCTTGCGGTAACTTCACATGCGATGCAGATGATGATCAACAGACTACAGGCTTACTGTCTCCTTTGGAACTTCGCACTTAATACCGCTAAATCGAAAATATTGATCTTTCGGAATGGAACAGGCAGATACGCCATAGGCGAAAAATGGACGCTTGGAAATAGAGACTTGGAGCTAGTAAAGGAATGCAAGTCCCTTGTAGTTTTAATTACATCCATCTATCTTTCAAAAAGCATCTTCAGGAAAAATTTACAGAATCCAAAAAATCTATCTATCTATCTATCTAGTTCTTAGCAGAAAACATGTCGCCCCGAGCGCCAAATAAAAGGTATTTGAAGCAGTCATGAGGTCGATCGTGTGCTACTCTGGACAAGTATGGCATTTTTTGCAGTATGAGGAGGTAGAAAAATTACTTTGATAGTTCGTCAAAAAAAATGTTAAGGCTCCCCTACATACATGCTGCATTTAGAGACTGGCGTTGCTCCACTCCTGTTAGCTGTATCTTAGCTAACGGGTGATTTTTTAGCTGGTTTGGTTTTGGCAACACTTGTTTTGACAGCTGACGTGTGTTTAGTACCTTGTGTCACTGTCAAACAGCTTCAGTTTGGTTTGCAATTTAACCATGGATCGTCTTACAAATGAACAACGCTTGCAAATTATTGAATTTTACTATCAAAATTCGTGCTCGGTTCGAGCACGCTTTTTATCGAAAAATTGTGTTCAGCGATGAGGCTCATTTTTGGTTGAATGGGTACGTAAATAAGCAAAATTGCCGCATTTGGAGTGAAGATCAGCCAGAAGCATTGCAACAGCTACCACTGCATCCCGAAAAAGTCACTGTTTGGTGCGGTTTATGGGCCGGCGGCATTATTGGGCCATATTTCTTCAAAGATGATGCGAATCGCAGCGTTACTGTCAATGGTGAACGCTACCGAGCGATGATAACCAACTTTTTTTTGCCCGAAATGGAAGTTCTTGACTTGCATGATATTTGGTTTCAACAAGACGGTGCCACACAGCACGCGAAACAATGGCGCAATTGCGAGGCGAGTTTGGTGAACAGTTAATTTCACGTTTCATTCCGGTCAATTGGCCGCCTAGATCCTGCGATTTGACACCATTAGACTATTTTTTGTAGGGGTATGTCAAGGCTAATGTCTATAGGGACAAGCCCGCTTCGATTGACGCACTGGAAGCCAACATCCATGCATTCATTCGTGAGATATTGGCCGATATGTGTGAAAGAGTATGCCAAAACTGGACTCAGCGGATTGGCTACCTGAGACGCAGCCGTGGTCAACATTTGCATGAAATTATCTTTAAACATTAAATTGTAAGGTTCAAACTATCGATTCAAATAAATATTTCATTCATTTTTTCGAATTTTTTGTGTTTTTTTTTTTAAAGTTCTAAACCTCTTAAAAAATCACCCGTTATATCAAAAAACTTGTATATCAAGCTATATCTTGAAAATTGGCGGCTGCCCAACATCATTGCGACGCCACTACTTCAAAAAAAAATCACAGTTTCTTACAGAATGGTCGCGACTGGAGTTATTAGACAACGTTCAATTGGTGGACAGAAGATGGGCAACTTGGGAAAAAAGCTTTCGAAAATTGCTGCCAAAGATTGAGCAAAACAAGTTTCTTAAATTTTATGGAGCTGGAGCCCAACAAAGTGAGACCCGAAACACCTACAAGCTTCTCCAACACAGTCTCGGCCTTAACAATTACTTTGACAGTATAGACACAGTTTCTACTATTTTCAAAGCGGGAGGACAGCGCCTTTGCTTAAACTATCGACCCTATGGTGCAGAAGAAAACCTGGAGTGCTTTCATTGCAAACTCAGGGAGACGGAAAATGTAATTCATTTCCTTGGAACGTGCCCTATCCTTGCGTCAATTCGACGAGCGCACTGGAAAAATCAAAATCAGAAAGAAAACTGTGAACTGAACTGAAAACTGATGGGAATTCTATCAGTTTTAGGTAACCGCTTCAGTTTTTGGCATTTATACATAATTTTAACTGAAAGCTAAACTGATACCTAAACTGAAACTGAAATGATCGTCTTAAAGGTCATCCACGTTGGATGATCTTCTTCAAGAAAAAACTTTAACATTTTTGATAACTGAACTGTCAACTGAGAACTGATCGTCTAAAAGAGCCTTTCAATCAGTTTCAGTCTCGGTTGAACGCTTCAGTTTTTGAACTTAAACATAACTTTGACTGAAACTGAAATAAAGGCCGTTTTAAACGGTCAGTTCTCAGTTCAGTTATCAATTTAGTTCGATGTTCAGTTGGGCTTCTGTTTTATTTGGGAAAAATCAAAATCAGAAAGAAAACTGAGAACTGAATAGAAAACTGATGGAAATATCATCAGTAGTTGTCAAATCAGTTTTCAGTTCAGTTATCAGTTCAATTTTAAGCGTTTAGACATCAGTTTAACCGAAAGCTTAAGTGAAGACTCAGCTAAAGACCCAACTGAAATGAAAACTGAAATGATCGCCTGAAAGGCCCTTTATCAGTTTTAGTTTCGGTTAAAAGGTTCCGTGTTTGCGTTTAAACATCATTTTAACTCAAACTGAAACTAAATACACTGTCCTTTTCTACTGAACTGAACTGACAACTGAATGATAATTGAACTGACAACTGATCGTCTAAAAGGGCCTTAAGGGTCTTAAATAAAAGGAGACCAAATGTTCTGCTAATGTGTTCCTGTTCATCCATGAATAACATCAAGTTCCAACAACTTTTTCTTAAATTTTTCTTTAATTTGTAATTTTTTATCAAGACAATCCAAAAATTGTTTCATTTATAAAAGTTTCCATTCTAAAAACTATAACTCGATCTTAAAAATGAAATAAATTAGCATAGAACAAGTATTTTGCGTTTGCGCTCGTAGATAAAAAACAAAACATATCATTTAAATAACCTTTTAAAATAACAAGTGTATATGAGTATAAATGCTTTCTAATCCATTTTCGCCCACCCGCAAGCCGCACGTCGCAACGTGCTTAGTGCTTAAGTGCTTATTCCGATTGATTTTGTTCACTCGGTTATGAAATTTACCTGGCAGCGTTTGCTTTTTCTTAATATAAACACAAATATTTTGTTTTTATTCACAATCATATTATTTTATCTTCCTCTTGAATGTATTGACTAGGCTATAATCTCTACCCCGTTAAGTTGCCCTCGTACTATCACGACCACCATTAATCATTTTTATTATATTCTTGGATTTTCAAATATACCTATTCAAATACCCACTTATGAATGAAAGGTGTTTCGCTTTTATAATTCTCTAGCAATATAATTTGAGTAAGAATATTGTCTTGATAAGTGTAGCAAGTTGTTGTCTGTGTAACTCTGAATGTGAACAAATTTCTCATGAAGAAACTTTTTACAAATTCAATTAGCATTTTTTACGTGAGCTATTAATAAACTCAAACATTTTTCGAGTGTTTTCGTCAAGAGAAAATGAACAAAACAAAAAAAAAAATTTAAGGTGAATCAACAGAAACGTGTGAATGGTTTTATTGTTGTTTACGCATTCAAAAACAAAAATGAATGAGATTGAGAATGAACAAAACAAAATAGAGAACAGGTATGTGGGGATGGATGGATGAATGCAAACATTTTTTCAAAAACTTGCTTTTAGGTAGACAGACAATCCGAATGAAATTTAATTTTGGGTTTCGACAAACGTGTGTGGAGGTTTGAAGAGCGAGTGACATTCAAAAACGAAAACACGGAAATAGCACATATTTCTTCAAGGATGAACGAGTTTTTTTGACATGAAGGTTGTAGGTACATATAGGTAAGGCATTCCCTATTTACTTTAGCTTATTATTTTTGTATCGCGGCATTTCATATCAACTAGATAAATAGTTAAGTTTGGGAAGGCAATACCGAAGCTGCAGGAATGAAGCGAAGAAGAAATGCGCCCAATTCCAAGTACCGAGCTCCGAGCATGTAGGGCATGCATTGAGAGCTGGAACAAATATCTGCCCCCGCTGCTGAAGCTAACAAAGCTATTCTAATACGACGAAACGTTTTTAATAAGGGTGCAACAATCTTCAAAATAGTCGCTAAAAGAAGAAGAAATGCTCAGGAGATTCATTCGCTGAAGTTCATTGACGATTTTCAATAACAATATCTTATATTCTGCACAGTCTTCCTCGGGAGCATATTCCGGAAGCTGAACCCGACTTAACGGAAATACCAGGCATCACAGTCGAAGAAGCTAATGAGGCTTTTTTTTTTGTTGAAGATTTTTAAAATACCAGCTGGAGCACTCAGACCTAAATACCGGTCCATTGTACTACCAGATAGCAACTTTCTATTTGTTATAGCTTTCCAGATGTTCGGAGAAAAGTCAAAAGACGCTGCCATGATAAGGAAACTAAGTTACCAGCTCTCACCATGTCTGCGCCGAGTATCTATAACCCCATGCGAGAAAAAGCAGGACATTTACAGAGGAAGTGCTCTGCGGTGTCCTCATCTTCTGCACAAGATCCACAGAGAGTGGTATCACTTAAGCCTAACACGTTTAAATGCTTGGCAAAAGAGAAGTGCCCGCTGGCAACGCAAGTAAGCTTTCTACAGTCTTTTCTGCTACGAGCTAGCAAAAATGTTGCAGTCTTCTTACTAACATTGGGAGCATACGCTTGCGGTTTGTCTGCATCCAATGGAGGCATGCCATCTACGGTTGTGCTCTTCATAGATCCAATCGTTTATTGAAGCCCTCACTGAGGACGCTGGCAGACCTAGCGACGGTTCAGGTTCTGAGAAAGCTGTCTGAGATCCCTGCCTAGCGAGTTCATCGGCGATATCATTTCCGGTTATGCTGTGATGGCCCGGAACCCAAATGAGACTCAAGGAATTTAATCTTCCGATCGCATTCAGAGAGCTCTTGCATTTCTGGATCACTTTCGAAGTGGTAATAGGGTTGAGAAGGGCCTTAAGCACAACTTGGCTGTCGCTGCAAACAGATACTTCTCCCCGTCCATCCATTGTTCGTAACGTGGCTCAAGGCCATTAGGATAGCATATGCCTCCGCTTGGAAAACGGATGCGTATGATCCAAAGATGTGTGCAGTCGTATGTCGTCGTTCTCCACAAAGATACCAGCACCAGAATCCTCGTCGGTTTTGTAGCCATCTGTGAAGATACAATAACAGTTCTTTCCTGGCGCAGATTCTGGAGTCAACCAGTCCTAAACCGAAGGAAAGTTGATTTAGTAATTTTGACGCAGTTAGAGCCTTGGGATCATCGTGTCAGACGGCATATCCATTAGACGTGAGTCAAAAGATATGCTGCTAGCGAGTTCCTCATAGCTCCAGTGCGAATTGTGCCAGAGACCACATCTATTTAAACGAGAAATGGTCTTGAGAGTACACCCCATGATGTAAGTATCAATGGGAGGAAGATTCAACAGTGCGTCGAGAGCAGCTAATGAGGTTTATAAGAACTTCCAAAAAACAAAGGTGCTGGTACAAGCCAGATACCAAATGAGTTCTGGAGAAAGGTGAGATCGGACAAAGATGGCTAAGGATTCTCATCTCAAAGTCAATAGGCGGCGATAGTCTGTCAAGAAATGGAGAGAAATTTAACTTCTACAATGTACAAAGGGAAATACACGAAGTTGCAATAGCTACAAAGTGATCAAGCTGGTGTCCTACACTCAATACACAGACCACTGAGCGGCTATTGACTATTGGGTAGCTGACTAATAAAGTTATCTGTCAACCAAAGGTAGTTTTTCGCAGGCATGTAAAAGACTGATGGAATCCAAAGTGAAGGACCCTAATGGAAAAATATCGTGATTCCTTAGAAGATTTGCATGTTGTGCTGGTTGACTTCAAAAAAGCATTCGATCGACAACGATTAGATCTCGTAATGTGGATGGGCCTCAGACAACGAGGAGTTTCAGGAGTCTATTTACGGATAATCAAAAATATGTATGATGGAGTAGTGGCGGAGGTTAGATTCCCAGGTGCTGTCACTGAAGCATTTTAAGTCGCAGTACACAGTAGGTGCACACCAAGGAAGCGTCTTTAATCCCCTGCCTTTTATTACAGTCCTTATTACAGACACCAAAGAACATCAACCATTCGTTGCTGATAACTGAGGATTGTAAATCCCTGCACTTAGTGTTGCTCTTTTTCAGATTCAGACGTGCTTATTCCAGAGATCTCGAAGAATATAAACGTGCTTCCCAAAAGTTAAAAGTTTAAACAACTGGGATCTATGATAAATACAGAAGCTTGGGATAATGATAACAATCATTGAGGAAGCGTCGGGTGGATGAAGTCACCAGAAAACTACGCCATCTTTTGTGACACATTCTGAGATAAACACGCTGTGATCCCTTCGAGATCACGATGCTTGTTACGCCGAAAATATAAAGCTTCTTCTTGCTCGAGGAAAAACGATTTAACGCCAATTGTCTAAATTGTTTCAGAATCCAGGCCCAGGGCTCATTACTGAAGGGTGTTTTTTTTAGAGGTATAGAACTTCGAATTGAAATGAAACACAAGAAAATCGTTCTAATGTCCATCAATTAATAAAATAAAGCCATATTGGAAGGACAATTTTATGCCGTTAACGTTTAAATATAACGCCGCTGTTCGAATAATGCAAAGTCTAGAAGAGGTTCAATTTTCAACCACTATTTCGAGCATTTGAGGCCGTATGTCGGCAATAAAGCCACGAATCTTGGCTTCCAAGCCCTCTAACGTTTCTGGTTTGTTGACCTAGACGAGCGACCTCACATATCCCCAAAGAAAGTAATCCAATGGTGTCAAATCACACGATCTTGGTGGCCAATTGATAGTTCCATTCCACGAAATTATGCACTCATCGAATGTTTCCTTCAATAAATCGTGATTGTGACATGCAATGTCAAAAATATTCGGTTATCATGGCTCTATACCGGTCTCCATTAACAGTTACTAGCTCGCCAGCATCATTTCGGAAGAAGTATGGCAGAATGACACCACCAGCCCATAGAGCACACCAAACAGTGAGTTTTTGTGGATGTAATGGCGTCTCAAGGTACTCATGTGGATTCTCTTCACTCCAAAAATTATCCTCATCACTGTACAAAATTTTGCGATGAGAATCAGCATTGGGATCAATCTCATTTTCGCCCCATACACCAAAATCATGACGCATTGCATGGTCTCGCGCCTTTAATTCTTGCACAAGCTGAATTTTGAAATCTCTTAAGACAAGATCTTTGCGAAAAATCTCCCATAAATCTGATGTACAAAGCTCCAATTGCTGTGCACGATGGCGAATCGATTCTTTCGGGTCCTCTTCAACACTTTGCTCTACAGCAGCAATAGTTTCTTCGCTGCGCACTGTTCGACGTCTCTGCGGATGCGTTTTGTCATATAAAGTAAACAATAAACATAGGGCGAAAACGATTTATGATTAACCGAATTAGTTGCTTTGATGGACTATTATGTCGACCATAAAATGGACGAAGTTTGCGGCAAACTTTGCGACTGAACCATTATTTTCGAAGCAAATTTGCACTATTTGCAAGCGTTGTTCTTTCGTCAACTTGTTCGTGATGAAATGGCGAACTAAACTGAACATAATTGTTATTAGAGTGGGCCTATATTTGACCACAAGATGTAAGTTTTATCCCTATACGAAAAACCAACGTAAATACCCGATCTATACTGGGCCAGTGCGGCTTGTCAATTCTGATACCTAACTTACCCCAACTGTTCGAAAAATGCAGCAAATAGGAGGTCCCTTCCAGTTTTCACAATAATCTTTAAAAAAAAAATTAACTTTACCCTGGCTAGTTCCAAGCTAAGTCCCCAAATTTTACCATTAAAGTTCATATCGCAGAGCACCTATCCGAGCTATTAGGGCGATTCACACTGTATTATTATGTGAGCTACGCTATTAAAGCAGGGAGAACTGTCATCTGCTCATATTTTTTCAACAATTTTGTTGTTGTAGTAAATAAAAATACTACCCCGGGACCTAGCGCATTAATCTCAAATATATCTTGTTAGAGAATGGAAGGACCTATATCTAATCTTATGATGAATCTAAACTGCTAATCGAGAAATCGCTTTTCATGTCAATGAATTTACCATCGAAGGGCCTGCCGATGCCTCGCGAAAGGCGATACCCGAGGAAAACATGTTCTTTGAGGGATTCTTAGACAACCTCCTGATTAAAGAACTTTTTTTTTAATTAGTTGATAAAATGTTATGGGATCTTTTTTGTCTTATGCTGGAAACTCATTTTCCAGGAAACCAGATATCAATCGGACCACAGAGTGTTTACTCAGTTACATTTATTGTTTCAATGTACAAAAAGCGCAATTGCACTTAGTTAGCAATTGTTACTTCGACCTCTACACCAGGCTATGTTGCAGGAAAGTGTAAACTTTTTGTTTACATGCGTAAAACCTCACTCCAAACACACCCTCTGTCTCAGATGCAACATGCTTACCAAAGAGGAAAATCTTGCGAGACCGCACTTCAAAATCTTGTTAGCAGGATTGAATGCGCGCTTGACAGGAAAGAATTTGCGGTGGGTATTTTCATCGACATTCAAAGTGCATTTTTAACTTCGATGGTTGCTGCCAAAGAACACGGTGTGGACGAGTCATTAGTGGTGTGGATTAAAGCAATGCTAATGAAAAGAACGATAATTGCTGAGGCGGAGTGTGGACAATATGTTGCAACGGGATCGAATAAGGGCTGTCCACAAGGTGGCGTTTTATCTCCTCTTCTGTTTTGCATGTTGATCGACTCTCTACTTGTAATGCTCAATGGTTCTAACGTTCACGCCCAAGCATATGCAGACGAGGTCGCCGTGCTCTCGGTTTGTTCTAGCCTCCAAGCACAGGCTGCGCTTTATATGATTGAAACCTGGTGTGTTAGAAACGGTCTCTCCGTATATCCTCTTAAAACCGAGGTTGTCCTCTTCACGAGACGTAGAAAATTGACTGGTCTGACCCAACTTACGCTGAAAGGCGTCAACATCCCCTTTTTAAATGAAGTCAAACATCTTGGAGTGATCCTGGATATCAAGCTTCTTTGGTCTAAACATGTCGAGTCTAAAACTACTAAAGCACTGTCAGTCTTCTGACAATGTAAAGGAGCCTTTGGCAAGACATGGGGTCTTTCACCGAAAAGGGTCCTTTGGATCTATACGGCTATGATAAGACCAACCATCTCCTGTGCGTCAGTTGTTTGGTGGAATAAGCTCTCGCATAAATACGTTATTGCCTCGTTTTCCAAACTTCAAAGAACATTTTGTCTTGGTGTTACTGGGGCCTTCCCCAGCACACCGGGAGCTGCTCTGGACGCACTGCTGAGTATTCCTCCCCTTGATACCTACATCATGGGGTGTACTCTCAAGACCATTTCTCGTTTAAAGAGATGTGGTCTCTGGCACAATTCGCACTGGAGCGTTGAGGAACTCGCTAGCAGCATATCTGCATGCGGTCGGAAGATTGAATTCCTTGAGTCTCATTTGGGTTCCGGGCCATCACGGTATAACTGGAAATGACATCGCCGATGGACTTGCTAGGCAGGGATCTAAGACAGCTTTCTCAGGACCTGAACCGTCGCTAGGTCTGCCAGCGTCCTCAGTGAGGGCTTCAATCAACGATTGGATCTGTGAAGAGCACAACCGTAGATGACATGCCTCCATTGGATGCAGACAAACCAAGCGTAGGCTCCCCAACGTAAGTAAGAAGACTGCAACATTTTTGCTAGCTCGTAGCAGAAAAGACTGTAGAAAGCTTATTGGCGTTGCACTTCTCTTTTGCCAAGCCTTTAAATGTTTAAATGTGCTAGGCTTAAGTGATATAGCACACTCTGTGAATCTTGTGGAGAAGATGAGGACACCGCAAAGCACTTCCTCTGTGAATGTCCTGCTTTTTCTCGCATAAGGTTACAGATACTCGGCGCAGGTTGCAGGTTGCTGACTGGTAGTACAATGGACCGGTATTTAGGTCTGAGTGCTCCAGCTGGTATTTTTTAAAACAAACAAAAAAAAGCTTTTTCGCTGTTTTTTGTCAGCAGTTTTCAGCAACGTTAAATAAAAATATATGCCTTCTTGAAAGTTTTTGTTCTAATTGGTCTTCGACGTTCGACCCACTGCATGTTCCTTGAAAACTTTAAACTACCTAACTCCTTGTAACCGGCTTTCGAATTTGCCAAATCTTCCAACTAAGACAAGCGGTGCCTTGACATACCTACACACTTGTTCAAATAACGAAACTTACTATTCCTACAAAAATTACTATCGAGGTACCTAATTTGGAGTCAGATTTCTATGCGTCAGCAACTCCTCCGGTTATTTCTCTTTTCCAGCTTTTTACAATTTTTCCAATGAATTATTTATAGGAAATAAAAAAAGCAGAAAACAAACAAACATCAAGACAAGAAATTTATTATTAGCAGTTTTGTAGTATGGTTGGTTGGTTGGTACACAATAGATACAATAACTTAGTTCGTCACACTCAAACACAATTTTTTTCTTTTTAACCTTTCTTCTCCGATGCCGATGTTACCTTCATCTCCATCTCCACCTCCACCCATTATCATCATCATCATCATGACAACAATTACCTCACAGATAAACACCAGTAGCACAAACAAGAAAGATGGAACATATCTATAAAGAACACAAAAACCCTACCAAACCGGTTTATAGAGTTTACACATCACTCGAGACGAGAGCTGAGCATGAGATACATTAATCGTCACACAACGAGATACAACAACAAGATAAACTTAACTTACTACTACAAACTGTGGTTTACGCTAACAGGGCAACGCAGCTCGCAGCATCGTGTCGCTGGTCGTCGGACGGGGTCGCCCGGATGGCGGGTGTTCGGAAAATACGAATACAATAACCTTTAGTTTCGCTTAAATACTACGCCAACATCTTTTGACCATTCTGTTGAAATCAGGCTGTTTTTTTTTTCACTCATTCTATGACCTGGTAATATTAATTGAAGAGGTTTTAATTGGGAAGTTCAACAGCGTTCGAATGAACATACTGTGGTGTAGGAGCATTTACAATTATTAGGAGGCCAGCATATGGTTGATTGTGATGAATCACTTTGAATAAACATGAGTTGAATCATGTTTGATCTTTGTGTCAGTTGATTAGGCACTAAAAAAAGCAATAACCGGTAGTTTCTTTTTGAAAACTTGTTTGTTCTTTGAAGCCCGTGGTGACTTGGTGGCGGGAATAGTTTTTGAGAATCTAATAAATGTCGCTGGGTTGTACCCGTGGAGTAATGGTAAGCGTGTCTGTCTGTTACTTTTGAGGTTCGAGGTTCGAATTCCAGAAACATCAAGGAAAATAAAATGTCTTTCCACGAATGTCACATTGCGTGAAGAATCGGCTACTTCTCGGATAGTAATTCCATGCCATGAAAAGCGTAGTCGTTTGAAATCGGCTCAAAATTGTAGGTCTTTTCTATTCCCTCACTAGGTTACAAGGTATATGGTTGAGAGAAATGCGCTTAATCCCGGGGCGCATGCATTTATTGGAACTTCAAGAGTAATCGCATACCTATAAAAAAAATTTTTAATTGTTGATTATGTTTTTCACAATAAACATTGATTAAAAAGTAATTCATTCATTAAAAATAATGTTAACGAATAAAAAGTAAATTTAGGGTGGAGCATTTAATGGTTTTTTTTTTTATAATCATAGGCTTTTTTGAAGCTTCTACTGTTTGCTGCTCGAAATAAAGACAGAATGTCAGTATGAAACCTCAGCGAAACTAAATGAATCGCTTTACGTTTTTTGGAATACAATTTAGGCATCATTTTCAATTCATTTTTATTCAATTTTTCTTATATCTACTTAGATGCTAACAAAAATGTGTAAAATTAGCTTATATAATAACTTAGTTAACTTACTGACCATAGGCGGGTACTCTAAATTATTCAGTAACTTAACAATTTAGGCATAAATGAAGTACCGTGGCATCTGTAGGCAAGTTTGTGCTAAAAGATTGTGAGATTAGCATGCTTGTGGACAGCAGTGATTGAATCATTGTATATACTGTAACGTGCGCTTAGTTCGCAAAAATAATGAAACTTTACCTTTCAATTTAATTCTACCACTTTTATTCAGTATCTATACTTTATTCGATCTCAACTCGACTTGTAAACAACAATTCATTCTTAACTTTATCCCTCTATAACCATAACTGCCATCTGGTTGCCTCGGGCGGCCGATTTATATCGAATGACATTTCATCTAGAACTCTCCAGCAATTTCCACATGGTCTCCACTCTTCACTCCTGTCAAACATTTTTCCTCCTGGTATATTTCTACACTTACACTAGTGTTGCCGCTTTTGTTTTCGGTTGAACGTTTTCGATTCGGAAATTGGTATTAAATGTTGGGTTCGCATTACAATACATATAAACTATAGTATAGGATTGTCTAGACTTTTAGACTGTTGGCGAACCTATTGTCTCCTCTTCAACCTAGCAGTCTCCGTTCCAAGCTATCGGTTTCACAATTGGATATTTAAAAGCGATTGCTGCGCCACTGGCGTCATCCGGTCCATAAAATTGTTGAATCGCTTTTTTAAGTTGCTATAGTTTATATACACAATGCTAGAATGTATATATTTTATACCTACATTATACCTACATAAGTTCAAACTAATGTACATTTTTTGAATAAAGATTTAAATGAAATGAAAATGAATGAAATGTGGCTGCTTAAGCCCAGAGTGTGAGACCGAGTCCACGAACATTAGCACGTTATATGTAGATCTCAATAGCTCAACATTTCACGCACTATAGGTTGAGCCCATATTTTGAATTACGAAACGCGAAGCTAATAAACGTAGCACAAAGCAATAACGACAATTACGAGAACGGGTCCATGAAAATTTCATAACGATAACACACCAACCGCCAAAAGGCTGCTTTAAGTGTTAGCGAGTAAACGTGAAACGTAATCGCAACGTAAAGATAGCGAGGGATTTTTCAAGAATATTGTTATTTTCAATACGTGCGAAGTGGTAAAGGACAACGAGTTTTTTTCTTTTTTATAATTCGCGCACATCAAGGGGCTATGACTATCCTTATAATGTTATAAAAAGTCCGCCATCTAACGTTTTTTTTTTTTTTTTTAAAAACTAGTGTTTATTTCGTGAATGGTAACACCTAGCTCATGTCTGATTTGACAGATAATAATAAGTTTTATCCTTCCGCTGAACGAATTTGGTTATGTATACGCTTGAACAAAACGCTGGGAAATATTGCGACATTACTTTGAAAATCATGGTAATGTTGCAGAATGTGTGCGAAAATTGCGTACGGATTTTGGAAAAAGAGAAGCACCATCAATAAACAAGTAAACCAGCAAAATTGTGGCTTTTGGGGCACAGAAAACCCGCACGCATACATTGAAAAGCCGATACACCCAAAACGAGTCACTGTTTGGTGCGGATTTTGGTTCAGAGGCATAATTGGACCATTTTTCTTCGAAAATGAGCAAGGAGTGGGCCATTACAGTCAATGGCGATCGTTACCGGGCCATGTTGTTGAAGAGGAGTATATTGGTAACATTTGGTTTCAACAAGACGGCGCTACGTGCCACACAGCCGAAGCTACACTCGATGTTTTGCGCCCTGTTTTTGAAGACCGCATTATCAGCCGCAGAACTGAAGTCGTTTGGCCACCTCGAAACTGCGATTTGACACCGTTGGACTATTATTATTTGTGGGGTGCCGTAAAAGATAAGTGCTACGCCGACAAGTCAGAGACAATTGAATCTATAAAAGACAATATTCGTGAAGCCATTGGTGAAATACAGCTGCACACAATCGATAATGTGCCTAAAAATTGGACCGATCGTGTAGGCTACTGCATAGCCTGAATTTTTGTAAATCGCAATGTAAGGGAAAGACAGGGTCAGGTAGAGCATTCCACATTCGGGTGGTGCGACTAAAATAAAAATCTCTATACCTGACTGTACGCCCGAAATTGGGTTCAAGGTAAAACTGATGGGCATTCTTAGCAAGATGGGTGTTGCTGCTAAATTGTTTCAGGGGAGGAATGCAACTGACTATTTTACTAGAGCACTGTTTGTGAAAAAAAGCGATAATAAAGAGTAAGCCAAGTAACGTTTCGACGATGTTCAAAAGAATCAATCGATTCCACGATTGAACTATCACCTTTCAATTTTAAAGCTCTATTTTGTACCCTATCAAGTAGGTGCAAAGATGGGCGGATGAAGGCCTTATAAATTGTAGCCAGATCAGAAAGAGTGAAGAACTTCCTGCATGGTCTCAAGAAGCCTAAGCATTTAGCAGCGTTTTTGGTGACTTCACATATGTGGTCATTCCAACGAAGATCATCGTTTACACACATACCAAGTACTGACAGCTTTTCAGTTTCTTCGATGCAGTTACCATTCACGGATAATGGCAATGGGGGAATGTTAAGCTTCAACGACAAGAGACAGCATTGAGTTTTTGAAGCATTGAATTCTACTCGGTTCTTATGACCCCATGTAGCAATGCTGTCTAGGTCAGAATTCAATGAGATTGTCATAAGTAACCAATCCAGTTCCACATCCGAAGAAAAGGGACGTGGCCTTGGAAACGAATATGAAAAGCTGAGGGTCGAGTCGTCAGCAAAACAGTTGAGCGGGTTAAAAGTTACAGACAAGAGATCATTTATAAAAATGAGGAAGAGAATTGGAGACAAAACAGAGCCCTGGGGCACACCAGCATTTATGAAGTGGGTATCAGACTTGAAGCCATCCAATACAAATTGTATTGAACGGTCGGAAAGGTTGTTTCTAATCCAACGATGAAGAAACTCATCGATATTAAAAGCACGCATTTTCGATAAAAGACCCTCATGCCAAACTCTATCAAATGCTTTAGAAATATCAAGCGCCGCCATAATCTTACTTTCTCCAAAAGAATGTAAAGATTGGTTCCACTTTTCGATGAGATAAGCCATCAAATCACCATTGAACCGTTTGCTACCAAGGCCGTACTGACGGTCATTGAAAAGCTTTCGTTCTTCAAGATATTTCATAAGTTGACGGTTTATCTTCATAAAGGCAGACAGTCTGATTTGCTTCATTGATCACCATTGAAGTGGAAATGGATGGGCTAACAGAAAATTGTCTTGAAGGTTGCTCAATGAAATGGTCCATCATTCTTTTTTCGTATAGTCTCCTAATGCTGGTGTTCTTGCTGCGTATAAGGCTTAACCTAAGGCCTGCGCATCAGAGTTTTCATCTTAAATCTCAGTTATTGCATTTTAGTATTTAGATGTTGTGTACCAAGCCGGGGAGGCAGTATGTGACAACATGGTTCTGCAGAGTAAACTTGGGCTTCTGTCTGGCTTCATTGTTTTTGTTTTACTAATCGATGTACAGTGAAGTTGGCTACTCTTAAAACTGAAGGTCTTCTTCTTCTTCCCCTTCGACGTTACGAGCATCCTGATATCGAAGGGATCAAGGATACCCCACTCAATTGCTTCTCGGGATACACAGTACATTTCTAAAAACTGTAGTTAAACTATTGAATATTTGACCTCCTTGTTTTGCTGAGATCGTATGAGGTGTTCTTCAAAACGACGATTTGCATTAACGGATGAACCTGAGTAAACCAGCGCTATTCAACGAGTCATCTGCAAAATAGAAGTTCTTCACGTTTACCAGTTAAAAAATTAAAATTAAGAATGACTCACTTATCTTCAACTTACCGACCGTATTCTGTGTAATCAGAAAGTGTATGTGTTAAGATCGTATGGCTGTCGCCCTATGAACTTCTTCCTTCCTGTAAAATGAAGACCGTTATTTAGAGATTAAAGGCTACTTCCAGCACCCAGATCATAAAATATTGTTTTTTACTTACAGCTTCACAAAGACAAAAACCTTCCAACCGGCACACCTACAGCTTCTTTCAACTTTCCCGTATTTAGCTATCTTTTTTCCTGCCTGTCAAATGTCAACCCATTCAAGGACTATATCTAGCATCAAGGCGTTTGCTTGTTGAACAGAAAATATGGTTGAGAAATTGGACTTATTCGTGTCGTATCCCCTCAACAATTTGCAGCTTTTTGATTTTTTCTTTGCATTTCAATGTGTGGACGAATAGATCTTTCACCTCCTCACCTGTGTGTAAAAAACCACGCCCAGATTTCTTTTTTTTTTTATTCCCTACGTATACTACACCATGTTGATTTTAATGTTGTTGCCAACAATTAAATCACCGTGCAACAATCTGCCCCGCATATATATCTACTCACTTTGCAGATAATCCTTACTCCGACTTGTGCATTTAATCAACGTAAAATGTAGCGCACTTAACTTTAGTCGTTCTTTGTGTAAATCCTCAAGTCAATAGAGAGTAGGTATTTCCATCCCGACCTGGGGCACAAAAGTACTCGCTATGTGAATTCCCAAACAGATGCAACAACAACCCAAAAAAAAGAAGACTCAATTAATACTTTGTCAAAAAGATAAACTTTCATTGCACTTGATTTTCCCTCCTCCATGCGATGCATATATACGAAACAAAACTAAAACAGACGAAGAAACAACGCCAAAAACAGAGAAAGCAGATATAAATTCCTGGCTGGCAACAAAAAATGTGCATGACTCACCATTACCACATATACAACTAACGCCTTGCATCTGAAAGAGGCCTGCTTCAGCAAATGCCTTTGTCTCCTGCGACAAGGCGTCCCATCAGCTCCATCCCAATTCCCATCCCCATCCCCATCCCTATAGCTACCCATTCGATGCGCAGACTATAGCCATCTTCTGAATCCTGGTTATCATCAACCATGCAATTTCTTTAAATCTTAATATTTATCCTTTTTCGCATCCTTTATTAGAATTGCGGCACATAACACACATATACAGATGTTTCTCGTTTTCTCTTGGCCGCCTGCTCTAAGCCATCTCGTACTCTACTCTACCCAACCCATTCACCCATTTACTCATTCATTCACTCACTTTATGCACCCGTTTTGAGGTGCACTTCTACACTATACACCCACTGAAGTTGGGCTAGCGTAGCACGCCCTCTATTATAATGATCATCATTGGAACTGAGAGAAAAAGTAAATGAGAGAGAGTTTTTTTTACAATGTTTTGTTTTACCTTTTTTTTGTGTGTTTTTTCCAAACACATCTACGTACGAATGTGTGAGTGAGTTTGTCTTCATTTAGAGGGAAAAAAAATTCTCCCCTGGCAACCAGTAGGCTTTTTTGTCGTTTGACAACGTCATTGCATCCCCGTCTTCAACATCATCATCATCATTATCACCATCCTCATGTATCCTTTATCAAAGTTGAAAAAGAAGGGATTAGTTGCATTGCCAGGCATCCATCCGTCTATCCCCGCATATCAAACCGAACCAGCCAAGCACAAGCAGGCAGCTTGTGCAGGTATGCAAAAGCTCAGTGCTCTTTGAGGAATGACTTTTACCTTGTAAACAGAGACTCACACACAGTTGCACCTAGGACTCACCACATATTAACACCCCCATCGAGATGTCCCCCACTTTGTGGCGGGAAAATGTAAAATGCTCCCTCAATACGGTTGTGTTGGTTTTTTTTTTTTTTCTATTTGTTTTTATTTATTTTCTCTTCATGCCGTCGACTACTTCGAATTTTTTTTTCTCAGTCTCTTCACCTTCTTCAAGTGTCATTAAGTCGACAGAGAGACCTACTACTGCCGCACCGATTCCAGCAACGAAATAGGACGAAGAGAGAAAGCATTGCAAGATGGAGTAAGCGTTGTGGCTTGTAGGCAGAGGCGCATTCGACAAATGATTTAAGCCAAGGCCTTGGCTTTCTAGGACATCAAATAAATAAAACAAATGGGGTGGTGCAACAGAGCTTTATTTAAACCATATCTTGTGAGGAATGGAAAGGGCTTACAAATTTTGAACGGTTAAGTCAGAAAACGCTTTTCATGTGTTGTATTTTCTGTCTTGAATCTATTTTTAATGGCTAGGCAACTTGTGATGACGACATCAACCATCGAGTACAATGCTATTTATCCTACACTAGTGTGAACTTCGTCAATGTTTGCAAAGTGGAGTGCCTCAAGACTGTGACTTGTCACCATTAATTTTTATTCGTAATTTAAAGGCAGCGATTTGTCAAAAAAAAAAAAACAGCGATGAACATTGATGCAACGTTTTTGTTGTGTGAGTGAAAACATCGGGTGACGTCAGCATGCAAACCCAATGGAGTGTATTGAATCTTGTTGTCTTGAGCTGGTATATTCTTGCTTTGGTGGTATTTCCGTGAACAAGTGCCTGTGATATGAGCTTCTAGGTTTGTGGGCCGAAAGTTTGCGTTTTTTGATTGCTTCGGGTGTTGATTGAAGGTTTGTAACTTAGTTACAAACTTCAACAGATATATGCTCAAAAATTTAGCATCATCATTCTCCTCCGAACGAATACTTTTTTATCCATTTTGTGGTTTCAAAAGCATAGGGCTGGAATTCGACATCTGTCAAACTTAGTGGTTAAACCATATTTTTTTTTCAGTTGAAAGTCTGAAATCTACGAAAATGGATCGCTTAACTATTGCACAACGCATAAAAATTGTTAAAACCTATTACAAAAATGGTGATTCTGCCACAGTCACATATCGCTTTTTAAGAGGAGATTATGGTTTACATAATTGTCCAACTACGCAGGCAATTACAGGTTACAGATATTGTAAGACCTGTGCAACATTTTTTCGCTCCTACCACTGAAAATATCGCTGCTGTTAGTGAAAGTGTTGCCAAAGACCCGAATGTGTCGATATCTCGTCGTTCTCAGTAATTAGGACTGTCTTACGGCACATTATGGCGTATTTTGCATTTGGATCTACACGTGCATCCATTTAAAGTCCAACAAGATGGTGCCAAGAGACTTGTCCTGGCCGTGCAATTTCTCCTCGTGGCGATATCAACTGGCCACCAAAGTCATGTGATTTGACACCGCTGTACTTTTTTTTTGTGGAGCTACGCGAAAGACCGTGTTTATGCAAATAAACCTTTAACTCTTGAGCACTTGAAAACCAACATTCGTCAAGTTTTGGCTGAGACGCCCAATACGTGCCAAAAAGTGGTCGAAAGTCGAAAATTACTTCAAAAGAATCGATGCTTGCAACATTGGTCATTTAAATGATGTAGTGCGTCACACATAATGCCAACGTTCAAACTTTATAAAAAAAGTAGTTATATGAAAAAAAATATTTTATTTTTTTTTTATAATTAACGCGCGCTTTTGAAACCGCAGAATGGATAACCCTTTATAATGTGTACCGGTAAATGGGTCGGTCGGGTTCTAAGCCAAACCTCTTGTTGAGGTTACTTTAAATTGACACTGAACTTTACTATTTTAAGTGAAAAAGAAAATGAATGCTCGTCGTGACCGACTTTGTGTTTTTTATTTTTTTTTGTCATTGAAAAACAGTAAGTTAATACTTCGCTGCAACACTTAGACCAATTTATCGGTCCATTGTACCAATCTTTCCTTTTTGTGGTTGTAATATTACTTATGACCTCAAAGCTCAAACGTGGCATTAAATTGAAACTGGGAGACGAAGGGATTCCAACTCACATCTCTCTCCTATAGATTAACACCCAAAACAGCGGGACAGCTGCCTTGTTTTATAGGTTCCCAGTTAGTGAGCTCCTGAGTCATAGTATTTCAACGTTGAGTAGAAATTGACACTTGAAAGAGTATCAATAAGCCCAAGCCAAACGCATATAAAGGACTCTAGCCTACACTACGGAACCCTTAGCTATAAACTGTATCGACTTCTGAACCCTTAGCCCTTAACTGTATAAAAATCATCTATTTGATCTCGTTTAAATTCTATGTAAGCTGCTTCTCTTCTGAATAGCTTTTAATAGCGTACCTCTGAAGTCGAAGAGACTTATGTTGCTTTCCATTGGGCGAAAAAAAAACGCCCAGAAGCGTACAGGAGCATTATGAAACCGTTCCATTAGTCCTAAATTTAAATTAGTCCTAAAAATTCATGATTCTGAGAAGTGACAGCCACTTCTTGATTTGTAGTGAGAATCCACTCAAGAATCACTAATACGAGAGAGCGTTTTTATATTCGCGGAATGGGGATATAGGGTGGAAATAAAAAAAACAATTATTTGTCCTTTTCAATATATTCACCTGCATGACTAATACATTTTTCAAATCTTTCAATTGATTTATTTATACCCTCATAAAAAAATGTTTTATCTTTATGTTCAAAATACGCCGAAACTGCCTCTTTGACGTCAACATCATTGGTAAATTTCTTACCCCGAAGCTTTCAAGCTCATAATGATGAACCCAAGTTTCGTCTCCAGTAATTTCGGCTCAATACACGATCCTTGTCTTCATTGCAGAGGTGCAAAAATGCACGTGAACACCCTACACGCTATTGTTTTTGCGGCGGCGTCAGCATTCTCGGCACCCATCTTGCGCTGACCTTCGACATGCCAAGATGATCAAGCAGGATTTTAAAAATGGTTGTATCGGACTCCAACCATTTCTACAAGTTGTTTCTTTTTTAGTCGAGCATCCTCGAGTACAATTTTTTCGACTTTTTGGATAAGTTCTGGCGTGGTCACCTCTATGCTTCTGCCCGGCGGCCTCGGGTCGTCTTCAAGTGATTCCCTTCCTTGTTTGAATAAACTGTGCCACTTGTACACCATGGTTTTTCCTGGGCAAGAGTCGCCGTAAATCGATGACATCTCATTCAGTATGGTCTGAACTGATTTTCCATGTTTGGTAAAGAACTTTATTACGGCACGATATTCGTTTTTCTCCATATTTCACTTTTTACTCCCGATTATGTTGCTTGGTTGAGGATAACTCGAAGACAAATTGTGTAAGAACAATGAAACCTCGTATTTATACTAATTATGTGTAACTGTGGTAAAAAAAAAAACTGAATCGTTCATTGATTTTTCTGTCATTTACTTATTTTTCATTTGTCGCCGGTACGAGCATCGTGATCAAAAAGATCACAATTGTCCCACTTGTCTGCCTCACACTATTACGTACGCTGGGGCGGTACGCCATATACGCTGCACTGATCTCAAAATGTGTCGGCAAGCCTTCCGGATCTGGATTGTTCTATGTCTGACGCCATCCAAAGCAGCTTGCGTTTAAATGTCTGTACGACGAGTGTTTTGGTCTGCCTTCCTTTTTGTTTCTTACCGATCGTGTACGAACGTTGAATGATATTGCCTGACAGGGTTCTCTGGATCTCTTCTTTAAATATGACAATACCATTGATATTGCAAATTAGTGAAACATTTGGCGTCAGGCTTTAGTAACTCTATTCTTCTTTGGGATCTTTAGAGAGTTATTTTTGATACAACTTTTAAATGCCATTAAAAAGTAAAGGTTAGAATTGGATTTGAATTCTTCCAACTGCTTTGGACAGAAACTTCCGATTTTCGCTCAAGTTTTTCATTTACTCCGATGTGACGGCGACGTCCTTAAGCATAACGGAGAAATATTTCTTTTTACATTCGAACACTCTTGGTGTAGAATTGACTTACATAGTAGGCCCCAGGTCCACATTAGCAACGTTTTTTAAAGCTCCCTTGCTGTCTGTGTCTACATCTGCATGTTTGCTTTCATTCTGAAGAAATCTTCTGTTGTCAAACTTCTCAATGATACTCTCATCACACGCATTAGGCTCTGAAAATCAAAGTGCAACCCTGCATTTAATGGGTGGGTGAGGTTCAGATGAACTACGAACGAGTGAGAAAAAGAATCTCACGTACTTTCTCTCCACATTTTATTTTTTCCTCTTTTTTTTTGTTTTTGAATTTTAATTTTCAATGTTTACCGTGAAATGAGTGGAAAAAAGTATCCAAACGCAGCATTTGCTTTGGCAAATAGAAAAAAAATTCAAAGAGAAAGAGAGGAAATAGCAATACTATCCAAGCAGATGCAGAAACCTTCGGAATAAAAAAAAAAGTGTTTAGGCCGTGTCGCCTTCTGCGCTTTGCAACTTTTTATTGTTTTGCATCCTAGAGTATAGGTTTCGGTTGTGCACCGAGATAGGCTGCCTTACAATTTGTTCTGTTTGTTGTTGGTTGTTTTTTTTTTATCGTGAATGTGTGTGTGTGGTTGAAAATGATTAAACTGTCATTAAACAGTTTCCATATCAATTAACTCACCAACAAATTATTATTTGAACTTGCAGGTGAAAAAATTGTGAAGTTAAAAGTTGAACTTTTGGACTTTTCTTTCGGTTTATTCATCAATTGACTGGAAAGACATTTTCCAATCAAAATAAAACGGATATCTATCATCAGGCTTCGGTTTTAAATGCTGAAACTGTGGGTGGAAGGACATCCACGAACAACTATTTCATCAATACAGGCAACACCAACGGCAACAACATCAACAACAATAACAAAGCAGGCTGCCCTCAGCAAGCATCATCATTATCATCATCTATCCCGCAAATATTTACGCCTCATACGGCTGCTAATGATACCGACCAATGCGATACAGAAGATGAGGTGAGTCATTTGAAAAGATTTTTTTTTTTTTTTTTGTGCGCGGTTGCAACCCGGCGGGTAGTGTGAGAGAGGAGCAATCAAAGATGCGAAGGGGTTATCCTACAGAGGCTAACTTGACGTGCAAAGAGATTTCAAAAATCAATTAATCAAAGTGGAGTTTTAGTCAAATTAAATTATGCAATCTTGCGCTGATCTCGTTCAACTATAACTTTGGGAATTGTGTAGTTAAGGACTTTCGTTTTACTGAAAGGATAACCTAGCGAGGAACTTCAATGCAAACGTAACCTTCCGTCACGGATCGGGAACAAAAGATCATATCCATCTACGGTAACGATTCATTTTGTTTCTAGTCTAAGTGTCAATGAGTTTCGTTACCGCATTTGGCGTTCAAGTATTACTGCCCGAACAGAATGGTGTAGCTGTAGCTGTAGTACGCCGCGCTGTCAAATGCCATAAGAGTGAACACAATGCGTAGTAGTAGCTGTAGCGGTAGCTGTAGCTGTAGCACAAGTTGACTCAACTTCAACTTTTGAGCGCGCTGCAGCGCTACATTTTGACGTTTCACGCAGAAAAAAAAAACTCATCAAAATGGCTCATCAAAATTGACATCTTGTGCTACACCATTGTGGACGTGCTGTACTACATTCCTCAGCTGCATTCTGATTTTTAATTTGACAGCGCGGCGTACTACAGCTACAGCTACGCCATTCTGTTCAGGCAGTTAACTATCGCAATATGAGGAGAAGAGATCTGGTAGAACGTTACGTTGCGTTACACGGGCGAGAGGAGGTATTAGAACAATGCGTTGCGTAACTTTTTATTTTATTTTATTTTATTTTAATAAAAAAAAACTAGGAAATGATAATCTCCTTAGCTGGCAGTTCTTTTCAAATACTTTTTTCTCTCTCAAAGTTGGTAACCCTTTTTGATCAAAACAATAACAATGGTATTTTAGAGCCTTTCCCGTACTTTGCGCAACACAATTGTGACTTCTAGTTAAAAAATTTCACACAGGTGTTTGGTATCATTTAGAGAGGGGCAGGGTTTCTTACAGAAAAACGTTACAGTAGATATATTAAGGGGACGGGTAGACCTTTTTAGCTCTGGGCACTGCGATGTTTGAATGAAACCTATTGTGCCAGACCTTTTCAGTGCGTTTACAGGAAAAAAAGAGCCTCTGAAATCTTTATACCTTCGTAATGTCATATTTTAACGAACCCATAAAAGAGAAGGAAATTCGACAGCTGAATGAATCAATTTTTATTGCCTGAGTAAAAGGCATAAATCCCATTTGAAATTCACTAAAACTTTAAGTGAAAAAATATACGTTTTGTTTTGATATTTACTTCCTTCCCTCCGTTATAATAGACTGCTCATTTGACAGATCGGAACACAGCAGGCTCGTTAGTTGAACTTTTCCTAGGGTTGACCCAGGTTTCCTATGAGTTGTCAAAAAAATCTGGGTTTTCAGTTCTTAAAAAACGCTAATTCGGAAAATCACCAAACATCCCTGTCATTTGAAGAAAAATACCTACCATTTGGTAGCCCTGTTCATTACCTAAACTCGCCCCAACAGAAACCTAGTGCTACTTCAGGACTAGTTGAAGGCAAACTCACAGCGAATTTTTCGTATACGTTGTATGAGGAAAACCAGTTGCTGGTGTGTGGCTGCGAATGGTTGAGAGCCTGGCAACTGACATATTTTTCCTGTTCGCTATAAACGCTCATAAAGAAAAAATTCATGTTTCCATTCGTCTCAACTTTTCCTGATGGTTTTTCCTTATCAACGAAACGTTCACATGAATCGCCATTGAATGGGAATGTTCATTGTTCATATTGGTCAACTTGTTGGGCAATTTCTCTTCAAGTTAGTGGGCCAATATAAAATCGGCTAGTAAAAAATAAATGAAAAGTATTTTGAGCACTGTCTTACAACTGACAATTTGTCTTTTGGGAATGTTGAAATCGGAAGTGAGAAATTTTAAACCGTTGAAAAAAACGGCAAAATGGGAAGAAGCAGTTTTGGGTACAAGTGCTTCACCTTGCTAAAGAAGTGTTAAACACGTTTGGTATACCAATAAAATCTTACTTTTCGAAACTTCATTTCCGTACCAGCTGGTATATGAGATTATAAATGAGCGTTTTGTGTCATTCTCGAGGAACTGGCAAGTCCTCCTGTGGTGAATTCGTTCCCAAGAAAAGCACTTTCTCGATTGGCCGTTCGGAATCGATAAAAGATTGTAGGTCCCTCCATTGCCTCACCCGGTATGGTTGTGAGAAATGTACTAGGCCCCGGGGGCTGTCCGCTCTATTGTTCCTCTTTCATTGAATTAGAATCGAAACATCTGATTTATGTAGAGTATGACGAAGCGGCAGAGAAATGGGCATTACATCTCCTCTTTCTCTTTGAGTGAAGAACGAAAACAGATTATTCTCAAACCTGCCTGTGAGGCTGCTCAACGCTCAACCCTAAAAATCCAATCGCTAACACTACTATTTACTTCCCTTTCTTCTTCCTTAACCATCGTTATCGAGGAGAGCACAATGGATCTTTTATGATCCGAGTAAGATCCTGCTACTTGCGGTTGCATGCACCCACCATCCAAGCAACAGGGGAAAATTCTGTTTCAACAAAACAATTAAGCCTATCATCAAGTCGCAAGCACACTTCAAGAGTGGTGTTTTACGAGTATATGCTCAGTATCGACTGTGATTGTTTTACAATGTTCCTTTGATCATTGTGGATTGAAGTGGTGCAGTCTATAACTTCTTTCAAGTGCTCCTACTTCTACTAGACACTCCGCCCTATTCTTCAACTCATTCACTTCGCGAGCTTCTGCGGTCTTTCTGTACAAAACTTCCTTCTTTGTTGCGTGGGCTTGGCTAATCAACAAACCAAAAACAAAAAAAGACAACGCATTGCATTCCCAACACTAAAACTTTCCGCAGCAAAAATTTATCGGAGGACGACAGATCTGCCGATCGGAAAACTACCACGAATCAAAATGTCTCCGAATCGTAGGAAATCGGAGAGAATTTCGCTCTACCTCGATATGGAGGGCCGATTAACTTTCGTTCTTGGTTTTGAAGATGGTCGAGATACCTGATGTAGCCGATCCTTGACTAGAAGAAAGAAATGATCTTAGTTGATTTTCGAATCTCGATGATATCAGAGGAGTGCGTTACATCCATCGCAATGGGAACGATCTGTTTGACAGTTGAGATTACATCAGTAGATTGCCTTGTGCTACATCTTGTTTTGATTTTTGCGCCTGAACGTGATGTGTAAGGTTGGTCACAGCCATTTTACAGAATCAGTATAACGATAGTGAAGTACAAAGATCACAGCTCTCGCTCTTGCAAGAGAGATAGGCGATTTTTGCACAATGTTGCCGACATTTTGTTTAAGAGACGTTTGCATTAATACATAGGGTGGCTCAACAGAGCGGGGACCGCCAGGACTAGATCATTTCTCACAACGATGCTTTTGAGGGAATACAGAAGACCTACAATTTTCGGCCGATTCTGAACTACTAATCGAGAAAATGATTTCATGGCAACGAATTAACTATCGGAGGCCTGGCCAATTCTTCGCAAAAGGCGATGCCTATGGAAAAAATTTTTGTTTTCTGGATTCGAGCCATGAAATTCTTTGTAATAGGCAGACATGCTTACCATTACCCCACAGGGACCACAGCGCTAATCTGGTGATATTATTCAGTCACTGAAGGTCGATATGCAAGAGTAATTGAAGAAGATATTTGGCCGACAAGTTCGAGATCCACCGACACTCGTTCGTATGTCAAAGAAGCACCCAACTCGAGAACGGTACCGCTGTGTGTAAAAATGTGTAATGGAATTCCGGAGCAGTCATCTATCAGTCGTACACAAGAACGCAGAATGTTTTTCGTCTCAAATATCTCAAGAACCAATAGATATATCGAAGTTAGATTGGTTTTATTTGACTGATGGGTCAATGTTACTCCAAAATAATTTTTAGGACAAAATCGCTCAAGCAGTTTGATGAAATTCGTTATTCGTACAAGTAGTTTCCATATATTCTCAATACGGTCTCATACGGTCTAATCGTACTAAATACCATGTTCATCAAACAAGACCGACACCTTATCACTTACAGCAGAAACCCAGATTGATTACCATTTGGTAAGCAACTACATGAAATCTCTGGTGAAAGACTGCAAAGTGATACTAGGAAAAGGTGCCGCTCAACAACACCGTCTTCTTTTAACAGAATTTTTTACGGTTGCGTTGAAGGAAGTCAAACAAACAAAGGCTCCTAGGAGAATCAAGTGGTACAATCTGGAGAAAACCAAAGGACAGCAATTCATTCCGTTTATGCAAAGTCAACTGTGTAATACCATCGACGCAGTTTCAAATGCAATCACGGCACAAAATATGTGGGATCGCCACAACGAACCTGCTTAGAGAGAGCCAAATCACTGTTAGGAGTCTCAAAAGGACACCACCAACAAGCTAAAGAAACCTGGTGGTGGGATGATGAAGCTAAAGCAGTGATTAGAAAGAAGAAAGCAGCTTTCCAAGTTTGGTCGAAGTGCCCCTCAAGAAATACAAATGAAAAAGCGCGTTTCAAAATGGAATTCAAGAGCTGCAGAAAAGAAGCGAAGAAAAAGTGCGCCCAACTTCAAGCAAAAAGCACGGAGGGCCTGTATCGAGAGCTGGAAGAGATTTCTGCCCCAGCTGCTGAAGCAAATCAGGCAATCCAAGAGCTAAGACAAAGCAACTTGATTAAGGGAGCAACCATTTTCAAAATAGCCGCTCAGAGAAGGAGAAATGCGCAGGAGATTCGTTCGCCGAAGTTCATCAATGATGCTACTTGTGGATGACGACAAAATTCTTCACAGGTGGCGACAGTATTGTGATGATCTTTTGAATGAACAGTTTCCTCGGCGTTACTTTCCAATAGCTGCACCTAATTTTACGGAAGTATCCGACGTCACAGTTGAAGAAGTTAGGGAGGCAGTTAAGAACTCCAAAAAAGGTAAAGTGATTGGGCCAGATGAGGTACCATACGAGTTTTGGAAATATGGGAGACATCGGGTTGAGATGGCTCACGAATCACGATTCTCATGTCCAAACTTATAAGAGGTGACAGTTTGCCTAATCAATGGAGGGAAAGTTTTCTTCTTCCAATGTACAAGGGAAAGGAAGATACCAGCAACTATAACAATTGTCACAGCAACTATCGTTCGATCAAGTTGATGTCCCACACTATGAAGATCGTTGAGCGGGTTTTGGATAGCCGACTGCGGAAAATAATAAGGCTGTCTAATGACCAATGCGTGTTTGTCGCGGGTAAGTCAACTACAGACGCAACCCAAAGTATAAGGATCATTATGGAAAAACACCAAGATGCCTTAGAGGATTTGCATATTGTGTTGGTTGACTTCGAAAAAGCATTCGATCGACAACCACGAGATCTGATATAGGTGGCCCTCAGACATGTACGAGGGAGCAGTTACAAAAGTGAGATGCCCAGCTGGAGTCTCCGAAGAATTCCAAATAACAGTAGGTGTACATCAGGGAAGTGTCTTGAGTTCACTGCTCTTTATCGCTGATCTGGATTATTTGCTCGAGCCATCATAAGCGAGGATCCTACATCCCTGCAACGAGCACTTGACGTTTGGATTTATGTTCTGGAAGAAAATGGGTACCGTATTAGCGCTAAAAAGACTGAATACCTGTGCTGCCCTTTGAAGGGAAGACTCTACACAGCAGTGTTCCGTCCAGCTCTGCCATATACGGTTCACAATGTTGGTCAATATACAAAAAGTATGAGAGCAAATTGACGGCAGCCGAAATGAAGATGCTTCGGATGACAGCAGGAGTAACAAAGCTTGATCGAATTAGAAGTACTAAGATCCGTGGAAGCCTTCATGTCAAAAGTACCATCTTGGACAAAATTCAGCACGACCGGATCAGTTGGTATTGTCATGTTCAAAGGAGAGATCCGCAGAACCCCGTCCAAAAGGCAATATCGTACAACGTTTCAACAAATTCGCGACGAAAAAGAAAAGGCAGGCTAAAACACTGCTGGAACAAGCAAATGCGAAAACAGCAGCATTTGGTTGTCCTCAGACATGAAACAATCCAAAACCGGGAGGCTTGCCGACGCTTTCTGAAGTCAACATGGCGTACCCCACAGGCGGATCACTAGTGTGAAGCAGAAAAGTGGGAGAGTTGTGATCGCTTTAAGATCACTACTCGTAACGCCGGAAATGAAAATGATGATGATGATGATGAGTTTCCATATATTCTCAATGATGCTTTTGTTCTGTGAAATTAAATAATAAATAGGGTTTCGCAACAGAAAGAGGAGCCCCGGGACAAGCTCGTTTCTCACCACCATGCCTTGTGAGGGAATGGACGGGACCTATACAGTTTTCTGCCGGTCCCGAACGGCTAATCAAGAAAGCACTTTTCATGGCAATAAAAGGACCTGCCAATTTCTCGCGAAGAGGGATACTCATGGGAAAACATTTTTGCGTCTGTTAAGATTCGAATCACGAGCCCCTGGGTTAAAAGGCAGACATGCAAACCATCACACCACGGGTACCATACTAAATAAATAACAACAAATCTATGAAAATAGAAATTAAGCGTGGTGACAACTGAATATTGTTATTAACAATCAAATATATTGACTATCATTCCAGTACTGTTATTCACTGGGAAGCTATTTAATTTGTGAGCACCTTCCGTTTACTACCCTGGTGTACTTATTTCCATCGACTTCAAATTTAAAAAAGAACTCCAAGAAATCATCCTAATTAAAAAAAGAAGGAATTTGTCGGTATTACGGTTCTCAATTAAAAAAAGAAATCTCCTTGAAACCATCTTAAAGAACAACCAACCGTTAAATTTTAATATTGGACTTTTATTCTCCCTGTTGCTAACGTGGCATAACAAAACCAAATGCAGAAGGAAAGCGAAAACGACAAACAAAATATTGAAGAAAACTACCAAAGCATTCTTTGCATTCATAGTCTTTTCTTCTGCTTTTTATCGCGCGCTTTTTTTGAACGTTAGAGTGTGTTTTTTGTTTTGTTTTTTCCTCTTCTTTTTCTTCGTTTTTTCCATCATCAAGCATCCCTCGTCACAGGGTGCAAGTTCTTCGTGTTCGGACAAGGGTGGATTATTATGATGCCGCGGAGACCAAGCTCTTAATACATCCATTCCTCCATATGATAAAAATTAAAATCCCTACTTAATATAGTATATACACATGCACATGAACAATGAATATATAAAATGCCAATGGATTCACAATTGATAAGTTCTCAATACAGACGTGGTAAACCTCGAGTGAAATATTCGCCTATCGCCATAAAGCACCCAACCAAACAGCTTCATTTGAGTTTTACCATCCCAAAAACCAAAACCCCATCCCACCATGAAAAATACTCTCCTACTCCTTTCTACTAAGTACAACAGATGACTCCAAACTCCAACAGCAGGAGTAAATTTTTTTCTCACACACATCGTTGCAGCACACACTTCAAAAATAACATAAAAAAAAACAGCCTCTGAACAACATCATCGGGTGATATGTGGCGGTGTCAGTTCACTAACCTCACTAGAGACGCCCGTAGCGCAAGTACAACCGCGGAAATACTACTCCTGGTACTAAGTACGATAACTACGATTATGATGATGATGCTAAAAAGAGATGCTGTGAGTCACTATATAGAAGCAAAATACATTCGACTCTGTTTACTACTTCCCATTCTCGGCTTTTCGTTCTTTTCATAGAAATATAGTGTGTTTTTCATAACCTACGTTCACTCCTTTATTTTTTTTCATTTTTGAAAGGGTGTGGGACTCTGGCGGAAAGGCAGAAATGCATTTTTGTTGAGCATGGACTGGAAGGCTGTTTCTGCTTACACTTGATTTTAAAGTGAGAGATATATTGAAACTTTAATTTGTGGTGATTCATTATTTATTTCCTTTGTTGATTTTGGAAATAAATTTTAAAGTATGTACTGTGAATCATTGTCGCCCAGTCCCAGTCACCAAGTTGTATTTCACAGTTCTGTTGTGTGTTGTGTAGAGTCATTTCATTCGATTTCATAATGAGAATGACTGACATGGATTCAATGAGATGTGCCTTCTAAAAGAGTTGTCGATAGGTGTACGAGGAGTACGTAAACAAAGCCAGTAAGCTCATAAAGTTTACCAAGACGAAATTATGTTCTGGGACATAATTACCCTGCCCAACTAGTAACTTGTAATCTTACGAGTGTGAGAACTGACAAGACACTCATCAATATTTTGTGTTTGCTGAGCTTCCTGTAGGTGCCTAGTTTTAACTGACAGTTTATAGCTATTGTTGTTTTTATTTTATTTATTTTATAGGTTCTACCAACCCAAATCGATTTTCCGGTAGCGGGAGAAACGCTCTTAACATAGTTTTCAAACGCAAACAAAAACAAGAATGATTTATGATTTATTTGTTGAAGTGTGGATTGTATTTGGAACGAGAATAAAGTTTGACAGTTCAGGCCAAGTAGATTTGAAGCACCTTGTTAAGATCTCAGACTAGATCTTACCGAATTCTTATAGAAACAGTGGAAATTCTAGTAAATATTGACTTTGAAACACTTAAACTTCTGTTTGAATCTAAACTTAAACGAATTGAGAAAACCAGATTATTCGCCACGAACGAAAATCTGGTAGGTTCGAACTGTCAAACTTTATTGTGGTTCCACATATAAGCCACACTTTAACGAAGGAATTTGTTGTGAATAGATTGTCAAAGTTAACGAATATTCGATCATTTGTTGTTTTTTGATCGGACTCGTGTAATTAGCCCTTAAGTGACTGTCCAAACGGGTTATGCTGTTAACACCTAGTGTTCAGACGTTTTTATTATTCCTCTTGCATATTTTCCGTTTTGTGTTGGAAATTGTATTGAAAAAAAGCATAACGTTATGAGCATAACCTGTCTGGACACGTAAAGTGTACTGCTCAGGCAGAAAATTCAGTTTTCGTCTTGAGCATCAAGTTACTTTATTCCTCAACCCGTTGCCCCATAATATGACAGATATAACGTTATGAACATAACACGTCTGGACAGGCACTAAGGCTGGTAAACCTTTGCAGAACACTAAAACAAGTCTCACGTAAAAACATTTTCCTCCCATATGGAATCTATAAAAGCAAAATGAAATTAACTACCCATTTGAATTTTATCATAAACTGGGTGAGAAGGGTGTATTCTTTCTTCCACGAATTGACAATTTTGCATGGGTAGACCGCTAATAGAGCTTATCACAAGACTTGTTCGTCAAAGTCCTAAGTTTGCCCTGCAGTCGTCAGAAAGCATTTTTTTTAAACTCTAAACTCGCACTGAATGTAAAACTGAGTTTTTATTGAGCCCGGGTTTGCCCTCAATCCGCCCTAAAGTAGTAGCACTAAGTAAAACTTAGTGTTTATTGAGGGGCCGAATTAACACACACGTGATCGAGTAATACTTGACTGAATTATTTGAGTTTGGCAGTTTTTGGGAGTTTTGGGGAGTTCAGGTAACGAACAAAGCTGTCAAATGAAATGAATTTTTCTTCAAATCGCAGGGATGTGTATTGATTTCGTCTTGCGTTTAGTGATAACCGAAAACCACTGTTTTTTTGGCAATATCCTTGACTTTACCTTGGCGGCGCGGCGGTGACATTTCATGTGATATTATTTGCATATTTTGGCTTTCCATCGGTAAATTACGGTTTCTATAAAATAATTAATTTTTTTGGTTGTCAACGGAACAC
Organism: Melanostoma mellinum; assembly: GCA_914767635.1. Lineage (NCBI taxonomy): Eukaryota > Metazoa > Arthropoda > Insecta > Diptera > Syrphidae > Melanostoma > Melanostoma mellinum. Next base: position 187,769,710 of record OU612060.1, read on the forward strand.
GATAACGTGAAAATGGGGGCGTTCATAGTACCTATGTTCGAAAATTTTAACTTAAGATTCTGTCACTTTTTTTGGTTCTGATAGGTCAAAAGTTCAAGATTTTCCGATTTTCGAACATAGATTTTCAGATGGAAAAACTTGGCTGAAAATCTTAACTTAAGATTTTACTTGTCAAAACAAGGAAAACAACATATATGACAATCAAACTTTACTCGGTGTTCTTGGGTTAGTTTTTTGTTCTACACGTTTTTGCTTATATGTTGAATTGATAATTTTATTGGTGTTTGTAAATTAATTTCAATAGTAGGTTTACCAACAAAGAAAATACATTTTTGAAGGCACACGATTTTCTTTTTTTTTATCAAAATAAAGTAAAATGAATGTAATTTTAAAACTACTCAACGCAAATACTTAGAAGTCAAATTGTTGAACTTCAAACTGAAAAAATCTGTGTGTTTTACAGTTAACTTTACTTCCAACTATGTAGAATCGAGAGGTGAATCACAGTACCACTTTTAGACAGAAAAAAAGTTAAGATAGCCGTTCATGGACTGACAGACAACTTTCGAAACTTGTCTTGACTCGGTTTTTATGACCCCATGTAACAATGCTGTCAAGGTCAGAATTCAATGAGCTTATCATACGCAACCGTTCCAGTTCCACATCCAAAGAAACGTGAATTTGGAAACGAATATGAAAAGCTGAGGGTCGAGTCTCGAGTCGTCAGCAAAACAGATAAGCGGATTAGAAGTTTCAGACAAGAGATCATTTATGAAAATGAGGAAGAGAGTCGGGGACAAAACGGAGCCCTGGGGCACACCAGCATTTATAAAATGGGTATCAGACTTGAAGCCCCATCCAATACAACTTATAAAGTCGGAAAGGTAGTTTCTTATCCAACGAAGAAGAGACTCATCGATACCAAAAGCACGCATTTTCGATAAAAGAGCCTGATGCTAAACTCTATCAAGTTCTTAGAAATATCAAGCGCCATAATCTTACTTTCTCCAAAACAATATAAAGATTGGTTCCACTTTTCGGTGAGATAAGCCATCAAATAACCAGTGGACCGTTTGCTACGAAAGCCGGTCATTAAGAAGCTTTCGTTCTTGAAGATATTTCATAAGTTGAAGGTTTATCAACATTTCCATGACCTTGGAAAGAAGGGACGTAAGTGCAATTGGACTGTAATTGGAGGGGCAGGAAGATTCGCCTTTTTTAGGGACAGGCTGGACAAATGCTGTTTTCCATCTGCTCGGAAAAATCCCAGCAGAATAGGAAAGATGGAAAAGTTTTCGCAGTGGTTTTGCCAGCGTAGAAGAACACCTCTTCAGAATAACAGCGGGAATACCATCTGGACCAGCGGATTTATGTATATTGAGATCTTTGAGGACTCTCGCTATCGAGCGAGTTCGAAAAAATATCTGCTTCATAGCAGCATTTACTGTCTTAAGTTCAGGTGCCAATGTGCTATCAGGAAGTGTCGAGTAGGCAGCAATTTGAGCTGCCAGCAAATTGGCTTTATCGATGGAGCTGACATTCGGAGAGTCATTGAAAACGAGCGTTGGGACCGATGACGTGGTCGAGTTCTTAACGTTCTTAACAAAAGTCCAAAAGTTTTTGCTTCCTTTTGGACACAACAGTATTTTTTGCCTTACTTTTTGGTCATGCAAAAACTTAGCCTTTTGTATATGAGCATTACAGATATTTCTGGACCGTTTGAACAAATTTCGGTTTTCTATCTCTACTGTAGGGTTGTCTTTAAATTTTCGAAAACTACTTTCTCTATCCCTAATCGCCTCTTTACAGCTTGAATCAAATCACGAATTCTCTTTGGGGATGATACTTTTTGTTCTGTGAGGAACAAAATTTCTCATGCCGTTGAGAATTACGTTAGATATCATATCAGCTGATGCATCAACGTTTCTGTCGAGAAAGCACCAGTGACCAATTAAATGGTGCATAAAGAGATGGACCTTTCCAGAAATCGGAATTCACAACACTATAATCCAAAATTTAAATAAATCAAATGTTTTTTTGACAATGCATCGCAAATAGTGTCAAAATTACCATTTTGATAAAAAGATTGATTGATTGAAACCCCCAATAGATGAACGTTACATTTCAGAGCGAACTGGGAATTGTTTCACCATTAAATTCGATTTCGAGCTCTCTCCAGTTTTGCCCTCCTATTTGGATAAAGTCCCTTTCACTTAATTGTGCCACGTAAAACGAGGTATCCACCTTCCGCTATTTCTTTACAGTGTGCCTTCAAAAGCTGGTCTTACAGAAACAATAAATCACATAAGTACAAAAGTAGGTAAATTAGTTAAAATCAAACTTTGTACGTTATCAATGAGCACAGCACAGTATACCTTCAAGCCTCCCAAGTAACCACATTTACAACTAACTTCTTTGTCATTTGTAACCAGACCGCTATTGAAACAACACCACACACACATTACTCACTGAAAAAAATAAAAAAAACTGTCGCAATTTTCTCATGTCTTTGCAGTGGAAAGAAAATTTTGTCTGTACTTTTGGTCATAAATGCATATGCAGAGGCCACTAAAGATTCAACAGCCATCGCTCATCACTCGTGCATATACGAAAAAAATTTCAAACAATAAAAAACTGATATTTTAAAATCAAATGAAAACAGTGGAAATGGAAATCCATCGCAAAATGCGTGGGACGACGACGACGACGCGACGTTGTCGACGATGGAAATTTATTCACCGTAACAATTCCAGTCTAACTTAACTAATTCTCGTTTCTCGATTCCGGGCTCGGGAGTTTCACAATTTGCGCGCCAATGCGCTTAGTGGTTGTTATTGTTGGTGTTGCTTTTGCTGTGGCATCGATGAGTTCACCACGGTCAGAGACATAAAACAAAAACTACTTGCGCGTTCAGATAAAATTACAAATTCACTTTAACTGAGTTTATTTGATTCGATAAGGCGCATTGCAGCAGCTAAAACGGCAGTCAACACATTTTGAATAATTAAAATAAATTGATAGCCATATGAGGCGGGTGTGTTGGGATGGTAGCAAAACAAAAAAGAGGTGGGGGACGGATTAAAATGTGACCGTAATATTTTAGTCGATAGCAGAATACCACTGAATGATGTGTGATTGCAGAATAAGTTTATGAATAAATTATTATTTCCTCATGTCTGGAGATAAATGCAAGGTATGCATAAATGTATATCTCTATCTACTGACTGTTTATTTGATGTTATTTACGATTTTCGAGAGATTCAACAGTAATTTCAATTTCAATTTTCGGAGGAGTCAACTGAACAAATGCTATGAAAGCTTCATTCATGACTGTAGCAATGAACATTATTTACCATCAAGCTACATGTAAATAATGAAGATCAAGCTTAATTGCAACCGGATATAGGTAACCGTTAATTCAAAAAACGCGCTGTCTTTGATTTCACCACAGAAAAAATTTGAGAGTGTTTCAGGCAAAGGAATTACGATTTGACTCATGTCGTTTTCCAAAAACCAAATCGGGAGTGAATTGGAGAGTTGAAGTGTCAGCTTTGACATTTCTAGTATAGCTTATCTGTCAAAAAATCACTTCAACTCTCCAAATCACTTCGGATTTCATTTGGGAGTGATATTTTGGAAAACGACATCAATGTATCAATGGCAAGGTAGTGTCATTATGGTTACCAACAAATTAGACCGCATATCTCGTCGCCATTTTGTTGTCAATTGGTTTGAAAAAAATTTTTCAAAGTGAACGTTTTTCTTTATTTTAGCCTTTGTCACTGCGCAGAATGTAGAAGACTTCATTCAAAACTGCCAAACACAAAAAAATGGAAAAAATAAAACTCAAATATAGCCGGACACAGCCGTTAATTCAAATAAGTAGTTTCCGAGAGGAGGTCGATTTCTAGCCGAGCCGAAGCTTCAATAACTTAAAGAAAACTAAAAAAGAAAACAAATAATGGTTTTTGTATTTTTTTCTAAAACAGGTTCGTTCGTTAAGGCCCTGAGGTCGCCACAGAGCTTTTTTTGAAAAGCCTAAACTCGCCCTGAATTTCAAACTAAGTGTTCCTTAGCTCAGGAGTAGACCTGGGTTTGCCTCGGTTTTTGCTGCGGCGAGTTGAGGGCTGTCGAATGGCATGTAGTTTTATTCAAATGACAGGAATGTGCGGTGATTTTGAGGTTTAGTGTTTTTGGAGTTTTCAACCATGTTTTTTTAGCAGCTCATAGGGCTGCCAAGGAAACTTGTGTAACCAAATTGACGGGAAAAATTAAAAACTTTTCGAAATTAATAGCAAAATAAACTAGTAGCATTATAAATACATATTTTCTTGAAGTTAAGGAAAACAACAACAGATAATTCAACACGGTTCTACGCCTTACGAAAAACGAAATTGATTTTTTTTCAGCGCCTACAACGAAGCACGTCAGCCAATAACTAAACCTCCGGCTTCGGGCAAAAGTTCGGTCTATTTTTGCCGAAGCCGAAGGTTTAGCCGATTGTACTTTTTTTTAGCCAAATGTAGCCGAAGCCGAAGCTTCTAAAATTTAAGTGTGGGTGTAGGGGTCTGTATTACCTGCTCTGCACAGAGCATAGAGTCAGTTGTAACAAGGTGATGTAATTTTGAATACAAGCTAAACTAGGCTGGACATTCTCGACGCCATTTTTTTGTCAGTTTGAAATCGATTTAAAAAAAGGGAAGGTGAAGGTTTAGCTCCCACGAAATGCCAAATGGGTTTTGAAAAAAAAAAAATGACAGTCAAGGCTTTGTGGCGTCCACAGGGCAACTCCAGGGCTTCAAAGAACAAACCTTATATGTGTGTCGCATTTAAGAGTCGACTGAATGCTATCCTACGAAAATATAGGGATCCCCATAGACAAATGTGATTCCTTGGAGGCTTTGCAAGACTTCGATAAGACATTTTTCATGAATTGTTGCGCCGGTCAGTAGTCTTTTAACTTGATGATCCCTTCTGGCAAATTCTATGGTCTTTGAGGTATCTGTTTAAATCTGTAAGGACCATTTTTTCTTCAATCTTCTGTTGAAATAAACATTGTTCCAGTTTGTTACATTAAATAAATAAATAAATAGCGTGGCGCAATAGAGCGAAGAGCCCCTGGGCCTAGTGCATTTCTCACAACCATGCCTTGTGAGGTAATGGAGGGGACCTACAATTTTCTGCCGGTTCCGAATGGCTAATTGAGAAAGCGCTTTACATTCATGACAACGAATTTACTAATGCTAGGTTTCCACTTGCCATTTTTTGAATGATGAATGACCAAGTTTTCTGTCATCGAGAAAAATGACAAGTGGAAATTGCAAAATTTGACAGTCATTCAACTGACGAACAGCGTCGGTCATTTTTTGGCAGTAAATTTGAATGACAAGTGGAAATTGGCTGATTGACAAATGAAATGTCACTCCATCATTCACTGACATCGATATTTTTTTTGGCATCGTGTTGAATCTTTTGTCAATTAAGTGACGAGTTAATACACGAGATCTAAATAAACTAAATACTTATTATCTATTTGCCTCTTTGCTTGATTTATTTTTTGTTTTGTGTTTGCGAAGTTTTCATATTTTTTACTAATCAAAATGTCGAATAGGAAGCAAATAGCTCTTGCTTCGTTCGTACTGATGGTGGGAGCTGGATTGGAGCTGGCCAAACGAGAGAAGATATCAGGCCGGGCACCAAATAACACATTGGCTTTTTCAAGTCAAACAAAAAACACCATGTAATGTATTTATATTCATACTATGAGGAGAAGGAAAAGTTTGCTTGGTGTCTCAATTGCAATTCCAAGAGTGCAAAGCAGCTGAAATTGCTTGGATTGATGCCCAAATTGGGATCCGAAATAAACAAATCGAAAGCACTCCGCCTGCAAACGACAAGGATAAGCGGATGCCAACAAAAACGAGAAGAATATTTTAAATCTACAACCTTTCGACGCTGATGAGATTCCCATTCACAAAACAGTCTTGACTTTAAGCAACATTTGATGAGAAAAAACATCAATCTGGAATTATCTGGTGGTGTCCTTTGGTGCAACAATGGAACTTTAGCTTTGCGCAGGATTGACACGGGAAACATTACGCTAGAAGGCTGTCTCTCAGAGGAATACTATAAGATTAGAAACTGTTTGTACGATCAATATGCCATTATATTAATAAAGACTTTTTTCACATTAAAATCGTGGAGTTTATCAATGAAAATTGGCACTTTTGTAATTGGGAAACAAAAATCGTTCATTGTTTTCCTTTTTAAATGAATGAAAAAACAATGGCTACGATAGGAGAATATTTTCCAATTATTTTCTATTTATTTATTAAAACCATTATTAAGAATATATTTCTCTTTATTTTTCATCGGGAGCAAACAAGAAGTAACCTACAATCTATACGGATCCAAGTAACTACTCAATTTATAGACATCTTTGCAACACAGAACAAAAAATTCAATTGCAAGGCGGCAAATAATTGTCAGTGATGACAATCCACTGTCAGTTCAGAAATGACAGCACAAGTGGAAATAGTGTTCATTGAGTTGACAAAACATCTTGTCAAAATTTCTTTATCAATGAAATGACAAACAATTTTTTGACAGTAAATGACAAAAGTGGAAATGAACTGGCAGTGTATCACCTACTGACAAGATTTTCATCTGTCAAACTATGTCATTTTAGTGACATGTGGAAACCCAGCATCAGTGGACTTGCTAATTCCTCGTGAAAGGCGATACCCGTGGAAAAACCTTTTTGCCTCTGCTGGGATTCGAACCTCAAACCTTTGGGTTAGCAGGTAGACATTCTAACCATCACGCCACGAATACCAGTGTTGGAATTCGCGTCGCTACCTTTTTTATAGCTGAAGCCAAGTTGATTACAAAGTGCTCTCTTACTTCCTGACTAAACTCGGGCTTGCACTAAGGTGTGGGCCTATTGATGCTGTCCTTGGCTGGACTTGTGCTATTGTTGTTTTTGGTGCTTGGTAATTTAAGAGTCACTCCCCTTTTGAACACAGTAGCACAACTCATTGCAGGACTGCTCCTTTCGTCGATTGTCTTATAAATTATTACTCTTTGGTGGAACTGAAGTAGAGCAATGAAATCTCAGTGGAAAACTCCATAAGACACTTGCTAATGTGTGTGGGCGAACTATAGGTCCGTTCGTTGAACTTTCCCCAGGGTTGACCCAGGTTTTCTTGACAACCCTATGAGTTGTCAAAAAACCTGGGTTTTCCACTCCTCAAAAAACGCTAAACCACAAATCACCACACATCCCTGTCATTAAAAAAAAATACATGCCATTTGACAGCCCTCAAATCGCCACAGCAAAAAGCTAGGGCGAGTTGGGGGAAAACCTATGGCAGACCTTTGGCAAACCTATGGCTCAAAAAACACACAATTTGACATTCAGGGCGAATTTGTTTCTCAAAAAACGCTTTGTGGCGACCCTAGGGCAACCCCAGGGCTTCAACGAACAAACCTTATATTTTCAAATTTCTTCCAATTTCTGTACATTCGAAAACGTATTTTTACTAACCCTCATCAATTTATTTATTTATAGATACCAGCTTCCGTGATAAGCAGTGTGGGGACAATCAATTACCAACGTAAGCAGCCCTTATCGTTTTCTACAGCATCGGCGGCATCGGCGGCCACAATCGCAACGACAGCTGCCCATGAGATCTACGTTGTGTCACCAACGCAGTCTGCGAATCCATCAAAATACAAATCAGCTATTATAACGAATGGTGGTGGTGGCAGCGGTGGACGCAATTCGACGACCATCGGCTGCACCGAAGTTGAGGCTGCTGGTGATGCAGCTAAAATGGTTAGAGCTGGGTCGGCGTCGACAACAGTTCTCATAACGAATCAACAATTAGTTCAGTCGCATGCCCAAAACGCAAGACACAGTCTTCCGTCACCCATCAAAATGGTCATACCGGCCACAAGCCAACACCAACAAGTGTTGCAGCAGCAGCAGCAACAACAACAACAGCAGCAGCAGCAGCAGCAGCAGCGTCAACAGCAACAACACCATCAACAGCAACACCTGCAACAGCAATACCAACAGCATCAGTTGCAGCAGCAACAGCAAGCGCACCATCAGCAACAGCAGCAACAACAGCAACAGCAGCAACAACAGCTACTGCAGCAATCCCAACAGCAGCAACCTCCACGGCTGCATCCGAAGAAGCGTAAATTCGATCCAGCTGAGCTGGAAAGAATGGACCATCCAAAGGTGCAGCAGCTGCTAATAACAGAAACTGGAGGAGGAAATGGTGGCAACGAGACCGGTTCCATGACGCTTAAGAATGGCACTAATATTATTGTGTCTGCACCCAGTTGGCAGGCCACAACTAATGCGACATCTAACGAGACCGTTTACATCAGATCAATTCCTTCAATGGTTGTAAGTTCGACTAATGCCGGTGCTCAAAATGTTAATCGCTTGACCAATATGGAAAGCCCCGACAAAAAGATCATCATCGCAAGGTAAGTTCTGTAGTTGCAGTAATGACTTTACCTCGATTTGACTTTTTTTCAACTCATAGCTCGCAAAATCCTTATAAATTCCAAAACCTACAAACTATCACAACAATCAACAGCAATAGCAGTCGATCGAATCCATCAACGCAACAACAACAGTACACTATTCCTTATCAACAGCAGCAGCAACATCAATCACACCAACAACAAAACAGCACTTTGTCAGTGGGTGTGTTAGATTTAAGTGAATGGACCAACACAAGAGTTTTGGCTAAGCTAGGCAACTACTATGCCTCAGGCATTATTCGGCCAACAGAAGCCACTGCACCCAATTCAGTTTGTGTGGAGTTTGATGCACCTGAGAATTGCACACAGTTGTATACGGATGTTTTGACAACGGGTCGGTACAATGTCATTTTGGATGCAAGTCCACCAGCTGCCGAGGTATATTGCTCAGGACTCAATTATTTTAAGTTCCCAACTATTGTGTTGGGTCATAACTTTAATGTTTGCATTTGCCTTTATTTTTCCTAGATTAACCTTGACACACGAGTCTGTGTGCGCACACAAGTTGAAGGTCGCCCAGGCTGTGTATTCATCGAAGGTTCAGTGACTGAAATCAACCTAAACACTAAACAATTTTCGGTACAAATCGGGGAAACTAATTCTGCACAAATTGTAAGATAAAGTGTATTTTCATTTTTGTATAAAAAAAAATGTTTCTCCTAGATAAAGACAGTAAAACGGGCGGAGCTGAGATTGCTGCTACCACCATGGTGGGACGAACTGAATGAAGTTGGAAAATGCTCATCGTCACGAAGTAATAGCGTTGCTGGGCAACCAAACTCCGATATTCTGGAAAGTAGAACAGGACAACGTATTATAAACAAAAGTGGTCATATTGTAATCAATAACTCTGAGACAAACATAATTTACACAAGTCGTGGAGATGTCCTTCATAAGACTTCTTCACATCCAGTGGCTTATGTGACCACAAGATACGAAACTTGTGGCAAATTGAATTCTGGCGGAGGTCATCATACTCCAACGACAGTTACTAGTAATGGTGGCATAGGTAGTAATTCAACTGCTCCACTGCAAATACATCATGTTCTGCCAACTCTGCAGCATAGCGAGGAGTATTACCGAACAACAGCAACCTCTCCATTTCAGTCGTCGAATATTTTGAGTAATAATGAGGGCACAGGGAATGGTAGCGGTAATGGCGGACATATTCCCGATATAATAGTATCGCAGAATTTGGCTCACAAGGTGCAGAGTCCTTCGACAGAAGAAATGCATCGTCGACAGAGATCATACGAAGACTATGAGTCTGACGATGAACTGAAACGTGTAGAAATCAGTGGATATGCCATTGATGGCGATGTGGAGAAACTCTCAGGTGGAAGTAAAAGGAGCAGCATGCAAAGTCGAGGTAGTACATCAAGTCTTCTCGACCAGAGGCTCACCCCACGATCTCATCCAGCAACTCCAAGGTTTGAATAGTTTTACTTGACAATGCATTAGTGTTCGTGGGATTGATATTGCTTTTTTTTTAGATCTCAAGCGACAACACCCCATCGATTTAAGAAGGGTGACGTCGTTCAATCGGAATCTGGTGTCCGTAAAAAGTTTAATGGAAAACAATGGCGTCGATTGTGTTCGAATCAATCGTGCTCGAAAGAATCTCAACGAAGAGGTTACTGTTCCAGACATTTGAACCAAAAAGGCAGCACATTGCGTTCCGCCGGGCCAAGCCGATTCCCAAGGTTTGACTATCACTTGATTTAATTCAATTAACATAACTAATTCTTCTTTAAATTTCAGTGATATAAGCAGTCGGTCAAGTAGCAAAACACAAGTGGATGAAGAGACTTCTCGTGATTCGGAAACTTCACCAAATTATCGAGTAGCAGGGAGATTTGATCAGGAAGAGACTGATGTTGCAAATATGCTAGGTAAGTAGAATTCTATTTCCCATAGAATGCATCAAGTCACAAATGTTGTTTCAACCTTTACTAGTCGTTTATGTAAGAGAAGCAAACGTATAGAGTAATACTATCTGTGAGCTTCTGGCACAATAGGTTTCATTCAGACACCGCAGTGCCCGGAGCTGAGCAAGCTCTACCCGTCAATCTAAAATCAAATCTGTGAGCTTGTAACTTAACAAGCTGCATACAATGCAAATGCAAACGTACGTCAAAGACGACGTCCATTGCGTTAGTAGAGGCTCTTCTATTTTAGTTCCAAACAGAATGCAAAACTGATAGTAAACCCCACGAACGTATCCTGAACAGAGTGTCTAGTTTATCACGTCTTCGTCTCTTGTTACGTTAACCTGAACCCAGATCCCGTAACTTTTTATCACTCATCTACGTGTGGTTACCGTGCCGTGATGGTTAGCATGTCCGCCTGTTAACCAAGAGGTTCGTGGTTCGAACCCCAACGGAGGCATAAGTGTTTTCCCACGGGTATCGTCTTTCGCGAGGAATTGGCAAGATCCCTGTTAGAAAATTCATTGCCATGAAAAGCGCTTTCTCGATTAGCCCGTTCGAAACCTGCAAAAAAATTTGTAGGTCCCTTCATTCGAGGCACGGTTGTGAGAATTGCTGTGGCCCTCACTCTGCTGCGGCACCCTATTTATTTTTATTTATTTTTTCATCTATCTTCGTCAAAAGATTGTTTTATATGTCATTTCGCTTTCAGCGTTTTATGGAAAGCTATTTTACTAATATTTTACAAATTTGAAATCTTACTTAATCTTGGCCCTGAGTCTATCTTCCGTAACTTTTAAGGCAATTATTATTCTATGGTCGATCGTCATGTAACTCCATTTTTAGTCATTTTATTTTAGCATGGCGTTCAGCGTAAGTCTCGAATTACTTTTTCTTTGTGAATTTAACATTAACCGTGTTTTATTCGGAATTTTATAGTCATCTTCACTAATATGCTCAATAAAACGCTGTACTCACTAAAGCAACTTCATTCTATAAACTCCATTTACCAGGCATCACTGTTGTTCACTTCTGAACACTGACTTATTTTTGTTTACTAATCGTTGTTGTTTTCCCATGTGCGATGTTTTGCAAACGTGAGTATAGATTCTTAATAAAACACGGCTATTGAAAATGGGAAAGGAGTAAAATACGGCAATGAAAAACTCTATCAAAAAAGTGAATTCAGTTTGCTTTAGAAATCCGTCAGGTTGAAAGATTATTTTTGTGTTGATACATCACATTACATCATGAATGTAGTCATTCCAATCAAAAGCACAAATATGCATGCAATTTTATTATTTATTTTAAAAAAAATAACGTTCCACAATAAGTTTGAGAAATTGATCGTTAAAGCGATCTTGCCCAAATTCATCTGAACGCTACCACTCCCATCAACACTTCAAGCTAATTGATAAGAAAACCGATCATTTTCTGATGCAAAATTTTTGACAGTAGTGAAAGCGTGTTTTTTTTGTTGTCATACGAAAAAGAACAAAAAAAACTTTAAAATTTCATTTCTCGCGCGTTGTTTACAAATTTTAATTTACTAGTCAACAAGTTTTTTTATTTTTAATTAATGTTTTCTTTAAACAAACAAAATGAATACATACCAGGAATATGACCTTGGAACCAAACTTTACTTGCAGTGTTTAAGTACATAAATATCGTTTCTCTTACGTCATGAAAAAAATGTTTTGTAAGTTTCTTTGAATCATTTGATTTTTTTTTTCTCAATTCCTAGTGTCCTTGAGTAGCTCCCGGTCAGCGACTCCGTCGTTTTCATCACCTGTAAATCATGGTAGTTCACCTATGAATACAACTCATTCACCGGTGACCGTTTCGAATCGCCAGAACTTTTTCACACCAATCGGTGGTGCTGCACCACCAGAATCAGCGACAAAATGGAAGAACTCGCCTAGCCCAGTGCTATATAATGTTGGCTATTCTCAAGTAATACGGCCCGAGTCAGTAAGAGCGCAGCAGCCAACGCAGGTGGTTGGCCAGCAACAGCAGCAGCAACAACAACAACCGCAGCCACCGCAACCGCCACCACCACCACAACAACAACAGCAGCAGCAACAGTTGGTGCAAAAATCACAACAGCAAATAATGCAGCAACCACCACCGCCACCACAACAACAACAACAGCAACAGGCATCGACAATTCAACAGCAGCAGCAACCATCAGTGCAAACTACTGTTGGCCATGCAACTAGTGTCATAAGGATCTCACCAGCATCTAGCAATTACCAAACATTTCATCCGGTAATTGTAGACGCAACTCACCTGGTACCAGTGCTGCCACAAGCCACACCTGTTACAACAACTCAACAAGCACAAATTCAACAATCTGTGGTCGCTCCTGTAGCACCGCCACAGCAACCAAGTGAAAAACCGATTTCAAAAAACGGTGAGCAAAGATGGAATGTGAAAAAAGAAAGGATTACAAGTTTTAATTTATTTCAGGGATTAACCAGGGGTCGACATTTCAATGGCACACGCTCCTGCCATTGATAAACTCCCCCGCGAAACAACAATCAACACCAGCAACGCCATCCGTAGCATCGGTCCCAATGGAATCCCCCTCAAGTGCAAAATCAGCAACGGAGCCGGCGCCACAGCAAGATGAATGCGACGATCAACTAGACGACGATGTGTTTGAATCGACAACTCCCTCGTCAACGGGATCGGCATCGGGATCAACAACGCAACGATATGAAATTTGCAACTCATCGGGCGTTGGTGGCTACAGACAAGTCAAATTTAGTGCTGGAGGAAGTCTTGCAGCGCCCGATAACAACAACTGCCGTCCACCAGTAACAGTTTCAGAAGTTGAAACAGCAGAGGCAACTGCAGCAGCGACGGCAGCTGCCAAAAGACGTTCACAATCCTTGAGCGCCTTGCAAAACAATTCTAAAGAACCCATGAGCCCAATGACGAAGGTAATTTTCATCGATTTAAAGTTTCTTTTTTTTTCAATTACCACTTTACTTTTATTCAGACAAAGATTCGTCGTCCAATGAACGCGTTCATGATCTTCTCTAAGAAGCATCGCAAGTTGGTCCACAAAAAACACCCGAATCAGGACAACCGAACTGTGAGCAAGATTCTCGGCGAATGGTGGTATGCTCTCAAGCCCGAAGAAAAGGCAAAATACCATGAGCTGGCGAGTTCTGTCAAAGATGCTCACTTCAAGTTGCATCCAGAGTGGAAGTGGTGCTCGAAGGATCGAAGAAAATCGTCAAGCTCCACTAAAGGTGATGCAGCCAGGGTAAGAAACGACTCTGGAGATGGTCTTGATTCGTCACTGGACGAGAAGAGTCCAAAAACTCCTGCAGACCAACCACTGCCTGGTCCGGACATTATTCCGCTAACCATAGCGGCATACAACACCGATGAACCCACAAAGCAGGTTAATGAAAGCTTTGTCAAGGAAGAGGTGCATGTAAAGACGGAAGTTAACAGTGAAGAAGTACCTTCGGATGATGAACAGGTATGCAATTCGGTTTTGAATTGAAAAGACATGCTAAAATTGTTTGTTTTGTTGTTCAGCAGATGGTTATAGCCGAAGAAACGCCCGTTCCCCCAGACTCGGGGAAGCTAATTGACTTGAAGTGTCGCGAACGGGTTGCTGATTCTGATATGGAAGACTCTGTGTTTGATTACAGGACCACTGCTGAAAATGTGAGTTATTTTTTTGTTGTAGTTTTCATAAAATATTTTTGTTTTGTTGTTTAGCACTCCGAGGCAATGGACCAGAAGCGTGCTCAAGCGGTGCCAGAAAATAGTAACGTCAGCAAAAACGCAAAGGAACAGCATCAAACTCAACACCAACTTCATCAACAGCAACTCAATCATCAGCAACAACAACAACAACAGTTGCAACAGCAACAACAGAATCACAACCAACAGCAACAACAGCTTCAGATGCAACAGCAACAACAGCTTCAGATGCAGCAGCAGCAACAACAGCAACAGCAGCAACAACAACAACAGCAGCAGCAGCAGCAGCAGCAGCAACAACAACAACAACAACAGCAACAGCAACAACAACAACAACAACAACAACAGCAGCAGCAACAGCAACAACAACAGCAACAGCAACAACAACAGCAGCAGCAACAACAGCAGCAACAGCAACAACAGCAACAACAACAGCAACAACATTTACAGAATGAGGTTTCACGAGTTGCAAATTCATCATCAACAGCTGCAGCTAGCTCTGAAAGAGACATCACCTTAAAACCGAAACCGATTAAAGCCCAACGCCCTATCGAGAACAACATGCTCAGTTATCAGCAAATTCCAATGTACTCATACAGCAGTCCAAAGAACCCCATTGGAGTAACGCCATTTCAGCCAACAGGTACTTTATAATACAATCGATCAAAAATTTTATGGTCGTATAAACTTCTAAATAAATAGCAACAAAAATGGCCTGTCGTGGGTAGGTAGGCCTTGGTCTTAAGCACGGGTCACACCGGGCTGCTTGTCAGCCGCTTCTTACCAGCGCCATTGGCTGCTACTCGCCAGCTTCTCTCAGCAAACAGCTGCAGAACCTTATTTCTATTTTTTAAACCTATTTATGATATTTGACATAAATTTTGAATGAAAAATTAACTTGTAGCAGTATTTTTCTATTTTAGCAGCCGCTACTTATTACTTACTCGCCGGCTGGCAGCGAGTGTTTTGAATTTCGTGGTCACACAAAGACGATCAACGGTTGGCAGTAGCGACTACTCGATTCGCCGCTGGCAGCCGTGTGTGACCCGTGCTTTAGCCAATAAACCTTCAACTACCGAGCTATTTGTACTTTTGTGCGGCATCTGAGACTAGTATTGTTTTTGTCTTTTTTTTTTCTAACGCATTGTTTTTTCAACTATCGTTCACTACCTGCACAAGTCGCAGTGCGCTATGAGCTGAGTTTTCCCTGACAGTTTTCTATCATGGGTCATTGTGCCTAATTTAGCTAGTCTATCACCTCCTTTAAACTTTCAGATGAGAATCGTCAGCCATCTTAACTCTATGTTTCTTATCTTTTAGAAAAGTTTTGGTTTACGAGGTTTTTACAATACTGTCTACCACCTTAGCAGAATTTTGTTGTTATGCACAAGAAATTGGGCCCGTGTTGCTTGAGAGGTTTGTGTTTCGAACACCAGAACCTGGGAACATCAAAGAGAAAGTGTTTTTTACCTTTATCGCTTTTTGCGAAGAATTTCACAGTGCAAAAGTGGAATGCGGTGCTCATACGGTGGAAGGATCAGTGCAAGGAAGTCTTTGAGAGCAAATCTAATAAGTCTTCGCTGTATACTTTCTATCCTTGAATTGTGGCATAATAAGGAGACCATGCTTGAGAAGCAAATTCAAGATGGGGTCGAACATGACAGTAGTTATACAGCAAAGGAGTGACATAGGGGTCCGTAAACTTCTTAGCCCTTCTTTTAATAGGTATGTATCTTTACTCACACGGGATCCCGAAACGTGTATCTTTACTTTTATTTGACGTAAAAGTGGCAGAGCTTTTGCTTTTTTGTCACTTCCCCTCCAGTAAGAATTCACCCAAACAATTGGCTCGTGCACTTTCTTGCTTGTCAAATCGGCTGCTTGTGAAATCAGCTGATCGAAACATTTCGATTGAATTCAAATTTATATTTGAAATTAAATGAAAAATGGAAAGCATAATCTCTCTTTGTTGGTTTGAAAATTCAAAATAATGTTAAATATGCAATGCAATATTACTTTAAGCTCATTTTAACACGTTTCTGAAACAAAATTGCTTGTAAGTTTTTTAGTATCTCTGCGGAGAGTGCATGATAAATGTCATTCAGCAAGAAACATCCCAAAAGGTGTATCTTTACTTTTCATTTTCGGATTGAGATCACAAAAACAATATTAAAAAGCTCGAGCCCAAACTTTTTCCCGGGCTTTTTCCCAAACTTTACACGAAAAGTAAAAAAACAGACCTAATAAAGCCTAGCATTGGATCTCCTTTACTAACAATAAAGTTGATATGAGATGTAAAGTCAAAATTAGAACTAAAGTATACACCGAGAATCAATCCAATTTGAGCGCACTATGTGGCAAAATTTTCAACATCAGATCGTAAAATAAGACGATCGGTTTCGCAGTCTATTTTCTTGAAGATTTTCATATCATCCGCGAAGATCTAAATTTCACTTGATCATAAGCTAAAAGTAACATCATTAATGGCTAGAATAAAAAGGGCCAAAGTGACTGCGCTGTTGTACACCTGAGTGGGCCTTCAAGGAATCTGAAAGAATGGTTCGAAATTTTACCACATGTGATCTATCGGTAAGGTACGATCTGATCCAATCGACTAAGGTCAATGGAAATCCATATGCTTTCACTTTAAACAATATAATATCATTAGACAGTTAACTGAAAGCCTTTGAAAAGTCTGTATATATGCAATCTAACTCGTGTCCGCTTTCAAGTGCGTTGGAACACTTATGAAGAAAATATAGAGCCGCAGCCGCAAAATATTAAGTGCACAATGATTTATACACAACAACGCAAGCAAGAGCCGCGCAAGTTAACTTTATTTTAACTCTTGCGGCTGCGACTGCGGCTGCGTTTGCAGTTCAATGTGTTCACGCAGTAAAGGGAATCGCCGAGAATCAAAACTAAAATGAAAACAAGCAACGAAAGGGAAATGCGATCTTTATCTTTACATATAATAAAAACATAACAGTTTATTTGTTTGTGCACGCTATTCTCAGAAACGGCTTATTCTATCTAGATGGGGTTTTCAGTAATGCATTGTGGTAAGCTTCACTTAACATTTAGTTTTTATTTCTTGTCAATCAGTTGATAAATAAAAAAGTTATGCCAATTCTTGCGGACGAAGTCGCTGGCACATCTAGTCTACAATAAAATCAGGGAAGGAATTACAAAAATGATGAGCAAAAGCTTTCCAAATGCCAGGAGTTTTTGTCAAGGTTATATTACCATATGCAAAGTTATCTGGGTAGCCATCCGAATCTCTCTTTGAATTGACAAAGTTCCAAAAACTTTTTGGATTATCGTTTAATGAGTTGTCCATTTTATGAACATAATTCGAGTACAAAGTTTTTGATAGAACTTTGAATTCATAAAAAAAGATATAAAGAAAGGTTGTCAGATTTTGAACGCGTCTTAATGTAGGTCTGCCAAGCACTATTTCTTTTGTTGCGAAGCTTTTTTAGTTTCCTAGTATACCATGGGTGTTTAGAGCTTACATTCTTTGAAATTTTGAGGGGTTTAGCTTTGTTCATGCAGTCGCTAATGATAGAATAAAATTGTCTAACTGCTTCGTCAACTTTAATGAAAGTTGAAATATTTTTAGTATAAAATCTACTTAGTTTATCAGAAAGAATTTTAAAGTTGGTCTTTCGATAGTCAAATATATGCGATCAGTCATATGAATTACTATAACTATGAATGTTACGCTTAGGTCAAGAAAAATGTCAAGACGAAGGTGATAGTCATTTATATCAGTAATACCTGAATTAGATTAAGGAACGATAGTTTTTCACCAGTATCGCCATTTGCTGTAGTAAATTCATTGCCATAAAAAGCTCATTCTCGATAGGCCCCCTCCATTTCCTCACAAGGCATGGTTAGTTGTGAGAAATGCGCTAAGCCCTGGGGCTCCTTCACTCTGTTGTGCCACCCTATTTATTTTTTATTATTAGCCATCGGCATAAAACTGTAGGTCTTCGAAATACGTTAAGCCTCGAGGTTTAGTTAGCTTTGTTGCTTTGTTTGGGTTTTCAACTTTATGCGACTATGTGTTTTGAAAACTCTTCAAGTTACGCTTATTTCTTGAATAGCTTGGTTTTCATCTATTGCTGTGGCAGACATTTCTTCCAGGTCCCGATACACACGTTGTTTACTTCTGTGTAGTTGTAGACGTTCATGTATCAGACTTTATTGTGATGAATAAATCTTGACTCGTTAAATTGTACAGGACTGCTAACCGGCCACTGTTCTTTAAAGAAACATCTTCACCAAATGAGGCTAGTAGCGGACCCCATCTTTAGACTATGCCTCGAAAATGAAGAAACATCTCTGCACATTATCACGGAATGTCCATTGTCCAGCACTTTTCCTCCTTAGAAAGCAAATACTTGACTTTGAGATCATCCCCCTAGATAAACTAAGTCATTAACCCACAGAAGAATGCTAACTTCTAGTTCACCTGAGGAGCAGCAGAACTGCCCTGAAACCTTACATGGATGGGCAGGGGCACAATAGGCTTCATTCAGATACCGCAGTGCCCAGACCTGCGCAAGCTCAGCCCGTTCTTAATCTAATCTAATCTACTCGTGATTATGGTGAGCTCGTTAAACGTTTTTTGTCGGTCTACCGAATCCCAAATTCTGCGTTATCAGTGCCCGTGTTACTAATTACACAGAAACCAAAACAACGAAAACCTTGACATAGATCGATTATAAAATTCCAGAACGTTCTTTTCGCGTCTCACGCCAGTGTACAAAAGTGTAGGAGCTCATATAAAACGCTGCGGCAACTAAAAAACCCCTTTTATTGAGGGAAGTCTTTAAGCTTTTTAAAGAAAGCCCCAATGTGTGTAGACACAAACAGGAGTAGAGTGTTATAAATTCAAAGCACAATCAATAGTAATGCTTTTACTACGTTCCGTAAATGACGGCATGTTAATTAAGCAACCACGCAATTATGAAAACCCCGTCCTTCGCAAGCATTTTAAATGAAAATCTTACTTTTATCAATTTAATTAGGTTTTAATTTTATTCCCTGCTACTTTTTTCAGGTGGTGCCTTCAAAACAATGCCAATCAGTCCAAAGGGCACAAAATCCGATGAACAAACAGGCGGCAGCAGCAACGAAAACAACACCAGCAGTTTCATCATCAAACAAGAAGATTGTGACAAAAAGATTAAACAAGAACAAATTTCTCCATTTACTGTTAGTAGCGGCCCCACAATTTTTACATTCAATGTGCCAACTAATTTGAATCATCTCAAAAACTCCAACTCGGACTACATCAGTAGTCCAATTTCGGGTGCACCTTCAAGTGGTGGCAATTCGCTATCCGAATCAGTTAAAGGTAATGTAAAACTCGAACAGAATGAAGCCTTCGTTGAACAAAACCAATTCAAATTGTCTTCTACTAACAATACCAATACAGTTGCACGAAATAGTAGTAATCAATCATCGCATGATAACAATAAAACTCACCAGCAACGATTTAATCATAATAATCAACGTCAGGGTTCTGTCTCTAGCTACCTTCAATCATCATCTCAACATAATCATTCTTCACAAAACCATAACAATCATTCTTCTAATCCTCCCACTGTCATTACCTCAACTAACAATTGCCCTTTGATCCTTAATAATTTATCATCTTCTGATACATCGACGACATCTGCTGCTCATAATGGCCAACAACAACAACAACAAAATGGTAATGCAGTTCTACCATCGACTTCGGTGCTTTATGATGCATTAGTATTGGACGCCCTTGATGGTACAACACTTGAAGACGAGTCCCTTGTTCATCAATCGGACCATCTTCAAATACAAAAACAATCTATTCATCATCGTACTAAAGGAGCAGTTCTTCTTATTCAAACAAAGAATCCATCAACGTTATCAGCAAAATCTCACGAGAACGCTTCTTCATATTCTTGTTTAGTCAGTTCTGGTGGTAAAAGTAATGGTGGTGGTAATGGTGTTGGTGTTGGTATTGGCAATAGCAATAGTAATAATAATTGTAATGGCGACAGTAGTTGTAGAATAACAACAAATATTTCGCTTTTTAATAATAAAAATAACGGTACAAGAATCTTAACCACTAACAATAATGATATACAGACAATGAAAAAAATCACATTCACTACTAATCCCGATGATAAACAATCGATTCTAATGATTAATTCGACTGCCTTAAATGCAGCCTCATTGACAGCAACTCCTTCATCGTCAGCTTCCTCTTGTTCCTCTGCATCATCATCATCATCATCATCATCATCGTGTTCCCTATCAACATCAGCTTCCCCATTGTCGGCCCCACCAACGAGTGTTGTTTCTTCTTCAGTAATGCCAACTGCTCAGATTGTTACCACAACAACCGGACAGAAACAGATAATGTTTGCTTTTAATAATTCAAATCATCAGGTGAGTTTTATTTTGTCGCCAGTATCTTTCATGTATTTTATGATTTGTTTCTTTCATAAGGTTGCATTTTTGCCAATGCATAGCACTGATGATCAATCAAACAAAATCAATCCGAATTCTCCAAATGTAGTGCCAATGAATAATAATAATAATTCGGCAACACCAACAGTGCAATATTTGTTTAAGAAAAACGGACAACAAACAGCGGCTAGTCAGCAACAGAATACAGTTCTTAACACGATACTTTTGCAAGGATATAGTCAAGGTAAATATTTTAAAACTTTTTATGTACTGCAAGTTTACGGCCATGGATTTACATACGTGCGATTTATTGTGCATCGTAATCATTGTTCACATTCGCATTTTTGTCGTCATCCCTGCTATGCGGTCTGCTGATCTTGCCCGATCCGCTGTAGGAGTGTAGCTATGATTCTCTTTTGGCTTTCTTACAAGCCTTAATTCTCGGTTTGTCACCTTGGCGCGATCTTTAAAAAAAAAACCTGTGCGCCTCTTGACGCCCGACAGAACCTGCAACTTTTAAACTTATTTTAGTTGAACTACCGCTGTATGGTTTGCTACGTGACCTCAAAAAGCTTACTGGTTTTGAATTGTTCCAATTCATAATAATAATGGTATTAATGTTTTAGTTGCATTTGCCCGTTTTTGGCATTCCTGTTCTTTTTCTTCATGAGCATGCGATGTCCATCATTTCTCTTTGCTTGTAGGAATCAAGTTAATCCTGATTGTCCTTGGGCAGGCTCCATCCTTTATGGATTTAAAACGAAAAAGCTTACCTTGAAGTCGAAGACGGAAGATACAAGAAGAGAAAAGATCCACTAGCTCAAAACAAAGAGCACGGTCTTATTTCAAGAAAAACAAGAAAGAAATTTCTGACCCACGCTTTTCAAAAAATACCACAAAACAACTTGAAAATGGAGCACCCATTTTCAAAATAACCGAAAAAAATTCTGTAAAAATATTGAAATGGTCCTTTCAAAAAACAGTTCATTCCTTAACGGAAGTATCCGAATTCACTGTCGTAGAAGCTATTGAGGAAGTAAGTTAATCCAAAAAAGACAAAGGTTCTGGGACAGACATGAGACTAATGTGGGTTTAGTAAGTCAACAACACATGCAATCGAAAGCTTAAGGATCTTGATCAAAACCATTTAAAATCTGGCAACCCTAAAGCTATGGAAGCTCAACTTAAAAAAAGTCTTAAAGGTTTTTATTCCTACAAAAAATTGAGTCTAAGATTAGGTCTCTATCATCTGTATGGACAGAAATATCGAATTTAACATAGGTCAGGGTACACCAAAGTTAGCCTTTTCTTAAATTGTCAAAAAGTGATGTCAAAGTTGAGAAACGGACTTTACTCTAGAACATTTTTTTTTTTTTGCTTAGAATATGACCAAGAATCTCATCAAAGTATGTTCCATGAATTACGGAACACCCTGTATAAACTTAAGTTTTCATTGCAAATCTCTCATTTCCCCTAGACAACACGGGTTCCTCAAAGGCAGGTCAACAACAACAAACCTTGTTGACTTTGTCTCATTTTTCCTTTCAGCGTTGGAAAATGGAAAGAAGGTCGATGTTATTTCAACAGACTTTAGTAAAGCTTTCGGTAAACTTATTCTTTTTAAAGTTTCCACCCTCGGCTTTGAAACCAATCTGTTGAGATTTTACAGCGAACTTCGGAAAAGCTTTAGCTACATCCCGTGTTCCCCAAGGGAGCCATTTAGACCCTCTCCTTTTCATTCTTATTAACGACAAATAAATTAAGAAATGTCAGCTTTGCTGAAAAGAACAATGGGAGCGGTGTCGACTTTTCTGAAATTTATTTGGTACAATCCGGTTGGACTTCGGTGTGCCACTGCAACTGTTTGATTGTTCTTAGAGATCTCTCCGCATCCGTTTTCAAATTTTACACAAAAACCATTCATTTCAAGTTTTCTTACTGAAAGTAGATTATATTTGAGGTTCGGAACAGAAAGAGCATTTCTTATGGTAATCAAATTTTCTCTATTGTTTGCAAAGCTTGACACTTGAATGTCTCTGTCTTTATCAGCAACTAGAAAAGATCCAGACTTTGCAACTTTTATTTTTATGGGTTCACACATTTGTTTGGCATTAGATGAAGAAATATTGCTGTTCATCTGATGTTCTGATGCGCCTGAGTCTAGATAACAATGAACCTGGTGGTTTAGATCTTTTCCGATATATGCTGAAAAACAAAAACTGTCTGTTTTGCTCAGGTTAATGTCTTCTGTTGCTGCATTTGCCCAGTTATAATTTCTATTCTTTGAATCATTTGCTCTTTTCCTGCAAAGTGCTATTTTGTGCCCAATTTTTCCACAGTAGTTGCATTTGAATGGAAAACGTCCTTGTGTGTTTCGTTCACTGACTTTCCTGGTTGTGAAACGAAAGCTGTTGAGGATACAGGTTCTTCTCCATTTGACTTTTTTAGTTCGAGTTGTTTTGATTCCTCATTTTGTAGCCTGTTTTTAACAAAAGATATTGTAAGATGCTCACCTGAGAGAGTTTCTATTGCAGTGACTACATTATTGAATTCTGCCGGCATAGTGAGCAGTAGATGGCACACAATATCGAGTTCCTCCAGTTTAGCTCCAGTTGATCTTAAGTCACGAATTAGTTTGTCAAAACTTACAAAATGATTAGCGAGAATTTCATTTTTTGTTTTTTGAAAAATAGTTGAAAAATAATTACATAGAAAGAAAAAATAAAAAGCAAAGAAGAAGTGATTGAATTTGAAAAAGTAAAAGTAGCAAAGAAGAAGTGATTAAATTTGAACAAGTATAAAAGTAAAATAGATTAAGTTGTTATTTCCAACAATAAATCAAACATTCCTCCATCTCTCTCTGCGCGGACGATACTAAGTTTTACCAGGTCATTTCTTCTTCTGAAGACTCTTTTTACCTCCAACAGGATCTCGATAACTTTTCAATATGGGACTCCAAAAACAGTTTGGAGATTAATATTTGCCAATGCCAACCAATTACCTTCTCTCGTAAACGCATCAAATCTCCTCCCCGTCTTTATCGTCTATACATTCAAATCATTTCCCCCGTTGCGGTGATCCGTGACCTTGGAATTATTTGCGACCATGTCATGAATTTTCTCAAGCATATCGACAGTATAATTCTTGACGCAAATTCGCCACTTAGCTTCGTGAAGCGATGGTCAGACCTTTACGTAACCCGATCTCTTTACATTTCATTTGTTCGTCCGCTTCTTGATTACGCTTGTAGAGTCTGGTCGCTTTATCAACAAGTGCACATTTTTAGAATTGAGAGCATACCACCCCGTTTCCTTCGGGGTCTGAATTGGAGTAATCCTTTAATATTACCTCCTTATCAAGACCGAATCAGGCTTCTCGACATGAACACGTTGAAAGATCGAAGAGACCAAATCTTTAGAGGTACCATTAACTCCTCAGCCCTTAACGAATCCATCTTTCTAAATACTAACCCTCGTAACACTCTTAAATCCCCGCCTCTTCTATCTTCCCACTCATCGAACCTCTTACGGCTCCAATGAATCCATCTCCCGAATGCTGAGGAATGTAAATTCTCCCTCTTCTTGTTTTGACTTTAGTATCAGTAATTTTTGCCTAAAGCTTCGTTTCCTAGGCCCCCAACTAGTTAATTTAAAGTCTTATTTATTCAGTTTCCTATTTTTGAAGTTAGATTTAGGAATAGCTTGTGTTAAGCCAAATAAATACGAGTTTTGCCCCCACCAAAATTATTGGTTGAATTTATAAAGGCAATTGATCGAAAACTAGGACAACTTAGTTAGTTACCTACAGACAATGAAGATATCCGGAGGCGTACTTGCGAATAATCGAGGATATAAACAAAATATTTTTCCATGGGTATCGTCTTTCGCGAGGAATTAGCGAGGCCTCCGATAGTTAATTCATTGTCATGAGGAGCACTTTCTGGATTAGTCGTTCGGAATCGGCAGAAAATTGTAGGTCCTCTCCATCCCCTCACAAGGTACGGTTGTGAGAAATGCGCTAGATCTCGGGACTCCCCGGTCTGTTGCGCAACCTTTTTTATTTTATTTATTTTGACAGTGAAGTCATCATAAGCGTGGATCCAATATCGCTGCAACGATAACTTGAATACTAAGCTATTGTGTCGCTCATTTTCTAAATGGTTTCTGACGAGGCTTTCCCCTTCTGTGACTATCTTGTACTATACTTTCGAAAACCTATCGAGTCGGAGTTCGGAGAGTTGATGCCAATGTCCGATATCCCATCCATCGTAGTATTTCTACTTCCCAGCGCATAAAATGATAGGGGAATTGAGGAAGTGACTTTACGCAGACAAAATGGCAAGCTCAGTTTGTAGTCTTCAGTCTCTGTTTAGAGTTATATTCTTTGTTTAAGCTTATGCAGGAACATACTGCGTCACCCTTCTACGGAATAAAATCCAATGTGCGTCGGCATATGAGCATGACACCTCAATAGCTGTCATGTAACATTCATCACATTGTGAAGTTGATAATCACTTTCAGTTTGCAGATCAAGCAGAAGTCATCATTAGTTTTCACCATAGTACTTAGACACATAGTTGTCCCCATCGCATTTATAATTGAAATTTTTTTCTAAGCTAATCTGAGAATGGGAGGTCATGAAGTCATTCTCAAAAACCGAAATGGTGCGTTGCAATCTCTAAATTCATTTATTTTGTTTTTTAGAAACAACACCAATGTCACCTGGCTACAAATCACTACCAACGACACCGCAATCATCCGGTGATACTAAAGGAAGCCTTCCACAATCCGACTCAGATGTTGAAAAGCAACAAAACGACAACGATGACTCTGAGAGTCAACAGTTTGTATTAGCCCCAACGCCAGCCCAATTAGGTCGCGCACCTCTTCAACGACGAAAGAATATGTGTAAGTAAATAGTTTGGATGGTTTTTGTTTTATCTCACAACTCTTATTGCCACTTAATAGGTAAAAGCGATACAATGTCAAATCCATCAGCAGCAACAGTGACGTCAACCATTAATTATTCCACTGCCAGCAGCGCTGATACAACTGTCGTAACTACGATAACACAAACTGCCGCAACACCAACAATGTTATCCACCGCTCTACCAACACCAACATCATCCACCTCGAGCTGTGACGAGCATCCAAAGTCTCCACAAAAAATAAATTTAACAAAAAAGAAAAATGATGACATGGATAAGTGCGTTTTTGAAATACGTTGAGAAATTTTTAATTAAAAACTTTATTTTTTTTTCTAGCGTTCTTAAACAAGTTGATTTTGAAAAGAAGTACCAAGCGCTGCCACAATTTAAACCGGAAGATTGTCAATCGCCAAGTGCTATATCAGTGCCATCATCGCCTCGTGTCTATGGAACAAACTATCGAAAGAAGAATCCTGTACCGCAAAAGATTCGTAAGACATTTACAGTAATGAATCCTTCTACTGAACCCTTATCGATGTGTTCTGGTGGTTTGCTTGCAGACAGCGAAGATGAGTCAACAGAAGAAATGCCAATGCCAACACCAACGCAACGATTCTTCGGGCCTGACTTTAACATTGACCAATTGAGAGGTTTGTCTTTCAGCTTTTTGTACGTTTATGTGTAGGTATACACAATTTTAATTTAATTTATAGAAATAGAAACAAATCCCGCCGGAAGATCGCCAAGGACACCACAAACTCCACTACAAAGTGCCCGATCCGATGCAAGTGAGAAAGGCCATAGAAAAGTATTGGAACAAAGACGTAGCCTTGTGCTGCAGTTTTTCAGCGAACACGGAATGTTTCCTTCCACACAAGCTACAATGGCTTTTCATGTAACTTAAAACAAGCATTTTATCAAATTTTTCTTTTGTACTAAGACTTTCTATGTTTGCAGACCAAACACATTGACATTTTTCCAAGAAAACAAGATTTGCAATTGAAAATACGAGAGGTGCGACAAAAGCAAATGGGCAGCTTTACCCCACATTCAGCTGGCCCAACAACTCCAATTGATATTGTTATAGGTGAGTTAAGAGTTTTTGTGTTATTATAATCGATTTGTTTTCCCCACATTGACGGCAATGTTGATTTTAATACGGGAGACGCATGAAAAATTTGATTACTTCAATCGCTATTTTATTATCTCGAACAATAAAAAGGTTTTGAACAAATGAGACACATGATAGATGATATTTTTATTAGAAGTATTAATGTACATATGTACAATCAGATGAATATGTTATTGTTGGTTAGCCTCTCGATTAACCCGACCAACGTACACACGCATTATTAGATTAAAGGAGTCTATAAAACGATCCATACACATTGCTGTACATCGTTTTTCACTATTTCCAAATGAGTTGCCAGGTCTGGTGATGCACTGAATAAAACATTTTTTTGTCATTCTTGCAATAAATTCTTCTGCATTGGCTACGGCCAATTCTTGTTTAACTTCTGTCATAACTTGCTTCTGTTCGTCAGCAGTGAGATTCTGTAATTTATCAGTCATTTTTGATTGAAAGGAGGTGTTGGTTTATAAGATAATTAATATTCAAAGAACAAGAACAACCACTTTATTTTTTCGAAAAATGACAGGAGTTTGAAAAAAAAATTTAAATAAATTGAAATCACTGCCTACTCTGATCTTTCTGAAATTTATGCTTTATTGTGAGGTAAAGGTAACATTCGTTGCTACATTGATATGGATTGTATCTTTTTGAAATGAGTGAGTGTGTTTCCAATAATTCCGCCGTCAGCATCAAGCATGGAATGCCAATGAGCCATCCAAAGGACATTGTGTAGTTTTGACCTTAAGTCACTAATACGAAACCTGTGGCTCGAAAAAGTATACACGAAGGTAAGTCCAACGAAACAAAAGGAAGGACTAAATCTATTAATCGACCAACAGACTGCCCACATAACCAACGAAAGAAGTGTCTTACTTAGTTTGCTTAGGTGGGCATTGGAGTTTGTGGTGAACATGGGCCTCAACCAACATCCTTCTATAACGACTTCGATTCCGGGTGAGCTCTCTCCAGTTTCTCAATCTAAGTCGGTTGAGGTCTTTTTCCACTTGACTGCGCCACCTTTCTCTTTCCCTTCCGCGATGTCCCTGCAATGTGGTCTCGAAAACCCGTCGAGCCGGAGTGTTGTCCATCCGCTCGTAGTCTCGCGATGCGTACTCTTCTGGCTATGCCCATGTCGCGGTACAGCTCATACAGCTCGTTGTTGTATCTTCTTCTCCACACATTGTCTTCGCATCCAAAGATCATCCGGAGAATTTTTCTTTCGAAACGACCAAGGGTTTCCTCATCCGCTTTCGATAACGTAATCGCTTCCGCGCTTTAAGGCAGGACTGGGATGAACATGGTCTTATACAGGGTTGCCTTGGTTTTTCTGGAGAGGGTTTTGTTTCTCAATTTTCAAGCAACGGTTGGCAAGAGTTATTCTCCGTTTGGTCTCCGCACTGATGTTGTTTTCCGTGTCTATAGCGGATCAAAGATAGACGAAGTCCTGTACTACCTCGAAGTTATGTCTGTCTATTGTGACGTTTTGTCCAATCCGTCGATGTTCTGTGTCCTTGTTTGATGACAGCATATACTTCGTTTTGTGCTCATTAACCAACAATCAACATTTTTGCCGCGAGTAATTGTACAGACATTTGAAAGATTGTTCCTCTGGTGTTGACCTGAAATCGCATGACAGTTTGTAGCCTTGCCGAAAGCCTTTTTCGACATCAAAGGTCTCGGTGAGTTCTTTACCGACCTTGACGGAGCAGCGTGAATTCTCCAAAGTCATCCTGCATAGTCGTACGAGTTTTGCAGGGATGCCGAAACTAGACATGGCTCTGTACAGCTCGTCTCTGTAAATACTGTCATATGCGGCCTTGAAATCGATAAAGAGATGGTGAATATCGATATTATGCTCTCGGGTTTTTTCCAAGATCTGGCGTAATGTGAAATTTGGTTTATTGTCGACCTCTCTCGTCTAAAACCACATTGATAAGGACCTATCAAGTTGTTGACGTGGGGCTTCAAACCTTCACATATTACAGCAGACAAAATCTTATGAGCGACATTAAAGAAGCTTATTCCTCTATAATTATAGAGGGAAAGGATCAAAGCAGTGTCTACTCCTTCAGTATTTTTGATGTTCTTAGTTTCTGCTGTCAATTTTCCGAGGGATCAGAGCTGCTTGTGAGCTCTACGGGACCTTAAAGAAGAACAAAATATCATGTTTCAATTAAAGAAGGGATAATTCATATCCTCCCTCATTTCAGCAAATTGAAAGATCACATCAAATTAAAATCTGGTAGGTGCTTATAGCTGACATGGACTATTACGTTTTCTCGTCCAATCAAGGATAACCCACCTTGTCATGTCTTAATCCAACTTTTTCGTACCAAATTCGATAATCGTGTTATTAAACGTCTTGGCGATGTTTAGTTGAGCTGGCTGGCGATTTTGGGCCATTGAAATTTTTTTGTGGGGAACCGTTAAATACGGTGTTATGCCAAGCAAACCTTGAGCTACAACCCGAAACCAACATCACACTCTCGGATAATGGGAGTTCGCTACTGCGTGGTGGCGAAGCCACTTGAACCACCGACTCTGTTCTCCATAATTAGTGGAAATGTTTGCTGCTGGTAATAAAGTCATAATACAGGGAAATAATTTAATTATGTTCACCCTTAATATGGCGACTGCTGCAACGATCAGCTAGTTGTCCCCAGACTTAACATTTTGCGTTTATAAACAATTTGTTGTATTTTTGTTGGTTTTTTTTATACTTAACTCCTTGCTTAGTTATTTTATTGAACGTTATATGTATATACGCATTTGATGCTTATTCTAGATAATTTAAAAATTCAAAAAAATGATGTTAGAATGTTGGCACATAAAGGGCCTAACCAAATACATTGTCAAGAATTGAAATAATAACTTAATATTATATAGCTGAAAAAAAAAGAAAAATCTTTATTAATTTATAAGTCGACTGACTTGCGTGATTTGGGTTGTCGCTGGCGTCCCTCTGCATGGGGAGGCTATTAGGGGTGGCATTAGCTACAGAAATACGCTGACCTAGGCGTAGAAGTTGGTAGCTTCGTCGTTGGCTGGTATTCACCCCTATCACAGGCCCCGTCACGTGGTAGCAATTTTGGACTACGAATGTCAAACACGCAAATTGCTTTATTAATAGTAAACAAATTTTATGGCAAAACATTCACTACAAGGCCGTGTCTGATGCTTCGATTGTGGTATTCGTAGTGCGAAATCGCTACAACGCGACGGACCTTGTGATAGAGGCCATTATTTCTTCTTCCAAGGTGTTCAACACGCTCAGGTATCTTGGCTCGGGGTGTTGGTCCTCACTGATCATCTTTCTCACCAAATGATTCGGGTAGTTGTTGATACCTCAAGTCATTTTCTTTACTGTCAATAACACGTATTGATCCAAGGGCATCATTTTGGCTTTCTCTTACACAAGCTGGTTGCTGTAGTTTCTTTGGCGCTGGTGGTCGAAAGTGAGGCCGGTGCAGAGTCTCAGAATTTTCCTTTCGAAAAGTAGGAGCTCCTTCATCGCTGTTTTGCAGATGGTAAACCAGACTGTGTTGCCATAGTTGATGACGGGTCTCAGCCGTTGCTTGTACATCAGAAGTTTCGTTGACTGACTTAGTCCTGTTTTCTTCTCTTCAAAGGGTTAAGTCGGTGGAAAGCGAATTTGTTCTTCTTCAATACAGCACGTGAGTGCGGGTTGAATCTAAGCACCTCGTTAAAGCTAGATACTTCGCATTCAATTGGACAGTCAGTCTGGTTCCATCTGGTAGCGATAGTGATGTTTCTCTGCATCGTCCAACAGTACGGCAGCCGCTTTTGACTCCAGGCCTTCTGAAGAAGACGATCTCTGATTTGGCTGAGTTGACCCGTATACCCCACTTACTATAAAAGGCATATAGTCTATGGATGTGAGTTTCCACTGTGCGGGCAGCTATGGATGGCGATAAAGATGTGCATATATTTAACTGCATCTCCCTCTGCCTCTCCCTCTCTCCCTGCGAACTCCAAACTGATTATGCTGTGCTGAAGTAATGTTTGAAATGTTTTAGGATGGAAGATTGTGTGTTCCAGCCTAAAATATCGTAGTTACTCAGTCAATTAGAGGCGGAATTATATTTAACCTACTTTTTTTTATTGTTATTACTAATTTATTTTTGTTTTTATACAACAGGGTCCCAATCGGATCATCAACATAACCCAAATTATGAGTTAAATCAACTTCAACAGGCGCATCTTAATCAACAAAATCACCAACAGCAGCAGCAGCAACAGCAACAACAACAGCAGCAGCAGCAAAATCAATCAACTCAACAACACCAATAATACCTAAGCACAGACTTCTAAACCATCCCCTTAGATGGGAATACAATTCGACAAGCTAGATGTCATACCCAATCGAATTTGATCAAGGTAAATAAAATATTTTCCAAAACAAATCGCTCATGCAACCTTAGTTTTAAACAACTCACAAACAATTGTAACTAAAATTTTATTTGTAAATACCTATACAAACAACAACAAAAACATGGCATGTATGTATATTAGCTAATTTTAATAATTCAAATGTGTGCCTAACTGAATGGCAAACATCATTACATATTTTGCAATTCTGTGTTTTATATTTTTTCTTTTATATAAACAAAGTTTTATATTCGTTTATAATTTAATTTTAAATGAGGGACACATCTAAAAGATGTGATGCTTGGTTGATTAGAATCAAAAAAGTTATAAAAATCATTTTAAAAAAAACCTCTGCATCACATATCCAAAGTGTTGGAGGTAAATTTCCCTCTTAATTCTTCTTCCACAAGATTAGATCATTTTATTTAGCTTTAAGATTTATTTGAATTGATTTTTCGCATATAATTATTGTTGAAGGCATTTTTGCTATTTTAGAATTTTATTATTTTAATTTTTATCGAAAGATAAAATACTGATTTTATTATGTTTGTGTTGTGTTTTCAAATGAAAAAAAACAACTATCTTTTAAATTTTAAACTTTTTAAGCCTTTTACTTAGAGAATAGAACAATCCTTGAAAGGTTTTGTTTTTTTTTTTTTAAATTTTATGTGTTACACTGATCGTTTTAAGTATACTTTTTTTAAACAAAATTTTATCCCCAAGGTTTTATTGTATATAGGATAGTATCACAAAAATATTGCTTCTATCTTTATGAAAATAATCAATCACTAGCATGTTAAGTAAGAAATATTAAACAAATTTATGTAGTATATGGAGAATAATTCTTAATTTTGATTGCAAATATATAAATTCATTTTTTATACATTTTTGTTTTATTTTTCACTCTATTATTGTTTTATTTTTTCATTCTGTAGTTTTGTTCAGACAAAGAGATGATTTAATTCTGTCGCGATTTGTGAATCTAGCCATAAAAAATACAAAAATACAAATTACGACATGCAAACACAGTGATTGGCTTAACCCACTCAAAATTGTCCGTGAGTACTCGCATGTCAATGAAAAAAAATTGTCATATGAAAAAATTCATTTTTATTCATAAGAAAATCGATGTGATGAAATGTATCACTTCAGATTTTCACAGATCACGAATTGGCCCGCAGTGTCAATTACGATACCTGCAAAAGCACCTCGTTATTGTTGGATTGGGACTAATAGCGTTTTTCATTGAAATTCGACAGAATTACTCTCAAATCGAGAACTACTCCTTTCAATGAAACATGTTTTTAAGTTTTTTCCTAGTACTGCAGGTTAAATTGATGTTCACTTATAGGAATTCATATTTTCACACTTTGTAATATGGTTTTTCCCAGCAAATCACTGATCTCTAACCTAACGCTGACACAATAAATTTGAAATTATCAAATTATTTTCCATTTACCGTCTGACAGAACAAATGTTTTTGCATGTGTACGTGAATTCAGAGTAGATCTCCCAACCAAAAGGGAGTAGATCTGTGGCGTTTAGAGTTACTCCGGATCTACTCTATTTTTCAATGAAACATGAAAAATAGAAAAAGAGTAAATATTTTCACAAAAGGAGTAACTCCTTTCTTCAATGAAAAACGATATAAGTTTCAAGAAACTCGCTGTCATTTGCCACTGCTGTTGGTTGTCGTTTTTAATCGTTCTGGTGTTTTTATGGATTCGCGTAGTTCATAATCGGTCTATTTTGTGGTTATCGTTGTTTTGGGTTGGGTTTTGTTTTTTTTTTCTGTCGCGCGATTCGTAGTTCTTAAACAATTAGTTGGCCTCAGACATGGAAAGTACAAAACAAGGTGCATAGCTGAATTGTTTTGGCTGGTTGGCACTTTCTACTCGAGTGCGACTCTTTATGAACTGCTAAGTCCTCTTTCATTTGTACTTAGAGACCTTCACCCCTATCACAAGGCCTATCGTAACAATTTCGGACTACGAATGCGTAGTAAAAAGGACTGAAAAAATATTCGTATAAGAATGTTTTTCAAAATATATTAATAAATAAAATAGGGTGGCGCAACAGAGCGAGGAGCCCCTGGGCCTAGCGCATTTCTCACAACCATGCCTTGTGAGGGAATGGAGGGGACCTACAATTTTTCGCCGGTTCCGAACGGCTAATTGAGAATGCGCTTTTCACGGCAATGAATTTACTAACGGAGGACTTGCCAATTCCTCGCGAAAGGCGATACCCGTGGAAAAACCATTTTTGCATTTTGCCTCTGCTGGGATTCGAACCTCGAACCTCTGGGTTAGCAGGTGGACATGCTAACCATTGCGCCTTGGGTACCACTTCAAAATATATATAGATTTTTAATAATTTTATCAACAGTGATAAATTTTGTACCAAAACATTCTCTAGGAGATCAAAATTTATGCTTTCTTTTCGGCATTCGTAATCCGAAATTGTTTAAGACGGGTCTTGTGATAGAGGCAGTAGTCATGTTCATGTTACATTGCTGAGTGAAGTTACATGAAAAATTCTTCAAAGTATTTTATGCTCTGTGAACCAATTTAATTACAATTTCCACATACTATAACAGTAAAAAGTTATCTAATAAGTCTTCGAAGACATCTGAAACAGAAATAAGCGGGAGCGTATCGAAATCACACTTTTCAAAATCCCGTTTTTCAAGAATCCCGAAAAAAAGTTTTAAAATCCCGTCTACTAAAATACTGCTTTTTTACAATCCCGACTTCTAAAATCCCGCTCGATCAAAATCCTTATTCATTCAAATCCCGCTTTTCCCGCCAATCCCGTTTTTATACATCATAATATTTTACAAACTACGAAAAAAAATAGACAAAAAATTAGTAAAACAGGTTTTTTACGTTGCATTGCTCATAGCATACAATTACACTGGTATAAAATGATAAGAAATATTGTTGATGATTACACTGGTCAACAAAAATTGCGGTTTTTCGGTAACAGAAAGGAGACCATGTTTTTATTAAGGTTTTTACCTTGCTGCATCCAAATCTAGCCTCAGAATTGATTGGCTACGTGTAATTTTCGAGATATTCATGCTTATTTTGACATTCTATTCGAATGAAAGCTTAGTCGAATTCGAAAGAAGTGCATTTTGAGACTCGAATGATTCGAATGTTAAACATGTAAAATTTCGAATCATTCGAGTCTCAAAATGCACTTCTTTCGAATTCGACTAAACTTTCATTCGAATAGAATGTCAAAATAAGCATGATTGAGCTTTCAAAATCGGAAAAAATAAAAATGTTTTAACATGAAAAAAATTCAACTCAAAAACAGACCAATACTTTTTTTTTTCGTTTCGTTTCCCGCTCTTGCAATCAAAACTAGTTGTTTATTTTAAAAAAATCGCGCTATTTTTTTATATAAAACAACTAGTTTTGATTGCAAGAGCGGGATTTTAAAAAACGGGATTATAAGAAGCAGGATTTTAAAAGGCGGTATTTTAAAAAAGCGGGATTTTTAAAAACGTGATTTCAGAAAGCAGGATTTTAAAACCGGGATTTTAATAAGCGGGAATATAAAAACTAGGATTTCGAACCCAACCCGAAATAAGCACATCCTCCACTAAAACGTTCGCATTCAATTTCGGTTTAAGTTTCAAAACTATCCGAGTTTCATTGGGCCAACAAATTTTTTTAATTTTTATTATTTAATAATTAGAAGTAACCTTGTTCAAAATAGTTACTCAAAGGAGTAACTAGTGAAAAGCATGCACCAATGTTCATCAACGACTCTAATGCCAACTTCTTGTTTTTTTGTGAGTGTTGTTATTTGTAATACCAATACGGACACAGTAATCCTATTCCCGGCCGCACAGCGATTTTCGTAGCTGTGCTCAGGAGAGAGTAAAAAATCTCTCACCCTGTAAATTTGTTACCACTAAATTTTCTGTCGACAGAAATTGTGCACAGCTAAAAAAAATGTAACAAATGTCGAACAGACGTTTTTCCAAGCGTTGTGAATGTTTTGTTCAAGACGATTCTTTACTTTTCAGACAATTACGCTATTTCAGAGAATTTCTGAGAGAATTTTACCCCCACTCAAAAAGCACTTTCTCACAGTGCTAACCTAATTGCACCCGACACCAGAGTAGAGGAAATTAGTGAGACAGTTAAAAACTCCAAATGATATGAGTTTTGGAAAAATAAGAGAGACTTCGGACTTAACTCGATTCTCACGACTCTCACCTCCAAGCTTATAAAAGTTGATAGACAGAATAAGCAATGGAGAGGAAACTTTCTACCAATGTACGAAACCTATCTCATAAAAACTGCCAGTTTGTCGAATGTAAGACAAGAGGTGCAACAAGAGATGGATTTTTGCATGTTATGCTAATTGACTTTGAAAAAAAAAGTCGATCGGCAACCACGTTGTTGGCTATTCCAAAACGAGGTGGTAAAAAGACCTATGAGCGGATGATCAAAGATATCTGCGAAGAAGCAGTAGGTGTAAACCAAGGAAACGTGTTGAGCCATCTACTTTTTAGGTTTATTCATTGAAGCCCTAGGGTCACCCTGGGGTTGCCACAAAGCGTTTCTTGAGACATCTACAGTCGCCCTGAATGTCAAACTGAGTGTTTTTTGAGCCCTAGGGTTGACCTGGGTTTGCCCTCAACTCGTCCTAGGTTTTTGCTGTGCCGATTTGAGGGCTGTCAAATGGCATGTATTTTTATTCAAATGACAGGGATGTGTGGTGATTTTCTGGCCTAGCGTTTTTTTAGAAAATATAGCATTTATGGTAACAAAATGGTTAGAAGTCAAAGTTGAGAAAAAAGTTAAGTGTCCGGGTACTAGTGCGTTTACCCTATATGCCATTTAACAGCTGTTGATTAACTGAAGGTCTGCTTAATTTATGTCGATTCTACAATAAAAGCACCTCAGTGTCCGAAATTCCGGCTGAACTTTCCTTCTCCTGTATCATTCCCGAGGAACGAAAGTCGCACCAAAATTCCTTCTCGACGAGCGTCTCAAACTGGTTTTGGTTTGTCAAATTCAAATTCAAGTAAAACAAATGCTTTATTAGTTATAAAATTTTTTCAAAATAAATTCATTTAACAAGGTTACTTTTGTTTTGTGGCCTTCCATTTCTATGTCGCGATCAAATTTTTGAACGAGACATATCAACGTTTTTTTTTTTGTCGTCGTCGTATTTTTTCGATTTATGGAATGAAGAATATCTGTATTCAACGACATTCGACGTTTACAGACGACTACACACGACATCAAAACGAGTGTAAAAGGTCGAAAACGAGTTATGGAATACGAATTGAGTCGTGTCGTTTTTTTCGATGTCGTTTTCGACATCGGTAATAGGGGTAATTGTCTGATTATTGTCGAATCCCATTTAAGAAAAAGAAGCGCTGCTCAGCCTTCTGTAAATCATTAGGACAATAAGATGACTTGACAACTCTGAGAAGTTTACCTTCTTGATTTTAAAAGATCCAACATCCAACGCGTTCTTTGGAATACCCCCACATAATCTTTTCAAGGAATATTTTTCCTGCGTTAGATGTTTCCCTCACAAATAAAACGTTAAAATTAAGTAGAAGCAGCTCTTGGATTTTTAAAGTGAGTGTAATGGGACTAGGTATGCATACTCGGCCCTATCTTGGTAACCGTCGGAGCGGAGTTTTCTCCGCAACGCATTCAATTTTGCTTCGAAGTAGTTATCGTCGTAAGAAATTTTTCACAAATGCGGCAATGCATTGCATTCCCAAAACTAAAATCTCCGCAACAAAAACTTATCGGAGAACGTCGGATCGTCCGATCGGAGAAATACCACGAAGCAAAATGTCTCCAATCGGAGAGAATTCCGCTCCGACCGACGGTTACCACGATAGGGCCGACTATCAAAGTGGCCATCTTATCTCCAAAATATTAGATACAAGATCATTTTTTTAGAAACAATTTATTTTTCAAATAAATAAGTAGGTACAAAGAAAAAATTACATGGAATTAATAATGAGTATATCAATTTCGCAAATACATATGTACCTACTAAGCTTCATAGTTACTATAGGCGTAAGTTTTTAGTTCTGAGGGCCAGCGAAGTTCTGAGGGCCTGCGAAATTCCAACAATTCTTGTAAATTATTTAGACCCTCCACTGAATTTTCTTCAGTTTTGTCACATGTTTCTTGCAGTTTTTTCACCTCATCTTGAATAGTCATTTGATTTTCAAGAACTTCCTTTAAGAGAATAATGTTGTAAGGTTGTCCTTCGTTGGATAAATTCTTATTTTCAGATTTGGATTTGGAATTAGATGTGCCATCCTCTAATGGATTTTCACCTGTCGCATTGGTTTTAGAAGTACATGAACACTTTTTCAGCAACCCATCATCCGTTTCTCCTTCGTGGCCATTGGTAAGAATTTCCACATTGTGCTCCTTGTGTTTAATTTCGAGATTATGTTTTTGCTGTTGAAGCGTTAACGTTTCGAAACAAATTTCTTTCAAAGACAGAATTTCTTTATAAAGAACTTTTATGTTTGTTGAGCAGCTACATTTGCAATTGCAATCCATTTTCGTTACTTTTTTTGCTTTTATCTAATTTGTTGATTAAAAAACACTTGGAAACAACAAGCATACGAAATTTTGCTGGAATTGAAAGGTGGCTTTGCTGCGTACTGCGTAGTAATAGTTATAAGTAGCTGCGGCGAGCGTTGGTTGAATGAAAATGACGAATATGCTTTTGCTTTGATAGGGAAGTTCAAGTATATCGTTATTCTTTTTCATATGTGTCATCGATATTTTCCTTCAAATTACAAAGAAAGAAAAAATAAAAGCAAAGAAGAAGTGATTAAATTTGAACAAGTAAAAGTAAAATAAATTAAGTTGTTATTTCCAACAATTTTCACGGGGGCGTTCAACAATCCTATCCGGAACCGGACTTTTTTGTTGTAGTTTATCATTTAGACACAATTTATTAGAGACACAACCCTATTCATACCTCTAAAACCTATCTTATGTCGTATTCACACCGAGGAAGAAACGTGATT
The DNA here is from genome assembly GCA_914767635.1 of Melanostoma mellinum. NCBI lineage: Eukaryota > Metazoa > Arthropoda > Insecta > Diptera > Syrphidae > Melanostoma > Melanostoma mellinum. The sequence goes on from OU612060.1 coordinate 187,807,872, forward strand.
CTGGCAAAAATTATCAAAACCATACATTTATCGTAAACTACATGTTTTCAAGCCGTTTTTGACCCATAGCAAATTGAGTGTTGGGTTGTATAAGATAGATTTACTTTGTGAGCTAAATTCGTTTATCCAAATCAGCTGCCATAACAAATGTTTCCCTTCACTTCAAACACATGCTATGTAAGATTCATAAAAAGAAAAGACGTAAACTAATCTGTGTTCGACTTATTTACAAAATAAATAAAAATGAGTGAAATAAGCGATTATTATGCATAAGAACATGTATAATATGTATTTGTCATTCTTTTCACAATTTTTTTTTATAATTAACGCGCACATCAAGGGGTTATGACTATACACTTATAATGTTATAAAAACACAGTCCAAGCATTTAGGAAAATAGGAGATGATTTAATAGGACACACCGATGCACGTTGCTTTTGAATCTTTGTGAATCGTAATGCAGGGGAAATACAGAGGCAGGTAAAGCATTCCACATATGGGTGGTGCGACTGAAATACGAATCTCTATACTTGACTGTACGTCCGAAGTTGGGCTCAAGGTAAAACTGATGAGCATTCCTAGCGAGGCGGGTGTTGCGGCTAAATTATTTCAGGGGAGGAATGCAGCCGGCTATTTCACTAGAGCACTGTTTGTGAAAAAAGCGATAAAAGAGAGAGAGACAGGTGACGTTTCGATGATGTCCAAGAGAATCAATCGATTCTACAATTGAACTATCACCTATCAATTTTAATGCTCTACGAGTATGTTGTACCCTATCAAGCATCTGGCCAGATATGGGAGTTATACTCCCGTTTTGGGCGGATGAAAGCCTTATAAACTATAGCCAGATCAGAAGGGGTGAAGAACTTCCTGTGAAGAATTCAATGAAATACAAATAAAAATTCATATTTTCTTGAATTCTAGGTAAATTCTAACTCTTACTCGTTTCTTGATAATTTTTAGAACTTTTTTGAACCTTACGCTGACACAACATAATAGGTTCGTTCGTTGAAGCCTTGGGTTCGCCCTGTGGTCGCCACAAAGCATTTGTTGAGAAAAGTAGCCCTGAATGCCAAATTGAGTGTTTTTTCAGCCCTGGGTTTCCCCTTGGTTTTCCATCAAATCGCCCTAGGTTTTTGCTGGTGTGAGTTTGAGTGAGTAATGAACAGGGCTGTCAAAAAGCATGTATTTTGGATCAAGTGACAGGGATGTGTGGTGATTTTGTGGTATAGCTTTTGACAACTGAAAACCCCAGGTCTTTTTGAAAACTCTTGGGGACAGCACAGCATAGAAGCCGTTAAAAGCTTCAGAAGAGTTGCAGGCTGACTTGCAAAATATTGAAAACTAATGAAAAAAAAACAAAGAACATCCATTTTTATTTTCTGATATCAAGCCAATTCGATGTATTTTGTCAATTTGAAAATTTCTTCAATAATCGAAATGAAGAACTATTCATATACTACATTGAAACAAAAGCTATTGCTGTCTATTTGTGTGTATCCTTCTATTTTAAGAAGTTATTTTCGTTTTTGATTGGTCTTTGTTCATAATATATGTATGTTTTATCGTTTCATATGGTTTTATTCAGTAGTTAACAAGCTATAACGCCATGATGATATATATGTACATATGTTCCTTCTCACAAAACTTAAACACAAAAAACCTAACAAATCATTATCACAATTTAATTTTACTATAATTTTATTTATAAAATGATGTGACTTTCAGCTTATACCTGCATCTAAGTTACTTACTTAGAGATCCATAGTTCAATATCGGACAAGAAGAGATGAACTTCATCTGGAAATTGTAAATACACATTAGAAAATTACAAATGTGAATAGGTACATTATATCAAATAGAAATACCGAACAAAAAGAATTGTGCCAACCATACAAATAAATAAGTCAAAACAACTACAAAAAAAAAAAATACAAAAACAAACAAAAAAGTTATATAAAAGCTTCAACATCGCAGGGTTTGAAATATTTACAAAACTTATTTTTTAAACAAAACCAAAAAAGGTACTAAGCAAATTCGTATAAAGAAATAATAATGCAAAAAAATAACTTAAACATTAAAATAAGATACAATATAAAATATGAATATGTAACTGTAGTAAATGCTACTTAAAGGAAAATTAATATTCAAATTCATTCTTCTCATCCCACGGTCACCCTATCAATTTCCATGAACCCTTGGGCTTATTCATTCTTAAAACAAAAGTGTGCACGAGTTACATTAAGAATAAGTATAGTAGGTGTTAAAGTGAATATGAAAAATAATTTTAAATATTCTGATGGTGAAAGTTGCTATGGAATCCAAAGTTATGGTATGTATATTTACTACTAGAATCTTTTTTTTTTTCAGACAAAGGTTAACTTTTAGCAATTTCCAATTTTCAATAGGCTCATTCGTTGGAGCCCTGGGCTTATTGCCCTGTGCGCGCTACAAAGAGTTTTTTGAAAAATATCAACTCACCTTGATTGTCAAACTAAGTGTTTTTAAGCCCTGGGTATGCTCTCCAGTTGCCCGAAAGTAGCACTAGGTTTTTTGCTGGGGCTGTCAAATGGCATGTTTTTTTCTTCAAATCACAGCGTTGTTTGATTTCATGGCTAAGCGTTTTTTGAAACCGAAAGTTTTTTGAAAACTCATCCATAAGAACAGGGTTGGCAAGGAATCCTGGGTAAAGTTTAACGAACGAACACAAACTTTTGAATTTGTATAAAATACGCTGTGGGACTAAATTTTTCATACTAAATTAGTAGGGAGGAAGAAATAGTTTTATTAGCAGAGCGATCACTGACATAAATGTAGGTAATCTGTTACCAACAAAAACGTCGGAACATCAAAATTACCAATTACTTTTGGTAGTGATAAATAAAAATAAATAAATAGGGTGGCGCAACAGCGCGAGGAGCTCCCTGGGCCTAGCGCGTTTCTCACCACCATGTTTTGTGAGGGAATGGAGGTTACCTACAATTTTTTGCCGGTTCCGAACGGCTAATTGAGAAAGCGCTTTTCATGGCAATGAATACTAACGGAGGACTTGTCAATTCCTCGCGAAAGGCGATACCCGTGGAAAAAATAGTTTTGCCTCTGTTGGGATTCGAACCTCCAACTTCTGGTTTAGCAGGTGGACATGCTAACCATCACGCCACGGATACCACGAAGTTGGAAGTGATACTGCTTCATTTTGCGTAACGAGTTACGGTATCAGTCTGTCTGGCTTCCCTTTCTTTCATGTATAAGCAACGGTAAACAAGCTATCCTCTCTCACTCTAACCCACAGAGCTTAGTAAGTGTCGGGCGTCCCGACCCGCTCCCGTATTTTTTTAATGGACAAGATTGGGAAACAAAGCCAAACTGCGACAGTTGATCGACAAAGGCTTATCTTCAGCTCGCCTTTAAGTAGCACTATTGCACTACGTTTTGGTAAATCGAGCTGATGTCGTTTTCCAAAACATCACTCCCAAAAGAAATCGAGAGTGATTTGGAGAGTTGGAGTGATTTTTTGACAGATAAGCTATACTAGAAATGTCAAAGCTGACACTTCAACTCTCCAATTCACTCCCGATTTGGTTTTTGGAAAACGACATGAGATAGAGAGCAGGGCTGTCAAATGCCACTTAATTTTCTTCAAGTGACAAGCATTCGGGTGCGTGTTTTTAAGAATCGAAAAGCTTTTATTTCTACTTTATGAGAGGTATTTTAGGAGACCTGGGCTAACCTTGTCAAACCTCAACTCCAACTCGATTTTTTTTGAGGCAAGTTCAGGCAAGGAACAGGGCTGTCAAATGGCACGTAATTTTCTTCAAGTGTCAAACGTACGTGTTACGTTTCATTTTAAAATCTGAAGACCCTTTCTTTTTCCAATTCAGTGGGTTATTGAAGAAACCTGGGGCCGAAAAACCATACACGTGATCGAGTAATACGTCACTGAACTATGTGCTTTTGGCATTTTACAGCACATTAGTACCAAAGTTTGACATTTTTTCATCAGTATTTGACCTAATTGAAGTCGATAAACGAACAGCAGGCTGTGCAGTATAGAGTGAAATTTGAAAGAAAAATAGTACTCACTCACTCGATCACTGATGCGATAATTTGACCCTGGTATAATGTTTAAACAATGAAGCAAGTAGATATTTCTGTTTGCAAACTTTCGTTGAGAAATAATTTAACCTTTTTTTCTTGTTTTGACAGAAACAGGGAATACAATTTATCGATTTATAGTCGATGGTTTATTCGCAATAAATGCTGAGTTTTCGATTGTTAAGAACAAGAAGCGATTGTACTTTGAAGTGCTTTTGACTTGCCTCCTCACTTTGGTTATGTCTAAAAATATTATAATGGTACCCCTTTAACTCCTCTTCGAGTGCTTGTAACTCCCCGAATTGTTTTTGTTTATTTCTTTCTCAATAAACGTCAATAAACTATAGGAGCCTTGAGATAACACTAGGTTTTTGTTGGACAACTTCATATACATACCTAATCCCCATATTTCGAAGGGAGCGGGAACTCAAAAACTACTGGACCGATTTCAAAAATTCTTTCACCATTAGAATGCTCTAATTTAAATAATTTATCATTCCTTGTGGCAACCTGGATTGAATTATTAAATTTTAATTTAGATAACTCATCTAACGTTTCTCAATGCTTTTGTTCTTTGCTGATCTGTTCTGATCTGAAAAAAGCCTATTGAATACATCGACACTGTTGTTTTGGTTTATGCTCACACCTATTAGAGCAACACGAATGTCTGCTGACAAACTTTGATTTGTTTGAAATACCAAATCAAAACTCTAAAGATAAAATCGTTTTCGTTTAATTAAAGTACTTTTAAGAATGACTTTAGAAATCCTCCTAATTCGTGAGAAATCCACTTCTTTATACTTGTTCTTCCTTTTCTGTCGTTTTACGAGCATCGTAATCTCAGCGTAAGTGCTTCACACTAGTGATCAGCTCGTGGGGTACGCCGCTTTGACACCAGAATGTCAGAATGCGTCGGCACACCTCCCTGTTTCGTATTATTCATTTGGCAAACCAAATGCAGTTACTTACTTAGGTGGGAATTACAATTCGGGGTGAACCTGTGCCTCAACCATCATCCTTCTATGTATAACGACTTTGATTTCAAGGGCAAGCTCTCTCCAGTTTTGCCCTCTAAGTCGGTTGAGGTCTTCTTCCACTTGATTCCGCCACCTGAGACCAAATGCAGATATCGTTCTTAATTTTTACCTATCCAATTTTTGGACCTTCGGTTAACTCGTACGATGTGTTGTTCATATTCAGGCCTCCTTATTCACTAGACTGCAACGATTGTAGCTCGTAAGTCATATTTAATTTTTGGCCAAAAGTACTTAAGAATAAAGATGGAACTTTCGTATAAAAAGACAAATATATAAAAACAATTTTTTGGCATAAAAATCACACTTTTGGCAACTAATCTAAAAACCTTTTTGGAAAAGTTCATTATGATCTTAAAAAAAACATGTAAATGTAAATTTAAAAAAAATCAAACAAATCTTTTCGGACTACAAAATTCTAAAATTCAGGTGTAAAAAAAAACTCAAAAATATTTGTGTAAAAAAAAAGAAATTAAATCATAAATGTATCATCTTAAGTGCTTTTATTAGAAAACAAACAAAAATTATAAAAAAAACAAATTTTTATTATTAAAAAACAAAATATAATATTTTTTCATAAAAGATATTTTTAATTCAAACTAACACACATACACTTTTTTAAAAGATGGTGATGGTGAATTTGAAAAAAAGGAGCAAAACAAAGTACTCCGTACGTGTAACAAAAGGAAAAGTTTAAAAAGTTTCAATGAAATTGTCCGTTTTTTAGAGAATTTATTATACTAAGTATTTTTATTGTTGTAAATTGATCACCCTATTTATCATACCCCCTCCCCTATTTACAAAAGGAAAATGCCCCAAAAAATTATATTTTCTCTTGGAGGTTAAAACATTTTTATGAAAGAATAAATAAAATTAAAAAAAAACAAACAAACACATATTCAGCGGACGCAAGAAAACAAAAAGTAAAATTAAAATTATAAAGCAAATTTAAAACTAAACAAGGAGAACTTAAAGAAAACAGGAGATAAACTATTTATCTATGTGGAATATAGTAATCTACGAATATTAACAAAAAATTAAAGGAGATAGCTAAACAAAATATGTAACATCTTATATTTAATGCTTTAAAATATAAACTATATTTTTCAATAGAATAAATTATACACATTTTTTAACGAAACAAGTTTTCAATACACACACACACACATGCATAAACTTAGCGAAATACAAACAAACAAAAATCTTCATCATAATCATGTCTTGCAGCAGCATAATCACAACATTTCAATATTATTATCTTCTCTATTTCTAGGCTCTCTGTTTTTAAGTTGAAAGTTGAATAGAAAAAAAAATACAACAAATCAATTAAACTCTTATTTGTGAACAATACAAAAATAAATGTTTTGCAATTTATAGTAATAGTGCTTGGAGTTTATTTACGTACAACAAAAAATGCAAAGAAATAAGTTGTTCTTAGAATTATTTAAACAAATACAAAGCAAAGCGTATAAGTAAAATAATAAAACATATTAACAAAGAAATGAATATTTTCATTTAGTTAAACTTTTAAGTAGCTGTAATTGAAAAATTGCGAATATTTTGCAATTATATATAATGAAAAGGCACAGCAAAAACAAAAAAAAAATAGAAATGAAAAGTTAATAAAATTATTATTATGAAAAATATTTAATTTGTTGCTTTATTTTGTGCGAGCAGAAAACCACTCTGTGGAAGAACTGCTACCGCTATCTCAAAAAAATTGTAAGGAAATAAAGTTAAAAATTCATAGTTGGAATTTATTGTGAACGAAAGGAAGAAGACAAATCATCCCCTGTTCTCTATATGATATTTTAAGGGTTTATATGTATTACTATCTGCAAAAAAGGGAGTTTTTAGATTTTCGCTTGAAACCTTTGGAATATTTAATTTAATTTTCTTCAATATTTTACGTGATTGAATTCAATTTTCATAATAAACACGCTGTACCAGTACCACCAATTATATTAAGAGCGAATACATATGTGCGGTTCTGACGTCACATAAAAAGTTGTAAATTCAACGCAAATGCTATACGGAAATCAGTGTACGCAAACTAGCATATAAGGGTCTTCAGACTTCAGACGATGTGCGGCTCTGTCCCAAAAGCCGCGTTGATTTGCTCACACATCAAATGTACGCAAATTTTTCGGTCGATTTTCGACGTGTTCACACGATATGCAGAAAAATCCGCACATCACCCATTTGCGTTCATATGCAAGTTTGCGTTAATTTAATGATTAAATTAATTTTTAATTGATTGTTTGACTTTTGCGTTTTGCTCATTTTTTTCATTGTTTACTACAATAAATTGAAAATGTTAAAAAGAAAGTGGGCTGCTATTGCTGCTTTGGCATTAGATATGATTAAAAAAGATGAGAAAAGTGAAGTTCGCGAATGATCGAGTGTGGAAAAGTCACGGATGTATTTAGTATTAGTGTTTAGTATTATAATACTTTTTTTACTTTTTTATAATAACTTTTTTTTTTATGATTTACAATCAATTTTGGTTTGTTTATTATTTTTAAACTAAAAAAAAACAAAAGTTAAAAAATCAATACTTAAATTATAAAAAAATAAGATGCTCCACAGTTCTACTATTATTTAAGTTCATATTCTATACAGAGACAAAGACACAGAAACAGTAAATTTTTGACGATAGAAGCCATTGAATGGGATGAAGTTAGATTTCAATCAACTCGTTTCTTCCTCTTCATCATTATCAACAATGATCGATTCTAAAACGTCTATATCGACTTCCACTTCAGTATTCTTGAGAAAACGAACCAAATGAACCGATGACGAACGTGAAAAAATCTAATAAATAGTGATTGAAGCGTTGTAAAGACTTTCGAGACACATCTACGTTTGCACTGCTGGATGACTATAGGTTCTCGCAATGGTAAATCATCTGTAACTGTGTTATTAAAGAGAGCAGCAAATTCCTATAAAATAAAAAAAAAAATTGTTTACATAAAAATAAAAACCAACATTTTAGAAAAACTTACAAGGTACGTTGACGAAACAGATAAATTGGATCTTTTTATATCGTTCACCTCCAAAAACATCATTTGATTAAAGAACTACCAATGACCTGACTTTTTGGTGCGAAGTTTTGCCGAATTTGCCTTGAACGTTACCCACAAACAGCCCCACTTACACTTGGCTTCTTTAACAGTAACATCCAAGCCAATTTCATCAAACACCTGACGCCAAAAATCAAGCTTTCCGAGCTTGTACTCTGCCGAACCTGCATCCCAAAGCCTAGGGCGCTTCTCCACCGCAGTAGTTGAGACTTTGATTTCATCAGGCGTCCAGTTGTGCTGCACAATTCGAATCCTTGATTCAGATTTTGATTTGCGGGGTGATTTATTTTGCTGGGGGCCCTCGGAATCTATTTCGTGTTCGCTCATTTAATATGCTTCCTCTCTTCACTTGAACAATGATCACAACTACACTTCAAAATCACTATTGATTTGCGTAAAATATGCACATTTGCGTTGTCCTATTTTCGTGTCAACGCATATGATAAGGACGACCGCACATGCACGCAAACTGTCACAAAAAATGTGCGAGGGTGTTCAGATGATTTGCGAAAAACCCGCACATTTATGTGCGCTTTTGCTGTCGCACATCTTCCGCAAACTATTTGCGTCCATGTGTGGACTGTCTCAAAAGGGTGTTTAGACGATATGCGTCAATATTCGCAAATGATGACGTAAAAATGACGTCAGAACCGCAAACATGTGCGGCTTTTATATGGCGTCTGCACGTAGCTTTATAAAGTTTATCAATGGTCTAATACAGCACAAAAAATTTTCGTAGTTGTGCACAGAAGAGAGAGAGAGAGAGAGCTCACGTGAGTGTACAATAAATTTAACACAAACATATTGTAATGTACACCCAACATTTAATACCAATTTCCTAATCGAAAACGTTCCACCGAAAAACACATCTGGGAGCACTATAATGGAGTGGTTTAAAAGAAGACGTCTTTTGTGAGTGAGTGTGTATGTGTGCAGAAATACCGGGAGGGGGACTTGTCTAGACATCTATGGTTCATGGAAAAACTACTAGAAATCTCTCGATGGTTCACTTTCACTATATAAAGAAGGAGCTGACGCAACCAGAAGTCAGTTTTATTTAGAAAGTGATAGTGTGAATATTGGATAAACGTAATTGAGTTGAGTTTCGAATAAAGTGTATATCGAAAGTAGATACTGAATAAAGTGGTAGAATTAAATTGAAAGGTAGAGTTTTATTTTGCGAACAAAGCGCACGTTACATTGGTGTCAGAAGTGTAAATAAAACTTAAGTGTAAAAAAAAAAAAAAAAAAGTAAAAGGAAAAATAAAAACAATATACAGTGAAAATGGGTAAGTTGTTAGAAGAGCTCAACTGCATTGAGCTTAAAAGTGAGTTAGGTAAGCGAAATCTTTCTAGAGCGGGATCGAAAAATGAGCTCGTCCTGCGCTTGCGTAACTATTTGGAACAGCAAGGTGAAGACGTTAACACTGTTGTCTTTGAAGCAGAAGTGGAAGAAGAGGAAGGAAATGAAAGTGTAGATTTTTCTAGTATAATGAAGATTTTATTAGAACAAAACAAGCAACAGCAGAATATTCTCGGACGTCTGGAAGAGCAACGAAACGATCAAAAGAAGGAACAGCAGAATGTTCTCGAACGACTCGAAGCACAACAAAAGAATCTGGAAGAACAACGAAATGAGCAAAAGAAGGAACAGCAGAATGTTCTTGAACGACTCGAAGTACAACAAAAGAATCTGGAAGAGCAACGAAACGAGCAAAAGAAAGAACAACAGAATATTCTCGAAAGACTTGAGGCGCAACAGAATGTTTTAGAAGGTCAGAAAAACATTCTAGAAGGAAAATTGGGTAATATTGAGAAAAATGTATGTGCCCTTGACGAACGAGTTGAAAGTGTGGAAAAACAGCTTTCTGTTGTAGAGAATCGTTTGGAAAGTCGATGCGATAACCAGTTCTCTGTTCTGTCCAAGGAATTGGACCAGATCCGGAAAATAAAAATTCGAGAATCTGCTGGAGAATTTGCAAGGAAAAAGGAGATGAAACCCCCAACATTTGATGGACAGTCATCTTGGCAAGTTTACAAGAGACAATTTGAGGCAGCCGCGACAACAAATGGCTGGGATGACGAAGACAAGTACATTGCACTGACTCTTGCTCTTAGAGGACCAGCAGCTGAATTACTTCAAACAGTTCCAGCTGGTAAGAGCGGCGATTTCTGTTCTCTCGTGGCAGCTATTGATAAACGCTTTGGAGATAGCCACTTGAAAGAAGTCTTCCGAGTCCAACTCAATAACAGAGTCCAGAAAAGGGGTGAAAGTCTACAGCAGCTCCAAGCAGACGTCGAAAGACTGGTTCACCTGGCATACCCGGATGCTGGAGAAGAAATCATCAACCAGCTCGCTGTTGATTCCTTCGTTCGTGCCATTTCCGATATACATCTTCAGAGGTCTGTGCGAACTGCTAGAACACGTACTCTTTCCGAAACTTTAGCATTCGCATTGACAATTGAAGCAGCAGAACAGGCTTCTCAGGGAGTACATCGACTTAGAGAGGCCATAGTCGAAGAATGCTCGTGCCAAAGAGCTGAAATACAAAAGAACCGGAGCGGGCTAGCAAGATGTTGGAACTGCAACAAGACCGGGCACTTACAGCGTCAATGCCGACTACCACCAAACAAAGCCAGTTGTCAACATTGTGGAAGCAAGAGATCCAACCCAGAGCAAGGTAACAACAACACCAGCGTTGCCTATCAGCCCGTAAGAACCAACTTCGAGGGGCAGAGGCTGGTTTCTTGTATCGATGGCCCCAGAACCACCATCCAGGTCTCTCAGACCAAACGAGACAACAAAAGTCTGACTGTGGAGACTACTATTAACGGGAACAAACATGTGGCTACAATCGACACCGGTGCCACAGCCTCCATAGTACGTCGAGACCTGGTAAAGACGACGTGGCTTCATAACACCAATAGCTACCATCTAAGAACCGCAACGGGAGAAGCAGCAAGAGTATATGGAGAAGTGTGTCTTAAGATCCGACTGGCCGACCCAGTGTTTACTCATCAATTCCTGGTGGCAGATATATGTGACGAGTGCATCATTGGAATCGACTTTATGAAACAGCACGGAGTTATTTTGGACATCGGTAATCAGGTTTTGAAGTACCAAAATAAGGAACTTCCAATGACTTATTCGTTCCAATGAAAGTACGTCGACACTGAGAACTGTCATCAGGGAAGATCTTATTCTGCCTCCTTCTTCTGAAGTGTTCGTTTGGACGAAACTGGAGGGTGAGTTTGGAAGCCTTCGATACCTCATGGTGGAACCAGACCCAGAGTGTTCCTCCCAAAGCGTCATCATTGGGAAAACACTGGTAGCACCGAAAAACAAAATGGTCCCCGTACGATTACTAAACACCAGACCGTACGATGTAAAGTTGAAGAAAGGAGAAGTCGTTGGACGTTGCGAATCGGTTGCAGCAATTACGAAGATCACAGACGAAGCTCCGAGAAAAATTATAACTCCGGAGGAGCTCGAAACCATCAGAGCTAAAATACTGAATTCATCCAACCTTGATCACCAACAAACAAGGATGGCTGAAAGTCTCCTACAAGAGTACACTGATATCTTCGCATCGCAAAAGGGGCAATATGGTAGGACACAGTTGGTGCAGCATCGCATCAACACAGGAGATGCAAAACCGATTCGTCAACCCGCAAGACGTCTTCCACTGGCCAAGCAAGGTGAGGTTGAGGACATGATAACAGCAATGAAGAAGGATGGTCTTATCGAAAATTCCAAAAGTCCTTGGGCGTCACCAGTGGTGCTAGTGAAAAAGAAAGATGGAAGCACTCGTTTTTGTGTGGACTACCGAAGGCTGAATGATGTAACTAAGAAGGACAGCTATCCCCTGCCGAGAATCAGTGATACCCTGGATGCCATGGAGGGAGCGCAGTGGTTCTCGACGCTGGACTTAAAGAGCGGATATTGGCAAGTTGACATCCACCCTGATGATCGGGAAAAGACGGCGTTTTCTACAGGTAATGGGCTCTGGCAGTTTAAAGTTATGCCGTTTGGGTTATGTAACGCTCCGGCAACATTCGAGCGTTTGATGGAGTGCGTTCTTCAAGGACTGACGTGGAAAGCTTGCCTAGTCTACTTGGACGATGTCATTGTCTACGGGAAAACATTTGACCAACATTGTAAGAACCTTAAAGCCGTGTTTCAGAGACTTCGAGAGGCTAACCTTAAACTGAATCCAGAAAAATGTGCACTTTTCAAAACCGAAGTCAAGTATTTGGGACACATCATCTCATCCCAAGGAGTAAAGACTGATCCTGAAAAAGTTGACTCCGTCAAAAATTGGCCAACACCACAGGACAAACATCAACTCCGAAGCTTTCTGGGACTTGCCACATATTACCGACGTTTCGTTCAGAACTTCGCTGGAGTTGCAAAGAGTTTGCATCAGCTCACCGAAAAGGGGAAGCAGTTTAAATGGTCAGGTGAGTGTGAGAAATCTTTCCAGGAACTCAAATACCGCCTCTGTAACGCTCCAGTGCTGGCACATCCAACACCTGGCAAAACATTCATCGTCGACGCAGATGCAAGCAACGTTGGAATCGGGGCGGTACTATCCCAAGTGCATGATGGCGAAGAGAAAGTGGTGGCATACTACAGCAAGGTCCTATCGAAACCCGAAAGAAACTACTGCGTGACCAGAAGGGAACTGCTAGCTCTTATCTTGGCAACAAAGCACTTCCATAAGTACATCTATGGACAGAAATTCCTTCTGCGGACAGACCACGGTGCTCTGAGCTGGCTTTTGAACTTCAAAAATCCAGAAGGTCAAGTCGCAAGGTGGATAGAAAGATTGCAGACCTATGACTACCAGATCCAACACCGCAAAGGAAAGCTGCACTCAAACGCCGATGCATTATCCCGAAGACCTTGCAAAGTGGATTGCAAGCATTGCAGGCGGCAAGAAGACAAAGAAATCATTACCGCTCAGCGACTTAGAGCTGACCCCATAAGCGGATGGAGCAATGAGGAAGTGAGGACTGCTCAACAGGAAGATCCAGATATCGAACCCATTCTCGCATGGAAAGAAAATGAAGAGAAACCGGAATGGGGAGACATTTCTGACAGGAGTCCAGTTCTCAAAGCCTATTGGGCACAGTGGGATTCACTATATGTGCTAGAAGGTGTCCTCAGGCGAAGATGGGAATCCGCTGACGGTAAGTCACATGTGATGCAGCTGATCGTACCGCAATCGAAAGTCAGTGAAGTTCTTCAGGAGATGCACGACGGACCTTCTGGAGGCCACCTGGGGGTAAACAAAACACTGGAGAAGGTGCGACATCGGTTCTACTGGTTACATGCTAGAGATGACGTGGAGAAGTGGTGCCGAACATGTGACAAGTGTGCTGCAACCAAAGGACCTGGTAGGAAGATTCAAGGTAAGATGCATCAGTACAACGTTGGATCGCCTTTTGAGAGGACTGCAGTAGATGTGGCTGGGCCTTTTCCAGAGACCAACGCTGGAAACAAGTACATTCTGGTCGTGATGGACTATTTTAGTAAGTGGCCTGAGGCGTATGCCATCCCAAATCAAGAAGCCAAAACGGTGGTCGACCAGATTGTGTTTAACTGGGTGAGTAGGTTTGGCGTGCCTATGGAACTCCATTCCGACCAAGGGAGGAACTTTGAGTCAAACATCTTCCAAGGAGTGTGCGGACTACTAGGCATTAAGAAGACAAGAACCACACCGCTTCATCCACAATCTGATGGGATGGTTGAAAGATTCAACCGAACCTTGAAAGAACACCTCACCAAGGTCGTAGGCGACTACCAAAGAGACTGGGATAGGCACGTACCGCTATTCCTGATGGCCTATAGAAGTGCATGGAAATCTCCTGATCAATCGTCAACCAGATTGACCACATTGCGATCGACGCACGGCACTTCTCCAGTATAGAGGATGTCCGAACATTCCGAGGGGCCAACATTGACTCGGACCACTACCTTGTTGTAGCCAAGGTACGACTGCGGATATCCCGATCCAAGCCAACACAAGGAAATACTGTGAGACAATTCGACGTTGGACGACTACAATCGCAAGAGATCGCCAAGTCTTTTTCCGATCGAGTCTCTTACAACCTCTCAAGGAGTCTTATGCCGCCAGCATCAAGTATAGAGAACCAGTGGCAGCACTGCCAATCAGCCATCAGAGATGCCGCCTCTGAAGTGCTGGGTTTCACACGGCCACCACAACGAAACCCCTGGTTTGACGACGAATGCCGGCAAGCACATGCAGCTAAACAGGAAGCATACAAAGCGGCGCTGCACAAAAAGACTAGAACTGCTTATGCGCTCTACAAGCAGAAGAGGAGAGACGAACACCGGCTTCTCAGACGGAAAAAGAGAGAGCATGAGAAGCGCGCGATCGAGGAGATAGAAGGGTGCCACAGCAGGAATGAGGTTCGGAAGTTTTACCAGAAGGTAAAAACAACAGCCTTGGGTTACAAGCCCCGAGCCGAAGCCTGCAAAGACGACCAAGGGAACATCGTGGTGGAACCGCAGTCTATGCTGAGGATATGGAAAGACCACTTTTCCAAGCTCTATAACGGCGATGATGGACCCAATTCCGCTGTTAGAGAGATAGAACCATTCGAGTTAGGTGACGTAGACCAAGAATTCCGCCAACCCGACCTGAACGAAGTGAAGACAGCAGTGTCCAAGCTAAAGTCCAACAAAGCTGCTGGAGCTGATGGCCTCACTGCCGAATTTTTTAAATCGGCCGGCGATGACCTGGTCAGGAGTATGCACCAGCTCATTTGCAAAATATGGTCGGAAGAAAGCATGCCCGATGAATGGAACCTCAGCATCGTTTCCCCGGTCCTCAAGAAAGGAGACCCTCTGAACTGCGCCAACTACAGAGGTATCAGTCTTCTTAACATCGCGTACAAGATCCTCTCTGCCGTATTGTGTGAGCGTCTGAAGCCATTCGTCAACAACCTGATAGGTCCTTATCAGTGCGGCTTTAGACCAGGAAAGTCCACCATAGACCAAATCTTCACACTACGGCAGATCTTGGAAAAAACCCAGGAGCTTCAAATCGATACCCACCACCTTTTTATCGATTTTAAGGCCGCATATGACAGCATCTATAGAGAGGAGTTATATAGAGCCATGTCTAGTTTTGGCATCCCTACCAAACTTGTCCGATTGTGTAGGATGACGATGGAGAACGCACGCTGCTCCATCAGGGTCGGAAAAGATCTCACCGATACATTCGATGTCAAAAAAGGTTTTAGGCAAGGCGATGCACTGTCATGCGACTTCTTCAACATCGTTCTTGAAAGAATAGTGCAAAACTCCTACGTCAACACAAGAGGCACAATCTTTCAAAGGTCCGTTCAATTGCTCGGATATGCCGACGATATTGACATAATTGGAAGAACGCAGCGTGATGTCAATGGTGCGTTTATGAGCATTGAGACGGAAGCGAAGAAGATGGGTTTAGTGGTAAATGAGGGCAAGACCAAGTATATGCTGTCATCAAGAAAGGACACCCAACACCGACGTCTTGGACAGAACGTCACGATTGACAGCTATAACTTTGAGGTAGTTAAGGACTTTGTCTACCTAGGCGCCGCTATTAATTCAGACAACGACACCAGCGCTGAAATCAAACGAAGAATAACTCTTGCCAATCGCTGTTTCTTCGGACTAAGAAGGCAATTGAGTAGTAAAGTCCTATCTCGAGCAACTAAAGTGTCCCTGTATAAGACACTTATCATCCCGGTTCTTATATATGGCGCAGAGGCATGGACCTTGTCAAAGGCAGACGAGAACGCTTTAGGATGCTTCGAGAGAAAAATTCTTCGGGTGATATTTGGTCCCGTCTGCATAGATGGAGAATGGAGAAGAAGATTCAACGACGAATTGTACGGGCTGTACAGCGACACTGACCTTGTCAAACGAGTCAAGGTCCAGCGGCTTAGATGGCTGGGTCATGTAGAGCGAATGGACACCAACGCTCCGGCCCGGAAAGTCTTCGATTCCAATCCCGAGGGACGGCGCAGTAGAGGAAGACCGCGACTCAGGTGGCGCACGCAAGTAGGAGAGGACCTCAACCAACTTGGCGTGCAAAACTGGAGACAGCTAGCTAGGGACCGAGTTGGCTGGAGAAGCATGTTGGTTGAGGCCCTAGTCCGACCCGGACTGTAGCGCCACCTTAAGTAAGTAAGTACTATAGAAGTGCAGTACATAGCTCGACAGGACAAACACCATCTGACATCCTGTTCGGGAAAACCATGCGGCTGCCCAGCGAACTTAAATTTGGATGCCCCACCGAGGAGCCACAGGACACAAACGAGTATGTGGGCGACCTCAAGGAGAGACTCGCTGACATCCATAAAAGAACAAGGGAACGGATGAAAACCTACAGCGACCGGATGAAGACACGGTACGACACAAAAGCGACAACGGCAGGATTCCGAGCAGGAGATCGTGTGTGGCTTTATAATCCTCATCGTCAAAAGGGATTGTCACCGAAACTTCAGCAGAACTGGGAAGGTCCTTATACTGTTGTCACGAGGATTAACGACGTGGTCTACCGCATCCAAAGAGGACTAAGAGGCAAGTTAAAAGTAGTGCATTGTGACCGGCTGCATCGATATAGTGGGGAGGCCGCAAATGAAATTATTCGGGACGAACAATCTTAAGGAGGGGGCAGTGTAATGTACACCCAACATTTAATACCAATTTCCTAATCGAAAACGTTCCACCGAAAAACACATCTGGGAGCACTATAATGGAGTGGTTTAAAAGAAGACGTCTTTTGTGAGTGAGTGTGTATGTGTGCAGAAATACCGGGAGGGGGACTTGTCTAGACATCTATGGTTCATGGAAAAACTACTAGAAATCTCTCGATGGTTCACTTTCCTATATAAAGAAGGAGCTGACGCAACCAGAAGTCAGTTTTATTTAGAAAGTGATAGTGTGAATATTGGATAAACGTAATTGAGTTGAGTTTCGAATAAAGTGTATATCGAAAGTAGATACTGAATAAAGTGGTAGAATTAAATTGAAAGGTAGAGTTTTATTTTGCGAACAAAGCGCACGTTACAATATATTTTTTTCAAACGTCGCTGTGAGTTTCTTGAAGAAGTTGTTTCTTGACTTTATGTAAAGTCTGTGACTTTCAGAGAGATTCTTACCACAACTCCTGAAAGATTATGAATTTCTTTCCACCATTGTATATGGGATTTATAGTGCTATCGAAAACAAAAAGCCTTCTATGTATCCGCTGTCGCTATAAAAACTATAGGGGAATGTTAGTACGCCGGCGGATACCTAGGTGGGTTTCAGGGAGCGTCTTTGTTTTCGATAGTACTATAGATTTGATATACAATGTTTTCACAGAGTAAAGAAACGGACCTTAAAGTATGTTAACACTGTGCCGAGCGGCAATCGGATCCATTTCATTCGGTTCCAGTTTTCGTATTGACCTTAGGTAAGAAGGCTGATCGTGATATCCACTTCATCATTCGGTGTTTTTGCGATCAGCATGTGCCGATTGATGCCGTTCGGTATAGAGTGTGGACACACGTTCAATCATCAGAAAATCCAAGAGCTATGAAAGGTTTTTCAAAGAATTTCTGTTTCCTGTCCACTGGCGAACAAACAAAAAGCATGGATGACAGCATCATTATTTTAAAACTGAGTTTGAACTTGTGCTATTCCAGAAATTAAAGCTTATTGCAACAAGAAAAACTTAAACTTCAAGGCGTTGATCCTAGTAGACAATGCTCCTGGCCACCCAGTTTATGTTGATGAGTTGTCAGAAAACGTGAAGTTTGTATATTCGTCGCCTAATACGACATCAGTTATTCAACCGATGGATTAGGGAGCAATATCGATTTTTAAAAGCTATTATCTTCTACGAACGTTTAAAGTTCTTTTAAGTGTGACTGATGGACAACATAAGCCTACCAAAAATAAACAATCTTCCATGAAAGCCCTAGAGTCGCCCTGGGGTCGCCACAAAGCGTTTTTTGAGAGACCTAAAGTCGCCTTGAATGTCAAATTGAGTGTTTTTTGAGCCCTAGGGTTGACCTAGGTTTTCCATCAACTCGCTCTACCTTTTTGCTGTGGCGAGTTGAGGGCTGTCAAATGGCATGTATTTTTAATAACAGGGATGTGTAGTGATTTGTGGTTTAGCGTTTTTTGAGGACTATGGAAAACCCAGGTTTTTTTTTGATAGCTGATAGGGTTGTCAAGAAAACCTGGGTAAACCCTGGGGAAAGTTCAACAAATGTGTTCACAGAACATATGCACTGCAGTAGTTGATGGCATACCAGCTGTTTGTCATAAAAATTCCAAGTTAGCTAAGAGTCCAATTTTGAAGGTTTGGAGCAGACTGACATAAATGAATTGCTAACCTAGCACAACCAAGAACTATTGGAACTGGAGTTGCAATTCACTAGCGAAGAAGATGACAGTGACCGTTCAAAAGAAATCTCCGAAGAGCAAAATTTAACCTTAAAAAGTAATATTTTCGTAACCCTAGAACATATGTTTGAGCTTAACATGGTTTGCTATAGAAAATTATAAGTCAATGTGCATCGTTTCAGTTTGCGTGATTTTTTTTTGGAACGTAGCCACGTCGCGTCGCAAAGTGAGGTAAGGGTACGATTACTAACCTTACGTTTTTTGAAAAACCTTAGCTCGCACTGATTGTCAAACTGTGTGTTTGTTTTGGCACTGGGTTTGGTCAAACACCCTAAGGTAACCCTAAGTTTTTGTTTCTGAGTTTCTCGATTATTAATAAATGCTTAACCCCGAAGTCATCACCCATATCCGTCATTAGAAAACGAAATGTATGCCATTTGAAATTTTTGTTTCTTATCTGACCTCGCCCCAGAAAAAACCTAGTGCTACTTAAAGCTTTCAGATCAACTTCAGGTTGAACCCAAGCTCAGTTTGACATTCAGAGTAAGTTGAAGTCTTTAGAAAAAAAAATCCTTTGACCACACGGTAGTCCCAGGGCTTGAACGAATAAACCTTTTGTCTGTGTTCTTAGTTGGTGTAAAAGCTTCGTAAGAACCAGCGTGGCCTTTTGTGCGAATAAAGCGACTGTTTTCTTGGTCTCCTTTTCTGTCACTTCTTCTATGTAAGCATATGGAGTGAAACACATCCCCGCGGCCTGCGGCACACATAAAACGAATACATTCCAGAGATTGCAATTGCAGGAAACACTGGTTTGCGAAAAGCTTGTAAGTTCACCTTAACCAAGTCGATTTTGCAGCTGCAGTGACAGATTCCGTTGTCAGTTTTTCATAACATAGCGATATATGAGAGTGCCTAAGCCAGGCGCGACAGAAAGGACAAAGCTTTTTTATACATTTATAGTTGTCACGACACGCACGGCACTAATCCTGTCAACAACGTTTCTGTCGTTGTCGCAACTTGAAAAACGCTTTCGTTGGGGAAATATTTAGGTCAATTTTACTTTTTTCTGGTTGGACCAAATTTGAAGTCAAACACATTGGAGTAATCATAGATTCCAAACTCCTTTGGTGCAAATATGTCGGGCTAAATGGGCTTTCAGTTTTTTGGCAGTGTAAGAGGAAGACGGAGGGCCTTTCATCAAGGAGGATCTTTTAGATATACGGCTTTGATAAGGCCTAAAATTGCCTATATACATCCGTAGTTTATTGGAACATGCTTTCACATAAAGATGAAATTGATTCTTTAAACAAATTTCCAATTTCCCACCACACCGGATGTTGTTCCCACGCAGTGCTCAATTTTCTCCAATTAATACCTACATCATCGAACGTACTCTAAGAACATTTTACTTTTAAAAAGAGCTACTCAGACTGCAGCTTTGATGGTCACGCAAGCAAAATATCTCTTGACTAACCTTTAATAGATTTGCCGTCCTATACGAAGGCTCAAACTGATTCTGGTGTGCCTTTCCTCTGCTCTTGACTTTTTTGTTTTTTACACAACAGAATCTGTACCAGAAAAGCTTCTCATCAGATCACTTTGCAGGATTCCAGAACCGATGGTGGATCTGTATGATTGTTTCGTGGAAAGCGATGATGATGAACTAGTAGCCTAGGCTTCTCATGGCGACAGCGTTTTCTGGCTCTTTGGCCTGCATCGACCTCGGTGCACATATATGGTGAGTTGTATAGAATCAGCAGATATTTACTCCATCAAATGTTCGAATCTGTATTATTTAAAACATAAAATCTTTTTTTATAATTTTAATTTTGCCTTTTAATCATAGCCAGTCGCCATAACATAATACACATGTAAAATCAACTTATTTTTATATTCGAAAATTATCATATTTTTATATGATAAGAACTTACTGAATAAAAACTTGTTTTTAAAAATTAGGAGGATATAAAAATATAAGAAAATCCAAGTGCAAGGCAAAGCAATCTTCGAATTGTTAAACTGTGAAGATTTTAGTCTTTGTATAAGAAATAAATAAGAGTTTAGAAGTCCTCAACATCAAAAAGACCTTCATCAAGTGCGTTACGTTCCATTTCTTCTTTATCGAAGTCGAGAATAGAACTAATCATGTTAAAGAAAGTCCTCTTATGTTCGTTTAGTTCACTGTCTTCTGCTTCATCTGGAATTTCTTCATATTCTTCTTCTTCGAATAGGATATCATTTGCACTGATATTAGGCATTTCGTCTTCTAAATCTTCATAAGTACCATAGTCTAGATTATTTTCAACTTGAGCTTTCCTTTTGAAATAATCAAAGATGCTGGGTTCATGGTGTTCCTTTTGCTCTACTCTTGCTTCATATGAATTATAACCGTCTGGTTCTTCTCGCGCCCGTGCATCAAAGGGCTCGATTTTGGTTTTATCTAAAGGCTCAAACACGACATAACTTAAGTCATCGGAAGTCTTAAAGATTGAATTTTGCCAATCGTCTTTATGCGGTCCAGCGGCTATGCTTATATCGGCACATCCTTTAAAGTTTTCTTGAGGTCCACAGCCTTTAGCCGAGGTACCATTTCCGCATGGTCCCCAGTTATTTCCTATTTTATGAAATTTCAATTGAATTGTAAAAAATCTACTTTAAAAGTCAACCTACCAGCCTGATAGTTCCACCTCAATACGCAATGCTTACAGCTCAAGCTCTTAGGCAGGACTACAGCCACATTAATCATCCCACTCCTCTTACCAATATACATCTTATCACTTCCATCGGCGAAATTTATTCTATTCGATAAAAAGCATTCCTCCGATTCTCCTCTAAACTTATCCAAATTACATAAATGGAAATAAAAGAAACCCAAGTGGTTAGTGGTAATTTTGATTCCCAACTGTACAGTTGCAGCTTGTGAATAGTGTTTCGTGATGACTCCTTGTCCGTACTTTCCCCCAAGTTCATTGGGTCTTGGTTTGGAGACACTATAATCATCCCCGCACATTCCACATTTTCCATTATTTTTATGCCATTGCACCTTGAGATTTGTTTTAAATAAAAAACTTTTCGGTTTGATAAAAAACAAACAGGAAACTTACCCCGAACCCACCACAAAAGAGTCCATTGTCGTCGTAGTTGATTGGAGCTGATTTATCATATCGCCATCTCGATGAACGACTAACAGGATCCAACATCATTCCATGACCTTGCACTTCTTCATAAAAAACTATTAGAAGATATATGCAAATTAAAGGAATCTCTAATTTGCGTTTCATTGTGGAAAACAGCGTTGAACTTTTATTTGGTTTTTAGAGAATTTATCTTTGAACAATGAAGTCCAAAGTAAGAATGGTCTTTTTTGAATATTTCTGGTTACTTGTGGGATTTTTAAAGGAATACTTGTGTACGAGTTCGCATGAATCAAAGAATAAAAGAATGTAAGTGGTTCGCTGAATCATGGCTTCATGAATTTGGCTTATCAGCGACAACAGAGGGAGACCTAATTTTGTTTTTTTTATAATTTTTTTTCTTAGTCACAGCAATATCTCAATGGAAGTAAAATTGATGATATTTTTAGCTTCAGTGTGTTTTCTTGAGAATTAAACGAAAGCTTGAAAATATACCTACTCATTTATGTTTTTTAGTTCACTATATGAGGTAATCAACTAACAAAAAAGCAAATGTTTTACTGTGAAACATCTTGAAACGGTCAAGGCAAGCTTTGAAAAACAGGGATGAAATCTTTAACTATTAGAAAAAAAGGATAGAAAACAAATCAGCCAGTCTTCTACCTTTTTCTTTGAAGGGTTACCATATTTGCCTCAATTTAAGGGAAAGATCTGTCGAAAAGGAGTATGTACCAGCTCATTTGCAAAATATGGTCGGAAGAAAACATGCCCGATGAATGGAACCTCAGCACTGTTTCCCCGGTCCTCAAGAAAAGAGACCATCTGAACTGCGCCAACTACAGAGGTATCAATCTTCTTAATATCGCATACAAGATCCTCTCTGCCGTATTGTGTGAGCGTCTGAAGCCATTCGTCAATAACCTGATAGGTCCTTATCAGTGCGGCTTTAGACCAGGAAAGTCCACCATAGACCAAATCTTCACACTACGGCAGATCTTGGAAAAACCCAGGAGCTTCAAATTGATACCCACCACCGATTTTAAGGTCGCGTATGACAGCATCTATAGAGAGGAGTTATATAGAGCCATGTCTAGTTTTGGCATCCCTACCAAACTTGTCCGATTGTGTAGGATGACGATGGAGGACGCACGGTGCTCCATCAGGGTCGGAAAAGATCTGACCGATACATTCGATGTCAGAAAAGGTTTTAGGCAAGGCGATGCACTGTCATGCGACTTCTTCAACAACGTTCTTGAAAGAATAGTGCAAAACTCCCACGTCAACACAAGAGGCACATTCTTACAAAGAATCGTCCAATTACTCGGATATTCGGACGATATTGACATAATTGGAAGAACGCAGCGTGATGTCAATGGCGCGTTTATGAACATTGAGACGGAAGCGAAGAAGATGGGTTTAGTGGTCAATGAGGGCAAGACCAAGATTTAACGACGAATTTTACGGGCTGTACAGCGACACTGACCTTGTCAAACGAGTCAAGGTCCAGCGGCTTAGATGGCTGGGTCATGTAGAACGAACGGATACCAACGCTCCGGCTCGGAAAGTCTTCGAATCCAATCCCGAGGGACGGCGCAATAGAGGAAGACCGCGACTCAGGTGGTGTACGCAAGTAGGAGAGGACCTCAACCAACTTGGCGTGCAAAACTGGAGGCAGCTAGCTAGGGACCGAGCTGGCTGGAGAAGCATGTTGGTTGAGGGCCTAGTCCGACCCGGACTGTAGCGCCACCTTAAGTAAGTAAGTTATCTATCGAAAAGCGGCTAGTATTGGATTGTTCCATTTTTAAGGCCGATCGAAAGCACACCTGAGTTTTTATGATATGATGGTACTTTTAGCGTAAGATATTCCACAGGCTTTTTTGATTCCAATTCTCTAGCATTGGTTTTCCCGCTGTCATTCGAATAGAGTAGCGCAATAGAGCGGGAAGCCCTAAGGCCTCACGAATTTCTCGTAACCATATACACCCAGAGAAAAGTCGGTGTAAAATTAGCCTATTTCGGGGGCTGATTTCACCTTAGGCCTAAGGCCGTTTTGAGCCAGGTAAGGAATAGGCTACGATAGCCTATTTTCCTAAGGTGATTTGAAAATTTTCAACTTTACCTTATCCCTAACATAAACCTTACCTATTTTACCTATTCCCTGAGGTGATTTCCAAATTTCCCCTCCGAAGTTTTACTTAGCAAATAGGTAGATTTTACCTATTTCCTAACATGATTCACCTTATTTCTTGGGCAAATTTTACCTATTTGCTAAGGCAAATTACCTTATTCCTAAGGCAATTTTTACCTATTTCCTAAGGCAAATCACCTTATTCCTAAGGTAAATTTTACTTATTTCCTAAGGCAAATTTTACCTTTTTCCTAAGGCAAATTACCTTATTCCTAAGGCAAATTTTACCTATTTCCTAAGGTAAATTTTACCTATTTCCTAAGGTAAATTTTACCTATTTCCTAAGGTAATTTTTACCTATTTCCTAAGGTAAATTTTACGTATTTCCTAAGGTAAATTTTACCTATTTTCTAAGGTAAATTTTACCTATTTCCTAAGGTAAATTTTACCTATTTCCTAAGGTAAATTTTACCTATTTCCTAAGGTAAATTTTACCTATTTCCTAAGGTAATTTTTACCTATTTCCTAAGGTAAATTTTACCTATTTCCTAAGGTAAATTTTACCTATTTCCTAAGGTAATTTTTACCTATTTCCTAAGGTAAATTTTACCTATTTCCTAAGGTAAATTTTACCTATTTCCTAAGGTAATTTTTACCTATTTCCTAAGGTAATTTTTACCTATTTCCTTAGGTAAATTTTACCTATTTCCTTAGGTAAATTTTACCTATTTCCTTAGGTAAATTTTACCTATTTCCTAAGGTAATTTTTACCTATTTCCTTAGGTAAATTTTACCTATTTCCTAAGGTAATTTTTACCTATTTCCTAAGATAAATCTTACCTATTTCCTAAGGTAAATTTAACCTATTTCCTAAGGTAAATTTTACCTATTTCCTAAGGTAAATTTTACCTATTTTCTAAGCTAAGTTTTAAGTAAATTTTACCTATTTCCTAAGGTAAATTTTACCTATTTCCTTAGGTAAATTTTACCTACTTTATAGGTCATTTTAAAGCTGAAAAAAAAGTTATTTTTAAAGAAAAAAAAATTTGTATTAATTTTATAATAGTATACATATTTATTTTTTTAAAAATATTTAAGTTAATACATTATATATATTTATGCAAATGTTACTAGTCCGTACGATTTATCAGCGGAGTAGTGTAGTGTAAATGTAAATGTAAATATTTATACATATATTTTATACTTTAAGTAAGTAATGCATTGAAATTGTTGATTAATGTTTAAATTAAAACTTTTTTTACAACTTTAAGTAAGTAATGAATTGATATCGTTAATTAATGTTGAAACAGAAGGAATTTTTTTACCATCGTGAATATTAAAAAAAAAAGATTCAATAAAAACCCATACTGAAGAACATTGAGTAGGGTATTCAATATTTAAAACGTATGCAAGCTTTAAATAAAAAATAATACAATGCAAATACGTATCCAATTTAAATTTAATGTTGTCCAAAGAAACGACAAAATTTTTATATTTAAATTTCTCACCAATAACAAATATAACGGGTTGAAGTTTCGTGCCGGATTTTGCACATTCTTCCTGTTTTTGTTTAAGGACCTGTTCAATATGGCTTGCATTTTCAACTTCAGTGGTGAATGATTGCCTGGAGTCCTCGATTGTAAATTTCTTGAACTTGCCTTTGAACTGCTGCGATGATGGAGGCAGCAATCCATGTAACAAAGTTGCATAAGCAATGTTAACATTATCTGAAAATAAATTAAAGCCTCATAAGAAAAATAGAATAAACACATTAATTAAAAAAACAATTGAAAGACAAATATTTAATCAAACCAAGTGTTAAAATAGAGTCATTTTACCTATGTCAAGGTCAGCAATATTTTCTCTGACCTCATTGAGGTATGATTTGAGACCGCTACACTTCACCCTCTCACTGAAGAATTTGATGGCAATTTTTGAAAATTGCTCCCACTTCGAAAAATCAAACCCGTTGTTTGGCCTTAAGAAATCGAAATCCATGGCAATCTGTTCATAAAAATAAGAAAACACATTGAATGTTATGTTAAAATTTAATGTATTATTTGCTTTAAGAAAGGTGAAGAAATAAGTTAAAAAAAAAAACGAATATTGTTACCAGTTCTGGCGCTCGTGAAAATTTGTAAAGCGGCCATTCTTGGAGGACTGTCTGAATGTCGTTGTCATTACTCTGGCTTATCATATCCCTCCTCATTGACATAGTTTGCTTCCATTGCTTAATAACGGTGTCCCAGTCGCGGTTTTGTTTTAGCTCATCGCAAATTTTTTGCATTTCGTTCGAATTTAGTGGTTCCACATAATGATCTTCATTGAAATGATCCTCCACTTCTACGACTTTTGCCATCTTTGATGTTGTGGGACTATTATAGAGCCTTTTGAGCGACCTGCGCTGTCCCCTATATCGATCGTACAGCTTACCCTTAGGGGGCATTTTGTTACAACCTCTAACAAAATATGAGCTCTGTAATGTAAACAATGCTTTTTAAAGCACATTATATATTTTAAATTCTATAAACCAACCATGTTTTCCCTAGGAAAAATTTTTACAATTTCCCCTGCCAAGATTTCGCATTTTTGTACCGTCATTTTTTTTTTATTTTCTATATAATATTGTACAATCTTGTGGACTAACGTTGTTCGATTCTCTGGATTCAAACAATTTTTGAGGCGATAGGATTCTAAAATTGATCTCCCTTGCTCTGTTTTATTCAAAATTTCTAGTACAGTAACCTAAAATTAAATCAACGATTTTTTCACTCATTGCGATAAGTACCTTAAGACTCTTACCCCCTTATTTATAATCAAATCTTAAAGGTTTTTTAAGATTTTTAAGAGTCTCAACTATCTTAAACAAACACAAAAAGTGTCAAAAATTTAAAATTTGCTATCAAAACAAAGCGGTAAAAAAAGCTTAAATTTAAGAAACCTTCAAGATTTGATTATAAATAAGGGGGTTATTGTATGAGAAAATATTAATTCTTTTCCCTTGCAGGATAGTTAGCCAAATGCTAGGGTCTTGGATTTTAAATGTGTAAAAAGTTTCTACATTCTACTTAAAGCTTGCATACGTATTCAAATATCAAATGTATGCAAGCTTTAAATACAAAATAATACAATTCATATACCTTAAGTAAGTAATGCATTGATATCGTTAATTAATGTTGAAACAGTAGGAATTTTCTTGTCATCGTGAATTAAAAAAAAAAAAGATTCAATAAAACCCATACTGAAAGGCAGAGACTATGTAACAGAGTTACATAGCCAATATACAGTTTTTTTTATGTCTCGAAAATTTGTGCATCTTTCATGCTTAAATTTTGTGCGTTTGACTAAGAATTGTCTACAGCATTGAATACAGCATGAAAACATTGTTTTTTCTTGGCAGAACTTAATCTAATTTCAATCTGACCTGATCTGATCCCAAACAAAGTGATTCGTTTCTATTTTTCTGCCCATGACAGTATGCTCACTCTTAAAATTTGCTGTCGGCTCTCAGTCTATTAATAAAATCCCTTCAAACCCCAAAAATATAATTTTGTTAGCAAACGGCTCTTTTAAACTTAAGATTTGAAAAAAGTTTAGTACCATAATTTGAATAGCCTATTTATTGAATATTAAAACTTAAATCTAAGGTTTATTAAATTTAGTTATTTATTATCGTTGTTTATATATGCAAGCACTTACATCAGAATCCGACGAAATGCTTGTTGGCGATGAGCTATCTAAGTTGTCAACCCACGATTCCACTGAAAGTTGCTTGGTCAGTTTGTTCGCTGGTCTCGGACTTAAATTGAATATTCCCTGTTTGCAATAAAAAAAAATTAGAAAACACAAATTAGAACTGAATGCATATTTGGAAAGGTAAATTTTGCTTACAAGTTCGTTTTGCCAGATTCCTAATTTATACTCAAAGATTATTTTTGTGTTAAAGTTTTGGAATTCGGAGAATAATTGGTCGATATGCCTTTCTTTTATAAATTTCAACCCATCAACATTGATTTTTTTTTCTGTGAAATACAAAAATTATGAGCAAATGAAATGAATATTCGTAAATTTATGAAATAAAGATATATAACCTTTAAGAAACTCATAAAGCTGTTCATAAAGCTCCCATGAAATGAGTAGATTGGCTAATTGTACGTCATCATCGCTTTCTTCTGGTTCTTCAGAGGGACTTATAGTTTCAACTATAAGACTTTGTAATTGGTTTTCATTATTGAGAATTGATACTTCGCCATCGTCATTCATAAAATATATTGATTCCGTTTCATCTTGAAGATTCACATCACTTGACTCATTATTTGAGAATGCTGCATTCATTTTGATTGTTCTCTACGAAAAATAGTGCTTTTTACGAATGAATTCACCACTATAAAGAAAATTGTGGGAATGGACAGGTGGTCCATCAAATGCTGTAATAAGCTTTAATATAAATTTGTCTTGTTTTGCTTTAATCATCTCAAATGACACATAATGATCGTTAAAAACTGTTGATATTTCCTGACAAAGCATATATATTTCTCTATTTTCATCTACAATGATAATTCGATTTAATTCGTAGAACGTCACATTTAAGTCATTGGTTATTGATAAGTAAGAACCCTTTTTATAGAGTGTTCCTAAGTATTCAATTTTTTCGAAATGTTTAGAACTCAGATTTAATATGTCGGAATTTAAGTGGTTTATATTTTTAATATCAGAAGACATTTCATCATGCTGTGAGACTTGAAGAAAATCATTCCTTGCACTGATTATTTGGTAAGCAAACTTGAATTGGAATTTCGTTGCAATTGAAAGTGAAATATTTTTGCGGCTGGTTGTAACTCTACTGTATGATTTCAGTTCTTGATGTTTTGATTCAAATAAAAACGACCAATAAAATCTTGGAAGTCCTGAAAACCGTATAATTCGTGGATAATGGATAAGATTGTGATGTTTAGGTTTTAAAGTATCGCCAAATAAGTTTTGATATAACTCATTGTGTTTTTCAATAAGATGTTCAAGTTCATGTAATATACAGTCAGTACACTGTGGTAAAAGCAATATATCAATAAGTCTTATAAAAACAACAACGAACTCCCAAACTTTATCGTTTACTGGGATCAAGTGACCAATCATCAAAGGAAAATGGTGAATAAAAGTCCACATTTCTCTTGCTGAAGCATTCAGTCTTTTTCTTTTCAAATGTTGAACAGTAATATCTTTAAAGACATTTCCTTTCTCAGTATCTCCATAGGAAAATGTTAATTTGTATTGATTAAGTTCAGCTAATGTAAATACTTTGCTTTTTATGTAATGTTGTATTATATGTGAAAGATTATAATGCGCAACACCCTCAAAAATATCATGCATAAGATCAACAGAAAAGTTTGTTACAACATGAAAAGAAGGAATTTTGTTTAAAATTGAGTTTTCGTAAACTCCTTCAGATGGAGAGTCTTCATTGCAACATAAATTCTCATTATAATTTTCTTCAGTTCTAATCAATGCTGAATCTTCCCTGCACATTACTTTTGTCAATGCATTTGGTGCTGTACAGAATCTGCAAAAGTAGTTAGAAGAGAAAGATTTACTAAATTCGAGAATCTGATTCAGTCCCAAATTATCTCCTAGGATTATGCCCAATATTAAACAAACTGTTTTTTTTTGCCCATTAAGAGTCAGTTCAATTCCTTCAACTTCTAGAGAAATAATATCTTGAACAAGCTTATACATTGTCAAACCATTTCCGTATGTTTTGATATCATGAGCCTTAATCAAGCCAGCTAGATAGATATCACTGACTTTAAAATAATGTTCGAATATGGGAATGGAAAAATATATTCCTGTTAATTTATGAACACCACTATGAGCTCCTAGTGGATTATTTACTTCGAAATCGTCTGCGAACAGAAAATACGGTACCAACTTCTTATTTTTGTACATGGCTTTCTTTTGTTTCCATAATTCTCCGTTCAAAAAATTCCTTATATTAGATGGCCTGCTACGTTCGTCCAAAAATGTTGTTAGTACTTCTTGATTTTCTGCTTTTTCAAAAATTTTTCGGAATGCAAATTTTAAATCCATAAGAATACCCTTATCTACTTTTTCATCTAAATTACTTTGCCCGTTCACCATCACATAAGAAATTTCTCTGTTGATGTCAAATTCTTTCGGTTTCTTGAGTAAATCTCGGTTTTCCAGGAATTTTTCAAGTATTCAATTCATTAAAAACTTTTTTATATTCTCTTACAACATGCTCAATCTTTTTTTTATCTTCATCGCACATTTCAATGGCAAACACAATATCTAGTAATGGTGATATAATTAAAGTTTCGGCTGCTTTTTGTACGGTAAATGCATTTTTTCTAGAAAAATTATTGTTATTGTATAGACTTAGAACGAATTGAAGTATGCTACTTTCAATAATGTTTTTTTGTAATGGCGTTCGAATTTTTTCTTCACCTTTATTAAATACAGGTTGTTCTTGTTCATTTTTGAATGAATCAGGAATATATTGTAGCTCGTTTAGTAAAATACTAGAAGAATTTTTAGCTTTTGTGTTCAAATTATCTAGCGGAAGGTTCATATTTTGTGTTTCAACTTCTATGTTATCTAAGTTCTTTAAATGAGCACCTAAATGTTTTTTGTATGAAGATAATCCACTGAACATTTGCTGACATGATTTCTCACAGCATTTCATTTTGCTGTTTTTATCACAGCCATGTAGAATTTTTAAATGCATGAACAATGTTTTCAAGCAATTAAATTCTTGTGAACAGATAACGCAATGCATTTCACCTTGTTGACTAAAATGAGAATTGTTTTTTTTTTAATTTTTTTTTCGAACTAAATTTATTAAGTTTCGCAAAGGGCCAATTTTTCAATCAACATCCTGGTTGAGTATATTTATTCGATAGAAATTTTTTTTTTTTTCACGAAAAACTTATTCATTCAATAAATGAGGCATTCCATGAGAAGTTGAACCATTATAGGCTCATTTTGCCGATTTTACTGGTTACAATGATTTATACTGCGAAGCTTTAGCCAATTTACTTTAAAACAAAAAGGTTTTTTATCAGTTGAAACTTTGATCATTCTCTTCTAATTGTTATTTTAAGTTATTTTTTCATTTCAAAGAAAAGAAATTCCCACTATTCCCGACAGTGACAGAAGCTGCCCCAACCGTGACGCTACTTTTTCCGTTTTATTTCAGTTATGCAAAGTTTTTTTTTCTTATTTATTTTATATTATAGAAGCTTAAGGCATCATATTTAATATCACAAACAGTTGGAATAAAAATGTTAATTAAATTCGCAGAGTTTAATTAAAAACTGAGACTGTTTTAAAATCACTTCTTTTTTTTTTGTCCCAGCCCGTGACCATGGAATGCCTCAAATACCTAAACTGTACATTTATTTCAAATATAATTTCAATTGCTAAGGTTCCGATCAAAGTTATCATTGAATCGAATCATGGGAAATGTTTGAATAGATTTTTAAGCATGTTATCCTTTGGCCAGGAACGTAAATGATGTACCAATCGATTGGAAATCACTGAAAGAATTTTTTTTTTACAAAAAAAAGTTCAAACGCAAGTTAATTTTTTTCTAAAAATGTGAATTTCTATTTCCATAATGGAAATCAATTTTCCGGATCAACTGAATTTTGATTTCCATCATGAAAATAGAAATTTAAATTTTTAGAAAAAAATAAATTTTGTCACAAAAAATTCTTTGAGTGATTTCCAATCGATTGGTACATCATTTACGTTCCTGACCAAAGGATAACATGCTTAAAGATCTATTCAAACATTTCCAATGATACGATTCAATGATAGCTATAATCGGCCCCTAAGAAACAAAATATATGCCAAAATTATACAAAATTTTATGAAAAATAAGAGTAATTTGTTTATAATTAAGCAAAATCTTTCGTTTGTGTTAGGGCCCGTTGCTGATTCGGAACTTAGCAGCCTTAAGTTGAACTTAAGAAATTACGATCTACATTTCGTATGGCGAAAACTAAGTTCTGAATCAGCAACCGGGCCTTAGAGAATAGAAAATTTCTGTCTGTCGGTTCAAAAATCAAATAAGTATACTATCCAAGTAACTAACAGATTATTTATCTGGGGATTGAAAAATTGGCTCTTAGAGAAAAAAAAGTATTTTGTTTTTAACGAATTTAGTCATTTAATAGATAAGCAATGAAAAAAAAAATCGCTCACAGAAAAAAAAAGAACAAACGTTTCCTGCTCATTAGACCAAGAATAATACAACTTTCATATAACGAAATTCTCTATAGCGATAGAAAAAGCCTCCCGATCCTAAGGGGTGGATTATAGCTATCATTGAATCGTATCATTGGAAATGTTTGAATAGATCTTTAAGCATGTTATCCTTTGGCCAGGAACGTAAATGATGTACCAATCGATTGGAAATCATTCAAAGAATTTTTTTTGACAAAAAAAATTCAATCGCACATTTATTTTTTTCTTAAAATGTAAATTTCTATTTCCATGATGGAAATCAAAATTCAGGGCAGGAATCATGTAACGCGATAGTTGAGTATCGCATTTTTTTTCTTATCTTTTTTGATGAGAAAACGATTTTGTGTGAAAAGGACATAATTATATTAAAACGACACCAAATAAGGTGTCGCAAAAAATGATCGCAAAAAAGTGATAATCACTTAAATTTGTCAGTTTACATAGAGCAAAATATCTGAAAACGACTATCAACTATCGTTTTCGCGTTACATAATTCCGGCCAAGTTGTTCCGGAAAATTGATTTCCATCATGGAAATAGAAATTCACATTTTTAGAAAAAAATTAACTTGCGTTTGAACTTTTTTTTGTAAAAAAAAAATTCTTTCAGTGATTTCCAATCGATTGGTACATCATTTACGTTCCTGGCTATAATCGGCCCCTAAATAAAATACACTTGACAAGTTTGCAAGCACAATCTTTTTGTACAAGCAAACTGTAGCGTTTGTACCAAAATTTTGCGAAGTATTGCATCTGTGCAAGTCACTTGAAGATTGATTGAATTTGAATCCTGCAAACTTGGGCAAGCCATGCTTAATTGATTTTGAGTAAAATTTACATTTGAAGACGAGAAAAAGATACGTATTGGAAGGAATAGTGCATGGGGCACGTGGTTCCTTGGAAAATGCCATAACGCACGTATCACTTCTTCATCCAAATGTTTCATTTAAAAAACAATAAGGGACAAATTTTAGCTATCATCTTGCAAAAATTTAAGGTGATTCGCGATCATTTGGTACAAGATTTGCAAGCTATTATTTGCCCCTTATAAAATGTAAAAAGCATACCTTTTTTATGGACTTGTTTAAAATTTCCAGCGTGTTTTTATATTGAAAACTATGTATAAGTTAGTCGTTTAATCACTTATCACTCACGTTGTATCTACTTCTTACACAATTTTGACAGTGCTTGGTTTTCAAAATGAAAAGTTCAGCTCCTAAAAAATGAGTTCATACAGCTACTCGTTATTTTGTCTGTAACTCGTTACTTCAATGGAGACTAAGGCACTGTTCACATGAACGAAAAAATACATAAGTTCTGATAATTTGAAATAGCTAAATGAAATTTAAAATTTCACAAGTAAAAATAAAAATTCGTAACAATCACTAAAAAAGAATTCTGATGAGAATTCTGAATAGAAGCCCAAGAGTTCTAATCAATTTGTTAACTAAATATTTAAAAAATTATTAACAAAATTTTGTTAATATCTTTTTAAATAATAAGTTTAGAAAAAAAATTTACAAATTGTTTAGAACTCTTGTGCTTCTATTCAGAACATCAGAACTCTTTTTAGCGATTTTTGGATTTTTTTTTCGAAAATTTTTCTAAGTCTTTGGAAAACGAATTTTGTGAATAACTTTTTAAATATAAAGTTTAGAAAAAAATTTTCTTAACAAACTGTTTAGAACTCTTGTGCTTCTATTCAGAACTCTCATCAGAACTCTTTTTAAGCAATTTTTTTTTAACTTTGAAAATATTAACTTTTTAAACATCAAGTTTAGAAAAAAAAAATGCATAACAAATTGTTTAGAACTCTTGTGCTTCTATTAAGAACTCTTTTTTGGCAACTTTTACGAATTTTTATTATTTTTGAACTCAAAGCTTGGTTTACGCTGTAATGGAAAAATTGAAAAAGCACATAGGCCACAATAACGCTCATGGCCTCAATTGTTAAAAGAACTTTCATGTTGATTGATTAGCAGTTCGTACGATAATTAAAAATGTTGTACAATTAAATCAATAGAAAATTATTGTAACCAAGAAATAAATGTAAAATTAAGAAATGCTTCAACCAGCTTGTTGTGCGTAATGGTAAAGAAAGGAAAAAGGTGGCTAGAAAAGCCAAATCCACAATGGATTGAAGAGCCACGTTACCGCGCCGCCGGCATCATCGTTTCAACGCAAAGCTCAAAAGTAATATTTTTAATTAATATAAATATGTACATATGTACAAACAAATAGTTAATGCAAAGTTGAAACGTGTCCCAAAAAAAACTTAATTGTAAGATGGATACGATTAAAAGCAGGATTGAACACGTTTTCTATACTTAAAATACACAAAATGAAGAGTTTTATACTTTTTTTTCTACGAGCGAAATAAAAACGCAAATATGTATATTGTAAAATATTGTAGGTAAAAATACTTACTTTGATATAATATTTGCTAGACACTGCTTTTCTTTATATTTACTTTTATATTCACTTTTAAAACTTTTAATACATATATAACATTTAATTGAAGACATGAACTGCACGCTGCACGCCATGAAGTTTTGGAAGTAAATGATGTAAAGCACGTTTCGAAAGCAACCATACAACGATTTTACCTTAGGACTAAGGCAATTTTAAAGAACTAACATAAAATCACCTTAGGAATAAGGTGATTTTATGGCGTCACCTAGAAATTAGCTTAGGCCTAAGGTAAATTTATGTTAGCTCCTAAGGTAAATTTATGTTAGCTCCTTAGGTAAACGGCGTCACCTAGAAATTAGCTTAGGCCTAAGGTAATTTTACCTTAGGAGTTAACATAAATTTGCCTTAGGCCTAAGCTAATTTCTAGGTGACGCCATAAAATCACCTTATTCCTAAGGTGATTTTATGTTAGTTCTTAATGCTATGTCCGCACCTGAAGTTAACCTGGGTTTCGTTCCAGTTTGGTTTGAGTTAACCAAGTAGTGTCCGCATATGCCAAAAAGTTTTAAGTTTATCTTTTTGTCTTAAGTTAAAAAGAGACAGACATAAAGTGTGAGCAGAACGTCAACGACGTATGAGAGAATTCATTCTCTCTCCACTCACTTCCACTCTCTTAAATGTCAAATTCAATGGAATATTGGAAATAGTGCATTCAGCGAACTTGGTTTCGAGTAGGTTATCACGAAACCCAGTGACTAAAAAGGTTTCGTTTTGTATGGCAAACCACTTGGTTATCATGTTGGTTTGGGATTGTTTTGAGTTAAACAAGTTTATCTCTCAGGTGCGGACATAGCATAAGGTAAAATGGAATAATTTTGGAGGGAAAACAACACGTGAGCGTATCCTTTATGCTATGTCCGCACCTGAAGTTAACCTGGGTTTCGTTCCAGTTTGGTTTGAGTTAACCAAGTAGTGTCCGCATATGCCAAAAAGTTTTAAGTTTATCTTTTTGTCTTAAGTTAAAAAGAGACAGACATAAAGTGTGAGCAGAACGACAACGACGTATGAGAGAATTCATTCTCTCTCCACTCACTTCCACTCTCTTAAATGTCAAATTCAATGGAATATTGGAAATAGTGCATTCAGCGAACTTGGTTTCGAGTAGGTTATCACGAAACCCAGTGACTAAAAAGGTTTCGTTTTGTATGGCAAACCACTTGGTTATCATGTTGGTTTGGGATTGTTTTGAGTTAAACAAGTTTATCTCTCAGGTGCGGACATAGCATAAGGTAAAATGGAATAATTTTGGAGGGAAAACAACACGTGAGCGTATCCTTTATGCTATGTCCGCACCTGAAGTTAACCTGGGTTTCGTTCCAGTTTGGTTTGAGTTAACCAAGTAGTGTCCGCATATGCCAAAAAGTTTTAAGTTTATCTTTTTGTCTAAAGTTAAAAAGAGACAGACATAAAGTGTGAGCAGAACGACAACGACGTATGAGAGAATTCATTCTCTCTCCACTCACTTCCACTCTCTTTAATGTCAAATTCAATGGAATATTGGAAATAGTGCATTCAGCGAACTTGGTTTCGAGTAGGTTATCACGAAACCCAGTGACTAAAAAGGTTTCGTTTTGTATGGCAAACCACTTGGTTATCATGTTGGTTTGGGATTGTTTTGAGTTAAACAAGTTTATCTCTCAGGTGCGGACATAGCATAAGGTAAAATGGAATAATTTTGGAGGGAAAACAACACGTGAGCGTATCCTTTATGCTATGTCCGCACCTGAAGTTAACCTGGGTTTCGTTCCAGTTTGGTTTGAGTTAACCAAGTAGTGTCCGCATATGCCAAAAAGTTTTAAGTTTATCTTTTTGTCTTAAGTTAAAAAGAGACAGACATAAAGTGTGAGCAGAACGACAACGACGTATGAGAGAATTCATTCTCTCTCCACTCACTTCCACTCTCTTAAATGTCAAATTCAATGGAATGTTGGAAATAGTGCATTCAGCACGCTTGGTTTCGAGTAGGTTATCTCGAAACCCAGTGACTAAAAAGGTTTCGTGTTGTATGGCAAACCACTTGGTTATCATGTTGGTTTGGGATTGTTTTGAGATAACCCAGGTTAACTCTCAGGTGCGGACATAGCATTAGGGGTAGTTTGTTCGTTTTTTATTGGAAAAAGTAAGAAAACAGCGTCAAATAGTCATCCGAAAATGAGGATTCCTTTTAATAACATTTATTTTAGATCTTGGTAAAATTAGATATAGCGTAGGTAAAATTAGATAGGCCATGGTCAAATTTTATTTGGTTAAAGTTACAATGAAATAATGTGGGTGATGCAAGATCAAACATGAGCGTATCCTTAAAGGGGCATTTGAAAGGAAAATTGAAGTTAAATTAAATCATTTTAATAATTTTACGTTCTCATTGCATTTTTCACATCATTATCTCTTTTAAAATCAGTTTTTTAAGGGATTGTTTCTAATTACAAGTTTCCCTATAACAAAGAGCAAATTTGATAAACCAATGGATTATATCCATAGTTTTTTTTTCATAAATTATTTCTTTAGCTCTTAAAAAAAATCTGGAGTCTAGATTTATTACACAGGGTTGATTTATTTTATGAAATAGGATCTTATATTAGAAAAACAAATCAAAGTGTGTTTTGTTTTATACTTAATTTGCATTTGGCTGAAGTTAAAGGCTTTATTCATTAAGGCGCAAATTATAGCTATATCATTGAAAAAGCATAATAGAAATGTTTGAATGGATTTCTTAGCATGTTATCTTTTGCTAAGAAATGCGAATTTTGTACCAATCGATCGGAAATCAACAAAATAATTGTTTGCCATTAAAAAAAGTTCAGACGGAATTTTTTTTCCGGAAAGATGATTCTGTCACTGAAATAGAAAAACCAAATTTTAACAAGAAATAAATGCGGAATTGAAATTTTTTTTTCTCAAACAAAATTATTTGACTAATTTCCCATCAATTGGTATAACATTTGCATTCCTGGCCAGAAGAAAACATGCTAAAAATTCCATTTAAACATTCCAATTATTCTTTTTCAATGAAAGCTATAATTTGCGCCTAAACATCTCTTAGACATTTATTGCATTTATCTATATCCACTTCGGCTGCAGTATAAGGAATAATAGAACCCCCATCTAAATCGATTGATTTTTCGGTTTTCAAACAAAGTTTTCATGTTCTTGCATGGATAAATAAATATAATAACAAAGAAAAAGAGATTGTGAAAATATATAATTTTTATTGTTTCCTTTTTTTTAATTTTATTCGGAAATCTCAAGGCTTATGGACATATTCTATCGAACCAATTATTATTGATACAGTTTTATTTATACAAATGTATATCTCATAATTAAATAAAATAAATATAATAAAATAGGTAAAATTTATTTATTATTTTTTTCTTTGCTAAAATAAATTTAACCTAGGACCTAAGTTGATTTTACCTAAGACCTAAGGTGATTTTACCTAAGGCCTAAGGTGATTTTCCCTCCAAAACTCGAATCATTGTTTTTTGCGCTTGTGGTGGGAAAATCACCTTAGGCCTTAGGTAAAATCACCTTAGGCCCTAGGTAAAATTAATTTTTTTTTTTTTTTGCTGAAAAAAATTTTACCTAGGGCCTAAGGTGATTTTACCTAAGGCCTAAGGTGATTTTCCCTCCAAAACTCGAATCATTGTTTTTTGCGCTTTTGGTGGGAAAATCACCTTAGGCCTTAGGTAAAATCACCTTAGGCCCTAGGTAAAATTTATTTCAGCAAAAAAAAAAAAAAATAAATTTTACCTAGGGCCTAAGGTGATTTTACCTAGGGCCTAAGGTGATTTTCCCACCAAAAGCGCAAAAAACAATGATTCGAGTTTTGGAGGGAAAATCACCTTAGGCCTTAGGTAAAATCACCTTAGGCCCTAGGTAAAATTTTTTTCAGCAAAAAAAAAAAAAAAAAAATTTTACCTAGGGCCTAAGCTGATTTTACCTAAGGTCTAAGGTGATTTTCCCTCCACAACTCGAATCATTGCTTTTTGCGCTTTTGGTGGGAAAATCACCTTAGGCCTAAGGTAAAATCACCTTAGGCCCTAGGTAAAGTTTATTCATTATTTTTTTCTTTGCTGAAACAAACCTGTGTAAAAAACAACAACAATACAAAATTTCGTTGAAGGTCAAGAAAATAAAACATTTGTATATTTTTAAAAACTATAATAAATTTTTTTTTTCCTTTATATTTCCTTTTTTTTAGGAAGAATTCAAAACTTTTTGCCGAACAAAAAAAAAAAATATCGTAAAATTAACGTAGGTGAAGTTGCCTTAGTTCTAGGCAAAATTATGTTAGCAAAATAACATATCACCGAAAAAATTCCCCAGGAAAAAATTAGCTTAGGCCATAGGTAAAATTGCCTTAGTTCTAGGCAAAATTATTTTAGAAAAAAAATATTTTAGCAAAAAAAAAAATCCTAGGTAAAATTAACCAAGGTCTAAGGTAAAATTACCTTAGTCATAGGTAAGAGTCTAACATAAATTGCCTTAGTTCTAGGCAAAATTATGTTAGGAAAATAACATTCTAGGTAAAAAAAATTTCTAGGTAAAATTAGCCTAGGCTTAGGTGAAATTATCTTATTTCTAGGCTAAAATTTTACAATTAATTGCCTTAGTCCTAAGGTAAATTTATGTTAGGAAATATTTTCCATACAAAAAAAATTACCTTATCCATCTAAGGCACGGTAGCCTATTCTAGGTAAATTTAGCTTAGGATTTTCGAGCATAAATTGCCTTAGAACTAAGGCAAAATTATGTTAGAAAATAACTTCCATACAAAAAAATTCACCTTAGGCAAATAAGGCAATTTTACACAGTCTTTTTCTCTGGGTGTACCTTGTGGGGAATGGAAGCGACCTACATTTTATTCCAATTCTGAATGGAATCGAGAAAGAGTTTTACATGGCAATAAAATGGCATCACCGTAACTTCTTTTTTTTTTCCTCCAACATCAGTATGTGAATATTCAGCTAAGGGCCATTTTTCTTTCACAGAATATTCCGTAATTTCCTTCGCTACTTCATCCACTTTGCACCTGCTCTATGATTTTTGTCGTATAGGCATTTGCCATATGTCAAAAAGTTTGGAGGAGAAACCTCAAATATTTAGTCCATGTTAAATATTTTTCGTAGAGTACATAACTTTAAGTATATAAAGTTTGAGGTCGATTGGATAACGCTAATACTGATACTCACTCAAATTTTCAGCATCACGATTCACAAAAATTCAAAGGAACGTGCATCCTATTAAATCCTCTTAGTCTAAGAGCTGGAAGCAAATTTTTGGAGTGGAGTGATAACCATAAATATTGCACATGTATGTGTAGATACACGCACCATTATATCAGATTCAACCGTCTGGCAGGTTTCTTTTTCAGCCGTGGGCGGGGGTGGGCGTTCGAAAATGGTAATTTTTCAGATTTTGAGGTCGAAGTGATAACCACATAAATGATACATCAAAAAATCAGAAAAATTCCCCTGATTACAAAAAACTCGGTCCCAGACGATTTGGTTTCAGCCTCCTGCTTGCCAGACGCATTTTAACACTTTTCAAGTGCATTTTTCAGCTTAAAGCACTAATAAATTTTTTCCTATTACATATAACCAAGAAAGTGGTACGCCAAAAAATAAGAAAATTTACCCTGATTTCAAAGAAGTGTATTTCAGATGATTTAGTTTTAGCCTACTGCTTGCCAGACGCACTTTAACATTTTTTTAAACGCATATTTCAACTTAAAGTATTGATAACTTTTTTCTTATCACATGTAACCAAAAAAATGGTACGCCAAAACATCACAAAAGTTCCCCCAACTACAAATAAGTGTGTCCAAAAGGATTTCGTTTCAGCCTTCTGCTTGACAGACGAATTTCAACATTTTTCAAATGCATTTTTCAAATTAGCTGATAACTTTTTTCTTATCACATGTAACCAAGAAAATGGTACGCCAAAAAATCAGAAAAATTCCCCTAATTACAAAAAAGTCGGTCTCAGACGATGTGGTTTCGGCCTTCTGCTCGCCAGACGCATTTCAGTATTTTTAATCGCATTTTCAGATGAAAGCACTAATAACTTTTTTCCTATTACATATAACCAAGAAAGTGGTACGCCAAAACATCAGAAAAGTTTCGCTGATTACAAAAAAGTCGGTCCAAGACGGTTTGGTTTTAGCCTTCTCCATGCCAGACGCATTTTAGCTTAAGCATGTTTATCAAATTCAATGAAAATCAAAAATTTCATTCAAATGAAATACTACAAGCAATTATTTATTGAATTTGATAAACATGCTTAAGCTAAAATGCGTCTGGCATGGAGAAGGCTAAAACCAAACCGTCTTGGACCGACTTTTTTGTAATCAGCGAAACTTTTCTGATGTTTTGGCATACCACTTTCTTGGTTATATGTGATAGGAAAAAAGTTATCAGTACTTTAAGTATAAAAATGCATTTTACTAAAATGTTAAAGAGCGTCTGGCAAGCAGTAGACTGAGAGCAAATCGTCTGGGACACACTTTTTTGAAATCAGGGTAACTTTTCTTATTTTTTGGCGTACCACTTTCTTGGTTATATGTAATAGGAAAAAAGTTATTAGTGCTTTCATCTGAAAATGCGATTAAAAATACTGAAATGCGTCTGGCGAGCAGAAGGCCGAAACCACATCGTCTGAGACCGACTTTTTTGTAATTAGGGGAATTTTTCTGATTTTTTGGCGTACCATTTTCTTGGTTACATGTGATAAGAAAAAAGTTATCAGCTAATTTGAAAAATGCATTTGAAAAATGTTGAAATTCGTCTGTCAAGCAGAAGGCTGAAACGAAATCCTTTTGGACACACTTATTTGTAGTTGGGGGAACTTTTGTGATGTTTTGGCGTACCATTTTTTTGGTTACATGTGATAAGAAAAAAGTTATCAATACTTTAAGTTGAAATATGCGTTTAAAAAAATGTTAAAGTGCGTCTGGCAAGCAGTAGGCTAAAACTAAATCATCTGAAATACACTTCTTTGAAATCAGGGTAAATTTTCTTATTTTTTGGCGTACCACTTTCTTGGTTATATGTAATAGGAAAAAATTTATTAGTGCTTTAAGCTGAAAAATGCACTTGAAAAGTGTTAAAATGCGTCTGGCAAGCAGGAGGCTGAAACCAAATCGTCTGGGACCGAGTTTTTTGTAATCAGGGGAATTTTTCTGATTTTTTGATGTATCATTTATGTGGTTATCACTTCGACCTCAAAATCTGAAAAATTACCATTTTCGAACGCCCACCCCCGCCCACGGCTGAAAAAGAAACCTGCCAGACGGTTGAATCTGATATAATGGTGTGTGTATCTACACATACATGTGCAATATTTTTGGTTATCACTCCACTCCAAAAATTTGCTTCCAGCTCTTGGTCTATCTCCTATTTTCCTAAATGCTCGCACTGTGTTCTATAACATTATAAGGGTAGTCATAACCCCTTGGTGTGCGCGTTGATTGTAAAAAAAAGTTTTTGAAAAGAGGTTTTCGATGAAATGAAGCACCCAACGCAGTTGATAGCCTCGTGCCAGTGATTTGCCCTTATTTGATCGATCTGTTTTTTTTAGGAGAACCGTCAAGAACCAATGACAACAATCCAAAAACAGTTTAAGACTGCTCAGTTGAACTAATGCCATAACTTTAATTTGGGTTCCAGAACACCATGGCATAGCTCGAAACGAAGTGGCTGAAAAACTGACGGGATAGATGGTGATAAACTGGTATTTTCACGGGTCACTCATAAGGTACCCATGGTATTCAATGAAAATGGGCATAAGCCGAGTTCACACTATAGTTGGACAGACTTCGTTTGACAGATGTTGGATGGTCGGATGTAGCTTGCGTTCAGGCTTGTCAAACTTGTCGT
This sequence comes from Melanostoma mellinum, assembly GCA_914767635.1. Lineage (NCBI taxonomy): Eukaryota > Metazoa > Arthropoda > Insecta > Diptera > Syrphidae > Melanostoma > Melanostoma mellinum. The sequence continues at coordinate 187,850,369 of OU612060.1, forward strand.
CTAACTTTATGTCCGCTCCGTCCAACTTCAAAACTTTCAAAAATATTTGAAAAATAAAAAATTTGAAAATCAAGCGGACGTCTGAGGGTTCATATTATCAAACATTGGTCGTTCAAGCTAAAGTCTGTCCAAGTAATTGTACAGTGTGAAGACAGTGGCACACCCGACTTATTTATGCCTTTTTCGTTTGGTAAAACTAGAGTACCCTTTTTTTTAGAGTACCCTGATTTTTGACAACTCAAACGAACGTGAAATCAGAGTACTCCGTTTTTGTCAATGTATGTGTGCGTTTGACATATAGTTTGCTTTCATTGCAATTGATTACTTTCAGAAACATATCCCTACGTATTTCATGAGCAATTAAGTAAACATTTTTTGAATGGAGTAAAAACTGACAAAAAGAACTTATATCTAAAAAAGATACGTAATAAACTTCATAAATGTCCAGATTGATTCTATACAAAGGTAATTTAAGGCAGTAAGAAATTTTTTTTGAGCTCGGACAACAACAAAAACAGCATGGACAAGTTATGCAAACCAAAACCGATAGGTTTGTGAACGCCCGCGTGAACACAAAATTCGAAATGAGATGCCAAGAATGACAAACGAGAAATGTCATTTATGTTGGTGTGAGTTTACTCTGAAAAAATTTCTAGAGTAGCAAAACTTGCTCTGAGGGTAATTTCAGATTACCCTGAGAGCAGCCAAACGAACACAACGTCGCTCTGACAGCAAAAAGAGTACCCTTAGGCTACTCTTTTTTCCCAAACGAAAACGGCATTAGAGGATATCAAGACAAATAGGCAGAGGAAAGATGATTCCACTTCCTCTGTGTGTGATCAATCTAGAAAAAAGCCTTCGGAGAATACTTCTTCGACGATCTGGGTGGCATCCCTAACCTTTTACTGAATAGCATCCAAAAGTTCGTTCAGGGCTCCAAATGGTTCAATGATAGTTTCCAACCTCTATCACCTAGTCAATAACTTAGCTCTCCACTATTCATTACCTCCTCCTCCTACAAATGTATTAGACGTACTCCTACAAGTGGCTCACGGCTTATGTACACTTGTAGCTTGGTGTTATGGACCCTAGAGTTAATATCTTGAGATCTGGGTGAAATGTTCCTGCTTGCGACTTAACCTGAACTGTTGGCACTAGCAACGGCCAGTTTGAGTTTAAAAAACGCCTAATTTATTGGAGTATATGTATTTACTAAGAATGTTATAACGTGCTTTTCAAATTGTGTGCCTTTATTCGACTCCAAATTGAAACAAATTTTTGACACAAGGCCCATATTTGGTTGGATAGTTCTTACAATGTTATCATTACGATAGGATCTAAAACACTATCGTCATCGTCACCAACATCTTTCCTTATTTCTTTCTGTTGATCAACTAGAAAATCTTTGTCATCCCTCTCTTCTTCGACATCTGTAGGCTCCTCTGTTTCCAGCTCTGAAATTGCTTTGTATGCATCGAAGCTAAGAGTTCTCTTTTCGTTGACATTAAGTTCTTCTTCAATTTTTTTTAAAGCATCAGAAATTAATTCGAGCTGTAAATAGTTGAAACTTTTCAACGGTTTTACACTTATATCAGCACACCCTCGAAATAAGTCTTGGGGTCCACAACCCTGTCCAAGTTTTCCATTGGTACATAGACCCCAGTTGTCTCCTAAACGGATATTTGAAATGAATAATGAAAAAGAATTATGATTAATTAGGTTCTACTAAAATATAATTATTTTTAGATGATTCCTCACCAGTACGATAAGACCATCTTAAAACACAATGCTTGCAAACCAAGTCTTTTGGTAAGGCAAGAGTAACGTTGGCCCAGCCCGCTTTTTTACCAATGCCAGCGGAATATTGCCTTGTGTAATTTTTGAAACATTCTTCCGATTCTTTCTTAAACTTGTCCAAATTACAAATATTGAAATAGAACAAACCCAAATGGTTTTCGGTGATTTTTATTCCCACATGCACTTTTTGCCCTTGGGTATAGATCTTTGTAATAACACCATCTCCATATATTCCACCAAGCTCGTTAGGTCTTGGCCTTGCTACACTGAAATTGTCGCCGCATAGTCCGCATCTCCCTGAATTTTTATTCCAAAGGATCTAAAGACAACAATTAGTTCAACTTAGTCAACCTACCAACACCTATCTCTTAACGCACGTTCATTCCTCCGCAGTTGAGGGCGTCGTCGTTCTTATTGATAATAGCTGAATGATTGTATCGCCATCTCGATGAACGACTGACAGGATCCAACATCATCCCATGGCCAAAAACTTCGTTGAACCCAAAGAAAATTGTAACTACTAGCACAATAAGCTGGACCTTTAAAAACGACATTATAATTCTGAGTGAATGGAAATATGAACTGTGAAAGCTTTTTGAAACCGTTTGGCTTTTTATAAGGAAATCGACCAGAAATATTTTCGATTGAATCATAACTCAAGTTTATCGCTACCATATGAGTAAAAACTAATTTCTCATTGCATCATGGAAAAACTTTTTCGCAAATCGTTACTCATTTATTTAATGGCCCGCAGCCCGCTTCATCCAGGATCGCAATCGCTGTTATTTTTGAATGAACAAAAGATATTAAGGATAGAACTATGTCCATTCGGCTGTTGACTATGTGAATATAGCGTAGCTGTTTCTTGTATGGCCATGTGATTCATTCCTCCTTAGGCCCAAGAATATAATCTCGATTAATAGTTTAAATATTAAAAATTTAGTTCCAGAAACACCTGGAAAAAATTGTTTTTAAAAGCACGCACTTGGGACTCAAGTCGACTTCAAAACCAAAGTAATGAGGGTGCGTAAGTTAACACAACAAACAAATTTTAGGGCTCAATAGCTTGGCATAAGCTAGGGTCAAATTCATTTGTCTCAGCCATTTCTGTGAGGAATGCAAGGGACTTACATTGTGCTTTGCCCGTTCCCTAGAAATCAACATTAGTTCCATACAATTTGACACCTTTCCTTGATACCGCCCTGTGAGTTGTCAAAGATCTGGGACCCAATTACACGTGATCGAGTAATACGTGACTGAATTATGTGAGCTTGTCAATACTTCTCACGCTATCGAACACATTATTGTTTATTATTGTTTATTATAATAATAGATACTTGTACACAGTAAGATACAAAAATCTTATAAAATAGTGCAAAGTTGAATTAATGGACAGATTTAACTTGAATACAACTCAAAGAAGCTTAAAATCGTTCAAAAACAAAACTATAAAAATATATATACATATATACAAAGAGATTAACAAAAAAAAAAAAAGAGAAAGAAAAAGAAGAAAAAAGTTAATAGACAGTTTAAATCGTTAAATAATTAGATAATATGCCTTAAGTTCCCTCTGAAATCCATTCTTATCACCAATGTTCCTCAGATGTCGTGGGAGAGAGTTCCAAAGTCGGACGGCGTGAACGAAGAACTGACGCTCAGATGTCAAGCATGAAAAACGTGGTCGAAGGATGTGCGCTGTTCTAGTGGAAGCGCAGAAAGTTATTTTATTAAACAGATCCGGAGGTTGGTGTGTTTGTACAATATTAAAGAGCATAGTCTGTTCGGAAATGTAACAACTTATCAAGAGTGAGGCTGCAAATCTTGTTCGAAAAACTAGAAACTCTGTCGAATCTCCAAAGCCCAAAGACATACCTAATTGCATTATTGTAAGCTACATTAAGTTTTCGTTTATCGATAACATCGCATTTTACATACACCTCACAACCATATGTAAGAATGGGTATGATTAGAGACTCGATTAATACAATCCTAGTTTAGATTGGAGTAAAATGCTGAGACGCCCATAAAGATCGTAAGACTCCATAGATTTTACCAACGACTGAGCTGATGGGGTTGCTCCAAGTCAGGGTTTTGTTGAAAACATTCCTAGATTTTTGGCTATGGAGACGTATTCTATTGGGACATCATTAAGTATTATTTTAGGAAAATAAGAGGTTGATGTGTGTTTCTTAGATATGGTGATGCACTTTGATTTCGACGAATTAATTGACAGAAGATTCTTCTTTGCCCAATTAGCTATATTTTCTAAGTCTGCATTGATGCGACTTGCACAATCTTCTATCAGTCCAAGAGGGCAACTTATATGAAGTTGTGCATCATCGGCGTAGAGTTGAACTGACGTGAGAAATCAAGTAGTAAAAGAAAAGTTATTTGATCTTTATCAATACTTTGCCTAATCTCTTCAACTACTGTCAACAGAGCAGTAATGCAACTATGTTTTTCACGAAAACCCGATTGTAAAGGTGAAATGGCGTGAGTGGCGTCTAAAAAAGAGTTGATTTGTATTTTCATGATTTTTTCAAAAACCTTGGATAGAAATGGAAGTATGGATATGGGCCTGAAATCTTTTCCACTTGAGTTTTTGGGAACCGGTATAATTTTTGCTCTTTTCCAAGCTGTGGGAAAAACACTCGTCGTTAAAATGCGATTGAAAGCAAAAGTAATATAAGGAAGTACCATGGAAAGTAGCATTTTCAAAAATTTAGGATGAACACCATCAGTTCCAACTGCATTTGATTTAAAGGAAATTATACTTTCAACAACTTGAACCTGGTCAATTCCTTCAAATCCAAATTTATGACCAGTTTCAAAGATATTTTCCATTGGAAGATTAACCTGAGATGTGGATCGTGCACGTGGCAAATGTGGGAATGTAACGAATTCCTGGTTAAGCAAATTCACATCAACAGTTTTGCAGACTTCACCTTGTTGTTTACCTATACCTAAGCTTCTTAAATTTTTCAGAGCTTTTTCCCACACAATGAAGGGTTGAGTCGGTTTGCAAAAACTTTAGCCTTAGTTGAACGAATAAGAGAAATTAGTATTACATTAGTACCACAATTTTACATACTTTCACCAGCATTTGATGGAATTGAAATCAATAGATGGGCAGTAGACTGATAACGTGTATTTTAAAGCGAATTTTGAAAGAAAAATGGCACTCACTCATTCGATCACTGGCGTGATAACTCGACCCCTAGGCTTTCGTTCTCGAAAAACGCTAAATCACCAAATGACCACACATATGACTGCACCATGAAAATACACTTGTACTATGGAAACGCACTTACACCACACACAGTATATGCACCATTGAAAAGGCATGACGGAGATGCATCAGCATCAAATAAGCGCACCTGCACCATGTAAATGCACTTGCAAACTTTCCTCTTCTAACTGATCTGATTGGAAGGTGTTCTAGCTGGTTCGCCAACAATTATTTGCTACTTTTTCAAAAGACGTCCTCTCTTCTAACTCCTTTTTGCTGAAAATCCCTGTTTGTTTCCTTTTAGCTGATTGTCCAATTGCAAGCAAAAACCCAAAGAGTAGTTCTCAGGAGATTTAAATTTCAAGTGGACAGTGGACATTGGACACCAGTGGACACAGTTTAGAGAGTACCTAGTGGACAGTTGGCTTTTTACTCTCCACATTCAAAATTTGCTACCACACACAGTGCACTTCGGTCGCCACAAAGTGTTTTTTGAATCACCCTGAACGACAAACTGAGTGTTTTTTTCTAGGCCCTGTGTTTATTTTCAAGTAGCCTTCAGGGATGTGTGTGATTTTGTGGTTTAGCGATTTTTGGGGATTGGAAAACCTTTTTTTTGACATCTCATAGGGTTGTCAAGTTTGAAATTTGATAAAATTAAACGATTTTTTTTGATTTTCCGGGCTTGTCAGGTGCAGAACGTAAAAAGTTTCATTCAAAACTAACGTACCAAACATTATTTGCCATTAACTTAATTGCAGCCCAATATAAAGTCAGTTTTTCAGTTGAGATAATCCACGTGTTTTTTAATCTAATAAATGAAAAGATTAGTAAAATTTTCAACAATTAAAACACTTTTTATATTTCCTCAGATGTACATTTCAGAAGCAATGCTTCCATCGTCAGTGAGATTTATAAATTAAATTAATAAATAATAAATTAATTTATAAATCTCACTGACGATGGAAGCATTGCTTCTGAAATGTACATCTGAGGAAATATAAAAAGTGTTTTAATTGTTGAAAATTTTACTAATCTTTTCATTTAATATAAAGTCGTTGATTCAGATGAAACATGAACTTTGGCTTTGTAAAAAATTTAAGGGTATTCGATTCAATACGAGTTGACTCTCTGTATTATCCACTCTTTGGCCAACCAACCAACACCAGCAAAATGAACTACTTTTTGAAATTTAGAGAAAGAAGCAAACTCATCTAAACGATCATTTATTTTTCACTATAACAGTTTGATTTTTAAATTTAACAACAAAAAGTACCCTTACCTATAAATTGCATGAGAAATTGCAACTTGCAGAGATTTTTATGAAAATTTGATAATGATAATGTAAACGATTTAGTTCTTATTCTTCTTGAGGTTCAATTGGAGCTACTACTTCGACAGGAACATCATCTTCTGGCTTCAAAGTTGTCTCTGGCTCCTTTGCTGGCCAATCTCTAGACACTGTCTTAGTAATACTAATGTCAGAGCAACCCCTAAAATTTTCCTGAGCTCCACAACCCAGAGCACCACTGCCATCCGTACAGTAACCCCAATTATTTCCTGAAACAAACAAATAAAATAAAAATCAAGCTCCTCACACTTAAAACTCACATATACTCACCACCCTGGTAGGTCCATCTCAAAACACAGTGCTTACAATTCAAACCTTCGGGGAAGACTACAGTTGCATTAACCCAACCCAATTGACTGCCAATGTATAGCCTGTCACTCCTATCGGCTAATAGTAGACGACGCTTGTTAAAGCACTCCTCCGTCTCCTTACCAAACTCATCCAAATTGCAAAGATGGAAATAGAAAAAACCCAAATGGTTTGCTGTGATTTTTATTCCCAAAGTGGCCACCTTTGCGTTTTTGTAAATTTTTGTAATAACTCCTTGTCCGTATTTTCCTCCAAGTTCATTCGGCCTCGGTGTAGGTGTGCTGTAATCATCGCCACAGAGCCCACATTTTCCACCATTAGCTCCCCATTGGGTCTTAGAAGTATAGAAAATTTTCAAGAACATGAAAGACCAGAAGGAACAACTAGTTCAGTAAATCTTTAGAACACCAAACTCACTCCAAATCCACCACAAAAGAGGGCATTGTCATCGTAGTTAGCTGGAGCCGTTCTATCCACTCGCCACCTGGATGAACGACTTACAGGATCCAATAGCATTCCATGGCCAACGACTTCATGGAAAGTGACAAAAATAAATAGCAAAACAATGATAGGATACAATTGGATGTTAGACATTCTACTCTTGACTATTCAATTGTTCTTGAACTTGATTCTTGAAACGATAAGGCTCCCGAGTAACTATGAGATTTCTTACTGATAGTCTCGACTTTTATATCAAAGAGTCTCAGTAAGAATTCATTGCTTTATGGTCTTATCAAACTTATGAAGCAAATCTAATTTTATAGATTAACTATCTTCAGGTTTATGGTGGATCTTCCTTCATTCATTCTGTTTTAAAGAATTGTCAATGCAATGCATTTTGATATTTGTTTTCATAACAAATGTTTATCTGCGATGAGTATACTGTAGCGGAAGGGGATATCCGATAAGCGAGCGTTGGCTTTCGATAACTTCTTTTAGGAAAATATTGACTGGTGTATTTATTAATAGGGTGTAATCACTCCAATGACATACTATTTCCGAAAGATTGGAATAGCCGCTTATCATAGCAGCCATCATACGGTTGACATTATATCTTTCCTAAATTGAATTTGAAATTGCATACAACCAACTGCAGTCATAGAAAAAAATTATTAAATCGACTTAGTTTAGGGAAGCATACAAGAAGGGTGCAGTTGGAATTGATTCTTGTTTTTCTTCAATCGAGGCTGGAATGTGACAGCAGCGAAAATAAGTCGAACTTGGTACTTTTTCATTCTCAAACATCACTGTGGAGAAGATTTTGCCACTTTAAAAGTATTGGCTTAAAAAATCTGTACAGGATTCACAATTATGTAAGCTTAATCACAACAGACATTGCTTTCATTTCAAGGAGTCGTATTTAACTCAATTCATCCATCGAAAGTAAACCGATTTACAGCGTTGAATCACAAATTTTGTTCGCTCCTTGTTCTTGTGACTAGGGAAAGAATTTTAGGTATTCCGTACGTTATTTGAACTGGCCATGAATTCGAAACCAAGAAAGCAATGTCGGGGTGTCAACCTTATCTGTGCATCCTCTCGATTCTTGCATCTTTACATCATCATCAGGATATTACTGCAATTCCATACTAAAATTATAATTTGCCCGATGACAAGTGAACATGACAGAGCAAAAAACACCCATCTGTAGATCAACATCAACTTGGATCCAAGAAAATATACTTATCGAGGGAAAGGAAACTTCGACCACGTTGAAATAAGACTTCGATCGAAGAACAGTTTCCTTTGAGATGACGAGCATAATGCCACTCATTGTATGAATATTCCCATATCCATCTAGAGGGTGAATGATATGGTCACCATCACAAAAAAAAAAACTTGAAGGCCTATATAACTGTTTACCTTCAGCCGTGCCCTAGTTGCCTATATCATAAAACTAGTTATGTTGTATAAACTATACCGAACCGATTTCAAAAACCGTTTCATTATCAGAATGCTACGCTACCCCTGAGTAACATAGTCTATATTTTATCTCCCGTACGGGAAAGGGCACTAACCGGCTGAAATCGATCGAAGCAGTGGTCAAAAGTTGGTACGAATGGCAAAAGTAACAGGAGAACTTGTTCGTTGAAACAAAAGCAATTCTGTTTTTTAATTGTACTGCATTTACATGTGGAGATTTTGTTCCTTGACACTTTCGTGGTTCTCATAATGATGAGAAGGATTGCAACGACAAGAGCTCTGTTTTTTTGTCTTTAGGCAAAAAAAATTACTCATACGCCATAGTGAACTATGAACTTAAAATACAAAATACTTGTTGATGTAGAATTTTCTTGACAACGGTAAAGGATTGCTTGGAACTGATAAATTTTTAACTTCTTATTTTTTTATAAAACAATTAATTTTTACTTTTTAATTTGAAATTAAAGTTTCTAACCCCTCGATATCATGAATATGACCTCTGTGGGAAGCAGAACGGAGTAGTCCTTTTTTGAAAATATCTTTAGTTATTTAATAAAATTTTAAATATCTTTAGTTTATTAATTTTACCTGCTTCTGTACACCTTCATTGGTCAAAGAATTTTGAAAATCAATTTTGTTTTTTAAGCGTAAAGGTGCCGCGCTGCGCCGTTGTAGCAAACAAACTAATAAAAAAGTTAGGATTTGTTGTATAAGACAAAACTAAGCACAAAATCATGAAAACTAAAGATGGCAAGAATTTACATTTTATTCTAATCTGTTCTTCTTTTTCGTAAAAAAAATGTATTTCTTTCTTCAACTTGGCTGCAAAAAGCCGCCCCCAAAAAAACAAAAACATCTTTTCATTTTTAATCCTTTAATTTAACATTTCCCTATTCATGTACCTATTGTTTCCTTTCTCTCAATTAAAAAAAATACTTTTATTACTCTTTCCCAAGATAACATAAATGTGAATGATTTAAAAACATATTTAGAGAACAAACAACAAACAGATTGCACCATTAACTGGCCTTAAATACAAAACACAATCATCAACTTAAAATACTAATATTGTAAACTGCAGGCAAATTGCATTTCCTGGCGGCTCTTGTTCAATTCCAAATGTAAACATATCTTATCGTTACAAATTAAAGTAGGACCAATACTCTTTGATGCACTTAGCTCTATCTTTACCATTTGTAAAGACAATTAGGAGATTGCAGTGAATGTTTTGAGAAATAAAGGCACTAAGAATTTAGAGAGAGCTACTTACTGCACTTCTCTCGAATTCAACTAACTTTCTATCTAAGATAAAACTGATTCTGGTTTTGTACTGGCATTTGACGTCAGTAAATTGGGATATGAGGAGTTTTTCGATTACAGAAGATAGTATACTTCTATCGCCACTTGATCTACCATAGGCTTATTCGTTAATTGATGTCGCCATTACAAGCTGCTGTTGATCATAGATCCCAGTCGTTAAAACTTTACACACTTAGGAAGCACATTTTCATTCAAAAAATAAAATATCTACAATAGGCATCAGAAAGTAGGGAACACAAATACTTAGTCCATTTCATTAAGATGCTTACATTTTCGATTGTATCTATTGTTGGCTTACCCGAAACAAGTTCCTATTGATTTCAAATATCTGATAGCCTTATTATCAGTAGTCTACCCAAAATTTGTTCAACGTTTTGGAAAGTCTGTCATGCTTATTTTGACATTCTATTCGAATGAAAGTTTAGTCGAATTCGAAAGAAGTGCATTTTGAGACTCGAATGATTCGATTGTTAAACATGTAAAATTCCGAATCATTCGAGTCTCAAAATGCACTTCTTTCGAATTCGACTAAACTTTCATTCGAATAGAATGTCAAAATAAGCATGTGTAACATAAGCTTGATCGAACAGTAGTAGTCGCAGCTTCGTCATATTCCTTACCTCTGTACATTAGTAGAAGGCTTAGGTAAACTATCACCTTCTATTAGTTTGGAGATAAGAATCGATAGACATTCAAGCCCGATGTCTCCCATCTTCTATCAAAACTCATATGCTATATTTAAGCATACCAAGCATCTTTCTTGGAGTTCTTACCAGCCTCACTAATGTCTTCTCGGGGTTTTCCGTAAACTTAGGTTCAACATATAAAAAAGTGCTTTCGAAGAAATCATTCGTTTGATATCGCCACTTATGCAAAATTTCGTCGTCATCCAAGTTCATCTTTAATGAACTTTGGCGAGCGGATATCTTTTCTCATTGTTTGAGTGGTTATATTGAGGATCATCGAACAATTCACTTTTCAACTTTTTATTAATTTTTTACGAGAAACACCGCTTGCGTTTTCAATTTTTCTAAATCATTTTTCCTTATACGGTTTAGTTACAGCAAACCTTAATCCCATAGACTTCAGCTTGGATCCTCTTTTAGATCCCAACTGCTTTCCCGTTCAGTTTTTTTTTTTTTTTTTTGTCCAAAAAATAAAATAAAATAAAATTCAGTTTTCAGTTGATCATTTCTAGTAATTCTTTTTATTTATTTAGGAGGAAGAAAGAAAACGAAGACAGAAGTATACTAATGAAATGAGAGAATAAATTATTAAAAGTCTATCGTTTGTAGTGTAGTCAAAGTTACGATGGAATCTAAAAATCTACTAAATGTGAATTAAACGATCACTTCTGTAAAACATCGGCAGTTTCATTGCGACTTCGATTCAAGTGTCTGTTATTCTTTTTCTATGGCGGACGGTTGTTTTATTTTCTTAATCCTTGTACAAATTGTGTTATATCATATTCCTCGTCGTATTGGTTCTCTGACCATAGTTCTGGAAGGTTTTCAATGACACTTGTCATTGACATTTGTCCACTTGAATTGCTTGTTGAAGCTTTTGGGTTATCACCTTTGATATTTTTCTCTGAGTTTTCACTCAGGTTGAAAAGATCGAATAGTTGTTCGGTGGCCATAGTCTCCATGGAAGCATTCTCCGAACTAACCACCGTATTTGCTGTTAGAATTTTGAATTTTTGCAATCCCATTATTTTCTCTTCCAGAGACTTTCTTGTTATCAAACGATAAACGTTGACTACTTTCTTTTGTCCAATTCGATGTGCTCTGTCCATGGCTTGGAGATCTTTCATTGGATTCCAGTCATGTTCCACAAAAATGACGGTGTCGGCTCCAGTTAAATTCAATCCTAAGCCCCCGACCTGCAAAAAAAAACGAGAACAAGAAAGTTGTTATATTTTCAATGTTTTGGGAAAAGTCATAAGGAAAAACTATAGAAGATCATTCCTATAGAACTTACCTGTGTTGTTAACAATAAAACATCAATACTGGGATCTCCATTGAAATTATTTACAATCTCCTGGCGACTCGATGCGGGCACACTTCCATCCAACCTTAAATACGAAACAGACGGCAAATGTTTTTTCAGTAAATCATTTTCGACAATATCCAGCATCTTTTTGAGTTGACAAAATATGAGCGCCCGATGCTGATTAACGCATTCGGTTTCCACTCCGATGCCACAGTCCAACAAAAGTTGTCTAAAAAAAAAGAAACTCATCTATAAGAATCGAGTGTTTAGAAATAATTTTGAAAAAAAGACTCACTTCAATGCTGGAAGTTTGGCTGAATGTTCAATATCATTCAAGCAACTATTGTACTGGCTCAATTCCTGTGTTATTTTTGGGAACTCTGGATGACTTGGACTAAGGACGAGTTTCGGATGATTGCAGACATTCTGTAAATATCTCAGTGCATGGAATATGTGTGTCTTCTTGTTAAGATTGTCAGTTTCGCCAAGATTTGCAAGGCAATCTTTTAATTCTGAATTCAAATGAGTTCGACTGAAGTCCTCATATAGACGTTCCTGCAGAGGACTAAGTTCACACAACAAATCTTGGGTTATTTTTGGTGGAAGATCTGTTAACACGTCTTCTTTAACACGACGCAACAGGAACGGCAATATCTGTCGATGAAGGGCTTCCATGGCCAGTACACCGGCTTCTTGCTCTTTGGGAGAACTTTTTGAATCGCGACTGGCAAGTATTGGACGACTATAGCGGGAGACGAATTGCTTTTCAGTACCCAAGAAACCGGGCATTAAGAAATCAAATAATGACCACAACTCAAGGACATTATTTTGGATCGGAGTTCCTGACAAAATCAACCGGTGATTGGCTTTCAATTGTTTAATGGCCTTCGAGCTTTTAGTTTTGCCATTTTTGATGATGTGCCCTTCGTCAAGGACACAATAATTCCAATGAATTGTGTTCAAGTAGTCGATATCCTTTCGAACTGTGTCATAGGAAGCAACAACTAAATTACATGGACCAATTCTCGATCGTAGCCTCTCTCTTCCGCCAGGTAATCCAACGTAGTGCAAGGGTCGCAGGAAAGGTGATTTTAAAAATTTTTCAACTTCATACACCCAATGGCCGGTTAAGGTTGGTGGACAAATCACAAGACTCGGCAGGTCTGTAGCATTTTCTGCCATTCTTTGGTGATGATCTCCCGCTAGAATGCAAATGGTCTGAAGAGTCTTGCCCAATCCCATGTCATCACAAAGAATGCCATGCAAGTTGTATTTATTAAGAAACCATAGCCAATTCACTCCAGCCTGTTGATAACAACGGAGGTCTACTGTTATCGGAACAGGCACTTTAAAGTCCGGAATTGTTTTTGGAGCAAAAAGGTAATCCAAAAATTCACGATCCCTTGTTTTTCGAGCTTGAAGTTCCTGTTGAAATAAAAACAGTGTTTATAATTTATCTTCTTTCATTTGAGGTGGAGGTGCTTACTTTCGATGCGATTTCCGTTTTTCCAAATTTACTGTCCAGCGGCATCAGTTGAATAAGCGTTGCAAAGCAGTGTGTTGAAAGAAGACGAACAGACTCGTCTGGATCGCTCATGCAACCTTGAATTAAGAAAAAAAAGTACAATGACATAATTTGTCCTCAAAAACAATGTTGAAGTAGTCATAGGAGCTTACCAAGTAAGGGAACGACTAGAAGTACGATATAAGGAACCATTTTTATTTGCAACTTGTCCACCATTCTTTCTATGGCTTCTATAGCCCCTTGTCGGCATATAACATTCTCAATCTTTTTCAAAAGATCCATTAAGTTTTTCACTACAAAGTCCATTGTTTTGCAAGTATCAATATTACCTAAAGTTGCAATACAACGTGCTACCATGTGACGAACCTGCCGGAAATAACAGAAGCATTTTAAACATCATACAAAAAAAGCATGGTTTTCAATAAGAGTCTTACGGCTTTCAATGGATGTGTTATTAGAATTCCTAATTTTGGAAGAAGTTTAAAGAGCTCTTCGTGAAGACTAGTATCAATAGAAGGCGCAGCAATTTCAATAAGCTGCAAAGCAGTCATCAGATCATTTGTGGACAATGGTTCAATCAGTTTGTCTTCCAACATACTCATTGTAGGACAAACTGCTAGAAAATTGTCGATTTTTCCAAACATTATCTGCCAAATGATTGGCACTTTATTATTTAGCCTTTCTCCAAAATATTTACATATGAACTCAATGGTGCTCGTTGAACCAATGCGTTGGATGCGAGTTTGCTTGGCTTCCTAAAGCGAATTGTAATATTACAAACACTTCAAAAATGTATAGTATTTAGTTTGCTTACGATGCTATCAATACCGCTGGCTCCGTTCTCTACGGGAGGTTCAATAACAGTTGGAGGTCTTCCTGGACCTCTAACGGCGTTTACATTATTGGATTGGCTGCTACCAACTCTCTGTTGTATTGAAAGAGTAAGTATGCCGTAGTAATGGTCTTTGGAGTCAACTCCTTTTGAGTTGGGCGAAGATTTTAATGGGAGATCTGGAGTTACCTAAAACAAAAAATTACAAAATTGAAAATATTACTAATTTTTTGTTGTTCTTTCTTAATGAAATAAAATAAATGAATAAGGTGACAGAACGAGGAGCCCCAGGGCCTAGCGCCCCACCACGACCATGCCTTGTGAGGGAATGGAGGGTACCTACGATTTTCTGCCGGTTCCGAACGGCTAATTGAGAAAGCGCTTTTCATGACAATGAAGTTACTAACGGAGGACTTGCCAATTCCTCGCGAAAACCTTGGATAAACATTTTTGCCTCTGTTGGTATTCAACAGACCTCTAAGTTAACAGGCAGACATGCTAACCAAAACGCCACGGGTACCATTTAAGGGACGGATTTAAAAGGAAAACTAGGCCTGCTAAAAAGCAAAAAAATTAAATTACGTGTGTTGGTTGGTAAAATTCCCGTTAATCCAACACAAGAGGTCATTATAGCAATGCTAAGCCTTAAATGAAATGAATACATAGGCCCTTATTGCGAATGTCTTCTAACATTCGATGCGACAAGGGTCGAAAGCTTCGATAATTCTTCCTTTTGGTATTGAGTATCTCTATCGACAAGGATTTCTGTTAATGTGAATAATGAAAGTAGTCATTGTGAATAAATCCTATAATTTAACATTTGAGTTAGTTTTAGTGATAGTCGAAGGCAAAAATACAGACGATAACGACCGAATACAAAACTGAAAGTATCGAACAATAAGAATACGGAATACCAAATTTCATTTTCGACGTTCGACTATCGGCAACCGTTGTTTATAGATAGCCAAACGACACTCGCAATAAGGCACCTAATTGTAGTTCATACGCTCTGCTTGAACAACAACGCACCAGTTCATGGAGTTTTCGATTCGATCACAAGCTCGAGAAAGACCTTAACTTATGAGGAGTGGAGGAGACTTACGATTCTCAACGGCTAAGTGAGAAAGCACCTTTCATGGCAGTACAGTTACTCGCGGAATACTTGTCAGTTTCCTACGAAAGTCATACCAGTGGAAAAACAATTGGTTATTTCTGGTGTGATTCGAATCTTGAACTCTCACTTTACTGGAAGATATACAAACCTCTACGCTAATAAAACTGTATTATTTCGGGTAGACAAAAGAATATTTACTACGCCCGCCAAAGTGTGTCAAAACCAAAAAACTCTAAGTTAGCAACAGAAAAATGTTAAAAAAAATTATATTTTCAATACTTACAACTGGGGGTGTAAATTCATTATCACTTTTCAATAGCGTACACAAATTTGTTACTATTTTATTATTGGGATTAGGATTTCGATCACTGATTTGGTCCATAAGATATACAAGAAATTCAGCTGATAATTGTTGTAGTAATTCGCGCTCTTCGCGTTTTATCGACTCCATCAATGGCTTAACGACAGGATTAAGCTTGTCTGGAAGGCAGCGCATGCAAACAATTGCTCCAGCTAAGGCAGCTTGTGTACTAAAATAGACAAAAAATTGTTGGTGTTACTTAAGTTGTTTGAAAAATGTCTCTTTTTCATTTACCTTATATCAAATGTATTGCGTTCTGAATTAGTTTGTTGGTAAAAAATCTGCAAGCCTTTACGTCTCTCTTCGAGCATATCACCTAATTTGGGTTTTAAATTATGTTTCGACTTAAGATTTTCAGTCATTGTTGTGCTTAATGCTTCTATTTGTTCAAGCGTAAGAATTTTGGCATTGTTAAAATCATTTATGGGAATTTTATATTGCTTAAGAGTGGCAATGAAATCGTGTGCCTCTTGTAAGAGTCTGCAAATCGAATAGAAGTAAGTTTATATACAAGGATACACAATTAGTGCTAGACAAACCTTGTTAATGACACAGCAACTTCATCGTAGTAAACGTATTCCATTACACAGTAACGAAGTTTCTCTTGCAGTATTGGACAAACTGGTGTGGCAGTCGAGTCTGATTGTGCCCAAAAGGCAATAATCAACGCACAAACTGTTCGCTGAACAGCTGATCGAGACTGCAAATGACCATGCAAAACTTTGGTATAACAATCCATGGGGCTTTCCGTTGCTGAATTATATTCAACCCCAGGGGCTGGTTGCACTAGAAAGTGTGATAGCGCCCCAAGAACTCGTGCTGCATTAATACGAGCACGAATAAAATTTTTCTCCCTCACTTCCGATGGGGTTGCCTCATTTCCACCTAAGAACAGTTTTTGTTGCAAACCAGATCCACCACCCAAGTCATCGCGATTACGACGTCTTTCGCTCACTTGGGTATGCGCCGTTTGAATTAGAATATTTGTATCAAAAGGCAGACGTGCAGGTTGCATTGCAAGACAAATCCAGGGTGAAACAAATGGACAAGCGGCATGCAACAATGCACCCAGGTTTGCATAGTCTATGAGGTTCATCCACACTTCTTTTGCTAATTCCTGAATTTCCTGCTGCGGTTCTACCAGTATTCTCTGATAGATGTGGCGGAGAGCTTCCTGCAGCAATGGCGATTGCCAATCAATAACCCCGAAGTTCAATTTTAAATTTTTCGAATCAAAACTTATATCATCTTTGGTATCTGTTTCTGATTTGAGAGCTGAGAGCTCGTTTTCACACTTGGTTCCCTGTGTCAATGTTTTGAGAGTTGTCAGAGTTGACTTGCGTACGGAACTGGTACTATGGCTGAGGAAGGGCCACAACCGTGGGACTAGAGTTGACATCGGTTCCATTCTAAAGAGTGACGAAAACTTTTAACAAAAGATTATTCAACAAAAACAAAAACCCTTACTGAATCCATGTCGAGGCATTTGGCAAACATAAAATTGCTGCCAATAAGCCCATAAAACTATTACAAGCTGAAGTCAATTCGTCCTGATCCAAAAGAAGATCCCACAACATTTTGACAATTGTAGACACCTGAACTTGATTTAATAACTTTGGAAGCCACGAAGCGACTGGAATCAAAGTGGAAGCAGCGACTGCACCGACATCATCTACAGAGTCGAACAATCCAATGAGGATATCAGATATGGTAAGAGGGAGGAATATTTGCAGAAGATCTTCGCGAACCACAAATATGTACTTCAGCCCCAGTAGTCCGCCATGACGTACTTCCCATTCACTTTGCTTGATCAATTTTACCAGGACACTAACTGTTTCATGGACCTTCGCTGTTGGCATATCGCGTACAATGGTACCCAATACTTGAGCACAAGTTTCTCTCACCGGAGCTACAACTTGATCTGATACAAAATCACCAAAACGATCAAGTGCAAGAACACACAATAAACGAAGAGCAGCGTCCTCCAACCACGAACTGTGACCGTTATCCATCTTCATGCAGAACAAAGTAGTTAGAATGCATTGTATAAATTCAATATTAAGGAAATCACCTGCTCTTGAGACATATTTAATGACTTTCCAGCTCCTGCTGAATGATTATTAATAAGTTCTCTAAGGGCTGTGGCCGCCCCATGGCGTATTTCCCACTTCGGATTAAACAAATCAAGATAAAGACGAGCGCAAAAGTTCTCAAGAGGCCAAGATACTGCATCTATCCATGCACCAGTTGCATCAGGAACTGGGGCTAATGAAAACAAAACAATTTCTTGTTTGATGTGACTTTTATTTATTTCAATATCTTACCATTGGTGCTGTAGAAGAGTTCCGTACCACTTCTATCATTTGTTTCTGTTTTCATTTTCTTTTTATCGGGTTCATCAGGCTGCATGTGGCCATTGCTCGTCGTAGAATTACTGCGACTCAGATTGGCAGAAGACGTGCTTGCATTGGAAGAGGTGTTTTGGCGTGCCTTTCTTTTGGCACGGTTTATTTCCCTACAGCTCAATGTATGTCCGTTACCAGTTGCTTGACTCGCATTTGTATTGATATTTAAGATATGTTCTACTGGCACCTGTGGGATAGTTTATGTTTAAATTATTTCCATTCAAAGGGTTTGGATAGGTGAAACTGGATCAAGAGCAGAGGTGTAATCCAAAGCTTTGATCACTTTTTAACATTTTGATGTTATTATCAATTCGAACATGAAATAAAAGTGAAAAACCTAACCGTAGCACACGGAGAGAACAAAAATTGGGACATAAGGTCAGTATCATACCTCCGGAAAGAAATAAGTCGCTTTTCCTTTAAAACGTTGGGAAATATTGAAAACTTCCAAAAGAGTACTGTGTACCCCAAACACAGAACGTTTTTTGAAAAGAAGTTTTGACCAAAATATGTTAATAAGTTATTTCCTCTTATTAGAAAAATTTAAATAAACCAAAGTACATATGCTCACCTTTTCCTCATTAATGTTGTATTTACTAGTTCCCTCCTTAACATCATCATCTGTAATCATATCGGTCAAATTCACACCGAGCCGAGTTGCTTGTGTAATTCCTAGTTTCTCATTAAGTAAAGCTCTCTGCCTAATTAAACGTTCGGCAGATTTGCTTGAATCATTTTCTTCATTCAAATCAAACTCAGTGCCTTCGGAACCAATTAAACGTGCTCCTTTCTGAAGAATATGTGACAAATTAAACTCGGCAAACGATAGCAGATTTGTTTCGGTGATTTTATCCTTTTCAATATTTTCATGGCTTGTTGGAATTGGAAGATGTTCATTTTTACAAGCTATTGGATTCCAATCTGGAACATTTTTTAAAATTGCCTCGACTGCTTGGGCAGCTGCTATACGAGTGTCCCATGAATTGCTATGTAAATATGTGATCAATCTATTCAATAGATGATGCAGTTCGTGTGGATATAATTTTTGAACTTCTCCTATTTGTTTGGCAGCAGCTCTACGAGTCACTGCTGAAGAACCCGACTCAAGCAAAATAAATAAGCGGTCGAGTCTAAAAACAATGAAAAATAGAAAAATTTGTTAGAAACAAATAGACAAATCAAATAAACTGGATTCGAGTATGTACCTGGAAGTCATTTTTGTTTGTTCCTGTTTAGTAGGTTAGAAATGAAATTATCTTCTGAAATGAAAAGAAATACACATTTATTATTAGTAGGACAAGCCTCTACGATTAGATGTTGCGATATTCATAGCAGTTTTTGCAAGGATGCCAAATGAGATGCAAACGCATTTTTTATTTCGAAACCTTTCGATCCAACCAGTTTAACAAAACACAAGGATTCCCTGAGTCTAATATTCAATTACGATATAGAATGACCACAAAATAGTACACACGAGTACCCTTAATCGACTAAAGCAACAAAAATGTATTTGTTTCCTTTTTACAGTATTTCAGAAACACAAAATAATTATAGCAATTTTTAGTGATAAAATAAAAACAAGTAGTTGAAATGATACGAGACCATGAGATTAGCCTTAAGCTTATTTTGTAGTAAGCCAAAGATATGAAGAACTGAAGTCACATGTATTTATATAAATTGAACCAAATTAAACAAAAAACAGACGCTCTCAAAGATGGTATTAGTTTTATGTTTTTTCTAAGACTAACTAGTAAAAACAATGACGTGGTCTGTGATAAGTTTTCTATTGAATATTCCTTAGAATACGTGACATGTTCGCTAATGGGTAAATACTTGCTTTTAGGCACATATTATTTTGTATGCAATTATAGTACATTATTATTAAATCGATAAAACAAGCGGCTTTTTTTGTTGTTGTAGGAACACTACTTATTCGTTGCCCTATGATTAACTAATTTGAAAAAGTGACCTTTTACAACGGATATCAACCAACAGAAAGAGATTACGTGGATTTTATGAAGAAAGTTTGTGTTGTTGATTACAACTTAACAAAAATTGTTTGCCATGCGCAGTTATTCCTTTTTGAATTATTATAAAGTTGCTTAGCTTAAATTGATTATCATCTGTTTCCGTTTTGGTAAACAGCAAGAAGTGCTGTCCGTTGAACTGAAATAAAGCACACAAATAGGTCGCAATTACTTACTCATATGTAAACTTACTAAATAAAAAGGCAGATAATACCTTCTTGTGGGTATTTCAAATCTTTTCTTGGTGGTAAATTTAAACGATTTTTGCAAAAAAAAGGAAAACGTCGTCAGAGTTAATTCACTTACAAATTCTAGTTTTTTTTATTTTTCACTTTTAACTATATGAATACTCCTTTTTGAATCAAATACGTCAGTTTATGTGGTTGGGCGTGTGCTACCTGAGTAGACTCTGATTGGTTTCAACTTGTCAGCGGAGCCCTAACGTCGGAACTGCTCAAGTGTTCTTACTCTACCTCACAGCGATAACGACTGGGTCCTGCCATTATCCAAATGGAGGTAACCTGGCAAATTTACAAAACCGAGTGCTGACCAAAGAACAGCACTATGCTATGCGAGAGGAATGATTGACTACTCGAATCAACTCTACTCTAGGAAGTTTATGCAAAGGGATATGTCAGTAGAGGAACACCGCAAGGCGGAGTCCTATCCCCTCTTCTAGTAGTCAATGAACTTCTAGTTGACTTAGAATCTGAGGGATTCGAAGTGATTGCATATGCAGATGACGTCTCCATTGCGGTGTCTGGTAAACATGATCACGTCCTTACGAACCTGATGCAGACCACTCTAAATAACCTTGTAAAATGGGCGGGAGAATGTGATCTACGTGTGTGTCAACCCTCAGAAAAATTAACTCGTTCTCTTCACCAGGAAATATAAAATTCCTCAACTAATAACTCCATCAATAAATGGAATCTCACTTGTACTTTCAAACGAAGCCAAATATCTAGGTATAATTCTAGACAAAAAGCTAAATTGGAAAGAATCAGGAAATCCACCGTAGCCTTATTTTGCTGTAAAAAAGTCATTGGTAATAAATGGGGTTTCTCCCCCCTAATCACCCACTGGTTCTACACAGCGGTCATCAGACCAATGCTTACATACGGAGTAGTGGTATGGTGGACCGCTCTTGATAAAAGGACCTACTGCGATAATCTAAGCAAGGTCCAACGAACAGCCTGTCTGTGTATAAGCGGAGCACTGAGATCAACAACCTCAGCTGCCCTAAATACACTCCTTAACCTTACACTAGATATCTTCAGCAAACAAATGGCCGCCAGTACAGCCATTCGTATGAGAGCTATCTCCCAATGGACCGTAAATAACATCGGTCACGCTACAATCCTGAATTGTATCCGGAGTTTCTCAGATAGTCAAGCAGCCCTCAAATCACTCGGCGCTGTTTTTACGATCTCAGTAACCACCCTTAACTTTCGCCTATCTCTTAAGGAGATGGCTGAACAGTTCAATATTCACCTTATTTGGGTGGCGGGGCACAGAGATATCGTGGGTAACTGCAAAGCCGATGAACTCGCCAGAGAAGGAACCAATCTACCGATCTCAACCAGCAGGTTGAATATTGGTATACCAATCGCTATTTGTTATCCATAACCAGATTGCACGTTAGCTCCGTAATCAATTTCATCACCGGTCTGATAGGAAGACACGCCATAAGACTCAGCGTTTACTCTAATGACTTCTGCAGAAGTTGCTTAGATGAGGAGGAGAAATAGACATACCCACACCTCCTCTGCTCATGTCCTGCACTCTCTTTTAAAAGAAAACGGCATCTAGGGAAATATTTTTTTTTATGATCCAAGCGATCTGGCGAACACAGATCCCCTGCATTTCCTTCGCTTTATTAAAAGATCCAAATGGTTTTGTTAAGTGAGGTACTCCCTCGCATAATTTCTATGGTATCACAATGGACCTAATATTGGTCTAAGTGTGTCAGTTTGTTTTCCTGACAGCCATCTAAACCTAACCTAACCTAACTACAGTGGCACTACGGTAAAGCGACTAACATTTTTCATTGCAGTGTCAGACAATCAAAGTTGTTTGATTTTAGAGTACTGCCTAAGTACTGAATAATACTGATATATCATGCATTGCGTGTACTAGAAAGGATTTCACAAGATAATGTTTGAATTTTGAAAAAGACAGTTTCGTGAAAAACGAGTTTAAAGTTTCTGCCGAGCCAGTGCGTCTGCCAAATACCTACACATGTGTCTGTAAATAATTTGAGTTTTGAAAAATCGTCTTCAAAGTGTAACTAGCTTTGAAAATATGTTAAAAATATTAAAAAGACTAAAGAAACGCAAAGTCCCTGAAGAAGAAATTTTAATTTCGAAACGCATCGAACATAAATACAAAAGTTTTGACAACTTTACTAAATAAAATTAAATAAAATAAAAGCCAAATAATGGGATGACTTTGGATGCAAAGCTGAAATGGAAAGAGCATATCAAAAAGAAAAGGGAAGAGCTCAACTTGAAATATAGAAAAATGTACTGGTTACTCGATAGAAATTCTGACCTATCTGTCGAAAATAAAATAATGCTGTACAAAGAAAACAAATACTAAAATCATCCAAAAGTTCCAAAACAAAATCCTTCGTGGAATAGTAAATGCACCATGGTATATTAGAAATAGCAATTTACATCGTGACCTACAAATAGAAACGGTTACAGAAGTTGTAAGAAAACATGCTGTATCACACAATCAGCCATAATCAGTCATATCAACTCTGAAATGGAGTCCGTATTAAATACGAGAGACAATGTTCGGAGATTAAGAAGAACCAAGCCACACGAGCTAATGGTCTAAAAGCCATGGGAAGCATTAAAAGTTTAAGCTTCCCTTAAAGCGATTATATTATAGAGAAAGAAAAATCTGTTGTCGATCGTTCATAGATTGGTTCTGATTACGAGGAGTTTTTAGTGAGGTAAGAATCCCACACTACTTGGTGTCGAATACTGCCAAGTTTCTTTTGAAGATTTCCTCCTGACAAAATATATATAAATATATATATATTACAGATGTAGGCTTTATAAATAGAAGCCATATCAGAAGAGCTAAAAAACTGTCTGCACCTGTTGAGGAGGCCTAAGCATTTAGAATCATTTAGAGCAGAACGCATAAAACTTTTATTTGAAACCTGGGTTTTCGGTGCTCAAAAAACACTAAACCACAAAATCACCATACATCCCTCATCCCTGTCATTTGAAGAAAAATACCATTACCTGAAAATAAAATAAAATGCCATTACCTGAACTCGCCCCAAAAAAAAAAAAAACTAAGTGCTGCTGAAGGGCGAGTTGAGGGCAAACCCAGTGCTAAAAAAACACACAGTTTGACGTTGAGGGCGAGTTGAGGTTTTTCAAAAAACACTTTGTGGCAACCCCCAGGGCTTCAACAAATGAACTTTTTTTTATAATTAACGCACACATCAAGGGGATATGACTACCCTTATAATGTTATAGAACACAGTGCGAGCATTTAGGAAAATAGGAGAGGATTTGAAAGGAGACACCGATGCACGTTGCTTTTGAATCTTTGTGAATCGTAATGCAGGGAAAACACAGAGCCAGGTAAAGCATTCCACATACGGATGGTGCGACTAAAATAAGAACTTCTATACTTGACTGTACGCCCGAAGTTGGGCTCAAGGTAAAACTGATGTGCATTCCTAGCGAGGCGTGTGTTGCGGCTAGATTATTTCAGGGGAGGAATGCAACTGGCTATTTCACTAGAGCACTGTTTGTGAAAAAAGCGATAAAAGAGAGTGAGACAGGCAACGTTTCGACGATGTTCAAGAGAATCAATCGATTCTACGATTGAACTATCACCTTTCAATTTTAACGCTCTATTTTGCACCCTATCAAGCAGGTGCAAAGATGTTTGAGCAGCACCTGACCAGATATGAGAGTTGTACTCCAGTTTTGGGCGGATGAAGGCCTTATAAATTGTAGCCAGATCAGAAGAGGTGAAGAACTTCATGCACCGTCTCAAGAAGCCTTAGCATTTAGCAGCTATTTTTTAATGATTTAAGATTATTTTATTAATAATTATAACATTAATTAATAAATGTTAACCGGTGCTACGAATCAAATGGCCCATCCGCTTAGTCCAATTTTGACACACTCTTTTTAAAATTTCGGCCGGTATTTCACGAATATATGCTTCAATATTGACTTCCAGTAAGTCAATTGCAGTGGGACATGCTCATGTCCATAGCTCCACAAAAAATAGTCTAGAGGAATTAAATTGCACGATCTAGGCGGCTAATTGTCAGGCGTCAATTTTTAAGTGTGTTGTGTAGCACGCGACACCGTTTTTGTTGACGCCACATGTGGTGGTCAAACCCTAGTGTAATAACCCATGTCACAAACGCACCCGCAAAAACGTAACATCGTTGTATCTTTTTATTCTTTGCACGTTGTATGAATGAAAGCTTTGTTTAATCTAAGAATAAGGACTTAGCCTTGAATTTAAAATAGAAATAAAAATAATAAAAAAAAGTATTAAACTTGGAAAACAAACCATCGAAAATCGTGCGGCACTGAAGGATTATTCCTCTAGGGTTAATGTTCAACAATGCTGTGCCCTCTCACGTATTTTGATAGTAAAATCTTTGTACATAAAAACTATTAACTAGATTTTTCATATACAAAGGTAAAATTCAATTATTCGCCAGCGTTATTCGGTGTCTGCTATTATACGGTGAAATTTTTTTCATTAAATTATTCGAAGACCGTAAGTGCAAAAGAGAACACAAGTTCGAAAAACTGAAATCGACAATGAGGTACTGCATGTCGCATGGGTAATATGATGAAACAATTTTACGTTTCTTTTTGTTCTTATTCGTGTTTTTGTTTATTACTTGCGACACGGGATGGCAGAACAAAGAAGAATTCGAAGAAATTACATGCAACAAATTTCACCGTGTAATAGTACTCAAACAAAAACAACCAAAAAAAAAAGTTAAAACGGAAGGAAATGAGTTTCAGTTAGGAAAAAAAATTGTGAATTTCAAATTCACATATTCATATTAAAATTTAAAATCAGCTTGACGATCGGAAATAAACAAACTTCTATAGCAAATGATAGGACTACATTTTCAGGGAGATAGTTGAGCTGGGTGGCGACTTGAATATTCAAGCTCTCGTGTTTCTCATTTAAAGTACTTTTGAAATATTTTTAAGGTTTTTGTGAAAACTCGGAATAAACTGGGTTTTTAAAAGAATCAAGCGATTGTTCCAGGAACCAGTATCATTGCGGACAGAACAAAATATCGGCCGCAGAACCTTCAGCACTCATCCTTAGTCAAAAAATTAATTGAGTTGCCAATTCAAACCAAAAATTGCAGCCAGAAATGAAAAAATCAAAGAAAGAAACCCTAAATATCTGAAATATCAGTCAAAACCATGGATAGTTTCAAGACATAGCAAAAAAAATTTTTTAAAGCCACTCAAAGATGAGTTCTGACTTTAGACCTGGGCTATAAAAAATCCTGTACGTTGTTGTATGAAATTGATCAGAAAATAGTCACGACATGGCTCATTTCAAAAGGCTGTAGTTTGAAACTTACAGAACTACCATTCCTTTTTAGTTCCAAACGGCAGTAGATAGATCAGGCCTGTACCAGTCAAGCTGCACTATTTATTGAAAGCTTAACATGGGTTACTTGCTAGGACATATTTACGACCTTCCTAAAGGAAAAGGGCGTAACATTGACATTGCAACGAACACGGCTGTCTGATAGCATTTATTTTTTTATCAAATGACAGGGATGTGTGGTGATTTTGTAACTTAACGTTTTAAAAGAACTGAAAACCCGGGTCAGCCGCCCTGGTAAAGTTCAACGAACAAACCTAATAGGTGTGTTTCTTTACTGAAAATTCGCACGAAATGCACCGAAAGTCGGTGAAAGTCAGTCAAATGTCGTTCCAGCACAGCGATTTTTCGTAGCAGTGCACAAAAGAGAGTGCTCACGAGAGAGTAAAAAATTTCCCCACCCTGCGAATTTCTGCCACATAAATTTCTGTGGGCAGAAATCGTGCACAACCAAAACAAATACAACAATTGTCAAACAGACGTTTTTCCAAGCGCTGCTGCGAATGTTTGTTAAAGACCGTTTCTTTACTTTTGAGACAATTACGCTCTTTCAGAGAGTTTCTGACCATTTCTGAGAGAATTTTACCCCCACTCCTTAAAATTTGACAGATTGTGAATTTCTGTGCACAAAGTAAAGAAACAGACCTATTGTTTTCATAGAGATTCTTATAAGAATATTGTGTGCTCTTCGCTGGCCTTTTAAAGCTTTCTTATTAAGCCTGTACTGCACATTTTTGTTGAACTAAATAAAAAAAAAAAATAACAGAGCGAGGAGCGATTGAGTGAAAGGGAACTTCAATTTTCTGCCGGTTCCAAACGGTTAATCGACAAAGGGATTTTCATTGCAATGAATTTACTAACGGAGGACTTGCCAATTCTTCGCGAAAGGCGATACCCGTGGAAAAACATTTTTGCCTCTGTTGGAACCAGACATGCCAACCATCACGCCACGGGTATCACAGAGTTGAACAGAGTATTGAAATGTGGATTTGTAAGCAACATGTTTGTTCGTTGAAGTCCTTGGTGTGCCCCGTTGTCGCCAAAAACCTAAACCTTCCTGAGGCATAAGTTTGCCCTCAACTCGCGCCCTAGGTAATTTCTGAGACTCGTTCAGGGAACGAACAAAGCTGTCAAATGGCATGTATTTTTCTTCAAACGACAGGGACGTGTGGAGATTTTTAGACTTAAGGTTTTTTTAGAACCGAAAACCCGGATCGAACCTAAAAGGTTTGTTCGTTGAAGCCCTGGGGTTGCACTAGGGTCGACACAAAGCGCTTTTCGAGAAACCTAAATTCGCCCTGAATGTCAAATTGAGTGCTATTTGAGCCATAGATTTGCCATATTGCGCTTTCCATTGGTTTCACTCGGGGAAGCACTCATTTTAAAAACCAATGGAACACCTAAAATTGTTTTTGCTCAACTTAACGTGTTGGCCTTGTGTGAGTGAAACACCAATAGCACGTAAAAAATATTTCCTGTGGAAAATTTTCTTTTTGACATTTGAGTAACATGTGTTAGTGCTTCTTGAGTCGATTCTCACTTCAAATCGAGAAGCGGCTGTCACTCCTCAGAATCATGAGAAGCGATCTTTTTGCTCCAATGGAACGGTTTGAGAACGTTTCTTGACGCTCCTGGACGGTTCTTTTCGTCCAATGGAAAGTGCCAATAGGTTTTCCCCAACTCGCCCTAGCTTTTTGCTGTGGTGAGTTGAGAGCTGTCAAATGGCATGTATTTTTTTTAATTACAGGGATGTGTGGTGATTTGTGGTGTAGCGTTTTTTGAGGACTGGAAACCCTAGGTTTTTTTGATAATTCATAGGGTAGTCAAGAAAACCTGGGTCAACCCTGGGGAAAGTTCAACGAACGGACATAATGGTGGCATTCAAAAACCTAGCCACTACGTAGTGGAAAGTCGACTAGCTTTGTGAATGCAAAATGCACTAAAAATGTAGTGAACCCTGAATTGTCAAATTAAGTACACAAAAACACGAAACAATTGCATTTAGAGAACTTTAAATAACCTTATCTTTTAAATTAAGTAACTTTAATTACATATCTCTTTACTGCTTTCAATTTGATAAAAATTGTCGAAAAAATTTCATTTTGCGCTTTGTAATTTTTTGTGTATTTACCCAACAGCTGATTCTCAAACGTCAGACTAACTTTGTAGCTGAAATTTTTCAACTACGTTGAAGGGGAAATTTCAACTCGTTTTGTAGTCGATTTCGACCAATCAGAACAGTTCACTACGTAGTCACTAGAAAACTGAATGGGCCCAATGTTTGTTCCTAATTTGAATGTCATTTGACAGCTATGACTCTTTTTTTTAAATAAAAGACAAATATTGAAATACAAAACCGCTGGGCGTCAAATAATTTTTGCAAACAACTGAAAAAATGCGCCAACAAATCAAATCCACATCTGGTTACCTTTCCCATCAAAAATTTGCTATGGGCTCTTCGTCTACCAGTGACAAAACTCCCAGGGAAACCAAGAAGATTGCAGTCAAGGTATAGGGTTGTAATCTACAAACTACTGATAAGTTTATGGCAAATGTCAATATAAAGATCAAGCATTTTAAACTTAAAATACGTATACAAAAATTTTGTAAAAAAAAAGCTTGAAAAATTGAGTACAAGTGCTCAACTTTGCCATTCTTCATGACTCAATCAAAAAGTGGGCAGCGAATGAGACTCATTAAATAGAATTGAAACTATGGTCGTTAGTGACTTTATCACACCATATAACATCTAGTCTCTGCCTCTGGTGTAATCTGAGATGGAACAATAATTATTCAAATATACAACCGGCTTCTTTATTCAAAAGAAAATTGTACATATTAAGCAAATCACTTGTTTCAGCTTTATCTCCATCGGCACGGCACTGATACCGCGTTGTGACAGTATACGTGCGCAATTCACAGTATTCACACAACTATCATCTGTGTTTGGAGAACAAGAATTGTCTAAACAGGCCTGGCCATCTGTACAAATATCAGCCACCCAAATACCAGCCTCGCATTCAAGTACAGAGTACACTGTCACTCCGTTGTCTGGCAAACCATTTATTACAAATTTTTACTTTTAAGTGCTTTTTTTTTGTCTATTCTCCTTTTTTTTTTTAATTATTTATGTAGGGCTTCAAGGGTCTTTTGAATTTCAACAAAAATATATATAACGTGTTTGTTTTATATACAAAAAAAAACCATGAACATAACTGCATGCGTGTGACGACGACGACGACGACGACGACGGCAACGACGTCGACGACGAAGGCAGGCAAATCGATTAGCCTCTCGACATTGTATGCAATGCACCTAATCAGCATTGGAAGATTTATTTTTTTCATTTGCAACAAAAAACTATGAAATCGGGCACAATGCCCTCAAAATGTTCTATAATTTTATCATTCTGTGTATTGAGATTATTTTGTGAGTATTATTTTCAAATTTTTCCACTATTCAATTGGGCGAAATAATTTTTTCTACGATGGGTAAGATTATCTCAGCACTTAGGTGATGAGGTTTTTTTTTTTAATTGTGTGATGAC
The DNA here is from genome assembly GCA_914767635.1 of Melanostoma mellinum. Lineage (NCBI taxonomy): Eukaryota > Metazoa > Arthropoda > Insecta > Diptera > Syrphidae > Melanostoma > Melanostoma mellinum. The sequence goes on from OU612060.1 coordinate 187,879,738, forward strand.
TGGAGCAGACGAAACATTTACCTTTGACTAGTCCATGATATCTGCTTTGTAATTGTTTGGCACTGGTTTTATAGTTTTCCTTGACTATTTTGTAATGCGCACAATGATATTGAGAATTTTTTTAAATTTAACACTTGGTTTCTTTGTAGAAAAACGTTTATAACTTTTTGAAGAATTTCCACTTTTCCCAGGGAAAGCAGCCATCGTTGAAAGTCAAATTTATACTGTCAGCCATTCCTTCGATGTAAGGCGATTTAAGGCTGTCAAACGGTATTGCCATACTGAAGAAAAATCGAAAATGGTTTTAATTTCTGTTTTCGTGGTGAATATATCAGGATGTGTTCCACGGGTGTGAGTGAGCGATTTGAGTACGATGGCGATTGTGAATTTCATAATAAAAGTGGAAATTTGATCCACATTGAGTTACGATTTTGAATTCAGATGATGAACTATAAAATCGATCAGAGAAACCACTCAACCATTTTATGAAATTACCCTTACAACTGTTTTCATTCTGGAAACAACAATTACTGTTTTTTCTCACAGCGAATCACTTCAAGTTATGTTATTGAGAAGTCTATCTTATCGCTTCAGTGCAGGCAATATTAGTGCTTTATAAACATATAGTAAAGTACCAAAATGATAGATTTCATAATAATGTTTTGGTTTTCCCAATTCAATCAACCTTTTTGCAAACTAAAAAAACTAATTTTGTAATTTGGAAAGGTATATAAAAGAAGTTATAAGCCTTGCGCAAACCAACGCGGTGAGTGCGTGCGATGCGATTGCGTTTAGTCGAATCTCTATGTAATCTTATGGACGTTTGACTTAATGCATAGGGATTTGACTTATCGCAATTGCATCGCACGCGCTCACCGCGTTGGTTTGGGCAAGGCTTAATTGTAAAAACTCAATTTTCCATTTCAAAAAAGGTACAGCGGCTCAACAGTATTATGATTTTTGCATTTTTTTTAGCAAAACTATTGTTTTCCAAACTCGGAAAAGTGTTCCCCAAATTTTTCCAAATGGTCCCCGATCGGTTAACACCAAAATTTCTCATTTTCATTGCTAGTGCTGCCAATTCTTCGCCAAATCTTAGAGCAAATAACTTTTTTTAGAGCTTTTCCAAATTGCGAAAAATGTTTTTCAAATTTTTCCAAATGTTTTCCAAATTATTTGTACAAAAAAAATTAAATTTCGTGTTGTAGCGCTGCCAAGTTCAATATTCTTAATGCAAATAGAGAAGGCTGTGAGGTGAAAACATTTATCACAGCTTCACCGAAAATTCGATTCTCGATTAGTGAAAATCCAACCTCAAATGTCAATTTTTTTTCATATAATAAATTTCTTTTCATTGCCGTATGTCCCCTATTATACGATGTCTCACGAGACATGTCTCATTTTTGACGTTCCTTTTAAATTTCCATCCCGTGAGACAATCACTATTACATGTTCAATTTTGAAGGCTCACGTCTCAAATTTGACAATTCTTCATTTCTCTTTCAATCCTTTTCTTGTTGTCACTTTATAAATTTCAAAGTTTTATTTTTCTATAAATAAAGAAAGTTGCTTGATAAAATTACAAAAATAACAAATTGGTTTTACAACTTTTGATTTGAAAAATAAAAAACAAGACCACAACGAAAATGAAAAAATCAGTTGACGCTCATTTGACCAACACAAAAAATACATTAAAGCAACATAGCAAAAACGAATATGGGAAAAGAGAAACGTCAATATGAGACTGCTAAAAATCGGCACGGTACTCGTCGGGAATTTTTTTGTGCATCTCATTTCCTCACATCTCCTTTCTTTTTCGCACTCATGTGAGACTGGGCTCGTGAGACATCATGTAATAGGGGACTATGAGTCGGTGAAAAATTCAATTATGAAAAATGGCCGCAAAACTCAAACGATGAAAAATCCAACTGGAAACCAATTGAAATGAGAAAGAAAATGAGAGGAAACTGTCACCGCCGTATTAATAAATGCGGAATAGCCTTATTCCATGGATTAAGTTACCATTATACCATTTTCCATTTAATTAAAGTTACCATTATACCATTTTCCACTTAATCCATGGAACCCAGCTATTCCGCGTTACGGCGGCGGTCAGAATTTATCATTTAGAACGTTTTAGTACTTTTTAAATCCGGAATCGCTTAGAGTGGGTTCGCAAAGTGATAAAATGAAAAAACTGTATGAAAACTGAAATTATATTTTTTTTTCGGGATCGGGAATTGTTCCCCTGATCTGAATAGCTTTGCAGTGGATGAAGTAGCCTCGTCCGAACAGAGCTCTATTTTGTCTTTTGAAAATTTATCCATCCTGGCAATGCTGCTTCGTTTTGTTGAAACAACTGTCAACGCCTGTCGCTTTGACATGACAGCTCAATAAAATCGAAAAGGAAACGAAAACTAGTTAAAATACCAAGCTAAACAATCCTAAATTGCTTTTTCTCAATTTGTTTAAAATTTCAGCAAAAAAGTTTGCTGCAAAACATCCCATTCATAAAAATATTTCGCACCATGTCCTTAGAAGTATCAAAAATATGTCGAACATGTCTAGCGCTCGACGGAATCCTTCTGTCTATATACGATAGCAAGAATTCATCTGGAACTGGATGTGTTGCCGACATGCTTAGCGACTTTACATGTATTAAAGTAAGTCAATTCTATCATTATTGTGCCATTAAATAAAACAAAAACCCATTCCCCACAGCCCAAGAAGTTCGATGGCATGCCAGAAAAAATTTGCTTTGCATGCATTAGTGAAATTAATCGCTGCTACTCTTTTAAAATGAAATGTGACAACTCGGATAGAACCCTGAGGCAACTCCTTGATATACCAGTCGAATCTGAACCTACGCCTCAGCCTGAACCAGTCACAATACATAAATCCTTACAAGTAGAGCACACTTCACCTAAATCAGAAGTAAGCCATTCTCCTGTGGAAGAAAAGTCACCTAAACCGAATATGATAATACTAAAACAGGACATCAAAGCAGCCCCAATTGTTGAAACGAATTTAGTTCTGTCTGTCCATTCTGACGAAGACATGGGAACTTCCTTCTTCACCATTCAATCGGATAACGAAGAAATTGAACTTCATGAAGACCAAAGTCAACCAGAAACAATAGAAGACGATAATTCCGGAGACTACGAAATAATGGTTAGTAAGTACGTCTATGAAACTGATACAGAAGTCGCGCAAATGATAGAAGAAGATGTTCCCGAGAAACAACCCAAGAACAAATCTGTCAAGGAACCAAAAAATGAATTGCAATGTACGATGTGCCCAATGGCATTCGTTCATCCCAGAAATCTTAACAAACACATGACCAAATATCATCAAACAGTGGAAGACTCCCAAAAGACCTACAAATTAGACGAGGTAGAAGACGATACCAACGAACAGCAGATTTCTCAAGAACTAGATCAAGACGAGGAGTATGAGTTGCAGACACTCGAAGAACCCGTCGTAAAGCAAGAGCCAATAGGACAGCAGAATATAGAGCCACATGATAAAGAAGAACTGCGTTGCCCCGCCTGCAAAGCTGTCTTCGCCAAGCCTGCCTCATTAAATATTCATTTAAAACACAACAAATGCTCAGTTAAACAGCATCCCTGTTCTGATTGCAACAAAGTATTCGACTCTTTAAAGTCTCTGAATGCACACATCCGAACGCACGATAAATTTTCCTGTGCGACGTGTGGCGAGAAATTCAACAACAAAGAGGACTTGGCCAAACACAATAAGGAACGACATGGCGTCAGTCTCAAGTACGAATGCGAGAATTGCAAGAAAGGTAATCAAATTAATAGTTTAGCATGAGGTAGATTTGATGTCATCTTTTTCCAGCTTTCACGATGCGATCGACTCTCAAAGACCACATGCGCATCCACACAGGTGAGAAGCCATTTGTCTGCGATCTCTGTGGCAAGAGATTCACTCAAAATGCGAATCTCAGACAACACGTTATGCGACACAACAACACTAAACCCTACAAGTGTGACCGATGCACTCGGACGTTTGTTAGCAAAGGAGAACTATACGCCCACCTGCGAAGTCACAACGGCGAGCATCCGTTCCAATGCGATGTCTGTCCGTCAGCATTTACAACGTCTAGTTCTCTAGTTAAACACAAGCGTATTCATACGGGTGAACGACCGTATGCTTGTGATTTTTGCCCAATGCGATTCACTGCTCTGAACACTTTGAAAAACCACCGCCGAGTGCATACTGGCGAGAGACCCTACAAATGTCATTACTGCGATCGATCGTTCATCCAGAAGAGTGACTGCAGTATTCACATGCGCATCCACACTGGCGAGAGGAAGTATGTTTGTACTATTTGTAATAGTTCATTCCAGCAGTCGGGTACTCTCCGAAATCACATGAAAACTCACGATCGTACTCGTTCCTCGACTAGACGAACGAAAAAGAATGAGTGTGATGTGACGGAAGAAGTTGAACAGCCATCGACTACTGTAACGGAGGAAATTGGAAATGACCAAGAAATGCAGGAAGAAGAGGAAAACCAACAGCAAAAGAAGGAAATTGTTTCAGACGATGCAATGGACATCGGCGAGGGAGACATTTTGGATTACGCCATCGAGGAATGTTCCAGTGGGAATAGTGAGTTTAGCGGTGAATGACAACAGGCTAGTAAACAATTGAGATTGCTTAGGAATTATTTTTAAATTATGTTTAAGATTTCAATAAAGTAAAACTCATTTCACACTGATTTTGGCCAGTCACAAGTAAAGGAACTTCTTTGGTCTTCTCTGAAGTGTTCATGTGACACAATTTTATAGCGGCTATTCGTTTAAAGTTTTGCACGAACACGCCTATCTAGACACACCAAAAGCTGGAAAATATTCTCAAACTAACCCTAAAGATCTCCGAACCATCAGTCTGTCTTAGCACTTGCACTTGATTGATATCCACTTACGAATTACGCTTCTTCTCACTAACACGCATATTGCAAGGGTTAATCAATTGAAACGGCTCTACTTACGATAGTCCGTACAATAGAATACTCGCTGCAACATTCGGAGTTCACTACAGTTGCTTTCCTAGACATCGAAGGCCCCTTTAACAACGTCGTCTGCCATTTCCCGAGCACTTACAACTCTAAATGAGGACCCCTCACTCGGTGAGTTGATTGAAAGTCGAATCATAAAACTCAACTCTAGAAGAGGCTTCTACAAAAAGAGGTGTAAGTAGAAGCACTCCGCAAGGTGGAGTCCTCTCTCCTCTTCACTGGAATTTGGTGGTAAATGAACTACTGATAAACCTGGAGGGGATGACTGCGGGTTATTGCTTCTACAGACGATGTTGCCATTGCAGTCACAGGAAAGCATCTTGGCATATTAAAAGAACTGCTTCTAAATGATATAAGCACAAACTTTCAAAATGGACCAGTAAGTGAGGACTTGAGACAAGTATTTAGTATTTCCTCCAGGAAATTATTAACGGCACACAACTAACTTACTCTAATAAATAAAATACTTGGGTCTAGTTTTAGGCCCTTATTGCGAGTGTCGTCTAACATTCGATGCGAGAAGAATTGAAAGCTTCGATAAATTTTCCTTTTGGTATTGCGTATGCGTATCTCTATCGACAAGGATTTCTGTTAATGAAAGTAGTCATTGTGAATAAATCCTATAATTTGACATTTGAGTTAGTTTCAGTGATAGTCGAACGTAAAATTACAGACGATAACGACCGAATTCAAAATTAAAAGTATCGAACAATAAGAATACGCAATTCCGAATTTCATTTTCGACGTTCGACTATCGACAATCGTCGTCTATCGACAGCCAAACCCCAAACGACACTCGCAATAAGGGCCTTAGATAGAAAGTTAAGTTGAAAGCCGACAGGAAAGAGTCAAAAAAGCTACAGTAGCACTCTTTCCATGTAAAAAAGCCATAGGAAAGAAGTGGGTCTTCAGCCCCGCATCGAACATTGGCTTTACATCTCGGTCATCAGACTTATCCTCACTTGCGGTGTTACAGTTTGGTGGACTGCACTAGATAAAGCAATTTATATTAATATAATTAATATAATTTATAGAGACAGTCTCAGCAAAGTCCAACGTTCAGCATGTATTTGTATGAGCGGTGCCTTACGCACCACTCCTTCAGCGGCAATGGACATCCTGTTTCACCTAGTCGCACTTCACATCTAAAGTAAGCAAACAGCTGCGAGTTCGTCTATTCGATTACAAGAAGTCTCACAATGGGCCAACAACAAAATTGGTCATGTTGACATTCTGAACAAATTCGGAATCCGCAAGCTAAAAACAGACTACATTAAACTAACTCGAATTTTACACAAATTTCCGGGTGACTATTCCAACCAGAACAGACTGGGAGGACCAATCATTCTTGGAAAACGAATACGTCCATTTTTATACGGACACGGATGGTTCAAAAACAAAAGAAGTAGTAAAGGTTGTGGTGTCTATTCTGACGAAATGAAAGTAAACATCTCGCTTCGTCCTCCATATCACTGTATGTTCCAAGCGAAGTCGATGAAAATTAGCGAAGCTCTTGGCTCAGAGAAAACATGATATCCGAAATGGGCATCTTCTCAGACAATCAGGCGGTCATCAAATCCCTGGCATTAAATTCCTTCAACTCTATTCCAGCTCTTAACTGCCGATCATCTCTCAGGGAGATATCAGAGCAGTTTAACATTGACCGCTGCTGGGTAGAGACATTCCAGGAACGGCTTGATTCCCCTCAAAAGAAAACACATCAGTGCGACGATAGGTGTCATCACTAATTTCTATTCTGCTATGGGATCGCCTCAACCATACATCGCATCAAGATTCTTCTTTGTATGGGTTTTGCATATCAAGCATTATGTGGATACACATAAATGCAAGTATACAAGTGGGATATGTTTATGATGATGATCAATGCGGACCATGAACAGTGATGTGTTTATTTAAGATAAACATCCATGGATGGAGTCACTGATCATTGATATTATTGATTCTGTCGTGAACCCCCAATACTGAACGGATGTTTATAAGAAAAACTATCCAAACAATCTTGTGTAGAGGTTTAAATAAGAAATGTGGCAGAAGTGGATTATTTATTGTGATATAAACACTTCACGCAAGGCAAATTGAGCCTCTTTTCCACATTTAATACCACGATCGAGTAAAATCAACCAAGCATATTTCCACGCTAAATACGATGATTTAGCACCATCATAACAAAAGCTACAAAGATTAGCCAGTGTAGGTATCACAGAAGCATTGCGCACCTGCCCAACTCTAGCTGCAGAAAGTTTATTAAATTTTCCTCCGCTACACCAAAGTGTAAAGAAGACTGCCGCACTAAGAGGACTAAATCTTCATCCCACATACACTTAAGTGAAGTAAACTTACTAGACATATCCCAATACTGGTATCGCCTGCCGTTCACTGTTCGTCTATGCCTAGACGCATAATGTTACACCATCCCTTCGAAGTAATCTTTCCTTACATGGAAGAACCCTGTAATTCTTACAAGCTACTTCCAATACATTTGGTACACTGACCATTCAAAAACTAACAACGGTTTAGGTCCAGCGATTTTCGGTCCCAACTTCACAACATCTATATCCCTTGGTAGCACAACAACTATCTTTCAAGCAGGGGCAATAGCTATTTAATTCTATGTTAGGGAATGCATTAGAGGAAACCTCCGAAGATAACGCATCATAATTTGCTCTGACAGTCAGGCAGCCCCAAAGGCATTGTTCTCAACCAAAATTGAATCCAAACCAGTTTGGAACTACCTGACAAGAACTAAATTAGCCACCCACATATTAAAATGACTCTTTCCTGGGTGCCTGGACATGAAGGTGTACAGGATAACGAAGAGACCGACCGCCTAATTAGCTTTGACTCTCAATCCCAATTCAAATGAACGGAATACTACAGCGGTCTCCCAATCAGTAGCATTAGACGCTAACTAACTACTTGAGAACGACAGAACATGATCCACACCTGGAACAACTCTAATGGCCACCGCCAGTCAAAACTATTCATCGACTTATCTCGAAGGCGTATGAAAGAAATTGATGAAATGATTAAACGTGACGCAAAGTTACTTACGGACTTCCACACTGGACACTGCTCTCTCAGATATCATCTTAAAAACATGGACATACCTGCCGTCTCTGTCTCGAAGACACAGAAACGGCTGAACACATTTTATGTGAATGCCCTGCCATAGCCACATCCAGGCTAAATATATTCAACAAAGGATTCACTATTCCCTTTTATATTAAACACCCCCTCTTCGAGTATTTTTAGATTCTTACACTTCGAATGAACATCTTTACACTTTACGTGTTTCAGCCCAAGGGAAGAGCATAAAAGATTTTTCAGATTGACGTGCTAGCATAGGCGTTTTGCCTTCGCCCTATTCAATTAAAAAAAGGCAGTGATTATTGCCTATATGGGGATTAATACTTGCGTCGTTGCATGTCTTTGATATCTGAAAACAAAAATAGAAAACCACCTCCAGAGAGCGCAGATCACCTATCTAGCTGAAGTACTCCAAATCGCACGAGAAACTACTTGTGCTTCTTTGAATCCTTGCGTGCCCGTGAGGTAGTGGTTAACTGTTACACTGAGGTTCGTTGTTCGAATACCAACAAAAACAAAAAATGTTTTTTCACGGGTGTCGCCTTTCGCGAGGAATTGGCAAATTCTCCGATAGTAAAATTCATTGCCATGAAAAGAACTTTCTCCATTAGCCGTTTGGAATCGGCAGAAAATTGTAGGCCCCCTTTTTTCTCTCAAAAGACGTGTTTTTACAGAACTGCGCTGGGCCCCGAGGGACGGGGCTCCCCGCTCTGCTGCGCTACCCTGCTTTTGTTTGTTATTTGAATCCTTAGAGGTTCAACAGTTGCTAACGCATGCTCCTTGAGTATTTAGTGTTTTTATTGTTTGTGCAGATAAATATCTAATCAGTTTAATCAAATATTCCCTTAATCCCTACGATAGCACTCTAAAACTGTCCATATGCCTGCTGTTGTCCTGCCACTTGTTGAGAAACAATAACCATTTGTCCAGTGGTTGTTGTTGTTGAATGTCCAATTTGAGTCATAGTTTCTGAAGTGACAATGGGCTCGCCACTGTACCAATTGATTAGGGCATGCTGCGGCATGGTAACACACTTTCGCTGATCGGCAATCAAATTCTCCGAGTATTTGACATGATTTGCATATGCTTCCTTTTCGTTTTGAATATCCTTCGACATTCGATGGAGATCTTTGAGGATTGCGCTGCCCCACAGTTGGACGTGGATGTCTGGAATTTTAGAAGCCAATTGCATTGCTGGCGTGACCATGTTCATACTCTCCTTGGAATTGCCAATACTAAGGAAGACATGACTGAGCAGAACCAAGGAGCAGGAGGTCAGTCGGTTGAGATCTTCGGCATTGGCCATTTTGAGAGTCTCACGAAGGAAGCGCCTGCAAAGAAAAATATTCAAACAAAATTATTTACACAAAATTAAAGTTTCCCTACTTTGCTTCATGGAAACTGCTCTTGTGAAATGCGTGAAGGCCCTGAACGTAGTAGAATCCACCCATTAGAGCCTGCGAACTGTACGAATGTGTATTTTCAGTCGAGACAGAGTCTAGAATCTGTTTTAAGTCCTGGTCTCGCTTAGTTCGAAGATATATGATGGCCAAGTTGAGGTTGGCGAAAAGCTTGAGATCCCTTTCCGCTGTTTCATTTACACACGCGTGGAACTGCTTTTCGGCATAGTCGAACAAGCTAGTCGACATGGAGTACAGCCCCAGTAGACAATGTAACTGAGCCGAATGGCGTTTCAGTAGATTTCTGTTTGATGTTGCCAGACAAACGTCTCTGCAAGTCGCAATTTCAGTGATAGCCAACTCGCGGTTACCCATGACCATGCGACACATGACTATGTGTTCGAGGAGTATTATCTTGAAGACAGATAGGATCGGTTTGTCGTCTTGTATTTTAAGTTTCTCGATCTGTGTGAGGGCCTTTTCGGTGTACTTTTGGGCTTTGTCCATGTATCCAGCCATCATTGAGTGGGAAACAGTTACCAGATACACCAGCACATATAACTGTTCCTTAGGAAGCCAGACAAACATTTCCAATGGATTCTGTCCGAAGATAACATCATCCGATGGCCAATTGGGAGCCATGATTGTCTGTATGCTCATTTGGAGTTGCTTCAAACTAGGCTTGACTGTCTTAACCTGTCCCAGGGCGAGATAATAGCAAACTTGGAGAACCAAAAAGAACACCTTGAGGTATTCCTTTTGATGGGGATTCACTATGTTGTTGTCGATGATGGAACCAGCTTGATTGAGAAGCGTCAATACGTCGTTAGTTTTTCGTTCAATCATCAATATCATTGCTCGACTGAGGAGGAAGAGTACTTTTAGATATGTGGCGTTAGCTTCTTCAGCCGAGTCTGCTCCAACAGCTAGCAATTCCGACGCCAAACTATATTCCTTGTCTGTAGCGAGGATCTGGGAGAGTTGTAGAAGCAACTTACAATGCCAGTAGACGTTGTTTTGGGACAACTCAACTGCTTTTCTCAGGATGCTTTTGGCCGAAGAACCTAATTCCATTTGGAGGTACAACTGAGCCAACAAACTTGCGGTATCGAATTTCACATCATCAAAGTTCAGAAGATTCTCTGATAGTTTCCATGCTTTTTCCAAATGATTTCGTGCCAAATCGATGTTTTTGGTGTAGGCCATTAAGACTTGACCCATTTGGAGATGAGTTCGGGCTTCGACTTTCGAGGGCGGCTGAAATGTGAATAAGGCTTGCAGACACTGAATGCATTTTTTTACGTTAGGCGGATTGGATGTACGAAAGTACTCTGCTAAACCGAGCAGGGAAATATAGCACGCGTCTTGGCCAGCAGCCATATTTGCAAATTTTCAATTTTTTGGGAATTAAAAGACTTTTAATCTGCAAAATTACGAGACAAGCGAGAACCGACACCGACAAATGTTTATTTTTTTTTACAAATGTCAAACTGTGGCAGTGTACTGCGGATACTTTGCATTCTACATAGCCGCTGTACGTTATCAATCGGTAAACCGTTTTTTCTGAGGCTGAGCTTAGACTTTAAAATTTTACTTGGGACACAAAATCACTTTTTAATTTTCATTGACGAGGTTCATATTGGTGGATTTGTTGAAGCAGCAAAATGATTACGTTGTTGAATGAAAAGTTAATATCGACAAACTGGTGTACACGAGAAGGAAAAAAAAACAGTCGCTTCATTCGCAGAAAGTTTCAATAACTGGCTGAACACAATTCATACGCATACGCATACGCATACGGTGCCGGAGCCGCAAGAGTTAAAATCAAGTTAACTTGTCCAGCTCCGTCTTGCGTTGTTGTTGTATTCGTTTGTATTTAATGTTTTGACATCTCTTGCGGCTGCGTCTCTGCAGCCATTGTGTTCACGCATTAAATCGGCGTATGTCGGAAAAGCCACGATTTCGTAACTTTTTAAACGATTATCATAGCGAATGCGAAAAAGGTTTGGTTTGGGAGGTTCTTTAAACGTTAAGAAATCCAGCGAATAATCGCTCCGAGGCAGAAACGCGCTTTGCGAAAATTTCCAAAGCATAGCAAGTTTCCATTAATTTTTTATAAACCGTGTTTTCATAAACGAGATATTTTAAAGTGGTTTCTATTATAACCTATAGCAAAACGAATAGTGTTAGACAGAAGCTATTTTTAAGCTGAGTTCATTAACTCAAAAAAGTTGCCATAGCAAAAGCTTCCCTTTCTATTTATTAATTTAGCTACGAGTCTAAATTAAGAGCCACTTGTGGAATAACGTCCATTAAGCTTGTAGAAGATCAAACTGACTTGTAGTATTATGTTACAAAATTTCTTACACCTGTCATAAAACACTTGTATTACAAGTACTTGTAATTTGATGTTACAAACCCTTCTCCTTCTTTCTGTTTGATAATAGTGTTTTTTTTTTCTACAAAAGCAGTCGAGATGTCAAACAGAAACTTGTAAACTTTTGGTTTGAATAGCTCAACATGTTTTCTTAAACGTATCTCGACTTTGAGGCATTGCGAATAGCATATAAAGGTGTTTTTCAATTGAGAATCGATCTGTTAGAATCATCGAAAAGCCAATTTGCTGGTAGTTCAATTCTCTGCCAACACTTGGCACTTCCTGTTGACTCTTCTTTGACGGACTAGAAACTACACCTCTCAGACACTTCAATACAAGTTGTGTTGGATAGTTTTAAGTCTGAGATGGGTCTCAGGTACAAAATTTTGGTGTGCCCCAGAGCTCCGTTCTGTCTCCGAATCTCTTCCTTATTTTCATAAAAGCTCTCCCCTGTCTGAAACTTTAAATCCTTTTAACTGTTTTGTGGACAACTCAACCGTCAGTTTTCATATTCGTTTTCAACTCTTGGGTTGTGGAAATGGAATCGTTTCTTATGATTAGCGCTTTGAATTCTGACCTTGAAAGAATTGCTGCATGGGGTGTTTAGTATCGAGTAGAAACAAAAAAACTTTTTTGTCACTTTTCATTGGACGAAAAGAACCGCCCAGAAGCGTAAAGGAGTATTCTCAAACCGTTCCATTGGTACAAGAAAAATCGCTTCTCATGATTCTGAGAAGTGACAGCCGCTTCTCGATTTGAAGTGAGAATCGACTCAAGAAGCACTAGCACATGTTACTCAAATGTCAAAAAGGAACATTTCTTCATGGAATATTTTTTAAGAGCCATAGGTGTTTAACTCACACAAAAGAAATTACATTTAACTGAATAGAAACGATTTTGGGTGTTCCATCGAGTGAAACCAATTGAAAGCGACATTAGTTAGAATGACTAGGGTGTATTTGAAGCCGCTTAGTGCCGCAATGCTAAGATTTCCTTAAACGACGCCTGAAATTTTTTACCACTTTTGATAAAGCCTTCATCCGTCCAAAACTAGAGTTAAAGTAACATATCTGGTCAGATACTCCTCATACATCTTTGCACCTGCTTGAAAAGGTACAAAAAAAGAGCATTATGACTGATAAGTGACGTGATATTTCAATCGATCAATTGATTGAATTTCTGGAATATCGTCGAAACGTTACCTGTCTCACTCTTTTTTATCGCTTTTTTGACAAACAGTGCTCTATTGAAATACCCAGTTGCTTTCTTCCCTTTAAATCATTTTAGCGCAACGCCCGCCTCGCTAAGAATGCTCATCAGTTTTATATTGAGTCTAACTTCGGGCGGACAGACAAATACAGAGATACACACCTTAGCCGCACTGCCTATATGTGGAACGTTTTACCAAACTCTTTTTACCTCTTCATTTACAACTCAACATTAAAAGTAATCTGCACCGGTGCGGTGTCTCTTGTTGCACTATCTTAAATGTTCACACTGTGTTTTATTACATTAGGTCAAAGACCACTAAGTATTTAGCTGGTTTGCTTGGTTTGTCTGTTGGTGCTGGAAAGAAATACTGTGAGGCAATTCGACGTTGGACGACTACAATCGCAAGAGATCGCCAAGTCCTTTTCCGATCGAGTCACTTACAACCTCTTAAGGAGTCCTATGCCGCCAGCATCAAGTATAGAGAACCAGTGACAGCACTGCCAATCAGCCATCAGAGATGCCGCATCTGAAGTGCTGGGTTTCACACGGCCACCACAACGAAACCCCTAGTTTGACGACGAATGCCGGCAAGCACATGCAGCTAAACAGGAAGCATACAAAGCGGCGCTGCACAAAAAGACTAGAACTGCTTATGAGCTCTAGCTAGTGGTACCCGTGGCGTAATAGTTAGCATGTCCACCTGCTAACCCAGAGGTTCGAGGTTCGAATCCCAGCAGAGGCAAAATGCAAAAATGTTTTTTCCACGGGTATCGCCTTTCGCGAGGAATTGGCAAGTCCTCCGTTAGTAAATTCATTGCCATGAAAAGCGCATTCTCAAATTAGCCGTTCGGAACCGGCGAAAAATTGTAGGTCCCCTCCATTTCCTAAATGGAGCGAAATGCGCTAGGCCCAGGGGCTCCTCGCTCTGTTGCGCCACCCTATGTATGTATGTACGCTTATGAGCTCTACAAGCAGAAGAGGAGAGACGAACACTGGATTCTCAGACGGAAAAAGAGAGAGCATGAGAAGCGACCGATCGAGGAGATAGAAGAGTGCCACAGCAGGAATGAGGTTTGGAAGTTTTACCAGAAGGTAAAAACAACAGCCTCGAGCTACAAGCCCCGAGCCAAAGCCTGTAAAGACGATCAAGGGAACATCGTGGTGGAACCGCAGTCAATGCTAGGATATGGAAAAACCACTTCTCCAAGCTCTATAACGGCGATGATGAACCCAATTCCGCTGTTTAAAGATAGAACCATTCGATTTAGGCGACGTAGACCAACAATTCCGCCAACCCGACCTGAACGAAGTGAAGGCAGCAGTATCCAAGTTGAAGTCCAACAAAGCTGCTGGAGCTGATTGCCTCACTGCCGAATTGTTTAAATCGGCAGGCGATGACCTGGTCAGGAGTATGCACCAGCTCATTTACAAAATATGGTAGGAAGAAAGCATGTCCGATGAATGGAACATCAGCATTGTTTCCCCGGTCCTCAAGAAAGGAGACCCTCTGAACTGCGCCAATTACAGAGGTATCAGTCTTCTTAACATCGCGTACAAGATCCTCTCTGCCGTATTGTGTGAGCGTCTGAAGTCATTCGTCAACAACCTAATAGGTCCTTATCAGTGCGGTTTTAGACCAGGAAAGTCCACCATAGACCAAATCTTCACACTACGGCAGATCTTGGAAAAAACCCAGGAGCTTCAAATCGATACCCACCACCTTTTTATCGATTTTAAGGCCGCATATGACAGCATCTATAGAGAGGAGTTATATAGAGCCATGTCTAGTTTTGGCATCCCTACCAAACTTGTCCGATTGTGTAGGATGACGATGGAGAACGCACGCTGCTCCATCAGGGTCGGAAAAGATCTCACCGATACATTCGATGTCAAAAAAGGTTTTAGGCAAGGCGATGCACTGTCATGCGACTTCTTCAACATCGTTCTTGAAAGAATAGTGCAAAACTCCCACGTCAACACAAAGAGGCACAATCTGTCAAAGATCTGTTCAATTGCTCGGATATGCCGACGATATTGACATAATTGGAAGAACGCAGCGTGATGCCAATGGCGCGTTTATGAGCATTGAGACGGAAGCGAAGATGGGTTTAGTGGTAAATGAGGGCAAGACCAAGTATATGCTGTCATCAAGAAAGGACACCCAACACCGACGTCTTGGACAGAACGTCAAAATAGACAGCTATAACTTTGAGGTAGAAGGACTTTGTCTACCAAGGCGCCGCCGCTATTAATTCAGACAACGACACCAGCGCTAAAATCAAACGAAGAATAACTCTTGCAAATCGCTGTTTCTTCGGACTAAGAAGGCAATTGAGTAGTAAAGTCCTCTCTCGAGCAACTAAAGTGTCCCTGTATAAGACACTTATCATCCCGGTTCTTATATATGGCGCAGAGGCATGGACCTTGTCAAAGGCAGACCAGAACGCTTTAGGATGCTTCGAGAGAAAAATTCTTCTTTTATATGATTTTTGGTCCCGTCTGCATGGAGAGTGGAGAAGAAGATTCAACGACGAATTGTACAGGCTGTACAGCGACACTGACCTTGTCAAACGAGTCAAGGTCCAGCGGCTTAGATGGCTGGGTCATGTAGATCGAATGGACACCAACGCTCCGGCCCGGATAGTCTTCGAATCCAATCCCGAGGGGCGGCGCAGTAGAAGAAGACCGCGACTCAGGTGGCGCACGCAAGTAGGAGAGGACCTCAACCAACTTGGCGTGCAAAACTGGAGGCAGCTAGCTAGGGACCGAGCTGGCTGGAGAAGCATGTTGGTTGAGGCCCTAGTCCGACCCGGACTGTAGCGCCACCTTAAGTAGGTAAGTAAGCTTGGTTTGTCCGTAAAAAGAATTGTCCATCGCTATAGGTGATAAAAAGAAAATTGTGTACTTAGAAAAAATAGAATAAAACCACCTCTTTTTTTTATAGATTCATAGATTTTTTCTTTTTGTTTTATTTCATAAAATTATCAGCATTTTTCATATATATGTATGTATTGGTACCTAAATGTTAATTATTTTCTTTTTTAAAGTGTTAGCTAGTTGGTTTTTTTTAAAACAATTTTTTTCCTATTTCGCCAGTTCATACACACACGCACATGTAACATAATTTCAGCTAACTAGAAGTTGCAATTTCAACAATCATAATATATATATATATTTATGTATACATAATAATATGTTCTTTATATTTTTTATTTGTAAATTCAAATAATTTTATTGATTCAAAAAGGATTGCATTAAATTAGAAAATAAAGTGAGTGTGTGGTTGGTTCTTAATATTCGTATTAATATTTAATAGTTTTGCCAGTTAGGTTTTTTCATTTATTATAATATTTTTTTATTTTACTGTGGGGAGGGGGGAGGAAGGGTATATATATATATTTTTATGCTATATTCTTTAATGTACTCTATGCTCTATTTAGTCAAAAACACTTTAATTAGGCAAAATTCAGTTATCATAATATGTGTCTGAGTAGAAACAATATATTCTTTTTATACTTATACTTTGTATTTAGTACTATAGCTACTTGTTTTTTTTTGTTATATTTTTGTAAAAATAAATAAATAAACAATCAAATAAAAAATAAGTTATAAATTGCTTCGGAAAATAAAACAATCGAAGCTTTAATAATTTTGTTTTTATAATTTTATATAACAGGCAGAATTGTCCTTTATTTTCTTGATTTATTTTAGCAGTACTTTATTTACAATATCGACCAAATTTTTCATTGTTTAGAATTATATAGAACATTGTTGTTTGTTTACTTTTCTTTTTTATACAAATAAAATATTTTTTCATAATTTTTTTTTTTAAGTTTCGATTTAATAATAATTAAAAATTATAGTCAGAGTCTGTTTGTTTGTTTTATTATTTTTATAAAAATTATTTAAATGCAATACTTTGAAATGTGCTATTTTGTATTTTAAATGTTAAATTTTCTAATTAGTTCTTTTTTGTTTTTTTAGTTTCCAATGTGTATTTATAATGTTATGTATACTTGTTGATTTCAGTTTATATACAGAATGTGTCTGCTAGAGGTCTCTCAAACTAAAAAATTACTTTTTTTTTACTTCATTTAAATATAAAATCTAAAAGATTACTTTATTTATATATCATGACTTAAAATGCAGACAATTTCATAACAAAAATTCATGTATGTAATTAAATATACAGAGGGAGATAGAATTCAGGTTTTACTTAGATTTGAATTTTTTTTTTTGTAAGGAATAAATACAAAACTATTGATATACTGTTATTTTTCTGCTTTTATTTATAATGAATCGTATGGCTTAGCCTTACGTTGCCTGAATTATTTATTTATACACCTCACTAGAGTAAGATCTTAAGAGTAAATGTTTAATACTATTTTTTATATTAAGTAACTAGATACATAAATCTATTCAGCGTTGTTTGAATTGTTAGGCAAGAATTAAGAAAAAATTTCCTTTTTTGGTTTTGTTTGTTTTTTTTTTTTATAAAATAAATGATCACCTTTCGTAGTTTGAGAGTTATTTTTTCTTTGTTTGTTTTATACTTTAAATAAGCTAGCGATAGTTTATTTACAGAATCGAATCGAATCGAAAGTATATGTTATACACTTAAGTATATAGCTTTTACATTAAATAAATGTTTTTATGTTTTTTTTCTGCGAGTTTTTGCAGTTAATTTATTTTTAAAGGCAAACACAGATAAAATCGTTGCGATTTAATTTTTTTTTTATGTAAGTTCGTTCAAATTTAAATTTTATTTACTGAATGCGTTTTCAAATTGAAATACACAATATTTCAAAGCTTTTTTTGAGCTGCTTATACATAGAAATAAATAAAAACAAAATTCACAAGTCCATTAACAAGGTTATTTCAAAATTGAAAAGAACACAAAGTGTTTCTGTGAAGCAGAATGAAAGTTAGAAGAACATTTACATAGAAATTTGCTTTTTGTACGAACGAAAAGATGACAGCTGACTTAATATCGTTTTTTATTCGTAAAGAAAAAGAAAGTTGGATACAACGGTGAGGTAGTCTCCAACAAGTACGAGTATATAGAGGCCTGCAATTGCGAAAAAGTGGCTGTCAAAATGAAACAATCACTTATAAGTTATAACCTTATAGAGTGGCACCAATTTACGGGCGAGTTCCTATACGCAAGCCTCGCTAAAGGCCCCGACCCATAGAATCCGTTGCGTCCGTTCGCTGCCGGATTCAACTGACAGCTCGATTAAATACACACGATCTTATGAGAGGTAGCCCATTAGCATCGGATGCAACGCATACAACGGAAAAAGTAGCCCAAATTTTAACTTTTGCGTCCGGCAGAACTGATGACATGCGCAGTCAAACCAATTTGAAGTTTTTTCTTCACACCGCAACGGATTCTATGGGTCACCCCAATCCGTTGTGTGAGGTAAAACTCACTGCTGTCAGTTGAATCCAGCAGCGAACGGACGCAACGGATTCGGATGGGTCAGGGCCTTAAGCAAGTCTCATTCTGAGCAAAAAAAGTCCAAAACAACATCTGCAATGCAATTAAAAGTCCGCACGCGTTTTTGTCGACTGTCAAGTTGCCCAAATTCACTTGCAATTGCAGAAAAAAGCAATCTACACGTTTTGAGCCATTCTGTTTTGAAGCGATTTTTTGTCGGTATTTAGTAACAGGTTGATTTGCATAATTTGTGCAAGGCTTGCGTTTAGGAATTCGCTTTACGTTTTACAAGCCTGCGATTGCGTTCTGTGGAACGTATTCAAATTCTATGTACTGTTAGATCTCAGGTTACCTACATTTCAAGTTTCATTTTGACAGCTCTGCTTTGCATAAGACTTTAAGAGTAGAGTGTTCTTTTGACAGATCGGAGGGATATGTTTTGAGACTAGCCCCCATTTGCTTAAGGTCATTAAGCCCAGTACAAACCAGAGCGACCTGTGGAATGTGTTCTTATTTGTATGTACCCCAGGCCGCGTAGGTATGTGAAACTGCTTATAATTATGTCTACATGATCAGCCTTATTATGAGTTTCACGTGAACAGCTTTTCGCCCGGAACACTTTTGTTCGCCCGGAATTTTAAAAGCTATTATGAGTTTCACCTGAACAAAAGTCCAAACTTGCAACTTTTCCGCTTTTGTTGTTTACTTGTTCGCCTTACAAAAGTAAATGAAATAAATTGTTCTCAACGTTTTCACATTTCACGGGGGGAAAAAACTCATAATAAGGGAAATTTTTCGAACATGGAAAATTTTTCCCCCGAAACTCATAATAAGGGAAAAGTGAAATGAGATGTTTTTCGGGGGGAATGATTTCACGTGAAACTCATAATAAGGCTGGATGTGTTTCGTATTAACAGCGATCGAATCGCAAACGCTGAATTGAAGTTCTCTCAAACCAAAGCAATTCTTTTGCAGTTGAGGCAGCGGAACCACAAATGTGCATTACTGCTTCTGCCTCGATTGTATAATTTTGCTTTAACATGGGAGATCCTTTACAGTTTCAACTTCATCAGCTGAGGACTATTCACAAGAGCCAACATTTGTTGAATCTAATGTTTTATTCACATTTCTGACGTTGCGATTGACGCCTCACTTTACCAGCAAAACAAAATCAATGATCTGGAGTTTAAAAGCGAACGAACGATTTATTCGCTGAAGTTTGGTATGTATTTGGAACGAGAGAGCAAGACAAAAACAGCGATTTTTAGGTTAAAAGTGTGGATTGTATGGGGATCGCGTTTGCTTGAGAATTTAGGATTGTATAATGTGCTTAAAACCACTCTTCTGGACTTATTCGCCATTTGTTGATCGTGCTCATGTGAATAATACTTTCGGGGCCGACAGAAAACTTTTAACTTGTAAGAGATTCTTCTTCTTCTTCTTTTTCATTTCCGGCGTTACGAGTAGTGATCTTGAAGCGATCACAACTCTCCCACTTTTCCGCTTCACACTAGTGATCCGCCTCTGGGGTACGCCGCGTTGACCTCAGAAAGCGTCGGCAAGCCTCCCGGTTTTGGATAAGATTAGTAGTAAAAAATCCTAGCCTCTATTTGACGGAAGACTTACTGTAGACAACAGGTCTGTTTCTTTATTTTGTGCACAGAAATTCACAATCTGTCATATTTTAAAAAGTGGGGGCGAAATCCTCTTCAGAAAATCTCTGAAAGAGCGTAATAATCTTAAAAGTAAAGAAATGCCTTGAACAAAAACTTCGCATTCGCAGCAACGCTTGGAAAAACGTCTGTTTGACAATTGTTGTATTTGTTTAGGTTGTGCACGATTTCTGACCACAGAAATTTTTTGTGGCAAAAATTCGAAGGGTGGGGAAATTTTTTGCTCTCTCGGGAGCACTCTCTTTTGTGCACAGCAAGCAGCAACGTAAGATCGATGGGCTGGAAAGGATTCGGTGCATTTCGTGTTAAATTCAGTAAAGAAAAACACATAACATAAAACGTGAAATAGCTGGTCTCCCTTTCTCTTTTCGGTCGGGCTATTTGAGGCTTGACACATTCTACCACTCAAGAGGTATGCCAAGTGAGAACTTGAACTTTAAAAGTTCAAGTCAAGTTCAAGCCAAGTGAGAACTTGAACTTTAAAAGTTCAACGCCTCTCCTACGACTTCTGTTTCTGAAAAGAAAAACCGAGTAACTTAACTTTGAGAGTTTACGCTGCCTTCTTTTAATTTTAATTTCGGGAAGGGTTGAAAACTACGGCTGTCATTAATGAAAAAGGTAATAATTGAGTAAGGAAAACCATCTCCATGAACCTAAAAGCTTTTGAGATTTCGAAACAACCCTATACTATATCATTAGCTGCCATTGCATAATAATTGGTTTTTGAAAAGCTAAAATTGTTTTTGGTTTTTCTTTAAAGTTAAAAAATACTTTTCACGGACACTATCACCACTCAAATGGTCCATACCTGCACTTTCTCAGCTACCACACACCAGCTAGCTCGTTCGTAATAAGAAGACACTATGTGCAGACTTGCAACATGATGATTGATTAGGGCGTCAAGCTCACCTTCTCGGAAAACGTGATAGTATCTATGATGAGTAGTTGCTCCACCTTGTGTCGGACTGTCCAATGATGCCGTTGAACTGTTCGAGTGCTCCCATGATTCAATTGTGGATTGCCGATTGGCAACAGCCCCACAGCCTTCTTGTTTCTTATTTTCATCTAAAGAATTATCATCGCATTTGATTGTATTTAGAGTAGTCTTCCGACCATATCCTTCCACTTCAGCACTCTCGTCATGAGCATCGTCATCTAGGACACCCTCATCGCTTTTGACATCTTCATCTTCTTCGAGAATTATATCATCGTCGTCTTCACGTGCAGAGCTGTCACCATCATCGATTAGGTAGGCAGTTTCGGGGTTCAAACTGTATTGACGATTACGTTTGTATTTGAACTTGGAAATTTTGTAGTTATCGTAGAGGTTCAGGGAGTAACTGTTAGAGCTGTTGCCCTCGGCTTCTTCACGTTCTTCCGCTTCATCCTCTTCGTGTATTGTCAGACTTCGAGTTTGGGAGGACAAAGAAGATGTCGACGATGAGTTCGGAGATTGCTGAAGGCTGGGTTGAGTGGACAGGTTTGCTAACATTAGACGCCGCTCACGCAACTCATCCCGTAGGGCTGTTAGATCACTGTTCCGTTTTCGGAAATTTGCCATCACAGGATCATCGATGTATTCACCAATATCACCACCAATTCCATCCAGACTTCGACATTCTACTTTATCGGAACGGTTCTTTTCGTCAAGTTCTCGCAGAAGTTGAGCACTAAGCTGTTCTGCAAAGTCAGCACATTCTTGACGAGTGGCAGACCGTATTTTACTCATGGCTCTAGGATATGGTACAGCTCCCATAGAATCATCATCCTGATTAAGATTCTCCATTGACGCACTGTCACCGTTCATGTGCAAGTCAGACTTTAAGATGTCACCTTTGGCCAGGGGTAGATCTTCAGGCTGCGCCGATTTGGGAGCACTAATAACACTGTCAATTGAATCTGGAGACGATGGTTCGCTGGAATCACTGTCTAGATCATCTGTGGCAGGATTGAACAATTCCAATGATAAAAACTTTGGAATTGTTGGAACCACTGCCGAAGAACGGCGAACTATTGCATAGCCAGGCCTATGCGATTGAAGAGACTGCTGTTTACGAAATTTTGGGATCGGCGGAAGATCCTTGATCGTCTGTCGAGTTATTTTTGCTGTGGGTGGTGGTGATGCCTTCGATTCCGATTCGGCTTTATCGATTACAATTGTTGTTACACGCGTATGGCCATTTGGCAATGCTGCTGTGGTCGAGTTCTTCTTTTTGGAACCCTCCAGCTGCTGAATGTGCTCCTCCTCAAATGTGAATCGAGATTTTTCCTGTATTGTTCCTGTATTTGATTTGATGGTCTTTTGCACGAATTTGGGTGGCGTAAGCATCGCCATAGCCGCCTGTACAGAGGATGTTGTTTGGGGTGGCGATGTCACAACGGTGTACGCTGCCGCTGGTGAATGTGCTGGCGTCGGCGGGCACGGCATTATTAGTGGAGATGTTGGCACTGATGGTATGCGATTCCTGGAATTGTTGCTACCGAGGCTATTATTCTGAGTCAAACTGTTGCAGTTGCTATTGTGTGCCCCATTGCAGCTACTACTGCTGTTACTGCTGCTGCTGTTGGAATTCTGCTGATGATATATTTGCTGTTGTTGCTTTTGGGCTGCCATTTGGGGATTTTGCTGGTTTTGCTGTTGAAGCTCAGGCTTGGGAATAAATATCACCGAAGCAAAGCTGTCCTCCGATTCAATACTGGTGTCCGATTGGAAACTACTGTCCTTGGATGAATCAGAGCCAGATTCTCGTGAAGAGCGTCTTGGTTTGTTTGATTGGTCCTCGTTACCATTGGCGAGTGCGGCGGCTGCCGCAGCAGCTGCCGCCAAGCCACAATTGCATGATTCACCGGGTTTATTCGATGAAATTGAACCTTGTTTGTGCACAGTTGAGTGGTGTGAGTGGTTGTGGTAGTGATAATGATCATTTGTCGCTGTGGTACTGGTTGTTGTTGCGGAGGTGGATGTACTCGGGGTTGCTGTGGCCTTGAAGTTTTGCATAATTTTAACGAAGCCATTCTTTGTTACTCTCTCTAGACTCCCTGTGGATGTCTTAAGCTTGCTTGTGAAACCATCCCTAAGAACTTGCAAGCGCTTGGAAAAAACTGACCGACAAAGAAAAGCTTCGTTTAATGACATTTGCTTCTGAATGCGCTTCCGCACTCGATCCTTCTCACGAATGCGATTGCCCGCCATTAGTTCTTCGTTGAGTGAACTTTGCTTGCGCAAAAATACCTTTGAGTCATTAGAATGCTTGGGCCCTGTCGGACCTTGTATGTTCTTCGGCTGCTGATGTGCTTGCTTTTGTTGTTGGTTACTACTACTATTAAGACTATTACTACTACTACAATTACTTATCATATGAAATGGATTATCTGGCAGTTGATAGTCTTCATCACATAGGGATTGTTTCTGTTTGATCAGTTTTGGCCGTCGACTAGGTGTCGCCGTGGATTGTGGTGGAGTTGAAGAAGCCGTCACAGTTCCGGATCCAGCATTATTTGTATTACCACCAGAGCCCGGTGAATGATTATTGCTGTTAGAATTTGGCATTTCAACAGCGCTACTAGCGGGCACATGTTGTCCGGGTGATATTTGTACAACCAACTGTTTTGGTTCCATCATTTGTGCCCCAAGACTCGGCACACTTGACCTTGAGCGAACAATTTGCCTTGGCGGAGGATTTAAAATACTGCCAAGACTGCGAGACTTCAATCCAGCTGATAAGGGTGGATCAGGAAAATCTTCAAAGTCTTCAAGACGACGTAGTTCGATTGGTAGATCTTTGGCGTCTTCATAGTCCAAGCTGCTATTGTTCTTGGTATCCTTGGATGTCCAAGAATCCAGAAACCATGGATGGCGTTTGCTTCCAGCGAGTTTCTGAATATAAAAGTAAACAGAGAAGCAAATGGCAGACACTCATGCAAATTTGTATGTAGTGATATTCCCTTACCTGTATTGCACGCCTCACAAAGCTGTAACAAGATTCTCCTGGTGATGATGATGACAAACTAGAGCTATCACCATCACCTGCTGATCTGCTTGAGTTGGTTGAATCTTCGACATAAGCATTGTAGGGTGGCAGAATATCGTCGTCATCTTCTTCATCGGAATACGTTTGATTGCGATTCTTAGGCGGCTGCCAAGGTATGAGTACGTCTTGAGACTCAAAACGACGTTGACGCTGTTCTAATGCCCATACACTGATTATCACACGACCACCAATTCGAAGAATTCGAGCCAACTCTCGAATGGCGCCCACTCGACGTTCTGTTGTAGCAAAATGATGTACCACAGCTAGAGAGAGAACTGCGTCGAACGACTCTTCTCTGAATGGAAGTTCTAGGTTATCACAGACTGCCACCTGAAAGTAGAAAAGAGAGGGAAATCTTATTTTCTGTCTATTGTATAAAGGGATCTATAGTGAAAACATGGGAATCGTTTTGGAACGTTTCTTTCTCGTACGCCTGAATAAAGAAATGAATCAAAAAGGAGCATGGTCCCAAAACGAAAGCAGAACACCAAAGAATGAGCTCGTGCCTGTGATGAAAGAAAAAGGCAGGCTAGATTGCAGAAAAGATAATATTCAAGCAGGTGCCTGGACTGACGGTTGGCAAAAACATTTCAAGCAAAGTTCCTGAAAAATACAAACGCTTTGTCAAACTTTCAAGTGGAGTTTGACGAAGGTACAACCACTCAAAAAGATTTTCTTAGAGTTTTTTTAGACTGGCAAGGATGTTCCATTGCACCTCTTCTAGTTGTTCAAACAAAACAGACAACCGAGATCTTTTGTGCAATATTTTGGACAACCTTTGTAAAAGGTAGCAAGGCCCAAGGCACATTCTATTTGCACCTGATCTCGATAGAAGATTACTAAATAAAAGACAGCGTTGGGCGCCATTTTTCACAAAAAGAAGTTCTAAATGCTTCTGTTCGAGGATATTCGCAGACTTTTTCCTAAAAAATAGATATTAATGTTATTAGGAGTTCAGTTTTTCGAACAATATTTGAAAAATCTGCTACAAACTAGCGGCTTTGTGCTGAAATAAACAGAATCGGTTACGAAACCACAGAAGTATGGTATACTTTATATTTTAAATGTATGGGACAATGTTTATTATGAAACATAAAAACGATTTAACAAATGCACTGACGTCTGTAACATTACGTTGTCCACTTTCTGGTACGTTGTGGCTTTTTGAACAGCCCTCAGCCTGTCACTTCAAAAAATCATCGTTCTTGAGGAACGAAAACTAGAAAGAAAAAATTCTATTGTTTTAAAGTTTCCTCTTCCTTGAATTTCACATTCCTGCTATAAAAAAACGACCATTTTCTTAACTTTCAAACAAACCACAGTAAAGTCATTCTAAGTTTAGTTTGATTGAAGACAGATCAAACTGCAAATGTCACATTATCGCACATCCCACAATTTGATAAAAATACATTATCCATCTCCGACTATACACCACATTTTGTTTTACAAACAATGCCATCACTTATGGAAATCTTGATTCCAAAACCCCAAGCGATTTTCTAAATGCTAATCCTTTGCCAACGACATCAAAATGCAATCCTTTTTAGATGTCAATTATGGGCCCTCGCTTGTTCATATCCGAAGGACACTTCAAGTGCATACATCATTCCATTCATCTACGTAACACCTCATTTACCAACTATGTAAAGTATACCCAGTCGAGCTGTATAGGGCCCTTGCAAATTCAAATGAAATGACATGACGTGGTGACTGTCCAAGTATATCCTTCTGACATGTTTGTCAATTCAAAAAGTATTGCACTACAGGTACTGCAGCATCTGCACGCTGCTGTGTACCTGAATAGCGCGGTTAAACTGACACCGTACTGTCAAAGTACAGCCAGGATAGTGCAAAAGGGACTTGTCATATGCAAGGAAAAAAAAGAAGACCAAAACATTAAAACAGACTGCATGTAGAAATAATGTCGTCCTTTCAATTTTATAAATAGAATATGGCATACCATGTAAGAAAAAAAAAGAACGATTCGAGGAATGCCGGGGACCGCGAAACGCTCAAAGGCTGAAAGGATGTAAAAATATAAAGAATATAATGTTTGTGATGTAATGATCCACACATCTATACACACAATAAAAAGGTATAGAAAGTTCTTCTTTAAACGAACAGGACAACAGCATTTGGAAAAATAAAAAGAATACCCAAATACCTCTCGGGCGATGAATGTACTTGGCATATTACTTTGTTTGCTTCATTGGCGAGAGAAAGGAAGCCATTAAGGGGTGGGTGGCCTGATATAAAGCGCAGAAAAGGCAGAATAACGGACACTTTTCTTATTTTTTGTATACACTTGAAATTGATAAATGCTGCAGCACACAAAAGTAAATGCTTATACACCCACCCAGTATTATATAGCGTACACCACTATGAGGACAAGACGCAAAAATAAAACAAGAAAAGGATTTCAATTTTTCTGCCTTAATTGGGCCTGAGCATGTTGTAGGAGGACACAATGGAAAATACATCATCGAACGATGCACTGGAGATAACATTTGGTCTAAAGGAATACTGAAGCAACGCTTAAGGATAACTGCCATCTCAGTTTGTTTGTGGTTTTCTGCCTGTGTCTGTTCTAAAAGATCAAACTATAGTCGATAGAAGACACAGCAAGGATAAAAAAAGAACAGAAAAAACATTTATTCGACAACTCACAAAGGTTCATCCCATAAGATTATCTATAGTTTTTGAACAAGTACTAACGTGCGTAGGCTTTTCAATAGCGTGTGTCCTATTGCAAGGCTGTGGGCCATTCCTTTTCAAAAACCTCATGGGAAGAGGGCAATGAATCTTCTTTTTGGAATGCGATGGTTTTAATGCAGTCTGCGAGTCTGTACATAATTGCAGTGCACTCAAGTACTTAAGTGGGTAGAGCGCGAGATTGATGCTCGCGTGTTGCAAGGACATTCAGTAGGTACATGGTGCTATTTGTCTACTCCTGTGGAAGATGAATTGTTTGTTGTGTTTTATTTCATAGTCCGTTGAACAATAATGTCAGATTTATATCAACAATATGTGTGGGCATCCACTGGTGGGCTTCTTGTCACATAAAAACAATTTCATGAAATTTAATTGTTGGGCGCCATTTTTGAAAAGTAATCTATTTTTATAACCAACGTCCAGTAAACGTGCACCAGTGGTTTTCATCAGAACGCAAATAAATATTTCCAAGTAGAAAGGATGATTTGTTTTTGTTCTAAGAACCCAACTATATTAACCGAATTCATGGGAAAAGCAATATTTTTGAACAAAGAACGAGCTTAACCTCAAGTAGGGATGTTTGCGTATAGCGTGTGCGAAGAAATGTGATTTCAAAGCAAAAGAAAGGCCATGGAAAGCTTATAGGGAGCTTAGTGCAAGGTAAAGAGAATTTCTTCTGGTTACTAAGTACACGTGAAACTGTACGTCTTGTTTTCACACAACACCATCACATGAAAACTCGTTGCCTATTCAAGACCAAAGTTGCTGGTTCTTTTTGAGTTCCAAGAAGATCTTTTGTATGGCTCTCGAGAAGACATAAAAACTGCACAAAGTTAAACAAAGGAACAAAATCAATTCGTTAGGTTAGGTAAACTATATTCCGTATAAGTTCTAGCCAGAAACGCACTATATATACTTTCATTTGAATTTGCACCGGCTTCGTGTGTTTTTTTGTTGCATATTCTTCAGAGTTTCAAAAGTGTGTACACAATCGTATATACCCACACATAAGCAATCATGAGTGAGGACAAAAAATTAACTACAATACTAGTCCAAGCGTTCATGTCCTTTTCTATGCCAACTTTTGCCCCAAAGTGTGTTGCATCCATTCGTTATCCGAATGGATACACTTTTAGTTAAAGTGGCATAAGCTCTCTGTGACACTCTATTCTTTGCCACACATACTTTATATTTTTTGCTCTGTGTTAGCACAAAAGAGATTAGACAAAGCAAGCTGTGAAATAAAAAAAAAGAAGGAAAAAGAGGAGTTTCGTGCTCCTTTCGCTAGAAAAAGAAGAGCACTCGAGGGACACTTGAAGAAATTAAAATGGCGTCCGTAGTAAGATCAGTAGAATCATGTGTGCTGTTACCTTGTAATTAGTTTAAATGGAAAGTTCCTTTGAAAGCAAACAAAAAATAAAGAATAGGGAAACAGAGGACACAATCCTTTGAAAATGAGTGATACAATGTAATTTTCGCCACCAATGGGTAACATTAAAGTGTCAGGCTTTATGGGTGTAATATGCATCCAGTAACTATACGCTCGTCATTATTACAAACAGCATTACAGCGAAATAATAATTTTTGGCGTATATTTATTTACACCCTTTGGTATAGCGTTATAGGTAGATATACACACAATGAAAATATGCACCAAATATCCTTGTACCTACTTATGTCCTTCCTCATGAGTGTGACTGCGTATCGGGGGCTTTTCTTGTTTTTTTTGTTTTTTATTTTTGTTTGCCAGGAAATTATAGTGGAATGTTCTGTATGTGGTTTGTATATGTGCTTTTGTGATGTTATGCACGTGGAAAGAATGTGAAAAATTTCCACCCAACGTGCATTGGAGTTGGTTTTTTTTTGCTCATTCCGTTGCTTAAAACACTTTTCCAATTGTTGTATCCTTTGTGTTTTGCCAGTGGCTAGAATTAGTGGTTGGGTTGTGAATAAAAGTGGAGTGAAATGACTTTTTTTTTTGCAAATGTATTTTATTTCCTTCGAGCGTAAGCAGGCGTGTAAACGATGTAAATATAAGAACTGTTTGTTTGTGCTTGCTGTGTAGGTTTGAGAATGTTAACTTTTTAAGGATATATGTAGGTGGGGGTGAAGATGTGACAAACTATGGTCTTGAAATAACATGTGGAAGTTTTTTGATTTTTTTTTTGTTAAAATTTATTTAATTTTGTTTCGTATTGAAGAATTAAACTTAACATAATTGTCTTATGCAGAGCGTCATCCTTTCCTTTCTTTGGGTGGCTCAACTAGAGCGTGGTGCTCCTAGGCCTTGCCCAATATGCCCCTCCAGCCGGCAGGTTCTCTAGCCTGCCGTCTCCAATTTTGAACTCCAAGTTGGCGGAGATCTCCTTCTACCTGGTCGCTCCATCAAAGATGAAGTCTACCTTGGCTTCTGACTCCCTCTGGTTTGGCGTTGAAGACTTTACGCACTGGAGCGTTGATGTCCATTCGCTCTACATGGCCCAGCCATCTTAGTCGTTGGACTCTAATTTTTCTGGTTAAGCTTATGTCGCTGTACAGCTCGTATAGTTCGTCGTTGTATCTTCTTCGCCAAACGTTGTCTTCTCGATTAACGCAAACAGGACCATAAATCGTACGCAGAACTTTTCTCTCGAAGACTCCAAGTGACTTTTCATCCGATTGGAAGAGGGTCCATGCTTCTGCACCATATAGCAGGGCCGGGATGATGAGTGTTTTGTATAGTGTCTTCTTGGTGCGTCTCGATAGGGCTTTATTT
Source organism: Melanostoma mellinum (assembly GCA_914767635.1). NCBI lineage: Eukaryota > Metazoa > Arthropoda > Insecta > Diptera > Syrphidae > Melanostoma > Melanostoma mellinum. The sequence goes on from OU612060.1 coordinate 187,909,493, forward strand.
ATCAATTGCTTATTTTGGTCGGGCGGCTGCAGTTCGTGGTCGTCATCTAGATTAACTGGTACAAGTTGATCTTGAACGGGATTTTGGCTGTCATCGCCATATAGCAACTGGTTAAAGTAGTCTCTCCAGATGGTTAACATCGCCTGCGTTTCCACTATGGTGTTTCCATCCTGATCTTTGCAGGGTCCAGGGCGACTTGTGAAACCCGATGTTGATTGTCTCACTCTTCTATAAAAGTTTCGCACCTCTTTCCTACTAAAACATGTCTGCATGCTGCATCTCCTCGACTTCGCGTTTTTGGTGTTCCTTTTTCTTCCTCCTGAGTAAGCGTTTTTCCTCTTTCCTTCGCTCAACGTAGAGATTTCTGGACGCTTTAGTATCTCTCTGGAGCCATGACTTGTATGCCTCCGTTTTTGCTTTGTTTGCCTGAGCACATTCGGAGTCAAACCAAGGGTTTCTAGGGGGTGGCTGTGAGAAACCTGCCATTGGTCTTCCGGGTTCATGTCATCAGTCGAAGGATTCCTCGCAAGCTCAAGGGATACGTGGTCGGCATAGGCAGCGGCGGTCTCTATCGATCGAAGTCGTTTAACATTTAATTTCCTCGGCGTAGTTGGTGATCGCCTAAGATCTTCCATCGAGATCCGTATACTCTGAGCTTGGCACCAACTAAGCAGTGGTCCGAGTCGATGTTTGCTCCTCGGAAGGTACGGACATTCGTGATGCTGTAGGAGTGTCTTCCGTCAATCGCAACATGGTCGAATTGGTTGCAGCCATCTGGGGATAGCCATGTGCCCTTGTGGATGTCGGTACGTGGGAATCACGTGCTACTTATTACCATGTTTTTTCCCGCTGCAAAATCGATGAGCCTAAGTCCGTTATCGGAAGTGGTGTCGTGCAGGCTATGCTTTCCGATCGTCTTACCAAAGATGTCCTCCCTGCCAATTTTGGCATTAAAATCTCCCAAGAGAATTTTAATTTCATGTTTGGGGCACTGGTCATAAGTTTTAGCGAGGAGCTCGTTGAAACTTTCTTTGGTAGCGTCGTCTTTCTCTTCTGTAGGGGCATGGGCGCTTATGAGCCTTAGGTGGTGGAATTTCACCACCTCAACGTTTGTCAACGTTTTTGGTTTGGTCATCCGAGGCATATCTTTTATTTTTTATAACTTTTATTTTCCTTTTCATGACCGGCTTGTGAGGCCTGTGCATGACGTGTAGATCGTGCGTTTGGTTGGATATTCAGAGCGTATTTTTTTCTCCTGCTCCTAGTTCCTGAAAAGAGAGCTCAGGTATCAACAACCCAACAACCAGTGGATCCGATGGATCCAACGCTCGTCGTTAGTTCACCTTTCGGCTATCCAGCGGGCACCGCGGGGAGGTAACGATGCGATTGTGCGAGGTGTATTCATTTATTTTACCATCAGACAATTTTCATCTCATAGGTATCATACTCTCGATTACTTCTGAAGGTTTGTAGAGATTTAAGGCGTAAAAAGCCAGTGTTTGTCTTAGTTCGTTGAGATCTTGACTTGAAAAGATGGGTACGGAGAAACATTTAGTACATATCTTAGTACTGAACCAAGTTTGCGCTAAACGCCGCTTGTAGTCAAGTTTTCTATCAACTGAATTAACAGTAAATAAGTAAGTATGCGAATAAAATTTGGATACGTTGATATAAGATCTTCATATCTTTAGAACTTCACTTCGATTGTTTGTTACAAGCTGAAGTACAGAACAAAGCCACGTATTGACTTGGTTTTTTAGGAACAGGGAAAGGAGTCTAAGGTTCTTCCCAACATTTTTCATACCAACTCTTAAAGAGAACAGATAACTGCACTACAACTATAACACAAGGTTGAGAGATGAGAGCTACGCATTGCTAAGTTATTTAGTACATAATTTAGTACAGGTCTATTTTTGAAATTGAAAATAAATAAATAAATAGGGTGGCGCAACAGAGCGAGGAGCCCCTCGGCCTAGCGCATTTCTCACAACCATGCTTTGTGAGGGAATGGAAGTGACCTACAATTTTCTGCCGATTCCGAACGGCTAATCGAGAAAGCGCTTTTCATGGCAATGAATACTAACGGAGGACTTGCCAATTCCTCACGAAAGGCGATAACCGTGGAAAAACATTTTTGCCTCTGTTGGGATTCGAACTCGAACCTGTGGATTAACAGGCGGACATGCTATCCATCACACTACGGGTATCATTTAAATTGAAAGCTCACTTTTTATTGAGATAGTTTGGACCGTGGTAAGTAAGTCACGTGTGTTGGATTGGTGAGCTTAGATATCTTAAATTCTAACACATCTTGGAGAAACTGTGAGCTGAACCTTTTAAAATGGTTTTGGAGCCGAAAACGACAGGTAAAAATCAACATGATGAAGTTAGCTTGGATTTGGAAAAATGCTGGCCCTATCGGTGAGAGTTTTTTAAAAACTGGATTGCTATGCTTAAGCACGAGCAGCAAAATTACATTCTATTATTGAAGACTCAGAAACTGCTGGATCAATTTCAAAAATTCTTTTACGATTATAATGCCACCTTTTTTGTTTTATTGAATCATAATTCCTTTTACACATAGATGTGTCATTAGGGCAAAATCATTAACTATTTTTGTTCGGTTACGCCAAAAGAAGTAGAGCATCTTTCTTCTACATGAGTACACAGACCAGGTTTTTTTTTTTGGTTCAGTTAACAGGAAGATTTACTTTAGATTTAGATTCTAGTCGAGGACCTTGCGAACAACTATTGTACTTAATTCTTTTTTTTGTCATTCAGTGGGAGTTTGGGAATAAATTGAAATCAGTAGAGACTTGTTGTAAAGCTGCAATCACATTCTACATCAAAAATCCAAAGTTAAGTGTTATGCGTAGTGGACTGTCAGCATTTAGTACATATTTTTTTTTTTTTTAGCAATTGGCGAAGTAGGTCTTACACACAATTGAGGGTCCAGTTTTTAATAGGTAGAAATTAGAAGGTGCTGATGAACTAAGAGGCTTGAACTTGGGTTAAATATTTCTAAACATTTAAGAATCTCCTGAGCAAAATCTGGCTGTGGCAGCGGTAGAAAACACAATTTGGCAGGGGTATTTGCCGCTGCCGCAACTGAAAAATCGTCGTAATTATATTTGATAATGATATGAATTTTGACGAAGACAAGAAGACATCCTAATATAAGCTTAAGAGTTGTGCAGTTCAGTTTTTATTTTTCAACAGCAGACATATCGAAACACAAGCTTCAAGAGGGGTAGATTTAGTACGCCATTTAGTACTAAGCTAATCCTGTGCTACGACCTACGAGAAATTGAATAAGCTTAGTTTCGTTGCTGAAAAATCACAGTGATGCGATTAAAATTGTTAGCTTAATGAGCTAAAATGAGTATAGACTTCCGCACAGCTCAAAAGCAAGAAGAATGAAATAACACTTTTTACGACCACGATATGTCCTGTTGAGTTTTGGAAATTAGGTGTAGTGCGCTAGGGCTCCTCGAGCTACCACTTCCCAATTTCCTTTCTAATGTGAGGTGGTAGTTTAGATCAGTTTAGGGACTGTAAAAGACCAACTGCAACGTCAGCCAAATTTCTTCTTGGAAAGCCCAGATAAACGACTCGACATTGAGTTTTAGTACTAAAACCTTAAGCCTTGTGCAAACCAACGCGGTGAGTGCGTGCGATGCGATTGCGTTAAGTAAAATCTCTATGTAATCTTATGGACGTTTGACTTAAGGAATAGGGATTTTACTTAACGCAATCGCATTGCACGCACTTACCGTGTTGATTTGCGCAAGGCTTTAACATGCGACCTAAAAGAACCGTGAAGTAGATTTTAAGTGCCACTTGTAGGGTATAAAGCACGTCTTTTCCTTGAGTTTAGCTCATGCTCAAAAGTCCCACTAGATATGTTAGATAGTTAACACAAACCTGCCTTTTAGTACTACTTTAGTACTGAATTTGAAGTGGGGTTAAAAAAGTTGATTATTATAAGAATTGAAAAAGAAGTTGGTTTTGAGTAGATTTGGCTAACTGACAACTACAGCCTTGAACAGTTAAGGGACGTAAAAACGATCAGATTAGGCTAGAAAGAGCTTATAAGTCCCTGCCTAAAATACAGAGAAGAGTGAAAAACGAAAACTATTTATTTAAAACTAAACCAAAATCAGCACAAATTTCATGGGTCTCCCCGAAATGAATGGAGACCTCCGTACGATAGTTAACTCTTGGACTTTTTATTATAAAGATATATGTATATGTATGTATGTTCGTAGAATTCACTGCATGGTGCTACTTTCTCTCATTTGAAAGAGCTCTCTTGAGCAAAATGAAATCTTTGTTTTCAAATTTTGTATAAAGATTCAAATCAAATAGGAAAAACTCCCAACAATCTTTTAGTACTGCTCGTCCTTAACCTCAATTTTATTCACTATCACAGTGTCCTTTTTAAAAATATGTATCAGTTTTTTTTTTTTTAATTGTAGGTTAGCGCCCCAACAACTCTTCGTGTCTACCCACTCATCTACTATTATTCAAAAAAATCGGTACAATTACTATTTCGCGCGAATACTATACCAGTGCAAGCAGACAAAAGCAAACAAATCACCTTCACTGTTTTGTTTTATGTTTTTGTTTTTAATTAAACGTGCTTTCAACCACCATCAACTTCTTTGTGATTCTTGCTTTTTGTATCAACATCCACATATTTTTGTTGTTTTCACAAAAAAAAAAAACAAAAAAAAAAAAAAAAATGGGGGTAAGGTGAAATGGCATAGGCACTATATTCGTATTTGGTTTTGTTTGATGTTTTTCAATGCAAACAAAACATGCGGAAACTGAGGTTCTGCAAATTGCTTTGACGACCCAAATTTCTATTTAAAAGTGAGAAGTGAGCTCTTTCCGATTCTGGAATAAATTTTATTTGAAAATTAGTTAGCGTTGAATTTTACTCTTTTTTTTTCGTACGTTCGTTGATAGTTGGCAGACGGTTAATTGTACTTCCTGAGATAATATGATAATTTGCATGAAACGAGGGGATGCATGTGTGTCTTACAGTTGGTATTTTAGACCTCACAGTCGAATAAATGAAGTTTTATTGGAAATAGAATGAGAACGGCTTTGTACTACCGCACTAAAAAAAATCACCCATTCTTATAGTGAACAATTGTCATTTTCCCAAAGGTAAATGGGACACACATGATCCCAAGTGAAATTGAACACTCCATGGTTGCTGCAAGGGTGGAGTCAGTCGGTTATACTTCAAAGAGAATCAACTTAATGTACCGATCTAGCGAAGAAATGTTCTTCGAAGTGCTATGTGTTGCCTCTAACCAAAGAAAAGTGACGTTAATTGGTCATATTACTTTAAAATAAATAGATTACCGCAGGCATGCACACTTAGTCCTAAGCTCTTTTGACTTTGCTTGTTGGCAGACTCTCACTTGGAAAAAGTAAAACTGACTACTTTGAGTCCAACGTCGGATATACATCAGTCAAGTATAGAGATTCATATTTAAGTCGCACCACCCGCATGTGGAATGCTCTACTTGACTCTGTTTTTCCCCTATATTACGATTCACAGACATTCCAAAGCAATGAAGGTAAAATCCGCAGATCCAAAGACACAGTTACAAATGCAAGAGGTTAAAAGATATTAGAGCTGTGTGATACGTATGGTCTGGGAATTTTAAATGGAACGAGTCTTGGAGATGTAGAAGGAGAATTTACGTTCATAGGTGGCCAAGGAAACTCAGTTGTGGACTATTGTTTAGCGGGTGGAAGTTGGAATAAATGTGTTAAGGATTTTGAAGTTAAACAGGTACCTTTCTCTGATCATTTACCGATTGTTGCTGTTTTTGGACACAAAAGTGAAATTGGAGAAGATAATCGTCCTCTGCTACCACTTCCGATGCTCAAATGGAAAGATTTTATGGGTGACAGCTATAGAAAAAACCTAGACATAAAGTTGTCCGGGGCAGAGCAAATTGATTATACAACACTGGAAATAGTCGTGAAAGAAGCTGCTCCAAGTACAAGGTGCAAATGGAAAACCTCAATCGGCGCCATGGTTTGATAAGGAGTGCATCAAAGCACGAAATCTTTCATTTAAATGGCTCATGCCTTTAAGAGAAAACAGCACACCTATACGGAAACTTTCCTATATAGAATCAAATCGTCGATATAAGGAGATTTGCAAAGAAAAGAAAAAAAACCATTTGGAAATGGAATCGGCAAAGTTAGCAAACTGTAAAAGTTCCAAGGACTTTTGGGGATTAGTTAGAAAACTCAATGAAACAGTGAAGGTTATTAACCGGAATCTAAGCCCTGACGTTCTTCGGAACCATTTCATCGATCTACTGAATCCGATAAAAGCAATGTATTCATTCCATTATGCCCCGCCGGAAATTAAAAATGAAACACTGGACGCTGTAATTACAAAAGAGGAACTAAATGAAGCACTCTTATACTTAAAAGACGGTAAAGCAGCTGGATCTGATAAAATTCCAGCAGAATTTTATAAAAACGGTTCTGATCTAATGAAAAATAAGCTATGCCATTTGTTGAACGAAGTATACAATAAGAAAAAGAAAGAAGCTCTTATCTTTCCAGTTTTTAAGAAGGGAGAACACGCAGATCCGGAAAATTACAGGGGAATTTCGTTCCTGAATTCTTCATATAAAATACTTACGGCTATCCTCGACGATTGGAGCAGTGGATAAGGCAGGAAAACGTGTTAGGGGAAAACCAGACAGGATTTAGAAGAGGATTCTCTACAGTAGATCAAATATTTGTTCTCACTAGTATTGCGGAATCGTACCAAAAGCTGAACAAGAAGCTGTATACCTTCTTTATTGATTTTAAAGCGGCGGCGGCGTTCGATTCAGTAGACAGACAGGCGTTGTTATATAAACTTTACGGGAAGGGAATCTCGTGGAAGTTTGGTAAAGTCTTACAAAACTTATATACGGGTACTCAATCGGCAATATGGAATGGTGAAGAGCTTTCGGAGTGGTTCGCAACTAAATCAGGAGTCAAACAAGGATGTGCTTTAAGTCCAACACTCTTCGCGCTGTTCATAGATGACTTATTGGATGAACTCCCAGGTGGTGTTTGTTATGCAAAACCTTGCATTAAAGGCCTCATGTTTGCAGATGATGTCGTACTGATGGCAAACTCACCGGATAGTCTTCAACTTATGATAAATCGACTTGGTGAATTTAGTAATTAATCGGGAAAAATCCAAGGTTATGATTTTTAAAAAAGGAGGAGGGGGAAGGAGAAGTCATAGGGAAAAATGGCATTACCTTGGAGAAGAACCAGAGTTGGTGAGTGAATTCAAATACCTTGGCGTGCTACTAACATCGAGCCTAAATATGAATAACCACTTGGAAGAGAAATTGGCAAAAGCTAAAGTCGAAATCAACTAAACCTGGAAAAGATGTTTTGCCAATCGCTCAATTGCTCACAGCAGCAAATATAAGGTTTTTAAAGCCGGCGCAGAATAGATTTTGTTTTATGCTGCTCAAGTATGGGGCTACAAACAATATGATATGGTGGAGAAACTCTTAAGATTTTACATTAAACGCATTTTCAGTATTCCGACCAATGCTCCCAATTATCTACTGATGATAGAAACAGGTCTATCACCGCTGTATATACAAACGTTGAGGACGCAGATAGACTATGTCATGAAGGTTATGGATATGGAAGATACACGTCTACCTAGGATAGCAGCTCTGAAAGCGGTGGAACAAAAACTAAGCTGGTATGCAGTATGGTTGGAGTTAGCTCTTCAATGCAATATGGAGGTTGATCTTAGCATTGGAATCTTACCCAACTGGCGTTCCATTTTATATCAGCTAATTGAGAAAGTGGATGAGATGCAGGTTTTGAAGTACCAAGAAGAAGCTGAATCATCGGTGCATAGATCAGTGTACAGTCGCTTGAACCAAAATTTGCTAGACAAGAACTATTTCAAAGATGAAAACAGTATACAAATGATATCAATGATCATAAGGCTGCGAGGAGAGATTTTAAATCTCAATTACGTGCCACATAGAGAAGACCTGCCCTGTTTTTGCGAGTTATGTAATTTGAGAGAACGAGAAGACGTCTTGCATTTTATTCGAAAATGTCCGATCTTGAGAGAAATAAGAATACAGGTGTTTGGAAAAGGTTATCTTTCAGAGGAGGAGGTTATAAAAGAGTTAAATGAACTTGATGTGGATAAACTATTCAAATACTCCAAAACAGCTACAACGTACCGCAATAAAATAATGAGTGGGAATTTTTAAGTATAGGTACCATTAATATTTGCTACTTTTCAAATTTTCTTATTTTGCTAAAAGCTATTGTCAGAAATTAAAAAAATATAAAAAGGAAATATATAATTTAAATTATTATTAATTGTCAATCCGGCAGACGGCATAAAGCCATGCTCAAACGTTTTTTGTATAAATTATATGTATATGTATTATTAGTAGTGGAATAAAAAAACACTTCAAACTCCAAAGCAACGCGTATCGGTTTCTCTTTTTAAATCCTCTCATATTTTCCTAAATACTCGCACTGTGTTTTAAAACATTATGGGGGTATTCATAACCCATTGATGAGCACAAAATGTATAAGCGGAAAAATATGTACGCACCTATACAACACCAAATATCATCTCTTCAAAACAAGTTCAAAAACACGTTTTTCCAAACGTAGACCAGAAAAAATGGTTGAAACCAAGAATGGTATGTTATCAACTGAACTGACAAATATCATCATCATTTACTGAACTCAAAAGCTAGTTTCAAGTTGAAAATGAAATGATGGCTATTAAAAAGTTTGACCATTCAAAACCCCTTCTCATCGCGAATGCATAAGGATCTCTTTATTGAAGCCCCATTGAATACACAGATACCAGGACTCAATTATAGTCAAAACGACTCATTCAACTAAAGAGTGGATAAATCAAAATAGAACAGAGATTTTTCTGTTGTTTTTCCTTCCTAAAGGTGCATTCAAAAAGTTTTCAATGGACCAAACTCTAACCATCACACTCATCAACCGAAAAAAACTCAATAGATAGCAAATTCAGGGCACAATTTCCTGTGACCTACATTCCGAAATCATTTTCCAAAATGTTTTTGGCATCATCTCCGTGATGGTTCTGAATGTTTTTACTTTTAAATTATCAATAGTTTTTTAAGTACAAACGTACAAAAAGTCGCAGCTCACTTGCCTGTAATAATAATAATAATTTTAATCGGTGCCAAAAGCTGCCGATATCCTTCACCCTTCTCTACAAAAGCGTGGGATTTTTAAATGAATCTATTTTGTTAATTCTGCTGTTTTGAGTAATTTACTCCAGCAGTTCACCCCATCGCATCGTTTTGCTTCGACTTCGAATAAACAACAAGAACTATACAAATAAATCCATTGCAAAACAACAAAGGCACAAAACAATATACAAATTGCTATAATGGCGTGCCAAAAACGAGCCAAAGTATAGGAAGAACAAAATACAGAACAAAACTGAATGAATATACCCAAATTGAACATATTTCGCCTTCGTGTCCTCGCGGGGAAAGATAAAGGGGCCAAAAGTTCAAACAGCGATATGCTATTTCATACAGAAAGTGGTTGGGAAATAGTTGTTAACAATCGGGGACAGCACAGCAGCACAGAGTGTAGGAAAAATTGCCATCATTTTATTTTGCAGCTGGAAATTATGAACATGAAAGTGAAGTTTTTGTTTTTGTCAGAACTTATTTTTGGGAGAGGAAATTGGGTGTGGAACAAAAGAGCAAACATGACAAGAGAATATGTTTGTTAAATTTGCGATGGGTAGCATTCAAAGAACCAACGATGTTTTGTTATCCTGTTCATCAAACAATAAAATTTAATAAAATTAGAGCTATGCCAACGATTAGAAGTCAAAACATGTTCTTTTGAATTAACGAAGCCAATTAAAAGAACCGGAGATAAAGTAGAACCTTGAGGCCGACCTTATATTTTCGAAACAATATGAACTACGAGGCTTAAATTTCAGTATCGAACATACCTAGTGACATTCATTTGGTCGTCGAAAAATGAGTGGGAAGTGTTTCGCGGCTTGTCAACATCGTTTTCATTTTTCACATTTATTTTTTTGTCAATTTATGAAAATTTGTCCTTAAAATCGTTGAGCTAACCTCAATTTCAGAAATTTCATCAGCTTTTGCCTTTTGTTTTTGTAAAAATTGAGTTGTAAAATACTTGACTACGGATTCGAGGTGAACTTCAAGTAAAGAAAATTGAGGTTGACTGTTTTTGATTAAGGATAAGGGTCACCTGCTTAAGACCTGAAAAAGCTTTGAGTTTCCAGCAGCTCAACTGAGAAGTAAATATGGTTTTTGTGAGAGCAGTTCAAGAGATGATCTACTCACTTAAATAAATAAATTAAAAGGGTGGTGCCACAAAGCGAGGAACCCCAGAGCCTAGTGCATTTTCACAACCATCCTTGTAAGGGAATGTAGGGGACCTACAGTTTTCTGCCGGTTCTGAACGGCTAATCGAGAAAGCGCCTTTCATGGCAATGACTTTTTCTAAAGGAGGACCAATTTCTCGCGAAAGGCGATACCCGTCGAATATCATCTCTGTAGGAATTCGAACAACGAATTTCTGGGTTAACAGGCAGACATGCTAACCATCACGATACGGGTACCGCTCTACTCACTTATTGGTGCAAAAACAACTGGCGTGGTCTGTACCCAGGACATTGATTTTCAATTCGTTGGATTCTCTAGCGCACTATTGCGGAACGGCATGGGATAGTTTACTACCGTTCTTGTTTAAGACAAAGTTAAAGTAAGGAGATAGCGGCGAGGCGGGAGATTTACTCTTGAAACTTCATGCGAAGGAATGGAAGGGATCTTAAATTTTCTGCCAATTCGAAACGGCTAATCGAGGAAGCGCTATTCATGGTAGTGAATTCACTATCGGAGGACTTGTAAATTTCTCTCGAAATGCGACACTCCTGTTGAAAAGCAAACCTCTGGCGTAACAAGCCGACATGCCAACCATTACCCCACGGGCATCAACTTCTGGAATGAAATAATACTAAGAGCTCTATTAGCACTCTTTAAGGGTCTGACTAACGAAACAACGAGCAAATTTTTGCACTTCGTTTGAATTAAGAAAATGTACTAGCGCTCCAAGCTCCGCTTAATTTCATGGAAAGCTCCAGAGCTCCCGGTTGGAGCCTCATTTTTTCTAAATGGAAGTCATATATTGGGGGTTCATGGAAAAATGCTTCATCACAGTCAGCAGGAGCACCACTGATACCTGATATCAAAAAGCTTAAGACAAAGTAACACACATAATGTTGATTTTGTTGTTTACGAAGGCACAACAAAGTTTATGCAGACACGAAACGAGGGACTCAACACAAATGGCTTAGAGAGAAAGTCATGGTCAACAAATATAGCTTTGAAGAAGTCGAAGATTTTGTGTACCTGGATACTTAAAATCGAAAAAAAAAATCTTTTCAAATGCTGTTTTTTCAAACTCAGAAGGAGGTAAGGGCCTCCCTCACAACCCAAGCACACTGCACACCCTAAGCAAGAACCAAATCATTTCGGTGATGCTTTATACCTGAGTAGAAAATAAAGACACTGAGATGACTGACACACGTAAATCGATCGATGACAAACCAATAGTCTGCTGATCCATTTGATTCTATCGCAGCAGAGTATAATCTCACCTTACAAGACGCGATCAAGGAGAGAATGGTCTCTACTGATTTAAAGTCTGTAACTCTATAAGAACCGATACTACCGCAGAATTACAGAGGGACAGTTTTGTCTGCAACTTATTTGATTGCTTAAACAAGTTAGAGAACGGAAAAAGACTTACTTTGAAAACAAAAGTCTAAGACACTTTAGTGACTTTACATATTATCCGAAACTGTGCCTGTGGCCCGAATGTGTATTCCGAATTTTATAGCACCTTTCAGCTCCGCATCGTGGGTAGGAATATCTATGAAGCTGAAAAAGAGAATCACCGCATCAGTCATCGAGTGAGTGAGTACTATTTCTCTTTCAAAATTCGCTCTGCATTACAAAAAATCAGCCTGCTGTTCGTTTATCGACTACAACTCGTTCACAGAATGTCAGATTGTGGTACTAAAGTGCTTGATAAAGTGAAAAGTAATGCAACAAAACACATATTTCAGTGACGTATTACTCGATTACGTGTGCGGTGACCGGTAATGTCAAGATTGAAAAGGCAGGCTTAAGCAAGACTGTGGTTCCTTTTTAGTTTGTTTCGCATCGAAACAAGGCAACTGATTTTATTTAGAGTTCACTTTAAGTTTTGAAGCTCACTCGAAGTAAATGTCAATGTTCTCTTTATTTATTTTGTTTGACATTAAAGAACAAAATCATGGATGATACATCGATAGAAAAATTAACCAATGTGGACGAGTTTCCTCATCAAACTAAAAAAAGCCTTTCTCTTTTTGTATGTCTTGAGTAGGCTTTCAGTTTACTTTGAAGCGTGACGTTTTCTGTGTACAAGAACCCGAGTTCAATTCCCGATCGAAGCAAACGATTTCCTTGCAAACGGCGTTATATTTAGAAATATATAAATTCAAAATGAAATAAAATATGTAAGAAGAAGTGTCATTATCACGATATTGGTTTTTAATAAAAGATAGCCCAAAAAAACGATTTCGGACATGCAAACCCCACGGCTGGTTTGAAGGAAATGTGATCAGGAAGTTTAATTTTTGACCACATTTTCGAAAAACTGAGACCATTTATCGATAGTAACAATTTGCAAGTGTTGTTCTGAAGTAAGTCTGTACATTGTGAAATAGCAAGAAGGTGGTAGCCACGCACATACATCGCCATTAGTCAAATTAACTGTCATTAGAAACTGTGTTGCCAATTTGAAAACTTAACCTCTTAATAAACACCATTTTCTCTACTTTTATCAGTGTCAACCTGAACAACTGCTCTTAGTTTAAAAAAAACTATGTACATCACATTATAAGCCTGTGGAAAATATGAAGAAACTCTATGCGATATAATACAGAGGGGTCTGGCAATGACGAAGAAGTGGTGTACATCTGTAGGACTGAACATCAACCCCACAAAAACTACAATCATCCATTCACCAGAAGAAGACTCCTGCCACTTATGAAAGATATTACACTGGATGGAGTAACCATAGTACCCACAACTGAGGTTAAGTATCTAGGCGTAATTCTAGATAGTAAACTCATGTGGAAAAAACAAGTAGAAGCAGCAACTGAAAAGGCTAAGAAAACCCTAATAATTTGCAAAAGTATAGCAGGAAGTTCATGGGGTTGTAAACCGAGCATTATTCGGTGGATGTACCTAATGATGGTAAGACCGGTCCTTACCTATGGAGCGGTAGTCTGGAACAAGAGAACTGACCAGGTGACCACTAGAAAATAATTAGAAAAAGTAAAAAGACTTGCGTGTATATGCATATCAGGAGCAATGAGAAGCTGTCCAGCCGCGGCTTTGGAAGTACTGCTAAATCTGACACCTATGTACCTGGTAATAAGAAGCATCTCAAATTCAACGATAGCTAGATTTGCCAAAGAGACTGAGTGTGTCCTGAAATCTAGCGAAAAGAGCATAATATCGAACGAGTTACCACTCATTGACTTCCCTCGGGATAGCAAGACCAAGGAATTCAAATTCGATAAGCTCTTCGGCGTTGAGCTAAGTAACAAAAAGGCATTGCAAAGTGAAAAAAGAGACCTACTCAATGAAGACCCATGCAATAAAATGGTATACAGATGGCTCAAGAACAACTGAGGGAACTGGAGCAGGAATTTTTGGGCCAAGAACAAAAAATGTCAGTCCCTATAGGAAGAATGTCAAGCATATTCCAAGCAGAAGTCTATGCAATAGGCAAATGCGTGGAAGTAAACATTGACAGGAAATATAAAAACAAACATATTGCAATAATGATGGACAGTCATGCTGCAATTAAGGCCCTACGATCCTACACAATTACCTCAAACCTTGTCAGCGAATGCATTGACAAATTGAACAAACTGGGCAGTAACAACAAGGTTACAATCTACTGGGTACCACGTACCAGGACATGTAGGAACAATAGGCAATGAACAGGCAGACAAACTGGCAAAGACAGGAGCCGGATCACCACTCATTGAATCGGAACCTTTCTGTGGAATAACAGAAAGCCACATTAAGAAAGAAATCAAAAAGTCAGAGGAAGACAACAGAGCTAAACACTGGAATGACCTCACCAAGATGCGCCAAGCCAAACTTCTACTTGGCACTTTTAACAAAAAACGTTACAAAGACGTAATAAAACTGAATAGAAACAACGTAAGAATGCTAGCCGGGTTTTTAACTGCAGACTAAGAAAATACCTAAAAGTACTAGGCATAGAGAGCGATGATCAATGCAGATATTGCAACGAACAGGAAGAGTCTTCTGACCACCTCTTAGGTGACTGCGAAGCTCTAATACACCAAAGAAAGAAGTAGCTAGGATCTTAGTATGTAGAGGAGTGGAAGCTAAAACTCCTAAGCGTAACCCAGATACTAAGTTTCATCAGAGGAACTAATCTGGATGAAGTACTTTAATTAAGGAATACCACTTAAGAAGTAGGGGGTACAACAGATCTAAACAGGTCGAGGTACAATACAAAACCCAAATTTTCATTCATTCATTCATTCAAGTCGACACAGTGTCTATGCCACCATAAAGCTATGTATAATCGATAAACCAACTTTCAACCCAATCTTGATACTGGCTTTTGGCTTACGTTAATCTGAGCTAACTATTTTGTACCTTTATGATTATCCTCTCTAGATGTTAAGCATTCAATTTAGATACATTGTGGTCACTTTTATGTGTAGAAGTACCATATCCGAATATGACCCAAGAGTTCTAGGTCTTGAAAAGCTTTACAAAAAAACTGTCCCTTACAATAACTGTACCTCCATGCTTAACGATCTGCTAGTGCACCACAATATACCAAAACATATTGTACTGCGTCAAAATTGTATTGTTAGCATTCATATTTGAGCTCCTTTTAGTGTCATAAACTGCAATTTAAATAATAAATTGCTTTCGCTAATTTGCAATTAATTTTATTAAATATGCAACAACTCTGTGCCTGTTTCCAACTCTTTACCTACGTCACATGCAAGGCAGACGCATGGAAAAAAAGAAACCACCACTTCGTCTTCAAACCCAGAAGTTGGAAATATCGTGCACCAAAAGTACGGACACACTTCTACAAACTTCATTAATAATGAATTCATTATTTCTTTTAGATAAAAGCGGTCACCACATTTCACTCTTCCCACAAGCAAAGCACAGAAGTATAATGCGCTCGTAACAATCAACATTCATGGAGTTGATATTTTTTAGCGAAACCAAAATCGATATTTCTCGTTAAGTGAGGATTACAGTGGAATGGTTGGTAGGAATAGTAAATGATAAAAAAGTAATCCCTGTTTTAACTTTTCTATTTCGATTAGAGAAGCAGAAAACAAATAGAAGAGCAAAGGTACAACACCCGTGCATTTGCTATACAACCAGCGCAAAATGGCTGGTTGTTAATTTTAAATGTGTGCTTCCTCCTGAACCAATACTATTTTTGGACAGAGCACAATCACATCGGCATCACACAGAAAAAACAATTTGAAGCGAAAGCAGAGCACGCACTGGAAATTAGAATGGAATACCTACTTGTCTGTCTGTGTAGTATAATTTTTTTACAGTTCATGTCGTTGGAAACGGAAAGTGATTCATAAAATGATAATTATGGTCTGTTTCGACTGTTGTTGCTGTTTCGATTCACGTAAAATTGGGTGAAGGTTATCTCACAATACCCTGATAAGAGTATATTAGGAGTTGAATGTGACCTGGTCTATCGAGGTACACACAAAATGCTTTTAATATAACTTTGGTATGAGGCAAACATGTGCCCGGGTAGCTCAGTTGGTAGAGCGTTGGACTTTTAATCCAACGGTCCAGGGTTCAAGTCCCTGCTCGGGCGATGTTTTTTTTTTTCAATACTGATTATTTTTTTTTGGCAGGTAAATAATTTTTGTTTGATTGAATGCCGGGAAGTCCGTTTTCTCGACAAGAAATAAGGATAATGAGCCATTGAACTCTGAAGCAGTGGAGACAGTGATAGGAATAGGAAATGGGAAAGCTTTTTTTTGCATTTCAGAGACTAAGTTGTACCTTTGAGTTTGTATACATAGAGTAACCATGCTTGCTTAAGCTTGCGTTAAGACGTCGGTAGATCGGGTAGATGTCACCAAGCAAATAAAATCGAAATTTGAAATTTTTGGAGGAATGCTCTTCACAGAAATTTGACTTAAAAAGAGGCAGTGGAAAAGGGAAGAAGGGAAAACATCATGTGTATGTAGAAATGCGGAAGAAAACAGTTGCGTTGAAATTTTAAATGTCGATTTATTTACTTGGTGACATCTATCGACGTTTTAACGCAAGCTAGCATGGTTCCTCTATGTATACAAACTCAATGGTAGTACTGAGCTTAGAACAAGTTCATTTGTACACACTTATATACGCTCTTCATCATGAATGCAAGTGTTAGTTAGTAGTTAGTTAGTATAACACCAACACCAGCACATAGAGAACGTAAGGATAGTAAAAATAAAAAATAAAACATTATAGCAAAAAATTTAAAATATAAATTACAAAATTATCTTAAATAAAGTACACTATTAAAACAAACAAGACATACAAAATGTGATACAATTTACAATTAATAACATAAACTAAAAATAATTGAAAAATGCAAACATGCAAACTAAACTTTAGAAAGTGGAGCACTGGTTTTTAAAAAAATTTTTAAACTATATTTACTTAAGTTAAAGCCAATTAAATCTGAGTTAATATTAAACAGTCTACCCATACGAGTCAATGGCTCATTCATGCCATAATTCGTTATATGGTAATTTATTTACTTATTCATCTGGCTTAGTTCAAGCAACATACACACAAATAAAAAGAAAACTTAAATATTTACAAAAATTACTTTCTTAAGTACTAAACACTATTTACAATAAATATTAATTAAATTAAGGTTAATATAATTGAGAAGCTAAGGGAAATTCAATTGGGAAGTTGAAAATGATTAGAGGATAATTTTTTTCTAAGAGATGGTAAGCTTGCGTTGAAATCAAGAATATCTTGTGCACCATTGGCTAAGCTCAACATTCGAGTAATGGGGTTAAAATGGCCATAGTTAGTGCGGTGAGTGGGAAGGTTGTAAAATGGGATGGACCGTCCAGACTACAAGGATTGGTATTAAGGTAAAAATTTTCAAGGAGAGCGAGAGATTCAATTGCACCAGTCATTATTTGGTGTACAAAAAGTATGTCAGCAATTGCACGACGCGACGTTTGGCGAGGCTTTGTAACTGAATAAGTTGTAAACGATCTTCGTATAGAGGTAGGATGAGGGGGTTTGACCACGGTAGATGGCGTAAGGCAAAGCGAATGAATCTACGTTGGACGGCTTCAATTCTATGAGACTGAGTGATTTGATAGGGGGACAAAACCATAGATGCGTGCTCTAGGATAGGTCTGACAAAAGTTATGTATAGTGATTTGGTTACATAAGGATTGGAAAATTCTTTAGACCACCGTTTTATGAAACCAAGGGAAGAGTTCGCCTTAGCGATAATTTGGTCTATATGGAAACGAACGTTGAGCTCTTTTCGCAATAAACTCCAAGGTCTCGAATAGAAGAAACGACTGGAACGGGAACCCCACAAAAATCATAAGTCCGAGGGAGAGAAGGTATTCGTTTTCGTGAAAAAGTAATGAATTGACAATTACTCACATTAAGATCAAGTAGATTCTTATGACACCAATTAAGAAAAGAATCTAAGTCATGTTGAAGTAAGGAATTATCACGAGGTGTCGATATTGACTTCATAATTTTTATATCATCTGCATAGATTGAAAGATTTGAGTGTGAAATAATCATCTGGTCAGCGTTGATAGCAAGGACAAAAAGGAAAGGACCGAGATGGCTACCTTTAGGCACACCGGAGGAGGCAGAAATGGGAAAAGATAAGAAACTTCTAAACAATACCTCATAGATGCGGTGTTCTAAATAGGATTTCACCCATTGGATAAAATGTGGGGGAAATTCGAAAGCACCTAACTGCAGATAAATTATATGGTGTGAGATTTTATCGAAAGCTTTCGAGAAGTCCGTAGTGATTACATCAACCTCGTAGCCATGTTCAAGAGCACAGAGCGTCGTAGAAACAAATTGGGTTAAGTTAGTCGTGGTAGATCTTCCCTTTAGAAAACTATGCTGCAGTGGAGAAACAAAAGACTTACAATGAAAGCATAACGAGTCATAGACAATGCTTTCAAAAAGCTTAGGAATAGAGGAGAGTTTAGCAATAGGACGGAAGTTGGAGATATCACTTTTACTGCCTTTCTTATAAATTGGAAATATGAATGAATCTTTCCATAATGTTGGGAAAACTGCTTGCGAGAGTGAGAGTTGAAATAAGGCTGTTAGAGGTTGACAAAGTACGTTTATACATTTTTTTAAGAAAATGGCAGGAATACCGTCAGGACCGGGAGATCTTTGAGTGCATTGATTTTATCATACACATTGTCGAGACTAACACCAATAGAAACAACAGAGCTTTGAGAACAATTATCAAGATAACTGAAGTATTCAAGGTCAGGTAGAACTTCATTAAGGTTATATGATTGACTAAAGAAATTCGCAAATAGATTGGTGATTGTTTGAGGATCGGAAGAGGAAGTATTAAGATGGTTGAAAAAGGAAGGAAGCCCATCCGATTTTCTCTTAACGTTAATAAATTGATAGAAACGTTTAGGGTCATAGATAAGACAAGTCTGCAGTCTGCATTTTATCAAGATAATTGTGGTAAAGAATTTCGGATAGGGATGAAAAGTTGAAGAAAGCTTGTTGATAGTTTAAGTAATCAATATAAGAATTTGATTTTATGTATGTAAGTACATAATTACGTAATTCTATATAATGGTATACTAAATACCATGGGGGAGATGACATAAAATTTTTTTGTGGTAAATGAGGAACAGTCTGGATGATACATTCGAAGATGGTAGTATAGAAGAAAGAAAGAGCGATGTCGATAGAAGTTCGAGCATTTAAGAAAAGGTTAAAATCGATCTGATTTAACAAGGCATTAAGTTGATTGAAATCAGCCTTACGGTAGTTAAAAAGAAGGGAGACTTCCGAATCTACTGTGGAAATAACTTTATCGAAGGAGAAGACAAGAGAAAGAGGAGGATGGAAGTGGTCAAGGGTCGATAGAAGATGGATACTTTCAGAAACGTCAGAGTTGAAAGGATCAGAAGAAAACACAAGGTCAAGTTGTCTTCCTAAATTGTTTTTAACGCTACTTATTTGGAAAATCACAGAGCTAGATAAGCGGTCACAAAAAATACATTCTTTCTCTGAGGTGGGATTACTGGGAACAAAGTTTGATTGATCTTCGGATGGAACCCAACGTAAGTAGGGTAAATTGAAATCACCAATAACGATAAAATCATCAGTTGGTTCTGCAGCTTCAAAGATAGAGTCGTAAGAATCAACAAATTGTTGATAAGCAAGAGTGGGCTGTGATGGGTGAACAGCAGAGGATATAAAAATATCGATTGGGGACCAACAATTTTATGCAAATGAATTCGATGAGTGGTGAACTGGATGATTCAACAAGAGTTGCATTCAATCTATTGTGCACTGCTAAAAGGACACCTCGCCCGGAGCGGCCATTTTCAGAGGTTTGGCCATCTGCACAAAATACTGCAAAGTCGGAGGAAAAAATTCACTATCAAGAAAACTGGAATCTAAATTATTTTCTGAGAGGGCAAATATATCAAAAGGAAGGTTTTGGGAGTTGAGATAAATCGTAGGGGCAGTATATTAAAACTAAGTTGCGCAGGTGGTAAGATCCGCCTCGAAAGTTGAATTCAACACAAGAAAGTAACTCAGGTGCATCTATATTTCCGGTGATAAGTTGATGAAAAAACTCCAGATCGTTAATGGTACGCCTTTTGGAAAGAAGTTGCATATGTAATAATTGGATTCTATGCTCATATGGTGGTAAATCGTATGGGTTTTCCCACGGAAGCCCTTTAAGAGCGAATGTTATGAGTTTATGTTGTACTGATTCAATTCTTGACTTGTGTATTTCATAAAAAGGGGACCACACTTGAAAAGCATACTCTAGATGAGGTCGTACTATACAATTGTATAGAGCAAGGGTAACATACGGGTCTTGAAACTCTTTTGACCATCTTTTCATAAAACCAAGCATACTATGCGATGTAATTGACATGTTGAGTAAAGTCCATATTAAAACTAAAATATGCGCCAAGATCGTTAAAACATTTCACTTGACTCAAAATAATATTGGAAATAGAATAACTTGGGTTGCTAGGCTTCTTCCTTTTAGAGAAATTCATGCTTTGACATTTGTTGGGGTTGAGGTTGAGCCCAAGCGGCAACACTAGTGTAAGTGTAGAAATATTCTAGGAGAGAAATTGTTTGACAGCCAAAATCGTGGAGACTATGTAGAAATTACTGGAGAGTTCTAGATAAAATGTCATTCGACATAAATAGCCCGCCCGAGGCAACCAGAGGGCAGTTTTGATTATAGAATGATAAAGTGAAGAGTAAATTGTCTACAAGTGATAGTACAAAAGTCGAGTTGAGATCGAATAAAGTATAGATACTGAATAAAAGTGGTTAAAATAAATTGAAAAGTGAAATTTTTTTTCGCGAACTAAGCGCACGTTACAATATAAACGATTTTAGATTTGATTGAGATTTAGACACATAATACATTTACAGTTAATTCAAATGGGAAAGTTATAAGAGAGGACATATACTTGCTACGAACAGCAGTAAGTACGCCACCTCCAAGCTCCAACTAAGTCAAGTTAAGCCAAGTTTCCGTCAGAGCAAAAATGCCATGAGAGAATGCTTGAGAGTTGTTATAAAGATTGGCAGTTTTACTGTGAAGCCCTCTTACATTTTGGTAGAAGAGGGAGATACTTTCAAGTTTTTTGATCACTTATTGACGTTAGCTAAAGAAGTATCCAAACAATCAATAAAAGAGTCTGTAGCTCGTCTTTATGAGTAAATGAATGTGTTGTAACAAAAAATAGATATCGATGCTTATTACACCTTTAAGAACAACATTCTACTCAATAGAAAAGTCTATGATACAAAGGCCACCATCTGTGTAAACAGGAAGTCCTTGCAACCTTGTGAGGCGAAGTGTCTTCCCCAGTAGGGATTTTGGAAATACATTAATTGACACATCCTCTTCCTAGGCACACTTAAGCAAAACAAAAAAATATTACTCACCTCACCACCCTTTTCACGTGCCACCTTACTCAGCCGATGACACCGGTCAACGCCTATCGTACATATCGAAGGATTGCATTGCGTTAAATATCGTCCACTGCCACAGCCAACATCACAAACAACCGATCCGGTATCCAAAGCGGCCAAAAACTGTGCCACTTTCGGTCGAATCGGTCCCGAAGGCTCATCACAATTCTCATACACATCATGGACATATGCCCTCTCCAATGCAGCTGACCGTCCACTAGCATCATTGCTCTTCCTTTGCTCACTGGTAAACCTACTACTATGTACTTCACCTACGGCAGCAGCTCCAAATTTCTTTCTATTCTTCGGCGATTGTATATCTCGATAATATTGATCCCGAGATAATGGTGTCGTTGCTGCTCCCACAGCTGGTGGTTTTGGACTCGTTGCTGGTGAAGTCGTCGTCGTCGTTATCGTTGAATTATTATTACATGTCGTTATCGATGAAACTGCTGACGCTGATGATGCACAAATACAAGTTGGCGGTGTAGTCGTCGTCGTCATCGAAGTTTGTCGTCGTTGTTCTGGTTGGTGATGCTGATGCTGGTGCTGTTGTTCTTGTTTCTCATGTTGAATTTTTCCATCTGTGAAAATAACAAAAAAAAAAGAAGACCAAAATCACTTAAACAGAAACTTTTTCCAATAAAAATGTCAAATATTCTGCAACAACGAAGGAAATAAAAAAAAAGCTTCAATGAAACACGCGCACATAATCCACCAAGCACCAAGGATGTTGACAGGTGGTGGCAAAAGAAAAGTTCACCTTTTTTATGGCTCTGCTAATGAGTATTAAAAACTTTCAAGGGGCCCGCATAGAAATGAATCCGTCAAAAGCTTTCTCTCTAACAAATGATTTTAATGGTTAAAAAGAGAGAGATGGAGAGAGAGAGAGGATGCTGATAATGGGCCTCGAGACGTAGAAGCGCAGAAGGCAGAACTTAAATTAAGAAAAAAAAAAAGAAGAGGAAGAAAAACACAAACGTCAAAAAGAAATAAATTTTGATAGCATTACCATTAACAGGTGGATTTGATTTCCACCTTTTTGCTTCCTTGACTTCTGTTATAGATTTTATGATTGTGCGGGTATTTCTGGTCTGGACTGTGCGAGTTTAATGGGTGATTAATTGATGGTTTTTATTTTTAAGGGTTTTACTATTGTCTACGTAGAAGCAAAGTCGTTGAACATAAAGTGAATGGTAGATGGTGGCTTACACGCATCGTCTCATTAAGGGGAAGCTAGAGAGGTCAGACGTCGTGTGTTACGTTTGAGTCTCGACCTCAAGAGTGAAAGTGTTGAAAGGGAATACCTACATATTAAGAAAATCATTGTTGTTACACAAATTCTTTTTTTGTTGTTTTCATTATAGATCTTTAGAAAAGACTTTTCATTCAGGCCACTATCTACAACTAGTCCGCATTCAAAATACACAGAAGGAATTTCGGAATCTGCTGCTTGACCTACTAATGTCCTGAAAATAAGCATTCTCAGGACCATAATACTGCTTTCGAATTTTAATTTAATTTTGGTGGGGCTACCACCGCATTTATTAGCTTAATACAAGCTTAAAATAACTTAAACACTAGACTTAAACTAATTAAAACTAAATTAAACTACAAGGATGAGAAACGGTTTAACAGGAGGGCTTTCAGACAGGGACCTGGAAGATTGAGGTCGAAAAGAAAGGGAACAGAATTAATCTTACTCATCATGCGGGTTAAGGGTTCGTTGAGACGATGAGCAGGAAGGAAAAAGAATCGGGAAGATCTTACATTTCGGGGATTAGTGTTGAAAGAGATAAGGTCTAAAAGGGAGGAGCAGTAAGTGTTACCAATAAGAAGTCGGTGAATGAATATGATGTCAAAGACATTCCTTCTGTTTTCTAGGGAGTGGAGTAGGAGATTAATGATTGTAAGACGATCGCGGTAAGGAGGCAGGGTGAGAAAGTTTCTTACGTCGTAGAGATCCCGTAGGGCAAAGAGCAGAAATCGACGTTGAACACTTTCGATCCTTGAAACCGCTTGATATGGAGCCAATACTTGCGGTGCATACTCAAGGAGAGGGCAAACATAGGCAATATAGAGAGATTTTGTTACAAGGGGGTTGTGGAACTCTTTGGACTATCTCTTGATAAAATCAAGGGCGGAATTAGCTTTTGATATTACTTCTTCAATATGCGAACGAAAATTTAATTCGCCGTCGTCGCAGAGAACTCCTAAATCTCGGATAAGCTGCACACGGTTTTAAGGAAGGTTAAGAATCATCCGCGTAAAGTGAGATAGAAGAATATAGGATGATCTTTTCGATATCATTAATGGCCAGGATGAAAAAGAAGGGTCCAAGATGGCTGCCTTGGGGCACACCGGAGGTTGCCACAAAAGGAACTGAAAGAGCAGAACGGAAACGAACTCTATAATGGCGATTGTCAAGATATGATGAAATCCATTTGAGTGGGATAGGACTAAATCCGAGGAAAGAAAGTTTAAAGTGGATTACAGAGTGAGAAGTTTTGTCAAAAGCTTTGCTGAAATCTGTGGAGATGACGTCTACTTCGTTTCCTTTTTCGCAGAGAGAAAAGGAAACAAAATCAACTAGATTAGTAGTTGTAGACCTTCCCTTGCAGAAACCATGCTGCTTGGAGGATATCATTGATTTGCACTGAAAGTATTTCATACAGAATGCTTTCGAAAAGCTTAGGGATATGAGAGAGTTTTGCTATAGTATAGGTCTATAGTTAGAAATTAGGTTTTTGGGGCCTTTTTTATGGATAGGTGAAATAACGGATATTTTCCATTAGTCCGGAAAAACTCCACTTGATAGGGATAGTTTGAAAAGGAATAGAGCAGCAAATAGCCTCAGTTGCAAACTGACAAGTTTTTCTGCAAAAGAAGCTTATCTCTTTCAACGAAGTCTTCAAGTCGAAATTCTTTTTTTTTTTTCAAAAATAAAGCCCGACCGACTTAGCCGGCATTATCATGTTCCAAGGACAGATCTGAAGACCCCGTCAAAAGACAATATGAATCAACGCTCCAACACGATATCGCGAAAAAAGGGAACAAAGGCAGACTGAAACACTCTTGGTACAAATAAAAGCAATGACATTAGCAATTGTTTGACTTCAGACTTGGAATACTCAAAAAGGGGGAGACTTGTCAACGCTTCCTGAGGTCATCTCGGATCACCTATGCAAAGACTCAAAAATAATGATGCAATGAATGCAAAAGAAAGAATGGAATGGAAAGAATGCAAAAATTGACTAGGATATCCAAGGAATGCAAGGAATGAAAACAAACGGCATGAGCACTTGATTGACTTCAGACTTGAAACAATCAAATACCGGGAGGTCTGTGGCCCACGGACGGATCACTAATGCAAAGACGGCAAAATAATGATTCAACGAATTCAAAAGATTGCAAAATATGCAAAATAAATGCAAGGAATGCAAAAATGCCTGGAATCTCTAAAGTATGCAAAAAAAGATAAACGACGACATGTAAATTTGTTTGACTTCAGACTTGGAACAATCAAAAACCGGGAGGCCTGTCGTCTACGGGAGGATCACTAATGCAAAGACGGCAAAATAATGATGCAACGAATGCAAAATATGGAAAAAATGCAAGGAATGCAAAATTGACTGGAATTTCCAAAGAATGCAAAGAAAGACATACAACGACTTGAACATGTGTTTGAGTTCAGACTTTGAACAATTAAAAACCATTGGGCGTGTCAACGCTTGCTTAGGTCAACACTCCTCGAGCGGATCACTGATGCAAAGACTGGAAAATAATAATGCAATGAATGCAAAACATTGCAAAATTGCAAAATATGCAAAATATGCCAAAAAATTGGAAAATATCCAAAAATTCCTGAATGCTCCAAAGAATGCATTCAAGATTTAAATTTTTTTGATGCCAAATTCTGAGTGGCAGTTTCAAATAAAGATACGGATCGCAATCTTGTGTATGTATTGTATTTGTATTTATGGTTGATTTTTAAAGACCGATTTCCCTTGCAATCCTGCCATTGATTCACCAGAGGATAAAGCCTAAGCATTAGGAATATGCTTCTAGAAACATCATTGAATTCAACCAGTGGCGGATCCAGGATTTGGGCATGGGGGGAGGGGGTCTATTACTCAAAATTTTATTTATATATACGAGGCTTAGCAGATTCAATCAGAAATTATTTACATGATGTTGGCGTCGATTGCTCATATATGTATGGCCAAGGATACAATGGTGCTCAGGCTCATCTGAGATCGTATTTCCCCCTGGCAATTTATGTACATTGCGCAGCACAAAGCTTTAGTTTGGCATTCAATGCAGCATGCGAAGTGTCAGGAATCAGAAATGCGTTAGGAACTATCGGAGCGATTGAAGCATTTTTTCACTGGCCTGAGAGACAAGACGTTCTACACCCAGAAATTTCAAAAATGACAAACAAGAGTCAGAAAAAAACAAAAGTTGATCTCTGTTTGTCCCACCAGGTGGGCTCAGTCTCATGAAGCAGTTGGAACGTACGTTGAATTGCAACCGGCTGTTATTGAATCTTTGGAAGAAATCAAAACGTGGAAAGATCGAGATACTTCGCAAAATGCATTGCATCTTTTGACAGCGATGTCGACGGTTGAATTCCAAATCGCCTGCTACATTATGAAATCAGTTAATTCGATTGTTTTGCCTTTGAGTCGGGAATTGCAATCTAAAAACCAACATCATCTTAGCTTGGCAGATGACGCTTTGAACGAATTTACGCACAAACGCGAAAACGCAGATTCTATACTTTCCACGTTGTTAATGAGCATGTTGCTAGAATTTGTTCTAAATAAGAAATCACAATGAAATTGCCACACCCGCCGTTGAAATAAAAAAAAAAAAATCGTTGCAACGTTCAAGCACAAAGTATTGAAGACTGCTACAGAATTTTTTTCCACATTCAGTTTCTTGATACTGTAACGTGAACCCAACATTTAATACCAATTTCCTAATCGAAAACGTTCAACCGAAAACACAAGCGGCAACACTAGTGTAAGTGTAGAATTATTCTAGGAGAGAAAATGTTTG